>BRKX01000019.1:37726976-43444476 GCA_026008535.1 Perilla frutescens
CATGACAGTGCTAAAATAGAACAATATGGGTTGCAAGTAGAATGAGGATTATGCACTGGAGGTGTTCTATATTATGGAATTTACCATGTAATTATATATTGTTTAATTTTAGGTATAAGCTTGATGGAAAGCTTAGATGTAATAATAGATGAAAGTAAGATCACTATATTTGCTTTCATATGTATATATATATGTATGTATGTATATATATATACATTAGCATTGCATCATGCGCCGCGCTAGCATTGTTGATATAGTAGTTATGCCTTCTACCCAAAATGGGTCTACGAGGTTTATAAATTTGTGTTTTGTTGTAATTGAATGTCACAACGCCGTGAAAAAAAAACTTGAATACTGTACTATAGATATGTGTGGGAAAAATTGACTATGTCTATAGTTGGCTATCTAATGCTAATTTGATTCAAGGTTTCAAGAAATTTGGTTGTTTCGAGCTTTCTTATTTTCTTCCTTATATTTCAAGTATTTATTTATTCTCGAATTTTAGTCCATGCAATTGAAATCTGGCAAATTGATTTGATATTTATGTATGAGTTCATGATCTGAAAGTAATTAAAAAGGAAATACATGATTAATCTGAGAGACTTAATAATCAGAAATTTGAATGCATTATCTTGATTAATTGAACATTACAAAAAATAAAATAAAATAAAAATCATCGGTTTCATGAAGCTTATCGTATTGCCTAGGAAGGATGTGCTTAGTTTAGTGATGGTAAGGATTAATTGAATATTGACAAATTAACAACTAAACTATAGGTGATAAGAAAATAAGTAAAATAAAAAAGCTAAAATAAATCATGACAGTGCTAAAATAGGAAATGACAATGTTAAAATCCTAAATTGAAAAATATACGCGTGAATCACATATACATTGAAATTTTCGATTTTACCCTCGCCGAGTTTCAGGGGCAGCAAAGTTCGGAGTTATTACAATTATGCCACCGTGTTTTTTAATTTTTGAACAGATCTTGGCCGTTCAAATAGGCGAGATCTATGGTTGAAATTGGTTCTCGGTTCTCACATGAGGTATGGTTCCTTCTCGAACCCAACCATATATATATATATATATAGCAACTTAATTAGTGAAGAATAATCTAGAAAAAATGAATTGGAGAGAGAGAGAGACTGTAGCTTTTTATTTATTTACTTACTCTAATTTTTTCATAATGATAACCGAGATATAAAAAAAAAGTGACGTATTTCTTGGATTAAAGGAAGAACAATTGCAAGGTTAGTTCCTAAATTTATTTAAGTTGCAATTTTTATAAATATTCGTCTATAATTGGATATTTGAAGGAGATGATAACATGGTTTATGTATTTTAGTAATAAATCTTATATTAATAAAACGTAGATAATAAAGTAATGGATCCTAGTATATAAGTTGGATATTATTTGTAGTTTTATTATTGTCTAATTAATACGAATTTGCTAAAATTATAAGTAAACATCCTATTTATGCTACTGTACATTACTAAATCTTTGTTAGTTTTAAAAAATGTATGGAAAGGATAAGTGAAAGACCGAATAGGTGATTGCTTATAACAAATCATATTCTAAACTACTTTGATTGAGAAGACATAGTTATTTTCCTCTATTCGAATTAAACTAGTAGTTAACATGGTAATAGTAATTATTTTTATTAAATATAAATATCTATTACAATCTTATTTATATTTATATGTTTTATAAGTAGTAGATCTCAATTTGTTATAATCGTCGTGTTTAAAATCCAGAAACTACTAAATAAAATAAATAGAAAGTTAATTTCAAAAGGAGCTTAGGAATTGAGTTTTGATAGGGGTCATTTAGTTGTGAACTAAGCCAAGGCTGATTGTTTTAGGACTAGTAGAAGTAGCAAAATTTGAGCAGAACCAACTTGGAATTTGAGAGTTTATCTTCTATTCTGGTGGGCTATACTATACTATCTTTGCAAATTGTATCTTTCGAGTTATTAAGCTCTGCTTTGCTAAAATTGCATATGTGACTATCTGTGTTAAATATTTACGTACTACTGTATGTTGTCAGAGTCTCATACACTAGCACTGTGTCAATGTGAGTAGCTACAGTATGCATGCATTATTCGTCATGCCCTACTCCTTGTCGGTGAGACTAAAATGAAACACTTAGGGCATCCACAATAGAGTGGATTTTGTGGTACAAAACTCTTGTATGTACTAAATTTATGGTACAAACTATAGTGGTGATTTTTATCTGTGGTACATACAAATTAAAAATTTCTACTGCATGTACCATTGAACATCAAACTCTCAACCAAGTATACTAGGGAGCGTGAATAGCACAGTTGGGAAAAAGCCCACACTTGTTCCACATGCACACACCAAGATGAGTTGAAGATGTGCAACGTCGGCCCTCCCTTGTCCCCCAATATTGATTATGCAATTTTTTATTGTTTTTTCTTTTGTTTATCTTGGAAGAAGCGATGAAAATGAATAGTGAAAGCTAGTTTAGTGCATGTGACGATTTCTTGAAGAATTTTATTTAAAAGTTTTCTTCATAATTGCTTTTAATTCATTATTTTGTAATTTCAATGTATTTTTTCTCCTTTCTATTTATTAATGTGACTACCAAATTTTAAATTAACTGGACTATTCACTAATTTCAAATAAAAATTAAAATAGATTAAATGGGAAGAAAATAAAAAAAAAAACGTATTTTTCTTTGTCACATACTTTTTCTTTTTTCTTCTACTATATTTGTAATTTATCTTTTCATATATTTATTTTGCATTTGTCATTTTGTTGGTCATTCATGCTTTTAACTTTTGCAGTGTAGTGTCTAGTCTACTTTGGTTCACACCCATCATGCATGCATTATCTTTTACAGTCTATGATTAAAATTTACAGTGTAGTGTCTAGTCTACTTGATTGACACCCATCACACATGCATTATCTTTTATAGTGTATGATCAAAGTTTGCAGTGTGGTGTCAATTTATGCTGTAAATGAGGGTTATCTTTGAAATACCAGCATCTCAAAGATTGTTGAGAAAAAAAGTTCTATATATAAATTGGATCACTATGTTTGTGAAACATATCAATTTTACGAATAACTACTCTCTAAAAATTTCAAAAATTCAAAATGGATAGAAACTCTTGGATGAATTTCTTCAATTCTTCCAATCCAGAAGAAAATTTCAACTATCCTTCACAAAATCCAAACGTCCCCCCACCAAATTCCAACATTCACACACAAAATGGGAACTTTCGTCCTCCAAATTTTTATTTTAATCCAAATTCTCAAGTGAATCCAATGGCTACTTCATGAGCTAATCCTTATATGATATATCCACGAGATTACTATAAATATCCCCCATTTTATGCCTCCCTTCATGGATTTTCTTATGGAAGTCCACCAGAAATGCAAGGAAAATCACCAGAGGGTACTATCTTACCGACGGAATATATTCAGAATGGGTAGCTTTTGTTAAAAGCTTTCATTCTTCTTATGAACCCAAGAAAATATTGTCCAAACAAATGCAAGAGTCTACAAGGAAGGATGTCGAGTGGGCATTTCGGGTTCTTCAAGCTCGATGGGCAATGATTAGAGGTCCTTCACGTTTTTGGTACCGAGGTCATTTGAAGGACATTATGCATACTTGCATTATTCTTCACAATATGATAATTGAAGATGAAGGAAATGCATCAACTAAGTGGTCAGAAACGGAGGAACCCGCTACTAACGAGAGCAATCTTGCTACATCAGGAGCCCCATCCGATTTTGCTTCTCGAGTAAGAATAGAAGCAGAGCTATGAGATAAGAAACAACATCACAAGCTTCGAGCCGACTTGATTGATTACATTTGGGCACGATACGACAACAATAATTTTAATAATTAGTTCAATTAAGAAGCTTCTATGTATTTCAATATTTTATTTTATGCAATCGTTTGTGTTTTATTTTAATATTTTACTTCATGTATCGTTTGTGTTTTATTATCAATAAATTTTTTGTTTTTTATACATGATTTATAAAAAATATTGATTCAATTATGCTCTAAAAATATTTAAATAACATTTGAAATTTTAATATTTGAACCTAAAATGTGATATAAATTCTAATTAATTTGATTATATATAAGATGGAAAAACCTAATTATTTTGAGTGGTATGACAAGTGGGAACCCTAAAATTATGTATGTACCATGATGATTTGAATAAGAACTGATATTTAAAAAAGTAGGTACATAAATGTTGATGTGGCGATAATGTGACACAATTATGTTCCAAAAACATGGTAGACTATTGGAGATGGCCTTATTGGTTACACTCATTGGGTATACTTTGGCCATACTCAACTTTACACGTTGGTGATGTAGTACGGGTTGCGGGCAGTGACTGGTTATACTCTTAAACGCTTCATGATAAAATATTTTGGTGAACTTAGGTTGCTTTCAATTTTAAAACCTCCTAAGCTTCACTACCTGCATGGACACAGATAGATTACTTTAACAAAATGATTTACATAACTTGAATGATTTGCATTACTGGTGCGTGGATGTGACGATACTGAGAGATGTGCTTTTGTTATTTATGTATTTTCTTGTTGTCTCTTTTTGTTAAGTATCCTGTTAATAATGGAGCTTCCGCACTTGTAATATTCTTTTGCTAAACGCTAAGAACTCTAGTCTTAGTGTTATGGATAATTATATGTTATATTATAAAGCATGTTTGGTTGTTCTGAGTCTTCTGTTGAGTTCACAATAATCAGGTTATCCCTTTCTTTCCCGCTTCTTAATTCTAACCCCCATGGCGTCCATTTCCACGGTCGTTAGGGACCGAGGCGCTACAAAACTAGAGGCCCGACATATATGTAAAATATTGGGGCCAACCTCCTCACCTGCCACGTATTCAAGTTGAATATAACAAGTCTGGCCAACCTGTAAGTGGGGAGAGTAGCACACTCTCCCATTTCTTATGTTCAATTTCAAGAAATGGTAAATATTGTCCAATAGATGTCATGAATTGGCATAAAATGCTAACTACAAAAAAGACTGAGATACTAGACACACTGTAAAAGTAATCACTATTTTTTATACACGTGATATAATGGTTTGTCAATTATGTGGTAACATGTTTATTTCATTTTGGATAAATGTTGGCCTTTTTATAGTTGCTTTAACTATAACTTTCCTTTTGATATTATTAGGATTTTTTTTGTAGGTTTGCTAATTAACTATGTGTCACAACTGCGATTCAATGTCTCTCATGTTGCTGAGAAGTGAATTTTGTCTTCTATTGGACACAAATGGAGAAATTGGAAGCATTTTTTGAAAACAAATTATTGGGCAGATGTTCCTATTGAAAATTTGATAGATGACAGGGATGAAAGAGCTTTGCTTGATCAATGGATAAAACTTCTTACTTATTGGAGCACGGATGAAGTAAAGGTTTGTAGTGATCTTTGAGATAAATAATTAGACTCTGCCACTTGATTATCTTTTTTGTTTTTCACTTTCAGAAAGTAAGTAAGAGTAATAAAGATGCTAGAGAAAAAAAAGATTATGAATCAGAGGACTGAGAAGACATCTTTTGGCCAGATTAGAGCTAAACTAGTAATTTCTAACACTTAATCTTATCTAGCTTCATCATTCTTATCTTATATATTTACTATTTACTAAACATTATAGTTGTTCTTGGCTAGGTAAAAGAAAAAGGACGTTCCCCAACTCATGTTGAATTGTTTAACTCGTGCTTCTTTAATTCGAATGGGAGCTTAGATGTTCCTGCATCTAGAAAATATGTATGTATGATCATTCATCTTAAATATTTGATGTATAATAATCATTTCATCATTTTCATACCTACTGACACTTGCTAATTTTACAAATATGCAGCTATGCAAGAACACACCAATCAACTCCCAGAAGGTTATAATGATCCAATTGGTCCAAGTGATGTGTTTGCACAAGTAATGGGACAAGATAAGTCGGGTCATGTTCGCATGTTGGGTCAAGGAATATGTCCATCAGATGTTTGGGGTGAAACTCCTCGATATTCATCTAATCATCTATTGATGCACAAGGAATCTAGAATAATAGAGTTAGAAATAATGCTTTCTGCTCAACCGAGATATATTTCACAAAGTAGATCTATGCAACAAACCTCAACATTTAACTCTCTCTCAACTCATGTTACAACAAATTCAATTATACAAGCATATTTTTCTCTCTTTTTTTATTATGCATTTTAAAAGCTATCCGTTTTCTAAAATCTTGATATTACTAGTCACATAAATGATACGATCTTTATATTTATTTAATTATGAGGGTCTTTTGAAGGTTGGAGTGTATGTATTATTGCAAAGTCTAAATACAAAAAAAATATTGCTAAGGGACGTATTCATAGTATCAATCTGACTACAAAGGTTGGAGGACATATCTTGGGATCAGATTGGTGCGAAGTATATGTTATGAGTGTACTTGAACTCTAGGAGACATTGATTAGGCCTCATGGTAAATTCCAAAAGTTCAAAGATACATTTGGAGAAATGATTGCTTGGCTTTGTTCCTTGGTAATTTTTGTTCTTTCATATTATATATCTATTTAAAATAATCTTAATACAACTTTAGTGTAATTCTTATGCATTTTAACATTATGTATACAGGTAACACCAATTGGAGAATGATTATTGCTCAAGCATTGAATTTCAGAGTTCAAGCTTACTAATGGGGTGTAATGCAGTCAATACAATTTTTCATAGATTATCATGTCTTAGCTTTTTAGTTTTTAAATGAATTTGGTATCTTTACTAGTTGTTAGTTGCATTTTTATTTACCTTTGTTCTTAAGAATATTGCTTATTTTTCTACACTTATGACTTCAAATGCCAAATAAGTATTTAGTTGATGGATAATTTGTTTAGCTCTCTCTCTCTCTCTCTCTCTCTCTCTCTCTCTCTCTCTCTCTCTCTCTTTCATTAAGATGATAATCTCACCAACCTTTCAATTGTCCTGAGAACCCGGCTATGAGAAGCTCAACAATGATTTTATCATGTGTTCCTATTTGGGTTTTGTAAGCATTTGCAGCCATGGTCATTTGTTGAAGGGTATTTCGGATATTGTATTTAGTCAATCCGTCAATGTTCCATTCATAAATGGATGAAACATTATAACGAGATTCGGATATAGGTTTTGAAATGCCTAAATCTAGAACGGGAATAATTTAGGCAGGAGTTTGATGACTTGGAAACCGCTCAATTTTGTTTATTTTGGGCTTAGGACTTTGAGGATATTCTGAAGAATTAGAATTAACCTTAAGCATATTTACCCCTGAGTTTTGAATCATAACTATCCAGAGCAATTTCATCAATATAAGGAATTTTTGAAGAAAGTTTATTAATTTCTTTTTGAAGAATATTAACAAACTCGGATTTGTTTTCAGACAATTTTCCTAGATATTTGAAATGGTTTGAAAATTGGTTTTGTGACTTTGTTTTCAAGAGATTCCTCAACTTTTGAAGATCTTCAAAAGTTAGAGCCTTGTTTTGAATTTTCTTTTATTTTCCTAGAATTCTAGTTAAATCATAAGTATTTTTGGTGGGTTTTGGCACAAGAGTGTCTTCTTTTGAATTGGCTGATTTCAGAATTTTATCCATATATTTTCTTTTAATTTCAGCATCAGAGACATATCCTAAGATATCAAGAAGATCATAGTGATCTTTATTCAGAACATTAAATTAGAATTTAAGAATCTAAGTATAACTCGTGTTATTTTGTTTTTAGGGCAGACAGTTATATTTTCTTGTATAAAGTTTTAATAACAATACAAAATATCAATTAAAGGTGCATAAATCATCTAATTTGCTATTTTACGGTTTATTTATGAATAACAATTATTGTTTTATAATATTAGGTGAAAATCAAAATATTAAATTTATATATGTTGAACATTAATTATGTAATGACACTAGGCTAGAAATATAAAGTGTTAAGGGTGGTCAAAGTGTAATTAATAAAATACTGAAATTTAATGGAAACTTAAATTATAAGGGAATTTAGGTATTGAGTTTGAGATATAGGAGCCTTTTAGCTAAACTAAGCCAAGGTTGGTTTTTGTTGGCCGAAAAGAAGTAACAGAAATCGAACAGAATCAATCCAAAATTTAAAAGCAAATCTCACATCAAGGTGGGATATATATATCTTTCTTAAATTATATTTAGCTAATGAGCTCAACTGTTTATCAACTGTGAAGCATGAATATCTTTATCAAAATGATTTAGCTCACTGTTCGCATTCGCCAGTATCCTACAAAAATATTGAGTGTTTAACTTGACTCGAGTTCGGATCCTTTAAAGTTTTAGGACCGTATACAATATCTTTTATTAGACAGCTGGGTTGGAGGATGTGTATATAAGTTAAGACACTCTAGGAAGGGACAGTTGAGATAGAGCGTACAAGTAAAGTTAAAAGAAGCTTTGTATACATGGAATGTTTTTTTTAGATTTGAAACATTTCCATTGTTATACTTATGTGGATACGATATTCATATTTATAAAATGATTATGAACGGTTTATCAAAATTCCCCACTGGGTATACTAGTACTCAGCCCAAATATTTTCTAAATATTTTTCAGGTTGAGAGGCAGGCTGGAAGGTGACGGAGCTGAGACAAAGGCTTGCTTGTTTTATATGCTTACTCTTTTTGTGTTGTTTAGAAATCCTAGATACTCTAAAACAATGAAATACTTGAAATAATTTACTTAAGTTGAATAAAAATGCTCTACGATTGTTCCATTTACTTTGATATAGCTTGTCTTCATTTCTATTAAAGCATGATATGATTTGTGTATATTGCTAAGATGTGCCTTTACAATTGGTTGGTGGGATAAGTTCCCTTTGATGATTGGTAATTCATTTAAGTTCCTTCTGAATGCCTTAGTACGCGATTCTATTACAGTTACATATATTATGTTGCCTAAATAATTGAGACACTAACCTTGTTTCTATAATTGTCTTTATGCAACAACCTCTTCCCTATTTTCCCTAGTGACGCGTCGGTCCCTTGTGGGATTCTTCCGGAACTGGGGTATTACAGATTGGTATCAGAGCAGGTTTACAACTATGTAGACCTGCAATATTATTCTTTGAGTCTAGAATTAAGTCTAGCCTCTTAAAATATTTAATCATTAGCCCTCAGCACGTCATCTACGCCACTCTTAATGAAAAGGCATGCAAGTATTTATAAAATTAAGGCACATGAGAGTGCAGTTAGTCATGTTATATATTTTTTCAGGTTTCATGATTATATGTCATGATACATATATCAAAGCTATACCCAGGTTTCATGATAAGAAATCTTGATTCTTTCTATTCAAGTTTCATGATAAGAGATCATGATTCAAAAGCTATTTTGAGGTTTCATGATGAGAGGTCATGATTTAGATATTTCACAGGTTTCATGATCATATATTCTGATTCAAATATTTAAAAATATATCTTTCAGGTTTTGTGATAAGATATCATGAATCGATTATTTATAATATCTTAGGTTTCATGATTAAATTTTGTGATTCATTTGAATAAAAGTTATTTCTAGGGTTCACAACAAGAGGTTATGATTCATTTATAAAGAATTGTCTCTAGATTTCATGATAAAGTATCGTGATTTGAATTTTAATTAAAGTTTCATGATGCGAGTTCTGATTCGTCTAAAGTTATTTAAAGATGTTAAGATAAATTTTGGTTTTGACCAAAAGATATATAGTAATAATTAAAAGAGAACCAAATCACTTTAAGTGATGAGAATGAGTTATAAATGGCTTTTAGATTGAACATAGCAAAGAATTTAGACTATAGTAGGTTCAACCAAGTATTGACCATTAAGTTATCTTGTTGTTCTTGAGAACTTAGACTAATTTAGTGGACTTCTTCAGATGGCCAGAGTGATCGAGACCGCATGAAAGCGCACTCGAAATTTCTATACTTTGAGGAGCACATTCAGAGATTTCGTACATATGTTAGAGATAGATCCGATACCGTACCCGAGTACATTGGGCATTTTATGTCACTTTGGCGACGTGCTAGTGGAGCCAAGGGAGGAGTTTTAGATTGTGAGGCCTCTTATAGGTTAGCTTACTGTTTACTACCTTGTTGGAGACAGAAAGCACTGGAGGTATTGACTGATACGGTCGATCGTGACCCTGATACCATGGTTGAGATAGGAGACTTTCCTAGATACTGTAGTATTATTATAAAGATCTGGGCACTTTTGAGAGGATGTCCTCCTGTAGATGTAGCAGCACCCTCCCATAACCTTGGTCCACTAGATTCTGCCGTGCAGCAGGACGTGGAGGTGGATGATGGTATACATGCCCCTAGTTTCATTCCCCATGTTAGTACACATGATGCTGAGGCTGGACCATCAAGGACATGGGCTGATCAGACTGATAGGTCAACACCACCCAACGCTCAAGATGATCAGGGCGGGAGGTATGGCATGATGGAGGAGGAGGATACAGATGAGGCTCTCATCTGTATCCTCCTCCATCATGCCATACATCCCGCCCTGATCATCTTAAGCGTTGGGTGGTGTTGACCTATCAGTCTGATCAGCCTATGTCCTTGATGGTCCAGCCTCAGCATCATGTGTACTAACATGGGGAATGAAACTAGGGGCATGTATACCATCATCCACCTCCACGTCCTGCTGCACGGTAGAATCTAGTGGACCAAGGTTGTGGGAGGGTGCTGCTACATCTACAGGAGGACATCCTCTCAAAAGTGCCCAGATCTTTATAATCATACTACAGTATCTAGGAAAGTCTCCTATCTCAACCATGGTATCAGGGTCACGATCGACCGTATCAGTCAATACTTCCAGTGTTTTCCGTCTCCAACAAGGTGGTAAACAGTAAGCTAACCTATAAGATGCCTCACAATCTAAAACTCCTCCCTTGGCTCCACTAGCACATCGCCAAAGTGACATAAAATGCCCAATGTACTCGGGTACGGTATCGGATCTATCTCTAACATATGTACGAAATCTCTGAATGTGCTCCTCAAAGTATAGAAATTTCGAGTGCGCTTTCATGCGGTCTCGATCACTCTGGCCATCTGAAGAAGTCCACTAAATTAGTCTAAGTTCTCAAGAACAACAAGATAACTTAATGGTCAATGCTAGGTTCAACCTACTATAGTCTAAATTCTTTGCTATGTTCAATCTAAAAGTGATTTACAACTCATTCTCATCACTTAAAGTGATTCGGTTCTCTTTTAATTATTACAAACTTTAGACGAATCACAAACTCTAGTCGTGAAACTTTAATAAAAATTTGAATCACGATACTTTATCATGAAACTTAGACATAATTCTTTATAAATGAATCACAACCTCTTGTCGTGAACCCTATAAATAACTTTTATTCAAATGAATCACAAAATTTAATCATGAAACCTGAGATATTATAAATAATTGATTCATGATATCTTATCACAAAATCTGAAACAAATATTTTTAAATAATTAAATCACGATATATGATCATGAACCTGTGAAAATCTAAATCATGACCTCTGATCATGAAACCTCGAAATAGCTTTTGAATCATGATCTCTTATCATGAAACCTGAATAGAAAAATCACGATTTCTAATCGTGAAACCTGGATATAGCTTTGATAAATGAATAATGCATATAATCATGAAACCTGGAAAAATATATAGTGTGATTAACTGCACTCTCATGTGCCTTAATTTTATAAATACTTGCATACTTTTTTATTGAGAGCGGCGTAGATGACGTGCTAAGGGCTGGTGAATAAATAGTTTAAGATACTAGACTTAATTCTAAACTCAAAGAATAATGATGCAGGTCTACAGAGTTGTAAACTTGCTCTGACACCAATTTGTAACGCCCAGTCCTGGAAGAATAGTGACAAGGGACCGCCGCGCCACTGGAGGAAATGGGGAAGGGGTTGTTGCATAAAGACAATTATAGAAACAAGGTTAATGCCTCATTCATTTAGGCAACATAATCTCTGTAACTGTGATATAGAACCACGCACTAAGGCATTCAGAAGGAACTTAAATGAATTACCAATCATCAAAGGGAACTTATCCCACCAACCAATTGTAAATGCACATCTTAGCAATATGCACAAATCACAACATGCTTCAACATAAATGAAGACAAATTATATTAAAGTAAACGGAACAAACATAGAGCATCTTTATTCAACTTAAGTAAATTATTTCAAGTACTTCATTGTTTCAAGGTATCTAGGATTTCTAAATAACATAAAAGAGCAAGCATATAACAACAAGCAAGCCCTCGCCTCAGCTCCGTCATCTTCCAGCCTGCCTCTCAACCCGAAAAATATTTAGAAAAGATTTGGGTTGATACTAGTGTACCCAGTTGGCAATTTTGATAAACAGTTCATAATCATTTTATAAATATGAATATCATATCCACACAAGTATAACAATGGAAATGTTTCAAATCTAAAAAAAACATTCCATGTATACAAAGCTTCTTTTAACCTTACTTGCACGCTTTATTTCAACTGTCCCTTCCTATAGTGTCTTAACTTATATACACGTCCTCCAGCTCAGCTGTCTAATAAAAGATTGTCTATACTGCCCTAAAGTTTTAAAGGATCTGAACTCAAGTCTAATTAAGCACTCAATATTTTTGTATGATACTGGCGAATGCGAACAGTGAGCTAAATCATTTTGATACATATATTCATGCTTCACAGTTGATAAATAGTGGAGCTTATTAGATGAACATAATTTAAGAAAGATATATATAGCCCACCTAGATGTCAGATTTGCTTTCAAATTTTGGATTGATTCAGCTCGATTTCTGTTACTTCTTTGGGGTCTACAACAACCAACCTTGACTTAGTTTAGCTAAAAGGCTCCTATATCTCAAACTCAACACCTAAATTCCCTTATAATTTAAGTTTCCATTAAATTATTGTGTTTAATTAATTACACTTTGACCACCCTTAACACTTTATATTTCTAGCCTAGTGCCATTACATAATTAATGTTCAACACATATAAATTTAATATTTTAATTTTCACCTAATATTATAAAACAATAATTGTTATTCATGAATAAACCGCAAAATAGTAAATTAGATGATTTATGCACCTTTAATTGATATTTTGTATTGTTATTAATAACTTTATACAAGAAAATATAACCTTCTACCCTAAAAATAAAATAATCACGAGTTATACTTCGATTCTTAAATTTTAATTTAAGACTACTTTGTAATTTCACACATACTTAAATAACTTCTTGTAGAGTTTGCATTTAAGTTGATTATTTTCCCGATTTCTGCCTTTACTTATTTATTCTTTCGTAACTCATAAAATATCATGAATGAAATTAAGTCCACTTATAGTTCTAGTATTCTTTTATCAGAAAATAAGAAATAAACAAATATTAAATTATTTTAGATTTATGATCTCTGATATATATATATATATATATATATGGAATTTGCAGTTCAAACACATTAACTATATTACCATTTTCTTCAAACCTCCCATTATTATCGAAAATTTATGAGAATAGCACTTAGTATAAATTTAGGAACTAACCTTGTCATCGTTCCTCCTTTAATTCAACAAACCCAGGACTTTCTTTCTTATTGATTATTTATCTCTATGCGAAATTATAGATGTGAATAGATAGGAAGCTACGGTGCCACTTTACTTAAGGCACTCTCATGTTCTTTATTAATTTATTATATATATTTATTCTACAAATTGCAATTCTCCATAGCATATCTTACTTTGGTTGACAAGTATTACTTACGTGGCATAGTGCATGCACCCCTTTTATTTTTCTACTAATTTTTCCAATTATGATATAATATATATATACACTTATATACATATTTATGTATTCGTATAAAATTAATAACATTAAATTTGTTAGCACTCAATAAATTAAAATTTAATCAATCAAACTATGTTCGTATCTAGGGTTCTGAATAAAAATACAAGAATATCCCGGATATCCTTAACCCACTCAACAGACACATTTCACCTGAAAAATGAGACCTACAAAGATTCATTTTCTTCCCTAACTTATCCTTAAGATTTAACATAGACTATTCTTTTAATACTAAAAAATTAAGGGTATTACCGACGATAAACGGGAGACGAGAGAAAGAGATTTCAACCTGATTTTCTCGTGAGTAATTATTCACAGTTTGCTCGAGAGGCAGCTACTTGTGTTGAGATATGGAGAGAAAGAACGACGAAGTGAGAGAGAGAAGGGATCCACAATGGCGAGAGAGTGACGGAGATGAGATAGTGCAGAGTAACATTTTTTTTTAGAACAGAGAGGGAGGGACATGTGAGAGAGATGAGGTGGATTTTATTCTAAAACCCTACACTTATTCAATTTGCAGTTGAAAATATAACAATGTAAGATTTTTCAAGGAATAAATTTGGATTCTTGTTTTATTTGGAATTTTTGGACCCTGTTATAAGGGCTTGGGTATAAAATAAGTACGCATTGCCCATATTTATCCTATGTTTAAATTTTTCCCATCTACCAAAATTTTAAATTAAAATTGTTTATTAAAATTTTTCTCCCTTATAAAAATATAAACGTAATTATATGTTATGAAAGAGAGAGCAGAAAAGAGAAAGGGATACATAAAATATTGAAAAATAAAAAAGGTGGCGGCCTACTACACTACGTATTAAACCAATTTTGAGAAGTTGTAGCCGGTTCTGAGGGTGGTTGCAATAATAAATCAAGAAAAATAACTCTAATATGTCAACATCATCGCCATATTAAAAGTTCAAACCCGGGAATCCTCTTAAACATCTCTCCACAATCATAGATAAAAAAATCAACTCTATGTTGGATCCTACTACTATATTACACATTATTTAATACATACATATATATATATATATATTCATATATTAATAAATATATATTCATTTAGAAATTATTAAAATATACAATATAATTATGCAAATTATTTTATTTTAATTTAATTTAATATATATATATATATATATATATATATATATATATATAGTGAGAGAGAGAAGACAAGAGAGAAAGAAAGTGAGAGAGATGAGATTGTTGGTATCAAGATGGAGAAATTAATAAAAATAGTTAAAAAGGATGGTGGTACCTATTCTTTTTCTGAATCAAACCAACTTCAACCGTCCGTAGTCAGCTCTAACAAAAACTTCACTTGGTTACCTTGTTCAATTGCAATGGTATTAGAGTTGGTTTTGATTTTTAATGTTGAAAAAAAGTGTATCATTGAAAGTACCATGATCTCTCCAAATGAGCTAGAATTTTGCAATGGTTTAAAACCAACTCTAACCTATTAAAATATGAATCAAAGTTGTCATTGTAGCTACTCTAGAATGAGTTTGAGAATTTACGGAACTTGAATTACTTTGTGTATTTGATGAACCAAAAAAATTTAGAAATAATCCATCATATTTATCACTCATTGTGAAGATTATGATATAACCACACAAGAAGAGAAGAGAGATGAAAGAGTGATGAATTATTGAAATGAAATGATTTATTCATAGAGATTTTTTTTTTTACCGTTCAAATGCAAAATAAAATAAAATTATCAATATAAATATATAACCGTTGATGCAACAGTTATAAATTTGCAAAAATAATATATATATATATATATATATATCAGCAACGGTTAAATTTTTGGGAGAGGGGGAGAGAGAAGGGAGGAGGGAGAAGAGAGAATGTTGGGTTTTTTTGGCCCAACAATTTGGCCCATCTCTCTCCTCTCATTTAATTGGTAGCCCTTTTTTATTTGACCGTTTATTTTTCCGATTCCTACCGCCCCCGACCCTTCGTTCTCCTTCTCTGCCTCTTTAATAGAAGAGGGAGGCTTCTCTGAAATAGATCAGTCCTCTCATCTCTCTCTCTCTGAAATCTGCTGTGTGCGTCTCTTGCTCTTCGTGAGCTGTCCCTCTGGTTCTTTGTGAGCGATCTCTGTGGGCAATTGTTATCTTGGCTTCGTGCTTGTGTGGGGTTGTCGGTGAAAGTGAGAGTGAGGCTGTTGTCTCCACCTTTTCCGGTCTTCTGTGTGCGATTGATCACTGTAGAAAAAAAAGGAGTCCCTCGTGTTTGGTTCCCTGAGCCTTGCTGCATGTGTTTCTCTGCCTGAATCAACTTCAGTCCCTCGAGGGAGTGCGGAGTCGACTGCCGGTGACGGAAGAAAGGGAGGCTTTAGCTCCGGCGAGTCCCGTTGATACCCAACAGTGGTATCAGAGCCACGGTGGGGATCTCGCCGGACTCCCTCCATCACCCATCGGCTCCGCCCGTCCGCCTTGGCTTTGAGAACGTCGAGGTAAGTCGGAAACCCCAGCCGCGGGGGTTTCTACTCTGGTATTTCCCTAATCCCTTAGTCAAAATTAGGGTTTTACGTGTTTTGGGGAAAATCTCTGTGATTTTTTGTTGATCTTTGTAATCTGGGTATTTTGTTGTTCCTGGCTCTGAGTGAGTTTGTGATTCCGCTGCTCTCGATTTTTTCCCTCTGTTGCTTTCTCTGTGTAATAAAATCGTGCTACCATGGCCCCGGTATCCCAATTTGTTCTTGCCCCCTTCGATGGTAAAACTGACTTTAATCTGTGGAAACAAAAAATGAAATTTGTTTTGATTAAAGAAAAGGTGTTTAAGGCCATTGATCTTAATTATAGTGAAGAAGAATCTGATCAAAAGAAATCTGAGATAAATGAATATGCTTTGTCTACTATCATGTTGAATTTGTCAGATTCAGTGTTAAGAAAGGTCTGCACTATTGAATCTGCCAAAGTTTTGTGGGATAAATTGGATGAGTTATTTAATTTGACTTCTCTTCCAAGTCGTATGTTTTTGCTTGAGAAATTTTTTAATTATAAGTTGGATTTGAACAAGGACATGGATATTAATCTAGATGATTTTAATAAGCTTGTTCAAGATATTAAAATGGCTGGAGATAAACATATTGATGATTACAGTGCTATTGCTCTTTTAAATGCTATCCCTGATGCCTATAATGATGTTAAGTCTGCAATTAAGTATGGAAGGAATGACATTACCTTTGACATTGTTGTTAGTGGGTTAAAAAGTAAGGAAATGGAGGTAAAGCATGGCCAAGGTGCTAAAACTGACACTGTTATGCATGTGTGAGAGAAGTATAATTTCAGTTCTAAACATAATAACAGGAAGTGTTATCGATGTGGTGAACCTGGGCATTATGCTAAATACTGTAAGAAACCTAAAGATAAGAGTCAAAATAATGACGCTTAGGCTAATGTTGTGGATAATTATCTTAGTGATGTTTTGTGATTATATTGCTCTCTGGTACTTGCTCCAAGTGAGGTGGAGATGTTGTTGTTGTTGTTTATCTATGTGCTCTATGTGAGCTGTTGTTATTTCTTTGTGAATCGGGTTTGTTGCTCTTAGTGAGCTGTTTTGTTGCTCTTAGTGGGCTGTTGATTGATTCTTAGTGAATCTGTTGTATTCTCTATGTGAGATGTGGAGGTTCTCTGTGAACGTGGTTTAGTTTGAGGTGGAGCTGTGTGTGCTTGCTCTGTCTGATTGATCTTAGTGATCTGTGTTAACTTTGTGTTGTGTTCTTCTCTTTGCTGTGTTATCTTGCAGGAAAAATGGAAGAAAAGGCAATGATGAGACCTATGATACTCCTGTCGAAGATCAATGCACACTGTTGGGCCAAAAGGTGGAGATTGTTGGGTTTTTTTGGCCCAACAATTTGGCCCATCTCTCTCCTCTCATTTAATTGGTAGCCCTTTTTTATTTGACCGTTTATTTTTCCGATTCCTACCGCCCCCGACCCTTCGTTCTCCTTCTCTGCCTCTTTAATAGAAGAGGGAGGCTTCTCTGAAATAGATCAGTCCTCTCATCTCTCTCTCTCTGAAATCTGCTGTGTGCGTCCCTTGCTCTTCGTGAGTTGTCCCTCTGGTTCTTTGTGAGCGATCTCTGTGGGCAATTGTTATCTTGGCTTCGTGCTTGTGTGGGGTTGCCGGTGAGAGTGAGAGTGAGGCTGTTGTCTCCACCTTTTCCGGTCTTCTGTGTGCGATTGATCACTGTAGAAAAAAAAAAGGAGTCCCTCGTGTTTGGTTCCCTGAGCCTTGCTGCGTGTGTTTCTCTGCCTGAATCAACTTCAGTCCCTCGAGGGAGTGCGGAGTCGACTGCCGGTGATGGAAGAAAGGGAGGCTTTAGCTCCGGCGAGTCCCGTTGATACCCAACAGAGAAAGAGACCCCAATTACACCATTTTGAATTAGAACAGTTTCGACTACTCCAGAATGGTTTTGAAAAATATTTCCCTGTCATCTTGATTGCAACGCCCAGCAAATTTGGTTTGATTTTCAAACCAAATTTTTTAGTACCATTGCTGCCTTGCGGGTACCCTAAATGTGTATTAAATTGTGAAAAAGTGTGCATGAGAAAACTGAGAAAAATCTTAATGTGTAATATTTTTTAGAGGTTGTTTATGTAATTTTGAATTTATTTTATTTATAATGTGTTAGATAATTTTCATAGGGCACTTAGAAACCTGCTAAAAATCATTACATGGAGACTTAAAAACGAAGTTATGCACCAAACATTTTTGAAAAGAAAATCTAAAGTAAAACGCTAATTCTTCTCTACATCAGGTACACCATGAACCGGTCAACACACGTTGACCAAGTCAGCCCTAAAAAATGGTGACGCATGTGATAATTTTTAAGGATATTTTTTGAATTTTGAGTGTCACGGTTGATGCTGATTTTGACGATTTTTTTATGAATCATATTTTTAAGTATATAAGTAATAGTTTTGTGTTTTTTGAGTGATACTTTTTAGTGTTATAATTGATACTCATTTTAATATTTTTTTTGCGGGTTGATCTGGTCAATGTTTGGACCCACATTGACCGTCTGATGGTGCATAAGATGCACACAAGACAACCCCAAAGTAAAATGTTTTGATAAGTGCCCTAATATGTCTGGATAAATTTTATTTTCTCAATTTTCTGATTTTTTTAAAATTTTTTATTTCAAAATTTTTTATGCAATTTGA
The DNA here is from genome assembly GCA_026008535.1 of Perilla frutescens. NCBI lineage: Eukaryota > Viridiplantae > Streptophyta > Magnoliopsida > Lamiales > Lamiaceae > Perilla > Perilla frutescens. The sequence goes on from BRKX01000019.1 coordinate 37,746,045, forward strand.
TTTATTATTTTCAATCAAAGTTTATTAATTTTAATTAGAGCGTATATTTAATTTGAAAAATTAATTGTCCAGCCCAATACGCAAGCCGTCAGAAAAAGAAAAAATAATTTAATTTAAAATTTTATGATTCACCAATTGCATTTTAAGTTAATAGTTTTTTTTAAATTAATTAATTAATATTAAAGTGTATCACCCCCATAATTTAATTTGAATGTTCAATAATTTAATTTTATATATATTGTGCAGGGTAAAAAATTAAAGAAAACTCAGAAAAAAAAACTCGCCTAGCGGTGGGACTGTCTCAATCTTTTTTATTACTGAAAACTCAGAAGCCCCAACTCCCAAGACTCCTGTTCCGCTGTTCTGCCTCTCGAAACGGAGGAGAATGCTATCCACTTTACCTCAGCAACGTTCATCTTCAATTCGAATCTTCGGTTCTAACAGAACTTCGTGGGCTTCTCTCTCTGCCTTCGTGGGTTCTAATAGGCATGCACTCAAAACCATTTTCCTTTTTTTCATAATTTCGTTTTATCTTCTTTTTTTCTTTTCTTATTGGTTCAATAAAAACTAATTTCACAGCTTTTGAGTACGCAGGAAATGGATTGGCCAAAGGAATTATATGGGCATTGTGATTACGAGTGCGGTTGCTAAAGTGAAGAATTTGCCACCACCAACCCCTGAGACATTGGCCAAGGAACGCCACAAATACTTTGATGAGGTGATTATCACCATCCGGGCCGGAGATGGAGGTCATGGTGCCATTCTTAGTCTTCCCAACCAGAACGGTCCTTCGAAGTCAGTAGGGAAATTTGAAAAAGAAAAATCAAAGAAAAAAGTTTCATATAAAAGGGATTTTGATGGTTCGCTTATCCTTCCTGTGGGCGGGCATGGTGGTGATGTCGTAATTTATGCAGACGAAAGCAAAGATACCTTGTTGGAGTTTCACAAGAAGAGTCGGTATAATGCAAAACGAGGTGGGAATGTTGATGCAATGGGTGTTTTTTCTTCTCAATCGCATAATGGACTTGCTGCTCCCACACTGCGTATTCCAGTGCCTCTCGGTGAGTTGTATCATTTTGCTGCTTATCTGCTCATTACCAAATAAATTATTAGCAAATCAAAGTTCATTAGCTAGATTCTTATTTATTATTGCAAAATTATCAGGGACTGTTGTTAGACATAAAAGAGGAAAACTTCTGGCTGATTTAGCTCAACCAGGTGATGAAGTTGTTGTTGCAAAGGGTGGACAAGGAGGGGTAAGAATATATTTTCTTCACAAAATTCATAAATTCAGTATCCAATTTCCTGATGATGTGAGGATAAAGTTTAACATGTCAGTTGAGATTGAAACTTACTAAATTGGGTTGTTAAAGGATAAAAAAAGGGGAAAAGAGAAACCTACAAGTCTATAACTTGAACCACCTATTTCTTCAAAGTACAGCTTCAAGGCACAGATAAGCTGCTCTTTTAGTTAGTATTATTTTAAGGTATAGTTGTGAGCAAATTTCAAAGTGTAGTAACCATTGTTGTTCAATTGTATATTTGTATGTGAACCTTCTTCTTTGGTTTTTATTTAACGGTTATTAATTTCTTGCAGATTAGCTTGTTGGATTTGCCTGAGCATAGGAGGAAAAAGATGACGGCTTTAACCACCAATATAGTGAGAGACGACAGTGACAAGGTACTGATTGATGTTTCTTTTGATCTTATGTTAGATATTTGATTGTTTGTTCTTTTGTTTGTTCTTCTCCACAAGTGAGTTAGTAAAGTTTTCTTTATCAAGAAAATTATAAATTAGATTTGTGTAAATTGATATATCATTCACATTGTACAATTCCGGTAATGCTCTCTTATGTTAAAGAGAATATGTGTTAGGCATATAAGATAGGGAGCCCTAACTTAACCCAAAACCATGGTCAAAGGTAAAGGGTTGACTCCTCACTTATATACCCTTCCACACTTTCTTGTGGAATTGATATGGGATATCGTAACAATGTGTCTATGGCTCAGTTATACTAAGATTAAAAACGATGGTGATAGTTTGAATTTATCTTTGTAGTGTATTCTGCACCCTAACTTGATTACTTAGCAAATTAAGATGCACTTCCTACAGGAAAACAAGGTAAAAAGATTAAAATATTAATGTGAATTTACTTCATTAAAATTTTCATGTGCCTTGGCTATAGGCATTTTTCATGAGTATGAAAAAAGCCAAAATAATGATAAATAGGAGTCAATATTCCACACAATATCCTTAATCTAGCCATAGTTCCTTATGTTGGTTTCTTTTTGGTGTGTCTTTCTTCAATTGATTTCCCATCAAACATATATGTTGGCTGGGCATTACTTTAGATGTAAATGAAAACATCAAATGATTTTTATTATGTATTTCTCTTCCACTCTAATTCTCATCAGTGCTCGTGATAGTGGTTTTATTTTTTCCTGTCAATTTTCAGTTATTTTGATGCTATGCTTTACAGAAAAGAGTAATATGTCTGTCACAAAGTGAAATGTTTATATTTGCATATGCGTGGGAGTGTGTTTGTGTGTTTCAATATACCAAATCTTATGAGGAATTGAAGTCATTATAATTGTAACCACTTTTAGTCCCATTCCCCTGTGTTAGTTTGAACTTATGATGCGTTGAAATGCGAACTCAAGAGACTTTTTCTTTAGCTTTAATCTTGGCTTTGACATGTTTGCCTTTGTCAGTGACTTTGTAATCTCTAATACAGGTTTTAGTTCTTGGTCAGCCTGGAGAAGAGGTTAGTCTTCAATTGATACTAAGGGTTGTCGCTGATGTTGGTCTTGTGGTAAGTACTGCTTATATTTATTATATCAACAAAAGGGTCGGTTAGGGTGATGAGAATAAAAATTTGTGCTTCACTATTGACAAGGTCTTACTGTTTGTCTTCCTTTGAGGGGCTCCCAAATGCTGGAAAGTCTACCCTATTGGCAGCTACCACACTTGCAAAGCCTGACATAGCCGATTATCCATTTACGACCTTGATGCCAAACCTAGGACGCCTTAATGGTGATCCCAGCTTAGGGGCTGGGCAATTTTCATCTGAGGCCACATTAGCAGATTTGCCTGGCCTCATTGAAGGTGCTCATCTTGGAAAGGTATTCTCTCAGTCTTTCTCTTAAGTAGTCTTTTGTAAGTTGAATACTTTGTCAGTAAGACTTGGTACTTGTCTGGTATTATGTTGTTATTTCACTTATTTTGGTATGAACTCTACAAATATATGTAGCATTTTAATTTCTAGGGTCTAGGTCGAAACTTTTTAAGGCATTTGAGGAGGACTAGGATGTTGGTTCATGTTGTTGATGCAGCCACGGAGGATCCAGTGCATGACTACAGGACAGTGAAAGAGGTATTTCTTATATCCATTATCCAGTAGAGCTTATATTCATGTTTTACTGTTTAGTTGTTAGCCAAACAATTTTTTTTGATTGACAAACTGCTGATTTTCTATTGAATGCACATCAGTATTTTAAGTCCCACAATCTGCTTTTGGTTTAAATGAGGGACTGCTTGATGCTTACATTAGTTAATTTAAATGAATTGTTTTAAATTTGTGTGCATGTAAAATTGAAACTAATGGGATCAATATTGTAGGAATTGCGAATGTACAATCCTGAATACCTTGAACGACCGTACATTGTTGTTCTTAATAAGATTGACATTCCAGAGGTATTTCCTTAAGCTTTTCTTGTATGTCTGTCATATGTGTCCTTAAATAAACGGGAAATGTAGCCTTCTTGTTACACTCTTATCTTCTCAGTTAGTCAGCAACTCAGAGTGTTGTAATCACTTCCCCAGGCAATGGAAAGGCTTCCGATTTTAACTGAAGAAATATGTCGTATTGGAAGCGATGTTATAGAATCGGAGAGCTCTGGTACATCTGGAAAAACTGTTTTTCCTTCGACAAGTGACAGTGACCAAATGGATATTGTTTCTCAGGAGAAGAAAGTGAAGGAAATTGAAGAATATCCACGCCCTCTGGCTGTTATCGGTGTTAGTGTCCTGTAAGTTTTCAATAGCATGTGGCTTCTTTTTTTCTTCTTTTTGGGTCGAATTATACAGCATTATAACTAAATATAAATTCAATTTGCAACAAAGAAGGAAAAATGCATGAGAGGAAAAATTATGTTATTATCAGCACAGCTTCTTTTCATGGATCTTCAATGTTGTTGGATTATTTTGTTTTGATCTAAAGTACTGTTAATTGAATTTTGTTGGTTGGCATGTGTTTTGTGTGATCTCTCACATGACACGATTCTACCGGTACGCGGTAAAAAAGGTGTCCACGTAACACGATCCTACCGGTATGCGGGTGGTACCGGTAAGGGCAGCCAAAGAATTTCCCGCCCTAAAGATGGGACAGTGAATAGGAGTTGTAATGTTGGCTGCAGTCTAGCCTTTATTATTCTTTTTTACAGAATATTACATTAATCTTGCTGCTGAAATCAGGATTATACATCTCTTGTAATCTATTTTGATTTGATGCCATTTTTTTTCTTCTTTGGAAGACTGATGGTGATGCTGAGAGCGTTTCGTTGTCTTGACTTGCAGGGAAGGTATACGGATCAATGAAATGCTGAAGGAGATAAGGGCGGCCTTGCGTAGTTGTCGCTAAGTCTGTTGGGCCGCACTATTGGACCAACTGGCCGCTGGAGAGTCTCAAAGTAACCATCTGATGTTTTATATTCCTATATACTTGTATCGTTATTTTTTTCAGCCTTAGTAATCAAGAAAAGCATAAGGAAGTTGTGGCTTATTGTTGAGAATACTTGGGATTAGAACTTAGAATTCGAGGTATCATGTCATGTTGTGCCGATATAATAACGATATACTCCCTTCGTCCCATTAATATAGGGTTGTTTTCTTTTTTTGGATGTCAAGTTGGTTCCTATAAATATTTAGCTTGTTTACTAATATATGTTCCTATTTAATATGTTTACACTAAGCATTAATTCATTGTTAAAGAAATAAACTAGTTTAACACTCATGCGTTACATGGTGATGTGTAAGACAACTTTATTTTTTGAGCAATATGGTTTAGCCTCTAAAATCTGATTAGAGAAATTTTGGAATGATCATATGCGAGTTATTTAAGTTTTCAAATTAAATTGCATAAAAATAGTATTTTATATTTTGCTCAAATAAATATTTTAATCAATTGAAAAGTGTAAATATATATTTTTTATTTTGAAAAGAATGTCTGGATCAATAGATTCAGATTCCACAAATGTCCCAAAGAGACCTTTGAAAAAGCCAACAAATTCATTTGCCACTTGGGATTCTGAGTTGGAAACAGACCTATCCTGGCCAGAGACAGCTGCAATGAAGTTGCTCTTTTGATTGTTTTGCGACGGAGCTTTGTGCACAAGATGAATTGTTTGGTCCCGTCAATACGGTCATCCCAAATTGCCTCAACAATATTGGGGGAAAATCACGGTGCACCGTCCACATGTTGAAAAACTTGAAAGACTTTCTTGAGGTGCCTCGATGATGGCTAGAAATCTGAACGATGGCCTGGGAGTGGTCAGAGATGTAGCCCGGAGATGGGAAGTTAGCAGAGCAGTAAAGGCCTAAAGAATGCCAACTCCCATTTGTCATGACTCGGTCAGGTTTACACCAGACGCGACCATTGGTCCATATGAGTCGACAGCCATTACAGGGCAATCTTCTAAGGCAAAAGAGAGGCAGCAATCTTGGAAATCCTTCATAGCGTAGGCTGTTGGCGGGTCTCCATTTTCTTTCTATGCTGGCGGTAGCACAGAGTTAAAATCACCAAGCACCATCCATGGGCCATGGTTGGGAGCAGCACGGCAAAGGGAATCCCACAAAGGTCGACGATCCACAACCGAGCAGTATGCATATACCACAGTGCACAGAAAGGATTGGTGAGTAATAAGACAAGAGATCTTACAGTGAATAGCCTGAGCATGGTACTCATGTGCTTCGACCTTCACTTTAGCTGCATTCCAAATGATTGCAATACGACCACCACCCGTGCAATTGAAGTAATTGACTTATTCCCATGAGGGAAAGAAGTACTTCAAAAAGAAATCAAGCTTGATTTCATCAATTTTTATTTCCAAAAGACCAATGATGTCCAAGTGATGTTTGTGGGCAAGTTTAGACACCCCCAGTGCTTTCGGGGAAAATTGAAGCCCTGAACATTCTAGCAAGCTGACTTCATTTGGACTTGGAGGACTTAGTCCACTAGCTTTTGTTACTTGGCTTTTTGGTGGCCGGCATGGCAAGAACAACATCTTTTTATGATGTTGTGGCTTTGGAATGACCGTTTGTCCTTTGGATGGTTAGTGAGTCATGTGCAGACTCTGGTACCACTTCAAGTTCCTTGGTTTCCATGATTGCGGCTCCATCCGTGACAGGGGCCTTGGGAGGGGACGGTTTCCTTTACTTGGGAGGCGATGATGTCTTTTTGGTCAGCAAAAGAGCTTCGGAGACCGTCGAAAATTCCTCTTCAAGCAGAGTTACCATTTCAGACCCCTTTGAGTTCTTATCTGCCTGAACATGTGAGGTGTTGGAGTCCTCTAGAGTGGCTCGGGAAGATGATGGGCCCATTGGTTGAGCCTGGACCTTGATGGGAGAGTTTTCCCCGATAATATGCCCCTTGGATTTTCTCTTTGAGTGTTTCCGGACAGCACTCTTGGATCGTGCTCGATTTCTAGACCTACCCTGCTGGGGGAGAACTGGGGTCTCCATTCTCTTCATGACTGGGATTTAGAACCTCATTCCCTTTGTTGAGCCCCATGGGAGCAGGTGTGAGAATGGTGCCCAAAAACCTTGCACGAACAGTAGAATTTCGAGATGTGCTCGTATTCAATTGTCTGCTCAAAGTGCACACCATTTGGAAGTGTGATGGGCACAAATATTCTGGGCTCAATCTTAGCATCGATTTTAACCAACACTCGAGCATGTGACACTCATCGATGCTCAGATGTGCTCTCATCACATGCAATGGGGGTACCCAACTTCATCGTAATCTTACTCAGAGCCTTTGGGTGCCAACACTCCAGGAAAAGACCACGGAGTCGGACCCAAACTGGAACAGACGTGTTTTCCATGTCATTGAACATGAAAAGCGAGGGCATAACTTTAAGAAGCAATGGATGACCATAGTAATTGAAGGGGCCTCCATACAGGATCCGATTCATATCTTCAAGTTTACCAAATTTAAAGACAAGCCAACCTAATGGGTGTGAGATAACCTTGCAATCTGCTTTCCAAGAATTGGTAAGCTTGAGGACTGATGAGAAACTTGGGAACTTGCCCGCAAAGCATCCCAGCAAGGAGAGATTAACATCCAGCAGTTCGTCGTCTTCGAACGTGACATCCTCTCGGTCAATTGGGTAGGCCAAGAGACTGACGGGCTGCTTGGATAGATCTTTGAATAGTCCCATGAAGGACTTGGTGATCTTAGCATTGGCTTCAGGATCTTCAAGAGGAGAAGGGTCGGATAGATGTTGCACTTTCGGAATGGGAGAGATTTCTGGGGGAGGTTATGGCTCTCAGCTGGAGGAGGCAGCTCCTTTGGATAGATCCAATTTGGTGTACTTGGTCTTGGGTCTAGCCATTGGGAAAGCTTTGACCAAGGGGTGAGTCACGTGGGCCCTTAGAAATTCAAATTTCAAATTTTGAATTTGAATTCGAATTTAAGTTCCCAACTCAGCGCCTAAGGGGAATTTGAAAATTTGAAAAAAAGCTCTCACAATAGTGGCCCCCCAAATTCAAATTTCCCAAGACGCGCCCAGCGCAAGTGGGTCCCCACTGTAGGAACCTCACGTGACTAGCAAGGCAGAAGGCGGGCTGTTCTTTGACAGTCTTTTGGGAGAATCCCCGTCAGGGACAAGGATGAGAATGCCGGAGGAAAGAAAATAAGTCGGAGATGCAGATGGCAGGATCACCAAGATACCGGCAAAGGAAAATCCTTGTGTGGAAGATGATGGCGAGGGACAAGATATGATGGTTCACTCCCCCGACCAACCAAGGTGCAGAAAAACCTAAGATAAGAAACTTGAGAAAATAGACTCCAGAAAAATTGATGACCATGAATTAAATGCCCCAACAACGGAACACTTAAGATGAATTAAATGTTGGAAAGATGGAAATAAATTCAGCTGGGATCAAATAAAGAGACTTTGCTCAAGAAGAAAATGCAAGAGAAGGATGAGGAGAAATGAGGCTAATAGGTGGGTATAGGTGGGTAGTCCCTAGAGAGAATTTCGCTAGAGAGAGAAAATTCTAAACCCTATTTTAGAAAATATGAAATGCAATCGTACCATTCTTTATATATTGAGTATAGCTATTTAAAATTTATAATACTTTATATTGTTTGGTTGATACAAAATTAGAATCACTACAAGAAAACCAACAAATTCCAGTGCACCGATCTTCGCTGAAATCGGCTAAATTTCCGCTGGAATCAGATATTCCAGCGCATGCTAGAAAATGGTGCGGCGGAATTGAAAAATTCCAGTGCAATTCCAGCAAAAATTCTATTTCAGTGAGTTTTTTTGTTCTTCGCTGGAACACAATTCCAACACTTTTTTTTTTGTTGGAACTCTAACATTGCTGGAATCTCGATTTTTTCTTATATAGAAAATATTAGTCTAGCACATTTTTTATTTAATTTATTTTATTAAAAAAAAACCTTTTTTGCTGGAACTCTAGAATTGCTAGATCTCGATTTTTTCTTATATAGAAAATATTATTCTAGCACATTTTTTGTTTAATTTATTTTATTAAAAAAAAAACCCTCCCCTACCCAGCCCGAACCACCCCTACCCAAGGAAAGCCCGCCTAGCCCCCTGAAAATCTCCCAGGAAAGCCCACCCATATATGTGCGCAAGCTCTTGCCGCTTGCACCAAGTGATGAATTCATTAATAATATTATATGTTTTATATTTATTATATTTATGTGTACATCTTATATAGTATGTATTATCATATAATCAATGATTTATTAATATTACATTCATTAAATTAATTTATGAAAGTTCAAATGATATATTATTTATTTGGTGGTATTGAATTTTTTTTAAATCTAATCAAGATTACAACTTAATTTTAATTTCATTTTTAATAATTATTCTTTATGACATTTACATAGAGATGTAGCAATAATTATAACTCATAACTTGCATTATATTATAATTTATAACAAACAATAATACATATTTTTTAACTTTAAAATTAGATTTTCTATATTAGCTTAAGAAACTTTAACTGATTATTTGTGTATATTATATATTATAATAAACTATAATACCAAATTAACTTACTTAAAACTCAAAATGTAGGAGAGACAATTGTATTGTCATTACATATTAAAGAAAACTTATTATGAGTATTGAAAATTTCTAAAATAATATTTGTGTAACAATGAATTACTAATCTTATGATTTATAACTTAAAAATTTAATAACTCGCTACAATACATAGTTTTCAACTTTAAAAATACATTATCTATATTAGTTATATAAAACTTTAAATGATTGATTGCGTATATTATAAATATATTAAATAAACTATATGAGCACTAAATTAACTTAATCAAACTCTAAATTTAGAAGATTGTCATATTATGATTATAGATTGAACAAAACTTATTATTAGTGTAGAACAATTATAAAATAATATTGCATCGGTATAAGATTTAATTACTTATAAATTTTATGATTTTAACTTCAAAAATATTATAACTCACTACAATATATAATTTTACACCTTAATATTAAATTTAATATAATAGTTTTATAATCTTTACTTGATTACTTATTTTATAAGTTTTAAAAGAACAAGATCCATTTATTAGATAAATCTCGAGTTTATCTTATATTTTTATTATCAATTTATCTTATATATATATATAAGTATATATTTCTCCTGTAATTAAAAATGTTAATTTTCATTATCTAGTTAAAAAGACTAAAGTACATTTTAATATTTTATTTTGTAATGAATTATTTATATGAATTTATATTGATTTATAATATATAATAAACATTGTACGCTAAAAAATAAAAAAATAATGAAATTTCATATTTTCAAGCCGAAAAATAATGCTAGAATTTTATTTAAAATAATATATTAAATAAATTAAACTAAAAAATACTGCTGGAATCCAAAAAAAATCATAAATAAAAAATATTAAAATATTCTAGCGAAAAAATATTGCTGGAATATGGAAAAAAATCGAAAAAAATTTATTAAAACATTCTAGCGAAAAATACCGCTGGAATATGGAAAAAAAATAAAAAATAAAATAAAAAATATATTAAAATATTCCAGCGGAAATATACCCCTGGAATTCAGAAAAATCATAAATAAAAAATATTAAAACATTACAACAGTATTTTTTCCGCTGGAATATGAAAAAAAAAAAATTAACATATTCCAGTGTAATTTTTTCGCTGGGATTCGGAAAAATTTGAAAAAAATAAATCAAAATCATTCGAGTGGGTTTTCCGCTGGAATCAACTAAAACACACGCTGGAAATTCCAGCGGATATAAATCCGCTGGAATATGCGGTGGGAAATTCCAGTGAGCATAAATTTCGCTGGAATGTTCAGTTGAAAATTCCAGCAAATATGTTTCGTTGGAATAACCGTTGGTATCCGAAAAAATCTAGCGTATATGAAGTCTGCTGAAATTTGATGATTTTCTTGTAGTGAATTATGCATTAATCAATAACATAATTGCACTTGGGCAAAGTCTAGCGCTATATGCGATATATACTTTTAATTCAGTATTAGACGTGATATTGTTTTAATTAAAAAATATAATAATAATTAAAAAATACTATCTCTTAGCAATACTTTCTAATAAAATATTTTTTCTGTATTAAAGTAATAATTTTCAGTATTAGAATTGACATATTTTTCCATCAGGTATAATGTTAATTTATATATAATTAGTGTATGCAAGACCAACCGTGACATTTGTGTTATCATTGCATAATTATGATTTGATTATTATTTTACTGCTCTAATTTTTATTCTGTAGTTTTATTTAATTTTACATATTTTAATTATATCAACGAGAAATAACATAAATATAAAGATATAAATCACGTAATCATATGTATGTAATTCTTGTAAAACACGTGTAGTGTAATTCCAAATATTATTATTGTCAATATAATGTATGATTGTAATTTGATTGCCGAATAAATACAATATTTTGTTAAAAAATATGTCGGGATACATCGTTTAATTTAGTTTGATTGAATTAGTATATTAGTTATTTAAATTAAAAGTATAAACAAGTATCGGATATTTAAATTATTTTTTATAATTAATTGAATTAATTAGATATATAGTTAATCATTTTATATCCGTCAAGAGTTAAAAAAAAAAAGGAAATTGTCAGGTGTTAATTATTAAAAATGAATAAAAATAGATACTAATGATCCAGATAAAAGGGCCACGTACCCTATTATCATCATACTTACTCAGTTACTTGCATTATTAATCACTCAGATTGAAGAGAGGGTAATAGTAGTGGATTCGTGTATTTCAGTTAAAAGACCCGAGGTTGCAAGACCCTGGGTAACATATAAGGTATATGGTTGGAGTTATTTATTTATTTAAAAAAAAAAATAGAGTACATAGATCTGCATTTTACTGTGTTATGGTACTACTGCGAGTAGAATTTTAGGTTGCGATCGCACTTCGATTATGTGACATGTGTAGGGACGCACATCTAATTCTAACTCACAATTTTGTGACATGTGTTGGTACTCATATATTGACTAGATACTAGTTCACATTCACAATGATGCTCGGACTCACTAGGATGACGTGGCTCAAACTTTTCCTAAAAATACTGCGGAGGTTTGTGGAAACTGCTGACATAATCCCCTGCTGTTTTGACTTCATTTTTTGAGTGATTTATTACATACATATCTCATATATATATATGGGACACCGTAAAAATATTTCCTCCTCCAATATTCAGTGCATTTGAATTTGACTATTATATATATTCCACTAATTCTAAAGCTCATAGTTCATACCACATCTCACGACACAGCCAAACCGCACTCAACACACTGCTGTCATTTAGCAGAAAAGAAAACCTTAAATTCGCCGAAATTAAGGTGCCAATATAATTCTTGGGAAGTCATAATTCTTGGGAAGTCTCTCCAGTATAATAGTTAAGTAGACACCACTCCATGTACATGAAAAAACTTATCCACGATGACGTTCCCGATGCACATGATCGAGAATGAGGCATTTGCCTTTTCTCTTCTTCCTTGTAAATCAGCAAAAAGAAAAGAAAAAAAAAAGAAGCAGATAGCTCTCTGTGCTGTCTTGAAATATCGCCACCTAAACTCGTGTACAAATTCGTGCTTAGCCATGGTACACTGTATCCATATTGTAAAATCTGGGGACACGACAGGCCTAATCCAGTTTCTCTTGCCAAGTATCCATGGACACCCCCGAGCCGGAGACACGTGTTATGTATAGTATATACCACTCCCCCTCCTTTATTTTCTCTATAAATTCTGAATTTTCATCTTCAACCGCATTTGTGATTCATTTTTGATATTGCACACCTACATTAATAATATTTACCATACATACATGATACATATATACTAGCTACCCTATTTCTGTTTCATATATATATATATATTGATCGAAAATGTTCAAATCTATGAGTGCGCCTGCGGGAGAGGAGAAGCGGATGAGGAAGATTGCCCAAGCGAGCTCGAGGAAAGGGTGCATGAGGGGGAAAGGCGGCCCCGAGAACGCGGCGTGCACGTACAAGGGCGTGCGGCAGCGCACTTGGGGCAAGTGGGTGGCCGAGATACGTGAGCCCAACCGTGGCTCGCGTGTCTGGCTCGGCACCTTCGATACTTCCTACGACGCTGCCGTCGCATACGATGCCGCGGCTCGTAAGCTCTACGGGCCCGACGCCAAGCTCAATTTGCCCCACTTGTACGATGACAAGCCTCCAGCTCAGCTTGCTGTTGAAGCTGAGGCCTATGTCAAAACGGAGAACCGTGAATGTTATCCGGCTCTAGCCGCGGCTGCTGCTCCTCCTGTTTGGCCTGCAATGGACGCTGGTTGCCAAGGTGGCGGTGGCAGCTGCGGCGGCGGCGAATATGTGAGTGGTTGTGGGATATTGAAGAACCTGGATGTGAGCCTGCCGGAGTTCGATGACTCGTATCTGTGGGCGGAGGCGGCGAAGGGCACTTCGTTCAGGATAGTGGAGGAGGAAGGCGCTTTCGCCACCAATTTAGACGGCAACGGCGTGCCTTTCCCCTGGTTTCCTCACTCAATCTAAGATTTTAGCGTTTAATAATAATAATAATTATTATATTTATTACTAGTAAAAATCAGGATTAATCAAAAGGTGCTGCTAGTCTACTACTCGTGCATGCACGACAGCAAGGCATCTATGACGCAAATATATATACTTGCCAGTCTCGTAAAATCTCATTTAATCATAGATTCGATAGTATGTAATGTAAATATATATAAATGTCAGGTGCTTATATATATAATATATATTAATATATATAGGGGTGTATATATATATATATATATTTATATTTATATATAGGTGTATACGGCGGGCAGATGGGCACTTCGCTTGGCTGCCTGGGAATATTGTCGTATGGGTGTGCAGTGTCATGTAAATTAGAAATTACAATGTGTTGGTATAATACAGCTACATGTATGGTGTGGCACAACATCTGGCTATTTTGCCTCGCTGAACTGGAGATTTATATAGAATTATTATGGTATTTGTACATTTTATATAACACTTCTTACTTGTTTGAGCTATTCTGCTTATTAAAATATGTATCTTACTTCTGTTTGAACTGTGCCGCATATTAAAATATTTATTTACATATATATTTGTGTCAATATATATATATATATAACTACCCACCTTAACTTTCTCAAAACTAAATCCACCCACAAAATTAAATTTATTTATTTTAGCCAGAGTCTTAGTGGTTTCCCATCCCATGGCACCATGTGCACATGACACAAAAGCACTAATAAGGTAAATGGGCTTCGGAGAACTGAACACTCTACAAGTACACATAATAATGAACAATTCGACGTTAATCATAAGAATTCAAAAATAGAGTTCAGCCTTAAATAATTTAGAGTGCGGACAATATAGAGCATTGTTTGACAATATATAACTGATTGTTTAGCATAAAAGCATAACACAACAGATAGTAAAAGATTTAGGAGACATCACATTCTCCACCACCCCATAATCAAACCAACATCTCTTCCTAAAAATATTTAAAGAGAGTTAGGGCAGAGCACTAATGTATTGGGTGGGGAAATAATTTTACAAAGTATTTTACAAACATTTCATAAACATGAATATCCAAACTATATCGACAATACAATAGGATGTAGTTAAAAAAGAAAAGTTATTTTTTTTGGATGTCGAGAGTAACCCGCAGCCGCTACCGTGGTGTGCACTGGGTAAACTCCGCCTCTGTGTAATGGCCTGCAAACCTACACAGGGGAGGTAAAACACACTTGGTGTTGGTGGTGGATCGAACTTGAGACTTTTGACCTCAAGATAACACCACTCCACCATTAGACCATTCCAAGGGGACAAAGAAAGGTCATTTTGTCTCTATGGGTAAGTCTCACATGCACATCCAAAAGAGAGAGATAATTTTTATCTTGGATATACTAATCATACTTTCAGTACATTTGCAGACTTAATAAGTCAAATATACAAATGGAAAATTACCCACCTGGTATGAAATCACAATGCTTAAACTCCTGATCAGGTTCAAATGGATTAGCTTCTCAGCCATTTTTACTAGGCCTACACAAACAGGTCGGCCTTAGTTGAATACTGCCCGAAGACCAAATATAATCCTAAGGATTCCTAACAACTTATTTCAACAACCCAACTTTCGACTCTAAGAACACAACTCTCGAGTTTTAAAACAAACATGACACATAAGAAATTATTACTCATGGCCAGAAACACAAAAGCAATTATTCGGTGTTTTACTTCACTAAAAACTAGCCAGTAAGCATACTAAGTAATTTATAGTAAATAATGTTGAACAATGTCGTATCCATAGATACTGAATGGTTATGATGTGACCCGGGACCTATGGGACACGACCAAGACAAAATACGCGGAAGCTAGAATCGGAACTACGTCGGATGCGTAAGGGATCAATACGACTCAAACAAAGAATGAAAATACAACTCAAATATATGAACAATATACTCGATTAACGTGCTGAATTAGACTCAAACAAATAGACACATAAACAACCTAGATCATGACTCAACTAAATAAAACACACACAAATAAATAGATAGATAGGCGAATTGGGACAGATTTGTTATACGTGTTAATCAGGGCGAAATAAGCACGTATAGGTGATAATCGAATTATGGAGTGGATTTGGGCTGTTTTGTGGACTATGGATGATGATGATACGTGCGTAATGTAGGGATGAAGGTAGATAAATGATGGAGATGAATAAACAAGGTAGAAGAAGTAGACTTACTCGAACCCCGTCTTGCGGTGAAAACTAAACGCGATTTCTTGAATACTCCAAGTTGGATAGCACTCCCCCCTAGACTCGATGGAATAGAAAAGAGTTTGAAATAGGACTTTAGATTTGCTAGGTCTAAAGAACTTGGTAAATGGGTCGATCAACCAAAGGATCGGTGAGACAATTGAGAAATTAACTCTTTATTTCATGCAGCGTCTGAATTATAAATGTCACAGGGTGCTCCTATTTATAGGAGACATAATGGACGAAAATTAAACCCTAATTAACTAGATAAACATTGAAAAATACTAATCCTAATCAATCTAGGATAAAATCAAAAGATACCAAAAATAAGATAACAAAAATCTATCTAAATGTAACTAGATAAGGATAAATCCTAACTAACTTTGGGCTTGAACAAATCCACGCCATCTTGGACCTCCAATACTCGATCATGGGCTCAAATAATGGTATTAATTTCGTGGCCCATGTGGATGTAATTCTTGCCACCTTTGCATGAAAAACAGCAACTCCCGATTTCCCATGCAAACGCGTATAACTTTTCATGCACACGTCCAAATGGCGTCATTCTTCTTCTCACGTCTTCATGCTTCCTTCATCATCATCAAATGATAGCATGCACACTAAACTCAAGCTGAATCTATACGTTAATTTAATCTTCAACCAGGCAGTATGCCCATACCGACTGTATTCATGTAGTATGCCCATACCGCTGGCTCTTTGAACTTCCATCTTCAACTCTTCAAGTATGATCTTGATCATCATGGATTGTTCTTCAAATCTTGATTTCCAATCTTTGATGACCCTCATTATAACAATCTTCGGACCTTTGAATGATAGCTCAGAATTTGATTCTTCAAGGCATTTCAGGATCATATCATTCCCCTCCTCTTGAAAAGAATTCGTCCTCGAATTCAAATCTTCGGGGTCAAGGACTAACATGAATGGATCATCAAACTCCTTTGTGTGCACAACTAAATCATAAGGAACATTCTCAACAACCTGTAAAATAAAGACATCAAAAGTACAGGGTTGATAAAAAACGTTAGAACTCGGTAGCTCCTCCATGACTGCTTCTTTGAGTTCTTTATGCTCCACAGTCTTTACTCCATTAATGTCAATCTCTTCTTGAAAATATGGCTGCATTTCCAACAGCTCTTCAACTGTTTCGAACTCCTCAGCTTCGAACATCTCTTTAATGATTCCGATCTCCTCTACGGCAGCATTGATCTCCATCTCTTCTTCAAGGGTTTGACATACAAGGCATGGTACGTCACATGTTGGACTTGGTATAACAATGGTCGGGTGAGTTGGTAGTATGGGCCATGTAGGTGGCGTCCAAACAGGCGCACGGGATGTAGGCTCGGGCCTACGGCTGGACTGCGGTGTAGTACGGCTCAAACACCTCTCAACTTGTTTAGCATAGTGTACCATATCCTCCAATTCGTTAAATTGATATAATGCGACCTCTTCTCGGATGGACCTTTGTAGACCAACTAGGAATCTGTCCATTGTATCCTCTAGATACTCTTCTACGTCAGCTCGTCTCATGGCTTCAATCATTTTGTTGTAGTAGGCATCTACACTTCGATCTCTTTGCTTAAGCTTATATAGCTTTTCTTCTAGCTCCCATTGGTAGTGGTCTGGGATGAAGCGTTTCCGTATCAAATCTTTCAACTCACGCCATGTGTCGATAGGTGGAAGGTGATCTCAGTGACATCGGTTTTGCTGGAATTCCCACCATGCTGCTGCGTAGCCTCTAAACTCTAATGAAACTAGCTGCACTTTCTTTGACTCTGGAAAGTCGTAACACTCAAAAACTTTATCTACCTTTTGTTCCCAATCAAGATAAGCATCGGGATTGTGTAGACCTTCAATCTCGGGAATGAACATTCTGTTGCGGACTGGAATCATAGTGACCTGCGAACAATGAACAAACGTAAAAGAAAATAAGGACCTCGCAGTACTCACTTTTCTCTCGTTTGTTTTCTCTCTTGCTTTTACCTCTCGTGTATGTCTCTCAAATATAAGTGGTGCACGGTGTGTGTAAAATCGTATATGTAAATGACTGAATGGGGTGATGTGGCATGATGATGTGGCACAGTTGGTGACGTGGCACACTGATGTGGCGTGTGGGAGTGAGGTGGCAGGATGACTGGGCGGGGTGATGTGGATTAAGGTTTGATGAATCCCCAAGGTGTGAAAGGAAATAATTAGGAATTTGGAAAGTTTGACACAATCTAGTTATTCCTAATTGGACTAGGACTCAAAAGGAAAATACCAAGGATAAAACAGAACTAGAAGGAACGAACTAAAAAATAAAATAATCACAATAGGAAACAACCAAAGAGATCAATTTTCGAATTTTTTTTTCTCGGCACTATTCACGTGAACAGTATGATGAACAGTGACGAACAGTACGATGAACAGTAACTTTTTTTTTTAATGAATGATGGAAATATTACAACTCGAAAGACTCAAAATGAGAAAATGAACAGAAACAACGTATTGAACCACGAACGATAGAAACCGACGTGGCTCTTGATACCAATTTATGATGTGATCCGAGACCTATGGGACACGACCAGGACAAAATACGCGGAAGCTAGAATCGGAACTACGTCGGATGCGTAAGGGATCAATACGACTCAAACAAAAGAATGAAAATACAACTCAAATATATGAACAATATACTCGATTAACGTGCTGAATTAGACTCAAACAAATAGACACATAAACAACCTAGATCATGACTCAACTACACACACAAATAAATAGATAGATAGGTGAATTGGGACAGATTTGTTATACGTGTTAATCAGGGCGAAATAAGCACGTATAGGTGATAATCGAATTATGGAGTGGATTTGGGCTGTTTTGTGGACTATGGATGATGATGATACATGCGTAATGTAGGGATGAAGGTAGATAAATGATGGAGATGAATAAACAAGGTAGAAGAAGTAGACTTACTCGAACCCCGTCTTGCGGTGAAAACGAAACGCGATTTCTTGAATACTCCAAGTTGGATAGCACTCCCCCCTAGACTCGATGGAATAGAAAAGAGTTTGAAATAGGACTTTAGATTTGCTAGGTCTAAAGAACTTGATAAATGGGTCGATCAACCAAAGGATCGGTGAGACAATTGAGAAATTAACTCTTTATTTCATGCAACGTCTGAATTATGAATGTCACAGGGTGCTCCTATTTATAGGAGACATAATGGACGAAAATTAAACCCTAATTAACTAGATAAACATTGAAAAATACTAATCCTAATCAATCTAGGATAAAATCAAAAGATACCAAAAATAAGATAACAAAAATCTATCTAAATGTAACTAGATAAGGATAAATCCTAACTAACTTTGGGCTTGAACAAATCCACGCCATCTTGGACCTCCAATACTCGATCATGGGCTCAAATAATGGTATTAATTTCGTGGCCCATGTGGATGTAATTCTTGCCACCTTTGCATGAAAAACAGCAACTCCCGATTTCCCATGTAAACGCGTATAACTTTTCATGCACACGTCCAAATGGCGTCATTCTTCTTCTCACGTCTTCATGCTTCCTTCATCATCATCAAATGATAGCATGCACACTAAACTCAAGCTGAATCTATACGTTAATTTAATCTTCAACCAGGCAGTATGCCCATACCTAGTATGCCCATACCGCTGGCTCTTTGAACCTCCATCTTCAACTCTTCAAGTATGATCTTGATCATCATGGATTGTTCTTCAAATCTTGATTTCCAATCTTTGATGACCCTCATTATAACAATCTTCGGACCTTTGAATGATAGCTCAGAATTTGATTCTTCAAGGCATTTCAGGATCATATCAGGTTATCACAACTAAACATAAGCAAATTAAATTTATTATCTATTAAATTATGTCATCTCGAAAATAATGAGTTAAATATTTAATTATATATTTTATTTATATTTTTGGGATTAAATTAAATATAATTCCAAAATTAAATAGATATACAATTAATATTTAATACATGAATTTTATTGACTAATGAGAAGTTGTGGCGACCCCAAATCTTTGATTTACATGTAACAATTATTATTTTTCTCTGAATGATATTTTATTTAAAGTATATTATTATTATTATTATTATTATTATTATTATCTCATGTAATTTAATATTATTTTGATTAAATCTAAAGCTTTCTTTTATTTTTAAGCCCAAACATTATAAAGCTCATTTTATTCAAAGCCCAATATCTCTGTCTTCCTTTATCTGAACGTGCTCAATTGGAGAATAGAAATGGCGGATTCACCTACTACAATTGAGCACAAATTCAGTCAAATCTTGCAAGTTTGCAACAAATTGATTTTATCATTCTCTTTTCCAATCGACAACCAACAATATAAATAGACTCTATTCTTCATCTACAAAATCACATCACAAACATTCTTCTCTTCTCTTAAATTTCACTTGAGGTGCTTCTTTCTTCATGTAACTTTATTCTTATTTCTAACATGCATGGGAAAAAGCGGGATGAGGGAGAGAGCGACAGAAGTAGCGACAACGTTTCATCATAGACTTCAGCATCGGTGTCTTAGCGGTGGGTCGTGAGAGTGGTAGTGGCGGTAAGATGAAGTGCAGCAGGGGTGGTGTGGGTGTTTGACATGAGGTAGGAGAAAATTTGGGGGGTGTTCTTGGGAGTAGGTATGAGAAGGGGATGGAGAGGTAGGGAAAGAGAGAGTATGAGAGAGAAATGGTTGTTTTGATGAGAGAGAATGTAGATCGTTGTTTTGGAGAGGCAGGTTACGAGAATGAGAGTGATGAAAGAGAGGGAAAGTAAAGGTCATGAGGTAGGCTTATAATTCTTGAAGGGTTGGGCTTGTTTTATTTTGATAATGAACTGTTGTGTTGGGCCATGAGTTGGGATTGTGTTTTATTAGCCATACATTAAATTAGGGCTGAGCATTCGGTCGGAATCGAACCGCACCGAACTGAAGTGCCCAAACCGATCTTGACCGAAGTCAATTTTGAATAGACCGTAACCGACCGATCAAGAGTGGAGCACCGATCCGAACTGAAACCGATATTAATCGACTTGATCGGTTCAGTTTCGATTTAGACTGAAGAAATAATCCTCTTGTGAAACTGGAAATTTCTTGGAATAAACACACAAAAATCGAACCCAAAACCATCAAGAAGAAAAGAATGTCCATTTATCTCCACCACCCCCATAAAAATTAACTCTCTTTTCCAGTCCTAAGTTCAGCATGTAATAGAGTTACGCCGATGATGAAATTCGACAAAGACGCAAATAGGAATTTGTTAGAGATGAAAAGGTCAAATGAATAAAAGAAAAGATGCTGTAGAACTCTTTGATACAAGAAATCATAAAAAATCTTGAAGGGCAATCGGGAGCGCGAGAGGGAAGGGATTAGTGAGATAGGATAAGAGAGAGAGAAAAGATAGAGATGTTGGGAAGGGGGGAGAGGTGTGGGGTGAAATGGTGAATGAGAACTTTGGACTTTGGAGCACATTAATTGAGGGCATGTGAGATAAGAATTAAAGTAAAAATATTCAAATGGGTGGATCATATTATCTCGTGTAGTGTGAGTTTTAAACTAGTAGATGAATAAACATATAAAATGCATAATTTTAACCTAACATTCAGTCGGTTCGGTTATTACCGATTTTTTGACATCCCAAACCGAACCGACCGAATTAATTTTCAGTTTTCATGAAAAGAAATCGAACCGAAACTAAATTTCTATATAATTACACCAAACCAATCCGAATTTGACGGTTCGGTTTAGTTTTTCGGTTTCAGATCAGTTTTGCTCACCTCTATGCATCATCATCATCATCATCATCATCATCATCATCATCATCATCATCATTATTATTATTATTATTATTATTATTATTATTCAAGTCAAGTAAAGGTGGAGCATCTACCTTTATGCCCTTAAAGATGGCACAGGGGTAGGTGACCCAGCAAGAGTTGTTCATACTTTGGTGCATGGTGAAGGGAACAAAGGTGAATTTCGGCTACACCGTGGCGCAACAATGGAAAATGAATGCCATTAGCAAAACCACTCTCTACATCTCCATGGGTTCATTCATCTCTCGTGTCTTCAAAAGTGTAAGTGGAACCTCTTTCTCATCCTCTCCTTTTGACCAGTTTGATGTGATTGAATACTTCGACCTGAATCGCTTGAAGCGATAGAAGTTGGCAGGGATAACCTCCCTTATTTTCTCTTGCCGGAGTCAAATCCGAGCACTTCTACCTTTGATAGAACTGAAAAACCCGCCAAGGAAGATAGCACCTCGTTTGAGGGAATACAAGAACTGACCAAGAAATCGACAGAATGGAAAGAGCCCTAAGGAAGTTGCGGGAAACATAAGGGTTAGAATACCCGTCATTCCCCTGATAACTTTGTCCCTATGTGTTAGTAGTTTAGGATTTTTAGCTTTAGTTGTTTGTGTCTTGTTTAGGGTGTACATATTTCTTTTGGTATATATTGTCTTTTATTTTGTTTCTTTTCTGTTGTTCCGTTGCGGGCAAACACCACTCAGACACTGATTGTGCCCTCAAAGGCACACTATCAAGCAAGTGTATGGGTGGCTTTGTTCTTGTCTGTTGCTGTGTCACAAGTATGCTAGTTGGTACTGATTATGTGCATAGTAGAGTCTGATGTGATTGATTGATTTTTGGAGTTAAACCTGCATATGAGAATGGTAGATAAGGATAAGAAAACACTGTGAGTTTTGAGACTGCAGTTTATCTGCTATTCTTTCTTCTGTGAGATTAAGATTCCTTAACCATAATTAGACACGTGTTTGCCTTTGCCCTCTATGAAACAGACCAGTGATTTCAAGCATGCTTAGATGATTAAGGTAGGTTTCTTTCTTTATTGGCCGTGACTATATGTGTAGCGACCCGATTTTTTTTCCTAATATTTAAATTTACTACATTTTTAATTATTCATTTTTTTTATTTCTTTCTTTCTTCCTAAAAATATTTATTTTATTTATTTAGGTGATATTAATTGATTAAGTCTAATAAGCCGCGCCTAAGTGATTTATAAGCATGAATTCATTTTAGCATATAGAAATTTTATAGCATGAGCATGCATTTAATTTTTTTTAATTTAAAATGCCTAATGTGTTACATTTTATTTATTTTTGTCCAAAGTTATTTATGTACTTTTCAGGCCCAAATAGAATTCTTTGAGCCCAAATCTTTAAGCCCAAAATAAAAATAGATAGAAGACCCATTTGATGAATCCTTCCTTCTTCTTCCTCTCTTTTCTTCACATCCACGAAAAAACCTAAATAGAGAGTTTATAATAGCACCAACTCTACAAATCTTATCATCTCCTTCTCCATCTATCAATAGGATAAGTACTAGGTCTTCTCTCTTTCCCCATCTCTAGCCCTAAACAACTTGTATAAATAGATGATCCTTACTCCCTATTTTCCCCACACATAGAAGATCCGAAATAGAGAGAGAGAGAGAGAGAGACCGTGAGTTGAGAGCTCCTCATAGTTCTATCCAGGTAAAATCCCTTCCCTCGTTTCTCCTTTCCCTCATGCGTGAGTTTAGACCTGTGAGTGTTGTTACGGAATGAAAGTTGTTGAGCAAGAAATATGGGCTTGTTTAAATTAATTGGAGGTTCCTTTTTTTTCTCTTCACAGATATATAAAGCATGTGGGAATGATATATATATATATATATATATATAATGTGGGTATGCATATATGTGTGTTGTGCGTGTATATATATATATATAATGTGGGTATGCATATATGTGTGTTGTGCGTGTATATATATATATATATATATATAATATGGGTATGCATATATGTGTGTGTGGGTGTTGTGCGTTATATATATATGTGTGGTGAGATTGAGTTTTTTTGCTGCGTGAGTGATATACATATATATATATATATATGATATGTGTGTTGAGAGGACCAATATATATAAATTATGCATATATATATATATATATACTTATGTAAGTGCCGTATATATATACTTACATAATATGTGTATTGGATATATATATATATATCTATATGTAATGCGTATGTGTGTAGGTAATATATACATATTTGTGTTGTAATGTACAGATATATGTATATATATATATATATGATTGCTTGTTCATATATATATATTTATAAACAAGTAAATTTATGCATGTGTTTTTTTTTCGTTGTTGTATGTGGTTTTAATGCATGATTTTTTTTCATAAACGTAACTTGTATATATATAAAATTATGTATGTTATGTTTTGACATTGGTGGCTTAAATGAATAAATGAAGAGTAAAGAATTATGTCATCGTGTTTTAGCATGCATCATAGATAAATATTACGCATGATTTTATTACATTATGCACTTTATTAATTTACAATAAATAATTTATAGGAGGCGTGCCAGACTTAATTAATTAATATCCAAGTCAAGGTGAAGGTGGGGTTTTACGTGATTATGTCCTAATTATTCTTCCTATGTTTAATTATTCAGTTATGTGATGACACAGCACAGTACAGGGCCTTCGGGTTAAATGAGACAGGGCCTACGGGCTTCATAGTATTGAGCCGACGGGCTATATGGTTTGGTCTACGGACTAAACAACTTTTATTATTCTCACTTACTCGTTTAATTTTATATAGTTTGGATAATTGGACACTCCCCACTGAGTTAAAGTACTCACCCCAAAAACTTTATCTTTTTCAGATGGAGGCTCGGGTGATGCTTAGCGGGTCAAGATGCGATGGTGGTGGTCATGGTCTCGATTAAATAAATATTTTAAGTAAATTTAGATATTTTTCTTATTAGGATTTTCCGCTGTGATCTTTGAGACCTTAATATTTGATTTTTTTCTTTTATTTATTAATAAAAGCATGCTTAACGTTTCGTTTTTATTAAGAGTAATAAAATTGGGGCGTTACAGTTTGGTATCAGAGAGCGCTTACGTTCCTGAATGCTTAAAAAAAAAGCAAGTAAGCAAGTAAGTTAAGACCATCATCGCATCCGTAGCATCACCCCGAGTAAAGGTAAAAGAAACGATTTTATTTCAAATTATGCAAGTATGATTATATGTATTGTTCATAAAAATGTTTTATAGTCCTCGAAGTTTTGGTTTAGATAGTACGATCGAAGAAGACGGCGAGAATGAGTACGGCGGGTCAAATTCCTGGGCGGCCATTAGCTAGTAGAGAGAAAGATTTAAAAGACCATTTAATAGGAAAATTTTATGAGCTATCGTGGGATGATACAGCACCGGAGATGCAATTGCTGAAGATCCAGCATCTTTGGAAGAGAATGGAACAGGCAAGGTGTAGGCTTGACCCAATGGAAGCAGCTGAGAGAATCCATAATATCATTGGATCTCCCCTGATGAGAGATTATGCTGATGACGCACTGAAAGATTTGACTCTGGAGATACAAAAAGGGCGAATGGTTCTTGAGATAATTAATTTTGATGAATTTATCAATCATATCCTGTGAAATTGGAGGGAGGAGTTCTATGGCCGAGTTCCCAGAGGGGTTAGGATATCGCGTCAGAAGCCCTATGAAAGCTTGAATTTGGGAAAGAGGATGAGACGAGCTAGTAGCATTTAGAAGAATCTAGTAGTTTGAGTTATCGACATAGTATTATTTGTCTTTAGTTTTAGTCTCTAGTATTTAAATTCTTTCAGATTAGTAGTATTATTTCGTTACCAATAGTTGAAAGTTATTTCTTTTAAGCAATTAAATGAATAAAAGTAGTTATATTTTCTTTAAGGATATTTTAACCGTTTTGCTATGGTCGACAATAGGAATCATGCCACCAAAGAGGAATACTCAACCAATCCAAGAGGAAAGCGAGAAAACGGAGTCAATGAATAATTTTGACAACAATGAGAATGGGGGAAATAACAACAACGACATGGATGCATTTGCCCAAAATCTTGCAGATGCATTAAGAAGAGTTCTACCCCAACCGAATCAGAATCAGAACCGGAATCAGAATCAACATCAACAGCAGGAAGGAGATGGTATCTTGATGCATTTTCGCCAGTTGGGACCGCCCAAGTTGAAAGGAACTGGAGGGCCTCTAGCCGCAGAAGAGTGGATTCGGGAACTGGACCGAATCTTTGATTACTTGGGATGCTCAGATGCCCAAAGAGTTATCTGTGCGGTGTTCCAACTGACCGAGGATGCAAGGCACTGGTGGGAGGCAGTGAAGATCAGCATGAGCCCAGAGCAGCAAGCCAATCTGACCTGGACTGTTTTCAAGAAAATGGTCATGGATAACTATTTCCCAAAGGCGTTCCGAAAGCAAAAAGAAAAAGAACTGATGAATATAGAGCAGGGCAGCATGACCATTCTGGAGTACGAGCAGAAATTCAATCAGCTAGCTCGTTATGCTCCTCACTTGGTGGACACAGATGAGAAGAAGGCCTGGAGATTTGAAGATGGTTTGCGACCTGAGATTGGGGCACACTTATCCGCACTCAATCTCAGCACTTACTCAGAAATTGTGCAACGAGCTCGGGCAGTTTCTACCCGTCTGAACCTGGACAAGCCTGCTCCAAAATTTCCCAATAATGGTGGGAAACGGCGATGGGATGAGCGCAACAATCATAATAGAGGAAGAAATTTCCAGCCTGACAAGAAGCCGAGAACTGAAGGAGGAAGCAGACCAGAGGCAGCGACAGAAAAACCTTTGTGCCAGAAATGTCAGAAACGACACTATGGGAAATGCATGCTCAGAGAGAATGGTTGTTATCGTTGTTACCAACTGGGGCACCAAGCAATGAATTGTCCCCTGAACCGGAATTTCAACAAAGGAAATGTGCGAGCATTTGCCATGAACCAGGAAGAAGAGGCCAAGACGATGACAGGTATCTTATCAGTACTCAACAAGTCTGCCTTAGTACTTTTCGATTCGGGTGCTTCTCATTCTTTTATCGCAAAGAGATTTTATGAAAAAGCTAATGTAAAGTATGATGAGGAGACTGAACCTTTAAGAATAAGTATTCCGTCGGGCAAATCAATGAAGACAGATCGTTTGGCTAAAGGAGTCAAACTAGCACTAGAAGGAAGAACTTTGGAAGCTGACCTATTCATCCTGGAAATGAAAGATTTTGATGTGATTCTAGGGATGGATTGGCTGAGTCAAAATGACACAGTTATCAAATGTCGTGATCGAGAAGTCATTTTCCAGCAACCGGGAGGAAAACAATTCTCATTCAAGGGAACCAAGACGAGCAGAACACCTCACATCATCTCAGCAATGAAAGCAATGAAGATGATAAGAAGAAATGATTGCCAAGCATTTTTGGTAAATGTGATGAGCACGGAAGAGCAGGAGAAAGCCATGGAAGATATTCCGATAGTACGAAAGTACTCCGATGTCTTTCCCGAAGACATCACTGGCGTGCCACCAGACAGACAAGTGGAGTTCTCCATCGATATAGTGCCAGGAGCGGCACCGGTTTCTAAAGCACCATACCGGATGGCGCCGAAAGAATTGGAGGAACTGAAAGTTCAAATACAAGAGCTTTTAGACAAGGGATACATACGGCCTAGTGTGTCACCTTGGGGCGCACCAGTCCTCTTCGTAAAGAAAAAAGATGGGAGCATGAGGATGTGCATTGACTACCGCGATCTAAACAAGCTCACTATCAAAAACAAGTACCCATTGCCCAGAATCGAAGACCTATTTGATCAATTGAAAGGAGTAGGAGTATTTTCAAAAATCGATTTGAGGTCGGGGTATCATCAGCTGAAGGTGAAAGAAGGAGATATTCCCAAAACAGCATTCCGAACCAGATATGGCCATTATGAGTTCACAGTAATGCCATTTGGACTAACCAACGCACCTGCAGTGTTCATGGATTTGATGAACAGAGTGTTCCACCAATACTTAGACCGGTTTGTCATAGTATTTATTGATGACATTCTGGTGTATTCCAAGGATGAAAAGCAGCATGAAGAGCACCTGCGGTTGGTCCTAGACACGTTGCGGAAAGAGAAGCTTTATGCCAAGTTCAGCAAATGTGAATTTTGGCTGGATCGAGTTGTGTTTCTTGGGCACGTGATAACAGCTCAAGGAGTAGAAGTAGATCCATCAAAGGTCGAAGCGGTGAACAATTGGGAGCCGCCGAAGAATGCTGGTGAGATAAGGAGTTTCTTGGGACTTGTCGGATACTACAGACGCTTCATTAAAGGTTTCTCGAAGATAGCCGGTCCGTTAACTCAGCTGACAAGGAAGGGCGTCAAATTCGAATGGAGTGAGAAGTGTGAAGAAAGTTTCCAGCTGCTAAAACAGAAACTTACCACTGCACTTATTTTGATTATTCCAGAAGGCAGTGAAGGATTTGTGATATACTATGATGCTTCCAAACAGGGACTCGGATGTGTGCTAATGCAGCACGGAAAAGTGGTGGCCTATGCGTCAAGGCAGTTAAAGACGCATGAACTCAATTACCCTACTCACGACTTGGAACTAGCAGCAGTCGTTCACGCATTGAAGATATGGCGACACTTTCTCTATGGGGGAAAATGTGAAATTTTCTTGGATCACAAAAGCCTGAAGTATTTCTTCACCCAGAAGGAACTAAACATGAGGCAGAGGAGGTGGCTCGAGTTGGTTAAAGACTACGACTGCACAATACATTATCACCCAGGAAAGGCGAATGTGGTAGCTGACGCGTAAAGCAGAAAAGGGACCAATACATCTCAGCTTGTACAAGAATTTGCTAAGATGAAAATAGACGTGGTTCCACCAGCCGAAAGTACTACCTCAGTTTTGGCAACCTTGACAATGCGCCCGTTGCTGAGAGATCAGATCAAGGCAACACAAGAAAATGATAAATTCCTGTGCAAAATAAAGGAGCGAGTGTTGAAGGGCAATATTCAAAATTTTGCATTGGCAGACGACGGAGCATTAGTTTTCGAAGGAAGGATCTGCGTTCCCAAGAATAGCGAGATAAGAAAGGAGATATTAGAAGAAGCTCATAATACACCATATTCCATTCATCCCGGAGGAACTAAAATGTATCAAGACTTGAAGAAATATTTTTGGTGGAGGAACATGAAGAGATCTATCGGCGAATACGTGGAAAGATGCATGACTTGCCAACAGGTGAAAACAGAACATCAGCGACCAACAGGTCTTTTGCAACCGCTCGAAATTCCAGAGTGGAAATTGGAAAATATCGCCATGGATTTCGTGGTAGGATTGCCAAAAAGATCAAAGGAAACCACGCAATTTGGGTGATAGTGGATAGACTCACGAAATCTGCACATTTTCTACCAATGAAAATGACGTTCAGAATGGACCGCCTGGCCCAGCTTTACATAGATGAAATTGTGAGACTGCATGGAGTACCAGTAACTATTGTATCTGACCGAGATACGAGATTCACCTCAAACTTTTGGAGGAGTCTACAAGAGGCAATGGGAACAAAGTTAAGGTTCAGCACCGCTTACCATCCTCAAACCAATGGGCAGTCAGAAAGAACCATCCAGACGCTAGAAGATATGTTGCGAGCTTGCGTGATGGATTTTGGTGAAAATTGAGAAAGGCATTTACCGCTGGTAGAATTTGCCTACAACAACAGCTACCAAGCGACCATCGGGATGGCTCCTTATGAAGCATTATACGGGAGGAAGTGCAGATCGCCTCTACACTGGGACGAAGTTGGTGAAAAGAGAATTCTAGGGCCGGAGTTAGTCGAAAGGACGGTAGGTGTAATCAACAAGATCCGGACCGTATCAAAATTGTGCAAGATCGACAGAAGTCATACGCTGACCTCAAAAGAAGAGATTTTCATTTCGAGATCGGGGATAAAGTTTTCTTAAAGTTGTCGCCTATGAGAGGAGTCGTGCGTATTGGCAAGAGAGGGAAGTTAAGACCAAGGTTTATAGGGCCGTTCGAAATCTTGGAGAGAGTTGGGGGATTAGCATATCGACTTACTTTACCACCAAGTTTGACCTCGATACATGATGTTTTCCATATTTCATCCCTAAGAAGATATATTCACGATCCGGGCAATATCGTGAATTACGCAGAGTTAAGGTTAAGTAAGGATTTGACTTATGAGGAATACCCAATAGCTATGTTGGATAGAAAAATTCACGTACTAAGAAATAGGGAAACGCCGTTGATTAAGGTCCAGTGGAGTAGACATAGTGTAGACGAGGCTACCTGGGAAAAAGAAGAAGAAATTATGTCTAGATACCCGCAGTTTCTAGACCCAAGTAAGTAATTTCGAGGATGAAATTTTTTTTTAGTAGGGAAGGATGTAGCGACCCGGTTTTTTTTCCTAATATTTAAATTTACTACATTTTTAATTATTCATTTTTTTTGTTTCTTTCTTTCTTCCTAAAAATATTTATTTTATTTATTTAGGTGATATTAATTGATTAAGTCTAATAAGCCGCGCCTAAGTGATTTATAAGCATGAATTCATTTTAACATATAGAAATTTTATAGCATGAGCATGCATTTAATTTTTTTTTAATTTAAAATGCCTAATGTGTTACATTTTATTTATTTTTGTCCAAAGTTATTTATTTACTTTTCAGGCCCAAATAGAATTCTTTGAGCCCAAATCTTTAAGCCCAAAATAAAAATAGATAGAAGACCCATTTGATGAATCCTTTCTTCTTCTTCCTCTTTTTTCTTCACATCCACGAAAAAACCTAAATAGAAAGTTTATAATAGCACCAACTCTACAAATCTTATCATCTCCTTCTCCATCTATCAATAGGATAAGTACTAGGTCTTCTCTCTTTCCCCATCTCTAGCCCTAAACAACTTGTATAAATAGATGATCCTTACTCCCTATTTTCCCCACACATAGAAGATCCGAAATAGAGAGAGAGAGAGACCGTGAGTTGAGAGCTCCTCATAGTTCTATCCAGGTGAAATCCCTTCCCTCGTTTCTCCTTTCCCTCATGCGTGAGTTTAGACCTGTGAGTGTTGTTACGGAATGAAAGTTGTTGAGCAAGAAATATTGATACGACCCGGACTATTAATCTAGGACGAATCTGGAGAACGTAGCGGAAGACTTTAGGATACGAACACGTCAGCTAAAGAAGGGAATCAATCCGACTCAAATAGACGACTAAAACTAACTAATCTAGACAATTAAAATACGTAGACAAATGACACAAAATAAATAACACAAATCCAACAAGATAGGGGCTGTATAGGGGCGAGAAATAGGCTGGGATTTTGAGGTAATTTCGTGTGTGAGGTTTGGTGAAGAAAGGCTTAGGTAGATAGGATATGATAGTGATTGAATGAACTTACGAATTTGAAGGAACGGGAGACGAACTCGAACTCGAACTTGTGGATTGATTGGAGGCGTGCATAGGGGCTGTATGGATGGCGTCGTGGGCGTTGATGGTTGATGATGTTGTGGTGAATCACAACCCGATAGTTGCCTTGCGATCTCGAACGTACCACGAGGCCAAAATCTCTAAGTTGTTCTTCGATATTAGCGAGTACCCGTTAATCCCTCGAGTGAATTAAGGAATACTCTTGAATAAGACTTAAAGATGCTATCCTCTAAGAATGATGATTTATGACTAAATCAACAAAAGTGTTTGTTTGATCAACCTAAGGATCGTGAGACAATTGAGAAAATAACTCTTTATTTCATGCAACGTCTAAAATAATAATGTACAATGGTTCCCCTATTTATAATACATAGGGGGGACGAAAATAATTATCAAAAAAGGCTCAAAAATTGATCCAAAAGGGATCTCTAACTATACTAGGAAGATACCTAAACTAGAATTCTATTCAAGGTAGGAAATTGCCTTAAATACAATTCTAGTCAACCTTGACTATAATATGGACGAAAATTACATTAAATTAAATAAAAATCTGAGCTAAACTATAGTCTAACATAATTAAATAAATACTATAGTCTAAATAAAATTCAATCCCTAATTAAATCAACTAAGGGACGAAAATTCCATGCAATGCGAATCTGTCATGCATGCACAATTTGATGAGTTCTTCTATCTTCATGCATTGCTCTTCAAATCTTGATCTCCAATCTTTAATTGTTAACAAAGTAACAATCTTGGGGCTGCATTTAACTTCTTCTAATTCTTCAAATTTCTTGCGAATAATTGCTTGGAAACAACCTTGCAATTTCTGGGCTCGAAATCGTGTAATTGAACCTCTAAATGGCAGCTCTGGATTTAGTTCTTCAAGGCCTTGCATGACTTCATCAAATATGGGCTTGTTTAAATTAATTGGAGGTTCCTTTTTTTTCTCTTCACAGATATATAAAGCATGTGGGAATGATATATATATATATATATAATGTGGGTATGCATATATGTGTGTTGTGCGTGTATATATATATATAATGTAGGTATGCATATATGTGTGTTGGGCGTGTATATATATATATAATGTGGGTATGCATATATGTGTGTTGTGCGTGTATATATATATATATAATGTGGGTATGCATATATGTGTGTGTGGGTGTTGTGCGTTATAAATATATGTGTGGTGAGATTGAGTTTTTTTGCTGCGTGAGTGATATACATATATATATATATATATATGATATGTGTGTTGAGAGGACCAATATATATAAATTATGCATATATATATATATGTAAGTGCCGTATATATATACTTACATAATATGTGTATTGGATATATATATATATATCTATATGTAATGCGTATGTGTGTAGGTAATATATACATATTTGTGTTGTAATGTACAGATATATGTATATATATATATATGATTGCTTGTTCATATATATATTTATAAACAAGTAAATTTATGCATGTGTTTTTTTTTCGTTGTTGTATGTGGTTTTAATGCATGATTTTTTTTCATAAACGTAACTTGTATATATATAAAATTATGTATGTTATGTTTTGACATTGGTGGCTTAAATGAATAAATGAAGAGTAAAGAATTATGTCATCGTGTTTTAGCATGCATCATAGATAAATATTACGCATGATTTTATTACATTATGCACTTTATTAATTTACAATAAATAATTTATAGGAGGCGTACCGGACTTAATTAATTAATATCCAAGTCAACGTGAAGGTGGGGTTTTACGTGATCATGTCCTAATTATTCTTCCTATGTTTAATTATTCAGTTATGTGATGACACAGCACAGTACAGGGCCTTCGGGTTAAATGAGACAAGGCCTACAGGCTTCATAGTATTGAGCCGACGGGCTATATGGTTTGGTCTACGGACTAAACAACTTTTATTATTCTCACTTACTCGTTTAATTTTATATAGTTTGGATAATTGGACACTCCCCACTGAGTTAAAGTACTCACCCCAAAAACTTTATCTTTTTCAGATGGAGGCTCGGGTGATGCTTAGCAGGTCAAGATGCGATGGTGGTGGTCATGGTCTCGGTTAAATAAAGATTTTAAGTAAATTTTGATATTTTTCTTATTAGGATTTTCCACTGTGATCTTTGAGACCTTAATATTTGATTTTTTTCTTCTAATTATTAATAAAAGCATGCTTAACGTTTCGTTTTTTATTAAGAGTAATAAAATTGGGGCGTTACAATATGAAAATATTTCCATTTGTTGTCATAATTGAGCCTAATTGATTTATTTCCTAGCCCCTGTGTCTAAAATCTCTTTTTAAAGAGTAATCTAAATATGGGGTCTGGAATGTACACTTGGCTCAAAAATGACAGCATGATAAAGGCCAAAATAAGAGCATGACTTGGAATAGGGCAAATCTGTTGTCCTGACAAAATATTGACAAGCATGAAAAAGAATTAGATAGAAAGAAAAATGAAAAAATATGATGTCTTATCTGCTAGTAGAATAAAGAAAATATATTCTTTGTCTGTTATTGATACATCTATGATGCATATTTTTCTACTTGAATGGGAACATAACGAGTGTGAGTCCTGAATATGCTCATATTTGCTTAATTGAAGCTATGTCCAAATTCTTCCTAGCTTTGCACTGCATGTCTCATTACAACCTGAGTAAGACATTTTGATAAGTATGTTTGTTGATTAATGTTGTTGTTTAAACTTAGGTCTTATGCAAACACTATGACCCAATGTGGGTAATGGAATTCTGAGCGTAAACAGGTCCTCTCATTATATAGAAAGAAAGAGCAGAGTGAATCACACTTATCACTTGTCTATTGTGACCATGTGCATTTTTAATTCCAAACACTGTTATCTTGTCTAGACCTCGTTATGCCCATTATCAGACTACTGCCTGCATGTTTGTTGTGTCTTTTCTTTTCAATTGCGCCTGTAATTTTTCTTTTTGAAGTTTTGAATTATAGTCATACTTGAGGACAAGTCTAGTCCAAGTATGTGGGTGTGATGCAGGCTCAATTTCGTATCTTTATACTCTATTTTTTACTTATTTTTAGTACTTTTAGTCATGTCTAGAGTCTTGTTAGGGACATAGTGTAACAGGGAAGAGAAGGAGCACGATCAGACTCATTATGGGATTAACCAAGATGCCAACTTGATCGAGGCATAAAGAGGATAAATGTTAAAGCTTTGACAGTCTGTTGCGAATTAAGTACGGAAGCTCAACAACAACCTCCACTCATATGACGTGGGTCCATGGGTGCATTAGTTCCGGAGTCTGGGAAGGAAGATGGATGAAGTGATAAAGGAGAGAGAAGATGACAGAACAAGATCCCTACAATTCGGAGATCATGACCATTGATGCTAAAGTGGTCTTGTGATATCCGACCCTTTTTGCTAAATTATAAATTATAATTTTGGTAAATGATTTTGAATTAATATTATTTGAATATTAATTATGATGGTATGTCCGTATATTATGCCGTTATTTTAATGCAGATTGTCCCACTCGAGCCGATACGTCATAGCACAGTGATATTATACTGAGTGTATAATACAGTTTGATTTCAACACTAAAATGTCGAGTTATATGATAATGAATGTGATTACATTTGATTTTATTTTGCCATACTTTGAACACCCTAACGCTGAGCCGGTCGGGGGTCTCGCTTTTTTGGTATATATTAAATGTGTTTTGAAAATTTAAGTTATGTTTAAATTAGAAAGTTAAATGGAGTTGGAAATGTCCAGGAGCCGGACTGTATTAAAAAACAATAATAAATCAATTCTGAAATACAACCATCAAATGCGGGTGTACTGAGTCACGCCTCGCAGTGAAGCTGAGATGCGATTAGGAAACGCGACCCCCTCCAAGTTGCGTGCCGAGCATGTCTGCAATTCGAGCTGCAAACGCGACATTTAGGTCGCGTATCATCGGCTTCAGGGAGTAAATTTTCTTCGGCTCAAAGGCGACCCTCAGACGCGACCACTTTGGGTCGCGCCTCGCTGTGTTAACCAAACACGACCTCTGAACGCGAGCCCCTAGGTCGCGCCTCGCTTCGGGATTTCCACTTTTTAAACACTTCTCCTCACTCATTCATCTTCATTTCTTCTTTCATCTTGGCGATTTTTCCTCCAAAATTCTCTCAACAAAATCTTCAAGTTCTTAGAGTGGATTCTCTCATCATCACCCATCAACCAAGGTAACTTCATACCATCTTCCTCTTGGTGATTAAACACCATTTCTTGTTGATTTGAATTAAGGGCTTGTATCCAAAAATTTAGGGTTTTCGATTTTATTGATCATCTTGCCTTGATATATTGAACATATGGTTTAATTACCCCATTGAAGCTATATGTATAGTTATATTGAAATCTCTATGGTTCATTGTTGCTAAAGTTTGGGTATTTTGTCCTAATTTTCCCTTGTTATATTGATAGTTGGTTGGAGGTGTTGTGAGGGGTTTTATGGAGTTGATTTTCATGTATGTTATAGCCCTAGGATGGAAGTACATGTATTGGGAATTATGGGTTTAAAGGATTTAAATTGAGACATGTTCATGTGGTTTAAATGGGTGCACATAATGTGCTCGGTTAAATACCTCAAATAGTTTTAATGTGTATTTTGAGTCTAAAATCATGGTATGAGCTTGTATATCCATGGTTGTGTATGTGGATATCTATGAAAACCCTGTGTTTGGTCAAAATCATAGAATAATTGTATAACTCGACGTCTAAAATGAAAAAGGGGTTTAAAGGTGATAGGTGACATATTGTGGTTCGAGGAGGACGACTTGTGCACGACAATGAAGAATTTCAAAGGTAGAGAGGCTTTCGAAAGTTTCTCATAAGGTGGGGTTACTATAAACTGTAAACACATGTAAAGTTATAGTTATTATTGTGCTTTGATTGTATAAATATGCAGGGTTTTCGGACTGGTTATATGAATGAGACCCTTCGGGGCAATACAAAGATCCTTCGAGATTGATAAAGAGGTCCTTCGGGATCAATATAGACTTTTTAATGTCTCCCCTAGGGGATAATAAGCTTGCGGGCATCCCTACAGGGCTATGACATTCATTAACGGGACATCATGATGTTTGGGCCCTACGGGGTTGAGGCTAGTCTCCACAAAGTAAAGAAATTTCCATATGTTATATTTTCACTTGTGTAATTATCTATAACTGTTTGCAGTGTTTCTCCACTGAGTATGTTGTTAAATACTCACCCCATTCATTTAATGAATTTCAGATTGAGGAGTTGGGGCTCGAGTAGGAGCGTTGTGAACACAAGAGAACCCCCACAAGCTTGTATGTACTTTTGCGTGATCTCCTTTTGAAATACTCATATTATTATTATTTCATTGATCACTCTTCTTTTGTTGTTATGATCAATGATCATTGGGGATGGGACTAGCCCTATTTTGTAGTTATGTTGTATTTAACTTGATATATATTGTGTAAACGTTTTAAAGGTGGGTCGTTCGATCTTGGAGCTTTCTACGTTATGTCGTTGAACCCCTAAATTATGATAGCTAAATTGGGGTGCTAGACGGACGGGTTGTGTAAAATCTATGAGCCCGATAGGTTAGATGATTGTACGAATGATGTGGATGGACTTATGCGATGCTTCTACT
Source organism: Perilla frutescens (assembly GCA_026008535.1). NCBI lineage: Eukaryota > Viridiplantae > Streptophyta > Magnoliopsida > Lamiales > Lamiaceae > Perilla > Perilla frutescens. Next base: position 37,782,598 of record BRKX01000019.1, read on the forward strand.
TAATACTATGTTGTGTGACAAAATAGATCCGATAGGTTGCATGTTATAATTGTGAAAAATTTATAATGAGAATTATGATGTCATACCTGATCGTGCTATTTGACTTTAGCTTCTGCTCAATTTAATATAAACACACGAATGTAAGTAAGTAAATTGTTGGAGGTTTTTCGAATTATGCCTCATAGGATCTAATCAGATAATCTATAATTCTAATATGCACATGCAAATCATGATTTTATATGTGATGCAAATAAACATGTTGAACATACTCATGCAAGATCATCGAATTAACGCAACGGAAAAATTAATCCGAATGAATCTACTTATATGACGTTGTAGGGTTGTCGACGAGATTACAGGTCTAATCTCATTGTTGTAGAAGAACTATCGAACTCGGCCTCTTCTTACTGTGTTCGATGCCACCAAGGAGCTACAGAGATACTTCAAGATCTTCTACTGTATTTCCGATACCCGTTTAGATGTAGAGTGGGCTACAAGCTACTAAACTGTATGGATAACCTAGGAAATTAAGTGTGTCAGAGAGGGGCTGATCGTGTACTGATAAGACACGCCCCCTCCCTCTATTAATACAGAGGGAGCGTATTAGGTCTCCATATCCTGATGGGTTTGGTCCTCTTCACTTATTCCATTCCCATAGTCTATTAAGGTATTATTTGGGCTACAGTAGGGATCTAGAAGAATATTAAATTAGCCTACTAATTTATTTAATATCCAATAACCAATACCTAGGATATAATTAAATAAATTAAGTGTTATTTTTATGCCACTAAAGAAATAACACTGACCTACCAATTTAATACATTTTACTCAATTCATTCTTTTTTAGTCCAACCATTTCCCATATTTAAGATATAGTGTCCATTAATTAATTATATAGGCTCTCAGAGCTATAATTAATTAATCCTTCCATTCATAGAGCAGTACCACACAAGCTTTACCATGTACGGAATAAATTCCACCTGTAGGGTTTCACATGTACTTGTGTTTACTCAAGGTGACATCATCAACCTGGCGCACCAGGACATGGTGACCTAACACAGTGCACGACCCATATGTGTGAGTATGTTACTGCCCAAAATATCGAGATTATTGACTCTATCAAGAATCTCACCCATTGATAAATCAAAGCAATAATCATAACACACACATGCCCATGTTTAGTGTATATTTGTCCTATTTTATCATAGATATTTTTTTATCTTTAGTAGGTGTTTCTCCTTTATTTTTGTGTAATTTTTATGTTATTTCCTTCATTTTTGCTCCTTTGGTGAGTCGTGTAGATTTGCAAAATGTCTTGAGAAAATGGAGGATAAATGACTACAAAATTTGAGGGATTCAAGACAATAGGAAGATAGAGAATCGAATAAGGAGCGCGTAGCAAGTTGAATCGGGTCAATCGGCCAAGAAACGAGGGAGAACAAAGCAAAACCATGGAAGCTGCCAAAGATGAAATTGTCACAGTGCGCGGTCGCGCGTCCCCTCTTGGCCAAGAGGCCCCCGCTAGTGCGTGTCACCTGAGCTCCGCGTGGGCATGCAGCAACCTGCGGGCGTGCGGGTGCCCAGTTTCGCCTCCCGAATAAGTTTTTGATCAATTTTCCTTCCACTCATCCTCTTTCTTCCTTCCATGCTTCAATTTTCTTCACATGGCTAGCTTGATATAATTTTCTTCACATGGCTAGCTTGATATAATTTAATGGGTGAAGACTTTTAGGGTAATCTAGTAGTAGGGATGGATTAATTTCCCCTAAACTAGCTTTTGATTTTTGTTTAAAAAAATCTCCCAACATATCTTTGACAAAATCTCTCCTTCCACTCCTCTCACCAACTCCCATCACCCCTCACTCTCAATTCTCTCTCTCTCTCTCTCTCTCTTGATATCCCCCACTTGATTTTGGGGGATATCATCCATCATTCATTCACTCTCATTCATTCATCTCTCATTTTTCATTTTTCATTTTTCATTTTTTCTCTCACTTTCACCATTTCTCATTCTTCCACTTCTCTTCACCTTCACCACCACCACCACCGATTCAAAGAGAGAGGAAGGAGGAGGAGAAGAGGCAAGGGGGTTAGAGCTTAAGGAGGAAGGCCCGAGAAGAGGAGTCCATCTCCAAGCCGTCTGTGGAAGCTAGGCTTGCAGAAGGAGTTCCACTTTGATGATGGCCTGAGAAGAGGAGTCCAACTCCAAGCCATACGCGGAAGCTAAGTTGAACGAGGATCTCCACTTTGGTAATTCTTTCCTTTAGCTTTAGCCTATTTATCGGGATTTGTCCCAAAACTCTCGAGACAACAAACAATATTGTAAAAGTTATATGGATTTATCTTTTGGTTTATGAATAAATGACTTTTATGATTATTGTGTGGTTTTGAGCATGGTGTTGGGCTAATTTCTCCATTAGGGGATGGAGGATCGATTCGGTTTTGATTTAAGCTTTTGATGGTTGGTTGTTGTTGTTGGAATTGTGATTATCATGTTGAGTACTTGATCACTACTTAGCTTTACTAGGCTTCAGATGAGATCGAGAGGAGATTTTAAATCTCGACCTAGGTTCTTTCAACGTTAGGTGGACTGGGTTCATAAGCCTAATATATTGATCTTGCACGTATGATATGGCTGATAGAGGTTTAACGGATAGCCGGTGGCAGTAATTGAAGTTAAACTAATTGAAGGGTCTATTGTGCGTTTGAGATCAATATAACCAACTTGAAATAAGCTTAATGAGAAACCAATGAGAGAATCCAATGAGATTTTGATTCTCTCATTGGTTTCTCATTAAGCTTATTTCAAGTCACACCTTAATGCTCTTCTCATAATCTGATCCTCTATCTTTGTGTTTGGTGGTATTGTTAGTTAGTTTTACTTGCTTTAATTAGGTAGTTTAATAAAAACCCTTTCTTCCTTCGTGATTAGGATGTTTAGGTTGTATTTCGTTTAATGTGCTTATTAACAATTATGGCATAGAAAGATAATTTCCCACACAAAGCTTTCCTCGAGAGACACGCCCCGAGTCAGCTCGCCACCCTACAGTCGACCCCGTCCTCTTACGGGGGTGTAGCCGACAGAAAAGAACTACACCGTTCAAACAGTCCGCCACTGTGCAAGGCTTAAGAACCCGAACTCTGTAGATCTTTATTCTCTCATTTTAGGGTCAGACCTGAGAATAGTATCCTATCGCGATCCTCCTCAATACAGACGTCAGTGTATCAGAATAATCAGTTAGTCGACATAAACTAACTATCAGATTATTCTACAATCTGCAATGGTTGGTTCAGGACCATCTAGACTGTGAGCCTTTTAATACTTTGCAAGGAACCTGATGATATGATCTTCACTATGTGTTTACCCATACCATATCATCTACAATGCAAGTATAAGGAAACAGAAATATATAAACGAATAGCAAAGTAAATAGATGCACAAACAGTGACTGCAATAATATTCAATCTATATCGTCAAAACCATTGTTAATAGTATATAAAGATAAGCTTTCAGTATACAATCCTAACAATCTCCCTCTTATACTTAAAGCATGTCTTTTAAGTATAGAACAAAACAGGAAAAACTCTCAAACTATTACAAATCTTAAAATGCAATGCCGAGTCTGCATCTCACTCCCATTTTCTCCACGTGACCATCTAAAGCAGGATGTCAATTTAGCCCAAAACTGATGGGCCGGCCCGAAAACACAAAAAAAAAGGTGGGTTAGGGCCAATTTTTTTTTGCCCGAAAAGAATTCTAACCGATCGGGCCAGCCCGCTCGGGCTGGTGAGATTTTCGGATCGGTCTGATCGGTCTTCGGGTCAGCCCGACGGGCTAGATTTATTTAAAAAAAAAACTAATAATTAAAACAACGTCATTTTTTCTGAACTGAAAAATCTGATTTCATCTCGTCCAGTCGTTCTCTCGTTCTCACTTTTCACATTTGGATCGTATCCATAAAATAGGAATCGAACCCTACTACCTAGCCATTAGCCAAGCTGCCGCCATCGACAAGTTCTCTACCGGAATAGCCATCTGCGATTGCGACAACAAGCAATTCCTCCATGGTGGTCGGTGGCCCTATACTCGCCTACTCGGTATGTTGCAAACTTGCAATCTTTGATTTTGCTGTTCGTTAGGAATTCAAGAAATGGTGGTATGTTGGATAATTATTAATTAATAACGGTGTATTTGTGTACGGCCATATGAAATTGCTAATTTAAGGAGAGAAAACAACAGACAATAATTCATAGGGTTTAATTTGCCAATCTCTAAATCTAATACAGAGAAGACTTTAAAAACTTTGTGAATGAACCTTATGAATTTTGTTTACATATTCTAATAAGTTAAGATCAGTGACTGCTCACCTTGCAAAAAGGTTTTGAATTTTGTTTACATATTTGATTACTTTTTTTTTGATAATGTGTTATAGAAATATGGAATATAAAGCCTTGGTTGGTTTCTATTGTTGAAAATAATGGTTATTTGCTACGTATAAATTCGTGTAGTGGCATTGTCTGACACCATTGAGCAAAAAATGTAAAATCTTCAATTGAAAGTGATAATATTTGGGCTGCTGCTCTTGCAAGAATGATTGTTGCAAGTTCTGAAATCAGATTTCAAGCACATTAACTTTAGTTGATAGAGTTTTGATGGATCTTTAGAGTTTTCAAATTTAGTCGTGTTCTTTATTAGATTCTCCTTCTAAGAAAGATTTAATTCTTAATTATTTTTTTACATAGTGTGCGCTTATTATGAACTCCTGGTTGTTGAAATTTTTTATAGCATTGCATTGTTTCATATTGCCTTTAATTTATGTTTGATGTATCTTGTGCCTTGCATTTATTTTTATTTATTTTTGATGACATTCAAGCTAATGCATTTATTGTATTTTTTTTATTCTAGTTCTTATTTGCACATGTAATTTGTTACATGGATTTCCTTCAGAAGGTAATATTATATGGCTATCAAGTTTAAATCATTTTTTCTTGTTTTTTCTAATGTTATTTCTTCTCTTTTTTTGAATAAATGATGAAGACTATGATGATGAAACAAATCTTGAAGTTGAAGAAGCAGAAGCTTCTGTTAATGTAGAGGAAGAGTGCACTTCTATTTAAACTCATGTAGTTTGAATTTTTTAGGAGTCTATTTGTTTTGCGCTGTTGATTTCTTTCCATTTTGGTAATGAAACTGAATAATTGATGCATTTTCTTATGCTTTTGGTGCTTGGGTAAAATTTCTTAAAAAATTAAATGCAATGAGATTGGATTGAGGATGGTATGTCATTTAAAATAATAATAATAATTAAAAATTAAATGCAATGAGATTGGATTGAGGATGGTATGTCATTTCCTTATGTGCCAACTGCCAACAGCCGTGATTATCAATCTTTGATAATGTGTATTTAATTATCTTATATCGATACATGTTAATATTTCGTCGAAAACATATTAGCCCGACGGGCTAGCCCGAAAACCGACGGGTTAGGGTTAGGGCTAAGAGTTTTTGGCCCGAAAAAATTTTTAACCGATTGGGCCCGAACCGAATAGGCCCGAAACTGAAGCGGGTTGGCTCGAAACCGAACGGGTTGGCCCGATTGACATTCCTAATCAAAGGTCTTAGTCGGCAGGCTCTTCGTGAATGGATCAGCCAGGTTGTCCTCCGATGCAATCTTGACCACTTCAACATCTCTTCTCTTAATGATTTCTCGTATAAGATGGTACTTTCTCTCTATGTGTTTACTTGCCTTATGGGCTCTAGGTTCCTTCAAATTTACCACTGCACCCCAGTTATCATAGTATATCATGATACTCCTAGGCAAATTAGGAACCACGTTCAAGTCCAACAAGAAGCTCCGGAGCCAGACGACTTCCTTTGCAGCCTCAGAGGCAGCTACATATTCAGCTTCCATGGTGGAGTCAACAATGCATTTTTGCTTGATGCTCCTCCATGCAATGGCTCTGCCTCCCAAGGTAAACACATAGCCTGAGGTAGATTTACTCTGATCTTTATCGGCTTGGAAATCTGAGTCTGTGTAACCCAAAGGAACAAGGTTATCACTGCGTATACCAGCATATAATCTCTAGCCCTTTTTAGGTACTTGAGAATATTCTTTACTGCAGTCTAGTGTCCTTTTCCAGGGTTAGACTGATATCTGCTCACCATGCCAACCGCATAGCATATATCAGGCCTAGTGCATAGCATAGCATACATGAGGCTTCCCACAGCCGAAGCATATGGAACCCCTTTCATCTCATCTATCTCAGCATGTGTCTTGGGACACATATCCTTTGATAGATGTATTCCATGCCTGAAAGGTATAAAACCTTTCTTGGAATCTTGCATGCTAAACCTAGCTAGCACTGTATCGATATAGGTCGCCTGGGATAGGCACATCATCCTTTTCTGGTGATCTCAAATGATCTTGATGCCAAGGACGTGTCCAGCTTCTCCCAAATCCTTCATATGGAACTGCTTGGACGGCCACATCCTTATGTTCGATAATACTTTCTTATTATATCCAATAAGCAAAATATCATCAACATACAGTACTAGGAATGCCACCACATTTCCATCACTCTTCTTGTACACACAACTCTCATCCAGGCTTTAGACGAATCCATATGACTGGATGACCTCGTCGAACCGGATGTTCCAAGACCGCGATGCTTGCTTAAGTCCATAAATGGATCTCTTAAGCTTGCAGACTAGGTGCTCTTGGCCCTTAGCAATGAATCCCTCTGGTTGCTTCATATGGATGTTTTCTTCAAGACTTCCATTCAGGAAACCTGTCTTGACATCCATTTGCCATATCTCATAATCCAGATGAGCGGCAATAGATAGGAGAATCCGGATCGACTTAAGCATGGCAACCAGCGAAAAGTTTCCTCATAATCGATCCCTTCTTTCTGAGTATACCCTTTCACCACCAATCTCGCTTTGAAGGTTTCAACCTTCCCATCAGATCGTCTCTTATGTTTGTAGACCCACTTGCATCCAATGGGTTTTACCCCATCAGGTGGTTCTACAAGCTCCCAGAATTCATTGTGATCCATAGATCTAATCTCAGATTGCATTGTAATTTTCCAAGACTCTGCATCTTTATCTTGTACTGCATCGTCATAGGTCTTGGGATCCAATTCATCTAGCTCTTCAGGGAAATCCAAAGATTCTCCCAAACCAATAAATCTATCAGGTTGTCGAACAACCCTCCCACTGCCACGAGGCATTTCTCGTACTTCCGTGACACGTTGTGCAGTTACTGGTGGTTCCTCTGCTTGTACATGCGGTATAGAATCTGTGTTCCCACCTCGAAGTTCCTCAAGAACAATCTCGCTTCAAGCTTTGTGATTTATTACATAGTCTTCCTCTAAAAATCGGGCATTGGTGCTGACAATGACCTTCTGATCCTTAGGACTATAGAATAAACCACCTCTTGTTCCTTTCGGATACCCTACAAACAGCTTGACCTTAGAACGTGGCGTCAACTTATCAACTTCCTTGTCTAGCACGTATACTAGACTGCCCCATACCCGAACGTGACCTAGACTGGGTTTCCGACCAGTCCATAGCTCTAGGGGTGTGCGTAGAACTGACTTTGAAGGGACCATGTTCAAAATATAAGCTGCAGTTTCTAGGGCATATCCCCAAAAGGAAACAAGCAATTCTGAATAGCTCATCATCGATCTAACCATCTCTAATAAGGTTCTATTCCTCCTTTCCGCTACGCTGTTCTGCTGTGGAGTGCCAGGCACAATCAACTGAGATGTGATCCCTTGCTCTGCTAAGTAATCCCTAAATTCAGTTGAGAGATATTCACCACCACGATCAGAACGCAATGTCTTGATACTTTTTCCTATTTATTTCTCCGCTTCCGCCTTAAACATTTTGAAGAACTCAAAACATTCAGATTGCGACGCAATAGGTAAATGTATCCATATCTTGAGTAATCATCAATGAACGTGATGAAGTACTCATATCCTCCTAGAGCCTGAACTGATATAGGGCCACATAAGTCAGAGTGAATCAAATCTAATACCTCTTTGGATCGATTTCCTTTAGAAGGAAACGGTCGCTTGGTCGTCTTACCTTCTAAACAGGATTCGCACAAAGGAAACGCTTCTAAGACCAATGATGACAATGGTCCATCATTTATAAGCCTTTGTATCCTCTTAAGGTTGATATGACCAAGTCTTAGATGCCAAATATAGGTTTGATTCAGTTCAGAAGGTTCCTTTCTCTTATTAGGGTTTGTGATCGATGTATTCAATAATTGCGTTTGTGTAGTGTTTTGCATAGGGTTAAGTATATAAAGATGTCCATCCAATGTGCCAGAATATATAAAATGTTTCCCACTTGAGATAACGACCTTACTATCAAAAGTAACAGAATATCCATTCAAAAACAACTTAGCAACAGAAATCAAGTTCCGCCAAAAACCAGGCACATAAAGATAATCTTTTAAAATTAAAACTCTATCACTACTGAAAGGTAATGACACATATCCCACTGCAACAACCGTCACTTTCATAGCATTGCCCATGTAGACGGTAATCTCGCCCTCACTCAACTGCCTTTTCACTAGGAACCCCTATAAGGACATGCAAACATGATCAGTAGCTCCAGTATCCACTACCCATGACTGAGTAGAACAAGTAGCTAAACATGTTTCAACAACTAAAGAGTGAGATGTACAATTTTTCTTCCTTTTGTTAGGACACGTAAATTTCTAATGTCCCTACTAACCGCACTTGAAACACTTCGACTTCGATTTGAAGTCTTCCGAGTGTACCTTGGCTTTGCCCTTCTTGTCTTTAGGGTCTTTAGGTGCCTCCTTTTTAGCTTTCTGATGTGACCCGGGACTCAATGACCAACGAGACACAAAAGACGCGGAAGCTAGGAAAGAAACTACGTCGATTACGAAAGGGATCCTATACTCGATTCACTAGACGACTTGGACTCAACTAAAATACCTAGATAAATGACACACAAATAAACACAAATCCAAATAACAAAGGCTGATTTGGACGAGCTTATGGACGATGATGGTGAAGGTATTTTGATGGTGAGAAGTAGGTTTAGAATGGCTAGAGTAGATAGGGTATGATAGAGTTATAATGGACTTACGGATTGAACGAGACGAATACGAACTCGAACACGATGGTGGCTGTTCTTGAAACGGACGTTGATGGCTTGTGATTGAAGTCGAACGACGGCAATGTAGATGAATTGTCGATGTGAATTACAACCCGAAAGTTTTCTTGAATCTCGAACGTACACAAAGCCAAATTCTTTAAGTTGCTCTTCGATAGCGAGTTTCTGACGATCCCTCGAACGTGGACGGCGAATTCCCTTTGTAAAACTTAGAGATGCTAAATCTAAGAGTATGAATTTAAAAGATCTAAACTCACAAAGATATAAATGGGGTTGAGACAATATTGAAAGCAAAGCTTAAAATTATCAAATATGGTCTAAATATCAATGTAACAATGATCCCCTATTTATAGTAGAGGGATGGACGAAAATTTAAGTAAAAATCCTAAAGGAATCAAAAATAAAAAGCTATCCTAATCTAACTAGGATTAAATCAAAAGATACCAAAAATAAGATAACAAAAATCTAACTAGATAAGGATAAATCCCAATGGACTTGGGCTTGCAAATCCACGCCTATTGGACCTTCAAATAACACGACATGGGCTGAAATAATTGAGAATAATTTCGTGGCCCATGTGTGAATTAATTTCACCACCTTTGCATGAAAAACAACAACTTGTCGGATTCCCATGCAAACGCGTAGAACTCTTCATGCACACGTCCAAATGGCGTCGTTCTTCTTCTCACGTCTTCATGCTTCCTACTTCATCATTAATTGATAGCATGTTGACCAATCTCGGGCTGAATATTTGATCTTCATGGGCTGCCCAAAATATCTGAATACTTTCATGCACTTGTGTTCTTCAAATCTTGATCTCCAATCTTTAATCTTAAACAACATGATTATCTTTGAAGCTCTCAATGGTAGTCTTGGATTTGATTCTTTTATGCTTTTCGGGTTCGTATCATTCCCCTCCTCTTGAAAAGAATTCGTCCTCGAATTCAAATCTCCGGGATCAAAGACGAACATGGAAGGAACATCAATATCTTTTTGGACAAGATCAATAACATGGGGTATATCTTTAGCAACCTGTAAAATAAAGATATCACAAGAAAATGGTTCACAAATGATGTTAGAATTCGACTGCGTCTCGATGCTCGCTTGATCGAGCTCATCATGATCTTCAACCACTTCCAAGTTGATCTCACTCTCGGCCTCTTTTTCTTCTTCTCCAACGCTTTCACAAGTTGCAACTTCTATCAATTCTTCAAGAGAGGCTTCAACGGAAATGGTTACCTCTAGAATAGGATCTTCTTCTATGGTTACGATTTCAGATGGTAACTCATCGTGGATGTCCTCTTGAATGTTGTTGGCTTGGCTTGGCACATCCATGACTAGCTGAACTGGTGATGCAGGCCGTGTAGGTGGTACATAGGTACGTAGAAACTCCTCGAATGACTCAAGTTGGTAACTCGTGGTCGACTCTACTTGAACCTCTTCCTTTGACTGCATCTCTAGTTCCTCTAGCCATTTTTCTATCCGAATGGCGTAATCCACCATGTTCTCCAACTCATCGAAGCGGTACAATGCTACTCTTTCACGAATTGCCCTTCGTAGACCAGCTAGAAATCTATCCATGGTATCTTCTGGATATTCTTCTACATCAGCTCGTCTCATGGCTCCAATCATTTTGTTGTAGTAGTCATTTACACTTCGATCTCTTTGTCTAAGCTTGTATAGCTTTTCCTCCAACTCCCATTGGTAGTGGTCTGGAATGAAACGTTTTCGCATCAAATCTTTCAACTCACGCCATGTGTCGATAGGTGAAAGGTGATCTCGATGGCATCGGTTCTGCTGTAATTCCCACCATGCTGCTGCGTAGCCTCTAAACTCCAAGGAAACTAATTTCACCTTCTTTGGCTCCGGAAAGTCGTAGTACTCAAAAATCTTGCCAACTCTGCGTTCCCAATCTAGGTACGCTTCTGGATCGTATAGACCCTCAAACTCTGGGATGGTTATCTTGTTGCGTTGTAGACCATCGGCATCTCTAAATCGATTTTGGGCGGGCTCGGATTGGATCTATCTAACTTGATGATGTGGGGCTGCTGTATAGATGGTGTAGGTAAACCGGCTGTTTTTGGTGTATGGTGTATGGTGTATTGGTGTAGGGTGCGTTTGGTGTACGGGTGTATGAACCGGGTGGTGTATGGATGGTGTATGGTGCACACAGTGGTGTAGGGAGTAATTTTCGATCCACTAGGGTGATATGGACGAAAATTAAAGCAAGAAAAAGAAAAAGAATAGATAGGGAAAGATAAGGATGAAATAAGAATGTATAAGGAAAGAAAAGATATAGATAAGGTAGTATCTATTTGGATGTGTTTGATCAATGTGAACAAATCTAAAAATCCCTAAATTTGTGGAAACAAATCTATCTAGACTAGGAAAGACACAAAATCAAAATAAACAAGAGAATAAATCTGAATTTTCATTTTTTTTTTTGAATTTCGGATTTTTTTTTTATCCGATTTTTTTTTTGATCGTTCTTTTCTCCTTTTTTTTTGTACGATCTGTTTTTTTTTTTTTAACTATGAACAATACGGAAAATAAAGTACAACTCGATAAGACTCAAAACAAAATAAACGGGACAAATAAACGAGTATGGAACCACGAACGATATAAACCGACGTGGCTCTTGATACCAATTTATGATGTGACCCGGGACTCAATGACCAACGAGACACAAAAGACGCGGAAGCTAGGAAAGAAACTACGTCGATTACGAAAGGGATCCTATACTCGATTCACTAGACGACTTGGACTCAACTAAAATACCTAGATAAATGACACACAAATAAACACAAATCCAAATAACAAAGGCTGATTTGGACGAGCTTATGGACGATGATGGTGAAGGTATTTTGATGGTGAGAAGTAGGTTTAGAATGGCTAGAGTAGATAGGGTATGATAGAGTTGTAATGGACTTACGGATTGAACGAGACGAATACGAACTCGAACACGATGGTGGCTGTTCTTGAAACGGAGGTGCTCGGCTGCCTGAAGATCCATGAGCAGTTCTGATAAAGTAACATCCTTCTTTATCATATTGAAGTTCAGCCTGAATTGCTCAAACCTTGGAGATGTGAAGCATAATGTCAATTTGGGACTCGGCGTCCAATTCGCCACCTAAGGTTTCGATCTCCAACAGAAAGCCCATCATCTGGAGAACGTGATCCCGTACCGGTGTAGAATCTGACATCTTAGTGCTCATTAGATTTCTTAAGCCAAATGTCGAGCCGAGCGTGGTATCCAAAAAGCTCCTTAAGGTTCAGCATTATATCATAAGCGGTTTTCATAGACTGATGTTGATGTTGCAACACACTTGACATAGAGGCAAGTATGTAGCAACGTGCCATCTCATCAGCTCTGACCCACTTACTATAAGCAGCCTTTTGCTCTTCACTAGAATTCTCATCTGGCTTAGGTGGACATTCTTCATCAAGTACAAACTTGAAGTTTTCAGCAGTAAGGACAATGTTCAGATTTCTTATCCTATCTTTATAGTTTTTACCAACCAATTTATTTTCTTTGAGAATCGAGGATAGGTTTGAGAGTGCCATGACGATATAAAATAACTGAAAATAAACATGCAGTACAGTCACAAACTTTAGGATAAAAACACATATAATTCAAATACCTCAAAAGAAATTATATGCATATCCACCGACATCTTAAAAACGTTTCTTATAAGCCACGTAGGGTGGACATTTATAAAATTCATTTTTAAGCAGGTTAAAACCTAACCTTTAATCTACCTCCAGTCAAGTTTCCTTATGATAAGTAAATTAATAGTCGGATAAAACCCAGTCATGTAATCTTCTAATTAATAAGCCACGTAGGATGGACGTTTATTAATAAATTACATCTAAGTGTGCATATCATCATCTTCATCCCACGTTTATTATTTCGAATTCACCTTCCTGGTAGCAGGGCCGATTAGTTCTAATAATGTTCTACAGTTATCCGTTTTAGGAAGTTTAATTTCTAGAGAATCCAATAATATGACTCCTCCGTAGGGAGGCCGCCCATTACTTCTCAATTAAACTAGATTAATGGAGACTGTTTTGAGATTTCCACATACTTTGGTATGTATCTCTCCCACTTAGTTATTTAAGTTTGAGGTTTCATTTTATCCCATTTAAACATGCAATTAAATCACATAAAATGATAAAACAACCATTGCATGCTAAACAACACAGTAAGCAATAATAAATGGGACCAACTATCATGGCTTATATCTCATATTGTTAATGAGATAAACTTGGAAAAACAGCTCTTTCGGAAGACTCGGGACTCACGGCCGCCGCCTCTCAAGCGTCTCGTCGAAACCCTAGCTCCTTTAGGGTTTCGGTACGTGTTCGGGATCCCCTTCCTTTTCCAAGCCGCTCCATTTTCCATCTTTGAGTTGATCACCTTCCCTTATTTTATATTCTAGACTAGAATAATAAGGAAATAAAATTCAACTCAAAATACTCTAACAATTTATTTCCTACTACATTAAAACAACGTAATAATAAATCGCCTAGACCTAATCCATGGATTTTCTCATGGATTAAAAACCTCGTAGCTAAACCGGCATGTGGCCAACCATAGATTCAACATAAAGTAAACATCACATTCAACATAAAATTAAAAAGGCCATGATAGTTGGTTTCACCTACAAAAAATACCATATAGATACAACTATCATAATTAAATGTTATCCATAAAATAACACGTGATATCCATGCATGCATAATTTTTGAAAAATACCTCTTTAATTAAATTAAAGATTTTTGAAAAAACAAAACTTCTTGATTTATTTGGAAATTAATTAATAATTATCCACCAAATTAAATCAACCAAATTTGAATAAATCCATAAGATCTCATATTTGGAAATTAGCCATAATTATCTACCAAATAAAATCTTAACATATTCGAATTTATCCCTTAAGATTAACTTTGGAAATTAATTAAAATTTTCTACCAAAGTATATCTTAATAATTTCAAAAATTACCATAAGATAATATTTAGAAATTGATCACAATTATCTACCAAATTATATCTTAATTTTTTTGAAAATACCTAGGGAATAAAATCTGAAAATTTTTGACCTAAGTCAAAATTAACACTCCAAATTTTAAACCCTAAATTTTCGCCCCTCCCCTAATTAAATAATTAATTTGGAATTTTGATACAAATCAAAATACTATCAAAATTATATTATTAGAGACCAAAATCACTAGAATTAAAATTAGGTAAGTGATGTGATCCTCGCCGGCATACGACAAAGACAGCAGATGTTTTATTCAGGATTGTAACAGATTCCACGGAATGGATGGATGGATCCAAACCCTAGCCTCTCAAAGATGTCAAACCTCGAACACGAAATAGTCGAGACCCTCGATCAATTGGAAACACGAACTTGGATTGGGTGATGACGCCACAAACGGGGATGCGAATCCGTTTGATAAGTCGATTGAATCTCACTCTGTGTTGTGAAACTCGAATAACTTTCTCAGAAAGAAAAGTGAATAACTCACGTAATAAAATTAATGATGTCAAAGTTGTTCTCAAGAATGAGAGTTACAAGCCTTATATAGTTGGTCCAAAATTAACTAAGCCCTAAATTAATATCCAACTTAAACTAGGAAATTAAAACATAAAATCGCGCAATTCCAGACACGCCCAGATGGGCGCGACACGGGGTCAATCGCGCCTCCACTCGCACTGTAGGTCGCGCTGGTCTCATTCTGTGTAGCGTCTATGGTGCGACCGGCTTCACTCGCGCCTCAGGTCGCGCTGTAGAACGCGCCAGTCTCATCACCCGAAGCGTTCATGGCACGACTGGTTCCACTCGCGTGTTCACCCGCGCTGTAGCTCGCGCCAAGCGGAGCGACCGGGTGCTCGCGTCCTGACTTGTGCTGTAGTCCGTGCCCGCAGCTCGAGATCACTATCTTCCACTTGGGATCGGGTTCTTCTCCTTCTACGGATCGTTTAGCCAACTCTTGGTTCCAGATCTCTCACATGAACCCATTGAGGCTTTCCTTGAACCTTTTAGCTCTTGCTTGTGTTACCGATCCTTCTGGCACTTTGATTGAATCGGACATCTCCTCAGCTCGGGTCTTATTAGTAAATTTTGATCCACTTCAAACACTTACCATAATTAAAATTCTATTTTGGATCCATCTTTGATTAAAATAAGGTAACTTTTGGTAGACACCAAAAATTACCATAAATCAATTTTAATCCCCAAAATTTCGATCCCCCCTTAGTGTAGGATATGGAAATTTTGATAACATCAAAAAACTATTCCATATCCAACACTAATAGGACCGAAAATTTTGGATCAAATTAAGGAGAAAAATAACACTAAATTTTTGAAAATTATAGAACCTAATTTTCGAAGATTACACATAATAAAATCTGGAAATTATAATGTTCATAACATCATTCCAAATTATTAATCATGCTAGGTGAAAAAATCACATGCAATTAAAATAAGAATTTTCGAAACACATCAAAAATTCATCGAATTTTAATTACAAACATGCTCGAAAAACTCATGCAATAAATCTGAAAATTTAGACATAAAATTATCATTCAAATTTAATGCAATTTTCGACCATAATTATAGAATTAATCCTAGATTAATACCGGTACCTGCTCTAATACTAGTTGTTGGGATTTTTTCGAATTACTTACATGATGTTGTAGGGTTGCTGACGAGATTACAGGTCTAATCTCGTTGCTATAGAACTGTCGAACTCGGCCTCTTCTTACTGTGTTCGACGCCACCAAGGAGCTTCAAGATCTTCTACTGTATTTCCGATACCCATTTAGATGTAGAGTGGGCTACATGCTACTAAACTGTATGGATAACCTAGGAAATTAATTGTGACAGAGAGGGGCTGATCGTGTACTGATAAGACACGCCTCCTCCCTCTATTAATACAGAGGGAGGCGTGTATTAGGTCTCCAAACCCTGATGGGTTTGGGCCTCTCCACTTATTCCATTCACATAGTCTATTAAGGTATTATTTGGGCTACATTAGGGATCTAGAAGAATATTAAATTGGCCCACTAATTTATTTAATATCCAATATCCAATACCTAGGATATAATTAAATAAATTAAGTGTTATTTTTATTCCACTAAAGAAATAACACTGACCTACAAATTTAATACATTTTACTTAATACATTATTCTTTAGTCTAGCCATTCCCCATGTTTAAGATATAATGTCCATTAATTAATTATATAGGCTCTCAGAGCTATAATTAATTAATCCTTCCATTCCTAGAGCAGTGCCACACAAGCTTTACCATGTACGGAATAAATTCCACCTGCAGGGTTTCACATGTACTTGTGTTTACTCAAGGGGACATCATCAACTTGGCGCACCAGGACATGGCGACCTAACACAGTGCACGACCCATATGTGTGAATATGTTACTGCCCAAAATATTGAGATTATTGACTCTATCAAGAATCTCACCCATTAATAAATCAAAGCAATAATCATAACACACACGTGTCCGTCACTGTGCAAGGCTTAAGAACTCGAACTCTATGGATCTTTATTCTTTCCCTTTAGGGTCAGACCAGAGAATAGTATCCTGTCGCGATCCTCCTCAATACACACGTCAGTGTATCAGAATAATTAGTTAGTCGAGATAAACTAACTATTAGATTATTCTACAGTCTACAATGGTTAGTTCAGGACCATCTAGATTGCGAGCCTTTTAATACTTTACAAGAAACTTGGTGATATGATCTTCACCGTGTGTTTACCCACACCATATCATCTATAATGCAAGTATAAGGAAACATACATATATAAATGAATAGCAAAGTAAATAGATGCATAAATAGTGACTGCAATAATAATCAATCTATATCGTCAAAACCATTATTAATAGTATACAAAGACAAGCTTTTAGTATACAATCCTAACAAATATGCATGAATCTTAGTGTTCTTAATTTACCTTGAAATAATTCCAAACCTCATTATGGGCAGAACGTAGACATGAATAGTAGCATGATTAGGTTGCTAGTCACTCTTAATTAAGCTATTATTTATGTAAGCCAGAGTGAAATTAGGGATGCCCGTATCTTGATGAGCCACTAAGTGATAAAACAGGAGCCGAATCTTGGAGAATGATGTATAGGTAGATCTTGTAGGCACACAGATGATGTGTTCATGTTTTAGTGTTGGGTCTCTCAGATTTAATAATGTTGTTACAAGTGACTCTCTTCTTTGGTGCTTGGGTAGTTAGGGACTAAGGGTTGCTGTCCGAATCACTTTTAGCGTAACTAATACGAAGGGATTAGGGAGTAAGTTTCCCGTAACTGCTTTTTATAACTAACTGATCAAAATCAAGGTACCTACTTCATTGTGCCCAGGATTACATACATCTACCAAAACTAAATTTACATTTAACTTGAGCATTTGTTTCATATTGATTGTCTACACCTTTTTTATTGTTTCTTTAGTTTTGAGTAGTTAAGGGAAGAATTAATGACAATAATTCTACAAACCCTCAAAAGTCACTAACAAGATAGAAAGGTTAATCACTCCTCGTGGGACGATATCTGCCTTTGGGCGCGATACTAGCCTTTGAGGGCAAATTAAAGCATCTGCAGAGATTTGCCTACAGGTGTAATCTTGTACATAAAATGACGGTGTGTCAACTACTTCGAGGACGTAGAATCAGCCATGTACTAGGTATTGGAGAAGGTCATCGGGCTACCATGGCTAGGTGTTTAGCAGGCTTACGCCTAGAGATCCTAGAAAGAGTGGCATTGGAACGCTATGAAAGTTGGATGATATGGTGCAGAGGGTAATCAAATTTGAAAACTGGCTTAAAAGGAGAAACACAAAAGTCCAGTCAGAGTGCTATACATGAAAGTTGGATTGGAGTAATATTGAGAAACTTTTGACGTCGTTTCTAAAAGATGGGATGGAGTAACAAGGTGCTGCAAAATCTAGAGCAAAGGCAGACGACTCAGTTGTCTATGATGAGGGATATGTTGAGTTACCATATGCTACCGAGACCAGCAAAGATGAATCTATTTTGAAGGTACCAATTGTAGATGTATCAATTTTGGAGATGTCGGTATTGAAAGAAATTGTACTTGATAATTCTATATTGGAAGATAGACAATCCTTGAGCTAGCAATCAAAGAATGAAGATAAGGTAGTTCAAGAGACCAATGATGACGAAGGGCAATTAGAAGAAGAAGATAAAGAAAAGGAGATGAGATTACAACCATTTATTCAAAAGAATAATGAAATCAGTTGGGACGTGACTGCAAATCAAGATCACCTCATGCAAACAAAAATTGTGGATTGGTCGAGTTCTAACATTTGTTGTCAACCAATTTCTTTTTATGTTTTTGTTATCCAAGTTGACAAAGAGGTACCACAAGACATAAAAGTGCCACCAGACTTATTCGAAAATAACATGATCGAGCATTACATTATGTTGAAGTGGCAGATTTTCGAATCAACTTGGATGATCTTGAAGAGAAGCTATGTGAATCGTGTTTAGAAAGTTTTCGATGATCAGCTCGTGCTAGTCTTTGATCCAAGAGATTCAAATTTGAAGAAAAATATCTTTCAAGAAGATGCGAACAATGTGATCCAAAGCTATCCAAGAGGCCCATTGAAGGAGTTGGACCCGTTGTCACCGAAAGCCCTAGTTGGACGAAATTATTATTCTATATTATTTAGGAATTCTATTTTAATTAGGAGACTCAGTTATTTACATATTAATTTTCGTATTTATCTACTATAGATTTTAGGGTTTTTATTTATTTCCTTGTTAGATTGATTTTCTCAGTAAATTTGTTTCCTTTTTGTTCTAGTTTTCTGTTTAGGAAGTTTATTTTCTACCATCCTTATATAAGGGGGCTTGGAGAACGAAATTAATAACAACTTTTATCTATAATTCAATTAAAACTGCGTGTTTTATTTCTCTTTTGAGATTTATCCGAGTTGAATGAGAAAATCTAATGAGATTCAAATCTGACTTATCAAACGGATCATACATCCCCATTTGTGGCGTCTTCATTCATATTCTAAGGTTCTTGTTTCCAATCACAGTTAGGTTGTAGATTTTATATATCTACAGTTCATCTGCGTTGTGAAATTCGGGTTGAAGAATTTTATTCTTTATCCTATTATAACCTGATACTCCTGTAGTAGATTTCCGTCGTCACCAATCTGTCAGCGAGGATCGCATCAAGTTGGCATACTCAAGTGTGTTGAGCAATCTCAATTGTGTCTCGATGCATAACTGTGTTCATCTTCATCTCAATCATGCCTTCATGCTTGAGTTGTCTTCATTGAATTTCAGATCACGTTATGCACATTCTTGCCAACGTTGTCCAGTTAACATGTTTAGTACTTAGAAATCAAATACTTAGAGTTGATTTATGCCACAAAGATCATGACAATCAAATACTTTTGTAAGTGCAAAGTAAAACACTTAACAAACTCTTTAGGCAATGTTTGGTAGCCTGGATAAAGACATATTAGTAAAGATATCCAGCAAGAACCGTGTGTTTGGTAGCCATTGCTCGTTCACGCGAGGCCCGGGGTGTAATTTACTGATTCGACTAGACAATGTATCTGACGCCCCCCTCGATTACAGTTTCTGGCATAGCAATCTTAGTATATATATGCCTTTATCTAGGCTACCAAACATTGCCTAAACTAATTTACTCATTCCAGAAGTTAATCTACCAAATAAAACAATGTACCAAACAGATGTGTGAAACAATCTTAGTATATTTATTTTAATAACCAAACACACAATTAAAATAGCTAATACGCAATTATCTTTCAAAGCAATCCAGATTTTATTAATGTGGGTATATCCGTACCAGTATACCAAACATTACCTTAGTGCAAAACATAGCACTAACAATATATTTATTTCACAAGTTATATAAGTTAATGTCATCATTTTCTATTTAAACAAAACATTAACTTTATTATACATAGATAAGATATACGCACATGTAAACGTATGTATATATTTATAGAAGGTAATATTGTATTATTTGATTTAAACATTAACAAAATTAATAAAAAAAATATTCAAACACCACTCAAAGCCCATTTTAGGTCCGGCGCAGCCCAACTCAAGCCCGCCTGAGGCTTGGGCTGGGCTCATTATTTTAGAAGGTTTAATAAAATTAATTTTCCTAAAAAAACCCTTAAAATAAATAAATAATAAAATAAGTCCTCACTTTGGGATGATGTCTTAGCTCCAGTTGGAGGGAAGGAATTAGGTTGGAACTTACAAGTCTATCATCGAACGGGGCACTATTAATAATTGATGAACTGCGGCAGCGATACATTTTGACAGTATAAGCGGGATAAATGAACATGGTGCTGCTTCGCCTTTACCATTCAATGCTAATACCATTCTCTACACTTCCAAGGCGATCGCCGTCGCCATGGCTCTGCCGCTCTTCATATCATTTTCTATTCCCTGTCTCTTTACGTCGTCAGACCACCATTTCCGCCATTCCCTTGTCGCCCGTTTCTTCCGACTCAGCCATCGCCGACGATTTCCCCTCAAAACAAGTAAGTAATGCCTTTCTAATTCTCATTTCCTTCTTCGTCTTTTCTTATCTATTCTTCTGTTAACTTTAGGAGATATTTCCACTCGAAGAAACAAAAAAAAAAAAAAAAAACTTTAGGAGATATTTATTTTTGTTTTGGTGAATGATTCATACTTCCAGTGGTTTTCGGAAATTAGTTAACTGAGCTTTTTTGGACTATCATTACTACTCCACTGACCAAATAACTTATGCTCTAGATGCTGTTTGTAATAACTATTAACTTGAGACAGTATAAGAGGGATAAAGGAAAACTAAGAATGAGAAGTTGAACCAGTATAGGAGAGAAATTGAAGACTATGAATGAGAAGTAAACTGCAATGGAAATAATACTGGAATGACAATGGTTTTGGATTAAATTTCACTAGCCGAAAAAGAGAAAAAAAAAAAACAACTAACGGATAATCAGGAAGAAATTGTCTTAGAACTAAAAGGGAGATATGGATTCCCTTAGTCGGTGTAACTGGGAGAATTCTACCAAGATAAGAGAATCACCAGTTCTCTCCATCGAGTTGGGTAATTCGTGTATGTTTCTTCCATTAATTTTCTTGATTCAATATTCTATATCCATTAGATTTTGTCTCTCGGATTTGGGTGAGAAAGAAAATTCTATGTTGCCCATGAAATTATTTTCCTTTCCCATTACCTTATCTTCCACAACCTTCCATTTTTGTTCTCATTTGATGGAATTACAATCTAATTAAAGAATGCTACTTTTCCAATCATCAATACTCAATAGTTCAATTTGATTTTTAAGCGTTGTATCTGTTTTTGGAAAAGATTTCCTTACTTTCCTATTTGAATTTGCAGGGTCCTTTGAAGCCAGGATTGTATCTTGTTGGGACGCCAATCGGGAATCTTGAAGATATAACTTTAAGGTCAATCAGCCTGTAAATGTTGATGCAATTGTGGTTCCCATCTTGGTTTCTGAAGATTTTTCCTTTGATTTTCTTTCCTTGGTTCTCAATGAGTCAACCACTTCTCTGTTTCAATTGTCGTAGAGCCTTAAGAGTTCTGAAATCTGCTGATGTCATACTTTCAGAAGATACAAGGCATTCTGGAAAGTTGCTTCTGTACTATAACATTAGAACTCCACTTGTAAGTCAGTTTTAGATTCTATTTATAAAATATAACAATTAAAGATATGCATACATGTTTTTTGGATGGAGATCTTGCTCATCCTATGATTTAGATATTCAGTTAAGCTATCACAAATTCAATGAGTCTCAACGAGAACAAGTTGCGCTGAAGAGATTACTAGGTGGAGAAATTGTGGCGCTGATAAGTGATGCTGGGATGCCAGGAATCAGTGATCCTGGTATGGAGCTGGTAAGTTGAATGTTTCTATGCTTTGTTATGGAATAATTTAGAATATACGGGAGGTAAATAATGTGGCACATGTGTATAAATATGTGTATGCATCTAGGTTAGTAGGTTTATATTTATAATTTTCTATGGGAGTGTATCCTCATTTCACCTGCCCTGCCAAAAAGGCAAAGATGACCACCCTGAGTTGATAAAACAATTGGACTCTACTCATGTTCATTTTGTAATGTGGGTGTAGGCCAAGTTGTGTGTAGACAAAAATATACCGATCATTCCTGTCCCTGGGCCATCTGCTGTGGTGACAGCACTTTCTGCGTCTGGTTTGCCCACTAACGAGTTCACATTTGGTAATCTCATGATAAAAACTTACTGCTTTTTGCAACTCATGAACTATCATGATATGGGGCCTACATTATGCCGCAGTTGGATTTCTCCCTAAACATGCCACTACAAGAAGAGAGAGGCTCATTATTTCCGCCAATAATGCAGCCACTCAGGTCTTTTTTGTTCCTCCTCACAAGCTCTGTCAGTTTCTAGAGGAGACGTCTTCCATCTTTGGAAACTCAAGGTAATTCCATGGTTCCATCCCCCACTCCACCCTCCTTTGAAGAGACACTCTATGTCAATGCATTTTTATTCCTGAAACTGGGTACAGTGACATAAATGTCATTGATTGTTTGTTCTTCTGATAAACATAGCAGTTATAGATTTTGTGATTCTGCAATTTTACTTCAAATTGAAATTTGGTCTGACCTCTTCGTAGAAATTTTATTTGTAATCTTATAATAATTGGAAACTGTGCAGTTAATAGATGAGTCAAGAGTTTCACTAAAATTGAGTTCTGGATTTAATTTTTTTCTATGGCCCTTATGCTACCCTTTCGATATCTATGGTATATGATTTTGAGGACAAGTTGGGACACTCGGGTGCAATTTTCAATTCAAATTACATGACATTTGGGACTCTCTTTCTTCTGATGTGTGTAAAGACATGCTAATCAAATGTGCAGATAATAATCTTTCTTTTGCTTCTTTGTCGCTGAGATTGTACTTCACATTTCTCAAATTTAGCGGTTTTCCTAGTTCTATCTTCTGTTTTCATACTCTTGCTTGTTATATTAATTGTCATCAAATTTATGCCCTGCCCCTACTTCCTCATATACGACTTCTAAATAGTTAAATAAAAAAATTAATAAAAATGTTCTGATTGTTGCAATTTATCTCAGGCGTTGTGTCATTGCTCGGGAGATGACCAAACTATATGAAGAAGTAAGGTTTACATACAGCGATCTGATAATGTATTCTTGTTTGCTTGAATCAGTTTCTACTTGAGAAAAATAAAATAAAAATTCAGAGTTAACTGGTATTGAAAATTGACTTTTATATTCACTGTTAATTTATGTTAGATGCTTTGATCAGGTTCGTGAAAAATGCTAAGAAACTGAGTAAAATGGATATAGAGTAAATATATGAAACATTCAAATATTTAACAGACCCCTGCCTCTAGCCCCCAAGCATGACTATGCAGTGTGTGAAAGTTTTTCTTTACCCTCTCAATTTTACTTTTATATGACTAATTTATATATATTTATTGTTGTATCTTATACTAATTTATTGCGACATTGTTTTATGAAAAATTGCAAACAAACATTGAATTTATAGAAAGTGGGACATGGCTTTCCAAATATAGAAAGTTTCATTTGGGTGGGAACATGTAAGGTTCCATTTGTGCCATGGTTTTACTTTTATAGCTGTATAGAATATAGAATATAGATTGCTTATACATCAGGGATCATGCTCTTGGTGTAATAGAAAACTACACTCCAGTTACCGAACTACTTAATGGATGTGCCTCCTTCCCCAGTTACCTAACTGCATGCAGAGTTCAAGAGTTGGCTATGGATTATGTTGCTTGTCCTACGGTGCTATGGTCCTCAGTGAATCCTTGACCAACTACTGGATACCTCATATCTCATACGACAGTTGTGGTGGCGCACTGGTCATATAAGAGTTAATTGGAGCCTTACCCTTTTCTGTTCATAATCTATTAGACCTTTTAGGTTGGCATGCAGAAAGATATATACCCAGGGCCATAGCAACATAATTAGCACTATAACATTTTTCGCCAAACGAAGTAATTCCAGTTTATTTTAAAAAGTTTCCTAATTTCCAGCATCTAACTTCTAGGAGTAAGCTACTATTTGTTGAACCATAATTTTCTTATGATCTAATGTTGGATTGAGTTGTGGTTTCTTAAAACTTCATGGTGCAGAAATGATTTTGATTGCAATTAATTTCACTACACAAATAAGAATTTATTGTGCAGTACAGTTATTTCCATGGCCACAATGTACATTTAAAATAATTTTCTATGCTTATTTATTGCAATCAGATATGATAAATGATTTTATTGAAAAATTGTTTTGATTCCAATGAAAAAATATTCTGCTGACTAGTTTTGGAGGGGTACTCTTGCGGAAGCCAAAGAAGCATTCTCAACCCGTCAACCGAAGGGCGAAATCACATTGTTGATTGAAGGGATGATAATTAGTGAGGATGACCAGCTATCTGATTCTGAACTGGAAAATAAGTTGGGAAAATTGATTTCTAAAGGACATAGTCTCTCCATGGTAAGCTCCGTGTAACTTTGGGTAATGGCCACATATATGCATATCTTTCTGTTCTAGATAAGATAAGTGTTAAAATATCCCTCATCGGTTCTACATATAAGTGGGGGATCAACCACATACTTGTTAGATCACATGTAATCCTCCATATCCTCTAACCTATCACCCAAAGTACACTCCTCCCGAATCTAATTGTTGTCCTTGTAGACTATTGAGTAGACTAATGTGTTTCGGACATAATTAACCTTGTGAAATATCCTTTCATTTCATAAAATGTATGTATTTTCAACATGTAAAACACTGCAACTTGCTTCCCTTCAACTTAAAAATTGAAGGATTGCGTAAGACTCTCTTGTTCTCTTTTTTCAACCTTTAATGCTTGTAATGAGTTTTATATTTTGCACTATGAAGAGTTCCTTGTATGGGCATGTTTTTTTGGAAGGATTAGGAACTCACTTCTGATCTGTTCAAGTTAATATTATTTTGAGTAATTTTTACTTGTGTGGCTGTCTACATCCCATCTTATCAATCCCTTAATAATGAATATCATGGTTGTGAAGATAGGCATAAACTACAGCCTCTCCACCTTGATCTGCACTTAACTACTTCCACTCAATATAAGCATGATTGTGCACCCCTTGGTCCGTCCCCTCTTCTCTCTCTCTCTCTCTCTCTCTCTCTCACACACACACACACACACACACACACACACACACACACACACACACACGAAAACGGAACCTGTCCAATGGCGCACAATGTTGTGTGCACACTACATGAAACATGCTTTTAGCTAACCAGCAGGCATTGATCTTTATAGGCACACGAAATGACGTCTGATGCATAATAAAATGAGTACACTGTTTGATTTGACATGTCACCAATTTGATGGAATTTGGTGGAGAAGAATAATTTGTCTAACATTAAAATTTTGAAATAATTATTTGGACGTGCTTGCCTGTAATTTACTCCAATCGTGTTTTGGAGAGTATAGGAGCCGCTAATCATTTAAGCATGATAACTTCTGATATTTCATTTATCTAATGCAGGCAGTCAAGGTGGTGGCATCTGGCACATCCATGAAAAGAAAGGCAATATATTCACTAGCACTGGAAAAATTTGGGAAACTAGATTCAGAAGATAAAAGTTGATTCAAGATGGCGAGTTCTAAGGTGACTTTTAATTGCCCACTATCATCAAACTCTTCAATATTTTGTTTACAGGAAAGTCTGATGATTCTGAGATGATTTCATTGCCTGTCTAGAAGCAGAAACGATGTACCTACCGGCTGCTGCACTGATTTCCCAAGCAGAACGCATATCGTTGATTTACTGAACTCCGAAAACTCCCTACTTCCCCTACTACACTAGTCTTGCTAAAATGTGTAGTTGATTAGAGAACTAAATTTTCCTTTAGATGGGTAGGAAGGAGTTGGCTTCGGGAATCACTGGTTTGAAGAAACAGCACAATTAGATGGACTAGGATCTCACTTCGACAACCAGTCCTATGTTTGTAAACGGCAACGGCTATTAAAGTCCTTTATGTCTAAAAGTTGCTTATTTCCTCTAGTACGTGAACAGACTGTCTATGTCAGGACAAACCTAGGGCCATGACACCATAGAGGTAGCCATGAAGGATTCAGGGCATCTCCAGTGGTTCTATCCAATTTTCAGGTACTATCACTGCCATGTCACAAAATATCTATTTATTATCTATCTAACATATTTCTCCTCAATCATTCTACCTAAAAAATAACTATTAATGGGTCCGCTATCATATCCACTCATTTATCTTTTATTATATCTTATTAATTCCTTCATTTTATATATAGATCATTATTTTACTTTCATATTTAGATTTAAATATATATATATATATTAATTACTAAATTAATTTTAAAAATAATCCCCAAAGAATTGAGCAATATTAAAATTAAAACACAAATTAGAATTAAAATAAACTATCAAAATTGATATCTATTTAAAGAAAATGAAAAAATATGAATTTTAGTATTTTTTTTATTTTTTTAATGTATTATTCAAAAAAATATGAATTATCTATTTATCCAAATAAAAATATTTCATAAAAATCATATACACCCATTTATATTTTATTATATCTTATTAATTCAATTATGTTATTTGAGTTACATAAAAAAACATTTTATAAAAAACTTACTTAAAAAATTACAAAAAAAAACATAAAAAATAATTACTAAAAAAATATTACATATATATATGCACGCACAATCAAAAAAAGAAGGAAAGAGAGGGTGGAGACAGATTCTGCAACATGGGGCCCGCCACATTTTCCTTCTGTCTGGCCAGATCTCTATCATCTCCATTTTCTCTCTCTTCCCTCTACCCAATCCCCACACTCATTCTACCTTTGTCCACATCATCATCTACTATCCAAAATGCATGATGAATGAAAGATATGTTGCATTACATATCTGCATATGATGGATCATGTTCCTGCACGAGACACTTTCTCAATTTAAAAATAGTTTAAAATAAGTACCTTCATTTAAAATAAGAGCCGAGCACATAGCCTTATCGGGCTAGATTGGCTCAAAACTCGAAAAATAGGTGATCAAATAGGTTAGTACTTGATGTGACCCGGACAATGTATCCAAGACACGAAGAATACGCAGGCGGAAGACGTTAAGGACTCGAACAACGTCAGCTAAAGAAAGATTCAAACCGACTCGATTTAAACGGTAAAACTTACTAGAAATTCAAACAACGAAAAGAACGATGATGATGACACTTGGAACACTTGAAGATGGCTGGAATTATGGTGATGGTGACGGCGGAAGGCTTTGGTGTAGATGGACTTGGCGGCGGCGATGGTAGTGTTGTGGATTGGATAGATTCGGCGAACCCGTGTTGATAATCCGAACGCGCACGTCTAGCTTCTCCGGATAGCAATTCTCCCAAGTACTTAATTATACCCTGAAGAACTTGAATAAGACTATTGAAGTGCTAAAACAATAGAATTGTAGATAAAAGTTTGATCAACCGAAGGATCGTGAGACATATTGAGAATAACTCTTTATTTCTTGCAATTGTCTGAATTATGAATGTCATAGGGTGGCCCTATTTATAGGACACATAGGGGACGAAATTTTAACCCTAAATAACTAGATAAACATTGAAAAATACTAATCATAATCAATCTAGGATAAAATCAAAAGATACCAAAAATAAGATAACAAAAATCTATCTAAATCTAACTAGATAAGGATAAATCCCATCATGGATTTGGGCTTGTATTTCCACACCATCTTGGACCTTAGAACTCGGTCATGGGCTGAATTAACATGAATAATTTCGTGGCCCATGGTACAATTAATATTACCACATTTGCATGAAAAACAGCATCTCCCGATTTCCCATGCAAACGCGTATAACTTTTCATGCACACGTCCAAATGGCGTGATTCTTCTTCTCACGTTATCATGATACCTTCTTCATCATCAATGGATAGCATGGTGATCAATCTTGAGCTGCCCTTGACTTCATCTTCATTCATTTCGAATTTGCGACGTATGGAAGCTTGTAAATAAGCTTGTAACTTCTTCGCTCGCAAACGCGTCATAGGACCTCTAAATTGCAGCTCCGGATCCTCTTCTTCTTTGCCTATCTCATTCTCATCATTCCCCCCCTGCTGAAAAGAATTCGTCCTCGAATTCACAGGCTTATCATCATCGAACTCATCATCTGCAGAAAAGGGAGATAAGTAAGCAACATTGAATGTAGATGAACACTTGTACTCACCGGGTAAATCAATGCGATATGCATTGTCATTGACTCGACTCAACACAGTGAATGGTCCATCTCCTCTAGGCATCAATTTCGACTTTCTTAAGTTAGGAAACCGTCCGGGACTCAAATGAATCCAAACGCGATCTCCAGGTTGAAAGATCATCGGTTTGCGCCGTTTGTTCTTTTGGACTGCATTGCGTGCGCCAACTGCCTCAATACGCGCACGTATTTTCTCATGCATCTCCTTCACTTGATCCGCTCTTCTTGTACCTTTAACACTTGTTAGATGCTCAACAGGTAAAGGCAAAAGATCAGTAGGCGTTAGCGGATTAAAACCATAAACAACCTCAAATGGGGACATATTAGTAGATGAATGCACAACTCGATTGTAAGCAAATTCAGCATATGGCAAACAATCTTCCCATGATTTCAAGTTGTTTTTAACTAAAGCACGTAGCAAAGTACCTAAAGTGCGATTAACTACTTCAGTTTGTCCATCAGTTTGTGGATGACATGCAGTAGAAAACAACAATTTGGTACCTAATTTTCCCCATAAAACTCGCCAGAAATGTGCAAGAAACTTAGAATCCCTATCACTAACAATAGTTCTAGGTATTCCATGCAAACTTACAACATGCACAAAAAAAAGTTGGCGATATGAACAACATCATCGGTTTTCCTACAAGCTATGAAATGTGCCATCTTGGAAAACCTATCAACAACTACAAAAATACTATCTCGACCAGATCTAGACCGTGGCAAACCCAAAATAAAATCCATAGATAAATCAATCCACGGGGAAGAAGGGGCTGGAAGAGGAGTATATAAACCAAAAGGATGTGAAGTAGACTTAGATTTTCGACAAACAATGCATCTACTACACACATTCTCAACATCACGTCTCATATGCGGCCAATAAAAGTGTTCATGCAGCAAGTCTAATGTTTTCGACACACCAAAGTGACCCATTAAACCTCCCGCATGCGACTCTAAAATCAACAGCTCACGCATAGAAGACTTAGGAACACACAAACAAGAACCCTTGAACAGAAACCCATCATGCAAGAAAAATCCATCTCTAGCCTTAGCAAGTTTCGAACATGCTTCATATATAGGTGCAAAAAATGGATCTAATGCATATAAGCCCTTAATGTGATCAAATCCCAACAGCTTAGTATGCATTAAGTTCAAGAGAACGTACCTTCGTGAAAGTGCATCGGCCACCACGTTTTCAGCGCCTTTCTTGTACTTGATGACGTACGGAAAGGACTCGATAAACTCTACCCAACGTGCGTGCCGTTTATTCAGATTTTGTTGGCCCTTTAAATGCTTCAAGCTCTCGTGATCCGTGTGAATCACGAACTCCTTTGGCCATAGATAGTGCTGCCACGTCTCCAAAGCTCTCTTCAATGCGTACAACTCCTTGTCATAAGTAGAATAACGAAGAGCTGCATCGTTGAGCTTCTCACTGAAGTAGGCGACTGGACGTCGTTCCTGCATTAAAACAACACCAATCCCTTTGCCCGAGGCATCACATTCAATCTCAAAAGTTTTATTGAAGTCCGGTAAAGCAAGAACAGGTGCATTGCATAAACATGTTTTTAAAGTGTTAAACGCATGCTCTTGAACAGGACCCCATTCAAATTTGCGATCCTTCTTACTTAGCTCAGTAAGAGGCGCAGCGATGCTAGAAAAATCACGCACAAAGCGACGATAAAAACCAGCAAGTCCATGAAAGGACCTCACATCAGACGCCGATTTAGGAGTCAGCCATTCCTCAATCGCCTTGATTTTGGAACGGTCTACTTCTATACCGCGTTCACTCACAACAAAGCTAAGAAATATGACTTCATTTATGCAGAAAGAACACTTAGACAGATTACCATACAATTTCACAGATCTCAAAATCTCAAAAACATGTCTAAGGTGCTGCAAGTGTGTAAGTGGCGTGTCACTATAAATCAATATATCATCAAAATACACAACCACATACTTTCCAATCACTTCACGCAAAACATGATTCATCAAGCGCATAAATGTGCTCGGTGCATTAGTGAGACCAAAAGGCATAACAAGCCACTCATATAAATCATGCTTTGTCTTAAATGCAGTTTTCCACTCATCCCCCTCTTGCATACGAACTTGAAAATAGCCAGATCGTAAATCAATTTTCGAAAATATGCATGCTCCAGACAACTCATCTAGCATATCATCTAACCTAGGGATGGGAAAATGATACTTTACCGTGATTTTATTGATTGCTCGGCAATCCATGCACATACGCCATTCGTTGTTCTTCTTTGGCACTAAAATGACCGGAACGGCGCAGGAGCTCAAACTCTCATGGATTTGCTTCTTTTCCAATAGCTCCTTCACTTGCCTATCTATCTCTTTGGTCTCGTCAGGGGTTGTGCGATAGGCTGGTCGGTTTGGAAGGACTGCTCCGGGCACGAAATCGATTTGGTGACTGCTCCGGGCACGAAATCGATTTGGCGGCCGCCAGGTATCTCCTCGGGGAATACATCTCGAAACTCATCAAATAAGGGCTGCACATCACTAGACAACGACTCGTTAGTAGCACTGCTCTTATAAGTAAGTAAGACAAGAGGCATACCTGCTTTGATGGCTTTTTGGACTCCTTTTGCTGAAATAAATAAGCTCTGAGTGTGAGGCTTGTTTGTACTCGACTTGGACGACTTTCCTACAGCTTTGGGGTCGTCATTGGGCTGTGTTGGAGGTGAAGGGGTGGCGGCATTGGGCTGAGTACCGGTCAGTATGCCCATACCGTCTGTCTTGGGCATACCGTCGATTGGGGTCTTCGGAGCCCGTTTTGCGGCTGCTTGCTTCTCCTTCTCCTCTTTAAACTTCTCTTGCATGCGTTGCTGATCCATAGAAATGGCTTTGGGCGACAACGGCTTCAAGGTGCTGCGTTGGCCATCAATTTCGACAATGTAGGTATTGGCTCGTCCGTCATGGACTACACGTCGATCAAACTGCCAAGGTCTTCCCAACAACAAATGTGCAACATCCATAGGGATGACGTCGCACAAACCAGAGTCAGAAAACTTATGGATTGAGAACGAGACACTTACCTGGTGAACCACGCGGATCTCGCCTCGGTTTGTAAGCCACTGAAGTCTGTATAGGCTCAGATGTTGCTTAACTGGGAGACTAAGCTTTTCAACTGCATATTGACTAATGACGTTGATGATACTCCCACTGTCAATGATCATAGAGCACGTGTGACCTTGAATCACAGCACGAGTGTAGAAAATATTTTCCCGTTGATGCTCTTGATCTTCTTCTTGAATGATGCTCAAACTCCGGATGGTGACTAAACTGACTTGTTGAACTTCCGGATCAATTTCAGCAGATTTGGCATCATCTTGACTCGACTTCTCATGGAATGTGTCGACCTCTGGCTCATCTTCATCCTCACTGGCTGACTCGACTTCGTTTGACTCCGTCAAGTATAGAACACGCCTGTTTGGACACTGAGCTTGAAAGTGGCCCCAACCTTGACATTTGTGACATTGAACGTCACGAGCTCGTGTAGGGGCTGTGGGGGTCGAACTCTCTTGATTTGTCCATGTGGGGGCCAGTCTCGGTGGTATAGACTCGGGTCTACGACTGGGCTGCGGTGCAGTGCGATCAAAACGTCGAACGGGCTGTTCTGGAGCACCCTTGGACCGTGTAGGGTCGGATGGGGCTGTAGGAGGCGTACCTCGTGACCAAGATTGGCGTGGAGGGGCTGAACTACTCGCGGTCTTCCTCCGGCCATCTTTTAGCTGCCGTTCAACTTTTGATGCGTAGTGTACCATCTCTTCGATGGTGGAGAAATCACGCAACTCGACCTCGCAAGCTATGTCTGGATGCATTCCTTCGATGTACCGGATGATGGTAGCATCTATGGACTCCTCTTTTCCAATGCGAATCATGGTCGTCTCGAGTTCTTTGTGATACTCTTCAATGGTGCGATTTCCTTGCCGAATTGCATTCAACTTTTTCTCCAAGTCTCGTTCATAATGAACGGGAACAAATCGGCCTCGCATCACATCTTTCATCTCTTGCCAAGTGTCGATCAAAGGCCATCTATCACGGCGGCGGCGTTTTTGTTGATGATTGAACCACGTCGCTGTGTAGCCTCTGAACTCCATTGCAGCGAGCTGCACCTTTTTGACTTCGGGGAAGTCATAGCACTTGAATATTTTGTCTACCTTATGTTCCCAATCAAGGTAAAGATCAGGATCATGAAGGCCTTCGAATTCCGGGATGCTCGTCTTAATGTTATTCAGCAATGTTTCGGCATCTCCGTATCGAGGTCGTTCATTCCGAACTGCACGATGCTGGCGACCACGGGGTCGGTGTGCATCTCTTCTTGGAGGCACAAATCCAGCTTCCTCTTCAAGTTCAGGGTCGAACTCGAACTCGTCAAACTCAGGTGGATCTAGCTGAATTCCGGGAGCTGGAGGCGCATTAGGGGCTGCGTTTCTCCGTTGTACATTCGGATGTACGGCTCCGGTGTTGGCTCCTTGAACTGCGCCATTTGCTGCAGTGGTTGCAGTAGTGGCGGCGTTTCTTTGCACTGTGGGAGCTGTAGTTGATTGAGTTTTGAGGGACTCAATCTGCTCCGTGAGTTTGGCCAAGGCATCGGCCATACGGTTCTCAGATTCGTGCTGCATGCGCATCATATGCTGAGATAGTGCATCAAAATGGTATTTGGAGTCTTTGGCGTCCCACTGATTTTCAGTGGTGTAGGACGTCTCTTCCATTGAATGGGACGATTTGGGATCGTCCAAAGGGGGTGTTTGTTGACCTCCTTTAGTATTCGATGGTTTGGTGTTCTTCGGATTCATTGTACCTGCACAGACGAACAAACGTGAAGAAATAAAGGCTGTACCTCACAATTCTGACAAACGCTCGTGTTTAAGCACTCTTGATTTTTCCACTCGTGTATATCTCTCAAATGATGTGGTGCACGTGTGGAGTGCAAATTTGGGGGTGGGTTGATCGAAAAATTCAGCAGCTTCTCTTGACTAGCTCCTCTGGGTCTTCTTCAAGCTCCAACGGATAAAATCAAGCCGGAAGGTTGCTAAGAGTAGAAGTAGGCGTGTGGAATGAGTAATTCACGTAGATGGTGTATATGGACCACGGGTGTACGGGTGTATGGATGTACGGGTGTACGGGTGTATGGATTATGTGGTGTATAGGGTGAACCGGGTGTAGGTGAAAGAGATGGCAATTTCGAATCCTATAGATGATTAGGAACGAAAATTAGATGGATTAGGATGGATAATCTTGATTAGATATGGATTAGGATTGAAGAAATCTAAACAAGGTAGGAAATCTAGTAGATAAGGTAGAATACTTTGGATAAGTTTGACCAAGTGTGAACACAATCTAGCAAATCCTAAAATATCTATCAAATATGGAAACAATCTAAAAACAAGAATTAAAAATTCGAATTCAATAATAATAAATCTGAATTTTCGTTTTTTTTTTTCCGGCGGTGTTTTTTTTTTGCCGATTTCTTTCTCTTCTTTTTTTTTTGTTTTCAATGAATATTCAAATTACAAAAGACTCGAAACAATACGAAAATTAAATGACACGTACGACAGATAAATGAAACACGTATGTGACACGTCGGATTGAACCACGACCAGCAGAGCTGACCTGGCTCTGATGCCAAATTTATGATGTGACCCGGACAATGTATCCAAGACACGAAGAAGACGCAGGCGGAAGACTTTAAGGACTCGAACAACGTCAGCTAAAGAAGGATTCAAACCGACTCGATTTAAACGGTAAAACTTACTAGAAATTCGAACAACGAAAAGAACGACGATGAGGACACTTGGAACACTTGAAGATGGCTGGAATTATGGTGATGGTGACGGCGGAAGGCTTTTCTGTAGATGGACTTGGCGGCGGCGATGGTAGTGTTGTGGATTGGATAGATTCGGCGAACCCGTGTTGATAACCCGAACGCGCACGTCTAGCTTCTCTGGATAGCAATTCTCCCAAGTACTTAATTATACCCTGAAGAACTTAAATAAGACTATTGAAGTGCTAAAACAATAGAATTGTAGATAAAAGTTTGATCAACCGAAGGATTGTGAGACAGATTGAGAATAACTTTTTATTTCTTGCAATTATCTGAATTATGAATGTCATAGGGTGGCCCTATTTATAGGACACATAGGGGACGAAATTTTAACCCTAAATAACTAGATAAACATTGAAAAATACTAATCCTAATCAATCTAGGATAAAATCAAAAGATACCAAAAATAAGATAACAAAACTCTATCTAAATCTAACTAGATAAGGATAAATCCCATAATGGATGTGGGCTTGTATTTCCACACCATCTTGGACCTTAGAACTCGATCATGGGCTGAATTAACATGAATAATTTCGTGGCCCATGGTACAATTAATATTAGCACCTTGCATGAAAAACAGCATCTCCCGATTTTCCATGCAAACGCGTATAACTTTTCATGCACACGTCCAAATGGCGTGATTCTTCTTCTCACGTCTTCATGATACCTTCTTCATCATCAATGGATAGCATGGTGATCAATCTTGAGCTGCCCTTGACTTCATCTTCATGCATTTCGAATTTGCGACGTATGGAAGCTTGTAAATAAGCTTGTAACTTCTTCGCTCGCAAACACGTCATAGGACCTCTAAATTGCAGCTCCGGATCTTCTTCTTCTTTGCCTATCTCATTCTCATCAGTACTGGCATTATACATTATTTAATCTTCTTCAAATTTTAAATGATCACAACTTTCTCATTTTTTAATTTGATTTTACACAATAAAACTATCAAACAAAAGTTTATTTTTTACCTTTTAACTAAAATCTCACATTAGCATATGTGGATGAAGAAAAATATACCAAAAATAAAATCATTTACTTTTTATTCATATATAAGCTCTAAATGAAATAAAAAAATCTATAAATAATTATAAAACTTAATTGAAATATGTTAAATCCTAATTATAATAAAATAAACTGATATTGATATATGTTGTTTATTTAATTGTAAGACCAGTAAATGGTGCTAGCTATTTTGCCAGTCATAAGTTGAATGATAGCAAAATTAAAGGTACTGAGCTTACTTGAAAAATCTAATTGTCAATATCCACAATAACATGATTTATAAGGTGTTGGAGGATATATTTATATATTGTTTTGATGTATCGATATATTTATGATATCAAGGATTGATTGAATATATGTTTATATAATTTATTCTCCGTTTTTATAATATTCTTTCAACCTGCTTGTTTTAATACTTCAAATTAACTTGTATAAATTAAATTGTTTATCTTAAATAAATTCAGGATTGTTGCAACCTTTAGAAATTTTGAAAATGAAGTGGAACCACATCAATATGGATTTTGTGGTCGGTTTGTCAAAGTCGGCTCGTGGAAACACGACCATTAAGTAATAGTGGATTGATTATCTTAGGTAGCTCACTTCATAGCAGTAAAGATGATTTTTGGACTAGTTTAACTAGCCCAGACTTATAGAAAGGAAATAGTATGACTTGATGAAATGTCCATCTCGATCACTTCCGATCTTGACACTCGTTTTATCTCCAGATTTTGGAAGAGTTTGCAAGAAGCTATGGGTACTATGATGAATTTTAGTACGACATTCCGAAAGAACTATACAAGTATTGAAAGACATGTTGTGAGGAGTAGTCACACATTTAGGAGGATGTTGGGAGGAATTGCTAGCATTGGTGAAATTCGCGTACAACAACAATTTTGGTATGGCCCCATATGAAGCATCATATGGAAAGAAATGAAAATCATCCTTGTATTAGGATGAGGCTGGGGAAAGAAAGATACTTGTATCAGAAATCGTTCAACGAACAATTGAGAAGATTAATCTAATCAGAAAAGGTATAAATGAAGCTCAAGGCAGATAGAAATCTTATGCGGACAATAGTAGAAGAGAGTTGAGCTTCGAGATAGGCGATAAGGTTTTCTTAAAGGTGTCCCCAACCAAAGGAATCATTCGTTTTGGCAAATGAAACAAACTAAGGCTAGATTTATCGGACCTTTTGAAATCCTCGAGACGATTATCGAAGTAGCTTATAGGTGAGCCTTACCACCCAACCTGAATGACGTACATGGTGTGTTCCACATTGATCGGCCAAAATTTAGCACTCTCACAAGAGAACAAGACTGTGTAGATAGTGGTGAGCAAGTGTCGTATCCACAGAGATTAATTAGACTTAATTGTGCGTACTATGACATCGAATCTCGATTGTTATCCAAACAACAAATACAAAGAGAAACTAACTAATCTAAACTAAGGAAAGCGATAAATAAACGGGAAAAATAAATGGAGAAAAGGATAAGATGGTAGAGGTACTCTTGGGATTGAGTTCTTCGACTTCTTAGCACTAATGATCCTATTAAACGTCTATTTGTGGTTTCAAATTTCACTATGGCAATTTCTAATACATCCTAAGCTCTCTTTCGAAATACTTAACTTGTAGGGTACACATTACGTCCACAGTCTCAGATCGAGTCCTACACGTGTACTTACCAAAAGCTCCTAAGATTTCAAGTTTCACACTAAGCCTCAATTCTCTCGAATTTATTGACATATGTGTCCCATGCCTAAGGTCCGTCTATTGAGACTCATCTCTCGAATTATGAACCAATAGATAAAATCGTGTAAATTAGTGATTAATTAATCAACACACATACATAGCATAAGCACAAAAAATGAAATAGGGTCATAAACAATCAATAGAAATAGAAATGCATAAATATCCAAATAATCTCAATCTAACAATACAAAATAATTTAGCCTAACATTATACAAATTTAAGGACTAAATCATCTGAAGGAAAATCAAAATAAAAACAAGAATAGAAACTAAGAACAACCCGGAAATTGAGTCTCGACTCCACCTATGCTTCCACTATTCTTCTCTTTGCACCATCTTCAAGTCATTCCTCCTTATTCACCCTAGCTAGGATGTGGGTTTGATGGGTGGCTAGGGATTGAAAGGTATGAGAGAAGATGATTTTTGATGTAGAAGAGTTTTTGGGTGTGGAGTGGTACGTGGAAATGGATATGTGTGTGTGTAAAAAAATTGAGAGAAAATCGAAAAAAATAAGAAGAAGAAGTGCATATTTGAAAATCTGGGTTGGTTGTCACGAGTACTATGAAATCAATCCATCCTTGAAAAATGATGAGGTCATTTGAAGAAAATCAAAGAACGATCTACTCTTTGAAATGAAAGTTCAATATTCCGTCCTTTCTTACTGAAAACACTCTAACTCGAGCGTTCAATTGACCTCTGATTGAAAACCCGAGAACACGAATGAATTCCTTAGGTGATTTTCTATGGAGACAGATTGTCAAAATAAGAGTCAAATCAATACACAAGATTTCATAGAAATTCGAAAATAACGCCTTTAGGAAAAAACACTATTAATAGTTTACCCTTTATGATTTTTTACTCTGGGACTCCTATAGAGGTCAGATTCAAATTCTGAAAACACCAGCAACTTCCTTTAGGTCACTATGTTCCAGAAGAGAGCAACATTGACTATCTTCCGATGGAAATTACAAAATCTCAAAATTGATTTTCATATTAAAGACACAAAAAGTCGCGACTTGTATCCGTTTTACTTTATTTTAGCTCCATTTTTTTTCTTTAGTCTTGAAAATTTTTACTTGATTGACTTGTGGTTTATAATGTTTTGTATTCACATGAGTTTGCTATTAATTTATATATATATATATATATATATATATATATATATATATATAAAGTGGACTCCACAGATCATGAGGTTGTTTCGGAATCGTTAAGTAATGTGATATTGAAAGTTTATTTATAGCCCTTTTTATCTTAAACATGTATAAAATTATGAATTTTAATAATGTATTTGAATTTAAATTAATTATTTTAATGATTATGCTATCTTGATAGTTTAACGAATTAGAACTTTTAGGGTTAGAATATTGGAATGATAATCATAGATTAGTTATTAGATTACAAAGAATAATAAAATCTTAAATAATATAAGATTATTACATTATTATATCCTTAGATAAGATCTATATTATATCTAAAAGTAAGATAATCATTATAAATAAAAATCATAAGTTTTCCCGCTCAAAATATATTTCCGAATATAGAAATACTTAATATAACATTAGAATAAATTATTAATAAATTAATTTTTAATAATATCCAACATAATTTTCATAAATAATATGGAATCAATTAATTATTTTCATACATCCGAAGAAAAATAATTAGTTATATACTATATCTAAAATAGGATATAATTATGTCAATCATCAATCTATAATTCTGTAATATATATATATATATATATATATATATATATATAATTATGTCAAAATCATTCTATAATTACATAAATCAATCACTCAACTTCTAATTGATCAATCATGAAATTTTTGTCCTTGTGCCATAATTTTAATTGTGGTATATTATAAAAAGTTAATTATAATTATGGTATAATGTAATAATATATAAATTAATAATTAATAATTATATAGAGATTATGTCATGTAATTAATAAAAATATTTATAACATATGCAAACCCAATTCCGGATTACCTGCAAATAAATTCATTATTGTTTTTATAATTCTACAAACCTTGATTATATTAGTTGACTATATATATATATATATATATATATATATATATATATATATATATATATATATGGGATGAAGTGAGAACTACACTCCCTTATGAGAACAGAGAACCAATCTCATCCATCAATCCTCTTCATTTAGATGGTGCATATCAGTTGTTTCTCTTAAGTAATCCGGTGGCAATTTTGATATTTATGGCAACTTTAAGTACTACGGGAGTATAACAATAATTTAGTAATTCTTCTATTTCCATATTAGATTTGCGGTAGGGTTCCTTGTTAGATTTTCAACAACCGCTTCTCACAATTTCTTTCTCTCATATACGATATCATACAAATTATTCGTGCTCTTCGCTAGGACATCAATTTTCTTATAATCAGATCGGGTTTTTTTTTCAATCTGTTGTTTTTTCAATTTCAGTGTAGCTCAAATTCTCAGATTCATTTAGTTTAGAAATCATTATTTTCTGAATACCGTTGGAGATCAGATTATCAGAGGTCCATTTGATTAATTTTTTAGTTCGTTGCTTTCTAAATACTGGTGGAGATTCAGAGTTCGATTTAATTTTTTATGGAGACTTTAGGTATTAGCATAAAGGTTCATTCAATTTAATTTTTTGTTATATTTTTTTTCCAAATTTAAATGATAGATGTGTTCGTTCATGTAATGTACTATATTTTTGGAAGTTGATTAATTCTTGTTAACATAGTATTTGAATGATGAATGCAGTATTAGCATTGCTATTACAAGTTTTAGCATCGCTGTAGATTAGTTTTAGTACTACTGTGACCATTTTTAGCATGATCGAAAAATATTTTTTTAGCATTAACGTGATTAATTGTATATTTTTTAATGTGCAAATTGTGTTGGCTCTACTTTGGAGTTTTCTCCTGGGTTTTGTTGTACTTCTCCTATGATTTTTTTATCCGGATAGTTTTAGATTTGTTCGATAATGTCGATGAAGCTGATTTAGTTGAACTTTTGAATTTTCAAGATTAACATGTGTTTTAAGTTCTGCAGATTATAGTTTCTTATTAATATGTACTTGTATCTCTGCAGATTTGTTAGCATCACAACATGACTAATTTTTTAATAGATTAGCACTACTATTACTGGTTTTAACATTGCTGTAGATTAGCTTTAGCAATACAGTGACAATTTTTAGCATGATCGAAGAATATATTTTTTTAGCATTAACATGATTAGTTCTATATTTTTTAATGTGCAAATTGTGTTGACTCCACTTTGGAGTTTTCTCCTAGATTTTCTGAAACTGTGAACCATCTTTGAAGCTTGCATTGGGCAAAACATTTTTTACTTTGGGTGTTGGTATAACCTTTTACAAGGTTTATGCTTCATCATGTGGATTTGATATTCGTTTGTCTACTACAAAAAGATCTAAAGATGGTACTATAATTTGGAAGTATGTTTTGTGCAATCGCGAGGGACTTAAAAACACATTGGTTAATTTTGCTAAAATTTCAAAGAAAAAGAGACGTCGTGTGTCTAAGAAGACTTACTGCATGGCTAGGATAAGGTTGAATTATATTGATTATGATGGGTACAGTGTTGGACTATTTGAAGAAAGACATTCACATTCTCTTGTTTTGGATACACACAAAGAGTTTATGAATCTGAATAGAAATATGGACCATTCACCTCAAAGGTTTATTCTTAACCGTGCAAGGGCAAATATTGACGTCTATTTTAGCATTTGCATTCTACTATTTTAACATTAGTAGTTGAAATTTTAGCACTTTCATTGACTTTTTTTAGCACTGTTAGTTGATGTTTGAATAGTTTGGTAGGTGACAATGTTAGCATTTATAGTCTTTTTTTTATGATGAGAAAGACATTATAATAACAGAGATTTGTGATCTTTTATATGTTTGGCAGGTATTTAATGATTTTTGGACCCTTTACTGGAAAGGTAAATCATGGGAGACTTATCACTTTTGGGGTTGCTTTAATGACGGGTGAGGGGTTCTTCAGAAATTCAAGGACTGTATCAATTATTTTCTGAATTTTATGGGTTGTCTGCACTTAGTGAAGTTGAGGTGCTTCCACTTGACTTTGTGAGACTGAAGACTAAAGGTAGTGGAAGTTGTATAAAATCAAAAGAAGATGCAAACGCCGAAAGCAAAAAAAACCCTTTAAGGACCTGCAAGAAGTATAACAAAAAATGCAGACATGATTCTAGGAACTGCGGGAAGAAGTAGATACATTTTTTTTGTACTTCTCATACTAATTTTTTATTAATGCTACTAATATTCTTTTCTGTAATGACACATAGTTGATATTCTTTTTTGCATTGCTAATAAATAGTTTGATAATGCTAATAAGAGTGTTTGTAGTGCTAATATAGTTCTTTATATTGCTAATAAGTCATTTACTTTAATATCTTGCAACATGATCTTGCATGTGTGGCCTCTAACACTCTTTGATATTTTTCGTGAAATAATGCTAAGGTGGGATTTATGACATTGTTAATTTAATAAAATTGTAATAGCAGTTATTCGTGATTGTGTTTTATAATTTAATGATAATGCTAAAATGAGATATGATGATGCAAATACAGTTAACAATGATGCTAGTACCACAAATCACATTTGTTGGTTTGTAATGACTATGACAAGTTTTTAATCACAATGCTAATAAAGGGTTATGTTAATGCTAAAAATGAGAGATTACAATGATAATAGTGGTTGCACTATATTGATAATTCAACAACATGTAATAGTTTTTGTTCGTGGTTTTTTTACAATGTTGATGGTATTTTTTTTATGCTAATGCTAAAAAAGAATCATGCTAAAATAAGTCATGACAATGCTAAAAAAAGTCATGACAATGCTAAATAGGAAATGACAGTGCTAAAACCTAAATTGGAAAATATACACGTAAATTCTGAAAATTTATATATTTTGAATTTTCAAATTTTACCATTATTAAGATTCAGGGGCAGCGAAGTTTGACGTTATTACAATTATGCCACCATGTGTTTTTAAATTTTTTGAACATATCTTGGCCATCCAAATAGGCAAGATCTATGGCTCAGAATGGTTCTCGATTCTCACATAGGGTGTGGTTTCTCTAGAACCCAACCCTATATATATATATATATATATATATATATATATATATATAGGTTGGATCAAAAATACACATTTTTCTGGTGTAGGACTAGGAACCCATCTTATACCGTCCACCTAGATGATCTAATGGTTGAGATTAAATGTCAAAGTCAAGGCAAAAAAGAAGGAGGTGGGGGTATAGTTGTCCATCTCAATAACAAAAGCTGATGTCATCACTTTTTAAAAAAAAAAATCTTAAAAACTTTGAACGATCATAACTCACTCGTTTCAAATCGGATCAACGCAAATAATATACCAAATTAAAGATCTTTTCATTCTCTTTAATTCAAGATCAGTCATGGATATGTTTGTTCAAATAAATATGGACGAAAAAAATATAAAATATAAATTTTTACTCGTGTCGACCGCGAAAATGCTTACGTTAGCTTTTAAATAATGGTTCGTCAGCATTATGATAAGTTGATTACGTATGCTCACGAAGCATTTGTTATATGCTAATATATTTCATTTATTGTGCTAATGAATGCTTATCATAATGTTAACATAGTGCACATATTATTATTATTATTATTATTATTATTATTATTATTATTATTATTATTATTATTATTATTATTTCAATTAGGACTTATAATTATTTTTTATGATTTAGTTTTTATATTTTAGTTACTAATTAATTATTATATATTGTTTATTTCATCAAATTAGAATATATTAGTTAGGATTTTCTTCAACCATTTATTGTTTATATCTTATGCTAACGATAAATTGTCATATGCTAATGTAGTTTATTCGCAGTGCTGATAAAACAATATCATTATGCTAATGTTGTATATTTATATTGCTATTATGGTTTATTCCATCCAATTAGGATTTATTATTAATTTTTAGAATTTAATTCTATTTTTTAGATCATTAGAGTTTATTATATCTGAATTATGGTTTATTTCATTCCATTAGAATTTATAATTACACTTTATAAATTTAATTTTTCATTAACAATATGTGGAAAAATTTCATTAGCATAACGATAACGCTTCGTTAGCATGATGATAA
Source organism: Perilla frutescens (assembly GCA_026008535.1). Taxonomy (NCBI): domain Eukaryota; kingdom Viridiplantae; phylum Streptophyta; class Magnoliopsida; order Lamiales; family Lamiaceae; genus Perilla; species Perilla frutescens. The sequence goes on from BRKX01000019.1 coordinate 37,825,918, forward strand.
TACTTCGTTAGCATGACGTTATGTTATCAAATATCCTCCGTGTTTTTTATAAGAATTATCAAATTACGTTAATACCCCCGCGCGAATTTTTTTCAAATATTACAGAATTGCCACCACCCCTTTTAAGTAAATCTAGGCCATAGATCTTTATTGATTGTATGGTGTAAGATGGGTTCTTAGTTCTTACACTAGGATTGGTTTGCATTGTAACCTTCGCTAATATGAAATACGTAATAATTATATCATGAATTTAAATTAAACTTGTCGGGTTTTGTCAAAATTATAAACACGTATTATTTTAATTAACATATTACTAACAAGCAATACAAGATTTGCTAATTTAAAATATATCATTTTTTCCACTATAAATATGAACCCACCCATTTTGATAAAATATTTTCACAAAATATTAATTCTATTAAGTAGTACAAAAATTGCTAATGTGAAACACAACACATTATTACAGTATTTGTAATTATCTCAAATTATAACTAGATAATATTTTAATAAAATAATGCTATTTAATATTATAAGAATTGCTTATGTGAAATATCCAACAATTACATTATGAATGTGAAATAAATAACTTGTATGATTTTTAAAAATTGATTCAGTGATGATGATGATGATGATGATGATGATAATAATAATAATAATAATAATAATAATAATTAATAATGTAAGAAATAGTTGCTAATTTGATCAAATTTAGTTGCTAACACGCAATTAAAAAATTTCTACTATGAACAAGTCATAAAATTTAAATACGAATCAAACAAATATAGTCAATTTGCCCAAGCTAATACAAAAATAAAATACTGCTAATATGAAATATTTCAGATGCTATTAAATCATATCTGATTTGATATAATGAAAATACAAATTAAATCCCAAATTTTGATTAGTTTATGTAGCGACCCGATTTATTTTTATGGCTGTGTTCTTTTAAGAAAAAAATATACATATAATTTTACTATTTATGTGATATTAATTAATTAAGTCTAATAAGCCGCGCCTAAGTAATTTATAAGCATGAATTCATTTTAGCATATAGTAATTTTATAGCATGAGCATGCATTTAATTTTTATAATTAAAGTGCCTAATGTGTTACATTTTATTTATTTTGTCCAAAGTTTATTTCTAGTTTTCTTTTTTTTTTTTTAATTAGAAGCCCAATTACTTTAAGTTCAAGATCCAGTAGAAAGAAGGCCCAAATCTTTATTATATATATATATATATATTATTATTATCTTCTCCTCCAAGTAGAAGATAATCACGAGAGAATCATTGTTCTACCAAACTCCTCTATGAAACCCTAGCAATACTAGTATAAATAGGGGTCTCAACCTTTGACTTTTCTCACCCCAAAATTTAAGAGAGTAAACTTGAGATTCGGTCCAGCTAAAGGTATGAACTTTCATTGCGTCCGTTTTCTTTTCCTTCTGTGCATTAGTCTGGCTGTTTTTGTAGGAGAGAGAGAGAGGGAATGTTTCTATATAAAAAAAACATTTTTTTTTTGGATTGGCAGAGAATTTCTAGGTGGGACCGTGTCTTTTTTTTTTGTCAGAGGTTGTTGTCTTTGTTTATATATATATATATATATATGTAGGCATGGTTTGGTGGTGTGTGTGGGTGTTTGTATATTATATATATATATATATATATTATGAGGGTATATGTGTGTGTTGCGTGTACTATGTATATATATATATGTGTGTGATTGATGTATGTAATATATATATATATATATATATATATATATATATATATATATATATATATATATATATATATATAGGATATGGTTCAAATAGGGACTAAGTGTTGGTGTGAAAATTAGGGACTATTCTTAACTATTAGATCTATCAAATCCTATGGTTTAGATTAAATCCCTCTGACATTTAATTAGATTCTGAATTATATTAATAAGGATATATTAGACATTTTGTAAATCAAATCCCACAAGTCACGTTTCTTTCATATCAAAACAAATCTTCTTCCATCTTCTTCAATCGATTTTTTTTTCTGTCAGTCGGTTTCTTCTTCTTCTTCTTCTTCTTCTTCCAACTCATAGATCGACGATCTATTTTGTACATTCCTCTTTTTTGGTGGTATATATTCATCTCTTTCTTTGATTTGTCGTATCGATTGTGAGGGTGAGTTCCGTTTCAACCTTCCATATTTTACTCTATGTGAGGTAAATTGATTGGACAAGATTTATGCGTCGATCGGGATGAGAAGGAAAGACGATTTGTTCGGTAGTTTTATTTTTGGAGAAACCGCTGTTTTCGTTTATTTTACTTTGGGGATATCTAGCGGCGACAGCGGTTGTTGCACGACACTCACACAGCGATTCTGGACAGCGGCTCGACTATTGCAGTTTTAACTAAAGTCAGGGTAACAATTTTGTATCTTTTGAGTTCTTTGAAGTGATTTTTACCGATGTTTGTTCATAGAATTGTAGGCTATGGTGGAAATTGTAAGGTTTTGTAAATTTTTGCAATTATTTGTAATAACTTATCTTGATTTGTTGTCAAAAATTCAAAATTATACATCATTTGTTTGATTTGATCGATTTATGTGGCTATAGTTTGAGTTCCTTGATGTCAATCATCTGCATCTGAAACGAATGTTTTGATGCTATAGCACATATGTTTTGGTACTAAGATATTGATGGGTCAATGATTATGATATTAGTGCTTGCACTATTGCTTCGTAATTAAACAAATTTTGGTTGTTTGTGTACTTGTCAACTCACGTTTCATTTTGAATGATTTATCGAATGCTTAGTATTAATTTACACCATACAAATCATTTAAATCTACGATTCAACGCATTTTTAAAGTTTGTTGGATGAGATGATGTTATGTTATTTTCAAAATTATACATCATATAAAGCATTATCAATACAAATACAAAGCATTAACAAGTGCAATGCGCATTATTATGAAACTCATACTCACATCCCTAAATCTGAGGAATTCACGTGCTTGCACATCATAAGCACAGAATAAATGGATCTAACATATATGTTAATGTTTTGTGTCCAAAGTACAATTACAAGTACTATGTTTTTTATCTGAAGCAATGAACTATTAAAAAATTCTACTAACACTATGTACCCAAAATACAATTCTAAGTAATACTGGTGAAATACGTAGCATTAATATGAAATGTATAAAGCATTGTTTAAAAGTTTAATAGTGAACGCTTAATGTTACTTATGAAGCATTAATATGAAATGTATAAAGCACTGTTTAGAAATATATAACAGGTCCCCCACTAGGTAATTGCCAATTATAATTTCTCAAACATAAGTGTAATTTATTACTATTATATGAAACCATATCAAACATTAAGTGATAATATAAAACGCACTATGTACCAATAAATTTTAATTCATAGCAAATGAGATTATTATTAAACATTATGCCTAAGCACATGAAGCATTCTAAATAAGTATAATATGAAGTTAAATACACGAATTGGAGGTAATTACGAATATCAATATATGATGGATGATCATAATACATAGCACTAACATAAACCATATCTAGCATTAACAGTCAATTCAATACAATTTCGTAGTCCTCAATCCTTCACAAATCCAAAAAATACAAGTCCCCAACCCACTGTATCAGTCAATCCAACATCACTTTGGTCGTGGAATGCCATTTTATCCTCAAAATTAGATTCCTCGGCAACCACTTACTTGACGAGACTTTGCATTTCTTTTAATTGAGACAGCATGGTCATTCAAACTTAACGAGAGAATAGATGCACAATACTTGATGCGCAACACATTCATTTATGAGACATTTCCCTTCTCTAGATTGCAATGCCAAGCTTTGCTAGATTGACCCATGTATGTCTCCATGTGACGTATAATGTACACGCCGCAGTCATTGTTGTTTTCTGTATCCCGCCAATTCATGTCAAGCCTTGCCATGTATGCACTTCTTATTATTACTGACTTCATCTTCAATCCCTCCATGTACAAGTAGTCAGCCACCACATTGATTAATTACCCAAAAACAAAGATTAACTGTTAGTACATAAATTGCTATAGCACCATATATATGCATAAGTAGCATGGCAAATATGCATAAGTAACATCACATATATGCATAAGTAGCATCACAAATATAATTTACCCAAAGCACCACAGCTATGCATAAGTAGCATCAACAATACTATTAAAAAACACCAAGTCACAGAAGTTATATTACCAACTTAAATACTAAGTAGCACAGTATTCATATGTAGCATCAAAGATATGCATAACTAGCATCACAAATAAAATTTACCTAACACCAAACATATATGCATAAGTAGCATCAATATTAACAATACAGAGCACCACGTCACACAGATAATTTATTTAGTCTAATAATTTATTCCTCAATTACCAAATTATGTTAGCAATTATAAACCCACATTATATAATTTCTTGATTAACAATCGCACGCATATATTGGTCCTTCTTCATTAGATTCGCAAAATCACAAAATAAATTTTCTAAATCTATGGGTTTAATTATTAATATGCATTCACCCGACTGTAACTAGGAAACAATAGTTTCACAAATCACCATTTAAACCGATTAAAATTTATGAAACTCACCCGATTTCTTCCAACCCATCTTCGTTCTTAAAGTCTGGTTATAACACGCCGCCGCCGGAGGAAAAAAATGTCACCGCCTGAGTTTCTTGTTTAATCTATCGCGCAAGCGAAACACGACTGTCGCCATTTCAAAGCACCACCGGATTCTTCGCCATTCCACAGGGAGTCGTCTTCGGGTCGCACGGAGGTTAGGTTTTTGGATTTGGGAGGCAGAACTCTCGATCTCTCTTTACAACCGCTACTTGTTTCTTAATTTCGTGGTTTCTGATTTGTAGGGATTTAGTTTCTCATGTAGATGCAATATATCAACTCCCGTATCTAGTGCTAATTTGATACTATATGAAATTAATGTAGAGTTTTACATAAATACCCATGTAAGGTTTAATATATAATTAAAAAAAATAAAATTACCATTTAAAACTCTTTTAATCTGAACCATCCATCTTGTATATTTGTAGGGATCAGATTTGTCCCTAATTTTCACACCAAGACTTGTCCTCATTATAACCACCCCCTATATATATATATACGTGCGTATAATATATATATATATATATATGTTGTAAGAGTTATAATGAGTAGATATATTTATATAAATATGTCCATACGTATATATATATGTAAATAGTTTATGCAGATGTATATATATATATACATATGTAAGTGCCGTGTATATATATATTTACATAATATATATATATATATCTATATGTAATGCGTATGTGTGTAGGTAATATATATATATATATTTGTGTATATATACGATTGCTTGTTCGTGTATATATATATATATATACAAGTAATTATGCATGTGTTTTTTTTTTGTATGTGGTCTTAATGCATGATTTTTTTTCATATACGTAACTTGTGTATATATATAATTATGTATGTTATGTTTTGACATTGGTGGTTTAAATGAATAAATGAAGAGTAAAGAATTATGTCATCGTGTTTTGAGCATGCATCGTAGATAACTTTTACGCATAGTTTTGTTGCATTTTCTCGTGCACTGTATTGATTTTTAATAAATAATTTATAAGCAAGACGCGCAAGACTTAATTAATTTATATCAGAGTCAAAGTGAAGGTGGGGTTTTACGTGATCATGTCCCGATTATTCTCTCTATATTTTATTATTCAGTTATGAGATGACACAGCACAGTACAGAGACAGGGCTTTCGGGCTAAAATGGGCCGACGGGCTATATGGCTTGGTCTATGGACTGAACAACTTTTATTATTCTCACTTACTCATTTAATTTTATATAGTTTGGATAATTGGACACTCCCCACTGAGTTTAAAGTACTCACCCTAAAAACTTTTCTTTTTCAGATGGAGGCTCGTGTGATTCTTAGCAGGTCAAGATGCGATGGTGGTGGTCATGGTCCCGGATTAAATAAAGTTATTAATGAAAATTCAGATTATTTTCTTAATATGTTTTCCGCTGAAATTCTTTAAGAACTTAATATTCAACTATTTGGGATTTTCTTTTATCTATTAATAAATGCATGTTTAACGTTTCATTTTTATTAAGAGTGATAAAATTAGGGCGTTACAGTTTGGTATCAGTGAGCGCTTACGTTTCTGAATACTAAAAAAAAAGAAGCAAGTAAGCAAGTAAGTTAAGACCATCATCGCATCCGCAGCATCACCCCGAGTAAAGGTAAAAGAAAGGTTTTATTTCAAGTTATGCAAGTATGATTATATGTATTGTTCATGAAAATGTTTAAGAGTCCTCGAAGTTTTGGTTTAGATGGTTCGGTTAAAGAAGACGGCGAGAATAAGTACGGGAGGTCAAATTCCTGGACGGCCATTAAGCTAGTAGAGAGGAAGATTTAAAGGACCACTTAATAGGGAAGTTTTATGAGCTATGGTGGGATGATACAGCACTAGAGATGCAATTGCTGAAGATCCAGCATCTTTGGAAGAGAATGGAACAAGCAAGGTGTGGACTTGACCTAATGGAAGCAGCTGAGAGGATCCATAATATCATTGGATCTCCCCTTATGAGAGATTTTGCTGATGACGCACTAAAGGATTTGACTCTAGAGATACCAAAAGGGCGGTCGAGTGTTGAGATAATAGATTTTGATGATTTTATCAACCACATCCTGCGAAATTGGAGGGAGAAGTTCTATCGCCGAGTTCCCAGAGGGGTTAAGATATCGCGTCAGAAGCCCTATGAAAGCTTGAATTTAGGAAAGAGGATGAGGCGAGCTAGTAACATTTAGAAGAATTTAGTAGTTTGATTTATCGGCATAGTATTATTTGTCTTTAGTTTTAAGTATTATTAGTCTTTAGTATTTAAATTCTTCCAGATCAGTAGTTTTGTTTCGTTGCAAATAGTTGAAAGTTGTTTCTTTTAAGCTATGAAATGAATAAAAGTAGTTATATTTTTTAAGAATATTTTAACCGTTTTGCTATGGTCGACAATAGGAATCATGCCACCAAAGAGGAATACACAACCAATCCAGGAGGAAAGCGAGGAAACGGAATCAATGAATAATTTTGACAACAATGAGAATGGGGGGAATACCAACAACGACATGGATGCATTTGCCCAAAATCTCGCAGATGCACTAAGAAGAGTTCTCCCCCAACCAAATCAGAATCAGAACCAGAATCGGAATCAACAGCAACAACAGGAAGGAGACGGTATCTTGACACATTTTCACCAGTTAGGACCGCCTAAGTTGAAAGGAACTGGAGGGCCTCTAGCCGCAGAAGAGTGGATTCAGGAACTGGACTGAATCTTTGATTATTTGGGATGCTCAGATGCCCAAAGAGTTACCTGTGCAGTGTTCCCACTGACCGAGGATGTAAGTCACTGGTGGGAGGCAGTGAAGATCAGCAAGCCAACTTGACCTGGACTATTTTCAAGAAAATGGTCATGGATAACTACTTTCTGAAGGCGTTCCGAAAGCAAAAAAGAGAAAGAGCTGATGAATATAGAGCAGGACAACATGACCATTTTGGAGTACGAGTAAAAATTCAACCAACTAGCTCGTTATGCTCCCCACTTGGTAGACACGGATGACAAAAAGACCTGGAGATTTGAAGATGGGTTGCGACCTGAGATTGGGGCACACTTATCCGCACTCAATCTCAGCACTTACTCAGAAATTGTGCAGCGAGCCCGGGCGGTTTCCACCCGTCTGAATCTGGACAGGCCTGCTCCAAAATTTCCCAATAATGGTGGGAAACGACGATGGGATGAGCGCAACAATCAGAACAGAGGAAGGAATTTCCAACCTGGCAAGAAACCGAGAACTGAAGGAGGAGGCAGACCAAAGGCAGCGACAGAAAAACCCTTGTGCCAGAAATGTCAGAAAGGACACTATGGAAAATGCATGCTCGGAGAAAATGGTTGTTATCGTTGTTATCAATTGGGACACCAAGCAATGAATTGTCCCTTGAACCGAAATTTCAACAACTCCAATGCCACCAGGAAAGGAAATGCGCGAGCATTTGCCATAAACCAGGAAAAAGAGGCCAAGACAATGACAGGTATCTTATCGGTACTCAACAAGTCTGCCTTAGTACTTTTCGATTCGGGTGCTTCTCATTCTTTTATCGCAAAGAGATTTTATGAAAAAGCTAATGTAAAATGTGACGAGGTGACTGAACCTTTAAGAATAAGTATCCCGTCGGGCAAATTAATGAAGGTAGATCGTTTGGCTAAAGGAGTCAAATTAGCACTAGAAGGAAGGACTTTGGAGGCTGACCTATTCATCTTGGAGATGAAAGATTTTGATGTGATTCTAGGGATGGATTGGCTGAGTCAAAATGATGCAGTTATCAAATGTCATGATCGAGAAGTCATTTTCCAGCAACCGGGAGGAAAACAATTCTCATTCAAGGGAACCAAGACGAGCAGAACACCTTACATCATCTCAGCGATGAAAGTAATGAAGATGATAAGAAGAAATGATTGCTAAGCATTTTTGGTAAATGTGATGAGCACGGAAGAGCAGGAGAAAGCCATGGAAGATATTCCGATAGTACGAGAGTACTCCGATGTCTTTCCCTAGGACATCACCAGCGTGCCACCAAACAGACAAGTGGAGTTCTCCATCGATATAGTGCTAGGAGTGGCACCGGTTTCTAAAGCACCGTACCGGATGGTGCCGAAAGAATTGGAAGAATTGAAAGTTCAAATACAGGAGCTTTTAGACAAGGGATACATACGGCCCAGTGTATCACCTTGGGGCGCACCAATTCTGTTCGTAAAGAAGAAAGATGAGAGCATGAGGATGTGCATTGACTACCGCGACCTATACAAGCTCACTATCAAAAACAAGTACCCATTGCCCAGAATCGAAGACCTATTTGATCAATTGAAAGGAGCAGAAGTGTTTTCAAAAATCGATTTGAGGTCAGGGTATCATCAGCTGAAGGTGAAAGAAGGAGACATTCCCAAAACAGCATTCCGAACCAGATATGGCCATTACGAGTTCACAGTAATGCCGTTTGGACTAACCAACGCACCTGCAGTGTTCATGGATTTGATGAACAGAGTGTTCCACCAATACTTAGACCGGTTTGTCATAGTATTTATTGATGACATTCTGGTGTACTCCAAGGATGAAAAGCAGCATGAAGAGCATCTGCGGTTGGTCCTAGACACGTTGCCAAAGGAGAAGCTTTATGCCAAATTAAGCAAATGCGATTTTTAGCTGGATCGAGTTGTATTTCTTGGGCACGTGGTAACAACTCAAGGAGTAGAAGTAGATCCATCAAAGGTGGAAGCAGTGAACAATTGGGAGCCGTCGAAGAATGCTGGTGAGATAAGGAGTTTCTTGGGACTTGCCGGACACTACAGACGCTTCATTGAAGGTTTCTGGAAGATAGCCGGACCGTTAACTCAGCTGACAAGGAAGGGCGTCAAATTCGAATGGAGTGAGAAGTGTGAAGAAAGTTTCCAGCTGCTAAAACAGAAACTCACCACTGCACCTATTTTGATTATTCCAGAAGGTAGTGAAGGATTTGTGACATACTGTGATGCTTCCAAATAGGGACTCGGATGTGTGCTAATGCAGCACGGAAAAGTGGTGGCTTATGCGTCAAGACAGTTAAAGACGCATGAACTTAATTACCCTACTCACAACTTGGAACTAGCAGCAGTCGTCCACGCATTGAAGATATGGCGACACTTTCTCTATGGGGGGAAAATGTGAAATTTTCTCGGATCACAAAAGCCTGAAGTATTTCTTCACCCAGAAGGAACTAAACATGAGGCAGAGGAGGTGGCTCGAGTTAGTTAAAGACTACGACTGCACAATACATTATCACCCCGGAAAGGCGAATGTAGTAGCTGACGCATTAAGCAGAAAAGGGACCAATACATCTCAGCTTGTACAAGAATTCGCTAAGATGAAAATAGACGTGGTTCCACCAGCAGAAAGTACTACCTCAGTTTTGGCAGCCTTGACAATGCGCCCATTGCTGAGAGATCAGATTAAGGCAACACAAGAAAATGATAAATTCCTGTGCAAAATAATTGAGCGAGTGTTGAAGGGAAATATTCAAAATTTCACATTGGCAGACGACGGAGCATTAGTTTTCGAAAGAAGAATCTACGTTCCCAAGAATAGCGAGATAAGAAAAGAGATATTAGAAGAAGCTCATAATACACCATATTCCATTCATCCCGGAGGAACCAAAATGTATCAAGACTTGAAGAAATATTTTTGGTGGAGGAACATGAAGAGATCTATCGGCGAATATGTGGAAATATGTATAACTTGCCAATAGGTGAAAGCAGAACATCAGCGACCAACAGGTCTTTTGCAACCGTTCGAGATTCCGGAGTGGAAATGGGAGAATATTGCCATGGATTTTGTGGTAGGATTGCCGAAGACGATCAAAGGAAACCACGCGATTTGGGTGATAGTAGACAGACTCGCGAAATCTGCACATTTTCTACCAATGAAAATGACGTTCAACATGGACCGCCTGGCCCAGCTTTACGTAGATAAGATTGTAAGACTGCACGGGGTACCTGTATGATGAGCCCGATGCTAGCATTGATGATTCAAATTTCGAGTTGCAGCTTAGAGGTCCAGTGATGAGACTTAGAGCCAAGAAGCTGCAAGGATATCTTCAGTGTTATGTCGGGAAGAAGTTGAAGGATGTTGGAGCTGATTTCAAACAGCCCAAGTTGGTGACTATTTTAAGCATCGAGGAGCTCGATTGAAGCCATGGCAAAGTCGTTCCTTGCTGATTTAATTAGTTAATTTATTTGTTTCCAGTCTATTATTTCAGTTGTGGATTTATTTATTTAGCAGGCCCAATTATCACAATCTGTTTAAGTGATATTGGACCCAGTAGTAGTTTTAATTAGCCCAGTTCGAATTCTAGGCCCAAGACACTTTAATTTTCGTTCCTTAGGTTTATTATTTAGGAATTTTCGTTCCTATTGAGGATCAGACACGTTTTGAATGAAAAACAGCGCAAAGCTTTTCAACTTGTCTCAAAATTCAATAGTTCTTTAGTAGAGTTTGTTTCTGGCGAATTCAAGCTTGAAATCTATTGTCTCGTTCATGATATCTTGTAGTATCCGGGTTAGATAGCCATTGAAGGTTGCTCCATAGGCGTGTTCCGAGTTCTTGTCGATTCGGAGTTCGTTTCGGGTAAGTTTCACCTGTCCTTGTCGTTTTTCTTCATCATCGATCCTTCCACCACCACCACAGCCACCACCCACATCCATAACACTTCCATATCATCATCAACACCCTGAAAATCGTCCCACTTCAGATCGAAAGTCGGATTCATCGATTTAGGTCTAAAAACCCTAAATCGGGTCAGAAACTTCCCACCATTCGATCTCTTAAACCACTTGGCCAAATTATCTGAATTTTGTATATGTTTTGGATCTCTACAGATTGTGCCTTGTGTTAAAATTTCAGCTCAATCCGAGATCGTTTTCTTAGGTTTCTGTTCGTGTCTTTAATTTAGGGTTTTACGTGTTATTTGGATTTTTTTGTGTTTTATTCTTGTAGAATTCGAATTCTTTGATTTAGTATAGTATATTGAGGTTAGTAATTCAGTATTGATTATTTTATTGTTGGGTTGAATCACATACATAGTTGGCGTTGTTCGATTCTAAGCTTCCGCCTTATATTTGGTCGTATCACTGTAACTATATATTGTATCTGATTCGGATACGAGGTTCACCTCAAATTTTTGGAGGAGTCTACAAGAAGTAATGGGAACGAAGTTAAGGTTCAGCACCGCTTACCATCCTCAAACTGATGGGCAGTCAGAAAGAACCATCTAGACGCTAGAAGACATTTTACGAGCCTGCGTGATGGATTTTGGTGAAAATTGGGAAAGACATTTACCGTTGGTAGAATTTGCCTACAACAACAGCTACCGAGTGACCATCGAGATGGCTTCTTATGAAGCACTATACGGGAGAAGGTGCAGATCACCTCTGCACTAGGATGAAGTCGGTGAAAAGAGAATTCTAGGGCCGGAGTTAGTTGAAAAGACGGTGAGTATGATCAACAAGATTCGTGAACGCATCAAAGTTGCACAAGATCGACAAAATTCTTACATTGACCTTAAAAGAAGAGATCTTCATTTTGAGATTGGGGACAAAGTGTTCCTAAAGGTTGTCGCCTATGAGAGGAGTTGTTCGTATTGGCAGAAGAGGGAAGCTGAGACCGAGGTTTATAGGACCATTTGAAATCTTGGAGAAAGTTGGGGGATTGGCGTACCGACTTACTTTACCACCAAGTTTGACCTCAATACACGATGTTTTCCATGTTTCATCCTTAAGAAGATGTATTCACGATCCGGGCAATATCGTGAATTATGCCGAGTTAGGGTTAAGTAAGGATTTAACTTATGAGGAATATCTAATAGATGTGCTGGATAGAAAGATTCACGTACTAAGAAATAGGGAAACGCCGTTAATTAAGATTCAGTGGAGTAGACACAATGTAGATGAAGCTACCTGGGAAAAAGAAGAAGAAATTATGTCTAGATACCCGCAGTTTCTAGACTCAAGTAAGTAATTTCGAGGACGAAATTTTTTTTAAGTAGGGAGGGTTGTAGCGACCCGATTTATTTTTATGGCTGTGTTCTTTTAAGAAAAAATATACATATAATTTTATTATTTATGTGATATTAATTAATTAAGTCTAATAAGTCGCGCCTAAGTAATTTATAAGCATGAATTCATTTTAGCATATAGTAATTTTATAGCATGAGCATGCATTTAATTTTTATAATTAAAGTGCCTAATGTGTTACATTTTATTTATTTTGTCCAAAGTTTATTTCTAGTTTTTTTTTAATTAGAAGCCCAATTACTTTAAGTTCAAGATCCAGTAAAAAGAAGGCCCAAATCTTTATTATATATATATATATATTATTATCTTCTCCTCCAAGTAGAAGATAATCACGAGAGAATCATTGTTCTACCAAACTCCTCTATGAAACCCTAGCAATACTAGTATAAATAGGGGTCTCAACCTTTCACTTTTCTCACCCCAAAATTTAAGAGAGTTCGAAAACTTGAGATTCGGTCCAGCTAAAGGTATGAACTTTCATTGCGTCCGTTTTCTTTTCCTTCTTTGCATTAGTCTGGCTGTTTTTGTAGGAGAGAGAGAGGGTATGTTTCTATATAAAAAAAAACATTTTTTTTTGGATTGGCAGAGAATTTCTAGGTGGGGCCGTGTCTTTTTTTTTTGTCAGAGGTTGTCATCTTTGTTTATATATATATGTAGGCATGGTTTGGTGGTGTGTGTGGGTGTTTGTATATTATATATATATATATATTATGAGGGTATATGTGTGTGTTGCGTGTACTATGTATATATATATATATATAAACTATGTGTGGTACTATATATATATGTGTGTGTGATTGATGTATGGAATATATATATATATATACACACGTGCGTATAATATATATATATATATGTTATAAGAGTTATAATGAGTAGATATATTTATATAAATATGTCCATACGTATATATATATGTAAATAGTTTATGCAGATGTATATATATATATATGTAAGTGCCGTGTATATATATATATATATACACGATTGCTTGTTCGTGTATATATATATATATATATATATATATTTATATACAAGTAATTATGCATGTGTTTTTTTTGTATGTGGTCTTAATGCATGATTTTTTTTTCATATACGTAACTTCTGTGTATATATAATTATGTATGTTATGTTTTGACATTGGTGGTTTAAATGAATAAATGAAGAGTAAAGAATTATGTCATCGTGTTTTGAGCATGCATCGTAGATAACTTTTACGCATAGTTTTATTGCATTTTCTCGTGCACTGTATTGATTTGTAATAAATAATTTATAGGCAAGGCACGCAAGACTTAATTAATTTATATTCGAGTCAAAGTGAAGGTGGGGTTTTACGTGATCATGTCCCGATTATTCTCTCTATATTTTATTATTCAGTTATGTGATGACACATCACAGTACAGGGCCTTCGGGCTAAATGAGACAGGGCTTTTGGGCTAAAATGGGCCGACGGGCTATATGGTTTGGTCTACGGACTGAACAACTTTTATTATTCTCACTTACTCGTTTAATTTTATATAGTTTGGATAATTGGACACTCCCCACTGAGTTTAAAGTACTCACCCCAAAAACTTTCCTTTTTCAGATGGAGGCTCAGGTGATGCTTAGCTGGTCAAGATGCGATGGTGGTGGTCATGGTCTCGGGTTAAATAAAGTTATTAATGAAAATTCAGATTATTTTCTTAATATGTTTTCCGCTGAAATTCTTTAAGACCTTAATATTCAACTATTTGGGATTTTCTTTTATCTATTAATAAAGGCATGTTTAACGTTTCATTTTTATTAAGAGTAATAAAATTGGGGCGTCACAGTTTAGTAACAAAATTAATTAATCATATTTGTTTTGATTAGTTATAATGACGTCTTTTTTAATGGATGCAGAGATATAATTTTTACATACAATAAGAAAGTAAATAATCAAATATACTATATGAAATATATATATATATATATATATATATATATATATATATTTAAAAACCATAATTATGGAATCGATTCTCATCAATCAATTCCAGTCAATCTATATATAGTATATAGTATCTATTTTAGAATCACGAGTATGGCTGGGAGCCTTTTTTTAAATGAGCCTTTCAAATTTGGTCAACAAATAGGAATATGATTATGATTTTGACATAATAATTTTCTTTTGAACCTCTCATATGTGAAAAGCTTTCAGAGTATGTCATTTTTTCACATGGCATATAACATGAATTGTCATTTTTGATATTATTATTTCATTTTTTCCCCCTCTTTCTTTTGATTCAAGAGTGGGTTGGAAGCAAAGACTATTCAAATGACGAACAACCAATTTTAAAAGCAAGATGAATCATAATTTTTGGAATTTTGAGTGTAGGTTAAAGGCAATCTTTCAAAATATGTAAGGTTATGGGGTGGCTTCTTGTTGGTCCTGGGACGAGTCAGAATCAGTTTAGAGGGGGGGTGAATAAACTGATTCTAAAACTGAACTAGATGCGGAATATTAAGGGCCTGTTTTGACTCGCTAATATCATCCGTGCTATGTAGAGATCAGTTGAAAAGATCTGCTAGCTCGGAGTGCTGTGTGTAAGCGCTTATAGTGTGCAGTTAAAAACATGCAACTGAACTGAAAATTAAAGCAGAGCACACAAGCAGTTTATAGAGGTTCGAAGCTCAACTTCTACGTCCTCTCTTCCTTCTACAGAAGGGTAATTCACTATGCAAGTGTAAAGTTCCTTTATTACAGTTACAAAGTGAAGACAGTTGCTGTCCCGGAAGCTACACTCTAAACTTCCTCAGCCGGTAGGTCGACAGCTCACACTTGCAATCCCCAACTGCTCGCTGGAGAGATAAGGTTCTATTGCCTGTCTGTTCACGATTTTAGATCTCGCTCGATCTTCAAGAGTAGAGTCTTGAAACTGGTATCAATTGGGTTGCTCCTTTGCGCATCTGCGTCTGAGCAGGGGTAGTTGATCACTTAAGCACGGTGACTGAGAGAACAGCTCTGGCTGGAAATCTTCAACAGCTAGCTCGAAGAGCGTTAAGGCTCATTCTTATCAGTTAGAACTTTTGATTTTCTGAGTCCTTTGAGCATGAGGCTTTAGTTCTTCGGCGAACATCTTCGCGGAAAGACTTAACTAAAGTGCTCTCCAAATTCTCAAAAGTCCCGCGGTCTTCACTAGGGTAGCTCACCTTTTAAAGACAGATGAGTTGATGACCGGTGGTGATCACTGTTGGATCATAAATGAAAAATCCATTTGCAAGGCTTTCATTTAATGGGGGCGTTGGGTTGCTATTGCTCTTCTGACAAGCTTTTGCTTCAAGATCTCAGTTGCATTAACTTCAAGATCTTCTTTGGCTTATTTGAATTACAGTTGTGACTCCCTTCATGGTCTTCAGTTCTGAGCTTCATCTAGCAGCTGAAATCTTCAGTTCCTTTATCTGTCAGTTCTGTGTGTCCCTTGGTAGTTTGGAAAGCTTCAGTTGAGATCATCTTCAGCTGGCATTTCTAGGCTTGGGCTTGATGCCTTCTGAGCTCCAGTTTGCTTCTGCTTCAGCTGGCAGTTTGAACAAGTGTTCTTTAGCTGGTATTTTGGACTTGTGTCCCTTCAGCTAGAATTTTCATGGACTGGTCTTCAGTTCGGTTGTTGGCGCTTTATCAGTTGGACTTCAGAACTGATGCGTCTTCAGCTGGTGTTCTTCGAACTGGTGCTTCATCAGCTGGAACTTCATTCTTCAGCTGGTATGCTTTTAGCTGGCATTTTCCATCAGCTTGTACCTTGGTCTTCTCTTCAGTTGGTATGGTCCTTCAATTGGAATATCCTAAGCTGGTATTTACTTCAGCATGGATCTTTAGACTTGGTACATTTCTTCAGCTAGAATATCTTGAGCTAGTATTTTCTTTAGCTCGTGATTGTCCTCTCTTCGGCTGGCAGTTTTTATCAGTTGATGTCATCATGGATTGGCATGTTCATCAGTTCAAACGGATGTGCTCTTTAACTGGTATTTCTTCAGTCGGGAATGATCTAGAACTGGTATGTCCCTCAGTTCTTCTCTTTCAGTTGGTACTCCCTTCAGCTGGGATCTTCTTTTCACTGGAAAATTTCTTCAGCCGGTATTGGACTAGAACTGGTATGTGCTTCAGTTCTCTTCAGCTGGGACTTTTCTTTAGCTAGCGGCGGCCTGAAACTGGTATATGCTTCAATTCTCTTCAGCTGGAACTTCCCTTCAGCTGGTGGCGGCCTAGAACTGGTATGTGCTTCAGTTCTTTTCAGCTAGAACATCTCTTCAGCTAGTGACGGCCTAGAACTGACATGTGCTTCAGTTCTCTTCAGCTGGTGGTAGCCTAGAACTGGTATGTGCTTCAGTTCTCTTCAGCTGGAATATCTCTTCAGCTGGTGATGGCCTAGAACTGGTATGTGCTTCAGTTCTCTTCAGTTGGAATATCTCTTCAGCTGGTGGCGGCCTAGAACTGGAATTGGTCATCAGTTTATTACTATAGACTAGTACAGTTGATACATTCTCTCACTGGTACCTGCAACTTCCAATTTGCCTTGCTAATTATTCTAGCAAGCTACAGTCTTTTCTATTTCTCTATTCTTCTCTCCTCTTTCACACGAATTGATCATATCTGTTGGCTTTGACAACTTTGACTTTATATGATCATCTTAGTTTTCTGCTTGATTTCTTTTCAGTTCTTTCAAGACTTTTTTCATATTTTGATGAGAACGTGCATAGCATTGATGGTTCAAACCCGGAGTTGCAAATTCGAGGTCCAATTACAAGGTTACGAGCTAAGCAACTTCAAGGTTACTTTCAAGGATATGTGCGAAAGAAGCTCGAGGAAGAGATGAATGATCAAGGCAACCCCAAGGTGATTACAATTCTCTCAATTGAAGATTAAAACCAAAACTTGGAGGATTGAAGCCTACTTGGTCGAAAATTGGAAGATTTAAATTAGATGATATTCCAGGAGGTTATGGCGAATAAGGCGTGACCATGTGAATCTACCAGAGGTGCCTGTTCGAGAATTAATTATCAAGACTATAGTATTATTTTTATTTAATTTTGGACTATAGTAGATCATATTTTATTTGATTAATTTTCGGTCATTAAGAGTCCAAGAGTCCAAGTCATAGGTTTGACTAGAATTTTAATTCAGAAACTACCTTGAATAGAATTCTAGCTTAGGGAACTTTCTAGTATAGTTGGAGATCAATTTGGATCAGATTTTTAGGGCCTTTAGACTAGTAATTTCGTGCCCTATAGTATTATAAATAGGGGTTCTATGTTTTGTTGATATTTTAGACATTGTTGAATTAAATTGCTTTTGCATTCAATTTGTGTCTCAAATTTATCCGTCTTTTGAATACTTTTCACACGAAAATATTCATTCTTGGAGCTAGCAACTACATGTCTTATTCAAGGGTATTGCTCAATTCACTTGAGGGATTGACTGGTATTCGCTATCGAGGAACAACTTGGAGATTTCAACCTTGGATACGTTCGAGATTCAAGGAGGCTATCGGGTTGTGAATCACCACAATAACATCACACGTCCAACACCATCCACGACGTCAAACCATCCTCCACCGTCGTCCATCCTCACGGCAGCCCCGAGTCCGAGTTCTACACCGTTCGTTTTATCCGTAAGTTCGTTCAAACGTTATCATATCCTATCTTCTCCAAGCCATTCTTCACCAACCTTCACACACGAATTCCAACTTAAATCCAGCCCCCCATACACGTCCAAATACAGCCCTTATCCCATTGGTATTGTGTTATATTTTTGTGTCATCGTTCTAGGTATTTTAGTTGTCTAGATTAGTCGTATTTTCGTTATTTATTGAGTCGGATTAGAACCCTTCATTTAGTTGACGTGTTTCGATTCTTAAGTCTTCCGCTACGTCTCTAGATTCGTCCTAGATTACTCGTCCGGGTCATATCATATTTTGGCATCAGAGCCACGTCAGCTCTGCTGGTCGTGGTTCAATCCGACGTGTCATTTTATGCTACATGTCATCTACGTGTCTTCTATTTTCGTACATGTTATCGAGTTGTAATAGCATAGCTATCATTTAAAAAAAAAAAGAGAAAAATCCGATCAAAAAGAAAAAAAAAAGAGGCGGTAAAAAAAATCGGATAAAAAGAAAGAAAAATCCGAAAATTCAAAAAAAAAAAAGAGGAATATTCATAGTGTTACCATTTGAGTCTTGATTTATTTTGGTAATTTCCTTTTAAGTATTTCATCTTATTTGGTAATTACCTTGTGAGTCTATTTTATTTTTGGAACTTTCCTTCTAAGTTCTATTTTAATTTTGGTAGTTTCCTTCTAGGATAATTCCTTAGTTGGTAACTTCCTTTAGAGTCTTGTTTTATTTTTGGAACTTTCCTTCCAAGTTTTTAATTCTTTTTGGTAGTTTCCTTTTGAGTTGTAATTTAATTTTGGTTCATTCCTTTAGAGTCTAGTCCAATTAGGATATTTAGAATTGTGTCACAATTGTGTAACACTTTCCAAATAACCTATTCTTTCTTTCCTTTTCCTTCCTACATCTTTCCTTCTACACTTAGGGATCCATTTAACCCTAAACCACCCTACCCTACTCGACATCACCTACTACCACACGCCACCTAGACCTACACGTCCCCACCCCTTACCACATAAGCCACACGCCTCCTACACATCATACCATCTCATCCATTGATCCTAAATAGTGATACTCGTTTACATCTTCGTGCAATTCATCCATACCCTCGACATTCGACAAGAGTTCTACTCCTCCATTCCATTATATACGACACACACACTTCACTAAACACTTTGAGTGCAAACATGAGTGGTAAAATCGAGAGTGAAAACAAACGAGTGAACGTGAGATTGTGAGGTTCCATCCTTGTTTTCCTTTACGTTTGTTCATTTTGTAGGTCTCATGGACAAAGGCAAGAACGAAGCCACCGCCTCCACACCACCTTTGGTCGAGCCAATCTCGCCCAAATCACCCGATGATCTTTCCTACACATCCAAAACACAGTGGGATCCAAAGTATCAGTTTGACGCATTAGCACAATTCTTCTTGCGTCAAAACCAGCAGATGAAGGATGAGTTCGGGAACCAAGTAGCCGAATTGGCCGAGCAAATCAAACAGCTCTCGGTTCAACCGGCTACAAGTCAAGCAGTCCAGCAACCCCAGCAGAGAGACACACCGAGGGAGCCCGTTTTCTAGGAAAACCGCCGCCAACAAGCTGCATTCGAACCCGAGTTCGATGCCGCAAATGACTATGAAGCTGAGTTCTTTCCACCGAGACATGATGATCACCGTGATCGTCCCAGGCCACCTGCCAGATAAGCTGTTCGATATGAGAGGCCCAGATATGGAGATGGAGACGGATTGCTCAATAACATCAAAACGAGCATTCCGGAATTTGAAGGCTTGCACGATCCAGACATCTATGTGGATTGGGAGTGCAAAGTCGACAAGATCTTTACTTGTTATGACTTTCCAGAGATCAAGAAGGTTCAGTTGGCAGCATTGGAGTTTAGAGGTTATGCAGCCTCGTGGTGGGAAATGCAGCAAGAGAGGCGACGAAGAGAGAGATATCCGCCTGTTGAAACGTGGGAAAAGATGAAAGGCTTCCTGCGAGGCCGTTTCATACCAGTTCACTATGAGAGAGAGCTTGAGAAGTAGCTCAACCGGATCAAGCAAGGCACCCGTTCGATTGAAGAATATCATAAGGAGTTGGAGACCGTCTTGAATCATGTCGGAAAAAGAGAGTCCTTAAATGCTACCATCATCAGGTACATTGAACGCATGAATCCCGATATTGCGTGTGAAGTTGAGCTCAGAGACTTCATGAGTGTAGATGATATGGTGCACTACGCATCAATTGTGGAGAGACAGCTCCGAGAAGGCCGACGTCGATCTCATCACACTGCAGCCCCTGTTCGACCCTCTTGGAACAAAGGTACGCCGTCCGCATGATCTTCTACTCCTTCTACGGACTCCACTCGACCCCGAGGTCAATCCGGACCACTCGAGCGGTGTTTTGACCGTTCTACACCACCGCCGAGCCGTAGGACCGATCCTATACCCACCGCCCCCATTAGGCCGAATTATACACGGCCAATTCAGCCCCAAACGGTGCAAACTTCAGCCCCTAGTCGAGCCCGAGATGTGCAGTGGCATAAATGCCAAGGTTGGGGTCACTTTCAAGTACAGTGCCCAAACCGACGAGTTCTATTCCTCACGGAGCAGAATGAGCTCGAATCAGCCAGTGAAGATGATGAACCAGTCAAGGCCGACGCCACAACTGAAGCAGACGTCCATGATGAGCTCGAAGAAAAAGAGCCTGAGATTCCACATGTCAGTCTAGTTTCTATCCGCTGTCTGAACATAAATCGAGAAGTTGAGCAACAATCGCAGCGAGAGAACATATTCTACACCAGAGTTGCTATTCAAGACAAGACTTGCGCATTGATCATAGACAGTGGAAGTGTTATTAATGCAGTGAGCCAGTACGCTGTCGACAATCTTGGATTTTCCACCGTGAAGCATCTAAATCCATACCGTTTGCAGTGGCTTACAGAAAGAGGCACAATTCGCGTAACCGGTCAGGTACATGTATCTTTCTCCATTAGTCGTTATTCTGACACTGTACTATGCGATGTTATTCCTATGGATGTAGCTCATATACATTTAGGGAGACCATGGCAATTCGATAGACAAGCTGTATACGACGGACTCGTGAACACCTATACAGTGAAGAAAGACGGCCGAACCACCATACTAAACCCGTTAACACCAAGGCCGTTCAAGATGAGCTAGAAATAATGCGAGCAAAGTTTAAAGAGGAGCGCGAGAAGACCGTCGCAGCCGCCGTTTGAGCCACCGCCGCGGACAGCCACATCTCGGCCGAGAAGTCTTCACCACCACCACCTCCACTTTTGCAGCCTATTGCAGCCCCTTCATCACCTCAATCCGACGCCATTGATCGTGGAAAAGGCGTTAATACAACCCCTTTGTAGCAAGAAAAGAATCGGTCATTGTTTTGTACATTTAAAAGTGTTGAAAAGGCCATTAGAGCTAGGTTGCCTTTAATTCTTTTAACTTGTAAGAACAGTGCTACTAACGATGTTTCTTTGTGATACGAGCACGACAAGCATCAAATCGGCTCTTCTAAAGCTACCATTAAAAGATCCCAAGATTGTTATGTTGTTCAAAATTAAAGATTGGAGATCAAGGTTTGAAGAATAATACATTAAATATTCGAGCATGATTAGCAACCCATGAAGTGTAATTAAATCAGCCCATGTTCGAGATCAAGAGCCCAAGTTTGAAGGCCCAAAGTTGTTGGGTTTATTTTATCCATAGTTAGATTTTTATTATTTGATTTTTGGTATTTATTTTATTATTTTCGTTTTTTATTATTAGGGTATTTTCTAGAAGGTCTTTTTAGTTAGGTAATTAGAGTTTTAATTATGGGAACTTCTTTCCTAGTTGAAATTCTAATTAAGGTAGATTTCCTATTCTAATTAAGGTAGGAATCCTAGTTAGATTATGATAGCTTTATTTTCTAACTGCTTTAGGATTTTATCTTTAATTTCGTCCATCCCTCTTCTATATAAAGGGGATCATTGTTACTTTGTTATTTAGACCATATTTGATTAAGAAGAATTTACCTTTCAATATTGTCTCACCCAAGATCCTCTTTTCTTAATTTTCAGCCGAAAATTAAACTCTTGAAAGCCTAGCAACTTCCAAGTTTTATTTTAAATCTCGTTCTATTTCACTTGTGGGAATAGGGTTAGATTGCTATCGAGAAGACAACCAATTGTTGTACGTTTCGTGAGGTTATCTTCACGGGGTTTGCAGTTGTGTTATCGTCTCATTCTACCAATCAACAACGCCGTTCGCCTTCAACAACACTCATCAATCATCCGACGTCCATATCTTTGTTATCCATCAAGATCCAGTCGAGTTCTACAAGTGTTCCAGCCGTTTCCGTTATTTTCAAGTATACGTGCTGTTCGCGCCGAGTTGAGCAAGTATACCGTAAGTTCTCTATTTTCTTATCATAACCTATCTACACTAGCCATTCTTCAGCCCCTATCATCATACTATACGTCCGTACCCTTTTTCTTTCATATTCGAGTCCTAAATATCGAGTTTCGTCGTTAGTTTAGTTTGTTCATAGAGTCGGATTGAAGCCCTTCATTCGCCTGACGTGTTTCGATCTAAAAGTCTTCCGCTACGTTTATCTCTCGGTGTTGATCATCATACCGGGATCATATCACTTTGCCTAGTGATGTGCAGCCTCTTATGAAGGAGTTCGAGGACGTATTTCCGGATGAGATCCCAAGTGGATTGCCTCCAGTTCGTGGGATCGAGCACCAGATCGATTTCGTACCCGGAGCCGTCTTGCCGAACCGCCCTGCATACCGCATGTCGCCTGAAGAAACCAAGAAGATAGACCGTCAATTTAAGGAGCTGTTGGAGAAAAAGCAAATCCGAGAGTCGATGAGCCCATGTGCAGTTCCAATGATTCTCGTGCCCAAGAAGAACAATGAATGGAGAATGTGCATGGATTGCAGAGCCATCAACAAGATAACAGTTAAGTATCGTTTTCCCATTCCTAGGCTTGATGATATGCTAGATGAACTTAGTGGATCTAAGATTTTTTCTAAGATTGATTTGAGGTCTGGTTATTTTCAAATTCGCATGCATGAGGGTGATGAATGGAAAATAACTTTTAAGACTAAGCATGGTTTGTATGAATGGTTGGTTATGCCTTTTGGTCTCATAAATGCACCGAGCACATTTATGAGATTGATGAACCATGTCTTACGTGATGTTATTGGGAAATATGGTGTTGTTTACTTTGATGATATCCTGATATACAGTCACAGTGCACAGGCGCACCTAGATCACCTTAGGCACGTATTTATGCTTTTGAGAGATGCTCGTTTGTATGGCAACATGTCTAAGTGTTTTTTTTGCTTGAATGAAGTAGTATTCTTAGGCTTTGTTGTGAGTTGTAGAGGTATTGAGGTTGACCGTTCCAAAATCAAGGCGATTGAGGAATGGCCAACGCCCAAAACCGCGTCTGAAGTCCGATCCTTTCACGGCCTTGCCGGATTTTATCGTCGCTTTGTGCACGATTTCTCTAGCATTGCCGCGCCTCTTACTAAGCTAAGTAAGAAGGATCGCAAGTTTGAATGGGGTAAGCAACAAGAGCATGCGTTTAATACTTTGAAGTCTTTATTGTGTTCTGCTCCTGTTTTATGTTTACCGGATTTTTCTAAAACCTTTGAGATCGAGTGTGATGCCTCCGGGATAGGTATTGGTGCTGTTTTAATGCAGGAAAAATGCCCCGTGGCTTACTTCAGTGAGAAACTCAACGGCGCCAGTTTGCGGTATTCGACGTACGATAAGGAGCTATACGCTTTGAAGCGTGCATTGGATACATGGCAGCACTACTTGTGGCCCAAGGAGTTCGTCATTCACACGGATCATGAGAGCTTGAAGCACTTGAAGGGTCAAAGTAACTTGAACAAGCGTCATGCGAGATGGGTCGAGTTCATCGAGTCATTTCCATACGTCATCAAGTACAAAAAGGGAGAAGACAACGTCGTCACCGACGCCCTCTCTCGAAGGTACACGTTGCTTAACCTAATGCATGCTAAGATGCTTGGTTTTGAGTCCATTAAGTCTTTGTATGAGTCGAACACGTATTTTTCACCTATTTTTGAGCAATGTTCGAAATCTATGAAGTCTTTTGATGGTTTCTATGTGCATGATGGATTCTTGTTTAGAGAGTCTAAGTTGTGAATTCCTACTTGTTCTATGCGTGAGCTACTTGTTTTAGAATCGCATGCGGGAAGATTAATGGGACATTTTGGTGTGCATAAGACATTATCCTTGTTGCATGAGCATTTCTTTTGGCTGCATATAAAACGTGATGTTGAACGCATGTGTAGTAGATGTGTTACTTGTCATAAGTCTAAATCTACTTCGCATCCATTTGGTTTGTACACGCTTTTACCTGCTCCATCTAGTCCTTGGATTGATTTAACTATGGATTTTATTTTGGGATTGCCTAGGTCTAGATCGGGTAAAGATTCTGTGTTTGTTGTAGTTGATAGGTTTTCCAAGATGGCGCACTTCATTGCATGTAGGAAACTGATGATGCCGTTCATATAGTCAATTTGTTTTTCATTCATGTTGTTAGATTGCATGGGATTCCTCGTACTATTGTTAGTGATAGGGATTCTAAATTTTTGGGACATTTTTGGCGAGTTCTATGGGGAAAATTAGGGACTAAGCTGTTGTTTTCTACTGCATGTCATCCACAAACCGATGGTCAAACTGAGGTTGTGAATCGTACTTTAGGTACATTGTTTAGATCTTTAATTAAGAACAACGTGAGATCATGGGAAGAGGGTTTACCTTATGCTGAGTTTGCTTATAATCGTGTTATTCATTCTTCTACTAACATGTCTCCGTTTGAGGTTGTTTATGGTTTTAATCCACTAACGCCTAATGATTTGATTCTTTTACCTGTTGAGCATCTAACAAATGTTAAGGGATTGAAGAGAGCTGATCTTATCAAGGAGATGCATGAGAAAGTTCGAGCCCGGATCGAGCACAAAGGCTCTAAGATCGCCGCCAATCGCAATACACGGTGCAAAAGAGTAGTCTTCCAACCCGGTGATCGTGTTTGGATTCACTTGAGTCCTGGCCGGATTTCCCAACTTAAGGAAGTCGAAACTTTCACCTAGAGGAGATGGTCCATTCACCATCTTGAGCTGCGTCAATGACAAGGCGTATCGCATTGATTTTCCTGGTGAGTATAAGTGTTCCTCTACTTTTAACGTTGCTAATTTATCTCCCTTTGATGCAGATGAATTCGACCATGATGATGAGCCAAATTCGAGGACAGATTCTTTTCAGCAGGGGGGAATGATGAGAACGTGCATAACATTGATGGTTCAAACCCGGAGTTGCAAATTCGAGGTCCAATTACAAGGTTACGAGCTAAGCAACTTCAAGGTTACTTTCAAGGATATGTGCGAAAGAAGCTCGAGGAAGAGATGAATGATCAAGGCAACCCCAAGGTGATTACAATGCTCTCAATTGAAGATGAAGACCAAAACTTGGAGGATTGAAGCCTACTTGGTCGAAAATTGGAAGATTTAAATTAGATGATATTCCAGGAGGTTATGGCGAATAAGGCGTGACCATGTCTTATCTACCAGAGGCGCCTGTTCGAGAATTAATTATCAAGACTATAGTATTATTTTTATTTAATTTTGGACTATAGTAGATCATATTTTATTTGATTAATTTTCGGTCATTAAGAGTCCAAGAGTCCAAGTCATAGGTTTGACTAGAATTTTAATTCAGAAACTACCTTGAATAGAATTCTAGCTTAGGGAACTTCCTAGTATAGTTGAAGATCAATTTGGATCAGAGTTTTAGGGCCTTTAGACTAGTAATTTCGTGCCCTATAGTATTATAAATAGGGTTTCTATGTTTTGTTGATATTTTAGACATTGTTGAATTAAATTGCTTTTGCATTCAATTTGTGTCTCAAATTTATCCGTCTTTTGAATACTTTTCACACGAAAATATTCATTCTTGGAGCTAGCAACTACAAGTCTTATTCAAGGGTATTGCTCAATTCACTTGAGGGATTGACCGGTATTCGCTATCGAGGAACAACTTGGAGATTTCAACCTTGGATACGTTCGAGATTCAAGGAGGCTATCGGGTTGTGAATCACCACAACAACATCACACGTCCAACACCATCTACGACGTCAAACCATCCTCCACCGTCGTCCATCCTCACGGCAGCCCCGAGTCCGAGTTCTACACCGTTCGTTTTATCCGTAAGTTCGTTCAAACGTTATCATATCCTATCTTCTCCAAGCCATTCTTCACCAACCTTCACACATGAATTCCAACTTAAATCCAGCCCCCCATTGATGTGACCCGGGACCTATGGGACACGACACGGATGAAAAGACGCGGAAGCAAGGAACGGAACAACGTCGGATGCATAAGGGATCAATACGAACAAAGAGAAAACAAGAAAAGACTCGACTAGAAACGAACAAGACTCGAACAGATAAAGAACTTACTAGAATGCGATGACACGACTAGGACTCGATGAACACTTGAACGGCTGGAAGGGGCTGGAATCTCGGTGGTGAACGGCGGTGAAGGCGGCGGTGGTCGTCGGAATGGTGGACTGAGTGGCGGCGACGTGTAGATGTGGAATCGGCTAGATTCGGCGAACCCGTGTTGAAAACCCGAACGCGCACGTCTAACTTCTCCGGATAGCAATTCTCCCAAGTACTTAATTATACCCTGAAGAACTTAAATAAGACTATTGATTTGCTAGAACAATAGAATTGTAGATAAAAGTTTGATCAATCGAAGGATCGTGAGACAGATTGAGAATAACTCTTTATTTCTTGCAATTGTCTGAATAATAATGTCACAAGGTACTCCTGTTTATAGGAGTGATATATGGACGAAAATTAGAGTCCTAAAAGCTAAAGAAATCAAAAATATACTAATCCTAATCAATCTAGGATAAAATCAAAAGATACCAAAAATAAGATAACAAAAATCTAACTAGATAAGGATAAATCCCAAACTGATTTTGGGCCTTCAAAATTCGCCTATTTGGACTTCAATCTACATGACATGGGCTGCCAAATAATCAATTAATTCGTGGCCCATGTGATGTTTAATTCTTGCCACCTCTGCATGAAAAACAGCAACTTGTCGGATTCCCATGCAAACGCGTAGAACTCTTCATGCACACGTCCAAATGGCGTGATTCTTCTTCTCACGTCTTCATGCTTCCTTCTTCTTCATTAATGGAAAGCATGGTGATCAATCTCGAGCTGCCCTTGTCTTCATCTTCACCAAGTTCGAATTTACGACGAATAGAAGCTTGTAAATAAGCTTGCAACTTCTTAGCTCGCAAACGCGTCATTGGACCTTTAAACTGCAGCTCCGGATCATCTTGATCATTACCTTGCTCGATCTCGTCATTCTGATCTTCTTCATCTTCTATGGACAACATAGCAATCCACTTGGGGCTGCCATGGTGCATTTCTTCTTCTTTTGTTGGCATGATCTGATTCTCATCATTCCCCCCCTCTTGAAAAGAATTCGTCCTCGAATTCAGATCCTCTGTATGCTCGAAGTCACCTGCAGAAATGGACAAAAAATCAGTATAATGAACCATGGAATGAAGACGTTCCATACCTTGGAGGTTAATGCCATTAGGGTTGTCGTAGATACGGACGACGTCCCTTTGTCTTTGAAGTTCAATGACTTGGTTATGCTTAGCACAACACTCAACAAGCGATATTAGATTAAACCAAATGTATACCGAATACCAACTAAGAGCATACGTTGATACACAACGACAACGGTGATAATGCCGGATAGGACACTGAAACCTCAATTGACAAGTCCAAAGTAATTGATTCATCACTATCAATGGTGTGCATGACTCAATCTGAACAAAACCATCAACTATCCAACGTGTAACATATAATGGATCGAACATGGTATAACAAACAATTATGCAATTTCCAGCATGTTCAACACTATGAATAGCTTTCAAATGAGCAATGGATAAACACAAACTAATCGAATTCAAATACCATGCACGCATCTTACACTTGGTTGGAACAAACAATGGATCTCTACTATCTAGCCTTTTCATGCAATTCAAGACAAATCCAAATGTTAAATTAATTCTTAAAAGGAACATGGATTCAACTATACACATCAAATACCTATCAATGCTAGAATAGGATAGACGGTACTTACCTCTCTCGATTTCAAGTAACACGTCCTTAAGATAAACAACGTGGGTATCGGATGACTTATCTAGAACGAGCTGATCTCTAAGTCGAACATCATCATGCTCCAACTTCAGCTCTTCGTTGATCTCCTCTTGAGAGTTGGAAACTTCTTCCGAGCTGCCATCAGGGTTGGATGTAGCTATTCCAGGCTGCTCAATCTTGAACTCTCTCTTCTCGATCTGCACATCACTAGAAAAACAATCATTAGTAGCACTGTTCTGAGAAATTAACAGATTATCCGACTTACCCGAATCAAGTGTTGGATCAATGCATATGGGTTGGGACGGAATTGTAGCTTCACTTATCATGTCTAAATTTAACTGGTGATCTGTGTTGGAGGGATTAGACGACACGTCTTGGTGTGAACAAGACTCCAACGGTGTCGAAGTAGTGCTAGGGACGGTGGCGATTGATTCGCTCTGGGTAGCTGCGGCCTTCTTTTCCCTTTCGGTTTTAAACTTTTCTTGCATCCACTTCTGATCCTTAATGACGTCCTCAGGCGCCAAAGGCATCAGTCTGATGGGTCGTCCATTCCAAGCAAAGGAATAAGTGTTGGCGTGACAATTGTGCACTGCTCCTCGATCGAATTGCCACGGTTGACCTAGAAGAATGTGTGTTGCCTCCATAGGAATGACATCACATAAAACAGTGTCAGTATATCGACCAATAGTAAATGCGACACTTACCTGACTTGTGATTGTAAGCCGCTGCAACTTATAGGGCTTGGGATGCTCCTGTGGTACTAGGCCGAGCTTGTCCACTGCATATTGACTAATGGCGTTAAATACACTACCACTGTCAATAATCATGGAACAAATTTTGTCTTGGATGGAGCAACGGGTGTAGAAAATATCTTCCCGTTGGTCCATGTATCCTGCAAAACGAACAAACGTGAAGAAAAAGTAAAGTAGGACCTCACAATTCCTCACAAACGCTCGTGTATGTCACTCTTGATTTTTTTTTCCACTCGTGTTTAACTCTCAAAGATGTGGTGCACGTGTGGAGTGATTTTGGGGGTGGGTGGATCGAAACAGTCTTCTTCTTGATTAGCTCCTCTGGGTCTTCTTCAAGCTCCAACGGATAAAATCAAGCTGGAAGGTTGCTAAGAGTAGAAGTAGGCGTGTGGAATGAGTAATTCAGCTGGTGGTGTATGTGGACCACGGGTGTACGGGTGTATGGGTGTATGGGTGTATGGACTATGTGGTGTATAAGGTGAACCGGGTGTATATGGAAAAGATGAGAAATTTCGAATCCCTTTAGTGATTAGGATCGAAAATATGAGTGGATAAGGGTGGAAGATTTGATTAGATATGGATTAGGATGGAAAGATCTTGAATAGATATAGATTAGGATGAAATCTATCTAAACAAGGTAAGAAATCTAACGGATAAGGAAATAAGGATTTTGGATGTGTGAACACAATCTAAGAATCCCTAAATATATGGAACAAATCTAAAAAACAAGGAATTAAACTTGAAATCAAATAAACAATCTAATTTTCGTTTTTTTTTTTTCCGACCTTTTTTCTTTTTTTTTTGCTATAGGGATTTCGATCCCTTTGCTCTTTTTCTCTTTTTTTTTTTTCAATGAACAATTCACGTATTACAACTCGAAAGACTCAAAACGAGAAAATGAATAGAAATTGACGTATTGAACCACGAACGATAGAAACCGACGTGGCTCTTGATACCATTTATGATGTGACCCGGGACCTATGGGACACGACACGGATGAAAAGACGCGGAAGCAAGGAACGGAACAACGTCGGATGCATAAGGGATCAATACGAACAAAGAGAAAACAAGAAAAGACTCGACTAGAAACGAACAAGACTCGAACAGATAAAGAACTTACTAGAATGCGATGACACGACTAGGACTCGATGAATACTTGAACGGCTGGAAGGGGCTGGAATCTCGGTGGTGAACGGCGGTGAAGGCGGCGGTGGTCGTCGGAATGGTGGACTGAGTGGCGGCGACGTGTAGATGTGGAATCGGCTAGATTCGGCGAACCCGTGTTGAAAACCCGAACGCGCACGTCTAACTTCTCCGGATAGCAATTCTCCCAAGTACTTAATTATACCCTGAAGAACTTAAATAAGACTATTGATTTGCTAGAACAATAGAATTGTAGATAAAAGTTTGATCAACCGAAGGATCGTGAGACAGATTGAGAATAACTCTTTATTTCTTGCAATTGTCTGAATAATAATGTCACAAGATACTCCTATTTATAGGAGTGATATATGGACGAAAATTAGAGTCCTAAAAGCTAAAGAAATCAAAAATATACTAATCCTAATCAATCTAGGATAAAATCAAAAGATACCAAAAATAAGATAACAAAAATCTAACTAGATAAGGATAAATCCCAAACTGATTTTGGGCCTTCAAAATTCGCCTATTTGGACTTCAATCTACATGACATGGGCTGCCAAATAATCAATTAATTCGTGGCCCATGTGATGTTTAATTCTTGCCACCTTTGCATGAAAAACAGCAACTTGTCGGATTCCCATGCAAACGCGTAGAACTCTTCATGCACACGTCCAAATGGCGTGATTCTTCTTCTCACGTCTTCATGCTTCCTTCTTCTTCATTAATGGAAAGCATGGTGATCAATCTCGAGCTGCCCTTGTCTTCATCTTCACCAAGTTCGAATTTACGACGAATAGAAGCTTGTAAATAAGCTTGCAACTTCTTAGCTCGCAAACGCGTCATTGGACCTTTAAACTGCAGCTCCGGATCATCTTGATCATTACCTTGCTCGATCTCGTCATTCTGATCTTCTTCATCTTCTATGGACAACATAGCAATCCACTTGGGGCTGCCATGGTGCATTTCTTCTTCTTTTGTTGGCATGATCTGATTCTCATCACCCATACACGTCCAAATACATCCCTTATCCCATTGGTATTGTGTTATATTTTTGTGTCATCGTTCTAGGTATTTTAGTTGTCTAGATTAGTCGTATTTTCGATATTGATTGAGTCGGATTGGAACCCTTCATTTAGTTGACGTGTTTCGATTCTTAAGTCTTCCGCTACGTCTCTAGATTCGTCCTAGATTACTCGTCCGGGTCGTATCATATTTTGACATCTCATCAAAACCCCTTGTAAGAAAAACCTTGATAGTTTTTCCTAACAATTTCCCCATTTTTGATGATGTCCAAAACATGGCAAAATTGAGCAATGATGGAAGAACTGGTTGAGAAATTTTTAAGCTGTGTAGCAAAGACATAATCAATCAAGAAAACTTGTAGCTAAGAAACTGCTTATGTAAACTGATTAGATATCTTTCAATCTACAACAGTTTGTTTTTCTTTTCCTTTTTTTAGTTTTTAGCTCTTCAGCTGCTGCGCTTCTTCAGCTGGTATCTCATCTCCTTCTTCACCTATTCTACCAATTGCTAGGCTCTTCTTTTTCTTTGGCACTAGCATTTCTCCAGATTTCTCCCCAGACTTCCCCCTGAGATAAATGTCCCTGGACAGCTCCCCAATCTTCCCCCTGAGGTTGATGCCTCTCTTCTCGAGCAGTTCTGATGAGACCATGTCAAGCATCAAATCGGTCCATCCAAAGCTTCCATTAAAGGATCCCAAGATTGTTACTCCTTTAATAATCAAAGATTGGAGATCAAGATTTGAAGAGCAATGCATGAAGATAGAACTCATCAAGTTGTGCATGCATGGCAGATTCACATTGCATAGACAAGTTGCATGGAGTTTTCGTACCCCTTAGTTATTTAATTAAGGGATTGATTTATTTAGACTATAGTATTTAATTAGACTATGGTATTTAATTAATTAGATCAGATTTTATCTATTTTATATTGTAATTTTCGTCCATTATTAAATAGGTTTGACTAGAATTGTATTTAAGGCAATTTCCTACCTTGAATAGAATTCTAGTTTAGGTATCTTCCTTATATAGTTAGAGATCCATTTTTGATCAATTTTTAGACCTTTTTTGATGATTATTTTTGCCCCCTATGTATTATAAATAGGGGAACCATTGTACATTATTATTTTAGACGTTGCATGAAATAAAAAGTTATTTTCTCAATTATCTCACGATCCTTAGGTTGATTAAACAAACACTTTTGTTGATTTAGTCATAAATCATCATTCTTAGAGGATAGCATCTTTAAGTCTTATTCAAGGGTATTCCTTAATTCACTTGAGGGATTAGCAGGTACTCACTAATATCGAAGAGCAGCTTAGAGATTTTGGCCTCGTGGTACGTTCGAGATCGCAAGTCAACTATCGGGTTGTGATTTACCACA
Source organism: Perilla frutescens (assembly GCA_026008535.1). Lineage (NCBI taxonomy): Eukaryota > Viridiplantae > Streptophyta > Magnoliopsida > Lamiales > Lamiaceae > Perilla > Perilla frutescens. The sequence goes on from BRKX01000019.1 coordinate 37,858,765, forward strand.
ACATCATCAACCATCAACGCCCACGATGACCTCCATCTAGCCCCGTCGTCCACCTCAAAGTCAACCCCAAGTTCAAGTTCTATGTCCGTTCGTTTTATCCGTAAGTCCATTCAAACACTATCATATTCTACCTTCTCCAAGCCATTCTTCACATCCTATCACACACGTTTTTCCCTACAATACCATCCTAAAAATCGTGCCTATACAGCCCCTATCTTGTTGGATTTGTCTTATTTATTTTGTGTCATTTTTCTAGGTATTTTCGTTGTCTAGATTCTGTCTTTTCATTTGTTATCGAGTCGGATTCAAGCCCTTCAATTAGTTGACGTGTTTCGTTCCTAAGTCTTCCGCTATGTTCTCTAGATTCATCCTAGATTAATAGTCCGGGTCTCATCATATTTTGCCTTGAATAGAATTCTAGTCAAACCTATTTAATAATGGACGAAAATTACAATATAAAATAGATAAAATCTGATCTAATTAATTAAATACCATAGTCTAATTAAATACTATAGTCTAAATAAATCAATCCCTTAATTAAATAACTAAGGGGGACGAAAACTCCATACAACTTGTCTATGCAATGTGAATCTGCCATGCATGCACAACTTGATTAGTTTTATCTTCATGCATTGCTCTTCAAATCTTGATCTCCAATCTTTGATTATTAAAGGAGTAACAATCTTGGGATCCTTTAATGGAAGCTTTGGATGGACCGATTTGATGCTTGCCATGGTCTCATCATTCTACAGTCCTCACTACTTCCTCCTGAGGCTGTACTTTCTCTTAAAACTGCGAGGGTTCCCTTTGAATCTCATCCCAGAGACTCAAAAATTGTCTTCCATTATTTTTCTCCTCACTTTCTTTCTCCTCAATTTCTTCAATCTCTTTCCCCTTTTTGGCATCATCCAAAAGGGTATGCATGTGTAGATCGAAGGATGGAATGAGAACATGAGGTAACAAGCTAAAGGTTGTAGCTAAGTTACCTTCAAATAGGGAAGGAAATGGCTATTCTCTTGGTGGTGAAGGTAGCTAGTTTGAGGCTTCTTTAGTTGGCATAGACTGCCGTAGATCTGGGAGTAGAGGCTGAACTTGATGTTCAGTTGTCGTGATGGCCAACCTTGGGAGGAATTCTTTAGTTAGAGGTGGGTGGTTGAACATCATAGGTGTGGAGGATGAGTTGGATGGCTCTGCAAATGACAGTGGAGCTGCGGCAGGTACTCCATTTCGGATATGGTTGATCATTGAATCGATTATCTCTGAGAGAGTGGGAGTGGCCGTAGATGGATGATTCATCCAGTTTCTGCTCCAGTGTCCTTCTTAACTCCAGAAGAATTGTTTGTCAAGTAGTGTAAACATAACTGCCCCATCAACATGATATCTCCAGAGTGACCATCTGAGATATCTCCTCAGTTGATTGAAGAGATCGGAGTTGTATCTCTGGATAAGTTGAAAACTGTGAAGCAGATGGTCTCTGGCCTTGCTTTCTTCACGAATTGACTCTAGTGCTTAGCTTCAGTGGATGTGACCCTTCGTCTTCTGTTCAAGTTCCTTCTTGAGGATGACTTGTGCTGAACTTCCTGCAGGTTTAGTTGGGCGGCTATCTTGTGGCTTGAAGCAATCAGTGGGGTGACATATCTCTTTGATAAGAGATTGGGTAATGTGGCAGTGTCTTCATCATCACACCATCGACTCACTGCAACTGGGGTGAGAGGTGGCTCTCGCTGCTACTGTGCAGTTGCAGGTTCAGTTCGTCGATTAGGCTCAGCTAACTTGTAACATCCTAGATTTTCAGAGTTCATTTAGAAAATTAAAGAAATTAATTAGAGCCTAGTTAAGGATGTGTTGGCCCTAAATTGCGATTTTAGGAGTTGTTTCGAGAATTTTGATTCCAGCTCAGTCGCATCCAATTTTGGTCACGTTTGGAAGGCGTTGACCCAAGGAGCATGCCAGTACTTTCGGATTTTGAATCTGAAGTCGTTTGAGTTCCCGGTGATTTAAATCACGTTTAAAGAAGTTGAATAGTGTTTTTCCGTAGGAGCGCGTTCGTTAGAAATTTGTGAAATCTCATGTGTTGATCCGAGCCTTGTTCTTTAAAGCCTATCTAATAGAAAATTTCTCAAGGAATCCGTTGACGTTCCCGGATTTTCATTATGAGCTCAATCGAGCGCTCAGGGATTTTATTTGTCTCTTGTGTGGAATAGTAACTTTATTTTTGAAAAGAGATTAATTTCTCATTTTTCTTCAAAATGACTCGTTCTTTATTCCGAGTCAAGTTGGTTTAATAGTACTCAAGCCAACGAACCTGCGGGTATTTTCGGATTTAATAAACGAGGTCATTTGGACCTCGTCATCAAATAAAGCGCCTTTTAACCGAGCACGATATATTTTAAAGCAGTATCATTTCACTGCAGAAGCTTCTCGAGGAAGCTAAATATTTTTCTATTATAAATAGAGCAGCTCCCCCCTTCATTTTCTCGCTCAGTTTCATTTCTTCACCCCATTTCTGTAGTAAGAGAGAGAGAGAGAGAGAAGAGAGGGAGCCCTCTTCGTGAGGGCACCCCAGTGAGAGAGAGAACGGAGTAGGGGAGGCGCCGAGGGGCTGAGGGGGGCGCCGCGGGACTGGGCAGGAGCCCCATGGGGGCAAAAGAGCCCCGCGGGGGCAAGGGCGCCGTGGCGCTTGGGCGCACGGGCTGGTTCGGCGGCTCCGGCACGTTTTCGTGCGGAGGCCATAACTTTCGTCTCAGTTGGAACCACAAGGTCCACGAGTACTCAAATTGAAGCTCTTTCGAAGATCTATGACATAGAAGTGTCCGATCATCTGGAATCTAGATCATTTGAGTTGGATTTTCTGTTCCATTTTGCGGTAATTTCGGATGTCTTAATCCTTTTAATTCTCGTGTTTTAAGTTATAGTTAAGGGTCACGGGTTTAGATATTGTTTCGATGTCTTATTAGGAGCTCGAATAAGGTTTCAAGTCATTGATCGACTTTTGTAAAGAAGAGGTGAACCCCGAGGAGGCCCGAGGAAGGATTTTCAGTCATTGTTTCGTCTACGCGCTCGTTATCACAATGCTCATCATCGAGGTGGGTGGTTCTAAACCAAGTATAAGGTTTGAGCTATTAAGCTCTAGAAGCATGATAGGGCAAGATGAATATCCAATTAAAATATTTTATGCTCTGTCTGTTTAGTCTCTGTACAAGGAAATGAAATGAATAAAGGAAGTTATATGCATGATATTGTTGAATTGTTATTTGAGTTTGATAAAGTAAAGTAAGTTATTATAAGTTAAGTGAGCTCTCAAGTATGTTTAGATGTGCTAAAATTTCTTTTAGTTGCAATCTATACTTACGCCCATTCATTTTCTAGTATTTGGTTATTGGGTTTTGCTAAGCCTAATTAGCTAAAGATATGCTAGAATTGTTTATATACAATTTATGCTAGCATGAGACGTTTAGAATTGCTTTATTTGCAATCGATATTTATCCGTGTTTATTTCCTCGTATTAGAATGTTGGATTTTGCTAAAGCTTATGTAGCTAAGTATTGTCTTTTAGGGTGAGTTATAAATCCCTTATAGGGCAAGATCATGCTCAATTAAAGGATTAGCCTTAGACGATTGCTCTAAGCTTGGTATTGTTAGCTAAGTCAAGTAAGTAAGGAAGGTTAAGGTTAAGTAATGAAGGAAGTTAAGGAAGGATATAACTTCTGTTGTAAGCAGGTTATCGAGCTCAAAGAACATTTTATTTGCATTATCATACCGTGACCTTCGTGTCACTAATGTTGAACATTTGAAAGTAAAGGGAGTCACTGCTGGGTAACCCCCTCGCATACTCAGAGGATACTTGAGGTAACCCCTCTCTCATCCTAAGGCATAAGGGTGTAGTAGACAACAGGTTTGAGCCAGGAAAGGCGCCAAAAAAGGAAGTAAAAGGTTTTGCGGGTATGGAGAGGGCTTTTGAGTTTTGCTCTCCATATGCCGCTAGTTTATAAATTGGATATTCCAAAGTTTATTAAAGAGTTTTCTCATAAAACCCCACTGAGTAGATTAGTGCTCACACCCTCTTTTTCAAATTTTTTCAAGTTGAGATGCTGAGGCCGGTGATGTGCTGCTGATGGGGGTTGTCTTAGATTTCAAGTATGTTGCTCTATATGGTTACATGTTTTATTCCGCTAAGTTTCTGCTAAGTACTCTGATGTTAGTATTTAGTTTTGGTATGTGTAACTTGATTCTTGATAGTAGCATGTTTTAAATGCTATGAATCCTAGTTATCAATAAAGTCTTTGAAGTGTGATCTTTTGACATACCCGTCTATGTCTTTATTGATTCCGAGTTATTTGAATAGTCATACCTGTTGAGCATTTTGGTATCTATTCATCTTCAGTTGACTTGTGAATAAGTCTTGAATGCTTGCTATTATTGTTCGCCTACAAAGAGGCTTTTCTTTCCAAGCATGATTCTGTTCGTTCAAGTTAATCTTAAGTTGTTTTCTTGGTCCGTCCTATGATTAGGACAATAAGATATATTTGACTCTGACCTATTTATGAGTCTTAGTTGATGTGACCTATGATGAGGTCTTGTTTATTTGAAAAGTCATACTCCTCCTATCATGTTTGTCTTTGGATTCTGTTTAAATTTCGGTTGGCCTATGATATAGCGCTCTTTTGACTCGATTGAATCCTTTGACCCCTTTGACTTGTTTGAACCTTTGACCCCTTTGAATCGTTGAAAACGATAGTTCTTCCAAGTCATAAAGTTAAGTTGCCTAAGTTCCTGAGGCGCTAACTTAGTTTAATTCTAAAAACACCACCCTGGATTTCCGATTTTTCGTGCTATTTTACGCACAACAACCCCATCCCCATCCTCGGGACCGGGCTATTACATAACTGATTTGGCAGACATCTAAAATTTAGTTTTCTATGGGCAGGGTTGATTGTGCAGATCTCTTGCTGCTTGGCTCCTACTTCTTCATGAGCTTTGATGTCACTTCTCAATTCGGCAAGTAGGGAAGTTGGAGGAATTTTCTTGGTCAATCTATGACTCATAATCCTCTGTACTTACACGATAGTTGGAGGGAATGGATTTGCAGACCCTATCCATTTCAAACTCCAAACTTCTTCTCTTTGCTAAAAACTCATGCCGTGATAAGTAGTGATCAAGAAATAAGACTGGATGGACATTGAGTGTCTCCAGTTATACCAGTAGAAGTATCGGTTTAGCAACTTAAAAAGTTCTTGATCTTGCTTGGCCACAAATGCAAATTGAGTAAGAAGTAAATTTGTTACCTCTTTTTGTGCATTTTTAGCTGCCACTATAAAAAGTGTGAATATCTTCTTCAGTCAATTAGAGAGAGGGACAAGTTCTCCTGAAATAGTTAGCTCCATAGTTTGAATGAGGAATTCCGATGAAAGAAATAAACTCATCTGGTTCGGAACAGTCTTGGAAGTCCGCTGTTGATACATTCTTGGAGACTGATGACGGGACGGCATTGGCAATCGAGGTATTTGAGGCTGTGGCATTTATGTTGCCATTTCCTAGCCTTTTTCTTCTTAAGTGAGTGCAGATGAATGCTTCCTCTCTTGGAAATCCAGTCTGAGATGAGGACTGGTAATGCATCATCATTTGGTAGCTTCAAGATGTCTTAAATCATCTTGGTCATTTTGAGAACAAGTCCTACCATGGACTCAAACTTTCTTGTTCTCTTTAAGTTGAAAGCCTTGAAAACTTGACACTTGAGTTGTGAGAATACAAACTCTGCCCAGTTTGTCTTGCATCCTTCAGCTAGGTGTATCATCACCTTGTACCTCTCCTGGGTAAGCTGGCTTAGGCTTCCAATTGCTCCAAACATCATCTTGTTTGTGATGTCGAGCAGAATTCCATACTCTGGTCTTAGATCAGTTTTAGCTGTGGAAAAACTGAATGCCTTTTGGCAGGTAGGGGTCTTCCACCTTCTCCAGTATGGTTCAGCTACTTCACTCAACTCTTGAACAGTTGCGCCTTGCCTTGGAAGTTGAAAAACTTCAGCAACTGCTCTTTCAGTTATCTTAATTGATCGGCCATGGATAACTGATGTGATCTCCTTGCCATCAGCACTGATTTGTGCTTGGAGAACAAATTCACACACCTGACTTTGTCTGAAGAAACTGGGTGGTGTTTCTAGGTAGTGAAGAATCCCTGTCTTGTGAAGAGAAACAAGCAGATTCTGGCCATTTAAATTTTGAAGAATATCCTGGAATTTCTTCCTTTAAAGGAATTTGTCTCTCATCATTTGTTTCTTGAAAGATCTAGGGGAACTAAGTAATTCTGCCATTTGAAGAAAGTTTGGCTAGAATTCTTGAAAGACTCTTTGAATGAGATTGGGAAATGAGTATGTCTCTTCTCTTTTTGCAAGGGAGAGGGACTAGATTTGAATTGATTTATGAGTAATGAATGAATACTCATGTATCTTTGAAAAATTTGGTCCCTTGCTTTTGTTTATTTGTTTTAAATGCCTTTGTCAGATTTTCAACGGTAAGAATTCAAGTGATTTTACTGACATGGCATTTTTATCAATAAAATATTTATTTTACTGATCAAAAAGAGTTACAGAGCTTAATTACAAGAAGAACACTTAGAGGTTCTAATCAGCGAAGCTTGATCAGTCTCTAATCCTTCTTATGCTCTGTCTTCTGCCTTTTAGCAGGTGGCTCACCAGTTTTGTCGTGGCTAGATGGTGATGGCTGTAACTTGTTTGAGCATTCAATCGATCTTGCAGCTGCTGGATGAGCTCTGAGTGAAGCTTTAGCTGCTCCTGAATGCTGTGAAACTGCTCTTCGTACTGATCTGTGCACTGAGCAATGGAGCTTTCTGGTTGCTCCCGGAGCTGTATATCTGCTGTTCTGTTTTCATGGAGGATGAGACCTTCAAGTAGTAGTTCATCATCTTTTGATATGGCTTCATCTCCATCTTCTGTTTCACTTAGCTCGTCGCAGGCGATTGTCCTGGTCTGTTCAGGATTTCCCAAGCTCTCTATTTCGCCATAGTTCTTCTCTGTTGGTGGTAGCATGATTCCTGATGTCTGCTTGTTTGGATCTCTGTACACCACCATAGCCAGTGAGCCTGTATAGCCTTGAGGCTTTTCTTCAATCAACTGATCAATCAGATTTTCCAAATGTGGCACCTCATCAACATGATCAGTTATTGTTTCTTCAGAGATAGGTTTATGAGTTGCTTCATCAAGAGGTGTTTGAACTGTAGAATTGTACTGAGAGATTGACTCAGCTTGTCCTGCAAATAGTAGTTGACAATCTGTTTCATTTTCAGTTTCTTCAGTGAATTGAGCTTCTTTATATGGCTCTACAGTAGAAGCATCTTGAGATTCCTCTTGGTTCTTTTCAGACTCAGTTGGCCCTTCAGTTTGACCCTCTTCTGGTCTAACTTGGTCAAACTCCAAGTCAGTGATGTACTTGTGAGTTTCTTCAGTGGAAGGTACTCTGTGCTCTCGAGAGTCTGTAATGATGTTGATAGTGACCTCTTTTGGGTAGTGTAGATCTCCCAACACATCTTCTATGAGATCATCTAATGGCACCTCCTTTTCTTCTGGTGATACAGTTTCAGGTTGTGATCCTGATTGACCTTTGATAACTTTGTCATGGAGCCATTTTTGTAATCTTAAACATCTTTTGCTCTCCTTTTCAACAGAGAAAGTGGGTGGCTTAATTCCATTCATGTCACAGATCTCGCAGACGATATTTTCCATTGATCCCCTGGATGGATTGACACATCTTCTTGAGACTTAGTTGTCTCTTCAGATCTTTACTTTTTCTGGCTCCGGCATTTTTGCTGCTCGATCACCACGTACTCCATTCTTCTTCCCTCTTCCAGAAACTCATTCTATGGAATGTGATGCGATCCTCGCCGGCATACGACAAAGACAGCAGATCTTTTATCCAGGACTGTAGCAGATTCCACGGAATGGATGGATGGATCCAAACCCTAGCCTCTCAAAGATGTCAAACCTCGAACACGATGTAGTCGAGACCCTTAATCAATTGGAAACATGAACTTGGATTGGGTGATGACGCCACAAACGGGGATGTGAATCCATTTGATAAGTCGATTGAATCTCACGTTGTGTTGTGAAACTCGAATAACTCTCTCAGAGAGAAAAGTGAATAACTCACGTTAATTTTATAATATCAAAGTTGTTCTCAAAAATAAGAGTTACAAGTCTTCTATAGTTGGTCCAAAAATTAACTAAGCCCTAAATTAATATCCAACTTAAACTAGGAAATTAAAACATAAAAATCGCACAATTCCGGACACGTCCAAATGGGCGCGACACGGGCTCATTCGCGCCTCCACTCGCGCTGTACGTCGCGCCGGTCTCACTCTGTGTAGCGTCTGCGGCACGACCGGCTTCACTCGCGCCTCAGGTCGCGCTGTAGAACGCGCCAGTCTCATCGCCCGAAGCGTTGGTGGCGCGACCGGTTCCACTCGCGTGTTCACCCGCGCTATAGCTCGCACCAAGCGGCACGACTGGGTGCTCGCGTCCTGACTCGTGCTGTAGTCCATGCTCGCAGCTTGAGATCATTATCTTCCACTTGGGGTCGGGTTCTTCTCCTTCTACGGGTCGTTTAGCCAACTCTTGGTTCCAGATCTCTCGCATGAATCCATTGAGGCTTTCCTTGAACCTCTTGGCTCTTGCTCGGGTTACCGGTCCTTCAGGTACCTTGATTGGATTGGACATCTCCTCGGTTCGAGTCTTATCATCCCCCTCCTCTTGAAAAGGATTTGTCCTCAAATCCAGCTCGTCACCTACATCAAAAGGACTTAAGTCAGCAACATTAAATGAGGAACTCACTTTGTACTCACCTGGCAAGTCCAACTTGTATGCATTGTCACTGATGCGCTCCACAACTTGGAATGGTCCATCGCCTCTAGGAAGTAACTTAGAACGCCTTTGAACTGGGAACCGTTCTTTACGTATATGTAGCCAAACCCATTCACCAAGCTCAAACACAACCTTCCGTCGCCCCTTGTTGGCCTTATTAGCATACTGCTCCGTTCACCTATCTATGTTTGCTCTAGCCTTCTCATGTATCTGTTTCACAAAGTCAGCTCTCTTTTCCCCTTCAAGGTTAGTATGTTCATGAACAGTTAAAGGAATCAAATCCAACGGTTTTAAAGGATTAAAACCATATGCAACTTCAAATGGAGAAAATTGAGATGCAGAATGCACAGACCTATTATATGCAAATTCAACATGTGGCAAACATTCCTCCCAAGTTTTGATGTTCTTTTTAATAATTGCCCTTAACAATATAGATAAAGTCCTATTTACTACTTCCGTTTGACCATCAGCCTGTGGGTGACAAGTAGTAGAAAACAAAAGCTTCGTACCTAACTTACACCACAAGGTCTTCCAGAAATAACTCAAGAACTTAACATCTCTATCAGAAATAATGGTCTTGGGCATGCCATGTAAACGCACAACTTCTTTAAAGAACAAATCAGCAATGTAGGATGCATCATTTATTTTAGAACATGCTATGAAATGTGCCATCTTGGAAAATCTATCCACAACTACAAAAATAGAATCATGACCACGTTTACTCCTAGGCAATCCTAACACAAAATCTATAGATATAGATATCCAAGGTGATGTAGGAATAGGCAAAGGCATGTATAAACCATGTGGTTGGACTCGAGATTTGGCTTGTCGACATGTAACACACTTAGCACACACACGTTCCACATCACGTTTCATATGAGGCCAAAAGAAATGCTTTCTCAATGCAGCTAGAGTTTTGGCTACCCCAAAATGTCCCATCAAACCACCACCATGTGACTCCAATAATAAAAGCTCACGCATGGAACAATTAGGCACACACAACCTATTTTCTCTAAACAAATATCCATTATGCCTATAAAATTTTCCATCTCCAGATTCTTCACATACAACATATATATCCTTAAAATCACCATCCTCACTATACATACTCTTAATATGCTCAAAACCAAGTAACTTAGCATCTAAGGTGGAAAGTAAAGCGTACCTCCTCGATAGTGCGTCAGCTACTACATTGATGTGACCCGGGACCTATGGGACACAACAAAGACAAAGAACGCGGAAGCTAGGAATGAAACTACGTCAGATGCGTAAGGGATCAATATGACTCTAGAGAAAAGACGAAAGACTCGACTAGAAAAAACAAGACTCGAACGGAAATAGAACTTACTAGGATAAGTAGACACGAACTAGGACTCGACTGTTGACACGATGAACACCCTTGGATGGCTGGAACTCGGCGGTGATGGCTGGAATCACGACGAACGACGGTGGTGGAAGGAATCTCGGCGGCGATGAAAGGTAGAAGGATAAATCAGGATCGGCGAACCCGTGTTGAATAACTCGAACGCGCACGTCTAACTTCTCCGGATAGCAATTCTCCCAAGTACTCATTGTACCCTGAAGAACTTGAATGTATTGTATTGCTAGAACAATAGAATTGTAGGTAACAGTTTGATCAACCAAAGAATCGTGAGACAGATTGAGAATAACTCTTTATTTCTTGCAATTGTCTGATTTATGAATGTCACAAGGTACTCCTATTTATAGGAGCATATATGGATGAAAATTAGAGTCCTAAAAGCTAGAGAAATCGAAAATATACTAATCCTAATCAATCTAGGATAAAATCAAAAGATACCAAAAATAAGATAACAAAAATCTAACTAGATAAAGATAAATCCCAACAATTTGGGCCTTCATAAATCTCGCCTATTTGGACCTTTAATTACACAACATGGGCTGAAATATAGTGTATAATTTCATGGCCCATGTAATATAATCCTTGCCACCTTTGCATGAAAAACAGCATCTCCCGATTTCCCATGCAAACACGTATAACTTTTCATGCACACGTCCAAATGGCGTCATTCTTCTTCTCACGTCTTCATGCTTCCTTCATCATCATCTATGGATAGCATGGTGATCAATCTCGAGCTGAATATTTGATCTTCATGTATTGTTCCTCAAATCTTGATTTCCAATCTTTGATGGCCCTCACTCTAACAATCTTCGGACCTTTGAATGTGTAACGCCCCGATCCCGGGAGAAGGGCAGGGGACCGGTGCGCTACTTGGGGGAAGGGGGAATGGGTTGTTGAACAGAAGCTATCAAAGAAATAGGGTTAGTGCCCTAAAAATTTGGGCAGCATAACCTCTATAAATGGATCAATCCACGCTTTTTAAGCGTATGAAATGACTCAAACCAGATACCATGACTCTTAGGATGAACCAAGAAAGAATAACAAAGGCAAACTTCAATGTAAATAATAACAGTTCAAAGGTTAACTGTTAATAGGTTAGACATGAAAAAGGCCAGAGTGATGTCTGTCCAAATACTTGAAGTAAAGAGATGACAGGCTCCCGCCTGTCGTGAAAGCAATATAAAGCCAGGCTTTTGCCTTGACATGGAAAACAATGTAAAGCCAGGCTTGCGCCTGTCTGAATAAGGAAAGTAAATAAATGTCAGGCTTTTACCTGTCAGGAACGGAAAGTAAACGGGATTTGGAGAACCGAACACTCCGTAACAATAAAGAAAATGGGATTCGGAGAACCGAACACTCCATAACAGTAAAGAAAATGGGATTCGGAGAACCGAACACTCCGTAGCAATAATCAGAGTAAGCGGAAAGAACGTAGCGCATTTATTCAGACTCAAAAGGAAACATGTTCTCAGTTAGACTCCATAGCGGAAAAGGAAACATATACATCAAATGATAGCCCTTCAGCCTTAGCACAGCTGTCCACCACCCCGCAGCTCATCCTGAAAAATATTTGAAAAGATTTTGGGCGTGAGTACTAATGCACTCAGTGGGTACTTTTGAGAAAAAACCTTCACAATCATTTTATAAAACAGAATATCCAATCATATTTTAAGCATATCATGGAAAGCTTTCAAAACAGAAAATTTGGGAATTCCATGTATACTAAATCATTTTAGTTCCATCAATGCGCGCCACTCTCCCCTAGAACGCTTACGGTGAGTCGGTTCGTGTACACAACCCGGCTGCTTAAGGTTGGACACTGCCCTGTTTGCTTGGGGCTCGATATCGTGAACCATTGTAGTTTCGTCACCAAAAACAGTAGTAAGACTTACATGAGTCAGGAGATCACATCAAATACAGTCATGAGTTGGATATTCAATCACATTCATTTTATAAATATCAGGGCTTAATAACCCGAAATACATTTTTATATAATAAAAACCCACCTGAAAATCTGATCTGGATAGCTAGATCTAGATTCTGATTCTGATCTCAACTAGAAGTCTCCTTCTTCTGTTCCTACAAGATTATCCGGCAACTTAGTTTCGATGAATGACTACCATTAGGTCAAAATCTAACCTTTCTTAGCTATGAAGTAAATATTATAATATCTACTATCTTAATACGCAGCATCTGGGTCATCAAAACATTTTGATTCTTAAGGGAACTTTACTCAGGGAATTTTTATAAAGAAAAACCGTTTAGGAAGTTTTGGCATACGGGGTGGTCAAACCCGTATCCTAAAATTAACTCGGTACAAATAAATTCATACCGCAAGATCCGCCCATTGGAAAAATATGAAACTTTAAATAAAAATACTATATTTTGACACGGAACAACTTTTGAGCTTAAAAATATGATAGGGCTATCCACGAAGGATAGATCTGAAAAAGACTACAATTTAATAATCGGATACTCAAAATATATCCGAAATTAAAAAGTGACAACATTGAAAATGTATATAAATATACATAGAACATAAAACCCTAAAGACACCTTTTGATCTGACGACCCGAAAGAGTCACCGATTTGAGGGGTGGTTGCGACTTTTGGCGGCAGTCACGACGATTTTTCATCGTGATCGTCCGTCGTGTCATCATTTCAATCACGTATTCGTGATCTACACGTTGACACCTTCAAAATGACTATTTCAGAAATGAAATAGGAAACTAGAGTCGTACCTTCTCTAGAAGCTGCTCGGCATTTCGATTTTGAAAATGAATGAAAAATGAAACCTTAACCTCCTATTTATAGAAGAAAAATAAATAGGATAATAACGAATAAAAGAAAGAGGATAATGATGGAATAGGATAATGATGGAAAAAGAATAGGATAATTACGAATAGGATAATATTTCGAAAAAGAAATTGGATAATGACGGATGTGCCTTAGTTATCCAAATCTATTACCTTTTACCCTAAAATTGTGCCAAGTGTTCATTTGAACTCGAAATTGGAAAATTCAAAGTTTGGCACGATGCTTGAAAATTTTTCAATCAGCTCAAGAAAAATATCAGAACATATTTTTAAAGCAATTTTTGACCAAAATAAATTTTAATAGATTTCCCTGGCTGCGATTTTCCTTTATTTGAATCCGTTAAGGACCCAACTTATTTCTTAGATTACCCTCAGGTAACATATGTCGAATAAAACCTTCTAAAATATTTCGGGGTATTACAGAATGATAGCTCCGAATTTAATTCTTCAAGGCTTTTCAGGATCATATCATTCCCCTCCTCTTGAAAAGAATTCGTCCTTGAATTCAAATCTTTGGGGTCAAGGACTACCATGAATGGATCATGAAACTCCTTTGTGTGCACAACTAAATCATATGGAACATTCTCAACAACCTGTAAAATAAAGACATCAAAAGTACAGGGTTGATAAAAAAACGTTAGAACTCGGTAGCTCCTCCATGACTTCTTCTTTGAGTTCTTTGTGCTCCACATTCATTACTCCATTAATGTCAATCTTCTCTTGAAAACATGGCTGCATGTCCATCAATTTCTCAACTACTTCGAATTCCTCAACTGTATCATTGGATTCCTCAACGGCGGCAACAATCTCTATTTCTTCTTCCTCGACTTTTCCAACGTCTAAGCACATGGGAACAGATGGCAATGAGATAATAGGTACTTCAACGAAGTCTAGAATTGGTACCTTGGAAGTAGAATCGTCATTGGTAGCAATGAACTCAGATGGTAACACAACGCTCGACTCTACTTGAACCACTTCATTTTGCCTCATCTCTAGACTCTCCAACCACTTGTCTATCTCAATGGCGTATTGTACCATGTCTTTCAACTTGTCGAAGTGATACAATGCTACCTTTTCTTGGATTGCCCTTCGTAGACCAGCTAGAAATCTATCCATGGTATCTTCTGGATATTCTTCTACATTAGCTCGTCTCATGGCTTCAATCATTTTGTCGTAGTAGTCATTTACACTTCGATCTCTTTGTCTAAGCTTGTATAGCTTCTCCTCCAACTGCCATTGGTAGTGATCTGGAATGAAGCGTTTCCGCATCAAATCTTTCAACTCACGCCATGTGTCGATAGGTGGAAGGTGATCTCGATGACATCAGTTCTGCTAGAATTCCCACCATGTTGCTGCGTAGCCTCTAAACTCCAAGGAAACTATTTGCACCTTCTTTGGCTCGGGAAAGTAGTAGTACTCAAAAACCTTGTCTACTTTTCGTTCCCAATCAAGGTATGCATTGGGATCGTGTAGACCTTCAAACTTTGGGATGGTTATCTTGTTGCAGTGTAGACCATCGGCATCTCTGAATCGATTTGGGCGGGCTCGGATTGGATCCATCTAACTTGATGATGTGGGGCTGCTGTATAGATGGTGTAGGTAAACCGACTGTTTTTGGTGTATGGTGTATGGGTGTAAGGTGCGTTTGGTGTACGGGTGTATGAACCGGGTGGTGTATGGATGGTGTACGGTGCAGACAGTGGTGTAGGGAGTAATTTTCGATCCACTAGGGTGATATGGACGAAAATTAATGTTATTGGGAAGGATAAGGATGGTAGAGAAAGATTAGGATGAAATAAGAATGTATAAGGAAAGAAAAGATATAGATAAGATAGTATCTATTTGGATGTGTTTGACCAATGTGAACACAATCTAAAAATCCCTAAATATATGGAAACAAATCTAAAAACAAGGAATTAAGATAAAAAAAACACAATAAACAAACTGAATTTTCGTTTATTTTTTTATTTTTATTTTTTTCGTTTATTTTGTGCTGTAGGGATTCGATCGATCCCTCTGCTCTTTTCTCCTTTTTTTTGTTTTTTAATGAACAATGCAAATATTACAACTCGAAAGACTCAAAACGATAAGACGAACAAAAACATTGTATTGAACCACGAACGATAGAAACCGACGTGGCTCTGATACCAATTTATGATGTGACCCGGGACCTATGGGACACAACAAAGACAAAGGACGCGGAAGCTAGGAACGAAACTACGTCGGATGCGTAAGGGATCAATACGACTCTAGAGAAAAGACGAAAGACTCGACTAGAAAAAACAAGACTCGAACGGAAATAGAACTTACTAGGATAAGTAGACACGAACTAGGACTCGACTGTTGACACGATGAACACCCTTGGATGGCTGGAACTCGGCGGTGATGGCTGGAATCACGACGAACGACGGTGGTGGAAGGAATCTCGGCGGCGATGAAAGGTAGAAGGATAAATCAGGATCGGCGAACCCGTGTTGAATAACTCGAACGCACACATCTAACTTCTCCGGATAGCAATTCTCCCAAGTACTCGTTGTACCCTGAAGAACTTGAATGTATTGTATTGCTAGAACAATAGAATTGTAGGTAACAGTTTGATCAACCAAAGGATCGTGAGACAGATTGAGAATAACTCTTTATTTCTTGCAATTGTCTGATTTATGAATGTCACAAGGTACTCCTATTTATAGGAGCATATATGGACGAAAATTAGAGTCCTAAAAGCTAAAGAAATCGAAAATATACTAATCCTAATCAATCTAGGATAAAATCAAAAGATACCAAAAATAAGATAACAAAAATCTAACTAGATAAAGATAAATCCCAACAACTTGGGCCTTCATAAATCTCGCCTATTTAGACCTTTAATTACACGACATGGGCTGAAATATAGTGTATAATTTCGTGGCCCATGTAATATAATCCTTGCCACCTTTGCATGAAAAACAGCATCTCCCGATTTCCCATGCAAACGCGTATAACTTTTCATGCACACGTCCAAATGGCGTCATTCTTCTTCTCACGTCTTCATGCTTCCTTCTTCATCATCTATGGATAGCATGGTGATCAATCTCGAGCTGAATATTTGATCTTCATGTATTGTTCCTCAAATCTTGATTTCCAATCTTTGATGGCCCTCACTCTAACAATCTTCGGACCTTTGAATGATAGTTCCGAATTTAATTCTTCAAGGCTTTTCAGGATCATATCATACATTCTCCTTCCCTTGCTTATACTTGATGACGTATGGAAATGTCTCTACAAACTCCATCCAGCAGGCATGTCTTTTGTTCAACTTGTGTTGCCCCTTCAAATACTTCAACGACTCATGATCGGTGTGGATCACAAATTCCTTAGGCCACAAATAGTGTTGCCACGTCTGCAATGCACGAACTAGTGCATACAACTCCTTGTCATATGTCGGGTATTTTGCAGTGGTGCCGTCGAGCTTCTCACTGAAGTAGGCAATGGGCCGTTTCTCTTGCATCAACACTGCACCAATTCCAACACCAGAAGCATCATATTCTATCTCAAAAATTTTAGAAAAGTTTGGAAGAGATAGTACCGGTGGATGTGTCAATTTCTCCTTGAGCGTTTGAAACACTTTCTCTTGTGCTTCTCCCCAATGAAATTCCACAGTCTTCTTAATCACCTCGGTCATGGGTGCTGCGATACTACTGAAGTGTGGAACAAAACGCCGATAGAAGCTCGCAAGTCCATGGAAACTTCGAACATCACTCGCATTTGTTGGCGTCGGCCACTCTTGGATGGCTCGAACCTTCTCGTCGTCCACCTGTACTCCATCTACACTAACAACAAAACCAAGAAACACAACCTTATCTGTGCAAAAGGTGCATTTCTTCAAGTTAGCATATAGTTGTTCTTTTCTCAAAGCAAGCAAAATAAATTTCAAATGCTCAACATGATCATCTTCATTCTTGCTATAGATTAATATGTCATCAAAATAAACCACCACAAATCTACCTATAAAGGCACGTAAGACATGGTTCATAAGACGCATAAATGTACTATGAGCATTTGTTAACCCAAATGGCATGACTAACAACTCATACAATCCTAGTTTTGTAATGAATGCCGTTTTCCACTCATCCCCTTCCTTGATGCGAATTTGGTGATATCCACTTCTTAAGTCTATCTTAGAGAATATGCATGCACCATGTAATTCGTCTAACATATCATCTAAACGGGGAATGGGGTGTCGATATTTTACCGTAATATTGTTGACGGCTCTGCAGTCAACACACATCCGTAGCGATGAATCTTTCTTCGGCACGAGCAAAACTGGACTCGCGCATGGACTCAAACTCTCCCTCACTTGGCCTTTCTCCAGTAACTCATGTATTTGATGTTCTAGCTCTTTTGTCTCTTCAGGGTTGCTTCGATATGCCGGTCGGTTAGGCAATGTAGCGCCGGGCACGAAATCAATTTGGTGCTCGATTCTCCTAATTGGTGGAAATCCCGGTGGCATCTCTTCGGGAAAGACATCATTGAAATCCTGCAAAAGAGACACAATAGGACTAGGCAAAGATGGATCAAATGGATTAGCACTCATTAACACATCTCTGCGGATCATCAAGTACATTGGCTTCTCATGTTGCACAGCCCATTTGACATCACTAGCTGTTGCAAAACAAGCATGTTGGACCACCTCCTTTCCAATGTTGGCCTCTTTTCCTTTCTTCCTCATGGTATCGGCCTCCTCTTGTAGCTTCACTTTGTCCTCGTACACTTGAGATGGTGTTAGAGGAGCTAGTGTCACCGTCTTCTTGTTAAGTATTAAAGAGTACTTATTTGTGAAACCATCATGCTTCACCCTCCTATCGAATTGCCATGGATGTCCTAGAAAAATATGTCCCGCTTGCATAGGCACAACATCACACAACACTTCATCTTCATACTTGCCAATCCGAAATGGCACTCGAACTTACTTATTCACTTTGGTTTCTCCACTATCATTCAACCACTGCAGCTTGTATGGCTTAGGATGTTTGAGAACCGGCAATCCTAACTTCGTCACCATCACAACACTTGCAACATTAGTACAACTACCGCCATCAATAATCATACTACATACCTTATCCTTGATGTGGCATCGGGTATGGAATATATTCTCCCTTTGCTCCTCATCGACGCTCTTGGTGTGCAGGCTAAGAGATTTGCGTGCAACCAAAATGAGAGCGTTGGGCGCTGCGTACTCCTCCTCCCCACTCGACACGGATAAACCCGGCATCTCCGGATCAACTTCTTCTTCATCCGTCACAATCTCACCATTGTCCTTTAGGATCATCACACGTCGGATTGGGCACTGATTAGCTATGTGACCTCTACCTTGACATTTAAAGCACTTAATGTCTCGGTTTCGGTTACCCGACGAGTCTTGGTTGCTTGATCCCGTCACTGTACGTGTCTCAGCCTTCGGCTTAGTGAACGGTTGCTTCTCTTCTTTCTTCCCTTGATTTGAAGCTTTCCATAGAGCTGTGTTGGAATTTGAGTTCGACTTCCATGTGGAAGAACTCACTCGGTTGTTGTTCTCCCTCCTCTTGAGTTGGTTCTCTACTTTGATAGCCATTTGTACCATGTCCTCCATCTCGACATAGTGCTGTAACTCCACCACTTCTCGGATCTCTCTATGCAAACCGGCTAGAAAGCGAGCCATTGTGGCCTCCCTATCTTCCTCCACATTTGCTCGGATCATTGAGACCTCCATCTCCTTGTAGTAGTCATCTACACTATTCGTACCTTGTCTCAAGTTTTGCAACTTGTTGTATAGCTCTCGATAGTAGTAACTTGGTACGAATCTCTTCCTCATCACTGCTTTCATCTCTCCCCACGTCTCTATTGGGTGTTCTTGATTACGCCGCCTATTGGATGTCAACTGATCCCACCAAACTATGGCATAATCTGAGAACTCCACTGCTGCTAACTTCACTTTCTTCAGCTCAGAATAGTTGTGACAATCGAACATCATCTCAATCTTGCGCTCCCATTCAAGGTACAAAGCTGGATCATTTTTACCTTGGAATAAAGGCACATTCATTTTGATGTTTCCGAGATCGTCGTCTTCTCGATTCCTTGCTCTCCCGTGTCTCCTACCTCCAGCAGTTGAATATCTGTCTTCCTCCTCGGAATCGCCCATCTCAGTGTCATAGTAGTCATTTCGTTGTCTCTCTACATGCCCGTAGCGTCTAGCCTCTATCCGAACTCCGTGTCCGCCTCTTCCATCCCTTCCGCCATGGTTCTCTCGAGGAGCTTGTTGAGATTGCTCCTATATTGAATTTTCTACTTGGTTTAGCCTCTCATTCAATGATGCCATCTCGGTCTTGAACAACTTCGTGAGATGTTGCTGAATGGCTTCCACCGTATTCTTAGGATCAAAAGTATTGTTCATCTCATCACTCGATCCCACTGCTGCTCCCTTGGTACCTGCACTTTTGTTAGACATGTCGATTCTCTTTTTTTTTATCGACTCTTTTTTTTTGAACGATTTTTTTTTTCGTCCTTTTTTTTTACTCCATGAATGAAATAATTACTAACTAGACAAAGAAAAGAACTACAAATGTGACAATGAAATGAAACAAACCTAACGAATTTCTAGCTCTTAACCTCACGTGTATACTCTCGTGTATCACACAATCGGCTCTTTTCACTCTAATAATCTCACACACTCTTGCCTTTTACCACTCGTATTCTCTCCAAATAAAATTAAACTAGAAACACAACCACAACAATGAAATCCCAAAAAACCAATCACAGGTTCACGAAAAATGTACCGGAAAAATTTCGAAAATTTGAAAATTTCCGAAAAATTTTTAACTTCTTCCCAGGAAATATACGCGTGTCCAACAACCCAAATATCAAAATCAAATGTAACGAAAACACCAAAAATTTGCCCGCTTTTTTTTTATTCTTTTTTGCTGATATCGTCTCTTTTTTTTTAATAGGCGAGAATTTAAATTACAGAAATTAAATGATAAATGGAACCTGATACGACCTGGCTCTGGATACCACTTGATACGATCCTCGCCAGCATACAACAAAGACAGCAGATGTTTTATCCAGGATTATAGCAGATTCCACGGAATGGATGGATGGATCCAAACCCTAGCCTCTCAAAGATGTCAAACCTCGAACACGATGTAGTCGAGACCCTCAATCAATTGGAAACATGAACTTGGATTGGGTGATGATGCCACAAACAGGGATGTGAATCCGTTTGATAAGTCGATTGAATCTCACGTTGTGTTGTGAAACTCGAATAACTCTCTCAGAGAGAAAAGTGAATAACTCACGTTAATTTTATAATATCAAAGTTGTTCTCAAAAATAAGAGTTACAAGCCTTATATAGTTGGTCCAAAAATTAACTAAGCCCTAAATTAATATCCAACTTAAACTAGGAAATTAAAACATAAAAATCGCGCAATTCCGGACACGCCCAGATGGGCGCGACACGGGCTCATTCGCGCCTCCACTCGCGCTGTAGGTCACACTGGTCTCACTCTGTGTAGCGTCTGCAGCGCGACCGGCTTCACTGGCGCCTCAGGTCGCGCTGTAGAACGCGCCGGTCTCATCGCCCGAAGCGTTGGTGGCGCGACCGGTTCCACTCGCGTGTTCACCCGCGTTGTAGCTCGCGCCAAGCGGCGCGACCGGGTACTCACATCCTGACTTGTGCTGTAGTCCGTGCCCGCAGCTCGAGATCACTATCTTCCACTTGGGGTCGGGTTCTTCTCCTTCTACGGGTCGTTTAGCTAACTCTTGGTTCCATATCTCTCGCATGAATCCATTGAGGCTTTCCTTGAACCTCTTGGCTCTTGCTCGGGTTACTAGTCCTTCAGGTACCTTGATTGGATCAGACATCTCCTCGGTTTGAGTCTTATCAGAAGGCTAATAGAAACAGGAATTGATCGACTTGATAAAGATATATCCATAGATACCAGTAAAGATACCTGGTAAGAGTTTTGTACAGCTCTTCATGTCCTGCAAGTTCAGGAGCATAGTGATGTGCTACATACTACTGAGTTGTCTCCTCTGCCCATTTCTTGATGTCTTCTCCTTTTGAGAAGGCCCTGATATTTTCAGTCATTTGGGGCATCGGTGGGTAGGTATGCCTGAAGTACTCCGCTTGTGCTTCCTCATGTGGTATTCCTCCTTTAGGAAGTAAGTCCATTGGATTTGCACATGGAGTGATGTCTTCTGCTGAGAGGTTTGGTGTAATTGTTGGATGCTGGTCTTTTTTCGAACTATCCTATCTTTTCTTGATTGCCCTTACACTTCTCTTCTTCTTTTGATGGGCTGGTTTCCTTCTCAGAGCTAGTCTGGCAATTGGTATCTCTTCATCCTCAATATTTGACTCAATCAAGATTGTTCTTGGGTGGTTAATTGAGACTCTTGCTCTGGAGGATGTGCTAGTTCCAGCTCCAGTCGTAGCTGCTCGAGCTTCAGCTTCAGTTATTCGATCCAAGTCCATAAAATACTCATCAGAATCTGAGGGGTCATCCCTTACTATTTCAGTTGCCAATTGTTTTCCTCTTTCTTCTGCATCTGTAGCCTTTTTCCTGCGATGCATTAGCTCAGCTTCTTCAATTTTGACAAATAGAGTTGGCGTTGGAATGAAGTCCCCTCTATTCATTGGTGAGTAGTTTGTTTCTTCAACTATCAGTTCTGGAAACCTTCTTTCTAGGAATAGGCTGACTCTGTTGAGATAACAGATGCTCTGTGGAAATACGTTCTCACTCTTTCATTCCTGAATAAGTAGAACGAATTTCGTGATTTGACTGAAGAAATGTTGAGCCCAGTTAATGTCCAGTTGATCATTAATAGAAATGTAGGCCTTGTACTTTGGCTTGGACATCTCTGAGTGACTGCCTGTAGTCCCAAGAATCATTCTGACCACGATCGAGGCTAGCATTTGATATTCATTCTTAAATCTTGAGATGAAGTAGTTGTTCTTGTAGACTTCTCTTAAGCCTTGTCTCTTCCACAGTTGATATGCCTTCCTCATATCAACCTTGGTGTCATCAAGAATTAGCCATCTGGTAGGCAATTCAAACACTTCTTCAAGATTTTCAGTAGTGAGAGTGAACCGTCATCCTCGGACCACAGTTGAGATTTCACTCATTTTCTTTGAGCTTCTGGCGTTGAGGTAGAATTCTGCAACTGCCTCTGGATATACCTTCTTAGGATAGGTCTCTATGAAGGTTTTCAGATTTGATTGATATAGCTTTGAGATAATCTCGCCACTAAGTGCTGAATTTTTGCAGTTGCAAACAAACACAGTTGGTTCAAAGAATTTATCCCTGTAGAGCGTGCTGTAGAATGCCGATGAATTCTCTCCAGTTAATCTAAAGTTGTAGATCTTTTTAGGAGTTCGATCAAAAGCTTCAGCCATTGTTTGAAAGTTTGATGATTTTGAGAGATTTTTACAGATTCTTGGCAATTTGTGAGAAATGATTTGGCAGCTAAGGTTCAACTTGGATTTGGGGTTTTTCAGCTGACCTTTTTATTGAGAATTTGGTGTGTATCCAACAGTCGGAAATATTTAATTTCAGTGAATTGGAGGGTCAAATTTAAAGCGAATGGGTGCCTGAAAAGTCGCCTCCTTTATTGAAGTAAATTCATTTGGTGTGAGTGAAGTCTAACGGTAAAATAGTGTGACTCGCCATTTTACAGTTTCTTTTAAGTTAGATTCAAACTTATCTATTTGAAGCTTTCTCTCATCTGGTGCTTCCGCGTGGCTTTGAGCTGCTGACGTCATCAGATGACTTGGCTACATCTGGCAATCTCCAGTTGGCATGAGTGGCTTAAATTCAGATATTTTCAGTTTAGCTCTTCCTTTTACTGAGTTGTCTTTCAGCTCTCCTTTCAGTACAGCTGCTTGCTTCAGTTGATCACGAGCTGTTTTCTCCATCACGAACTGATTGAGCATCTGATCAGTTCTGGCCTTTTGAGTTCTCAGCTTCCACGCTTTTCATCATTTTGCAAACTTTTCAGCTTGCTTTTCATTTCAACTGATGATATGAGCAGTTTTGATATCTTTTGCTGACTGAACTGATGCACCTTTTGATTCAGTTCAAGCTTCTGCTCTCCTTTTCTTTTATAGCTGGGGTTGCCTTTTGCATTCTCCCATTATTTGCTTGATCATTTTCATCTTGTGATGCTAGTTCCAAAAGCCCCAATTGGATACATAGCTTGACGGATTTTGCTTCAAGGGCTTTGTGAAGATGATGTCAACTATCTGCCTTTCGGTGGCTGATTTCTATTATCACCATGAGCTTTGTTGCTCTTATGGTATGGCCAGTTGAGAAACCAGTTATAGTGAGGGTTGATTCTCAGTTCATCCCTTGAGTCCAGATACTCACTATACTGTGTTGCGAGATCCGTTGGAGTGAACTTCTCCAGAGGGATCTAAGAATGTTGACGCGCTTGTTAAAGCGTTGTGAGCATATTTCTTCTTGGGTCAACTTATCTTCCAGGTTAACTTCCTGGATGTCTCCGACGATGGGCTGGCTGACCAGTTCTCTTCTGAACTGATGCCCTATCTCGATGAGACTGCGGCCCAAACTGAGTATTTCTCCTTACTTCAGTTGGCCGGTCAGTTCTATTCACCATAGGCCAGTTTTGAGGTTTGGGCCTTTGAAAATTTGGTGATTTTTGTTGAACTGACTGTCTCTGATGAGCTGAAGGTCTTGGCTGAATTGGCGACCTCTATTGAAAGGCTGGATGTCTTTGCTGAGCTGGTGGCCTTTGCTGATAGGCGCACTGCCTATTTTTAGCTTGTGGCCTTCTTTATGATGGCTTCCTCTGCCGAACTGATGGCTGGACTGCGTCTTTTAGTTAGGAGGATTAGCTAGACCTTTTAGGCGGATCTATAGGGATATCTTCAGTTCACTCACCTTCGGTCTCTTCAACTGGTTCGGTTGGTGTAGGTCTGACAAAATCAAGAAGTGTTCCTTCTTGACTGGTTTGGATAACTGCGTTTTCCTTTTCTGAGGTAGTGTACCTATTGTATCCTAACCCTGTACTACCAGTTTCAACTCTTTGATGGCTTAGAATCTCATCAAGAGTTTGAGATCCCTTTTTGAATTTGAGAGAAATCTTCTCTCTCTCATGGACCTCTTGCCATAGCCTATCATTCTCAGCTATTAGATCATCAAAACTAAGCTGCAACTTATCACATTCAGGTGACTAAGCTTCAAGTGATTCAATTCTGTCATGATCACTTCTCAGTCTTTTGACCTCATCTCTTAGGTCATCATTTTCTTCCCTCAGTTGTAAATGCATGCTTGAAATAGCAGTTGCTAACTGGTCCTCTAGCATTCTTAATTGTTCATTTCTTTCATTGCTAGTAATGGAAGATTCATGAATGTGATAAAAAGAGGTTAAGGAGTCGCTGGTGCTAACATCTTCTTTGTTGTCAGCCATGAGGCAGAACAATGCCTCTTCTTCAGAGCTATAGCCGTCGGAGTCGATTCCTGATGGATAATCTGAGTCATCCGGCATGGCATTCTCTGAGTTGGCCATCATAGCTTTTCTTTTGAAAAAGCTTCTCTTCACCTTGGCCTTCTTGTCTTTAGGGAGCTCTGGACACTCATATCTGTAGTGTCCTTGCTTGTGGCAATGGAAGCATTCTCATATGCTTCTGTTGGCTACTCTGGGTTGTTCAGCAAGCGGTTGATTTCTCTCGCCTCTGGGCTCATCATCAGTTTCAAGCATAAGTGATGGTTGATCTTTGATCCGCTTGAGCTTTTCTAGCAGCTTGGCAACTGACTGGATTTGATCATTGATATCTTCAGTCAGGCTCTCATTCTTCTCCACTGCTTTTCTTCTGTGATCAGTTGAGCTGCTTGGTTATTCTCTGGCTGGAGAATTTCTAGGTCGGAAGACATTTCTTCCTCGAGTTTCTCTAAACCGATTCCTTTCGCCGTAGAAGGCTGCATCCTGGGCTGATGATGTGGATGCTTCTCTTTTTCGATTTAGGCTATACTCGTGGGCCTTAAGAGAACCAAAGAGTTCTCTTGGGGTGATGCTAGTCAAATCTCTTGACTCTTTTATAGCAATCACCTTCATATCCCATTCCTCGGTGAGATTGTCTAAAATTTTGGAGTTCATCTCACTATTGGGATATGTTCTTCCCAGATCATTCATCTCACTGATGATGTCAAGAAATCGTGTTTCAAGGCTGGAGATGGTCTCATCTGAGTGCATCTTGAAGGACTTATACTTGTCGACTGCTAGCTAGAGCTTGTTTCCTTTTATAGCTTCGGACTCTTTACACAGATCTGCAAGTAAGTCCCATATCTCCTTGGCAGTTCTACAATTCTTCATGTCCTTCATGTGATCTCCATCTAGAGTTTGGAACAACACGGCTTGGGCCACGAACTCTAAGTTCTTCAACTTCTTCTATTCACTCGTGAGAAGATGAGTTAGCTTCGGGATCCTTGCTGGTTGGTTGACATCAGCAATGTGGGCTTCATTGCCCATCATACTCGTGATTGGACCATCCTCGATAACTTCCCACATATTCTCGTGGATTGAGCAGAGATGCGCTCTCATTCTCCTGCTCCAGTTATCGTAGTTCTCAACGAAAAAGATAGGTAGCTTATGGTTTCCCATAACTTACAAATTAGCACAAATGACTAGATCTGATTCAGTTGATTTGCAGAAACGGCTGATCTTTAGAATTAACCGCTCTAATATCACTTGTTGGTCCCGGGATGAGTCAGAATCAGTTTAGAGGGGGGGTGAATAAACTGATTCCAAAACTGAACTAGATGCGGAATATTAAGGGCCCGTTTTGACTCGCAAATATCATCCGTGCTATATAGAGATCAGTTGAGAAGATCTGCTAGTTCGGAATATTGTGTGTGCTTATAGTGTGCAGTTAAAAACATGCAACTGAACTGAAAATTAAAGCAGAGCACATAAGCAGTTTATAGAGGTTCGAAGCTCAACTTCTACATCCTTTCTTCTTTCGGTAGAAGGGCAATTCAATATGCAAGTGTAAAGTTCCTTTATTACAGTTACACAGTGAAGATAGTTGCTGTCCCGGAAGCTACACTCTCAACTTCCTCAGCCGGTAGGTCGACAACTCACACTTGCGATCCCCAACTACTCGCTAGAGAGATAAGGTGCTATTGTCCGTCTTTTCACGATTTTAGATCTCACTTGATCATCAAACAGTCTTGAAATTGATATCAACTGGGTTGCTCCTTTGCACGTCTGCGTCTGAGCTGGGGTAGTTGATCACTTAAGCACGGTGACTGAGAGAATAGCTCTGGCTGGAAATCTTCAACAACTAGCTCGAAGAGCATTAATGCTTATTCTCATCAGTTGGAACTTTTGATTTTCTGAGTTCTTTGAGCGTGAGGCTTTAGTGCTTCGGCGAACGTCTTCGCGAAAAGACTTAACTTAAGTGCTCTCCAAATTCTCAAAAGTCCCGCGGTCTTGACTGGGGTAGCTCACCTTTTAAAGACAGGTGAGTTGGTGACCGGTATTGATCACTGTTGGATCATAAATGAAAAAGCCAGTTGCAAGGCTTTCATTTAATGGGGTCGTTGGGTTGCCATTACTTTTCTGACAAGTTTTTGCTTTAAGATCTCGGTTGCATTAACTTCAAGATCTTCTTTGGCTTATCTGAATTTTAGTTACGACTCCCTTCACGATCTTCAGTTCTGAGCTTCGTCTGGCAGCTGGAATATTCAGTTATTTTGTCTGTCAGTTCAGCGTGTCCCTTGGCAGTTTGGAAAGCTTCAGTTGAGATCATCTTCAGCTGGTGTTTCTGGGCTTGGGCTTGATGCCTTATGAGCTCCAGTTTGCTTCTACTTCAGCTGGCAATTTGAACCAGTGTTCTTTAGCTGGTATTTTGGACTTGTGTCCCTTCAGCTAGAACTTTCATAGACTGGTCTTCAGTTCGGTTGCTGGCGCTTTGATGCGTCTTCAGCTGGTGTTCTTCGAACTGGTGCTTCATCAGCTAAACTTCATTCTTCAGCTGGTATTCTTTGAGCTGGCATTTTCCATTGACTTGTACATTGGTCTTCTCTTCAGTTGTTATGGTCCTTCAACTTGAATATCCTAAGATGGTATTTCTTTCAGCATGGATCTTTAGACTCGGTACATTTCTTCAGCTGGAATATCTTGAGCTAGTATTTTCTTCAGCTCGTGATTGTCCTCTTTTGGCTTGCAGTTTTCATCAGTTGGTGTCATCATGGACTGACATGTTCATCAGTTCAAACTGATGTGTTGTTCAACTGTTATTTCTTCAGTCAGGAATGATCTAGAACTGGTATGTCCCTCAGTTCTTCTCTTTCAGCTGGTACTCCCTTCAGCTGGGATCTTCCTTTGACTGGAATATTTCTTTAGCTGATATTGGACTAGAACTGGTACGCGCTTCAGTTTTCTTCAGCTGGGACTTCCCTTCAGCTGGCGACGGCCTGAAACTAGTATGTGCTTCAGTTCTCTTCAGCTGGAACTTCCCTTCAGCTGGTGACGGCCTAGAACTGGTATGTGCTTCAGTTCTCTTCAGCTGGTGACGGCCTACAACTGGTATGTGCTTCAGTTCTCTTCAGCTGGAACATCTCTTCAGCTGGTGGCGACCTAGAACTGGTATATGCTTCAGTTCTCTTTAGCTGGAATATCTCTTCATCTGGTGGCGGCCTATAACTGGTATGTGCTTCAGTTCTCTTCAGCTGGAATATCTTTTCAGTTAGTGATGGCCTAGAACTGGTATGTGCTTCAGTTCTCTTCAACTGGAATACCTCTTCAGCTGGTGGCGGCCTACAACTGGAATTGGTCATTAGTTCATTACTGTAGACTAGTGGCAGTTGATACCTTCTCTCGCTGGTACCTGCAACTTTCAGTTTGCCTTGCTAATTATTCTAGCAAGCTACTGTAATCAGCTGGAACATCTCTTCAGCTGGTGGCGACCTAGAACTGGTATATGCTTCAGTTCTCTTTAGCCGGAATATCTCTTCATCTGGTGGCGGCCTATAACTGGTATGTGCTTCAGTTCTCTTCAGCCGGAATATCTTTTTAGTTGGTGATGGCCTAGAACTGGTATGTGCTTCAGTTCTCTTCAACTGGAATACCTCTTCAGCTGGTGGCGGCCTACAACTGGAATTGGTCATTAGTTCATTACTGTAGACTAGTGGCAGTTGATACCTTCTCTCGCTGGTACCTGCAACTTTCAGTTTGCCTTGCTAATTATTCTAGCAAGCTACTGTAACACCCTGAAAATTTATTATATAGAAATTTTTATAAGTTTAATTATACAATGAACTATTTTTCGGGTCAAGAATTACGAGATAAATATTGACACGTCACGAGAGATTGAATGGCCCAATTTCATCCAAGTTTATATATGAAAATTTATATTTCAAAAAAGACGTCAAGATGATTGTTGTGAACCAAAATTTACTTAGATCGTAGCTTGATTAAACCTCCAAAGAAATTATTCCATTAAATATTTTGAACTCAATGTTATGTTTTGATTTTGGCCATTTCAATTTATATTTCATTAAGTTACTACCTGGAGATGCTTACACGTAATTATTTATATATAGTTGTAATTAATTATACATAACCTTCGTATATATAAAAAAAACACCAAAGGATCGAAGAGACGTGTATATTTTCGAAAATGGGTATGAGTTTCAAAGACTATTCCATCTATTTGCCACCTAATCACATTGCATGGCCGACACGTACGTAATAGCTAGTATTGTGTTTATGTGTATCTATGATAATAAGAATACATCTATGAGATGGGTAAAAAAAATGAAGTTTCCTCTTCTCTGCTTCTGCTCCTCCAAATTTGACAGCCATCGCTCGATCACCTATTTTCTATCACCTAACCATAGCTAAAAAGTACAAAAATTATACAACAATCTCTCTCTCGTCCATTAGATTGTAGCTATACAAGAATCCATTCGAATAGGTGTCCGGAAAGTTGGAAACGAAAGCAAGGAACAGTTCATACCTGCTGTCCCGCCGCCATGTGCCGCAGCGAACTTGCGGTGCAATTTTCGGTCGATTCGACCGTCAAATTCTCCCCTATTTATACCGTTTCAAAGCTCTTCTTA
This sequence comes from Perilla frutescens, assembly GCA_026008535.1. NCBI lineage: Eukaryota > Viridiplantae > Streptophyta > Magnoliopsida > Lamiales > Lamiaceae > Perilla > Perilla frutescens. The sequence continues at coordinate 37,887,929 of BRKX01000019.1, forward strand.
CAGGCTACATATATCTACCCTCCAATTGTAAATCAGAGCTCATTTGGTCTACCTTTTTTACACAGAAAGTTCATGCGAAATAGCTGCCGGAAATCAATGTGAATTGTTGCTGCTATTGCTGCTGCTTTGACAGTTCGTTCGTAGCCTTCCTAGGAGTCTAACTTTCTCATGTTATAAATGGCCAAAGAGCAACAAACACGGTTCAGAGGTTTTCTATAAAACTCAACGTCTCTTGAGTATCAAGACCATTAAGATGGGTTATAACTAAACTCATCTTGAATTATTTACGTAATTGATATCGTTAGTTATGTGAATTAATTATTTAAACTCAAGTTTATAAATGTTTCATATTTGTTTTTAAATGTTTTTATATGTCTCATTTGTATGTTCTATGAAATGTTACTATTTATGTGAATTAAAAATCTAAGTTTAAAGTATATAAATGATTATGTTATTCATTTTGTGAATCTATGTGCTATGATGCAAATGTGAATTGTATTGTCACTTGCCTACAGTTCAATTGTGGTTTCACACCACCCTATTGTTATGTGATCATCTTATAGTTTACGATTAGTATTCAGGGTTGAAAGGACTGAGATACGAATCGTACCTATAGTTGTCGTTAATTCCACCCTACAACTGTGGTTAACACCACCCTACAGTTATGTGGTCACACCCTACGTAGGCCCACGTGGCATATATCTCAAGTGCATGCAATTCACTATGATATGTGTTAGACGACTATTTTTTATGTGGATTATGTGCATTTCTACTATTTTAAAGATGTTATACCCACTGAGTGTTTTCTGGCACTCAGACCCCGGTATTTTTCAAAAGATTTCAGGTGATGGAGTTTGAGGCTGGCTGATGGGCGATGACAGTTGACTGTTGATTGGAGTTGGACTATTTGTTAATCAGTTTATCAATTTAGTAAAAGTTATTTGAAGGAATTTATGAGTAAAGTTTCTCTAAGTTATTTAACTTGCTTATGCTATTTTTTTTTCTAAATAGACGCGCTCATGTACACTTAAAATTCATCTCGACTCTTTTATAAGTTATGTTGGAAATGTAATTAGTTTTAATTTTTAAAACAGGTTGATTTTCTTGGGAATTTAAATTAAGATGTTTAGAGATTATGTTATTTTAAAAATATATTCGATTGGGACCTTTAAAACCTTTCTTTTAGCAGCTTGATATCTTTGATAATCATTTTCAAATTTGAAATGCTAATTTAATTTAACAAGTTAAAACGCATTTGTGAGCATTTGCGTTATGTTGATGTATTGGTAGAGTTATTTTGAAATTAAAATGCAGCTCGGTTCTTTTAAAAAGAAATATTGTGAATTGTTTATCTATTTATTTAATTTTTTTTAATAATAGAAAATACCATCTAAAATTATTTAGTGGCGAACTCTTCTCATTTCGTGATCAGGGCGTCACAGCTACAGTCTTCTTTATCTCTCTATTCATCTCTCCTCTTTCACACGAATTGATCATATCTGTTGGCTTTGAAGCTTTGACTTTGTATGATCATCTTAGTTTTCTGCTTGATTTCTTTCAATTCTTTCAAGACTTTTTTCATATTTTGACATATTTTGACATCTCATCAAAACCCCGTGTAAGAAAAACATTGATAGTTTTTCCTAACACTTTTAAAATTGAAAAACATACAAGTATTTGGAGCACTAAATAATTAGAATTCTATAGTTATTTTGTACGATCAATTCAATCTGATTTCAACTAAATCCATGGAACTTTATTTATTTCAACTTTCTCTTTTTTGAAAATTAGTAATGGATGTAATGTAATTGTAAATGAATCCAATTATATTTTATAATTTGAATGATTCATAGTTTTATTGTGTAATGTTAGATTGTCTCTTATCCAAGAATGTTATTTATTTATTCATTAAATCATATTGAAATTTTTTAGACATTTTTTATAGGTGCATAATATTTTTGATTATTTTATTAATTAATTTTTGTATAAATTATAACTATCTTTTAAACTGTATACAACGATATACAACGATTTGAGATGAATGATTGGTATTAGGATTAGGTTTGTGATAAATTTTATTTGTGTAATAGTAAATTAATATTAGATAAGTGAATTGTATTAAAATGATATGTTAAAATTTACTTAATTTTAGTAAACTTTTCCATCTCATCCTACATAATTAAATTATCTCTTTTATGTTTATTTATCTGAAGAAAATAAATAAAGAAATATTTTTGGGTAAAAAAAGTATAAAAAAAGCAAGTGAACAATTGGAATCATGATTGACTAAGCGAAACAATGGAATCATGTTTATCTTTTATGTTAAAATCTACATAAGAATAAATGCATTGTCCTTATATTGAAATTCTAGAATACATAAAATAAATTTAATAATTGCTAAAATTTGGAATTACAACATCTAAGTTCAAATTTACTAAATATAGAATGCACATTTAATTTTCACAATCAGTTGCATTTTAATTAAGTTCAAAATTATCTAATTAATTCCATAAAATTTTTCTACCTTAATAAAGTCAATAATATCTACAAATATATATTTTTACACTCTTAATATAGATATTATTTGATTAAATATTATTCTAAGTATAGAAAAAATACAACGATCATAAGTGAGTGGATACTATATCTCATTATATAGGATGATCTGACTGATTATAGAAAAGATTATCAAGTTTATGGAATGAAAAATGATTACAAGGAATTTAGTATTGATTGAAACTTATATTTTTGTATTTTACAAAATTTCCACGAATAATAATTATTATTTTGAGAATTTTCTAGAACACTTTAATTGAATTAGTTCATCAAAAAAATCTGAAACACATTTTATCATTTTCAACTAAGATGTATATTTTGTTTTTTTTTTCTTCAGGAACTAAATATAAATCATCAATAAATTTTCATCTTTTCTATATGTTTCAAATTTTTACTATGAGTTGTGAATTTCTTATTCTTTTATTTATTTTCTAGGTTTTCTATATATATGTTTAATATGTATATGTATAAAAAATATGTTAGTGTTAGAAAATATTTGGGAGTGTGAGCAAAATGTTTTTAAATGTGTATTTTTAATGGACATTACTAGCATTGCTAATTGATACGATCTGAGTCGACGAAGGACTTGATCCAATTAGAGTGCCTGAAGGACCTGTGACAAGAGCCAGAGCTAAGCGGTTCAAGGAGAGCCTCAATGGTTTCATTCAAGAGGTCTGGAGCAAGAGTCGACCAAGCGACCCGTGGAGGGAGTGGAACCCAAGCACAAGTGGTAGACGGTGATCTCGAGCTGCAGAACAGACTGGCGCGAGTTGCAGTGTGAGTCAGGACGTCGGCAGCCAGTCGCGCCCATGGGCGCGAGTGGGACCGCTCTGACTCGGGGCGTGTTGAGCATTGGGACGGGCGCGAGTTACAGCGCAGCCCGAGGCACGAGTGAATTGCTCTGACCCGCGGCATGTTGAGCTTTGGACTTAGCGCGAGTTACAACGCGATCCGGGGCGCGACTGACCCTGTGTCGCACCCATTCACGGCGTGTTCCGGAATTCTAATTTTATCATGTTTTATCCCATTTTTCTTTTGGGATAATATTTTTAGATTATTTATTTTTGGACCCAACTATATAAGAGTTGTATTACTTTGTTCCAAATAAGTTTATCATTATTATTGAAATTATTTTATGAGTTATTTCTCTCTGGAGAATTCTCTCAATTTCACGCACACACCGTGAGATTTCTACCGACTTATCAAACAGTCGTTCCATATCTGTTTGTGGCGTCACCATTAATTTTAGGTTCATGTTTCCAATCTTCTTTTGGGTTCGTATCCATTGTCGAGGTTCGAGTTGTTGTGAGGCTAGGGTTTTGGATTTCCATCCAATTCCACCGTTGTAACCTGTACTCCTGGGAGGATCGCATCACTAATGGAAGGAATAACGAAGGGATCGAAGCAATACACTTTAAAAAAAAGTTACGGGATAGATTTTAGTCGAAAAGTTATTTTGTAAGTAAATTGTTCCTAAGAGAATAATTAATTAGATAATTCAATTTCGATATTATTGCCATAGTTAAATTTTCAAAATTAAGTAGCATCTATATCGTACTTATTGAAGTTATATGTATACCTTAATTTAAAGCTTGATTTATATATTGTAATTAAATTAATTTTTGATGGCTCTTAATTTAATTCGTGTTTAGTTTTTGTATTTCTTACCATGACATGAGATTGAGATTCTTTTTGTTAGGTAATGAACTTTTTTCTTACTTGGTGCTTTGTATTTATATGAAATTCTTAATATCATCTACTGCTTGTGTGTGTGTGTGTAATTTAAGTTTTCTTACTCTCATGAAAATTTGTCGCCAAAATAGTGTGTTTATTAGACAATTTTATTATCGCAGCTATTATATGTTGCTATGAGGGTCTAGATTGTATTTTTTTTTTCAGATTATTGAGATATCGACAATTAACTCATATGAGACTTTTTATAAAGAAATTTATTTTCAGCCATGGTTATCTTTATATGTTGTGATTTCCAATCAGAGTGCTTTGATATTTTAATTCACTTACCTCTGACGTTGAGTGTGTAAGACAATGTTTCATTTATTATTATTATTATTATTATTATTATTATTATTACATTTTTGAATAAAAATATAATTTAATTTTATTAATTTTGGATCAATATAATCATATATTTTTTCTATTTATGATAAAATTTTGTATCAAATACACGAATACAATATCTTATATCTGTGCATTGCACGACGGGTAATGCTAGTTGAAAATAAGACTAGAATAGATAAACTCAAAATTATAAAATAATTACAATACAAATAATAATAAAATATTAAATAATATTAGATAATTACCACTACAAAAAAATCACGGTATAGTGACAGATTTGTCCGTCGTTAAACTTCGATTTTCCGTCATTAGAATGCTCTAACGATGAATGTCGTCCGTCGTTAAACCTTCAGTCGGCATTAAGTCCAATGACCGGCGAAGTTCGTTGTTAGATTATTAACGACCGATATAATGATGGACATATCCGTCGTTAAATTGGTCCCCATTTCTGTCGTGGGGAATTATGAACGACCAATAGGTCCGTCGTTAGATCGGTCATTAATACTCTAACGACAGATATGATCCGCCGTTAAAAAGGTCGGATTTTTATTTATTTTTTTATTTTTATTTTTAACGACGGACTAAGTCGTCATTAAATATTGTTTATTTTAATTTTTTTTTAATTTTTATTTTAAACGATGGACTAGTCCTCGTTAATTTCTTTTCCTTTTTTTGCGTTTTAATTTTATTTATTTGAAAATATTTTATATTAAATAAAATAGATACAAATTATTATATAAATATTTAGTTGAAATAAGAGAATAAACATATAAAAATAATTATCCAAAATCATACATATAAAACATAACATAACAACTTTAAAAGTTTAGATAATATATCAAACATAAAAATAAAATATTAGTCACAATCAAAGACAAATAAAAATATATGATCCTACATGTTTGGAGGAGTCTGAGGCTGAGAAGATGACCCACTGGTGCCGGCGTTCCCGAACTGACGCTGCATCTCCTGCATCTGCTGGAGGAGAGCAAGCTGCTCATCCATCATCTCCTGGTGCTTCTGCTCCCAGGTCTGCTCTCGCTACTGAAATCGCTCCTCCTGTGCCAGCTCCTGAATAGCGGCCTGAGAGTCGTAGTACTGAGAGCCTGATGCGGCCAATCTATATGCGGAAGCCCAAGAAAGAACACATGTCAACAAATAGAAGGATTCAATCCAAACACTACTAATCAACAATGAATTAATAACCCCAATTTGTTGTACTAAATCAATGAATCTCAAATTGAATGAGAATTAAACACAAAACAACTCCAAATAATCCCGAAAAACCCCAATTAAGACTCGATCAGAAACGTATGCAAACGACCTCAGATTAAGCTCAAATATTAGGACAAGATACAATCTGAAGTCATGGAAAATATATCTAAAATTCAGCAAAAACGCACGAGTGATTTGGGATTTGGCTTGATGGATACTTTTGTGGCTTCTAGGGCTCGTATTTTGGATCTATGAATTATGGACTTAAAATCTGGGTTTGGACGAGTATGAGGATGATTATGATGGTACTAGGATGTCTAGAAAATGTGTATGGATGCTGAGAAGGCGGGGAATGGCGTGGTGGTGATGAAAACGAAAGATAGAAGCGAATCTTACCCGAAACGAATCCTGAATCGGGGAGAACGCGAATCGCGCTTATGGAGAAATCTTCAGTGGTTGTCTAACCCGGATACTATGAGGTATCATGAACAAGACAGATGATTTCAAGTCTAGAGTTGCCAACTTCAAACTCTATCGATAGAACCGATGTTTGTATGTGAGACAGGAGAATGCGTAAAAGATATTTTTTCATTCAAATCCAATCTGAATCACAAAGTGAACGAAATCCCCTAAATAATAAACCTAGGAATGACAAATTCAAGTATCTTGGGCTTAGAATTCGAACTGGGCTAATTAAAAACTACTGGGTCCAATATCACTTAAACAAGTTGTGATAATTGGGCCTGCTAATTAAATAAAATCCACAACTGAATTAATTGTCTAATTAAATAAAATAAATAATTAAAACATATAGAACACGTCCCACATGCATGGCCACGACCTCTCAGTTGCAACTCCGGATTTAATTCATCAGTGCTAGTCCCGGTCTCATCAGAGCCCACTGAATAACCACCGCTACTCATCTAACTACGTCCGATGTGGGCAATAGCTCAGTTATCCAGCCCGAAGACGCGTCTCTTGTCCACGCCCACGACATTGATATAGATCGATGTCGTGTCTGACGGCACCTCAGATGAGTCGGGAGGCACCTGACTCCTCTGCTCAATCGCCTCACGTTTCTCGCCCTATATTTATTAAATGATTAAATAAACATAACATGTCATATGAAATCAAAATACACTTACATCAAGTAAACATTTAATTTGAATACACTTACAGCGATGCGCTTCGATTTCTGATCAGAATAGTCGGTGTCACTGCTACCATGCAGTCTCATAAAGGTCTCCCACCCCATCTGACCAGCCGTGAGACCCCTCTCGGATGCCTAAATAATAAAATCAAGATATTAATTAGTACTCATACAAAAATTAAACATAATACTTAATTAACTTAAAAATAAATTATAATATTAAGAGAACAGACCAATGCTGCAGCATGCGCATGAGCACATCGGGAACCGCCCTTGTGCTTTACTATGCCACTACCAGGGCCATCCGGCTCAGACATTCAGTTCTTACTTGAAATCTCAGCCTTCTTCGTGACCTGTACGCGCCAGCCATTACTCCCAAGCATCCCGAGGAATGCACACTGGTCGACCCTCCCTTCTCTGCTTCTTCCTTATTATTTATTACTTTATATGACATGAACTACTTTTTGGCGTCGTTTTATTTCACGTCACAAGCTGAAATTTCCAAAAATCTACATTTTAGTGTAAAATGTAAGGAGTCCATATTATTTTACTCTCTAGTCCTTATGTTAATGAAATAATATTTTTGTGATATTATATTTTTGTGTATCTCAATATGAAAAAAAATGGTCTGTCTAACTTGTGCTTTTTTATTGATAGTATATATTTTTTTTTGCTGCCTAACTGATATATATCTCTAAGTTATCACCAAATAAAATATATACTATAAACCTAATTAACATAAACATCAACATCATATATATCAAGAGATGGGCAGAAGGGGAAAATCTGTAGAATAATAACTCATGCGAATTTCATATAAAATATGTGGAGTCTAATTGTTACATGAAATTTAAAAGAGAGTACTGAAATTAATAATTTTGTGGGCAGAAAAAAAATTAAATGGAAATGAGAGAGAGAGAGAGAGAGAGACTTGAAATAGAGAGAGGGAGGCGGCGGGGCTGTGCAGTCGGCGGCGGCGGCGCAAGGCAGAGAGAGAGAGGCAGTTAGAAAGAGTGAGAGAGAGAGAGAGAGACCTGAGCGAGAGAAAGGTAGTTAGAGAGTGAGAGTCGGCGGTGGGGGCTGTGATGGCGGGGGCGGGGGCGGCGAGGCAGAGAGAGAGAGGCAATTAGAGAGAGAGACCTGTCGGGAGAGACGTGCGGTCGGCGGTGGCGCGATGGTCGTCGGCGGAGGCTGTTCGCGGCGGATGGCTATGGTTTTCTGATTTGGGGATTGAAATCGGAATTGAAAGAAAAAGCTCGCATATTTTCTCATATCATGAATTTAACAACGGATGGCATACGCCGTTAAATCGGACGTTATTTAACATTTAAAAATCAAAATCAAATTTTAACGACGGATATCATCCGTCGTTAAATTAAATCTGAATTAAAAAATTTTAATTAAAAATTAACGACATATTATATCGATCGTTAAATCGGACGTTATTTAATATTTAAAAATCAAAATCGAATTTTAACGACGGATAACATCTGTTGTTAAATTAAATCTGAATTTAAAAAAACTAATTAAAAATTAACGACAGATTATATCCGTTGTTAAATTTAAATAAAATTAATAATCAGAAAAATCGAATATTAACGAGGGATTGCATCCCTCGTTAAATTAAATCTGAATTAATAATTTGAAAAATCGAATATTAACGACGGATTTCATCTGTCATTAAATTAAATCTGAATTAATTATTTGAAAAATCGGATATTAACGACGGATCGCATCCATGGTTAAATTAAATCTGAATTAATAATTTGAAAAATCGAATATTAACGACAGATCGCATCCGTTGTTAAATTAAATATGAATTAATTATTTGAAAAAGCGAATATTAATGACGGATTACATCCGTCGTTAACATTAACGATGGTTTGTCCATCTTTAATCCATCGTTAAACCTACACACGAAAATTTTCCGCAATTTTTTATGCCTAGAAAATTTAACGACGGCGAATCCATCGCAGAGCTGTCATAACTAACGACGGATTGTTATCCATCTCTAAAATCCGTCGCTATATCGCATTTTTTTCCTAGTGTACAATATTGCCCTTAAATAAAATATAAAATAAGGTTATAATAGGTAAATTCAAAATTGTAAAATAGCACAATTTTTATATTAGTGTAGATATAGATTTGTACACAAAATTATTGTTGAACAGGCCTAGCATATATATAACTAAGGTGTATGTAGAATAGTTTCCTTAAAATTAACTCATCCCCCATCAAGCGGAGCAACATAGACTCATGTCACAAAATCAGACAACAGATAAGTACTGTTGGAAAACATGTAGTGATTGTTTGGTAGACCCATGTAATAACACTCTAATTTGTCAAGAACCATGGAAGAAGATGAATCGTCATTTCCTTTAGACTGAATTTCATCAGCTATGTGTTTAGAAGAGTCTTTCTTAGTGTGCTGCAACCCCAATACTAGCGAAACTTGACTTCTGCTCGTACCATCGTCATTTCCATCAGCTGTCTTGTTGGGCAATGCATTATTATCAGAAAAAAATGCATATGCATCTGCAGACATTGATCGCCCCTGACAATCTTGCTCAGATATCTCTCGAGCAGTCGTTCCATGAGCTGGTGAAGGTCTAGACGACTCAGTTTCTGCCTCCCCAAACTCCTCCTTGTATATCTCCTCGATCATAGGCTTCCAAAGACGTACTCGTGCATTGATAAACCAGTTCGCCACCTGATCGAATTAGTTTTCTTGTCATGACTATCTATATATATATCTTACATTAACTGAGTGATCATATATAGCTCGAATTTAATATATATATATATATATATATATATATATATATATATATATATATATCGGGGTTAGTTAATTACGATGGGGACTGTGTTTTGCATGTAAACTTGAAAACCAACTTGTTTACTATAATTTTAGAGGTTTTATTATTGTATTTTGGTGATAAAACAATTAATTAACACTAAAATACAATAAGAGAAACATAAAAAAATACTTTTAAAAAATTGCATCAAAATACTATAAGAAAAATACTAAATATTTAACAATCAAGCAGGTTTGCACGTTTACAAGCGAATCATTTGTACTCATTTGAATCATACATATATATATATATATATATATTATATATATAAGTACTTTTTGAATGATTACATGATTCAAAGATATATATATGCAGCAATAATGCTACCACGATCTTACTTAAAATCTACTAATCATGCAAAATTTGATCCGGATTGCATTGAAGTATTGAACAATCTTAGTCATCAACAGTTAAATGCAAATATTATCACTTAAAGCTGTTTGATACCTGGCTCCTGGTTAATCCTGTGTCTCTTGCAAGCACCATTTTCTCTGACTCCGTTGGATAACTGTTTGATCGGTCAAAGGTGGCAGTTATGAACAGAAATTAGTCACATGATAATGTTGACATGTACAGATATAGGAAATCAGAGCCAAGAATTTACGGGTGAAGGAAATGCTCGAAAAGCCATGCACGAAGCAGCGAGACAGCAGTTTCGGGCAGGCCCCTTTGTGGCCTCCAAGGTTGTCTCACAACACCGAACTGCTGTAGCGCCTTTTGCTCCCTGAGTTGTCGGTCGACGTAGCGAAGACGAGATAACACACCAACACCATTTGAATGAACATCGTGCTCCTCTAAGCTCTTCTGCGTAGTTTTAATTTGCTTCTTGATTGCATCACGTACACAGCGGAACCGGCGTGAAATTCTTTGGAGGGGGACCGATGTGTACGGTAGGGCAGCACCGCGCCCCGCCACCATCTCAAATGATGATACCACTGCTTGCATTTGATGCTCGTACTGCTTGAATCTTCTAACAACCTTCAACAGATCAACAGAAGAAGACAAGACCCCTCAAATACTTGTTGCTTATAGGAAGAAGAATATATCAAACAGCTAGGAATTGAAATCATATTGGACCAAATTAAAATTTTATGTTCATCCTTCAAGGTAAGGGCAGCACTTTACTTCGCCTACTAATTTTGCTTGATTGCAGGTTAGGCATTGGGATTGTACGTATATCATCTAATGCATAATCAGTTGGAACAAATATATATACATGCAGATACTAGGAAATAACGATTTAAAGATCAGTTCCGCCTAAGAATAAAGAACAAAGAGATATCAGGATCGGACGTTATATAGTGCGGTGTCATGCTAAAGCAAATCATTTTTTATCATCAATTCATTCATGCATGTTAGTTTTCCTTAATATTATAATGAGAATTACAAATACATATGTGATAGGACTAAGAAGAGAGAATATGCATGCAGCATGCAGAATACATGTATATAAATACTGAGCAACATATCTCAATCTCATTACAATACACCTACTTTATTAGCAACAGTATTCTTACCTCATCTAGCATGCTCAAAAGTTTCACATGCTTATTTCGCAGATACTGCAGGCACTCGGAAGAGGAAATGTCACGACAACCATTGTTAATAATATTCGACTCTTGAAGTTCAGCAGATGCGCCATTCTTCGTCACACCGGCCCCTAAGTAGCCAATTTGACCTAATCCTTTGATATTGTGGACCGTTGCCATCGGTTTATTAGGAGCTCTATGCACGTTCACTAATTCATCAAGTAAATCTTGAGTTGCATTAAGATATGTGGATTTGCACAATCTTCCTATGTATATTTGCTCTTGCTGTATAGAAGGTACAAAACATGTGTCTTTGGAGCTAGTCAAGTTCTGAAATTCACTCATGGCACAATATTGTACTGTATCCTGACTCATACCAAAACACGCGTACTGCACATTGTTGAGGTCGTTTTGAGAAAATTCAGCCCCTGGTTGCATATCAGAACTCGAGAGTAGGCAAAGATTCGAGTTCGTGTCCGGCCTCAAATCTGAATGCAACAGAACCGGTGATCCCAAGCTCAGAGATAATGTGTGATATTGTGGAAAATATTGGGAACTCTTAGCGTGCATTGATTCATTATTAAGTAGGCGGTTGTCTGATATAACCACACTGGTGTCTGAATTGCGAGGAGTTTTGTTCAGCTGTATATCAATTTGCTGCATAACCATCTCATCTCTACTTATGCAGATAGAGGATTGATCACGAGAAATCGAATTCTGGTAGGATAAAAAAGAAGGTTGGCTCACATGTACCTTACTATTATCAGAATTTCCGGATGATGAATAAGATGCAAGTCTCTGATTTGCCAAATATGAATTAGGAATCATATCTTCTTCATCTTTTGAATAGAATGAAGCCATCCTTTTCAGGTGCCAGGCCAAGTGGAAGAGTACGAACCATCACACATTATTCCCTATGATTTTATCCAGAAATTGGCTGCTGCTGAAGTAGAAAAAAAAAGGCTATGTGAAAAATGAATGCTAATTAAACAGTTCGATCGCTTGTAGGAAATAGTATATATCTGCAATTAAGATGAATAAGAAAGGAGAAATTGGGTTCCTTGGGGATGGTCTAGTGGTGGGGTGATCTTATCTTGAGATTAAAGATGTTAAGTTCGATCCACCACCAACACCATTAGATGTGAGTCTGTCACACCTGATCTGCCAAGTGTGCGGGTTACACTCGACATCCAAAAAAAGAAAGGAGAAATTGGGCCCAATACTCACTCAAGATGAGACGAAAACTAAACTACTGAATCATAATTTTATACACATTCCTTTTAGTTCCTTAATTGCTCTATACCTATATACTTGCCTCTACCTCATAAAATTTATTGCAACAATCGTACCATCACCATGAACGAAAAGCGAAAATAGGTTCGGAGGTTGGAAACCTTAAGAACTCAGAAACACCAGAAAATGGACTATGGAGAAGGCCTTCTCAGAAAAAGTATTCCATTTCATAAAAAGAAAATTCGAAATTCTCATGTTGCAGTTCATAAAATTAAATCACACAATTAACTACCATATAAATAAATTAATAATGTGGTGACATGCTCATTCTAACAAGCTCATCTACAGAAAAAGCAAGAGACAAACAAGGAAACTAAAAAAGTTACCTGGGGAAGAGGAAACACATTGATAGATTCCTTGTACTTGCCCGCACAAGTAGGGAATTGAAGTAAAGAAAAGACTCAACACAATTATTGAAAAGACAGATGAAATTCTCTCATCAAATGCCGACGCCCCCAACAAACTGAGACAAAATGAACCCAAACAGACATACCAAACCCTCCTATCATTAAGCAATGACACCAACCAATAAAATATTCAGAAGGGTAGTAATAATTGAAGATAAAGAAACAATGATCACCCTCCTACTTTATATTCTTGAATATATTATTGAAAAAAAAAAAAAACAAGAAATTTATTTTCATTTCCAAATGAAAATTTCACACTTTTACTATTCAAAACACGGTTTATTTTATTGATTTTTAATTTTTTAATTTTCACTTTTTCTAATTTTATATAACCTATTCAATCATATATATAGGAGGTGGTTATAGTGCAAATCAGCCATCGTGTAAGAACTAAGAACTCATCTCACACCATACAATCAATAAAGATTTATGACTTAGATTTACTTAAAAAGGGTGATGATAATTCTGTAATATTTGAAAAGTTTTTCGAGCGGAGTATTAACGTAATTTGATAATGTTTATAAAAAGACGATAGGTAGTTGATAACAGTATCGTCATGCTAACGAAGTATTATCATCATGCTAACGAAGCGTTATGGTTATGCTAATAAAAATTTTCTCATATTGTTAACGAAAAATTAAATTTTAAAGAATAATTATAAATTCTAATGAGATGGAATAAACCATAATTCAGATAAACTCCTGTCAGGTCCCCGTTCACACCTTTCCCCCAGATTAGTACGATATTGTCCGCTTTGGGCCAAACCCGCACGGTTTAACACTTTGGATATCTCCCAAAAGGCCTCATACTAATGGGGTAGGTGAACTCCTTATATCCAAAGCAACTATTGGATATATTTCCAATGTGGGACTTGGATTGACATCCTAACAACTCCAATGATCTAAAAATCAATTATAAACCTTAATTGGATAAATAAACCATAATAGCAATATAAATATACAATGTTAGCATAATGATATTATTTTATCAGCAATGTGGATAAATTGTGTTAGCATATGACAATTCATCGTTAGCATAAGGTATAAACCATAAATGGATGAAGAAAATCCTAATTAATATATTCTAATTTGATGAAATAGACAATATATAATAATCAATTAGTAACTAGAACATAAAAACTAAATCATAAAAAATAATTATAATTTCTAATTGAAATGTAATAATCATAGTAACAGTATAAATATGTGTACTACGTTAACATTATGATAATCATTCATTAGCACAATGAATACAGTATGTTAACATATAACAAATGTTTCGTTAGCATACGTTATACAATGCTAACAAACCATTATTAAAAGCTAACGAAGATATTTTTGCGCTGAACACAAGTAAAAAATGTATATTTTGCATTTTTTACACAAATGTATCCATGACTGATCTTGAATTAAAAAGCATGAAAAGAACTTTAATTTAATATATTATTTACGTTGATCCGATTAGATGATGAGTGAGATATGATCGTTTAAAAATTTTAAGATTTTTTTTAAAAGTGATGACATCAGCTTTTTTATAAAGATTGAACAATTATACCCTGCCTCTTCATTTTTGTCTTGACTTTAAATCTTAACCATTAGATCATCTAGTTGGATGGTGTAAGATGGGTTCCTAGTTCCTACTCCAGAAGAAGATGTATTTTTGATCCACCCTCTATATACATATATAAATAGGTCCATTATTTAAATATTCATCAAGTCATCATAACCACACAACTATTTATCTTCTCTTCTCAATTATAAATTCAAATTGAAAATATAATAAAACAAACATATTTCTATTTTCCAAAACATATAACTCTAACTATTAAATCATTCATCATAGAATCATTAATTACATTTTTTACAAAATCAATACATCCAGTAAAATTAATGAAAATAATAAAAATTGATATTAGAAATAAAACCAAACATCACGTTATTCTCTCCCGTTTATGCCACCTTTCTCACGTGGAGACAAGTTACAATCTCAAAATGGCATAGACGCATCTCGACTCAACAAGAAAAAAGAAATTAAAAAATACCCAAAAAAAGGAGTTGGTCCGTTGTTGTGTGTCAATATATTGGCAATTTGGCATAGGAGTAGGGCGTTAGATTAGGTTCTTGAAAACGTAACCACCAGTTGGTGGACCTAAACATTAGGCCTTAAACTTACACTAAAGGTAACGCACTCCGTAGCAGTTGTTGGAAATGTAGTTTGGCAATGGTCGGTTAAAGTGTGTTACGATTTAGCTTTGTACATGTTTTTGTAGTAAGGTGAGGCCACTCTTGGAGAAATACTACTGCAGAATGCTTCGATCCCATTATTATAGTTTTTACATTAATTAATTAAGTAGGCACTTTATGTTATGGCAAAAACTTGCATTCATCATGATGCAAATAACACTATATGAGATGGGTCAGTCAAATCCGTTTTTGATCCAGTCAACGCGGGTCAACCCGTGCTTTGACCCGGTCAACGCGTGTCAACCCGCTTTGACTGCGCAACCCATAAAAAAAACTGTCCAAAGTGAGTACCAACCTTCCTATCAAAAAGTATCACAAAACATTCGAAAAATACCATCTGTATCGTTAAAAAGTAAGGGATCTGCTAGTTATTTTATACTAGTTTATTTAGTTCAAATTCTGATTTTTTTTTCAGTTTTTATATTGTATGTGTTGAGATTAATCTAAAACAATCATCATTCCAAGAATTTGCAAAGGAAAGCAAAACACGAGTTCGGTAAAATAAAAAGTACCATGTGGTAAGCAGAAAAGTATCAAGTACGATATAAACAGCTATCAACCTGAGATTAATACTATCATCATTCCAACTACAATAAAAAGTATCATGTGGTAAAAAAAAAAGGTATCAGTATCATAAAAACGGGTATAAAAAAATTAAAAAATCGCAAAAAAAAGGACGGACGCGTGGGCCTCACGCGCCGTGCGTGGGCGCCACGTGGCATGCCCGCGTGGGGCCATGCGCCCGCTTGAAATAGGCGAAAATAACCGCTGCTGCACGCAAGTCCACCTCTTATGTTATTAAAGTGATCTTCCTCAAATATCACACAGCATATTTCATATTACACTTGTTTGTGTTTCAGTTATTTTGTTCTATTTTTTTTTCCTCAATTTCAATTTATTGTACTTTAAATTCATTTTATAATTGTCAACTGGGATTCATTCTACCCAATTAAGATAAATAATTATTTTTTATTTTTAAGTATTACTTTTAAATTTATAATATATATTATTATGGTTTGATTCTCTAATAATTAGAAATATGTTTTTTTTTTCAATTTTTTGTTGATAGATACTAATTAAAGTTAATTATGTTATAATTAATTTTTATTTTTACAATAATTATTATAAAATCATAAATTAAATAGTGAAACAGGAAATTTGAATCGCATGTATATCGTGAGCCTCGTAGAAGAACCACATGAAATTTTCTGCTGCATTCTTTTGTTACAATTTGCATTGCACTTTCAAATTATAAGTTTTTCTTTATTTTTTTCAGTATTATTTTTTTGTGATTTAGTTTAGTTGATGATATTGTTTAGGTTCACCCCACTTAATTATTTTTTAGTATTTACTTTTCAGTGTTCAATTAATAATTCATTATTATGGTTGATTATTTTAAAATTAAAATTTTTAATTTTTTAATTCATTTATTTTTTATTGATAAATGTTGAATATAATTATTTATATTATAATTAATTTTATTTTCTTTTAAATACAATAAAAATTATAAATTTCTTAGTAAAACATAAAGCGAGGGCCGGTGGGGCGGGACGGACGGCGGGCTTGGAAAGCCCGTCTTTTGACGGGGCGGGACGGGGAAGCCCGCCAGAGGGGTGGGCCTAAAAAAACAGGATCTTACCCGCCCCGTCTAAACCCGTGGGTTGGCGGGTCGGCCCGCGGGCTTTCCTTTTTTGTTTGGGTAATGAATTCCAATTCTAAATTTCAATACAAGTGGTGTTACTCTATAAAAAAAAATTCATTATTATTGAAGTTTTCCAAGTTTAAATTTCTATACAAGCTGTGTGTAGTATAGACACCTCTTTTTTCCACCAACATTCCCAAATTTCCAAACCCCAAACATGATACTCCTGCTCCCTTGTTTCTCTCTCTATCTCGCTGACTTCGAGCCCTACTCATATATTCTCTCTCCTCTCCCCGTCATCTTCCTAAATGCTACCAATAATCGGAGAATTCCCCGCCATGAGCAATCTAAACTCACTGCTGACCCAGCAGCAAATCTCACTGCTCCAAGAAATTCACAATAATTCCCAATCCGATCCATCTTCGTCGTCAAACGAAGACTTTTTTCCAGCAAATGCTGTCCTTCGTTTTAAGGTACAATCACTAACGCAATGATGTACAACACAACAAAGACTTCAACGAGAAGACAGTCCAATTAAAACTACAAAGTGAAAAATCACCGAACTATTAATTATAGAGACTTGAAGCCGGGACAATCTATGAAAAGAGGCAGTAGTCGATTGTTGAAGAAATTAATATTACTTTTATATACCTTTAATATTTTTTATTATCCATTATTAATAAATAATAAGTCATAAAAATATAAATATATATATATATATATATAATTGCGGGCTTGGCAGGCTACCCGCCCCGCTGCGGGCTTACCCGCCGGGCCCGCCAGAAAAACGGGCCTCAAAACTAAAGTCTCACCCGCCTAAAAAATTGGCGGGGACGGGCCGTCCAGACGGGCCCAGCCCATTTTGACAATTCTAAGCGAAACACGAAGAAATGCAGTGAGAAATTTGAACCGTAGAAGAACGTGATTTTGGGTAGATATGTAATTCTACATAGCTTGCAATCTAAATATATGTAACGTCCCAGTCCAAATAGGACCGAAACATCACCAAAACATGTACGTATATACTTACGTGATAAATATTTTTCAAAAAATTAAACTAACTTTACAAATAGTTAGTGAACGAACAACACCTTAACTTATTAAAACATTTAAAAATCAATGATCAACCCTTATACACATTCAAAATATTTGTATATACAATAAAAAACTGACCACTAAGGTGAACAACTTTCAAACATAAATAGTATAGTACTCACTCCGTTTCATTTTGATGTTGTTTTAACTTTGTATTTTGTGTCAAAATGTTTGTTGTTTTATATATATATTTTCACACACTCTCTCCCAATATAATTTTACCATATCACAAACCCTAAAAATTTATGGAGAGAGAGAAAATATTGTCTTTTTTAAGAAAATATAAGTGAATAAGATTTTTTTATATCATATACGAGTGATGTGTATATTAGTCCATAAAATTAATTGTTAATTCTAGATAAAAAAAACTAAAATAACAATCAAAACGAAACGGAAATAGTAATTCATTAGCGGAGACATTTAGTATTTGACATACAAGCATAAATTTAGATATGTCTTTGATCAAAATTTACAAAGGTCAACCATCAAACCCCACTCCAATAGCTCGTCCTCAACCAACCTGGCCGATATCCGGGACTTAAAAAATATTTGAAAATATTTGGATTTAGTGTCAGCAAATACTCAATGGATATTAATGTCCGTCCAGGTTATACATTCATGCTTTAAAGTTGTTAAACTGCATAAATCATGGAAATTGATCATAAACATACTTTATAGCAAAATTAATCTTTCTCATTGGATGAGAGATACAATGTGATCATATGAATACTACTTTACGGATTTTTATCTAGACATTTAGTCATAAAGTAAATCGTATATGCATGTAATTCAAAATTCTTCTTTACATGAAGTCTCAAACATCCAAACATATATTTTTTTAGTATTTACTTTTCAGTATTCAATTAATAATTCATTTTTATGGTTGATTATTTCAAAATTAAATTTTTTGATTTCTTAATTCATTTATTTTTTCTTGATAAATGTTGATTATAATTATTTATATTAAAATTAATTTTTATTTTCTATTAAATACAATTAAAATTATAAATTTCACAGTGAAACATGGAGCGAAACACGAAAAATTGTAACGAGAAATTTGAACCATAGAAGAGCATGATTTTGGGTAGATATGTAATTCTACATAGCTTGTAATCTAAATATATGTAACGTCCCAGTCCAAATAGGACCGAAACATCACCAAAACAGATACGTACATGCTTACGTGATAAATATCTTTCAAAAAATTAAGCTAACTTTACAAATAGTTAGTGAACGAGCAGCACCTTAACTTATTAAAATATTTAAAAATCAAAGGTCAACCCTTGTATACATTCAAAATATTTGTATATACAATCAAAAACTGACCACTGATATGAACAACTTTCAAACCTAAATAGTTTAGTACTCCCTCCGTTTCATTCTGATGTTGTTTTAACTTTCTATTCTGTGTCAAAATGTTTGTTGTTTTATATATTTCATACTCTCTCTCCCAATATAATTTTACCTTATCTCAAACCCTAAAAATTTATGGAGAGAGAGAGAGAGAGAGAATATTGTCTTTTTTAGGAAAATATAAGTGATTAAAATTTTTTATATCATATATGAAGGATGTGTATATTAGTCCATAAAATTAATTGTTAATTCTAGATATAAAAAAAAAACTAAAATAACAATCAAAATGAAACGGAAGGAATAATTCTTTAGTGGAGGCATTTAGTATTTGACATACAAACATAGGATTAAATATGTCTTTGAGCAAAAACTACACAAAGGTCAACCATCAAACCCACTCCAATAGCGCTCGTCCTCAACCAACCTGGCCGATATCCGGGACCTAAAAAATATTTGAAAATATTTGGATTTAGTGTCAGCAAATACTCAGTGGATATTAACATTCATCCAGGTCATACATTCATGCTTTAAAGTTGTTAAACTACATAAATCATGGAAATTGATTATGAACATACTTTATAACAAAGTTACTTCAAGTGATCATATTGTGTCTCTCATCCAATGAAGAAGAGTACTCTTCTTCATTGGATGAGAGACACAATATGATCACTTGAATACTTTACGTATTCTTATCTTGACATTTAGTCATAAAGTAAACTATTTATGCTTGTAATTCGGAATTCTTCTTTGCATTTAGTCTCAAACATCCAATCATTATGTAAACAATGTTATTATAAAATTTAATATGATTTTCATAGATGAATTTAAAACACAATTGTGAGTTATAGAAAAATCCACCTTGATGATCTCAATGTACATTAATGCAATTTCTATGTGTGAATTGCTCCTACGTCTTTCGTTCATTTCGGACTTTCGAGACTACAGTGAAGAGACATGGAGGGTTAATTGAATTCAATGAAGTGAATTAAATTTTTAGAATTTCTTTTAGGAAATATACAATATTTAAAAATTATAACACTTAATTACATTTTATAACAATCTTAATTTAATTCCCAAGGAATTAAACTAATATTAAGGGAAAAAATGGGAATTGAGCTCACTTAAAAGCTTATATGGTTCTAATTATATAATATGTATTATTGTTACCTCAAATTATATGGGAATTTTTAGAATTTTCTTTTGGGCAGTATGCTATCCTTGTTGTGGAGTCCATGTTGATTGTTGAGCGGTGAGTTGAGTGCATTTTATTTGTTAATAGTGGCATTTAATCTTAGATAACATTTTAATTTGGACAATTTTTAATCACGTAGATTTTATAAGACTTAATTACATTTTATAACAATCTTAATTTAATTCCCAAGGAATTAAACTAATATTAAGGAAAAAAATATGGCAATTGAGCTCACTTAAAAGCTAATATGGTCCAAATTATATAATATGTATTATTGTTACCTCAAATTATATACATGTTTGATTAAACTCGAGCCCGAACATATTCACGAGACGGGTGAGCTGAATACTACTCTAATATTAGAGCTCAATTTGATAATTTTATTGAGCTTGATTCAAGGCTCATGTGCTCAGCTTGTTTAAAAAATAAACGAGCTTTGAACGAGCTCTCTTCGAGCCAAGTTCCGAATAGCTTACAAGCAGTTCTGTTCGTTTATAGATCTAGCAGTAATTAACAACCTTTGATGCTCTATTTTTTATTGTTCAATTCTTTAATTTTTACTATAATTTAAATGATTATTTGGTCATCTTATATTTCATTTTATATGACTTTGATAAATATTTTCTACTTATGTAGCCTATATATTATTTATGGGAAAATAATATTTATTTTCATTTTTAAGGGGTTTTTAAGCCCACACATAATAATGCAAAAATATAACAGAGATTGAATATCCTCTATATTTCTCAAATGAATTTTATATAGAAAAAAACTAACAAAAAGAGATAAATCCTAGAAATGAATTGCTTCTTGTTGGATAATTAAGTGAAATAAAGAGACCAAAACGAGAAACAAAAAAAATCATCATACAAAGAAAATAATAAGAGCCGATAAAATAATTTAACCTTAAAAGAATAATTTCTTTTATACGAGAGTTACTATTATTAATAATGTTATATATTCAATAATGGGGGATACTCACTTTAAATATGGTGATCTAGAGTTAAAAGAGAAAAAACAAAATAAATAATATCAACAATTGTAAACTTGATATAAACATATTTGGTGAAGTTTGAAAAAATTAAGGGGTGCATTCAATTGAAATTCTGTAGGATTTAAAAGGATTTTAAAAAGTTTATGAATTTATAAAATCCATAGACTCCACATGGACTCTCCGTGACTTGGGTATGGATTTCGGACGATTTTAATGGATTTGAAATCCTTCTTTTCAGCGCTTGATGGAACACAGCGACCGGTGGAAGCCAGCCGAGGTCAAAATTACACCCAGCGACCGCTGGGGCCAGCCACGAACCAAATTAAACCCAACGGCCGCCCGAAATTAGAGCCTTTGAAATATGCTTATTTGCAGGTTGTGAGGTTTCTGATGGACTCGTCTATAATCCAGTTTTATCCAGCTCTTTTCATTTTAGCAACTGATACAATGGACATGCTCGGTGATTTGGTGTGGAACCGAATCAAACAAAAAGCAGAGATCACTGAAGGTGGGGGCTTTGTCTGCTCTTTACCAGCGCAGCGACAAGGCTGTTGAAGAAATTTCCCTTTCTTTTGGGATTATAATGCATTAACTTACTTTATCTTTCCTCTCACTCCATTGCTGTCTCTTTGTTTGTTTCTTTTTACCAAGATCTTATGCATTCTATATGCTCAGACTTACTGCCTAGAGATTCAGATTTAATTAATCTGTCTTAGTGGTCTCAGACGTATCTGTGCACAAGAAGGTAGAGTCAGACCTGATTTTGATTGATCAGCATTTTAAATATTTTCTGTTTATCACGATCCTTTCAAATTGCAGTATGGTGCTTAAATCACAGAGACTGTCATGCATAAGAAGTCAACCTTTTGTATTCTTTTCTTGAGTTGGGGGGTTGGTTTTGTGTAATGTTAAAAGCTATGTAATGTTAATACCCAGTGATGGCCAATATCTTATCAAATGCTGTTAATTATGAAAGTTATTTTAATCATGATACCAAGGAAGAGTTGCCTTGAAGATGGTGGATATTTATTGAATTTATTAAGATGAAAGATCTAGTATATAACAATATCCTCGATATGATGCCCTTCCATATATTAATTATAACTCACAACCTGAAACTTCGTAAAACTGCAAATCATATACCTTGTCTTTATTTTGCAGAAAATATTAAAGCTGGTGACATATGCATTGATGCCAAAGAGACATGCAATAACTGGTTCTGCAAAATTGGTTTTGTTCATGAGCTACTTCCTCGCATGTGAGTCCCCTACTTCTCTTGTTATTTCTAGCATACTGTATCATCAAGATGTTTCTGTTACTTCCATTCGGGATTTCAATGTTAATTAATTTGAATAACTTTTCTGTGGGAAAGATTTTCTACTTAGATCACTACTGCATGAAGTGATAGAACTTAAGAGCTTCTTCGGCATGCAGATAATGAGAAACACTGACTCATTTTAACAATACATGCATTTTATCTGACAGTACATGTGTTTTACCTGACAATACATGCATTTTACCTGATACAGTCTGGCCTAATGATGCCTCAAAACTTGACGTTATTGATTTCATTTTTATGGCTGACGAGTAAAATTTACTACTATCTGGAGGAAAATTCTACTGAGGTGCTGTACTGGCCCATTTTCTTTTGATTTTAGTTTGACCTGATGTATTCAACTTGATAGTAACCATTTCATTCACTACTAATTAAATTACAGTAATATTAGGTTAAATTTTGCCTTCGAGATTTTCTTGATCATAGAATGTCAAGCACTTGGATTAGGACATGAGGACCTGATTTGAGTTAAATTATTTAAGGCCTGAATCAACTTTGAACTTTTCTCCAAGGTTGTCGAAATGAAACACTATGATAAAGCTTTGGTGGATCATTTTGAGACCTGCAGTGCTTAATTTTTTGTCTATTAAGTTTTTTTGTATCTGCTTCACTATTTTTCGAGCTGGTTTTTTTTTATGATTTAAGCTATTTAGAGCTTGCACTATTGCCTTGTTGGCGCTTCCTTCATGACCATCCCGAGAATATCCTTCAACACTTAGTGGAGATGACAAGAGGCATTGATGATCCATTGGCATCAGCTTATTGTCGCATGTACTTGGTTCAATGCTCTCAAAGATTACTGAAGATTTATTGAAAACGAGCCATTTCGCTTGAAGAATAGGGTTTCTTATTTCTGTAATTATATTTGATCAAAGTTAGATCTACACAATGAGATATTTCTCCTTATTTATACAATACTTGAAGCTTACTAACTACGCATTACAATCTATGGTTCTAAGCTAACTAATACAGAAAACATGAATCAAATGGATGGCAACTATCTATCCTTGTGGTCCAAGCTCTCTTTGCACAACAAGACTCCACGTGGCAATCTTAAGATATCAACATCCTGTACTCCAGCTAGCACCTTGCACCCTTAATCACCACTGCATGGCTTTGTATGTATCTGCATGAAATCATGCACTTCAATAAATCCCAAAATCAACATCCCCCTCAAACTCAATCCGATGAATATCATCAAGATAGAGTTTGGAGAGTAAGGATCTGAAATGAGGCCCTGCTAGTGCTTTAGTAAATATGTCTGCAATTTGCAACTTCGTGGGTATATAAACTGGAACAAGAAAACCAACTCTGAAGTGTATGCATGCAAAGTGACAATCTAAGTCCAAATGCTTTGTTCTTTTATGATAAACTTGATTCTGTGTTATCTGTATAGCCGCTTTATTATCACAAAAGACCTGAATTGGTGTAGGAACATGAACTCCCAAATCTTTAAGAATATATGAAATCAAAAGTAGCTCCCAAACAGTGTAGCTTAAACACCTATATTCAGCCTCAGCTGTTGATAAAGTTACTGTAGTCTGCTTCTTGCACTTCCAAGATATGAGACACTTTCCTAGTGAAACACAATATCCTGAAAAAGACCTTCTACTCTCTGCACATGTCCCCCAATCTGCATCACAATACCCCTCAACATGAAATGTAGTAGATGAAATATAAAAAAAACCCAGTGAAGGAGACCCTTTAAGATATCTTAACACATGTATGGCTGCCTCCCAGTGGCCCTTGGTAGGTGAATTTACAAACTGGCTAAGCTGTTGTACAGCAAAGGCTATGTCTGGCCTTGTGAAATTTAGGTACAACAAATTTCCAATCACTTTTCTGTAAGCATCTGGTTCAGGTAACAATTTTCCCTTTTCATGAGAAAGAGACAATCCTGGGAAAAAGGAGTCTGGACTGGTTTACTTCCCATTAACCCAACTATTGATAATAAATCAAGAATGTATTTCCTCTGACAAATGTAAATCCCTAATTTTGATCTTGCTATTTCCATTCCAAGGAAGTATTGTGCTTCTCCTAAATCTTTAATGGTAAATTGACTATGCAGAGACCGTTTTACTTGTGATATGATGTCAATAGATGGTCCCAAAAGCAATATGTCATCAACATATACTAACAAACCAACAAAAGATGATCCTGACCTTTTTGTGAATAAGCAATTATCATTTTCAGATTGTATGAAACCTAAACTTAACAGATGCTTACTAAATTCAGCATTCCACTCTCTTGATGCTTGTTTGAGACCATAGAGACTCTTCTTGAGTTCGCAGACATCTCCTGATCTTCCTTTGCCATAACCTTCTGGAATTTTCATGTAAATTTCATCAGTTAGATGTCCATGCAAAAATGCATTGTTGATATCTATCTGATGAAGGCACCAAGAGTTTTGAGCTGCTGGTGCCAAGAATATTCTAACTGTAACAACTTTAGCAACAGGTGAGAACACCTCTGTGTAATCAATTCCATATTCTTGATTGTATCCCTTGGCCATTAGCCTAGATTTATACCTTTCAACTATCCCATCAGACTTAAGCTTCACTTTGTAAACCCATTTTGAACCAATAGTATGTTTTCCAGTTGGTAGAGGAATAACATCCCATGTTTGGTTTTCTTCTAGTGCTTCTAGTTCCTTTCCCATAGCTTCTTCCCATTCTTTGAACTGACAAGCCTCCTTATAGCTTGTTGGTTCCTTCAAGGACTGAACATTCATGAGAAAAGCTGAATAAGTTGGAGTCAATGACTTTGAGATTGTATAAGGAAAAGTAGCAGGTGTGTAAGCATGTTTAACAGATGTTTGACACTCATAATCTTTTAGATATGAGGGCAATTTATGCTCTCTGCTGCTTTTCCTTACCACCTGTGTTGTCTTTTCAGTTGAGAACATCTTTTCCTCAACTTGAGAAATCACTTGTGTTTGATTTTGATCTTGATCATCCTGTTGGATATTAGAATGAGGAGAATCCAAATTAGTTCTGCATTCAATATTTGAATGAGAAGAATCTGAGTTGGCTCTACACTCAGTAGTTGACTTGTGTAGAATTTCAGTCATTATCAATATCTGTGGATGAAGAAGGTGATCTCACTAATCTGTGAATCAATATGTTCATGTTCAGAATCTGTTGGAGGTGAAGTTTCAAAGGTTGAAAAAACCCAAGTAAATAGAGGCAAGGCTTCTAGGAGAAAGTTTGGTTTTATGAGGAGAAAGGTTGCTTCTATAAGCAAGACAACCAAAAGGTTGCAATAAAGAAAGGTTAGGATGCTCTTCAGTAAGTATGTGAAGAGGAGAATCTCATTCCAAAATTGCACTTGGCAATCAATTTATAAGCCAAGTAGCATGCAGTATAGAAAAACACCAGAAATTTGTTGGCAATTGACTCTGAAAATGAGAGCTCGAGCTACCTGTAAGAGGTGCTTGTGTTTCCTCTCCACAATGCCATTATGTTGTGGAGAATAAGTGCATGATCTTTGGTGACAAATTCCACGCTCTGCAAGCAATTGAGCCATCTGTGTGTTGACAAATTTAGAACCATTATCAGTCTTAATGGTTCGAAGGAATTTATTATACTGAGTTTTAACCATTGAAATGAACCTCCTTACAAGCTGAAACACTTGTGTTTTGCTTTTGAAAAGGAAAGTCCAGGTAGCTCTTGAAAAATCCTCAATAATAGTGAGAAAATAAGGAGTGTTAGATATGCATTCCTCTCTGCAAGGTCCCCAAATGTCCATGTGAACCAGGCTGAACAAAGCCATGCTCCTTCTATGCAGAATTGGGAATGGTTTTCTCTGCTGCTTTGCTTCATGACACACTCTGCAGTTTCTGATCTCAAGGAAGTCCTCATCTCTTGCCCTTTTCTCAAGACTGGGCAAATGTTGCATAGTGTGTAATGAAGGATGTCCCAATAGAACATGTAGATCTTAAATATTTGGTGAATGTGGGACAAAACCAACCAGTAAAGGCTTGAAATTTATCCGTGGAAAAATGTATAAAGAACCCTTCATTTTACAAATACCTAACACCTGATCAAGTTGTCTCTTCTCAATAATGGAATGTGATGACATGAATTTAACCTTGCCATCAATATCTTTTGACAACTGACCAACTGATAAAAGATTATGAGTAAAATCAGGTGCATAGAGCACATTCTCCAGTACTATAGAGTCATTCGGTCTTGCATTCCCAGTAATAAAAGCCCATAAATGACTGCCATCAGGAAGATATATTTGCAGAGGTGGTTGTAATCTTCTCAGACAACTAAGTAGGCTCAGATTACAACACATATGGTTACTAGCACCAGAATCTATGATCCATTCATCTTTCCTGATACTAGTAGATATCCTAAAAGCATAATGATGATCCAAATCAATGGTATCAACATCTGCCATGTTAGCTACTTTGATATGACTGTCTGGTTTATACCCCTTTTTAAAATAAGATGCCAAGACTTGAATGGCTTTGTTCATTCCTTCAAAATCCTCACACTCATTATCTGATCTGTTTCCTTTCTTAGGTATAGCAGGAAGTGTGGTGGTAGAAGTATCTCCATCATCTAATGTACAATTAGCTCTTCCTTTCCCTTTATCTGCTTTGAACTTTTTGTACCATTCTGGCACCCCCACTAGCTCAAAACAATCCATTTTAAGATGTCCAGTCCTACCACAATGCTCACACTTGAGCCTAGCCTTTTCTTCCTTTGTCAATCGTTTTCTGTAACCATCCCTTTGATGTCCCTTATTATGAGTATATAAGGCATTATGTTCTGTTCCATCTGAGAAGTGAGAGGAAACAGAAATTTGCTCTTCCACCTGTAAGACCATGGCATATACCTGGCTTACATTAGATAGAGGGGTCATGATCAAGATTTGTTGCCTCATATTCTCATAACAGTCATTTAGACCCATTAAAAATTACATCATCTTCTCTTCTTCCATATCTCTTACATTATCTTCATAAGCATCACAGGAGCAGGTTTTTAAATTCTTTAACAGTGACAGTTCATCCCAAAAACCATGCAGATTATTAAAGTATACCATGATTAACTGTGTGCCTTGTGTGTATGTGGCAATGTCTCTTCTCAGTTTGTACAATCTAGGCCAATTCCTAGTCCCAAATCTGCGGCGCAATTCATCCCACAGCTCTTTTGAAGTTTCCAAGTTTTGAAACCCCCTTGAAATATCTTTCTCCATTGAATTACTTAAACAGTTAAAAACTAAAAAATCCACATGCACCCATTGCATGTAGTCAACCAAGTTCTTAGGTGGTTTACACATACTACCATCAATTAATCCAAGTTTATTCCTGGACAATAATCCTCTTTTGACTACCCGACACCAGTTATGAAAGTTGCGGCCATCAAAGAGATTGATTGTGAGAATCATACCTGGTAATTCACTTTGATGAATGTATAACACATCATATGCGATTAATATGTTGTTGCTTACTTCTGATTGAGGAAATCCACCTGTCAGGCCTTCGGATTTTCCAGAATTGATGCGCGGCATGATTGGAGTTTGAAGATTATCACCTCCAGTTTGTGAATTACGCCGCTCTTCTCCCATAGCAGTAGATTTAGCATGTGAATTGTGAGCTGAATTGTCGTGGAATCCCATCTCTTCATCGCGCGCCATACGCCATGAAAATTGCTGGTTCTTCTTTTGTCATTTGAAGAAATTTTGGAGAAATCTATTGGTAATTTTGTCAAAAATATCAGAATCTATCGATGATAGGCTCTGGATACCATGAAGATTTATTGAAACAAGCCATTTCGCTTGAAGAATAGGGTTTCTTATTTCTGTAACTATATTTGATCAAAGTTAGATCTACACAATGAGATATTTCTCCTTATTTATACAATACTTGAAGCTTACTAACTACGCATTACAATCTACGGTTCTAAGCTAACTAATACATAAAACATGAATTAAACGGATGACAACTATCTATCCTTGTGGTCCAAGCTCTCTTTGCACAGCAAGACTCCACATGGCAATCTTGAGATATCAACATACTGTATACTCCAGCTAGCACCTTGCACCCTTAATCACCACTGCATGGCTTTGCATGTATCTGCATGAAATCATGCACTTCAATAAATCCCAAAATCAACAATTACCCCATCATGATACAGGTGCTGATTCTTGGTCTCTATTACTTATATATATAATATGATGTTTCTATGTGCTAAGTCCAAGTTTATAGGTTAATTAACTCCACTTTTGGGTCAACACTCGACCAGGATGGAAAGCATCACAATTTGATTGTGAGTTTGAGAAATATGAACTTATAGGAAAACTAGGATAGCTACACTTCTATCTCTTTGAGCTAAACTAAGTGGATCGTATTATACCTGACTTGATAAAGTTTTTTTGAGCTAAACGTGGATCCGTCCAAATTTCACCCACCAATTTTCTTCATATTTTCTTCTCTTGCACAGACAATATATATATATATATATATATATAGACAAAGAGAGTTCTTTCTAATCTTCCATGTATAACAGCTAAGTCACATCATTTCTTTAATTAATATTCCTTCTCTCTCTCTCTTTCTCTCTCACTTGCGGAAACTCTCCCAGAATACCAATTAGAGGTAATAATAAGGTCTCTAGTTTTGATTCTTTCTTCACCGTTTTCTATTTAGAGTTTCTTTAAATGTGTAGTTCGAATTCAGCAACGAGTAAACATATATCATTCTTGAATATATATTTGTGTCTTGTTTCAATTTCTTTTGGATCACTGATTTATTTATTAATTTTCAAGAATTTTGCTTTCTTTAGTTGAGATTTCGAACTTCCTACAGTTGAATGATCGATTACTGTAAGAATTTTCATTAGTTTATGATGATCTAGGATTAGAATCGTGATCGATGGCAAAAGTTGATAAATTTGTCCCTAAGAATTAGGTGTTGAATGTGAGAACCAAAAAATTATTTTTAATGAAAATAATATTTGTAACAATTCTTTATTTTTATATTCTCTGGAAAGTTCAAAGTGGGTTTGTTAAAAATTGAACCCAGCGACCGCTGAAGTATCCTCATTGGCTACTCCAGCGGTCGTTGGGGTCAACCGCGCGCTGGGGTGCTCAAATTCAAATCCTCAATGGCCGCTGGAGTACACCGCGCGCTGAGTTTTATAAATCCATGAAAATATCGTGTGCAGAGGTCGGATTTCATCCTTTGTATTTTTAACGTGATTTTGAGGTGAAATCCAATAACATCAATGACTTTTTAAAGTCCATAGATTTTTTAATACACCCAGATTTTTAAAGACTTTTAAAAGTCTTGATTGAATACACCCGATTTTTAAAGACTTTTAAAAGTCTGGATTGAATACGCCTAAATTTTAAAAGACTTTAAAAAGTATGAATTGAATACACCCGGATTTTAAAAGTCCAACAAAATCCTACAAAATCTCAATTGAATACACCCCCTAAAGAAGAAGAAGAAGAAGAAGAAGAAGAAGAAGAAGAAGAATGAAAGTAAATGAAATAGAGGACCTTTTTCATTGTTATTTTTGTCTATACTGCTAGGAAATGAAGAATTCAAAGTTAATTTTTTTATTTTTTATAATTAAAACAAGAAATTACTAAAATACCCCTATTTTTTTAAAAAAATTTATGGGTCTCAGTGTCCCCACTGGGCCAGTGTGGCTCCACCCCTGAGAATATACATCATTTACTGGAAAAAATGTCTGCTAGATGCTAGAGACAAGCCAGTCTTAACAATGTTGAAGTGGATCAGAGAATATATGATGACAAGGCTACCAAAAAATAGAGACAGAGCTGAGAGATTGTGGGAATGGAGGTTTGTTTGTGGGAGGATAAGGAGAATACTTGATAAGTATATACAGGCTTCTTCAGATTGCATTCCCATTAAGTGTACTAAAATTAAACTAGGTATGAGTGATATGACCCGGGACTCAATGACCAACGAGACACGAAAAATGCGGAAGCTAGGAAAGAAACTACGTCGATTACGAAAGGATTCTATACTCGATTAGCTAGATGACTAAAACTCAATTAAAATACCTAGACAATATCACACAAAATAACACAAATCCAATAAAGAGAAGGGCTGTTATGGACGGCTAGGATAGGTGTAGGGTTGATGGAATTTCGATGATGATGAACAGGTTTAGAAAGGCTAGAGTAGATAGGGTATGTTAGGGTAGAAACGAACTTACGAATTAAACGAGATGATCACGAACTTGAGTACGAACGGGGCTGACTTGGAACGGACGTTGATGGCTTGTGATTGAAGTCGAACGGCGGTGATGATGGTGTTAAGTCGATGTGAATTACAACCCGAAAGTTGCCTTGAATCTCGAACGTACACAAGGCCAAATTCTTTAAGTTGCTCTTCGATAGCGAGTTTCCGACGATCCCTCGAATGTGGATGGCGAATTCCCTTTGTAAAACTTAGAGATGCTAAATCTAAGAGTATGAATTTAAAAGATCTAAACTCACAAAGATATAAAATGGGGTTGAGACAAGAATAAGAAAAAGAGGTCGAGAGTGAGATCAACTTGGAAGTGGTTGAAGATCATGAGGAGCTCGATCAAGCTAGCATCGAGAAGCAGTCGAATTCTAACATCATTTGTCAACCATTTTCTTGTGATATCTTCATTTTACAGGTTGCTAAAGTTGTGCCCCATGTTATTGATCTTGTCCAAAAAGATATTGATGTTCCTTCCATGATCGTCTTTGATCCCGGAGATTTTAATTCGAGGACGAATTCTTTTCAAGAGGAGGGGAATGATACGAATCCGAAAAGCATAAAAGAATCAAATCCAAGACTACCATTGAGAGCTTCAAACATAATCATGTTGTTCAAGATTAAAGATTGGAGATCAAGATTTGAAGAACACAAGTGCATGAAAATATTCAGATATTTTGGGCAGCCCATGAAGATCAAATATTCAGCCCGAGATTGGTCAACATGCTATCAATTAATGATGAAGAATGAAGCATGAAGACGTGAGAAGAAGAACGACGCCATTTGGACGTGTGCATGAAGAGTTCTACGCGTTTGCATGGGAATCCGACAAGTTGCTGTTTTTCATGCAAAAGGTGGCAAGAATTAATTAACCATAATATGGGCCACGAATTTATCCATTGAATTCAGCCCACTGTTGTGTTAATTAAAGGTCCAATAGGTGAAATTTCAAGCCCAAAAATCAGTTTGAGATTTATCCTTATCTAGTTAGATTTTTGTTATCTTATTTTTGGTATCTTTTGATTTTATCCTAGATTGATTAGGATTAGTATATTTTTGATTTATTTAGCTTTTAGGACCCTAATTTTCGTCCATATATCACTCATATAAATAGGAGTACCTTGTGACATTATTATTCAGACAATTGCAAGAAATAAAGAGTTATTCTCAATCTGTCTCACGATCCTTCGGTTGATCAAACATTTACCTACAATTCTATTGTTCTAGCAATACAATAGTCTTATTCAAGTTCTTCAGGGTATATAGTACTTGGGAGAATTGCTATCCGGAGAATTAGTCGTGCGCCGATCCTGATTTATCCTACTACCTTCACCGCCGCCAAATCCACCTTCCCGACGTCCTCCGCCGTCCACACCGCCATCCGCCGTCGATTTCCAGCCACCACGAGTCTCCAAGAGTCATCCTACGTGTCATCCATCGAGTCTTTGTTCGTCTTTACGAATTCTAGTAAGTTCTACACCTTTCGTGTCCTTTTTCTAGTCTAGTCTTTCGTATTTTCTTTAGAGTCGTATTGATCCCTTACTTGTCCGACGTTGTTCCGTTCCTTAGCTTCCGCATAAGTCGTTTGTGTCGTGTCCCATAGGTCCCGGGTCACATCATAAATTGGTATCAGAGCCAGGTTTATGATACCAATTTATGATGTGACCCAGGACCTATGGGACACGACACAAACGACTTATGCGGAAGCTAAGGAATGGAACAACGTCGGACAAATAAGGGATCAATACGACTCTAAAGAAAATACGAAAGACTAGACTAGAAAAAGGACACAAAAGGTGTAGAACTTACTAGAATTCGTAAAGACGAACAAAGACTCGATGGATGACACGTAGGATGACTCTTGGAGACTCGTGGTGGCTGGAAATCGACGGCGGATGGTGGTGTGGACGGCGGAGGACGTCGGGAAGGTGGATTTGGCGGCGGTGAAGGTAGTAGGATAAATCAGGATCGTCGCACGACTAATTCTCCGGATAGCAATTCTCCCAAGTACTATATACCCTGAAGAACTTGAATAAGACTATTGTATTGCTAGAACAATAGAATTGTAGGTAAATGTTTGATCAACCGAAGGATCGTGAGACAGATTGAGAATAACTCTTTATTTCTTGCAATTGTCTGAATAATAATGTCACAAGGTACTCCTATTAGTAGTCATTTACACTTCGATCTCTTTGTCTAAGCTTGTATAGCTTTTCCTCCAACTGCCATTGGTAGTGATCTGGAATGAAGCGTTTCTGCATCAAATCTTTCAACTCACGCCATGTGTCGATAGGTGGAAGGTGATCTCGATGGCATCGGTTCTGCTGGAATTCCCACCATGTTGCTGCGTAGCCTGTAAACTTCAAGGAAACTAATTGCACCTTCTTTGGCTCGGGAAAGTAGTAGCGCTGAAAGATTTTGTCGACTCTTTGTTCCCAATCAAGGTAAGCATCGGGATCATATAGACCTTCAAATTCGGGAATGATTGTCTTGTTGTAGCTATGGAGATGGTGAGAATTTGGTGTATATGGTGTACGGGTGTATGGAGTATGAGTGGTGTATGGTGTATGGACCTTGGGGTGCATGGGTGCATGGGTGTATGGTCCGGATGGTGTACGGGTGGTGTATGGTGCACACAGTGGTATATAAGGTGAACCGGGTGTATATGGAAGAGAGATGGGAAATTCGAACACTATAGGGTAGAATTCGAAAATTATAGGTGGATAATGATGGAAGATCTTGATTAGATATGGATGAGGATGGAAGATATCTAAACAAGGTAGAAAATCTAGTAGATAAGGTAGAATACTTTCGAATAAGTTTGACCAAGTGTGAACACAATCTAACAAATCCTAAAATATCTTTCTAGTATGGAAACACTGTCTAAAACAAGGAATTAAAATTGAAATCAAATAAACAATCTGATTTTTCGTTTTTTTTTTCAAATTTTTTTTTTTGACTTTTTTTTTTGCTGTAGGGATTCGATCCCTTTGCTCATTTTTTTTTTCAATGAACAATGTAAGTATTACAACTCGAAAGACTCAAAAAAATAAAACGAACACAAACAACGTATTGAACCACGAACGATAGAAACCGACGTGGCTCTTGATACCAATTTATGATGTGACTCGGGACCTATGGGACACGACACAAACGACTTATGCGGAAGCTAAGGAACGGAACAACGTCGGACAAGTAAGGGATCAATACGACTCTAAAGAAAATACGAAAGACTAGACTAGAAAAAGGACACGAAAGGTGTAGAACTTACTAGAATTCGTAAAGATGAACAAAGACTCGATGGATGACACGTAGGATGACTCTTGGAGACTCGTGGTGGCTGGAAATCGACGGCGGATGGCGGTGTGGACGGCGGAGGACGTCGGGAAGGTGGATTTGGCGGCGGTGAAGGTAGTAGGATAAATCAGGATCGGCGCACGACTAATTCTCCGGATAGCAATTCTCCCAAGTACTATATACCCTGAAGAACTTGAATAAGACTATTGTATTGCTAGAACAATAGAATTGTAGGTAAATGTTTGATCAACCGAAGGATCGTGAGACAGATTGAGAATAACTCTTTATTTCTTGCAATTGTCTGAATAATAATGTCACAAGGTACTCCTATTTATAGGAGTGATATATGGACGAAAATTAGGGTCCTAAAAGCTAAATAAATCAAAAATATACTAATCCTAATCAATCTAGGATAAAATCAAAAGATACCAAAAATAAGATAACAAAAATCTAACTAGATAAGGATAAATCTCAAACTGATTTTTGGGCTTGAAATTTCACCTATTGGACCTTTAATTAACACAACAGTGGGCTGAATTCAATGGATAAATTCGTGGCCCATATTATGGTTAATTAATTCTTGCCACCTTTTGCATGAAAAACAGCAACTTGTCGGATTCCCATGCAAACGCGTAGAACTCTTCATGCACACGTCCAAATGGCGTCGTTCTTCTTCTCACGTCTTCATGCTTCATTCTTCATCATTAATTGATAGCATGTTGACCAATCTCAGGCTGAATATTTGATCTTCATGGGCTGCCCAAAATATCTGAATATTTTCATGCACTTGTGTTCTTCAAATCTTGATCTCCAATCTTTAATCTCGAACAACATGATTATGTTTGAAGCTCTCAATGGTAGTCTTGGATTTGATTCTTTTATGCTTTTCGGGTTCGTATCATTCCCCTCCTCTTGAAAAGAATTCGTCCTCGAATTCAAATCTCTGGGATCAAAGACGATCATGGAAGGAACATCAATATCTTTTTGGACAAGATCAATAACATGGGGCACAACTTTAGCAACCTGTAAACTGAAGATATCACAAGAAAATGGTTGACAAATGATGTTAGAATTCGACTGCTTCTCGATGCTAGCTTGATCGAGCTCCTCATGATCTTCAACCACTTCCAAATTGATCTCACTTTCGACCTCTTTTTCTTCTTCTCCAACGCTTTCACAAGTTGCAACTTCTATCAATTCTTCAAGAGAGGCTTCAACGGAAATGGTTACCTCTAGAATAGGATCTTCTTCCTTGACTTCAGCTGGATTTTCCTCAGGTTTGTCATCGATCGGGGGCTGCATTGATGATGTAAGCCATGTAGGTGGTACATAGGTACGTAGAAACTCCTCGAATGACTCAGGTTGGTAACTCGTGGTCGACTCTACTTGAACCTCCTCTTTAGACTTCATCTCTAGTTCCTCTAGCCATTTTTCTATCCGAATGGCGTAATCCACCATGTCCTCCAACTCATCGAAGCGATACAATGCTACTCTTTCACGAATTGCCCTTCGTAGACCAGCTAGAAATCTATCCATGGTATCTTCTGGATATTCTTCTACATCAGCTCGTCTCATGGCTTCAATCATTTTGTTGTAGTAGTCATTTACACTTCGATCTCTTTGTCTAAGCTTGTATAGCTTTTCCTCCAACTGCCATTGGTAGTGATCTGGAATGAAGCGTTTCCGCATCAAATCTTTCAACTAACGCCATGTGTCGATAGGTGGAAGGTGATCTCGATGGCATCGGTTCTGCTGGAATTCCCACCATGTTGCTGCGTAGCCTGTAAACTCCAAGGAAACTAATTGCACCTTCTTTGGCTCGGGAAAGTAGTAGCGCTGAAAGATTTTGTCGACTCTTTGTTCCCAATCAAGGTAAGCATCGGGATCATATAGACCTTCAAATTCGGGAATGATTGTCTTGTTGTAGCTGTGGAGATGGTGAGAATTTGGTGTATATGGTGTACGGGTGTATGGAGTATGAGTGGTGTATGGTGTATGGACCTTGGGGTGCATGGGTGCATGGGTGTATGGTCCGGATGGTGTACGGGTGGTGTATGGTGCACACAGTGGTATATAAGGTGAACCGGGTGTATATGGAAGAGAGATGGGAAATTCGAACACTATAGGGTAGAATTCGAAAATTATAGGTGGATAATGATGGAAGATCTTGATTAGATATGGATGAGGATGGAAGATATCTAAACAAGGTAGAAAATCTAGTAGATAAGGTAGAATACTTTCGAATAAGTTTGACCAAGTGTGAACACAATCTAACAAATCCTAAAATATCTTTCTAGTATGGAAACACTATCTAAAACAAGGAATTAAAATTGAAATCAAATAAACAATCTGATTTTTCGTTTTTTTTTTTCAGATTTTTTTTTTGACTTTTTTTTTTGCTGTAGGGATTCGATCCCTTTGCTCATTTTTTTTTTCAATGAACAATGTAAGTATTACAACTCGAAAGACTCAAAAAAATAAAACGAACACAAACAACGTATTGAACCACGAACGATAGAAACCGACGTGGCTCTTGATACCAATTTATGATGTGACTCGGGACCTATGGGACACGACACAAACGACTTATGCGGAAGCTAAGGAACGGAACAACGTCGGACAAGTAAGGGATCAATACGACTCTAAAGAAAATACGAAAGACTAGACTAGAAAAAGGACACGAAAGGTGTAGAACTTACTAGAATTCGTAAAGATGAACAAAGACTCGATGGATGACACGTAGGATGACTCTTGGAGACTCGTGGTGGCTGGAAATCGACGGCGGATGGCGGTGTGGTCGGCGGAGGACGTCGGGAAGGTGGATTTGGCGGCGGTGAAGGTAGTAGGATAAATCAGGATCGGCGCACGACTAATTCTCCGGATAGCAATTCTCCCAAGTACTATATACCCTGAAGAACTTGAATAAGACTATTGTATTGCTAGAACAATAGAATTGTAGGTAAATGTTTGATCAACCGAAGGATCGTGAGACAGATTGAGAATAACTCTTTATTTCTTGCAATTGTCTGAATAATAATGTCACAAGGTACTCCTATTTATAGGAGTGATATATGGACGAAAATTAGGGTCCTAAAAGCTAAATAAATCAAAAATATACTAATCCTAATCAATCTAGGATAAAATCAAAAGATACCAAAAATAAGATAACAAAAATCTAACTAGATAAGGATAAATCTCAAACTGATTTTTGGGCTTGAAATTTCACCTATTGGACCTTTAATTAACACAACAGTGGGCTGAATTCAATGGATAAATTCGTGGCCCATATTATGGTTAATTAATTCTTGCCACCTTTTGCATGAAAAACAGCAACTTGTCGGATTCCCATGCAAACGCGTAGAACTCTTCATGCACACGTCCAAATGGCGTCGTTCTTCTTCTCACGTCTTCATGCTTCATTCTTCATCATTAATTGATAGCATGTTGACCAAT
Source organism: Perilla frutescens (assembly GCA_026008535.1). Classification (NCBI taxonomy): domain Eukaryota; kingdom Viridiplantae; phylum Streptophyta; class Magnoliopsida; order Lamiales; family Lamiaceae; genus Perilla; species Perilla frutescens. The sequence continues at coordinate 37,925,851 of BRKX01000019.1, forward strand.
CTCAGGCTGAATATTTGATCTTCATGGGCTGCCCAAAATATCTGAATATTTTCATGCACTTGTGTTCTTCAAATCTTGATCTCCAATCTTTAATCTCGAACAACATGATTATGTTTGAAGCTCTCAATGGTAGTCTTGGATTTGATTCTTTTATGCTTTTCGGGTTCGTATCATTCCCCTCCTCTTGAAAAGAATTCGTCCTCGAATTCAAATCTCTGGGATCAAAGACGATCATGGAAGGAACATCAATATCTTTTTGGACAAGATCAATAACATGGGGCACAACTTTAGCAACCTGTAAAATGAAGATATCACAAGAAAATGGTTGACAAATGATGTTAGAATTCGACTGCTTCTCGATGCTAGCTTGATCGAGCTCCTCATGATCTTCAACCACTTCCAAATTGATCTCACTTTCGACCTCTTTTTCTTCTTCTCCAACGCTTTCACAAGTTGCAACTTCTATCAATTCTTCAAGAGAGGCTTCAACGGAAATGGTTACCTCTAGAATAGGATCTTCTTCCTTGACTTCAGCTGGATTTTCCTCAGGTTTGTCATCGATCGGTGGCTGCATTGATGATGTAAGCCATGTAGGTGGTACATAGGTACGTAGAAACTCCTCGAATGACTCAGGTTGGTAACTCGTGGTCGACTCTACTTGAACCTCCTCTTTAGACTTCATCTCTAGTTCCTCTAGCCATTTTTCTATCCGAATGGCGTAATCCACCATGTCCTCCAACTCATCGAAGCGATACAATGCTACTCTTTCGCGAATTGCCCTTCGTAGACCAGCTAGAAATCTATCCATGGTATCTTCTGGATATTCTTCTACATCAGCTCGTCTCATGGCTTCAATCATTTTGTTGTAGTAGTCATTTACACTTCGATCTCTTTGTCTAAGCTTGTATAGCTTTTCCTCCAACTGCCATTGGTAGTGATCTGGAATGAAGCGTTTCTGCATCAAATCTTTCAACTCACGCCATGTGTCGATAGGTGGAAGGTGATCTCGATGGCATCGGTTCTGCTGGAATTCCCACCATGTTGCTGCGTAGCCTGTAAACTTCAAGGAAACTAATTGCACCTTCTTTGGCTCGGGAAAGTAGTAGCGCTGAAAGATTTTGTCGACTCTTTGTTCCCAATCAAGGTAAGCATCGGGATCATATAGACCTTCAAATTCGGGAATGATTGTCTTGTTGTAGCTGTGGAGATGGTGAGAATTTGGTGTATATGGTGTACGGGTGTATGGAGTATGAGTGGTGTATGGTGTATGGACCTTGGGGTGCATGGGTGCATGGGTGTATGGTCCGGATGGTGTACGGGTGGTGTATGGTGCACACAGTGGTATATAAGGTGAACCGGGTGTATATGGAAGAGAGATGGGAAATTCGAACACTATAGGGTAGAATTCGAAAATTATAGGTGGATAATGATGGAAGATCTTGATTAGATATGGATGAGGATGGAAGATATCTAAACAAGGTAGAAAATCTAGTAGATAAGGTAGAATACTTTCGAATAAGTTTGACCAAGTGTGAACACAATCTAACAAATCCTAAAATATCTTTCTAGTATGGAAACACTGTCTAAAACAAGGAATTAAAATTGAAATCAAATAAACAATCTGATTTTTCGTTTTTTTTTTCAAATTTTTTTTTTTGACTTTTTTTTTTGCTGTAGGGATTCGATCCCTTTGCTCTTTTTTTTTCAATGAACAATGTAAGTATTACAACTCGAAAGACTCAAAAATAATAAAACGAACACAAACAACGTATTGAACCACGAACGATAGAAACCGACGTGGCTCTTGATACCAATTTATGATGTGACTCGGGACCTATGGGACACGACACAAACGACTTATGCGGAAGCTAAGGAACGGAACAACGTCGGACAAGTAAGGGATCAATATGACTCTAAAGAAAATACGAAAGACTAGACTAGAAAAAGGACACGAAAGGTGTAGAACTTACTAGAATTCGTAAAGACGAACAAAGACTCGATGGATGACACGTAGGATGACTCTTGGAGACTCGTGGTGGCTGGAAATCGACGGCGGATGGCGGTGTGGACGGCGGAGGACGTCGGGAAGGTGGATTTGGCGGCGGTGAAGGTAGTAGGATAAATCAGGATCGGCGCACGACTAATTCTCCGGATAGCAATTCTCCCAAGTACTATATACCCTGAAGAACTTGAATAAGACTATTGTATTGCTAGAACAATAGAATTGTAGGTAAATGTTTGATCAACCGAAGGATCGTGAGACAGATTGAGAATAACTCTTTATTTCTTGCAATTGTCTGAATAATAATGTCACAAGGTACTCCTATTTATATGAGTGATATATGGACGAAAATTAGGGTCCTAAAAGCTAAATAAATCAAAAATATACTAATCCTAATCAATCTAGGATAAAATCAAAAGATACCAAAAATAAGATAACAAAAATCTAACTAGATAAGGATAAATCTCAAACTGATTTTTGGGCTTGAAATTTCACCTATTGGACCTTTAATTAACACAACAGTGGGCTGAATTCAATGGATAAATTCGTGGCCCATATTATGGTTAATTAATTCTTGTCACCTTTTGCATGAAAAACAGCAACTTGTCGGATTCCCATGCAAACGCGTAGAACTCTTCATGCACACGTCCAAATGGCGTCGTTCTTCTTCTCACGTCTTCATGCTTCATTCTTCATCATTAATTGATAGCATGTTGACCAATCTCAGGCTGAATATTTGATCTTCATGGGCTGCCCAAAATATCTGAATATTTTCATGCACTTGTGTTCTTCAAATCTTGATCTCCAATCTTTAATCTTAAACAACATGATTATGTTTGAAGCTCTCAATGGTAGTCTTGGATTTGATTCTTTTATGCTTTTCGGGTTCGTATCAATGAGGTATCAAGCTTTGATGGGTCCAAATATATAGTCAATTTGGAGGATCACACGTGTGATTGTAGGAGATGGGAATTGAATGGAATTCCCTGTAAGCATGTAATTTCTGCAGAAGGAAAGCAACCAGAGGATTATGTGCATAATTTCTATTCAATTGAGACTTATAATGCAGTTTATGAACATGCTATAAGTCTAATGAATGGCAAAGAGTTGTGGGACAAAACAGGGTACATTCCACCCCTTCCACCTGTATTTGCAAAGAAGGAAAGGGGTAGGCCTAAAAAAGAAAGAAGGTTTGGGCCTGATGAAGAGCCACATAAGATAAGGAAGAGAACAGGTACTGTTCAGATACTGGGAAAGCAAAAATTCAAGGTCACTTGCAAGTTTTGTGAAGAGCCAGGGCACAATAAGATGAGATGCAAATTGAGAAAGGTGAATTTTTTTATTTAGTTTGCTTCTTAGATGTTATCTTACTAACTGTAATACTAATCATAAGTGAATGTTTTTCATTAGGAGATGGCACAGGCTGAGCCATAGGCTGGGAAGAAGGAGATGTCATGTGCTAACCCACCAACTGAGGAGGATATGCCACATGCTGAGGATGAGATGCCCCATGCTGAGGAAGAGATGCCATAGGCTGAGGAGGTTGAATTTGGTTCCACTCAGCCTGAAGAAATTCAGCATGATTACCCTCCTTTAACCCAAGAAAATATTACTGAGTTTCAGCCTGTAAGCTGTAGCTCCTTATATATGATGGTTACTGTTGGTAATTGATTTTATATATTATTGATATATGATTGATTATGCAGGTTATTTCTGAAAAAGGCATGTTCCAGCAACAAGCCAACTATCTAGCATGAAAGGCAGATGCTTGTAAGTTGATGTATTCAAGTTTCTATTCAGGTTTCATTATATTCAGTTAACTATATTAACTACATACTTCTTAGGCAAGGAAAAGAGGTAGAGTTGCTAAAAAGGATCCAAAGGAGAGTTTGAGTGAAGGGGGAAAATCAGCACCCTATACTATTTCCAGTCAACCTCAAGTAATGCAAGCTCCTGCCTTGCAACCAAGATATATGGGGCTAAATATCAGGGCTCCTCCTCTTATGAATTTTAATCCACAACAATTTATAGGAAGCCCTTCAGTTGGTGCAGAGCAGACCAGAGAAGTGACTTCCATGAGAGTGTTCAACAGAGGTGGCAAAAAGTTTACCACACTGTCAAGCTTGAGGGAAGCAACAGGGAAGAGATAAAATAAGGCCTCAACTGACATCAGAATTGTTGGTTTTTTGAAAAAGCACTGAAAATGGCAAACTGCATAAGCTCTGATCTCAGCTATATTTTATGTTAATTATGGTGAATTGGAACAGTTAAACATATTTTTTGTTAATTGGGGCTGACTGCAGAAATGTTACTGTTGATATGGGTTTTCTTGTTGATATTGTTGCTCTGAACCTTGAATTGCTACTAGTTTGATATTGGTGTTGTTGATATTGTTGCTTGAGTTTGGAAATTCTTGTGTTGATAAGGTTGAAAATAAAAATGAAATGCTACTATTTTGATTTTTTTTTTACTTATTGTTGCTTAGGTTGATATAGTTGAGAATGAAAATAAAATGCTACTGTTTTGATTTTTTTTGCTTATTTTTGCTTAGGTTGGGAAAACTTACTCATTGGTATACATATATGATTCATGCATCTTACACTTTATATATTAGGCTAAGATAAGCTTCTAGGGAAACATTAAATCATTCATTTGAAGAAACCAATCACTGCATACAACATTAACACTAGAAACATCAATTTAACCCACTTTCTAATTTCTGCCACATCTGCAGACATGTTCTTCATACCTCCAGCCATTGGCCTCATACATTTAGCCATTGTCTTCAAATCTTCAGTCATATCTTCAGTTGAAATCTTCACCTTTGAGCTATAGGACTCCCCTGAGTTTTCTTGAGATGGACACTCATCAATCTACCTGAAAAACTTGCAACCCCACGTAGTGAATCAGGACACGTATAAAAAGGCCTACCTCTGCTATGTACACGATTGGAAACATAGGCACGCACAAGCTTCTGACAATTACACACCAAGAAATATTTGTTTTCTCTGCTTGAAGATGCATCAGACATTGTTCTCTTTTGCTTGTAGATACAATAGAACTGAGTGTATAGATGTATATATATTCAATACAGACAGGTATGAGGCATAAATGCCCTCCAAAGGGTTGAATTTTCCCTCCAATTTCTGAGAATTCCCTCCAATTCACTGTTATGAATAATGTTCTGTATGGGACTAAAATTGCAAAACGCTTTAGGACTAAATTTGCATTAACATTTAACGGCAAACGTGATGGTGAGGACCAATTTTGCATATCATGGTCCAGTGGTACCAAATTAGCAGGTTTGGGACCATAATCGGGAGAGGCCATGTCCTATGGGACCATTTTTACAATTTACTCTACTTTTCCCAGTCAGATTCCATGCCAACCAATCGGGGTCATAGTGATAATTAAAGAGGGATCGAGTCATGTATGTGTAAGCGACCCAAGTAAATTTTATGGTGATATATAGTCGATTGTTCTTTAATTACATTGGGCAAAGCCCCTAAATAAAGTGGTTGATGACCGAACTAGATTATTATATTGTGTATTGTTTAATTTTTTTTTCTTTTATCTATGTTATTATAGATGTTGAACTAATCGTAAAGGATATTATAAAATTCTAACACATGCAATTACAAAACTAAATGAGATCATAAAATTTTCATACGCAAATGATAGTGATAATCGCCTAAAAAGTCATGAGATGTCATTTGACTAATTTGCAAATACAACGTGTCTTTTAAATTAGAATAATCATAATACTTATGTTGAGTCTTGAGCTAGTTTGTAGCTCAAGATTCACTTGATCTTTTGTGATCAAAGTAAGTTGCATGCAGTGGCTATGATCATTGGTGCATAAGGAGTGAGCATGAACCTGCAACACAACACAACAGATTACTCATTCTATTAGCAGCTAAAGTAGAGTTTCAAAGATGGAGCCGTTTTTTCAGTTATTCCCTAGTGGTTGAATCATGTGTGTATCATGCCCTATTGTAACAGTTACAACATTTAGTTATAGTTATTATAATTGAGGAAGGTAGAACAAATCATAAGGAATAAAAGCCGGAAGACGTGGTATAGAAGAAAAAAATAAAAACAAGTTAGAGAGAAAACTCAGAGAAGTTAGTTGAGATTATCATCGTATTCTTCATTGATAATCTGTAGAATTGAGTGAGAATTTATCTTGCTTGTTGAGTGAATCTGAGTGAGGCATTTGTAAGCTTGAAGTTCAGATTAATAAGAAGAATCATCTCTTTTCTCCTGTGGACGTAGATTCTTTGGAATCGAACCATGTAAAATTTCGTGTAGTTTTTTATTTTGGTTTCGAGTTGTGTTGTTGTTCTTTTTTTATTTGCTGCAATTGTTAAAAATAACCCAATAATTGGTGCCGTCTGTGGGAAAAAGCAGCCAAGCAAGATGGGAACAACACAGTTCAATATAGAGAAGTTGACAGATAAAATTGATTTTAGTCTGTGGAAGATGAAGGTGAAGGCATTGCTCATTCAACAAGGTTTGGGTAGTGCACTCAACAAGGAAGAGTCAAGCGAATCTGGGAAAGAGAAGGCTGAGGATATTGCCTAGATCAAGGAAAAAGCCCATAGTATGATTATCCTCTGCCTAAGGGATAAAGCACTACAAGAAGTATCAAAAGAAACAATTGCCCATTCAGACCTATAGGGGCCTTCTAAAACCACCACCAAAGGAGGAGGTAGATTTTTCATGAGTATTATTGATGATTACTCAAGAAAACTGTGGGTTTACAGTTTGAAATCCAAAGATGAAGCTTGTGAGAAGTTTAAGGAATGACACTCTCTCATGGATAATAAGACAGAAAAGAAGCTGATGAATTTGAGAACAGACGATGGGCTTCAATATCTCTCTAAGAAATTCATATCTTACTGCAAGGAGAAGGGCATAGCAAGGCACAGAACAATCCCAAGCACTCCACAGCAGAATGAAATTGTTGAGAGGATGAACCAGACCCTCTTAGAGAGGGTAAGACGTATACTGAGTAGCTCAGGCCTCTTAAAGACATTTTGGGGAGAATTGGTATGCACTGCTGCATACCTTATCAGCAGAAGTCCCAACTCAGCATTAGAGTACAAAACACCACAAGAAATGTGGTATGTGGCACCTGCTATATACGGGTATTTGAAGCCAGTTAGATGCCTAGTCTATGCTCATATTAAACAAGATAAGCTTCAGCCTCAAGTAGTGAAGTATGTGTTCATAGGATACCCTACTGGTGTCAAGGGTTATAAGCTATGGTCACTGGATCAACAAAAGTTCATAGTAAGTAGGGTTGTTACTTTTGATGAACTTTAGTATCCATTGAAAGATAAAGAACAACAAGAAAGCACATCAGTGGAAGTTGGGGAAGATTATCACAAAGATGATGATAATGATAGTTTAGATGGAGTGGAGAATCTAAGTTCATACCAACTGGCCAGAGATAGAACAAGGAGATAGATAAGGTCACCTATCAGATATAGACAATCTGATCTTGTCTCTTTTACTTTGTATACTGCTCTTGAGGTGGAGCTTGAAGAACCTAAGAGCTATTCAGAAGCTGTTACTTGTGCTGAGAAAGAGAAGTGGCTAGTTGCTATGGAGAAAGAGCTACAATCTCTGAACAAGAACAACACTTGGAGAATTGTAGATAAACCAAGGAATCAGAAGCTAGTGGGTTGCAAGTGGCTTTATAAGAAGAAGCCTAGAACCACTGAGACAGCTAGGGTGAGATATAAAGTAAGGCTCGTTGCAAAAGGATTCTCATAGAAGGAATGAGTAGACTACAATGAGATTTTCTCACCGGTAGTCAAATATTGCTCAATAAGAATTTTGTTGTCACTTGTAGCTCAATATGATTTGGAACTTAACCAAATGAATGTCACAACTGCTTTTCTACATGGCAGGTTAGTTGAGAACATCTACATGCAAATACCAGAGGGCATTCATGTTGAAGGAGCTGATAGGAAAGCATGCAAGCTGGAGAGATTTGATGAATACATGGTTACAAATCAGTTTGTCAGAAGTGAATTTGGCAGTTGTGTATACTTCAAGGTTAAAGGAAAAAGCTATATCTACTTAATGTTGTATGGAGATTATATGTTGATTGCTAGCAACACTTATAGTGGAATTGCTAGTGCAAAGAAGGTTCTGAAAGATAAATTTGAGATGAAGGACTTAGGAGAGGCTAAGGTGATCCTGGAAATGCAGATTAAAAGAAGCAGGCATGAAGATCAGATCACTCTCACCCATGAGTCTTACAAACAAAGTCTTGTGCAGGTACAATATAAATTTGAGTAAGTTTGTTACAACACCAATTAAGCAGGGCCTAAAGCTAAGTGCACAACAAAGTTCTGAGACAGAAGATGAAAGGAGAAAGATGATGCAAGTTCCATATGCAAGTGTTGTTGGTAGCCTGATATATGCAATGGTCTGCTGCAGACTAGATCTCACTTATCTAATGAGCGTTATCAACAGATAAATGGGAAATCCTGGCAAAGCATATTGGGAAGTTGTAAAATGGGCACTTAGGTACATCAGAGGTTCTACTAGCAGGGGTCTGGTGTTTAAGAAAAGTGTAAGCAATGGAGAAGCATTGTTAGGGTATGTTGATGCTGACTATGCAGCCAACATAAACACCAGAAAGTCTCTTATTGGATATGTTTTTACATTGTTTGGATCTGCAGTGAGTTGGAGGTTAACTCACAAATCTGTGGTGGCCCTATCAACTACAGAAGTTGAGTATGTGGCTCTAACTGAAGGCATCAAGGAAAGAATATGGCTACAAGGGATTCTTGCAGAGTTTGGTCATGTTCAAGAGAAGGTCACAGTTTTTTGTGATAACCAAAACACCATTCATTTGGAAAAGCATCAAGGATACCACGAGAGAACAAAGCACATAGATGTGAAGTTGCATTTTGTTCGTGATCTTGTTTAAAAAGAGAGCATAAAGATCAGCAAAATTGCTACTACAGTCATTCCAGTAGACTGCTTTACCAAGGCTCTACCAACTTCAAAGTTCGAGTTGAGTCTCGGGCTGATTAGCATGAATTAAAAAATGAAGGAAGGGAATGCAGCTTAAGGTGGAGCTGCATTCAAAGAGGAAAGGATGCTGGGGTTGGAGTTTTCAAACTGAAGCTAGTTCTTGAAGAAGTGAATCAAGAGCTAAGGTGGAGAATTGTTGAGTTTTGAGCTAATTTGTAGCTCGAGATTCACTTGGTCTTTTGTGATCAAAGTAAGTTGCATGCAGTGGCTATGATCATTGGTGCATAAGGAGTGAGCATGAAGCTGCATCACAGCAGGTTACTCATTCTGTTAGCAGCTGAAGTGGATCTGCAAAGATGGAGCTGATTTTTCGGTTATTCCCTAGTGGTTAAATCGTGTGTGTATCATGCCCTATTGTAACAGTTACAACATTTAGTTATAGTTATTATAATTGAGGAAGGTATAATAAATTATGAGGAATAAAAGCCGGAAGAAGTGGTATAGAAGAAAAAAAGAAGAAAAGCTAGAGAGAAAAGTGAGAGAAGTTAGTTTAGATTATCATCGTATTCTTCATTGATAATCTGCAGAATTGAGTGAGAATTTATCTTGCTTGTTGAGTGAATCTGAGTGAGGCATTTGTAAGTTTGAAGTTCAGATTAATAAGAAGCATCATCTTTTTTCTCCCGTGGACGTAGATTCTTTGGAATCGGACCACGTAAAATTTTATGTTGTTTCTTATTTTGATTTCGAGTTGTGTTGCTGTTCTTCTTTAGTTTGCTGCAATTGTTGAAAATAACCCAACAACTTACTTATAATTTATTTCAATTAAAACATCAACAAATCTATACTATATATAAAAACAGAAAAAATCCAATTGAAATTGATTTCAAATTGATTTCTCAGATTAATTAATGGCAATTTTGTAATAAAATGTTAATTTTGAGGTCAATGAATTTCCCTGTAATATTCATTTAATTTTTTTTTTCAAAATCAATTGCTGAAACTGGGGAACGTGTGCTCATGACTATATAAATATTTGGAATTTATAATATATATATAGATATATATATTTGGAGAACGTGTGTTTCACTGTTGGTTTGTTGGAGAACATGTGTTTCACAGATTTAATTTAATGACACAATATCTATACTAAGCTATAGTAATTAACATCTCCAAAAAAAAAACAATGAATAAAATAAATAAAGAAAAACAGAAAATAAGCCCACTAACTACAACTGTTAATCCACTTCCCACTAATTGTAAAACTGAAACATAAATGAAAACATAAAGATGTTTCGTAAATCATAATTCAGAAACTCACGCAGCCTCCATCTTTTCATTTCCTCTCAAAGCATCAAAACACTTTCAAACTTTTCAATCTGTTGTCACAAAGTTTGAAGATATTTGGCTCCAGTTTTTGGAACTGTACAGATGCTAAAAGCCGAAAGAAGTACATTCGGTATAGAACTAAGGTTGATACGATGGTACGAAAATACAAATGCATTTAGTCTGGAATGCATCTTCCATGACCAAGAGGTACATTTATATCATAATATTGGCGATTTTTTTTGTTTATGATTTCTGAAATAAAAACTTATATGAGTTATTTTTTTCATAGGGTCGACGAATCCATGTGACAATTCCAAAGGCAAATATCGAAAAGTTTAAAAATCGGATGATTGAAGGCCATGTTTATGCTATAATTGATTTTGTTATTGGAATAAATGTCATGAAGTACAAAACAACCCAGCCTTTACAAGATTATTGCATTTAAGCAGACACGAATATTTGAGGTTTGTCATGATGAATTTCCACATCATTTGTATGAGATGAAGACTTTGACCGATATTGCAAATATGGAGAATATGGGAGATGCAGCGTTGCGTGGTAAGACATTTGAATATAGACGATAAAAATATTTGTAACATGAATCAATGAGTTTGAAAATAATTATTTTGTTGTTCGGCAGATGTAATGGGAACAATAGTGTCTCACTATAGACCTTTTACAAGAGAGATAAACAGGAAGCCTACCAAATTGATGGATTTGGTGTCGGAAGATGTGGAGTAAGCGTTTTAAACACTATATATTTTTTTGGTTTATTTTTGAATTATTCTCTAATTATTTCTAAATTTTTGTAGCGGAAATACAATTACAGCAATACTTTGGGAAAACTATGCAGAAGAGATGATAGAATTTTTGGAGACTTGCCCTGAAGCGCCAGTTTCTGTTATTCTACAGTTTTGCAGACCAAATGTATACAGAGGTAAAATTTTATTTATTTTAATGTAACGTTTATTTATTTATTCTGCAGTTTTGTAGATCAATTAATGTAAAGTTTCTGACTACTTATATATTACAATAGGTGATGTATGAGTTTCATCTTTGTTTAATATTACAAAGATTGTACTGGATCAGAAAGTTTCAGAGATTGCAGATTTCAATTATAGGTAAAATAAAATAAAAAATTTCAATTTGAGGTAAATAAATTTGCTTTAATGCACAGCTGAAAATGTTTAAAATATTGCAGATGTTTTCTTTTGTTAGAATGTTTCAGAGATAGCATTCAAAACATGTTAGATTATGGGCTTTGTTGTTATTTTGATTTGTGTATAATTATGTATATGTATTGAAGATACATTTTTACACAAAATATTGCAGATTTTTTCTTTTATTAGAATGTTTCAGACACATATTTATTTTTTTGCTTTTATACTTGTGTTTCAGAGATAGATTTGTTTTTTTGTTTTTATATATAGTAAAGATTTGTTTATAATTATGTGTTGAACATTCATTAATATTAATTTATAAAATATTTATTGGAGGTATATGGCCACTAGGAAAGTGAGATTATCAAGTATCTCCACTCTTACATCATCATCGTCAAGGACTATACATGAGGAAATTAGAGATGGTGATTTTGAAATGAAGACCATATCTCAAATAATGACAGATGGAAAGGTATTTTAAATATTTTTTCATTTCATTATAAATAGTTTTATATTAAACACATATTCACAAATAAAAATTTCTTTAACTTAGATTGACAATTTCTGGATATATGCAACCATACTGTGCGTAGAGACTATTGGAGACTGGTCGTATTTGGCTTGCAAAAGGTGTCAGAAGAAGATTAAAACAAGTGGGAATCAATTTTTCTGTGAAAAATGTCAGTCTTTTGATATTACAGGAAAACTGAGGTAAATTAAATTTTACATTTTAAAAATATGTTTGAATTCTCATAAGTTTAAAATTATAGGTACAAGCTCACTGTGAGAGTTGTAGATGAGAGTGGAACCACCACATTCCTAATGTGGGACAAGGAAAGCATAACACTAATTGAAAAAACAGCTACAGAATTAAGTGTGGTAAAATTAAAAAATTTAAATTCATAAAATGATTATTTTAAGTAAATGCTGATGAAATTTTTTTATAGGGTCGAAGCACTGAAGGGATTCCACCAGGACTTGAAAAGTTGGCTAACAAAAAAGCACTGTTTAATGTTAGTGTTCAAGACGGACAGACAAGAAACTACACTGAATCTTACAGTGTAGCAAGGATTTGTACAGACAGAGAAATCATAAAAAAAATGTGTGGTGAAGATTTGCCATTTGAGGTAGAAAATAAACACACAAGATTTAATTTTTAAATAAATGCTTTTATGTCTTTAATGAAAATATTTTTTATGTGCAGGAGGAAGAATCCATTTCAATAAATGGATCAGAAATTAATGAAGAGATGGTAAGTTATTTTGAAAAATGTAATTTTTTTATGAGAAAATTAAAATTATAAAATAATAATTATTTTAAATACAGATTGGTTCATCAAGTTTCAAATCAGTTGTTCAATCAAAGAGTCGTGTTGTTATCAAGAAAACAATTAAGCAAATCATGGAAGATGGGGAGGCAAACTATAATATTATTATATTTTTTATTCAATTAAAATAAAAATTATAATGTTCCATTTATTAACATATTGTTTATGAAATTCAGAGTGGGGAGTTTTTGGTATTTGGCACCATTAATGACATTGAAGACATTATTGGCATGTCTTATCTTGCATGCAAAATATGCCACAAGGAACTAGATCCATATATTGAATTGAAATTTTTTTGTGAAAAATGTCAATCATTTGACATTTGCGGCATAACAAGGTTTTTTATTATCATATATTTTGTCTATTTAATTTAATGAAAAAACTTTACAGATTAACGTAATTTTTTTAAAAAAAAATACAGATACAAATTGAATGTGGAAGTGAGTGATTCTACTGCAATAACAACATTTCACATGTCGGATATGCAGTGCATGGAATTACTTGGACAGAAATTACCAGAGGTATTTTTGTGCATATTTTAAAAACTACTAAATCTTATTACATAAAATAATTTTATGTGTTTTATAGGATAAGGCACTTGAAGTCTTACCAGCTGATATTGAACGCATAGCAAACAAAAAAGGTCTCTTTACTATTATTGTCCTGCCTGGGCAGGTCAATAATTATAAAGGACCATATGGTGTTGTTAAGGTTGCTAGTGAGGACATAGTCCAAAGTGAAGGTTCTGAAAAGCAGGTAGATGTTTTACTACTAAAAAATATATTAGTGTAATGTTAAATAATTACTTACAATTGTATGCATTATGTAGGGAACATCATCAAAGTCAAACAAAGGAAAAGAAAAGGTTCATGAGTCTGCGGATGAGGTATGTTAGTTTTCACATAAGATTGTACTTTATATGTTTTTACTATTTTTTATGCAGAACATTATTTTTATTTATTAATTTTTTTTTATGATTTTAGGATAATTCAATAAGTGATGTATTACTGACACCAAGAAAGAAGAACATCATCACAAGTAATGCAGTCGTACTTATGGATGATGATGATGTAAAGAGAAAACTCATTGATGAGTTTTCAGCAACTACTTAAAAGAGGACTAAGAGATTGCAGAAGAAAGAGAAACAGTGAGCTTAATTAAAAAGCTGGCAGAAGTTTTACAATGAGAACAATTGGAGTGGATTTTTTAATTTTATTTTTCTGCTTTATTTACAAAGACAATTATATTCATTTTGTGATGTTAGTTTTAGGACTTTGTTTATGTTTTAGATTTTCAGACATTTTGTAATGTTTAGATAATTTATTCATGTTTCCGTTTATGTTCAGTTATTCGATTTTTAGATAGTTTATTTAATGTTAAAGATAAAACATAAATTACAGACAATTTGAATTCTATAAATCATAGTTTTAGAATATTAATTGACAAAATAATTTACTGAAATTTAAGTTTCACCTCTTAATGCAGCTTGACTACAGTAATAAGAAAAAACATACCATCCAGTACATGAAAAATATGGCACTTTATAATTTAAAAAAAAATAAACTGCAAATAAATATTGTCATGATTTAAATATAAATTTAGAACATAAATATGTAATTCTGCAATAAAAAAGATATCATACACCATTCATGTAATTTTTAGAGATCATCTCAAACACAATTAAATATTAAATCGAAAAATGCGAGAGATCTAAATCACAGATTATCAACCCTTCAAGAACCCATTACGAGTAAGTGGATTTCCCAGTTCACAATCACCTGTTTGAACGGGGGCGCAGGGGGTCACACAAAGTCTAGGGTTCTATCAGGTTAAACACAGTGATTCAGACCAAAACCTCTATTTAAGAGATTTCGCAGAGATCGTTCTGAAACAGAACGGTCACAGATCACACTGATCTGGGATACGAAAGGACATAGCAGAGCATATACGCATTCAAGCATACATAAAAAAATATTCAAGCATACATATAACAAATTATTACTTATAAAATTGAAGCATATATATAAATTATGAAACATTGAAGCATATAGAAAACTATCAGGAACATTAAATTAAATTAAACAACATTCACAGATTTATGATAACAGGAACAGTAAATTGAAAAAAAAAAATACAGGAAAAGTAATTTAAGTTAAATAACATTAACATATTTTTTAATAAAGTTAACAAATGTGTAGCACATATAAACACACATATATATACACATTTGTGTATAGATAAGTATATATATATATATATATATATATATTTTTAATACAGCACATATATACACATATATATACATATCTAATACATAAATATGTAGATGTGAAGATATAAATGAAAACACATTATTATCATAACATATAGTTTCATAATTTTCATTGCACATTTATATACACATAATAAACAACAAATACATTTATATAACAATTTTAAATACAACAATATATAATTACAGCAATATATAATCAATATATTGTATTAAATACAACAAAAGTAAAAGAAATAAATAAATATATATATATATATAAGAAAAAGTTCATTAAAATAATTCAGTAATCTGTACTACATAAAAATACAATGCAGATTTTTTTTAAAAATGTTTATAAAATTAATAATGCCATTTTTTTATTTAAAGAAAATTAAATTATACCATAAAGATTAAATAATACAGCTACGTTTTATCATACAAAAATAATATTAAGAAGGAATAGATCAAATATGCAAAAAATCGTATTACTGGACAGCTTAAAAAATAAATTATCTAAAAATATGCATAAAATAAAATAAATTATCTAAAAATATGCATAAAATATATAATAAAATAAAGCAGAAATATTTTTTTTTAAAAAGAAAGAAAGTTAGTGGGTAGTGTAAGAAGATGAAAAATCGCCATCCATATTCAAAGAAATTTAAATATTCAAATTTCAGATGAAGACACATTTTAACCAAAAACGAAAAATGAAAAACACAGGGATGCAATACACACTTTCAAATGGCACATATGGAAAAAAAAATGAGATTGATGTCACACTCATGTCCAGGTATGTTTAAATCATAATTTAGTTTTAATCAGATGATAAAAAAAAATTTAAATTTGAAAAATTTTGAATGTCAAGAAGCAGAAATGTGAACGTATGGTTTATTAAAATAGTGATGCAAGAATATATACCTTAAGTTTCCGATGTGTATGTTTATTGAAGATATGGATTAATGCAGATACTATGTTCCCAATGTGTGTGTTTATATAGATAGCTGCATAAAAATTTGAAAGGGTTAGTTTCAAGTCTGCATACAGAGATTAGTGTATGTGTGTCTTAATCAGTCATATAGGTATAGATTAGCATTTAGAGACTTATCTTTTTTGGGTCATTGCTCAGTTTGTTGGACTAAGTAGATGAATGTGTAGACGAAAATTTGAGGGGAGAATCTGCAAAAAAAATAAATAAAAATTAGTAACATATACTAAACTGATTGAACAGAACATTCAAAATTTGTGAAAATTGTGAAAACATATACTAAAATAATTGAGCAGAGACTCATCTTTTTTGTTTCCTCGCCAAAATTGTGCAACTGAGGACATAAATTTGTTTATGAAAAAGTGAGGAAATAACCTGCAAAACAATATACCAAAAAATCAGAAAGAAGTAGTAAAACTACAGAACAGGCTATTACGTTTTAAAAAATTTTCAGTGTAAAACAGATACACTGCAAATCTGCTTGCATCTGACGTCTTACAGTTCAGATATGCTTCAGATCTACTTCGAGGTGTGTGTATGTGTTAGTCAATGTTATATACATAAATAAGAGCATCCACTATGGGAGGTGCTTATATCTATGTGGCAAAATAAGCACCAGATTCCACCATAGTGGAACACAAGTCAAGGTAGCAAAATAAGGAATGAGTCCCTTGTACAAGTACCTGGTTCTTGAATTAAATAGTGGGCCCAAAAATTTTCTCTCTCCTTCCTTTTTGCATTTTTTGTGCTTTCTCTCTCCCCCCTTTTTGTATTTTTGGTTCTTGAATTAAATAGTGGGGTCCATGAATAGTTAAAAGTGAGGTAGCACCATAGTGGAGAAAATGTTGAGTAATTAAAAAAAAAATGATTGATGATGTGGCACACATATGGCATCACTATGGGGTAGCACCACAGTGGATGCTCTAAAAAGAGTTACTCATCTTTCTTGGAGTGATGCCGTCAGTTGGAAAATTTTACAGAGTCAGAAATGAGCTAAGCGCTGAGGTAGGTCTTCAAAACACTGTAAAATTACACTATATACACAAAAAAAAGTAAGAAATAGTATGAAATATATACTTATTAGATATGTTCAGATCTAAGTTTTTTCTTTGGAAATATGTGTGTGCGTGTGTTATGCAGCGAAATAGACAAAAAAAAAATAAGAAACTTATCTTTTTTTTCCTGGCGGATATGAAACCCTAACTCGAAGAGTTTTAGCCGCTTCTCACTGAGACTGAAATATTTATAGATCTACAAACACCAAGTCAGATATTTGCAGGCAGAAAGTAGGGCTGCCGGAAAATATATATTCACAAAATTACAATGAAAAATTTAGAGATGTACAAAACTTTAACTCGGATATTACAAAGAACATACAGATTCAACTTCAGAAAAAAAAATTGATATCTACACATACAGAGAAGGGGAAATAGATACAGTAGATGGAAAATAATTTTCTGTACAAATTAGACTTGCCGGAAAACATATATTCAGAGAACGGTAAAGAGAAAATCGGATGATTTTTTTTTCAGACAGAGATGAAAGGCTTTTGGAAGAGAGAGAGAGAGAGAGAGGAGGTAGGCGGCGGAAATTTTGCAAGAGAGTGAAATGAGCTGAAGCCGACTTATGAGCTTATATATGTAGGATTCACTTAATTACGGTAATTAATTATTAACAATAATAATAATAATACTAATTCTAATATACATATAATAATTACAAAAATCTGAAATTTGAGCGGAAAAAAATTACCCGGCCCAATCAAAATTATTATATCTATGGATCATGGCCCAATGATAAGTGATGATCTATTTAAATATCTATACTATATATAAGCCCAAATATGAATTTACATAATTAAATTTAAATTATTTTACATAATTTCGATAACAGTTGATATTTTTTAATTATTTACGTAAAAAATTAAGGAAATTAATTAATATATAATAAATATATTATATAAAATCTTTTGATGCTTTTACATATTTAATTAAATATAACATAATTTGGGGGGAATACTTTACTATATATTTAGATATTTTAAAATATGTAATATTAATTATTTAAATCTAAGATTATTTAGGTAATATTTACATATTAGAAGATTACGTAACATAATTAAATAGTTTATATTTTAAGATAATTAAATATTATTCAATTTTTATAAATAAGATACTATTTAAGTATTTAGTTAATGATTATATAATTAGTATGCAAATATATAATTAACCATTTATTCTACATAATTATTTATATTTAATTAGTTAATATAATTATGCATATTTAATCTGGATATTATCTAAATAATATTGTTAATTATTATTTGATTTAGATAATTGTGTATATTTAATCAACAATATTAGTTAAACTATTTTTTTTATGCTTAAACTATGAGTTTCATTTTTTTATGTACTTTTTTAACTGATTATTTAATTTAGGTAAATATTTATTTTATGCTTAAATTATGTCCTTAATTTAATTTTTCATTACAGCTTATTCAATAACGGATGAGCTACATGATACAAGATTAATTGACATACATGTTGAAGAGATTTCTAATATAGGTATTCTTTTTTTTATTACATTTTTAAATAACTTGATTTTACTTAATCAATTCAAAATTTCTGTAACTTTGTAAGCAAATATTTTATATATTTTCCCCAAATTTATATTATTACTATATTTATTCATATTAGTTTAGATATGTAAAATCATGCTTAAATTATTCAAATACAGGTGAGGGCACAAGTAAACTCGATCAGATTGTTGATTTAACAATTAATAACATTGGAGGATGCTCAATTAATTGATATACACGTTACACAAATGTCTGATATAGGTATTAAATGTAATATATATTAAGTAAACATTAAATATAAAATTATATTAATAATTAAAATAATGTATTTTTTTTTGCCCATTAGGTAAACAATATGATCGTAATTCGCAGCAACATTGTACTGGTAAGTTATTAATTCTTTGCAATTATTAATATTATTTTAATTTAATTATACTTGTTGTGGTATCGCCTAGCTAGGGTTTACACCTCTTGGTTCCCTACCCCTTGAGGTTCCTAATACTTGCTACTCAAGTAGCTTAAAAGCAGAAAACAGCGGATTACAAGATAAATCAACAGAGAAGTCTAATCTAGGGTTTCTTCGAACAGCAGCAGCAGCCTCAGAGATGAAGGTCAAGCGAACCTTCAAGGTTCTTCACAGGCAGTGGACTCTTTCAGATCTGCAGCAAAGGCAAAGAAACAAGTGAGATAACACAGCAGATAAGTAGAAGAAGGAGATGAGGGAAGACAGAGAGCAATCGAGTGTGGGAAAAGGTGCCCAAGGCACAGCGGCTCAGATTTTCCCACTGGGATCGGCAGCAGCCCTCTCCGGCGACCGGAAAACAGTCCTGGGGAAAGGGAAAGGGGAAGCGACGGCTAGGGTTTGGGGAAGGCGACGGGTTTCCCCCTTTCTCTCTCTCAGCACACTCCTCCCTTACACTCAGCGGCCACACAGGAGCCGATTGGCAGAACTCCGGCCAGAGAAACCGAGGGAGCGAGGTGAGAAGATCCAGAAAGAGAGAGAGAGAGAGAGAGAGAGAGAGAGTATGAGATAAGATTGCAAGATCGAGCGTATCTAGAGTGAGAGGGAAGAGAGATATTATAGATGCTTCTAGAGCATAGGGAATTACCAACAGCCTTAATGCTGTTTAGATTAGGAAGTTGGATCGACAATTAGGATTAAGGGTTTGGGGTTGGGCCGGGTAGATAGGATTTAAATGTAACTGGGCCAAAACAGGACAAATGGGCCATTTCTCAACATTTCCACCTTGGCCCTTTTGGGCTGTTTCCATCACCAAGGAAGAGGACCTGCCAAATAAACTCAAGAGATTATCATCATTGCCAATTATTTTTACTCATGAGTGTAACACAAAGTCACATTATGAGAAGGTGGAATTAAACACTAACAAGTTTCTGGTCTCAAAGGATCATTGACCATCATGAACTTGCACAGAACCTAGCTAAAAGTACCAAGGGAAATCACCAACTTGAGGTCTCAGCTGCCTCAGAAATAAGGATGGGGCTTAGTAACACAGATTCAACTGTGAGAACCCATCACAAATCCCATGAATGTTAACCAAAGTCCATGTTGAGGGACTTCATGCAAGACTCCAGCTTTGCAACTGGTAGTGTAGCGCCCCGGTCCCGAAAGACCGTGGAAATGGACGCCACGTGGGTGGGAATTAAGAAGCGGGAAAGAAATGGGGTAATTTAATTAACGACGGGGTGATAATCCAAAAAGGATTAATGTTTGGAATAAAATTTAACAACTGAGTATGCTAAAGATAGGTTATGCCTTCCGGAAAATTAGACAGCATAACCTCTGTATCTAGAGCGAATCCCCGTTTATAACGGCTTATAAGAGAAGAATGGAAGCTGTAACAATTCAATAAGCCCTTTCATAGGCTAAACGGAAACAAATAACCAGATACCAACAATCAATAGACCCATTCATAGGTCGACATAAGAAACAGACACCAATATGCTGAATAAATGAAGTCCTTCCATAGGCCAAAATGAATGATCAAATAGACATAACCAAAGATGGGCTTCCTCCCCTTCGAATAAGTATGTAGCTAAGCATATGATACATGTTAACTAGGAAGTCAACAAATGTTCAGAATCAGAGAAGTAGAATCATATCGATAAAATACTAAGATCAGGGTTCTTAGCATTTAGCAAAAGAATATCATAAGTGGGAAAGCTCAATTCTTAATAGAATACTAACAAAAAGAGACAACGAAAAAATATGAAAATCATAATAGCCCATATCTCAGTCTCGTCACCTCCACGCTCCAGCCTACTGACCTGAAAATGTTTGAAAAGATTTGGGCTGAGTACTAATGCACTCAGTGGGCAAGTTTTACAATTCAAGTTATGCAAATCATTTTGTTAAAGTAATCTATCTGTGTTCATGCAGGTAGTGAAACTTAGGAGGTTTAAAAGTTGGAAGCAACCTAAGTTCACCAAAACATTTTATCGTGAAGCGCTTAAGAGTATAACCCGTCACTGCCCGCAACCCAAACACATCACCAGCGCATAATGTTGAGTATGGCCATAGTATACCTAAAGAGTATAACCAATAAGTGTTTTATTTTAGTCTCACCGACAAGGAGTAGGGCAGGACAAACAATGCATGCATACTGTAGCTACTCACATTGACACAGCGCTGGTTTATGAGACTCCGACAACATACAATAGCATGTAAATATTTAACACAGATAGTCACATATGCAATTTTAACAAAGCAGAGCTTAATAACTCGAAAGATACAATTTGTAAAGATATAGTAGTATAACCCACCTTATACATACAGAAGTCCTAACAAGGATCCAACACTCGAACATGGTACTGGAGACAGAGCAACGGTCCGGAGTCCTTCCCTGGTTCCCCTAGGCTAAGATGCTCTAACCATCTCGAGATTCAATCCTTCACCTTCCTCATAAGTCACGCAAATCCTACAAGGATCGATCTTCAGCTCAGAACGACTACTATATTTTCGGAAATTAATCTACTGTAATCCGAGCTATTATTTAATTTTATTCTTTTTAGAAATAGATTGCGCGACTCTAGAGACCTCGAATAATTCCGACAAAGAAGGAAATAAATTCCAAAATATTATCTTGATTTATTGGGACCAACCGATTTGACAGGGGTCTCTTTTCAAAACTTGCCATTTTAATCGATTTTTATCAGATTTGTGCCACGGCACTTTCTAACCGTTCAAAAATTATGAAAATATTCAAGGACCATCCTATATATGCCAAGACTATAGTTTGAGAGTTTTAGAATTTTTCGATAACACATGACTCCAGCATAAAAATAACTGCTTATATTAAATAATCGATATTATTCAAAACTCATCCGAAAATTACGAAATTCGACGGGAGCATAGGAAATATTATTTCGAGCAACTTTCGAGAAGAAATGTTTTTGATTTGACGACCCAAAATGGGTGAAACGGGAGTTTCGGTAAGAATATTCACAGATTTTAGCTGAAAATGTATCGGTCTCGATCGAGCTCGATACTCATTGGATTTTCGCTCAAAAGTACAATTTTTGATAGTATAAAAAATAGGGAATTTAATGGTGTAATCAGATCAACGATCGAACGGCTAGATCATAAATTCGAAACTGGCAGATTTATAATGTAATTTTCGGATCCGGATTTCAAACGACAAGAAATCAAAAATCTATTCCGGTTAACTACAAGATCCAAATGATCAAAGACTATTTATAAAAAGAAGATTTCTAATACGACTATCCAAGAAGAGTAGATATGAGATTTACATAAAATGAAAATGGGGAAAAATACCGAAAACTCACAACATCAAAAATCAAAATCGGTAGAATTAAAGATAATTGAAATATAAGCATATTTAGAACTTGAAATTTCTAAATTTATCGGTCCGAATGACCAGAGTCGGAGAAAGTACCTTCTCCGAGGAATTGGCGGCGGTCACGATGATTTTCCATCGTGATCATCCTTCGTGTCATCATTTCAATCATGTATTCGTGATCTACGCGTTGACACCTTCAAAATGACTATTTCAGAATTGAAATAGGAAACTAGAGTCGTACATTCTCTGAAAGCTGCTCGGCGTTTCGATTTTGAAAATGAATGAAAATGAAACCTTAAGCTCCTATTTATAGAGGAAAAGTAAATAGGATAATAGCGAATAAAAGAAAGAAGATAATGATGGAAAAAGAATAGGATAATTATGAATAGGATAATCTTTTGAAAAAGAAATTAGATAATGACGGATGTACCTTTTTCTATTAAATTTATTATTTTTCAACTTAAAGTTGTGCCAAGAGTTCATTTGAACTCGAAATTTGAAATTTCAAAGGTTGGCATGATTCTTGAAACATTTTCTATCAACCCGAGAAAAATATCATAACATATTTTTAAGGTAATTTTTGACCAAATTAGATTTAACAGATTTCTCTTGCTGCGATTTTCCTTTATTTGAGTCCTTTAAGGACCCGACTTATTTTCTAACTTAGCAGAGGGTAACATAAGTTGAATAAAATTTTCTAAAATATTTCGGGGTATTACAGGTAGGCACTTTGTGCCCATATCTGCAGGGTTAAATTCAGAGGGGATCTTATTAAGCAATACCTCTCCTTTCTCTACAATGTCTCTTATGAAATGATATCTCACATCAATATGTTTAGTGCGATCATGAAAAACAGGGTTTTTGCATAGTTGGATTGCAGATTGGCTATCAGAAAACAACATGGGTTTATCATCAATGAAACCAATTTCAGTCAAAACACCATTTAACCAAATAGCTTCTTTGACAGCCTCAGTAGCAGCAATATACTCAGATTCAGTTGATGATAATGCAACAATGCTTTGTAACTGAGATTTCCAACTGATGCTAGACCCACATAAGGTAAACACATAGGATGTGGTGGACTTTCTGTGGTCTCTATCATTCGCATAATTAGAATCTACATAGCCAACACATTTAACTCCATCTTCAGCTTTTGTGAAAGATAAACCACAAGAGGCAGTGGATTTTAAGTATCTTAATAACCATTTTAGAGCTTCCCAATGGGGCATGCCTGGATTGGCCATATATCTGCTTAGGCAAGATACAGCATAGGCCATATCTGGCCTAGTGCTTATCATCAGATACATGACAGATCCAATAGCATTGGCATAAGGGATATCTGCCATTTCTCTTAATTCAAAATCACTTTTGGGGCATTGATCTTTACTTAACTGAAAATGAGAAGCAAGTGGAACAGAAACAGGTTTGCATGTACTCATTTCAAATTTTTTCAAAACTTGTTCAACATAGGGAGATTGGTGTAGTAACAAAGTATGCTTAGCCCTATCCCTTTCTATATTCATACCTAGTATCTTCTTTGCATCTCCCAAGTCTTTCATATTGAAGTTGGCACAGAGTTCAAATTGTACATGCTTCACAGTCTTCAGGCATGGGCTTATCAGTAACATATCATCCACATACAGAAGTAAGAATACAGGCACAGGAGATATCACATAATACAGGCAGTGATCAAATTTGCTTCTACAGAAGCCCAAATTTTTCATGCAGTTGTCAAACTTTATGTTCCATTGTCTTGGAGATTGCTTTAAACCATACAAAGATTTTTTCAACAAGCACACACGATCAGGATGTTTTTCATCAATGAAGCCCTCAGGCTGTTGCATATAGATATTGTTTTCAAGTTCTCCATGTAGGAAGGCAGTAGTGACATCCATTTGTTTGAGTTCCCAATCAAAATGAGCAGTTAATGCAAGCATGATTCTCACAGTGGTAAACTTAACAACAGAAGTAAAAATTTCATTATAGTCAACACCTTCTTTTTGAGTGAATCCTTTTGCAACCAGCCTAGCTTTATATCTAACATTGTTAATTTCTTGTTTTATCTTGAAGAGCCACTTACATTCCACAACAGAGCAATCATCGGGTTTCTCAACTAAGATCCAAGTTCCATTATCATGCAGAGATTTCATTTCACATTTCATGGCTTCAATCCATTTTTCAGAATCAGGACAAGCAACAGCAGCTTTGTAGGTTTTAGGCTCAGCTGATTCAAGGTTATTAAACACATTAAAGGCATAAAATGATAAATTGCATCCATTATACCTGGAAGGGGCTTTAATTACCCTTCTAACTCTATCTCTTGAAAGTACATAATCATTCAGGTTCATTTGCTCAGAGTTATGCTCAGAATTATGATCAGTGTTATGTTCATGAAGAGACTCAGATGATTCAGAAACATTCATGTGATCAGAAGCATTTGAAGTAGAATCATCAGCATTAATATCACCTTGATTGTTCATATTATCATGCAAATCATGTTCATTGAAAAAAGGTTCCACCTTAGACAGATCATGTATAAAGATAGCTTCAGAAGGTTTCTCCACCTCACATGGAGCAACAGAGGGTGAGGATTTCATCAAGCATGGAAAGTCATTCTCATTGAAAGTAACATCTCTACTAATACAAGTTTTAAAGCCAGGTAGAGTCTTATCCCACAGTCTATAGCCTTTTACCCCTTCAGGATAGCCAAGAAAGATGCATTTTCTAGCTCTTGGTTCAATCTTACTTAATCTTTGATGTACATAGGCACATCAACCAAACACTTTTAAGTTGTCAATGCAAACAGGTTTATTTTGGAACACAGACTCAGGTTGCCTTCCTAGCAAAGGGACAGAGGGGGATCTATTTATAAGATAACATGCAGTCATTAGTGCTTCCCCCCAGAATGGCTTATCAAGCCTAGAGCCTGCAAGCAGGCTCCTAACTCTCTCCAAGAGAGTTCTATTCATTCTCTCTACAACCCCATTCTGCTGGGGGTTGTAGGGTACAGATTTATGTCTTTTTATTCCTACTTCACTGCATAGATTGTCCATGGCATGGTTACAAAATTCCAAACCATTGTCAGTTCTTAAGCATTTAATTCTCATATTGGTTTGATTTTGTATTTCAGCAATCTATTTTGAAAATTTCATGAATACATCAGATTTATTTTTCATTAAGAAAACCCATGTTTTTCTTGAAAAGTCATCAATAATAGATAAGAAGAACATGTTACCACCATGGGTTGGGACCTTTGAAGGTCCCCAAACATCTGCATGCAAGTATTCAAGAATATGAGAACTTAATTTCATTTTTGGATATGCAGCAGGCAGAGGGAATGGGGATTTGTGTTGTTTACCCAACAAACAAGGTTCACAGAAAGGCATATAAGATACTTTATCATTTTTGAAGGCTCCTGCCTTATTCAAGATATCTAAACCCTTGTTACTCATGTGACCTAATCTTGCATGCCAAAGATGAGTTTTATCAGATTGGACCAAGTTTGCAGACAAGATAGGCATAGGTTTAGCAATCACAGAGTACAGGTCTCCCTTTCTAGGAGCATCAAAATAGTGCACAGAATTCATTTCAAAACTGAAGAATTTTTGGTTCACAGATCCATAAAGCAGTTGATCAGCCAATTTTGAAACAGATAAGAGATTAAACTTCAATTTTGGCACATATCTCACATTCTGCAGGTTGATCATGCTATTATTTTCAAATTTCAGGCATATGTCACCTTTTCCTTCAATATCACACTGTTGGCCATCAGCTAATGCAACAGATCCACACATAGACAGATTAAGATTTGAGAAAATGTGCTTGTGTGGAGTGACATGAAAGGTACATCCAGAGTCAATTAGCCACTCAGAATCAAGCATGGAGTTTGACATAGCATTAGACAGATT
The DNA here is from genome assembly GCA_026008535.1 of Perilla frutescens. Lineage (NCBI taxonomy): Eukaryota > Viridiplantae > Streptophyta > Magnoliopsida > Lamiales > Lamiaceae > Perilla > Perilla frutescens. The sequence continues at coordinate 37,952,211 of BRKX01000019.1, forward strand.
TATGAATTGAAAATCAGAAGTAGTGTGAACCATATACATTTCTCCCCTATCATATTCAGGTTCATTGTTGTCACACCCAAAGCACTCAGGGTTGTACTGCATGGTGAGATTAGCATGATGATTCCCAAAACCCCTCCCCTTCTTAGGTTGTTTACACCTATTAGAGAAATGACCAGATTTCCCACAATTCCAACATGTTTTCTTAGATTTTTGGTCTTGGGATTGGAAATTTTGGGGTGAGGATCTGAAAGGTTGATTTCTGGGAGGATAATGGTTTTGCCTTTGAGGATTTTGAGGGGTAAAACGGCTGCAAGAAGGCTGGAACAAATTATTGGATTTATCAATTCTGCACTCCCTCCTATGTCTTTCTTCAAGTTCAGATTCTCTGTTATGCTGTTCTGCATTCAATACACTGGGGTTTTCTGGGTTGAAATCAACATAGGGTCTCCCTTTGAAGTTTTTATTTACATACATGATTTCATTTTGCAGAGGCTTAGAGCTTAATTTCTTAATTTCATTTTCTTTAGCCTTTAATCCAGACACAATCATATCACAGGTAAGTTTACAACCACCATACTTTAAAGCAGATTTAACTTCAGCATATATTTCAGGAATAGCACCAAGCAGGATTTGAGGAGCATAAGCTTCAATTTTGTCATCTCCAGCAAGTTTAACATCTTTTAACAGCTTAGTGAATTCATGCATACTAGTGTCAACATCTTTAGAGGGGTCCATTTGAAAAGACATAATTTGGCTTTGCAAGGAATACATATGCTCTTCAGATTTTGCAATAAACAAATTAGTTAAGGCATCCCAAAGATCCTTAGCACATCTATGATGAGACACTTGCCTCACAATGGCACTACTCAGATTCAACAAAATTGTAGCTCTAGCACTAGCATTTAATTTAGCAAGATTTTTATCTGGTTCATTCTCATCTATTCTTTCAGATATAGCATCCCATAAATTTTCTTTAGTTAAAATACATTCAACCCTGGTCTGCCAATCACCAAAATCACCACTCCCATTGAATGGGACAACACTCAGATTATTCATGCTTAAACACAAAAATTTCACTTAAAACACAGAAATTTCACAGAATCACTAAAGATTCCCAGAATAATCACCAGAACACAAACAAACAGTAACTAGGAAGGACAAGCTTCCTCAGGCCAGAAAAGGAACACCTGGGGAATCTAGAGCTAAGGCTATCCCAGCTCGCAACACAGATTTATCTGTGGCGCAGGGGGTCACTCAGGTCAATCTCTAACACCTTTTCAGCCAAAGAACACCAACACAGACTTATTGCAAAATCACCAGGAACCAAACCTCAGGGGTTCCACAATAGAATCAAGAACAGGGGGCAATATAAACAAAGAGGGACAGATAGAGAAAAAACCAACTAGCAAGCTCAGGACCTTCTGAAAAGTCCTTGCTTATCTTTGCTATCGGGGCAACCCGCTTTGAGGAGACCCACAGGGGAATCCAGACGGTCCCGACCGTAAGCAACAGATAAAGGTTTTGGCTTAGAATGCCAAGGAACAGATCAGAGACAGAAAGTAAGCGAAAGCAATTAAGGCACAGAATCGACAGAATACCACTAAGAAGATTTCGGGTTTCGAGAAGATACCAGAGCCGACTTCCCAGGCAGGAGACAGCCGGACTTACCCTTAGATCGGAGCCCGAGGGGGGCGAAGTACGCGCGGCCCTTACCGGCGGCGGGGTGCTAGGAATGGAGGCAGGAGGGTGCCCCCGGCTAGGCCTAAACCAGGCTCTGATACCACTGTTGTGGTATCGCCTAGCTAGGGTTTACACCTCTTGGTTCCCTACCCCTTGCGGTTCCTAACACTTGCTACTCAAGTAGCTTGAAAGCAGAAAACAGCGGATTACAAGATAAATCAATAGAGAAGTCTAATCTAGGGTTTCTTCGAACAGCAGCAGCAGCCTCAGAGATGAAGGTCAAGCGAACCTTTAAGGTTCTTCACAGGCAGTGGACTCTTTCAGATCTGCAGCAAAGGCAAAGAAACAAGTGAGATAACACAGCAGATAAGTAGAAGAAGGAGATGAGGGAAGACAGAGAGCAATCGAGTGTGGGAAAAGGTGCCCAAGGCACAGCGGCTCAGATTTTCCCATTGGGATCGGCAGCAGCCCTCTCCGGCGACCGGAAAACAGTCCTGGGGGAAGGGGAATGGGAAGCGACGGCTAGGGTTTGGGAAAGGCGACGGGTTTCCCCCTTTCTCTCTCTCAGCACACTCCTCCCTTACACTCAGCGGCCACACATGAGCCGATTGGCAGAACTCCGGCCAGAGAAATCGAGGGAGCGAGGTGAGAAGATCCAAAAAGAGAGAGAGAGAGTATGAGATAAGATTGCAAGATCGAGCGTATCTAGAGTGAGAGGGGAGAGATATATTATAGATGCTTCTAGAGCATAGGGAATTACCAACAACCTTAATGCTGTTTAGATTAGGAAGTTGGATCGACAATTAGGGTTAAGGGTTTGGGGTTGGGTCGGGTAGATAGGATTTAAATGTAACTGGGCCAGAACAGGACAAATGGGCCATTTCTCAACAATACTTAATATTTAATTTTTCTTTTTTCAAAATATTTATAGCAACACATAGAAAAACTATTGGGAATTCCACTTTTATTGCTAGATTTAGAATATTTTTTTTTACCAAAAATTTATAAAATATATTTCATTGCAAATACAGGTGAAGGCACAAGTAAATCCGATCAGATTGTTGATTTAACAATTAATGAAGCACTGGAGGAAGTCCAATTAATTGATATACACGTTACACAAATCTCTGATATAGGTACTAAATTTAAAATATATATATATTAAGTAAATATTAAATATAAAATTATAATAATAATTAAAAGAATCTAATGTTTTTTTTTCTCATTAGGTAAACAATATGATTGTAATTCGCAGCAACATTGTACTGGTAAGTTATTAATTCTTTACAATTTTAATTATTATTTTTATTTAATTATAATTAATATTTTATTTTAATTTTTAAAAAATATTTATAGCAAGACATAATAAAAATTATTGGGAATCCCACTTTTATTGTTACATTTAGAATATATTTTTTTAACAAAAAACATATAAAATATATTTTGTTTCTAATATATGCTTTTATAACTATTTCCATTATCATTTTGAAACATAGTAAATATTTTATTCAAATACAGGTGAAGACACAAGTAAATCTGAATAGATTGTTGATTTAACGATTAATGAAGCACTGAAGGATGTTCAATTAATTGATATACACATTACACAAATGTCTGATATAGGTACTAAATGTAATATATGTTAAATAAACATTAAATATAAATGTATACTAATTATTAAAAGAATCTAATGATTTTTTTCACTCTATTAGGTAATGAAGATGATCGTAATTCGCAGCAACATTCTATTGGTAATTTATTATTTCTTTGCACTTTTAATTATTACCATACTTTTTTATATTAGTTTAAATACTTAAAATTATTCTTAAATTAATCAAATACAGGTGAAGGAACAAATAAAAGTGAACAGATTGTTGATTTAACAATTAATGAATCACTAGAAGATGATCAATTAATTGATATACATGTTATACAAATGTTTTATACAGGTAATAAATGCAGTTTATGTTAAATAAAATTATAGATTAAATTATAATAATGATTATATGAATCTGATGTTAATATTTTTTTATGCATAATAGGTGAACAGTATGAACGTAATTTGCAGCAGCATGGTATTGGTAAGTTAATAATTATGTACAATTTGAATTTATTTTAAATTTTATAGTTAATTATTATTTTATTTTTTATTTTTAACATTTTTTCAGCAATGACAAATAAAATATTGTGTAGCACACTTTTATTGGAAAATTTAGTATATATTTTTAGAATTTGACTTTTTAAATTTTTTTTCCAAATGATATATGAATTTACAATTATTATCAATATTATTATGAATAATATTAAATATTTATTTAACATTCATAACAGTTTCAGACTACTCTGATCTTGGTGATCCAATTTTTATTTGTAAATTTTGTGGAGCACATTTTTGGTATGATGAGAGGTTGGGAAAAAATTCAACATCACGCATTATGAAATACTCATCATGTTGTATTGGAGGAAAAATTAAATTGCAACCTATTCAAAGGCCTCTTGAAGTTTTGAAAAGTTTACTCTATCAACATGATCATAAGAGTAAATATTTTTCTTGATAATATACGGTCCTACAATAGTATGTTTGCTTTTACATCAATGGGAGGCAAGATAGATTTAAGTTTAAATATTGATAATTCTCCACCGATATTTCGATTGCATGGTCAGAATTATCATATGATTGGAAGTCTACTGCCACCTCAAAGTTCTACACCAAAATTCGCTCAGTTATATATTTATGATACTGAAAATGAAGTTGCAAATAGAATGATTTCTGTGAGGTAATTTATATTTATTGTTACGAATTTTAAAATATAACTGTGAATATTATGTACGTTCTTTCTAATTCAATCTTATATTTTTTGTTTATGTAGGAACAAGAGAAGCATCAACACACTTCATGCGAAGGTTGTTTCTGAACTTAAAAGCATGTTGGATGAACACAATGTTCTTGTGAAGTCATTTACGATGGGAAAGCACAACATTGTAGATCTTGGTAAATGTGATGTTAAGTTGAAACTTATTGGTAGACGCGGAGGCGATGCTAGAATGTATAATCTTCCAACTGTGTCTAAAGTGGCTGCGTTAGTTGTTGGAGATTTTGATCAATCTTTTGGAGATAGAGACATAATATTGAAAACTCAAACTGGAGAATTCAAACGCATTAATGAGTTAAATACAGCCTATTTGGGTTTACAATATCCTCTTCTGTTTCCATATGGTGAAGATGGTTATAGAGAAGATATACCATTTTCAGATTTGAATTCTTCATCAAGTTATGGCAGAAAAATGGTGAGCATTAGAGAATATTTTACCTATCGATTGCATGAAAGAGATTGTGATGCAAAAACAATTCTAAGCTTAAGGAGATTATTTCAACAATTTATTGTTGATGCATATACAATAATTGAATCTGCGAGACTTTTATACATACGAACACATCAACAATCATTGAGATGTCATATGTACAAAGGTCTGGAGGAGGCTCTAACAAGAGGTGAGATAAATTCCACAACTCAAGGAAGACGAGTTATCTTGCCTTCCACATTCACTGGAGGAGCTCGATATATGATTCAAAATTACCAAGATGCTATGGCTATTTATCAGTGGACTGGATATCCAAATCTATTCATCACATTCACATGCAATCCAAGGTGGCCAGAAATTGTAAGATATGTGCAGGAAAAAGGATTGAAACCTGAAGATCGTCCCGATATTATTTTTCGAGTGTTCAAAATGAAGTTGGACAGTTTGATTTACGATCTGCGCCAAAACAATGTCTTTGGAAATGTTAAAGCAGGTACGTGTTAAATTTTTTCAAATTATTCTATGAAACTTTTATTTTAATATAAGTTACTTTTTTTTACTTTCAATTATAGTGGTATACACCGTTGAATTTCAAAAGAGAGGCCTTCCACATGCGCATATCTTGCTTTTCATATCTAAAGAGGATCAGAATCGAGGATCAGAAATGATTGATCAAATTATATCAGCTGAAATACCTGATGAAGACCTAGATCCACAATATTACACAGCTGTACAGGATTTCATGCTTCATGGTCCATGTGGTGTTGCGAAAAAAAATTCACCTTGCATGAGAAATAGACGTTGCAGTAAATACTTTCCAAAAAAATTTACTGAGACAACAAACACAGATGAAGATGGATATCCAATATATAGACGAAGGGATAATGGAAGAACAATTTTGAAGAATGGAATGCTGATGGATAATAGATATGTGGTTCCTCACAATCGATTCCTTCTGATGAAGTATGCTGCTCATATAAATGTGGAATGGTACAATCAGTTAAGATCAATAAAATATTTGTTCAAATATGTGAACAAAGGTCACGATCGTGTTACCACAGCATTTTATCAGACTGCTCAAGATGAAAAAAGTGGGAAAAATATTGATGAAATACGTATGTACTATGATTGCAGATATATTTCCCCCTGCGAGGCTGCATGGAGAATATTTGGATTTCAAATTCAATATAAATATCCTCCCGTTGAGAGATTAAGTTTTCATCTTGAAAATGAACAGACAGTTTTCTTTGAAGATTCTGCTTCAATTGACGATGTCCTCAATAGACCAACGGTTCATGAAAGTATGTTTTTAGCTTGGTTTGAAGCCAATAAGAAGTATCCGGAGGCGCGGAAACTTACTTATGTTCAATTTCCAACAAGGTTTGTTTGGAAAAAAGCTACAAAAGAATGGGTACCAAGGAAAAATAATTTCTCAATTGGAAGAATTTTCTTTGTTCCACCGGGCAGTGGTGATACGAACCCGAAAAGCATAAAAGAATCAAATCCAAGAATGCCATTGAGAGCTTCAAAGATAATCATGTTGTTCAAAATTAAAGATTGGAGATCAAGATTTGAAGAACACAAGTGCATGAAAATATTCAGATATTTTGGTCAGCCCATGATCAAAAATATTGAAGTCCAAGTTGGAGATTTGAAGGCCCAAATCTATTTGGGATTTATCTTTATCTAGTTTAGATTTTATTATTTTATTTTTGGTCTTTTTGGATTTACCTGATGCAGCCCGTGGTCCGATCCAAGTTCCTGTTGGGCCAATCACGAGGGCGCGAGCAAAGAAGTTCAAGGAAGTGCTAAACGGATTGATTCAAGAAGTTTGGGCTCAAGAGTTCTCAAAGAAGCCCATTGGAGAAGTTGGAGAAGAAAGCCCAAAATATGTTAATTTAATAACTTATGTGCGGGCTGATCCATAAAGACTTTTAGATTATTTATTTAAGTCGTTTTTAGTATTTAATTGAGTTATTTTCGTGGGTTTATTTAGGGTGGCTGAATTTAGGCCTTAATTAAGTCAGTTTTGACTTTTATCCTTTGTTTTGGCTAAGGATTTGTTTCCTTATTAGTTTAGGAGTTATTTCCTATCTTTAGTTTCCTAGTTGTATTAGGTTTTCACCCTTATATTTAAAGGGGCTTGTTATGGACGAAAATCAGTTTTTGATTGATAATATATTTTTCATGAGTTTTACTTCTCTCGTGAGAATATTTGAATTCTTCTTGATTGTTCCAAGACGAATTCATTCATCGACAAATCGGCGAGTCCACCATCCCTCGTTCGTGTGTCATTCATCGTCCCCGAGTTGCTGCATCAACAACACGTTGGGGTTTAGGGTTTCCGTTATCCTAAATCATTTCGTGGGTTAGATTCAGAGATTTTGGGATCGTCCATCCATCAGTTTGTTTAAAGCCTTCCGTCTGCGTTCGAGGTTCATATCAGTTGCAGGTTTCGAAAACATCCAGGTTACGTATCCAGGTTCTGTTATTTTCTTCGTGTCAAGGGTAGAGTCTTAGGGTTATGATTTCTGCTTCCGTTGCGTCTCATATCTCTGTGGTTTCTGTATCAGTTATTATTCAATCGTTCCTTTGCGTTCGTCTTCCTTTCTGCGTTCGATTAAAAAAAATACCTACGAGATTATCATTCGGCTTCTAAGTATCCTCATAGAACATCCTTAAGAGATCATAATACATCTCTTGCACGTCCATACACAACCAAACTCCTGTTTTGATTCGAACTGATCGCCAAAGCCACGTACTTCCTATTTTCATCTCATTCTTGACTTTATTGGATTATTGATGTTCTGAAGGTGTAAAAAAAAATTCAGAATTTCATTTTGTGCCATTTTGTTCGTTTGGTTCCTGAGGGCGTGTAGAGTCATTTGGGGCAGTTTCTGTGTGCACCTTTTTCGACTTCCAATTACGTTTCATCGTGTTCTCTGGGTTTCGTGGGTAGTGTAGAGCGTGTTGAGTCAGTTTCTGTATAGCCTAATTTTGGGTTCCTAATTTTCGATCCTTTCGTCTTTTGGGGGTCAGTATCGGTGTTTTGATAAGCGGACGAGTTTATTTTGTGGTTTCGTTGTTTTTGTTGGTGTTGAATTCAAGCGGTAGATTGAGGAAATTCAGTTCCTTGAGAGAGAATCCAGAGTGGAAAAAGGCAAGAGAGAGTGAGATTATTAGAGTGAAAAAAAGCCATATTCGAGTGATACACGAGTGCTGAGTGAATTTCTTTTGAGTGATACACGAGGGCTTGTGAGGCGGTGAGTTTTTTGTTACTAACTGTTTATTTTGTTTTCTGTGTTAATATGTCAAGTGGACGTGAGCAGGTGTCAGATACGGAGGATCAACCGACTGCTGATCTTAAGACGAAATTTCTGATGGAGGCACTAAAATCCGAGTTGGGAAAGATGATGAAATCCGAGATGGAGATGGTGTACGAACGAATCTACCAGATTGAGCAGTCTCAGCCCCGAGAGACCAATTCCAATCGAGGCCGCAGTGGTAGAGGTCGTGGTGGTAGAGGTCGTGGAGGAAGAGGAGGTCGTGTTGATTATGAAGAATATGTAGAGGATACAGGGTATGAAGAAGAGGATGTGGGAAGCTGGCATCGAGGTGGCGCACCAGATAACAATTTGGGCAACATTAAGATGAACATTCCCTCCTTCCATGGGCAAAATGATCCAGAGTTGTATCTGGAATGGGAGAGAAATATGGAGCTTGTTTTCGACTGTCAAAATTATTCAGAGTTCAAGAAGGTGAAGTTGGCTGCGGTAGAATTCTCAGACTATGCACTGGTTTGGTGGGATCAGTTGGTGCCCAGTCGGAGAAGAAATGATGAGCCACCTGTCCAGACTTGGCGTGAGATGAAGGCTGTGATGAGGAAGCGCTTTGTGCCTAATCATTACTACCGAGAACTTTACAATAAGTTGCAGAGTTTGAAGCAAGGAAATCGAACTGTGGATGAGAACTTTAAGGAGATGGAGATAGCCATGATTCGAGCCAACATTGTGGAGGATCGAGAGGCTACTATGGCGCGATTCCTAGCTGGGTTACATTGGGACATTCGAGATAAAGTGGAGTTGCAGCATTACGTTGAGTTGGAGGATATGGTTCACATGGCCATGAAGATAGAGAACCAACTCAAGAGGAGGGGCAATAATAGCAGCAACCAGAGACAGAATCAGACCAATTGGAGGCAATCCCAGCCGGGTGCTAGTGGCTCCTCGACAAAAGGGAACCCCTGGAGGAAAGAGGCACCGCCGAGAGATGAGAAGAAGCCGTTCTTTAAGTCCCGGACTGAGACTTTGAGTACACCATATTAGGGCAGTCCAACAGTTCCTGATGGTCGTCGCAATCGAGATAAGAAGTGTTTCAAGTGTCAGGGATTCGGGCATATTATGAGTGAGTGCCCGAACAGACGGATTATGATCATGCAAGATGACGGTGAAGTTGTGACTGATGATGAGGAGCGAGATCCGGAGATGCCAGCCTTGGAGGATCCCGACGAAGAAGATGAGGCTGACGAGATTTCAGCACCTGAGGCACAGCTGTTTGTAGCTCGACGAGTTTTGAGTGCCCAAGTTCAACCTAATGAGAGAGAGCAGCGGGAGAATCTCTTTCATACGAGATGTCATGTCCAAGACAAGGTGTGCAGTATTATCATTGATGGAGGAAGTTGCACGAACGTGGCTAGTGCGGCCATGGTTCAGAGATTGGGACTGCCTGTGGTGAAGCATCCCAAACCGTATCGTTTGCAGTGGCTGAATGAGACCGGTGTAATTAAAGTAACGAGACAAGTGAAGGTTCCTTTTCGCATTGGAAAGTATGAAGATGAGGTGTTGTGTGACGTCATTCCAATGCAAGCGAGTCACATCTTGCTGGGATGACCTTGGCAGTTTGATAGGCGAGTTACTCATGACGGTTTCACCAACAAGTATTCCTTCGAATATAAGCAGAAGAAGGTATCACTTGTTCCTCTTACACCTAAGCAAGTCTATGAGGATCAAGTGCAGATGCAAAAGGAGGCGGAGAAGGTGAAATCCAAGGAACAGCCCAAGGAGCAGATTGTTCCTAAAAGGGAGAATGGGTTGCTTCAGAAGTCCTTTCTTGTGAAGCCTAGTGATTTGAAGAGGGTCGTCAGGAGGCGAGGCCGATGATTGTGTTGCTGTACAAGGAAAATTTGATTATTTATACTGACCTCTCTTCTCTACCCCCCTTCTATTCGTTCTATTTTGCAGGAATTTGATGATGTTTTTCCCGAGGATACACCCGCTGGTTTACCACCAATTCGAGGGATTGAGCATCAGATTGACTTTGTACCCGACGCTACTCTTCCAAACCGACCAGCTTACTGAACCAATCCGGAGGAGACAAAGGAGCTGGAGAGACAGATTGGCAATTTGCTGGCCAAAGGGCACGTGAGGGAGAGTTTGAGTCCTTGTGCACTACCCATTCTACTCGTGCCCAAGAAGGATAAGACTTTGCGGATGTGCTATGATTATCGAGCCATTAATAATATCACAGTAAAGTATCGCCATCCTATACCTCGTCTAGATGATATGCTTGATGAGTTGCATGGTTCTTGCGTTTTTTCCAAGATTGATTTGCGTAGTGGGTACCATCAGATTAGGATTAAGGAAGGAGATGAATGGAAAACTGCTTTTAAGACGAAAATTGGGTTGTATGAGTGGTTAGTTATGCCTTTTGGATTAACTAATGCACCTAGTACGTTCATGCATCTTATGAATCATGTTTTGCGTGCTTTCATTGGTAGGTTTGTTGTTGTTTATTTTGATGACATCCTTGTGTATAGTAAGAATCATGAAGAGCGTGTTGTTCATTTGAGGGCTATTTTAGTTGCACTTAGGAAAGAAAGGTTGTTCGCTAACCATAAGAAGTGTGTCTTTAGTACGGACAGAATTGTGTTTCTTGGTTTTGTTGTTAGTGCACAGGGTGTACAGGTTGATGAGGAGAAGATTCGAGCTATTCAAGAGTGGCCGACTCCGAAGAGCATTGGAGAAGTCCGGAGTTTCCATGGCCTTGCTAGTTTTTATAGGCAATTTGTGCCTAACTTTAGTAGTATTGTCGCACCATTAACTGAAGTCATCAAGAAAAATGTGGAGTTTACTTGGGGAAAGGCGCAAGAAGAGGCGTTTCAGCTTTTGAAGCACAAATTGACACATGCCCCGGTATTATCTCTTCCTAACTTTTCCAAATCTTTTGAGATTGAATGTGATGTTTCTGGTGTTGGTATTGGTGCAGTTTTAATGCAAGAGCGAAAGCCTGTGGCGTACTTCAGCGAGAAGCTAAATGGAGCGATGTTGAGCTATCCAACGTATGACAAGGAGTTGTATGCCTTGGTGTGAGCCCTCAAAACGTGGCAGCATTATCTGTGGACTCGAGAGTTCGTTATTCACACCGATCATGAGTCTTTGAAGCACTTAAAGGGGCAGCATAAATTGAATAAGAGACATGCGAGGTGGATGGAGTTTATCGAGACATTTCCCTACGTCATCAAATACAAGCAAGGTAAAGAGAATGTGGTGACTGATGCACTTTCTCGGAGGTATGCCTTGATCTCTACTTTAGATGCTAAGTTGCTTGGTTTTGAAGTTATTAAGAGTTTATATGAGCGTGATGCTGATTTTGGTGAGATTTATCGTGCATGTTAGCGTGCTGCTAGTGGGGAGTATTATAGGCATGATGACTATCTTTTTAGGAAGAATAAGTTGTGTGTTCCTAAATGTTCTTTACGTGATTTGTTGTTGCTTGAATCTCATGGTGGGGGTTTGATGGGACACTTTGGCATCACTAAAACTCTAGCTATTCTGCATGAGCATTTCTTTTGGCCTCATATGAAACGAGATGTGGAGAGAATTTGTGGGCATTGTGTTACATGTAAGCAAGCTAAGTCTAGGACGAGTTCCCATGGGTTGTATACGCCTTTGCCTATTCCTACAGCTCCTTGGATTGATATTTCTATGGACTTTGTGTTAGGTTTGCCAAGGACTAAGCGTGCTAGAGATTCGATCTTTGTTGTTGTTTATAGATTTTCTAAAATGGCGCATTTTATTCCATGTCATAAATCTGATGATGCATCTCACGTTGCTGATTTGTTCTTTAGGGAGATTGTTAGATTGCATGGCATGCCTAGGACTATTGTTTCTGATAGAGATGCTAAGTTTTTGAGCTACTTTTGGAAGACTTTGTGGTGCAAGTTGGGTACTAAATTGCTGTTTTCCACTACTTGTCATCCGCAGACTGATGGTCAAACTGAAGTAGTAAATAGAACTTTGTCTACTTTGTTGAGAGCAATCATTAAGAAGAACATTAAGTCTTGGGAAGAATGTTTGCCACATGTTGAGTTTGCATATAATCGTTTTGTTCATTCTGCTACTTTGTTTTCACCTTTTGGGATTGTTTATGGATTTAATCCTCTGACACCATTAGATCTGGTTCCTTTGCCTGAGCATGAACATATTAACCTTGAGGGCTCGAAACGAGCTGACTTTGTTAAGCAGATTCATGAGAAAGCAAGGTTGAACATTGAGAGGCGAATAGAGCAGTATGCCAAACATGCCAACAAGGGCAGGCGACAGGTTGTTTTTGAACCCGGTGATTGGGTGTGGTTGCATATGCGCAAGGAGAGGTTTCCACTGCAAAGGCGCTCCAAGCTACTTCCACATGGTGATGGACCTTTTCAAGTGTTGGAGCGCATCAATGATAACGCCTACAAGTTGGACTTGCCTGGTGAGTATAATGTAAGTGCATCTTTTAATGTTGCTGATTTAAGTCCACTTGATGTAGGCGACGCTTTGGATTTGAGGCCAAATCCACTTCAAGAGGAGGGGAATGATGCAGCCCGTGGTCCGATCCAAGTTCCTGTTGGGCCAATCATGAGGGCGCGAGCAAAGAAGTTCAAGGAAGTGCTAAACGGATTGATTCAAGAAGTTTGGGGGCTCAAGAGTTCTCAAAGAAGCCCATTGGAGAAGTTGGAGAAGAAAGCCCAAAATATGTTAATTTAATAACTTATGTGCAGGCTGATCCATGAAGACTTTTAGATTATTTATTTAAGTCGTTTTTAGTATTTAATTGAGTTATTTTCGTGGATTTATTTAGGGTGGCCGAATTTAGGCCTTAATTAAGTCAGTTTTGACTTTTATCCTTTATTTTGGCTAAGGATTTGTTTCTTTATTAGTTTAGGAGTTATTTCCTATCTTTAGTTTCCTAGTTGTATTAGGTTTTCACCCTTATATTTAAAGGGGCTTGTTATGGACGAAAATCAGTTTTTGATTGATAATATATTTTTCATGAGTTTTACTTCTCTCGTGAGAATATTAGAATTCTTCTTGATTGTTCCAAGACGAATTCATTCATCGACAAATCGGCGAGTCCAACATCCCTCGTTCGTGTGTCATTAATCGTCCCCGAGTTGCTGCGTCAACAACACGTTGGGGTTTAGGGTTTCCGTTATCCTAAATCATTTCGTGGGTTAGATTCAGAGGTTTCGGGATCGTCCATCCATCAGTTTGTTCAAAGCCTTCCGTCTGCGTTCGAGGTTCATATCATTACCTTAAATAGAGTTCTAATTAAGGTAGGAATCCTAATTAGATTAGGATATCTTTATTTTTTTATTTCTCTTAGGATTTTATCTTTAATTTTCGTTCATAATCCCTACACTATATAAAGGGATCAGTTGTGAACTTTAGTTTTTGGAGACATTGCATGAATTATTGAAGTTTTTATTCACTTTGTCTCAAGATCCATCAGTTGATCAACATAATTTATACGTTCTTGTGACCTTAGCAAATCATAAGTCCTATCTCAAGCTCTTTTCTATTCCATCGAGTCTAGGGGGAGTTGCTGCCAATCGAAGTTTACGAGATATCGCGTTTCGTCTTCACCGCAAGACGGGGTTCGAGTAAGTAATCTTCTTCTACCTTGTTTATTCATCTTCATCATTTATCTACCTTCATCCCTACATTACGCACGCATCATCATCATCCATAGTCCACAAAACAGCCCAAATCCACTCCATAATTCAATTCACCTATACGTGCTTATTTCACCCTGATTAACACGTATAATAAATATGTCCCAATTCGCATATTTATATATTTATTTGATTGTGTTTTATCTTAGTTGAGTCATATTTTCTAAGAGTCCTAGGTTTCGTATTAATACAGCATATTTCGAGTCTAAGTGTTCGTTTAGTTGAGTTGTATTTTCGTTCTTTTGTTTGAGTCGTATTGATCCCTTACGCATCCGACGTAGTTTCGTTCCTAGCTTCCGCATATCTTGTCCTTGTTGTGTCCCATAGGTCCCGGGTCACATCATAAATTGGTATCAAGAGCCACGTCAGTTCTTATCGTTCGTGGTTCAATATGTCTGTTTTGTTTGTTTAATTGTTTTGAGTCTTTCGAGTTGTAATATCTGAATATTCATTGAAAAAAAATAGAAAAAGGAGCAAAGGGTCGAAGTCCTACAGCCAAAAAAAAAATCTACCGAAAAAAAAATCTGCCAAAAAAAAATCAGATTTATTTTATTGTTGATTTCGATTTTATTGTTGTTTTTTAGTCTAGATAGGCTTGAATCCATCTTAGATAGATATTTTAGGATTTATTGGATTGTGTTCACACTTAGTCAAACTTATCCAAAAGTATTCTACCTTATCTACTAGATTTCCTACCTTGTTTAGATTTCTTCCATCCTCATTCATATCTAATCAAGATCTTCCATACTTATCCACCCCAAATCTCGATTCCTACACCTTATAGGATTCGAAATTTTTAGTCCACACACACCTACACCCGGTGCACCTTATACACCATATAGTCCGTACACCCGTACACCCATACACCCGTACACCCGTGGTCCACATACACCAATCAGCAGGTTTACCTACACCATCTATACAGCAGCCCCACATGGATCCAGTCCGAGCTCACCAAAATCGATTCAGAGATGCCGATGGTCTACACCGCAACAAGATAACCATCCCAGAGTTTGAGGGTCTACATGATCCAGATACGTACCTAGATTGGGAACGCAGAGTTGATAAAATCTTTGCGTACTACCACTTCCCCGAGCTAAAGAAGGTGTAATTACTTTCTTTGGAGTTTAAAGGCTACGCAGCAACATGGTGGACATTCCAGCAAGATCGATGCCACCGAGATCACCTTCCACCTATCGACACATGGCATGATTTGAAAGATTTGATGCGGAAAGCTTCATTCCAGACCACTACTAATACAACCCGAGCTGAGGAGATGTCCGATCCAATCAAGGTGCCAGAAGAACCGGTAACACGAGCAAGAGCTAAGAGGTTCAAGGAAAGCCTCAATGGATTCATGCGAGAGATCTGGAACCAAGAGTTGGCTAAATGACCCGTAGAAGGAGAAGAACCCGATCCCAAGTGGAAGATAGTGATCTCGAGCTGCGGGCACTAGCTACAGCACGAGTCGAGACGCGAGCCATCGATCGTGCCGCTTGGCACGAGCTACAGCGCGGGTGAACACGCGAGTGGACCCGGTCGCGCCACCAACGCTTCGCGCAATGAGACTGGTGCATTCTACAACGCGACCTGAGGCGCGAGTGAAGCCGGTCGCGCCACAGAAGCTGAACGGAATAAGACCGGCGCGATCTACAGCGCGAGTAGAGGCGCGATTGACCCCGTGTCGCGCCCATCTGGGCGTGTCCGGAATTGCGCGATTCTTATATTTTATTTCCTAGTTTAATTAGGTTTTTGGACCAACTATATAAGGCTTGTAAGACCTTTATTTTTATCAACTTTGATTTCATTAATTTTATTACGTGAGTTTTCACTTTTCTCTCTAAGAGAGTTATTCGAGTTTCACAACACAACGTGAGATTCAACTGACTTATCAAACGGATTCACATCCCCGTTTGTGGCGTCATCACCCAATCCAAGTTCGTGTTTCAGATTGATCGAGGGTCTCGACTATATCGTGTTCGAGGTTTGACATCTTTGAGAGGCTAGGGTTTGGATTCATCCATCCAATCCGTGGAATCTGCTATAATCCTGGATAAAACATCTGTTGTCTTTGTCGTATGCCGGCGAGGATCGCATCAAGTGGTATCCAGAGCCAGGTCATATCAGGTTCCGTTTATCATTTAATTTCTGTAATTTAAATTCTCACCTATTAAAAAAACAAAAAAAGAGACGATATCAGCAAAAAAAAAAGAATAAAAAAAAATCGCTGATTTAAAAAAAAATAATAATAAGTAAAAAGGCGGGAAAATTTTTAGTGTTTTTGTTACATTTGATTTTGATATTTGGGTTGTTGGAGACGTGTATATTACCTGGGGAGAAGTCGAAATTTTTCCGATACATTTTTGTGAATCTGTGATTGGTCTTTTGGGATTTCATTATTGTGATTGTGTTTCTAGTTTAATTCTATTTGGAGAGAATACGAGTGGTAAAAGGCAAGAGTGTGTGAGAGTATTAGAGTGAAAAGAGCCGATTGTGTGATACACGAGAGTATACACGTGAGGTTGAGAGCTAGGTATTTGTTAGGTTTGTTTCATTTCATTGTCACAATCTTAGTTCGTTTTCTTTTCCTAGTATAGTATTTGTTTTGTTCTTTGTTAAAAAAAAAGAGTCGATAAAAAAAAAAGAGAATCGACATGTCTAACAAAAGTGCAGGTACCAAAGGAGCAGCCGTAGGATCGAGTGATGAGAACAATACTTTTGATCCTAAGAATACAGTAGAAGCCATTCAGCAACATCTCACGAAGCTGTTCAAAACTGAGATGGCGTCGTTGAATGAGAGACTAAACCAAGTGGAACATTTAATACAAGAGCAATCTCAACAAGCTCCTCGAGAGAACTACGGCGGAAGAGAAGGAAGAGGCGGACGCGGAGCTCGGATAGAGGCTAGACGCTACCCACATGTAGAGAGACAGCGGAATGACTACTATGACACCGAGATGGGAGACTCAGAAGAGGAAGATAGATATTCAACTGCTGGAGGTAGGAGACATGGGAGAGCAAGAAATCGCGAAGACGATGATCTCGGGAACATCAAAATGAATGTGCCTTCATTCCAAGGTAAAAAAGATCCAGCTTTGTACCTTGAATGGGAGCGCAAGATTGAGATGATGTTCGATTGTCACAACTATTCTGAGCTGAAGAAAGTGAAGTTAGCAGCAGTGGAGTTTTCAGATTATGCCATAGTTTGGTGGGATCAGTTGACATCCAACAGGCGGCGTAATCAAGAACACCCAATAGAGACATGAGGAGAGATGAAGGCGGTGATGAGGAAGAGATTCGTACCAATTTACTACTATTGAGAGCTATACAACAAGTTGCAAAACTTGAGACAAGGTACGAATAATGTAGATGACTACTTCAAGGAGATGGAGGTTTCAATGATCCGAGCAAATGTAGAGGAAGATAGGGAGGCTACAATGGCTCGATTTCTAGCCGGTTTGCATAGAGAGATCCGAGAAGTGGTGGATTTGCAGCACTATGTCGAGATGGAGGACATGGTACAAATGGCTATCAAAGTAGAGAACCAACTCAAGAGGAGGGGGAACAACAACCGAGTGAGTTCTTCCACATGGAAGTTGAACTCAAATTCCAACACAGCTCCATGGAAAGCTTCAAATCAAGGAAAGAAAGAAGAGAAGCTACCGTTTACTAAGCCGAAGGCTGAGACGCCTACCACGGGATCAAGCAACCAAGACTCGTCGGGTAACCGAAATCGAGACATTAAGTGCTTTAAATGTCAAGGTAGAGGTCACATAGCTAATCAGTGCCCAAACCGACGTGTGATGATCCTAAAGGACAATGGTGACATTATGACGGATGAAGAAGAAGTTGATCCGGAGATGCCGGGTTTATTCGAGTCGAGTGGGGAGGAGGAGTACGCAGCGCCCAACGCTCTCATTTTGGTTGCACGCAAATCTCTTAGCCTGCACACCAAGAGCGTCGACGAGGAGCAAAGGGAGAACATATTCCATACCCGATGCCACATCAAGGATAAGGTATGTAGTGTGATTATTGATGGCGGTAGTTGTACTAATGTTGCAAGTGTTGTGATGGTGACAAAGTTAGGATTGTCGGTTCTCAAACATCCTAAGCCATACAAGCTGTAGTGGTTGAATGATAGTGGAGAAACCAAGGTGAATAAGCAAGTTCGAGTGCCATTTTGGATTGGCAAGTATGAAGATGAAGTGTTGTGTGACGTTGTGCCTATGCAAGCGGGACATATTTTGCTAGGACGTCCATGGCAATTCGATAGGAGGGTGAAGCATGATGGTTTCACAAATAAGTACTCTTTCGTACTTAACAAGAAGACGATGACACTAGCTCCTCTAACACCATCTCAAGTGTACGAGGACCAAGTGAAGCTACAAGAGGAGGCCGATACCATGAGGAAGAACGGAAAAGAGGCCAACGTTGGAAAGGAGGTGGTCCAACATGCTTGTTTTGCAACAGCCAGTGATGTCAAATGGGCTGTGCAACATGAGAAGCCAATGTACTTGATGATCCGCAGAGATGTGTTAATGAGTGCTAACCTATTTGATCCATCTTTGCCTAGTCCTATTGTGTCTCTTTTGCAGGATTTCAAGGATGTCTTTCCCGAAGAGATGCCACCGGGATTGCCACCAATTAGGGGAATTGAGCACCAAATTGATTTCGTGCCCGGCGCCACATTACCAAACCGCCCAGCATATCGAAGCAACCCTGAGGAGACAAAAGAGCTAGAATGTCAAATACATGAGTTACTGGAGAAAGGCCAAGTGAGGGAGAGTTTGAGTCCATGCGCGAGTCCAGTTTTGCTCGTGCCGAAGAAGGATTCATCAATACGGATGTGTGTCAACTGCAGAGCCGTCAACAACATTACGGTAAAGTATCGACATCCCATTCCCCGTTTAGATGATATGTTAGACGAATTACATGGTCATGCATATTCTCTAAGATAGACTTAAGAAGTGGATATCACCAAATTCGTATCAAGGAAGGGGATGAGTGGAAAACGGCATTCATTACAAAACTAGGATTGTATGAGTGGTTAGTCATGCCGTTTGGGTTAACAAATGCTCCTAGTACTTTTATGCGTCTTATGAACCATGTCTTACGTGCCTTTATAGGTAGATTTGTGGTGGTTTATTTTGATGACATATTAATATATAGCAAGAATGAAGAGGATCATGTTGAGCATTTGAAATTTGTTTTGCTTGCTTTGAGAAAAGAACAACTATATGCTAACTTGAAGAAATGCACCTTTTGCACAGATAAGGTTGTGTTTCTTGGTTTTGTTGTTAGTGCAGATGGAGTACAGGTGGACGACGAGAAGGTTCGAGCCATTCAAGAGTGGCCGACGCCAACAAATGCGAGTGAGGTTCGAAGTTTCCATGGACTTGCGAGCTTCTATCGGCGTTTTGTTCCACACTTCAGTAGTATCGCAGCACCCATGACCGAGGTGATCAAGAAGACTGTGGAATTTCATTGGGGAGAAGCACAAGAGAAAAGCGTTTCAAACGCTCAAGGAGAAATTGACACATCCACCGATACTATCTCTTCTAAACTTTTCTAAAACTTTTGAGATAGAATGTGATGCTTCTGGTGTTGGAATTGGTGCAGTGTTGATGCAAGAGAAACGGCCCATTGCCTACTTCAGTGAGAAGCTCGGCGGCGCCACTGCAAAATACCCAACATATGACAAGGAGTTGTATGCACTAGTTCGGGCATTGTAGACGTGGCAACACTATTTGTGGCCTAAGGAATTTGTGGTCCACACCGATCATGAGTCGTTGAAGCATTTGAAGGGGCAACACAAAAGACATGCCCGTTGGATGGAGTTTGTAGAGACGTTTCCATACGTCATCAAGTATAAGCAAGAGAAGGAGAATGTAGTAGCTGACGCACTATCGAGGAGGTACGCTTTACTTTCCACCTTAGATGCTAAGTTACTTAGCTTTGAGCATATTAAGAGTATGTATAGTGAGGATGGTGATTTTAAGGATATATATGTTGCATGTGAAGAATTTGGAGATGGGAAATTTTATAGGCATGATGGATATTTGTTTAGAGAAAATAGGTTGTGTGTGCCTAATTGTTCCATGCGTGAGCTTTTATTGTTGGAATCACATGGTTGTGGTTTGATGGGGCATTTTGGGGTAGCCAAGACTCTAGCTGCATTGAGGGGGCATTTCTTTTGGCCTCATATGAAATGTGATGTGGAATGTGTGTGTGCTAAGTGTGTTACATGTAGACAAGCCAAATCTCGAGTCCAACCACATGGTTATACATGCCTTTGCCTATTCTTACATCACCTTGGATAGATATATCAATGGATTTTGTGTTAGGATTGCCTAGGAGTAAACGTGGTCATGATTCTATTTTTGTGGTTGTGGATAGATTTTCCAAGATGGCACATTTCATAGCATGTTCTAAAACAAATAATGCATCCTACATTGCTGACTTGTTCTTTAAGGAAGTTGTGCGTTTACATGGCATGCCCAAGACCATTATTTCTGATAGAGATGTTAAGTTCTTAAGTTATTTCTGGAAGACTTTGTGGTGTAAGTTAGGTACGAAGCTCTTGTTTTCTACTACTTGTCACCCACAGACTGATGGTCAGACGGAAGTAGTAAATAAGACTTTATCTACATTGTTAAGGGCAATAATTAAAAAGAACATCAAAACTTGGGATGAATGTTTGCCACATGTTGAATTTGCATATAATAGATCTGTGCATTCTGCATCTCAGTTTTCTCTATTTGAAGTTGCATATGGACCCTTTAACTCCGTTGGATTTGATTCCTTAACCTGTTCATGAGCATACTAACCTTGAAGGGGAAAATAGAGCTGATTTTGTTAAACAGATACATGAGAAGGCTAGAGCAAACATAGAGAGGCGAACCGAGCAGTATGCCAACAAAGCCAACAAGGGACGACGGAAGGTTGTGTTTGAGCCCGGTGAATGGGTTTGGCTACATATGCATAAAGAGCGGTTTCCAGTTCAGAGGCGTTCTAAGTTGCTTCCTAGAGGCGATGGACCATTTCAAGTTGTGGAGCGCATCAGTGACAATGCGTACAAGTTGGACTTGCCGGGTGAGTACAAAGTGAGTCCTTCATTTAATATTGCTGATTTAAGTCCTTTTGATGTAGGTGACGAGCTGGATTTGAGGACAAATCCTTTTCAAGAGGAGGGGGATGATACAACCCGAGCTGAGGAGATGTCCGATCCAATCAAGATGCCAGAAGGACCGGTAACAAGAGCAAGAGTTAAGAGGTTCAAGGAAAGCCTCAATGGATTCATGCGAGAGATCTGGAACCAAGAGTTGGCTAAACGACCCGTAGAAGGAGAAGAACCCAATCCCAAGTGGAAGATAGTGATCTCGAGCTGCGGGCATGAGCTACAGCACGAGTCAGGACGTGAGCCATCGATCGCGCCGCTTCGCACGAGCTACAGCGCGGGTGAACACGCGAGTGGACCCGGTCGCGCCACCAACACTTCGGGCAATGAGACTGACGCGTTCTACAGCGCAACCTGAGCGCGAGTGAAGCCGGTCGCACCACAAAAGTTCCATGGAATGAGACCGGTGCGACCTACAGCGCGAGTGGAGGCGCGATTGACCCCGTGTCGCGCCCATCTGGGCGTGTCTGGAATTGCGCGATTCTTATATTTTATTTCCTAGTTTAATTAGGTTTTTGGACCAACTATATAAGGCTTGTAAGACCTTTATTTTTATCAACTTTGATTTCATTAATTTTATTACGTGAGTTTTCACTTTTCTCTCTGAGAGAGTTATTCGAGTTTCACAACACAACGTGAGATTCAACCGACTTATCAAACGGATTCACATCCCCGTTTGTGGTGTCATCACCCAATCCAAGTTCGTGTTTCAAATTGATCGAGGGTCTCGACTATATCGTGTTCGAGGTTTGACATCTTTGAGAGGCTAGGGTTTGGATTCATCCATCCAATCCGTGGAATCTGCTACAATCCTGGATAAAACATCTGCTGTCTTTGTCGTATGCCGGCGAGGATCGTATCAACTACCAATGGGAGTTGGAGGAAAAGCTATACAAGCTTAGACAAAGAGATCGAAGTGTAAATGACTACTACAACAAAATGATTGAAGCCATGAGACGAGCTGATATAGAAGAATATCCAGAAGATACCATGGATAGGTTTCTAACTGGTCTACGAAGGGCAATTCATGAAAGAATAGCATTGTACCGCTTCGACAAGTTGAAAGACATGGTGCAATACGTCATTGAGATAGATAAGTGGTTGGAGAGTCTAGAGATGAGGCAAAATGAAGTGGTTCAAGTAAAGTTGAATGTAAAGTTGTCACCTAGAGCTCATCACCAAACAGCCCCGTTTTGTTAGAGTGAACTTGAGTCATTCGAGGAGTTTCTACGTACCTATGTACCACCTACACGGCCTGCATCACCAGTTTAGCCGGCTATTGTTCTGTCAAGTCTAGCATGTGACGAACAAAGCCCTATCTATTCAGTCCGTGAAGAAGAGTTAGAGCAGCCCCTGACCGACGCCAAATCCGAGAAGATAGTAGCCGAAATCAATGAAGAAGAAATGGAAATCAATGTTGCAGTTGAGGAGCCCGAAGTAGTGGAAAAGTTGATGGAGATACAACCTTGGTTTGAAAAGGAGAATGACATCCATGAGGCTATGATTGTAGATCACAAGGAACTCGATCAAGCAAGCATGAAGGAGCTACCGAGTTCTAACATTTTTTGTCAAACATTTTCTTGTGATATCTCTATTTTACAGGTTGTTGAAGTTATTCCATTGAAAGTTGAGTTTGTGCAAAGAAAGATTGATGACCCATTCGCGTTCATCTTTGATCCTGGAGATTTGAATTCGAGGACGAATTCTTTTCAAGAGGAGGGGAATGATATGAACCCGAAAAGCATAAAAGAATCAAATCCAAGAATGCCATTGAGAGCTTCAAAGATAATCATGTTGTTCAAGATTAAAGATTGGAGATCAAGATTTGAAGAACACAAGTGCATGAAAATATTCAGATATTTTGGTCAGTCCATGAAGATCAAATATTCAGCCCATGATCGAAATATTGAAGTCCAAGTTGGAGATTTGAAGGCCCAAATCTATTTAGAATTTATCTTTATCTAATTTAGATTTTATTATTTTATTTTTGGTCTTTTTGGATTTACCTTAAATAGAGTTCTAATTAAGTTAGGAATCCTAATTAGATTAGGATATCTTTATTTTTTGATTTCTCTTAGGATTTTATCTTTAATTTTCGTTCATAATCCCTACACTATATAAAAGGATCAGTTGTGAACTTTATTTTTTGGAGACATTGCATGAATTATTGAAGTTTTTATTCACATTGTCTCAAGATCCATCGGTTGTTCAACACAATTTATACGTTCTTGTGACCTAGCAAATCATAAGTCCTATCTCAAGCTCTTTTCTATTCCATCGAGTCTAGGGGGAGTTGCTGCCAATCGAAGTTTACGAGATATCGCGTTTTGTCTTCACCGCAAGACGGGGTTCGAGTAAGTAATCTTCTTCTACCTTGTTTATCTACCTTCATTCCTACATTACGCACGTATCATCATCATCCATAGTCCACAAAACAGCCCAAATCTACTCCATAATTCGATTATCACCTATACGTGCTTATTTCGCCCTGATTAACACATATAATAAATCTGTCCCAATTCGCATATTTATATATTTATTTGATTGTGTTTTATCTTAGTTGAGTCATATTTTCTAAGAGTCCTAGGTTTCGTATTAATATAGCATATTTCGAGTCTAATTGTTCGTTTAGTTGAGTTGTATTTTCGTTCTTTTATTTGAGTCGTATTGATCCCTTACGCATCCGACGTAGTTTCGTTCCTAGCTTCCGCATATCTTGTCCCTGTCGTGTCCCATTGGTCCCGGGTCACATCAAGTGGGGAAATGTATTATTTGAGATGTTTACTTAATGTAGTGTGGGGCCCTACGTGTTATGAAGACATCAGAAAAATTAATGGTGTGCAGTATGCTTCATTTAAAGATGCATGTTATGCTTTGGGATTGTTAGATGATGATAATGAATTTATTGATGGGATCATTGAAGCAAGCTATTGGTCATCTGCTGAATCTTTGAGAAATTTATTTGTTACACTGTTAGCATCCTATTCAATGGGACGTCCAGAAGTCGTGTGGAATAATTGTTGGATATATTTATCTGATGACATATTATATAAGCAACGATCAATACTACAACATCTAAGTATTTAAAATTTATATTGTTTAATATTTCTTTAATTTTTCCTTAATATTTGAACTTTAATTATTAAATATTCTTATAACTGTACAGAATTACACTTGACCGATGAACAAATTCAAAGTTATTGTCTGGTGGAAATTGAAAAGTTGTTGAAGAGTTTTGGAAGGAATTTACGAGAATTTGAAGGTATGCCATTTCCAAGTTCTGACTTTTTTCAGTCTGAGGAAAATAGATTGATAAATGATTAAATGAGATATGACAGAACCAAGTTGGAAAATGATCACAAAGTGTTTGTTAGCAAACTTACAGATGAACAATACAATGTGTATCAAATTATTTTGGATGTTATATCATCAAAATCAGGTGGCATGTTTTTTCTGTATGGATATGGAGGTACTGGAAAGACATTTATATGGAAGACATTATCAGCTGCATTGAGATCAAAAGGAGAAATTGTGTTAAATGTTGCATCAAGTGGTATTGCTTCTATATTATTACCAGGTGGACGGACAGCGCATTCAAGATTTAAGATACCGTTAAATCCAAATGATGATTCCACCTGCAACATTATCCAAGGAAGTCCAGTAGCAGAATTGACTGTTAGATGCAAACTTATAATTTGGGATGAGGCACCTATGATGCACAAGTACTGCTTTGAAGCTTTGGATCGAACACTTCGAGATATAATGCGTGTTTCTGATTCATCAAGTGCACATAGAATTTTTGAAGGAAAAACAATCATTTTTGGAGCAGATTTTTGACGGATTTTACCAGTTATCCCAAAAGGAACCAGACAAGATATTGTTCATGCCACGATAAATTCTTCTTATCTGTGGAAAGATTGCAGGGTACTGAGATTGACAAAAAATTTGAGACTGTCAAATTTGGGTCCCAATGATGCGGCTAATGAGGTTGAACAATTTGCAAATTGGATTACCGGTATTGGAGATGGTACAATTGGTGGCGCAAACGATGGACATATGAATATTGAAATCCCGGATGACATTTTATTGAAATGGTCAGAAGATCCAATTTCAGCAATTGTTCATAGTACTTTTCCATCATATGGTACTGATATTACAGATACAACTTATCTAAAAGAAAGAGCAATACTTGCTCCAACTTTAAATGCGGTTGAATCTGTAAATCAATACATGCTTTCTTTGAACAAGGATGACGGCAGATTTTATTTAAGTTCTGACTCGACATGCAACTCAGAAAACAATACGAGTTTGTTGCAAGAAGTTCATACTCCGGAATTCTTAAACAGTATCAGATGCTCAGGGGTTCCGAATTATGAATTATTTTTGAAAGTCGGTACTCCTGTTTTGTTGTTGAGAAACATAGATCATGCAAATGGTTTATGTAATGGGACTCGATTGATAATCACAAGGCTTGACAAACATGTTGTCGAAGCAAGATTTCTCACTGGCCAAAATGCAGAGCAAATGGTACTAATTCCAGGAATGTCTCTTACGCTTGCTGATCCAAGATTGCCATTTAAGTTTCAGAGAAGACAATTTCCTCTCATGCCCTCATATGCGATGACAATAAACAAGAGCCAAGGAGAATCACTCTCCCATGTTGGTTTATTGTTGCAGAAACCAGTTTTCACTCATGGCCAATTGTACGTTACTGTTTCAAGGGTTACAAGTCGTAGTGGATTGAAGATCTTACTTGATGATAATTATACAAATACCACTACAAATGTTGTGTATATAGAAGTTTTTCAGAATTTGTAAACGTCATACTTTTTTTATTATTATTCACTTAGATTTTTCATAATATATACTTATAAAGTGTGTATGATTTAATAATGAATTAATATTAGTTGAATATGTTAATAAATATGTAACTACTTATTATATATATGTCATAAAACAAATTGTGTTAGAATTTTTGTGAATAAATTTAATAATTATGATAGTATGTAAGGTAATTTTAAACTAATTTAAATACTAAGCTATGTAAAATTATGAAAAAATATAACATAATATTAATTTCAATTAAATTTATTTTTCGTTCAACGCATCAGTGAAATAACAATTCACTTCCAGAATGCAACGCATGGCTCACCTACCGGTTTACTACCACCATACAACGCATGACTCAGATACCGATTTACTTCCACCGTGCAACGAACGGGCTGCGTACTAGTTTATAAAAAAAAAAGTAAAACAAACCCATTGTCCCAAAAACATAATTAAGCATCATTTCGTTGTGATGAATTGATCGAACTTATTTTGTACATATCCTATTCGTATCTTCCAAAAAAACGTGTTATGTTTTAATTTCAAGAAATTGAGAGTTATTGTTACAATTGATTCAATTTAAATTATCATGTTATTATAAAAGACCAAATTAATTTTATAAATTTTAAGTCGCACTAATCCATGATCTAATGGTTGTTGCCTGCCTTGGATTATTATAACTTTGTTTTTGCTCCAAAAATATATTTGAAGACTACGGTGAGCCCATCACATTCATTACGTACACTTAAAAAAACCTCAATTCTGCTGATGTGAAAATATAACACTTCCTCCGTTTCTAAATAAGTGTCATTTAAACATTTTAATTTTTTTCACAAAAAATATCATTTTATAATTTCGAGACAAAAAATTTCACATTTTTCTCACATTTGCTCTCATTTAATGCCTTCAAATATATATATAACTCATTTAATTTATTCATACAAGAATGTATTAGGTAAGTTAATTAATTTATTAATTTGTGTGCGTTCATCCAAAATGACATTTAAACAGAAACGGAGAGTGCATCTTATTGGATTTTAGTGGAGGAGGACCTTGCACTCAATTTATACATGATCATCCTCGCAATCTTGTAGAACCAGAATCCACTCACAAGCTGTAACCCCAAAGCCATTGCCTGCAACAAATTTTTCTATAGATAAAATGAAATAGAGAAATAAAAAGAAATTAAATGCGAAAGGTTATATGTTATTTTTATGGTTTAATTATGAGAAAATTTCACTTTTTGTCTCATAGGACACGTTACTTTTCCCTTTTAGTTCCATCGATGTCGATTTTGGTCCTTTTTCAAAAAAATCGCTCACTTTTAGTCCCATAGGTTTGACGGTATAAATTTTAATCCTATCGGAAGTTAAGTGAAGTGACGGAGGACTTCGCACATGAGTCACGTGCGCCACTTTTGAGACCAAAATAGACACTATGGGACCAAAAATGAAATTTTCAGTGAAATAGAAATCTTAAAATGCGATCACCTATGAATGATTTTTGAGCCGAAAAATTTATCAAATGTTAGATTTGTAAAGAGGGGGTACTTTTTGTTAATTTTTTAAAAAAAATTGGGTTATTTAAAAAAAAAACACTACAATAAAAATGTGATTTAATGACGGATTATATTTCGTTGTTAAAATACCGACACATTAATGGCGGATTAAGATTGAGATATTTAATGACGGATTTTTTGTCTCAAACTTAACAAAGAACACACGTCGTATTTTAATTTTAATTTTTTATTTTTTTTATGTTAACGACGCAATAACGATAGATTTTTCCATCATTACATTAGAGACGAAAAATGTGTTGCTATACATTATTTTAAAAAAAAAATCTTAGCGATGGATTAGTAAAATTATTCCGTATCTAAATAAATTTTGATTTTATTGATATTTTTGTTTTTTTAATTTTTTCTATTATTTTTATTTTCCAATTAATGCTTACTTACGAATTTGAAATCAAATTTTTTTAATTTTTTTTTGTTTATTTTATTATTGCAAATTTATTTGACTATTTTAATTTTTTTCACTATTTTATATTATTTTTTGATTTTTTAAATTTTCAATTTCTACTTATTTACGAATTTGAAATTAATAATTTAAATACAATTAAGTTTTTACTTATTTTCCATTTTAAAATTTATTTTATTTTATAATTTTTTAATATTCTATACTATTTTTAATTATTATATATTTTTTATTTTTCAATTATTAATTAATTACAAATATAAATTTTTTTAATATTTTTATTTATTTTAATTATAATTTTTAATTTTTTCTAATGTTATTAATTTTTCAATTACTATATAATTACGAATTTGAAATCAATCCTTTTAATATTATTAACTTTTTATTTATTTTACATTTTACGATTCATTTTATTTTTTAATTTTTTACTAATATACAATATTTTTTAATATTATATATTTTTCGATTACTATTTAATTAGAAATATAAATTTTTTAATATTTTTATTTATTTTACTTTATAATTTTTAATTTTTTTAATATTATTAATTTTTTAATTACGAATTTGAAATTAATCTTTTTAATATTATGAATGTTTTATTTATTTTACATTTTAATATTTATTTTATTTTGAATTTTTTTTATCATACTATTTTTTTAATTTTATATATTTTTTATTTTTCAATTACTAATTAATTACGAGCATAATTTTTTTTTATATTTTTATTAATTTTACTTTACGGTTTTTAAAATTTTATATTACTTTATATTATTTTTATTATTTTATATTATTTTTTAATATTTTGGGCTTGGTTTGGCATGCTTCCGTTGCTAAAATGTGAATTTTTTGTAGTTAAAGTCCAAAATATAGGTATGAAAGTATAATTTTTTCTGAATTTTTTTCTTTACAAGAATTTAATTATGAAATAATCAACCATAATAATGATTATTAATTGAAAATTAAAAATTAAATATTAAAAATAATTATAAACTCTAATTAGATGTGGTGAATGCTCATAAACAATATTGTAAAATTAAACTAAATAAAAAAATTCCCTTGATTTTTACTCCACAAGAATTTAATTATGAAAAATAATCAACCATAATAATTAATTTTTTCTTTAAGAAAAAATCTGAAAAAAAAATTGTTGAAGATATTTTGAAAATTTTCATTTAGGACCAAAACTGATAGTAAAATGGGACCAAAGTTGATATCAAATTTAACAAAAAACGTAACGGAGTGGGAAAAATTGATATTTCGAAACTTTTGGGACTAAAATCGACATCGATGAAACTAAAAGGAGAGAGTAGTGTGTCCTATGGAACCAAAAGTGAAATTTTCTCATTTAATTACACATTAATATACACGACGATTGCTATTTTCTATGAAAAAGACAAACGTTAGCTACTGATATGTAGGTAACCCTATGTATATCTCTATGCATGTTTATAAGTGCACAAATACTTTGTGTGCTTTGGATGCACATAAAGGTTTATGTGCGCATAACGTCCGTAGTGACAAAAAAAATGACATCAACATGAAGTCATCAAAAATAATAAACAAATTTAAATGACTAAAACCTTCACATTTTAATCCGATTTACGCAAATAATATAGTAAATTTAATATCATTTAAGGTTTATTACATCTCCATTAGTATTTATTCTATCCTAATTCGGTTTTTAGAATTAAATTTTCATTTTTATTTGATAATTGATTAGAGTTTATTTCATTCCAAATGAAAATTATTTATTATATTTCAGTTAGAATTTATTACATACCAATTAAGTTTTATTACATCCCAAGTAGGATTTAAATTTTTATTTTTAGAATTTAACTTCATTTAGAGCTTGAATATGAATAAAAATGAATATTTTGTATTTTTAACTATATTTTTTTGTCAAAACATTGACCCACGAGATCTTACATGAAATAGAATTACAAGAAATTTAATTTGATATATTATTTTAATGAATAGGAATAAGTAAAAACGAGAAAGTAATGATCGAATGAAGTTTTTGGAATTTTTTGATGATGTCAGTGCGGACAATATTTTTTTATTTGGAATAACATACCATGACCTTTTTTTTTTCTTTCTTTTTCTTTTTTCCTAAATTTGGAGCGGGTCTAAATCTATAGGCGTGGGTTTGGAGCCAATCTGACCCGTCATACATAACTCCTTATGTGTATCAAATGCATGCAAGTACACCCCTTACCGTATGATATAAAGATTAGAATAAATGCCCCCTCACTGTCTAGTTTAATGGAGAAAATGAAATTTCATGTCCATATTTAAGTATATAGAAGCATGCCATTTCCATTATCCTTCTTGGCAACCGTCGATGTTCATATTACAATCTTGTCACTATCTTTTTTTTTTAAATAATAATAAATTTCAACCTTTTAAAATCATTTAATCTGAAGGTGGGGTTGTACTTCAAGTTCCCACATCAGAACTAGTTCCCATAATCATATTACAAATTAAAATATCATTTCTAATGAAACATTACCTAACCAAGAATACTACAATATTCAATCAAACAATCATAGCTTCTTCTAGGCTTTGAAGAACTAAATCCGGAGCTGCCATTTAGAGTTTCAATTACACGATTTCGAGCCAAGAAATTGCAAGGTTGTTTCCAAGCAATTATTCACAAGAAATTTGAAGAATTAGAAGAAGTTAAATGCAGCCCCAAGATTGTTACTTTGTTAACAATTAAAGATTGGAGATCAAGATTTGAAGAGCAATGCATGAAGCTAGAAGAACTCATCAAATTGTGCATGCATGACAAATTCGCGTTGCATGGAATTTTCATCTCTTATTTGATTTAATTAGGGGTTGAATTTTATTTAGACTATAGTATTTATTTAATTATGTTAGACTATAGTTTAGTTCAGATTTTTATTTAATTACTGATGTAATTTTCGTCCATAATTAAATAGGTTTGACTAGAATTGTATTTAAGGCAATTTCCTACCTTGAATAGAATTCTAGTTTAGGTATTTTCCTAGTATAGTTAGAGATCCCTTTTGGATCAATTCTTAGGCCTTTTTTGATGATTAATTTCGTTCCTCTATGTCCTATAAATAGGGGAACCATGTCACATTGTTACTTAAGACTATATTTGATTAATTAAGCTTTGCTTTCAATACGTCTCAACCCCGTTTAATCTTTGTGAGTTTAGATTTTAAATCCATACTCTTAAAATTAGCATCTCTAAGTTTCACAAATGTTTCAAAGAGTTTTAATGTGTATTTTGAGTCCAAAATCATAGTATGAGCTGATATATCCATGGTTGTGTATGTGAATATGTATGTAAACCTTAAGGCATGTAAAACATGTGTTTGGTCAAATTTATGAAATAATTGTATAACTCGACATCTAAAATGAAAAAGGGATTTAAAGGTGCTAGGCGACGTATTGGGGCTCGAGTTGGACAACTTGTGCACGACAAAGGAGTATTTCAAGGTTGAAAGGATTTTTAAAGCGTCTCATAAGGTGGGTAACTCTAAACTGTGAACACATGTAAGGTTATAGTTATTGTTGTGCTTTGATTGTATAAGTATGAAGGGTCTTCAGACCGGTGAAATGAAAGAGATCCTTCGGGGTCGACAAAGAGATCCTTCGGGGTCGATAAAGAGGTCCTTCAGGATTGATATAGACTTGTTAATGTCCTCCCTAGGGATAATAAGCTTGCGAACATCCCTACAGGGTCAAAGATGTTCATTAACAGGGGCATAATGATGTTTGGACCCACCGGGTTGAGACTAGTCTCCACAAAGTAAAGAAGTATACATATGTTATATTTTCACTTGTGCAATTGGCTATAACTGTTTACAGTGTTCCCCACTGAGTATATTGTTAAATACTCACCCCATTCATTCAATGAATTTCAGATTGAGGAGTCGGAGTCCGAGTAGGAGCGTTGTGAACACAAGAGAACCTCCACAAGCTTGTGTTTATTTTTACATATTCTTTTTTTGAAATACTCACATTATTAATATTATATTGATCATTTTCCTTTTGTTTTATGATCAATGATCATTGGGGATGAAAATAGCCCTATTTTGTAGTTATGATGTATTTAACTGATATTATGCAACACATTTTAAAGGCGGGTTGTTTGACCTTGGAGCCTTCTATGTGTGAATTATGCCAATGAACCTTTATGCTATGTGTGTTAATTTAGGGCATTAGAAGGGCGGGTTGTGTAAGACATAGGTTAGATGATTGTATAATTTTGTGGATGAGCTTACACGATGCTTCTACTTAATACTATATTGTGTGACAAAATAGATGTGATAGATAGTATGTTTTAATTGCGAAAAGTTGATATTGAGAATTATGATGCCTTACCTTATCATGCTAATTGACCTCAGCTTCCGCTCAATTAAATATAAACACACGATAATAAGTAAGTAAATTGTATGTTAAGTGACGTGGCCAAACGGAGTGGTTTGGGGCGTTACAAAGTGGTATCAGAGCAGGTCTACGCTCCTGTAGACTTGTTCTGCATGTGTTTGATTTATGTATGTGAAATGTGGGTGGTTGTTCACGACAGCTACTCGGCTTGACTCCGATTCTAAGGTATGTACTTTTAAAGGTTTTCAAGTATGAGCAATATGAAATGGGGGTGTATGTATAGAGTGTGTCGGGAAAGAAGTTAAAGAGTTGAATAGGTCGTGATAGCATGATAAAGAAGAAAAAGAATGGTCCGAAGTTGGACAATATAGATGAATGAAATATATCTGCTGTCACAATCAACTATGATATTTTAAATCCCCGATACACGCTTAAAAGAAATGAAATCTTGAGAGTTGTGTGCTTTCTTGATTATGAAATGATGAAAAGTGCTTTAGTAGTCCTCGAATTCGCTTTAAGAATGACATTAACCTAACGAGCTAGTGTGCCTAAAAGCTTTAGGATGCCTCTGCGTCATGATCCTGCTCCGCAAGAAGCAGATGAATCAAGTAATGAAGGGGGTGGTCTCCATGATCCCCCACCACGAGAGAACGGGCCCGACTTTGCCCGAGGTTTCCTTGAGACGCTCCAAGGTCTCATGGCCCAGCAGATGGGATGAGGAGGAATAGCTGAAGGAGCAAGGCTCCAAAAAGAGGCGTTCGACGTAGTCGAGCAGTTTAGAAGAATGGGGCCATCTAGCTTAAAGGAAGTGAAGGTCCAGAAGTGACAGAGGAATGGATCCGGGGGGTGCAGAAAGCTTCTTGTGCTATCTTTCAGTTTGCAGAAGAGGCAAGCTTCTGGTGGGAAACTCATTCCCAAACTATGATGCCCGAGCAACGCCAAGCTTTGGTGTGGACTGACTTCAAAGAGTTGATCCTCACCCGATACTTCCCAGAGTCTTTCAAGACTAAGATGGAGACCAAATTCCTCAATTTAAGGCAAGGAGGAATGACAGTGATTGAATATGAAAGGCAGGTCAACCGTCTCTCCCGCTATGCTCCGTACATCGTGGATACAGATGAAAAGAAAGCTCGATGCTTCGAGCATGGATTGCGTCCCGAAATTACTGGAATTTTATTAGACCAAAGGTTGAGAACCTATGGCGAAGTAATTGAGAGGGCCCAAGCCATCTCTCATGGGCTCCAGTTGGACCAAAAGGACCAAAGGCAGAGTGAGGCCTTTGGCAAGAGGAAATGAGAGCCACAGGACAAAGAAAAAGGGAAAGCTCCTATGCAAAACAAACAGTGGCAGCAGAAGCTTAACCCACAGAGAGGAATCAACGATAGGGCTCCTTGCCCTAAATGCCAAAAGTTCCATCTAGGAGAGTGCCGTACGGGGCAGAGGGTCTGCTTTACATGTGGGGACCCGAGCCACATGTCCTATGACTGCCCGAAGAAGAAGAAGGAGCAAGAAAGAAAGGTGAAGCCCCGATTTTTTACTTTGGAGGGCGAGGAAAAGAATCCGAGAGCAGGTGAGGATACTATGTCAGGTATTCTTAGAGTATCAGATGTTCCAGCTTTAGTGTTATTTGATTCGGGTGCATCACATTTCTTTATATCTGCAAGTTTCTATTCCAAGCTTGGTATTCAATGCAAAGATAGTGGTGAATTGTTAGAGATCAGTATTCCTTCGGGAAAGAAAATTTCTTCTAGCAAGATGGCGTATGGCCTGAAGCTAGAAATAAATGATAGAGTAATGAGGGCAGATCTCCATGTCTTGGAGATGCGTGATTTCGACGTAATCCTAGGTATGGATTGGTTGAGTGGGAATCATGCCATGATTCGATGTCGTGATCGTGAGGTCGCATTTGATTTTCTGTGTGAGCTTTAACCTTCTATGGTGCAAGAATGAGGTCAACTCAGAGAATCATTACAATAATGAAGGTAATGAAGTTGTCGAAGAAAAGAGGATGTCAGGGATTTCTCATTAGCATAGTGGAGTCAAGGTCCACTAGAGTGCAAGTGTCAGACGTGCTAGTGGTCAACAAATTTCCTGAGGTGTTTCCAGATGAGTTGCCAGGGATTCCTCCTGACCGTCAGATCGAGTTCACCATCTGATGAAGCCACGAAAAGCCTTGAAGAACTTAATCCGGAGCTGCAAATACGTGGTCCAATTACACGATTTCGAGCAATACAACTGCAAGGATTTTTCCAAGCATTTGTATGTTAGAAATTCAAAGATGACAAAGATGTTGAGAGCAACTCCAAAATTGTTACTTTGCTAGTAATTAAAGATTGGAGATCAAGGTTTGAAGAAGAGAACATGAAGAACTTAAAATATGATACGACCCAGACTATTAATCTAAGACGAATCTGGAGAATGTAGCGGAAGACTTTAGGATGCGAAACACGTCAACTAAATGAAGGGTTCCAATCCGACTCGATAAACAAATGAAAAGACGAAACTAGACAATCTAGACAACTAAAATACCTAGACTATGACACAAAATACGTAACACAATACCAAAGGGATAGGGCTGTATAGATACGAACCTAGGGCTGAATTATGGATGGAATTCGTGTGTGATGGCTAAGTGAAGAATGGCTTGGTGAAGATAGGATATGATAGGGATATGACGAACTTACGGATAAAACGAACGGTAGAAGATTGATCGAATTTGTGGCTAACTTTTGAGGCGTGCGTCGATGGGGAATGGAAGACGTCGATGATGGTTGATGGTTGGTGATTGTTGATGTGAATCACAACCCGATAGTTGCCTTGCGATCTCGAACGTACCACGAGGCCAAAATCTCTAAGTTGCTCTTCGATATTAGCGTGTACCCGTTAATCCCTCGAGTGAATTAAGGAATACCCTTCAATAAGACTTAAAGATGCTATCCTCTAAGAATGATGATTTATGACTAAATCAACAAAAGTGTTTGTTTGATCAACCTAAGGATCTTGAGACAATTGAGAAAATAACTCTTTATTTCATGCAACGTCTAAAATAATAATGTACAATGGTTCCCCTATTTATAATACTATAGGGAACGAAATTAACATAAAAAAGGCTAAAAAATTGATCCAAAAGGGATCTCTAACTATAGTAGGAAGATACCTAAACTAGAATTCTATTCAAAGTAGGAAATTGCCTTAAATACAATTCTAGTCAACTATGACTATATTATGGACGAAAATTACATAATAAATAATTAAAAATCTGAACTAAAATATAGACTAACATAATTAAATAAATACTATAGTCTAAATAAAATTAACCCCATAATTAAATTAATTAAGGGACGAAAATTCCATGCAACGCGAATCTGCCATGTATGCACAATTTGATGAGTTCTATCTTCATGCATTGCTCTTCAAATCTTGATCTCCAATCTTTGATTATTAAAGAAGTAAAAATCTTGGGATCCTTTAATGGCAGCTTTGGATGGACCGATTTGATGATTGCCATGGTCTCATCATTCCCCTCCTCTTGAAAAGAATTCGTCCTCGAATTCGAACGGTCTGGATCGAAAATGAACACGAACTGATCATCAATCTCTTTTAGCTCAACCTTCAACTTCATGGGATGCATGGACATAGGAACCGCGAATAAGTCTGGTGGAACATCAATAACATGTGGCACATCTTTGGCAATCTGTAAGATTAAAACATTAAAAGTACAAGGTTGACAAAAAATGTTAGAAATCAATGGATCCGCCATGTGTTTTTGCAAAGGCTCCACTTGTGCAACATCCATTTCCAAAATGATGTCATCCTCTGTTTGTGAACATGGTTGTAACTCCATCATCTTTTCATCTTCTTCGATCTTATCAACTGCAACAATGCTCTCCAAATTCACAATTTGTAGTTTGTCCACTATACAATCATTAGGACTTGTCATCTCCATGGACAAAACTTCCAAATTGCAATCTTCTAGAACTAACTCCTCCAAAATTGGCATCTCTTCATTCGTTATTTCTATCATGTCTACTTCCGGCATAGTTTCTTCAACTATCTCATCTTCTAAGCACATAGAAACAGATGGTAGTGAGATAAAAGGTACTTCAATGAAGTCTAGAATTAGTACCTTGGAAGTAGAATCGTCATGGGTGGCAACGCTCAACTCTACTTGAACCTCCTCTTTTGACTTCATCTCTAGTTCCTCTAGCCATTTTTCTATCCGGATGGCATAATCCACCATGTCCTCCAACTCGTCGAAGCGGTACAATGCTACTCTTTCATGAATTGCCCTTCGTAGACCAGCTAGAAATCTATCCATGGTATCCTCTGGATATTCTTCTATATCAGCTCGTCTCATGGCTTCAATCATTTTGTTGTAGTAGTCATTTACACTTCGATCTCTTTGTCTAAGCTTGTATAGCTTTTCCTCCAACTCCCATTGGTAGTGGTTTGGAATGAAGCGTTTCCGCATCAAATCTTTCAACTCACGCCATGTGTCGATAGGTGGAAGGTGATCTCGGTGGCATCGATTCTGCTGTAATCCCCACCATGTTGCTGCGTAGCCTTTAAACTTTGACGAAAGTAGCTGCACTTTCTTTTTCTCGGGAAAGTCATAGCACTCATAATGTTTATCTACTTTACGTTCCCAATCCAAATAGGTGTCGGGATAGTATAGACCTTCAAACTCAGGTATGATCATGTTGTTTTTGTGATAGAGATGGCGAGAATTTGGTGTATATGGTGTACGGCCCATGGGGAGCATGGTGCATGGGTGTTATGACTAAGGCTGAAATTCTCGAACTCTATAGGGTATAGGGGACGAAATTTAATGGGTATGGGGGAGTATATGGAAGGTTTGAAAGGATTGGAATGGAAGAAATCAAGATAAGGAAAGAATTAGATGTATTTTTGAAGTCCTAAATAGTGTAGGAATCAAAAAATAAATCCAAAAGGAAAGAAGGAAAGAAGTAAGGAAAGAAAAGGAAGGAAGGATTAGGTATTTTGGAAAGTGTTACACAATTGTGATACAATTCTAAATATCCTAATTGAACTAGACTCTAAAAGGAAAGAACCAAAAATAAATTACAACTCAAAAGGAAATTACCAAAATAAAATAAAACTTGGAAGGAAGGTTCCAAAAATAAAATATAACTCTAAAGGAAATTACCAAAATAAAATTAGAACTAGAAAGGAAAATTCCTAAAATAAAACAAATCTCTAATGGAAAGTACCAACTATAGAACTTGACTATAAGGAAAATACCAACTATAGAAAAGTACTACAAGGAAAGTACTAAAATTAAAACAAGACTCAAAAGGTAACACAATGAATATGCCTCTTTTTTTTTTTTTTTTTAATTTTCGGATTTTTCTTTCTTTTTATCCGATTTTTTTTTTATCGCCTCTTTTTTTTTTTGATCGGCTTTTTCTCTCTCTTTTTTTTTAAAATGATAGCTATGCTATTACAACTCGATGACAAGTAATAAAATAAAAGACACGTAGGACGACACGTCGGATTGAACCACGACCAGCAGAGCTGACGTGGCTCTGATACCAAAATATGATACGACCCAGACTATTAATCTAAGACAAATCTGGAGAATGTAGCGGAAGACTTTAGGATGCGAAACACGTCAACTAAATTAAGGGTTCCAATCCGACTCGATAAATAAATGAAAAGACGAAACTAGACAATCTAGACAACTAAAATACCTAGACTATGACACAAAATACGTAACACAATACCAAAGGGATAGGGTTGTATAGATACGAACCTAGGGCTGAATTATGGATGGAATTCGTGTGTGATGGCTAAGTGAAGAATGGCTTGGTGAAGATAGGATATGATAGGGATATGACGAACTTACGGATAAAACGAACGGTAGAAGATTGATCGAATTTGTGGCTAACTTTTGAGACGTGCGTCGATGGGGAATGGAAGACGTCGATGATGGTTGATGGTTGGTGATTGTTGATGTGAATCACAACCCGATAGTTGCCTTGCGATCTCGAACGTACCACGAGGCCAAAATCTCTAAGTTGCTCTTCGATATTAGCGAGTACCCGTTAATCCCTCGAGTGAATTAAGGAATACCCTTCAATAAGACTTAAAGATGCTATCCTCTAAGAATGATGATTTATGACTAAATCAACAAAAGTGTTTGTTTGATCAACCTAAGGATCTTGAGACAATTGAGAAAATAACTCTTTATTTCATGCAACGTCTAAAATAATAATGTACAATGGTTCCCCTATTTATAATACTATAGGGAACGAAATTAACATAAAAAAGGCTAAAAAATTGATCCAAAAGGGATCTCTAACTATAGTAGGAAGATACCTAAGCTAGAATTCTATTCAAAGTAGGAAATTGCCTTAAATACAATTCTAGTCAACTATGACTATATTATGGACGAAAATTACATAATAAATAATTAAAAATCGGAACTAAAATATAGACTAACATAATTAAATAAATACTATAGTCTAAATAAAATTAACCCCATAATTAAATTAATTAAGGGACGAAAATTCCATGCAACGCGAATCTGCCATGTATGCACAATTTGATGAGTTCTATCTTCATGCATTGCTCTTCAAATCTTGATCTCCAATCTTTGATTATTAAAGAAGTAACAATCTTGGGATCCTTTAATGGCAGCTTTGGATGGACCGATTTGATGATTGCCATGGTCTCATCAGAACTCGTCGAGTTGTGCATGCGTGCACGAGATTAGATTTTTGGCCCTTTAATTAATTTAATTATGGGGTTGATTTTATTTAGACTATAGTATTTATTTAATTATGTTAGACTATAGTGTAGTTCAGATTTTTAATTATTTATTATGTAATTTTCGTCCATAATATAGTCATAGTTGGCTAGAATTGTATTTAAGGCAATTTCCTACCTTGAATAGAATTCTAGTTTAGGGAACTTCCTAGTATAGTTAGAGATCCCTTTTGGATCAGTTTTTAGGCCTTTTTTCTTATTATTTTCGTGCCTTTTAACCCTATAAATAGGGGAACCATGTAACATTATTATTTTAGACTCTATTTGATAAATTTAGCTTTGTGCTTTCAATATAGTCTCACCCCCTTTAAAACCTTTGTGATTTGGTTCGAAAATTACACTCTTAAAGCTTAGCAGACTTTAGGTTTTATTTCAAGTCTCGTTCTAGTGCTCGTGTGGTGCTAGGGTTGGATTGCTACGAAGAGGATTCAAGTGGTGATTCGTTTGGTGGAGTAATCTTCACTAGGTGGACGCTCCGAGTTCGATTCATTCTACAACAACATCGATGCCTCCATATCGACGTCCTCCATCTTGCCACAATTCGTCCATATCACTATCAAGCCGTTACAAATTCAGTTCGAGTTCCTTCCATCAAGTTCTCAAGTTGTTCCACTGATCCGTAAGTTCGTTATATCTCTATCATACCCTATCTACTCAAGCCATTCTTCACCTATACCTCACCATCGATTTTCCTTCACCATTGCCGATCCTTTAGCCTTCCAAGACAGCCCATTTATTTGGATTTTGTGTTTATTTGTGTGTCGTAGTCTAGGTATTTTAGTTGGTTCTTAGTCGTCTAGTTAGATACGTATTGATCCCTTACGTCACCGGCGTAGTTTCGTTCCTTAGCTTCCGCATCGTTTATCTTTGTCGTGTCCCATAGGCCCCGGATCACATGAAATCCAAATTCATGGATTTGTATCTCCAAATTCACAATTTGTAGTTTATCCTCCATACAATCTTTAGGACTTGTCATGTGATCCGGGGCCTATGGAACACGACAAAGATAAACGATGCGAAAGCTAAGGAACAAAACTACGCCGGTGACGTAAGGGATCAATACGTATCTAACTAGACGACTAAGAACCAACTAAAATACCTAGACTACGACACACAAATAAACACAAAATCCAAATAAATGGGCTGTCTTGGAAGGCTAAAGGATCGGCAATGGTGAAGGAGAATCGATGGTGAGGTATAGGTGAAGAATGGCTTGAGTAGATAGGGTATGATAGAGATATAACGAACTTACGGATTAGTGGAACAACTTGAGAACTTGATGGAAGGAACTCGAACTGAATTTGTAACGGCTTGATAGTGATATGGACGAATTGTGGCAAGATGGAGGACGTCGATATGGAGGCATCGATGTTGTTGTAGAATGAATCGAACTCGGAGCGTCCACCTAGTGAAGATTACTCCACCAAACGAATCACCACTTGAATCCTCTTCGTAGAAATCCAACCCTAGCACCACACGAGCACTAGAACGAGACTTGAAATAAAACCTAAAGTCTGCTAAGCTTTAAGAGTGTAATTTTCGAACCAAATCACAAAGGTTTTAAAGGGGGTGAGACTATATTGAAAGCACAAAGCTAAATTTATCAAATAGAGTCTAAAATAATAATGTTACATGGTTCCCCTATTTATAGGGTTAAAAGGCACGAAAATAATAAGAAAAAAAGGCCTAAAAACTGATCCAAAAGGGATCTCTAACTATACTAGGAAGTTCCCTAAACTAGAATTCTATTCAAGGTAGGAAATTGCCTTAAATACAATTCTAGTCAACTATGACTATATTATGGACGAAAATTACATAATAAATAATTAATAATCTGAACTAAACTATAGTCTAACATAATTAAATAAATACTATAGTCTAAATAAAATCAACCCCATAATTAAATTAATTAAAGGGCCAAAAATCTGATCTCGTGCACGCATGCACAACTCGACGAGTTCTTCATGTTCACTTCTTCAAACCTTGATCTCCAATCTTTAATTACTAGCAAAGTAACAATTTTGGAGTTGCTCTCAACATCTTTGTCATCTTTGAATTTCTGACATACAAATGCTTAGAAAAATCCTTGTAGTTGTATTGCTCGAAATCGTGTAATTGGACCACGTATTTGCAGCTCCGGATTAAGTTCTTCGAGGCTTTTCGTGGCTTCATCACCATCGACTTAGTGCAAGGTGTGGCACCAATATCTAAATCTCCGTATAGAATGGGCCCAAAGGAGTTGCAAGAGCTCAAAGTTCAACTTCAAGAGTTACTTGACAACAAACTAGTCCTTGGATTGATTTATCTATGGATTTTATTTTGGGATTGCCTAGGTCTAGATCGGGTAAAGATTCTGTGTTTGTTGTAGTTGATAGGTTTTCCAAAATGGCACATTTCATTGCATGTAGGAAAACTGATGATGCTGTTCACATAGCCAATTTGTTCTTTATTCATGTTGTTAGATTGCATGGAATTCCTCGTACTATTGTTAGTGATAGGGATTCTAAGTTTTTGGGACATTTTTGGCGAGTTCTATGGGGAAAATTAGGGACTAAGCTATTGTTTTCTACTGCATGTCATCCACAAACCGATGGTCAAACTGAGGTTGTGAATCGTACTTTAGGAACATTGCTTAGATCATTGATTAAGAATAATGTGAAGTCATGGGAAGAATGTTTACCTTATGCTGAGTTTGCTTACAATCGTGTTATTCATTCTTCTACTAACATGTCCCCATTTGAGGTTGTTTATGGTTTTAATCCACTAACACCTAATGATTTGATTCCTTTACCTGTTGAGCATCTAACAAGTGTTAAAGGATTAAAGAGAGCTGATCTTATCAAGGAGATGCATGAGAAAGTTAGAGCCCGGATCGAGCATAAAGGAACTCAAACCGCCGCCGCCCGTAACACACGTCGCAAACGTGTTGTCTTTCAGCCCGGTGATCGTGTTTGGATTCATCTGAGTCCCGGCCGCTTTCCAAACTTGAGGAAATCAAAGTTGTCACCAAGAGGAGATGGTCCTTTCACCGTCTTAAGCCGTGTCAATGACAATGCATACCGCATTGATCTACCTGGTGAGTATAAATGTTCTTCAACGTTTAATGTTGCTGATTTATCTCCCTTTGATGCAGGTGAATTCGATCAAGATGATGATCCAAATTCGAGGACGAATTCTTTTCAGCAGGGGGGGAATGATGAAGCCATGGACAACAAAGATGATGAAGAACCGGAGTTGCAATTTAGAGGACCAATCACAAGATCAAGAGCAAAGAAGTTGCAAGCTTACTTGCAAGTGTTGATTCGAAGAAAGCTCGAGGTTGGAGATGAAGAAGTCAAGAGAAGCAATTCCAAGATAGTTAATTTATTAACTATTGAAGATCAAGAACACACCATGGAGTATTAATCTTGAAG
Organism: Perilla frutescens; assembly: GCA_026008535.1. NCBI lineage: Eukaryota > Viridiplantae > Streptophyta > Magnoliopsida > Lamiales > Lamiaceae > Perilla > Perilla frutescens. The sequence continues at coordinate 37,994,733 of BRKX01000019.1, forward strand.
AGATGAAGATGAAGAGTTCAAGAGCATGTGTGCATGTGCATGAAATTTGTCGTGCATGTGTGTGCGGTTTCTAGTGAAGAAATCGGTCCCATAGTAATTAATTATGGGATTGATTTTATTTAGACTATAGTATTTATTTAATTAATTTAGACTATAGTTTAGATCAGATTTTTATTTAATTATTTGAGTAATTTTCGTCCATAATGAGAATAGGTTTGACTAGAATTGTATTTAAGGCAATTTCCTACCTTGAATAGAATTCTAGCTTAGGTATCTTCCTAATATAGTTAGAGATCTCTTTTGGATCAATTTTTAGGCCTTTTAACCTTATTATTTTCGTGGCTTTTAACCCTATAAATAGGGGAACCATGTAACATTATTATTTTAGACTCTATTTGATAAATTTAGCTTTGTGCTTTCAATATAGTCTCACCCCCTTCAAAACCTTTGTGATTTGGTTCGAAAATTACACTCTTAAAGCTTAGCAAACTTTAGGTTTTATTTCAAGTCTTGTTCTAGTGCTCATGTGGTGCTAGGGTTGGATCGCTACGAAGAGGATTCAAGTGGTGATTCGTTTGGTGGAGTAATCTTCACTAGGTGGACGCTCCGAGTTCGATTCATTCTACAACAACATCGACGCCTCCATATCGACGTCCTCCATCTTACATAATTCGTCCATATCAAGATCAAGACATCCCAAATCAGTTCGAGTTCCTTCCATCAAGTTCTCAAGTCGTTCCATTAATCCGTAAGTTCGTTATATCTCTATCATACCCTATCTACTCAAGCCATTCTTCACCTATACCTCACCATCGATTTTCCTTCACCATTGCCGTTCCTTTAGCCTTCCAAGACAGCCCATATATTTGGATTTTGTGTTAATTTTGTGTGTCGTAGTCTAAGTATTTTAGTTGGTTCTTAGTCGTCTAGTTAGATACGTATTGATCCCTTTCGTCACCGGCGTAGTTTCGTTCCTTAGCTTCCGCATCATTTATCTTTATCGTGTCCCATAGGCCCCGGGTCACATCACAGTGTTGACTATTTCTGATGTAAGTGAAGGCTTTGTCATCTACATCGACGCCTCAAAGCAAGGACTTGGTTGTGTTTTGATGCAACATAGAAAGGTAGTGGCGTACGCATCAAGACAGTTGAAGATGCACGAGCATAACTATCCAACGTATGATCTTGAGTTAGCGGCCGTGGTTTATGCATTGAAGATTTGGAGGCATTATCTCTATGGAAGCAAGTGCGAGATCTACACCGACCACAAAAGCTTGAAGTACTTCTTCACCCAGAAGGAGTTGAATTTACATCAAAGAAGATGGTTAGAGTTGGTGAAGGATTACGACTGTGCGATCTTATATCATCCTAGAAAGGCGAATGTTGTAGCTGATGCCTTAAGCCGGAAGATCTATCTTCCAACCAAGCAAGAGCAGTTGATCAAGGAGTTTGAGAAGATGAATTTAGAGGTGGTGGATCCTTCCAATACCACTCAAGGGATTTTAGCAGCCTTAGTGGTTCGACCACTAATTCGTGATCGAGTTCGTGAAAAGAACATTGGAGGGTTCTATTTAGGGATTTGCCGTTGCAAGTGATGGCACACTATTCTTTGAGGGAAGGTTGTGTGTGCCGAAGAACGAAGAGCTTAGAAGGGAGATTCTTGAAGAAGCACATAATACTCCGTATTCTGTGCACCCAGGAGGCACGAAGATGTTCAAAGACTTGAAGATGGTTTTCAGGTGGAGAAATATGAAGAGCTCTATTGGCCAATTCATATCGAAGTGTATCACTTGTCAACAAGTGAAAGCCGAGCATCAACGCCTTCAAGATTGTTGAGTCCACTCGAGATTCCTAAGTGGAAGTGGGAGCACATTGCAATGGACTTTGTGGTAGGATTACCTCCGTCAGTTAGAGATCATCATGCAATCTGGGTTGTTGTCGATAGGTTAACCAAGTCTGTTCATTTTCTTCCAGTGAAAATGACGTTTAGCATGGATCGATTAGCTCAGATTTATATCGATGAAATAGTACGTCTTCATGGCATTCCTGTGTCAATAGTGTGAGATCGTGACACAAGGTTTACGTCTAAATTTTGGCGAAGTCTGCAAGAAGCTATGGGAACGCAGTTGAGGTTTAGCACGATATACCATCCTCAATCCGATGGTCAATCTGAGCGGACCATCCAGACGTTGGAGGACATGTTTCGTGCATGTGTTCTCGATTTTGGTGGAATTTGGGAGAGCCATTTGCCACTTGTGGAGTTTGCTTATAATAATAGTTTCCAAGCATCGATTGGAATGGCCCCTACGAGGCATTGTACGGGAAGAAGTGCAGATCTCCTATTCATTGGGATGAAGTGGGAGAGCGTCGACTCTTAGGTCCTGAGATCGTTGAGAAGATGGTGGAAGTAATTGAGAAGATGGTGGAAGTAATTGAGAAGATAAGAAGAAGAATCAAGGTAGCTCAAGATCGTTAGAAATCATATGCCGACGTGAAGAGAAAAGACATGAGCTTTGAGATTGGTGAAAATGTATTCTTGACGATACGTGTCTGACCCTAGTCATATCATTTCTTATGACACAGTGCAAGTTTCACAAGACTTGACGTATGAAGAAGTCCCAATTGCCGTGTTAGATAGAAGAGTTCACACTCTTCGAACCCATAAGGTTCCCTTAATAAAGGTGTCAGCATGGACCCGAAGAGGCCACTTGGGAGAAATAAGTTGATATTATAGCTCGATATCCAAATGTATCAGAAATGTTAGGCTAATTTCGAGGACGAAATTTTTAAAAGTTCGGGACGTTGTGATACCCCGACCCTTTTTGCTAAATTATAAATTATAATTTTGGTAAATGATTTTGAATTAATATTGTTTGAATATTAATTATGATGGTATGTTCGTATTTTATGTCGTTGTTTCAGTGCAGGTTGTCCCACTCGAGCTGATACGTCATAGCACAATTATATTATATTGAGTGTATAATACAGTTTGAATTTTAATACTAAAATGTCGAGTTACATGATAATGAATGTGATTACATTTGATTTTTGTTTTGCCATACCTTGAACACCCTGACGCTGAGTTGATCGGGGGTCTCACTGAGTTTCGGCAGGGTTTCATCCGGAGGTCATAACTTTTGACTCGGTTGGAACCACGAGACCCATGATGATGTGACCCGGGACTAAATGACAACACGAGACACAAAAGACGCGGAAGCTAGGAAAGAAACTACGTCGGTACGAAAGGATTCTATACTCGAAAAACTAGACGACTAAGACTCAATTAAAATACTTAGACTTATGACACACAAAATAACACAAATCCAAAGAACAAGGGTTGTTTTAGGATAGTAATAGGGATGGGTAGGATGATGAAGAATGATGAAGATGAATAGGTTTAGAATGGCTAGAGTAGATAGGGTATGATAGAGATGAAACGAACTTACGGATTAAACGGACGATGACGAACTCGAACACGATGGTGGCTGGTCTTGAAACGGACGTTGATGATGATGTTTGACGTCGAAGATGGCTGGATGGACGATGATAGGTTGATGTGAATCACAACCCGAAAGTTGCCTTGAGTCTCGAACGTACACAAGGCCAAATTCTTTAAGTTGCTCTTCGATAGCGAGTTTTCGACGATCCCTCGAATGTGGACGGCGAATTCCCTTTGTAAAACTTAGAGATGCTAAATCTAAGAGTATGAATTTAAAAGATCTAAACTCACAAAGATATAAAATGGGGTTGAGACAATATTGAAGCAAAGCTTTATTTATCAAATATGGTCTAAAGTATGAATGTAACATGGTTCCCCTATTTATAGGGTTAAAAGCCACGAAAATAATAAGGTTTAAAAGGCCTAAAAATTGATCCAAAAGGGATCTCTAACTATACTAGGAAGATACCTGAACTAGAATTCTATTCAAGGTAGGAAATTGCCTTAAATACAATTCTAGTCAAACCCTATCAACTAATGGACGAAAATTGACTAATAATTAATAAAAATCTGATCTAAACTATATTCTAAATTAAATAAAAATAACACTATAGTCTAAATAAAAACTAACAAGACTGGAACTACTCGGTATGGGCATACCGACCGAAACTAGTCGGTTTGGGCATACCGACGGGTTCACGCACTTCAACTCTTCATGCGCATGCACATGTTCACTTCTTTTCTTTGTATCTTCCATGGTGTGATCTTGATCTTCATCTTCAATTGATAATGCTAAAATCCATTTGGGGCTGCGTCCAATTTCTTCTTCTCCAACTTCAATCGTTCTTCGCATTAACATGTGAACATAACCTTGAAATTATTTGGCTCTCATACGCGTAATTGGACCTTTGAATGGCATCTCCGGGTTTAGTTCTTCAAGGCCTTGCATGGCTTTATCACTGAGTACTCAAATCGAAGCTTTTTCAAAAATCTACAAGGCTAAAGTGGCCAATCATCTGGAATAATGATCTTCTGAGTGGATTGAGGCGCGACCTTAGTCAGATCATGTGCCGAGGGGCCTGCGGCGTGACCTCCTCCAGGCCGTGTGCCAAGAGGTCTGCAACATAACCTCAAGGCGCGACTAGTTAGGTCGCTGGCACCACTTCAGAGAGCTGTTTTTCTTTGGCTTGAATGCGACCTCCGAACATGACCACCCCTAGGCCGCGTCCTGTTTCGGAAATTCCATCCTTTAAATACCACACTTCACTTATTCCTCTTCATTTTCTTCATCTACTTGGGCGATTTCCTCCCAAATTTTCTCAAGAAATTCTTCAAGTTTTGGGATTGGATTCTCTCATCATCCTTCATCAACCAAGGTAACTTCATACCCTCTTCACCTTGGTGATTGAACAAAATTTCCATGTCGATTTGAATCTAGGGTTCATACCCCAAAAATTAGGGTTTTTGATTTTATTGATCCTCTTACCTAGATATCTTGAACATATGGTTTATTTACCTCCTTTAAGCTATATGTGAAGTTATATCGAATTCCTATGGTTCGTTGTTGCTAGAGTTGAGATTTTTGCCCTAATTTCCCCTTATTTTGTTGATGTTTGGTTGGAGGTGTTGTGATGCCTTTATGAAGTTGATTTTCATGTATGTTATAGCCCTAGGATGGAAGTGCATGTATTGGAAATTATGGGTTTAAAGGATTTAAATTGAGTCTTGTTCTTGTGGTTTAAATGGGTGCACGTAACATGCTCGATTAAATGTTTTAAAGAGTTTTAATGTGTATTTTGAGTCCAAAATCATAGTATGAGCTTGTATATCAATGGTTGTGTATGTGGATATGTATGTAAATCTTAAGGCATGTAAAGTATGTGTCTGGTCAAAATTATGAAATAATTGTATAACTCGACATCTAAAATGAAAAAGGGATTTAAAGGTGCTAGGCGACGTATTGGGGCTCGAGGTGGACAACTTATGCACGGCAAAGGAGTATTTCAAGGTTGAAAGGATTTTTAAAGTGTTTCATAAGGTGGGGTAACTCTAAACTGTGAACACGTATAAGGTTATAGTTATTATTGTACTTTGATTGTATAACTATAAAGGGTCTTCGGACCGGTGAAATGAAAGAGATCTTCGGGGTCGATAAAGAGGTCCTTCGGGATCGATATAGACTTGTTAATGTCCTCCCTGGGGATAATAAGTCTGTGGGCATCCCTACAGGGCTAAAGATGTTCATTAATAGGGACATCATGATGTTTGGACCCTACGGGGTTGAGATTAGTCTCCACAAAGTAAAGAAGTATCCATATGTTATATTTTCACTTGTGCAATTGGCTATAATTGTTTACAGTGTTCCCCACTGAGCATGTTGTTAAATACTCACCTCATTCATTCAATGAATTTCAGGTTGAGGAGTCGGAGTCCGAGTAGGAGCGTTGTGAACACAAGAGAACCCCCACAAGCTTGTGTTTATTTTTACATGTTCTTCTTTTGAAATACTCATATTATTAATATTACATTGATTGTTCTCCTTTTGTTTTATGATCAATGATCATTGGGGATGAAAATAGCCCTATTTTATAGTTATGATGTATTTAACTGATATTATGTAAGACATTTTAAAGGCGGGTCGTTCGACCTTGGAGCCTTCTATGTGCGAATTATGTCAATGAACATTTATGCTATGTGTGTTAATTTAGGGTGCTAGACGGGCGGATTGTGTAAGACCTATGAGCCCGATAGGTTAGATGATTGTATGATTTTGTGGATGGGCTTACACGATGCTTCTACTTAATATTATGTTGTGTGACAAAATAGATATGATAGATAGTATGTTTTAATTGCGAAAAGTTGATATTGAGAATTATGATGCCTTACTTTATCATGCTAATTGACCTTAGCTTCCGCTCAATTAAATATAAGCACACCATAATAAGTAAGTAAATTGTATGTTAAGTGACGTGGCCAAACAGAGTGGTTTGGGGCGTTACAATCACGATAGGATACTATTCTCTACTCTCACCCTGATAGTGAGACAATAAAGATCCACATAGTTCGGGTTCTGAACTTATGTTTATTAGCGAGCATATGTGTACATTGTTTATTGCTTTGATTTATCAATTGGTGAGATTCTTTCGTGGATCAATAAACTCGATATCTTGGGTAATAATAATGTATACATGATGTGTCATGCAATATTCATGAACATCGTGTCTTGGTGTGCCAGGTTGATGATGTTCCCTTGAGGAAACACAAGTTCATGTTGAAACCCTGTAGGTGGAATTTATTCCGTACATGTTAAAGCTTGTGTGGTACTACTCAAAGTTCTAGATGTTAATTAATTATAGCTATCAAAGGTTGACATAATTAATTAACGAACATTATATCTTAAACACAGGGAATGGCTGAACTAAAGGAGAAAGCATATTCGCAATATGTATTAAATTGGTAGGTCAGTATTACTTCTTTAGTGTAATAAAAGTAATACTTAATTTATTCAATTATATCCTAAGTTTATTGGATATTAGAAATTAAATAAATTAGTGGGCCAATTTAATATTCTTCTAGATCCCTATTGTAGCCCAAATAGACTGAAAGTGGACTGAAGTTGGAACTTGAGATAGAGGCCCAAACCCAGTAGGATTAAGGTAAGATAATTTTGCCCACCTCCTTATTTTATTAAGGGGAGGGGGACGAAATTATTAACATTATTATACAGCCCTTCTGTATCTGATACTGTAACACCCCAGATTTTCGGATAAGGTTTAGAGGATTATTAATGGTAAATAATTAATTAAAGAAGGAATTTAAGAAAAGGTTAGTTATCGTCAGTCACGACTTTAGGGATCGGTTTTCGTGAAAATCGTCTTTTTGAAAAATGTGATCCTAATTCTTTTATGACCATTCGTGGTTTTGTTGGAAATGTTTTAACTCAAGGAGTATGTCGGTGTTTTCGGATTTTAATTCTGAAGTCAATTGAGTCCCTGACAATGGAAAACGTATTTGAAAGGTGAATGAATAGTAACTTTTGCGTGCGTTCGTGTTTTGGAAATTTATGAAATCCTCCTTGTTGATCCGAGTCTAGTTCTGTCAGGCCCCTCTTATGGGAAATGACTCAAGGATTCCATTGGCGTTCACGGATTTCCATTCTGAGGTCAATCGAACGCTCATGAATAAAATTTGTTAGTCTGAGTGAATAGTAAAAAGTAATTCCAAAAAGGGAATCTTCGCTCGTCTTACTTTTGACGACCCCGTCTTCTTCACAAAACAAGTTGGTTCACTAGTATTCGAGCCAACTAGTCTCTCGGTATTTTTAGATTTTGTGTCTGAGGTCATTTGGATCTTGACATCGAATAAAGCAGCTTTTAACCGAACCCGGGGTAACATTTGCAGTGTTTCCGCACTGGAATGGCTTCTCAAGGAAGCCAAACTCCCTCCTATAAATAAGGGACCACCCCTTTACATTCCTTTGCTCATTTTTCACCCATTCACTTCTAAAGTCGAGAGAGTGAAAAGCTTTGAAAGCCGAGAGAGTTCTGCCGAAGTAAAAAGCGTTCTTCGTGAGTGTTCCGCAAGATGACGAGCGGAATGGCGTGGAAGGGATGTGGTGAGGAAAATGTGCTAGGGATGTCGTTGGGTTGTAGCAGGCGGCTCTGCCGCCGTTGCGACTCGACGAGATGCCGAGCTAGCCACCTTCCTTCAACGCACCTAACCCCGTCCATTCTTATTCGTCGGTCTCAATCTTATTTCTTTTTCCGTCTTTTAATTCCACATTTACTTTCCATTCTTTACGTTCTTTATTATGGCTCGTTTACCTTCTGTGTAAGTTATATTTCGATTCTTATTGAAGTTCCAAGTTAATAACGTTTACGTTATAGTTCTCGCATTATTCCTATCGTTGTTATTCTTGAAATTAGCCTCGTTTATTCCGTTTAAATTCCATTTAAGCTATAATTAACGATTCGTCATTATTCTAAAAATTAAGGAGGATTATCGTGTTTATATCGTTATAATGTCGATTTCCTTTTAAAAGATAAGGCATGTTGTCTTGTTAAAAATTTTCGAATGTTCTTCGTGTTCGTCGAAAGAATCGACGAACACTGAAGAAACCCAGAAGTGAGGCCCAGGAACTGGGCGGAATAGAGAGAGAAAGAAAGAAGCCCCGCGGGGGGGGGTGCACCACCGCGCCAGACCCCCCTCGGCCCTCAAAGAGCCCGCCGGCGCCAGGGGGTGCCGCTGCGGGAGGGGGAGCCCGTCGGCGCACCCCTGGGCCCCGCACGCCGGCAACCATGTGCGCCGCGGCGCCCCTTTCCGATGTTGTTTTCAGCCGATTTTTCAGCTATTTTCGTATCCTCTTTCCGAGCTATTCGAGCTCTTCAAGTCGTGTTATTTCCAAATTATTTTTCAAGTTTAAAATTTAGAAAAACAATCAAGTTATTCCCGATTGATTCGAGGAATCTATTCAAGTTATTCTGCGTCTAAAAATCGAGAAATCAAGACGAGATGTTCTTTAAATAAAATAAATCCTTCTCGGAACCTTATAAGTCATAAAGTCGTGCTATCCATGTTTAAGTCCTAGCTAAGGGTATTTTAGTTGGGTGTTATATGATTTCATGTTATTAGAAATCTTCGAAGGAGGCCGCTAAGTCGATAATTCGACTTTTGTAGGAGGAATCGAGCCTCGGCGGAATACTAAGAAAGATCACTAGTGATGAAGCCATGGACAACAAAGATGATGAAGAACCGGAGTTGCAATTTAGAGGACCAATCACAAGATCAAGAGCAAAGAAGTTGCAAGCTTACTTGCAAGTGTTGATTCGAAGAAAGCTCGAGATTGGAGATGAAGAAGTCAAGAGAAGCAATTCCAAGATAGTTAATTTATTAACTATCGAAGATCAAGAACACACCATGGAGTATTAATCTTGAAGAGATGAAGATGAAGAGTTCAAGAGCATGTGTGCATGTGCATGAAATTTGTCGTGCATGTGTGTGCGGTTTCTAGTGAAGAAATCGGTCCCATAGTAATTAATTATGGGATTGATTTTATTTAGACTATAGTATTTATTTAATTAATTTAGACTATAGTTTAGATCAGATTTTTATTTAATTATTTGAGTAATTTTCGTCCATAATGAGAATAGGTTTGACTAGAATTGTATTTAAGGCAATTTCCTACCTTGAATAGAATTCTAGCTTAGGTATCTTCCTAATATAGTTAGAGATCTCTTTTGGATCAATTTTTAGGCCTTTTAACCTTATTATTTTCGTGGCTTTTAACCCTATAAATAGGGGAACCATGTAACATTATTATTTTAGACTCTATTTGATAAATTTAGCTTTGTGCTTTCAATATAGTCTCACCCCCTTCAAAACCTTTGTGATTTGGTTCGAAAATTACACTCTTAAAGCTTAGCAAACTTTAGGTTTTATTTCAAGTCTCGTTCTAGTGCTTGTGTGGTGCTAGGGTTGGATCGCTACGAAGAGGATTCAAGTGGTGATTCGTTTGGTGGAGTAATCTTCACTAGGTGGACGCTCCGAGTTCGATTCATTCTACAACAACATCGACGCCTCCATATCGACGTCCTCCATCTTGCCACAATTCGTCCATATCACTATCAAGCCATCGCAAAGTCAGTTCGAGTTCCTTCCATCAAGTTCTCAAGTCGTTCCACTAATCCGGAAGTTCATTATATCTCTATCATATCCTATCTACCCAGGCCGTTCTTCACCTCTACCTCACACACGTTAAACCTTCGTCATTGTCGTTCTTTTAGCCTTCCCAAAACAGCCATTCTATTTGGATTTTGTGTTAATTTTGTGTGTCGTAGTCTAAGTATTTTAGTTGGTTCTTAGTCGCCTAGTTAGATACGTATTGATCCCTTTCGTCACCGGCGTAGTTTCGTTCCTTAGCTTCCGCATTGTTGATCTTTGTCGTGTCCCATAGACCCCGGCTCACATCATAAATTGGTATCAAGAGCCACGTCGGTTCATATCGTTCGTGGTTCAATACGTCCAATTGTTCGTCTATTGTTTTGAGTCTTATCGAGTTGTAATTTAATTTTCTTATTGTTCATTGTTATAAAAACAAAAAAAAAAGAAGAAGAAGAAGAAAAACAGATCGTACAAAAAAAAAACGATCAAAAAAAAAAAATCGGATAAAAAAAAAAAAATCCGAAAATTCAAAAAAAAAAAAAAAAAAGAGGTATATCCATTGTTTCCTTTTGTATTCTATTTTATTTTGGTACCTTCCTATTGGGTACAAATCCATAGTTAGATATTTCCTTTTAGATCTTATTTTCTTTTTGGAAATTTCCTTCCAAGTTTAATTTCTTTTTGGTAATTTCCTTAGGAGTCATATTTTATTTTTGGTTCTTTCTTTCTAGAGTCTAGGCTAAATAAGGTATTTAGATTGTGTCACATAGATTGATACATATCCAAATCACCCAATTGCCTTCTTGAATTCTTCTTTCCTTATCCTATTCTATTTCTTTCCTTTTTCTATCTAGATTTATTTTTGGATTTCCTAATCTAATTGGGACTTCATTAATTCATCTAATCCTTTCCTTTCCTACCCCACTTACTCGACCACCACCTTTCTTCCACACCCAAATTTCGACAGCCCTTACACACCCATACTCGACCATCATCTCATTTACACACCAAATTCACTCTTGTTCCGACAGTAGCATACCCGTCCATTCCCAGTACAAGTGCGCTGATTTCTCTTAGCTAGTTAGAGCTACCATATACACGATATTATCACACACTGTGCACCCATATATTGAGTGATACACGAGTGGTAAAATCAAGAGAGAAAACAAACGAGTGACGTGAGATTGTGAGGTCCAACCTTGTTTTTCTTCATGTTTGTTCGTTTTGTAGGTACCATGAAGCACGGAGACCATCCAGGGTCGTCCTTCATTCCACACGTCGACCCTCAGTCGACCACTCCGTCTTTGGACCCGTCCAAAGCACCGATGGAATCTTATTCTGAGCCAGCACCACAGTGGGATCCTAAGTACCACTTTGAAGCGCTTTCAAAGCACTTCCAGAGACAGCACCAGACCCTCTCAGACAAGATTGACAATTTAGTGCATGCCTTTGAACGCACTAAAACTACACCGACCATTACTCAAGCAGTTCGAGGACCAGCTAGACGCAATGAGCGTCGAGACGAGCCAGAAGAGGAGTACTACGATGAGAACACAGATGCCGAGTATGAGGCCCCTGAACGAGGCCGAGATCAGCCCCGAGCCCCTCACAGGCGTGCAGCCCTCGCCGATGACTACGGAGAAGACCGAATGCTCAATAACATCAAAACGAGCATTCCGGAGTTTGAAGGCCTTCACGATCCCGATGCATACTTAGATTGGGAACGTAAGGTAGAGAAGATTTTTGCATGCTATGACTTTTCGGAAGTCAAAAAGGTGCAATTAGCATGTTTGGAGTTTAGAGGCTACGCAGCCTCATGGTGGGAGATGCAGCAGGAGAGAAAATCCCGAAATCGACATCCACCTGTCGATACTTGGGAAGAGATGAAAGGATTGATGCGAGGACGTTTTATTCCAGTCCACTATGAGAGAGAGCTTGAGAAGAAGCTCAACCGGATCAAGCAAGGCACCCGTTCGATTGAAGAATATCACAAAGAGTTGGAGACTGCCTTGAATCGAGTCGGGAAGGAGGAGACCTTAAATGCTACCATCATTCGGTACATTGAAGGTATGAATCCCGATATTGCATGTGAAGTCGAGCTCAAAGACTTCACCAGTGTAGAAAGGATGGTACAGTACGCATCGATTGTGGAAAAGCAGCTGAGAGAAGGTCGCCGACGATCGCACCACAGTGCAGCCCCTACACGGCCTTCCTGGAACAAAGGTACACCTTCCACATCACCTTCTACACCTTCTACTGAGTCCACACGACCCCGAGGTCAATCCGGACCACCCGAACGGCGCTTCGACCGTTCTACACCGTAGTCCAACCGTAGACCCGAGTCTACACCTGCGCCACCTTCAAGGCCAGCCTACACACGGCCCAATCAGCCCACACCGACACCAAATACAGCCCCCAAACCGAGCCCAAGACATACAATGCCATAAATGTCAAGGTTGGGGTCATTTTCAGAACCAGTGTCCAAACCGGCGTGTTTTGTTCATCACCGAACAAAATGAGATCGAGTCCGCTAGTGAGGACGAGTCCGAGCAGCCTACGGACATCGCCAGGACCATGGAGGAGCCATCCCTAGCTGATCATGAAGAAGCCGAACCTGAGTTCCCTCTTGTGAGTCTTGTTTCAATTCGAAGTTTGAATATCAGTCGAGATGAAGAGCAACCGGATCAACGTGAGAACATCTTCTACACGAGAGTTGCTATCCAAGGCGAGATTTGCTCCATGATCATCGACAGTGGGATCGTTATTAATGCCATCAGTCAGTATGCGGTGGACAAGCTTGGTCTAGTTCCAATGAAGCATCCGAAGCCATATAAGTTGCAGTGGCTTACAGACCGAGGCGAGATTCGCGTCGCATGCCAGGTAAGTGTTGAATTTTCCATTGGTCGATTTTCTGACACTGTTATTTGCGATGTTATTCCTATGGATGCAGCGCATATACTATTAGGAAGACCATGGCAGTTTGACAGACACGCGGTACACGATGGTTTCACAAACACCTACACCGTGACGCGTAACGGGCGACCTACAACATTGAAGCCGTTGTCCCCTAAAGACGTTTCTGAGGATCAACGACTTATGCAAGAGAGATTTAAAGCAGCGAGAGCAAAGGAGGCTGAAACCGCAGCCCGAGCCGCCGCCGACGATAATAAATCGGCCGCACCTTCAAAACAGGCCGCCGCCTCCTCTCCTTCCAAATCAGCTCCTAAACAGCCCCATAATGATTCCTTAGTGCGTGGGGATTCATCTGGATCAGCCCCGATGAAGGATCAAAATCGCAGCTTATTCATATCTGTTAAAGGCGTAGAGAAAGCATTAAAAGCAGGTTTACCGTTTGTTCTTTTATCTTATAAGAGCAGTGCTATTAATGATGTTTCTTTGCCTAGTGTTGTGCAGCCCCTTTTGGAGGAGTTCGCGGACGTGTTCCCGGAAGAGATTCCAAGTGGATTGCCTCCAGTTCGTGGGATCGAGCACCAGATTGATTTCCAGCCCGGCGCCGTCTTACCAAACCGCCCAGCGTACCGGACGTCCCCCGAGGAGACCAAGGAGATCGATAGACAAGTTAAAGAGCTGTTGGAGAAGAAGCAGATTCGAGAGTCAATGAGCCCATGTGCAGTTCCAGTGATTCTAGTGCCCAAGAAGAACAATGAATGGAGAATGTGCATGGATTGCAGAGCCATCAACAAGATAACAGTTAAGTATCGTTTTCCCATTCCTAGACTTGATGATATGCTAGATGAACTTAGTGGATCTAAGATTTTTTCTAAGATTGATTTGAGGTCTGGTTATTTTCAAGTTCGCATGCATGAGGGTGATGAATGGAAAACAGCTTTTAAGACTAAGCATGGTTTATATGAGTGGTTGGTTATGCCTTTTGGTCTCACAAATGCACCGAGCACATTTATGAGATTAATGAACCATGTCTTACGTGATGTTATTGGGAAATATGTTGTTGTTTATTTTGATGATATCCTGATATACAGTCACAGTGCACAGGCGCACCTAGATCACCTTAGGCGCGTATTTATGCTTTTGAGAGATGCTCGTTTGTATGGCAACATGTCTAAGTGTTCTTTTTGCTTAAATGAAGTAGTATTCTTAGGCTTTGTTGTGAGTTGTAGAGGTATTGAGGTTGACCGTTCCAAAATCAAGGCGATTGAGGAATGGCCAGCGCCCAAAACCGCGTCTGAAGTCCGATCCTTTCACGGCCTTGCCGGATTTTATCGTCGCTTTGTGCGCAATTTCTCTAGCATTGCCGCGCCTCTTACTGAGCTAAGTAAGAAGGATCGCAAGTTTGAATGGGGTAAACAACAAGAGCATGCGTTTAATACTTTGAAGTCTTTATTGTGTTCTGCTCCTGTTTTATGTTTACCGGATTTTTCCAAAACTTTTGAGATCGAGTGTGATGCCTCCGAGATAGGTATTGGTGCTGTTTTGATGCAGGAAAAACGTCCCGTAGCTTACTTCAGTGAGAAACTCAATGGCGCCAGTTTGCGTTATTCGACGTACGATAAAGAGCTATACGCTTTGAAGCGTGCATTGGATACATGGCAGCACTACTTGTGGCCCAAGGAGTTCGTCATTCACACAGATCATGAGAGCTTGAAGCACGTGAAAGGTCAAAGCAACTTGAACAAGCGTCATGCGAGATGGGTCGAATTCATCGAGTCGTTTCCATACGTCATCAAGTACAAGAAAGGAGAAGACAACGTCGTCGCCGATGCCCTTTCTCGAAGGTACACGTTGCTTAACCTAATGCATGCTAAGATGCTTGGTTTTGAGTCCATTAAATCATTGTATGCCATGGATGATTATTTCAGCCCCATTTATGCTCAGTGTTCGAATTCTACTAGATCTTTTGATGGATTTTATGTGCATGATGGGTTTTTGTTTAGAGAATCTAAGTTGTGCATTCCTACTTGTTCTATGCGTGAGCTACTTGTTTTAGAATCGCATGCGGGAGGATTAATGGGACATTTTGGTGTGCATAAGACATTATCCTTGTTGCATGAGCATTTCTTTTGGCCGCATATGAAACGTGATGTTGAACGCATGTGTAGTAGATGTGTTACTTGTCATAAGTCTAAATCTACTTCGCATCCATTTGGTTTGTACACGCCTTTACCTGCTCCATCTAGTCCTTGGATTGATTTATCTATGGATTTTATTTTGGGATTGCCTAGGTCTAGATCGGGTAAAGATTCTGTGTTTGTTGTAGTTGATAGGTTTTCCAAGATGGCGCATTTCATTGCATGTAGGAAAACTGATGATGCTGTTCACATAGCCAATTTGTTCTTTATTCATGTTGTTAGATTGCATGGAATTCCTCGTACTATTGTTAGTGATAGGGATTCTAAGTTTTTGGGACATTTTTGGCGAGTTCTATGGGGAAAATTAGGGACTAAGCTATTGTTTTCTACTGCATGTCATCCACAAACCGATGGTTAAACTGAGGTTGTGAATCGTACTTTAGGAACATTGCTTAGATCATTGATTAAGAATAATGTGAAGTCATGGGAAGAATGTTTACCTTATGCTGAGTTTGCTTACAATCGTGTTATTCATTCTTCTACTAACATGTCTCCATTTGAGGTTGTTTATGGTTTTAATCCACTAACACCTAATGATTTGATTCCTTTACCTGTTGAGCATCTAACAAGTGTTAAAGGATTAAAGAGAGCTGATCTTATCAAGGAGATGCATGAGAAAGTTAGAGCCCGGATCGAGCATAAAGGAACTCAAACCGCCGCCGCCCATAACACACGTCGCAAACGTGTTGTCTTTCAGCCCGGTGATCGTGTTTGGATTCATCTGAGTCCCGGCCGCTTTCCAAACTTGAGGAAATCAAAGTTGTCACCAAGAGGAGATGGTCCTTTCACCGTCTTAAGCCGTGTCAATGACAATGCATACCGCATTGATCTACCTGGTGAGTATAAATGTTCTTCAACGTTTAATGTTGCTGATTTATCTCCCTTTGATGCAGGTGAATTCGATCAAGATGATGATCCAAATTCGAGGACGAATTCTTTTCAGCAGGGGGGGAATGATGAAGCCATGGACAACAAAGATGATGAAGAACCGGAGTTGCAATTTAGAGGACCAATCACAAGATCAAGAGCAAAGAAGTTGCAAGCTTACTTGCAAGTGTTGATTCGAAGAAAGCTCGAGATTGGAGATGAAGAAGTCAAGAGAAGCAATTCCAAGATAGTTAATTTATTAACTATCGAAGATCAAGAACACACCATGGAGTATTAATCTTGAAGAGATGAAGATGAAGAGTTCAAGAGCATGTGTGCATGTGCATGAAATTTGTCGTGCATGTGTGTGCGGTTTCTAGTGAAGAAATCGGTCCCATAGTAATTAATTATGGGATTGATTTTATTTAGACTATAGTATTTATTTAATTAATTTAGACTATAGTTTAGATCAGATTTTTATTTAATTATTTGAGTAATTTTCGTCCATAATGAGAATAGGTTTGACTAGAATTGTATTTAAGGCAATTTCCTACCTTGAATAGAATTCTAGCTTAGGTATCTTCCTAATATAGTTAGAGATCTCTTTTGGATCAATTTTTAGGCCTTTTAACCTTATTATTTTCGTGGCTTTTAACCCTATAAATAGGGGAACCATGTAACATTATTATTTTAGACTCTATTTGATAAATTTAGCTTTGTGCTTTCAATATAGTCTCACCCCCTTCAAAACCTTTGTGATTTGGTTCGAAAATTACACTCTTAAAGCTTAGCAAACTTTAGGTTTTATTTCAAGTCTCGTTCTAGTGCTCGTGTGGTGCTAGGGTTGGATCGCTACGAAGAGGATTCAAGTGGTGATTCGTTTGGTGGAGTAATCTTCACTAGGTGGACGCTCCGAGTTCGATTCATTCTACAACAACATCGACGCCTCCATATCGACGTCCTCCATCTTGCCACAATTCGTCCATATCACTATCAAGCCATCACAAAGTCAGTTCGAGTTCCTTCCATCAAGTTCTCAAGTCGTTCCACTAATCCGTAAGTTCATTATATCTCTATCATATCCTATCTACCCAGGCCGTTCTTCACCTCTACCTCACACACGTTAAACCTTCGTCATTGTCGTTCTTTTAGCCTTCCCAAAACAGCCATTCTATTTGGATTTTGTGTTAATTTTGTGTGTCGTAGTCTAAGTATTTTAGTTGGTTCTTAGTCGTCTAGTTAGATACGTATTGATCCCTTTCGTCACCGGCGTAGTTTCGTTCCTTAGCTTCCGCATCGTTGATCTTTGTCGTGTCCCATAGGCCCCGGGTCACATCAATATGCGCTGCATCCATAGGAATAACATCGCAAATAACAGTGTCAGAAAATCGACCAATGGAAAATTCAACACTTACCTGGCATGCGACGCGAATCTCGCCTCGGTCTGTAAGCCACTGCAACTTATATGGCTTCGGATGCTTCATTGGAACTAGACCAAGCTTGTCCACCGCATACTGACTGATGGCATTAATAACGCTCCCACTGTCGATGATCATGGAGCAAATCTCACCTTGGATAGCAACTCTCGTGTAGAAGATGTTCTCACGTTGATCCGGTTGCTCTTCATCTCGACTGATATTCAAACTTCGAATTGAAACAAGACTCACAAGAGGGAACTCAGGTTCGGCTTCTTCATGATCAGCTAGGGATGGCTCCTCCATGGTCCTGGCGATGTCCGTAGGCTGCTCGGACTCGTCCTCACTAGCGGACTCGATCTCATTTTGTTCGGTGATGAACAAAACACGCCGGTTTGGACACTGGTTCTGAAAATGACCCCAACCTTGACATTTATGGCATTGTATGTCTCGGGCTCGGTTTGGGGCTGTATTTGGTGTCGGTGTGGGCTGATTGGGCCGTGTGTAGGCTGGCCTTGAAGGTGGCGCAGGTGTAGACTCGGGTCTACGGTTGGACTGCGGTGTAGAACGGTCGAAGCGCCGTTCGGGTGGTCCGGATTGACCTCGGGGTCATGTGGACTCAGTAGAAGGTGTAGAAGGTGATGTGGAAGGTGTACCTTTGTTCCAGGAAGGCCGTGTAGGGGCTGCACTGTGGTGCGATCGTCGGCGACCTTCTCTCAGCTGCTTTTCCACAATCGATGCGTACTGTACCATCCTTTCTACACTGGTGAAGTCTTTGAGCTCGACTTCACATGCAATATCGGGATTCATACCTTCAATGTACCGAATGATGGTAGCATTTAAGGTCTCCTCCTTCCCGACTCGATTCAAGGCAGTCTCCAACTCTTTGTGATATTCTTCAATCGAACGGGTGCCTTGCTTGATCCGGTTGAGCTTCTTCTCAAGCTCTCTCTCATAGTGGACTGGAATAAAACGTCCTCGCATCAATCCTTTCATCTCTTCCCAAGTATCGACAGGTGGATGTCGATTTCGGCGTTTTCTCTCCTGCTGCATCTCCCACCATGAGGCTGCGTAGCCTCTAAACTCCAAACATGCTAATTGCACCTTTTTGACTTCGGAAAAGTCTTAGCATTTAAAAATCTTCTCTACCTTACGTTCCCAATCTAAGTATGCATCGGGATCGTGAAGGCCTTCAAACTCCGGAATGCTCGTTTTGATGTTATTGAGCATTCGGTCTTCTCCGTAGTCATCGGCGCGGGCTGCACGCCTGTGAGGGGCTCGGGGCTGATCTCGGCCTCGTTCAGGGGCCTCCTACTCGGCATCTGTGTTCTCATCGTAGTACTCCTCTTCTGGCTCGTCTCGACGCTCATTGCGTCTAGCTGGTCCTCGAACTGCTTGAGTAATGGTCGGTGTAGTTTTAGTGCGTTCAAAGGCATGCACTAAATTGTCAATCTTGTCTGAGAGGGTCTGGTGCTGTCTCTGGAAGTGCTTTGAAAGCGCTTCAAAGTGGTACTTAGGATCCCACTGTGGTGCTGGCTCAGAATAAGATTCCATCGGTGCTTTGGACGGGTCCAAAGACGGAGTGGTCGACTGAGGGTCGACGTGTGGAATGAAGGACGACCCTGGATGGTCTCCGTGCTTCATGGTACCTACAAAACGAACAAACGTGAAGAAAAACAAGGTTGGACCTCACAATCTCACGTCACTCGTTT
Organism: Perilla frutescens; assembly: GCA_026008535.1. Classification (NCBI taxonomy): domain Eukaryota; kingdom Viridiplantae; phylum Streptophyta; class Magnoliopsida; order Lamiales; family Lamiaceae; genus Perilla; species Perilla frutescens. The sequence continues at coordinate 38,013,934 of BRKX01000019.1, forward strand.
GTTTTCTCTCTTGATTTTACCACTCGTGTATCACTCAATATATGGGTGCACAGTGTGTGATAATATCGTGTATATGGTAGCTCTAACTAGCTAAGAGAAATCAGCTCACTTGTACTGGGAATGGACGGGTATGCTACTGTCGGAACAAGAGTGAATTTGGTGTGTAAATGAGATGATGGTCGAGTATGGATGTGTAAGGGCTGTCGAAATTTGGGTGTGGAAGAAAGGTGGTGGTCGAGTAAGTGGGGTAGGAAAGGAAAGGATTAGATGAATTAATGAAGTCCCAATTAGATTAGGAAATCCAAAAATAAATCTAGATAGAAAAAGGAAAGAAATAGAATAGGATAAGGAAAGAAGAATTCAAGAAGGCAATTGGGTGATTTGGATATGTATCAATCTATGTGACACAATCTAAATACCTTATTTAGCCTAGACTCTAGAAAGAAAGAACCAAAAATAAAATATGACTCCTAAGGAAATTACCAAAAAGAAATTAAACTTGGAAGGAAATTTCCAAAAAGAAAATAAGATCTAAAAGGAAATATCTAACTATGGATTTGTACCCAATAGGAAGGTACCAAAATAAAATAGAATACAAAAGGAAACAATGGATATACCTCTTTTTTTTTTCTTTTTTTTTTTTGAATTTTCGGATTTTTTTTTTTTTTATCCGATTTTTTTTTTTTTTTGATCGTTTTTTTTTTTTTTTTTTGTACGATCTGTTTTTCTTCTTCTTCTTTTTTTTTTTTTTATAACAATGAACAATAAGAAAATTAAATTACAACTCGATAAGACTCAAAACAATAGACGAACAATTGGACGTATTGAACCACGAACGATATGAACCGACGTGGCTTTGATACCAATTTATGATGTGACCCGGGGCCTATGGGACACGACAAAGATAAATGATGCGGAAGCTAAGGAATGAAACTACGCCGGTGACGAAAGGGATCAATACGTATCTAACTAGACGACTAAGAACCAACTAAAATACTTAGACTACGACACACAAAATTAACACAAAATCCAAATATATGGGCTGTCTTGGAAGGCTAAAGGAACGGCAATGGTGAAGGAAAATCGATGGTGAGGTATAGGTGAAGAATGGCTTGAGTAGATAGGGTATGATAGAGATATAACGAACTTACGGATTAATGGAACGACTTGAGAACTTGATGGAAGGAACTCGAACTGATTTGGGATGTCTTGATCTTGATATGGACGAATTATGTAAGATGGAGGACGTCGATATGGAGGCGTCGATGTTGTTGTAGAATGAATCGAACTCGGAGCGTCCACCTAGTGAAGATTACTCCACCAAACGAATCACCACTTGAATCCTCTTCGTAGCGATCCAACCCTAGCACCATACGAGCACTAGAACGAGACTTGAAATAAAACCTAAAGTTTGCTAAGCTTTAAGAGTGTAATTTTCGAACCAAATCACAAAGGTTTTGAAGGGGGTGAGACTATATTGAAAGCACAAAGCTAAATTTATCAAATAGAGTCTAAAATAATAATGTTACATGGTTCCCCTATTTATAGGGTTAAAAGCCACGAAAATAATAAGGTTAAAAGGCCTAAAAATTGATCCAAAAGAGATCTCTAACTATATTTGGAAGATACCTAAGCTAGAATTCTATTCAAGGTAGGAAATTGCCTTAAATACAATTCTAGTCAAACCTATTCTCATTATGGACGAAAATTACTCAAATAATTAAATAAAAATCTGATCTAAACTATAGTCTAAATTAATTAAATAAATACTATAGTCTAAATAAAATCAATCCCATAATTAATTACTATGGGACCGATTTCTTCACTAGAAACCGCACACACATGCACGACAAATTTCATGCACATGCACACATGCTCTTGGACTCTTCATCTTCATCTCTTCAAGATTAATACTCCATGGTGTGTTCTTGATCTTCAATAGTTAATAAATTAAGCTTGCAACTTCTTTGCTCTTGATCTTGTGATTGGTCCTCTAAATTGCAACTCCGGTTCTTCATCATCTTTGTTGTCCATGGCTTCATCAATTTGGGTTGTTTTGTGGACTATGGATGATGATGATACGTGCGTAATGTAGGGATGAAGGTAGATAAATGATGGAGATGAATAAACAAGGTAAAAGAAGTAGACTTACTCGAACCCCGTCTTGCGGTGAAGACGAAACGCGATTTCTTGAATACTCCAAGTTGGATAGCACTCCCCCCTAGACTCGATGGAATAGAAAAGAGTTTGAAATAGGACTTTAGATTTGCTAGGTCTAAATAACTTGATAAATGGGTCGATCAACCAAAGGATCGGTGAGACAATTGAGAAATTAACTCTTTATTTCATGCAACGTCTTCATGCTTCCTTCTTCATCATCAAATGATAGCATGCACACTAAACTCAAGCTGAATCTATACGTTAATTTAATCTTCAACCAGGCAGCCCCTAGACTCGATGGAATAGAAAAGAGTTTGAAATAGGACTTTAGATTTGCTAGGTCTAAAGAACTTGATAAATGGGTCGATCAACCAAAGGATCGGTGAGACAATTGAGAAATTAACTCTTTATTTCATGCAACGTCTTCATGCTTCCTTCTTCATCATCAAATGATAGCATGCACACTAAACTCAAGCTGAATCTATACGTTAATTTAATCTTCAACCAGGCAGTATGCCCATACCGACTGTATTCATGTAGTATGCCCATACTGCTGGCTCTTTCAACTTCCATCTTCAACTCTTCAAGTATGATCTTGATCATCATGGATTGCTCTTCAAATCTTGATTTCCAATCTTTGATGACCCTCATTATAACAATCTTTGGACCTTTGAATGATAGCTCAGAATTTGATTCTTCAAGGCATTTCAGGATCATATCAGTGAGTCCAGCCTCTCAAGGGTGTTCAACGTGTTCGTCATCGAGTCCTTGTTCGTCTATACGTATTCTAGTAAGTTCTAGTTTTAATTCGAGTCTTTCTCTTCTATTCGAGTTCGTTCCTTTTCTACTCGTCTTGGTATTGTGTTTTGCTTGGTTTTTTGGTCATCATCTAGAGTTCTTAGTTCGAGTCTAGATCAGGTTGTTATTCGTATATTATCGAGTCTAAATTGTTCGTTTAGTTGAGTTGTAATTTAATTCATTGTCGTGTCGTACTGTTCCCTTATATATCCGACGTTGTTCCGTTCCTTGCTTCCGCATCCTTTCGTCCGTGTCGTGTCCCATAGGTCCCGGGTCACATCAAAAGTACCGAGCGTTCTATTGACTACCTCAGTTTGACCATCCGTCTGCGGATGACATGCAGTAGAAAACAGAAGCTTCGTACCCAACTTTTCCCACAAGACTCTCCAAAAATGTCCCAAAAACTTCGAATCCCTATCAGACACAATGGTTCTAGGGAGGCCATGCAAACGGACGACCTCACGAAAGAAAAGATTAGCAATGTTCACTGCATCATCAGTCTTTTTGCAGGCAATAAAGTGAGACATTTTAGAGAAACGATCTACAATCACAAAAACAGAGTCTTTACCAGTTTTAGACCTAGGCAAACCCAAAATAAAGTCCATGGAAATGTCTACCCACGGTGAAGTAGGTGCGGGCAATGGCGTGTATAACCCAAACGGACTCGACGTGGATTTAGCCTTTCTACAAGTTATGCACCTAGCACAGACTCTCTCGACATCACGTTTCATGCGAGGCCAATAGAAATGCTCATACAAGAGACTCAATGTTTTGTTAACACCAAAATGACCCATGAGACCCCCTGCATGCGACTCTAATATGAACGACTCTCGCATAGAACAATCAGGCACACACAGTTTAGCATCTTTAAACAAAAACCCATCAACAATATAGAATGAATCAATGGCCCTAGACTTTCCAACACAAGACTCGAATATGGGACCAAAGAAAGGATCAGATGCATAAAAACTCTTAATGTGCTCAAAACCCAAACATTATGTGTGTAAAACAGAAACAAGCACGTACCTTCGGGAGAGTGCATCGGCAACCACATTCTCTTCTCCTTTCTTATACTTGATCACATATGGGAAGGATTCAATGAACTCCACCCATCTGGAATGTCGCGCATTCAAACTTTGATGTCCCTTCAGGTGTTTCAGGCACTCGTGATCAGTGTGAATCACGAACTCCTTCGATCGCAGGTAATGTTGCCAAGTCTCCAAAGACCTCTTCAGCGCATACAGCTCCTTATCATAGGTGGAATATCTCTAAGCTGCACCATTGAGCTTCTCACTGAAGAACGCGACTGGCTTCCTTTCCTGCATCAACACAGCGCCAATGCCTATGCCAGAGGCATCGCACTCAATCTCAAACATTTTGTTAAAGTCAGGCAAAACCAAAACAGGAGCATTACACAATTTAGACTTCAACAATGTAAAAGCATGCTCTTGGGCGTTGCCCCACTCAAACTTCCTATCTTTCTTGCTCAGTTCGGTCAAAGGGACGGCTATAGTGGAAAAATCCCGTACAAAACGGCGATAAAATCCAGCCAAACCATGAAACAACCGAACTTCTACACAGGTCTTAGGCGTGGGCCACTCATCGATGGCCTTAACCTTCGATCTGTCCACCTCAACTCCTCTACTACTCACCACAAAACCAAGAAAGACGACCTCATTCATGCAAAAAGTACATTTAGACAAATTGGCATACAACTTTACATCACGCAGCAACTCCAAAACTCGCCTAAGATGTCTAACATGCTCAGAAATACAAGTACTGTAAATGAGGATGTCATCAAAATACACAACCACATACTTTCCAATCACATCCCTCAAGACATGGGTCATGAGACGCATAAAAGTACTTGATACGAACCCGAAAAGCATAAAAGAATCAAATCCAAAGATACTATTGAGAGCTTCAAAGTTAATCATGTTGTTCAAGGTTAAAGATTGGAGATCAAGATTTGAAGAACACAAGTGCATGAAAATATTCAGATATTTTGGGCAGTCCATGAAGATCAAATATTCAGCCCGAGATTGGTCAACATGCTATCATTTGATGATGAAGAAGGAAGCATGAAGACGTGAGAAGAAGAAGGAAGCCATTTGGACGTGTGCATGAAAAGTTATACGCGTTTGCATGGGAAATCGGGAGATGCTGTTTTTCATGCAAAGGTGGCAAGATTAATTATGTCATGGGCCACGAATTTAATCACTTAATTCAGCCCATTGTTGTGATTAATTAAGTCCAAATAGGCAAGAATATTCAGCCCAAATCCACTTTGGGATTTATCCTTATCTAGTTAGATTTAGATAGATTTTTGTTATCTTATTTTTGGTATCTTTTGATTTTATCCTAGATTGATTAGGATTAGTATTTTTTTCAATGTTTATCTAGTTAATTAGGGTTTAATTTCGTCCATAATGTCTCCTATAAATAGGAGCACCATGTGACATTCATAATTCAGACGTTGCATGAAATAAAGAGTTAATTTCTCAATTGTCTCACCGATCCTTTGGTTGATCACATTTATCGATCCTTTGGTTGATCAAACACAATTCTATTGATCTAGCAATTCAATAGTCTTATTCAAGTTCTTCAGGGTACAACGAGTACTTGGGAGAATTGCTAACAAATCGGAGAAGATCGAAGTAGCTGCGTTTCGTCTCTTGAAGTCGGGGTTCAGCTGAAGTTCTAATCCATTCTACCTATCATCTACATCTCGACGCCACTACCTTCATCCACAAGACACTACTCGTCCGCCTCCTATCTTCCACAAACTATCCTAGTAAGTTCTAGTTTAATCGAGTCTTTTATTCTTATTTTAGTTGAGTTTTAGTCTAGTTAGTCGAATTGAATCCTTCTTAATCTGACGTGTTTCGAGTCCTTAAGTCTTCCGCTACGTGTTCTGTTGATTTGACTTAGATATCTTGTCTGGGTCACATCATAAATTTGGCATCAGAGCCACGTCAGCTCTGCTGGTCGTGGTTCAATCCGACGTGTCATCTACGTGTCAGTTTTCTGTCGTACGTGTCATTTAAATTTTGCATCGTTATCTATTGTAATCTGATTCATATTCATTGGAAAAAAAAGAGGAGCAAAAGACATCGGCTAAGTAAAAAAAAAAAAGTCGCCGGAAAAAAAAAAAAAAAAAAAAAAAAAACGAAAATTCAGATATATTTTCTTGTTGAATTCGATTTTATTGTTTTAGATAGGCTTGAATCCATCTTAGATAGATATTTTGGGATTTGTTAGATTGTGTTCACACTTGGTCAAACTTATCCAAAAATATTCTACCTTATCCACTAGATTTCCTACCTTGTTTAGATATCTTCCATCCTAATCCATATCTAATCAAGATCATCCATCCTTATCCATCATAGATTTCAATCCTTACACCTCTAGGATTCAAAATTTTCAGATCATACACACCTACACCCGGTGCACCTTATACACCACATAGTCCGTACACCCATACACCCGTACACCCGTACACCTATACACCCGTGGTCCACATACACCAATCAGCAGGTTTACCTACATCGTTAAGATGAATCCAGTCCGAGTCCGCCCGAATCGATTCAGAGATGCCGATGGTCTACACCGCAACAAGATAACCATCCCAGAGTTTGAGGGTCTATATGATCCAGAAGTGTACCTAGATTGGGAACGCAGAGTTGATAAGATTTTTAAGTATCACTACTTCCCCGAGCCAAAGAAGGTGCAATTAGCCACATTGGAGTTTAAAGACTACGCAGCAGCATGGTGGGAATTCCAACAAAATCGATGCCACCGAGATCACCTCCCACCTATCGACACATGGCGTGAGTTGAAAGATTTGATGCGGAAACGCTTCATTCCAGACCACTGCCAATGGGAGTTGGAGGAAAAGCTATACAAGCTTAGGCAAAGAGATCGAAGTGTAAATGACTACTACCACAAAATGATTGAAGCCATGAGACGAGTTGATATAGAGGAGTATCTAGAAGATACCATGGATAGATTCCTAGCTGGTCTACGAAGGGAAATCCGAGAAAAGGTAGCAATGTATCACTTCGACAAGTTGAAAGACATGGTGCAATATGCCATTGAGATAGAGAAGTGGTTGGAGAGTCTGCAAAATGAAGTGGTTCAAGTAGAGTCAAATTTAGAGTTGTCACCTAGAGCTCGTCGCCAAACAGCCCCGTTTCGTTGGAGCGAACCTGAGTCATTCGAGGAGTTTCTACGTACCTATGTACCACCTACACAGCCTGCATCACCAGTTCAGCCGGATATTGTTTCGTCAAGTCTAGCATGTGATGAACAATGCCCTATCTGTCCAGTCCGTGAAGAAGAGTTAAAGCAGCCTCCGATTGATGCTAAATCTGAGGAAGAACCTGCCGAAGTCGAGGAAGAAGAAATGGAGGTCAATGATGCAGTTAAGGAATCCAAAGAAGTTGAAAAGTTGGAGGAATTACAACCATGTTCTAAAAAGGAGAATGACATCAGTGGAGCAATGGTTGAAGATCACAAAGAATTCGATCAAGCAAGCATGGAGGAGCTGCCGAATTCTAACATCATTTGTCAACCATTTTCTTGTGCTATCTATATCTTACAGGTTGTTGAAGTTATTCCATTGAAAGTTGGGTTTGTGCAAAGAAAGATTGATGATCCGTTCACGTTCGTCTTTGATCCCGGAGATTTGAATTCGAGGACGAATTCTTTTCAAGAGGAGGGGAATGATACGAACCCGAAAAGCATAAAAGAATCAAATCCAAAGATACTATTGAGAGCTTCAAAGTTAATCATGTTGTTCAAGGTTAAAGATTGGAGATCAAGATTTGAAGAACACAAGTGCATGAAAATATTCAGATATTTTGGGCAGTCCATGAAGATCAAATATTCAGCCCGAGATTGGTCAACATGCTATCATTTGATGATGAAGAAGGAAGCATGAAGACGTGAGAAGAAGAAGGAAACCATTTGGACGTGTGCATGAAAAGTTATACGCGTTTGCATGGGAAATCGGGAGATGCTGTTTTTCATGCAAAGGTGGCAAGATTAATTATGTCATGGGCCACGAATTTAATCACTTAATTCAGCCCATTGTTGTGATTAATTAAGTCCAAATAGGCAAGAATATTCAGCCCAAATCCACTTTGGGATTTATCCTTATCTAGTTAGATTTAGATAGATTTTTGTTATCTTATTTTTGGTATCTTTTGATTTTATCCTAGATTGATTAGGATTAGTATTTTTTCAATGTTTATCTAGTTAATTAGGGTTTAATTTCGTCCATAATGTCTCCTATAAATAGGAGCACCATGTGACATTCATAATTCAGACGTTGCATGAAATAAAGAGTTAATTTCTCAATTGTCTCACCGATCCTTTGGTTGATCACATTTATCGATCCTTTGGTTGATCAAACACAATTCTATTGATCTAGCAATTCAATAGTCTTATTCAAGTTCTTCAGGGTACAACGAGTACTTGGGAGAATTGCTAACAAATCGGAGAAGATCGAAGTAGCTGCGTTTCGTCTCTTGAAGTCGGGGTTCAGCTGAAGTTCTAATCCATTCTACCTATCATCTACATCTCGACGCCACTACCTTCATCCACAAGACACTACTCGTCCGCCTCCTATCTTCCACAAACTATCCTAGTAAGTTCTAGTTTAATCGAGTCTTTTATTCTTATTTTAGTTGAGTTTTAGTCTAGTTAGTCGAATTGAATCCTTCTTAATCTGACGTGTTTCGAGTCCTTAAGTCTTCCGCTACGTGTTCTGTTGATTTGACTTAGATATCTTGTCTGGGTCACATCAGTACTAGGGGCGTTGGTAAGCCCAAATGGCATGACAAGCCATTCGTACAGTCCATGCTTCATCTTGAACGCAGTCTTCCATTCATCCCCCTCACTCATGCGAACTTGAAAGTATCCAGAGCGCAAATCAATCTTAGAAAACACAGAGGTTCCAAATAACTCATCTAACATATCATCTAACCAGGGAATGGGTAAGTGATACTTTACCGTTATTTTATTAATGGCCCGGCAGTTGATGTGACCCGGGACTAAATGACACCACGAGACACAAAAGACGCGGAAGCTAGGAAAGAAACTACGTCGATTACGAAAGGATTCTATACTCAAAAACTAGACGACTTGGACTCAACTAAAATACCTAGATAAATGACACACAAATAAACACAAATCCAAACGGATATAGGGCTGTTTTGGAACGAACAAGATGAAGGTATGGATGAAGATGTTCGATAGATTGGAATAGGTTTAGAATGGCTAGAGTAGATAGGGTATGATAGAGTTGTAATGGACTTACGGATTGAATCGGAACGAGATGATGCTAAACTCGAACAAGGGCTGGAATGGGACGAACGTTGATGAAGCTTGGATGACGTTGATTATGGTGATGATGGACGATGTAAAGTTGATGTGAATTACAACCCGAAAGTTGCCTTGAATCTCGAACGTACACAAGGCCAAATTCTTTAAGTTGCTCTTCGATAGCGAGTTTCCGACGATCCCTCAAACGTGGACGGCGAATTCCCTTTGTAAAACTTAGAGGTGCTAAATCTAAGAGTATGAATTTAATTATCTAAACTCACAAAGATCAAAAGGGTTGAGACGATATTGAAAGCAAAGGCTTAATTAATCAAATATAGTCTAAAGAATAATGTTCACAATGATCCTCTATTTATACTAGAGGGGAGCACGAAAATCCTAGCTAAAATAAGTAAAAGACTTGTCCAAATTGGACTAGAAAACTCCATAAACTAGAATTCTATTTAAGGTAGATTTTGTAGATCTTGCCTTATCTAAAAATCTTGTCAAAATTCTATCTAAAATAACCGAAAAATCCTAACTAAAAATCTGCAAAATTTCATCCATAATATAATAAATAAAATACTATAGTCTAATAAATCAATCCCCTTAATTGGATCATCAAGGGCCGAATTATTTTGGGCTTTTCCACCATGCATGCTTAACTTGGGCTGAATAGCAAGTATACACATCAAGCCCAACAAAAGCACACACACGCCTCCTTCTTCATGTATTGCACTTCACATCTTGATCTCCATCTTCCATCTTCAACAAAGTCATCATCTTTAAGCTTCCTTGTACTCCGTCTTCAGCTTCGAACCTCTTGCGAATTATAGCTTGCAAATATTCTTGCAACTTCTTAGCTCGTAGTCTTGTGACGGGTCCTTTGAATTGCAGCTCTTCATTGACTTCCTCATTGCTATGGATGTCCTCATCATTCCCCCCCTGCTGAAGAGAATTCGTCCTCGAATTTGAAGTCTCATCTTGGTCGAACTCATTTGCAGAAAAAGGAGACAAATCAGCAACATTAAACGTAGAAGAACACTTGTACTCACCAGGGAGATCAATCCGGTATGCATTATCATTAACACGGCCCAAAACAGTGAATGGGCCATCTCCATGGGGCGACAACTTCGACTTCCTCAAGTTAGGAAATCGGCCTGGACTCAAATGGATCCAAACACGGTCTCCGGGCTGGAATATCACACGTTTGCGCCTCGTGTTGCGTGCGGCGGCGGTTTGAGCGCCTTTGTGCTTGATCCGGGCACGAACCTTCTCATGCATCTCTCGAATAAAATCAGCTCTCTTCATACCTTTAACACTCGTTAGATGCTCAACGGGTAAAGGAATCAAATCAGTAGGAGTTAACAGATTAAATCCATAAACTACCTCAAATGGAGACATGTTAGTAGAAGAATGAATAACACGATTATAAGCAAATTCAGCATATGGTAAACACTCTTCCCATGACTTCAAGTTGTTCTTAATTAGAGACCTAAGTAAAGCTCCTAATGTACGATTCACAACCTCAGTTTGACCATCAGTTTGTGGATGACATGCAGTAGAAAACAATAACTTAGTACCTAATTTTCCCCACAAAACACGTCAGAAATGTCCTAAAAACTTAGAATCCCTATCACTAACAATAGTACTAGGAATTCCATGCAATCTGACAACATGCACAAAGAACAAGTTGGCAATATGAACAGCATCATCGGTTTTTCTACATGCAATGAAATGAGCCATTTTAGAGAACCGATCAACTACAACAAACACCGAATCTTTACCCGACCTAGACCTAGGTAATCCTAAGATGAAATCCATAGATATGTCGATCCAAGGGGCTGTGGGGGTGGGTAACGGTGTGTACAATCCAAACGGGTGTGAAGTGGACTTGGCTTGACGACAAGTAATGCAACGACTACACACATTCTCTACATCCCTACGCATATGCGGCCAATAAAAGTGTTCATGCAGCAAGTTCAATGTCTTATGTACACCAAAGTGACCCATTAAACCTCCCGCATGCGATTCTAACACAAGTAGCTCACGCATAGAACAAATAGGAATGCATAACTTAGACTCCTTGAACAAAAACCCATCATGCACATAATAACCATCTAAGGCACGAGATTTTGACACACATGAAGCATAAATGGGGCTGAAATAGGCGTCTTCCACATATAGTGACTTAATGGACTCGAAACCAAGCATTTTAGCATGCATTAAGTTCAGAAGTGCATACCTCTGAGATAACGCATCAGCACAACACTCAATAAAATAATCAACTATCCAACGTGTAACATATAATGGATCTAACGTGGTATAATAAACAATTATGCAAATCCCAGCATGTTCAACAACACTATGAATAGCTCTCAAATGATCATAGGAAAAACACAAACTAATCGAATTCAAGTACCATGCACGCATCTTACACTTGGTTGGAACAAACAAGGGCTTTCTACTATCCAACCTTTTCATGCAATTCAAGTAAAATCCAAATGTTAAATTAATTCTAAAAAGGAATATGGATTCAACTACACACATCAAGTACCTATGATGTGACCCGGGACCTATGGGACACGATAAAGATAAACTATGCGGAAGCTAAGGAACGGAACAACGTCGGATGCGTAAGGGTTCAATAAAACTCAAAGGACTCGATTAAATTACCTAGACTATGACACGACACCAAATAAAACACAACTAAATAGGACGAAAAGGGGCTGTTTTGGTTCGAATCGAAAGGGTATGGCTATGGACGGGTAGTATGATGTTATGTGGTGAAGAAGGGCTGGTGTAGATAGGTTATGACAAGGAAATAAAGAACTTACGGGATAGGTGCTTATCTTGGCGCGAATAGCACGTATGGACGAACTGCACTCGAACAGCTTGTAAACTTGTACAACTTGACTCGAACTTGATGTATGATGGTGTAATGGACGAAATATGATAGATGGATGATGTTGATGATGATCGGCGTTGATGTGTTGAGTAGAATGAGTCGATAACACAGCTGCAAACCCCGTGAAGATCACCTCACGAAACGTACAACAATCGGTTGTCTTCTCGATAGCAATCTAACCCTATTCCCACAAGTGAATAGAACGAGATTTAAGAATAAAACTTGGAAGTTGCTAGGCTTTCAAGAGTGTATATTTTCGGCTGAAAATAAACAAAAAGAGGATCTTGGGTGAGACAATATTGAAAGGTAAATTTTTCTTAATCAAATATGGTCTAAATATCAATGTAACAATGATCCCTTATTTATAGTAGAGGGATGGACGAAAATTTAAGTAAAAATCCTAAAGGAATTAGAAAAATAAAGCTGTCCCAATCTAACTAGGATTCCTACCTTAATTAGAATAGGAAATCTACCTTAATTAGAATTCCAACTAGGAAAGAAGTTCCCATAATTAAAACTCTAATTACCTAACTAAAAATACCTTCTAGAAATACCCTAATAATAAAAAACGAAAATAATAAAATAAATACCAAAAATCAAATAATAAAAATCTAACTATGGATAAAATAAATCCAACAACTTTGGGCCTTCAAACTTGGGCTCTTGATCTCGAACATGGGCTGATTTAATTACACTTCATGGGTTGCTAATCATGCTCGAATATTTAATGTATTATTCTTCAAACCTTGATCTCCAATCTTTAATTTTGAACAACATAACAATCTTGGGATCTTTTAATGGTAGCTTTAGAAGAGCCGATTTGATGCTTGTCGTGCTCGTATCATTCCCCTGCTCTTGAAAAGAATTCGTCCTCGAATTCGAATCTCCGGGATCAAAGACGAAGGCGAATGGATCATCAATCTTTCTTTGCATAAACTCAACTTTCAATGGAATAACTTCAACAACCTGTAAAATAGAGATAGCACAAGAAAATGGTTGACAAATGATGTTAGAATTCGGCATCTCTTCCGGGCTCGTTTGCTCGAGTTCTTTGTCAATCAATGCTCTATTGATGCCAATCTCCTTTTCTTCAAAATACAGCTGTATTTTCTCCAACTTTGCGATTACTTCAACTTCCTCAACTGCATCATTGACCTCCAATTCTTCTTCTTTGACTTCAGCTACTATCTCCTCGGATTTGACGTCAGTCAGGGGCTGCTCTAACTCTTCTTCATAGACTGAATTGATGATGCCTTGTCTAGATTTGGACAAAACTTGTTGATTCGGACATTTGAGACCACATGCATGACATACGTGGCATTGAATGTCGCTGTCTTGACTTGGCATATCCATGACCGACTGAACTGGAGGTGCGGGCCATGTAGGTGGTACATAAGTACGTAGAAACTCCTCGAATGATTCAGGTTGGTAGCTCGTGGTCAAGCGGGTAGTTTGGCGTTGAGCTCTAGGTGGTGGAGGTGATGCTTTTTGCGTGTTGAAACGCTTAAGCTGCTCTGTTAACTTGGCTAGTTGATTACTCAGCTCGTCTCTCATTGATTGCGCACTTTCTTCCATGCTCTCGATCATTGCATCAAAATGGTACTTCATGTCCCATGCAAGGAACTGACTGGATGACTCAGGCGCATCGTATGGATTCATAGTAAATGATGGAGTAGGTGACTAGTTTGGTGTAGGTAAACCGGCTGCCTTGGGTGTATGATGTTGGTGTACGCGTGTAGGGACCGTGTGGGTGTATGGGTGTATGGTCCGGATGGTGTACAGGTGGTGTATGGTGCACACAGTGGTGTATGGGGTAATTTTCGATCCACAAGTGGTGATATGGACGAAAATTAATCCTATGGGGAAGGATAAGGATGGTGGAGAAAGATTAGGATGAAGGAAAACAAGATAAGGAAAGAAAAGATATAGATAACCTAATCTATATCTTTCACAAGTGTGGACACAATCTAAATAACCTAATCTATCTAATAAGAAAGGAAATAATCTATACTAAGTAGGAAACAAAGAGAAAATAAAAAATCAAATTCGTTTTTTTTTTTTTTTCAGAACAGATTTTTTTTTTCCAATGAGTAATCAGATTACAACTCGATGACACGATACGAAAATAAATGACATGTACGAAAATAAATGACACGTAGACGACACGTCGGATTGAACCACGACCAGCAGAGCTGACCTGGCTCTGATGCCAATTTATGATGTGACCCGGGACCTATGGGACACGATAAAGATAAACTATGCAGAAGCTAAGGAACGGAACAACGTCGGATGCGTAAGGGTTCAATAAAACTCAAAGGACTCGATTAAATTACCTAGACTATGACACGACACCAAATAAAACACAACTAAATAGGACGAAAAAGGGCTGTTTTGGTTCGAATCGAAAGGGTATGGCTATGGACGGGTAGTATGATGTTATGTGGTGAAGAAGGGCTGGTGTAGATAGGTTATGACAAGGAAATAAAGAACTTACGGGATAGGTGCTTATCTTGGCGCGAATAGCACGTATGGACGAACTGCACTCGAACAGCTTGTAAACTTGTACAACTTGACTCGAACTTGATGTATGATGGTGTAATGGACGAAATATGATAGATGGATGATGTTGATGATGATCGGCGTTGATGTGTTGAGTAGAATGAGTCGATAACACAGCTGCAAACCCCGTGAAGATCACCTCACGAAACGTACAACAATCGGTTGTCTTCTCGATAGCAATCTAACCCTATTCCCACAAGTGAATAGAACGAGATTTAAGAATAAAACTTGAAAGTTGCTAGGCTTTCAAGAGTGTATATTTTCGGCTGAAAATAAACAAAAAGAGGATCTTGGGTGAGACAATATTGAAAGGTAAATTTTTCTTAATCAAATATGGTCTAAATATCAATGTAACAATGATCCCTTATTTATAGTAGAGGGATGGACGAAAATTTAAGTAAAAATCCTAAAGGAATTAGAAAAATAAAGCTGTCCCAATCTAACTAGGATTCCTACCTTAATTAGAATAGGAAATCTACCTTAATTAGAATTCCAACTAGGAAAGAAGTTCCCATAATTAAAACTCTAATTACCTAACTAAAAATACCTTCTAGAAATACCCTAATAATAAAAAAACGAAAATAATAAAATAAATACCAAAAATCAAATAATAAAAATCTAACTATGGATAAAATAAATCCAACAACTTTGGGCCTTCAAACTTGGGCTCTTGATCTCGAACATGGGCTGATTTAATTACACTTCATGGGTTGCTAATCATGCTTGAACAACATAACAATCTTGGGATCTTTTAATGGTAGCTTTAGAAGAGCCGATTTGATGCTTGTCGTGCTCGTATCAACCTATCAATGCTAGAATAGGTTAGACGGTACTTACCTCTCTCGATTTCAAGTAACACGTCCTTAAGATAAACAATGGGGGTATTGGATGACTTATCTAGAACAAGCTGATCTCTGAGTCGAACATCATCGTGCTCCAACTTCAGCTCTTCGTTGATCTCCTCTTGAGAGTTGGAAACTTCTTCCGAGCTGCCATCAGGGTTGGATGTAGCTATTCCAGGCTGCTCAATCTCGAACTCTCTCTTCTCGATCTGCACATCACTAGAAAACACAAGATCATGAGTAGCACTGTTCTGAGAAATTAACAGATTATCTAACTTACCTGGATCAAGTGTTAGATCAATGCATATGGGCTGGGACGGAATTGTAGCTTCACTTATCATATCTGAATTTAACTGGTGATCTGCGTTGGATGAACTAGGCGACATGTCTTGATGTGAACAAGACTCCAACGGTGTCGTAGTATGGCTAGGGATGGTGGCGTTTGATTCACACTGGGTAGCTGCGGCTTTCTTTTTCCTTTCGGCTTTAAACCTTTCTTGCATCCGCTTCTGATCCTCAATGACATCCTCGGGTGCCAAAGGCTTTAGTCTAGTGGTTCGTCCATTCCAGGCAAAGGAATAAGTGTTGGCGCGACAATCGTGCACTACTCTTCGATCGAATTGCCACGGTCGACCTAGAAGAATGTGTGTTGCCTCCATAGGGACGACATCACATAAAACAGTGTCAGTATATCGACCTTTAGTAAATGAAACGTGTACCTGATCTGTAACTCTGAATTCGTCACTATCTGTAAACCACTGCAACTTATAGGGCTTGGGATGCTTCTGTGGTACGAGGCCGAGCTTGTCCACAGCATATTGACTAACGGCGTTAATTGCACTTCCGCTGTCAATAATCATGGAACAAACTTTGTCTTGGATGGAACAACGGGTGTAGAAAATATTTTCCCGTTGATCTAGCTGTGGTGGCTGAGCTATAGTCATTTGTCTTGCAAAACGAACAAACGTGACGGAAAACAAGGTAGGACCTCACAGTCTCACGTCACTCGTTTGTTTTCACTCTTGATTTTACCACTCGTGTATCACTCAATATATGGGTGCACAGTGTGTGAAAATCGTGTAAATGGAAGTAGGGAACTCGTGTGGTTTGTATAAAGGGAGGATGGGAATGCTATTTTCGGAACACGGATGAATTTGGTGTGTATGGATGAGATACGGGTCGAGTATGGTGATAAGGGGCTGTCGAAATTGTATGGTGTGGGAGAGGTGGTGGTCGAATGTGGTGTATGGAGAAAAGGAAAAGAAATAGATCAATTAATGAAATCCTAAATTGATTTGGAGATCCAAAAATAAATCTAGATAGAATATGGAAAGAAATAGAATGGATAAGGAAAGAAAAAAAAGAGATAAGGTAAATAGGGGATTTGGATATGTATCAATCTATGTGACACAATCTAAATACCTTAATTAGCCTAGACTCTAGAAGGAAAGAATCCAAAATAAAAAATAAGATATCTAAGGTAGTTACCAAAATCAAAACAAACTAAGAAGGAAATTTCCTAAAACAAAGGGAATCTAAAAGGAAATAACCAACTATGGATTTGTACCTAAAAGGAAGGTACCAAAATAAAATAGAACACAAAAGGAAACAATGGATATACCTCTTTTTCTTTTTTTTTGTATTTTCGGATTTCTTTTTCTTTTTTTTTTTATCCGATTTTTTTTTATCGTTTCTTTTCTCTTTTTTTTTTGTACGATCTGTTTTTTTTTTTTAACTATGAACAATACGGAAAATAAAGTACAACTCGATAAAACTCAAAACCAAAATAAACGGGACAAATAAACGAGTATGGAACCACGAACGATATAAACCGACGTGGCTCTTGATACCAATTTATGATGTGACCCGGGACTAAATGACACCACGAGACACAAAAGACGCGGAAGCTAGGAAAGAAACTACGTCGATTACGAAAGGATTCTATACTCAAAAACTAGACGACTTGGACTCAACTAAAATACCTAGATAAATGACACACAAATAAACACAAATCCAAACGAATATAGGGCTGTTTTGGAACGAACAAGATGAAGGTATGGATGAAGATGTTCGATAGATTGGAATAGGTTTAGAATGGCTAGAGTAGATAGGGTATGATAGAGTTGTAATGGACTTACGGATTGAATCGGAACGAGATGATGCTAAACTCGAACAAGGGCTGGAATGGGACGAACGTTGATGAAGCTTGGATGACGTTGATTATGGTGATGATGGACGATGTAAAGTTGATGTGAATTACAACCCGAAAGTTGCCTTGAATCTCGAACGTACACAAGGCCAAATTCTTTAAGTTGCTCTTCGATAGCGAGTTTCCGACGATCCCTCAAACGTGGACGGCGAATTCCCTTTGTAAAACTTAGAGGTGCTAAATCTAAGAGTATGAATTTAATTATCTAAACTCACAAAGATCAAAAGGGTTGAGACGATATTGAAAGCAAAGGCTTAATTAATCAAATATAGTCTAAAGAATAATGTTCACAATGATCCTCTATTTATACTAGAGGGGAGCACGAAAATCCTAGCTAAAATAAGTAAAAGACTTGTCCAAATTGGACTAGAAAACTCCATAAACTAGAATTCTATTTAAGGTAGATTTTGTAGATCTTGCCTTATCTAAAAATCTTGTCAAAATTCTATCTAAAATAACCGAAAAATCCTAACTAAAAATCTGCAAAATTTCATCCATAATATAATAAATAAAATACTATAGTCTAATAAATCAATCCCCTTAATTGGATCATCAAGGGCCGAATTATTTTGGGCTTTTCCACCATGCATGCTTAACTTGGGCTGAATAGCAAGTATACACATCAAGCCCAACAAAAGCACACACACGCCTCCTTCTTCATGTATTGCACTTCACATCTTGATCTCCATCTTCCATCTTCAACAAAGTCATCATCTTTAAGCTTCCTTGTACTCCGTCTTCAGCTTCGAACCTCTTGCGAATTATAGCTTGCAAATATTCTTGCAACTTCTTAGCTCGTAGTCTTGTGACGGGTCCTTTGAATTGCAGCTCTTCATTGACTTCCTCATTGCTATGGATGTCCTCATCATTCCCCCCCTGCTGAAGAGAATTCGTCCTCGAATTTAAAGTCTCATCTTGGTCGAACTCATCTGCAGAAAAAGGAGACAAATCAGCAACATTAAACGTAGAAGAACACTTGTACTCACCAGGGAGATCAATCCGGTATGCATTATCATTAACACGGCCCAAAACAGTGAATGGGCCATCTCCACGGGGCGACAACTTCGACTTCCTCAAGTTAGGGAATCGGCCTGGACTCAAATGGATCCAAACACGGTCTCCGGGCTGGAATATCACACGTTTGCGCCTCGTGTTGCGTGCGGCGGCGGTTTGAGCGCCTTTGTGCTTGATCCGGGCACGAACCTTCTCATGCATCTCTCGAATAAAATCAGCTCTCTTCATACCTTTAACACTCGTTAGATGCTCAACGGGTAAAGGAATCAAATCAGTAGGAGTTAACGGATTAAATCCATAAACTACCTCAAATGGAGACATGTTAGTAGAAGAATGAATAACACGATTATAAGCAAATTCAGCATATGGTAAACACTCTTCCCATGACTTCAAGTTGTTCTTAATTAGAGACCTAAGTAAAGCTCCTAATTATGCGTGAGTAGTATTTTATTAATTCTAGGGTTTGCAAAGCATGATTCAAGCTATGTATTTAATTTAATCTTGTTATTTTTCCCTTCTGATTAATGTGTTCAAATATTCAAGTGCTTTTGATTTCATGCTTAATTACTGATCATAATTGATGCATGCTAGCTAGTTAATTTGAGTCCTGGCGGAGATAATTAATTAGTGGGATTAATTGAATAATTTGATACACGTTCTAAGGAATCTGTAGGGGAGTTTAAATCTGTGGTTCTATCGGGAGTTAGTAAATTAACCTAGAGACGAAAGTAATAGGTTGTTTATTAATCTGCTTCTACCTTGAGACCTGGCGGAGATAGGTAGATATATTTCTGATTCCTCACCTTTAATCGGATTAAAATTGGAAAAGATTAGGATTAAATTGAATCATAGTAGATACATGTGTGCTGCATTCCCTAGGATTAGTATTTCATTAATTGATTGAGTTTGATTATTTGTTTAATTAATTTATTTGTGTCTTTTGAAGTTTGTTTATTTTCTCTTATTTTATTTAAATTCGTGCCTAGTTGTAGAAGTCCTATAATTGGTAGCCTGGATAATAGAGAGTTGTTAGCTTACTACTCAGTATTTATCAAATATTCAGTCCTTGTGGATACGATACTCGATTCGCTTGCTATATTGCATTGTCCTGTGTTAGTTGCAGTTTAGTGTATAATAAATAGCGCATCAACTTTTTGGCACCGTTGCCGGGGACTGAATTTGATTTTTACACTGATATTATTACTGACAACAATTTATTACTTCAGGTAGTGTATGAAAACAAGGTCTACACAGCCACACGTAGACCCGGTTCCTAATTCCCCTGATCGAGCTCATAGACAGAGGAATAAGGAGCGCAAATTAAAAGAGAAAGAGATGGCAGCCAACAACAAGACTGAGATGGAAGCATTGGCTAGACGTCTGCAAGAGATGGAGCAGAGACTTGCTCAACAGGTGGAGCCCGAACCGGAAGCAGCACCTCCAAATCAGCTGTATCGGGCTCCAACTAACAGATACTTAGGCACTGGATGGGGTGGCGGCATCGCCGTGAATAATTTCGAGCTCTGTCCTGCTTTGATTAACATAGTCGCTACCCAACATTTGGCGGACGGGCTACGGAGAATCCAAATGCTCATCTGGATGCATTTTTAGATATCTGTGACACCATCAAGATGAACGGTGTCAGTGACGACATCATTTGCATGAGGATGTTCATCTTTTCTCTGAAGGATCGAGCCAAGGAATGGTTCAAAAGCTTGGACAAGACGTCCATTACTACATGGGACCAGATGTGCCAGATGTTCCTTGCCAAGTACTTTCCTCCATCAAAGGCACAGAAGATCATTGCTGACATCACCCATTTCACTCAGATGGGGGATGAGTCCATTTATGAGGCCTGGGAGAGATATAGAGATTTGTTGCGGTCCTGTCCACATCATGGATTCAGCACAGATCAATAAGTCACACACTTCTACAGTGGCTTGACGATCAATACAAAAATATTGGTGGACGCCTCAGCTGGAGGATGTTTGGTAAATCGCACTGCGGCTGAAGCACTACGGATTATTGAGGAGATGGCGGATACCAGTTATCAGTGGCCGATGGAGAGATGAGAAACAAGGCCTGCAGCTGCAGTATCTGATTCTGGAATGGATGATCTGAGGGCCGAGACTGAGGAATTGAAGAAACAAGTTCTTGAGGGACGACGTGCGCACATGGATGTGAATGCAGTGCAACAGCAAGGTTCTAAATCCTCTGCAGTGGAAGGCGTGAATTTTATCAATCAGAGAAACTACGACAGAGGCCAGCAAGGATTCCAGAGCAACAACATGGCGTATCACCCGAACAATAGGAATCATCCGAATTTTTCCTATGCTAACCCCAACAACGCCCTGCAACCTCCGGGTTTTGTTGCTCCTGCTGCAGCCCCCGCTGAGCCAAAGAAGCCATTACTGGAAGACATGGTGGCACAGTTGATTTCTAATCAAAACTCATTCATCGGGGCCACCGGTACAAAGATTACGCAAATTGAAGGGACCGTGAGCGCCTTATCGAAGCAAGTGAATTTGCTGGAAGTCCAAGTGAGCCAACTAGCAAACCAAGTGGCAACTCAACACAAGCCGGGACAGTTTCCAAGCCACACTGAGGTTAACCCGAATGCGCACTGCAATGCCATTCAGGTGGTGCCAACTGCAGCTCCAAAGGTGGCGCCACCTGTGTCCCTTCCTCCTCCTTCAAATTCTGTTGTTGATCATCTGTTCGACATCTTCAAGAAGGTACACATCAATATCTCTCTTCTTGATACTTTACGAGGTTTACCTGGTGGAGTTAAAATCTTGAAAGAGGCCGTCATGAGAAAGAAGAAGGTGGAGGCTATCGAGATGGTTCATCTGGTAGAAGAGTGCAGTGATTGGCTGCAAAAGAAGCTACCGTTGAAGATGGCAGATCCGGGTAGCTTTACTATTCCTGTGAAGATTGGGAGATCCTATTTTGAGAGAGTGCTATGCGATTCTGGAGCTAGCATAAATTTGATGCCTTTCACTGTCTACAAGAGGCTGAAATTGGGAGCGTTGAAGGAGATTGAGATGAAAATCCAACTTACGGATAGATCCTTTGCCAAGCCACGAGGAATCATCGAAGACGTGCTTGTCAAAGTGGCGAACTTGATGTTTCCTGCAGATTTCAAGTTTGTAGGTGCCAATTCACAAACCCTGCCAAGAACTAACGATATGTGTGTTTGAGACGGGATGAACGACAAAGCGTTTTTTTTAATCAAATCCAATCTGTCTAATACAGCGGTTGAAAGGTGCATAAATACTAATCTAAGGGAAAACGACATTATTAAGTTGATGGGCTTAATAATTTTGAAAAATAAAAGAAAACAAACTAAAGGCCTAATTCTCCTAACATTAATTTGGGCTTCAAATTAAATAAAAATCACAACTGAAAATAGTCTAATTAAATTAAATAAAATCTGCACTAAATCCGTCTATGCCTCTGCATCTTCATCTTGTATTGAAATCATAATAATCAGCTTGGGGCTACTTCGAACCATCAACTCTTCCTCGAGCTTCTTTCCAACGAAACATTGAAAGTAGCCTTGCAGCTTCTTGGCTCTAAGTCGCGTCACTAGACCACGCAGCTGCAACTCCAGATTTAGTGTGCCAAAGCTCATCCCATACTCATCATGAAGCCTTGTGCACGTGTGCATGAGGAAGAACCGCGAGCTTGCATGGGATTTTCGATCCTATACTTTAATTATGGGATTGATTTTTATCTAGACTATAGTGTTATTTTTATTTAATTAGACTATGGTCAAGATCAGATTTTATTTAATTATTTGGATGTAATTTTTGGTCCTTTTTAGTCAAGAGTCATAGGTTTGACTAGAATTATATTTGAGGCATAATTCTACCTTGAATAGAATTCTAGTTTAGGCAATTTCCTAGTCCAATTAGGCTTTGTTTTTTATCAGATTTTCGGCCCTCTTTAGCCTATTATTTTTGTCCCTTAGGTAGTATAAATAGGGGTCATGTGTTATGTTATTACTTTAGATATTGTTGAATTAAATTGCTATTGCATTCAATTTGTGTCTCAAATCTATTTCGTCTTTTGAATACTTTTCACATGAAAATATTCATTCTTGGAGCTAGCAACTACAAGTATTATTCAAGGGTATTGCTTAATCCACTTGAGGGATTAACCGACATTCACTAACGAGGAGCAACTTGGAAATTTCAACCTTGAGTACGTTCGAGATTCAAGGAGGCTATCGGGTTGTGAATCACCACAACAACACCACTCGTCCAACACCTTTTCGATGTCCTCCATTCAGCCATCAACGTCCACTTTCACGGCAGCCCTTCCCAAGTCCGAGTTCTACGTGCGATCGTTCATACCGTAAGTTCAATCGTACTCTATCATATCCTACCTTCTCCAAGCCATTCTTCACTATCCTTCACACACGAAATTCACCCAAATTCCAGCCCTATATTTCATCCCTATACAGCCCTACAAAACCTTGGTTTGTGTTATTTAAGTTCTGTCATTATTCTAGGTATTTTCGTTGTCTAGATTTCATCTTTTCGTTGTTTTATCGAGTCAGATTGTTTCCTTCATTTAAGTTGACGTGTTTCGATTCTTAAGTCTTCCGCTACATCGTCATTATCGTCCTAGATTATCTGTCCGGATCGTATCAATATATAATGCACGACCCATCATACATGTAAATGTTACTATCTAAAATATCGAGATTGTTAATCCTATCAAGAATCTCACTCATTGATAAATCAAAGCAGTAAACATAACATATATATGTCCGTCACCATATATGGGTTAAGAATCCGAACTCTGTGGATCTTTATTATCTCCCTTTAGGGTCTAAACAGAGAATAATATCCTATCGTGATCCTCCTCAATACACATGTCAGTGTATCAGAATAATCAGTTAGTCAAGATAAACTAACTATCAGATTATTTTATGGTGTACCATGGTTGGTTCAGGGACCATCTAAACCGTGAGCCTTTTAATACTTTGCAATGAATCCAATGATATGATTTTTACCGTGTGTTTACCCAAACCATATCATTTACAGTGCAAGTATATGGAAACATGCATATAGATATATAACAATAAATAGATGAAAACAGTGACTGCAATTAATATTCAATCTATATCGTCAAAACATTGTAGAGTGTATACAAAGACAAGCTTTTCAATATACAATCCTAACAATTCCCGTGTGCGTTCCGCACAGCATCATCTATAGTGCAAAATATACAGACCATGCAGATAAATATACTAAATAAATACAAGTAGTGACTGCAGAGTATTTCATTTTATATCATCAAATATTATTTAATGTATATATAAAAGACAGGTATTCTAGTATACAAAATCAACAAGGCGAGGATAGGCATCGGGGGTTCCGGACGTGGGGGAAATCTAGGGGGACGATATGGGAGAAATGAGAAAGAAAACTCTGATCTGAACTGTTGTGTTGTATTTCACGACGGACCTAATGATGGATAGGTCAGTCATTAAATAATATTAATTAATTTAATTTAATAATTAAAATATTGACGACGAAATTAAACGGTCGTTAAATATTTTTCGAATGATTCAATTCAAAATAAAAAAAAATTAACGATGGAATTAATCTGTCATTAAATATTTCTGATTTATTTAATTAAAAATAAAAATATAACGATGAAAGTAGTCCGTCATTAAATATGTTCTTATTTATTTAATTATAATTAAAAACGTAAGGACAAAATGACTCTGTCGTTAAATATTTTTTTGATCTATTTAATTAAAAATAAAAAGTTAACTACGAAATCAGTCCGTTGTTAGCTCTAAAGACAAAATCCATCGTTATTCCATTGTTAAATTTAAGCGTAAATACTGTTCCACCATTGTTTGAGTCTGAAATGCTTATCAGTGAATGGTTCATAATCAATCCACCCCCTGTAATGATGGATATTATTTCATCATGAATTTTCATCGCTAAATCATGAATTTTTTGTAGTGAAAGAGTTACTACTCTTAAACTATAGATAGATTTGAAAATAACTCACCTTGTTCACGAGCTAGGGGAGGTGTAACGCGCTAGCGATTATCCTTTCTTCTCTAGTAGGCTCGCTAGGTCCTTCAAATGTCGATTCTTAACTTAGAATTATTACTACAATTTCTGAAATTGAATACGATTTAGTTGGAACTTTTATCTATATTGTCAATCTCAATGAAGAATGTGTGACCTTAGAGACTTCTATTCAACTTGACCTAGAAGGAAAAAAAATTCAAAATAATAAATTGAGGATATCCGCATATAAAGATTGAACAAAAGTGATACTTCATCATCTCCTCATTTACTCTATTTTTACCAGATCTGTACCACGACATTTTTTACTTATCCAAAAATTAAGAATATTCAAGGATGACCCACATATATGAAGACCAATACAAATTTGAGAATTTTTTGAAAACGTTTACTTTCAATATAAAAATAACTTCGTTAATTAAATAGCCGACATTTCTAAAACTTCAATAAATAATTCCAAGAACGTGATCTCTAAAAACAATTCATTATTTGAGCAGCTCAAAAACATGACCTTTTTTATTTGACATCCCAAAAGTGTTGAAATCTTAAAGGGGGTGTTGGTGAGTGGCATAACTATTTTCTAGCAAAAAGGTTGATTACCGATCATCGGATGACAACAACATTAGTAGAAAAAAATATTGAGAAATAAAAAATACGTGAAATATTAAAAATTCAGCTTAAAAGAACGACTGAGACTAGACACCGGAAACGTGGCGGCTGTCGGCAGTGATGGCAGTTGCTACTGGCAGCGACAATGGTAGGGGTGGCTGCTATTGACGGCCGATGGTGGCTTCTTTCTTTTTGAGTTCTCTCGGCTCGTGAACACTCGTCATGGCTCAGGTTTTCATTTGATGACTCGAACTTTGGATGATAATGAATGAGCCTCCCCCAATATATAGTATTTTAAAATTTCGGTATGTATAATTTTTTTGGATATAAATATCTAATAAAGCTGCATTGGATGTGATTACCTTTTCAAAATAGTTCAAAAGTTATTATTCAAAAAACACATTTTCACCTTTATGCGCGTTAGGAATTTATTGACTCATTTTATATTAAAACCATCAAATAAACTCTAAGATGGAAGTTCGTTTGATATACAAACGAATATTATCTCCTTAGAAGAAACTAGAAGTCCGGACTTATAATTGTTTTACTTTATTTTTAGCTCTAATTTTCTATTGTAGTCTTCTAAATTTAATTGAAAACTCCTAAAAATATTTTTAAAACACAGGTTATTACACTCTGCTTTCTCTATTGTGACATCCACGTTTTCAGCAACCTTGACACCTCTCCTCTTTGAGTAGATGACAAGTCTTCTTCGTCTTCTATTTCTCTCGCTTCATGTTTTCTCTCTTGTATTTTGCTCTATGATGTTGTGTATGACCACTAATTTCCACCAACCAAGTAGAGAATATATATGTGTGCTTCAAAGCCTAGTTGGAGAAGTAAATTCAGCAATTTGCGTACTTGTCGAGACCCATATCGAGTCAGCCGTAGTCGACCTACCCAGGTCAATCCAGGAGACATGTTTTACATAGATTCGAGTTGACCGGACTGTATGGAGTTGACTTGGATTAGTACAATTTGTGAAGGACTGAGTCAACCGGACTATGCCGGGTTGACTCAGTCTGAGTGTCTTTCTAGAATTTGAATTTTTGTGGGTTTTGATTTTTAATCTAGTCCAAATGCTTTAATTAAGTAATTAATTAAGCACGGAGTATCATTGGATCTTTCTTCGACTCTCTAAACATGTATTTGACTATTTTGCATCAAATAATCAGTAAATTTATCACAATCATTGCAATACTAACAAACACATCAAATAATCCTTCTGGGCTTTGAATTTTTGTGGGCTTTGATTTTTAATCTAGTTCAAATGCTTTAATTAAGTAATTAATTAAGCATGAAGTTTTATTGGATCTCCCTTCAACTCTCTAAACATGTATTTGACCATTTTGCATCAAATAATCAGTAAATTTAACACAATCATTGCAATACTAACAAACACATTAAATAATCCAAAACGACAGGAGATTAAAAAAAAAAACTATGAAATCAGGCAACTCAATTAAAACATCATCAATTCATGTAAAAAAAAATCTGTAACATACGCAACTGCTAATTAAATGTGAAGTATTATTTAAGAAATACTTGTTTATAATTTTAAGAAGAATGATAATACCAATTGGTGCGGAATTAACTCCACAAATCTCATGGGCCATGTCAGCATAACGTTTTATTTATGTGGTAGAAATTTAAAAATCAAAATTTACGAGTAAAACCAAAGATGCGGCAGAATAATATGATTAATCGCACTTTATAAATTCATCTCAGAACTCGATGCAAAGGTAAGTCAAAGTCATAATGATTAGCAAAAGAATTAGAGTTGGAATTCGAGTTGTTAATAAAAAAAAAAAAGCAATAATTGCGGCCCAATATCATATAAGCTATTACAGTGGATAAATTACTTGATTTTTCTCATACGCCGGAAAATAAATCAGTTGCTAATCTTACAGACAGTGACGTTGATCATGATAACAACCCAAATTATCGCGCCTGTAATTTGTCAGTGATGCAAAATTTCCTTTTCTAATAAATAGCAGTGATTTTTTTGTTTCCTCATTGGTTAATTTCCTTTAATTCAGAGAAATTAAGAAAAATAAAAGCACTAAATAATACTAGTAATAGTAATAAGTATGGGAATGCTAAGACTGGAGGATGGAGAAAAAAGTAGAGCGTGTTTTCCGGTTCAAGGACATAAGAAAAAGCTGATTCATTGCCACGTGGAGAGAAGATGTCCGTTCGATGAATACGAAACGGCTGGATTGAGTATTGCTTGATAGGGTTTTTATTGCAATATGCGAGAGAACTGTGAAAGGAGGTGGCAGGATTTTCTGCTCAAACAGCAGTCCCGTCCCTCTTACCACTACACTGCAAACTGTAGTAACTATTGTGTGTGTGTGTATATATATATATATATATAATATATATATATATATAGAGAGAGAGAATGGAAAAAAGTACTATGGTATATGTCTTAAATTGAGGTTGCAGAGGGGAAGTTGCAGGGGCTGATGGCGGCGTTTGCAGGGCTGGAACTCGCCACTTTAATGCATCGAAACCAAAATCCAAGGAAATAATTCAATTTAAGTGATCACTGTCGAGAGAGAGAGAGGGGGGGGGGGGGCCGAACCAAAGAATTCTTTTCTACTATCTCCCAATTCCAACTTTTTTTTTCTAACCCTAAATTTCGTCTCTGAAGAAAGCTGCAAAACAAGAGAACAAACTCTAAAAAATACAAATACACACCAACATTTAGACTGTCAGTCCGCACAATTAGTAGCGAAAAACCCTCACTCTCTCATCTCTCCAGCCTTGACACCACCCCCTCTCCCCCAACCCACACAAATATGCATATGTATATGTATTATAAATATTATATAAAATAAAAATGTATATATATTATACTCCGAACACCTAATTAAGTGCTAACGAGTATAGGACTATTTATAGTAAACTAGTAGTGCCAGAAAACGTACTAAACTGCAAATTTACAATTTAACCCACAGAACACACACAGAAAACACCCACTGGGTTGGCTCTAATCTTGCTAACACTAGCGCTTTTTTATTCCATATATAGCCCGAGGTTTGACATGGATTTTCTCTCAAAGTTGAGCATAAACGTAGCTTGTAGGGACGGAAAATGTCTGGGTTTTTCTCACTAGGTGGCAAAGACCAACAACAAGATCCGGAAACGGACAGCAATAATAGCTGGTTCCTGTTCAAGAACCAGGAGATCTATCACAAGGGTTTCGAGCTATGGCAGCAGTATTACCAACTCCATCAACAACGACTCCAGCATCACCTTAACCATGATGCCCAGGATTTGGATTTCTCCGTCGGGCCGAGTAAACGAAACGACATCGTCGCAAGCAAGAATAATAATACCGGTGATGAAAGCTCGAGCTACAGTTACAGATCAGCAGGGTTTAGGGTGATACGGCAGGGTAGAGGAGGAAGCGAAGGGATGAACTGTCAGGATTGCGGGAACCAGGCCAAGAAAGACTGCGTGCATTTGAGGTGCAGGACTTGCTGCAAGAGCCGTGGTTTCGAGTGCCACACCCACGTCAAAAGCACGTGGGTCCCTGCCGCCAAGCGCCGTGAGCGGCTACAGCAGCAGCAGCTGGCGGTGAGAGGGGAAAATCCTAAGCGTATGAGAGAGAATCCGGGCGGCGGCGTTGGTGGTGGTGAAGCTGCTTCTGCCCTTGCTTGTACAACTTCTCCTTTGCCCTCCACCACGGCAGGTGATGTCATTGTATCCCTCGATAGAAATTTAAAATGGGAGTTTTTAAAAGATATTGTGATGGTTTGAATTCTTGAAAATTTTGAGAACTGGGTTCCCAATAAATGGAATGATTCGAGTTTTCTGATGAGCTGAAATTCTAACAATGGCAGAAAATAATGATTATACTAGCGCATAATTATATGTATCGAGGCTAGTACGTATATATCAATCTTTATAATATCATTTCCGTGTGATGAATGACGGGCAAGTTTCATACTTCCATTAATTAATCAACCACCCGCTTTACCTTTCTCTTTCTCCGTACTGTTACAGAGTAAAACTGATGCAGAATTAAATCCAAAAGAGTTGGTGGAAAAACTGTTGCTTCTTCTTTGTGTCACACATAAAAAAATCAAGTTAAGGCAGAAAAAAGAATTATATGTATGTATATATATATATATATATATACACATATCTAACTTTTTGGTGTTGACTGGTGACTAGGGTTGGAGTTGGGACACTTTCCAGCAGAAGTGAACTCTCCGGCAGTTTTCCGGTGTGTTAGAGTGAGTGCGGTGGACGACGCGGAGGAGCATTACGCTTACCAGACAGCTGTCAACATCGGCGGGCATTTTTTTAAGGGGATTCTCTACGATCAAGGCCCCGAGAGCGGGTACCCGGGCGATGGCGGTGGGAGTTCGTCCAGATCTCAACTGCAGCCGCTCGATCTCATTACCGCCGCAGCAGCCAACCCCTCCGCTGCGGCCGCCACCGCCACAAATAGCAACCCGCACATCACGATACTCGACCCTTCAATTTATCCGACTCCGCTCAGCGCTTTCATGGCGGGTACGCAATTCTTCCCACCACCGAGACCGTGAAAGGGACTTTTGGTAACGAGGGATTTATTTTATTCTACTCGAATTTGAGGACATTTGATATCGATAGGCATGTGAAGCCTATTTCAATTCGGTTTACGAAGAAAGCAGTGCATTGGGATTATTTTTATTATTATTACTTTTTTTGTTGGAATTTCAATTATGATTTTGTGCTTTGGAAAACTCAATTTGTTATTAATGATCATTGTTGATATTGTTGGTCATAACTCATAACGATAACGCTTTGTTTTCTTGCATTTCGTTTTGGTTTGAAAGATTTGTTTTTGTATTTTGTACAAGATTAGAATACGTGCTTTTCTTCTCTCACTTTCTCTGGAAATGCGTTTTGGTTTGAAATATTTGTTTTTGTATTTTGTACAAGATTAGAATACGTGCTTTTCTTCTCTCACTTTCTCTGGAAATGCCTTTGTTCTCTGCGTTTTTGTACTCGATGTTGCCTTTTTGCCTCATTATCCGTCACCTGTTGGTAGAAAAACATGAACAGGATTGGGTATAATATTAATTATATGCCATATAATTTGTTATTTACTTTGCAACATTGTTGGTTCATAGTGTATAAAATAAAAAAAATGTCTATACAAGAATATTGTATATAAGAATAATCTGCTTATAATAATAATAAAATATGGTTCTAACTGAAACTATTTCTAAATAAGAATAAACTCTACATGGTAATATTCCACATTCCACATATTTTTTAGGATGCATCGTGATTTGCGATTAGAGTAGTCGGCTTTACTAATGCCATGCAATCTCATAAAAGTCTCCCACCCGACCTGACCCGCGTAAAACTCCTTTCTGATGCCTACGCAATAAAATCAAGATATTAGTATTTATGTGAAAATTAACATAATAATTAATTAACTTAAAAATAAATTATAATAATTATAGTACGAACCAATGCTGCAAAATGTATATGAGCACATCGGAATCTGCCTTTGTGCTTCACAATGCCAGTACTTGCGCCATTCGGCTCAGACATTTTATTGTTTGATGTAATCTCAACCTTCTTCGTGGTCTCTGGACTGTCCCGGTACGCCAGCTATGTGATGTGACCCGGGACCTATGGGACACGACACGGACGAAAGGACGCGGAAGCAAGGAACGGAACAACGTCGGATGCGTAAGGGATCAATACGAATAAAGAGAATGAACGAAAGATTCGACTAGAAACGAACAAGAGTCGAACAATAAAGAAACTTACTAGAATAGGAAGACACGTACTAGGACTCGATGAATGACTCTTGTACGGCTGGATAGGCTGGAATCACGGCGGCGAACGGCGGTGAAGGCGACGGTGGTCGTCAGAATTGGTTGGATGGAAGGCGGCGATGTATGCTTGTGGAATCGGCTAGATTCGGCGAACCCGTGTTGATAAACTTCTCCGGATATCAATTCTCTCAAGTACTCGTTGTACCCTGAAGAACTTGAATAAGACTATTGGATTGCTAATTCAATAGAATTGTTTGTAGTATTTTCGATCAACAGAAGATCAATGAGACAAAAGAGAAATAAACTTCTTGTATTCATGCAATTATCTAACTTTAACAAAACAAATGGAGCTCCTATTTATAGGAGAGACTAGGGACGAAATTCTAACCCTAAACAACTAGAAAAATCGATCAAACTAAGAGTTCTAGTCAAACTAGAATAAAATCAAAAGTTACCAAAAATAAGATAAGAAAAATCTATCTAAATCTAACTAAATAAGGATAAGGCTTCAATAGTCTCGCCTATTTGGACCCAATTAATCACAACAATGGGCTGAATTAAGTAATTAAATTCGTGGCCCATGTTATAATTAATCTTGCCACCTTTGCATGAAAAACAACAACTTGTCGGATTCCCATGCAAACACGTAGAACTCTTCATGCACACGTCCAAATGGCGTGATTCTTCTTCTCACGTCTTCATGCTTCCTTCATCCTCATCAGTGGATAGCATGGTGATCAATCTCGAGCTGCCCTTCACTTCATCTTTATGCATTTCGAATTTGCAACGTATAGAAGCTTGTAAATAAGCTTGTAACTTCTTCGTTTGCAAACGTGATACAAGCACGATAAGTATTAACAAATCAAATCTAAGAATGCCATTGAAAGGTTCAAAGATTGTCGTGTTATTCAAAATTAAAGATTGGAGATCAAGATTATTCAAAATTAAAGATTGGAGATCAAGATTTGATGAAGATCAAAGCATGAAGAACACAAGTGTTTTGAAGAAACGAGTTAACGAGCAGCCTAGGCATCAAAGATGGATCAAGTTTACGTCCATTAATGATGAGGAAGCTTGTTCAAGAGCTTAGGAAGAAGTTCGAGTCAATTTGGACGTGTGCATGAAGAGTTCTACGCATTTGCATGGGAATCCGAGAGATGCTGTTTTTCATGCAAAGGTGGTGGATATTTTGAACACATTATGGACGAAATTATGCAGCCCATATCGTGTTAATTAAAGTCCAAATTCGTGAGATTTTGAAGGCCCAAGTTGTTGGATTTTATCTAGATTAGTTTAGATTTTATTATCTTATTTTTTGTCTTTTTGATTTTTACCTTAAATAGAGTTCTAATTAAGGTAGGAATCCTTGTTAGATTAGAATAGCTTTATTTTTTATTTCTCTTAGGATTTTTACTTAGATTTTCGTCCACCCCCCTTCACCTATTGATATGATCCTGAAAAGCCTTAAAGAATTAAATTCGGAGCTATCATTTAAAGGTCCGAAGATTGTTAGAGTGAGGGCCATCAAAGATTGGAAATCAAGATTTGAGGAACAATACATGAAGATCAAATATTCAGCCCGAGATTAGTCAACATGCTATAAATTAATGATGAAGAAGGAAGGCATGAAGACAGTCGGTATGGGCATACTGACCAGATTGCATGAAGACAGTCAGTATGGGCATACTGACTGGGTTGACATTGAAATTAACGTGTGGATTCATCCAATAATAGTCCAACACGTTATTGAAGAGCCCAAGTCCAATATGAGGCGAATATTGAAGCCCAAAATCAGTTTGGAATTTATCCTTATCTAGTTAGATTTAGTTAGATTTTTGTTATCTTATTTTTGGTATCTTTTGATTTTATCCTAGATTGATTAGGATTAGTATATTTTCGAATTCTCTTAGTTTTAGGACTCTAATTTTCGTCCATATACACTCCTATAAATAGGAGCACCATGTGACATTCATAATTCAGACAATTGCAAGAAATAAAGAGTTATTCTCAATCTGTCTCACGATCCTTCGGTTGATCAAACTGTTACCTACAATTCTATTGTTCTAGCAATACAATAGTCTTATTCAAGTTCTTTAGGGTATATTAAGTACTTGGGAGAATTGCTATTCGGAGAATTAGTCGTGTGCGTTCGAGTTGATACAACATGGGTTCGCCGATCCTGATTTATCCTTCTACCTTTCATCGCCGCCGAGATTTCTTCCACCACCATCGTTCGCCGTGATTCCAACCACCAACGCCGAGTTCCAGCCACCCAAGGGTGTCATTAGTGTCAACAGTCGAGTCCTAGTTCGTGTCTACGTATCCTAGTAAGTTCTATTTCCGTTCGAGTCTTGTTTTTTCTAGTCGAGTCTTTCGTCTTTTCTCTAGAGTCCTATTGATCCCTTACGCATCCGACGTAGTTTCATTCCTAGCTTCCGTGTCCTTTGTCTTTGTTGTGTCCCATAGGTGGGGTCACATCATAAATTTGGCATCAGAGCCACGTCAGCTCTGCTGGTCGTGGTTCAATCCGACGTGTCACATACGTGTCATTTATCTGTCGTACGTGTCATTTAATTTTCGTATTGTTTTGAGTCTTTTGTAATCTGAATATTCATTGAAAACAAAAAAAAAGAAGAGAAAGAAATCGGCCAAAAAAAAATCGCCGAAAAAAAAAATTGTCAAAAAAAAAAAACGAAAATTCAGATTTATTCTCTTGTTTATTTTGATTTTGTGTCTTTCCTATCGCCGCCGCCAAGTCCATCTACACCAAAGCCTTCCGCCATCACCATCACCATAATTCCAGCCATCTTCAAGTGTTCCAAGTGTCCTCATCGTCGTTCTTTTCGTTGTTCGAATTTCTAGTAAGTTTTACCGTTTAAATCGAGTCGGTTTGAATCCTTCTTTAGCTGACGTTGTTCGAGTCCTTTCTGCCTGCGTATTCTTCGTGTCTTGGATACATTGTCCGGGTCACATCATAAATTTGGCATCAGAGCCACGTCAGCTCTGCTGGTCGTGGTTCAATCCGACGTGTCACATACGTGTCATTTAGCTGTCGTACGTGTCATTTAATTTTCGTATTGGTTCGAGTCTTTTATAATCTGAATATTCATTGAAACAAAAAAAAAAGAAGAGAAAGAAATCGGCCAAAAAAAAATCGCCCAAAAAAAACCGAAAATTCAGATTTATTATTATTGAATTCGAATTTTAATTCTTGTTTTTAGATTGTTTCCATATTTGATAGATATTTTAGGATTTGTTAGATTGTGTTCACACTTGGTCAAACTTATCCAAAGTATTCTACCTTATCTACTAGATTTCCTACCTTGTTTAGATTTCTTTAATCCTAATCCATATCTAATCAAGATTATCCATCCTAATCCATCTAATTTTCATTCCTAATCATCTATAGGATTCGAAATTGCCATCTCTTTCACCTACACCCGGTTCACCCTATACACCACATAGTCCATACACCCGTACACCCATACACCCATACACCCGTGGTCCATATACACCATCTACGTGAATTACTCTTTCCACACACTTTTACTCTTAGCAACCTTCCGGCTTGATTTTATCCGTTGGAGCTTGAAGAAGACCCAGAGGAGCTAGTCAAGTGATGAGGACATCCATAGCAATGATGAAGTCAATAAAGAGCTGCAATTCAAAGGCCCCGTCACAAGACTACGAGCTAAGAAGTTGCAAGAATATTTGCAAGCTGTAATTCGCAAGAAGTTCGAAGTTGAAGACGGAGTACAAGGAAGCTTGAAGATGATGACATTGTTGACATTGGAAGATAGAGATCAAGATGTGAAGTGCAATACATGAAGAAGGAGGCGTGCGTGTGCTTTTGTTGGGCTTGATGTGTATACTTGCTATTCAGCCCAAGTTAAGCATGCATGGTGGAAAAGCCCAAAATAATTCGGCCCTTGATGATCCAATTAAGGGGATTGATTTATTAGACTATAGTATTTTATTTATTATATTATGGACGAAATTTTGCAGATTTTTAGTTAGGATTTTTCGGTTATTTTAGATAGAATTTTGACCAGATTTTTAGATAAGGCAAGATCTACAAAATCTATCTTAAATAGAATTCTAGTTTAGGAAGTAGTCAAAGTCCAATTCTAGTCTAATTAGGATCATTATTTTCGTCCATTAGGCCTTAGGAATTCGATCCAACTATTATAAATAGTGGATCCATATTTCATTATTATGCAGACTATATTTGATTAATTAAGCTTTGCTTTCAATATCGTCTCAACCCCGTTTAATCTTTGTGAGTTTAGATTTTAAATTCATACTCTTAGAATTAGCATCTCTAAATTTTACAAAGGGAATTCGCCATCCACGTTCGAGGGATCATCGGAAACTCGCTATCGAAGAGCAACTTAAAGAATTTGGCCTTGTGTACGTTCGAGATTCAAGGCAACTTTCGGGTTGTAATTCACATCATTTTATCACCATCCGTACAGCCATCCACGACGCCAATCATCCGTCATCAACGTACGATTCAAGTCCAGCCCCTATCGTGATCGAGTTCGTCTTCGTTTCGTTTAATCCGTAAGTTCGTTTCTAACCTATCATGCAATCTAACAACATGCACAAAGAACAAGTTGGCAATATGCACAGCATCATCGGTTTTTCTACATGCAATGAAATGAGCCATTTTAGAGAACCGATCAACTACAACAAACACCGAATCTTTACCCGACCTAGACCTAGGTAATCCCAAGATAAAATCCATAGATATGTCGATCCAAGGGGCTGTGGGGGCGGTTAAAGGCGTGTACAATCCAAACGGGTGTGAAGTGGACTTGGCTTGACGACAAGTAATGCAACGACTACACACATTCTCTACATCCCTACGCATATGCGGCCAGAAGAAGTGTTCATGCAGCAAGTTCAATGTCTTATGTACACCAAAGTGACCCATCAAACCTCCCGCATGCGATTCTAACACAAGTAGCTCACGCATAGAACAAATAGGAATGCATAACTTAGACTCCTTGAACAAAAACCCATCATGCACATAATAACCATCAATAGCTCGAGATTTCGACACACATGAAGCATATATGGGGCTGAAATATGCGTCCTCAACATATAACGACTTAATTGACTCGAAACCAAGCATCTTAGCATGCATTAAGTTCAGAAGTGCGTACCTTCGAGATAACACGTCCGCGACAACGTTCTCTTCACCTTTCTTGTACTTGATCATATATGGGAAGGACTCGATAAATTCCATCCATCTTGCATGTCTCTTGTTTAAATTTTGCTGTCCTTTGAGGTGCTTTAAGCTCTCGTGGTCCGTGTGAATCACGAACTCCTTGGGCCAAAGATAGTGCTGCCATGTATCCAATGCACGCTTCAAAGCATAAAGCTCTTTGTCGTACGTAGAATACCTCAAACTGGCGCCACTAAGCTTCTCACTGAAGTAGGCGACGGGCCTGCGATCCTGCATCAAAACTGCACCAATACCTATGCCCGAAGCATCACACTCGATCTCAAAAGTCTTAGTAAAATCAGGTAAACGAAGAACAGGAGCAGAACATAACAAAGATTTCAAAGTAGTAAATGCATGCTCTTGTTGTTTACCCCATTCAAATTTCCGATCCTTCTTACTTAGCTCAGTAAGAGGGGCGGCTATACTAGAAAAATCACGCACAAAATGTCGGTAAAAACCGGCGAGTCCATGAAAGGACCGAACTTCCGAGGCATTTTTCGGGGTTGGCCATTCCTCAATCGCCTTGATTTTGGAACGGTCTACCTCAATACCACGAAAACTGACGACAAAGCCTAGAAAAACAACTTCATCTATGCAAAAGGAACACTTAGACAAATTTCCATACAACTTTGCATCACGCAAGAGCATAAAAACACGCCTAAGGTGTTCTAGGTGCGCCTGTGCACTGTGACTGTAAATCAAGATATCATCAAAGTAGACAACCACAAATTTACCAATCACATCACGCAAAACATGGTTCATTAACCTCATAAACGTGCTCGGTGCATTAGTGAGACCAAATGGCATAACTAACCACTCATATAGACCATGCTTTGTTTTAAACGCAGTTTTCCATTCATCCCCTTCATGCATTCTAACTTGAAAATAACCAGATCTTAAATCTATCTTAGAAAACACATTAGAACCACTTAATTCATCTAGCATATCATCAAGTCTAGGGATAGGAAATCTGTACTTAACCGTTATTTTGTTGATGGCGCGGCAATCCATGCACATCCTCCATTCGTTGTTCTTCTTTGGCACTAGGATGACTGGAACTGCACAAGGGCTCATCGACTCACAGATTTGCTTCTTCTCCAACAACTCCTTCACTTGACGGTCGATCTCCTTCGTCTCCTTGGGGGACGTGCTACGCCGGTCTGTTGGGTAAGACTGCGCCGGGTACGAAGTCGATCTGGTGCTCGATCCCACGAACTGGAGGTAATCCACTTGGAATCTCTTCCGGGAACACGTCCGCGAACTCCTCCATAAGGGGCTGCACATCACAAGGCAAAGAAACACCATTAGTAGCACTGTCCTTATAAGATAAAAGAACGAAAGGTAAACCTGCTTTAAGTGCTTTCTCTACGCCTTTAACTGAAATGAACAAAGACCGATTTTGTTCAACTTTGGGGGCTGATCCGGATGATTTGCCACGAACTAAGGCATCATTAGACGCCTTCGAAGGGGCTGTATTGGCCGAAATTGAAAAAGGGCTCGGCTGTTGTGTTTCGGCCGAGTCTCGGCCGTTCACGGCGGCGGTTCGGGCGGCGGCTGCGGCTTGTTTTGCCCGTTCTTGCTTAAATCTCTCTTGCATCCTTTCTTGATCCTCTGCAACAACTTTAGGAGCGAGTGGCTTGAGTACAGTAGTTCGGCCATCCATGGTGATCGAATAGGTGTTGGCCAAACCATCGTGAACTGCTTTTCTGTCGAATTGCCACGGTCTTCCTAAAAGAATGTGGGCTGCCTCCATAGGAATAACATCACAAAGAACAGTGTCAGAATAACGACCTCTAGTAAATGAAACGTGTACCTGACCTGTAACTCTGATGGAACCACGATCAGTGAGCCATTGCAGCTTGTATGGCTTTGGATGCTTTGTTGTGGTAAGGGCGAGTTTATCAACGGCATACTGGCTGATGGCGTTGATTACACTCCCACTGTCTATGATCATCGCACAAGTCTGATCCTTGATCGCAACGCGCGTGTAGAATATGTTCTCACGCTGTGATTGCTCTTCGTCTTCTCGATTAATGTTCAGACTGCGAATGGACACTAGACTGACATGAGGCAATTCGGCCTCCTCATCTTCATCGTCGACTTTGGGTGGTTCGACGGCATCATGGGCGACGTCCTGGGGCTCCTCTTCGTCTTCACTGGCTGATTCAAGCCCGTTTTGTTCATTGAGGAACAAAACACGACGGTTCGGGCACTGATTCTGAAAATGGCCCCAACCTTGGCATTTATGACACTGGATGTCACGGGCTCGATTAGGGGCTGCATTCGGCGTCGTATTGGGCTGATTGGGCCGTTGGAATGGGGGCCTTGGGGTCGACGTCGGTGTAGACTCGGGTCTACGACTGGACTGCGGTGTAGAACGGTCGAAACGCCGTTCGGGTGGTCCGGGCTGACCTTGGGGTCGTGTGGATTCAGAAGAAGGTGTAGAAGGTGATGTGGAATGTGTACCTTTGTTCCAAGGTGATCTGGCGGCGGCGGCATTATGGTGAGAACGGCGGCGGCCTTCTCTCAACTGCTTTTCCACAATCGATGCGTACTGCACCATCCTTTCTACACTGGTGAAGTCCTTCAACTCGACTTCACAAGCAATGTCGGGATTCATGCCTTCAATGTACCTAATGATGGTAGCATTTAAGGTCTCCTCCTTCCCGACTCGGTTCAAGGCAGTCTCCAACTCTTTGTGATATTCTTCAATAGAACGGGTGCCTTGTTTGATCCGGTTGAGCTTCTTTTCGAGCTCTCTCTCATAATGGACTGGAATGAAGCGTCCTCGCATTAATCCCTTCATTTCTTCCCATGTATCAATTGGTGGATTTCGATTTCTGCGCCTTCTTTCTTGCTGCATCTCCCACCAAGTGGCTGCGTAGCCTCTGAACTCCAAACAGGCTAACTGCACCTTTTTGACTTTTGTAAA
This sequence comes from Perilla frutescens, assembly GCA_026008535.1. Classification (NCBI taxonomy): domain Eukaryota; kingdom Viridiplantae; phylum Streptophyta; class Magnoliopsida; order Lamiales; family Lamiaceae; genus Perilla; species Perilla frutescens. Next base: position 38,053,370 of record BRKX01000019.1, read on the forward strand.
GTCGTAGCAGTCAAAAATCTTCTCTACCTTACGTTCCCAATCAAGATAGATATCGGGATCGTGAAGGCCTTCAAACTCCGGGATGCTCGTCTTGATGTTATTGAGCATGCGATCTTCACCATAGCCATCACGGCTGCGGTCCTGACCATGGCGGCGTTCTCTGTCGAGTTCTTCAGTATTTTCATCAAAGTACTCATCCTCGGGCTCGTTCTGTCGCTGGTGCTGTCGACCTGGTCCTCGAACTGCCTGAGTAATGGTCGGTGTGATCTTAGTGCGTTCAATAGCATGCACTAAGCTATCAAGTTTGTCAGACAGGGCCTGGTGCTGTCTCTGAAAGTGTTTTGAGAGTGCCTCAAAATGATACTTAGGATCCCATTGTGTGGGTGGATCCGAAGTAGACTCCATGGGGGCTTTGGACGGATCTCCGGATTGGTCCAAAGATGGGGTATCGACTGGTGGAGTCGAAGATGACTCGGGACGGGTACCTTTCTTCATGATACCTACAAAACGAACAAACGTAAAAGAAAACAAGGTAGGACCTCACAATCTCACGTCAGTCGTTTGTTTTCACTCTTGATTTTACCACTCGTGTATCACTCAATATGTGGGTGCACAGTGTGTGATAAATTGTGTAAATGGGAGTAGGGAACTCGGCGGTTTGGTGTAGAGGGAGGACGGGAATGCTATGTTCGGAACACGGATGAATTTGGAGTGTGTATGAATGAGATACGGGTTGAGTATGTGTGGGAGTAGGGGCTGTCGAGATTGGTGGTGTGGGAGAGGTGTTGATCGAAGGTGGTATAGGGAGAAAAGGAAAGGAATTAGATCAATTAATGAAATCCCAAATTGATTTGGAGATCCAAAAATAAATCTAGATAGGATAAGGAAAGAAGTAGAATGGATAAGGAAAGAAAGAAAGAGATAAGGTAAATAGGGGATTTGGATATGTATCAATCTATGTGACACAATCTAAATACCTTAATTAGCCTAGACTCTAGAAGGAAAGAATCCAAAAAATAAAAATAGATATCTAAAGTAGTTACCAAAATCAAAATAAACTAAGAAGAAAATTTCCTAAAAGAAAGGGAATCTAAAAGGAAATAACCAACTATGGATTTGTACCTAAAAGGAAGGTACCAAAATAAAATAGAACACAAAAGGAAACAATGGATATACCTCCTTTTTTTTTTTTTTTTGAATTTCGGATTTTTTTTTTATCCGATTTTTTTTTTGATCGTTCTTTTTCTCGTTTTCTTTTATACGATCTGTTTTTTTTTTAAACAATGAACAATTCGGAAATTAAATTACAACTCGATAAAACGCAAAACAAAAATGAACGGGACAAATAAACGAGTATGGAACCACGAACGATATAAACCGACGTGGCTCTTGATACCAATTTATGATGTGACCCGGGACTAAATGACACCACGAGACACAAAAGACGCGGAAGCTAGGAAAGAAACTACGTCGGTACGAAAGGATTCTATACTCGAAAACTAGACGACTAACACTCAATTAAAATACCTAGATAAATGACACACAAATCAAACACAAATCCAATATAAAAGGGCTGTTTTGGACGGTTAGAACAATGGATGGAATGATGATGGTTCGATGATGGTGAATAGGTTTAGAATGGCTAGGGAGGTTAGAAACGAACTTACCGATTAAACGAAACGAAGACGAACTCGATCACAATAGGGGCTGGACTTGAATCGTACGTTGATGACGGATGATTGGCGTCGTGGATGGCTGTACGGATGGTGATAAAATGATGTGAATTACAACCCGAAAGTTGCCTTGAATCTCGAACGTACACAAGGCCAAATTCTTTAAGTTGCTCTTCGATAGCGAGTTTCCGACGATCCCTCGAACGTGGATGGCGAATTCCCTTTGTAAAACTTAGAGATGCTAATTCTAAGAGTATGAATTTAAAATCTAAACTCACAAAGATTAAACGGGGTTGAGACGATATTGAAAGCAAAGCTTAATTAATCAAATATAGTCTGCATAATAATGAAATATGGATCCACTATTTATAATAGTTGGATCGAATTCCTAAGGCCTAATGGACGAAAATAATGATCCTAATTAGACTAGAATTGGACTTTGACTACTTCCTAAACTAGAATTCTATTTAAGGTAGATTTTGTAGATCTTGCCTTATCTAAAAATCTGGTCAAAATTCTATCTAAAATAACCGAAAAATCCTAACTAAAAATCTGTAAAATTTCATCCATAATATAATAAATAAAATACTATAGTCTAATAAATCAATCCCCTTAATTGGATCATCAAGGGCCGAATTATTTTGGGCTTTTCCACCATGCATGCTTAACTTGGGCTGAATAGCAAGTATACACATCAAGCCCAACAAAAGCACACACACGCCTCCTTCTTCATGTATTGCACTTCACATCTTGATCTCCATCTTCCAATGTCAACAATGTCATCATCTTCAAGCTTCCTTGTACTCCGTCTTCAACTTCGAACTTCTTGCGAATTACAGCTTGCAAATATTCTTGCAACTTCTTAGCTCGTAGTCTTGTGACGGGGCCTTTGAATTGCAGCTCTTTATTGACTTCATCATTGCTATGGATGTCCTCATCATCAAGAGAAGCTGCTGAATTTTTCGATCAACCCACCCCCATATTTCACTCCACACGTGCACTACACATACTTGAGAGTTAAACACGAGTGGAAAAATCAAGAGTGACATACACGAGCGTCTGTGAGGAATTGTGAGGTACAGCCTTTATTTCTTCACGTTTGTTCGTCCGTGCAGGTACAATGAATCCGAAGAACACCAAACCATCGAATACTAAAGGAAGTCAACAAACACCCCCTTTGGACGATCCCAAATCGTCCCATGCAATGGAAGAGACGTCCTACACCGCTGAAAATCAGTGGGACGCCAAAGACTCCAAATACCATTTTGATGCACTGTCTCAGCATATGATGCGCATGCAGCGCGAATCTGAGAACCGTATGGCCGATGCCTTGGCCAAACTCACGGAGCAGATTGAGTCCCTCAAAACTCAGTCAACTGCAGCTCCCACAGTGCAAGGAAACGCCGCCACTACTGCAACCACTGCAGCAAATGGCGCAGTTCAAAGAGCCAACACCGGAGCCGTACATCCGAATGTACAACGGAGAAACGCAGCCCTTAATGCGCCTCCAGCTCCCGGAATTCAGCTAGATCCACCTGAGTTTGACGAGTTCGAGTTCGACCCTGAACTTGAAGAGGAAGCTGGATTTGTGCCTTGAAGAAGAGATGCACACCGACCCCGTGGTCCCCAGCATCGTGCAGTTCGGAATGAACGACCCCGATATGGAGATGCCGAAACATTGATGAATAACATTAAGACGAGCATCCCGGAATTCGAAGGCCTTCATGATCCTGATCTTTACCTTGATTGGGAACATAAGGTAGACAAAATATTCGAGTGCTATGACTTCCCCGAAGTCAAAAAGGTGCAGCTCGCTGCAATGGAGTTCAGAGGCTACACAGCGACGTGGTTCGATCATCAACAAAAACGCCGCCGCCGTGATAGATGGCCTTTGATCGACACTTGGCAAGAGATGAAAGATGTGATGCGAGGCCGATGTGTTCCCGTTCATTATGAACGAGACTTGGAGAAAAAGCTGAATGCAATTCGGCAAGGAAATCGCACCATTGAAGAGTATCACAAAGAACTCGAGACGACCATGATTCGAATTGGAAAAGAGGAGTCCATAGATGGTACCATCATCCGGTACATTGAAGGAATGCATCCAGACATAGCTTGCGAGGTCGAGTTGCGTGATTTCTCCACCATTGAAGAGATGGTACACTACGCATTAAAAGTTGAACGGCAGCTCAAAGATGGCCGGAGGAAGACCGCGAGTAGTTCAGCCCTTCCACGCCAATCTTGGTCACGAGGTACGCCTCCTACAGCCCCATCCGACCCTACACGGTCCAAGGGTGCTCCAGAACAGCCCGTTCGACGTTTTGATCGCACTGCACCGCAGCCCAGTCGTAGACCTGAGTCTACACCACCGAGACGGCCCCCACACGGACAAATCAAGGGAGTTCGACCCCCACAGCCCCTACACGAGCTCGTGACGTTCAATGTCACAAATGTCAAGGTTGGGGCCACTTTCAAGCTCAGTGTCCAAACAGGCGTGTTCGATACTTAACGAAGTCAAACGAAGTCGAGTCAGCCAGTGAGGATGAAGATGAGCCAAAGGTCGACACATCCCATGAGAAGTCGAGTCAAGATGATGCCAAATCTGCTGAAATTGATCCGGAGGTTCAACAAGTCAGTTTAGTCACCATCCGGAGTTTGAGCATCATTCGAGAAGAAGATCAAGAGCATCAACGGGAAAATTTCTTCTACACTCGTGCTGTGATTCAAGGTCACACGTGCTCTATGATCATTGACAGTGGCAGTGTCATCAATGCCATTAGTCAATATGCAGTTGAGAAGCTTGGTCTCCCAATGAAGCAACATCCGAGCCCATACAGACTTCAGTGGCTTACAAACCGAGGCGAGATCCGCATGGTTCACCAGGTAAGTGTCTCGTTCTCAATCCATAAGTTTTTTTACTCTGTTTTGTGCGACGTCATCCCTATGGATGCTGCACATTTGTTGTTGGGAAGGCCTTGGCAGTTTGATCGACGTGTAGTCCACGACGGACGAGCCAATACCTACACTGTCAAAATTGATGGCCAACGCAGCACCTTGAAGCCGTTTTCGCCCAAAACCGTTGCTATGGATCAGCAACGCATGCAAGAGAAGTTTAAAGAGGAGAAGGAGAAGCAAGCAGCCGCAAAACGGGCTCCGAAGACCCCAATCGACGGTATGCCCAAGACAGACGGTATGGGCATACTGACCGGTACTCAGCCCAATGCCGCCACCCCTTCACCTCCAACACAGCCCAATGATGACCCCAAAGCTATCGGAAAGTCATCCAAGTCGAGTACAAACAAGCCTCACACTCAAAGCTTGTTTATTTCAGCAAAAGGAGTCCAAAAAGCCGTCAAAGCAGGTATGCCTCTTGTCTTACTTACTTAGAAGAGCAGTGCTACTAACGAGTCGTTGTCTAGTGATGTGCAACCCTTATTAGATGAGTTTCGAGATGTATTCCCCAAGGAGATACCTGGCGGCCTCCCTCCAGTTCGCGGGATCGAGCACCAGATCGATTTCGTGCTCGGAGCAGTCCTTCCAAACCGACCAGCCTATCGCACAACCCCTGACGAGACCAAAGAGATAGATATAGGCAAGTGAAGGAGTTGTTGGAGAAGAAGCAAATCCGTGAGAGTTTGAGCCCCTGCGCCGTTCCGGTCATTTTAGTGCCAAAGAAGAACAACGAATGGCGTATGTGCATGGATTGCCGAGCAATCAATAAAATCACGGTAAAGTATCATTTTCTCATCCCTAGGTTAGATGATATGCTAGATGAGTTGTCTGGAGCATGCATATTTTCGAAAATTGATTTACGATCTGGCTATTTTCAAGTTCATATGCAAGAGGGGGATAAGTGGAAAACTGCATTTAAGACAAAGCATGGGTTATATGAGTGGCTTGTTATGCCTTTTGGTCTCACTAATGCACCGAGCACATTTATGCGCTTGATGAATCATGTTTTGCGTGAAGTGATTGGAAAGTATGTGGTTGTGTATTTTGATGATATATTGATTTATAGTGACACGCCACCTACACACTTGCAGCACCTTAGACATGTTTTTGAGATTTTGAGATCTGCGAAATTGTATGGTAATCTGTCTAAGTGTTCTTTCTGCATGAATGAAGTCATATTTCTTGGCTTTGTTGTGAGTGAACGCGGTATAGAAGTAGACCGTTCCAAATTCAAGGCGATTGAGGAATAGCCGACTCTTAAATCGGTGTCTGATGTGAGGTCCTTTCATGGACTTGTTGGTTTTTATCGTCGCTTTGTGCGCGATTTTTCCAGCATCGATGCGTCTCTTACTGAGCTAAGTAAGAAGGATCGCAAATTTGAATGGGGTCCTGTTCAAGAGCATGCGTTTAATACTTTAAAAACATGTTTATGCAATGCACCTGTTCTTGCTTTACCGGACTTCAATAAAACTTTTGAGATTGAATGTGATGCCTCGGGCAAAGGGATTGGTGCTGTTTTAATGCAGGAACGATGTCCAGTCGCCTACTTCAGTGAGAAGCTCAACGATGCAGCTCTTCGTTATTCTACTTATGACAAGGAGTTGTACGCATTGAAGAGAGCTTTGGAGACGTGGCAGCACTATCTATGGCCAAAGGAGTTCGTGATTCACACGGATCACGAGAGCTTGAAGCATTTAAAGGGCCAACAAAATCTGAATAAACGGCACGCACGTTGGGTAGAGTTTATCGAGTCCTTTCCGTACGTCATCAAGTACAAGAAAGGCGCTGAAAACGTGGTGGCCGATGCACTTTCACGAAGGTACGTTCTCTTGAACTTAATGCATACTAAGCTGTTGGGATTTGATCACATTAAGGGCTTATATGCATTAGATCCATTTTTTGCACCTATATATGAAGCATGTTCGAAACTTGCTAAGGCTAGAGATGGATTTTTCGTGCATGATGGGTTTCTGTTCAAGGGTTCTTGTTTGTGTGTTCCTAAGTCTTCTATGCGTGAGCTGTTGATTTTAGAGTCGCATGCGGGAGGTTTAATGAGTCACTTTGGTGTGTCGAAAACATTAGACTTGCTGCATGAACACTTTTATTGGCCGCATATGAGACGTGATGTTGAGAATGTGTGTAGTAGATGCATTGTTTGTCGAAAATCTAAGTCTACTTCACATCCTTTTGGTTTATATACTCCTCTTCCAGCCCCTTCTTCCCCGTGTGATGATTTATCTATGGATTTTATTTTGGGTTTGCCATGGTCTAGATCTGGTCGAGATAGTATTTCTGTAGTTGTTGATAGGTTTTCCAAGATGGCACATTTCATAGCTTGTAGAAAAACCGATGATGTTGTTCATATCGCCAACTTGTTTTTTGTGCATGTTGTAAATTTGCATGGAATACCTAGAACTATTGTTAGTGATAGGGATTCTAAGTTTCTTGCACATTTCTGGCGAGTTTTATGGGGAAAATTAGGTACCAAATTGTTGTTTTCTACTGCATGTCATCCACAAACTGAAGTAGTTAATCGCACTTTAGGTACTTTGCTACGTGCTTTAGTTAAAAACAACTTCAAATCGTGGAAAGATTGTTTGCCATATGCTGAATTTTCTTACAATCGAGTTGTGCATTCATCTACTAATATGTCCCCATTCGAGGTTGTTTATGGTTTTAATCCGCTAACTGATGAGACCATGGCAATTATCAAATCAGTCCATCCAAAGCTGCCATTAAAGGATCCCAAGATTGTTACTCCTTTAATAATCAAAGATTGGAGATCAAGATTTGAAGAGCAATGCATGAAGATAGAACTCACCAAGTTATGCATGCATGGCAGATTCACGTTGCATAGACAAGTTGCATGGATTTTTCGTCCCCCTTAGTTATTTAATTGAGGGATTGAATTTTATTTAGACTATAGTATTTATTTAATTATGTTTGACTATAGTTTAGTTCAGATTTTTATTTAATTTAATGTAATTTTCGTCCATATTATAGTCAAGGTTGACTAGAATTGTATTTAAGGCAATTTCCTACCTTGAATAGAATTCTAGTTTAGGGAACTTCCTAGTATAGTTAGAGATCCCTTTTGGATCAATTTTGGAGCCTTTTTTATGTTTATTTTCGTTCCCCATAGTCCTATAAATAGGGGAACCATGTCACATTGATACTTTAGACTTTATTTGAATTATTAAGCTTTGCTTTCAATATTGTCTCAACCCCTTTTAATCTTTGTGAGTTTTGATTAACAAATTCATATTCTTGGAGCTAGCAAATTTAAGTCTTACTCTAGGGTATTGCTTAATCCACTTGAGGGATTAACCGGTATTCGCTATCCGAAGATCAACTTAGAGATTTCATCCTTGGGTACGTTCGAGATTCAAGGAGGCTATCGGGTTGTGATTCACATCAACGAATCATCATCCATCAACCATAATCGACGCCATCCATACTCCATCAACGCACGCCTCAATTCAGCCCTGTGTTCGAGTTCAAGCTCTACGCCATTTCGCTCATACCGTAAGTTCGTTTCATCTCTATCATATCCTATCTACTCCAAGCCATTCTTCACCCTAAACACACGATTCCAACACCCTCATTACAGCCATAAAACTGTCCCTATACAGCCCTCATTCCTTGAATTTGTGTTATATAGTTCGTGTCATTTTTCTAGGTATTTTAATTGTCTAGATTAGTTAGTTTTAGTCGTCTATTTGAGTCGGATTGATTCCCTTCTTTAGCTGACGTGTTCGTATCCTAAAGTCTTCCGCTACGTTCTCCAGATTCATCCTAGATTAATAGTCCGGGTCGTATCATATTAATCTAGGATGAATCTGGAGAACGTAGCGGAAGACTTTAGGATACGAACACGTCAGCTAAAGAAGTGAATCAATCCGACTCAAATAGACGACTAAAACTAACTAATCTAGACAATTAAAATACCTAGAAAAATGACACGAACTATATAACACAAATCCAAGGAATGAGGGCTGTATAGGGACGGTTTTATGGCTGTAATGAGGGTGTTGGAATCGTGTGTTTAGGGTGAAGAATGGCTTGGAGTAGATAGGATATGATAGAGATGAAACGAACTTATGGAATAGAAAAGAGTTTAAAATAGGACTTTAGATTTGCTAGGTCTAAAGAACTTGATAAATGGGTCGATCAACCAAAGGATCGGTGAGACAATTGAGAAATTAACTATTTATTTCATGCAACGTCTGAATTATGAATGTCACAGGGTGCTCCTATTTATAGGAGACATAATGGACGAAAATTAAACCCTAATTAACTAGATAAACATTGAAAAATACTAATCCTAATCAATCTAGGATAAAATCAAAAGATACCAAAAATAAGATAACAAAAATCTATCAAAATCTAACTAGATAAGGATAAATCCTAACTAACTTTGGGCTTGAACAAATCCACGCCATCTTGGACCTCCAATACTCGATCATGGGCTCAAATAATGGTATTAATTTCGTGGCCCATGTGGATGTAATTCTTGCCACCTTTGCATGAAAAACAGCAACTCCCGATTTTCCATGCAAACGCGTATAACTTTTCATGCACACGTCCAAATGGCGTCATTCTTCTTCTCACGTCTTCATGCTTCCTTCTTCATCATCAAATGATAGCATGCACACTAAACTCAAGCTGAATCTATACGTTAATTTAATCTTCAACCAGGCAGTATGCCCATACCGACTGTATTCATGTAGTATGCCCATACCGCTGGCTCTTTGAACTTCCATCTTCAACTCTTCAAGTATGATCTTGATCATCATGGATTGTTCTTCAAATCTTGATTTCCAATCTTTGATGACCCTCATTATAACAATCTTCGGACCTTTGAATGATAGCTTAGAATTTGATTCTTCAAGGCATTTTAGGATCATATCACTGTTTCATCCTCACTGGCTGATTCGACTTCATTTGATTCGGTTAAGTACAGAACTCGCCGGTTTGGACATTGAGCTTGAAAGTGGCCCCAACCTTGACATTTGTGATACTGAATGTCACGAGCTCGATTAAGAGCTGCATTGGGTGGCATCACACCTTGGGTTGGCCGAGTAGGGTTCGGCTGAGGCTGAGTGGTGGGCGTAGACTCGGCTCTATGACTGGACTATGGTGTAGAATGGTCGAAACGCCGTTCGGGTGGCTCGGATGGACCTCTGGGTCGTGTAGAATCAGTAGACGGTGTAGGAAGTGATGTGGAAGGTGTACCTTTCTCCAATATGATCAAGTAGGGGCTGAATTTTAGTGGGATCGACGGCGACCTTGATGAGACCATGGCAAGCATCAAATTGGTCCATCCAAAACTGCCATTAAAGGATCCCAAGATAATCAAAGATTGAAGATCAAGATTTGAAGAGCAATGCATGAAGATAGAACTCATCAAGTTGTGCATGCATGGCAGATTCACATTGCATAGACAAGTTGCATGGAGTTTTCATCCCCCTTACTTATTTAATTAAGGGATTGAATTTTATTTAGACTATAGTATTTATTTAATTATGTTTGACTATAGTTTAGTTCAGATTTTTATTTAATTTAATGTAATTTTCGTCCATATTATAAGTTTGACTAGAATTGTATTTAAAACAATTTCCTACCTTGAATAGAATTCTAGTTTAAGTATCTTCCTAGTATAGTTAGAGATCCCTTTTGGATCAATTTTTAGACCCTTTTTGATGATTATTTTCGTCCCCCCTATGTATTATAAATAGGGGAACCATTGTACATTATTATTTTAGACGTTGCATGAAATAAATAGTTATTTTCTCAATTGTCTCACGATCCTTAGGTTGATCAAACAAACACTTTTGTTGATTTAGTCATAAATCATAATTCTTAGAGGATAGCATCTTTAAGTCTTATTCAAGGGTATTCCTTAATTCACTCGAGGGATTAACGGGTACTCGCTAATATCGAAGAGCAGCTTAGAGATTTTATCCTTGGGTACGTTCGATATTCAAGGAGGCTATCGGGTTGTGATTCACCTCAACGAATCATCATCCATCTACACCAAACGGAGACTTCCATCAAGTCATCCACGTTCGTAACCGTCTAGTTAGATTTTTGTTATCTTATTTTTAATATCTTTTGATTTTATCCTAGTTTGATTAGGATTAGTATATTTTTGATTTCTTTAGCTTTTAGGACTCTAATTTTCGTCCATATTTCACTCCTATAAATAGGTGATGAGGACATCCATAGCAATGATGAAGTCAATAAAGAGCTGCAATTCAAAGGCCTCGTCACAAGACTACGAGCTAAGAAGTTGCAAGAATATTTGCAAGCTGTAATTCGCAAGAAGTTCGAAGTTGAAGACGGAGTACAAGGAAGCTTGAAGATGATGACATTATTGAAGATGGAAGATGGAGATCAAGATATGGAGTGCAATACATGAAGGAGGCATGCAAGAAGTGCTTTTGTTGGGCTTGATGTGTATACTTGCTATTCAGCCCAAGTTAAGCATGCATGGTGGAAAAGCCCAAAATAATTCGGCCCTTGATGATCAAATTAAGGGGATTGATTTATTAGACTATAGTATTTTATTTATTATATTATGGACGAAATTTTGCAGATTTTTAGTTAGGATTTTTCGGTTATTTTAGATAGAATTTTGACCAGATTTTTAGACAAGGCAAGATCTACAAAATCTACCTTAAATAGAATTCTAGTTTAGGAAGTAGTCAAAGTCCAATTCTAGTCTAATTAGGACTATTATTTTCGTCCCTTAAGCCTTAGGAATTCGATCCAAGTATTATAAATAGTGGATCCATATTTCATTGTTATTCAGACCATATTTGATAATTTTAAGCTTTGCTTTCAATATTGTCTCAACCCCAGTTTATATCTTTGTGAGTTTAGATCTTTTAAATTCATACTCTTAGATTTAGCATCTCTAAGTTTTACAAAGGGAATTCGCCGTCCACCTTCGAGGGATCGTCGGAAACTCGCTATCGAAGAACAACTTAAAGAATTTGGCCTTGTGTACGTTCGAGATTCAAGGCAACTTTCGGGTTGTAATTCACATCGACAATTCATCTACATTGCCGCCGTTCGACTTCAATCACAAGCCATCAACGTCCGTTTCAAGAACAGCCACCATCGTGTTCGAGTTCGTATTCGTCTCGTTCAATCCGTAAGTCCATTACAACTCTATCATACCCTATCTACTCTAGCCATTCTAAACCTACTTCTCACCATCAAAATACCTTGACCATCATCGTCCATAAGCTCGTCCAAATCAGCCTTTGTTATTTGGATTTGTGTTTATTTGTGTGTCATTTATCTAGGTATTTTAGTTGAGTCCAAGTCGTCTAGTGAATCGAGTATAGGATCCCTTTCGTAATCGACGGAGTTTCTTTCCTAGCTTCCGCGTCTTTTGTGTCTAGGAAAGAAACTACGTCGGTACGAAAGGATTCTATACTCGAAAACTAGACGACTAAGACTCAATTAAAATACCTAGATAAATGACACACAAATCAAACACAAATCCAATATAAAAGGGCTATTTTGGGACGAGTATAAGGACGGTATTGAAGTAGGTATTTCGATGATAATGAATGGTTTAGAAGGGCTAGAGTAGATAGGGTATGATAGAGATGAAACGGACTTACGGATTAAACGAGACGAACACGAACTTGAACTCGAAGAATGGCTGGACTTGAAACGGACGTTGATGGCTCGTGGCTGATGTCGAACGGCGTGGATGATGGTGTGATGTTTATGTGAATCACAACCCGAAAGTTGCCTTGAATCTCGAACGTACACAAGGCCAAATTCTTTAAGTTGCTCTTCGGATAGCGAGTTTCCGACGATCCCTCGAACGTGGACGGCGAATTCCCTTTGTAAAACTTAGAGATGCTAAATCTAAGAGTATGAATTTAAAAGATCTAAACTCACAAAGATATAAATGGGGTTGAGACAATATTGAAAGCAAAGCTTAAATTATCATATATGGTCTGAATATCAATGTAACAATGATCCCCTATTTATAGTAGAGGGATGGACGAAAATTTAAGTAAAAATCCTAAAGGAATCAAAAATAAAAAGCTATCATAATCTAACTAGGATTAAATCAAAAGATACCAAAAATAAGATAACAAAAATCTAACTAGATAAGGATAAATCCCAATGGACTTGGGCTTGCAAATCCACGCCTATTGGACCTTCAAATAACACGACATGGGCTGAAATAATTGAGAATAATTTCGTGGCCCATGTGTGAATTAATTTCACCACCTTTGCATGAAAAACAGCAACTTGTCGGATTCCCATGCAAACGCGTAGAACTCTTCATGCACACATCCAAATGGCGTCGTTCTTCTTCTCACGTCTTCATGCTTCCTACTTCATCATTAATTGATAGCATGTTGACCAATCTCGGGCTGAATATTTGATCTTCATGGGCTGCCCAAAATATCTGAATACTTTCATGCACTTGTGTTCTTCAAATCTTGATCTCCAATCTTTAATCTTGAACAACATGATTATCTTTGAAACTCTCAATGGTAGTCTTGGATTTGATTCTTTTATGCTTTTCGGGTTCGTATCATTCCCCTCTTCTTGAAAAGAATTCGTCCTCGAATTCAAATCTCCGGGATCAAAGACGAACATGGAAGGAACATCAATATCTTTTTGGACAAGATCAATAACATGGGGCATATCTTTAGCAACCTGTAAAATAAAGATATCACAAGAAAATGGTTCACAAATGATGTTAGAATTCGACTGCGTCTCGATGCTCGCTTGATCGAGCTCATCATGATCTTCAACCACTTCCAAGTTGATCTCACTCTCGGCCTCTTTTTCTTCTTCTCCAACGCTTTCACAAGTTGCAACTTCTATCAATTCTTCAAGAGAGGCTTCAACGGAAATGGTTACCTCTAGATTAGGATCTTCTTCTATGGTTACGATTTCAGATGGTAACTCATCGTGGATGTCCTCTTGAATGTTGTTGGCTTGGCTTGGCACATCCATGACTAGCTGAACTGGTGATGCAGGCCGTGTAGGTGGTACATAGGTACGTAGAAACTCCTCGAATGACTCAAGTTGGTAACTCGTGGTCGACTCTACTTGAACCTCTTCCTTTGACTGCATCTCTAGTTCCTCTAGCCATTTTTCTATCCGAATGGCGTAATCCACCATGTCCTCCAACTCATCGAAGCGGTACAATGCTGCTCTTTCACGAATTGCCCTTCGTAGACCAGCTAGAAATCTATCTATGGTATCTTCTGGATATTCTTCTACATCAGCTTGTCTCATGGCTCCAATCATTTTGTTGTAGTAGTCATTTACACTTCGATCTCTTTGTCTAAGCTTGTATAGCTTTTCCTCCAACTCCCATTGGTAGTGGTCTGTAATGAAACATTTTCGCAACAAATCTTTCAACTCACGCCATGTGTCGATAGGTGGAAGATGATCTCGATGGCATCGGTTCTGCTGTAATTCCCACCATATTGCTGCGTAGCCTGTAAACGCCAAGGAAACTAATTGCACCTTCTTTGGCTCGATAAAGTAGTAGCGCTGAAAGATTTTGTCGACTCTTTGTTCCCAATCAAGGTAAGCATCGGGATCATATAGACCTTCAAATTCGGGAATGATTGTCTTATTGTAGCTGTGGAGATGGCGAGAACTTGGTGTATATGGTGTACGGCCCATGGTGCATGGGTGTTATGACTAAGGCTGAAATTCTCGAACTCTATAGGGATAGGGAACGAAAATTAATGGGTATGGGGAAGTATATGGAAGGTTTGAAAGGATTGGAATGGAAGAAATCAAGATAAGGAAAGAATTAGATGTATTTTTGAAGTCCTAAATAGTGTAGGAATCCAAAAAATAAATCCAAAAGGAAAGAAGGAAAGAAGTAGGAAAGAAAAGGAAAGAAAGATTAGGTAATTTGGAAAGTGTTACACAATTGTGACACAATCTAAATATCCTAATTGAACTAGACTCTAAAAGGAAAGAACTAAAAATAAGTTATAACTCAAAAGGAAATTACCAAAATAAAAATAAAACTTGGAAGGAAAGTTCCAAAAATAAAATATAACTCTAATGGAAACTACCAAATAGAACTAGAACTTGTAAGGAAAGTTCCAAAAATAAAATATGACTCTAAAGGAAGTTACCAACTAAAGAACTATACTAGAAGGAAATTACCAAATAAGAAAAGACTCACAAGGTAATTACCAACTATAGAGAAGTACTAAAAGGAAAGTACCAAAATTAAAACAAGACTCAATAGGTAACACAATGAATATGCCCCTTTTCTCTTTTTTTTTCTTTTTTTTTAATTTTCGGATTTTTTTTTTATTTTTTTTATCCGAACAATTTTTTTTTATTCCCTTTTTTATCGGCTTTTTTTTTCAAATGATAGCTATGCTATTACAACTCGATGACACGTAATAAAATAAAAGACACGTAGGACGACACGTAGGATAAAATGACACGTCGGATTGAACCACGACCAGCAGAGCTGACCTGGCTCTGATGCCAAAATATGATGTGACCCGGGACTAAATGACACCACGAGACACAAAAGACGCGGAAGCTAGGAAAGAAATTATGTCGGTACGAAAGGATTCTATACTCGAAAACTAGACGACTAAGACTCAATTAAAATACCTAGATAAATGACACACAAATCAAACACAAATCCAATATAAAAGGGCTATTTTGGGACGAGTATAAGGACGGTATTGAAGTAGGTATTTCGATGATGATGAATGGTTTAGAAGGGCTAGAGTAGATAGGGTATGATAGAGATGAAATGGACTTACGGATTAAACGAGACAAACACGAACTTGAACTCGAAGAATGGCTGGACTTGAAACGGACGTTGATGGCTCGTGGCTGATGTCGAACGGCGTGGATGATGGTGTGATGTTGATGTGAATCACAACCGGAAAGTTGCCTTGAATCTCGAATGTACACAAGGCCAAATTCTTTAAGTTGCTCTTCGGATAGTGAGTTTCCGACGATCCCTCGAACGTGGACGGCGAATTCCCTTTGTAAAACTTAGAGATGCTAAATCTAAGAGTATGAATTTAAAAGATCTAAACTCACAAAGATATAAATGGGGTTGAGACAATATTGAAAGCAAAGCTTAAATTCTCAAATATGGTCTAAATATCAATGTAACAATGATCCCCTATTTATAGTAGAGGGATGGACGAAAATTTAAGTAAAAATCCTAAAGGAATCAAAAATAAAAAGCTATCCTAATCTAACTAGGATTAAATCAAAAGATACCAAAAATAAGATAACAAAAATCTAACTAGATAAGGATAAATCCCAATGGACTTGGGCTTGCAAATCCACGCCTATTGGACCTTCAAATAACACGACATGGGCTGAAATAATTGAGAATAATTTCGTGGCCCATGTGTGAATTAATTTCACCACCTTTGCATGAAAAACAGCAACTTGTCGGATTCCCATGCAAACGCGTAGAACTCTTCATGCACACGTCCAAATGGCGTCGTTCTTCTTCTCACGTCTTCATGCTTCCTACTTCATCATTAATTGATAGCATGTTGATCAATCTCGGGCTGAATATTTGATCTTCATGGGCTGCCCAAAATATCTGAATACTTTCATGCACTTGTGTTCTTCAAATCTTGATCTCCAATCTTTAATCTTGAACAACATGATTATCTTTGAAACTCTCAATGGTAGTCTTGGATTTGATTCTTCCCATGTATCAATTGGTGGATTTCGATTTCTGCGCCTCCTTTCTTGCTGCATCTCCCACCAAGTGGCTGCGTAGCCTCTGAACTCCAAACAGGCTAACTGCACCTTTTTGACTTCTGTGAAGTCGTAGCAGTCAAAAATCTTCTCTATCTTACGTTCCCAATCAAGATAGATATTGGGATCGTGAAGGCTTTCAAACTCCGGGATGCTCGTCTTGATGTTATTAAGCATGCGATCTTCACCATAGCCATCACGACTGCGGTCTCGACCATGGTGGCGTCCTCTGTCGAGTTCTTCAGTATTTTCATCAAAGTACTCATCCTCTGGCTCGTTCTGTCGCTGGTGTTGTCGAGCTGGTCCTCGAATTGCTTGAGTAATGGTCGGCGTAACTCTAGTGCGTTCAATGGCATGCACTGAACTATCAAGTTTGTCAGACAGCGCCTGGTGCTGTCTCTGGAAGTGTTTTGAGAGTGCCTCAAAATGATACTTAGGATCCCATTGTGTGGGTGGATCCGAAGTAGACTCCATGGAAGCTTTGGACGGATCTCCAGATTGGTCCAAAGATGGAGTGTCGACTGGTGGAGTCAAGGATGACTCGGGATGGGTACCTTTCTTCATGATACCTACAAACGAACAAACGTAAAAGAAAACAAGGTAGGACCTCACAATCTTACGTCACTCATTTGTTTTCACTCTTGATTTTACCACTCGTGTATGGGTGCACAGTGTGTGAAAAATTGTGTAAATGGAGTATGGAACTCGGCGGTCTTGTGTAGAGGAAAGGACGGAAATGCTATGTTTGGAACACGGATGAATTTGGAGTGTGTTTGAATGAGATACGGGTGGAGTATGTGTGGTGTAGGGGCTGTCGAGATTGGTGGTGTGGGAGAGGTGGTGGTCGAAGGGTATAGGGAGAAAAGGAAAGAGAATAGATTAATTATTGAAATCCAAAAGTGATTTGGAGATCCAAAAATAAATCTAGATAGAATACGGAAAGAAATAGAATGGATAAGAAAAGAAAGAAAAAGATAAGGTAAATAGGGGATTTGGATATGTATCAATCTATGTGACACAATCTAAATACCTCAATTAGCCTAGACTCTAGAAGGAAAGAATCCAAAAATAAAAATAGATATCTAAGGTAGTTACAAAAATCAAAACAAACTAAGAAGGAACTTTCCTAAAAGAAAGAGAATCTAAAAGGAATTAACCAACTATGGATTTGTACCTAAAAGGAAGGTACCAAAATAAAATAGAACACAATAGGAAACAATGGATATACCTCTTTTTTTTTTTTTTGAATTTCGGATTTTTTTTTTTATTTTTTTTTATCTGATTTTTTTATTATTATTTTTTAACTATGAACAATACGAAAAATAAAGTACAACTCGATAAAACTCAAAACCAAATTAAATGGGACAAATAAACGAGTATGGAACCACGAATGATATAAACCGACGTGGCTCTTGATACCAATTTATGATGTGACCCGGGACTAAATGACCAACGAGACACAAAAGACGCGGAAGCTAGGAAAGAAACTACGTCGATTACGAAAGGATCGTATACTCGATTAACTAGACGACTAAGACCCAATTAAAATACCTAGACAATATCACACAAAATAAACACAAATCCAAAGGGACAAGGGCTGTTATGGAACGATATTAAGGATGGTTTAGGTGATGATGAACGATGGATGTGTGTAGGTTTAGAAAGGCTAGAGTATATAGGGTATGATAGAGTTGTAACGAACTTACGGATTAAACGGGATGAACACGAACTTGAACACGTGGATGGCTAGACTTGAGACGGACGTACGGTGGAGATGGAAGGCGTCGAACGGCGGCGATGTTGATGTTTTGTCGATGTGAATTACAACTCGAAAGTTGCCTTGAATCTCGAACGTACACAAGGCCAAATTCTTTAAGTTGTTCTTCGATAGCGAGTTTCCGACGATCCCTCGAACGTGGACGGCGAATTCCCTTTGTAAAACTTAGAGATGCTAAATTTAAGAGTATGAATTTAAAAGATCTAAACTCACAAAGATATAAAATGAGGTTGAGACAATATTGAAAGCAAAGCTTAAAATTATCAAATATGGTCTAAAGTAACAATGAAATATGGATCCACTATTTATAATAGTTGGATCGAATTCCTAAGGCCTAATAACCGAAAATTGTAGTCCAAATTAGACTAGAATTGGACTTTGACTACTTCTTAAACTAGAATTCTATTTAAGGTAGATTTTGTAGATCTTGCCTTATCTAAAAATCTAGTCAAATCCCTATCTAAAATAACCGAAAAATATTAACTAAAAATCTGCCAAAAATCGTCCAAATTATAGAATAAATTAAATAAATAAAATACTATAGTCTAATAAATCATTCCCCCTTAATTAAATCATCAAGGGCCGAAACTTTGGGCTTCTTCAACTTGGGCCGTGGATCATCAACACACGCACACATGCACATTCTCATGCACATGTACACGTCTCCTTTATGCCATGCACTCCAAGTCTTGATCTCCATCTTCCATCTTCAATAAGGTCATCATCTTCAAGCTTCCTTGCACACCGTCTTCAACTTCGAACTTCTTGCGAATTACAGCTTGCAAATATTCTTGCAACTTCTTAGCTCGTAGTCTTGTGACGGGTCCTTTGAATTGCAGCTCTTCATTGACTTCCTCATTGCTATGGACGTCCTCATCATATCTTCTGGATATTCTTCTACATCAGCTCATCTCATGGCTTCAATCATTTTGTTTTAGTAGTCAATTTACACTTCGATCTCTTTGTCTAAGCTTGTATAGCTTTTCTTCCAACTCCCATTGGTAGTGGTCTGGAATGAAGCGTTTACGTATCAAATCTTTCAACTCACGCCATGTGTCGATAGGTGGAAGGTGGTATGATCCTGAAAAGCCTTGAAGAATCAAATTCTGAGCTATCATTCAAAGGTCTGAGGATTGTTAGGATGATGGCCATCAAAGATTGGAAATCAAGATTTGAACCGCCTAAAGCGTATGAATCCTGAGGCTCCCGATCACTGTGGTATCAGAGCCAGGTTGTGCTTTTGATCCGCGGGAGAATATTGTTTGAATATATATAGAGATCTCAAGTGGTGACTGGGAAAGAAAGCTTCAAAACATGGAAAACCTTCCCACTATCTCTCAAAAGATGATGAAGAACCGGAGTTGCAATTTAGAGGACCAATCACAAGATCAAGAGCAAAGAAGTTGCAAGCTTACTTGCAAGTGTTGATTCGAAGAAAGCTCGAGGTTGGAGATGAAGAAGTCAAGAGAAGCAATTCCAAGATAGTTAATTTATTAACTATTGAAGATCAAGAACACACCATGGAGTATTAATCTTGAAGAGATAAAGATGAAGAGTTCAAGAGCATGTGTGCATGTGCATGAAATTTGTCGTGCATGTGTGTGCGGTTTCTAGTGAAGAAATCGGTCCCATAGTAATTAATTATGGGGTTGATTTTATTTAGACTATAGTATTTATTTAATTAATTTAGACTATAGTTTAGATCAGATTTTTATTTAATTATTTGAGTAATTTTCGTCCATAATGAGAATAGGTTTGACTAGAATTGTATTTAAGGCAATTTCCTACCTTGAATAGAATTCTAGCTTAGGTATCTTCCTAATATAGTTAGAGATCTCTTTTGGATCAATTTTTAGGCCTTTTAACCTTATTATTTTCGTGGCTTTTAACCCTATAAATAGGTGATACGAACCCGAAAAGCATAAAAGAATCGAATCCAAGAATGCCATTGAGAGCTTCAAAGATAATCATGTTGTTCAAGATTAAAGATTGGAGATCAAGATTTGAAGAACACAAGTGCATGAAAATATTCAGATAATTTGGGCAGCCCATGAAGATCAAATATTCAGCCCGAGATTGGTCAACATGCTATCATTTGATGATGAAGAAGGAAGCATGAAGGCGTGAGAAGAAGAACAAAGCCATTTGGACGTGTGCATGAAAAGTTATACGCGTTTGCATGGGAAATCGGGAGATGCTGTTTTTCATGCAAAGGTGGCAGGATTAATTATGTCATGGGCCACGAATTTAATTCAATTAATTCAGCCCATTGTCGTTATTAATAAGGTCCAAATAGGTGAGAATATCCAGCCCAAATCCACTTTGGGATTTATCCTTATCTAGTTAGATTTAGATAGATTTTTCTTATCTTATTTTTGGTAACTTTTGATTTTATCCTAGTTTGACTAGAACACCTTTAGATTTTTGATTTCTCCTAGATTTAGGGTTTAATTTTCGTTCATAATCCCTACCCTATATAAAGGGATCAGTTGTGAACTTTATTATTCAGACGTTGCATGAAATAAAGAGTTAATTTCTCAATTGTCTCACCGATCCTTTGGTTGATCACATTTATCGATCCTTTGGTTGATCAAATACAATTCTATTGATCTAGCAATTCAATAGTCTTATTCAAGTTCTTCAGGGTACAACGAGTACTTGGGAGAATTGCTAACAAATCGGAGAAGATCGAAGGAGCTGCGTTTCGTCTCTTGAAGCCGGGGTTCAGCTGAAGTTCCAATCCATTCTACCTATCATCTACATCTCGACGCCACTACCTTCATCCACAAGACACTACTCGTCCGCCTCCTATCTTCCACAAATTATCCTAGTAAGTTCTAGTTTAATCGAGTCTTTTATTCTTATTTTAGTTGAGTTTTAGTCTAGTTAGTCGGATTGAATCCTTCTTAATCTGACGTGTTTCGAGTCCTTAAGTCTTCCGCTACGTGTTCTGTTGATTTGGATAAGTTTGACTAAGTGTGAACACAATCAACAGAACACGTAGCGGAAGACTTAAGGACTCGAAACACGTCAGATTAAGAAGGATTCAATCCGACTAACTAGACTAAAACTCAACTAAAATAAGAATAAAAGACTCGATTAAACTAGAACTTACTAGGATAATTTGTGGAAGATAGGAGGCGGACGAGTAGTGTCTTGTGGATGAAGGTAGTGGCGTCGAGATGTAGATGATAGGTAGAATGGATTGGAACTTCAGCTGAACCCCGGCTTCAAGAGACGAAACGCAGCTCCTTCGATCTTCTCCGATTTGTTAGCAATTCTCCCAAGTACTCGTTGTACCCTGAAGAACTTGAATAAGACTATTGAATTGCTAGATCAATAGAATTGTATTTGATCAACCAAAGGATCGATAAATGTGATCAACCAAAGGATCGGTGAGACAATTGAGAAATTAACTCTTTATTTCATGCAACGTCTGAATAATAAAGTTCACAACTGATCCCTTTATATAGGGTAGGGATTATGAACGAAAATTAAACCCTAAATCTAGGAGAAATCAAAAATCTAAAGGTGTTCTAGTCAAACTAGGATAAAATCAAAAGTTACCAAAAATAAGATAAGAAAAATCTATCTAAATCTAACTAGATAAGGATAAATCCCAAAGTGGATTTGGGCTGGATATTCTCACCTATTTGGACCTTATTAATAACGACAATGGGCTGAATTAATTGAATTAAATTCGTGGCCCATGACATAATTAATCCTGCCACCTTTGCATGAAAAACAGCATCTCCCGATTTCCCATGCAAACGCGTATAACTTTTCATGCACACGTCCAAATGGCTTTGTTCTTCTTCTCACGCCTTCATGCTTCCTTCTTCATCATCAAATGATAGCATGTTGACCAATCTCGGGCTGAATATTTGATCTTCATGGGCTGCCCAAATTATCTGAATATTTTCATGCACTTGTGTTCTTCAAATCTTGATCTCCAATCTTTAATCTTGAACAACATGATTATCTTTGAAGCTCTCAATGGCATTCTTGGATTCGATTCTTTTATGCTTTTCGGGTTCGTATCATTCCCCTCCTCTTGAAAAGAATTCGTCCTCGAATTCAAATCTCCGGGATCAAAGACGAACGCGAATGGATCATCAATCTTTCTTTGCACAAACTCAACTTTCAATGGAATAAGTTCAACAACCTGTAAAATAGAGATCGCACAAGAAAATGGTTGACAAATGATGTTAGAATTCGACTGCGTCTCCATGCTAGCTTGATCGAATTCTTTGTGATCTTCACTTGTTGTGCAGCTGATGTCATTTTCTTCCTCAGAACAAGGTTGTAATTCCACCAACTTTTCAACTATTTCGGATTCCTCAACGGCGGCAACAACCTTCATTTCTTCTCTCTCGACTTCTCCAACGTCTTCACAAGTAGCAACATTTATCAATTCATCAATAGGTGCATCAACTGAAATTGTTACCTCAAAAGTAGAATCTTCTTTGATGGCAACGATCTCAGATGGTAACTCAACATGGATCTCCTCTTGAATGTTGCTGGCTTGGCTTGGCACATCTATGACCAACTGAACTGGTGATGCAGGCCGTGTAGGTGGTACATAGGTACATAGAAACTCCTCGAAAGACTCAGGTTCGCTCCAACGAAACGGGGCTGTTTGGCGATGAGTTCTAGGTGACAACTCTACATTTGACTCTACTTGAACCACTTCATTTTGCAGACTCTCCAACCACTTCTATATCTCAATGGCATATTGCACCATGTCTTTCAACTTGTCGAAGTGATATAGTGCTACCTTTTCTCGGATTTCCCTTCGTAGACCAGCTAGGAATCTATCCATGGTATCTTCTGGATATTCTTTTACATCAGCTCGTCTCATGGCTTCAATCATTTTGTGGTAGTAGTCATTTACACTTCGATCTCTTTGCCTAAGCTTGTATAGCTTTTCCTCCAACTCCCATTGGTAGTGTTCTGGAATGAAGCGTTTCCGCATCAAATCTTTCAACTCACGCCATGTGTCAATAGATGGAAGGTGATCTCGGTGGCATCGATCTTTCTGGAATTCCCACCATGTTGCTGCGTAGTCTTTAAACTCCAATGTGGCTAATTGCACCTTCTTTGGCTCGGGGAAGTAGTGGTACTTAAAAATCTTATCAACTCTGCGTTCCCAATCTAGGTACACTTCTGGATCGTATAGACCCTCAAACTCTGGGATTGTTATCTTGTTGCGGTGTAGACCATCGGCATCTCTGAATCGATTCGGGCGGACTCGAACCGGATCCATCTAACTTGATGATGTGGGGATGTTGTATAGATGGTGTAGGTAAACCTGCTGATTGGTGTATGTAGACCACGGGTGTATGGTGTACGGGTGTATGGGTGTATGGGTGTATGGACTATGTGGTGTATAAGGTGAACTTGGTGTATATGGGTGTGGATTGGGTAATTCGAATCCCTTGGGTGTAGGAATCAAATTAGATGTGGATAAGTAAGAAAGATCTTGAATAGATATGGATGAAGATGGAAGATATCTAAACAAGGTATGAAATCTAGTGGATAAGGTAGAATGGATTGGAACTTCAGCTGAACCCCGGCTTCAAGAGACGAAACGCAGCTCCTTCGATCTTCTCCGATTTGTTAGCAATTCTCCCAAGTACTCGTTGTACCCTGAAGAACTTGAATAAGACTATTGAATTGCTAGATCAATAGAATTGTATTTGATCAACCAAAGGATCGATAAATGTGATCAACCAAAGGATCGGTGAGACAATTGAGAAATTAACTCTTTATTTCATGCAACGTCTGAATAATAAAGTTCACAACTGATCCCTTTATATAGGGTAGGGATTATGAACGAAAATTAAACCCTAAATCTAGGAGAAATCAAAAATCTAAAGGTGTTCTAGTCAAACTAGGATAAAATCAAAAGTTACCAAAAATAAGATAAGAAAAATCTATCTAAATCTAACTAGATAAGGATAAATCCCAAAGTGGATTTGGGCTGGATATTCTCACCTATTTGGACCTTATTAATAACGACAATGGGCTGAATTAATTGAATTAAATTCGTGGCCCATGACATAATTAATCCTGCCACCTTTGCGTGAAAAGCAGCATCTCCCGATTTCCCATGCAAACGCGTATAACTTTTCATGCACACGTCCAAATGGCTTTGTTCTTCTTCTCACGCCTTCATGCTTCCTTCTTCATCATCAAATGATAGCATGTTGACCAATCTCGGGCTGAATATTTGATCTTCATGGGCTGCCCAAATTATCTGAATATTTTCATGCACTTGTGTTCTTCAAATCTTGATCTCCAATCTTTAATCTTGAACAACATGATTATCTTTGAAGCTCTCAATGGCATTCTTGGATTCGATTCTTTTATGCTTTTCGGGTTCGTATCAATAGGGGAACCATGTAACATTATTATTTTAGACTCTATTTGATAAATTTAGCTTTGTGCTTTCAATATAGTCTCACCCCCTTCAAAACCTTTGTGATTTGGTTCGAAAATTACACTCTTAAAGCTTAGCAAACTTTAGGTTTTATTTCAAGTCTCGTTCTAGTGCTCGTGTGGTGCTAGGGTTGGATTGCTACGAAGAGGATTCAAGTGGTGATTCGTTTGGTGGAGTAATCTTCACTAGGTGGACGCTCTGAGTTCGATTCATTCTACAACAACATCGACGCCTCCATATCGACGTCCTCCATCTTGCCACAATTCGTCCATATCACTATCAAGCCATCACAAAGTCAGTTCGAGTTCCTTCCATCAAGTTCTCAAGTCGTTCCACTAATCCGTAAGTTCATTATATCTCTATCATATCCTGATGTGACCCGGGGCCTATGGGACACGACAAAGATAACGATGCGGAAGCTAAGGAACGAAACTACGGGTAACGAAAGGGATCAATACGTATCTAACTAGACGACTAAGAACCAACTAAAATACTTAGATTACGACACACAAAATAAACACAAAATCCAAATAAATGGGCTGTTTTGGGAAGGCTAAGGGACGACAATGACGAAGGTTTCACGTGTGTGAGGTAGAGGTGAAGAACGGCTTGGGTAGATAGGATATGATAAAGATAGAATTCACTACTATACCTAGTGATGCTATAGTTGAACAAACCGTACCTCCTCTTGTCAGTCCTTACAATATCTATCGCAAATATGGAAGTCTTACTAAGAGTATTCGTTCTCTTGTAACCTCCAAAAATCCACCAGTTCGAGAATATGTTCAGTCCTCAAAGATGGATCAATGTGGCCTTCCTGCCACTAATCAAGAACAATATGTCACGTTATCAATACCTCGTGACTATATTGAAGCCTGGAGAAAGGAAGGATACACCCATCTTCACATGGGAGCTGTTCGACTTGTTCTTTCCTACAATGGAAGAAAAGGTTTACCAGTTACAGCAAGAATTGCTCTACTAGATACTCGTTATCTACACTATGAGCATGCTGTTATTGGAACAGTGCTTACTACTCTAAATGCCGGAAGTGTTGTTGTCACTTTCTTTCCAAACTTTGCACTATCCCTACAAGATGCCTCTCTTGAATCAACCTTCAAGGTTCAAATTCAAATAGCTGGTGCTGATCAATCTCCCAACAGCTATATGGCCACTCTACATCATCAAATAGTCTATCGCCTTCAAAATCATAGTCTTGATCTTAAAAATCAAGGGACGGCGGATGCTCTAATGATCCTGGCAGAAGCCGGCACTGGAGTTCCAACAATTGTGCAAGTCCCCAGACAAATCAATAGGAAGGATTTGGAGCGTTTAGTACCAGCAGAGTGGATCACCAATTATGAAGCAATGCATCAAGAGGCAGCTCCAATCCAAGCCACAGACTTCAAATTTGAACGACTACAAGATGGAAAGGTTAAAACTATCTTTAAACCTGACAGGGTGGAATCCAGTTCCAAGACGCTATTTCAACTTCTCATCTCTCCTGTTCAAAATCCTATCATGAAGGACTCCGGCGGATTCCCTATTCCTATCTCTTCCTTCTTTTCTGATGGAAGAGAAGTCTACACCAGCATGATAAATGGCCATTTCATCTGGGATGCAGATCCATCCATGTGCGATCCAAGATGCAACTGTCAAGATGATTCATCCGATGATGAATTTGAAGAAGAAGAGGATGACTATCTTAATGATGAATTCTACTATGATTATAGTAGATATCCATCTAACCATCCAGAAGAAGATGATGATGAAGCTTTTGGTGCCCTCTCCTACCCAAAAAAGTCTAATCATAGCGGCGGGAAGTATACAACTCCTACTTCTCAATGTTTTATGTTTAGAAACTACGATGATGAATTCCCTCCTTTGTCTCGACATGAAGATCTTGCTAATAATATTAGTTCAAGACCTTACATCCAGAGTACAACAATGGAGCCAACCGGTCAAAGGAAACCTTTAAATCAAGGAGAAGAAGTTCTAAACTGGCATACTATTAATGCCAGAGCTCAAAATCGATCACTTCAAACAATTGATTCAAAGGTTACTCGAATTCTTGACAAAGTCCATAATTCAAATGAAAGAGTCCAATCCATTGAAGTTCAACTCAGACGAGCAGAACAGAGATTATCTCATCGAATAAACCAACTGGACTCAGAATTGCAAGCCCTCATGTCAAGAAATCAATATGGCCAAGAATTCATGGAAAAGGAAGCTGAAATAAGAAAACTCAAGAAGGAGATGCAAAAAATTGATGAAGATAAAGCCCGCTCTCTGTTTTTACCACATCCTCATTCCAGCATCACGCCACCAGAATCTCCTGAATATTCTAAATATTTTGGAATGATTTCTAGTATTCCACTAGAAATTCCCAAGAAGGCCAAAAAGAAGACTATTCATAAAGTTGATGTACCAGATGATGATAATGATGAAACTCAACCAGCAGATACTCTAATGGTCTATCCTAATCATTCCATCTTCCATGACTCATCCAGTCTCTCAGATGCCTCTACCAACATTGAAGAAGATGAAGGAATCGCAGACGTGTCTAAAATCTTGATGGCCGATCCTGAATCTCAGCCCTATACTGAGCCTGAACCCCTTTCAGTAGATTCAGATCCAGAAGCTGGCGATGATCCATATGTATCTCATCCTGAAGATGATCGTTTCCCAAAACAGTCAAGCGGACCATGGTTCTCTTTTGATGATGTTCCAATACAGAAAAGGAGAGAGAAGATGCATACTTTTGCAGCCTGGATAGATAATCAACTTAACAAAGATGGTGCAGATCTTCGAGTTGTTCTTAAGGAATTTACCTCAAGATTCCTTGGAACATTACGAGAATGGTTTCTAAGCTTGGGTGAATATCGGCAACTTCAGATTCTCAATGCAACCACCCCTGGAGAAGCGTTGGGAGAAATTCATCGTGAATTCATTGGTGATATTTCTCTCTACACTAAAACAATTTCGCAGGAGTATTTTCTGATGAGATGCTGTTCATTATCCAAAAAGGACTTAGACTGGCATTTTAAGCGAATGTCAGAGCGATTCTATTGTCTTAATGGATATAATGATCCTAATCTCAAGAACGTATATCTTGCATCTTTGCCGAAAGAGCTACAACCAGAAATGACCCGAATGATTCAAGCCACTCGAAGGGAGCTCTCTCAAACCAGCATGGGTCAAATTCATCAAATTTGTTTAGCAGCCTTGGATAAACTCTGTGAACAGAAGAATCTTTTCAAAGAAATGATGGAAAGGCGCAAGATTCCAAAATCTGTTTGTGACAAATCATATCTTGAGATAAAGTGCTCTGACAAAGAATGCAGCTGTTCGTCATCAAAAAAGAAGAAAAAGGCCAAATATCGAAAGCAGAAAAATAAGAAGAAATACAGATTCTTCAAAAGGAAGCAATTCAGGAAAAAGAGAACAAACAGATGTTATCTTTGCAACAAAGAAGGACACTTTGCCAGGAACTGCCCAACCAAAGAAAGCAAAGCCTCAAAGCTCGCCTCCCAGGCTTTTCATTATCATGAGATAGATGCTGATGATGCTGATATAGAATCTTTATTCTCTGAACAAGATGAACAAGATTCTGACACTGCATTTATCCTTCAAGAATCATCTGAAGATGAAGCATCTACCGAAGAAGCAGTTCCAATTCTGATGATGAAACCTTATCCAGCACTACACTCAAATATGGTGCTTGAAGAAGGTATTCCTTCACCACATCTTGATGTACAAATCTTGCAAAGTAAATATGATAAACCTATCAAGGTAATTGGAGTCTTGGATACTGGAGCAAGGAGGACTATGCTGAATCCAGATATTTTACCAGAAGATGCCTGGGAGACACGTCATGAATACTTTTTTACAGCAGATGGACAAACCTTCCATACTTCTTTAATCTCCAAACATCCCATTGGAATACAACTTTTTCCCGAATGTACAGTATGGATTAAAGTCATTGGAAGCAAGCTGCATGGGCACGATCTTCTAATGGGTTTTGATCTCTTCTTCAAAGCTCAAAGGTTACAGATACTCCCCCATGGTGTCCGATTCAAAAGAAGATTTCAACCCTATTCCGTATCCCAAAAATTGTTCTCTCTACAGGATACGCCAGAAAATTTTGAAGAAACTGCCAAGGAACTCAGAAAACTATGTGCTGAATCTCATGCTGAGTTCCAACATCCTGCTCCTTTATGGACAAATGAGGCATTCTTTGTCCAGCTCCCCTTCAAGAAAAATGAAGACATCAATTCTACCAAAGCCACACATCCAGGCATGAATCCAGAGGAGTTAGCATTGGCAAAGCAAGAATGTTCTCAACTCTTATCACTCGGCCTCATTGAACCAACCAAATCCAATTGGGCCTGTCCAGCATTCTATGTTAATAATAGAGCTGAGCAAATCAGGGGAAAGAAGAGGTTAGTAATTGATTACAAAATACTCAACTTCTATCTTCTAGATGATAAATTTCCCTTACCCAGAACACAAATGCTCTTTGCCCAATTATCTGAAGCCCGAATCTTTTCAAAATTTGACCTCAAATCTGGATTCTGGCAAATAGGCATTCATCCTTCAGATAGATATAAAACTGCTTTCTGTATCCCAACAGCACAATACCAATGGAAAGTCATTCCATTTGGTCTAAAAGTTGCCCCCTCTCTTTTCCAAAAAGCTATGACCCGTATATTTGAGCCAATCCTTTATTCTGCCCTGGTCTATATTGATGATATCTTACTCTATTCCAAAAACACCGAAGAACATGTTGTCCTACTCAATCAGTTTCTGGAATTGGTCCAAAATTATGGAGTCATGCTATCTGAAAGAAAAAGCATTATTGGAAAAGACAGTATTACATTTCTGGGCATGAAGATATCTGATGGACAATATGAGCCTGGTCCCAATATTGCTGAGGAGTTGCAAAAGTTTCCTACTGAAAAGCTTACTGTCAAAGAGATTCAACAATTCCTTGGAATAGTAAACTACATCAAGGATTTCATTCCCAACTGCTCAAGATATACCAGCAAACTCTCAAAACTCCTAAAGAAGAATGCTCCTGACTGGGGAGATGCCCAAACTACTGCAATCAAGCAACTCAAAGATGCATGTCAGACTCTACCCTCCTTGAGAATCCCGGGTAGTGGGCAACGGATTTTGCAAACTGATGCAAGTGATGAACACTGGGGAGCAATACTTCTTGAAAAGATTGATGATAAATTGCTATACTGCGCTCATGCCAGCGGACAATTCAAAGATTCTGAAAGGCATTATCATGCAATCTATAAAGAAATTCTTGCTGTGAAAAATGGAATCAAGAAATTCGAGTTTCATCTGGTGGGGTATGATTTCATCATACAACTAGACAACACTTCATTTCCAGCTATCATGGATCTCAAAAACAAAGGAGTACCAGAAAAACAACTTCTCCGTCTCAAAGATTGGTTTTCAAAATACAGCTTCACAGTTCAACATATCAAAGGAAAGGATAACATTGTTCCTGATTATCTTTCCCGAAGACCTCAACTCCATCTGATATCTTCTTCTCAGGTACTTCCTGTCATTTTCATGACCAACAAGAAAAAGGTGAAAAATAGATCCTACGTCATAGTAGGAGGACGAGGTAAAAATCCTTTTTTACCTACTAAAAACCTCCATCTTAAAGAATTACCCAACCACCTTGTCAAGCCTGATTTCTCTTTTCCACCTTCAAGCCAACCTTTTCATACAGTCAGTAATATTCGGTTATTTGCTAGACAACATCTTTTCCGATACCTTTCACAGTATATAACCGAAATTCAACTCCCATATGAATTGGCCTGCTTTGATATCCAAAAACCATTTCTCATGATAGCCTACACTTGTCCCAGAACACTCCTCACCATAAATTCCTTCTGGTATCTTTGGTGTCTTTCTACACTCTATTATCATGTTATAGAAATGAGTATTGAAAAGATGCTCCCATTCTTCTGCAACAATGAGAATGATAGCACTCTTCTATGGCAATTATTATCATGGTATGCTCCTAGAGATGAATGGCAAAGATTTCTTCAACGTGAATTTCAAGCTGCTGAAAAATCTGTGGATCCACACTTGATTCTTATATGCCATAGGCCTTATTCAAATGATAATGGTGGGAAACTTGAACCCATACCAATGTATTACAAATGGAAGACACTTGAAGGCTCCATTGACACCAACCAACCTGAGCAACGTGAACTATATCAACACATCTGCTTTGTTAATAAAGTAACTGCTGAGGACGCCATGGAAGATTTGGTCTACACTTCTCTAGTTATGAAACCCTACCCCAATTCAGAACAACCAAATCCAAAACCAGAGACGAGACTGACAACCACCTACTTTCTTGATCCATGGTGGCCCTCAAATGGCGACTTCCTTGATCCTGAATGGCCTTATATTACAGATCCTCTTGAACCAGGAGAAGGTACTAGTCAACCACCTGATGTGGAAAAAGAACCAGGAGAAAGCACTAGCCAACTACCCGACGTGGAAAAAGAAGATTCAAATATGAAAGATTGACTAGTCTTTGTTTTTTTTTTGCCTGTATTTACCTTTTTACCACATGTAAATAATTTCTAAATATGTCATACTCCTATCTGATAGGAGGAGATAAAAAAAAAAAATGTGTCACTCAAAGAACACATCTCAAGCAGGAACCAACACGTGTCCCATCCAAGCGTCAGCACTCAAAGGACACAACCCAAGAAAGAATCAACACGTGTCGCAACCCAGAAAAGGATCAACACCAACTGACACGAAGCAAGACAGATGTCCTACATGCAAAAATCTAAATCTCTAAGTTAGACGTGTCCTCTATGTAAAATAAACAGGTGGCCCTTTATGTACAGATAGACCCTATGTACAGTAATTCCGAGCTCTATAAAAGGAGCTCTCCGAATGTTGTAAAGGGAACAAGCACAAAATCAATAAAACCTCCCTTTCAAATATGAAAATGTTCTAAATCCTTTGATTCTTTCTCGGAAACCTTTGTGAAATTTATATATGTTCTTCGATTATTCTCTCATATAGAAAGATAATTACACTCACTATGCTCTGTACTCGCCTTAATAAAGGATCTTGTACATCAGAAAAGTGTAACTATCTAAGCCTGGTATGGCGTCGGTCCTCATAGTTCATACGGTGGTTTATATCTAAAAGAGATATATGGTTTATGATATACAATTCAAAGGTTAAAGGCATTGTTAGCCATAACAGAACCTGCGAATTTGTTATATTAATTCTATATATAGCTTCGAGGAAGATCAAATATTCAGTCCGAGATTGGTCAACATGCTATCAATTAATGATGAAGAAGGAAGGCATGAATATAGTCGGTATGGGCATACTGACTGGGTTGGCGTTGAAAATAACGTGTGGATTCATCCAACAATAGTCCAACACGTTATTGAAGAGCCCATGTCCATAAGTGGCGAATTTACAAGGCCCAAAAATCAGTTTGGGATAACCTTATCTAGTTAGATTTAGATGGATTTTTGTTATCTTATTTTTGGTATTTTTTGATTTTATCCTAGTTTGATTAGGATTAATGTTAGAATCAAATTCTTCTAGTTTTAGGACTCTAATTTTCGTCCATATTGCCTCCTATAAATAGGAGTACCTTGTGACATTATTATTTAGACAATTGCAAGAAATAAAGAGTTATTCTCAATCTGTCTCACGATCCTTCGGTTGATCAAACTTTTATCTACAAATCTATTGTTCTAGCAAATTAATAGTCTTATTTAGGTTCTTCAGGGTATAATTAAGTACTTGGGATAATTGCTATCCGGAGAAGCTAGACGTGCGCATTCGAGTTGTTACAAAACGGGTTCGCCGATCCTGATTGATTCTACCTTTCATCGCCGCCAAAGTCACCTTCCCGACGTCCTTTGTCGCCGTCTGTATCGTACGCCGTCGTCCCAGCCACCGTTCAAAGTTATCCAAGAGTCCTAGTTCGTGTCTACGTATTCTAGATACGTAGACAAGAGCCACGTCGGTTTCTATCGTTCGTGGTTCAATACGTTGTTTTTGTTCGTTTTCTCGTTTTGAGTCTTTCGAGTTATAATATTTCCATTGTGCATTGAAAAAAAAAAAAAGAGCAGAGGGATCGAATCCCTACAGCACAAAAAAAAATCGTTAAAAAAAAAACAACAAAAATTCAATTTAATTCTTGTGTTATTGATTTAATTTCCTTGTTTTTAGATTTGTTTCCATACATTTAGGGATTTTTAGATTATGTTCACATTGGTTAAACACATCCAAAAGTCTTTTACCTTATCTTCTAGATTTGTTTCCTTGTTTTTAGATTTCTTTCCATCCTCATCCATATCTTCCATACTTATCCACCCATATTTTGAATCCTACCATCTATAGGGTTCGAAATTTTCAGGCTCAATTACAATCTATAATTTGGAAAATTACGTGTGGCAGACGATCACTTAATGTTGTTGATGAAATTCGAACTTAAATTTTTTGTTCTCAAACTTATACCATTCCACTATTAGGTCATCCCAAAACGATGTTATAAAAATCATTTTTGTGATTCTCAAACAAGTGGTTTTGTGGTTGACCTAGAAGAATGTGCGTTGCCTCCATAGGGATACGTCGCACAAAACAGTGTCAGCAAACTTATTGATTGAGAATGAGACACTTACCTGGTGAACCACGCGAATCTCGCCTCTATCTGTAATCCACTGCAACTTATAGGGCTTGGGATGCTTCTGTGGTACTAGGCCGAGCTTGTCCACTGCATATTGACTAATGGCGTTAACAACACTACCACTGTCAATAATCATGGAACAAATTTTGTCTTGGATGGAACAACGGGTGTAGAAGATATTTTCCCGTTGATCTAGCTGTGGTGGCTGAGCTATAGCCATTTATCCACTCGTGTTTATCTCTCAAATATATGGTGCACATGTGTGAATGAATATGGGGGTGTGGATTGATTGAACTCTGCAGCTTCTCTTGACTAGCTCCTCTGGGTCTTCTTCAAGCTCCAACGGATAAAATCAAGCCAGAAGGTTGCTAAGAGTAGAAGTAGGCATGTGGAATGAGTATTTCGGGTAGATGGTGTATATGGACCACGGGTGTACGGGTGTACGGGTGTATGGGTGTACGGGTGTATGGGCTATGTGGTGTATATGGTGAACCGGGTGTATGTGTAATTGAGCCTGAAAATTTCGAACCCTATAGATGGTAGGATTCAAAATATGGGTGGATAAGTATGGAAGATATGGATGAGGATGGAAAGAAATCTAAAAATAAGGAAACAAATCTAGAAGATAAGGTAAAAGACTTTTGGATGTGTTTAACCAATGTGAACATAATCTAAAAATCCCTAAATGTATGGAAACAAATCTAAAAACAAGGAAATTAAATCAATAACACAAGAATTAAATTGAATTTTTGTTGTTTTTTTTTTAACGATTTTTTTTTTGTGCTGTAGGGATTCGATCCCTCTGCTCTTTTCTTCTTCTTCTTTTTTTCAATGCACAATGGAAATATTATAACTCGAAAGACTCAAAACGAGAAAACGAACAAAAACAACGTATTGAACCACGAACGATAGAAACCGACGTGGCTCTTGTCTACATATCTAGAATACGTAGACACGAACTAGGACTCTTGGATGACTTCGAACGGTGGCTGGGACGACGGCGTACGATACAGACGGCGACAAAGGACGTCGGGAAGGTGACTTTGGCGGCGATGAAAGGTAGAATCAATCAGGATCGGCGAACCCGTTTTGTAACAACTCGAACGCGCACGTCTAGCTTCTCCGGATAGCAATTCTCCGAAGTACTTAATTATACCCTGAAGAACCTAAATAAGACTATTAATTTGCTACAAAGCATCCAAAGCCATACAAGCTGCAATGGCTCACTGATCGCGGTTCAATCAGAGTAACAGGTCAGGTACGCGTTTCATTTACTAAAGGTCGTTATTCTGACACTGTTCTTTGTGATGTTATTCCTATGGAGGCAGCCCACATTCTTTTAGGAAGACCGTGGCAATTCTACAGAAAAGCAGTTCACGATGGTTTGGCCAACACCTATTCGATCACCAGGATGGTCGAACTACTGTGCTCAAGCCACTCGCTCCTAAAGCTGTTGCAGAGAATCAAGAAAGGATGCAAGAGAGATTTAAGCAAGAACAGGCAAAGCACCACAGCCGCCGCCCGGACTGCCGCCGTGAACGGCCGAGACTCGGCCGAGACACAACAGCCGATCCCTTCTTCAAGTTCGGCCAATGCAGCCCCTTTTAATGATGCCTTAGTTCGTGGCAAATCATCCAGATCAGCCCCTAAAGTTGAACAAAATCGGTCTTTGTTCATCTCAGTTAAAGGCGTAGAGAAAGCACTAAAAGCAGGTTTACCTTTCGTTCTTTTGTCTTATAAGGACAGTGCTACTAATGGTGTTTCTTTGCCTTGTGATGTGCAGCCCCTTATGGAGGAGTTCGCGGACGTGTTCCCGGAAGAGATTCCAAGTGGATTACCTCCAGTTCGTGGGATCGAGCACCAGATCGACTTCGTACCCGGCGCAGTCTTACCCAACAAACCGGCGTACCGCACGTCCCCCGAGGAGACGAAAGAGATCGACCGTCAAGTGAAGGAGTTGCTAGAGAAGAAGCAAATCCGTGAGTCGATGAGCCCTTGTGCAGTTCCAGTCATCCTAGTGCCAAAGAAGAACAACGAATGGAGGATGTGCATGGATTGCCGCGCCATCAACAAAATAACGGTTAAGTACAGATTTCCTATCCCTAGACTTGATGATATGCTAGATGAATTAAGTGGTTCTAATGTGTTTTCTAAGATAGATTTAAGATCTGGTTATTTTCAAGTTAGAATGCATGAAGGGGGATGAATGGAAAACTGCGTTTAAAACAAAGCATGGTCTATATGAGTAGTTAGTTATGCCATTTGGTCTCACTAATGCACCGAGCACGTTTATGAGGTTAATGAACCATTAAGTGCTTTAAATGTCAAGGTAGAGGTCACATAGCCAATCAGTGCCCAAACCGACGTGTGATGATCCTAAAGGACAATGGTGAGATTGTGACGGATGAAGAAGAGGTTGATCCGGAGATACCGGGTTTATCCGAGTCGAGTTGGGAAGAGGAGTACGCAGCGCCCAACGCTCTCATTTTGGTTGCACGCAAATCTCTTAGCTTGCACACCAAGAGCGTCGACGAGGAGCAAAGGGAGAACATATTCCATACCCGATGCCACATTAAGGATAAGGTATGTAGTATGATTATTGATGGCGGTAGTTGTACTAACGTTGCAAGTGTTGTGATGGTGACAAAATTAGGATTGCCGGTTCTCAAACATCCGAAGCCATACAAGCTGCAGTGGTTGAATGATAGTGGAGAAACTAAGGTGAACAAGCAAGTTCGAGTGCCATTTCGGATTGGCAAGTATGAAGACGAAGTGTTGTGTGACGTTGTGCTTATGCAAGCGGGACATATTTTGCTAGGACGTCCATGGCAATTCGATAGGAGGGTGAAGTATGATGGCTTCATGAACAAGTACTCTTTTGTACTTAACAAGAACACGGTGACACTAGCCCCTCTAACACCATCTCAAGTGTCCGAGGACCAAGTGAAGCTACAAGAGGAGGCCGATACCATGAGAAAGAAAGGAAAGGAGGCCAACGTTGGAAAGGAGATAGTCCAACATGCTTGTTTTGCAACAACCAGTGGTGTCAAATGGGCGGTGCAAAATGAGAAGCCAATGTACTTGATGATCCGCAGAGATGTGTTAATGAGTGCTAACCCATTTGATCCATCTTTGCCTAGTCCTATTGTGTCTCTTTTGCAGGAATTCAAGGATGTCTTTCCTGAAGAGATGCCACCGGGATTGCCACCAATTAGGGGAATCGAGCACCAAATTGATTTCGTGCCCGGCGCCATATTGCCAAACCGGCCAGCATATCGAAGCAACCCTGAGGAGACAAAAGAGCTAGAACGTCAAATACATGAGCTACTGGAGAAAGGCCAAGTGAGGGAGAGTTTGAGCCCATGCGCGAGTCCAGTTCTACTCGTGCCGAAGAAGGATTCATCACTACGGATGTGTGTCGACTGCAGAGCCGTCAACAACATTACGGTAAAGTATCGACATCCCATTCCCCGTTTAGATGATATGTTAGACGAATTACATGGTGCATGCATATTCTCTAAGATAGACTTAAGAAGTGGATATCACCAAATTCGCATTAAAGAAGGGGATGAGTGGAAAACGGCATTCATTACAAAACTAGGATTGTATGAGTGGTTAGTTATGCCGTTTGGGTTAACAAATGCTCCTGGTACATTTATGCGTTTAATGAACCATGTCTTGCGTGCCTTTATAGGTAGATTTGTGGTGGTTTATTTTGATGACATATTAATCTATAGCAAGAATGAAGAGGACCATGTTGAGCATTTGAAATTTGTTTTGCTTGCTTTGAGAAAGGAACAACTATATGCTAACTTGAAGAAATGCACCTTTTGCACAGATAAGGTTGTGTTTCTTGGTTTTGTTGTTAGTGCAGAAGGAGTACAGGTGGACGAAGAGAAGGTTCGAGCCATTCAAGAGTGGCCGACGCCAACAAATGCGAGTGAGGTTCGAAGTTTTCACGGACTTGCGAGCTTCTATCGGCATTTTGTTCCACATTTCAGTAGTATCGCAGCACCCATGACTGAGGTGATCAAGAAGACTGTGGAATTCCATTGGGGAGAAGCACAAGAGAAAGCGTTTCAAGCGCTCAAGGAGAAATTGACACATCCACCGGTACTATCTCTTCCAAACTTTTCTAAAACTTTTGAGATAGAATGTGATGCTTCTGGTGTTGGAATTGGTGCAGTGTTGATGCAAGAGATACGGCCCATTGCCTACTTCAGTGAGAAGCTTGGCGGCGCCACTGCAAAATACCCGACATATGACAAGGAGTTGTATGCACTAGTTCGGACATTGCAGACGTGGCAACACTATTTGTGGCCTAAGGAATTTGTAATCCACACCGATCATGAGTCGTTGAAGCATTTGAAGGGGCAACACAAGTTGAACAAAAGACATGCCCGCTGGATGGAGTTTTGATGAAGCCATGGACAACAAAGATGATGAAGAACCGGAGTTGCAATTTAGAGGACCAATCACAAGATCAAGAGCAAAGAAGTTGCAAGCTTACTTGCAAGTGTTGATTCGAAGAAAGCTCGAGGTTGGAGATGAAGAAGTCAAGAGAAGCAATTCCAAGATAGTTAATTTATTAACTATTGAAGATCAAGAACACACCATGGAGTATTAATCTTGAAGAGATGAAGATGAAGAGTTCAAGAGCATGTGTGCATGTGCATGAAATTTGTCGTGCATGTGTGTGCGGTTTCTAGTGAAGAAATCGGTCCCATAGTAATTAATTATGGGATTGATTTTATTTAGACCATAGTATTTATTTAATTAATTTAGACTATAGTTTAGATCAGATTTTTATTTAATTATTTGAGTAATTTTCGTCCATAATGAGAATAGGTTTGACTAGAATTGTATTTAAGGCAATTTCCTACCTTGAATAGAATTCTAGCTTAGGTATCTTCCTAATATAGTTAGAGATCTCTTTTGGATCAATTTTTAGGCCTTTTAACCTTATTATTTTCGTGGCTTTTAACCCTATAAATAGGGGAACCATGTAACATTATTATTTTAGACTCTATTTGATAAATTTAGCTTTGTGCTTTCAATATAGTCTCACCCCCTTCAAAACCTTTGTGATTTGGTTCGAAAATTACACTCTTAAAGTTTAGCAAACTTTAGGTTTTATTTCAAGTCTCGTTCTAGTGCTCGTGTGGTGCTAGGGTTGGATTGCTACGAAGAGGATTCAAGTGGTGATTCGTTTGGTGGAGTAATCTTCACTAGGTGGACGCTCCGAGTTGGATTCATTCTACAACAACATCGACGCCTCCATATCGACGTCCTCCATCTTACATAATTCGTTCATATCAAGATCAAGACATCCCAAATCAGTTCGAGTTCCTTCCATCAAGTTCTCAAGTCGTTCCATTAATCCGTAAGTTCGTTATATCTCTATCATACCCTATCTACTCAAGCCATTCTTCACCTATACCTCACCATCGATTTTCCTTCACCATTGCCGTTCCTTTAGCCTTCCAAGACAGCCCATATATTTGGATTTTGTGTTAATTTTGTGTGTCGTAGTCTAAGTATTTTAGTTGGTTCTTAGTCGTCTAGTTAGATACGTATTGATCCCTTTCGTCACCGGCGTAGTTTCGTTCCTTAGCTTCCGCATCATTTATCTTTGTCGTGTCCCATAGGCCCCGGGTCACATCAAGTTTGTAGAGACGTTTCCATATGTCATCAAGTATAAGCAAGGGAAGGAGAATGTAGTGGCTGACGCACTATCGAGGAGGTACGCTTTACTTTCTACCTTAGATGCTAAGTTACTTGGTTTTGAGCACATTAAGAGTATGTATAGTGATGATGGTGATTTTAAGGATATATATGTTGCATGTGAAGAATCTGGAGATGGGAAATTTTATAGGCATGATGGATACTTGTTTAGAGAAAATAGGTTGTGTGTGCCTAATTGTTCCATGCGTGAACTTTTATTATTGGAGTCACATGGTGGTGGTTTGATGGGGCATTTTGGGGTAGCAAAGACTCTAGCTGCATTGCGGGAGCATTTCTTTTGGCCTCATATGAAACGTGATGTGGAACGTGTGTGTGCTAAGTGTGTTACATGTAGACAAGCAAAATCTCGAGTCCAACCACATGGTTTATACATGCCTTTGCCTATTCCTACATCACCTTGGATAGATATATCTATGGATTTTGTGTTAGGATTGCCTAGGAGTAAACGTGGTCATGATTCTATTTTTGTGGTTGTGGATAGATTTTCCAAGATGGCACATTTCATAGCATGCTCTAAAACAAATGATGCATCTTACATTGCTGATTTGTTCTTTAAGGAAGTTGTGCGTTTGCATGGCATGATGCGACCCGGACTATTAATCTAGGACGAATCTAGAGAACGTAGCGGAAGACTTTAGGATACGAACACGTCAGCTAAAGAAGAGAATCAATCCGACTCAAATAGACGGCTAAAACTAACTAATCTAGACAATTAAAATACCTAGAACTATGACACAAAATATATAACACAATACCAAAGGGATAGGGCTGTATAGATACGAACCTAGGGCTGAATTATGGATGGAATTCGTGTGTGATGGCTAAGTGAAGAATGGCTTGGTGAAGATAGGATATGATAGGGATATGACGAACTTACGGATAAAACGAACGGTAGAAGATTGATCGAATTTGTGGCTAACTTTTGAGGCGTGCGTCGATGGGGAATGGAAGACGTCGATGATGGTTGATGGTTGGTGATTGTTGATGTGAATCACAACCCGATAGTTGCCTTGCGATCTCGAACGTACCACGAGGCCAAAATCTCTAAGTTGCTCTTCGATATTAGCGAGTACCCGTTAATCCCTCGAGTGAATTAAGGAATACCCTTGAATAAGACTTAAAGATGCTATCCTCTAAGAATGATGATTTATGACTAAATCAACAAAAGTGTTTGTTTGATCAACCTAAGGATCGTGAGACAATTGAGAAAATAACTCTTTATTTCATGCAACGTCTCAAATAAAAATGTACAATGGTTCAGCAGGGGGGGAATGATGAGGACATCCATGGCAATGATGAAGTCAATAAAGAGCTGCAATTCAAAGGCCCCGTCACAAGACTACGAGCTAAGAAGTTGCAAGAATATTTGCAAGCTGTAATTCGCAAGAAGTTCGAAGTTGAAGACGGAGTACAAGGAAGCTTGAAGATGATGACATTATTGAAGATGGAAGATGGAGAGCAAGATATGGAGTG
This sequence comes from Perilla frutescens, assembly GCA_026008535.1. Lineage (NCBI taxonomy): Eukaryota > Viridiplantae > Streptophyta > Magnoliopsida > Lamiales > Lamiaceae > Perilla > Perilla frutescens. The sequence continues at coordinate 38,093,896 of BRKX01000019.1, forward strand.
CAATACATGAAGGAGGCATGCAAGAAGTGCTTTTGTTGGGCTTGATGTGTATACTTGCTATTCAGCCCAAGTTAAGCATACATGGTGGAAAAGCCCAAAATAATTCGGCCCTTGATGATCCAATTAAGGGGATTGATTTATTAGACTATAGTATTTTATTTATTATATTATGGATGAAATTTTGCAGATTTTTAGTTAGGATTTTTCAGTTATTTTAGATAGAATTTTGACCAGATTTTTAGATAAGGCAAGATCTACAAAATCTACCTTAAATAGAATTCTAGTTTAGGAAGTTTTCTAGTCCAATTTGGACAAGTCTTTTAGTTAGTTTTAGCTAGAAATTTCGTGCTCCCCTCTAGTATAAATAGAGGATCATTGTCAACATTATTCTTCAGACCATATTTGATAATTTTAAGCTTTGCTTTCAATATTGTCTCAACCCCAGTTTATATCTTTGTGAGTTTAGATCTTTTAAATTCATACTCTTAGATTTAGCATCTCTAAGTTTTACAAAGGGAATTCGCCGTCCACGTTCGAGGGATCGTCGGAAACTCGCTATCGAAGAGCAACTTAAAGAATTTGGCCTTGTGTACGTTCGAGATTTAAGGCAACTTTCGAGTTGTAATTCACATCGACAATTCATCTACATTGCCGCCGCTCGACTTCAATCACAAGCCATCAACGTCCGTTTCAAGAACAGCCACCATCGTGTTCGAGTTCGTATTCGTCTCGTTCAATCCGTAAGTCCATTACAACTCTATCATACCCTATCTACTCTAGCCATTCTAAACCTACTTCTCACCATCAAAATACCTTCACCATCATCGTCCATAAGCTCGTCCAAATCAGCCTTTGTTATTTGGATTTGTGTTTATTTGTGTGTCATTTATCTAGGTATTTTAGTTGAGTCCAAGTCGTCTAGTGAATCGAGTATAGGATCCCTTTCGTAATCGACGTAGTTCCTTTCCTAGCTTCCGCGTCTTTTGTGTCTCGTTGGTCATTGAGTCCCGGGTCACATCACATGCCCAAGACCATTATTTCTGATAGAGATGTTAAGTTCTTAAGTTATTTCTGGAAGACTTTGTGGTGTAAGTTAGGTACGAAGCTTTTGTTTTCTACTACTTGTCACCCACAGACTGATGGTCAGACGGAAGTAGTAATAAATAGGACTTTATCTACATTGTTAAGGGCAATTATTAAAAAGAACATCAAAACTTGGGAGGAATGTTTGCCACATGTTGAATTTGCATATAATAGGTCTGTGCATTCTGCATCTCAGTTCTCTCCATTTGAAGTTGCATATGGATTTAATCCTTTAACTCCGTTGGATTTGATTCCTTTACATGTTCATGAACATACTAACCTTGAAGGGGAAAAGAGAGCTGATTTTGTTAAACAGATACATGAGAATGCTAGAGTAAACATAGAGAGGCGAACCGAGCAGTATGCCAATAAGGCCAACAAGGGGCGACGGAAGGTTGTGTTTGAGCCTGGTGAATGGGTTTGGTTACATATGCGTAAGGAGCGGTTTCCAGTTCAACGGCGTTCTAAATTGCTTCCTAGAGGCGATGGACCATTCCAAGTTGTGGAGCGCATCAGTGACAATGCATACAAGTTGGACTTGCCAGGTGAGTACAAAGTGAGTTCTTCATTTAATGTTGCTGACTTAAGTCCTTTTGATGTAGGTGATGAGCTGGATTTGAGGACAAATCCTTTTCAAGAGGAGGGGGGATGATAAGACCCGAGCTGAGGAGATGTCCGATCCAATCAAAGTGCCAGATGGACCGGTAACACGAGCAAGAGCTAAAAGGTTCAAGGAAAACCTCAATGGGTTCATGCGAGAGATCTGGAACCAAGAGTTGACTAAACGACCCGTAGAAGGAGAAGAACCCGAGCCCAAGTGGAAGATAGTGATCTCGAGCTGCGGGCACGGACTACAGCACGAGTCAGGACGCGAGCAACCGGTCGCGCCGCTTGGCGCGAGCTACAGCGCGGGTGAACACGCGAGTGGATCCGGCCGCGCCACCAACGCTTCGGGCAATGAGACTGGCGCGTTCTACAGCGTGACCTAAGGCGCGAGTGAAGCCGGTCACGCCACAGACGCTACACGGAATGAGACCGGCGCGACCTACAGCGCGACTGGAGGCGCGATTGACCCCGTGTTGCGCCCAGCTGGGCGTGTCCGGAATTGCGCGATTTTTATGTTTTATTTCCTAGTTCAAGTGGGATATTAAATTAGGTCATAGTTTATTTTGGACCAACTATATAAGGCTTGTATCTTTTATTTTTGAGAACAACTTTGATTTTATTAATTTTATTACGTGAGTTTCACTTTTCTCTCTGAGAGAGTTATTCGAGTTTCACAACACAACGTGAGATTCAATCGACTTATCAAACGGAACCACCTCCCCGTTTGTGGCGTCATCACCCAATCCAAGTTCGTGTTTCCAATTGATCGAGGGTCTCGACTACATCGTGTTTGAGGTTTGACATCTTTGAGGGGCTAGGGTTTGGATCCATCTATCCATTCCCTGGAATCTGCTACAATCCTGGATAAAACATCTGTTGTCTTTGTCGTATGCCGGCGAGGATCGCATCACATGGGAAGAGTGTTTACCATATGCTGAATTTGCTTATAATCATGTTATTCATTCTTCTACTAACATGTCTCCATTTGAGGTAGTTTATGGATTTAATCCGTTAACTCCTACTGATTTGATGCCTTTACCCGTTGAGCATCTAACGAGTGTTAAAGGTATGAAGAGAGCTGATTTTATTCGAGAGATGCATGAGAAGGTTCGTGCCCGGATCGAGCACAAAGGCGCTCAAACCTCCGCCGCACGCGACACGAGGCGTAAACGTGTGATATTCCGCCCGGAGATCGTGTTTGGATCCATTTGAGTCCAGGCCGATTCCGTAACTTGAGGAAGTCCAAGTAGTCGCCCCGTGGAGATGGCCCATTCACTGTTTTGAGCCGTGTTAATGATAATGCATACCGCATTGTTCTCCCTGGTGAGTACAAGTGTTCTTCTACATTTAATGTTGCTGATTTGTCTCCTTTTTCTGCAGATGAATTCAACCATGATGAGACTGCAAATTCGAGGACGAATTCTCTTCAGCAGGGGGGGAATGATGAGGACATCCATAGCAATGATGAAGTCAATGAAGAGCTGCAATTCAAAGGACCCGTCACAAGACTACGAGCCAAGAGGTTGCAAGAATATTTGCAAGCTGTAATTCGCAAGAAGTTCGAAGTTGAAGACGGCGTACAAGGAAGCTTGAAGATGATGACATTGTTGAAGATGGAAGATGGAGATCAAGATGTGGAGTGCAATACATGAAGGAGGCGTGCAAGTGTGCTTTTGTTGGGCTTGATGTGTATACGTGCTATTCAGCCCAAGTTAAGCATGCATGGTGGAAAAGCCCAAAACAATTCGGCCCTTGATGATCCAATTAAGGGGATTGATTTATTAGACTATAGTATTTTATTTATTATATTATGGACGAAATTTTGCAGATTTTTAGTTAGGATTTTTCGGTTATTTTAGATAGAATTTTGACCAGATTTTTAGATAAGGCAAGATCTACAAAATCTACCTTAAATAGAATTCTAGTTTAGGAAGTAGTCAAAGTCCAATTCTAGTCTAATTAGGACTATTATTTTCGTCCATTAAGCCTTAGGAATTCGATCCAACTATTATAAATAGTGGATCCATATTTCATTGTTATGCAGACCATATTTGATAATTTTAAGCTTTGCTTTCAATATTGTCTCAACCTCAGTTTATATATTTGTGAGTTTAGATCTTTTAAATTCATACTCTTAGATTTAGCATCTCTAAGTTTTACATAGGGAATTCGCCGTCCACGTTCGAGGGATCGTCGGAAATTCGCTATCGAAGAGCAACTTAAAGAATTTGGCCTTGTGTACGTTCGAGATTCAAGGCAACTTTCGGGTTGTAATTCACATCATTTTATCACCATCCGTACAGCCATCCACGAAGCCAATCATCCGTCATCAACGTACGATTCAAGTCCAGCCCCTATCGTGATCGAGTTCTTCTTCGTCTCGTTTAATCCGTAAGTTCGTTTCTAACCTATCATACCCTATCTACTCTAGCCTTTCTAGCCAAAACATCATCACCGATCATCATCAATCAATCCTTCCATAATACCGTCCAAATCAGCCCTTTGTTATTTGGATTTGTGTTTATTTGTGTGTCATTTATCTAGGTATTTTAGTTGAGTCCAAGTCGTCTAGTGAATCGAGTATAGGATCCCTTTCATAATTGATGTAGTTTCTTTCCTAGCTTCCGCATCCTCTGTGTCTTTGTTGTGTCCCATAGGTCCCGGGTCACATCAAGTACCTTGTGACATTATTATTTAGACAATTGCAAGAAATAAAGAGTTATTCTCAATCTGTCTCACGATCCTTCGGTTGATCAAACTTTTATCTACAATTCTATTGTTCTAGCAAATAAATAGTCTTATTTAGGTTCTTCAGGGTATAATTAAGTACTTGGGAGAATTGCTATCCGGAGAAGCTAGACGTGCGCATTCGAGTTGTTACAGCACGGGTTCGCCGATCCTGATTTATCCTTCTACCTTTCATCGTCGCCAAAGTCACCTTCTGATGAGATCCAGATCCAGCATGGCAATAAAGAAGAAGATGATCCGGAGCTGCAGTTAAAGGTCCAATGACGCGTTTGCGAGCGAAGAAGTTACAAGCTTATTTACAAGCTTCCATATGTCGCAAATTCGAAATGCATGAAGATGAAGTCAAGGCAGCTCGAGATTGATCACCATGCTATCCATTGATGATGAAGAAGGTAGCATGAAGATGTGAGAAGAAGAAGGAAGTCATTTGGACGTGTGCATGAAAAGTTCTACGCGTTTGCATGGGAAATCGGGGGATGCTATTTTTCATGCAAAGGTGGTAAGAATTATTTACACATGGGCCACGAAATTAATCACATTAATTCAGCCCATTGTTGTGAATAATTGATACGACCCGGACTATTAATCTAGGACGAATCTGGAGAACGAAGCGAAAGACTTTAGGATACGAACACGTCAGCTAAAGAAGGGAATCAATCCGACGCAATAAATAACGAAAATACGACTAATCTAGACAACTAAAATACCTAGAACGATGACACAAACTATATAACACAAACCCAGAGAAAGAGGGTTGTAAAGGATGAGAATAAGGGCTGGAATATGTAGGAATTTCGTGTGTGAGGCTAAGTGAAGAAAGGCTTGGAGAAGATAGTGATGTGACCCGGGGCCTATGGGACACGACAAAGATAAATGATGCGGAAGCTAAGGAACGAAACTACGCCGGTGACGAAAGGGATCAATACGTATCTAACTAGACGACTAAGAACCAACTAAAATACTTAGACTACGACACACAAAATTAACACAAAATCCAAATATATGGGCTGTCTTGGAAGGCTAAAGGAACGGCAATGGTGAAGGAAAATCGATGGTGAGGTATAGGTGAAGAATGGCTTGAGTAGATAGGGTATGATAGAGATATAACGAACTTACGGATTATTGGAACGACTTGAGAACTTGATGGAAGGAACTCGAACTGATTTGGGATGTCTTGATCTTGATATGGACGAATTATGTAAGATGGAGGACGTCGATATGGAGGCGTCGATGTTGTTGTAGAATGAATCGAACTCGGAGCGTCCACCTAGTGAAGATTACTCCACCAAACGAATCACCACTTGAATCCTCTTCGTAGCAATCCAACCCTAGCACCACACGAGCACTAGAACGAGACTTGAAATAAAACCTAAAGTTTGCTAAGCTTTAAGAGTGTAATTTTCGAACCAAATCACAAAGGTTTTGAAGGGGGTGAGACTATATTGAAAGCACAAAGCTAAATTTATCAAATAGAGTCTAAAATAATAATGTTACATGGTTCCCCTATTTATAGGGTTAAAAGCCACGAAAATAATAAGGTTAAAAGGCCTAAAAATTGATCCAAAAGAGATCTCTAACTATATTAGGAAGATACCTAAGCTAGAATTCTATTCAAGGTAGGAAATTGCCTTAAATACAATTCTAGTCAAACCTATTCTCATTATGGACGAAAATTACTCAAATAATTAAATAAAAATCTGATCTAAACTATAGTCTAAATTAATTAAATAAATACTATAGTCTAAATAAAATCAATCCCATAATTAATTACTATGGGACCGATTTCTTCACTAGAAACCGCACACACATGCACGACAAATTTCATGCACATGCACACATGCTCTTGAACTCTTCATCTTCATCTCTTCAAGATTAATACTCCATGGTGTGTTCTTGATCTTCAATAGTTAATAAATTAACTATCTTGGAATTGCTTCTCTTGACTTCTTCATCTCCAACCTCGAGCTTTCTTCGAATCAACACTTGCAAGTAAGCTTGCAACTTCTTTGCTCTTGATCTTGTGATTGGTCCTCTAAATTGCAACTCCGGTTCTTCATCATCTTTGTTGTCCATGGCTTCATCATTCCCCCCCTGCTGAAAAGAATTCGTCCTCGAATTTGGATCATCATCTTGATCGAATTCACCTGCATCAAAGGGAGATAAATCAGCAACATTAAACGTTGAAGAACATTTATACTCACCAGGTAGATCAATGCGGTATGCATTGTCATTGACACGGCTTAAGACGGTGAAAGGACCATCTCCTCTTGGTGACAACTTTGATTTCCTCAAGTTTGGAAAGCGGCCGGGACTCAGATGAATCCAAACACGATCACCGGGCTGAAAGACAACACGTTTGCGACGTGTGTTACGGGCGGCGGCGGTTTGAGTTCCTTTATGCTCGATCCGGGCTCTAACTTTCTCATGCATCTCCTTGATAAGATCAGCTCTCTTTAATCCTTTAACACTTGTTAGATGCTCAACAGGTAAAGGAATCAAATCATTAGGTGTTAGTGGATTAAAACCATAAACAACCTCAAATGGGGACATGTTAGTAGAAGAATGAATAACACGATTGTAAGCAAACTCAGCATAAGGTAAACATTCTTCCCATGACTTCACATTATTCTTAATCAATGATCTAAGCAATGTTCCTAAAGTACGATTCACAACCTCAGTTTGACCATCGGTTTGTGGATGACATGCAGTAGAAAACAATAGCTTAGTCCCTAATTTTCCCCATAGAACTCGCCAAAAATGTCCCAAAAACTTAGAATCCCTATCACTAACAATAGTACGAGGAATTCCATGCAATCTAACAACATGAATAAAGAACAAATTGGCTATGTGAACAGCATCATCAGTTTTCCTACATGCAATGAAATGTGCCATTTTGGAAAACCTATCAACTACAACAAACACAGAATCTTTACCCGATCTAGACCTAGGCAATCCCAAAATAAAATCCATAGATAAATCAATCCAAGGACTAGATGGAGCAGGTAAAGGCGTGTACAAACCAAATGGATGCGAAGTAGATTTAGACTTATGACAAGTAACACATCTACTACACATGCGTTCAACATCACGTTTCATATGCGGCCAAAAGAAATGCTCATGCAACAAGGATAATGTCTTATGCACACCAAAATGTCCCATTAATCCTCCCGCATGCGATTCTAAAACAAGTAGCTTACGCATAGAACAAGTAGGAATGCATAACTTAGATTCTCTAAACAAAAACCCATCATGCACATAAAATCCATCAAAAGATCTAGTAGAATTCGAACACTGAGCATAAATGGGGCTGAAATAATCATCCATGGCATACAATGATTTAATGGACTCAAAACCAAGCATCTTAGCATGCATTAGGTTAAGCAACGTGTACCTTCGAGAAAGGGCGTCGGCGACGACGTTGTCTTCTCCTTTCTTGTACTTGATGACGTATGGAAACGACTCGATGAATTCGACCCATCTCGCATGACGCTTGTTCAAGTTGCTTTGACCTTTCAAGTGCTTCAAGCTCTCATGATCTGTGTGAATGACGAACTCCTTGGGCCACAAGTAGTGCTGCCATGTATCCAATGCACGCTTCAAAGCGTATAGCTCTTTATCGTACGTCGAATAACGCAAACTGGCGCCATTGAGTTTCTCACTGAAGTAAGCTACGGGACGTTTTTCCTGCATCAAAACAGCACCAATACCTATCCCGGAGGCATCACACTCGATCTCAAAAGTTTTGGAAAAATCCGGTAAACATAAAACAGGAGCAGAACACAATAAAGACTTCAAAGTATTAAACGCATGCTCTTGTTGTTTACCCCATTCAAACTTGCGATCCTTCTTACTTAGCTCAGTAAGAGGCGCGGCAATGCTAGAGAAATCGCGCACAAAGCGACGATAAAATCCGGCAAGACCGTGAAAGGATCGGACTTCAGACGCGGTTTTGGGCGTTGGCCATTCTCAATCGCTTTGATTTTGGAACGGTCAACCTCAATACCTCTACAACTCACAACAAAGCCTAAGAATACTACTTCATTTAAGCAAAAAGAACACTTAGACATGTTGCCATACAAACGAGCATCTCTCAAAAGCATAAATACGCGCCTAAGGTGATCTAGGTGCGCCTGTGCACTGTGACTGTATATCAGGATATCATCAAAATAAACAACAACATATTTCCCAATAACATCATGTAAGACATGGTTCATTAATCTCATAAATGTGCTCGGTGCATTTGTGAGACCAAAAGGCATAACCAACCACTCATATAAACCATGCTTAGTCTTAAAAGCTGTTTTCCATTCATCACCCTCATGCATGCGAACTTGAAAATAACCAGACCTCAAATCAATCTTAGAAAAAATCTTAGATCCACTAAGTTCATCTAGCATATCATCAAGTCTAGGAATGGGAAAACGATACTTAACTGTTATCTTGTTGATGGCTCTGCAATCCATGCACATTCTCCATTCATTGTTCTTCTTGGGCACTAGAATCACTGGAACTGCACATGGGCTCATTGACTCTCGAATCTGCTTCTTCTCCAACAACTCTTTAACTTGTCTATCGATCTCCTTGGTCTCCTCGGGGGACGTCCGGTACGCTGGGCGGTTTGGTAAGACGGCGCCGGGCTGGAAATCAATCTGGTGCTCGATCCCACGAACTGGAGGCAATCCACTTGGAATCTCTTCCGGGAACACGTCCGCGAACTCCTCCAAAAGGGGCTGCACAACACTAGGCAAAGAAACATCATTAATAGCACTGCTCTTATAAGATAAAAGAACAAACGGTAAACCTGCTTTTAATGCTTTCTCTACGCCTTTAACAGATATGAATAAGCTGCGATTTTGATCCTTCTTCGGGGCTGATCCAGATGAATCCCCACGCACTAAGGAATCATTATGGGGCTGTTTAGGAGCTGATTTGGAAGGAGAGGAGGCGGCGGCCTGTTTTGAAGGTGCGGCCGATTTATTATCGTCGGCGGCGGCTCGGGCTGCGGTTTCAGCCTCCTTTGCTCTCGCTGCTTTAAATCTCTCTTGCATAAGTCGTTGATCCTCAGAAACGGCTTTAGGGGACAGCGGCTTCAATGTTGTAGGTCGCCCGTTACGCGTCACGGTGTAGGTGTTTGTGAAACCATCGTGTACCGCGTGTCTGTCAAACTGCCATGGTCTTCCTAATAGTATATGCGCTGCATCCATAGGAATAACATCGCAAATAACAGTGTCAGAAAATCGACCAATGGAAAATTCAACACTTACCTGGCATGCGACGCGAATCTCGCCTCGGTCTGTAAGCCACTGCAACTTATATGGCTTCGGATGCTTCATTGGAACTAGACCAAGCTTGTCCACCGCATACTGACTGATGGCATTAATAACGCTCCACTGTCGATGATCATGGAGCAAATCTCGCCTTGGATAGCAACTCTCGTGTAGAAGATGTTCTCACGTTGATCCGGTTGCTCTTCATCTCGACTGATATTCAAACTTCGAATTGAAACAAGACTCACAAGAGGGAACTCAGGTTCGGCTTCTTCATGATCAGCTAGGGATGGCTCCTCCATGGTCCTGGCGATGTCCGTAGGCTGCTCGGACTCGTCCTCACTAGCGGACTCGATCTCATTTTGTTCGGTGATGAACAAAACACGCCGGTTTGGACACTGGTTCTGAAAATGACCCCAACCTTGACATTTATGGCATTGTATGTCTCGGGCTCGATTTGGGGCTGTATTTGGTGTCGGTGTGGGCTGATTGGGCCGTGTATAGGCTGGCCTTGAAGGTGGCGCAGGTGTAGACTCGGGTCTACGGTTGGACTGCGGTGTAGAACGGTCGAAGCGCCGTTCGGGTGGTCCGGATTGACCTCGGGGTCGTGTGGACTCAGTAGAAGGTGTAGAAGGTGATGTGGAAGGTGTACCTTTGTTCCAGGAAGGCCGTGTAGGGGCTGCACTGTGGTGCGATCGTCGGCGACCTTCTCTCAGCTGCTTTTCCACAATCGATGCGTACTGTACCATCCTTTCTACACTGGTGAAGTCTTTGAGCTCGACTTCACATGCAATATCGGGATTCATACCTTCAATGTACCGAATGATGGTAGCATTTAAGGTCTCCTCCTTCCCGACTCGATTCAAGGCAGTCTCCAACTCTTTGTGATATTCTTCAATCGAACGGGTGCCTTGCTTGATCCGGTTGAGCTTCTTCTCAAGCTCTCTCTCATAGTGGACTGGAATAAAACGTCCTCGCATCAATCCTTTCATCTCTTCCCAAGTATCGACAGGTGGATGTCGATTTCGGCGTTTTCTCTCCTGCTGCATCTCCCACCATGAGGCTGCGTAGCCTCTAAACTCCAAACATGCTAATTGCACCTTTTTGACTTCGGAAAAGTCATAGCATGCAAAAATCTTCTCTACCTTACGTTCCCAATCTAAGTATGCATCGGGATCGTGAAGGCCTTCAAACTCCGGAATGCTCGTTTTGATGTTATTGAGCATTCGGTCTTCTCCGTAGTCATCGGCGCGGGCTGCACGCCTGTGAGGGGCTCGGGGTTGATCTCGGCCTCGTTCAGGGGCCTCATACTCGGCATCTGTGTTCTCATCGTAGTACTCCTCTTCTGGCTCGTCTCGACGCTCATTGCGTCTAGCTGGTCCTCGAACTGCTTGAGTAATGGTCGGTGTAGTTTTAGTGCGTTCAAAGGCATGCACTAAATTGTCAATCTTGTCTGAGAGGGTCTGGTGCTGTCTCTGGAAGTGCTTTGAAAGCGCTTCAAAGTGGTACTTAGGATCCCACTGTGGTGCTAGCTCAGAATAAGATTCCATCGGTGCTTTGGACGGGTCCAAAGACGGAGTGGTCGACTGAGGGTCGACGTGTGGAATGAAGGACGACCCTGGATGGTCTCCGTGCTTCATGGTACCTACAAAATGAACAAACGTGAAGAAAAACAAGGTTGGACCTCACAATCTCACGTCACTCGTTTGTTTTCTCTCTTGATTTTACCACTCGTGTATCACTCAATATATGGGTGCACAGTGTGTGATAATATCGTGTATATGGTAGCTCTAACAAGCTAAGAGAAATCAGCTCACTTGTACTGGGAATGGACGGGTATGCTACTGTCGGAACAAGAGTGAATTTGGTGTGTAAATGAGATGATGGTCGAGTATGGATGTGTAAGGGCTGTCGAAATTTGGGTGTGGAAGAAAGGTGGTGGTCGAGTAAGTGGGGTAGGAAAGGAAAGGATTAGATGAATTAATGAAGTCCCAATTAGATTAGGAAATCCAAAAATAAATCTAGATAGAAAAAGGAAAGAAATAGAATAGGATAAGGAAAGAAGAATTCAAGAAGGCAATTGGGTGATTTGGATATGTATCAATCTATGTGACACAATCTAAATACCTTAATTAGCCTAGACTCTAGAAAGAAAGAACCAAAAATAAAATATGACTCCTAAGGAAATTACCAAAAAGAAATTAAACTTGGAAGGAAATTTCCAAAAAGAAAATAAGATCTAAAAGGAAATATCTAACTATGGATTTGTACCCAATAGGAAGGTACCAAAATAAAATAGAATACAAAAGGAAACAATGGATATACCTCTTTTTTTTTTTTTTTTTTTTTGAATTTTCGGATTTTTTTTTTTTTTATCCGATTTTTTTTTATTTTTTTTTTTGATCGTTTTTTTTTTGTACGATCTGTTTTTCTTCTTCTTTTTTTTTTTTTATAACAATGAACAATAAGAAAATTAAATTACAACTCGATAAGACTCAAAACAATAGACGAACAATTGGACGTATTGAACCACGAACGATATGAACCGACGTGGCTCTTGATACCAATTTATGATGTGACCCGGGGCCTATGGGACACGACAAAGATAAATGATGCGGAAGCTAAGGAACGAAACTACGCCGGTGACGAAAGGGATCAATACGTAACTAACTAGACGACTAAGAACCAACTAAAATACTTAGACTACGACACACAAAATTAACACAAAATCCAAATATATGGGCTGTCTTGGAAGGCTAAAGGAACGGCAATGGTGAAGGAAAATCGATGGTGAGGTATAGGTGAAGAATGGCTTGAGTAGATAGGGTATGATAGAGATATAACGAACTTACGGATTATTGGAATGACTTGAGAACTTGATGGAAGGAACTCGAACTGATTTGGGATGTCTTGATCTTGATATGGACGAATTATGTAAGATGGAGGACGTCGATATGGAGGCGTCGATGTTGTTGTAGAATGAATCGAACTCGGAGCGTCCACCTAGTGAAGATTACTCCACCAAACGAATCACCACTTGAATCCTCTTCGTAGCAATCCAACCCTAGCACCACACGAGCACTAGAACGAGACTTGAAATAAAACCTAAAGTTTGCTAAGCTTTAAGAGTGTAATTTTCGAACCAAATCACAAAGGTTTTGAAGGGGGTGAGACTATATTGAAAGCACAAAGCTAAATTTATCAAATAGAGTCTAAAATAATAATGTTACATGGTTCCCCTATTTATAGGGTTAAAAGCCACGAAAATAATAAGGTTAAAAGGCCTAAAAATTGATCCAAAAGAGATCTCTAACTATATTAGGAAGATACCTAAGCTAGAATTCTATTCAAGGTAGGAAATTGCCTTAAATACAATTCTAGTCAAACCTATTCTCATTATGGACGAAAATTACTCAAATAATTAAATAAAAATCTGATCTAAACTATAGTCTAAATTAATTAAATAAATACTGTAGTCTAAATAAAATCAATCCCATAATTAATTACTATGGGACCGATTTCTTCACTAGAAACCGCACACACATGCACGACAAATTTCATGCACATGCACACATACTCTTGAACTCTTCATCTTCATCTCTTCAAGATTAATACTCCATGGTGTGTTCTTGATCTTCAATAGTTAATAAATTAACTATCTTGGAATTGCTTCTCTTGACTTCTTCATCTCCAACCTCGAGCTTTCTTCGAATCAACACTTGCAAGTAAGCTTGCAACTTCTTTGCTCTTGATCTTGTGATTGGTCCTCTAAATTGCAACTCCGGTTCTTCATCATCTTTGTTGTCCATGGCTTCATCAGATAGGATATGATAGGGACGTGATGAACTTACGGATAAAATGAACGGTGTAGAACTCGGACTCGGGGCTGCCGTGAGGATGGACGACGGTGGAGGATGGTTTGACGTCGTGGATGGTGTTGGACGTGTGATGTTGTTGTGGTGATTCACAACCAGATAGCCTCCTTGAATCTCGAACGTATCCAAGGTTGAAATCTCCAAGTTGTTCCTCGATAGCGAATACCGGTCAATCCCTCAAGTGAATTGAGCAATACCCTTGAATAAGACTTGTAGTTGCTAGCTCCAAGAATGAATATTTTCGTGTGAAAAGTATTCAAAAGACGGATAGATTTGAGACACAAATTGAATGCAAAATCAATTTAATTCAACAATGTCTAAAATATCAACAAAACATAGAACCCCTATTTATAATACTATAGGGCACGAAATTACTAGTCTAAAGGCCCTAAAAATCAGATCCAAATTGATCTCCAAGTATACTAGGAAGTTCCCTAAAGCTAGAATTCTATTCAAGGTAGTTTCTGAATTAAAATTCTAGTCAAACCTATGACTTGGACTCTTGGACTCTTAATGACCGAAAATTAATCAAATAAAATATGATCTACTATAGTCCAAAATTAAATAAAAATAATACTATAGTCTTGATAATTAATTCTCGAACAGGCGCCTCTGGTAGATAAGACATGGTCACGCCTTATTCGCCATAACCTCCTGGAATATCATCTAATTTAAATCTTCCAATTTTCGACCAAGTTGGCTTCAATCCTCCAAGGTTTGGTCTTCATCTTCAATTGAGAGCATTGTAATCACCTTGGGGTTGCCTTGATCATTCATCTCTTCCTCGAGCTTCTTTCGCACATATCCTTGAAAGTAACCTTGAAGTTGCTTAGCTCGTAACCTTGTAATTGGACCTCGAATTTGCAACTCCGGGTTTGAACCATCAATGCTATGCACGTTCTCATCATTCCCCCCTGCTGAAAAGAATTCATCCTCGAATTTGGCTCATCATCATGGGCGAACTCAACTGCAGAAAAAGGAAAGACTAATGTGAAATTAAAAATGGTAGAACTCTTACACTCACCGAATAAATCCATGTGAGTTAAATCAGGTCCTCGTCCATGCCATGCAACAAGCGTCCCTCCCAGATAAAATAGGACTGGTTGATCATTCTCGTTCATTTCTTTAAAACTCGTGCAAGAGGCTGGACATTTTTGCAAAGCTAGCTCGGGATGGAATTTGATCACTCCCTGATGTAACCCGGGGCTAATGACACGACGAGACACAAAAATACGCGGAAGCTAAGGATTGAAACTACGTCGGTGATGTAAGGATTCTATACTCGATTAACTAGACGACTAAGACTCAATTAAAAATACCTAGACAATATCACACAAAATAACACAAATCCAATAAAGAGAAGGGCTGTTATGGACGGCTAGGATAGGTGTAGGGTTGATGGAATTTCGATGATGATGAACAGGTTTAGAGAGGCTAGAGTAGATAGGATATGATAGAGGTTCGAAAGACTTACGGTATAGATGGAAAACACGATGAATTTATGCTGAATGGAACCAAACCCTTGATGATCGACACATGATCAGGTCTTGAAGGCTTGGGAGTGTCACGGACGTTGATGGAAGGTGTAGGACGTCGAAGATGGTGGCTGGACGATGGAGGTGTTGTGATTTGAAACCCGATTAATCCCCGGCATATCTTGTACGACGAAAACGAATCTCAAAGTTACTCCTCGGTAGCAAGTTCACCCTAATTCCTCGTGTGAATTAGAACGTTCCCTTGATGTAAGACTCAAAGTTGCTAGGCTTCAAGAATGAGTATTTTCGACAGAAAATAATCAAAAGCTTTGAACGGTTGAGACACAAATTGAATGCAAACGCAATTTTAATCAATAATGTCTAAAATAATAATATGACATGGTTCCCCTATTTATAGGACTATGGGGAACGAAAATAATAAGATAAAAAGGCCTAAAAATTGATCCAAAAGAGATCTCTAACTATACTAGGAAGATACCTAAACTAGAATTCTATTCAAGGTAGGAAATTGCCTTAAATACAATTCTAGTCAAACCTATGATATTATGAACGAAAATTACACTTATTAATTAATTAAAAACTGATCTAAACTATAGTCTAAAGTAATTAAATAAATACTATAGTCTTGATAATTAATTCTCGAACAGGCGCCTCTGGTAGATAAGACATGGTCACGCCATATTCGCCATAACCTCCTGGAATATCATCTTATTTAAATCTTCCAATTTTCGACCAAGTATGCTTCAATTCATCAAAGTATGATCCTCATCTTCAATTGAAAGCATAGTAATGATCTTGGGACGGCTTTGAACATTCACTTCTTTGGCTTCTTCGACTTGGACTTCAAAACGGACACCAATCTTTGTGTTGGTTCTTCAAACCTTGATCTCCAATCTTTAATTGTTAACAAAGTAACAATCTTGGAGCTTCTCTCAACTCCTTTGTCATCTTCCAACTTCTTACATACAAATGCTTGGAAAAATCCTTGCAATTGTATTGCTCGAAGTCGTGTAAACGACCCACATATTTGCAGCTTCGGGTAAGGTTTTTCAAGGCTTATCGTGGACGTATCATGTGGAGGGAGGACGGGAATGCTATGTTCGGAACACGGATGAATTTGGAATGTGTATGAATGAGATACGGGTTGAGTATGTGTGGGAGTAGGGGCTGCCGATTGGTGTGGTGTGGGAGAGGTGGTGATCGAAGGGTATAGGGAGAAAGGAAAGAAAGTAGATCAATTAATGAAATCCCAAATTGATTTGGAGATCCAAAAATAAATTTAGAGAGAATAAGGAAAGAAATAGAATGGATAAGGAAAGAAGAAAGAGATAAGGTAAGTAGGGAATTTGGATATGTATCAATCCATGTGACACAATCTAAATACCTTAATTAGCCTAGACTCTAGAAGGAAAGAATCCAAAAATAAAACAAGATATCTAAGGTAGTTACCAAAATCTAAACAAACTAGGAAGGAAATTTTCAAAAAGAAAGAGAATCTAAAAGGAAATGACCAACTATGGATTTGTACCCAAAAGGAAGGTATGAAAATAAAATAGAACACAAAAAGGAAACAATGGATATACTTCTTCTTTTTTTGTATTTTCGGATTTCTTTTTTATGATCGTTTCTTTTCTCTTTTTTTTTTGTACGATCTGCTTTTTTTTTATAACAATGAACAATACGGATATTAAATTACAACTCGATAAAATGCAAAAAAAATAAACAGGACAAATAAACGAGTATGGAACCACGAACGATATAAACCGACGTGGCTCTTGATACCAATTTATGATGTGACCCGGGACTCAATGACCAACGTGACACAAAAGACGCGAAAGCTAGGAAAGAAACTACGTCGATTACGAAAGGATTCTATACTCGAATAACTAGACGATTAGGACTCAATTAAAATACCTAGACTTATGACACACAAAATAACACAAATCCAAAGAAGGAAAGGGCTGTTTTGGGCGAGAGTTTAGGCGAGGTTGATGATGGAGTTTTGGACGTGAGGTATGGGTGAAGAAGGGCTAGAGTAGATAGAATATGTTAGAGATGAAACGGACTTACGGTTTAGACGAACGGTGAAGAATTGATCTCGAACAAGGGCTGGACTTGGTACGGACGTTGATGGTGTTTGGAAGACGTCGATCGGCGGCAATGGAAGATGTATTGTCGATGTGAATTACAACTCGAAAGTTGCCTTGAATCTCGAACGTACACAAGGCCAAATTCTTTAAGTTGCTCTTCGATAGCGAGTTTCCGACGATCCCTCCAACGTGGACGGCGAATTCCCTTTGTAAAACTTAGAGATGCTAATTCTGAGAGTATGAATTTAAAATCTAAACTCACAAAGATTAAACGGGGTTGAGACGATATTGAAAGCAAAGCTTAATTAATCAAATATAGTCTAAAGGAACAATGAAATATGGATCCCCTATTTATAATAGGTGGGTCGAAAATCCTTAGCCTAAGAATTGAAAATAATGAGTCCAACTTAGACTAGAATTGGACTTTGACAACTTCCTAAAACTAGAATTCTATTTAAGGTAGATTTTGTAGATCTTGCCTTATCTAAAAAAAATCTAGTCAAATCTCTATCTAAAATAACCGAAAATATTAACTAAAAATCTGCCAAAATTCTTCCATAACTATAACATAAAAATTGATGAAGCCATGGACAACAAAGATGATGAAGAACCGGAGTTGCAATTTAGAGGACCAATCACAAGATCAAGAGCAAAGAAGTTGCAAGCTTACTTGCAAGTGTTGATTCGAAGAAAGCTCGAGATTGGAGATGAAGAAGTCAAGAGAAGCAATTCCAAGATAGTTAATTTATTAACTATTGAAGATCAAGAACACACCATGGAGTATTAATCTTGAAGAGATGAAGATGAAGAGTTCAAGAGCATGTGTGCATGTGCATGAAATTTTTCGTGCATGTGTGTGCGGTTTCTAGTGAAGAAATCGGTCCCATAGTAATTAATTATGGGATTGATTTTATTTAGACTATAGTATTTATTTAATTAATTTAGACTATAGTTTAGATCAGATTTTTATTTAATTATTTGAGTAATTTTCGTCCATAATGAGAATAGGTTTGACTAGAATTGTATTTAAGGTAATTTCCTACCTTGAATAGAATTCTAGCTTAGGTATCTTCCTAATATAGTTAGAGATCTCTTTTGGATCAATTTTTAGGCCTTTTAACCTTATTATTTTCGTGGCTTTTAACCCTATAAATAGGGGAACCATGTAACATTATTATTTTAGACTCTATTTGATAAATTTAGCTTTGTGCTTTCAATATAGTCTCACCCCCTTCAAAACCATTGTGATTTGGTTCGAAAATTACACTCTTAAAGCTTAACAAACTTTAGGTTTTATTTCAAGTCTCGTTCTAGTGCTCGTGTGGTGCTAGGGTTGGATTGCTACGAAGAGGATTCAAGTGGTGATTCGTTTGGTGGAGTAATCTTCACTAGGTGGACGCTCCGAGTTCGATTCATTCTACAACAACATCGACGCCTCCATATCGACGTCCTCCATCTTACATAATTCGTCCATATCAAGATCAAGACATCCCAAATCAGTTCGAGTTCCTTCCATCAAGTTCTCAAGTCGTTCCATTAATCCGTAAGTTCGTTATATCTCTATCATACCCTATCTACTCAAGCCATTCTTCACCTATACCTCACCATCGATTTTCCTTCACCATTGCCGTTCCTTTAGCCTTCCAAGACAGCCCATATATTTGGATTTTGTGTTAATTTTGTGTGTCGTAGTCTAAGTATTTTAGTTGGTTCTTAGTCGTCTAGTTAGATACGTATTGATCCCTTTCGTCACCGGCGTAGTTTCGTTCCTTAGCTTCCGCATCATTTATCTTTGTCGTGTCCCATAGGCCCCGGGTCACATCATAAATTGGTATCAAAGCCAGGTTTCGATCCTGGGACCTGTGGGTTAGACCTTAAATGCTACCATCATTCGGTACATTGAAGGTATGAATCCCGATATTGCATGTGAAGTCGAGCTCAAAGACTTCACCAGTGTAGAAAGGATGGTACAGTACGCATCGATTGTGGAAAAGCAGCTGAGAGAAGGTCGCCGACGATCGCACCACAGTGCAGCCCCTACACGGCCTTCCTGGAACAAAGGTACACCTTCCACATCACCTTCTACACCTTCTACTGAGTCCACACGACCCCGAGGTCAATCCGGACCACCCGAAAGGCGCTTCGACCGTTCTACACCGCAGTCCAACCGTAGACCCGAGTCTACACCTGCGCCACCTTCAAGGCCAGCCTACACACGGCCCAATCAGCCCACACCGACACCAAATACAGCCCCAAACCGAGCCCGAGACATACAATGCCATAAATGTCAAGGTTGGGGTCATTTTCAGAACCAGTGTCCAAACCGGCGTGTTTTGTTCATCACCGAACAAAATGAGATCCAGTCCGCTAGTGAGGACGAGTCCGAGCAGCCTACGGACATCGCCAGGACCATGGAGGAGCCATCCCTAGCTGATCATGAAGAAGCCGAACCTGAGTTCCCTCTTGTGAGTCTTGTTTCAATTCGAAGTTTGAATATCAGTCGAGATGAAGAGCAACCGGATCAACGTGAGAACATCTTCTACACGAGAGTTGCTATCCAAGGCGAGATTTGCTCCATGATCATCGACAGTGGGAGCGTTATTAATGCCATCAGTCAGTATGCGGTGGACAAGCTTGGTCTAGTTCCAATGAAGCATCCGAAGCCATATAAGTTGCAGTGGCTTACAGACCGAGGCGAGATTCGCGTCGCATGCCAGGTAAGTGTTGAATTTTCCATTGGTCGATTTTCTGACACTGTTATTTGCGATGTTATTCCTATGGATGCAGCGCATATACTATTAGGAAGACCATGGCAGTTTGACAGACACGCGGTACACGATGGTTTCACAAACACCTACACCGTGACGCGTAACGGGCGACCTACAACATTGAAGCCGCTGTCCCCTAAAGCCGTTTCTGAGGATCAATGACTTATGCAAGAGAGATTTAAAGTAGAGAGAGCAAAGGAGGCTGAAACCGTAGCCCGAGCCGCCGCCGACGATAATAAATCGGCCGCACCTTCAAAACAGGCCGCCGCCTCCTCTCCTTCCAAATCAGCTCCTAAACAGCCCCATAATGATTCCTTAGTGCGTGGAGATTCATCTGGATCAGCCCCGAAGAAGGATCAAAATCGCAGCTTATTCATATCTGTTAAAGGCGTAGAGAAAGCATTAAAAGCAGGTTTACCGTTTGTTCTTTTATCTTATAAGAGTAGTGCTATTAATGATGTTTCTTTGCCTAGTGTTGTGCAGCCCCTTTTGGAGGAATTCACGGACGTGTTCCCGGAAGAGATTCCAAGTGGATTGCCTCCAGTTCGTGGGATCGAGCACCAGATTGATTTCCAGCCCGGCGCCGTCTTACCAAACCGCCCAGCGTACCGGACGTCCCCTGAGGAGACCAAGGAGATCGATAGACAAGTTAAAGAGCTGTTGGAGAAGAAGCAGATTCGAGAGTCAATGAGCCCATGTGCAGTTCCAGTGATTCTAGTGCCCAAGAAGAACAATGAATGGAGAATGTGCATGGATTGCAGAGCCATCAACAAGATAACAGTTAAGTATCGTTTTCCCATTCCTAGACTTGATGATATGCTAGATGAACTTAGTGGATCTAAGATTTTTTCTAAGATTGATTTGAGGTCTGGTTATTTTCAAGTTCGCATGCATGAGGGTGATGAATGGAAAACAGCTTTTAAGACTAAGCATGGTTTATATGAGTGGTTGGTTATGCCTTTTGGTCTCGCAAATGCACCGAGCACATTTATAAGATTAATGAACCATGTCTTACGTGATGTTATTGGGAAATATGTTGTTGTTTATTTTGATGATATCCTGATATACAGTCACAGTGCACAGGCGCACCTAGATCACCTTAGGCGTGTATTTATGCTTTTGAGAGATGCTCGTTTGTATGGCAACATGTCTAAGTGTTCTTTTTGCTTAAATGAAGTAGTATTCTTAGGCTTTGTTGTGAGTTGTAGAGGTATTGAGGTTGACCGTTCCAAAATCAAGGCGATTGAGGAATGGCCAACGCCCAAAACCGCGTCTGAAGTCCGATCCTTTCACGGCCTTGCCGGATTTTATCGTCGCTTTGTGTGCAATTTCTCTAGCATTGCCGCGCCTCTTACTGAGCTAAGTAAGAAGGATCGCAAGTTTGAATGGGGTAAACAACAAGAGCATGCGTTTAATACTTTGAAGTCTTTATTGTGTTCTGCTCCTGTTTTATGTTTACCGGATTTTTCCAAAACTTTTGAGATCGAGTGTGATGCCTCCGGGATAGGTATTGGTGCTGTTTTGATGCAGGAAAAACGTCCCGTAGCTTACTTCAGTGAGAAACTCAATGGCGCCAGTTTGCGTTATTCGACATACGATAAAGAGCTATACGCTTTGAAGCGTGCATTGGATACATGGCAGCACTACTTGTGGCCCAAGGAGTTCGTCATTCACACAGATCATGAGAGCTTGAAGCACTTGAAAGGTCAAAGCAACTTGAACAAGCGTCATGCGAGATGGGTCGAATTCATCGAGTCGTTTCCATACGTCATCAAGTACAAGAAAGGAGAAGACAACGTCGTCGCCGACGCCCTTTCTCGAAGGTACACGTTGCTTAACCTAATGCATGCTAAGATGCTTGGTTTTGAGTCCATTAAATCATTGTATGCCATGGATGATTATTTCAGCCCCATTTATGCTCAGTGTTCGAATTCTACTAGATCTTTTGATGGATTTTATGTGCATGATGGGTTTTTGTTTAGAGAATCTAAGTTGTGCATTCCTACTTGTTCTATGCGTGAGCTACTTGTTTTAGAATCGCATGCGGGAGGATTAATGGGACATTTTGGTGTGCATAAGACATTATCCTTGTTGCATGAGCATTTCTTTTGGCCGCATATGAAACGTGATGTTGAACGCATGTGTAGTAGATGTGTTACTTGTCATAAGTCTAAATCTACTTCGCATCCATTTGGTTTGTACACGCCTTTACCTGCTCCATCTAGTCCTTGGATTGATTTATCTATGGATTTTATTTTGGGATTGCCTAGGTCTAGATCAGGTAAAGATTCTGTGTTTGTTGTAGTTGATCGGTTTTCCAAAATGGCGCATTTCATTGCATGTAGGAAAACTGATGATGCTGTTCACATAGCCAATTTGTTCTTTATTCATGTTGTTAGATTGCATGGAATTCCTCGTACTATTGTTAGTGATAGGGATTCTAAGTTTTTGGGACATTTTTGGCGAGTTCTATGGGGAAAATTAGGGACTAAGCTATTGTTTTCTACTGCATGTCATCCACAAACCGATGGTCAAACTGAGGTTGTGAATCGTACTTTAGGAACATTGCTTAGATCATTGATTAAGAATAATGTGAAGTCAAGGGAAGAATGTTTACCTTATGCTGAGTTTGCTTACAATCGTGTTATTCATTCTTCTACTAACATGTCTCCATTTGAGGTTGTTTATGGTTTTAATCCACTAACACCTAATGATTTGATTCCTTTACCTGTTGAGCATCTAACAAGTGTTAAAGGATTAAAGAGAGCTGATCTTATCAAGGAGATGCATGAGAAAGTTAGAGCCCGGATCGAGCATAAAGGAACTCAAACCGCCGCCGCCCGTAACACACGTCGCAAACGTGTTGTCTTTCAGCCCGGTGATCGTGTTTGGATTCATCTGAGTCCCGGCCGCTTTCCAAACTTGAGGAAATCAAAGTTGTCACCAAGAGGAGATGGTCCTTTCACCGTCTTAAGCCGTGTCAATGACAATGCATACCGCATTGATCTACCTGGTGAGTATAAATGTTCTTCAACGTTTAATGTTGCTGATTTATCTCCCTTTGATGCAGGTGAATTCGATCAAGATGATGATCCAAATTCGAGGACGAATTCTTTTCAGCAGGGGGGGAATGATGAAGCCATGGACAACAAAGATGATGAAGAACCGGAGTTGCAATTTAGAGGACCAATCACAAGATCAAGAGCAAAGAAGTTGCAAGCTTACTTGCAAGTGTTGATTCGAAGAAAGCTCGAGATTGGAGATGAAGAAGTCAAGAGAAGCAATTCCAAGATAGTTAATTTATTAACTATTGAAGATCAAGAACACACCATGGAGTATTAATCTTGAAGAGATGAAGATGAAGAGTTCAAGAGCATGTGTGCATGTGCATGAAATTTGTCGTGCATGTGTGTGCGGTTTCTAGTGAAGAAATCGGTCCCATAGTAATTAATTATGTGATTGATTTTATTTAGACTATAGTATTTATTTAATTAATTTAGACTATAGTTTAGATCAGATTTTTATTTAATTATTTGAGTAATTTTCGTCCATAATGAGAATAGGTTTGACTAGAATTGTATTTAAGGCAATTTCCTACCTTGAATAGAATTCTAGCTTAGGTATCTTCCTAATATAGTTAGAGATCTCTTTTGGATCAATTTTTAGGCCTTTTAACCTTATTATTTTCGTGGCTTTTAACCCTATAAATAGGGGAACCATGTAACATTATTATTTTAGACTCTATTTGATAAATTTAGCTTTGTGCTTTCAATATAGTCTCACCCCCTTCAAAACCTTTGTTATTTGGTTCGAAAATTACACTCTTAAAGCTTAGCAAACTTTAGGTTTTATTTCAAGTCTCGTTCTAGTGCTTGTGTGGTGCTAGGGTTGGATTGCTACGAAGAGGATTCAAGTGGTGATTCGTTTGGTGGAGTAATCTTCACTAGGTGGACGCTCCGAGTTCGATTCATTCTACAACAACATCGACGCCTCCATATCGACGTCCTCCATCTTACATAATTCGTCCATATCAAGATCAAGACATCCCAAATCAGTTCGAGTTCCTTCCATCAAGTTCTCAAGTCGTTCCATTAATCCGTAAGTTCGTTATATCTCTATCATACCCTATCTACTCAAGCCATTCTTCACCTATACCTCACCATCGATTTTCCTTCACCATTGCCGTTCCTTTAGCCTTCCAAGACAGCCCATATATTTGGATTTTGTGTTAATTTTGTGTGTCGTAGTCTAAGTATTTTAGTTGGTTCTTAGTCGTCTAGTTAGATACGTATTGATCCCTTTCGTCACCGGCGTAGTTTCGTTCCTTAGCTTCCGTATCATTTATCTTTGTCGTGTCCCATAGGCCCCGGGTCACATCAAAAATACTATAGTCTAATAAATCAATCCCCTTAATTAAATCATCAAGGGCCGATTATTTTGGGCTTTTCCACCATGCATGCTTATGGGTTGAATAGCAAGTATACATGTCTAGCCCAACAAAAGCACTTGCATGCCTCTTTCATGTATTGCACTCCACATCTTGATCTCCATCTTCCATCTTCAATAATGATGTGACCCGGGACTCAATGACCAACGAGACACAAAAGACGCGGAAGCTAGGAAAGAAACTACGTCGGTACGAAAGGATTCTATACTCGAGAACTAGACGACTAAGACTCAATTAAAATACCTAGATAAATGACACACAAATAAACACAAATCCAAACAAATATAGGGCTGTTTTGGAACGAACAAGATGAAGGTATGGATGAAGATGTTCAATGGATTGGAATAGGTTTAGAATGACTAGAGTAGATAGGGTATGATAGAGTTGTAATGGACTTACGGATTAAATCGGAACGAGGTGATGTTGAACTCGAACAAGGGCTGGAATGGGACGAACGTTGATGGAGCTTGGATAACGTCGAACGGCGATGATGGACGATGTAAACTTGATGTGAATTACTGATGTGACCCGGGACTAAATGACACCACGAGACACAAAAGACGCGGAAGCTAGGAAAGAAACTATGTCGGTACGAAAGGATTCTATACTCGAAAACTAGACGACTTGGACTCAACTAAAATACCTAGATAAATGACACACAAATAAACACAAATCCAAATAACAAAGGGCTGATTTGGACAGTATTATGGAAGGATTGATTGATGATGATCGGTGATGATGTTTTGGCTAGAAAGGCTAGAGTAGATAGGGTAGGATAGGTTAGAAACGAACTTACGGATTAAACGAGATGAAGACGAACTCGATCACGATAGGGGCTGGACTTGAATCGTACGTTGATGACGGATGATTGGCGTCGTGGATGGCTGTACGGATGGTGATAAAATGATGTGAATTACAACCCGAAAGTTGCCTTGAATCTCGAACGTACACAAGGCCAAATTCTTTAAGTTGCTCTTCGATAGCGAGTTTCCGACGATCCCTCGAACGTGGACGGCGAATTCCCTTTGTAAAACTTAGAGGTGCTAATTCTAAGAGTATGAATTTAATTATCTAAACTCACAAAGATCAAAATGGGGTTGAGACAATATTGAAAGCAAAGCTTAAATTATCAAATATGGTCTAAAGAATAATGTTCACAATGATCCTCTATTTATACTAGAGGGGAGCACGAAAATCCTAGCTAAAATAAGTAAAAGACTTGTCCAAATTGGACTAGAAAACTTCCTAAACTAGAATTCTATTTAAGGTAGATTTTGTAGATCTTGCCTTATCTAAAAATCTGGTCAAAATTCTATCTAAAATAACCGAAAAATCCTAACTAAAAATCTGCAAAATTTCATCCATAATATAATAAATAAAATACTATAGTCTAATAAATCAATCCCCTTAATTGGATCATCAAGGGCCGAATTATTTTGGGCTTTTCCACCATGCATGCTTAACTTGGGCTGAATAGCAAGTATACACATCAAGCCCAACAAAAGCACACACACGCCTCCTTCTTCATGTATTGCACTTCACATCTTGATCTCCATCTTCCATCTTCAACAAAGTCATCATTTTCAAGCTTCCTTGTACTCCGTCTTCAACTTCGAACTTCTTGCGAATTACAGCTTGCAAATATTCTTGCAACTTCTTAGCTCGTAGTCTTGTGACGGGTCCTTTGAATTGCAGCTCTTCATTGACTTCATCATTGCTATGGATGTCCTCATCATTCCCCCCCTGCTGAAGAGAATTCGTCCTCGAATTTGCAGTCTCATCATGGTCAAATTCATCTGCAGAAAAAGGAGACAAATCAGCAACATTAAATGTAGAAGAACACTTGTACTCACCAGGGAGATCAATGCGGTATGCATTATCATTAACACGGCTCAAAACAGTGAATGGGCCATCTCCACGGGGCAACAACTTCGACTTCCTCAAGTTAGGGAATCGGCCTGGACTAAGGTGAATCCAAACTCGATCTCCGGACTGGAATATCACACGTGTACGCCTCGTGTTGCGTGCGGCGGCGGTTTGAGCGCCTTTGTGCTCGATCCGGGCACGTACCTTCTCATGCATCTCTCGAATAAAATCAGCTCTCTTCATACCTTTAACACTCGTTAGATGCTCAACGGGTAAAGGAATCAAATCAGTAGGAGTTAACGGATTAAATCCATAAACTACCTCAAATGGAGACATGTTAGTAGAAGAATGAATAACGCCATTATAAGCAAATTCAGCATATGGTAAAAACTCTTCCCATGACTTCAAGTTGTTCGTAATTAGAGACCTAAGTAAAGCTCCTAATGTACGATTCACAACCTCAGTTTGATCATCGGTTTGTGGATGACATGCAGTAGAAAACAATAACTTAGTACCTAATTTTCCCCACAAAACACGCCAGAAATGTCCTAAAAACTTAGAATCCCTATCACTAGCAATAGTACGAGGAATTCCATGCAATCTAACAACATGCACAAAGAACAAGTTGGCAATATGAACAGCATCATCGATTTTTCTACATGCAATGAAATGAGCCATTTTAGAGAACCGATCAACTACAACAAACACCGAATCTTTACCCGACTTAGACCTAGGTAATCCTAAGATGAAATCCATAGATATGTCGATCCAAGGGGCTGTGGGGGCGGGTAACGGTGTGTACAATCCAAACGGGTGTGAAGTGGACTTGGCTTGACGACAAGTAATGTAACGACTACACACATTCTCTACATCCCTACGCATATGCGGCCAATAAAAGTGTTCATGCAGCAAGTTCAATGTCTTATGTACACCAAAGTGACCCATTAAACCTCCCGCATGCGATTCTAACACAAGTAGCTCACGCATAGAACAAATAGGAATGCATAACTTAGACTCCTTGAACAAAAACCCATCATGCACATAATAACCATCTAAGGCACGAGATTTTGACACACATGAAGCATAAATGGGGCTGAAATAGGCGTCTTCCACATATAGTGACTTAATGGACTCGAAACCAAGCATTTTAGCATGCATTAAGTTCAGAAGTGCATACCTCTGAGATAACGCATCTGCACAACACTCAATAAAATAATCAACTATCCAACGTGTAACATATAATAGATCTAACGTGGTATAATAAACAATTATGCAAATCCCAGCATGTTCAACAACACTATGAATAGCTCTCAAATGATCATAGGAAAAACACAAACTAATCGAATTCAAGTACCATGCACACATCTTACACTTGGTTGGAACAAACAAGGGCTTTCTACTATCCAACTTTTTCATGAAATTCAAGTAAAATCTAAATGTTAAATTAATTCTAAAAAGGAACATGGATTCAACTACACACATCAAGTACCTATCAATGCTAGAATAGGTTAGACGGTACTTACCTCTCTCGATTTCAAGTAACACGTCCTTAAGATAAACAATGGGGGTATTGGATGACTTATCTAGAACAAGCTGATCTCTGAGTCGAACATCATCGTGCTCCAACTTCAGCTCTTCGTTGATCTCCTCTTGAGAGTTGGAAACTTCTTCCGAGCTGTCATCAGGGTTGGATGTAGCTATTCCAGGCTGCTCAATCTCGAACTCTCTCTTCTCGATCTGCACATCACTAGAAAACACAAGATCATGAGTAGCACTGTTCTGAGAAATTAACAGATTATCTAACTTACCTGGATCAAGTGTTAGATCAATGCATATGGGCTGGGACGGAATTGTAGCTTCACTTATCATATCTGAATTTAACTGGTGATCTGCGTTGGATGAACTAGGCGACATGTCTTGATGTGAACAAGACTCCAACGGTGTCGTAGTATGGCTAGGGATGGTGGCGTTTGATTCACACTGGGTAGCTGCGGACTTCCTTTCCCTTTCGGCTTTAAACCTTTCTTGCATCCGCTTCTGATCCTCAATGACATCCTCAGGCGCCAAAGGCTTCAGTCTGGTGGTTCGTCCATTCCAGGCAAAGGAATAAGTGTTGGCGCGACAATCGTGCACTACTCTTCGATCGAATTGCCACGGTCGACCTAGAAGAAAGTGTGTTGCCTCGATAGGGACGACATCACATAAAACAGTGTCAGTATATCGACCTTTAGTAAATGAAACATGTACCAGATCTGGATGCTTCTGTGGTACGAGGCCGAGCTTGTCCACTGCATATTGACTAATGGCGTTAATTGCACTTCCGCTGTCAATAATCATGGAACAAAATTTGTCTTGAATGGAACAACGGGTGTAGAAAATATTTTCCCGTTGATCTAGCTGTGGTGGCTGAACTATAGTCATTTGTCCTGCAAAACGAACAAACGTAAAAGAAAACAAGGTAGAACCTCACAATCTCACGTCACTCGTTTGTTTTCACTCTTGATTTTACCACTCGTGTATCACTCAATATATGGGTGCATAGTGTGTGAAAATCGTGTAAATGGAAGTAGGGAACTCGTGTGGTTTGTATAGAGGGAGGACGGGAATGCTATTTTCGGAACACGGATGAATTTGGAGTGTGTATGAATGAGATACGGGTTGAGTATGGTGATAAGGGGCTGTCGAAATTGTATGGTGTGGGAGAGGTGGTGGTCGAATGTGGTGTATGGAGAAAAGGAAAAGAAATAGATCAATTAATGAAATCCCAAATTGATTTGGAGATCCAAAAATAAATCTAGATAGAATATGGAAAGATATAGAATGGATAAGGAAAGAAAGAAAGAGATAAGGTAAATAGGGGATTTGGATATGTATCAATCTATGTGACACAATCTAAATACCTTAATTAGCCTAGACTCAAAAAATAAGATATCTAAGGTAGTTACCAAAATCAAAACAAACTAAGAAGGAAATATCCTAAAAGAAAGGAAATCTAAAAGGAAATAACCAACTATGGATTTGTACCCAAAAGGAAGGTACCAAAATAAAATAGACACAAAAAGGAAACAATGAATTTACTTCTTTTTTTTTTTTTTGTATTTTCGGATTTTCTTTTTTTTTTTTTTCTTTTTTTATCCGATTTTTTTTTTGATCGTTCTTTTCTCCTTTTTTTTTTGTACGATCTGTTTTTTTTTTTTTAACTATGAACAATACGGAAAATAAAGTACAACTCGATAAGACTCAAAACAAAATAAACGGGACAAATAAACGAGTATGGAACCACGAACGATATAAACCGACGTGGCTCTTGATACCAATTTATGATGTGACCCGGGACTAAATGACACCACGAGACACAAAAGACGCGGAAGCTAGGAAAGAAACTACGTGATAAGGACATCCATAGCAATGAGGAAGTCAATGAAGAGCTTCAATTCAAAGGCCCCGTCACAAGATTAAGAGCTAAGAAGTTGCAAGATTATTTGCAAGCTACAATTCGCAAGAAGCTTGAAGAAGAAGACGGCGTACAAGGAAGCTTGAAGATGATGACATTATTGACATTGGAAGATGGAGATCAAGATGTGGAGTGCAATACATGAAGGAGGCGTGCAAGTGTGCTTTTGTTGGGCTTGATGTGTATACTTGCTATTCAGCCCAAGTTAAGCATGCATGGTGGAAAAGCCCAAAATAATCGGCCCTTGATGATCCAATTAAGGGGATTGATTTATTAGATTATAGTATTTTATTTATTTAATTTATCCTATAGTTTGGACGAATTTTTGGCAGATTTTTAGTTAAGATTTTCGGTTATTTTAGATAGAATTTTGACCAGATTTTTAGATAAGGCAAGATCTACAAAATCTACCTTAAATAGAATTCTAGTTTAGGAAGTAGTCAAAGTCCAATTCTAGTTCAAATTGGACTCCTTATTTTCGTCCATTAGGCCTTAGATTTTCGATCCACCTATTGTTATAAATAGGGGATCCATGTGACATTCATATTTTAGACTATATTTGATTATTAAGCCTTTGCTTTCAATATCGTCTCACCCCTTTTAATCTTTTGTGAGTTTAGATAATTAAATTCATACTCTTAGATTTAGCACCTCTAAGTTTTACAAAGGGAATTCGCCGTCCACGTTCGAGGGATCGTCGGAAACTCGCTATCGAAGAGCAACTTAAAGAATTTGGCCTTGTGTACGTTCGAGATTCAAGGCAACTTTCGGGTTGTAATTCACATCGACTTTACACCATCCATCATCGCCGATCGACGTCATCCAAGCATCATCAACGTTCGTTCCATTCCAGCCCTTGTTCGAGTTCAACAACATCTCATCCGTTCAATCCGTAAGTTCAATACAACTCTATCATATCCTATCTACTCAAGCCATTCTAAACCCATTCAATACCATCGAAATTCCATCATCCTTACCTTTATCTTAGCCGTCCAAAACAGCCCCATATTCATTGGATTTGTGTTATTTTGTGTGTCATTGTCTAGGTATTTTAGTTGAGTCTTAGTCGTCTAGTTTTCTTCCGCATATTTTACTTTGATTGTTTGAGTCATCGTAGACACAAAACTTACGTGTGTCGACGTGTGTTCGTTCCTAGAGTTCGGGTCGTATCATAAAAGTGGTATCAAAGCCACGTCGGCTTTGGTTCATTTTTGTGTCGTACTTTATTTTTCCGTTGAATCGAGTTATAATCTAATTCCGTATTGTTCATTATTCAAAAAAAAAAAAAGACACGATCAGTTAAAAAAAAAAAAAAAAAAAAAAAAGAAAGGTCGATCGTTCAAAAAAAAAAAAAAACAAAAAAAAAAAAAAAGAGAGAAAATCGGATAAAAAAAAAAAAAAAATCCGAAAACAAAAAAAAAAAAAAAAAAAAAACGAAAAAAAAAAAAAAAAAAAAATCATTGTTTTCTTTTGTTCAATTTTTAATTTTGGTACTTTCCTTTTGGTACTAGATCATAGTTGGTAATTACCTTAGTGAGTTTGTCTTATTTTTGGTAATTTCCTTCAAGTTTGTTTTTACTTTTGGAACTTTCCATACAAGTCCTATTTCTTGTTGGTAACTTCCTTAAGTGTCTTATTTTATTTTTGGTTCATTCCTTCTAGAGTCTAGGCTAATTAAGGTATTTAGATTGTGTCACATAGATTGATACATATCCAAATCCCCTACTTACCTTATCTCTTTCTTTCTTCCTTATCTATTCTATTTCTTTCCTTCTTATACCTAGATTTATTTTTGGATCTCCTAATCTATTTGGGACTTCAATAATTGATCTACTTCTTCCCTTTCCTACTACCCACACTCGACCAACACCCATCCATACTTCAAAACAATCGACCAACCCCCAATCCATACCACACTACAATCGGCCACCCTCATTACTACACATACTCAACCCGTATCTCATCTACACATACCAAATTCATCCTTGTTCCGAGAATAGCATTCCCGTCCTTCCTTAGAACAATCCACACGAGTTCCTACTCCCATATACACGATTTTCACACACTGTGCACCATACACTTTGAGTGATACACGAGTGGTAAAACCAAGAGTGAAAACAAAAGAGTGAACGTGAGATTGTGAGGATCTTCCTTGTTTTCTTTTACGTTTGTTCGTTTTGTAGGTATCATGAAGAAAGGAACCCACACCGAATCATCCTCCACACCTCCAGTCGATCACCATTCGACTTCACCACCTTTGGACCCGTCCAAAGACCCTTCTAAAGCACCCATGGAGTCATACTCGGATCCACCCGCACCGTGGGATCCCAAGTACCATTTTGAAGCATTGTCTAAGCATGTTCAAAGACAACACCAGGCCCTCTCTGACAAAATAGACGATTTAGTGCATGCTCTTGAACGCACTAAAACGACACCCGTCTTTCCTCCACCCATTCGAGGAAACCAACATCTAGAACGTCACAACGAGCCTAAAGAGGAGTACTTTGATGAGAATAATGAAGAATTTGATCGAGGACGTCGCCCGAGACGAGGCCATAGTCGAGATGACTATGAGGAAGATCGAATGCTCCACAACATCAAGACGAGCATTCCAGAATTTGAAGGCCTTCACGATCCCGATATCTATCTTGATTGGGAACGTAAGGTAGAGAAGATTTTCGCATGCTATGATTTTTCAGAAGCTAAAAAGGTGCAACTAGCATGTTTGGAGTTCAAAGGCTACGCAGCCACTTGGTGGGAAATGCAGCAAGAAAGGAGACGAAGAAACAGAAATCCACCCATTGACAATTGGGAGGAAATGAAAGGATTCTTGCGTGGACGCTTTATCCCAGTCCACTATGAAAGAGAGCTTGAGAAGAAGCTCAACCGGATCAAGCAAGGAGCTAGATCGATCGAGGAGTACCACAAAGAGCTAGAAACGGCCCTGAATCGAGTCGGAAAAGAGGAGACCTTAAATGCTACCATCATTCGGTACATTGAAGGTATGAATCCAGACATTGCCTGTGAAGTAGAACTCAAGGAGTTCACCAGCATAGAGAGAATGGTGCAGTACGCATCGATTGTGGAAAAGCAGTTGCGAGAAGGCCGCCGTCGATCCAGTCAAAGTGCAGCCCCTACTCGATCATCTTGGAGTAAAGGTACACCTTCCACATCACCTTCTACTCCTTCTACTGATTCCACACGACCCCGAGGTCAATCCGGCCCTCCGGAACGCCGTTTTGATCGTTCTACACCGCAAGCAAGCCGTAGACCCGAGTCTACACCCAGGCCACCATTCCAACGGCCCAATCAGTCCACTCCAACGCCAAATGCAGCCCCTAGTCGAGCCCGTGACATCCAGTGTCATAAATGCCAAGGTTGGGGTCATTTTCAGAACCAGTGTCCAAACCGGCGTGTTCTGTTCCTCAATGAACAGAATGGACTTGAATCAGCCAGTGAAGATGAAGAGGAGACCCAAGACGACGCCCCTGAAGCAGTCAAGGTCCCTGAAGTCGAGCCAGATGATGAAGAAGACGAGCTATCTCATGTTAGCTTGGTTTCTATTCGCAGTCTGAACATCAACCGTGAAGACGAAGAGCAATCGCAACGAGAGAACATCTTCTACACTCGAGTTGCCATCAAAGATCAGACTTGTGCCATGATCATCGACAGTGGGAGTGTAATCAACGCAATCAGTCAGTATGCCGTTGATAAACTGGCCCTCACCACAACAAAGCATCCGAAGCCATACAAGTTGCAGTGGCTTACTGACAGAGGATCCATTCGAGTAACAGGTCAGGTACACGTTACTTTTACTAAAGGTCGTTATTCTGACACTGTTCTTTGTGATGTTATTCCTATGGAAGCAGCCCATATACTTTTAGGAAGACCGTGGCAGTTCGATAGAAAAGCGGTTCACGATGGTTTAGCCAACACCTACTCGATTCTTCGAGATGGTCGAACCACTGTGCTCAAACCACTTACTCCTAAAGCTGTTGCAGAGGATCAAGAAAGGATGCAAGAGAGATTCAAGCAAGAACGGGCAAAACAAGCCGCAGCCGCAGCCCGAACCAACTCGGCCGCCCCTTCAACACCGAGTTCCACCTCATGCTCGACCATTGCAGCCCCTAAGGCGTCCCCTAATGATGCCTTAGCTCGTGGAAAAGCACCCGGATCAGCCCCAAGTCAAGAGAAGAATCGGTCCCTGTTCATCTCAGTTAAAGGCGTAGAGAAAGCACTAAAAGCAGGTTTACCTTTTGTTCTTTTATCTTATAAGGACAGTGCTACTAATGGTGTGTCTTTGCCTTGTGATGTGCAGCCACTTATGGAGGAGTTCGCGGATGTGTTCCCGGAAGAGATTCCAAGTGGATTACCTCCAGTTCGTGGGATCGAGCACCAGATCGACTTCGTACCCGGCGCAGTCTTGCCCAACCGACCGGCGTACCGCACTTCACCTGAAGAGACGAAGGAGATCGATCGCCAAGTAAAGGAGTTGCTAGAGAAGAAGCAAATCCGAGAGTCGATGAGCCCTTGTGCAGTTCCAGTCATTCTAGTGCCTAAAAAGAACAACGAATGGAGAATGTGCATGGATTGCCGCGCCATCAACAAGATAACAGTTAAGTACAGATTTCCTATCCCTAGACTTGATGATATGCTAGATGAATTAAGTGGTTCTAAGTTGTTTTCTAAGATAGATTTAAGATCTGGTTATTTTCAAGTTAGAATGCATGAAGGGGATGAATGGAAAACTGCGTTTAAAACAAAGCATGGTTTATATGAGTGGTTAGTTATGCCTTTTGGTCTCACTAATGCACCGAGCACGTTTATGAGGTTAATGAATCATGTTTTGCGTGATGTGATTGGTAAATTTGTTGTTGTCTACTTTGATGATATTTTGATTTACAGTCACAATGCACAGGCGCACTTAGATCATCTTAGGCGTGTTTTCTGTCTTCTGCGAGATGCTAAGTTGTATGGAAACTTGTCTAAATGTTCTTTTTGCATGGATGAAGTCGTGTTTTTAGGCTTTGTCGTTAGTTCACGAGGTATTGAGGTAGACCGTTCCAAAATCAAAGCGATTGAGGAATGGCCAACCCCGAAAAACGCCTCTGAGGTTCGATCATTCCATGGTCTAGCTGGGTTTTACCGTCGTTTTGTACGGGATTTCTCCAGTATAGCCGCCCCTCTTACTGAGCTAAGTAAGAAGGATCGGAAATTTGAGTGGGGTAAACAACAAGAGCATGCTTTTAATACTCTGAAGTCATTGTTATGTTCTGCTCCTGTTTTGTGTTTACCTGATTTTTCCAAAACTTTTGAGATCGAGTGTGATGCCTCCGGGATAGGTATTGGTGCTGTTTTGATGCAGGAAAAACGTCCCGTGGCCTATTTCAGTGAGAAACTCAATGGCGCCAGTTTGCGTTATTCGACGTACGATAAAGAGCTATACGCTTTGAAACGTGCATTGGATACATGGCAGCACTACTTGTGGCCCAAGGAGTTCGTCATCCACACGGATCATGAAAGCTTGAAGCACTTGAAAGGGCAAAACAATCTGAACAAGAGACATGCGAGATGGGTCGAGTTCATCGAATCCTTTCCGTATGTTATCAAGTACAAGAAAGGCGAGGAAAACGTGGTCGCCGATGCCCTATCAAGAAGGTACGCTCTTTTGAACTTAATGCATGCTAAGATGCTTGGTTTTGAGTCTATTAAAGCACTGTATGTTGAGGACGCCTATTTCAGCCCCATATATGCTTCATGTAGCTCGAAATCTAGGTCATATGATGGTTATTATGTGCATGATGGTTTCTTGTTCAAAGAGTCGAAATTATGCATCCCTACTTGTTCTATGCGTGAGTTATTGGTGTTAGAATCACATGCGGGAGGTTTAATGGGTCACTTTGGTGTGCATAAGACATTGAACTTGCTGCATGAACACTTCTTTTGGCCGCATATGCGTAAGGATGTAGAGAATGTGTGTAGTCGTTGCATTACTTGTCGTCAAGCTAAATCCACTTCACACCCATTTGGTCTTTATTCGCCCCTACCCGCCCCCTCATCTCCTTGGATTGATATTTCTATGGATTTCATCTTAGGATTGCCTAGATCTAGGTCGGGTAAGGATTCTGTGTTTGTTGTAGTTGATAGGTTTTCCAAAATGGCTCATTTCATTGCATGTAGGAAAACTGATGATGCTATACATGTTGCCAACTTGTTCTTTGTGCATGTTGTTAGATTGCATGGAATTCCTCGTACTATTGTTAGTGATAGGGATTCTAAGTTTTTAGGACATTTCTGGCGTGTTTTGTGGGGAAAATTAGGTACTAAGTTATTGTTCTCTACTGCATGTCATCCACAAACCGATGGTCAAACTGAGGTTGTGAATCGCACTTTAGGAGCTTTACTTAGGTCTCTAATTAAGAATAACTTGAAGTCATGGGAAGAATGTTTACCATATGCTGAATTTGCTTATAATCGTGTTGTGCATTCTTCTACTAACATGTCTCCGTTTGAGGTTGTTTATGGATTTAATCCATTAACTCCTAATGATTTGTTGCCTTTACCTGTTGAGCATCTAACAAGTGTTAAAGGTATGAAAAGAGCTGATTTTATCAAAGAGATGCATGAGAAAGTACGTGCCCGGATTGAGCACCAAGGCTCAAGGATAGCCGCCGCACGCAACACGAGGCGCAAACGTGTCATCTTTCAGCCCGGAGATCGAGTTTGGGTACACCTTAGCCCTGGCCGATTTCCTAACTTGAGGAAGTCCAAGTTGTCGCCCCGTGGAGATGGTCCCTTTACTGTTCTAAGCCGTGTTAATGATAATGCATACCGCATTGATCTACCTGGTGAGTATAAGTGTTCTTCTACGTTTAATGTTGCTGATTTATCTCCTTTTGTTGCAGATGAATTCAACCATGATGAGGATTCAAATTCGAGGACGAATTCTTTTCAGCAGGGGGGGAATGATAAGGACATCCATAGCAATGAGGAAGTCAATGAAGAGCTTCAATTCAAAGGCCCCGTCACAAGATTAAGAGCTAAGAAGTTGCAAGATTATTTGCAAGCTACAATTCGCAAGAAGCTTGAAGAAGAAGACGGCGTACAAGGAAGCTTGAAGATGATGACATTATTGACATTGGAAGATGGAGATCAAGATGTGGAGTGCAATACATGAAGGAGGCGTGCAAGTGTGCTTTTGTTGGGCTTGATGTGTATACTTGCTATTCAGCCCAAGTTAAGCATGCATGGTGGAAAAGCCCAAAATAATCGGCCCTTGATGATCCAATTAAGGGGATTGATTTATTAGATTATAGTATTTT
Source organism: Perilla frutescens (assembly GCA_026008535.1). Taxonomy (NCBI): domain Eukaryota; kingdom Viridiplantae; phylum Streptophyta; class Magnoliopsida; order Lamiales; family Lamiaceae; genus Perilla; species Perilla frutescens. The sequence continues at coordinate 38,130,918 of BRKX01000019.1, forward strand.
ATTTATTTAATTTATCCTATAGTTTGGACGAATTTTTGGCAGATTTTTAGTTAAGATTTTCGGTTATTTTAGATAGAATTTTGACCAGATTTTTAGATAAGGCAAGATCTACAAAATCTACCTTAAATAGAATTCTAGTTTAGGAAGTAGTCAAAGTCCAATTCTAGTTCAAATTGGACTCCTTATTTTCGTCCATTAGGCCTTAGATTTTCGATCCACCTATTGTTATAAATAGGGGATCCATGTGACATTCATATTTTAGACTATATTTGATTATTAAGCCTTTGCTTTCAATATCGTCTCACCCCTTTTAATCTTTTGTGAGTTTAGATAATTAAATTCATACTCTTAGATTTAGCACCTCTAAGTTTTACAAAGGGAATTCGCCGTCCACGTTCGAGGGATCGTCGGAAACTCGCTATCGAAGAGCAACTTAAAGAATTTGGCCTTGTGTACGTTCGAGATTCAAGGCAACTTTCGGGTTGTAATTCACATCGACTTTACACCATCCATCATCGCCGATCGACGTCATCCAAGCATCATCAACGTTCGTTCCATTCCAGCCCTTGTTCGAGTTCAACAACATCTCATCCGTTCAATCCGTAAGTTCAATACAACTCTATCATATCCTATCTACTCAAGCCATTCTAAACCCATTCAATACCATCGAAATTCCATCATCCTTACCTTTATCTTAGCCGTCCAAAACAGCCCCATATTCATTGGATTTGTGTTATTTTGTGTGTCATTGTCTAGGTATTTTAGTTGAGTCTTAGTCGTCTAGTTTTCTTCCGCATATTTTACTTTGATTGTTTGAGTCATCGTAGACACAAAACTTACGTGTGTCGACGTGTGTTCGTTCCTAGAGTTCGGGTCGTATCACTACGTCGGTACGAAAGGATTCTATACTCGAAAACTAGACGACTTGGACTCAACTAAAATACCTAGATAAATGACACACAAATAAACACAAATCCAAATAACAAAGGGCTGATTTGGACGGTATTATGGAAGGATTGATTGATGATGATCGGTGATGATATGATGAAGCCATGGACAACAAAGATGATGAAGAACCGGAGTTGCAATTTAGAGGACCAATCACAAGATCAAGAGCAAAGAAGTTGCAAGCTTACTTGCAAGTGTTGATTCGAAGAAAGCTCGAGGTTGGAGATGAAGAAGTCAAGAGAAGCAATTCCAAGATAGTTAATTTATTAACTATTGAAGATCAAGAACACACCATGGAGTATTAATCTTGAAGAGATGAAGATGAAGAGTTCAAGAGCATGTGTGCATGTGCATGAAATTTGTCGTGCATGTGTGTGCGGTTTCTAGTGAAGAAATCGGTCCCATAGTAATTAATTATGGGGTTGATTTTATTTAGACTATAGTATTTATTTAATTAATTTAGACTATAGTTTAGATCAGATTTTTATTTAATTATTTGAGTAATTTTCGTCCATAATGAGAATAGGTTTGACTAGAATTGTATTTAAGGCAATTTCCTACCTTGAATAGAATTCTAGCTTAGGTATCTTCCTAGCATCGTTAGAGATCTCTTTTGGATCAATTTTTAGGCCTTTTAACCTTATTATTTTAGTGGCTTTTAACCCTATAAATAGGGGAACCATGTAACATTATTATTTTAGACTCTATTTGATAAATTTAGCTTTGTGCTTTCAATATAGTCTCACCCCCTTCAAAACCTTTGTGATTTGGTTCGAAAATTACACTCTTAAAGCTTAGCAAACTTTAGGTTTTATTTCAAGTCTCGTTCTAGTGCTCGTGTGGTGCTAGGGTTGGATTGCTACGAAGAGGATTCAAGTGGTGATTCGTTTGGTGGAGTAATCTTCACTAGGTGGACGCTCCGAGTTCGATTCATTCTACAACAACATCGACGCCTCCATATCGACGTCCTCCATCTTTCATAATTCGTCCATATCAAGATCAAGACATCCCAAATCAGTTCGAGTTCCTTCCATCAAGTTCTCAAGTCGTTCCATTAATCCGTAAGTTCGTTATATCTCTATCATACCCTATCTACTCAAGCCATTCTTCACCTATACCTCACCATCGATTTTCCTTCACCATTGACGTTCCTTTAGCCTTTCAAGACAGCCCATATATTTGGATTTTGTGTTAATTTTGTGTGTCGTAGTCTAGGTATTTTAGTTGGTTCTTAGTCGTCTAGTTAGATACGTATTGATCCCCTTCGTCACCGGCGTAGTTTCGTTCCTTAGCTTCCGCATCGTTTATCTTTGTCGTGTCCCATAGGCCCCGGGTCACATCATAAATTGGTATCAGAGCCAGGTTGGTTCATATCGTTCGTGGTTCAATACGTCCATTTGTTCGTCTATTGTTTTGAGTCTTATCGAGTTGTAATTTAATTTTCTTATTGTTCATTGTTATTAAAAAAAAAAAGAAGAAGAAAAACAGATCGTACAAAAAAAAAAACGATCAAAAAAAAAAAAAATTCGGATAAAAAAAAAATCCGAAAATTCAAAAAAAAAAAACAAAAAAAGAGGTATATCCATTGTTTCCTTTTGTATTCTATTTTATTTTGGTACCTTCCTATTGGGTACAAATCCATAGTTAGATATTTCCTTTTAGATCTTATTTTCTTTTTGGAAATTTCCTTCCAAGTTTAATTTCTTTTTGGTAATTTCCTTAGGAGTCATATTTTATTTTTGGTTCTTTCTTTCTAGAGTCTAGGCTAATTAAGGTATTTAGATTGTGTCACATAGATTGATACATATCCAAATCACCCAATTGCCTTCTTGAATTCTTCTTTCCTTATCCTATTCTATTTCTTTCCTTTTTCTATCTAGATTTATTTTTGGATTTCCTAATCTAATTGGGACTTCATTAATTCATCTAATCCTTTCCTTTCCTACCCCACTTACTCGACCACCACCTTTCTTCCACACCCAAATTTCGACAGCCCTTACACATCCATACTCGACCATCATCTCATTTACACACCAAATTCACTCTTGTTCCGACAGTAGCATACCCGTCCATTCCCAGTACAAGTGAGCTGATTTCTCTTAGCTAGTTAGAGCTACCATATACACGATATTATCACACACTGTGCACCCATATATTGAGTGATACACGAGTGGTAAAATCAAGAGAGAAAACAAACGAGTGACGTGAGATTGTGAGGTCCAACCTTGTTGGATTGACCTCGGGGTCGTGTGGACTCAGTAGAAGGTGTAGAAGGTGATGTGGAAGGTGTACCTTTGTTCCAGGAAGGCCGTGTAGGGGCTGCACTGTGGTGCGATCGTCGGCGACCTTCTCTCAGCTGCTTTTCCACAATCGATGCGTACTGTACCATCCTTTCTACACTGGTGAAGTCTTTGAGCTCGACTTCACATGCAATATCGGGATTCATACCTTCAATGTACCGAATGATGGTAGCATTTAAGGTCTCCTCCTTCCCGACTCGATTCAAGGCAGTCTCCAACTCTTTGTGATATTCTTCAATCGAACGGGTGCCTTGCTTGATCCGGTTGAGCTTCTTCTCAAGCTCTCTCTCATAGTGGACTGGAATAAAACGTCCTCGCATCAATCCTTTCATCTCTTCCCAAGTATCGACAGGTGGATGTCGATTTCGGCGTTTTCTCTCCTGCTGCATCTCCCACCATGAGGCTGCGTAGCCTCTAAACTCCAAACATGCTAATTGCACCTTTTTGACTTCGGAAAAGTCATAGCATGCAAAAATCTTCTCTACCTTACGTTCCCAATCTAAGTATGCATCGGGATCGTGAAGGCCTTCAAACTCCGGAATGCTCGTTTTGATGTTATTGAGCATTCGGTCTTCTCCGTAGTCATCGGCGCGGGCTGCACGCCTGTGAGGGGCTCGGGGCTGATCTCGGCCTCGTTCAGGGGCCTCATACTCGGCATCTGTGTTCTCATCGTAGTACTCCTCTTCTAGCTCGTCTCGACGCTTATTGCGTCTAGCTGGTCCTCGAACTGCTTGAGTAATGGTCGGTGTAGTTTTAGTGCGTTCAAAGGCATGCACTAAATTGTCAATCTTGTCTGAGAGGGTCTGGTGCTGTCTCTGGAAGTGCTTTGAAAGCGCTTCAAAGTGGTACTTAGGATCCCACTGTGGTGCTGGCTCAGAATAAGATTCCATCGGTGCTTTGGACGGGTCCAAAGACGGAGTGGTCGACTGAGGGTCGACGTGTGGAATGAAGGACGACCCTGGATGGTCTCCGTGCTTCATGGTACCTACAAAACGAACAAACGTGAAGAAAAACAAGGTTGGACCTCACAATCTCACGTCACTCGTTTGTTTTCTCTCTTGATTTTACCACTCGTGTATCACTCAATATATGGGTGCACAGTGTGTGATAATATCGTGTATATGGTAGCTCTAACTAGCTAAGAGAAATCAGCTCACTTGTACTGGGAATGGACGGGTATGCTACTGTCGGAACAAGAGTGAATTTGGTGTGTAAATGAGATGATGGTCGAGTATGGATGTGTAAGGGCTGTCGAAATTTGGGTGTGGAAGAAAGGTGGTGGTCGAGTAAGTGGGGTAGGAAAGGAAAGGATTAGATGAATTAATGAAGTCCCAATTAGATTAGGAAATCCAAAAATAAATCTAGATAGAAAAAGGAAAGAAATAGAATAGGATAAGGAAAGAAGAATTCAAGAAGGCAATTGGGTGATTTGGATATGTATCAATCTATGTGACACAATCTAAATACCTTAATTAGCCTAGACTCTAGAAAGAAAGAACCAAAAATAAAATATGACTCCTAAGGAAATTACCAAAAAGAAATTAAACTTGGAAGGAAATTTCCAAATAGAAAATAAGATCTAAAAGGAAATATCTAACTATGGATTTGTACCCAATAGGAAGGTACCAAAATAAAATAGAATACAAAAGGAAACAATGGATATACCTCTTTTTTTTTTTTTTTTTTTTGAATTTTCGGATTTTTTTTTTTTCCGATTTTTTTTTTTTGATCGTTTTTTTTTTTTTGTACGATCTGTTTTTCTTCTTCTTCGTTTTTTTTTTTATAACAATGAACAATAAGAAAATTAAATTACAACTCGATAAGACTCAAAACAATAGACGAACAATTGGACGTATTGAACCACGAACGATATGAACCGACGTGGCTCTTGATACCAATTTATGATGTGACCCGGGGCCTATGGGACACGACAAAGATAAACGATGCAGAAGCTAAGGAACGAAACTACGCCGGTGACGAAGGGGATCAATACGTATCTAACTAGACGACTAAGAACCAACTAAAATACCTAGACTACGACACACAAAATTAACACAAAATCCAAATATATGGGCTGTCTTGAAAGGCTAAAGGAACGTCAATGGTGAAGGAAAATCGATGGTGAGGTATAGGTGAAGAATGGCTTGAGTAGATAGGGTATGATAGAGATATAACGAACTTACGGATTAATGGAACGACTTGAGAACTTGATGGAAGGAACTCGAACTGAATTGGGATGTCTTGATCTTGATATGGACGAATTATGTAAGATGGAGGACGTCGATATGGAGGCGTCGATGTTGTTGTAGAATGAATCGAACTCGGAGCGTCCACCTAGTGAAGATTACTCCACCAAACGAATCACCACTTGAATCCTCTTCGTAGCAATCCAACCCTAGCACCACACTAGCACTAGAACGAGACTTGAAATGAAACCTAAAGTTTGCTAAGCTTTAAGAGTGTAATTTTCGAACCAAATCACAAAGGTTTTGAAGGGGGTGAGACTATATTGAAAGCACAAAGCTAAATTTATCAAATAGAGTCTAAAATAATAATGTTACATGGTTCCCCTATTTATAGGGTTAAAAGCCACGAAAACAATAAGGTTAAAAGGCCTAAAAATTGATCCAAAAGAGATCTCTAACTATATTAGGAAGATACCTAAGCTAGAATTCTATTCAAGGTAGGAAATTGCCTTAAATACAATTCTAGTCAAACCTATTCTCATTATGGACGAAAATTACTCAAATAATTAAATAAAAATCTGATCTAAACTATAGTCTAAATTAATTAAATAAATACTATAGTCTAAATAAAATCAATCCCATAATTAATTACTATGGGACCGATTTCTTCACTAGAAACCGCACACACATGCACGACAAATTTCATGCACATGCACACATGCTCTTGGACTCTTCATCTTCATCTCTTCAAGATTAATACTCCATGGTGTGTTCTTGATCTTCAATAGTTAATAAATTAACTATCTTGGAATTGCTTCTCTTGACTTCTTCATCTCCAATCTCGAGCTTTCTTCGAATCAACACTTGCAAATAAGCTTGCAACTTCTTTGCTCTTGATCTTGTGATTGGTCCTCTAAATTGCAACTCCGGTTCTTCATCATCTTTGTTGTCCATGGCTTCATCATTTAGACTATAGTATTTATTTAATTAATTTAGACTATAGTTTAGATCAGATTTTTATTTAATTATTTGAGTAATTTTCGTCCATAATGAGAATAGGTTTGACTAGAATTGTATTTAAGGCAATTTCCTACCTTGAATAGAATTCTAGCTTAGGTATCTTCGTAATATAGTTAGAGATATCTTTTGGATCAATTTTTAGGCCTTTTAACCTTATTATTTTCGTGGCTTTTAACCCTATAAATAGGGGAACCATGTAACATTATTATTTTAGACTCTATTTGATAAATTTAGCTTTGTGCTTTCAATATAGTCTCACCCCCTTCAAAACCTTTGTGATTTGGTTCGGAAATTACACTCTTAAAGTTTAGCAAACTTTAGGTTTTATTTCAAGTCTCGTTCTAGTGCTCGTGTGGTGTTAGGGTTGGATTGCTACGAAGAGGATTCAAGTGGTGATTCGTTTGGTGGAGTAATCTTCACTAGGTGGACGCTCCGAGTTCGATTCATTCTACAACAACATCGACGCCTCCATATCAACGTCCTCCATCTTACATAATTCGTCCATATCAAGATCAAGACATCCCAAATCAGTTCGAGTTCCTTCCATCAAGTTCTCAAGTCGTTCCATTAATCCGTAAGTTCGTTATATCTCTATCATACCCAATCTACTCAAGCCATTCTTCACCTATACCTCACCATCGATTTTCCTTCACCATTGCCGTTCCTTTAGCCTTCCAAGACAGCCCATATATTTGGATTTTGTGTTAATTTTGTGTGTCGTAGTCTAAGTATTTTAGTTGGTTCTTAGTCGTCTAGTTAGATACGTATTGATCCCTTTCGTCACCGGCGTAGTTTCGTTCCTTAGCTTCCGCATCATTTATCTTTGTCGTGTCCCATAGGCCCCGGGTCACATCATAAATTGGTATCAAGAGCCACGTCGGTTCATATCGTTCGTGGTTCAATACGTCCAATTGTTCGTCTATTGTTTTGAGTCTTATCGAGTTGTAATTTAATTTTCTTATTGTTCATTGTTATAAAACAAAAAAAAAAAGAAGAAGAAAAACAGATCGTACAAAAAAAAAACGATCAAAAAAAAAAAATCGGATAAAAAAAAAATCCGAAAATTCAAAAAAAAAAAAAAAAAAAAGAGGTATATCCATTGTTTCCTTTTGTATTCTATTTTATTTTGGTACCTTCCTATTGGGTACAAATCCATAGTTAGATATTTCCTTTTAGATCTTATTTTCTTTTTGGAAATTTCCTTCCAAGTTTAATTTCTTTTTGGTAATTTCCTCAGGAGTCATATTTTATTTTTGGTTCTTTCTTTCTAGAGTCTAGGCTAATTAAGGTATTTAGATTGTGTCACATAGATTGATACATATCCAAATCACCCAATTGCCTTCTTGAATTCTTCTTTCCTTATCCTATTCTATTTCTTTCCTTTTTCTATCTAGATTTATTTTTGGATTTCCTAATCTAATTGGGACTTCATTAATTCATCTAATCCTTTCCTTTCCTACCCCACTTACTCGACCACCACCTTTCTTCCACACCCAAATTTCGACAGCCCTTACACATCCATACTCGACCATCATCTCATTTACACACCAAATTCACTCTTGTTCCGACAGTAGCATACCCGTCCATTCCCAGTACAAGTGCGCTGATTTCTCTTAGCTAGTTAGAGCTACCATATACACGATATTATCACACACTGTGCACCCATATATTGAGTGATACACGAGTGGTAAAATCAAGAGAGAAAACAAACGAGTGACGTGAGATTGTGAGGTCCAACCTTGTTTTTCTTCACGTTTGTTCGTTTTGTAGGTACCATGAAGCACGGAGACCATCCAGGGTCGTCCTTCATTCCACACGTCGACCCTCAGTCGATCACTCCGTCTTTGGACCCGTCCAAAGCACCGATGGAATCTTATTCTGAGCCAGCACCACAGTGGGATCCTAAGTACCACTTTGAAGCGCTTTCAAAGCACTTCCAGAGACAGCACCAGACCCTATCAGACAAGATTGACAATTTAATGCATGCCTTTGAACGCACTAAAACTACACCGACCATTACTCAAGCAGTTCGAGGACCAGCTAGACGCAATGAGCGTCGAGACGAGCCAGAAGAGGAGTACTATGATGAGAACACAGATGCCGAGTATGAGGCCCCTGAACGAAGCCGAGATCAGCCCCGAGCCCCTCACAGGCGTGCAGCCCGCGCCGATGACTACGGAGAAGACCGAATGCTCAATAACATCAAAATGAGCATTCCGGAGTTTGAAGGCCTTCACGATCCCGATGCATACTTAGATTGGGAACGTAAGGTAGAGAAGATTTTTGCATGCTATGACTTTTCCGAAGTCAAAAAGGTGCAATTAGCATGTTTGGAGTTTAGAGGCTACGCAGCCTCATGGTGGGAGATGCAGTAGGAGAGAAAACGCCGAAATCGACATCCACCTGTCGATACTTGGGAAGAGATGAAGGGATTGATGCGAGGACGTTTTATTCCAGTCCACTATGAGAGAGAGCTTGAGAAGAAGCTCAACCGGATCAAGCAAGGCACCCGTTCGATTGAAGAATATCACAAAGAGTTGGAGACTGCCTTGAATCGAGTCGGGAAGAAGGAGACCTTAAATGCTACCATCATTCGGTACATTGAAGGTATGAATCCCGATATTGCATGTGAAGTCGAGCTCAAAGACTTCACCAGTGTAGAAAGGATGGTACAGTACGCATCGATTGTGGAAAAGCAGCTGAGAGAAGGTCGCCGACGATTGCACCACAGTGCAGCCCCTACACGGCCTTCCTGGAACAAAGGTACACCTTCCACATCACCTTCTACACCTTCTACTGAGTCCACACGACCCCGAGGTCAATCCGGACCACCCGAACGGCGCTTCGAACGTTCTACACCGCAGTCCAACCGTAGACCCGAGTCTACACCTGCGCCACCTTCAAGGCCAGCCTACACACGGCCCAATCAGCCCACACCGACACCAAATACAGCCCCAAACCGAGCCCGAGACATACAATGCCATAAATGTCAAGGTTGGGGTCATTTTCAGAACCAGTGTCCAAACCGGAGTGTTTTGTTCATCACCGAACAAAATGAGATCGAGTCCGCTAGTGAGGACGAGTCCGAGCAGCCTACGGACATCGCCAGGACCATGGAGGAGCCATCTCTAGCTGATCATGAAGAAGCCGAACCTGAGTTCCCTCTTGTGAGTCTTGTTTCAATTCGAAGTTTGAATATCAGTCGAGATGAAGAGCAACCGGATCAACGTGAGAACATCTTCTACACGAGAGTTGCTATCCAAGGCGAGATTTGCTCCATGATCATCGACAGTGGGAGCGTTATTAATGCCATCAGTCAGTATGCGGTGGACAAGCTTGGTCTAGTTCCAATGAAGCATCCGAAGCCATATAAGTTGCAGTGGCTTACAGACCGAGGCGAGATTCGCGTCGCATGCCAGGTAAGTGTTGAATTTTCCATTGGTCGATTTTCTGACACTGTTATTTGCGATGTTATTCCTATGGATGCAGCGCATATACTATTAGGAAGACCATGGCAGTTTGACAGACACGCGGTACACGATGGTTTCACAAACACCTACACCGTGACGCGTAACGGGCGACCTACAACATTGAAGCCGCTGTCCCCTAAAGCCGTTTCTGAGGATCAACGACTTATGCAAGAGAGATTTAAAGCAGCGAGAGCAAAGGAGGCTGAAACCGCAGCCCGAGCCGCCGCCGACGATAATAAATCGGCCGCACCTTCAAAACAGGCCGCCGCCTCCTCTCCTTCCAAATCAGCTCCTAAACAGCCCCATAATGATTCCTTAGTGCGTGGGGATTCATCTGGATCAGCCCCGAAGAAGGATCAAAATCGCAGCTTATTCATATCTGTTAAAGGCATAGAGAAAGCATTAAAAGCAGGTTTACCGTTTGTTCTTTTATCTTATAAGAGCAGTGCTATTAATGATGTTTCTTTGCCTAGTGTTGTGCAGCCCCTTTTGGAGGAGTTCGCGGACGTGTTCCCGGAAGAGATTCCAAGTGGATTGCCTCCAGTTCGTGGGATCGAGCACCAGATAGATTTCCAGCCCAGCGCCGTCTTATCAAACCGCCCAGCGTACCGGACGTCCCCCGAGGAGACCAAGGAGATCGATAGACAAGTTAAAGAGCTGTTGGAGAAGAAGCAGATTCGAGAGTCAATGAGCCCATGTGCAGTTCCAGTGATTCTAGTGCCCAAGAAGAACAATGAATGGAGAATGTGCATGGATTGCAGAGCCATCAACAAGATAACAGTTAAGTATCGTTTTCCCATTCCTAGACTTGATGATATGCTAGATGAACTTAGTGGATCTAAGATTTTTTCTAAGATTGATTTGAGGTCTGGTTATTTTCAAGTTCGCATGCATGAGGGTGATGAATGGAAAACAGCTTTTAAGACTAAGCATGGTTTATATGAGTGGTTGGTTATGCCTTTTGGTCTCACAAATGCACCGAGCACATTTATGAGATTAATGAACCATGTCTTACGTGATGTTATTGGGAAATATGTTGTTGTTTATTTTGATGATATCCTGATATACAGTCACAGTGCACAGGCGCACCTAGATCACCTTAGGCGCGTATTTATGCTTTTGAGAGATGCTCGTTTGTATGGCAACATGTCTAAGTGTTCTTTTTGCTTAAATGAAGTAGTATTCTTAGGCTTTGTTGTGAGTTGTAGAGGTATTGAGGTTGACCGTTCCAAAATCAAGGCGATTGAGGAATGGCCAACGCCCAAAACCGCGTCTGAAGTCCGATCCTTTCACGGCCTTGCCGGATTTTATCGTCGCTTTGTGCGCGATTTCTCTAGCATTGCCGCGCCTCTTACTGAGCTAAGTAAGAAGGATCGCAAGTTTGAATGGGGTAAACAACAAGAGCATGCGTTTAATACTTTGAAGTCTTTATTGTGTTCTGCTCCTGTTTTATGTTTACCGGATTTTTCCAAAACTTTTGAGATCGAGTGTGATGCCTCCGGGATAGGTATTGGTGCTGTTTTGATGCAGGAAAAACGTCCCGTAGCTTACTTCAGTGAGAAACTCAATGGCGCCAGTTTGCGTTATTCGACGTACGATAAAGAGCTATACGCTTTGAAGCGTGCATTGGATACATGGCAGCACTACTTGTGGCCCAAGGAGTTCGTCATTCACACAGATCATGAGAGCTTGAAGCACTTGAAAGGTCAAAGCAACTTGAACAAGCGTCATGCGAGATGGGTCGAATTCATCGAGTCGTTTCCATACGTCATCAAGTACAAGAAAGGAGAAGACAACGTCGTCGCCGACGCCCTTTCTCGAAGGTACACGTTGCTTAACCTAATGCATGCTAAGATGCTTGGTTTTGAGTCCATTAAATCATTGTATGCCATGGATGATTATTTCAGCCCCATTTATGCTCAGTGTTCGAATTCTACTAGATCTTTTGATGGATTTTATGTGCATGATGGGTTTTTGATGTGACCCGGGGCCTATGGGACACGACAAAGATAAATGATGCGGAAGCTAAGGAACGAAACTACGCCGGTGACGAAAGGGATCAATACGTATCTAACTAGACGACTAAGAACCAACTAAAATACTTAGACTACGACACACAAAATTAACACAAAATCCAAATATATGGGCTGTCTTGGAAGGCTAAAGGAACGGCAATGGTGAAGGAAAATCGATGGTGAGGTATAGGTGAAGAATGGCTTGAGTAGATAGGGTATGATAGAGATATAACGAACTTACGGATTAATGGAACGACTTGAGAACTTGATGGAAGGAACTCGAACTGATTTGGGATGTCTTGATCTTGATATGGACGAATTATGTAAGATGGAGGACGTCGATATGGAGGCGTCGATGTTGTTGTAGAATGAATCGAAGCGGATGGAATAATCTACCATGTCCTCCAACTCGTCGAAGCGGTACAATGCTACTCTTTCACGAATTGCCCTTCGTAGACCAGCTAGAAATCTATCCATGGTATCTTCTGGATATTCTTCTACATCAGCTCGTCTCATGGCTTCAATCATTTTGTTGTAGTAGTCATTTACACTTCGATCTCTTTGTCTAAGCTTGTATAGCTTTTCCTCCAACTCCCATTGGTAGTGATCTGGAATGAAGCGTTTCCGCATCAAATCTTTCAACTTACGCCATGTGTCGATAGGTGGAAGGTGATCTCTGTGGCACCGGTTCTGCTGTAATTCCCACCATGTTGCTGCGTAGCCTGTAAACGCCAAGGAAACTAATTGCACCTTGTTTGGCTCGATAAAGTAGTAGCGCTGAAAGATTTTGTCGACTCTTTGTTCCCAATCAAGGTAAGCATCGGGATCATATAGACCTTCAAATTTGGGAATGATTGTCTTGTTGTAGCTGTGGAGATGGCGAGAATTTGGTGTATATGGTGTACGGCCCATGGGGAGCATGGTGCATGGGTGTTATGACTAAGGCTGAAATTCTCGAACTCTATAGGGATAGGGAACGAAAATTAATGGGTATGGGAAGTATATGGAAGGTTTGAAAGGATTGGAATGGAAGAAATCAAGATAAGGAAAGAATTAGATGTATTTTTGAAGTCCTAAATAGTGTAGGAGATCCAAAAATAAATCCAAAAGGTATGAATTAGAAAAGAAAAGGAAAAAGGGATTAGGTAATTTGGAAAGTGTTACACAATTGTGACACAATTCTAAATATCCTAATTGGACTAGACTCTAAAAGGAATGAACCAAAATTAAAATACAACTCAAAAGGAAACTACCAAAAAGAATTAAAACTTGGAAGGAAAGTTCCAAAAATAAAACAAGACTCTAAAGGAAGTTACCAACTAAGGAATTATCCTAGAAGGAAACTACCAAAATTAAAATAGAACTGAGAAGGAAAGTTCCAAAAATAAAATAGACTCACAAGGTAACTACCAAATAAGATGAAATACTAAAAGGAAATTACCAAAATAAATCAAGACTCAAATGGAAACACAATGAATATACCTCTTTTTTTTTTTTTTTTTTTTAATTTTCGGATTTTTTTTTCTCTTCTTTTATCCGATTTTTTTTTTATCGCTCTTTTTCTCTTTTTTTTTTTTTTACAATCTGATTTTCTTTTTCTTTTTTTTTAAACAAGGAACAATATGGAAATTAAATTACAACTCGATAAAACGCAAACAAAATAAACGGAACAAATAAACGAGTATGGAACCACGAACGATATAAACCGACCTGTCTCTTGATACCAAAATATGATACGACCCGGACTATTAATCTAGGACGAATCTAGAGACGTAGCGGAAGACTTAGGATGCGAAACACGTCAACTAATTGAAGGGCTTCTGATGTGACCCGGGGCCTATGGGACACGACAAAGATCAACGATGCGGAAGCTAAGGAACGAAACTACGCCGGTGACGAAAGGGATCAATACGTATCTAACTAGATGACTAAGAACCAACTAAAATACTTAGACTACGACACACAAAATTAACACAAAATCCAAATATATGGGCTGTCTTGGAAGGCTAAAGGAACGGCATTGGTGAAGGAAAATCGATGGTGAGGTATAGGTGAAGAATGGCTTGAGTAGATAGGGTATGATAGAGATATAACGAACTTACGGATTATTGGAACGACTTGAGAACTTGATGGAAGGAACTCGAACTGATTTGGGATGTCTTGATCTTGATATGGACGAATTATGTAAGATGGAGGACGTCGATATGGAGGCGTCGATGTTGTTGTAGAATGAATCGAACTCGGAGCGTCCACCTAGTGAAGATTACTCCACCAAACGAATCACCACTTGAATCCTCTTCGTAGCAATCCAACCCTAGCACCACACGAGCACTAGAACGAGACTTGAAATAAAACCTAAAGTTTGCTAAGCTTTAAGAGTGTAATTTTCGAACCAAATCACAAAGGTTTTGAAGGGGGTGAGACTATATTGAAAGCACAAAGCTAAATTTATCAAATAGAGTCTACAATAATAATGTTACATGGTTCCCCTATTTATAGGGTTAAAAGCCACGAAAATAATAAGGTTAAAAGGCCTAAAAATTGATCCAAAAGAGATCTCTAACTATATTAGGAAGATACCTAAGCTAGAATTCTATTCAAGGTAGGAAATTGCCTTAAATACAATTCTAGTCAAACCTATTCTCATTATGGACGAAAATTACTCAAATAATTAAATAAAAATCTGATCTAAACTATAGTCTAAATTAATTAAATAAATACTATAGTCTAAATAAAATCAATCCCATAATTAATTACTATGGGACCGATTTCTTCACTAGAAACCGCACACACATGCACGACAAATTTCATGCACATGCACACATGCTCTTGAACTCTTCATCTTCATCTCTTCAAGATTAATACTCCATGGTGTGTTCTTGATCTTCAATAGTTAATAAATTAACTATCTTGGAATTGCTTCTCTTGACTTCTTCATCTCCAATCTCGAGCTTTCTTCGAATCAACACTTGCAAGTAAGCTTGCAACTTCTTTGCTCTTGATCTTGTGATTGGTCCTCTAAATTGCAACTCCGGTTCTTCATCATCTTTGTTGTCCATGGCTTCATCAGCTTCAATCCGACTCGATAAAATAAATGAAAGACGAAATCTAGACAACTAAAATACCTAGAAAAATGACACGAACTATATAACACAAATCCAAGGAATGAGGGCTGTATAGGGACGGTTTTATGGCTGTAATGAGGGTGTTGGAATTGTGTGTTTACGGTGAAGAATGGCTAGGAGTAGATAGGATATGATAGTGATTGAATGAACTTACGAATTTGAAGGAACGGGAGACGAACTCGAACTCGAACTTGTGGATTGATTGGAGGCGTGCGTAGGGGCTGTATGGATGGCGTCGTGGGCGTTGATGGTTGATGATGTTGTGGTGAATCACAACCCGATAGTTGCCTTGCAATCTCGAACGTACCACGAGGCCAAAATCTCTAAGCTGCTCTTCGATATTAGCGAGTACCCGTTAATCCCTCGAGTGAATTAAGGAATACTCTTGAATAAGACTTAAAGATGCTATCCTCTAAGAATGATGATTTATGACTAAATCAACAAAAGTGTTTGTTTGATCAACCTAAGGATCTTGAGATAATTGAGAAAATAACTCTTTATTTCATGCAACGTCTAAAATAATAATGTACAATGGTTCCCCTATTTATAGGGCTAAAAGGCACGAAAATAATAAGGTTAAAAGGCCTAAAAATTGATCCAAAAGGGATCTCTAACTATACTAGGAAGATACCTAAACTAGAATTCTATTCAAGGTAGGAAATTGCCTTAAATACAATTCTAGTCAACTATGACTATATTATGGACGAAAATTACATAATAAATAATTAAAAATCTGAACTAAAATATAGACTAACATAATTAAATAAATACTATAGTCTAAATAAAATTAACCCCATAATTAAATTAATTAAGGGACGAAAATTCCATGCAACGCGAATCTGCCATGCATGCACAATTTGATGAGTTCTATCTTCATGCATTGCTCTTCAAATCTTGATCTCCAATCTTTGATTGTTAACAAAGTAACAATCTTGGGATCCTTTAATGGCAGCTTTGGATGGACCGATTTGATGATTGCCATGGTCTCATCAATCGGTTTTTCTACATGCAATGAAATGAGCCATTTTAGAGAACCGATCTACTACAACAAACACCGAATCTTTACCCGACCTAAACCTAGGTAATCCCAAGATAAAATCCATAGAAATATCAATCCAAGGGGCTGTAGGGGCGGGTAATGGCGTGTAAAGGCCGAATGGGTGTGAAGTGGATTTGGCTTGACGACAAGTAATGCAACGACTACGCACATTCTCTACATCCCTACGCATATGCGGCCAATAAAAGTGTTCATGCAGCAAGTTCAATGTCTTATGTACACCAAAGTGACCCATCAAACCTCCCGCATGCGATTCTAACACAAGTAGCTCACGCATAGAACAAATAGGAATGCATAACTTAGACTCCTTGAACAAAAACCCATCATGCACATAATAACCATCAATAGCTCGAGATTTCGACACACATGAAGCATATATGGGGCTGAAATAGGCGTCCTCAACATATAACGACTTAATGGACTCGAAACCAAGCATCTTAGCATGCATTAAGTTCAGAAGTGCGTACCTTCGAGATAACGCATCCGCGATGACGTTCTCTTCACCTTTCTAGTACTTGATCACATATGGGAAGGACTCGATAAATTCCACCCATCTTGCATGTCTCTTGTTTAAATTTTGTTGTCCTTTGAGGTGCTTTAAGCTCTCGTGGTCCGTGTGAATCACGAACTCCTTGGGCCAAAGATAGTGCTGCCATGTATCCAATGCACGCTTCAAAGCATAAAGCTCTTTGTCGTACGTAGAATACCTCAAACTGGCGCCACTAAGCTTCTCACTGAAGTAGGCGACGGGCTTGCGATCCTGCATCAAAACTGCACCAATACCTACGCCCGAAGCATCACACTCGATCTCAAAAGTCTTAGTAAAATCAGGTAAACGAAGAACAGGAGCAGAACATAACAAAGATTTCAAAGTAGTAAATGCATGCTCTTGTTGTTTACCCCATTCAAATTTCCGATCCTTCTTACTTAGCTCAGTAAGAGGGGCGGCTATACTAGAAAAATCACGCACAAAACGTCGGTAAAAACCGGCGAGTCCATGAAAGGACCGAACTTCCGAAGCATTTTTCGGGATTGGCCATTCCTCAATCGCCTTGATTTTGGAACGGTCTACCTCAATACCACGAAAACTGACGACAAAGCCTAGAAAAACGACTTCATCTATGGAAAAGGAACACTTGAAGAAGGGGCGAGTGGAAGCCTTCGAAGGGGCGGCATTGGCCGAACTTGAAGAAGGGATCGGCTGTTGTGTCTCGGCCGAGTCTCGGCCGTTCACGGCGGCGGTCCGGGCGGCGGCTGCGGCTTGCTTTGCCCGTTCTTGCTTAAATCTCTCTTGCATCCTCTCTTGATCCTCTGCAACAGCTTTAGGGGCGAGTGGTTTGAGCACAGTGGTTCGACCATCCATGGTGATCGAATAGGTGTTGGCCAAACCATCGTGAACTGCTTTTCTGTCGAATTGCCACGGTCTTCCTAAAAGAATGTGGGCTGCCTCCATAGGAATAACATCACAAAGAACAGTGTCAGAATAACGACCTTTAGTAAATGAAACGCGTACCTGACCTGTTACTCTGATTGAACCGCGATCAGTGAGCCATTGCAGCTTGTATGGCTTTGGATGCTTTATAGTGGTGAGGGCGAGTTTATCAACGGCGTATTGACTGATTGATTTGTACCTAAAAGGAAATAACCAACTATGGATTTGTACCCAAAAGGAAGGTACCAAAATAAAATAGACACAAAAAGGAAACAATGAATTTACTTTTTTTTTTTTTTTGTATTTTCGAATTTCTTTTTTTTTTTATATCCGATTTTTTTTTATACGATCTTTTTTTTTTAACTATGAACAATACGGAAAATAAAGTACAACTCGATAAGACTCAAAACAAAATAAACGGGATAAATAAACGAGTATGGAATCACGAACGATATAAACCGACGTGGCTCTTGATACCAATTTATGATGTGACCCGGGCTAAAAGACACGACGAGACACAAAATACGCGGAAGCTAAGGATTGAAACTACGTCGGTGAAGTAAGGGATCTATACTCGATTATCTAGACGACTAAGACTCAACTAAAATACTTAGACAATGACACACAAAACAACACAAATCCAAATAAAGATAGGGCTGTTTCAGAAAGGTTATAGGGACGATGGTGATGATGATGAACGATGGTATGGAATATAGGTTTAGAAGGGCTAGAGTAGATAGGATATGATAATGTAGAAACGGACTTACAGATTGAACGAGACGAAGATGAACATCAAGCCCAACAAAAGCCGAATTATTTTGGGCTTTTCCACCATGCATGCTTAACTTAGGCTGAATAGCAAGTATACACATCAAGCCCAACAAAAGCACTTCTTGCACGCCTCCTTCATGTATTGCACTCCATATCTTGATCTCCATCTTCCATCTTCAATAATGTCATCATCTTCAAGCTTCCTTGTACTCCGTCTTCAACTTCGAACTTCTTGCGAATTACAGCTTGCAAATATTCTTGCAACTTCTTAGCTCGTAGTCTTGTGACGGGGCCTTTGAATTGCAGCTCTTTATTGACTTCATTATTGCTATGGATGTCCTCATCAATTAGGTACATTGAAGGCATGAATCCCGACATTGCTTGTAAAGTCGAGTTGAAGGACTTCACTAGTGTAGAAAGGATGGTGCAGTACGCATCGATTGTGGAGAAACAGTTGAGAGAAGGCCGGGGCCATTCTCATCACAGTGCCGCCGCCAGTAGACCCTCCTGGAACAAAGGTACACATTCCACATCACCTTCTACACCTTCTTCTGATTCCACACGACCCCGAGGTCAGCCAGGACCACCTGAACGGCGTTTCGACCGTTCTACACTACAGTCCAGTCGTAGACCCGAGTCTACACCGACGTCGACCCCAAGGCCCCCATTCCAACGGCCCAATCAGCCCAATATGACGCCGAATGCAGCCCCTAATCGAGCCCGTGACATCCAATGTCATAAATGCCAAGGTTGGGGCCATTTTCAGAATCAGTGCCCGAACCGTCGTGTTTTGTTTGTCAATGAACAAAACGGGCTTGAATCAGCCAGTGAAGACGAAGAGGAGCCCCAGGACGTCGCCCCTAGTGCCGTCGAAGTCCCTGAAGTCGACGAGGAGGATGAAGAGGCCGAATTGCCTCATGTCAGTCTAGTATCCATTCGCAGTCTGAACATTAATCGAGAAGACGAAGAGCAATCACAGCGTGAGAACATATTCTACACACGTGTTACAATCAAGGATCAGACGTGTGCAATGATCATAGACAGTGGCAGTGTAATCAACGCAATCAGTGATTGACTGGAGGTAATCCACTTGGAATCTCTTCCGGGAACACGTCCGCGAACTCCTCCATAAGGGGCTGCAAATCACAAGGAAAAGAAACACCATTAGTAGCACTGTCCTTATAAGATAAAAGAACGAAAGGTAAACCTGCTTTAAGTGCTTTCTCTACGCCTTTAACGGAGATGAACAAAGACCGATTTTGTTCAACTTTAGGGGCTGATCCGGATGATTTGCCACGAACTAAGGCTTCATTGGAAGCCTTCGAATGGGCTGTATTGGCCGATTGTGAAGAAGAACTCGGCGGTGAACATTCGGCCGAAACTTGGCCGTTCACGGCGGCGGTCCGGGCAGCGACTGCGGCTTGCTTTGCCCGTTCTTGCTTAAATCTCTCTTGCATCCTTTCTTGATCCTTTGCAACAGCTTTTGGAGCGAGTGGCTTGAGCACAGTGGTTCGACCATCCATGGTGATCGAATAGGTGTTGGCCAAACCATCGTGAACTGCTCTTCTGTCGAATTGCCACGGTCTTCCTAAAAGAATGTGGGCTGCCTCCATAGGAATAACATCACAAAGAACAGTGTCAGAATAACGACCTTTAGTAAATGAAACGCGTACCTGACCTGTTACTCTGATTGAACCGCGATCAGTGAGCCATTGCAGCTTGTATGGCTTTGGATGCTTTGTAGTGGTGAGGGCGAGTTTATCAACGGCGTATTGACTGATTGCGTTGATTACACTCCCACTGTCTATGATCATTGCAACACGTGTGTAGAATATGTTCTCACGCTGTGATTGCTCTTCGTCTTCTCGATTAATGTTCAGACTGCGAATGGATACTAGACTGACATAAGGCAATTCGGCCTCTTCATCCTCCTCGTCGATTTCAGGGACTTCAACGGCACTAGGGGCGACGGCCTGGGGCTCTTCTTCGTCTTCACTGGCTGATTCAAGCCCGTTTTATTCATTGACAAACAAAACACGACGGTTCGGGCACTGATTCTGAAAATGGCCCCAACCTTGGCATTTATGACACTGGATGTCACGGGCTCGATTAGGGGCTGCATTCGGCGTCATATTGGGCTGATTGGGCCGTTGGAATGGGGGCCTTGGGGTCGACGTCGGTGTAGACTCGGGTCTACGACTGGACTGCGGTGTAGAACGGTCGAAACGCCGTTCAGGTGGTCCGGGCTGACCTCGGGGTCGTGTGGACTCTGAAAAAGGTGTAGAAGGTGATGTGGAATGTGTACCTTTGTTCCAAGAAGGTCTACTGGCGGCGGCACTGTGGTGAGAACGGCGCCGGCCTTCTCTCAACTGTTTCTCCACAATCGATGCGAACTGCACCATCCTTTCTACACTGGTGAAGTCCTTCAACTCGACTTCACAAGCAATGTCGGGATTCATGCCTTCAATGTACCTAATGATGGTAGCATTTAAGGTCTCCTCCTTCCCGACTCGGTTCAAGGCGGTCTCCAACTCTTTGTGGTATTCTTCAATCGAACGGGTGCCTTGCTTGATCCGGTTGAGCTTCTTTTCGAGCTCTCTCTCATAATGGACTGGAATGAAGCGTCCTCGCATCAATCCCTTCATTTCTTCCCATGTATCAATTGGTGGATTTCGATTTCTGCGCCTTCTTTCTTGCTGTATCTCCCACAAGTGGCTGCGTAGCCTCTGATCTCCAAACAGGCTAACTACACCTTTTTGACTTCTGTGAAGTCGTAGCAGTCAAAAATCTTCTCTACCTTACGTTCCCAATCAAGATAGATGTCGGGATCGTGAAGGCCTTCAAACTCCGGGATGCTCGTCTTGATGTTATTGAGCATGCGGTCTTCACCATAGTCATCACGCCTCTGTCGGCGTCCGTGAGCAGTATCAGCTGTATTCTCATCGAAATACTCCTCCTCGTTCTCATTTGGTCGCTGGTGCTGTCGAGCTTGACCATGAACAGGCTGTGTAATGGTTGGAGTAGTTTTAGTGCGTTCAAGGGCATGCACTAAATCATCAAGTTTGTCAGACAGGGCCTGATGCTGTCTCTGGAAGTGTTTTGAGAGTGCCTCAAAATGATACTTAGGATCCCATTGTGCGGGTGGATCCGAAGTAGACTCCATGGGGGCTTTGGACGGATCTCGGGATGGGTCCAAAGGTGGAGTGTCGGCTGGGGGAGTCAAAGATTACTCGGGACGGGTACCTGTCTTCATGAAACCTACAAAACGAACAAACGTAAAAGAAAACAAGGAAGGACCTCACAATCTCACGTCACTCGTCTGTTTTCACTCTTGATTTTACCACTCGTGTATCACTCAATATATGGGTGCACAGTGTGTGAAAATCGTGTAGATGGAGTAGGTAATTCGGCGTTCTTGTGTAGAGGAAAGGACGGGAATACTATGTTCGGAACACGGATGAATTTGGAGTGTGTATGAATGAGATACGGGTTGAGTATGTGTATGGGAGGGGCTGCCGAATGTGTATGGTTGGAGTATAGGTGGTGGTCGAATGAATAGGGTAGGAAAAGGAAAGAGATAGATCAATTAATGTAGTTCCAAAAAGATTTGGAAATCCAAAAATCAATCTAGAAAAGATATGGAAAGAAATAGGATAGATAAGGAAAG
Organism: Perilla frutescens; assembly: GCA_026008535.1. Classification (NCBI taxonomy): domain Eukaryota; kingdom Viridiplantae; phylum Streptophyta; class Magnoliopsida; order Lamiales; family Lamiaceae; genus Perilla; species Perilla frutescens. Next base: position 38,152,909 of record BRKX01000019.1, read on the forward strand.
AAGAAAGAGATAAGGTAATAGGGGATTTGGATATGTATCAATCTATGTGACACAATCTAAATACCTTAATTAGCCTAGACTCTAGAAGGAAAGAATCCAAAATTAAAAATAGAGATCTAAAGTAGTTACCAATGAATCTTTTAATTTCGAGTTTGTAGGCTGGCAATTCACAAACTGATGTGACCCGGGACAATATGACACACGAGACACAGAGGATGCTGAAGCTAGGAAAGAAACTTCGTGGCAGATTAACCTGTACACTACTAGATGCACGAATGAATCTTTTAATTTCGAGTTTGTAGGGGCCAATTCACAAACTGATGTGACCCGGGACAATATGACACACGAGACACAGAGGATGCGGAAGCTAGGAAAGAAACTACGTCGATTACGAAAGGGATCCTATACTCGATTCACTAGACGACTTGGACTCAACTAAAATACCTAGATCAATGACACACAAATAAACACAAATCCAAATAACAAAGGGCTGATTTGGACGGTATTATGGAAGGATTGATTGATGATGATCGGTGATGATAGGTTAGAAACGAACTTACGGATTAAACGAGACGAAGACGAACTCGATCACGATAGGGGCTGGACTTGAATCGTACGTTGATGACGGATGATTGGCGTCGTGGATGGCTGTACGGATGGTGATAAAATGATGTGAATTACAACCCGAAAGTTGCCTTGAATCTCGAACGTACACAAGGCCAAATTCTTTAAGTTGCTCTTCGATAGCGAGTTTCCGACGATCCCTCGAACGTGGATGGCGAATTCCCTTTGTAAAACTTAGAGATACTAAATCTAAGAGTATGAATTTAAAAGATCTAAACTCACAAAGATATAAACTGGGGTTGAGACAATATTGAAAGCAAAGCTTAAAATTATCAAATATGGTCTGAATAACAATGAAATATGGATCCCCTATTTATAATAGGTGGATCGAAAATCCTAAGGCTAAGGGACGAAAATAATGAGTCCAATTTGAACTAGAATTGGACTTCAACAACTTCCTAAACTAGAATTCTAATTAAGGTAGATTTTGTAGATCTTGCCTTATCTAAAAATCTAGTCAAATCTCTATCTAAAATAACCGAAAAATATCAACTAAAAATCTGCAAAATTTCGTCCAAATCATAATAAATAAAATACTATAGTCTAATAAATCAATCCCCTTAATTGGATCATCAAGGGCCGATTATTTTGGGCTTTTCCACCATGCATGCTTAACTTGGGCTGAATAGCAAGTATACATATCTAGCCCAACAAAAGCACACTTGCACGCCTTCTTCATGAATTGCACTCCACATCTTGATCTCCATCTTCCATCTTCAACAATGTCATCATCTTTAAGCTTCCTTGTACTCCGTCTTCAGCTTCGAACCTCTTGCGAATTATAGCTTGCAAATATTCTTGCAACTTCTTAGCTCGTAGTCTTGTGACTGGTCATTTGAATTGCAGCTCTTCATTGACTTCATCATTGCTATGGATGTCCTCATCAAAAATAAACGGAACAAATAAACGAGTATGGAACCACGAACGATATAAACCGACGTGGCTCTTGATACCAATTTATGATGTGACCCGGGACTCAATGACCAAGGAGACACGAAAGACGCGGAAGCTAGGAAAGAAACTACGTCGGTACGAAAGGATTCTATACTCGAGAACTAGACGACTAAGACTCAATTAAATTACCTAGATAAATGACACACAAATAAACACAAATCCAAACGAATATAGGGCTGTTTTGGAACGAACAAGATGAAGGTATGGATGAAGATATTCGATGGATTGGAATAGGTTTAGAATGGCTAGAGTAGATAGGGTATGATAGAGTTGTAATGGACTTACGGATTGAATCGGAACGAGATGATGTTGAACTCGAACAAGGGCTGGAATGGGACGAATGTTGATGGAGCTTGGATGACGTCGAACGTCGATGATGGACGATGTAAAGTTGATGTGAATTACAACCCGAAAGTTGCCTTGAATCTCGAATGTACACAAGGCCAAATTCTTTAAGTTGCTCTTCGATAGCGAGTCTCCGACGATCCCTCGAACGTGGACGGTGAATTTCCTTTGTAAAACATAGAGATGCTAAATCTAAGAGTATGAATTTAAAAGATATAAAATGAGGTTGAGACAATATTGAAGCAAAGCTTTAATTTTCAAATATGGTCTGAATAACAATGAAATATGGATCCACTATTACGTTCAAGAGAACGTACCTTCGTGAAAGTGCATCGGCCACCACGTTTTCAGCGCCTTTCTTGTACTTGATGACGTACGGAAAGGATTCGATGAACTCTACCCAACGTGCATGCCGTTTATTCAGATTTTGTTGGCCTTTTAAATGTTTCAAGCTCTCGTGATCCGTGTGAATCACGAACTCCTTTGGCCATAGATAGTGCTGCCACGTCTCCAAAGCTCTCTTCAATGCGTACAACTCCTTGTCATAAGTAGAATAACGAAGAGCTGCATCGTTGAGCTTCTCACTGAAGTAGGCGACTGGACGCCGTTCCGTGATTTTATTGATTGCTCGGCAATCCATGCACATACGTCATTCGTTGTTCTTCTTTGGCACTAAAATGACCGGAACGGCGCAGGGGCTCAAACTCTCACGGATTTGCTTCTTTTCCAACAGCTCCTTCACTTGCATATCTATCTCTTTGGTCTCGTCAGGGGTTGTGTGATAGGCTGGTCGGTTTGGAAGGACTGCTCCGGGCACGAAATCGATCTGGTGCTCGATCCCGCGAACTGGAGGGAGGCCGCCAGGTATCTCCTCGGGGAATACATCTCGAAACTCATCTAATAAGGGCTGCACATCACTAGAAAACGACTCATTAGTAGCACTGCTCTTATAAGTAAGTAAGACAAGAGGCATACCTGCTTTGACGGCTTTTTGGACTCCTTTTGCTGAAATAAACAAGCTCTGAGTGTGAGGCTTGTTTGTACTCGACTTGGACGACTTTCCTACAGCTTTGGGGTCGTCATTGGGCTGTGTTGGAGGTGAAGGGGTGGCGGCATTGGGCTGAGTACCGGTCAGTATGCCCATACCGTCTGTCTTGGGCATATCGTCGATTGGGGTCTTCGGAGCCCGTTTTGCGGCTGCTTGCTTCTCCTTCTCCTCTTTAAACTTCTCTTGCATGCGTTGCTGATCCATAGCAACGGCTTTGGGCGACAACGGCTTCAAGGTGCTGCGTTGGCCATCAATTTCGACAGTGTAGGTATTGGCTCGTCCGTCGTGGACTACACGTCGATCAAACTGCCAAGGTCTTCCCAACAACAAATGTGCAGCATCCATAGGGATGACGTCGCACAAAACAGAGTCAGAAACTTATGGATTGAGAACGAGACACTTACCTGGTGAACCACGCGGATCAATTTCAGCAGATTTGGCATCATCTTGACTCGACTTCTCATGGGATGTGTCGACCTCTGGCTCATCTTCATCCTCACTGGTTGACTAGACTTCGTTTGACTCCGTCAAGTATAGAACACGCCTGTTTGGACACTGACCTTGAAAGTGGCCCCAACCTTGACATTTGTGACATTGAACGTCACGAGCTCGTGTAGGGGCTGTGGGGGTCGAACTCCCTTGATTTGTCCGTGTGGGGGCCAGTCTCGGTGGTGTAGACTCGGGCCTACAACTGGGCTGCGGTGCAGTGCGATCAAAACGTCGAACGGGCTGTTCTGGAGTACCCTTGGACCGTGTAGGGTCGGATGGGGCTGTAGGAGGCGTACCTCGTGACCAAGATTGGTGTGGAGGGGCTGAACTACTCGCGGTCTTCCTCCGGCCATCTTTGAGCTGCCGTTCAACTTTTGATGCGTAGTGTACCATCTCTTCGATGGTGGAGAAATCACGCAACTCGACCTCGCAAGCTATGTCTGGATGCATTCCTTCGATGTACCGGATGATGGTAGCATCTATGGACTCCTCTTTTCCAATGCGAATCATGGTTGTCTCGAGTTCTTTGTGATACTCTTCAATGGTGCGATTTCCTTACCGAATTGCATTCAACTTTTTCTCCAAGTCTCGTTCATAATGAACGGGAACAAATCGGCCTCGCATCACATCTTTCATCTCTTGCCAAGTGTCGATCAAAGGCCATCTATCACGGCGGCGGCATTTTTGTTGATGATCGAACCACGTCGCTGCGTAGCCTCTGAACTCCATTGCAGCGAGCTGCACCTTTTTGACTTCGGGGAAGTCATAGCACTCGAATATTTTGTCTACCTTATGTTCCCAATCAAGGTAAAGATCAGGATCATGAAGGCCTTCGAATTCCGAGATGCTCGTCTTAATGTTATTCAGCAATGTTTCGGCATCTCCGTATTGGGGTCGTTCATTCCGAACTGCACGATGCTGGGGACCACGGGGTCGGTGTGCATCTCTTCTTGGAGGCACAAATCCAGCTTCCTCTTCAAGTTCAGGGTCGAACTCGAACTCGTCAAACTCAGGTGGATCTAGCTGAATTCCGGGAGCTGGAGGCGCATTAGGGGCTGCGTTTCTCCGTTGTTCATTCGGATGTACGGCTCCGGTGTTGGCTCCTTGAACTGCGCCATTTGCTGCAGTGGTTGCAGTAGTGGCGGCGTTTCCTTGCACTGTGGGAGCTGCAGTTGACTGAGTTTTGAGGGACTCAATCTGCTCCGTGACTTTGGCCAAGGCATCGGCCATACGGTTCTCAGATTCGCGCTGCATGCGCATCATATGCTGAGACAGTGCATCAAAATGGTATTTGGAGTCTTTGGCGTCCCACTAATTTTCAGCGGTGTAGGACGTCTCTTCCATTGCATGGGACGATTTGGGATCGTCCAAAGGGGGTGTTGATGTGACCCGGGACCTATGGGACACGACACGGACGAAATATGCGGATGCTAAGGAACGGAACAACGTCGGATGCGTAAGGAATCAATACGAGCAAAGAGAAAACAAGAAAGACTCGACTAGAAAAGGACTCGAAAGGTGTAGAACTTACTAGGAGACGAAGACTCGAACTAAGACTCTTGGATGACTTCGAACGGTGGCTGGGATGACGGCGTACGATACAGACGGCGGCGGAGGACGCCGGGAAGGTGACTTTGGCGACGGTGAAAGGTAAAAGGATAAATCAGGATCGGCGAACCCGTGTTGTAAGAACTCGAACGCGCACGACTAATTCTCCGGATAGCAATTCTCCCAAGTACACGATTGTACCCTGAAGAACTTGAATAAGACTATTGAATTACTAGATCAATAGAATTGTGTTTGATCAACCAAAGGATCGATAAATGTGATCAACCAAAGGATCGGTGAGACAATTGAGAAATTAGCTCTTTATTTCATGCAACGTCTGCATTATGAATGTCACAAGGTACTCCTATTTATAGGAGTGATATATGGACGAAAATTAGAGTCCTAAAAGCTAAAGAAATCTAAAATATACTAATCCTAATCAATCTAGGATAAAATCAAAAGATACCAAAAATAAGATAACAAAAATCTAACTAGATAAGGATAAATCCCAAAGTGGATTTGGGCTGGATATTCTCGCCATTCTTGGACCCAAAATACACGTCCATGGGCTGAATTAAGTGTATTAATTTCGTGGCCCATGTGTGTGTAATTCTTGCCACCTTTGCATGAAAAACAGCATCTCCCGATTTCCCATGCAAACGCGTATAACTTTTGATGTACACGTCCAAATGGCGTCGTTCTTCTTCTCACGTCTTCATGCTTCCTTCTTCTTCATCTATGGATAGCATGGTGATCAATCTCGAGCTGCCCTTGACTTCATTTTCACCAAGTTCGAATTTGCGACGAATAGAAGCTTGTAAATAAGCTTGCAACTTCTTAGCTCGCAAACGCGTCATTGGACCTTTAAACTGCAGCTCCGGATCATCTTCTTCATTGCCTTGCACGAGTTCATCATTCCCCCCTGCTGAAAAGAATTCGTCCTCGAATTCGGGGACTCATCATTATCGAACTCATCATCTGCAGAAAAGGGAGATAAATCAGCAACATTAAATGTAGATGAACACTTATACTCACCGGGTAAATCAATGCGATATGTATTGTCATTGACTCGACTCAACACGGTGAACGGTCCATCTCCTCTAGGCATCAATTTTGATTTTCTCAAGTTAGGAAACCGTCCAGGACTCAGATGAATCCAAACGCGATCTCCAGGCTGGAAAATCACTTGCTTGCGCCGTTTATTCTTTTGAACAGCATTACGTGCGCCAACGGCTTCAATACGCGCACGTACTTTCTCATGCATCTCCTTAACTTGTTCCGCTTTTCTCGTACCTTTAACACTTGTTAGATGCTCAACAGGTAAAGGCAACAGATCATTAGGCGTTAGCGGATTAAAACCATAAACAACTTCAAATGGAGACATATTGGTAGATGAATGCACAACGCGATTATAAGCGAATTCAGCATATGGCAAACAATCTTCCCATGATTTCAAGTTGTTTTTAACTAAAGAACGCAGCAAAGTACCTAAAGTGCGATTAACTACTTCAGTTTGTCCATCAGTTTGTGGATGACATGCAGTAGAAAATAACAATTTGGTACCTAACTTACGCCATAGTACACGCCAAAAATGTGCTAGAAACTTAGAATCCCTATCACTAACGATAGTTCTAGGTATTCCATGTAAACGCACAACATGTATAAAGAACAAATTGGCAATGTGTACAGCATCATCGGTTTTCCTACATGCAATGTAATGAGACATCTTGGAAAACCTATCAACTACAACGAATATGGAATCTCGACCAGACCTAGACCGTGGTAAACCTAATATGAAATTCATAGATAAATCAATCCACGGGGAAGACGGGGCTGGTAGAGGAGTGTATAAACCAAAAGGATGTGAAGTAGATTTCGATCTCCTACATGTAATGCATCTACTACACACATTCTCAACATCATGCTTCATACGTGGCCAAAAGAAATGTTCATGCAGCAAGTTTAACGTTTTAGACACACCAAAGTGACCCATTAAACCTCCCGCATGCGATTCAAGAACTAACAATTCACGCATAGAAGACTTAGGAATGCACAACTGTGAACCCTTGAACAAGAAACCCTCATGCACGAAATAACCATCAAAAGATCGAGATTTTGAGCAACAACTCGTGTAAATCGGCGCAAAGAACTCATCACATGCATACAACTCCTTAATTGCATCAAATCCTAACATCTTAGCATGCATAAGGTTCAAGAGAACGTACCTTCTCAACAATGCACAGCAATCAACAAAACAATCAACTATCCAACGTGTAACATATAATGGATCGAACATGGTATAATAAACAATTATGCAATTTCCAGCATGTTCAACACTATGAATAGCTTTCGGATGAGCAATGGCAAAACACAATCTAATCAAATTCAAGTACCATTCTTGCATCTTACACTTGGTTGGAACAAACAATGACTCTCTACTATCCAACCTTTTCATGCAATTCAAGTCAAATCCAAATGTTAAATTAATTCTAAAAAGAAACATGGATTCAACTATACACATCAAATACCTATCAACGCTAGAATAGGATAGATGGTACTTACCTCTCTCGATTTCAAGTAACACGTCCTTAAGATAAACAACGTGGGTATCGGATGACTTATCTAGAACGAGCTGATCTCTAAGTCGAACATCATCATGCTCCAACTTCAGCTCTTCGTTGATCTCTTCTTGAGAGTTAGAAACTTCTTCCGAGCTGCCATCAGGGTTGGATGTAGCTATTCCAGGCTGCTCAATCTCGAACTCTCTTTTCTCGATCTGCGCATCACTAGAAAAACAATCATTAGTAGCACTGTTCTCAGAAATTAACAGATTATCCGACTTACCCGAATCAAGTGTTGGATCAATGCATATGGGTTGGGACGGAATTGTAGCTTCACTTATCATGTCTGAATTTAACTGGTGATCTGTGTTGGAGGGATTAGACGACACGTCTTGGTGTGAACAAGACTCCAACGGTGTCGAAGTAGTGCTAGGGACGGTGGCGATTGATTCGCTCTGGGTAGCTGCGGCCTTCTTTTCCCTTTCGGTTTTAAACTTTTCTTGCATCCACTTCTGATCCTTAATGACGTCCTCAGGCGCCAAAGGCATCAGTCTGATGGGTCGTCCATTCCAAGCAAAGGAATAAGTGTTGGCGTGACAATCGTGCACTGCTCCTCGATCGAATTACCACGGTTGACCTAGAAGAATGTGTGTTGCCTCCATAGGAATGACAGCACATAAAACAGTGTCAGTATATCGACCAATAGTAAATGCGACACTTACCTGACATTGTAAGCCGCTGCAACTTATAGGGCTTGGGATGCTCCTGTGGTACTAGGCCGAGCTTGTCCACTGCATATTGACTAATAGCGTTAAATACACTACCACTATCAATAATCATGGAACAAATTTTGTCTTGGATGGAGCAACGGGTGTAGAAAATATCTTCCCGTTGGTCCATGTATTCTGCAAAACGAACAAACGTGAAGAAAAAGTAAAGTAGGACCTCACAATTCCTCACAAACGCTCGTGTATGTCACTCTTGATTTTTTTTTTCCACTCGTGTTTAACTCTCAAAGATGTGGTGCACGTGTGGAGTGATTTTGGGGGTGGGTGGATCGAAACTGTCTTCTTCTTGATTAGCTCCTCTGGGTCTTCTTCAAGCTCCAACGGATAAAATCAAGCTGGAAGGTTGCTAAGAGTAGAAGTAGGCGTGTGGAATGAGTAATTCAGCTGGTGGTGTATGTGGACCACGGGTGTACGGGTGTATGGGTGTATGGGTGTACGGGTGTACGGGTGTATGGACTATGTGGTGTATAAGGTGAACCGGGTGTATATGGAAAAGATGAGAAATTTCGAATCCCTTTAGTGATTAGGATCGAAAATATGAGTGGATAAGGGTGGAAGATTTGATTAGATATGGATTAGGATGGAAAGATCTTGAATAGATATAGATTAGGATGAAATCTATCTAAACAAGGTAAGAAATCTAACGGATAAGGAAATAAGGATTTTGGATGTGTGAACACAATCTAAGAATCCCTACATATATGGAACAAATCTAAAAAAAACAAGGAATTAAACTTGAAATCAAATAAACAATCTGATTTTCGTTTTTTTTTTTTTTTTCGGATTTTTTTTTTTGCTATAGGGATTTCGAACCCTTTGCTCTTTTTTCTCTTTTTTTTTTTCAATGAGCAATTCACGTATTACAACTCGAAAGACTCAAAAACAATAAAACAAACACAATTGACGTATTGAACCACGAACGATATAAACCAACCTGGCTCTGATACCAAATTATGATGTGACCCGGGACCTATGGAACACGACACGGATGAAAAGACGCGGAAGCAAGGAACGGAACAACGTCGGATACGTAAGGGATCAATACGAACAAAGAGAAAACAAGAAAAGACTCGACTAGAAACGAACAAGACTCGAACAGATAAAGAACTTACTAGAATGCGATGACACGACTAGGACTCGATGAACACTTGAACGGCTGGAAGGGGCTGGAATTTCGGTGGTGAACGGCGGTGAAGGCGGCGGTGGTCGTCGGAATGGTGGATTGAGTGGCGGCGACGTGTAGATGTGGAATCGGCTAGATTCGGCGAACCCGTGTTGAAAACCCGAACGCGCACGTCTAACTTCTCCGGATAGCAATTCTCCCAAGTACTTAATATACCCTGAAGAACTTGATTAAGACTATTGAAGTGCTAAATCAATAGAATTGTTGGTAAAAACTCAATCAACAAAAGATCTAGGAGACAGATTGAGAATAACTCTTTATTTCTTGCAATTGTCTGCATTATGAATGTCACAAGGTACTCCTATTTATAGGAGTGATATATGGACGAAAATTAGAGTCCTAAAAGCTAAAGAAATCTAAAATATACTAATCCTAATCAATCTAGGATAAAATCAAAAGATACCAAAAATAAGATAACAAAAATCTAACTAGATAAGGATAAATCCCAAAGTGGATTTGGGCTGGATATTCTCGCCATTCTTGGACCCAAAATACACGTCCATGGGCTGAATTAAGTGTATTAATTTCGTGGCCCATGTGTGTGTAATTCTTGCCACCTTTGCATGAAAAACAGCATCTCCCGATTTCCCATGCAAACGCGTATAACTTTTGATGTACACGTCCAAATGGCGTCGTTCTTCTTCTCACGTCTTCATGCTTCCTTCTTCTTCATCTATGGATAGCATGGTGATCAATCTCGAGCTGCCCTTGACTTCATTTTCACCAAGTTCGAATTTGCGACGAATAGAAGCTTGTAAATAAGCTTGCAACTTCTTAGCTCGCAAACGCGTCATTGGACCTTTAAACTGCAGCTCCGGATCATCTTCTTCATTGCCTTGCACGAGTTCATCATTCCCCCCTGCTGAAAAGAATTCGTCCTCGAATTCGGGGACTCATCATTATCGAACTCATCATCTGCAGAAAAGGGAGATAAATCAGCAACATTAAATGTAGATGAACACTTATACTCACCGGGTAAATCAATGCGATATGTATTGTCATTGACTCGACTCAACACGGTGAACGGTCCATCTCCTCTAGGCATCAATTTTGATTTTCTCAAGTTAGGAAACCGTCCAGGACTCAGATGAATCCAAACGCGATCTCCAGGCTGGAAAATCACTTGCTTGCGCCGTTTATTCTTTTGAACAGCATTACGTGCGCCAACGGCTTCAATACGCGCACGTACTTTCTCATGCATCTCCTTAACTTGTTCCGCTTTTCTCGTACCTTTAACACTTGTTAGATGCTCAACAGGTAAAGGCAACAGATCATTAGGCGTTAGCGGATTAAAACCATAAACAACTTCAAATGGAGACATATTGGTAGATGAATGCACAACGCGATTATAAGCGAATTCAGCATATGGCAAACAATCTTCCCATGATTTCAAGTTGTTTTTAACTAAAGAACGCAGCAAAGTACCTAAAGTGCGATTAACTACTTCAGTTTGTCCATCAGTTTGTGGATGACATGCAGTAGAAAATAACAATTTGGTACCTAACTTACGCCATAGTACACGCCAAAAATGTGCTAGAAACTTAGAATCCCTATCACTAACGATAGTTCTAGGTATTCCATGTAAACGCACAACATGTATAAAGAACAAATTGGCAATGTGTACAGCATCATCGGTTTTCCTACATGCAATGTAATGAGACATCTTGGAAAACCTATCAACTACAACGAATATGGAATCTCGACCAGACCTAGACCGTGGTAAACCTAATATGAAATCCATAGATAAATCAATCCACGGGGAAGACGGGGCTGGTAGAGGAGTGTATAAACCAAAAGGATGTGAAGTAGATTTCGATCTCCTACATGTAATGCATCTACTACACACATTCTCAACATCATGCTTCATACGTGGCCAAAAGAAATGTTCATGCAGCAAGTTTAACGTTTTAGACACACCAAAGTGACCCATTAAACCTCCCGCATGCGATTCAAGAACTAACAATTCACGCATAGAAGACTTAGGAATACACAACTGTGAACCCTTGAACAAGAAACCCTCATGCACGAAATAACCATCAAAAGATCGAGATTTTGAGCAACAAGTCGTGTAAATCGGCGCAAAGAACTCATCACATGCATACAACTCCTTAATTGCATCAAATCCTAACATCTTAGCATGCATAAGGTTCAAGAGAACGTACCTTCTCAACAATGCACAGCAATCAACAAAACAATCAACTATCCAACGTGTAACATATAATGGATCGAACATGGTATAATAAACAATTATGCAATTTCCAGCATGTTCAACACTATGAATAGCTTTCGGATGAGCAATGGCAAAACACAATCTAATCAAATTCAAGTACCATTCTTGCATCTTACACTTGGTTGGAACAAACAATGACTCTCTACTATCCAACCTTTTCTTGCAATTCAAGTCAAATCCAAATGTTAAATTAATTCTAAAAAGAAACATGGATTCAACTATACACATCAAATACCTATCAACGCTAGAATAGGATAGATGGTACTTACCTCTCTCGATTTCAAGTAACACGTCCTTAAGATAAACAACGTGGGTATCGGATGACTTATCTAGAACGAGCTGATCTCTAAGTCGAACATCATCATGCTCCAACTTCAGCTCTTCGTTGATCTCTTCTTGAGAGTTAGAAACTTCTTCCGAGCTGCCATCAGGGTTGGATGTAGCTATTCCAGGCTGCTCAATCTCGAACTCTCTTTTCTCGATCTGCGCATCACTAGAAAAACAATCATTAGTAGCACTATTCTCAGAAATTAACAGATTATCCGACTTACCCGAATCAAGTGTTGGATCAATGCATATGGGTTGGGACGGAATTGTAGCTTCACTTATCATGTCTGAATTTAACTGGTGATCTGTGTTGGAGGGATTAGACGACACGTCTTGGTGTGAACAAGACTCCAACGGTGTCGAAGTAGTGCTAGGGACGGTGGCGATTGATTCGCTCTGGGTAGCTGCGGCCTTCTTTTCCCTTTCGGTTTTAAACTTTTCTTGCATCCACTTCTGATCCTTAATGACGTCCTCAGGCGCCAAAGTCTGATGGGTCGTCCATTCCAAGCAAAGGAATAAGTGTTGGCGTGACAATCGTGCACTGCTCCTCGATCGAATTGCCACGGTTGACCTAGAAGAATGTGTGTTGCCTCCATAGGAATGACAGCACATAAAACAGTGTCAGTATATCGACCACTAGGCCGAGCTTGTCCACTGCATATTGACTAATAGCGTTAAATACACTACCACTGTCAATAATCATGGAACAAATTTTGTCTTGGATGGAGCAACGGGTGTAGAAAATATCTTCCCGTTGGTCCATGTATTCTGCAAAACGAACAAACGTGAAGAAAAAGTAAAGTAGGACCTCACAATTCCTCACAAACGCTCGTGTATGTCACTCTTGATTTTTTTTTTCCACTCGTGTTTAACTCTCAAAGATGTGGTGCACGTGTGGAGTGATTTTGGGGGTGGGTGGATCGAAACTGTCTTCTTCTTGATTAGCTCCTCTGGGTCTTCTTCAAGCTCCAACGGATAAAATCAAGCTGGAAGGTTGCTAAGAGTAGAAGTAGGCGTGTGGAATGAGTAATTCAGCTGGTGGTGTATGTGGACCACGGGTGTACGGGTGTATGGGTGTATGGGTGTACGGGTGTACGGGTGTATGGACTATGTGGTGTATAAGGTGAACCGGGTGTATATGGAAAAGATGAGAAATTTCGAATCCCTTTAGTGATTTGGATCGAAAATATGAGTGGATAAGGGTGGAAGATTTGATTAGATATGGATTAGGATGGAAAGATCTTGAATAGATATAGATTAGGATGAAATCTATCTAAACAAGGTAAGAAATCTAACGGATAAGGAAATAAGGATTTTGGATGTGTGAACACAATCTAAGAATCCCTAAATATATGGAACAAATCTAAAAAAACAAGGAATTAAACTTGAAATCAAATAAACAATCTGAGAGTTCATCAGGTGTTTGCTGACCTCCTTTAGTATTCGATGGTTTGGTGTTCTTTGGATTCATTGTACCTGCACAGACGAACAAACGTGAAGAAATAAAGGCTGTACCTCACAATCCTCACAAACGCTCGTGTGTTAAGCACTCTTGATTTTTCCACTCGTGTATATCTCCCAAATGATGTGGTGCACGTGTGGAGTGAAAATTTGGGGGTCGGTTGATCGAAAAATTCAGCGCCTTCTCTTGACTAGTTCCTCTGGGTCTTCTTCAAGCTCCAATGGGTAAAATCAAGCCGGAAGGTTGCTAAGAGTAGAAGTAGGCGTGTGGAATGAGTAATTCACGTAGATGGTGTATATGGACCACGGGTGTACGGGTGTATGGGTGTATGGACTATGTGGTGTATAAGGTGAACCGGGTGTAGATGGGAAAGATGAAGAATTTCGAATCCTACAAGGTGTGGGGATCGAAATTATGGTGGATGAGGATGGAAGATTATGATTAGATATGGATGAGGATGGAAAGATCTTGATTAGATATGGATTAGGATGAAAGATATCTAAACAAGGTAGGAAATCTAATGGATGAGGAAAAAGGATTTTGGATGTGTTTGACCAATGTGAACACAATTTAAAGAATCCCTAAATATATGGAACAAATCAAAAAACAAGGAATTAAAATTGAAAACAAGTAGAACAATCTGATTTTCGTTTTTTTTTTTTTTTAATCAGCGATTTTTTTTTTCGTTTTTGTTTTGCTGTAGGGATTCGATCCCTTTGCTCCTTTTCTTTTTTTTTATCAATGAATATGCAACTTACAACTCGAAAGACTCAAAACGATAAAACGAATAGAAATTGACGTATTGAACCACGAATGATAAGAACCGACGTGGCTCTTGATACCAATTTATGATGTGACCCGGAACCTATGGGACACGACAAGGATAAGATATGCGAAAGCTTAGGAGCGGAACAACATCGGATGCGTAAGGGATCAATACGAATAAAGAAAATAAATGAAAGACTCGACTAGAAACGAATAAGACTCGAACGAATAAAGCAACTTACTAGGAACGTAGACACAACTAGGACTCGATGTAGACTCTTGGAACGAATTGAGGTGGCTGGAATTATGGTGATGGTGGCGGCGGAAGGCTTTGGTGTAGATGGACTTGGCGGCGGCGATGGTAGTGTTGTGGATTGGAAAGATTCGGCGAACCCGTGTTGAAACAACTCGAACGCGCACGTCTAACTTCTCCGGATAGCAATTCTCTCAAGTACTTAATTATACTCTGAAGAACTTAAATAAGACTATTGAAGTGCTAAAACAATAGAATTGTAGATAAAAGTTTGATCAACCGAAGGATCGTGAGACAGATTGAGAATAACTCTTTATTTCTTGCAATTGTCTGATTTTTGAATGTCACATGGTACTCCTATTTATAGGAGGCATTATGCACGAAAATTAAGAGTCCTAAAACTATAAGAATCTAAAATATACTAATCCTAATCAATTTAGGATAAAATCAAAAGATACCAAAAATAAGATAACAAAAATCTAACTAGATAAGGATAAATCCCAAAGTGGATTTGGGCTGGATATTCTCACCTAATTGGACTTAATTAATCACAACAATGGGCTGAATTTAAGTGATTAATTTTGTGGCCCATGCTATAATTAAACTTGCCACCTTTGCATGAAAAACAGCATCTCCCGATTTCCCATGCAAACGCGTATAACTTTTCATGCACACGTCCAAATGGCGTGATTCTTCTTCTCACTTCTTTATGATACCTTCTTCATCATCAATCTATAGCATGGTGATCAATTTGAGCTGCTCTTGACTTCATCTTCATGCATTTCGAATTTGCGACGTATGGAAGCTTGTAAATAAGCTTGTAACTTCTTCGCTCGCAAACGCGTCATAGGACCTCTAAATTGCAGCTCCGGATCTTCTTCTTCTTTGCCTATCTCATTCTCATCACCTACAGCCCCTTGGATAGATATTTCTATGGATTTTATCTTGGGATTACCTAGGTCTAGGTCGGGTAAAGATTCGGTGTTTGTTGTAGTAGATCGGTTCTCTAAAATGGCTCATTTCATTGCATGTAGAAAAACCGATGATGCTGTGCATAGGGATAGGGATTCTATGTTTTTAGGACATTTCTGGCGTGTTTTATGGGGAAAATTAGGTACTAAGTTATTGTTTTTTACTGTATGTCATCCACAAACCGATGGTCAAACTGAGGTTGTGAATCGTACATTAGGAGCTTTACTTAGGTCTCTAATTAAGAACAACTTGAAGTCATGGGAAGAATGTTTACCATATGCTGAATTCGCTTATAATCGTGTTATTCATTCTTCTACTAACATGTCTCCATTTGAGGTAGTTTATGAATTTAATCCGTTAACTCCTACTGATTTGATGCCTTTACCCGTTGAGCATCTAACGAGTGTTAAAGGTATGAAGAGAGCTGATTTTATTCGAGAGATGCATGAGAAGGTTCATGCCCGGATCGAGCACAAAGGCGCTCAAACCGCCGCCGCCCGCAACACGAGGCGCAAGCGTGTGATATTCCAACCCGGAGATCGTGTTTGGATCCATTTGAGTCCAGGCCGATTCCTTAACTTGAGGAAGTCGAAGTTGTCGCCCCGTGGAGATGGCCCATTCACTGTTTTGAGCCGTGTTAATGATAATGCATACCGCATTGATCTCCCTGGTGAGTACAAGTGTTCTTCTACGTTTAATGTTGCTGATTTATCTCCTTTTTCTGCAGATGAATTCGACCATGATGAGGAGCCAAATTCGAGGACGAATTCTCTTCAGCAGGGGGGGAATGATGAGGACATCCATAGCAATGATGAAGTCAATGAAGAGCTGCAATTCAAAGGACCCGTCACAAGACTACGAGCTAAGAAGTTGCAAGAATATTTGCAAGCTGTAATTCGCAAGAAGTTCGAAGTTGAAGACGGAGTACAAGGAAGCTTGAAGATGATGACATTATTGAAGATGGAAGATGGAGATCAAGATATGGAGTGCAATATATGAAGGAGGCGTGCAAGAAGTGCTTTTGTTGGGCTTGATGTGTATACTTGCTATTCAGCCCAAGTTAAGCATGCACGGTGGAAAAGCCCAAAATAATTCGGCCCTTAATAATCCAATTAAGGGGATTGATTTATTAGACTATAGTACTTTATTTATTTATTTTGGACGAAAACATCATCACCGATCATCATCAATCAATCCTTCCATAATACCATCCAAATCAGCCTTTGTTATTTGGATTTGTGTTTATTTGTGTGTCATTTATCTAGGTATTTTAGTTGAGTCCAAGTCGTCTAGTGAATCGAGTATAGGATCCCTTTTGTAATCGACGTAGTTTCTTTCCTAGCTTCCGCGTCTTTTGTGTCTCGTGGTGTCATTTAGTCCCGGGTCACATCCCCTTAATTGGATCATCAAGGGCCGAATTATTTTGGACTTTTCCACCATGCATGCTGAACTTGGGCTGAATAGCAAGTATACGCATCAAGCCCAACAAAAGCACACACACGCCTCCTTCTTCATGTATTGCACTTCACATCTTGATCTCCATCTTCCATCTTCAACAAAGTCATCATCCTCAAGCTTCCTTGTACTCCGTCTTCAACTTCGAACTTCTTGCAAATTACAGCTTGCAAATATTCTTGCAACTTCTTAGCTCGTAGTCTTGTGACGGGTCCTTTGAATTGCAGCTCTTCATTGACTTCATCATTGCTATGGATGTCCTCATCACTTGGGGATGTAGAGATGGTGAGAATTTGGTGTATATGGTGTACGGGTGTATGGAGTATGAGTGGTGTATGGTGTATGGACCGTGGGGTGCATGGGTGTATGGTCCGGATGGTGTACGGGTGGTGTATGGTGCACACAGTGGCGTATGGGGTAATTTTCGATCCACAAGGAAGGATATGGACGAAAATTAAAGCAAGAAAAATAAAAAGAATAGATAGGGAAAGATAAGGATGAAATAAGAATGTATAAAGAAAGAAATGAAATAGATAAGGTAGTATCTATTTGGATGTGTTTGACCAATGTGAACAAATCTAAAAATCCCTAAATTTGTGGAAACAAATCTATCTAGATAAGGATAAATCCTAACTAACTTTGGGCTTGAACAAATCCACGCCATCTTGGACCTCCAATACTCGATCATGGGCTCAAATAATGGTATTAATTTCGTGGCCCATGTGGATGTAATTCTTGCCACCTTTGCATGAAAAACAGCAACTCCCGATTTCCCATGCAAACGCATATAACTTTTCATGCACACGTCCAAATGGCGTCATTCTTCTTCTCACGTCTTCATGCTTCCTTCTTCATCATCAAATGATAGCATTTACACTAAACTCAAGCTGAATCTATAGGTTAATTTAATCTTCAACCAGGCAGTATGCCCATACCGATTGTATTCATGTAGTATGCCCATACCGCTGGCTCTTTTGAACTTCCATCTTCAACTCTTCAAGTATGATCTTGATCATCATGGATTCAAATCTTGATTTCCAATCTTTGATGACCCTCATTATAACAATCTTCGGACCTTTGAATGATAGCTCAGAATTTGATTCTTCAAGGCATTTCAGGATCATATCATTTCCCCTCCTCTTGAAAAGAATTCGTCCTCGAATTCAAATCTTCTGGGTGAAGGACTAACATGAATGGATCATCAAACTCCTTTGTGTGCACAACTAAATCATAAGGAACATTCTCAAAAACCTGTAAAATAAAGACATCAAAAGTACAGGGTTGATAAAAAACGTTAGAACTCGGTAGCTCCTCCATGACTGCTTCTTTGAGTTCTTTATGCTCCACAGTCTTTACTCCATTAATGTCAATCTCTTCTTCAAAATATGGCTGCATTTCCAACAGCTCTTCAACTGGTTCGAACTCCTCAGCTTCGAACAGCTCTTTAATGATTCCGATCTCCTCTACGGCAGCATTGATCTCCATCTCTTCTTCAAGGGTTTGACATACAAGGCATGGTACGTCACATGTTGGACTTGGTGTAACAATGGTCGGGTGAGTTGGTAGTATGGGCCATGTAGGTGGCGTCCAAACAGGTGCACGGGATGTAGGCTCGGGCCTACGGCTGGACTGCGGTGTAGTACGGCTCAAACACCTCTCAACTTGTTTAGCATAGTGTATACCATATCCTCTAATTCGTTAAATTAATATAATGCGACCTCTTCTCGGATGGACCTTCGTAGACCAACTAGGAATCTATCCATTGTATCCTCTAGATACTCTTCTACGTCAGCTCGTCTCATGGCTTCAACCATTTTGTTGTAGTAGGCATCTACACTTCGATCTCTTTGCTTAAGCTTGTATAGCTTTTCTTCTAGCTCCCATTGGTAGTGGTCTGGGATGAAGCGTTTCCGCATCAAATCTTTCAACTCACGCCATGTGTCGATAGGTGGAAGGTGATCTCGGTGACATCGGTTTTGCTGGAATTCCCACCATGCTGCTGCGTAGCCTCTAAACTCTAATGAAACTAGCTGCACTTTCTGTGACTCTGGAAAGTCGTAACACTCAAAAACTTTGTCTACCTTTTGTTCCCAATCAAGGTAAGCATCGGGATCGTGTAGACCTTCAAACTCGGAAATGAACATTCTGTTGCAGACTGGAATCATAGTGACCTGCGAACAATGAACAAACGTAAAAGAAAACAAGGACCTTGCAGTACTCACTTTTCTCTCGTTTGTTTTCTCTCTTGCTTTTACCTCTCGTGTATGTCTCTCAAATATAAGTGGTGCACGGTGTGTGTAAAATCGTATATGTAAATGACTGAATGGGGTGATGTGGCACGATGATGTGGCATAGTTGGTGACGTGGCAGATGAGGTGGCACACTGATGTGGCGTGTGGGAGTGAGGTGGCAGGATGACTGGCTTTGATACCAATTTATGATGTGACCCGGGACCTATGGGACACGATAAAGATAAACTATGCGGAAGCTAAGGAACGGAACAATGTCGGATGCATAAGGGATCAATACGACTCTAAAGAAAAATACGAAAGACTCGCTAAGACAAAAGACACGAAAGGTGTAGAACTTACTAGAATTCGTAGAGACGAACAAAGACTCGATGTATGACACGTAGGATGACTCTTGGATGACTCGTGGTGGCTGGAAATCGACGGCGGACGGCGGTGTGAACGGCGGAGGTCGTCGCGAAGGTGGATTTGGCGGCGGTGAAGGATAGAATGAATCGGCTATGCGGCGAACCCGTGTTGAAAACCCGAACGCGCACGTCTAGCTTCTCCGGATAGCAATTCTCCCAAGTACTTAATCATACCCTGAAGAACCTAAATAAGACTATTGATTTGCTAGAACAATAGAATTGTAGATAAAAGTTTGATCAACCGAAGGATCGTGAGACAGATTGAGAATAACTCTTTATTTCTTGCAATTGTCTGATTTATGAATGTCACAAGGTACTCCTATTTATAGGAGCATATATGGACGAAAATTAGAGTCCTAAAAGCTAAAGAAATCGAAAATATACTAATCCTAATCAATCTAGGATAAAATCAAAAGATACCAAAAATAAGATAACAAAAATCTAACTAGATAAAGATAAATCCCAACAACTTGGGCCTTCATAAATCTCGCCTATTTGGACCTTTAATTACACGACATGGGCTGAAATATAGTGTATAATTTCGTGGCCCATGTAATATAATCCTTGCCACCTTTGCATGAAAAACAGCATCTCCCGATTTCCCATGCAAACGCGTATAACTTTTCATGCACACGTCCAAATGGCGTCATTCTTCTTCTCACGTCTTCATGCTTCCTTCTTCATCATCTATGGATAGCATGTTGACCAATCTCGGGCTGAATATTTGATCTTAATGGGTTGCCTAAAATATTTGAATATTTTCATGCACTTGTGTTCTTCAAATCTTGATCTCCAATCTTTAATCTTGAACAACATGATTATCTTTGAAGCTCTCAATGGTAGTCTTGGATTTGATTCTTTTATGCTTTTCGGGTTCGTATCAAGAACGGTCGAAACGCCGTTCAAGTGGTCCGGGCTGACCTCGGGGTCGTGTAGACTCAGAAGAAGGTGTAGAAAGTGATGTGGAATGTGTACCTTTATTCCATGAAGGCCTACTGGCGGCGGCGGTGTTGTGATGAGAACGGCGCCGGCCTTCTCTCAGCTGCTTTTCCACAATCGATGCGTACTGCACCATCCTTTCTACACTGGTGAAGTCCTTCAACGACTTCACAAGCAATGTCGGGATTCATGCCTTCAATGTACCTAATGATGGTAGCATTTAAGGTCTCCTCCTTCCCGACTCGGTTCAAGGCGGTCTCCAACTCTTTGTGGTATTCTTCAATCGAACGGGTGCCTTGCTTGATCCGGTTGAGCTTCTTTTCGAGCTCTCTCTCATAATGGACTGGAATGAAGCGTCCTCGCATCAATCCCTTCATTTCTTCCCATGTATCAATTGGTGGATTTCGATTTCTGCGCCTTCTTTCTTGCTGCATCTCCCACCAAGTGGCTGCGTAGCCTCTGAACTCCAAACAGGCTAACTGCACCTTTTTGACTTCTGTGAAGTTGTAGCAGTCAAAAATCTTCTCTACCTTACGTTCCAAATCAAGATAGATATCGGGATCGTGAAGGCCTTCAAACTCCGGGATGCTCGTCTTGATGTTATTAAGCATGTGATCTTCACCATAGCCATCACGGCTGCGGTCTCGACCATGGCGGCGTCCTCTGTCGAGTTCTTCAGTATTTTCATCAAAGTACTCATCCTCGGGCTCGTTCTGTCGCTGGTGCTGTCGAGCTGGTCCTGGAACTGCCTGAGTAATGGTCGGTGTGATCTTAGTGCGTTCAATAGCGTGCACTAAGCTATCAAGTTTGTCAGACAGGGCCTGGTGCTGTCTCTGGAAGTGTTTTGAGAGTGCCTCAAAATGATACTTAGGATCCCATTGTGTGGGTGGATCCGAAGTAGACTCCATGGGTGCTTTGGACGGTTCTTCGGATTGGTCCAAAGATGGAGTGTCGACTGGTGGAGTTAAAGATGACTCGGGACGGGTACCTTTCTTCATGAAACCTACAAAATGAACAAACGTAAAAGAAAACAAGGTAGAACCTCACAATCAGACGCCGATTTAGGAGTCGGCCATTCCTCAATTGCCTTGATTTTGGAACGGTCTACTTCTATACCGCGTTCAATCACAACAAAGCCAAGAAATATGACTTCATTCATGCAGAAAGAACACTTAGATAGATTACCATACAATTTCGCAGATCTCAAAATCTCAAAAACATGTCTAAGGTGCTGCAAGTGTGTAGGTGGCGTGTCACTATAAATCAATATATCATCAAAATACACAACCACATACTTTCCAATCACTTCACGCAAAACATGATTCATCAAGTGAATAAATGTGCTCGGTGCATTAGTGAGACCAAAAGGCATAACAAGCCACTCATATAAATCATGCTTTGTCTTAAATGCAGTTTTCCACTCACCCCCCTCTTGCATACAAACTTGAAAATAGCCAGATCGTAAATCAATTTTCGAAAATATGCATGCTCCAGACAACTCATCTAGCATTATCATCTAACCTAGGGATGGGAAAACGATACTTTACCGTGATTTTATTGATTGCTCGGCAATCCATGCACATACGCCATTCGTTGTTCTTCTTTGGCACTAAAATGACCGGAACAGTGCAGGGGCTCAAACTCTCACGGATTTGCTT
Source organism: Perilla frutescens (assembly GCA_026008535.1). Lineage (NCBI taxonomy): Eukaryota > Viridiplantae > Streptophyta > Magnoliopsida > Lamiales > Lamiaceae > Perilla > Perilla frutescens. Next base: position 38,175,166 of record BRKX01000019.1, read on the forward strand.
CTTTTCCAACAGCTCCTTCACTTGCCTATCTATCTCTTTGGTCTTGTCAGGGGTTGTGCGATAGGCTGGTCGGTTTGGAAGGACTGCTCCGGGCACGAAATCGATTTGGTGCTCGATCCCGCGAACTGGAGGGAGGCCGCCAGGTATCTCCTTGGGGAATACATCTCGAAATTCATCAAATAAGGGCTGCTCATCACTAGACAACGACTCGTTAGTAGCACTGCTCTTATAAGTAAGTAAGACAAGAGGCATACCTGCTTTGACGGCTTTTTGGACTCCTTTTGCTGAAATAAACAAGCTCTGAGTGTGAGGCTTGTTTGTACTCGACTTGGACGACTTTCCTACACCTTTGGGGTCGTCATTGGGCTATGTTGGAGGTGAATGGGTGGCGGCATTGGGCTGAGTACCGGTCAGTATGCCCATACCGTCTGTCTTGGGCATACCGTCGATTGGGGTCTTCGGAGCCCATTTTGCGGCTGCTTGCTTCTCCTTCTCCTCTTTAAACTTCTCATGCATGCGTTGCTGATCCATAGCAACGGCTTTGGGCGACAACGGCTTCAAGGTACTGCGTTGGCCATCAATTTCGACAATGTAGGTATTGGCTCGTCTGTCATTGACTACACGTCGATCAAACTGCGAAGGTCTTCCCAACAACAAATGTGCAGCATCCATAGGGATGACGTCGAACAAAACAGAGTCAGAAAACTTATGGATTGAGAACGAGACACTTACCTGGTGAACCACGCGGATCTCGCCTCGGTTTGTAAGCCACTGAAGTCTGTATGGGCTCGGATGTTGCTTCACTAGGAGACCAAGCTTCTCAACTGCATATTGACTAATGGCGTTGATGACACTCCCACTGTCAATGATCATAGAGCACGTGTGACCTTGAATAACAGCACGAGTGTAGAAAATATTTTCCCGTTGATGCTCTTGATCTTCTTCTCGAATGATGCTCAAACTCCGGATGGTGACTAAACTGACTTGTTGAACTTCCGAATCAATTTCAGCAGATTTGGCATCATCTTGACTCGACTTCTCATGGGATGTGTTGACCTCTGGCTCATCTTCATCCTCACTGGCTGACTCGACTTCGTTTGACTCCGTCAAGTATAGAACACGCCTGTTTGGACACTGAGCTTGAAAGTGGCCCCAACCTTGACATTTGTGACATTGAACGTCACGAGCTCGTGTAGGGGCTGTGGGGGTCGAACTCCCTTGATTTGTCCGTGTGGGGGCCAGTCTCGGTGGTGTAGACTCAGGTCTACGACTGGGCTGCGGTGCAGTGCGATCAAAACGTCGAACGGGCTGTTCTGGAGCACCCTTGGACCGTGTAGGGTCGGATGGGGCTATAGGAGGCGTACCTCGTGACCAAGATTGGCGTGGAGGGGCTGAACTACTCGTGGTCTTCCTCCGGCCATCTTTGAGCTGCCGTTCAACTTTTGATGGGTAGTGTACCATCTCTTCGATGGTGGAGAAATCACGCAACTCGACCTCGCAAGCTATGTCTGGATGCATTCCTTCGATGTACCGGATGATGGTAGCATCTATGGACTCCTCTTTTCCAATGTGAATCATGGTCGTCTCGAGTTCTTTCTGATAATCTTCAATGGTGCGATTTCCTTGCCGAATTGCATTCAACTTTTTCTCCAAGTCTCGTTCATAATGAACGGGAACAAATCGGCCTCGCATCACATCTTTCATCTCTTGCCAAGTGTCGATCAAAGGCCATCTATGATGTGACCCGGGGCCTATGGGACACGACAAAGATAAATGATGCGGAAGCTAAGGAACGAAACTACGCCGGTGACGAAAGGGATCAATACGTATCTAACTAGACGACTAAGAACCAACTAAAATACTTAGACTACGACACACAAAATTAACACAAAATCCAAATATATGGGCTGTCTTGGAAGGCTAAAGGAACGGCAATGGTGAAGGAAAATCGATGGTGAGGTATAGGTGAAGAATGGCTTGAGTAGATAGGGTATGATAGAGATATAATGAACTTACGGATTAGTGGAACGACTTGAGAACTTGATGGAAGGAACTCGAACTGATTTGGGATGTCTTGATCTTGATATGGACGAATTATGTAAGATGGAGGACGTCGATATGGAGGCGTCGATGTTGTTGTAGAATGAATCGAACTCGGAGCGTCCACCTAGTGAAGATTACTCCACCAAACGAATCACCACTTGAATCCTCTTCGTAGCAATCCAACCCTAGCACCACACGAGCACTAGAACGAGACTTGAAATAAAACCTAAAGTTTGCTAAGCTTTAAGAGTGTAATTTTCGAACCAAATCACAAAGGTTTTGAAGGGGGTGAGACTATATTGAAAGCACAAAGCTAAATTTATCAAATAGAGTCTAAAATAATAATGTTACATGGTTCCCCTATTTATAGGGTTAAAAGCCACGAAAATAATAAGGTTAAAAGGCCTAAAAATTGATCCAAAAGAGATCTCTAACTATATTAGGAAGATACCTAAGCTAGAATTCTATTCAAGGTAGGAAATTGCCTTAAATACAATTCTAGTCAAACCTATTCTCATTATGGACGAAAATTACTCAAATAATTAAATAAAAATCTGATCTAAACTATAGTCTAAATTAATTAAATAAATACTATAGTCTAAATAAAATCAATCCCATAATTAATTACTATGGGACCGATTTCTTCACTAGAAACCGCACACACATGCACGACAAATTTCATGCACATGCACACATGCTCTTGGACTCTTCATCTTCATCTCTTCAAGATTAATACTCCATGGTGTGTTCTTGATCTTCAATAGTTAATAAATTAACTATCTTGGAATTGCTTCTCTTGACTTCTTCATCTCCAACCTCGAGCTTTCTTCGAATCAACACTTGCAAGTAAGCTTGCAACTTCTTTGCTCTTGATCTTGTGATTGGTCCTCTAAATTGCAACTCCGGTTCTTCATCATCTTTGTTGTCCATGGCTTCATCATTCCCCCCCTGCTGAAAAGAATTCGTCCTCGAATTTGGATCATCATCTTGATCGAATTCACCTGCATCAAAGGGAGATAAATCAGCAACATTAAACGTTGAAGAACATTTATACTCACCAGGTAGATCAATGCGGTATGCATTGTCATTGACACGGCTTAAGACGGTGAAAGGACCATCTCTTTAATCCTTTAACACTTGTTAGATGCTCAACAGGTAAAGGAATCAAATCATTAGGTGTTAGTGGATTAAAACCATAAACAACCTCAAATGGGGACATGTTAGTAGAAGAATGAATAACACGATTGTAAGCAAACTCAGCATAAGGTAAACATTCTTCCCATGACTTCACATTATTCTTAATCAATGATCTAAGCAATGTTCCTAAAGTACGATTCACAACCTCAGTTTGACCATCGGTTTGTGGATGACATGCAGTAGAAAACAATAGCTTAGTCCCTAATTTTCCCCATAGAACTCGCCAAAAATGTCCCAAAAACTTAGAATCCCTATCACTAACAATAGTACGAGGAATTCCATGCAATCTAACAACATGAATAAAGAACAAATTGGCTATGTGAACAGCATCATCAGTTTTCCTACATGCAATGAAATGTGCCATTTTGGAAAACCGATCAACTACAACAAACACAGAATCTTTACCCGATCTAGACCTAGGCAATCCCAAAATAAAATCCATAGATAAATCAATCCAAGGACTAGATGGAGCAGGTAAAGGCGTGTACAAACCAAATGGATGCGAAGTAGATTTAGACTTATGACAAGTAACACATCTACTACACATGCGTTCAACATCACGTTTCATATGCGGCCAAAAGAAATGCTCATGCAACAAGGATAATGTCTTATGCACACCAAAATGTCCCATTAATCCTCCCGCATGCGATTCTAAAACAAGTAGCTCACGCATAGAACAAGTAGGAATGCACAACTTAGATTCTCTAAACAAAAACCCATCATGCACATAAAATCCATCAAAAGATCTAGTAGAATTCGAACACTGAGCATAAATGGGGCTGAAATAATCGTCCATGCCATACAATGATTTAATGGACTCAAAACCAAGCATCTTAGCATGCATTAGGTTAAGCAACGTGTACCTTCGAGAAAGGGCGTCGGCGACGACGTTGTCTTCTCCTTTCTTGTACTTGATGACGTATGGAAACGACTCGATGAATTCGACCCATCTCGCATGACGCTTGTTCAAGTTGCTTTGACCTTTCAAGTGCTTCAAGCTCTCATGATCTGTGTGAATGACGAACTCCTTGGGCCACAAGTAGTGCTGCCATGTATCCAATGCACGCTTCAAAGCGTATAGCTCTTTATCGTACGTCGAATAACGCAAACTGGCGCCATTGAGTTTCTCACTGAAGTAAGCTACGGGACGTTTTTCCTGCATCAAAACAGCACCAATACCTATCCCGGAGGCATCACACTCGATCTCAAAAGTTTTGGAAAAATCCGGTAAACATAAAACAGGAGCAGAACACAATAAAGACTTCAAAGTATTAAACGCATGCTCTTGTTGTTTACCCCATTCAAACTTGCGATCCTTCTTACTTAGCTCAGTAAGAGGCGCGGCAATGCTAGAGAAATCGCGCACAAAGCGACGATAAAATCCGGCAAGGCCGTGAAAGGATCGGACTTCAGACGCGGTTTTGGGCGTTGGCCATTCCTCAATCGCCTTGATTTTGGAACGGTCAACCTCAATACCTCTACAACTCACAACAAAGCCTAAGAATACTACTTCATTTAAGCAAAAAGAACACTTAGACATGTTGCCATACAAACGAGCATCTCTCAAAAGCATAAATACGCGCCTAAGGTGATCTAGGTGCGCCTGTGCACTGTGACTGTATATCAGGATATCATCAAAATAAACAACAACATATTTCCCAATAACATCACGTAAGAAATGGTTCATTAATCTCATAAATGTGCTCGGTGCATTTGTGAGACCAAAAGGCATAACCAACCACTCATATAAACCATGCTTAGTCTTAAAAGCTGTTTTCCATTCATCACCCTCATGCATGCGAACTTGAAAATAACCAGACCTCAAATCAATCTTAGAAAAAATCTTAGATCCACTAAGTTCATCTAGTGATGTGACCTGGGACCTATGGGACACGACACGGATGAAAAGACGCGGAAGCAAGGAACGGAACAACGTCGGATGCATAAGGGATCAATACGAACAAAGAGAAAACAAGAAAAGACTCGACTAGAAACGAACAAGACTCGAACAGATAAAGAACTTACTAGAATGCGATGACACGACTAGGACTCGATGAACACTTGAACGGCTGGAAGGGGCTGGAATCTCGGTGGTGAACGGCGGTGAAGGCGGCGGTGGTCGTCGGAATGGTGGATTGAGTGGTGGCGACGTGTAGATGTGGAATCGGCTAGATTCGGCGAACCCGTGTTGAAAACCCGAACGCGCACGTCTAACTTCTCCGGATAGCAATTCTCCCAAGTACTTAATATACCCTGAAGAACTTGATTAAGACTATTGAAGTGCTAAATCAATAGAATTGTTGGTAAAAACTCGATCAACAAAAGATCTAGGAGACAGATTGAGAATAACTCTTTATTTCTTGCAATTGTCTGAATAATAATGTCACAAGGTACTCCTATTTATAGGAGTGATATATGGACGAAAATTAGAGTCCTAAAAGCTAAAGAAATAAAAAATATACTAATCCTAATCAATCTAGGATAAAATCAAAAGATACCAAAAATAAGATAACAAAAATCTAACTAGATAAGGATAAATCCCAAACTGATTTTGGGCCTTCAAAATTCGCCTATTTGGACTTCAATCTACATGACATGGGCTGCCAAATAATCAATTAATTCGTGGCCCATGTGATGTTTAATTCTTGCCACCTTTGCATGAAAAACAGCAACTTGTCGGATTCCCATGCAAACGCGTAGAACTCTTCATGCACACGTCCAAATGGCGTGATTCTTCTTCTCACGTCTTCATGCTTCCTTCTTCTTCATTAATGGAAAGCATGGTGATCAATCTCGAGCTGCCCTTGTCTTCATCTTCACCAAGTTCGAATTTACGATGAATAGAAGCTTGTAAATAAGCTTGCAAACTTCTTAGCTCGCAAACGCGTCATTGGACCTTTAAACTGCAGCTCCGGATCATCTTGATCATTACCTTGCTCGATCTCGTCATTCTGATCTTCTTCATCTTCTATGGACAACATAGCAATCCACTTGGGGCTGCCATGGTGCATTTCTTCTTCTTTTGTTGGCATGATCTGATTCTCATCATTCCCCCCCTCTTGAAAAGAATTCGTCCTCGAATTCAGATCCTCTGTATGCTCGAAGTCACCTGCAGAAATGGACAAAAAATTAGTATAATGAACCATGGAATGAAGACGTTCCATACCTTGGAGGTTAATGCCATTAGGGTTGTCGTAGATACGGACGACGTCCCTTTGTCTTTGAAGTTCAATGACTTGGTTATGCTTAGCACAACACTCAACAAGAGATATTAGATTAAACCAAATGTATACCGAATACCAACTAAGAGCATACGTTGATACACAACGACAACGGTGATAATGCCGGATAGGACACTGAAACCTCAATTGACAAATCCAAAGTAATTGATTCATCACTATCAATGGTGTGCATGACTCAATCTGAACAAAACCATCAACTATCCAACGTGTAACATATAATGGATCGAACATGGTATAACAAACAATTATGCAATTTCCAGCATGTTCAACACTATGAATAGCTTTCAAATGAGCAATGGATAAACACAAACTAATCGAATTCAAATACCATGCACGCATCTTACACGTGGTTGGAACAAATAATGGATCTCTACTATCTAGCCTTTTCATGCAATTCAAGTCAAATCCAAATGTTAAATTAATTCTTAAAAGGAACATGGATTCAACTATACACATCAAATACCTATCAATGCTAGAATAGGATAGACGGTACTTACCTCTCTCGATTTCAAGTAACACGTCCTTAAGATAAACAACGTGGGTATCGGATGACTTATCTAGAACGAGCTGATCTCTAAGTCGAACATCATCATGCTCCAACTTCAGCTCTTCGTTGATCTCCTCTTGAGAGTTGGAAACTTCTTCCGAGCTGCCATCAGGGTTGGATGTAGCTATTCCAGGCTGCTCAATCTTGAACTCTCTCTTCTCGATCTGCACATCACTAGAAAAACAATCATTAGTAGCACTGTTCTGAGAAATTAACAGATTATCCGACTTACCCGAATCAAGTGTTGGATCAATGCATATGGGTTGGGACGGAATTGTAGCTTCACTTATCATGTCTAAATTTAACTGGTGATCTGTGTTGGAGGGATTAGACGACACGTCTTGGTGTGAACAAGACTCCAACGGTGTCGAAGTAGTGCTAGGGACGGTGGCGATTAATTCGCTCTGGGTAGCTGCGGCCTTCTTTTCCCTTTCGGTTTTAAACTTTTCTTGCATCCACTTCTGATCCTTAATGACGTCCTCAGGCGCCAAAGGCATCAGTCTGATGGGTCGTCCATTCCAAGCAAAGGAATAAGTGTTGGCGTGACAATCGTGCACTGCTCCTCGATCGAATTGCCACGGTTGACCTAGAAGAATGTGTGTTGCCTCCATAGGAATGACATCACATAAAACAGTGTCAGTATATCGACCAATAGTAAATGCGACACTTACCTGACTTGTGATTGTAAGCCGCTGCAACTTATAGGGCTTGGGATGCTCCTGTGGTACTAGGCCGAGCTTGTCCACTGCATATTGACTAATGGCGTTAAATACACTACTACTGTCAATAATCATGGAACAAATTTTGTCTTGGATGGAGCAACGGGTGTAGAAAATATCTTCCCGTTGGTCCATGTATCCTGCAAAACGAACAAACGTGAAGAAAAAGTAAAGTAGGACCTCACAATTCCTCACAAACGCTCGTGTATGTCACTCTTGATTTTTTTTTTCCACTCGTGTTTAACTCTCAAAGATGTGGTGCACGTGTGGAGTGATTTTGGGGGTGGGTGGATCGAAACAGTCTTCTTCTTGATTAGCTCCTCTGGGTCTTCTTCAAGCTCCAACGGATAAAATCAAGCTGGAAGGTTGCTAAGAGTAGAAGTAGGCGTGTGGAATGAGTAATTCAGCTGGTGGTGTATGTGGACCACGGGTGTACGGGTGTATGGGTGTATGGGTGTACGGGTGTATGGACTATGTGGTGTATAAGGTGAACCGGGTGTATATGGAAAAGATGAGAAATTTCGAATCCCTTTAGTGATTAGGATCGAAAATATGAGTGGATAAGGGTGGAAGATTTGATTAGATATGGATTAGGATGGAAAGATGATGAGGTCGTGCAAGGTAAAGAAGAAGATGATCCGGAGCTGCAGTTTAAAGGTCCAATGACGCGTTTGCGAGCTAAGAAGTTACAAGCTTATTTACAAGCTTCTATTCGTCGCAAATTCGAGTTGCATGAAGATGAAGTGAAGAGCAGCCCAAGATGGATCACCATGCTATCTATTAATGATGAAGAAGGTATCATGAAGACGTGAGAAGAAGAATCACGCCATTTGGACGTGTGCATAAAAAGTTATACGCGTTTGCATGGGAAATCGGGAGATGCTGTTTTTCATGCAAAGGTGGTAATATTAATTGTACCATGGGCCACGAAATTATTCATGTTAATTCAGCCCATGATCGAGTTCTAAGGTCCAAGATGGTGTGGAAATACAAGCCCAAATCCATTATGGGATTTATCCTTATCTAGTTAGATTTAGATAGATTTTTATTATCTTATTTTTGGTATCTTTTGATTTTATCCTAGATTGCTTAGGATTAGTATTTTTTGATGTTTATCTAGTTAATTAGGGTTAATTTTCGTTCATAATCTCTCCTATAAATAGGAGCACCCTGTGACATTCATAATTCAGACAATTGCAAGAAATAAAGAGTTATTCTCAATCTGTCTCACGATCCTTCGGTTGATCAAACTTTTTTATCTACAATTCTATTGTTCTAGCAAATCAATAGTCTTATTTAAGTTCTTCAGGGTATAATTAAGTACTTGGGAGAATTGCTATCCGGAGAAGCTAGACGTGCGCGTTCGGGTTATTCAACACGGGTTCGCCGAATCTATCCAATCCACAACACTACCATCGCCGCCGCCAAGTCCATCTACACCAAAGCCTTTCGCCGCCACCATCACCATAATTCCAGCCATCTTCAAGTGTTCCAAGTGTCCTCATCGTCGTTCTTTTCATTGTTCAAATTTCTAGTAAGTTTTACCGTTTAATTCGAGTCGGTTTGAATCCTTCTTTAGCTAACGTTGTTCGAGTCCATAAAGTCTTCCGCCTGCGTATTCATTCGTGTCTTGGATACATTGTCCGGGTCACATCATAAATTTGGTATCAGAGCCACGTCAGCTCTGCTGGTCGTGGTTCAATCCGACGTGTCATCTACGTGTCAAATACGTGTCATTTAAATTTCGTTTTGTTTCGAGTCTTGTAATCTGATTTCTATTCATTGAAAAAAAAAAAGGTAGAAGAGCAAAGGGATCGAAATCCCTACAGCAAAAAAAAAAAAAAAATCGAAAAAAAAAAAAAATCCGAAAAAAAAAAAAAACGAAAATCAGATTGTTTATTTGATTTCAATTTTTAATTCCTTGTTTTTAGATTTGTTCCATACATTTAGGGATTCTTAGATTGTGTTCACACATCCAAAATCCTTATTTCCTTATCCATTAGATTTCTTACCTTGTTTAGATAGATTTCATCCTAATCTACATCTATTCAAGATCTTTCCATACTCATCCATATCTAATCAAGATATTCCATCATTATCCACCTATAATTTTCGAATTCTACTCCTATAGTGTTCGAAAATTTCAGTCCACATCCATATACACCCGGTTCACCTCATACACCCGTACACCCATACACCCATACACCCGTACTCCCGTGGTCCACATACACCACCAGCTGAATTACTCATTCCACACGCCTACTTCTACTCTTAGCAACCTTCCGGCTTGATTTTATCCGTTGGAGCGTGAAGAAGACCCAGAGGAGCTAGTCAAGAGAAGCTGCTGAATTTTTCGATCAACCCCCATATTTCACTCCACACGTGCACCACACATACTTGAGAGTTAAACACGAGTGGAAAAATTAAGAGTGACATACACGAGCGTTTGTGAGGAATTGTGAGGTTCTACTTTACTTTTTCTTCACGTTTGTTCGTTTTGCAGGATAAATGGACCAACAGGAAGATATTTTCTACACCCGTTGCTCCATCCAAGACAAAATTGGTTCCATGATTATTGATAGTGGTAGTGTATTTAACGCCATTAGTCAATATGCAGTGGACAAGCTCGGCCTAGTACCACAGAAGCATCCCAAGCCCTATAAGTTGCAGCGGCTTACAATCACAAGTCAGGTAAGTGTCGCATTTGCTATTGGTCGATATACTGACACTGTTTTATGTGATGTCATTCCTATGGAGGCAACACACATTCTTCTAGGTCAACCGTGGCAATTCGAACGAGGAGCAGTGCACGATTGTCACGCCAACACTTATTCCTTTGCTTGGAATGGACGACCCATCAAATTGATGCCTTTGGCACCTGAGGACGTCATTAAGGATCAGAAGTGGATGCAAGAAAAGTTTAAAACTGAAAGGGAAAGGAAGGCCGCAACTATCGAGAGCGAATCAATCGCCACCGTCCCTAGCCCTACTACGACACCGTTGGAGTCTTGTTCACATCAAGACATGTCATCTAGTTCATCCAACGCAGATCACCAGTTAAATTCAGACATAATAAGTGAAGCTACAATTCCGTCCCAACCCATATGCATTGATCCAACACTTGATTCGGGTAAGTCGGATAATCTATTAATTTCTCAGAACAGTGCTACTAATGATTGTTTTTCTAGTGATGTGCAGATCGAGAAGAGAGAGTTCGAGATTGAGCAGCCTGGAATAGCTACATCCAACCCTGATGGCAGCTCGAAAGAAGTTTCCAACTCTCAAGAGGAGATCCACGAAGAGCTGAAGTTGGAGCATGATGATGTTCGACTTAGAGATCAGCTTGTTCTAGATAAGTCGTCCAATACCCATGTTGTTTATCTTAAGGACATGTTACTTGAAATCGAGAGAGGTAAGTACCGTCTGTACTATTCTAGTATTGATAGGTATTTGATGTGCATAGTTGAATCCATGTTTCTTTTTAGAATTAATTTAACATTTGGATTTGACTTGAAGTGCATGAAAAGGTTGGATAGTAGAGAGTCATTGTTTGTTCCAACCAAGTGTAAGATGCGTGCATGGTATTTGAATTCGATTAGTTTGTGTTTTTCCATTGCTCATTTGAAATCTAATTATAGTGTTGAACATGCTGAAAATTGCATAATTGTTTGTTATACCATGTTCGATCCATTATATGCTACATGTTGGATAGTTGATTGTTTTGTTGAGTGTTATGCTGCATGTTTTGTGCATGAGGGTTTCTTGTTCAAGGGTTCACAGTTATGCATTCCTAAGTCTTCTATGCGTGAGTTGTTAGTTCTTGAATCGCATGCGGGAGGTTTAATGGGTCACTTTGGTGTGTCTAAAACGTTAAACTTGCTACATGAACATTTCTTTTGGCCACATATGAAGCATGATGTTGAGAATGTGTGTAGTAGATGTATTACATGCAAGAAGTCGAAATCTACATCACACCCGTTTGGTTTATACACTCCTCTACCAGCCCCGTCTTCCCCGTGGATTGATTTATCTATGGATTTCATTTTGGGATTACCACGGTCTAGGTCTGGTCGAGATTCAATTTTTGTGGTTGTTGATAGGTTTTCCAAGATGTCTCATTTCATTGCATGTAGGAAAACCGATGATGCAGTACACATAGCCAATCTGTTCTTTATACATGTTGTGCGTTTACATGGAATACCTAGAACTATTGTTAGTGATAGGGATTCTAAGTTTCTTGCACATTTTTGGCGTGTACTATGGGGTAAGTTGGGTACCAAACTGTTATTTTCTACTGCATGTCATCCACAAACTGATGGACAAACTGAAGTAGTTAATCGCACTTTAGGTACTTTGCTGCATATTTTAGTTAAAAACAACTTGAAATCATGGGAAGATTGTTTGCCATATGCTGAATTTGCCTATAATAGAGTTGTGCATTCATCTACCAATATGTCTCCATTTGAAGTTGTTTATGGTTTTAATCCGCTAACGCCTAATGATCTGTTGCCTTTACCTGTTGAGCATCTAACAAGTGTTAAAGGTACAAGAAAAGCGGAACAAGTTAAGGAGATGCATGAGAAAATACGTGCGCGTATTGAAGCCGTTGGCGCACGTAATGCTGTTCAAAAGAATAAACGGCGCAAGCAAGTGATTTTCCAGCCTGGAGATCGCGTTTGGATTCATCTGAGTCCTGGACGATTTCCCAACTTGAGAAAATCGAAATTGATGCCTAGAGGAGATGGACCATTCACCGTGCTGAGTCGAGTCAATGACAATGCATATCGCATTGATTTACCCGGTGAGTATAAGTGTTCATCTACATTTAATGTTGCTGACTTATCTCCCTTTTCTGCAGATGATGAGTTCGATGATGATGAGCCTGTGAATTCGAGGACGAATTCTTTTCAGCAGGGGGGGAATGATGAGGTCGTGCAAGGTAAAGAAGATGATGATCCGGAGCTGCAGTTTAAAGGTCCAATGACGCGTTTGCGAGCTAAGAAGTTACAAGCTTATTTACAAGCTTCTATTCGTCGCAAATTCGAGTTGCATGAAGATGAAGTGAAGAGCAGCCCAAGATGGATCACCATGCTATCTATTAATGATGAAGAAGGTATCATGAAGACGTGAGAAGAAGAATCACGCCATTTGGACGTGTGCATAAAAAGTTATACGCGTTTGCATGGGAAATCGGGAGATGCTGTTTTTCATGCAAAGGTGGTAATATTAATTGTACCATGGGCCACGAAATTATTCATGTTAATTCAGCCCATGATCGAGTTCTAAGGTCCAAGATGGTGTGGAAATACAAGCCCAAATCCATTATGGGATTTATCCTTATCTAGTTAGATTTAGATAGATTTTTATTATCTTATTTTTGGTATCTTTTGATTTTATCCTAGATTGCTTAGGATTAGTATTTTTTGATGTTTATCTAGTTAATTAGGGTTAATTTTCGTTCATAATCTCTCCTATAAATAGGAGCACCCTGTGACATTCATAATTCAGACAATTGCAAGAAATAAAGAGTTATTCTCAATCTGTCTCACGATCCTTCGGTTGATCAAACTTTTATCTACAATTCTATTGTTCTAGCAAATCAATAGTCTTATTTAAGTTCTTCAGGGTATAATTAAGTACTTGGGAGAATTGCTATCCGGAGAAGCTAGACGTGCGCGTTCGGGTTATTCAACACGGGTTCGCCGAATCTATCCAATCCACAACACTACCATCGCCGCCGCCAAGTCCATCTACACCAAAGCCTTTCGCCGCCACCATCACCATAATTCCAGCCATCTTCAAGTGTTCCAAGTGTCCTCATCGTCGTTCTTTTCATTGTTCAAATTTCTAGTAAGTTTTACCGTTTAATTCGAGTCGGTTTGAATCCTTCTTTAGCTGACGTTGTTCGAGTCCATAAAGTCTTCCGCCTGCGTATTCATTCGTGTCTTGGATACATTGTCCGGGTCACATCAAAAGATCTTGAATAGATATAGATTAGGATGAAATCTATCTAAACAAGGTAAGAAATCTAACGGATAAGGAAATAAGGATTTTGGATGTGTGAACACAATCTAAGAATCCCTAAATATATGGAACAAATCTAAAAAACAAGGAATTAAACTTGAAATCAAATAAACAATTTGATTTTCGTTTTTTTTTTTTTTCGACCTTTTTTTTTTGCTATAGGGATTTCGATCCCTTTGCTCTTTTTCTCTTTTTTTTTTCAATGAACAATTCACGTATTACAACTCGAAAGACTCAAAACGAGAAAACGAATAGAAATTGACGTATTGAACCACGAACGATAGAAACCAACCTGTCTCTGATACCAATTTATGATGTGACCTGGGACCTATGGGACACGACACGGATGAAAAGACGCGGAAGCAAGGAACGGAACAACGTCGGATGCATAAGAGATCAATACGAACAAAGAGAAAACAAGAAAAGACTCGACTAGAAACGAACAAGACTCGAACAGATAAAGAACTTACTAGAATGCGATGACACGACTAGGACTCGATGAACACTTGAACGGCTGGAAGGGGCTGGAATCTCGGTGGTGAACGGCGGTGAAGGCGGCGGTGGTCGTCGGAATGGTGGATTGAGTGGCGGCGACGTGTAGATGTGGAATCGGCTAGATTCGGCGAACCCGTGTTGAAAACCCGAACGCGCACGTCTAACTTCTCCGGATAGCAATTCTCCCAAGTACTTAATATACCCTGAAGAACTTGATTAAGACTATTGAAGTGCTAAATCAATAGAATTGTTGGTAAAAACTCGATCAACAAAAGATCTAGGAGACAGATTGAGAATAACTCTTTATTTCTTGCAATTGTCTGAATAATAATGTCACAAGGTACTCCTATTTATAGGAGTGATATATGGACGAAAATTAGAGTCCTAAAAGCTAAAGAAATCAAAAATATACTAATCCTAATCAATCTAGGATAAAATCAAAAGATACCAAAAATAAGATAACAAAAATCTAACTAGATAAGGATAAATCCCAAACTGATTTTGGGCCTTCAAAATTCGCCTATTTGGACTTCAATCTACATGACATGGGCTGCCAAATAATCAATTAATTCATGGCCCATGTGATGTTTAATTCTTGCCACCTTTGCATGAAAAACAGCAACTTGTCGGATTCCCATGCAAACGCGTAGAACTCTTCATGCACACGTCCAAATGGCGTGATTCTTCTTCTCACGTCTTCATGCTTCCTTCTTCTTCATTAATGGAAAGCATGGTGATCAATCTCGAGCTGCCCTTGTCTTCATCTTCACCAAGTTCGAATTTACGACGAATAGAAGCTTGTAAATAAGCTTGCAACTTCTTAGCTCGCAAACGCGTCATTGGACCTTTAAACTGCAGCTCCGGATCATCTTGATCATTACCTTGCTCGATCTCGTCATTCTGATCTTCTTCATCTTCTATGGACAACATAGCAATCCACTTGGGGCTGCCATGGTGCATTTCTTCTTCTTTTGTTGGCATGATCTGATTCTCATCATCTAGCATATCATCAAGTCTAGGAATGGGAAAACGATACTTAACTGTTATCTTGTTGATGGCTCTGCAATCCATGCACATTCTCCATTCATTGTTCTTCTTGGGCACTAGAATCACTGGAACTGCACATGGGCTCATTGACTCTCGAATCTGCTTCTTCTCCAACAGCTCTTTAACTTGTCTATCGATCTCCTTGGTCTCCTCGGGGGACGTCCGGTACGCTGGGCGATTTGGTAAGACGGCGCCGGGCTGGAAATCAATCTGGTGCTCGATCCCACGAACTGGAGGCAATCCACTTGGAATCTCTTCCGGGAACACGTCCGCGAACTCCTCCAAAAGGGGCTGCACAACACTAGGCAAAGAAACATCATTAATAGCACTGCTCTTATAAGATAAAAGAACAAACGGTAAACCTGCTTTTAATGCTTTCTCTACGCCTTTAACAGATATGAATAAGCTGCGATTTTGATCCTTCTTCGGGGCTGATCCAGATGAATCCCCACGCACTAAGGAATCATTATGGGGCTGTTTAGGAGCTGATTTGGAAGGAGAGGAGGCGGCGGCCTGTTTTGAAGGTGCGGCCGATTTATTATCGTCGGCGGCGGCTCGGGCTGCGGTTTCAGCCTCCTTTGCTCTCGCTGCTTTAAATCTCTCTTGCATAAGTCGTTGATCCTCAGAAACAGCTTTAGGGGACAGCGGCTTCAATGTTGTAGGTCGCCCGTTACGCGTCACGGTGTAGGTGTTTGTGAAACCATCGTGTACCGCGTGTCTGTCAAACTGCCATGGTCTTCCTAATAGTATATGCGCTGCATCCATAGGAATAACATCGCAAATAACAGTGTCAGAAAATCGACCAATGGAAAATTCAACACTTACCTGGCATGCGACGCGAATCTCGCCTCGGTCTGTAAGCCACTGCAACTTATATGGCTTCGGATGCTTCATTGGAACTAGACCAAGCTTGTCCACCGCATACTGATTGATGGCGTTAATAACGCTCCCACTGTCGATGATCATGGAGCAAATCTCGCCTTGGATAGCAACTCTCGTGTAGAAGATGTTCTCACGTTGATCCGGTTGCTCTTCATCTCGACTGATATTCAAACTTCGAATTGAAACAAGACTCACAAGAGGGAACTCAGGTTCGGCTTCTTCATGATCAGCTAGGGATGGCTCCTCCATGGTCCTGGCGATGTCCGTAGGCTGCTCGGACTCGTCCTCACTAGCGAACTCGATCTCATTTTGTTCGGTGATGAACAAAACACGCCGGTTTGGACACTAGTTCTGAAAATGACCCCAACCTTGACATTTATGACATTGTATGTCTCGGGCTCGGTTTGGGGCTGTATTTGGTGTCGGTGTGGGCTGATTGGGCCGTGTGTAGGCTGGCCTTGAAGGTGGCGCAGGTGTAGACTCGGGTCTACGGTTGGACTGCGGTGTAGAATGGTCGAAGCGCCGTTCGGGTGGTCCGGATTGACCTCGGGGTCGTGTGGACTCAGTAGAAGGTGTAGAAGGTGATGTGGAAGGTGTACCTTTGTTCCAGGAAGGCCGTGTAGGGGCTGCACTGTGGTGCGATCGTCGGCGACCTTCTCTCAGCTGCTTTTCCACAATCGATGCGTACTGTACCATCCTTTCTACACTGGTGAAGTCTTTGAGCTCGACTTCACATGCAATATCGGGATTCATACCTTCAATGTACCGAATGATGGTAGCATTTAAGGTCTCCTCCTTCCCGACTCGATTCAAGGCAGTCTCCAACTCTTTGTGATATTCTTCAATCGAACGGGTGCCTTGCTTGATCCGGTTGAGCTTCTTCTCAAGCTCTCTCTCATAGTGGACTGGAATAAAACGTCCTCGCATCAATCCTTTCATCTCTTCCCAAGTATCGACAGGTGGATGTCGATTTCGGCGTTTTCTCTCCTGCTGCATCTCCCACCATGAGGCTGCGTAGCCTCTAAACTCCAAACATGCTAATTGCACCTTTTTGACTTCGGAAAAGTCATAGCATGCAAAAATCTTCACTACCTTACGTTCCCAATCTAAGTATGCATCGGGATCGTGAAGGCCTTCAAACTCCGGAATGCTCGTTTTGATGTTATTGAGCATTCGGTCTTCTCCGTAGTCATCGGCACGGGCTGCACGCCTGTGAGGGGCTCGGGGCTGATCTCGGCCTCGTTCAGGGGCCTCATACTCGGCATCTGTGTTCTCATCGTAGTACTCCTCTTCTGGCTCGTCTCGACGCTCATTGCGTCTAGCTGGTCCTCGAACTGCTTGAGTAATGGTCGGTGTAGTTTTAGTGCGTTCAAAGGCATGCACTAAATTGTCAATCTTGTCTGAGAGGGTCTGGTGCTGTCTCTGGAAGTGCTTTGAAAGCGCTTCAAAGTGGTACTTAGGATCCCACTGTGGTGCTGGCTTAGAATAAGATTCCATCGGTGCTTTGGACGGGTCCAAAGACGGAGTGGTCGACTGAGGGTCGACGTGTGGAATGAAGGACGACCCTGGATGGTCTCCGTGCTTCATGGTACCTACAAAACGAACAAACGTGAAGGAAAACAAGGTTGGACCTCACAATCTCACGTCACTCGTTTGTTTTCTCTCTTGATTTTACCACTCGTGTATCACTCAATATATGGGTGCACAGTGTGTGATAATATCGTGTATATGGTAGCTCTAACTAGCTAAGAGAAATCAGCTCACTTGTACTGGGAATGGACGGGTATGCTACTGTCGGAACAAGAGTGAATTTGGTGTGTAAATCTGATGGTCGAGTATGGATGTGTAAGGGCTGTCGAAATTTGGGTGTGGAAGAAAGGTGGTGGTCGAGTAAGTGGGGTAGGAAAGGAAAGGATTAGATGAATTAATGAAGTCCCAATTAGATTAGGAAATCCAAAAATAAATCTAGATAGAAAAATGAAAGAAATAGAATAGGATAAGGAAAGAAGAATTCAAGAAGGCAATTGGGTGATTTGGATATGTATCAATCTATGTGACACAATCTAAATACCTTAAATGCCTAGACTCTAGAAAGAAAGAACCAAAAATAAAATATGACTCCTAAGGAAATTACCAAAAAGAAATTAAACTTGGAAGGAAATTTCAAAAAAGAAAATAAGATCTAAAAGGAAATATCTAACTATGGATTTGTACCCAATAGGAAGGTACCAAAATAAAATAGAATACAAAAGGAAACAATGGATATACCTTTTTTTTTTTTTTTTTTTGAATTTTCGGATTTTTTTTTTTTATCCGATTTTTTTTTTTTTTTTGATCGTCTTTTTTTTTTTTTTTGTACGATCTGTTTTTCTTCTTTTTTTTTTTTATAACAATGAACAATAAGAAAATTAAATTACAACTCGATAAGACTCAAAACAATAGACGAACAATTGGACGTATTGAACCACGAACGATATGAACCAACCTGGCTTTGATACCAATTTATGATGTGACCCGGGGCCTATGGGACACGACAAAGATAAATGATGCGGAAGCTAAGGAACGAAACTACGCCGGTGACGAAAGGGATCAATACGTATCTAACTAGACGACTAAGAACCAACTAAAATACTTAGACTACGACACACAAAATTAACACAAAATCCAAATATATGGGCTGTCTTGGAAGGCTAAAGGAACGGCAATGGTGAAGGAAAATCGATGGGGAGGTATAGGTGAAGAATGGCATGAGTAGATAGGGTATGATAGAGATATAACGAACTTACGGATTATTGGAACGACTTGAGAACTTGATGGAAGGAACTCGAACTGATTTGGGATGTCTTGATCTTGATATGGACGAATTATGTAAGATGGAGGACGTCGATATGGAGGCGTCGATGTTGTTGTAGAATGAATCGAACTCGGAGCGTCCACCTAGTGAAGATTACTCCACCAAACGAATCACCACTTGAATCCTCTTCGTAGCAATCCAACCCTAGCACCACACGAGCACTAGAACGAGACTTGAAATAAAACCTAAAGTTTGCTAAGCTTTAAGAGTGTAATTTTCAAACCAAATCACAAAGGTTTTGAAGGGGGTGATACTATATTGAAAGCACAAAGCTAAATTTATCAAATAGAGTCTAAAATAATAATGTTACATGGTTCCCCTATTTATAGGGTTAAAAGCCACGAAAATAATAAGGTTAAAAGGCCTAAAAATTGATCCAAAAGAGATCTCTAACTATATTAGGAAGATACCTAAGCTAGAATTCTATTCAAGGTAGGAAATTGCCTTAAATACAATTCTAGTCAAACCTATTCTCATTATGGACGAAAATTACTCAAATAATTAAATAAAAATCTGATCTAAACTATAGTCTAAATTAATTAAATAAATACTATAGTCTAAATAAAATCAATCCCATAATTAATTACTATGGGACCGATTTCTTCACTAGAAACCGCACACACATGCACGACAAATTTCATGCACATGCACACATGCTCTTGGACTCTTCATCTTCATCTCTTCAAGATTAATACTCCATGGTGTGTTCTTGATCTTCAATAGTTAATAAATTAACTATCTTGGAATTGCTTCTCTTGACTTCTTCATCTCCAACCTCGAGCTTTCTTCGAATCAACACTTGCAAGTAAGCTTGCAACTTCTTTGCTCTTGATCTTGTGATTGGTCCTCTAAATTGCAACTCCGGTTCTTCATCATCTTTGTTGTCCATGGCTTCATCAATCTATCACAGCGGCGGCGTTTTTGTTGATGATCGAACCACGTCGCTGCGTAGCCTCTGAACTCCATTGCAGCAAGCTGCACCTTAATGACTTCGGGGAAGTCATAGCACTCGAATATTTTTTCTACCTTATGTTCCCAATCAAGGTAAAGATCAGGATCATGAAGGCCTTCGAATTCCGGGATGCTCGTCTTAATGTTATTCAGCAATGTTTCGGCATCTGATGAAGCCATGGACAACAAAGATGATGAAGAACCGGAGTTGCAATTTAGAGGACCAATCACAAGATCAAGAGCTAAGAAGTTTCAAGCTTACTTGCAAGTGTTGATTCGAAGAAAGCTCGAGATTGGAGATGAAGAAGTCAAGAGAAGCAATTCCAAGATAGTTAATTTATTAACTATTGAAGATCAAGAACACACCATGGAGTATTAATCTTGAAGAGATGAAGATGAAGAGTTCAAGAGCATGTGTGCATGTGCATGAAATTTGTCGTGCATGTGTGTGCGGTTTCTAGTGAAGAAATCGGTCCCATAGATTAATTATGGGGTTGATTTTATTTAGACTATAGTATTTATTTAATTAATTTAGACTATAGTTTAGATCACATTTTTATTTAATTATTTGAGTAATTTTCGTCCATAATGAGAATAGGTTTGACTAGAATTGTATTTAAGGCAATTTCCTACCTTGAATAGAATTCTAGCTTAGGTATCTTCCTAGTATAGTTAGAGATCTCTTTTGGATCAATTTTTAAGCCTTTTAACCTTATTATTTTCGTGGCTTTTAACCCTATAAATAGGGGAACCATGTAACATTATTATTTTAGACTCTATTTGATAAATTTAGCTTTGTGCTTTCAATATAGTCTCACCCCCTTTAAAACCTTTGTGATTTGGTTCGAAAATCACACTCTTAAAGCTTAGCAAACTTTAGGTTTTATTTCAAGTCTCGTTCTAGTGCTCGTGTGGTGCTAGGGTTGGATTGCTACGAAGAGGATTCAAGTGTTGATTCGTTTGGTGGAGTAATCTTCACTAGGTGGACGCTCCGAGTTCGATTCTTTCTACAACAACATCGACGCCTCCATATCGACGTCCTCCATCTTATATAATTCGTCCATATCAAGATCAAGACATCCCCAATTCAGTTCGAGTTCCTTCCATCAAGTTCTCAAATCGTTCCATTAATCCGTAAGTTCGTCATATCTCTATCATATATCTACTCAAGTCATTCTTCACCTATACCTCACCATCGATTTCCCTTCACCATTGCCGTTCCTTTAGCCTTCCAAGACAGCCCACATATTTGGATTTTGTGTTAATTTTGTGTGTCGTAGTCTAGGTATTTTAGTTGGTTCTTAGTCGTCTAGTTAGATACGTATTGATCCCTTTCGTCACCAGCGTAGTTTCGTTCCTTAGCTTCCGCATCGTTTATCTTTGTCGTGTCCCATAGGCCCCGGGTCACATCATAAATTGGTATCAAGAGCCACGTCGGTTCATATCGTTCGTGGTTCAATACGTCCAATTGTTCGTCTATTGTTTTGAGTCTTATCGAATTGTAATTTAATTTTCTTATTGTTCATTGTTATAAAAAAAAGAAGAAAAACAGATCGTACAAAAAAAAAAGCGATCAAAAAAAAAAAATCGGATAAAAAAAAATCCGAAAATTCAAAAAAAAAAAAAGGAGGTATATCCATTGTTTCCTTTTGTGTTCTATTTTATTTTGGTACCTTCCTATTGGGTACAAATCCAAAGTTAGATATTTCCTTTTAGATCTTATTTTCTTTTTGGAAATTTCCTTCCAAGTTTAATTTCTTTTTGGTAATTCCCTTAGGAGTCATATTTTATTTTTGGTTCTTTCTTTCTAGAGTCTAGGCTAATTTAGGTATTTAGATTGTGTCACATTGATTGATACATATCCAAATCACCCAATTGCCTTCTTGAATTCTTCTTTCCTTATCCTATTCTATTTCTTTCCTTTTTCTATCTAGATTTATTTTTGGATTTCCTAATCTAATTGGGACTTCATTAATTCATCTAATCCTTTCCTTTCCTACCCCACTTACTCGACCACCACCTTTCTTCCACACCTAAATTTCGACAGCCCTTACACATCCATACTCGACCATCATCTCATTTACACACCAAATTCACTCTTGTTCCGACAGTAGCATACCCGTCCATTCCCAGTACAAGTTAGAGCTACCATATACACGATATTATCACACACTGTGCACCCATATATTGAGTGATACACGAGTGGTAAAATCAAGAGAGAAAACAAACGACTGACGTGAGATTGTGAGGTCCTACCTTGTTTTTCTTCACGTTTGTTCGTTTTGTAGGTACCATGAAGCACGGAGACCATCCAGGGTCATCCTTCATTCCACACGTCGACCCTCAGTCGACCACTCCGTCTTTGGACCCGTCCAAAGAACCGATGAAATCTTATTCTGAGCCAGCACCACAGTGGGATCCTAAGTACCACTTTGAAGCGCTTTCAAAGCACTTCCAGAGACAGCACCAGACCCTCTCAAACAAGATTGACAATTTAGTGCATGCCTTTGAACGCACTAAAACTACACCGATCATTACTCAAGCAGTTCGAGGACCAGCTAGACGCAATGAGCGTCGAGACGAGCCAGAAGAGGAGTACTATGATGAGAACACAGATGCCGAGTATGAGGCCCCTGAACGAGGCCGAGATCAGCCCCGAGCCCCTCACAGGCGTGCAGCCCACGCCGATGACTACGGAGAAGACCGAATGCTCAATAACATCAAAACGAGCATTCCGGAGTTTGAAGGCCTTCACGATCCCGATGCATACTTAGATTGGGAACTGATGTTACCCGGGGCCTATGGGACACGACAAAGATCAACGATGCGGAAGCTAAGGAACGAAACTACGCCGGTGACGAAAGGGATCAATACGTATCTAACTAGACGACTAAGAACCAACTAAAATACTTAGATTACGACACACAAATAAACACAAAATCCAAATAAATGCCTGTTTTGGAAAGGCTAAGGGACGACAATGACGAAGGTTTCACGTGAGTGAGGTAGAGGTGAAGAACGGCTTGGGTAGATAGGATATGATAAAGATATAATGAACTTACGGATTAGTGGAACGACTTGAGAACTTGATGGAAGGAACTCGAACTGATTTGGGATGTCTTGATCTTGATATGGACGAATTATGTAAGATGGAGGACGTCGATATGGAGGCGTCGATGTTGTTGTAGAATGAATCGAACTCGGAGCGTCCACCTAGTGAAGATTACTCCACCAAACGAATCACCACTTGAATCCTCTTCGTAGCAATCCAACCCTAGCACCACACGAGCACTAGAACGAGACTTGAAATAAAACCTAAAGTTTGCTAAGCTTTAAGAGTGTAATTTTCGAACCAAATCACAAAGGTTTTGAAGGGGGTGAGACTATATTGAAAGCACAAAGCTAAATTTATCAAATAGAGTCTAAAATAATAATGTTACATGGTTCCCCTATTTATAGGGTTAAAAGCCACGAAAATAATATGGTTAAAAGGCCTAAAAATTGATCCAAAAGAGATCTCTAACTATATTAGGAAGATACCTAAGCTAGAATTCTATTCAAGGTAGGAAATTGCCTTAAATACAATTCTAGTCAAACCTATTCTCATTATGGACGAAAATTACTCAAATAATTAAATAAAAATCTGATCTAAACTATAGTCTAAATTAATTAAATAAATACTATAGTCTAAATAAAATCAATCCCATAATTAATTACTATGGGACCGATTTCTTCACTAGAAACCGCACACACATGCACGACAAATTTCATGCACATGCACACATGCTCTTGAACTCTTCATCTTCATCTCTTCAAGATTAATACTCCATGGTGTGTTCTTGATCTTCAATAGTTAATAAATTAACTATCTTGGAATTGCTTCTCTTGACTTCTTCATCTCCAATCTCGAGCTTTCTTCGAATCAACACTTGCAAGTAAGCTTGCAACTTCTTTGCTCTTGATCTTGTGATTGGTCCTCTAAATTGCAACTCCGGTTCTTCATCATCTTTGTTGTCCATGGCTTCATCATTCCCCCCCTGCTGAAAAGAATTCGTCCTCGAATTTGGATCATCATCTTGATCGAATTCACCTGCATCAAAGGGAGATAAATCAGCAACATTAAACGTTGAAGAACATTTATACTCACCAGGTAGATCAATGCGGTATGCATTGTCATTGACACGGCTTAAGACGGTGAAAGGACCATCTCCTCTTGGTGACAACTTTGATTTCCTCAAGTTTGGAAAGCGGGCGGGACTCAGATGAATCCAAACACGATCACCGGGCTGAAAGACAACACGTTTGCGACGTGTGTTACGGTCGGCGGCGGTTTGAGTTCCTTTATGCTCGATCCGGGCTCTAACTTTCTCATGCATCTCCTTGATAAGATCAGCTCTCTTTAATCCTTTAACACTTGTTAGATGCTCAACAGGTAAAGGAATCAAATCATTAGGTGTTAGTGGATTAAAACCATAAACAACCTCAAATGGAGACATGTTAGTAGAAGAATGAATAACACGATTGTAAGCAAACTCAGCATAAGGTAAACATTCTTCCCATGACTTCACATTATTCTTAATCAATGATCTAAGCAATGTTCCTAAAGTACGATTCACAACCTCAGTTTGACCATCGGTTTGTGGATGACATGCAGTAGAAAACAATAGCTTAGTCCCTAATTTTCCCCATAGAACTCGCCAAAAATGTCCAAAAAACTTAGAATCCCTATCACTAACAATAGTACGAGGAATTCCATGCAATCTAACAACATGAATAAAGAACAAATTGGCTATGTGAACAGCATCATCAGTTTTCCTACATGCAATGAAATGCGCCATCTTGGAAAACCTATCAACTACAACAAACACAGAATCTTTACCCGATCTAGACCTAGGCAATCCCAAAATAAAATCCATAGATAAATCAATCCAAGGACTAGATGGAGCAGGTAAAGGCATGTACAAACCAAATGGATGCGAAGTAGATTTAGACTTATGACAAGTAACACATCTACTACACATGCGTTCAACATCACGTTTCATATGCGGCCAAAAGAAATGCTCATGCAACAAGGATAATGTCTTATGCACACCAAAATGTCCCATTAATCCTCCCGCATGCGATTCTAAAACAAGTAGCTCACGCATAGAACAAGTAGGAATGCACAACTTAGATTCTCTAAACAAAAACCCATCATGCACATAAAATCCATCAAAAAATCTAGTAGAATTCGAACACTGAGCATAAATGGGGCTGAAATAATCGTCCATGGCATACAATGATTTAATGGACTCAAAACCAAGCATCTTAGCATGCATTAGGTTAAGCAACGTGTACCTTCGAGAAAGGGCGTCGGCGACGACGTTGTCTTCTCCTTTCTTGTACTTGATGACGTATGGAAACGACTCGATGAATTCGACCCATCTCGCATGACGCTTGTTCAAGTTGCTTTGACCTTTCAAGTGCTTCAAGCTCTCATAATCTGTGTGAATGACGAACTCCTTGGGCCACAAGTAGTGCTGCCATATATCCAATGCACGCTTCAAAGCGTATAGCTCTTTATCGTACGTCGAATAACGCAAACTGGCGCCATTGAGTTTCTCACTAAAGTAAGCTACGGGACGTTTTTCCTGCATCAAAACAGCACCAATACCTATCCCGGAGGCATCACACTCGATCTCAAAAGTTTTGGAAAAATCAGGTAAACACAAAACAGGAGCAGAACACAATAAAGACTTCAAAGTATTAAACGCATGCTCTTGTTGTTTACCCCATTCAAACTTGCGAGTCTTCTTACTTAGCTCAGTAAGAGGCGCGGCAATGCTAGAGAAATCGCGCACAAAGCGACGATAAAATCCGGCAAGGCCGTGAAAGGATCGGACTTCAGACGCGGTTTTGGGCGTTGGCCATTCCTCAATCGCCTTGATTTTGGAACGGTCAACCTCAATACCTCTACAACTCACAACAAAGCCTAAGAATACTACTTCATTTAAGCAAAAAGAACACTTAGACATGTTGCCATACAAACGAGCATCTCTCAAAAGCATAAATACGCGCCTAAGGTGATCTAGGTACGCCTGCGCACTGTGACTGTATATCAGGATATCATCAAAATAAACAACAACATATTTCCCAATAACATCACGTAAGACATGGTTCATTAATCTCATAAATGTGCTCGGTGCATTTGTGAGACCAAAAGGCATAACCAACCACTCATATAAACCATGCTTAGTCTTAAAAGCTGTTTTCCATTCATCACCCTCATGCATGCGAACTTGAAAATAACCAGACCTCAAATCAATCTTAGAAAAAATCTTAGATCCACTAAGTTCATCTAGCATATCATCAAGTCTAGGAATGGGAAAACGATACTTAACTGTTATCTTGTTGATGGCTCTGCAATCCATGCACATTCTCCATTCATTGTTCTTCTTGGGCACTAGAATCACTGGAACTGCACATGGGCTCATCGACTCTCGAATCTGCTTCTTCTCCAACAGCTGTTTAACTTGTCTATCGATCTCCTTGGTCTCCTCGGGGGACGTCCGGTACGCTGGGCGGTTTGGTAAGACTGCGCCGGGCTGGAAATCAATCTGGTGCTCGATCCCACGAACTGGAGGCAATCCACTTGGAATCTCTTCCGGGAACACGTCCGCGAACTCCTCCAAAAGGGGCTGCACAACACTAGGCAAAGAAACATCATTAATAGCACTGCTCTTATAAGATAAAAGAACAAACGGTAAACCTGCTTTTAATGCTTTCTCTACGCCTTTAACAGATATGAATAAGCTGCGATTTTGATCCTTCTTCGGGGCTGATCCAGATGAATCCCCACGCACTAAGGAATCATTATGGGGCTGTTTAGGAGCTGATTTGGAAGGAGAGGAGGCGGCGGCCTGTTTTGAAGGTGCGGCCGATTTATTATCGTCGGCGGCGGCTCGGGCTGCGGTTTCAGCCTCCTTTGCTCTCGCTGCTTTAAATCTCTCTTGCATAAGTCGTTGATCCTCAGAAACGGCTTTAGGGGACAGCGGCTTCAATGTTGTAGGTCGCCCGTTACGCGTCACGGTGTAGGTGTTTGTGAAACCATCGTGTACCGCGTGTCTGTCAAACTGCCATGGTCTTCCTAATAGTATATGCGCTGCATCCATAGGAATAACATCGCAAATAACAGTGTCAGAAAATCGACCAATGGAAAATTCAACACTTACCTGGCATGCGACGCGAATCTCGCCTCGGTCTGTAAGCCACTGCAACTTATATGGCTTCGGATGCTTCATTGGAACTAGACCAAGCTTGTCCACCGCATACTGACTGATGGCGTTAATAACGCTCCCACTGTCGATGATCATGGAGCAAATCTCGCCTTGGATAGCAACTCTCGTGTAGAAGATGTTCTCACGTTGATCCGGTTGCTCTTCATCTCGACTGATATTCAAACTTCGAATTGAAACAAGACTCACAAGAGGGAACTCAGGTTCGGCTTCTTCATGATCAGCTAGGGATGACTCCTCCATGGTCCTGGCGATGTCCGTAGGCTGCTCGGACTCATCCTCACTAGCGGACTCGATCTCATTTTGTTCGGTGATGAACAAAACACGCCGGTTTGGACACTGGTTCTGAAAATGACCCCAACCTTGACATTTATGGCATTGTATGTCTCGGGCTCGGTTTGGGGCTGTATTTGGTGTCGGTGTGGGCTGATTGGGCCGTGTGTAGGCTGGCCTTGAAGGTGGCGTAGGTGTAGACTCGGGTCTACGGTTGGACTGCGGTGTAGAACGGTCGAAGCACCGTTCGGGTGGTCCGGATTGACCTCGGGGTCGTGTGGACTCAGTAGAAGGTGTAGAAGGTGATGTGGAAGGTGTACCTTTGTTCCAGGAAGGCCGTGTAGGGGCTGCACTGTGGTGCGATCGTCGGCGACCTTCTCTCAGCTGCTTTTCCACAATCGATGCGTACTGTACCATCCTTTCTACACTGGTGAAGTCTTTGAGCTCGACTTCACATGCAATATCGGGATTCATACCTTCAATGTACCGAATGATGGTAGCATTTAAGGTCTCCTCCTTCCCGACTCGATTCAAGGCAGTCTCCAACTCTTTGTGATATTCTTCAATCGAACGGGTGCCTTGCTTGATCCGGTTGAGCTTCTTCTCAAGCTCTCTCTCATAGTGGACTGGAATAAAACGTCCTCGCATCAATCCTTTCATCTCTTCCCAAGTATCGACAGGTGGATGTCGATTTCGGCGTTTTCTCTCCTGCTGCATCTCCCACCATGAGGCTGCGTAGCCTCTAAACTCCAAACATGCTAATTGCACCTTTTTGACTTCGGAAAAGTCATAGCATGCAAAAAACTTCTCTACCTTACGTTCCCAATCTAAGTATGCATCGGGATCGTGAAGGCCTTCAAACTCCGGAATGCTCGTTTTGATGTTATTGAGCATTCGGTCTTCTCCGTAGTCATCGGCGCGGGCTGCACGCCTGTGAGGGGCTCGGGGCTGATCTCGGCCTCGTTCAGGGGCCTCATACTCGGCATCTGTGTTCTCATCGTAGTACTCCTCTTCTGGCTCGTCTCGACGCTCATTGCGTCTAGCTGGTCCTCGAACTGCTTGAGTAATGGTCGGTGTAGTTTTAGTGCGTTCAAAGGCATGCACTAAATTGTCAATCTTGTCTGAGAGGGTCTGGTGCTGTCTCTGGAAGTGCTTTGAAAGCGCTTCAAAGTGGTACTTAGGATCCCACCGTGGTGCTGGCTCAGAATAAAATTCCATCGGTGCTTTGGACGGGTCCAAAGACGGAGTGGTCGACTGAGGGTCGACGTGTGGAATGAAGGACGACTCTGGATGGTCTCCGTGCTTCATGGTACCTACAAAACGAACAAACGTGAAGAAAAACAAGGTTGGACCTCACAATCTCACGTCACTCGTTTGTTTTCTCTCGTGATTTTACCACTCGTGTATCACTCAATATATGGGTGCACAGTGTGTGATAATATCGTGTATATGGTAGCTCTAACTAGCTAAGAGAAATCAGCTCACTTGTACTGGGAATGGACGGGTATGCTACTGTCGGAACAAGAGTGAATTTGGTGTGTAAATGAGATGATGGTCGAGTATGGATGTGTAAGGGCTGTCGAAATTTGGGTGTGGAAGAAAGGTGGTGGTCGAGTAAGTGGGGTAGGAAAGGAAAGGATTAGATGAATTAATGAAGTCCCAATTAGATTAGGAAATCCAAAAATAAATCTAGATAGAAAAAGGAAAGAAATAGAATAGGATAAGGAAAGAAGAATTCAAGAAGGCAATTGGGTGATTTGGATATGTATCAATCTATGTGACACAATCTAAATACCTTAATTAGCCTAGACTCTAGAAAGAAAGAACTAAAAATAAAATATGACTCCTAAGGAAATTACCAAAAAGAAATTAAACTTGGAAGGAAATTTCCAAAAAGAAAATAAGATCTAAAAGGAAATATCTAACTATGGATTTGTACCCAATAGGAAGGTACCAAAATAAAATAGAATACAAAAGGAAACAATGGATATACCTCTTTTTTTTTTTTTTTTTTGAATTTTCGGATTTTTTTTTTATCCGATTTTTTTTTTTTTTTTTTTTTTGTACGATCTGTTTTTCTTCTTCTTCTTCTTTTTTTTTTTTATAACAATGAACAATAAGAAAATTAAATTACAATTCGATAAGACTCAAAACAATAGACGAACAATTGGACGTATTGAACCACGAACGATATGAACCGACGTGGCTCTTGATACCAATTTATGATGTGACCCCGGGGCCTATGGGACACGACAAAGATCAACGATGCGGAAGCTAAGGAACGAAACTACGCCGGTGACGAAAGGGATCAATACGTATCTAACTAGACGACTAAGAACCAACTAAAATACTTAGATTACGACACACAAATAAACACAAAATCCAAATAAATGGCTTTTTTGGAAAGGCTAAGGGACGACAATGACGAAGGTTTCACGTGAGTGAGGTAGAGGTGAAGAACGGCTTGGGTAGATAGGATATGATAAAGATATAATGAACTTACGGATTAGTGGAACGACTTGAGAACTTGATGGAAGGAACTCGAACTGATTTGGGATGTCTTGATCTTGATATGGACGAATTATGTAAGATGGAGGACGTCGATATGGAGGCGTCGATGTTGTTGTAGAATGAATCGAACTCGGAGCGTCCACCTAGTGAAGATTACTCCACCAAACGAATCACCACTTGAATCCTCTTCGTAGCAATCCAACCCTAGCACCACACGAGCACTAGAACGAGACTTGAAATAAAACCTAAAGTTTGCTAAGCTTTAAGAGTGTAATTTTCGAACCAAATCACAAAGGTTTTGAAGGGGGTGAGACTATATTGAAAGCACAAAGCTAAATTTATCAAATAGAGTCTAAAATAATAATGTTACATGGTTCCCCTATTTATAGGGTTAAAAGCCACGAAAATAATAAGGTTAAAAGGCCTAAAAATTGATCCAAAAGAGATCTCTAACTATATTAGGAAGATACCTAAGCTAGAATTCTATTCAAGGTAGGAAATTGCCTTAAATACAATTCTAGTCAAACCTATTCTCATTATGGACGAAAATTACTCAAATAATTAAATAAAAATCTGATCTAAACTATAGTCTAAATTAATTAAATAAATACTATAGTCTAAATAAAATCAATCCCATAATTAATTACTATGGGACCGATTTCTTCACTAGAAACCGCACACACATGCACGACAAATTTCATGCACATGCACACATGCTCTTGAACTCTTCATCTTCATCTCTTCAAGATTAATACTCCATGGTGTGTTCTTGATCTTCAATAGTTAATAAATTAACTATCTTGGAATTGCTTCTCTTGACTTCTTCATCTCCAATCTCGAGCTTTCTTCGAATCAACACTTGCAAGTAAGCTTGCAACTTCTTTGCTCTTGATCTTGTGATTGGTCCTCTAAATTGCAACTCCGGTTCTTCATTATCTTTGTTGTCCATGGCTTCATCAGGAACGTAAGGTAGAGAAGATTTTTGCATGCTATGACTTTTCCGAGGTCAAAAAGGTGCAATTAGCATGTTTGGAGTTTAGAGGCTACGCAGCCTCATGGTGGGAGATGCAGCAGGAGAGAAAACGCCGAAATCGACATCCACCTGTCGATACTTGGGAAGAGATGATACGAACCCGAAAAGCATAAAAGAATCAAATCCAAGACTACCATTGAGAGCTTCAAAGATAATCATATTGTTCAAGATTAAAGATTGGAGATCAAGATTTGAAGAACACAAGTGCATGAAAATATTCAGAGATTTTGGGCAGCCCATGAAGATCAAATATTCAGCCCGAGATTGGTCAACATGCTATCAATTAATGATGTGACCCGGGACCTATGGGACACGTTCATCTACCTTCATCCCTACATTACGCACGTATCATCATCATCCATAGTCCTCAAAACAGCCCAAATCCACTCCATAATTCGATTATCACCTATACGTGCTTATTTTGCCCTGATTAACACGTATAACAAATATGTCCCAATTCGCCTATCTATCTATTTATTTGTGTGTGTTTTATTTAGTTGATTCTTGATCTAGGTTGTTTATGTGTCTATTTGTTTGAGTCTAATTCAGCACGTTAATCGAGTATATTGTTCATATATTTGAGTTGTATTTTCATTCTTTTGTTTGAGTCGTATTGATCCCTTACGCATCCGACGTAGTTCCGATTCTAGCTTCCGTGTATTTTGTCTTGGTCGTGTCCCATAGGTCCCGGGTCACATCATAAATTGATAGCATGTTGACCAATCTCGGGCTGAATATTTGATCTTCATGGGCTGCCCAAAATCTCTGAATATTTTCATGCACTTGTGTTCTTCAAATCTTGATCTCCAATCTTTAATCTTGAACAACATGATTATCTTTGAAGCTCTCAATGGTAGTCTTGGATTTGATTCTTTTATGCTTTTCGGGTTCGTATCAAGAGATGAAAGGATTGATGTGAGGACGTTTTATTCCAGTCCACTATGAGAGAGAGCTTGAGAAGAAGCTCAACCGGATCAAGCAAGGCACCCGTTCGATTGAAGAGTATCACAAAGAGTTGGAGACTGCCTTGAATCGAGTCGGGAAGGAGGAGACCTTAAATGCTACCATCATTCAGTACATTGAAGGTATGAATCCAGATATTGCATGTGAAGTCGAGCTTAAAGACTTCACCAATGTAGAAAGGATGGTGCAGTACGCATCGATTGTGGAAAAGCAGCTGAGAGAAGGTCACCGACGATCACACCACAGTGCAGCCCCTACACGGCCTTCCTGGAACAAAGGTACACCTTCCACATCACCTTCTACACCTTCTACTGAGTCCATACGACCCCGAGGTCAATCCGGACCACCCGAACGGCGCTTCGACCGTTCTACACCGCAGTCCAACCGTAGACCCGAGTCTACACCTGCGCCACCTTCAAGGCCAGCCTACACACGGCCCAATCAGCCCACACCGACACCAAATACAGCCCCAAACCGAGCCCGAGACATACAATGCCATAAATGTCAAGGTTGGGGTCATTTTCAGAACCAGTGTCCAAACCGGCGTGTTTTGTTCATCACCGAACAAAATGAGATCGAGTCCGCTAGTGAGGACGTGATGTGACCCGGACAAGAATGGGACGAATCTAGAGAAAACGCTGCGGAAGACTTAGGATACGAACACGTCAGCTAAAGAAGAGAATCAATCCGACTCAAATAGACGGCTAAAACTAACTAATCTAGACAATTAAAATACGTAGAGAATGACACAAACTATGTAACACAATACCAACGATAACAAGGGATGAAAAGGGGCGAATATGGGCTGGAAATATGGTATATTATGTGTGTGATGGCTTGTGAAGAAGGGCTTGGAGTAGGTAGGATATGATAGAGTATGATTGAACTTACGGTATGAATGATCCGGTGTAGAACTTGAACTCGAACACGGGGCTGAATTGAATGGTTTTATAGGGCTGGAAATTGGAAGAATTTCGTGTGTGAAGGTTGGTGTACGGGTGTATGAACCGGGTGGTGTATGGATGGTGTATGGTGCACACAATGGTGTAGGGAGTAATTTTCGATCCACTAGGGTGATATGGACGAAAATTAAAGCAAGAAAAAGAAAAAGAATAGATAGGGAAAGATAAGGATGAAATAAGAATGTATAAGGAAAGAAAAGATATAGATAATGTAGTATCTATTTGGATGTTTTTGACCAATGTGAACAAATCTAAAAATCCCTAAATTTGTGGAAACAAATCTATCTAGACTAGGAGAGACACAAAATCAAAATAAAGAAGAGAATAAATCTGAATTTTCGGTTTTTTTTTTTTTTTATGATTTTTTTTTTTGCTATGAACAATACGGAAAAGAAAGTACAACTCGATGAAACTCAAAATAAACTAAACGGGACAAATAAACGAGTATGGAACCACGAACGATATAAACCAACCTGGCTCTGATACCAAAAATATGATGCGACCCGGACAAGAATGGGACGAATCTAGAGAAAACGCTGCGGAAGACTTAGGATACGAACACGTCAGCTAAAGAAGAGAATCAATCCGACTCAAATAGACGGCTAAAACTAACTAATCTAGACAATTAAAATACGTAGAGAATGACACAAACTATGTAACACAATACCAACGATAACAAGGGATGAAAAGGGGCGAATATGGGCTGGAAATATGGTATATTATGTGTGTGATGGCTTGTGAAGAAGGGCTTGGAGTAGGTAGGATATGATAGAGTATGATTGAACTTACGGTATGAATGATCCGGTGTAGAACTTGAACTCGAACACGGGGCTGAATTGAGGCGTGCGTTGATGGAGTATGGATGGCGTCGATTATGGTTGATGGATGATGATTCGTTGATGTGAATCACAACCCGATAGCCTCCTTGAATCTCGAACGTATCCAAGGTTGAAATCTCCAAGTTGATCTTCGGATAGCGAATACCGGTTAATCCCTCAAGTGGATTAAGCAATACCCTTGAATAAGACTTAAAGTTGCTAGCTCCAAGAATATGAATTTTAAATCAAAACTCACAAAGATTTAAAAGGGGTTGAGACAATATTGAAAGCAAAGCTTAATAATTCAAATAAAGTCTAAATATCAATGTAACAATGATCCCCTATTTATAGTAGAGGGATGGACGAAAATTTAAGTAAAAAATCCTAAAGGAATCAAAAATAAAAAGCTATCCTAATCTAACTAGGATTAAATCAAAAGATACCAAAAATAAGATAACAAAAATCTAACTAGATAAGGATAAATCCCAATGGACTTGGGCTTGCAAATCCACGCCTATTGGACCTTCAAATAACACGACATGGGCTGAAATAATAGAGAATAATTTCGTGGCCCATGTGTGAATTAATTTCGCCACCTTTGCATGAAAAACAGCAACTTGTCGGATTCCCATGCAAACGCGTAGAACTCTTCATGCACACGTCCAAATGGCGTCGTTCTTCTTCTCACGTCTTCATGCTTCATTCTTCATCATTAATTGATAGCATTTGACCAATCTCGGGCTGAATATTTGACCTTCATGGGCTGCCCAAAATATCTGAATATTTTCATGCACTTGTGTTCTTCAAATCTTGATCTCCAATCTTTAATCTTGAACAACATGATTATCTTTGAAGCTCTCAATGGTAGTCTTGGATTTGATTCTTTTATGCTTTTCGGGTTCGTATCAGGACGAGTCCGAGCAGCCTACGGACATCGCCAGGACCATGGAGGAGCCGTCCCTAGCTGATCATGAAGAGGCCGAACCTGAGTTCCCTCTTGTGAGTCTTGTTTCAATTCGAAGTTTGAATATCAGTCGAGATGAAGAGCAACCGGATCAACGTGAGAACATCTTCTACACGAGAGTTGCTATCCAAGGCGAGATTTGCTCCATGATCATCGACAGTGGGAGCGTTATTTTAAGCCATCAGTCAGTATGCGGTGGACAAGCTTGGTCTAGTTCCAATGAAGCATCCGAAGCCATATAAGTTGCAGTGGCTTACAGACCGAGGCGAGATTCGCGTCGCATGCCAGGTAAGTGTTAAATTTTCCATTGGTCAATTTTCTGACACTGTTATTTGCGATGTTATTCCTATGGATGCAGCGCATATACTATTAGGTAGACCATGGCAGTTTGACAGACACGCGGTACACGATAGTTTCACAAACACCTACACCGTGACGCGTAACGGGATACCCCCGCTGTCCCCTAAAGCCGTTTCTGAGGATCAACGACTTATGCAAGAGAGATTTAAAGCAGCGAGAGCAAAGGAGGCTGAAACCGCAGCCCGAGCCGCCGCCGACGATAATAAATCGGCCGCACCTTCAAAACAGGCCGCCGCCTCCTCTCCTTCCAAATCAGCTCCTAAACAGCCCCATAATGATTCCTTAGTGCGTGGGGATTCATCTGGATCAGCCCCGAAGAAGGATCAAAATCGCAGCTTATTCATATCTGTTAAAGGCGTAGAGAAAGCATTAAAAGCAGGTTTACCGTTTGTTCTTTTATCTTATAAGAGCAGTGCTATTAATGATGTTTCTTTGCCTAGTGTTGTGCAGCCCCTTTTGGAGGAGTTCGCGGACGTGTTCCCGGAAGAGATTCCAAGTGGATTGCCTCCAGTTCGTGGGATCGAGCACCAGATTGATTTCCAGCCCGGCGCAGTCTTACCAAACCGCCCAGCGTACCGGACGTCCCCCGAGGAGACCAAGGAGATCGATAGACAAGTTAAACAGCTGTTGGAGAAGAAGCAGATTCGAGAGTCGATGAGCCCATGTGCAGTTCCAGTGATTCTAGTGCCCAAGAAGAACAATGAATGGAGAATGTGCATGGATTGCAGAGCCATCAACAAGATAACAGTTAAGTATCGTTTTCCCATTCCTAGACTTGATGATATGCTAGATGAACTTAGTGGATCTAAGATTTTTTCTAAGATTGATTTGAGGTCTGGTTATTTTCAAGTTCGCATGCATGAGGGTGATGAATGGAAAACAGCTTTTAAGACTAAGCATGGTTTATATGAGTGGTTGGTTATGCCTTTTGGTCTCACAAATGCACCGAGCACATTTATGAGATTAATGAACCATGTCTTACGTGATGTTATTGGGAAATATGTTGTTGTTTATTTTGATGATATCCTGATATACAGTCACAGTGCGCAGGCGTACCTAGATCACCTTAGGCGCGTATTTATGCTTTTGAGAGATGCTCGTTTGTATGGCAACATGTCTAAGTGTTCTTTTTGCTTAAATGAAGTAGTATTCTTAGGCTTTGTTGTGAGTTGTAGAGGTATTGAGGTTGACCGTTCCAAAATCAAGGCGATTGAGGAATGGCCAACGCCCAAAACCGCGTCTGAAGTCCGATCCTTTCACGGCCTTGCCGGATTTTATCGTCGCTTTGTGCGCGATTTCTCTAGCATTGCCGCGCCTCTTACTGAGCTAAGTAAGAAGACTCGCAAGTTTGAATGGGGTAAACAACAAGAGCATGCGTTTAATACTTTGAAGTCTTTATTGTGTTCTGCTCCTGTTTTGTGTTTACCTGATTTTTCCAAAACTTTTGAGATCGAGTGTGATGCCTCCGGGATAGGTATTGGTGCTGTTTTGATGCAGGAAAAACGTCCCGTAGCTTACTTTAGTGAGAAACTCAATGGCGCCAGTTTGCGTTATTCGACGTACGATAAAGAGCTATACGCTTTGAAGCGTGCATTGGATATATGGCAGCACTACTTGTGGCCCAAGGAGTTCGTCATTCACACAGATTATGAGAGCTTGAAGCACTTGAAAGGTCAAAGCAACTTGAACAAGCGTCATGCGAGATGGGTCGAATTCATCGAGTCGTTTCCATACGTCATCAAGTACAAGAAAGGAGAAGACAACGTCGTCGCCGACGCCCTTTCTCGAAGGTACACGTTGCTTAACCTAATGCATGCTAAGATGCTTGGTTTTGAGTCCATTAAATCATTGTATGCCATGGACGATTATTTCAGCCCCATTTATGCTCAGTGTTCGAATTCTACTAGATTTTTTGATGGATTTTATGTGCATGATGGGTTTTTGTTTAGAGAATCTAAGTTGTGCATTCCTACTTGTTCTATGCGTGAGCTACTTGTTTTAGAATCGCATGCGGGAGGATTAATGGGACATTTTGGTGTGCATAAGACATTATCCTTGTTGCATGAGCATTTCTTTTGGCCGCATATGAAACGTGATGTTGAACGCATGTGTAGTAGATGTGTTACTTGTCATAAGTCTAAATCTACTTCGCATCCATTTGGTTTGTACATGCCTTTACCTGCTCCATCTAGTCCTTGGATTGATTTATCTATGGATTTTATTTTGGGATTGCCTAGGTCTAGATCGGGTAAAGATTCTGTGTTTGTTGTAGTTGATAGGTTTTCCAAGATGGCGCATTTCATTGCATGTAGGAAAACTGATGATGCTGTTCACATAGCCAATTTGTTCTTTATTCATGTTGTTAGATTGCATGGAATTCCTCGTACTATTGTTAGTGATAGGGATTCTAAGTTTTTTGGACATTTTTGGCGAGTTCTATGGGGAAAATTAGGGACTAAGCTATTGTTTTCTACTGCATGTCATCCACAAACCGATGGTCAAACTGAGGTTGTGAATCGTACTTTAGGAACATTGCTTAGATCATTGATTAAGAATAATGTGAAGTCATGGGAAGAATGTTTACCTTATGCTGAGTTTGCTTACAATCGTGTTATTCATTCTTCTACTAACATGTCTCCATTTGAGGTTGTTTATGGTTTTAATCCACTAACACCTAATGATTTGATTCCTTTACCTGTTGAGCATCTAACAAGTGTTAAAGGATTAAAGAGAGCTGATCTTATCAAGGAGATGCATGAGAAAGTTAGAGCCCGGATCCAGCATAAAGGAACTCAAACCGCCGCCGACCGTAACACACGTCGCAAACGTGTTGTCTTTCAGCCCGGTGATCGTGTTTGGATTCATCTGAGTCCCGCCCGCTTTCCAAACTTGAGGAAATCAAAGTTGTCACCAAGAGGAGATGGTCCTTTCACCGTCTTAAGCCGTGTCAATGACAATGCATACCGCATTGATCTACCTGGTGAGTATAAATGTTCTTCAACGTTTAATGTTGCTGATTTATCTCCCTTTGATGCAGGTGAATTCGATCAAGATGATGATCCAAATTCGAGGACGAATTCTTTTCAGCAGGGGGGGAATGATGAAGCCATGGACAACAAAGATGATGAAGAACCGGAGTTGCAATTTAGAGGACCAATCACAAGATCAAGAGCAAAGAAGTTGCAAGCTTACTTGCAAGTGTTGATTCGAAGAAAGCTCGAGATTGGAGATGAAGAAGTCAAGAGAAGCAATTCCAAGATAGTTAATTTATTAACTATTGAAGATCAAGAACACACCATGGAGTATTAATCTTGAAGAGATGAAGATGAAGAGTTCAAGAGCATGTGTGCATGTGCATGAAATTTGTCGTGCATGTGTGTGCGGTTTCTAGTGAAGAAATCGGTCCCATAGTAATTAATTATGGGGTTGATTTTATTTAGACTATAGTATTTATTTAATTAATTTAGACTATAGTTTAGATCAGATTTTTATTTAATTATTTGAGTAATTTTCGTCCATAATGAGAATAGGTTTGACTAGAATTGTATTTAAGGCAATTTCCTACCTTGAATAGAATTCTAGCTTAGGTATCTTCCTAGTATAGTTAGAGATCTATTTTGGATCAATTTTTAGGCCTATTAACCTTATTATTTTCGTGGCTTTTAACCCTATAAATAGGGGAACCATGTAACATTATTATTTTAGACTCTATTTGATAAATTTAGTTTTGTGCTTTCAATATAGTCTCACCCCCTTCAAAACCTTTGTGATTTGGTTCGAAAATTACACTCTTAAAGCTTAGCAAACTTTAGGTTTTATTTCAAGTCTCGTTCTAGTGCTCGTGTGGTGCTAGGGTTGGATTGCCACGAAGAGGATTCAAGTGGTGATTCGTTTGGTGGAGTAATCTTCACTAGGTGGACGCTCCGAGTTCGATTCATTCTACAACAACATCGACGCCTCCATATCGATGTCCTCCATCTTACATAATTCGTCCATATCAAGATCAAGACATCCCAAATCAGTTCGAGTTCCTTCCATCAAGTTCTCAAGTCGTTCCACTAATCCGTAAGTTCATTATATCTTTATCATATCCTATCTACCCAAGCCGTTCTTCACCTCTACCTCACACACGTGAAACCTTCGCCATTGTCGTCCCTTAGCCTTCCCAAAACAGCCCATTTATTTGGATTTTGTGTTTATTTGTGTGTTGTAGTCTAAGTATTTTAGTTGGTTCTTAGTCGTCTAGTTAGATACGTATTGATCCCTTTCGTCACCGGCGTAGTTTCGTTCCTTAGCTTCCGCATCGTTGATCTTTGTCGTGTCCCATAGGCCCCGGGTCACATCATTAGGGGCTGCGTTTCTCCGTTGTACATTCGGATGTACGGCTCCGGTGTTGGCTCCTTGAACTGCGCTATTTGCTGTAGTGGTTGCAGTAGCGGCGGCGTTTCCTTGCACTGTGGGAGCTGCAGTTGATTGAGTTTTGAGGGACTCAATCTGGAGCCTCTGGATTCATACGCTTTAGGTGGTTCAAGCAACATCTCGAAGCTATATATAGAATTAATATAACAAATTCGCAGGTTCTGTTATGGCTAACAATGCCTTTAACCTTTGAATTGTATATCATAAGCCATATATCTCTTTTAGATATAAACCACCGTATGAACTATGAGGACCGACGCCATACCAGGCTTAGATAGTTACACTGTTCTGATGTACAAGATCCTTTATTAAGGCGAGTACAGAGCATAGTGAGTGTAATTATCTTTCTATATGAGAGAATAATCGAAGAACATATATAAATTTCACAAAGGTTTCTGAGAAAGAATCAAAGGATTTAGAACATTTTCATATTTGAAAGGGAGGTTTTATTGATTTTGTACTTGTTCCCTTTACAACATTCGGAGAGCTCCTTTTATAGAGCTCGGAATTACTGTACACAGGGTCTATCTGTACATAAAGGGCCACCTGTTTATTTTACATAGAGGACACGTCTAACTTAGAGATTCAGATTTTTGCATGTTGGACATCTGTCTTGCTTCGTGTCAGTTGGTGTTGATCCTTTTCTGGGTTGCGACACGTGTTGATTCTTTCTTGAGGTGTGTCCTTTGAGTGCTGACGCTTGGATGGGACACGTGTTGGTTCCTGCTTGAGATGTGTTTTTTGAGTGACACATTTTTCCTTTTTTTTTTAATCGACGGCTTTTTTTTTGTCGATGCTCTTTTCTTCCTTTTTTTTTAAATGATAGCTAAGCTATTACAACTCGATGACACGTAAGAAAATAAAAGACACGTAGGACGACACGTAGGATAAAATGACACGTCGGATTGAACCACGACCAGCAGAGCTAACCTGGCTCTGATACCAAAATATGATACGACCCGGACTATTAATCTAGGACGAATCTAGAGACGTAGCGGAAGACTTTAGGATGCGAAACACGTCAGCTAAATGAAGGGTTCCAATCCGACTCGATAAACAAATGAAAAGACGAAACTAGACAATCTAGACAACTAAAATACCTAGACTATGACACAAAATACGTAACACAATACCAAAGGGATAGGGCTGTATAGATACGAACCTAGGGCTGAATTATGGATGGAATTCGTGTGTGATGGCTAAGTGAAGAATGGCTTGGTGAAGATAGGATATGATAGGGATATGACGAACTTACGGATAAAATGAACGGTAGAAGATTGATCGAATTTGTGGCTAACTTTTGAGGCGTGCGTCGATGGAGTATGGATGGCGTCGATTATGGTTGATGGATGATGATTCGTTGATGTGAATCACAACCCGATAGTTGCCTTGCGATCTCGAACGTACCACGAGGCCAAAATCTCTAAGTTGCTCTTCGATATTAGCGAGTACCCGTTAATCCCTCGAGTGAATTAAGGAATACTCTTGAATAAGACTTAAAGATGCTATCCTCTAAGAATGATGATTTATGACTAAATCAACAAAAGTGTTTGTTTGATCAACCTAAGGATCGTGAGACAATTGAGAAAATAACTCTTTATTTCATGCAACGTCTAAAATAATAATGTACAATGGTTCCCCTATTTATAATATATAGGGAACGAAATTAACATAAAAAAAAGGCTAAAAGATTGATCCAAAAGGGATCTCTAACTATACTAGGAAGATACCTAAGCTAGAATTCTATTCAAGGTAGGAAATTGTCTTAAATACAATTCTAGTCAACCATGACTATATTATGGACGAAAATTACATAATAAATAATTAAAAATCTGAACTAAACTATAGTCTAACATAATTAAATAAATACTATAGTCTAAATAAAATTCAATCTCTAATTAAATCAACTAAGGGGGACGAAAACTCCATGCAACTTGT
Organism: Perilla frutescens; assembly: GCA_026008535.1. NCBI lineage: Eukaryota > Viridiplantae > Streptophyta > Magnoliopsida > Lamiales > Lamiaceae > Perilla > Perilla frutescens. Next base: position 38,216,682 of record BRKX01000019.1, read on the forward strand.
CTATGCAATGTGAATCTGCCATGCATGCACAACTTCATGAGTTCTATCTTCATGCATTGCTCTTCAAATCTTGATCTCCAATCTTTGATTATTAAAGAAGTAACAATCTTGGGATCCTTTAATGGCAGCTTTGGATGGACCGATTTGATTATTGCCATGGTCTCATCATTTGGTGTTCTTCGGATTCATTGTACCTGCACAGACGAACAAACGTGAAGAAATAAAGGTTGTACCTCACAATTCTCACAAACACTCGTGTTTAAGCACTCTTGATTTTTCCACTCTTGTATATCTCTCAAATGATGTGGTGCACGTGTGGAGTGCAAATTTGGGGGTGGGTTGATCGAAAAATTCAGCAGCTTCTCTTGACTAACTCCTCTGGGTCTTCTTCAAGCTCCAACGGATAAAATCAAACCGGAAGGTTGCTAAGAGTAGAAGTAGGCGTGTGGAATGAGTAATTCATGTAGATGGTGTATATGGACCGCGGGTGTACGGGTGTATGGATGTACGGGTGTACGGGTGTATGGACTATGTGGTGTATAGGGTGAACCGGGTGTAGGTGAAAGAGATGGCAATTTCGAATCCTATAGATGATTAGGAACGAAAATTAGATGGATTAGGATGGATAGTCTTGATTAGATATGGATTAGGATTGAAGAAATCTAAACAAGGTAGGAAATCTAGTAGATAAGGTAGAATACTTTGGATAAGTTTGACCAAGTGTGAACACAATCTAACAAATCCTAAAATATCTATCAAATATGGAAACAATCTAAAAACAAGAATTAAAAATTCGAATTCAATAATAATAAATCTGAATTTTCGTTTTTTTTTTCAGGCGGTTTTTTTTTGGCCGATTTCTTTCTCTTCTTTTTTTTTGTTTTCAATGAATATTCAGATTACAAAAGACTCGAAACAATACGAAAATTAAATGACACGTACGACAGATAAATGACACGTATGTGACACGTCGGATTGAACCACGACCAGCAGAGCTGACGTGTCTCTGATGCCAAATTTATGATGTGGCCCGGACAATGTATCCAAGATACGAAGAATACGCAGGCGAAAGACTTTAAGGACTCGAACAACGTCAGCTAAAGAAGGATTCAAACCGACTCGATTTAAATGGTAAAACTTACTAGAAATTCGAACAACGAAAAGAACGACGATGAGGACACTTGGAACACTTGAAGATGGATGGAATTATGGTGATGGTGACGGAGGGAAGGCTTTGGTAATGGACTTGGCGGCGGCGATGGTAGTGTTGTGGATTGGATAGATTCGGCGAACCCGTGTTGATAACCCGAACGCGCACGTCTAGCTTCTCCGGATAGCAATTCTCCCAAGTACTTAATTATACCCTGAAGAACTTAAATAAGACTATTGAAGTGCTAAAACAATAGAATTGTAGATAAAAGTTTGATCAACCGAAGGATCGTGAGACAGATTGAGAATAACTCTTTATTTCTTGCAATTGTCTGAATTATGAATGTCACAGGGTGGCCCTATTTATAGGACACATAGGGGACGAAATTTTAACCCTAAATAACTAGATAAACATTGAAAAATACTAATCCTAATCAATCTAGGATAAAATCAAAAGATACCAAAAATAAGATAACAAAAATCTATCTAAATCTAACTAGATAAGGATAAATCCCATAATGGATTTGGGCTTGTATTTCCACACCATCTTGGACCTTAGAACTCGATCATGGGCTGAATTAACATGAATAATTTCGTGGCCCATGGTACAATTAATATTACCACCTTTGCATGAAAAACAGCATCTCCCGATTTCCCATGCAAACGCGTATAACTTTTCATGCACACGTCCAAATGGTGTGATTCTTCTTCTCACGTCTTCATGATACCTTCATCATCATCAATGGTGATCAATCTTGAGCTGCCCTTGACTTCATCTTCATGCATTTCGAATTTGCGACGTATGGAAGCTTGTAAATAAGCTTGTAACTTCTTCGCTCGCAAACGCGTCATAGGACCTCTAAATTGCAGCTCCGGATCTTCTTCTTCTTTGCCTATCTCATTCTCATCAAGTCTGGAATGAAGCGTTTCCGCATCAAATCTTTCAACTCACGCCATGTGTCGATAGGTGGAAGGTGATCTCGGTGGTAGCGAGAGCTGGAATCCCCACCATGTGATGTGACCCGGGACCTATGGGACACAACAAAGACAAAGGACGCGGAAGCTAGGAACGAAACTACGTCGGATGCGTAAGGGATCAATACGACTCTAGAGAAAAGATGAAAGACTCGACTAGAAAAAACAAGACTCGAACGGAAATAGAACTTACTAGGATACGTAGACACGAACTAGGACTCGACTGTTGACACGATGAACACCCTTGGATGGCTGGAACTCGGCGGTGATGGCTGGAATCACGGCAAACGACGGTGGTGGAAGGAATCTCGGCGGCGATGAAAGGTAGAAGGATAAATCAGGATCGACGAACCCGTGTTGTATCAACTCGAACGCGCATGACTAATTCTCCGGATAGCAATTCTCCCAAGTACACGATTGTACCCTGAAGAACTTGAATAAGACTATTGTATTGCTAGAACAATAGAATTGTAGGTAACAGTTTGATCAACCAAAGGATCGTGAGACAGATTGAGAATAACTCTTTATTTCTTGCAATTGTCTAACTTTAAATGTAACAAATAGATGTCCTATATATAGGGACATAGGGCACGAAATTTAGACCTAATTAAGTGATAAAAATCAATCCTAAACTAATCCTAATCAATCTATGATAAAATCAAAAGATACCAAAAATAAGATAACAAAAATCTATCTAAATCTAACTAGATAAGGATAAAACCCAAACTGATTTTAGGCCTTCAAAATTCACCTCTTATTGGACTTGGGCTCTTGAATAACGTGTTGGACTATTATTGGATGAATCCACACGTTAATTTCAACTTCAACCCAGTCAGTATGCCCATACCGACTGTCTTCATGCAATCTGATCAGTATGCCCATACCGACTGTTTTCATGCCTTCCTTCTTCTTCATCAACGGACAACATAGTGATCAATCTCGAGCTGCCCTTCACTTCATCTTCATGTATCTCTAACTGTTGATCTCAAGACGAAATTTCTGATGGAGGCACTAAAATCCGAGTTGGGAAAGATGATGAAATCCGAGATGGAGATGGTGTATGAACGAATCTACCAGATTGAACAATCTCAGCCCCGAGAGACCAATTCCAATCGAGGTCGTGGTGGTAGAGGTCGTGGAGGAAGAGGAGGTCGTGTTGATTATGAAGAATATGTAGAGGATACAGGGTACAAAGAAGAGGATGTGGGAAGCTGGCATAGAGGTGGCGCACCAGATAACCATCTGGGCAACATTAAGATGAACATTCCCTCCTTCCATGGGAAAAATGATCCAGAGTTGTATCTGGAGTGGGAGAGAAAGGTGGAGCTTGTTTTCGACTGTCAAAATTACTCAGAGTTCAAGAAGGTGAAGTTGGCTGCGGTAGAGTTCTCAGACTATGCATTGGTTTGGTGGGATCAGTTGGTGACCAGTTGGAGAAGAAATGATGAGCCACCTGTCCAGACTTGGTGTGAGATGAAGGCTGTGATGAGGAAGCGCTTTGTGCCTAATCATTACTACCGAGAACTTTACAACAAGTTGCAGAGTTTGAAGCAAGGAAATCGAACTATGGATGAGTATTTTAAGGAGATGGAGATAGCCATGATTCGAGCCAACATTGTGGAGGATCGAGAGGCTACTATGGCGCGATTCCTAGCTGGGTTACATTGGGACATTCGAGATAAGGTGGAGTTGCAGCATTACGTTGAGTTGGAGGATATGGTTCACATGGCCATGAAGATAGAGAACCAACTTCAAGAGGAGGGGCAATAATAGCAGCAACCAGAGACAGAATCAGACCAACTAGAGGCAAACCCAGCCGATTGCTAGTGGTTCCTCAAAAGGGAGTCCGTGGAGGAAAGAGGCACCGCCGAGAGATGAGAAGAAGCTGTTCTTCAAGTCCCGGACTGAGACTTCGAGTACAGCACATCAGGGCAGTCCAGCAGTTCCTGATGGTCGCAATCGAGATAAGAAGTGTTTCAAGTGTCAGGGGTTCGGGCATATTATGAGTGATTGCCCGAATAGACGAATTATGATCATGCTAGATGACGGTGAAGTTGTGACTGATGATGAGCGAGATCCTAAGATGCCAGCCTTGGAGGATCCCGACGAAGAAGATGAGGCTTAGGATATTTCAGCACCTGAGGCACAGCTGTTTGTAGCTCGGCGAGTTTTGAGTGCCCAAGTTCAGCCTGATGAGAGAGAGCAGCGGGAGAATCTCTTTCACACGAGATGTCATGTCCAAGACAAGGTGTGCAGCATTATCATTGATGGAGGAAGTTGCACGAACGTGGCTAGTGCGGCCATGGTTCAGAGATTGGGACTGTCTGTGGTGAAACATCCCAAACCGTATCGTTTGCAGTGGCTGAATGAGACTGGTGTAATCAAAGTAACGAAACAAGTGAAGGTTCCTTTTCGCATTGGAAAATATGAGGATGAGATGTTGTGTGACGTCATTCCCATGCAAGCGAGTCACATCTTGCTGGGACGACCTTGGCAGTTTGATAGGCGAGTTACTCATGACGGTTTCACCAACAAGTATTCCTTCGAATATAAGCAGAAGAAGGTATCACTTGTTCCTCTTACACCTAAGCAAGTTTATGAGGATCAAGTACAGATGCAAAAGGAGGCGGAGAGGCTGAAATCCAAGGAACAGCCCAAGGAGCAGATTGTTCCTAAAAGGGAGAATGGGTTGCTTCAGAAGTCCTTTCTGGCGAGGCCTAGTGATTTGAAGACGGCCGTGCAGGAGGCGAGGCCAATGATTGTGTTGCTGTACAAGGAAAATATGATTATTGATACTGACCTCTCTTCTCTACCCCCTTCTATCCGTTCTATTTTGCAGGAATTTGATGATGTTTTTCCCGAGGATACACCTGCTGGTTTACCACCAATTCGAGGAATTGAGCATCAGATTGACTTTGTGCCTGGCGCTACCGAACCAATCCGGAGGAGACAAAGGAGCTGGAGAGACAAATTGGCGATTTGTTGGCCAAAGGGCACGTGAGGGAGAGTTTGGGTCCTTGTGCAGTACCCATTCTACTCGTGCCCAAGAAGGATAAGACTATGCGGATGTGCTGTGATTGTCGAGCCATTAATAATATCACGGTAAAGTATCGCCATCCTATACCTCGTCTAGATGATATGCTTGATGAGTTGCATGGTTCTTGTGTGTTTTCCAAGATTGATTTGCGTAGTGGGTACCATCAGATTAGGATTAAGGAAGGAGATGAATGGAAAACTGCCTTTAAGACAAAAATTGGGTTGTATGAGTGGTTAGTCATGCCTTTTGGATTAACTAATGCACCTAGTACATTCATGCGTCTTATGAATCATGTCTTGCGTGCTTTCATTGATAGGTTTGTTGTTGTTTATTTTGATGACATCCTTGTGTATAGTAAGCATCATGAAGAGCATGTTGTTCATTTGAGGGCTGTTTTAGTTGCACTTAGGAAAGAAAGGTTGTTCGCTAACCATAAGAAGTGCGTCTTTAGTACGGACAGAATTGTGTTTCTTGGTTTTGTTGTTAGTGCACAGGGTGTACAGGTTGATGAGGAGAAGATTCGAGCTATTCAAGAGTGGCCGTCTCCGAAGAGCATTGGAGAAGTCTGGAGTTTCCATGGCCTTGCTAGTTTTTATAGGCGCTTCGTGCCTAACTTCAGCAGTATTGCGGCACCCTTAACTGAAGTCATCAAGAAAAATGTGGAGTTTAAGTGGAGCAATGTGCAAGAAGAGGCGTTTCAGAAAGCACAAATTGACACATGCCCCGGTATTATCTCTTCATAACTTTTTGATAAGACCCGGACTATTAATCTAGGACGAATCTGAAGAACGTAGCGGAAGACTTTAGGATACGAACACGTCAGCTAAAGAAGAGAAACAATCCGACTCAAATAGACGACTAAAACTAACTAATCTAGACAATTAAAATACGTAGAGAATGACACAAACTATGTAACACAATACCAACGATAACAAGGGCTGAAAAGGGGCGAATATGGGCTGGAAATAGGGTATGTTACGTGTGTGATGGCTTGTGAAGAAGGGCTTGGAGTAGGTAGGATATGATAGAGATGAATCGAACTTACGGTATGAGCGAAACGGCGTAGAGTTTGAACTCGAACACGGGGCTGAATTGAGACATGCGTTGATGGAGTATGGATGGCATCGATTATGGTTGATGGATGATGATTCGTTGATGTGAATCACAACCCGATAGCCTCCTTGAATCTCGAACGTACCCAAGGATGAAATCTCTAAGTTGATCTTCGGATAGCGAATACCGGTTAATCCCTCAAGTGGATTAAGCAATACCCTTGAGTAAGACTTAAAGTTGCTAGCTCCAAGAATATGAATTTGTTAATCAAAACTCACAAAGATTAAAAGCGGTTGAGACAATATTGAAAGCAAAGCTTAATAATTCAAATAAAGTCTAAAATATCAATGTTACATGGATCCCTTATTTATAGGTAAGGGAAGATGAAATTTAAGTGTAAAAAGTCATAAAAAACTGATCCAAAAGGGATCTCTAACTATACTAGGAAGATACCTAAATTAGAATTCTATTCAAGGTAGGAAATTACCTTAAATACAATTCTAGTCAAACCCTATCAACTAATGGACGAAAATTAACAAATAATTAATTAAAAATCTGATCTTCTATAGTCTAAATTAAATAAAAATAGTACTATATTCTAGATAAAAAATATCAAGTGCCGCGGAATTACTCGGTATGGGCATACCGACCGAAACTAGTCGGTTTGGGCATACCGACGGGTTCACGCACTTCAACTCTTCATGCATTGCTCTTCAAATCTTGATCTCCAATCTTTAATTATTAACAAAGTAGCAATCTTTGGGATGCTCTCAATTCCTTTGTCATCTTCAAACTTCTTACATACAAATGCTTGGAAAAATCCTTGCAATTGTATTGCTCGAAGTCGTGTAAATGGACCACGTATTTGCAGCTTCGGATTAGATTCCTCAAGGCTTTTCGTGCTCATATAACTTTTCTAAGTCTTTTGAGATTGAATGTGATGCTTCTGGTGTTGGTATTGGCGCAGTTTTAATGCAAGAGCGAAAGCCTGTGGCGTATTTCAGCGAGAAGCTAAATGGAGCGACGTTGAGCTATCCAACGTATGACAAGGAGTTGTACGCTTTGGTGAGAGCCCTCAAAACGTGGAAGCATTATCTGTGGACTCGGGAGTTCGTTATTCACACCGATCATGAGTCTTTGAAGCACTTAAAGGGGCAGCATAAGTTGAATAAGAGGCATGCGAGGTGGATGCAGTTTATCGAGACGTTTCCCTACGTCATCAAATACAAGCAAGGTAAATAGAATGTGGTGGCTGATGCACTTTCTCGGGGGTATGCCTTGATCTCTACTTTAGATGCTAAGTTGCTTGGTTTTGAAGTTATTAAGAGCTTATATGAGCATGATCCTGATTTTGGTGAGATTTATCGTGCATGTGAGCGTGCTGCTAGTGGGGAGTATTTTAGGCATGATGACTATCTTTTTAGGAAGAATAAGTTGTGTGTTCCTAAATGTTCTTTACGTGAATTGTTGTTGCTTGAATCTCATGGTGGGGGTTTGATGGGACACTTTGGCATTGCTAAGACTCTAGCTGTTCTGCATGAGCATTTCTTTTGGCCTCATATGAAACGAGATGTTGAGAGAATTTGTGGGCGTTGTGTTACATGTAAGCAAGCTAAGTCTAGGACGAGTTCCCATGGGTTGTATATGCCTTTGCCTATCCCTACAGCTCCTTGGATTGATATTTTCCATGGACTTTGTGTTAGGTTTGCCTAGGACTAAGCGTGGTAGAGATTCGATCTTTGTTGTTGTTGATAGATTTTCAAAAATGGTGCATTTTATTCCATGTCATAAATCTGATGATGCATCTCACGTTGCTGATCTGTTCTTTAGGGAGATTGTTCGATTGCATGGCATGCCTAGGACTATTGTTTCTGATAGAGATGCTAAGTTTTTGAGCTACTTTTGGAAGACTTTGTGGTGCAAGTTGGGTACTAAATTGCTGTTTTCCACTACTTGTCATCCGCAGACTGATGGTCAAACTGAAGTAGTCAATAGAACTTTTTCTACTTTGTTGAGAGCAATCATTAAGAAGAACATTAAGTCTTGGGAAGAATGTTTGCCACATGTTGAATTTGCATATAATCGTTCTGTTCATTCTGCTACTTTGTTTTCACCTTTTGAGATTGTTTATGGATTTAATCCTCTGACACCATTAGATCTGGTTCCTTTGCCTGAACATGAACATATTAATATTGAGGGCTCGAAATGAGCTGACTTTGTTAAGCAGATTCACGAGAAAGCAAGGTTGAACATTGAGAGGCGGACAGAGCAGTATGCTAAGCATGCCAACAAGGGCAGGCAACAGGTCGTTTTTGAACCCGGTGATTGGGTGTGTGATACGATCCTAGAGGGGTGCCGATGATCGAGTTCGAGCATGCGGGAAGGCTGGCGCGAGTGGCAGCGCGAGTCCTGGAGCAAGTGAAACTGTCGCGCCAATGGGCGCGAGTTACAGCGCGAGCGATGGCGCAAACATACTGGTCGCGCCCGTGACGTGTGTTACTTTGGGTCTGGCGCGAGCTACAGCGCGACCCGGGACGCGAGGGGGCCCGAGTCGTGCCAATTTGGACTGTTGCGGATTTATCCGATTTCTATTTAATTATTTCCTTTTAGACTAGGATTTGATTTTTGGGTTTTATTTATTTTTGGACCAACTATATAAGGCTTGTAATCTCTTATTTTTTAGGACAACTTTGATTTCATTAATTTTATATCGTGAGTTATTCACTTTTCTCTCTGAGAGAGTTCTTCGAGTTTCACAACACAGCGTGAGATTCAATCGACTTATCAAACGGATTCGCATTCCCGTTTGTGGCGTCATCATCCAATCCAAGTTCGTGTTTCCAATTGATCGAGGGTCTCGACTACATCGTGTTCGAGGTTTGACATCTTTGAGAGGCTAGGGTTTGGATCCATCCATCCATCCATTCCGTGGAATCTGCTACAATCCTGGATTAAAACATCTGCTGTCTTTGTCGTATGCCGGCGAGGATCGCATCAGTGTGGCTACATATGCGCAAGGAGAGGTTCCCATTGCAAAGGTGCTCCAAGCTCCTTCCACGTGGTGATGGTCCTTTTCAAGTGTTGGAACGCATCAATGATAACGCCTACAAGTTGGACTTGCCCGGTGAGTATAATGTAAGTGCATCTTTTAATGTTACTGATTTAAGTCCGTTTGATGTAGGTGACGCTTTGGATTTGAGGCCAAATCCTATTCAAGAGGAGGGGAATGATCCGACCCGTAGTTCGATCCAAGTTCCTGTAGGGCCAATCACGAGAGCGCGAGTAAAGAAGTTTAAGGAAGTGCTAAACGGATTGATTCAAGAAGTTTGGGCTCAAGAGTTCTCAAAGAAGCCCATTGGAGAAGTTGGAGAAGAAAGCCCAAAATGTGTTAATTTAATAGCTTATGTGCGGGCTGATCCATGAAGACCCTTTAGATTATTTATTTAGTCATTTTTTAGTATTTATTTGTGTTATTTTCGTGGGTCTATTTAGGGAGGTCTAATTTAGGCCTTAATTAAGTCAGTTTTGACTTTTATCTTTTGTTTTGGCTAATGATTTGTTTCCTTATTAGTTTAGGAGTTATTTCCTATGTTTAGTTTCCTAATTGCATTAGGTTATCACCCTTATATTTAAAGGGGATTGTGATGGACGAAAATCATTTCAGATTTTATATAATATTTTCGTGAGTTCCAATCTCTCTTGAGAGTTCTCGAATTCTTCTTGATTATTCCAAGATGAATTCATCATCGACGAATCGGCGAGTCCACCATCCCTCGTTCGTGTATCAATCATCGTCCCCGAGTTGCTGCATCAACAACACGTTGGGGTTTAAGGATTCCGTTTACCTAAATCATTCCGTGGGTTAGATTCAGAGGTTTTGGGATTTTTCCAACTATCGGTTCGTTAAGTCTTTCGTCTGCGTTCGAGGATCACATCAGGGACATAGGGCACGAAATTTAGACCTAATTAAGTGATAAAAATCAATCCTAAACTAATCCTAATCAATCTAGGATAAAATCAAAAGATACCAAAAATAAGATAACAAAAATCTATCTAAATCTAACTAGATAAGGATAAAACCCAAACTGATTTTGGGCCTTCAAAATTCGCCTCTTATTAGACTTGGGCTCTTCAATAACGTGTTGGACTATTATTGGATGAATCACACGTTAATTTCAACGTCAACCCAGTCAGTATGCCCATACCGACTGTCTTCATGCAATCTGGTCAGTATGCCCATACCGACTGTTTTCATGCCTTCTTTCTTCTTCATCAACGGACAACATAGTGATCAATCTCGAGCTGCCCTGCACTTCATCTTCATGTATCTCGAACTTGTGCCTTATTAAAGCTTGTAGATACGCTTGTAACTTCTTAGCTCGCAAGCGCGTCATTGGACCTCTAAATTGCAGCTCCGGATCATCTTCTTCTTTGCTTGGCTTATTCTCATCACCATGTTACTGCGTAGCCTTTAAACTCCAAAGAAACTAATTGCACCTTCTTTGGCTCGGGAAAGTAGTAGTACGCAAAGATTTTATCAACTCTGCGTTCCCAATCTAGGTACGTATCTGGATCATGTAGACCCTCAAACTCTGGGATGGTTATCTTGTTGCGGTGTAGACCATCGGCATCTCTGAATCGATTCGGGCGGGCTCAAACGGATCCATCTAACTTAATGATGTGGGGCTGTTGTATGGATGGTGTAGGTAAACCTGCTGATTTGGTGTATGTAGACCACGGGTGTATGGGTGTACGGGTATATGAATCGGATGGTGTATGGTGCACACAGTGGTGTATGGATGGATTTTCGATCCACAAGGAGTGTTGTGGATGAAAATTAAAGCGAGAAAAAGTAAAAGAATAGATGGAGGAAGATAAGGATGAAATAAGAATGTATAAGGAAAGAAAAGATATAGATAAGATAGTATCTATTTGGATGTGTTTCACCTAGATGGACAATCTAAATAGTCTAAGTTACCTAAAATAGATGGTAGGAGTCTAAAACAACTAGGAAAGAATAATTAAAATCGAAATCAAATCTGATTTTTTTTTTCGGATTTTTTTTTTCGGCAGATTTTTTTTTGCTGTAGGGTGTTCGAACCCTCTGCTCTTTTTCTTCTTCTTTTTTCAATGAACAATTCAACCATTACAACTCAAAAGACTCAAAACAAATAAACGAACAAAACAGACGTATTGAACCACGAACGATAGAAACTGACGTGGCTCTTGATACCAATTTCTGATGTGACCTGGGACCTATGGGACACGACAAGGACAAGATATGCGGAAGCTAGGAACGAAACTATGTCAAATGCGTAAGGGATCAATACGACTGGAATAAAAGTGATGTGACCCGAGACAATATGACACACGAGACACAAAAGGTTGCGGAAGCTAGGAAAGAAACTACGTCGATTACGAAAGGGATCCTATACTCGATTCACTAGATGACTTGGGCTCAACTAAAATACCTAGATAAATGACACACAAATAAACACAAATCCAAATAACAAAGGGCTGATTTGGACGGTATTATGTGATGAAGCCATGGACAACAAAGATGATGAAGAACTGGAGTTGCAATTTAGAGGACCAATCACAAGATCAAGAGCAAAGAAGTTGCAAGCTTACTTGCAAGTGTTGATTCGAAGAAAGCTCGAAGTTGGAGATGAAGAAGTCAAGAGAAGCAATTCCAAGATAGTTAATTTATTAACTATTGAAGATCAAGAACACACCATGGAGTATTAATCTTGAAGAGATGAAGATGAAGAGTTCAAGAGCATGTGTGCATGTGCATGAAATTTGTCGTGCATGTGTGTGCGGTTTCTAGTGAAGAAATCGGTCCCATAGTAATTAATTATGGGATTGATTTTATTTAGACTATAGTATTTATTTAATTAATTTAGATTATAGTTTAGATCAGATTTTTATTTAATTATTTGAGTAATTTTCGTCCATAATGAGAATAGGTTTGACTAGAATTGTATTTAAGGCAATTTCCTACCTTGAATAGAATTCTAGCTTAGGTATCTTCCTAATATAGTTAGAGATCTCTTTTGGATCAATTTTTAGGCCTTTTAACCTTATTATTTTCGTGGCTTTTAACCCTATAAATAGGGGAACCATGTAACATTATTATTTTAGACTCTATTTGATAAATTTAGCTTTGTGCTTTCAATATAGTCTCACCCCCTTCAAAACCTTTGTGATTTGGTTCGAAAATTACACTCTTAAAGCTTAGCAAACTTTAGGTTTTATTTCAAGTCTCGTTCTAGTGCTCGTGTGGTGCTAGGGTTGGATTGCTACGAAGAGGATTCAAGTGGTGATTCGTTTGGTGGAGTAATCTTCACTAGGTGGACGCTCCGAGTTCGATTCATTCTACAACAACATCGACGCCTCCATATCGACGTCCTCCATCTTACATAATTCGTCCATATCAAGATCAAGACATCCCAAATCAGTTCGAGTTCCTTCCATCAAGTTCTCAAGTCGTTCCAATAATCCGTAAGTTCGTTATATCTTTATCATACCCTATCTACTCAAGCCATTCTTCACCTATACCTCACCATCGATTTTCCTTCACCATTGCCGTTCCTTTAGCCTTCCAAGACAGCCCATATATTTGGATTTTGTGTTAATTTTGTGTGTCGTAGTCTAAGTATTTTAGTTGGTTCTTAGTCGTCTAGTTAGATACGTATTGATCCCTTTCGTCACCGGCGTAGTTTCGTTCCTTAGCTTCCGCATCATTTATCTTTGTCGTGTCCCATAGGCCCCGGGTCAAGTTCGCATGCATGAGGGTGATGAATGGAAAACAGCTTTTAAGACTAAGCATGGTTTATATGAGTGGTTGGTTATGCCTTTTGGTCTCACAAATGCACCGAGCACATTTATGAGATTAATGAACCATGTCTTACGTGATGTTATTGGGAAATATGTTGTTGTTTATTTTGATGATATCCTGATATACAGTCACAGTGCACAGGCGCACCTAGATCACCTTAGGCGCGTATTTATGCTTTTGAGAGATGCTCGTTTGTATGGCAACATGTCTAAGTGTTCTTTTTGCTTAAATGAAGTAGTATTCTTAGGCTTTGTTGTGAGTTGTAGAGGTATTGAGGTTGACCGTTCCAAAATCAAGGCGATTGAGGAATGGCCAACGCCCAAAACCGCGTCTGAAGTCCGATCCTTTCACGGCCTTGCCGGATTTTATCGTCGCTTTGTGCGCGATTTCTCTAGCATTGCCGCGCCTCTTACTGAGCTAAGTAAGAAGGATCGCAAGTTTGAATGGGGTAAACAACAAGAGCATGCGTTTAATACTTTGAAGTCTTTATTGTGTTCTGCTCTTGTTTTATGTTTACCGGATTTTTCCAAAACTTTTGAGATCGAGTGTGATGCCTCCGGGATAGGTATTGGTGCTGTTTTGATGCAGGAAAAACGTCCCGTAGCTTACTTCAGTGAGAAACTCAATGGCGCCAATTTGCGTTATTCGACGTACGATAAAGAGCTATACGCTTTGAAGCGTGCATTGGATACATGGCAGCACTACTTGTGGCCCAAGGAGTTCGTCATTCACACAGATCATGAGAGCTTGAAGCACTTGAAAGGTCAAAGCAACTTGAACAAGCGTCATGCGAGATGGGTCGAATTCATCGAGTCGTTTCCATACGTCATCAAGTACAAGAAAGGAGAAGACAACGTCGTCGCCGACGCCCTTTCCCGAAGGTACACGTTGCTTAACCTAATGCATGCTAAGATGCTTGGTTTTGAGTCCATTAAATCATTGTATGCCATGGATGATTATTTCAGCCCCATTTATGCTCAGTGTTCGAATTCTACTAGATCTTTTGATGGATTTTATGTGCATGATGGGTTTTTGTTTAGAGAATCTAAGTTGTGCATTCCTACTTGTTCTATGCGTGAGCTACTTGTTTTAGAATCGCATGCGGGAGGATTAATGGGACATTTTGGTGTGCATAAGACATTATCCTTGTTGCATGAGCATTTCTTTTGGCCGCATATGAAACGTGATGTTGAACGCATGTGTAGTAGATGTGTTACTTGTCATAAGTCTAAATCTACTTCGCATCCATTTGGTTTGTACACGCCTTTACCTGCTCCATCTAGTCCTTGGATTGATTTATCTATGGATTTTATTTTGGGATTGCCTAGGTCTAGATCGGGTAAAGATTCTGTGTTTGTTGTAGTTGATAGGTTTTCCAAAATGGCACATTTCATTGCATGTAGGAAAACTGATGATGCTGTTCACATAGCCAATTTGTTCTTTATTCATGTTGTTAGATTGCATGGAATTCCTCGTACTATTGTTAGTGATAGGGATTCTAAGTTTTTGGGACATTTTTGGCGAGTTCTATGGGGAAAATTAGGGACTAAGCTATTGTTTTCTACTGCATGTCATCCACAAACCGATGGTCAAACTGAGGTTGGGAATCGTACTTTAGGAACATTGCTTAGATCATTGATTAAGAATAATGTGAAGTCATGGGAAGAATGTTTACCTTATGCTGAGTTTGCTTACAATCGTGTTATTCATTCTTCTACTAACATGTCCCCATTTGAGGTTGTTTATGGTTTTAATCCACTAACACCTAATGATTTGATTCCTTTACCTGTTGAGCATCTAACAAGTGTTAAAGGATTAAAGAGAGCTGATCTTATCAAGGAGATGCATGAGAAAGTTAGTGATGAGGTCATACAAGGCAATGAAGAAAATGATCCGGAGCTGCAGTTTAAAGGTCCAATGACGCGTTTGCGAGCTAAGAAGTTACAAGCTTATTTACAAGTTTCTATTCGTCGCAAATTCGAGTTACATGAAGATGAAGTGAAGAGCAGCCCAAGATGGATCACCATGCTATCTATTAATGATGAAGAAGGTATCATGAAGACGTGAGAAGAAGAATCACGCCATTTGGACGTATGCATAAAAAGTTATACGCGTTTGCATGGGAAATCGGGAGATGCTGTTTTTCATGCAAAGGTGGTAATATTAATTGTACCATGGGCCACGAAATTATTCATGTTAATTCAGCCCATGATCGAGTTCTAAGGTCCAAGATGGTGTGGAAATACAGGCCCAAATCCATTATGGGATTTATCCTTATCTAGTTAGATTTAGATAGATTTTTGTTATCTTATTTTTGATATCTTTTGATTTTATCCTAGATTCATTAGGATTAGTTTTGGATTGATTTTTATCACTTAATTAGGTCTAATTTTCGTCCCCTATATGTCCTATAAATAGGGCTACCATGTGACACTTTAAAAGTTAGACAATTGCAAGAATTCAAGAGTTATTTCTCAATCTGTCTCAAGATCTTTTGTTGATCGAAATTTTATCTTCAAAGTTCTATTGTTTTAGCAACTCAATAGTCCTATTCAAGTTCTTCAGGGTGCGTTCAAGTACTTGGGAGAATTGCTATCCGGAGAAGCTAGACGTGCGCGTTCGGGTTATTCAACACGGGTTCGCCGAATCTAACCTATCCTTCGACCACACCGCCGCTGCCAACACCATCAATACCGCCATCATCCGCCGCCGTGACCATCACCACCGCCGAGTTCCAGCCACCATCCAAGTGTTCCAATCGAGTCCTAGTTCGTGTCTACGTAATTCTAGTAAGTTTTATAGTATTTTGAGTCGGATTGATTCCATTGTTTTCTAGCTGACGTAGTTCGTTCTTGAAGTCTTCCGCGTGCATAAATCTCGTGTCTTGGATACATTGTCCGGGTCACATCATAAATTTGGCATCAGAGCCACGTCAGCTCTGCTGGTCGTGGTTCAATCCGACGTGTCATCTACGTGTCAAATACGTGTTAGTTTTCTGTCATACGTGTCATTTAATTTTCGTATTGTTTCGAGTCTATTGTAATCTGATTCATATTCATTGAAAACAAAAAAAAAAAAAAAAAAGAAATCGGCCAAAAAGAAAAAAAAAATAAAAAAAAAATCGCCGATTAAAAAAAAAAAAAAAACGAAAATCAGATTGTTCTACTTGTTTTCAATTTTAATTCCTTGTTTTTAGATTTGTTTCCATCTTTTTAGGGATTCTTAGATTGTGTTCACACATCCAAAATCCTTTTTCCTTTATCCATTAGATTTCTTACCTTGTTGAGATAGATTTCATCCTAATCTACATCTATTCAAGATCTTTCCATCCTCATCCATATCTAATCAAATCCTCCATCCCTATCCATACCTATTTTCGATCCTAATCACTAAAGGGATTTGAAATTTCTCATCTTTTCCATATACACCCGGTTCACCTTGTACACCACATAGTCCATACACCAATACACCCGTACACCCATACACCCGTGGTCCACATACACCACCAGCTGAATTACTCATTCCACATGCCTACTTCTACTCTTAGCAACCTTCCGGCTTGATTTTATCCGTTGGAGCTTGAAGAAGACCCAGAGGAGCTAATCAACAAGAAGCTGTTGAAGTTTTCGATCCACCCACCCCCATATTTCACTCCACACGTGCACCACACATACTTGAGAGTTAAACACGAGTGGAAAAATCAAGAGTGACATACACGAGCGTTTGTGAGGAATTGTGAGGTTCTACTTTACTTTTTCTTCACGTTTGTTCGTTTTGCAGGATAAATGGACCAACGGGAAGATATTTTGTACACCCGTTGCTCCATCCAAGACAAAATTTGTTCCATGATTATTGACAGTGGTAGTGTATTTAATGCCATTAGTCAATATGCAGTGGACAAGCT
This sequence comes from Perilla frutescens, assembly GCA_026008535.1. Lineage (NCBI taxonomy): Eukaryota > Viridiplantae > Streptophyta > Magnoliopsida > Lamiales > Lamiaceae > Perilla > Perilla frutescens. The sequence goes on from BRKX01000019.1 coordinate 38,233,641, forward strand.
CGGCCTAGTACCACAGAAGCATCCTAAGCCCTATAAGTTGCAGCGACTTACAATCACAAGTCAGGTAAGTGTCGCATTTACTATTGGTCGATATACTGACACTGTTTTATGTGATGTCATTCCTATGGAGGCAACGCACATTATTCTAGGTCAACCGTGGCAATTCGATCGAAGAGCAGTGCACGATTGTCACGCCAACACTTATTCCTTTGCTTGGAATGGACGACCCATCAAATTGATGCCTTTGGCACCTGAGGACGTCATTAAGGATCAGAAGTGGATGCAAGAAAAGTTTAAAGCCGAAAGAGAAAGGAAGGCCGCAACTATCGAGAGCGAATCAATCGCCACCGTCCCTAGCCCTACTACGACACCGTTGGAGTCTTGTTCACATCAAGACATGTCGTCTAGTTCATCCAACGCAGATCACCAGTTAAATTCAGACATGATAAGTGAAGCTACAATTCCGTCGCAGCCCATATGCATTGATCCAACACTGGATTCGGGTAAGTCGGATAATCTATTAAATTCTCAGAACAGTGCTACTAATGATTGTTTTTCTAGTGATGTGCAGATCGAGAAGAGAGAGTTCAAGATGGAGCAGCCTGGAATAGCTACATCCAACCCTGAAGGCAGCTCGGAAGAAGTTTCCAACTCTCAAGAGGAGATCCACGAAGAGCTGAAGTTGGAGCATGATGATGTTCGACTTAGAGATCAGCTTGTTCTAGATAAGTCGTCCAATACCCATGTTGTTTATCTTAAGGACGTGTTACTTGAAATCGAGAGAGGTAAGTACCGTCTATACTATTCTAGTATTGCTAGGTATTTGATGTGTATAGTTGAATCCATGTTCCTTTTTAGAATTAATTTGACATTTGGATTTGACTTGAATTGCATGAAAAGGTTGAAAAGTAGAAAGCTATTGTTTGTTCCAACCAAGTGTAAGATGCGAGCATGGTATTTGAATTCGATTAGTTTGTGTTTTTCCATTGCTTATTTGAAAGCTATTCATAGTGTTGAACATGTTGGAAATTGCATGATTGTTTATTATACCATGTTAGATCCATTATATGTTACACATTGGATAGTTGATTGTTTTGTTGAGTGTTGTGCTGAAGCATTGTCAAGAAGGTACGTTCTCTTGAACCTTATGCATGCTAAGATGTTGGGATTTGATGCAATTAAGGAGTTGTGTGCATGTGATGAGTTCCTTGCACCGATCTATGCTCTTTGTTGCTCTAAATCTCATTCACATGATGGATATTTTGTGCATGAGAGGTTCTTGTTCAAGGGTTCACAGTTATGTATTCCTAAGTCTTCTATGCATGAGTTGTTAGTTCTTGAATCGCATGCGGGAGGTTTAATGGGTCACTTTGGTGTGTCTAAAACGTTAAACTTGCTGCATGAACATTTCTTTTGGCCACGTATGAAGCATGATGTTGAGAATGTGTGTAGTAGATGTATAACTTGTAGGAGGTCGAAATCTACATCACACCCGTTTGGTTTATACACTCCTCTACCAGCCCCGTCTTCCCCGTGGATTGATTTATCTATGGATTTCATATTAGGATTACCACGGTCTAGATCTGGTCGAGATAGTATTTTTGTGGTTGTTGATAGGTTTTCCAAGATGTCTCATTTCATTGCATGTAGGAAAACCGATGATGCAGTACACATAGCCAATCTGTTCTTTATACATGTTGTGCGTTTACATGGAATACCTAGAACTATTGTTAGTGATAGGGATTCTAAGTTTCTTGCACATTTTTGGCGTGTACTTTGGGGAAAATTAGGTACCAAATTGTTATTTTCTACTGCATGTCATCCACAAACTGATGGACAAACTGAAGTAGTTAATCGCACTTTAGGTACTTTGCTGCGAGCTTTAGTTAAAAACAACTTGAAATCATGGGAAGATTGTTTGCCATATGCTGAATTCGCCTATAATAGAGTTGTGCATTCATCTACCAATATGTCTCCGTTTGAAGTTGTTTATGGTTTTAATCCGCTAACGCCTAATGATCTGTTGCCTTTACCTGTTGAGCATCTAACAAGTGTTAAAGGTACAAGAAAAGCGGAACAAGTTAAGGAGATGCATGAGAAAATACGTGCGCGTATTGAAGCCGTTGGCGCACGTAATGCTGTTCAAAAGAATAAACAGCGCAAGCAAGTGGTTTTCCAGCCTGGAGATCGCGTTTGGATTCATCTGAGTCCTGGACGATTTCCCAACTTGAGAAAATCGAAATTGATGCCTAGAGGAGATGGACCATTCACCGTGTTGAGTCGAGTCAATGACAATGCATATCGCATTGATTTACCCGGTGAGTATAAGTGTTCATCTACATTTAATGTTGCTGACTTATCTCCCTTTTCTGCAGATGATGAGTTCGATGATGATGAGCCTGTGAATTCGAGGACGAATTCTTTTCAGCAGGGGGGGAATGATGAGGTCATACAAGGCAATGAAGAAAATGATCCGGAGCTGCAGTTTAAAGGTCCAATGACGCGTTTGCGAGCTAAGAAGTTACAAGCTTATTTACAAGTTTCTATTCGTCGCAAATTCGAGTTGCATGAAGATGAAGTGAAGAGCAGCCCAAGATGGATCACCATGCTATCTATTAATGATGAAGAAGGTATCATGAAGACGTGAGAAGAAGAATCACGCCATTTGGACGTATGCATAAAAAGTTATACGCGTTTGCATGGGAAATCGGGAGATGCTGTTTTTCATGCAAAGGTGGTAATATTAATTGTACCATGGGCCACGAAATTATTCATGTTAATTCAGCCCATGATCGAGTTCTAAGGTCCAAGATGGTGTGGAAATACAGGCCCAAATCCATTATGGGATTTATCCTTATCTAGTTAGATTTAGATAGATTTTTGTTATCTTATTTTTGATATCTTTTGATTTTATCCTAGATTCATTAGGATTAGTTTTGGATTGATTTTTATCACTTAATTAGGTCTAATTTTCGTCCCCTATATGTCCTATAAATAGGGCTACCATGTGACACTTTAAAAGTTAGACAATTGCAAGAATTCAAGAGTTATTTCTCAATCTGTCTCAAGATCTTTTGTTGATCGAAATTTTATCTTCAAAGTTCTATTGTTTTAGCAACTCAATAGTCCTATTCAAGTTCTTCAGGGTGCGTTCAAGTACTTGGGAGAATTGCTATCCGGAGAAGCTAGACGTGCGCGTTCGGGTTATTCAACACGGGTTCGCCGAATCTAACCTATCCTTCGACCACACCGCCGCTGCCAACACCATCAATACCGCCATCATCCGCCGCCGTGACCATCACCACCGCCGAGTTCCAGCCACCATCCAAGTGTTCCAATCGAGTCCTAGTTCGTGTCTACGTAATTCTAGTAAGTTTTATCGTATTTTGAGTCGGATTGATTCCATTGTTTTCTAGCTGACGTAGTTCGTTCTTGAAGTCTTCCGCGTGCATAAATCTCGTGTCTTGGATACATTGTCCGGGTCACATCAGTTAGAGCCCGGATCGAGCATAAAGGAACTCAAACCGCCGCCGCCCGTAACACACGTCATAAACGTGTTGTCTTTCAGCCCGGTGATCGTGTTTGGATTCATCTGAGTCCCGGCCGCTTTCCAAACTTGAGGAAATCAAAGTTGTCACCAAGAGGAGATGGTCCTTTCACCGTCTTAAGCCGTGTCAATGACAATGCATACCGTATTGATCTACCTGGTGAGTATAAATGTTCTTCAACGTTTAATGTTGCTGATTTATCTCCCTTTGATGCAGGTGAATTCGATCAAGATGATGATCCAAATTCGAGGACGAATTCTTTTCAGCAGGGGGGAATGATGAAGCCATGGACAACAAAGATGATGAAGAACCGGAGTTGCAATTTAGAGGACCAATCACAAGATCACGAGCAAAGAAGTTGCAAGCTTACTTGCAAGTGTTGATTCGAAGAAAGCTCGAGGTTGGAGATGAAAAAGTCAAGAGAAGCAATTCCAAGATAGTTAATTTATTAACTATTGAAGATCAAGAACACACCATGGAGTATTAATCTTGAAGAGATGAAGATGAAGAGTTCAAGAGCATGTGTGCATGTGCATGAAATTTGTCGTGCATGTGTGTGCGGTTTCTAGTGAAGAAATCGGTCCCATAGTAATTAATTATGGGATTGATTTTATTTAGACTATAGTATTTATTTAATTAATTTAGTGATGAAGCCATGGACAACAAAGATGATGAAGAACCGGAGTTGCAATTTAGAGGACCAATCACAAGATCAAGAGCAAAGAAGTTGCAAGCTTACTTGCAAGTGTTGATTCGAAGAAAGCTCGAGATTGGAGATGAAGAAGTCAAGAGAAGCAATTCCAAGATAGTTAATTTATTAACTATTGAAGATCAAGAACACACCTTGGAGTATTAATCTTGAAGAGATGAAGATGAAGAGTTCAAGAGCATGTGTGCATGTGCATGAAATTTGTCGTGCATGTGTGTGCGGTTTCTAGTGAAGAAATCGGTCCCATAGTAATTAATTATGGGATTGATTTTATTTAGACTATAGTATTTATTTAATTAATTTAGACTATAGTTTAGATCAGATTTTTATTTAATTATTTGAGTAATTTTCGTCCATAATGAGAATAGGTTTGACTAGAATTGTATTTAAGGCAATTTCCTACCTTGAATAGAATTCTAGCTTAGGTATCTTCCTAATATAGTTAGAGATCTCTTTTGGATCAATTTTTAGGCCTTTTAACCTTATTATTTTCGTGGCTTTTAACCCTATAAATAGGGGAACCATGTAACATTATTATTTTAGACTCTATTTGATAAATTTAGCTTTGTGCTTTCAATATAGTCTCACCCCCTTCAAAACCTTTGTGATTTGGTTCGAAAATTACACTCTTAAAGCTTAGCAAACTTTAGCTTTTATTTCAAGTCTCGTTCTAGTGCTCGTGTGGTGCTAGGGTTGGATTGCTACGAAGAGGATTCAAGTGGTGATTCGTTTGGTGGAGTAATCTTCACTAGGTGGACGCTCCGAGTTCGATTCATTCTACAACAACATCGACGCCTCCATATCGACGTCCTCCATCTTACATAATTCGTCCATATCAAGATCAAGACATCCCAAATCAGTTCGAGTTCCTTCCATTAAGTTCTCAAGTCGTTCCAATAATCCGTAAGTTCGTTATATCTCTATCATAACCTATCTACTCAAGCCATTCTTCACCTATACCTCACCATCGATTTTCCTTCACCATTGCCGTTCCTTTAGCCTTCCAAGACAGCCCATATATTTGGATTTTGTGTTAATTTTGTGTGTCGTAGTCTAAGTATTTTAGTTGGTTCTTAGTCGTCGAGTTAGATACGTATTGATCCCTTTCGTCACCGGCGTAGTTTCGTTCCTTAGCTTCCGCATCGTTGATCTTTGTCGTGTCCCATAGGCCCCGGGTCACATCATAAATTGGTATCAAGAGCCAGGTCGGTTCATATCGTTCGTGGTTCAATACGTCCAATTGTTCGTCTATTGTTTTGAGTCTTATCGAGTTGTAATTTAATTTTCTTATTGTTCATTGTTATAAAAAAAAAAAGAAGAAGAAAAACAGATCGTACAAAAAAAAAATTGATCAAAAAAAAAAATATCGGATAAAAAAAAAAATCCGAAAATTCAAAAAAAAAAAAAAAAAAAAGAGGTATATCCATTGTTTCCTTTTGTATTCTATTTTATTTTGGTACCTTCCTATTGGGTACAAATCCATAGTTAGATATTTCCTTTTAGATCTTATTTTCTTTTTGGAAATTTCCTTCCAAGTTTAATTTCTTTTTGGTAATTTCCTTAGGAGTCATATTTTATTTTTGGTTCTTTCTTTCTAGAGTCTAGGCTAATTAAGGTATTTAGATTGTGTCACATAGATTGATACATATCCAAATCACCCAATTGCCTTCTTGAATTCTTCTTTCCTTATCCTATTCTATTTCTTTCCTTTTTCTATCTAGATTTATTTTTGGATTTCCTAATCTAATTGGGACTTCATTAATTCATCTAATCCTTTCCTTTCCTACCCCACTTACTCGACCACCACCTTTCTTCCACACCCAAATTTCGACAGCCCTTACACATCCATACTCGACCATCATCTCATTTACACACCAAATTCACTCTTGTTCCGACAGTAGCATACCCGTCCATTCCCAGTACAAGTGCGCTGATTTCTCTTAGCTAGTTAGAGCTACCATATACACGATATTATCACACACTGTGCACCCATATATTGAGTGATACACGAGTGGTAAAATCAAGAGAGAAAACAAACGAGTGACGTGAGATTGTGAGGTCCAACCTTGTTTTTCTTCACGTTTGTTCGTTTTGTAGGTACCATGAAGCACGGAGACCATCCAGGGTCGTCCTTCATTCCACACGTCGACCCTCAGTCGACCACTCCGTCTTTGGACCCGTCCAAAGCACCGATGGAATCTTATTCTGAGCCAGCACCACAGTGGGATCCTAAGTACCTCTTTGAAGCGCTTTCAAAGCACTTCCAGAGACAGCACCAGACCCTATCAGACAAGATTGACAATTTAGTGCATGCCTTTGAATGCACTAAAACTACACCGACCATTACTCAAGCAGTTCGAGGACCAGCTAGACGCAATGAGCGTCGAGACGAGCCAGAAGAGGAGTACTACGATGAGAACACAGATGCCGAGTATGAGGCCCCTGAACGAGGCCGAGATCAGCCCCGAGCCCCTCACAGGCGTGCAGCCCGCGCCGATGACTACGGAGAAGACCGAATGCTCAATAACATCAAAACGAGCATTCCGGAGTTTGAAGGCCTTCACGATCCCGATGCATACTTAGATTGGGAACGTAAGGTAGAGAAGATTTTTGCATGCTATGACTTTTCCGAAGTCAAAAAGGTGCAATTAGCATGTTTGGAATTTAGAGGCTACGCAGCCTCATGGTGGGAGATGCAGCAGGAGAGAAAACGCCGAAATCGACATCCACCTGTCGATACTTGGGAAGAGATGAAGGGATTGATGCGAGGACGTTTTATTCCAGTCCACTATGAGAGAGAGCTTGAGAAGAAGCTCAACCGGATCAAGCAAGGCACCCGTTCGATTGAAGAATATCACAAAGAGTTAGAGACTGCCTTGAATCGAGTCGGGAAGGAGGAGACCTTAAATGCTACCATCATTCGGTACATTGAAGGTATGAATCCCGATATTGCATGTGAAGTCGAGCTCAAAGACTTCACCAGTGTAGAAAGGATGGTACAGTACGCATCGATTGTGGAAAAGCAGCTGAGAGAAGGTCGCCGACGATCGCACCACAGTGCAGCCCCTACACGGCCTTCCTGGAACAAAGGTACACCTTCCACATCACCTTCTACACCTTCTACTGAGTCCACACGACCCCGAGGTCAATCGGGACCACCCGAACGGCGCTTCGACCGTTCTACACCGCAGTCCAACCGTAGACCCGAGTCTACACCTGCGCCACCTTCAAGGCCAGCCTACACACGGCCCAATCAGCCCACACCGACACCAAATACAGCCCCAAACCGAGCCCGAGACATACAATGCCATAAATGTCAAGGTTGGGGTCATTTTCAGAACCAGTGTCCAAACCGGCGTGTTTTGTTCATCACCGAACAAAATGAGATCGAGTCCGCTAGTGAGGACGAGTCCGAGCAGCCTACCGACATCGCCAGGACCATGGAGGAGCCATCCCTAGCTGATCACGAAGAAGCCGAACCTGAGTTCCCTCTTGTGAGTCTTGTTTCAATTCGAAGTTTGAATATCAGTCGAGATGAAGAGCAACCGGATCAACGTGAGAACATCTTCTACACGAGAGTTGCTATCCAAGGCGAGATTTGCTCCATGATCATCGACAGTGGGAGCGTTATTAATGCCATCAGTCAGTATGCGATGGACAAGCTTGGTCTAGTTCCAATGAAGCATCCGAAGCCATATAAGTTGCAGTGGCTTACAGACCGAGGCGAGATTCGCGTCGCATGCCAGGTAAGTGTTGAATTTTCCATTGGTCGATTTTCTGACACTGTTATTTGCGATGTTATTCCTATGGATGCAGCGCATATACTATTAGGAAGACCATGGCAGTTTGACAGACACGCGGTACACGATGGTTTCACAAATACCTACACCGTGACGCGTAACGGGCGACCTACAACATTGAAGCCGCTGTCCCCTAAAGCCGTTTCTGAGGATCAACGACTTATGCAAGAGAGATTTAAAGCAGCGAGAGCAAAGGAGGCTGAAACCGCAGCCCGAGCCGCCGCCAACGATAATAAATCGGCCGCACCTTCAAAACAGGCCGCCGCCTCCTCTCCTTCCAAATCAGCTCCTAAACAGCCCCATAATGATTCCTTAGTGCGTGGGGATTCATCTGGATCAGCCCCGAAGAAGGATCAAAATCGCAGCTTATTCATATCTGTTAAAGGCGTAGAGAAAGCATTAAAAGCAGGTTTACCGTTTGTTCTTTTATCTTATAAGAGCAGTGCTATTAATGATGTTTCTTTGCCTAGTGTTGTGCAGCCCCTTTTGGAGGAGTTCGCGGATGTGTTCCCGGAAGAGATTCCAAGTGGATTGCCTCCAGTTCGTGGGATCGAGCACCAGATTGATTTCCAGCCCGGCGCCGTCTTACCAAACCGCCCAGCGTACCGGACGTCCCCCGAGGAGACCAAGGAGATCGATAGACAAGTTAAAGAGCTGTTGGAGAAGAAGCAGATTCGAGAGTCAATGAGCCCATGTGCAGTTCCAGTGATTCTAGTGCCCAAGAAGAACAATGAATGGAGAATGTGCATGGATTGCAGAGCCATCAACAAGATAACAGTTAAGTATCGTTTTCCCATTCCTAGACTTGATGATATGCTAGATGAACTTAGTGGATCTAAGATTTTTTCTAAGATTGATTTGAGGTCTGGTTATTTTCAAGTTCGCATGCATGAGGGTGATGAATGGAAAACAGCTTTTAAGACTAAGCATGGTTTATATGAGTGGTTGGTTATGCCTTTTGGTCTCACAAATGCACCGAGCACATTTATGAGATTAATGAACCATGTCTTACGTGATGTTATTGGGAAATATGTTGTTGTTTATTTTGATGATATCCTGATATACAGTCACAGTGCACAGGCGCACCTAGATCACCTTAGGCGCGTATTTATGCTTTTGAGAGATGCTCGTTTGTATGGCAACATGTCTAAGTGTTCTTTTTGCTTAAATGAAGTAGTATTCTTAGGCTTTGTTGTGAGTTGTAGAGGTATTGAGGTTGACCGTTCCAAAATCAAGGCGATTGAGGAATGGCCAACGCCCAAAACCGCGTCTGAAGTCCGATCCTTTCACGGCCTTGCCGGATTTTATCGTCGCTTTGTGCGCGATTTCTCTAGCATTGCCGCGCCTCTTACTGAGCTAAGTAAGAAGGATCGCAAGTTTGAATGGGGTAAACAACAAGAGCATGCGTTTAATACTTTGAAGTCTTTATTGTGTTCTGCTCCTGTTTTATGTTTACCGGATTTTTCCAAAACTTTTGAGATCGAGTGTGATGCCTCCGGGATAGGTATTGGTGCTGTTTTGATGCAGGAAAAACGTCCCGTAGCTTACTTCAGTGAGAAACTCAATGGCGCCAGTTTGCGTTATTCGACGTACGATAAAGAGCTATACGCTTTGAAGCGTGCATTGGATACATGGCAGCACTACTTGTGGCCCAAGGAGTTCGTCATTCACACAGATCATGAGAGCTTGAAGCACTTGAAAGGTCAAAGCAACTTGAACAAGCGTCATGCGAGATGGGTCGAATTTATCGAGTCGTTTCCATACGTCATCAAGTACAAGAAAGGAGAAGACAACGTCGTCGCCGACGCCCTTTCTCGAAGGTACACGTTGCTTAACCTAATGCATGCTAAGATACTTGGTTTTGAGTCCATTAAATCATTGTATGCCATGGACGATTATTTCAGCCCCATTTATGCTCAGTGTTCGAATTCTACTAGATCTTTTGATGGATTTTATGTGCATGATGGGTTTTTGTTTAGAAAATCTAAGTTGTGCATTCCTACTTGTTCTATGCGTGAGCTACTTGTTTTAGAATCGCATGCGGGAGGATTAATGGGACATTTTGGTGTGCATAAGACATTATCCTTGTTGCATGAGCATTTCTTTTGGCCGCATATGAAACGTGATGTTGAACGCATGTGTAGTAGATGTGTTACTTGTCATAAGTCTAAATCTACTTCGCATCCATTTGGTTTGTACACGCCTTTACCTGCTCCATCTAGTCCTTGGATTGATTTATCTATGGATTTTATTTTGGGATTGCCTAGGTCTAGATCGGGTAAAGATTTTGTGTTTGTTGTAGTTGATCGGTTTTCCAAAATGGCACATTTCATTGCATGTAGAAAAACTGATGATGCTGTTCACATAGCCAATTTGTTCTTTATTCATGTTGTTAGATTGCATGGAATTCCTCGTACTATTGTTAGTGATAGGGATTCTAAGTTTTTGGGACATTTTTGGCGAGTTCTATGGGGAAAATTAGGGACTAAGCTATTGTTTTCTACTGCATGTCATCCACAAACCGATGGTCAAACTGAGGTTGTGAATCGTACTTTAGGAACATTGCTTAGATCATTGATTAAGAATAATGTGAAGTCATGGGAAGAATGTTTACCTTATGCTGAGTTTGCTTACAATCGTGTTATTCATTCTTCTACTAACATGTCTCCATTTGAGGTTGTTTATGGTTTTAATCCACTAACACCTAATGATTTGATTCCTTTACCTGTTGAGCATCTAACAAGTTTTAAAGGATTAAAGAGAGCTGATCTTATCAAGGAGATGCATGAGAAAGTTAGAGCCCGGATCGAGCATAAAGGAACTCAAACCGCCGCCGCCCGTAACACACGTCGCAAACGTGTTGTCTTTCAGCCCGGTGATCGTGTTTGGATTCATCTGAGTCCCGGCCGCTTTCCAAACTTGAGGAAATCAAAGTTGTCACCAAGAGGAGATGGTCCTTTCACCGTCTTAAGCCGTGTCAATGACAATGCATACCGCATTGATCTACCTGGTGAGTATAAATGTTCTTCAACGTTTAATGTTGCTGATTTATCTCCCTTTGATGCAGGTGAATTCGATCAAGATGATGATCCAAATTCGAGGACGAATTCTTTTCAGTAGGGGGGGAATGATGAAGCCATGGACAACAAAGATGATGAAGAACCGGAGTTGCAATTTAGAGGACCAATCACAAGATCAAGAGCAAAGAAGTTGCAAGCTTACTTGCAAGTGTTGATTCGAAGAAAGCTCGAGATTGGAGATGAAGAAGTCAAGAGAAGCAATTCCAAGATAGTTAATTTATTAACTATTGAAGATCAAGAACACACCATGGAGTATTAATCTTGAAGAGATGAAGATGAAGAGTTCTAGAGCATGTGTGCATGTGCATGAAATTTGTCGTGCATGTGTGTGCGGTTTCTAGTGAAGAAATCGGTCCCATAGTAATTAATTATGGGATTGATTTTATTTAGACTATAGTATTTATTTAATTAATTTAGACTATAGTTTAGATCAGATTTTTATTTAATTATTTGAGTAATTTTCGTCCATAATGAGAATAGGTTTGACTAGAATTGTATTTAAGGCAATTTCCTACCTTGAATAGAATTCTAGCTTAGGTATCTTCCTAATATAGTTAGAGATCTCTTTTGGATCAATTTTTAGGCCTTTTAACCTTATTATTTTCGTGGCTTTTAACCCTATAAATAGGGGAACCATGTAACATTATTATTTTAGACTCTATTTGATAAATTTAGCTTTGTGCTTTCAATATAGTCTCACCCCCTTCAAAACCTTTGTGATTTGGTTCGAAAATTACACTCTTAAAGCTTAGAAAACTTTAGGTTTTATTTCAAGTCTCGTTCTAGTGCTCGTGTGGTGCTAGGGTTGGATTGCTACGAAGAGGATTCAAGTGGTGATTCGTTTGGTGGAGTAATCTTCACTAGGTGGACGCTCCGAGTTCGATTCATTCTACAACAACATCGACGCCTCCATATCGACGTCCTCCATCTTACATAATTCGTCCATATCAAGATCAAGACATCCCAAATCAGTTCGAGTTCCTTCCATCAAGTTCTCAAGTCGTTCCAATAATCCGTAAGTTCGTTATATCTCTATCATACCCTATCTACTCAAGCCATTCTTCACCTATACCTCACCATCGATTTTCCTTCACCATTGCCGTTCCTTTAGCCTTCCAAGACAGCCCATATATTTGGATTTTGTGTTAATTTTGTGTGTCGTAGTCTAAGTATTTTAGTTGGTTCTTAGTCGTCTAGTTAGATACGTATTGATCCCTTTCGTCACCGGCGTAGTTTCGTACCTTAGCTTCCGCATCGTTGATCTTTGTCGTGTCCCATAGGCCCCGGGTCACATCATTTAGACTATAGTTTAGATCAGATTTTTATTTAATTATTTGAGTAATTTTCGTCCATAATGAGAATAGGTTTGACTAGAATTGTATTTAAGGCAATTTCCTACCTTGAATAGAATTCTAGCTTAGGTATCTTCCTAATATAGTTAGAGATCTCTTTTGGATCAATTTTTAGGCCTTTTAACCTTATTATTTTCGTGGCTTTTAACCCTATAAATAGGGGAACCATGTAACATTATTATTTTAGACTCTATTTGATAAATTTAGCTTTGTGCTTTCAATATAGTCTCACCCCCTTCAAAACCTTTGTGATTTGGTTCGAAAATTACACTCTTAAAGCTTAGCAAACTTTAGGTTTTATTTCAAGTCTCGTTCTAGTGCTCGTGTGGTGCTAGGGTTGGATTGCTACGAAGAGGATTCAAGTGATGATTCGTTTGGTGGAGTAATCTTCACTAGGTGGACGCTCCGAGTTCGATTCATTCTACAACAACATCGACGCCTCCATATCGACGTCCTCCATCTTACATAATTCGTCCATATCAAGATCAAGACATCCCAAATCAGTTCGAGTTCCTTCCATCAAGTTCTCAAGTCGTTCCAATAATCCGTAAGTTCGTTATATCTCTATCATACCCTATCTACTCAAGCCATTCTTCACCTATACCTCACCATCGATTTTCCTTCACCATTGCCGTTCCTTTAGCCTTCCAAGACAGCCCATATATTTGGATTTTGTGTTAATTTTGTGTGTCGTAGTCTAAGTATTTTAGTTGGTTCTTAGTCGTCTAGTTAGATACGTATTGATCCCTTTCGTCACCGGCGTAGTTTCGTTCCTTAGCTTCCGCATCATTTATCTTTGTCGTGTCCCATAGGCCCCGGGTCACATCATTATGAAAGGATCGATTGATGATGATCGGTGATGATGTTTTGGCTAGAAAGGCTAGATTAGATAGGGTATGATAGGTTAGAAACGAACTTACGGATTAAACGAGACGAAGACGAACTTGAACTCGAAGGGCTGGATTGAAACGGACGTTGATGGTGGTTGGAAGACGTCGATCGGCGGTGGTGGACGATGTAAAGTCGATGTGAATTACAACCCGAAAGTTGCCTTGAATTTTGAACGTACTCAAGGCCAAATTCTTTAAGTTGCTCTTCGATAGCGAGTTTCCGACGATCCCTCGAACGTGGACGGCGAATTCCCTTTGTAAAACTTAGAGATGCTAAATCTAAAAGCATATGAATTTAAAAGATCTAAACTCACAAAGATATAAAATGGGGTTGAGACAATATTGAAAGCAAAGCTTAAAATTATCAAATATGGTCTGAATAACAATGAAATATGGATCCACTATTTAAAATAGTTGGATCGAATTCCTAAGGCTTAATGGACGAAAATAATAGTCCTAATTAGACTAGAATTGGACTTTGACTACTTCCTAAACTAGAATTCTATTTAAGGTAGATTTTGTAGATCTTGCCTTATCTAAAAATCTGGTCAAACTTCTATCTAAAATAACCGAAAAATCCTAACTAAAAATCTGCAAAATTTCGTCCATAATATAATAAATACAATACTATAGACTAATAAATCAATCCCCTTAATTGGATCATCAAGGGCCGAATTATTTTGAGTTTTTCCACCATGCATGCTTAACTTGGGCTGAATAGCAAGTATATACATCAAGCCCAACAAAAGTACACACACGCCTCCTTCTTCATGTATTGCATTTCACATCTTGATCTTCATCTTCAATTGATAATGCTAAAATCCATTTGGGGCTGCGTCCAATTTCTTCTTCTCCAACTTCAATCGTTCTTCGCATTAACATGTGAACATAACCTTGAAATTGTTTGGCTCTCATACGCATAATTGGAACTTTAAATGGCATCTTCGGGTTTAGTTCTTCAAGGTCTTGCATGGCTTCATCATTCCCCCCCTGCTGAAAAGAATTCGTCCTCGAATTCAAGACTTCTGCATGCTCGAATTCACCTGCAGGAATGGACAATAAATCAGTATAATAAACCATGGAATGAAGACGTGCCATACCTTGGAGGTTAATGCCATAAGGGTTGTCGTAGATACGGACGACGTCCCTTTGTCTTTGAAGTTTGATGGCTTGGTTATGCCTAGCACAACACTCAACAAAACAATCAACTATCCAACGTGTAACATACAGATCTAACGTGGTATAAGAAACAACTATGCAATTTCCAGCATGTTCAACACTATGAATAGCTTTCAAATGATCAATGGAAAAACACAAACTAATCAAATTCAAGTACCATGCACGCATCTTACACTTGGTTGGAACAAACAAGGGCTTTCTTGATGAGAATGAGATAGGCAAAGAAGAAGAAGATCCGGAGCTGCAATTTAGAGGTCCTATGACGCATTTGCGAGCGAAGAAGTTACAAGCTTATTTACAAGCTTCCATACGTCGCAAATTCGAAATGCATGAAGATGAAGTCAAGGGCAGCTCAAGATTGATCACCATGCTATACATTGATGATGAAGAAGGTATCATAAAGAAGTGAGAAGAAGAATCACGCCATTTGGACGTGTGCATGAAAAGTTATACGCGTTTGCATGGGAAATCGGGAGATGCTGTTTTTCATGCAAAGGTGGCAAGTTTAATTATAGCATGGGCCACGAAATTAATCACTTAAATTCAGCCCATTGTTGTGATTAATTAAGTCCAATTAGGCGAGAATATCCAGCCCAAATCCACTTTGGGATTTATCCTTATCTAGTTAGATTTTTGTTATCTTATTTTTGGTATCTTTTGATTTTATCCTAAATTGATTAGGATTAGTATATTTTAGATTCTTATAGTTTTAGGACTCTTAATTTTCGTGCATAATGCCTCCTATAAATAGGAGTACCATGTGACATTCAAAAATCAGACAATTGCAAGAAATAAAGAGTTATTCTCAATCTGTCTCACGATCCTTCGGTTGATCAAACTTTTATCTACAATTCTATGGTTTTAGCACTTCAATAGTCTTATTTAAGTTCTTCAGGGTATAATTAAGTACTTGGGAGAATTGCTATCTGGAGAAGTTAGACGTGCGCGTTCGAGTTGTTTCAACACGGGTTCGCCGAATCTTTCCAATCCACAACACTACCATCGCCGCCGCCAAGTCCATCTACACCAAAGCCTTCCGCCGCCACCATCACCATAATTCCAGCCACCTCAATTCGTTCCAAGAGTCTACATCGAGTCCTAGTTGTGTCTACGTTCCTAGTAAGTTACTTTATTCGTTCGAGTCTTATTCGTTTCTAGTCGAGTCTTTCATTTATTTTCTTTATTCGTATTGATCCCTTACGCATCCGACGTTGTTCCGTTCCTAAGCTTCCGCATATCTTATCCTTGTCGTGTCCCATAGGTCCCGGGTCACATCATAAATTGGTATCAAGAGCCACGTCGGTTCTTATCGTTCGTGGTTCAATACGTCAATTTCTATTTGTTTTATCGTTTTGAGTCTTTCGAGTTGTAAGTTGCATATTCATTGATAAAAAAAAAAGGAGCAAAGGGATCGAATCCCTACAGCAAAAAAAAAACGAAAAAAAAAATCGCCGATTAAAAAAAAAAAACGAAAATGAGATTGTTCTACTTGTTTTCAATTTTAATTCCTTGTTTTTAGATTTGTTCCATATATTTAGGGATTCTTTAGATTGTGTTCACATTGGTCAAACACATCCAAAATCCTTTTTCCTCATCCATTAGATTTCCTACCTTGTTTAGATATCTTTCATCATAATCCATATCTAATCAAGATCTTTCCATCCTCATCCATATCTAATCATAATCTTCCATCCTCATCCACCATAATTTCGATCCCCACACCTTGTAGGATTCGAAATTCTTCATCTTTCCCATCTACACCCAGTTCACCTTATACACCACATAGTCCATACACCCATACACCCGTACACCCGTACACCCGTGGTCCATATACACCATCTACGTGAATTACTCATTCCACACGCCTACTTCTACTCTTAGCAACCTTCCGGCTTGATTTTATCCGTTGGAGCTTGAAGAAGACCCAGAGGAGCTAGTCAAGAGAAGCTGTTGAATTTTTCGATCAACCCACCCCCAAATTTTCACTCCACACGTGCACCACATCATTTGAAAGATATACACGAGTGGAAAAATCAAGAGTGCTTAAACACGAGCGTTTGTGAGGATTGTGAGGTACAACCTTTATTTCTTCACGTTTGTTCGTCTGTGCAGGTACAATGAATCCAAAGAACACCAAACCATCGAATACTAAAGGAGGTCAGCAAACACCCCCTTTGGACGATCCCAAATCGTCCCATGCAATGGAAGAGACGTCCTATACCACTGAAAATCAGTGGGACGCCAAAGACTCCAAATACCATTTTGATGCACTGTCTCAGCATATGATGCGCATGCAGCGCGAATCTGAGAACCGTATGGCCGATGCCTTGGCCAAAGTCACGGAGCAGATTGAGTCCCTCAAAACTCAGTCAACTGCAGCTCCCACAGTGCAAGGAAACGCCGCCACTACTGCAACCACTGCAGCAAATGGCGCAGTTCAAGGAGCCAACACCGGAGCCGTACATCCGAATGTACAACGGAGAAACGCAGCCCCTAATGCGCCTCCAGCTCCCGGAATTCAGCTAGATCCACCTGAGTTTGACGAGTTCGAGTTCGACCCTGAACTTGAAGAGGAAGCTGGATTTGTGCCTCCAAGAAGAGATGCACACCGACCCCGTGGTCCCAGCATCGTGCAGTTCGGAATGAACGACCCCGATACGGAGATGCCGAAACATTGCTGAATAACATAAAGACCAGCATCCCGGAATTCGAAGGCCTTCATGATCCTGATTTTTACCTTAATTGGGAACATAAGGTAGACAAAATATTTGATGTGACCCGGGACTCAATGACCAACGAGACACAAAAGATGCGGAAGCTAGGAAAGAAACTACGTCGATTACGAAAGGGATCCTATACTCGATTCACTAGATGACTTGGACTCAACTAAAATACCAACACAAATCCAAATAACAAAGGCTGATTTGGACGAGCTTATGGACGATGATGGTGAAGGTATTTTGATGGTGAGAAATAGGTTTAGAATGGCTAGAGTAGATAGGGTATGATAGAGTCGTAAATGGACTTACGGATTGAACGAGACGAATACGAAATCGAACACGATGGTGGCTGTTCATGAAACGGACGTTGATGGATTGTGATTGAAGTCGAACGGCGGCAATGTAGATGAATTGTCGATGTGAATTACAACCTGAAAGTTGCCTTGAATCTCGAACGTACACAAGGCCAAATTCTTTAAGTTGCTCTTCGATAGTGAGTTTCCGACGATCCCTCGAACGTGGACGGCGAATTCCCTTTGTAAAACTTAGAGATGCTAAATCTAAGAGTATGAATTTAAAAGATCTAAACTCACAAAGATATAAACTGGGGTTGAGACAATATTGAAAGCAAAGCTTAAAATTATCAAATATGGTCTAAATATCAATGTAACAATGATCCCCTATTTATAGTAGAGGGATGGACGAAAATTTAAGTAAAAATCCTAAAGGAATCAAAAATAAAAAGCTATCCTAATCTAACTAGGATTAAATCAAAAGATACCAAAAATAAGATAACAAAAATCTAACTAGATAAGGATAAATCCCAATGGACTTGGGCTTGCAAATCCACGCCTATTGGACCTTCAAATAACACGACATGGGCTGAAATAATTGAGAATAATTTCGTGGCCCATGTGTGAATTAATTTCACCACCTTTGCATGAAAAACAGCAACTTGTCGGATTCCCATGCAAACGCGTAGAACTCTTCATGCACACGTCCAAATGGCGTCGTTCTTCTTCTCACGTCTTCATGCTTCCTACTTCATCATTAATTGATAGCATGTTGACCAATCTCGGGCTGAATATTTGATCTTCATGGGCTGCCCAAAATATCTGAATACTTTCATGCACTTGTGTTCTTCAAATCTTGATCTCCAATCTTTAATCTTGAACAACATGATTATCTTTGAAGCTCTCAATGGTAGTCTTGGATTTGATTCTTTTATGCTTTTCGGGTTCGTATCATTCCCCTCCTCTTGAAAAGAATTTGTCCTCGAATTCAAATCTCTGGGATCAAAGACGAACATGGAAGGAACATCAATATCTTTTTGGACAAGATCAATAACATGGGGCATATCTTTAGCAACCTGTAAAATAAAGATATCACAAGAAAATGGTTCACAAATGATGTTAGAATTCGACTGCGTCTCGATGCTTGCTTGATCGAGCTCATCATGATCTTCAACCACTTCCAAGTTGATCTCACTCTCGGCCTCGTTTTCTTCTTCTCCAACGCTTTCACAAGTTGCAACTTCTATCAATTCTTCAAGAGAGGCTTCAACGGAAATGGTTACCTCTAGAATAGGATCTTCTTCTATGGTTACGATTTCAGATGGTAACTCATCGTGGATGTCCTCTTGAATGTTGTTGGCTTGGCTTGGCACATCCATGACTAGCTGAACTGGTGATGCAGGCCGTGTAGGTGGTACATAGGTACGTAGAAACTCCTCGAATGACTCAAGTTGGTAACTCGTGGTCGACTCTACTTGAACCTCTTCCTTTGACTGCATCTCTAGTTCCTCTAGCCATTTTTCTATCCGAATGGCATAATCCACCATGTCCTCCAACTCATCGAAGCGGTACAATGCTACTCTTTCACGAATTGCCCTTCGTAGACCAGCTAGAAATCTATCCATGGTATCTTCTGGATATTCTTCTACATCAGCTTGTCTCATGGCTCCAATCATTTTGTTGTAGTAGTCATTTACACTTCGATCTCTTTGTCTAAGCTTGTATAGCTTTTCCTCCAACTCCCATTGGTAGTGGTCTGGAATGAAACGTTTTCGCAACAAATCTTTCAACTCACGCCATGTGTCGATAGGTGGAAGATGATCTCGATGGCATCGGTTCTGCTGTAATTCCCACCATGTTGCTGCGTAACCTTTAAACTCCAAGGAAACTAATTTCACCTTCTTTGGCTCCGGGAAGTCGTAGTACTCAAAAATCTTGCCAACTCTGCGTTCACAATCTAGGTACGCTTCTAGATCGTATAGACCCTCAAACTCTGGGATGGTTATCTTGTTGCGTTGTAGACCATCGGCATCTCTAAATCGATTTGGGCGGGCTCGGATTGGATCCATCTAACTTGATGATGTGGGGCTGCTGTATAGATAGTGTAGATAAATCGGCTGTTTTTGGTGTATGGTGTATGGTGTATGGGTGTAGGGTGCGTTTGGTGTACGGGTGTATGAACCGGGTGGTGTATGGATGGTGTATGGTGCACACAGTGGTGTAGGGAGTAATTTTCGATCCACTAGGGTGATATGGACGAAAATTAAAGCAAGAAAAAGAAAAAGAATAGATAGGGAAAGATAAGGATGAAATAAGAATGTATAAGGAAAGAAAAGATATAGATAAGGTAGTATCTATTTGGATGTGTTTGACCAATGTGAACAAATCTAAAAATCCCTAAATTTGTGGAAACAAATCTATCTAGACTAGGAAAGACACAAAATCAAAATAAACAAGAGAATAAATCTGAATTTTCGTTTTTTTTTTTTTGAATTTCGGATTTTTTTTTTATCCGATTTTTTTTTTTAATATTCAGATATTACAACTCGAAAGACTCAAAACAAAATAAACGGGACAAATAAACGAGTATGGAACCACGAACGATATAAACCGACGTGGCTCTTGATACCAATTTATGATGTGACCCGGGACTCAATGACCAACGAGACACAAAAGACGCGGAAGCTAGGAAAGAAACTACGTCGATTACAAAAGGGATCCTATACTCGATTCACTAGACGACTTGGACTCAACTAAAATACCTAGATAAATGACACACAAATAAACACAAATCCAAATAACAAAGGCTGATTTGGACGAGCTTATGGACGATGATGGTGAAGGTATTTTGATGGTGAGAAGTAGGTTTAGAATGGCTAGAGTAGATAGGGTATGATAGAGTTGTAATGGACTTACGGATTGAACGAGACGAATACGAACTCAAACACGATGGTGGCTGTTCTTGAAACGGACGTTGATGGCTTGTGATTGAAGTCGAACGGCGGCAATGTAGATGAATTGTCGATGTGAATTACAACCCGAAAGTTGCCTTGAATCTCGAACGTACACAAGGCCAAATTCTTTAAGTTGCTCTTCGATAGCGAGTTTCCGAGGATCCCTCGAACGTGGACGGCGAATTCCCTTTGTAAAACTTAGAGATGCTAAATCTAAGAGTATGAATTTAAAAGATCTAAACTCACAAAGATATAAACTGGGGTTGAGACAATATTGAAAGCAAAGCTCAAAATTATCAAATATGGTCTAAATATCAATGTAACAATGATCCCCTATTTATAGTAGAGGGATGGACGAAAATTTAAGTAAAAATCCTAAAGGAATCAAAAATAAAAAGCTATCCTAATCTAACTATGATTAAATCAAAAGATACCAAAAATAAGATAACAAAAATCTAAATAGATAAGGATAAATCCCAATGAACTTGGGCTTGCAAATCCACGCCTATTGGACCTTCAAATAACACGACATGGGCTGAAATAATTGAGAATAATTTCGTGGCCCATGTGTGAATTAATTTCACCACCTTTGCATGAAAAACAGCAACTTGTCGGATTCCCATGCAAACGCGTAGAACTCTTCATGCACACGTCCAAATGGCGTCGTTCTTCTTCTCACGTCTTCATGCTTCCTACTTCATCATTAATTGATAGCATGTTGAACAATCTCGGGCTGAATATTTGATCTTCATGGGCTGCCCAAAATATCTGAATACTTTCATGCACTTGTGTTCTTCAAATCTTGATCTCCAATCTTTAATCTTGAACAACATGATTATCTTTGAAGCTCTCAATGGTAGTCTTGGATTTGATTCTTTTATGCTTTTCGGGTTCGTATCAATATTCGAGTGCTATGACTTCCCCGAAGTCAAAAAGGTGCAGCTCGCTGCAATGGAGTTCAGAGGCTACGCAGCGACGTGGTTCGATCATCAACAAAAACGCCGCCGCCGTGATAGATGGCCTTTGATCGACACTTGGCAAGAGATGAAAGATGTGATGCGAGGCCGATTTGTTCCCGTTCATTATGAACGAGACTTGGAGAAAAAGTTGAATGCAATTCGGCAAGGAAATCGCACCATTGAAGAGTATCACAAAGAACTCGAGACGACCATGATTCGCATTGGAAAAGAGGAGTCCATAGATGCTACCATCATCCGGTACATTGAATGAATGCATCCAGACATAGCTTGCGAGGTCGAGTTGCGTGATTTCTCCACCATCGAAGAGATGGTACACTACGCATCAAAAGTTGAACGGCAGCTCAAAGATGGCCGGAGGAAGACCGCGAGTAGTTCAGCCCCTCCACGCCAATCTTGGTCACGAGGTACGCCTCCTACAGCCCCATCCGACCCTACACGGTCCAAGGGTACTCCAGAACAGCCCGTTCGACGTTTTGATCGCACTGCACCGCAGCTCAGTCGTAGGCCCGAGTCTACACCACCGAGACCGGCCCCCACACAGAAAAATCAAGGGAGTTCGACCCCCACAGCCCCTACACGAGCTCGTGACGTTCAATGTCACAAATGTCAAGGTTGGGGCCACTTTCAAGCTCAGTGTCCAAACAGGCGTGTTCTATACTTGACGGAGTCAAACGAAGTCGAGTCAGCCAGTGAGGATGAAGATGAGCCAGAGGTCGACACATCCCATGAGAAGTCGAGTCAAGATGATGCCAAATCTGCTGAAATTGATCCGGAAGTTCAACAAGTCAGTTTAGTCACCATCCGGAGTTTGAGCATCATTCGAGAAGAAGATCAAGAGCATCAACGGGAAAATATTTTCTACACTCGTGCTGTGATTCAAGGTCACACGTGCTCTATGATCATTGACAGTGGCAGTGTCATCAACGCCATTAGTCAATATGCAATTGAGAAGCTTGGTCTCCCAGTGAAGCAACATTCGAGCCCATACAGACTTCAGTGGCTTACAAACCGAGGCGAGATCCGCGTGGTTCACCAGGTAAGTGTCTCGTTCTCAATCCATAAGTTTTCTGACTCTGTTTTGTGCGATGTCATCCCTATGGATGCTGCACATTTGTTGTTGGGAAGACCATGGCAGTTTGATCGACGTGTAGTCCACGACGGACGAGCCAATACCTACACTGTCGAAATTGATGGCCAACACAGCACCTTGAAGCCGTTGTCGCCCAAAGCCGTTGCTATGGATCAGCAACGCATGCAAGAGAAGTTTAAAGAGGAGAAGGAGAAGCAAGCAGCCGCAAAACGGGCTCCGAAGACCCCAATCGACGGTATGCCCAAGACAAACGGTATGGGCATACTGACCGGTACTCAGCCCTATGCCGCCACCCCTTCACCTCCAACACAGCCCAATGACGACCCCAAAGCTGTAGGAAAGTCGTCCAAGTCGAGTACAAACAAGCCTCACACTCAGAGCTTGTTTATTTCAGAAAAAGGAGTCCAAAAAGCAGTCAAAGCAGGTATGCCTCTTGTCTTACTTACTTATAAGAGCAGTGCTACTAATGAGTCATTTTCTAGTGATGTGCAACCCTTATTAGATGAGTTTCGAGATGTATTCCCCGAGGATATACCTGGCGGCCTCCCTCCAGTTCGCGAGATCGAGCACCAGATCGATTTCGTGCCCGGAGCAGTCCTTCCAAACCGACCAGCCTATCGCACAACCCCTGACGAGACCAAAGAGATAGATAGGCAAGTGAAGGAGCTATTGGAAAAGAAGCAAATCCGTGAGAGTTTGAGCCCCTGCACGGTTCCGGTCATTTTAGTGCCAAAGAAGAACAACGAATGGCGTATGTGCATGGATTGCCGAGCAATCAATAAAATCACGGTAAAGTATCGTTTTCCCATCCCTAGGTTAGATGATATGCTAGATGAGTTGTCTGGAGCATGTATATTTTCGAAAATTGATTTACGATCTGGCTATTTTCAAGTTCGTATGCAAGAGGAGGATGAGTGGAAAACTGCATTTAAGACAAAGCATAGTTTATATGAGTGGCTTGTTATGCCTTTTGGTCTCACTAATGCACCGAGCACATTTATGCGCTTGATGAATCATGTTTTGCGTGAAGTGATTGGAAAGTATGTGGTTGTGTATTTTGATGATATATTGATTTATAGTGACACGCCACCTACACACTTGCAGCACCTTAGACATTTTTTGAGATTTTGAGATCTGCGAAATTGTATGGTAATCTGTCTAAGTGTTCTTTCTGCATGAATGAAGTCATATTTCTTGGCTTTGTTGTGAGTGAACGCGGTATAGAAGTAGACCGTTCCAAAATCAAGGCGATTGAGGAATGGCCGACTCCTAAATCGGCGTCTGATGTGAGGTCCTTTCATGGACTTGCTGGCTTTTATCGTCGCTTTGTGCGCGATTTTTCCAGCATCGCTGCGCCTCTTACCTCTAAGTAAGAAGGATCGCAGATTTGAATGGGGTCCTGTTCAAGAGCATGCGTTTAACACTTTAAAAACATGTTTATGCAATGCACCTGTTCTTGCTTTACCGGACTTCAATAAAACTTTTGAGATTGAATGTGATGCCTCGGGCAAAGGGATTGGTGCTGTTTTAATGCAGGAACGATGTCCAGTCGCCTACTTCAGTGAGAAGCTCAACGATGTAGCTCTTCGTTATTCTACTTATGACAAGGAGTTGTACGCATTGAAGAGAGCTTTGGAGACGTGGCAGCACTATCTATGGCCAAAGGAGTTCGTGATTCACACGGATCACGAGAGCTTGAAGCATTTAAAAGGCCAACAAAATCTGAATAAACGGCATGCACGTTGGGGTAGAGTTCATTGAATCCTTTCCGTACGTCATCAAGTACAAGAAAGGCGCTGAAAACGTGGTGGCCGATGCACTTTCACGAAGGTACGTTCTCTTGAACTTAATGCATGCTAAGCTGTTGGGATTTGATCACATTAAGGGCTTATATGCATTAGATCCATTTTTTGCACCTATATATGAAGCATGTTCGAAACTTGCTAAGGCTAGAGATGGATTTTTCGTGCATGATGGGTTTCTGTTCAAGGGTTCTTGTTTGTGTGTTCCTAAGTCTTCTATGCGTGAGCTGTTGATTTTAGAGTCGCATGCGGGAGGTTTAATGGGTCACTTTGGTGTGTCAAAAACATTAGACTTGCTGCATGAACACTTTTATTGGCCGCATATGAGACATGATGTTGAGAATGTGTGTAGTAGATGCATTGTTTGTCGAAAATCTAAGTCTACTTCACATCCTTTTGGTTTATATACTCCTCTTCCAGCCCCTTCTTCCCCGTGGATTGATTTATCTATGGATTTTATTTTAGGTTTGCCACGGTCTAGATCTGGTCGAGATAGTATTTTTGTAGTTGTTGATAGGTTTTCCAAGATGGCACATTTCATAGCTTGTAGGAAAACCGATGATGCTGTTCAATATCGCCAACTTGTTTTTTGTGCATGTTGTACGTTTGCATGGAATACCTAGAACTATTGTTAGTGATAGGGATTCTAAGTTTCTTGCACATTTCTGGCGAGTTTTATGGGGAAAATTAGGTACCAAATTGTTGTTTTCTACTGCATGTCATCCACAAACTGATGGACAAACTGAAGTAGTTAATCGCACTTTAGGTACTTTGTTACGTGCTTTAGTTAAAAACAACTTGAAATCGTGGGAAGATTGTTTGCCATATGCTGAATTTGCTTACAATTGAGTTGTGCATTCATCTACTAATATGTCCCCATTCGAGGTTGTTTATGGTTTTAATCCGCTAACACCTACTGATCTTTTGCCTTTACCTGTTGAGCATCTAACAAGTGTTAAAGGTACAAGAAGAGCGGATCAAGTGAAGGATATGCATGAGAAAATACGTGCGCGTATTGAGGCCGTTAGCGCACGCAATGCAGTCCAAAAGAACAAACGGTGCAAACCGATGATCTTTCAACCCGGAGATCGCGTTTGGATTCATTTGAGTCCCGGACGGTTTCCTAACTTAAGAAAGTTGAAATTGATGCCTAGAGGAGATGGACCATTCACTGTGTTGAGTCGAGTCAATGACAATGCATATCGCATTGATTTACCCGGTGAGTACAAGTGTTCATCTACATTCAATGTTGCTGACTTATCTCCCTTTTCTGCAGATGATGAGTTCGATGATGATGAGCCTGTGAATTCGAGGACGAATTCTTTTCAGCAGGGGGGGAATGATGAGAATGAGATAGGCAAAGAAGAAGAAGATCCGGAGCTGCAATTTAGAGGTCCTATGATGCGTTTGCGAGCGAAGAAGTTACAAGTTTATTTACAAGCTTCCATACGTCGCAAATTCGAAATGCATGAAGATGAAGTCAAGGGAAGCTCAAGATTGATCACCATGCTATACATTGATGATGAAGAAGGTATCATAAAGAAGTGAGAAGAAGAATCACGCCATTTGGACGTGTGCATGAAAAGTTATACGCGTTTGCATGGGAAATAGGGAGATGCTGTTTTTCATGCAAAGGTGGCAAGTTTAATTATAGCATGGGCCACGAAATTAATCACTTAAATTCAGCCCATTGTTGTGATTAAGTCCAATTAGGCGAGAATATCCAGCCCAAATCCACTTTGGGATTTATCCTTATCTAGTTAGATTTTTGTTATCTTATTTTTGGTATCTTTTGATTTTATCCTAAATTGATTAGGATTAGTATATTTTAGATTCTTATAGTTTTAGGACTCTTAATTTTCGTGCATAATGCCTCCTATAAATAGGAGTACCATGTGACATTCAAAAATCAGACAATTGCAAGAAATAAAGAGTTATTCTCAATCTGTCTCACGATCCTTCGGTTGATCAAACTTTTATCTACAATTCTATTGTTTTAGCACTTCAATAGTCTTATTTAAGTTCTTCAGGGTATAATTAAGTACTTGGGAGAATTGCTATCCGGAGAAGTTAGACGTGCGCGTTCGAGTTGTTTCAACACGGGTTCGCCGAATCTTTCCAATCCACAACACTACCATCGCCGCCGCCAAGTCCATCTACACCAAAGCCTTCCGCCGCCACCATCACCATAATTCCAGCCACCTCAATTCGTTCCAAGAGTCTACATCGAGTCCTAGTTGTGTCTACGTTCCTAGTAAGTTGCTTTATTCATTCGAGTCTTATTCGTTTCTAGTCGAGTCTTTCATTTATTTTCTTTATTCGTATTGATCCCTTACGCATCCGACGTTGTTCCGTTCCTAAGCTTCCGCATATCTTATCCTTGTCGTGTCCCATAGGTCCCGGGTCACATCATTTCTACTAGCCAACTTTTTCATGCAATTCAAGTAAAATCCAAATGTTAAATTAATTCTAAAAAGGAACATGGATTCAACTACACACATCAAGTACCTATCAATGCTAGAATAGGTTAGACGGTACTTACCTCTCTCGATTTCAAGTAACACGTCCTTAAGATAAACAATGGGGGGTATTGGATGACTTATCTAGAACAAGCTAATCTCTAAGTCGAACATCATCGTGCTCCAACTTCAGCTCTTCGTTGATCTCCTCTTGAGAGTTGGAAACTTCTTCCGAGCTGCCATCAGGGTTGGATGTAGCTATTCCAGACTGCTCAATC
This sequence comes from Perilla frutescens, assembly GCA_026008535.1. Taxonomy (NCBI): domain Eukaryota; kingdom Viridiplantae; phylum Streptophyta; class Magnoliopsida; order Lamiales; family Lamiaceae; genus Perilla; species Perilla frutescens. The sequence continues at coordinate 38,260,775 of BRKX01000019.1, forward strand.
TCGAACTCTCTCTTCTCGATCTGCACATCACTAGAAAACACAAGATCATGAGTAACACTGTTCTGAGAAATTAACAGATTATCTGACTTACTCGAATCAAGTGTGGGATCAATGCATATGGGCTGGGACGGAATTGTAGCTTCACTTATCAGATCTGAATTTAACTGATGATCGGCATTGGATGAACTAGGCGACATGTCTTGATGTGAACAAGACTCCAATGATGTCGTAGTATGGCTAGGGATGGTGGCGATTGATTCACACTGGGTAGCTGCGGCCTTCCTTTCCCTTTCGGCTTTAAACCTTTCTTGCATCCGCTTCTGATCCTCAATGACATCCTCGGGCGCCAAAGGCTTCAGTCTGGTGGTTCGTCCATTCCAGGCAAAGGAATAAGTGTTGGCGCGACAATCGTGCACTACTCTTCGATCGAATTGCCACAGTCGACCTAGAAGAATGTGTGTTGCCTCCATAGGGACGACATCACATAAAATAGTGTCAGTATATCATCGACCTTTAGTAAATGAAACATGTACCTGATCTGTAACTCTGAATTCGTCACTATCTGTAAGCCACTGCAACTTATAGGGCTTGGGAATTCGTCCAATTCTAGTCTAATTAGGACTATTATTTTCATCCCTTAAGCCTTAGGAATTCGATCCAACTATTATAAATAGTGGATCCATATTTCATTGTTATTTAGACTATATTTGATTAATTAAACTTTGCTTTCAATATCCTCTCAACCCCGTTTAATCTTTGTGAGTTTAGATTTTAAATTCATACTCTTAGAATTAGCATCTCTAAGTTTTACAAAGGGAATTCGCCGTCCACGTTCGAGGGATCGTCGGAGACTCGCTACTTGAAGATCAACTTAAAGAATTTGGCCTTGTGTACGTTCGAGATTCAAGGCAACTTTTGGGTTGTGATTCACATCAACAATCACCAACCATCAACCATCATCGACGTCTTCCATACTTCATCAACGCACGCTTCAATTCAGCCCCCAAGATCGAGATCGTGTTCTACGCCAATCCATCAATACCGTAAGTTCGTTTATCTCTATCATATCCTATCTTCACCAAGCCATTCTTCACTTAGCGTCACACACGAATTTCCTACAAATTCCAGCCCTAAAAATCTGATCCAAAAGGGATCTCTAACTATACTAGGAGGATACCTAAACTAGAATTCTATTCAAGGTAGGAAATTGCCTTAAATACAATTCTAGTCAATCTTGACTTTAATATGCACGAAAATTACATTAAATTAAATAAAAATCTGAACTAAACTATAGTCTAACATAATTAAATAAATACTATAGTCTAAATAAAATTCAATCCCTAATTAAATCAACTAAGGGACGAAAATTCCATGCAACGCGAATCTGTCATGCATGCACAATTTGATGAGTTCTATCTTCATGCATTGCTCTTCAAATCTTTATCTCCAATCTTTAATTGTTAACAAAGTAACAATCTTGGGGCTGCATTTAACTTCTTCTAATTCTTCAAATTTCTTGCGAATAATTGCTTGGAAACAACCTTGCAATTTCTTGGCTCGAAATCGTGTAATTGAACCTCTAAATGGCAGCTCCGGATTTAGTTCTTCAAGGCCTTGCATGGCTATTGTTTGAATATATATAGAGATCTCAAGTGGTGACTGGGAAAGAAAGCTTCAAAACATGGAAAACCTTCCCACTATCTCTCAAAAGATCTTGAGTCACTCCACATCTCTTTCGTTACCCAAACATAATACCAATAGTATAGAAAACCTCATAGAATTCACTACTATACCTAGTGATGCTGTAGTTGAACAAACCGTACCTCCTCTTGTCAGTCCTTACAATATCTATCGCAAATATGGAAGTCTTACTAAGAGTATTCGTTCTCTTGTAACCTCCAAAAATCCACCAGTTCGAGAATATGTTCAGTCCTCAAAGATGGATCAATGTGGCCTTCCTGCCACTAATCAAGAACAATATGTCACGTTATCAATACCTCGTGACTATATTGAAGCCTGGAGAAAAGAAGGATACACCCATCTTCACATGGGAGCTGTTCGACTTGTTCTTTCCTACAATGGAAGAAAAGGTTTACCAGTTACAGCAAGAATTGCTCTACTAGATACTCGTAATCTACACTATGAGCATGCTCTTATTGGAACAGTGCTTACTACTCTAAATGCCGGAAGTGTTGTTGTCACTTTCTTTCCAAACTTTGCACTATCCCTACAAGATGCCTCTCTTGAATCAACCTTCAAGGTTCAAATTCAAATAGCTGGTGCTGATCAATCTCCCAACAGCTATATGGCCACTCTACATCATCAAATAGTCTATCGCCTTCAAAATCATAGTCTTGATCTTAAAAATCAAGGGACGGCGGATGCTCTAATGATCCTGGCAGAAGCCGGCACTGGAGTTCCAACAATTGTGCAAGTCCCCAGACAAATCAACAGGAAGGATTTGGAGAGTTTAGTACCAGCAGAGTGGATCACCAATTATGAAGCAATGCATCAAGAGGCAGCTCCAATCCAAGCCACAGACTTCAAATTTGAACGACTACAAGATGGAAAGGACTCCGGCAGATTCCCTATTCCTATCTCTTCCTTCTTTTCTGATGGAAGAGAAGTCTACACCAGCATGATAAATGGCCATTTCATCTGGGATGCAGATCCATCCATGTGCGATCCAAGATGCAACTATCAAGATGATTCATCCGATGATGAATTTGAAGAAGAAGAGGATGACTATCTTAATGATGAATTCTACTATGATTATAGTAGATATCCATCTAACCATCCAGAAGAAGATGATGATGAAGCTTTTGGTGCCCTCTCCTACCCAAAAAAGTCTAATCATAGCGGCAGGAAGTATACAACTCCTACTTCTCAATGTTTTATGTTTAGAAACTACGATGATGAATTCCCTCCTTTGTCTCGACATGAAGATCTTGCTAATAATATTATTTCAAGACCTTACATCCAGAGTACAACAATGGAGCCAAACCGGTCAAAGGAAACCTTTAAATCAAGGAGAAGAAGTTCTAAACTGGCATACTATTAATGCCAGAGCTCAAAATCGATCACTTCAAACAATTGATTCAAAGGTTACTCGAATTCTTGACAAAGTCCATAATTCAAATGAAAGAGTCCAATCCATTGAAGTTCAACTCAGACGAGCAGAACAGAGATTATCTCATCGAATAAACCAACTGGACTCAGAATTGCAAGCCCTCATGTCAAGAAATCAATATGGCCAAGAATTCATGGAAAAGGAAGCTGAAATAAGAAAACTCAAGAAGGAGATGCAAAAAATTGATGAAGATAAAGCCCGCTCTCTGTTTTTACCACATCCTCATTCTAGCATCACGCCACCAGAATCTCCTGAATATTCTAAATATTTTGGAATGATTTCTAGTATTCCACTAGAAATTCCCAAGAAGGCCAAAAAGAAGACTATTCATAAAGTTGATGTACCAAATGATGATAATGATGAAACTCAACCAGCAGATACTCTAATGGTCTATCCTAATCATTCCATCTTCCATGACTCATCCAGTCTTTCAGATGCCTCTACCAACATTGAAGGAGATGAAGGAATCGCAGACGTGTCTAAAATCTTGATGGCCGATCCTGAATCTCAGCCCTATACTGAGCCTGAACCCCTTTCAGTAGATTCAGATCTAGAAGTTGGCGATGATCCATATGTATCTCATCCTGAAGATGATCGTTTCCCAAAACAGTCAAGCGGACCATGGTTCTCTTTTGATGATGTTCCAATACAGAAAAGGAGAGAGAAGATGCATACTTTTGCAGCCTGGATAGATAATCAACTTAACAAAGATGGTGCAGATCTTCGAGTTGTTCTTAAGGAATTTACCTCAAGATTCCTTGGAACATTACGAGAATGGTTTCTAAGCTTGGGTGAATATCGGCAACTTCAGATTCTCAATGCAACCACCCCTGGAGAAGCGTTGGGAGAAATTCATCGTGAATTCATTGGTGATATTTCTCTCTACACTAAAACAATTTCGCAGGAGTATTTTCTGATGAGATGCTGTTCATTATCCAAAAAAGACTTAGACTGGCATTTTAAGCGAATGTCAGAGCGATTCTATTGTCTTAATGGATATAATGATCCTAATCTCAAGAACGTATATCTTGCATCTTTGCCGAAAGAGCTACAACCAGAAATGACCCGAATGATTCAAGCCACTCGAAGGGAGCTCTGTCAAACCAGCATGGGTCAAATTCATCAAATTTGTTTAGCAGCCTTGGATAAACTCTGTGAACAGAAGAATCTTTTCAAAGAAATGATGGAAAGGCGCAAGATTCCAAAATCTGTTTGTGACAAATCATATCTTGAGATAAAGTGCTCAGACAAAGAATGCAGCTGTTCGTCATCAAAAAAGAAGAAAGAGGCCAAATATCGAAAGCAGAAAAATAAGAAGAAATACAGATTCTTCAAAAGGAAGCAATTCAGGAAAAAGAGAACAAACAGATGTTATCTTTGCAACAAAGAAGGACACTTTGCCAGGAACTGCCCAACCAAAGAAAGCAAAGCCTCAAAGCTCGCCTCCCAGGCTTTTCATTATCATGAGATAGATGCTAATGATGCTGATATAGAATCTTTATTCTCTGAACAAGATGAACAAGATTCTGACACTGCATTCATCCTTCAAGAATCATCTGAAGATGAAGCATCTACCGAAGAAGCAGTTCCAATTCTGATGATGAAACCTTATCCAGCACTACACTCAAATATGGTGCTTGATACGACCCGGACTATTAATCTAGGACGAATCTAGAGAACGTAGCGGAAGACTTAGGATGCGAAACACGTCAACTAAATGAAGGGTTCCAATCCGACTCGATAAACAAATGAAAAGACAAAACTAGACAATCTAGACAACTAAAATACCTAGACTATGACATAAAATACGTAACACAATACCAAAGGGATAGGGCTGTATAGATACGAACCTAGGGCTGAATTATGGATGGAATTCGTGTGTGATGGCTAAGTGAAGAATGGCTTGGTGAAGATAGGATATGATAGGGATATGACGAACTTACGGATAAAACGAACGGTAGAAGATTGATCGAATTTGTGGCTAACTTTTGAGGCGTGCGTCGATGGGGAATGGAAGACGTCGATGATGGTTGATGGTTGGTGATTGTTGATGTGAATCACAACCCGATAGTTGCCTTGCGATCTCGAACGTACCACGAGGCCAAAATCTCTAAGTTGCTCTTCGATATTAGCGAGTACCCGTTAATCCCTCGAGTGAATTAAGGAATACCCTTGAATAAGACTTAAAGATGCTATCCTCTAAGAATGATGATTTATGACTAAATCAACAAAAGTGTTTGTTTGATCAACCTAAGGATCGTGAGACAATTGAGAAAATAACTCTTTATTTCATGCAACGTCTAAAATAATAATGTACAATGGTTCCCCTATTTATAATACATAGGGAACGAAATTAACATAAAAAAAGGCTAAAAGATTGATCCAAAAGGGATCTCTAACTATACTAGGAAGATACCTAAGCTAGAATTCTATTCAAGGTAGGAAATTGCCTTAAATACAATTCTAGTCAACCATGACTATATTATGGACGAAAATTACATAATAAATAATTAAAAATCTGAACTAAACTATAGTCTAACATAATTAAATAAATACTATAGTCTAAATAAAATTCAATCTCTAATTAAATCAACTAAGGGGGACGAAAACTCCATGCAACTTGTCTATGCAATGTGAATCTGCCATGCATGCACAACTTCATGAGTTCTATCTTCATGCATTGCTCTTCAAATCTTGATCTCCAATCTTTGATTATTAAAGAAGTAACAATCTTGGGATCCTTTAATGGCAGCTTTGGATGGCCTATTTTGATGATTGCCATGGTCTCATCAGTGCTTGAAGAAGGTATTCCTTCACCACATCTTGATGTACAAATCTTGCAAAGTAAATATGATAAACCTATCAAGGTAATTGGAGTCTTGGATACTGGAGCAAGGAGGACTATGCTGAATCCAGATATTTTACCAGAAGATGCCTGGGAGACACGTCATGAATACTTTTTTGCAGCAGATGGACAAACCTTCCATACTTCTTTAATCTCCAAACATCCCATTGGAATACAACTTTTTCCCGAATGTACAGTATGGATTAAAGTCATTGGAAGCAAGCTGCATGGGCACGATCTTCTAATGGGTTTTGATCTCTTCTTCAAAGCTCAAAGGTTACAGATACTCCCCCATGGTGTCCGATTCAAAAGAAGATTTCAACCCTATTCCGTATCCCAAAAATTGTTCTCTCTACAGGATACGCCAGAAAATTTTGAAGAAACTGCCAAGGAACTCAGAAAACTATGTGCTGAATCTCATGCTGAGTTCCAACATCCTGCTCCCTTATGGACAAATGAGGCATTCTTTGTCCAGCTCCCTTTCAAGAAAAATGAAGACATCAATTCTACCAAAGCCACACATCCAGGCATGAATCCGGAGGAGTTAGCATTGGCAAAGCAAGAGTGTTCTCAACTCTTATCACTCGGCCTCATTGAACCAACTGATGAGAATCAGATCATGCCAACAAAAGAAGAAGAAATGCACCATGGCAGCCCCAAGTGGATTGCTATGTTGTCCATAGAAGATGAAGAAGATCAGAATGACGAGATCGAGCAAGGTAATGATCAAGATGATCCGGAGCTGCAGTTTAAAGGTCCAATGACGCGTTTGCGAGCTAAGAAGTTGCAAGCTTATTTACAAGCTTCTATTCGTCGTAAATTCGAACTTGGTGAAGATGAAGACAAGGGCAGCTCGAGATTGATCACCATGCTTTCCATTAATGAAGAAGAAGGAAGCATGAAGACGTGAGAAGAAGAATCACGCCATTTGGACGTGTGCATGAAGAGTTCTACGCGTTTGCATGGGAATCCGACAAGTTGCTGTTTTTCATGCAAAGGTGGCAAGAATTAAACATCACATGGGCCACGAATTAATTGATTATTTGGCAGCCCATGTCATGTAGATTGAAGTCCAAATAGGCGAATTTTGAAGGCCCAAAATCAGTTTGGGATTTATCCTTATCTAGTTAGATTTTTGTTATCTTATTTTTGGTATCTTTTGATTTTATCCTAGATTGATTAGGATTAGTATATTTTTGATTTCTTTAGCTTTTAGGACTCTAATTTTCGTCCATTATCACTCCTATAAATAGGATTACCTTGTGACATTATTATTCAGACAATTGCAAGAAATAAAGAGTTATTCTCAATCTGTCTCCTAGATCTTTTGTTGATCGAGTTTTTACCAACAATTCTATTGATTTAGCACTTCAATAGTCTTAATCAAGTTCTTCAGGGTATATTAAGTACTTGGGAGAATTGCTATCCGGAGAAGTTAGACGTGCGCGTTCGGGTTTTCAACACGGGTTCGCCGAATCTAGCCGATTCCACATCTACACGTCGCCGCCACTCAATCCACCATTTCGACGACCACCGCCGCCTTCACCGCCGTTCACCACCGAGATTCCAGCCCCTTCCAGCCGTTCAAGTGTTCATCGAGTCCTAGTCGTGTCATCGCATTCTAGTAAGTTCTTTGTCTGTTCGAGTCTTGTTCGTTTCTAGTCGAGTCTTTTCTTGTTTCCTCTTTGTTCGTATTGATCCCTTACGCATCCGACGTTGTTCCGTTCCTTGCTTCCGCGTCTTTTCATCCGTGTCGTGTCCCATAGGTCCCGGGTCACATCATAAATTGGTATCAAGAGCCACGTCGGTTTCTATCGTTCGTGGTTCAATACGTCAATTTCTATTCGTTTTCTCGTTTTGAGTCTTTCGAGTTGTAATACGTGAATTGTTCATTGAAAAAAAAAAGAGAAAAAGAGCAAAGGGATCGAAATCCCTATAGCAAAAAAAAACAAAAAGGTCGAAAAAAAAAAAAAAAAAAACGAAAATCAGATTGTTTATTTGATTTCAAGTTTAATTCCTTGTTTTTTAGATTTGTTCCATATATTTAGGGATTCTTAGATTGTGTTCACACATCCAAAATCCTTATTTCCTTATCCGTTAGATTTCTTACCTTGTTTAGATAGATTTCATCCTAATCTATATCTATTCAAGATCTTTCCATCCTAATCCATATCTAATCAAATCTTCCACCCTTATCCACTCATATTTTCGATCCTAATCACTAAAGGGATTCGAAATTTCTCATCTTTTCCATATACACCCGGTTCACCTTATACACCACATAGTCCATACACCCGTACACCCGTACACCCATACACCCATACACCCGTACACCCGTGGTCCACATACACCACCAGCTGAATTACTCATTCCACACGCCTACTTCTACTCTTAGCAACCTTCCAGCTTGATTTTATCCGTTGGAGCTTGAAGAAGACCCAGAGGAGCTAATCAAGAAGAAGACTGTTTCGATCCACCCACCCCCAAAATCACTCCACACGTGCACCACATCTTTGAGAGTTAAACACGAGTGGAAAAAAAAAATTCAAGAGTGACATACACGAGCGTTTGTGAGGAATTGTGAGGTCCTACTTTACTTTTTCTTCACGTTTGTTCGTTTTGCAGGATACATGGACCAACGGGAAGATATTTTCTACACCCGTTGCTCCATCCAAGACAAAATTTGTTCCATGATTATTGACAGTGGTAGTGTATTTAACGCCATTAGTCAATATGCAGTGGACAAGCTCGGCCTAGTACCACAGGAGCATCCCAAGCCCTATAAGTTGTAGCGGCTTACAATCACAAGTCAGGTAAGTGTCGCATTTACTATTGGTCGATATACTGACACTGTTTTATGTGATGTCATTCCTATGGAGGCAACACACATTCTTCTAGGTCAACCGTGGCAATTCGATCGAGGAGCAGTGCACGATTGTCACGCCAACACTTATTCCTTTGCTTGGAATGGACGACCCATCAGACTGATGCCTTTGGCGCCTGAGGACGTCATTAAGGATCAGAAGTGGATGCAAGAAAAGTTTAAAACCGAAAGGGAAAAGAAGGCCGCAGCTACCCAGAGCGAATCAATCGCCACCGTCCCTAGCACTACTTCGACACCGTTGGATTCTTGTTCACACCAAGACGTGTCGTCTAATCCCTCCAACACAGATCACCAGTTAAATTTAGACATGATAAGTGAAGCTACAATTCCGTCCCAACCCATATGCATTGATCCAACACTTGATTCGGGTAAGTCGGATAATCTGTTAATTTCTCAGAACAGTGCTACTAATGATTGTTTTTCTAGTGATGTGCAGATCGAGAAGAGAGAGTTCAAGATTGAGCAGCCTGGAATAGCTACATCCAACCCTGATGGCAGCTCGGAAGAAGTTTCCAACTCTCAAGAGGAGATCAACGAAGAGCTGAAGTTGGAGCATGATGATGTTCGACTTAGAGATCAGCTCGTTCTAGATAAGTCATCCGATACCCACGTTGTTTATCTTAAGGACGTGTTACTTGAAATCGAGAGAGGTAAGTACCGTCTATCCTATTCTAGCATTGATAGGTATTTGATGTGTATAGTTGAATCCATGTTCCTTTTAAGAATTAATTTAACATTTGGATTTGACTTGAATTGCATGAAAAGGCTAGATAGTAGAGATCCATTGTTTGTTCCAACCAAGTGTAAGATGCGTGCATGGTATTTGAATTCGATTAGTTTGTGTTTATCCATTGCTCATTTGAAAGCTATTCATAGTGTTGAATATGCTGGAAATTGCATAATTGTTTGTTATACCATGTTCGATCCATTATATGTTACACGTTGGATAGTTGATGGTTTTGTTCAGATTGAGTCATGCACACCATTGATAGTGATGAATCAATTACTTTGGACTTGTCAATTGAGGTTTCAGTGTCCTATCCGGCATTATCACCATTGTCGTTGTGTATCAACGTATGCTCTTAGTTGGTATTCGGTATACATTTGGTTTAATCTAATATCTCTTGTTGAGTGTTGTGCTAAGCATAACCAAGTCATTGAACTTCAAAGACAAAGGGACGTCGTCCGTATCTACGACAACCCTAATGGCATTAACCTCCAAGGTATGGAACGTCTTCATTCCATGGTTCATTATACTGATTTTTTGTCCATTTCTGCAGGTGACTTCGAGCATACAGAGGATCTGAATTCGAGGACGAATTCTTTTCAAGAGGGGGGGAATGATGAGAATCAGATCATGCCAACAAAAGAAGAAGAAATGCACCATGGCAGCCCCAAGTGGATTGCTATGTTGTCCATAGAAGATGAAGAAGATCAGAATGACGAGATCGAGCAAGGTAATGATCAAGATGATCCGGAGCTGCAGTTTAAAGGTCCAATGACGCGTTTGCGAGCTAAGAAGTTGCAAGCTTATTTACAAGCTTCTATTCGTCGTAAATTCGAACTTGGTGAAGATGAAGACAAGGGCAGCTCGAGATTGATCACCATGCTTTCCATTAATGAAGAAGAAGGAAGCATGAAGACGTGAGAAGAAGAATCACGCCATTTGGACGTGTGCATGAAGAGTTCTACGCGTTTGCATGGGAATCCGACAAGTTGTTGTTTTTCATGCAAAGGTGGCAAGAATTAAACATCACATGGGCCACGAATTAATTGATTATTTGGCAGCCCATGTCATGTAGATTGAAGTCCAAATAGGCGAATTTTGAAGGCCCAAAATCAGTTTGGGATTTATCCTTATCTAGTTAGATTTTTGTTATCTTATTTTTGGTATCTTTTGATTTAATCCTAGATTGATTAGGATTAGTATATTTTTGATTTCTTTAGCTTTTAGGACTCTAATTTTCGTCCATATATCACTCCTATAAATAGGAGTACCTTGTGACATTATTATTCAGACAATTGCAAGAAATAAAGAGTTATTCTCAATCTGTCTCCTAGATCTTTTGTTGATCGAGTTTTTACCAACAATTCTATTGATTTAGCACTTCAATAGTCTTAATCAAGTTCTTCAGGGTATATTAAGTACTTGGGAGAATTGCTATCCGGAGAAGTTAGACGTGCGCGTTCGGGTTTTCAACACGGGTTCGCCGAATCTAGCCGATTCCACATCTACACGTCGCCGCCACTCAATCCACCATTTCGACGACCACCGCCGCCTTCACCGCCGTTCACCACCGAGATTCCAGCCCCTTCCAGCCGTTCAAGTGTTCATCGAGTCCTAGTCGTGTCATCGCATTCTAGTAAGTTCTTTGTCTGTTCGAGTCTTGTTCGTTTCTAGTCGAGTCTTTTCTTGTTTCCTCTTTGTTCGTATTGATCCCTTACGCATCCGACGTTGTTCCGTTCCTTGCTTCCGCGTCTTTTCATCCGTGTCGTGTCCCATAGGTCCCGGGTCACATCACCAACCAAATCCAATTGGGCCTGTCCAGCATTCTATGTTAATAATAGAGCTGAGCAAATCAGGGGAAAGAAGAGGTTAGTAATTGATTACAAAATACTCAACTTCTATCTTCTAGATGATAAATTTCCCTTACCCAGAACACAAATGCTCTTTGCCCAATTATCTGAAGCCCGAATCTTTTCAAAATTTGACCTCAAATCTGGATTCTAGCAAATAGGCATTCATCCTTCAGATAGATATAAAACTGCTTTCTGTATCCCAACAGCACAATACCAATGGAAAGTCATTCCATTTGGTCTAAAAGTTGCCCCCTCTCTTTTCCAAAAAGCTATGACCCGTATATTTGAGCCAATCCTTTATTCAGCCCTGGTCTATATTGATGATATCTTACTCTATTCCAAAAACACCGAAGAACATGTTGTCCTACTCAATCAGTTTCTGGAATTGGTCCAAAATTATGGAGTCATGCTATCTGAAAGAAAAGGCATTATTGGAAAAGACAGTATTACATTTCTGGGCATGAAGATATCTGATGGACAATATGAGCCTGGTCCCCATATTGTTGAGGAGTTGCAAGTTTCCTACTGAAAAGCTTACTGTCAAAGAGATTCAACAATTCCTTGGGATAGTAAACTACATCAAGGATTTCATTCCCAACTGCTCAAGATATACCAGCAAACTCTCAAAACTCCTAAAGAAGAATGCTCCTGACTGGGGAGATGCCCAAACTACTGCAATCAAGCAACTCAAAGATGCATGTCAGACTCTACCCTCCTTGAGAATCCCGGGTAGTGGGCAACGGATTTTGCAAACTGATGCAAGTGATGAACACTGGGGAGCAATACTTCTTGAAAAGATAGATGATAAATTGCTATACTGCGCTCATACCAGCGGACAATTCAAAGATTCTGAAAGGCATTATCATGCAATCTATAAAGAAATTCTTGCTGTAAAAAATGGAATCAAGAAATTCGAGTTTCATCTGGTGGGGTATGATTTCATCATACAACTAGACAACACTTCATTTCCAGCTATCATGGATCTCAAAAACAAAGGAGTACCAGAAAAACAACTTCTCCGTCTCAAGGATTGGTTTTCAAAATACAGCTTCACAGTTCAACATATCAAAGGAAAGGATAACATTGTTCCTGATTATCTTTCCCGAAGACCTCAACTCCATCTGATATCTTCTTCTCAGGTACTTCCTGTCATTTTTATGACCAACAAGAAAAAGGTGAAAAAGAGATCCTACGTCATAGTAGGAGGACGAGGTAAAAATCCTTTTTTACCTACTAAAAACCTCCATCTTAAAGAATTACCCAACCACCTTGTCAAGCCTGATTTCTCTTTTCCACCTTCAAGCCAACCTTTTCATACAGTCAGTAATATTCGGTTATTTGCTAGACAACATCTTTTCCGATACCTTTCACAGTATATAACCGAAATTCAACTCCCATATGAATTGGCCTGCTTTGATATATATCCAAAAACCATTTCTCATGATAGCCTACACTTGTCCCAGAACACTCCTCACCATAAATTCCTTCTGGTATCTTTGGTGTCTTTCTACACTCTATTATCATGTTATAGAAATGAGTATTGAAAAGATGCTCCCATTCTTCTGCAACAATGAGAATGATAGCACTCTTCTATGGCAATTATTATCATGGTATGCTCCTAGAGATGAATGGCAAAGATTTCTTCAACGTGAATTTCAAGCTGCTGAAAAATTTGTGGATCCACACTTGATTCTTATATGCCATAGGCCTTATTCAAATGATAATGGTGGGAAACTTGAACCCATACCAATGTATTACAAATGGAAGACACTTGAAGGCTCCATTGACACCAACCAACCTGAGCAACGTGAACTATATCAACACATCTGCTTTGTTAATAAAGTAACTGCTGAGGACGCCATGGAAGATTTGGTCTACACTTCTCTAGTTATGAAACCCTACCCAAATTCAGAACAACCAAATCCAAAACCAGAGACGAGACTGACAACCACCTACTTTCTTGATCCATGGTGGCCCTCAAATGGCGACTTCCTTGATCCTGAATGGCCTTATATTACAGATCCTCTTGAACCAGGAGAAGGTACTAGTCAACCACCTGATGTGGAAAAAGAACCAGGAGAAAGCACTAGCCAACTACCCGACGTGGAAAAAGAAGATTCAAATATGAAAGATTGACTAGTCTTTGTTTTTTGCCTGTATTTACCTTTTTGCCACATGTAAATAATTTCTAAATATGTCATACTCCTATCTGATAGGAGGAGATAAAAAAAAAAAGGGAAAAATGTGTCACTCAAAGATCACATCTCAAGCAGGAACCAACATGTGTCCCATCCAAGCGTCAACACTCAAAGGACACACCTCAAGAAAGAATCAACACGTGTCGCAATCCAGAAAAGGATCAACACCAACTGACACGAAGCAAGACAGGTGTCCTACATGCAAAAATCTGAATCTCTAAGTTAGACGTGTCCTCTATGTAAAATAAACAGGTGGCCCTTTATGTACAGATAGACGCTATGTACAGTAATTTCGAGCTCTATAAAAGGAGCTCTCCGAATGTTGTAAAGGGAACAAGTACAAAATCAATAAAACCTCCCTTTCAAATATGAAAATGTTCTAAATCCTTTGATTCTTTCTCAGAAACCTTTGTGAAATTTATATATGTTCTTCGATTATTCTCTCATATAAAAAGATAATTACACTCACTATGCTCTGTACTCGCCTTAATAAAGGATCTTGTACATCAGAACAGTGTAACTATCTAAGCCTGGTATGGCGTCAGTCCTCATAGTTCATACGGTGGTTTATATCTAAAAGAGATATATGGTTTATGATATACAATTCAAAGGTTAAAGGCATTGTTAGCCATAACAGAACCTGCGAATTTGTTATATTAATTCTATATATAGCTTCGAGATGTTGCTTGAACCGCCTAAAGCGTATGAATCCTGAGGCTCCCGATCACATAGGTTAGAAACGAACTTACGGATTAAACGAGATGAAGACGAACTTGAACTCAAAGGGCTGGATTGAAACGGACGTTGATGGTGGTTGGAAGACGTCGATCGGCGGTGGTGGACGATGTAAAGTCGATGTGAATTACAACCCGAAAGTTGCCTTGAATCTCGAACGTACACAAGGCCAAATTCTTTAAGTTGCTCTTCGATAGCGAGTTTCTGACGATCCCTCGAACGTGGACGGCGAATTCCCTTTGTAAAACTTAGAGATGCTAAATCTAAGAGTATGAATTTAAAAGATCTAAACTCACAAAGATATAAAATGGGGTTGAGACAATATTGAAAGCAAAGCTTAAAATTATCAAATATGGTCTGAATAACAATGAAATATGGATCCACTATTTATAATAGTTGGATCGAATTCCTAAGGCTTAATGGACGAAAATAATAGTCCTAATTAGACTAGAATTGGACTTTGACTACTTCCTAAACTAGAATTCTATTTAAGGTAGATTTTGTAGATCTTGCCTTATCTAAAAATCTGGTCAAAATTCTATCTAAAATAACCGAAAAATTCTAACTAAAAATCTGCAAAATTTCGTCCATAATATAATAAATAAAATACTATAGACTAATAAATCAATCCCCTTAATTGGATCATCAAGGGCCGAATTATTTTGGGCTTTTCCACCATGCATGCTTAACTTGGGCTGAATAGCAAGTATATACATCAAGCCCAACAAAAGTACACACACCGTTCCTTCTTCATGTATTGCATTTCACATCTTGATCTTCATCTTCAATTGATAATGCTAAAATCCATTTGGGGCTGCGTCCAATTTCTTCTTCTCCAACTTCAATCGTTCTTCGCATTAACATGTGAACATAACCTTGAAATTGTTTGGCTCTCATACGCGTAATTGGACCTTTGAATGACATCTTCGGGTTTAGTTCTTCAAGGTCTTGCATGGCTTCATAAAAAAGAATGAAAAATACAACTCAACTATACGAACAATAGACTCGAATTAATGGCTGAATTTGACTCAATACCTAAGGTACTCTAGACTATGATCAATACCAAATAAAACCACAAATAAATAAATAGATAAATGGGTGGATTAGGGCAGATTGGTTATACGTGTTATTTAGGGCGAATTGGACACGTATAGGCGATGAACGATTTAGGTGATCATTTATGGACGAATTTTGATTGATGGATTATGGTGAGACGTACGTATAGGCGTAGATGAAGGATGCTGATCAATGGAGATGAATTGAAAAGGTAGAAGAAGTAGACTTATGATGAAGCCACGAAAAGCCTTGAAGAACTTAATCCGGAGCTGCAAATACGTGGTTCAATTACACGATTTCGAGCAATACAATTGCAAGGATTTTTCCAAGCATTTGTATGTAAGAAATTCGAAGATGACAAAGATGTTGAGAGCAACTCCAAAATTGTTACTTTGTTAACAATTAAAGATTGGAGATCAAGATTTGAAGAGCAATGCATGAAGATAGAACTCATCAAGTTGTGCATGCATGGCAGATTCGCGTTGCATGGAATTTTCGTCCCTTAGTTGATTTAATTAGAGGTTGAATTTTATTTAGACTATAGTATTTATTTAATTATGTTAGACTATAGTTTAAATCAGATTTTGTATTAATTATTTGCTAATTTTCGTCCATAAGTTGATAGAGTTTGACTAGAATTGTATTTAAGGCAATTTCCTACCTTGAATAGAATTCTAGCTTAGGGAACTTCCTAGTATAGTTAGAGATCCCTTTTGGATCAATTTTTAGGCCTTTTAAGCTTATTATTTTCGTCCCTATAGCTCTTATAAATAGGGGATCATTGTTACATTGATACTTTAGACTATATTTGATTAATTAAGCTTTGCTTTCAATATTGTCTCAACCCCCTTTTAAATCTTTGTGAGTTTTGATTTAAAATTCATATTCTTGGAGCTAGCAACTTTAAGTCTTATCCAAGGGTATTGCTTAATCCACTTGAGGGATTAACCGGTATTCGCTACCCGAAGATCAACTTAGAGATTTCATTCTTGGATACGTTCGAGATTCAAGGAGGCTATCGGGTTGTGATTCACATCAACCACATCGACGACGCCCATCCTCATCGACGCACGCCTCAATTCAGCCCCAAGTTCGAATTTCATCAACCGTTCCATTCAACACGTAAGTTCGTTTCATCCCTATCATATCCTATCTACTCCAAGCCTTCTTCACAAGCCACAAACACACGAATCCTTCATTAATTCCAGCCCCCATACACGTTCCCTTTCAGCCCCTTTAACCTTTGGTATTGTGTTACATAGTTCGTGTCGTTTTCTAGGTATTTTAATTGTCTAGATTGTCTATTTTTCGTTGTTTATCGAGTCGGATTGAAGCCCTTCATTCGCTGACGTGTTTCGTATCCAGAAGTCTTCCGCTACGTCTCTAGATTCGTCCTAGATTATTTGTCCGGGTCGTATCATAAATTTGGCATCAGAGCCACGTCAGCTCTGCTGGTCGTGGTTCAATCCGACGTGTCATTTTTATCCTACGTGTCGTCTTACGTGTTTTCTTTATTTTTTATTTTATCGAGTTGTAATAGCATAGCTATCAATTGAAAAAAAAAGGAGCATCGACAAAAAAAAGAGAGAGAAAGCCGTCAAAAATAAAAAAAAAAATCGGATAAAAAAAAAGAAAAAAAAATCCGAAAATTAAAAAAAAAAAAGAGGTATATTCATTGTGTTACCATTTGAGTCTTGATTTATTTTGGTAATTTCCTTTTAGTAATACATCTTATTTGGTAGTTACCTTGTGAGTCTATTTTATTTTTGGAACTTTCCTTCTAAGTTCTATTTTAATTTTGGTAGTTTCCTTCTAGGATAATTCCTTAGTTGGTAACTTCCTTTAGAGTCTTATTTTATTTTTGGAACTTTCCTTCCAAGTTTTTATTTTATTTTGGTAGTTTCCTTTTGAGTTGTAATTTATTTTTAGTTCTTTCCTTTTAGAGTCTAGTTCAATTAGGATATTTAGATTGTGTCACAATTGTGTAACACTTTCCAAATTACCTAATCTCTTTTTCCTTTTCCTTTCTAATTCTTACCTTCCATACTTTTGGATTTATTTTTGGATTCCTATTCTATTTGGGAACTTCAAAAATACATCTAATTCTTTCCTTTTCTAGCTTTCTTCCATCCAAATCCTTTCAAACCTTCCATATACTCCCCCATACACATTAATTTTCGTCCCCTATACCCTTTAGAGTTTGAAAATCTGCCCTAGTTCACATACACCACCCGTACACCATCCGGACCATACCCCCATACACCTATATGATCCATACACCATGTACCCATACACCAATCATACTCCTTATACCCATACACCCTATACACCAAATTCTCCCCATCTCTACCGCAACAACAACATGATCATACCTGAGTTTGAAGGTCTATACTATCCCGACATCTATTTGGATTGGGAATGCAAAGTAGACAAACTTTTTCAGTGCTATGACTTCCTCGAGAAAAAGAAAGTGCAGCTAGTTTCGTCAAAGTTTAAAGGCTACGCAACAACATGGTGGGAATTCCAGCAGAACCGGTGCCATAGAGATCACCTTCCACCTATCGACACATGGCGTGAGTTAAAAGATTTGATGCGGAAACGCTTCATTCCAGACCACTACCAATGGGAGTTGGAGGAAAAGCTATACAAGCTTAGACAAAGAGATCGAAGTGTAAACGACTACTATAATAAAATGATTGAAGCCATGAGACGAGCTGATGTAGAAGAATATCTAGAAGATACCATGGATAGATTTCTAGCTGGTCTACGAAGAGCAATCCGTGAAAGAGTAGCATTATACCGCTTCGATGAGTTGGAAGACATGGTGGATTACGCCATTCGGATAGAAAAATGGCTAGAGGAGCTAGAGATGAAGTCAAAAGAGGAGGTTCAAGTAGAGTCGAGCATTGCCACCCATGATGCTTCTACTTCCAAGGTACCAATTCTAGACTTCGTTGAAGTACCTTTTATGTCATTACCATCTGTTTCTATGTGCTTAGAAGATGAGATAGTTGAAGAATCTAAGCCAGAGTTGGACATGATAGAAACAACCAATGCGAAGATGCCAGTTTTGGAGGAGTTAGTTCAAGACGATTGTAATCAAGAGGAGTCGGTTTCCATTCATATTGATGAAGAGGTGCCCATTCTCGAAATTACTAATCCGGAGAATACAAGTATAGAAGATTGCAATTTGGATGTTTTGTTCATGGAGATGACAAGTCGTGAAGATTGTATGGATGATAAACTACAAATTGTGAATTTGGAGATCCATGATGCAGTTGAGGAAGCCGAAGAAGTTGAAGAGTTGTTGGAGATACAACCTTGTAATGAAAAGGAGAATGACATCCGTGAGACAATGGTTGAAGATCATGAAGAGCTCGAACAAGCTAGCAAGGCAGATCCATCGAGTTCTAACATTTTTTGTCAACCGTTTTCTTGTGATGTCTTTATTTTACAGGTTGTTGAAGAAATTCCATTGGAAGTTGATGTACCACCAGATTTGATCGTGAATGCCATGTCAAGGCAAACTATGGAGCTAGATTTTCAGCCATTTGACACCAAGTTGATGTGTACGTTCATGAAGATGTGTTTTATGCAGCTTGTGCAAAAAGAATTTGATGGCCAGTTGGTTTTCGTCTTTGATCCCGGAGCTTTGAATTCGAGGACGAATTCTTTTCAAGAGGAGGGGAATGATGAAGCCACGAAAAGCCTTGAAGAACTTAATCCGGAGCTGCAAATACGTGGTTCAATTACACGATTTCGAGCAATACAATTGCAAGGATTTTTCCAAGCATTTGTATGTAAGAAATTCGAAGATGACAAAGATGTTGAGAGCAACTCCAAAATTGTTACTTTGTTAACAATTAAAGATTGGAGATCAAGATTTGAAGAGCAATGCATGAAGATAGAACTCATCAAGTTGTGCATGCATGGCAGATTCGCGTTGCATGGAATTTTCGTCCCTTAGTTGATTTAATTAGAGGTTGAATTTTATTTAGACTATAGTATTTATTTAATTATGTTAGACTATAGTTTAAATCAGATTTTGTATTAATTATTTGCTAATTTTCGTCCATAAGTTGATAGAGTTTGACTAGAATTGTATTTAAGGCAATTTCCTACCTTGAATAGAATTCTAGCTTAGGGAACTTCCTAGTATAGTTAGAGATCCCTTTTGGATCAATTTTTAGGCCTTTTAAGCTTATTATTTTCGTCCCTATAGCTCTTATAAATAGGGGATCATTGTTACATTGATACTTTAGACTATATTTGATTAATTAAGCTTTGCTTTCAATATTGTCTCAACCCCCTTTTAAATCTTTGTGAGTTTTGATTTAAAATTCATATTCTTGGAGCTAGCAACTTTAAGTCTTATCCAAGGGTATTGCTTAATCCACTTGAGGGATTAACCGGTATTCGCTACCCGAAGATCAACTTAGAGATTTCATTCTTGGATACGTTCGAGATTCAAGGAGGCTATCGGGTTGTGATTCACATCAACCACATCGACGACGCCCATCCTCATCGACGCACGCCTCAATTCAGCCCCAAGTTCGAATTTCATCAACCGTTCCATTCAACACGTAAGTTCGTTTCATCCCTATCATATCCTATCTACTCCAAGCCTTCTTCACAAGCCACAAACACACGAATCCTTCATTAATTCCAGCCCCCATACACGTTCCCTTTCAGCCCCTTTAACCTTTGGTATTGTGTTACATAGTTCGTGTCGTTTTCTAGGTATTTTAATTGTCTAGATTGTCTATTTTTCGTTGTTTATCGAGTCGGATTGAAGCCCTTCATTCGCTGACGTGTTTCGTATCCAGAAGTCTTCCGCTACGTCTCTAGATTCGTCCTAGATTATTTGTCCGGGTCGTATCAACTTACTCGAACCCCGTCTTGCGGTGAAGACGAAACGCGATTTCTCGAATACTCCAAGTTGGATAGCATTCCCCCCTAAACTCGATGGAATAGAAAAGAGTTTGAAATAGGACTTATGATTTGCTAGATCAAAAGAACTTCATAAATGGGTCGATCAACCAAAGGATCGGTGAGACAATTGAGAAATTAACTCTTTATTTCATGCAACGTCTCCAAAAATAAAGTTCACAACTGATCCCCTTATATAGGTGAAGAGGGGTGGACGAAAATCTAAGTAAAAATCCTAAGAGAAATAAAAAATAAAGCTATTCTAATCTAACAAGGATTCCTACCTTATTTAGATTTCTATTTAAGGTAAAAATCAAAAAGACCAAAAATAAGATAATAAAATCTAAACTAGATAAAGATAAATCCCAATTGGATTTGGGCCTTCTTCTTGGGCTCTAATAATTCAAACATGGGCTGAATTAATTAATTCCATGGGCTGCTTATCATGTTCGAATTTATTCTTGTCTTGTTCTTCAAATCTTGATCTCCAATCTTTAATCTTAAACAACACAACAATCTTGGGGCTGCTCTCAACTCCTTCTTCATCTTCAAACTTCTTATGAACAAATGCTTGGAAATATCCTTGCAATTGTATTGCTCGAAGTTGTGTAATTGGATCTCGTAATTGCAGCTCCGGGTTTGGTTCTTCAAGGCTTTTCGTGGTCATATCAGCATCTAACAAGTGTTAAAGAAAAGCAGATCAAGTGAGGAGATGCATGAGAAAATACGTGCGCGTATTGAGGCCGTTGGCACACGTAATGTTGTTCAAAAGAATAAACGGCGAAAGCAAGTGATTTTCCAGCCCGGAGATCGTGTTTGGATTCATCTGAGTCCTGGTGATACGACCCAGACTATTAATCTAGGACGAATCTAGAGAACGTAGCGGAAGACTTAGGATACGAAATACATCAGCGAAAGAAGGGTTTCAATCCGACTCAAATAGATGACTAAAACAAACAAATCTAGACAAATAAAATACCTAGAAAAATGACACGAACTATATAACACAAATCCAAGGAATGAGGGTTGTATAAGGACGGTTTTATGGCTGTAATGAGGGTGTTGGAATTGTGTGTTTAGGGTGAAGAATGGCTTGGAGTAGATAGGATATGATAGAGATGAAACGAACTTACGGTATGAGCGAAACGGCGTAGAGCTTGAACTCGAACACGGAGCTGAATTGAGGCGTGCGTTGATGGAGTATGGATGGCGTCGATTATGGTTGATGGATGATGATTCGTTGATGTGAATCACAACCCGATAGCCTCCTTGAATCTCGAACGTACCCAAGGATGAAATCTCTAAGTTGCTCTTCGATATTAGCGAGTACCCGTTAATCCCTCGAGTGAATTAAGGAATACCCTTGAATAAGACTTAAAGATGCTATCCTCTAAGAATGATGATTTATGACTAAATCAACAAAAGTGTTTGTTTGATCAACCTAAGGATCTTGAGACAATTGAGAAAATAACTCTTTATTTCATGCAACGTCTAAAATAATAATGTACAATGGTTCCCCTATTTATAATACTATAGGGAACGAAATTAACATAAAAAAAGGCTAAAAAATTGATCCAAAAGGGATCTCTAACTATAGTAGGAAGATACCTAAGCTAGAATTCTATTCAAAGTAGGAAATTGCCTTAAATACAATTCTAGTCAACTATGACTATATTATGGACGAAAATTACATAATAAATAATTAAAAATCTGAACTAAAATATAGACTAACATAATTAAATAAATACTATAGTCTAAATAAAATTAACCCCATAATTAAATTAATTAAGGGACGAAAATTCCATGCAACGCGAATCTGCCATGTATGCACAATTTGATGAGTTCTATCTTCATGCATTGCTCTTCAAATCTTGATCTCCAATCTTTGATTATTAAAGAAGTAACAATCTTGGGATCCTTTAATGGCAGCTTTGGATGGACCGATTTGATGATTGCCATGGTCTCATCATTCCCCTCCTCTTGAAAAGAATTCGTCCTCGAATTCGAACGGTCTGGATCGAAAATGAACACGAACTGATCATCAATCTCTTTTAGCTCAACCTTCAACTTCATGGGATGCACGGACATAGGAACCGTGAATAAGTCTGGTGGAACATCAATAACATGTGGCACATCTTTGGCAACCTGTAAGATTAAAACATTAAAAGTACAAGGTTGACAAAAAATGTTAGAAATCAATGGATCCGCCATGTGTTTTTGCAAAGGCTCCACTTGTGCAACATCCATTTCCAAAATGATGTCATCCTCTGTTTGTGAACATGGTTGTAACTCCATCATCTTTTCATCTTCTTCGATCTTATCAACTGCAACAATGCTCTCCAAATTCACAATTTTTAGTTCATCTACCATACAATCTTTAGGACTTGTCATCTCCATGGACAAAACTTCCAAACTGCAATTTTCTAACTCCTCCAAAATTGGCATCTCTTCATTCGTTGTTTCTATCATGTCTACTTCCGGCTTAGCTTCTTCAACTATCTCATCTTCTAAACACATAGAAACAGATGGTAATGAGATAAAAGGTACTTCAACGAAGTCTAGAATTTGTACCTTGGAAATAGAATCATCATGGGTGGCAACGCTCAACTCTACTTGAATCACTTCCTTTGACTTCATCTCTAATTCTTCTAGCCATTTTTCTATCCGAATGGCGTAATCCACCATGTCTCCCAACTCATCGAAGCGATACAATGCTACTCTTTCACGAATTGCCCTTCGTAGACCAGCTAGAAATCTATCCATGGTATCTTCTGGATATTCTTCTATATTAGCTCGTCTCATGGCTTCAATCATTTTGTTGTAGTAGACATTTACACTTTGATCTCTTTGCCTAAGCTTGTATAGCTTCTCCTCCAACTCCCATTGGTAGTGGTCTGGAATGAAGCGTTTTCGCATCAAATCTTTCAACTCACGCCATGTGTCGATAGGTGGAAGGTGATCTCGATGGCATCGGTTCTGCTGTAATTCCCACCATGTCGATGCGTAACCTTTAAACTTTGACGAAACTAGCTGTACTTTCTTTTTCTCGGGGAAGTCATAGCACTCAAAAAGTTTGTCTACTTTGCGTTCCCAATCCAAATAGATGTCGGGATAGTATAGACCTTCAAACTCAGGTATGATCATGTTATTGTTACAGTAGAGATGGCGAGAATTTGGTGTGTAGGGAGTATGAGTGTATGGTGTATGGACCAGATGGTACATGGGTGCATATGTGTATGGTCCAGATGGTGTATATGAGTGTGAACAGATGGTGTATGTGGACTAGGATGAATTTTCGATCCCCTTGATGATGGTGGACGAAAATTTGAAGGAAGGAGTGTATATGGAAGGTTTGGAAGGATTTGGATGAAAGAAAGCTAGAAAAGGAAAGAATTAGATGTATTTTTGAAGTTCCCAAATAGAATAGGAATCCAAAAATAAATCCCAAAGGTAGAAGGAAAGAAATAGGAAAGAAGAAGGAAAGAAAGATTAGGTAATTTGGAAAGTGTTACACAATTGTGACACAATCTAAATATCCTAATTGAACTAGACTCTAAAAGGAAAGAACTAAAAATAAATTACAACTCAAAAGGAAATTACCAAAATAAAAATAAAACTTGGAAGGAAAGTTCCAAAAATAAAATATGACTCTAAAGAAAGTTACCAACTATAGAACTTGACTAAAAGGAAAGTACCAAAATTAAAACAAGACTCAATAGGTAACACAATGAATATGCCTCTTTTCTCTTCTTTTTTTTTTCTTTTTTTTTTTTATTTTCGGATTTTTTTTTTATTTTTTTTTTTATCCGAATTTTTTTTTTCTTTTTTTTTCTTTGTACTCTAGCTATTACAACTCAAAAGACACGTAAGAAAATAAAAGACATGTAGGATAAAATGACACGTCGGATTGAACCACGACCAGCAGAGCTGACGTGGCTCTGATGCCAAAATATGATACGACTGATGTGACCCGGGGCCTATGGGACACGACAAAGATCAACGATGCGGAAGCTAAGGAACGAAACTATGCCAGTGACGAAAGGGATCAATACGTATCTAACTAGACGACTAAGAACCAACTAAAATACTTAGACTACGACACACAAAATTAACACAAAATCCAAATATATGGGCTGTCTTGGAAGGCTAAAG
The DNA here is from genome assembly GCA_026008535.1 of Perilla frutescens. Classification (NCBI taxonomy): domain Eukaryota; kingdom Viridiplantae; phylum Streptophyta; class Magnoliopsida; order Lamiales; family Lamiaceae; genus Perilla; species Perilla frutescens. Next base: position 38,285,284 of record BRKX01000019.1, read on the forward strand.
GAACGGCAATGGTGAAGGAAAATCGATGGTGAGGTATAGGTGAAGAATGGCTTGAGTAGATAGGGTATGATAGAGATATAACGAACTTACGGATTAATGGAACGACTTGAGAACTTGATGGAAGGAACTCGAACTGATTTGGGATGTCTTGATCTTGATATGGACGAATTATGTAAGATGGAGGGCGTCGATGTTGTTGTAGAATGAATCAAACTCGGAGCGTCCACCTAGTGAAGATTACTCCACCAAACGAATCACCACTTGAATCCTCTTCGTAGCAATCCAACCCTAGCACCACATGAGCACTAGAACGAGACTTGAAATAAAACCTAAAGTTTGCTAAGCTTTAAGAGTGTAATTTTCGAACCAAATCACAAAGGTTTTGAAGGGGGTGAGACTATATTGAAAGCACAAAGCTAAATTTATCAAATAGAGTCTAAAATAATAATGTTACATGGTTCCCCTATTTATAGGGTTAAAAGCCACGAAAATAATAAGGTTAAAAGGCCTAAAAATTGATCCAAAAGAGATCTCTAACTATATTAGGAAGATACCTAAGCTAGAATTCTATTCAAGGTAGGAAATTGCCTTAAATACAATTCTAGTCAAACCTATTCTCATTATGGACGAAAATTACTCAAATAATTAAATAAAAATCTGATCTAAACTATAGTCTAAATTAATTAAATAAATACTATAGTCTAAATAAAATCAATCCCATAATTAATTACTATGGGACCGATTTCTTCACTAGAAACCGCACACACATGCACGACAAATTTCATGCACATGCACACATGCTCTTGAACTCTTCATCTTCATCTCTTCAAGATTAATACTCCATGGTGTGTTCTTGATCTTCAATAGTTAATAAATTAACTATCTTGGAATTGCTTCTCTTGACTTCTTCATCTCCAACCTCGAGCTTTCTTCGAATCAACACTTGCAAGTAAGCTTGCAACTTCTTTTCTCTTGATCTTGTGATTGGTCCTCTAAATTGCAACTCCGGTTCTTCATCATCTTTGTTGTCCATGGCTTCATCATTCCCCCCCTGCTGAAAAGAATTCGTCCTCGAATTTGGATCATCATCTTGATCGAATTCACCTGCATCAAAGGGAGATAAATCAGCAACATTAAACGTTGAAGAACATTTATACTCACCAGGTAGATCAATGCGGTATGCATTGTCATTGACACGGCTTAAGACGGTGAAAGGACCATCTCCTCTTGGTGACAACTTTGATTTCCTCAAGTTTGGAAAGCGGCCGGACTCAGATGAATCCAAACACGATCACCGGGCTGAAAGACAACACGTTTGCGACGTGTGTTACGGGCGGCGGCGGTTTGAGTTCCTTTATGCTCGATCCGGGCTCTAACTTTCTCATGCATCTCCTTGATAAGATCAGCTCTCTTTAATCCTTTAACACTTGTTAGATGCTCAACAGGTAAAGGAATCAAATCATTAGGTGTTAGTGGATTAAAACCATAAACAACCTCAAATGGAGACATGTTAGTAGAAGAATGAATAACACGATTGTAAGCAAACTCAGCATAAGGTAAACATTCTTCCCATGACTTCACATTATTCTTAATCAATGATCTAAGCAATGTTCCTAAAGTACGATTCACAACCTCAGTTTGACCATCGGTTTGTGGATGACATGCAGTAGAAAACAATAGCTTAGTCCCTAATTTTCCCCATAGAACTCGCCAAAAATGTACCAAAAACTTAGAATCCCTATCACTAACAATAGTACGAGGAATTCCATGCAATCTAACAACATGAATAAAGAACAAATTGGCTATGTGAACAGCATCATCAGTTTTCCTACATGCAATGAAATGCGCCATCTTGGAAAACCTATCAACTACAACAAACACAGAATCTTTACCCGATCTAGACCTAGGCAATCCCAAAATAAAATCCATAGATAAATCAATCCAAGGACTAGATGGAGCAGGTAAAGGCGTGTACAAACCAAATGGATGCGAAGTAGATTTAGACTTATGACAAGTAACACATCTACTACACATGCGTTCAACATCACGTTTCATATGCGGCCAAAAGAAATGCTCATGCAACAAGGATAATGTCTTATGCACACCAAAATGTCCCATTAATCCTCCCGCATGCGATTCTAAAACAAGTAACTCACGCATAGAACAAGTAGGAATGCACAACTTAGATTCTCTAAACAAAAACCCATCATGCACATAAAATCCATCAAAAGATCTAGTAGAATTCGAACACTGAGCATAAATGGGGCTGAAATAATCATCCATGGCATACAATGATTTAATGGACTCAAAACCAAGCATCTTAGCATGCATTAGGTTAAGCAACGTGTACCTTCGAGAAAGGGCGTCGGCGACGACGTTGTCTTCTCCTTTCTTGTACTTGATGACGTATGGAAACGACTCGATGAATTCGACCCATCTCGCATGACGCTTGTTCAAGTTGCTTTGACCTTTCAAGTGCTTCAAGCTCTCATGATCTGTGTGAATGACGAACTTCTTGGGCCACAAGTAGTGCTGCCATGTATCCAATGCACGCTTCAAAGCATATAGCTCTTTATCGTACGTCGAATAACGCAAACTGGCGCCATTGAGTTTCTCACTGAAGTAAGCTACGGGACGTTTTTCCTGCATCAAAACAGCACCAATACCTATCCCGGAGGCATCACACTCGATCTCAAAAGTTTTGGAAAAATCCGGTAAACATAAAACAGGAGCAGAACACAATAAAGACTTCAAAGTATTAAACGCATGCTCTTGTTGTTTACCCCATTCAAACTTGCGATCCTTCTTACTTAGCTCAGTAAGAGGCGCGGCAATGCTAGAGAAATCGCGCACAAAGCGACGATAAAATCCGGCAAGGCCGTGAAAGGATCGGACTTCAGACGCGGTTTTGGGCGTTGGCCATTCCTCAATCGCCATGATTTTGGAACGGTCAACCTCAATACCTCTACAACTCACAACAAAGCCTAAGAATACTACTTCATTTAAGCAAAAAGAACACTTAGACATGTTGCCATACAAACGAGCATCTCTCAAAAGCATAAATACGCGCCTAAGGTGATCTAGGTGCGCCTGTGCACTGTGACTGTATATCAGGATATCATCAAAATAAACAACAACATATTTCCCAATAACATCACGTAAGACATGGTTCATTAATCTCATAAATGTGCTCGGTGCATTTGTGAGACCAAAAGGCATAACCAACCACTCATATAAACCATGCTTAGTCTTAAAAGCTGTTTTCCATTCATCACCCTCATGCATGCGAACTTGAAAATAACCAGACCTCAAATCAATCTTAGAAAAAATCTTAGATCCACTAAGTTCATCTAGCATATCATCAAGTCTAGGAATGGGAAAACGATACTTAACTGTTATCTTGTTGATGGCTCTGCAATCCATGCACATTCTCCATTCATTGTTCTTCTTGGGCACTAGAATCACTGGAACTGCACATGGGCTCATTGACTCTCGAATCTGCTTCTTCTCCAACAGCTCTTTAACTTGTCTATCGATCTCCTTGGTCTCCTCGGGGGACGTCCGGTACGCTGGGCGGTTTGGTTAGACGGCGCCGGGCTGGAAATCAATCTGGTGCTCGATCCCACGAACTGGAGGCAATCCACTTGGAATCTCTTCCGGGAACACGTCCGCGAACTCCTCCAAAAGGGGCTGCACAACACTAGGCAAAGAAACATCATTAATAGCACTGCTCTTATAAGATAAAAGAACAAACGGTAAACCTGCTTTTAATGCTTTCTCTACGCCTTTAACAGATATGAATAAGCTGCGATTTTGATCCTTCTTCGGGGCTGATCCAGATGAATCCCCACGCACTAAGGAATCATTATGGGGCTGTTTAGGAGCTGATTTGGAAGGAGAGGAGGCGGCGGCCTGTTTTGAAGGTGCGGCCGATTTATTATCGTCAGCGGCGGCTCGGGCTGCGGTTTCAGCCTCCTTTGCTCTCGCTGCTTTAAATCTCTCTTGCATAAGTCGTTGATCCTCAGAAACGGCTTTAGGGGACAGCGGCTTCAATGTTGTAGGTCGCCCGTTACGCGTCACGGTGTAGGTGTTTGTGAAACCATCGTGTACCGCGTGTCTGTCAAACTGCCATGGTCTTCCTAATAGTATATGCGCTGCATCCATAGGAATAACATCGCAAATAACAGTGTCAGAAAATCGACCAATGGAAAATTCAACACTTACCTGGCATGCGACGCGAATCTCGCCTCGGTCTGTAAGCCACTGCAACTTATATGGCTTCGGATGCTTCATTGGAACTAGACCAAGCTTGTCCACCGCATACTGACTGATGGCATTAATAACGCTCCCACTGTCGATGATCATGGAGCAAATCTCGCCTTGGATAGCAACTCTCGTGTAGAAGATGTTCTCACGTTGATCCGGTTGCTCTTCATCTCGACTGATATTCAAACTTCGAATTGAAACAAGACTCACAAGAGGGAACTCAGGTTCGGCTTCTTCGTGATCAGCTAGGGATGGCTCCTCCATGGTCCTGGCGATGTCCGTAGGCTGCTCGGACTCGTCCTCACTAGCGGACTCGATCTCATTTTGTTCGGTGATGAACAAAACACGCCGGTTTGGACACTGGTTCTGAAAATGACCCCAACCTTGACATTTATGGCATTGTATGTCTCGGGCTCGGTTTGGGGCTGTATTTGGTGTCGGTGTGGGCTGATTGGGCCGTGTGTAGGCTGGCCTTGAAGGTGGCGCAGGTGTAGACTCGGGTCTACGGTTGGACTGCGGTGTAGAACGGTCGAAGCGCCGTTCGGGTGGTCCGGATTGACCTCGGGGTCGTGTGGACTCAGTAGAAGGTGTAGAAGGTGATGTGGAAGGTGTACCTTTGTTCCAGGAAGGCCGTGTAGGGGCTGCACTGTGGTGCGATCGTCGGCGACCTTCTCTCAGCTGCTTTTCCACAATCGATGCGTACTGTACCATCCTTTCTACACTGGTGAAGTCTTTGAGCTCGACTTCACATGCAATATCGGGATTCATACCTTCAATGTACCGAATGATGGTAGCATTTAAGGTCTCCTCCTTCCCGACTCGATTCAAGGCAGTCTCCAACTCTTTGTGATATTCTTCAATCGAACGGGTGCCTTGCTTGATCCGGTTGAGCTTCTTCTCAAGCTCTCTCTCATAGTGGACTGGAATAAAACGTCCTCGCATCAATCCCTTCATCTCTTCCCAAGTATCGACAGGTGGATGTCGATTTCGGCGTTTTCTCTCCTGCTGCATCTCCCACCATGAGGCTGCGTAGCCTCTAAACTCCAAACATGCTAATTGCACCTTTTTGACTTCGGAAAAGTCATAGCATGCAAAAATCTTCTCTACCTTACGTTCCCAATCTAAGTATGCATCGGGATCGTGAAGGCCTTCAAACTCCGGAATGCTCGTTTTGATGTTATTGAGCATTCGGTCTTCTCCGTAGTCATCGGCGCGGGCTGCACGCCTGTGAGGGGCTCGGGGCTGATCTCGGCCTCGTTCAGGGGCCTCATACTCGGCATCTGTGTTCTCATCGTAGTACTCCTCTTCTGGCTCGTCTCGACGCTCATTGCGTCTAGCTGGTCCTCGAACTGCTTGAGTAATGGTCGGTGTAGTTTTAGTGCGTTCAAAGGCATGCACTAAATTGTCAATCTTGTCTGAGAGGGTCTGGTGCTGTCTCTGGAAGTGCTTTGAAAGCGCTTCAAAGTGGTACTTAGGATCCCACTGTGGTGCTGGCTCAGAATAAGATTCCATCGGTGCTTTGGACGGGTCCAAAGACGGAGTGGTCGACTGAGGGTCGACGTGTGGAATGAAGGACGACCCTGGATGGTCTCCGTGCTTCATGGTACCTACAAAACGAACAAACGTGAAGAAAAACAAGGTTGGACCTCACAATCTCACGTCACTCGTTTGTTTTCTCTCTTGATTTTACCACTCGTGTATCACTCAATATATGGGTGCACAGTGTGTGATAATATCGTGTATATGGTAGCTCTAACTAGCTAAGAGAAATCAGCTCACTTGTACTGGGAATGGACGGGTATGCTACTGTCGGAACAAGAGTGAATTTGGTGTGTAAATGAGATGATGGTCGAGTATGGATGTGTAAGGGCTGTCGAAATTTGGGTGTGGAAGAAAGGTGGTGGTCGAGTAAGTGGGGTAGGAAAGGAAAGGATTAGATGAATTAATGAAGTCCCAATTAGATTAGGAAATCCAAAAATAAATCTAGATAGAAAAAGGAAAGAAATAGAATAGGATAAGGAAAGAAGAATTCAAGAAGGCAATTGGGTGATTTGGATATGTATCAATCTATGTGACACAATCTAAATACCTTAATTAGCCTAGACTCTAGAAAGAAAGAACCAAAAATAAAATATGACTCCTAAGGAAATTACCAAAAAGAAATTAAACTTGGAAGGAAATTTCCAAAAAGAAAATAAGATCTAAAAGGAAATATCTAACTATGGATTTGTACCCAATAGGAAGGTACCAAAATAAAATAGAATACAAAAGGAAACAATGGATATACCTCTTTTTTTTTTTTTTTTTTGAATTTTCGGATTTTTTTTTTTTTGATCGTTTTTTTTCTTTTTTTTGTACGATCTGTTTTTCTTCTTCTTCTTCTTTTTTTTTTTATAACAATGAACAATAAGAAAATTAAATTACAACTCGATAAGACTCAAAACAATAGACGAACAATTGGACGTATTGAACCACGAACGATATGAACCGACGTGGCTCTTGATACCAATTTATGATGTGACCCGGGGCCTATGGGACACGACAAAGATCAACGATGCGGAAGCTAAGGAACGAAACTACGCCGGTGACGAAAGGGATCAATACGTATCTAACTAGACGACTAAGAACCAACTAAAATACTTAGACTATGACACACAAAATTAACACAAAATCCAAATATATGGGCTGTCTTGGAAGGCTAAAGGAACGGCAATGGTGAAGGAAAATTGATGGTGAGGTATAGGTGAAGAATGGCTTGAGTAGATAGGGTATGACAGAGATATAACGAACTTACGGATTAATGGAACGACTTGAAAACTTGATGGAAGGAACTCGAACTGATTTGGGATGTCTTGATCTTGATATGGACGAATTATGTAAGATGGAGGACGTCGATATGGAGGCGTCGATGTTGTTGTAGAATGAATCGAACTCGGAGCGTCCACCTAGTGAAGATTACTCCACCAAACGAATCACCACTTGAATCCTCTTCGTAGCAATCCAACCCTAGCACCACACGAGCACTAGAACGAGACTTGAAATAAAACCTAAAGTTTGCTAAGCTTTAAGAGTGTAATTTTCGAACCAAATCACAAAGGTTTTGAAGGGGGTGAGACTATATTGAAAGCACAAAGCTAAATTTATCAAATAGAGTCTAAAATAATAATGTTACATGGTTCCCCTATTTATAGGGTTAAAAGCCACGAAAATAATAAGGTTAAAAGGCCTAAAAATTGATCCAAAAGAGATCTCTAACTATATTAGGAAGATACCTAAGCTAGAATTCTATTCAAGGTAGGAAATTGCCTTAAATACAATTCTAGTTGATGTGACCCAGACAAGATATCTAAGCCAAATCAACAGAACACGTAGCGGAAGACTTAAGGACTCGAAACACGTCAGATTAAGAAGGATTCAATCCGACTAACTAGACTAAAACTCAACTAAAATAAGAATAAAAGACTCGATTAAACTAGAACTTACTAGGATAATTTGTGGAAGATAGGAGGCGGACGAGTAGTGTCTTGTGGATGAAGGTAGTGGCGTCGAGATGTAGATGATAGGTAGAATGGATTGGAACTTCAGCTGAACCCCGGCTTCAAGAGACGAAACGCAGCTCCTTCGATCTTCTCCGATTTGTTAGCAATTCTCCCAAGTACTCGTTGTACCCTGAAGAACTTGAATAAGACTATTGAATTGCTAGATCAATAGAATTGTATTTGATCAACCAAAGGATCGATAAATGTGATCAACCAAAGGATCGGTGAGACAATTGAGAAATTAACTCTTTATTTCATGCAACGTCTGAGTAATAAAGTTCACAACTGATCCCTTTATATAGGGTAGGGATTATGAACGAAAATTAAACCCTAAATCTAGGAGAAATCGAAAATCTAAAGGTGTTCTAGTCAAACTAGGATAAAATCAAAAGTTACCAAAAATAAGATAAGAAAAATCTATCTAAATCTAACTAGATAAGGATAAATCCTAACTAACTTTGGGCCTCTTATTTTTGCCACTTTTGGACCTTTAATAACACAATATGGGCTGCAATATATCATAAATAATTCGTGGCCCATATGTATTATTCTTGCCACCTTTGCATGAAAAACAGCATCTCCCGATTTCCCATGCAAACGCGTATAACTCCTCATGCACACGTCCAAATGGCTTCGTTCTTCTTCTCACGTCTTCATGCTTCCTTCTTCATCATCAAATGATAGCATGTTGACCAATCTCGGGCTGAATATTTGATCTTCATGGACTGCCCAAAATATCTGAATATTTTCATGCACTTGTGTTCTTCAAATCTTGATCTCCAATCTTTAACCTTGAACAACATGATTAACATTGAAGCTCTCAATAGTATCTTTGGATTTGATTCTTTTATGCTTTTCGGGTTCGTATCATTCCCCTCCTCTTGAAAAGAATTCGTCCTCGAATTCAAATCTCCAGGATCAAAGATGAACACGAAATGAACATCAATCTCTTTTTGCACAAGATCAATAACATGGGGCACATCTTTAGCAACCTGTAAAATAAAGATATCACAAGAAAATGGTTGACAAATGATGTTAGAATTCGGAAGCTCCTCCATGCTTGCTTGATCGAATTCTTTGTGATCTTCAACCATTGCTCCACTGATGTCAATCTCCTTTTTAGAACATAGTTGTAATTCCTCCAACTTTTCTTTGGATTCCTCAACGGCGGCAACAACCTTCATTTCTTCTCTCTCGACTTCTCCAACATCTTCACAAGTAGCAACATCTATCAATTCATCAATAGGTGCATCAACTGAAATTGTTACCTCGAAAGTAGAATCTTCTTTGATGGCAACGATCTCAGATGGTAACTCAACGTGGATCTCCTCTTGAATGTTGTTGGCTTGGCTTGGCACATCTATGCCCAACTGAACTGGTGATGCAGGCCGTGTAGGTGGTACATAGGTACGTAGAAACTCCTCGAATGACTCAGGTTCGCTCCAACGAAACGGGGTTGTTTGGCGATGAGCTCTAGGTGACAACTCTACATTTGACTCTACTTGATGTGACTCGGACAATGAATCCAAGACACGAGAGAAAACGTAGCGGAAGACTTTTAGATCGAAACACGTCAGGCGAATGAAGGATTCAATCCGACACTATGAATAAACTAAACTAATGACTAAACTCGATATTTAAGACTCGAATATGAAAGAAAAAGGGTATGGACGTATAGTATGATGATAGGGGGTGAAGAAAGGCTGGTGTAGATAGGTTATGATAAGAAAATAGGAAACTTACAATATAGGTGCTTAACTCGGCGCGAATAGCACGTATGCTTGAAATTGACGGAATCAGCTTGGAAACTCGATGAACTTGATGGATGATGGTGATATGGACGAATTGATGAAGGATGGATGTCGTTGAAGATGGCTTTGGCGGCGGTGAAGTTTGATAGAAGGATCGGCTAGGATCGGCGAACCCGTGTTGTAAACCCGAACGCGCACGTCTAACTTCTCCGGATAGCAATTCTCCCAAGTACTCGTTGTACCCTGAAGAACTTGAATAAGACTATTGAATTGCTAGATCAATAGAATTGTGTTTGATCAACCAAAGGATCGATAAATGTGATCAACCAAAGGATCGGACGTATAGTATGATGATAGGGGGTGAAGAAAGGCTGGTGTAGATAGGTTATGATAAGAAAATAGGAAACTTACAATATAGGTGCTTAACTCGGCGCGAATAGCACGTATGCTTGAAATTGACGGAATCAGCTTGGAAACTCGATGAACTTGATGGATGATGGTGATATGGACGAATTGATGAAGGATGGATGTCGTTGAAGATGGCTTTGGCGGCGGTGAAGTTTGATAGAAGGATCGGCTAGGATCGGCGAACCCGTGTTGTAAACCCGAACGCGCACGTCTAACTTCTCCGGATAGCAATTCTCCCAAGTACTCGTTGTACCCTGAAGAACTTGAATAAGACTATTGAATTGCTAGATCAATAGAATTGTGTTTGATCAACCAAAGGATCGATAAATGTGATCAACCAAAGGATCGGTGAGACAATTGAGAAATTAACTCTTTATTTCATGCAACGTCTGAATTATGAATGTCACATGGTGCTCCTATTTATAGGAGTGTATATGGACGAAAATTAGAGTCCTAATACTAGAAGAATTCAAAATAAAATAGTTCTAATCTATCTAGGATTGTTACCTTATCCAAAATCTGGTTTTAAGGTAAGAATCAAAAGATACCAAAAATAAAGATAACAAAAATCTATCTAAATCTAACTAGATAAGGATAAATCCTACCTAACTTTGGGCCTCTTATTTTTGCCACTTTTGGACCTTTAATAACACAATATGGGCTGCAATATATCATAAATAATTCGTGGCCCATATGTATTATTCTTGCCACCTTTGCATGAAAAACAGCATCTCCCGATTTCCCATGAAAACGCGTATAACTCTTCATGCACATGTCCAAATGGCTTCGTTCTTCTTCTCACGTCTTCATGCTTCCTTCTTCATCATCAAATGATAGCATGTTGACCAATCTCGGACTGAATATTTGATCTTCATGGGCTGCCCAAAATATCTGAATATTTTCATGCACTTGTGTTCTTCAAATCTTGATCTCCAATCTTTAATCTTGAACAACATGATTATCTTTGAAGCTCTCAATGGCATTCTTGGATTTGATTCTTTTATGCTTTTCGGGTTCGTATCATTCCCCTCCTCTTGAAAAGAATTCGTCCTCGAATTCAAATCTCCAGGATCAAAGATGAACACGAAATGAACATCAATCTCTTTTTGCACAAGATCAATAACATGGGGCACATCTTTAGCAACCATTGCTCCACTGATGTCATTCTCCTTTTCAGAACAAGGCTGTATCTCCATCAACTTCTCAACTTCTTTGGATTCCTCAACGGTGGCAACAATCTCTATTTCTTCTTCCTCGACTTTTCCAACATCTTCACAAGTAGCAACATCTATCAATTCATCAATAGGTGCATCAACTGAAATTGTTACCTCAAAAGTAGAATGTTCTTTGATGACAACGATCTCAGATGGTAACTCAACGTGGATCTCCTCTTGAATGTCGTGAGCTTGGTTTGGCACATCCATGACTGGCTGAACTGTTGATGCAGGCCGTGTAGGTGGCACATAGGTACGTAGAAACTCCTCAAATGACTCAGGTTCGCTCAAACGAAACGGGACTGTTTGGCGATGAGCTCTAGGTGACAACTCTACATTTGACTTTACTTGAACCGCTTCATTTTGCAGACTCTCCAACCACTTCTCTATCTCAATGGCATATTGCACCATGTCTTTCAACTTGTCGAAGTGATACAATGCTACCTTTTCTCGGATTTCCCTTCGTAGACCAGCTAGGAATCTATCCTTGGTATCTTCTAGATATTCCTCTACATTAGCTCGTCTCATGGCTTCAATCATTTTGTAGTAGTAGTCATTTACACTTCGATCTCTTTGCCTAAGCTTGTATAGCTTTTCCTCCAATTCCCATTGGTAGTGGTCTGGAATGAAGCGTTTTCGCATCAAATCTTTCAACTCACGCCATGTGTCGATAGGTGGAAGGTGATCTCGGTGGCATCGATTTTGCTGGAATTCCCACCATGCTGCTGCGTAGTCTTTAAACTCCAATGTGACTAATTGCACCTTCTTTGGCTCGGGGAAGTAGTAGTACTTAAAAATCTTATCAACTCTGTGTTCCCAATCTAGGTACACTTCTGGATCGTATAGACCCTCAAACTCTGGGATGGTTATCTTATTGCGGTGTAGACCATCGGTGTCTCTGAATCGATTTCGGTGGACTCGGACCGGATCCATCTAACTTGATGATGTGGGGCTGTTGTATGGATGGTGTAGGTAAACTTTCTGTTTGGGTGTTTGTAGACCACGGGTGTACGGGTGTATGGAGTATGTGGTGTATATGGTGAACCGGGTGTAGGTATGAAAGATATGAAAATTTCAAACCTAGAGGGTGTATGGATCGAAAATATGGGTGGATAAGGGTGGAAGATTTGATTAGATATGGATGAGGATGGAAGGATCTTGAATAGATGTAGATTAGGATGAAATCTATCTAAACAAGGAAGAAAATCTAATGGATGAGGAAAAAGGATTTTGGATGTGTTTGACCAATGTGAACACAATCTAAAGATCCCTAAAAATAAGGAAACAAATCTAAACACAAGGTAAAATCGAATCCAACAAGAATTTAAATCTGATTTTCGTTTTTTTTTTTTTTCGGTGACTTTTTTTTTTTTTAGCCGATGTCTTTTGCTCTCTTTTGTTTTTCAATGAATAACAATCAGATTACAATAGACTCGAAATAATACGAAAGTTAAATGACACGTAAGACAGATAACTGACACGTATTTGACACGTCGGATTGAACCACGACCAGCAGAGCTGACGTGGCTCTGATGCCAAATTTATGATGTGCCCCGGACAAGATATCTAAGCCAAATCAACAGAACACGTAGCGGAAGACTTTTAGATCGAAACACGTCAGGCGAATGAAGGATTCAATCCGACACTATGAATAAACTAAACTAATGACTAAACTCGATATTTAAGACTCGAATATGAAAGAAAAAGGGTATGGACGTATAGTATGATGATAGGGGGTGAAGAAAGGCTGGTGTAGATAGGTTATGATAAGAAAATAGGAAACTTACAATATAGGTGCTTAACTCGGCGCGAATAGCACGTATGCTTGAAATTGACGGAATCAGCTTGGAAACTCGATGAACTTGATGGATGATGGTGATATGGACGAATTGATGAAGGATGGATGTCGTTGAAGATGGCTTTGGCGGCGGTGAAGTTTGATAGAAGGATCGGCTAGGATCGGCGAACCCGTGTTGTAAACCCGAACGCGCACGTCTAACTTCTCCGGATAGCAATTCTCCCAAGTACTCGTTGTACCCTGAAGAACTTGAATAAGACTATTGAATTGCTAGATCAATAGAATTGTGTTTGATCAACCAAAGGATCGATAAATGTGATCAACCAAAGGATCGGTGAGACAATTGAGAAATTAACTCTTTATTTCATGCAACGTCTGAATTATGAATGTCACATGGTGCTCCTATTTATAGGAGTGTATATGGACGAAAATTAGAGTCCTAATACTAGAAGAATTCAAAATAAAATAGTTCTAATCTATCTAGGATTGTTACCTTATCCAAAATCTGGTTTTAAGGTAAGAATCAAAAGATACCAAAAATAAAGATAACAAAAATCTATCTAAATCTAACTAGATAAGGATAAATCCTAACTAACTTTGGGCCTCTTATTTTTGCCACTTTTGGACCTTTAATAACACAATATGGGCTGCAATATATCATAAATAATTCGTGGCCCATATGTATTATTCTTGCCACCTTTGCATGAAAAACAGCATCTCCCGATTTCCCATGAAAACGCGTATAACTCTTCATGCACATGTCCAAATGGCTTCGTTCTTCTTCTCACGTCTTCATGCTTCCTTCTTCATCATCAAATGATAGCATGTTGACCAATCTCGGACTGAATATTTGATCTTCATGGGCTGCCCAAAATATCTGAATATTTTCATGCACTTGTGTTCTTCAAATCTTGATCTCCAATCTTTAATCTTGAACAACATGATTATCTTTGAAGCTCTCAATGGCATTCTTGGATTTGATTCTTTTATGCTTTTCGGGTTCGTATCACTACTTGAACCACTTCATTTTGCAGACTCTCCAACCACTTCTCTATCTCAATGGCATATTGCACCATGTCTTTTAACTTGTCGAAGTGATACAATGCTACCTTTTCTCGGATTTCCCTTCGTAGACCAGCTAAGAATCTATCCATGGTATCTTCTAGATACTCCTCTATATCAGCTCGTCTCATGGCTTCAATCATTTTATAGTAGTAGTCATTTACACTTTGATCTCTTTGCCTAAGCTTGTATAGCTTTTCCTCCAATTCCCATTGGTAATGGTCCGGAATGAAGCGTTTCCGCATCAACTCTTTCAACTCACGCCATGTGTCGATAGGTGGAAGGTGATCTCGGCGGCATCGATCTTGCTGGAATTCCCACCATGTTGCTGCATAGTCTTTAAACTCCAATGTGGCTAATTGCACCTTCTTTGGCTCGGGGAAGTAGTGATACTTAAAAATCTTATCAACTCTGCGTTCCCAATCTAGGTACACTTCTGGATCGTATAGACCCTCAAACTCTGGGATGGTTATCTTGTTGCGGTGTAGACCATCGGCATCTCTGAATCGATTCGAGCGGGCTCGAACTGGATCCATCTAACTTGATGATGTGGGGTTGTTGTATAGATGGTGTAGGTAAACTTGCTGATTGGTGTATGTGGACCACGGGTGTATGGGTGTATGTGTGTATGGACTATGTGGTGTATAAGGTGAGCTGGGTGTATATGGGTGGGATGAAGAATTTCAAATCCTAGAGGTGTAAGGATCGAAATCTATGATGGATAAGGATGAATGATCTTGATTAGATATGGATTAGGATGGAAGATATCTAAACAAGGTAGGAAATCTAGTGGATAAGGTAGAATTTTTTGGATAAGTTTGACTAAGTGTGAACACAATCTAACAAATCCCAAAATATCTATCTAAGATGGATTCAAGCCTATCTAAAACAATAAAATCGAATTCAACAAGAAAATAAATCTGAATTTTCGTTTTTTTTTTTTTTTTTTTTTTTTTTTTTTTTTTTTTTCCGGCGACTTTTTTTTTTAGCCGATGTCTTTTGCTCTCTTTTGTTTTTTCAATGAATAAGAATCAGATTACAATAGACTCGAAATAATACGAAAGTTAAATGACACGTAAGACAGATAACTGGCACGTATTTGACACGTCGGAGTGAACCACGACCAGCAGAGCTGACGTGGCTCTGATGCCAAATTTATGATGTGACCCAGACAAGATATCTAAGCCAAATCAACAGAACACGTAGCGGAAGACTTAAGGACTCGAAACATGTCAGATTAAGAAGGATTCAATCCGACTAACTAGACTAAAACTCAACTAAAATAAGAATAAAAGACTCGATTAAACTAGAACTTACTAGGATAATTTGTGGAAGATAGGAGGCGGACGAGTAGTGTCTTGTGGATGAAGGTAGTGGCGTCGAGATGTAGATGATAGGTAGAATGGATTGGAACTTCAGCTGAACCCCGGCTTCAAGAGACGAAACGCAGCTCCTTCGATCTTCTCCGATTTGTTAGCAATTCTCCCAAGTACTCGTTGTACCTTGAAGAACTTGAATAAGACTATTGAATTGCTAGATCAATAGAATTGTATTTGATCAACCAAAGGATCGATAAATGTGATCAACCAAAGGATCGGTGAGACAATTGAGAAATTAACTCTTTATTTCATGCAACGTCTGAGTAATAAAGTTCACAACTGATCCCTTTATATAGGGTAGGGATTATGAACGAAAATTAAACCCTAAATCTAGGAGAAATCGAAAATCTAAAGGTGTTCTAGTCAAACTAGGATAAAATCAAAAGTTACCAAAAATAAGATAAGAAAAATCTATCTAAATCTAACTAGATAAGGATAAATCCTAACTAACTTTGGGCCTCTTATTTTTGCCACTTTTGGACCTTTAATAACACAATATGGGCTGCAATATATCATAAATAATTCGTGGCCCATATGTATTATTCTTGCCACCTTTGCATGAAAAACAGCATCTCCCAATTTCCCATGCAAACGCGTATAACTCTTCATGCACACGTCCAAATGGCTTCGTTCTTCTTCTCACGTCTTCATGCTTCCTTCTTCATCATCAAATGATAGCATGTTGACCAATCTCGGGCTGAATATTTGATCTTCATGGACTGCCCAAAATATCTGAATATTTTCATGCACTTGTGTTCTTCAAATCTTGATCTCCAATCTTTAACCTTGAACAACATGATTAACATTGAAGCTCTCAATAGTATCTTTGGATTTGATTCTTTTATGCTTTTCGGGTTCGTATCACTAGTCAAACCTATTCTCATTATGGACGAAAATTACTCAAATAATTAAATAAAAATCTGATCTAAACTATAGTCTAAATTAATTAAATAAATACTATAGTCTAAATAAAATCAATCCCATAATTAATTACTATGGGACCGATTTCTTCACTAGAAACCGCACACACATGCACGACAAATTTCATGCACATGCACACATGCTCTTGAACTCTTCATCTTCATCTCTTCAAGATTAATACTCCATGGTGTGTTCTTGATCTTCAATAGTTAATAAATTAACTATCTTGGAATTGCTTCTCTTGACTTCTTCATCTCCAACCTCGAGCTTTCTTCGAATCAACACTTGCAAGTAAGCTTGCAACTTCTTTGCTCTTGATCTTGTGATTGGTCCTCTAAATTGCAACTCCGGTTCTTCATCATCTTTGTTGTCCATGGCTTCATCAACGACCCGGACTATTAATCTAGGACGAATCTAGAGAACGTAGCGGAAGACTTAGGATACGAAACACATCAGCGAAAGAAGGGTTTCAATCCGACTCAAATAGATGACTAAAACAAACAAATCTAGACAAATAAAATACCTAGAAAAATGACACGAACTATTTAACACAAATCCAAGGAATGAGGGTTGTATAAGGACGGTTTTATGGCTGTAATGAGGGTGTTGGAATTGTGTGTTTAGGGTGAAGAATGGCTTGGAGTAGATAGGATATGATAGAGATGAAACGAATTTACGGTATGAGCGAAACGGCGTAGAGCTTGAACTCGAACACGGAGCTGAATTGAGGCGTGCGTTGATGGAGTATGGATGGCGTCGAATATGGTTGATGGATGATGATTCGTTGATGTGAATCACAACCCGATAGCCTCCTTGAATCTCGAACGTACCCAAGGATGAAATCTCTAAGTTGCTCTTCGATATTAGCGAGTATCCGTTAATCCCTCGAGTGAATTAAGGAATACCCTTGAATAAGACTTAAAGATGCTATCCTCTAAGAATGATGATTTATGACTAAATCAACAAAAGTGTTTGTTTGATCAACCTAAGGATCTTGAGACAATTGAGAAAATAACTCTTTATTTCATGCAACGTCTAAAATAATAATGTACAATGGTTCCCCTATTTATAATACTATAGGGAACGAAATTAACATAAAAAAAGGCTAAAAAATTGATCCAAAAGGGATCTCTAACTATAGTAGGAAGATACCTAAGCTAGAATTCTATTCAAAGTAGGAAATTGCCTTAAATACAATTCTAGTCAACTATGACTATATTATGGACGAAAATTACATAATAAATAATTAAAAATCTGAACTAAAATATAGACTAACATAATTAAATAAATACTATAGTCTAAATAAAATTAACCCCATAATTAAATTAATTAAGGGACGAAAATTCCATGCAACGCGAATCTGCCATGTATGCACAATTTGATGAGTTCTATCTTCATGCATTGCTCTTCAAATCTTGATCTCCAATCTTTGATTATTAAAGAAGTAACAATCTTGGGATCCTTTAATGGCAGCTTTGGATGGACCGATTTGATGATTGCCATGGTCTCATCACCTGGCCGTTTTCCTAATTTGAGGAAATCAAAATTGATGCCTAGAGGAGATTGACCGTTCACCGTGTTGAGTCAAGTCAATGACAATGCATATCGCATTGATTTACCTGGTGAGTATAAGTGTTCATCTATATTCAATGTTGCTGACTTATCTCCCTTTTCTGCAGATGATGAGTTCGATGATGATGAGCCTGTGAATTCGAGGACGAATTCTTTTCAGCAGGGGGGGAATGATAAGGTCGAGCTAGGCAAAGAAGAAGATGATCCGGAGCTGCAGTTTAGAGGTCCTATGACGCGTTTGCGAACGAAGAAGTTACAAGCTTATTTACAAGCTTCTATACGTCGGAAATTCGAAATGCATGAAGATGAAGTGAAGGTGATGTGACTCGGGACCTATGGGACACGACCAAGACAAAATACGCGGAAGCTAGAATCGGAACTACGTCGGATGCGTAAAGGATCAATACGACTCAAACAAAAGAATGAAAATACAACTCAAATATATGAACAATATACTCGATTAACGTGCTGAATTAGACTCAAACAAATAGACACATAAACAACCTAGATCATGACTCAACTAAATAAAACACACACAAATAAATAGATAGATAGGCGAATTGGGACAGATTTGTTATACGTGTTAATCAGGGTGAAATAAGCACGTATAGGTGATAATCGAATTATGGAGTGGATTTGGGCTGTTTTGTGGACTATGGATGATGATGATACGTGCGTAATATAGGGATGAAGGTAGATAAATGATGGAGATGAATAAACAAGGTAGAAGAAGTAGACTTACTCGAACCCCGTCTTGCGGTGAAGACGAAACGCGATTTCTTGAATACTCCAAGTTGGATAGCACTCCCCCCTAGACTCGATGGAATAGAAAAGAGTTTGAAATAGGACTTTAGATTTGCTAGGTCTAAAGAACTTGATAAATGGGTCGATCAACCAAAGGATCGGTGAGACAATTGAGAAATTAACTCTTTATTTCATGCAACGTCTGAATTATGAATGTCACAGGGTGCTCCTATTTATAGGAGACATAATGGATGAAAATTAGACCCTAATTAACTAGATAAACATTGAAAAATACTAATCCTAATCAATCTAGGATAAAATCAAAAGATAACAAAAATCTATCTAAATCTAACTAGATAAGGATAAATCCTAACTAACTTTGGGCTTGAACAAATCCACGCCATCTTGGACCTCCAATACTCGATCATGGGCTCAAATAATGGTATTAATTTCGTGGCCCATGTGGATGTAATTCTTGCCACCTTTGCATGAAAAACAGCAACTCCCGATTTCCCATGCAAACGCGTATAACTTTTCATGCACACGTCCAAATGGCGTCATTCTTCTTCTCACGTCTTCATGCTTCCTTCTTCATCATCAAATGATAGCATGCACACTAAACTCAAGCTGAATCTATACGTTAATTTAATCTTCAACCAGGCAGTATGCCCATACCGACTGTATTCATGTAGTATGCCCATACCGCTGGCTCTTTGAACTTCCATCTTCAACTCTTAAAGTATGATCTTGATCATCATGGATTGTTCTTCAAATCTTGATTTCCAATCTTTGATGACCCTCATTATAACAATCTTCGGACCTTTGAATGATAGCTCAGAATTTGATTCTTCAAGGCATTTCAGGATCATATCAGAAGAGCAGCTCAAGATTGATCACCATGCTATCCATTGATGATGAAGAAGGAAGCATGAAGACGTGAGAACAAGAATCACGCCATTTGGACGTGTGCATGAAGAGTTCTACGCGTTTGCATGGGAATCCGACAAGTTGTTCTTTTTCATGCAAAGGTGGCAAGATTAATAATTATAACATGGGCCACGAATTTAATTACTTAATTCAGCCCATTGTTGTGATTAATTGGGTCCAAATAGGCAAGAATATTGAAGCCCAAGTCCATTGAGATTTATCCTTATCTAGTTAGATTTAGATATATTTTTCTTATCTTATTTTTGGTAACTTTTGATTTTATTGTAGTTTGACTAGAACTCTTAGTTTGATCGATTTTTCTACTTGTTTAGGGTTAGAATTTCGTCCCTAGTCTCTCTTATAAATAGGAGCTCAATTTGTTTTGTTAAAGTTAGACAATTGCATGAATACAAGAAGTTTATTTCTCTTTTGTCTCATTGATCTTCTGTTGATCGAAAATACTACAAACAATTCTATTGAATTAGCAATCCAATAATCTTATTCAAGTTCTTTAGGGTACAACGAGTACTTGGGAGAATTGCTATCCAGAGAAGTTAGACGTGCGCGTTCGAGTTATCAACACGGGTTCGCCGAATCTAGCCGATTCCACAAGCATACATCACCGCCTTCCATCCAACCAATTCCGACGACCACTGCCGCCTTCACCGCCATTCGCCGCCGTGATTCCAGCCGTACAAGAGTCATTCATCGAGTCCTAGTACGTGTCTTCCTATTCTAGTAAGTTTCTTTATTGTTCGAGTCTTGTTCGTTTCTAGTCAAATCTTTCGTTCATTCTCTTTATTCGTATTGATCCCTTACGCATCCGACGTTGTTCCGTTCTTTGCTTCCGCGTCCTTTCGTCCGTGTCGTGTCCCATAGGTCCCGAGTCACATCACTCCTTGTGGATCGAAAATCCATCCATACACCACTGTGTGCACCATACACCATCCGTGATAAGACCCGAGCTGAGGAGATGTCTGATCCAATCAAAGTGGCAGAAGGACCGGTAACACGAGCAAGAGCTAAAAGGTTCAAGGAAAGCCTCAATGGGTTCATGCGAGAGATCTGGAACCAAGAGTTGGCTAAACGACCCGTAGAAGGAGAAGAACCCGATCCCAAGTGGAAGATAGTGATCTCGAGCTGCGGGCACGGACTACAGCACGAGTTAGGATGCGAGCACCCGGTCGCGCCGCTTGGCGCGACTACAGCGCGGGTGAATACGCGAGTGGAACCGGTCGCGCCATCAACGCTTCGGGCGATGAGACTGGCGCTGATGAGGACATCCTGACAATAATGAAGTTAATGAAGAGCTGCAATTCAAAGGACCCGTCACAAGACTACGAGCTAAGGCAAGATCTACAAAATCTACCTTAAATAGAATTCTAGTTTTAGGAAGTTGTCAAAGTCCAATTCTAGTCTAAGTTGGACTCATTATTTTCGATTCTTAGGCTTAGGATTTTCGATCCACCTATTATAAATAGGGGATCCCTATTTCATTGTTACTTTAGACTATATTTGATTAATTAAGCTTTGCTTTCAATATCGTCTCAACCCCGTTTAATCTTTGTGAGCTTAGATTTTAAATTCATACTCTTAGAATTAGCATCTCTAAGTTTTACAAAGGGAATTCGCCGTCCACGTTCGAGGGATCGTCGGAAACTCGCTATCGAAGAGCAACTTAAAGAATTTGGCCTTGTGTACATTCGAGATTCAAGGCAACTTTCGGGTTGTAATTCACATCGACAATACATCTTCCATTGCTGCCGATCGACGTCTTCCAAACACCATCAACGTCCGTACAAAGTCCAGCCCTTGTTCGAGATCAATTCTTCACCGTTTGTCTAAACCGTAAGTCCGTTTCATCTCTAACATATCCTATCTACTCTAGCCCTTCTTCACCCATACCTCACGTCCAAAACTCCATCATCAACCTCACCTAAACTCTCGCCCAAAACAGCCCTTTCCTTCTTTGAATTTGAGTTATTTTGTGTGTCATAAGTCTAGGTATTTTAATTGAGTCCTAATCGTCTAGTTATTCGAGTGTAGAATCCTTTCGTAATCGACGTAGTTTCTTTCCTAGCTTCCGCGTCTTTTGTGTCTCGTTGGTCATTGAGTCCTGGGTCACATCATAAATTGGTATTAAGAGCCACGTCGGTTTATATCGTTCGTGGTTCCATACTCGTTTATTTGTCCCGTTTATTTTGTTTGCGTTTTATCGAGTTGTAATTTAATTTCCGTATTGTTCATTGTTATAAAAAAAAACAGATCGTACAAAAAAAAAGAGAAAAGAAACGATAAAAAAAAATCGGATAAAAAAAAAGAAATCCGAAAATACAAAAAAAAAAAGAGGTATATCCATTGTTTCCTTTTTGTGTTCTATTTTATTTTGGTACCTTCCTTTTGGGTACAAATCCATAGTTGGTTATTTCCTTTTAGATTCTCTTTCTTTTTGGAAATTTCCTTCCTAGTTTGTTTAGATTTTGATAACTGCCTTAGATATCTTGTTTTATTTTTGGATTCTTTCCTTCTAGAGTCTAGCTAATTAAGGTATTTAGATTGTGTCACATAGATTGATACATATCCAAATTCCCTACTTACCTTATCTCTTTCTTCTTTCCTTATCCATTCTATTTCTTTCCTTATTCTCTCTATATTTATTTTTGGATCTCCAAATCAATTTGGGATTTCATTAATTGATCTACTTTCTTTCCTTTCTCCCTATACCCTTCGATCACCACCTCTCCCACACCACACCAATCGGCAGCCCCTACCTTGTTTTCTTTTACGTTTGTTCGTTTTGTAGGTATCATGAAGAAAGGTACCCGTCCCGAGTCATCTTCAACTCCCCCAGTCGACACTCCACCTTTGGATCCATCCGGAGATCCGTCCAGAGCCCCCATGGAGTCTACTTCGGATCCACCCACACAATGGGATCCTAAGTATCATTTTGAGGCACTCTCAAAACACTTCAAGAGACAGCACCAGGCCCTGCCTAACAAACTTGATAGCTTAGTGCACGCTATTGAACGCACTAAGATCACACCGACCATTACTCAGGCAGTTCGAGGACCAACTCGACAACACCAGCGACAGAACGAGCTCGAGGATGAGTACTTTGATGAAAATACTGAAGAACTCGACAGAGGACGCCGCCACGGTCGAGACCGCAACCGTGATGGCTATGGTGAAGATCGCATGCTCAATAACATCAAGACGAGCATCCCGGAGTTTGAAGGCCTTCACGATCCCGATATCTATCTTGATTGGGAACGTAAGGTAGAGAAGATTTTTAACTGCTACGACTTCACAGAAGTCAAAAATGTGCAGTTAGCCTGTTTGGAGTTCAGAGGCTACTCAGCCACTTGGTGGGAGATGCAGCAAGAAAGAAGGCGCAGAAATCGCAATCCACCAATTGACACATGGGAAGAAATGAAGGGATTGATGCGAGGACGTTTCATTCCAGTCCATTATGAGAGAGAGCTCGAAAAGAAGCTCAACCGGATCAAACAAGGCACCCGTTCGATTGAAGAATATCACAAAGAGTTAGAGACAGCCTTGAACCGAGTCGGGAAGGAGGACACCTTAAATGCTACCATCATTAGGTACATTGAAGGCATGAATCCCGACATTGCTTGTGAAGTCGAGTTGAAGGACTTCACCAGTGTAGAAAGGATGGTGCAGTACGCATCGATTGTGGAGAAACAACTGCGAGAAGGTCGCCGCCGTTCTCACCATAGTGCCGCCGCCACCAGACCTTCTTGGAACAAAGGTACACATTCCACATCACCTTCTACACCTTCTTCTGAGTCCACACGACCCCGAGGTCAGCCCGGACCACCTGAACGGCGTTTCGACCGTTCTACACCGCAGTCCAGCCGTAGACTCGAGTCGACACCGACGTCGACCCCAAGTGATGTGACCCGGGGCTAATGACACGATGAGACACAAAAATACGCGGAAGCTAAGGAAAGAAACTACGTTGGTGAAGTAAGGGATCTATACTCGATTATCCAGACGACTAAGACTCAACTAAGACTCAACTAAAATACCTAGACAATGACACACAAAATAAGACAAAATCCAAGTAGGGAAGGGCTGTTTTGGAACGGTTATAGGGACGATGGTGATGATGATGAATGAAGATATGGAATAGGTTTAGAAGGGGCTAGAGTAGATAGGGTATGAAAGAGATGGAACGGACTTACGGATTGAATTCAGAACGAGATGATGTTGAACTCGAACAAGGGCTGGAATGGGACGAACGTTGATGATGCTTGGATGACGTCGAACGGCGATGATGGACATGAATTACAACCCGAAAGTTGCCTTGAATCTCGAACGTACACAAGGCCAAATTCTTTAAGTTGTTCTTCGATAGCGAGTTTCCGACGATTCCTCGAACGTGGACGGCGAATTCCCTTTGTAAAACTTAGAGATGCTAAATCTAAGAGTATGAATTTAAAAGATCTAAACTCACAAAGATATAAAATGGGGTTGAGACAATATTGAAGCAAAGCTTTAATTATCAAATATGGTCTAAATAACAATGAAATATGGATCCACTATTTATAATAGTTGGATCGAATTCCTAAGGCTAAGGGACGAAAATAATAGTCCTAATTAGACTAGAATTGGACTTTGACTACTTCCTAAACTAGAATTCTATTTAAGGTAGATTTTGTAGATCTTGCCTTATCTAAAAATCTAGTCAAAACTCTATCTAAAATAACCGAAAATATTAACTAAAAATCTGCCAAAATTTCGTCCAAAATATAATAAATAAAATACTATAGTCTAATAAATCAATCCCCTTAATTGGATCATTAAGGGCCGATTATTTTGGGCTTTTCCACCATGCATGCTTAACTTGGGCTGAATAGCAAGTATACACATCTAGCCCAACAAAAGCACATTTGCACGCATCTTTCATGTATTGCACTCCACATCTTGATCTCCTTCTTCCATCATCAATAAGATCATCATCTTCAAGCTTCCTTCCATACCGTCTTCAACTTCGAACCTCTTGCGAATTACAGCTTGCAAATATTCTTGCAACTTCTTAGCTCGCAGTCTTGTGACGGGTCCTTTGAATTGCAGCTCTTCATTGACTTCCTCATTGCTATGGATGTCCTCATCACCATGGCCCCCATTCCAACGGCCTAATCAGCCCAATACGACACCGAATGCAGCCCCTAATCGAGCCCGTGACATCCAGTGTCATAAATGCCAAGGTTGGGGCCATTTTCAGAATCAGTGCCCGAACCATCGTGTTTTTTTTCTCAATGAACAAAACGGGCTTGAATCAGCCAGTGAAGACGAAGAGGAGCCCGAGGCCGCCGCCCCTGCAGCCGTCGAAGTCCCCAAAGTCGACGAGGAAGAAGATGAGGATGAATTAACCCATGTCAGCTTAGTGTCTATTCGCAGTCTGAACATCAATCGTGAAGACGAAGAGCAATCGCAGCGAGAGAACATATTCTACACTCGAGTTGCAATCAAGGATCAGACTTGTGCGATGATCATAGACAGTGGGAGTGTAATCAACGCAATCAGCCAGTATGCCGTTGATAAACTCGCCCTTACTACAACAAAGCATCCAAAGCCATACAAGCTGCGATGGCTCACTGATCGAGGTTCCATCAGAGTTACAGGTCAGGTACACGTTTCATTTACTAAAGGTCGTTATTCTGACAATGTTCTTTGTGATGTTATTCCTATGGAGGCAGCCCATATTCTTTTAGGAAGACCATGGCAATTCGACAGAAAAGCAGTTCACGATGGTTTGGCCAACACCTACTCGATCACCATGGATGGTCGAACTACTGTGCTCAAGCCACTCGCCCCTAAAGCTATTGCAGAGGATCAAGAAAGGATGCAAGAGAGATTTAAACAAGAACGGGCAAAGCAAGCCGCAGCCATCGCCCGGACCGCCGCCGTGAACGGCCAAGTTTCGGCCGAATGTTCACCGCCGAGATCTTCTTCACACTCGGCCAATGAAGCCCCTTTGAAGGCCTCTAATGATGCCTTAGTTCGTGGCAAATCATCCGGATCAGCCCCTAAAGTTGAACAAAATCGGTCCTTGTTCATCTCAGTTAAAGGCGTAGAGAAAGCATTAAAAGCAGGTTTACCTTTCGTCCTTTTATCTTATAAGGACAGTGCTACTAATAGTATTTCTTTGCCTTGTGATGTGCAGCTCCTTATGGAGGAGTTCGCGGACGTGTTCCTAGAAGAGATTCCAAGTGGATTACCTCCAATTCGTGGGATCGAGCACTAGATCGACTTCGTACCCGGCGCAGTCTTGCCCAACAGACCGGTGTACCGCACGTCTCCTGAGGAGACAAAGGAGATCGACCGTCAAGTAAAGGAGCTGTTGGAGAAGAAGCAAATCCGAGAGTCGATGAGCCCTTGTGCAGTTCCAGTCATCCTAATGCCAAAGAAGAACAATGAATGGAGGATGTACATGGATTGGAGCGCCATCAATAAAATCAAGGTTAAGTACAGATTTCCTATCCCTAGACTTGATGATATGCTAGATGAATTAAGTGGTTCTAATGTGTTTTCTAAGATAGATTTAAGATATGGGTATTTTCCAGTTAGAATGCATGAAGGGGATGAATGGAAAACTGCTAAAACAAAGCATGGTTTATATGAGTGGTTAGTTATGCCATTTGGTCTCACTAATGCACCGAGCACGTTTATGAGGTTAATGAACCATGTTTTGCGTGATGTGATTGGTAAATTTGTGGTTGTTTACTTTGATGATATCCTGATTTACAGTCACAGTGCACAGGCGCACCTAGAGCACCTTAGGTGTGTTTTTATGCTTTTGCGTGATGCAAAGTTGTATGGAAATTTGTCTAAGTGTTCCTTTTGCATAGATTAAGTTGTTTTTCTAGGCTTTGTCATCAGTTCACGAGGTATTGAGGTAGACCGTTCCAAAATCAAGGCGATTGAGGAATGACCAACCCCGAAAAATGCCTCTGAGGTTCGGTCCTTTCATGGACTAGCTGGATTTTACCGTCATTTTGTACGGGATTTCTCCAGTATAGCCGCCCCTCTTACTGAGCTAAGTAAGAAGGATCGGAAATTTGAGTGGGGTAAACAACAAGAGCATGCATTTATTACTTTGAAATCTCTGTAATGTTCTGCTCCTCTTCTTCGTTTACCTGATTTTACTAAGACTTTTGAGATCGAGTGTGATGCTTCGGGCATAGGTATTGGTGCAGTTTTGATGCAGGATCGCAGGCCCGTCGCCTACTTTAGTGAGAAGCTTAGTGGTGCAAGTTTGAAGTATTCCACGTACGACAAGGAGCTTTATGCTTTGAAGCGTGCATTGGATACATGGCAGCATTATCTTTGGCCCAAGCTTAAAGCACCTCAAAGGACAGCAAAATCTGAACAAAAGACATGCAAGATGGGTGGAATTCATCAAGTCCTTCCCATACGTGATCAAGTACAAGAAAGGCGAGGAGAACGTCGTCGCGGACGCGTTGTCTCGAAGTTACACACTTCTGAACTTAATGCATGCTAAAATGCTTGGTTTTGAGTCCATTAAGTCTCTCTATGTTGAGGACGCCTATTTCAGCCCCATTTATGCTTCATGTGTGTCGAAATCTAGAGCTATTGATTGATATTATGTGCATGATGGGTTTTTGTTTAAGGAGTCTAAGTTGTGCATTCCTATTTGTTCTATGTGTGAGCTACTTGTGTTAGAATCGCATGCGGGAGGTGTGATGGGTCATTTTGGTGTACATAAGACATTGAACTTGCTGCATAAACACTTTTATTGGCCGCATATGCGTAGGGATGTAGAGAATGTGTGTAGTCGTTGCATTACTTGTCGTCAAGCCAAATCCACTTCACACCCATTCGGCCTTTACACGCCATTACCCGCACCTACAGCCCCTTGGATTGATATTTCTATGGATTTTATCTTGGGATTACTTAGGTCTAGGACGGGTAAAGATTCGGTGTTTGTTGTAGTTGATCGGTTCTCTAAAATGGCTCATTTCAGCGCATGTAGAAAAACCGATGATGCTGTTCATATTGCCAATTTGTTCTTTGTTCATGTTGTGAGATTGCATGGAATTCCTCGTACTATTGTTAGTGATAGGGATTCTAAGTTTTTAGGACATTTTTGGCGTGTTTTGTGGGGAAAATTAGGTACTAAGTTATTATTTTCTATTGCATGTCATCCACAAACCGATGGTCAAACTGAGGTTGTGAATCGTACATTAGGAGCTTTACTTAGATCTCTAATTAAGAACAATTTGAAGTCATGGGAAGAGTGTTTACCATATGCTGAATTTGCTTACAATCGTGTTATGAATTCTTCTACTAACATGTCTCCATTTGAGGTAGTTTATGGATTTAATCCGTTAACTCCTACTGATTTGATTCCTTTACCCGTTGAGCATCTAAAGAGTGTTAAAGGTATGAAGAGACTGATTTTATTCGAGAGATGCATGAGAAGGTTCGTGCCCGGATCGAGCACAAAGGTGCTCAAACCGCCGCTGCACGCAACACGAGGCGCAAACGTGTGATATTCCAGCCCGGAGATCGAGTTTGGATTCATCTTAGTCCAGGCCGATTCCCTAACTTGAGGAAGTCGAAATTGTCGCCCCGTGGAGATGGCCCATTCACTGTTTTGAGCCGTGTTAATGATAATGCATACCGCATTGATCTCCCTGATGAGTACAAGTGTTCTTCTACGTTTAATGTTGCTGATTTGTCTCCTTTTTCTGCAGATGAATTCGACCATAAAGACCCTTCAAATTCGAGGACGAATTATCTTCAGTAGGGGGGGAATGATGAGGACATCCATAGCAATAATGAAGTCAATGAAGAGCTGCAATTCAAAGGACCCGTCACAAGACTACGAGCTAAGAAGTTGCAAGAATATTTGCAAGCTATAATTCGCAAGAGGTTCGAAGTTGAAGACGGTGTGCAAGGAAGCTTGAAGATGATGACCTTATTGAAGATGGAAGATGGAGATCAAGATATGGAATGCAATACATGAAAGAGGCGTGCAAGTGTGCTTTTGTTGGGCTAGACATGTATACTTGCTATTCAGCCCAAGTTAAGCATGCATGGTGGAAAAGCCCAAAATAATCGGTCCTTGATGATTTAATTAAGGGGATTGATTTATTAGACTATAGTATTTTTATGTTATAGTTATGGACGAATTTTGGCAGATTTTTAGTTAATATTTTCGGTTATTTTAGATAGAGATTTGACTAGATTTTTTTAGATAAGGCAAGATCTACAAAATCAACCTTAAATAGAATTCTAGTTTTAGGAAGTTGTCAAAGTCCAATTCTAGTCTAAGTTGGACTCATTATTTTCGATTCTTAGGCTTAGGATTTTCGATCCACCTATTATAAATAGGGGATCCATATTTCATTGTTACTTTAGACTATATTTGATTAATTAAGCTTTGCTTTCAATATCGTCTCAACCCCGTTTAATCTTTGTGAGTTTAGATTTTAAATTCATACTCTTAGAATTAGCATCTCTAAGTTTTACAAAGGGAATTCGCCGTCCACGTTCGAGGGATCGTCGGAAACTCACTATCGAAGAGCAACCTAAAGAATTTGGCCTTGTGTACGTTTGAGATTCAAGGTAACTTTCGGGTAGTAATTCACATCGACAATACATCTTCCATTGCCGCCGATCGACGTCTTCCAAACACCATCAACGTCCGTACCAAGTCCAGCCCTTGTTCGAGATCAATTCTTCACCGTTCGTCTAAACCGTAAGTCCGTTTCATCTCTAACATATCCTATCTACTCTAGCCCTTCTTCACCCATTCCTCACGTCCAAAACTCCATCATCAACCTCGCCTAAACTCTCGCCCAAAACAGCCCTTTCCTTCTTTGGATTTGTGTTATTTTGATGAAGAACCGGAGTTGCAATTTAGAGGACCAATCACAAAATCAAGAGCTAAGAAGTTGCAAGCTTACTTGCAAGTGTTGATTCGAAGAAAGCTCGAGATTGGAGATGAAGAAGTCAAGAGAAGCAATTCCAAGATAGTTAATTTATTAACTATTGAAGATCAAGAACACACCATGGAGTATTAATCTTGAAGAGATGAAGATGAAGAGTTCAAGAGCATGTGTGCATATGCATGAAATTTGTCGTGCATGTGTGTGCGGTTTCTAGTGAAGAAATCGGTCCCATAGTAATTAATTATGAGGTTGATTTTATTTAGACTATAGTATTTATTTAATTAATTTAGACTATAGTTTAGATCAGATTTTTATTTAATTATTTGAGTAATTTTCGTCCATAATGAGAATATGTTTGACTAGAATTGATGAGGACATCCATAGCAATGAGGAAGTCAATGAAGAGCTTCAATTCAAAGGCCCCGTCACAAGATTAAGAGCTAAGAAGTTGCAAGATTATTTGCAAGCTACAATTCGCAAGAAGCTTGAAGAAGAAGACGGCGTACAAGGAAGCTTGAAGATGATGACATTATTGACATTGGAAGATGGAGATCAAGATGTGGAGTGCAATACATGAAGGAGGCGTGCAAGTGTGCTTTTATTGGGCTTGATGTGTATACTTGCTATTCAGCCCAAGTTAAGCATGCATGGTGGAAAAGCCCAAAATAATCGGCCCTTGATGATCCAATTAAGGGGATTGATTTATTAGAATATAGTATTTTATTTTATTATGATTTGGACGAATTTTGCAGATTTTTAGTTGGTAATTTTCGGTTATTTTAGATAGAATTTTGACCAGATTTTTAGATAAGGCAAGATCTACAAAATCTACCTTAAATAGAATTCTAGTTTAGGAAGTAGTCAAAGTCCAATTCTAGTCTAATTAGGGCTATTATTTTCGTCCCTTAGCCTTAGGAATTCGATCCAACTATTATAAATAGTGGATCCATGTCTCATTGTTATTTTAGACTATATTTGATTTTTAAGCCATTGCTTTCAATATCGTCTCACCCCTTTTAATCTTTTGTGAGTTTAGATAATTAAATTCATACTCTTAGATTTAGCACCTCTAAGTTTTACAAAGGGAATTCGCCGTCCACGTTCGAGGGATCGTCGGAAACTCGCTATCCGAAGAGCAACTTAAAGAATTTGGCCTTGTGTACGTTCGAGATTCAAGGCAACTTTCGGGTTGTAATTCACATCTACCAACCATCGACCATCCAGCCATAATCGACGTCAAACATCATCATCCACGTTCGTATCAAGATCAGCCACCTTCGAGTTCAAATCGTGTCGCCTTCGTTCAATCCGTAAGTCCGTTTCAACTCTATCATACCCTATCTACTCAAGCCATTCTAAACCCATTCAATACCATCGAAATTCCATCACCCTTACCTTTATCTTAGCCGTCCAAAACAGCCCCATATTCATTGGATTTGTGTTATTTTGTGTGTCATTGTCTAGGTATTTTAGTTGAGTCTTAGTCGTCTAGTTTTCTTCCGCATATTTTACTTTGATTGTTTGAGTCATCGTAGACACAAAACTTACGTGTGTCGACGTGTGTTCGTTCCTAGAGTTCGGGTCGTATCATAAAAGTGGTATCAAAGCCACGTCGGCTTTGGTTCGTTTTTGTGTCGTACTTTATTTTCCGTTTAATCGAGTTGTAATTTAATTTCCGTTTGTTCATTATTCAAAAAAAAAAAAAAGAGACACGATCAGTTAAAAAAAAAAAAAAAAAAAAAAGAAAAGTCGATCGTTCAAAAAAAAAAAAAAAAAAAAAAAAAATCGGATTAAAAAAAAAAAAAAAAAATCCGAAATTAAAAAAAAAAAAAAAAAAACGAAAATTCATTGTTTCCTTTTGTGCAATTTTTAATTTTGGTATCTTCCTTTTGGTACTAGGTTGTTAGTTGGTAATTACCTTAAGTTTGTTTTACTTTTGGAACTTTCCATACAAGTTCTATTTCTTGTTGGTAACTTCCTTAAGTGTCTTATTTTATTTTTTGGTTCTTTCCTTCTAGAGTCTAGGCTAATTAAGGTATTTAGATTGTGTCACATAGATTGATACATATCCAAATCCCCTACTTACCTTATTTCTTTCTTTCTTCCTTATCTATTCTATTTCTTTCCTTCTTTTACCTAGATTTATTTTTGGATTTCCTAATCTATTTGGGACTTCAATAATTGATCTACTTCTTTCCTTTCCTACATTCGACCACTACCATACCCACACATACTCAACCCGTATCTCATCTACACATACCAAATTCATCCTTGTTCTGAGAATAGCATTCCCGTCCTTCCTCGAAACAAACCACACGATTCCCTTACCTTCATATACACGATTTTCACACACTGTGCACCATACACTTTGAGTGAAACACGAGTGGTAAAATCAAGAGTGAAAACAAAAGAGTGAACGTGAGATAGTGAGGACCTACCTTGTTTTCTTTACGTTTGTTCGTTTTGTAGGTATCATGAAGAAAGGAACCCACACCGAATCAACTTCTACACCTCCAGTCGATCACCATTCGACTTCACCACCTTTGGACCCGTCCAAAGACCCTTCCAAAGCACCCATGGAGTCATCCTTGGATCCACCCGCACCGTGGGATCCCAAGTACCATTTTGAAGCATTGTCTAAGCATGTTCAAAGACAACACCAGGCCCTCTCTGACAAAATAGACGATTTAGTGCATGCTCTTGAACGCACTAAAACGACACCTGTCTTTCCTCCACCCATTCGAGGAAACCAACGTCTAGAACGTCACAACGAGCCTGAAGAGGAGTACTTTGATGAGAATACTGAAGAATTTGATCGAGGACGTCGCCCGAGACGAGGCCATAGTCGAGATGACTATGAGGAAGATCGAATGCTCCACAACATCAAGACGAGCATTCCAGAATTTGAAGGCCTTCACGATCCCGATATCTATCTTGATTGGGAACGTAAGGTAGAGAAGATTTTCGCATGCTATGATTTTTCAGAAGCTAAAAAGGTGCAACTAGCATGTTTGGAGTTCAAAGGCTACGCAGCCACTTGGTGGGAAATGCAGCAAGAAAGGAGACGAAGAAACAGAAATCCACCCATTGACAATTGGGAGGAAATGAAAGGATTCTTGCGTGGACGCTTCATCCCAGTCCACTATGAAAGAGAGCTTGAGAAGAAGCTCAACCGGATCAAGCAAGGAGCTAGATCGATCGAGGAGTACCACAAAGAGCTAGAAACGGCCCTGAATCGAGTCGGAAAAGAGGAGACCTTAAATGCTACCATCATTCGGTACATTGAAGGTATGAATCCAGACATTGCCTGTGAAGTAGAACTCAAGGAGTTCACCAGCATAGAGAGAATGGTGCAGTACGCATCGATTGTGGAAAAGCAGTTGCGAGAAGGCCGCCGTCGATCCAGTCAAAGTGCAGCCCCTACTCGATCATCTTGGAGTAAAGGTACACCTTCCACATCACCTTCTACTCCTTCTACTGATTCCACACGACCCCGAGGTCAATCCGGCCCTCCGGAACGCCGTTTTGATCGTTCTACACCGCAAGCAAGCCGTAGACCCGAGTCTACACCCAGGCCACCTTTCCAACGACCCAATCAGTCCACTCCAACGCCGAATGCAGCCCCTAGTCGAGCCCGTGACATCCAATGTCATAAATGCCAAGGTTGGGGTCATTTTCAGAACCAGTGTCCAAACCGGCGTGTTCTGTTCCTCAATGAACAGAATGGACTTGAATCAGCCAGTGAAGATGAAGAGGAGCCTCAGACCGCCGCCCCTGAAGCAATTGAGGTCCCTGAAGTCGAGCCAGATGATGAAGAAGACGAGCTATCTCATGTTAGCTTGGTTTCTATTCGCAGTCTGAACATCAACCGTGAAGACGAAGAGCAATCGCAACGAGAGAACATCTTCTACACTCGAGTTGCCATCAAAGATCAGACTTGTGCCATGATCATCGACAGTGGGAGTGTAATCAACGCAATCAGTCAGTATGCCGTTGATAAACTCGCCCTCACC
Source organism: Perilla frutescens (assembly GCA_026008535.1). Lineage (NCBI taxonomy): Eukaryota > Viridiplantae > Streptophyta > Magnoliopsida > Lamiales > Lamiaceae > Perilla > Perilla frutescens. The sequence goes on from BRKX01000019.1 coordinate 38,318,822, forward strand.
ACAACAAAGCATCCGAAGCCATACAAGTTGCAGTGGCTTACTGACAGAGGATCCATTCGAGTAACAGGTCAGGTACACGTTACTTTTACTAAAGGTCGTTATTCTGACACTGTTCTTTGTGATGTTATTCCTATGGAAGCAGCCCATATACTTTTAGGAAGACCGTGGCAGTTCGACAGAAAAGCGGTTCACGATGGTTTAGCCAACACCTACTCGATTACTCGAGATGGTCGAACCACTGTGCTCAAGCCACTCACTCCTAAAGCTGTTGCAGAGGATCAAGAAAGGATGCAAGAGAGATTCAAGCAAGAACGGGCAAAACAAGCCGCAGCCGCAGCCCGAACCAACTCGGCCGCCCCTTCAACACCGAGTTCCACCTCATGCTCGACCATTACAGCCCCTAAGGCGTTTCCTAATGATGCCTTAGCTCGTGGAAAAGCACCCGGATCAGCCCCAAGTCAAGAGAAGAATCGGTCCCTGTTCATCTCAGTTAAAGGCGTAGAGAAAGCACTAAAAGCAGGTTTACCTTTTGTTCTTTTATCTTATAAGGACAGTGCTACTAATGGTGTTTCTTTGCCTTGTGATGTGCAGCCACTTATGGAGGAGTTCGCGGATGTGTTCCCGGAAGAGATTCCAAGTGGATTACCTCCAGTTCGTGGGATCGAGCACCAGATCGACTTCGTACCCGGCGCAGTCTTGCCAAACCGACCGGCATACCGCACGTCCCCTGATGAGACGAAGGAAATCGATCGCCAAGTTAAGGAGTTGCTAGAGAAGAAGCAAATCCGAGAGTCGATGAGCCCTTGTGCAGTTCCAGTCATTCTAGTGCCCAAGAAGAACAACGAATGGAGAATGTGCATGGATTGCCGCGCCATCAACAAAATAACAGTTAAGTACAGATTTCCTATCCCTAGACTTGATGATATGCTAGATGAATTAAGTGGTTCTAAGTTGTTTTCTAAGATATATTTAAGATCTGGTTATTTTCAAGTTAGAATGCATGAAGGGGATGAATGGAAAACTGCGTTTAAAACAAAGCATGGTTTATATGAGTGGTTAGTTATGCCTTTTGGTCTCACTAATGCACCGAGCACGTTTATGAGGTTAATGAATCATGTTTTGCGTGATGTGATTGGTAAATTTGTTGTTGTCTACTTTGATGATATTTTGATTTACAGTCACAATGCACAGGCGCACTTAGATCATCTTAGGCGTGTTTTCTGTCTTCTGCGAGATGCTAAGTTGTATGGAAACTTGTCTAAATGTTCTTTTTGCATGGATGAAGTCGTGTTTTTAGGCTTTGTCGTTAGTTCACGAGGTATTGAGGTAGACCGTTCCAAAATCAAAGCGATTGAGGAATGGCCAACCCCGAAAAACGCCTCTGAGGTTCGATCATTCCATGGTCTAGCTGGGTTTTACCGTCGTTTTGTACGGGATTTCTCCAGTATAGCCGCCCCTCTTACTGAGCTAAGTAAGAAGGATCGGAAATTTGAGTGGGGTAAACAACAAGAGCATGCTTTTAATACCTTGAAGTCATTGTTATGTTCTGCTCCTGTTTTGTGTTTACCTGATTTTTCCAAAACTTTTGAGATCGAGTGTGATGCCTCCGGGATAGGTATTGGTGCTGTTTTGATGCAGGAAAAACGTCCCGTGGCCTATTTCAGTGAGAAACTCAATGGCGCCAGTTTGCGTTATTCGACGTACGATAAAGAGCTATACGCTTTGAAGCGTGCATTGGATACATGGCAGCACTACTTGTGGCCCAAGGAGTTCGTCATCCACACGGATCATGAAAGCTTGAAACATTTGAAAGGGCAAAACAATCTGAACAAGAGACATGCGAGATGGGTCGAGTTCATCGAGTCCTTCCCGTATGTTATCAAGTATAAGAAAGGCGAGGAAAACGTGGTCGCCGACGCCCTATCAAGAAGGTACGCTCTTTTGAACTTAATGCATGCTAAGATGCTTGGTTTTGAGTCTATTAAAGCACTGTATGTTGAGGACGCCTATTTCAGCCCCATATATGCTTCATGTAGCTCGAAATCTAGGTCATATGATGGTTATTATGTGCATGATGGTTTCTTGTTCAAAGAGTCGAAATTATGCATCCCTACTTGTTCTATGCGTGAGTTATTAGTGTTAGAATCGCATGCGGGAGGTTTAATGGGTCACTTTGGTGTACATAAAACATTGAACTTGCTGCATGAACACTTCTTTTGGCCGCATATGCGTAAGGATGTAGAGAATGTGTGTAGTCGTTGCATTACTTGTCGTCAAGCTAAAGCCACTTCACACCCATTTGGTCTTTATTCGCCCCTACCTACCCCCTCATCTCCTTGGATTGATATTTCTATGGATTTCATCTTAGGATTGCCTAGATCTAGGTCGGGTAAGGATTCTGTGTTTGTTGTAGTTGATAGGTTTTCCAAAATGGCTCATTTCATTGCATGTAGGAAAACTGATGATGCTATACATGTTGCCAACTTGTTCTTTGTGCATGTTGTTAGATTGCATGGAATTCCTCGTACTATTGTTAGTGATAGGGATTCTAAGTTTTTAGGACATTTCTGGCGTGTTTTGTGGGGAAAATTAGGTACTAAGTTATTGTTTTCTACTGCATGTCATCCACAAACCGATGGTCAAACTGAGGTTGTGAATCGCACTTTAGGAGCTTTACTTAGGTCTCTAATTAAGAATAACTTGAAGTCATGGGAAGAATGTTTACCATATGCTGAATTTGCTTATAATCGTGTTGTGCATTCTTCTACTAACATGTCTCCGTTTGAGGTTGTTTATGGATTTAATCCATTAACTCCTAATGATTTGTTACCTTTACCTGTTGAGCATCTAACAAGTGTTAAAGGTATGAAAAGAGCTGATTTTATCAAAGAGATGCATGAGAAGGTACGTGCCCGGATTGAGCACCAAGGCTCAAGGATAGCCGCCGCACGCAACACGAGGCGCAAACGTGTCATCTTTCAGCCCGGAGATCGAGTTTGGGTACACCTTAGCCCTGGCCGATTTCCTAACTTGAGGAAGTCCAAGTTGTCGCCCCGTGGAGATGGTCCCTTTACTGTTCTAAGCCGTGTTAATGATAATGCATACCGCATTGATCTACCTGGTGAGTATAAGTGTTCTTCTACGTTTAATGTTGCTGATTTATCTCCTTTTGTTGCAGATGAATTCGACCATGATGAGGATTCAAATTCGAGGACGAATTCTTTTCAGCAGGGGGGGAATGATGAGGACATCCATAGCAATGAGGAAGTCAATGAAGAGCTTCAATTCAAAGGCCCCGTCACAAGATTAAGAGCTAAGAAGTTGCAAGATTATTTGCAAGCTACAATTCGCAAGAAGCTTGAAGAAGAAGACGGCGTACAAGGAAGCTTGAAGATGATGACATTATTGACATTGGAAGATGGAGATCAAGATGTGGAGTGCAATACATGAAGGAGGCGTGCAAGTGTGCTTTTATTGGGCTTGATGTGTATACTTGCTATTCAGCCCAAGTTAAGCATGCATGGTGGAAAAGCCCAAAATAATCGGCCCTTGATGATCCAATTAAGGGGATTGATTTATTAGAATATAGTATTTTATTTTATTATGATTTGGACGAATTTTGCAGATTTTTAGTTGGTAATTTTCGGTTATTTTAGATAGAATTTTGACCAGATTTTTAGATAAGGCAAGATCTACAAAATCTACCTTAAATAGAATTCTAGTTTAGGAAGTAGTCAAAGTCCAATTCTAGTCTAATTAGGGCTATTATTTTCGTCCCTTAGCCTTAGGAATTCGATCCAACTATTATAAATAGTGGATCCATGTCTCATTGTTATTTTAGACTATATTTGATTTTTAAGCCATTGCTTTCAATATCGTCTCACCCCTTTTAATCTTTTGTGAGTTTAGATAATTAAATTCATACTCTTAGATTTAGCACCTCTAAGTTTTACAAAGGGAATTCGCCGTCCACGTTCGAGGGATCGTCGGAAACTCGCTATCCGAAGAGCAACTTAAAGAATTTGGCCTTGTGTACGTTCGAGATTCAAGGCAACTTTCGGGTTGTAATTCACATCTACCAACCATCGACCATCCAGCCATAATCGACGTCAAACATCATCATCCACGTTCGTATCAAGATCAGCCACCTTCGAGGTCAAATCGTGTCGCCTTCGTTCAATCCGTAAGTCCGTTTCAACTCTATCATACCCTATCTACTCAAGCCATTCTAAACCCATTCAATACCATCGAAATTCCATCACCCTTACCTTTATCTTAGCCGTCCAAAACAGCCCCATATTCATTGGATTTGTGTTATTTTGTGTGTCATTGTCTAGGTATTTTAGTTGAGTCTTAGTCGTCTAGTTTTCTTCCGCATATTTTACTTTGATTGTTTGAGTCATCGTAGACACAAAACTTACGTGTGTCGACGTGTGTTCGTTCCTAGAGTTCGGGTCGTATCAAGAATTGTATTTAAGGCAATTTCCTACCTTGAATAGAATTCTAGCTTAGGTAACTTCCTAGTATAGTTAGAGATCCCTTTTGGATCAGTTTTTAGGCCTTTTTTTCTTATTAATTTCGTGCCTTTTAACCCTATAAATAGGGGAACCATGTAACATTATTATTTTAGACTCTATTTGATAAATTTAGCTTTGTGCTTTCAATATAGTCTCACTCCCTTCAAAACCTTTGTGATTTGGTTCGAAAATTACACTCTTAAAACTTAGCAAACTTTAGGTTTTATTTCAAGTCTCGTTCTAGTGCTCGTGTGGTGCTAGGGTTGGATTGCTACGAAGAGGATTCAAGTGGTGATTCGTTTGGTGGAGTAATCTTCACTAGGTGGACGCTCCGAGTTCGATTCATTCTACAACAACATCGACGCCTCCATATCAACGTCCTCCATCTTACATAATTCGTCCATATCAAGATCAAGACATCCCAAATCAGTTCGAGTTCCTTCCATCAAGTTCTCAAGTCATTCCATTAATCCGTAAGTTCGTTATATCTCTATCATACCCTATCTACTCAAGCCATTCTTCACCTATACCTCACCATCGATTTTCCTTCACCATTGCCGTTCCTTTAGCCTTCCAAGACAGCCCATTTATTTGGATTTTGTGTTTATTTGTGTGTCGTAGTCTAAGTATTTTAGTTGGTTCTTAGTCGTCTAGTTAGATACGTATTCATCCCTTTCGTCACCGGCGTAGTTTCGTTCCTTAGCTTCCGCATCGTTTATCTTTGTCGTGTCCCATAGGCCTCGGGTCACATCATAAATTGGTATCAAGAGCCACGTCGGTTCATATCGTTCGTGGTTCAATACGTCCAATTGTTCGTCTATTGTTTTGAGTCTTATCGAGTTGTAATTTAATTTTCTTATTGTTCATTGTTATAAAAAAAAAAGAAGAAAAAGAAAAACAGATCGTACAAAAGAAAAAAAAAAGATCAAAAAAAAAATCGGATAAAAAAAAAATCCGAAAATTAAAAAAAAAAAAAGAGGTATATCCATTGTTTCCTTTTGTGTTCTATTTTATTTTGGTACCTTCCAATTGGGTACAAATCCATAGTTAGATATTTCCTTTTAGATCTTATTTTCTTTTTGGAAATTTCCTTCCAAGTTTAATTTCTTTTTGGTAATTTCCTTAGGAGTCATATTTTATTTTTGGTTCTTTCTTTCTAGAGTCTAGGCTAATTAAGGTATTTAGATTGTGTCACATAGATTGATACATATCCAAATCACCCAATTGCCTTCTTGAATTCTTCTTTCCTTATCCTATTCTATTTCTTTCCTTTTTCTATCTAGATTTATTTTTGGATTTCCTAATCTAATTGGGACTTCATTAATTCATCTAATCATTTCCTTTCCTACCCCACTTACTGTCTCCACCACCTTTCTTCCACACCTAAATTTCGACAGCCCTTACACATCCATACTCGACCATCATCTCATTTACACACCAAATTCACTCTTGTTCCGACAGTAGCATACCCATCCATTCCCAGTACAAGTGAACTGATTTCTCATAGCTAGTTAGAGCTACCATATACACGATATTATCACACACTGTGCACCCATATATTGAGTGATACACGAGTGGTAAAATCAAGAGAGAAAACAAACGAGTGACGTGAGATTGTGAGGTCCTACCTTGTTTTTCTTCACGTTTGTTCGTTTTGTAGGTACCATGAAGCACGGAGACCATCCAGGGTCGTCCTTCATTCCACACGTCGACCCTCAGTTGACCACTCCATCTTTGGACCCGTCCAAAGCACCGATGGAATCTTATTCTGAGCCAGCACCACAGTGGGATCCTAAGTACCACTTTGAAGCGCTTTCAAAGCACTTCCAGAGACAGCACCAGACCCTCTCAGACAAGATTGACAATTTAGTGCATGCCTTTGAACGCACTAAAACTACACCGACCATTACTCAAGCAGTTCGAGGACTAGCTAGACACAATGAGCGTCGAGACGAGCCAGAAGAGGAGTACTACGACGAGAACACAGATGCCGAGTATGAGGCCCCTGAACGAGGCTGAGATCAGCCCCGAGCCCCTCACAGGCGTGCAGCCCGCGCCGATGACTACGGAGAAGACCGAATGCTCAATAACATCAAAACGAGCATTCCGGAGTTTGAAGGCCTTCACGATCCCGACGCATACTTAGATTGGGAACATAAGGTAGAGAAGATTTTTGCATGCTATGACTTTTCCGAGGTCAAAAAGGTGCAATTAGCATGTTTGGAGTTTAGAGGCTACGCAGCCTCATGGTGGGAGATGCAGCAGGAGAGAAAATGCCGAAATCGACATCCACCTGTCGATACTTGGGAAGAGATGAAAGGATTGATGCGAGGACGTTTTATTCTAGTCCACTATGAGAGAGAGCTTGAGAAGAAGCTCAACCGGATCAAGCAAGGCACCCGTTCGATTGAAGAATATCACAAAGAGTTGGAGACTGCCTTGAATCGAGTCGGGAAGGAGGAGACCTTAAATGCTACCATCATTCGGTACATTGAAGGTATGAATCCCGATATTGCATGTGAAGTCGAGCTCAAAGACTTCACCAGTGTAGAAAGGATGGTGCAGTACGCATCGATTGTGGAAAAGCAGCTGAGAGAAGGTCGCCGACGATCACACCACAGTGTAGCCCCTACACGGCCTTCCTGGAACAAAGGTACACCTTCCACGTCACCTTCTACACCTTCTACTAAGTCCACACGACCCCGAGGTCAATCCGAACCACCCGAACGGCGTTTCGACCGTTCTACACCGCAGTCCAACCGTAGACCCGAGTCTACACAGGCGCCACCTTCAAGGCCAGCCTACACACGGCCCAATCAGCCCACACCGACACCAAATACAGCCCCAGATTGAGCCCGAGACATACAATGCCATAAATGTCAAGGTTGGGGTCATTTTCAGAACCAGTGTCCAAACCGGCGTGTTTTGTTCATCACTGAACAAAATGAGATCGAATCCGCTAGAGAGGACGAGTCCGAGCAGCCTACGGACGTCGCTAGAACCATGGAGGAGCCGTCCCTAGCTGATCATGAAGAGGCCGAACCTGAGTTCCCTCTTGTGAGTCTTGTTTCAATTCGAAGTTTGAATATCAGTCGAGATGAAGAGCAATCGGATCAACGTGAGAACATCTTCTACATCGACAGTGGGAGCGTTATTAATGCCATCAGTCAGTATGTGGTGGACAAGCTTGGTCTAGTTCCAATGAAGCATCCAAAGCCATATAAGTTGCAGTGGCTTACAGACCGAGGCGAGATTTGCGTCGCATGCCAGGTAAGTGTTGAATTTTCCATTGTTCAATTTTCTGACACTGTTATTTGCGATGTTATTCCTATGGATGCAGCGCATATACTATTAGGTAGACCGTGGCAGTTTGACAGACACGCGGTACACGATGGTTTCTCAAATACCTACACCGTAACGCGTAACGGGCGACCTACAACATTGAAGCTGCTGTCCCCTAAAGCCGTTTCTGAGGATCAACGACTTATACAAGAGAGATTTAAAGCAGCGAGAGCAAAGGAGGCCGAAACCGCAGCCCGAGCCGCCGCCGATGATAACAAATCGGCCACACCTTCTAAACAGGCCGCTGCCTCCTCTCCATCCAAATCAGCTCCTAAACAGCCCCATAATGATTCCTTAGTGCGTGGAGATTCATCTGGATCAGCCTCAAAGAAGGATCAAAATCGCAGCTTATTCATATCTGTTAAAGGCGTAGAGAAAGCATTAAAAGCAGGTTTACCGTTTGTTCTTTTATCTTATAAGAGCAGTGCTATTAATGATGTTTCTTTGCCTAGTGTTGTGCAGCCACTTTTGGAGGAGTTCGCGAACGTGTTCCCGGAAGAGATTCCATGTGGATTGCCTCCAGTTCGTGGGATCGAGCACCAGATTGATTTCCAGCCCGGCGCCATCTTACCAAACCGCCCAGCGTACCGGACGTCCCCTGAGGAGACCAAGGAGATCGATAGACAAGTTAAAGAGCTGTTGGAGAAGAAGCAGATTCGAGAGTCGATGAGCCCATGTGCAGTTCCAGTGATTCTAGTGCCCAAGAAGAACAATGAATGGAGAATGTGCATGGATTGCAGAGCCATCAACAAGATAACAGTTAAGTATCGTTTTCCCATTCCTTGACTTGATGATATGCTAGATGAACTTAGTGGATCTAAGATTTTTTCTAAGATTGATTTGAGGTCTGGCTATTTTCAAGTCCGCATGCATGAGGGTGATGAATGGAAAACAACTTTTAAGACTAAGCATGGTTTATATGAGTGGTTGGTTATGCCTTTTGGTCTCACAAATGCACCGAGCACATTTATGAGATTAATGAACCATGTCTTACGTGATGTTATTGGGAAATATGTTGTTGTTTATTTTGATGATATCCTGATATCAGTCACAGTGCACAGGCGCACCTAGATCACCTTAGGCGCGTATTTATGCTTTTGAGAGATGCTCGTTTGTATGGCAACATGTCTAAGTGTTCTTTTTACTTAAATGAAGTAGTATTCTTAGGCTTTGTTGTGAGTTGTAGAGGTATTGAGGTTGACCGTTCCAAAATCAAGGCGATTGAGGAATGGCCAACGCCCAAAACCGCGTCTGAAGTCCGATCCTTTCACGGCCTTGCCGGATTTTATCATCGCTTTGTGCGCGATTTCTCTAGCATTGCTGCGCCTCTTACTGAGCTAAGTAAGAAGGATCACAAGTTTGAATGGGGTAAACAACAAGAGCATGCGTTTAATACTTTGAAGTCTTTATTGTGTTCTGCTCCTGTTTTATGTTTACCGGATTTTTCCAAAACTTTTGAGATCGAGTGTGATACCTCCGGGATAGGTATTGGTGCTGTTTTGATGCAGGAAAAACGTCCCGCAGCTTACTTCAGTGAGAAACTCAATGGCGCCAGTTTGCGTTATTCGACGTACGATAAAGAGCTATACGCTTTGAAGCGTGCATTGGATACATGGCAGCACTACTTGTGGCCCAAGGAGTTCGTCATTCACACAGATCATGAGAGCTTGAAGCACTTGAAAGGTCAAAGCAACTTGAACAAGCGTCATGCGAGATGGGTCGAATTCATGGAGTCGTTTCCATACGTCATTAAGTACACATTGCTTAACCTAATGCATGCTAAGATGCTTGGTTTTGAGTCCATTAAATCATTGTATGCCATGGATGATTATTTCAGCCCCATTTATGCTCAGTGTTCGAATTCTACTAGATCTTTTGATGGATTTTATGTGCATGATGGGTTTTTGTTTAGAGAATCTAAGTTGTGCATTCCTACTTGTTCTATGTGTGAGCTACTTGTTTTAGAATCGCATGCGGGAGGATTAATGGGACATTTTGGTGTGCATAAGACATTATCCTTGTTGCATGAGCATTTCTTTTGGCCGCATATGAAACGTGATGTTGAACGCATGTGTAGTAGATGTGTTACTTGTCATAAGTCTAAATCTACTTCGCATCCATTTGGTTTGTACACGCCTTTACCTGCTCCATCTAGTCCTTGGATTGATTTATCTATGGATTTTATTTTGGGATTGCCTAGGTCTAGATCGGGTAAAGATTCTGTGTTTGTTGTAGTTGATCGATTTTCCAAAATGCCACATTTCATTGCATGTAGGAAAACTGATGATGTTGTTCACATAGCCAATTTGTTCTTTATTCATGTTGTTAGATTGCATGGAATTCCTCGTACTATTGTTAGTGATAGGGATTCTAAATTTTTGGGACATTTTTGGCGCGTTCTTTGGGGAAAGCTAGGTACTAAGTTATTGTTTTCTACTGCATGTCATCCACAAACCGATGGTCAAACTGAGGTTGTGAATCGTACTTTAGGAACATTGCTTCGATCATTGATTAAGAATAATGTGAAGTCATGGGAAGAATGTTTACCTTATGCTGAGTTTGCTTACAATCGTGTTATTCATTCTTCTACTAACATGTCTCCATTTGAGGTTGTTTATGGTTTTAATCCACTAACACCTAATGATTTGATTCCTTTACCTGTTGAGCATCTAACAAGTGTTAAAGGATTAAAGAGAGCTGATCTTATCAAGGAGATGCATGAGAAAGTTAGAGCCCGGATCGAGCATAAAGGAACTCAAACCGCCGCCGCCCGTAACACACGTTGCAAACGTGTTGTCTTTCAGCCCGGTGATCATGTTTGGATTCATCTGAGTCCCGGCCGCTTTCCAAACTTGAGGAAATCAAAGTTGTCACCACGAGGAGATGGTCCTTTCACCGTCTTAAGCCATGTCAATGACAATGCATACCGCATTGATCTACCTGGTGATTATAAATGTTCTTCAGCGTTTAAATGTTGCTGATTTATCTCCCTTTGATGCAGGTGAATTCGATCAAAATGATGATCCAAATTCGAGGACGAATTCTTTTCAGCAGGGGGGGAATGATGAAGTGAAGCCATGGACAACAAAGATAATGAAGAATCGGAGTTGCAATTTAGAGGACCAATCACAAAATCAAGAGCTAAGAAGTTGCAAGCTTACTTGCAAGTGTTGATTCGAAGAAAGCTCGAGATTGGAGATGAAGAAGTCAAGAGAAGCAATTCCAAGATAGTTAATTTATTAACTATTGAAGATCAAGAACACACCATGGAGTATTAATCTTGAAGAGATGAAGATGAAGAGTTCAAGAGCATGTGTGCATATGCATGAAATTTGTCGTGCATGTGTGTGCGGTTTCTAGTGAAGAAATCGGTCCCATAGTAATTAATTATGGGGTTGATTTTATTTAGACTATAGTATTTATTTAATTAATTTAGACTATAGTTTAGATCAGATTTTTATTTAATTATTTGAGTAATTTTCGTCCATAATGAGAATAGGTTTGACTAGAATTGTATTTAAGACAATTTCCTACCTTGAATAGAATTCTAGCTTAGGTAACTTCCTAGTATAGTTAGAGATCCCTTTTGGATCAGTTTTTAGGCCTTTTTTTCTTATTAATTTCGTGCCTTTTAATCCTATAAATAGGGGAACCATGTAACATTATTATTTTAGACTCTATTTGATAAATTTAGCTTTGTGCTTTCAATATAGTCTCACTCCCTTCAAAACCTTTGTGATTTGGTTCGAAAATTACACTCTTAAAGCTTAGCAAACTTTAGGTTTTATTTCAAGTCTCGTTCTAGTGCTCGTGTGGTGCTAGGGTTGGATTGCTACGAAGAGGATTCAAGTGGTGATTCGTTTGGTGGAGTAATCTTCACTAGGTGGACGCTCCGAGTTCGATTCATTCTACAACAACATCGACGCCTCCATATCGACGTCCTCCATCTTACATAATTCGTCCATATCAAGATCAAGACATCCCAAATCAGTTCGAGTTCCTTCCATCAAGTTCTCAAGTCATTCCATTAATCCGTAAGTTCGTTATATCTCTATCATACCCTATCTACTCAAGCCATTCTTCACCTATACCTCACCATCGATTTTCCTTCACCATTGTCGTTCCTTTAGCCTTCCAAGACAGCCCATTTATTTGGATTTTGTGTTTATTTGTGTGTCGTAGTCTAAGTATTTTAGTTGGTTCTTAGTCGTCTAGTTAGATACGTATTGATCCCTTTCATCACCGGCGTAGTTTCGTTCCTTAGCTTCCGCATCGTTTATCTTTGTCGTGTCCCATAGGCCCCGGGTCACATCATATTTTGTGTGTCATAAGTCTAGGTATAGAATCGTCTAGTTATTCGAGTATAGAATCCTTTCATAATCGACGTAGTTTCTTTCCTAGCTTCCGCGTCTTTTGTGTCTCGTTGGTCATTGAGTCCCGGGTCACATCAGGCGCGTTCTATAGTGCGAGCTGAGGCGCGAGTGAAGCCGGTCGCGCCACAGACGCTACACAGAATGAGACCGGGCGTGACCTACAGCGCGAGTGGAGGCGCGATTGACCCCGTGTCGCGCCCATCTGGGCGTGTCCGGAATTGCTCGATTTTATGTTTTAATTTCCTAGTTTAAGTTGGATATTAATTTAGGGCTTAGTTAATTTTGGACCAACTATATAAGGCTTGTAGCTCTCATTCTTGAGAACAACTTTGATATCATTAATTTTATTACGTGAGTTATTCACTTTTCTCTCTGAGAGAGTTATTTGAGTTTCACAACACAGAGTGAGATTCAATCGACTTATCAAATGGATTCGCATCCCCGTTTGTGGCGTCATCACCCAATCCAAGTTCGTGTTTCCAATTGATCGAGGGTCTCGACTATTTCGTGTTCGAGGTTTGACATCTTTGAGAGGCTAGGGTTTGGATCCATCCATCCATTCCGTGGAATCTGTTACAATCCTGGATAAAACATCTGCTGTCTTTGTCGTATGCCGGCGAGGATTGCATCAATCCGTATACCATCTGGACCATATACCCATGCACCCATGCACCCCACGGTCCATACACCATACACCACTCATACTCCATACACCCGTACACCATATACACCAAATTCTCACCATCTGTACAGCAACAATAAATTGACCATCCCCGAGTTTGAAGGTCTATACGATCCCAATGCATACCTTGATTGGGAACGAAAAGTAGACAAGGTTTTTGAGTACTACGACTTCCCCGAGCTAAAGAAGGTGAAATTAGTTTCCTTGGAGTTTAGAGGCTACGCAACAACATGGTGGGGATTCTAGCAGAACCGATGCCATCAAGATCACCTTCCACCTATCGACACATGGCATGAGTTGAAAGATTTGATGCGGAAACGCTTCATTCCAGATCACTACCAATGGGAGTTGGAGGAAAAACTATACAAGCTTAGACAAAGAGATCGAAGTGTAAATGACTACTACAACAAAATGATTGAAGCCATGAGACGAGCTGATGTAGAAGAATATCCAGAAGATACCATGGATAGATTTCTAGCTGGTCTACGAAGGGCAATCCGAGAAAAGGTAGCATTGTATCACTTCGACAAGTTGAAAGACATGGTGCAATAGGCCATTGAGATAGAGAAGTGGTAGCAGAGTCTACGAATCACAGGGTCGAATCTTCGCAATAAAAAGATGAAAGCAGATGCTGAAAAATAATGAGAAATCAAAAGGGAAGAAGAAGAAGAAGAAGAAGAAGAAGAAGAAGAACGTAAATCAGCGAGAGAGGGAGAGAAAAGGGGGAAAAAAAATGAAGTGGTTCAAGTAAAATCGAATGTAGAGTTGTCACCTAGAGCTCATTGCCAAACAGCCCCGTTTCGTTGGAGCGAACCTTAATCATTCGAGGAGTTCCTACGTACCTATGTACCACCTCCACAGCCTGCATCACCAGTTCAGCTGGTCATGGATGTGCCAAGCCTAGCTGATATGAGCATGAAAAGCCTTGAGGAATCTAATCCGAAGCTGCAAATACGTGGTCCATTTACACGACTTCGAGCAATACAATTGCAAGGATTTTTCCAAGCATTTGTATGTAAAAAGTTCGAAGATGACAAAGGAATTGAGAGCATCCCAAAGATTGCTACTTTGTTAATAATCAAAGATTGGAGATCAAGATTTGAAGAGCAATGCATGAAGATAGAACTCATCAAATTGTGCATGCATGGTAGATTCGCGTTGCATGGAATTACGTCGGAAGCAAAGGGAAGAAACTACGTCGGTACGAAAGGATTCTATACTCGAATAACTAGGCGACCAAGACTCAACTAAAATACCTAGAACTTTGACACAAATTAAATAACACAAACCAAGGGTTCAAGGGGCTGAATTGGACGGTTTTATAGGGCTGGAAATTGGAAGAATTTCGTGTGTGAAGGTTGGTGAAGAAGGGCTTGGAGAAGATAGGATATGTTAGTGTTTGAACGGACTTACGGATATAACGAACGGATGTAGAATTCGGACTTGAAGGGGGCTGCCGTGATTTGGACGTTGATGGCTGATTTGGAGGTCGTCGATGATGGTGATGGACGTGTGGTGTTGATGAAGTGATTCACAACCCGATAGCCTCCTTGAATCTCGAACGTCTTCAAGGTTGAAATCTCCAAGTTGTTCCTCGTTAGCGAATACCGGTCAATCCCTCAAGTGAATTGAGCAATACCCTTGAATAAGACTTGTAGTTGCTAGCTCCAAGAATGAATATTTTCGTGTGAAAAGTATTCAAAAGACAAATAGATTTGAGACACAAATTGAATGCAAAAGCAATTTAATTCAACAATGTCTAAAGTATCAATGAGACATGGTTCCCCTATTTATAAGCACTAAGGGGGACGAAAATTAGCATAAAAAAAGGCCTAAAGATTGATCCAAAAGGGATCTCTAACTATACTAGGAAGTTCCCTAAGCTAGAATTCTATTCAAGGTAGGAAATTGCCTTAAATACAATTCTAGTCAAACTTGACCTCAATATGGACGAAAATTACTACTAAATAATTAAATAAATCTGATCCAACTATAGTCTTAATTAAATAAAATAAATACTATAGTCTAAAATAAAATCAACCCCATAATTAATTACTATGGGACCGATTTCTTCACTAGAAACCGCACACAGCTCTTCAAGATTAATACTCCATGGTGTGTTCTTGATCTTCAATAGTTAATAAATTAACTATCTTGGAATTGCTTCTCTTGACTTCTTCATCTCCAATCTCGAGCTTTCTTCGAATCAACACTTGCAAGTAAGCTTGCAACTTCTTAGCTCTTGATCTTGTGATTGGTCCTCTAAATTGCAACTCCGGTTCTTCATCATCTTTGTTGTCCATGGCTTCATCATTCCCCCCCTGCTGAAAAGAATTCGTCCTCGAATTTGGATCATCATCTTGATCAAATTCATCTGCATCAAAGGGAGATAAATCAGCTACATTAAACGTTGAAGAACATTTATACTCACCAGGTAGATCAATGCGGTATGCATTGTCATTGACACGGCTTAAGACGGTGAAAGGACCATCTCCTCTTGGTGACAACTTTGATTTCCTCAAGTTTGGAAAGCGGCCGGGACTCAGATGAATCCAAACACGATCACCGGCCTGAAAGACAACACGTTTGCGACGTGTGTTACGGGCGGCGGCGGTTTGAGTTCCTTTATGCTCGATCCGGGCTCTAGCTTTCTCATGCATCTCCTTGATAAGATCAGCTCTCTTTAATCCTTTAACACTTATTAGATGCTCAACGGGTAAAGGAATCAAATCATTAGGTCTTAGTGGATTAAAACCATAAACAACTTCAAATGGAGACATGTTAGTAGAAGAATGAATAACACGATTGTAAGCAAACTCAGCATAAGGTAAACATTCTTCCCATGACTTCACATTATTCTTAATCAATGATCTAAGCAATGTTCCTAAAGTACGATTCACAACCTCAGTTTGACCATCGGTTTGTGGATGACATGCAGTAGAAAACAATAACTTAGTACCTAGCTTTCCCCAAAGAACGCGCCAAAAATGTCCCAAAAATTTAGAATCCCTATCACTAACAATAGTACGAGGAATTCCATGCAATCTAACAACATGAATAAAGAACAAATTGGCTATGTGAACAGCATCATCAGTTTTCCTACATGCAATGAAATGCGCCATCTTGGAAAACCTATCAACTACAACAAACACAGAATCTTTACCCGATCTAGACCTAGGCAATCCCAAAATAAAATCCATAGATAAATCAATCCAAGGACTAGATGGAGCAGGTCGTGTACAAACCAAATGGATTCGAAGTAGATTTAGACTTATGACAAGTAACACATCTACTACACATGCGTTCAACATCACGTTTCATATGCGGCCAAAAGAAATGCTCATGCAACAAGGATAATGTCTTATGTATACCAAAATGTCCCATTAATCCTCCCGCATGCGATTCTAAAACAAGTAGCTCACGCATAGAACAAGTAGGAATGCACAACTTAGATTCTCTAAATAAAAACCCATCATGCACATAAAATCCATCAAAAGATCTAGTAGAATTCGAACACTGAGCATAAATGGGGCTGAAATAATCGTCCATGGCATACAATGATTTAATGGACTCAAAACCAAGCATCTTAGCATGCATTAGGTTAAGCAACGTGTACCTTCGAGAGAGGGCGTCGGCGACGACGTTGTCTTCTCCTTTCTTGTACTTGATGACGTATGGAAACGACTCGATGAATTCGACCCATCTCGCATGACGCTTGTTCAAGTTGCTTTGACCTTTCAAGTGCTTGAAGCTCTCATGATCCGTGTGAATGACGAACTCCTTGGGCCACAAATAGTGCTGCCATGTATCCAATGCACGCTTCAAAGCGTATAGCTCTTTATCGTACGTCGAATAACGCAAACTGGCGCCATTGAGTTTCTCACTGAAGTAAGCTACGGGACGTTTTTCCTGCATCAAAACAGCACCAAAACCTATCCCGGAGGCATCACACTCGATCTCAAAAGTTTTGGAAAAATCAGGTAAACACAAAACAGGAGCAGAACATAACAAAGATTTCAAAGTATTAAACGCATGCTCTTGTTGCTTACCCCATTCAAACTTGCGATCCTTCTTACTTAGCTCAGTAAGAGGCGCGGCAATGCTAGAGAAATCGCGCACAAAGCGACGATAAAATCCGGCAAGGCCGTGAAAGGATCGGACTTCAGACGCGGTTTTGGGCGTTGGCCATTCCTCAATCGCCTTGATTTTGGAACGGTCAACCTCAATACCTCTACAACTCACAACAAAGCCTAAGAATACTACTTCATTCAAGCAAAAAGAACACTTAGACATGTTGCCATACAATCGAGCATCTCTCAAAAGCAAAAATACGCGCCTAAGGTGATCTAGGTGCGCCTGTGCACTGTGACTGTATATCAGGATATCATCAAAGTAAACAACAACATATTTCCCAATAACATCACGCAAAACATGATTCATCAATCTCATAAATGTGCTCGGTGCATTTGTGAGACCAAAAGGCATAACCAACCATTCATATAAACCATGCTTAGTCTTAAAAGCTGTTTTCCATTCATCTCCTTCATGCATGCGAACGTGAAAATAACCAGACCTCAAATCAATCTTAGAAAATATCTTAGATCCACTAAGTTCATCTAGCATATCATCAAGCCTAGGAATGGGAAAACGATACTTAACTGTTATCTTGTTGATGGCTCTGCAATCCATGCACATTCTCCATTCATTGTTCTTCTTGGGCACTAGAATCACTGGAACTGCACATGGGCTCATCGACTCTCTGATTTGCTTCTTCTCCAACAGCTCCTTAACTTGACGGTCTATCTCCTTAGTCTCTTCAGGCGACGTGCGGTAAGCTGGGCGATTCGGCAAGACGGCTCCGGGCACGAAATCAATCTGGTGCTCGATCCCACGAACTGGAGGTAATCCACTTGGAATCTCATCCGGAAATACGTCCTCGAACTCCTTCATGAGTGGCTGCACATCACTAGGCAAAGAAACATCGTTAGTAGCACTGTTCTTACAAGTTAAAAGAACTAAAGGCAAACATGCTTTAATAGCTTTCTCAACGCCTTTAATTGTGCAAAACAGGGCTCGATTCTTCTCTTGTGACTTAGGGGCTGAACTCACGCCTTTTCCATATGTAATGGAGCTGGAATGAGGTGTGGAAGGGGCTGCAATGGTTGTGGAAGAAGTAGGGGGCGGCGGTGAAGAGGATTCGGCCGTGAAGGGGCTGTCCGTGGTAATGGCTCGGACGGCGGCTGCGGTGGTCTTCTCACGCTCCTCTCTGAACCTTGCTCGCATTATTTCTTGCTCCTCTTGAACAGCTTTGGGTGTCAACGGCTTCAAGATGGTGGTTCGGCCGTCTTTCTTCACTGTGTAGGTGTTCGTGAGTCCGTCGTGTACAGCTTGTCTATCGAATTGCCACGGTCTCCCTAAAAGTATATGTGCTGCATCCATAGGAATAACATCGCATAATACAGTGTCAGAATAACGACCAATGGAAAAGGATACATGTACCTGACCGGTTACACGAACTGTGCCTCTTTCGGTAAGCCATTGCAAGCGGTATGGATTTGGATGCTTCACAGTGGAAAGTCCAAGTTTGTCGACTGCGTACTGGCTTACTGCATTGATAACACTCCCACTATCAACGATCATCGCGCAACTCTTGCCTTGAACAGCAACTTTCGTGTAGAAGATGTTCTCTCGCTGCGATTGTTGCTCTTCTTCTCGGTTTATGTTCAGACTGCGGATAGAAACCAAACTGACATGAAGATTCTCGGGTTCTTCTTCTTCAAACTCATCTTGGGCGTCTTCTTCAGGTGAAGGGTCGGCCTTGGGCGGTTCATCATCTTCACTGGCTGATTCGAGCTCATTCTGATCCGTGATGAAAAGAACGCGTCGGTTTGGGCACTGATTCTGAAAATGGCCCCAACCTTGGCATTTATGGCATTGAACATCTTGGGCTCGACTAGGGGCTGAAGTTGGCGCCGGACTGGGCTGATTGGGCCGTTGGAATGGTGGCCTTGGTGTAGACTCGGGTCTACGGTTGGCTTGCGGTGTAGAACGATCGAAACGGCGATCCGGAGGTCCGGATTGACCACAGGGTCGTGTAGAATCAACAGAAGGAGTAGAAGGTGATGTGGAAGGTGTACCTTTACTCCAAGATTGGCGAGTAGGGGCTGAAGTCTGACTGGATCGACGGCGGCCTTCTCGCAACTGCTTTTCCACAATTGATGCGTACTGCACCATTCTCTCTATGCTTGTGAATTCTTTGAGTTCCACTTCACATGCAATATCGGAATTCATACCTTCAATGTACCGAATGATGGTAGCATTCAAGGTCTCTTCTTTCCCAACTCGATTCAAGGCTGTCTCGAGCTCCTTATGGTACTCTTCAATCGAACGGGTTCCTTGCTTGATCCGGTTGAGCTTCTTTTCAAGCTCTCTTTCATAGTGGACTGGAATGAAACGTCCACGCATTAATCCCTTCATTTCTTCCCATGTGTCAATTGGCGGATTGCGGTTTCTGCGCCTTCTTTCCTGCTGCATCTCCCACCAAGTGGCTGCGTAGCCTCTGAACTCCAAACAGGCTAACTGCACCTTTTTGACCTCTGTAAAGTCGTAGCAGTCAAAAATCTTCTCTACCTTACGTTCCCAATCAAGATAGATATCGGGATCGTGAAGGCCTTCAAACTCCGGAATGCTCATTTTGATGTTGTTGAGCATTCGGTCTTCATTATAGTCATCACGATAATTTCCACGTCTCTGGCGACGGCCTTGGTCGAACTCTTCAGTATTCTCATCAAAGTACTCCTCTTCAGGCTCGTTTTGACGCTCATTGCGTCTAGTGGGTCCTTGAACTGCCTGAGTAATGGTCGGTGTGATCTTAGTGCGTTCAATAGCATGCACTAAGCTATCAAGTTTGTCAGACAGGGCCTGGTGCTGTCTCTGGAAGTGTTTTGAGAGTGCCTCAAAATGATACTTAGGATCCCACGGTGCGGGTGGATCCGAAGTGGACTCCATGGGGGCTTTGGACGGATCTCGGGATGGGTCCAAAGGTGGAGTATCGGCTGGGGGAGTCTGGGAGGACTCAGATCGTGTACCTTTCTTCATGATACCTACAAGATGAACAAACGTAAAGGAAAACAAGGTAGAACCTCACAACCTCACGTTCACTCGTTTGTTTTCACTCTTGATTTTACCACTCGTGTTTGCACTCAAAGTGTTTAGTGAAGTGTGTGTGTCATGTATAATGGAATGGAGGAGTAGAACTCTTGTCGAATGTCGAGGGTACGGATGAATTGCACGAAGGTGTAGACGAGTATCACTATCTAGGATCAATGGATGAGATGGTATGATGATGTGTAGGAGGCGTGTGGCTTATGTGGCAAAGGGTGGGGACGTGTAGGACTAGGTGGCGTGTGGTAGGTGGGGTCGAGTAGGGTAGGGTGTAATAGGATTAGATGGATCCCCAAGTGTAGAAGGAAAGATGTAGGAAGGAAAAGGAAAGAAAGAATAGGTTATTTGGAAAGTGTTACACAATTGTGACACAATTCTAAATATCCTAATTGGACTAGACTCTAAAAGGAATGAACCAAAATTAAAATACAACTCAAAAGGAAACTACCAAAAAGAATTAAAACTTGGAAGGAAAGTTCCAAAAATAAAACAAGACTCTAAAGGAAGTTACCAACTAAGGAATTATCCTAGAAGGAAACTACCAAAATTAAAATAGAACTGAGAAGGAAAGTTCCAAAAAATAAAATAGACTCACAAGGTAACTACCAAATAAGATGAAATACTAAAAGGAAATTACCAAAATAAATCAAGACTCAAATGGAAACACAATGAATATACCTCTTTTTTTTTTTTTTTTTTGAATTTTCGGATTTTTTTTTTCTCTTCTTTTATCCGATTTTTTTTTTTTATCGCTCTTTTTTCTCTTTTTTTTTTTTTTTTACGATCTGATTTTCTTTTTCTTTTTTTTTAAACAAGGAACAATATGGAAATTAAATTACAACTCGATAAAACGCAAACAAAATAAACGGAACAAATAAACGAGTATGGAACCACGAACGATATAAACCGACGTGGCTCTTGATACCAAAATATGATGTGACCCGGGACTAAATGACCAACGAGACACAAAAGACGCGGAAGCAAAGGAAAGAAACTACGTCGGTACGAAAGGATTCTATACTCGAATAACTAGGCGACCAAGACTCAACTAAAATACCTAGAACTTTGACACAAATTAAATAACACAAACCAAGGGTTCAAGGGGCTGAATTGGACGGTTTTATAGGGCTGGAAATTGGAAGAATTTTGTGTGTGAAGGTTGGTGAAGAAGGGCTTGGAGAAGATAGGATATGTTAGTGTTTGAACGGACTTACGGATATAACGAACGGATGTAGAATTCGGACTTGAAGGGGGCTGCCGTGATTTGGACGTTGATGGCTGATTTGGAGGTCGTCGATGATGGTGATGGACGTGTGGTGTTGATGAAGTGATTCACAACCCGATAGCCTCCTTGAATCTCGAACGTCTTCAAGGTTGAAATCTCCAAGTTGTTCCTCGTTAGCGAATACCGGTCAATCCCTCAAGTGAATTGAGCAATACCCTTGAATAAGACTTGTAGTTGCTAGCTCCAAGAATGAATATTTTCGTGTGAAAAGTATTCAAAAGACAAATAGATTTGAGACACAAATTGAATGCAAAAGTAATTTAATTCAACAATGTCTAAAGTATCAATGAGACATGGTTCCCCTATTTTAAGCACTAAGGGGGACGAAAATTAGCATAAAAAAAGGCCTAAAGATTGATCCAAAAGGGATCTCTAACTATACTAGGAAGTTCCCTAAGCTAGAATTCTATTCAAGGTAGGAAATTGCCTTAAATACAATTCTAGTCAAACTTGACCTCAATATGGACGAAAATTACTACTAAATAATTAAATAAATCTGATCCAACTATAGTCTTAATTAAATAAAATAAATACTATAGTCTAAAATAAAATCAACCCCATAATTAATTACTATGGGACCGATTTCTTCACTAGAAACCGCACACAGCTCTTCAAGATTAATACTCCATGGTGTGTTCTTGATCTTCAATAGTTAATAAATTAACTATCTTGGAATTGCTTCTCTTGACTTCTTCATCTCCAATCTCGAGCTTTCTTCGAATCAACACTTGCAAGTAAGCTTGCAACTTCTTAGCTCTTGATCTTGTGATTGGTCCTCTAAATTGCAACTCCGGTTCTTCATCATCTTTGTTGTCCATGGCTTCATCAGATCATTGCCATCAAAGAAGATTCTACTTTTGAGGTAACAATTTCAGTTGATGCACCTATTGAAGAACTGATCGATGTTGCAACTTGTGAGAAGGTTGTTGAAGAGCTTGATCTAGAAGAGTCGGATCAACCTTTCAGTGAAGAAGAAGAAGAAATGGAGATCAAGTAAATGAAAAATTGGAGGAATTACAACCATGTTCTAAAAATGAGATTGACATCAGTGGAGCAATGATTGAAGATCACACAAGGAGTTCGAACCAGCAAGCTTAGAGGAGTTGCCGAGTTCTAACATTAGTTGTCCACCATTGATGAAGCCATGCAAGGCCTTGAAGAACTAAATTCGGAGCTGCCATTTAGATGTTCAATTACACGATTTCGAGCCAAGAAATTGCAAGGTTGTTTCCAAGCAATTATTCGCAAGAAATTTGAAGAATTAGAAGAAGTTAAATGCAGCCCCAAGATTGTTACTTTGTTAACAATTAAAGATTGGAGATCAAGATTTGAAGAGCAATGCATGAAGATAGAACTCATCAAATTGTGCATGCATGACAGATTCGCGTTGCATGGAATTTTCGTCCCTTAGTTGATTTAATTAGGGATTGAATTTTATTTAGACTATAGTATTTATTTAATTATGTTAGACTATAGTTTAGTTCAGATTTTTATTTAATTTAATGTAATTTTCGTCCATATTAAAGTCAAGGTTGACTAGAATTGTATTTAAGGCAATTTCCTACCTTGAATAGAATTCTAGTTTAGGAAACTTCCTAGTATAGTTAGAGATCCCTTTTGGATCAATTTTTGAGTCTTTTTTGATGCAAATTTCGTCCCCCTTATGTCTTATAAATAGGGGAACCATGTTACATTGATACTTTAGACATTATTGAAAATATTTTGCTTTTGCATCCAATTGTGATGTGACCCGGGGCCTATGGGACACGACAAAGATAAACAATGCGGAAGCTAAGGAACGAAACTACGCCGGTGACGAAAGGGATCAATACGTATCTAACTAGACGACTAAGAACCAACTAAAATACCTAGACTACGACACACAAAATTAACACAAAATCCAAATATATGGGCTGTCTTGGGAGGCTAAAGGAACGTCAATGGTGAAGGAAAATCGATGGTGAGGTATAGGTGAAGAATGGCTTGAGTAGATAGGGTATATAGAGATATAACGAACTTACGGATTAATGGAACGACTTGAGAACTTGAAGGAAAGAACTCGAACTGAATTGGGATGTCTTGATCTTGATATGGACGAATTATGTAAGATGGAGGACGTCGATATGGAGGCATCGATGTTGTTGTAGAATGAATCGAACTCGGAGCGTCCACCTAGTGAAGATTACTCCACCAAACGAATCACCACTTGAATCCTCTTCGTAGCAATCCAACCCTAGCACCACACGAGCACTAGAACGAGACTTGAAATAAAACTTAAAGTTTGCTAAGCTTTAAGAGTGTAATTTTCGAACCAAATCACAAAGGTTTTGAAGGGGGTGAGACTATATTGAAAGCACAAAGCTAAATTTATCAAATAGAGTCTAAAATAATAATGTTACATGGTTCCCCTATTTATAGGGTTAAAAGCCACGAAAATAATAAGGTTAAAAGGCCTAAAAATTGATCCAAAAGAGATCTCTAACTATACTAGGAAGATACCTAAGCTAGAATTCTATTCAAGGTAGGAAATTGCCTTAAATACAATTCTAGTCAAACCTATTCTCATTATGGACGAAAATTACTCAAATAATTAAATAAAAATCTGATCTAAACTATAGTCTAAATTAATTAAATAAATACTATAGTCTAAATAAAATCAACCCCATAATTAATTACTATGGGACCGATTTCTTCACTAGAAACCGCACACACATGCACGACAAATTTCATGCACATGCACACATGCTCTTGAACTCTTCATCTTCATCTCTTCAAGATTAATACTCCATGGTGTGTTCTTGATCTTCAATAGTTAATAAATTAACTATCTTGGAATTGCTTCTCTTGACTTCTTCATCTCCAATCTCGAGCTTTCTTCGAATCAACACTTGCAAGTAAGCTTGCAACTTCTTAGCTCTTGATCTTGTGATTGGTCCTCTAAATTGTAACTCCGGTTCTTCATCATCTTTGTTGTCCATGGCTTCATCATTCCCCCCCTGCTGAAAAGAATTCGTCCTCGAATTTGGATCATCATCTTGATCGAATTCACCTGCATCAAAGGGAGATAAATCAGCAACATTAAACGTTGAAGAACATTTATACTCACCAGGTAGATCAATGCGGTATGCATTGTCATTGACACGGCTTAAGACGGTGAAAGGACCATCTCCTCGTGGTGACAACTTTGATTTCCTCAAGTTTGGAAAGCGGCCGGGACTCAGATGAATCCAAACACGATCACCGGGCTGAAAGACAACACGTTTGCGACGTGTGTTACGGGCGGCGGCGGTTTGAGTTCCTTTATGCTCGATCCGGGCTCTAGCTTTCTCATGCATCTCCTTGATAAGATCAGCTCTCTTTAATCCTTTAACACTTGTTAGATGCTCAACGGGTAAAGGAATCAAATCATTAGGTGTTAGTGGATTAAAACCATAAACAACCTCAAATGGAGACATGTTAGTAGAAAAATGAATAACACGATTGTAAGCAAACTCAGCATAAGGTAAACATTCTTCCCATGACTTCACATTATTCTTAATCAATGATCTAAGCAATGTTCCTAAAGTACGATTCACAACCTCAGTTTGACCATCGGTTTGTGGATGACATGCAGTAGAAAACAATAACTTAGTACCTAGCTTTCCCCAAAGAACGCGCCAAAAATGTCCCAAAAATTTAGAATCCCTATCACTAACAATAGTACGAGGAATTCCATGCAATCTAACAACATGAATAAAGAACAAATTGGCTATGTGAACAGCATCATCAGTTTTCCTACATGCAATGAAATGCGCCATCTTGGAAAACCTATCAACTACAACAAACACAGAATCTTTACCCGATCTAGACCTAGGCAATCCCAAAATAAAATCCATAGATAAATCAATCCAATGACTAGATGGAGCAGGTAAAGGCGTGTACAAACCAAATGGATTCGAAGTAGATTTAGACTTATGACAAGTAACACATCTACTACACATGCGTTCAACATCACGTTTCATATGCGGCCAAAAGAAATGCTCATGCAACAAGGATAATGTCTTATGTACACCAAAATGTCCCATTAATCCTCCCGCATGCCATTCTAAAACAAGTAGCTCACGCATAGAACAAGTAGGAATGCACAACTTAGATTCTCTAAACAAAAACCCATCATGCACATAAAATCCATCAAAAGATCTAGTAGAATTCGAACACTGAGCATAAATGGGGCTGAAATAATCGTCCATGGCATACAATGATTTAATGGACTCAAAACCAAGCATCTTAGCATGCATTAGGTTAAGCAACGTGTACCGTCGAGAAAGGGCGTCGGCGACGACGTTGTCTTCTCCTTTCTTGTACTTGATGACGTATGGAAACGACTCGATGAATTCGACCCATCTCGCATGACGCTTGTTCAAGTTGCTTTGACCTTTCAAGTGCTTCAAGCTCTCATGATCTGTGTGAATGACGAACTCCTTGGGCCACAAGTAGTGCTGCCATGTATCCAATGCACGCTTCAAAGCGTATAGCTCTTTATCGTACGTCGAATAACGCAAACTGGCGCCATTGAGTTTCTCACTGAAGTAAGCTATGGGACATTTTTCCTGCATCAAAACAGCACCAATACCTATCCCGGAGGCATCACACTCGATCTCAAAAGTTTTGGAAAAATCAGGTAAACACAAAACAGGAGCAGAACACAATAAAGACTTCAAAGTATTAAACGCATGCTCTTGTTGTTTACCCCATTCAAACTTGCGATCCTTCTTACTTAGCTCAGTAAGAGGCGCGGCAATGCTAGAGAAATCGCGCACAAAGCGACGATAAAATCCGGCAAGGCCGTGAAAGGATCGGACTTCAGACGCGGTTTTGGGCGTTGGCCATTCCTCAATCGCCTTAATTTTGGAACGGTCAACCTCAATACCTCTACAACTCACAACAAAGCCTAAGAATACTACTTCATTTAAGCAAAAAGAACACTTAGACATGTTGCCATACAAACGAGCATCTCTCAAAAGCATAAATACGCGCCTAAGGTGATCTAGGTGCGCCTGTGCACTGTGACTGTATATCAGGATATCATCAAAATAAACAACAACATATTTCCTAATAACATCACGTAAGACATGGTTCATTAATCTCATAAATGTGCTCGGTGCATTTGTGAGACCAAAAGGCATAACCAACCACTCATATAAACCATGCTTAGTCTTAAAAGCTGTTTTCCATTCATCACCCTCATGCATGCGAACTTGAAAATAACCAAACCTCAAATCAATCTTAGAAAAAATCTTAGATCCACTAAGTTCATCTAGCATATCATCAAGTCTAGGAATGGGAAAACGATACTTAACTGTTATCTTGTTGATGGCTCTGCAATCCATGCACATTCTCCATTCATTGTTCTTCTTGGGCACTAGAATCACTGGAACTGCACATGGGCTTATCGACTCTCGAATCTGCTTCTTCTCCAACAGCTCTTTAACTTGTCTATCGATCTCCTTGGTCTCCTCAGGCGACGTGCGGTAAGCTGGGCGATTCGGCAAGACGGCTCCGGGCACGAAATCAATCTGGTGCTCGATCCCACGAACTGGAGGCAATCCACTTGGAATCTCTTCCGGGAACACGTCCGCGAACTCCTCCAAAAGTGGCTGCACAACACTAGGCAAAGAAACATCATTAATAGCACTGCTCTTATAAGATAAAAGAACAAACGGTAAACCTGCTTTTAATGCTTTCTCTACGCCTTTAACAGATATGAATAAGCTGCGATTTTGATCCTTCTTTGAGGCTGATCCAGATGAATCTCCACGCACTAAGGAATCATTATGGGGCTGTTTAGGAGCTGATTTGGAAGGAGAGGAGGCGGCACCTGTTTTGAAGGTGCGGCGATTTATTATCGTCGGCGGTGGCTCGGGCTGCGGTTTCAGCCTCCTTTGCTCTCGCTGCTTTAAATCTCTCTTGCATAAGTCGTTGATCCTCAGAAACGGCTTTAGGGGACAGCGGCTTCAATGTTGTAGGTCGCCCGTTACGCGTCACGGTGTAGGTGTTTGTGAAACCATCGTGTACCGTGTGTCTATCAAACTGCCATGGTGTACCTAATAGTATATGCGCTGTATCCATAGGAATAACATCGCAAATAACAGTGTCAGAAAATCGACCAATGGAAAATTCAACACTTACCTGGCATGCGACGCGAATCTCGCCTCGGTCTGTAAGCCACTGCAACTTATATGGCTTCGGATTCTTCATTGGAACTAGACCAAGCTTGTCCACCGCATACTGACTGATGGCATTAATAATGCTCCCACTATCGATGATCATGGAGCAAATCTCGCCTTGGATAGCAACTCTCGTGTAGAAGATGTTCTCACGTTGATCCGGTTGCTCTTCATCTCGACTGATATTCAAACTTCGAATTGAAACAAGACTCACAAGAGGGAACTCAGGTTCGGCCTCTTCATGATCAGCTAGGGACGGCTCCTCCATGGTCCTGGCGATGTCCGTACGTTGCTCGGACTCGTCCTCACTAGCGGACTCGATCTCATTTTGTTCGGTGATGAACAAAACACGCCGGTTTGGACACTGGTTCTGAAAATGACCCCAACCTTGACATTTATGACATTGTATGTCTCGGGCTCGGTTTGGGGCTGTATTTGGTGTCGGTGTGGGCTGATTGGGCCGTGTGTAAGCTGGCCTTGAAGGTGGCGCCGGTGTAGACTCGGGTCTACGGTTGGACTGCGGTGTAGAACGGTCGAAACGCCGTTCGGGTGGTCCGGATTGACCTCGGGGTCGTGTGGACTCAGTAGAAGGTGTAGAAGGTGATGTGGAATGTGTACCTTTGTTCCAGGAAGGCCGTGTAGGGGCTGCGCTGTGGTGTGATCGACGGCGACCTTCTCTCAGCAGCTTTTCCACAATCGATGCGTACTGTACCATTCTTTCTACACTGGTGAAGTCTTTGAGCTCGACTTCACATGCAATATCGGGATTCATACCTTCAATGTACCGAATGATGGTAGCATTTAAGGTCTCCTCCTTCCCGACTCGATTCAAGGCAGTCTCCAACTCTTTGTGATACTCTTCAATCGAACGGGTGCCTTGCTTGATCCGGTTGAGCTTCTTCTCAAGCTCTCTCTCATAGTGGACTGGAATAAAACATCCTCGCATCAATCCTTTCATCTCTTCCCAAGTATCGACAGGTGGATGTTGATTTCGGCGTTTTCTCTCCTGCTGCATCTCCCACCATGAGGCTGCGTAGCCTCTAAACTCCAAACATGCTAATTGCACCTTTTTGACCTCGGAAAAGTCATAGCATGCAAAAATATTCTCTACCTTACGTTCCCAATCTAAGTATGCA
Organism: Perilla frutescens; assembly: GCA_026008535.1. Classification (NCBI taxonomy): domain Eukaryota; kingdom Viridiplantae; phylum Streptophyta; class Magnoliopsida; order Lamiales; family Lamiaceae; genus Perilla; species Perilla frutescens. The sequence continues at coordinate 38,347,527 of BRKX01000019.1, forward strand.
TCGGGATCGTGAAGGCCTTCAAACTCCGGAATGCTCGTTTTGATGTTATTGAGCATTCGGTCTTCTCCGTAGTCATCGGCGCGGGCTGCACGCCTGTGAGGGGCTCGGGGCTGATCTCGGCCTCGTTCAGGGGCCTCATACTCGGCATCTGTGTTCTCATCGTAGTACTCCTCTTCTGGCTCGTCTCGACGCTTATTGTGTCTAGCTAGTCCTCGAACTGCTTGAGTAATGGTCGGTGTAGTTTTAGTGCGTTCAAAGGCATGCACTAAATTGTCAATCTTTTCTGAGAGGGTCTGGTGCTGTCTCTGGAAGTGCTTTGAAAGCGCTTCAAAGTGGTACTTAGGATCCCACTGTGGTGCTGGCTCAGAATAAGATTCCATCGGTGCTTTGGACGGGTCCAAAGATGGAGTGGTCGACTGAGGGTCGACGTGTGGAATTGATGAAGCCATGGACAACAAAGATGATGAAGAACCGGAGTTGCAATTTAGAGGACCAATCACAAGATCAAGAGCAAAGAAGTTGCAAGCTTACTTGCAAGTGTTGATTCGAAGAAAGCTCGAGATTGGGGTTTCTAGTGAATAAATCGGTCCCATAGTAATTAATTATGGGGTTGATTTTATTTAGACTATAGTATTTATTTAATTAATTTAGACTATAGTTTAGATCAGATTTTTATTTAATTATTTGAGTAATTTTCGTCCATAATGAGAATAGGTTTGACTAGAATTGTATTTAAGGCAATTTCCTACCTTGAATAGAATTCTAGCTTAGGTATCTTCCTAGTATAGTTAGAGATCTCTTTTGGATCAATATTTAGGCCTTTTAACCTTATTATTTTCGTGGCTTTTAACCCTATAAATAGGGGAACCATGTAACATTATTATTTTAGACTCTATTTCATAAATTTAGCTTTGTGCTTTCAATATAGTCTCACCCCCTTCAAAACCTTTGTGATTTGGTTCGAAAATTACACTCTTAAAGCTTAGCAAACTTTAGGTTTTATTTCAAGTCTCGTTCTAGTGCTCGTGTGGTGCTAGGGTTGGATTGCTACGAAGAGGATTCAAGTGGTGATTCGTTTGGTGGAGTAATCTTCACTAGGTGGACGCTACGAGTTTGATTCATTCTACAACAACATCGACGCCTTCATATCGACGTCCTCCATCTTACATAATTCGTCCATATCAAGATCAAGACATCCTAATTCAGTTCGAGTTCTTTCCTTCAAGTTCTCAAGTCGTTCCATTAATCCGTAAGTTCGTTATATCTCTATATACCCTATCTACTCAAGTCATTCTTCACCTATACCTCACCATCGATTTTCCTTCACCATTGACGTTACTTTAGCCTTCCAAGACAGCCCATATATTTGGATTTTGTGTTAATTTTGTGTGTCGTAGTCTAGGTATTTTAGTTGGTTCTTAGTCGTCTAGTTAGATACGTATTGATCCCTTTCGTCACCGGCGTAGTTTCGTTCCTTAGCTTCCGCATTGTTTATCTTTGTCGTGTCCCATAGGCCCCGGGTCACATCATAAATTGGTATCAAGAGCCACGTCGGTTCATATCGTTCGTGGTTCAATACGTCCAATTGTTCGTCTATTGTTTTGAGTCTTATCGAGTTGTAATTTAATTTTCTTATTGTTCATTGTTATAAAAAAAAAAAAAAAGAAGAAGAAAAACAGATCGTACGAAAGAAAAAAAAACGATAAAAAAAAAAATCGGATAAAAAAAAAATAAAAAAAAATCCGAAAAAAAAGAGGTATATCCATTGTTTCCTTTTGTGTTCTATTTTATTTTGGTACCTTCCAATTGGGTACAAATCCATAGTTAGATATTTCCTTTTAGATCTTATTTTCTTTTTGGAAATTTCCTTCCAAGTTTAATTTCTTTTTGGTAATTTCCTTAGGAGTCATATTTTATTTTTGGTTCTTTCTTTCTAGAGTCTAGGCTAATTAAGGTATTTAGATTGTGTCACATAGATTGATACATATCCAAATCACCCAATTGCCTTCTTGAATTCTTCTTTCCTTATCCTATTCTATTTCTTTCCTTTTTCTATCTAGATTTATTTTTGGATTTCCTAATCTAATTGGGACTTCATTAATTCATCTAATCCTTTCCTTTCCTACCCCACTTACTCGACCACCACCTTTCTTCCACACCTAAATTTCGACAGCCCTTACACATCCATACTCGACCATCATCTCATTTACACACCAAATTCACTCTTGTTCCGACAGTAGCATACCCATCCATTCCCAGTACAAGTGAGCTGATTTCTCTTAGCTAGTTAGAGCTACCATATACACGATATTATCACACACTGTGCACCCATATATTGAGTGATACACGAGTGGTAAAATCAAGAGAGAAAACAAACGAGTGACGTGAGATTGTGAGGTCCTACCTTGTTTTTCTTCACATTTGTTCGTTTTGTAGGTACCATGAAGCACGGAGACCATCCAGGGTCGTCCTTGATCTTGATCTTCAATAGTTAATAAATTAACTATCTTGGAATTGCTTCTCTTGACTTCTTCATCTCCAATCTCGAGCTTTCTTCGAATCAACACTTGCAAGTAAGCTTGCAACTTCTTAGCTCTTGATCTTGTGATTGGTCCTCTAAATTGCAACTCCAGTTCTTCATCATCTTTGTTGTCCATGGCTTCATCAAATTGTGTCTCAAATCTTATATTCTTTTGATTGTTTTCCATCAAGAAAATTATCATTCTTAGAATTAGCATATCTAAGTCTTATTCAAGGATATTGCTTAATCCACTTGAGGGATTAACCGGTATTTGCTAATCAAAGATCAACTTAGAGATTTCATCCTTGGGTACGTTCAAGATTCAAGGAGGCTATCAGGTTGTGATTCACCTCAACGAATCATCATCCATCTTCACCAAACGACGACTTCCATCAAGTCATCCACGTCCGTAACCGTCCAGCCACCAATCGATCGAGTCTCTTCCACAAGACGAGTTCGAGTTCTACCCGTTTCATCTACACGTAAGTTCGATTCATCTCTATCATGTCCTACCTACTCCAAGCCCTTCTTCACAAGCCATCACACACGTAACATACCCTATTTCCAGCCCATATTCGCCCCTTTTCAGCCCTTGTTATCGTTGGTATTGTGTTACATAGTTTGTGTCATTCTCTACGTATTTTGATTGTCTAGATTAGTTAGTTTTAGTCGTCTATTTGAGTCGGATTGTTTCCCTTCTTTAGCTGACGTGTTCGTATCCTAAAGTCTTCCGCTACGTTCTCCAGATTCGTCCTAGATTAATAGTCCGGGTCGTATCATATTTTGGCATCAGAGCCACATCAGCTCTGCTGGTCGTGGTTCAATCCGACGTGTCATTTTATCTTACGTGTCGTCGTCCCTAAACACACGATTCGAACACCCTCATTACAGCCATAAAACTGTCCCTATACAGCCCTCATTCCTTGGATTTGTGTTATATAGTTCGTGTCATTTTTCTAGGTATTTTAATTTTGAGTCGGATTGATTCCCTTCTTTAGCTGACGTGTTCGTATCCTAAAGTCTTCCGCTACGTTCTCCAGATTCGTCCTAGATTAATAGTCCGGATCGTATCATATTTTGGCATCAGAGCCACATCAGCTCTGTTGGTCGTGGTTCAATCCGACGTGTCATTTTATCTTACGTGTCATCCTACGTGTCTTTTATTTTATTACGTGTCATCGAGTTGTAATAGCATAGCTATCATTTGAAAAAAAAAGGCCGATAAAAAAAAAGGCGATTAAAAAAAAAATTGTTCGGATAAAAAAAATAAAAAAAATCCGAAAATTAAAAAAAAAAAGAAAAAAAAGAGAAAAGAGGAATATTCATTGTGTTACCTATTGAGTCTTGTTTTAATTTTGGTACTTTCCTTTTAGTACTTCTCTATAGTTGATAATTTCCTTCTAGTATAGTTCTTTAGTTGGTAACTTCCTTTAGAGTCATATTTTATTTTTGGAACTTTCCTTCCAAGTTTTATTTTTATTTTGGTAATTTCCTTTTGAATTATAATTTATTTTTAGTTCTTTCATTTGAGAGTCTTGTTCAATTAGGATATTTAGAATTGTGTCACAATTGTGTAACACTTTCCAAATTACCTAATATTTCTTTCCTTTTTCTTTCCTATTTCTTTCATTCTACCTTTGGGGTTTATTTTTGGATCTCCTACACTATTTAGGACTTCAAAAATACATCTAATTCTTTCCTTATCTTGATTTCTTCCATCCAAATCCTTCCAAACCTTCCATATACACTTTCTCCCCCCAAATTTTCGTCCACCATCATCAAGGGGATCGAAAATTCATCTTATTCCACAAATATCATCTGTTCACACTCATATACATCATCCGGACCATACACATATGCACCCATGTACCATCCGGTCCATACACCATACACCACTCATACTCTGTATACCCGTACACCTATACACCAAATTCTCGCCATCTCCACAGCTACAACAAGACAATTATTCCCGAATTTGAAGGTTTATATGATCCCGATGCTTACCTTGATTGGGAACAAAGAGTCGACAAAATCTTTCAGCGCTACTACTTCCCCGAGCCAAAGAAGGTGCAATTAGTTTTCTTGGCGTTTACAAGCTATGCAGCAACATGGTGGGAATTACAGCAGAACCGATGCCATAGAGATCATCTTCCACCTATCGACACATGGCGTGAGTTGAAAGATTTGATGCGGAAACGCTTCATTCCAAACCACTACCAATGGGAGTTGGAGGAAAAGCTATACAAGCTTAGACAAAGAAATCGAAGTGTAAATGACCACTACAACAAAATGATTGAAGCCATGAGACGAGCTGATGTAGAAGAATATCTAGAAGATACCATGGATAGATTTCTAGCTGGCCTACGAAGGGCAATTCGTGAAAGAGTAGCATTGCACCGCTTCGACGAGTTGGAGGACATGGTGGATTATGCCATTCGGATAGAAAATTGGCTAGAGGACCTAGAGATGAAGTCAAAAGAGGAGGTTCAAGTAGAATCGAACATTGGGATACCAACTGAGTTCATCGCCATCAAAGAAGATTCTACTTCCAAGGTACCTATTCTAGACTTTGTTGAAGTACCTTTTATCTCATCGCCACCTGTTTCTATGTGTTTAGAGGATGAGATAGTTGAAGAAGTTACGCCGGAAGTAGACATGATAGAAATAACGAATGAAGAGATGCCAATTTTGGAGGAGTTAGAAAATTACAATTTGGAAGTTTCGTCCATGGAGGTTATCGATCCTAAAGATTGTATGGACACACTACAAATTGTGAATTTGGAGATCCATGATACAGTTGAGGAAGCTGAAGAAGTTGAAGAGTTGTTGGAGATACAACTATGTTTTGAAAAGGAGAATGATCTCCGTGAGGCAATGGTTGAAGATCATGAAGAGCTTGAACAAACTAGCATGGCGGATCCATGGAGTTCTAACATTTTTTGTCAACCGTTTTCTTGTGATGTCTTTATTTTACAGGTTGTCAAAGAAATTCCATTGGATGCCATGTTGATGTGACCCGGGACTAAATGTCACCACGAGACACAAAAGACGCGGAAGCTAGGAAAGAAACTACGTCGATTATGAAAGGATTCTATACTCAATTAACTAGACGACTAAGACTCAATTAAAATACCTAGACAATATCACACAAAATAACACAATATCCAACAAAGGTAGGGCTGTATAGGACGAGTATATGGACGGCTTGGATGAGGGTAATTCGATGGTGATGAAAGGGTTTAGAATGGCTAGAGTAGATAGGGTATGATAGGGTAGAATCGAACTTACAGATTGAACGAGACGAACACGAACTTGAACACGATGAAGGCTGGACTTGGAATGGGCATTGGGTGGTGATGATCGGCGTCGAACGGCGTGGATGATGGTGTGATGTCGATGTGAATTACAACCCAAAAGTTGCCTTGAATCTCGAACGTACACAAGGCCAAATTCTTTAAGTTGCTCTTCGATAGCGAGTCTCCGACGATCCCTCGAACGTGGACGGTGAATTCCCTTTGTAAAACTTAGAGTTGCTAAATCTAAGAGTATGAATTTAAATGATCTAAACTCACAAAGATTAAATGGGGTTGAGACAATATTGAAGCAAAGTTTTAATTATCAAATATGGTCTAAAGTAACAATGAAATATGGATCCCCTATTTATAATAGGTGGACCGAAAATCTAAGGCCTAATGGACTTGAAAGTAAAGAGTCCAATTTGAACTAGAATTGGACTTCAACAACTTCCTAAACTAGAATTCTATTTAAGGTAGATTTTGTAGATCTTATCTTGTCTAAAAATCTAGTCAAAACTCTATCTAAAATAACCGAAAATAATAACTAAAAATCTGCCAAAATTCGTCCAATACTATAGGATAAATTAAATAAATAAAATACTATAATCTAATAAATCAATCCTCTTAATTAAATCATCAAGGGCCGATTATTTTGGACTTTTCCACCATGCATGCTTAACTTGGGCTGAATAGCACGTATACACATCAAGCCCAATAAAAGCACACTTGCACGCCTCCTTCATGTATTGCACTCCACATCTTGATCTGCATCTTCCATCTTCAACAATGTCATCATCTTCAAGCTTCCTTGTACTCCGTCTTCAGCTTCGAACCTCTTGCGAATTATAGCTTGCAAATATTCTTGCAACTTCTTAGCTCGTAGTCTTGTGACGGGTCCTTTGAATTGCAGCTCTTCATTGACTTCATCATTGCTATGGATGTCCTCATCACATGTCAATGCATTCTTTGGAGCTAGAGTTTCGGCCATTTGACACCAAGTTGATGTGTACGTTCATGAAGATGTGTTTTATGCAGTTTGTGCAAAAAGAGTTCAATGGTCAGTTCGTGTTCATTTTTGATCCCGGAGACTTGAATTCGAGGACGAATTCTTTTCAAGAGGAGGGGAATGATGAAACCACGAGCAACAAAGATGATGAAGAACTGGAGTTGCAATTTAGAGGACCAATCACAAGATCAAGAGCTAAGAAGTTGCAAGCTTGCTTGCAAGTGTTGATTCGAAAAAAGCTCGAGATTGGAGATGAAAAAATCAAGAGAAGCAATTCCAAGATAGTTAATTTATTAACTATTTAAGATCAAGAACACACCATGGAGAATTAATCTTGAAGAGATGAAGACGAAGAGCTCAAGTGTACGTGTGCATGTGCATGGAGATCGACGTGCATGTGTATGCGATTTTGTGAAGATTTTCGGCCCTTATTTGATTTAATTAGGGATTGAATTTTATTTAGACTATAGTATTTATTTTATTTAATTAAGACTATAGTTGGATCAGATTTATTTAATTATTTAGGAGTAATTTTCGTCCATAATGAGGTCAAGTTTGACTAGAATTGTATTTAAGGCAATTTCCTACCTTGAATAGAATTCTAGTTTAGGTATCTTCCTAGTATAGTTAGAGATCCCTTTTGGATCAATTTTTAAGCCTTTTATGATGCTAATTTCGTTCCCCTTAGTACTTATAAATAGGGGAACCATGTCTCATTGTTACTTTAGATATTGTTGAATTAAATTGCTTTTGCATTCAATTTGTGTCTCAAATTTATCCGTCTTTTGAATACTTTTCACACGAAAATATTCATTCTTGGAGCTAGCAACTGCAAGTCTTATTCAAGGGTATTTCTTAATCCGCTTGAGGGATTAACCGGTATTCGCTATCCGAAGATCAACTTGGAGATTTCATCCTTGGGTACGTTCGAGATTCAAGGAGGCTATCGGGTTGTGATTCACATCAACGAATCATCATCCATCAACCATAATCGATCGACGCCATCCAAACTCCATCAACGCACGCCTCAATTCAGCCCCGTGTTCGAGTTCAAGTTCTACACTGGATCGTTCATACTGTAAGTTCAATCATACTCTATCATATCCTACCTTCTCCAAGCCATTCTTCACAAGCCATCACACACGAAAATCTCCATAATTCCAGCCCTATACACGTTCCTTTTCAGCCCATATACCTTTGAATTTGTGTTATATAATTTGTGTCATTTTTCTAGGTATTTTAGTTGTCTAGAGTTCGTCTTTCTATCGTTTATTGAGTCGGATTGTTCCCTTCATTTAAGTTGACGTGTTTCGATTCTTAAGTCTTCCGCTACGTCTCTAGATTCGTCCTAGCTTAATTGTCCGGGTCGTATCAGAAAGATCTCTTGCCTTTATCCATGGTATCTACAAAATGAACAAATGTAAATGAAAACAAGGATGGGACCTCAACAATCTCATGTTCACTCATTTATTTTCACTCTTGATTTTACCACTCGTGTTTGCACTCAAAGTTTATGGTGATGTGTGTGTGTCATGTATAATGAAGGGTGGAAGATAGCACTCTTGTCGAATATCGAGGGTACGGATTAATTGCACGAAGGTGTAATCGAGTATTGCTAACTAGGATCAATGAATGAGATTGATGAGAATGAGATAAGCAAAGAAGAAGAAGATCCGGAGCTGCAATTTAGAGGTCCTATGACGCGTTTGCGAGCGAAGAAGTTACAAGCTTATTTACAAGCTTCCATACGTCGCAAATTCGAAATGCATGAAGATGAAGTCAAGGGCAGCTCAAGATTGATCACCATGCTATCCATTGATGGTGAAGAAGGTATCATGAAGACGTGAGAAGAAGAATCACGCCATTTGGACGTGTGCATGAAAAGTTATACGCGTTTGCATGGGAAATTGGGAGATGTTGTTTTTCATGCAAAGGTGGTAATATTAATTGTACCATGGGCCACGAAATTATTCATGTTAATTCAGCCCATGATCGAGTTCTAAGGTTCAAGATGGTGTGGAAAAACAAGCCCAAATCCATTATGGGATTTATCCTTAATGAATCCCATGATCGAGTTCTAAGGTTCAAGATGGTGTGGAAAAACAAGCCCAAATCCATTATGGGATTTATCCTTATCTAGTTAGATTTAGATAGATTTTTGTTATCTTATTTTTGGTATCTTTTGATTTTATCCTAGATTGATTACGATTAGTATTTTTCAATGTTTATCTAGTTATTTAGGGTTAACATTTCATCCCCTATGTGTCCTATAAATAGGGCCACCCTGTGACATTCATAATTCAGACAATTGCAAGAAATAAAGAGTTATTATCAATCTGTCTCACGATCCTTCGGTTGATCAAATTTTTATCTACAATTCTATTGTTTTAGCACTTTAATAGTCTTATTTAAGTTCTTCAGGGTATAATTAAGTACTTGGGAGAATTGCTATCCGGAGAAGCTAGACGTGCACGTTCGGGTTATCAACACGGGTTCACCGAATCTATCCAATCCACAACACTACCATCGCCGCCGCCAAGTCCATCTACACCAAAGCCTTCCGCCGTCACCATCACCATAATTCCAGCCATCTTCAAGTGTTCCAAGTGTCCTCATTGTCGTTCTTTTCGTTGTTCGAATTTCTAGTAAGTTTTACCGTTTAAATCGAGTCGGTTTGAATCCTTCTTTAGCTGACGTTGTTCGAGTCCTTAAAGTCTTCCGCCTGCGTATTGTTCGTGTCTTGGATACATTGTCCGAGTCACATCAGAGATAGAGTATGTTGTGTAGGTGGCGTGTGGCTTGTGTGGCAAATGGGATGGGGCCGTGGGTCTTAGGTGGCGTGTGGGGGTAGGTGGAGTCGAGTAGGGTAGGTTGGATTAGGGTTAGATTGATCCCCAAGTGTAGAAGGAAAGAAGAATTAGGTAATTTGGAAAGTGTTACACAATTGTGACACAATTCTAAATATCCTAATTGAACTAGACTCTAGAAGGAAGTAACCAAAAAGAAACTATATCTCAAATAGAAATCTACCAACTATGAAATAACTAGGAAGGAAAGATCCAAAAATAAAATAAGACTCTAATGGAAATTACCAAAAAGAAAATAGAATTTGGAAGGAAAGTTCCAAAAATAAAATGAATCTCTAATGGAAGGTGCCAACTATAGAACTTGACTAAAAGGAAAGTACCAAAAATTAGAATAAGACTCGAAAGGGAAACACAATGTATATACCTCTTTTTTTTTTTTGAATTTTCGGATTTTCTTTTCTTTTTATTTGATTTTTTTTTATCGCCTTTTTTTTATCGGCTTTTTCTCTCTCTCTCTCTCTGTTTTTTTTAAATGATAGCTATGCTATTACAACTCGATGACACGTACGAAAATAAAAGACACGTAGGACGACACGTAGGATAAAATGACACGTCGGATTGAACCACGACCAGCAGAGCTGACGTGGCTCTGATGCCAAAATATGATACGACTCGGACTATTAATCTAGGACGATAATAACAACGTAGCGGAAGACTTAAGAATCGAAACACGTCAACTTAAATGAAGGGAACAATCCGACTCGATAAATAACGAAAAGATAAAATCTAGACAACGAAAATACCTAGAACTATGACACGATTAATATAACACAATACCGAGGAATAAGGGGCTGTTTAGGGGCGAAATATAGGGTTGTAATAAGGATGGATTCTCGTGTGTGAGGCTAGTGAAGAATGACTTGGAGAAGGTAGGATATGGTAGAGTACGGATGAACTTACGGTATGAACGATCCGGCGTAGGAATTGAACTCGAACAAGGCTGGAATTGAGGCGTGCGTAGGGCTGTTTGGAGGACGTCGAAGGCGTAGGTGGAAGGTGACGTTGTGGTGATTCACAACCCGATAGCCTCCTTGAATCTCGAACGTATCCAAGGTTGAAATCTCCAAGTTGTTCCTCGATAGCGAATACCGGTCAATCCCTCAAGTGAATTGAGCAATACCCTTGAATAAGACTTGTAGTTGCTAGCTCCAAGAATGAATATTTTCGTGTGAAAAGTATTCAAAAGACGAATAGATTTGAGACACAAATTGAATGCAATAGCAATTTAATTCAACAATGTCTAAAGTATCAATGTAACAATGATCCCCTATTTATAAGCTATGGGGGACGAAAATATTAAGTTTAAAAGGCCTAAAAATTGATCCAAAAGAGATCTCTAACTATACTAGGAAGATACCTAAACTAGAATTCTATTCAAGGTAGGAAATTGTCTTAAATACAATTCTAGTCAAATCTATTTAAATAATGGACGAAAATTACAAATAATTAATTAAAAATCTGATCTAAACTATAGTCCAAATTAATTAAATAAATACTATAGTTGATACGATCCTAGAGGGGTGCCTATGATCGAGTTTGAGCATGCAGGAAGGCTAGCGCGAGTGGCAGCGCGAGTCCTGGAGCGAGTGAAACTGTCGCGCCAATGGGCGCGAGTTACAGTGCGAGTGATGGCGTGAACATACTGGTCGCGCTCGTGACGTGTACTGCTTTGGGTCTGGCACGAGCTACAGCGTGACCCGGGACGCGAGAGGGCCCGAGTCGTGCCGATTTGGACTGTTGCGGATTTATCTGATTTTTATTTAATTATTTCCTTTTAGACTAGGATTTGATTTTAGGGTTTTTTTTTATTTTTGGACCAACTATATAAGGCTTGTAATCTCTTATTTTTTAGAACAACTTTGATTTCATTAATTTTATATCGTGAGTTATTCACTTTTCTCTCTGAGAGAGTTATTCGAGTTTCACAACACAGCGTGAGATTCAATCGACTTATCAAACGGATTCGCATTCCCGTTTGTGGCGTCATCATCCAATCCAAGTTCGTGTTTTCAATTGATCGAGGGTCTCGGCTACATCGTGTTCGAGGTTTGACATCTTTGAGAGGCTAGGGTTTGGATGCATCCATCCATTCCGTGGAATCTGCTACAATCCTGGATTAAAACATCTGTTGTCTTTGTCGTATGCCGGCGAGGATCGCATCAAGTGGTATCCAGAGACAGGTCGTATCAGGTTCCGTTTATCATTTAATTTCTGTAATTTAAATTCTCGCCTATTAAAAAAAAAGACGATATCAGCATAAAAAAAAGAGAAAAAGTCGCTGATTTATAAAAAAAAAAAATAATAAGTAAAAGGGCGGGAAAATTTTTGGTGTTTTCGTTACATTTGATTTTGATATTTGGGTTGTTGGAGACGCGTATATAATCCTTGGGAGAAGTCGAAATTTTTTTCGGAAATTTTTGAATTTTCGAAATTTTTCCGGCACATTTTTCGTGAGTTTGTGATTGGGCTGTTGAGAAGCTGTATTTTGGTGTTTTGGGGGTGAATTAAGCATTGTTGGTGGTAGTTGAAAAAAAAAACAAAAAAAAAAAAGAGAGAGGAGAAGATGATTGGTTCTGCTGTTTATGGAGGTAGAAAATATCATAAAGATGAATGTGAGGAGTATTGGGAAACAGACGTTCCACTGTTCCGTGATACGAGTGATCCCGAGTTGTACCTAGAGTGGGAAAAACAGATTGAACTGTTGTTTAACTGTCATGATTATCCTGAACGGAGAAAGGTCAAGATCGCTGCTAGTGGATTCTGTGATGAAGTGCTTACCTGGTGGAATCAATTTTATTTCATGAGGCGACGTATTGGAGAGCCAATTGATACGTGGCGGGCGATGAAGAGGGTGTTGAGAAGGCGTCACATACCTTACTCTTATCAATGGGAGCTACAGGATATGGAGCACGGAGCAACCAAAGTGGAGAAACGGGTTAAGAACATGGACGAGAATATGATTTCCAAGCCTTCCATGTGGGAATTAGATTGGAGCGCACTCATCATGCCTAAGCTGGAGACGAAGCCAGAGGAGGAAGAGGCAATTAATGTAGATTTCGATGCAGAGTTACCAGCACAGTTCGTTGCCACCCACAAAGACTCTGTTCCAAAGGATCCTGTTCTAGACAACTGTAATCCAACGAATTCAATGGTAGAAGACAGTGAAACAGATCATCCTATAACGGACATTCGACAGACTTTGAGCTTGCCACTAGAGAAATATGAAGAGCCAGTTCAAAGGGTTGTAGATAGTGTGACGTTAGAAGTGGCTGCAGAGCAAAAACCACTTATGCCAACAACCATGGTGGACTGGAAGAACACTAACATATTATATCAACACTCGTCTTGTGATGTTTTCATTTTACAGGTTGTTGAAAGTGTTCCTTTTCAAGTTGAAACACCACCAGACTTGTTCGAGCTTGTGGTGGAAGATTTTGATGTTCGGGTCATGTTCGTCTTTGATCCAGGTGGAGGTTTGGATTTGAGGACAAATCCCTTTCAAGAGAAGGGGAATAATACGATCCTAGAGGGGTGCCTATGATCGAGTTCGAGCATGCGGGAAGGCTGGCGCGAGTGGCAGCGCGAGTCCTGGAGCGAGTGAAACTATCGCGCCAATGGGCGCGAGTTACAGCGCGAGTGATGGCGCGAACATACTGGTTGCGCTCGTGACGTGTACTGCTTTGGGTCTGGCACGAGCTACAGCGTGACCCGGGACGCGAGAGGGCCCGAGTCGTGCCGATTTGGACTGTTGCGGATTTATCCGATTTTTATTTAATTATTTCCTTTTAGACTAGGATTTGATTTTAGGGTTTTATTTATTTTTGGACCAACTATATAAGGCTTGTAATCTCTTATTTTTTAGAACAAATTTGATTTCATTAATTTTATATCGTGAGTTATTCACTTTTCTCTCTGAGAGAGTTATTCGAGTTTCACAACACAGCGTGAGATTCAATCGACTTATCAAACGGATTCGCATTCCCGTTTGTGGCGTCATCATCCAATCCAAGTTCGTGTTTCCAATTGATCGAGGGTCTCGGCTACATCGTGTTCGAGGTTTGACATCTTTGAGAGGCTAGGGTTTGGATCCATCCATCCATTCCGTGGAATCTGCTACAATCCTGGATTAAAACATCTGCTGTCTTTGTCGTATGCCGGCGAGGATCGCATCAATAGTCTAAATAAATTTTAATAAGGCCGGAACTACTCGGTATGGGCATACCGACCGAAACTAGTCGGTTTGGGCATACCGATGGGTTCACGCACTTCAACTCTTCATGCACATGCACACATGCACTTCTTCTCTTTATATCTTCCATGGTGTGATCTTGATCTTAATTTTCAATTGATAATGCTAAAATCCATTTGGGTCTACGTCCAATTTATTCTTCTCCAACTTCAATCGTTCTTCGCATTAACATGTGAACATAACCTTGAAATTGTTTGGCTCTCATACGCGTAATTGGACCTTTGAATGGCAGCTCCGGGTTTAGTTCTTCAATGCCTTGCATGGCTTCATCAATTAATTATTAACTGATGTTATGTATATGCTTGTGAGCGTTTGGCCAACTTGAACTTTTGTAAATTGATTATCTTTATTTTGATAAGTTTGACTGGTCTTATTCTACATGTCTATTTTATTGGCCTCTACTAGCCAAATAGTTTGATTCTTTGATATTTGATTGGTTAACGCGACATCCTTTTGACTTATCTAGTTTAAATTGACCATTCATTTGAAAAAATTTCTTTGGTATTTTCTTCTTTTTCTTCTTTCGCGTGTGTTTCGTAACACCTTGACCATTTTGGATTGGGGTGTTACATCATGATATCATTGCCAAATTAGGTTCGAGAACTTTTGCACGAAATAAATATATAAAAACCAAAATTGAGCCTAAATAATATATAAAAATTATGCCTAAAATAGTATAAATATATCATGTTCAATTTTATATTGAGCCTAAATTAACGGGTTAATTATATTTTAATACTCAACGCTTGCGCTTTCATTTTTGTCTCAAAATTTTAAAAATTACATATATATACTCAGAGTTTAAATTCACAATTTTAGCACGAGAGCATTTTTCTAGTGCTAGTGATATGATGTGTCTCGTTGGAAGCTTACACGTAATATTCACACAAATTTAAAAATTTGAGGTGATCAAAATTAAATTTCCAGGTAGGACTCTTCCTGTCCAATTCCGATTTCCGCGTTCTTCTAAATCCAAGTGCACATTAAACAAATAAAAAATAAAATTCATCAGCAAATCATTAGAGCTGCACTTAAAGAAATAAAATTTTGAACTTTGAGATTTTGAAGTGAAGTGTGAAAATTTGAGATTTGGGTATTGGAGCTTACTATTTTCCACCATGATTGCAGTGGATTTCAGCTCAAATACCATTTTTTCTGTTTATGGCGTGGGATTGGATTGCAGAAATCTGGGATTTATGAATTTTGAAGTAGGATTTAGAATTTCCTGGAAATTGTCTAGAGTTTATTGTCAAATCAAAAATTGTAGAATTGAGAAAGAAGGAATTGGAGATGGGGAAGACAATGGGGAAGGGGGTCACAGTCTTTTGTTTGTTAAATCTTTATGTATTAAAACGATGTTAGTTTAATTAGCGTGTTATTCAATATCACAAGTCATTTTATTTTATTAATTAGGGCAAAAAACCTCCCTAAACTTTCCGGCAATCCAATTTTGCCAATATTTGATTCGCCAAAAAATTATTACATTACTAGAAGTGTTAATTTGCAAAAATATTGAGTATTAATATATACTTTTTAAAACTTTAAGACAAAAGTGGAACAATGCAAGAGTACATTATATTTTGGTACTTATATTTTGAATTCTTTTAAAAGAATATATCACTTTTTCAAAATTAAGAAAACAGTGCATTTTTCAATATTTTTGCAAATGTAATATTTGGTACATTTTACGGTACAAAAATGGTATGTAATTGATCGTATTTTAAGATATGTTGATTAGAGAGTTTGCTTTTATGTAGATGGGAAAATAAAAAAAATGTTAAAATACAATCAATTATGACAAGTAGCAAAATTTATTAAATGTTAGATTTGTAATTTTTTTGAAAAAAGCATATTATTTTTGAAAAAGTATCTAAATTGTGTGTATGATAATATAATTCACCCAAAAGCAACGTCGGATACTTATAATTGACCCAAAATTATGCCTAAAACAATTATGTTAATTAAGATATTTTATAAAATATGAATATGATTTATAAAAAAAATAATGGAAAAAAAAAATATTGTAGTATCCTAGTGGATACTTTCTTATCCAGTACAGTTTTCCCTACCAAGTTTTTCTCCTAATAGGCTTTAATTAAGGCCGGAAAGCTCATAGTTCGTCTATGTGAATTATCATCGAGCTTATTTCTCCATTTGTTCATGGTTTTTTTTTTTTTAAAGGAACCTATTTGTTTATGGAAATGAAATGTCACAAGTCTAAATCGCAAAGTTGAGATGCTTGCAAACCCACTCATAGGTACGCTTGCAAACGAGGTCGATAATACAACTTCTAAAATAATCTTCTGACCAACCAACCATAATGTTTGTCAATCCTCATTCTTCAAGGTCACCTTGTTCCTTGGTAGGGTCGAGCTACGCATTCCCCCCATGAGTAGAATTTGATCAACCTCATACATATATTCCTCTCAATCAAGGTTATCGACTTTAATGGGAGTAATGTCATCGGCAACTGTATGGTTCCCAACCAAACGAGCAAAGAATACCATCTGTTGTTCAAGAGTGAACTTGATGTTCTCAGCCTGCATACACAACTTAGTCAGAATAAAATTGGCCAACAGACAACTCACATTTCACAGTACTATACCTTGCGGAAACCGTGTTGCTCTCCTTCGTATTCTACAAGAGCGACTGGCAAACCTTTATCCTTTAATGCATGGTAGATTTTACGAGATTGATCAGGGAGGACAACCTGTAACACGGAACAAATATAGACTGTTCTTGTCACTTGAAATCATTAGGATCGGTATGATTAGCACGTAAATAGAATAGGTATAGCATTCGAGAAATTGAAGGAGACGAGTATGAAATACCTTGTCTTCTAAACCTTGAAACAGAATTAAAGGGCGGGAAAATTTGTCCACAAAATTGATAGGTGATCTCTCAAAGTACGCGTGGTCATCTCCTGCAATGGTTTAATTAGTCCACCGAGTATATCTAGTAAAATTTGCACGAAAAAAAGGATATCTCTATATCTCAGAGATGCTTATATTCTGATCCCGTACCTACAAGATTGTCGATATAGTGGGATTCAAACTTGTGAGTGTCAGCTTTCAATGATTTTAAATCAGCCACCTGTTTGCATATAAATTACAACACATATTCCTCACTCATACGAAAAAAAAAATGAAATAATTGGTGGTATCACATAAGATTAGCAAAAAAACACTCCAGATACCGATACACGACTAAGATGAGAGAGCACATGCTGATTGGTAAAACCTTAGGGATGCACAAACCAACAAGAGAATATTTTAGAGATGAAGATTGCAAGAATGAACACGGAAACAAATTAGAATAAGAAGAATAAACAGAATGAAAATTCATAACACTTGGAACAATCAAGGTCTCTGTCTTAAAATATCAAATGCGCGCATATAGCTGTCCACCAAGTACCGCAGCCCAAAGTGTAAGAAATGGACTTGTCCAAAAACAGAAAATACAACAGTTCCATAACATTATCTAAAAGATACGCAAACATAGCCCTCAAAATTTATCTTTCCAGATAAGTAACTAGATCCTAAGATGTTTCTAGAAATGCACAAGATGCAGTCAAAGACTCTTTTACTTGGGGTCAATGGTGCCAGCTTTACACAGAAAGGCAAAAGCAGAATGCTTAGAATTTGTGTTATTATAGAATAACATTGATGTAGCATGACAGTTTTGTTGTCAATACTCTAGAGCATTGCAACCTACGATGATAATGTTGTCGGATAAATAGGAAATATAACCTAGCACCCAATCTTACTTCAGCAGAAAGGCACATGATGTTATAATTTATTTAAATACTGGCCATTGACATTGTCACATTGCTATGAACAACAATGTTGAATGATATAGGAAAAATGACAATCATACTCAAGTACGGAAGGTTTAATTGGATTTATAGATACTATGGTCAATTAGAACTCACTCCATACAGTGATGCCCCTGCTTTAAATGTGTCCCTAAATGCAAGTGCAGCTAGGGTTGTGTATCCACCTGCAGAACCTCCAGTGATACATAATCTTTCACCATCAACTTTTCCACTGTCAACCTTCAAAGAAAAATGCATCACCATATAAAGTGAAAAGTCTGTTTTGCCCATTATCAAATACAAACTTAAAATTTTTTAAATACCAAAAACTTGGCACAGCTGCAGCAGTCATTGACATCAGTGATTCCCCAGCGCCAAAGTAGTCGATCTCGATATTCGCGGCCATAACCTTCAGATTTTACTCAGTGGTAAGTATCAGCTATGCTACATGAGATAGAGAACACTAAAATTGACTAAAAAACTAAAATTGACCAAAAAAAGGAAGCAAAAGGAGAAAAAGCACATTGATCTACCTGTACTTCCACCATAATTAACATCAACAAAAGCCCATCCACGGCTAGTCCAATATTGGATGCTGAGATTTAAAATGCCACGAGTCTCAGCAGTTGGGCCACCTGTATGGTGCATGAACAGAGGTCGATAGTCGCAGTCAGCCATGTCAGACATGAAGGTGGTTTCCGAAGGAAAAGAAATGCAATAACAGGAAACTTGTTTTGTCATTCATTTCTGAACAGATGACAAATGCATAGATTTGAAATTCATTTTTAAATTTCAGTTAAATGTTAGTTTCCAAAATGAAAGCAAAAGCTGGTAACAACTAACTCCTTGTACAACTGAGATTAGGCATGTATTAGTTTAGTTTTCAATATTCAATAAAATAATTCCAGGTAGATGTTTCCTTTTTCCAGTTCCAAACTATTTGGTCCAATGCACTAAATTTGTTAATATCTTGCTCTAATCCCTAATTCAAATGTCGAAGCATGACATCAATATTCTTAATACAATAACAAATGCATAGATTTGAAATTCATTTTTAAATTTCAGTTAAATGTTAGTTTCCAAAATGAAAGGAAAAGCTGGTAACAACTAACTCCTTGTACAACTGAGATTAGGCATGTATTAGTTTAGTTTTTCAAAATTCAATAAAATAATTCCAGGTAGATGTTTCCTTTTTCCATTTCCTAACTATTTGGAATGCACTAAATTTGTTAATATCTTGCTCTAATCCCTAATTCAAATGTCGAAGCATGACATCAATGTTCTTAATACAATAAGTCTACAAAAATACTTTCTTTTTATCTGATTTAGTAAGATAAAACAGGTATATAAACCTACCATTATTTATACGAGCAAAAAATGTCATTTTCCTAATGGTAAGCCCTGTGTCATTGCAGCCCTATTTCACAAATTTTCCAATTGACATCTATATGCATATACGCATATATGCATATATACTTGTATTTTCAAAACAAAAGAGATTCAGATATACTTGGTACGGTCCAGTTTCTATCAGGTAATTAGATATTTGTTCTTGAAAGAGTGAGAGTGACAATAAAAAAGCAAAAAAGAGAATGAAGGAAATTCCCAAGTCAATTTCCATGCAAACCTTGTTGCACACTTGCGCTTGTCTAATTGACCGTATTTCTTCACATAGATACTATCACTTGGAAAAGTTCCTCCAAGATGACATGGCATGAGCAAAATCACTTCCCATTGTTGTAAAATATCAAAGTACAAGAAAGAAGTAATTATGCAACTCTACCATCAAAAAGTAAAATTGGTAAAATGCACAAATGTAAATCGAAGAACACAAGAATACCATGACTCTTCAACAGCAGTGGAGGTTTCTCCTCCTGGGTAGCTTGAAAGAGAGGGTTTGTTGGGGAGTAAAAGTACGCATACGCACTTTGTCCAGGGACTTCGGTAGGGAACTCTATCAATTCCGGTGTGCTTATGTATGATCGTGTGGATGGACTTATATAAGAAGATGACCAGATAATCTTAAAATCAACTGCTTTAGATTTCTCATCATCCAATATCACCTGGAAAAACGTGACAGCGATGATGATGATGATAACAAAAAAAATGCAAAAATCTTGAAGTTTCACTTTCAAGGGCAACAGCTAAAAGGATCTGCCAGAGAGCTCCTTCAAAATACGGTGATAGAGAGTATAATTGTTTTCATAAGAAGATAATAAGATATTAAGAACCAGCACCTTAGCTATTGATAGAGGGTGAATGGCAGAAGCTCCTTCAACATACAGGCAGTCAAGTCCAGATGTCTGCATGTATATGGAATAAATTTGAACAATCCCAATGTATACTCAACTAATTTTTATCATTAGGATGATAAAAGGATTAAATAAAACGGAAAATTAGGCAATATTAATTACCATATTATCTATATCAGTGAAAGGAATATCAAGTAGCGATATTTTGCTGTGCATCACATCCACAATTCCAAGATATGACCTCCCATTCATCCTGCAGGTATTTTCCACCATTGAATAAATAATGGAAACAAAATGAAATTAGATAATATTAACTATGTCTTACCAAAACATAACAGATGGAAAACAACAAAAACATAAACCCAAGAAAAAATCAATTAACATTTATTTCTTCATACCTGTAGCTGCAAGAAATTAAATTTTTATGATCAGATGTCTGCAGAAAGTCATATGAGTTCAAGCCAAAAACCCATAGTGGTTTTGTGAACTCAGCATTTAGGTTGTAAACAGGCAGTACTTCATTCACGGATTCCACCTAGGAAAGATATCAGAAACATGAGATTTCAGTGGACAGTGCCCATGTGGTAAAAAAATCATATAATATAACTAGACTTATAAGAGATCATTATGACCACAATTTAGAAAAAATAATAATTAAGATTTCGTTATAGTTAAGTGGAGGCAAGGCAATCCCACTAAACTTAGAAATGTACCGCAAGATTTAGAGTTGAAAGTATGAAATCCAATTTAAACAAAATCTTGAAATTCAGAACCACATGAGACTGTCATACAAACGAAAGGAATTAGCATCGATCTTCCATTTTCTGAAAGACAATGACCAGGCTTAGGATTAGAAAGATAAAATGATGAACCGATGATTGACAAGTTTGATACTACTACAGTGTGGAGAAGATTTAGTTAGTTAAACAATTAATTAAATCTTCTAAAAAATGGAGTTCAATATTAAATCCTAAGAATGATAACACGACAATGCTTATGAATTTCATTCAAGTGTCTATTGAAGTTAAAAATTTGATAGTCATAGCAAGTAATATTGCATGTTTCCGTAATTATAATCTGTAGTTTTGGGTAAAAGGTATTTCAGTATGTTATTCCAGAGAAAGGAACCCATATACATATACAAATAAGTTACCCCTTGAACAAGAAAAAGATAAAACTAAAATATCTACAATCCTAGTACTACTAGGAATCATAAATACCTACAATCCTAGTACTACTAGGAATCATAATCATAAAATCTGTAAATATACACGATAAAACCTACACTCCCCCTCAAGTTGGGTTATATAAGTCATGAAGACCCAACTTGGTAATTAATGTATCAAAATGTGGCTTGAACAGTCCCTTTGTAAGGATGTCAGCAACTTGTTGACTGGTTGGTACAAATGGCATGCAAATGTCTCCACTTATGAGCTTCTCCTTGATGAAGTGACGATCTATTTCCACATGTTTAGTGCGGTCATGCTGTACAGGATTATTAGCAATGCTAATAGCTGCCTTATTGTCACAATATAGCTTCATAGGTGCTTCGAATGGTAGTCTAAGTTCAGCCAAAATCTTCTTTAGCCAAATTAGCTCACAAATTCCATTTGTCATTGCACGAAATTCTGCCTCAGCACTACTTCTAGCTACCACATTCTGCTTTTTACTTTGCCACGTAACTAAATTACCCCAGACATAAGAACAATATCCAGAAGTAGACCGTCTATCAGTTACAGACCCCGCCCAATCTGCATCAGTGTATATGTCTACATTTCTTTGATCGTTCTTTGTGAATGATTGTCCCCTTCCAGGTGATCCTTTCAGATACCTAACTATCCTATAGGCAGTTTCCAAATGTTCCTTAGTTGGAGAATGCATAAACTGACTTACAAGACTCACAGCAAAAGCTATGTCAGGTCTTGTATGTGCTAGATAAATTAATTTCCCAACCAATCTCTGATACTGACCGGTGTCCACTATTTCATCATCCTTCACTTCTCCAAGTTTCTTATTTGGGTCAATTGGGGTCTCCGCAGGCTTACAACCGGCCATCCCGGTCTCTTGAAGGAGATCAAAAATGTATTTTTGTTGACTGACCACAATTCCTTTTCTTGACCTTGCTATTTCCATGCCTAAGAAGTACTTGAGCTTACCAAGATCTTTTAATTCAAATTCTTTGGCTAGACTCTGATGTAGTGACGAAATCTCCCCCTCAGCACTGCCGGTGATGATGATATCGTCAACATAGACAATGAGAATAGCAATTGTCCCATCTGGTGGATGCTTGTAGAATAAAGTATGATCAGACTGCCCTTGGGTATACCCTTGTAGTTTAACAAAAGTAGTAAATCTTTCGAACCAAGCCCGAGAAGACATATAAAGCCTTACGTAGTCGACAAACCCAAGAGGCAAATTGTGGTTCAAAACCTGGTGGAGGCACCATGTAAACTTCTTTCTCCAGATCACCATGCAAAAAAGCATTTTTCACATCCAACTGTTGTAGGGGCCGATCATTGTTTACGGCAATGGAGAGAAGCACACGAATAGTATTAAGTTTGGCGACTGGGGCAAAAGTCTCGGAATAATCAATACCATAGGTTTGAGTATAACCTTTGGCAACTAACCTCGCTTTATAGCGTTCCAAACTCCCATCAGACTTGTATTTAACAGCAAATACCCATCGACAACCAACATGTTTAATTCCCTTTGGTAGAGGAACAACATCCCAAGTGTTGTTCTTTTTCAAGGCGCTCAGCTCTTCAAGCACAGCGTTTTTCCATTCAGGAACCTACAAGGCAGCTTGTATATCTTTTGGAATCTCCACTTGAGTAATATGAGTTAGGAAACAGGAGAAAGATGAAGAAAACTTGTTGTACGAGACATGGTTGGATAAAGGATAACGAATCGTGCAGGTTCTTACACCTTTACGAAGAGCAATAGGAGCATCTAAATCAGAGGGTGAAGAGATAAAGGGAACCTGTTCAGATTCTGGAACTTCAGGTTCTGGATCTGGCGAAGCGATTGGCGGTGGCGGCAGAAGCATGGAAGACTGTATCTCCGTAGTTGGTTTTATTAGGATAAACACTAGTAGGACTAAGGG
This sequence comes from Perilla frutescens, assembly GCA_026008535.1. NCBI lineage: Eukaryota > Viridiplantae > Streptophyta > Magnoliopsida > Lamiales > Lamiaceae > Perilla > Perilla frutescens. The sequence continues at coordinate 38,370,635 of BRKX01000019.1, forward strand.
GCACATGATCTTCTAAGTTTTGTGTACTAGAGTTAATATCCAAATTGTTAGGGGCCTGGATATTATCAGAGGGGAACAGAAAATCAAGTTCAGCAACAGGTATTCTTGATGGCTGTGAAAAAAGATGCTCTCCCTGAGTTGATGCACAAAAAAACGGATGCTTTTCAAAAAATTGGACATCCATTGTAACATAATACTTCTTGGTAACAGGATCAAAACATTTATATCCTTTTTGAGTAGGAGAATATCCCAAAAAAATGCACTTGTGCGCCCGAGGATCCAATTTACTTTTATGTAAATCTGTATTTCTAATAAACACAGAGCAACCAAAAATTTTAAGGGGGTAAATTCACAAATAAATGAGCATTAGGTTTAATTAACATAAATTGGTTCACAGGAATGTTAAAATTTAGGAGCTTGGAAGGCATCCGGTTAATTAGAAAAACAGAATGGAGCAAAGCATCTCCCCATAGATAGTTGGGAACATTATTAGTAAACAGCAAAGCTCTAGTGACTTCCAAAATATGTTTGTTCTTTCGTTCAGCAATTCCATTTTGCTGAGGTGTGTGAACACAGGAGCTTTGATGTATAATGCCATTTTTCTGAAAAAATTCTCCCAAATAACCAGAAATATATTCCTTACCATTGTCACTTCTTAGAATTTGGATTTTTTCCTTAAATTGAGTATTAACCATAGCATAAAAAATCTTGAATATAGTTGCTACATCAGCTTTATCCTTCATCAAATAAACCCATGTTAATCTAGTATGATCGTCAATAAATGACACAAACCATCGTTTTCCAGACATTGTGGAAATTCTAGAAGGACCCCAAATGTCACTATGAATGAGGGCAAAAGGTTTTGAGGGTTGATAAATTTTAGGAGGATAAGAGGCACGATGATGCTTGGCTAAAACACAAATTTCACAATGTAGAGAAGACGGATCTGTATTAATAAATAAGTCTGGTAACAATTTTTTTAAATAATAAAAACTAGGATGACCTAATCGAAAATGCCATAACATAATATCCTGACAATTGGATTTTAAACCTAACACAGATTTAGTAATAAAAGTACTTGAAATTTGACCATCTTCAAAGAAATACAGACCACCATGTTCTTTAGCACTGCCGAACATCTTCCCCGAGTCCAGTTCCTGAAAGTAACAATCCGAAGAAGAAAAATGAGCATGACAGGGAATATCTTTTGTGATCCGACTGAGAGATAATAAATTGCAGGAAAGTTTTGGCACATGTAGGACATTTTCAAGAGTTATGATAGATGACAGATTAACAGTTCCAGCTATGGCAGAATATGTACCATTAGCAATTCGAATTTTTCTATTTCCTGCAGATGGACTATACTTAATGAAGAAGGAAAAACACGATGTCATATGATCAGTTGCACCAGAATCAATCACCCAAGAATTAGAATTAGGAAAATTGGTAAAGAAAGACACGGGTCTACCTTGACTGACAAAAGAACAAGATGGAGAATTAGAGGAAGTTTGTGAATATTGCAAAAGTTTATACAAACTGTCAAGTTGTTCCTTGGTAAATGGCTGTGCAGTAACAGCTTCGGGCTTTGAAGGATTGGGTTACCATCGCCTTATGATCCGTCTTCTTCTTCAAGTGGGCTGGTTTACCATGTAATTTCCAGCACTTGTCCTTGACATGCCACGGTTTCTTGCAGTGTTCACAATAGAAAGGCTTCTTGTCATCTCCAACTCCCCCTCAGCTAAACAAGGCGGAAGCATCAGGCTCAGGTGCAGAGCAGAAGGGGGGACACTATTCATAATACGCTTGCGAGCCTCCTCTTGGCGAAGTTCAGAAAAAACAGCACGGATGCCGGACAAAGGTGTACGACCAAGAATTCGACCTTTGACCTCATCAAAAGAGGAATCAACACCAACAAGAAACATGAAGACCCGATCATCAGCTTCTCGTTGTTTGAAACGTTCCAAATCATGAGTATTTTCCCATTTATCTGTGTAACACAGGTCTAATTCTTGCCAAAGTGCCAACATCTCATTGAAATAAAGAGTGAGGGGACGACCATTCTGCTTGGAGAGCCATAGCCTTGTCTTAAGATCAAAAATTTGGGAGGAATGTTCAAGATCAGAATAGGTCTCTCGGACACTTTCCCAAAAAACATGAACGGCTTGCGAATATGATCTTCCATAGAGTTTAAAAGCCACGCAGTGATTAGTGAATTTTCACTTCGCCACTTACGAAAAGTTGGAGCAGTATCCGCAGGACGAGGGTCTTCACCACTAAGGAATCCCAATTTACCCCTGCCATCAACAGCCAACTTGACAGATTGGGCCCATTCGAGATAGTTGTTGTCATTAAGACGCACAACTGTGATCTGCAGGGACGCAGAAGAAGGAATATCGGCCGAAGGATGAAGGGGCATGGATTAGATGTCCCTGGTGAGGTATAGGAGAATTGGATGTTCCGGGTGGAGGTGTAGGAGCAGAATTATCAAGGCTAGAATCTAAAGTTGTAGGAGACGCCATGGGTAAAAAAAATTAGGGTTTGGGGTTGAAAGAAAAAAACCTACATAATCCATCAGTCCCCATTCTTGTATTCTAAAGCTATTCTAATCTTACTTAGAATCATCATTCTACACTAACCCTTAGGGTTGTAAATGAGTCAAATATTCACGAGCTACTCAATTCTCAATTCGAAAAAGCTCGCATGGAATTCAATCATTTAATAAATGAGCAGAGCTTGAGACTCAATTTTTGAGATAAATTTTTTCTCTAAATGAGCTCAAGCCTAAAGGGTATCTTGCTTGTTAGCTAACGTACATGTTTGTGATAGCACTCCAGCGGAGCTGGAGGAGTTTCATTATTAGTTATTTATTTATTATTAGTTATTTCCTTATTAGTGGTTTATGTCTAGGGTTTGGTTATCGGGCTTATGTATTATGCATGGGCCTTAGTAGTATTTATATTAGTTTTCTAATTAGATTAGGGCATCTTGGGATCATTAGGAATTGGCGTTTAACGCTGGGCAGAGAAACCTTGGTTATCGGGCATTATGTATTATGCATGGGCCTTAGTAGTATTTATATTAGTTTTCTAATTAGATTAGGGCATCTTGGAATCATTAGGAATTGGCGTTTAACGCTGGGCAGAGAAACCTCTTCTCTGTGGCAGAGCTTCGTCTCTGTGGCCTCTCTTTGAGGATTTATTTTCAGTTTATATATTTTCTATTTAAGATTTATCTTCACTCCATCAGTTTGTTTATAGGCTCACGAACCTGTTCAAACAAGCAAGCTTTAAAAAGTTAAAAGTAAACAAGCTTGATTGTATATATTGATAATGGCTTGAATATCTCAATCTCGAGCTTGGTTTGTTTAACTTACAAAAAAAGCTTTCCTTAAGTCAGATTCGAACTTTTTCTTGATCAAACAAGCTCAATTCATTTAACTTAAAAAATAAACATTGTCCGAGTCGAGCTCAAGTTGTTCACAAGCCTAAGAATTTTACTCAACTGTAGAAGCTCGAGTCGAGCTCAAGTTGTTCACAAGCCTAAGAATTTTACTCAACTATAGAAGCTAGAGTCGAGCTCAAGTCATTTACGAGCCTAAGAATTTTACTCAACTATAGAAGCTCGAGTCGAGCTTTAGATAGAAAATTCAAACAGGTGAAATTCCAGCTTGTATCTGTTCACCTCAACTCATCACTTTCACAGCCTTACTAACCCTTGTCTCACTTCTAGCTAGTAATATGTGAGCAGTTTGCTACTGAAATAGATACCTTATTCTACGAGCAAGTGTTAGGGGTGGGGCGAGGGAGATGATACAGTTGATAATCATTAAAAAAAAAAGCTCTTCAAAATAGCAATATGTTTTCTTTTCAAGGTTTTAATTTCTCCTTTCTCAAAGACGTCATATTTTCCTAACTTTATTTCCTATTATTTTAATAATTATTCTTTTTAAAGCCTAATTTTCTATCACAATCAAGCTTAACAACCTTAATTTCTCGAAATATTTCAAGGGTGATTTTGCTTCTACAATCTGTCAACCATCAACACTTGATCTGATTCAAGCCTCTAACATTTGTTATTAGTTAAATATCTAAAATTCAATCACATTTATAGAATGAATACATACCCATCTGTAGATATTCCAAAACCCACTTTTTCTGTCACTGATAAAGAAAAGTTGCCCTGAAATATTAGGAAAAACAAGACAATGTAAAATGAGCAGTTAATAGTACTAGACAGTTTATATTCTCTTGCACAGTCTTATATATAAATAATGACTTTTTGCAATTTCATTATAAATAATTGCATATAAGTCAATCAAATGAAGTCCATACACCATACCGAGCAAAGTTTCATGATTGTGCACAAGGCAGTTATCATCAAGTATATCTTTATGGCTATGGTGTTCCCAGTTAGAGGTCAATCAGATGGGGCATAAATAAGCCTAATAATGATGTGCATGCATCGTAGCTCTGAAAGATGATGTAGAGATAAGTACGTATTGTCTCAGAGATGACAGTGCAGATGTGAGGCTCGTTATAGAATGAGTATGTTATGGATCGTGTTTATTCTTCGTCGAGAAAGCAGAAGTCGCATGAGCGCGAGGAGTAGTCACATGAGCCAGATGACAATTCTGGCGTTAGATCAAAAGTTGGGTATTTGCTTCCGTTACATTACCGTTACGTTTTGTTAATTAATTATGTCTTGAGTTGTGGGCTTTCCTGGGATCCTAAAATAAGTAGTCTCTTTTTTTGTTATCAGAGGGTTTATCAAGTATTTTGTGGAGAATTCGGCGTTGTCATTTGGGCAGGATTATTCCAGAAGAACTTTGTTCACTCGTCAAATAAACAATTGTTTGTTTCTCTATTTTTCTTTCAAACTACTGTCATTCATTTTACCTCTATCTGAGTAAAACAAACTAAGGAACATTCTCAATGGAAATACTGTTCATCAAATGAGAATTTTCAAATCACAGTATCATCTTAAGTATGTGAGCCTTCTATATGAAAGATTAATGATTGTTAACAACTGATCAGTCGTGTATCTTGAAGAATAAAAATATCTCCCAGGGAAAGGTTTGATTCCTTAATCAGAAGTCTTATTCGATAATGTTGAATCACCTTGAATTACCCCTTTTTAAGAAGGAAATCCAGAAGTTGAATCATATCCAAGATATCACTTTAGAAGTTGAATACCCCTGTTTGATTGTCATTGTATTATAGTTTAAAATTGGGTTAGCTATACTTTAGTACCCAACATATGAGATTACTAACATTGTTGTCACAAAGTTTAAAAAATTACATATTGATACCCAGCGTTTGCATAACCTAACGAAACAAATTTCCGGCATCCCAAAAATGACGTGGCTTGTCAGAATCAAGGAGATTGGTGTTATTTTAGTTGTTATATATCAATCTCCTTGATTCCAGAAAGCCACGTCATATTTGGATGTTGGAAATTTGCTGTTGTCCTAAATTTGTTAGAATATGCAAATGTCGGGTATATTAATTTTGAAATGTTGAATTAAAGTGTTAGATACTCCAAATATTGGGTACTATAGTGTAATTCAGTGTTGCAAAAAACGCACCGTGGCACCGCCTTGAGGCGCGCGCCCCTCGGTAAAATTTAATAATTTTTGTTGTGTTTAATCCCCCCTCTCAATAACTGGATATTTGACGGTATATCTACAAAAGAAACAGATATTTGGTGTTTCATAAGGTGGTCTGTTGAGAATCACGATTATTGAATTTGGGTTGAGGAACTCTAAGCTACATTTATTAATCCTACGTAACAATGGGGTGGAAGGGATGGCAGTGCCACCTTCGACATCCGACGGTGATTTCATGCAGTTGGATTCTTCTGGATGCTTTCGGATTCAAGCTAATACTGACAGGGCAGCTCTGGAGCAGCAAGTCTGGTGGCAAGGTGGTGTTTTTTGCAAATGTCATGGTTTTGCTCTTGGCTGTTTTACAGAATCTAATTGGGGTAGCCTCTGCTGATAAGCTGTTTCTTAGATTCTTGAATGAATTTGGAAGTCTTTTTTTCATTTTGATTTCTTCAGTCCTTAGTTTTATTTTCCTTTATCAGATATTTAGTTGTACATTTTATCCTATTCTTCGTTTCTATTTCTTTTCTGCTCTTAAAGGGTACTCTTTTTCTTTAGATGGGCTTTTTTCCCAAAGAGGTTTTTACCCATGAAGGTTTTAATGAGGTACAGCTCTTTAAGTTTTTGGCTTGTGATCACCAATGAGCTCTAGGACTTTGTATTCATGGTTTAAAAAGGCAGTTTTGAGGCGCCCAGAAAAAGCCCCAGAGGCGCCACCTCTCCATCTGTTGTTGAGGCTTAATCCTCGGTCAGTCTGAGGCGGTTGAGGCGCCTCGTGTACTGGAGTTTTTTGGACCAATTTTTAGGGTCTTTATGTGGGCTTTTAATAGCTTTTTGCTGGGCTTTGTTTAATTAATGAATCAGATAAAAATAACATCTAAAATAAAGTGATAAACCTAAAAAATAAATAAATTCTGACAAGATAATTCCCAAGCGCGAAACGTGAAAGCAGCAGTTCTTCTCTGCACACTCCCTTGCTCTCCCACTCTCCCACTCCCTCTCTCTCATATCTCTTCTCTCTCACAACAGCCCATCACACCAGTGCAGTTCAAAGGCCGCAGCCCAGGCTCCCAGCAGCAGTAGAAAGCAGCAGGTCGCAGAAGTAGTAGAATGGGTGGAGGAAGTTGAGTTTGAAGGAGTGACCATGAAGATGACAGTGTTGCAAAACACAGCTTTTAGTTTCGAGGCTTTGCCCGTAGCCCCATGAGGTGTAAGCCTCAAGGCTAACTGAGGCATAAGCCCCACAACAATAAGAATAAATATAATTTATAATTCATAACATTGCACATAAACTAATATAAATCATAACAAACATCATAAATTCATAGAAAAGTCATAAAATTCATGAAATTACTAGTTAAATTCATAGAAAAGTGCCAAGTTAACATATTTCTAGTTCCACTTCCAACTTAAATAGTCAAATCAATTGGAGCTACGAGCTATCTCCATCTCCAGTCTCCCCTCCTTCAAATCCATGTTCCACTTCAAATTCCTTGACATCTTGAGGCACACCAGAACATGGTGCCACATTAATGTGATTGCCAACAAGATGATTCTGAGCTCTCTTCACCCCACGTTTAATATCCCTATCACAGAAGTTGCACTTCAAATAGATGGCACGCTCTTCAGGCACATCAATTTGAGTGACATACTTCCAAACGGGATCTTTTCGTTGAGCACTCATCCTAAAATAAAAGTCCCTTCTTTAACTCAATAAAGGCCCCTTAACACATAAATTTAAAGCTCCTCAAAAAAGTTTTTAGATGTTGCAGCCTGCTGCTCAAGCAGACATCTAAAAAAAAATAAAAGAAAAGAAAAAAGAGATGAAGGCAGAGAAGGTCAAAAGATTACTTATCGAAGACGTGTGCGCGCCGAACTGGAGGGGAGGGGAGAGGGCTGACGAGTAGTTAAGCAGGTGAGGAAAAAAAAATTCCCTCTATGGCGATTGAAGATTTAGGGGTGGAGGTGGATAAAATAGAGTTAGAAACACATGGGCTAGACTTGAAACTTAGGATTTATCAGTTTTAAGTCAAATATAAAATAGCCCACTAGAAAAAAAAGCCCAAAAAAGAAAAAAAAATGGAAATTCGCAATTGAGGCGTGCCTTACCACCTCCACCTTGCTTAGGCTTAAGCCTCGTCGGAGGGGGTGAGAGGCGGAAACTCATAAGCGGTGACCCACCGCCCTTTACCGAGGCACGCCTCGATGCGTTTTCCGCAACACTGGATGATGACTTTGACTTTGAGAATTATAAAAGTTCTTGATGATTTATCATTTGAGGAACTTGGATTACGAATGCCCTTTTGATTTGTTCTATCGTTTTGTAATAAGATTAATGACTTATGTGACTTATTATCTATGGATGTTAGGATTGATGTTATGAGTTATGACATTTCTATGGTATTTTAGGCTTTTGTTATTGAATATTTGAATTATGCGTGTTGCTTGTTGTGAATTTGGTGAGTTAAATATGATTTTTTTTTTTAATTTTTTCTTCTCGTATTGAAGCTTATGCCTCAGTTTGCCTCGAGGCTTACGCCTCATGAGGCTACGGGTAAACGCCTCGAGGCTTAAAACCGCCTTTTAAAACCTTGCTCTGTACTTTGATACTTATATTATATAATTTGGCATTCATTCAGGGAAAAAGAAAAAAAAATCCCCTCTCATGTGCAGCCAGTGGAAGCCTCAAGCCACCTATAGTTATTTGTTTAAAGTGCTGGGCTGCACTCGAGAGTATTTTGTGATGTTTGCAGAGTGTTAAACACCACAATACTAAACTACTGAAAACGGAAGAAACCAAAGGACGGTGTTCAAAATCTAATGTATAGCTCGAAAGTAAGAAATATCTAAATTACTTTGACTACTAATTTAAGCACACACCTTCATTCCAAATTAACCATGGTTTATGTGGAATGAAAGCTAAGGATAAATATAGACTTAAAAATTGTGGTGTTGGCAACGGTGTTCCTAATAAAAAAATGAATCTGTTTGTCCTCACCCAGATTGAAACAAAGTTTTAGAATTCTTGCACAGGTTCTAGGAGTTAAGGCAGGGATAGGGCCTTTGTTTGACAAACTACCTTCTTCTCATAAAACAAACTACAAAGCAGCAAATTTTGTATCATGATTGAAACACAACTATTTAAGTAAACCTTGTTTATAATTGAGAAGAACCGAAGAAAAGCATATTTCATTGATTTAAAAGTTCAGAGAATTTACTGAGTATAAATATATGCATGTCAGTACCTTCAGGTGACCACTTAGGTTCAGTTGGTGATTCCACAATTGACGAATCTCCACCAGCTACACAAATCCTATTGTTTATGTCCCTGGAAGCCATCATTTTAAATCAGGAAACGATGAAGTCAAGATTTCTCAAATTTAATTGTTAAGTCGACCAAGCTTTCAAATAAAATGAGACCGGGGCAGGGGTCAAGCAATCAGAGACTTCCAATACATTTAATTCAAGACTGACCAAGAATCTATCTCAAAGATTGTGATAAAATCATGATTACGATAAACTAAAGACTCACTGATGTAAATACATTTTGATCCAAGAAAACAAATGAATGAATGATGGCATAGAAGACACACTATAGAAGTGCCCAAATAAATCGGAGCCCCCAGAGGCAGAAAGAAAGAAAGAAAGCAACTTCTGCAATCAGTAAAGGGAGGGAGGAGATGCAAGAAGGGAAAATCAGCCAGGGTAAACATCGAAAAATGGTAAATGCGTAATTTGATTTTGAAAATAATGTTATGCCATTCAGACAGTTTGCAGGAGTTTTCAAAAATACGCAGCAATCAACAAGAATAAGGGATAAGAATAGATGGGTACCAGATGCAGGAGAACTAAGATGAAAAGTTATGCTAGAACTTTATGCAAGTGATTCGGGATGCAATGCCTAAAGGTAGAAAATGAAGTTCTAATCTACCTACCCATTCTCAGATAAATATCCAACCCAAAGTTCAGACTTGTCCCATGGCATGTTGGGATGACTCCATTCAATCCATGCCACTCGTTCTCCTTTGTGGTCAATCCGTGGAAAAGCATAAAAGTCATTGCCTTCAACCAATATTTTAGGTTCTGCATTTTGAGGTGATATTTATTTCACAGGACGAAGAACCAACAGGCCAATACATCTACACCAGCTTCTACTTGCAAATATATAGTATATTCCGCTTTCTACCTATTATAAAAAGAAAATTATCTAGGCACAAGAACAGTTACAACTTTTACCTTTTATATCGTTTCCACAGAGATCAACAGACACAATTGTTGTGATGGGATTTATACTACTTTCACGGCGATCTAACATAAAACAAATCACAATTCATGAATAAAATTTAGATAAAATGACATGAAAATCTAGATATAGAAACAAATTTCCAATATGATATATGATAAGAGCATGAACAATAAATAAATTCATCTGTACCTTCCCTTACTGTCAGATAGCGATTAAATCGAAAATCAAATACTCCATCAGCATAGCACACAAGTGGTCCATTATAGTCTGGTGTGAGTGGCACAGGAACTGAATCTGCTAAGATAAATTAATAAAGTAAATAGCAAAAAAGTGTCCACTTCAGAAAGTAAATCTACAAAAAGAAATTACATGAAAAAGAAAAACTAAAAATCCAGTGTAGAGGATTATGTTGTTACTGGATAGAGCAGTGTAATTGTTTTCATTTTGATAACAGAATTAATCGAGTCAAACCTATCCTACTAGAGATAAACTGTAATATAGTAACTCATCCAACAAAACCGAACTAATAACTTTGACTTAATCCTAAAAGTCAGACCAGCACAAATTCAATGAGACGAAAATCATATAGCATTATTATTTATAGAAAATAGAGGGCTGAAGAAAAGATTGACCTTTAGATGAAATTGACTGCTGGTAGAGTCTCTGGTCCTTATAATTTGAGAAGATAACAGAGTCTCCTGAAATTGTGAAAGCACCACCACCATATTCTTGTGCCACAGTCCTCACTGCAAAATCTTTGGGTGTAATATCAGTTGGCTTGACCTTTTCTCTGTCAGCTTGTCTTACCAGCACATTTCTTCTGAAACACCAAAAATTCCAGAAGAATAAAATGCAACACGAGATCTCCTTTTGCCATAAAGACAGCCAAAATCTTACAAAAACACAGAGTCAGTTTAATAAAACACAAACAATAGTCCTCTTGAGGCCATGAGATAGAGCAAAATGATAAAATAAGATCGGTTATTAAGAAATCTGCCAAAATACGTACACACTCATACTCTGGCAAAAATGAAATAACCCTTAGTTTCAGTTCTACATTTGCATTGAGCAAGCTCAGTTCACTATTTCTCAATACATATATTCGTTTGATAATCAAGAAAAGCCTCTAGAACACCTTATCTCCATCACTAAGATAGAAAAATTAAAGTTCCTAAAATTCAAATTTCCTATTCGCAAGTTCATTCGTTTATGGGTTAATTACACTTTCATACACAACGTTTGAGGATTTTTTACATTTTTATCCCAAAGTTTTAAAAGCTATATATTAATACCTAATGTTGCACAAATTAACACGTATATAACACTATAGCAATTTTCCGACCTCGCAAATGTTGACTTGGACTGTCGAGAATCTTCCAAACTCAACCTTCTATTTATTCAATTTCTACAAATATTGGATGCGGTTGTTGCTCATCACCATTTACACTAGTCAATGTCAACATTTGCGAGGTTAGAAAATCGCTCTAGTATTATAAGTGTTAGTTTGTGCAATGTTGGGCATCAATATTTAACTTGTGTTAATTTGTGCAACATTTCAGTATATAACTTTTTAAACTTCTTTGACACAAAAGTGTAAAAATACCCAAATATGGGGTACAAAAGTGTAATCAACCCTTAGTTATCCTAGTTCCAGTAGGATGGCTTAGTGGTGGAGTAAGATTTCTTGCAGAGCAAAGTTCACGATTTGAATCATACCGGGTGTGGGAGTAAAAACAAAAACCTTTAGTTATCCTAATTAACAGACGCCGAAAATCCGAACGCCACACACCCCAGAAAACCATACAAGCAACATTTGTTCTGATACACAAACAGTCTTTATGATGAGTGTAAGCAGCAGTTGCAAAAGGATGTAAAAACCAACCCAGATTCGGCAGGGCGGGATTCAAGGCAGTAGAGGCGGCCCAAGGAGTCGGTGGCAAAGCCGCCTAGTCGTTTAGCGGAACCCGAAACGATGTCGGCGGTGATAGGGGACTTCCAAGAACCATACGGAGCAGTGAGTTTGGTTTCTGAAGCGGAAGACATTGTTATCGTCGATGCTCGCCTTCTGCAGTTATAAAACAAGGATTGAGAAAAATTGGGCGCTCGGTGGAATCTTGAAATATGCAACTGCGGAAGGATTATAGGATTAGGAGGGCAGCAGTGACGACCAAGAGTGATGACTGCACAAAATGCCATATGTTTGCTCATTCATTAGCTTCCGCTGCATATTTTTCTACAGGTGATGTAACTTGAGTGCGACACCACTTTTGCTTCTTACCACATAATTTTTATTTTTTTCACAGAGTGGGTTGCTAAACAAAGTAACAAACTAAAAAATTAATTAATTATGATTTTACACAAATACCCCTAATATACATATAAATAATCTAATAAATTGATAGATATTGTTGGGAAAATTGTTAGAAAAAAACTATCATTATAGCTCAACTGATGGTTTTGATGAAATATAAAAACATGTGTGATGATTTAATGAAAAACTGCAGGTTATGTAAAGCTGGAAATCAAGGATAATGATCAAGTAAGACTTCAGACAACAGTCTAGCTGAAACGAGAGACAGCTATTTTGAAGCATGATCAACCAGCTTAAAAGGATGCCTCGATCAGACCAGTCAAAAGCATGGTCAAAGCTTTAATTAAAATGATACATTAATTAGACTAGACTCTAATTGGAAGATACCAAATTAAAATGCAATTCAATTGGAAATTACCAACTAAAGAACTATACTATAAGGAAAGTTCCCAAAACTAAAATAAAGCTCACAAGGGAGTTACCAACTATGACTAGTACTAAAAGGAAGGAACTAAAAAATAAAATCAAACTCAAAAGATAAATCAAAAATCAAATTGGATCTTCTCTTCTTTTTTTTTATCAATCGGATATTTATATATATTTAATATATATATATATATATATATTATCTGAATATTTTTTTTATTCGGTCTTGCTTTTTTTTTAACCAATTTTTTTTTTATTTTTTTTTCAATGAACACTAACTATTACAACTCGATAGACATGTACGAAGGACACGAAAGAAAATAAACGATACGTAGGATTGAACCACAACCAGCAGAGCTGACGTGGCTCTGATGCCAAAATATGATGTAACCCAGACAATTTGTACAGGATAGGATACGAAAGACGCGCAGAAGACTTCTAGATCGAAACACGTCAACTTGGAAGGACTCAATCCTACGCTATTACTCAATAAAATGAAAATAAAGTGAATTAAACAATAATACAACTCGAACGATTAAACAAACTAATCTAGACCTAATTACGATACCTAGACTATGACACAAAAACGGAACACAAGATCCAATGGAAGGGGGCTGTTTTGGACGAGAATTAAGGCTGGAAAAGTGATGTTTTTGGGATGTGAATTGTGGTGAAGAAAGGCTAGGGAAGATAGGATATGTTAAGGATGTAGAGGACTTACGGTTTATGGTGTAGAATACGACGAACGGATCTGGAATTGAACTCGAACTTGGACCCAAACGAATCTGAATGGTTGATGATGATATGGATGAATTGGTGATGGTGGAGGATGTCGTTGATGGTGGTGTTGGTGTTAATATTGTTGAATTGCAACCCGATTAATCCCCGGCGTATCTTGTACGACGAAATGAATCTTCAAGTTGTTCTTCAGATAGCGAGTTCACCCAAATTCCTCGTGTGAATTAGAACGTTCCCTTGATGTAAGACTCAAAGTTTGCTAGGCTTTAAGAATGAGTATTTTCGAGGAAAAAAATTAAAAGCTTTAAACGGTTGAGACACAAATTAAATGCAAAAGCAAATTTCATCAATAATGTCTCCCATATTAATGTGACATGGTTCCCCTATTTATAGGGCTCATAATGCACAAAAATAATGAATAAAAAGCCCTAAAAAATCTGATCCAAAAAGGATCTCTAACTATACTATAGAAATACCTAAACTAGAATTCTATTCAATGTAGGAAATTGCCTTAAATACAATTCTAGTCAAGCCTATACTATTATGAACGGAAATTACACTTAAAAATTAATTAAAAACTGATCTAAACTATAGTCTAAATTAATTAAATAAATACTATAGTCTAGATAAAAATCAACCCTTAATTAATTGGACTAAGGGCCGAAAAATAGCTCCATGCACGTCAACTTCTTCATGCACACGTGCACTTCTTCTTACTCTCTTCTTCAACTCTTCAAGTTATATTCTCCATGGTGTGATATTGATCTTCATTAGTTAATAAATTAACTAACATATGGCTGCCCTTTGCATCTTCCAATTCTTTGAACTTTTTGCGAATCAACACTTGTAGATAACCTTGCAATTTCTTCGCTCGAAGTCGCGCCATTGGACCTTGAATTGCAGCTTGGGTTCAAGGCCTTCAATGCCTTGCATGACTTCATCATTCCCCCTTGCTGAAGAGAATTCGTCCTCGAATTTGGCTCATCGTCTTGATCGAACTCATCTGCAACAAACGGAGTTAAATCAGGAAAGTTGAAGAACATTTATACTCACTGGGAAGATCAATGCAGTAAGCATTATCGTTTACACGACTCAAAACTGTGAAAGGACCATCTCCACGTGGTGACAACTTGAACTTCCTCAGATTTGGAAACCGTCCGGGACTCAGATAAATCCAAACGCGATCTTCGAGCTGAAATATGACTTGCCTGCATCGCATGTTTCTGGATTCAGCCATGTGCTTCCCTTTGTGCTCAATACGAGCACGCACTCTCTCATACATCTCCTTAACTTGCTCAGCTCGTCTCAAACCTTTAACATTTGTTAGATGCTCAATAGGTAAAGGTAACAAATTAGTAGGCGTTAACGGATTAAATCCATAAACAACCTCAAAAGGAGACATATTAGTAGAAGAATGTACCACATGATTATATGCAAATTCAGCGTAAGGTAAATACTCTTCCCAAGACTTCAGATTGTTTTTAATTAAGGACCTAAGTAATATGCCTAAAGTGCGATTCATAACCTCAGTTTGACCATCGATTTGTGGATGACATGCAGTAGAAAACAACAACTTAGTCCCTAATTTTCCCCACAAAACTCTCCAAAAATGTGCTAAAAACTTGGAATCCATATCACTAACAATAGTTTTAGGAATACCATGCAATCTAACTACATGCACAAAGAACAGATTGGCAATATGCACAACATCATCAGTTTTTCTACATGCAATGAATGCACCATTTTAGAAAAACGATCAACGACCACAAAAATAGAATCCTTACCCGATCTAGACCTAGGTAAACCTAAGATAAAATGAATAGATAAATCAATCCAAGGTGAGCTAGGGGCGGGCAGGGGTGTGTATAAACTAAACGGATGTGAAGTAGACTTAGACCTGTGGCAAGTAACACATCTACTACACACGTGCTCAACATCTCTCCTCATATGCGGCCAATAAAAATGCTCATGCAGCATGCTTAATGTTTTATTCACACCAAAGTGACCCATTAAACATTCCGCATACGATTCTAACACAAGTAGCTCACGCATAGAACAACTAGGAATGCATAACTGAGAACCACGAAATAAAAACCCATCATGCACGTAAAACCCATCAAAAGACTTAGACTTTTTCGAACACTTGTCAAAAATCGAAGCAAAGCATCACATGCATATAGACTCTTAATGGACTCAAAACCAAGCATTCTAGCATGCATCAAATTCAGCAACGTGTACTGTCGAGATAGGGCATCGGCTACATTTTTTTTCTTCTTCTTTCTTATATTTGATGACGTACGGGAAAGACTCGATGAACTCGACCCATCTTGCATGCCTCTTGTTCAGATTTTGTTGCCCTTTCAAATACTTTAAGCTCTCATGGTCCGTGTGAATCACAAACTCTTTTGGCCACAGATAATGCTGCCACGTCTCCAATGATCTCTTCAATGCGTACAACTCTTTGTCATAGTTAGAATAACGCAGAGCTGTACCATTTAATTTCTCACTGAAGTAGGCGACTGGACGCTATTCATGCATCAAAACAGCACCAATACCTATCCCGGAGGCATCACATTCAATCTCAAAAATCTTATCAAAATCAGCAAACACAAAACAGGTGCATGACATAAAAGATGCTTCAAACGTGTAAATGCTTCATGCTGTGCTTTACCCAACTCAAGCTTACGATCCTTCTTACTTAGCTCAGTAAGAGGCACGGCAATGCTAGAAAAATCACGCACAAAGTGACGATAAAATCCAGCAAGGCCGTGAAAGGATCGAACTTTCGTGGCTGACTTGGGCGTTGGCCATTCTTCAATCGCTTTGATCTTAGAATGGTCAACCTCAATACCACGTATACTCACAACAAAACCAAGAAATACAACCTCATCTAAACAAAAAAAGCATTTAGATAGATTTCCGTACAACTTGACTGACCTCAGAATATCAAAAACGCGCCTAAGGTGTGCCAGGTGTGCCTGTGCATCGTGACTGTAAATCAAGATATCATCAAAGTACACAACTATAAATTTCCCAATCACATCACGCAAAACACGGTTCATTAAATGCATAAATGTGCTCGGTGCATTAGTGAGACCAAAAGGCATAACTAACCACTCATACAAACCATGCTTAGTCTTAAAAGCTGTTTTCCACTCATCCCCTTCATGCACTCTAACTTGAAAATAACCAGAATGCAAATCAATTTTAGAAAAGACTTTAGAACCGGATAATTCATCGAGCATATCATCTAATCTAGGGATAGAGAATCGGTACTTCATTGTTATTTTGTTGATGGCGCGACAGTCCATGCACATTCTCCACTTATTGTTCTTTTTCGGCACTAGAATGACTGGAACTGTGCAGGGGCTCATCGACTCTTGAATCTGCTTCTTCTTAAGTAGCTCTTTTACTTGTTTGTCGATTTCTTTAGTCTCTTTAGGGGACGTCCGGTATGTTGGCTGATTTGGCAAGACGGTGCCGGGCTGGAAATCGATCTGGTGCTCGATGCCACGAACTGGAGGTAATCCATTTGGAATCTCTTCCGGGAATACATCCTCGAACTCCTCTATAAGTGGCTGCACAACACTAGGCAAGAGAAGAATAATTAATAGCGCTGCTCTTATAAGATAAAAGAACAAAAGGTAAACCTGCTTTTAATGCTTTTTCTACGCCTTTCACTGAAATAAACAAGCTGCGGTTTTGATCTTTCTTTGCAGCTGATCCAGACAAATTCCCATGCACAAGGGGAATCATTGGAGGACGGTTTAGGGGCTGAAGAAGTAGAAGTGGCGGCCTTCTTGGAGGTCTCAGTCGATTGGGTGCCGTTGGCGGCAATTCGGGCTGCAGCTGCGATTCCTTTGCTCTCTCAGTGCTAAACCTCTCTTACATGAATCTTTGATCCTCAGCAACGGCTTTAGGGGACAGCGGCTTTAGTGTAGTAGTTCGTTCGTCCGTCTCTTTTCAAGATGTACGTGTTTGCAAAGCCATCATGAACCGTTTATCTGATTAACTGCCATGGTCTTCCTAACAATATGTGTGTTGCATCTATAGGAATAACATCGCAAACAATAGAGTCAGAAAATTGACCAATAGAGAATGAGACACTTACTTGGGCTGTTACTTTGATCTTTTCTCGATACGTAAGCCACTACAACTTGTACGACTTCAGATGCTTGATGGTGGTTAGTGCCAATTTGTCAACTGCATACTGGCTAATGGCATTAATCACACTCCCACTATCTATTATCATTGAGCAGGTCTGGTCTTGGATAGTAACACGTGTGAAAAAGATGTTCTCACGTTGATCCGACAGCTCTTCTTCACGATTGATGCTCAGACTGCGTATAGACACAAGACTAACTGATGTGACCCGGGACTATGGGACACGACACAGCACAAAATACGCGGAAGCTAGGAAAGAAACTATGTCGGTGAAGTAAGGGAACAATACTCGAATATCTAGACGACTAAGACAAAACTAAAATACCTAGACTATGACACACAAAACTAACACAAAATCCAAATAAAGAGGGTTGTTTTTGGAAGGATAATGGACGGTGAAGAGGATGTGTTCGATGGTGAAGGAATAGGTGAAGAAGTGATACGAACCCGAAAAGCATAAAAGAATCAAATCCAAGACTACCATTGAGAGCTTCAAAGATAATCATATTGTTCAAGATTAAAGATTGGAGATCAAGATTTGAAGAACACAAGTGCATGAAAGTATTCAGATATTTTGGGCAGCCCATGAAGGTCAAATATTCAGCCCGAGATTGGTCAAATGCTATCAATTAATGATGAAGAATGAAGCATGAAGACGTGAGAAGAAGAACGACGCCATTTGGACGTGTGCATGAAGAGTTCTACGCGTTTGCATGGGAATCCGACAAGTTGCTGTTTTTCATGCAAAGGTGGCGAAATTAATTCACACATGGGCCATGAAATTATTCTCAATTATTTCAGCCCATGTCGTGTTATTTGAAAGTCCAATAGGCGTGGATTTGCAAGCCCAAGTCCATTGGGATTTATCCTTATCTAGTTAGATTTTTGTTATCTTATTTTTGGTATCTTTTGATTTAATCCTAGTTAGATTAGGATAGCTTTTTATTTTTGATTCCTTTAGGATTTTTTACTTAAATTTTCGTCCATCCCTCTACTATAAATAGGGGATCATTGTTACATTGATATTTAGACCATATTTGATAATTAAAGCTTTGCTTCAATATTGTCTCAACCCCCTTTAATCTTTGTGAGTTTAGATCATTTAAATTCATACTCTTAGATTTAGCAACTCTAAGTTTTACAAAGGGAATTCGCCGTCCACGTTCGAGGGATCGTCGGAAACTCGCTATCGAAGAACAACTTAAAGAATTTGGCCTTGTGTACGTTCGAGATTCAAGGCAACTTTCGGGTTGTAATTCACATTGACTTTACACAATCATCAACGCCGTTCACCTTCATTCGCGAGCCATCAACGTACGTGTCAAGATCAGCCACCAACGTGTTCAAGTTCGTGTTCATCTCGTTCAATCCGTAAGTCCGTTTCATCTCTATCATATCCTATCTACTCTAGCCCTTCTAAACCTATTCCATACCATCGTTTATCATCATTACCATCGACCTTAAATCCTTTCCAAAACAGCCTTCTTTTCGTTGGATTTGTGTTAATTTTGTGTGTCATTGCCTAAGTATTTTAATTGAGTCTTAATCGTCTAGTTATTCGAGTATAGAATCCTTTCGTAATCAACGTAGTTTCTTTCCTAGCTTCCGCGTCTTTTGTGTCTCGTGGTGTCATTTAGTCCCGGGTCACATCATAGTTCGTGTTCGTCTCGTTCAATCCGTAAGTCCGTTTCATCTCTATCATATCCTATCTACCCTAGCCCTTCTACACCTATTCCATGCCATCGTTTATCATCATTACCATCGACCTTAAATCCTTTCCAAAACAGCCTTCTTTTCGTTGGATTTGTGTTAATTTTGTGTGTCATTGCCTAAGTATTTTAATTGAGTCTTAATCGTCTAGTTATTCGAGTACAGAATCCTTTCGTAATCGACGTAGTTTCTTTCCTAGCTTCCGCGTCTTTTGTGTCTCTTAGTGTCATTTAGTCCCGGGTCACATCATAAATTGATAGCATTTGACCAATCTCGGGCTGAATATTTGACCTTCATGGGCTGCCCAAAATATCTGAATACTTTCATGCACTTGTGTTCTTCAAATCTTGATCTCCAATCTTTAATCTTGAACAACATGATTATCTTTGAAGCTCTCAATGGTAGTCTTGGATTTGATTCTTTTATGCTTTTCGGGTTCGTATCAAGAAGGGCTTGTGATCCAGCCCGTAGTTCGATCCAAGTTCCTGTAGGCCAATCACGAGAGCGCGAGCAAAGAAGTTTAAGGAAGTGCTAAACGGATTGATTCAAGAAGTTTGGGCTCAAGAGTTCTCAAAGAAGCCCATTGGAGAAGTTGGAGAAGAAAGCCCAAAATGTGTTAATTTAATAGCTTATATGCGGGCTGATCCATGAAGACCCTTTAGATTATTTATTTAGTCATTTTTTAGTATTTATTTGTGTTATTTCCGTGGGTCTATTTAGGGAGGTCTAATTTAGGCCTTAATTAAGTCAGTTTTGACTTTTATCTTTTGTTTTGGCTAAGGATTTGTTTCCTTATTAGTTTAGGAGTTATTTCCTATGTTTAGTTTCCTAATTGCATTAGGTTATCACCCTTATATTTAAAGGGGATTGTGATGGACGAAAATCAGTTCAGATTTTATATAATATTTTCGTGAGTTCCAATCTCTCTTGAGAGTTCTCGAATTCTTCTTGATTATTCCAAGACGAATTCATCATCGACGAATCGGCGAGTCCACCATCCCTCGTTCGTGTGTCAATCATCGTCCCCGAGTTGCTGCGTCAACAACATGTTGGGGTTTAGGGATTCCGTTTACCTAAATCATTCCGTGGGTTAGATTCAGAGGTTTTGGGATTTTTCCAACCATCGGTTCGTTAAGTCTTCCGTCTGCGTTCGAGGATCACATCAATTGCAGGTTTCGAAAACATCCAGGTTACGTATCCAGGTTCTGTTCTTTTTCTTCGTGTCAAGGGTAGAGTTTTAGGGTTATAATTTCTGCTTCCGTTGCGTCTCATATCT
Source organism: Perilla frutescens (assembly GCA_026008535.1). Taxonomy (NCBI): domain Eukaryota; kingdom Viridiplantae; phylum Streptophyta; class Magnoliopsida; order Lamiales; family Lamiaceae; genus Perilla; species Perilla frutescens. Next base: position 38,391,108 of record BRKX01000019.1, read on the forward strand.
CTGTGGTTTCTGTGTCAGTTTTATTCATCGTTCCTTTGCGTTCGTCTTTCTTTCTGCGTTTGATTAAAAAAAAAAATTAACTACGTTATTATCGTTCGGCCTCTAAGTATCCTCATAATACATATCTTGCACGTCCATACACAACCAAACTCCGGTTTCGATTCAAACTGATCGCCAAAACCACATACTTCCTATTTTCATCTCATTCTTGACTTTATTGGATTATTGAGGTTTTGAAGGTGTAAAAAAAAAGTATAGAAAATTCAGAATTCCATTTTGTGCAATTTTGTTCGTTTGCTTCCTGAGGGCGTGAAGAGTCATTTGGGGCAGTTTCTGTGTGCACCTTTTTCGACTTCCAGTTACATCTCATCGTGTTTTCTGGGTTTCGTGTGTAGTGTAGAGTGTGCTGAGTTAGTTTCTGTATAGCCTGATCTTTGGGTTCCTAATTTCCGATCCTTTCATCTTTTGGGGGTCAGTCTCGGTGTTTTGTCAAGCGGACGAGTTTTTTTGTGGATTTGTTGTTTTTATTGGTGTTGAATTCAAGTGGTAGATTGAGGAAATTCAATTCCTTGAGAGAGAATCCAGAGTGGAAAAAGGCAAGAGAGAGTGAGATTATTAGAGTGAAAAAGCCATATTCGAGTGATACACGAGTGCTAAGTGAATTCCTTTTGAGTGATACACGAGGGCTTGTGAGGCGGTGAGGTTTTGTTTACTAACCGTTTAGTTTGTTTTTTGTGTTAATATGTCAAGTGGACGTGAGCAGGTGTTAGATACGGAGGATCAATCGACTGTTGATCTCAAGACGAAATTTCTGATGGAGGCACTAAAATCCGAGTTGGGAAAGATGATGAAATCCGAGATGGAGATGGTGTACGAACGAATCTACCAGATTGAACAGTCTCAGCCCCGAGAGACCAATTCCAATCGAGGTCGTGGTGGTAGAGGTTGTGGAGGAAGAGGAGGTCGTGTTGATTATGAAGAATATGTAGAGGATATAGGGTACGAAGAAGAGGATGTGGGAAGCTGGCATAGAGGTGGCGCACCAGATAACAATCTGGGCAACATTAAGATGAACATTCCCTCCTTCCATGGGAAAAATGATCCAGAGTTGTATCTGGAGTGGGAGAGAAAGGTGGAGCTTGTTTTCGACTGTTAAAATTACTCAGAGTTCAAGAAGGTGAAGTTGGCTGCGGTAGAGTTCTCAGACTATGCATTGGTTTGGTGGGATCAGTTGGTGACCAGTCGGAGAAGAAATGATGAGCCACCTGTCCAGACTTGGCGTGAGATGAAGGCTGTGATGAGGAAGCGCTTTGTGCCTAATCATTACTACCGAGAACTTTACAACAAGTTGCAGAGTTTGAAGCAAGGAAATCGAACTGTGGATGAGTACTTTAAAGAGATGGAGATAGCCATAATTCGAGCCAACATTGTGGAGGATCGAGAGGCTACTATGGTGCGATTCCTAGCTGGGTTACATTGGGACATTCGAGATAAGGTGGAGTTGCAACATTACTTTGAGTTGGAGGATATGGTTCACATGGCCATGAAGATAGAGAACCAACTCAAGAGGAGGGGCAATAATAGCAGCATTCAGAGACAGAATCAGACCAACTGGAGGCAAACCCAACCGATTGCTAGTGGTTCCTCAAAAGGGAGCCCGTGGAGGAAAGAGGCACCGCCGAGAGATGAGAAGAAGCCGTTCTTCAAGTCCCGGACTGAGACTTCGAGTACAGCACATCAAGGTAGTCCAGCAGTTCCTGATGGTCGCAATCGAGATAAGAAGTGTTTCAAGTGTTAGGGATTCGGGCATATTATGAGTGATTGCCCGAATAGACGAATTATGATCATGCGAGATGACGGTGAAGTTGTGACTGATGATGAGCGAGATCCTGAGATGCCAGCCTTGGAGGATCTCGATGAAGAAGATGAGGCTGAGGATATTTCAGCACCTGAGGCACCTGTTTGTAGCTCGGCGAGTTTTGAGTGCCCAAGTTCAGCCTGATGAGAGAGAGCAGCGGGAGAATCTCTTTCACACGAGATGTCATGTCCAAGACAAGGTGTGCATCATTATCATTGATGGAGGAAGTTGCACGAATGTGGCTAGTGTGGCCATGGTTCAGAGATTGGGACTGTTTGTGGTGAAACATCCCAAATCGTATCGTTTGCAGTGGCTGAATGAGACCAGTGTAATCAAAGTAACGAAACAAGTGAAGGTTCCTTTTCGCATTGGAAAATATGAGGATGAGGTGTTGTGTGACGTCATTCCCATGCAAGCGAGTCACATCTTGCTGGGACGACCTTGGCAGTTTGATAGGCGAGTTACTCATGACGGTTTCACCAACAAGTATTCCTTAGAATATAAGCAGAAGAAGGTATCACTTGTTCCTCTTACACCTAAGCAAGTTTATGAGGATCAAGTACAGATGCAAAAGGAGGTGGAGAGGCTGAAATCCAAGGAACAGCCCAAGGAGCAGATTGTTCCTAAAAGGGAGAATGGGTTGCTTCAGAAGTCCTTTCTGGCGAGGCCTAGTGATTTGAAGAGGGCCGTGCAGGAGGCGAGGCCTATGATTGTGTTGCTGTACAAGGAAAATATGATTATTGATACTGACCTCTCTTCTCTACCCCCTTCTATTCGTTCTGTTTTGCAGGAATTTGATGACGTTTTTCCTGAGGATACACCTGCTGGTTTACCACCAATTCGAGGGATTGAGCATCAGATTGACTTTGTGCCCGGTGCTACTCTTCCAAACCGACCAGCTTACCGAACCAATCCGGAGGAGACAAAGGAGCTGGAGAGACAGATTGGCGATTTGTTGGCCAAAGGGCACGTGAGGGAGAGTTTGAGTCCTTGTGCAGTACCTGTTCTACTCGTGCCCAAGAAGGATAAGACTATGCGGATGTGCTGTGATTGTCGAGCCATTAATAATATCACGGTAAAGTATCGCCATCCTATACCTCGTCTAGATGATATGCTTGATGAGTTGCATGGTTTTTGCGTGTTTTCCAAGATTGATTTGCGTAGTGGGTACCATCAGATTAGGATTAAGGAAGGAGATGAATGGAAAACTGCCTTTAAGACAAAAATTGGGTTGTATGAGTGGTTAGTCATGCCTTTTGGATTAACTAATGCACCTAGTACATTTATGCGTCTTATGAATCATGTCTTGCGTGCTTTCATTGGTAGGTTTGTTGTTGTTTATTTTGATGACATCCTTGTGTATAGTAAGAATCATGAAGAGCATGTTGTTCATTTGAGGGCTATTTTAGTTGCACTTAGGAAAGAAAGGTTGTTCGCTAACCATAAGAAGTGTGTCTTTAGTACGGACATAATTGTGTTTCTTGGTTTTGTTGTTAGTGCACAGGGTGTACAGGTTGATGAGGAGAAGATTCGAGCTATTCAAGAGTGGCCGTCTTCGAAGAGCATTGGAGAAGTCCGGAGTTTCCATGGCCTTGCTAGTTTTTATAGGTGCTTCGTGCCTAACTTCAGCAGTATTGCGGCACCCTTAACTGAAGTCATCAAGAAAAATGTGGAGTTTAAGTGGGGAAATGCGCAAGAAGAGGCGTTTCAGCTTTTAAAGCACAAATTGACACATGCCCCGGTATTATCTTTTCCTAACTTTTCTAAGTCTTTTGAGATTGAATGTGATGCTTCTGGTGTTGGTATTGGCGCATTTTTAATGCAAGAGCGAAAGCCTTGTGGCGTATTTCAGCGAGAAGCTAAATGGAGCGACGTTGAGCTATCCAATGTATGACAAGGAGTTGTACGCTTTGGTGAGAGCCCTCAAAACGTGGCAGCATTATCTGTGGACTCGGGAGTTCATTATTCACACCGATCATGAGTCTTTGAAGCACTTAAAGGGGCAACATAAGTTGAATAAGAGGCATGCGAGATGGATGGAGTTTATCGAGACATTTCCCTACGTCATCAAATACAAGCAAGGTAAAGAGAATGTGGTGACTGATGCACTTTCTCGGAGGTATGCCTTGATCTCTACTTTAGATGCTAAGTTGCTTGGTTTTGAAGTTATTAAGAGCTTATATGAGCATGATCCTGATTTTGGTGAGATTTATCGTGCATGTGAGCGTGCTACTAGTGGGGAGTATTTTAGGCATGATGACTATCTTTTTAGGAAGAATAAGTTGTGTGTTCCTAAATGTTCTTTACGTGAATTGTTGTTGCTTGAATCTCATGGTGGGGGTTTGATGGGACACTTTGGCATTGCAAAGACTCTAGCTGTTCTGCATGAGCATTTCTTTTGGCCTCATATGAAACGAGATGTTGAGAGAATTTGTGGGCGTTGTGTTACATGTAAGCAAGCTAAGTCTAGGACGAGTTCCCATGGGCTGTATATGCCTTTGCCTATCCCTACAGCTCCTTGGATTGATATTTCCATGGACTTTGTATTAGGTTTGCCTAGGACTAGCGTGGTAGAGATTCAATCTTTGTTATTGTTGATAGATTTTCAAAAATGGCGCATTTTATTCCATGTCATAAATCTGATGATGCATCTCACGTTGCTGATCTGTTCTTTAGGGAGATTGTTCGATTGCATGGCATGCCTAGGACTATTGTTTCTGATAGAGATGCTAAGTTTTTGAGCTACTTTTGGAAGACTTTGTGGTGCAAGTTGGGTACTAAATTGCTGTTTTCCACTACTTGTCATCTGTAGACTGATGGTCAAACTGAAGTAGTCAATAGAACTTTGTCTACTTTGTTGAGAGCAATCATTAAGAAGAACATTAACTCTTGGGAAGAATGTTTGCCACATGTTGAATTTGCATATAATCGTTATGTTCATTCTGCTACTTTGTTTTCATCTTTTGAGATTGTTTATGGATTTAATCCTCTGACACCATTAGATCTGGTTCCTTTGCCTGAACATGAACATATTAATCTTGAGGGCTCGAAACGAGCTGACTTTGTTAAGCAGATTCACGAGAAAGCAAGGTTGAACATTGAGAGGCGGACAGAGCAGTATGCCAAACATGCCAACAAGGGCAGGCGACAGGTTTTTTTTGAACCCGGTGATTGGGTGTGGCTGCATATGCACAAGGAGAGGTTCCCATTGCAAAGGCGCTCCAAGCTCCTTCCACGTGGTGATGGTCCTTTTCAAGTGTTGGAACGCATCAATGATAACGCCTACAAGTTGGACTTGCCCGGTGAGTATAATGTAAGTGCATCTTTTAATGTTACTGATTTAAGTTTGATGTAGGTGATGCTTTGGATTTGAGGCCAAATCCTCTTCAAGAGGAGGGGAATGATCTAGCCCGTAGTTCAATCCAAGTTCCTGTAGGGCCAATCACGAGAGCGCTAGCAAAGAAGTTTAAGGAAGTGCTAAACGGATTGATTCAAGAAGTTTGGGCTCAAGAGTTCTCAAAGAAGCCCATTGGAGAAGTTGGAGAAGAAAGTTTCATGCAATTGTCTAACTTTAACAAAACAAATGGAGCTTCTATTTATAGGAGAGACTAGGGACGAAATTCTAACCCTAAACAACTAGAAAAATCCATCAAACTAAGAGTTCTAGTCAAACTAGAATAAAATTAAAAGTTACCAAAAATAAGATAAGAAAAATCTATCTAAATCTAACTAGATAAAGATAAATCCCAATGGACTTGGGCTTCAATATTCTCGCCTATTTGGACCCAATTAATCACAACAATGGGCTGAATTAAGTAATTAAATTCATGGCCCATGATATAATTAATCACAACTTGTCGGATTCCCATGCAAACGCATAGAACTCTTCATGCACACGTCCAAATGGTGTGATTCTTCTTCTCACGTCTTCATGCTTTCTTCTTCATCATCAATGGATAGCATGGTGATCAATCTCGAGCTGCCCTTCACTTCATCTTCATGCATTTCGAATTTGCGACGTATAGAAGCTTGTAAATAAGCTTGTAACTTCTTCGTTCGCAAACGCGTCATAGGACCTCTAAACTGCAGCTCCGGATCATCTTCTTCTTTGCCTAGATCGACCTGATCACTATGTGTCTTAGGCATCCTCAGGAATGCACACAGGCCGACCTTCTCTCCTATGCTTCTTGAATGTACGGATCATATCTTTGTACATTATAGCCGCCTTCGTATTCCATAATTGCGCAACCATATGAGTGATAGCGGGATCCTAAATGAACTCCTTCTGCACCAAATTAAAGAGAAAAGTTCACTTTTGGTCCCATAGGACACGCCTTGCTCCCCTTTTGGTCCCAGCACTGTCGATTTTGGTCCCAAATCCTTTGAACTGTCAATTTTGACCTCGTCGTGACGGTTTCCATTAAATTTACTATGAATTTTGGTCCCATTTCACTATCAATCTCGGTCCCAAATGAAAACTTAACCAAATCACAGTAGCATTCATTGGAGCGAATTTCATAGCTTATTTTCATGCTTTTGGAGGGAAAGTTTCACAGATTTTGCCATGCTTTTGGAGGGAGAATCGCCACCTCTATACATCAGTAAATACCTCATCACAAACACAATAAACATCATATCCAAACAAATGAAGTGAAGCGAAGCCAGAATGGTTGAACAATGAAGTGAAGTGAAACCAGAAAAGAGATTAGATCTATCAATATAGGGGAATGTAAAAAGGCTTAAGGTTACAATAAGAAATCAACTTCCTTTATAAATTACCACCGAAATAAAGTGTAGGCATATCACGATGGCAAAAATTGACAATTCAACATAAACTATACACAGGAAACAAACGAATAACAGAAACATTTAGTTGAGGAGCATATGTAACAAACTAAATCACCATATCAGTTTTAGCTTTACCATGAACATAACACACTTATGCTGAATGAAGAAAGTGTGCACAATTCAGTCCTCTCCTCTATATCTTCCACTACACATTTTTGCTACCAAACATTGTTGCTATGTCCAAATCCACAAACTCTCAAACTTTACTAAAGTTCAAACATGAAACACTCATAATTGAGATACTCTACTTAGAAACATACCACAACAACTAGACAAACAACAGAAAGAAAAGAGCTACCTCAAGCCCTACCTGTATCACTACCACATTCCAATTGACATCTATGCATAGGTACTCCATTTGACGGGAAAAAACTCTTCTTTCCGCTTAAGGATATCTTCATTTCCCATCGCCAAAACACCATGTGACATATGTTCATAGCCAAAGCATATCTTCCTTTCCCAAAAATCTCAGGATTCAAGTCATTCAATAGAGAAGCAATAAAGAATTCCAAATTTGGCACCGATGAGACCATCATATCTCGAAAAACAAAGATTTTATAGACAGCTATTTCAATGCCTTGGCAAGTGCTCACTATTTGCTATGATGCCAAGAAAAAATATGCTAGCAATAGGCATACCCCAACTAAAAGTACTTGAGGATATTTCCAAGCCAAAACCCCAGCTAAGAAACTAAACAATGTGATGTGACCCGGGACCTATGGGACATGACACGGATGAAATATGCGGAAGCTTAGGAACGAAACTACGTCGGATGCGTAAGGGATCAATACGACTCTAGAGAAAAGACGACAAACTCGACTAGAAAAGGACTCGAATGTGTAGAACTTACTAGGATACGTAGACACGAACAAGGACTCGATTGTTGACACGAAAGACACCCTTGAATGGCTGGAACTCGGCGGTGGTGGCTGGAATCACGGTGAACGACAATGGTGGAAGGAATCTCGGCGGCTGATGAGACCATGGCAATCATCAAATCGGTCCATCCAAAGCTGCCATTAAAGGATCCCAAGATTGTTACTTCTTTAATAATCAAAGATTGGAGATCAAGATTTGAAGAGCAATGCATGAAGATAGAACTCATCAAATTGTGCATACATGGCAGATTCGCGTTGCATGGAATTTTCGTCCCTTAATTAATTTAATTATGGGGTTAATTTTATTTAGACTATAGTATTTATTTAATTATGTTAGTCTATATTTTAGTTCAGATTTTTAATTATTTATTATGTAATTTTCGTCCATAATATAGTCATAGTTGACTAGAATTGTATTTAAGGCAATTTCCTACTTTGAATAGAATTCTAGCTTAGGTATCTTCCTAATATAGTTAGAGATCTCTTTTGGATCAATTTTTAGGCCTTTTAACCTTATTATTTTCGTGGCTTTTAATCCTATAAATAGGGGAACCATGTAACATTATTATTTTAGACTCTATTTGATAAATTTAGCTTTGTGCTTTCAATATAGTCTCACCCCCTTCAAAACCTTTGTGATTTGGTTCGAAAATTACACTCTTAAAGCTTAGCAAACTTTAGGTTTTATTTCAAGTCTCGTTCTAGTGCTCGTGTGGTGCTAGGGTTGGATTGCTACGAAGAGGATTCAAGTGGTGATTCGTTTGGTGGAGTAATCTTCACTAGGTGGACGCTCCGAGTTCGATTCATTCTACAACAACATCGACGCCTCCATATCGACGTCCTCCATCTTACATAATTCGTCCATATCAAGATCAAGACATCCCAAATCAGTTCGAGTTCCTTCCATCAAGTTCTCAAGTCGTTCGTTCGCTTTATCCGTAAGTTCGTTTATTCCCTATCATATCCTATCTACTCGAGCCCTTCTTCACCTAACCTATACACGTTCCTACCCTTAAATTCCAGCCCTCATTTATCCCTTTACAGCCCTCCTTTACCTTGGTTTTGTGTTACACAGTTCGTGTCGTTTTCTACGTGTTCTAGTTGTCTAGATTTATCGTAATTTTCATTTGTTTATCGAGTCGGATTGAAGCCCTTCATTAAGTTGACGTGTTTCGTTCCTAAGTCTTCCGCTACCTTATTATTATCGTCCTAGGTTAATAGTCCGGGTCGTAACCTAGTGAAGATTACTCCACCAAACGAATCACCACTTGAATCCTCTTCGTAGCAATCCAACCCTAGCACCACACGAGCACTAGAACGAGACTTGAAATAAAACCTAAAGTTTGCTAAGCTTTAAGAGTGTAATTTTCGAACCAAATCACAAAGGTTTTGAAGGGGGTGAGACTATATTGAAAGCACAAAGCTAAATTTATCAAATAGAGTCTAAAATAATAATGTTACATGGTTCCCCTATTTATAGGGTTAAAAGCCACGAAAATAATAAGGTTAAAAGGCCTAAAAATTGATCCAAAAGAGATCTCTAACTATATTAGGAAGATACCTAAGCTAGAATTCTATTCAAAGTAGGAAATTGCCTTAAATACAATTCTAGTCAACTATGACTATATTATGGACGAAAATTACATAATAAATAATTAAAAATCTGAACTAAAATATAGACTAACATAATTAAATAAATACTATAGTCTAAATAAAATTAACCCCATAATTAAATTAATTAAGGGACGAAAATTCCATGCAACGCGAATCTACCATGTATGCACAATTTGATGAGTTCTATCTTCATGCATTGCTCTTCAAATCTTGATCTCCAATCTTTGATTATTAAAGAAGTAACAATCTTGGGATCCTTTAATGGCAGCTTTGGATGGACCGATTTGATGATTGCCATGGTCTCATCAGCGGCGATGAAAGGTAGAAGGATAAATCAGGATCGGCGAACCCGTGTTGAAACAACTCGAACGCGCACGACTAATTCTCCGGATAGCAATTCTCCCAAGTACTTAATTATACCCTGAAGAACTTAAATAAGACTATTGATTTGCTAGAACAATAGAATTGTAGATAAAAGTTTGATCAACCGAAGGATCGTGAGACAGATTGAGAATAACTCTTTATTTCTTGCAATTGTCTGAATAATAATGTCACAAGGTACTCCTATTTATAGGAGTGATATATGGACGAAAATTAGAGTCCTAAAAGCTAAAGAAATAAAAAATATACTAATCCTAATCAATCTAGGATAAAATCAAAAGATACCAAAAATAAGATAACAAAAATCTAACTAGATAAGGATAAATCCCAAACTGATTTTTGGGCTTGAAATTTCACCTATTGGACCTTTAATTAACACAACAATGGGCTGAATTCAATGGATAAATTCGTGGCCCATATTATGGTTAATTAATTCTTGCCACCTTTTGCATGAAAAACAGCAACTTGTCGGATTCCCATGCAAACGCGTAGAACTCTTCATGCACACGTCCAAATGGCGTCGTTCTTCTTCTCACGTCTTCATGCTTCATTCTTCATCATTAATTGATAGCATGTTGACCAATCTCGGGCTGAATATTTGATCTTCATGGGCTGCCTAAAATATCTGAATATTTTCATGCACTTGTGTTCTTCAAATCTTGATCTCCAATCTTTAATCTTGAACAACATGATTATCTTTGAAGCTCTCAATGGTAGTCTTGGATTTGATTCTTTTATGCTTTTCGGGTTCGTATCATTCCCCTCCTCTTGAAAAGAATTCGTCCTCGAATTCAAATATCCGGGATCAAAGACGAACATGGAAGGAACATCAATATCTTTTTGGACAAGATCAATAACATGGGGCACAACTTTAGCAACCTGTAAAATAAAGATATCACAAGAAAATGGTTGACAAATGATGTTAGAATTCGACTGCTTCTCGATGCTAGCTCTTCTGGGTCTTCTTCAAGCTCCAACGGATAGAATAAAGCTGGAAGGTTGCTAAGAGTAGAAGTAGGCGTGTGGAATGAGTATTCAACTAGATGGTATATGTGGACCACGGGCGTATGGGTGTACGGGTGTATGGGTGTATGGGTATATGGACTATGTGGTGAAGGTGAGCCGGGTGTATGGATGTAAAGAATGAAAAATTCGAACACTATAGGGTATAGAATTCGAAAATATGGTGGATAAGGATGGAAGATTATGATTAGATATGGATGAGGATGGAAAGATCTTGATTTGATATGGATTAGGATGAAAGATATCTAAACAAGATTAGAAAATCTAACAGATAAGATAGAAGAGATTTGGATAAGTTTGACCAATGTGAACACAATCTAAAAATCCCTAAATATATGGAACAAATCTAAAAACAAGGAATTAAAATCAAAATCAAGTAGAACAAATCTGAATTTTCATTTTTTTTTCGGCGACTTTTTTTTTTCGTTTTTTTTTTTGCTATAGGGCTCGACCCTTTGATCCTTTTTTCTTTTTTTTCAATGAATATGCAGATATTACAACTCAAAAGACTCAAAATGATAAGACGAACACAAAAACACGTATTGAACCACGAACGATAGAAACCGACGTGGCTCTTGATACCAATTTATGATGTGACCCGGGACCTATGGGACATGACACGGATGAAATATGCGGAAGCTTAGGAACGAAACTACGTTGGATGCGTAAGGGATCAATACGACTCTAGAGAAAAGACGACAAACTCGACTAGAAAAGGACTCGAAATGTGTAGAACTTACTAGGATACGTAGACACGAACAAGGACTCGATTGTTGACATGAAAGACACCCTTGAATGGCTGGAACTCGGCGGTGGTGGCTGGAATCACGGCGAACGACAATGGTGGAAGGAATCTCGGCGGCGATGAAAGGTAGAAGGATAAATCAGGATCGGCGAACCCGTGTTGAAACAACTCGAACGCGCACGACTAATTCTCCGGATAGCAATTCTCCCAAGTACTTAATTATACCCTGAAGAACTTAAATAAGACTATTGATTTGCTAGAACAATAGAATTGTAGATAAAAGTTTGATCAACCGAAGGATCGTGAGACAGATTGAGAATAACTCTTTATTTCTTGCAATTGTCTGAATAATAATGTCACAAGGTACTCCTATTTATAGGAGTGATATATGGACGAAAATTAGAGTCCTAAAAGCTAAAGAAATCAAAAATATACTAATCCTAATCAATCTAGGATAAAATCAAAAGATACCAAAAATAAGATAACAAAAATCTAACTAGATAAGGATAAATCCCAAACTGATTTTTGGGCTTGAAATTTCACCTATTGGACCTTTAATTAACACAACAATGGGCTGAATTCAATGGATAAATTCGTGGCCCATATTATGGTTAATTAATTCTTGCCACCTTTTGCATGAAAAACAGCAACTTGTCGGATTCCCATGCAAACGCGTAGAACTCTTCATGCACACGTCCAAATGGCGTCGTTCTTCTTCTCACGTCTTCATGCTTCATTCTTCATCATTAATTGATAGCATGTTGACCAATCTCGGGCTGAATATTTGATCTTCATGGGCTGCCTAAAATATCTGAATATTTTCATGCACTTGTGTTCTTCAAATCTTGATCTCCAATCTTTAATCTTGAACAACATGATTATCTTTGAAGCTCTCAATGGTAGTCTTGGATTTGATTCTTTTATGCTTTTCGGGTTCGTATCACAATGAAAAATAGAGTAAGTATGTTTCTACAGCTGACTAGTCACAAACGTTGAGCCTGCATAATGAGGTAAATCCATATACCTTGAGATTTTTGTGACATTATTCAAAGACTGGATAGTTTCTGCATAGCTACCTGGATGACCCCTCTTGTATCTTCCCATTTGTATCTTCGGGCTTGCTAGAGCTGCCTGCATGACCCTTCTTAGGAAGTGATCCTTTCATAAAGAAACTACTGCTGACAGGGAGAGATATTGTTCCTTGAAGAAGTGGTGGGAGAAGCTCATTTTCCAGGTTAACAATCTCAAAAATCTGAGGATATTTAAAGAGCCATCAGCCAAAAGCAAAGAGCATATAATGTATCTTATTTTGGGTGGGGCAACGTCAACTAAATAAAAATTATTTTATGGCTTAATGATATAAGAAAATTACGGCCTAAAATTGATTAAAAGCATAAGCTAGAAAACAATCACATGAGGTAGGAAATGAAAAATTAATCGCTACAAACAGGTGGGTAAGGTCACACTACAAACTCTCAGACAAAATAATTAACCAAAGCTCGTCATTATCCTCACTGTGTATGTAGAAGAACTAATTGAAACCTGACCACCTCCAGATTGGCTGGATGAAATCAGTGCAGCAGCTTGTGTGACAAGACTATGGTTGCAGAGTTCATCAAGCTTCTCTGGTGATGAAGCAAATGCTTCAGCAATCCGATTCAGGCAAAATAGATGCAGATTCTACCGACTAAGATGTGCTTCATATTAACAAAACATAGAAGCAAAACACAAGCATCTCAGCAAAATAAAGGAGGTTCCAATTGAAGAATTTCACCTACTCTTTCAATCATGGATTCGGTAGACTGCACGAACTGGATGATCGAATTCTCATTTAGGTCTGTTAAGGCGCATAATTGTACGGCAATTCCGGTGCTTTTGGAGACGAGCCTTTCCCAAATACAGTGAAATTTTTGGTTGTTGTGGGTAACGTCGCCGCTTGAGAAGATGCTGATGCGGAAAAATTAGACAAAAAAGAAGGTGGTGGTGGAGGAGGAGTGCTTAAGGAAGCAAGTGACGGTGAAAATCACCTCGGAATTTTTATTGAAGATTTAGGCGTGAGATTAGGGTTTTCAAATTGGGTGCAAATCGGGGAATTCTTCAGAAAATGTGTGTGATATGTGAAATTAGGGATTTTGGCTCGATTATGTTAGAATCTTGACTAAAAAGAGTGCACGTGTGATACGACCCGGACAATTAATCTAGGACGATAATAACGACGTAGCGGAAGACTTAAAAATCGTAACACGTCAACTTAAATGAAGGGAACAATCCAACTCAATAAATAATGAAAAGACGAAATCTAGACAACGAAAATACCTAGAACTATGACACAACTTTAATAACACAAACCAAAGGAATTATAGGGCTGTTTAGGATGTGTATGGGGGCTAGATTAAGGGTGGATTTCGTGTGTGAGGTATGGTGAAGAAGGGCTTGGAGAAGATAGGTTATGATAGTGTTTGAACGAACTTACGGGTATAACGAACTGATGTAGAACTCGGATTTGTAGGGGTGATGTGACCCGGGACCTATGGGACATGACAAGGACTAAATATGCGGAAGCTAGGAACGAAACTACGTCGGATGCGTAAAGGATCAATACGACTCGAATAAAAGAACGAAAATATAACTCGACTAATATACGACAATGGACTCGAATATATGCTGAATTAGATACGAAACCTAGGACACTTTAAACTATGACTCAACTAAGATAAAAATACACGTAAATAAATAGATAAATATGCGAATTGAGACATATTTATTATACATGTTAATCAGGGCGAAATAAGTACGTATAGGTGATATTCGAATTATGGAGTGGATTTGGGCTGTTTTGTGGACTATGGATGATGATGATACGTGCGTAATGTAGGGATGAAGGTAGATGAACGATGGAGATGAATAAACAAGGTAGAAGAAGATTACTTACTCGAACCCCGTCTTGCGGTGAAGAAGACGAAACGCGATATCTCGTAAACTTCAAGTTGGATAGCACTTCCCCTAGACTTGATGGAATAGAAAAGAGCTTGAAATCGGACTTATGATTTGCTAGATCAAAAGAACTTGATAAAAGGGTCAATCAACCAAAGGATCGGTGAGACAATTGAGAAATTAACTCTTTATTTCATGCAACGTCTGAAAAATAAAGTTCACAACTGATCCCTTTATATAGGGTAGGGATTATGAACGAAAATTAAAGATAAAGTCCTAAGAGAAATCAAAATAATAAAGATATCCTAATCTAATTAGGATTCCTACCTTAATTAGAACTCTATTTAAGGTAAAAATCAAAAAGACCAAAAATAAAGATAATAAAAATCTAAACTAGATAAAGATAAATCCCAATGGACTTAGGCCATGTAAATTAACGTGTAGGACTATTATTGGGCTGAATTCCACACGTTAGCTTTATCCAGTCAATCCAGTCAGTATGCCCATACCGACTGTCTTTATGCAATCTGGTCAGTATGCCCATACCGACTATCTTCATGCTTTTCTTCTCCATCATTAATTGATAGCATGTTGACCAATCTCGGGCTGAATATTTGACCTTCATGGGCTGCTCATCATGTTCGAATTTATTCTTGTCTTGTTCTTCAAATCTTAATCTCCAATCTTTAATCTTGAACAACACAACAATCTTAGGGCTGCTCTCAACTCCTTCTTCATCTTCAAACTTCTTACATACAAATGCTTGGAAATATCCTTGCAATTGTATTGCTCGAAGTCGTGTAATTGGATCTCGAAATTACAGCTCCGAGTTCGGTTTTTCAAGGCTTTTCGTGATCATATCATTCCCCTCCTCTTGAAAAGAATTCGTCCTCGAATTCAAATCTCCGGGATCAAATATGAACATGTAAGGAACATTTATTTTTCTTGGATCAAGCATGCAAAACCTTGACACGGCGTCCATGAATAAATTTGGTAGAACAACAACATTTAATGGAACATCTTCATCAACCTGTAAAATAAAGATATCACAAGAAAATGGTTGATAAATAATGTTAGAACTCGGTAGCTCTGATGTGACCCGGGGCCTATGGGACACGACAAAGATAAACGATGCGGAAGCTAAGGAACGAAACTACGCCGGTGACGAAAGGGATCAATACGTATCTAACTAGACGACTAAGAACCAACTAAAATACCTAGACTACGACACACAAAATTAACACAAAATCCAAATATATGGGCTGTCTTGGAAGGCTAAAGGAACGTCAATGGTGAAGGAAAATCAATGGTGAGGTATAGGTGAAGAATGGCTTGAGTAGATAGGGTATGATAGAGATATAACGAACTTACGGATTAATGGAACGACTTGAGAACTTGAAGGAAAGAACTCGAACTGAATTGGGATGTCTTGATCTTGATATGGACGAATTATGTAAGATGGAGGACGTCGATATGGAGGCGTCGATGTTGTTGTAGAATGAATCGAACTCGGAGCGTCCACCTAGTGAAGATTACTCCACCAAACGAATCACCACTTGAATCCTCTTCGTAGCAATCCAACCCTAGCACAACACGAGCACTAGAACGAGACTTGAAATAAAACCTAAAGTTTGCTAAGCTTTAAGAGTGTAATTTTCGAACCAAATCACAAAGGTTTTGAAGGGGGTGAGACTATATTGAAAGCACAAAGCTAAATTTATCAAATAGAGTCTAAAATAATAATGTTACATGGTTCCCCTATTTATAGGGTTAAAAGCCACGAAAATAATAAGGTTAAAAGGCCTAAAAATTGATCCAAAAGAGATCTCTAACTATACTAGGAAGATACCTAAGCTAGAATTCTATTCAAGGTAGGAAATTGCCTTAAATACAATTCTAGTCAAACCTATTCTCATTATGGACGAAAATTACTCAAATAATTAAATAAAAATCTGATCTAAACTATAGTCTAAATTAATTAAATAAATACTATAGTCTAAATAAAATCAACCCCATAATTAATTACTATGGGACCGATTTCTTCACTAGAAACCGCACACACATGCACGACAAATTTCATGCACATGCACACATGCTCTTGAAAAGAATTCGTCCTCGAATTTGGATCATCATCTTGATCGAATTCACCTGCATCAAAGGGAGATAAATCAGCAACATTAAACGTTGAAGAACATTTATACTCACCAGGTAGATCAATGCGGTATGCATTGTCATTGACACGGCTTAAGACGGTGAAAGGACCATCTCCTCGTGGTGACAACTTTGATTTCCTCAAGTTTGGAAAGCAGCCGGGACTCAGATGAATCCAAACATGATCACCGGGCTGAAAGACAACACGTTTGCGACGTGTGTTACGGGCGGCGGCGGTTTGAGTTCCTTTATGCTCGATCCGGGCTCTAACTTTCTCATGCATCTCCTTGATAAGATCAGCTCTCTTTAATCCTTTAACACTTGTTAGATGCTCAACAGGTAAAGGAATCAAATCATTAGGTGTTAGTGGATTAAAACCATAAACAACCTCAAATGGAGACATGTTAGTAGAAGAATGAATAACACGATTGTAAGCAAACTCAGCATAAGGTAAACATTCTTCCCATGACTTCACATTATTCTTAATCAATGATCTAAGCAATGTTCCTAAAGTACGATTCACAACCTCTGTTTGACCATCGGTTTGTGGATGACATGCAGTAGAAAACAATAACTTAGTACCTAGCTTTCCCCAAAGAACGCGCCAAAAATGTCCCAAAAATTTAGAATCCCTATCACTAACAATAGTACGAGGAATTCCATGCAATCTAACAACATGAATAAAGAACAAATTGGCTATGTGAACAGCATCATCAGTTTTCCTACATGCAATGAAATGTGCCATTTTGGAAAACCGATCAACTACAACAAACACAGAATCTTTACCCGATCTAGACCTAGGCAATCCCAAAATAAAATCTATAGATAAATCAATCCAAGGACTAGATGGAGCAGGTCAAGGCGTGTACAAACCAAATGGATGCGAAGTAGATTTAGACTTATGACAAGTAACACATCTACTACACATGCGTTCAACATCACGTTTCATATGCGGCCAAAAGAAATGCTCATGCAACAAGGATAATGTCTTATGCACACCAAAATGTCTCATTAATCCTCCCGCATGCGATTCTAAAACAAGTAACTCACGCATATAACAAGTAGGAATGCAAAACTTAGATTCTCTAAACAAAAACCCATCATGCACATAAAATCCATCAAAAGATCTAGTAGAATTCGAACACTGAGCATAAATGGGGCTGAAATAATCGTCCATGGCATACAATGATTTAATGGACTCAAAACCAAGCATCTTAGCATGCATTAGGTTAAGCAACGTGTACCTTCGAGAAAGGGCGTCGACGACGACGTTGTCTTCTCCTTTCTTGTACTTGATGACGTATGGAAACGACTCGATGAATTCGACCCATCTCGCATGACGCTTGTTCAAGTTGCTTTGACCTTTCAAGTGCTTCAAGCTCTCATGATCTGTGTGAATGACGAACTCCTTGGGCCACAAGTAGTGCTACCATGTATCCAATGCACGCTTCAAAGCGTATAGCTCTTTATCGTACGTCGAATAACGCAAACTGGCGCCATTGAGTTTCTCACTGAAGTAAGCTACGGGACGTTTTTCCTGCATCAAAACAGCACCAATACCTATCCCGGAGGCATCACACTTGATCTCAAAAGTTTTGGAAAAATCCGGTAAACATAAAACAGGAGCAGAACACAATAAAGACTTCAAAGTATTAAACGCATGCTCTTGTTGTTTACCCCATTCAAACTTGCGATCCTTCTTACTTAGCTCAGTAAGAGCCGCGGCAATGCTAGAGAAATCGCGCACAAAGCGACGATAAAATCCGGCAAGGCCGTGAAAGGATCGGACTTCAGACGCGGTTTTGGGCGTTGGCCATTCCTCAATCGCCTTGATTTTGGAACGGTCAACCTCAATACCTCTACAACTCACAACAAAGCCTAAGAATACTACTTCATTTAAGTAAAAAGAACACTTAGACATGTTGCCATACAAACGAGCATCTCTCAAAAGCATAAATACGCGCGCCTAAGGTGATCTAGGTGCGCCTGTGCACTGTGACTGTATATCAGGATATCATCAAAATAAACAACAACATATTTCCCAATAACATCACGTAAGACATGGTTCATTAATCTCATAAATGTGCTCGGTGCATTTGTGAGACCAAAAGGCATAACCAACCACTAATATAAACCATGCTTAGTCTTAAAAGCTGTTTTCCATTCATCACCCTCATGCATGCGAACTTGAAAATAACCAGACCTCAAATCAATCTTAGAAAAAATCTTAGATCCACTAAGTTCATCTAGCATATCATCAAGTCTAGGAATGGGAAAACGATACTTAACTGTTATCTTGTTGATGGCTCTGCAATCCATGCACATTCTCCATTCATTGTTCTTCTTGGGCACTAGAATCACTGGAACTGCACATGGGCTCATCGACTTTCGAATCTGCTTCTTCTCCAACAGCTCTTTAACTTGTCTATCGATCTCCTTGGTCTCCTCAGGGGACGTCCGGTACGCTGGGCGGTTTGGTAAGACGGCGCCGGGCTTGAAATCAATCTGGTGCTCGATCCCACGAACTGGAGGCAATCCACTTGGAATCTCTTCCGGGAACACGTCCGTGAATTCCTCCAAAAGGGGCTGCACAACACTAGGCAAAGAAACATCATTAATAGCACTGCTCTTATAAGATAAAAGAACAAACGGTAAACCTGCTTTTAATGCTTTCTCTACGCCTTTAACAGATATGAATAAGCTGCGATTTTGATCCTTCTTCGGGGCTGATCCAGATGAATCTCCACGCACTAAGGAATCATTATGGGGCTGTTTAGGAGCTGATTTGGAAGGAGAGGAGGCGGCGGCCTGTTTTGAAGGTGCGGTCGATTTATTATCGTCGGCGGCGGCTCGGGCTGTGGTTTCAGCCTCCTTTGCTCTCGCTGCTTTAAATCTCTCTTGCATAAGTCGTTGATCCTCAGAAACAGCTTTAGGGGACAGCGGCTTCAATGTTGTAGGTCGCCCGTTACGCGTCACGGTGTAGGTGTTTGTGAAACCATCGTGTACCGCGTGTCTATCAAACTGCCATGGTCTACCTAATAGTATATGCGCTGCATCCATAGGAATAACATCGCACATAACAGTGTCAGAAAATCGACCAATGGAAAATTCAACACTTACCTGGCATGCGACGCGAATCTCGCCTCGGTCTGTAAGCCACTGCAACTTATATGGCTTCGGATGCTTCATTGGAACTAGACCAAGCTTGTCCACCGCATACTGACTGATGGCATTAATAACGCTCCCACTGTCGATGATCATGGAGCAAATCTCGCCTTGGATAGCAACTCTCGTATAGAAGATGTTCTCACGTTGATCCGGTTGCTCTTCATCTCGACTGATATTCAAACTTCGAATTGAAACAAGACTCACAAGAGGGAACTCAGGTTCGGCCTCTTCATGATCAGCTAGGGACGGCTCCTCCATGGTCCTGGCGATGTCCGTAGGCTGCTCGGACTCGTCCTCACTAGCGGACTCGATCTCATTTTGTTCGGTGATGAACAAAACACGCCGGTTTGGACACTGGTTCTGAAAATGACCCCAACCTTGACATTTATGGCATTGTATGTCTCGGGCTCGGTTTGGGGCTGTATTTGGTGTCGGTGTGGGCTGATTGGGCCGTTTGTAGGCTGGCCTTGAAGGTGGCGCAGGTGTAGACTCGGGTCTACGGTTGGACTGCGGTGTAGAACGGTCGAAGCGCCGTTCGGGTGGTCCGGATTGACCTCGGGGTCGTGTGGACTCAGTAGAAGGTGTAGAAGGTGATGTGGAAGGTGTACCTTTGTTCCAGGAAGGCCGTGTAGGGGCTGCACTGTGGTGCGATCGTCGGCGACCTTCTCTCAGCTGCTTTTCCACAATCGATGCGTACTGCACCATCCTTTCTACACTGGTGAAGTCTTTGAGCTCGACTTCACATGCAATATCGGGATTCATACCTTCAATGTACCGAATGATGGTAGCATTTAAGGTCTCCTCCTTCCCGACTCGATTCAAGGCAGTCTCCAACTCTTTGTGATACTCTTCAATCGAACGGGTGCCTTGCTTGATCCGGTTGAGCTTCTTCTCAAGCTCTCTCTCATAGTGGACTGGAATAAAACGTCCTCGCATCAATCCTTTCATCTCTTCCCAAGTGTCGACAGGTGGATGTCGATTTCGGCGTTTTCTCTCCTGCTGCATCTCCTACCATGAGGCTGCGTAGCCTCTAAACTCCAAACATGCTAATTGCACCTTTTTGACCTCGGAAAAGTCATAGCATGCAAAAATCTTCTCTACCTTACGTTCCCAATCTAAGTATGCATCGGGATCGTGAAGGCCTTCAAACTCCGGAATGCTCGTTTTGATGTTATTGAGCATTCGGTCTTCTCCGTAGTCATCGGCGCGGGCTGCACGCCTGTGAGGGGCTCGGGGCTGATCTCGGCCTCGTTCAAGGGCCTCATACTTGGCATCTGTGTTCTCATCGTAGTACTCCTCTTCTGGCTCGTCTCGACGCTCATTGTGTCTAGCTAGTCCTCGAACTGCTTGAGTAATGGTCGGTGTAGTTTTAGTGCGTTCAAAGGCATGCACTAAATTGTCAACCTTGTCTGAGAGGGTCTGGTGCTGTCTCTGGAAGTGCTTTGAAAGTGCTTCAAAGTGGTACTTAGGATCCCACTGTGGTGCTGGCTCAGAATAAGATTCCATCGGTGCTTTGGACGGGTCCAAAGATGGAGTGGTCGACTGAGGGTCGACGTGTGGAATGAAGGACGACCCTGGATGGTCTCCGTGCTTCATGGTACCTACAAAACGAACAAACGTGAAGAAAAACAAGGTAGGACCTCACAATCTCACGTCACTCGTTTGTTTTCTCTCTTGATTTTACCACTCGTGTATCACTCAATATATGGGTGCACAGTGTGTGATAATATCGTGTATATGGTAGCTCTAACTAGCTAAGAGAAATCAGCTCACTTGTACTGGGAATGGATGGGTATGCTACTGTCGGAACAAGAGTGAATTTGGTGTGTAAATGAGATGATTGATGGTCGAGTATGGATGTGTAAGGGTTGTCGAAATTTAGGTGTGGAAGAAAGGTGGTGGTCGAGTAAGTGGGGTAGGAAAGGAAAGGATTAGATGAATTAATGAAGTCCCAATTAGATTAGGAAATCCAAAAATAAATCTAGATAGAAAAAGGAAAGAAATAGAATAGGATAAGGAAAGAAGAATTCAAGAAGGCAATTGGGTGATTTGGATATGTATCAATCTATGTGACACAATCTAAATACCTTAATTAGCCTAGACTCTAGAAAGAAAGAACCAAAAATAAAATATGACTCCTAAGGAAATTACCAAAAAGAAATTAAACTTGGAAGGAAATTTCCAAAAAGAAAATAAGATCTAAAAGGAAATATCTAACTATGGATTTGTACCCAATTGGAAGGTACCAAAATAAAATAGAACACAAAATAAAACAATGGATATACCTCTTTTTTTTTTTTTTTTTAATTTTCGGATTTTTTTTTTATCCGATTTTTTTTTTGATCGTTTTTTTTTCTTTTGTACGATCTGTTTTTCTTCTTCTTTTTTTTTATAACAATGAACAATAAGAAAATTAAATTACAACTCGATAAGACTCAAAACAATAGACGTACAATTGGACGTATTGAACCACGAACGATATGAACCGACGTGGCTCTTGATACCAATTTATGATGTGACCCGGGGCCTATGGGACACGACAAAGATAAACGATGCGGAAGCTAAGGAACGAAACTACGCCGGTGACGAAAGGGATCAATACGTATCTAACTAGACGACTAAGAACCAACTAAAATACCTAGACTGCGACACACAAAATTAACACAAAATCCAAATATATGGGCTGTCTTGGAAGGCTAAAGGAACGTCAATGGTGAAGGAAAATCGATGGTGAGGTATAGGTGAAGAATGGCTTGAGTAGATAGGGTATGATAGAGATATAACGAACTTACGGATTAATGGAACGACTTGAGAACTTGAAGGAAAGAACTCGAACTGAATTGGGATGTCTTGATCTTGATATGGACGAATTATGTAAGATGGAGGACGTCGATATGGAGGCGTCGATGTTGTTGTAGAATGAATCGAACTCGGAGCGTCCACCTAGTGAAGATTACTCCACCAAACGAATCACCACTTGAATTCTCTTCGTAGCAATCCAACCCTAGCACCACACGAGCACTAGAACGAGACTTGAAATAAAACCTAAAGTTTGCTAAGCTTTAAGAGTGTAATTTTCGAACCAAATCACAAAGGTTTTGAAGGGGGTGAGACTATATTGAAAGCACAAAGCTAAATTTATCAAATAGAGTCTAAAATAATAATGTTACATGGTTCCCCTATTTATAGGGTTAAAAGCCACGGAAATAATAAGGTAGGTTAAAAGGCCTAAAAATTGATCCAAAAGAGATCTCTAACTATGATATGATCCTGAAAACCCTTGAAGAATCAAATTCTGAGCTATCATTCAAAGGTCCGAAGATTGTTAGAGTGAGGGCCATCAAAGATTGGAAATCAAGATTTGAGGAACAATACATGAAGATCAAATATTCAGCCCGAGATTGGTCAACATGCTATCAATTAATGATGAAGAAGGAAGCATGAAGACGTGAGAAGAAGAACAACGCCATTTGGACGTGTGCATTAAAAGTTATACGCGTTTGCATGGGAAATCGGGAGATGCTGTTTTTCATGCAAAGGTGGCAACAATAATACATATGGGCCACGAATTATTTATGATATATAGCAGCCCATATTGTGTTATTAAAGGTCCAAAAGTGGCGAAAATAAGAGGCCCAAAGTTAGTTAGGATTTATCCTTATCTAGTTAGATTTAGCTAGATTTTTGTTATCTTATTTTTTGTATCTTTTGATTTTATCCTAGATTGATTAGGATTAGTATATTTTCGATTTCTTATAGTTTTAGGACTCTTAATTTTCGTGCATAATGCCTCCTATAAATAGGAGTACCTTGTGACATTATGATTCAGACAATTGCAAGAAATAAAGAGTTATTCTCAATCTGTCTCACGATCCTTCGGTTGATCAAACTTTTACCAACAATTCTATTGATTTAGCACTTCAATAGTCTTAATCAAGTTCTTCAGGGTATATTAAGTACTTGGGAGAATTGCTATCCGGAGAAGTTAGATGTGTGCGTTCGGGTTTTCAACACGGGTTCGCCGAATCTAGCCGATTCCACATCTACACGTCGCCGCCACTCAATCCACCATTTCGACGACGTCGCCGCCACTCAATCCACCATTTCGACGACCACCGCCGCCTTGACCGCCGTTCACCACCGAGATTCCAGCCCCTTCCAGCCGTTCAAGTGTTCATCGAGTCCTAGTCGTGTCATCGCATTCTAGTAAGTTCTTTGTCTGTTCGAGTCTTGTTCGTTTCTAGTCGAGTCTTTTCTTGTTTCCTCTTTGTTCGTATTGATCCCTTACGCATCCGACGTTGTTCCGTTCCTTGCTTCCGCGTCTTTTCATCTGTGTCGTGTCCTCCACCCTTATCCATCATAGAATTCGATTCCTACACCTCTAGGATTCGAAATTTCCATCTCTTTTCCATATACACCCGGTTCACCTTATACACCACACAGTCCATACACCCATACACCCGTACACCCATACACCCATACACCCGTGGTCCGCATACACCAACCCATTGAATACTCATTCCACACGTCTACTTCTACTCTTAGCAACCATCCGGCTTGATTCTATCCGTTGGAGCTTGAAGAAGACCCAGAGGAGCTAATCAAGAGAAGCTGCTGAAGTTTTCGATCCACCTACCCCATATTTCACCCCACACGTGCACCATATATTCTTGAGAGTTAAACACGAGTGGGAAAAATCAAGAGTGACATACACGAGCGATTGTGAGGAATTGTGAGGTTCTACTTGCTTTTTCTTCACGTTTGTTCGTTTTGCAGGTACAATGAAGAAAGGAAACAACAAAGGGACGACCCCTCCACCCCTTGAGGAACCTAGATCACCCAACACCCCAGGCGAGCAGTCCTACTCATCCGAACCACAGTGGGATGCCAAGTACCAATATGAAGCCCTAGCTAAGCACTTTGAGCGACAGACTCGTCTACTGAAAGACGAACTTGGCAACCAAGTAGCTGAATTGCAAGAGGAGCTTGCAAAGCTTAGATCTCAAACGACCGCATCCCAAACGGTCCAAGGAGATCCTGAAAAGAGGCCACTCGAGCCTCAAGATGAAGAGACGAGGCAAACTGAGCCTCCAACTAATGTAGAGAGGCAACCCGAGCCTCAAGACAATACAGAGAGGCGACATGAGCCTCAAACAGGAGCCCAAGGCAGACGCCAACCCCTGAGAAACGTCCCACAGCCGCCCCCTGTTCAGCAAGTTGATCAAAGGCCGCCCCGAGAGCCCGCCTTTGAAGAAGACTTTGATTATGGATACGATTCCTATGCAGCCAGTGGTTATGAAGCTGATTACATGCCACAAGGGCGAAGAGAACGCCATGGACGACCCCGAGGTCCCCATAGGCGTGCAAATCATCATGATGATGATGATGGTAGGCTCAACAACATCAAGACGAGCATACCTGAATTTGAAGGCCTTCACGATCCCGATGTTTACTTAGATTGGGAACGTAAGGTAGAAAAGATCTTTGCATGCTACAACTTTTCAGAGCAAAAGAAGGTACAACTTGCATGCTTAGAGTTTAGAGGCTACGCAGCCTCATTGATGAAGCCATGGACAACAAAGGTGATGAAGAACCGGAGTTGCAATTTAGAGGACCAATCACAAGATCAAGAGCAAAGAAGTTGCAAGCTTACTTGCAAGTGTTGATTCGAAGAAAGCTCGAGATTGGAGATGAAGAAGTCAAGAGAAGCAATTCCAAGATAGTTAATTTATTAACTATTGAAGATCAAGAACACACCATGGAGTATTAATCTTGAAGAGATGAAGATGAAGAGTTCAAGAGCATGTGTGCATGTGCATGAAATTTGTCGTGCATGTGTGTGCGGTTTCTAGTGAAGAAATCGGTCCCATAGTAATTAATTATGGGATTGATTTTATTTAGACTATAGTATTTATTTAATTAATTTAGACTATAGTTTAGATCAGATTTTTATTTAATTATTTGAGTAATTTTCGTCCATAATGAGAATAGGTTTGACTAGAATTGTATTTAAGGCAATTTCCTACCTTGAATAGAATTCTAGCTTAGGTATCTTCCTAATATAGTTAGAGATCTCTTTTGGATCAATTTTTAGGCCTTTTAACCTTATTATTTTCGTGGCTTTTAACCCTATAAATAGGGGAACCATGTAACATTATTATTTTAGACTCTATTTGATAAATTTAGCTTTGTGCTTTCAATATAGTCTCACCCCCTTCAAAACCTTTGTGATTTGGTTCGAAAATTACACTCTTAAAGCTTAGCAAACTTTAGGTTTTATTTCAAGTTTCGTTCTAGTGCTCATGTGGTGCTAGGGTTGGATTGCTACGAAGAGGATTCAAGTGGTGATTCGTTTGGTGGAGTAATCTTCACTAGGTGGACGCTCCGAGTTCGATTCATTCTACAACAACATCGACGCCTCCATATCGACGTCCTCCATCTCACATAATTCGTCCATATCAAGATCAAGACATCCCAAATCAGTTCGAGTTCCTTCCATCAAGTTCTCAAGTCGTTCCATTAATCCGTAAGTTCGTTATATCTCTATCATACCCTATCTACTCAAGCTATTCTTCACCTATACCTCACCATCGATTTTCCTTCACCATTGCCGTTCCTTTAGCCTTCCAAGACAGCCCATATATTTGGATTTTGTGTTAATTTTGTGTGTCGTAGTCTAAGTATTTTAGTTGGTTCTTAGTCGTCTAGTTAGATACGTATTGATCCCTTTCGTCACCGGCGTAGTTTCGTTCCTTAGCTTCCGCATCATTTATCTTTGTCGTGTCCCATAGGCCCCGGGTCACATCATAAATTGGTATCAAGAGCCACGTCGGTTCATATCGTTCGTGGTTCAATACGTCCATTTGTTCGTCTATTGTTTTGAGTCTTATCGAGTTGTAATTTAATTTTCTTATTGTTCATTGTTATTAAAAAAAAAAAAAAAGAAGAAGAAAAACAGATCGTACAAAAAAAAACGATCAAAAAAAAAAAAACGGATAAAAAAAAAAAAAAATCCGAAAAAAAAAAGAGGTATATCCATTGTTTCCTTTTGTATTCTATTTTATTTTGGTACCTTCCTATTGGGTACAAATCCATAGTTAGATATTTCCTTTTAGATCTTATTTTCTTTTTGGAAATTTCCTTCCAAGTTTAATTTCTTTTTGGTAATTTCCTTAGGAGTCATATTTTATTTTTGGTTCTTTCTTTCTAGAGTCTAGGCTAATTAAGGTATTTAGATTGTGTCACATAGATTGATACATATCCAAATCACCCAATTGCCTTCTTGAATTCTTCTTTCCTTATCCTATTCTATTTCTTTCCTTTTTCTATCTAGATTTATTTTTGGATTTCCTAATCTAATTGGGACTTCATTAATTCATCTAATCCTTTCCTTTCCTACCCCACTTACTCGACCACCACCTTTCTTCCACACCCAAATTTCGACAGCCCTTACACATCCATACTCGACCATCATCTCATTTACACACCAAATTCACTCTTGTTCCGACAGTAGCATACCCGTCCATTCCCAGTACAAGTGCGCTGATTTCTCTTAGCTAGTTAGAGCTACCATATACACGATATTATCACACACTGTGCACCCATATATTGAGTGATACACGAGTGGTAAAATCAAGAGAGAAAACAAACGAGTGACGTGAGATTGTGAGGTCCAACCTTGTTTTTCTTCACGTTTGTTCGTTTTGTAGGTACCATGAAGCACGGAGACCATCCAGGGTCGTCCTTCAATCCACACGTCGACCCTCAGTCGACCACTCCGTCTTTGGACCCGTCCAAAGCACCGATGGAATCTTATTCTGAGCCAGCACCACAGTGGGATCCTAAGTACCACTTTGAAGCGCTTTCAAAGCACTTCCAGAGACAGCACCAGACCCTATCAGACAAGATTGACAATTTAGTGCATGCCTTTGAACGCACTAAAACTACACCGACCATTACTCAAGCAGTTCGAGGACCAGCTAGACGCAATGAGCGTCGAGACGAGCCAGAAGAGGAGTACTACGATGAGAACACAGATGCCGAGTATGAGGCCCCTGAACGAGGCCGAGATCAGCCCCGAGCCCCTCACAGGCGTGCAGCCCGCGCCGATGACTACGGAGAAGACCGAATGCTCAATAACATCAAAACGAGCATTCCGGAGTTTGAAGGCCTTCACGATCCCGATGCATACTTAGATTGGGAACGTAAGGTAGAGAAGATTTTTGCATGCTATGACTTTTCTGAAGTCAAAAAGGTGCAATTAGCATGTTTGGAGTTTAGAGGCTACGCAGCCTCATGGTGGGAGATGCAGCAGGAGAGAAAACGCCGAAATCGACATCCACCTGTCGATACTTGGGAAGAGATGAAGGGATTGATGCGAGGACGTTTTATTCCAGTCCACTATGAGAGAGAGCTTGAGAAGAAGCTCAACCGGATCAAGCAAGGCACCCGTTCGATTGAAGAATATCACAAAGAGTTGGAGACTGCCTTGAATCGAGTCGGGAAGGAGGAGACCTTAAATGCTACCATCATTCGGTACATTGAAGGTATGAATCCCGATATTGCATGTGAAGTCGAGCTCAAAGACTTCACCAGTGTAGAAAGGATGGTACAGTACGCATCGATTGTGGAAAAGCAGCTGAGAGAAGGTCGCCGACGATCGCACCATAGTGCAGCCCCTACACGGCCTTCCTGGAACAAAGGTACACCTTCCACATCACCTTCTACACCTTCTACTGAGTCCACACGACCCCGAGGTCAATCCGGACCACCCGAATGGCGCTTCGACCGTTCTACACCGCAGTCCAACCGTAGACCCGAGTCTACACCTGCGCCACCTTCAAGGCCAGCCTACACACGGCCCAATCAGCCCACACCGACACCAAATACAGCCCCAAACCGAGCCCGAGACATACAATGCCATAAATGTCAAGGTTGGGGTCATTTTCAGAACCAGTGTCCAAACCGGCGTGTTTTGTTCATCACCGAACAAAATGAGATCGAGTCCGCTAGTGAGGACGAGTCCGAGCAGCCTACGGACATCGCCAGGACCAAGGAGGAGCCATCCCTAGCTGATCATGAAGAAGCCGAACCTAAGTTCCCTCTTGTGAGTCTTGTTTCAATTCGACGTTTGAATATCAGTCGAGATGAAGAGCAACCGGATCAACGTGAGAACATCTTCTACACGAGAGTTGCTATCCAAGGCGAGATTTGCTCCATGATCATCGACAGTGGGAGCGTTATTAATGCCATCAGTCAGTATGCGGTGGACAAGCTTGGTCTAGTTCCAATGAAGCATCCGAAGCCATATAAGTTGCAGTGGCTTACAGACCGAGGTGAGATTCGCGTCGCATGCCAGGTAAGTGTTGAATTTTCCATTGGTCGATTTTCTGACACTGTTATTTGCGATGTTATTCCTATGGATGCAGCGCATATACTATTAGGAAGACCATGGCAGTTTGACAGACACGCGGTACACGATGGTTTCACAAACACCTACACCGTGACGCGTAACGGGCGACCTACAACATTGAAGCCGCTGTCCCCTAAAGCCGTTTCTGAGGATCAACGACTTATGCAAGAGAGATTTAAAGCAGCGAGAGCAAAGGAGGCTGAAACCGCAGCCCGAGCCGCCGCCGACGATAATAAATCGGCCGCACCTTCAAAACAGGCCGCCGCCTCCTCTCCTTCCAAATCAGCTCCTAAACAGCCCCATAATGATTCCTTAGTGCGTGGAGATTCATCTGGATCAGCCCCGAAGAAGGATCAAAATCGCAGCTTATTCATATCTGTTAAAGGCGTAGAGAAAGCATTAAAAGCAGGTTTACCGTTTGTTCTTTTATCTTATAAGAGCAGTGCTATTAATGATGTTTCTTTGCCTAGTGTTGTGCAGCCCCTTTTGAAGGAATTCACGGACGTGTTCCCGGAAGAGATTCCAAGTGGATTGCCTCCAGTTCGTGGGATCGAGCACCAGATTGATTTCCAGCCCGACGCCGTCTTACCAAACCGCCCAGCGTACCGGACGTCCCCTGAGGAGACCAATGAGATCGATAGACAAGTTAAAGAGCTGTTGGAGAAGAAGCAAATTCGAGAGTCAATGAGCCCATGTGCAGTTCCAGTGATTCTAGTGCCCAAGAAGAACAATGAATGGAGAATGTGCATGGATTGCAGAGCCATCAACAAGATAACAGTTAAGTATCGTTTTCCCATTCCTAGACTTGATGATATGCTAGATGAACTTAGTGGATCTAAGATTTTTTCTAAGATTGATTTGAGGTCTGGTTATTTTCAAGTTCGCATGCATGAGGGTGATGAATGGAAAACAGCTTTTAAGACTAAGCATGGTTTATATGAGTGGTTGGTTATGCCTTTTGGTCTCACAAATGCACCGAGCACATTTATGAGATTAATGAACCATGTCTTACGTGATGTTATTGGGAAATATGTTGTTGTTTATTTTGATGATATCCTGATATACAGTCACAGTGCACAGGCGCACCTAGATCACCTTAGGCGCGTATTTATGCTTTTGAGAGATGCTCGTTTGTATGGCAACATGTCTAAGTGTTCTTTTTGCTTAAATGAAGTAGTATTCTTAGGCTTTGTTGTGAGTTGTAGAGGTATTGAGGTTGACCGTTCCAAAATCAAGGCGATTGAGGAATGGCCAACGCCCAAAACCGCGTCTGAAGTCCGATCCTTTCACGGCCTTGCCGGATTTTATCGTCGCTTTGTGCGCAATTTCTCTAGCATTGCCGCGCCTCTTACTGAGCTAAGTAAGAAGGATCGCAAGTTTGAATGGGGTAAACAACAAGAGCATGCGTTTAATACTTTGAAGTCTTTATTGTGTTCTGCTCCTGTTTTATGTTTACCGGATTTTTACAAAACTTTTGAGATCGAGTGTGATGCCTCCGGGATAGGTATTGGTGCTGTTTTGATGCAGGAAAAACGTCCCGTAGCTTACTTCAGTGAGAAACTCAATGGCGCCAGTTTGCGTTATTCGACGTACGATAAAGAGCTATACGCTTTGAAGCGTGCATTGGATACATGGCAGCACTACTTGTGGCCCAAGGAGTTCGTCATTCACACAGATCATGAGAGCTTGAAGCACTTGAAAGGTCAAAGCAACTTGAACAAGCGTCATGCGAGATGGGTCGAATTCATCGAGTCGTTTCCATACGTCATCAAGTACAAGAAAGGAGAAGACAACGTCGTCGCCGACGCCCTTTCTCGAAGGTACACGTTGCTTAACCTAATGCATGCTAAGATGCTTGGTTTTGAGTCCATTAAATCATTGTATGCCATGGATGATTATTTCAGCCCCATTTATGCTCAGTGTTCGAATTCTACTAGATCTTTTGATGGATTTTATGTGCATGATGGGTTTTTGTTTAGAGAATCTAAGTTGTGCATTCCTACTTGTTCTATGCGTGAGCTACTTGTTTTAGAATCGCATGCGGGAGGATTAATGGGACATTTTGGTGTGCATAAGACATTATCCTTGTTGCATGAGCATTTCTTTTGGCCGCATATGAAACGTGATGTTGAACGCATGTGTAGTAGATGTGTTACTTGTCATAAGTCTAAATCTACTTCGCATCCATTTGGTTTGTACACGCCTTTACCTGCTCCATCTAGTCCTTGGATTGATTTATCTATGGATTTTATTTTGGGATTGCCTAGGTCTAGATCGGGTAAAGATTCTGTGTTTGTTGTAGTTGATCGGTTTTCCAAAATGGCGCATTTCATTGCATGTAGGAAAACTGATGATGCTGTTCACATAGCCAATTTGTTCTTTATTCATGTTGTTAGATTGCATGGAATTCCTCGTACTATTGTTAGTGATAGGGATTCTAAGTTTTTGGGACATTTTTGGCGAGTTCTATGGGGAAAATTAGGGACTAAGCTATTGTTTTCTACTGCATGTCATCCGCAAACCGATGGTCAAACTGAGGTTGTGAATCGTACTTTAGGAACATTGCTTAGATCATTGATTAAGAATAATGTGAAGTCATGGGAAGAATGTTTACCTTATGCTGAGTTTGCTTACAATCGTGTTATTCATTCTTCTACTAACATGTCTCCATTTGAGGTTGTTTATGGTTTTAATCCACTAACACCTAATGATTTGATTCCTTTACCTGTTGAGCATCTAACAAGTGTTAAAGGATTAAAGAGAGCTGATCTTATCAAGGAGATGCATGAGAAAGTTAGAGCCCGGATCGAGCATAAAGGAACTCAAACCGCCGCCGTCCGTAACACACGTCGCAAACGTGTTGTCTTTCAGCCCGGTGATCGTGTTTGGATTCATCTGAGTCCCGGCCGCTTTCCAAACTTGAGGAAATCAAAGTTGTCACCAAGACGAGATGGTCCTTTCACCGTCTTAAGCCGTGTCAATGACAATGCATACCGCATTGATCTACCTAGTGAGTATAAATGTTCTTCAACGTTTAATGTTGCTGATTTATCTCCCTTTGATGCAGGTGAATTCGATCAAGATGATGATCCAAATTCGAGGACGAATTCTTTTCAGCAGGGGGGGAATGATGAAGCCATGGACAACAAAGATGATGAAGAACCGGAGTTGCAATTTAGAGGACCAATCACAAGATCAAGAGCAAAGAAGTTGCAAGCTTACTTGCAAGTGTTGATTCGAAGAAAGCTCGAGATTGGAGATGAAGAAGTCAAGAGAAACAATTCCAAGATAGTTAATTTATTAACTATTGAAGATCAAGAACACACCATGGAGTATTAATCTTGAAGAGATGAAGATGAAGAGTTCAAGAGCATGTGTGCATGTGCATGAAATTTGTCGTGCATGTGTGTGCGGTTTCTAGTGAAGAAATCGGTCCCATAGTAATTAATTATGGGATTGATTTTATTTAGACTATAGTATTTATTTAATTAATTTAGACTATAGTTTAGATCAGATTTTTATTTAATTATTTGAGTAATTTTCGTCCATAATGAGAATAGGTTTGACTAGAATTGTATTTAAGGCAATTTCCTACCTTGAATAGAATTCTAGCTTAGGTATCTTCCTAATATAGTTAGAGATCTCTTTTGGATCAATTTTTAGGCCTTTTAACCTTATTATTTTCGTGGCTTTTAACCCTATAAATAGGGGAACCATGTAACATTATTATTTTAGACTCTATTTGATAAATTTAGCTTTGTGCTTTCAATATAGTCTCACCCCCTTCAAAACCTTTGTGATTTGGTTCGAAAATTACACTCTTAAAGCTTAGCAAACTTTAGGTTTTATTTCAAGTCTCGTTCTAGTGCTCGTGTGGTGCTAGGGTTGGATTGCTACGAAGAGGATTCAAGTGGTGATTCGTTTGGTGGAGTAATCTTCACTAGGTGGACGCTCCGAGTTCGATTCATTCTACAACAACATCGACGCCTCCATATCGACGTCCTCCATCTTACATAATTCGTCCATATCAAGATCAAGACATCCCAAATCAGTTCGAGTTCCTTCCATCAAGTTCTCAAGTCGTTCCATTAATCCGTAAGTTCGTTATATCTCTATCATACCCTATCTACTCAAGCCATTCTTCACCTATACCTCACCATCGATTTTCCTTCACCATTGCCGTTCCTTTAGCCTTCCAAGACAGCCCATATATTTGGATTTTGTGTTAATTTTGTGTGTCGTAGTCTAAGTATTTTAGTTGGTTCTTAGTCGTCTAGTTAGATACGTATTGATCCCTTTCGTCACCGGCGTAGTTTCGTTCCTTAGCTTCCGCATCATTTATCTTTGTCGTGTCCCATAGGCCCCGGGTCACATCACTCATGGTGGGAAATGCAGCAAGAAAGGAGACGCCGAAATCACAACCCTCCAATCGACAACTGGGAGGAAATGAAAGGATTTATGCGTGGGCGTTTCATACCCATGCATTATGAAAGAGAGCTTGAAAAGAAGCTCAATCGGGTCAAGCAAGGTACTAGATCAATCGAAGAGTACCATAAGGAGTTGGAGACGCTCTTAAATAGAGTTAGAAAGCAGGAGACCCTAAATGCTACCATTATTCGGTACATTGAAGGTATGAATCCTGATATTGCGTGTGAAGTCGAGCTCAGAGACTTCACCAGTGTAGAAAGAATGGTGCAGTACGCATCGATTGTGGAAAGGCAGCTAAGAGAGGGTCGCCGTCGATCCCACTACAGTGCAGCCCCTACTCATTCATTTTGGAGTAAAGGTACACCTTCCACATCACTTTCTACACCTCCTACTGATTCTACACGACCCAGAGGTCCATCCGGACCACCCGAACGGCGTTTCGACCGTTCTACACCGCAGTCAAGTCGTAGACCCGAGTCTACGCCGCCCAATCCGCCAAGGCCGACCCCTACTCGGCCAAATCAAGGTGCAACAGCCCCTAATGCAGCCCCTAATCGTGCTCGTGACATTCAATGTCACAAATGTCAAGGTTGGGGCCATTTCCAAGCTCAATGTCCAAACCGGTGAGTTCTATACTTAACAGAATCAAATGAAGTCGAATCAGCCAGTGAGGATGAAACAGAGCCCGTGGGCGACGCCACACTTGAAGAAGAAGTCGAGAATGATGCAGCCCCTAATCCAGTCGATCCGGAAGTTCAGCTCAGTTTGGTCACAATCCGGAGTTTGAGCATCATTCGAGAAGAGGAACAAGAACACCAACGGGAAAACATCTTCTACACCCGTGCAGTGATTCAAGGTCACACGTGTTCCATGATAATCGATAGTGGCAGTGTGATCAATGCCATTAGTCAGTACGCAGTTGAAAAGCTTGGTCTACCTGTTCAACAACATGCAAAACCTTACAGATTGCAGTGGCTTACAGAAAGAGGCGAGATACGCGTGGTTCACCAGGTAAGTGTCTCATTCTCAATCCATAAGTTTTCTGACACTGTTTTGTGCGACGTTATCCCTATGGATGCGGCACACTTGTTATTAGGCAGACCTTGGCAGTATGATCGACGTGTTGTCCACGATGGACGTTTGAACACTTACACCGTCGACATTGATGGCCGAATCAGCACCCTAAGGCCATTATCACCTAAAGACGTTGCTACGGATCAGCAACGCATGCAAGAAAGGTTCAAAGAGGAAAAGGTGAAGCAAGCAGCCGCAAAACGGGCCCCGAAGGCCACGGCCGAGACCTCAGCCCCCGGGCAGCCCCTTGCCGTCGCCCCTAACCCTCCCAAACCACCTCATTCGAGCTCCCTAGCTGTGGAAAAGAAGTCGGAGTCGAGTTCAAACAAGCCTCATGTGAAGAGCTTGTTTATTTCAGCAAAAGGAGTTCAGAAAGCCGTTAAAGCAGGTATGCCCCTTGTTCTACTCACATTTAAGAGCAGTGCTACTAATGATTGTCTGCCTAGTGATGTGCAGCCCTTACTTGACGAGTTCAAGGACGTATTTCCCGAGGAGATACCCGGAGGACTTCCACCAGTGCGAGGAATCGAGCATCATATCGATTTCGTCCCCAGAGCCGTGCTTCCCAACCGACCAGCCTATAGGACGTCTCCCGACGAGACTAAGGAGATAGATAGGCAAGTCAAAGAGCTGTTGGAGAAGAAGCAAATTCGAGAGAGCTTGAGCCCGTGCGCCGTTCCAGTGATTCTAGTGCCAAAAAAGAACAACGAATGGCGTATGTGCATGGACTGCCGTGCAATCAACAAAATCACGGTAAAGTATCGTTTTCCCATCCCTAGATTAGATGATATGCTTGATGAGTTATCTGGTTCGCGTGTCTTTTCTAAAATTGATTTGCGTTCTGGTTATTTTCAAGTACGTATGCAAGAAGGTGATGAATGGAAAACTGCATTTAAGACTAAGCATGGTTTGTATGAATGGCTTGTTATGCCTTTTGGTCTCACTAATGCACCAAGCACATTTATGCGTCTGATGAATCATGTTTTACGTAAAGTAATTGGAAAGTATGTTGTTGTGTATTTTGATGACATCTTGATTTACAGTAACACGACACATACACATATGCAGCACCTTAGACACGTTTTTGAACTTCTTAGGGAGTCGAAATTGTATGGTAATCTGTCTAAGTGTTCTTTTTGCATGAATGAAGTCGTGTTTCTAGGCTTCGTTGTGAGTTTACGTGGTATAGAAGTAGACCGTTCCAAAATCAAAGCGATTGAGGAATGGCCCACTCCTAAGTCTGCAAGTGATGTGAGATCTTTCCACGGTCTTGCTGGCTTTTATCGTCGCTTTGTGCGCGATTTTTCCAGCATAGCCGCGCCGCTTACTGAGTTAAGCAAGAAAGATCGCAAGTTTGAATGGGGTCCTGTTCAAGAGCATGCATATTTAACACTTTAAAGTCTTGTTTATGTAATGCGCCTGTTCTTGCTCTTCCGGACTTTAATAGGACTTTTGAAATCGAATGTGATGCCTCGGGCAGAGGGATTGGTGCTGTTTTGATGCAGGAACGGCGTCCAGTCGCCTATTTCAGTGAAAAGCTCCATGATGCAGCCCTTCGTTATTCTACCTATGACAAGGAGCTGTACGCACTCAAAAGAGCTTTAGAGACGTGGCAGCACTATTTGTGGCCTAAGGAGTTTGTGATTCACACGGATCACGAGAGTTTAAAGCATTTGAAAGGCCAACAAAATCTGAACAAGCGACATGCACGATGGGTAGAGTTTATCGAGTCTTTTCCGTACGTCATCAAGTACAAGAAAGGCGCCGAAAACGTTGTAGCTGATGCATTGTCGAGAAGGTACGTTCTCTTGAACCTTATGCATGCTAAGATGTTGGGATTTGATGCAATTAAGGAGTTATATGCATGTGATGAATTTTTCGCACCCATATCTGCTGAATGTTGCTCAAAATCTCGTGCTTATGATGGTTATTTCGTGCATGAGGGTTTCTTGTTCAAGGGTTCACAGTTGTGTATTCCTAAGTCTTCTATGCGTGAGTTGTTAGTTCTTGAATCGCATGCGGGAGGTTTAATGGGTCACTTTGGTGTGTCTAAGACGTTAAACTTGCTGCATGAACATTTCTTTTGGCCACGTATGAAGCATGATGTTGAGAATGTGTGTAGTAGATGCATTACATGTAGGAGATCGAAATCTACTTCACATCCTTTCGGTTTATACACTCCTCTACCAGCCCCGTCTTCCCCGTGGATTGATTTATCTATGGATTTCATATTAGGTTTACCACGGTCTAGGTCTGGTCGAGATTCCATATTCGTTGTAGTTGATAGGTTTTCCAAGATGTCTCATTTCATTGCATGTAGGAAAACCGATGATGCTGTACACATTGCCAATCTGTTCTTTATACATGTTGTGCGTTTACATGGAATACCTAGAACTATTGTTAGTGATAATGATTCTAAGTTTCTTGCACATTTTTGGCGTTTACTATGGGGTAAGTTAGGTACCAAACTGTTATTTTCTACTGCATGTCATCCGCAAACTGATGGACAAACTGAAGTAGTTAATCGCACTTTAGGTACTTTGCTGCGTTCTTTAGTTAAAAAAAACTTGAAATCATGGGAAGATTGTTTGCCATATGCTGAATTCGCTTATAATCGCGTTGTGCATTCATCTACCAATATGTCTCCATTTGAAGTTGTTTATGGTTTTAATCCGCTAACGCCTAATGATCTGTTGCCTTTACCTGTTGAGCATCTAACAAGTGTTAAAGGTACGAGAAAAGCGGAACAAGTTAAGGAGATGCATGAGAAAGTACGTGCGCGTATTGAAGCCGTTGGCGCACGTAATGCTGTTCAAAAGAATAAACGGCGCAAGCAAGTGATTTTCCAGCCTGGAGATCGCGTTTGGATTCATCTGAGTCCTGGACGGTTTCCTAACTTGAGAAAATCGAAATTGATGCCAAGAGGAGATGGACCGTTCACCGTGCTGAGTCGAGTCAATGATAATGCATATCGCATTGATTTACCCGGTGAATATAAGTGTTCATCTACATTTAATGTTGCTGACTTATCTCCCTTTTCTGCAGATGATGAGTTCGAAGTTGATGAGTCCCCGAATTCGAGGATGAATTCTTTTCAGCAGGGGGGGAATGATGAGGTCGTGCAAGGCAAAGAAGAAGATGATCCGGAGCTGCAGTTTAAAGGTCCAATGACGCGTTTGCGAGCCAAGAAGTTGCAAGCTTATTTACAAGCTTCTATTCGTCGCAAATTCGAACTTGGTGAAAATGAAGTCAAGGGCAGCTCGAGATTGATCACCATGCTATCCATAAATGAAGAAGAAGGAAGCATGAAGACGTGAGAAGAAGAATGACGCCATTTGGACGTGTGCATTAAAAGTTATACGCGTTTGCATGGGAAATCGGGAGATGCTGTTTTTCATGCAAAGGTGGCAACAATAATACATATGGGCCACGAATTATTTGTGATATATTGCAGCCCATATTGTGTTATTAAAGGTCCAAAAGTGGCGAAAATAAGAGGCCCAAAGTATTTAGGATTTATCATTATCTAGTTAGATTTATGTTATCTTATTTTTGGTATCTTATGATTTTATCCTAGTTTGATTAGGACTCTTTAAATTTCG
Organism: Perilla frutescens; assembly: GCA_026008535.1. Lineage (NCBI taxonomy): Eukaryota > Viridiplantae > Streptophyta > Magnoliopsida > Lamiales > Lamiaceae > Perilla > Perilla frutescens. Next base: position 38,429,224 of record BRKX01000019.1, read on the forward strand.
AATTTCCTTAGTTATTTAGGTCTGATTTTCGTCCCCTATAGTTTAGTATAAATAGGGCATCCATTTGTTACATTAAAGTTAGACAATTGCAAGAAATAAAGAGTTATTCTCAATCTGTCTCACGATCCTTCGGTTGATCAAACTTTTATCTACAATTCTATTGTTTTAGCACTTCAATAGTCTTATTTAAGTTCTTCAGGGTATAATTAAGTACTTGGGAGAATTGCTATCCGGAGAAGCTAGACGAGTGCGTTCGGGTTGATTCAACACGGGTTCACCGATCTGTCCTATCCTTCTACCAAACCACCGCCGTCCTCACCAACACTCCACCGCCGTCCGCCGTCGTTCACCATCAGATTCCAGCCTCCCTTCGACGTATCAAGTGTGTTCATCGAGTCATAGTTCGTGTCACCATATTCTAGTAAGTTTCTTTATTCGTTCGAGTCTTATTCGTTTCTAGTCGAGTATTTCATTTATTTTCCTTTATTCGTATTGATCCCTTACGCATCCGACGTTGTTCCGTTCCTTGCTTCCGCGTCTTTTCATCCGTGTCGTGTCCCATAGGTCCCGGGTCACATCATAAATTCTGAAAACCCTTGAAGAATCAAATTCTGAGCTATCATTCAAAGGTCCGAAGATTGTTAGAGTGAGGGCCATCAAAGATTGGAAATCAAGATTTGAGGAACAATACATGAAGATCAAATATTCAGCCCGAGATTGGTCAACATGCTATCAATTAATGATGAAGAAGGAAGCATGAAGACGTGAGAAGAAGAACAACGCCATTTGGACGTGTGCATTAAAAGTTATACGCGTTTGCATGGGAAATCGGGAGATGCTGTTTTTGATGAAGCCATGGACAACAAAGATGATGAAGAACCGGAGTTACAATTTAGAGGACCAATCACAAGATCAAGAGCAAAGAAGTTGCAAGCTTACTTGCAAGTGTTGATTCGAAGAAAGCTCGAGGTTGGAGATGAAGAAGTCAAGAGAAGCAATTCCAAGATAGTTAATTTATTAACTATTGAAGATCAAGAACACACCATGGAGTATTAATCTTGAAGAGATGAAGATGAAGAGTTCAAGAGCATGTGTGCATGTGCATGAAATTTGTCGTGCATGTGTGTGCGGTTTCTAGTGAAGAAATCGGTCCCATAGTAATTAATTATGGGATTGATTTTATTTAGACTATAGTATTTATTTAATTAATTTAGACTATAGTTTAGATCAGATTTTTATTTAATTATTTGAGTAATTTTCGTCCATAATGAGAATAGGTTTGACTAAAATTGTATTTAAGGCAATTTCCTACCTTGAATAGAATTCTAGCTTAGGTATCTTCCTAATATAGTTAGAGATCTCTTTTGGATCAATTTTTAGGCCTTTTAACCTTATTCTTTTCGTGGCTTTTAACCCTATAAATAGGGGAACCATGTAACATTATTATTTTAGACTCTATTTGATAAATTTAGCTTTGTGCTTTCAATATAGTCTCACCCCCTTCAAAACCTTTGTGATTTGGTTCGAAAATTACACTCTTAAAGCTTAGCAAACTTTAGGTTTTATTTCAAGTCTCGTTCTAGTGCTCGTGTGGTGCTAGGGTTGGATTGCTACGAAGAGGATTCAAGTGGTGATTCGTTTGGTGGAGTAATTGATGAGACCATGGCAATCATCAAATCGGTCCATCCAAAGCTGCCATTAAAGGATCCCAAGATTGTTACTTCTTTAATAATCAAAGATTGGAGATCAAGATTTGAAGAGCAATGCATGAAGATAGAACTCATCAAATTGTGCATACATGGCAGATTCGCGTTGCATGGAATTTTCGTCCCTTAATTAATTTAATTATGGGGTTAATTTTATTTAGACTATAGTATTTATTTAATTATGTTAGTCTATATTTTAGTTCAGATTTTTAATTATTTATTATGTAATTTTCGTCCATAATATAGTCATAGTTGACTAGAATTGTATTTAAGGCAATTTCCTACTTTGAATAGAATTCTAGCTTAGGTATATTCCTAATATAGTTAGAGATCTCTTTTGGATCAATTTTTAGGCCTTTTAACCTTATTATTTTCGTGGCTTTTAACCCTATAAATAGGGGAACCATGTAACATTATTATTTTAGACTCTATTTGATAAATTTAGCTTTGTGCTTTCAATATAGTCTCACCCCCTTCAAAACCTTTGTGATTTGGTTCGAAAATTACACTCTTAAAGCTTAGCAAACTTTAGGTTTTATTTCAAGTCTCGTTCTAGTGCTCGTGTGGTGCTAGGGTTGGATTGCTACGAAGAGGATTCAAGTGGTGATTCGTTTGGTGGAGTAATCTTCACTAGGTGGATGCTCCGAGTTCGATTCATTCTACAACAACATCGACGCCTCCATATCGACGTCCTCCATCTTACATAATTCGTCCATATCAAGATCAAGACACCCCAAATCAGTTCGAGTTCCTTCCATCAAGTTCTCGAGTCGTTCCATTAATCCGTAAGTTCGTTATATCTCTATCATACCCTATCTACTCAAGCCATTCTTCACCTATACCTCACCATCGATTTTCCTTCACCATTGCCGTTCCTTTAGCCTTCCAAGACAGCCCATATATTTGGATTTTGTGTTAATTTTGTGTGTCGTAGTCTAGGTATTTTAGTTGGTTCTTAGTCGTCTAGTTAGATACGTATTGATCCCTTTCGTTACCGGCGTAGTTTCGTTCCTTAGCTTCCGCATCGTTATCTTTGTCGTGTCCCATAGGCCCCAGGTCACATCATAAATTGGTATCAGAGCCAGGTCGGTTCATATCGTTCGTGGTTCAATACGTCCAATTGTTCGTCTATTGTTTTGAGTCTTATCGAGTTGTAATTTAATTTTCTTATTGTTCATTGTTATAAAAAAAAAAAAAAAAAGAAGAAGAAAAACAGATCGTACAAAAAAAAACGATCAAAAAAAAAAAATCGGATAAAAAAAAAAATCCGAAAATTCAAAAAAAAAAAAAAAAAAAGAGGTATATCCATTGTTTCCTTTTGTATTCTATTTTATTTTGGTACCTTCCTATTGGGTACAAATCCATAGTTAGATATTTCCTTTTAGATCTTATTTTCTTTTTGGAAATTTCCTTCCAAGTTTCCAAATTACCTAATCTTTCTTTTCTTTTTGTAACACTTTCCAAATTACCTAATCTTTCTTTCCTTCTTCTTTCCTATTTCTTTCCTTCTACCTTTGGGATTTATTTTTGGATTCCTATTCTATTTGGGAACTTCAAAAATACATCTAATTCTTTCCTTTTCTAGCTTTCTTTCATCCAAATCCTTCCAAACCTTCCATATACACTCCTTCCTTCAAATTTTCGTCCACCATCATCAAGGGGATCGAAAATTCATCCTAGTCCACATACACCATCTGTTCACACTCATATACACCATCTGGACCATACACATATGCACCCATGTACCATCTGGTCCATACACCATACACTCATACTCCCTACACACCAAATTCTCGCCATCTCTACTGTAACAATAACATGATCATACCTGAGTTTGAAGGTCTATACTATCCCGACATCTATTTGGATTGGGAACGCAAAGTAGACAAACTTTTTGAGTGCTATGACTTCCCCGAGAAAAAGAAAGTGCAGCTAGTTTCGTCAAAGTTTAAAGGTTACGCATCGACATGGTGGGAATTACAGCAGAACCGATGCCATCGAGATCACCTTCCACCTATCGACACATGGCGTGAGTTGAAAGATTTAATGCGAAAACGCTTCATTCCAGACCACTACCAATGGGAGTTGGAGGAGAAGCTATACAAGCTTAGGCAAAGAGATCAAAGTGTAAATGTCTACTACAACAAAATGATTGAAGCCATGAGACGAGCTAATATAGAAGAATATCCAGAAGATACCATGGATAGATTTCTAGCTGGTCTACGAAGGGCAATTCGTGAAAGAGTAGCATTGTATCACTTCGATGAGTTGGGAGACATGGTGGATAACGCCATTCGGATAGAAAAATGGCTAGAAGAATTAGAGATGAAGTCAAAGGAAGCGGTTCAAGTAGAGTTGAGCGTTGCCACCCATGATGATTCTATTTCCAAGGTACAAATTCTAGACTTCGTTGAAGTACCTTTTATCTCATTACCATCTGTTTCTATGTGTTTAGAAGATGAGATAGTTGAAGAAGCTAAGCCGGAAGTAGACATGATAGAAACAACGAATGAAGAGATGCCAATTTTGGAGGAGTTAGAAAATTGCAGTTTGGAAGTTTTGTCCATGGAGATGACAAGTCCTAAAGATTGTATGGTAGATGAACTACAAATTGTGAATTTGGAGAGCAATATTGCAGTCGAGAAGATCGAAGAAGATGAAAAGATGATGGAGTTACAACCATGTTCACAAACAGAGGATGACATCATTTTGGAAATGGATGTTGCACAAGTGGAGCCTTTGCAAAAACACATGGCGGATCCATTGATTTCTAACATTTTTTGTCAACCTTGTACTTTTAATGTTTTAATCTTACAGGTTGCCAAAGATGTGCCACATGTTATTGATGTTCCACCAGACTTATTCGCGGTTCCTATGTTCGTGCATCCCATGAAGTTGAAGGTTGAGCTAAAAGAGATTGATGATCAGTTCGTGTTCATTTTCGATCCAGACCGTTCGAATTCGAGGATGAATTCTTTTCAAGAGGAGGGGAATGATGAGACCATGGCAATCATCAAATCGGTCCATCCAAAGCTGCCATTAAAGGATCCCAAGATTGTTACTTCTTTAATAATCAAAGATTGGAGATCAAGATTTGAAGAGCAATGCATGAAGATAGAACTCATCAAATTGTGCATACATGGCAGATTCGCGTTGCATGGAATTTTCGTCCCTTAATTAATTTAATTATGGGGTTAATTTTATTTAGACTATAGTATTTATTTAATTATGTTAGTCTATATTTTAGTTCAGATTTTTAATTATTTATTATGTAATTTTCGTCCATAATATAGTCATAGTTGACTAGAATTGTATTTAAGGCAATTTCCTACTTTGAATAGAATTCTAGCTTAGGTATCTTCCTAATATAGTTAGAGATCTCTTTTGGATCAATTTTTAGGCCTTTTAACCTTATTATTTTCGTGGCTTTTAACCCTATAAATAGGGGAACCATGTAACATTATTATTTTAGACTCTATTTGATAAATTTAGCTTTGTGCTTTCAATATAGTCTCACCCCCTTCAAAACCTTTGTGATTTGGTTCGAAAATTACACTCTTAAAGCTTAGCAAACTTTAGGTTTTATTTCAAGTCTCGTTCTAGTGCTCGTGTGGTGCTAGGGTTGGATTGCTACGAAGAGGATTCAAGTGGTGATTCGTTTGGTGGAGTAATCTTCACTAGGTGGACGCTCCGAGTTCGATTCATTCTACAACAACATCGACGCCTCCATATCGACGTCCTCCATCTTACATAATTCGTCCATATCAAGATCAAGACACCCCAAATCAGTTCGAGTTCCTTCCATCAAGTTCTCGAGTCGTTCCATTAATCCGTAAGTTCGTTATATCTCTATCATACCCTATCTACTCAAGCCATTCTTCACCTATACCTCACCATCGATTTCCCTTCACCATTGCCGTTCCTTTAGCCTTCCAAGACAGCCCATATATTTGGATTTTGTGTTAATTTTGTGTGTCGTAGTCTAGGTATTTTAGTTGGTTCTTAGTCGTCTAGTTAGATACGTATTGATCCCTTTCGTTACCGGCGTAGTTTCGTTCCTTAGCTTCCGCATCGTTATCTTTGTCGTGTCCCATAGGCCCCGGGTCACATCAGTAATCTTCACTAGGTGGACGCTCCGAGTTCGATTCATTCTATAGCAACATCGACGCCTCCATATCGACGTCCTCCATCTTACATAATTCGTCCATATCAAGATCAAGACATCCCAAATCAGTTCGAGTTCCTTCCATCAAGTTCTCAAGTCGTTCCATTAATCCGTAAGTTCGTTATATCTCTATCATACCCTATCTACTCAAGCCATTCTTCACCTATACCTCACCATCGATTTTCCTTCACCATTGCCGTTCCTTTAGCCTTCCAAGACAGCCCATATATTTGGATTTTGTGTTAATTTTGTGTGTCGTAGTCTAAGTATTTTAGTTGGTTCTTAGTCGTCTAGTTAGATACGTATTGATCCCTTTCGTCACCGGCGTAGTTTCGTTCCTTAGCTTCCGCATCATTTATTTTTGTCGTGTCCCATAGGCCCCGGGTCACATCATAAATTGGTATCAGAGCCAGGTTGGTTCATATCGTTCGTGGTTCAATACGTCCATTTGTTCGTCTATTGTTTTGAGTCTTATCGAGTTGTAATTTAATTTTCTTATTGTTCATTGTTATTAAAAAAAAAAAGAAGAAGAAAAACAGATCGTACAAAAAAAAAACGATCAAAAAAAAAAAAAAAATCGGATAAAAAAAAAAATCCGAAAATTCAAAAAAAAAAAAAAAAAAAAAGAGGTATATCCATTGTTTCCTTTTGTATTCTATTTTATTTTGGTACCTTCCTATTGGGTACAAATCCATAGTTAGATATTTCCTTTTAGATCTTATTTTCTTTTTGGAAATTTCCTTCCAAGTTTAATTTCTTTTTGGTAATTTCCTTAGGAGTCATATTTTATTTTTGGTTCTTTCTTTCTAGAGTCTAGGCTAATTAAGGTATTTAGATTGTGTCACATAGATTGATACATATCCAAATCACCCAATTGCGTTCTTGAATTCTTCTTTCCTTATCCTATTCTATTTCTTTCCTTTTTCTATCTAGATTTATTTTTGGATTTCCTAATCTAATTGGGACTTCATTAATTCATCTAATCCTTTCCTTTCCTACCCCACTTACTCGACCACCACCTTTCTTCCACACCCAAATTTCGACAGCCCTTACACATCCATACTCGACCATCATCTCATTTACACACCAAATTCACTCTTGTTCCGACAGTAGCATACCCGTCCATTCCCAGTACAAGTGAGCTGATTTCTCTTAGCTAGTTAGAGCTACCATATACATGATATTATCACACACTGTGCACCCATATATTGAGTGATACACGAGTGGTAAAATCAAGAGAGAAAACAAACGAGTGACGTGAGATTGTGAGGTCCAACCTTGTTTTTCTTCACGTTTGTTCGTTTTGTAGGTACCATGAAGCACGGAGACCATCCAGGGTCGTCCTTCATTCCACACGTCGACCCTCAGTCGACCACTCCGTCTTTGGACCCGTCCAAAGCACCGATGGAATCTTATTCTGAGCCAGCACCACAGTGGGATCCTAAGTACCACTTTGAAGCGCTTTCAAAGCACTTCCAGAGACAGCACCAGACCCTCTCAGACAAGATTGACAATTTAGTGCATGCCTTTGAACGCACTAAAACTACACCGACCATTACTCAAGCAGTTCGAGGACCAGCTAGACGCAATGAGCGTCGAGACGAGCCAGAAGAGGAGTACTACGATGAGAACACAGATGCCGAGTATGAGGCCCCTGAATGAGGCCGAGATCAGACCCGAGCCCCTCACCGGCGTGCAGCCCGCGCCGATGACTACGGAGAAGACCGAATGCTCAATAACATCAAAACGAGCATTCCGGAGTTTGAAGGCCTTCACGATCCCGATGCATACTTAGATTGGGAACGTAAGGTAGAGAAGATTTTTGCATGCTATGACTTTTCCAAAGTCAAAAAGGTGCAATTAGCATGTTTGGAGTTTAGAGGCTACGCAGCCTCATGGTGGGAGATGCAGCAGGAGAGAAAACGCCGAAATCGACATCCACCTGTCGATACTTGGGAAGAGATGAAAGGATTGATGCGAGGACGTTTTATTCCAGTCCACTATGAGAGAGAGCTTGAGAAGAAGCTCAACCGGATCAAGCAAGGCACCCGTTCGATTGAAGAATATCACAAAGAGTTGGAGACTGCCTTGAATCGAGTCGGGAAGGAGGAGACCTTAAATGCTACCATCATTCGGTACATTGAAGGTATGAATCCCGATATTGCATGTGAAGTCGAGCTCAAAGACTTCACCAGTGTAGAAAGGATGGTACAGTACGCATCGATTGTGGAAAAGCAGCTGAGAGAAGGTCGCCGACGATCGCACCACAGTGCAGCCCCTACACGGCCTTCCTGGAACAAAGGTACACCTTCCACATCACCTTCTACACCTTCTACTGAGTCCACACGACCCCGAGGTCAATCCGGACCACCCGAACGGCGCTTCGACCGTTCTACACCGCAGTCCAACCGTAGACCCGAGTCTACACCTGCGCCACCTTCAAGGCCAGCCTACACACGGCCCAATCAGCCCACACCGACACCAAATACAGCCCCAAACCGAGCCCGAGACATACAATGCCATAAATGTCAAGGTTGGGGTCATTTTCAGAACCAGTGTCCAAACCGGCGTGTTTTGTTCATCACCGAACAAAATGAGATCGAGTCCGCTAGTGAGGACGAGTCCGAGCAGCCTACGGACATCGCCAGGACCATGGAGGAGCCATCCCTAGCTGATCATGAAGAAGCCGAACCTGAGTTCCCTCTTGTGAGTCTTGTTTCAATTCGAAGTTTGAATATCAGTCGAGATGAAGAGCAACCGGATCAACGTGAGAACATCTTCTACACGAGAGTTGCTATCCAAGGCGAGATTTGCTCCATGATCATCGACAGTGGGAGCGTTATTAATGCCATCAGTCAGTATGCGGTGGACAAGCTTGGTCTAGTTCCAATGAAGCATCCGAAGCCATATAAGTTGCAGTGGCTTACAGACCGAGGCGAGATTCGCGTCGCATGCCAGGTAAGTGTTGAATTTTCCATTGGTCGATTTTCTGACACTGTTATTTACGATGTTATTCCTATGGATGCAGCGCATATACTATTAGGAAGAGCATGGCAGTTTGACAGACACGCGGTACACGATGGTTTCACAAACACCTACACCGTGACACGTAACGGGCGACCTACAACATTGAAGCCGCTGTCCCCTAAAGCCGTTTCTGAGGATCAACGACTTATGCAAGAGAGATTTAAAGCAGCGAGAGCAAAGGAGGCTGAAACCGCAGCCCGAGCCGCCGCCGACGATAATAAATCGGCCGCACCTTCAAAACAGGCAGCCGCCTCCTCTCCTTCCAAATCAGCTCCTAAACAGCCCCATAATGATTCCTTAGTGTGTGGGGATTCATCTGGATCAGCCCCGAAGAAGGATCAAAATCGCAGCTTATTCATATCTGTTAAAGGCGTAGAGAAAGCATTAAAAGCAGGTTTACCGTTTGTTCTTTTATCTTATAAGAGCAATGCTATTAATGATGTTTCTTTGCCTAGTGTTGTGCAGCCCCTTTTGGAGGAGTTCGCGGACGTGTTCCCGGAAGAGATTCCAAGTGGACTGCCTCCAGTTCGTGGGATCGAGCACCAGATTGATTTCCAGCCCGGCGCCGTCTTACCAAACCGCCCAGCGTACCGGACGTCCCCCGAGGAGACCAAGGAGATCGATAGACAAGTTAAAGAGCTGTTGGAGAAGAAGCAGATTCGAGAGTCAATGAGCCCATGTGCAGTTCCAGTGATTCTAGTGCCCAAGAAGAACAATGAATGGAGAATGTGCATGGATTGCAGAGCCATCAACAAGATAACAGTTAAGTATCGTTTTCCCATTCCTAGACTTGATGATATGCTAGATGAACTTAGTGGATCTAAGATTTTTTCTAAGATTGATTTGAGGTCTGGTTATTTTCAAGTTCGCAGCATGAGGGTGATGAATGGAAAACAGCTTTTAAGACTAAGCATGGTTTATATGAGTGGTTGGTTATGCCTTTTGGTCTCACAAATGCACCGAGCACATTTATGAGATTAATGAACCATGTCTTACGTGATGTTATTGGGAAATATGTTGTTGTTTATTTTGATGATATCCTGATATACAGTCACAGTGCACAGGCGCACCTAGATCACCTTAGGCGCGTATTTATGCTTTTGAGAGATGCTCGTTTGTATGGCAACATGTCTAAGTGTTCTTTTTGCTTAAATGAAGTAGTATTCTTAGGCTTTGTTGTGAGTTGTAGAGGTATTGAGGTTGACCGTTCCAAAATCAAGGCGATTGAGGAATGGCCAACGCCCAAAACCGCGTCTGAAGTCCGATCCTTTCACGGCCTTGCCGGATTTTATCGTCGCTTTGTGCGCGATTTCTCTAGCATTGCCGCGCCTCTTACTGAGCTAAGTAAGAAGGATCGCAAGTTTGAATGGGGTAAACAACAAGAGCATGCGTTTAATACTTTGAAGTCTTTATTGTGTTCTGCTCCTGTTTTATGTTTACCGGATTTTTCCAAAACTTTTGAGATCGAGTGTGATTCCTCCGGGATAGGTATTGGTGCTGTTTTGATGCAGGAAAAACGTCCCGTAGCTTACTTCAGTGAGAAACTCAATGGCGCCAGTTTGCGTTATTCGACGTACGATAAGGAGCTATACGCTTTGAAGCGTGCATTGGATACATGGCAGCACTACTTGTGGCCCAAGGAGTTCGTCATTCACACAGATCATGAGAGCTTGAAGCACTTGAAAGGTCAAAGCAACTTGAACAAGCGTCATGCGAGATGGGTCGAATTCATCGAGTCGTTTCCATACGTCATCAAGTACAAGAAAGGAGAAGACAACGTCGTCGCCGACGCCCTTTCTCGAAGGTACACGTTGCTTAACCTAATGCATGCTAAGATGCTTGGTTTTGAGTCCATTAAATCATTGTATGCCATGGACGATTATTTCAGCCCCATTTATGCTCAGTGTTCGAATTCTACTAGATCTTTTGATGGATTTTATGTGCATGATGGGTTTTTGTTTAGAGAATCTAAGTTGTGCATTCCTACTTGTTCTATGCGTGAGCTACTTGTTTTAGAATCGCATGCGGGAGGATTAATGGGACATTTTGGTGTGCATAAGACATTATCCTTGTTGCATGAGCATTTCTTTTGGCCGCATATGAAACGTGATGTTGAACGCATGTGTAGTAGATGTGTTACTTGTCATAAGTCTAAATCTACTTCGCATCCATTTGGTTTGTACACGCCTTTACCTGCTCCATCTAGTCCTTGGATTGATTTATCTATGGATTTTATTTTGGGATTGCCCAGGGCTAGATCGGGTAAAGATTCTGTGTTTGTTGTAGTTGATAGGTTTTCCAAGATGGCGCATTTCATTGCATGTAGGAAAACTGATGATGCTGTTCACATAGCCAATTTGTTCTTTATTCATGTTGTTAGATTGCATGGAATTCCTCGTACTATTGTTAGTGATAGGGATTCTAAGTTTTTTGGACATTTTTGGCGAGTTCTATGGGGAAAATTAGGGACTAAGCTATTGTTTTCTACTGCATGTCATCCACAAACCGATGGTCAAACTGAGGTTGTGAATCGTACTTTAGGAACATTGCTTAGATCATTGATTAAGAATAATGTGAAGTCATGGGAAGAATGTTTACTATGCTGAGTTTGCTTACAATCGTGTTATTCATTCTTCTACTAACATGTCTCCATTTGAGGTTGTTTATGGTTTTAATCCACTAACACCTAATGATTTGATTCCTTTACCTGTTGAGCATCTAACAAGTGTTTAAGGATTAAAGAGAGCTGATCTTATCAAGGAGATGCATGAGAAAGTTAGAGCCCGGATCGAGCATAAAGGAACTCAAACCGCCGCCGCCCGTAACACACGTCGCAAACGTGTTGTCTTTCAGCCCGGTGATCGTGTTTGGATTCATCTGAGTCCCGGCCGCTTTCCAAACTTGAGGAAATCAAAGTTGTCACCAAGAGGAGATGGTCCTTTCACCGTCTTAAGCCGTGTCAATGACAATGCATACCGCATTGATCTACCTGGTGAGTATAAATGTTCTTCAACGTTTAATGTTGCTGATTTATCTCCCTTTGATGTCGGTGAATTCGATTAAGATGATGATCCAAATTCGAGGACGAATTCTTTTCAGCAGGGGGGGAATGATGAAGCCATGGACAACAAAGATGATGAAGAACCGGAGTTGCAATTTAGAGGACCAATCACAAGATCAAGAGCAAAGAAGTTGCAAGCTTACTTGCAAGTGTTGATTCGAAGAAAGCTCGAGGTTGGAGATGAAGAAGTCAAGAGAAGCAATTCCAAGATAGTTAATTTATTAACTATTGAAGATCAAGAACACACCATGGAGTATTAATCTTGAAGAGATGAAGATGAAGAGTTCAAGAGCATGTGTGCATGTGCATGAAATTTGTCGTGCATGTGTGTGCGGTTTCTAGTGAAGAAATCGGTCCCATAGTAATTAATTATGGGATTGATTTTATTTAGACTATAGTATTTATTTAATTAATTTAGACTATAGTTTAGATCAGATTTTTATTTAATTATTTGAGTAATTTTCGTCCATAATGAGAATAGGTTTGACTAGAATTGTATTTAAGGCAATTTCCTACCTTGAATAGAATTCTAGCTTAGGTATCTTCCTAATATAGTTAGAGATCTCTTTTGGATCAATTTTTAGGCCTTTTAACCTTATTATTTTCGTGGCTTTTAACCCTATAAATAGGGGAACCATGTAACATTATTATTTTAGACTCTATTTGATAAATTTAGCTTTGTGCTTTCAATATAGTCTCACCCCCTTCAAAACCTTTGTGATTTGGTTCGAAAATTACACTCTTAAAGCTTAGCAAACTTTAGGTTTTATTTCAAGTCTCGTTCTAGTGCTCGTGTGGTGCTAGGGTTGGATTGCTACGAAGAGGATTCAAGTGGTGATTCGTTTGGTGGAGTAATCTTCACTAGGTGGACGCTCCGAGTTCGATTCATTCTACAACAACATCGACGCCTCCATATCGACGTCCTCCATCTTACATAATTCGTCCATATCAAGATCAAGACATCCCAAATCAGTTCGAGTTCCTTCCATCAAGTTCTCAAGTCGTTCCATTAATCCGTAAGTTCGTTATATCTCTATCATACCCTATCTACTCAAGCCATTCTTCACCTATACCTCACCATCGATTTTCCTTCACCATTGCCGTTCCTTTAGCCTTCCAAGACAGCCCATATATTTGGATTTTGTGTTAATTTTGTGTGTCATAGTCTAAGTATTTTAGTTGGTTCTTAGTCGTCTAGTTAGATACGTATTGATCCCTTTCGTCACCGGCATAGTTTCGTTCCTTAGCTTCCGCATCATTTATTTTTGTCGTGTCCCATAGGCCCCGGGTCACATCAGTTTTTCATCCAAAGGTGGCAACAATAATACATATGGGCCACAAATTATTTATGATATATAGCAGCCCATATTGTGTTATTAAAGGTCCAAAAGTGGCGAAAATAAGAGGCCCAAAGTTAGTTAGGATTTATCCTTATCTAGTTAGATTTAGATAGATTTTTGTTATCTTATTTTTTGTATCTTTTGATTTTATCCTAGATTGATTAGGATTAGTATATTTTCGATTTCTTATAGTTTTAGGACTCTTAATTTTCGTGCATAATGCCTCCTATAAATAGGAGTACCTTGTGACATTATGATTCAGACAATTGCAAGAAATAAAGAGTTATTCTCAATCTGTCTCACGATCCTTCGGTTGATCAAACTTTTATCTACAATTCTATTGTTTTAGCACTTCAATAGTCTTATTTAAGTTCTTCAGGGTATAATTAAGTACTTGGGAGAATTGCTATCCGGAGAAGCTAGACGAGTGCGTTCAGGTTGATTCAACACGGGTTCACCGATCTGTCCTATCCTTCTACCAAACCACCGCCGTCCTCACCAACACTCCACCGCCGTCCGCCGTCGTTCACCATCAGATTCCAGCCTCCCTTCGACGTATCAAGTGTGTTCATCGAGTCATAGTTCGTGTCACCATATTCTAGTAAGTTTCTTTATTCGTTCGAGTCTTATTCGTTTCTAGTCGAGTATTTCATTTATTTTCCTTTATTCGTATTGATCCCTTACGCATCCGACGTTGTTCCGTTCCTTGCTTCCGCGTCTTTTCATCCGTGTCGTGTCCCATAGGTCCCGGGTCACATCATAAATTGGTATCAGAGCCACGTCGGTTTCTATCGTTCGTGGTTTAATATGTTGTTTTTGTTCGTTTTTATTGTCTTTTGAGTCTTTCGAGTTGTAATATCTGAATATTCAAAAAAAAAGAAAAGAAGAAAGGAGCAAAGGGTCGAAGCCCTACAGCAAAAAAAAAATCGTCAAAAAAAAAAACGAAAATTCAGATTTATTCTCTTGTTTATTTTGATTTTGTGTCTTTCCTAGTCTAGATAGATTTGTTTCCACAAATTTAGGGATTTTTAGATTTGTTCACATTGGTCAAACACATCCAAATAGATACTACCTTATCTATATCTTTTCTTTCCTTATACATTCTTATCTTTCCCTATCTATTCTTTTTATTTTTCTTGCTTTAATTTTCGTCCATATCCTTCCTTGTGGATCGAAAATTACCCCATACACCACTGTGTGCACCATACACCACCCGTACACCATCCGGACCATACACCCATGCACCCATGCACCCCACGGTCCATACACCATACACCACTCATACTCCATACACCCGTACACCATATACACCAAATTCTCACCATCTCTACATCCCCGAGTTTGAAGGTCTACACGATCAACAATGCATACCTTGATTGGGAACGAAAAGTAGACAAGGTTTTTGAGTACTACTACTTCCCCGAGCCAAAGAAGGTGCAATTAGTCACATTGGAGTTTAAAGACTACGCAGCAGCATGGTGGGAATTCCAACAAAATCGATGCCACCGAGATCACCTTCCACCTATCGACATATGGCGTGAGTTGAAAGAGTTGATGCGGAAACGCTTCATTCCAGACCACTACCAATGGAAGTTGGAGGAGAAGCTATACAAGCTTAGGCAAAGAGATCGAAGTGTAAATGACTACTACTACAAAATGATTGAAGCCATGAGACGAGCTGATATAGAGGAGTATCTAGAAGATACCATGGATAGATTCCTAGCTGGTCTACGAAGGGAAATCCGAGAAAAGGTAGCATTGTATCACTTCGACAAGTTGAAAGACATGGTGCAATACGCCATTGAGATAGAGAAGTGATTGGAGAGTCTGCAAAATGAAGTGGTTCAAGTAGAGTCAGATGTAGAGTTGTCACATAGAGCTCATCGCCAAACAGCCCCGTTTTGTTGGAGCGAACCTGAGTCATTCGAGGAGTTTCTACGTACCTATATACCACCTACACGGCCTGCATCACCAGTTCAGCTGGTCATGGATGTGCCAAGCCAAGCCAGCAACATTCAAGAGGAGATCCACATTGAGTTACCATCTGAGATCGTTGCCATCAAAGAAGATCCTACTTTCGAGGTAACAATTTCAGTTGAAGCATCTCTTGATGAATTGATAAATGTTGCTACTTGTGAAGACGTTGGAGAAGTTGAGAGAGAAGAAATGAAGGTTGTTACTGCCGTAGAGGAGATCAAAATCATTAAAAAGCTGTTCGAAGATGAGGAGTTCGAAACAGTTGAAGAGCTGTTGAAAATGCAGCCATGTTTTCAAGAGGAGATTGACATTAATGGAGTAATGATTGTGGAGCACAAAGAACTCAAAGAAGAAGTCATGGAGAAGCTACCGAGTTCTAACGTTTTTGATCAACCCTGTACTTTGGATGTCTTTATTTTACAGGTTGTTGAGAATGTTCCATATGATTTAGTTGTGCACACAAAGGAGTTTGATGATCCATTCATGGTAGTCCTTGACCCCGAAGATTTGAATTCGAGGACGAATTCTTTTCAAGAGGAGGGGAATGATATGATCCTGAAAACCCTTGAAGAATCAAATTCTGAGCTATCATTCAAAGGTCCGAAGATTGTTAGAGTGAGGGCCATCAAAGATTGGAAATCAAGATTTGAGGAACAATACATGAAGATCAAATATTCAGCCCGAGATTGGTCAACATGCTATCAATTAATGATGAAGAAGGAAGCATGAAGACGTGAGAAGAAGAACAACGCCATTTGGACGTGTGCATTAAAAGTTATACGCGTTTGCATGGGAAATCGGGAGATGCTGTTTTTCATGCAAAGGTGGCAACAATAATACATATGGGCCACGAATTATTTATGATATATAGCAGCCCATATTGTGTTATTAAAGGTCCAAAAGTGGCGAAAATAAGAGGCCCAAAGTTAGTTAGGATTTATCCTTATCTAGTTAGATTTAGATAGATTTTTGTTATCTTATTTTTTGTATCTTTTGATTTTATCCTAGATTGATTAGGATTAGTATATTTTCGATTTCTTATAGTTTTAGGACTCTTAATTTTCGTGCATAATGCCTCCTATAAATAGGAGTACCTTGTGACATTATGATTCAGACAATTGCAAGAAATAAAGAGTTATTCTCAATCTGTCTCACGATCCTTCGGTTGATCAAACTTTTATCTACAATTCTATTGTTTTAGCACTTCAATAGTCTTATTTAAGTTTTTCAGGGTATAATTAAGTACTTGGGAGAATTGCTATCCGGAGAAGCTAGACGAGTGCGTTCGGGTTGATTCAACACGGGTTCACCAATCTGTCCTATCCTTCTACCAAACCACCGCCGTCCTCACCAACACTCCACCGCCGTCCGCTGTCGTTCACCATCAGATTCCAGCCTCCCTTCGACGTATCAAGTGTGTTCATCGAGTCATAGTTCGTGTCACCATATTCTAGTAAGTTTCTTTATTCGTTCGAGTCTTATTCGTTTCTAGTCGAGTATTTCATTTATTTTCCTTTATTCGTATTGATCCCTTACGCATCCGACGTTGTTCCGTTCCTTGCTTCCGCGTCTTTTCATCCGTGTCGTGTCCCATAGGTCCCGGGTCACATCAAACTATACTAGGAAGATACCTAAGCTAGAATTCTATTCAAGATAGGAAATTGTCTTAAATACAATTTTAGTCAAACCTATTCTCATTATGGACGAAAATTACTCAAATAATTAAATAAAAATCTGATTTAAACTATAGTCTAAATTAATTAAATAAATACTATAGTCTAAATAAAATCAACCCCATAATTAATTACTATGGGACCGATTTCTTCACTAGAAACCGCACACACATGCACGACAAATTTCATGCACATGCACACATGCTCTTGAACTCTTCATCTTCATCTCTTCAAGATTAATACTCCATGGTGTGTTCTTGATCTTCAATAGTTAATAAATTAACTATCTTGGAATTGCTTCTCTTGACTTCTTCATCTCCAATCTCGAGCTTTCTTCGAATCAACACTTGCAAGTAAGCTTGCAACTTCTTAGCTCTTGATCTTGTGATTGGTCCTCTAAATTGCAACTCCGGTTCTTCATCATCTTTGTTGTCCATGGCTTCATCAAGCTCCTCCATGACTGCTTCTTTGAGTTCTTTGTGCTCCACAGTCTTTCTCCATTAATGTCAATCTCCTCTTGAAAACATGGCTGCATTTCCAACAGCTCTTCAACTGTTTCGAACTCCTCAGCTTCGAACAGCTCTTTAATGATTCTGATCTCCTCTACGGCGGTAACAACCTTCATTTCTTCTCTCTCAACTTCTCCAACGTCTTCACAAGTAGCAACATTTATCAATTCATCAAGAGATGCTTCAACTGAAATTATTACCTCGAAAGTAGAATCTTCTTTGATGGCAACGATCTCAGATGGTATCTCAATGTGGATCTCCTCTTGAATGTTGCTGGCTTGGTTTGGCATATCCATGACCGGTTGAACTGGTGATGCAGGCCGTGTAGGTGGTACATGGGTACGTAGAAACTCCTCGAATGTCTCAGGTTCACTCCAATGAAAAAGGGTTGTTTGGCGATGAGCTCTAGGTGACAACTCTATATTCGACTTTACTTGAACCACTTAATTTTGCCTCATCTCTAGACTCTCCAACGACTTCTCTATCTCCATGGTGTATTGCACCATGTCTTTCAACTTGTCGAAGTGACACAATGCTACTCTTTCACGGATTGCCCTTCGTAGACCAGTTAGGAATCTATCCATGGTATCTTCTAGATACTCCTCTATATAAGCTCGTCTCATGGCTTTAATCATTTTGTTGTAGTAGGCATCTACACTTCGATCTGTTTGCCTAAGCTTGTATAGCTTCTCCTCCAACTCCCATTGGTAATGGTCTGGAATGAAGTGTTTCCGCATCAAATCTTTCAACTCACGCCATGTGTCGATAGGTGGAAGATGATCTCGATGGCATCGGTTCTGCTTTAATTCCCACCATGTTGCTGCGTAGCCTTTAAACTCCAAAGAAACTAATTGCACCTTCTTTGGCTCGGGGAAGTAGTAGTACGCAAAGATTTTATCAACTCTGCGTTCCCAATCGAGGTATGTATCTGGATCATGTAGACCCTCAAACTCTGGAATGGTTATCTTGTTGCGGTGTAGACCATCGGCATCTCTGAATCGATTTTGGTGAGCTCAGACTGGATCCATGTGGGGCTGCTGTATAGATGGTGTAGGTAAACCTGCTGATGGTGTATGCACCCGGGTGTATATACGGGTGTACGGACTATATGGTGTATAAGGTGAACCGGGTGTATGTGTAAGTAGGCTGAAAATTTCGAGCCCTATAGATGATAGGAATCGAAATTTATGTGGATATGTATGGAAGATCTAGAATAGATATGGATAAGGATGGAAAGAAATCTAAAACAAGGAAAGAAATCTAGAAGATAAGGAAAGAGACTTTTGGATGGGTTTGACCAATGTAAACACAATCTAAGAATCCCTAAATATGTGGAAACAAATCTATCTAGACTAGGAAAGACACAAAAATCAAAATAAACAAGGAAATAAATTTAATTTTCATTTTTTTTTACGATTTTTTTTGTGTTGTATGGATTCGATCCCTCTGCTCTTTTCTCCTTTTTTTTTATCAATGAACAATGCAAATATTACTACTCGAAAGACTCAAAATGATAAGACGAACAAAAAACAACGTATTGAACCACGAACGATAAGAACCGACGTGGCTCTTGATACCGATTTATAATGTGACCCGGGACCTATGGGACACGACAAGGACTAAATATGCGGAAGATAGGAACGAAACTACGTCGGTTGCGTAAGGAATCAATACGACTCGAATAAAAGAACGAAAATATAACTCGACTAATACGACAATGGACTCGAATATATGCTGAATTAGATACGAAACCTAGGACACTTTAGACTATGACTCAACTAAGATAAAAATACACGTAAATAAATAGATAAATATGCGAATTGGGACATATTTATTATACATGTTAATCAGGGCGAAATAAGCACGTATAGGTGATAATCGAATTATGGAGTGGATTTGGGCTGTTTTGTGGACTATGGATGATGATGATACGTGCGTAATGTAGGGATGAAGGTAGATGAACGATGGAGATGAATAAACAAGGTAGAAGAAGATTACTTACTCGAACCCCGTCTTGCGGTGAAGACGAAACGCGATATCTCGTAAACTTTAAGTTGGATAGCACTCCCCCTAGACTCGATGGAATAGAAAAGAGCTTGAAATAGGACTTATGATTTGCTAGATCAAAAGAACTTGATAAAAGGGTCGATCAACCAAAGGATCGGTGAGACAATTGAGAAATTAACTCTTTATTTCATGCAACGTCTGAAAAATAAAGTTCACAACTGATCCCTTTATCTAGGTAGGGATTATGAACGAAAATTAAAGATAAAATCCTAAGAGAAATCAAAATAATAAAGATATCCTAATCTAATTAGGATTCCTACCTTAATTAGAACTCTATTTAAGGTAAAAATCAAAAAGACCAAAAATAAAGATAATAAAAATCTAAACTAACGTGGGCCTTGTAAATCAAAAAGTCCATTGGTAATAAATCCCAATGGACTTGGGCCTTGTAAATTAACGTGTAGGACTATTATTGGGCTGAATTCCATACGTTAGCTTTATCAAGTCAATCCAGTCAGTATGCCCATACCGACTGTCTTCATGCAATCTGGTCAGTATGCCCATACCGACTATCTTCATGCCTTCATTCTCCATCATTAATTGATAGCATGTTGACCAATCTTGATGTGACCCGGGGCCTATGGGACACGACAAAGATCAACGATGCGGAAGCTAAGGAACGAAACTACGCCGGTGACGAAAGGGATCAATACGTATCTAACTAGACGACTAAGAACCAACTAAAATACTTAGATTACGACACACAAATAAACACAAAATCCAAATAAATGGCTGTTTTGGAAAGGCTAAGGGACGACAATGACGAAGGTTTCACGTGAGTGAGGTAGAGGTGAAGAACGGCTTGGGTAGATAGGATATGATAAAGATATAATGAACTTACGGATTAGTGGAACGACTTGAGAACTTGATGGAAGGAACTCGAACTGATTTGGGATGTCTTGATCTTGATATGGACGAATTATGTAAGATGGAGGACGTCGATATGGAGGCGTCGATGTTGTTGTAGAATGAATCGAACTCGGAGCGTCCACCTAGTGAAGATTACTCCACCAAACGAATCACCACTTGAATCCTCTTCGTAGCAATCCAACCCTAGCACCACACGAGCACTAGAACGAGACTTGAAATAAAACCTAAAGTTTGTTAAGCTTTAAGAGTGTAATTTTCGAACCAAATCACAAAGGTTTTGAAGGGGGTGAGACTATATTGAAAGCACAAAGCTAAATTTATCAAATAGAGTCTAAAATAATAATGTTACATAGTTCCCCTATTTATAGGGTTAAAAGCCACGAAAATAATAAGGTTAAAAGGCCTAAAAATTGATCCAAAAGAGATCTCTAACTATATTAGGAAGATACCTAAGCTAGAATTCTATTCAAGGTAGGAAATTGCCTTAAATACAATTCTAGTCAAACCTATTCTCATTATGGACGAAAATTACTCAAATAATTAAATAAAAATCTGATCTAAACTATAGTCTAAATTAATTAAATAAATACTATAGTCTAAATAAAATCAATCCCATAATTAATTACTATGGGACCGATTTCTTCACTAGAAACCGCACACACATGCACGACAAATTTCATGCACATGCACACATGCTCTTGAACTCTTCATCTTCATCTCTTCAAGATTAATACTCCATGGTGTGTTCTTGATCTTCAATAGTTAATAAATTAACTATCTTGGAATTGCTTCTCTTGACTTCTTCATCTCCAATCTCGAGCTTTCTTCGAATCAACACTTGCAAGTAAGCTTGCAACTTCTTTGCTCTTGATCTTGTGATTGGTCATCTAAATTGCAACTCCGGTTCTTCATCATCTTTGTTGTCCATGGCTTCATCATTCCCCCCCTGCTGAAAAGAATTCGTCCTCGAATTTGGATCATCATCTTAATCGAATTCACCTGCATCAAAGGGAGATAAATCAGCAACATTAAACGTTGAAGAACATTTATACTCACCAGGTAGATCAATGCGGTATGCATTGTCATTGACACGGCTTAAGACGGTGAAAGGACCATCTCCTCTTGGTGACAACTTTGATTTCCTCAAGTTTGGAAAGCGGCCGGGACTCAGATGAATCCAAACATGATCACCGGGCTGAAAGACAACACGTTTGCGACGTGTGTTACGGGCGGCGGCGGTTTGAGTTCCTTTATGCTCGATCCGGGCTCTAACTTTCTCATGCATCTCCTTGATAAGATCAGCTCTCTTTAATCCTTAAACACTTGTTAGATGCTCAACAGGTAAAGGAATCAAATCATTAGGTGTTAGTGGATTAAAACCATAAACAACCTCAAATGGAGACATGTTAGTAGAAGAATGAATAACACGATTGTAAGCAAACTCAGCATAGTAAACATTCTTCCCATGACTTCACATTATTCTTAATCAATGATCTAAGCAATGTTCCTAAAGTACGATTCACAACCTCAGTTTGACCATCGGTTTGTGGATGACATGCAGTAGAAAACAATAGCTTAGTCCCTAATTTTCCCCATAGAACTCGCCAAAAATGTCCCAAAAACATAGAATCCCTATCACTAACAATAGTACGAGGAATTCCATGCAATCTAACAACATGAATAAAGAACAAATTGGCTATGTGAACAGCATCATCAGTTTTCCTACATGCAATGAAATGCGCCATCTTGGAAAACCTATCAACTACAACAAACACAGAATCTTTACCCGATCTAGACCTAGGCAATCCCAAAATAAAATCCATAGATAAATCAATCCAAGGACTAGATGGAGCAGGTAAAGGCGTGTACAAACCAAATGGATGCGAAGTAGATTTAGACTTATGACAAGTAACACATCTACTACACATGCGTTCAACATCACGTTTCATATGCGGCCAAAAGAAATGTTCATGCAACAAGGATAATGTCTTATGCACACCAAAATGTCCCATTAATCCTCCCGCATGCGATTCTAAAACAAGTAGCTCACGCATAGAACAAGTAGGAATGCACAACTTAGATTCTCTAAACAAAAACCCATCATGCACATAAAATCCATCAAAAGATCTAGTAGAATTCGAACACTGAGCATAAATGGGGCTGAAATAATCGTCCATGGCATACAATGATTTAATGGACTCAAAACCAAGCATCTTAGCATGCATTAGGTTAAGCAACGTGTACCTTCGAGAAAGGGCGTCGGCGACGACGTTGTCTTCTCCTTTCTTGTACTTGATGACGTATGGAAACGACTCGATGAATTCGACCCATCTCGCATGACGCTTGTTCAAGTTGCTTTGACCTTTCAAGTGCTTCAAGCTCTCATGATCTGTGTGAATGACGAACTCCTTGGGCCACAAGTAGTGCTGCCATGTATCCAATGCACGCTTCAAAGCGTATAGCTCCTTATCGTACGTCGAATAACGCAAACTGGCGCCATTGAGTTTCTCACTGAAGTAAGCTACGGGACGTTTTTCCTGCATCAAAACAGAACGAATACCTATCCCGGAGGCATCACACTCGATCTCAAAAGTTTTGGAAAAATCCGGTAAACATAAAACAGGAGCAGAACACAATAAAGACTTCAAAGTATTAAACGCATGCTCTTGTTGTTTACCCCATTCAAACTTGCGATCCTTCTTACTTAGCTCAGTAAGAGGCGCGGCAATGCTAGAGAAATCGCGCACAAAGCGACGATAAAATCCGGCAAGGCCGTGAAAGGATCGGACTTCAGACGCGGTTTTGGGCGTTGGCCATTCCTCAATCGCCTTGATTTTGGAACGGTCAACCTCAATACCTCTACAACTCACAACAAAGCCTAAGAATACTACTTCATTTAAGCAAAAAGAACACTTAGACATGTTGCCATACAAACGAACATCTCTCAAAAGCATAAATACGCGCCTAAGGTGATCTAGGTGCGCCTGTGCACTGTGACTGTATATCAGGATATCATCAAAATAAACAACAACATATTTCCCAATAACATCACGTAAGACATGGTTCATTAATCTCATAAATGTGCTCGGTGCATTTGTGAGACCAAAAGGCATAACCAACCACTCATATAAACCATGCTTAGTCTTAAAAGCTGTTTTCCATTCATCACCCTCATGCATGCGAACTTGAAAATAACCAGACCTCAAATCAATCTTAGAAAAAATCTTAGATCCACTAAGTTCATCTAGCATATCATCAAGTCTAGGAATGGGAAAACGATACTTAACTGTTATCTTGTTGATGGTTCTGCAATCCATGCACATTCTCCATTCATTGTTCTTCTTGGGCACTAGAATCACTGGAACTGCACATGGGCTCATTGACTCTCGAATCTGCTTCTTCTCCAACAGCTCTTTAACTTGTCTATCGATCTCCTTGGTCTCCTCGGGGGACGTCCGGTACGCTGGGCGGTTTGGTAATACGGCGCCGGGCTGGAAATCAATCTGGTGCTCGATCCCATGAACTGGAGGCAATCCACTTGGAATCTCTTCCGGGAACACGTCCGCGAACTCCTCCAAAAGGGGCTGCACAACACTAGGCAAAGAAACATCATTAATAGCACTGCTCTTATAAGATAAAAGAACAAACGGTAAACCTGCTTTTAATGCTTTCTCTACGCCTTTAACAGATATGAATAAGCTGCGATTTTGATCCTTCTTCGGGGCTGATCCAGATGAATCCCCACGCACTAAGGAATCATTATGGGGCTGTTTAGGAGCTGATTTGGAAGGAGAGGAGGCGGCGGCCTGTTTTGAAGGTGCGGCCGATTTATTATCGTCGGCGGCGGCTCGGGCTGCGGTTTCAGCCTCCTTTGCTCTCGCTGCTTTAAATCTCTCTTGCATAAGTCGTTGATCCTCAGAAACGGCTTTAGGGGACAGCGGCTTCAATGTTGTAGGTCGCCCGTTACGCGTCACGGTGTAGGTGTTTGTGAAACCATCGTGTACCGCGTGTCTGTCAAACTGCCATGGTCTTCCTAATAGTATATGCGCTGCATCCATAGGAATAACATCGCAAATAACAGTGTCAGAAAATCGACCAATGGAAAATTCAACACTTACCTGGCATGCGACGCGAATCTCGCCTCGGTCTGTAAGCCACTGCAACTTATATGGCTTCGGATGCTTCATTGGAACTAGACCAAGCTTGTCCACCGCATACTGACTGATGGCATTAATAACGCTCCCACTGTCGATGATCATGGAGCAAATCTCGCCTTGGATAGCAACTCTCGTGTAGAAGATGTTCTCACGTTGATCCGGTTGCTCTTCATCTCGACTGATATTCAAACTTCGAATTGAAACAAGACTCACAAGAGGGAACTCAGGTTCGGCTTCTTCATGATCAGCTAGGGATGGCTCCTCCATGGTCCTGGCGATGTCCGTAGGCTGCTCGGACTCGTCCTCACTAGCGGACTCGATCTCATTTTGTTTGGTGATGAACAAAACACGCCGGTTTGGACACTGGTTCTGAAAATGACCCCAACCTTGACATTTATGGCATTGTATGTCTCGGGCTCGGTTTGGGGCTGTATTTGGTGTCGGTGTGGGCTGATTGGGCCGTGTGTAGGCTGGCCTTGAAGGTGGCGCAGGTGTAGACTCGGGTCTACGGTTGGACTGCGGTGTAGAACGGTCGAAGCGCCGTTCGGGTGGTCCGGATTGACCTCGGGGTCGTGTGGACTCAGTAGAAGGTGTAGAAGGTGATGTGGAAGGTGTACCTTTGTTCCAGGAAGGCCGTGTAGGGGCTGCACTGTGGTGCGATCGTCGGCGACCTTCTCTCAACTGCTTTTCCACAATCGATGCGTACTGTACCATCCTTTCTACACTGGTGAAGTCTTTGAGCTCGACTTCACATGCAATATCGGGATTCATACCTTCAATGTACCGAATGATGGTAGCATTTAAGGTCTCCTCCTTCCCGACTCGATTCAAGGCAGTCTCCAACTCTTTGTGATATTCTTCAATCGAACGGTTGCCTTGCTTGATCCGGTTGAGCTTCTTCTCAAGCTCTCTCTCATAGTGGACTGGAATAAAACATCCTCGCATCAATCCTTTCATCTCTTCCCAAGTATCGACAGGTGGATGTCGATTTCGGCGTTTTCTCTCCTGCTGCATCTCCCACCATGAGGCTGCGTAGCCTCTAAACTCCAAACATGCTAATTGCACCTTTTTGACTTCGGAAAAGTCATAGCATGCAAAAATCTTCTCTACCTTACGTTCCCAATCTAAGTATGCATCGGGATCGTGAAGGCCTTCAAACTCCGGAATGCTCGTTTTGATGTTATTGAGCATTCGGTCTTCTCCGTAGTCATCGGCGCGGGCTGCACGCCTGTGAGGGGCTCGGGGCTGATCTCGGCCTCGTTCAGGGGCCTCATACTCGGCATCTGTGTTCTCATCGTAGTACTCCTCTTCTGGCTCATCTCGACGCTCATTGCGTCTAGCTGGTCCTCGAACTGCTTGAGTAATGGTCGGTGTAGTTTTAGTGCGTTCAAAGGCATGCACTAAATTGTCAATCTTGTCTAAGAGGGTCTGGTGCTGTCTCTGGAAGTGCTTTGAAAGCGCTTCAAAGTGGTACTTAGGATCCCACTGTGGTGCTGGCTCAGAATAAGATTCCATCGGTGCTTTGGACGGATCCAAAGACGGAGTGGTCGACTGAGGGTCGACGTGTGGAATGAAGGACGACCCTGGATGGTCTCCGTGCTTCATGGTACCTACAAAACGAACAAACGTGAAGAAAAACAAGGTTGGACCTCACAATCTCACGTCACTCGTTTGTTTTCTCTCTTGATTTTACCACTCGTGTATCACTCAATATATGGGTGCACAGTGTGTGATAATATCGTGTATATGGTAGCTCTAACTAGCTAAGAGAAATCAGCTCACTTGTACTGGGAATGGACGGGTATGCTACTGTCGGAACAAGAGTGAATTTGGTGTGTAAATGAGATGATGGTCGAGTATGGATGTGTAAGGGCTGTCGAAATTTGGGTGTGGAAGAAAGGTGGTGGTCGAGTAAGTGGGGTAGGAAAAGAAAGGATTAGATGAATTAATGAAGTCCCAATTAGATTAGGAAATCCAAAAATAAATCTAGATAGAAAAAGGAAAGAAATAGAATAGGATAAGGAAAGAAGAATTCAAGAAGGCAATTGGGTGATTTGGATATGTATCAATCTATGTGACACAATCTAAATACCTTAATTAGCCTAGACTCTAGAAAGAAAGAACCAAAAATAAAATATGACTCCTAAGGAAATTACCAAAAAGAAATTAAACTTGGAAGGAAATTTCCAAAAAGAAAATAAGATCTAAAAGGAAATATCTAACTATGGATTTGTACCCAATAGGAAGGTACCAAAATAAAATAGAATACAAAAGGAAACAATGGATATACCTCTTTTTTTTTTTTTTTTTTTTGAATTTTCGGATTTTTTTTTTTATCCGATTTTTTTTTTTTGATCATTTTTTTTTTGTACGATCTGTTTTTCTTCTTCTTTTATTTTTTTTTTATAACAATGAACAATAAGAAAATTAAATTCCAACTCGATAAGACTCAAAACAATAGACGAACAATTGGACGTATTGAACCACGAACGATATGAACCGACGTGGCTCTTGATACCAATTTATGATGTGACCCGGGGCCTATGGGACACGACAAAGATAAATGATGCGGAAGCTAAGGAACGAAACTACGCCGGTAACGAAAGGGATCAATACGTATCTAACTAGACGACTAAGAACCAACTAAAATACCTAGACTACGACACACAAAATTAACACAAAATCCAAATAGAATGGCTGTTTTGGGAAGGCTAAAAGAACGACAATGACGAAGGTTTAACGTGTGTGAGGTAGAGGTGAAGAACGGCCTGGGTAGATAGGATATGATAGAGATATAATGAACTTACGGATTAGTGGAACGACTTGAGAACTTGATGGAAGGAACTCGAACTGACTTTGTGATGGCTTGATAGTGATATGGACGAATTGTGGCAAGATGGAGGACGTCGATATGGAGGCGTCGATGTTGTTGTAGAATGAATCGAACTCGGAGCGTCCACCTAGTGAAGATTACTCCACCAAACGAATCACCACTTGAATCCTCTTCGTAGCAATCCAACCCTAGCACCACACGAGCACTAGAACGAGACTTGAAATAAAACCTAAAGTTTGCTAAGCTTTAAGAGTGTAATTTTCGAACCAAATCACAAAGGTTTTGAAGGGGGTGAGACTATATTGAAAGCACAAAGCTAAATTTATCAAATAGAGTCTAAAATAATAATGTTACATGGTTCCCCTATTTATAGGGTTAAAAGCCACGAAAATAATAAGGTTAAAAGGCCTAAAAATTGATCCAAAAGAGATCTCTAACTATATTAGGAAGATACCTAAGCTAGAATTCTATTCAAGGTAGGAAATTGCCTTAAATACAATTCTAGTCAAACCTATTCTCATTATGGACGAAAATTACTCAAATAATTAAATAAAAATCTGATCTAAACTATAGTCTAAATTAATTAAATAAATACTATAGTCTAAATAAAATCAATCCCATAATTAATTACTATGGGACCGATTTCTTCACTAGAAACCGCACACACATGCACGACAAATTTCATGCACATGCACACATACTCTTGAACTCTTCATCTTCATCTCTTCAAGATTAATACTCCATGGTGTGTTCTTGATCTTCAATAGTTAATAAATTAACTATCTTGGAATTGCTTCTCTTGACTTCTTCATCTCCAATCTCGAGCTTTCTTCGAATCAACACTTGCAAGTAAGCTTGCAACTTCTTTGCTCTTGATCTTGTGATTGGTCCTCTAAATTGCAACTCCGGTTCTTCATCATCTTTGTTGTCCATGGCTTCATCAAATCTCGGGCTGAATATTTGACCTTAATGGGCTGCTCATCATGTTCGAATTTATTCTTGTCTTGTTCTTAAAATCTTGATCTCCAATCTTTAATCTTGAACAACACTACAATCTTAGGGCTGCTCTCAACTCCTTCTTCATCTTCAAACTTCTTACATACAAATGCTTGGAAATATCCTAGCAATTGTATTGCTTGAAGTCGTGTAATTGTATCTCGAAATTGAAGCTTCGAGTTCGGTTTTTCAAGGCTTTTCGTGGTCATATCATTCATATATGGAACAAATCTAAAAACAAGGAATTAAAATTGAAAACAAGTAGAACAATCTGACAAAATTTGTTCCATCCAAGACAAAATTTGTTCCATGATTATTGACAGTGGTAGTGTTGTTAACGCCATTAGTCAATATGCAGTGGACAAGCTCGGCCTAGTACCACAGAAGCATGCCAAGCCCTATAAGTTGCAGTGGCTTACAGATAGAGGCGAGAATCGCGTGGTTCACTAGGTAAGTGTCTCATTCTCAATCAATAAGTTTTCTGACACTGTTTTGTGCGACGTTATCCCTATGGAGGTGATGAGACCATGGCAATCATCAAATCGGTCCATCCAAAGCTGCCATTAAAGGATCCCAAGATTGTTACTTTGTTAACAATTAAAGATTGGAGATCAAGATTTGAAGAGCAATGCATGAAGATAGAACTCATCAAATTGTGCATGCATGGCAGATTCGCATTGCATGGAATTTTCGTCTCTTAATTAATTTAATTATGGGGTTGATTTTATTTAGACTATAGTATTTATTTTATTTAATTAAGACTATAGTTGGATCAGACTTTTAATTATTTATTATGTAATTTTCGTCCATAATATAGTCATAGTTGACTAGAATTGTATTTAAGGTAATTTCCTACCTTGAATAGAATTCTAGCTTAGGTATCTTCCTAGTATAGTTAGAGATCCCTTTTGGATCAATTTTTTAGCCTTTTTTTATGTTAATTTCGTTCCCTATGTATTATAAATAGGGGAACCATTGTACATTATTATTTTAGACATTGCATGAAATAAAGAGTTATTTTCTCAATTGTCTCAAGATCCTTAGGTTGATCAAACAAACACTTTTGTTGATTTAGTCATAAATCATCATTCTTAGAGGATAGCATCTTAAAGTCTTATTCAAGGGTATACCTTAATTCACTCGAGGGATTAACGGGTACTCGCTAATATCGAAGAGCAACTTAGAGATTTTGGCCTCGTGGTACATTCGAGATCGCAAGGCAACTATCGGGTTGTGATTCACATCAACGAATCATCATCCATCAACCATAATCGACGCCATCCATACTCCATCGACGCACGCCTCAAAAGTTAGCCACAAATTCGATCAATCTTCTACCGTTCGTTTTATCCGTAAGTTCGTCATATCCCTATCATATCCTATCTTCACCAAGCCATTCTTCACTTAGCCATCACACACGAATTCCATCCATAATTCAGCCCTAGGTTCGTATCTATACAGCCCTATCCCTTTGGTATTGTGTTACGTATTTTGTGTCATAGTCTAGGTATTTTAGTTGTCTAGATTGTCTAGTTTCGTCTTTTCATTTGTTTATCGAGTCGGATTGGAACCCTTCATTTAGTTGACGTGTTTCGCATCCTAAGTCTTCCGCTACGTTCTCTAGATTCGTCCTAGATTAATAGTCCGGGTCGTATCATAGGCAACGCACATTCTTCTAGGTCAGTGATGTGACCCGGGGTTAAATGACACGATGAGACACAAATATGCGGAAACTAAGGATTGAAACTACGTCGGTGAAGTAAGGGATCTATACTCGATTATTTAGACGACTAAGACTCAACTAAAATATCTAGACAATGACACAAAAAATAACACAAATCCAACAAAGAATGGCTGTTTTGGACGGCTATGATATGTGTAAGGTTGATGGAATTTCAATGATGATGAATTTGAAGGGCTAGAGTAGATAGGGTATGATAGAGTTGTAATGGACTTACGGATTGAATGAGATGAAGATGAACTTGAACACGAACGTGGCTGGACTTGAAACAGACGTGGATGGCTTATGGTTGACGTCGAACGGTGGCGATGTAGATGAATTGTCGATGTGAATTACAACCCGAAAGTTGCCTTGAATCTCGAACGTACACAAGGCCAAATTCTTTAAGTTGCTCTTCGATAGCGAGTTTCCGACGATCCCTCGAACGTGGACGGCGAATTCCCTTTGTAAAACTTAGAGGTGCTAAATCTAAGAGTATGAATTTAATTATCTAAACTCACAAAGATTGAAAGGGTTGAGACGATATTGAAAACAAAGGCTTAATTAATCAAATATAGTCTAAAGTATAATGTTCACAATGAACCCCTATTTATAATAGAGGGGAGCACGAAATTTCTAGCTAAAAATAACTAAAAGTCTTGTCCAAATTGGACTAGAAAATTACCTAGACTAGAATTCTAATTAAGGTAGGAAATTACCTTAAATAAAACCTAGTCAACTTAGGACTCAAATAAATTCGAAAATTACAATAATTAAATAACAAAAACTGGACTCCCATAATTAATTACTATAGTCTAAAATAATTAATTAAAATAACTAAGATAATTCGAAACACCACAAAGTGTCAAAAGGGTTCGAATTCTCGGATGCCTCTGGCAGATAAGACATGGTCACGCCTTATTCGCCATAACCTCCTGGATTGGTATCAAATTGAAATCTTCTAATTTTCGGTCAAGTATGCTTCAATCCCCTCATCTTCAATTGAAAGCATAGTGATGATCTTGGAGCGGCTTTGAACATTCACTTCTTCCTCGAGCTTCTTCTGCACATAGCCTTGCAAATAGCCTTGAAGTTGCTTAGCTCGTAACCTTGTAACTAGACCTCTAATTTGCAACTCCGGGTTTGAATCTTCATTGCTATGGATGTCCTCATTAGTCAACCATGGCAATTCGATAGAAGATCAGTGCACGATTGTCGCGCCAACACTTATTCCTTTGCTTGGAATGGACGGACCACCATACTGAAGCCTTTGGCGCCTAAGGACGTCATTGAGGATCAGAAACGGATGCAAGAAAAGTTTAAAGTCGAAAGGGAAAGGAAGGCCACAGCTACCAAGTGTGAATCAATCGCCACCATCCCTAGTCATACTACAACACCATTGGAGTCTTGTTCACATCAAGACATGTCGTCTAGTTCATCCAACGCAGATCGCCAGTTAAATTCAGACATGATAAGTGAAGCTACAATTCCGTCCCAGCCCATATCCATTGATCCCACACTTGATTCGGGTAAGTCGGATAATCTGTTAATTTCTCAGAACAGTGCTACTAATGATTATTTTTCTAGTGATGTGCAGATCAAGAAAAGAGAGTTCGAGATTGAGCAGCCTGGAATAGCTACATTCCAACCTTGATGGCAGCTCGGAAGAAGTTTTCAACTCTCAAGTGGAGATCCACGAAGAGCTGAAGTTGGAGCATGATGATGTTCGACTTAGAGATCAGCTTGTTATAGATAAGTCATCCAATACCCACGTTGTTTATCTTAAGGACGTGTTACATGAAATCGAGAGAGGGAAGTGCCATCTATCCTATTCTGGCATTGATAGGTATTTGATGTGTGTAGTTGAATCCATGTTTCTTTTTAGAATTAATTTAACATTTGGATTTGACTTGAATTGCATGAAAAGGTTGGATAGTAGAAAGCCATTGTTTGTTCGAACCAAGTGTAAGATGCATGCATGGTACTTGAATTCGATTAGTTTGTGTTTTCCCATTGTTCATTTGAAAGCTATTCATAGTGTTGAACATGCTGGAAATTGCATAATTATTTATTATATCACGTTCGATCCATTATGTGTTACACGTTGGATAGTTGATTGTTTTGTTGAGTGTTGTGCTAGGCATAACCAAGACATCAAACTTCAAAGTCAAAGGGATGTCGTCCGTATCTACGACAACCCTTATGGCATTAACCTAGGTATAGAACGTCTTCATTCCATCGTTTATTATACTGATTTATTGTCCATTCATGCAGGTGAATTCGAGCATGCAGAGGATCTGAATTCGAGGATGAATTCTTTTCAAGAGGAGGGGAATGATATGATCCTGAAAAGCCTTGAAGAATCAAATTCTGAGCTATCATTCAAAGGTCCGAGGATTGTTAGGATGATGGCCATCAAAGATTGGAAATCAAGATTTGAAGAACAATACATGAAGATCAAATATTCAGTCCGAGATTGGTCAACATGCTATCAATTAATGATGAAGAAGGAAGGCATGAAGATAGTCGGTATGGGCATACTGACTGGGTTGACATTGAAAATAACGTGTGGATTCATCCAACAATAGTCCAACACGTTATTGAAGAGCCCAAGTCCATAAGTGGCGAATTTACAAGGCCCAAAAATCAGTTTGGGATTTATCCTTATCTAGTTAGATTTAGATAAATTTTTGTTATCTTATTTTTGGTATCTTTTGATTTTATCCTAGTTTGATTAGGATTAGTGTTAGAATCAAATTCTTCTAGTTTTAGGACTCTAATTTTTGTCCATATTGCCTCCTATAAATAGGAGTACCTTGTGACATTATTATTTAGACAATTGCAAGAAATAAAGAGTTATTCTCAATCTGTCTCACGATCCTTCGGTTGATCAAACTTTTATCTACAATTCTATTGTTCTAGCAAATCAATAGTCTTATTTAGGTTCTTCAGGATATAATTAAGTACTTGGGAGAATTGCTATCCGGAGAAGCTAGACGTGCGCGTTCGGGTTTTCAACACGTGTTCGCCGAATTTAGCCGATTCCACAACATACATCGCCGCCGCTCATCCAATCAATTCCGACGACCACCACCGCCAATTCCAGCCCTATCACCGTGATTCCAGCCACCTCAAGTCGTTCCATCGAGTCATAGTCGAGTCTACGTTATCTAGTAAGTTCTATTTTCGTTCGAGTCTTGTTCGTTTCTAGTCGATTCTTTTTGGGTTTTCTCTTTATTCGTATTGGTCCCTTACGCATCCGACGTTGTTCCGTTCCTAAGCTTCCGCATATTTCGTCCATGTTGTGTCCCATAGATCCCGGGTCACATCATAAATTGAATTTATGATGTGACCCGAGACCTATGGGGCACGACACGAATGAAAAGACGCGGAAGCAAAGGAACGGAACAACGTCGGATGCGTAAGGGATCAATATGACTCTAGAGAAAAAGCGACAAACTCGACTAGAAAAGGACTCATAAGGTGTAGCACTTACTAGAATACGTAGACACGAACTAGGACTCTTGGATGACTTCGAACGGTGGCTGGGACGACGGCGTACGATACAGACGGCGACGGAGGACGTCGGGAAGGTGATGTGACCCGGGACCTATGGGACACGACACGGACGAAATATGCGGAAGCTTAGGAACGAAACTACGTCGGATGCGTAAGGGATCAATACGACTCTAGAGAAAAGACGACAAACTCGACTAGAAAAGGAGTCGAAATGTGTAGAACTTACTAGGATATGTAGACACGAACAAGGACTCGATTGTTGACACGAAAGACACCCTTGAATGGCTGGAACTCGGCAGTGGTGGCTGGAATCACGACGAACAACAATGGTGGAAGGAATCTCGGCGGCGATGAAAGGTAGAAGGATAAATCAGGATCGGCGAACCCATGTTGAAACAACATGAACGCGCACGACTAATTCTCCGGATAGCAATTCTCCCAAGTACTTAATTATATCCTGAAGAACTTAAATAAGACTATTGATTTGCTAGAATAATAGAATTGTAGACAAAAGTTTGATCAAGCGAAGGATCGTGAGACAGATTGAGAATAACTCTTTATTTCTTGCAATTGTCTGAATAATAATGTCACAAGGTACTCCTATTTATAGGAGGCAATATGGACGAAAATTAGAGTCCTAAAACTAGAAGAATTTGATTCTAACACTAATCCTAATCAAACTAGGATAAAATCAAAAGATACCAAAAATAAGATAACAAAAATCTATCTAAATCTAACTAGATAAGGATAAATCCCAATGGGCTTGGTGATGAGGACATCCATAGCAATGATGAAGTCAATGAAGAGCTGCAATTCAAAGGACCCGTCACAAGACTACGAGCTAAGAAGTTGCAAGAATATTTGCAAGCTACAATTCGCAAGAAGTTCGAAGTTGAAGACGGAGTACAAGGAAGCTTGAAGATGATGACTTTGTTGAAGATGGAAGATGGAGATCAAGATGTGAAGTGCAATACATGAAGAAGGAGGCGTGTATGTGCTTTTGATGAGGACATCCATAGCAATGAGGAAGTCAATGAAGAGCTGCAATTCAAAGGACCCGTCACAAGACTACGAGCTAAGAAGTTGCAAGAATATTTGCAAGCTATAATTCGCAAGAGGTTCGAAGCTGAAGACGGAGCACAAGGAAGCTTGAAGATGATGACATTGTTGAAGATGGAAGATGGAGATCAAGATGTTAAGTGCAATACATGAAGAAGGAGGTGTGTGTGTGCTTTTGTTGGGCTTGATGTGTATACTTGCTATTCAGCCCAAGTTAAACATGCATGGTGGAAAAGCCCAATATAATTCGGCCCTTGATGATCCAATTAAGGGGATTGATTTATTAGACTATAGTATTTTATTTATTATATTTTGGACGAAATTTTGGCAGATTTTTAGTTAATATTTTCGGTTATTTTAGATAGAGTTTTGACTAGATTTTTAGGTAAGGCAAGATCTACAAAATCTACCTTAAATAGAATTCTAGTTTAGGAAGTAGTCAAAGTCCAATTCTAGTCTAATTAGGACTATTATTTTCGTCCCTTAGCCTTAGGAATTCGATCCAACTATTATAAATAGTGGATCCATATTTCATTGTTATTCAGACTATATTTGATTAATTAACCTTTGCTTTCAATATCGTCTCAACCCATTTAATCTTTTGTGAGTTTAGATAATTAAATTCATACTCTTAGATTTAGCATCTCTAAGTTTTACAAAGGGAATTCGCCGTCCACGTTCGAGGGATCGTCGGAAATTCACTATCGAAGAGCAACTTAAAGAATTTGGCCTTGTGTACGTTCAAGATTCAAGGCAACTTTCGGGTTGTAATTCACATCTACAAATCATCATCCATCCAGCCGAAATCAACGTCAATACACCCTCATCCACGTCCGATTCAAGTCCAGCCACCATCGTGTTCGAGTTCGTCTTCGTCTCGTTTAATCCGTAAGTCCGATTCTACTCTATCATACCCTATCTACTCTAGCCATTCTAAACTCATTCATCACCATCGAATTACCTTCATCCAAGCCGTCCATAAACTCATCCAAAACAGCCCCTTTGTTCTTGTGGATTTGTGTTATTTCGTGTGATATTGTCTAGGTATTTTAGCTGAGTCTTAGTCGTCTATATAATCGAGTATAGATCCCTTACTTCACCGACGTAGTTTCTTTCCTTAGTGATGCGATCCTCGCCGGCATACGACAAAGACAACAGATGTTTTATCCAGGATTGTAGCAGATTCCACGGAATGGATGGATGGATCCAAACCCTAGCCCCTCAAAGATGTCAAACCTCAAACACGATGTAGTCGAGACCCTCGATCAATTGGAAACACGAACTTGGATTGGGTGATGACGCCACAAACGGGGAGGTGGTTCCGTTTGATAAGTCGATTGAATCTCACGTTGTGTTGTGAAACTCGAATAACTCTCTCAGAGAGAAAAGTGAAATCACTTAATAAAATCAAAGTTGTTCTAAAAAATAAGAGATTACAAGCCTTATATAGTTGGTCCAAAAATAAATAAAACCCTAAAATCAAATCCTAGTCTAAAAGGAAATAATTAAATAGAAATCGAATAAATCCGCAACAGTCCAAATTGGCACGACTCGGGCCCCTTCGCGTCCCGGGTCGCGCTGTAGCTCACGCCAGACCCAAAGTAACACACGTCACGGGCGCGACCAGTATGTTTGCGCCATCGCTCGCGCTGTAACTCACGCCCATTGGCGCGACAGTTTCACTCGCTCCAGGACTCGCGCTGCCACTCGCGCCAGCCTTCCCACATGCTCGAACTCGATCATCGCACCCCTCTAGGATCGTATCATTCCCCTTCTCTTGAAAGGGATTTGTCCTCAAATCCAAACCTCCACCTGGATCAAAGACGAACATGACCTGAACATCAAAATCTTCCACCACAAGCTCGAACAAGTCTGGTGGTGTTTCAACTTGAAAAGGAACACTTTCAACAACCTATAAAATGAAAACATCACAAGACGAGTGTTGATATAATATGTTAGTGTTCTTCCAGTCCACCATGGTTGTTGGCATGAGTGGTTTTTCCTCAGCCACTTCTAACGTCACACTGTCTACGACCCTTTGAACTGGCTCTTCATATTTCTCTAGTTGCAAGCTCAAAGTCTGTCGAATGTCCGTCATAGGATGGTCCGTTTCACTGTCTTCTACCATTGAATTCGTTGGATTACAGTTATCTAGAATAGGATCCTCTGGAACAAAGTCTTTGTGGGTGGCAACGAGCTGTGCTGGTAACTCTGCATCGAAATCTACATTAATTGCCTCTTCCTCCTTTGGCTTCGTTTCCAGCTTAGGCATGATGAGTGCGCTCCAATCTAATTCCCACATGGAAGGCTTGGAAATCATATTCTCGTTCATCTTCTTAACCCGTTTCTCCACTTTGGTTGCTCTGTGCTCCATATCCTCCAGCTCCCATTGATAAGAGTAAGGTATGTGACGCCTTCTCAACACCCTCTTCATCGCCCGCCACGTATCAATTGGCTCTCCAATACGTCGCCTCATGAAATAAAATTGATTCCACCAGGTAAGCACTTCATCACAGAATCCACTAGCAGCGATCTTGACCTTTCTCCGTTCAGGATAATCATGACAGTCAAACAACAGTTCAATCTGCTTTTCCCACTCTAGGTACAACTCGGGATCACTCGTATCACGGAACAGTGAAACGTTTGTTTCCCAATACTCCTCACATTCATCTTTATGATATTTTCTACCTCCATAAACAGCAGAACCAATCATCTTCTCCTTTTTTTTTTTTCAACTACCACTAACAATGCTCAATTCACCCCAAAACACCAAAATACAGCTTCCCAACAGCCCAATCACAAACTCACGACAATGTGCCGGAAAATTTTTGAATTTTTTTTTTGACTTCTCCCCAAGTAATATACGCGTCTCCAACAACCCAAATATCAAAATCAAATTTAACGAAAACACCAAAAAATTTTCCCGCCTTTTTAACTTTTTTTTTTTTTTTATAATCAACGACTTTTTCCTTTTTTTTTTTTTTTGCTGATATGTCTTTTTTTTTTTTAATAGGCGAGAATTTAAATTACAGAAATTAAATGATAAACGGAACCTGATACGACCTGTCTCTGGATACCACTTGATGCGATCCTCACCGGCATACGACAAAGACAACAGATGTTTTATCCAGGATTGTAGCAGATTCCACGGAATGGATGGATGGATCCAAACCCTAGCCCCTCAAAGATGTCAAACTTCAAACACGATGTAGTCGAGACCCTCGATCAATTAGAAACACGAACTTGGATTGGGTGATGACGCCACAAACGGGGAGGTGGTTCCGTTTGATAAGTCGATTGAATCTCACGTTGTGTTGTGAAACTCGAATAACTCTCTCATAGAGAAAAGTGAAACTCACGTAATAAAATTAATAAAATCAAAGTTGTTCTAAAAAATAAGAGATTACAAGCCTTATATAGTTGGTCCAAAAATAAATAAAACCCTAAAATCAAATCCTAGTCTAAAAGGAAATAATTAAATAGAAATCGGATAAATCCGCAACAGTCCAAATTGGCACGACTCGGGCCCCCTCGCGTCCCGGGTCGCGCTGTAGCTCGCGCCAGACCCAAAGTAACACACGTCACGGGCGCGACCAGTATGTTTGCGCCATCGCTCGCGCTGTAACTCGCGCCCATTGGCGCGACAGTTTCACTCGCTCCAGGACTCGCGCTGCCACTCGCGCCAGCCTTCCCGCATGCTCAAACTCGATCATCGGCATCCCTCTAGGATCGTATCACTTAGCTTCCGCGTATTTTGTGTCTCGTCGTGTCATTAGCCCCGGGCCACATCATAAATTGGTATCAAGAGCCACGTCGGTTTATATCGTTCGTGGTTCCATACTCGTTTATTTGTCCCGTTTATTTTGGTTTTGAGTTTTATCGAGTTGTACTTTATTTTCCGTATTGTATATAGTTAAAAAAAAACAGATCGTACAAAAAAAAAAGAGAGAAAAGAACGATAAAAAAAAAAAATCGGAAAAAAAAAATCCGAAATTCAATAATAAAAAAAGAGGTATATCCATTGTTTCCTTTTGTGTTCTATTTTATTACCTTCCTTTTAGGTACAAATCCATAGTTGGTTATTTCCTTTTAGATTCCCTTTCTTTTAGGAAATTTCCTTCTTAGTTTGTTTTGATTTTGGTAACTACCTTATATATCTTATTTTATTTTTGGATTCTTTCCTTCTAGAGTCTAGGCTAATTAAGGTATTTAGATTGTGTCACATAGATTGATACATATCCAAAATCCCTATTTACCTTATCTCTTTCTTTCTTTCCTTATTCATTCTATTTCTTTCCATATCCTACCTACATTTATTTTTGGATCTCCAAATCAATTTGTGATTTCATTAATTGATCTATTTCCTTTCCTTTTCTCCATACACCATACACGACCACCACCTCTCCCACACCTCCAATTTCGACAGCCCCTACTCCCACACATATTCAACCCGTATCTCATTCATACACATTCCAAATTCATCCGTGTTCCGAACATAGCATTCCCGTCCTCCCTCCACACCAAACCGCCGAGTTCCCTACTTACAAGTACACGATTTTTCACACACTGTGCATCCATATATTGAGTGATACACGAGTGGTAAAATCAAGAGTGAAACCAAACGAGTGACGTGAGATTGTGAGGTCCTTCCTTGTTTTCTTTTACGTTAGTTCGTTTTGTAGGTTTCATGAAGAAAGGTACCCGTCCCGAGTCATCTTCAACTCCCCCAGTCGACACTCCATCTTTGGGCCAATCCGGAGACCCGTCCAAAGCCCCTATGGAGTCTACTTCGGATCCACCCACACAATGGGATCCTAAGTATTATTTTGAGGCACTCTCAAATCACTTCCAGAGACAGCACCAGGCCCTGTCTGACAAACTTGATAGCTTAGTGCATGCTATTGAACGCACTAAGATTACACCGACCATTACTCAGGCAGTTCGAGGCCCAGCTCGACAGCACCAGCGACAAAACGAGCCTGAGGATGAGTACTTTCATGAAAATACTGAAGAACTCGACAGAGGACGCCGCCATGGTCGAGACCGCAGCCGTGATGGCTATGGTGAAGATCGCATGCTCAATAACATCAAGACGAGCATCCCGGAGTTTGAAGGCCTTCACGATCCCGACATCTATCTTGATTGAGAACGTAAGGTAGTGATGTGACCCGGGACTCAATGACCAACGAGACACAAAAGACGCGGAAGATAGGAAAGAAACTACGTCGATTACGAAAGGATTCTATACTCGAATAACTAGACGATTAAGACTCAATTAAAATACCTAGACAATATCACACAAAATAATACAAAATCCAAATATAATAGGGCTGATTTGGAACGGTAATAGGGACGGCTAGGATGATGATGAACGATGGTGAGGAATAGGTTTAGAAGGGCTAGAGTAGATAGGGTATGATAGAGATGAAACGGACCTACGGATTGAACGAGACGAACACGAACTTGAACTCGAAGGGCTGGATTGAAACGGACGTTGATGGTGGTTGGAAGACGTCGATGGGCGGTGGTGGACGATGTAAAGTCGATGTGAATTACAACCCGAAAGTTGCCTTGAATCTCGAACGTACACAAGGCCAAATTCTTTAAGTTGCTCTTCGATAGCGAGTTTCCGACGATCCCTCGAACGTGGACGGTGAATTCCCTTTGTAAAACTTAGAGGTGCTAAATCTAAGAGTATGACTTTAATTATCTAAACTCACAAAGATTGAAAGGGGTTGAGATGATATTGAAAGCAAAGGCTTAATTAATCAAATATAGTCTAAAGAATAATGTTCACAATGATCCTCTATTTATACTAGAGGGGAGCATGAAAATCCTAGCTAAAAATAAGTAAAAGACTTGTCCAAATTGGACTAGAAAACTACCTAGACTAGAATTCTAATTAAGGTAGGAAATTACCTTAAATAAAACCTAGTCAACTTTGACTCTAATAAATTCAAAAATTACATTAAATAAATAATAAAAACTGGACTCAAATAATTAATTAATATGGTCTAAAATAATTAATTAAAATAACTAAGATAATTCGAAACCCCACAAAGTGTCAAAAGGGTTCGAATTCTCGAATGCCTCTGGCAGATAAGACATGGTCACGCCTTATTCGCCATAACCTCCTGGATTGGCATCAAATTTAAATCTTCTAATTTTCGGCCAAATAAGCTTCAATCTTTCAAGGCTTGATCTTTATCTTCGATTGAAAGCATAGAAATCACCTTATGGATGCTTTAAACAATCACTTCTTCCTCGAGCTTCTTTGGCTTCTTCGACTTTGAACTTCAAAACGGACACCAATCTCAAGCTATCTTGTGTTATTTTTTCAAACCTTGATCTCCAATCTTTAATTGTTAACAAAGTAACAATTTTGGGGCTGCTCTCAACTTCATTGTCATCTTCGAACTTCTTACATACAAATGCTTGGAAAAATCCTTGCAATTGTATTGCTCGAAATCGTATAAATGGACCACGTATTTGCAGCTTCGGATTAGATTCTTCAAGGCTTTTCGTGCTCATATCAGGTAGAGAAGATTTTTGACTGCTACGACTTCACAGAAGTCAAAAAGGTGCAGTTAGCCTGTTTGGAGTTCAGAGGCTACGCAGCCACTTGGTGGGAGATGCAGCAAGAAAGAAGGCGCAGAAATCGAAATCCACCAATTGATACATGGGAAGAAATGGAGGGATTGATGCGAGGACGCTTCATTCCAGTCCATTATGAGAGAGAGCTCGAAAAGAAGCTCAACTGGATCAAGCAAGGCACCCGTTCGATTGAAGAATACCACAAAGAGTTGGAGACCGCCTTGAACCGAGTCGGGAAGGAGGAGACCTTAAATGCTACCATCATTAGGTACATTGAAGGCATGAATCCCGACATTGCTTGTGAAGTCGAGTTGAAGGACTTCACCAGTGTAGAAAGGATGGTGCAATACGCATCGATCGTGGAAAAGCAGTTGAGAGAAGGCTGGCGCCGTTCTCACCATAATGCCGCCGCCCCCAGACCTTCTTGGAACAAAGGTACACATTCCACATCACCTTCTACACCTTTTTCTGAGTCCACACGACCCCGAGGTCAGCCCGGACCACCTGAACGGTGTTTCGACTGTTCTACACCACAGTCCAGTCGTAGACCCGTCTACACCGACGTCGACCCCAAGACCTCCATTCCAACGGCCCAATCAGCCCAATACGACGCCGAATGCAGCCCCTAATTGAGCCCGTGACATCCAGTGTCATAAATGCCAAGGTTGGGGTCATTTTCAGAATCAGTGCCCGAACCGTCGTGTTTTTTTTCTCAATGAACAAAACGGGCTTGAATCAGCCAGTGAAGAAGAAGAGGAGCCCCAGGCCGCCCCCCTAGTGTCATCGAAGTCCCTGAAGCCGATGAGGAAGATGAAGAGGCCGTCCTCATGTCAGTTTAGTGTCTATTTGCAGTCTAAACATTAATCGAGAAGACAAAGAGCAATCACAGCGTGAGAAACTATTCTACACGCGCGTCGCGATCAAGGATCAGACTTGTGCGATGATCATAGACAGTGGGAGTGTAATCAACGCCATCAGCCAATACGCCGTTGATAAACTCGCCCTTACCACAACAAAGCATCCAAAGCCATAGAAGCTGCAATGGCTCACTGATCGAGGTTCCATCAGAGTTACAGGTCAGGTACACGTTTCATTTACTAAAGGTCGTTATTCTGACACTGTTCTTTGTGATGTTATTCCTATGGAAGCAGGCCACATTCTTTTAGGAAGACCGTGGCAATTCGACAGAAAAGCAGTTCACGATGGTTTGGCCAACACCTATTCGATTACCATGGATGGCCGAACTACTGTACTCAAGCCACTCGCCCCTAAAGCTGTTGCAGAGGATCAAGAAAGGATGCAAGAGAGATTTAAACAAGAACGGGCAAAGCAAGCCGCAGCCGCCGCCCGGACCGCCGCCGTGAACAGCCAAGTTTCGGCCGAATGTTCACCGCCGAATTCTTCTTCAAGTTCGAACAATGCAGCCCCTTTGAAGGCTTCTAATGATGCCTTAGTTCGTGGCAAATCATCCGGATCAGCCCCTAAAGTTGAACAAAATCGGTCTTTGTTCATCTTAGTTAAAGGCGTAGAGAAAGCACTTAAAGCAGGTTTACCTTTTATTCTTTTATCTTATAAGGACAGTGCTACTAATAGTGTTTCTTTGCCTTGTGATGTGCAGCCCCTTATGGAGGAGTTCGCGGACGTGTTCCCGGAAGAGATTCCAAGTGGATTACCTCCAGTTCGTGGGATCGAGCACCAGATCGACTTCGTACCCGGCGCAGTCTTACCCAATAGACCGGCGTACCGCACGTCCCCCGAGGAGACGAAGGAGATCGACCGCCAAGTGAAGGAGTTGTTGGAGAAGAAGCAAATTCGTGAGTCGATGAGCCCTTGTGCAGTTCCAGTCATCCTAGTGCCAAAGAAGAACAACGAATGGAGGATGTGCATGGATTGCCGCGCCATCAACAAAATAACGGTTAAGTACAGATTTCCTATCCCTAGACTTGATGATATGCTAGATGAATTAAGTGGTTCTAATGTGTTTTCTAAGATAGATTTAAGATCTGGTTATTTTCAAGTTAGAATGCATGAAGGGGATGAATGAAAAACTGCGTTTAAAACAAAGCATGGTCTATATGAGTGGTTAGTTATGCCATTTGGTCTCACTAATGCACCGAGCACGTTTATGAGGTTAATGAACCATGTTTTGCGTGATGTGATGATTGGTAAATTTGTGGTTGTTTACTTTGATTATATCTTGATTTACAGTCACAGTGCACAGGCGCACCTAGAACACCTTAGGCGTGTTTTTATGCTCTTGCGTGATGCAAAGTTGTATGGAAATTTGTCTAAGTGTTCGTTTTGCATAGATGAAGTCGTTTTTCTAGGCTTTGTCGTCAGTTTTCGTGGTATTGAGGTAGACCGTTCCAAAATCAAGGCGATTGAGGAATGGCCAACCCCGAAAAATGCCTCGGAAGTTTGGTCCTTTCATGGACTCGCCGGTTTTTACCGACATTTTGTGCGTGATTTCTCTAGTATAGCCGCCCCTCTTACTGAGCTAAGTAAGAAGGATCGGAAATTTGAGTGGGGTAAACAACAAGAGCATGCATTTACTACTTTGAAATCTTTGTTATGTTCTGCTCCTGTTCTTCGTTTACCTGATTTTACTAAGACTTTTGAGATCGAGTGTGATGCTTCGGGCATAGGTATTGGTGCAGTTTTGATGCAGGATCGCAGGCCCGTCGCCTACTTCAGTGAGAAGCTTAGTG
Organism: Perilla frutescens; assembly: GCA_026008535.1. NCBI lineage: Eukaryota > Viridiplantae > Streptophyta > Magnoliopsida > Lamiales > Lamiaceae > Perilla > Perilla frutescens. Next base: position 38,473,205 of record BRKX01000019.1, read on the forward strand.
GCGCTAGTTTGAGGTATTCGACGTACGACAAAGAGCTTTATGCTTTGAAGCGTGCATTGGATACATGGCAGCACTATCTTTGGCCCAAGGAGTTCGTGATTCACACGGACCACGAGAGCTTAAAGCACCTCAAAGGACAGCAAAATCTGAACAAAAGACATGCAAGATGGGTGGAATTCATCGAGTCCTTCCCATATGTGATCAAGTACAAGAAAGGTGAAGAGAACGTCGTCGCGGACGTGTTGTCTCGAAGGTACGCACTTCTGAACTTAATGCATGCTAAAATGCTTGGTTTCGAGTCCATTAAGTCTCTTTATGTTGAGGACGCCTATTTCAGCCCCATTTATGCTTCATGCGTGTCAAAGTCGCGTGCCATTGATGGTTATTATGTGCATGATGGGTTTTTGTTCAAGGAGTCTAAGTTATGCATTCCTATTTGTTCTATGCGTGAGCTACTTGTGTTAGAATCGCATGCGGGAGGTTTGATGGGTCACTTTGGTGTACATAAAACATTGAAATCAATGGATCCGCCAAAACATTAAAACATCTTTGGCAACATCTTTGGCACATCAATAACACGTGGCACATCTTTGGCAACCTGTAATATTAAAACATTAAAAGTACAAGATTGACAAAAAATGTTAGAAATCAATGGATCCGCCATGTGTTTTTGCAAAGGCTCCACTTGTGCGACATCCAATTCCAAAATGATGTCATCCTCCGTTTGTGAACATGGTTGTAACTCCATCATCTTCTTCGATCTTCTCGACTGCAATATTGCTCTCCAAATTCACAATTTGTAGTTTGTCCTCAACACAATCTTTAGGAATTGTCATCTCCATGGACAAAACTTCCAAACTGCAATCTTCTATACTTGTCTTCTCCGGATTAGTAATTTCAAGAATGGGCACCTCTTCATCGAGATGAATGGAAACCGACTCCTCTTGATTACAATCGCCTTGAACTAACTCCTCCAAAACTGATATCTCCTCATTGGTTGTTTCTATCATGTCCAACTCTGGCTTAGATTCTTCAAGTATCTCATCTTCTAAACACATAGAAACAGATGGTAATGAGATAAAAGGTACTTCAACGAAGTCTAGAATTTGTACCTTCGAAGTAGAATCGTCATGGGTGGCAACGCTCAACTCTACTTGAACTTCCTCTTTTGACTTCATCTCTAGTTCCTCTAGCCATTTTTCTATCCGGATAGCATAATCCACCATGTCCTCCAACTCGTCGAAGCGGTACAATGCTACTCTTTCATGAATTGCCCTTCGTAGACCAGCTAGAAATCTATCCATGGTATCCTCTGGATATTCTTCTATATCAGCTCGTCTCATGGCTTCAAGCATTTTGTTGTAGTAGTCATTTACACTTCGATCTCTTTGTCTAAGCTTGTATAGCTTTTCCTCCAACTCCCATTGTGATACGACCCGGACAAATAACCTAGGACGATAATAACAACGTAGCGGAAGACTTAGGAACGAAACACGTCAACTTAATGAAGGGCTTTAATCCGACTCGATAAACAAATGAAAATTACGATAAATCTAGACAACTAGAACACGTAGAAAACGACACGAACTATGTAACACAAAACCAAGGTAAAGGAGGGCTGTAAATGCATAAATGAGGGCTGGAATTTAAGGGTAGGAACGTGTATAGGTTAGGTGAAGAAGGGCTCGAGTAGATAGGATATGATAGGGAATAAACGAACTTACGGATAAAGCGAACGAACGAGGAATACTCGAACTTTGTGGCTGATTTGAGGCGAACCATGATGAAGATGGTTGTCGTCGATTATGGTTGATGGTTGATGACGTCGATGTGAATCACAACCCGATAGTTGCCTTGCGATCTCGAACGTACCACGAGGTCAAAATCTCTAAGCTGCTCTTCGATAGCGAATACCGGTTAATCCCTCAAGTGGATTAAGCAATACCCTTGAATAAGACTTAAAGTTGCTAGCTCCAAGAATATGAATTTTAAATCAAAACTCACAAAGATTTTAAAGGGGGTTGAGACAATATTGAAAGCAAAGCTTAATAATTCAAATAAAGTCTAAAGTATCAATGTAACAATGATCCACTATTTATAATACTATGGGGGACGAAATTTAGCATCAAAAAGGCTCAAAAATTGATCCAAAAGGGATCTCTAACTATACTAGGAAGTTCCCTAAACTAGAATTCTATTCAAGGTAGGAAATTGCCTTAAATACAATTCTAGTCAACTATGACTATATTATGGACGAAAATTACATAATAAATAATTAAAAATCTGAACTAAACTATAGTCTAACATAATTAAATAAATACTATAGTCTAAATAAAATCAACCCCATAATTAAATTAATTAAAGGGCCAAAAATCTGATCTCGTGCACGCATGCACAACTCGACGAGTTCTTCATGTTCTCTTCTTCAAACCTTGATCTCCAATCTTTAATTACTAGCAAAGTAACAATTTTGGAGTTGCTCTCAACAGCTTTGTTATCTTCAAATTTCTTACACACAAATGCTTGGAAAAATCCTTGCTTGTATTGCTCGAAATCGTGTAATTGGACCACGTATTTGCAGCTTCGGATTAGATTCTTCAAGGCTTTTCGTGCTCATATCACATTGGTAGTGGTCTGGAATGAAGCGTTTCCGCATCAAATCTTTCAACTCACGCCATGTGTCGATAGGTAGAAGATGATCTCTATGGCACCGGTTCTGCTGTAATTCCCACCATGTTGCTGCGTAACCTTTAAACTTTGATGAAACTAGCTGCACTTTCTTTCTCTCGGGGAACTCATAGCACTCAAAAAGTTTATCTACTTTGCGTTCCCAATCCAAATAGGTGTCGGGATAGTATAGACCTTCAAACTCAGGTATGATCATGTTGTTGTTGTGATAGAGATGGCGAGAATTTGGTGTATATGGTGTACGGCCCATGGGGAGCATGGTGCATGGGTGTATGTGACTAAGGCTGAAATTTTCGAACTCTATAGGGTATAGGGGACGAAATTTAATGGGTATGGGGGAGTATATGGAAGGTTTGAAAGGATTGGAATGGAAGAAATCAAGATAAGGAAAGAATTAGATGTATTTTTGAAGTCCTAAATAGTGTAGGAATCCAAAAATAAATCTAAAAGGAAAGAAGGAAAGAAGTAGGAAAGAAAAGAAAGAAAGGATTAGGTATTTTGGAAAGTGTTACACGATTGTGACACAATTCTAAATATCCTAATTGAACTAGACTCTAAAAGGAAAGAACCAAAAATAAATTACAACTCAAAAGGAAATTACCAAAATAAAATAAAACTTGGAAGGAAGGTTCCAAAAATAAAATAAGACTCTAAAGGAAGTTACCAACTAAAGAAATATACTAGAAGGAAATTACCAAATAAGAAAAGACTCACAAGGTAATTACCAACTATAGAGAAGTACTAAAACGAAAGTACCAAAATTAAAACAAGACTCAATAGGTAACACAGTGAATATGCCTCTTTTCTCTTTTTTTTTCTTTTTTTTTTAATTTTCGGATTTTTTTTTATTTTTTTTATCCGAACAATTTTTTTTATTCCCTTTTTTTATCGGCTTTTTTTTTCAAATGATAGCTATGCTATTACAACTCGATGACACGTAATAAAATAAAAGACACGTAGGACGACACGTAGGATAAAATGACACGTCGGATTGAACCACGACCAGCAGAGCTGACGTGGCTCTGATGCCAAAATATGATACCACCCAGACTATTAATCTAGGACGAATCTAGAGAACGTAGGGGAAGACTTTAGGATACGAAACACGTCAGCGAATGAAGGGTTTCAATCCGAGTCAAATAAATGAATAACACTAACTAATCTAGACAATTAAAAAATACCTAAACTATGACACGGCTATGTAACACAAAATCCAAGGGATAAAGGCTGCAAAGGGACAATTTTATGGCTGGAATTTGGATGGAATTCGTGTGTGAAGTCTTGATACGAACCCGAAAAGCATAAAAGAATCAAATCCAAGACTACCATTGAGAGCTTCAAAGATAATCATGTTGTTCAAGATTAAAGATTGGAGATCAAGATTTGAAGAACACAAGTGCATGAAAGTATTCAGATATTTTGGGCAGCCCATGAAGATCAAATATTCAGCCCGAGATTGGTCAACATGCTATCAATTAATGATGAAGTAGGAAGCATGAAGACGTGAGAAGAAGAACGACGCCATTTGGACGTGTGCATGAAGAGTTCTACGCGTTTGCATGGGAATCCGACAAGTTGCTGTTTTTCATGCAAAGGTGGTGAAATTAATTCACACATGGGCCACGAAATTATTCTCAATTATTTCAGCCCATCTCGTGTTATTTGAAGGTCCAATAGGCGTGGATTTGCAAGCCCAAGTCCATTGGGATTTATCCTTATCTAGTTAGATTTTTGTTATCTTATTTTTGGTATCTTTTGATTTAATCCTAGTTAGATTAGGATAGCTTTTCATTTTTGATTCCTTTAGGATTTTTACTTAAATTTTCGTCCATCCCTCTACTATAAATAGGGGATCATTGTTACATTGATATTTAGACCATATTTGATAATTTTAAGCTTTGCTTTCAATATTGTCTCAACCCCAGTTTATATCTTTGTGAGTTTAGATCTTTTAAATTCATACTCTTAGATTTAGCATCTCTAAGTTTTACAAAGGGAATTCGCCGTCCACGTTCGAGGGATCGTCGGAAACTTGCTATCGAAGAGCAACTTAAAGAATTTGGCCTTGTGTACGTTCAAGATTCAAGGCAACTTTCGGGTTGTAATTCACATCGACAATTCATCTACATTGCCGCCGTTCGACTTCAATCACAAGCCATCAACGTCCGTTTCAAGAACAGCCACCATCGTGTTCGAGTTCGTATTCGTCTCGTTCAATCCGTAAGTCCATTACAACTCTATCATACCCTATCTACTCTAGCCATTCTAAACCTACTTCTCACCATCAAAATACCTTCACCATCATCGTCCATAAGCTCGTCCAAATCAGCCTTTGTTATTTGGATTTGTGTTTATTTGTGTGTCATTTATCTAGGTATTTTAGTTGAGTCCAAGTCGTCTAGTGAATCGAGTATAGGATCCCTTTCGTAATCGACGTAGTTTCTTTCCTAGCTTCCGCGTCTTTTGTGTCTCGTTGGTCATTGAGTCCCGGGTCACATCCCGGGACTAAATGACACCACGAGACACCGCGGAAGCTAGGAAAGAAACTACGTCGATTACGAAAGGATTCTATACTCGAATAACTAGACGACTAAGACTCAATTAAAATACCTAGACAATATCACACAAAATAACACAAATCCAAATAGGAATAGGGCTGTTTTGGACGGTTAGAACAATGTATGGAATGATGATGGTTCGATGATGGTGAATAGGTTTAGAATGGCTAGAGTAGATAGGGTATGATAGAGTTGTAATGGACTTACGGATTAAACGAGACGAACACGAACTTGAACACGTTGGTGGCTGATCTTGAAACGGACGTGGATGATGTTGGAAGACGTCGATTATGGCTGGATGGACGATGACTTGTAGATGTGAATTACAACCCGAAAGTTGCCTTGAATCTCGAACGTACACAAGGCCAAATTCTTTAAGTTGCTCTTCGATAGCGAGTCTCCGACGATCCCTCGAACGTGGACGGCGAATTCCCTTTGTAAAACTTAGAGATGCTAAATCTAAGAGTATGAATTTAAAAGATCTAAACTCACAAAGATATAAAATGGGGTTGAGACCATATTTGATAATTTTAAGCTTGTCCAAATCAGCCTTTGTTATTTGGATTTGTGTTTATTTGTGTGTCATTTATCTAGGTATTTTAGTTGAGTCCAAGTCGTCTAGTGAATCGAGTATAGGATCCCTTTCGTAATCGACATAGTTTCTTTCCTAGCTTCCGCGTCTTTTGTGTCTCGTTGGTCATTGAGTCCCGGGTCACATCAAGTCTTGTGAAGAAGGGCTTGGAGAAGGTAGGATATGTTAGGGATGAAACGAACTTACGGATACGAACCCGAAAAGCATAAAAGAATCAAATCCAAGACTACCATTGAGAGCTTCAAAGATAATCATGTTGTTCAAGATTAAAGATTGGAGATGAAGATTTGAAGAACACAAGTGCATGAAAATATTCAGATATTTTGGGCAGCCCATGAAGATCAAAATATTCAGCCCGAGGTTGGTCAGGTCAGCATGCTATCAATTTATGATGTGACCCGGGACCTATGGGACACGACACGGATGAAAGATGCGGAAGCTAAGGAACGGAACAACGTCGGATGCGTAAGGGATCAATACGAACAAAGAGAAAACAAGAAAGACTCTACTAGAAAAGGAATAAAATCGAAAGGCGTAGAACTTACTAGAATACGTAGGCACGAACTAGGACTCGACTAATGATACGAAGGACACCTTGGATGGCTGGAACTCAACGGCGGACGGCGATGTTGTTGGTGGAGGACGTCGGGAAGGTGACTTTGGCGGCGATGAAAGGTAGAAGGATAAATCAGGATCGGCGAACCCGTGTTGTAATAACTTGTCGCCGCCAAAGTCACCTTCCCGACGTCCGCCACCAACAACATCACCGTCCGCCGTTGAGTTCCAGCCATCCAAGGTGTCCTTCATATCATTAGTCGAGTCCTAGTTCGTGCCTACGTATTCTAGTAAGTTCTACGCCTTTCAATTCTATTCCTTTTCTAGTAGAGTCTTTCTTGTTTTCTCTTTGTTCGTATTGATCCCTTACGCATCCGACGTTGTTCCGTTCCTTAGCTTCCGCATCTTTCATCCGTGTCGTGTCCCATAGGTCCTGGGTCACATCATAAATTGATAGCATGCTGACCTGACCAACCTCGGGCTGAATATTTTGATCTTCATGGGCTGCCCAAAATATCTGAATATTTTCATGCACTTGTGTTCTTCAAATCTTCATCTCCAATCTTTAATCTTCAACAACATGATTATCTTTGAAGCTCTCAATGGTAGTCTTGGATTTGATTCTTTTATGCTTTTCGGGTTCGTATCAAGGTTGCCAAAGATGTGCCACGTGTTATTGATGTTCCACTAGACTTATTCGTGGTTCCTATGTCCATGCACCCCATGAAGTTGACGATTGAGCTAAAAGAGATTGATGATCAGTTCGTGTTCGTTTTCGATCCAGGCCGTTCGAATTTGAGGATGAATTCTTTTCAAGAGGAGGGGAATGATGAGACCATGGCAATCATCAAACCAGTCCATCCAAAGTTGCCATTAAAGGATCCCAAGATTGTTACTCCTTTAATAATCAAATATTGGAGATCAAGATTTGAAGAGCAATGCATGAAGATAGAACTCACCAAGTTATGCATGCATGGCAGATTCACGTTGCATAGACAAGTTGCATGGAGTTTTCGTCCCCCTTAGTTATTTAATTGAGGGATTGAATTTTATTTGGACTATAGTATTTATTTAATTATGTTTGACTATAGTTTAGTTCAGATTTTTATTTAATTTAATGTAATTTCCTACCTTGAATAGAATTCTAGTTTAGGTATCTTCCTAATATAGTTAGAGATCCCTTTTGGATCAATTTTTAGGCCTTTTAGCTTATTATTTTCGTGGCTTTCATCCTTATAAATAGGAGAACCATGTAACATTGATATTTTAGACATTATTGAAGAATTTTGCTTTTGCATACAATTGTGTCTCAACCTATCTTTTATTCGATTGTTGTTTTAGATACAAAACAATATTCGTAGAGCCTAGCAACTTTAAGACTTATTCAAGGGTATTGCTTAATTCACTTGAGGGATTAACCGGTATTCGCTATCCGAAGATCAACTTGGAGATTTCATCCTTGGGTACGTTCGAGATTCAAGGAGGCTATCGGGTTGTGATTCACATCGACGTGATCATCCTCCATCAACCATAATCGACGACGACCATCTTCATCAACGTTCGCCATCAAATCAGCCACAAGTTCGAGCCAAGTTGATACGAACCCAAAAAGCATAAAAGAATCAAATCCAAGACTACCATTGAGAGCTTCAAAGATAATCATGTTGTTCAAGATTAAAGATTGGAGATCAAGATTTGAAGAACACAAGTGCATGAAAATATTCAGATATTTTGGGCAGCCCATGAAGATCAAAATATTCAGCCCGAGGTTGGTCAGGTCAGCATGCTATCAATTAATGATGAAGAAGGAAGCATGAAGACGTGAGAAGAAGAACGACGCCATTTGGACGTGTGCATGAAGAGTTCTACGCGTTTGCATGGGAATCTGACAAGTTGCTGTTTTTCATGCAAAAGCTGGCAAGAATTAATTAACTATAATATGGGCCACGAATTTAATCATTTAATTCAGCCCATTGTTATGATTAATTAGGTCCAATTAGGCGTGAATATTGAAGCCCAAAATCAGTTTGAGATTTATCCTTATCTAGTTAGATTTAGTTAGATTTTTGTTATCTTAGTTTTGGTATCTTTTGATTTTATCCTAGATTGATTAGGATTAGTATATTTTCGATTTCTTTAGTTATTAGGACTCTAATTTTCGTCCATAGCCTATTAGTATATATAGGACATCTATTTGTTACATTTAAAGTAGACAATTGCAAGAAATAAAGAGTTATTCTCAATCTGTCTCACGATCCTTTGGTTGATCAAACTGTTACCTACAATTCTATTGTTTTAGCAATACAATAGTCTTATTCAAGTTCTTCAGGGTACAACGAGTACTTGGGAGAATTGCTATCCGGAGAAAATAGACGTGCGCGTTCGAGTTATTACAACACGGGTTCGCCGATCCTGATTTATCCTTCTACCTTTCATCGCCGCCAAAGTCACCTTCCCGACGTCCTCCACCAACAACATCGCCGTCCGCCGTTGAGTTCCAGCTATCCAAGGTGTCCTTCGTATCATTAGTCGAGTCCTAGTTCGTGCCTACGTATTCTAGTAAGTTCTACGCCTTTCGATTCTATTCCTTTTCTAGTAGAGTCTTTCTTGTTTTCTCTTTGTTCGTATTGATCCCTTACGCATCCGACGTTGTTCCGTTCCTTAGCTTCCGCATCTTTCATCCGTGTCGTGTCCCATAGGTCCCGGGTCATATCATAAATTGGTATCAAGAGCCACGTCGGTTTCTATCGTTCGTGGTTCAATACGCTGTTTGTGTTCGTCTTATCGTTTTGAGTCTTTTGAGTTGTAATATCTGCATATTCATTGAAAAAAAGGGAGCAAAGGGTCGAGCCCTATAGCAAAAAAAAAAACGAAAATTCAGATTTGTTCTACTTGATTTTGATTTTAATTCCTTGTTTTTAGATTTGTTCCATATATTTAGGGATTTTTAGATTGTGTTCACATTGGTCAAACTTATCCAAAAGTCTTCTACCTTATCTACTAGATTTCCTACCTTGTTTAGATTTCTTCCATCCTCATCCATATCTAATCAAGATTCCCCATCCTTATTTCCCCATAGCATGAATTTTCGTCCATATCACCACTAGTGGATCGAAAATTACTCCCTACACCACTGTGTGCACCGTACACCATCCATACACCACCCGGTTTATACACCCGTACACTAAACGCACCCTACACCCATACACCACACACCATACACCAAAAATAGCCGATTTACCTACACCATCATACAGCAGCCCCACATCATCAAGTTAGATGGATCCAATCCGAGCCCGCCCAAATTGATTCAGAGATGTCGATGGTCTACACCGCAACAAGATAACCATCCCAGAGTTTGAGGGTCTATACGATCCAGAAGCGTACCTAGATTGGGAACACAGAGTTGGCAAGATTTTTGAGTACTACGACTTTCCGGAGCCAAAGAAGGTGAAATTAGTTTCCTTGGAGTTTAGAGGCTACGCAGCAGCATGGTGGGAATTACAGCAGAACCGATGCCATCGAGATCACCTTTCACCTATCGACACATGGCGTGAGTTGAAAGATTTGATGCGAAAACGTTTCATTCCAGACCACTACCAATGTGATGAAGCCATGCAAGACCTTGAAGAACTAAACCCGAAGATGCCATTCAAAGGTCCAATTACGCGTATGAGAGCCAAACAATTTCAAGGTTATGTTCACATGTGAATGCGAAGAACGATTGAAGTTGGAGAAGAAGAAATTGGACGCAGCCCCAAATGGATTTTAGTATTATCAATTGAAGATGAAGATCAAGATGTGAAGTGCAATACATGAAGAAGGAGGCGTGTGTGTACTTTTGTTGGGATTGATGTGTATACTTGCTATTCAGCCCAAGTTAAGCATGCATGGTTTGGAAGCCCAAAATAATCGGCATCAAGAGGGGATTGATTTATTAGACTATAGTATTTTATTTATTATATTATGGACGAAATTTTGCAGATTTTTAGTTAGGATTTTTCGGTTATTTTAGATAGAATTTTGACCAGATTTTTAGATAAGGCAAAATCTACAAAGTCTACCTTAAATAGAATTCTAGTTTAGGAAGTAGTCAAAGTCCAATTCTAGTCTAATTAGGACTATTATTTTCATCCCTTAAGCCTTAGGAATTCGATCCAACTATTATAAATAGTGGATCCATATTTCATTGTTATTTAGACTATATTTGATTAATTAAACTTTGCTTTCAATATCCTCTCAACCCCGTTTAATCTTTGTGAGTTTAGATTTTAAATTCATACTCTTAGAATTAGCATCTCTAAGTTTTACAAAGGGAATTCGCCGTCCACGTTCGAGGGATCGTCGGAGACTCGCTACTTGAAGATCAACTTAAAGAATTTGGCCTTGTGTACGTTCGAGATTCAAGGCAACTTTTGGGTTGTGATTCACATCAACAATCACCAACCATCAACCATCATCGACGTCTTCCATACTTCATCAACGCACGCTTCAATTCAGCCCCCAAGATCGAGATCGTGTTCTACGCCAATCCATCAATACCGTAAGTTCGTTTATCTCTATCATATCCTATCTTCACCAAGCCATTCTTCACTTAGCCTCACACACGAATTTCCTACAAATTCCAGCCCTAAAAATCTGATCCAAAAGGGATCTCTAACTATACTAGGAGGATACCTAAACTAGAATTCTATTCAAGGTAGGAAATTGCCTTAAATACAATTCTAGTCAACCTTGACTTTAATATGCACGAAAATTACATTAAATTAAATAAAAATCTGAACTAAACTATAGTCTAACATAATTAAATAAATACTATAGTCTAAATAAAATTCAATCCCTAATTAAATCAACTAAGGGACGAAAATTCCATGCAACGCGAATCTGTCATGCATGCACAATTTGATGAGTTCTATCTTCATGCATTGCTCTTCAAATCTTTATCTCCAATCTTTAATTGTTAACAAAGTAACAATCTTGGGGCTGCATTTAACTTCTTCTAATTCTTCAAATTTCTTGCGAATAATTGCTTGGAAACAACCTTGCAATTTCTTGGCTCGAAATCGTGTAATTGAACCTCTAAATGGCAGCTCCGGATTTAGTTCTTCAAGGCCTTGCATGGCTATTGTTTGAATATATATAGAGATCTCAAGTGGTGACTGGGAAAGAAAGCTTCAAAACATGGAAAACCTTCCCACTATCTCTCAAAAGATCTTGAGTCACTCCACATCTCTTTCGTTACCCAAACATAATACCAATAGTATAGAAAACCTCATAGAATTCACTACTATACCTAGTGATGCTGTAGTTGAACAAACCGTACCTCCTCTTGTCAGTCCTTACAATATCTATCGCAAATATGGAAGTCTTACTAAGAGTATTCGTTCTCTTGTAACCTCCAAAAATCCACCAGTTCGAGAATATGTTCAGTCCTCAAAGATGGACCAATGTGGCCTTCCTGCCACTAATCAAGAACAATATGTCACGTTATCAATACCTCGTGACTATATTGAAGCCTGGAGAAAAGAAGGATACACCCATCTTCACATGGGAGCTGTTCGACTTGTTCTTTCCTACAATGGAAGAAAAAGTTTACCAGTTACAGCAAGAATTGCTCTATTAGATACTCGTTATCTACACTATGAGCATGCTGTTATTGGAACAGTGCTTACTACTCTAAATGCCGGAAGTGTTGTTGTCACTTTCTTTCCAAACTTTGCACTATCCCTACAAGATGCCTCTCTTGAATCAACCTTCAAGGTTCAAATTCAAATAGCTGGTGCTGATCAATCTCCCAACAGCTATATGGCCACTCTACATCATCAAATAGTCTATCGCCTTCAAAATCATAGTCTTGATCTTAAAAATCAAGGGACGGCGGATGCTCTAATGATCCTGGCAGAAGCCGGCACTGGAGTTCGAACAATTGTGCAAGTCCCTAGACAAATCAACAGGAAGGATTTGGAGCGTTTAGTACCAGCAGAGTGGATCACCAATTATGAAGCAATGCATCAAGAGGCAGCTCCAATCCAAGCCACAGACTTCAAATTTGAACGACTACAAGATAGAAAGGTTAAAACTATCTTTAAACCTGACAGGGTGGAATCCAGTTCCAAGACGCTATTTCAACTTCTCATCTCTCCTGTTCAAAATCCTATCATGAAGGACTCCGGCGGATTCCCTATTCCTATCTCTTCCTTCTTTACTGATGGAAGAGAAGTCTACACCAGCATGATAAATGGCCATTTCATCTGGGATGCAGATCCATCCATGTGCGATCCAAGATGCAACTGTCAAGATGATTCATCCGATGATGAATTTGAAGAAGAAGAGGATGACTATCTTAATGATGAATTCTACTATGATTATAGTAGATATCCATCTAACCATCCAGAAGAAGATGATGATGAAGCTTTTGGTGCCCTCTCCTACCCAAAAAAGTCTAATCATAGCGGCGAGAAGTATACAACTCCTATTTCTCAATGTTTTATGTTTAGAAACTACGATGATGAATTCCCTCCTTTGTCTCGACATGAAGATCTTGCTAATAATATTATTTCAAGACCTTACATCCAGAGTACAACAATGGAGCCAACCGGTCAAAGGAAACCTTTAAATCAAGGAGAAGAAGTTCTAAACTGGCATACTATTAATGCCAGAGCTCAAAATCGATCACTTCAAACAATTGATTCAAAGGTTACTCGAATTCTTGACAAAGTCCATAATTCAAATGAAAGAGTCCAATCTATTGAAGTTCAACTCAGACGAGCAGAACAGAGATTATCTCATCGAATAAACCAACTGGACTCAGAATTGCAAGCCCTCATGTCAAGAAATCAATATGGCCAAGAATTCATGGAAAAGGAAGCTGAAATAAGAAAACTCAAGAAGGAGATGCAAAAAATTGATGAAGATAAAGCTCGCTCTCTGTTTTTACCACATCCTCATTCCAGCATCACGCCACCAGAATCTCCTGAATATTCTAAATATTTTGGAATGATTTCTAGTATTCCACTAGAAATTCCCAAGAAGGCCAAAAAGAAGACTATTCATAAAGTTGATGTACCAGATGATGATAATGATGAAACTCAACCAGCAGATACTCTAATGGTCTATCCTAATCATTCCATCTTCCATGACTCATCCAGTCTTTCAGATGCCTCTACCAACATTGAAGGAGATGAAGGAATCGCAGACGTGTCTAAAATCTTGATGGCCGATCCTGAATCTCAGCCCTATACTGAGCCTGAACCCCTTTCAGTAGATTCAGATCCAGAAGCTGGCGACGATCCATATGTATCTCATCTTGAAGATGATCGTTTCCCAAAACAGTCAAGCGGACCATGGTTCTCTTTTGATGATGTTCCAATACAGAAAAGGAGAGAGAAGATGCATACTTTTGCAGCCTGGATAGATAATCAACTTAATAAAGATGGTGCAGATCTTCGAGTTGTTCTTAAGGAATTTACCTCAAGATTCCTTGGAACATTACGAGAATGGTTTCTAAGCTTGGGTGAATATTGGCAACTTCAGATTCTCAATGCAACCACCCCTGGAGAAGCGTTGGGAGAAATTCATCGTGAATTCATTGGTGATATTTCTCTCTACACTAAAACAATTTCGCAGGAGTATTTTCTGATGAGATGCTGTTCATTATCCAAAAAAGACTTAGACTGGCATTTTAAGCGAATGTCAGAGCGATTCTATTGTCTTAATGGATATAATGATCCTAATCTCAAGAACGTATATCTTGCATCTTTGCCGAAAGAGCTACAACCAGAAATGACCCGAATGATTCAAGCCACTCGAAGGGAGCTCCTCAAACCAGCATGGGTCAAATTCATCAAATTTGTTTAGCAGCCTTGGATAAACTCTGTGAACAGAAGAATCTTTTCAAAGAAATGATGGAAAGGCGCAAGATTCCAAAATCTGTTTGTCACAAATCATATCTTGAGATAAAGTGCTCTGACAAAGAATGCAGCTGTTCGTCATCAAAAAAGAAGAAAAAGGCCAAATATCGAAAGCAGAAAAATAAGAAGAAATACAAATTCTTCAAAAGGAAGCAATTCAGGAAAAAGAGAACAAACAGATGTTATCTTTGCAACAAAGAAGGACACTTTGCCAGGAACTGCCCAACCAAAGAAAGCAAAGCCTCAAAGCTCGCCTCCCAGGCTTTTCATTATCATGAGATAGATGTTGATGATGCTGATATAGAATCTTTATTCTCTGAACAAGATGAACAAGATTCTGACATTGCATTCATCCTTCAAGAATCATCTGAAGATGAAGCATCTACCGAAGAAGCAGTTCCAATTCTGATGATGAAACCTTATCCAGCACTACACTCAAATATGGTGCTTGAAGAAGGTATTCCTTCACCACATCTTGATGTACAAATCTTGCAAAGTAAATATGATAAACCTATCAAGGTAATTGGAGTCTTGGATACTGGAGCAAGGAGGACTATGCTGAATCCAGATATTTTACCAGAAGATGCCTGGGAGACACGTCATGAATACTTTTTTGCAGCAGATGGACAAACCTTCCATACTTCTTTAATCTCCAAACATCCCATTGGAATACAACTTTTTCCCGAATGTACAGTATGGATTAAAGTCATTGGAAGCAAGCTGCATGGGCACGATCTTCTAATGGGTTTTGATCTCTTCTTCAAAGCTCAAAGGTTACAGATACTCCCCCATGGTGTCCGATTCAAAAGAAGATTTCAACCCTATTCCGTATCCCAAAAATTGTTCTCTCTACAGGATACGCCAGAAAATTTTGAAGAAACTGCCAAGGAACTCAGAAAACTATGTGCTGAATCTCATGCTGAGTTCCAACATCCTGCTCCCTTATGGACAAATGAGGCATTCTTTGTCCAGCTCCCCTTCAAGAAAAATGAAGACATCAATTCTACCAAAGCCACACATCCAGGCATGAATCCGGAGGAGTTAGCATTGGCAAAGCAAGAGTGTTCTCAACTCTTATCACTCGGCCTCATTGAACCAACCAAATCCAATTGGGCCTGTCCAGCATTCTATGTTAATAATAGAGCTGAGCAAATCAGGGGAAAGAAGAGGTTAGTAATTGATTACAAAATACTCCACTTCTATCTTCTAGATGATAAATTTCCCTTACCCAGAACACAAATGCTCTTTGCCCAATTATCTGAAGCCCGAATCTTTTCAAAATTTGACCTCAAATCTGGATTCTGGCAAATAAGCATTCATCCTTCAAATAGATATAAAACTGCTTTCTGTATCCCAACAGCACAATACCAATGGAAAGTCATTCCATTTGGTCTAAAAGTTGCCCCCTCTCTTTTCCAAAAAGCTATGACCCGTATATTTGAGCCAATCCTTTATTCTGCCCTGGTCTATATTGATGATATCTTACTCTATTCCAAAAACACCGAAGAACATGTTGTCCTACTCAATCAGTTTCTGGAATTGGTCCAAAATTATGGAGTCATGCTATCTGAAAGAAAACGCATTATTGGAAAAGATAGTATTACATTTCTGGGCATGAAGATATCTGATGGACAATATGAGCCTGGTCCCCATATTGCTGAGGAGTTGCAAAAGTTTCCTACTGAAAAGCTTACTGTCAAAGAGATTCAACAATTCCTTGGGATAGTAAACTACATCAAGGATTTCATTCCCAACTGCTCAAGATATACCAGCAAACTCTCAAAACTCCTAAAGAAGAATGCTCCTGACTGGGGAGATGCCCAAACTACTGCAATCAAGCAACTCAAAGATGCATGTCAGACTCTACCCTCCTTGAGAATCCCGGGTAGTGGGCAACGGATTTTGCAAACTGATGCAAGTGATGAACACTGGGGAGCAATACTTCTTGAAAAGATTGATGATAAATTGCTATACTGCGCTCATGCCAGCGGACAATTCAAAGATTCTGAAAGGCATTATCATGCAATCTATAAAGAAATTCTTGCTGTGAAAAATGGAATCAAGAAATTCGAGTTTCATCTGGTGGGGTATGATTTCATCATACAACTAGACAACACTTCATTTCCAGCTATCATGGATCTCAAAAACAAAGGAGTACCAGAAAAACAACTTCTCCGTCTCAAGGATTGGTTTTCAAAATACAGCTTCACAGTTCAACATATCAAAGGAAAGGATAACATTGTTCCTGATTATCTTTCCCGAAGACCTCAACTCCATCTGATATCTTCTTCTCAGGTACTTCCTGTCATTTTCATGACCAACAAGAAAAAGGTGAAAAATAGATCCTACGTCATAGTAGGAGGACGAGGTAAAAATCCTTTTTTACCTACTAAAAACCTCCATCTTAAAGAATTACCCAACCACCTTGTCAAGCCTGATTTCTCTTTTCCACCTTCAAGCCAACCTTTTCATACAGTCAGTAATATTCGGTTATTTGCTAGACAACATCTTTTCCGATACCTTTCACAGTATATAACCGAAATTCAACTCCCATATGAATTGGCCTGCTTTGATATCCAAAAACCATTTCTCATGATAGCCTACACTTGTCCTAGAACACTCCTCACCATAAATTCCTTCTGGTATCTTTGGTGTCTTTCTACACTCTATTATCATGTTATAGAAATGAGTATTGAAAAGATGCTCCCATTCTTCTGCAACAATGAGAATGATAGCACTCTTCTATGGCAATTATTATCATGGTATGCTCCTAGAGATGAATGGCAAAGATTTCTTCAACGTGAATTTCAAGCTGCTGAAAAATTTGTGGATCCACACTTGATTCTTATATGCCATAGGCCTTATTCAAATGATAATGGTGGGAAACTTGAACCCATACCAATGTATTACAAATGGAAGACACTTGAAGGCTCCATTGACACCAACCAACCTGAGCAACGTGAACTATATCAACACATCTGCTTTGTTAATAAAGTAACTGCTGAGGACGCCATGGAAGATTTGGTCTACACTTCTCTAGTTATGAAACCCTACCCAAATTCAGAACAACCAAATCCAAAACCAGAGACGAGACTGACAACCACCTACTTTCTTGATCCATGGTGGCCCTCAAATGGCGACTTCCTTGATCCTGAATGGCCTTATATTACAGATCCTCTTGAACCAGGAGAAGGTACTAGTCAACCACCTGATGTGGAAAAAGAACCAGGAGAAAGCACTAGCCAACTACCCGACGTGGAAAAAGAAGATTCAAATATAAAAGATTGACTAGTCTTTGTTTTTTGCCTGTATTTACCTTTTTGCCACATGTAAATAATTTCTAAATATGTCATACTCCTATTTGATAGGAGGAGATAAAAAAAAATAAAAATGTGTCACTCAAAGATCACATCTCAAGCAGGAACCAACACGTGTCCCATCCAAGCGTCAGCACTCAAAGGACACACCTCAAGAAAGAATCAACACGTGTCGCAACCCAGAAAAGGATCAACACCAACTGACACGAAGCAAGACAGATGTCCTACATGCAAAAAAAATCTGAATCTCTAAGTTAGACGTGTCCTCTATGTAAAATAAACAGGTGGCCCTTTATGTACAGATAGACCCTATGTACAGTAATTCCGAGCTCTATAAAAGGAGCTCTCCGAATGTTGTAAAGGGAACAAGTACAAAATGAATAAAACCTTCCTTTCAAATATGAAAATGTTCTAAATCCTTTGATTCTTTCTCAGAAACCTTTGTGAAATTTATATATGTTCTTCGATTATTCTCTCATATAGAAAGATAATTACACTCACTATGCTCTGTACTCGCCTTAATAAAGGATCTTGTACATCAGAACAGTGTAACTATCTAAGCCTGGTATGGCGTCGGTCCTCATAGTTCATACGGTGGTTTATATCTAAAAGAGATATATGGTTTATGATATACAATTCAAAGGTTAAAGGCATTGTTAGCCATAACAGAACCTGCGAATTTGTTATATTAATTCTATATATAGCTTCGAGATGTTGCTTGAACCGCCTAAAGCGTATGAATCCTGAGGCTCCCGATCACTGTGGTATCAGAGCCAGGTTGTGCTTTTGATCCGCGGGAGAATATTGTTTGAATATATATAGAGATCTCAAGTGGTGACTGGGAAAGAAAGCTTCAAAACATGGAAAACATTCCCACTATCTCTCAAAAGATCTTGAGTCACTCTACATCTCTTGAGTTTTAATCGTCTAGTTATTCGAGTATAGAATCCTTTCATAATCGACGTAGTTTCTTTCCTAGTTTCCGCGTCTTTTGTGTCTCCTTGGTCATTGAGTCCCGGGTCACATCATTCCACATGACAGTCTAGTTTCTATCCGCAGTCTGAATATAAATCGAGAAGTTGAGAAACAATCGCAGCGAGAGAACATATTCTACACCAGAGTTGCTATTCAAGACAAGACTTGCGCATTGATCATAGACAGTGGAAGTGTTATTAATGCAGTGAGCCAGTACGCGGTCGACAAGCTTGGAATTTCCACCGTGAAGCATCCAAATCCATACCGTTTGTGATGATACAAAATATGATACGACCCAGACTATTAATCTAAGACGAATCTGGAGAATGTAGCGGAAGACTTTAGGATGCGAAACACGTCAACTAAATGAAGGGTAATGATATGAACCCGAAAAACATAAAAGAATCAAATCCAAGAAAGCCATTGAGAGCTTCAAAGATAATCATGTTGTCCAAGATTAAAGATTGGAGATCAAGATTTGAAGAACACAAGTGCATGAAAATATTCAGATATTTTGGGCAGCCCATGAAGATCAAATATTCAGCCCGAGATTGGTCAACATGCTATCATTTGATGATGAAGAAGGAAGCATGAAGACGTGAGAAGAAGAACGAAGCCACTTGGACGTGTGCATGAAGAGTTATACGCGTTTGCATGGGAAATCGGGAGATGCTGTTTTTCATGCAAAGGTGGCAAGAATAATACATATGGGCCACGAATTATTTATGATATATTACAGCCCATATTGTGTTATTAAAGGTCCAAAAGTGGCAAAAATAAGAGGCCCAAAGTTAGTTAGAATTTATCCTTATCTAGTTAGATTTAGATAGATTTTTCTTATCTTATTTTTGGTAACTTTTGATTTTATCCTAGTTTGACTAGAACACCTTTAGATTTTCGATTTCTCCTAGATTTAGGGTTTAATTTTCGTTCATAATCCCTACCCTATATAAAGGGATCAGTTGTGAACTTTATTATTCAGACGTTGCATGAAATAAAGAGTTAATTTCTCAATTGTCTCACCGATCCTTTGGTTGATCACATTTATCGATCCTTTGGTTGATCAAATACAATTCTATTGATCTAGCAATTCAATAGTCTTATTCAAGTTCTTCAGGGTACAACGAGTACTTGGGAGAATTGCTAACAAATCGGAGAAGATCGAAGGAGCTGCGTTTCGTCTCTTGAAGCCGGGGTTCAGCTGAAGTTCTAATCCATTCTACCTATCATCTACATCTCAACGCCACTACCTTCATCCACAAGACACTACTCGTCCGCCTCCTATCTTCCACAAATTATCCTAGTAAGTTCTAGTTTAATCGAGTCTTTTATTCTTATTTTAGTTGAGTTTTAGTCTAGTTAGTCGGATTGAATCCTTCTTAATCTGACGTGTTTTGAGTCCTTAAGTCTTCCGCTACGTGTTCTGTTGATTTGGCTTAGATATCTTGTCTGGGTCACATCATAAATTTGGCATCAGAGCCACGTCAGCTCTGCTGGTCGTGGTTCAATCCGACGTGTCAAATACGTGTCAGTTATCTATCGTACGTGTCATTTAATTTTTGTATCGAGTCTTTTGTAATCTGATTCATATTCATTGAAAAAAAAGGAGCAAAAGACATCGGCTAAGTAAAAAAAAAACGAAAAAAAAAAAAGTTGCCGAAAAAAAAAATAAAATGAAAATCAGATTGAAATCCTTGTTGGATTCGATTTTACCTTGTGTTTAGATTTGTTTCCTTATTTTTAGGGATCTTTAGATTGTGTTCACATTGGTCAAACACATCCAAAATCCTTTTTCCACATCCATTAGATTTCCTTCCTTGTTTAGATTTCTTCCATCCTCATCCATATCTCTTCAAGATCTTTCTTACTTATCCACATCTAATTTGATTCCTACACCTTAGGGGATTCGAATTACCCAATCCACACCCATATACACCCGATTCACCTTATACACCACATAGTCCATACACCCGTACACTTGTGGTCTACATACACCAATCAGCAGGTTTACCTACACCATCTATACAACATCCCCACATCATCAAGTTAGATGGATCCGGTTCGAGTCCGCCCGAATCGATTCAGAGATGCCGATGGTCTACACCGCAACAAGATAACAATCCCAGAGTTTGAGGGTCTATACGATCCAGAAGTGTACCTAGATTGGGAACACAGAGTTGATAAGATTTTTAAGTACTACTACTTCCCCGAGCCAAAGAAGGTGCAATTAGCCACATTGGAGTTTAAAAACTACGCAGCAACATGGTGGGAATTCCAACAAAATCGATGCCGCCGAGATCACCTTCCACCTATCGACACATGGCGTGAGTTGAAAGATTTGATGCGGAAACGCTTCATTCCAGACCATTACCAATGGGAGTTGGAGGAGAAGCTATACAAGCTTAGGCAAAGAGATCGAAGTGTAAATGACTACTACCACAAAATGATTGAAGCCATGAGACGAGCTGATGTAAAAGAATATCCAGAAGATACCATGGATAGATTCCTAGCTGGTCTACGAAGGGAAATCCGAGAAAAGGTAGCATTGTATCACTTCGACAAGTTAAAAGACATGGTGCAATATGCCATTGAGATAGAGAAGTGGTTGGAGAGTCTGCAAAATGAAGTGGTTCAAGTAAAGTCAAATGTAGAGTTGTCACCTAGAGCTCATCGCCAAACAGTCCCGTTTCGTTTGAGCGAACCTGAGTCATTTGAGGAGTTTCTACGTACCTATGTGCCACCTACACGGTCTGCATCAACAGTTCAGCCAGTCATGGATGTGCCAAACCAAGCTCACGACATTCAAGAGGAGATCCACGTTGAGTTACCATCTGAGATCGTTGTCATCAAAGAATATTCTACTTTTGAGGTAACAATTTCAGTTGATGCACCTATTGATGAATTGATAGATGTTGCTACTTGTGAAGATGTTGGAAAAGTCGAGGAAGAAGAAATAGAGATTGTTGCCACCGTTGAGGAATCCAAAGAAGTTGAGAAGTTGATGGAGATACAGCCTTGTTCTGAAAAGGAGAATGACATCAGTGGAGCAATGGTTGAAGATCACAAAGAATTCGATCAAGCAAGCATGGAGGAGCTGCCGAATTCTAACATCATTTGTCAACCATTTTCTTGTGATATCTTTATTTTACAGGTCGCTAAAGATGTGCCCCATGTTATTGATCTTATGCAAAAAGAGATTGATGTTCAGTTCGTGTTCGTCTTTGATCCCGGAGATTTGAATTCGAGGATGAATTCTTTTCAAGAGGAGGGGAATGATATGAACCCGAAAAACATAAAAGAATCAAATCCAAGAAAGCCATTGAGAGCTTCAAAGATAATCATGTTGTCCAAGATTAAAGATTGGAGATCAAGATTTGAAGAACACAAGTGCATGAAAATATTCAGATATTTTGGGCAGCCCATGAAGATCAAATATTCAGCCCGAGATTGGTCAACATGCTATCATTTGATGATGAAGAAGGAAGCATGAAGACGTGAGAAGAAGAACGAAGCCACTTGGACGTGTGCATGAAGAGTTATACGCGTTTGCATGGGAAATCGGGAGATGCTGTTTTTCATGCAAAGGTGGCAAGAATAATACATATGGGCCACGAATTATTTATGATATATTACAGCCCATATTGTGTTATTAAAGGTCCAAAAGTGGCAAAAATAAGAGGCCCAAAGTTAGTTAGAATTTATCCTTATCTAGTTAGATTTAGATAGATTTTTCTTATCTTATTTTTGGTAACTTTTGATTTTATCCTAGTTTGACTAGAACACCTTTAGATTTTCGATTTCTCCTAGATTTAGGGTTTAATTTTCGTTCATAATCCCTACCCTATATAAAGGGATCAGTTGTGAACTTTATTATTCAGACGTTGCATGAAATAAAGAGTTAATTTCTCAATTGTCTCACCGATCCTTTGGTTGATCACATTTATCGATCCTTTGGTTGATCAAATACAATTCTATTGATCTAGCAATTCAATAGTCTTATTCAAGTTCTTCAGGGTACAACGAGTACTTGGGAGAATTGCTAACAAATCGGAGAAGATCGAAGGAGCTGCGTTTCGTCTCTTGAAGCCGGGGTTCAGCTGAAGTTCTAATCCATTCTACCTATCATCTACATCTCAACGCCACTACCTTCATCCACAAGACACTACTCGTCCGCCTCCTATCTTCCACAAATTATCCTAGTAAGTTCTAGTTTAATCGAGTCTTTTATTCTTATTTTAGTTGAGTTTTAGTCTAGTTAGTCGGATTGAATCCTTCTTAATCTGACGTGTTTTGAGTCCTTAAGTCTTCCGCTACGTGTTCTGTTGATTTGGCTTAGATATCTTGTCTGGGTCACATCAGGTTCCAATCCGACTCGATAAACAAATGAAAAGACGAAACTAGACAATCTAGACAACTAAAATACCTAGACTATGACACAAAATACGTAACACAATACCAAAGGGATAGGGCTGTATAGATACGAACCTAGGGCTGAATTATGGATGGAATTCGTGTGTGATGGCTAAGTGAAGAATGGCTTGGTGAAGATAGGATATGATAGGGATATGACGAACTTACGGATAAAACGAACGGTAGAAGATTGATCGAATTTGTGGCTAACTTTTGAGGCGTGCGTCGATGGGGAATGGAAGACGTCGATGATGGTTGATGGTTGGTGATTGTTGATGTGAATCACAACCCGATAGTTGCCTTGCGATCTCGAACGTACCACGAGGCCAAAATCTCTAAGTTGCTCTTCGATATTAGCGAGTACCCGTTAATCTCTCGAGTGAATTAAGGAATACCCTTCAATAAGACTTAAAGATGCTATCCTCTAAGAATGATGATTTATGACTAAATCAACAAAAATGTTTGTTTGATCAACCTAAGGATCTTGAGACAATTGAGAAAATAACTCTTTATTTCATGCAACGTCTAAAATAATAATGTACAATGGTTCCCCTATTTATAATACTATAGGGAACGAAATTAACATAAAAAAAGGCTAAAAAATTGATCCAAAAGGGATCTCTAACTATAGTAGGAAGATACCTAAGCTAGAATTCTATTCAAAGTAGGAAATTGCCTTAAATACAATTCTAGTCAACTATGACTATATTATGGACGAAAATTACATAATAAATAATTAAAAATCTGAACTAAAATATAGGCTAACATAATTAAATAAATACTATAGTCTAAATAAAATTAACCCCATAATTAAATTAATTAAGGGACGAAAATTCCATGCAACGCGAATCTGCCATGTATGCACAATTTGATGAGTTCTATCTTCATGCATTGCTCTTCAAATCTTGATCTCCAATCTTTGATTATTAAAGAAGTAACAATCTTGGGATCCTTTAATGGCAGCTTTGGATGGACCGATTTGATGATTGCCATGGTCTCATCATTCCCCTCCTCTTGAAAAGAATTCGTCCTCGAATTCGAACGGTCTCGATCGAAAATGAACACGAACTGATCATCAATCTCTTTTAGCTCAACCTTCAACTTCATGGGATGCATGGACATAGGAACCGCGAATAAGTCTGGTGGAACATCAATAACATGTGGCACATCTTTGGCAACCTGTAAGATTAAAACATTAAAAGTACAAGGTTGACAAAAAATGTTAGAAATCAATGGATCCGCCATGTGTTTTTGCAAAGGCTCCACTTGTGCAACATCCATTTCCAAAATGATGTCATCCTCTGTTTGTGAACATGGTTGTAACTCCATCATCTTTTCATCTTCTTCGATCTTATCAACTGCAACAATGCTCTCCAAATTCACAATTTGTAGTTTGTCCACTATACAATCATTAGGACTTGTCATCTCCATGGACAAAACTTCCAAATTGCAATCTTCTAGAACTAACTCCTCCAAAATTGGCATCTCTTCATTCGTTATTTCTATCATGTCTACTTCCGGCATAGTTTCTTCAACTATCTCATCTTCTAAGCACATAGAAACAGATGGTAGTGAGATAAAAGGTACTTCAATGAAGTCTAGAATTAGTACCTTGGAAGTAGAATCGTCATGGGTGGTAACGCTCAACTCTACTTGAACCTCCTCTTTTGACTTCATCTCTAGTTCCTCTAGCCATTTTTCTATCCGGATGGCATAATCCACCATGTCCTCCAACTCGTCGAAGCGGTACAATGCTACTCTTTCATGAATTGCCCTTCGTAGACCAGCTAGAAATCTATCCATGGTATCCTCTGGATATTCTTCTATATCAGCTCGTCTCATGGCTTCAATCATTTTGTTGTAGTAGTCATTTACACTTCGATCTCTTTGTCTAAGCTTGTATAGCTTTTCCTCCAACTCCCATTGGTAGTGGTCTGGAATGAAGCGTTTCCGCATCAAATCTTTCAACTCACGCCATGTGTCGATAGGTGGAGGTGATCTCGATGGCATCGGTTCTGCTGTAATTCCCACCATGTTGCTGCATAGCCTGTAAACACTAAGGAAACTAATTGCACCTTCTTTGGCTCGGGGAAGTAGTAGCGCTGAAAGATTTTATCAACTCTTTGTTCCCAATCAAGGTAAGCATCGGGATCATATAGACCTTCAAATTTGGGAATGATTGTCTTGTTGTAGCTGTGGAGATGGCGAGAATTTGGTGTATATGGTGTACGGCCCATGGGGAGCATGGTGCATGGGTGTTATGACTAAGGCTGAAATTCTCGAACCCTATAGGGTATAGGTGATGAAGCCATGGACAACAAAGATGATGAAGAACCGGAGTTGCAATTTAGAGGACCAATCACAAGATCAAGAGCAAAGAAGTTGCAAGCTTACTTGCAAGTGTTGATTCGAAGAAAGCTCGAGGTTGGAGATGAAGAAGTCAAGAGAAGCAATTCCAAGATAGTTAATTTATTAACTATTGAAGATCAAGAACACACCATGGAGTATTAATCTTGAAGAGATGAAGATGAAGAGTTCAAGAGCATGTGTGCATGTGCATGAAATTTGTCGTGCATGTGTGTGCGGTTTCTAGTGAAGAAATCGGTCCCATAGTAATTAATTATGGGATTGATTTTATTTAGACTATAGTATTTATTTAATTAATTTAGACTATAGTTTAGATCAGATTTTTATTTAATTATTTGAGTAATTTTCGTCCATAATGAGAATAGGTTTGACTAGAATTGTATTTAAGGCAATTTCCTACCTTGAATAGAATTCTAGCTTAGGTATCTTCCTAATATAGTTAGAGATCTCTTTTGGATCAATTTTTAGGCCTTTTAACCTTATTATTTTCGTGGCTTTTAACCCTATAAATAGGGGAACCATGTAACATTATTATTTTAGACTCTATTTGATAAATTTAGCTTTGTGCTTTCAATATAGTCTCACCCCCTTCAAAACCTTTGTGATTTGGTTCGAAAATTACACTCTTAAAGCTTAGCAAACTTTAGGTTTTATTTCAAGTCTCGTTCTAGTGCTCGTGTGGTGCTAGGGTTGGATTGCTACGAAGAGGATTCAAGTGGTGATTCGTTTGGTGGAGTAATCTTCACTAGGTGGACGCTCCGAGTTCGATTCATTCTACAACAACATCGACGCCTCCATATCGACGTCCTCCATCTTACATAATTCGTCCATATCAAGATCAAGACATCCCAAATCAGTTCGAGTTCCTTCCATCAAGTTCTCAAGTCGTTCCATTAATCCGTAAGTTCGTTATATCTCTATCATACCCTATCTACTCAAGCCATTCTTCACCTATACCTCACCATCGATTTTCCTTCACCATTGCCGTTCCTTTAGCCTTCCAAGACAGCCCATATATTTGGATTTTGTGTTAATTTTGTGTGTCGTAGTCTAAGTATTTTAGTTGGTTCTTAGTCGTCTAGTTAGATACGTATTGATCCCTTTCGTCACCGGCGTAGTTTCGTTCCTTAGCTTCCGCATCATTTATCTTTGTCGTGTCCCATAGGCCCCGGGTCACATCATAAATTGGTATCAGAGCCAGGTTGGTTCATATCGTTCGTGGTTCAATACGTCCAATTGTTCGTCTATTGTTTTGAGTCTTATCGAGTTGTAATTTAATTTTCTTATTGTTCATTGTTATAAAAAAAAAAAAGAAGAAGAAGAAAAACAGATCGTACAAAAAAAAAAAAGATCAAAAAAAAAAATCCGAAAATTAAAAAAAAAAAAAAAAAGAGGTATATCCATTGTTTCCTTTTGTATTCTATTTTATTTTGGTACCTTCCTATTGGGTACAAATCCATAGTTAGATATTTCCTTTTAGATCTTATTTTCTTTTTGGAAATTTCCTTCCAAGTTTAATTTCTTTTTGGTAATTTCCTTAGGAGTCATATTTTATTTTTGGTTCTTTCTTTCTAGAGTCTAGGCTAATTAAGGTATTTAGATTGTGTCACATAGATTGATACATATCCAAATCACCCAATTGCCTTCTTGAATTCTTCTTTCCTTATCCTATTCTATTTCTTTCCTTTTTCTATCTAGATTTATTTTTGGATTTCCTAATCTAATTGGGACTTCATTAATTCATCTAATCCTTTCCTTTCCTACCCCACTTACTCGACCACCACCTTTCTTCCACACCCAAATTTCGACAGCCCTTGCACATCCATACTCGACCATCATCTCATTTACACACCAAATTCACTCTTGTTCCGACAGTAGCATACCCGTCCATTCCAAGTACAAGTGAGCTGATTTCTCTTAGCTAGTTAGAGCTACCATATACACGATATTATCACACACTGTGCACCCATATATTGAGTGATACACGAGTGGTAAAATCAAGAGAGAAAACAAACGAGTGACGTGAGATTGTGAGGTCCAACCTTGTTTTTCTTCACGTTTCTTCGTTTTGTAGGTACCATGAAGCACGGAGACCATCCAGGGTCGTCCTTCATTCCACACGTCGACCCTCAGTCGACCACTCCGTCTTTGGACCCGTCCAAAGCACCGATGGAATCTTATTCTGAGCCAGCACCACAGTGGGATCCTAAGTACCACTTTGAAGCGCTTTCAAAGCACTTCCAGAGACAGCACCAGACCCTATCAGACAAGATTGACAATTTAGTGCATGCCTTTGAACGCACTAAAACTACACCGACCATTACTCAAGCAGTTCGAGGACCAGCTAGACGCAATGAGCGTCAAGACGAGCCAGAAGAGGAGTACTACGATGAGAACACAGATGCCGAGTATGAGGCCCCTGAATGAGGCCGAGATCAGCCCCGAGCCCCTCACAGGCGTGCAGCCCGCGCCGATGACTACGGAGAAGACCGAATGCTCAATAACATCAAAACGAGCATTCCGAAGTTTGAAGGCCTTCACGATCCCGATGCATACTTAGATTGGGAACGTAAGGTAGAGAAGATTTTTGCATGCTATGACTTTTCCGAAGTCAAAAAGGTGCAATTAGCATGTTTGGAGTTTAGAGGCTACGCAGCCTCATGGTGGGAGATGCAGCAGGAGAGAAAACGCCGAAATCGACATCCACCTGTCGATACTTGGGAAGAGATGAAAGGATTGATGCGAGGACATTTTATTCCAGTCCACTATGAGAGAGAGCTTGAGAAGAAGCTCAACCGGATCAAGCAAGGCACCCGTTCGATTGAAGAATATCACAAAGAGTTAGAGACTGCCTTGAATCGAGTCGGGAAGGAGGAGACCTTAAATGCTACCATCATTCGGTACATTGAAGGTATGAATCCCGATATTGCATGTGAAGTCGAGCTCAAAGACTTCACCAGTGTAGAAAGGATGGTACAGTACGCATCGATTGTGGAAAAGCAGCTGAGAGAAGGTCGCCGACGATCGCACCACAGTGCAGCCCCTACACGGCCTTCCTGGAACAAAGGTACACCTTCCACATCACCTTCTACACCTTCTACTGAGTCCACACGACCCCGAGGTCAATCCGGACCACCCGAACGACGCTTCGACCGTTCTACACCGCAGTCCAACCGTAGACCCGAGTCTACACCTGCGCCACCTTCAAGGCCAGCCTACACACGGCCCAATCAGCCCACACCGACACCAAATACAGCCCCAAACCGAGCCCGAGACATACAATGCCATAAATGTCAAGGTTGGGGTCATTTTCAGAACCAGTGTCCAAACCGGCGTGTTTTGTTCATCACCGAACAAAATGAGATCGAGTCCGCTAGTGAGGACGAGTCCGAGCAGCCTACGGACATCGCCAGGACCATGGAGGAGCCATCCCTAGCTGATCATGAAGAAGCCGAACCTGAGTTCCCTCTTGTGAGTCTTGTTTCAATTCGAAGTTTGAATATCAGTCGAGATGAAGAGCAACCGGATCAACGTGAGAACATCTTCTACACGAGAGTTGCTATCCAAGGCGAGATTTGCTCCATGATCATCGACAGTGGGAGCGTTATTAATGCCATTAGTCAGTATGCGGTGGACAAGCTTAGTCTAGTTCCAATGAAGCATCCGAAGCCATATAAGTTGCAGTGGCTTACAGACCGAGGCGAGATTCGCGTCGCATGCCAGGTAAGTGTTGAATTTTCCATTGGTCGATTTTCTGACACTGTTATTTGCGATGTTATTCCTATGGATGCAGCAAATATACTATTAAGAAGACCATGGCAGTTTGACAGACACGCGGTACACGATGGTTTCACAAACACCTACACCGTGACGCGTAACGGGCGACCTACAACATTGAAGCCGATGTCCCCTAAAGCCGTTTCTGAGGATCAACGACTTATGCAAGAGAGATTTAAAGTAGCGAGAGCAAAGGAGGCTGAAACCGCAGCCCGAGCCGCCGCCGACGATAATAAATCGGCCGCACCTTCAAAACAGGCCGCCGCCTCCTCTCCTTCCAAATCAGCTCCTAAACAGCCCCATAATGATTCCTTAGTGCGTGGGGATTCATCTGGATCAGCCCCGAAGAAGGATCAAAATCGCAGCTTATTCATATCTGTTAAAGGCGTAGAGAAAGCATTAAAAGCAGGTTTACCGTTTGTTCTTTTATCTTATAAGAGCAGTGCTATTAATGATGTTTCTTTGCCTAGTGTTGTGCATCCCCTTTTGGAGGAGTTCGCGGACGTGTTCCCGGAAGAGATTCCAAGTGGATTGCCTCCAGTTCGTGGGATCGAGCACCAGATTGACTTCCAGCCCGGCGCCGTCTTACCAAACTGCCCAGCGTACCGGACGTCCCCCGAGGAGACCAAGGAGATCGATAGACAAGTTAAAGAGCTGTTGGAGAAGAAGCAGATTCGAGAGTCAATGAGCCCATGTGCAGTTCCAGTGATTCTAGTGCCCAAGAAGAACAATGAATGGAGAATGTGCATGGATTGCAGAGCCATCAACAAGATAACAGTTAAGTATCGTTGGCCATTCCTCAATCGCCTTGATTTTGGAACGGTCAAAGATGATGAAGAACCGGAGTTGCAATTTAGAGGACCAATCACAAGATCAAGAGCAAAGAAGTTGCAAGCTTACTTGCAAGTGTTGATTCGAAGAAAGCTCGAGGTTGGAGATGAAGAAGTCAAGAGAAGCAATTCCAAGATAGTTAATTTATTAACTATTGAAGATCAAGAACACACCATGGAGTATTAATCTTGAAGAGATGAAGATGAAGAGTTCAAGAGCATGTGTGCATGTGCATGAAATTTGTCGTGCATGTGTGTGCGGTTTCTAGTGAAGAAATCGGTCCCATAGTAATTAATTATGGGATTGATTTTATTTAGACTATAGTATTTATTTAATTAATTTAGACTATAGTTTAGATCAGATTTTTATTTAATTATTTGAGTAATTTTCGTCCATAATGAGAATAGGTTTGACTAGAATTGTATTTAAGGCAATTTCCTACCTTGAATAGAATTCTAGCTTAGGTATCTTCCTAATATAGTTAGAGATCTCTTTTGGATCAATTTTTAGGCCTTTTAACCTTATTATTTTCGTGGCTTTTAACCCTATAAATAGGGGAACCATGTAACATTATTATTTTAGACTCTATTTGATAAATTTAGCTTTGTGCTTTCAATATAGTCTCACCCCCTTCAAAACCTTTGTGATTTGGTTCGAAAATTACACTCTTAAAGCTTAGCAAACTTTAGGTTTTATTTCAAGTCTCGTTCTAGTGCTCGTGTGGTGCTAGGGTTGGATTGCTACGAAGAGGATTCAAGTGGTGATTCGTTTGGTGGAGTAATCTTCACTAGGTGGACGCTCCGAGTTCGATTCATTCTACAACAACATCGACGCCTCCGTATTGACGTCCTCCATCTTACATAATTCGTCCATATCAAGATCAAGACATCCCAAATCAGTTCGAGTTCCTTCCATCAAGTTCTCAAGTCGTTCCATTAATCCGTAAGTTCGTTATATCTCTATCATACCCTATCTACTCAACCCATTCTTCACCTATACCTCACCATCGATTTTCCTTCACCATTGCCGTTCCTTTAGCCTTCCAAGACAGCCCATATATTTGGATTTTGTGTTAATTTTGTGTGTCGTAGTCTAAGTATTTTAGTTGGTTCTTAGTCGTCTAGTTAGATACGTATTGATCCCTTTCGTCACCGGCGTAGTTTCGTTCCTTAGCTTCCGCATCATTTATCTTTGTCGTGTCCCATAGGCCCCGGGTCACATCAATAGGGGACGAAATTTAATGGGTATGGGGGAGTATATGGAAAGTTTGAAAGGATTGGAATGGAAGAAATCAAGATAAGGAAAGAATTAGATGTATTTTTGAAGTCCTAAATAGTGTAGGAATCAAAAAATAAATTCAAAAGGAAAGAAGGAAAGAAATAGGAAAGAAAAGGAAGGAAGGATTAGGTATTTTGGAAAGTGTTACACAATTGTGACACAATTCTAAATATCATAATTGAACTAGACTCTAAAAAGAAAGAACCAAAAATAAATTACAACTCAAAAGGAAATTACCAAAATAAAATAAAACTTGGAAGGAAGGTTCCAAAAATAAAATAAGACTCTAAAGGAAGTTACCAACTAAAGAACTATACTAGAAGGAAATTACCAAATAAGAAAAGACTCACAAGGTAATTACCAACTATAGAGAAGTACTAAAAGGAAAGTACCAAAATTAAGACAAGACTCAATAGGTAACACAATGAATATGCCTCTTTTCTTTTTTTTTTTCTTTTTTTTTTAATTTTCGGATTTTTTTTTCTTTTTTTTATCCGAACAATTTTTTTTTCGGTTTTCCTTTTTTTTTTTAACCGATTTGTTTTGTTTTTTTTTTCAATGTACTCTAGCTATTACAACTCAAAAGACACGTAAGAAAATAAACGACACGTACGATGACACGTAGGATAAATTGACACGTCGGATTGAACCACGACCAGCAGAGCTGACGTGGCTCTGATGCCAAAATATGATACGACCCAGACTATTAATCTAAGATGAATCTGGAGAATGTAGCGGAAGACTTTAGGATGCGAAACACGTCAACTAAATGAAGGGTTCCAATCCGACTCGATAAACAAATGAAAAGACGAAACTAGACAATCTAGACAACTAAAATACCTAGACTATGACACAAAATATGTAACACAATACCAAAGGGATAGGACTGTATAGATACGAACCTAGGGCTGAATTATGGATGGAATTCGTGTGTGATGGCTAAGTGAAGAATGGCTTGGTGAAGATAGGATATGATAGGGATATGACGAACTTACGGATAAAACGAACGGTAGAAGATTGATCGAATTTGTGGCTAACTTTTGAGGCGTGCGTCGATGGGGAATGGAAGACGTCGATGATGGTTGATGGTTGGTGATTGTTGATGTGAATCACAACCCGATAGTTGCCTTGCGATCTCGAACGTACCACGAGGCCAAAATCTCTAAGTTGCTCTTCGATATTAGCGAGTACCCGTTAATCCCTCGAGTGAATTAAGGAATACCCTTCAATAAGACTTAAAGATGCTATCCTCTAAGAATGATGATTTATGACTAAATCAACAAAAGTGTTTGTTTGATCAACCTAAGGATCTTGAGACAATTGAGAAAATAACTCTTTATTTCATGCAACGTCTAAAATAATAATGTACAATGGTTCCCCTATTTATAATACTATAGGGAATGAAATTAACATAAAAAAAGGCTAAAAAAATTGATCCAAAAGGGATCTCTAACTATAGTAGGAAGATACCTAAGCTAGAATTCTATTCAAAGTAGGAAATTGCCTTAAATACAATTCTAGTCAACTATGACTATATTATGGACGAAAATTACATAATAAATAATTAAAAATCTGAACTAAAATATAGACTAACATAATTAAATAAATACTATAGTCTAAATAAAATTAACCCCATAATTAAATTAATTAAGGGACGAAAATTCCATGCAACGCGAATCTGCCATGTATGCACAATTTGATGAGTTCTATCTTCATGCATTTCTCTTCAAATCTTGATCTCCAATCTTTGATTATTAAAGAAGTAACAATCTTGGGATCCTTTAATGGCAGCTTTGGATGGACCGATTTGATGATTGCCATGGTCTCATCAGTTTGCAGTGGCTTACAGAAAGAGGCACAGTTTGTGTAACCGGTCAGGTACATGTATCTTTTTCCATTGGTCGTTATTCTGACACTGTACTATGGGATGTTATTCCTATGGATGCAGCTCATATACTTTTAGGGAGACCATGGCAATTCGATAGACAAGCTGTACACGACGGACTCACGAACACCTATACAGTGAAGAAAGACGGCCGAACCACCATACTAAAGCCGTTAACACCCAAGGCCATTCAAGAGGAGCAAGAAATAATGCGAGCAAAGTTCAAAGAGGAGCGCGAGAAGACCGCCGCAGCCGCCGTCCGAGCCGCCGCCACGGACAACCACATCTCGGCCGAGAAGTCTTCACCACCGCCACCTCTCCTTTTGCAGCCTATTGCAGCCCCTTCATCACCTCATTCCGACGCCATTGATCATGAAAAAGGCGTGAATGCAGCCCCTTATACACATGAGAAAGCGTCAGAATTAGCTGTTAACAAATATAAAATTCGTAGCCTTCTATTTTCTGTCAAAGGAGTCGACAAGGCAATTAACACAGGTATGTTTATTGTGCCAATAACATATAAGAACAGTGCTACTAATGTGTTTTCTTTGCCTAGTGTTGTGCAGCCAGTGCGAGATAAGTTTGAGGGAATGATGTGACCCGAGACTCAATGACCAACGAGACACAAAAGACGCGGAAGCTAGGAAAGAAACTACGTCAATTACGAAAGGATTCTATACTCGATTAACTAGACGACTAAGACTCAATTAAAATACCTAGACAATATCACACAAAATAACACACATCCAATAAAGAGAAGGGTGTTATGGACGGCTAGGATAGGTGTAGGGTTGATGGAATTTCGATGATGATGAACAGGTTTAGAGAGGCTAGAGTAGATAGGATATGATAGAGGTTCGAAGGACTTACGGTATAGATGGAAAACACGATGAATTTATGCTGAACGGAACCAAACCCTTGATGATCGACACATAATCAGGTCTTGAAGGCTTGGGAGTGTCACGGACGTTGATGGAAGGTGTAGGACGTCGAAGATGGTGGCTGGACGATGGAGGTGTTGTGATTTGCAACCCAATTAATCCCCGGCGTATCTTGTACGATGAAAATGAATCTCAAAGTTACTCCTCGGTAGCGAGTTCACCCTAATTCCTCGTGTGAATTAGAACGTTTCCTTGATGTAAGACTCAAAGTTGCTAGGCTTCAAGAATGAGTATTTTCGACAGAAAATAATCAAAAGCTTTGAACGGTTGAGACACAAATTGAATGCAAACGCAATTTTAATCAATAATGTCTAAAATAACAATATAACATGGTTCCCCTATTTATAGGACTATGGGGAACGAAAATAATAAGATAAAAAGGCCGAAAAATTGATCCAAAAGAGATCTCTAACTATACTAGGAAGATACCTAAACTAGAATTCTATTTAAGGTAGGAAATTGCCTTAAATACAATTCTAGTCAAACCTATGATATTATGAACGAAAATTACACTTATTAATTAATTAAAAACTGATCTAAACTATAGTCTAAAGTAATTAAATAAATACTATAGTCTTGATA
This sequence comes from Perilla frutescens, assembly GCA_026008535.1. NCBI lineage: Eukaryota > Viridiplantae > Streptophyta > Magnoliopsida > Lamiales > Lamiaceae > Perilla > Perilla frutescens. Next base: position 38,507,871 of record BRKX01000019.1, read on the forward strand.
ATTAATTCTCGAACAGGCGCCTCTGGTAGATAAGACATGGTCACGCCTTATTCGCCATAACCTCATGGAATATCATCTTATTTAAATCTTCCAATTTTCGACCAAGTATGCTTCAATTCATCAAAGTATGATCCTCATCTTCAATTGAAAGCATAGTAATGATCTTGGGACGGCTTTGAACATTCACTGGGCTTCTTCGACTTTGACTTCAAAACGGACACCAATCTTTGTGTTGGTTCTTCAAACCTTGATCTCCAATCTTTAATTGTTAACAAAGTAATAATCTTGGAGCTTCTCTCAACTCCTTTGTCATCTTCCAACTTCTTACATACAAATGCTTGGAAAAATCCTTGCAATTGTATTGCTCGAAGTCGTGTAAACGACCCACATATTTGAAGCTTCGGGTAAGGTTTTTCAAGGCTTATCGTGGACGTATCATTCCCCTCCTCTTGAAAAGAATTCGTCCTCGAATTCAAAGCTCCGGAATCAAAGACGAACACGAACTGGCCATCAACTTCTTTTTGCACAAGTTCCGTAAAACATATCTTCATGAACATGAACGAGAACATTCCACTTGTGTTAATCATCCAAAACTCTAGCATAGATTGCCTTGGCATGATATTCACGTTCAAACTTGGTGGTAAATTGATGTGACCCGGGACATAATGACATACGAGACACAAAGGATGCGGAAGCTAGGAAAGAAACTACGTCGGTTACGAAAGGATCCTATACTCGATTAACTAGACGACTTGGACTCAACTAAAATACCTAGATAAATGACACACAAATAAACACAAATCCAAATAACAAGGGCTGTATTGGGATAGTAATAGGGACAATGGTGATGCTGATGAACGAAGATATGGAATAGGTTTAGAAGGGCTGGAGTAGATAGGATATGATATGGTAAAAACGGACTTACGGATTGGACGAGACGAACACGAACTTGAACACGATAGTGGCTGGACTTGAGACGAACGTGAATAGCTTGTGATTGAGGTCGAACGGTGTGGATGATGGTGATAAGTCGATGTGAATTACAACCCGAAAGTTGCCTTGAATCTCGTACGTACACAAGGCCAAATTCTTTAAGTTGCTCTTCGATAGCGAGTTTCCGACGATTCCTCGAACGTGGTTGGCGAATTCCCTTTGTAAAACTTAGAGATGCTAAATCTAACAGTATGAATTTAAAAGATCTAAACTCACAAAGATATAAAATGGGGATGAGACAATATTGAAAGCAAAGCTTAAAATTATCAAATATGGTCTAAAGTAACAATGAAATATGGATCCACTATTTATAATAGTTGGATCGAATTCCTAAGGCCTAATGGACGAAAATAAGGAATCCAATTTGAACTAGAATTGGACTTCAACAACTTCCTAAACTAGAATTCTATTTAAGGTAGATTTTGTAGATCTTGCCTTATCTAAAAATCTAGTCAAATCTCTATCTAAAATAACCGAAAATCCTAACTTAAAAATCTGCAAAAATTCATCCAAAATAAAATAAATAAAATACTATAGACTAATAAATCAATCCCCTTAATTGGATCATCAAGGGCCGATTATTTTGGGCTTTTCCACCATGCATGCTTAACTTGGGCTGCATAGCAAGTATATACATCAAGCCCAACAAAAGCACTTCTTGCACGCCTCTTTTATGTATTGCACTCCATGTCTTAATATCCATCTCCCATCTTCAATAATGTCATCATCTTCAAGCTTCCTTGTATTCCGTCTTCAACTTCGAACTTCTTGCGAATTACAGCTTGCAAATATTCTTGCAACTTCTTAGCTCGTAGTCTTGTGACGGGTCCTTTGAATTGCAGCTCTTCATTGACTTCATCATTGTTATGGATGTCCTCATCATTCCCCCCTGCTGAAGAGAATTCGTCCTTGAATTTGAAATGTCATTATGGTCGAATTCATCTGCAGAAAAGGAGACAAATCAGCAACATTAAATGTAGAAGAACACTTGTACTCACCAGGGAGATCAATGCGGTATGCATTATCATTAACACGGCTCAAAACAGTGAATGGGCCATCTCCACGGGGCGACAACTTCGACTTCCTCAAGTTAGGGAATCGGCCTGGACTCAAATGGATCCAAACACGGTCTCCGGGCTGGAATATCAAACGTTTGCGCCTCGTGTTACGTGCGGCGGCGGTTTGAGCGCCTTTGTGCTCGATCTGGGCACGAACCTTCTCATGCATCTCTCGAATAAAATCAGCTCTCTTCATACCTTTAACACTCGTTAGATGCTCAACGGGTAAAGGAATCAAATCAGTAGGAGTTAATGGATTAAATCCATAAACTACCTCAAACGGAGACATGTTAGTAGAAGAATGAATAACACGATTATAAGCAAATTCAGCATATGGTAAACACTCTTCCCATGACTTCAAGTTGTTCTTAATTAGAGACCCAAAGTAAAGCTCCTAATGTACGATTCACAACCTCAGTTTGACCATCGGTTTGTGGATGACATACAGTAGAAAACAATAACTTAGTTCTTAATTTTCCCCACAAAACACGCCAGAAATGTCCTAAAAACTTAGAATCCCTATCACTAACAATAGTACGAGGAATCCCATGCAATCTAACAACATGTACAAAGAACAAGTTGGCAATATGAACAGCATCATCGGTTTTTCTACATGCAATGAAATGAGCCATTTTAGAGAACCGATCAACTACAACAAACACCGAATCTTTACCCGACCTAAACCTAGGCAATCCTAAGATGAAATCCATAAATATGTCGATCCAAGGGGCTGTGGGGGTGGGTAACGGCGTGTACAATCCAAACGGGTGTGAAGTGGACTTGGCTTGACGACAAGTAATGCAACGACTACACACATTCTCTACATCCCTACGCATATGCGGCCAATAAAAGTGTTCATGCAGCAAGTTCAATGTCTTATGTACACCAAAGTGACCCATCAAACGTCCCACATGCGATTTTAACACAAGTAGCTCACGCATAGAACAAATAGGAATGCATAACTTAGACTCCTTGAACAAAAACCCATCATGCACATAATAACCATCAATGGCACGCGACTTTGACACGCATGAAGCATAAATGGGGCTGAAATAGGCGTCCTCAACATAAAGAGACTTAATGGACTCGAAACCAAGCATTTTAGCATGCATTAAGTTCAGAAGTGCGTACCTCAAACTGGCGCCACTAAGCTTCTCACTGAAGTAGGCGACGGGCCTGCGATCCTGCATCAAAACTGCACCAATACCTATGCCCGAAGCATCACACTCGATCTCAAAAGTCTTAGTAAAATCAGGTAAACGAAGAACAGGAGCAGAACATAACAAAGATTTCAAAGTAGTAAATGCATGCTCTTGTTGTTTACCCCATTCAAATTTCCGATCCTTCTTACTTAGCTCAGTAAGAGGGGCGGCTATACTAGAAAAATCACGCACAAAACGTCGGTAAAAACTGGCGAGTCCATGAAAGGACCGAACTTCCTAAGCATTTTTCGGGGTTGGCCATTCCTCAATCGCCTTGATTTTAGAACGGTCTACCTCAATACCACGAAAACTGACGATAAAGCCTAGAAAAACGACTTCATCTATGTAAAAGGAACACTTAGACAAATTTCCATACAACTTTGCATCACGTAAGAGCATAAAAACACGCCTAAGGTGTTCTAGGTGCGTCTGTGCACTGTGACTGTATATCAAGATATCATCAAAGTAAACAACCACGAATTTACCAATCACGTCACGCAAAACATGGTTCATTAACCTCATAAACGTGCTCAGTGCATTAGTGAGACCAAATGGCATAACTAACCACTCATATACACCATGCTTTGTTTTAAACGCAGTTTTCCATTCATCCCCTTCATGCATTCTAACTTGAAAATAACCAGATCTTAAATCTATCTTAGAAAACACATTAGAACCACTTAATTCATCTAGCATATCATCAAGTCTAGGGATAGGAAATCTGTACTTAACCGTTATTTTGTTGATGGCGCGGCAATCCATGCACATCCTCCATTCGTTGTTCTTCTTTGGCACTAGGATGACTGGAACTGCACAAGGGCTCATCGACTCACGGATTTGCTTCTTCTCTAGCAACTCCTTCACTTGACGGTCGATCTCCTTCGTCTCCTCGGGGGACGTGCGGTACGCCGGTCTGTTGGGCAAGACTGCGTCGGGTACGAAGTCGATCTGGTGCTCGATCCCACGAACTGGAGGTAATCCACTTGGAATCTCTTCCGGGAACACGTCCGCAAACTCCTCCATAAGGGGTTGCACATCACAAGGCAAAGAAACACTATTAGTAGCACTGTCCTTATAAGATAAAAGAACGAAAGGTAAACCTGCTTTAAGTGCTTTCTCTACGCCTTTAACTGAGATGAATAAAGACCGATTTTGTTCAACTTTGGGGGCTGATCCGGATGATTTGCCACGAACTAAGGCTTTATTGGATGCCTTTAAAGGGGCTGCATTGGCCGAACTTGAAGAAGGGATCGACTGTTGTGTCTCGGCCGAGTCTCGGCCGTTCACGGCGGCGGTCCGGGCGGCGGCTGCGGCTTGCTTTGCCCGTTCTTGCTTAAATCTCTCTTGCATCCTTTCTTGATCCTCTGCAACAGCTTTAGGAGCGAGTGGCTTGAGCACAGTAGTTCGACCATCCATGGTGATCGAATAGGTGTTGGCCAAACCATCGTGAATTACTTTTCTGTCGAATTGCCACGGTCTTCCTAAAAGAATGTGGGCTGCCTCCATAGGAATAACATCACAAAGAACAGTGTCAGAATAACAACCTTTAGTAAATGAAACGCGTACCTGACCTGTTACTCTGATTGAACCGCGATCAGTGAGCCATTGCAGCTTGTATGGCTTTGGATGCTTTGTAGTGGTGAGGGCGAGTTTATCAACGGCGTATTGACTGATTGCGTTGATTACACTCCCACTGTCTATGATCATTGCACACGTCTGATCCTTGATTGCAACACGTGTGTAGAATATGTTGATGAAGCCATGGACAACAAAGATGATGAAGAACCGGAGTTGCAATTTAGAGGACCAATCACAAGATCAAGAGCAAAGAAGTTGCAAGCTTACTTGCAAGTGTTGATTCGAAGAAAGCTCGAGGTTGGAGATGAAGAAGTCAAGAGAAGCAATTCCAAGATAGTTAATTTATTAACTATTGAAGATCAAGAACACACCATGGAGTATTAATCTTGAAGAGATGAAGATGAAGAGTTCAAGAGCATGTGTGCATGTGCATGAAATTTGTCGTGCAATGTGTGTGCGATTTCTAGTGAAGAAATCGGTCCCATAGTAATTAATTATGGGATTGATTTTATTTAGACTATAGTATTTATTTAATTAATTTAGACTATAGTTTAGATCAGATTTTTATTTAATTATTTGAGTAATTTTCGTCCATAATGAGAATAGGTTTGACTAGAATTGTATTTAAGGCAATTTCCTACCTTGAATAGAATTCTAGCTTAGGTATCTTCCTAATATAGTTAGAGATCTCTTTTGGATCAATTTTTAGGCCTTTTAACCTTATTATTTTCGTGGCTTTTAACCCTATAAATAGGGGAACCATGTAACATTATTATTTTAGACTCTATTTGATAAATTTAGCTTTGTGCTTTCAATATAGTCTCACCCCCTTCAAAACCTTTGTGATTTGGTTCGAAAATTACACTCTTAAAGCTTAGCAAACTTTAGGTTTTATTTCAAGTCTCGTTCTAGTGCTCGTGTGGTGCTAGGGTTGGATTGCTACGAAGAGGATTCAAGTGGTGATTCGTTTGGTGGAGTAATCTTCACTAGGTGGACGCTCCGAGTTCGATTCATTCTACAACAACATCGACGCCTCCATATCGACGTCCTCCATCTTACATAATTCGTCCATATCAAGATCAAGACATCCCAAATCAGTTCGAGTTCCTTCCATCAAGTTCTCAAGTCGTTCCATTAATCCGTAAGTTCGTTATATCTCTATCATACCCTATCTACTCAAGCCATTCTTCACCTATACCTCACCATCGATTTTCCTTCACCATTGCCGTTCCTTTAGCCTTCCAAGACAGCCCATATATTTGGATTTTGTGTTAATTTTGTGTGTCGTAGTCTAAGTATTTTAGTTGGTTCTTAGTCGTCTAGTTAGATACGTATTGATCCCTTTCGTCACCGGCGTAGTTTCGTTCCTTAGCTTCCGCATCATTTATCTTTGTCGTGTCCTATAGGCCCCGGGTCACATCATAAATTGGTATCAGAGCCACGTCGGTTCATATCGTTCGTGGTTCAATACGTCCAATTGTTCGTCTATTGTTTTGAGTCTTATCGAGTTGTAATTTAATTTTCTTATTGTTCACTGTTATAAAAAAAAAAAGAAGAAGAAGAAAAACAGATCGTACAAAAAAAAAAAACGATCAAAAAAAAAATCCGAAAATTCAAAAAAAAAAAAAAAAATCCGAAAATTCAAAAAAAAAAAAAAAAAAAAGAGGTATATCCATTGTTTCCTTTTGTATTCTATTTTATTTTGGTACCTTCCTATTGGGTACAAATCCATAGTTAGATATTTCCTTTTAAATCTTATTTTCTTTTTGGAAATTTCCTTCCAAGTTTAATTTCTTTTTGGTAATTTCCTTAGGAGTCATATTTTATTTTTGGTTCTTTCTTTCTAGAGTCTAGGCTAATTAAGGTATTTAGATTGTGTCACATAGATTGATACATATCCAAATCACCCAATTGCCTTCTTGAATTCTTCTTTCCTTATCCTATTCTATTTCTTTCCTTTTTCTATCTAGATTTATTTTTGGATTTCCTAATCTAATTGGGACTTCATTAATTCATCTAATCCTTTCCTTTCCTACCCCACTTACTCGACCACCACCTTTCTTCCACACCCAAATTTCGACAGCCCTTACACATCCATACTCGACCATCATCTCATTTACACACCAAATTCACTCTTGTTCCGACAGTAGCATACCCGTCCATTCCCAGTACAAGTGAGCTGATTTCTCTTAGCTAGTTAGAGCTACCATATACACGATATTATCACACACTGTGCACCCATATATTGAGTGATACACGAGTGGTAAAATCAAGAGAGAAAACAAACGAGTGACGTGAGATTGTGAGGTCCAACCTTGTTTTTCTTCACGTTTGTTCGTTTTGTAGGTTCCATGAAGCACGGAGACCATCCAGGGTCGCTTCATTCCACACGTCGACCCTCAGTCGACCACTCCGTCTTTGGACCCGTCCAAAGCACCGATGGAATCTTATTCTGAGCCAGCACCACAGTGGGATCCTAAGTACCACTTTGAAGCGCTTTCAAAGCACTTCCAGAGACAGCACCAGACCCTATCAGACAAGATTGACAATTTAGTGCATGCCTTTGAACGCACTAAAACTACACCGACCATTACTCAAGCAGTTCGAGGACCAGCTAGACGCAATGAGCGTCGAGACGAGCCAGAAGAGGAGTACTACGATGAGAACACAGATGCCGAGTATGAGGCCCCTGAATGAGGCCGAGATCAGCCCCGAGCCCCTCACAGGCCTTCCTGGAACAAAGGTACACCTTCCACATCACCTTCTACACCTTCTACTGAGTCCACACGACCCCGAGGTCAATCCGGACCACCCGAACGACGCTTCGACCGTTCTACACCGCAGTCCAACCGTAGACCCGAGTCTACACCTGCGCCACCTTCAAGGCCAGCCTACACACGGCCCAATCAGCCCACACCGACACCAAATACAGCCCCAAACCGAGCCCGAGACATACAATGCCATAAATGTCAAGGTTGGGGTCATTTTCAGAATCAGTGTCCAAACCGGCGTGTTTTGTTCATCACCGAACAAAATGAGATCGAGTCTGCTAGTGAGGACGAGTCCGAGCAGCCTACGGACATCGCCAGGACCATGGAGGAGCCATCCCTAGCTGATCATGAAGAAGCCGAACCTGAGTTCCCTCTTGTGAGTCTTGTTTCAATTCGAAGTTTGAATATCAGTCGAGATGAAGAGCAACCGGATCAACGTGAGAACATCTTCTACACGAGAGTTGCTATCCAAGGCGAGATTTGCTCCATGATCATCGACAGTGGGAGCGTTATTAATGCCATCAGTCAGTATGCGGTGGACAAGCTTGGTCTAGTTCCAATAAAGCATCCGAAGCCATATAAGTTGCAGTGGCTTACAGACCGAGGCGAGATTCGCGTCGCATGCCAGGTAAGTGTTGAATTTTCCATTGGTCGATTTTCTGACACTGTTATTTGCGATGTTATTCCTATGGATGCAGCGCATATACTATTAGGAAGACCATGGCAGTTTGACAGACACGCGGTACACGATGGTTTCACAAACACCTACACCGTGACGCGTAACGGGCGACCTACAACATTGAAGCCGCTGTCCCCTAAAGCCGTTTCTGAGGATCAATGACTTATGCAAGAGAGATTTAAAGCAGCGAGAGCAAAGGAGGCTGAAACCGCAGCCCGAGCCGCCGCCGACGATAATAAATCGGCCGCACCTTCAAAACAGGCCGCCGCCTCCTCTCCTTCCAAATCAGCTCCTAAACAGCCCCATAATGATTCCTTAGTGCGTGGGGATTCATCTGGATCAGCCCCGAAGAAGGATCAAAATCGCAGCTTATTCATATCTGTTAAAGGCGTAGAGAAAGCATTAAAAGCAGGTTTACCGTTTGTTCTTTTATCTTATAAGAGCAGTGCTATTAATGATGTTTCTTTGCCTAGTGTTGTGCAGCCCCTTTTGGAGGAGTTCGCGGACGTGTTCCCGGAAGAGATTCCAAGTGGATTGCCTCCAGTTCGTGGGATCGAGCACCAGATTGACTTCCAGCCCGGCGCCGTCTTACCAAACCGCCCAGCGTACCGGACGTCCCCCGAGGAGACCAAGGAGATCGATAGACAAGTTAAAGAGCTGTTGGAGAAGAAGCAGATTCGAGAGTCAATGAGCCCATGTGCAGTTCCAGTGATTCTAGTGCCCAAGAAGAACAATGAATGGAGAATGTGCATGGATTGCAGAGCCATCAACAAGATAACAGTTAAGTATCGTTTTCCCATTCCTAGACTTGATGATATGCTAGATGAACTTAGTGGATCTAAGATTTTTTCTAAGATTGATTTGAGGTCTGGTTATTTTCAAGTTCGCATGCATGAGGGTGATGAATGGAAAACAGCTTTTAAGACTAAGCATGGTTTATATGAGTGGTTGGTTATGCCTTTTGGTCTCACAAATGCACCGAGCACATTTATGAGATTAATGAACCATGTCTTACGTGATGTTATTGGGAAATATGTTGTTGTTTATTTTGATGATATCCTGATATACAGTCACAGTGCACAGGCGCACCTAGATCACCTTAGGCGCGTATTTATGCTTTTGAGAGATGCTCGTTTGTATGGCAACATGTCTAAGTGTTCTTTTTGCTTAAATGAAGTAGTATTCTTAGGCTTTGTTGTGAGTTGTAGAGGTATTGAGGTTGACCATTCCAAAATCAAGGCGATTGAGGAATGGCCAACGCCCAAAACCGCGTCTGAAGTCCGATCCTTTCACGGCCTTGCCGGATTTTATCGTCGCTTTGTGCGCGATTTCTCTAGCATTGCCGCGCCTCTTACTGAGCTAAGTAAGAAGGATCGCAAGTTTGAATGGGGTAAACAACAAGAGCATGCGTTTAATACTTTGAAGTCTTTATTGTGTTCTGCTCCTGTTTTATATTTACCGGATTTTTCCAAAACTTTTGAGATCGAGTGTGATGCCTCCGGGATAGGTATTGGTGCTGTTTTGATGCAGGAAAAACGTCCCGTAGCTTACTTCAGTGAGAAACTCAATGGCGCCAGTTTGCGTTATTCGACGTACGATAAAGAGCTATACGCTTTGAAGCGTGCATTGGATACATGGCAGCACTACTTGTGGCCCAAGGAGTTCGTCATTCACACAGATCATGAGAGCTTGAAGCACTTGAAAGGTCAAAGCAACTTGAACAAGCGTCATGCGAGATGGGTCGAATTCATCGAGTCGTTTCCATACGTCATCAAGTACAAGAAAGGAGAAGACAACGTCGTCGCCGACGCCCTTTCTCGAAGGTACACGTTGCTTAACCTAATGCATGCTAAGATGCTTGGTTTTGAGTCCATTAAATCATTGTATGCCATGGATGATTATTTCAGCCCCATTTATGCTCAGTGTTCGAATTCTACTAGATCTTTTGATGGATTTTATGTGCATGATGGGTTTTTGTTTAGAGAATCTAAGTTGTGCATTCCTACTTGTTCTATGCGTGAGCTACTTGTTTTAGAATCGCATGCGGGATGATTAATGGGACATTTTGGTGTGCATAAGACATTATCCTTGTTGCATGAGCATTTCTTTTGGCCGCATATGAAACGTGATGTTGAACGCATGTGTAGTAGATGTGTTACTTGTCATAAGTCTAAATCTACTTCGCATCCATTTGGTTTGTACACGCCTTTACCTGCTCCATCTAGTCCTTGGATTGATTTATCTATGGATTTTATTTTGGGATTGCCTAGGTCTAGATCGAGTAAAGATTCTGTGTTTGTTGTAGTTGATAGGTTTTCCAAAATGGCACATTTCATTGCATGTAGGAAAACTGATGATGCTGTTCACATAGCCAATTTGTTCTTTATTCATGTTGTTAGATTGCATGGAATTCCTCGTACTATTGTTAGTGATAGGGATTCTAAGTTTTTGGGACATTTTTGGCGAGTTCTATGGGGAAAATTAGGGACTAAGCTATTGTTTTCTACTGCATGTCATCCACAAACCGATGGTCAAACTGAGGTTGTGAATCGTACTTTAGGAACATTGCTTAGATCATTGATTAAGAATAATGTGAAGTCATGGGAAGAATGTTTACCTTATGCTGAGTTTGCTTACAATCGTGTTATTCATTCTTCTACTAACATGTCCCCATTTGAGGTTGTTTATGGTTTTAATCCACTAACACCTAATGATTTGATTCCTTTACCTATTGAGCATCTAACAAATGTTAAAGGATTAAAGAGAGCTGATCTTATCAAGGAGATGCATGAGAAAGTTAGAGCCCGGATCGAGCATAAAGGAACTTAAACCGCCGCCGCCCGTAACACACGTCGCAAACGTGTTGTCTTTCAGCCCGGTGATCGTGTTTGGATTCATCTGAGTCCCGGCCGCTTTCCAAACTTGAGGAAATCAAAGTTGTCACCAAGAGGAGATGGTCCTTTCACCGTCTTAAGCCGTGTCAATGACAATGCATACCGCATTGATCTACCTGGTGAGTATAAATGTTCTTCAACGTTTAATGTTGCTGATTTATCTCCCTTTGATGCAGGTGAATTCGATCAAGATGATGATCCAAATTCGAGGACGAATTCTTTTCAGCAGGGGGGAATGATGAAGCCATGGACAACAAAGATGATGAAGAACCGGAGTTGCAATTTAGAGGACCAATCACAAGATCAAGAGCAAAGAAGTTGCAAGCTTACTTGCAAGTGTTGATTCGAAGAAAGCTCGAGGTTGGAGATGAAGAAGTCAAGAGAAGCAATTCCAAGATAGTTAATTTATTAACTATTGAAGATCAAGAACACACCATGGAGTATTAATCTTGAAGAGATGAAGATGAAGAGTTCAAGAGCATGTGTGCATGTGCATGAAATTTGTCGTGCATGTGTGTGCGGTTTCTAGTGAAGAAATCGGTCCCATAGTAATTAATTATGGGATTGATTTTATTTAGACTATAGTTTAGATCAGATTTTTATTTAATTATTTGAGTAATTTTCGTCCATAATGAGAATAGGTTTGACTAGAATTGTATTTAAGGCAATTTCCTACCTTGAATAGAATTCTAGCTTAGGTATCTTCCTAATATAGTTAGAGATCTCTTTTGGATCAATTTTTAGGCCTTTTAACCTTATTATTTTCGTGGCTTTTAACCCTATAAATAGGGGAACCATGTAACATTATTATTTTAGACTCTATTTGATAAATTTAGCTTTGTGCTTTCAATATAGTCTCACCCCCTTCAAAACCTTTGTGATTTGGTTCGAAAATTACACTCTTAAAGCTTAGCAAACTTTAGGTTTTATTTCAAGTCTCGTTCTAGTGCTCGTGTGGTGCTAGGGTTGGATTGCTACGAAGAGGATTCAAGTGGTGATTCGTTTGGTGGAGTAATCTTCACTAGGTGGACGCTCCGAGTTCGATTCATTCTACAACAACATCGACGCCTCCATATCGACGTCCTCCATCTTACATAATTCGTCCATATCAAGATCAAGACATCCCAAATCAGTTCGAGTTCCTTCCATCAAGTTCTCAAGTCGTTCCATTAATCCGTAAGTTCGTTATATCTCTATCATACCCTATCTACTCAAGCCATTCTTCACCTATACCTCACCATCGATTTTCCTTCACCATTGCCGTTCCTTTAGCCTTCCAAGACAGCCCATATATTTGGATTTTGTGTTAATTTTGTGTGTCGTAGTCTAAGTATTTTAGTTGGTTCTTAGTCGTCTAGTTAGATACGTATTGATCCCTTTCGTCACCGGCGTAGTTTCGTTCCTTAGCTTCCGCATCATTTATCTTTGTCGTGTCCCATAGGCCCCGGGTCACATCATATGTTCTCACGCTGTGATTGCTCTACGTCTTCTCGATTAATGTTCAGACTGCGAATGGATACTAGACTGACATGAGGCAATTCGGCCTCTTCATCCTCCTCTTCGACTTCAGGAACTTCGACGGCACTAGGGGCGACGTCCTGGGGCTCTTCTTCGTCTTCACTGGCTGATTCAAGCCCGTTTTGTTCATTGAGAAACAAAACACGACGGTTCGGGCACTGATTCTAAAAATGGCCCCAACCTTGGCAATTATGACATTGGATGTCACGGGCTCGATTAGGGGCTGCATTCGGCGTCGTATTGGGCTGATTGGGCCGTTGGAATGGGGCCTTGGGGTCGACGTCGGTGTAGACTCGGGTCTACGACTGGACTACGGTGTAGAACGGTTGAAATGCCGTTCAGGTGGTCCGGGCTGACCTCGGGGTCGTGTGGTCTCAGAAGAAGGTGTAGAAGGTGATGTCGAATGTGTACCTTTGTTCCAAGAATGTCTGGGGGCGGCGGCATTATGGTGAGAACGGCGCCGGTCTTCTCTCAACTGCTTTTCCACGATCGATGCGTACTGCACCATCCTTTCTACACTGGTGAAGTCCTTCAACTCGACTTCACAAGCAATGTCGGGATTCATGCCTTCAATGTACCTAATGATGGTAGCATTTAAGGTCTCCTCCTTCCCGACTCGGTTCAAGGCTGTCTCCAACTCTTTGTGATACTCTTCAATCGAACGAGTGCCTTGTTTGATCCGGTTGAGCTTCTTTTCGAGCTCTCTCTCATAATGGACTGGAATGAAGCGTCCTCGCATCAATCTCTTCATTTCTTCCCATGTATCAATTGGCGGATTGCGATTTCTGCGCCTTCTTTCTTGCTGCATCTCCCACCAAGTGGCTGCGTAGCCTCTGAACTCCAAACAGGCTAACTGCACCTTTTTGACTTCTGTGAAGTTGTAGCAGTCAAAAATCTTCTCTAGCTTACGTTCTCAATCAAGATTGATATCGGGATCGTGAAGGCCTTCAAACTCCGGGATGCTCGTCTTGATGTTATTGAGCATGCGGTCTTCACCATAGTCATCACGCCTCTGTCGGCGTCCATGATCAGTATCATCTGTATTCTCATCGAAAAAGTCCTCCTCGTGCTCATGATGTCGCCGGTGTTGTCGAGCTTGACCACGAACAGGCTGTGTAATGGTCGGAGTAGTTTTAGTGCATTCAAGGGCATGCACTAAATCATCAAGTTTGTCAGACAGGGCCTGATGCTGTCTCTGGAAGTGTTTTGAGAGTGCCTCAAAATGATACTTAGGATCCCATTGTGCGGGTGGATCCGAAGTAGACTCCATAGGGGCTATGGACGGATCTCGGGATGGGTCCAAAGGTGGAGTGTCGGCTGGGGGAGTCAAAGATGACTCGGAACGGGTACCTTTCTTCATGAACCTACAAAACGAACAAACGTAAAAGAAAACAAGGAAGGACCTCACAATCTCACGTCACTCGTTTGTTTTCACTCTTGATTTTACCACTCGTGTATCACTCAATATGTGGGTGCACAGTGTGTGAAAATCGTGTAGATGGAGTAGGTAACTCGGCGTTCTTGTGTAGAGGAAAGGACGGGAATGCTGATGAGGTCGTGCAAGGCAATGAAGAAGATGATCCGGAGCTGCAGTTTAAAGGTCCAATGACGCGTTTGCGAGCTAAGAAGTTGCAAGCTTATTTACAAGCTTCTATTCGTCGCAAATTTGAACTTGGTGAAAATGAAGTCAAGGGCAGCTCAAGATTGATCACCATGCTATCCTTAGATGATGAAGAAGGAAGCATGAAGACGTGAGAAGAAGAATGACGCCATTTGGACGTGCGCATAAAGAGTTCTACGCGTTTGCATGGGAATCCGACAAGTTGCTGTTTTTCATGCAAAGGTGGCAAGATTAATGCATACATGGGCCACAAATTATCCTTATCTAGTTAGATTTAGATAGATTTTTGTTATCTTTTGATTTTATCCTATTTTAATTAGGATTAGTATTAGAATCGAATTCTTAAGTTATTAGGACTCTAAGTTTCGTCCTTAACCTCTCCTATCAATAAGAGCACCATGTGACATTCATAATTCAGACAATTGCAAGAAATAAAGAGTTATTCTCAATCTGTCTCACGATCCTTTGGTCGATCAAACTGTTATCTACAATTCTATTATTCTAGCAATACAATAGTTGATATGACCCGGGGCCTATGGGACACGACAAAGATAAATGATGCGGAAGCTAAGGAACGAAACTACGCCGGTGACGAAAGGGATCAATACGTATCTAACTAGACGACTAAGAACCAACTAAAATACTTAGACTACGACACACAAAATTAACACAAAATCCAAATATATGGGCTGTCTTGGAAGGCTAAAGGAACGGCAATGGTGAAGGAAAATCGATGGTGAGGTATAGGTGAAGAATGACTTGAGTAGATAGGGTATGATAGAGATATAACGAACTTACGGATTATTGGAACGACTTGAGAACTTGATGGAAGAAACTCGAACTGATTTGGGATGTCTTGATCTTGATATGGACGAATTATGTAAGATGGAGGACGTCGATATGGAGGCGTCGATGTTGTTGTAGAATGAATCGAACTCGGAGCGTCCACCTAGTGAAGATTACTCCACCAAACGAATCACCACTTGAATACTCTTCGTAGCAATCCAACCCTAGCACCACACGAGCACTAGAACGAGACTTGAAATAAAACCTAAAGTTTGCTAAGCTTTAAGAGTGTAATTTTCGAACCAAATCACAAAGGTTTTGAAGGGGGTGAGACTATATTGAAAGCACAAAGCTAAATTTATCAAATAGAGTCTAAAATAATAATGTTACATGGTTCCCCTATTTATAGGGTTAAAAGCCACGAAAATAATAAGGTTAAAGGCCTAAAAATTGATCCAAAAGAGATCTCTAACTATATTAGGAAGATACCTAAGCTAGAATTCTATTCAAGGTAGGAAATTGCCTTAAATACAATTCTAGTCAAACCTATTCTCATTATGGACGAAAATTACTCAAATAATTAAATAAAAATCTGATCTAAACTATAGTCTAAATTAATTAAATAAATACTATAGTCTAAATAAAATCAACCCCATAATTAATTACTATGGGACCGATTTCTTCACTAGAAACCGCACACACATGCACGACAAATTTCATGCACATGCACACATGCTCTTGAACTCTTCATCTTTATCTCTTCAAGATTAATACTCCATGGTGTGTTCTTGATCTTCAATAGTTAATAAATTAACTATCTTGGAATTGCTTCTCTTGACTTCTTCATCTCCAACCTCGAGCTTTCTTCGAATCAACACTTGCAAGTAAGCTTGCAACTTCTTTGCTCTTCATCTTGTGATTGGTCCTCTAAATTGCAACTCCGGTTCTTCATCATCTTTGTTGTCCATGGCTTCATCATTCCCCCCCTGCTGAAAAGAATTCGTCCTCGAATTTGGATCATCATCTTGATCGAATTCACCTGCATTAAAGGGAGATAAATCAGCAACATTAAACGTTGAAGAACATTTATACTCACCAGGTAGATCAATGCGGTATGCATTGTCATTGACACGGCTTAAGACGGTGAAAGGACCATCTTCTCTTGGTGACAACTTTGATTTCCTCAAGTTTGGAAAGCGGCCGGGACTCAGATGAATCCAAACACGATCACCGGGCTGAAAGACAACACGTTTGCGACGTGTGTTACGGGCGGCGGCGGTTTGAGTTCCTTTATGCTCGATCCGGGCTCTAACTTTCTCATGCATCTCCTTGATAAGATCAGCTCTCTTTAATCCTTTAACACTTGTTAGATGCTCAACAGGTAAAGGAATCAAATCATTAGGTGTTAGTGGATTAAAACCATAAACAACCTCAAATGGAGACATGTTAGTAGAAGAATGAATAACACGATTGTAAGCAAACTCAGCATAAGGTAAACATTCTTCCCATGACTTCACATTATTCTTAATCAATGATCTAAGCAATGTTCCTAAAGTACGATTCACAACCTCAGTTTGACCATCGGTTTGTGGATGACATGCAGTAGAAAACAATAGCTTAGTCCCTAATTTTCCCCATAGAACTCGCCAAAAATGTCCCAAAAACTTAGAATCCCTATCACTAACAATAGTACGAGGAATTCCATGCACTCTAACAACATGAATAAAGAACAAATTGGCTATGTGAACAGCATCATCAGTTTTCCTACATGCAATGAAATGTGCCATTTTGGAAAACCTATCAACTACAACAAACACAGAATCTTTACCCGATCTAGACCTAGGCAATCCCAAAATAAAATCCATAGATAAATCAATCCAAGGACTAGATGGAGCAGGTAAAGGCGTGTACAAACCAAATGGATGCGAAGTAGATTTAGACTTATGACAAGTAACACATCTACTACACATGCGTTCAACATCACGTTTCATATGCGGCCAAAAGAAATGCTCATGCAACAAGGATAATGTCTTATGCACACCAAAATGTCCCATTAATCCTCCCGCATGCGATTCTAAAACAAGTAGCTCACGCATAGAACAAGTAGGAATGCACAACTTAGATTCTCTAAACAAAAACCCATCATGCACATAAAATCCATCAAAAGATCTAGTAGAATTCGAACACTGAGCATAAATGGGGCTGAAATAATCATCCATGGCATACAATGATTTAATGGACTCAAAACCAAGCATCTTAGCATGCATTAGGTTAAGCAACGTGTACCTTCGAGAAAGGGCGTCGGCGACGATGTTGTCTTCTCCTTTCTTGTACTTGATGACGTATGGAAACGACTCGATGAATTCGACCCATCTCGCATGACGCTTGTTCAAGTTGCTTTGACCTTTCAAGTGCTTCAAGCTCTCATGATCTGTGTGAATGACGAACTCCTTGGGCCACAAGTAGTGCTTCCGCATATTTCGTCCGTGTCGTGTCCCATAGGTCCCCCCGGGTCACATCATAAATTGGTATCAAGAGCCACGTCGGTTTCTATCGTTCGTGGTTCAATACGTCAATTTCTATTCGTTTTCTCATTTTGAGTCTTTCGAGTTGTAATACGTGAATTGTTCATTGAAAAAAAAAGAGAAAAAGAGCAAAGGGATCGAAATCCCTATAGCAAAAAAAAAAAGGTAAAAAAAAAATCTGAAAAAAAAAAAACGAAAATCAGATTGTTTATTTGATTTCAAGTTTAATTCCTTGTTTTTTAGATTTGTTCCATATATTTAGGGATTCTTAGATTGTGTTCACACATCCAAAATCCTTATTTCCTTATCCATTAGATTTCTTACCTTGTTTAGATAGATTTCATCCTAATCTATATCTATTCAAGAACTTTCCATCCTAATCCATTTCTAATCAAATCTTCCACCCTTATCCACCCATATTTTCGATCCTAATCACTAAAGGGATTCGAAATTTCTCATCTTTTCCATATACACCCGGTTCACCTTATACACCACATAGTCCATACACCCGTACACCCGTGGTCCACATACACCACCAGCTGAATTACTCATTCCACACGCCTACTTCTACTCTTAGCAACCTTCCAGCTTGATTTTATCCGTTGGAGCTTGAAGAAGACCCAGAGGAGCTAATCAAGAAGAAGACTGTTTCGATCCACCCACCCCCAAAATCACTCCACACGTGCACCACATCTTTGAGAGTTAAACACGAGTGGAAAAAAAAATCAAGAGTGACATACACGAGCGTTTGTGAGGAATTGTGAGGTCCTACTTTACTTTTTCTTCACGTTTGTTCGTTTTGCAGGATAAATGGACCAACGGGAAGATATTTTCTACACCCGTTGCTCCCTCCAAGACAAAATTTGTTCCATGATTATTGACAGTGGTAGTGTATTTAATGCCATTAGTCAATATGCAGTGGACAAGCTCGGCCTAGTACCACAGAAGCATCCCAAGCCCTATAAGTTGCAGCGGCTTACAATCACAAGTCAGGTAAGTGTCGCATTTACTATTGGTGGATATACTGACACTGTTTTATGTGATGTCATTCCTATGGAGGCAACACACATTCTTCTAGGTCAACCGTGGCAATTCGATCGAGGAGCAGTGCACGATTGTCACGCCAACACTTATTCCTTTGCTTGGAATAGACGACCCATCAGACTGATGCCTTTGGCGCCTGAGGACGTCATTAAGGATCAGAAGTGGATGCAAGAAAAGTTTAAAACCGAAAGGGAAAAGAAGGCCGCAGCTACCCAGAGCGAATCAATCGCCACCGTCCCTAGCACTACTTCGACACCATTGGAGTCTTGTTCACACTGATATGATCCTGAAATGCCTTGAAGAATCAAATTCTAAGCTATCATTCAAAGGTCCGAAGATTGTTATAATGAGGGTCATCAAAGATTGGAAATCAAGATTTGAAAGAACAATCCATGATGATGAAGATCATACTTGAAGAGTTGAAGATGGAAGTTCAAAGAGCCAACGGTATGGGCATACTACATGAATACAGTCGGTATGGGCATACTGCCTGGTTGAAGATTAAATTAACGTATAGATTCAGCTTGAGTTTAGTGTGCATGCTATCATTTGATGATAAAGAAGGAAGCATGAAGACGTGAGAAGAAGAATGACGCCATTTGGACGTGTGCATGAAAAGTTATACGCATTTGCATGGGAAATCGGGAGTTGCTGTTTTTCATGCAAAGGTGGCAAGAATTACATCCACATGGGCCACGAAATTAATACCATTATTTGAGCCCATGATCGAGTATTGGAGGTCCAAGATGGCGTGGATTTGTTCAAGCCCAAAGTTAGTTAGGATTTATCCTTATCTAGTTAGATTTTGATAGATTTTTGTTATCTTATTTTTGGTATCTTTTGATTTTATCCTAGATTGATTAGGATTAGTATTTTTCAATGTTTATCTAGTTAATTAGGGTTTAATTTTCGTCCATTATGTCTCCTATAAATAGGAGCACCCTGTGACATTCATAATTCAGACGTTGCATGAAATAAAGAGTTAATTTCTCAATTGTCTCACCGATCCTTTGGTTGATCGACCCATTTATCAAGTTCTTTAGACCTAGCAAATCTAAAGTCCTATTTCAAACTCTTTTCTATTCCATCGAGTCTAGGGGGGAGTGCTATCTAACTTGGAGTATTCAAGAAATCGCGTTTCGTCTTCACCGCAAGACGGGGTTCGAGTAAGTCTACTTCTTCTACCTGTTTATTCATCTCCATCATTTATCTACCTTCATCCCTACATTACGCACGTATCATCATCATCCATAGTCCACAAAACAGCCCAAATCCACTCAATAATTCGATTATCACCTATACGTGCTTATTTCGCCCTGATTAACACGTATAACAAATCTGTCCCAATTCGCCTATCTATCTATTTATTTGTGTGTGTTTTATTTAGTTGAGTCATGATCTAGGTTGTTTATGTGTCTATTTGTTTGAGTCTAATTCAGCACGTTAATCGAGTATATTGTTCATATATTTGAGTTGTATTTTCATTCTTTTGTTTGAGTCGTATTGATCCCTTACGCATCCGACGTAGTTCCGATTCTAGCTTCCGCGTATTTTGTCTTGGTCGTGTCCCATAGGTCCTGGGTCACATCACACACCAAGACGTGTCGTCTAATCCCTCCAACACAGATCACCAGTTAAATTCAGACATGATAAGTGAAGCTACAATTCCGTCCCAACCCATATGCATTGATCCAACACTTGATTCAGGTAAGTCGGATAATCTGTTAATTTCTGAGAACAGTGCTACTAATGATTGTTTTTCTAGTGATGCGCAGATCGAGAAAAGAGAGTTCGAGATTGAGCAGCCTGGAATAGCTACATCCAACCCTGATGGCAGCTCGGAAGAAGTTTCTAACTCTCAAGAAGAGATCAACGAAGAGCTGAGGTTGGAGCATGATGATGTTCAACTTAGAGATCAGCTTGTTCTAGATAAGTCGTCCAACACCCACATTATTTATCTTAAGGACGTGTTACATGAAATCGAGAGAGGTAAGTACCATCTATCCTATTCTAGCGTTGATAGGTATTTGATGTGTATAGTTGAATCCATGTTTCTTTTTAGAATTAATTTAACATTTGGATTTGACTTGAATTGCATGAAAAGGTTGGATAGTAGAGAGTCATTGTTTGTTCCAACCAAGTGTAAGATACAAGAATGGTACTTGAATTTGATTAGATTGTGTTTTGCCATTGCTCATCCGAAAGCTATTCATAGTGTTGAACATGCTGGAAATTGCATAATTGTTTATTATACCATGTTCGATCCATTATATGTCACACGTTGGATAGTTGATTGTTTTGTTGAGTGTTGTGCTGAAGCATTGTCGAGAAGGTACGTTCTCTTGAACCTTATGCATGCTAAGATGTTAGGATTTGATGCAATTAAGGAGTTGTATGCATGTGATGACTTCTTTGCGCCGATTTACATGACTTGTTGCTCAAAATCTCGATCTTTTGATGGTTATTTCGTGCATGAGAGTTTCTTGTTCAAGGGTTCACAGTTGTGTATTCCTAAGTCTTCTATGCGTGAGTTGTTAGTTCTTGAATCGCATGCGGGAGGTTTAATGGGTCACTTTGGTGTGTCTAAAACGTTAAACTTGCTGCATGAACATTTCTTTTGGCCACGTATGAAGCATGATGTTGAGAATGTGTGTAGTAGATGCATTACTTGTAGGAGATCGAAATCTACTTCACATCCTTTTGGTTTATACACTCCTCTACCAGCCCCGTCTTCCCCGTGGATTGATTAATCTATGGATTTCATATTAGGTTCACCACGGTCAAGGTCTGGTCGAGATTCCATATTCGTTGTAGTTGATAGGTTTTCCAAGATGTCTCATTTCATTGCATATAGGAAAACCGATGATGCTGTACACATTGCCAATTTGTTCTTTATACATGTGCATTTACATGGAATACCTAGAACTATTGTTAGTGATAGGGATTCTAAGTTTCTAGCACATTTTTGGCGTGTACTATGGGGTAAGTTAGGTACCAAACTGTTATTTTCTACTGCATGTCATCCACAAACTGATGGACAAACTGAAGTAGTTAATCGCACTTTAGGTACTTTGTTGCGTTCTTTAGTTAAAAACAACTTGAAATCATGGGAAGATTGTTTGCCATATGCTGAATTCGCTTATAATCGCGTTGTGCATTCATCTACCAATATGTCTCCATTTGAAGTTGTTTATGGTTTTAATCCGCTAACGCCTAATGATCTGTTGCCTTTACCTGTTGAGCATCTAACGAGTGTTAAAGGTACGAGAAAAGCGGAACAAGTTAAGGAGATGCATGAGAAAGTACGTGCACATATTGAAGCCGTTGGCACACGTAATGTTGTTCAAAAGAATAAACGGCGCAAGCAAGTGATTTTCCAGCATGGAGATCGTGTTTGGATTCATCTGAGTCCTGGATGGTTTCCCAACTTGAGAAAATCGAAATTGATGCCTAGAGGAGATGGACCGTTCACCGTGCTGAGTCGAGTCAATGATAATGCATATCGCATTG
The DNA here is from genome assembly GCA_026008535.1 of Perilla frutescens. NCBI lineage: Eukaryota > Viridiplantae > Streptophyta > Magnoliopsida > Lamiales > Lamiaceae > Perilla > Perilla frutescens. Next base: position 38,530,050 of record BRKX01000019.1, read on the forward strand.
ATTTACCCGGTGAATATAAGTGTTCATCTACATTTAATGTTGCTGACTTATCTCCCTTTTCTGCAGATGATGAGTTCGAAGTTGATGAGTCCCCGAATTCGAGGACGAATTCTTTTCAGCAGGGGGGGAATGATGAGGTCGTGCAAGGCAATGAAGAAGATGATCCGGAGTTGCAGTTTAAAGGTCCAATGACGCGTTTGCGAGCTAAGAAGTTGCAAGCTTATTTACAAGCTTCTATTCGTTGCAAATTCGAACTTGGTGAAAATGAAGTCAAGGGGAGCTCGAGATTGATCACCATGCTATCCTTAGATGATGAAGAAGGAAGCATGAAGACGTGAGAAGAAGAATGATGCCATTTGGACGTGCGCATAAAGAGTTCTACGCGTTTGCATGGGAATCCGACAAGTTGCTGTTTTTATGCAAAGGTGGCAAGATTAATGCATACATGGGCCACGAATTATTATGATAAATTGAAGCCCATATTGTGTTAATTAGAAGTCCAATAGGCGAGAATTTTGAAGGCCCAAAGTCAGTTTGGGATTTATCCTTATCTAGTTAGATTTAGATAGATTTTTGTTATCTTATTTTTGGTATCTTTTGATTTTATCCTATTTTGATTAGGATTAGTATTAGAATCGAATTCTTAAGTTATTAGGACTCTAATTTTCGTCCTTAACCTCTCCTATAAATAGGAGCACCATGTGACATTCATAATTCAGACAATTGGAAGAAATAAAGAGTTATTCTCAATCTGTCTCACAATCCTTTGGTTGATCAAACTGTTATCTACAATTCTATTATTCTAGCAATACAATAGTCTTATTCAAGTTCTTCAGGGTACAATGAGTACTTGGGAGAATTGCTATCCGGAGAATTAGTCGTGCGCGTTCGAGTTGTTACAACACGGGTTCGCCGATCCTGATTTATCCTTCTACCTTTCATCGCCGCCAAAGTCACCTTTACGACATCCTCCTCCGCCATCCGTACCGTACGCCGCCGTCCCAGCCACCACGAGTCTCCAAGAGTCACCCTACGTGTCATCCATCGAGTCTTTGTTCGTCTTTACGAATTCTAGTAAGTTATACACCTTTCGTGTCCTTTTTCTAGTCTAGTATTTCGTATTTTCTTTAGAGTCGTATTGATCCCTTACTTGTCCGACGTTGTTCCGTTCCTAAGCTTCCGCATATTTCGTCCGTGCCGTGTCCCATAGGTCCCGGGTCACATCAAATGCTATGTTCGGAACACGGATGAATTTGGAGTGTGTATGAATGAGATACGGGTTGAGTATGTGTGGTGAAGGGGCTGTCAAAATTGATGTATGGAGTATAGGTGGTGGTCGTGTATGGTGGAGGGAGAAAAGGAAAGAGATAGATCAATTAATGAAGTTCCAATAAGATTGGGAAATCCAAAAATAAATCTAGAAAGGATATGGAAAGAAATAGGATAGATAAGGATAGAAAGAAAGAGATAAGGTAATAGGGGATTTGGATATGTATCAATCTATGTGACACAATCTAAATACCTTAATTAGCCTAGACTCTAGTAGGAAAGAATCAAAAAATAAAAATAGAGATCTAAAGTAGTTACCAAAATCAAAACAAACTAAGAAGGAAATATCCTAAAAGAAAGAGAATCTAAAAGGACATAACCAACTATGGATTTGTACCCAAAAGGAAGGTACCAACATAAAATAGACACAAAAAGGAAACAATGAATGTACTTCTTTTTTTTTTCGGATTTTTTTTTTATCCGATTTTTTTTTTGATCGTTCTTTTCTCTTTTTTTTTGTACGATCTGTTTTTTTTTTTAACTATGAACAATACGGAAAATAAAGTACAACTCGATAAAACTCAAAACAAAATAAACAGGACAAATAAACAAGTATGGAACCACGAACGATATAAACCGACGTGGCTCTTGATACTAATTTATGATGTGACCCGGGACAATATGACACACGAGACACAAAGGATGCGGAAGCTAGGAAAGAAACTACGTCGGTTACGAAAGGATCCTATACTCGATTAACTAGACGACTTGGACTCAACTAAAATACCTAGATAAATGACACACAAATAAACACAAATCCAAATAACAAGGGCTGTATTGGGATAGTAATAGGGACAATGGTGATGCTGATGAACGAAGATATGGAATAGCTTTAGAAGGGTTAGAGTAGATAGGATATGATATGGTAAAAACGGACTTACAGATTGGACGACACGAACACGAACTTGAACACGATAGTGGCTGGACTTGAGACGAACGTGAATGGCTTGTGATTGAGGTCGAACGGCGTGGATGATGGTGATAAATCGATGTGAATTACAACCCGAAAGTTGCCTTGAATCTCGAACGTACACAAGGCCAAATTCTTTAAGTTGCTCTTTGATAGCGAGTTTCCGACGATCCCTCAAACGTGGTCGGCGAATTCCCTTTGTAAAACTTAGAGATGCTAAATCTAAGAGTATGAATTTAAAAGATCTAAACTCACAAAGATATAAAATGGGGATGAGACAATATTGAAAGCAAAGCTTAAAATTATCAAATATGGTCTAAAGTAACAATGAAATATGGATCCACTATTTATAATAGTTGGATCGAATTCCTAAGGCCTAATGGACGAAAATAAGAAATCCAATTTGAACTAGAATTGGACTTCAACAACTTCATAAACTAGAATTCTATTTAAGGTAGATTTTGTAGATCTTGCCTTATCTAAAAATCTAGTCAAATCTCTATCTAAAATAACCGAAAATCCTAACTTAAAAATCTGCAAAAATTCATCCAAAATAAAATAAATAAAATACTATAGACTAATAAATCAATCCCCTTAATTGGATCATCAAGGGCCGAATTATTTTGGGCTTTTCCACCATGCATGCTTAACTTGGGCTGAATAGCAAGTATACACATCAAGCCCAACAAAAGCACTTCTTGCACGCCTCCTTTATGTATTGCACTCCATGTCTTAATATCCATCTCCCATCTTCAATAATGTCATCATCTTCAAGCTTCCTTGTATTCCGTCTTCAACTTCGAACTTCTTGCGAATTACAGCTTGCAAATATTCTTGCAACTTCTTAGCTCGTAGTCTTGTGACGGGTCCTTTGAATTGCAGCTCTTCATTGACTTCATCATTGCTATGGATGTCCTCATCATACATCAACTTCTAATGGAACATCTTCAACAACCTGTAAAATAGAGATATCACAAGAAAACGATGAAGTCAAGAACATCTCCATAGCAATGATGAAGTCAATAAAGAGCTGCAATTCAAAGGCCCCGTCACAAGACTACGAGCTAAGAAGTTGCAAGAATATTTGCAAGCTGTAATTCGCAAGAAGTTCGAAGTTGAAGACGGAGTACAAGGAAGCTTGAAGATGATGACATTATTGAAGATGGAAGATGGAGATCAAGATATGGAGTGCAATACATGAAGGAGGCGTGCAAGAAGTGCTTTTGTTGGGCTTGATGTGTATACTTGCTATTCAGCCCAAGTTAAGCATGCATGGTGGAAAAGCCCAAAATAATTCGGCCCTTGATGATCCAATTAAGGGGATTGATTTATTAGACTATAGTATTTTATTTATTATATTATGGACGAAATTTTGCAGATTTTTAGTTAGGATTTTTCGGTTATTTTAGATAGAATTTTGACCAGATTTTTAGACAAGGCAAGATCTACAAAATCTACCTTAAATAGAATTCTAGTTTAGGAAGTAGTCAAAGTCCAATTCTAGTCTAATTAGGACTATTATTTTTGTCCCTTAAGCCTTAGGAATTCGATCCAACTATTATAAATAGTGGATCCATATTTCATTGTTATTCAGACCATATTTGATAATTTAAGCTTTGCTTTCAATATTGTCTCAACCCCATTTATATCTTTGTGAATTTAGATCTTTTAAATTCATACTCTTAGATTTAGCACCTCTAAGTTTTACAAAGGGAATTCGCCGTCCACGTTTGAGGGATCGTCGGAAACTCGCTATCGAAGAGCAACTTAAAGAATTTGGCCTTGTGTACGTTCGAGATTCAAGGCAACTTTCGGGTTGTAATTCACATCATTTTATCACCATCCGTACAGCCATCCACCACGCCAATCATCCGTCATCAACGTCCGTTTCAAGTCCAGCCACCATCGTGTTCTTCTCGTTCAATCCGTAAGTCCATTACAACTCTAACATATCCTATCTACTCTAGCCCTTCTATACCTATTCACCATATTTGAACCATCACCATCCCATACATTGTTCTAACCGTCCAAAACAGTCCTACCATTCGTTGGATTTGTGTTTATTTGTGTGTCATTTATCTAGGTATTTTAGTTGAGTCCAAGTCGTCTAGTTAATCGAGTATAGGATCCTTTCGTAATCGACGTAGTTTCTTTCCTAGCTTCCGCATCTTTTGTGTCTCGTGGTGTCATTTAGTCCCGGGTCACATCATGAATTGGTATCAAGAGCCACGTCGGTTTATATCGTTCGTGGTTCCATACTCGTTTATTTGTCCCGTTTATTTTGTTTTGAGTCTTATCGAGTTGTATTTTATTTTCCGTATTGTTCATAGTTAAAAAAAAACAGATCGTACAAAAAAAAAGGAGAAAAGAACGATAAAAAAAAATCGGATAAAAAAAAAACGAAAATCCGAAAATACAAAAAAAAAAAAAGAAGTAAATTCATTGTTTCATTTTTGTGTCTATCTTATTTTGGTACCTTCCTTTTGGGTACAAATCCATAGTTGGTTATTTCATTTTAGATTCCCTTTCTTTTAGGAAATTTCCTTCTTAGTTTGTTTTGATTTTGGTAACTACCTTAGATCTCTTATTTTATTTTTGGATTCTTTCCTTCTAGAGTCTAGGCTAATTAAGGTATTTAGATTGTGTCACATAGATTGATACATATCCAAATCCCCTATTTACCTTATCTCTTTCTTTCTTTCCTTATCCATTCTATTTCTTTCCATATTCTATCTAGATTTATTTTTGGATCTCCAAATCACTTTGGGATTTCATTAATTGATCTATTTTCTTTCCTTTTCTCCCTCTACACTTTCGGCCACCACCCCTACACCACCATACAAATCTCGACAGCCACTACTCCCACACATACTCAACCCGTATCTCATTCATACACATTCCAAATTCATCTGTGTTCCGAACATAGCATTCCCGTCCTTTCCTCCACACCAAATCGCCGAGTTCCCTACTTCCATTTACACGATTTTCACACACTGTGCACCCATATATTGAGTGATACACGAGTGGTAAAATCAAGAGTGAAAACAAACAAGTGACGTGAGACTGTGAGGTCCTACCTTGTTTTCCGTCACGTTTGTTCGTTTTGCAGGACAAATGACTATAGCTCAGCCACCACAGCTAGATCAACGGGAAAATATTTTCTACACCCGTTGTTCCATCCAAGACAAAGTTTGTTCCATGATTATTGACAGCGGAAGTGCAATTAACGCCGTTAGTCAATATGCAGTGGACAAGCTCGGCCTCGTACCACAGAAGCATCCCAAGCCCTATAAGTTGCAGTGGCTTACAGATAGTGACGAATTCAGAGTTACATATCAGGTACACGTTTCATTTACTAAAGGTCGATATACTGACACTGTTTTATGTGATGTCGTCCCTATGGAGGCAACACACATTCTTCTAGGTCGACCGTGGCAATTCGATCGAAGAGTAGTGCACGATTGTCGCGCCAACACTTATTCCTTTGCCTGGAATAGACGAACCACTAGACTAAAGCCTTTGGCGCCCGAGGATGTCATTGAGGATCAGAAGCGGATGCAAGAAAGGTTTAAAGCCGAAAGGGAAAGGAAAGCCGCAGCTACCCAGTGTGAATCAAACGCCACCATCCCTAGCCATACTACGACACCGTTGGAGTCTTGTTCACATCAAGACATGTCGCTTAGTTCATCCAACGCAGATCACCAGTTAAATTCAGATATGATAAGTGAAGCTACAATTCCGTCCCAGCCCATATGCATTGATCTAACACTTGATCCAGGTAAGTTAGACAATCTGTTAATTTCTCAGAACAGTGCTACTCATGATCTTGTGTTTTCTAGTGATGTGCAGATCGAGAAGAGAGAGTTCGAGATTGAGCAGCCTGGAATAGCTACATCCAACCCTGATGGCAGCTCGGAAGAAGTTTCCAACTCTCAAGAGGAGATCAACGAAGAGCTGAAGTTGGAGCACGATGATGTTTGACTCAGAGATCAACTTTTTCTAGATAAGTCATCCAATACCCCCATTGTTTATCTTAAGGACGTGTTACTTGAAATCGAGAGAGGTAAGTACCGTCTAACCTATTCTAGCATTGATAGGTACTTGATGTGTGTAGTTGAATCCATGTTCCTTTTTAGAATTAATTTAACATTTGGATTTTACTTGAATTGCATGAAAAAGTTGGATAGTAGAAAGCCATTGTTTGTTCCAAGCAAGTGTAAGATGTGTGCATGGTACTTGAATTCGATTAGTTTGTATTTTTCCTATGATCATTTGAGAGCTATTCATAGTGTTGTTGAACATGCTGGGATTTGCATAATTGTTTATTATACCACGTTAGATCTATTATATGTTACACATTGGATAGTTGATTATTTTATTGAGTGTTGTGCTGATGCGTTATCTCGAAGGTACACCCTTCTAAACTTAATTCATGCTAAAATGCTTGGTTTCGAGTCCATTAAGTCGTTATATGTTGAGGACGCCTATTTCAGCCCCATATATGCTTCATGTGTGTCGAAATCTAGAGCTATTGATGGTTATTATGTGCATGATGGGTTTTTGTTTAAGGAGTCTAAGTTATGCATTCCTATTTGTTCTATGCGTGAGCTACTTGTGTTAGAATCGCATGTGGGAGGTTTGATGGGTCACTTTGGTGTACATAAGACATTGAACTTGCTGCATGAACACTTTTATTGGCCGCATATGCGTAGAGATGTAGAGAATGTGTGTAGTCGTTGCATTACTTGTCATCAAGCCAAATCCACTTCACACCCATTCGGCCTTTACACGCCCTTACCCGCCCCTACAGCCCCTTGGATTGATATTTCCATGGATTTTATCTTGGGATTACCTAGGTCTAGGTCGGGTAAAGATTCAGTGTTTGTTGTAGTTGATCGGTTCTCTAAAATGGCTCATTTCATTGCATGTAGAAAAATCGATGATGCTGTTCATATTGCCAACTTGTTCTTTGTGCATGTTGTTAGATTGCATGGAATTCCTCGTACTATTGTTAGTGATAGGGATTCTAAGTTTTTAGGACATTTCTGGCGTGTTTTGTGGGGAAAATTAGGTACTAAGTTATTGTTTTCTACTGCATGTCATCCACAAACCGATGATCAAACTGAGGTTGTGAATCGTACATTAGGAGCTTTACTTAGGTCTCTAATTAAGAACAACCCGAAAGTTGCCTTGAATCTCGAACGTATACAAGGCCAAATTCTTTAAGTTGCTCTTCGATAGCGAGTCTCCGACGATCCCTCGAACGTGGACGGCGAATTCCCTTTGTAAAACTTACAGTTGCTAAATCTAAGAGTATGAATTTAAATGATCTAAACTCACAAAGATTAAATGGGGTTGAGACAATATTGAAGCAAAGCTTTAATTATCAAATATGGTCTAAAGTAACAATGAAATATGGATCCCCTATTTATAATAGGTGGACCGAAAATCTAAGGCCTAATGGACGAAAGAAAAGAGTCCAATTTGAACTAGAATTGGACTTCAACAACTTCCTAAACTAGAATTCTATTTAATGTAGATTTTGTAGATCTTGCCTTATCTAAAAATCTAGTCAAAACACTATCTAAAATAACCGAAAATAATAACTAAAAATCTGCCAAAATTCGTCCAATACTATAGGATAAATTAAATAAATAAAATACTATAATCTAATAAATCAATCCCCTTAATTAAATCATCAAGGGCCGATTATTTTGGGCTTTTCCACCATGCATGCTTAACTTGGGCTGAATAGCACGTATACACATCAAGCCCAACAAAAGCACACTTGCACGCCTCCTTCATGTATTGCACTCCACATCTTGATCTCCATCTTCCATCTTCAACAATGTCATCATCTTCAAGCTTCCTTGTACTCCGTCTTCAGCTTCGAACCTCTTGCGAATTATAGCTTGCAAATATTCTTGCAACTTCTTAGCTCGTAGTCTTGTGACGGGTCCTTTGAATTGCAGCTCTTCATTGACTTCATCATTGCTATGGATGTCCTCATCATTCCCCCCTGCTGAAGAGAATTCGTCCTCGAATTTGAAGTGTCATCATGGTCGAATTCATCTGCAGAAAAAGGAGACAAATCAGCAACATTAAATGTAGAAGAACACTTCTACTCACTAGGGACATCAATGCGGTATGCATTATCATTAACACGGCTCAAAACAGTGAATGGGCCATCTCCACGGGGCGACATGATACGAACCCGAAAAGCATAAAAGAATCAAATCCAAGACTACCATTGAGAGCTTCAAAGATAATCATGTTGTTCAAGATTAAAGATTGGAGATCAAGATTTGAAGAACAAAAGTGCATGAAAATATTCAGATATTTTAGGCAGCCCATAAAGATCAAATATTCAGCCAGAGATTGGTCAACATGCTATCATATTAATGATATGATCCTGAAAAGCCTTGAAGAATCAAATTCTGAGCTATCATTCAAAGGTCCGAGGATTGTTAGGATGATGGCCATCAAAGATTGGAAATCAAGATTTGAAGAACAATATATGATGATCAAGATCACACCATGGGATATCAGACTTAAAGAGTTGAAGATGGAAGTTCAAAGAGCCAGTCGATATGGGCATACTATCTGGTTGAAGATAAAATTGGTGTGTAGATTTGATGAGATCGAGCAAGGCAAAGAAGAGGATGATCCGGAGTTGCAATTTAAAGGTCCTATGACGCGTTTACGAGCGAAGAAGTTACAAGATTATTTACAAGCTTCTATTCGTCGCAAATTCGAGTTGCATGAAGATGAAGTGTCGAGCAGCCCAAGATTGATCACCATGCTATCCATTGATGATGAAGAACGAAGCATGAAGATGTGAGAAGAAGAATCACGCCATTTGGACGTGCGCATGAAGAGTTATACGCGTTTGCATGAGAATCCGACAAGTTGCTGTTTTTCATGCAAAAGGTGGCAAGAATTAATTAACCATAATATGGGCCACGAATTTATCCATTGAATTCAGTCCATTGTTGTGTTAATTAAAGGTCCAATAGGCGAAATTTCAAGCCCAAAAATCAGTTTGGGATTTATCCTTATCTAGTTAGATTTAGATAGATTTTTGTTATCTTATTTTTGGTATCTTTTGATTTTATCCTAGATTGATTAGGATTAGTTTAGGATTGATTTTTATCACTTAATTAGGGTTAATTTTCGTCCCTCTATGTCCCTATAAATAGGGGATCCATTTGTTACATTAAAAGTTAGACAATTACAAGAAATAAACAAGTTATTCTCAATCTGTCCTCAGATCTTTTGTTGATCGAAATTTTATCTTCAAAATTCTATTGTTTTAGCAACTCACTCAATAGTCTTAATCAAGTTCTTCAGGGTACATTTGAGTACTTGGGAGAATTTCTATCCGGAGAAGCTAGACGTGCGCGTTCGGGTTTTCAACACGGGTTCGCCGAATTTAGCCGATTCAACAACATACATCGCCGCCGCCCATCCAATCAATTCTGACGACCACCACCGCCAATTCCAGCCATACCACCGTGATTCCAGCCACCTCAAGTCGTTCCATCGAGTCTTAGTCGAGTCTACGTTATCTAGTAAGTTCTTTAATCATTCGAGTCTTGTTCGTTTCTAGTCGAGTCTTTTTTTTTGTTTTCTCTTTCTTCGTATTGATCCCTTACGCATCCGATGTTGTTCCATTCCTTAGCTTCCGCATATTTCATCCGTGTCGTGTCCCATAGGTCCCGGGTCACATCATAAATCCTTTCGTCCGTGTCGTGCCCCATAGGTCCCGGGTCACATCATAAATTGATAGCATGTTGACCAATCTCGGGCTGAATATTTGATCTTTATGGGATGCCCAAAATATCTGAATATTTTCATGCAATTGTGTTCTTCAAATCTTGATCTCCAATCTTTAATCTTGAACAACATGATTATCTTTGAAGCTCTCAATGGTAGTCTTGGATTTGATTCTTTTATGCTTTTCGGGTTCGTATCAAGTAGGTTATTAATTTAATTACTTTTACATTATTCATATAGGATTTTTAGTATGATAAAAAAAATATGTTAAGTATGCCAATTATGCAAAATTTATGCTAATTATGCAACTAATTATTCAAAGTAGGCTAATAGTGATGTGGTTTTTTATTATATCAATATTTGAAATTATGTTATGTTTGAGAGTGATGTGACCCGGGGCCTATGGGACACGACAAAGATAAACGATGCGGAAGCTATGGAACGAAACTACGCCGGTGAAGTAAGGGATCAATACGTATCTAACTAGACGACTAAGACGAATTAAAATACTTAGACTACGACACACAAAATTAACACAAAATCCAAATATATGGGCTGTCTTGGAAGGTTAAAGGAACGACGATGGTGAAGGAAAATCGATGGTGAGGTATAGGTGAAGAATGGCCTGAGTAGATAGGGTATGATAGAGATATAACGAACTTACGGATTAGTGGAACAACTTGAGAACTTGATGGAAGGAACTCGAACTGAATTTGTAACGGCTTGATAGTGATATGGACGAATTGTGGCAAGATGGAGGACGTCGATATGGAGGCGTCGATGTTGTTGTAGAATGAATCGAACTCGGAGCGTCCACCTAGTGAAGATTACTCCACCAACGAATCACCACTTGAATCCTCTTCGTAGCAATCCAACCCTAGCACCACACGAGCACTAGAACGAGACTTGAAATAAAACCTAAAGTTTGCTGAGCTTTAAGAGTGTAATTTTCGAACCAAATCACAAAGGTTTTGAAGGGGGTGAGACTATATTGAAAGCACAAAGCTAAATTTATCAAATAGAGTCTAAAATAATAATGTAACATGGATCCCCTATTTATAGTGTTAGAGGGGCACGAAAATAAGTAGAAAAAGAGACTAAAAGATGATCCAAAAAGGATCTCTAACTATATTAGGAAGATACCTAAACTAGAATTCTATTCAAGGTAGGAAATTGCCTTAAATACAATTCTAGTCAAACTTGACCTCACTATGGATGAAAAATTACTCCTAAATAATTAAATAAATCTGATCCAACTATAGTCTTAATTAAATAATACTATAGTCTAGATAAAAAATAACAAGTGTCGGAACTACTCGGTATGGGCATACCGACCGAAACTAGTCGGTTTGGGCATACCGACGGTTCACGCACAAATGCACTTCAACTCTTCAAGTGTAATTCTCCATGGTGTGTTCTTGATCTTCAATGGTTAATAAATTAACCAACTTGGAATCTCCTCTTCCGGATTCTTCATCTCCAATCTCGAGCTTTCTTCGAATCATCACTTGCAAGTAAGCTTGCAACTTCTTAGCTCTTGATCTTGTGATTGGTCCTCGAAATTGCAACTCCGGATCTTGATCATCTTTGTTGCTCATGGCTTCATCAGAGAGCATGTTTGATAATCATCATTGAATAATATATATTTATTTTAAGGAATTAGGGCTCCTAGATCCTCTTTATTACTTGTTTAATTTGAATGGGATGAGGGCCCCTGGATTATTCTTTATTGAATTGCTGGTGTTTGTTGGTTTTGAGGATGTCGACTTTGTTGGATTGAGGATGAGTATGTTAAGTTATAATTAAACAAAACTTTACATATTGTTATCTTTATTATTATATATTCTAATATGTTAATTATTTTGTGCATTTTAAGTGCTTTGATACGACGGGCTACACTTAGATACCAGTTCATGCTGCCATCACAGTAAATTTTAAGAAATTTTTTCATCGACGGGCTACATACACTTGGAAGATGGTGCCCGCTGAGGTCAGGATGCATTATATGGATGAGTTGAGGGTATTGTTCCTTAATCTTTTGAGTTTTAACTTCTATTTTGATTTATTTTTTAAAGTTTAACATTGTTATATGTTTTCAATATATTGCGGAAAGAGTTTTCTTGGGATCCTACCGAGACGGATATTATTGTAAAGAGATGGAACTCAAAGGCTATTGAAGGATACAAAGACATGGTCTATCTACTCTTTCAAGAAAAATAAGACCAAGGGCTGCCCTGACTTTATGTCTCCTGAGTGTGAAAGAGTTTATGTGCCTATTGGAACAATGAGGCCTTCAACGCCAATTATAGCATCGCATCGAAGAATTGCCCCACTGAGCCCGATAGTCCCGATATTGGCATTGTCAAGCACCGAGGAGGATCCAAGAGTGCAGGGAACCCTAAATGAATAATTTATTAATTTGTTTGTTATATGTGTATGCTAACATATTTTTATCAAATAGGCTTAGGAGAATCGATTCCAGGTAAAGATGAACTGCAAGAGGTGGACGTGATGTGACCCGGGACCTATGGGACACGACACGGACGAAATATGCGGAAGCTAAGGAACGGAACAACGTCGGATGTGTAAGGGATTAATACGAATAAAGAGAAAATATGAAAAGACTCGACTAGAGACGAACAAGACTCGAATGAAAATAGAACTTACTAGGAACGAAGACTCGAACTATGACTCGATGATTGACTCTTGGATGGCTTTGGTGGTGGCTGGAACGACAGCGGACGGCGGCGTTGTGGCGGAGGACGTCGTGAAGGTGGATTTGGCGGTGGTGAAGTATAGATTGAATCGGCTATGCGGCGAACCCGTGTTGAAAAAACTAGAATGCGCACGTCTAACTTCTCCGGATAGCAATTCTCCCAAGTACATGATTATACCCTGAAGAACTTGAATAAGACTATTGGATTGCTAATTAAATAGAATTGTTTGTAAGGTTTCGATCAACAAAAGATCTTAGAGACAAAAGAGAAATAATTCTTGTATTCATGCAATTGTCTAACTTTTAATGTAATAAATGGATGTCCTATATATACTAATAGGCTATGAATGAAAATTAGACCTATTTGGATGATAAAAATCGACCCTAGACTAATTCTAATCAAACTAGGATTGTTTCCTTATCCAAAATCTGTTTTTAAGAAAAGAATCAAAAGATACCAAAAATAAGATAAGAAAAATCTAACTAGATAAAGATAAATCCCAAATTGACTTGGGCCTTCATTCTCTCCACTTTGGACTTCATCACACAACATGAGCCTATCCAAATTCACGACATGGGCTGATCCAAATTCGTCCATGCTTCTGGCAACTAAGACATGGTCACACCTTATTCGCCATAACCTCCTGGATTGGCTTCAAATTGTAATCTTCAAATCTTCGCCCAAAATTGCTTCAATCCATCAAGGTATGATCCTTATTGATACGAACCCGAAAAGCATAAAAGAATCAAATCCAAGACTACCATTGAGAGCTTCAAAGATAATCATGTTGTTCAAGATTAAAGATTGGAGATTCAAGATTTGAAGAACACAAGTGCATGAAAATATTCAGATATTTTGGGCAGCCCATGAAGATCAAAATATTCAGTCCGAGATTGGTCAACATGCTATCAATTAATGATGAAGAAGGAAGCATGAAGACGTAAGAAGAAGAACGACGCCATTTGGACGTGTGCATGAAGAGTTCTACGCGTTTGCATGGGAATCCGACAAGTTGCTGTTTTTCATGCAAAAGGTGGCAAGAATTAATTAACCATAATATGGGCCACGAATTTAATCATTTAATTCAGCCCATTGTTATGATTAATTAGGTCCAATTAGGCGCGAATATTGAAGCCCAAAATCAGTTTGGGATTTATCCTTATCTAGTTAGATTTAGATAGATTTTTCTTATCTTATTTTTGGTATCTTTTGATTTTATCCTAGTTTGTTTAGGATTAGTTTTGGATAAGTTTTTATTACTTCTAGGACTCTAATTTTCATCCATATATGCTCCTATAAATAGGAGTACCTTGTGACATTCATAATTCAGACAATTGCAAGAAATAAAGAGTTATTCTCAATCTGTCTCACGATCCTTTGGTTGATCAAACTGTTACCTACAATTCTATTGTTCTAGCAATACAATAGTCTTATTCAAGTTCTTCAGGGTACAACGAGTACTTGGGAGAATTGCTATCCGGAGAAATTAGATGTGCGCGTTCGAGTTGTTACAACACGGGTTCGCTGATCCTGATTTATCCTTCTACCTTTCATCGCCGCCAAAGTCACCTTCCCGACGTCCTCCACCAACAATATCGCCGTCCGCCGTTGAGTTCCAGCCATCCAAGATTTCCTTCGTATCATTAGTCGAGTCCTAGTTCGTGCCTACGTATTCTAGTAACTTCTACGCCTTTCGATTCTATTCCGTTTCTAGTAGAGTCTTTCTTGTTTTCTCTTTGTTCGTATTGATCCCTTACGCATCCGACGTTGTTCCGTTCCTTAGCTTCCGTATCTTTCATCCGTGTCGTGTCCCATAGGTACCGGGTCACATCATAAATTGATAGCATGTTGACCAATCTCGGGCTGAATATTTTGATCTTCATGGGCTGCCCAAAATATCTGAATATTTTCATGCACTTGTGTTCTTCAAATTTTGATCTCCAATCTTTAATCTTGAACAACATGATTATCTTTGAAGCTCTCAATGGTAGTCTTGGATTTGATTCTTTTATACTTTTCGGGTTCGTATCAAACATCACCTCGTTCCGATTCAATCTGTAAGTCCGTTTCATCTCTATCATATCCTATCTACTCTAGCCATTCTAAACCTATTCATCACCGTCGATCATCATTATCCTAGCCATCCTTATTCCGTCCCAAAACAGCCCTATTATATTGCATTTGTGTTTATTTGTGTGTCATTTATCTAGGTATTTTAATTGGGTCTTAGTCGTCTAGTTAATCGAGTATAGGATCCTTTCCTAATCGACGTAGTTTCTTTCCTAGCTTCCGCGTCTTTGTGTCTCGTTGGTCATTTAGTCCCGGGTCACATCATTTAATTTTATTACGTGTCATCGAGTTGTAATAGCATAGTTATCATTTAAAAAAAAAGAAAAAAAATTGGTTAAAAAAAAAGGAAAACCGAAAAAAAAAATTTGTTCGGATAAAAAAATAAAAAAAATTCGAAAATTAAAAAAAAAGAAAAAAAAAAAGAGAAAAGAGGCATATTCATTGTGTTACCTATTGAGTCTTGTTTTAATTTTGGTATTTTCCTTTTAGTACTTTTCTATAGTTGGTATTTTCCTTCTAGTTAAATTCTATAGTTGCTACCTTCCATTAGAGTTATATTTTATTTTTGGAACTTTCCTTTCAAGTTTTATTTTTATTTTAGTAATTTCCTTTTGAGTTGTAATTTATTTTTAGTTCTTTCCTTTTAGAGTCTAGTAAAGAATCCAAAAATAAAATAAGATATCTAAGGTAGTTACCAAAATCAAAACAAACTAAGAAGGAAATTTCCTAAAAGAAAGGGAATCTAAAAGGAAATAACCAACTATGGATTTGTACCTAAAAGGAAGGTACCAAAATAAAATAGAACACAAAAGGAAACAATGGATATACCTCTTTTTTTTTTTTTGAATTTTCGGATTTTTTTTTTATCCGATTTTTTTTTTGATCGCTTCTTTTCTTTTTTTTTTAAACAATGAACAATATGGAAATTAAATTACAACTCGATAAAACGCAAAACAAAAATAAACGGGACAAATAAACGAGTATGGAACCACGAACGATATAAACCGACGTGGCTCTTGATACCAATTTATGATGTGACCCGGAACTCAATGACCAACGAGACACAAAAGACGCGGAAGCTAGGAAAGAAACTACGTCGATTACGAAATGATTCTATACTCGAATAACTAGACGACTAAGACTCAATTAAAATACCTAGACTTATGACACACAAATAAACACAAATCCAAAGGGACAAGGGCTGTTTTGGACGAGTAGGGAAACGGTGTTGGTGAAGGTATTTCGATGATAGTGAATGGGTTTAGAAGGCTAGAGTAGATAGGGTATGATAGAGATGGAACGGACTTACAGATTAGGACGAGACGAACACGATGGTGGCTGGTCTTGAAACGG
Organism: Perilla frutescens; assembly: GCA_026008535.1. Taxonomy (NCBI): domain Eukaryota; kingdom Viridiplantae; phylum Streptophyta; class Magnoliopsida; order Lamiales; family Lamiaceae; genus Perilla; species Perilla frutescens. Next base: position 38,546,205 of record BRKX01000019.1, read on the forward strand.
ACGTTGATGATGATGTTTGACGTCAAAGATGGCTGGATGGTTGATGATAGGTTGCTGTGAATCACAACCCGAAAGTTGCCTTGAATCTCGAACGTACACAAGGCCAAATTCTTTAAGTTGCTCTTCGATAGCGAGTTTCCCACGATCCCTCAAACGTGGACGGCGAATTCCCTTTGTAAAACTTAGAGATGCTAAATCTAAGAGTATGAATTTAAAAGATCTAAATTCACAAAGATATAAAATGGGGTTGAGACAATATTGAAGCAAAGCTTTAATTATCAAATATGGTCTAAAGAATAATGTTCACAATGATCCTCTATTTATACTAGAGGGGAGCACGAAATTTCTAGCTAAAACTAACTAAAAGACTTGTCCAAATTGGACTAGAAAACTTCCTAAACTAAAATTCTATTTAAGGTAGATTTTGTAGATCTTACCTTATCTAAAATCCTAGTCAATCTTTGACTCAATCATAACCAAAAATTACAGTAATTAAATAATAAAAACTGGACTCAAATAATTAATTATTATAGTCTAAAATAATTAATTAAAATAACTAAGATAATTCGAAACCCCACAAAGTGTCAAAAGGGTTCGAATTCTCGGATGCCTCTGGTAGATAAGACATGGTCACGCCTTATTCGCCATAACCTCCTGGATTAGCATCAAATTGAAATCTTCAAATTTTCGGCCAAGTATGCTTCAATCCATCAAAGTATGATCCTCATCTTCAATTGAAAGCATAGTAATGATCTTGGAGCGGCTTTGCAAATTCACTTCTTCCTCGAGCTTCTTCCGTACATAACCTTGCAAGTAACCTTGAAGTTGTTTAGCTCGTAACCTTGTAACTGGATCTCTAATTTGCAACTCCGGGTTTAAATCTTCATTGTTATGGATGTCCTCATCAGTTTCTCCGAATATCAGTTGTTCACTAACTATTTTTACCGTGGTATGTCTACTTTTGACAGGAAAATTATAGATACTGCTAGTGGAGGATCTCTCACGAACAAAACTCTGGCCGAGGCAAAACAACTCATCAGCGACATGGTCTCTGGAGGTCAACAATATGAAGAAGAGGACGATGACTGGTGTAGACCTGTGAAGGGGATTGAGCGAGTTGAGAGCTCCGGTGTCAATGAAAAGATCGATGCCCTGACTTCTTTGGTTCGAAGTCTAGCTGTGGCGCAAGCTCAAAATATCCGCTGTGGAATCTGCTCAGAAAATGGCCACTTTACTGATGCTCGCCCAACTTTGCAAGATCCGTTAACCGAGCAAACCTACTATGGGTCCGGTGATGCACAATATGATGCCCAAAGATGGAGAAATTATGATCCGTACTCAAACACATACAACTCAGGTTGGAAGGACCATTCGAACCTCGGCTGGAGGCAGCCGCAGGGCAGTTAGTGTGCCCACACGGACCGATCTGAGCCATCTATGAGTGAGATCATGAAGAGTCTCGAGCAAAGCACAAGCCTAGTGAACAGTCTAGCGCAGAGCCAAAAGGCCTTTCAACAGGAGACACAAGCTGCCCTGGGCAGTATGGGCATGCAGATCACGCAGCTCGCCACGCAAATGAACAAGATGCAGGTGAATCAAGGCAAACTCCCATCTCAAACTAAAACGAATCCAAGAGCGCATGTTTGCGCTGTCAGTTTGAGAAGTACGGAGGAGTTAACCGAGTTGGAGGCCAAGAAAGAAGAAAAGAAGCCGGAAGGGCATACTGAAGGGTCAAAAAAAGAATCTGGCGGAAGGAATGAACAACCAGCTATGTCTTTTCTCTTTCAAACTGAGCTGAATCCACAAGGGAACATCAGTGTTGTGACCCTTCGAAGCGGCAAAGAATTGGTTGAGGTGGAAACAAAGAAGAAGAAAGACAACACGCGGTGTGGGCAAACTGCAGAAGCTGAAGACAAACCAAGCACAGAGGGCAAACAATCTGCTGCAACGTTTGCCCTTACTGAGGTACAAGTGCCAACTAAATATTCTAACCCTATTAATGCAGCTCCTTTTCCTTCCAGGTTAACAAGGCACAAGAAAGAGGGAGATGAGAAAGAGATATTCGAGCTTTTCAAGAAAGGCGAGATCAACCTACCTCTGATCGATGCTATCAAACAAGTCCCTAGATACGCGAAGTCCTTGAAAGAACTATGCTCTAAGAAGATACGATATGGGAAAGATGCAAAGATCACGGTTGGTGAGACTGTTTCAGCCGTTATTCAACAGAATTACCTCAAAAATGCCGCGATCCAGATTCAGAGGAAGAAAGGGCAATCCGCGAGATAGTCCAGCAGACAGGCCGTTTGCCCTTACCGAACAATTCAAAACCGATTTTACCATCTCATGTGAAGGCCCCTGTGTTGGGGCTGAAAGGGCGAGAAGCAAGGTTGGTCGAGTTTTTGAAGAAACATAAAGGTGCGGGGACGGAAACAATTCCTTTCGACAGGGGTAGATCGGATATCCCTGAATTTGTCTCTTGACCGTACCTCCCCACGTCGAGCCTCAGACGTTAAATAAGGGCGCTTCTCGGGAGGCAACCCGATTTCTTGTTCTTTTATTCTTTTTATTTTTTAATTTTCACTTTATTCTTTTTATTGCTTTAATTTTCTTATTTTTCTATCCTTTTAATTCAGCCATCTCATTATATAAAAAAAACAAAACAAAAAAAAATGAAAAAAAAATAACAATGAGAGGAACCACAATTTTCCAGGCCGCAAGGGCATACCGCATACAGAGGAGTGGATTTTGGAAGTCACCACCACATTCAAGTGTGGGGGGTGCTTATGCAATTTCGGTTCTGAGAGACTCCGCATACCCCTTTCTGATCCCGATCCTTTGCCTGCCATGTTATTCCGTTTGGAGGATTTTGCTGCTATGAAACTCTTATTTGTGAATGACCAGGGCCATTATCAGCTTACCCGGCCGGGCATTGAAGGCCCGCGTCGCTCTATTTCTGCAGGACCTGCTGCTTCCTCACTCCTCCCAGCGATTGAGGAGTTGATCACCGCTGCCACCACTCGACTTGAGGACAGCCGTGGCCACCGGCTGGATGAGATTGATGGTCGCCTGGACGTGATGGAGCAAGTAATCCGCCATCTGGCGGATCAGAGTTAGTCCTTCTTCTCCCCCCTTTGTTAATTTTTGTTTGATTTTGTCTGTTTGTTCTTTTGGTTTTTGCTTTTGGTGTTGCCCTGTGTGTTTACATTTTCTTTTATTTTCGTATCCCTTCTCACAGCGAGGACGCTGTCTTTTCCGAGTGTGGGAGGGGTATATAATGTCTCGTGTTCACGTTTTTATCTATGTGAAAATAAAAAAATTTGAGTCAGTTATCTTTGGATTTTTGCTTGGGATTTTGCCTAGGTGTTGATAGCTTGAATTGATGAGAATGAGGATGTATGAGCTGTGAATGGTTTGACTGGATGAGCGGTTGAATTTTTGATATAATATGTCATGTTTTGGATGAGATCTTGGATGATGAATCATGTTTTCAATCACTATTTTTTTAAGCCTACAAATTGTGAGTTCTTGAGCCTATGAGCCTGTATGAATTAAGAGCTCAATTTTTGCATAATGAGTGTTGTCTGATTTAGTTATTGGATACTTGAATTGCTTTGCTGCCCCTATTGTTACCACATCTGCTTTCATGCACAAAAATGATTAAGGCATCTAGGGATACCTAAGCTATTGGCCTAAGAAAACACCCTACCCATACATTGCCAATTAGTGAGCCATGTTGAGCCTAAAAAGACCCATTTTTTGTTGTTTACAGCCACTATGCATAAGCCATAGCCCTTCTTTTGGCCTGTTTTTTTTTCCCTAGAAACATGCAAGTACCTGAATGAATGATGTCTACGCTGCACAAATAAGAAATATGAGGTCTTGAAAAAAAAAATTGTGAATGTTAATACTCTACTCCTTCAAAAAAAAAAAGAATATGAATAAGAAGCAAAGCTTCCATCAAAACAGAAAGAAAAAGCAAAAAAAAGAAGAAGAAGAAGAAGAAGAAGAAAAGAGAAAATGAGGAGTAGAGTATGAAGAGAGTAAATGAAGCTGTGTGCTCAGAATTTTGAAATAAGACCTGTGCTGATGTTGTTGTGCCGTGCTGGAAAAGGGATATACATTCTTATACTTGCATTGTTTCTTTCACTTTAGGTACTTTGGCCAAATATTTCCTACCTCATGAACCTAAGCCCCATTACAACCAAAAGAGGAAAGACCTTGTGATTTGTGTTTTGAAATTGAAGTGTGACATCTCTAGGTGACAAAATGAGCAATTCTATGTTGAAAAGAACTGATCATGACTTTCGAGTGAACAGCCTCATGACCTGATTTCTTTGAGAGTGAATGAGTGCATCTTGGTGAGGCTAGATTGTGAAGCATAATTCTAACTTGATTGACAAAGTGTTGGCATGTTCTTGATCAAAACTGGTTGGTGGTTTGTGGAAGGGTTGTCACAGCTCACACTCTGAATTTACATCACTTTGAGGAATTAACACTTAGTCGTTTCTCCAGTTTGAAGTCTGTTTTTGTTCTTGATGTTTTCTTTGTTCTTTGTTTTTGTTGCTCAAGGACGAGCAAGGGTTAAGTGTGGGGGGATTTGATAGGACGTATTCTACTTGTTATTATCACTACTTTTTGGTGTCTTTTCTCCTTATTGTTTACCCTATATTTGTGTATTTTGGTGCTTTGATGTATTGTTAAGATGTGTAGGGACATGGTACAAAAATGGAGAAAAGAGGTAAGGTTTTGGTGCAAGAAAAGATACAAGTGAAGAAAAGGGAGAAGTTCGAGCAGAGCAAGCTGCAAGGGCATGCAGCAGGATGATTGAAGCAAGGTTCTGGAGGCCCAGTCCAGAATACGTTTTGGGCTTGCTGAAGCCCAGTTCTCAGCCCATGCGCGAACCTGGACGCGGCTGCAACAGATTCCACCGCTAAGAGTCCCTATTTTGCCAATTACCTAGTTGGGATTAGATTAGGATGTTAATTTCCATGTGGATACTATGTTAATTAAGGATATTATATATAGATTAGGACTTATCATAATTCCATTCGATTATTCACGATTAACGCAAGAACGCAGCAGCAGAGAAACGCTTGGAGCAGATTTTATATTTCATCTTCTTCATTAATTTATGTTGCTCGATTCCAGCATGCAACGTAGCGACGACGAAGCTCCGCTTATATAATAACTGTGAGATCTAATTGTTTGTTCATAATTAATTGATGCATGTATTTGTTATTCTTGGAATTCGGGTCGTAATTGTTCTAAGTCTATCAAGTAGTTGCAAATATTTGGTAGGTTGTGATTAATTACTAGCCAATTTAAATCGGCCATACGTAATCGTGGTTTAGGTTTAATAAGTGGTAAAACGGTTGCTCAAATAACTAGGGGAATAACATAATTAATTTTACAGTCTTGCGTCAGAGCCTGTAAGTTAAGAATCGGGTCTTTCTCGTGCTCATTGTTGTCGGCTCATTAAACTTACAGAGCGTCTCTTACAGTTGTCAGTCGATTAGAAAAGTAATTAATGAAGCGTCTTCTTAATTATCGAAACAGTATGGAGAGATGAGGTCATGTCAGAAGCGTCTTCGGTGACTATAACTGATTTGCATGGTTTGATTAATCAATTCCTGCATCTGTGATCAGTGTTATAAGTGGAGTGGAGTTCGTTGGACCCGGAATACCCTTTTTGCATTGGTTTAATTCAGTTCGTTTGCATAAGTATTTTCTTTAGTTGGTTATTTCATTCTTCAATTTATTTTGTTATAAAATTCACGCGATTCTGGAGGTTTGGGCACGCAGACTGAAAGTCAAGAGTAATTCTCGCTGGTCCTTTGGGAGACAATCCTGCTTGCCACTGTACTCTGCAATGTAGGCTTGCCGACGAAAGTCGGAACTTTTATTTTTGGTGAAAAACGACGCACCAGTGATCGAATAAGTGTTGGCCAAACCATCGTGAACCGCTTTTCTGTCGAATAACACAGAACCATCACACAGAACAGTGTCAGAATAACAACCTTTAGTAAATAAAACATGTACCTGACCTGTTACTCGAATAGAACCGCGATCTGTAAGCCACTGCAGCTTGTAGGGCTTCGGATGCTTTGTTGTAGTGAGGGCGAGTTTATCAACGGCATACTGACTGATTGCATTGATCACGCTCCCACTCTCTATAATCATCGCACAAGTCTGATCTTTGATAGCAACTCGAGTGTAGAAAATATTCTCACGCTGCGATTGCTCTTCGTCTTCACGATTGATATTCAGACTGCGGATAGACACTAAAAGCTGACATGAGGTAGTTCGGCCTCATCTTCTTCCTCGTCGACTTCAGGTGACTCGACGGCACTAATGGCGACGTGCTGAGGCTCCTCTTCATCTTCACTGTCTGATTCAAGCCCGTTTTGTTCATTGAGGAACAAAACACGACGGTTCGGGCACTGATTCTGAAAATTGCCCCAACCTTGGCATTTATGACACTGGATGTCACGGGCTCGATTAGGGGCTGCATTCGGCGTTGTATTGGGCTGATTGGGCCGTTGGAATGGGGGCTTCGGGGTCGACGTCGGTATAGACTCGGGTCTACGGCTGAACTGCGGTGTAGAACGGTCGAATCGCCGTTCAGGTGGTCCGGGCTGACCTCAGAGTCGTGTAGACTCAGAAGAAGGTGTAGAAGGTGATATGGAATGTGTTGTTCCATGATGGACGAACGGCAGCTGCATTGTGATGGGATCGACGGCGACCTTCTCTCAGCTGTTTTTCCACAATCGATGCGTACTGCACCATCCTTTCTACACTGGTGAAGTCCTTCACTCGACTTCATATGCAATGTCGGGATTCATGCCTTCAATGTACCTGATGATGGTAGCATTTAAGGTCTCCTCATTTCCGACTGAGTTCAAGGCTGTCTTCAACTCTTTGTGGTACTCTTCGATCGAACGGGTGCCTTGTTTGATCCGGTTGAGCTTCTTTTCGAGCTCTCTCTCATAGTGGACTGGAATGAAGCGTCCTCGCATCAATGCCTTCATTTCTTCCCATGTATCAATCGGCGGATTGCGATTTCTGCGCCTCCTCTCTTGCTGCATCTCCCACCAAGTGGCTGCGTAGCCTCTAAACTCCAAACAGGCTAACTGTACCTTTTTTACTTCTGTAAAGTCGTAGCAGTCAAAAACTTCTCTACCTTACGTTCCCAATCAAGATAGACATCAGGATCGTGAAGGCCTTCAAACTCCGGTATGCTCGTTTTGATGTTATTGAGCATACGGTCTTCACCATAGTCATCATGACCATTTCCACGTCTCTGGCGGCGGCCTCGGTCGAATTCTTTAGTGTTCTCATCAAAGTACTCCTTATCGGGCTCATTTTGACACCCGTTGTGTTGAGCTGGTCCTCGAACTGCTTGAGTAATGGTTGGTATAATCTTAGTGCGTTCAATAACATGCACTAAGCTATCAAATTTGTTAGACAGGGCCTGGTGCTGTCTCTGGAAGTGCTTTGAGAGTGCCTCAAAATGATACTTAGGATCCCACGGGGCGGGTGGATCCGAAGTCGACTCCATGGGGGCTTTGGACGGATCTCGGGATGGGTCCAAAGGTGGAGTATCGGCTGGGGGAGTCAAGGATGACTCGGAACGGGTACCTTTCTTCATGATACCTACAAAATGAACAAACGTAAAAGAAAACAAGGTAGGACCTCACAATCTCACGTCACTTGTTTATTTTCTCTCTTGATTTTACCACTCGTGTATCACTCAATATATGGGTGCACAGTGTGTGAAAATCGTGTATATGAAGGTAGGGAAATCGGTTACTTTGTGTTGAGGAAGGACGGGAATGCTACTCTCGGAACACGGATGAATTTGGTGTGTATGGATGAGATACGGGTTGGGTATGTGTATGGTAGGGGGCTGCCGAATTGATGCGGTGGAGTAGGGGTGGTGGTCGAATGGATAGAGGTAGGAAAAGGAAGGAAACAGATCAATTAATGAAGTCCCAAATTGATTAGGAGATCCAAAAATAAATCTAGATAGAATAAGGAAAGAAATAGAATGGATAAGGAAAGAAAAAAGAGATAAGGTAAGTAGGGAATTTGGATATGTATCAATCTATGTGACAGAATCTAAATACCTTAATTAGCCTAGACTCTAAAAGGAATGAACCAAAAATAAAATAAGACACCTAAGGAAGTTACCAAAATAAAAACAAACTTGGAAGGAAATATCCAAAAAGAAAATAGAATCTAAAAGGAAATAACCAACTATGGATTTGTACCAAAAGGTAGGTACCAAAAATAAAATAGAACACAAAAGAAAACAATGAATATACTTCTTTTTTTTTTTGAATTTCGGATATATTGTTTTTTTTTATCCGATTCTTTTTTTTATCGTTTCTTTCTTTTTTTTTTATACGATCTCTCTTTTTTTTTTGAACAATGAACAATACGGAAATTAAATTACAACTCGATAAAACTTAAATAAAATAAACGAGACGAATAAATGAGTATGGAACCACGAACGATATAAACCGACGTGGCTCTTGATACCAATTTATGATGTGACCCGGGGCTATGGGACACGACACAACTCAAATATGCGGAAGCTAGGAAAGAAACTATGTCGATGAAGTAAGGAAACAATACTCGATTATCTAGAGGACTAAGACTCAATTAAAATACCTAGACAATGACACACAAAATAACACAAATCCAAACAATTAAAGGGTTGATTTGGACGAGTATATGGACGGTATGGATTAAGGTATTTTCGATGATGATGTGTAGGTTTAGAAGGGCTAGAGTAGATAGGGTATGATAGAGATGAAACGGACTTACGGATTTAACGAACGTGAATGGAACTTGGATCGAATCATGGCTGGACTTGAAACGGACAAACGGCGATGATGGTTGACGTCGAACGGCGGCTATGGATGGTGGTTTGTTGATGTGAATCACAACCCGAAAGTTGCCTTGAATCTCGAACGTACACAAGGCCAAATTCTTTAAGTTGCTCTTCGATTAGCGAGTTTCCGACGATCCCTCGAACGTGGACGGCGAATTCCCTTTGTAAAACTTAGAGTTGCTAAATCTAAGAGTATGAATTTTGATATCTAAACTCACAAAAGATTAAATGGTTGAGACGATATTGAAAGCAAAGGCTTAATAATTCAAATATAGTCTAAAGTATGAATGTCACATGGATCCCCTATTTATAACTATAGAGGACCGAAAATTAAAACAAGAGGGCCGAAAATTTCAAGGCCAAAACAAACTAGACTAGAACTAGGAAACTTCCTAAACTAGAATTCTATTTAAGGTAGAACTTGTAGATCTTACCTTATCTAAAATTCCTAGTCAAACTATGACTCAAAATAACCGAAAATATTATCCAAAATAATTAAATAAACTGAATTAAACTATAGACTAATTTAAATAAATAAAATACTATAGTCTAATAAATCAATCCCCTTAATTGGATCATTAAGGGCCGAAATCTTCGGGCTTCACCATGCTCGGCCGTGGGCTTCTTCAACACGCACACATGCACGTCCACATGCACACGTGCACATCTTCATGCATTGTACTCCAAGTCTTGATCTCCATCTTCCATCTTCAATAAGGTCATCATCTTCAAGCTTCCTTGCACGCCGTCTTCATCTTCGAGCTTCTTGCGAATTGTGGCTTGCAAATATTCTTGCAACTTCTTCGCTCGTAGTCTTGTGACGGGACCTTTGAATTGTAGCTCTTCATTGATTTCTTCATTGCTATGGATGTCCTCATCACGGCTTCAATAAGGAAAGTTTCCTTATTCATTTCAGATTTAGATTAGGACTTATGTTCCCTTGTTAAGACTATGTTATTCATCTATAAATAGCATGGGATACAAACTTATTAGGAACACTCCGAAACATACACTGAACGATTGAATACATATCTGCACTAGAGCTCTAAGTTGTTTAAGAGCCACATAGGTTTCGGTTGTGGTCGGTGTTTTTTAAGGCGATATGATCGGTGTTTTTGGTCTATCGCCGATGAATGGTAGTCACCAACGCCAGTGGCAGTGGATTTACCTTCGATGATAATGATTTGAGATGAAATTGTTCGCGAGATGCGGTAGGTTTTTTCCCTTCTCATTTCCCTTTTTCCATTTTTCTATTTTTTTCTTTAGTTTTTAGATTGGGTTAACAACCACTGTGGATTGATTCCTGATAAGCTTAATAGACCAACCCATCTAATGGACCGGTCCATCAATCTTGTGTACAAGAGATCAATCCTTAAATTTTTATTTAAGAAATTATATCTAATTTAATATACTCTTCCACATGCATGTAACATGCGCTTGAAAATTGATACGTCATAGATGCGTGTAGAAATTCGATATGCTTGCTAGTGGACAAGATTGTGGTCCTTAAGAAATTGATGTGTTGCCAAGTTTTGATTCTTTAGTTTTGTCTTTTTTTTCTTCTTTTTTGGGGAGACAGGCATTTGTGGGTTGAATGCGAAAATTGTTATGGACTAAATTCCCCTTAAACTTATATCTATATATAGAGCCAGCATGATTGTGTGAATGATTGGTTCAATGTCAAATCGAATTGAATTAATAAAATAATAGTAAACATAACTTCTTAAAAATATAAAAATGATATAATCAAACATAATCGAATCATAATTTTTTGATTTAGTTTTTGATTTAACTGAATGAATAATTTTATTTATTTCTCTAAACAATTGTATCTTAAAAAAAAAATACTGAAACTCAATAAATAACAAACGATACATAAAATAAATAATAATAAAATATCCCCTAATTCAATAGTGTACATGATCAACTTATCAATCTTGCATTTTACCCTAGTTGGAGTATATAAATTTAATTTTGAATTTTTTTTTACTTTATATGTAATATTAGAAATATAAATTATGAATTATAAATATAAATTTTTAAAAAATGTAACTTATATATATATATATATATGTACATATACTCTGGTTAGTTCGAATTAACCAAATATTTTTTATGAAAACCACAAATTAAATTTGATTTTAATATTCAAAATCGAATCAAAATTAAAGATAAAATCAACAAACCAACCAAATCTAATAACTCGATTTATTTTATTTTTATTCAGTTTTGTACACCCTACTAGCTACGCATTTGAAGAAAAAAGAGACGTAGAGCGACAGTCGAAAATAATTTCTTCATTTCTATTTGGGTAATCTTGTCTCATCCTCCTTTGCTTTTTTGCAAGCGTTATAAGCATTGTATCTATTAATCTTTTGTTACGTTAATGGTTGGGGATATTTATGGTTTTTGTGTGTACCTTCTTTTTTATGCATTATTTATTTCCTTATAGTTTTATGGATAGATATATGTCTTCACCTCTCTTTTTAAAACCACGTTTTATAATCATTTAATCAGGATATTCCTATTTTGGTACTTCGAATTTTTATGTCAGTATGAATTACAATCCTTTAGGAGTGTTGTTTTGTGTGCATATACTTCTACATTTTTTCGAATTGTATCCTTAACTATTTTTCATTTAGTTAAAATCAAGTTATTGTACTATCATTTTAGTTAAAATAAAGTCATTACGCTATCATTTTTTGTTAGCGCCAAGTTCTTCATACATGAAAATATTTGTACAGTGACTTGATTTTAATCAAAATAGAAAGTGTAGGGGCCTAAATTTATTTTAACCATATAAAATATAGACTCAATTTAGAAAAATATGTACATATGGAAATGGGAGAAATTCTGTACCACATGCATGAGTACTATTTCCCTCCACACATTTAAAAATAAATAATCGGAAGAGGAATTAATTAACTTTTTATTTAGGTAAATTATATCTAATTGAATATACTCTTCCACATGCATATATCATATATGTAACATGCGCTTGAAAGTTGATCGATCATTAACGCATGAAGAGATTCGATGGATATGATTGCTGGTGGATAAGATTGTGGTCCTTACGAAAGTGATTTTTTATTTTTTGTCTTTTTCTTTGTTTTTTTTAGAGGGAATTAAAAGGTTATTAATAATCAATATCCAAGTCCACAATATTGAAAGTCGCTTATACGAAATGAGATCACCTGTTACAATTTCTGTTGTATTTTTTGTTTAAATTTCTTGATTTTTTTTCAAAAAAAAATATTTTTTCTAATTTTTAATTTATTGTGATTTATTTTAATTTAAGGGGTTCATCATTCCCCAATTAGAATATATTAAAAAAAAAAAAAAAATTAGTTATAAAATACGAAATGTAACACGGATGGAAAAAGAGAATCTCATCGGCCCTTATACTTATCTATATATAGAGTCAAGCTACGCATTTGAAGAAAAACGAAACATAGAGCAACAGTTGAAAATCATTTCTTCTTTTCAATTTGGGTAATCTTCTCATTCTCCATTGCTCTTTTTGCAAGCGTTATAAGGATCTATTAATATTTTGTGCGTACCTTCTTTCTTATGCGTTATCTATTTCGTTATAGTTTTGTGGATAGATTATGTGTTCACCTCTCTTTTTTAAAACCACATTTCATAATCATTTAGGATATTTCAATTGGTACATCGAAGTTTTTATGTTAGTATTAATTATAATTAGGAATAATGTTGTTTTGTGTGCATATACTTCTACATTCTTTCGAATCGCATTCTTATATTTCATTTGTTTAAAATTCAATTATTATACTGTTATTTTAAATAAAATCAAGTCCTTATACTATTATTTTTTATTAACGTCAAGTTCTTCGTACATGGAAATGTTTGCACAATAGTTTGTAATCGGTGCTGTGGGACTTGGGAGGCAGTACTCTTGATGCATAATAGAATTTGTCTGTGGAATCCAAAACAACATTATTCCTTATAATTATAACATATTTAATTGTGACTTGACAGAAAAACTATGATGGCTTGATTTTCTAGATAGAAACTCGTTGATCATAATATATACGTGACTTGACACAAAAACTGTGATGGTTGGTTTCTATATGCAAAAACTCGTTGTCACGTAATGCTTACTTGATGTTCAATTAATTAATCTAGCTCAGGACATGAAAACTGCAACCATCAATCATTATTGTTACAGTATTCCACCTCGATTCCATTTGAAGGTGTGGAGGGTATATAAGTGGGGTCAACTCTTGATCATGATTTTGAGTTAAATTAAGGTTTCTTATCTTATGTGCATAACAATTTAGTCCGACCTACTCGATCTGGACGGACTGTGGAAAGGGGCTACCCGATGATGGCCCAGGGGTTGCCACTCCAATGTGGGCCCTGGTGTGGGTTGCCACCCGAAGTGTGTCATCCATGAATGTCCGGTTTAAAAGGTGGACCGGTTGTTATGGTATCCCACATCAACTTTTGTCGGAGTATGTTCAGTTTGCAATGGGTTGAATTGTTATGGTATTCCACCCCGATTTCACGTAAAAATGTGGAAGGACAAATAAGTGGGGTCAATCATTGACCGTGGTTTTGGGTCGTTAAGTTAGAGTTTCTCTATCTTATATGCCCAACACATTGATTATTGTAGATTGATATTGATAAAATTGTGATTTTCTTCTGAAACTAATTACAGGTTGGAGAAAAGTAATAGTATGGCAGGCGCGCTTCCAAGGTTCATCGTTCTCAAACAATATGATTTAAATGCATATCTAAGCTTCAGTGATAAAGGCGAGGATCTTGGCTTCGCAGTTCTTACTGGAGATAGTGTGTTCAACACGATGGTAAAGATTGAAGTTGAGCCGTCGAAAACTGGTAATAACAAGTTTGTTCACCTCCGATTTTGTCATTCAAACAAATACTTGCAGAGGAAGGAAGAAGATGGGCTTATTATTGCTCAATCTAACCAACCAGAGGAGGACACGTCCAAATCATCATGCACCTTGTTTGAGCCATCTATTTTAGATACTGATCAAGGCCTCTTCCACTTAGGCCACGTTCACAGCGGCGGCCGTGTGGAAACCAGAGGCATTTATCTTTCTGTTGATGAAAATCCCGCTGATGATCCCAATTACTATTACTACGATGCTTTCTTTTATCGCGATTGGGATACGTTCGTTAAATTGCCCGAGCGCGTAGCGTTCAAAGGCGACAATAGCAGTTACCTCAAAGCTTACTGGTACAACAACCTCCCTTACCTGCGTTTGGCCTCGGGGGATCCTAACAGCGAGGAATCAGTGCACGAGTTCCAGCTGATGAGCGACGGACATGTCCGAATCAAGTCGAATCATTTCGGAAAGTTCTTGAAGTTCGGGCACGATTGGATATGGGCGGATTCCGGTGACAATGACGGCAACGACACCAACACACTGTTCTGGCCGGTGAAATATGACGACAACACCATCGCTCTTCGCAGTGCAGGCAACAACAACTTCTGCAGACGTCTCACCGCTGACGGGAAGACGGATTGTCTGAATGCCTCAGCTGCCACCATCATCAATGAAGCAAAATTGCAAGTGCAGGAGCTTGTGATCGATAGAAAGATATACAATGTGAGGTACCGGATGGAGGATGCTCGAATATTCAACGAGAAGCCTTTCGCGGCGGGTACGACGAATGCTATTAATCGAGCAGAGGGAGAGAGTTCCATTGCTGTGGCTGTTGAATATGAAGACCAGAGATCTTATTCCTTCAGCCGTAGCATGTCTATAACGGCGGGGGTGACGGCCACCATCGAAGCTGATGTGCTCGGCATTGTTGATGGATCGATTGAGTTCTCTTTTGAGGTAACTGGGGCGTTTGAGTGGGCGAATACGGAAACGGTTACAAAGTCAGTTACGGCTACGGGTACAGTTCCGGTACCGGGGAGGAGCGTGTCCGTGGTTAATTATGTCCGAACGGTGGGCACCTGCAATGTGCCCTTCTCCTACACTCAGCAAGACAAGAGCTCCACCGACGGCCGAGTCGTTGAAAATGAAGAGATCGATGGTGTGTACACCGGCGTCAACTGTTACAACTTCAGCTTTGAGATACTTGATACTCAACCTCTCCCTGCAGCTGATGATTAACAACATTGATCGTCTCGACTATATGTTCTATTTCTTTTTCTTGTTTCAGTTTGCTCTCTCTCTCTCTCTCTCTTTCTCTCTCTTGTTCAGTGTTGTTCGTACTGTTGTCTGATTTTCTGGTGAGTTTTCATCAAATCCGTTCAAGTTTGGCTTGCCCGATCTTTATGCTAAATAATTTACGATGTATATCGTTCGTTTTGTCTGATTAAATCTCGTGCCATACTTTGTGCAATATTTTATAATTAAATTTGAGATTTGAGAAGGTATTCCGTGCACAATTTTTCATGTGCGACTATTTACAGCATGCGCGTGACGCTCACGCGCGTGTTCACGAGAGCTCACGCGTGGCGTGTGGGCGTCACACGTGCCTGTCACTGTTCTTTTTTTTTTTTCGTGGACCTTTTTTCTCCTTTGATTTTTTGTTTGTTCCTTTTCTTTTCTTCCCAAAAATTTTACACTTTAAAATAGTATTAGTGAACCCTAAAATTGAAATAAATTAATTTAATTTGTTTGAAATGAATATGAATTTATATGGTAAAATGGAATTAAAAAATCCTAAAAAATATAAAATATATATCTAAACCTCCCCCCAAAAAAATCCTAAAAAATACAAAATAAACCCCTAAAAACACCCCAAAACCCTAAAAAAAACACAAAATAAACCCCCTATAAACACCCCCTAAAACCCCTAAAAATTACAAAATAAACCTAATCCCCCCCCCCCAAATCCTAAAAAACACAAAATAAACCCTAAAAGACACAAAATAAATTCATAAACCCACCCCCCAAAAAAACCCTAAAAAGCAAAAAAATAAATCCCTAAAAAACCCTGAACCTTTAAAAAAATCATGAATTCCTAAACTCTAAACATTAATTGGAATGGAAAAAATCGGAATTTGAACTAAATAAACTAGTATAAGATACCAGACGCCTTACATTTAATGATGCAGGCGATACTTTTCGAATTTTGAATGATACTTTTTATTGTTGCAGATGATACTGATTTTAGAGGAATTTTTATTTTATTTTTGCGGGTTGACCCGCGGGTTGATCCTATCCGTCTTAAATAAGCCTTATTTACAACTGGTGTATGAAAGTGTTTGCCATTAAATTTATTAACTTTTTTAATTATTATTTAATTTAAATTTATTGTACTTTATTTTAATTTTATATTTTTTTTAATTAGATTCATTATACTCAATTATGGCTCGTTTGTTAGATTGTATGGTATAAGGATGGATGTGTGATACGACCCGAGCTGAGGAGATATCCGATCCAATCAAGGTGCTAGAAGGACCGGTAACACGAGCAAGAGCTAAGAGGTTCAAGGAAAGCCTCAATGCATTCATGCGAGAGATCTGGAACCAAGAGTTGGCTAAACGACCCGTAGAAGGAGAAGAACCCGAGCCCAAGTGGAAGATAGTGATCTCGAGCTACGGGCACGGACTACAGCACGAGCCAGGACGCGAGCACCCGGTCGCGCCGCTTGACGCGAGCTACAGCGCGGGTGAGCACGCGAGTGGATCCGGTCGCGCTTCGGGTGACGAGACCGGCGCATTCTACAGCGCGACCTGAGGCGCGAGTGAAGTCGGTCGCGCCACAGACGCTACACGGAATGAGACCGACGCGACCTACAGCGCAAGTGGAAGCACGATTGAGCCCGTGTCGCGCCCATCTGGAGCGTGTCCGGAATTGCACGATTCTTATGTTTTATTTTCTAATTCAAGTGGGATAATTAATTAGGTCTTAGTTTATTTTGGACCAACTATATAAGACTTGTAATCTCTTATTTTTGAGAACAACTTTGAAATCATTAATCTTATTACGTGAGTTTTCACTTTTCTCTCTGAGAGAGTTATTCGAGTTTCACAACACAGCGTGAGATTCAATCGACTTATCAAACGGATTCGCATCCCCATTTGTGGCGTCATCACCCAATCCAAGTTCGTGTTTCCAATTGATCGAGGGTCTCGACTACATCGTGTTCGAGGTTTGACATCTTTGAGGGGCTAGAGTTTGGATCCATCCATCCATTCCGTGGAATCTGCTACAATCCTGGATAAAACATCTGCCGTCTTTGTCGTATGCCGGCGAGGATCGCATTAATGTGTTTAACATGGGATTTATTTCACCGTATAAGATATCAATATCATGTTTATTTTGGTGTATTAAATATATGTATTAACAATTTATTGTTTGCTTAGATGTATTAGATTCTCTATAAAATTTCAATTCTTAAAATATCTTTTAATTAGTTACCATATATTGTGTGAATATTCTATAATGACATTTTTAATTAATATCCGGAAGGTTATTTTAATCTGCAATTTTTAATAATTCTATATGGTTTTTTTTTACTCACAAACCCGATCTGTGGTATTGAGGAGATTCGAACCTGTGACCTTTAGTCTCCAAGCAATCTCACTCCACTACTAGGCCATCCCCACTGATACTTTAATAATTATGTATGGTATTAAATATCTCACCTGTAGGGTGTGATATGTTATACCATATAAATGTTTAATTAACACATGTAGGACCCCTTGCATGGGCTTTAATATTGCTAGCAAATAAAGTATTAGGGTGTCATAGGTATTTATCACACCCTTATACTACCTAACAAACAAGCCCTTAGAGTATATATAATTATTTTTGGGGCACACTTGTGTTGGATGGTCTAACGGATCCCCTTGCGTTAGACGGATATTATTTGACCTAACAAAGTGGTCTCCCCTCCTTTTTCTTTTTTTTTTTAGTTTTTTTATATGATCTTCCTCTTCCCTTTTGTAACACTCCGTATTTTTGGATTATAGTTAAAAGTTTTCTAAATCTATTTAGAAGGCTACAAAAAATTATTGGAGCTAAGATAAAGTAAAATGGATAAAAGACGTGACTTTATGTACTCTTTAAGATTGAAAAAAAAATTATAGTTAAAATATTTTTATTTCGAGGTCAATCAAAGCCCCAACAGTCAAAGAGAACGTGAATAATAATTTTTAATTTAATCAGAAATATTTGCGACATCCCGAGACTTGACTCGTCAGAGTTTTTCAATAGAAAATGATCCAAGAAATCCGTCGGTGTTCTCGAATTTTTAATCAAAGATCAAACGAACTCCCAATAATATTTTTGGTAAAATAAATGGTGATTTCTATTTTTGAAAAGGAATATTTTCTCGTTCGATTATTAAATAACATTTTCGGCATACCATTTTGAATTTATTTAATAGAAAATAATCCAATGAACCTCCGGGTATTTTTAGATTTATAATGCGAGATCAATTGAACTCCCGGTAAAATAAAGTAATTTTTAAATCGAGTCTAAAAGTATTTTATCAGTATTTTATATCCGAAATATTATATTTAAAAATCCTAAAAATATCTAAATAACCGGCCCCCGTTAATCTTTATCACCAACCCCATTCATATTATATTCTTTCCCCGAATCCTTATCATCATTTCCCAGTAGCTGGATGAAAGCCGTTGGAGCCGCCCCATCGTCGGAAAAAGCACCAAAACAGCAGCCACTTTGCACGGCTTCGTCTCGGTCCGTTTCTCATCCTTTTAAGCTGAAATTTTAATATGTCGTGTATTTAAGTGTGTTCTATGTTTCGTATGTTGAACACTTTTCCATCCGGTGGCCGGAAACCGGCCAAAACGCCGGAAAACGTGAGTAGTAACTGGCGCCAAACTGTTCACTTTTTGCCCCGTTTCACCCGTTTTGGGTCGTCAAATCAAAAAAATTTCTTCTCGAAAGTTGTTCCAAATAATATTTCCTATGCGCCCGTCAAATTTCGTAATTTTCGGACGAGTTTTGAATAATATCGATTATTTAATTTAAGCACTCATTTTTATATCGGGAGCATGTGTTATCGAAAAATTATAAAATTTTCATTCTTTAGTCTTGGCATGTATAGTATCATCCCTAAATATTTTCGTAATTTCCGAGCGGTTAAAAAGTGTCGTGGCGTAGATCTGGTAAACTTTGGATAAATGACAAGTTTTGGAAAAAGACCTCTGTCAAATCAGTTGATCCCAGTGAAGCAAGAATAACATTTTGGAATTTATTTCCTTCTTCGTGGAAATTATTCGAGGTCTCTAGAGTCGCACAATCTATTTTAGAATAGAATATAATTAATTATAGTTCCGCTTATAGTAGATTAATTTCCAGAAATATAGTGTTTATCCTAAGTTAAAGTTTACCTTCTGTAGTACCAGCTGAGCGAGAGAAAGAGTATCAGGGTTGATTCTTCAGGAGTTAGCTTTTCAGAATCCCGAGAAAGGTGGGCTATATTATATCTTTGCAAATTGTATCTTTCGAGCTATTAAGCTCTGCTTTGTTAAAATTGCATATGTGACTATATGTGTTAAATATTTACGTGCTACTGTATGTTGTCGGAGTCTCATAAACCAGCGTTGTGTCAATGTGAGTAGCTACAGTATGCATGCATTATTTATCCTGCCCTACTCCTTGTCGGTGAGACTAAAATGAAACACTTATTGGTTATACTCTTTGGGTATACTATGGCCATACTCAACGTTATGTGCTGGTGATGTAGTTTGGGTTGCGGGCAGTGACGGGTTATACTCTTAAGTGCTTCACGATAAAATATTTTGGTGAACTTAGGTTGCTTCCAACTTTTAAACCTCCTAAGCTTCACTACCTGCATGAACACAGATATATTACTTTAACAAAATGATTTGCATAACTTGAATTGTCAAAACTTGCCCACCGAGTGCATTAGTACTCAGCCCAAATATTTTCAAATATTTTCAGGTCAGTAGGCTGGGCGCGTGGAGGTGACGAGGCTGAGATATGGGCTATTATGATTTACATATTTTTCCGTTGTCCCTTTTTGTTAGTATTCTGTTAAGAATTGAGCTTTCGCACTTATGATATTCTTTTGCTAAATTCTAAGAACTCTGATCTTGATATTTTATTGATATGATTATGCTTTTTTGATTCTGAACATTTGTTGACTTCCTAGTTAACATGTATCATATGCTTAACTACATAATTATTCCAAAGGGAGGAAGCTCGTCTTTCGTTATGTTTATTTGATCATTCATTTTAGTCTATAGAAGGACTTCATTTGTTCAGCATGTTGGTGTCTGTTTCTTTTGTTGACCTATGAATGGGTCTATTGATTGTTGGTATCTGGTTATTTGTTTTTGTTTGGCCTATGAAAGGGCTTATTGAATTGTTACAGCTTCCATTCTTCTCTTATAAGCCGTCATAAACGGGGATTCGCTCTAGTTACAGAGGTTATGCTTGTAAGCAATTAAAATTTTTTCACCAATCAAATGGTGCCGCGTGGAAATTAAAATAATTAAATACCAAATTAAATTATTTATTTATATTTTAGGAATTTTATTTGATCAAATTCCTAAATAAAATAAATAATAATTTGATATTTAATATGTGGAAATTCTCAACCAATAAGCGATTGGCAAGTGTCGAGCTCATGCATGGAATCAACATATTGACGTATGTGATCACAAATGGCAAGGAACCAATAGAATTATGCCATATAAGCCCTAATGGATACACCAATGAAATGACGCCACCTAAGCATATGCACCCTCATTTTCCTATAAATTGAGGGCTTAGCCTAAGGAAACAAAACACAAGTTCAAGAGCTCAAGTTTGGAGAAGGATTCATCGGAGAAATCTCTCTTCAATCTTCAAGGCATTCAAGTTGGAGATTCAAGGCGTTCTTCGCATTCTTCCCCAGAAATCATCCCAAACTCGACGTTCGATCCGGATCCAAGGTGCTCGACCCTCCAATCGGCGTTATCAACCACAAATCCTCAAGAACAACCCGAAGATTCAAAGCGTTCTTCAACAAATCGTCCCAAAAATCACGTTTGATTCGGAATCAAGATGAAAATCCTTCGAATCGACGTTATAAACATCAAAGCATCGAGTTCCTGAAGATCGAAGAGCAAGAACATCTTGAAGATCTTGAAGAACGACGATGAACAAATCCTGAAGAGAAGAATCAGAAGATCTAGATAGAGAATCGAACCACAAATTGTAAATTCAATCCAAAATATTCTTTGTACGATTTTCCGGTGTTTATTAATTTAAATACTCGGAATTTGTGTTACAAATTCTGGCACGCCCAGTGGGACCATCTCTACTTCTCATCTCTTCTCTTCATCAAGTCTCAAATTTGAAGATGTCTAACGTCTCAAACACTTCGGAGTCCATCACGAAAGGTGTCGGAGTGACTACGAGGAATATGGCCAAGCAAGCATGGGAAGCGTCCAAGATGACTACTGTTGAAGAAGTGCCGCATCTTGAGGGAGTCGATGCGGGCAATAAAGGAATGGAAGGCGATTTCCCATCACAAGCAAGCGGCTCACTCGAAGCAGCTGTCATGATGGCAAACGATTCCACTATGGAGGATCAACTTGCAAATATAACCAAGCTCATCGAAGGACTTCACAAGCGTATGCAGCATCAAGACGATGAAATCTCAAAGCTTAAGAAAGAGAAGGGTGAGGCGAGTCGTGCAAATGACGAAGTGAACGATGAAAATGGCGATGAAGAAACACCCGCAAAAAGGCAGACAAATAGGGAGGAAACGTTCGCGTCCAAAGGATTTCAAGTCTCCGACGATGGATTCATCCAAATTAATCAGCTGAAAGAGTTCATCGAAGGGACCATAAAGAGCAGGTTTGATGGAGGCTCTAAGTCATCCTCGGCTTATTCCAAGTCGTACACCCAAAGGATAGACGATCTGAAGATGCCTTCAGGCTATCAACCTCCCAAGTTTACGCAATTCGACGGAAAGGGCAACCCCAGGCAGCACATTGCTCATTTCATTGAAACGTACAACAACGCTGGAACCTACGGGGACTATTTGGTAACACAGTTTGTCCGTTCACTCAAAGGAAATGCATTCGACTAGTACACGGACTTGGAGCCCAACTGGATCGATAGTTGGGGGCAGTTGGAATACGAGTTTCTCAACCGTTTCTACAGTACAAGAAGAACGGTGAGCATGGTAGAACTCACAGACACTCGTCAGTGAGATGAAGAGCCTGTCATCGACTACATCAACAGATGGAGAAATCTATGTCTCAATTGCAAAGACCGTTTATCCGAGACTTCCGCCATTGAGATGTGCATTCAAGGAATGCGATGGGGCCTTCAGTATATCCTTAAAGGGATCCAACCAAGGACCTTTGAAGACTTGGCTACAAGGGGTCACGATATGGAGTTGAGCATGACCGCTAGTGGAATTAAGGAACCACCAATCCAAGAGTCCCGAAAGCCAAAGGAAAGATAAGAATTCAAGAAAGGGGGCAAGCCAGTTGATAAGAACCCAAAGAAGGAATCCATGGCAGTAAAAGCAACACCAGTCAAATTTCAGAAGAAGGAAGAGGCTAAGGAAAAAGACAGCACTCCACCAGAAAGAGTACAAAGGAAGTTTACTCTAAAAGAAATGCAGCAAAGAGAATACCCCTTCTTAGACTCAGATGTTCCTGGAATCTTCGAGGACTTGCTTAAAGCAAAACTTATCGAATTACCCGAAATGAAGCGACCCGAGGAGTCAGGACGAACTGATGACCCGAAATACTGCAAATACCACTGTCTGGTTGGGCATCCTATACAAGATTGCTTCATCTTTAAAGATAAGGTTATGCAACTGTCGCGCCAAGGAAAGATATCACTCGAAGAGGATGGCGCTTCCACTAATCTCATCACGTTAGAATCCAGCAATATGATAAGTGATGAAGAAGTTGCGAATTAAGCAAAAGACCAACTCGAGAAGGAAATATCCGCAATTGTTGATGAATACATAACCTTCACTGATGAAGATTTGGAGCTTGGTTCTGACCTTCACAATCGACCTCTATTCGTTAGTGGCTATGTTCGTGAACAAAAATTGAATAGGATACTCGTTCATGGGGGATCTGCAGTCAATATCTTGTCTCTGCGCACATTGAAGAAGTTAGGAATCTCAACTGACGAACTTTCAACTAGCCGACTGATGATCCAAGGTTTTAACCATGAAGGACAAAGGGCTCTCGGCTCAATGAGATTGGATCTACTAATGGATGATATGGCTTCGGCAGCACTATTCCACGTGATAGATGCTAAGACATCCTATAATATGCTTCTTGGACGACCATGGTTGCATGAAAATAGGGTTGTCCCTTCAACATTGCACCAATGCTTCAAATATTGTCAAGGTGGTAGTGTGAAGAAGGTGGTCGGAGATAACAAGCCTTTTATGGAGTCTGAATCATACTTTGCAGATGCAAAGTATTACCTTCCGAGCAAGAAGTTGTCAAAAGCTACGGAGAATGACGAGGTCCAAAAGAGCAAAAACGAAATACTTCTCATCAAAGAAGAGCCCTTGGAAAGGCTGACAATGCCGTTGACTAAAATTGATACAAAGAAGCCAGTTCCTCCACTACTTGAAGGGTTTGTCCGACCAGTGCAAGGAAGCCCGATTGAGCATGGAGAGCTCTCAGAACATACAATTCCTCAAAATTTTGGTCCAAAGGCATTTCCACTTCTTCTCAAAGCCGGGTATGGCCAAAAGGTAAAAGAGCATTTCTCAAAAGACGACGAGCAAAAGGGAGGTGAACAAAATGCCACTCAAAAATTCTCAAAAAATGGTGGATTTGTTGCTCAAAATCCTAGGGCGGGATTGGGATTCACACCACAAAATCATGTCCGGGATTGCAATCAAAAGAGCCAATGCCAATCATATTTCTGAAGAGGAAGCTCGAGTGTCTGTATTTGCAAGGCTTGGAAACAGATCGAAGAATAGAGAAAAGACACCCGGGTATCCGTTTTCAAGAGATTTGGCAAGAAATTGAAGAGTGAACCAACAGGATGTCGGAAGCTGAGTTTTGCCAAAACTAAAATTGTGAATGGGCGACGAATGAAAAGTGTGGCCCCTCACTGCAGAAAGAAACAAACCACATTAACCATAACATACGGAAAAGAGTTACAAGCTGAGGTAGAACTGTTGCTTTAACAGAAACCTCCGACATTGAAGATGATAAGGAAAGTGTCGCTTCGTCATTCTACATTGTCGGTAGAATCAGTGATTCAACCCCTCAGACGGTCCAAAGTCTTGCACTTCAAGAAATGCTCACCTTGATAAAAGATGGCATAATGCAGCTAGTTCAAGTGATTGCAAAGAGATGGAAGGATGAGAACATGTGATACGACCCGGACTATTAATCTAGGACGAATCTGGAGAACGTAGAAGAAGACTTTAGGATACGAACACATCAGCTAAAGAAGAAAATCAATCCGACTCAATAAACAACGAAAATACCTAGAACTATGACACAAAATAAATAACACAAATCCAAGGATTATAGGGCTGTATAGGGACGGTTTATAGGAGGCGGATCGCTGACGTGGAACCGCCGATTTTGGAGCACAAATCGGCGATTTGGCCGAAAACCGCCAGTTTGGGCTCCAAAACCGGCGGTTCGGCCTTTTTTTTTCAAAATTTTTCAAATTCAAATTTTAAATTTTTCCCCCCACTCCCCAATTTTCACCTATAAATACCCCATCTTTCCACCATTTTCACTCACACCAAACTCTCAATCTCTCTCTCTCTATACTCAAATTCTCTCTATTCTACTATTCTAGCAATATCATTTTCTTATTCAAGTTTTCTTACAAGTTACAATTTTACGAAGTTACTCTCTTGTCTCTCCAGTCTCCACTCTCAATCTCTCAATATCTCGATTTCTTCATTTCTACAATTCTACTCATTTTCTATCATCCATTCATCCCTAATCATCATGTCTAGTCAAGGTAGCTGAGCCGATAAGGGTAAAGGCAAAGCTATTGCTGATAGTTCCGAAGCTCCACGTCGTCGTTATCGTACTCATTCTGGAGTACATATTTCTGATGATGCTAATACGACGTCGCCTCAATTTCAACAACAACAACCTGAAGAATATGTGAGTCCCTATGGCGGAGCCGATAGCGGTTTCTACAACGATCCAAGTGGTGGCGGTTTCTACCATGATCCAAATGGTGGCGGTTTTCACAACAATCCTACTGCAGCTCAAATGGCAGTTGACGAAGAAGTGGCAAGATGGATCCAGTTTGAAGAATTATAACGATCTCAAGAATCTCGTGCTTTTAGCGGAAATCTATCCATCGATCTCGACACGGAGGAGGCGGAGGAAGAGGCGGAGGCCGTTCCAACAAAAAGTACGGCACTAAAATCTGCTCTCTTCACTATTCATTTCCGAAAGGTGGCAAGGAAGAATGAAGCGGGTGTGTTTGATTTGTATTGCAACTATTGTCCGAAGCAATACAAATTTCACACTGGAGGAGGCTATGGGACGTACTGGTAACACATCACCAACAATCATCAAGTCGAACTTGGACGTGCTCAAGCTCAATCGCAACTCAACTTCCAACCGGTAAGCAGTCAAAATATCGAAAGCCAAGGTGAAGGTACGCCGTACTCATCCCAACTCTTTAGGTTTGACCTTCTAGTTGCTAGAGAAAAAATGTGTTATTTTATTTGTGAAGAATCTTTAGCACTTCAATTTGCCGATAGCATGAATTTTGAACGTCGTATGAAAGCTGCTTATAATCCTGGTGCTCAAGGAATACCTAGAATGACTATGACTAGGACCCTTGAAAAATTGCATATAAGATATAAGTCGAAATTGAAAAGTGTTATTAGTAAAATTCCTTATAGGGTTGCTATTTGTTCTTATATTTGGTCTGATAAATTTATCCGTCGTCATTATATTGCTGTTACATTGCATTGGATTGATTATTCATGGAATTTAAATAAACGTTTAATTGCTTTTCGTAGATTTACCTGTCAACATAGTGCTACTAATATTGCTAAGGCTATTATTAAAATTTGCAATCATTTTAAAATACTTGATAAAAATTTTTCTATTGTTTTTGATAATGCGAGTACTAATACGGCTAGTATTAGAGAATTAATTCAAGCATGTAATCCAACCTTGCATGGTAAATATTTTCATACTTGATGAGGACATCCATAGCAATGATGAAGTCAATAAAGAGCTGCAATTCAAAGGCCCCGTCACAAGACTACGAGCTAAGAAGTTGCAAGAATATTTGCAAGCTGTAATTCGCAAGAAGTTCGAAGTTGAAGACGGAGTACAAGGAAGCTTGAAGATGATGACATTATTGAAGATGGAAGATGGAGATCAAGATATGGAGTGCAATACATGAAGGAGGCGTGCAAGAAGTGCTTTTGTTGGGCTTGATGTGTATACTTGCTATTCAGCCCAAGTTAAGCATGCATGGTGGAAAAGCCCAAAATAATTCGGCCCTTGATGATCCAATTAAGGGGATTGATTTATTAGACTATAGTATTTTATTTATTATATTATGGACGAAATTTTGCAGATTTTTAGTTAGGATTTTTCGGTTATTTTAGATAGAATTTTGACCAAATTTTTAGACAAGGCAAGATCTACAAAATCTACCTTAAATAGAATTCTAGTTTAGGAAGTAGTCAAAGTCCAATTCTAGTCTAATTAGGACTATTATTTTCATCCCTTAAGCCTTAGGAATTCGATCCAACTATTATAAATAGTGGATCCATATTTCATTGTTATTCAGACCATATTTGATAATTTAAGCTTTGCTTTCAATATTGTCTCAACCCCATTTATATCTTTGTGAGTTTAGATCTTTTAAATTCATACTCTTAGATTTAGCATCTCTAAGTTTTACAAAGGGAATTCGCCGTCCACGTTCGAGGGATCGTCGAAAACTCGCTATCGAAGAGCAACTTAAAGAATTTGGCCTTGTGTACGTTCGAGATTCAAGGCAACTTTCGGGTTGTAATTCACATCATTTTATCACCATCCGTACAGCCATCCACGACGCCAATCATCCGTCATCAACGTCCGTTTCAAGTCCAGCCACCATCGTGTTCTTCTCGTTCAATCCGTAAGTCCATTACAACTCTAACATATCCTATCTACTCTAGCCCTTCTATACCTATTCACCATCTTCGAACCATCACCATCCCATACATTGTTCTAACCGTCCAAAACAATCCTACCATTCGTTGGATTTGTGTTTATTTGTGTGTCATTTATCTAGGTATTTTAGTTGAGTCCAAGTCGTCTAGTTAATCGAGTATAGGATCCTTTCGTAATCGACGTAGTTTCTTTCCTAGCTTCCGCGTCTTTTGTGTCTCGTGGTGTCATTTAGTCCCGGGTCACATCAATACTCGATGTATTGCTCATATTTTGAATTTATGTGTTCAAGATGGACTTAGAATATTAAATAACTCAATTCAACCTATTCGTGATGATGTAGATTATATTCATGGTAGAGTTGGAGTTAGACGTAGGTGGGAAAAATTCTGTAGGGAAGCTGGTGTGCATCCTAAAATTTTTAACTTAGATGTGCCTAATAGGTGGAACTCTACTTATGAAATGCTTTCTGCAACTTTTGAATATCGTGAATTATTATGTTCTTTTTTTGCTACGCATATTGAATCGTTTATTTTATTATCTTCGTATTGGGATGATTGTATTAAATTAATGGAGCTTTTACAAGTTTTTCAATATGCAACAAAAGATTTATCCGGTGTGTATTACCCTACTATTTGTAAATTTATGTATCATTGTTGTTTAATTGCTGCAAAATTTAATGCTTGTAGTCATAAACCCGATTTGCAAGATATGATTCTAGCCATGGTAAAAAAATGGCTTAAATATTTTGATCATGTGCCTAATATTTTTTTGGTTGCAAAAATATTGGATCCTACTTTTAAACTAAGTGCTACTAACGATATGATTGACATGTATTACAAGTTTTTGTCTACTATGAGTTTTACAGGTTCCGATCCCGATATACATGTGCCAACTGCTGAAGAAATTAAAACAGAAATTTATGAGTCTATATATTCACTTTATAGAGAATATGAGTTAAAATATGCTAATAGTATAACTCGTCCAACCAGTCGTTCTTCAGGTTCTAGTAGTTCTTTTTCGTTAGTGCTTTACAAGAATTCCAAAAAAAATTCCACAGTAGAGGAAATACTAGGCGTAGTCAAAATGAATTTGCAAGACCCTGTCGTGCCCCCCGATGATGAAAATGCAGGTCCCAACAATTATGATGTTCTCAAGTGGTGGTCCCGAAATCAAGAGCGGTATCCTTTGCTTGCAATTATGGCAAGGGAGATTTTTGGAGTCCCGGCATCAACGAGAGCGGTCGAGTAAGCTTTCAGTGAATCCGGTTACATGTTGGACGAACGGAGATCAAATTTGACACCGGATCACCTCGAAGCTCAAATGATGTTGACGGACGAGTCCAAAGCCGACCTAAGAGAGCAAGAGAACCGCTGGGACGACTTGATGAATGGCCCGCTCATTGAAGTTGGCTCAGAGAGTGAAGCCGAATGAGGGAGCCAAACCGGAGATGATTGGGACGACGACTTCGAATTCTAGACTCGCCAAGGAAAAAAGGTAAAATGAACTACAAGGGCTTTGATTCCAAGGTAAGGGATACGTAGGCAGCTTCATATGAAGTGCAAGCCCAAATTTCAATTATTTCTTTTTCCCCCCTAATTCCTAAATTCTAAATTAGCTCAAATTGTAACTTGTAAATTGTAAATTTGTAAATTATAATTTGATATTTTCATAGTTTGATTAATTTAAAATTTGTATTTTGTAACTTGTTATTTGTAAATTGTAATTTGTTAATTTGTTCATTGTAATTTCATATTTTCATAGCTTGATTAATTTACAATTTGTATTTTGTAACTTGTAATTTGATAAATTAAATTGTATTCTCAATATTCTTGTAAGTTGTAACTTGTAAGTTTTATAACTTGTAAATTGTAAGATATAAATTATAATAATAAAATTAAATAATCATATCAAAATTCAAATAAGCTTGTGTTTTGTCATACTTCTTAGTTTTTAACTTGTAAATTAGTAATTTTATCGATTTAGTACTTAGTAGTTTTTCGTCCAATCGTCAATTCGAGTTCGGAAAAAAAAAAACCGAAACCGACGGTTAACCGGATAACCGCCGGTAACTAGCCAAAACCGGCCGAGGTCCAAACCGGCGGTTTCGGTTAACAAACCAGAACCGTCAACCGTAATCGCACGGTGCGGTTCCGGTTCCGCCGTTCCGGAACCGCCTAACCGGCGGTTTCTAACCGGAACCGGAATTGTGGGCATCTCTATGCCCAAAGACTGAATCGAACCCTAGGATTTTCTTAACAATTTAACAAACTCTTACAACTTCAGACTCAAAGAACACAACTCTCGAATCTAAATATCAACTTAAGGGAATATTTTCCGTGGCCAGAAACACTAGAGCAATATGTAAAAATATTGGAAATATGTGGTGGTCAACCATATACCCAATGTCCGTTATTTAACCAAATTATGCTATAAGCATTTCCAGTTATCCAAATTTGGTGAAATCTTGGGGGAAACACGGGAAGAGTAAAAGATATCAGATCCATCAATTTGGGATCAATCTAATATCATGAAATGGAAGAATCTGATATAAAGGTAAAATTTTAGCGAATGGATGATTTGGATCCCAAAATGGATACTCGACATTTTTCAGAAATGGACTCCGCTACTAAACATATCCGGTGCCTAGAAACACTTTTAAAACATTAAGTTTTTATATTGGCGGCCCAAAAGGGCCACTCTGGTCGGTGGCTATAGAGGCGGCGGTTGACGGTGGCAGTGATGGCTTTTTCGGCCACTTTCATCGTCATTAGACACGTAAAAATCACGTATCCATGATCCATGCATTTCCAACTATAGCATGCTATAAAAGAATTGAAAATGAAACACCTTCCACCAACGGAGGCGGTAGCAGCGGCCTTGCCCCCTCCTTTCTTGTCGGCTCTGGTACGAAGATGTACATTTTTTGGATTTCTTGTTGAGTTTGAAATGAAAATGAAAGCCTAAGGCCCCTATTTATAGTTTTTTGAAAATAGGCTCGGAAAATACACGATATTTGGAGATAATACATACACGAAGGATGAGAATTGGTACACGAGGAAAAATATTGTCCTTTCAATAGAATAATATTATTCATTAAACCACGAGAAGAATCAATTTAATAAAAGATTATATTTTAAGGACAATAGAGAATAATTAGGGATATAAAGGAGTAGGATCCAAATATATCCAGAAAAATGAATCAATTGATACACGGCATAAGGATTAAGCTAATTTTAAGGGTTCAAATGGACCCATTGAGTTTGTTAGAGCTCCGTTTCACACGATTCGAAAGCCAATGGGTGCACAATGATCCCACCTTCAAAATGGCTAAAACGAGGATAAGATGGTGATGATAGAAATGACCCAAAAGAAATTAACTGACCTTTTCGGTGTTGTTTCTAACTGAAAACATTGTAAACAAAAGTCATACCACTAGGATCCTTAAAAAATACTAGAGGTGAACACGAGACATCAATAACCCAGTTAACGAGATGATCCTGACTCAAAAATGGACCAACCAGGGTCAGTTTTCATACCTAGCTTACCATCAATGTAATATAGGGCAACATTACAGCATTTGTGTGGTGAGTGATTATATGTTTTCTTTGTAGATTTATTGGATTTTTCAAATATAATTCAGTGGCTACATTGTTAATTTGCTATGGAGCCATTTGAAATTATCATTAAATTCCAATTTTTCCCCATTTTATACTTCCTTTTGGATCACAAACTAGTCCACAAAGTGAGAGAATAAAATATTAAATATGTCTATGAAGGAATGACAATGTGATAAGATCCGAGCTGAGGAGATGTCCGATCCAATCAAAGTGCCAGAAGGTGATGTGACCCGGGACACAATGACCAACGAGACACAAAAGACGCGGAAGCTAGGAAAGAAACTACGTCGATTACGAAAAGATTCTATACTCGAATAACTAGACGATTAAAACTCAATTAAAATACCTAGACAATATCACACAAAATAACACAAATCCAATAACGAGAAGGGCTGTTATGGACGGCTAGGATAGGTGTAGGGTTGATGGAATTTCGATGATGATGAATGGTTTAGAAGGCTAGAGTAGATAGGGTATGATAGAGTAGAATCGGACTTACAGATTGAACGAGATGAACACGATATTGAACTCGAAGATGGCTGATCTTGAAACGGACGTCGGATGGTGGTGAACGGTGTCGAACGGCGGTGATGGAGGTTGAATTGTCGATGTGAATTACAATCCGAAAGTTGCCTTGAATCTCGAACGTACACAAGGCCAAATTCTTTAAGTTGCTCTTCGATAGCGAGTTTCCGACGATCCCTCGAACGTGGACGGCGAATTCCCTTTGTAAAACTTAGAGATGCTAAATCTAAGAGTATGAATTTAAAAGATCTAAACTCACAAAGATATAAAAAGGGGTGAGACGATATTGAAAGCAAAGGCTTAATTAATCAAATATAGTCTAAAGTAACAATGAAATATGGATCCCCTATTTATAATAGGTGGATCGAAAATCCTAAGGCTAAGGGACGAAAATTATAGTCCAATTTAGACTAGAATTGGACTTTGACTACTTCCTAAACTAGAATTCTATTTAAGGTAGATTTTGTAGATCTTGCCTTATCTAAAAATCAAGTCAAATCTTCAACTAAATAATCGAAAAATCCTAACTAAAAATCTGCAAAATTTCGTCCAAACTATAGAATAAATTAAATAAATAAAATACTATAGTCTAATAAATCAATCCCCTTAATTAAATCATCAAGGGCCGATTATTTTGGGCTTTTCCACCATGCATGCTTAACTTGGGTTGAATAGCACGTATACACATCAAACCCAACAAAAGCACACTTGCACGCCTCCTTCATGTATTGCACTCCACATCTTGATCTCCATCTTCCATCTTCAACAATGTCATCATCTTCAAGCTTCCTTGTACTCCGTCTTCAGCTTCGAACCTCTTGCGAATTATAGCTTGCAAATATTCTTGCAACTTCTTAGCTCGTAGTCTTGTGACGGGTCCTTTGAATTGCAATTCTTCATTGACTTCCTCATTGCTATGGATGTCCTCATCAGAAGGACCGGTAACACGAGCAAGAGCCAAAAGGTTCGAGGAAAGCCTCAATGGGTTCATGCGAGAGATCTGGAACCAAGAGTTGGCTAAACGACCCATAGAAGGAGAAGAACCCGAGCCCAAGTGGAAGATAGTGATCTCGAGCTACGGGCATGGACTACAGCACGAGCCAGGACGCGAGCACCCGATCGCGCCTCTTGACGCGAGCTACAGCGCGGGTGAACACGTGAGTGGATCCGGTCGCGCCACCAGTGCTTCGGGAGATGAGACTGGCGCGTTCTACAGCGCGATTGACCCCATGTCGCGCCCATCTGGGCGTGTCCGGAATTGCGCGATTTTTATGTTTTAATTTCCTAGTTTAAGTTGGATATTAATTTAGGGCTTACTTAATTTTGGACCAACTATATAAGGCTTGTAACTCTTATTTTTTAGAACAACTTTTGATATCATAAAATTTAACGTGAGTTATTCACTTTTCTCTCTGAGAGAGTTATTCGAGTTTCACAACACAACGTGAGATTCAATCGACTTATCAAACGGAATCACATCCCCGTTTGTGGCGTCATCACCCAATCCAAGTTCGTGTTTCCAATTGATCGAGAGTCTCGACTACATCGTGTTCGAGGTTTGACATCTTTGAGAGGCTAGGGTTTGGATCCATCCATCCATTTCATGGAATCGTCTACAATCCTGGATAAAACATATGCTGTCTTTGTCGTATGCCGGCGAGGATCGCATCACAATGTGTGTTACATACTATTATAATTTTTTGCATTGATATTACAATAAATTAAAGTTTACCATCAGTCTAAGAAAAATAGTTCATTAGAATATGTTTAGAAATAAAATAATTTATCCATACTTGAACAAAATCTATTTCCAATCGAATAATATAATTCAAATAGTGATGCAGGCGAGAAGCTAAGATCAACAACAAGAATTCACGGCATACAAGTGAATCTTCAAAAGAACTTAAATTGCATTCCCGGAAGAGGAAGAAACTCTAAAGTTTTAATATTCAAAAACCTCCCCCAAAAGTGAGATCGTAGCAGCTATTTATTAGAAAATACGTAACTGAAACTAAAGGCTTAAAACCACCTCTAATTTGGATTTATTGCATGAAAATTAAAGTGGGAATAGGTCATAGTAGCCATTTAAATTTTTGAAAAACTTATTTTAACCACTAACTTTTAAATATATTTTTAGTCAGAATTACCAAAATACCCTTATATTTATTTTAAGAAAGAAACCCCACTTTACACTCCCCCACTAGCTGCCATTCACATTTTTGAAATAGAATTTTGAAAAATTTGTCTCTCCTCTACAATCTCATCTTCTTCACAATCTGCCGCACTAATAGAATCTGGAAGAAAACGTCAACCACTCTGGAAGATTTCTCAAAATCGTCGACCACTGTGGAACAATCTTCTTCACAATCTCATTTTTCTCTCTCCAGATTTCTCTACCAACAAGCCATTATCGACCCCCAAAAATTAAAGAGAAGAAATAGAAAATCCTTCCTTGCGTGTGTGCTTTCAGATCTAATTATTAATAATATTGTTAGATTGTTTAGTGTTGTTTGGTTTTGAAGTTTGATTTGGGGGGGAAATTGAGTAGATGAATTTTCTAGACATAATAATCATGCTTTGACATTAGAAATATTTAAAAATCATCTCTAATATAGTTCATTTTTGAAAATCTAGAAAAAAAAATAAGTATTTCTGTAACCTTCAAAAAATCTGAAAAAATGAAGTTCTTAGATGCGCACTGGAACCTGCGCGTGGAGTGCACAGTCGATGTGCATGCGTCGATGTATGCCGATATTTATTGTTGTGAGCATGCCACATCCGAGCTCAAATTGTTACTCAATGTCTGTCAATGTTTGTTTTTGCGTGCGGAACCATCTTGTGCGTGATAAATTATCAGTCGATGTCTGTCGATGTTTGTTGTTGTACGCGTAGTCATCTGTGCGCGCATGCCTTGTGTGCACACGCTTTGTGCTCATATGCATGCACCCTGATAAGACTCAAACCGAGGAGATGTCCGATCTAATCAAGGTACCTGAAGGACCGGTAACCCGAGCAAGAGCCAAGAGGTTCAAGGAAAGCCTCAATGGATTCATGCGAGAGATCTGGAACTAAGAGTTGGCTAAACGACCCGTAGAAGGAGAAGAACCCGACCCCAAGTGGAAGATAGTGATCTCGAGCTGCGGGCACGAACTACAGCACGAGTCAGGACGCGAGCACCCGGTCGCGCCGCTTGGCGCGAGCTACAGCGCGGGTGAACACGCCACCAACGCTTCGGGCGATAACACTGGCGCGTTCTACAGCGCGACCTGAGGCGCGAGTGAAGCCGGTCGCGCCGCAGACGCTACACAGAGTGAGACCAGCGTGACTTACAGCGCGAGTGGAGGTGCGAATGAGCCCATGTCGCGCCCATCTGGGCGTGTCCGGAATTGCGCGATTTTTATGTTTTAATTTCCTAGTTTAAGTTGGATATTAATTTAGGGCTTAGTTAATTTTTGGGCCAACTATATAAGGCTTGTAACTCTTATTTTTGAGAACAACTTTGATATTATAAAATTAACGTGAGTTATTCACTTTTCTCTCTGAGAGAGTTATTCGAGTTTCACAACACAGCGTGAGATTCAATTGACTTATCAAACGGATTCACATCCCCGTTTGTGGCGTCATCACCCAATCCATGTTCGTGTTTCCAATTGATCGAGGGTCTCGACTACATCGTGTTCGAGGTTTGACATCTTTGAGAGGTTAGGGTTTGGATCCATCCATCCATTACGTGGAATCTGCTACAATCCTGGATAAAACATCTGATGTCTTTGTCGTATGCCGGCGAGGATCGCATCACACCCGAGACCAAATTGGCAACTAATGTTCTGCTAATGCTAAAAAATTATCAACCGATGACCTGTCGATGTTTGTCTATGTTTGTTGTTGCGCGCGTAGCCATCTGTGCGCACACATACCTTATTCGCGCATGCCTTTTGTGCACACTCTTTGTGCTCGCACGCGCATACCTGAGATCAAACTGCTAGCTGATATTCTGCCGATGCTCGAAAATTATCAACCGATGTGCTGTCGATATTCTTTGTTGCGCATGTAGCCATCTGCACGAACATGCATCCTTTTTGTGCGCAGTTACTTGTTGTACGCATGCCTTGTGCGCGCAGTTAAGAAGAAAATCACGTGCATGCCTTATGTGAGCACGCTTTGTGGCCACATGCGTGTACCTGGCCAAATTGTCAGCTGGTTCTGTCAATGCCAAGAAATTATCAGCCGATATTCTGCTGATGTTTGTTGTTACATGCGGGCACGACTTGTGCTCGCCGGGTTTTGAGCGCACTTAAGAACAATTCAGCGCGCAGTTAAAAATAAAATCACTTATTTTGTAAAAGTGGAACTTGGTTACTCACTGCACTAGCTCGGCATGGTCGAATTACGACGAGAACTTGGTCCAAGAAATGAAGATCGACGATGAAGATAAAGATGAAGATTGATGATGAAGATGAAGATGAAAAGCAGATCTGAAGAGATGAATGGAATATTTTTCAAATATTGGAAAAGTTGTCTTTCCATAAATAAATATATATAGTATATATATTTTTTTCCTTTAAAAAAAAAAGGATAAAAGAGCATTTTTGTCCAAAATAGCTAAAAAAATATGTTTAAAATTTACTGGCTAAAATATTTTTTTTAAAAGTTTAAGTGACTAAAAAAAAAGTTGCCTCAAAATTAAATATAGAGAAGCTGCTCCACATTCACATTCTACGGCTGTCCGGCCACCTTTAATGGATCATAGGCTGCCAAGAACGCTAATGTTGTCTAGTCGTCATCATATAGTATATATGAACTTGTGTTCAAGTATAAGTTATAGTTTAAATGACTGTCTCACTGATATATATTTGCTTAACGTGAATCGCACATGTGGAGAAAAACAAACAATGTTAAGCGCGTTTTTTTACACTAATCTATTATTTTATTATTTAAGAATAAAAATTGCACCCATAATATTCTATAATTTTTTAGTTCACTCATTTGTTTATTATATAAATATATTATACATGTTGACTTTAATTATTGCAATTGAGTTTTTATGAGTGCAAAACCAGTTGATATAAT
Source organism: Perilla frutescens (assembly GCA_026008535.1). Classification (NCBI taxonomy): domain Eukaryota; kingdom Viridiplantae; phylum Streptophyta; class Magnoliopsida; order Lamiales; family Lamiaceae; genus Perilla; species Perilla frutescens. The sequence continues at coordinate 38,582,401 of BRKX01000019.1, forward strand.
TACAAGAGCTGTAGTTATATGGACTAGGTGCACCATCAGATGTATTGATCGACCAATGCCGGAAAGCGCGCATTGATCGGTCAATGTCAAAATCAATATCAATCATAATATTAAAAAGTATCACTTAAAAGCTCAAAAATATCACATGTATCATTAAAAAGTATCAACCAGAAAAAATAAAAATAAAAAACTCGTCAAAATCAATATCGACCGTAACACTAAAAAGGGTCACTCAAAATTCAAAAAGTATCACATGTATCCTTAAAAAGTATCCTGATGTGAACTCAACAAACTAAGAACACAACTAATCAAAGTACGCAGACTAACAAGATCGAACACACGTCGGAACTAGTAAGGATTCAATACCAACAATACGGACGACTAGAATATCAGAGTAAATGCGGAAATAAACAACGAATGACTCGATTGATATGCTGACTTAGACTCGATCACATAGACACATAAACAACCTAGATTATGACTCAACTAAATAAAACACACACAAATAAATAGATAGGTATGCGATTTGAAACAGATTTGTTATACGTGTTAATTAAGGCGAATTGAGCATGTATAACTTAGAACTGATTTAAAGGTGTGGAATATGGCTGGATTATGGATGATGGCTGATGATGAAACATACGTAGGTGATAGATGAAGGATGGTGAACGATGGAGATGAATTAAAAAGGTAGAAGAAGATTACTTACTCGAACCCCGTCCTGCGGTGAAGACGAAACGCGATTTCTCGTACTCTTCGATTGGCAGCAACTCCCCCTAGACTCAATGGACTAGAAAAAGCTTGAATTAAGACTATAGATTTGCTAGATCAATAGAATGATAAAAGGGTGATCAACCGATGGATCTTGAGACAAAGTGAATAAAAGCTTCAATAATTCATGCAATGTCTGAAAATTAATGTTCACAACTGATCCCTTTATATAGTGTAGGGATTATGAACGAAAATTAAAGATAAAATCCTAAGAGAAATCAAAATAATAAAGATATTCTAATCTAATTAGGATTCCTACCTTAATTAGAACGGTATTTAAGGTAAAAATCAAAAAGACCAAAAATAAAGATAATATTTATCTAAACTAATCTAGATAAAATCCCACAACTTGGGCCTTCAAAATCTCACCAATTTGGACTTTTATTAACACGATATGGGCTGCATAATTTCGTCCATAATGTGTTCAAAATATCCACCACCTTTGCATGAAAAACAGCATCTCTCGGATTCCCATGCAAACGCGTAGAATTCTTCATGCGCACGTCCAAATTGACTCGAACTTCTTCCTAAGCTCTTGAACAAGCTTCCTCATCATTAATGAACGTAAACTTGATCCATCTTTGATGCCTAGGCTGCTCGTTAACTCGTTTCTTCAAAACACTTGTGTTCTTCATGCTTTGATCATCTTCAAATCTTGATCTCCAATCTTTAATTGTTAACAAAGTAACAATCTTGGGGCTGCATTTAACTTCTTTTAATTCTTCAAATTTCTTGCGAATAATTGCTTGGAAACAACCTTGCAATTTCTTGACTCGAAATCGTATAATTGAACCTCTAAATGGCATCTCCGGATTTAGTTCTTCAAAGCCTTGCAGGACTTCATCATATCCTCTGTGTCATCAATATTATTTTTTGAAGGGTTGATCAAGTCAACACGTCATCATTATTAGTTTTTTGAAGGTTGATCAAGTCAACACATATTAACCCGATAAAAACATTGACATGATATAACACTATATACTAGTGTAGGGAAATTTTTACGTAATTTTATAAACATAAATATAAAAGTTCCCAGACAGTCAATAATAAATCAAACAACTTCGAGGAAAGAAAATGAATCAAATAATAAGTACATAATCAAGTCCGATTGTGTAGTACAATTAAAACTCAAATCTGAACTTCAAAGGTGAAACGAAATTATGGGGAAAAAAAAAAAAAACAAAACAAAAACAAAAACAATCTGTACGTTGTTATGAACGAAACAAAACGAAGGATGACAATTCTAGCATTCCTGTCTGAATCGACAGGTGCGGGAATAAGCAGTTGCTCGTCGATTCAACCTAAAACAAAAACCACCCTTCAAACTATAACCAGATAGGACCGAATTCCGAAGAACCCCTCAAATCTAACACCATTGAAATCGATTTTTTACCATTATTTACACAAATGCTTATATTCCTTCAGCTAGATATATATTTATATATATAAACAGCATGCTGAACCACATTCTTGTATTGAGCCAGTGAAGCATTAAAATCCACTAAGAGGCATTCTTTGCTTTTGAGGAAAAGAATCTGCTAAATCCACGAGTATGTTTCTCCGGTGTGGGAGTAGACGAAGAAGAAGAGGAGCCTGACTTTGTAGGTCGGTGTTTTGGATACTTCGAGCTGACCGGAGATCTCAGTAAGTTGTTAGCTTCAGAGTCAGATGGACTAAAAGACGCATTGAACAGATCCATGGGGGACTCTGACCCTGCTTTGTGCAAATGGAAAGAAGCGGCAGTGTCTATTTCAGGTTCATCAAAATCTTGTAAATCCGTGCCGCTTATAGTTGGTTCTTCCTCAACAGGAACTTCGACTTTTTGACTCCTCCCATTATTGTGGGAACTCGTATCTGTTTGTGGACGTAAAGTTTTCAGTTGCTTGCCAAGAAGAAATATGGTTTCTTGACACTCTGCCAGTTTTTCTGCTGCAGCTGCCAACTCCTTCTCCTGAAATAGAATATAGGTGCTTTTCAGTTTTCCAGAACTTCAACATTATGCAACAAAACAAAAAAAAATTAAAAAATTAAAAATCCAATGATTTCTTCAAGAACTAACCCATAACAAATGTCTTACAAGTTTCCACAAAACCATCTAAACAAATAAATTTTCACAAAATAAATGTCCATCAGCTACAGTTGATACACTTTTTCTCCAAATTCAACTATTCAAATTGCATATCCACACCAACATCTCATCTCAGGATTTTTTTCTCACTCTATTTAAAAATGAATTTTTAATGAGTGTGCTGTGTGCCATTCAGTTGCAGCCTTCAATTTTCGAGCAATTCAAAGATGAGTTGTGTACTACAGAGGCTAGCAAATACAGGATAAAAATACTAATTAAATAAAGCAGGGAAAGAAATATATAATTATAAGGCTCACGGTCACCTGAGTAGTTCTTTCATCAGTTTCAGCTGTTGTGCAATTGCCAATCCTGAAACTGGAATATCATAGACAAAGAATAATCATATCAGATATAGAATGAAACTTTTGATACAAGAAACATTATCACACACTATTTCAGACAACATGCAGACAAAAAACAAATCAAGATAGGTAACCAATTTGTAGCCGACCATGTAATCATAAATCATATAGCCTCAAATCTTGTTCATAATCTCAGTTCACAGGCGCATAATATTTGCTTGAGATGATCCCAGCAGAACAAATTCCAATACTTTTCCGAGAACACGCCGGAACCACTCATGTTTTAAAAAAATCAGAAATTATGTGCTGTTTAGTACCTTTCAAGCTGCTCTTGAAGATCTTTGCATCTGTGGAGTGCCTCTCCATGACTTCTTTTCTCCTCTAGCAACTCTTTTTCCAAACTTTGTATTTTACCTTGGAGAAGATTTACCTCAGTTTTTAATTCTTCCGAACGCATTTCAAGTGATTTGTATGACTCTGCCATGCATTTGAGCTGTGTCTCAGCCAGGCTGTTGGACCTCTGAGCTGTTGTTAATTGTGACTTAACCTCAGCCAGAAGCTGTTCTGTTTCCAGTAACTGAGACTTGGTGGTTTCTAAGTTTTCCAAAGATCTGGCAAGATCAACTGCCAGGTTATCCTTGTCCATTTTCAATTGTTCAAACTCCTCCAATGAACATTTCCAAGAAGTGGTTGTTGATTCAGAGGTTGGGACAAGATTCCCATCATTCGGAACATCAGGATCAGATGCAGAATCAGAAAAGTGTGCACACCCATTTGGATACCTCTCTTGTACTGAATCCACAACAACCTTGTTCTCTGGTAGGGCAATCTTGTCTATACAATCAGAACCAGTTTCCACTTCAGAACTTTTAAATCCAAGAACATTGAAATGCAGCTCGCTTGCTTTGTTCAATACTTGAGAAATGTCAAGAACAAAATCATTCAGATTGATGTAACTATTCATTGATTCACTATATTTGGCAGCAAACATATTAATTTTTCTATTTAGCCCATCTCCATCAGGACTTGTTTCTGTGACAGTCTTCACTTCTTTGCCAAGAATCATTATAAAGTCATTAATCTGCATAATGGCAACTTCTACTTCTTGATTGATGGCTTCCAAACTGTTGATAGATGAGCTAGCATCTCCATGCAAAGATGTCTCCTTTGTGGCTGTTATCTTGGCACCCTCAGTAATAGCACTTTGATCAGTTGTTGAGCCAGAAGAATTATTTGCGTCAGCAGAACCATTTGCCAAGGGGTGATGTAAAGTTTCATGCATTTCCTGCATAACTTGTCTAACTTCCTCTATTATTTTTTCCATGTCCTTTTCATTAGAGACTAATTCAAGAACCAAGGATATTTTTGACTGGAGTTTCACAAAGACCAGAGGGTCTGCTTGCAGTTGATGATTTACTACATTTACATCTTCTTTAGAAACTGCTTGAGGTTCCAAGCCATGCTGCTCACCTACTTGAGAGTTCGCACTGGTAGCTACATCACCTGAAGCCTCACCTTTTACAGGTTCAGCTCCTTCATTGACTGTATTACCTGAAAAATCTGGACCTGAAACTGTTCCATTTGATTGATAAGCCAACTTCTCCATCTCTAGGAAATCATCCATAAGGTCGACATGATTCACACTTTCAGATTTGTGCGGACTGTCAAGGGTCTTTTCCTTCTTCAGATGTGAGAGCTCGGACATCAATCCAGCAGTCCATGAACCAGAACAGCTAATATTATCATCATTTCCATCTTCCGACATAGTGGTGAAACTTGATGGAATACTAGCTTTCTGACTATCGATGCCTTCAGTTGGAACCTGATTATTAGAGCTCAGAGGACTTTTCTGTTCACCATTAGCTTGCAATTGTACTTCTATACTTTGAAGCTTGCTAGCAGTCTGAGCACAGATACTCCTAGAAGCTTGCAATTCACTGTTACGCTTTGCCAATGCTTCCTTTAGCATCTTTGTTTCCTCTTCCATTGCTAGTAGGCGTTCTGTGAGTAACTCGTTGTCTTTAAGGTACTTTTGTGCATTGTCAATTGAAAACTCCGGAAGCTGGGACAAGTTTGGAGTAGAAGGCTTCACTGGGGATCTCCTCAAACGAGATTCTCCATAGTCTCGACCCAAGTTCTCAACTTCAAGTTTCATTTGAGCTAGTGCAGCTGGACCAGGAAGTTTCTTCCGAACAAGACCTCGTAATCTTTGACACTCTGCCTCAAGTTTAGCAATTTTCTTCACTCCTTCTAAGTGCTGCTTGGTTGCTGCCTCTGCAGAACGCACACTCATGTTTTTCTCCTCATTGCGAATTTCCACCTCTTTCCTAGCCATATGGAGTTCATATTTGAGAGAATTTACTTCTCTTTCACATGACTCAATTTCGCTCTTCAAAAGTTCTATCTCAGCATTAGCCTGTGATTTTTCTTCATTGAGCTGGATCAGCATGTTAGAGCGCTCTTGCAAAGATCTAGACAATGCAGCATTTTCAGCAGCAGACTTCATTAATTCTTGGTCCAAATTAGTTATTTTTGCTTCAAGCTCTAACTTCATCTTGTCAAACAACTTCGTTTTGTTGAGAGCAAGTTCCTGCAATTTTTGTTCATGCTCTTCCTTCAAATTCCGTATCTGCCTCATGCATTCTTTGAGAGCACCATCCAGGTGTGTCGCCCGATCTTCAGCAGTAAGCTTTAGCAGCGTCACAGATTCCAGATGATTTTTCAGTGCTGCAGCTTCAGCCTCAGCCTTTTCCCAACCTGTCCAAAAATAATAGTGGCTGTCAAGCTCTACCATCTCAACACTTTTATAAAGAGAGAGATATGTAACAAATGTTGGAACCTGAGACAGCTTCTTCAGCAACTTTGGCATGCTGTTTGACCAAATTTTCCTTATCAGTCATTTCAGAATTCGCTTCAGATAACTTTTCATTAAGTTCTTTCACTTCATCCTCTAAGGTATGCACTTGTTCTTCATAGGACTTCACTTGATCCTCCAATCCAGTTAGATGTGAATATGATTCCATAGAAATTTGAACATACTTGGGTTTTTTATTGTTTTCTTGTTTTGCCTACATAAAAAGATATCAAGAAATTAAGTACAAGATAGAAGAAATAAGGTACAAGTGGATATACAAAAACCTTTAATCTGCAGTTTCAGAAAATGGACATAACAAAAACCTAAAGACCATCAGCTGCCTATTGTAAATGGTAAGACCAAAAAATGCAAACGCAAAAGCTTTTTGGAAATTTTTGAGGCAATTTGAGAGTAGAAAATCCTAATCAGAATTGCCTTGTCGCACTTTAATCTCTAGAACTGTTGAGATGCTTAAGTTTAGCAAGATGCTTACGTTTAATAGTGTCTAAGATCACTAAAATATCAGGCTTAGGAAAGTAATTGAAACTCATTAGACAGGAAATGTCTTTTATATGAGAACCGGGACAAATCAAAGAAATCATCATGTGACTGAAAGATAACATAAGGTACATGTAACATATAATCTAACAATAGAACCAATCATCTTAATATGGAAGAACCTTGTCAATTTGAGCTGCGCTCATATCTGCAGTAGCTGTTGAAGAGTCCGATGCAGTAGCAACTGCTTTCTCAGCAGACTGCTTATCAGATGATTTTTTCTTCCAAGGCCAACTCCTTTTATCCATCCTGGGCTGTTAATGCAAATAAAAAATACGTAAATGAGGATAAAAGTAGACTAAGTTGCAGAATGATAGCTTCAAAAGCAAAAATAATTATCCATTGATAATTTGATACCCTTGAATAATAAAAATAATACAAGATAGGCAACAAACCAACATGTACTTTTCTGGTAATAGTAACAGTTTGTAATACAATGTTAGCCTTTCAGGTAAAAAAAAAAATCACCTATGCATTTGTTTTCTGATTACAGCATTGCATAAATGCAACTATACGTACATAATAAGTGTTCTTCTGAACATATATACATATATATGTATAATACATATTTCATGAATGCACGTGATAAACAAACTAAACCGAAAAATTCATACATATATCCGCTACACAACTATCAAAGGCATATACTATTCATGTCAAATCAATATACCTGCCAAAAACTACATGTAGATTAGAATTTATAAGCAAGTGACAATATGCATGATATGCACAACTCGCAATATGAAAGGCATTTAGATCAGAAAAACCAGCATCTAACCAAATCAACAGACTTGTATTTTAAATGCAATCCTGAAAAAGGACAGTCGAAAGTAACAGTATATTTTAAGACTGGAACTTGATCGTCAAATTTGTCTCTTTTTTATAAGCTAGGGGAGAAAACCTAGAAAAAAATAGCATTTCTCTGCTCATAATTTTTTCTTCCGGGTGAATGACAAAGAAGTTTACATCTGAGGAGAAAAAAACATTGTAGACCATAAGATTAATATCAAAAGTATAACTTAAGGGCCAGATATACAAACATGCCTGCTTTCCAGTCATATCATCAACACGGATTCTGCATTAGTAACTGATTAATTTTTTAAAAGCATACAACTACCATTGATGATTAGGAATATAGCCAATGAGGATAAAGAAAAGGATAGGCCACCAGAAACTATCAAAATACACCATGAAAAGGACATTCCCATAATCTAATAAAAATACAAAGAAAATAAATACAGTCTCGGTACTCCATAGCAGATAATTTATTTTGAATTGATACATATCATCATAAATACAAGACATAAAGTAGCATTTTAATGTAATTAATACTAAATCGAAATGTAATTACATCGTCAAAGTATCCAAAACAAGCTTTGATCACAATTCACGATATATGTAGCAGATATGCAGCAATCTGCTGCATTGAATCTTAGCTACATCTAATAATTTGAAACCTAATTTCCCCAAACAATTAAAAAATTACAATATCCGATAAAAAAAATTGCGTTCGACACCGAAGCATATATAAATATAGAAATAGAATAAACACGATATTCAACACGCCGTCAGTCCATAGATAGTAATTATATATGCATCCACAATGAATACAGCTAAGTAGCTCAAAAAATAATAGATTGAATCTTAAGTTAGAAACACATTGCCAAGATTATAGAAATCAAACATGAAAAGAGCAATTCACATCAATTTACCGCCGATTAGCAGCACTTCTGAAACAGAACGAGAATCTCCAACAAAATTTAATTAAAAGGGAGCGGAATTTCGCAAAAGGCAAATCCCAGAAGCAAAATGAGCAAAGAATTTGGGGGAAATGACGAAAGATAAAATGCAAACAACCCCAGAAACAAGTAAAATTCACAAATTTAAAAAGAAAATAAAAGAAAAGGAAGAAAAAAGAAGAAGAAAAAAAATAAAAGAAAGATAATGCTCTCAAGTTTTGTAAAAGCAAGCAGAGATGAGATTTCGAATGAAAACAAAAGGAAGAGATGAGCTTGCGGAACACAGAAAACAAAGCAAATGGGGAAAAGTCTTCAATCAATTGCTCAGTGACGCCAATCATTCCCAAAGAAGAAATTCGAAAGCAGTAGAGCATCAATCTCACACTCACCAGCAGCAATGCAGATAATTAGTGACTGAATTAGAATAATGAAGATCTGGTTAATGGAATGGTGTTGGTTATAGCAAGGTTTCTCTTTTCTAGAGAGAGAAAGAGAGTGGTGGTGGAGTGGTGGTGGTGGGTGGTGGGGGTGGAGATGAAGGTGTCACTTAAAAGGCAAGACGTTGGAAAGCTCCAAAACATCACACTTTTTAAATTTGATAGCTTAATTTTCGGGAAAATTAAATTTAATGCAAATTCAATTTTCAGCCTCCAATGCTTCCTCAGTAAAATCAAAAACTACAGCTAGTTTTTACAATATCTGAGTATTTTGTGGCAATTTGGTATATTCACAGCCTCCTATTCATCACACTACCTTCTTTTTTACTGAACCATACTTCTATTTTTTTTTCTTTTCTTTTATTGTTGAGGATAATCCGCAGCCGCTACCGAAATACGCACTGAATAAATTCTGTCTCTGTGTAATAGCCTGCAAACCACACAGGAGAGGTAAACTACACCTGGCTTGCCAGGTATGTTGGTAGTGTGAATCGAACTTGAGACATTTGGTCTCAAGATAACACCACTCCAATGCTAAACCATCCTAATGAGACTTATTTTTCCTTTTTTTATGAGGATTAGCCATCCAAGACTGTGCATTAACTAAATATGCAAATCACAAAAAATGAGTACGTTTATATTTAAAAAATTAGATATGATAAGTTCACATCTAACACGATTGATGAGATTTGACTCAAATCATTCGATCACAAAGTATACTATTCCATCATTAGGACTTCACACTACGTTCTTAATCTATATCCCAAAAAAAATGTAATATTATCAAATTGAAGATACTCATGTATGATCTTAAGTTATATTAAATGATAATTTATTAATATTTAATTATATTTAAATTCAAGTTAGAATATTTAACTTGTTATATAATCTGACACAAGACTATATAAGGATGTATAGAAAGTTAGTGAAGATAATAAATATGAAATTAAAGATAGAAATTGAGATTTGTTCGAATTGGGAACTATAAATATGAAATTAAAGTGCAAGTGTATATCAAAATCAACACGGCGTGCGAATGGGACATAATAATAATCACAGTAAATACCTCCAAAAAAAATTAATAATAATAATAATAATAATAATAATAATAATAATAATAATCATAATGATGATGATGATGGTAAAAATAGAAATGGGATGGGTGGAATGACAGAATCGCCCCTGGGAAATGAGATATTGGCAAGTGGGTGACAGAATAAAAAGGTGAGCTGTATATGAGAGATGGGGACCACCGTGACTTTGTGAGGTGATTAAGTCCAGCTCATGATTAGAGCGTGGCGCTTCTGCGTCTCCACTTTTGCTCCCATGTGCATCCCTCGTATCTGATTCTTTTCACTTCCTCCTCCGTATTCTCAGCATTTATTCTCGACATAATTATAATTTAATTCTAAATATTTTAATTTATCAGTCCATAAGAATTATCTCGTTGCGATCCAATTCAATACACTACAAAAGTGTACTAGTATGATTTCATAGTCAAGATAGACAAATCCCAAATCACACTACAACTATACTGATGGTTCGTCGAACTCCATCTAGGTTGTGAACTCTTCTCATACTTTATAAGAAACCGATAATATGATCTTCTATGCGCATTCCACACACCATATGAAGTTACATAAACTGAGCAGATATAAACATGTTCATGATCATGTGCATGTACATTGTCATGAACATGTAAGGTCAGAAAGATAAATTGAAAGCAAGTAAATGGCACGAGATTGATAACCATGTTCGATCAACTGATCTACGTCAGGAGGACTTCTCAAGTCCGTGAGAAACTATCAACTACTCTGTTGCAAGGTTACAAAGGTTATTACACGATGATCTTCTGCCACTCGATCCCTTTTCTACGCACTAGAACCTATTTCGATGGACTGAATTGTGAGATCTTCTCACAACCTAGACTCCATCTAGTTCTTATTGGAAATCTCTCCCGAGACTCATTTAAGTGTGTATGAAAGAATTTCAAACACAGACTAGACACACAATGATCACAAGGATCAAACCTAGTCTATCTGAATACTATATATATGCTTCATACTTGAAGTCTTTTAAACTCTCTAGCTCTTGTGTATTCGTAAACCTCAACTCACACTTTAACTAGTCTGATTCTCAGGCTATTTATAAACACAAGACATAGCCTAAACAAGGTAATCAGATTGTCCTAATTTGAATCAAACTCTAAAAGGAAACTTTCCTAGTTTAATTCGGACTCTACCTAGTTAGAAGCCTTCCTTGAATAGAACTCGACTACTTCCTTCTTGATCTTCATCTTGAACAAGGCATCTTCTATTCTGAAACGTCCATCTTGAAAAGGCAGCTTCAACTCCTTGAAATCAGGTTGGCCCGTTTCTTGGAAACTTTCTGGACAACCATCTACATGATCATGTTCACGAACATGCTCAAGTATATTCTTCGATCTTCAATCAGATTGGCAACGGAATATTTATATCATAATGTCCAGAACATGGTCTTCAAACTTCAAAAATCAAAACCTTTGTGTTCTTTAAATTTCCATAAAGATCATGACAATCTTGAACACTTAGTGCATAAAGATGGCACTAACAATCTCCCTCTTTAACTTTATCTATTGGCAAATCAGCTCCATATTTTTAAAGAACACAATCTTCATTTGAAGGATCATGTACCTTAAAATATTCTTGAATGTCCTTGTGAACCTCATATGATCTTATTGTTTTTCACTTTTTTATCAGCTTGTATCTGCTCTGCTGTAATGCATTTTTTTATCATATTCATTTTTCTTCATTAGCATTTTCAATTTTTTAGCAGATAAGGATCATAGTCTTTGCAAATAAAAATATATGTTTATATATAATATCAAAGAATTGATATTACAGAACTTAAGCACAAAAATATCTTGCAATATGGATGCAAGATAATAAAGTAAATAGGAGAAATTTAAAAATTATCTAGCATTTACTCCCCCTATTTGCCACCAAGAAAGGCAAATGAGTAAAAAGAGAACTACTCAGATTTATCAATTGCTTTCTCTTCTTCTTTAGCTTCAGATCCTCATTCTGCATCATCATCTTCTTCTTCTGTCTCTGCAACCTTTTCAACCTCTTCTTCTTCAGTCTCTTGCTCCTCTTCTGCAACTTCCTCTACTGCTGCTTTTTCTTCTACAGCTTCTTCTTCTGCAGCTTCTTCTTGATCATCATGTCCTTCATCTTTGGATGCAGTCTGTGGAGATTCCTTCTAAATGACAGCTACAGCAGTACTTGCAAGCTTATGCAAGTTGTGAATATGTTCAGGTACATCAGCTGCTGGGGAGGCAAATTCTTCTCCAGATGAGAGTTCAACAATCAATGCTTGAATCTTCATCTTCTCAGAGGTATGCTCAGATATCAATCGAGCATGAAACTCCAGACTGTTCTCTAGAAACTTCAGCACAAGACCTTTTGGTGAAGATTGTTCTGCAGATGCATCAACACATTTTTTTGATGCAATGAACTTCTTGAATTGTATGCGCAGATGATGATCACCAATTTCAGGAGCAACTTTGATGACCAAAGGCTTCTTAGGAGGCATAACTCTATCTGTTTTTGTAGAGAAATTCTTCTTTTGCTTTTTGATTATGCCATAGATAAAAGATGGATAACACAGAGAACCTTTCACAACAGTGGACTCAGCACTGCTCATAAGCTTTTCGAACATAAACTCCCCATAATTGAACTTTTTTCTTTTTCTCAGATAGAACAGAAATCTCCCTTGAGCTTGTGTGACTACAGCTTTGTGCTTAGTTGGCATCCAGTTGTGTATCATGATGCGAAATAATACACCATACTTCTGTGACAGCTTCGATGATAGAATTATTTGAGGATTAGAGGGTTAGTTCTTCAGCAACCACCCTCTAGTCATCCATCTCTTCTAACTCCCCTTCAACTGAGCAATCTAGAAACTCATTGATGAGTTCTGCTGAGAAATCGAGCATTTTTCCTCTGACAAAGACTTTATGAAAGTCTTCAGATTCAGGATCATCAACATCCTTGGTAAGGTTGTAATAAAACTCTGATACAACCAACGGAACAAACTCGTGCACCCTCTGCACAGTTCCTAACAAACAAGTTTCCTCCAACAAAGAATAAACCCCAGTAGCTATGAGTGTATCCTTATCTACCTTCTTTTCATAGAGCAAAGACCTCTTCTTCACCTTATCCCATAACCCAGCATGCTTCGTCGAATGAAAGAGAGCATGTTTAGAGATACCTGGTAAATGGATAATATAGTTTGTGATGATCAGCATCATGTTCACTTGACTTAGAGTGAACATCTTCAGATACATGCTTGGGATGAACAGACTTCTTAGCCTTCTTGGATGGTCTGGTGCTGGTGGTGGCTTTTCTCTTCTTTTGAGTTGGTGTTGTGGATGGTGGAGTGGCTGAGGCTCTGCTTCTTGTCATTAGTGTTCTCTGAACAAGCTTGACAATCTCAGTAGAAGACTTCTTTCTGGGAGTCTTCTTCTTCACATGTGATCTAGAAAATAGATCATACTGAGTAAATACCAGTAACTTTTCTTGTTGTGGTACAAGAGTCTTTTCAGCAAACTAAGAAGATGAACTTTGGACATCTTCTTCTTCTTTTGGATTAGCCACTAAAGGTCTTTTGATAACCTTTTTATTTCCCTTGGCAGCTGCTATGGCCTTCATTCTGGTGCTCAGAGGAATATCATCCTCCTCTGAAATATCTCCACCTTTAGGTTGTTCTGGTGTCAGCTTCTCAGGTACAAATTTTTCTGTAATATCCTTCTCACATGCAGGTTCTTCTAGTGTTGTCTTCTCATCAGCACTCTATTCTGCAACATGCTCCTCTTCATGAACAGGAACATCTTCAGTCATAACTCTCTCATCAGCAGCAGATCTCTTCTCTTTTTGAAGGGCTTGAGCAGCAGGTATTGTGATGGTCTTCTTTGATGTAGAAGCAACAGTCTTCTATGGTTTCTTGACTGCAGATCCTTTTGTTCTTGCCTTCTTTGTTGCAGATTTCTTATTGACGTTATATGAGCTTGCTATTTGTTTCAATAGATCATGGAGAGAAAGACTCTGAGTTTTTGTCTTCTTAGTAGAAGATGTGGCTTCTGGTTCTTCTTCGTCCATGTCTTCTTCTTCATCATGGAACACTTATATCATCTCCTCAATGTCCTTGCTAGAGGACTCATCACGAAGTGCCCTCTGAGCAGGTTTCTTATATGAAAATTCCCCATAAACTTGTCTATCGAACTCGTTCTCTTCATAGAATTGATCCTGAGATTTGGAATAAGTAACTTTTCCATACCTCATTCTGGGTTTCACAACTTTCTTAGGATGAACAAGTTTTCTTTTTAGTGTCATTGAATAGAATAGAATGAATTTCTTGGGTGATCAAAGGCAATGACAGAAAGAAGAAGAAAAGAGATATAAAAAAGTTTATGAATAAAACTTGAATCAAGAAAATTTAGAGCATATGATGATATCTCAACAACGGCTATACATATATATAAGAAAGAACATCATTCAATATGTATTCTCAGGTGTCCATTAGATAGAAAAATTGGAGGAAAATCTCGGAAAATTAAAAGTGACATTTGTGATTTAGAACTAGCCGTTGACAAAGATGTACATGAAAATTTAAAAATTATTCATGTACATGCTGATGAACATTTATAGGAATGTTCAAACCCTTAATGCAGAAATGGTTCTTTCCTACTGAGTGTGAATAAACACACTCATACCCCTCCTCTTGGTTTACTGGACCAAGCAAACACCAAGAGATGCTCTTAATTTCTCAAATCGAGCAGCATCTAATTCCTTGGTGAAAAGATCAGCTAGTTGATCTTCTGTCTTCACATGTTCAATCTTTAGAACTTCTTCTTCAACTAACTATCTGATGAAGTGATGTCTGATATCAATATGTTTTGTTCTTGAGTATTGAACTGGATTCTTAGATATATTTATAGCACTCATGTTGTCACAATATAGAATAGGTGTCTCATGAGCAACTTTATAATCCTTTCATCATCTGCATCATCCATATGATCCGAGTTAAGCTGCCTCCAACTGCAATGTATTTAGCTTCTACGGTTGATAATGATATGCTGTTTTGCTACTTGCTGAACTAGGAAACAACATTATTTCCTAAAAAGAAACAAGCACCTGATCTGCTTTTTCTATCATCTAGAGATCCTGCCCAATCAACATCACAGTAGGTAGTAAGACTTGAATTTATATCTGAAGTATACCATAATTCATAGTCTGCAGTCCCACTGATGTACTTGATGATGTTCTTGAATGCCTTCAAGTGACTTTCTTTAGGACATGACTGATATCTGGCACAAACAATCACAATATAGGATATATCGGGTCTGCTTGTTGTTAGATAGAGAAGACTTCCAATCATGCTTCTGTATAGATCCAATCTTGACAGTGGTGCTAATAGGAACTCTTTTGTGCTTAGAATTCTCCAACTTGAACTTCTTGACTAAGTTCCTTGCATACTTAGATTGAGAGATAAATATACATTCTTCTGATTGCTTTACCTGAAGTCCAAGAAAAAACTTCAAGTCTCCAACCAGGTTCATCTCAAACTCGATTTTCATGTATCTGATAAAGTCCTTGATCATCTTATCAGATACTGAGCCAAACACTATATCATCTACATATACTTGAACCACAATACTTGTGATTTATCCTTTCTGATGAATAACGTCATGTCCTCTCCTCATCTGTTGTACCATTTGCTAACCAAGTATGTAGCCAGTATTTCATATCATGCTCGAGGAGCCTGTTTCAAACCATATAATACCTTTTTTAGTTTGAAAACATAGTCTGGATAATGTGGATCTTCAAATCCTTTAGGCTATACAACATACACATCTTTCTTCAGAAATCCATTCAAAAATGCACTATTGACATCCACTTGATAGAGCTTGAATTTCATCATGCAGGCCATAGCTAGAAGAAGTCTGATTGATTCTATTCTTGTGACTGGAGCAAAAGTTTCATCAAAATCTATTCCTTCAATCTGTGAATACCCTTATGCAATCAGTCTGGCCTTATTCCTTGTGATATCCCCAGACTCATCAGTCTTGTTCTTGAATATCCACTTTGTCCCTACAATATTCACTCCTTCAGGTTTCTGCACTAGATTCAAGACATCACTCTTCTTAAATTGCAGAAGCTTTTCTTGCATTGCTTCAATCCAGTAGATATCTTTAAGAGCTTCTTGAATATTTTTGGGCTCTATCTTGGATGTGAAGCAAACATTGGATATCTCTTCATGTAACCTTTTTCTGAGTCTACTTCTGATCATTCTCCCTCCATAGCTATCTCCTATGACTTCACTAGTAGGATGATCTTTAATAATCTACCGTGAGGGCTTCCTTTGCTTAACTCTCTGATCTTCAGATTCACTTTCTGTATCATCATATACATCAGAATATCCAAATACATCTGATTGTACATCATCTTCTGTGGGGTTGACAGGATCATTCTGATCATCAACTCTGACATTGACTGATTCTACTACAGCTTTCGTCTCTTTGTTGTAAATCCTGTATGATTTACTATTTCTAGAGTATCCAACAAATATCCATTTTATTCCTCTGTTGTTCATCTTACTGAGATACTCTCTATCATTGAGAATATAGCAATTAGTACCAAACACATGAAAGTACTTCACAGTAGGTTTTTTTTCATACCAAATCTCGCATGGAGTAGTGAAGGTACCTGGTCTGAGATTAACTCTATTGCTAATATGACATTTAGTGTTGATGGCTTCTACCCAGAACATAGAAGCAACTCCTTTTGCAGCAATCATAGTTCTAGCCATCTCCTTGAGGGTTCTGTTCTTCCTTTCAACTACTTCATTCTGTTGAAGAGTCTTAGAGGCCGAATACTTATGGCTGATTATATTCTCATGGAAAAAAATATCAAAGTACTGGTTTTCAAATTCCTTGTCATGATCACTTCTGATTCTAATGATCTGCTGGTCATTTTCAACTATGATCTTGCAAGCCAGTTTCTTGAATGCCATGAATGTCTCACTCTTATATATGAGAAAGTCTATCTATGTGAATCTTGAGAAGTCATTTATGCAGACAAGAGCATACTTCTTTTCTCTGTAGCTTTCTACAGCCATTGGCCCCATTAGATTCATATGAAGAAGATCTAAAATTCTTTTGGAAGTTCTGTCCTGAACTTATTTATGTTGGGATCTTGTCTGCTTTCCAATCCGGCATGGACCACACACTTTATCTCTTTCAACCTTGATCTGAGGGATTTCTCTAACTATCTCCTTGCTGATGATCTTCTGGAGATTCCTGAAGTGAATGTGTCCAAGCTTCTGATGCCAGATCTCTGACTCTTCTACAGATGTTCTTTGACAGATTAAAGAACATTCTGCAGGTACATGTAGTTGATAATAGTTGTCAGCTGATCTTCTTCCTTCTATGAATAAGTCATTGTTCTTATTCATTACCCTGCAATTCTCTTTGGTGAAGACCACTGTCATGTTATCATCACATAGCTGACTGATGCTAATAAGATTGGCTTTGAGTCCATCAACTAGCATAGCATTTTTGCCATCTCCAAAGGTGATAAAGTCAGATGAGCAAGTCTTTAAGTTCTGCACAATTAAGCAATCCTCAGTTATATATCTTGAACAGTCACTGTCAAAATACCAATTGCTCTTGTCTTCTACTCTCAAAGATATGTGAGCAATCAAATTGGTCTGTTTGACAACCCGTTGCTTCTTCTGAGCAGGCTTCTTCTTTTTTTGTGCAGCTGACCTTCTGTTCATGTTGCTGGAATGCCTAACCACAAATCTCCTTCTCATCCTTTTGAGATGATAAAGATATTTCTCACAAGGTGGTCGAATGTGGCCTTTCTCCTCACAATAATGGCAAATGATTCCTTTTCTATAGCCATTTTGAACAGTCATCTTCTTGTCAATAATGTTCTTCTGGATGTACTGAACATTATCTTGTACATATGCCAGCTAACTTGTAATTTCTTTGACAAACACTATCTTGAATTGTCCTCCATTGTATCCAAGATCTGGGTAACTCTTTCCTAAATGTCCTGAAATAATAAGAATCTTGTTAAGATTCTTTGTTCCATTATTCAGCATAGTGACATTCATTTTGATGGATTTGAGCTCTGCAGATAACTCAACAATCTTCTTCTCTTGCTGCTGAATTGTATCCTTCTAATCTGAATCAGACTTAATCAGTTTCTCCTTCTCTTCTAATAGATTCTTGTTTTGAGACTGAAGAGTCTTATTGATCTCCACAACTTCTAGCCATTTTGCATACTTCTCCTCATATGTATTCACAAATTCTTCTTGGCTAAAATCTTCATTTTCTGATTCATCTTCTTCTACAGAGTCGAAGGGATCATGGAATTCAGAGACTTTGTTGTAAATGAAATAGTTTCTTCATCTGAATCACTACTGCTTTCTTCTGAATCATTGTCACTGAGAGATGCATCGTAATTCTTGTTGTTTCTCTTCAGTGTGTTAGCACATTCAGATTGAATGTGTCCAAATCCATCACATTCTTTGCACTGTATTCTTCTTCTTGGATTTGACTGTTGAAACTCCTTCTGATCATTGCTTGAGTTTCTATCTTGCAGAGAGTTATCGGTTGGTTTTCTTCTATTGTTGGTTCTTCTAGAAGACTGCTTGTTGGCTCTTTTGAACATTCGGCTAAAGTTCTTAGTAATTAAGACCATCGTGTTCATTGTATCTGAATCAAGTACAGTTTATTATTTTTGTACATGTTCAGGTACATCTTCTGAAATTTCAGTTTTAAGAGCAATACCTCTCTTCCTTGAGTTTTTGTCTTCATCTTCCAGATTCATCTTGAACGTCCTTAAAGACCTCATCAACTCATCAAGCCTCATACTCTTGATATCATTGGCTTCTTCAATTGCAGCAACTTTGTATGCAAATTTCTTCAGAAGAGATCTGAGAACTTTTCTTATAATTTTCTCATTGTTGATAAGCTCATTAAGAGCAAAACTCTCATTAGATATGATTCTCAATCTGGCATTGAACTCACCTATGGACTCAGTTTCATCCACTCTAAGAGTTTCAAACTTAGAAGTAAGATTTTGAAGGTTGGATAACCTTATTGAACTAGTCCCTTCAAAGGTGGTTTTCAGAATGTCCCATACAGCTTTAGCAGCCTCATAAGTTGAGATTAGACTAAATGTTTCAATATCAACTA
The DNA here is from genome assembly GCA_026008535.1 of Perilla frutescens. Classification (NCBI taxonomy): domain Eukaryota; kingdom Viridiplantae; phylum Streptophyta; class Magnoliopsida; order Lamiales; family Lamiaceae; genus Perilla; species Perilla frutescens. The sequence continues at coordinate 38,601,436 of BRKX01000019.1, forward strand.
TAGAGAATATAGCATTGAGAGTTTTAGAGTTAACATTGTACCAGTTCTTTTGCGGCACAATCGATTTTCCTTCTTCAATCTCCACATGCTTGCCTTTCTTAACAATAGTTGGCTTTTCCCATCCTTCTGTGACACTTTTTCATGCAAGCTCATCTATTGATCTTAGAAATACCCTCATCCTTGCTTTCCAGTAAGGATAATTATTGTCTTTAAGTAATGGTGGTCTGACCGTAGATCCTCCTTCCTTGATTGAACTCATAACTTGAACTCAACCAAAATCTTCATGCAGTTATGCACTTTTTGGGACTCTTTTTTGCTTTTAACCAAAGACGACCTGCTCTGGTACCAATTGAAGTTACATAAACTGAGCAGATATAAACATGTTCATGATCATGTGCATGTACATTGTCATGAACATATAAGGTCAGAAAGATAAATTGAAAGCAAGTAAATGGCACGAGGTTGATAACCCTGTTCGATCAACTGATCTACGTCAGGAGGACTTCTCAAGTCTGTGAGAAATAATCCACTACTCCATTGCAAGGTTACAAAGGCTATTACACGATGATTTCCTGTCACTCGACCCCTTTCCTACGCACTACAACCTCTTTCGATGGACTGAACTGGGAGATTCCCTTACAACCTAAACTCCCTCTAGTTCTCACAAAAAATCTCTCCCGAGACTCCTTTAAGTGTGTATGAAAGAATTTCAAACACAGACTAGACACACAATGATCACAAGGATCAAACCTAGTCTATCCGAATACTATACACTTTAAACATGAAGTCTTTAAGACTCTCTAGATCTTGTGTATTCGTAAATCTCAACTCGCACTCTAACTAGTCTGATTCCCAGGCTATTTATAAATACAAGATATAGCCTAAACAAGGTAATCAGATTGTCCTAATTTGAATCAAACTCTAAAAGGAAACTTTTCTAGTTTAATTCGGAGTCTACCTAGTTAGAAGCTTTCCTTGAATAGAACTAATGTGATCCGGGCTGAGATAGGATCGAACACACGTCAACTCAACTGTAAGGGTTATGAGACTCGAAATACGATAATGGACTAGACTCAAAGACTCGACTAAATACCTAGAATTGTGACACGATAAGTAAATAAAACACAACAAAACAAAGGGAAAAGGGGCTGAATTGATCTCGACGGTGAATGGTAAGGCTAGGGACGTGTATGATAGTGCTGTGGGATGAAGAAAGGCTGGTGTAGATAGGTTATGACAAAGCAATAGAGAACTTACGATATATGTGCTTAAAACGGCGTGAGTAGCACGTATACTTGGACTGAACTCGAACAGCTTGGAAACTCGTGCAACTTGACTCGAACTTGATGGAGATTGATGTTATGGATGTTGGATGGCTGCTGGAAGTCATCGAGGATGGTTGGCAATGATGGGTAGGTAGAATGAATTGAATCAGGGCAAAACTCCAAGTGTAAAAAGATACACAAAAAGATTCACTACTTGATTTCTCTTCGGTTGCAAATTCGACCCTAACTCCACAAGAGAATTAGAACAAGATTTAAAAGATAAAACTTAAAAGATGCAAGCTTCTAAGAGTTAATTTTTGGCTGAAAATTATAAAGAGGATCTTGGGTTGAGACAATATTGAAAGGTAAATTCTTCTTAATCAAATATGGTCTAAGTAATAATGTCACAATGATCCACTATTTATAATAGTTGGGATTGCCTAATTCTAGTCTAAAAAGAATTAAAACTGGACTAGGAAACTTCCTACACTAGAATCCTATTCAAAGTAGGAAACTACCTTAAATATAAATCCTAGTCAACTATGACTTAATAAAAACCAAAAATTAAATAAGAAAATAACTAAGATCTGATCTAAATAATTAAATAAAAGATCTAAGATAATTCAAGACCCAAATATAACATAAAGGTTTGAATTTCTTCAAAGTAAGTCCTTCAAATTCGTCCAGGCCTCTGGCAACTAAGATATGGTCACGCCTTATTCGCCATAACTTCTTGGATTCGCTTCAAATTTTAATCTTCAAATTTTCACCCAAAATTGCTTCAATCTTCCAAAACTTGATCTTCATCTTCTATTGAAAGCAATGTAATCCACTTTGGGCTGCAATGCTCGATCACTTCTTCTTCTAATTTCTTTCTCACGATGGCTTGAAAATAACCTTGTAATTTCTTTGCTCTTAGGCGTGTAATCGGCCCTTGTAATTGCAGCTCGGGATTCTCCTCATCAATGCTAGGCATTCATCAAGAACTCACCTACTTCCTTTTTTATCTTCATCTTGAACAAGGTATCTTCTATTCTGAAACGTCCATCTTGAAAAGGCAGCTTCAACTCCTTGAAATTAGCTTGGCACGTCTCTTGGAAACTGTCTGGATAACTATGTACACGATCATGTTCATGAACATGCTCAAGTACAATATTCGATCTTCAATCAGATTGGCAGCGGAATGTTCATATCACAACGTCCAGAACATGGTCTTCAAACTTAAAAAACCAAAACCTTTGTGTTCTTTGAATTGTCATAAAGATCATGACAATCTTGAACACTTAGTGCATAAAGATGGCACTAACACTATATTATCTACAATATTAAGTATATGGTGATTTACATTATTTATCATATAAAATAAATGCAAAATATGTGAACATTATTCTTATTCATAATTAAGGGAAATAATTATATACATAAAAGACATGCTTTTAGTATACAATCTCAACATTGTGTTTATTTGCAACAATTACGAGGTCGTGTAGTATTTTAAAATGGTCTAAATGTTATTATTTTTAATGTAAATAACTCTAGATATTTATGGAAAATTGTTCAATAAAATATTGATTACCTGCAAGTGCATGGTGTAGTTGTGTACAACGATGAGTAATGTTGTATTCCACATAGATTAATGATTAATTTTAGCATGAGTATTATGACATCAATTCCCTAAATACTATCTAGGAAACATATTAAAGATTTGGATTTTAATGAACTACTTTAACATAAATTAAATAAAGCAAATAAAAGGTAAGAAATCTAAATTCAGGATAGAAGAATTATTCTAGAGCTTCAGTTTCATTGATTCATCCAAACATTTTCATTTCAACTATATGATTTATTCATGATTCAATTTTTATTAAGACAATAATTCTATCACTTTAAATCTTCTCTCTTAGCACTTAAATCATAGATTACATGTTAGAATTCATGTGTTCATTCAATTTCTAATATGCAATTCCTAAATGTTCCAAAGATTTCTTGTCCTAACAAATAATCTCAAATATCTAATGTGCTTTGTGTTCTTGTATCCAAGCATTAAAACTCATCTCTCGATTTATGAATTAACACAACAAATCATACTATCATGGTGATCAATCAAGCAAGCAAAAAAGAATATGGACATAAAGAAAAAAGAAGAATCTAAATCATATAATCAAACATCCGTTGTTCTTCAAAATCAACCACTCTCTAACCCTAGATAATAAAGTATTTAGCCACTAATAATAAAATAAGTAACCAAAAACACTCCAAGGAAAATAAATTAAAGAACATAAACAGATAAACCCAGAAAGGAGAATCTTGATCTTGATCTATAACTTCTATTTCTCTTGCTCTTCAATCTCTATTGTTAGAAGGAATGTTGTGTAATGGTTTGTGTTGTTAGAAATTTTTTATTCCCAAAATTCATGTTTGGGGAGGTATATGTAGACTAGGAAGTTCCTAGTTGAATAATGAAACAAATCGGGCCAAAAATAGGCAATTTCAGCCCAATCCATGACCAGGGGTCACCCGTGGATTTAGGTTACGGATCTAATGAAGGAAAAATGTCTCTGATGCCAAACGGTGGAAAACGGTCACAGATTCTGTGCAGGTCGTCGATTGAGGTCGCAGATCTGGTATAGACTTGATGGTCTTCCACTATTTTACTTCGTTCTCACTCATTTCTTATTCGATTGACCTGATTCTTTTTGTAATACATTCCTAAGTTGATTTTACATCTTCCTAGGCTCCCCTCATTCTCATTTGAATCTCAAATATAACCACTTGGTAGCAATACTTCTTTTATAAAGAGCAAACATGAGACATTGCACAATATTATGGAAATATATGCACATATGACTATTAATGCATGCATTGATAATCAAATATATCATCTAAATGAGCACCTAAATACATGAAAAAACAATGTTTATTATCAAAATCATGTCTTTGGGTAGATAGTTAGTTGTAATTCCGTTCAAGTACCAAAATCTTAGGAGATTTAAAATTCTAACATTGCTCCAATTTCACCCATGTTAGAGAGAAATTGATGCAGATGGAGATTATAATTCGAACAAGAACACACAAACACAACTGTACGAACTCTCAGGAATATAATTGTATTATATAAAAGGAGTAATTCTCCAACACTTATCAAAATTCAACTACCATCAATGAAATACGTAATATGCTTTATATAGGCATTGAAAATAATTACAACCCTAGAGAATCATAATCCTAATATAACTCTAAAATAAAACTAAATATTAAATTAGCAACATAGGAAAGATAATAAATGTGTCTATATTATAACTATTAATTGAAGCTAAATGTTAAACTAATGATAATAATTACTCCCTTGATTTCATTTTAATTGTTGTTTTAACTTTTTTATTTTGTATTAAAATATTTGTTGTTTTATATATTTTTACACTATCTCTCCCAATTTTAACCTTATCACAAATATTATTAGGAAAATATAAGTGAATAAGATTTTATGTCATATATGAGGGATTGATATATCATTCCATAAAATTAATTGTTAATTCTAGATAAAAAAATATAAAACAACAATCAAAACAAAACGGGTGGAGTAATAATTAACATAAATAAATTAAATAAAATACTAATAAATATTATAACTATATTTATCCCAATCACTTTCCTCCGATTGAAAAGGATTTGCCTTCGTATCCGACATAAGCTCATCTGGAAAGACAAGGCGGTGGTTGCTCCGGTGGAACATCTATAGGAACTGCGTCATTCCATATTTTTTACCTTAACGAGAAACAAAGCTTCAAAATAAACATTGATGGACAAGACATCGTCAAACATCCCAACTTTGCATCAAGCCGTGCAGGATTGGATGATAGACATCCCAAACTTGACATGACGATACGATTCTAGGTAGGGTCCTGATGATCAAGTTCAAGAGTTCGGGAAGGTGTAACGTGAGGTAACGAATGTGAGCTTAACGCCCGTGCCAAATGGCGCGACCAGAAAATGCGAGTGAGAGGTACGACCCTCGTGTTGATACTGAACGATTTTCGTCTTTGGTTAAGGCGCAAGCAGACTGCTCACATTATACTTTGTGAGTTAGGGTGACCCGAGGCGCGACTGACCCCGTCTCGCGCACATGTGCGTGTTCGCGAATTTGGCCCGATTTTAGACTTTTATTATTTCCTTTTATTATTTAATTCCTAGTTAGGGTTTGCTTTTATTTGCCTACATATATAAGAGCTTGTACTTAATTTTATTAGTTAGTTTTTTTATATTATTAAATTTCAAACTTCCTTGTAGAGAGTTTATTCGAATCGATTGACTCACCCTGACTTATCAAACAAAAGTTCATATCTGTTTGTAGCACTTTCACTTTTATTTTGTGGTTCTTGTTTCCAATCATAGTTGGGTTCCGGATTTCAACTATCTACAATCCGTCTGTGGTGTGAGATTCAGGTCGAAAAATTCTGTTTTATCCCTTATAACCTGATACATCTTGGGATTGATTCTCCTCGTCTATTATCCGCCGACGAGGATCGCATTCTATCAGGTTCCAAATCTGGTCTTAAATTATTTATTGTAATTTTCACCAATATATTAAAAAAAATCAAAAATCAACATAAAAATGGAGAAAATTCGCTGACTAAAAAAAAGATTTTTTTGGCGAATTTTTTTTTTTTTTGTGTTTTTATTGATTCTAGTTTTGCTATTTGGGTTCCCGAAGTCCTATATAGTGTCTACATAAAAGTCAAAAAAAATTCAAAAAATTTCATTTTTGGGATCAAAGCTAATTTTGAAAATTAAAGCTAGAAAATTTTGCACCATTGCAAGTACCTAAGGATATAAAATGTGAATGCCCATTTAGTGTTTCATTGTTTAAAAGTTAGGTTAATTTTAAAAATACACGAACTTTAACATAATTTGCATCTTAATTTTTTTCCCAACAAACGAAAAACTGACGCGACAATGTTTTTTCTACAATTTTGCATTTCATTGTATTTTTGATCATGTGGAGAAGGAATAGAGTAGTGGTATGTCAATGTTCTATTCACCAGGAAAAAATGAAAATGTTTAATTTTTAATAAATTGCAGAATTGTATTATTATCGTAAAATTTCAAAGTTCATATTTAAATTGTAAATTATGTAAAGCATTCTTCTGCAGTTAACCCTTAAAAATTCTTATATTAGAAGGATGGTCTAAAAATCTCGTGTACTAAGAAAAAGTTTGCTTATTAAGACTAATTGATCCTATTTAAAATAAAATGTTAAATTGTTAAAATATTTTTAATATTGTTTTAAGCAGATATTGATACGAACCTAGGTGGGATGCCATTGATCAAATTTGAAAGTTTGAGAGGTTTACACAGAAGATGGCAGAATGTGCACAGAGGTCGATAATGGGACGAAGGTGTTGTGCCTGTGATTCGCGAGTGGCGTGGCGATCGCGACCGCCAAGCCTTGGCTAGCTTCTAGAAGCTCGCGATGAGAGAGAGTTCGTCTTTAAAGGATTCACGAGCATGGTAGCGAAAATCATGCCACATCAGCACCTCATATATTCACGAGCGGATTCACAGGTGACTGGGTCATCATGAGCGCGTTATGATTCGGATTTTTGTTTTAATTTTCGGATTTTTTATCTGTTTTTGAATTTCTGGCTTTATTTATTTCCAATTCAGTTTAGAATTCTGTTAGGGTTTACTTATTTTTGTCCCACCTATAAAAGGGTGTAAATAATTATTTTGGAGACAACTTGATATTTCTCTGCGTATGTGAAAATTTTTATTGAACCGTGAATTTAAACCCCCCTGACTTATCAAACAGATATTCATCCCTGTTTGTAGCATTCACACTACAATCCATGGTTAGAATTTCCAATCACAGGAGGGCTGAGATTGTCCGTGATCATCGGTTCATCTGTGTTGTGAGATTTAGATTAGGGATTTCGATCCTATCTCGTTGAAATTTGATACAGTCTTAGGTCAGATCATCATCAAACATAAATTTAATTGAAATAGCCACTCTATCGAATTTAGGTTACCCATTATGTTAATAATAACATGGATAAATTTACAGGTTTAAATTGATACTATAATGATTTAATGATTATTATTATATTAGTATTGTGACGTCTGGGGCCAAAACATTGAGTATTATTACCGGTGCATAGGCACAGACAAAGAGTAGCTCTAATAAAACTTCCTAGAGAAGTGATATATGAATGAACTGAATCTACCCGAAAGAGAGGGATTTTAAAGCTATACATGAATGAGATTGTATAGTTAGGGAGCTTAAAAGATTTTATAGGTGCTATTCATACCAAATGTACATCTTCTTTTCTGATGCTCATTCCACTAGAATTCCAAAGTTAAACGTGCTTGAACCCTCTGAGAAATTTCTTTTTAGAGAATGTGCGAGTAAAGACAAAATGCACTGAAAAGATTTATGCTGATTTGTGCAAACATTTGTCAAACCAGAAGCCGGGTCATTACAAATATTGTTAAAGGTATTTTGGAAAATTTATTAGGTCAATTACGTAATATATATATATATATATATATATATATATATATATATGAAGTACTTCAATTTTCACTGCACCCTCTCTCTTGTGCACAAACTTGCTAATAATTTTGAGGAGTTGTTTACATTTTGTAAACCTATTAAGAAATGTGTGGGGTTGTTAATGATTGGTTGTATTTTAATATTTTTATTTTTTTAGTTGCGTAAATAATATGTAATAAAAAATTTTAAGATATAATAAATTAAGTATGATTTTTGGGTCCTAGATTGATCAAATGTTAAAATTGAATTTTTTTATTAAAAAAAAAGGTACCAATTCGTTAATTTAAAAAAAGTGAATTATTTTTTTAAAAATAATCCAAAGTATAGGTGTTAAAGTGTAATTTTTTTTCAATACAAGGTAAAACTAAAAGCAAAAAAATTTGAAAACTACTGCTATTCTTACAAATTTTTATTCCCTCCGTCTGGTTATAATTGTTATTTAAAATTTTTAATCTAGAATTAACATTTAATTTTCTTGACTAATATACTCATTCCTTCTATATCACAAAAAATTTTATTTATTTATATTTTCTCTCCTTATATATTTTAGAATTAAAATAGGAGGAGAGTGTGTTAATATATATAAAACAACGAACATTTTGATACAATATAAAAATATATATAACAAATTTAGTCTTGAATATGCAAAAATGGAAAAATTGTGTGGAACGTGTCCTAACAAATTCCCGACACGGTTACCCACGTGTAGTCTTAATTATTTACACCTACGTGTAAATGATGCAAATTAGTTATCATCTAACTGTACTAAATCATTAAACACATATTAACTCATCGCATTTTTAAAGACAATTTAAACACATTAAAACCAAAAAAGGAAAGAGCGATACAATTAACGGTAATGTTCACCCACTTAAGCCACGGTTCGTTAATGTGTCAATAATAATAGGGACTGCTGTATTAATTATTATGTATCATTAATATTCCAATATGAAAGAAAATGAATTTTAAATAAAAAAAAAGTTCTAATTAGAATGATAGGTTATATATGTCTAACACCATTGTGTTAGTGTATAATACGTAATTCATCTCTTTTTGGGGATGTCCTAGTTGTGAAATAGTGTAAATTTAAGGTTAAAGGGCTCAAGTTCAAATTTTATCAATACTGCTAGATTATTACACAAGAGTGAGGTTTACCCTGTACGCACTTTGGTAGCGGCTGCGAGTTACATTCGACGTTATAAAAATGTGTAAACCCCTCTTGTCTTACCGAAATATTGAACAAGATCTTTTTGTGTTATTAAAATTATGTAAAATTTTTCTATTTTTCAAAAATTTGACCAAAATATCCTGATTTATAGTTTTGATCACTTCAAATTTACTTGTAAATAATAATGGGTAAATTTTATATTACTCCCACGTGATTTCTCGAAAAATCAGAAAATCCCTGTATTAAATAAATAGTGTAAAAACCCCATTTATTATGTATAATTCATTAAAAAAGGCCCCATTTTGAGAAAGTGAATTATGTTTGCTAAAAAAGAGTGTATTATTCTTATTTCTACAATTTTTGTATTATTTTTAAAATATAATCAATTTTTTAAAATAGTAATTTGACCAAATAATATAATTTTTAAATAATATAAAATATATTTATATGTGTAAAAATACGTAACATAGAAAATTATCAAAATAGTTAAAAAATAGTAGTGTAACCAAATACTAAGATTTTCAAATGATATAAAATATATTCATTTATAATAAAAATTGTAAAAAAATTAAATTTGTGCAATAATAATAAAATTATGGGGAAAAGAATTGAAAAAAAATGAAAATTGCGAAGAATTAACGTGTTGGATCGCGGCGACCACATTGCTCATAGCCCTGTTTTAAGGCCCGAATTTACCAAAATAGGTGTTTGTTGTCGGCAGAATAAACTGGTTCCTACATAAGCCGCCAAAAATAATTAACGTTGTTGCGTAACGCAAAATATGCATACGCCACAATATCTACGAAAATACTATATATACATAGTGGAAATAAATATAGTCATTGAACATGACTATTTTGCCCTTTACAAACACCGATTGAGTCCGCCGACATGATGTAGACGGACGATTTTTGGCAGTTTTTATCGTATGTGAGTAACTTGCCCGAAACTGACTACGCCCAAAAATTTGTAATTGTATGATAATAACTTTATGTGTTTTACTGCCCAATCTTTCATTATTATTATTATTATTATTATTATTATTATTATTATTATTATTATTATTATTATTATTATTATTAATGTTTTTGATGGTGTTGTTAAGTACTTTTATTATCTTTTACTCAAAGATTTCTTGTACTGTCATATTTGTAGTGTTTTATTAATATTGTATTTTCACAAATGATCGTTATATTATATTTTTATCAAACTAAGAATAATTTTAATCAATATTTTTTAACGTATAAATTAATTAATGACCAAAACTAACGACACATTATTTCGTCGTCAGACCGTCGCTAGATACACAAGCGACTAATCAATGATTATGAACTGGCAATGGATATATCTGTCATTATAGTCCGTCAATAGAGTTAACAATGAAAAAATAGTGTCTCTAGAATCGTGTATGACGAGCTAATGGAGTTAAAAATATTCAATCACTAGCGAATTATAACGATGGAAATTACAATTTCGACGATGAAAAAATCTACCGCTAAATCGCGCATTGTTTGTAGTGATGGGTATTTAGGTTTTAGTCTTTAAGGTATTTATATTTTCTAGAAAAACAATATGGGTTATATTCATTTTTCTCTAAAACGATTAATTAATGGTATAGGTACATGAGAAATGCATGACTTAGAGTTATGAAGAGCCAATATAAGTACTTAATTCGAATAATTAACGAGGTACATGAGTTTGATAAAAAAAAAAAAAAAAAGGATTAATAAGAAAGTTCAGAATTAGAAAATGGCACATGAGACCCTCTAGTCCCAAGTTGTAAGTGTGTTAACTGTGTACCAAACATTAAAATTATTACCTTTTCTTTCATTGTTTTTCTTCAATTTTAATTTCTTTTGGTTTAGTGTAATTTTACATTATTATTCATGGTTTATTCCACTCAATTAGGATTATAATTATTTTTTAGTATTTAATTTTTCATTTTTTAGTTAATATAATTGATTTTTTGGATTTATTATTCCAAACTTATAGTATATATATATTTTTTTAAATTTTAATTTTTAGCAATAAAAAATTAATTAGAATTAGATATATTATAATAAATTTTATTTTTATAAAAATATTATTAACATTATATAATTTTGATGTTGACAGACACAATTTGGGACTAGATGATCTCATTGGAGAAAAGGGGGTAGTCATCTTATATTTGCTCATTGAAATTTTCGTTAGGTAAAACTTGTATGTTTCATTAAAAATATGGTTAATTGTTTTAAAATACATAAACTTTTGGGGTGTTTTTAGCTTTTCACACGTTTTCAAAAATGTAATTTTAATAATATAAACTTAACCCCTGTTTAGTTTTTCACATGATTTTGAAATCCCGACCCATTGAAAAAATAAAATCAGTCCAAAATTTATGTATTTTAAGACAGTTTGGTGTCCACGTTGATGTACAAGTCGTAATCTCCGATTGCCACATGAAATTCAATTTGCCGGAATTTAAAAATATGTGAAAAATCAAATAAAGATTAAGTTGATGCTATTAAAAATACACTTTTTTAAACGTGTGAAAAATAAAAAACATCCCGAAATTTATACTCCCTCCGTCCCAATTATATAGTTTCATTTCTCCTCGCACGTAGATTAAAAATATTTATGAAAACGAGATATTAAAGCTAAACTTCCAAAAACACCCTCATTGAATATTTATGACTTTCAACTTTTAAGTTGTTATTTTTTTAATTTCTAAGATTCAATAAGGGTTTATTTGTACATTACTATAAAAATTAATAATATTTATAGTAATGAGACTATATAATTGGGAGACCTCAAAATAGTAAAAGAGACTATATAATTGGGACGGAGGGAGTATATGAAATTGTTTAATTAACAGACATTTCCAATAAACGCAGTATTTCACATATTTAGTGCACTTCGATATTAATTATATATCGTCCCTAAAGATCTATATATGGAAACCACATATTAATTAATCCATGATGACAAAGGAACATGAATAAATATGACCCTGACTTTTGTATTGAGAAGTGGTTTAATTTCTTGCTTTAACCAAACAATTGAAAAGATCCTGTCGCTTAAATTGGTCTGGGCAACGCTTTTAGTTTGTGATGGCTACATTTTTGATTGCTTGTTTTGTTTTTTTAGGGGTGGAAAAAACGAAAAAGGAAGAAGCATTGTTGGTATGGAAATCTTTTATTGCTTCGACTGTAAATTAATATTAAAATAAAATGTCGGCTAGGGAAAATGCATTTCTAAAATATTGTAGTGTTTCTATTATTGTTTTAAATTTAATTGCTCTCTATTAAATCTGACAAAGAGACTTCAACATACAAATTAGACCTTCATCAAGATTTGAGGACTTTTTTGTTTGAGGACTTGAAATTTGTACAATATGTTATTGTTTGATAGTAATTTATATGATACGGTCTAACGGATAGTCAAACAAACCTAAAAGTCTGAACCCACCCAACTGCAGGTGCATGCACGCCACGCGTGCACTCATGCGCTGACAATTTTTTTAATTAATTTATTTATTTATTTTTAAAATTTTATTTTGTATCGAGCAAGTGTGGGCTCATGTATTGCATGAGATGTCGGATAAAAAAAATAAATTCATTCATTTTAGTTCTAGAGTTCACTAATTTTATTTTAGGTTATACATTTATTTTTAAAAAATTAATTATCGAGTGCAGTGCACGAGCCCATGTCTAATGTAACATACGCTCATGCACTGTGCAAAACGCCGAATAAAAAAATTAAATTAATTAAATTTAATTTTACGATTCACTTATTCTATTTTAGGGTATATATTTATTTCAAAAAATTAATTATAGAGCGCAGTGCATAAGCTCACGCAGTAGCATTGAAAAAATTAAATTAATTAACTTTAATTTTAGAGTTTACCAATTCTATTTTAGGGTATATATTTAATTCCAAAAAATTAATTATCGAACACAGTGCATAAGACGCGGGATAAAAAAAGAAAATCAATTCAAAAATTAAATATATATTTGTAAAAAAAGTTAAAAATTGAATAATAAAATCTGAAACGAAAAGGAAAAGAGGCACTTGTGTGAGACCGTCTAACGGATCTCTTACGTTAGACGAATCTCTATTTGATTCATTAGGTGGTCCCCCTCTGTTTTTTTTTCATTTTCTTTTTTAGTGGTACCCTTCCCCTTTCCATCCCCTTTCCTTTTTTTTTAAGTTTTTTTTTCACTTTTTAATTTTTTAATTTTTTTATAAACATATATTTAATTTTTTTGGATTAATTAATTTTTTTTTTGAAATAGATATATACCTTAAAATGAAATTAGTGAATTCTAAAATTGAATTAAATTAATTTCATTTTTGTATTTGGCGTTTCACTCAATACATTCGTTCGACGCTAGCGTGTGGACTTATGCACTAGGCTTGATAAATGAAGATTAAAAAAAACAAAACAAAAAAATCGAAAAAAAGAAAAGAAAATGGAGGTTGTCATATTCTTCATAGGTAATGATATTTTGCTTCATTACTAGTGATACTTTACTTCATGGATAGTGGTGCTTGTTGTCTGGAACATCAACAAACATATTCTAAAAAAATGAATAAAGTAAATTAAAAGTTCACATTATGATTTATGTAGAAAATAAATAATTTTTTTCTTAGCATATGAAAATATTTCATAGTTGATGATAGTTCAATTCATATTAAGTGATATTTCGACACATAACTAGTGATATTTTACTTTATACATAGTGATATGTAATGTGTAAACCGTCATTTCTCTTGTTTTGTATATCTTGAAGATAAAAAGGATATGTAGAGCAATATATATAAGTACGCATATATAAGTAATATAGAAGGTATCGGGAGCAGATAAAACTTCTGGTATTTCTAGAATTAATAAACTCTAATATCAACTATTTATTTCAAATATATATACATCTAGACAAAAAGATATATGACATCACAATAATTTATTTTATTTTATGTTGAGTCAGGGATTGGAGAAAAATAGTGGTCTTAAACTCGAGTTCTCTCTCATTCGATATAGGAATTCCCATTTTCTGAGTGAGTGTCGTGGAAGGGTACTAAAATTTCAATATCGTTATACATAGTAATAAAGGAAATGATGGAGAATTCTTAAGTGCGTGTAAATACGCTATACACATTTATACAAGTATGGACATGTGAAATAAAAGTTCAAGAAATAGAGAAAGAAATTCGGTGTATTTTGGACTCTTTTAGACTCTTGTTCCACATTATTGGATTTCCCAAATGATAATGAGTTTGCTTTACATCCTAATACATTATATTTGAAATGAGTTCCTAAAATAAGAAACCCAAATAAATAGGAATCATGTGGAGTGCGCCCTATTTGTTCTTTCTTCTATCTGGCCCAAATTTATCTGAGCCCAGTAGCCTAAATCTAGCCCACTACCCGGTACCTCGCATATATATCTCCCTAACCCTAATCTTCTATGATTAGAACCCTAATCCCTCTACAAAAGCTGCGCCGTTTTCCCCCTTCTCTCTCAAGCCTCGCCCCTAAAATCCCTAACCCTATCAGCTTCCTGAGAAACCTCTGCCGATCTCTCTGTTTCTTTTGCCGGATTCCTGTTTGTGGTCTCCTGAGTGGCTGTGAGTTAAGAGTGCTGAGTGTTTTCTGAGAGCTGTGTGCTTTTATGAGAGCTTCAGGCCCTGTTCCATCCTCCCTTTTATGGTCTCGGGTCTTTACCATTACCGGAAGTGCTAACGCCGCCGTTTGTGGGAAAATCTGAGCCGATCTGTGTCCCTTGGACACGTTTTCCCACTTTTTTCAAACTCTCTGATTTTCCCATCTCTTTTACCTTGCTATTTCTGTTCTTTATTGTTTTCTGGCTTTTGCTTTACCTTTGAGTTTTCTTCTGCTCGTTCTAACTCTTTCTCTCTCTCTCTATGTGTAGATATAGGTCCCTTGTTTTGAGGATTGAGAGTTTGTGAAGAATCTGAACTCTGAGACTCAAAGATAGGCTCTCTTCAGTTAAAGTTGTGAACCCTAGCTAGCCTCAGCACTATATTCCTGAGTGATTCATTGCTCCACAGATCAATCTATGCTGAGAACTGGCTAGCCTCAGCACTATATTCCCCAGGTGTACTTGTTTTAGTATTCTGGAGGTGTTTTCTCTCTGTTTTGAGAATTTTCTGCTGTGCTCTCTTGTTTTACTGGTGGTTTTTTGCCTTCCTGTTGCCTCTGATTTTGCTAGGCTGTGTGCTCTGTTGTGTTCTCTGTCCTCTGTGTTCATATATTAGTGTTTTGCTTCATATGTGCCTGCTTTGCATCATGAATAACCTTCATATGGCACCCTTTAACAGTAGAGATGATTTTCAGGATTGGAAAACTAAAATTGAGTGCATTTTGATTAAAGAAAAAGTTAATAAAGCCATTTTGACAAAGATAAATGAATTTGTTGATGATGAGAAATTGCATGAGATAAATGATAGTGCTAGGGCCACTATTTTGCTAAATTTGTGTAGTTCTGTGGTCAGAAAAGTGTTTCATCATAAGTGTACAAAAGATTTATGGGATAATTTGAATTCTCTGTATACTGCTACTTCTGAAGAGTCTGCATATTCTTTGCAAAATCAACTCATGACTTTTCAAATGGACACTTCAAAAGATATTGATGCTAATATGGAAGAATTCAATAAATTGCTTCAAGATTTGAAACTTACTAGTGATCACACTCTTGAGAAATATGCTCCTCAAATTTTACTTGGTGTCATTCCTGAGTCATTTTCTGAGGTCAAATCTGCTTTGAAATATGGTGGTTCCAAGGTTACATGTGATATGATTGTGACCGGCTTGAAAACTAAAGAAAATGAGCTTAAAATGTTAAAATCAAAACCTTTGCATGGTGAGATAATGTATGTCAACAGGAATAACAATAGACAACCCCATCACCATTTTAACAAGCCTTTGAACCCTGAAAATCCCAGTGTTTTGGCTGTTGAAAGGCATAGAAAAGAAATGCAGGCTAATTCTTTTCAAAATCAGAATCAAAATCATTTTCAAAATCAAAATTTTGACCAAAAGCCCAGAAAGACTTGCTGGAATTGTGGAAAACCTGGTCATTTTTCAAATAGGTGCAAACAACCTAAAAGGAATAAAAGGATTTGTGAACTATGATCATCATGCTAATAATGTTTATGAAGAAGATGGCATATATATGGTGCATGATACTCACGATTTCCAGTTTATAAATTATACCAATGTTGTGTCTAAAAATGTGCATAGTAATGAATGACTAATTGACTCTGGTTGCACATTTCATGTCACCCCCTTTAAACACATGTTTCACAATCTGCACTATTTGAACTCTGGTCATATGGCTTTAGCTGATGGTCAAAACTGTGAGATAAAAGGTAGATGTGATATCTGTCTTAAATTTGAAAATGGAAGCATGCTCACTTTAAGTGATGTCAGATATATGCCAAAATTAAAATTCAGCTTGCTCCTAAAATGGCTGACAAAATGTTTGATGGTTCTGTAAACTATTTGAGATTTAAATTTGAAAAGGATTCCATGCTTTATTTCAATGCTCCTAGAAAAGGAGATCTTTATCCTGTACAAGTTGAGTATGTGCCATTACATGTTGCCAACATTGTGCATAAAGATAAGATTGCATTATAGCATGCTAGACTAGGGCACATGAGTAATAAAGGGCTTGAAATATTGCATAAAGCTAGTGCATTTGGAAATGATAAAGTGACAAGCATGCCATTTTGTGAACCATATGTGATGGGAAAACATCATAAAGTGCCATTACCTGTGTCTGTTCCTTATCCTAGGAAACATGTTAGTTCTGAAATTCTTGAATACTAGCATGCTGATGTTTGGGGCCCTGCTAAAGAGCCCAACCATGGTGGAAACATGTACTTCTTATCTGTAATTGATGATTTTTCAAGAAAAACTTGGGTTTTCCTCATGAAAAATAAATCTGAAGTCTTTTAAAAGTTTTCTAAATGGACTATTGAAGTTCAAAACCAGACTAAGAAGAAAATCAAATATCTTAGAACTGATAATGGTCTTGAATTTTGTAATTATGCTATGGATAATTGGTGTTCAGATAGAGGTATAAATATGTACTCTATACTCTACAACAAAATGGGGTTGCAGAAAGAATGAATAGGACTCTCCTTGAGAAAGTTAAGAGCCTTCTTGTTGCTTCTGGTCTTGATAAACAATTCTGGGGTGAAGCTCTCATGACTGCTTGTTCTCTGATTAATAGATCCCCTCTGTCCCCTTACTTAGTAAATTGCCTGAATCAGTGTTCTGGAATAAACATGTTTGCTTGTCCAATTTGAAAATCTTTGCCTGTGCTACCTATGTTCATCAGAAATTAAGTAAGATTAAATCTAGGGCAAGAAAATGTATCTTCCTGGATATCCTGAAGGGGTTAAGGGTTACAGACTCTGGGATAAGGGTGTGTCTGGGTTTAAAACTTGTATAAGCAGAGATGTTTTTTTAATGAGCAAGATTTTCCATGTTTATCTGGATCCTCACAATCTGCAACTCCAAGTGAGGTGGAGAACTTGAATAATATGAATCAAAATATACCTGACTTTATGTTTTCTCCTACTTTTCCAAGTGAGGTGGATATTCAGACCCCTGTGCTGCCTAACTTTGATAATAATGATGCTCCTGATATAGAAAATGAAAATGAACTTGTGTCTGACAACCATGATGTGAATGATTCTGTGTCCAATCATGAATCTAGTGATGAACCTTCTATTAATATGACTGTGTCAGACTCTGAAATAAGTTTAAATTCTGAAAATGAGCATGAAACCTTGCCTGAATCTGAAACCATGCATAATTATCAACTTTCTAGAGATAGGCTAAGAAGAAATGTGAGAATGCCTGCAAGATATGATGATTATAATTTATCTCTATATGCCTTTAATGTGTTCAGTAATGTTGATAAATTTGAGCCTAAAACATATTCTGAAGCTGTGAAATCCCCTGAATCTGACAAATGGCTGCCATAAACTGTGAAATAAAGTCTCTGCATGATAATAAGACTTGGGTGCTTATTGAAAAACCTGATAATTGCTCTGTTGTTGAATGCAAATGGTTGTTTAAAATCAAGCAAGAGATTAATAATGTCAGATATAAAGCTAGACTTGTTGCAAAGGGATTCACTCAAAAAGAAGGCATAGATTACAATAAGATATTTGCTCATGTGGTAAAATTCACAACTGTTAGAATTATGCTTGCGTTGGTTGCTCACTTTGATTGGGAACTTAAGTAGATGATGTGACTACTGCCTTTTTCCATGGTGAACTTAAGAACAATATTTACATGCATCAGCCTGAGGGCTTCATTGACAAATCTTTTCCTAATCATGTTTGTTTGCTTAAAAATCCTTCTATGGTCTGAAACAATCTCCTAGGTAGTGGAATATCAAGTTTGATCAATGCATGAAAAGCATGAGTTTTACCAGAAGTAAATTTGATCATTGTCTGTATTACATGCAATCTGAGGTGCCTATGTTTTTACTTCTTTATGTGGATGATATGCTATTGATTAGTCCATGTCTGAAAACTATCAAGCATGTGCAAAAGTGTCTATGTACAAACTTTGACATGAAAGATCTTGGTGATGCTAAGAAAATACTTGGCATGAACATTGACAGAAATAGAGATAATCATACACTTGTGTTGCTTCAATCTGCCTATGTTGATCAAGTGTTGAAAAAATTTAATATGGAACAATGTAAACCTGTTTCTGTGCCTCTTGCATCTCATTTCAAACTGAGTAAAGAACAATCTCCTAAGAATGAATTTAAATTGAATGAAATGCAAGGTGTCTCTTATGCTAATGCCATTGGATTTGTCATGTACTTAATGATTAGCACTAGACCTGATATTTTCTATGTTGTGTCTTGCCTGAGTAGATACATGGCTAATCCTGGTATGCCTCATTGGGAAGCATTGAAATGGCTTCTCAGATACTTGAAATCCACTATGAATAGTGGTCTGACCTTTGCTAAGTCTACTGATGGTGTAAAATGTGTGTGTTATGTTGACTCTAATTATGCTAATGATAGAGATCAAAGGAAGTCAACAACCTCCTATGTGTTTACTTTATGTGGTGCTTGCATTAGTTGGAAATCAAAATTGCAGAGTATTGTTACCTTATCCTCTACTAAATCAAAATACATTGTTGCTATTGAGGCTGTAAAGGAAGCCATTTGGCTTAATGGTGTGCTGTCTGAAATTAAATCCATTGATGATATACCTTTGATTTATTTTGATAGTCAATCTGCAATACAACTGTGCAAAAACACTGTTTTTCATGACAGAACAAAACACATTGATGTGAGATTTCATTTCATCAGAGACATTATGGAAAAAGGTGATGTGCTGCTGGACAAGATCCCATCTGAATTCAATCCTGCAGATATGGGCACTAAGTGCCTTCTAGTTGCAAAGTTGGAAGCCTGCAAGAAATCCTTGAATATGGATTTGGTTGAAGTTTGCTATGTGGACATTATGGTATTCCAAGACTAGTGCTTGGATACCTTACCTGCCTTCAATGGCATCTTGGTCCCTGGTGATTATTTACCCTGTTGGTACTGTGCTAAGTACAATTCAATCCAGGAATGCCATTGAATGGCAGAAGATAAATTGTTGGGTTGGTCTCTAGTGTTGAGACTGAGAATTATACACATGGTATTTTCTCTCCCTCTCTTACCTTGTCTTGTGATAGGTAAGAGTAAAAAGGCAATGATGAAATCCCAAATTATTGGCATGCATGCACTTCCCTGGTGATATAAAGACCAAAAGGGCCAAAGGTGGATATGTGGTGATGTGACCCGGGACCTATAGGACACGACACAGATGAAATATGCGGAAGCTTAGGAACGAAACAACATCAGATGCGTAAGGGATCAATACGAATAAAGAGAAAACACGAAAGACTTCACTAGAAACGAACAAGACTCGAACAAATAAAGAACTTACTAGAATATGACGACACGACTAGAACTCGATGACTAACACGAAGAGGACACGATGGTGGCTGGATTCACGGCGTACGGCTGGTGGTGGTGGTCGTCGTGAGGTAATGAATCGGCGGCGGTGTTGGTAGATTTGTGGATGGGATAGATTCGGCGAACCCGTGTTGAATAACTCGAACGCGCACGTCTAACTTCTCCGGATAGCAATTCTCCCAAGTCACGATTGAACCTTGAAGAACTTGAATAAGACTATTGATTTGCTAAAATAATAGAATTGTAGATAAAAGTTTGATCAACCGAAGGATCGTGAGACAGATTGAGAATAACTCTTTATTTCTTGCAATTGTCTAACTTTTAACGTGTCACATAGTACTCCTATTTATAGGAGACATTATGGACGAAAATTAAACCTAAAATCTAGAAGAAATCAAAAATCTAAGAGTCTTCTAGTCAAACTAGGATAAAATCAAAAGATACCAAAAATAAGATAACAAAAATCTATCTAAATCTAACTAGATAAGGATAAATCCCAAACTGATTTTGGGCCTTCTAAAACTTGCCACATATGGACTTGGGCCTCTTCTTTAACGTGTTGGACTATTGTTGGATGAATCCACACGTTATCTTCAACATCAACCCAGTCAGTATGCCCATACCGACTGTCTTCATGCAATCTGGTTAGTATGCCCATACTGACTACCTTCTAGACTCTCATCATGCCTTAGTCTTCTTGGGCTTAGTCTTCAATTGATAATCTTTGGGGCTGCATTTTAACTTCTTTTTCAATGCTTCGCACGATCTCATCATTTCCCTCCTCTTGAAAAGAATTCGTCCTCGAATTCGAACCTCCTGGATCAAAAACTAAAACAAAACGACCATCGAACTCCTTTTGCACAAGCTACATAACACACAACTTCAAAATCTTCCATTTTGTGTCAAATGGTCGAAACTCCAACTTTATAGAATGCTTGGATATGGGAACCACAAATAAGTTTGGTGGCACATCAATACCCAATGGAACATCTTCGTCAACCTGTAAAATAAAGACATCACAAGAGAACGGTGGACAAATAATGTTAGAATTCGACTGCGTCTCCATGCTAGCTTGATCGAGCTCCACATGATCTACGATCATTTCCTCATAGATGTCGTTTTCCTCTTCAAAACAAGGCTGTATGTCCATCAATTTCTCAACTATTTCGAATTCCTCAACTGTATCATTGGATTCCTCAACGGCCGCAACAATCTCTATTTTTTCTTCCTCAACTTTTCCAACGTCTAAGCACATGGAAACAGATAGCAATGAGATAATAGGTACTTCAACGAAGTCTAGAATTGGTACCTTGAAAGTAGAATCGTCATTAGTAGCAATGAACTCAGATGGTAACACAACGCTCGACTCTACTTGAACCACTTCATTTTGCCTCATTTCTAGACTCTTCAACCACTTCTCTATCTCAATGGAGTATTGCACCATGTCTTTCAACTTGTCGAAGTGATACAATGCTACCTTTTCTCGGATTGCCCTTCGTAGACCAGCTAGGAATCTATCCATGGTATCTTCTGGATATTCTTCTATATCAGCTCGTCTCATGGCTTCAATCATTTTGTTGTAGTAGTCATTTACAGTTCGATCTCTTTGTCTAAGCTTGTATAGCTTTTCCTCCAACTCCCATTGGTAGTGGTCTGGAATGAAGCGTTTCCGCATCAAATCTTTCAACTCACGCCATGTGTCAATAGGTGGAAGGTGATCTCGATGGCATCGGTTCTGCTGTAATTCTCACCATATTGCTGCGTAGCCTTTAAACTTCAAGGAAACTAATTTCACCTTCTTTGGCTCGGGGAAGTCATAGTACGTAAAGATTTTATCAACTCTGCGTTCCCAATCTAGGTACGTATCTGGATCATGTAAACCCTCAAACTCTGGGATGGTTATCTTGTTGCGGTGTAGACCATCAGCATCTCTTAATCGATTTCAGTGAGCTCGGACTGGATCCATGTGGGGCTGCTGTATAGATGGTGTAGGTAAACCTGCTGATTAGTGTATGTGGACCATGGGTGTACGGGTGTATAGGTGTATGGGTGTACGGGTGTATGGACTATGTGGTGTATAAGGTGAGCCGGGTGTATGGATGTAAAGAATGAAAAATTCGAACACTATAGGGTATAGAATTCGAAAATATGGTGGATAAGGATGGAAGATTATGATTAGATATGAATGAGGATGGAAAGATCTTGATTTGATATGGATTAGGATGAAAGATATCTAAACATCTAAACAAGATTAGAAAATCTAACAGATAAGATAGAAGAGATTTGGATAAGTTTGACCAATGTGAACACAATCTAAAAATCCCTAAATATATGGAACAAATCTAAAAACAAGGAATTAAAATCAAAATCAAGTAGAACAAATCTGAATTTTCGTTTTTTTTTTCGGCAACTTTTTTTTTTCTTTTTTTTTGGTATAGGGCTCGACCCTTTGCTCCTTTTTTCTTTTTTTTCAATGAATATGCAGATATTACAACTCAAAAGACTCAAAACGATAAGACGAACACAAAAACGCGTATTGAACCACGAACGATAGAAACCGACCTGGCTCTTGATACCAATTTATGATGTGACCCGGGACCTATGGGACACGACACAGATGAAATATGCGGAAGCTTAGGAACGAAATAACGTCGGATGCATAAGGGATCCATACGAATAAAGAGAAAACATGAAATACTTGACTAGAAACGAACAAGACTCGAACAAATAAAGAACTTACTAGAATATGACGACACGACTAGGACTCGATGACTAACACGAAGAGGACATGATGGTGGCTGGATTCACGGCGTACGGCTGGTGGTGGTGGTCGTTGTGAGGTAATGAATCAGCGGCGGTGTTGGTAGATTTGTGGATAGGATAGATTCGGCGAACCCGTGTTGAATAACTCGAACGCGCACGTCTAACTTCTCCGGATAGCAATTCTCCCAAGTCACGATTGAACCCTGAAGAACTTGAATAAGACTATTGATTTGCTAAAACAATAGAATTGTAGATAAAAGTTTGATCAACCGAAGGATCGTGAGACAGATTGAGAATAACTCTTTATTTCTTGCAATTGTCTAACTTTTAACGTGTCACATAGTACTCCTATTTATAGGAGACATTATGGACGAAAATTAAACCTAAAATCTAGAAGAAATCGAAAATCTAAGAGTCATCTAGTCAAACTAGAATAAAATCAAAAGATACCAAAAATAAGATAACAAAAATCTATCTAAATCTAACTAGATAAGGATAAATCCCAAACTGATTTTGGGCCTTCTAAAACTTGCCACATATGGACTTGGGCCTCTTCTTTAACGTGTTGGACTATTATTAGATGAATCCACACGTTATCTTCAACATCAACCCAGTCAGTATGCCCATACCGACTGTCTTCATGTAATCTGGTTAGTATGCCCATACCGACTACCTTCTAGACTCTCATCATGCCTTAGTCTTCTTGGGCTTAGTCTTCAATTGATAATCTTTGGGGCTGCATTTTAACTTCTTTTTCAATGCTTCGCACGATCTCATCATGTGGAGTGTTGGCCCTATTCGCTCTTTCTTCTGTCTGGCCCAACTGTCTTTTATTCCCTGGCCCAAACTTATCTGAGCCTAGTAGCCTAAACATAGCCCACTACCCGGTACCTCCCATATATATCTCCCTAACCCTAATCTTCTATGATCAGAACCCTAATCCCTCCACAAAAGTTGTGCCGCTCTCCCTCTTCTCTTTCAAGCCTCACCCCTAAAAACCCCTAACCCTATCAGCTTCCTGAGAAAACTCTGCCGATCTCTCTGTTTCTTTGGCCGAATTCCTGTCTGTGGTCTCCTGAGTGGCTGTAAGTTAAGAGTGCTGAGTGTTTTCTGAGAGCTGTGTGCTTTTGTGAGAGCTTCAGGCCCTGTTCCATCATCCCCTTTGTGGTCTCGGATCTTTATTATCGCTGGAAGTGCTAACACCACCGTTTATGGAAAAATCTGAGCCGATCTGTGTCCCTTGAATACATTTTCCCACTTTTTTCAAACTCTCTGATTTTTCCCATCTCTTTTACCTTGCTATTTTTGTTCTTTATTGTTTTCTGGCTTTTGCTTTACATTTGAGTTTTCTTCTGCTCGTTCTAACTCTCTCTCTCTGTGCAGATCTATGTCGCTTGTTTTGAGGATTGAGAGTCTGTGAAGAATCTGAACTCTGAGACTCAAAGATAGGCTCTCTTCAGTTAAAGTTCTGAACCCTAGCTGCTTGAGTAGCTGTGACCGGAGACACACGGCCGGAAAACAAGCGGTGAACCCTAGCGAGACTGATACCCAACAGATCAGCGAGACTGATACCCAACAGATCATAATAATTATTTTTTCTTTCAACTTACTCCTCTCATTTTGTCGCTATATTGTTTTTACATTTATATATGTACTCTTGGAAACCATCAAAGCTTTTATTATTTTGATTTCAATTGCTACATATTCATACTGTTGGAAATTAAATGGTTCGAAACAATTTCGCGTCGAATAAAATTCATCTTTTCGATCAAATCGAATGAGAATGAAATAGGTATATTTTAGAAAACAAATCATGATATATTCATGCATATTAGATTTATTTAATACTAAAGGGTTGATAAAAAAAGAATTACATTTTTCTTGAATTTTCTTCGTCTTCTCTATTCCACTTTTTAGATCATTTGAATCTTGAAACTCGTAAACACCATGATTTTTCTATTCAATCATCTCTTTTGAACGATAGTGTGTGAACACTCAAATAAACCTATATATTATGTTCCTAACTTAATTTCCTATGATTATTTCAACACATGAAATCATAGAATTGTGTCATAGTAATCAGTGGATATTTGAACGGTATAAAATGTGAACACATGAAGGAGAGAATTAAAAGATCAATCTATTTGATTTCACCAAATCATCATTGCCGTGAATAATGGTATTCTAGTTCTAGGCGTGATTTATATATAATTATATCTTCTCTCCGATCACATGATTCACATTAGATAATATATCAATATAAGTCAGTGTCCTATTTCAAACAGGATCATAATCCAAAGGGCAAGGTGACTAATTAATAATGATCCCAAATAATTGTTAATTATTAATAATTAATATATAAATAATATAATTTTTATATTTATTTAATCCCTAACATAGTCAAGCTGTGGAATATCATATAGTCCCATAATTAATTAATATTTACACACAAACCCAAACTTTAGAAAAACTTATTGTTCATAGCTTAGGGACCTAAATATTATTATTAACCTATTTATAATACAAGAATGTGAACCGGGACCATGAACCTATAATCAAGAGCTCAAATAAAATAATAAACTCCTTAATTAATTTATCCGACTTATTAGTTCTGATATTATTCCACTAATAGTTCATAATTTCAATCTCTTTAATTGTAGAATATATTTAATCTATGGATTCAAGCAATCAATTGATATGAATTAATTATCCATAGATAATTCATATTGAAGACAAGTAATATCTATTATCTATTAACCCTTTCAATTATTTCTTTCTTCATTTACCATCAATTCACTAGTCATCATTAGTTTATCAATGTTTTATAAATTAGAGATCTCAAACCACTATGTTTCAAAATTAATAAATGAGATTATTATCTTTCTATTTCTCATAAGAAGCAATGTATTCCATATTTATAAATTACATTTTCAGCTATTTGATTTAAATATGAATTTAAAATACAAGCTTAGAGAATGTTGACAAACAAATTTTAACGAGAAAATTAAGAATCATATGGAAATAAATAAGAGTCTATAATCACTTAGAATTAAGATTATTCATAGATGATAGTTCGGATAGTTCGGATAAAACGGTCATTATGCATTAGTCATGCTTTATTTAAAGATCTCATATTTTAATTAATTAAATTTATCATGGACTTCATTTTTAATCAATTTATTATATATCCATAATTTTAATCCTCTTACATATACCATTTATATACGCACTAAGATTATGGTAACAATATTAAATAAACTAGAGATTTTATGTGGTATATAATAAATACATACAAAAAGTATATTAGTTTGAAAATACATATCCCTATTATAATTGGCAAAAACTTGTATGCACTAGATGTATATAAGCTTATATCAGACGGTCAACGCGGGTCAACGCGTGTTGACCCGATCAACCCACAAAAAAGAAAAATGGTGAAATATGTGATACTTTTAAAGGATACAATGATACTTTTGAAATTTTGAGTGATACTTTTTAATGTTACGGTTGATATTGATTTTTACATTTTTTTTAATTTTTTTATATGGCCGATACTTTTTAAGGATACAGGTGATACTTTTAGGCTTTTGAGTAATACTTTTTAATATTACAATTGATACTAATTTTGAAAAATTATTTTTTTTGCGAGTGGAACGGGTCAACGCGTATTTTTCCGGCGTTGATCCGGTCAACTTGTCTGATGATGCACCCCTAGTACACACATACACTTCTCATTATAAATAATATAAAAATAATTCATAGTTGTTTTAAAATTCTGAAAAATCCCCTGCATAGTTTGAGTTGCCTCATTCTATACAACAAATTACAAAAAATAAACCAATATCATAGGTAGGAAATAAAATCACGGAAAGCTGTACATTTGAGCAAAGCAGAAAACACAAAAAATATAGTAGGGAAATAAAATAAGTAGGATAACATAAATTTCATATAATTTTCTTGCTTTATCTATACATATATTAAGGTAAAATCGTGTGATAGACAACAGTTCTGGTATAAACTATTGTCTATCACACAATTTAACAATTATATTTTAGACAACAGTTTTGAGCTAATAGACAACAGTAGTGACACTTATTCTTGTAAATTTTCTTTATTTTTATTTTGCATTTTCCACAATAGTTTAGATTACAATCGTTGTATTATAACAAATTTTTACAATCTTATTAATTTTTTTTACTTGAAAATTTGAGATTTGTAATATTTTTTTTTTATGCATAGGTGGATGATTTATAGTATTCTACCTTTGTTGTCTAAAAAAATAATTTTCATTTGTGTTACACTATAATCATAATAATAATAACATATAAGTATAACATAATTTGAAATAATTTATTATTTTTCTATTTCAATTTCATCATTTAAAATAATTAAATAAGTATATTTTTTATATTTGTCATATATATATTTAAAGAAATCAAATGTTCTTTAATTATGGATAATTATACAATGCTATTTATAAAACCGTATTGTTTGAAATATTCCAATTCGGTCTTTCTAATATGGATTTTCATTTAGTTCCTAAATTTTTTGTCGTAACTAAACAAAATTGATTTTATTATCTAATTAATCAATGCATGTGCATATCATTTTATTAATTTTTAAAATTTGAACATGACATATAGAATTCAAAAATAATCATACTATTACAGATCTAAAAAAACTAATTATTATTTGTGCATCGCATAGGAGAAATACTAGTATAGTGTTAAGTTAATATCGATTTTAGCCTACTCTTTCACATGATTCACAAAAATTAAATGTCATGATCTTTCATAAATAAAAATTTAATGCCTGATTTTTTGAATTTATCACAAATCTAGCATGAGATCAATTTTTGAACTTTGGATAGCTAACATGTATTTTTTGATTGAAATATTTAAATGACATAAAAATCACTTGTACCATATAAAATAAGGGCGATGTCAATAAATAAAATTTAAAAAAATACTTCAATTATCTGGAGTCTTAAAATTGAACTGATGCTAGATTTGTGATAAGTTCAAAAAACAGGTATTAAATTATTATTTATGAAATATGAAGACATTTTAATTAATCACTTGAAAGGACGGACAAAAAACTAATATTAACCCTATGATGGTAAGTACATCTTTATAAACATTTTCACACTTTATATGGTTAGAGCCTGTTTGCTAGATAGTATAAGAGGGTGATAGATACCTATGAGACTAATATTATGTTTGTTTGCAAAATCAAAGCACATGATATGTAATACCATACATAATTATTAAAAAATTCAAACTGAAATAACCTTACAGACATTAATTAAAATCATATCATAGAATATTCACACATTATATGATAATTAATTAGAGGATATTTTAAGAATTTGAATTTTATAGAGAATTTTAATATATCTAATCAAACAATATATTATTAATGAATATATTTTAATACATCGAATAATCTCACTCATTAATAAAATATTTTAATATTTTATGTGGTAAAAGAAATCATTCAATCTTATGAACTAGCCTTTGATAGATAGTTGGATCTATACGAGTCATAGTCATAAATGATGGCAGCTAAGTGAGGCCCCGCTATTTTGACTTTTAATAAGTTGTAAATTCGACATTTTATCAAGCTTTAATTTGAAGCAAACCCTATTGTATTTATATTTTATTGTCATAATTAATCCTGAAAATTGAAGCACCTTATGTGAAAAATATATCCATTTCACAAACCTGCAACTCTGAAAAGTCAATCAACCCTACAAATATAATAGTTGACAAAATTAAATATAATTAGACTTTGCATTATATATCTACTATCATCGCAAACACCATTGCAATCCGTACACAAACAACTATCAATCACTCTACTCTTCATCTTTATGACCATCAATGGTGCAAAAATTGATAACATTTAATTCATAATCCAATCTTGATGTACTGAAATGAGCAGTGATATATACATATAATTAATATTTTGAATTAAAGGATGTCCAAGTATCAATAATAATGCAAACACTTTATCTTGATTTCTTGAAAAACTCATGCAACCTTACTTTTTCCATCTAGGTAGAATTGTTAATTAACAATCTCTAGAGACAAACCAACATGATGTCATTTTAAACGGGTTAATTGCTTTAAAATACATAAATTTTGGAGTGTTTTTTATTTTTCACATGTTTTAAAAAAATCAACATGAACTTAGAACTTGTTTGGTATTTTTCACATGATTTTCAAATTTGGGAACTCAAATCCGACCAAAATCGATCAAAAAGTAGTGTATTTTAAGATAATTTGGTGCCCATGTAGATGTATACTTGAAAATCTCCGACAATTATGCCACTTCAGTTGATTGAAATTTGAAAACCATGTGAAAAATCAAATAAGTATTAAATTCATGTTATTAAATCTACATTTTTTAAAATATGTGAAAAACAAAAAACACCCCAAAATTTATGTATTCTGAAACTATGTTTATCAGTTGATTTTTGAAGGATGGTCGACCATCCACGTAGGATAACAAAAATTAAAAAAAAATTGAGAATCATGAAACTTTGCTGGTCGACCGAGAGAGACCAAGCAACCAGCTGGTCTCTCTCTCTCTCTCTCTCCTCTCTATTCTCTTTTTTTATGTATTTTTAATTTTTTAATGTATTTGTTGGATTCGATCAACACTTCACGCAGCAACAATCAAGAATAATCAAACAAGAACTAAGAACACATGGAATTATAGTGATTCGATCTTGAAAGATCTATGTCCACTTGAGAAAGAGAGAGCTTCTTTATTGGTTTGTAATGCTACTAAGATTACAATGCCTTATAGTAATTCACTCAATATATGAAAGTGAGATTACACAACTTCAACAATCTGAGATGTAGCACATGAATATTCTCTCAGATTTTCTCTCTCTCTCTCTCGCGCTTGCAGCTTATTTCTTTCTTTTCCCTTTTTTCCTTTCCTCCTTCTCTGATCTCACCTGTAGATTAATGCTTTATACATGTAGATAGAAAACCGCTCCTAACCAACAAACTTCTGAGGCAACCAGAACAACCGCTGCTAACAAACCTAGCTGCTTTCCTTCTTCAGCAAGGCGGTTAACACAACTGATTTTAGGAGATAATCTACTACATTGCAGCTGCATGGGACTCCCATGTAACCCTTGATCACAAACCGATGATCAAGAACACTTCTGATTTTAGATGATCATTGAATCATGAGCTAGATTCAACAATTCTCCACCTTAGCTCTTGATTCACTTCTTTAAGAACTAAGCTTAACTTTAGCTTCTTACTGACTCCAAGAATGCAGCTCCACCTCCTGTTGCACTTCCTTCTTTTCTTTAGCTTAATTCATTTCAATGAGACCAAGACTTAGCTCAAACTTTGCTGTTGGCAAAGCTTTGGTAAGACAGTCAGCAGGATTCACCAAAGTGTCTATCTTGCCAACTGTGATGCTCTCTTTTTCCACCAGATCCCTCACAAAATGAAGTTTGACATCTATATGTTTAGTTCTCTCGTGATATTCCTGATGTTTTGCCAAGTGAATGGCACTCTGATTGTCACAGAAAACTATAATCTTTTCTTGAATCAAGCCAAACTCTGAGAGTATACCTTTCACCCACATGCTCTCCTTGATTGCTTCTGTAAGAGCTACATACTCCGCTTATTTGGTTGAAAGAGCAACTACAGATTGATGGTATTCTTTCCAGCTAACTGCAGCTCCAAATAGAGTAAAACATAGCCTGTTAAAGACTTTCTTATGTCAACATTTGCAGTAAAATCAACATCTACATAACCCATCAGTGCTTCTTCATCTTTGGTGCTTCTCTTGAACACCAAACCCTTCATGATAGATCCCTTAATGTATCTCATTGCCCACTTTACAGCTTCCCAATGAGTTTTGCCAGGATCACTCATAAACCTAGTAATAACACACATTACAAATGCCAAGTCAGGTCTGCAGCAAACCATGGAATACATAAGACTGCCTACTGCACTTGCTTATAGAATGAGCATCATTTTCTGTTTTTCTTCTTCATTTTGAGGGCCATGAGAAACACTTAACTTTAAACCTTGCTTCATAGGTGTTGTGACAGACTTGCTTAAATTCATGTTGTATCTACACAACACTTTATCCAAGTAGGATTCTTGAGTGAGAGTGATCTTTCCTTTATGTCTCATTCTCTTAATTTGCATTCCCAGGATCACTTTAACCTCACCAAGATCCTTTATTTCAAACTCAGCCATAAGAATTTTCTTTGTGCTTCTGATACCTGCAACTGAGTTACTTGCTTTCGACATGTCATCAACATATAACAATAAGTAAGTGTATGAACTTCCTTCAGATTTGTAGTAAACACAGCTATCAAACAAGCTTCTGCAGAATCCATTTGATATCATGTACTCATCAAACCTTAAGTACCACTTTCTAGGGCTTTATTTTAATCCATACAGTGATCTCTCCAGCTTGCAGGCCTTCTTCTTAGCTTCTTCCACATGAATACCATCAGGTACTTGCATGTAGATATCTTCCACTAACCTTCCATGGAGAAAGGCAGTGGTGACATCCATTTGATGTAGCTCCAGATCATACTGTGCCACCAATGCCAACAAGATTCTGATAGAGCAATGCTTTACAATAGGTGAGAAGATCTCATTGTAATCTACTCCTTCCTTCTGAGAAAAACCTTTGGCTACAAGCCTTGCTTTAAACCTCACTCCATCTCCTTCTTTGGCACCTGGTTTTTTCTTGAATATCCATTTGTAGCCTACTAACTTCTGATTTATAGGCTTATCAACAATCTTTTAGGTATGGTTCTTGTTGAGTAACAATATCTCTTCCTCCATGGCAATAAGCCATTTTTCTTTTTTCTGAGCAAGAGATTGCCTCAGAATAGCTGTTTGGCTCATAAGACTCCACCTCAAGTGCTGAATATAAGGTAAAAGATACAACATCTGTTTGCCCATATCTGGAATGAAGCCTTATAGTTCTCCTTGTCCTATCTCTTGCTAATTGATAGGAACTTAAATTCTGATCTTCCTCCAGTTCTACTGGCTCTTCCTGAGAGTCATCAGATCCATCATCATTGTCA
Organism: Perilla frutescens; assembly: GCA_026008535.1. Lineage (NCBI taxonomy): Eukaryota > Viridiplantae > Streptophyta > Magnoliopsida > Lamiales > Lamiaceae > Perilla > Perilla frutescens. Next base: position 38,633,270 of record BRKX01000019.1, read on the forward strand.
TGTGAGTGATGATCATGATTGATCTCCACTGAGGTACTAGGTTGATCTTCCTTTTTCTTCAAAGGGAATTGAGATTCATCAAAAGTTACATCTCTACTCACTATGAACTTCTGAGCCTCAATTGCCCACAGCTTATACCATTTCACTCCAGTAGCATAACCAATGAACACACATTTCAATGCCCTAGGTCCAATTTGTCCTGCTTCACATGAGCATAAGCTAGACAACCCACTGTTCTGAGAGAGTCATATGAGGCAGGAGCACCTCTCCACATTTCTTGAGGTGTTTTGAAGGCTAGAGCAGAGCTGGGGCTTCTGTTATTCAAGTATGTAGCAGTGCATACCAGCTCACCCCATAATACCTTTGATAATCCTGAGCTGCTCAGCATGCATCTTACCCTTTCCAACAGGGTTTGATTCATCCTTTCTACTACCCCATTCTGTTGTGGGGTTCCGGTACAGTCCTGTGTCTTGTTACTCCTTTTTCTTTACACAATGACATGAATTCCTCAGAGAGAAACTCAAGGCCATTATCTGTTCTGAAAGCTTTAAGCCTTTTTCCTGTCTTGTTTTCAACAGCAGCAACCCATTCTTTGAATCTTCCAAAAGCTTCATCCTTTGACTTCAAGATATAGATCCAGACCTTTCTGGAGTAATCATCTATGATAGACATAAAATACTTGCCTCCACCTTTGGTGAACCTTAGCTGGCCCCCAGAGATCTGAATGTGCATACTCCAATATGCCTGTAGTGTTGTGAGTTGCTGTGTTGAATTTTTGTCTTCTTGCCTTGCCATATATGCAGTGTTCACACACCTGCAACTTGCTGATCTTATCTCCCATGAGCAATCCTTGCTTAGCAAGTTTCTGCAGCCCTTATCACCCACATGAGCAAACCGATTGTGCCACAAGTAGGTGTTATCACCAGCTGAAGAATGGTGAGCATGTGCAGAAACAGTCCTGCCAACTAAGAAATAAAGCTCATTCTTCTTCTTGCCTTCAATTACAACCTTCCATTTCTTTGATACAGTCATTCTCCCTTAATAGGAGGAAAATGTGTATCCCATAGTATCAAATAGACCAAGAGATATTAGATTCCCTCTCAGCTCTGGTACATATCTGACATTGCTTATGGACCTGATTATACCATCATGCATTCTAATCTTCACAGATCCAATTCCCATTACTTTGCATACTTGATCATTTCCAAGAAGCACAATGCCTCCATTGATCAGCTTCAAGCTTGAAAACCATTCTTTTATTGGAGTTATGTGAAAACTGCAGCCTGAGTCCAACACCCAATCTGTGCCAACCTCATCAGTGGTAATACAGAGAGCATCACATAAGTCATAACCAATGTCATTGCTTACTTGATTAGCTTGATTTCTTTGAGCTTTCTTGGCATCTTCATCTGCATATTTGGCTATTATTTCTTGCCACTTTCACTACAAAAAAAAGTCCATTATAGCGACGGAAATTAGCGACGGGGCCGACACGGGTCGCCACTAGTGACGGAAATAGCGACGGAAAAATTTGCGACGGGGTTAGCGACGGGGTTCCCCGTAGCTAATTCTAGCGACGGGGAATCCCGTAGCTAGATTTTAAAATTTTAATATAGAATTATTTTTTTAAATATAGCGACGGGGGTTCCCGTCGCTACAACTTAGCGACGGGAACCCCGTAGCTATTTTTTTTTAATTTTTTTTAATTTTTTTTTATTGTTTTAAATTTTAATTAATTATTTTTAAAATAATTAAATATGATTTCAATCTATTCTAATACAAATATTCCCCCTATTAAAATCATTTTTATATTTTTATTCATTTATTTTAATTTTTGAAAAAATAATATTGCAATATACATTTATTTATATCACATCTTTAAATTTGTATTATTTCCTTATTAAATACAAATTTATACAAATTAGCTTTATTAGTATTCTTATAAATAAACTAATTAGTATATTATTATATATTTAAAAAATGTATTAAGTTTAACATAATATTTATTATAGTTACTACTATAAAATTAATCAATTATACATTAACAAACTAAAATATACTATTAAAATATATATACATAATATAGTATATAATGGATTTTAATTTTTAATTATAAACTAAAGTAATTTTTAAATTTTTTTTAATTTTTTATTTATTTTTTAAATTTTATTTAATTATTTTTAAAATAATTAAATATGATTTCAATATATTCTAATACAAATATTCTCCCTATTAAAATCATTTTTATATTTTTATTCATTTATTTTAATTTTTGAAAAAATAATATCGCAATTATACACATTTATTAATATCACATCTTTAAATTTGTATTATCTCCTTATTAAATACAAATTTATACAAATTAGCTTTATTAGTATTCTTATAAATAAACTAATTAGTATATTATTATATATTTAAAAAATTTATTAAGTTTAACATAATATTTATTATAGTTACTACTACAAGATTAATCAATTATACATTAATAAATTAAAATATACTATGAAAATATATACATAATATAGTATATAATGGATTTTAATTTTTAATTATAAACTAAAGTAATTTTTAATTTTTTCTAATTTTTTATTTATTTTTTAAATTTTATTTAATTATTTTTAAAATAATTAAATATGATTTCAATCTATTCTAATACAAATATTCTCCCTATTAAAATCATTTTTATATTTTGTATTCATTTATTTTAATTTTTGAAAAAATAATATCGCAATTATACACATTTATTAATATCACATCTTTAAATTTGTATTATTTCCTTATTAAATACAAATTTATACAAATTAGCTTTATTAGTATTATTATAAATAAACTAATTAGTATATTATTATATATTTAAAAAATGTATTAAGTTTAACATAATATTTATTATAGTTACTACTACAAGATTAATCAATTATACATTAACAAACTAAAATATACTACGAAAATACATAATATAGTATATAATGGATTTTAATTTTTAATTATAAACTAAAGTTATTTATTATGTAAGTAAAAATAATTTAATTCATTATGATATTTAGCATGAAACACAAAGTAAGACTATTTAACCACATTTTCACCATGATATATATATATATATAATTTTTAAAATAATTTAATTAATAAATTATAGTTCTATGTACAAATATATAATTCAATATCACCTTTATTATAATTTTTGTATGCATGGATACTTAATAAATATCACCTTAAATTATAGTTCTTATATACAAATATATAATACAATATAATATCAATATTATATATATATATATATATATATATATATATATATATTTGTGCAAAAATAGATATAAATATATTAATAAGAATATAGCACTTTTAATTTATAGAGATAAATAAATATACATTATGAAAAAATCGTATAAGTATATATATTATTTAAACTATCAATATAACATCAATTGAACTTGCCCCAATGGATAAGTGTTTGGCCCTCCTTCTAGGAGGTCACAGGTTCGAATCCTCTTAGGTGCATATTATACAAAATTATTCTTGAAGGGCTTGGGAAAGGGCTTGGGCGTGGGCCTTTCATCGGGTCGGGTCATGGATGATAATGGGCCGGGGCCCCGGGTCGGGGGCTCATCGCGGGCCGGGCTAGTCAATAACTTCAAAATTTTAAATTTGGCGGATAGCGGCGGGGTTTCCGTCGCTAGATCCGTCGCTATATAGCGACGGAGTGCCCCGTCGCTAGATCTGTCGCTAAGCCTTGGCGACGGGCGAGCCACCGTCGCTATATAGCGACGGGGTGCCCCGTCGGAATTTTTTTGTAGTGTTTGGACATTGTTTCTTGAAATGGCCTGGTTCTTGGCAATGAAAGCACTTCAGGTCTGGGTTTCTTGGTGCTTCATTTGTTTTCTTTTCAGCCTTCTGATTTCCTTTGGAGGAGGGTTTCTTGTGCTGACCTTTGGCATTATTCTTCTTGATGTGCAAACCCTCTCGAGTTGATTGAGAGCCTCCATTGCCAGTTGTTTTCTACAAATCTTTGCACTTGAGAGCTATCTGCACTTCTTCCAAAGTGATTGTGTCTCTATTGCCAAACAATAGAGTATCTTTGAAATTCTCAAAAGATTTTGGTAGTGCTGACAGCAACAACAATGCGTTATCTTCTTCTTCGAGCTTCACTTCAACATTCTCCAGATCATCAAGGAGTTTGTTGAACTCATCCACTTGCTTCAAGATAGATTTATCATCTACCATTTTGAATGAGAAAAGTTTCTGCTTCATATACAATCTGTTAGCAAGGGTTTTCAGATTGTATAGATTCTCAAGCTTCTTCCAAACTGTTATGGCTATCTTTTCTTTTGAGACTTCCATCAGAGCTTTATCTCCCAGGCAAAGGATGATCAGGCTGTGAGCTTTTTCTTTGATCTGCACCAGATCCTCAGCCTTTGTCACTTGCTTCTTCCTTCTTCAAAGTTGCACCTAATCCTTGTTGGATTAGAAGAGCTTTCACCTTCATCTTTCATAGCCCGAAGTCGATCTTGTCTGTCAACTTCTCAACATCGAACCGTGTTGATGCCATTCTTGATCGACTGGTTTCTTTTCCCACAGACGGCGCCAATTGTTGGATTCGATCAACACTTCATGCAGCAACAATCAAGAATAATCAAATAAGAACTAAGAACACATGGAATTATAGTGGTTCGATCTTCAAAGATCTACGTCCACTTGAGAAAGAGAGAGCTTCTTTATTGAATTGTAATGCCAAGATTACAATGCCTTATAGTAATTCACTCAATATATGAAAATGAGATTACACAACTTCAACAATATGAGATGTAGCACATGAATATTCTCTCAGATTCTCTCTCTCTCTCTCTCTCTCTCTCTCTCTCTCTCTCTCTCTCTCTCTCTCTCTCTCTCTCTCTTGTAGCAAGCTTATTTCTTTCTTTTCCCTTTTTTCCTCTCCTCCTTCTCTGATGTCAGTTGTAGATTAATGCTTTATACATGTAGATAGAAAACCGCTCCTAACCAACAAACTTCTAAGGCAACCAGAATAACCGCTGCTAACAAAGCTAGCTGCTTTCCTTCTTCAGCAAGGCGGTTAACACAACTGATTTTAGGAGGTAATCTACTACATTGCAGCTGCATGGGATTCCCATGTAACCCTTGATCACAAACCGATGATCAAGAACACTTCTGATTTTAGATGATCATTGAATCATGAGCTAGATTCAACAGTATTATTAAAAAAATATCCATTATATCTAAATTTTGTTGGATATGTAAATTTTATTTGGACATTTGTCTCCATTCTATTGAATTTGTAAATTTTATTTTCATTTTATGTCTTCTATATGTAATATTTAATTATGTAATTTTCATTTATTATAAAAACTTAGCAAAAAAATTATCCAATTTATCAATTCGGCAAATGTAACTAAATTTATATTTTTTTCATCAATTTTAATTGTCGTTTGTTTATTTTCAATTCATGTTGAGTTTATTGTTATTTATGTTCTTAGTTTGTTTATTTTGTACTTTATCATATTGTCTATTTTATATAAGTTTGTTATTTTGTGTTGTTATAATTTTCAATAATAATAATTATTTATTTTAATTCTAATTAATTATATTATATTTATTAATAAAAGAAAATGAAAAAATAATATATAGTGTTGTGGTTGGGTGTTTGGAGTGGTTGCTAATAAATTATCAAATTGTATATGGTTATGTTGGGTAGAATATTAGTGATATAGAAGAGAGAGAAATTAATTAAATATTAAAGTTGTTTGCCTGGTTGAAGTATTTATCCGGTTGCTGATAATGTCAGTCTGAGGCAATTAACTTTTTAAACTATTAATTATTAACAAATCATTCCCTACTCTCTACGTGGAAGTTCATCCTTAACTATCATTGAAGTCAATTTTAGTCTACCCAACTAGCAGACTACACACGGTTTCACTTACCTACTCACGTATGAGTTGCAATGATAATTCAGATTGCTTAGTAATATATGAATTATGTTTGCAAGTATTCACGTGACGCAAAATATTGGATGCATGCGTCATTCTTAATAACAATAATAAATCTTAGGAAAATAGTTGCACTCACAATAATACTAGCTTAATTTGAACTTCCGCAAGAAAATCAATAATTATTGCCTATTTTACAACAAGTACTTCTAAGAGTAAATATTGTTTCGTTTTATACGCTTTTAAAATTAGAGTTATCTTAAAAAGTGCATTTAGCAGTATACGAAGCTAGATTTATGGTATTCTTTTTAGATATACTGCTCCATCTCGAGTCTAGTACGTAGATGAGGTAATTCGTGACATGTGATTCAGTAAGTGAATATCAAGAATTTTTGCATACTACGCACGTATGAACAATAATGGATTCAATTCAAATTATATATACTGCAGGTCATATCTATAGTATTCTTCACTTTTTTGTAAGATTGATCGGAATTCAATTCGATCTCAACTTCCTCCCTCAATCAAGATTAAGACATAAAAACAAATTGTCAGTAAAATTGCTAACTTTTCAAGTGGGTGTGCTGGTCATAAATTGTTTTTGTTTCTCCTAAAAAGTTCATCGATATATATTAATATTATTTTTATCACTCATACCATATATATACTTTTGTTTTTGTAGGGAATTAAGAAATCTAAAAATCTTCTAGAAAGAAATATAACCTTGCATTATTGGACGAAGTCATTGTACGAGGGGGAAATTCTATCTCAAGCCCGAGGGCATTATCGTAATATCCATACTTATATGCAGTGGACTTTGGGCACATTAATTAAACGTCATCGATCGGCTAAAATATCATATTGTATTGCAATTATTATAATAGTTTACGTGACAATTGATTGAGACAGTCCAATCATGCATGCAAATGTTTTAAGCATACAAATTCTTGATTAATTGGACATCATAGGTTAATATTATCAAACATACTCTTCCTGTACAATACGCAATCACATCTCATTTTCTTCATCCCATTTCTTTTCGCTATAGCTTAATTAGCTGGCCCTTAAAATTCTATGGCTCCATAATAGTTAATATACATAATTATATACGTATAGTGTAAGTTTTTATTTATGTAATAATTTGGCAGATTTAGTAAATGTGTCCTCATTAGTCCATATACATACAACACTTGAGATTTCTTATTATATATATACTCCGTGTTGAGAAAATTTCACTTTTGATCTCATAGGACACGCCTCTCTCTCCTTTTAGACCCATAACTGTCTGTTTTGGTCCTTTTTTAAAAAATTCGCTCACTTTTAGTCTCATAGGATTCAAACTATCACTTTTAGTCCCAGAGTTTTAAACGGCTAGCTGTTAAAGGCTGTTAAAAATTCGTTCACTTTTAGTCCCATAGGATTCAAATTATCACTTTTAGTCCCATAGAATTCAAACTATCATCATCTTATTTTTTTAGTAATTATCCTATGTATAATGTATTGTCACCAAATCATCAAATTACAACTACTAAATCAAAAGAAAGTCATTTTTTTTATTTAGTTTAATTTTCTGTCGAGCTCGAGTTCGATCAAGAAAATACTCGGCTCGTTTACACCCCTAAATACACGTAATTTTTTTATTTAATTTAATTTTACAATATTGTTTATGAGCGTTCACCACATCTAATTAGCGTTTATAATTATTTTTAATATTTAATTTTAATTTTCAATTAATAATTCATTATTATGGTTGCTTATTTCATAATTAAATTCTTGTAAAATGTAAAGTAAAAAATCTAGGAAAAAATTATACTTTCATACCTACATTTTGAACTTTCACTACAAAAAATTCACATTTTAGCGATGGAAGCGAGACAAGTCAAGCCCAAAATATTAAAAATAATATAAAATAATAAAAATATATATAAAGTAATATAAAATTTTAAAAATCGTAAAGTAAAACTAATAAAAATATAATAAAAATTTATACTCATAATTAATTAGTAATTAAAAAATATATAATATTAAAAAAACTTTAACAATCATAAAGTAAAATAAATAAAAATATTAAAAAATTTATATTCGTAATTAATTAGTAATTGAAAAATATATAATATTAAAAAATAATATATATTTTTAAGACATTAAAAATAAAATAAATTGTAAAATGTAAAATAAATAAAAAATCAATAATATTAAAAAGATTGATTTCAAATTTGTAATTATATAGTAATTAAAAAATTAATAACATTAAAAAAAAATTAAAATTTATCATGTAAAATAAATAAAAAATTTAAAAAAATTTATATTTGTAATTAATTAGTAATTGCAAAATAATATATATATATATATATAATATTATAAAAAATACGTCGTTATTGTGTCGTTAACATAAAAAAATAAAAAATTATAATTAAAATACGACGTGTGTTCTTTGTTAAGTTAGAGATAAAAAAATCTGTCATTAAATATCTTGATCTTAATCTGTTGTTAATGTGCCTGTATTTTAAAACAAATTATAATCCGTTGTTAAATCGCGTTTTTATTGTAGTTTATAATCCGTTGTTAAATCGTGTTTTTATTGTAGTATTTTTTTAAATAACCCAATTAAAAAATAATAATAAAAAGTACCCCCTATTTACAAATATAACATTTGATCAATTTTTCGGCTCAAAAATCGTTAATAGTTGATTACATTTTAGGATTTATATTTCGCTGAAAATTTCACTTTTGGTCCCAAATTATCACTGAAATTAAAATTCCTATGGGACCAAAATTGACAGTAATTTTAGCGTTTTCTGTCACGGAAGGACCAAAACAGACAGCTTTGGGACCAAAAGGGAAGAGGGGCGTGTCCTATGGGACCAAAAGTGAAATTTTCTCACTCCGTGTTACACTTTCAAATCATATCTTTTTTTATATATTTTTTCTTCAATTATATTTTTTTTTTTGTGATGTAGTTTAGTTTCAAGATTGTTTTTTAATTTTCAATTTTCAGTTAATAATTCATTGTTATTGTTGATTAATTTAAATTAAATTTTATAACTTTTTTAATTCATTTTTTTGTTGATAAATATTGACTGTGTGATTATTTATTTTAGAACTAATTTTTATTTTATAATAAATATTATTAAAATCATAAATTTTATAGTGAAACACATCGAAATATAACAGGAAATCTGAACCCTATTGATGCACTATTTATTATGCACTAAACTGCAACTAACACAGGACAATGCAATATAGCAAGTGAATCGAGTATCGTATCCACAGGGACTGAATATTTGATAAATACTGAGTACTAAGCTAACAACTCTCTATTATCCAGGCTACCAATTATAAGACTTCTAAAACTAGGCACGGATTTAAATAAAATAAGAGAAAATAAACAAACTTCAAAAGACACAAATAAATTAATTAAACAAATAATCAAACTCAATCAATTAATGAAAAATTAATCCTAGGGAATGCAGCACACATGTATCCACTATGATTCAATTTAATCCTAATCTTTCCCAATTTTAATCCGATTAAAGGTGAGGAATCAGAAAATATATCTACCTATCTCCGCCAGGTCTCAAGGTAGAAGCAGATTAATAAACAACCTATTACTTTCATCTCTAGGTTAATTTACTAACTCCCGATAGAACTACAGATTTAAATTCCCCTACAGATTCCGTAGAACGTGTATCAAATTATTCAATTAATCCCACTAATTAATTATCTCCGCTAGGACTTAAATTAACTAGCTAGCATGCATCAATTGTGATCAGTAATTAAGCATGAAATCAAAAGCTCTTGAACAATTGAACACAATAATCGGAAGGGAAAAATAACTAGATTAAATTAAATACATAGCTTCAATCATGCTTTGCAAACCCTAGAATTAATAAAAGACTACTCACGCATAATTAAAATCATAGAAATAATAGAACTAAGAATAATCATAAACATAATATAAATATGCAATAGATTAGAAAAACCGGAATGACGATTCGTTGATTAAAACTTGAATTCTTCAATGTTGAATGTTCACAGCAAACCCCGAAAAGTAAAATAAGTTTTGAACTCTAAAATAATGAATAAAGTTTGTGTAAAAATGTGCAACGCAGAGCCTTATATAGTTGGGGAAAAACAGAGCCCAACAAGGAAAGAAACAAAGCCCAATTTTCGGAACAAGGTGGCACGGACCGTGCCGTTGCTATCGAGACTCCGAAGTTTGAGTGTTTAATGGCACGGGCCGTGCCGTCGGACAGCACGGTCCGTGCCAGCGCGCATCTTCCGATACGTTCCGCCGTTTTGCTCCGTTCTCCCTCGTTTATCGTCCGATTGACCCGATTCAAGTTGCGTTGCGACCCTCTCTTGATCCTCTATCTTTCTAGAAAACTTTACTCCTTGAATTGGATCTTGGATAAATCTCAAATTCAGCTCAAACTTGCAAAGGAAACACAAAAACATCAAAAAGCACACGGAAACTCGAAACTAGCATAAAAACTCAACAAACACATGCATTACTCTACGAATATGAGCCATACAACTACTCAAATGCATGTAAAATCCATGTTAATCATTCCCCCAAACTTGAACCATTGTTCGTCCTCAAGCAATGAGAAGAACAGTAAGAAAATATAAACATGGGGAAGACAAGTAAACTCGATCACCAATGCTTCACGAACATGCTCAAAACAATTTTAATTGCATAAATTCAACATCCATCAACTCATCCAAATCTTAGCACAATTAATATCCATAAACAAAGCATGAACCTCACTGATATGTGTATCGCTCGTCTCACAAGTGTGTCAAATAACGCTCATCGAATCAAATGCAAATGCAAAAGTGTTAACCATAGGCTTGCCAATCGTCTAAAACACTCATGCTCAATCATAGAAGAATAAAGATCAATGAGGTCTTTGATTTAGGATGTAATGTCGGGACATTGGTTAAGGTAAGGAGTTTTTGGCTAAGTGACTCGAAAATTCAACACACTCACAACCTTTTTCAACTCCAAATCCAAGTATGGATATACAATCCATCTTCCAACTCTTTCCAACTCCCTTACACTTCAAAACATTATTCTTTATGCTCATCTCAACAACAAAAAATACAAACAAGCCAACAAATAGCAAACATTCTCAATTGCTACCTTTTAATATTTGGCTTTTTTTTTTCTTCCACACAATTTTTTCTTATGTTTTTTTTTCTCTTTTTTTTTTCTCTCACGAGCCTATGAGAATATTTTCTACCCCAATTTCAACATCTCCATTCTTTCCCCACAAAACACTATTTTCCACAACAAGATACCCTTATTCACCTTCCGAACCCCCTATCATCCAAGTTCATGAACAAAAGGTAATTATGGCTCAAATTGGCTAGCAAGAATCAATTTTTCCGGTTAGTGTTTAGGAATTAATGTGGCTATGAAAAGATGGCTCAAATCACTTCTAAATTCTACACATAATCGAGATTATTCGAATAGAAACCATGGCAAGTTCTAGACACACCAAAGCATGCATGACAAACACTCATGAAGGAAATCCAAACTGTGCATTAATATACAGTTAAGGCTCAAAAAGCTCACAGGACTATTCATGCTTCATTTACTTCAATTTTGAGTACATCAATTCAAACAAGCCAAGATCCATCAAATTCATGCAATATTTTTCAAAAAAACGCTTCTTTTCATCATTAGCATTTCACGAGTTCACCAAAAACATGGTTTTCAACAACAAAAACACAAACTAAAACGACTCAAAGAAAAACTAAAAACACGTGCCAAACATATCAAATCCATCCCCCTCCCCCAAACTTATTCAACTGCAAAGAGAATAAGTTTGGAGGGAATAAAATAAAGATGTGTTTGGAACGAACTCACCGTACACCAACATGGAGAAAAGAATATTGAAACTGGCATGGATGATCTCAGAATAGCTTTTGGGCTCCAAACGCCTTTCTACAAGTTAGCACACTAAAACAAGACACAAAAGAAAAGCAAAGAAAGAAAACAAAGCAGATAAAAAAAATGATGGGTTACCTCCCATCCAGTGCTTTATTTAACGTCTTTAGCTAGACGATACCTCAGCAGTCAACGAGGTCTAAAGTAATTGTGACACTCTATCATCAAAGGCATTGTAGAACCTTGCAGATGGTTCTTCTTCCTTTTGCATACTCCAAATCTGTGAAGCTTTCAACTTAGTTCCATCTCTATGAGTATCTTCCACAGAAAATTTGCTTTTATTTATAAGAAATAAAGCAATGCATTTTTCTATCCTTGTGAACCATTCCATTTCTTGTTCATTCTTGACAGGCTGCTGAGACATTTTTTCTTTACTGTGTGAATGTTTAAATTCCACAACTTTATTTTGCAGCTTCTTTGATTTCTCTGGCAATATTTGAGCTAATCCTTGGGGTTTCACCATCTCTTTGGGAAGCTCTTCAATTTCAACAAATATCTCAGCTTCTTCTTCTTCAACAATAAGCACTTCTGAGTCATCTTCAAATGATACAACACTTTCCACTTGGATAACATTGCACTACTCTGGTTGGTGTTGGAGGCTCAAATTATGAAGAATTGAACTGACATACTGTGAACTTCTAATTAAAGAACTTTCCATCTCCTTTGTAGAATCTATTATTTTGTCCAATCTAGCATTGAAAGCCACCATATTTGCATCCATCTGACGCATTAGATCCTCCAAATTGGTCAACTCTGGCTCATATACTTGATTAGTGTCCCAAAGAGTTGGTGCACTGTCGATCATTCGCTCCATCTGCACTTCCAACGTGCTCACTGGAAGATAATATTGCTCAAACCATTGACACTCAGTGGGTGGTTGATGCATTTGATTCATAGGCAAAGTATATGGAACACTCCATGCTCTAGTTTGCTCATCCATTTGGTGCATCATAGATCTAAACATCTCTTCCACATTCCCACCAAGATTTTCCATGTTTTTTTTTTACCTGAAGTAATAAATTGTTATTAGTAATAATTTCAGTGTATAAATCAAAATCAGTCCCCGGCAACGGCGCCAAAAAGTTGATGCACTATTTATTATGCACTCAAATTGCAACTAACACAGGACAATGCAATATAGCAAGTGAATCGAGTATCGTATCCACAGGGACTGAATATTTGATAAATATTGAGTACTAAGCTAACAACTCTCTATTATCCAGGCTACCAATTATAAGACTTCTAAAACTAGGCACGAATTTAAATAAAATAAGAGAAAATAAACAAACTTCAAAAGACACAAATAAATTAATTAAACAAATAATCAAACTCAATCAATTAATGAAATATTAATCCTAGGGAATGCAGCACACATGTATCCACTATGATTCAATTTAATCCTAATCTTTCCCAATTTTAATCCGATTAAAGGTGAGGAATCAGAAAATATATCTACCTATCTCCGTCAGGTCTCAAGGTAGAAGCAGATTAATAAACAACCTATTACTTTCGTCTCTAGGTTAATTTACTAACTCCCGATAGAACCACAGATTTAAATTCCCCTACAGATTCCGTAGAACGTGTATCAAATTATTCAATTAATCCCACTAATTAATTATCTCCGCTAGGACTTAAATTAACTAGCTAGCATGCATCAATTGTGATCAGTAATTAAGCATGAAATCAAAAGCTCTTGAACAATTGAACACAATAATCGGAAGGAAAAAATAACAAGATTAAATTAAATACATAGCTTCAATCATGGTTTGCAAACCCTAGAATTAATAAAAGACTACTCACGCATAATTAAAACCATAGAAATAATAGAACTAAGAATAATCATAAACATAATATAAATATGCAATAGATTAGAAAAACCGGAATGACGATTCGTTGATTAAAACTTGAATTCTTCAATGTTGAATGTTCACAGCAAACCCCGAAAAGTAAAATAAGTTTTGAACTCTAAAATAATGAATAAAGTTTGTGTAAAAACGTGCAAGGCAGAGCCTTATATAGTTGGGGAAAAACAGAGCCCAACAAGGAAAGAAACAAAGCCCAATTTTCGGATAAAGGTGGCACGGACCGTGCCGTTGCTTTCGAGACTCCGAAGTTTGAGTGTTTAATGGCACGGGCCGTGCCGTCGGACAGCACGGTCCGTGCCAGCGCGCATCTTCCGACACGTTCCGCCGTTTTGCTCCGTTCTCCCTCGTTTCTCGTCCGATTGACCCGATTCAAGTTGCGTTGCGACCCTCTCTTGATCCTCTATCTTTCTAGAAACTTTACTCCTTGAATTGGATCTTGGATAAATCTCAAATTCAGCTCAAACTTGCACAAGAAACACAAAAACATCAAAAAGCACACGGAAACTCGAAACTAGCATAAAAACTCAACAAACGCATGCATTACTCTACGAATATGAGCCATACAACTACTCAAATGCATGTAAAATCCATGTTTATCCCCTATATCCAATACCTTCGGGCATGATTGCATTTAATTAATTGAGCTGGTTTCAAATGAGGTTGACATGTTATAGAATAATCTTAGCGCGTATATGACTGAAAAATTTAACCCATTTCGGATTGGACAAGTCTAACGATCGAATCATATATACACGAGTGTTTTTATCAGTCTTTTTCCATAATATTATATTTATCCCCTCTATAATTATAGTTTTATATTTTTCGAATACATATAATAATATATACAATTTCATTTAATATGATATCTATCAATCTAAAATTAAATTCAACATTCCATAATAATTATTAAAATAAATTTATTTGCATTAATATAAAATAAAAACTACAATTCATAAAAATATTACATAATAAACATAAAGCAACATATGATACCACAGGTCGGTGTGTGAGTAAAAAAAACATAAAGCTACATAATATTATGTTCTAATTCTTTGAATTGAAATTTTCCTGATCTCGGAAGTAGAGGAAGTGGCCTATCAGATTATAAGGAAAATATTTGTATTTTTTATTATTATTTTAGGTATATTTTATGGTTTTACTTCATGTAATTTTATATATTTTAGTACGTTTATGTAGTTTCGATTATTAGTGTGATTTTAATTATCAAATTTAATTTTGTGTTTTAGTTAACAATTTGCATTTAATTAAATTTCTCTCATATATATAACAAAATTTATTATTTATTTACAACGCATTATTCGAAAAACAAAATACATTACAAACAATATAAACAAAATGAAAATAAAATAAAATATTAATACAAAATAGCACAAAAATTGAACAAAATAAATAAAAAATATACTGAATTTGGCGTCCCGGCCTCTCTCATCTCCTCCATTTTCCCATGTGTGATACTACCTATGGCGTATCTAGGATTTTATAAGGTAAAATATTGTTTTGGGTTCCTATATTTTTAATTTTTTTTGAATTGAGTCCCTCTATTTTAATTGGTTAAAATGAGGTTTGTATACTATTAATTTGGTTAAAATGAGGTCCATGTAGTATCAATTAGGCTAAAGTCAAGTCCTTGAGGATTTAATTTTATCCAAATTGATAGTACAGAGACTTAATTTAACCAAATTGATATTATAGAGACCAAATTCGAATGTGAATAAAAATTTGTTTTTTTAAAATAAAAAAATAAATTTGAAAAAATAATTAAATAAAAATAAAAAAATTGAATTTTTTAAATAAAAAAATTATATAAAAATAAAAAAATAATTAAAATTTTTAACCCAACTATATTTTTATTTTTTGAAAAAACTTAAACAATAGTTTAAAAAATTGATTTTTATTTTATTTTACTATTGTTTGATTTATTTTATTTACTTTTTTTAAAATAAAATAAAATTACAGCATTTTATCAAAATTTATTTATTTTATTTTTAAAATTAAAAAAATTGAATAAAAAATGAAGTTATGTTCTTTTTTCAAAAAAATAATAAATAGAAAATAAAATTACAATCGTTTCAAAAATTTTAATTAAATTTGTTTTTTATTTGTATTTAATTTTTTACTTAAAAAGTTTAATTTATATTTAATTATTCTTTATTTTTTTAAATGCATTTTTATTTTTATTTTCAAATTGAGTCCATGTACTATCAGTTTGGTTAAAATGAATTTTTATTTATATTTTTAAATTGAATCCATGTACTATCAATTTGGTTAAAATGAGATCCATGTACTATCAAGTCCTTGGGGACTCGATTTTATCCAAAGTGATAGTACATGAACTTCATATTAACCAAATTGATAGTTAATGAACCTCATTTTAACCAAATAAAATAAATGGATCCAATCCGAAAAAATTTAAAATACAACGACCTAAAACAATGTTTTACAATTTTTTAAAATAGAGGTCCGATATATAATTGTAAAAATGTGTAAATAAATATTTTTCAATGTTTAACATCCTACAATAAAAAAATATGAAATTAATAAAGAAAATACACACATTGAAATAAAAACTACAACTTCATTAGGTTTGACAAGTCTTCATTTTTTTAAACCGACTCTATTGCATCATCACCAGGAACTTATAGAAAAAAAAGCATAATTCACAATGAAAATAACCAAATAATTATTTAATAATTAATTGTTCATGCTATTCTGCAACTTATTTTTGACATATGTAAGTCATTTCAGAAAACACTCTTTCAAGTGGCAACATAGAAATTCAATATCAGCTTGATAAACAAATAAATTTTTATGTGTCATATGTTTCTTTGTTTCAACAACATCGTAAAAAATGAACCAAGATCACGCAAATTCTAATACCTATAATCTTTTTGTATATCTTGAATGAATATATCAAATTGAATTAAATCTCTAATTCTAAATCCAATTAAAACCAAATTCCAAATTCAAATTACAATCCTTAATTCCAAACCCTAGTTCAAAATCAAATTACAAAAACATAAATATGTAAACAACAAAAAAATAGATATTAAATCAAATTAATAATACACAAAAAATCAATAGAGAGTGGTGTTGTTTATGCGCTCAACCCTTAATTCTCAAAGTAAAATACTGCAGAAATTTTTAAATTGAAAAAAAAATTATTGTTTTATGAGTTGTATTTTATATATTCCTATATTTACATATATGGAATTTAAAGAGGATGAAGAGAGAAAAATTACTAGGATCAGAAAATATTTTTTTAGAGGTATGACTCATTACTTATTTTTTGATTTAACATTTTTCTCTACATGTCAACTCATCCATCACTTTCTTTTCTCTTACACAATAATAAAAAAATAGCCATTGTTTTATTCCTTTGAAAAAATTAGAAAGAATAGGTTTTAGTTTAGGTGACAAATATTTGTTGATGTGAAAAATGAGAAAATATTTTTTTTTAATTGTATAATTTTATTGCATAATTATTTTATCCCATATGTGCAATGAAATTATAGCAATTAAGCAATCAAACCGTCGATACAAAGTCTCTATATATAATAGTACTCATCGTGTGTGATGCAGAAGGTATATATGTATAATTATTTTTTTAACTATAAATGATAAGAACAAACTTAAAAAATAATCCAAAATAGAACCGAAGAATATTGAATAAGAAATTACACCATTTAGATAGATACATGTGTAAACACTACAAAAAATTGCGTTTTAGCGACGAAATTTTATATCACAACACATCAAAAATCTCTTGTTAAAATGGCTTAACGATTATTAGTAATTTAACAATATAATTAACAATGAAAAAAAATTAGTGATGAATTTAGCAACTGATTTTTCAAAGCTAAATTATCACCAAATTTAGTCATCAGAAAATTAAAAAAACAATTAACGACGGATTAGCGATATAATTTTTCTATCACTAAAATTAAAAAAGTTGGGCACGTGTGAGTCCTACGCGCCACTTATTATTTCAACATTTGCTGCTCGCGATATTCAAACACACAATATCCCAAAAATGTAGAGCTCTATCCTTTGGAGCTAAACCAAATTGGCTAATGGCTAATGTAGATTTATAATAATATTCAAATCGAATGTGTGTGTGTGTGTGTGTTTATATATATATATATATATATATATATATATATAGATAGATAGATACACACACATATACATATGTACGTACACATGAAAATTGTTATGTTTCATTTATTCAAATATCTATTATAATCTTTAATGTTGTAATTAAAATATAATTATATTAAATCATTTATTTCATATTAGATTATTTTAATTAATTTTCTAAAATATTATTTTTTTAATTAATAATATTTATAAAAATAAAATTTAAGTGAAAAAAAATTATAAAAACAAAAAATTATTAAATTAATAATTTAATATAATTATATTTAAAAAATAATATAAAATATTATATAAATAAAAAATTAAAAAAATAATTAAAATATTAAAAAATTTCTTTGAAATTCATTATTAAGTAGTAATTGAAAAAAAAAAGAGAATTAAATTTAGAGACGGATAATGTTCGTTGCTAATCCATCACTAAAATAAAAAAAATAAAAAAAAATGTTTTACTACGATTTTTTTCGTCTCTAACGTAGTGATGAAAAAATCTGTCATTATTCTGTCATTAATATAAAAAGTCATCTCTAATTATTTTTAATATATTTAAGATATTTTATTTTTTAATTTTTTATAATCCTGGTGGCCCTCCAGCACAGTTGTGGCGGCTCCCCTCCTCTCGCTCCAACTCGGGGGGCTGGACCCTTATTTGCTCGGTTTTCTCATTTTGAAAGTACAATGAAAATGAAATTCTGAAGCCCCATTTATAATTTTTTCAAAGCTTGGGGTAGATATAAAATTATGGGCATATTTATCTATAAAAATACTTTTGACACCCGATTAAATCTTTTTAAATGCATCTTTTGACCTATTAGATTCGTTAAAACTCCAACATGAAATCTAAAAATATCGAAATTGAAATTGCACACCCGTGTGGGAAGTATCCGTCTGCACAACGCTCTCAGAAAAGTTGCTAAACGTTATAGAGATGTTCACAATAAAATTCAAGAACGGTATTGTGAACATTATGTTGTTTGAAGAAAATAAAGCATGCAGAGGTTTGGTAACCCTGTTCGATCAATTGATCTACATCAGGGGGGCTTGTCAAACCCGTGGGAAATAATTCATTACTCCGGTGTCACGTTTACTTAGGGTTTTACACGACGCTGATCTCCCGTCACTTGAAACATGTTCTACCTGTACACCCTCTTTCACTGAATTGAATCATGAGATCCCCTCACAAGTCACAACCTAGATGTCTATCCTATCTAGTTCCCATAGGAAATCTCTCCCGAGACTCCTTTTGACGATGTATGAACAAGTGTGTTTCAATACACGATGACTAGAACACTAATCTCTAGTTTAAGACATAACCGTAACTAGGTGGCTCAAAACATTCAGAGCTCTTTAAACAATACTATGCAGTGCTTATATTCAGTGTGTTCTCTGCTTGCTAACATGTCTGTATCCCTGACTATTTATAAATGAGAAGAGATAGCCTAAACATGGGAACAGAAGTCCTAATTTGATTCAGAAATAAACAAGGAAACTTTTCTTGTTTAGAATCAAGATCAAACTTCAACCATGTTAGAAATTCTTCCAAGAATAGAACTCTGCCTTTGACTTCAGTCTTGAACTCTTCTGTTGAATATGGCAGCTTCTGGAAAGATCTCTGAATATTTTATTGGTTGAAGATCTTGAATAGCTTTATTGATCTTTGGAAGAATAATCTGGAGAAAGGATGTTCATGTTAACGTTCAAGACCATTACAATGAACATTGTTTATCTTTGAGTCTTCTCTTCAATGCAGACGTCCATGTACTTTGCAATGTACATTGTTGATCTTGAATCTTCACATCAGGTAGCACAACAAAATCTTTTATATGTTTAGAGGCTGTCTTTAGGATACCACTCAAGCTAGCTGGCAGTACACAACATGTTGAACAATCTCTGTTGTAGCACGATGTACAACAGTTTTCTACTCAGCTCAATCCCAACTCCTTACTTTGAGCTGTCTTCAGGAAGTTCAAATCACGTTCACGTATATTGTTATGAACATTGTCTAGAATAGACTGAACAATGATAATGTACTTGGAAAAACCAAATACTAAAGTGATTTATGAATTACAATAAAGATGAATGACAATCAACCACTTATAACAAGAGCAACGTAGAGCTCTTGATAAATAAACATAATGTTGTGACACCATTGATTCCAACTTCACTAATTGTTGTGACAATGGGCACTAACAATCTCCCCCTTTGTCTTTATCTATTGGCAAATTAGCTCATTTGTTTTTCCAGGTGCAACTCCTTCATGTTTCATTGAATGTCTTCAGCAGCAGTAGGGGCGTTCACCTAGATCTTCATGAACTTTGCAATGAACTTCAACTCTATTTATTTATTTTTTATTTTTTAGAGCAATTTTTTAGAAGATCATTAGCAGTTCAGAGATAAGAGTGACAAAGATGGAGGATTGCGGAATGTAATTAAGATGAGATGATTACAGAGACATTACATCAAAAGTTGAAGCTCAAAGTGAAGAGCTTCACAAACATTAAAGACTTAGACAATGAGTCTTTTGAGGATAGATCCAAAAAAATATGATCAATTTTTCAGAAAAAGTAATACTCCCCCTATTTGCCTGCAGATTTGGAAAAGGAGTATCAGTAGAGGATTTCACTTGCTCATTCAGACTTATCTGTATCAGACTGTACAGACTCAAAGTCTTTTTCTTTTTCTTCCTCATCTTCTTCTTCCTCTTCATCTTTTTCTTCCCCTCTTCTTCTTTTTCTTCTTTTTCTTTTTCTTCTTTCTCTTATTCTTACTCTTCTTCTTTTTCTTCTCTTATCTCTTCTTCTGTATCTGCTTCCTCTTCCTCCTCAGCTTTATCATCACTAGTATTCTCACCCTTTTTCCCAGTCTCCTGTTTCTCCTCTTCTACCTTGCCTTGCTCTTCTCCATGCACAGTTGCATATGTTTTCTTTTTAGAACAGGTTGTAGTGCTGAGACGACCTTCTTTCCTTAGAGTGTGTTCACTCTCCTTGATTGTAGTTTCAACAAGGGTGCGAAGAGATTGTTCTTTTTTAGCAATAAGCCTTGTAAACTCTTCATCTTGAAGAAGTTCATGAAGAAGTTCTTGAACCTTCTTCCTTTCAGCTGCATGATCCAGAGTTTGCTGAGCATGGAAAGCTATGCATTCTCTCAAATGATTCAGAACTTTTTCGCATATAGAGATATCTGGAGAGGAGGTTGCTGGTGCTTCTTTTGTATTCTTATGAGGACTAACATGTTTGTGAAGAGAAATCCTAAGTAGTTCCTTTGATGCAGAAGACAGGTCTGTAGAGACCTTGATGCCAAGAGACTTCTTGGGCTTGATGACAGAATCCATTTTGGTGGCGACATTCTTTCTTTGGCTCTTGACGATGTTGTAGATCAGCACATCATAAACCATATGAGCTTTGATAAGCTCACTCTCAGCAATGCTCACCATTTTGTTAAAGATAAACTCACCATAATCGAATTTCCTTCTTATTCCTATGTGAAATAGGAACCTTGATAAACATGGCTTTTACATACATTTGAGGAGTTGTATTAGAAGATTAATGCATGCGTTTGTTGAGTTTTTATACTAGTTTCGAGTTTCCATGGGCTATTTGATGTTTTGGTGTTTCTTGGGCAAGTTTGAGCTGAATTTGGGATTTAACCAAGATCCAATTCAAGTATGAAAGTTTTTAGAAAGATAGAGGATCAAGAGAGGGTAACAACGCAACTTGAATCGGATCAATCGGACGAGAAATGAGCGAGAACGGAGCGAAACGGTGGAAGCGCGCAGGAGCTGCCGGACAACCCGCCGACCGGCGGGTTGAGGTCGCCGACTGGCGGCCAGATCGGCGGTTTTCACTGTTTTGGCCGCCGATCCAGCCGCTGATCTGCGGGTGGGGGCCGCCGGTTGGCGGGGAGCCACTTATGGGTCGGCGAGATCGACGTTTTTGGCCCCCGGGACTCGTTTTCGGCCCACGAACTCATCTTTCGGCCCGGATTTTCGATACCTAGTATATATATATGTTTGTTTTGGATGAAAATTGGGGACATTAATCATTATTTTAGAGTTCTAATTTTATTTTACATTCAAGAAACCTCTGTGGATTTTCAGCCATGAAGAATTGAAGTTTTATTCAACGAATCGTCATTCCGGTTTTTCTATTCTATTGCACATTTATTTTATGTCAATGTTTATTATTATTTCTATTATTTCTATGATTTTAATTATGCGTGAGTAGTCTTTTATTAATTCAAGGGTTTGCAAAGCATGATTAACGTTATGTATTTAATTTAATCTTGTTATTTTTCCCTTCCGATTATTGCGTTCAAATGTTCAAGAGCTTTTGATTTCATGCTTAATTACTGATCACAATTGATGCATGCTAGCTAATTAATTTGAGTCCTGGCGGAGATAATTAATTAGTGGGATTAATTGAATAATTTGATACACGTTCTAAGGAATCTGTAGGGGAATTTAAATCTATGGTTCTATCGGGAGTTAGTAAATTAACCTAGAGACGAAAGTAATAGGTTGTTTGTTAATCTGCTTCTACCTTGAGACCTGGCGGAGATAGGTAGATATATTTCTGATTCCTCACCTTTAATCGGATTAAAATTGGGAAAGATTAGGATTAAATTGAATCTTAGTGGATACATGTGTGCTGCATTCCCTAATATTAGTATTTCGTTAATTGTTTGAGTTTGATTATTTGCTTAGTTTATTTACTTGTGTTTATTTGGTTCTATTTCTGTTCTTTTATTTTATTTAAATTCGTGCCTAGTTTTAGTAAACTCATAAATTGGTAGCCTAGATAATAGAGAGTTGTTAGCTTAGTACTCGGTATTGTCAAATAATAAGTCCATGTGGATACGATACTCGATTCGCTTGCTATATTGCATTGTCCTATGTTAGTTGCAGAATTGTGCATAATAAATAGTGCATCAAACCTCCCTTGATTCCAATTCACTCATGTTCTGTGTGCGGTTCGAACCCAATTGTGGATGGTAATTTTGAATAGGGCTTTGTAGATAGATGTCATCTTGCTTGAATGAATGGTCTGGGGATTGGTTGGCCAATAGTCTTACTCACCTCCTGTGAGTTAAGTAGCAATAAGACCTCAGTCTTCAACTTCTTCAAACTCCCCCCCAGTAGTTAATCCAATTGTCTGATTGATCAACCTTGGAGAGAACTCCACCATCTGACCTCTAACAAAAACTTTCTCAAAGGTTTTTGAGGCATGATCATCCATATCCTTAGTCAGGTTGCAGTAAAACTCATTGACAACCATCGAAACGTACTCACCAACTTTTAACACGATTTGCAATAAACCGGCAGCCTTAATCAAGGTATAGATACCCGCCTTAACCAACACAGAGATATCCACCCTCATCTCCATTATGACATTCCTTTTCTTCACTTTATCCTATAACGAGGCATGAAAAATTGATCTAAAAAGACCATAAGAAGTACATTCTTCTTGAATGACTTCCAATTGTCTAGAACTTCCACCAACTTGTTCATGAACATCTTCACAAACCTTTCATGGATGCTCCTAGAGATGGAGATCCAACAGGAAAGGGCTTGATAGTGTACTGAGCATTTGCGAGCAGCTTCTCGGCTTGCGGTGTGGGGGCTTCCTTTTCAGAAGAAGAAGAGCTCTGAATCTCTTCTTCTGGATCTTCAGCAACCACAGATCTATGAATGATCTTGGCCTTTCCCTTCTTAATAGCAGCTTTCTTAGCAGACAACTTGAATTTCTGAGTGAGAGGAATATGCTCATCCTCATCGGCACGTTCAAGAACATGTTCTTGAACATCTTTGGTCAGTTCTGCGATAACCTTTAGGGTAGGTTCTTTTTCAACAACAGAAGCTTTCTTAGCTTCTTGATCGAGGCTTTTGGAAATCCCTTTCACGATCTTCTTTGGTTTCTTTACAGTGGTCTTCTTCTTGACACTACTCTTTGTTCAAGCTTTTACAGCAACAACGGGTTTGTAGGTCTGAGTAACTTGTTTGATCAGATCATCAAGCTTTAATAACTTGCTCTTCTTGACCTTTTTAGAAGACGCAATCTATGCTTCTTCTTCTTTCTCGGAGACGACCTCTTCATCATCACTTTCATGATATTCCTCAATATAGCGATCCTCAGAGCCTCCAAACTCATCTTCTTCATCACGTAGTCTTCTAGACACTTTCTGTCTTTTAGAATCAAGTCCCATGACTTGTCTGTCGAAATGATCAAGAACAATGTCTTCATCCCAAGTTCTTCCAATATATGTGACCTTTCCAGGTCACTTTCTGAGTTTGGAAGGGGCTTTTTTCTTGGAGCCATAGAGAGTATAGAGTGAAAGAAGAAAGAACTATAGAAAGCAAAGAATTTTACTGACAATCGTAAATTTTTTAGAGGGCGAGAGAGAGATGTTTGATGACAGAAACTTAAGAATGGAAAAATTAGATTCTGGATGGGGAGTGTATTCTTTTAAGGATATGATCTCTTCTCTCTAGTGACGTCGATCAAATAGTTCTCTTAGACACAGAAAATTTGGAGTGAAATCTGCATTTTTCGGTTTCGAAGTTGTAGAGACGCCAACTAGTCATTATTAACAAAGTGCATGATCATCTTTTGGAAGATGTTCATGATCATCTATGGTGAACTTTATTCACAGTTTCTCCTATTCAGCTCATCATTTTTGCAGGTTCTTTGTGTGACATGTTGAGTGTGAAATAAACACACTCACACACCATTAGACTGATTAATAGTGAATGCAAAGATCTAATGAGGATCTAAGCTTCTCAAATCTTGCTGTGCCCAAGCCTTTGGTAAATAAATCTGCTAGTTGATCTTCTGTGTTGATATGCTTGATCTTCAGAACTTCATCTTCAACTAGACTTCTGATGTAGTGATGTCTGATATCAATGTGTTTGGTCCTTGAGTGCTGAACTGGATTCTTGGATATGTTGATTGCACTCATGTTGTCACATAACATGATTGAAACATCATGAGCAGCTTCATAGTCCTTCACCATCAGTAGAATCTATACGATCTATGCACAACTGCTTCCTGCGGTAATGTACTCAGCTTCAACTGTAGAAAGAGATATACTATTTTGCTTATTGCTGAACTAGGAAACAAGATTGTTCCCTACAAAGAAACAAGCACCTGATGTGCTTTTTTTGTCATCTAGGGAGCTAGCCTAGTCAGCATCACTATATGCCATAATACTTGAATTTGTATCAGTGGAATACCAGATACCATACTCAGTTTTTCCATTGACATATTTGATGATGTTCTTCACAGCGTTCAGATGACTGATATCTGGCACATACTCATACACTGTAAGCTATGTATGGTTTGTTGGCTGTTAGATATAGCAAACTTCCAATCATGCTTCTGTAGAGAGTCTGATCAACTTCAGTTCCAGCATCATCCTTGGAAATCTTGATTGTTGTCCCTATTGGAGTCCTCCTATGCTTGTTGCTCTCAAGTCCAAATTTCTTGACAAGACCTTTAGCATATTTGGACTGGGATATAAAAATACTTTTTTCTGTTTGTTTGATCTGCAGCCCTAGAAAGTATTTCAGAGCTCCTACCAAGCTCATCTCGAATTTAATTTCCATGTCCTTGACAAAGTTCATGACCATCTTGTCTGACCTTGATCCAAAAATGATGTCATCAATATATATCTGAACAATGATAACTGAATTGTTCTTCTTTCTGATAAATAGAGTCTTATCCTCTCCTCCTCTTCTGTATCTTTTGCTCTGCAGATAGTTTGCAAGCCTTTCATACCATGCTCTAGGAGCTTGTTTCCGATCATAAAGAGCTTTCTTGATCTTGTAAACATGATCTGGATAGTGAGGATCTTCAAACCCTTTTGGTTGAGGAACGTACACAAGTTTGTTGAGAAAACCATTAAGGAAAGCACTCTTCACATCTATCTAATGCAACTTGAACTTCAGTTGACATGCTATGGCGAGAAGTAATCTTACTGATTCCAGTCTTATCACAGAAGCAAAAGTCTCATCAAAGTCAATACCTTCGATCTGAGAGTAGCCTTAAGCAACCAACCTTACCTTATTTCTTGTGATATTTCCTTCTTCATCAGACTTATTTCTGAAAATCCACTTTGTTCCAACAGTGTTGACATCATCTAGAGCTGGAACAAGATCCCAAACATCATTCTTCTTGAATTGCGGTAGCTTCTTTTGCATGGCCTTGATCCAGTACTGATCTTGCAGAGCTTCCTTTACATTCTTAGGCTCGGTCTTAGATGTATAGCAGACATTATAGGTCTTGAAATTTTGCTCTACTCCTTATCTTCAGAGAGTCATATGCATCTCCAATGATTATTGTTGTTGGATGACTCTTAATAAGATGCTTGTATGTCCTTCTAGAAGTCTCAGATGACTCTGTGCTGGAAAAGTCTGGCTTCTCTGAACGTTCTTCAGAATGTTCAAAGATATCCTCATGAACTTCTTCATCATCATTTCTGAAGTCTTGAGCATCATCAAACTTAACATTGACAGACTCAATAGCAGCTCTTATTTTAGTATTATAGACGCTGTAGGACTTGTTGTTTCTTGAATATCCAAGAAAGATACCTTCAACTCCTTTGTTATCCATTTTGGTAAGATATTCTCTATCATTGAGAATATAGCAGGTGCAGCCAAATATATGGAAGTATTTGACAGTAGGCTTCAATTCCTTCCATAACTCACAAGGAGTAACTTGAGTTCCAGGTCTGCAGTGAACTCGATTGCTGATACGGCATGCTGTGTTGATTGCTTCAGCCCAAAAGTGAGTAGCAATGTTTCCAACAATCATAGTTGTAGCCATTTCTTGAAGAGTTTTGTTCTTCCTTTCAACAATTCCATTCTGCTGAGGAGTCTTTGGAGCAGAATATTCATAGCTAATTCTATGTTCATCACAAAATTTATCAAATTGCTGGTTCTCGAACTCCTTTCCATGATCACTTCTGATTCTCTTGATTGGAACACCTTTTTCCATAGAGACTTTACAAGCTAATTTCTTAAAAGTTGTAAGAGTTTCTATTTTGTCATTCAAGAATTCAACCCAGGTGAACTTAGAAAATTCATCAATGCAAACAAACACATACCTTTTTTCTCCATAGCTTTCTGTAGCCATTGGTCTCATTAGATCCATGCACAAAAGATCTAGAACTCTACTGGAGGTGATGTGTTGAACATCCTTGTGTTGAGATCTGACTTGCTTCCCTAATTAGCAGGGGCCACATACTTTGTTGCAGACGACCTTGATCTTTGGAATCCCTTTAATCATATCCTTGTTGATCAGCTTCCGAAGATTCCTAAAATGAGTATAACCAAGCTTCTGATGCCATATCTCAACTTCATCCATGGACATTCTCTGACATGTTATTGAACATTCGGACGGAACATTAAATCTATAGCAGTTGTCAGATGATCTTTTTCTTTCCATGAAGACTTCATTGTTTTTCTTGTAGACCTTGCAATCGTCTTTGGTGAAGATTACAGTCATATCATCATCACAAAACTAGCTAATGCTGATCAGATTGGCTTTTAGTCCATCTACCAGCATGGCTTTTTTCAGGTTGGGTATTCCTTCGACATTCAGAACTCCTTTGCCCATGACTTTGCCCTTTTTCAATCTCCAAAGGTAACAAAGTCTGATGTGCAGGTCTTCAAGTCTCTCACAACTGCACTGTCACATGTCATATATCCTGAGCATCCACTATCAAAGTACCAGCTGTTCGTACTTTCTGCTCTAAGAGATGTGTGAGCTATCATGCTCACATGTTGTTTCTTCACCACCCACTGCTTCTTTGGTGTGTGTTGATCTTTTCTTCTGTTATGAAAGGGTGATGCAGTCTTCTTCTCAACTCAATCCAAACTCCTTGCTTTGAACTGTCTTCAGGAAGTTCAAATCACGTTCATGTACATTGTTATGAACGTTGTCCAGACCAGTGATATTGTACATGGAAAAACTAAATACTGAAGTGATTTATGAATTGTCATAAAGATGAATGACAAGCAACCACTTATAACAAGAACAATGTAGAGCTCATGATAAACAAACATAGTGCTGTGACACCGTTGATTCCAACTTCACTGATTGATGTCACAAGGGCACTAACAGGAATGATCATTGAAACATTTGTAAGAAAACTTATTAGCGAATCTTACTTTTAAAAGATGATTTTATGTAAAAAGGATTTAAAGGTACAATTAGGTTAATTATGAGTCGCGTCTTACATTCATTTTAACTCACATGAAGCCCCAGTCTCTTCCACTAAACTCCTATTGGCAAATAAACACTAAATAAAATGCTCCAAAGATACGGGACATTACACAATGAATTTAGAAGTTGCTAAAAAAGTAAAGTCATTTCCAAACTAGGAATCCGATTTTAACAAGAAAACCACATTGTCTTCTTCAAAGCAAATACGGTTTATTGTTCTATAAATAGAGACGGTGTGGATTAAGTTTGCGGGTGTCGAGATTTAATATTTTAGAGCTCTACTTGTTTTGAGTGTAAGTTTTTTTGTTGTAGTTAGAATTGTTTACTGTAGTATTCAATGTGGAGTATAGCATTAAATGTTTAGATATTTTGCATAATATTTAGGTTTTGAGTGATATTTTAAAAGTATCTCGGGAGAGTTTACTTGTGAGAACTGGAGGGATTCTCACTACATCAAAAACCGCATATTCCTACAGACCGGGGCCGCTGGAATTGATCCAGAAAAATGGGCTGATAGAATAATCAAAATCCAATGGGATTCCGACGGAAAAATAATTCCTGCTAGCATTCCAACGGGTCTAAACCCACATGAATCATAAAATAAATATTCAACAAAAAAATATTTTTGTTTGCAAGCTCTCCGCACCCACGCGAGCCAAACCCCCTCCACACTCGAGCACCTGTTTCTCACGTAGGGAGCAGCTTCACCTCTGTACCGAACATGATCTATGTTCATATCTCCATATATTTTACATATATTATATATTTGTTATTTTTTGCATTATGTGATACATACACACACACACACACACATATATATATATAATATAATATTAGATAGAGTTTAATCTAAAATTTTGTAAAATAAAATATAAATTTTAAATGATATTTTTTAATATTGTGTGTGTTGAATATGATATAAAGGCGTATAATACATGATATACGTAATTAAATTGTTGCCTATAGATATTACATAATTAAATTGTTGTATATATATATTATGCAAGTAAAAAATAATTTGTGATATATGTTAATTTCTTTAGATTTTTAGTCAGATAATTTTTTTATCGTGGTTTTATTTTATTCTTTCTAACTTCAAAGAATTTAATAGATTAATAAAAAAATCATAAAAATTTAAAGATATAATTTAAGAAATATAATTGTGACCTTTCTTTCTTATATAATTAATCATTTAAAAATTTAACAATAATTGAAAAAAAAAGATCGGAATTATGTCAAATTCTTGTTGAAATTTATAAAAATAAGAATAAAAAAACTATACATAATTTTATTAATTTTATATGTATAATTAAAAATTAATAAAAAACTAAACACATATACATTACATTTAATTTTTTACTAAATTTATATTATATTCTTTTTTTTTTCTCCATTTGTTGCACTATTCTTTTTATAATCTTTGGAGATTAAGGTCTTGTATTATTTAAAATATAAACAAGTCTTTTGTGGATTATATTATGTTTGAATTGGATTTGGGGAATAATCATCAATTAATTGAATATGAATCATCTTACAAAAAATGATAAATATAATTGTGTCACATTTATGCATTATTTTTTTAATAAAAAAATTAAAAATTAAAAATTTAAAAATAAATAAATAATATTCCAGTGGAATTTTGGTGCTAAAATAATTAAAATTATGGCGGAATTTAAATTAAGGTAAATAAAAATTAAAAAAATAATAAAATATGATTCCAGGGGCGTTTCCCGCTGGAACATTGGATTTTTTTAAGAAATATTAAAAATTCATAACAAAAGTAAATAATTCACGTGGGAAATGAACCCGCAGGAATTTTAAAAAAAACTGTCGAAAACGGGCCGCTAGAAATCCGATTTTTCTTGTAGTGTCTAGAACGTGAGATTGTGAGTGGATCTTACATTTCAATTCACGAAAGATCGTACAAATGAGAGAAATGACGACGTGTGAAGGGAGTTCTACATGTAAACACTTGAGTACAATTTTGTTATGGATTAGTGGATTTTTTTTCTTACTTGGCTAAACCTCCAAAGTAGGTTGTTAATCTAACTAGATTATCACTCGACATGTTCTTTACTTGCTTTATATTTTTATATGATGTTCATAAGTTTTCTTAATAATATTGTGCTAACACGTAATTGAACACAAGCTAAGAACACTGCAAATGCCCGCACAAATTTAACAATTTCAAATCTAAATTGTTTAAATTACTTAGATGGATGAATAAGATCTTATCATTTTTAAAGATATATGCATGCTCATTTTAGCAAATGTATGCTGAATTTGAGTATTTGTATTTTCAATTTGAACATCTATACGTTGAATTTTAACATTGTATTTTTTAGCATATATTATAAAATTTTCGCCGACATTTTTCATTTTATAAAATTGCCATAGTCATTTTCCAAATTTTGAAATTAAATAATATCAAGAATGATGTTGAATTCAGCATTGTATTTCCAAAAATAATTTACAAAATTACCATCTATTAATCAATTGGATTATTTGATTGGATGTTATAGATGTATCCCTAATTTATACACTAAAAATATGTATGCACGCTAACTTCCACGTATATATATAATTAGAAGAAAACATAAACCACTTTAATTCTTTTTTTCGTTTCTCTTTAATTATTTCCTACAACCATCAATATAGTGTGCTAGGCAGACATAGCACTCAAGGTATTGACTTAATTTGGCTTTGGCACAAAAATAAGATGGAAAAGAGTAAAGGGGCATAAGTATCCAAGCGGATAGTGCCATAGTGGCATAAAGCATTAATGATAACAACTTCACAACAACAACTTTTAACTTTGCTTTCTCGATACGAAATGATAGGATTCATAATTGAGATTTATTGCTAAAAATAAATTTAAAAAATATATAGATTAATTATAGAATAGCTAACCTTAAAAATCAATTCCGAACTAAAAATATGAAAAATAAACTAAAAAATAATTATGAATCTTAATTAATAATTGTAAAAATTAAACTAAATCACAATAAAATTAAAATAATAATAAAAATTAGTGAGGTGACTGATACATAGGCGGTGCTCACAAGGGTACCCATATAAGGTATAGACTATCATTCTTCATACATAAATAGGGTCCTAGTGCGTAACATATGGACTAATTTTATCTTACTAAATTGACTTTATATTTAACCGACTGTGTAATTTTACTTTATCATTATATATATATATATATATATATATATATATTATGAGAGGGTTAGTATGCGAACCAATCTCATGTGAGAACTAGGAACTCATTTAATTCATCTATTTATTTGATATCAATGACTCAAATTAAAACAAAATGGTAGTTACATACTTGTAAACAAGAGGAACTTAAAAAATGCGGGTGTATACCGGCATGTCTTGGTTTTTAAAAAATGGTGGTGGTAATTTTCGTAAATAACAAGTCCGTCATACCAACATGATTTATGTCTCATTTTAGTGTGGATGATAATTCATAACAACATCATTTATTTTTCTAAACATGCACGATACCTGAATTCTAACATAAAATTATTTTCATTAGGAAATAATTAAATGTGAGTCACATATAGTTGAAAATTAGTTAAGTCTATTTTTCAGTAAAAATAGAATTTTAAAAAAATACTAACCGTGAAAGAAGTATGGTTTTTTGGTTGAAGGTTGTCAGTTTCTACTAGCATGATTTGACACACATATTAGCTAGAAATTTGGGTCATATTATCAATACTAGCATTATCTATATATCATTTTAGTATCAATTATAACTTATTATATCAACGTTTATTTTTTCTTAATATACACAATACCTAAATTTAGATGTAAAACTATTTTAGTGAGGAAATAATTATATGATGAGTCATATATGGTTCGAAAAATAATCAAGTATATTTATCAATAAAAAAAAGAATTTATAAAAATATTTTTATCACACAAGAATAATTTTCACACATCTTAGTAATATATTTGAGCCTTATGGTTCTATATAATGCATATTTTCTAGAGATGGGTGAATAAATACTTGCTCCCGTAAAACTCTTAACAAAACTTTTGCGAAATAAGGGACCTAAAGGTCTCAACTGACCTGGTCAGGTCAGCTGGAATTATCAGAGATTAAATATCAATGCAGGCGGAAAGATAAGCACATGCTAAGCCGGTTAGAAGACACAACTAGAAATATCAGTGCAAATATGTAGATACCAAGGCAGCTGATAAAATCATATATAGAGCAAGCACACGAACAATCATATATAGCAATAAAGTAATATGTGCACCGATTTATAGAGGTTCAAACAAATCGGTCCTATATCCTCTTTTCTTCTAGTGATGGAAGGGAATTGACTATATTTTCAGAGTTCTACAATTTACAACTCGGATCATACATCAAATCCACTAAGTTGTCCACTCGGTGCTTTCAGAGTTCTAAAACTTACAACTCGAATCGCATCGCAAATCAGCTGTAAGGGGGCTTTTTACACTTGTGACTGCCAGATTCAACTACTGTTGCTGGATATCTTCCACTTTATTTCAAATTTCAACAACCTTTCAACTCACAATTTCTCTCTCATAGGATAAGGTGCTACTGCAATTAGGATGGGTGTTTTAAATCTCCTAAGATTGTACATAATGGTTAACTAAACTCTCTGCAGAAGGGCATGACTTCTAAGATTAAGAAATCTCGAATGAGAAATTGTTTTAATTTTAGAAGCATGAAAATGATTTGATTTTAAATTTGGATTTAGATGTAAAGATTTAAATTTAAGAATTATAATTTGAATCAGGAATAATTATTTCAGACACGAGAAGAAAACATTTAGTCTATGTATGCTTTAGTCCATTGGATTAAAAAAAATCAATTTGAATAAGCCTTGGTTCTTATAATACCTATGACATTATTTAACCAAGCCTTAGTCCATAAAAGAGCGATATACCTTTTTTTTTCCTCCACTATATTACTCATTATTAATACTATCTTGAAGTCAATTACTTGTGAATTAATGTGATAAAGAAACTAGACTGGTCTAGTACTTATTAATCAATCTCGAACTAAAACAAATTTTAATTTAGCTAACTTTGATAATTAACTTATTTGATTTCACTTTTACTATTGTTATATACTAACAAAGAAAGTTATGAAATAGCATGGACGATCAATTATTAAATGATTGTTTGATCACTTTCATTGTCCATTGAGAGTGATATTTTTCTACAAGTTTGCGATGATGATGTATGAGATTGCTTCCAAAAAATAAAGATTCGTTAGATTCAATTGAAGTTATAATTTTTATTTGAATGTTGTTTATTTTTTGGGACCCAATTGAAATTGTAGTTTTTATTTGAATGTTTATTTTCTTTGTTAATTTTATAATTTTGATTGTAGAATTTGAAAAACTGAAGAATATTTATTTATGCATTTTTATAATCATATATCGTATCCCCAATTTTAAAATCACGTATCCGCCACAGTGAGCAGCTCTAAAATAGCGTTTGAAGCTTTACTAGAGATGACCTTATAATTAATTAATATTTATATGGTGATTCTTGAATTAATTATTGATTTTAAATTAGACGGTACTATAAAATAAAAAGTAAATTTCACCTTTGGTTCCATTAGAATAGGGTCAAAACACTTTTAATCCCAAAAGTTACTTTTTTGGTCTCAAATGATATTTTTTCGACAATTTTAATCTCATAAGATATTTTCCCTACAATTTTAATCCTAAACTAACTTAGATATTTGGTGCGCTAGACAGCACAAATTGATTTCAGATATAATGACAGGATGCCTTGAATTTTGGAATGATGTAAATTATTTTCATATGCATGAGACACATCTCAATTTCACTAAAAATGTTAGTTTGGGACTAAAATTGTCAAAAAATATCTTATGAGATCAAAATTATTAAAAAAATATCATTTGAGACCAAAAAAGTAACTTTTAGAACTAAAAGTGTTTTGACCATATTCTAATGGGAGCAAAAGTGAAATTTACCCAAAAATAAATTACAATTAAACTTGCAACAAAAGGTAAGGAAATTTGGAGACAAAATTAGAGGAATTGGTGTTCTACTTTTCGCACAACCATACCAAATAATGTTTATTTTTACATCGGATTCGATTTTGGCTTTGGTGCTTATCACCATTCACCAACTCACATTTTCAACTTTTTTTGACCTTTATTGATTCTTATTTTACATTCTTACACTAAGAAATGTCAGCATTAGAGAAAAATCTTAAGCTTTGACCACTTTCTATGTTCCGTTTTGTTGTCAATACTCACATAATGTATACATTAAAATTATTAGAAATTCTCACGAGTTCTTGTTTCACAATTTAGAGTTCACGAAAATTCCAGATGCCCGGCTTTACATTTTTAATTAGGTCAGGACTTAGGTCAACTCTAAAGTTGTACTAAAATATCAATTGGGAGAATATTTTGGTTTCAACTTTGTCTCAAATAGGTGCAGCACCGAATCTTACTTCAAATTCAGGATAAGATTTGGTATATATTGATGAGTTCCGCAATATTTAATTAAATTATTTTATTATTTAAAATCATTATTAAATGGATTATCCAATAAATTAAATTTATAAATTATTAAATCATTTGATTTAAATTATAAATCAACTCAATATATAAATAAATAAATAAATAATTTCAATAAAAAACACCATTAAATAAACAGAATGCGTAGAATGAAATCACATCACAAATTACTATAAATTAACTTAACAATAGAGTAAAAATAAGTTAATAATGAACTATTCGAAATAACAAATTGATTATAGATCATTTATGGATTTTTTAAGATAATTATAATTAGAAGTATTTATAATCCATCATAATATAGTCAAATTGTATATTTATTTCCTTATTTAATGAAAGGGATTTATAGTTCTATTTATATACACACACAAATGTTATGTTTTTACTATATTATCCTTCTGTTAATTATTAAATGTTATATTTTTACTATATTATCCTTCTGTCATGAAATTAGTGATTTGCAATTAATTATTAAAATCACTCCAGAAGCGGATCGGAAGAAAGGGGCACAACTTCATCTTCTTTCTTTTCTTCACTTCTTTATTTTTTTTCCATCTTCGATTTCTTCTGAATTGAAGCGCATATAGAGTTGCCCTAATTATTATGGAGGGCATCAATGTAAATTTATTGAATAATTAGTGTTTTATTAATTAAATTAATTAATTATTAAAAATAATAAAAAATTCTGACTAGTCAGAATCTGGCTGAAAATTACTACTATATATATATATATATAATTTGATTATATTGTCTCGACTACAGATTTGTTTGGATTTAGATCGAGAAAGACATTACAAGTGCACGAACTATGATCGAATTTTGACGATCCACGTGTTATATGGATTAGTAGCTTGTTAATTAATTCCTAAAAAAAGTAGCTTGTTAGTCTAATAATACGAGGAATAATTGTAGTGCACTATTCCGACAGAGCTATTGAGGTTAATGATGACAATTAGACTAATATATGTTGATTTAAATAAAGCGACTTTGCAATTATAATTATACGGCAACGTGCGTTAAAAATGTAAATTACATGAGATCTCTAGTAAGTTGAAAGAAATATAAAATATAGGGTTAATTGCAGAATTTGACACAGCTTTTGCATCATTTTGTAAATTTCGCATAATGTTTAAAATTTATAATTTATATCACAACCTTTACACCAACTATTCAGTGCATTCGATGTACCAAAGTTACTCAGTACAATAGGTCAAAATTTAGTCAAATTCGCGGGTTGAACCGCCCCATTCCAAAAAAAAACTCGTCAAAACAAGTATCACCGGTAATACTAAAAAGTATTACTCGGAGTTTCTAAAGTATCATCTGTGTCCTTAAAAGTATCGGGATCTGCTGATTTTTTTAAAGAGTTTATTTAATCCAAATTAGAGTTTATTTTATAACAATTAATGTTTGAAGTTTAGGGGTTAGGGTTTATGATTTTTTCAAGGGTTTAGAATTTTTTTAGTTTTTTTTGGGGAATTTTTTTAGGGGTTTTAGTTTTTTTTAGGGTTTAGATTTTTTAGGATTTATTAATCTCAATTAGGACTTATATTTAATTTGAAAATATTAATTATTGAGCATAATGTACGAGCCCACGTGTTAGTATTGGACGATGGAACTGCATGAGACACCGGATAAAATAAATAAATTAATTCACTTTAATTTTAGGGCCACTAATCTCATTTTATGGCATATATTTATTTCAAAAAAATAATTATTGAGCACAATGCACGAGCCCTCGGACGAGTGCATTGTGCGAGACACTAGATAAAAAAAATTAAATTAATTCAAAAAATTAAATTAACTTCACTTTAATGTTAGGGTTTATTAATTACATTTTAGAATTTATATTTATTTCAAAAAAAATTAATTATCGAGTGCAATGCGCGAATCCGCACGTTAGCGTTGGACGAGTCTATTGCACGAATTGTTAGATAAAAATAATTAAATAAGTTTCGTTTTAGCAACCCAACCTTTAATATTTTTACAATTGTAACATTTCCAATATTGATCCTGCATAAAACGACATTTTTATGGAGATGAAATTAATGGAGAATCTTGTTGTACACAGTGAATCTATATAATGACGCCGTTTAGATAGACGAAAATAACAGTACACGTGGATTACAAATCGAACACATATGACAGATATAGTGGATTAATATTGGAATGTTACAATCTAAAAAATATTAAAATTGTGATATGAATTGAAAATTTTTAAATGTTATGTAAAAATTATAAAATTGTGTAAATGTTATGTTAAATTATACAATTAACCCTAAAATACATAAGCCCATTATTTAGCGACCTAGCTTGAGGTCACTAACAGCATTTAATCTTCGTGGAAACAAACCACATCCAGCCAAGAGCTAAAGATGACAGTTCGGATGTAGTTTTGACAACCAATACTCAACAGGAATATCCTTAGATTTAATGATAATTTTGGTATACCATGATTATTTTAATAAATATATGTCTGACTCAAAGTTCATTGAAATTAATGTACTTTCGATTTGTGGTAAACATTTTAATCAATTTTTTGAAAATCTCCGACTGGTATGTTTTCAGCTTGTCAATCGAACACTTTGACTTTCCAACCTCCAATGATAAAATAATTAAATCATGGAAGTGTCACAATAAATTAGAATTTTAAAGTTCATATTAAATTTTAATGTGGGGTGAATAATAATAAAGGGTGATAATTGAGCTTCTTTTAAAAATTCAAGAACGCAATTGGACCGGAAATAGAAAAGGGTTCCCATAAAACTTGGTCATATACTTTAGGGTCTTCGTGATCCTCTTTTCTTTTAAATTTAAGTAAAACCTCTATATAAGAATATTCTATATAAGAATAACTTTCTTATAGTAATAAAAAGTTGTGGTCCCAACTCGGGATCAGTTATAAATAAGAATAACCTCTACATTGTAATATTTCGGTATTTTTTTAGGACCATCCTTAAGAAATTTACTTCCATATAGTAATAAAGTTACATTAAATTTCATATATATATTTAAATATCTATATAGAATGTCTAGAACTATTTTAACTGCATATGTTACATTAAACTTAAGATTGTATGAAATACTCATCTAAAGTTATATGTGATAGTGCTTTAATTTTTTTTTGTTAATGTTACATCCTTTAACTTGCACGTTTGAAGTAATTAGTCAACACGCCCACTTTTTTGTGAATCTAAAACATTTTCAGCTTGTCCAAATGTTTGAAACTTGTTGACACGATATTTTTTCCATTTCTACACTACCATTCTCTGGATTATCACTATGCGCATCTTGCGTGATTCCTATATAATGTATTATTTGGTTAGATCATATGAATGAATCTTATATGCCTTTTAAATTCATATTTTTAAATATGAAGGGACATTTCCA
Organism: Perilla frutescens; assembly: GCA_026008535.1. Classification (NCBI taxonomy): domain Eukaryota; kingdom Viridiplantae; phylum Streptophyta; class Magnoliopsida; order Lamiales; family Lamiaceae; genus Perilla; species Perilla frutescens. Next base: position 38,671,363 of record BRKX01000019.1, read on the forward strand.
AGTGTTCTATAATATATATTTTTTTTAAAAAAAATAATTTTTATATGTAAATTCTATATAAGAATAACCTCCATATAGTAATATTTTTCTCTGATCCCAACGATATTACTGTATAAAGGTTTTACTGTATTGATTATGATGAGTATAATGAATTCTGAGAGCAATGATATCTAAGTAAAAATTGACACAATTTGGGGTTGTATCTATACAAAACTCAGATTTTATCGAAATATATACCCGTGGAAAAGTCAAAATCATTTTTGCCCCATTTCTATTTTAATTTCCTCAAGATAAAAAATATTGAATAAGGCCATTTTACATGGCCCCAAAGGCCATTTGTCTTTATCCCTTTTTTTCGTTTTGCACTCTTGGAATCCTAGATTAATTTTCACTATTTCATTTTGGTTTTATTCAACTTCATCATATTCTTTATTCGCCTCTTATTTTCGCTTTAATTATAACAAATAAAACCCCTTATAAAATTCATAAATTTTCTTTTTGTTGTTTTGCAGATGGATCTATTTTCCTTGATTGTACAAAAAGTTGTGGGCTTTGCACGCCTGCACTGAAACTCAACTGTAAATATTGGACACTATTTGTGTCAGTAGCCATCCCATGTGCTCCCATTAAATTTTCACTTTCAAACAACCACTTCGCCACCTCGCAAACCCTCGATAGCAAATTCGACGAGCTTGAACACAATTACTTACTAATATTAATAAAATAAATTTTAGGCTATATAAATAAAATAATCAAACTCTTTAGGGTACATTAGTACTGTTGAGCTCGAGTTGATTGTGAGTAGTTTCCGAGTTGAGCCGACTCATTAACACTCAATGCATGCATTGATTATCTCCTTGCAAATAAGTGAAGATCACTTGTCTTTCTAGAGTAGAGCAATCGAGGCTAGCAATTCAGATTATGGAGTTATATTTAGGCATTGTCTGATGTTGATTTTTGGGGTCACCGTATGATTTCCTATTTATGCTTTAATTATTTCATTAAAATTGGTGCTTAATTGTAATCGTACTATTTTATCGTGGCAAATTGTTAGCTGAGTTCGTCGCAAATTATGAAGGTCAATTAATAGTAATGGGCCATGTCTATCAAGTTAAAATCAAACCCACCACTAATGAAGTAATGATTCATTGATTAGTAGGCCCAATTTTAATGTGTCAAATTCTGATATTGTAAATATGCACATGGAAATGGGACATGGGGCAAGTGTCGAATTCTCCTTATTTGCAAGAAATCTGAACCGACACCCACTCTTACACTTCCAAAACTGTATTTTACCGTCGATTTCTTACACTTCAATCAAGAAAATTATATTTTTAATGCTACCCGCAATTGTAGAAATTGTGTGATATTAGTATCATATCCAATCACCTCTTATATTTTATGTTGCATTTTCTGAACCGAATTTTTACTTTTTAAAAAAATTTAATTTTTTAATTTTTAATCATTATGATTTAATTTAATTTAAATTTTATATTTATGATTCATTATCCCCAATTAGTGATATATTAAAAAAATAGTTATGACATACCAAATGTTGTAGGAGTGGGCACAGAGTATTTGCTCCGTATTAGTATACGAGAAAGACTTGTGTAAGGACTGCACGACGCGTGAAGGTTAATTTTTTTTTAATTTTTTTTATGAAAATATATACCATAAAATTAAATCGTTAACAACTCGCACGATGCATTCGTCCAGCTCTAATATATGGGCTCGTTCACTGTGCTTGCTAATGATTATTCAAAATAAATATATATTCTGAAATAGAATTAGTGAACCTTGCAATTGGATAGTCAGCGATTCGCGTGGTGCGCTCATCCAGCTCTAATCCGCAAATTCATGCACCACACTCGTAATTAATTTTCTAGAAATAAATATATACCATAAAATGGAATTAGTGAACCCTAAAAATAAAGTGAATTAATTTAATTTTTTGATCAGATGACTTGTGCAATATACTCGCCAGACGTTAACGCGTGGTCTAGTACACTGCGCTCGATAATTATTTTTTTTGGAATTAAATATAAATTTTAGCCGTGATTAATAAACTCTGGTTTGGATAAAGCAACTTTTATTTGAATGAAATAAAACTCATATAAATCAAATAGCAAACTGATATTTTTCAGATTATAGGTGATACTTATATTTTGTTTGAGCAATTCTTCTTTTCTTTGGGGTGGGTCAAGTGAGCTTGGACGCGTGTTGACCCGCGAAATGACCCATTTTTCATAAATCCGTTAGTATTCTAGTGTACCAAAGTTTTTGCCTATCTTGTTTTTTTAAATTGTTAATGTAGCATGATATTTTTAATCTACCATTACTTAAATTTGTCAAAATTGACCCAGCCCATTAAATCAATCCAACCCACCCGTGTGTTGAGCTTGATTGGGCTTACAAATTAAATGCCGGAAAAACTGGGCAAAAATGGGAAGGCTTAGCGACTGGCCTAACTAGCCCAATTACGATATACATATTATCGAAACCTATATTCAAGTTATGTTCCAAATAAAAAATAAAAAATTGGAAGTTTAATATTTGAAAATAGAAAAACAATAAAATAAATGCTGACATTCATTAAAGACGTGAAAAGAATAAAGTCATGTTTGTTAATATTAGTTACATACTGTTACGACTGCATCCCAAACTATTTTGGACTTTTGAATTAGGCTAGATATTTTTAATTGATTCCTACATTATCGGACAAAAATAAAATATTAGTTGACAAAGACATTGAAGTATGATGAGTTGTTTGTCTTTGCATTTTGAATTTATGCCTAGTAGCTTTATAAATTTGTGTATTGAATTTTCAGACATTTAAGTATTTTAAAAATTGTCTGTGTATAATTTTTATTAAGTTAGTTAATTAGTTAAGAAAAAAGTTCGAATTTTTAATTTTTTAATTCGTTTGTTATCCTGTAATTATAAGATGTTAATTTGATACAATTACGTTATGATTACTCAAATATAAGAAGTTTTATAAAATTAAATTAGACTTAGGCTTTTTATATAAGACCTGGACATTAGGCCCACTAGCCCCATAGGCTACATTTAGTTGGAAATCTAACCCACACATTTTTTTATTGGGCTGGGCTAAGTCTCCATTTTGACATTTCTAACCGTTAGTATAGTGAAGTTTTCTACCTTTTTAGTTGGAAATCTAACCCACACATTTTTTGATTGGGCTGGGCTAAGTCCCCATTTTGACATTTCTAACCGTTAGTATAGTGAAGTTTTCCACCTTTTTTGGAGAGAGAGAGAGAGAGAGAGAGAGAGTTATGGTAAGGTGCCCGGCCTGATCTACCCGACCAATGGGATAGGATGGGCTGGGCTCGAAAAATAAAGGCCCAAAAAACTTCAGGCCTATATGGCCCGACCCAGTGGGCCGATCGGGCCAGGACCAAAAAAGCCCGAAATTTCAGGCCAAATCAATTGGTCCGCTTTTTTTAATTCATTTTTTTTTAATTTTTTGTAATTCAGTTTGAATCAGTTGACCAAGTCGGAAATTAAGAAACTCACGCTCACGCCGCTTACGCTCAGTCACACTCACACACAAACCCTACTACACCGCCCCATCTCGTTGTCGCTCATTGCCGCCATTTATCGTCACCGTCTTTCTCATCTTCGCCTTCTCCATCACTCATCATTGTTTTTCTTGTCGTCACCCTATCTTCGCCCCTTTTCTCATTGTCGCCCTTCCTGCCGTCGCCATTCCCCGTCATTCATTCGCTATGATGTCACCGACTCACCGAAGTTTTCTCTCGTTAACTTGTGTTGTGTGTTGAGTCGTCGGTTAATTATTGAGCTAAAAATCTTTTTTTTTTACTATGTAGTTAGGATTTTTGTAGTGATTTATCTCTATTGCAGTCTGATTGCGGCTATTTATAGACATATTACAGATTTTTGACTATATAGTTAGCTTTTTTGACTATGCGCCTCCTTTTGCTTTGGAAATGAGATAGAGAAATTACAAATAGTAGGGCTTGTTTGTTTGTTGATTGATTATGGTCTATTGGTAGATTACATATATATATTGGCAGCAGTCATTGTCAATTCCTCATTCATTGTTTTTAACTTTTCAGTCTTTAAAATATGAATATTGCACCCTAGTCTGTTGATCTGTATTTTTTTGAAAGTTTGAATGTCTGAGTCAGCTAGATATTATCTAATAGGGGTTGTTTGTTATATTTTCTACTAAAACTTTATTTATCTTATTAATGAAGGTCAATATGGAGAAACATATCAATGGCATTGTTGGGTCTCGTCTATTGGACTGAGAAGGAGGGAAGAAAGATATAATGATTTTTTGGTAGCTGCCAACGAGAATGGTTTAAGGGAAAAAGATGTACGAAAATGGCAGGAGAGAGAGAGAGAGAGATTGAAGAGAGAGAAAGAGATAAATGTTTAATCTACTTTAATCCTTTTTATTCGTTTGATGAATTGATTTAAATCTTTAATAAATGCATATCTGAAAAGTCAATGTTTTTTTATTTAGTTTTAATTTCCAAATAACTTATTTTTTAGACATTTAATAGAAAACAATTTAAAGTCATGAACTTTTAAATAGATTATTTTAAATATATTTTATTTATTTATTATTTAAGATATCTAATTATTTCAAGACAAATAGTTTTAAAATCAATGTAACGGGGAATATTTTTTACACACATATATCCAATTCATTCAGTATTTATGTTAACTCTAACTTGTTTATAATTGAAAATTTGACGTTATTTTGTTTTTCTAAAAAAATGAGGTTTAATTTTAAGATATTTAAAGAATTCATTTGCAAATTACACGTAAACCGCCCTCTTGCCCTCTGATCATCTTTCAATTGTCAACATGTGCACAGTTGATGTGTTACGGTTAGCCGCCCTAATTTTTTTTTTTCTGGTTCCGTCACTGAAGAATATGGATGATATGGATGATGAGCTGAATGATGATTTGTGAATGCTGGGATATGGATGATGAGTTGAATGATGATTTGCGAATGCTGAGATATGGATGATGAGCTGAATGATGATTTGCAAATGAGTATTTGGGATTTGTGAACTGCTTATTCCTTTGCTTTGATCTTCATCTTGATCAGTGTTGTTCATGTTGGAATACTTACGAGAGAATTGCTTCATATTGTTGAACTTGGAGGATGGTTGATTTCTAACCCTTTTCAATATTTTTCTGAAATTCTTGGTGATAAGAACCATAGAATTCATCATCTCTTTATCAAGAACATCTTTACGAACTTTTTAAGGAACTTTCTTTAAAGTTTCAGCTTTTAAGACAATTTCTTTACCTTTATCCATGCTCTTATCTTCTTTAAGATTCATCTCAAAGGTCCTGAGAGAACCCGTCAGCTCGTCTAGACTTATACTCTTGATGTCCTTTGCTTCTTCAATGGCAGCAACCTTGTAAGCAAATATATTCAGCAGAGATCTCAGAACTTTCCTATCCAACTTCTCATCTGTCATTACTTCACCTAATGAAAAACTCTCATTAGATATACTCCTCAAGACAGCATTGAACTCTCCAATGGTTTCAAAATCAACCAACTTCAAGTTCTCAAATTTTGAGGCAATATTCTGAACTCTTGAAACTCTGACAGTGTTGGTTTCTTGAAAAGTTGTCTCAAGTATGTCCCAAGCAGCCTTCACAGTCTCACATGTGGAGATCAGGCTGAATGAATCCATGTCCACAGTGAAAAATATGGCGTTGAGAGATTTGGAGTTTGCATTGAACTATCTCTTTTGCGGTTCGGTCTAGTCTTTCTCTGGAATGGGAGTATACTTGTCATCTTTGACAACTGTTGGTTGTGTCCATCCTTCTACTATTCTCTACTTGATCATCGATTGATCTAAGAAAGATACGCATCCTAGCCTTCCAGTATGGATAGTTATTATCTTCAAGAAGCGGCGATTTGGCTGTGGATCCTTCTTTCTTGATAGAACCCATGGCTTAAAAATCAAATACTTCACAAAGAGATGTACTTTCAGTAAATTTTTCATTTTGAACATAAAACGACTTGCTCGGGTGCCAAATGAAATTACACACATCTATGTAAAGTATCTGTTCTGCAAACATTCATAGTAATGTACTTCAACCATATAGGAATCATGTGTTGATTATATAATTCTTTGAAATGATTTTAGAAAATTCCAAATATAGAGAAAACGACTCCGAAAGTTAGCTCAATTCTATTCTTAAAATCATGTTGTCCTCTAAATCTTTCTCGATCACATATTTTGTTCCTCGTGACGAGACATTTCCATGAGCCTTTTTCATTCATCATTTGGACATTTATTAAATCATGAGTGTCCTAATTATTGAAAGACCGTATTTTTATCCCTAAAATAAAATTCTACCGCTTTATGTTTAACTCCGAAATTGATTTCGTCTTTTGACTAAGGGTCACAAATCTTTTCATAATCATGTGGTCGTTGATTTCATTAAAAATGGAGTTCGTTTGACTTTCCAACCAAATTTTATTCATTCTTTATTTCAACCCAATATCATATATTAAAATATATCATAAATTGATTGCCACCATTCAACCATGTAATGTTCCAAGTGTCAACCTTACCTTGTTCCAAGTGTCACCTTGCATTGCTCCAAGTGCCACCATGCATGACAAGGGTACTCCATGTGTCACCATTTATTTCACATAGTTTGATGCATGTCCTACACATGTTATCCATAGTTATTGGATGAATCAAATAGGGGAAGATGAGCAAGAGCCTTATTTTCTCCCACACTTTTTTCTCCATTAGTTTTTCTCTTTCCCTCCCAGTAGCAACCTTTCTTTCCCTTATAATTTCGACCATTTAAACTTAGCCAACAATTATGAAATTTTACAGAGAGCTTCCCACTTTGATGTAGATGATGATAGCTGAATAAATCATCCAATTTGGTTCTCATATGGTCGAGAACGAAGGCAAACATTGCAGTGGTCACTATTTTCCGCCAAGCTGCAACAACGATTGTATTCTGTATATTTCAACCTTCAAATCTCCACCAACATAGCTGAAATTTTGATATTTTGTTCTTCTCTTCATGTAGTTGATGTTAGCCACGGGAATCGCTCGATTTAGTGTGCAGAAAGTCAGAAATGTAGACATTCAAAATTGGTGCTTCTAGCTGTAAGTTTTATCATTAGTGTAGCAGCCGTATTTTACCATTTTCGTCCCTTGAATCTCATCCATAATTTCTGAAATTTGAGTATGTTTCTCCTCTAATTATGTAGTTGATTTTAGGTTCAAAATTTTCTCAATTCGGATCTCTAAAGCTCCTAAACGAAGCTCGATTCTTTTCTTGGTGGTTTAATTTTCATAACTCACCTAAGTCATTTTCAACATATTTTCCCGTAGATGCAGCTATTATTTTTCTATGAGATCTACATCATTATAAAATTAACTCTTCAAGGTTTCCATAATAGGTCTCGGATTGTCGATACGATATCGTTTGGTCTATAAAAGATATGTCGCAAATCGACACGTTAAATCTGCCGTAGAAATCGTTGCGTTGCGAGTGCAACTTTAGAGGCTATTTTCCATCGTTCCCTCTATTGCATGGACTTGATTTTTGGTATATAGTAACTCTTCCTTGCATTCTTCAATCCCTTGTGTCCGATCTAAGATCAGATATCATTTCATTCTTCGAATTCCAGCTGTAAGTTTCCCGAAAACCACACTCTTTTTTTGGCAGTTTTCATATATGTTGAAGATGCTATATTCCTTGCTCATTTTCTGTTGTTGTAGCCATTATATTATTAAACGGTTTCTTCCATTGAAATCTTTATTTTCTATAATATGAAAATTTGTACTTTTAATCAAAAATCCATGGAGTATCGAGTTCGATCGAGACCCAAACTTTTTATTGATTAATCTGTTCGGGTGAACAGTCACAAATTTCTTTTCGGCCAATTTCAGGTCAGGGTGATCGGAATTTGTCTCCGACTCCTTCTAATCGATTGTAGGCCTCGTCGTGACGGACGTGTGGTCGCTGACCGTGTCTCAATCAGATTTGAAATTGAATTTCTTATGATTTTTCGAAGTTTTGCCCTATTTTAAGTTGTTCCATTTTAAGTTGAATTTGTTTCAAGTTAATTGAAGAGTATCGTAAGAACTTATTATCGATTCGTGTTGGGTTTAAAACCTGAGTAATGCGCATTCCTAGTTGAAGTAAAATTAATAAAGCTCCAATTAAATTAAAGCGAATATTAGATTAATTCTAGAAGTAGTAATTGATCCTGAATCAAGGATTGATCCTTGTAGGATTTGCGTGACTTACGAGGAAGGTGAAGAATTGAATCTCGAGATGGTTAGAGCAGTTGAGCCCTAGGGTAAATCGGGAAGGAACTCCGGACTGTTGTTCCGTCTCCAGTACCGTATTCAAGTGTTGGATCCTTGTTAGGACTTCTGTATGTATAAGGTGAGATATACTCTATCTTTACAAATTTTATCTTTCAAGTTACTAAGCTCTACCGTGTTAAAATTGCATATGTGATTATCTGTGTTGTTAGAATTTGTTGCCTGAAACAATGTGAATTACGGATGTAAATTGCAAAGTTAAAAGTAATGTTGAAGCAAGTGTTACCACATTGCCTTCAACATGCAGCGGAAACGTAAATAGAACTTTGCACAAAACAAGTTTTAAATCACACTCCTTACGGTGTGTGATTGCCTCAAGGCGAAATTCACTATCATAAATGAAACACAAAGACAATGCTGATGTTGTCTCGGTTCACTCCCTTGACAACACTGCATAAAACATATAGAGGACTATCCTAGCTTCACTCACAAGAATAATCACTTAAAAAAACCTATCTAAACACATAGATAGATTACAATCAGTCACTCTAAATCCTAAACTTCTCAAAGTTGACTATCTAACCTACACACACAACTGGAATGAAAGTCTCCAGCTGATTGGGATGCTAGGCAGATGTCGAGGAAGATGTCTTGGATTTCAGAGATGACACTAGATGCAAGATTCAGAGCTTCTCACAAACCACGGTGATAACCTGCTTGCATAAATGATTTTAAGGTCTAAGGAGACCTTAAATACTTCCTCCATCTTGTATAGACAGTTTTTCCACGAGCCCAAGAGACTAGGACTTGAATCAACCGTCTTCCACTACCCATTGCTGAAGTGGACTTGAGATAACCGTCTTCTGCATTGCGTGGCACACGTTCTTCAACATCGTGCAATAGTAGCGGTTACTCCAGTGACCCACGATCTCCTGCAGCAGTTAGTGTCCAAGAAGGAGTGGGAACATCATGTCCCCATGAAATCCGGAACAGATTTTGAACAAGTCAAAATCAACATAATCCACAATTTAATTCATAATAAAATATCTAAAAAATCCCTAAATACGTGGAAAATGATATGTGACAAAAATCACAATTTATTCAGATTAATTTAAAATAAATTAATCCAAAATACTAGGAAAGGATAAGATTAATAATTCGAGTGTTATACTCAATGTGACGAGAATGACGGAACAACATTAGGTACGACATTGATTGAATGTTATCAACGAAGTGATAACATCATCTGGAACACGTCATACTCAACAATCTCCCCCTTAAGCTTATCATTTCTGCACAAAACACAAAAACTCAATATATACAATTAGAGCCGCAGCGGAATACGATAAAAAATATTGGAGTTCAAAAACTCCCCCTTAAGGTCTGCTCCCCCTTAAGTTATTATCTGTAAAATAATATACAAAGTTAGTGGGTATAATCCCCTATACATGATATACAAGGTTAGTGGGTATTTACCCCTGTACAGAATCAATGTTGAGAACATTCTCAATACAACAAACATCACACATTTTAAAAACGTGCGAACACAATCACAATGTTGAGACCATTCCCAACATAAAACATTACATATTAAAATATGCAAACATAATATATAAAGCAAAATCATCAACTAATGCTGATGAATGAAACCAAACTATTCAAGGATATCCAATGAGGATACCCAACAACCAAAATAAAATATGTCCAGCACATCACAAACCAACAAGGATGTAAACACATCCAAAATAAAATTGTGTCCAGCACAATACATAACCAAAGAATTAAATTGTTTTTGACAAAGATAATTCATATTTTCTTCTTTCCCTTGGCCTTAGCCACGAACTTTCCAGCCTTCTTTCCTTCAGCACCATCAGCACCATCATCACCAGCGGCGGCAACATCTACTCCCCCTTTTTGTGTAGAAAGTGCACTTCGCAGAGCTTGGCGATGTTCAACCATAACATTGGTGAGGACTGTGCTTTGATGGATCATAGAATCCATCTGCTTGATAAAAGAATTTAACACCTGCACAGAAAATGTCACCAAATGTGAAGATGCACTAGTTAATTCACTTTCAGATCGTGGGGGAGAGAGAGCAGTCTCTATTCCAACATCCTGATCAACATCTCTGGAGGCAGCCGTGGAACTTAGAGCAAGCTTGTAAGGGATCTCATCACTCGATCATCATTCCCTTTTGGTTTGACAATTGTGATAGTCGATGTTCCAGTGACTATCTTCTTCTTGTTTGGCTTCCCGCCTTGCTCAACCATAACTGCATAGATGAGGCAGGAAAAAGAAAGTATACTGGTGTGGTTGGTCTTAGTAGCAGCCTTCATCACATAATCAAAAATGTAGTCTCCGAGGCTGAAGGGGATCTTAGTGCCAAGTTTAAAGAGCAGAAATGCTTGATCAACAGTGAGGACTGAAGTGTTAGTGGTAGGTAACCAATTACACACAATAATCATGTGTAAAACAGAGTATAAAAATGTAAGCTTAGAGGTGGAAATTTTATTTGTCCATTTGGTTACCAGTCAACCAGTTATAGTCGACACAACATCATCAATAAGATCTAGCAAGAACTTGTTGATCACCATCGGATTAAACTTAAACACATGATCATGCATATAAATCTCCCCATATTTGCTCCTTGTTTTATCACCCATATCAGGAGACACATTGGCATAGAATTCAACAATCACATCAGGCTCAAAAGTCGACAAAGATGAAACAGATTTCCACAGACCCCTCTCTTTCAAAAACACATCCATACCATACTTCTTAAAGCTTAGGACATCAATTTGTTTCTCAACACGCATAGGACGATTGCAAATAATTTTGTATTGAGCCTTAGCATGCTTAGAGTAAAAAGTCTTACTAAAAGCAGAAGTAACATCATGAGGGGAACCTGGTGGATAGACTGGGTCAGAATCTCCAGACTCAGCATCATCTTTGACATTGCCTGACTGAGTGGGGGAGAGAACATCTCGAGCAGTGCCGGAAGAGACCAGATCATGAGAAGAAGTGGGAGAGGTGGCTTTCTTCACAACCTCAGAAGAAACTTCTTTCTTGACACCTTCAGGAATCTCCTAAGCAGTTTCCTCTTCTTGTTCAGCATCCACTTCAACATCAACAGGGGCTTTAATGGGAGAGTTCTCAGGAAGATTTTCCTCATCATCTGACTCATCCTGTAAAGACCTCACCAGCTTGGTCTCCATCTTCAGAGTTCTCCTAGCCTTCTTGCTAGTTTCTTCAACCTCTTCTTTCTCAGTGTCTTGAGAACTGTGAAGCCTCTTAGATTTATGAGTTGGTCCGACTTTCTTCTTTTTGCTGGCAATAGCTTGAATCTGCACCCCAAGATCGGGATCTATGGGGTTTTCTTCTTCTCCTAAGAGTACTTGTTGAAGTGGTGTTAGGTTTAGCACTTGAAGCTCTTCAGGAATTTCAGCTTCCTTCATCGGAGTATCAGTATGTTCAGTCGGAGGGGATGAGGGTTTCTCCGACTCAGATTTTGTACCTTCCTCACGCACTCCAGGTGTTACAGTGACTGTGAGGGCTGATGTTGAAGTTCCAGTAGGAACTGAGGTTGAAGATGGAGTTCCCATGGTTTTCTCCAACATTTGTTTCATCATTTGAAACATAGCAACTATGTCGTTTGGATCCGCCATGGATATTCTGAAAAAGTTTGAGAGAAAATAGAGAAAGGAGAGAAAAATAAGATGAAGGAAAATGAAGCGACTCGATAGAGAGAGAATGAGTGAGAGATTTGAATTTTAATTCGAGATATGGATGTCAAATCTCTCAAATCTCGGAACTCTCCAAAACTATCACATCGCTACAAACAAGACTAAAAAATTCAAAAATTGGATTAGTGGATAGGGATAATCGAAGGTGTACTTATCACCAAAGTACAGTTAGAGATATTCATGGGCCCCCTGAACAAATCCGTTCCCTCTTTTTTGTTTTTTTTTTAAAAAATTAAATAAAATAATAAACAGACGAAAACACATACATAACAAATATAAATCTAGGCATATATTTTCTGACGATTATCGTTTCTCTGCAATCTTGTTCACAACATCAGCTACAACACAGACAACCAATGAATAAACCCAACTATAATTCACCTTATAGAATTACGGGTAATTCATTCACACACATAGACGTAGAATTTCAAGTAGCTGATTTTGTTAAATAGAAGCAGAAACACAATAACTTCATTAGGTTAGCCATGAATTATACTTAAAAAGAAATGACTAAAATAAATAAATGGAAAACACACATGATAAACAACTGATGTTGATACAAAGAACTCACATAGATTTCTCTAGGTATTTTGTTACATAATTCGTGTCATTTTCCTAGGTATTTATGTTCTCTAGATTCGTCCTAGATTAATAGTCCGGCTCGTATCATATTTTGCAATCTACGCCACGTCAGCTCTACTGGTCGTGGTTCAATCCGACGTGTCATTTTATCCTACGTGTCGTCCTACGTGTCTTTTATTTTCTTACGTGTCTTTTGAGTTGTAATAGCTAGAGTACATTGAAAAAAAGGAAAACCGAAAAAAAAATTGTTCGGATAAAAAAAAAAGAAAAAAAAATCCGAAAATTAAAAAAAAAAGAAAAAAAAAGAGAAAAGAGGCATATTCATTGTGTTACCTATTGAGTCTTGTTACCTATTGAGTCTTGTTTTAATTTTGGATAGGGATAATCGAAGGTGTACTTATCACCAAAGTACAGTTAGAGATATTCATGGGCCCCCTGAACAAATCCGTTCCCTCTTTTTTGTTTTTTTTTTTAAAAAATTAAATAAAATAATAAACAGACGAAAACACATACATAACAAATATAAATCGAGGCATATATTTTCTGACGATTATCGTTTCTCTGCAATCTTGTTCACAACATCAGCTACAACACAGACAACCAATGAATAAACCCAACTATAATTCACCTTATAGAATTACGGGTAATTCATTCACACACATAGACGTAGAATTTCAAATAGCTGATTTTGTTAAATAGAAGCAGAAACACAATAACTTCATTAGGTCAGCCTTGAATTATACTTAAAAAGAAATGACTAAAATAAATAAATGGAAAACACACATGATAAACAACTGATGTTGATACAAAGAACTCACATAGAGTTCTCTAGGTATTTTGTTACATAATTCGTGTCATTTTCCTAGGTATTTATGTTCTCTAGATTCGTCCTAGATTAATAGTCCGGCTCGTATCATATTTTGCAATCTACGCCACGTCAGCTCTACTGGTCGTGGTTCAATCCGACGTGTCATTTTATCCTACGTGTCGTCCTACGTGTCTTTTATTTTCTTACGTGTCTTTTGAGTTGTAATAGCTAGAGTACATTGAAAAAAAGGAAAACCGAAAAAAAAATTGTTCGGATAAAAAAAAAATAAAAAAAAAATCCGAAAATTAAAAAAAAAAAGAAAAAAAAAAAGAGAAAAGAGGCATATTCATTGTGTTACCTATTGAGTCTTGTTTTAATTTTGGTACTTTCCTTTTAGTAATTCTCTATAGTTGGTAATTACCTTGTGAGTCTTTTCTTATTTGGTAATTTCCTTCTAATATAGTTCTTTAGTTGGTAACTTCCTTTAGAGTCATATTTTATTTTTGGAACTTTCCTTCTAAGTTTTATTTTTATTTTGGTAATTTCCTTTTGAGTTGTAATTTATTTTTAGTTCTTTCCTTTTAGAGTCTAGTTCAATTAGGATATCTAGATTGTGTCACAATTGTGTAACACTTTCCAAATTACCTAATCTTTCTTTCCTTCTTCTTTCTTATTTCTTTCCTTCTACCTTTGGGATTTATTTTTGAATTCCTATTCTATTTGGGAACTTCAAAAATACATCTAATTCTTTCCTTTTCTAGCTTTCTTCCATCCAAATCCTTCCAAACTTTCCATATACACTTCCTCCCTTCAAATTTTTGTCCACCATTATCGAGGGGATCGGAAATTCATCTTATTCCACATATATCATCTGTTCATATCCATATACACCATCCGGACCATACACATATGCATCCATGTACCATCCGGTCCATACACCATACACCACTCATACTCCGTATACCCATACACCCTATACACCAAATTCTCACCATCTCTACCGCAACAACAACATGATCATACCTGAGTTTGAAGGTCTATACTATCCCGACACCTATTTGGATTGGGAACGCAAAGTAGACAAACTTTTTGAGTGCTATGACTTCCCCGAGAAAAAGAAAGTGCAGCTAGTTTCGTCAAAGTTTAAAGGTTATGCAGCAACATGGTGGGAATTACAGCAGAACCGATGCCATCGAGATCACCTTCCACCTATCAACACATGGCATGAGTTGAAAGATTTGATGCGGAAACGCTTCATTCCAAACCACTACCAATGGGAGTTGGAGGAAAAGCTATACAAGCTTAGGCAAAGAGATCGAAGTGTAAATGACTACTACAATAAAATGATTGAAGCCATGAGACGAGCTGATGTAGAAGAATATCCAGAAGATACCATGGATAGATTTCTAGCTGGTCTACGAAGGCAATTCATGAAAGAGTAGCATTGTACCGCTTCGACGAGTTGGAGGACATGGTAGATTACGCCATTCGGATAGAAAAATGGCTAGAGGAACTAGAGATGAAGTCAAAGGAAGAGGTTCAAGTAGAGTCGATCACGAGTCACCAACTTGAGTCATTCGAGGAGTTTCTACATACCTATGTACCACCTACACGGCCTGCATCACCAGTTCAACCGGTCATGCATGTGCCAAGCCAAGCTAGCAACATTCAAGATGAGATCCACGTTGAGTTACCATCTGAGATCGTTGCCATCAAAGAAGATTCTACTTTCGAGGTAACAATTTCCGTTGATGCATCTATTAAAGAACTGATCGATGTTGCAACTTGTGAGAATGTTGAAGAAGAAGAAGAGAAGATTGTTGAAGAGCTTGATCTAGAAGAGTCGGATCAACCTTTGAGTGAAGAAGAAGAAATGGATATCAATGTTGCAGTTGAGAAAGTTCAAGTAAATGAAAAGTTGGAGGAATTACAACCATGTTCTAAAAAGGAGATTGACATCAATCGAGCAATGGTTAAAGATCACAAGAAGTTCGAACCAGCAAAATTAGAGACGTTGCCGAGTTCTAACATTTTTTATCAACCATTTTCTTGTGATGTCTTTATTTTACAGGTTGTCAAAGAAATTCCATTGGAAGTTGATGTACCACCAGATTTGATCGTGAATGCCATGACAAGGCAAACTATGGAGCTAGAGTTTCGGCCATTTGACACCAAGTGGATGTGTACGTTCATGAAGAGGTGTTTTATGAAGCTTGTGCAAAAAGAATTTGATGGCAAGTTCATGTTCGTCTTTGATCCCGGAGCTTTGAATTCGAGGACGAATTCTTTTCAAGAGGAGGGGAATGATATGGGCATGAAAATCCTTGAGGAATCTAATCCGAAGCTGCAAATACGTGGTCCATTTACACGACTTCGAGCAATACAATTGCAAGGATTTTTCCAAGCATTTGTATGTAAGAAGTTCGAAGATGACAAAGGAATTGAGAGCATCCCAAAGATTGCTACTTTGTTAATAATTAAAGATTGGAGATCAAGATTTGAAGAGCAATGCATGAAGAGTTGAAGTGCGTGAACCCGTCGGTATGCCCAAACCGACTAGTTTCCGTTGGTATGCCCACACCGAGTAGTTCCGACACTTGATATTTTTTTATCTAGACTATAGTACTATTTTTATTTAATTTAGACTATAGAAGATCAGATTTTTAATTAATTATTTATTAATTTTCGTCCATTAGTTGATAGGATTTGACTAGAATTGTATTTAAGGCAATTTCCTACCTTGAATAGAATTCTAGTTTAGGTATCTTCCTAGTATAGTTAGAGATCCCTTTTGGATCAGTTTTTTATGACTTTTTACACTTAAATTTCGTCCTCCCTTACCTATAAATAAGGGATCCATGTTACATTATTATTTTAGACTTTATTTGAATTATTAAGCTTTGCTTTCAATATTGTCTCAACCCCCTTTAAAATCTTTGTGAGTTTTGATTTAAAATTCATATTCTTGGAGCTAGCAACTTTAAGTCTTAATCAAGGGTATTGCTTAATCCACTTGAGGGATTAACCGGTATTCGCTATCCGAAGATCAACTTGGAGATTTCATCCTTGGGTACGTTCGAGATTCAAGGAGGCTATCGGGTTGTGAACCGACTAGTTTCGGTTGGTATGCCCACACCGAGTAGTTCCGACACTTGATATTTTTTTATCTAGACTATAGTACTATTTTTTTTTAATTTAGACTATAGAAGATCAGATTTTTAATTAATTATTTGTTAATTTTCGTCCATTAGTTGATAGGGTTTGACTAGAATTGTATTTAAGGCAATTTCCTACCTTGAATAGAATTCTAGTTTAGGTATCTTCCTAGTATAGTTATAGATCCCTTTTGGATCAGTTTTTTTATGACTTTTTACACTTAAATTTCATCCTCCCTTACCTATAAATAAGGGATCCATGTTACATTATTATTTTAGACTTTATTTGAATTATTAAGCTTTGCTTTCAATATTGTCTCAACCCCCTTTAAAATCTTTGTGAGTTTTGATTTAAAATTCATATTCTTGGAGCTAGCAACTTTAAGTCTTAATCAAGGGTATTTGCTTAATCCACTTGAGGGATTAACCGGTATTCGCTATCCGAAGATCAACTTGGAGATTTCATCCTTGGGTACGTTCGAGATTCAAGGAGGCTATCGGGTTGTGATTCACATCAACAAATCATCATCCATCAACCATAATCGATGTCATCCATACTTTATCAACGCACGCTTCAATTCAGCCCCAAGACCGTGATCGTGTTCTACACCAATTCATCCATACTGTAAGTTCAATCCTACTCTATCATATCCTACCTTCTCCAGCCATTCTTCACAAGCCATCACACATGAAAACCTCCATAATTCCAGCCCCTATACACGTTCCTTTTCAGCCCATATACCTTTGGTTTTGTGTTACATAATTCGTGTCATTTTCCTAGGTATTTACGTTCTCTAGATTCGTCCTAGATTAATAGTCCGGGTCGCATCAGCCTCTTCCTCAGCCTCCTCCGTGTCGAGATCGATGGATGGATTTCCGCTGAAAGACGAGATTCTTGAGATCGTTGTAATTCTTCAAACTGGATCCATCTTGCCACTTCTTCATCAATTGCCATTTGAGCTGCAGTAGGATTGTTGTGAGAACCGGCACCACTTAGATCGTTGTAGAAACCGCTATCAGCTCCGCCATAGGGATTCACATATTCTTCAGGTTGTTGTTGTTGAAATTGAGGCGACATCGTATCAGCATCATCAGAAATATGTACTCCAGAATGAGTACGACGACGACGACGTGGAGCTTCGGAACTATCAGCAATAGCTTTGCCTTTACCCTTATCGGCTCGGCTACCTCGGCTAGACATGATGATTAGGGATGAATGGATGATAGAAAATGAGTAGAATTGTAGAAATGAAGAAATCGAGATATTGAGAGATTGAGAGTGGAGACTGGAGAGACTAGAGAGTAACTTCATAAAATTGTAACTTGTAATAAAACTCGAATAAGAAAATGATATTGCTTGAGTATAGAGAGAGAGATTGAGAGTTTGGTGTGGGTGAAAATGGTGGAGGAGATGGGGGGTTTCGGCCAAACCGCCGGTTCCACATCAGCAATCCCCCTCCGTGCGTTCCTAGCCGTAGATCAAGATCACGCGGATCGTGATCTCGACCGTTAAAAAAAAAATACAAAAACCGCCGGTTAACCGCCCAAACCGGCGGTTTGAAAAAAACCTTCCCCCAAACCGGAACCGGACCGGCCTACTACGGTTGACGGTTACGGTTTGTAACCGTAACCGTCCGTACGGTTTCGGAACCGTCCCAAACCGGCAAACCGGCGGTTATAACCGCCGGTCCGGTTTTTTTGGGGCACCTCTACTCCTTGGATTGAGCTTGGTATCTAGCACAAACTCCAACACTGAACATGATATCAGGTCTGCTGGCAGTCAAGTAGAGCAAGCTACCAATTATTCCTCTGTACATTGTTGGATCAACATTGACTCCAACATCGTCTTTGCTCAGTTTTTCAGAGGATCCCATTGGTGTTTTCATGGGCTTTGCAGCTTCAAGTCCATAGCGCTTGATCAAACTTTTGGCATACTTACTTTGGGATATGAAAATCTCATCTTTGTCTTGCTTGATTTGGAGACCAAGAAAGTAGGCCAATTCGCCGACCATGCTCATCTCAAATGTGCTGCACATTGCATCAACAAACTCCCTAAGGAGATTAGAACAAGTGGATCCAAACACAATATCATCAACATAGATTTGTGCAACAGTGATGTGTTTGTGAATCCTTTTGATAAATAATGTTTTATCTACCACGCCTCTTGAAAAACCAAAGTCAATTAAAAACTCAGTAAGTCGAGCATACCAAGCTCTAGGAGCTTGTTTAAGCCCATACAAGGCCTTGTGTAGTTTTAGCACATGGTTTAGTTTTTCATGACATTCAAAGCCTTTTGGTTGTTCAACATAGGCTTCCTCATTCAAAATGCCATTCAGAAAGGCACTTTTGACATCCATTTGATGCAATGTAAACCTGATGTGGCAAGCAATGGCAAGTAGGAGACGAATAGACTCTATTCTAGCAACATGAGCGAATGTTTCATCGTAGTCTATGCCTTCTACTTGAGTATAACCTTGAGCCACTAGCCTGGCTTTGTTTCTGACCACATTACCAGACTCATCAGTCTTGTTCTTAAAAATGCATTTGGTTCCAATTACATTTTTATTTTCAGGTCTTGGAACCAATTCCCACACATTATTTCGAACAAACTGAATCAGCTCATCATGCATTGCTTCTACCCAGAATTCATCTTTTAATGCTTCTTTGACATTTTTTGGTTCAACACTGGATAGAAAGCATGAAATGGACACAAAGTTAATGACTGATGACATGCAAACCTGTTTGACCAATTCAGCAACATCGGCTGAGCTTTTTGTTCTGATTTTGACTCCTTGAGATCCATCACCAATGATATGGGAATTTGGGTGATCTCTTTTGATTCTCCTTGGAGGATCACGTCTTGGTTCATACTGATCCAGTAGAAGATGGTCATCATCGCTTTCAGAGGAGGATTCTGAGTCTAGTGTTCGAGGTGATGTTGATCCTTTTGCTGAGGGAGAAGAAGCATTGGATTTGACATCAGGACTTCTCGTAGGACTTTTGGCAGTTCTACTAGGCTCCTTATCAGCAACATTTGGTTCATGGAGGAGAAAAGACACATCATCTTCCTCAGATCTAGTTGCCAGGCCTGCAAGATCATCAAACACAACATTGACAGATTCTTGCACAGCTTTGGTTCTTAGGTTAAAAACACAATATGCTCTGCTGTTTTGAGCATATCCCAAGAACAATCCTTTATCACTTTTAGAGTCAAACTTTCCAAGGTAGTCTCTGTCGTTCAGGATGTAGCAGACACATCCAAACACATGAAAATATTTGAGATTTGGCTTTCTTTCTCTTAGAAGCTCATAAGGTGTCTCCTTTCTTCCTGGTCGAAGATAGACTCTGTTCCCGATGTGACAAGCTGTGTTGACAGCTTCAGCCCACAGCTTCTTCAAAAGCCCTTTAGCCTGTAACATTGCACGTGACATTTTCCGCAGAGTTCAATTCTTTCTCTCCACTACTCCATTTTGTTCAGGAGTTTTGGGAGCTGAATACTCATGGAGTATTCCTTTCCTTTCACAAAATTCATTGAATGCATCATTCACAAATTCTCTTCCATGATCTGTTCTGACGCATGCAATGTTGGTGTCAAATTGCAAACACATTGTGCGGCAGAATCTTTTGAAGACTTTGAATGTTTCAGATTTTTCCTGCAGGAATTCAACCCAAGTGTACCTTGAGAAATCATCAACAATGACAAGTATGAAACTCTTACCACTCATACTCTTTGTATCGACTGGTCCCATAATGTCCATGTGTAAGAGTTGAAAACATCTTGTTGTTTGACAACCACCCAGGCTTTTATGAGGAATTCTAGTTTGTTTTCCTTTTTGGCAGGCACCACATACAACATCGTGATCAACATTCAGCTTTGGTAGGCCATGGACAACATCCGACACAATCAGTTTCTTCAAATTTGCCATGCTCATATGACCGAGCTTTTGATGAATCAACTTGGTTTCATCATTAACAGTCATGTTGCACGTTTCATCTTTGTCAGCATGGTAGCAATTATCAGATGCACGACTTCCAAACATTATACATTTGTCATGTTTGTCAAACACTTCACAAGTGTTTTTATCAAACTTGACATACATACCATCATCACAAAGCTGACTAATACTGATCAAATTTGCTGTCAGTCCTTCAACATGTAGAACATTCTGAAGTTTAGGAAAATGTTTAACATTCAATGTACCTTTTCCGACAATATTTCCTTGAGCTCCTCCTTCATAACTGACTTTGCCTTTGTTTGAAGTGGTATATTCTTCAAGAAACTCCTTATTGCCGGTCATGTGTCGAGAACATCCACTGTCGAAGTACCATGTTCCGGCAATGTTAACCTTCAATGATGTATACACAACATTGCATGTAACCTTCATATTTTTGGACTTCATAGGATTCTTGTTCTTTGATGTGATCCCTGATGTTGTTCTTCCGTTCGCAACATCATCGTGAAACTTAAAGCAATGTGGTTTGATGTGTCCCGGCTCCTGACAGTAATGGCACACATATTTTCGAACCTTCGAGCCCTTACATTTCTTCTGATAATCAACTTCAACATTGCTCCCAGTCGGCATGGTTGGGTTGTTCTCCTTCACAAATTTCACAACATTGTTATTTGAGGAAGTCATGGAAATTTTGTTTGAGAATCCCAGTCCAGCCCTGTCTGTCTGTCCCAATGTTAAGGCTTCATTTAGGACATTCGTTCATTGATTCCATTTCTGAAACGTTCTTGTGGTGCTCTCCACTTCATTCTTTAGTTTAGTGATTTCAGCATCACTTCTGGTGAATCTAATTTCCAGACCTATGATCTTCTCTCTAAGACACCGATTTTCTTCCACAAGAAATTTCAGTTCTTTTGATTGAGCTGTCCATTGACTGCAGACTTCATTCACAACATCATTGAGCTCTTCAAGAGAGGCAGAGGGGCGTTCTTCCTGTGGATCAATCTTTCTGATCTCAGAAGTATGATTAAACTCATCCAGTAGAGTCATTTCATACCAATTAGTAGTGTTGAGAGATATCTCAGTGGCTTTATCTTCAACATCTGGGAGAACCTCATCTTCAATTTCACATTCTTCAATGTCTAGACCATCAAGTTTATCAATACCGTTCAAGGCATCAATTATCTGGTCGTCTTCCTCCATCACATTGATGAACAATACTCTCTGATCTGAATCATTTTCAGTATCAGACTCATCACTGAGAACAACATTAAAATTATTTCTTTGTCTTCTTCATGCTGTTGGACATTCATTTGAATAATGTCCATACCCAGAGCATGCTCTACATTGAACTGAATCAATGTCTTTTCCAGTGTCAGCGACTTCTTTCTTGACATTTGATCTTCCAGAATTTGATGTTGATGAGGATGGAGATTCAAACAGCCGTCGAGGTTTGATATTTGGCGGGCTTTTCTTCATGGAACGAACCAGTGAGTTGAACTTCTTTGTTAAGAGTGCAACACTTAGATTCTCTTCCTCATTGATTTCCTGAAGACTGTCAACATCATCGTGAACATTAGATGACACAGTTGTTGTCTGGAGAGCAATTCCCTTTGAAGTTGTGTTTGCTTTCTGATTTTGCTGGTTCATCTCAAATGTTAGCAAAATGCTGACCGCTTCACTCATACTCATGGTTTCTACATCGTGTGCTTCTTCGATTGCAGAAATTTTCATATTGAATCTTTCTGGGAGAGTTCGAAGCAACTTGCTCACCATGTTCTCATTGGATATTGGACTTCCAAGAGCGGTCGATTGGTTTGAGATCTCACATAATTTTTCAGCATAAGATGAAATAGTTTCATCTTCAAACATGCGCAAATTTTCAAATTTTGATGTGAGTAACCTCAGTTTGGTCTTTCTTACACTGGCAGACCCTTCACAATGTTCCTGAAGAATGGTCCATGCTTGATATGCAGTAACACAATTGCAAATCATCTTGAAACATGGAACATCGACTGACACAAAAATTACATTCAGAGCGCGAGCATTAAAATTTGAGATTATTCTCTCATCATTTGTCCATTGAGATTCCGGAGTTAACACAAAATCTCCATTCGGACCTTCCATCCTAGGAGGGCTCCATTCTTCGATAACAGCCATCCATGCTCTTTCATCGATAGATTTGATATAGATCTTCATTTGAGATTTCCACATAACATAGTTACCACCATTGCTATCTAGAGCAGGAGGACGACATTGATTAATTTGAATATCCATCACAGATTTCAAGCAACACCGGATCGAGTACTTAGTGTGTCAAGTACCGGCTCTTGATGCCACTTGTTAGAATTTGTTGCCTGAAACAATGTGAATTACGGATGTAAATTGCAAAGTTAAAAGTAATGTTGAAGTTAGTGTTACCACATTGCCTTCACATGCAGCGGAAACGTAAATAGAACTTTGCACAAAACAAGTTTTAAATCACACTCCTTACGGTGTGTGATTGCCTCAAGGCGAAATTCACTATCACAAGTGAAACACAAAAACAATGCTGATGTTGTCTCGGTTCACTCCCTTGACAACACTGCATAAAACATACAGAAGACTATCCTAGGTTCACTCACTCGAATAATCACTCAAAAACAAACCTATCTAAACACAAAGATAGATTACAATTAGTCACTCTAAATCCTAGACTTCTCAAAGTTGACTATCTAACCTACACACACAACTGGAATGAAAGTCTCCAGCTGATTAGGACGCTAGGCAGATATCGAGAAAGATGTCTTAGATTTCAGAAATGACACTAGATGCAAGATTCAGAGCTTCTCACAAACCACGGTGATAACCTGCTTGCATAAATGATTTTAAGGTCTAAGGAGACCTTAAATACTTCCTCCATCTTGTATAGACATTTGCTCCATGAGCCCAAGAGACTAGGACTTGAATCAACCGTCTTCCACTACCCATTGCTGAAGTGGACTTGAGATAACCGTCTTCTGCATTGCATGGCACAAGTTCTTCAACATCGTGCAATAGTAGCGGTTACTCCAGTGACCCACGATCTCCTGCAGCAGTTAGTGTCCAAGAAGGAGTGGGAACATCACGTCCCCATGAAATCCGGAACAGATTTTGAACAAGTCAAAATCAACATAATTTACGATTTAATTCATAATAAAATATCTAAAATATCCCTAAATATGTGGAAAATGATATGTGACAAAAATTACAATTTATTCAGATTAATTTAAAATAAATTAATCCAAAATACTAGGAAATGATAAGATTAATAATTCGAGTGTTATACTCAATGTGACGAGAATGACGGAACAACATTAGGTACGACATTGATCGCGATGTTATCAGCGAAGTGATAACATCATCTTGAACACGTCATACTCAACATGTGTTAAATATTTACGTGCTACTATAGGTTGTAGGAGTCTTATATACCAGCGCTGTGTTAATGTGAGTAGCTATAGTACGCATGCATTATTCGTCATGCCCTACTCATTATCGGTGAGACTAAAATGAAATACTTATTGGTTACACTCATTGGGTATACTTTGGTCATACTCAACTTTACGCGTTGGTGATGTAGTACGGGTTACGGGCAGTGACTGGTTATACTCTTAAGCGCTTCACGATAAAATATTTTGGTGAACTTAAGTTGCTTTCAACTTTAAAACCTCCTAAGTTTCACTACCTGCATGGACACAGATAGATTACTTTTAGAAAATGATTTGCATAACTTAAATTGTAAAAACTTGCCCACTGAGTGCATTAGTACTCAGCCCAAATCTTTTCAAACGTTTTCAGGTTAGTAGGCTGGAGCGTGGAGGTGACGAGGCTGAGAGATGGAATTTTGTTATTTACCTATTTCCCATTATCTTTTTTTTAAATGTTATGTTGCGATTAAGCTTCCGCACTTATCCTACTCTTTTGTTAAAACACTAAGAATCCCAATCTTGGTGTTTTGGATCTATATATGTATTAAAAAGCATGTTTGGATATTTTGAGTCTTCTGTTGAGGTTTTGTTAATCATGTTATCCCCTTTCTTTCCCGCTTTTTAATTCTAACCCCCGTGGCGTCCATTTTCACGGTCTTTCGCGATCGGGGCGCTACAGATAAGGTTCCAAATAAAGTACATGAACATTATAATGAATTTAATTGAAATTGTAGGAAATAAAGAACATAAAAGAGTTGGTAACCCTGTTCAATCAACTGATCTACGTCATGGGAACTTGTCAGGTCTGTGGAAAATAATTCACTACTCCGATACAATATTTACTGAGGATATTACATGTAGCTGATCTCCCGTCACTCGATACCCATTCTAACCATACACCCTCTTTTTATGGATTGAATTGTGAGATCCACTCACAACCTAGACTCTCTCTATCTAGTTTCCACAAGTATTTTCTCCCGAAAAACCTTTGACAGTGTATGAAAAGTGTTTCAATACACGTAGACTAGAACACTTAAACCTAGTCTAAACACACTACCAAAACTAATGTGGCTTGGAATGAGCTCTTGCAGAATCTCTCTAGTTCAGTGCAGTCGATCTCTTTCGATCTCATCTAACAAGTTCTGATCCTAGGCTATTTATAGATTAATATATATTAGAAGTCCTAATCCTATCAAACATCTAATAATGACATTTCCTTATTTAAACTAAAATTGAGGACTTATCTTGTTAGAACTCTTCCATCTTTGGACTTCTGCCTTTATCTTTTAATCATGTGCTTTCCAAGCTGATTCAGGCATCTTCTAGAACGATCTTGAATCTCTTCTTGGTTGGAAAATATCGAACAACTTCAATGATCTTGGAAGAACAATCTGGACATGAGATGTTTATGCAAATGTTCCACGAACTGTGTCATGAACATTGTTGATCTTGAACCTTCACTTTAGGAAGCATAGAGAAATGACTTGTATGTTTACAAACTAACTTTTGGCTATCACTCAAGCTAGCTGACAATGCTCAGTGTGTTGAACAATCTTAGTTGTGTCTCAATGCACAACTGTCTTCATATTTAGCTCAATCTAGGCATCATTCTGGAGTTATTTTCATTAAAGTTCAGATCACATTCTGCACATCCTTGTGAATGTTGTCCAGTACAGTATGCGTAGTACTTAGAAAAAACCAAATACTTTAGTGTTGATTTATGTCATACAGATCATGACAATCAAACACAACTGCAAGTGCAAAGTACATCACTTGATAAATAGTTTAGTGCAAAGCATGATTCTAACAATATATTTTTTTCTCAAAAATTATATACCCTAAAATAAAATTAGTGAACCATCAAATTAAAATGAATTGATTTAATTTGTTTAAAATAAATATAAATATATACCATTAAGTGGCATTAGTGAAACCTAAAATTAAAGTGAATTAATTTTATTTTTTTTTGAAAATTGGAGACTCGCGCAATGCACTCATCTTACGCTGATGTGTGGGCTCGTGTATTGTGCTAGAAAATTATTATTTTTTTAAATAAATATAAACGGTAATTGAAAATAAAAACCTAATTTTAAAATAAATATATACTTTAAAATGGAATTAGTGAACCCTAAAATTAAAGTGAATTCATTTAATTTTTTTGAAATCCGGTGACTCGCGCAATGCACTCATCAAATGCTAATGTGTAGGCTCATGCATTACGTTCAACATTTAATTTATTTTTTTTAAACAAATATAAATGGTAATTGAAAATTAAAAAAAAATTAAACTTTGAAATAAATATATACCCTAAAATGGAATTAATGAACCCTGAAATAAAAGTGAATTAATTTGGGTTTTTTGAAATCTGACGACTCGATCAATGCTCTTGCCCGATGCTAATGCGTGTGCTTGTGCATTGCACTTGACAATTAATTTTTTCAACTTAAATATAGCCCTAATTGATATTAATAAGCCTTTTGAAAAATATAAACACTTAAAAGCCCAAAATAAACCCCTAAAAATATAAAACAATCTAAATATAATAAGCTAGTAAAAAAAGATATGAGAAAATCAAATAAAATGATAAAAATAATATAATTAACATCACAATAACTATGCTTAATCATCGATCTAAATATTGAAATTACATTAACTTTTTCCACTTTAACAACATTTGATGCTTCAATTCAACTACATAATTACATATATATCCATATTCTTTGTCATCTATGGAACAAATAATAACATTAGAATGTATATATATACAACTAAATAATTGAAAACATGATAAATAATATAATTTTAATACTTTATAATTTCAGTGATATCTACTAATAGATGGATAACGAGATGAAAGATCATTTTCTCAAAAACAAAAAAGAAAGAAAAAGAAATGAAATAGTAAAATAATTTAAAGTGAAGTCTCTACATTCAAGAAGCAACAAATAAATAAACAATATATATCATCAAACTCCAATAACAAATGATCAAATATTCTAATATATAACTTATACATTATATTAATCACTTATAGTAATTATAACATTGATAAATTCAAGAATGTAGTTTGTAAATGAAAATATAACATTTAACGAAAAATTATATCATTGAATGTGACTCATTTACTATTTGTTGTAACTTTAAGAATTCATTACTCCTAGAATTCTTGGAATCTCTGAATGTATAATACATGGATGAAAAGATAATTGAGTTATCTTCCACGGCCTCTAACTGTTTGTAAATCATATTTTTCTAGAAAACATTATCTCCAAAACAATGGAAGCTACCAGGTCTAGTCCAACGGTTCAACCTGAAGAGCGACCAATCCGGCCCGCTCAGTTAAGTTTATTCGGGTTGGAAATTTTCGGCCCTAATAAAATATTTTTCTAAGTCTATTTGGGCCAACCCATCAATTCCAGGCCATATTTAATTATTATTTATTATTTGAATCAAATTTTTAATATAATATTTGATTTTATTTAATTTGAAATATCTTCAATTTAATACAATCAATAATTAAAATAAAATAAAATTATATAAAAAAAACTAACGATGAACCCAAAGACGGAAAAGTCCATCATTAAGTCTATTTGTTTAACTACTAAATTTGGGGGGAAATCGAAATACGCTAAAACAACGGTTTATGTCGGTCTTATTTATTTTGCTAATTTTCCATATCTGATTCCGGTGGCCCAGTGAACGTTCAGTGGCTGAAAATTTTTATAGGGTAGAATTATGGAGAAAATAAAATGATGAGTTAAAATTGTTGTTAAGTATATGGATGTTGAGGTATCATTACAATAAGTTGTAAATATTGGGGTATTATGTACTATTAAGTCTATATTGAATGACACTCTCGTCTATTTAATTCAATTAAATATGCACAAAAAATACAAGTTTAGATCATGTTGTGCCACAAACTTAAACCAACAAATTAATAATCATATTGAAATAAATGTGAATTTATAATCATCCATGATTAAATTAGATTATTCATATATAATCATCTCGTGATCTAGTTAATTTGTTCGTTGCAGAACTTGAAGGAATAAACCAAATTAAATGGGTCTAAATCACGTATGATCAAATTAATTCATATATAAATGCCCGTAGCTAGATGTCTCCACATTGAGGCTCCATATAACTAAGTCGATCACATTCAAAATGTCCAAGTGATGCTTCAATTAATGATCTCATAGTTTAGTTAAATTCTTCATGAAATTCATTTTGTTTAAGTTATTACCCATTATCTCAATTCTCTCGTATATAACATTTATATTGAGAAATTATGATTTTCAGCCACATCTCAAACGATGTATCCCAACTCCCAAGTAGCTAGGTCACTAGCAAACTAATATGGAAATTACATCATCACATATCAGCTGTACATGCATTCGTATTATTTTCATATTTTTAAAAAGTGTTGTGTCAAATTATTAATTTAAATTAAATATTCAATTATGTTATTAATCGAGAACGCGTGCACCATATACGCATATAGTAAATCAAAATCAACCGGATGAAATCATCTGCTACATTTTGTGTAATACTTGGTGTTATATATATAATTAAATTAAATAATTTTTTTTAATTTTATTATTTAATTTCAATTTATCGTGCTTTAGTTTAATTTTACCTTTATTAATTAGGGTTCATCCTACCCAATTAGAATCTATAATTATTTTTTTAAAATAATTAATTATTTATTAGAAAATGAAATTAAATATTAAAAAATAATTATATACAATAATTGGGTAGGATGAACCCTAATTAATAAGTATAAAACTAAATTAAAGCATATTAACTTGAAATTAAATAAAAAAAATTGAAGAATTCACAAATTTAATTGTGTAGCACTTAGTGTTGCATAAAGTGTAGGAGATAATTTTCATACGTAAATTAACATTGTTATACACAAACTGATAATCAGCCCAAAAGGCCGAAACAGAACAAACGCAAATCATGGCCGAAAGATAAAAAAAAAAAAGCATTATTTCACATGGGGACGCTGCTTTACTACTATAAACTATATCCCTTGACAAAATTATTTAAATGAGACGATATATATATATATATATATATTAATGTTATATATGTATGTATCTCATAAAAGAATTGAATGATCTTCGTACAATGCTTCAAATTATTCCTTTACAATTTCCATCAAATGAATCAATAAAAATAGTCATTTAATTTACAAGATCGGTGACCTCATCGTCGTCACTCTCTTCCTCCGCCGCAATATCTAGTGTTTACGGTAGTTCAAAAGGACCGGGGACGACTCGGCGGTGACTCAACCACCTTCTTGCCATCTCCATCAATAACCAGGCACAATACTCACAAAATTTAAAAAATGAGAGAGAGAGAGAGAGAGAAGAATCCATAGTTGTGCGAGTGAGAGCTAGTTGACTCGAACGCATCAACCCCGGTCAAAACTCGAAGCTTTAGCTATTGAGATTTTCATCATTTTCCTCGTGACCAATTGGACTAATTGGAACCTCCGTACAAGAGGGGCCGTGAATCGGCCCAAAAGTCGAGGTGGCTCCTAAATCCGACGTGGCAATTTCGTTGGAAGTCATCAAAGGTCGTTAGACGGCCCGAGTTTTTCACGTTGGACTCTGTTCGGGCCAAGTACCCAAGGATTTCCTCAAAAAGAGATTCGTCGCATGGGATAGCCAACGGGCCCGTGTTAGTGAACCCGAACTCTTCCTCGGCCTCGACCAACAACTTCTTGAACAAGGGGTGGTTAAGGTACGTGGTCTGGACCACGAAGCGTTTGCAATTCGAGCCAACGGTCACTGCAACGTGCCCGGCTGGCACATCACGGGGGGCCTTACGGGCCGCCACGGCGGCCTTCTTGCGCCACCCTCGGAGCATCTGTCGAATCCGGACAATGTGACGAATTTTACTGCAGGGTGACATTTTTTATGAGGGAAATTGTGGTAGGAAATGGGAGAATTGTTGTTGGTTGGTATGTTAGAGACTTAGAGTTGTGTAGTAGTAGCTAGTTTTTTTATTTTGTTGAAATGAAATGAGAGTGTGGGAGGATTGAATGATGGGGTGGAATGGGATTATATAATGTTGAAAACTTGATTTTTGGTGATAATTTCAATAGTGGGATGACAGTTGGTGCGGCCTTTTTTTTCCTCTAAATGGGCAGCTGATTGGATAGAGAAAATCTTCAAAACTTATGTACAATTTGACTTTTCGAAATTGGCTTAATGGTAAGATGAGTTGTTAAATTATTATGTAGAGAAATTATATTCTGGATAACCTTTGTACTAGTCTTATATTAAATGGATAATTTTCATTGGTACAAGTAATATTTTTTAATATTATAAGAGATATTTTTTCAATCTAAAAAGTGTACAAGTAATAATTATAAAAATGCCATTAGATTTTTTTTTATAATATTTTATAATAAAATTATAAATTATAAATGTGATACTTTTCTATATTAGAAGTGATAATTTTTATTTTCATCTGTCTAGTATAAAACCTACACACACACAATTGGTGCACGCGAAAACCAACTATTAATTTTATTTATTTTTTTAGTTGAATGAGTAGTAGTGATTGAATTCGTGATCTCTCCCTTTACATGAGGAGGTTCACCACATTAATATTGCCCAACAGCCGAAGGGACACGAGTGCACGACAACAAGTGCTGAATATTTGAGAATTGATATCCTAGCAAATTAAGTTATTTGCGAGTATGTGAGTTTCGTTGTATTTTACATGACTTTAATTGCTTTACTTTTGGATTATTATGCATTTCATTGTTTATTAATTGACGAATTACATTATATATTTCTTGTACTTTTGATAATATTATTAGAAAAATAGTAAGAACTTCGAGAAACTTTAGAGTTTGGGTTTAAAGTATTTGGTAAAAATGAGTTTAGATTGTTGATAGTTGTAGCTTTTGTTACATATCACTAATTGCTAGTTGCTACCCTTTTTTTTTTTACGTCGAGGATAATCCGCAGTCGCTACCGTGGTGCACACTGAGTAAATCTCATCCCTGTGTAATACACAGGGGAGGTAACATCACTCCACCACTAGGTCATTCCCAACGGGACTGTTAGTTGCTACCCTTAATTAGATACAAAAACAACTTGGCAATAACTCCTGTGCATAAGGTGCATGGGTCGACCCATAAGACGGACCCGCTTTGACCCGGGCCGACCTGCATTTGACCCGCGCAAAAAAAATAAAATTCGCCACCCATAGTATCAATTCGAACACTAAATAGTACCAATTCGTTTTTTTTTGTGTTTTTTATGGTTTTTTTTTTGTTTTTTTTTTCTGTTTTTTAGAGGTGTTTTTAGGGGTTTATTTTTTTTTTAGGGTTTATTTTATATTTTTTATAATTGATTTGGGGGGATTTTTTAGGGATTCATATGTTTTTTTTAAGAAAAAATAAAATGAAAAACAGAAAAAAGAAAAAAAAAACAGAAAAAACGCAAAAGAAAACGTAAAAACAAAACAGGAAAAAAAAAAAAAAACCGCAGGCGCGTGGGTCATGCCGCACCCGTCGCATGGGGAGGCTCCTGCAAAGGAGACCTCCCCAAACAACTTAAGTAGTAGAATATTGAAATTCAAATACATAACATTCGATTCATGTACTGTATAAGAACAACGCCCTCACCAATTAGGTGGCCACAGAAGCGTTATGAACGTATGGCCTTATGTGGCTTAATTTGTTAATAGTTGTATTTTTGCGTAATTATTTTATATTCTAATTAGTCTTATGATATATTTAATTATTTTACCTAAATGTTATCAATAATATTGATTTTATGGTACAGGTATTTTGCTTTCAGCTCAAACTTTATCTCTGTCTTAACGACTCTATAATGGAAATTCAACTTTTTAAAAGAAGATAACAGGAAAAAGTCGTCCGATTAATTTTATATATGCGGGATGGGTTGGACTTAACTTTGAGTCATTGTTTAAGAAAGTGGTATTCTAATTTAAATTGCCAGCTACATTTTTTTTAATTATTTAATATAGGGTATGAAAAACAAATTATATAGATATTGGTTCAAACGTGAACCTCCCTCTGTATAAACTAGGAACCAATCTAAGATATTAATCGATTTATTTTCAATTGTCAAAATTGATCTCAAACCGGTAGTGTGTAAAAAGCGAATAATTTAAAATTAATTCAATTTTATAAGGAATATCTTCAAATCCCACATAAGTGTAATTACTTTTCTTCTACAAAAAATTAAATAAAAATCTAGCGTGAGATATTTGGGTGCCATATATTTTTTCATTATTTCTCCACCAAAATATTAGTTTGAACATCTGTAAAAAAATGTGATCAATACATTTTTGTTACGGAATAGTCATTATTCTTCATGCTATGGAATATTCAAGTAATTATTAAAAATTAATCGAGTTAATTTCACTTTATCTCCCATTAAAACAAAGTCAAAATACTTTTACTCTTAATTGTTACATTTTTTGTCCAAGAGAATTTTTCGCGACATTTTTTATCCTAAATGATATGTTTCGATATTTTTGGTCCTAAATCTAACCGGATACTTTTCATCCCATTAAAATAAATTAAAAACACTTTTAATCCCAATTGTTACATTTTTGGTCTCAAGAAAATTTTTCGCGACATTTTTTGTCCTAAATGATATGTTTCGATATTTTAGGTCCCAAAACTAACCGGATACTTAACGACCGTTAAATTTTGAGACCAAAAGTGTTGAAACATATCATTTGAGACTAAAACGTAACAAAGATTTAATTTGGGACCAAAAATATTAGGATCGGGACAAAAAATGTACATATCAATTCTTTTTATTTTATTTTTTATTTTTTCTTCGATTTCAATTTCTTGTACTTTAGTTTAATTTTATACTTGTTATTTAGGGTTCATCCTACCCAATTAAAATTTATTATATTTTTTAGCTTTTGATTTTCAAATAATCAATTATTTTTTTTGTTGTTTTCTTTGTTTTAAATTTTTCAAAAAATACCAAATAAAATATTTAGAAATAAAGACCAGTGGGTATTTTAGTATTGGTGGCTAAAATAATTTGTTTGATAATAATAAAATGTGTGTAATTTGAATTAAATTACTTAAGTTTGATGATGATGATGATGATAATAATAATAATAATAATAATAATAATAATAATAATAAGCGTTAATTGCCTTAAAATACAAAAATGTTGGGGTGTTTTTATTTTTTCACACATCATCTATCCTAACATTTTTAGTTGGATGAAATCGCCTAATGCATTTACCTATTGTGCTATATTTTTTTTTCATTTTTTTTTCATTTGTTTTCTTCAATTGCAATTTTTAGTACTTTAGTTTAGTTTTTCGATTGTTATATTAGCATTCATCCTACCAAAATATGATTTGCTATATTTTTTTAGCATTTAATATTGGTTTTAAATTATTAATTGATTATTTGAAAATTTATTTAGCAACTCTACTAAAATTCCCCTTAATTTTTATTTTTAAATATTATATTTGGTATATTTTGAAAAAATTAATTGATTATTTAAAAAATAAATAATAAAAATTTATAATTAATCATTAATTGCGTAGCAAATCCTAAATAACATGTATAAAATAAAAATAATTACAAGAAATTGAAATCGAAGAAAAATAAAGAAAAAATTAAAAAAAAAAATTGAAAATACATTTTTGGTTCCAACCGCAAGTTCTTATGTCCCATATTTAATTTCGGGGTTAATTGCAAAAAAATGCACCACTTTTCAACTAATTTGCAAATTAGACACCACTTTTCAAACGTTTCAATAAAGACACGACCTTTCATTTTGTAGCAAAATAGACACCCCCTTTCTTTTCCGGCCACCGGTAAAATGACGTGGCTTTATTTATTTCCTACGTGGACTATGATTCCTACGTGTACTTGCCACGTGAATATTTATTTTTTAGTTAATTGCCAAAAAATGCACCACCTTTCAACGAATTTGTAAATTAGACACCATTTTTCAAAACGTTTCAATAATGACACAACCTTTTATTTTGTAGCAAAATAGACACCTCTAATTTTTCACAAGACGTGGCTGCAGTTGAGGGTATTGGCATGCTGTTGTACAAAAAGCCCATAACAAATTAAATTCCATCAAGTCAAATTACAATAGATTTTACGCAAGATCGAATTAATTGGAGACATTCAGAATTGCTTGAATTAGAAGAGAAGGAGACATTCTGAATGTCTCCAATTAGAAACTCCCCCAATTAATTCAATATTGCGTAAAATCTACTGTAATTTGACTTGATTGAATTTAATTTGTCATAGGCTTTTTGTACATCAGCATGCCAATACCCTCAATTACAACCACGTCTCGTGAAAAATTAGGGGCGTCTATTTTGCTACAAAATGAAAGGTTGTGTCATTATTGAAACGTTTTGAAAAGTGGTGTTTAATTTGTAAATTCGTTGAAAGGTGATGCATTTTTTGGCAATTAACTAAAAAATAAATATTGATGTGGCAAGTACACGTAGGAATCATAGTCCACGTAGGAAATAAATAAAGCCACATCATTTTACCGGTGGCCGGAAAAGAAAGGGGGTGTCTATTTTGCTACAAAATGAAAGGTGGTGTCTTTATTGAAACGTTTGAAAAGTGGTGTCTAATTTGCAAATTTGTTGAAAGGTGGTGCATTTTTTGGCAATTAACCCTTAATTTCGTGACCTTTTTGGTACCAAATGATATATATTTTGACATTTCTAGTCCAAAAATTTAATGGTCATTAAGTGTTCGGTTAGTTTTGGAACAAAAAATGTCCGGAAAAATTCTTTTGGGACAAAAAAAAAAGTAGCAATTGGGACTAATAGTGTTTTTATTTTATTTTAATGGGACCAAAAATGAATGATCAATAATTTTTTTATTTTCATTTTTCTATGTTGTTTGGTTCTGGTTCGTGTTAATGATATATATTTATAGTCACTTTTATTAAAAAAATGTGACATATATTTAAAGCAATTTATTTATTTAGAGTTTAATTACTAACATTTAATACATTAGTTTGCTAATACAATGTTGAAAAATTATCAATCTGTCAAATTATAATTAAATAGTTAATATCTTAATAAATTGTTGCTATTAATATAAATTATAATTTATCCTTTAAATTAAGAGATAATTTTGATGGATGGCTTATTGAATCTTTATAGGCTGCAGCGAAGCAGCCGTAGTGGTAGTCGTGTGCTGTTTCCTTTAATTATTTTTTTATGCACACGAATTCTATACCCATCTATAGAGGTAGTTGGCTTTGGCCCTATTCCAAAAAGAAATTCAAAATAAAGAAGATGCTTTCTTTTTTTATTTAACTGCCCCCAAAATAAAATATAGAAACTATATACATTTAGTATTTTAAAATATTTCTATGAAATAATTATCATTTTTTCTCAAAAAAAAAAGAGAGAAAAGAATTATTATCCTAAACATCTGGCCATGACCATGTGAAAGACTACCCCATCAATCATTTTCTTTAAAATTCCTAAGCTAGCAGCCAAAACTTCCCCCCTCTCTTAATCTACTTCTTAATCACTAATATGCTATTTTTATAATTGTTGGTGTACTGTATTCATTAGGATGTGACATCAGTCATGTATTGGTATGAACCCTCAATATTAATAATGGATTTATTTTTTACTTTTTGCAGATTTTTAATTGATCAATTTTCGTTGATTCTGATTATCAATGTAGATAATGGATGTTGAGATTTAGGGGGCACTTATTGAATGGCGAACAAGGGAAAATACATCCCCCTAATTTTAGTTAGATCCCCACATGCCAAGATTTAAGGATCATAACATTAATGTTACTTTGCTCAATTGCTTCACACACACACACACACACACACACATATATACATACATATACATGTACATGCCAACAAAGTTGAATCTATTATTACCAACATAATCCTCTACATTATCAATTTGAAGGAATGAATAAATGTTTGAACAACTCCATCATATATTCTTGTTCCCTCGTTTTGTATCTTGACATTGAATTTGGTGCCTTTTGTTGCTATTTTATGTCAAGGCGTTGCGTTGCAAGGATTTCTATTATTCAATGAACATTCTCTCACTTAATTTTTTGAGTTTAATTAAATGTATCATTTTAGTACTCGTAAGATCAAATTTATTAAGAGATCGAGTATGAAACAATTCATATGTTCTTAACCATTCAATGTGATCTCATAATTTTGTCACTGAAATAAGAAAATTGCGTACTGTTATAATTACTCTTAGTAATTTTCTTATAAATAACTCTCATAAATTTTTATCAGTCGAAACTGAAGAATATTCATGAATAAAAATAGCTCACTTTTTCAAAATTAATAAAATAGTACTCATATTTTTTAAAATTTCGTAAATTTAACATTTAATTGATTTTAGGGAAATTTCGAAAAAGTGTCAAAAAATGTAGGTATCAAAGTGTAAATTTCTCTTAATTTTACGGTCCAAAAATCATAAGTAATTGATTGTATTTTAATATTTCTTAATTATATGATTTTTTTTACGGGCCCGAGAAATTTGAATCTTAAAATATAATTAACTGTGTATGATTTTGAGTTAGAAAATTGACCAAATGTTAGATCAAGTTTTTTGAAAAAGTGAACTATTTTTGTAAAAGAGTAAAAAATGTAGGTACATACAAATGTAATATACCCATTATATACATCTCCTTATATTTTCCACATCTAAGGATCAACTCCGAAAATAATGAAATGATACTTGCAAGTGAGACGTGGAAATAATTAAAGATAAAAATTTATATGATATCGTGTAAAGAATCTTTTATATTAGACGGATCAAATGCTATCCAAATCTGTCCAGAAGCTCGCAAATAAAAGCCCAACCCGTGAAAAAACTGAACGACTTTTATTATTTTTTTCTTTTCTTCCTTCGGTGGCGGCTGGGCTGCTGTTTAGTATCGTTTTTTTCCTTTTTTTTTTCGAATTCCCTTCTTTTTTTTGTTTTTTCTACATTTTTTAAAATTTATTATTTATATCAAGCGCAATGTACAAACCTGCGTGTTAGTGTCGGGCGAGTTCATTATATGGTATGGTAGATAATAAAATAAAATTAATTTAATTTAATTTTAGAGTTCAATAATTCTATTTTTTTTAATATATATTAGTTTCAAAAAAATTAATTATCGACTGTAGTGTACGAGCCCAAACGTTAGCGTTGGATGAATGCACTGCGCGATATGCCGGATAAATAAATTAAATTAATTCAATTTAATTTTAGAGTTCACTAATTCCATTTTTGGGTATGTATTTATTTCAAAACTATTAATTATCAAGGGCAGTGCACGAGCCCACAGCTAGCATCGGACGAGTGCACTGCGCAAAATGTCGAATAAAAAAATTAAGTTAATTTAATTTAATTTTAGGATTCACGAATTCCATTTTAGGGTATATATTTATTTTTTAAAAATTAATTATCAAGCGCAGTGCACGATCCCACGTGCTAGCGTGAGGCGGGTGCACTCGTGAGGCATCAGATTAAAAAATTAAATTAATTCAAATAAATTAAATATATATTTATAAAAAAAATGTTAAAAATTAGAAAGTGAAAAAAAAAGCCTTAAAAAAAAAGAAAAGAGGTGGGGAGAGAGAAAGGCCGGAAGGGGGACCATTAACAAAGGGGAAGAAAAAAAAAAGAAACTACCTCATGGGTCAAATAGAAACCCGTTAGTTAGACAGTATCGCCCAAGTGTGCCTCATAATTAGAATGTTTTGTTTTTATTGACATGAATTATACGTGTTAACTCACTAAAAAAATGAAATGTGTTGGTGTAAACATTGAATTCTGTTCACTTTTTAAACAAAAAAAATGGAATTTGGATTGTAGCGTTCCATGTCATTGCCAAATTTAGCCGGTACATGAGTAAGTAAAGTTTTGAAAATCGGAATACACTGGTCGGTCTGACTGGTTTCACAAACATGTTCAATTTGATTATACTTAAATGTTGGGTTGAAAATGATCCTAATTGAAGTAAATCGGTCAAAATCTGGTGAAACTGCAATCAAATTCGGTAAAAACGGGTAAATCACTCAATCGGTCCGAATTAAATTCCCATGTTGTGCGCTCAACCAACTACGACAATGTATATTTATATTATTTTTTAGATATTAATAATATATACGTGCACAAATTGAAAATAATTAAACCTCATTTTAATTAAAATTAATGTTTAATATACAATTAAAATAAATATTTAAAATATACTATCTAATTTATCATTTTAGTTAAAATAAATGGAGAGAACATATACTATCTAAAATAGTTACTTATGCAATAATGATTAACAAGGTCTTTTATTATATTGTTATTAATTTTAGAGCATTTTTGTAAGGAAAATCAATATTTAATTATTTGACGTTTAATTATATATCTTTTCATAATCTAGTATTTAATGTTTTATGTTTATTTTAATTAATATTATACTTTTAATTGTTTAATTTATGGAAAAACTACCGATAAACACTTTGTTTAATTTTCATTGATATAAGTTAGGTGCGCCTTTTAAACATAAATTAATATATGGAGAATTATCAATCCAATGCCTGAAAGATAATTTATCTATTGATATAGAGCCTATAAGATTGATTATATCAATTCAAGGTTTGAAAGATCTAAAACTATCG
The DNA here is from genome assembly GCA_026008535.1 of Perilla frutescens. Lineage (NCBI taxonomy): Eukaryota > Viridiplantae > Streptophyta > Magnoliopsida > Lamiales > Lamiaceae > Perilla > Perilla frutescens. The sequence continues at coordinate 38,710,037 of BRKX01000019.1, forward strand.
ATTAAGGCTTAAAGATTTAACGGTGTTATAACTCTAACCGAATATGATGTGGCCGTTAAATATCCACATTATTTCTATCATATATTAAATTAAACAAATATAAATACAAATTTATATTAATTACATTAATTTATTTAAATATAGAATTAAATTTTGTCAGATAAAAACCTCCACACTGCGCCATTCGGGTCTCATTACTTTGTAGTTTGAAATTCAACTTTGTTTGTCTAATTAATTAGTTTTTATTATATTTATAATTGATTATTATGATTTTAATTACATGGTCAATTATTAAATCTTATTGAAATGTTTAATAAATTGATTAATATTAATTTTGTTCTCTCTCATAGATCTCTTTTTTTAAAATTAATTTCCCCATCAAAATTGAGAAAAAAAAAAGAACTACAGTATATCAATTTATTATTGTATATATAAGAAACGAAAAAGAAAATTATTACAATTACATATTGGATTTCATCTAAGATCTTTGATTGAATTATGTAGAGATTGAATTGACAGAATATAATAAACCACTCCAGGAAAATAGCAAAATAGCGACGGAAATTTTCGTAGCCCCATACCAAATTTCCGTCGCCAATTTAACGGGCAACGGAATGGCGACGAAAATTGTCCGTCTCGTAAATTTAGTCGCTAAAAAAATAAGGCGATGGACATTTCTGTCACCTCCATTTGGCAATGGTATAAGCAATAGAATTGATCTGTCGCCTTAAAGTGTTGTCGTAAATGGTCGTCTAACTAAGGCGACAGATAAAAAAATCGAGCGATGAAAATATTTCCGTCGCCTTTTTTTTATTTTTTTATTTTAATTCGATTTTTTTAATTCTATTTTTTTAATTCGGTTTATTTTTAATTCCTTTTTCTTTTTAACTATTTATTTGTACCCAAATATAATAAAAAATCATAAAACTAATATATATATATATATGTATATATATAATTGTACATAATATAATACCAAATGTATAATACAAATAAATAAATATTAAAATTGTATCAAAAATATAAATAATACATCTACTAGGTCTCCTCACCATCCGGCCTTCCGGAACCGCTACCAAGCCCTCTGGATCCTTCACCAGCACCACCTGGCTACTGACTGAGAAGGCCCTCGAGCAGGGACTCCATCCTCGCCTGCTTCTCCAGCACCACCTGCACAGACTCACCATGGGCATCCATCTGTGCCTGCATCTCACCCAGCCTCGCATCGAGCTCAGCCTGGGTGTACAACGATCCGGAGCCCAAGCTCGATGACGAGGAGGATCCTCCATGTGTAGTAGAATGGCAGGGGCCATGTTCCTCAGCCCGATAGCGCGCCCCTTTCTGTTGGGCGTCACCACCTAGCGGAAAATCTCGCCCATGTCCGGCTCCCTACCCTCCGCGGCCAAGGCGTCACATTTATCCTATATTTATTAGGATAAATGTAATTCATTATTCAATATAAATTATTTATATATACATATATATATATATAAATATATTAAAATATTTGTACAAATTTACCTTGTTCTCCCTCGCATTGGCTGTGGTCCAAATGTCGTCCGGGCAGTGGAGCTTGAGGTAGGTCTGGTAGCGTGCCTCCCAGTAAGACAGATGTTGCTCTCTAGCCTGATTAAACATAAAATGAAATCTATTAGAAATTAAAGTGTTAATTTAATATACTATTGTAGCGCCCCGGTCCCGAAAGACCGTGGAAATGGACGCCACGGGGGTGGGAATTAAGAAGCGGGAAAGAAATAGGATAATTAAATTAATGACGGAGTGTTAATCCAAAAGGATTAACGTTTGGAATAAAATTTAACAACTGAGTATGCCAAAGATAGGTTATGCCTTTCGGAAAATTAGACAGCATAACCTCTATAACTAGTGCGAATCCCCGTTTATAACGGCTTATAAGATAAGAATGGAAGCTGTAACAATTCAATAAGCCCTTTCATAGGCCAAACGGAAACAAATAACCAGATACCAATAATTAATAGACCCATTCATAGGTCGACAAAAGAAACAGACACCAATATGCTGAACAAATGAAGCCCTTCCATAGGCCAAAATGAATGATCAAGTAGACATAATGAAAGACGGACTTCCTCCCCTTGGAATAATTATGTAGCTAAGCATATGATACATGTTAACTAAGAATTCAACAAATGTTCAGAATCAGAGAAGCAGAATCATATCAACAAAATACCAAGATCAGACTTCTTAGCATTTAGCAAAAGAATATCATAAGTACGAAAGCTCAATTCTTAATAGAATACTAACAAAAAAGGACAACGGAAAAATATGTAAATCATAATAGCCCATATCTCAGTCTCGTCACCTCCACACTCCAGCCTACTGACCTGAAAATATTTGAAAAGATTTGGGCTGAGTACTAATGCACTCAGTGGGCAAGTTCTACAATTCAAGTTATGCAAATCATTTTGTTAAAGTAATCTATCTGTGTTCATGCAGGTAGTGAAGCTTAGGAGGTTTAAAAGTTGGAAGCAACCTAAGTTCACCAAAACATTTTATCGTGAAGCGCTTAAGAGTATAACCCGTCACTGCCCGCAACCCAAACTACATCACCAGCGCATAACGTTGAGTATGGCCATAGTATACCCAAAGAGTATAACCAATAAGTGTTTCATTTTAGTCTCACCGACAAGGAGTAGGGCAGGACAAATAATGCATGCATACTGTAGCTACTCACATTGACACAACGCTGGTTTATGAGACTCCGACAACATACAGTAGCATGTAAATAATTAACACAGATAGTCACATATGCAATTTTGACAAAAGCAGAGCTTAATAACTCGAAAGATACAATTTGCAAAGATATAGTATAGTATAACCCACCTTATACATACAGAAGTCCTAACAAGGATCCAACACTCGAACATGGTACTGGAGACAGAGCAACGGTCCGGAGTCCTTCCCTGGTTCCCCTAGGCTAAGATGCTCTAACCATCTCGAGATTCAATCCTTCACCTTCCTCATAAGTCACGCAAATCCTACAAGGATCGATCTTCAGCTCAGAACGACTACTATATTTTCGGAAATTAATCTACTGTAATCCGAGCTATTATTTAATTTTATTTTTTTTAGAAATAGATTGCGCGACTCTAGAGACCTCGAATAATTCCGACAAAGAAGGAAATAAATTCCAAAATATTATTCTTGATTTATTGGGACCAACCGATTTGACAGGGGTCTCTTTTCAAAACTTGCCATTTTAATCGATTTTTATCAGATTTGTGCCACGGCACTTTCTAACCGTTCAAAAATTATGAAAATATTCAAGGACAATCCTATATATGCCAAGACTATAGTTTGAGAGTTTTAGAATTTTTTGATAACACATGACTCCAGCATAAAAATAACTACTTATATTAAATAATCGATATTATTCAAAACTCATCCGAAAATTACGAAATTCGACGGGAGCATAGGAAATATTATTTCGAGCAACTTTCGAGAAGAAATTTTTTTGATTTGACGACCCAAAATGGGTGAAACGGGAGTTTCGGTAAGAATATTCACAGATTTTAGCTGAAAATGTATCGGTCTCGATCGAGCTCGATACTCATTGGATTTTCGCTCAAAAGTACAATTTTTGATAGTGCAAAAAATAGGAAATTTAATGGTGTAATCAGATCAAAGATCGGACGGCTAGATCATAAATTCGAAACTGACAGATTTATAATATAATATTCGGATCCGGATTTCAAACGACGAGAAATCAAAAATCTATTCCGGTTAACTACAAGATCCAAATGATCAAAGGCTATTTATAAAAAGAAGATTTCTAATACGACTATCCAAGAAGAGTAGATCTGAGATTTACATAAAATGAAAATGGGGAAAAATACCGAAAACTCACAACATCAAAAATCGGAATCGGTAGAATTAAAGATAATCGAAATATAAACATATTTAGAACTTGAAATTTCTAAATTCATCGGTCCGAATGACCAGAATCGGAGAAAGTACCTTCTCCGAGGAATTGGCGGCGGTCACGATGATTTTCCATCGTGATCATCCTTCGTGTCATCATTTCAATCATGTATTCGTGATCTACGCGTTGACACCTTCAAAATGACTATTTCAGAATTGAAATAGGAAACTAGAGTCGTACATTCTCTTGAAACTGCTCGGCGTTTCGATTTTGAAAATGAATGAAAATGAAACCTTAAGCTCCTATTTATAGAGGAAAAATAAATAGGATAATAACGAATAAAAGAAAGAAGATAATGATGGAAAAAGAATAGGATAATTACGAATAAGATAATCTTTTGAAAAAGAAATTGGATAATGACGGATGTGCCTTTTTCTATTAAATTTATTATTTTTCAACTTAAAGTTGTGCCAAGAGTTCATTTGAACTCGAAATTTGAAATTTCAAAGGTTGGCATGATTCTTGAAATATTTTCTATCAACCCGAGAAAAAAAATCATAACATATTTTTAAGGCAATATTTGACCAAATTAGATTTAACAGATTTCCTTGGCTGCGATTTTCCTTTATTTGAGTCCTTTAAGGACCCAACTTATTTTCTAACTTACCAGAGGATAACATAAGTTGAATAAAATCTTCTAAAATATTTTGGGGTATTACAACTATAAACTTGAATAATTAATATAAATCGTACCAGATCACGCATATGATTCACGTCACATCTGGCACCTCCGTGGTGAGTCTGGCTGGATGATCCTGGTCAATCGGACTCAGTGTTGCGGTTCCTCTTGGCCAGACAAGCCTTCTCCTGAGTCTCCTCCGCCTGCCAGTATGCTATCCAGGCAGGCCAGTCCTCCAGGCGCACAAAATCGGGCCTCTTGCTGGCCTAGTAGTCATCATTCTTTATGTGGTACACCATGTCCCTGTACCGATCCTGACACTTCTTCCAAAAGAGCGGAAGGATTTCCTCATCAGGGCACCACCTAAATTCCTTCTGTATTAACACATCAATAACCAACGATGTTAGTAATAATATTAGACAACATAAAATACACATATATCAATTTTTTACCTTGAACTTCCCCCCCCCCCCAATACAACATCCTCCTTTTCATGGGCACCTTTTTCCAAGCGAAGCCCATAGGATGCATAAACCTCTTGAATATAGCTGTAATTGCCCTCGAACAGGCGTTCGAGGGCCTCATGACTCTGAAAATGCAAATTAGATACAATTATAATATGCATAAAGTAAATTAATTAAATATATTGATATTTAGATCAAAATACCTCTCCCTGCCCATAGTCTCGAGCTCGATCTCCTGTCTCGAGTCAACTTTGTGGGACTCATCTCCCTAAGCATCGGTCCCATCCTGATCGACACTATCATCAATGGGACCGCCAACGGATCCCATAGAGATAGGGCTCGTGACCTAGCCCCGTGAGATCCACCTCCTCTAGTCATCTGACAAAAACAACTAATATAGATATCTATACACATGATCTTAATCAAACAAAAACATAAAATTCAAAAAAGATAAAAATTCGGCAGCATAACGACGTGAAACCTATATTTTGACCAAGTCATTGACGTAACTTAACTTAACTAGCAAAAACCAAACACCAGAGGGATCTAGGGGCCCTCGTCCCATTATAAATACGTACAATTAATATAGAGCGATCCAGGGGCCCTCGTCCCATTTAACTAACATGCTTTATTAAAATTGAACTAACATGCTTTAATTCTATGTCTCATAAAATAATACAATATAAATTTTATAAATTACCATTTTAAATTACAAAATATATTGCATCCACAATAGAGGGGTGTAATAATTTTTTACTAATTAATAAGTTTTTCATTTTAATATTTTTATATGTAAATTGATATTTTACTCAATAATTGATTATTAAATAATAATAGACCCTTAAACATTTATTAATTTGTTTCAATAAATCTGTAGATTTATATTTGCTTCGTTACATTATAATTTGTTTCAATAAATCTGTAAATTAATTTGTTTTAATAGATCCTACAACAAAAAAAATCACAAAATAATTAAGAACATTTTTCAGTTTCATTTGCTTTTGGAATTGCAAGAAAATACATACCGCATTTCTAATTCACGCACAATCACAATATTTTTCAGCCATTTACATAAACTTAATAAAAAAGCTATGATTTTCAACTATGCTATAATTCAAAACAACTTAACGATAAAAAAAATATATAAAAATATAAAAAAAATGCTACGATCACTCAAAATCGGGTTGATTTTCAACATGATAATAAATTAAAAACTATAATTTTCAACTAAGATTTTTTTTCGTAACAAGAGCAAGAATTTGATTAACGAACCTTAGAGCAAGAACTGGGATTGTTGAGATGAGGCGGTTGGCGGGCGACGGCGGGAAGCGGCAGGCGGTGGCTTGGGCGGGCGAGCGGCGACAGGCGGTGGGCGGGCGGCAGGCGGTGGCTTGGGCGAGCGGTGGCGGGGTCGGCGACTGGGAGGGATCATTCGGTGGGGGGCTTCGACGGCGGGGGTCGGCAGCTGGGGGGATTCGAGTAGGGTGAATTGGGGAAATGGGGAAGAAGGGTTCCGCGATTGATTATTATGAAACGGGGCGACGGATGTGGTAACGGAACCGTTCTTATTAAATAAAAATTAAAATAAAAACAAATAAGGCGACAGAACCATTCAGTCGCCCTATTATTCGGTATTTAAAAAAAATAAAAATAAAATAAGGTGACGAAATAGTCTGTCGCCTTATTTTTCCGTTATTTAAAAAAAATAAAAAATAAAATAAAAAACGTAAGACGACGGAATCAGTCCGTCGCCTTATGTGGTCACGGTACGTCCGTCGCCCGTGTTGACTGAATCTGTTCCGTCACCATTTCCGTCACTATATTACTGTATTCTTGTAGTGAACCCTCTATTTAATTAAATTAAAACAATTAATGTAAATTTACGCTTGTTTTTATATAATTTAATTTAGGATAAAGATGACATGGATATTTAACGGCCAAATCATTTTGTGTCGGATGAAGTATTAACACAAACCTTCAAGTCTTAAATCGATAGTTTTAGATCTTTCAAGCCTTGTATTAATAGAACCTATCTTTCAGGCTTTATATCAATAGATAAATCATCTTTCGGACCTTTATTTAATAACTCTTCTTACTATATTAATCATGATACTGATTTATCTATTTTTTTATATTTTAATATTTACATACACATATAATATAAATAAATTTAATATAACGGATCATCCAATTTTTATAAACCACCTGACCGATCGGGCCATTAACTAGTGATCCAATGTACTAAGTGGAAATGCGGAATATAATTGGGTTGTATATGTAGTAGTATATTTATCAATAAAGGGATTAAAAAAAAAAAACCTGTGTATGATGGTATCCATTCGCTTGATTTTGATAAGTCTTATTTTGAGTTTGGCAGTTTTATTTCTTCTTGTCAGGATTTATTTTTTTAATTTTCCTAATTTTTCGATTAATTTAATTAGTTCGCTTTTCAGCTAATGTTGTGACAAATCATTTAATTAGCTAGGGAAACTCTTGCGTTGTCAAGTTCTCATTGTTGGATCATGCCTCTTCATTTTGTGTATGTTCTTCTTAACAACTCTTATTCTTCTTCGATTATTAATTGAGGTGGTTACTTAATAGTAAAAAAAAGGATAGTATTTTAGGGAGATTATATTTAGTGAATGGATTTCGTAACTCTATTTCAGATAGGATTAATGCTAAAAGAGTTTTAAAGCCATGCCCTCGTACTTGATGATCAGCCAGATCATGTCGGTCATTTTGTGATGTTAAACGGAAAAGAAAGCAAAATTCATTGGATTAAATGACATTAATGTAATTTTTTTAAATAATAAATATTCTTGAATTGTACGTTCCAAAATTATCATTTATCTTATAAATAAAAAAAATGTAATTAAGTATCAAATGTAAATGTAAGATGTGGTCTTCTTGTACATTTTATTTAAATAATAGCTTATATCAGACATAAAAGAGAAAAAGTATATTATTTAAATACTGCAAAAGTATTATTTATAATAAGTGTCAAGTTTATTTACTTAAAATTGCTACTAAAAATAAGAGAACGGTGGTGACATTTTTATAATTATTACTATAATATTTGGATTGAAAAACTATTACTCCTAATGAAGTAAAAATACCATTAATTTTGACTTGATATAGAGTTTGGTGTACCCAAATTTTTGCCAAAAAATGATCTAACCCATCCACCAAATTTTCCAACCACCAATCATGCAATTGAACAACTTTGTACTGTTTTACCCAAAGATAATACAAAACTTTGTTAAACCTGCAGGCTGCAGACGATAACACACACACACACACATATAAATGTTAACATTACACGTTCGTGTTAAAAAAAAGTTCATGCTTGATAACTCTATTATGTTTATTTATTTAATTTGCCGGTTAACAATGACTCAAACAGATGTTATTAAATTTGGTTCTCATTTAAAAATGATTACAAATTATAGAGTAAAACTTATAGTGATGAATGAAAGCCATGGTGCATGTTGTTAGTGCAAGTGATGTGCACTAATTTAATTGTTATTTATTTTAGTAAATTATATGTTATGCTAATTGTAGTCTTTGTATAGTATCAAGTCACGATTCTTATTCGTTGTGCTGATTAAAGAATATTTTAATCAAGAGTTTCAAATTTAGAGAGAATGTTGTTCTTTATATTGATCCTAACGATATCCCTGACCAAGTATATATATGGCAGTTTCCTTTTGGAGTTGAACACTAAAAGCTTTCGATTTCTTGGAGATCAAGTTAAGTTATTGGCTGCTGTCTTTGAAGAGAATTTTTTTAAAGATCCACTCTAATCATCAAAGGAAGACTCTTGTCCATGAATGCAATAAATCCTAACAACATGGAAACAAGCGTCATAAGGAAAACAATCATATAAACAATCCTATTAACATGGAAACAGGCTTCTATATGAAGAGCATATGTGTTTTTGAATGGTATGCGTGCTAAATGATTTTACACATTGTCAAAGTGTACGTTTAGAGTTGTGTTTTTTATAAGATTTCTTTATTTACTAGTGTTTTTCTTTCTAGAGTTTAATGTGAAGTTCTCATAGTTAGTTTGTCTAGCACAAATACCTAAATAGGTATGTTGTTGTTAAAGATCATAACCTCATGGAGGTTGCAAGACACTACAAAAAAAATGCATTTTAGCGGCGGAATTTTTCTTCGCTAAACATCAAAAATCCGTCGTTAAAATGATTTAACGATGGATCAAATATGTTGTTAAAAATATCGTTGTTAGCCGTTTTAAAAAATTTTCTCCAAAATCAGCCATCAAAAAATAAAAATAAAATTAGCGCCACATTTTTAGTGATAGAAGATTCCATCACTAAAAAAATAGGGCGCGCATGAGCCACTCATCACGTGATCCCCATGTGCCACATATTATTTCAACATTTGTTGCTTGCAAGATTCGAACCCTCAAGCTCCGAGGAATGAATAACTTTACACTATGCAGTTGAACAAATAGTGCTAATGTATTATTAATTGTAAATATATAATATTCAAGAAGGTATTCAAGTACGTGGTCTTATTGTGCAAGTCATTTGTCGAAACTAAAATTGAAGGAGTGAATTAGTTCTCTACCGGACGAGGTCCCCAGAGTAGGTGTGTTCACCGAACTAAGTTAACATAACGTGTATCGTTTATGCTTTCTTTATGTTGGTAACAATTGCATTTGAAGTGTTCTTTACAAAACTTTAGAACAGACCCTTACATAAGAAAAGAGAAAGACGAAGAAAACAAAATTATCAAACTGAAATGAAATACAATATAAAGCAAATTGGATTCAACTTTATGTTCTCTGATCTACCTTGAACAGTTTTTGGAATACACTGGAACCACCTTTGAATAGATCCAAGAATGCGATGGAAATCTTCTAGACAGACTCATGAATCTACTAGAGAAATCTCGAGCAGATCTGGAACCGACAACAAATGTCTGGAACAAACTTGAAAACGCCTTGGATAGGATCTGGAACAGAACAGCAAACTGGGTTGGGAATGAAAATTAGCCGAGTCAAGGTGACCTATTTTCGCAAGACAATTACATCCCGATTAGCGCTCACAATATTTGTCATTTGTCTCTCAAAGATAAAATGATTTCATCATTCTCGGATACAATGACTCAAACAGATGTTATTAAATTTGGTTCTCATTTAAAAATGATTACAAATTATAGAGTAAAACTTATAGTGATGAATGAAAGCCATGGTGCATGTTGTTAGTGCAAGTGATGTGCACTAATTTAATTGTTATTTATTTTAGTAAATTATATGTTATGCTAATTGTAGTCTTTGTATAGTATCAAGTCACGATTCTTATTCGTTGTGCTGATTAAAGAATATTTTAATCAAGAGTTTCAAATTTAGAGAGAATGTTGTTCTTTATATTGATCCTAACGATATCCCTGACCAAGTATATATATGGCAGTTTCCTTTTGGAGTTGAACACTAAAAGCTTTCGATTTCTTGGAGATCAAGTTAAGTTATTGGCTGCTGTCTTTGAAGAGAATTTTTTTAAAGATCCACTCTAATCATCAAAGGAAGACTCTTGTCCATGAATGCAATAAATCCTAACAACATGGAAACAAGCGTCATAAGGAAAACAATCATATAAACAATCCTATTAACATGGAAACAGGCTTCTATATGAAGAGCATATGTGTTTTTGAATGGTATGCGTGCTAAATGATTTTACACATTGTCAAAGTGTACGTTTAGAGTTGTGTTTTTTATAAGATTTCTTTATTTACTAGTGTTTTTCTTTCTAGAGTTTAATGTGAAGTTCTCATAGTTAGTTTGTCTAGCACAAATACCTAAATAGGTATGTTGTTGTTAAAGATCATAACCTCATGGAGGTTGCAAGACACTACAAAAAAAATGCATTTTAGCGGCGGAATTTTTCTTCGCTAAACATCAAAAATCCGTCGTTAAAATGATTTAACGATGGATCAAATATGTTGTTAAAAATATCGTTGTTAGCCGTTTTAAAAAATTTTCTCCAAAATCAGCCATCAAAAAATAAAAATAAAATTAGCGCCACATTTTTAGTGATAGAAGATTCCATCACTAAAAAAATAGGGCGCGCATGAGCCACTCATCACGTGATCCCCATGTGCCACATATTATTTCAACATTTGTTGCTTGCAAGATTCGAACCCTCAAGCTCCGAGGAATGAATAACTTTACACTATGCAGTTGAACAAATAGTGCTAATGTATTATTAATTGTAAATATATAATATTCAAGAAGGTATTCAAGTACGTGGTCTTATTGTGCAAGTCATTTGTCGAAACTAAAATTGAAGGAGTGAATTAGTTCTCTACCGGACGAGGTCCCCAGAGTAGGTGTGTTCACCGAACTAAGTTAACATAACGTGTATCGTTTATGCTTTCTTTATGTTGGTAACAATTGCATTTGAAGTGTTCTTTACAAAACTTTAGAACAGACCCTTACATAAGAAAAGAGAAAGACGAAGAAAACAAAATTATCAAACTGAAATGAAATACAATATAAAGCAAATTGGATTCAACTTTATGTTCTCTGATCTACCTTGAACAGTTTTTGGAATACACTGGAACCACCTTTGAATAGATCCAAGAATGCGATGGAAATCTTCTAGACAGACTCATGAATCTACTAGAGAAATCTCGAGCAGATCTGGAACCGACAACAAATGTCTGGAACAAACTTGAAAACGCCTTGGATAGGATCTGGAACAGAACAGCAAACTGGGTTGGGAATGAAAATTAGCCGAGTCAAGGTGACCTATTTTCGCAAGACAATTACATCCCGATTAGCGCTCACAATATTTGTCATTTGTCTCTCAAAGATAAAATGATTTCATCATTCTCGGATACAATGACTCAAACAGATGTTATTAAATTTGGTTCTCATTTAAAAATGATTACAAATTATAGAGTAAAACTTATAGTGATGAATGAAAGCCATGGTGCATGTTGTTAGTGCAAGTGATGTGCACTAATTTAATTGTTATTTATTTTAGTAAATTATATGTTATGCTAATTGTAGTCTTTGTATAGTATCAAGTCACGATTCTTATTCGTTGTGCTGATTAAAGAATATTTTAATCAAGAGTTTCAAATTTAGAGAGAATGTTGTTCTTTATATTGATCCTAACGATATCCCTGACCAAGTATATATATGGCAGTTTCCTTTTGGAGTTGAACACTAAAAGCTTTCGATTTCTTGGAGATCAAGTTAAGTTATTGGCTGCTGTCTTTGAAGAGAATTTTTTTAAAGATCCACTCTAATCATCAAAGGAAGACTCTTGTCCATGAATGCAATAAATCCTAACAACATGGAAACAAGCGTCATAAGGAAAACAATCATATAAACAATCCTATTAACATGGAAACAGGCTTCTATATGAAGAGCATATGTGTTTTTGAATGGTATGCGTGCTAAATGATTTTACACATTGTCAAAGTGTACGTTTAGAGTTGTGTTTTTTATAAGATTTCTTTATTTACTAGTGTTTTTCTTTCTAGAGTTTAATGTGAAGTTCTCATAGTTAGTTTGTCTAGCACAAATACCTAAATAGGTATGTTGTTGTTAAAGATCATAACCTCATGGAGGTTGCAAGACACTACAAAAAAAATGCATTTTAGCGGCGGAATTTTTCTTCGCTAAACATCAAAAATCCGTCGTTAAAATGATTTAACGATGGATCAAATATGTTGTTAAAAATATCGTTGTTAGCCGTTTTAAAAAATTTTCTCCAAAATCAGCCATCAAAAAATAAAAATAAAATTAGCGCCACATTTTTAGTGATAGAAGATTCCATCACTAAAAAAATAGGGCGCGCATGAGCCACTCATCACGTGATCCCCATGTGCCACATATTATTTCAACATTTGTTGCTTGCAAGATTCGAACCCTCAAGCTCCGAGGAATGAATAACTTTACACTATGCAGTTGAACAAATAGTGCTAATGTATTATTAATTGTAAATATATAATATTCAAGAAGGTATTCAAGTACGTGGTCTTATTGTGCAAGTCATTTGTCGAAACTAAAATTGAAGGAGTGAATTAGTTCTCTACCGGACGAGGTCCCCAGAGTAGGTGTGTTCACCGAACTAAGTTAACATAACGTGTATCGTTTATGCTTTCTTTATGTTGGTAACAATTGCATTTGAAGTGTTCTTTACAAAACTTTAGAACAGACCCTTACATAAGAAAAGAGAAAGACGAAGAAAACAAAATTATCAAACTGAAATGAAATACAATATAAAGCAAATTGGATTCAACTTTATGTTCTCTGATCTACCTTGAACAGTTTTTGGAATACACTGGAACCACCTTTGAATAGATCCAAGAATGCGATGGAAATCTTCTAGACAGACTCATGAATCTACTAGAGAAATCTCGAGCAGATCTGGAACCGACAACAAATGTCTGGAACAAACTTGAAAACGCCTTGGATAGGATCTGGAACAGAACAGCAAACTGGGTTGGGAATGAAAATTAGCCGAGTCAAGGTGACCTATTTTCGCAAGACAATTACATCCCGATTAGCGCTCACAATATTTGTCATTTGTCTCTCAAAGATAAAATGATTTCATCATTCTCGGATACAATGACTCAAACAGATGTTATTAAATTTGGTTCTCATTTAAAAATGATTACAAATTATAGAGTAAAACTTATAGTGATGAATGAAAGCCATGGTGCATGTTGTTAGTGCAAGTGATGTGCACTAATTTAATTGTTATTTATTTTAGTAAATTATATGTTATGCTAATTGTAGTCTTTGTATAGTATCAAGTCACGATTCTTATTCGTTGTGCTGATTAAAGAATATTTTAATCAAGAGTTTCAAATTTAGAGAGAATGTTGTTCTTTATATTGATCCTAACGATATCCCTGACCAAGTATATATATGGCAGTTTCCTTTTGGAGTTGAACACTAAAAGCTTTCGATTTCTTGGAGATCAAGTTAAGTTATTGGCTGCTGTCTTTGAAGAGAATTTTTTTAAAGATCCACTCTAATCATCAAAGGAAGACTCTTGTCCATGAATGCAATAAATCCTAACAACATGGAAACAAGCGTCATAAGGAAAACAATCATATAAACAATCCTATTAACATGGAAACAGGCTTCTATATGAAGAGCATATGTGTTTTTGAATGGTATGCGTGCTAAATGATTTTACACATTGTCAAAGTGTACGTTTAGAGTTGTGTTTTTTATAAGATTTCTTTATTTACTAGTGTTTTTCTTTCTAGAGTTTAATGTGAAGTTCTCATAGTTAGTTTGTCTAGCACAAATACCTAAATAGGTATGTTGTTGTTAAAGATCATAACCTCATGGAGGTTGCAAGACACTACAAAAAAAATGCATTTTAGCGGCGGAATTTTTCTTCGCTAAACATCAAAAATCCGTCGTTAAAATGATTTAACGATGGATCAAATATGTTGTTAAAAATATCGTTGTTAGCCGTTTTAAAAAATTTTCTCCAAAATCAGCCATCAAAAAATAAAAATAAAATTAGCGCCACATTTTTAGTGATAGAAGATTCCATCACTAAAAAAATAGGGCGCGCATGAGCCACTCATCACGTGATCCCCATGTGCCACATATTATTTCAACATTTGTTGCTTGCAAGATTCGAACCCTCAAGCTCCGAGGAATGAATAACTTTACACTATGCAGTTGAACAAATAGTGCTAATGTATTATTAATTGTAAATATATAATATTCAAGAAGGTATTCAAGTACGTGGTCTTATTGTGCAAGTCATTTGTCGAAACTAAAATTGAAGGAGTGAATTAGTTCTCTACCGGACGAGGTCCCCAGAGTAGGTGTGTTCACCGAACTAAGTTAACATAACGTGTATCGTTTATGCTTTCTTTATGTTGGTAACAATTGCATTTGAAGTGTTCTTTACAAAACTTTAGAACAGACCCTTACATAAGAAAAGAGAAAGACGAAGAAAACAAAATTATCAAACTGAAATGAAATACAATATAAAGCAAATTGGATTCAACTTTATGTTCTCTGATCTACCTTGAACAGTTTTTGGAATACACTGGAACCACCTTTGAATAGATCCAAGAATGCGATGGAAATCTTCTAGACAGACTCATGAATCTACTAGAGAAATCTCGAGCAGATCTGGAACCGACAACAAATGTCTGGAACAAACTTGAAAACGCCTTGGATAGGATCTGGAACAGAACAGCAAACTGGGTTGGGAATGAAAATTAGCCGAGTCAAGGTGACCTATTTTCGCAAGACAATTACATCCCGATTAGCGCTCACAATATTTGTCATTTGTCTCTCAAAGATAAAATGATTTCATCATTCTCGGATACAATGACTCAAACAGATGTTATTAAATTTGGTTCTCATTTAAAAATGATTACAAATTATAGAGTAAAACTTATAGTGATGAATGAAAGCCATGGTGCATGTTGTTAGTGCAAGTGATGTGCACTAATTTAATTGTTATTTATTTTAGTAAATTATATGTTATGCTAATTGTAGTCTTTGTATAGTATCAAGTCACGATTCTTATTCGTTGTGCTGATTAAAGAATATTTTAATCAAGAGTTTCAAATTTAGAGAGAATGTTGTTCTTTATATTGATCCTAACGATATCCCTGACCAAGTATATATATGGCAGTTTCCTTTTGGAGTTGAACACTAAAAGCTTTCGATTTCTTGGAGATCAAGTTAAGTTATTGGCTGCTGTCTTTGAAGAGAATTTTTTTAAAGATCCACTCTAATCATCAAAGGAAGACTCTTGTCCATGAATGCAATAAATCCTAACAACATGGAAACAAGCGTCATAAGGAAAACAATCATATAAACAATCCTATTAACATGGAAACAGGCTTCTATATGAAGAGCATATGTGTTTTTGAATGGTATGCGTGCTAAATGATTTTACACATTGTCAAAGTGTACGTTTAGAGTTGTGTTTTTTATAAGATTTCTTTATTTACTAGTGTTTTTCTTTCTAGAGTTTAATGTGAAGTTCTCATAGTTAGTTTGTCTAGCACAAATACCTAAATAGGTATGTTGTTGTTAAAGATCATAACCTCATGGAGGTTGCAAGACACTACAAAAAAAATGCATTTTAGCGGCGGAATTTTTCTTCGCTAAACATCAAAAATCCGTCGTTAAAATGATTTAACGATGGATCAAATATGTTGTTAAAAATATCGTTGTTAGCCGTTTTAAAAAATTTTCTCCAAAATCAGCCATCAAAAAATAAAAATAAAATTAGCGCCACATTTTTAGTGATAGAAGATTCCATCACTAAAAAAATAGGGCGCGCATGAGCCACTCATCACGTGATCCCCATGTGCCACATATTATTTCAACATTTGTTGCTTGCAAGATTCGAACCCTCAAGCTCCGAGGAATGAATAACTTTACACTATGCAGTTGAACAAATAGTGCTAATGTATTATTAATTGTAAATATATAATATTCAAGAAGGTATTCAAGTACGTGGTCTTATTGTGCAAGTCATTTGTCGAAACTAAAATTGAAGGAGTGAATTAGTTCTCTACCGGACGAGGTCCCCAGAGTAGGTGTGTTCACCGAACTAAGTTAACATAACGTGTATCGTTTATGCTTTCTTTATGTTGGTAACAATTGCATTTGAAGTGTTCTTTACAAAACTTTAGAACAGACCCTTACATAAGAAAAGAGAAAGACGAAGAAAACAAAATTATCAAACTGAAATGAAATACAATATAAAGCAAATTGGATTCAACTTTATGTTCTCTGATCTACCTTGAACAGTTTTTGGAATACACTGGAACCACCTTTGAATAGATCCAAGAATGCGATGGAAATCTTCTAGACAGACTCATGAATCTACTAGAGAAATCTCGAGCAGATCTGGAACCGACAACAAATGTCTGGAACAAACTTGAAAACGCCTTGGATAGGATCTGGAACAGAACAGCAAACTGGGTTGGGAATGAAAATTAGCCGAGTCAAGGTGACCTATTTTCGCAAGACAATTACATCCCGATTAGCGCTCACAATATTTGTCATTTGTCTCTCAAAGATAAAATGATTTCATCATTCTCGGATACAACACCACAAGCCGGAAGGCTCCAATGAACTAAATACATATGAAGACTGGGAAGCTTATGAAAAACAATATGAATGATGCAAGTGGTTTTTTTTTCCTAAGAAATCGTATGAAAAACTTCTTCAAATCATGTTCAAAACTTATCTTTTCCTATCATGCAAGAATGCCTATTTGTAAGCACACATTCCACCTCCTTAGGGATTAGGATTTGAGCATTAAACCAAGAAGTAACCTCCCATGAGTTACTAGGGTACATTTAAGCACACATTTGTAACCTCCCATCATGAATCATTTAAATCCACATTTGAAATCTCTAATGAGTTACTACCATTGTCGTATGATCTATCTGCCATGAGTGAGAGTAGGTTACACTCCAGAAGATCAGAAGTTACATCATATCTACATCAATGGGTCGGATACCAAATTGTGTCCCCGAATCTGTTCCTAACATATGACTCAATATTTGATCTGAATCGAGACTAGAACAGACATTGGGTGAGACCCAAATCCAACCAAGTCTAAATCAAAGTCCATCCCATGACCAAAGTCAAGATACGAGACAACATCACTGAAATTGTCATTGTCACTATAACTGTTTCGTGACCCTAAAATGAAAATGAGAATGAACATTGGCAAAAGCGTGCTCACACACTTGTGTACATCATATGTTACGGTCAAGTGATTACATACATAAGTACAAGCTTAATCAGCTTAAGTTTCGATTGAATAAACACCCTTTTACGTGACAAACTCAATGAATTTCTAACTCACCGAAAATCGGGTTTGAGAAAATAAAACACTATGATTATCTAATTTAACATATACAAATCATGCATTATTTAACTCCTCCAAAATTAAATATACCGATCACCTAAAATCGAATAAAATGAAATTACTCTACTCACTTTATTAAACCCAATTTTCCAACACTTTATTTATATTCTTAATTATTTTCTATTAAATCATATAATTAAACAATATTATAAACAACAACACGATATATAATTAACTTTAATTTGTATCCATTTGTTTTTAGTGATTTTGTTTACGAGTTATCGAGACCCATCACTCTACACTTCCCAACTAAAAAAAAGTTCTCCTCAATAATGCATTTTAGATTTTTGTGATTCAGTAGATGGAATGCCACATTACTAAGATCGACATTGGAATTTTGATATTAATGAATTTTGTATAGAAATGTCAACGGGGACGACAACGAGCTCGAATTCAGGTCAACATTATCGAGCTGTAGAACTTCTCGGTTCTGGTTAATTTGGGCTGGAAAATTTTGATCTTGATTAACTCTTTAATTTTCGATCTTACCCTAATCATATCCCATCCAGTCAAAAAGTTTAAGATTAATTTTTAATCACTACTACAATTATGTTGGGGATTGTGCCCTTAAAGCAATTGTGAATTGTTTTTATCTTATTTATAAAAGCGACATTTATTTTCGAACTAATATGCTTCTTGTATGCATTTATTGTACATCACAGAAAATCCCTAGTTTATTTAATGTTACCATAATCTTAGTATATAAGTGTTATATATAAGAGGATTAAAATTATGAAAAATAAACTAAAAATGAAGTCCGTGATGAATTTAATTAAAGTATGAGATCTTTAATTACAATGTCACAAATGCAGCCCAATGACATTATGAATGTGACCATTTTATCCAAACCATTGATGTGGAGACATCCAGTTGAGTGCATTTATATATGATATGATCATATAGGGCATGGACCGATTTAACTTAATTATTCCTTCAAATTCCGTTAAAGAAAAGGAATATTAAATTAAATCACAAGATAATCATATATGAATAATCTTAATCCTGAGTGATTATAGACTCCTGTTTATTTCAATGTGATTCTTAATTTGCTCGTTAAAGTTTATTTGCCAATATTCTCTAAACTTGCATTTTAGATTCACATTTGAATTAAATAGCTGGGAATGTAATTTACAGATATGGAATCCATTTCTTCTTTTGAGAAGCAGAAAGATAATTCTCTCATTTGTTAATTCTGGAACTGAGTGATTAGAGATCTCTAATTTATAAATCGTTTATAAATTAATCGCTCACTAGTGAATTAATAGTAAATGAGGAAAAGAAATAATTGAAGAGGTTAACGGATATTAGCTGTCTTCAATTATGAATTATCTATGGAGGATTAATTCATATGAAATGATTAAATCAATGGACTGCTCAAATTCATAGAGTTAATATGTTCTATAATTAAAGAGAGTGCAATTCCGAATTTTTAGTGGAATAACATCGGAATGAATAAGTTGAATAAATCAATTAAAGAGTTTAATTATTTATTTGATTTATTGGAGCTCTTGATTATAGGTCCATGGTCCCCGATTCGCCTTCCTATATTATTGACGGTTGATAATAATATTTAAGTTCCTAAAGTGTTATGAAAAATAAGTTTTCATAAAGTTTGGACTTATGTGTAAATATTAGTTAATTCCGGAAATATATGATATTCCACAGTTTGACTGTGCTAGAAATTAAATAAATATAAGATATTTATAATATTTACATATTAGTGATAATTAATAATTATATGAGATAATTATTAATTTGTTTCCTTATCTACACGATTCTGAATCTGTTTAAGATAGGAAACTGATTTGTATTGGAATTTGACCTAAATCTAATTATAAATATAACATCGGAGAAAAGAATTAGAGAAGCGGTTTTTTTGGAGAATCACGTGAGACGTGATTAGTATTGAAATCACAAATCAAATTATTACTTCATTAATTCTATATGATTAGAATTGATTCTAACGGAATTTTGATTTGATGAGAATTAATTCACGTAGACGTGAATCTTGATTTGGTGAAATCAAAAGGAATTTGATTTCAATTTCTCTTCTTCTTTCGATTTATATTAAATTCAGATTATATATCATCCTAATTTTACTGTCCAATTCCACGATTTCATGTGATGAAATAATCGTAGAAAAATTAAGTTAGGGACTTAATAGATTTATTTCGGTGCCCACTCACTACCGTTCAAAGGGAGGATCGAATCGAAAGATCGTGGTGTTTACGAGATTCAATGATTCAAAGGTTTATCAAAGAAGATGAAGGAGATTTAAGAAAAATGTATTTTCTTTATCTCTTCTTTAGTATTAAATAAATTTAATTTGCATGTATATTATATTTTTATATCACGATCTATATTCTGATTTGTACCGCTCCCGCTCCCTTTCGATTTGATCGAAAAGACGGATTTTATTCGACCCGAAATTTGTTTCGGATCGGTTTAATTTCCAACAAATGGTATCAGAGCCAGGTTGTTTTGATATAAGAATATGATTCCATGGAATTAAATTTATTTAGGAGTGGGCTATAGGATTTGATTTTATTTTTTTATGATGAATGGATGCATAGATGTATGGATGTTTTTGGATTGATGCCTTAAATTGGTTTTTGATAGGATCATGATGTACACCCTAAGTTTAAAGGGTATAGAAGTTGTAATTTTATATAGATTGGTTTTTGCCTATCCCTTCCCGATTACCCCGCTATGTAATTTACTTTTTCCTGTTTAGATTTAGGGGTGTAATTTAAGGCATCGATCCAATTCATCATTTATAATTTCTTGCAAATTATTTTATGTATATGTGATATGTGTGTCATGCATTATTATGTCATTCATGAAACCCACTCCGAGCATGTTCATAATTTTAAAGAGTTTAATATTATGATTGATCTATAAGATAGATATAATCTATGAGATAGATTATTATTATTATTATTATTATTATTATTATTATTATTATTATTTTTGTGATGGATGAGATTTAAATCGGATTTTTATGAAAAATTAGATTTTAATAAAAAAAAATGAAAATAAAATAAAATACTAGTATGGTCCATCGGGGGCAGCAATCGAATTGTTCGAATTTTAAGATGGACTAATTCTGTATTTTTCTTGTGTTTATTTTTGTTCTTTTTTTGGATCACCCTAATTCCTTAATTATTTTGATAATTTAAGGATTTGATTAAATATTTAATTTTTGTTGTCTAATAGTTAGATTGTTGAAAATTAATTTTAATCAAATAATCAATAAGGTTGGTTTTTGTTAAAACATATGATATTTTATAACTTAAAAGTTTATGAAACTTTTATTATAAAATTTTGGTTAGATAATTTATTTTAATCTAATTGTTAGATTGAAATATAATTATTTTAATCAAATAAACCAATAAGATTGTATTTTATTAAAACATTTGATGTTTTATAACTTAAAAGTTTTTGAAACTTTTATTATAAAATAATGAGTGGGAGAAGGTTTTATGACAATAATACATACAGTCTCCACTATTGATAAAAGCAAGGTGAGATTTTAGTGACGCCTCGCGATGACTAGCTTTTGTCCCCCTACGGAAGACTTTCACTAAAAATCAATAATCAAGGCTTTGTCTCTGAAAGGATAAGTTTTTGAAATTTAATTATTAATCTTCCTACCCTACGGCGGCGATTATGAATTAGTTTTAAAAGACTGAAATAGTGGGTCACACTCATAAAAATATTAATAAATTGTTTGTTAATATTTTTGACTAAAATAAAAGGTGATTAATAAAATAAATGAAGATATGAGATGTGTAACGCCCCAAGCTATTCCGTTTGGCCACGTCACTTAACATACAATTTACTTATATATTTTTGTGTGCTTATAATAAAATGAGCGGAAGTTTAGGTCAAAACTGCTTGACTAGGCATGACGTCATAATTCTAAACGTAAAATTTTTCACGAATTAGCATGCAATCGTCTAACTTATCGGGCTCATATGTTGTCATAACCTGCCCGTTTAACATCCTAAATCAACATGCAAAGTATAGGGTCAACAACATACTTCATACGTAATAGGCTCCAAGGTTGAACGACCCGCCTTTAAATTGTTGCACAATATCAAGTTATATACATGATAACCTACAAAAGATCGGGCTATTCCCATCCCCAATAATCATTGATCATAAGCAAAAATAGTGATCAATGTAATAATAACAATAATAATATGAGTATTTTCAAAAGAAGAGCATGCAAAAGATAACACAAGCTTATGGGGTTCTCTTGTGTTCACAACGCTCCTACTCGGGCTCCGACTCCTCAACCTGAAATTCATTGAATGAATGGGGTGAGTATTTAACAACATACTCAGTGGGGAACACTGAAAACAGTTATAGCTAATTGCACAAGTGAAAATATAACATATGGACTTTTCTTTACTTTGTGGAGACTATTCTCAACCCCGTAGGGTCTAAACATCATGATGCCCCCGTTAATGAACATCTTTGGCCCTATAGGGATGCCCGCAGACATACTACCCCCCAGGGAGGACATTAACAGGTCTATATTCGATCACAAAGGATCTCTGCCCCGAAGGGTCTCTTTGTCGACCCCGAAGGATCTCTTTCATTCACCGGTCCGAAGACCCTTCATATTTATACAATCAAAGCACAACAATAACTATAACATTACACGTGTTCACAGTTTAGAGTTACCCCACCTTATGAGACGCTTTCACAATTTCTCAACCTTTGAAATACTTCTTGGCCGTGCACAAGTTGTCCTCCTCGAGCTCCAACACGTCACCTAGCACCTTTTATTCTCCTTTCAATTTAGATGTCGAGTTATACAAATAAATCACAACTTTGAGCAAACTCATGCTATACTTTACTTTAAGGTCTTCAAACATATCCATATACACAATCATGGATATACAAGCTCATACTACGATTTTGGACTCAAAATACGCATTAAAACTCTTTGAAGCATTCGATCGAACACGATACGGACACACATTTATACCACATGCTCATAACTCATTTTAAATCCTTTAGACCCAACATTTCAAATACAAACACCTTCACCCTAGGGCTCTAACATACTTGAAATTCAACCCCAAACAACAATCACAACACCTCCAAACCACATCAACAAAATAAGGGGAAGTTAGGGCAAAACTCTAAACCCTAACTTCAAAGAACCATAGGAATTCGATATAACTTCACATATAGCCTCAAGGAGATAAATAAACCATATGTTCAAGATATCAAAGCAAGGAAATCAACAAAATCGAGAATCCTCAAATTTGGATACAAACCCTAGTTTCC
The DNA here is from genome assembly GCA_026008535.1 of Perilla frutescens. Lineage (NCBI taxonomy): Eukaryota > Viridiplantae > Streptophyta > Magnoliopsida > Lamiales > Lamiaceae > Perilla > Perilla frutescens. The sequence goes on from BRKX01000019.1 coordinate 38,733,304, forward strand.
AAAACAACAAGAAAAGGGTGTTTAATCCCCATGAAGGAGAGGTGTAGAGGTTACCTTTGCTGATGGATGATGATGGATTACACTTCAGAAGTTGAAGAATTTTGAGAGAGAAAAGAGGAGAAAATCACCCCCTCTTGGTTGAAAGAAATGAGGAAGAAATGAACAAGTGTTGTATTTATAGGTAGAAAATCCCCGGACCCGCGCGACCGCGCAGCCCCCCGCGACCGCGGAACCCCTCTCTCGGCCAACGCTCCCCGCGAGCGCGCAGCCCCCGCGGGCGCGCGGCGTGCCAAAATCGTCCCCCTTATCTCAAACGACTCCCGGACATTTTTAACTCCATCTTTTAAAACGACTTAGATTTTCAAAAAACTTTTAATACACGCCGAAAAAGCAGGGGGCGTTGCCCCCTAGCCCCCATCGGGGCGCTTCGCCCCCTGAACCCCTGACTCGCTGACCCCCGATCAACTCAGCGTTAGGGTGTTCAAGGTATGACAAAACACATAATTAAATATAATTCACCCCCACTTCATCATCATATAACTCGACAAATTTTAATATTAAATATTATCATATATTATACACTTAGTATAATACCACCGTGCTATGACGTATCGGCTCAAGTGAGACAACCTGCATTAAAACAACGGCACAATATACAAACATACCACATGATTATAGTTCAACAATATCAATTCGAAATCATTTTACTAGAATTATAAATTATAATTTAGCAAAAAGGATCGGGGTATCACAAGATGTCTTGATTATTTATTTTATTAATGGAGATTGTCTCTATTTAATTATCTTTTGATTTGACCTACCATACGGCGGCATATCAATTGTGAGATTAAATTACCTTGGAATTGGTAGGATAAATTGTTATTGCATCATGCATCACATTTATGATTCCTAAAGTACATGTTATTTATTTTTCAGCAATATGTCTAGTCCAATGCTTGCACTGCTTCATGAAAAATTATCTGGTGACAACTTTGTCAAGTGGAAAAGTAACATTAATATTGCACTCGCATGTGAGAACTTGAAATTTGTTTTGACTGAGAATGTTCCACCTGAACCCCCTGCAAACGCTGCTCGTAATGTACGAGATAATTATGAAAGATGGGTTATGGCAAACAATAAGGCTCGTGCCTATATGCTTGCCGGTATGAATGACGTGCTTAGACTAAAACATGAGAATTTAGAGACTGCCCGTGGAATGATGGAGTCTCTGAATGAGATGTTTGGTCAACCTTCTATTCAATCAAGGCATGAGGCTATTAAGATGGCTATGAATGCTAAGATGAAGAAAGGACAATCAGTGGGAGAACATGTTTTGAACATGATCAACTACTTCACTGAAGCCGAAACCCATGGTGCAACAATTGATGATGGCACCCAAGTGAGTATGATTTTGGAATCACTCTCACCTGCTTTCCTGCAATTCAAAAGTAGCTATGTGATGAATAAATTGAGTTATACATTAACTCAGTTGCTGAATGAATTGCAAACTTTTGAGGCCATTTCAATTGGAAAGGTCAAAGAAGGGGAGGCAAATGTTGCCGAGAATAAACAATCTTCTTCTAAGAAGAAAAAAGGCAAAGGTCAAGGTGGACAATTAAAACAAAAGAAAAGGAAAGTTTCTTATGAAAAGAAGAACAGTTCTTCAAAGAAACCAAAGGGAAAATGTTTCCATTGCAGTGAGGATGGACATTGGAAAAGAAATTGTCCCAAGTACCTTGCTCAGTTAAAGGAGAAAAAGAAAGGTAAATTTGATTTACTTGTTCTTGAATCTTGTTTAGTGGCTAAAGATTCTTCTACTTGGGTAGTTGACTCGGGCGCTACTAATCACGTGTGTTCTTCTTTGCAGATGCTTAACTCTTATGAAGAGCTAGCAGATGGTTCTTTCACTATGCGAGTAGGCAATGGTGCAGTCATTTCGGCAAGAGCAGTGGGAGTCGTTAAACTTAATTTTGTAGATAGGAATCTGGTTTTGAACAATGTTTATTACATTCCTAGTTTTCGTAGAAATTTGATTTCTGTTTCAAAGTTGCATGAACAATTGTTTTCCCTTTCTTTCAGTAATAATGAGATTATTATTTCCAAGAATGAGCGTAATATTTGTAATGCAAAAGTTAAAAACGGACTCTATTTAATTAAGCCAAACGAACAACCACTGCTAAATGCCGAAATGTTTAGAGTAGAACATCCTAAAAGGAAAAAGGTTTTTCATGATAATGATACATATCTTTGGCATCTAAGATTAGGTCATATTTCATTAGATATGATAAATAGGCTAGTAAAGGATGGTCCTTTAAGAGAGCTAAATGTTAGCACTCTCCCAATTTGTGAATCCTGTCTAGAAGGAAAAATGACTAAGAGAGCTTTCACGGCAAAGGGATCTAGAGCCAAAGAACCACTTGAGCTTGTACATAGTGATGTTTGTGGTCCTTTATCCACACAAGCTAGAGGTGGTTTTGAGTACTTCGTCACTTTTATTGATGATTACTCTAGATATGGATATCTTTATCTTATGCATAGGAATCTGAAACTTTTGACAAGTTTAAGGAATTCCATGCAGAAGCTGAAAAGCAGCTAGGTAAATCTTTGAAGTGTCTTCGATCTGATCGAGGAGGCGAGTATATTGATACCGAGTTCAAAGATTATTTGATAGAGCATGGTATTTTACACCAATTCACAACACCTGGCACCCCTTAGCAAAATGGTGTTGCTGAAAGGAGAAACCGGACTTTGCTTGATATGGTTAGATCCATGATGAGCTACTCCACACTGCCCGATATATTATGGGGATATGCGTTGCAAACAGCGGTATACATTTTGAATGTAGTCCCGTCTAAGTCAATCCTAAAGACACCTCTAGAGTTGTGGAAAGGACGTAAACCTAGTTTACGCCATTTTCGCATATGGGGGTGTCCAACACATGTGCTTAAAGGAAAGACTGGAAAATCACATCCACGATCAGAAGTGTATCTGTTCATAGGATATTCCACAGGAACAAGAGGAGGTTTGTTTTATGATCCACAAGAAAAGAAAGTAATAGTTTTGACTAATGCTATCTTTCTTGAAAATAATTATATGCAAAACTTTCGACCTCATAGTAAAGTTGTACTCGAGGAGTTACTTAATGATAAGATCAAACCACAGTCCACGAAAGTTGTTGGTGAAACCACTAATGATACCACTGAACCAAATCAGAATATCATGGCACCTAGACGCAGTGGGAGAGTGATTGTTCCACCAATCCGCTATTGTCAAGATGAAGAGGCAAATGTTGCCATTTCTGATGGAGTCGATGATGATCCATTAACATTTAAATATGCGATGGAAGATTCTGATAAAGAGAAATGACTTAAGGCTATGAACCAAGAAATGGAGTCTATGTATTCCAATTCTATCTGGGCTCTTGTAGATCTACCTGAAGGTGTCAGACCAATAGGGTGCAAATGGATCTATAAGAGAAAGAGAGGTGTGGATGAGAAAGTAGAGACTTTCAAAGCAAGGCTTGTGGCTAAGGGTTATACCCAAAAGGAAGGAGTCGACTATAAAGAGACTTTCTCTCCTGTAGCCATGCTTAAATCCATTCGTATACTTCATTCAATCGCTACATGTCTTGACTATGAAATATGGCAGATGGATGTCAAGACAGTCTTTTTGAATGACTATCTAGATTAAGATATCTACATGCAGCAACCAGATGGTTTTGTAGCCGAAGGACAAGAGCAGAAAGTCTACAAATTGCTTAGATCCATTTACGGACTAAAGCAAGCCTCAGTCTTAGAACCATAGATTTGATAAGACCGTTAAATCATATAGTTTTGACCAAAACATTGATGAACCTTGTGTCTACAAGAGAATCAAGGATGGTAAAGTGGCATTTTTAGTGCTTTATGTGGATGATATTCTACTCATTGGGAATGATGTGTAAACGTTATCTGCAATTAAAGATTGGCTAGCCAAGCAATTCCAAATGAGATATTTGGGAGAAGCGAATTATATTCTTGGAATTCAAATTGTCCGAGATCGCAAGAATAAATTATTGACACTGTCTCAAGCATCTTATATTGATAAGATGATGTTGCGTTATAGAATGTAAGATTCCAAAAAGAGTTACCTACCAACTCGACATGGAGTCGTTCTCTCCAAGGAACAGTGTCCTAAGACACCTGAAGAGGAAGAGAACATGAGACACATACCCTATGCCTCTGCAGTAGGCAGCCTAATGTATGCCATGTTGTGTACTAGGCCCGATATTTGTTATGCGGTGGGTATAGTCAGTTGTTTTCAATCAAATCCAGGAATTGATCATTGGATAGCAGTGAAGAATATTCTTAAGTATCTTCGGAGAATGAGAAACTATATGCTTATCTATTCGGGTGATGACCTTTAAATAGATGGATACACTGATTCTGATTTTCAATCAGACAAGGATAATCAAAAGTCGATATCTGGGTCAGTGTTTACTCTTGGTGGCGGTGCCATAGTCTGGAGAAGTATCAAGCAATCCAGTACTGCAGACTCCACTATGGAGGCTGAATATATAGCAGCTTCTGAAGCAGCTAAAGAAGCAGTATGACTAAAGAAGTTCCTTACTGATTTGGAAGTTGTTCCAAATTTGGATAGACCAATCACCTTATATTGTGACAATAGTGGTGCAATAGCCAATTCAAAGGAACCTCGAAGTCACAAGAGGTCAAATCATATAGAAAGGAAGTATCATCTGATCCAAGAGATAGTACAAAGAGGAGACGCGACAATTCTCAAGATTGCGTCTGCTGACAACCTTGCTGATCCTTTCACCAAGACTTTGCCTGCAAAACTGTTTGAGAGGCATATTCATAATTTTGGACTTAGAGACATGTCCCATATGCTTTAGGGCAAGTGGGATATTGTTGGGGATTGTGCCCTTAAAGCAATTGTGAATTGTTTTTATCTTATTTATAAAAGCGATATTTATTTTCGAACTAATATGCTTCTTGTATGCATTTATTGTACATCACAGAAAATCCCTAGTTTATTTAATATTACCATAATCTTAGTATATAAGTGTTATATACAAGAGGATTAAGATTATGGAAAATAAATTGAAAATGAAGCCCGTGATGAATTTAATTAAAGTATGGGATCTTTAATTAAAATGTCACTAATGAAGCCCAATGACATTATGAATGTGATCGTTTTATCCAAACCGTTGATGTGGAGACATCCAGTTGGGTGCATTTATATATGATATGATCATATAGGGCTTGGACCGATTTAACTTAATTATTCCTTCAAATTCCGTTAAAGAAAAGGATTATTAAATTAAATCACAAGATGATCATGTATGAATAATCTTAATCCTGAGTGATTATAGACTCCTGTTTATTTCAATGTGATTCTTAATTTGCTCGTTAAAATTTGTTTGCCAATATTCTCTAAACTTGCATTTTAGATTCACATTTGAATTAAATAGTTGGGAATGTAATTTACAGATATGGAATCCATTCCTTCTTTTGAGAAGCAGAAAGATAATTCTCTCATTTGTTAATTCTGGAACTGAGTGATTAGATATCTCTAATTTATAAATCGTTTATAAATTAATCGCTCACTAGTGAATTAATGGTAAATGAGGAAAAGATATAATTGAAGAGGTTAACGGATATTACCTGTCTTCAATTATGAATTATCTATGGAGGATTAATTCATATGAAATGATTAAATCAATGGACTGCTCAAATTCGTAGAGTTAATATGTTCTATAATTAAAGAGAGTGCAATTCTGAATTTTTAGTGGAATAATATCGGAATTAATAAGTTGAATAAATCAATTAAAGAGTTTAATTATTTATTTGATTTATTGGAGCTTTTGATTATAGGTCCATGGTCCCCGATTCGCCTTCCTATATTATTGACGGGTTGATAATAATATTTAAGTTCCTAAAGTGTTATGAAAAATAAGTTTTCATAAAGTTTGGACTTATGTGTAAATATTAGTTAATTCCGGGAATATATGATATTCCACAGTTTGACTGTGCTAGGAATTAAATAAATATAAGATATTTATAATATTTACATATTAGTGATAATTAATAATTATATGAGATAATTATTAATTTATTTCCTTATCTACACGATTCTGAATCTGTTTAAGATAGAAAACTGATTTGTATTGGGATTTGACCTAAATCTAATTATAAATATAACATCGGAGAAAAGAATTAGAGAAGCCGGTTTTTTGGAGAATCACGTGAGACGTGATTAGTATTGAAATCACAAATCAAATTATTACGTCATTAATTTTATATGATTAAAATTGATTCTAACGGAATTTTGATTTGATTAGAATTAATTCACGTAGACGTGAATCTTGATTTGGTGAAATCAAAAGGAATTTGATTTCAATTTCTCTTCTTCTTTCAATTTATATTAAATTCAGATTATATATCATCCTAATATTACTGCCCAATTCTAAGATTTCATGTGTTGAAATAATCGTAGAAAAATTAAGTTAGGAACTTAATAGATTTATTTCGGTGCCCACTCACTACCGTTCAAAGGGAGGATCGAATCGGAAGATCGTGGTGTTTACGAGATTCAAAGATTCAAAGGTTTATCAAAAAAGAGGAAGGAGATTTAAGAAAAAGGTATTTTCTTTATCTCTTCTTTAGTATTAAATAAATTTAATTTGCATGTATATTATAATTTTATATCACGATCTATATTCTGATTTGTACCGCTTCCGCTCCCGTTCGATTTGATCGAAAAGACGGATTTTATTCGACCCGAAATTTATTTCGGATCGGTTTAATTTCCAACAAATTATTCTAATAGACAATAGTTATTATCCTTTGTCTACGAGGATTTATGACCTTGTAAATAGTTTCGTTGTCTATTTGTGGGTGAATTGACAACGGTATTTTAGTCGTTGTCTATTTAGTCAATTGACATTGGTTTCATGTCGTTGTTGATAGGGTGTACAAAACCGAATCAAAATAAAAAAATCAAAGCAAACCAAACTATTTGATTCGATTGGTTTGGTCATTCTTCTTTAATTTTGTTGGAAAATCGGATTTATTAAATTGAGTTTTGACTCATTTTATCGGATTTTTCGTGACCGGGATATTTAATTTTGGAGGAATTAAATACCGTACGATTGTTCTATGTTGTGAGTAAATAATCGTAGTATTTTTATTTGCTCAAATCCGTTTTTTAGTGAGTGAAGAAATAAATGGTTGAAGTTGGTCACACGATTGGACATTTATGGTGTGTGGGATAATGTGTTTAAGACACATTAAATAATCCCACACTGATTTCTTAATCAAATTAAGAAGTGTATTTAAGTATATTAACACTTAAGTGAAGTTATTAAGTGCACAAGGATGTGGGACATGAGCCCACACGCGCACACACGCGCGCGCCCGTCCGTGCCCCTGCCCGTGCCCGAGCCTGAGCCCGTGCTCGTCTTGCCCGTGCTCGTCTCGTCTCGTCCTCGTCCTCGGACTTGCATCTTGGCAATTAGACTTTGGGCATACGTGGGCTTCCGAGGCTTAGCCGTACCAGTTTTACGATACAGAAATGGTCGGGTCATGGAGCGGGTCCACAGATCGGCTGTCCGGGTCGTACGGGTCGTGGGTGGAGTTAGTGGGCTGGAATGTAACTCCTGTCGGGAGTCAAAGTCTGCAGCTGTCTGGACACGTGTTGGGATCCGAGCCGACATGGGACACTTGTCAGGATCTGTACCTGCAGATGCCTTAGACACGTGTTGGGATCCAAGCCGACATAGGACACCTGTGAGGATCTGCAGAAGGGGTCGTAGAGCGGGTCCACGGATCGGCTGTCCGGGTCGTACGGGTCATGGGTAGAGTTAGTAGGCTGGAATGTAACTCCTGTCGGGAGTCAAAGTCTGCAGCTGTCTGGACACGTGTTGGGATCCGAGCCGACATGGGACACTTGTCAGGATCTGCACCTACAACTGCCTTGGACACGTGTTGAGATCCAAGCCGACATGGGAAACCTGTCGGGATATGTAGAAGGTAACTCCTGGAGGGCTTAATGGAGAGTTGTAACTCCTGGGGGTTACAACATCTGGTTTGAATGCCCTCAAACCCTAGCTGCTGTCCCCTGCAGTGGAGATGTGCCTATAAATAGGACATCCTGCATGGCTTCCAATGCTACATTCTGCACAAATCATCTTGCTGCATACAAGTTCCCTTCGAGTCCTCAGCTTAGTTTGTAACTCCTAGCTGAGTTAAGTGGCTTCAATGTATTCAAATGTGGTAACTCCCACCTGGAGCTGATGGAGTTAGTGGGCTGGAATGTAACTCTTGTCGGGAGTTAAAGTCTGCAGCTGTTTGGACACGTGTTGGGATCCGAGCTAACGTGGAACACTTGTCGTCTCTAATAGTTACATGTCATTTCTAATGATATTTTTTATGACGACAATGTTGTCACTTAAAATAATTTGTAACTTATTTGGGATGAACTTTTAGGGACACTCTATTTGCAACGACATGTTGTCGTCGCAAAAAATATTTTTAAGCGACAACAATTTCATCACAAAAATTTTATTAGAGATAACATGTGATGATTAGAAACGACATGTCGTTACTAAAAATCTAGTGTTAGTGACGACATTTGTCGTTGCTAATAATCTTGTCTCTAAATACCATTTTTTTGTAGTGAATATTTAGTTTCAATTTTCTAGTTTTAGAATTTCTAAAACATTTACTTATTTAATATATGGTTTGTTATCTATTGAGTGGAAGTTATTTTTCTTTAGATACAATTGTTGAAAATTTGGTTAAACCGAAAATCAAATCAAACTAATCAAAGAATTATGGTTTGATTTGATTCGGTTTAATTTTTTTTAAATATTTGATTTTGTTAGTTTGACTCGATTTTGCATCGAACCAACAATTTGCACACCCCTAGTTGTTGATGGTTGGAATAACATTGTATATTGTAATGGAATACACTGGTTAATTAACAAAACTCTTGTTAATTCATAAAGGAGACAACGATTGATAATTAATATTGTTGTTAATTCTTATAGGAGACAACAATTGATAATTAAAACCGTCATTAATTCATAGAAGAGATGATGTACGTTAGCTGTTAAAACTGTTGTATGTTAATGTCAAAGTAAAACATATACAACGATTATTTTGAAAATTATTGCCAAATCATTACAAAAGATGACGATTATTTGTAAAACCCATGATCTATTTGTTAAAATGCAAATTTTTTTCGTAGTTTATAATTAATATGTAATTGCTAATTGCTGTCAAAACTAAAATCACTTGCCAGCCATCAAAAATCAAAATAAAATATTTATCATCCAACAAAATACATTTTAATTCAATACATGCTAAATCAAAATACTTCACTTTCATCTCCTAAAAAAAATACTCCATTGTTCCATACAAAATAATACATGAATTTAAAAGATAAGATTAATTAAACGAACGAGGGCTGAATTCAAATTCTCAATGCAATGATCAACCTCGGCTAATCATCAAGATGGATGCCTTCTTTATCGTGATTCTCTACATCCACATTTTCAGTGTATCTCTAGGGATGATCTTAATTTCCACAAAGACTAACATATCTACAAATAAAAAAGACAAAACATCATTCATTACTTAAATTTCATTTGGATAACAAATTACAATTTCACACGAATACTAAACTAAAAAAAGTCATAAGTTGCAAAATATAACGTTGTCTTTTTATCAACGGAAATTATACTTTCTAATTATCATGCCTGGATATAATTTTTAATTTGCTTATACATTAGTTGATCGGAGACAAATTATAAACAACATAGAAAAGAATAGAAAGTGGAAATTAAAAGAACCTAATAATCTTCTTTTATAAATCTATTACAATCCCCTAAACATATATCAAGCTAGTATATCTGTATAATTTTGCAAATTTATATCGCTCAAACATCTAATTTTAGCAAATTCTAAAATGTGGGCAATTTGAACCGACCCACTTAATTTCGAGCTAGTTCGATCAGAGAGCCGGGATATTTAATCCGGATTAAATTTGTTTTGGGCTAATATTTTTAACCCTAATCCTTTTTTTTCTCATCGGCTGTCTCAGACCACTCATTGGTCGGGCAATAGATTCCCAAATTTTGCATGTTGGGATTTTTGTTGTACTTGCAGTGTGAGTCCGTGCACAATTATTTTTCCTTAATTTCTAACGTGAGAATCCAAAGCTCCATTATTAATAAAATCAAATTAATATTTGACTAAAATAATCAAATGTAATCAATGGTTCTAGTCTTGTTATACCTACTAAAACAGCTGTTTTTTCAATTGGAGAGCAATTTCTAGAGGCTAATTATATCTTGAAGGGGATAGACAAGACATGATTGTTTATCTGTAACGCAATTACGATTTTTTAACACAATCATTGATGAAGATTTGTCACTGTTACCTGAAACTGGAAAATATAATAATGTTATTCGATTGATTAGAGATAGAATCCTCATTTTCTACGGTATATACAAATCCATAATTGATAGGATGATATAAAAAATGTATGATGATATTATTTTCAAACTGAGAATATATTAAATACGAAACTCAACCTATTCAGTAAAGAAAAAAAAAATAGTGTCGTCAATATATATATATACTTTTCAAGTTTTTCATATCGTGTTTATACATGAAATATCACTTGATTCTATCAATTTATGGATACCGTACGTACGTATAAAATGGGGTTACTACTCGTGCGGTAGAATCGATTGTACCTTCATTTTCTGATTGCAGTAATGAAAACGAGGCAATGTAGTCCTCTGCAGTAATGAAAACGAGGCAATGTAGTCCAAACGAGGCAATGTAGTCCTCTCTCTCTCTCTCTCTCTCTCTCTCTCTCTCTCTCTCTCTCTCTCACCATCAGTAATGATATTGATGATCTTTTGCTAGACCGTCTCATGCGTGAGAAGTTTTTTTATTTACCTCAGAATATTTGTCTTAAAATGAAATTATTGAATTTTAAAATCGAATGACTGGCAGCTCATGCACTGCTTTCGTAATTAATTTTTTCGAAATAAATATAGGGTTAAGGGTCAGATAGTCACCTTGATTATTGTAACGGGCTCACATTGCCCTATTTTTAACTATTTGGGCTACATAGCCCATTCGACTATTAAAAATAGACCTAATTGCCCTTTTTTGTACACAACATGAAAGATTCCATTAATTTACTTCCTATTTACGGGAGTTAGAGCAACTCCGATGCTAACACCAAATCACCAATTTGGTGCTGAAACTCACTCCAATTTGGTGCTGAAACTGCACCTATTTGGTGCAGAATCTGCACCAAATAGGTGCTTAGCATTGGAGTTACTCTTAATGAGTTATAGTTCATTTCTTCCACAAATTTTCGCAGTATGCAAAAATTTACAAAATCATTTTTCTTTCACAACATTCATCTTCTCGTAAAAAAAATACACATGTCTTCACCCATACATTGAAATTTACTTTGAATTGCAAAAGGAAAAAAAAAAGTTTACAAGTGTAGTGTTCATGAAGTTCTTCAAATGTCATAGACCCAAGAGAATCTCGGGGTAAGATTTTTCACCTGTTGAAAATATAGTACAAGTGACCAATATATTTTTTAATTTTGTGTCATAATTGGGATTTTATTACAGTTGGTTTTTCAATTCTATTTTGTCTTGTGAGCCGCCTAAGAGACAAAGTTCAATAATAAATTGATGAATAAGAATTAGCTGAAGACTCGAGCAATCTAAAGAAAATGATAGAAATGTGGAATTGGAGGTTATGCGTAAGAAACTGAACAGCAATTGGAATTTTGTTGTGAAAAGTATGAGATATGGTGGAAGGAGAAGATATATCATCAAACAAATATTTTCTTACAAGAAGATGAATATGTGAGAAGATGAAGAATTTTGTAAATTTTTATTTACCATAAAAATTGGTGGAAGGAATAAACCATAACTCACTAAAAATAATTAACCGGGTATTTAACATTGTGAATAAAAGAAGCAATCATGACAAATTTTATTACACAGAAGGGCTATATGGCCTTAGTCATAGGGGGGTTATTTGGCCGGAATAGTCGGAGAGGGGATAATGTGAGCATCAGATAATAGTCAAGGGGACTTTTCGATCCTTTACTCATAAATATATACTCTATAATAGAATTAGTGAACCCTAAAAGTGAATTAATTTAGTTTTTTATCAGGCCGCTCTTACCATGTGCTTGATAATTTTTTTTGTGTGTTAAAGATATATACATATATATACATATCATAATTGAGATTAATAAATTATAATTCTAAAAAATGAAGTTTTTTTTGAATAAAATAAAATTTACCAGCGAATGAGTTCTTTGACGGGTTTGGCCAGGTGGATTTGGCCCATCTAACGAATTGACTGAATTGACCCATCAAATCGTCTAATATAAGTCTTCGTTGTAATGATATGATTAGGCTAACTATGAGTTTTAGAAATGCTCTCAACGAAGCTAGCTTTTCTACCTTATTATATTATTTACCTTATTATATTACTCACTCTCTATAAAATTATTTGTCATTTTAGAATTTTTAGCTAATAATAAAATAAGTGTCATTTTATATATTTTCACACATTTTCTTTCAATTTTAACCTTATCAAAACTCTATAAAATATCATATTTCTAACTTAGTGATAATATACAATTTCTTCCATAAAATATATCTCTCTCTTAGATTCAAACTTTTGATATAGGAAGAGATCAACCGAAATGAAATTTGTAATTTTTAAAGAAAAATATATCTTAATATGATTTGACGTGGATGAATGAATTTAAGAGTCACAATCCTAATAATGTAGTCTAGATTATGATATTTTTCTGTTAAAGGAAATCATTGTAAATGATTGATTGTTTGATGTCCTCTCCTTCAAAAAGTTAGAGATCACAATTAAATGGTGTTTAGCTTCATCAATTTGCTGCAGTCTTCTTAAGGAAAAAAGTGCACTCTAAGATCCTTTTTGATCTTTTCCTGGCCCATTAAATAAAATAATATTTCTTGGTAGCAAAAGGATTACTATAGCTAATTGACTTTTTCTTTAGAAAATAACTAATTCAGGTTTTATTTTTAGGAAAAAGGAATAGATTAATTAAATAAAACTCGTTCTACCAAAGAAACGTTCAACAAAATAGGAGCCGACAAAGGCCCGGTAAAAAAGAAAAAATAGATTATAACAACCGAGCACAACTAGATCATGGACAATAGAATTCAATGTGCGTTTAATCCAAGTATAGATAACACTGTTGAAATGAACAGTTTCCGACTTGACTGAGTTGCAAACTTCACCAACTAATTTACATTTGTTAATAGACAAGTACATAACTGTTCTTTTTTCCCATTTTAATTTCTTTAAAAGTTAATTTTGTATATTTTTTTCACTTGCTGTTGTTGGTGTGGTTTTCAGGTAAATTCGATATTATCCATACGATTAGTGCTTGAATTTTTTCAAATATTCATAATCCAATATTTTCAACTAATTTTAAACTGATATTTCGAGCATAATAGATTAAAGGAATTTAAAAATGTGCGTTTTGATTTTTTTTTTTGTCTATAATTATGTTCCCTATATTATTATTATTATTATTATTATTATTATTATTATTATTATTATTATTATTATTTTTCTTAGATGACATCGTAAGAGTTTTATAAAATAATATTGACATTTCAAAATAATTATCGAAATATACTTTTTTATATCATCATTACATATAAAATATCACTTATAAATAATATATCATGTCTATTTTGATAAAACCATGCACTACCCTTAGGCCCCATTTGGTTGACATGAAATCTCACTTGGGAAAGCATTCCAATTCCTTATTTTAATATTATTGTGTTTGGTTAATTTTTTTATGTAATATGGAAAGAAATCAGATTTCTCAAAACAAGAAAAATTACGCAACTTTTCTGAAATGTGATCATTCCTTGTTTCTAGAAATCTGGAGTTAAATAGTTTTATTGTTCGATTTCTTCATTTATTATTATTTACTAGTACAGTGCCCGCGCGTTGCGCGATGGAAGTAATGCGGGATGTGAGACGTACGTTGCACGGTGGAAGCGAATTGTTATTTCACCATTGCGTTATTTGCAATACAAATATATTTAAAATTAAAATTATGTTATATTTCTCTGTAATTTTACATATGTTGGTATTTAATTTTTTTATAAATTTATAAAATTGATCGCTAATAATTATTAATTTTACCAAAACAATTATTAACACAAATTTTACATGACACACACACACACAGATATATATATATATATATATATATATATATATATATATATATATAAAATAGGTACTTATATAATTCTTAACATTTTAAATGAATATTAATTCATATTTAAATTATATACACTTTATGTTATGAAAAATCAAAGTTACTATTAAAAAAAAACAATAAAAGCAGGAATTTTACAAATTCTGAAAAACTTCTCTATATACAACATTTGTGGTGGTATTTGTATCATTATCATCAAGTAAGATCTTCAATCCACCACGACTTCTAACCCTTGAAACAGCAACATAGAATTGTCCATGAGTGAATATTGGCTTCTGCAACAATAAACCAACGTCAGACAGTGATTGTCCTTGGCTCTTGTTTATCGTCATTGCATATGAGGGCATCAGAGGAAATTGTCTTCTCTGAAACTTAAATGGCAATCTGGGATCAGCAGGCGTAAGAGACATTCTTGGAATTAGTACCATTTGCCATGCATTTTGGCCACTGATAAATCTTGCTTCGACAACATGGTTGCCAAGCCTTGTGATCATCAATCGAGTCCCATTACATAAACCATTTGCATGATCTATGTTTCTCAACAACATAACATGAGTACCTACTTTCAAAAATAATTCATGATTCTGAACCCCTGAGCATCTTATACTATTTAAGAATTCCGGAGTATGAACTTCTTGCAGCAAACCCGTATTGTTATCTGAGTTGCATGTCGAGTCGCAACTTAAATACAATCTGCCCTCACCCTTGTTCAGAGAAAGCATGTATTGATTTACAGATTCAACCGCATTTAAAGTTGGTGCAAGAATTGCTCGTTCTTGTAGATAAGTTGTATCTGCAATATCAGTATCATATGATGGAAAAGTACTATGAACAATTGCTGAAATTGGATCTCCTGACCATTTCAATACAATATCATCAGGGATGTCAATATTTACATGTCCATCATTTGGGCCACCGATTGTACCGTCTCCAATATCAGCAATCCAATTTGCAAATTGTTCAACCTCATCAGCTACATCATCAGGCCCCAAATTCGACAGTCTTAAATTTTTTGTTAATCTTAAGACTTGACAGTCTTTCCATAGATAAGAAGAATTTATTGTGGCATTAATAATATCATGTCTGCTTCCTTTTGGAATAATTGGTAAGATCTGTCGAAAATCTCCTCCAAAAATGATTGTTTTTCCTCCAAAAATTCTACGTGCATTTGAAGAATCAGATACACGCATTATATCTCGAAGTGTTCGATCCAAAGCTTCAAAGCAGTATTTGTGCATCATAGGTGCCTCATCCCAAATTATCAGCTTGCATCTAAGAATCAGTTCTGCTAGCAGACTTCCTTGAATAATATTACAGGTGGAATCCTCATTTGGATTTAACGGTATCTTAAATCTTGAATGCGCTGTCCGTCCACCTGGTAATAATATAGAAGCAATACCACTTGATGCAGCATTTAAAACTATTTCTCCTTTTGATCTGAACACTGCTGATAATGTTTTCCATATGAATGTCTTTCCAGTACCTCCGTATCTATACAGAAAGAACATCCCTCCTAATTCCGATGATATAGCATCCAATACAATTCGATACACATTGTGTTGTTCATCTGTTAGTTTGCTAACAAACACTTTGTGATCATTTTCCAATTCCGTCCTATCATATCTCATTTCATCATTTATAAATCTATTTTCCTGAGATTGAAAAAAAAGTCAGAACGTGGAAATGGCATACCTTCAAATTCTCGTAAAGTACTTCCAAAACTCTTCATCAACTTTTTAATTTCCACCAGACAATAACTTTGAATTTGCTCATCAGTCAAGTGCAATTCTGTACAATTATAAGAATAGTTAATAATGGAATTTAATATATTATGCAACAGTTAAACAAAGATTAAACAATTATAATTTAAAGTACCAGGGTGTTGCAGTATTGATCGTTGCTTATATAATATATCATCTGCTAAATACATCCAACAACTATTCCACACAACTTCTGGACGTCCAATTGAATCAGAAGCTAACAATGTAACAAATAACTTTCTGAGAGAGATTGTAATACCCCGTAAATTAATTTCTGCTTAATTGCAGTTAAGTGTGTGATTACTGTACAAACACAGTAATTTCCAGTCAGATTAGGGTCGAAAGTATCCGTTAAGTTTCATTGAATTCAAGGTGAATTAATTCCCGAAGGTGGGTTAATTATTATTTCAGGTAGGGTATATTCCCTTTTCAGTATGGAAAGCTGAAATCATAATTTTAGATAAATTCGATTTCTATTCTTTTAAATTTACGGTGTATGTTTATCGTGAATTAGATATTCCGATAAATATTTTTAGGATTGGGAAAATCAGATAATCTCCAGTCATTCAGTGTTTAAATTTAGATAATTTAAACAGAGGGATTTAAAAGCCGAGAGAATTAGATATTCTCAAGTTCGGACATTTTAAATTATTGAGAATTTAAAACCAGTATTTTAAAGTAGTGTTTTAAAAATTTATAATTTCAAATAAATATTGTTTTAAAATAAGTGAATTATTTTAGCAATATCGATTTAGTTCGGGATTTTTCTGGAGACAGAAAATATCACGATAATCAAACAATCGGTATTTAAAATGGGTATTTTTTTTAAGGTCAACCAAGGCATGGGAGGCCATGCCATTCCCCTCACCTCTCCCATGCCTCTCACATTACCTTGTTCCCCAAAGTAAGTAAATAGATACATTTGTATAGTGATTCATTTCATCATCTTCATTTACCATGAATTTTCGAGAGAGAAAGAGAGGGAAAATGCAGCAGAGCAAGCCCTCATTTTCTTCTTCTTCTTCTTCTTCTTCTTCTTCTTCTTCTTCTTCTTCTTTCCCATTCACTTCTTTATCTTCTTGCTCAAAATTATCAAGAGAGAGAGAGAGAGAGAAGCAAGAAGTTGTAGCCATTGTTGAGAAGAGTTCAAACTTGTTCCAGCCGTTCTTCACTGTTCGTTTCCAGCGTCGTCGTTGGAAGCTTCGTCTCCATCGATCCATCTTCTTCCAAGTTTCTTCCAACATTTCCCCATTGTTGTCTTGAGAGGTATTTCGAAAACTATAGTTTTGTAGTTATGTTTTTAGTTTTCGGCATCGATATATATATATATATATATATATATATATTTGGTTTGTATTTTAAAGCATGCATTCCGGATTTAAACTTAAGAAGTTGTTGTTTGAATTCTTGGTGTTCAAATGATGTTTGATGGTAGAAATGAGGTAGTTTATGTTTAAAGCTTGTAGATGATTATGTGTTTTGAGTGGTGTTGTGAAGTTGTGTTGAAAATGGCGTCTATCGTCGTTCATGCGACTCTCGGACTCAGTCCCGCGCGACCGCGGGGACGCGCGCGAGCGCACAGGTCGCGCGCCCGCGCACTTCGCGTTCGGCAGTTTCGCCACCCTTCGGTAAAACGAGCATAACTCCCTCGTTTTACGTCGGATTGAGACACCGTAAATTTTTCCGGAAACTAGAATTTCGTGGCTTTCCAATGGTATAGGTCCCATTCTCTAATTCGTTCTGAGTAAATTATGAAAAATAGGCAAAGTTGGGTAATGTTTCGGTTTTCAGGAAGTCATGGCAATTCTGCCACCTTTTGGTAAAACGGGTATATCCGTTTCATTTGTTATCATCTTAAGCCACCGTAAATTTTTAAAAATTCTATACTTCCGTGGCTTTCTAATGGTATATAGCTCAGTCCCTAACTCTTCCTGAATCGATCGTGAAAAATCTTCAAAGTCAAGTCACGAGTTTATTTTCAGAAATTCTTGCAGTTCTGCCACCTTCTAGTAAAACGATCATAACTTTTTCGTTAGTTATCGTCTTAAGTCACCGTAAATTTAGATGTAAACTAGACTTCTGTGGCTTTCCATTGGTATATGGTACAATGCCTACACCTTAGTGATTCAAAACAGAGAATTTTTCAGAGATAGACGTTATGTGGAACGTTGTTTAGTCAACGAACTTTGTGATGACTTTGTTCCTAGAATCTAATTGTGATTATGTTAAGGTATTTTTGATACCTTAAATGATGATGATGTATGCCTTAATATGTTGAATAGCTAGGGTTGAGAATAACTCTTAAGCTAAGATAAAATTTAGAACGGATACTAGACCCTGATAGGCCTTCGTGTCATGTTGAGTCCTGTTAGTTTTAGGATCAACATGCTAAGTATATTTTTATATATTGAAGGCTAGCAGATCCGTAAGGGATAAGGCCTGTGAAGAATTAGCAGCTGCCCTTTTAAAACATCGGTGAAAGGTGGGCTTTCTTTTCAACGGACTCTTAGTCCAAATAATGATTTGAGTTTTTACTCACCAGCAGTTAATTATTTCTAATGCAAATAAATGATTGTCATGCATAAAATGTTTGTTTTGTATGATATCCTTATCCGTATTTAGTTAGTTCGCAAGGGACTTTCTAACTCTTAAATCGATCGAGCCTCGTGCTAACTTAGCGTGTTAACCGAGGTTAGTGTACACTTGGGTCGGTGATATTAGGAAGAGGGAAAGGCTGAGCGGAGCTATTCCTGACTAAGACATCGACGATGCTAAACGTCCTTGGAAAAGGCTGAGCGGAGCTATTCCTCGGAGTTTAGTTCAGATATGTATTCATGGAAAAGGCTGAGCGGAGCTATTCCTTGGCACACCAGTTGGGATATGGATGATCATACAACAGAAAGGCACGCGCAATGACAAGAAAATGATTTAGTAAAACATAGGGCCTTTTCAGATAAAACCCCTATGTGTTTACTCAGATGCATGACAATAAAACCAGTTTTAAGAAATGTTCATAATATAAGATATATTATGATATTTTTGGCAATGTGTTCACTGAGTATACTTGTACTCAGCCCTGCATGTTTGTTTTTAAATGTGCAGGTTGAGTGTTGATGGTGCAGGGTGAAGTGCTGAGAAAGAAAGTTGTTTTGTACATGACTCAGAATATTTCCTGTATTTTGTTATACTATAATGCTTCCGCTAATTAAGTCTAATCGAGTCAAGTCTTCAGTATGTCTTGAACTCGCTGATACCTTTTTGTTATTCTAAGGTATCTATATTTATTCAGTTATATTTTGAGAAATAAAAGTCAGTTCAGAACTTGAGTTCACTGCAAATATCGTTCCTGGAATACAGTTTTTCATTCCTTTATTTAAATATTTTCGGTTCGCGCCTTGATCCATCCTTCATTGGGATCGAGTCTTGCCAAACACACTTCATATTATCAAATATTAATTTAGGGTCGTGACAGAGTGGTATCAGAGCATTTTTGCTCTGAGCTCTAAGTACTTTCAGTTAAGTCTAAGATTGTTCCTTAGGCTGTTCAGTGATCAGTCAACAACTCTCAGCAATCCCTCACATTAGTCTCAACCAAAGAAAAAAAGGTAGGTGATTGTCAAAATTACAGTATTCAAGCAGGCCATTCAGATAATGGCAAGATTTTGAAAATGTTTCAGTTCAGGCCATTCAGAAAATGGCGAGATTTGAGAATCTTTCGGTTTAGGCCATTCAGATAATGACGAGATTTTGAAAATCTTTCAGTTCAGGCTATTCAGATAATAGTAAAGTTATAAAAATTTTCAGTTAAGACATTTAGATAATGGTGATATTTTTATAAGAGTATTCAGATCAGGCCATCCAGATGTTGGCAAAATTTTTATAAAATCATTCAGACCAGGCCTTTCAGAAGTGGCGATTTTATAAAAATTTTCAGTAAGACCATTCAGATAATGGCATGGTAAGACCAATCAGATATTGGCAAAAGTTATGCATCATAAAAAGTTTTTGAAAGCCCTTTATGTTTAAAAGAGTTTCAATTATTTTTGTTTCGTTGAGGCAAGCTCACGATGTAACAGTTAAGCAGGCACCCAAGGTTGCCAGATTGCAGCAGTGCAGTTTTGATAATTGCAAAGTTCCATTGAGTCAGATTTTAGATAAGTCGAGCTTTTGCACGATCAAACTTCAGATAAGTCAGGTTGTTTCATGAATTTAAGCCATAGAGAACGTAGAGGAATTTAGAGGAATCTAGATTGCCTTAGTTCCCTTTAAGTTGGCTTTCATTTAAGTAAAGACTCAGCTAGTGGAACCTGATGAAGAAATTCAGCAAGTTCAAGAAGTTGAAGGAAAAAAAAAAAGTTTCAGAATCAGATCCAGTTTCAGGAGGCATGATGATCCGGAATTCCAGTTCCAGTAGCTGATGCATCAAGTCCTCGTTTCAGTAAGGTTTGTGAATTATCATTTTGAAGCCTCGAGCTGAATTTATTTTGAGTTGGCGTCTCAAAATAAATCAGTCCAGAAATCTTCAAGATAGAATCTTAAAAATTTTAGTTCAAGTCAGCGTCTCGAACTAGATCCTTCAGAGATTTTACTTTTCGAGTCAATGTCTCAAAAAGGGTAACCTTAATTTTTTTTAATCTCGAGTTAGCGTCTCGAGGTAAAAACTTCAGTATTTGAGTCAACATCTCAAATAGTAAGTTCAGAGGTTTCAAGTTAGAAACTTGAAAAGTAGTCAGAAGATTTCTATTTCAAGTTAGTGCCTTGAAATAGAGTTTAAGAGTTCAAGATTTTCCAGCAGAAGTTTCGAAAGTCGATTAGGGATGTTCAAAAGCAGTGAAGAATATTCGAGTCAGCGTCTCAAAAATAAACTTAGAAATGTTCTAAGTCAGAGAGTTCAGCAGTAAGAAATTATTTCGGCTTATATAAATGAGTTTCTCGTGAGAAATCTCTTTTATATTTCAGATGGCGGGACATAGACGTATGGTACGGAAAAGTATGCCTTATCCGACATATGTAGCACAGTATACCTTATAGTTCAGGACTTGTGAGCCAGAGAGCGGGGATACCTTAGCAGGGTTCTTATCATGCTACCATGAGATATGGGTGCATGTGAAGCTCAGAGATGTGGATGGTATTCAGCACCTGCTTAGAGTGCTCCCACAGCAGTGGCGTGGATGGGCAACAGAGGCCTCATATTTATATATATGCCAACATTCACAGACTTTTGAGCTGATGGCGAATTTGCCTGAGTTTATCACCCTACTCATGCACCAGTACCTTACTCAGCGTGTACCTCCTCCAAACCCATATGCTCAGATGTACGGCTATGTTTTCAAGGATGAGCCACTTAGGGGAGTTTATGACCGTCATATCCCTCCCATTTTAGTAGCACGGGTAACACTACTTCTGAAGCCAGCAGTACGGTTAGACACTAATCTCTTACCCGTCAGAGATGCATGAATGATCAGGAGGTAGGACCCTCATGAGTGAGGCAAGCAGTCTCGGGAGACACAGATGATGACCTTCCTCCCAGAAGTGCCAGGTGGTGGCAGGTTCTCCGGAGAGGACCATAGAGTTTGTGCACAAGGTGCACCACCAGAGAGCTAAGGAGAGAGGTACAACAGCTGCAAACTGTCTGGTACTAGCAGTTGAGGATGAGTCAGAGGATGATTCCTCAGAGGATCCGTAGTTAGATGAGGGAGAAGACCCCTCAGAGGATCCATATGATAATCAGTCGGCCAATAGCTCATCCGACTAGTTTAGCCTTTGTACTATATCAGTTATATTTTGTATTAGGATGATATATTTTATCATGTACATTTCAGTAGTTGAATGTGATCCCTAGAGGACCATTCTTGGGACTTAAGCATTTCCATCTTTGAGAAGGAATGTGTTATCTTGTAAGCATTCAATCGTCCAGACATGGCTGGTTTTTGCAGTACCCATGCAGTAGAAATGTACTCAGAAGACCTCATTTGAGGTGGTTTCCCTGATATATATATTTAAGACTAGAAGGACTGTTGATTTAAGCTTTAGAGTTTCAAGAATAGTGCCACCAAGAGCAGCACGTAGATGAAAGGTGAATGTGAATCCCGTAAGACAAAATAGGCCTAGAGGGAGAACTCCAAGGCAAGAAGGACAGGAAAGAGTGGAGGAAGAACAACAAGAAGGACATGAGGAATAAAGAGAGCAGACACCTTCCCCACCTCCACAACGCAGAATTTAGGAGCTTTTTCTGCGACAAAACCCTCCATCATTTGATGGAGCAGGAACCCCGGCCGATGCTGAGGCATGGATCCGAGCAATGGAGTGGATTTTTAATTTCCTCCGCTGTGATAACTAGGAGCGACTCTCCTGTGTAGCATTCCAGTTAACTAGATCTGCAGATTTCTGGTGGGAGTCTAGAAGGAGGACCATGACTCCGGAGCAGCTTGATGCTTACACGTGGGATCAGTTCAAAACTGGATTCTACGACAAATACATTCCTAAGACGTTCAGAGTCAAGAAGGAAGCAGAGTTTCATACTCTGAAACAAGGGAAGATGTCCGTCATAGAGTACGAGCGAGTATTCTGTGAGTTATCACGGTATGCTCCTCTTCAGGTAGATACTGATGAGAAGATGGCATCTAAGTTCAGATCAGGACTGAGGCATGAGATTGCCATGTCTTTGGCAAGTCGGGAAGACCTAACCTATGCTGAGTCGTTGAATAGGGCATTGGACATCGAGGCAGTAATGCCTGAAGAAAGAAAGGCCCCAGTATCAGCTCCAGTACCTACTTCAGCACCAGCACCAGCCAGAACTCCATCACAGAGTTTTCAAAGGAAGAGAAAGTGGAATGGTGGAGGAAACCAGAACAAGAACCAAGGCTACAGAAAGCCTTGGCAGGGAAATAGGCAGCAGGGCCAGCAAGGTGCCCCTGCTCAGGGAAGAACTACACCATCACAACCCAACATTCCTCTATGCCCAAGGTGCAACAAAAGCCACCAGGGCATGTGTCAGGCCGACAACACGGGTTGCTATAACTGTGGCCAGGAGGGTCACTATGCAAGGAATTGCCCGAAGGCACAACAAAGAGGGAACCCTCAGCAACTTAAGGCCTTGCAGGCATTGGGGCAACAAAGTCAACAACCCCAGCAACAACAATATCAACAGCAACAGCAGAGGCAGATGCAACAAGAAAATCGCAGGTCTTATGCAATGAACCCCAGTTCCTCCGGGAAAGGAAAGCAGAAAGGTAATCTTGCAGGTATGGGCAAACTTCATGGCATGCCTTTAGTTGTTTTATTTGATACTGGAGCATCGCACTCCTTTATTTCATCAGCATGCTGTGAAAAGTTAGAGCTTAAAACTGAACGAGCTAGTCATAAGAAAAAGATTTTAACACCAACTGGTGGAACCATGACTACGACTCATGTTTGCTCGAACATAGAAATAGACTTAGGAACAACTAGGATTAAGGCTGATAATCTTAGTGTCCTACCGATGTAATCCTAGGAATGGATTGGTTGTCAGAAAACCATGCCACGATCCTATGTAGCGAAAGGAAGATATCATTCCAAGTTCCAGGAGAAGAGCCAACAAGTTTTCACGGCATAGAGATGGGAAAGTTCACTCCAATGATTTCAGCGCTACAGGCCAAGAAGATGATCAAGAGAGGAAATCAAGCTTTCCTGGTTTATCTAAACAAGATAGATGATATAGAGAGGACAATAGAAGATGTTCCAGTTGTACAAGAGTTTGCAGATGTTTTTCCAAAGGATTTACCAGGACTGCCACCAAACCGACAAGTCGAGTTCGTAATAGATTTGGAACTGAGAACAGTCCCAATTTCAAAAGCTCCATACAGAATGACCCCAAAGGAGTTGCAAGAACTCAAGATTCAGCTTTAGGAATTACTAGACCTAGGTTCCATCCGACTTAGTGCGTCACCTTAGAGAGCACCAGTTCTGTTTGTGAAGAAGAAGGATGGCACATTAAGGATGTGCATAGATTACCGTGAGCTGAATAAGTTGACGTTGAAGAACAAGTATCCTTTGCCTAGAATAGATGATCTATTTGATCAGCTCAAGGGAGCGAGAGTGTTCTCAAGATTGACCTAAGGTCTTGGTATCATCAACTGAAGATCAAGTCAGAAGACATACCCAAGACAGCTTTTCATACCCGGTATGGTCATTACGAGTTTACGGTAATGCCGTTCGGATTGACAAATGCCCCAACAGTATTCATGGACCTCATGAATAGAGTATTTCATCCATTTTTGGATCAATTTGTCCTTCTGTTCATAGATGATATTCTCATCTATTCCAAGAATGAATCAGATCATGCAGAGCATCTGAGGACAGTGTTAGAGACACTCAGAAATGAGCGACTTTACGCCAAGTTCAGCAAATGTGTGATACAACCCGAGCTGAGGAGATGGCCGATCCAATCAAGGTGCCAGAAGGACCGGTAACACGAGCAAGAGCTAAAAGGTTCAAGGAAAGCCTCAATGGGTTCATGCGAGAGATCTGGAACCAAGAGTTAGCTAAACGACCCGTAGAAGGAGAAGAACCCGATACCAAGTGGAAGATAGTGATCTCAAGCTGCGGGCACGGACTACAGCACGAGCCACGACGCGAGCAGCCGGTCGCGCCGCTTGACGCGAACTACAGCGTGGGTGAACACGCGAGTGGATCCGGTCGCGCCACCAATGCTTCGGGCAATGAGACTGGCGCGTTCTACAGCGTGACCTAAGGCGCGAGTGAAGCCGGTCACGCCACAGACGCTATGCGGAATGAGACTGGCGCGACCTACAGCGCGAGTGGAGGCACGATTGACCCCGTTTCGCGCCCATCTGGGCATGTCCGGAATTGCGCGATTCTTATGTTTTATTTCCTAGTTTGATTAGGTTTTTGGACCAACTATATAAGGCTTGTAAGACCTTTATTTTTAACAACTTTGATTTCATTAATTTTATTTACGTGAGTTTTCACTTTTCTCTCTAAGAGAGTTATTCGGGTTTCATAACACAACGTGAAATTCAATCGACTTATCAAACGGAATCACATCCCCGTTTGTGGCGTCATCAACCAATCCAAGTTCGTGTTTCCAATTGATTGAGGGTCTCGTCTTAATCGTGTTCGAGGTTTGACATCTTTGAGAGGCTAGGGTTTGGATTCATCCATCCATTCCGTGGAATCTGCTACAATCCTGGATAAATCATCTGCCGTCTTTGTCGTATGCCGGCGAGGATCGCATCAGTGTGAATTTTGGCTAAAGGAAGTAATGTTCCTTGGACACATTGTGTTCAGAAGAAGGCATCAAAGTGGACTCCTCTAAAGTAGAGGCAGTACAAGAATGGAAGTCTCCAACTACTCCAAACGAAATCAGAAGTTTCTTGGGATTAGCTAGATTCTATAGGAGATTCATAGAAGGATTCTCCAAGATAACTAGGCCAATGACACAATTGCTAAGGAAGGGAATCAAGTACCAATGGTCAGAAGAATGTGAAGCCAGTTTCCAGGAGCTTAAGAAGAGATTAACCACTGCTCCAGTGTTAGCTATCCCAGTCAGTGATAAAGAGTTTGTGATTTACACGGATGCTTTAAAGAATGGATTAGGCTGTGTCCTAATGCAAGAAGGTAAAGTCATAGGTATGCATCCAAACAGTTAAGACTTCATGAATTGAATTATCCTACGCATGACTTAGAACTGGCAGCAATAGTGCATGCCTTGAAAATCTGGAGACACCACCCATACGGAGTTAGGAGTGAAATTTTCACAAATCACAAGAGTCTAAAGTACTTTTTCAAGTAAAAAGATTTAAATATGAGACCGCGCAGATGGCTTGAATTGGTAAAGGACTATGACTGTGGAATCAGTTATCGCCCAGGCAAGGCTAATGTGGTAGTAGATGCCTTGAGTCGTAAAACAAGCAGATTAGGCTTTCTCCTCACTCAGGAGGAGAAACTCATCAAGGATTTTGAAAGCTTATAGCTAGAGGTGGTTTACCCACCTGAGATGATTGTATGTCATGTGGCAACATTAGTAGTTGTACCAGATCCCCGAGGAAAGATAATTGAGGCACAGAGAAAAGATCAAACCATGGAAGAGATGCGCTTGAAGATCAGATCGGGGAAAACAGAAAGCTTCAAGGAAGCATCAGATAATGCTATCCCTTATGAAGATAGGATATGTGTCCCACCCTGTGTTGAGCTCAGAAATGAGATCATGAGCGAGGCTCACAATACTCCATATACAGCACACCTCAAATAATACATATCCCCACTACCTGGAGGAACAAAGAAAATTCTTCCAATTGAAAAATTTTGTTTCCTCGGCACCCATTCCTTTTTAGCTTGTTTCCAAACAAATTTTGTTGGAAATTGAACATAAGTAAGTTTCCGCGCTTCCGGATACTTCTTATTTGCTTCAAACCAAGCTAAAAATATACTTTTATGGACAGTTGGTCTATTGAGGACATCATCCATTGAATCAGAATCTTGAAAGAAAACTGTCTTTTCATTTTCAAGATGAAAACTTAATCTCTCAACAGGAGGGTATTTGTATTGAGTTTGAAATCCAAATATTCTCCATGCAGCCTCGCAGGGGGAATTATATCTGCAATCATAATACATACTTATTTCATCAATATTTTTCCCACTTTCATCATCTTGAGTGGTCTGATAAAATGTTGCGGTGACACGATCATGAACTTTGTTCACATATTTGAACAAATATTTTATTGATCTTGACTGATTGCACCATTCCACATTTATATGGGCAACATACTTCATCAGAAGGAATCGATTGTGAGGAACCACATATCTATTATCCATCAGCATTCCATTCTTCAAAATCGTTCTTCCATTGTCTCTCATCTATATATTGTATATCCCTCTTCATCTGTGGTTGTTGTCTCAGTAAAAATTTTTGGAAAATATTTACTGCAGCGACTATTTCTCATGCAGGGTGAATTTTTTTTCGCAACACCACATGGACCATGAATCATGAATTCCTATACAATTGTGTAATATTGTCGATCTAGATCTTTATCAGGTATTTCAGCTGATATAATTTGATCAATCACTTCTGATCCTCGATTTTGATCTTCTTTCGATATGAAAAGCAAGATATGCGCATGTGGAAGACCCCTCTTTTGAAATTCAATAGTGTACACAACTATAATTCAAAGTAAAAACAATTACATTATATTAAAATAAAACTTTGAAAGAATAATTTGAATAAAATTAAGACATACCTGCTTTAACATTTCCAAAGACATTGTTTTGAAGCAGATCGTAAATCAAATTGTCCAACTTCATTTTGAACACTCGACAAATAATATCCACGATCTTCAGGTTTCAATCCTTTTTCCTGCACATATCTTACAATTTCTGGCAACCTTGGATTGCATGTGAATGTGATGAATAGATTTGGATATCCAGCCCACTGACAAATAGCCATAGTATCTTGGTAATTTTGAATCATGTATCGAGCTCCTCCAGTGAATGTTGAAGGTAGGATAACTCGTTTTCCTTGATTTGCGGGATTTCGGATAAATTCAATTCCTATTCTTTTAAATTTGCGGCGTGTATTTATCGTGAATTAGATATTCCGATAAATATTTTTAGGACTAGGAGAATCAGATATTCTCCAGTCATTAGTGTTTAAATTCAGATAATTTAAACAGGGTGAATTTAAAATCCGAGAGAAATAGATATTCTCTAGTTCGGATGTTTTAGTGGTCGAGAAATTTAAAATCAGTATTTTGAAGTGGTATTTTAAAACCAAGTAATTTTAGAAAAATTATTATTTTAAAATAAGTGATTTATTTCATCAAGCTCGGGTAAGTTCGGGATTTTTCCGGAGACAGAAAATATCACGATAACCGAATAACCGGTATTTGAATCGGGTATTTTCTTGGTCAAACCCCATGAGTGGGAGGCCATGCCTCAAGTCTTTTCACCCATGCCATTCACCTCACCTCTCCCCACACCCCCCCACGTTTTTTTTTATATCAATCAAAACATTTCTCTTCTTCATTCTTTCTTCAAAAAGAATCGAGAGAGAGAGATCAAGAATAGCAGCTGCCTTTCCTTTCTTCTTCATTTCCATCTCCATCTCGTTCTTCCTTTCTTCTTCATTCTTCCTGCTTAAAAGTTTGAGAGAGCGAGAAAGAAAAAGAGAGCAACAAGAAACATCCATATCCATTTTCGTTTTTTTTTTCAAAGGAGAGAGAAAGAGAGTGAAGTTGCAGAGCTTGTTCCAGCTCCTTCAAGCTTTTCCATTGTGTTTCAATGGTATTTCGAAAACTAGAAATTTGTTTGACACATGTTTTAGTTTTTCGTGAGAAATATGTATATATTGTGTTGCAAAAACTTGAGATAGCATGTTAATGTTTAAGCATGTTGGGATGAGATTTGATGTTTCAATGCATGATTGATAACATGTTAGTTGGTAGAAATGAGTTTCTAGATGTTTTTTGATGATTTGAATGCTTGTATATCGAGTATCATGGCGTCTGTCATCGTTTACACGACTCTCAGCCTCAGTTCTGCGCGACCGTGGGGACGTGCGCGAGCGCGCACAGGTCGCGCGCCCGCGCAAGTCGCGCGCCCGCGCACTTCGCTTTCGGCAGACTTGCCACCCTTCGGTTAAACGAGCATAACTCCCTCGTTTTACATCCGATTGAGACACCGTAAATTTTGCCAAAAACTACACTTAATTGGCTTTCAAATGGTATAGGTCTCATTCTCTAAATCATTCTGAGTAAATTATGAAAAATCGGCAAAGTGGGGTCATGTTTCGGTTTTCATGAAATCATGGCAGTTCTGCCACCTTTTGGTAAAACGGGTATATCCGTTTCATTTGTTATCATCTTAAGCCACTATAAATTTTTAAAAATTCTAGACTTCCGTGGCTTTCTAATGGTATATATCTCAGTCCATAACTCTTCCTGAATCAGTCGTGAAAAATCTCCAAAGTCAGGACACGAGTTGTTTTCGGAAATTCGGGCAATTCTGCCACCTTCTAGTAAATCGGCTATAATTTTTGGTTAGTTATCGCCTTGAGTCACCGTAAATTGTGTAAAATTCTACATTTCCGTGGCTTTCCAACGGTATAGGGCACGTTCCCTGCACCCTAGCGTGTCAAAACAGAAAATTCCGCAAAGTTGATCGTTGTGCAGAATGTTGTTTGATCTAAGTTTAATGATTGATCTTGTTTTTAGAAAATCGAATTGCGATGATGTTAAGGTATTGTTGATACCTTAAATGATGATGATATATGCCTTAATATGTCTAATAGCTAGGGTTGAGAATAACCCTTAAGCTAAGAGAATTTAGAACGGATACTAGACCATAATAGGCCTTCGTTTCGTGTTGAGTCCTATCGGATTTGGATCAACATGCTAAGTGCATTTTTATATATTGAAGGCTAGTAGATCCGCAAGGGATAAGATTAGTGAGGAACTAGCTGCTGCAGTAATTAAAAAACGTCGGTGAAAGATGGGCTTTCTTTTCAACGGACTCTTAGTCCAAATAATGATTTGAGTTTTTACTCATCTGCAGTTAATTATTTCTGATGCAAATAAATTATTGTCATGCATAAAATGTTTGTTTTTGTATGATATCTTATCCGTATTTAGTTAGCTCGCAAGAGGCTTTCTAACTGTTAAATCGATCGGGCCTCGTGCTAACTTAGCGTGTTAACCGAGGTTAGTGTACACTTGGGTCGGTGATATTAGGAAGAGAGAAAGGCTGAGCGGAGCTATTCTTGACTAAGACATCGACGATGCTAAACGTGCAATGGAAAAGGCTGAGCGGAGCTATTCCTTGATCGGCGTTTAGTAATGGTATGTAGAGTGCGGAAAAGGCTGAGTGGAGCTATTCCTTGGCACTCGAGTGCGGAAAGAACTATTCCTTGGCACTCCGTTTGGATATGGATGATCATACAACAGAAAGGCGTACGCAAAGACAGAAAATGATTTAGTAAAACATAGGGCCTTTTCAGATAAAACCCCTATGTGTTTACTCAGAATGCATGATAATAAAACAGATTTGATAAATATTCATAATATCAGATATATATTATGATATATATTTTGGCAATGTGTTCACTGAGTATACTTGTACTCAGCCCTGCATATTTGTTTTGAAATGTGCAGGTTGAGTGTTGATGGTGCAGGGTGAAGTACTGAGGTATTTATTTATTTAGTTATATTTTCTGAATTGAAACTCAGTTCTGAATTAGAGTTCACTGCAAATATTGTTCCTGGATTGCAGTGGTTTATTCTTTTATTTAATTATTTCCGGTTCGCCTCTTGATCCATCCTTCATTGGGATTGAGTCGTGCCAATCACACGTCGCATTAATTGGATATTAATGTGGGGTCATGACAGAGTGGTATCAGAGCCAGGTTTTTGCTCTGAGCTCTAAGTTCTTTTCAAGTGAAGTCTAAGATTGTTCCTTAGACGATTCAGTTTTTACTCCGAACTCTAAGTTCATTCAGTTAAGTCTAAGATTGTTCCTTAGACTGTTCAGTGAACAGTTAACAACTCTCAGCACTCCCTCACATCAAGCTCAACCAAAGAAAGGTATGGAATTTTCAAATTTCAGTATTCAGTTCAGGCCATTCAGATAATGGCGAGATGTTGAAAATCTTTCAGTTCAGGCTATTCAGATAATAGCAAAGTTATAAAAATTTCCAGTTAAGCCATTCAGATAATGGTGAGAATTTTTATAAAGTATTCAGATCAGGCCATCCAGATGTTGGCAAATTTTTTATAAAATCATTCAGTTCAGGCCATCCAGATGTTGGCGATTTTATAAAATTTTTCAGTAAGACCATTCAGATAATGGTATGGTAAGACCAATCTGGGATTGGCAAAAGTTTTGTAAGACCAATCAGGGATTGGCAAAAGTTGTGCATCAGAAAAATGTTTATTAAAGCCCCTGTATGTTTTAAAAAGTTTGAATGATTTTTATTTCGTTGAGGCAAGCTCACGAAGCAGCAGCTAAGAAGGCACAAAGGTTGCCAGATTCCAGTTTTGCAGTTTAGATAATTGCAAAAGTTCAGTTATGTCAGGCTTTTGATAAGTCCGACTTCAAGTACAGTCGAATTTCAGATAAATTAGACTGTAAGAATTTTGTGCTATTATTTTTATAATGAGCATGCAGTTTAGATCAGAGTGATCTAATTATTATCAGGTTGTTTCCATGAATTTAAGCCTCAGAGAACGTAGAGGAATTTAGAGGAATCTAGATTGCTTTAGTTCCCTTTAACTTGGCTTTCATTTAAGAAAAAAAAAAAGAGAAAAGAAAAAAAAACTCAGCAAATGGAACCTGACGAAGAAATACAGCCAAGTTCAAGAACCTGAAGGAAAAAGACAAGTTTCAGAATCAGATCCAGTTTCAGGAGGCATGATGATCAGGGGTTCCAATTTCAGTAGCTGATGCATCAAGTCCTCGTTTCAGTAAGGTTTGCGAATTAGTGTTTCGAAACCTCGAACCGAAATTATTTTGAGTCAGCGTCTCAAAATAAACCAGTTCAGAAGTCGTCAAGATTGAATCTTGAGTATGCTAGTTCGAGTCAGCGTCTCGAACTAGATCTCTCAGAAATTTTTACTTCGAGTCAGCGTCTCGAGGTAAACCAGCAGTATTTTGAGTCAGCATCTCAAAATAAATCAGTCCAGGAACCTTCAAGATTGAATCTTGAAAATGTAGTTTGAGTCAGCGTCTCGAACTAGATCCTTCAGAGATTTTACTTTTCGAGTCAGCATCTCGAAAAAAATAACCTCAAGAATTTTATCTCGAGTTAGCGTCTCGAGGTAAAACTTCAGTATTTTGAGTTAGCGTCTCAAAATAAGTAAGAATGAAATGTTCAAGTTAGAAATTTGAAATGGAGCCAGCTGGAGAGAAAGTCCAGCTGAGCTGAGAAGTCCAGCTGAGCTGAAGAGCTAGCTGGAGAGACCCAACTGAAGAGCCAGTTGGAGAGTCCACCTGGAGGGTCAGCTGGAGAGTCCAGCTGAACTGGAGACCCAACTGGAGAGCTAACTGATGACCAACTGATCATCAACCGAACTGAACTGAGTACAAGTTAAATCAGCAGACTGGAGGAAGCACGGACTAGGCTATCCGGCGCTAGGTGCCCAAACCGGCACTGGGTAAAAATTTTGTCAGGATTTTCGATGATCAGTCAGAGGAGGAAAAGGTCCCCTCGGAGAATCCGCAGTCAGATAAGGATCCCTTAGAGGATCCACAGTCAGATAAGGACCCCTCGGAGAATCCGCAGTCAGAGGAGGAAGAGGACTCCTCGGAGGATCCAGGATGGTCGGTCGGCCAGTAGCTCGTCCGACTAGTTTAGCTTTTGAGCTATGTCAGTATATTTTATATCAGGAGGACTTGTTTTGTATATACATTTCAGTAATTGAATGTGTTCCCTAGAGGACCATTCTTGGGATATAGATATTCCCACTTTTGAGACAGGAATGCGTTGGTTTGTAAACATTCTGTCGTCCAAATATGGCTGTTTTTTTTGCAGAACCGATGCATCAGAAAATGTACTTGTAAGACCTCGTTTGAGGCAAATTTTCCTGATATGTGTATTTAAGCCTAGAAAGGCTGTTGACTTATGCTTCAGAGTTTCAAAGTGTTTTACGTGCTCAGGATATGTTAAGGATCAGTTAAAGCATGAGTCATTTATACAGCAGTAGGCAGTGACTTAGTTATTAATTATAATGGGAAATTATAATTAAAGAATGGTACCAACAGGAGCAGCGCGTAGAGGAAATGTGAATGTGAATTCCGTAAGACAAAATAGGTCTAGAGGGAGACCTCCAAGGCAAGAAAGACAGGAAAGAATGAAGGAAGAACAACAAGAAAGCCAAGAAGAGCAAAGGGAGCAGACACCTCCCTTACCTCCACAGCGCAGAATTGAGGAACTTTTTCTGTGACAGAACCCTCCATCGTTTGATGGAGCAGGAAATCCATCAGATGCCGAAGCATGGATAAGATCCATGGAAAGGATTTTTTTAATTTCCTCCGCTGTGATAACCAGGAGCGACTCTCCTATGTAGCATTTTAGTTAACAAGATCTGCAGATTTCTGGTGGGAGTCTAGAAGGAGGACCATGACTCCGGAGTAGCTTGATGCCTATACGTGGAATCAGTTCAAAACTGGATTCTACGACAAATACATTCCCAAGACGTTCAGAGTCAAGAAAGAAGCAGAGTTTCATACTCTGAAACAAGGATAGATGTCCGTCACAGAGTACGAGCGAGTATTCTGTGAGTTGTCACGGTATGCACCTCTCCAGGTGGATATTGATGAGAAGATGGCATCTAAATTCAAATCAGGACTAAGGCATGAGATTGCCATGTCTTTGGCAAGTCGGAAAGACCTGACCTATGCCGAGTCATTGAACAGGGCATTGGACATCGAGGCAGTAATGCCTGAAGAAAAAAAGGCCCCAGTATCAGCTCCAGCACCAACTCAGACTCCATCACAAAACTTTCAAGGGAAGAGAAAGTGGGATGACGGAGGTAACCAGAACAGGAACTAAAGCTACAGGAAGCCTTGGCAGGGAAACAGGCAACAGGGACAACAGAATGCCTCTGTCCCGGAAAGATATGTGCCAGCACAAACTAACTATCCATTATGCCAAGGTGCAATAAGCCGCACAAGGGAAACTGCCTGGTGGGCAGTTCAAGTTGCTATAACTGTGGCCAGGAAGGTCACTATGCGAGGTATTGCCTGAAGGCACAGCAGGGACGGAACCCTCAGCAGCTAAAGGCCCTGCAAGCATTGGGTCAACAGAGTCAGCAACAACAGCAGAGGCAGATGCATCAAGGAAATCTCAGGTCTTATGCAATGAACCCCAGTTCTTCCGGGAAAGGGAATCAGAAAGGTAATCTTGCAGGTATGGGCAAACTTCATGGCATGCCTTTAGTTGTTTTATTTGATACTGGAGCATCGCACTCCTTTATTTCATCAGCATGCTGTAATAAGTTAGAGCTTAAAACTGAACAAGCTAGTCATAAGAAAAAGATTTTAACACCAACTGGCGGAACCATGACTACGACTCATGTTTGCTCGAACATAGAAATAGACTTGGGAACAACTAGGATTAAGGCTGATAATCTTAGTGTCCTACCGATGTGGGATACCGACGTAATCCTGAGAATGGATTGGTTGTCAGAAAATCATGCCACGATCCTATGCAGCGAAAGGAAGATATCATTCCAAGTTCCAGGGAAAAAGCCAATAAGTTTTCACGGCATAGAAATGGGAAAGTTCACTCCAATGATTTCAGCACTGCAGGCCAAGAAGATGATCAAGAGAGGAAATCAAGCTTTCCTGGTTTATCTAAACAAGATAGATGATATAGAGAGGACAATGGAAGATGTTCCAGTTGTTCAAGAGTTTACAGACGTTTTTCCAGAAGAATTGCCAGGATTGCCACCAAACCGACAAGTCGAGTTTGTAATAGATTTGGAACCGGGAGCAGCTCCGATTTCAAAAGCTCCGTACAGGATGGCCCCAAAAGATTTGCAAGAGCTCAAGATTCAGCTTCAGGAATTATTGGACCTAGGTTTCATCCGACCTAGTGCGTCACCATGGGGAGCACCAGTCCTATTTGTGAAGAAGAAGGATGGCACATTGAGGATGTGTATAGATTACCGTGAGCTGAATAAGCTGACGTTGAAGAACAAGTATCCTTTGTCTAGGATAGATGATCTGTTTGATCAGCTCAAGGGAGCGAGCGTGTTCTCAAAGATTGACCTAAGGTCTGGGTATCATCAGTTAAAGATAAAGTCAGAAGATATACCCAAGACAGCTTTTCGAACCCGGTATGGTCATTACGAGTTTACGGTAATGCCGTTCGGATTGACAAATGCCCCAGCAGTATTCATGGATCTCATGAATAGGGTGTTTCATCCATTTTTAGATAAGTTTGTCCTTGTGTTCATAGATGATATTCTTATCTATTCCAAGAATGAATCGGATCATGCGGAGCATCTGAGGACAGTGTTAGAAACACTAAGAAAAGAAAGGCTTTATGCCAAATTCAGTAAGTACGGATTTTGGCTGAAGGAAGTAATGTTCCTTGGGCACATTGTGTCAGCGGAAGGAATCAAAGTGGACCCCTCTAAAGTAGAGGCAGTACAAGAATGGAAGTCTCCAACTACTCCTAACAAAATCAGAAGTTTCTTGGGATTAGCGGGATACTATAGGAGATTCATAGAAGGATTCTCCAAGATAGCTAGGCCAATGACACAATTGTTAAGAAAGGGAATCAAATACCAGTGGTCAGAAGAATGTGAAGCAAGTTTTCAGGAGCTTGAGAAAAGATTGACTACGGCGCCAGTTTTAGCCATTCCGGTCAGTGATAAAGAATTTGTGATTTACACACATGCTTTGAAGAATGGATTAGGCTGTGTCCTAATGCAAGAAGGTAAAGTCATAGCGTATGCGTCCAGACAGTTAAGAATTCATGAGTTGAATTATTCTACGCATGGCTTAGAATTGGCAGCAATAGTGCATGCCTTGAAAATCTGGAGACACCACCTATACGGAGTTAGGTGTGAGATTTTCACAGATCATAAGAGTTTAATGTATTTTTTTTTTAGCAGAAGAATTTAAATATGAGACAGCGCAGATGGCTCGAAGTGATAAAGGATTACGACTATGGAATCAGTTACCACCCAGGCAAGGCTAATGTAGTAGTAGATGCCTTGAGTCGTAAGATAAGCAGGTTGGGATTTCTCCTTACTCAGGAGGAGAAACTCATCAAGGATTTTGAAAGCTTACAGCTAGAGGTGGTTTACCCGCCTGAGACGATTGTATGTCGTGTGGTAACATTAATGGCCGTACCCGATCTCCGAGAAAAGATAATTGAGGCACAGAGAAAAGATCAAACCATGGAAGAGATGCGCTTGAAGATCAGATCGGGAAAAACAGAAAGCTTCAAGGAAGCATCAGATAATGCTATCCTTTATGAAGATAGGATATGTGTTCCACCCTATGTTGAGCTCAGAAATGAGATCATGAGCGAGGCTCACGATACTCCGTATACAGCACACCCGGGAAGTACGAAAATGTATCAGGATTTGAAGCAGAAATTCTAGTGGGAAGGAATGAAACGGGACGTAGCTTCCTATGTTGAGCGATGCTTGTCATGTCAACAAGTTAAGGCATTGCACCAGAGGCCTTACGGTGCGCTACAACCGTTAGAGATTCCTGAGTGGAAGTGGGAACACATAGCGATGGATTTTGTGACAGGCCTACCCAGGTCAAGACGAGGGAATACGGCCATATGGGTCATTATTGATAGACTCACAAAGTCAGCTCATTTTCTTCCGATCCAAGTTACGGATGGATCGAATAAGCTAGCTCAGATTTATGTTAAAAAGGTTGTACGCCTTCATGGTGTTCCAGTGTCGATAACATCGGACAGAGATTCAAAGTTTACCTCAAGATTTTGGATTAGTTTACAGAAAGACCTGGGAACTCAACTCAATTTCAGTACAACGTTTCACCCACAGACAGATGGTCAGTCCGAGAGGACGATCCAAACATTAGAGGACATGTTGAGAACAGTGGTCCTAGACAGGGGTGGAAGCTGGGAGGAAATATTAGCGTTGATTGAGTTTGCCTATAACAATAGTTATCAAGCAACCATCAATATGGCGCCATACGAAGCGTTGTATGGGCGAAAGTGCAGATCACCACTTTATTGGGATACAGTGGGTGAGAGAAGGATTCTTGGGCCAGACTCAGTGTCAGAAATGATTGAAATTGTCAGAAAAATCCATCAGAGGATTCAAGAAGCCCAGAGTCGGCAGAAGTCTTATGCTGATAAACGCCGTACAGATCGACAATTTGCAACAGGAGACAAAGTCTTCCTGAAAGTATCTCCTTCCAGGGGAATAATAAGATTCGGCGAAAAAGAAAAGTTACGACCACGTTTTATAGGACCTTACGAGATCCTTGAACGGATAGGCTCAGTGGCGTATAGATTGGCATTACCACCCAATTTTGGTAATGTTCATAACGTATTTCACGTTTCTCAGTTAAGGAAATACGTGTATGATCCCAAACATGTGATCCAACACAGTGAGATTGAGTTAGATCCAGATCTAACTTATGAAGAGAGACCAGAAACCATTTTGGATCGAAAAGTCCAGGAGTTGAGGAACAAGTCTATTCCTCTAGTTAAGATCCTATGGAGTCACCATGGTCAGGAAGAAGCGACATGGGAACTCGAGGATAAGATGAAAGCAAAATACCTAGAATTGTTTCTCTAAGGTATGTAAATTTCGGGACGAAATTTATTTTAAGGGGGGTGGAATGTAATACCCCGTAAAATAATTACTGCTTAATTTAAGTTAATCGTTGAAATTACTATTTAGTATAGTAATTTCTAGTCAGATTAGGGTCGAAAGTATCCGTTAAGTTTCATGGAATTCAAGATCAATTAATTCCCATAGGTGAATTAATTATTTCAGTTTGGGTTTAATCCTCTTTTTAGTTACGGAAAGCCAGAATTGTAATTTCGGATAAATTCAATTCCTATTCTTTTAAATTTGCGGCGTGTATTTATCGTGAATTAGATATTCCGATAAATATTTTTAGGACTAGGAGAATCAGATATTCTCCAGTCATTAGTGTTTAAATTCAGATAATTTAAACAGGGTGAATTTAAAATCCGAGAGAAATAGATATTCTCTAGTTCGGATGTTTTAGTGGTCGAGAAATTTAAAATCAGTATTTTGAAGTGGTATTTTAAAACCAAGTAATTTCAGAAAAATTATTGTTTTAAAATAAGTGATTTATTTCATCAAGCTCGAGTAAGTTCGGGATTTTTCCGGAGACAGAAAATATCACGATAACCGAATAACCGGTATTTGAATCGGGTATTTTCTTGGTCAAACCCCATGAGTGGGAGGCCATGCCTCAAGTCTTTTCACCCATGCCATTCACCTCACCTCTCCCCACACCCCCCCCCCCCACTTTTTTTTTTATATCAATCAAAACATTTCTCTTCTTCATTCTTTCTTCAAAAAGAATCGAGAGAGAGAGATCAAGAATAGCAGTTGCCTTTCCTTTCTTCTTCATTTCCATCTCCATCTCGTTCTTCCTTTCTTCTTCATTCTTCCTGCTTAAAAGTTTGAGAGAGGGAGAAAGAAAAAGAGAGCAACAAGAAACATCCATATCCATTTTCGTTTTTTTTTTCAAAGGAAGAGAGAAAGAGAGTGAAGTTGCAGAGCTTGTTCCAGCTCCTTCAAGCTTTTCCATTGTGTTTCAAAGGTATTTCGAAAACTAGAAATTTGTTTGACACATGTTTTAGTTTTTCGTGAGAAATATGTATATATTGTGTTGCAAAAACTTGAGATAGCATGTTGATTAATGTTTAAGCATGTTGGGATGAGGTTTGATGATTCAACGCATGATTGATAGCATGTTAGTTGGTAGAAATGAGTTTCTAGATGTGTTTTGATGATTTGAATGCTTGTATATCGAGTATCATGGCGTCTGTCATCGTTTACACGACTCTCGGCCTCAGTTGCGCGCGACCGCGGGGACGCGCGCGAGCGCGCACAGGTCGCGCGCCCGCACACTTCGCTTTCGGCAGACTTGCCACCCTTCGGTTAAACGAGCATAACTCCCTCGTTTTACATCCGATTGAGACACCGTAAATTTTTCCAAAAACTAGACTTAATTGGCTTTCAAATTGTATAGTTCTCATTCTCTAAATCATTCTGAGTAAATTATGAAAAATCGGCGAAGTGGGGTCATGTTTCGGTTTTCATGAAATCATGGCAGTTCTGCCACCTTTTGGTAAAACGGGTATATCCGTTTCATTTGTTATCATCTTAAGCCACTATAAATTTTTAAAAATTCTAGACTTCCATGGCTTTCTAATGGTATATATCTCAGTCCATAAGAATCAGTCGTGAAAAATCTCCAAAGTCAGGACACGAGTTGTTTTCGGAAATTCGGGCAATTCTGCCACCTTCTAGTAAATCGGCTATAACTTCTTCGTTAGTTATCGCCTTGAGTCACCGTAAATTGTGTAAAATTCTACATTTCCGTGGCTTTCCAATGGTATAGGGCACGTTCCCTGCACCCTAGCGTGTCAAAACAGAAAATTCCGCAAAGTTGGTCGTTGTGCAGAATGTTGTTTGATCTAAGTTTAATGATTGATCTTGTTTTTAGAAAATTGAATTGCGATGATGTTAAGGTATTGTTGATACCTTAAATGATGATGATATATGCCTTAATATGTCTAATAGCTAGGGTTGAGAATAACCCTTAAGCTAAGAGAATTTAGAACGGATACTAGACCCTAATAGGCCTTCGTTTCGTGTTGAGTCCTATCGGATTTGGATCAACATGCTAAGTGCATTTTTATATATTGAAGGCTAGCAGATCCGCAAGGGATAAGATCAGTGAGGAACTAGCTGCTGCAGTAATTAAAAAACGTCGGTGAAAGGTGGGCTTTCTTTTCAACGGACTCTTAGTCCAAATAATGATTTGAGTTTTTACTCATCTGCAGTTAATTATTTCTGATGCAAATAATTATTGTCATGCATAAAATGTTTGTTTTTGTATGATATCTTATCCGTATTTAGTTAGCTCGTAAGGGGCTTTCTAACTGTTAAATCGATCGGGCCTTGTGCTAACTTAGCGTGTTAACCGAGGTTAGTGTACACTTGGGTCGGTGATATTAGGAAGAGAGAAAGGCTGAGCGGAGCTATTCTTGACTAAGACATCGACGATGCTAAACGTGCAATGGAAAAGGCTGAGCGGAGCTATTCCTTGATCGGAGTTTAGTAATGGTATGTAGAGTGCGGAAAAGGCTGAGCGGAGCTATTCCTTGGCACTCGAGTGCGGAAAGAAGTATTCCTTGGCACTCCGTTTGGATATGGATGATCATACAAAAGAAAGGCGTACGCAAAGACAGAAAATGATTTAGTAAAACATAGGGCCTTTTCAGATAAAACCCCTATGTGTTTACTCAGAATGCATGATAGTAAAACAGATTTGATAAATATTCATAATATCAGATATATATTATGATATATATTTTGGCAATGTGTTCACTGAGTATACTTGTACTCAGCCCTGCATATTTGTTTTGAAATGTGCAGGTTGAGTGTTGATGGTGCAGGGTGAAGTGCTGAGAGAGAGACAGTTGTTGAGTACAGGACTCAGAATATTTACCTGTACTTTGATGTGCTATATTGCTTCCGCTACTTTTGTATAACCGAGTCAAGTCTTCAGTATGTCTTGAACTCGATGATACCTTTTTGCTACTCTGAGGTATTTATTTATTTAGTTATATTTTCTGAATTGAAATTCAGTTCTGAATTAGAGTTCACTGCAAATATCGTTCCTGGATTGCAGTGGTTTATTCTTTTATTTAATTATTTTCGGTTCGCGTCTTGATCCATCCTTCATTGTGATCGAGTCGTGCCAATCACACGTCGCATGAATTGGATATTAATGTGGGGTCGTGACATTTTTTGTTCCTATATAAACAAAAAATATAAAATTGAATTACAACGAACGTACATAATATTAAGAGATATATTCAACAAATTATAATAATAAATATAAATTACCTCACAGAAAGCATTCTATTTGCAACTTCGTTTTCAGTATCATAAATATATAACTGAGCAAACTTTGGTGTAGAACCTTGTGCTGGCAATAGATTTCCAATCATATGATAATTCTGACCGTGCAGTCGGAATGTCGGTGGAGAATTACCAATATTTAAATTTAAATCTATCTTGCCTCCCATTGATGTAAAAGAAAACATACTATTGTAGGAACGGATATTATCAAGAAAATGTTTACTCTTATGATCATTTTTGTAGAACAAACTTTTCAAAACTTTAGGAGGCCTTTGAACAGGTGGCAATTTCATTTTTCCTCCGACACAACACAATGAGTATTTCGTAATTC
Organism: Perilla frutescens; assembly: GCA_026008535.1. Lineage (NCBI taxonomy): Eukaryota > Viridiplantae > Streptophyta > Magnoliopsida > Lamiales > Lamiaceae > Perilla > Perilla frutescens. Next base: position 38,774,352 of record BRKX01000019.1, read on the forward strand.
GTGAATTTGAATTTTTTCCCAACCTCTTATCATACCAAAAATTTTCTCCACAAAATTTACAAATAAAAACAGGATCACCAAGATCGGAGTAGTCTGAAACTGTTATGAATGTTAAAGGTTAAATAAATATTTAATCTTATTCATACTTATATTCATAATAATTGTAGAGTCATAAATTAGGTAAAAAAAAATAATTTAGATAACTTAATTTCTAAAAAAATATATACTTAATTTACAAATAGAAGTATGATTCTCATTTTTATTTATTTTGCGTTGCTATAAATATTGATAAAATAACAAATTTAACTCACTAGTACAATATTGATTCCAATCATGATCATACTGTTCACCTAATGAGCAAAAAAAAAAAAAATATTGACATCAGATTCATATAATTTATATTATTAATTATTATTTAATTTTTAATTAACATATAATGAATTTAGTACCTATATCAGACATTTGTGTAACATGTATATCAATCAATTGGTCATCCTCAAGCGATTCATTGATTGTTAAATCAACCGTCTGTTCAATTGTTCCTTCACCTGTATTTTATTAATTTAAGAATTATTTTAGCTATGCAAAGTAATATAAAAATAATAATAATACTTTTATAAAAAAAATTATAATATTGCAAACATACAAATCCGAAATATACTAAATTTACCAATAGAAGTGTGATTCCCAATTATATTTCTGAAACTGTTATGAATGTTAAAGGTTAAATAAATATTTAATCTTATTCATACTTATATTCATAATAATTGTAGAGTCATAAATTAGGTAAAAAAAATAATAATTTAGATAACTTAATTTTTAAAAAAATATATACTTAATTTACAAATAGAAGTATGATTCTTATTTTTATTTATTTTGCGTTGCTATAAATATTGATAAAATAACAAATTTAAGACAAATACATAATTTTAAAAAATCAAATTAAAATTGGAAAAATTATTAGCTCACCAGTACAATATTGATTCCAATCATGATCATGCTCTTCACCTAATGAGCAAAAAAATTATTGACATCAGATTCATATAATTAATATTATTAATTATTATTTAATTTTTAATTAGCATATAATGAATTTAGTACCTATATCAGACATTTGTGTAACATGTATATGAATCAATTGGTCATCCTCAAGTGATTCATTAATTGTTAAATCAACCATCTGTTCAATTGTTCCTTCACCTGTATTTTATTAATTTAAGAATTATTTTAGCTATGTTAAGTAATATAAAAATAATAATAATAATAATACTTTTATAAAAAAATCATAATATTGCAAACATACAAATCCGAAATATACTAAATTTACCAATAGAAGTGTGATTCCCAATTATTTTTATTTACAATAAATAATTAAAAAATAACAAATTAAATATAAATAAATTATTAAATAAAAAAACTAATTAAAATTGGACATAATTATTAACTTACCAGTACAATATTACTACAAATTATGATCATACTGTTCACCTAATAACACAAATAAATTATTAACATCAAATTCATATAATCAATATTATAATTTCATATTTAATTTATAAATAACATATAATGCATTTATTACCTACATCAGACATTTGTGAAACATGTATATCAATTAATTGGTCAACCTTCAGAGATTCATCAATTGTTATATCAACAATCTGTTCAGTTTCACTTGTTCCTTCACTTGTATTTGATTAATTTAAAAATTATTTTAGGTATGTAAAATAAAACAAAAAATATAATAATAATATTTTTTTAAAAAAATATACAGTATTGAATTGCAAACTTACCAATCCAACATATCTAAATACAACAATAGAAGTGTGTTTACAAATTTTTTTTATTTGATATTAATATTTTAAAAAATTTATAAATTAAATATAAATAAATTATTAAATAAAAATAATTAAAATTGAAAATAATTTTTAACTTACCAGTACAATATTCTTGCAAATTACGATCATACTGTTCACCTAATGAGCAAACAAAATTATTAACAGAAGATTCATATAATCATTATTATAATTTGATATTTAATTTTTAATTAACATATACTGCATTTAATATCTATATTACACATTTGTGTAACATGTATATCAATTAATTGGTGAACAATCACTGATTCATTAATTGTGTAAAAATGGACATAATACTTGTATCAGACATTTGCGTAACATGTATATCAACTAATTGGTCATCCTCCATTGATTCATTACTTGTTAAATCAAAAATCGTTCCACGTTCACTTGTTCCTTCACTTGTTTTTAAATAATTTAAAAATGATTTTAATTATAAACTAATATTTAAAAAAATGTAATAATATATGTTAAGAAAAAAAAATACAGAATTGTATTGAAAACTTACCAATTCGATTTAGATAATGAATAACATAAAATTCTTTGAAGACTGGTTAAATAACTGATAAATCCATTTATTTCGTATTTTTATGGGCATTTTATCCCTTATAAATGTCCTTTTTAGTGTGTTTTGAGTCGAAAAGAACCAGGTTGCGGTCAAAGGGCATTCCAAGAATCGAGTCTGGCGGAAGGGGCATTTTATGCCCAAATATTCACGTTTATCTCGCACATATGTTCATCAGAGGCACATGGGACGTCCTCAGTATCCATCCCACATTCGATTGGTGAAGTGGGCATATCAGATACGGAAGGAGTTGACAGTTGATGCCGTGCCCACAGTACTCGCACAGACTCGACCACAGGTCAGAATGGGCATTCCAGTGAAATTCGGGATTCAGTTGAAAGGAGAGCTGGTGGAAGATAGCTACATATCCGAACGAGAGTTGGAGCTAAGTTGGACTCCTGGAAGGTGCTGCAACAAAGAGATAAGCTCAGACGAAGAGATAAGCTCAATCTAAGGAGATAAGAGCGATCCCTAAAAAATAGGGATTTGTTGAAGATGAAGCTTATCCAGTCAAAGTCAGCGAGGGCACACCGTTCCGGATTTTTAGCAGAAGACCCCCACCTGTGGAGGAAACTAATAGGAAATGTAACTATTTAAACAAGTTTAGTCTCTGGAAAAATAAGTTTTTAGACAGTCATAAACATTTTCACATTTTATATTTCCGCACTTTATTTTTCAGTACGCTGCTTAGGCAGCAAAAAAATCCGAAAGGTCTTAAACCTTCGGGACTTAGGTTATGTTCATTTTTATCGACGTTGGAGTTGATTTTTTGCTTAATTAATTCAGTAAGTTCTTGTTTATTTTTATGTCTTTAAATTCTGCAGTTTCAATTATGTCTAGCCTTCTCGGCTAGATCTTTAATTCTGGCGTTTGAATGATGAAATTGGTTTGAGCATAAATCTGGACTCGTGAGGCCAAAGTGGGCATAGTAATGCATGATTAGTTTCCGTTAATTCTTATGTCTTGTTCTACGTGAGTGTGTGTCTGAAGTGCCCAATGTGGCTGATCACTCGTTAGGTAAAGAGGGCACACCACTATTAATTGAACTGGCGAATCGTGACTGTGTGTCGGTTCATATAGTAATAAGGGAATTAATGGGGTGTTGTGGGCACAAGAAGAATTAGTTGAACACAACAGATCTGGGTCCGTCTAGGGCACACTGCTGCTTGCTTGCTTACATCTCTTAGAGGAATCGGGAGGTGGGTAGCTGGTTAGGGGTTTAATCGAAGAGGAATCACTTTTAAACCTAAAATGAAAGGATGGATGAGGAGACGCATGAGAGGAATCTGGTCACCATAACTAGATGACCTATCATATATGAAAATCGGTGTGCCCATGATCGAGTTGCTTTATGTTTAAAATAAATTCTAATTCAAATGCCAGAACCTTTTGTTAATTGATATTTTCTCTAGTTTCTTTTGCAGATTTAATTTCAGTATAGTGACAACACCAAAACCCCCTTTGTGATTGGTTACTTGAAGATAGAATCGCAACAGCTCTCTGTGGGATCGACCCGTACTCATTAGCTAGCTACGCTCGCTGTGGGCACAGGAGTTTACAAATATATTTTTGAGCGCGAAACGACCGCGTGTCAAAATTGGTGTTGTTGCCGGGGAGCTGGTTTCTAGTGATTTTATCTTCCACAATTGGTGAGCCTGGAAGTTGATGCCCAGGGGCTCTTCAGAAGAGACTCTATTGTACGATCCGGAGATAGAGAAGACTTCGAGGAAAAACAGGGCAACAGTGAAGAGGGCACGCCAAGCAGCAAATAGACCTCGTGAGCCCACACCACCACCAGAGGATCAAGAAGATCAAGGAGACGAAGGGCACGAGGAGGAAAGACAGTTCGAGAACGGCCACAACATCAATATGGCCACAAACGGAAATTCCGCGAATGGCAATGAGGATGATAACAGGACTTTAAGGCAGTTGGTCTTCCCGACCAACATGAATCTGCGCCCAATGGGCATTACACTCCCAGCTGTGACTCAGAACTGGGATATTCATGCAAACTTTATCCAGATCTTACCGAAGTTCCACTGAATGCCTGGAGAGGATCCACAAAGGCATTTGCAAGATTTTGAGATGGCTTGCCAAACTTAACCATCCGACCATGGACGATAAGAGTATATGCGGTTGGTCTTGTTCCATTTTACTCTTCAAGATGGGGCTCGGGACTGGCTGTACACACTACCCACTGGCGCTGTGACCACATGGAGACAACTTCAACAGAAGTTTTTGGAGAAATATTTCCCAGCATCCAGAGTGCAAGAAATGAGAAGAAGAATAGGGAGCCTGAAGATAGGAACTAACGAAAGTTTCTATGACTACTGGGGAAGATTTCAGGCGATTCTAGCGAAATGCCCACAGCACCAGATTACTGAACATGATTTGATTCAGTATTTCGTCGGAGGATTGAGACCACATGAGAGGACGATCGTGAATGCCTCATGTGGAGGATCCATTTTGAACAAACAGCCTGTTGAAGCATTCAGAATTCTCACAGAAATGGCTGAAGACAACCGAGACTTCGGTTGAGAGGGCATTCGGGTTGTAAGTGAAACAAAAAGGGCACCGGACCAGGACAGCAGAATTGATAGATTGTGCAACAAGATCGAAAAAATCTTGTCCGGTGCGAGCATGGCGAGAAAGCCTAGACCTTGTGGGGTATGTAAAAGCATATCCCACTTCACGGATGAATGCCCTACTCTACAAGATGAAATGGAAGAAGTGAATGCTATAAGGGGCCAGAATAGGCATTCCAGAAGATATGATCCCCATTCCCAGACTTATAATTCTGGCTGGAGAGACCATGAAAATTTTAGATGGAGAAGGCCGGAGGATGGGCATCCTGGACGCCCACTGCCACCACCAGAGGAGAAAAGGAAGCAAAGGCTAGAAGATCTTGTGTTTGCTATGGCTGAGGAGAATGAGAAGTTTAAGCAAGAGACTCAAGCTGGTCTCTCGCACATGAGCAAGCAAATCAATCAATTGGCTCAAGCCATGCACAAGATGGAGGAGAAAAATGGGAAGCTGCCTTCCCAGATCGAGAATCCAAGAGAACAAGTGAATGCAGTAGCATTGAGGAGTGGAAAAGAGCTTCCAGAGATGGTCAGGCCGAGAGAAGAGAAGGACGATGTGCCTTTGGAGGAAGAAGTGGAAAAAATTCCCACAGAAGCCAAGGCATAAGAAGCTGAGCAGACTGATGCCGTGTCCATCCCGGAAGTAAAACAATCTACCAAGATGCCCACTCCAGAGAGATGGAAACCTCCATTTCCAGGGAGATTGGCACAAAATAGAAGAGAAGAGGAAACCAGGGAGATGCTAAAAGTATTCAGTAAAGTGGAGATCAACATTCCACTGATCGAGGCAATCAAACAAGTGTCACGTTATGCCCGGTTTCTAAAGGAACTTTGTACCAGAAAGGTGCGATTCAATGACGATACAAGGTTCCTAGTTAGGGAGAATGTATCGGCTGTGATACAAAGGAAGTTACCCAAGAAGTCTGATGATCCAGGGATGTTCATGATCCCTTGCATAATTGGAGACAGAAAAGTTGAAAAGGCCATGCTGGATTTGGGGGCATCAATCAACGTAATGCCCCTGTCGGTGTTCAAAGAATTGAAGATTGGACCTTTGAAGGAGACCCGTGTGGTCATTCAACTAGCTGACCGATCTAATGTTTATCCAGAATGCCTCATTGAGGATGTATTGGTCAAGGTGGACGAGCTTATCTTCCCAGAAGATTTTTATGTGCTTGACATGGGCACAACGACTTCAAAATCTTCAGTTTTGTTGCTGGGAAGGCCTTTCATGAAGACAGCTTGAACCAAAATTGATGTGGACAAGGGCACACTGACGTGTGAGTTTGATGGGGAGAAGGTGATGTTCAACATTTTTGAAGCCATGAAGCACCCCCCGGATACAGAAAATTGTAATTTTGTGAACACATTTCATTCCCTGAGCCATTCTACTTTATCCATGGTGAGCAACAGAGAACCACTGGAGTGGGCATTGTGGGATGGATTGAATGACCAGGATGCCCTGGACGAGGATGATGATAAAAATGATGGAATTATGATGCTGTATTCATTAGAAGAAATGCCACACGGATGTGTGGACTATGGTGTGCCCATTCGAAGAAATGATGACAAGCTTATGCCTTCTATTATCAAAGCGCCCATGCTGGAGTTGAAGGCATTACCAAGACATCTGAAATATGCCTATCTAGGGAATGATGAGACTCTCCCTGTAATCATAAGTGCGGGGTTGAATCAAGCTGATGAGGACCGCCTTTTGAGATTGTTGAGACTGTACAAGGAGGCACTCGGATGGACATTGGCAGATATAAAGGGCATTAGCCCAGCGGTTTGCATGCATAAAATTTTGTTGGAAGATGATGCAAAACCCGTTCGTGATCTACAAAGAAAGCTCAATCCAGTGATGAAGGATGTGGTGCTAAAAGAGATAATTAAGCTTCTGGACTAGAGCATTATATACCCGATTTCAGATAGCAAGTGGGTCAGTCCAATCCATGTTGTGTCCAAGAAGTCGGGCATTCAAGTTGTGAAAAATGAAAAAGGAGAGCTTGTGCCCACACGATTGCAAACTGGTTGGAGAGTTTGCATCGACTACCGAAAGCTGAACACAGTCACGCGGAAGGATCATTTCCCACTTCCGTTCATTGACCAGATGTTGGAAAGACTTGTAGGAAACAAGTTCTTTTGTTTCTTGGATGGATACTCAGGATACATGCAGATTGCAGTAAGTCAAGAGGACCAGAAGAAAATAACATTTACGTGCCCATTCGGCACATTTACCTATCGCAGAATGCCCTTTGGCCTCTGCAATGCTCCTGGCACGTTTCAGCGATATATGATGAACATATTCTCTGATTTGCTGGAGAACTGCATTGAAGTATTCATGGATGACTTCACAGTATACGGGAGCTGTTTTGATCGATGCTTAGACAATCTGGAGAAGGTGTTGCAGCGTTGTGTGGACAAATGCCAAGTGCTGAACTATGAAAAATGTCATTTCATGGTTAGAGAGGGCATTGTACTGGGACATGTGATTTCTGAGAGGGGCACTGAGGTTGATAAAGCCAAGGTGGATATAATTGAGAAATTGCCATACCCCACCTCGGTGAAACAAGTGAGAGGATTCTTGGGGCACGCTGGATTCTACAGGAGGTTCATAAAGGATTTTGCAAAAATTGGCCAACCTATTACTCACTTATTGCAGCAAGATGTTCCTTTTGAATTTGATGAAGAGTGTAAGAAGGCATTCCATTTTCTGAAGAAGCAACTGGTCACGGCAGCAGTCATTCAACCACCAGATTGGGGAATGCCCTTTGAGATTATGTGTGACGCCAGTGGCTACGCTGTGGGCGCGGTACTGGGTCAGAAGAGAGGAAAGGAAAGCCATGTAATTTACTATGCCTCTAAGACTCTGAATGGGGCACAGTGTAATTACACCACTACTAAAAAGGAGCTATTGGCAGTAATGTTTGCATTTGAGAAGTTTCGATCTTATCTCTTGGCAGTAAAGAGCATTGTCTATACAGATCATGGTGCCTTGAGGCACTTGATAACCAAGAAGGAGACAAAGCCAAGACTGATTAGGTGGATCCTGCTCTTACAGAAGTTTGATGTCGAGATAAAAGATAAGAGTGGGGCACAGAACTTGGTAGCTGACCATCTGAGCCGGGTGCTGAATGAGAAAGACGATGAAATGCCCATTGCTGATTATTTTCCTGATGAGCATTTATATTCAGCAAGGGGCACACTAGCACCCTGGTATGCAGATATAGTGAACTATCTCGAATCTGGGGAGATGCCTATTGGGTACTCAAGGTACCAGAAAAATAAATTAAGGTATGAGAGCAGGTTCTGTGCGTGGGATTGCCCTATTCTATGGAGAAGATGTGCTGATCAAATCATTAGAAGATGTGTCCCTGATGAGGAGATAGATGAAATTCTAAAGCATTGTCACAATTATGCTTGTGGAGGGCATTTCGGACCAAACCGAACAGCGAGAAGAATTTTGGATTGTGGATTCTTTTGGCCCACAATATTCAAGGATGCCCACAACGTCTGCAGAAGGTGTGACCAATGCCAGAGGATAGGGAACATCATAAGAAGGAATGAAATGCCCATGACGCCAATCATGCCAGTGGAGATTTTTGACATTTGGGGAATGAATTTTATGGGACCCTTTCCAAATTCGAGGGGGAACCAATATATTATCCTGACAGTTGATTATGTGTCCAAATGGGTAGAAGCAAAGGCTACTCCTACCAATGATGCAAGAGTAGTAGCCGCATTTCTGAAATCCCACATTTTCAGTCGGTTTGGTGTGCCCAGGTCCATCATCAGTGATCAAGGGACCCATTTTTGCAACCAAACGCTGGAAAGATTGTTGAAGAAGTATGGGGTTCACCATAGGGTCGCCACACTTTACCATCCTCAAGGAAATGGCGAAGCTGAAGTCTCAAATCGAGAAATTAAAGCCATTCTTGGAAAGGTTGTGGGTCCAAACCGAAAAGAATGGAGTGTTCATATAGAAGATGCCCTGTGGGCATACCGAACTGCATTCAAGACTCCAATTGGGATGTCCCCATATAGGATGTTATTTGGGAAGTGTTGCCATCTTCCAGTCGAGTTAGAACACAAAGCACGATGGGCACTTCAGAAGCTGAATATGGATCCTGACGCCGCTGGGCATTTCAGGAAATTTCAAATTCAAGAGCCGGAAGAAATGAGAATGGAGGCCTATGATAATTCGGTGCTGTACAAGGAAAAGATGAAAAGGCTCCATGATCAAGTAATTCGAAGGAAGATATTCATCCCAGGACAGAAAGTACTTTTGTACCACTCAAGGTTCAAGCTTATGGGAGGAGGACTGAGGACCAAGTGGGTTGGTCCATTTGAAGTGTATGCAGAATGCCCGAATGGGGCAATTGAGCTGATAAACCCCGATACTGGAGAGCACTTCAAAGTAAATGGCCACCGTGTGAAAGCTTACCTGGGGCATTCTAATGAAGATGTCATAGTGATCTGGCTCGCGGAGCCCACTTACGCCTGATCTGGGGTGATGTCGTGCCCACGACAATAACTAGGGCGCTACTGGGAGGCAAACCAAGTGTTTTCTTGTCTTAATTCATTTTATTTATTTTAAATAAATTTTCCAGTTAATTAAACTAGTTTAGGAGCAATTTTACGCTTGTTTTGGATAAGCACAGTGTTTGCAGGTTTAGATAATGAGAGAGAAAGATGAAGATAAAATGAATCACGGTGTTCTGAAGTGAGGCACTCTGGAGAGATAAAATTTGTTCCGATTTTTCAAGGATAAGGCTTATCCATTAACATAGGGCATACTAATCCGGGAGACTCCTAAGGAATTTGGAGAGTCACAAGTCAAATCATGAATAGTGATCCCTTTAATATAAAAGCCTTACCCCACAAAATCTCCACTATCACTTTCACTCACCTTTTGCAAAATCAGAACCTTCTCTCTCGATTTTTTTCTGCAACCCTAATCTCTGAAAACCTTCAAAAATCCAACAATGGCGAAGACAAGAGGCAAGAAGGTCGCACCTAAAGCTGGACCTAAGGCACGCCTGGACTTCGAGACCCCCGCTGTTTCTGAAGAGCCATCTCCAACGAAAATCGTGAAGAAACCCTCTACAAAACCCAAGGGGATGGCTGCGTCTGAAGCAGCTGCTTCGAGTAAGCTTCCCAAGGAGACCCCACCGGAACAGGAGCCTACGCCTGAAGTCAAGGCGACGGAAGAAAGCTCCGCTACTCCAACTCAAATGGAGCAGCAAGATGCTGAGGGGACTGCATAGGGTATGCAGGAAGAAGAGGCTACTGAAGAGCCTGAGCCAAGGCCGAATAAAGGGGCTAAAAAGAAAAAAGCTAAGAAGCCCGTTAAGGCTCCGACTCATGTGCTGTCGGTGGAGATCGAGTAGTTGGAAGACGAAGAGGAAGAAGAGGAAGTTGAAGGGAGAGAAGAAGCTGAAGAGGAAGGAGACAGAGACACCGATTTGGACAAATACTTGACCGAGATTGAAGACATTGAGGCTGAAGCCCAACCGAAGAAGGTACCGCTGTTTAAAGAGGAGGACGAGGCACCCGCTGACATCAAGAAGCGGGCACTGGAGAAGGTAAAAGGGAAAAGAAAGGTTGAAGAGCCCATTCCAGAGCCAACCGAGCCAGAGGTGTCCCAGCAAGGGGACACTGAAGAAGAGAAAGAGCAGCAGGAGCCCAGTGCGCCCTCCCAAACACAAGCAGGCTCTGAAGAGCCCTTGGAGGACTCCTCACCCAGGCGAAGGGTGGGGAAATCTATTGGAATGAAGGCCGGAGCCAAGCTGGCTGGAGAGGCCTCTTCGCTGAAGAGGAAGGCTGAAGAGGTCACTTTAGCCCCTGTGCCTAAAAGAGGCAAAGGGGTGGGGAGCCCCACACCGAGTAAGCCCAGCAGTGGCCCGCCACCAGTCAGGGGCATCATCAACTCAAAAGGAGTCCATCGTGAGACGCTTGCAGCTCTTGGTATAGAGCAGGCGGTAAGAGATTTGTTTTCTGCAATTGGTTGGGAATGCTTTCTAGATATGGAGTGTGTGATTTTTCCGTTGTTGTCTCGTGATTTTGTCCAAAATTTGAAAATTAAAGCTGTGAACAAGCCTGCTACATCCACCAGGGTTTTGTCTTTTAAAATGATGGGTAGGAGTTATTCTTTGTCTGCTGATGATTTGAATATGTTACTGGGCATCGTGACATACTTGGGCCTCCAGGAGGGGGAGTATGTCGATGCCGTGATTGTAGTGCCCGACTCTGCAGAAGGAGTCAATGCAAAATGGGTAGATATTGGGGATGGATCTGTTTTTTAAAGCGGATCCACAAAGGGATATTGTTTAAACAATGATGCCTTGAGATTCTGCCATAGGGTGTTGGCCTATAATTTTTTCGGCCGAAAAGATAGCTCAAATTCAATCACCAATCAGGAGCTGTTCATTTTGTAGTGCATGGTGCAGAAAATCAGAATCAATTTTGGTTCTGTGGCTATTGCATATTTTCGGGAAATCAAAACACACCCTAGGCACCGTATCTCTTGTGCCCAGTTAATCACCCAGCTTGCTGTTAGATATAGGCTCCTTGATTTGCATGATACAGAATTGACCCCCCTTCCCCGTGAATATTTTGATCTTAACTGTTTGAGAAGAATGCAAGATGTGGTTGACGATAAGGATGGAAAGCCTGTTTTCTTTGTGCTGGGGGCAGCCCCCCGAGCATGATTTTAGCTATGGCAGGTACATCGAAGAAACCACCAGCAGGGAAGGCACCGCAGAGGGAGCACCCGGTCGCAGTGATCATAAGGAGACTCGAGTTGATAGAGAATGCCCAGTTCCAGACTAATGAAAAACTGACCCGAATCGAAGCAGCCCTGAAGGCCTATTTCAAGCATGTTGGGTTCTCCTACCCAACGCCTGCAACCGATTGACCTGGTTCTTTCTGTCTTTTAGATTAGGTTTTGTTTTGTTTTTGTTTTTTATTTGTTCTGTTTTCTTTTTTGTCTTGTTGTTTGAGTCTGTGTCCACACTTTGCAAGCTGCAAAGTGTGTGGGTGTGTAGTTGAGTCAAAGCATGCTTATCTGTGAGTCTGTGTGGGCATTTCACGTGATGATCCAACTTTAATTGCTTTACAGAAAAATCAGCATGCCCAATTAAAATAGGGATGACGAACGAGTTTTAGCATGCCCTGTGAGACTTGAGCCTATATGTTGTATGCTTCAAACTACAGTTTTCTTTCATTCATGAGTGTGAATAATTCTATGCTTAAGATGTTCTAGAATTTGCCTCTGTTCTGTGTTTAATTATGGGAATTATTGATGCATATGTAGATGAGATAGGCCATGTTTTGCTAAACCACTGAAATAAAATAACTCCCACCAATGACACAGCCCTTGCACCCCCTTTTTGAGCCTATGAAATGCCCTGGTCAATTTCATTTTGGGATGGTTTATACTTAGCCAGGGCATTATAAAACCTGAAAAAAATGGGAAGGCAGAGTTGTTCTGGGAAGGCATGTATATGAAGGGCCAGAAAAGATAGGGGGAATGATTAAATAAAAAAAATAAAAAAAAGAGAAAAAAGTGATAAGAAAAAGAAAAAAAAGAGTCTGAATAAAAATCCCCCGAGTTCTAAGTGTTTAGAATGCCCAAAATAAGAAAGATTCAGTGCCTGAATAGGGCACAGGAGGAGCTGGGGAGGGGTCTGTACAATTAATAAAAACCCCTCCCACCTAAATTGCCCAATTGTAGCCTAAAAAGCCACATTGATACTAATGCATCATGGTTTCTGGAGAATAAACAGCAGAACTTTGGCAAACTTATGGGACGAATTTGCATAGAATTACAGCCGAAATGAGAGTATACACTGAGTGAAGAGAGTCTGTGAGGAACACCAAGCTAAGACTCATTTTTGACCTATTTTAGGTATGCTGGAATTTGCAAATTTTTGGTTGGATTATTTCTGATGTGCCCACATGGAGTAACAGTTTGCATGCTTGTGTCTTGAGTCTGTTTCTTTTCTTTTTTATTTTCTTTTGTTTTTCTGGATGCATTGCACCCCACGCTTGAGGACAATCATGCTTAAAGTGTGTGATGTGATAAGTCCATTTATTTAGTGTTTTTATGGGCATTTTATCCCTTATAAATGTTCTTTTTAGTGTGTTTTGAGTCGAAAAGAACCAGGTTGCGGTCAAAGGGCATTCCAAGAGTCGAGTCTGGCGGAAGGGGCATTTTATGCCCAAATATTCACGTTTATCTCGCACATATGTTCATCAGAGGCACAGGGGACGTCCTCAGTATCCATCCCACATTCGGTCGGTGAAGTGGGCATATCAGATACGGATGGAGCTGACAGTTGATGTCGTGCCCACAGTACTCGCACAGACTCGACTACAGGTCAGAATGGGCATTCCAGTGAAATTTGAGATTCAGTTGAAAGGAGAGCTGGTGGAAGATAGCTACATATCCGAATGAGAGTTGGAGCTAAGTTGGACCCCTGGAAGGTGCTGCAACAAAGAGATAAGCTCAGACGAAGAGATAAGCTCAATCTAAGGAGATAAGAGCAATCCCTAGAAAATAGGGATTTGTTGAAGATGAAGCTTATCCAGTCAAAGTCAGCGAGGGCACACCGTTCCGGATTTTCAGCAGAAGACCCCTTCCTGTGGAGGAAACTCTAATCGGAAATGTAACTATTTAAACAAGTTTAGTCTCTGGAAAAACAAGTTTTTAGACAGTCAGAAACATTTTCACATTTTATATTTCCGCACTTTATTTTCAGTACGCTGCTTAGGCAGCAAAACAATCCGAAAGGTCTTAAACCTTCGGGACTTAGATTATGTTCATTTTTATCGACGTTGGAGTCGAGTTTTTGCTTAATTAATTCAGTAAGTTCTTGTTTATTTTTATGTCTTTAAATTCTGCAGTTTCAATTATGTCTAGCCTTCTTGGCTGGATCTTTAATTCTGGCGTGTGAATGATGAAATTGGTTTGAGCATAAATCTGGACTCGTGAGGCCAAAGTGGGCATAGTAATGCATGATTAGTTTCCGTTAATTCTTGTGCCTTGTTCCACGTGAGTGTGTGTCTGAAGTGCCCAATGTGGCTGATCACTCGCTAGGTAAAGAGGGCACACCACTATTAATTGAACTGGCGAATCGTGACTGTGTGTTGGTTCATATAGTAATAAGGGAATTAATGGGGTGTTGTGGGTACAAGAGGAATCAGTTGAACACAACAGATTTGGGTCCGTCTAGGGCACACTGCTGCTTGCTTGCTTACATCTCTTAGAGGAATCGGGAGGTGGGTAACTGGTTAGGGGTTTAATCGAAGAGGAATCACTTTTAAACCTAAAATGAAAGGATGGATGAAGAGACGCACGAGAGGAATCTGGTCACCATAACTAGATGACCTATCATGAATGAAAATTGGTGTGCCAATGATCGAGTTGTTTTATGTTTAAATCAAATTCTAATTCAAATGCCAGAACCTTTTGTTATTTGATATTTTCTCTAGTTTCTTTTGCAGATTTAATTTCAGTATAGTGACAACACCAAAACTCCCTTTGTGATTGGTTACTTGAAGATAGAATCGCAACAGTTCTCTGTGGGATTGACTCCGGTGCTGTGGGCACAGGAGTTTACAAATATATTTTTGAGCGCGAAACGACTGCGCGTCAATAACCCAGTTATTTTTGGATCAATACGAATGATTTAAGAATTTTAAAACATATACATCTGATTTATAATATCATAATTTATTATTTCAAAACGTTAAAAAATACATGTATTATAAATGTGTTCAATATGTATGTCAATTAATCTTGTAGTCTGTAGTAGTTCCTCTGTTATTGAATAACCTGTAGTAAAAAAATATAGTATTATTAAATTAATACAATACTATATACATTTTAAATTTTTGAAATTTTTAAAAATATATTTATTATAAATTAAAAATACATGAAGATTTTGCTTATATATTAGAAATATTATACAATTTTAATGTCCACACAATAAAAACAATTTTAATATTTATTTAGATAATCCAAAACTTATTACATAATCATTGACTAAATACATAAATATTATCTTATTTATATCAATTAAGTAATATGTAATGACTCAGTCAAATATGAAATATTTTATTATGTAAATTAATCATAAAATTTTTACTTAATACTTAAAATAACTAAGATTTGAATAATTAATATTAAATATTAAAAATTTATCTAAATTAAAAATCTATTTATATAAATGTTAAATAATCATCTACTATTTAAGTAAATATTAAAAAAATTGTAAATTAGTCTCCAAATTACGTAATACATTTTTATCTATATAACTAAAATCTTTTATTCTGTACATATACTAAAGATAAATTAATGTTTTCAATTTTTTACGTAATTAATTATATAAAATAGTTAATTATCTACATAAATAATATTTAATTATCTAAGTCCCTATTTTGGGCTTCAATTAATATTCAGAATGGATCATTAGCATTATTTGGGCCGATCTGCATGGTTGAAATTTGAAATTGGGCCACTATTCAATTCATTTTTATTTTACTTTTATTAACCTAATCTAATATATATATATATATATATATACACACATATATGCCGACTTCAATAGCTAAGGTTAACCCTCATTTCCGCCGCATC
Organism: Perilla frutescens; assembly: GCA_026008535.1. NCBI lineage: Eukaryota > Viridiplantae > Streptophyta > Magnoliopsida > Lamiales > Lamiaceae > Perilla > Perilla frutescens. The sequence continues at coordinate 38,790,000 of BRKX01000019.1, forward strand.
ACTTCTCTCTCTCGCTCTCTCTCTTCCGATTTCAACTCTTCAATGTCTGAAAAACTTATCATCACCTCTCTCTTCTGATGTCATTTCCGCCGCATCACCTCTCTCTTCTCCCTCTCTCCGCCACCTTCAACTTGAAGGTTTTTCTTCCGTCTACACGTTTTTTTTTACAGATACCTAATTTCACTTTTATAAATCTGAAATTTCAGATGAGTCAAGTTTTTGAACTTAAAGGTTTTTATTCCGTCTACACGGCTAATTTTTTTTACAGATACCTAATTTCAATTTTAATAACAAAATTTTTATATGAGTGAAGTTTTTTTTTTAGATCTGTATAGATCTCTTAGCCTCTAACTCAGAGGCGATTCTGTGTTCATCCATTTCTGGCAAGATCTGTAAGACACTGAGTTAGTACATATCTCTAAGTGTCATCTGATTGGATAAAAGTGAGGGTTTCAGCTCTTCTCTGAGTATGGATCTCTTACTGTCTCACTCAAAGGTTGTATCTGTATGTTTTTATGAAGCTTCGAGCGAGGGTTTCATAGTTGTACATAAATTTTCAGCTGAGACAGTCGATGCTTGTATCTTTCTAGTATGTATGTATAAAAATTTTTACATTTTTTTTCTTTATTTATATTTAAATATGTTTCTGACTTTCTTTTTTTATGGTTTCTTGTGTTCTCTGAGTTCAGATTTGTAAGTCTCTCAGTGAGAGGCTGTATTTGTATGTTATCATGAACCTCCGACTGTAGGTTTCATAGAACTACGGATATTTTTATATCACACAGTCGATGCTTCCATTTTTTACTATGAAACTCCGACTTTGGCAAAAAATTAGATAAGTTCATTACTTTTTTTCTTTTTGTATCTCATTAACTAACACACACGAACATCAATTTAAATATGAAGTTCATATCTTATTATATTTATTAAGTATGTATAAATATTTTTATTTAAATATTTTTCTGACTATTATTTGTTTTTTCTTTCTACAGAACATCAACCTCACTTCTCACTATCTCTACATTCTGATCTATACATATTCTTTACGCCTAAATATATACATCTCTGTGAAAAGGTCCAAGTGAGTATTGTATGGATCTGCGTTGATTTTGACCTCAGTGAAGGTGTTACTGTGAATTTCAAACCGCATTCCAGACCAACAGAAAAAAAGATAATTATCTAAATTTAATTCATTTTTCTATCACACTGACACACATTCACATCTGCTGAAACCTATTGTTCAAATCTCTGCAATGCTTTGTATTACGTTTCTGACTTGGGCATTTTACATTTCAGTTCTGATTTTGAAGAGTGGATGCTGCAGATCCCAGAAGGTTCCCCTGAAGGCCATTTAAGAAGCTAAGTTTTTTTTTTGTTATTATCACTGTATTTATGTTTTTCTTTTGAGACTAACACACACACACACACACACACACACATCTTGCGGTACGAAAATTTCAAAATTTTGGAAAATATACACAGTTTTTAAGTTTTTTGTCTGTAATTTTTTTAAACGTGATACTGTCTGTATACATTTTTTATCTATATCATTTTTTGCTGTTCTAAATGAGTTTTATGAAATTATTTTTAATTAATTAAGGATATAGAAGAATGATTAACATACCTGGAAATGAATCTGACCTGCAGATTCTTTTAACATGCTCACCCCTGTCTCCATTTTCCATTTTCGCAAGTTGTAAGATTTCTCCAGTTTTCTGAAATTTGAATGTAGTGGCGTTTTTAAATTTTTTTTAACCACCCACTAATATGAATAATTTTTTTTATTTTATTTAAGTATTATATTTTTCTGCCTATTTTGTTTAAAACTTTTATATTTTTTTATTAAGAAGTAAAATTTGTAGCAAATTTTTTTAATTTTTGTAAGAAATTAAATTCTTATATATAGTTTGAGAATTAAAATTGCAAATATGTATAATTAAATAAGTAGTTGTATATAAAGTATTAAATAAATTTATTAGTCCTTTACTATACGTATTTACTGCATTATATTAATTTATTATTGCTGTAGTTACATAAGTATAATCTATGCTATAAAAGTAATAAAATTTGTATTCCTGTATGTACATAAGTATATGTATTTACTATTACTTTATTTACATGAATATGTAACTCCTTTTAATTTATTCCTTGTAATTTATGTTCATTTTTTAAATAATCTTTACTTATATATGTGTGCTTCAATCTTATAGGTAAAAATTGATTCATTTATGCTTCAGCACCAATCTGGTATACTTATTCTTCTCTTTATCTGTTGAGTCCAGTCTTTAGATGTCTTCTATATAGCTTAAATATAATGTTGTATGTATAAATATAATGAGCGCGTCTTCTTGTTGTACTATGCTATTTTATTCTGCATATCAGATCCGTGGGATCTGTGAGTGTTCTTTTTAAGAACACTATGCGAAACCCCTTGGTGAGAGGTTTTGATCTGAGTCGTAGTGTTTAACCTAATTGAGCCTTGGACTTTGTGTGACCCCCTGCACCCCCGTTCAAATGGGTGATTGTGAACTGAGAAATCCACTTACTCCTTAAGGGTTCTTGAAAGGTTAATGATCTATGATCCAGATCTTTCGCATTTATTGAATTATTTGTGTGCAGTAATTCTTGTGCATGTTTTTTGTATTGATCTTGTGCATGTTTTTTCTATTGATCCTGTAGTTTTCTAAGAATGGCATATTCAAATTGGATGTTTAATTGTTTCTGTCTATATTATTAATTGTTTGCATTATTACTTGTATAATTCATTATTTACAAAGTGGCACATATATATTCCAACATATGTAGTGTGGCATATTTTTGATGCAATGAATGTCCTATTTATTTTTGAGCATTAACAAACCTGCTGCATTAAGTGATAAAAGTTGTATATTATGCATTATATCCTGTTTGCATAATTATTTGTTTCTGGCCTCTTTTGTTTTTTTCCTATGTTTTACTAAAAACTCACATATTAAATTTGCTTGGTTAATTGTTACTATTTCAAGTTTTTACTAACTTGCAGTATTCTTATAGTTTGTTATTTTTTTTTTTCACAGTGATGTTTTTTGCACAATATATAAGCTGGCATATTTTTCATGCAATGAATATCTTGTTTTAAATATGTAGCATAATCTGAAACTTTAATAACTTACGTAAAACTTCAAAACATAACCCTAATAAGTTAATGCAAAAAATAAAATTGTTCTTGTAAAAAAAAACCCAAAACTTAGTCCAACACCACACTTCTAATCACATTCAGAAACATCTGCATCCTTTTTTCTTCCATCAATGTTTTTCTTTCTTCACCACTCTTTTGATCCTCTTGTTTGTTGTTGCTGAAAACTCATCAAGCAGATTTCTCTTTACATGATCATCTCCCATAATATTAACTGCATCACTGTTGGTGGTGTTCGTCCTTTTTAGGGTTATTAATGCTTCCCTTATGTTCAACTGAATTTTTTTAAAAAAAACACAGTTGATCAAAACATTTTATATGTGTGAATGTAGTATAGGGATAAAATGTAATCTGTGTAAAAAAATAAATTAAACCTGATCTGAATTTTCATCAACAATTTCTTTTCCTTTCTTTGATTTGCTTGAGGTTCCCTACACAATGAAAATAATTCTTTGATACAATATTTATTTTTTAAATATTTCGTAAATTTTACTTTTGTCACTAAAAACACCCACCTTTTCTGAAACTGTGTTGTCATCAACCACAACTTTTACAACATCAAACAGTCCTTTATTATTATTGACCTGATCATGCAGGATAGTAATATTAAAGAAACCTTTTTTATTGCAAATGCCTTCAACTTCAGCTGGAAGTAGATCAAATATCACTTCCTACAAAAAAAAATTATTATAATTTTGTACTCATAATTTTTTATTATTTTAAACATTGATGCTACATACCTCTGCTGTGTTTTTTCCAATCATTTCCATGCATTGTGTTTTCCACATACGAAAGATTGCAGTTACAGTATAGTCACTGACTTTGACAGTCAATTGGTGTCTATATTTTAAAAAAAATGTTTAAAATACTCCATTTACAAAATAAATTAAATACTTAAATTTTATAATAATAAATAACCTTGATTTGCCAACTATATCAAAACTTTGGCATTTCTCGCAAAAGAATTTGAGTTCATCTTGTACATCTAATTCCTTCAGACATTCCTTGCATGCAAGATATGAAATGCCAAAAATATCTTCAATGCTATTCACAGTGGCATACACTATGAACGCCCCACTCTGAATTTCATCAAAATTTTATTGTGTAATTGAAATATAAAATAATTTATTCTGAAAGAATAATAATTCGAATTTGAATATAATTATTGTGAAATTTACCTCCCCATCTTCTAATATTTGCTGTATGGTTTTGCTTTTAACCTCACAACTTTTTGATTGAACACTTGCTTTTGAAGATGATCCAACCTGTATGTTAAATAATTATTAGGTTACAATTATTATTTACTTTAATATTATAATAATTTTTTTAAAAAACATACCATATCTTCAATAATTTCTGATCCATTTATTGAAATGGATTCCTCATCCTGTATAAAAAAATGACCCATTAATTACATAAAGATATTCATTTAAAATAATATACTGTATGTGTTTCTTTTCTTCAATACCTCAATACCAATTTCTTCTCCACAAACTTTTTTTATTATTTCCCTGTCAATACAAATTCTGGCTACACTATATGACCCAATGTAGTTTTTGGCCTGTCCAGGTTGAACAGAAATGTTGAACAAAGCTTTTTTGTTGCTTAAATGTTCCAGGCCTGATGGAATTCCCTCGTAGTTTTGACCCTATGCAAAAAAATTAATTAGTATTTGCATGGTTTATTTTTAATTTTTTTTACCACACTTAATTCTGCAGTTGTTTTTCATAAAAGACTTATGCATTCCTTATCCCACATCAGAAATGTGGTGGTTCCAGTGTCATAAACCACCCTCACAGTCAACTTATGCCTACAATTTAAACTTTTTGAAATTAAATTTTGTTCTGCAAAATATCAAATCTATACTATATATGATTAAAAAAAAAATTACCTGAGCTTTCCTTTAATATCAAATGTTTCACATTTTTGGCAGAAAAACTGATTCCCACTTCTTGTAATTTTCTTCTGGCATCTCTTGCAAGCCAAGTAGGACCAATCTCCAATGGTCTCTACGCATAGTATGGTTGCAAATATCCAGAAATTTCCAAGCTAATTTTTTTTAAAAAAATCAGTTGAATAAATTTAAATTATAAATTTCTTTTAGTGCTATTTAAATTATTTAAAATACCTTTTCATCTGTCATAATTTCTGAAATACTCTTCAGTTCAAAATCTCCATCTCTGATTTCATCATTCAGGGACCTCTTTGATGATGAAGTCAGAGTAGAGATACTGGTGGATCTCACCTTCCCAGTTTTCAGATACCTCCAAACAAATATTTAGTCAAGAAATGTTAGTTAAATTATGTATTTGAACTTAAATACTTTAAAATAACAACAAAAGCAGAGATATAAAATGCAAGAATGCTATAAATATAAAAAGAACATGTAATATAACAATTGAATTATTTTCCCTAATATTGAAATCAGCCAACTCTGGATCATTCTGATTCAGCACAATCTTTGTAATATTAAACATAGATGACACTCGTATTTCTCCTGTTGTAGTATTTTATTAATTATAACATCGCATATAATTAAAAGTACCAGAAACAAATAAACTGTCCTACCCCTATACATATTCGGCCTGCAAAACTGCACAATTATTGCAACTGGTCCTTCTTGTTAGGAAAAACTATCAAGGAATCTCTAGATTAGGTTTTGATGAGATGTCAGAATTATTTATGAAAAACTGACTAAAATTCAAGTTATAGATCTGAGCTGATCAATCCACAGCATAAAAAAGGAACTCAAGTAAAGCCAAAGTCAACCAATCTGGAGTATGGTCTGTAAGCTGAATGATACGTCATCCAGTCAGAAGTCAACTCAACTGAGGAGTCAAAAAGTCGAATCAGTCGAAACAAACTGACAACTAAGTCAGCTGAGCTGAGGGAGAAAAAAGTCGACTAAAACTGAAGGAACTGATAAGAGATCAGTTTAAACTAAAGACTGGAAGTATCCAACTGATGAAGCCATGCAAGGCCTTGAAGAACTAAATCCAGAGCTGCCAATTACACGATTTCGAGCCAAGAAATTGCAAGGTTGTTTCCAAGCAATTATTCGCAAGAAATTTGAAGAATTAGAAGAAGTTAAATGCAGCCCCAAGATTGTTACTTTATTAACAATTAAAGATTGAAAATCAAGATTTGAAGAGCAATGCATGAAGATAGAACTCATCAAATTGTGCATGCATGGCAGATTCGCGTTGCATGGAATTTTCATCCCTTATTTGATTTAATTAGGGGTTGAATTTTATTTAGACTATAGTATTTATTTAATTATGTTAGACTATAGTTTAGTTCAGATTTTTATTTAATTATTGATGTAATTTTCGTCCATAATTAAATAGGTTTGACTAGAATTGTATTTAAGGTAATTTCCTACCTTGAATAGAAGTCTAGTTTAGGTATCTTCCTAGTATAGTTAGAGATCCCTTTTGGATCAATTTTTAGGCCTTTTAGCTTATTATTTTCGTGGCTTTCATCCTTATAAATAGGAGAACCATGTAACATTGATATTTTAGACATTATTGAAGAATTTTGCTTTTGCATACAATTGTGTCTCAACCTATCTTTTATTCGTTTGTTGTTTTAGATACAAAACAATATTCTTAGAGCCTAGCAACTTTAAGACTTATTCAAGGGTATTGCTTAATTCACTTGAGGGATTAACCAGTATTCGCTATCCGAAGATCAACTTGGAGATTTCATCCTTGGGTACGTTCGAGATTCAAGGAGGCTATCGGGTTGTGATTTACATCGACGTGATCATCCTCCATCAACCATAATCGACGACGACCATCTTCATCAACGTTCACCATCAAATCAGCCACAAGTTCGAGCCAAGTTCTACGTCCGTTCGTTTTATCCGTAAGTTCGTTTCATCCCTAACATATCCTACCTTCTCCAAGCCCTTCTTCACAAGACTTCACACACGAATTCCATCCAAATTCCAGCCATAAAATTGTCCCTTTGCAGCCTTTATCCCTTGGATTTTGTGTTACATAGTCGTATCATAGTTTAGGTATTTTTTAATTGTCTAGATTAGTTAGTGTTATTCATTTATTTGAGTCGGATTGAAACCCTTCATTCACTGACGTGTTTCGTATCCTAAAGTCTTCCGCTACGTTCTCTAGATTCGTCCTAGATTAATAGTCTGGGTCGTATCATATTTTGGCATCAGAGCCACGTCAGCTCTGCTGGTCGTGGTTCAATCCGACGTGTCAATTTATCCTACGTGTCGTCTACATGTCTTTTATTTTATTACGTGTCATCGAGTTGTAATAGCTTAAGTATCATTTAAAAAAAGGAAGAAAAGAGCATCAACAAAAAAAAAGCCGTCGATTAAAAAAAATATTGTTCGGATAAAAAAAAAATAAAAAAAATCCGAAAATTAAAAAAAAGAAAAAAAAAGAGGCATATTCATTGTGTTACCTTTTGAGTCTTATTTTAATTTTGGTAATTTCCTTGTAGTATTTCTCTATAGTTGGTACTTTCCTTTTAGTCTAGTTCTATAGTTGGTAACTTCCTTTAGAGTCATATTTTATTTTTGGAACTTCCCTTCTAAGTTCTATTTTAATTTTTGGTAGTTTCCTTCTAGTATAGTTCTTTAGTTGGTAACTTCCTTTAGAGTCATATTTTATTTTTGGAACTTTCCTTCCAAGTTTTATTTTTATTTTGGTAATTTCCTTTTGAGTTATAATTTATTTTTAGTTCTTTCCTTTTAGAGTCTAGTTCAATTAGGATATTTAGATTATGTCACAATTGTGTAACACTTTCCAAATTACCTAATCTTTCTTTCCTTCTTCTTTCCTATTTCTTTCCTTCTACCTTTGGGATTTATTTTTGGATTCCTATTCTATTTGGGAACTTCAAAAATACATCTAATTCTTTCATTTTCTAGCTTTCTTCCATCCAAATCCTTCCAAACCTTCCATATACACTTCCTCCCTTCAAATTTTCATCCACCATCATCAAGGGGATCGAAAATTCATCCTAGTCCACATACACCATCTGTTCACACTCATATACACCATCCGGACCATACACATATGCACCCATGTACCATCCGGTCCATACACTATACACTACTCATACACCAAACACCCGTACTCCCTACACACCAAATTCTCGCCATCTCTACCGCCACAATACCATGATCACACCTGAGTTTGAAGGTCTATACTATCCCGACATCTATTTGGATTGGGAACGCAAAGTAGACAAACTTTTTCAGTGCTATGACTTCCCCGAGAAAAAGAAAGTGCAGCTAGTTTCGTCAAAGTTTAAAGGCTACGCAGCAACAAGGTGGGAATTACAGCAGAACCGGTGCCACCGAGATCACCTTCCACCTATTGAAACATGGCGTGAGTTGAAAGATTTGATACGAAAACGCTTCATTCCAGACCACTATCAATGGGAGTTGGAGGAAAAACTATACAAGCTTAGACAAAGAGATCGAAGTGTAAATGACTACTACAACAAAATGATTGAAGCTATGAGATGAGCTGATGTAGAAGAATACCCAAAAGATACCATGGGTAGATTTCTAGCTAGTCTACGAAGGGCAATTTGTGAAAGAGTAGCATTGTACCACTTCGACGAGTTGGAGCACGTGGTGGATTACGCCATTCGGATAGAAAAATGGCTAGAGGAACTAGAGATGAAGTCAAAGGAAGAGGTTCAACTAGAGTCGACCACGAGTTACCAACTTGAGTCATTCGAGGAGTTTCTACGTACCTATGTACCCCCTACACTGCCTGCATCACCAGTTCAGCCGGTCATGGAGGTGCCAAGCCAAGCCAACAACATTCAAGAGGAGATCTACGTTGAGTTACCATCTGAAATCGTTGCCATCAAAGAAGATTCTACTTTCGTGGTAACAATTTCCGTTGATGCATCTATTAAAGAACTGATCGATGTTGCAACTTGTGAGAATGTTGAAGAAGAAGAGAAGGTTGTTGAAGAGCTTGATCTAGAAGAGTTGGATCAACCTTTGAGTGAAGAAGAAGAAATGGAGATCAATGTTGCAGTTGAGAAAGTTCAAGTAAATGAAAAGTTGGAGGAATTACAACCATGTTCTAAAAAGGAGATTGACATCAATGGAGCAATGGTTAAAGATCACAAGAAGTTCAAACCAGCGAACTTAGAGACATTGTCGAGTTCTAACATTTTTTATCAACCATTTTCTTGTGATGTCTTTATTTTACAGGTTGTCAAAGAAATTCCATTGGAAGTTGATATACCACCAGATTTGATCATGAATGCCATGACAACGCAAACTATGGAGCTAGAGTTTCGGCCATTTGACACCAAGTGGATGTGTACATTCATGAAGAAGTGTTTTATGCAGCTTGTGCAAAAAGAATTTGATGGCCAGTTCGTGTTCGTCTTTAATCCCGAAGCTTTGAATTCGAGGACGAATTCTTTACAAGAGGAGGGGAATGATGAAGCCATGCAAGGCCTTGAAGAACTAAATCCGGAGCTTCCAATTACACGATTTCGAGCCAAGAAATTGCAAGGTTGTTTCCAAGCAATTATTCACAAGAAATTTGAAGAATTAGAAGAAGTTAAATGCAGCCCCAAGATTGTTACTTTATTAACAATTAAAGATTGGAAATCAAGATTTGAAGAGCAATGCATGAAGATAGAACTCATCAAATTGTGCATGCATGGCAGATTCGCGTTGCATGGAATTTTCATCCCTTATTTGATTTAATTAGGGGTTGAATTTTATTTAGACTATAGTATTTATTTAATTTTGTTAGACTATAGTTTAGTTCAGATTTTTATTTAATTATTGATGTAATTTTCGTCCATAATTAAATAGGTTTGACTAGAATTGTATTTAAGGCAATTTCCTACCTTGAATAGAATTCTAGTTTAGGTATCTTCCTAGTATAGTTAGAGATCCCTTTTGACACCAAGTGGATGTGTATCAATTTTTAGGCCTTTTAGCTTATTATTTTCATGGCTTTCATCCTTATAAATAGGAGAACCATGTAACATTGATATTTTAGACATTATTGAAGAATTTTGCTTTTGCATACAATTGTGTCTCAACCTATCTTTTATTCGTTTGTTGTTTTAGATACAAAACAATATTCTTAGAGCCTAGCAACTTTAAGACTTATTCAAGGGTATTGCTTAATTCAATTGAGGGATTAACTGGTATTCGCTATCCGAAGATCAACTTGGAGATTTCATCCTTGGGTACGTTCGAGATTCAAGGAGGCTATCGGGTTGTGATTCACATCGACGTGATCATCCTCCATCAACCATAATCGACGATGACCATCTTCATCAACGTTCGCCATCAAATCAGCCACAAGTTCGAGCCAAGTTCTACGTCCGTTCGTTTTATCCGTAAGTTCGTTTCATCCCTAACATATCCTACCTTCTCCAAGCCCTTCTTCACAAGACTTCACACACGAATTCCATCCAAATTCCAGCCATAAAATTGTCCCTTTGCAGCCTTTATCCCTTGGATTTTGTGTTACATAGTCGTGTCATAGTTTAGGTATTTTTTAATTGTCTAGATTAGTTAGTGTTATTCATTTATTTGAGTCAGATTGAAACCCTTCATTCGCTGACGTGTTTCGTATCCTAAAGTCTTCCGCTACGTTCTCTAGATTCGTCCTAGATTAATAGTCTGGGTCGTATCACCAACTGATGGCCAAACTGAAGTAAATAAGACAGATCAGCTAAGGGCCAGAACTGAAGTCAGCCTGCTTATGATTAGTCAAACTGACAAGAAAGCTCAAGAGAAATCAGTCAAGCTGACTAGCTAGCCAAGAACTTGAGATCAGTCGAACTGGAGAGACAAAGCTCAAAACTGTCAATTGGAGCAATAGCCAAATTGAGCTGACAAGCTCAAAACTGCCAACTGGAGTAACGGCCAAACTGAGCTTGTCAGCTCAAAACTGCCAACTGGAGCAATGGCCAATCTGAGCTGACAAACTCAAAACTGCCAACTGGAGCAATGGCCAATATGAGCTGACAAACTCAATACTACCAACTGGAGCAATGGCCGAACTGAACAGACAAGTTCAGTACTGCTAACTGGAACTTAAAACTGAAGCCAGAGAACCCTGGAGTTATTGCTCAAACCGGCGAATCTTGGAATAAATGCTTCAATGAAGATCCTGGAATTAAAATATCCAACGAAGATCGATTGGCAAAGTAACGGCTATTTCAACCAAAAGCTCCAGCGATCAATAAAGACCATCTACCATTGATGAGCCAACAGAGCCACTAATCAATGGAACTCAACGGTCATAAAATCACTCATCTATAAAAGACGAGTGAATCAGAGTTTTAAACACTCTTCGCCTCCACAACTTTCGCATATACATTCTTGAAATATTCAAGCAAGAGCTTTTCTTTCTCCCTCCCACTTAGCTTAAGTTCAGCATCTGATAAAAATTGCGAGAGTCCAACTGAGAAGAAGAATTCAAAGAGTCAAGATATTCAGCCAGCTGTTGACGATCCAGCCAGGGTAGCCTTCTCAGTTTCAGCTATACAACGATCAACTACCCAGCTCAATTGAAGGAGCACATCAGTTGATACCCCATGTTCAAGACTAACCTCTTGAAGATCGAAAGAGATCTAAATCCTTGTAAAGACGACAATAGCACCTACCTTCCTAGCGAGCAGTTAGGGACTTCCAGTGTGAGCCGTCGACCCACTGAGGTAGCGAGTAGTTATCAGGTTCAACCAACTGTTCTTTATTGTGTAGTTTGTAAAGAAACTCAAGTTATATAGTGAAGTTGCCCTTCTGCGGAAGGAAGAGGGGACGTAGAAGTTTGAGACTTCGAACCTCTATAAATCACTTATGTGCTGTACTATTTTGATTATTGCATACCTTTAAACTGTACACAAGTTCACACAATCTGCACCAAGCAGTCATAACTGATCAACCAGTTTGTGCATAGATAAGTTTCTCTAAGCGAGTAAAAGGGCCCTATTATTCAGCATTTGAAGTAAAAAGTTTTAAATCAGTTTATCCACCCTCCTCTAAACTGATATCGACTCGTCCGGGACCAACAAGTGGTATCAGAGCGGTTGATTCTAAGGATCATCCGTTTCTACATATCAACTGAATCAGATCTACTTATGTGTGCTAACATTCCATGATACAACACGAACCGAGGAGATGTCCGATCCAATCAATGTACCAGAAGGACCGGTAACACGAGCAAGAGCTAAGAGGTTCAAGGAAAGCCTTAATGGATTCATGCGAGAGATCTGGAACCAAGAGTTGGCTAAACGACCCGTTGAAGGAGAAGAACTCGATCCCAAGTGGAAGATAGTGATCTCGAGCTGCAGGCACGAGCGACAGCGCGGGTGGACGCACGAGTGGAATTGGCCGTGCCACCAACGCTACGGGTGATGAGACCGGTGCGTTCTACAGCCTGACCTGAGGTGCGAGTGAAGCCGGTCGCGCCACAGACGCTACACAGAATGAGACTGGCACGACCTACAGTGCGAGTGGAGGTGCGATTGACCCCGTGTCGCGCCCATCTGGGCGTGTCCGGAATTGCGCGATTTTATGTTTTATTTTCCTACTTCAAGTGGGATATTAATTAGGTCTTAGTTTATTTTGGACCAACTATATAAGGCTTGTAATCTCTTATTTTTAAAAACAACTTTGATTTCATTAAATTTAACGTGAGTTATTCACTTTTCTCTCTCGAGAGTTATTCGAGTTTCACAACACGGCGTGAGATTCAATCGACTTATCATACGAATTCGCATCCTCATTTGTGGCGTCATCACCCAATCTAAGTTCGTGTTTCCAATTGATCGAGGGTCTCGACTACATCGTGTTTGAGGTTTGACATCTTTGAGAGGTTAGGGTTTGGATCCATCCATCCATTCCGTGGAATCTGCTACAATCCTGGATAAAAAATCTGCTGTCTTTGTCGTATGCCGGCGAGGATCGCATCATTCCAGCTATGGGAAACCATAAGCTTCCTTTGTTTTCAGTTGAGAATTATGATAACTGGAGCAGAAGAATGAAGGCGCATCTTTGCTCAATTCATGAGAATATGTGGGAAGTCATTGAAGATGGTCCAATCATCATCATGATGGACAATGATGCTCACATAGTTGATATTAATCAACCGGCAAGGATCCCAAAGCCAACTAATCTTCTCACCAGTGAAGAGAAGAAGTTAAAGAATTTAAAGTTCGTTGCTCAAGCTGCATTATTTCAAACTCTAGATAAAGACAGAATGAAGGACACAAAGAACTGCACAACTGCCAAGGAGATATGGGACCTATTAGCAGATCTATGCAAAGAGTCCGAAGCCATCAAAGAAAATAAGCTCCAACTGGCAGTCGACAGATATGAATCGCTCAAAATGCAGCCAGAAGAGTCCATCTCAAGCCTTGAAACCAGATTTCTAGGCATCATCAGTGAGATGACCAACCTCGAGAGAAGTTATCCCAATTTTGAGATGAATTCTAAAATATTGGATAATCTCACTGAAGAATGGGACATGAAAGTGATAGCTACAAAAGAATCAAGAAATCTCAACAGTATCACTCCAAGAGAACTGTTTGGCTCTCTCAAAGCTCATGAGTACAGTCTAAACTGAAAGAAGGAGGCATCTACATCGTCAGCTCAAGATGCAGCTTTCTATGATGAAAGGAACCGGTTTAGAGACACTCGAGGAAGAAAAAACTTCCGACCTAGGAGCTCACCAGCCAGAGAAAATCAAGGCAGATCTTCATCCGAACGAAAAAGAGAAACAATTGAAAAGAAGGAGAATCTAACTAAAGACATCAATGATCAAATCCAATCAGTTACCAGGTTGCTAGAGAAATTGAAGAGAGTTCGGGATAAACAATCAGTTCCACCTCAAACTGATGAAATCCCAAAAGATGAGAGAACTCACCAACCAGCTGAACGGTCAGCTGAATCATTCAGGGGTGGCAACCAAAATCAAGGAGAGTTTTTTCACTGCCACAAATAAGGACATTACATATATGAATGTCTAGAACTCCCTGAAGACAAGAAAGCCAAAGTGAGGAGAAGTTTCTTCAAAAGGAAAGCAATGGTTGCACATTACGAGAATGCCGTGCTAAACGATTCAGACTATCCATCTGGAATTGATTCTGACGGCTACAACTCAGATGATGAAGCGCTATTCTGCCTCATGACTGACAATGATGAAGAGGTTAGTACAGCTGATTCTCAAACCTCTTTCTATTATATCAATGAAACAACTGTCTCTAGTAATGAACTTGATATGAAACTTATGATGCTAGAAGACCAATTAGCTTCAATATCCTGCTTGCATGTTGAACTGAAAGATGAAAATGATGAACTGAGAAATAGAGTTAGGAAACTGAGTATTGATCATGAAAGATTGAATTATCTTGAGTCTCAGTTTGTGGAATTTGAAAATTTGAAATTGAGAACTGCTGATCTAGAAGCTGAAAATCAAAAACTCAAACAAGAGATCCATGAGAGAGAAAAAGTAACTCTGAAGTTCAAAAAGGGATCTCAAACTTTAGATGAGATATTAAATCATCAAAGAACTGGAACTAGCAGCTCAGGGCTAGGATATAGCAAGTTCACTACCTTAGAGAAAGGAAAAGCAGTTGCTCAACCCAGTGATAAAGAAATCCTAAAAGGATTCACTAGATCTCATGACAAGCTAGCTGAGCCAACCGAAGGCAAAGGAATATTGAAAAATCCTCAAACTCAGCCCAGACAATTTGGTCAGTTCTACCAAACAAAAAACACTAGGCCAACTGAAGCCCAACTTCCAGCCAAGACCCTCAGTTCAATCAAATCAATCCATTTGTTCAAAGCCTCTAGTTCAACAAAGACCACTAGCTCAGTACAGAATGCCGTCAAGGCAAACTGATAGATCAGTCCATTTTAAAAAGAAGGACCAGTTTAGATCTCAAGCCTACCCTGTCAAGCAGTTCAATCAAAACACTTATAGGAGAGATTAAAGGAACTCATTTCAACCCTATCATCACTATAATGAGTACCTGGATTCCAGAAATGAACCTAGAGGTGATCCAAAATGGTTCAATCCAGCAAACTGGAAACACACAAGGCATTGGCCTGATAGAAGAACTCAAAGATCTCGGGATAACAACATTTTAGTTGAATTGTTTTATCCTACTAACTTTCAACGCATGTATCATTCAACTGATTCAACTCAAAATAGATGAGTTGAAAGAAAGTCAAAACTGATCAAGCGATCCAAATCAGTTGATTCTCTGAGTGATAAAAAGCCAAAAGTTTAGCAAGTTTGGATTCCAAAGAACTTGATGTACCAATAAGGACCCGATATGAAACGGGTCCCTAAATGCTAATCCTTGTCTTTGCAGGACAAGATCATCCTATCTATGAAGAAAGCCAAAGACATTTGGTATCTAGATAGCGGGTGCTCCAAGCACATGACCGGAGACAGAGAAGATCTCGACGGTTATGAAAAAGTCAAAGGTCCACTTGTCATATTTGGAGACAACTCCAAAAGTCAAACCATTGGAGAAGGGCTCGTAGCCAAGGGAAAAGTTGTAGTAAATGGAGTCTCCCACGTGGATGGACTAAAACACAAACTACTCCGTATCAGCCAGCTGTGCGATAATGGCTACTCAGTTGACTTCACCAAAAACTCGTGCAGCATAAGAGACAAGTCAACTGGAGTAATCCTTCTCACTGGCATAAGAAGAGGCAACATGTACATTGTTGACTAGTCAACCGGCTACTCAGAAGCTTGCTTTCTTTCAAAAAGATCAACTGAAGCAAGCTGGCTATGGCATCGACGACTGAACCACCTCAACTTCAAAACAATCAACTACCTAGTCAAGAAAGAGCTAGTTGAGGGGCTTCCTAAGGAAATATACAAGAAAACAGGTGTATGTGGACCATGTAAAAAAGGGAAGCAGGTAAAGTCATCCTTCACGAATAGGAGTCATCCACCAGGAACAACTAATTGCCTCCAACTACTGCATATGGATTTGTTTGGTCCAGTTAGACCACAAACCCCAAAAGGCAAAAGATTCACTCTTGTAGTAGTTGATCATTTCTCAAGATATACATGGGTGGAATTCTTGAGGAGCAAAGATGAAACTTAAGATAAGCTAATGGCGCTGATCAGAAGGCTACAAACTGAAAATGAAAGATCAGTTCAAAGGATTCGCTCCGACAATGGAACTGAATTTGTAAATCAGCAAATGATCAGTTTTCTCAACCAGCTTAGAATCACTCATGAACACTTAGCTGCAAGAACTCCACAACAAAATGGTATAGCCGAACGGCGTAACCGGACACTCAAAGAAGCAGCTCGAGCAATGATAGCTGATGCCAACATAGCTGAAGATTACTGGACTGAAGTAGTCAACACAGCTTGCCATACTCAAAATCGAAGTGCCATTGTAGCCGCACATGACAAAACACCCTATGAGCTGTATAAGGGTCGTAAGCCTTCTATTTCATATTTTAAAATATTTGGCTGTAAATGTTATATTCACAATAATGGCAAGACTCAATTGAAAGCCTTTAGTGCTAAAGCTGATGAGGGAATATTTCTTGGGTATAACACTCCTCATGCACAAGCTTACAGAGTGTTCAATAAACGAACTCTTGTTGTGGAAATAACATGCCATGTGGTATTTGATGAATTTGCTAATGAGTACAGGAACAAAGAAAGAATAGACACATCAGTTCAAGTACTACCTAGTGAAACTGAGAACTCACAGGACTATGTGGATCACATTGTTCCAGAGCGGCTTGAAGTTTCACTAGAAGAAGGTAATGAAACTGGTACTAAACCAGTTGAGAACAACTTGGTCAATGAAGACACAAATCGTGCTAAGACCATAAACCCCACAACTGAAACAGGGGGAAGAAATGATGATAATGCCGAACCAACTGATGAAAGGGCGACTGATAACGTCACTACAGAAGAACTAGCTGAAGACCCAGCTGAAGCTATCTTGCCCAAATGGCTCCGAAGCCACCCAACTGACAAGATAGTTGGAGATCCAAGAAGTCGAGTTCAAACCAGAAGTTCAACTGAGCATGCATTGTTCACATGCTTCATATCTCAAACTGAACCAGCAAATGTCAAAGAAGCCTTAGAAGATTCAGAGTGGATCATGGCCATGCAAGAAGAACTGAATCAGTTCACAAGAAATGACGTATGGTTTCTTGTTGATAGACCAAAAACCCAGAAGGTCATTGGTACAAAATGGGTTTTTCGTAACAAACTGGATGAACAAGAAGTGATCACAAGGAACAAGGCTAGACTGGTAGCGAAAGGATACTCACAAAGTGAAGAGATTGACTTTGATGAGACATTTGCACCAGTTGCAAGATTGGAAGCCATCAGACTGTTCCTAGCCTATGCAGCTCACTTTAATTTCACAGTCTACCAAATGGATGTCAAGCGTGCTTTTCCTCAAGGAATGCTCAAGGAGGACGTATACGTCGAGCAACCGCCAGGCTTTGAAATTGGTGATCAAGTCTTCAAACTGAAGAGGGCCCTCTATAGACTGAAACAAGCTCCTAGAGCATGGTATGAAACTCTCACAACATTTTTGCTGAAAAATCGGTTTCAAAAGGGAGTCATTGATTGAACTCTATTCCGAATAGAACGATCAACTGAGATCTTAATGGTTCAAATTTATGTGGATGACATAATTTTTGGATCAAAAAGCAAAGATCTATGCACACGATTCGCTCAACTGATGCAAAGCGAATTCGAGATGAGCATGATGGGGGAAATGACATTCTTCCTAGGACTCCAAGTGAAGCAGCTGAAAGATGGAATCTTCATCAGCCAGGCCAAGTACACTAAAGAGCTAGTCAAGAAGTTTGGCGTTAATAAAGGAAAAACTCTCAAGATTCCTATGAATACATTAGTTCAGCTAACTCTCGATGAAGAAGGAGAATCAGTTAGCCAAACATATTATAGAGAAATCATTGGGTTGCTACTTTACTTAACAGCTAGTCAGCCAGACATCTCTTATTCAGTCGGTCTATGCGCACGGTTTCAAGCTAACCCAAAAGAAAAGTCATCTTGAAGCAGCAAAGAGGATTATCAAATATCTTAAAGGAACCATAAATCTTGGACTATGGTATCCCAGAGATAACAGTTTGAGCCTAACTGGTTATTCAGACTCAGACTTTGGTGGATACAAGATCGACAGAAAAAGCACCAGTGGAACATGTCAGTTTCTGGGAAGCAAACTGATATCCTAGTTTAGCAAGAAGCAGCACTTAGTTGCCACGTCAACAAATGAAGCAGAATATGTAGCTGCGGGAAGCTGCTCTGCTCAGATACTCTGGATGAAGCAACAATTGAAGGACTATAAAGTCGAAACTGAAGAAGTATCTATCTACTGTGACAACAATAGTGCAATTGCTATATCTCAAAATCCAGTTCTACATTTAAGAACCAAGCACATTGACATAAGACATCACTTCATCAGAGATCACATCGAGAAGAAAGACATATGCATCAAATATGTCAACACTGAGAAGCAGATAGCTAACATCTTCACCAAACCATTGCCTGAAGCAAGGTTTATGGAGCTATGCATACAATTGGGACTACTCGAGCTAGCATCACAGGATGAAGATGATCAACTGGAAGAAAAAGGCCAAGAATCCATTCCAGCCGAAGAGAAGAACTAAACCAAAAGGCTTCAAACTCCTCATGAGTAGTTCATAACTAAAAAGTCATTGAACTGATCAGTTGGACACATAAGCCATCAGTTTGAATTGAAGCAAGAAGCTGTGAAGAGAAAGTAAACTGGAGCTGATCAGTTTACCCCATAAGCTCAATTAAATCATCCGTTCATTTGCTCAAACTGATGATCCAGTCAGTTATGCAGAACATACCAACTGCAAATTGACCAAACTAATGAAGAAATCATAGGAGCTAGAATGAACTCAAAAGGAGATATCAGTTCAAGAACCAGCTTTAGAAAAATAGCTGAACTGAGAAACAGCTGAATGAAGGTCCAAGCAGTCAAGACCAGTCAAGAACTTATGAGAAGACATCTCAGTTGAAGCTGATCAACAGAAAAGATTATCAGTTACAGTCGAAGCTAACTGATGACGTAATCAGTTTCAAGTCAAGGAGAAAACTGCTAGAGAGAAAAGATAAGTTCAAAAACTTCAATAGTGGAAACGGTAAAAACACGTGTCACTCAAATATTACTGTTGAACTTTCTCTATCTCTCTCTTCATTTATCCCCAACGGATAGAAATGAAAGACCTATCGACGGTTCGATTAAATTAATCCGACCGTTAAACTTAGGCATATGAAACGTCTCAAACGTTGAATGATCCCTATTTCACTATATAAATAAGGCGGCTGAATACTCAAGATAAGCTTCCCAATTTTACTGCCGACTTATCCCTTCCTATCTATCTCTCGTCTCTGAGCAAAAGCAAAATTCTTCAGCCCTCATAGTTTAAATCGTCAGTCTTATAAATTAATATTTCATCAAAATATTATGGCTCAAAACCCAACTCGCAGAAGATTCAATTTCCGTCAGCCTGGAGAAGACTCTAAAGCTTTTTGTGAAAAGCTCGACAGAGACAAGTTTTTCAACCCAGCTGGATTCCTTAAAGCCTGCAAAGCCTCTCCTCTAACTGGAATGATCATAAAAAAGCTTTCTCAAGCCAAGCTGAAGACGTTCCTGGAGGTATTTCCAGAACGCATTTACCCAGAACCAGTTGCTGAATTCTTCTAAAATTCAAATGGCTCTTCAAATCCCAGAGAGATCAGATCTGAAGTGAGAGGACATGAGATCATCGTGACAGCTGAATCACTAAGCAACATGTTCGATCTACCTAGCAACGGACTCAAGCTGGAAGAAGTTCAAATCTGAGAGATCATTCACCCCAGTGGATGATCTCATTGATGAAGTAATGAGAGAACTTCACTCTGAGAAATCTCCTCACGAAGCTGAAGTTGAAATCAACATCATTCCTGAAAAATCAGAGGAGTCAGCTGAGAAGACTAAGAAGGCAGCTAAGCCCCAGACAGTCTTTTCACAAGAACCAATTGCTGACAAAGTAGGCACCTCATCTATTCCTCCAGCTGCTCTAGAGCCAGCTGAGACTGATCAATCAGCTGATCAGTCAGCTCAAAAAGATGATCAACTTGCTTACCAAGTCAGTATGGAGATAGACGAAATATCCCATACAGTTCCTTACGAGAAACTAATTGGAACTGAAGCAGGAGAAGAAGCTGACTCAAGAGCAGTTCAGTTCGGTGCTCAACCAAGCAGTTCCACAGTCCAGCTCCCTCCTTATTATGAAGAACTGATTCACACCCTGCAGCAACAGGTTAAACTGCACATTGAGCAGATCAAGCAGTTGCAAGCCCATCCAAGACTTAAGTTAGCTGAAACTGAGTCATCAAGTAGCGATGAGGATGAAGAAAAGGACATCACTGAACCGCTTGCCAAAAGGAGGAAAACTGATCACAAGAAGGACTAAGTGGCTGATCAAGTGAAAACTGATTAGAAAGCCCTAAGTTTACTTCTTGTTATTCAGTTTGTAATTATTTTATTTGAAAAATATATAAAAAGATTATCTTTTTTATTTCAAATAAATGTCGAACTTCACATTTATTTTTGAAAATTTTGACCGTTGCAAGATAATGACACGTATCAAAGTCATTAAATGCCAACGACCAAAAGAGGCCAGAGGCTAGTACCATTCCAACCATCAGATCTATGAGCCTGTCCAAACACTCATAAAAAGCCTCCTCTTTCAAGCCTCTCAAAAAGCCTCCTCCTTCAACTAAAATATCAAAAACTCTCTCTTAAAGATCTTGAAATTCCCAAAATCTCAGCCAACCCCAAAGATGGCCGAATTATCCAGATCTTCAAATTTCTTCAAAGAGCAACTTATGAGAGATATAAATTCCTTGATAGGAAGAAATTCTAATTGATTCTAGATGAATCAAACAACCCACTCCTTCTGTCAAATCTTCACAAGACAGAAATTCTTTACTACCTGGAAACACCACCAAAGTTCTTTAGACAAAATTTGGTGAGTGAATTTTTACTTCAAGTAAAATTATCTGCAGATGGAAAGACAGTGTCATCAGTGATTCAAGGACGGCCACTTCAAATCACTGAAAGAAAGATTGCAGAAATGTTCCAACTCCCACAGGAAGGTTCATCCGTTCAAGAACTAAAGGAATTTACAGAGTCATACTGGAGAGATTGGAAAGCTTCCACCTGCAACAAGCAATTCAATTTTACAACAGCTAAAACTGATCTGAAGCCTGAGTATGGCGTTCTACTTGACATAACGAACAAGATGATGTTCGGGGCCATTGGAAGCCTGAGTCAACTCACCCAAGAGAGATACAAGGTTATGATTCACCTTGCTGAAGGGCGACAAACAAACTGGGCAGAATTTGTCTTTCAACAATTCAAGCATCAAGTCATCAAGGCCTCTGACTCAAAGAAATCTGGTAAATTTGAGTCCAAGGTAGGACTTGTTCTAAGAATCAGCAAAATGCTTGAAGACCTGCTTAAACTTACAACTGATGAATCACTACCATTTCTCATCTCTGACTGGATTCCCAAAAAAGGAACTGCCCATCTTCAGTCACTAAGAAAGAAGAGGAAAGCCAAGGTAAAGACCAGCAACAACACTTCGAGCAACTCAATTGCCAACGCCGTTCAGTCTCCAAAATCAAAGAATGGGTCGCCAGTTGATTTCTAGGTTTGCTCTGATCCAGATGAGCTTATTCCATTCATTGGAATCCCTCATCCAAACTATGGAGCGGACTGCTTCAGAAGCACTTGCCTTTCTCTCCAGCTGACTGAAGAAAATATTCGCACTTTTTACTGTAGTGAATATGCAGTCAAAGGTGCACAAAAGGAAGTGACCGATCCTTCTCACTCACTTTGCTTTTGTTGCACAACGTGACCAAGAGCTGTTCAAACAACTCCACCGGTATTTCTACTGGTATAACTGGAGACATTCTATGTCTATCCAGTCTCACTTTTTGCTAACTGTCTTTCATGGTATGAGCTACTGGCAAGGTGAAGAAACTTGGAGGATTACATGGATAGGATCGTCAAATCCATTTTCTCCAACTATTGTGCAAGTCCAGCACATCATGAATCACCGACTTGTCAACAAGATTCCAGCAACCACCTTATTAGCATAATTCAAGACCAGTATCATGCCTCAAGCAGTTGGGATTGCAAATCAACCCGTCAACTGCCCAACTGGCTCGCTTTATCGAAAACTGAACTTTGATAATCTATCAAGTCAGTCAGCTGAGCCATCACAACAAACTCCACCTGTCACCAAAAGGATAGAACCTCATCTTTCACAGACTGAAGTCGTGGCTTCTCAGAAGAATCCAAGGCATGTTGATGAGAGCGATAGTGATGATGAAGACACTGCCACATCACCAAGCCTCCTATCCAAAAACTATGTCACTCCCTTACTCATAACCAACTTAAAAGGCGTGCAATTGCCTATAAAAAATGATCAGTTTCGATCATCGCCAAAGGGAACTTCACAATCCCTTAGTCAAAGGATGAAAAACTCGTCAGTTGCCATCCAGCTTCATCTTCACCAAGCCAGGAGGACAGCAAGGCCTGAACTGCTAAAGAACAAAACTACTTCCAAAGGAAACAGTGCAGCCAGTCCAGCTAGGCCCTTCAAGAAGCGGAAACTGTCTATTGCAAGCCAAGTGAACTGATCAATTCAGTTCAGTTGCAGCTTTAGCTTCAGCTAGCTCATCAGCGACAACTGAGAACCAAGACTCAACTGATCATCCAACCGCTGAGCATTCAATCAGTTGGACTGTATCCGAACTGAATCCGGATAAGTTTTTTTAATTTTTCAAAGCTTATCATAATTAAATTGTTACCGTTGACATTATGAAATTTCTTATATTATATTCAAAGGATACAATTTGAAAATAGGGTTCTATCTCACAAGTTGCCGTTAATATCTCTGCCTTGATATTAAATCAACTCTTCAAAGACGAAAAGGAAAATCTAATTTTCTAATGAGATATAAATAGCAAGATCTGCAAAAAATATTTTGCTATTTATGGCAACTATCCCATTTTCAAAATAGCTTCTTCTCAGCCACAAGATCATAAAGTTACCACACGATTGAACGGCTGGAATGCATGCCTCATTAATTCAGCTAATTATCCATCAAATCGGATAGCTGATCAGTTAAGAGAAGCAATCGGGTGTCCTCGATTCCTGCATGCAAAGCTGAATAAATATGTGCAAGGAGATGAAGGCTCCGATCATTCACAAACTCTTTCTCACTCTTGCTTTGATCACCTGCAAGCCCTCTCTCTCATCTCAACACACTTGAATATCTAAACAAAAACAGCATCTCTTTGCAGATACGAAGCCCCCATTTCAGATGGTAGATGCCAAATTGCTAGAGCGTAAAATGAAAAAGGATAAGACTCTAAATCTAGAGCTTCTTAATGCACATCTAGGCGCAGACAACTTTCAAAGAATTTATTGGCCATTGGAGGCAACCGGGCTGCTGCCATTCTTGACATTAATGCCAGTCATGAACATACCTACTCAGGTTGCAGAGTTCTACTACAACGCAACCATCTCCGGCAACAACATCATCTCCACCGTACAGAATCAAGTGATCACGGTGACAAAAGATACGATGATGTCTACCCATCACCTCCCCGGCGACAGTCCAGATGTAATGGAAGTATGGAACTGAATCTGCCGTGCAAATACGCACTGTGGGGTATTTGGAAGCATCATCACGTGCATCATCATGACTGTTCACACAGGCTAAAGGAGAGTATGCCCGGTGAGATCATCCAACTCTTGGATATCACCTATCATATCCTACATGGCAACTTTGAGACGGTCCAGTTCTCTGAGCTCAAAGCACATCTCACAGCCGCTCTATATTTCGGATGTAAAGCCGACTGGGCCTCTTTCATTCTTGCTCAACTGGGAGCAAATGTAGAGCGAGCGGAATATGATCCCTCAACTGGCTCATTTCGAGAGAAGGTCGGGTTTATGGGTCGCATAAGCCACATCATTCGAAGCCAGCTTGATGAGATCATCCCAACTGGTGAGCAAATCGGAAGAAGGGACATGTTTCTAACTATCTACTGCCATCAGATTCTGAAGTGATCACGTCAACAAGGACCTTCTGACTCAGGTCATGGAAAGGCACCTTTGGAAGCACCCGTCAGCTCATCTGACGAAAGACACCTGCTGATTGAGAGGGAACCTCTCTCAAGACTGAGTGATCAGCCTACAATATCAGCCAACTCCCAACCTCTAGCCTTAGTCCATCGCGACTGCATTGAGGTTGAGTTTAAAGAAGTTTTAGAGCATCAGCTCAGCAGCTGCTTCGGTCTCATTGAGGGCACCGACCCCTCTCTATTTGAGCAATTGAGACGGTACCTCCAGTACCATATATGGCGATTCCAACTGGATAAGACAACAATGTTCCACCTCATCCACACCCGTGGATCCATCTTCTGGATCAACGAAGGAACATGGAGTAGAAATTGGATGAATCATCCACTCTCCTCGCCACCAACGTTGTCGGAGATAATGGATTCAATGATCAAACGAATCCAGCTCAGCATACCAGCTGATGCTCTTCTTTCCGAAAATGAACCGGCCAGCTCCTCATGCACACCATTTCTTGGAGATCTACACATCGCTTCAACCGATGAGATCTTCACCAACTTGGCCTCGATGAACTTCAGAGAGTAAGAAGTCTCTCTCACCTCTGATCAAGGTCAGTTCATGACAACTGAAGACGCCTATGCATGGCTCTCCTCGCCCATGCCAATTCCTTCAGTTCCCCAGTCCATGATGACAATTTGGCAAATGCCTTTATCTTCTTGCCAAACTTGTCAATACCATCATGCGATCCATCCTAGCTTTTGGATGATGCCAAAAAGGGGGAAGATGGACAGTATGATGATGGATGCTCAACTCTTTGGGATCAGATTCAAAGAGAAATTCATCATGAGGGGAAAGATCAGCTTCAGGGGGAAGCATGGAGAACACAAGGAGTCCAAGAAAGAGGAGAATCGAGCAGAAAGAAAAGGAGCAATTTCAGGAAGTAAATTTGCAGTTTTAACTACTCTTGCAAATTGAAAGCCTAGATACAATATGCTTTAAGTGAATATATAATACACTGCAATTCTTCACAATTCTTCAAATATCATGTCTCAAATCAAGTCTTGATTATGTTTATAATGCTCTGATACTTGAAGTTTGAATGCTCTGATATTTGAATGAAAGGATGCCAAGTTTGAATGCTCTGATATTTGAATGAAAGCATGCCGAGTTTGAATGCTCTGATACTTGAATAAAAGCATGCCCAAAATGAAAGAATGCTCTGAAACTTGAAGTCTAAATACTCTAATACTTGAATTTCATGCATACCTTGAATGCTTTGATACTTGAATGAATATCATGAATCAAATTTGCTCTGATGTCAAGAATCTGCTTAAGCAAACTATAGTATATATATCAAACGTACATTTGCAGTTTTTCCATTATCATCGACAAGGTTTTGACATCATTAAAAAGGGGAAAATTGTTAGGAAAAACTATCAAGGAACCTCTAGATTAGGTTTTGATGAGATGTCAAAATTATTTATGAAAAACTGACTAAAATTCAAGTTGTAGATCTGAGCTGATCAATCCATAGCATAAAAAAGGAACTCAAGTAAAGCCAAAGTCAACCAATCTGGTGTATGGTCTGCAAGCTGAATGATACGTCATCCAGTCAGAAGTTAACTCAACTAAGGAGTCAAAAAGTTGAATCAGTCGAAACAAACTGACAACTAAGTCAGCTGAGCTGAGGGAGAAAAGAGTCGATTAAAACTGAAGGAACTGATAAGAGATCAGTTTAAACTAAAGACTGGAAGTATCCAACTGATGGCCAAACTAAAGTAAACAAGACAGATCAGCTAAGGGCCAGAACTGAAGTCAACCAGCTTATGATTAGTCAAACTGACAAGAAAGCTCAAGAGAAATCAGTCAAGCTGACAAGCTAGCCAAGAACTTGAGAGCAGTCGAACTGGAGAGACAAAGCTCAAAACTGTCAACTGGAGCAATGGCCAAACTGAGCTGACAAGCTTAAAACTGCCAACTGGAGTAACGGCCAAACTGAGCTGACAAGCTCAAAACTGCCAACTGGAGCAACGACCAATCTGAGCTGACAAACTCAAAACTGCCAACTGGAGCAACGGCCAATCTGAGCTGACAAACTCCATACTACCAACTGGAGCAATGGCCGAATTGAACAGACAAGTTCAGTACTACTAACTGGAACTCAAAACTGAAGCCAGAGAACCCTGGAGTTATTGCTCAAACCGGCGAATCTTGGAATAAATGCTTCAACGAACATCCTGGAATTAAATATCCAATGAAAATGGATTAGCAAAGTAACGACTATTTCAACCAAAAGCTCCAGGGATCAATAAAGACCATTTGCCATTGATGAGCCAACAGAGCTACCGATCAATGGAACTCAACGGTCATAAAATCACTCCTCCATAAAAGACGAGTGAATCAAAGTTTTAAACACTCTTCGCCTCCACAACTTTCGCATATACATTCTTGAAATATTCAAGCAAGAGCTTTTCTTTCTCCCTCCCACTTAGCTCAAGTTCAGCATCTGATAAAAACTGCGAGAGTCCAACTGAGAAGAAGAATTCAAAGAGTCAAGATATTCAGCCAGCTGTTGACGATCCAGCCAGGGCAGCCTTCTCAGTTTCAGCTATACAACGATCAACTACCCAGCTCAATTGAAGGAGCACATCAGTTGATACCTCCTGTTCAAGACTAACCTCTTGAAGATCGAAAGAGATCTAAAACCTTGTAAAGACGACAATAGCACCTACCTTCCTAGCGAACAGTTAGGGACTTCTAGTGTGAGCCGTCGACCCGCTGAGGTAGCGAGCAGTTACCAGGTTCAGCCAACTGTCCTTTATTGTGTAATTTGTAAAGAAACTCAAGTTATATAGTGAAGTTTCCCTTCTGCGGAAGGAAGAGAGGACGTAAAAGTTTGAGACTTCGAACCTCTATAAATCACTTGTGTGTTGTACTGTTTTGATTATTGCATACCTTTAAACTGTACACAAGTTCACACAATTTGCACCAAGCAGTCATAACTGATCAACCAGTTTGTGCATAGATAAGTTTCTCTAAGCGAGTCAAAAGGCCCTATTATTCCGCATTTGAAGTAAAAAGTTTTAAATCAGTTTATTCACCCCCCTCTAAACTGATATCGACTCGCCCGGGACCAACACTTCTGGTTTAGTTTCTAGAAATTTTATCATCTCTTCTGCATATGTTTCCCATAAGGTCACTGAGATCGTGTTTCCACTACAAAAGTTGATTAAAATGTAGTGAATACATAATAACTCTAATATTAAACAATAAAAATATGTGCTTTAATATAACAAACTCTTACTCCAGATCTTCCAAAACCAAATCTATTAATTGTGTCAGCTTCCCATTTATCTCTTTGGTGAGCGGCCTATAGTGTGACACAATTGTTCCCATTACATCTATAAAAAAAAATTATTTCACAAATGCATATAAAATACTACATATTTTTTCGTGTGTATTCAAATATGTTACCAAACATTGCTGCATCCCTAATATTCTGCATATTAGCAATATCATTAAAGGTCTTTATCTCATATGGTTGCTGCATAAACTCTGCATGGAAAACTTGAAATATGCGTGTTTGTTTGAACACAATGATCTTATAAAGTCTCCCCGTCGTCTTGTACTTCATCACATTTATTCCAACAACAAAATCTATCAAAGCGTAAACATTGCCTTCAATAAGGCGCTGTTTAAACTTGTCTACACTTGCTTTCGGAATTGTTACGTGAATTCGTACACCCTACAAAAAAAATTAACTTTGTAAGTTTTAATTTTTTAAAAGAAAGCAAATCGTAAATCTCATTAAATAAATGTACCTCTCTGTCATGAAATATGCATTCCATGCTAAATGCATTTGTGTTTTCGTAGCAACGTATCAACCGAAGTTCTAAGCCGAATGTACTTTTACCTGGCTTCAACATCTGAACTGTTCCAAAAATGGGAGCCATTGAGACTGTTGATTGAAAAATCTACAGAAATTTTTTTGGATTTTTTGAGGAGGAATGATATGGGGATCGTGTGAATTATGCATTCAGAATGTTGTTACTATGATTTAATATGGCTCATATTTCAGTTGAATTCAAGTGGTGGAAGTAGTGGGTAGTTTTCTGAATTAAATATTAATTATGAATAATTTAATATTTTTATTATGTTAACATAATTAAATATTTTTACTTTGTTAATAATTTCTGAATTCAAGTAGTGGGTATTGATGCAGTTAGTGGGCGTGTGTGGTTTTTTTATATATATATTTTTTCATGTAGTATAGATTATTTTATATATTTGTCAATTAAATTGTATTTATCATAGCTTTCAATTAATTAACGCAAACAACAAATGTAAATCAATGGCCTCTTTCAGTTTTGTTTTATTTTCTGAAATGTATAATTTTTTTTTTCGTGCACCTAGTAATTAACTTAAGTTGCTCCCTATAATTACATACTATAAATCTGCATTATAAACATTTATATATTATATAACTATTCTGAATGGTAATTTTTTTTAATATTACAAAAATAAACATCTTAATTTTAGACTTTTAATTTATTAATTACAACAAAAATAAACGCAATGGGATGTGAGATTAATAATTTATTAAAGAAATAAACGCAACGGGATTTTTTTATTAAAGACTTTAAGGAATTTATTAATTTTTATTTAACATCATTGGCACACGATGTGCAATTGCATAACAGTTGAATATTTTTAAATATTTAATTAATATTTTAATTGAATAATATAGCTAAATTTAATGACCTCAGAATTACATTTTTTTTACAAAATTGCCATCAATCAATTTCAAATCAATTTCAATTGAAAACCTTCTTTTTATATATAGTATAGATTTATTTTTAAAATTATTATTAAATTTGGATTCATACTTTTTAACTCATAAAAATGAATTTCTTTTAAATTGAAAAAATAAGGTTTATTATTATCTTTTTTAATAAAAGAAAAAAATGAGTAAAATAGAAAAAAGAAAGAAAATTTTATAAATGAAAAAAGAAATTGAAAAAATGTGATACTTTTTTTATTAATAAAATTCTGAGCAAAATTCGATTATTCTATCAATTTTTTTTATTTCTATCAAAATTCGAATAGTATTATTTTTTAGGCAACATTGTGGATTAAACAACGACCATACCATTGTCAATATAGATAATTTTGACTTCTAATTGAATAAAAAATATTTGGATCAACAATACAATATTTGCCTCAATTGATTATTTTTTAGTTATATCATTATATTTAAATTGAAATGATATGTTGCATTCAATATATATAGTACTGTTGCAAATTGAAGAATTATACATTATATTGTTCGTAATTTATAATTATAATTAAACAATTGATCGTATGAAATAATATATATATATATATATATATATATATATATTAGATATTTAATTATATTCTCTTGTTTAAAATCAATTCAATAATAAAATGAAAATCCTCACAATTTCCTTGTTATGTTCCAAACACATAATAAAGATTATGTTAGTAATCATTTTCATCAGAATCACATTCATAGAAATCATATTTCTAAAAAAATTTACTTTCCTGTCAACCAAACGAGCCCTTAAAGGTAGCATCAAATCTACCGCGGATTCCATACTATTCTTGACACTTCTGAAATAACAATAAAAACTTAAGAATATATTTTAATTAAAATTAAAATAAATAAATATATATATATATATACACACACATACAAACTAATATCTAAAAGTTAGTTTAATAGCAGTTCGTACGTATTTATTTACAGGGTGTTTTCAATTTAATTAAAATAATTTAATGTAAAATTTTAATAATATATAGTAATCTTGATGTATTTTTAAAATTGGTTTCAACTTTGAATAAATTTTTTTGGATTGAAGTGAATTGGATAAAGATAAATGAAGTATAATTCTTTTTTGTTAAGGTTAATTTGATTAAAAAAGAACTAATTCGCTACGCCAAATAGAACATAAAAAAATGAAACCTTTCAACTCTGACTACAGATGAGACTATCGTAAATTTGTTATCAATCATTGATTAATTAAGGCCAAACTAGCTATTTTAAATATTTCTTGTGTTGTATTACTACCAATGTAAATATACATACTAACAAGTTCGATCGTTTGTCATATCCAATGAAATCTCCCTTTGAGATATGACCTAGCTAGTGTAGTTTAATAATTAGTATTGAAGGTATCGCATTCAAATGTATAAACATCGTTAGATTTGTTAAATGCGGTTTACCTTTCTAGTAGACTATTGCTAATTATAACACTACAATAAAATATAGCTATGGTGACTCATATTTTGTGACGCTTTCATAATAAATGTCTTAAGAGTGGAATGCTTCTGTATAATATGTCTTCTTAGTTTAAGTACAAATTCAAAAATCAGCAAAAGTAAAGAAAAATACACTAAGTAGAGATCGAACACAAGACATCAATATCCAAATACTTTACAATTTTTTAGGCACCTCTTCTTTGGGCAATTGTTTCGCCACCTTCCTTATCCCAATTTTTTTTACCATTGGAGGCTCCTCAACACTATATGAAAATTGTCAAATTCTGACGGAAACCTTCCAACGTGTACAAAATCCTTTGGACAAATGTTAAAGTCCAACGGAAAAACAGCCATTGGACCAAAATCATGAAAAAAATCGAACATTTAGGTGTCCAATAGCTGTACTCATTGAACTAGTAGAAAAAAATATAAAATAAAATAAAAATTCAAATTAAATGTTAGTCCAATGAAAAAAAATTATTGGACAACATTTCAAATTAAAAATAAACTAAAAACAAATTGTTCTAGGGGTAAATCCGTGACAACATATAAAGAGAAATAAAGATATCAAGTCATCCAACAGGTATGCCTGTTGGACAACGCGAGAAATAAATTTTTTACAATCGAACCAAGTCCAATAGGCTATCATGTTGGACGAAACTAAAAGTTAAAAAAATAGTATAAAAATTCAATCGAATCCAACACCTTAATCGTTGGACAACATTTAAAAAAAAAATTAAAAAACGATTCTAGGGATAGGATAGGGATGTAAGCTGCAATCAATTTTATAATTTGATTAATATTTCAATTCTTACGTCCATATACTGATTTATAAATCTTGATTTTGATTTCTAATGTAAGATTGTGTGGCAACAATTTATGCATGTTAGATTAAATAAAATATTACAATATGAATGTTTAGAAGGGTTGACAGGTGAATAAATGTTCATAGAAAATTATAATATTTTGTACTTTTACGAATTATTAAATTATTTAAAAGGACTGTGAGGTGGATATTCAATTTATTAATCGACTTTACAAATTTACTCGAGAGAAAAGTTTTTAATACATCTGCGATCTTCTACTATAAATTAATTAAATCGGTTTGTTGAATTGATTGATCTTGCATGGATGACTGTAGTGCCCCGAACCCTTATATGCTAGGAGAATGTCTTATGTTACCTTATCGGTAAGCTAGGTTAGAAAATTGTTAAAGATATAAGAGATTGTAATATTAATTGTAGAATATTTAGTTTCCTAGTATAGAGTTATATCTCTTGTATAAATATGGATGTAATTAGTCAATGTGAAATACAAGAAAATATGAGTTTATCATTCTAAGTGACATGGTATTAGAGCCACGATAGGGTTTTTTAAATCAGATTTCAATTTTTTTTCCTCGAAAGGGTTTCGCAACCCATTCTGTTTCGGGCTGTCACCAATTGACACCTCCACCACTAGGAGGTTTGTCGTCCAGTTTCCGATCAACGCCAGTTGTCCCGTCACTAGCGTCCGCGCATGTGAGCCACACGCGCCATCGAAAGATTCTGCTCCAGTCGCGTCATCAGCACGTGAGCGCGCATCCGTTACCAGCACCGATCCGATTTCTGTCCGTCGTCCCGTCTTGGTGATTCTGGCCCTTTGGTGGTCTCCGTTCTGGTCTACGTCGCTTCTTCACTCAGGTTTCGATTTTCCCCTGGTTTTCTGTCTTATTTCGCTTTGGTCTTTGTGTTGTCTCTATGGCCGACTCCTCCAAGAAGACTCTGGATGTTATCCCCGTGATGCCTCAAATCACGGACCACAAGTTGACTGTGTCTAATTATTTGGATTAGCGCAATACTGTTGCATTGTATTTGTTAAGTGTCTCTATGGATCCTCATATGACTGATATTCCGCCTAGTGATGATTCAAAACAATCCTAGTTAAGGGATGATGCTCGTCTGATTCTGCAGATCCAAAATTCTATAGACTCTGGTGTTATTGGGATGGTGTCTCACTGCCGTACTGTTAAAGTTCTTCTAGCTTATCTCGAATTCATGTATTCTGGAAAAGAGAACCTCTCTTGTATGTACACCGTGTGCCAGACCTTCTACAGGCCATACAAGGTTGATAAGTCCCTTACATACTATTTTATGGCATTCACAAAGACCTATGAGTAGCTGAACACGCTTCTTTCCTTTATATCAGACATTAAGGTTCAATAGGCCCAGCGTGAGAAAATGGCACTTATGAGTTTTTTTGGTTGGTTTGCCCTCTAGGTTTGAGACTGCTAAATCTCAAATCCTTTATGACTCTAAGATTGCATCGCTGGAAGAGGCCTTTCGTCAAGTTCTTCAAACTGAGCCACCTGCCTCATTGTTGAATACTCAGTCTGCTTTCATCGGTCGCCGCCCTCACTATGACTCTAGGACCTCTTCTTCCAAAGGTTTTGGTGGTCCTACGGCAAATCGCTCTGACTGGATTGCCTCTATTGAATGTCGTTACTTTCATGAGATTGGCCATCTCAAGAACACTTGGCCCAGAAAGAAACGACCTCCGTCTGCCAATGTTGCATCTAGCTCTTCTGTCAATTTGTCCGCCGCTGACAGTACCCATTTGCAGACTCTGGCTGGCCATTCTTCTGCCGCTGCCATTGCTGACTCAGGTAATCCCGCCATTTTCTCGTCATTTATGCCTCACAATTCTAGTCCACCTATTTCCTTGGCTGATGGTTCGCACGCTCCTGTTGTTGGCTCTGGCACTGTTAATCCCACTTCTTCTTTATCTTTGTCTTCTGTCCTCAGCTTTCCTAACTTATTGATGCGCGGTCATTTCACGTTCAAAATAATATTTATAACTTTTTGTGCCCACGATAAGCGTAACTAGCTTATGAGTACGGGTCGATCCCAAAAGAGCCGATATGATTCCACCTTTGGGTCACCAATTACTAAAGGGGGTTGGTTTGTGTTGTCTTCTTACTGAAATATAAATCTACAAAAATAAACTAAAGAGAATATCAAATATCAAACTTTTCCGACATTTGAACTAGATCTTGGTTTAGGTATTAATTCACTCGATTATGGGCACACTGATTTTCTTACCTTACTAAGTCACCCAGTTATGAAGACCGGATTCCTCGCTACGTCTCCTTATTCATTCTTTCAGTATAGGTTTAGAACTGATTCCTCTTCAATTAAACCCCTAACCTATCACCCATCCCCCGGTTCTCCAAAGAGATGTAAATGAGTAGGCAGCAGTATGTCCTAGACGAACTCAAGTTTGTTGTGTTTACTTATTCCTCGTGTGCCCACAATAACCCACCAATTTTCTAATTACTATATGAGTCAACAAAAAGCCATGATTCGCCAATTCAATTAATATTGGTGTGCCCTCTATGATTAAAGAGTGATCAGCCACATTAGTTATTTTAAACACACACTCACGTGGAACAAGATCAAAAATTGGCAGAAACAATTCATGTAGTAATATGCCCATACAGCCTCATGAGTCCAGAATTGTACATAAACCATTATCTATCATCCAAACATTAGAAATGGAATCTAGCTATTCATGCTAGATGAAATTAATCTTGAAAAAATTAAAGACATAATTATAGAAAATAACTTACTGAATTAATAAGCAAGAAGACTCAACTCCAATGTTGAGCATCAGAACAGTTTCTACGTCCCGAGGGCATAAGACACCTCAGATTGTTTTTAGCTGTCGTGGTAGCTTCAAAGTAAAATGAAAGTAAAATGCAGAATTTAAAGATTGTATCTAACTGTGAGTAACTATTTTTTCCAGAATTTAATGTGCTTAAATAGAGTACAATCCGAAAATGAAATTTCCCCATAGGCGGGGATCGGCGTGTCCTCTCCACCAGACTGGATAAACCTTATCCAGTGGGTTGTTGAGCAAATCTCATTTATTCAGGGGTTACTTCTTATCATCTCAGCCTCATTTCTTCTAGCAGTCCTTTCTTGCACAAACTCTCTTTGGATTATCCCCTATCTTCCACGTCTCTTTCTCCTTAATTGAATTCTGAGAATTTTGCAAGTGCCCTCTCCAAGCCTTGGTCGAATCTGTACGAGAAATATGGGTATGGAATCATCTTGTCAGCTTCATCCGTATCTGGTTTGCCCATTCCACCTCCCGAATGTTGAATGATGTTGAAGAAGTTCCGGAGTGCCTCTAGATGTTGTGTATTGTCAATGAGATATGCTTGAATAATTAGGCAAAATGTGTTTTTCTCCAGATTCGACCTGTGAAATGCCCCTGACCGCTTTCCTGGTTCTTTTTTCAACTCAAAAATGACTAAACATGATGAGACCGGGCTGAGCACTGAGGAATTGAATCCGGAGTTACAGCTAAGAGGTCAAGGCCATGCATGGACATGCAATACATAATTAAATCAGCTCATGGACGTGCATTTATTAATTAAATCAGCTTGATTTAATTATTTATCCATTAGTATAGTTAGTTTTATTTAATTTAATTAGAAGCCCAATTATCACAACTTGTCTAGGTGTTATTGGGCCAAAGAATTTATTTATTTTATTAAGCCTAGTTCGGAATTACCAAGACCAAATACTTGTTAAATTTCATTCCCTAGGATAGTACTTAAGCTATGTTTCGACATTATTGTGATTTAGACTGGTTTTAAATGAAATAGCTTTTACGCTTCAACCTGTCTCACAAATAAATCGATAGTTCTTGGTAGAGTTTGATTTTGGTGAATTTAAACTTGAAATCTTTGATTCGTTTGTGACATCTTATAATGTCCGGGTTAATCAAGCCATGAAAATTACTCTATAGGCGCATTTCGGATTCTCGTCGATCCGGGGTTCGTTTCGGGTAAGATTCACACCTCAACGTTAATCTCCACCCTCACAACAATTATACACATTCCCTATCCATCCTAAAATCACCATATTTGTCCACATAGTCGTCCAAGTCCAGATATTAATCATATAATTCAATTGAGCCCTATTTAGCCCTAAAAGTCCGAAAATTGACCACCGAGCCAAAACCCAAACCACTCGTGATACTTGGCTTATTTTTGGATATGTTTTTACTAACTTATGAGTGTACCTTGTCCTAAAATATGAGCTTAATCTGAATTCATTTGCATAGGTTTCTGTCCGTGTCTTTATATTGGTTTTTCGGGTTAATTTGTGCTATTTTTGTGTTAATTCTTGTTCAATTCGTGAACGAATTTATTTGGAGGTTTAGGTCAGTTTATTTAATCATATTTAAGTGTTATTGTAGTGGGTATTTTGGATTGAATCAATTTTACTAGCTGACGTTGTTCGATTCGCTGCTTCCGCACATTGATTGGTCGTATCAAAAAAGGACATTTAGATCGACTAAAATGCCCAGAAAAATACGAAAGAAATGGACTTGTCACTTATCATTTAATTTGATTTCTGTTAGCTACCTGACTTGCTCCCTAAACTATTACGCTATATTTTTCCTTGACCATTACGTTTTTCAGGATTTGTCGATGAAGAAGATTATTGGTAAGGGGCGTACGTCGCCTTATCTCTACCTTTTGGATACACAATTACCAACGTCTATTGCCTGCATGAGTTCTGTCACACCCTTTGATGCCCATTACCGATTGGGTCATCCATTTCTTTTTATGCTGAGAAAGCTTTGTCCTCAGTTTTCTAGTCTGTCATCTTTGACTTGTGAGTCGTGTCAATTTGCTAAGCATCATCATCTTAGCTCTAGTCCTAGAGTCAACAAATGAGTCAGTGCTTCTTTTGAGTTAGTTCATTCTGATGTTTGGGGTCCTTGTCCTGTTACTTATGTTCCTGAATTTTGATATTTTGTTAATTTTGTTGATGACTATTCTCGTATGGCATGGTTTTATTTAATGAAAGAGCATTCTGAGTTGTTTATCCATTTCTCGTCCTTGTGTGCTGAAATACAAACTCAATTTGGGGTTCCTGTGAAAACATTAAGAAGTGTTCATGCTAAAGAATATTTGTCTACTCAATTTCATGACTTTATGCTCAAACATGGTATTCTCCATCACACTTCTTCTGTTAATACTCCATCTCAAAATGGTATTGCTGAGTGAAAAAATCGACATCTCTTTGAAACTGCTAGAGCACTCTTGTTTGAGATGCATGTTCCTAAAAAATTCTGGGTGGATGATGTGTCTACAGCTTCTTTTCTCATAAATCAGATGTCTTCAACTGTTCTCTCGGGTGAGACGCCTCATAAGGTTTTATTTTCTTCCAAATCTCTGTTCCCTATTGATCCTAATATATTTGGGTGTACCTATTTTGTCCGGAATATTCGTCCTCACCTCACCAAACTTGATCCCAAATCTCTTAAATGCATATTCTTGGGTTACTATCATGTCCAGAAGAGGTATCGGTGTTATAGTCCTGATCTAAATAAGTATGTAGTGTCTATTGATGTTGTCTTTTCTGAGTGTACACCTTTCTCATCTTGTAATCCTACTCCTCGTCAGAGGGAGCCTGATGATGATTTCCTTATATATATATATATATATATGTACCCTCCTAACCCTAATCCTCATGTCTGACCTCCAATCACTCAGACTTACTCTTGTCGGCTTCATCCAGAGGTAACTGTGATTCCGGACGGGCCGCCTACTACCTTTGATGTGCTAATATCTTCGACATCAGATCCGCTTCTGAGTGATGATCATCCTATTGCTCTTCGTAAAGGTAAACACTCATGTACTTATCATATTTCCTCTTTTGCGTATTATGATCATCTGTCACCGTCATCTCGTTCTCTTATTTCTTCTCTTACTTATGTTCCTAATTCTGTGTCTGAAGTTTTGGCCCATTCTGGCTGGCGTGATACAATGATCGAGGAAATGAATGCCTTAGATACTAATGGGACTTGGGCTTTGGTTGATCTTCCTCCTAGCAAATGCCCTATTGGGTGTAAATGGGTATTTACGGTCAAGGTCAATCCTAATGGTTTAGTTGCTCGCCTTAAAGCTTGTCTTGTTGCTAAAAGGTACTCTCAAACCTATGGCATTGATTATTTTGATACATTCTCTCCTGTTGCCAAATTGACTTCTATCAGGTTGTTGATTTTTCTGGCTGCTTCGCATCACTAGCCCCTTCATCAGTTGGACATTAAGAATGCATTTCTTTATGGTGATCTCCACGAACTTATTTTTATGGAGCAGCCACCGGGTTTTGTTGCTCAGTGGGAGAATGGAAAGGTTTGTTATCCACACAAATCTTTGTATGGTTTGAAGTAGAGTCCCTGTGCATGGTTCAATACCTTCACAGCAGTGGTTGAGAAATTTGGCATGAAGAAGAGTAAGTCAGATCACTCGGTTTTCTATAAATAGTCTGAGGGTAGTCTCATTTTATTGGTGGTGTACGTGGATGATATAGTGTTTATATAGGCAGTAACTCTGAAGGCATTGATTCATTGAAGGCTTTTCTTCACACTCAATTTAATACTAAAGACTTGGGAAGATTAAAAGTATTTCTTGGGTGTTGAGGTCACTAGGAGTAAGAAAGGCATTTTCTTATCCTAAAGGAAGTACGTTCTTGACCTACTTTCTGAAACGGATAAGTTGGGGGCCAACAAGCCATGAAACACTCTAGCAATTAACCAAGGATAGAGAGTTGTTTGATGATCCCGAGCAGTATATGAGACTGGTTGGAAAGTTAAAATATCTTCGGATGACTCGTCTTGATATTGCTCATCCTGTTAGTGTAGTCAGTCAGTACATGTCATCACCAACCATTGATCATTGGAAAGCAGTTGAGCAAATTTTGTGTTACTTGAAAGGCTCATCTGGGCGTGGAATAGTGTATGGTGATCATGGTCATGGAAATATCGAGTGTTTCTCGGATGTTGATTGGGCAGGATCCAAGAAAGATCGGAGGTCTAGATGTGGTTATGGTATTATGTTTGGAAGAAACTTGATCTTGTGGCAAATCAAGAAGCAGAAGGTTGTTTCTCGTTTAAGTGCAAAGTCAGAGTACAGAGCTATGACCATATCCACTTGCAAAGTCAGAGTACATCAATTTCTAACTGAGATATGCTTGAAAGTCTCAGTTCTAGCTAAGTTATGGTATGACAATCAGGCTGCACTGTATGTCTCATCTAATCCTGTCTTTCATGAGCGGACTAAGCATATTGAGATTGATTGTCGCTTTGTTCATGAGAAGATTCAGCTAGGATTGATTGCTACTGGATATATGAGGATTGGGGATCAGTTAGGATATCTTTTCACAAAGGCTCTCAGTGGGGCGTGAGTAGATTATCTATGTGGCAAGCTGGGAATGATTAATATCTATGCTCCATCTTGAGGAGTGTTAAAGATATTAAAGATAATTAGAGATTGTAATATTAATTGTAAAATATTTAGTTTCCTAGTATAGAGTTATATCTCTTGTATAAATATGTATGTAATTAGTCATTGTGAAATACAAGAAAATATGAGTTTATCATTCTAAGTAACAAAAATAAACCATTTTCAGTCCCGATTTGAGAGGGGTGCTCTCGTTGAGTACGTTGTAAGTATCCCAAAAATCTCTCATATTTTTATTTGAAACCCTAGCTATCATATTGTAGGCCAGAAAGCCCGAGTTGTTTACAATATGTTCAGTCAAGAAACAACTATAGAAAGGTTGATTTAATTATTTTAAGGCATGTTAGTTCGGATGATTAGATTAGTTTAGGTTTGATTGATAAAATTATCTCATCTTATCAAGTGTTTAGTTTGAATGATAGGAGCCTGATATTGATGACGAGCCCGGACTCCTATCACCCATTTGAGGGATAGTTCATCGCCTAAAAATTGAGGCGATTTAATTCATCCACCTTTAATTAAATTCAAAATTTCTAAATTATCCTCATTTAAATAATATTTCGAATATTTCTACCCATAATTTTTGATATATTTTCACAAGTGCATATTATGTATAAGCTAATTTTTGTTAAATTAAATTTAAATAAAATACTAAAGACACTGATAATAATAATAATAATAATAATAATAATAATAATAATAATAATAATAATAATAATTCAGCATAAATTATCCTCAATTAAATAATATTTTAATCTTTCTAACCTCAATTTTGGAAATGTTACACAAGTGCATATTATGTATAAACTAATTTTCATTGAAATCACTTTTAAATAAAATACTAAAGACACTGAAAATAAGAATAACAATCCACCGTAAATTCTACTATAAATATATAATTGTAATTTAATTAGTCATCCATAAT
This sequence comes from Perilla frutescens, assembly GCA_026008535.1. Taxonomy (NCBI): domain Eukaryota; kingdom Viridiplantae; phylum Streptophyta; class Magnoliopsida; order Lamiales; family Lamiaceae; genus Perilla; species Perilla frutescens. Next base: position 38,829,846 of record BRKX01000019.1, read on the forward strand.
TCTAGTTTCAAGTTTTTTGAGTAAAAATAATTGCAACATTAAAATTAATAATGAATATTTATATAGAGGACAATTTAATCACAATCCTTCAATCTAAACAAAATATTAACAATCTATCTTAAACTATCAAAATCCCAATCAATCAATCCAAGCATATGATTATTTTTGTATGAACAGTGGGATCCACTTTATTCTATCAATCTTATCTATCTCATCAACAAAACCAAACGAGGCCTTAGGTTATTTTCAGTCTCTCCAACTTACCCTCGTTTAAGACAATTTTAAGGAAGGATCATTACAAACTCTCTAATTTTTGAAAATTGTGGAATAGAGTTATAACAAACTCTCAGTGACCATTTGAATCCATTAAGTAAGCGTAATCAGTACTCTGAATGTCAAATATTCATATCCGGCCCATAAATATCCTAAAAGATATTATTAAACTATTTAAAATGTCTTTCTTGTGGTTTAGTGAATAATATTATCGTATTGAAAGGATAATGTTTCGGTTGTGTACCACTATTAGTCCTTTGGCTATATTTCTTGAATACCTTGCATTTTTTGTATCTCGACTATTCATATTCATTTGCGAACTCAATGAGAAAATCAGAGATGGTATGTCTTGATGCGATCCCTAGGGTCATATCATGTCTCCACATCAAAGCTAGAGAATGAGGAAAAGGGTCAAGCAGCTGCCACCGTGCGCTGAAGCCGTCGTCTGTCGTTACTATTTCTTCGGTATAAGGTGTCCCGTTTTCAATTCTTTTCCACCATCAGTACACTGTAGAATAATCTGATAGTTAGTTTGTTTTGGCTAATAGATTATTCTAGTACATAGGCGTGTGTATTGAGGATGATCACGATATGATTTTGTTCTCTATTCTAACCTTAAGTGAGAGAATAAAGATCCACAAAATTCGGGTTCTTAACCCATATATTATTGGCGGACATATATATGTTATGTCGACTTCTTTGATTTATCAATGCATGAGATTATTTGATAGGATCAATAATCTCAATATTTTGGGCAGTGACGTTTACATATATGATGGGTCGTGTATTATATATACCAACCATGTTCTGGTGCACCAAGTTGATGATGTCCCTTTAATGAAGCACAAAGTTCATGTGAAATTCTATAGGTGAAATTTATTTCTTACATGATAAAGCTTGTGTGGTACTACTCTAGGAATGAAGATATTAATTATTGTCAGAAGCTTACACAATTAATTAATGGACATTATATCTTAAACATGGAGAATTGTTGAATTAAATGTGAAATCATATTTGTAAATATGTATTAAATTGGTAGGTTAGTATTATTTCTTTAGTAGAATAAAAATAATATGTCATTTATTTAATTGATACGATCTTAGATGGAGAGTCGAAGATCAAGTCTAAGTGTTCAAGAGGAAGAGTGCGAGTTACAGTGCGAACTCGAGCCTGAGTGCGTCAGTCGTGCCTCCAGGCGCGAGTTGCAGACTGGTCACGCCAAATGGCGCGATGTGCAGCACGAGAGATAGCGTGAGTGAACCGCACTGACACATGGGGGTTTTGATTTGGTCTTGGAGCGAGTTGCAGCGCGACTCGGGATGCGAGTGATCCCGTGTCATGCCTAATAGCGGGATTTTTATTATTTCTGAATTTCAAACTTTTTATTTCCTTTTTGGTTCTTTAATTTCAACTAGGGTTTGATTATTTTTACCCGCCTATTATTATTATTAGATAACTTTTGATATTATTATTTAAGAATTCTTCGTGTGAGATTTTTTATCGAACCATGTGTGTTCATCCTGACTTATCAAACAGTACATCACAACTGTTTGTGGCGTCATCAATTTATTTATGAGTTTCTTATTTCCAATCACAGTAGGGTTATGGTTTCATATACCTATAGCTCATCTGCGTTTGATGTTCAGGTCGAGGATCTATGCCTCTAACAACATGATATAGTCCTAGTTCAGGTCGAGGATTCCTCCCTCTAGCAACATGATATAGTCCTGGGGTCCCGAATCGCATCATTAATTATATCCTAAATTATGGATATTAGAAATTACATAAATTAGCGGGTCTATTTAATATTCTTTCAGATCCCTATTGTAGTCGAATTAAGACCTAAGTGGACTGTGAATGGAACAAGTGAAGAGGCCTAAGATAGAGGGGGCACGAAATTAACTACAAGAAATCAATCCCTCTCTTTGCTCACTTGATTCCCTAAGGTTCCCATACAGTTTAGTAGTCTGCAGCCCACCCTACATCTAAAGTCTAAACAAAGGTCTTCCAATACAGTAGAAGATCAAGGAGTGGAATATCAAGCTTAGAAGAGTTCGAATACTTGGAGAGGAGGTGTCGTTCATGTGTATCTTCTCCAACAATAAGATTAGACATTTATTCTCTTTAGCAACCCTACTACGTGATGTAAGTGATAATTGATTTTATCTTTTCCACTGCGTTAGAATCATTTTACTTGCATGCTAATTCAACATAGGTAATAATTATAATCATGCATAAAATATGATTTACATGTTATAGAATTAATGAGCATCCAATTAGATCCTATGGGGTACAATTCGAAAAAATCACAATAAACATCAGCATGAACACCACTTGAGGAGAGACCATACTTTGCGGATTTGATTTAGCATACAATGCAACAATCATAGAAACAATTGCTTCTTTCCATGCAGTGTGATGTATAATGGTCTTAGAGTAAAAATCCAACTCATACTCCAAGTAGTTGATCAAAGTCGTATGCTCAGCTTGTAACATCTTATTTATAGCAGCAATAGCAACCAAGGATTGAAATATCATGAAATATCATGGATACATCGCAGATTTTGATATTGCGATACGGATATGAGGGAGAATATCTTTTTTCCCGGGTATCAGTGAAATATCACAATATATCGTGATTTTTTTTATATTTCTATAATATATTTTGATTTTTAGTTAATACTATATATTTTTGTGGTCTATCTTCAATGTAATTATTTGAGTTGCAATATTCTTTGCTCTACAAAGATATTTATACTTAGATGATAATGAGGGAATTCCTGATCCAAAACTAGCTACTATTGCTCGTGATTATGGCATTGATGCGAATCAAGTATTACAATAAGAAGTGGGTAATACTTCTTATGATTTAAAAACAGATATCTCAACAGAGGATGGGGAAATAGTGATGGAAGAAATGATGAAAGTGGTGGAAATGATGATGGTGGTGGAAATGGTGGGAACAATCAATACGATTATGGTTCAAGTCATACGTTATTGAGTCCATTCAGTTGTGAGGCCGACTTCACTCATGCAACACAAGATATGGACCACAGAAGTAGAGCTGAAGGTCCTGGAATAGGTGCAATAGGAAAGGAATACATAAGGAGACGTGCATGGACTCAAGAAGAAATTTCAAGCACTGATATTGAATCACTTTTCAACCAACCTTGATTCTATGAATATGGGTGGCATTGATCATAGTGATATGTCCCAAGATTTATATACTTCTTACACATATGAGAGTTCACAATTTGATTGGACTGCTCAAAATATGTATAGAGGTTAAAATGTGCATCAACAAAATAATTAGATCAATGAACATTATTCAATCCATGGTGAAGTTGTTGGAAGAAATCAAGATACAGATCAAGCGCATGTGCATAATTATATCAAGAATTACTTTGATGAGTTGGTACCAATATTATATGGAACAAGATAACATTTCATCTACTATATTTGAACCTCATAGATCCTCATTTTGGTATTAGTTTTACTTTGTAATATTTATTTAGTTATTTTATATTGTATTATGTACTATTTTGTCAAATATATTATCTCAGACAGTATTTATATAATGTATTATTCATATGTTTGCTTTCAAAATACAATTCTATCAAAATTTTGAGTAGAATATGTGCATAATAATATGATATAATAGTTTCTAAAATTTCTAGCTAAATTTCCAATATTTTAATATAGTTTCCATCATTTTTTTCAATTTTCTACGATATCGATATGCGATATCAATATATCCAGCGATATATCCGTAAAACTGAAGTTGTAATATATGGTGTGATAGCGAAATTTTCATCCTTGATAGCAACACATAGAAAAGCAAGAGAAACAGACAACTTTTATTGAATAGAAGAAGGAACATCATTAGGAACACCAGAAGAAGCATCGTCAGTTCTTATTTGTAGTGGTCTAAGTGTGGAAAATTCATCATGCTTGCAAAAGATATCACAATCGATTGATGACTCCAAAAATTAGGGATCGATACCTCACTAGAAGTTGAGTCATTATAGAATCTGCATGAAGCTTAATGAGATCAAAGATAATTTGCCATAATCAAACTTTTTTCCTGATGCCAAAACAGAATACCAGAGCATTGCTCTTGACTCATATTCACTTATGTTCGATGATTTGAAGGCATCTAGTTATGAATATAGATCTTGAACAGAGCCTAATATTATTTGCTTAAAGCAGAGTCAGCAATGCCCTTCAGCTTCTGTGGCCAATCAACAACCTCTCCACCTCTCTTTAGGTCAATTCCTGTAACACCCCGTCCCAAAATAAATCTATGAATTACTCCAACCGTATAGGAAGTATGTGTTGATTATATGATTCTTTGAAATGATTTTAGAAAATTCCAAATATAGAGAAAAGGACTTCCAAAGTTGGCTCAATTCTTTTCTTAAAATCATATTGTCCTTTAAATCTTTCTCGATCATATATCTCGTTCCTCGTGACGAGACATTTCCATGAGCCTTTTTCATTCGTCATTTAGACATTTATTAAATCATGGGTGTCCTAATTATTGAAAGACCCTATTTTTTTCCCGAAAATAAAATTCTACCACTTTATGTTTAACTCTGAAATTGATTTCTTCTTTTGACTAGGGGTCACGAATCTTTTCATAATCGTGTGATCATCAATTTCATTAAAAACGGAGTTCATTTGACCTTCCAATTAAATGTTATTCATTCTCTATTCCAACTCAATACCATATATTAAAATACATCACAAATTGATTGTCACCACTCAACCCTACCATGCTCCAAGTGTCAACCTTACCTTTCTCCAAGTGTCACCATGCATTGCTACATGTGTCACCATGCATGACAAGCATACTCCAAGTGTAATCATCTACTCCACCTAAATTGATGCATATCTTACACATGTTCATCATAGATATTGGCTGAATCAAATAGAGGGAATGAGCAAGAGCCCAATTTTCTCCCACATTCTACTCACTTTTGGCTTCTCTCTTCCCCTCCCAATAGCATCAACCTTTCTTTCTCTTCTATTTTCGACCCTCAAACCTTAACCAACAATTTTGAAACTTTACAGACAGTTTCCCACTTTGATATAGATGATGTTAGCATAAGAAATCATCCAATTTGGTTCTCATATGGTTGAGAACGAAGGCAAACATTGCAGTGGTAGCTGTTTTCCACCAAGCTGCAACAACGATTGTATTTTGTACATTTCAACCCTCAAATCTCCACCAACATAGCTGAAATTTGGATATGTTGTTCCTGTATTCACGTAGTTGATGTTAGCCACTGGAATTGCTCGATTTCGTGTCCAGAAAGTCAGAAACAAAGGCATGCAAAATTGGGGTTTCTAGCTGTAAGTTTTATCATTAGTGTAGCAGTCGTATTTTACCATTTTTGTCCCTTAAATCTCATCCATAAATTCTGAAATTTTAGTGTGTTTTTCCTCTAATCATGTAGTTGATTTTAGGCTCAAGAATTTCTCAATTTGGATCTCTGAAACTCCTAAACTAAGCTCGACTATTTTCTTGGTGGTTTAATTTTCGTAACTCACCAAAGTCATTTCCAACATATTTTCCTGTAGATCCAGCCATTATCTTTCTATGAGATCTACATCATTATAAACTTAACTCATCGAGGTTTCCAGAATAGGTCTTGGATCGTCGATGTGATATCATTTGGTCTATCAAAGATACGACACAAATCGACATGTCAAATCTGCCGCAGAAATCGTTGTGTTGCGAGTGCAACTTCGGAGGCTATTTCCCGTCGATTCCTCCATCCTCTTGACTTGATTTTTGGACTGCACAATTTTTTCATATCATGCTTTCAATACATATTTTCCAATCCATGATCCGATGTCATTTGTTCTTCTGAAATCGAGTCGTAAGTTTCCCGAAAAACAACTTATTTCTGGCAGATTATGCCGTATGTTAATAATGCTGAATTCCATGCTCATTTACAGTCGTTATACATTATAAAATCTAAATTCTTTTACTGCATTGAAATCTTTGTTTTCTCTAGTGTCAAAAATTGTATTTTTGAGCAAAAATCCAATGAGTATTGAGCTCGTTTGAGCCTTAAACTTTTTGATGAAAAATATGTTCCGGGAATAATAAACAGTATCTTTTCCGGCCGATATCAGGCCAGGATGATCGGAATTTGTCTCCGACTCCTTCTGACCGATTGTAGATCTTGTTATGACGGACACGTGGCCGCTGACCTGTCTCAATCTGATTTTAATTGAATTTCGTATGATTTTTCGAAGTTTCTGTCCGGTTTTAAGTCGTTCCATTTTACGTCGAATTTGTTTCAAGTTAATTGAAGAGTATCGTAAGAACCTATTATTGATTCGTGTTGGATTTAAAACCCAAGTATTGCGCATTCCTAGTTGAATTAAAATTAATAAGGCTTCAACTAAATTAAAACGAATATTAGATTAATTCCGGAAGTAGTTATCGATCCTAAAGCAAGATTGATCCTTGTAGAACTTGCATGACTTACGAGGAAGGTGAATGATTTAATCTCGAGATGGTTAGAGCAACTTAGCCCTAGGGGAACCCGGGAAGGAACTCCGGACCGTTGCTTCGTCTCTAGTACCGTATTTGAGAGTTGGATCCTTGTTAGGACTTCTGTATGTATAAGGTGGGCTATTATACTATCTTTGCAAATTGTATCTTTCGAGTTATTAGGCTCTGCTTTATTAAAATTGCATATGTGACTATCTGTGTTAAATATTTACATGCTACTGTATGTTGTCGGAGTCTCATAAACCAGCGCTGTGTCAATGTGAGTAGCTACAGTACACATGCATTATTTGTCCTACTCTACTCCTTGTCGATGAGACTAAAATGAAACACTTATTGGTTACACTCATTGGTTACACTTATTGGTTATACTCATTGGGTATTCTATGGCCATATTCAACTTTACGCGCTGGTGATGTAGTTCAAGTTGCGGGCAGCGACGGGTTATACTCTTAAGCGCTTCACGATAAAATGTTTTGGTGAACTTAGGTTACTTTCAACTTTTAAACCTCCTAAGCTTCACTACCTGCATGAACACAGATAGATTACTTTAACAAAATGATTTGCATAACTTGAATTGTGAAAACTTGCCCACTGAGTGCATTAGTACTCGGTCCAAATCTTTTCAAATATTTTCAGATCAGTGGGGTGGAGCGTGGAGGTGACGAGGCTGAGATATGGGCTGTTATTATTTACTTATTTCCCATTATCTCTTTTATTAATATTCTATTGGGAATTAAGCTTCCGCACTTATGCTACTCTTTTGTTAAACATCAATAACCTTGATCTTGGTGTTTTGAATAAATATATGTATTAAAAAGCATGTTTGGTTATTGTGAGTCTTCTTTTGAGATTTGGTTAATCAAATTATTCCCCTTTCTTTCCCGCTTCTTAATTCCAACACCCGTGGCGTCCATTTCCACGGTCTTTCGGGACCGAAGCGCTACAAAGTGGTATCAGAGCAGGTTTGCAACTCTGCAGACCTGCTGAATCAACTTATTTCATTTTTCATTAAATTCCCATGTGATATTATATAAGCACTCAGCTCGTCACTCACGCAATAGCTAAAAAGGTACGCATGTTTTTATGCGGATTTTAGTTTTTTTTTTTAAGTTTACATTATTTGTTGAAGTGTTAAGTTTGTCTGAAAATGAAAGATTAGGATTCGCTGTGTTGACAGGAATTCCTCAAAAGATTGATTTCTATACTGATTGCATACTCTGATTAACTACGCTAATTGCGTACTCTATTGCTATTTTGATAGTATATTAGTTTTGAAATATGTCTGTGAGCATATTGGCTTCTGTCTAAAAACTATGTTGATTACATAATTGTATGAACTTGTTTATCTATGCCTTGGGCATACTTGTGATGTTGGGATTGTGCAGAATGCATATTGTAAAACTGTAGCCGAAAAGTGTTTAACGTACATGTTCTAGAATGAGAACGAGAACTTTAAAGCTTGATAACGTAAGATTAACTTAGCCTATAGTTGCTGAACTTAGGCTGGACTTGTAAACACTTATGAGATTGCTAAGAACATAGTTTGACTGAGGAAACGTTTTATTTTCACGAATGAACATAAACTTATGGCTCAGAGAAACTCTCACACGTACATCACGATTGATAAGTGGATTATGAGATTTCATACGTATACCAAGAAAGTGATTGATTCGATGTTCGAGTTTATTGGAGAAATAACTTACTCTATGGGAGTCGAGATTTAGGTTGTGTTAAGGTTGACCAAGAGTTTTCCGTGGTGCTAGAAAGATGGGCATATTTACCATCGAAATTTTAATGAAAAAACTTAGCTTAAGGATCTATGTGGAGACTGGAAATTTTCATGGGTAGATATACTAGACGATGATGGCTGCTACAAACAAGGTTCAACATTAGAATTGTCACCTGAGGGAGATATCAAGGTAGACTGATCACCACCATTATACCTACATGTGGAAATACGATTATAAAGTTTACTCAACAAGCGATAACGAGTTCGTGGAAGACTTTAGCATCATCATTTGAAGTTGTTGCTGATGTATTTTGCATGCATTGTGTTCGAACTTTATCATTGGAAGTCGCTGGGCCATGAGCAGATAGACGATGTTGAACGTACGATGGCCATAGACCATTGTGCGATGTTGTTGGGTCAAGTTTGATAATTTTATGTTAGGTCAACTTGGTATTTATTTTGTAGATCTAGAATGTTATCTCCTTTTGATAAATCTATCCCGATGTTATGTGCAAGAAGAATATCAGAATCTACAACCTTGGAAAGCTAACAAGATAACGGGTGCTATGACAAGAAAAAAAGGCAAGAAATACTCGAAAATTTTATAGTGGACCAAGAGATTTTTGTAGGCAACAATATGTCATACCAATCAAGATAGACATGGAGTCAAACAAGCTAGCTTAACGATACGTACGAGTTATGGTGCATCAATGTGGAATTATTATCTCAATCACGTCAGATCACGAAACATAATTCCCATCGACATTCAGCCAAGAAGCTTTGGATACGAAATTGAACTTCACGTGCAAACGAAGGGCTAAATCAAGCGAACGATACAAAATAAGGGATACATGCTTCAAGAAGTTTTCTGAGATGAGAACACAAGCTGGAAGGATGTCCTGCAATAATTTATCGGCAATGAGAGAAATGCAAGGGAAACAAGGTGTGTATGATGTGTTAAATATATCGATCCTAAGAAAGTATATGTTTGACTCGGACCACGCGCTCAAGGACGACAAGTTGATCTTGCGTGCATATATAACATATGATAGGAGCCTCAATAGATAGAACCGTGGAGGACAAGCAACATCAAAACTTAAAAACAAGAGAGACAACAATAAACCTGAGTGGTTTCGGATGAGTAAAATTTTGAGGACGAAATTTTCTTTAAGGGGGGGTGGAATGTAACACCCCGTCCCAAAATAAATCTATGAATTACTCCAACCGTATAGGAAGTATGTGTTGATTATATGATTCTTTGAAATGATTTTAGAAAATTCCAAATATAGAGAAAAGGACTCCCAAAGTTGGATCAATTCTTTTCTTAAAATCATATTGTCCTTTAAATCTTTCTCGATCATATATCTCGTTCCTCGTGACGAGACATTTCCATGAGCCTTTTTCATTCGTCATTTAGACATTTATTAAATCATGGGTGTCCTAATTATTGAAAGACCCTATTTTTATCTCGAAAATAAAACTCTACCACTTTATGTTTAACTATGAAATTGGTTTCGTCTTTTGACTAGGGGTCACGAATCTTTTCATAATCGTGTGATCATCAATTTCATTAAAAACGGAGTTCATTAGACCTTCCAATTAAATATTATTCATTCTCTATTCCAACTCAATACCATATATTAAAATACATCACAAATTGATTGTCACCACTCAACCCTACCATGCTCCAAGTGTCAACATGCATTGCTACATGTGTCACCATGCATGACAAGTATACTCCAAGTGTAATCATCTACTCCACCTAGTTTGATGCATGTCCTACACATGTTCATCATAGATATTGGATGAATCAAATAGAGGGAATGATGAGACCATGGCAATCATCAAATCAGTCCATCCAAAGCTGCCATTAAAGGATCCCAAGATTGTTACTTCTTTAATAATCAAAGATTGGAGATCAAGATTTGAAGAGCAATGCATGAAGATAGAACTCATGAAGTTGTGCATGCATGGCAGATTCACATTGCATAGACAAGTTACATGGAGTTTTCGTCCCCCTTAGTTGATTTAATTAGAGATTGAATTTTATTTAGACTATAGTATTTATTTAATTATGTTAGACTATAGTTTAGTTCAGATTTTTAATTATTTATTATGTAATTTTCGTCCATAATATAGTCATGGTTGACTAGAATTGTATTTAAGGCAATTTCCTACCTTGAATAGAATTCTAGCTTAGGTATCTTCCTAGTATAGTTAGAGATCCCTTTTGGATCAATCTTTTAGCCTTTTTTTATGTTAATTTCGTTCCCTATGTATTATAAATAGGGGAACCATTGTACATTATTATTTTAGACGTTGCATGAAATAAAGAGTTATTTTCTCAATTGTCTCACGATCCTTAGGTTGATCAAACAAACACTTTTGTTGATTTAGTCATAAATCATCATTCTTAGAGGATAGCATCTTTAAGTCTTATTCAAGGGTATTGCTTAATCCACTTGAGGGATTAACCGATATTCGCTATCGAGGAGCAACTTAGAGATTTTGGCCTCATGGTACGTTCGAGATCGCAAGGCAACTATCGGATTGTGATTCACATCAACGAATCATCATCCATCAACCATAATCGGCGCCATCCATACTCCATTAACGCACGCCTCGATTCAGCCCCATGTTCGAGTTCAAGTTCTACACCCGTTCATTTTATCCGTAAGTCCGTTCAAAACACTATCATATCCTATCTTCTCCAAACCCTTCTTCACCAACCTTCATACACAATTTTCTACCCTTAATTCCAGCCTATAAACTGTCTCTATACAGCTCTATAAGCCTTGGTTTGTGTTATATATTTTGTGTCATTGTTCTAGGTATTTTAGTTGTCTAGAGTTCGTCTTTTCGTCGTTTATCGAGTCGGATTGAAGCCCTTCAATTAGTTGACGTTTTTCATATCCTAAGTCTTCCGGTACGTCTCTAGATTCGTCCTAGGTTCATTTGTCTGGGTTGTATCATATTTTGGCATCAGAGCCACGTCAGCTCTGCTGGTCGTGGTTCAATCCGACGTGTCATTTTATCCTACGTGTCGTCCTACGTGTCTTTTATTTTCTTATGTGTCTTTTGAGTTGTAATAGCTAGAGTACATTAAAAAAAAAAACAAAAAAAAAATCGGTTAAAAAAAAGGCGATAAAAAAAACTGTTCGGATAAAAAAAAAAAGAGAAAAGAGGCATATTCATTGTGTTACCTATTGAGTCTTGTCTTAATTTTGGTACTTTCCTTTTAGTACTTCTCTATAGTTGGTAATTACCTTGTGAGTCTTTTCTTATTTGGTAATTTCCTTCTAGTATAGTTCTTTAGTTGGTAACTTCCTTTAGAGCCTTATTTTATTTTTGGAACCTTCCTTCCAAGTTTTATTTTATTTTGGTAATTTCCTTTTGAGTTGTAATTTATTTTTGGTTCTTTCCTTTTAGAGTCTAGTTCAATTAGGATATTTAGAATTGTGTCACAATTGTGTAACACTTTCCAAAATACCTAATCCTTCCTTCCTTTTCTTTCCTACTTCTTTCCTTCTTTCATTTTGGATTTATTTTTGGATTCCTACACTATTTAGGACTTCAAAAATACATCTAATTCTTTCCTTATCTTGATTTCTTCCATTCCAATCCTTTCAAACCTTCCATATACTTCCCCATACCCATTAAATTTCGTCCCATATACCCTATAGAGTTCGAAAATTTCAGCCTTAGTCACATACTCCCATGTACCATGCTCCCCATGGGCCGTACACCATATACACCAAATTCTCGCCATCTCCACAGCTACAACAAGACAATCATTCCCGAATTTGAAGGTCTATATGATCCCGATGCTTACCTTGATTGGGAACAAAGAGTCGACAAAATCTTTCAGCGCTACTACTTCCCCGAGCCAAAGAAGGTGCAATTAGTTTCCTTGGCGTTTACAGGCTACGCAGCAACATGGTAGGAATTACAGCAGAACCGGTGCCATAGAGATCACCTTCTACCTATCGACACATGGCGTGAGTTGAAAGATTTGATACGGAAACGCTTCATTCCAGACCACTACCAATGGGAGTTGGAGGAAAAACTATACAAGCTTAGACAAAGAGATCGAAGTGTAAATGACTACTACAACACAATGATTGAAGCCATGAGACGAGCTGATGTAGAAGAATATCCAGAAGACACCATGGATAGATTTCTAGCTGGTCTACGAAGGGCAATTCGTGAAAGAGTAGCGTTGTACCGCTTCGACAAGTTGGAGGACATGGTGGAATACGCCATTCGGATAGAAACATGGCTAGATGAACTACAGATGAAGTCAAAGGAAGAGGTTCAAGTAGAGTCAACCACGAGTAACCAACTTGAGTCATTCGAGGAGTTTCTACGTACCTATGTACCACCTACACGGCCTGCATCACCAGTTCAGCCGGTCATTAATGTGCCAAGCCAAGCCAGCAACATTCAAGATGAGATCCACATTGAGTTACCATCTGAGATCGTTGCCATCAAAGAAGATTCTACTTTCGAGGTAACAATTTTCGTTGATGCATCTATTAAAGAACTGATCGATGTTGCAACTTGTGAGAATGTTGAAGAAGAAGAGAAGGTTATTAAAGAGCTTGATCTAGAAGAGTCGGATCAACCTTTGAGTGAAGAAGAAGAAGAAATGGAGATCATTACTGCAGTTAAAGAAGTTGTAGAGTTGTTGGAGATACAACCTTGTTATGAAAAGGAGAATGATATCCGTGAAGCAATGGTTGAAGATCATAAGGAGCTCGATCAACCTAGTATCGAGAAGCAGCTGATTTCTAACATTTTTTGTCAACCTTGTACTTTTAATGTTTTAATCTTACAGGTTGCCAAAGATGTGCCACATGTTATTGATGTTCCACCAGACTTATTCGCGGTTCCTATGTCCATGCATCCCATGAAGTTGAAGGTTGAGCTAAAAGAGATTGATGATCAGTTCGTGTTCATTTTCGATCCAGACCGTTCGAATTCGAGGACGAATTCTTTTCAAGAGGAGGGGAATGATGAGACCATGGCAATCATCAAATCAGTCCATCCAAAGCTGCCATTAAAGGATCCCAAGATTGTTACTTCTTTAATAATCAAAGATTGGAGATCAAGATTTGAAGAGCAATGCATGAAGATAGAACTCATGAAGTTGTGCATGCATGGCAGATTCACATTGCATAGACAAGTTACATGGAGTTTTCGTCCCCCTTAGTTGATTTAATTAGAGATTGAATTTTATTTAGACTATAGTATTTATTTAATTATGTTAGACTATAGTTTAGTTCAGATTTTTAATTATTTATTATGTAATTTTCGTCCATAATATAGTCATGGTTGACTAGAATTGTATTTAAGGCAATTTCCTACCTTGAATAGAATTCTAGCTTAGGTATCTTCCTAGTATAGTTAGAGATCCCTTTTGGATCAATCTTTTAGCCTTTTTTTATGTTAATTTCGTTCCCTATGTATTATAAATAGGGGAACCATTGTACATTATTATTTTAGACGTTGCATGAAATAAAGAGTTATTTTCTCAATTGTCTCACGATCCTTAGGTTGATCAAACAAACACTTTTGTTGATTTAGTCATAAATCATCATTCTTAGAGGATAGCATCTTTAAGTCTTATTCAAGGGTATTGCTTAATCCACTTGAGGGATTAACCGATATTCGCTATCGAGGAGCAACTTAGAGATTTTGGCCTCATGGTACGTTCGAGATCGCAAGGCAACTATCGGATTGTGATTCACATCAACGAATCATCATCCATCAACCATAATCGGCGCCATCCATACTCCATTAACGCACGCCTCGATTCAGCCCCATGTTCGAGTTCAAGTTCTACACCCGTTCGTTTTATCCGTAAGTCCGTTCAAAACACTATCATATCCTATCTTCTCCAAACCCTTCTTCACCAACCTTCATACACAATTTTCTACCCTTAATTCCAGCCTATAAACCGTCTCTATACAGCTCTATAAGCCTTGGTTTGTGTTATATATTTTGTGTCATTGTTCTAGGTATTTTAGTTGTCTAGAGTTCGTCTTTTCGTCGTTTATCGAGTCGGATTGAAGCCCTTCAATTAGTTGACGTTTTTCGTATCCTAAGTCTTCCGGTACGTCTCTAGATTCGTCCTAGGTTCATTTGTCTGGGTTGTATCATATTTTGGCATCAGAGCCACGTCAGCTCTGCTGGTCGTGGTTCAATCCGACGTGTCATTTTATCCTACGTGTCGTCCTACGTGTCTTTTATTTTCTTATATATCTTTTGAGTTGTAATAGCTAGAGTACATTAAAAAAAAACAAAAAAAAAATCGGTTAAAAAAAAAGGCGATAAAAAAAACTGTTCGGATAAAAAAAAAAAAAAAGAGAAAAGAGGCATATTCATTGTGTTACCTATTGAGTCTTGTCTTAATTTTGGTACTTTCCTTTTAGTACTTCTCTATAGTTGGTAATTACCTTGTGAGTCTTTTCTTATTTGGTAATTTCCTTCTAGTATAGTTCTTTAGTTGGTAACTTCCTTTAGAGCCTTATTTTATTTTTGGAACCTTCCTTCCAAGTTTTATTTTATTTTGGTAATTTCCTTTTGAGTTGTAATTTATTTTTGGTTCTTTCCTTTTAGAGTCTAGTTCAATTAGGATATTTAGAATTGTGTCACAATTGTGTAACACTTTCCAAAATACCTAATCCTTCCTTCCTTTTCTTTCCTACTTCTTTCCTTCTTTCATTTTGGATTTATTTTTGGATTCCTACACTATTTAGGACTTCAAAAATACATCTAATTCTTTCCTTATCTTGATTTCTTCCATTCCAATCCTTTCAAACCTTCCATATACTTCCCCATACCCATTAAATTTCGTCCCATATACCCTATAGAGTTCGAAAATTTCAGCCTTAGTCACATACTCCCATGTACCATGCTCCCCATGGGCCGTACACCATATACACCAAATTCTCGCCATCTCCACAGCTACAACAAGACAATCATTCCCGAATTTGAAGGTCTATATGATCCCGATGCTTACCTTGATTGGGAACAAAGAGTCGACAAAATCTTTCAGCGCTACTACTTCCCCGAGCCAAAGAAGGTGCAATTAGTTTCCTTGGCGTTTACAGGCTACGCAGCAACATGGTAGGAATTACAGCAGAACCGGTGCCATAGAGATCACCTTCTACCTATCGACACATGGCGTGAGTTGAAAGATTTGATACGGAAACGCTTCATTCCAGACCACTACCAATGGGAGTTGGAGGAAAAACTATACAAGCTTAGACAAAGAGATCGAAGTGTAAATGACTACTACAACACAATGATTGAAGCCATGAGACGAGCTGATGTAGAAGAATATCCAGAAGACACCATGGATAGATTTCTAGCTGGTCTACGAAGGGCAATTCGTGAAAGAGTAGCGTTGTACCGCTTCGACAAGTTGGAGGACATGGTGGAATACGCCATTCGGATAGAAACATGGCTAGATGAACTACAGATGAAGTCAAAGGAAGAGGTTCAAGTAGAGTCAACCACGAGTAACCAACTTGAGTCATTCGAGGAGTTTCTACGTACCTATGTACCACCTACACGGCCTGCATCACCAGTTCAGCCGGTCATTAATGTGCCAAGCCAAGCCAGCAACATTCAAGATGAGATCCACATTGAGTTACCATCTGAGATCGTTGCCATCAAAGAAGATTCTACTTTCGAGGTAACAATTTTCGTTGATGCATCTATTAAAGAACTGATCGATGTTGCAACTTGTGAGAATGTTGAAGAAGAAGAGAAGGTTATTAAAGAGCTTGATCTAGAAGAGTCGGATCAACCTTTGAGTGAAGAAGAAGAAGAAATGGAGATCATTACTGCAGTTAAAGAAGTTGTAGAGTTGTTGGAGATACAACCTTGTTATGAAAAGGAGAATGATATCCGTGAAGCAATGGTTGAAGATCATAAGGAGCTCGATCAACCTAGTATCGAGAAGCAGCTGATTTCTAACATTTTTTGTCAACCTTGTACTTTTAATGTTTTAATCTTACAGGTTGCCAAAGATGTGCCACATGTTATTGATGTTCCACCAGACTTATTCGCGGTTCCTATGTCCATGCATCCCATGAAGTTGAAGGTTGAGCTAAAAGAGATTGATGATCAGTTCGTGTTCATTTTCGATCCAGACCGTTCGAATTCGAGGACGAATTCTTTTCAAGAGGAGGGGAATGATGAGACCATGGCAATCATCAAATCAGTCCATCCAAAGCTGCCATTAAAGGATCCCAAGATTGTTACTTCTTTAATAATCAAAGATTGGAGATCAAGATTTGAAGAGCAATGCATGAAGATAGAACTCATGAAGTTGTGCATGCATGGCAGATTCACATTGCATAGACAAGTTACATGGAGTTTTCGTCCCCCTTAGTTGATTTAATTAGAGATTGAATTTTATTTAGACTATAGTATTTATTTAATTATGTTAGACTATAGTTTAGTTCAGATTTTTAATTATTTATTATGTAATTTTCGTCCATAATATAGTCATGGTTGACTAGAATTGTATTTAAGGCAATTTCCTACCTTGAATAGAATTCTAGCTTAGGTATCTTCCTAGTATAGTTAGAGATCCCTTTTGGATCAATCTTTTAGCCTTTTTTTATGTTAATTTCGTTCCCTATGTATTATAAATAGGGGAACCATTGTACATTATTATTTTAGACGTTGCATGAAATAAAGAGTTATTTTCTCAATTGTCTCACGATCCTTAGGTTGATCAAACAAAC
This sequence comes from Perilla frutescens, assembly GCA_026008535.1. Taxonomy (NCBI): domain Eukaryota; kingdom Viridiplantae; phylum Streptophyta; class Magnoliopsida; order Lamiales; family Lamiaceae; genus Perilla; species Perilla frutescens. The sequence goes on from BRKX01000019.1 coordinate 38,847,139, forward strand.
ACTTTTGTTGATTTAGTCATAAATCATCATTCTTAGAGGATAGCATCTTTAAGTCTTATTCAAGGGTATTGCTTAATCCACTTGAGGGATTAACCGATATTCGCTATCGAGGAGCAACTTAGAGATTTTGGCCTCATGGTACGTTCGAGATCGCAAGGCAACTATCGGATTGTGATTCACATCAACGAATCATCATCCATCAACCATAATCGGCGCCATCCATACTCCATTAACGCACGCCTCGATTCAGCCCCATGTTCGAGTTCAAGTTCTACACCCGTTCGTTTTATCCGTAAGTCCGTTCAAAACACTATCATATCCTATCTTCTCCAAACCCTTCTTCACCAACCTTCATACACAATTTTCTACCCTTAATTCCAGCCTATAAACCGTCTCTATACAGCTCTATAAGCCTTGGTTTGTGTTATATATTTTGTGTCATTGTTCTAGGTATTTTAGTTGTCTAGAGTTCGTCTTTTCGTCGTTTATCGAGTCGGATTGAAGCCCTTCAATTAGTTGACGTTTTTCGTATCCTAAGTCTTCCGGTACGTCTCTAGATTCGTCCTAGGTTCATTTGTCTGGGTTGTATCATATTTTGGCATCAGAGCCACGTCAGCTCTGCTGGTCGTGGTTCAATCCGACGTGTCATTTTATCCTACGTGTCGTCCTACGTGTCTTTTATTTTCTTATATATCTTTTGAGTTGTAATAGCTAGAGTACATTAAAAAAAAACAAAAAAAAAATCGGTTAAAAAAAAAGGCGATAAAAAAAACTGTTCGGATAAAAAAAAAAAAAAAGAGAAAAGAGGCATATTCATTGTGTTACCTATTGAGTCTTGTCTTAATTTTGGTACTTTCCTTTTAGTACTTCTCTATAGTTGGTAATTACCTTGTGAGTCTTTTCTTATTTGGTAATTTCCTTCTAGTATAGTTCTTTAGTTGGTAACTTCCTTTAGAGCCTTATTTTATTTTTGGAACCTTCCTTCCAAGTTTTATTTTATTTTGGTAATTTCCTTTTGAGTTGTAATTTATTTTTGGTTCTTTCCTTTTAGAGTCTAGTTCAATTAGGATATTTAGAATTGTGTCACAATTGTGTAACACTTTCCAAAATACCTAATCCTTCCTTCCTTTTCTTTCCTACTTCTTTCCTTCTTTCATTTTGGATTTATTTTTGGATTCCTACACTATTTAGGACTTCAAAAATACATCTAATTCTTTCCTTATCTTGATTTCTTCCATTCCAATCCTTTCAAACCTTCCATATACTTCCCCATACCCATTAAATTTCGTCCCATATACCCTATAGAGTTCGAAAATTTCAGCCTTAGTCACATACTCCCATGTACCATGCTCCCCATGGGCCGTACACCATATACACCAAATTCTCGCCATCTCCACAGCTACAACAAGACAATCATTCCCGAATTTGAAGGTCTATATGATCCCGATGCTTACCTTGATTGGGAACAAAGAGTCGACAAAATCTTTCAGCGCTACTACTTCCCCGAGCCAAAGAAGGTGCAATTAGTTTCCTTGGCGTTTACAGGCTACGCAGCAACATGGTAGGAATTACAGCAGAACCGGTGCCATAGAGATCACCTTCTACCTATCGACACATGGCGTGAGTTGAAAGATTTGATACGGAAACGCTTCATTCCAGACCACTACCAATGGGAGTTGGAGGAAAAACTATACAAGCTTAGACAAAGAGATCGAAGTGTAAATGACTACTACAACACAATGATTGAAGCCATGAGACGAGCTGATGTAGAAGAATATCCAGAAGACACCATGGATAGATTTCTAGCTGGTCTACGAAGGGCAATTCGTGAAAGAGTAGCGTTGTACCGCTTCGACAAGTTGGAGGACATGGTGGAATACGCCATTCGGATAGAAACATGGCTAGATGAACTACAGATGAAGTCAAAGGAAGAGGTTCAAGTAGAGTCAACCACGAGTAACCAACTTGAGTCATTCGAGGAGTTTCTACGTACCTATGTACCACCTACACGGCCTGCATCACCAGTTCAGCCGGTCATTAATGTGCCAAGCCAAGCCAGCAACATTCAAGATGAGATCCACATTGAGTTACCATCTGAGATCGTTGCCATCAAAGAAGATTCTACTTTCGAGGTAACAATTTTCGTTGATGCATCTATTAAAGAACTGATCGATGTTGCAACTTGTGAGAATGTTGAAGAAGAAGAGAAGGTTATTAAAGAGCTTGATCTAGAAGAGTCGGATCAACCTTTGAGTGAAGAAGAAGAAGAAATGGAGATCATTACTGCAGTTAAAGAAGTTGTAGAGTTGTTGGAGATACAACCTTGTTATGAAAAGGAGAATGATATCCGTGAAGCAATGGTTGAAGATCATAAGGAGCTCGATCAACCTAGTATCGAGAAGCAGCTGATTTCTAACATTTTTTGTCAACCTTGTACTTTTAATGTTTTAATCTTACAGGTTGCCAAAGATGTGCCACATGTTATTGATGTTCCACCAGACTTATTCGCGGTTCCTATGTCCATGCATCCCATGAAGTTGAAGGTTGAGCTAAAAGAGATTGATGATCAGTTCGTGTTCATTTTCGATCCAGACCGTTCGAATTCGAGGACGAATTCTTTTCAAGAGGAGGGGAATGATGAGACCATGGCAATCATCAAATCAGTCCATCCAAAGCTGCCATTAAAGGATCCCAAGATTGTTACTTCTTTAATAATCAAAGATTGGAGATCAAGATTTGAAGAGCAATGCATGAAGATAGAACTCATGAAGTTGTGCATGCATGGCAGATTCACATTGCATAGACAAGTTACATGGAGTTTTCGTCCCCCTTAGTTGATTTAATTAGAGATTGAATTTTATTTAGACTATAGTATTTATTTAATTATGTTAGACTATAGTTTAGTTCAGATTTTTAATTATTTATTATGTAATTTTCGTCCATAATATAGTCATGGTTGACTAGAATTGTATTTAAGGCAATTTCCTACCTTGAATAGAATTCTAGCTTAGGTATCTTCCTAGTATAGTTAGAGATCCCTTTTGGATCAATCTTTTAGCCTTTTTTTATGTTAATTTCGTTCCCTATGTATTATAAATAGGGGAACCATTGTACATTATTATTTTAGACGTTGCATGAAATAAAGAGTTATTTTCTCAATTGTCTCACGATCCTTAGGTTGATCAAACAAACACTTTTGTTGATTTAGTCATAAATCATCATTCTTAGAGGATAGCATCTTTAAGTCTTATTCAAGGGTATTGCTTAATCCACTTGAGGGATTAACCGATATTCGCTATCGAGGAGCAACTTAGAGATTTTGGCCTCATGGTACGTTCGAGATCGCAAGGCAACTATCGGATTGTGATTCACATCAACGAATCATCATCCATCAACCATAATCGGCGCCATCCATACTCCATTAACGCACGCCTCGATTCAGCCCCATGTTCGAGTTCAAGTTCTACACCCGTTCGTTTTATCCGTAAGTCCGTTCAAAACACTATCATATCCTATCTTCTCCAAACCCTTCTTCACCAACCTTCATACACAATTTTCTACCCTTAATTCCAGCCTATAAACCGTCTCTATACAGCTCTATAAGCCTTGGTTTGTGTTATATATTTTGTGTCATTGTTCTAGGTATTTTAGTTGTCTAGAGTTCGTCTTTTCGTCGTTTATCGAGTCGGATTGAAGCCCTTCAATTAGTTGACGTTTTTCGTATCCTAAGTCTTCCGGTACGTCTCTAGATTCGTCCTAGGTTCATTTGTCTGGGTTGTATCATATTTTGGCATCAGAGCCACGTCAGCTCTGCTGGTCGTGGTTCAATCCGACGTGTCATTTTATCCTACGTGTCGTCCTACGTGTCTTTTATTTTCTTATATATCTTTTGAGTTGTAATAGCTAGAGTACATTAAAAAAAAACAAAAAAAAAATCGGTTAAAAAAAAAGGCGATAAAAAAAACTGTTCGGATAAAAAAAAAAAAAAAGAGAAAAGAGGCATATTCATTGTGTTACCTATTGAGTCTTGTCTTAATTTTGGTACTTTCCTTTTAGTACTTCTCTATAGTTGGTAATTACCTTGTGAGTCTTTTCTTATTTGGTAATTTCCTTCTAGTATAGTTCTTTAGTTGGTAACTTCCTTTAGAGCCTTATTTTATTTTTGGAACCTTCCTTCCAAGTTTTATTTTATTTTGGTAATTTCCTTTTGAGTTGTAATTTATTTTTGGTTCTTTCCTTTTAGAGTCTAGTTCAATTAGGATATTTAGAATTGTGTCACAATTGTGTAACACTTTCCAAAATACCTAATCCTTCCTTCCTTTTCTTTCCTACTTCTTTCCTTCTTTCATTTTGGATTTATTTTTGGATTCCTACACTATTTAGGACTTCAAAAATACATCTAATTCTTTCCTTATCTTGATTTCTTCCATTCCAATCCTTTCAAACCTTCCATATACTTCCCCATACCCATTAAATTTCGTCCCATATACCCTATAGAGTTCGAAAATTTCAGCCTTAGTCACATACTCCCATGTACCATGCTCCCCATGGGCCGTACACCATATACACCAAATTCTCGCCATCTCCACAGCTACAACAAGACAATCATTCCCGAATTTGAAGGTCTATATGATCCCGATGCTTACCTTGATTGGGAACAAAGAGTCGACAAAATCTTTCAGCGCTACTACTTCCCCGAGCCAAAGAAGGTGCAATTAGTTTCCTTGGCGTTTACAGGCTACGCAGCAACATGGTAGGAATTACAGCAGAACCGGTGCCATAGAGATCACCTTCTACCTATCGACACATGGCGTGAGTTGAAAGATTTGATACGGAAACGCTTCATTCCAGACCACTACCAATGGGAGTTGGAGGAAAAACTATACAAGCTTAGACAAAGAGATCGAAGTGTAAATGACTACTACAACACAATGATTGAAGCCATGAGACGAGCTGATGTAGAAGAATATCCAGAAGACACCATGGATAGATTTCTAGCTGGTCTACGAAGGGCAATTCGTGAAAGAGTAGCGTTGTACCGCTTCGACAAGTTGGAGGACATGGTGGAATACGCCATTCGGATAGAAACATGGCTAGATGAACTACAGATGAAGTCAAAGGAAGAGGTTCAAGTAGAGTCAACCACGAGTAACCAACTTGAGTCATTCGAGGAGTTTCTACGTACCTATGTACCACCTACACGGCCTGCATCACCAGTTCAGCCGGTCATTAATGTGCCAAGCCAAGCCAGCAACATTCAAGATGAGATCCACATTGAGTTACCATCTGAGATCGTTGCCATCAAAGAAGATTCTACTTTCGAGGTAACAATTTTCGTTGATGCATCTATTAAAGAACTGATCGATGTTGCAACTTGTGAGAATGTTGAAGAAGAAGAGAAGGTTATTAAAGAGCTTGATCTAGAAGAGTCGGATCAACCTTTGAGTGAAGAAGAAGAAGAAATGGAGATCATTACTGCAGTTAAAGAAGTTGTAGAGTTGTTGGAGATACAACCTTGTTATGAAAAGGAGAATGATATCCGTGAAGCAATGGTTGAAGATCATAAGGAGCTCGATCAACCTAGTATCGAGAAGCAGCTGATTTCTAACATTTTTTGTCAACCTTGTACTTTTAATGTTTTAATCTTACAGGTTGCCAAAGATGTGCCACATGTTATTGATGTTCCACCAGACTTATTCGCGGTTCCTATGTCCATGCATCCCATGAAGTTGAAGGTTGAGCTAAAAGAGATTGATGATCAGTTCGTGTTCATTTTCGATCCAGACCGTTCGAATTCGAGGACGAATTCTTTTCAAGAGGAGGGGAATGATGAGACCATGGCAATCATCAAATCAGTCCATCCAAAGCTGCCATTAAAGGATCCCAAGATTGTTACTTCTTTAATAATCAAAGATTGGAGATCAAGATTTGAAGAGCAATGCATGAAGATAGAACTCATGAAGTTGTGCATGCATGGCAGATTCACATTGCATAGACAAGTTACATGGAGTTTTCGTCCCCCTTAGTTGATTTAATTAGAGATTGAATTTTATTTAGACTATAGTATTTATTTAATTATGTTAGACTATAGTTTAGTTCAGATTTTTAATTATTTATTATGTAATTTTCGTCCATAATATAGTCATGGTTGACTAGAATTGTATTTAAGGCAATTTCCTACCTTGAATAGAATTCTAGCTTAGGTATCTTCCTAGTATAGTTAGAGATCCCTTTTGGATCAATCTTTTAGCCTTTTTTTATGTTAATTTCGTTCCCTATGTATTATAAATAGGGGAACCATTGTACATTATTATTTTAGACGTTGCATGAAATAAAGAGTTATTTTCTCAATTGTCTCACGATCCTTAGGTTGATCAAACAAACACTTTTGTTGATTTAGTCATAAATCATCATTCTTAGAGGATAGCATCTTTAAGTCTTATTCAAGGGTATTGCTTAATCCACTTGAGGGATTAACCGATATTCGCTATCGAGGAGCAACTTAGAGATTTTGGCCTCATGGTACGTTCGAGATCGCAAGGCAACTATCGGATTGTGATTCACATCAACGAATCATCATCCATCAACCATAATCGGCGCCATCCATACTCCATTAACGCACGCCTCGATTCAGCCCCATGTTCGAGTTCAAGTTCTACACCCGTTCGTTTTATCCGTAAGTCCGTTCAAAACACTATCATATCCTATCTTCTCCAAACCCTTCTTCACCAACCTTCATACACAATTTTCTACCCTTAATTCCAGCCTATAAACCGTCTCTATACAGCTCTATAAGCCTTGGTTTGTGTTATATATTTTGTGTCATTGTTCTAGGTATTTTAGTTGTCTAGAGTTCGTCTTTTCGTCGTTTATCGAGTCGGATTGAAGCCCTTCAATTAGTTGACGTTTTTCGTATCCTAAGTCTTCCGGTACGTCTCTAGATTCGTCCTAGGTTCATTTGTCTGGGTTGTATCATATTTTGGCATCAGAGCCACGTCAGCTCTGCTGGTCGTGGTTCAATCCGACGTGTCATTTTATCCTACGTGTCGTCCTACGTGTCTTTTATTTTCTTATATATCTTTTGAGTTGTAATAGCTAGAGTACATTAAAAAAAAACAAAAAAAAAATCGGTTAAAAAAAAAGGCGATAAAAAAAACTGTTCGGATAAAAAAAAAAAAAAAGAGAAAAGAGGCATATTCATTGTGTTACCTATTGAGTCTTGTCTTAATTTTGGTACTTTCCTTTTAGTACTTCTCTATAGTTGGTAATTACCTTGTGAGTCTTTTCTTATTTGGTAATTTCCTTCTAGTATAGTTCTTTAGTTGGTAACTTCCTTTAGAGCCTTATTTTATTTTTGGAACCTTCCTTCCAAGTTTTATTTTATTTTGGTAATTTCCTTTTGAGTTGTAATTTATTTTTGGTTCTTTCCTTTTAGAGTCTAGTTCAATTAGGATATTTAGAATTGTGTCACAATTGTGTAACACTTTCCAAAATACCTAATCCTTCCTTCCTTTTCTTTCCTACTTCTTTCCTTCTTTCATTTTGGATTTATTTTTGGATTCCTACACTATTTAGGACTTCAAAAATACATCTAATTCTTTCCTTATCTTGATTTCTTCCATTCCAATCCTTTCAAACCTTCCATATACTTCCCCATACCCATTAAATTTCGTCCCATATACCCTATAGAGTTCGAAAATTTCAGCCTTAGTCACATACTCCCATGTACCATGCTCCCCATGGGCCGTACACCATATACACCAAATTCTCGCCATCTCCACAGCTACAACAAGACAATCATTCCCGAATTTGAAGGTCTATATGATCCCGATGCTTACCTTGATTGGGAACAAAGAGTCGACAAAATCTTTCAGCGCTACTACTTCCCCGAGCCAAAGAAGGTGCAATTAGTTTCCTTGGCGTTTACAGGCTACGCAGCAACATGGTAGGAATTACAGCAGAACCGGTGCCATAGAGATCACCTTCTACCTATCGACACATGGCGTGAGTTGAAAGATTTGATACGGAAACGCTTCATTCCAGACCACTACCAATGGGAGTTGGAGGAAAAACTATACAAGCTTAGACAAAGAGATCGAAGTGTAAATGACTACTACAACACAATGATTGAAGCCATGAGACGAGCTGATGTAGAAGAATATCCAGAAGACACCATGGATAGATTTCTAGCTGGTCTACGAAGGGCAATTCGTGAAAGAGTAGCGTTGTACCGCTTCGACAAGTTGGAGGACATGGTGGAATACGCCATTCGGATAGAAACATGGCTAGATGAACTACAGATGAAGTCAAAGGAAGAGGTTCAAGTAGAGTCAACCACGAGTAACCAACTTGAGTCATTCGAGGAGTTTCTACGTACCTATGTACCACCTACACGGCCTGCATCACCAGTTCAGCCGGTCATTAATGTGCCAAGCCAAGCCAGCAACATTCAAGATGAGATCCACATTGAGTTACCATCTGAGATCGTTGCCATCAAAGAAGATTCTACTTTCGAGGTAACAATTTTCGTTGATGCATCTATTAAAGAACTGATCGATGTTGCAACTTGTGAGAATGTTGAAGAAGAAGAGAAGGTTATTAAAGAGCTTGATCTAGAAGAGTCGGATCAACCTTTGAGTGAAGAAGAAGAAGAAATGGAGATCATTACTGCAGTTAAAGAAGTTGTAGAGTTGTTGGAGATACAACCTTGTTATGAAAAGGAGAATGATATCCGTGAAGCAATGGTTGAAGATCATAAGGAGCTCGATCAACCTAGTATCGAGAAGCAGCTGATTTCTAACATTTTTTGTCAACCTTGTACTTTTAATGTTTTAATCTTACAGGTTGCCAAAGATGTGCCACATGTTATTGATGTTCCACCAGACTTATTCGCGGTTCCTATGTCCATGCATCCCATGAAGTTGAAGGTTGAGCTAAAAGAGATTGATGATCAGTTCGTGTTCATTTTCGATCCAGACCGTTCGAATTCGAGGACGAATTCTTTTCAAGAGGAGGGGAATGATGAGACCATGGCAATCATCAAATCAGTCCATCCAAAGCTGCCATTAAAGGATCCCAAGATTGTTACTTCTTTAATAATCAAAGATTGGAGATCAAGATTTGAAGAGCAATGCATGAAGATAGAACTCATGAAGTTGTGCATGCATGGCAGATTCACATTGCATAGACAAGTTACATGGAGTTTTCGTCCCCCTTAGTTGATTTAATTAGAGATTGAATTTTATTTAGACTATAGTATTTATTTAATTATGTTAGACTATAGTTTAGTTCAGATTTTTAATTATTTATTATGTAATTTTCGTCCATAATATAGTCATGGTTGACTAGAATTGTATTTAAGGCAATTTCCTACCTTGAATAGAATTCTAGCTTAGGTATCTTCCTAGTATAGTTAGAGATCCCTTTTGGATCAATCTTTTAGCCTTTTTTTATGTTAATTTCGTTCCCTATGTATTATAAATAGGGGAACCATTGTACATTATTATTTTAGACGTTGCATGAAATAAAGAGTTATTTTCTCAATTGTCTCACGATCCTTAGGTTGATCAAACAAACACTTTTGTTGATTTAGTCATAAATCATCATTCTTAGAGGATAGCATCTTTAAGTCTTATTCAAGGGTATTGCTTAATCCACTTGAGGGATTAACCGATATTCGCTATCGAGGAGCAACTTAGAGATTTTGGCCTCATGGTACGTTCGAGATCGCAAGGCAACTATCGGATTGTGATTCACATCAACGAATCATCATCCATCAACCATAATCGGCGCCATCCATACTCCATTAACGCACGCCTCGATTCAGCCCCATGTTCGAGTTCAAGTTCTACACCCGTTCGTTTTATCCGTAAGTCCGTTCAAAACACTATCATATCCTATCTTCTCCAAACCCTTCTTCACCAACCTTCATACACGATTTTCTATCCTTAATTCCAGCCTATAAACCGTCTCTATACAGCTCTATAAGCCTTGGTTTGTGTTATATATTTTGTGTCATTGTTCTAGGTATTTTAGTTGTCTAGAGTTCGTCTTTTCGTCGTTTATCGAGTCGGATTGAAGCCCTTCAATTAGTTGACGTGTTTCGTATCCTAAGTCTTCTGGTACGTCTCTAGATTCGTCCTAGGTTCATTTGTCTGGGTTGTATCATATTTTGGAATGAGCAAGAGCCCAATTTTCTCCCACATTCTACTCACTTTTGGCTTCTCTCTTCCCCTCCCAATAGCAGCAACCTTTCTTTCTCTTCTATTTTCGGCCCTCAAACCTTAACCAACAACTCTGAAACTTTACAAAGAGCTTCCCAGTTTGATATAGATGATGTTAGCATAAGAAATCATCCAATTTGGTTCTCATATGGTCGAGAACGAAGGCAAACATTGCAGTGGTAGCTGTTTTCCGCCAAGCTGCAACAACGATTGTATTTTGTACATTTCGACCCTCAAAACTCCACCAACATAGCTGAAATTTGGATATGTTGTTCCTCTATTCACGTATTTGATGTTAGCCACTGGAATCGCTCGATTTGGTGTCCGGAAAGTCAGAAACAAAGGCATGCAATACTGGGGTTTCTAGCTGTAAGTTTTATCATTAGTGTAGCAGTCGTATTTTACTATTTTTGTCCCTTAAATCTCATCCATAAATTCTAAAATTTTAGTATCTTTTTCGTCTAATTATGTAGTTAATTTTAGGCTCAAGAATTTCTCAATTTGGATCTCTAAAACTCTTAAACTAAGCTCGACTATTTTCTTGGTAGTTTAATTTTCATAACTCACCAAAGTCATTTCCAACATATTTTTCCGTAGATCCAGCCATTATCTTTCTATGAGATCTACATCATTATAAACTTAACTCATCAAGGTTTCTAGAATAGGTCTCAGATCGTTGATGTGATATCATTTGGTCTATCAAAGATACGTCGCAAATCGACATGTCAAATCTGCCGCAGAAATCATTGTGTTGCGAGTGCAACTTCGGAGGCTATTTCCCGTCGATTCCTCCATACTCTTTACTTAACTTTTGGACTACACAATCTTTTCATATCAAGCTTTGCAGAAATATTTTCCAATCCATTATCCGATGTCATTTGTTCTTCTGAAATAGAGTCGTAAGTTTCCCGAAAACCAACTTATTTCTAACAGATTATGCCTTATGTTAATAATGCTGAATTCCATGCTCATTTACAGTCGTTATACATTATAAAATCTAAATCCGTTTACTGCATTGAAATCTTTGCTTCCTCTAGTGTCAAAAATTGTATTTTTGAGCAAAAATCCATTGAGTATTGAGCTCGTTTGAGCCTTAAACTTTTTGATGAAAAATATGCTCCGGGAACAGTAAACAGTATTTTTTCCGGCCGATTTCAGGCCAGGATGATCAGAATTTATCTCTGACTCCTTCTAACCGATTGTAGGTCTCGTTGTGACAGACGCGTGGCCGCTGACTGTGTCTCAATCCGATTTTAATTGAATTTCCTATGATTTTTTGAAGTTTCTGTCCTGTTTTAAGTCGTTCCATTTTACATCGAATTTGTTTCAAGTTAATTGAAGAGTATCGTAAGAACCTATTATTGATTCGTGTTGGATTTAAAACCCAAGTATTGCGCATTCCTAGTTGAAGTAAAATTAATAAGGCTCCAACTAAATTAAAGTGAATATTAGATTAATTCCGGAAGTAGTTATTTATCCTAAAGCAAGATCCTTGTAGGACTTGTTTGACTTACGAGGAAGGTGGATGATTGAATCTCGAGATGGTTAGAGCAACATAGCCCTAGGGGAACTCGGGAAAGAACTTCGGACCGTTACTCCGTCTCCAGTACCGTATTTGAGACTTAGATCCTTGTTAGGACTTCTGTATGTATAAGGTGGGCTACTATACTATCTTTGCAAATTGTATCTTTAAAGTTATTAAGCTCTGCTTTATTTAAATTGCATATGTGACTATCTGTGTTAAATATTTACATGCTACTGTATGTTGTCGGAGTCTCATAAACCAGCGATGTGTCAATGTGAGTAGCTACAGTATGCATACATTATTTGTCCTGCCCTACTCCTTGTCGGTGAGACTAAAATGAAACACTTATTGGTTACATTCATTGGTTACACTTATTAGTTATACTCATTGGGTATTTTATGGCCATACTCAACTTTACGCACTGGTGATGTAGTTCGGGTTGTGGGCAGCGACGGGTTATACTCTTAAGCGCTTCACGATAAAATGTTTTGGTGAACTTAGGTTGCTTTCAACTTTTAAACCTCCTAAACTTCACTACCTGCATGGACACAAATAGATTACTTTAACAAAATGATTTGTATAACTTGAATTGTGAAAACTTGCCCACTGAGTGCATTAGTACTCAGCCCAAATCTTTTCAAATATTTTCAGGTTAGTGGGCTGGAGCATGGAGGTGACGAGGCTGAGATATGGGCTGTTATTATTTACTTATTTCCCATTATCTCTTTTATTAATATTCTATTGGGAATTAAGCTTCCGCATTTATGCTACTCTTTTGTTAAACGTTAATAACCCTGATCTTGGTGTTTTGAATAAATATATGTATTAAAAAGCATGTTTGGTTATTGTGAGTCTTCTTTTGAGATTTGGTTAATCAAATTATTCCCCTTTCTTTCCCGCTTCTTAATTCCAACCCCCGTGCTACAATTCCACTGCTATAACATTGATATTGTTAGTGCCATCTGCACTATAGTGTTTGAGATTGTCATGATCTTTATATCAATTCAAAGAACACATTGATTTTGGTTTTTCAAGTTTGAAGACCATGTTTTGGACATTATGATATGAACATTCCTCTACCAATCTGATTGAAGATCGAAGAATGTACTTTAGCATGTTCGTGAACATGGTCATGTACATGGTTGTCCAGAGAATTACCAAGAGACGTGCCAAGCTGATTCAAGGAGTTGAAGCTACCTTTTCAAGATGGACGTTTCAGAATAGAAGTTGCCTTGTTTGAAGATGAAAATCAAGAAGGAAAGTGGCAAGTTCTATTAAAGAAATGATTCTAAATTAGGAGTTGTCCGATTTAAACAATGAAATTTTTCTTGTAAAGTTTGTGTCAAAATAGGACAATCTGATTACCTTATTTAAGCTATGAATTGTGTTTATAAATAGCCTGGGAATCAGACTACTTTGGAGCAGCACAGAGTTTACGAATACACAAAGGGTAGAGAGTCTAAAAGACTTCATCTTTGAAGCATATAGTATTCGGGTAGACTAGGTTTGATCCTTGTGATCATTGTGTGTCTAGTCTATGTTAAAAGTTTATTTATTCACACCTTTAAAGGAGTCTCAGGAGAGATTTCCTGTAGGAACTAGAGGGATTCTAGGTTGTAAGGGGATCTTACAATTCAATCCATCGAAAGAGGTAGTAGTGTGTAGGAAAAGGGTCGAGTGACGGGAGGTCATCATGTAATATAGCCTTTGTAACCTTGCAACAGAGTAGTGGATTATTTCTCATGGACTTGTGAAGTCCCCCTAGCGTAGATCAGTTGATCGAATAAGGTTATCAACCTCATGCCATTTACTTGCTTTCAAATTATCTTTCTGACCTTGCATGTTCACTATAATGTACATGTACATGATGTTGAACATGACTGCACAGTTTATGTAACTTCAATTGGTATCAGAGCGGGTCGCCTTTGGTTTTGTATGAAAAGAGTCCTGAAAAGTACATAACTGCGTGAAGATTTTGGTTGAGTTCAAGTTATGAGTTCAATCAAAGAAGGAGGATCTACGGTCAGACCACCATTATTTAAAAACAACAATTATCCTTACTGGAAAGCAAGGATGAGGGCTTTTCTGAGATCAATAGATGAGCTTGCATGGAAGAGCGTCACAAAAGGATGAAAAAAGCCAACTATTGCCAAGAAAGGAAATCACGTTGAGATTGAAGAAAGAGAGTGGACTGTACCGCAAAAGAACTGGTATAATGTCAACTCTAAAACTCTCAATGATATATTCTCTGCAGTTGATATTGAAAATTTCAGTCTAATCTCAAAGTGTGAGACTGCAAAAGATGCATGGGATATTCTGGAAACCACTTTTGAAAGGACTAGTCCAGTAAGGTTATCACTAGTCCAGTAAGCTTATCAAGGCTTCAAAATCTTACTTCTAAGTTTGAATCTCTTAGAATGGAGGAAACTAAGTCCATAGGTGAGTTTAATGCCAGATTAAAAAGCATATCCAATGAGAGTTTTGCTCTTGGTGAGCCTATCAATAATGAGAAACTTGTAAGAAAAGTTCTCAGATCTCTTCCGAAGAAGTTTACATACAAAGTTGCTGCAATTGAAGAAGCCAAGGATATCAAGCGTATGAGACTTGATGAGCTAATGGGGTCTTTGAGAACTTTCGAGATGAATCTAGAAGATAAAGACAGCAGCTTAAAGAAGAGAGGTATTGCTCTTAAAAATGAAGTTTCAGAAGATGTACCTGAATATGTACAGAAACAAAAGACTGTACTTGACAGACATAATGAATACTATGGTCTTGATCACCAAGAACTTCAATCGAATGTTGAAAAGAGCCAACAAACAATCTTCAAGGAGATCCAACAACAAAAAGACAACAAACTGGTAATTCTCTGCAAGATAGAAATTCTAGCAAGGATCAGAAGGAGTTTCAACAATCAAATTCTAGAAGAGGAATTCAGTGCAGAGAATGTGATGGATTTGGGCACATTCAAGCTGAATGTGCAAATACACTGAAGAGAAACAAAAAGAATTACAATACATCTCTCAGTGACAATGATTCTGAAGAAAGCAGCAGTAATTCAGAAGAAGAGACTATTGATTTTACAGCAAAAATCTCTGAATTTCAGGATCCCTTCAATTATGTAGAAGATGATGAGTCAGACAATGAAGACTTCAGCTAAGAAGAATTTGTCAAAACATACAAGGAGATGTATGAAAAGTGGTTGGAAGTAGTGGAAATCAAGAAGACTCTTCAGTCTCATAACAAGAGTCTTCTAGAGGAAAAAAGAGAAGTTGATCAAGTCTGATTCAGAATAAAAGAATACAATCCAGCAACAAGAGAATGAGATTGTTGAATTATCTGTAGAGGTCAAATCCATCAAAAGGAATGTCAATATGCTGAACAGTGGAACGAAGAATCTTGATAAGATTTTTACAACTCCAGGACATTCTAGAAAGAGTCATCTAGGTCTTGGATATAATGGAGGACAGTCCAAGACAGTGTTTGTCAAGGAAAGTACAAGCCAACCAGTGCATGTACAAAATAATGTTTAGAACATTCAGAAGAACATTAGTGATAAAAAGATGACTGCTTATAATGGCAATAGAAAAAGAATTATCTGCCATTATTGTGAGGAGAAAGGACTCATTCGACCACATTGTGAGAAGTATCTTTTTTATCTTAAAAGGATAAGAAGAAGATTTGTGGTTCAGCATTCCAGCAACAGGAATAGAAGACCAACTGCACAGAAAAAGAAAAAACCTGCACATAAGAAGCAATGGGTTGTCAAACAGACCAGTCTGATTGCTCATACATCATTGAGAGTTGAAGACAAGGGCAACTGGTATTTTGATAGTGGTTGTTCAAGACACATGACTAGGGATTACTCAGTTGCGTAGAACTTAAAAGCTTGCTCGTCTGACTTTCTCACCTTTAGAGATGGAAAAAAGAGAAAAATAATGGGTAAAGGAGAGCTGGTTATCGAAAGAATGCCTAAACTGAAGAAGACTATGCTAGTTGATGGACTCAAAGCTAATCTTATCAACATTAGTCAACTATGTGATGATGACATGACAGTTGTCTTCATCAAAGAAAATTGCAGGGTAATGAATAAGAACAATGACTTATTCATGGAAGAAAGAAGATTAGCTGACAACTGCTATCAGCTACAATTGTCTACACAATGTTCTTTAACATGTCAATGAACATTTGTAGAAGAGTCAGAGATCTAGCATCAGAAGCTTGGACACATCAAGGAATCTCCAGAAGATCATTAGCAATGAGATTATCAGAGGACTCCTCCAGATTAAGATTGACAGAGATAAAGTATGTGGTCCATGTCAGATTGGGAAGCAGTCAAGATCTTAGCATAAAGAAGTTCAGGACAAAACTTCTAAAAGAATTTTAGATCTTATTCATATGGATCTAGTGGGGCCAATGGCTGTGGAGAGCTACGGAGGAAAGAAGTATGTTCTTGTCTGCATAGATGACTTCTCAAGATTTACATGAGTAGACTCTCTCAGAGACAAGAGTGAAGCTTTCATGGTATTCAAAGAACTTGCCTGCAAGATTACAGTTGAGAAGGATCAGCATATCATCAGAATCAGAAGTAATCATGGCAAGGAGTTTAAAAATCAGTACTTTGATAATTTCTTCCATGAGAATGGGATAAGCCATGAGTACTCAGCCCCAATACTCCTCAGCAGAATGGAGTTGTTGAAAGGAAGAACAGAACTCTACAAGAGATGGCTAGGACCATGATTACTGCCAAAGGAGTTGCTACTATGTTCTGGACATAAGCCATCAATACTGCATGCCATATCAGCAATAGAGTTTATCTCAGACCAGGTACTTTCACTACACCATATGAGATTTAGTATGAAAATAAACCAACAGTGAAGTACTTCCATATGTTTGGTACTACCTGCAACATACTCAATGATAGAGAGTATCTCAGCAAGATGAACAACAGAGGAGTAGAAGGGATGTTTGTTGGATACTCCAGAAACAGTAAATCATACAAGATTTACAACAAGGAGACAAAGGCTGTTGTAGAATCAGTCAATGTCAAATTTGATGATCAGAATGGTACTATCAATTCCACAGAAGAAGATGTACACTCAGATGTATTTGGACATTCTAATGTACATGATGATACAGATAGGGAATCTGAAGATCAGGGGGTGATGCAAAGGAAGCCCTCACGGCAGATTATCAATGATCATCTTACTACAGAAGTTATAGGAGATATCCCTGAAGGAAGAATGACCAGAAGCAGACTTAGAAAGAGACTTTATAAGGAAATATCCAATGTCTGTTTCATATCCAAGTTGGAGCCCAAAAATGTTCAGGAAGCTCTCAAAGATGTCTGCGAGATTGAAGCTATGCAGGAAGAGCTTCTGCAATTCCAGAAGAATGATGTCTGGGATCTTGTGCAGAAACCTGAAGGAGTGAATATAGTTGGGACTAAATGGATATTCAAGAACAAGACTGATGAATCTGAGAATATCACAAGGAATAAAGCTAGGTTAGTTGCTCAAGGATATTCTCAGATTGAAGGAATAGATTTTGATGAGTCTTTTGCTCCAGTCACAAGGATAGAATCTGTCAGACTGCTCCTAGCAATGGCCTACATGATGAAGTTCAAGCTATACCAAATGGATGTCAAGAGTGCATTCTTGAATGGATTTCTGAAGAAGGATGTGTTTGTTGCTCAGCCTAAAGGATTTGAAGATCCACATCATCCAGAGTATGTTTTCAAACTCAAAAAAGGTTTATATGGTTTGAAACAGGTTCCTCGAGCATGGTATGAAAGACTGGCTACATACCTGGTTAGCAAAGGATATAACAGAGGAGGAGTAGACAGAACATTATTCACCAAAAAGGACAAATCACAAGTGATTGTGGTTCAAGTATATGTAGATGATATAGTGTTTGGCTCAGTGTCTGATAAGATGATCAAGGACTTTATTAGAGATATAGAAACTGAGTTTGAGATGAGTCTAGTTGGAGACTTAAAGTATTTTCTTGGACTTTAAGTGAAGCAGTCAGAGGAATGAATTTTCATCTCACAGTCTAAGTATGCTAGAAACTTAGTCAAGAAGTTCGAGTTAGAGAATTATAAACATAAAAGAATTCCTATTAGCACCACCGTCAAGATTGGAAAAGATGATACTGGAGAAGAAGTGGACCAGACACTTTACAGAAGCATGATTGGAAGTTTTCTATATCTCACAGCAAATAGAGCAGATATAGCTTACAGTGTAGGTGTATGTGTTAGATATCAGTCATGCCCCAAAGAAAGTCACTTGAAAGCTATCAAGAACATCATCAAGTACATCAGTGGAACTGCAGACTATGGATTGTGGTGTACTTCAGATACCAATTCAAGTCTTATTACCTACTGTGATGCTGATTGTGCAGGATCTCCAGATGATAGAAAAGGCACATCAGTTGCTTGTTTCTTTTTAGGAAACAATGTTGTTTCTTGGTTCAGCAAGAAGCCGAACAACATCTCATTATCAACCGCAGAAGCTGAATACATAACAACTGGAAGCAGCTCTACACAGATCATATGGATGATGCAGATGATGAAGGACTATAAGGTTGCTCATAAAACGCTTATTCTGTATTGTGACAACATGAATGCTATCAATATATCCAAGAATCCAGTTCAACATTCAAGGACAAAGCACATCGATATCAGACATCACTTCATCAGAGAGTTAGTTGAGGAAGAAGTTCTGAAGATTGATCATGTAAAGACTGTAACAGCCCGGTCCCGAGATAGGGGTTTATGAATGGGGACGGGGTGTCATTAAAGGGGTAATGAGGTAAAATGGAAGATTGACAGGATGATTTGACAATCGAGATATGCCTTTGGGGCTTAGACGGGGATACTCATGTTTAGACAGTAAAAAAATCGGATAGACGGATACCAATCAGCTTGGATGACGATAGTTAATAATACATGTAAGTACATTGATTGGACGAAAGGAAATCATGCTCGGGTAGTAGAATAGAACTTAGTATGCATCTTGTACTCAAATAATTATGTCTGCGAGATTATTCATATAGTATTGATAATCATAATAAGACTTAAAACGGAATTAGAAAGAGTGTATCAGAGTAGCAGATCACATAGTGGGATTTCAAGGAAATATTAAATAATAGCAAAACAGTCTTGGCAGCCAACCCACATCCACAGCCACCAACATCCTCAGCATCTCAACCTGAAAACATTTGAAAAAGAGGGGGCATGAGCACTAATGTACTCAGTGGGTTTTAGTAAAACACTTTAATAAACTTCAAGATATCCAACAATCAACTGACGGTATATGGAGAGCAAAACGCTAAAGCCCTCTCCATATCCGTAAAATCTTTTCTTTTCCTTTGGGCCCATCTTGGCTCAAACCTGACGTCAACTGTACCCTTAGGCATGCCATAGGATAGAAGAGGGGTTACCTCAAATATCCAAACGAGTTTGCGAGGGAAAAACCCAGCAGTGACTCCCTTAATAGCTCCGAGCTCAAATCCTGCTTAAGTGAAAAACTAAGTTCCTTCCTTTCTTATCCTTGCTAGCAATACCAAGCTTAGAACAGCGTCTAATGCTAATCCTTTAATACTACATGTTCTCGGCCTACAAAGGGTTTAATGCTACCGTAACAAGGCAAACCTTAATTCTTAATTTTGAGAGTTAATCAAGCATAAACATTGATTTGCAGGAAAAGAATGTAAACAAATATGATTCGGAGCTAAGGATAATTCTAACATCCCATGCTAAGCATAAACAATACTTTAGTAGTTCTATTATTTCTAAACATGCTTTGAGAGCTCAAGTAAAACATAATATCTTCCTTTCTTCCTTCCTTGTACAGAGATCAATCAGGCTGAGCAAAAATACTTTATTGGATATCTCATTTGCCCTAATATGCTTCCAGAGCTCATTAGCTCAAACTTTAGATGAGTATAGATTTACCCACCTTGATTACAGAACGGAAGACGAGGCAACGAGCTGGTGGTTTTCCTTAGTATTTCTCCGAGGCTCGATTCCTCCTACAAAAGTCGAATCGTCGACTTAGCAGTCTCCTTCGAAGATTTCTAATAACATGATATTAAATAATACTCAACTATTATTTCCTTAGCTAGGACTTAACATGGATAGCACGACTTTGACTTAATAAGGGATCGAGAATGGTTTAATTTATTTAAGGAATTTCTCGACTCGATCTCTAAAATTTTTTAGACGGAAAATAACTCGAATATCTTATTCGAAATAAATTGAAATTAACTTGAATACCTTACTATAATTTAAACTTGAATATGGCTTGAGAGTAACATAATTCAAAGACTCGAAAAGATCGAAAAGAAAGGGTACGGGACTAGCCGAAAAGAACGACGAACAAAACAGAAACAACACGGAAAAGGGGGGGCGCTGCGGGGCTGCCTTGCCCCGGCAGACTACCCGCCGCCGCGGGGCCATCTTGCCCCGACGGTGTCCCCGCCCCCGACGGGCTGGGGCCCAGCCGATGGGGGTGTGGCACGGCGGCGCTCACCCCTTCCCCCCCCCCCCCCCCCGCGGGGCTCTCTTTCTCTTTCTCTTTTCTCTCTCTCTTCATCTGGGTTCCTTCAACGTGTTCTTCAACTGTTCTTCGTGCTCGTTGATTTCTTCGACGAACACGAAGAACAACTAACCTGAAATTTTATAAAAACAACGTACTTGAATTTAACATGTAACAACATGTCTTTAATTTAAAAAGAATTTTGGCATTACAACGGCATAAACACGATAATCCTCCTTTAAGTTAGATTATCGACAAAATCGTTAAATGTGGCTTGATCGGAAATTTTAACGGAATAACGAGGCTAATCTTCTTAGAATAACAATAACGGTATTAGAATGAGAAATATAACATACACATCATTAACTTGGAATTTCAACAAAAATTGAAATGTAACTTTTAGACGAGCAATAATGAAGAACACGAAGAACGTAAAGAACGGAAAGTAAATGCGGAATTTAAAGATGAAAAAGAAATGGAATCGAGACCGACGAACAAGAATGGACGGGGTCAGGTGCGTCGAAAGAATGTGGTTAGCTCGGCGTCTCGTCGAGTCGCAACGGCGGCAGAGCCGCCTACTACGATTTCAACGGCGCCCCTAGCACATTCCCTCACCGCATCCCTTCCACGCCACTATGCTCGTCGTCTTGAAGAACACTCATGAAGAACGCTTTTTACTTCGACAGAACCTTCTCGGCTTTCAAAGCTTTTCACCCTCTCGATTTAGAAGTGAAGGGAAAGAGTAAATGAGCAAGAAATGCTAAAGGGGTGGTCTCCTATATATAGGAAAAGCTTTGGCTTCCCTTGGAAGCCATTGCTGTGCGGAAATACTGCAAAAGCTACCCCAGGTTTGGTTAAAAGCTGCTTTATTCGATGTCGAGGTCCAAATGACTTCAGACACGAAATCTAAAAATACCGGGAGACTCGTTGGCTCGAACACTAGTGAACCAACTTGATTCGTGAAGAAGACGGGTTCGTCAGAAGAAAGACGAGCAAAGATTCCCTTTTTGGAATTACTTTTTACTATTCACTCAGACTGACAGATTCAGTTCCCGAGCGTTCGATTGACCTCAGAATGACAATCCGTGAACACCAACGGAATCCTTGAGTCATTTCCGATAAGAGGGGCCTGATAGAACTGAACTTGAATAAACGAGGAGGATTTCGTAAATTTCTCAAAATACGAACGCACGCAAAAGTTACTATTCATTTCCCTTTTCGAACACGTTTTCCATCACCAGGAACTCAAATGACCTCAGATTTGAAATCCGAAAATACCAGTGTACTCCTTGAGTCAAAACCTTTCTAAAGAGACCATAAATGGCAATAAAAGAATTAAGATTATATTTCCGAAAAGACGATCTTTACGAAAACTGACTCCAAAAGTCGTGACTGACATCCAATCATAGCTAACCTTAATTAAATTCCTTCTTTACTTAATTAACTAGGATTAACAATTCTCTAAACCTCATTCAAAAATCTAGGGTATTACAAAGACAGAAGACCAGCTAGCTGATCTATTTACTAAGGGATTGGATGTTGCTCGTTTTGAGAAGCTTAGAGCATCCCTTGGGGTATGCTTGGTTCAGTAAACCAAGAGAATGGGTATGAGTGTGTTTATTTCACATTCAAGCGGGAAAGAACCATTCCTGCACAAAGGGACTGAACATTCCCATAAATGTTCATCAGAATATACATGAACAATTTTTAAAATCTTGTGTACATTCTTGTTAATGGCTAGTTCTGACTCGCAAATGTCATCTGGATTTTCGAGATTTTCCTCAAAATAATGGAAAGAGGAATTGACATGACACCAAAGTGGAAGAAAGTGGTTTAGGATTGTCACCGAAGTAGATGGAGAGACGTAGGCTGCATATCTTTGTCAGAGGGGCTGTTAATATAGGCGGACAATCATAGGTTATCGGCGCCAATGTGGGAGGCCGGCTAACAGTCATCGTGAAAGACGTAGGTCAAGCTTTGACCTTCACAAATGGGGAGAAGTGCCAATGAAGCTGATGAAGCACATTGGACAATAGATCCGAATGTGAGATTATTTACGTCTCATATAAATTTGTGTCATGTGTGACTTGCTAAGAACTAATAATTAAATAATTAATAACTAAATTATATATGGGTTAATGTGGAGCAATTTTATTAATATGATATTTGATGGTACTAGCGGGGGCTTATGGGGAATAAAATCTCATTACCGTAAAACTAGGTCTACTAACTTATATAAAATGTACTCTCTAAAAACAATAACCATGACGAACGATAGAGAGTAGAAAGAAGAAATTAAGGATGCGAAACACTAATTTTATGTTCTCAAACAATTCAAATGTACAGTTACAAATTTAATCATGGAGAAAGGTACACAATATTCTATTAATTATATGTGTACACGAGAATCATTAATTTTAAGATCACGTACTTTTCTAATAAAATATTGTAGAAAGCAATAATGAATTTACACCAATGAGGGAGTCGCCAGGGACAAAGGGGTTTTTTTTTCTCCTTTTTTGTGAATTTTTCATTTTTTGTTTTATAACTAAGGATATTTTGGTTCAAAAACTTATTGGTAAAACATGTTTCCTTGAAATTTGAAACGGGTAAAAAAAAAAGTTGCCTCTTAATTTATCTCCCCCTAATCTACCATGAAAATGAGTAAGAATATAAGCAATTATAACAGGATGATAGTATCCAATGAACAAGAAGTCCATGATGCACATTACTGTTTGATATCAAAACTCAAATTATGTGGATTAATATCACTCAATGATCATTCCTACCACAACAGCCTGATCACTGTAACTTGATCAATTAAGGAAATACAAGATAATTGCGAAAATAAAATAAATAGAGATAGATTCTTGAAGGGAATCAATCTGTAACAATCAACAAATACAATCAGACTGCAGCTGTTCAACAAACTTTCGAGAGATGAGCTCAAATGCATTTACAGTTGGAAGCACAACTTCACAATATTAGATGACAATAAAAGGGGCAAAAGATCAACCTAGCCTTCATCTTCACATCTAGTTGTTGCTATTTGCATAGTCTTAAGGATTTAAGTGCAAAAATATATGCAAAAATGGTTATAGAATTAAAACTAGTTAGTCACATTCAAAATAAATAGATATTCTAGATGACTCCCGTACATATCTCATCAAACATAGGCTTATTTCTAAAGCATACAGATACAGGTACAGATATTCACCAAAAATAGCTCTTAGAATGAGTGGTTTGTTAGAAACTTCATTACAAATATCTTAGCACATCAGCACATCAAGCCCATCCAAATTACATTAGAGGTAGAAGTAGAAGAAATATATTTACCTGCACAATCAGATGAATAGATTTCAGCAACCTTAAACAAGGAATATGTTACTTGAGAAACTGATTGCAGCAAAGCACTTTAACAATGTAATGTGATACAGAGAGAATTCATCCAGAGATATTATACATAGCTACATCAAGATCAGTTCCAAATCAAGATTTATGCATATAGATTTATGAACTCAGGGCCAACAAATTCAAGTGTTACATCAAATATGAATCACAAAACTCCATTACTCTAATCTATAAGTTCGCTGATGCAGATATAACATCGGGAAAAGCTATAAGACTTACAGCAGAAAATGCATCTCTTTTCATTGCAAACATCAATAATCCTATGATCAGCCATTGCCCTTCACTTATTTGACACTATCAAGAAATCATGAGCTTGAAAAATAATGTACTTGGATGAATTCTACATTGCAGAACAAGAACTAGTGCTGCAAATCTACTCTTAGCTCACTAATTCCCAATAAGAACAATTTTTATACTTATGCCCTAACTGGTTTCTGCAGAACAGCTGACAAATAAGCCTCTGATTTCCCAGCGCCATTCATTTTCTCTCCCACAACCCACTTCAACTTCTTATACCCGAATCGCTCAATCAATCGAGTTAGAGCCTTCTTCTTATCGTCAGTTGAACAATAATAGTTGTCTAACCAAAGCAGTCCACCCGCCCTCACAACACGATCAATATCAAACATCAAGAATTCCAGCTTCTCCGATCGACCACCCACATCCAATCCATTAGCAACATGAACCAAATCAAACACATTATCATAAAATGGAAACCTATAATCCAAGCTAAAATATAAAGGGAAAAGCCCTCTAGCAGCAATGAATTCATTGAAGGGTGCATCTACATTTAAGGTGGCAGTCACCACAGTCACATTCCTCTCAGCCATTCTAGCAGCAAACGTGCCAGAGCCTCCACCAATATCAAAACTGATCCTAATCCCACCACTACTCATAGCCAACACATCATCGATAACAAAATCATTCTTGCTTCTGGCCTTAACATATCTCTGTGTCTCATAACCATGAGTGATATCGAAACAACCAGCACAATCCCTATTCAATTTCTTACTATTCAAACAAGCAAGATTTTTGCATCCTAGACCACTCCAACTATAAATCTTCTCACTAACATTATTCCAAAGAGAAATCGGAAACGGCTGCAAACCCACCTTAGGAATTGTCTTGGCGAAACATCTCCTTCTCGGCAGCGGTTCACACCCCTGAAGAATCAGCTTCTGACCAAGACTCCAGTCGTCGGGACAAAGCCCGTTGACTTTATAACTCATGAATTCGGACAGCAAATCCGTAGATTTCTCGCAAGAATGACCCACAGATGCCACCATTTCAGTGATCCCAGTTCTCGAATCTTTCCCTAATGGAAGCTGATGGCGATTCAAAAACTCTTTCAGCTCTTTTGCGATGTTGGGCCTCGAAAGATCGATGCTTTCGTAGCCTAAGAGATCTTTCTCCATCTGGGCTAGCTTCTTTTGCGAAGATTCGATCTCTCTGAGAATTAAGCTCACTTTCTCTGAGATCAGAGAAATGTTTTTGGGGTAGTGGTGGTGGTGAATAGATGAGGGGTGGTATGTGAAAGCGTACAAAGCGAATAGATTCGTGGTTATGACTGAGAAAAGCATGAGAAGATTTACTGCTGAGGAACACATTGATGCCCTCTTGAATCTTGCCGTTCCATCTCCTATTTTCAGAGAAACTGAGCCCATCCTACTTTTGCAGTCAGTTAATCCTGAAGGTGAGGTGTTAATGGGGAAGAGAGAGGGGGGGGGGGGAGGGGGGGCGAAGACGGCAGCAGCAGGAGCTGGAGTGAAGTGAGAGGGAACAGTTTAGTTGGGACTTGGGAGTCAGCAAGTGGAAGATAAAGTGATTTAAGAAAGTTGATTAAGACATTAAATTTTAACTAATATACGACTATGCTGAATTTTGAGATATTAATCCTTGTATTACTTGTCGGTGGTGTTAACGACTGGTGGCCGTACACGTGGACGTAGATTATATTATGAAACTTTCATTTTAACGTGAAACCTCATCCAATACACAGCCATATAAGATATTGTCAAGTGTCCAATGTTACTTTTTGCTTATTTTAAGATGTTGCCATGTAATTAATATTCTTAATTACATAAAATTTCTGACTAAATAAATTTTAAAAAGTCAAAATTGGACAAAAGTTGTTGAGTTGCTTTTATATATGAGCTCATCATTTCGGGCACAATCACCGGCAAGTCACTGGTAACACCATTAATGGTCACCGATAATAATTTTTTTTTATCAATAATTTATCAGCCACATAATGGATGACATCGTCTTCTTACATAGAATCCAACAGTTATACCAATTTAGTAATTAGTTTGTTAATTTGAAAATGGGTTCAATTAGAAATAAAAAATGAACTCTATCCATTTTTTCCCCTCAAAATGCAAGACCTTCATGAATTCATTTCATTTCATTTCAACAATTTATCTTTGTGGTTAATTTTTTGGGATGATTTTAATAATTTATTTGTGTTTGGCGCAATCATTTAAAAATTTGAATTTTCGAGTATTTGGTATGTCGGACAACTAAAATTATAATATCTTCTAGGTGTTTTCTTGAAATATTAAAAATATTGAAATGTATCATATTTAAATTATAATTTCAAAAATGAATGTGTTAAATGTAATAAAATATTAGAAAAAAGGGCGCAAATGCACATGTTTATAGAGAATGGGTGTGAATCCTTAATTCTAACTAATATACCTCCCATACGATGTACCGAAAATATCGATTTATACATTTTATGTTTAAATTCTTATGATAGCTGAAATGTTGGTTGTAATAGTATTAATATATATATGAAGAAATATTTATAACTTGATCGAATGATAGGTTACACATATAAAATTATATTTGTAATTTTTTGAATATATTCTAAACACGTTTAGAACGCTTTTTATGCTTTTAAACTGAATCAATTGGAGATTTATAAACGCGCTCAAATTAAAAAAAAATTGGAGTTTTATATACACTTATTACGTATGAACGCATATCACATAGTAATTTTATTTTTCGATATACAATATTGAAAAGTTTTTTTTTTATATTTAACATATTAAATATATTTTATGCAGCCACTCATAAATTTAAATAAATAGATTTCATACAACAACAACATCGACGACGACGACAACAACAACAACAACAACAACAATATAATAATAATAATAATAATAATAATAATAATAATATATGGCATAAAATCTAAAAAATTAAAGATGTCAATGGTTGTTAATTGTTATCTATTTATGTTTTGGTGATATTTTTATATTTAACAAAATGTAAAAGTTAAAAATATGAATGTTTACACCATAAGTAGTATTAAAATTGAAAAAAAATAAAAATTTAAATATTTTCTATGGGAAACTTATGTTATGTTTTGGTGATATTCTATATTTATAAAATGTTTAAAAAATTTAATTGTGAATGTTTGTTAATTTTTATTTTTATTTTGAGCAAATACTGGTTGTTAATTAAAGAATGCCATCACCAATGAAATGACAACACATCGTTGTGTGTTCCAATATGTATAAAAATTATAGATTAAAAATTATATTTATATATTATTTGATGTTATTACCATAAAATTTAATATTTTATTATTCAAAAAATAAATTAACATAAAATAGAATTTAATATCATAGAATTCTATCTAACATAAAATAAAAAATGAGCTATAGTATTGATTAAGTTTTGCAAACATATATTATCGAATTAGGATATGGTGGAAAGTTAAATTTCATCTATATTCTTACTATTCATCATTAAGCATGAATTGAAAAGTTTTTTTTTATATTTAACATATCACATAGTAATTTTATTTTTCGATATACAATATTGAAAAGTTTTTTTTTATATTTAACATATTAAATATATTTTATGCAGCCACTCATAAATTTAAAACAACAACAACAACAACAACATAATAATAATAATAATAATAATAATAATAATAATAATATATGGCATAAAATCTAAAAAATTAAAGATGTGAATGGGTGTTAATTGTTATCTATTTATGTTTTGGTGATATTTTGTATTTAACAAAATGTAAAAGTTAAAAATATGAATGTTTACACCATAAGTAATATTAAAATTGAAAAAAATAAAAATTTAAATTTTCTATGGGAAACTTATGTTATATTTTGGTGATATTCTATATTTATAAAATCTTTAAAAAATTTAATTCTGAATGGTAGTTAATTTTTATTTTTATTTTGAGCGAATAATGGTTGTTAATTGAAGAATGCAATACATCACCAATAAAATGACAACACATCATTGTGTGTTCCAATATGTATATAAATTATAGATTAAAATTTATATTTATATATTATTTGATGTTATTACCATGAAATTTAATATTTTATTATTCAAAAAATAAATTAACAAAAAATAGAATTTAATATCATAGAATTCTATCCAACATAAAATTAAAAATGAGCTATAGTATTGATTAAGTTTTGCAAACATATATTATCGAATTAGGATATGGTGGAAAGTTAAATTTCATCTATATTCTTACTATTCATCATTAAGCATGAATTGGACATATTAGCTTCTATTACTCATTACTATAGTATATTATAGTATAATATGACTTGCCCAAAATATTAATAATTTTCATGCAAGACATTTTATAAATTAATATTAAAAACTAATTATCCAATATAAAAACAATAAAAATATTTTTTTTATTTACGATATTATATAAAATTTTTAATACACTTTATTTATATTAAATGAAACAATTATTTGTTAGTATTAGTGGATATTAAGTGAAAGTCTCACATCAAATTAATCATGAGAATGTGTGCATTTCTATTTTTTTTACTTTAATTTTATTGAACATATACAATTTTAATTTAAATTATTGTAATTTTCAGTTTTGATATTTTTTTTTTAAAAAAAAATCTAACAAATTAAAAATATAATTGTTTACATCATAAGTAGTTGTATAATTAAAAAAATAAAAAATATAAATATTATCAATGTGCATTTTTATTAAGTTTTAATGATATTTTTTATTTAGAAAAACTAAATAATTAAAGATGTAAATGATTGTTAATTGTTATATATGAATATTGAGTAGTTGTATAATTAAAAAAATTAAAAATATAAATAATTAAAGATGTAAATGGTTGTTAATTGTAATATGAATGTTTTGGAGATATTTGTTTATTTAAAAATCTAAAAAATAAAATGTAGGAGAATGTGTTGTTGCAAACAGGATTTGAACCTGAGTGTGCGTAGGTGCATTAATTCACCACTAACCAACTATGCTACAGGCTTACTTTTAAAAAATTTTGGCAAATAATGACTTTTTAACAAACTTTTTGCTGATTTATTTTTATGACAATTTTACCCCTGCGATTTTGCTTTAATATATGTATAGATAAAGCTGGTTTCTAGGAATCGGGTGCAAAACGCACCCATGTTTCTTGTAGCCAGGTGCATTGTCAATCCATTTTCTTGAACAATTTAACATTAACGTGGGCATAATATCTATACATTTTCCCTAAAGCGGATTCAAATTGTACACAGATCCAAGAAAACGAGTCCAAAATGCACCCAATATCCCCAAAACGGATTCAAATTGCACCCAGATCCAAGAAAACAAGTCCAAATGCACCCGATTTTCTCCAAACGGGTACATTAGAGTTAGGACATGTTTTTATGCATTTCGCACATGTGTTTCAATGCAAGGGTGCGTTTAGTTTCGTTGACATGGGTGATTTAGTTTTTTTTTTTTTTGTGATTTTAATTTTAATTCTAAGATATTGTTTTCTTTCATACAAAAAATTGGACAATTAGTTTTCAAACAATAAACGTATAAATAAAAATTATTTATGCATTTTGCACCCATCTTCAATGCAACTGGTGCATTTTATTTGAAAAAAAAAAACTCATAAATAAAAATTATTTTTCAGATTTTAATGCGACAAGTGCAATTAGCTTCGTTCAAAATATCATTTCCCACATTAAACATAATTTAAGATAATAATAAGCAACATTATTCAAAATAACATGTCTAAGAATAAAATATAATATAATAACATCAAACACAATAAGATGTCAAATTATTTAACAAGATCTTACCAACAAACTATTATTATATACATTATATATTTTCAAATATGTTTCATATTTTTATTACACATGTTATTTTGAATTAGATAATGTAATGATATTCAAATTAAACGAGCTAATTAACATTAATGTGTGCATAATTTGCACACATTTTCTGCAAAATGGGTGCAAATTGCACCCGAATCCAATAAAATGTGTCCAAATGTACCCAGTTCCTCCAAAAGAGTCCAAATGCACCCGGTTCCTCCAAACGGGTACTGTTGGTCCTGGGGCGAGTTAAAATCAGTTTAGAGAGGGGTGAATAAACTTATTACAAAAACTGAACTAGATGTGGAATATTAAGGGCCCGTTTTGACTCGCGATGTAATCCGTGCTTTGGGGAGATCAGTTGAGATGACCTGCTAGCTCGGAGTGTTGTGTGTGCATGGGGTGTGCAGTTAAAAATATGCAACTGAACTGAAAATTAAAGCAGAGCACACAATCAATTTATAGAGGTTCGAAGCTCAACTTCTACGTTCTCTCTTCCTTCCGCAGAAGGACAATTCACTATGCAAGTGTAAAGTTCCTTTATTACAGTTACACAGTGAAGACAACTGTTTAACCTGGCGAATGACAACTTTACGAGTCACGGTGTCCTTTTCAGCTGGTGCTGTCCTGGAAGCTGCGATCCAACGAACTTAGCCTCCTCAACCGGTAGGTCGACAGCTCATACTTGCGATCTTCAACTGCTCGCTGGAGAGATAAGGTGTTATTGCCCATCTTTACATGATTTTAGATCTCGCTCGATCTTCAAGAGTACAAACTTCAAACTGGTATCAACTGGTGTGCTCCTTTGCGCGTTGGCGTCTGAGCTGGGTAGTTGATCACTGAAGCACTGGGACTGAGAGAATAGCTTTGGCTGGAAATCTTCAACAGCTAGCTTGATGAGCGTTAAGGTTTCTTCTCATCAGTTGGAACTTTTAATTCTTCATAGTTTTTGAGCGTGAGGCTTTAGTGCTTTGGTGAATGTCTTCGCTGAAAGTCTTAACTAAAGTTCTCTCAAAATCTCAAAAGTCCACGGTCTTCTCTGAGGTAGCTCACCTTTTAAAGATGGGTGAGTGATGACCGCTGATGATCATTGTGTGATCATAAATGAAAAAGCCATTGGGAGGCTTTCATTTAAGAGGGTCGTTGAGTTGCCTTTGCTCTTCTGACGAGCTTTTGTTCCAAGATCTCGATTGCATTAATTTCAAGATCTTCTTTATCTTATCTAAATTTCAGTTACGGCTCATATCTTGATCTTCAGTTCTGAGCTTTATCTGGCAGTTGGAATCTTCAGTTCCTTTGTCTGTCAGTTCTACGCGTCTCTTGGCAGTTTGGAAAACTTCAGTTGAGATCATCTTCAGCTGGCAGTTCTGGGCTTGGGCTTGATGCCTTCTGAGCTCTAGTTAGCTTTACTTCAGCTAGCAGTTCTTAGCTAAGGTTTGATACCTTATAAGCTTCAGTTTGATTTTCTTCAGCTGGTAGTTCTGGGCTAGGTTTTGATACCTTCTGAGCTCCAGTTTGCTTTGCTTCAGCTGGCAGTTTGAACCAGTGTTCTTCAGCTGGCATTTTGGACTTGTATCCCTTTAGCTTGAACTTTCATGGACTGGTGTTCAGTTCGGTTGCTAGCGCTTTATCAGTTGGACTTCAAAACTGATGCGTCTTCAGCTGCTCCATCAGCTAGAACTTCATTCTTCAGCTGGTATCCTTTGAGATGGCATTTTCCTTCAGCTTGTACCTTGGTCTTCTCTTCAGTTGGTATACTCCTTCAACTGGAATATCCTGAGCTGGCATTTCCTTCAACTTGGATCTTGGACTGGTACACTTCTTGAGCTGGTATTTCTTTCAGCTGGAATATCTTGAGCTGGTATTTCCTTCAGCTCGGAATCATCCTCTCTTCGGCCGGAAATCTTCTTCAGTTGGTGTCATCGTGAACTGGCATGTTCATCAGTTCAAACCGATGTGCTCTTTAACTGGTATTTCTTCAGCCAGAAATGATCTAGAACTGGCATGTCCTTCAGTTCTCTTCAGCTGGAATCTCTTCAGCTGGTGTTGGCCTAGAACTGGTATGTCCATCAGTTCTCTTCAGCTGGAACATCTCTTCAGCTGGTGTTGGCCTAGAAGTGGCATGTCCATCGGTTCTCTTCAGCTGGTGTTGGCCTAGAACTGGTATGTCCATCAGTTCTCTTCAGCTGGAACATCTTTTCAGCTGGTGTTGGCCTAGAACTGGTATGTCCATCAGTTCCCTTCAGCTGGAACATCTCTTTAGCTGGTATCGGCCTAGAACTGGTATGTCCATCAGTTCCCTTCAGCTGGAACATCTCTTCAGTTGGTATCAGCTTTGAACTGGTATGTCCATCAGTTCATCACTATAGACTGGTGGCAATCGACACTTCTTTTGTTGGTACCTGCAACTTCCAATTTGCCTTGCTAACTGTTCTAGCAAGATATAGTCTATTTTCTTTTTCTCTCTATTCTTTTCTCTCTTTTCTTTTCACATGGATTGATCATTTCTTTTGGCTTAGACAACTTGATTTTATATGATCATCCTTAGTTTTCTACTTGATTTCTTTTCAGTTCTTTCAAGGCTCTTTGCATATTTTGACATCTCATCAAAACCCCTTGTAAGAAAAACATTGATAGTTTTTCCTAACAGGTATATTAGGGTTTAGGGTTTAGGTTTTCATTTTTATGATTTTTTCACACATATATTGTTTTCCTTCATATAAAAAATGAGATAATTATTTTTTAAAAATAAACTAATAAATAAAAATTAGTTTTCATATTTAAAGCAACGAGTGCATTTTAGTTTCACAGATACGGGTCTTTGATTTTTTTTTATTTTTGTGATTCGTGTGATTTTAATTTTAATTAGATCCGAGATACTGTTTTCCTTCATGTAAAAAATGAGATTATTATGTTTAAAAAAATCTTATAAATAAAAATTATATTTTAGATTTTAATGCAATGGGTGACATTTAGTTTCGTTGACACGAGTTCTTTAATTTAATTTTTTTTTTTGTGATTTGTGCATTTTTTAATGAGTTTTCCTTCATATAAAAATTATGATAATTATTTTTCAAAAATAAGTTGATAAACAAAAATTATTTTTCAGATTTTAATGCATTCAATTATTTAGTTTCATTGACACGGATGCATTTAGTTCATGTTATTATGTTCGTATTACTATGTTAATGTGTGTATTTAATATAAGTAGCAGTACCCACCGTGCAATGCACGGAACCGGGTACTCAATTAACATTAAGAACTTTTCATACCGACGGAGTATTCATGGGGGGTACTGCAGAACACGTGCGAGCCCCTTCTAATGGAAAAATTGGTCTTTTCACTCTCCACTCTCCACCATAACAAAATGTTTCCACTATATCTCTCAGCAGTACTCAAAGGAAGTACGGCGGGTCCGAGTAGGAAAAAATTCACTAAGAAGTAAGGCATACAACAATGGATCAATTCATTCAACAAGATCCGTTCGGATTGGATCTTTTATAAATATAGATATTGATGTTATGTTATAATAACATTTTAATAAATATTGATATAAATAACTAAAAAATAAATTTGGATGACATTCAATTTGTTTTGTTAATAATATAGTTACAATTTCAACCAAAATATCAAATAAAAAATAATTGTAAATTTTGATATATTTAAATACATAGATTTATAATAAGAGCGATCCATGAAAGTATAGAAACAAAATATAATATTAATGGTGATGAAATTCCATTTTTTTTCTGCTGTAAGAAATATTCAAAGACAATTGATTTAATTTAATTTGTCGATTCTCATTCATGTATGTAATACTGAAAATATACATTATTATATAGAAACAAAACAATTTAGTAATATATATCTTATTTAAAAGATATATTTTTCAATATGTATAAACAGATATTTAAGATTTGCAGCAATATAGAATTTAAAATGAATTAAACATATTTAGAATCTCAAGGAATAAAAACAAAAAAATAAAGGAAAGAAATGAAATTACTATATATAGTAATGAGCATTTAAGCGGGAAATTTTTAAGATTTCTATTTTGAGGATCATTCTACTTTTTTATATATAATGATAACATTAAATATAATAATATATGAACATAATTCAAAATAATATTTTCTATATGAAATATAATTTAAGATAATAACATGCAACATTATTCAAAATAACATGTTTAAGAACAAAATATGATATAATAACATTAAACACAATAACATGTCAAATTATCTAACAAGATCTTACCAACAACCTATTATTATTCATTATATATTTTCAAATATGTTTCATATTTTTATTACACATGTTATTTTGAATTAGATACAAATAATGATATTTTAAATCAAACGAGATAATTAACATTAATGTGTGCTTAATTTGCACACGTTTTCTGCAAAACGGGTGCAAATTGCACCCGAATCCAATAAAACGAGTCCAAATGCACCCATGATCCTCCAAAAGGGTCTAAATTGCACCCGAGTTCAAGAAAATGAGTCCAAATGCACTCATTTCCTCCAAACGTGTACATTAGGGTTTATAATTTATGACCCATTTTTATGCATTTCGCACCCAGATACTATTTTCCTTCATATGAAGAATGAGATAATTATTTTTCAAAAATAAACTGATAAATATAAATTAATTTTTGGATTTTAATGCAATGAGTGCATTTAATTTCATAGATACAAGTCTTTGATTTTATTTTATTATTGTGATTTGTGTGAATTTTTTTTTGTGATTTTAATTTTAATTAGACCCGAGATACTGTTTTCGTCCAGATAAAAAATATGATAATTATTTTTCAAAAAATAAACTTATAAAATTTTAAAGCAACGAGTGCATTAATTAGCTTCATTCACACGAGTTCTTTGATTAATTTTTCTTTTTGTTATTTGTATATATTTTTTAATGAGTTTCCTTCATATAAAAAATGGGATAATTAATTTTTAAAAAATAATCTTATAAAAAAATGGATTTGAATTCGACGGGTGAATTTAGTTTCATTGACACGAATACTTTAATTTTAATTTTTTTGTGATTTTAATTTTAATTAGAACCCTAATACTTTTTTCTTCATAAAAAATGTGGTATAATTATTTTTCAAATAATAAACTTATAAATAAATTTTTTTTTATCAAATTTTATGCAATGGGTGCATTTAGTTTCATTGACATGAGTGCTTTATTTTTTTATGTTGTGATTCATAATTTTTTTTGTGATTTTAATTTTAATTAAATCCAAGAGACTACTTTCTTTGCTATAAAAAATAGGATAATTATTTTTCAAAAAATAAACCATTATATTAAAATTAATTTTTAGATTTTAATGTAACAGGTGCATTTATTTTCGTTGACACGGGTTGTTTTTTGTGATTTGTGTATTTTTTTATTATTTTTCCTTCATATAAAAAATGGGGATAATTATTTTTTTCAGAAAATAAACTTAAAAATAAACATTATATTTCGGATTTTAATTATCATTTTTGTACAATGTGTGAATGCATTTAGTATGATGTGACTTGCATTAAATGCTCAATACTTTCCATCTTATACAAAATAATATTTATAGAAATATAACCAATTTTTAAAAATATTTGTCGGTGATTCTAAACTATACAATTTGATAAGTTTAATCATATTGTAATTTTTCCAATATAAAAAAGATTAGGGATGTTCAAAATTATTACTTGCCTGTAATATATGCCTAATTCGAAAAAAAATTGGTGAATATTTGATTGGGTTGACAAAGCAACCTTCCTAATTGTACTTAACTCTTAATCATCAAAATAATAAAATAATATATTTCAATAGTGTTCATGACAAGATCCTAGATAGGATGTCCAATGTATGATGTTCCACATTGAAATTTACCCCCGTGTGGACAAGGGTGGTAAATGTGGATGCCATGAAGCTGGAGAGTCTAGATAAAGGCCATTTTAAATCTCGTAATATTTTTTTTTCTATTTCACTTTAACATAAAGATAAACTGTCTCATCAGACTTAAGAACTCAAAAATTTTAAGCCAAATCTTCAAATGGAAGGGCTGCGTGGGTCAAGTCATCTCACGCCGTCACGTCCTCATCCAAAAAAGAATTAGAACAAAATATCACTCATTACACTAAAAAGTATCATTTGTAATCTTAAAATTACCACTCATTTTATATTTATTACATCTCAATTATATTTTTAATACATCTAATTTTGGGTTTAATCCAAAATCCATGATTTTCGAAAATTATAATGATCCGAAAATTGAATTTTTTAAAATTAATAAAAAAAATATCTTCAATTTTTTAATCTAAAATTTCAAATATCATGATCAACTAAATCTGACAATTTTAAACCTAAAATTTATCTAGAGATGCTCATGTAAATCATATATTTATGTGATATTAATTTATCCTATGTTGAATTAGCATGCTCGTAATTTTTGAAACTATTGAAGAGGAATATAGTGACCATCGAAAATTACTTACATGTCGTGTAGGGTTGTTCACAAGATTAAAAATCTAATCTCATTATTGATGGAGAATACGAGCACGATGAATTTTCTCTGCAAGGTTTTTGAAAATTCCAACCACCTCAATTCTAGTTCTCGATCTTATTTTTATATTCCCGAACCTGTCTAGATGTTGGGTGTACTACAAACTACTAGACTGTATAGAAATCTTATGGATCAAGAGAACATGAAAGAAGGGGCTCATTTCTAATGCCCTAATTTTTGTTCCTCACCTCTTATTTAATAGAGAGGTGGGTGAAAATTAGATTTCCAAACCCTATTGGGTTTGGGCATCAACTCCTATTCCATCATAGTCAATTAAGGTTATATTGTGTGCTACAACACGGATGGAAAAGAATATTAAATTAACCTACTAATTTATTTAATTTCCTATATCCAACTCCAGGATATAATTAAATAAATTAAATATTACTTTTACTACAATAAAGAAATAATATTGGCTTGCCAATTTAATACATATTTATAAATACGCTTTCTTCTATAATTCGATCATTCTCCATGCTTTAAGATATAATGTCAATTAATTAATTATCTCTACTTCTGACAGCTATAATTAATTAACATATCTTTTTCGAGAGTAGCACCACACATATCTTATCATGTAAGAATAAAATTCCGCCTGCATGGCTTCTATGAACTTTGTGTATAACTCGAGGGACATCATCAATCTAATGCATTAGGGTATGGTTTCCATATATAATTTATGACACATCATATATGAAAACGTCACAACCCAAACTATCGAGATTATTGATTCTATCAAAGAATCTCACCCATTGATAAATCAAAGCATTCAACACAATATATATATGTCCGTCATTCATATTTAGATTAAGAACCTGAATTCTATATATCTTTGTTCTCTCATTTAAGGTCAAAATAGAGAATGATATCTAATAATGATCCAATTCGATACACATGCCGGTATATTAGAATAATATGGCAGCCAAGATGAACTAATCACCAGAGTATTCTACAGTGTACCGATGGTGTGTCTAAGACTATCTAAATCATGAATCTTTAATACAGTGCAAGACACCGATGATATGATCTTTTCGTGTGTCGATCCATATCATATCATCTACAAAACAAATTATATAGGAAAATAAATTAAATATAATATAATTAAATGCACACAGAGACCACAAAAGATTTCATTCTATATCATCAAAAAATTATTCAATGTATACAGAGACAAACTTTTTAATATACAAAACTAATAGTCATATCTTTGGATATTTTTTCTCTCAAACACACGAGTGTTTAGAATGAGACATGTATGTAGTCAAAATCATTTCATGACATGCAATTTATCATAAGCTTGCTAATAGTCTAATCTCTCCACCACAAACATGTGTGTTCGAAATATAATCAAAAAGGTCTTTAGAGAGATTGTAATGTAAGATTTTTTATTAAAATTGAGAATTTTAGCTAAGTGACTAACTAATATTGTGCGAACTATTGGATCCCAACTTGTTACATTGAATGTCTCACATCCCTTTGTTTTCTTAGTAAAACTCAATTGTGTTTCCTTCCTGTAACACCCTAAATTCTATAATTTAAAATGTTACTCTTTCTATTCTTTAAAGCAGAAAATAATTACCAATAATAATAGGTCAAGTATTTTTTTTCTAAAATAATCATGCTAGAAATTTTAAGAAGAAAATAGAACTATATAAATATTTTTTTTTCAGAAATATATGTACTTAGATTAAAATACCTGCATTTCATAAACACCAAGTTCATTTCAAAAAGTAACCCATAAATTCTAAAATATAAAATTCATACTCTACTAACAAACACAAAATACTAAATTTAAGATAGTTTACTTTATGACACAAGTGCAAATAGAAAGGTTAAGTAGCGGAAACATTGTGAGAAAGTTCACCCCCATTTCCCCTCGCGCTGCTCCCAGCTCACCGACCTGAAAACATTTAAAAATGTGGGATGAGCACTCTTAAAACGTACTCAGTGGTGGGGGATCATGAGCATTTCTTTCTATTTATCCAATTGAAATAAATCGCAGGAATAATGGATTTAGGGTACTCTTCTTCTGATTCTAGAATACATCTTGAACTGTGCACAGGACATATTCTGGTGCATACAAAACGCTTCTATGCGTATGAAATGCTATTCTGTGCGTATAAAACGCTATCCATATTCCATCCACGATAATTCAAGTTGGATTAAAAATATTTCTGTCTCAAAGAACATATATCATATACTTTTATTTCGAATATAATAATTTCACCCACCTGAAAGTAACGAGCACGTAAAATTGAGTAGAGAACCACATAGCAGACGAGGGTCCTAATTGCGCCGCACCTAGTATCAAAATAATTTCAAATAAATCATTTAGGTCAATTATAATTTTTAATGAATCTGAAAATCTAAGATTTATGATCATAGATAATTAATTTATAAATTTTGGACAAAATAGAAAATTCAAATAAAAGAGTATGGACTAAATTTTATACTTAGAAAGATTTTGGACTAAATTCTGAAGATAATAAACATTTTGGGGTCATTTTATAATTTAAAAAAAACTAATATTAATGGACCATAATATAAACAACTTAATTGTAATTTAATCTCTTCACCTCACTTATCTTAAAGTAACGACAACAAACAATTGGAAGTCCAAATCCCTTAATCAACTTTCTCTCTCTCGCTTCTCTCATCCACTACTCTCTCTCTCTCTCTCTACTACTGTAAATGGGGGAAAAAAAATATAGAAATTCCTAAATCTCAATTTCTTTTTCATCTTCTTTCCCTATCATCTTTGTCGGCTCGACTACCCTCACCCATCTCTCTTCTTCTTGACTCCGGCGAGCCACCGCTGCCTGCCGACGACCGACGACAACTGACTCAAGCAGCCAGGAACAATCACAGCTCAGGCAAGCCTCGCCGCGACCGAAGCCCCGGCCGACGACGTCTTTCCCTTGCTCCGACTCCCATGACAGTTCCAACTCGGATGAGGGATCTCTGCTTGACTCAACGACATGACTCGATTCAACCCAAATCTCTAGCCCGACTGCTGCGACTCAAACCCGTCTCAACCACCACAACCCCGACTCACTTTTTTTTCCTCTATTTTCTTCTATTTTCTTAATTTTCTTTTCCTATAATGTTAGTTTCTACATGCAAAACCATGTGTATGTGTGTTGGTGAGAAGGAATTTGATAGGAATATGATGTATTGAAATTGGTCTCGGGTAAATCAAATTGAGGGTAGTTCTTATTTTGGTGCTGTATTGATACATTATGAGGTATGAGTTGATGGTCTACAGAGGCATGAATTCATGGTTTTTAGTTAATTGAAATTTAGAAAATATGTTGAGATTAATTGTGTGTAACAAATAGAGAAGATTGAATTAAACATAAACTTACCCAAAAGGGTCGAATTTGCTGCAGTTAAATCCTAAAAAAAATGGGTGAATTTTGCTGTGAAACTGGAATTCTAGTTGCAGAGCTTGGAGTAGTATTGGGTAAGGCATCTCTTTTATGTTAAAATACAGATATATGAATTCACAGGATATGGTTAACAAAGAGAAGTACAAGTGTGTTTTCCTGATTTTGCTGAATAGGCAATTATACATATACGTGTACAGCCATTGAAGGAAGAATGAACACTCATCTCTATGCTATTTAATAATTAATTTTTCTTTTTTTTTTAAATTATCCAATAACACTTCAAAAAAAAAATATTAATAAAAAAAAACTCGCGATCATAATAAAGTTTAAGAGTAAATTTTTAAAACCTAAATGTTAATTCCAAATATTTCTAATATTAGGGGCGCAATTTCGGACTCCCTCAAGTCCAACTAATCATATTTAACATTATCAAATAAATAAAAATTGAATTTTAAAGCAATCAAATAATTTAATTAATTTAATTCAGGTAGATGTGGGTTGTTACAATCCTACCCACTTAAAAAAATATCGTCCTCGAAATTTAACTTATAGGGTTGTTCTAAGATTGGGTACATAGCTGGGACCACATCCTCGCATTCCCAAGTTGCTTCTTCCTTCTCCTATCTATTCTATTATTTCCTAATAGCGAAAACTTTTGATTTCTTAGCTCGGCGTGCCTTTCTATCGAGAATGGCGATAAGTTTCACTTTATAGGCCAACTCTGTGTTGCGGTCTGTCTTCTCATGTTTGATGGTGTGACTTGATTAATGCAAATACTTCGTCAACATGGAAACATGAAAGACATCGTGTCCTAAGGATAATTCAGGAGGTAGAGCTAAATGATAAGCCACATCCCTGATTTGTTCCAAAATTTCAAAAGGTCCGATAAAATGAGGTTTCAACTTTTTTTTTTTTCAAATCTTAACATTCCCTTTAGAGGAGTGACTTTCAAAAACACTGTCTTCTATCTCAAAATGCAAATATTTTATTCCTTTGTTAGCGTACGATCTTTGTCAATCTTGAGTAACTGTAATGTTGTCTTAAATTTCCTCCTCTGCTTACACCATTCTTTTGGTAATTTCGAGACCAAAAATCTCACTTTCCAACTACTTCCTAATATGTTGGTGACCTACACTTTCGCCCATCGCTTCATATGGAGCCATGTGAATGCTAGAGTGGAAATTATTTTTATAAGTAAATTTCACTACTGGTAGGTGCACCTCCTAGGTATCACCTAAACCCATGACATAAGTCTGTAACCTATCTTCCAATATCTTAACAGTTCTTTTCAATTGGCTATTCGTCTGAGAGTGATATGCCATTGAAAACTTTAGCTTTGTGCCCAGAGCAAGTGTAAATTCTTCCAAAATATTGATGTGAAACGGGGATATCTGTTTAATATTATGGATACTGGGACTCCGTATTGTCAAACTACTTCTTGAATATATAATTGAGTAAACCAGTCCATGGTGTACATTATTTTTATGGGTCAAAAGTGAGTTGATTTTGTCAATTGGTCGACTATAACCCAGATTGCATCATTATTCTTCATGGTCTTCGGAAGATTAATCACAAAATCCATTGTAATATGCTCACTTTTATTCTGATATCTTCAGAGGATTCGACAATCCTGTCAACCTCTGGTGCTCTGCCTTTACTTGCTGGCATGCTAAACATCGAGCAACGTAATCTGCAATTGATCTTTTCTTGTCATACAGCCAGAAAACTTCTTTTTAGATCTTAATACATTTTAGTACTTCCAGGATGTGTCATGTACGACGTTCTATGTGCCTTATCTAAAACTTCTCTCATTATCTCGTTGTTTGGCAGATAAATTCTGTCTTTAAAGAGTAGAGTCCCATTTGATGATATCGTGAATTCCTTAGAATCATCCGACACTTCTCTTGCTCGCATCTTTTCTAGAAAACCATCTTTCCTTTGTGCAACTATAATTCTTTCTCGTAGTGTCGGTTGAATTACTGATGCTACAATTTTATCACTAGCTTTTTCTGGCATAGACACAACCTTGAGGCTTAACTTTTCAAAATCCTTAATCAACTCTTCTTGTTGCGTGATTCCCTTAGTTGGATTCACTTTCTTTTGACTAAGTGCATCAGCCATAACATTGGTTTTCTAGAGTAATACATGATCGTGCAATCATAATCTTTAACTAGTTCCAGCCACCTTCTTTGTCTCATATTCAATTCATTATGAGTGAAGAAATATTTAAGACTTTTATGATCCCCATAAATCTCACACTTACCTCCATAGAGATAATATCTCCAAATCTTCAATGTATGCACAACAACGGCTAACTCTAAATCATGAGTGGGGTAATTTAACTCATGAGGCTTCAATTGTCTAGAAGTGTAAGCAACCACCTTTCCCTGTTGCATTAAGACGCATCCTAGTCCTTGTTTTGATGCATCATTGTAAATCATGAATCTCTTAGATCCATCAGGGATGGTCAATACTGGGGTTGTTACCAATATTCATTTCAATTTCTAAAAACTCTATTCACATGTTTTTGTCCAATCAAAAGGTACCGCTTTTGTGTCGGCAAATGGTTTTGGAGAACCTTTCGGCAAACCTCCGGTATCATCCTACCAATCTTAGAAAAATCCTTACATCTCCCACATTGGGTAAAGGACACACCAATTGCTGGCTTATACCTTTTTCAAATTTATATCGTTTCCTTCAACGATCACCACATGTTCAAGAAATGCTATCCAATCCAGCCAAAACTCACACTTCTTGAACTTAGCATACAATTTCTCTTTTCTTAGAGTTTCCAGCACAAGTCTCAAGTGTGCCTTGTATTGCTCTTTACCCTTCTAGTATACCAAAATGCCATCAATGAACACAAAGATTAATCGATCTAAGTAAGGATGAAATAGCAGGTACATTAGAATTATGAACGCGTCTGTGCATTAGACAACCCAAAATGATTAACCACAAATTCGTAGTGGCCATATCTATCCTAAAGGTTGTCTTAAGAATATCATCTTCCTTCACCTTCAATTGATGATATCCCGATATCAGATCTTTCTTTAAGAACATAATTACCCCTCTAAGTTGATGAAATAAACTCGGAAAACGATACGTATTCTTCATTGAGAGACAATTTAGCTCTCAATAATCTATCGACAACCTTATACTACAATCTTTCTTCTTTACAAATAGAATCGGGGCTTTCCATGCTGAAACACTCGATCAAATATACCCTAACTCTACTTAGATATTTGGCGAAAATCAAGGTATCTCCTTAGCAAACACAACTGCAAAACATGTCTATTCTGTTGGCACTGTGTCGATAATATTTGCCAAGAATTCATATCATCTTCAATGTCTTCACCACTTTCATTGCCGATATGATTTCTATTTCGATTTAACTTAGCGACATAGAAGATAAACTCTTTCTCGTCTGATTTCGGAAATATTACTGCTCAATCATGACAAGGTATTGTCACAAAACTTCTGCTAAACTAATCTATTCCAAAGATTAAATCGAATTCTCGCATTTCGAGAGCATACTGGTCAACTACAAACTCCTTTCCTCCAAAGTCAAATCTAACGTCTTTAACAATCCTATCAGTTCTTAAGGTCTTTCCTGCAGGAATTTCTAATGTCAAGGGTTGAGGTTTCTAAATTCTTTGTGTCTAATTAAGGAAATATCCGTGGGAGAAGCTTCAATGTTCATTCTAAATTTCGAGGACTAAAATAATTCATTTCTCATTCATCATGCATTGCAACATAATAAAACTTCATTGCATAAATCACTTATCAACATTTCTCATTCTTCACGCAATATCCACATTCTTCTTAATGCTCACCACAATAAACAACTTAGCAAATAAATAAATCAAGCAAAGTACCTTGGAGCAGGAGCACGCGGTAGAAATGGGTGGCGTATCATAAAATCAAACAAAATAAATTATTTCAAACACATTGAGTCTACAGGAAAGTAGACCTGCTCTGATACCACTAAATTTAACACCCTAAATTCTATAATTTAAAATGTTACTCTTTCTATTCATTAAAGCAGAAAATGATTACCAATAATAATAGGTCAAGTATTTTTTTCTAAAATAATCATGCTAGAAATTTTAAGAAGAAAATAGAACTATATAAATATTTTTTTTTCAGAAATATATGTACTTAGATTAAAATACTCCACAAAATACTAAATTTAAGATAGTTTACTTTATGAAACAAGTGCAAATAGAAAGGTTAAGTAGCGGAAACATTGTGAGAAAGTTCACCCCCATTTCCCCTCGCGCTGCTCCCAGCTCACCGACCTGAAAACATTTAAAAATGTGGGATGAGCACTCTTAAAACGTACTCAGTGGTGGGGGATCATGAGCATTTCTTTCTATTTATCCAACTGAAATAAATCGCAGGAATAATGGATTTAGGGTACTCTTCTTCTGATTCTAGAATACATCTTGAACTGTGCACATGACATATTCTGGTGCGTACAAAACGCTTCTATGCGTATGAAACGCTATTATGTGCGTATAAAACGCTATCCATATTCCATCCACGATAATTCAAGTTGGATTAAAAATATTTCTGTCTCAAAGAACATATATCATATACTTTTATTTCAAATATAATAATTTCACCCACCTGAAAGTAACGAGCACGTAAAATTGAGTAGAGAACCACATAGTAGACGAGGGTCCTAATTGCGCCGCACCTAGTATCAAAATAATTTCAAATAAATCATTTAGGTCAATTATAA
This sequence comes from Perilla frutescens, assembly GCA_026008535.1. Lineage (NCBI taxonomy): Eukaryota > Viridiplantae > Streptophyta > Magnoliopsida > Lamiales > Lamiaceae > Perilla > Perilla frutescens. The sequence goes on from BRKX01000019.1 coordinate 38,891,634, forward strand.
TTTTTAATGAATCTGAAAATCTAAGATTTATGATCATAGATAATTAATTTATAAATTTTGGACAAAATAGAAAATTCAAATAAAAGAGTATGGACTAAATTTTATACTTAGAAAGATTTTGGACTAAATTCTGAAGATAATAAACATTTTGGGGTCATTTTATAATTTAAAAAAAACTAATATTAATGGACCATAATATAAACAATTTAATTGTAATTTAATCTCTTCACCTCACTTCTCTTAAAGTGACGACAACAAACAATTGGAAGTCCAAATCCCTTAATCAACTTTCTCTCTCTGGCTTTTCTCATTCACTACTCTCTCTCTCTCTCTCTACTACTACTGTAAATGGGGGAAAAAAATATAGAAATTCCTAAATCTCAATTTCTTTTTCATCTTCTTTCCCTATCATCTTTGTCGGCTCGACTACCCTCACCCATCTCTCTTCTTCTTGACTCGGGCGAGCCACCACTGCCTGCCGACGACCGACGACAACTGACTCAAGCAGCCAGGAACAATCACAGCCCAGGCAAGCCTCGCCGCGACCGAAGCCCCGGCCGACGACGTCTTTCCCTTGCTCCGACTCCCATGACAGTTCCAACTCGGATGAGGGATCTCTGCTTGACACAACGACATGACTCGATTCAACCTAAATCTCTAGCCCGACTGCTGCGACTCAAACCCGTCTCAACCACCACAACCCCGACTCACTTTTTTTTTTCCTCTCTTTTCTTCTATTTTCTTAATTTTCTTTTCCTATAATGTTAGTTTCTACATGCAAAACCATGTGTATATGTGTGTTGGTGAGAAGGAATTTGATAGGAATATGATGTGTTGAAATTGGTCTCGGGCAAATCAAATTGAGGGTAGTTCTTATTTTGGTGCTGTATTGATACATTATGAGGTATGAGTTGATGGTCTACAGAGGCATGAATTCATGGTTTTTAGTTAATTGAAATTTAGAAAATATGTTGAGATTAATGGTGTGTAACAAATAGAGAAGATTGAATTAAACATAAACTTACCCAAAAGGGTCGAATTTGCTGCAGTTAAATCCTAAAAAAAGTGGGTGAATTTTGCTGTGAAACTGGAATTCTAGTTGCAGAGCTTGGAGTAGTATTGGGTAAGGTCATCTCCAACAGTTTTCACCAGAATACAGTTAACTCTACACTACACTACAGTTAAAGTTACAAATTTTCAATTTTCATCTCCAACAGCATCACTCTACATTTCACCCTACAATGGAATATTCTATTTTTATACTCTTTACTATTGATTTAATTTTTTTATCAAATTATTTAATTGAATATGATTATATATATATATAATATATATATTAATATTCTTGCTCATTATTTTTTATTTTTAATTAATATATAATTAAATTTTATTTTTATTTTACAAAAATTAAAAGGTTCATGTGAAAATAATCAACTTATTTAAAATAAAATTCAACATTTCATAATAGATAAAAATATTATGTTGTATTTTTAATATTTTACTTTTATTGTATTATGTTTGCATTTTTATTAATTATGTATTCGTATTGTTTATTGTAATATATTTGTGGTTTTGTATCGTTTATTATAATATATTTGTGGATTTGTATTGTTAAATATGTATGTAATTCTATTTTTTTTAATTATGTATTTTATGTTTTAAAACATAAAATAAAAAATTTAATACAAAATATAAAAAATCAACCAAATATATACCACAATTATATAATGAAAGAAAGAAAGAAAGAAAAAAGAGAAAATCAGCTGCCATATTAACATTGAAAAAGAAAAAAAAAAAAAAAGGATAAATAGCTGCCGAGAGTGAACAGTGCCACGGTTATTTAACCGAGACACTGTTCATTCTCCCCTAAACTACCGAGCCGAGACAACTTCTGTTGGAGAAAGCCAATTGCTAATTTTGCACTAAATTCCACCGTTTACCGAGCCGTCTCCCAGCTCTTGGAGAAGCTCTAAGGCATCTCTTTTATGTTAAAATACAGATATATGAATTCACAGGATATGGTTAACAAAGAGAAGTACAAGTGTGTTTTCCTGATTTTGCTGAATAGGCAATTATACATATACGTGTACAGCCATTGAAGGAAGAATGAACACTCATCTCTATGCTATTTAATAATTAATTTTTCTTTTTTTTTTTAAATTATCCAATAACACTTCAAAAAAAAATATTAATAAAAAAAAACTCGCGATCATAATAAAGTTTAAGAGTAAATTTTTAAAACCTAAATGTTAATTCCAAATATTTCTAATATTAGGGGCGCAATTTCGGACTCCCTCAAGTCCAACTAATCATATTTAACATTATCAAATAAATAAAAATTGAATTTTAAAGCAATCAAATAATTTAATTAATTTAATTCAGGTAGATGTGGGTTGTTACACTTCCAACCTTAATAATCACAACAATAATGTTTTGCATTTCTTTGTCTCGATTAAGCTTATTGATCTTTTCATTCACTTCTCTCTTCATTTTTTTCACACAAATTTTCTTGAGAAAAATGATTTTTCTTCTAACCAAAACATTCCAATTCTCATTCAAAGATTCTTCATTTGTTCCCTTCTCCACAAATTTCCATCCAAAAATTTATCAAGACTCAAACAAAGAAAAAGAATTCAAAACTCAAAGTTGCTTCTAAGGAAAGAATTTGTTGATCATTATGAGAAATTTGGGTGATCATTTGGCTAAAAAGATATTTAATCATTTTCTAATTTCAAAGCATATCAACATGGTCTCAAGAAAGACATAAAAACAAGTTCTACTAAAAAAAACATGTATAAATGATTAAACTAGAAGTAATTGTGCTTACTATGACATTAGACCTCGATCGTTATCTAGACAACGGAGGAAGAAGGGAAGCTTACTAATGTAAACTAAAGAAAACGATAAATGAACAGAAAGATTAAATGGAGAGGAGAATGAGAATGTTGAGGTATTCTTGAATCGAGTTCATCGAGTACTTAGCACTAGGGGTGTGCAAACCCAAACCAAAACCAAAAAACTGAACCAAACCGAGCTATTTGGTTTGGTTGGTTTGGTCATTTTTCTTTAACTTTGGTTTTGTTTTGAAAATTAAAGCCAAATTATAGTTTGGTTCGATTTCGATTTAAGTAAAAAATATTTTGGTTAAAACCGAACTAACCAAAATATAAATATATTATATTTATAATTTAAAATTTATAATTCTAATATTAATTAAACCTAAATAATATTAGTCATTCTAATATTTAGTTTCAATTTTCTAGTTTTATAATTTTCAAAACATCTACTTATTTAATATATCGTTTGTTATCTATTGAATGCGTGTTATTTTCTTTAGATATAATTATTTAAAAAAAATCATTAAAAATTCGGTTAAACCAAAAACCAAACCAAACTAACCAAAGAATTATGGTTTGGTTTGGTTCAGTTATATATATTATTTTGGTTGGTTCCGCTTGAATTTTTTTAAGATATTTTTTATTTGGTTTTGTTAGTTGAGCTCGATTTGCACCGAACCAATCATTTACATACCCCTACTTAGCACAAACGATCCTATTGAAAGTATATTTATGGTGTTAAATTTTACTAGGGCAAACTCTAATGTATGATAAGCCCTCCCTCGAGGCACTCAAGTTGCGAGGTACACAGTAGGATCACCGTCTTCGATCGAAACCTAAACATGTACTTACCAAAAGCTTATAAGATTTCTAGCCTTCAAACTAAGCCTCAATTTTCTTGAATTTATTGACAAAAGTGTCTTGTTCCTAATGTTCATATATTGAGACTCATCTCTCAAATTATGAATCAATAGATAAAATCATATCAATTAGTGATCAATTAATTAACACCCAAACATAGCATAGACACAAAAAACGAAATAGGTCCATAAACAATCTACAAAAAATGAAATGCATATATATCCAAATAATTTCATTCCAACAATACAAAATAATCTAGCCTAACATCATACAATGCAAGAACTAAATCATCTCAAAGAAAAAAATAAAAACAAGAATAAAAACTAGGTACAACTTGAAAGTTGGGCCCCGACTCCACTCTTGCTTCCACTCCTCTTCTCTTTATTCCATCTTCAAGCCCTTGGTCCATATTCACCCTAGCTTGTTGGAAATTCTAGCTAAGGTGTGGGTTTATGTATAGCTAGAGTTTGAAAGATGTAGAAAGAGGGGAGAGATTTCTATTGTGTGATGGTGTGAGGGTGTGTTTCAAGGGGGTTCTCTTATTTTTTGCCCAAGGGTGAAAAAGAACCAAAAATTGAAAAATTCATGAATTGGGCGCGACTGAGGAGTCTTGCCTCATGGGTCACGTCATGCTATATGCGACCACAAAGGTCACATCAAAGGACTCACACCGTGAGGCGCGACCGGCGTGGCCGCGCCATACACTCATGCTGCAAAAGAAGAGAAAATGGGCTCTAAGTCACCGTTCAGGTGGCATGGGAGCTCGGGTTGCGCTCATCACTCACGCCTCAAAGGTCACACCGGTGGTGAAGAAAACGATGGCTTAGATGCGGGTCACACCTCAGCACACGTGCTCCAATAACTTTCACGATTTTGCTTCATTCTCTATCGTTTCTTATCCGATTAATTCAATTCAACTTGCAACGTGCTCTTAATTCAATTCTTTATCAGTTCATGGTCATGATTCCCTTAAAATTGCTTTATTTCCACCCCCATTTCCCGTAAAAAAATAAAACTTCTAAACCATGAGGTTAAAATCTCAAATTGAGTTTAAGCGCACACTAAGCTCTCAAATTACATAATCGGAAGCTCAATAAGTTGTGCAAAAACACAAATTATCAACCTCATAAAATCGCTAATCCTCATTGGCAATTGATTTTATCATAACACTTTCTCAGAATTCTATCTCCCATCATTGATAAAAAAAAAAACCAAAAATTTAAGACTCGACCAGTTCAAATCAACTAAAGCTGCGGAAAACATAAAAACAAAATAAATCAAGCAATGTAATAATTTATACTAACATAAAAGCTGCGTTATGTTACAATTTTGAGTTTACCAATTATATCTCTATCATATACTATATTTAAGGGTAATGATGTAATATAATACAATTATGAATATTAATAATTTATTTGAATGTATACTATAATTATTATACTCTCTTAATAGATATTAAAGAAATTGGGATTCTTATTATGACACGGACACTCACTAATCCTAATCTCTTGCATGCATTGACTTGGATGAGTTACTACGTACAATGTGAACAATCTATTTAAGGCCCTTCCATGAAATTCAAGCAATATATTTAACATACATTATTATTGTTTTTTTGAATAAGAAAAATATAGAAACGTGGCGAAAAAAATATGTGCATAGTTGAATGTTAACCACTTTTTGGTTCTAATTTGTCCAATTATTTAGATATTATTTGTAATAGAGTATATCAACTTGAATTTTCTGCTTACTGGTAATTAATTAATTAATGATGAGAACATTAATATCTCTAAATATTAATTAATTTATTTGTTGATATCAATTTAATTTAGCAAAACACACCATTAGGTCCCTGTACTCTTACTATTTGTTTCATTAGGTCTCTAAATAATTTTTTCATTTGAATAAGTCCTTATCTTTGGCAAAACACATTTTTAAGTTTTTTCTATTAAATTGTATTTTAATAAGTTCATGTACAATATATATATATATATATATATATATATATATATATATATATATTGGTTCAATAAGCTCTTGTACTTTTATGTTTCATCTCAATAAATTTTTTAATACAGATTTACCTAAATCGTTACTATTACAATTAAAACAAGAATATATAGACACAAACTAAGAAATACAATAACTTATTAAACCAAAAATAAAATATGTGCAAAATCCTATACAATAATGATATAATTACTGTTTTTAAGAGAAATAAATCAGTAATTGAAATTTTTTTCTAAATATAATACGAATGATATAATCAATCTCCACATTTATCGATTTATTATTAAGACATTAGAATTAAAAAATGAAATGAATAACGAATAATATATTTGTTTGCTGAATTATATTGTGGCTGATTTTATTTCAGAGCCATGTAAATTAAATAATTAATTAATCGACCATTTTCACGTTTATTAACATGATTAAATAAAATTTTGAACTTAGGGTCAATTTTCTATTGCAGCATATTTTTTTTTATTTTTTTTTTCAATGTAAATTTCAATTGTTTTAAGCTCAATCCACCAATATAAGGATGGCATGGGGAGTTGTTAATGTGGCAACCAAAATTTGCAGCAACATATATACCTGTGTTTATATATATATATATATATATATATATATAATATAGGGTTGGGTTCCAGAAGGAACCATACCCCATGTGAGAACCGAGAATCAATCTCAACCATAGATCTCGCCTATTTGGATGGCCAAGATCTGTTCAAAAACTAAAAAAATGCGTTGGCATAATTGTAATAACTCCGAACTTCACTGCCCCTGAAACTCGATGAGGGCACGACTTATTTTAGCACCGTCATGACTTATTTTAGCACTAACATGACCCTTATTTAGTATGACATGAAACTCTCAAACCAGCTTTCTTTTTGCGAAAAACAAGTTCAGATCCCATAATCTAAATCAATATTCTACACCTAATCGAAAAAATAGTTCCGTGTTCATACCCAAATAGACTTGTTTACCGCAATCCTTGCAAGAAAATGCCAAGATTCAGTGAAGGACCACAGATGCACAAATTTAATTTTGCACTAAATGAATACACCGATGGATAAGCAAAGCTCATCTACATATTTAATTAATATTCACCCCCTTTCCACAGATAAATTCTAATTATATTACAGATGATGCAATTGACATTTATGCTGGTCGATCTCAATATTATCTACAACAAATTCTAAACAGATTTCCAGATTTCTTGATCCTAGCTAGTTTACTATTGATTGAAGTCTACAAGGTTATGTTCACATACTGCAGTAAGGAAGGTAGCTTCGCCAAGTACTTTAATGATAGTCGACTGTAGAATTGCTACACTTGTCTGTATTTTGTACATATAATACGAGCATTGTACATAAGTTAATTAACGCTTAATTTTAGGACTGTCATGGTCTTTTTTAGCACTGTCATGACTTATTTTAGCACTATTATACTTATTTTAGCACTAATATGACCCTTGTTTATCTTTTTTTAGCACTGTCATGGCCTTTTAACATTGTCATTAAATAAATTAATTATAGTTGGATTCCTATTTTAGCACCGTCATGGCCTTTTTTAGCACTGTCATGACTTATTTTAACACTAACATTGTCATGACTTATTTTAGCACTGTTATAGTTTTTTTAGCACTGTCATGACTTATTTTAGCACTAACATGACTTATTTTAAAAAAGTTCAGCTTTATATTTGAAAATATATATCAGCACGGAAATTATAATTTTAGAAAAGAACAAAATAATATTTATATAGAAATTATAATATTATTGAATTATTAAGATATAATCTAAAGCCAAATATCTCATATCCAAATAATATACAAGTAACATATATTATATATAGGACAGTTTGCATTCAATTATGCAAGTAGAAAAGACTACAAAAAGTCAGAAATGCATCACTTTACTTCCTCTCATTACGTACAAATACATCTTTTTAAGTTATAATTAATACATAAATATATATGTTATATATTCACACACACATATTTATTTCACAAATATAATTATTTGATTTTGTAGGCTAATTCGGGGAGTCGTATATCACTGATTAATGTTTAGATTTGAGCATGAAATATTGAAACCCCCATACGTTTCAGTCAATTAATTTTGGCATTTCACGTAGATTAGGATTTATATTAGAAAATTAGTTATTCTTTTAAATCCCTATATCATTTTTATTTAATCAAGTTTGAGATTTTTCATAATATAATATATGCTATATTAATATATAATTGTGAGTTGTGATGCTGAAATACAAAATGCGTACATATTTGAGATTGGAGGGAAAACAATCTTTAAATTAAAATTCTTCTTTCTACATTTTGATATATATTTTCAAATATAAAATTAATAGTGAAAATTTCAAAATAACAGCTTAATCAACTTCGTCAACTTATGTGCTAAAATAGTTCACAGTAGTGCTAAAATAGGTTACAACAGTGCTAAAATAGATCACAATAGTGCTTAAGTACATGGCAGTGCTAAAACAGTTCACAATAGTGCTAAAATAGGTTACAACAGTGCTAAAATAGATCACAGTAGTGCTAAAGTACATGTTAACAAAATGTTTTTTATAATACTCATTTGTTATTGCAAATGTTGCATTCATCGTGCAAAATACTCTATTACTGAGATATTTTTTATGATACTCAATCGTTTTTACAATCCTAACAACAAATAAAAAACCACAAATTCAGTACCATCGACACACACATATCAGCTCGATACTAGCCAATGAATATGGTAGAAACTATATATCCTTTAATTTCCTATAGATGAAAAATGTGAAAATATAACTACTTATATTCATTAATTGTTTCGATCCAAGATCGCAGCAGAACGCTCAACAAAACATCATCAGATTTCTCATCGACCATATAAACTAAATTTATTGACATTCTATTTCTCATAGCAACAAACACATATAATATTCATATCGTAATCTCCCATATCCTAGAGGTCAAATAAGCAAAGAAAATACGATAATATATAAATAATTTAAGAATAAATGAGTCGCTGCCATTCAACTTTGCCCAGATTTTCTCATATCACAAACAAGATATATATATATATATATATATAGGAATTGGTTCAAATAAAAACTTATCTTGGTGTGAAAACTGCGGACTGTGCTTCTTTAGTGTATTTTTAGTGCTTTTCTTTATGTATTTTGATGCTATTTTTATTTTTATTTTTTTTAATGCTTTTCTTATTGTGTTTTGGTGCTAGATGTTTTTAGCACCAAAATACAGTCTGAAAAGCACTAAAAGTACACTAAACAAGCACAGTCCACACATTTTCACACCAACATAAGTTTTTATTATAACCAACTCCTATATATATATATATATATATATAGAGAGAGAGAGAGAGAGAGAGAGAGAGATGGGATCAAGTGAGAACTAGACCCCCCTGTGAAAACAGAAAACCAATATGAGCCATAGATCTGGTATATTTGGACGGCCAAGATATGCTACATACTTAAAAAAATACGGTGGCAATATTGTAATATTATCAACTTTTTAATGAACCGAGGTTATTTCTGTAATTTAGCAATTCTGTTATTTTTGGAATGAAATATCTTTCCCTCATAATTCGTGTTGATCGTAAAGTCGACGCTACGTTCACCGCTGGAGAACTTCATGGATGAGAGAGACGCCGCCATCAGAGAGAAGCTGAACAGCGTGATGTGACCCGGATAATGAATCCAACACACGAGATATACGCAAACGGAAGACTTTAAGGACTCGAACAGCGTCAGCTAAAGAAGGACTCAACCCGACACGAATTAAACGGTAAAACTTACTAGAAATTCGAACAACGAAAAGAACGACGATGAGGACACTTGGAACACTTGAAGATGGCTGGAATTATGGTGATGGTTGCGGCGGAAGGCTTTGGTGTAGATGGACTTGGCGGCGGCGATGGTAGTGTTGTGGATTGGATAGATTCGGCGAACCCATGTTGAATAACCCGAACGCGCACGTCTAGCTTCTCCGGATAGCAATTCTCCCAAGTACTTAATTATACCCTGAAGAACTTAAATAAGACTATTGAAGTGCTAAAACAATAGAATTGTAGATAAAAGTTTGATCAACCGAAGGATCGTGAGACAGATTGAGAATAACTCTTTATTTCTTGCAATTGTCTGATTTATGAATGTCACAGGGTACTCCTATTTATAGGAGAGATTATGAACGAAAATTAACCCTAATTAACTAGATAAACATCAAAAAATACTAATCCTAATCAATCTAGGATAAAATAAAAAGATACCAAAAATAAGATAACAAAAATCTATCTAAATCTAACTAGATAAGGATAAATCCCATAATGGATTTGGGCTGGATATTCTCACCATTCTTGGACCCAAAATACACGTCTATGGGCTGAATTAAGTGTATTAATTTCGTGGCCCATGTGTGTGTAATTCTTGCCACCTTTGCATGAAAAACAGCATCTCCCGATTTCCCATGCAAACGCGTATAACTTTTGATGTACACGTCCAAATGGCGTCGTTCTTCTTCTCACGTCTTCATGCTTCCTTCTTCATCATCAAATGATAACATGTTGACCAATCTCGGGCTGAATATTTGATCTTCATGGGCTGTCCAAAATATCTGAATATTTTCATGCACTTGTGTTCTTCAAATCTTGATCTCCAATCTTTAATCTTGAACAACATGATTATCTCTGAAGCTCTCAATGGCATTCTTGGATTTGATTCTTTTATGCTTTTCGGGTTCGTATCATTCCCCTCCTCTTGAAAAGAATTCGTCCTCGAATTCAAATCTCCAGGATCAAAGACGAACGTGAATGGATCATCAATCTTTCTTTGCACAAACCCAACTTTCAATGGAATAACTTCAACAACCTGTAAGATATAGATAGCACAAGAAAATGGTTGACAAATGATGTTAGAATTCGGCAGCTCCTCTATGCTTTGCTTGATCGAATTCTTTGTGATCTTCAACCATTGCTCCACTGATGTCAATCTCCTTTTTAGAACATAGTTGTAATTCCTCCAACTTTTCATTTACTTGAACTTCCTCAACTGCAACATTGATCTCCATTTCTTCTATAGGTACATCAACTGAAATTGTTACCTCAAAAGTAGAATCTTCTTTGATGGCAACGATCTCAGATGGTAAATCAACGTGGATCTCCTCTTGAATGTTGCTGGCTTGGCTTGGCATATCCATGACCAGCTGAACTGGTGACGCAGGCCGTGTAGGTGGTACATAGGTACGTAGAAACTCCTCGAATGACTCAGTTTCGCTCCAAGGAAACGGGGCTGTTTGGCGATGAGCTCTAGGTGACAACTCTACATTTGACTCTACTTGAACCACTTCATTTTGCAGACTCTCCAACCACTTCTCTATCTCAATGGCGTATTGCACCATGTCTTTCAACTTGTTGAAGTGATACAATGCTACCTTTTCTCGGATTTCCCTTCGTAGACCAGCTAGGAATCTATCCATGGTATCTTCTAGATACTCCTCTATATCAGCTCGTCTCATGGCTTCAATCATTTTGTAGTAGTAGTCTTTACACTTCGATCTCTTTGCCTAAGCTTGTATAGCTTCTCCTCCAACTTCCATTGGTAGTGGTCTGGAATGAAGCATTTCCGCATCAACTCTTTCCACTCACGCCATGTGTCGATAGGTGGAAGGTGATCTCGGCGGCATCGATCTTGCTGGAATTCCCACCATGTTGCTGCATAGTCTTTAAACTCCAATGTGGCTAATTGCACCTTCTTTGGCTCGGTGAAGTAGTGATACTTAAAAATCTTATCAACTCTGCGTTCCCAATCTAGATACACTTCTGGATCATATAGACCCTCAAACTCTGGGATGGTTATCTTGTTGCGGTGTAGACCATCGGTGTCTCTGAATCAATTTCGGTGGACTCGGACCGGATCCATCTAACTTGATGATGTGGGGCTATTGTATGGATGGTGTAGGTAAACTTGCTGTTTGGGTGTTTGTAGACCACGGGTGTACGGGTGTATAGAGTATGTGGTGTATATGGTGAACCGGGTGTAGGTATGAAAGATATGAAAATTTCAAACCTAGAGGGTGTATGGATCGAAAATATGGGTGGATAAGGGTGAAAGATTTGGTTAGATATGGATGAGGATGGAAAGATCTTGAATAGATGTAGATTAGGATGAAATCTATCTAAACAAGGAAGGAAATCTAATGGATGAGGAAAAAGGATTTTGGATGTGTTTGACCAATGTGAACACAATCTAAAGATCCCTAAAAATAAGGAAACAAATCTAAACACAAGGTAAAATCGAATCCAACAAGAATTTAAATCTGATTTTCGTTTTTTTTTTTCGGCAACTTTTTTTTTCATTTTTTTTTAGCCGATGTCTTTTGCTCCTTTTTTTTTCAATGAATATGAATAAGATTACAAAAGACTCGATACAAAAAATTAAATGACACGTACGATAGATAATTGACACGTATTTGACACGTCGGATTGAACCACGACCAGCAGAGCTGACCTGGCTCTGATGCCAAATTTATGATGTGACCCGGACAATGAATCCAAGACACGAGATATACGCAAGCGGAAGAGTTTAAGGACTCAAACAGCGTCAGCTAAAGAAGGACTCAACCCGACACGAATTAAACGGTAAAACTTACTAGAAATTCGAACAACGAAAAGAACGACGATGAGGACACTTGGAACACTTGAAGATGGCTGGAATTATGGTGATGGTGGCGGCGGAAGGCTTTGGTGTAGATGGACTTGGCGGCGGCGATGGTAGTGTTGTGGATTGGATAAATTCGGCGAACCCGTGTTGAATAACCCGAACGCGCATGTCTAGCTTCTCCGGATAGCAATTCTCCCAAGTACTTAATTATACCCTGAAGAACTTAAATAAGACTATTGAAGTGCTAAAACAATAGAATTGTAGATAAAAGTTTGATCAACCGAAGGATCGTGAGACAGATTGAGAATAACTCTTTATTTCTTGCAATTGTCTGATTTATGAATGTCACAGGGTACTCCTATTTATAGGAGAGATTATGAACGAAAATTAACCCTAATTAACTAGATAAACATCAAAAAATACTACTCCTAATCAATCTAGGATAAAATCAAAAGATACCAAAAATAAGATAACAAAAATCTATCTAAATCTAACTAGATAAGGATAAATCCCATAATGGATTTGGGCTGGATATTCTCACCATTCTTGGACCCAAAATACACGTCTATGGGCTGAATTAAGTGTATTAATTTCGTGGGCCATGTGTGTGTAATTCTTGCCACCTTTGCATGAAAAACAGCATCTCCCGATTTCCCATGCAAACGCGTATAACTTTTGATGTACACGTCCAAATGGCGTCGTTCTTCTTCTCACGTCTTCATGCTTCCTTCTTCATCATCAAATGATAACATGTTGACCAATCTCGGGCTGAATATTTGATCTTCATGGGCTGTCCAAAATATCTGAATATTTTCATGCACTTGTGTTCTTCAAATCTTGATCTCCAATCTTTAATCTTGAACAACATGATTATCTCTGAAGCTCTCAATGGCATTCTTGGATTTGATTCTTTTATGCTTTTCGGGTTCGTATCATTCCCCTCCTCTTGAAAAGAATTCATCCTCGAATTCAAATCTCCAGGATCAAAGACGAACGTGAATGGATCATCAATCTTTCTTTGCACAAACCCAACTTTCAATGGAATAACTTCAACAACCTGTAAGATATAGATAGCACAAGAAAATGGTTGACAAATGATGTTAGAATTCGGCAGCTCCTCTATGCTTTGCTTGATCGAATTCTTTGTGATCTTCAACCATTGCTCCACTGATGTCAATCTCCTTTTTAGAACATAGTTGTAATTCCTCCAACTTTTCATTTACTTGAACTTCCTCAACTGCAACATTGATCTCCATTTCTTCTATAGGTACATCAACTGAAATTGTTACCTCAAAAGTAGAATCTTCTTTGATGGCAACGATCTCAGATGGTGACTCAACGTGGATCTCCTCTTGAATGTTGCTGGCTTGGCTTGACATATCCATGACCAGCTGAACTGGTGATGCAGGCCGTGTAGGTGGTACATAGGTACGTAGAAACTCCTCGAATGACTCAGTTTCGCTCCAAGGAAACGGGGCTATTTGGCGATGAGCTCTAGGTGACAACTCTACATTTGACTCTACTTGAACCACTTCATTTTGCAGACTCTCCAACCACTTCTCTATCTCAATGGCGTATTGCACCATGTCTTTCAACTTGTTGAAGTGATACAATGTTACCTTTTCTCGGATTTCCCTTCGTAGACCAGCTAGGAATCTATCCATGGTATCTTCTAGATACTCCTCTATATCAGCTCGTCTCATGGCTTCAATCATTTTGTAGTAGTAGTCTTTACACTTCGATCTCTTTGCCTAAGCTTGTATAGCTTCTCCTCCAACTTCCATTGGTAGTGGTCTGGAATGAAGCATTTCCGCATCAACTCTTTCCACTCACGCCATGTGTCGATAGGTGGAAGGTGATCTCGGCGGCATCGATCTTGCTGGAATTCCCACCATGTTGCTGCATAGTCTTTAAACTCCAATGTGGCTAATTGCACCTTCTTTGGCTCGGTGAAGTAGTGATACTTAAAAATCTTATCAACTCTGCGTTCCCAATCTAGATACACTTCTGGATCATATAGACCCTCAAACTCTGGGATGGTTATCTTGTTGCGGTGTAGACCATCGGTGTCTCTGAATCAATTTCGGTGGACTCGGACCGGATCCATCTAACTTGATGATGTGGGGCTATTGTATGGATGGTGTAGGTAAACTTGCTGTTTGGGTGTTTGTAGACCATGGGTGTACGGGTGTATAGAGTATGTGGTGTATATGGTGAACCGGGTGTAGGTATGAAAGATATGAAAATTTCAAACCTAGAGGGTGTATGGATCGAAAATATGGGTGGATAAGGGTGGAAGATTTGGTTAGATATGGATGAGGATGGAAAGATCTTGAATAGATGTAGATTAGGATGAAATCTATCTAAACAAGGAAGGAAATCTAATGGATGAGGAAAAAGGATTTTGGATGTGTTTGACCAATGTGAACACAATCTAAAGATCCCTAAAAATAAGGAAACAAATCTAAACACAAGGTAAAATCGAATCCAACAAGAATTTAAATCTGATTTTCGTTTTTTTTTTTTCGGCAACTTTTTTTTTCATTTTTTTTTAGCCGATGTCTTTTGCTCCTTTTTTTTCAATGAATATGAATCAGATTACAAAAGACTCGATACAAAAAATTAAATGACACGTACGATAGATAATTGACACGTATTTGACACGTCGGATTGAACCACGACCAGCAGAGCTGACCTGGCTCTGATGCCAAATTTATGATGTGACCCGGACAATGAATCCAAGACACGAGATATACGCAAGCGGAAGACTTTAAGGACTCGAACAGCGTCAGCTAAAGAAGGACTCAACCCGACACGAATTAAACGGTAAAACTTACTAGAAATTCGAACAACGAAAAGAACGACGATGAGGACACTTGGAACACTTGAAGATGGCTGGAATTATGGTGATGGTGGCGGCGGAAGGCTTTGGTGTAGATGGACTTGGCGGCGGCGATGGTAGTGTTGTGGATTGGATAAATTCGGCGAACCCGTGTTGAATAACCCGAACGCGCATGTCTAGCTTCTCCGGATAGCAATTCTCCCAAGTACTTAATTATACCCTGAAGAACTTAAATAAGACTATTGAAGTGCTAAAACAATAGAATTGTAGATAAAAGTTTGATCAACCGAAGGATCGTGAGACAGATTGAGAATAACTCTTTATTTCTTGCAATTGTCTGATTTATGAATGTCACAGGGTACTCCTATTTATAGGAGAGATTATGAACGAAAATTAACCCTAATTAACTAGATAAACAACAAAAAATACTAATCCTAATCAATCTAGGATAAAATCAAAAGATACCAAAAATAAGATAACAAAAATCTATCTAAATCTAACTAGATAAGGATAAATCCCATAATGGATTTGGGCTGGATATTCTCACCATTCTTGGACCCAAAATACACGTCTATGGGCTGAATTAAGTGTATTAATTTCGTGGCCCATGTGTGTGTAATTCTTGCCACCTTTGCATGAAAAACAGCATCTCCCGATTTCCCATGCAAACGCGTATAACTTTTGATGTACACGTCCAAATGGCGTCGTTCTTCTTCTCACGTCTTCATGCTTCCTTCTTCATCATCAAATGATAGCATGTTGACCAATCTCGGGCTGAATATTTGATCTTCATGGGCTGTCCAAAATATCTGAATATTTTCATGCACTTGTGTTCTTCAAATCTTGATCTCCAATCTTTAATCTTGAACAACATGATTATCTCTGAAGCTCTCAATGGCATTCTTGGATTTGATTCTTTTATGCTTTTCGGGTTCGTATCATTCCCCTCCTCTTGAAAAGAATTCGTCCTCGAATTCAAATCTCCAGGATCAAAGACGAACGTGAATGGATCATCAATCTTTCTTTGCACAAACCCAACTTTCAATGGAATAACTTCAACAACCTGTAAGATATAGATAGCACAAGAAAATGGTTGACAAATGATGTTAGAATTCGGCAGCTCCTCTATGCTTTGCTTGATCGAATTCTTTGTGATCTTCAACCATTGCTCCACTGATGTCAATCTCCTTTTTAGAACATAGTTGTAATTCCTCCAACTTTTCATTTACTTGAACTTCCTCAACTGCAACATTGATCTCCATTTCTTCTATAGGTACATCAACTGAAATTGTTACCTCAAAAGTAGAATCTTCTTTGATGGCAACGATCTCAGATGGTAACTCAACGTGGATCTCCTCTTGAATGTTGCTGGCTTAGCTTGGCATATCCATGACCAGCTGAACTGGTGATGCAGGCCGTGTAGGTGGTACATAGGTACGTAGAAACTCCTCGAATGACTCAGTTTCGCTCCAAGGAAACGGGGCTGTTTGGCGATGAGCTCTAGGTGACAACTCTACATTTGACTCTACTTGAACCACTTCATTTTGCAGACTCTCCAACCACTTCTCTATCTCAATGGCGTATTGCACCATGTCTTTCAACTTGTTGAAGTGATACAATGTTACCTTTTCTCGGATTTCCCTTCGTAGACCAGCTAGGAATCTATCCATGGTATCTTCTAGATACTCCTCTATATCAGCTCGTCTCATGGCTTCAATCATTTTGTAGTAGTAGTCTTTACACTTCGATCTCTTTGCCTAAGCTTGTATAGCTTCTCCTCCAACTTCCATTGGTAGTGGTCTGGAATGAAGCATTTCCGCATCAACTCTTTCCACTCACGCCATGTGTCGATAGGTGGAAGGTGATCTCGGCGGCATCGATCTTGCTGGAATTCCCACCATGTTGCTGCATAGTCTTTAAACTCCAATGTGGCTAATTGCACCTTCTTTGGCTCGGTGAAGTAGTGATACTTAAAAATCTTATCAACTCTGCGTTCCCAATCTAGATACACTTCTGGATCATATAGACCCTCAAACTCTGGGATGGTTATCTTGTTGCGGTGTAGACCATCGGTGTCTCTGAATCAATTTCGGTGGACTCGGACCGGATCCATCTAACTTGATGATGTGGGGCTATTGTATGGATGGTGTAGGTAAACTTGCTGTTTGGGTGTTTGTAGACCACGGGTGTACGGGTGTATAGAGTATGTGGTGTATATGGTGAACCGGGTGTAGGTATGAATGAAAGATATGAAAATTTCAAACCTAGAGGGTGTATGGATCGAAAATATGGGTGGATAAGGGTGGAAGATTTGGTTAGATATGGATGAGGATGGAAAGATCTTGAATAGATGTAGATTAGGATGAAATCTATCTAAACAAGGAAGGAAATCTAATGGATGAGGAAAAAGGATTTTGGATGTGTTTGACCAATGTGAACACAATCTAAAGATCCCTAAAAATAAGGAAACAAATCTAAACACAAGGTAAAATCGAATCCAACAAGAATTTAAATCTGATTTTCGTTTTTTTTTTTTTTCGGCAACTTTTTTTTTCATTTTTTTTTAGCCGATGTCTTTTGCTCCTTTTTTTTTCAATGAATATGAATCAGATTACAAAAGACTCGATACAAAAAATTAAATGACACGTACGATAGATAATTGACACGTATTTGACACGTCGGATTGAACCACGACCAGCAGAGCTGACCTGGCTCTGATGCCAAATTTATGATGTGACCCGGACAATGAATCCAAGACACGAGATATACGCAAGCGGAAGACTTTAAGGACTCGAACAGCGTCAGCTAAAGAAGGACTCAACCCGACACGAATTAAACGGTAAAACTTACTAGAAATTCGAACAACGAAAAGAACGACGATGAGGACACTTGGAACACTTGAAGATGGCTGGAATTATGGTGATGGTGGCGGCGGAAGGCTTTGGTGTAGATGGACTTGGCGGCGGCGATGGTAGTGTTGTGGATTGGATAAATTCGGCGAACCCGTGTTGAATAACCCGAACGCGCATGTCTAGCTTCTCCGGATAGCAATTCTCCCAAGTACTTAATTATACCCTGAAGAACTTAAATAAGACTATTGAAGTGCTAAAACAATAGAATTGTAGATAAAAGTTTGATCAACCGAAGGATCGTGAGACAGATTGAGAATAACTCTTTATTTCTTGCAATTGTCTGATTTATGAATGTCACAGGGTACTCCTATTTATAGGAGAGATTATGAACGAAAATTAACCCTAATTAACTAGATAAACATCAAAAAATACTACTCCTAATCAATCTAGGATAAAATCAAAAGATACCAAAAATAAGATAACAAAAATCTATCTAAATCTAACTAGATAAGGATAAATCCCATAATGGATTTGGGCTGGATATTCTCACCATTCTTGGACCCAAAATACACGTCTATGGGCTGAATTAAGTGTATTAATTTCGTGGGCCATGTGTGTGTAATTCTTGCCACCTTTGCATGAAAAACAGCATCTCCCGATTTCCCATGCAAACGCGTATAACTTTTGATGTACACGTCCAAATGGCGTCGTTCTTCTTCTCACGTCTTCATGCTTCCTTCTTCATCATCAAATGATAACATGTTGACCAATCTCGGGCTGAATATTTGATCTTCATGGGCTGTCCAAAATATCTGAATATTTTCATGCACTTGTGTTCTTCAAATCTTGATCTCCAATCTTTAATCTTGAACAACATGATTATCTCTGAAGCTCTCAATGGCATTCTTGGATTTGATTCTTTTATGCTTTTCGGGTTCGTATCATTCCCCTCCTCTTGAAAAGAATTCATCCTCGAATTCAAATCTCCAGGATCAAAGACGAACGTGAATGGATCATCAATCTTTCTTTGCACAAACCCAACTTTCAATGGAATAACTTCAACAACCTGTAAGATATAGATAGCACAAGAAAATGGTTGACAAATGATGTTAGAATTCGGCAGCTCCTCTATGCTTTGCTTGATCGAATTCTTTGTGATCTTCAACCATTGCTCCACTGATGTCAATCTCCTTTTTAGAACATAGTTGTAATTCCTCCAACTTTTCATTTACTTGAACTTCCTCAACTGCAACATTGATCTCCATTTCTTCTATAGGTACATCAACTGAAATTGTTACCTCAAAAGTAGAATCTTCTTTGATGGCAACGATCTCAGATGGTGACTCAACGTGGATCTCCTCTTGAATGTTGCTGGCTTGGCTTGACATATCCATGACCAGCTGAACTGGTGATGCAGGCCGTGTAGGTGGTACATAGGTACGTAGAAACTCCTCGAATGACTCAGTTTCGCTCCAAGGAAACGGGGCTATTTGGCGATGAGCTCTAGGTGACAACTCTACATTTGACTCTACTTGAACCACTTCATTTTGCAGACTCTCCAACCACTTCTCTATCTCAATGGCGTATTGCACCATGTCTTTCAACTTGTTGAAGTGATACAATGTTACCTTTTCTCGGATTTCCCTTCGTAGACCAGCTAGGAATCTATCCATGGTATCTTCTAGATACTCCTCTATATCAGCTCGTCTCATGGCTTCAATCATTTTGTAGTAGTAGTCTTTACACTTCGATCTCTTTGCCTAAGCTTGTATAGCTTCTCCTCCAACTTCCATTGGTAGTGGTCTGGAATGAAGCATTTCCGCATCAACTCTTTCCACTCACGCCATGTGTCGATAGGTGGAAGGTGATCTCGGCGGCATCGATCTTGCTGGAATTCCCACCATGTTGCTGCATAGTCTTTAAACTCCAATGTGGCTAATTGCACCTTCTTTGGCTCGGTGAAGTAGTGATACTTAAAAATCTTATCAACTCTGCGTTCCCAATCTAGATACACTTCTGGATCATATAGACCCTCAAACTCTGGGATGGTTATCTTGTTGCGGTGTAGACCATCGGTGTCTCTGAATCAATTTCGGTGGACTCGGACCGGATCCATCTAACTTGATGATGTGGGGCTATTGTATGGATGGTGTAGGTAAACTTGCTGTTTGGGTGTTTGTAGACCATGGGTGTACGGGTGTATAGAGTATGTGGTGTATATGGTGAACCGGGTGTAGGTATGAAAGATATGAAAATTTCAAACCTAGAGGGTGTATGGATCGAAAATATGGGTGGATAAGGGTGGAAGATTTGGTTAGATATGGATGAGGATGGAAAGATCTTGAATAGATGTAGATTAGGATGAAATCTATCTAAACAAGGAAGGAAATCTAATGGATGAGGAAAAAGGATTTTGGATGTGTTTGACCAATGTGAACACAATCTAAAGATCCCTAAAAATAAGGAAACAAATCTAAACACAAGGTAAAATCGAATCCAACAAGAATTTAAATCTGATTTTCGTTTTTTTTTTTTCGGCAACTTTTTTTTTCATTTTTTTTTAGCCGATGTCTTTTGCTCCTTTTTTTTCAATGAATATGAATCAGATTACAAAAGACTCGATACAAAAAATTAAATGACACGTACGATAGATAATTGACACGTATTTGACACGTCGGATTGAACCACGACCAGCAGAGCTGACCTGGCTCTGATGCCAAATTTATGATGTGACCCGGACAATGAATCCAAGACACGAGATATACGCAAGCGGAAGACTTTAAGGACTCGAACAGCGTCAGCTAAAGAAGGACTCAACCCGACACGAATTAAACGGTAAAACTTACTAGAAATTCGAACAACGAAAAGAACGACGATGAGGACACTTGGAACACTTGAAGATGGCTGGAATTATGGTGATGGTGGCGGCGGAAGGCTTTGGTGTAGATGGACTTGGCGGCGGCGATGGTAGTGTTGTGGATTGGATAAATTCGGCGAACCCGTGTTGAATAACCCGAACGCGCATGTCTAGCTTCTCCGGATAGCAATTCTCCCAAGTACTTAATTATACCCTGAAGAACTTAAATAAGACTATTGAAGTGCTAAAACAATAGAATTGTAGATAAAAGTTTGATCAACCGAAGGATCGTGAGACAGATTGAGAATAACTCTTTATTTCTTGCAATTGTCTGATTTATGAATGTCACAGGGTACTCCTATTTATAGGAGAGATTATGAACGAAAATTAACCCTAATTAACTAGATAAACAACAAAAAATACTAATCCTAATCAATCTAGGATAAAATCAAAAGATACCAAAAATAAGATAACAAAAATCTATCTAAATCTAACTAGATAAGGATAAATCCCATAATGGATTTGGGCTGGATATTCTCACCATTCTTGGACCCAAAATACACGTCTATGGGCTGAATTAAGTGTATTAATTTCGTGGCCCATGTGTGTGTAATTCTTGCCACCTTTGCATGAAAAACAGCATCTCCCGATTTCCCATGCAAACGCGTATAACTTTTGATGTACACGTCCAAATGGCGTCGTTCTTCTTCTCACGTCTTCATGCTTCCTTCTTCATCATCAAATGATAGCATGTTGACCAATCTCGGGCTGAATATTTGATCTTCATGGGCTGTCCAAAATATCTGAATATTTTCATGCACTTGTGTTCTTCAAATCTTGATCTCCAATCTTTAATCTTGAACAACATGATTATCTCTGAAGCTCTCAATGGCATTCTTGGATTTGATTCTTTTATGCTTTTCGGGTTCGTATCATTCCCCTCCTCTTGAAAAGAATTCGTCCTCGAATTCAAATCTCCAGGATCAAAGACGAACGTGAATGGATCATCAATCTTTCTTTGCACAAACCCAACTTTCAATGGAATAACTTCAACAACCTGTAAGATATAGATAGCACAAGAAAATGGTTGACAAATGATGTTAGAATTCGGCAGCTCCTCTATGCTTTGCTTGATCGAATTCTTTGTGATCTTCAACCATTGCTCCACTGATGTCAATCTCCTTTTTAGAACATAGTTGTAATTCCTCCAACTTTTCATTTACTTGAACTTCCTCAACTGCAACATTGATCTCCATTTCTTCTATAGGTACATCAACTGAAATTGTTACCTCAAAAGTAGAATCTTCTTTGATGGCAACGATCTCAGATGGTAACTCAACGTGGATCTCCTCTTGAATGTTGCTGGCTTAGCTTGGCATATCCATGACCAGCTGAACTGGTGATGCAGGCCGTGTAGGTGGTACATAGGTACGTAGAAACTCCTCGAATGACTCAGTTTCGCTCCAAGGAAACGGGGCTGTTTGGCGATGAGCTCTAGGTGACAACTCTACATTTGACTCTACTTGAACCACTTCATTTTGCAGACTCTCCAACCACTTCTCTATCTCAATGGCGTATTGCACCATGTCTTTCAACTTGTTGAAGTGATACAATGTTACCTTTTCTCGGATTTCCCTTCGTAGACCAGCTAGGAATCTATCCATGGTATCTTCTAGATACTCCTCTATATCAGCTCGTCTCATGGCTTCAATCATTTTGTAGTAGTAGTCTTTACACTTCGATCTCTTTGCCTAAGCTTGTATAGCTTCTCCTCCAACTTCCATTGGTAGTGGTCTGGAATGAAGCATTTCCGCATCAACTCTTTCCACTCACGCCATGTGTCGATAGGTGGAAGGTGATCTCGGCGGCATCGATCTTGCTGGAATTCCCACCATGTTGCTGCATAGTCTTTAAACTCCAATGTGGCTAATTGCACCTTCTTTGGCTCGGTGAAGTAGTGATACTTAAAAATCTTATCAACTCTGCGTTCCCAATCTAGATACACTTCTGGATCATATAGACCCTCAAACTCTGGGATGGTTATCTTGTTGCGGTGTAGACCATCGGTGTCTCTGAATCAATTTCGGTGGACTCGGACCGGATCCATCTAACTTGATGATGTGGGGCTATTGTATGGATGGTGTAGGTAAACTTGCTGTTTGGGTGTTTGTAGACCACGGGTGTACGGGTGTATAGAGTATGTGGTGTATATGGTGAACCGGGTGTAGGTATGAATGAAAGATATGAAAATTTCAAACCTAGAGGGTGTATGGATCGAAAATATGGGTGGATAAGGGTGGAAGATTTGGTTAGATATGGATGAGGATGGAAAGATCTTGAATAGATGTAGATTAGGATGAAATCTATCTAAACAAGGAAGGAAATCTAATGGATGAGGAAAAAGGATTTTGGATGTGTTTGACCAATGTGAACACAATCTAAAGATCCCTAAAAATAAGGAAACAAATCTAAACACAAGGTAAAATCGAATCCAACAAGAATTTAAATCTGATTTTCGTTTTTTTTTTTTTTTCGGCAACTTTTTTTTTCATTTTTTTTTAGCCGATGTCTTTTGCTCCTTTTTTTTTCAATGAATATGAATCAGATTACAAAAGACTCGATACAAAAAATTAAATGACACGTACGATAGATAATTGACACGTATTTGACACGTCGGATTGAACCACGACCAGCAGAGCTGACCTGGCTCTGATGCCAAATTTATGATGTGACCCGGACAATGAATCCAAGACACGAGATATACGCAAGCGGAAGACTTTAAGGACTCGAACAGCGTCAGCTAAAGAAGGACTCAACCCGACACGAATTAAACGGTAAAACTTACTAGAAATTCGAACAACGAAAAGAACGACGATGAGGACACTTGGAACACTTGAAGATGGCTGGAATTATGGTGATGGTGGCGGCGGAAGGCTTTGGTGTAGATGGACTTGGCGGCGGCGATGGTAGTGTTGTGGATTGGATAAATTCGGCGAACCCGTGTTGAATAACCCGAACGCGCATGTCTAGCTTCTCCGGATAGCAATTCTCCCAAGTACTTAATTATACCCTGAAGAACTTAAATAAGACTATTGAAGTGCTAAAACAATAGAATTGTAGATAAAAGTTTGATCAACCGAAGGATCGTGAGACAGATTGAGAATAACTCTTTATTTCTTGCAATTGTCTGATTTATGAATGTCACAGGGTACTCCTATTTATAGGAGAGATTATGAACGAAAATTAACCCTAATTAACTAGATAAACATCAAAAAATACTAATCCTAATCAATCTAGGATAAAATAAAAAGATACCAAAAATAAGATAACAAAAATCTATCTAAATCTAACTAGATAAGGATAAATCCCATAATGGATTTGGGCTGGATATTCTCACCATTCTTGGACCCAAAATACACGTCTATGGGCTGAATTAAGTGTATTAATTTCGTGGCCCATGTGTGTGTAATTCTTGCCACCTTTGAATGAAAAACAGCATCTCCCGATTTCCCATGCAAACGCGTATAACTTTTGATGTACACGTCCAAATGGCGTCGTTCTTCTTCTCACGTCTTCATGCTTCCTTCTTCATCATCAAATGATAGCATGTTGACCAATCTCGGGCTGAATATTTGATCTTCATGGGCTGTCCAAAATATCTGAATATTTTCATGCACTTCTGTTCTTCAAATCTTGATCTCCAATCTTTAACCTTGAACAACATGATTATCTCTGAAGCTCTCAATGGAATTCTTGGATTTGATTCTTTTATGCTTTTCGGGTTCGTATCACAGCGTGAAGGACACCTCGGGGGAGGTGAAGCAGGAAGAGCAGGCCGCCGCCGTGATAAAGGCGGTAAAGGCGGAGATATCGTCGGTGTTGAACAAGATGAAGAAGGAGACGCAGGCGGAGGTGGAGGAGAAGCTGGTGGAGGGGAGGAAGAAGATCGAGGTAGAGCTGTTCGATCATCTATCTCCATTGGTGGAGATAGATGTGATGAATGATCATCTGGTCTGTACAGACTGTTCGACAATTAATAATTTGATCTCTCTCTTTCTCTCTCTATCTCTACATATGCACCATGACATTAATATTAATAGCAATGGCTTTATATATATATATTGATAAGAATATTCATCAATCAGTGAAGTTATTTGGAAGATGGTTGGGTTGTGTAGCCTGCCAAAGCAAGCATAGAAAATGCGGTATTGTACTTTAGCACTTCTGTGATCTATTTTAGCACTGTTGTAACATATTTTAGCACTACTGTGAACTATTTTAGCATTGTCATGTACTTTAGCACTACTGTGATCTATTTTAGCACTATTATAATCTATTTTAGTACTACTGTAAACTATTTTAGCACTTGGGTTGACAAGGCTGATTACGCTATTATTTTGATTTTTTCATTATCAGTACTTTAGCACTACTATGAACTATTTTAGCACTGTTGTAACCTAGTTTAGCACTGCTAACATTGTATTAATTGTATATAAGATGCATGGATTTTGTTTACATATGTACTATAAGAATTTCATAAATGTCCACTAGAAATACTGAAAGCTAGTCCATCCGAATTTTTCCATCTCGATACATGTATTTATAGAATTAATTATGGAGCTGAAAAGTCTAAAATTTTAGAAGACAAAAGATCTCAATAAATTAGAAACTAAAATACATCAAATGCATTTGAAGAGCCACCCTTTATTAAAGATGTAAATGCTAAAAAAATAGAAGAAAAACAAAAAACTTCAAAGATACAAATAGCACAAATGTATTTGAAGAGACCGTTCTTTAATGTCGCAAAAAATAAAACTAATGCAAAATTACCCAACTGGTTTCGAACTTGCATGGTAGTCACACATAATAATTATTTTAAGAATTTAACTTTTGATTATTCCTATAGAAATAGTTTATGAATGAACTATCAAAACAGTAAATTATGCATTGAATTAAACCATTTATATTAATTGCTAATGAAGTATTGTTAAGAGATGATGTTGACTTTAAATTGTGGAAGCATAAGATAGCAAATGAAGTGAGAAAAAATGGTGGAATTTCATTTTTCTGAATATGTTAGTAAGATTAAGAACCGTTGTCACCGTCATTGAAATATCCTTAAAAGAATCTACAACTTCATAGTTTTCAGATACATTGACGGACCCAACTCGACAATGTAAAAGATCAATAAAAAATTCATCGGTGTCTTGTGACCAATTCACTCTATTATCTTCAACAGTGGGGTAGTTTTCTCTCTTTTATGTTTCTGTATGCTAGTTTCACCTTCTCCAGTCCTTTTAGCACCTGTAATTTTTTTATATAAAATTGTTAAGTAGAGAAAAATAACAATGCTAAAAGAACATAATATAAATGCTAAAATATGAGATAAAAGTGCTAAAACTCCATACTAGAGTGCTAAAACCAAGAAAATATACAGTCGAGTCAGAGATGGGACAAAAATTTTATGTTTACAAAAAAGAAACAAAATATGAAACCACTAAATCAATTACAATGCCAAATAACATAATCTGAATGCTAAAATATGAGATGACAGTTCTAAAACTTTAAACTAAAGTGCTAAATAATAGTATCTGAATGCTAAAATATAAGAAGACAGTGCTAAAACTTCAAACTATACTTATAAAACTAAGAAAATGTGCAGTTGAATAACAGATGAGACAAAAGTTTTATGTTTATAAAAAAGAAACAAAATATGAAACTCCTAAATTAAATTATAATGCCAAAGAACATAATCTGAATTCTAAAATATGAGATGACACTGGTAAAACTTTAAAGTAGAGTGCTAAAAAACAGAATCTGAATGCTAAAATATAAGATGACATTGCTAAAACTCCAATCTATACTTGTAAAACCAACAAAATTTTGCAATTGAATCACAAATATGACAAAAGTTTTATGTTTATAAAAAGAAGCAAAATATGAAAGTACTAAATCAATTACAATGTCAAAGAACATAATCTGAATGCTAAAATATGTTATGACACTTCTAAAACTCTAATCTGAATTCTAAAATATGAGATGACAGTTCTAAAACTCTAAACTAGAGTGCTAAAAAACAGAATTTGAATGCTAAAATATAAGATGTCAGTGCTAAAACTCCAATCTATACTTGTAAAACCAAGAAAATTGAGCAGTTGAATCACACATTGGACAAAAGTTTTATGTTTATAAAAAAGAAGCAAAATATGAAAGTCCTAAATCAACTACAATGTCAAAGAACATAATCTGAATGCTAAAATATGTTATGTCAGTTCTAAAACTCTAAACTAGAGTGCTAAAAACAATGAAGGTTTTAAACTCCTAAATCAATTACAATGATAAAGAACATAATGTGAATGCTAAAATATGAGATTACAGTGCTAAAACTCTAAACTAGAGTGCTAAAAGCAAGAGAACATTGTTTCATGCTAATGCTGAAGCAGGTGCCATGCTAAAATAAGTCACGAGAGTGCTAAAAAATGAAACTCCCAAATCAAATTATAATGCCAAAGAACATAATCTGAATGCTAAAATATGAGATGACACTGCTAAAACTCTAAACTAGAGTGCTAAAAAACAGAATCTGAATGCTAAAATACAAGATGACAATGCTAAAACCAAGAAAATTGTGCAGTTGAATTACACATGGGACAAAAGTTTTATGTTTATAAAAAAGAAGTAAAATATGAAAGTCCTAAATCAATTACAATGTCAAAGAACATAATCTGAATGCTAAAATATGTTATGACAGTTCTAAAACTCTAAATTAGAGTACTAAAAACAATGAAGGTTTTATGTTTACAAAAAAGAAACAAAAGATGAAACTCCTAAATCAATTACAATGATAAAGAACATAATGTGAATGCTAAAATATGAGATTACAGTGCTAAAACTCTAAACTAGAGAGTTAAAAGCAAGAGAACATTGTTACATGCTAATGTTGAAGCAGGTGTTATGCTAAAATAAGTCACGAGAGTGCTAAAAAATGAAATTCCTAAATCAAATTATAATGCAAAAGAACATAATCTGAATGCTAAAATATGAATGACAATTCTAAAACTAAATTCATAGTGTTTTTTGACAATGCCACTGACATTATTTTGTTGTAAATGCTAAAAAATTGTAATGCTAAAAAAGGCTCATGTTAGTGCTAAAATTAGAAATGACAGTGCTAAAACAGGGGAATGAGAATGCTAAAACCCTAAATTCGAAAATATACAACTAAATCACATATATGTTGCAAACATAGTTAGGTTTAACATGTTTATACAAGTTTTCCGTCATTAACAGAACAAAATTAAATGGAAAAATTATCATACAATAAAAATAACAGAACAAGTTTTCCGTCATTATGTTTTGTATGTGTACGGGTGAAGTACCTTTATGCTAAAAAAACACGAAATAAATTACTAAATCATCATAATATAATGCGAAATGTATTTTTATAAACTCAAAGTAATATATAACAGAATTTGAAAAAATAAGACAGAACGATATGTTACCTTGAGGATTCATGATTTTAGTTCGAAACTTTAATGTTCTTCGGTGGTTTTGGGATGATTTGAACGGTTGAATTCGATGATTTTTTGTCGGTTTCGCGTTAGAAAGCTCAAGCAGTTATGATGGGAAGAAAGGTTTTTGTCTGTAAACGTTTGAAAATCCGTATAGTTTCAAACTTCCGATTTTACCCTCTCTAAGTTTCAGGGGCACTGAACTTCAAAAATATTACAATAATGCCACCGCCTTTTTTTAATTTTAGAACAAATCTTGGCCATCCAAATCAGATCAATTTGTGGTTGAGATTAGTTCTCGGTTCTCACCTAGGGTGTGGTTCCTTCTGGAACACACCCCTATATATATATATATATATATATTGAAACAAAAGAAATAAATCAATCACAATCGCATTAGTGCTAAAGTACTAATAGTGAAAAATATAAAATAACAGCTTAATCAGCTTCGTCAACCTAAGTGCTAAAATAGTTCACAGTAGTGCTAAAATAGGTTACAACAGTGCTAAAATAGATCACAGCAGTGCTTAAGTACATGACAGTGCTAAAACAGTTCACAATAGTGCTAAAATAGCTTACAACAGTGCTAAAATAGATTATATTAGTGCTAAAGTACACCCTACACCAAACAAGTTTTCCTCCTCGATCATTAACCGCTGCGTCCACGTCTAGTAAAAAACACCCTTCCTCTCGCGCTATCTAATCTCTACTACACCTAGTGCCATGGTTGGTGCCTCCACCCCAACTTCAATTCCATTTTAGCCCATCATCTGCTAAAAAACTACCAAACAATATACAAAGAGACCATCCAAACTGTTTAGTGTCTAATTGTGTCATTTTAATTTACTTATTTTATTGTGTTTAGTATTTAATTTGTTTAATTTTACATTGTTATGTGTTGATTTTATGTGTTTATTTGTGTTTATTGCTTTAATGGTGGATTATGCCAAGTATTGCAAAGCATGAGCTTTTATTCATAAAAAAAGGTATTTTACGGCAATTAGGTGGCAAGTGCAAATCAAATAATTGAGCTGGATTGTTTAAATAGGAAGATCAAGATTTTTCAAGAAATTGAGAAAAAGCACCAGCACGGGCGGGCATCAAAATTCCGAGAGCCCAGCGCCCCCGCCACGCACCCCTGCCCCGCGACACCAGTCCCCGCCTCGCGCCCCAGCCCCGCGGTGCCCATGCAGCCCGCCGGTGCGCGGGCTGCCACCTCACCCTCGGGTCCAGTTTTTAACCCATTTTTGTGCATTCCCACTTCATTCTTCTCTTTTGCACTCTCTATCTCTAGCTTCTTATTTTTCTAATTCAATCAAAGGCTTTTTAGCCATTTTTAATTCCTTGAATTTGTAGCTTATTATTACCTAAACCTCTAGAATGGACTTTTTGGCACCAAATCTTTCACAAAATCCCCTTCATTAATGGATCTCTTACCATCAGCTCCCATCACCTTCTCTCTCTCTCTCTCTCTCTCTCTCTCTCTCTCTCTCTCTCTCTCTCCTCTTTCGTATCTCTCATCTCTCTCTCTCTCTCATATATCTTGGAGATTTTTGGAGGGATCATTCATTCATTCATTCATCCATTCACTCTCACCACTTCATCTTCTCCACCACTCTACCTCCATTCTCCCTCTACACACACACTACAACACTAAATCTCTACACCACTTTCTCACCATTTTCACCATCATCACCTTCACAAAAGAGAAGAGGAGAAAAGGAAGAAGAAGGGAACCAAGCCAAGCAAGAAGAAGATGAGATGAGAAAGAACCGACATCGAGCCATCCGCGTAAGCTACGCTCGAAGGAGGTTTTCCTTATATATTTTCTTTGTATTTCTTGGATGCTTTGTGGAGATTGTTCCAAACTCTTGAAAGACACGTAATATTGTAGAAGTTGTTGTTATTTGCATTTGATTTATGAGATGACTTTCTTCTATGATATTTATGTTGTTTTGAGCATGTTTAGTGGCTAATCTCTCTATTAGGGGGTAGAGGATCGATGTGGTTTTGATTTATGCTTGTTCTTGTTGATTGTTGTCGTTGGAATCGTGCTTTTTCATGTTTAGGTACTTGATCACTACTTGAACATTGATAGGATTTAGAGGAGTCTTGATTGTGAATCTAAATCTGGAAATTGATTCCTTCAACGTTAGGTGGATGGGGTTCCTAAGCCTAACATGTTAATCTTGTTTGTATGATATAGCTAAGAGAGGTTTAACGGATAGACGGTGATAGTAATTAAAGTTAAACTAATCGGAAGGGTCTATTGTATTTGTGAGAGTAGCATTATCAACTTGAATAAAGTATAGTGATAAAACCATTGAGAGAATCTACACCCTAATACCTTAGTCCAACTTATTTCCTCCAATCTTGATTTAACTTGTGTATTTGCATTTAATTGTCTTGCTTAATTGTCGATTTTGAATTCATAGTATAATCATCATCAAACCCCCTTGTTAGGATGTTTAGATTTTATTTTAGTTGTTTTGTTGGAAGCATGTGTAGCCTTTAGATAATTCTTTCCTATAAAGTCTTCCTTGAGAGATCGACTCGTGTTAAGCTTATTGCTTCTACAATTAACCCCGTCCAATTACGTGTGTGGTCCTAAGTAGTTGTCTAGTGGGCATAAACCGGAAATATAAATGTAAATTTGGACCCCAACAAATTTTGGCGTCGTTGCCAGGGAAGGCTTTTAAGAGTTGTCTTATTGGTGCTATATTTGCTCTTGTGTTATTTGTTTGTGTTAGTGAAAGTGATCTTGTTTAAGTGAAGTGTTTGTGTTGTTGTTGTTTTTGCTGATATTTTCTTATGTTGATTGTTTAGTCTCACCTCTCTCTCCGCAAGGTACATGTGATCTCCGTTTTGTTTGTGGTTGTGTATGCTAGGGAGACGAAGCCTCAATCGGAGACTAGCCCCCGTGTTTGACAACATCCCTCGACCGAGGAGATTCAACGTGTTCGAGTGGGAAAGAGAGATGGAAGCTAACCCCCTCAACAATCCCGAAAATGCCAATGCGGCTAGGAACATGAGAGACTTTGTTCATCCCGTGATTGGGGCGTCAACTTCTTGCATAGTTCTTGGCGAAGCCGTAAGGAACTACGAGTTGAAGAATATTCACTTTAGCCAACTTCCCTCATTCTACGGGATGCCGGCCGAATATGCTTTGAACTTCATCCAGGAGTTCTATTCCGTTGTTTAAACCTTTCCTCTACAAGATTTGAACGAAGATCAACTGAAGATGAGGTGTTTTTCCCTTACACCTTGAAAGATCGATCCAAGACGTGGTTTATGTCACTACCGTCCAACTCATTGGCCAATTGGAATGCAGTCTATGAGAAGTTCATGGCCAAGTACTACTCCAATCAAAAGACCCAAGATTTGAGAGCTCAAATTGTTACCTTTACCCAATCTCCGGGTGAAGCATTTCATGAAGCTTGGGATCGATTTTGAGGCCTCCAACAACAATGTCCTCACCATCATCTCGCACCCGAGTTGCTCAACCAATTCTTCTATGACGGGCTTTCACAAAATTTTCAATACATGATGGACAATGCATCGGGAGGAGACATTGGAGGACGGACCGCCGAAGAGGTCTCAAACATCTATGAGACGATGGCCACGACTTCTCAACAAAAGAGTGCTAGAGGAAAGAGTGCTTCCGTCAATGAAGTCAACCCTAGTTACGATGTGATGAAAAAACTTGCCGAGTTGACTAGGCAAGTGGAGATGCTTCGAACTTCCGAGAGACCACCCCAACAAGTGATGACCGTTGAGACTTGTGGGATTTGTGGAGAGTATGGCCATGGAGCCAACTTGTGCCAAAGGTCGATCGAGCCAGAGTCAAGTGAAGAGGCTCATTTCCATGCTCTTCAAGAGCAAGTACATGCCCTTTAAGGATTCCAACCACGCCAACCTTACAACCCATACTCTTAATCATACAATCCGGGGTGGAGGAATCATCCGAATTTCTCTTAGAAACAACCTCAACAACCACCTCAACCACCACAACAACCGCCTCCACCTTAACAAATCGGAGGTGGCCAAGCTCCACCTTATCTGAGGCCGCAACAATATCCAGTCCAACCAAACCAACCGCCTAGGCCAACATTGCAAGACACCTTGCAATCCTTTATTCAAGCCACCCAACGAAGGTTCGAATCTGTTGAGACCTCAGTGAAGAGGATTGAAACCCAAGTTGGGCAAATAGCTGGGACCGTTGGAGAATTAGCCAAACAAGCCAAGCCGGACAAGTTGCCAAGCCAACCGGAGCAAGCTCAAGCCATTACCGTGCTTAGAGGAGGCAAGGTGATCGATAACAAGGTTGGAGGGTCAAGCCCAACCAAGGAGGTTGAAAAAGAAAATGAGACTCTTTCACAACAACAAAAGGAGTCCGAGAAAGAAAGAGAAGAAGTAAAGAAGCCCACACTCCACAAGGCTACCAATCCGTACAACCCTCCAATTTTATTTCCAAGCCGGTTGAGGAATGAGAAGCAAGACACTCAATTCCAAGAATTCTACAAACTCCTATCCAAGGTGAATGTCAATCCTCTACTCCTTGATGTCATCCGAAATGTGCCGGCCTATGTCAAGTTCTTCAAGGAACTTGCTTCCAAGAAGAGGAAGTTTGGAGAGGATGAGAAGATAGAGGTATCCGAAGTGGCTAGTGCAATCCTACAACATCAACTACCACCCAAGATCCGTTATCCAGGTAGTTTTACTCTTAAAATTACTTTGAGAAATGGAAAAGAAGCATGTGGTATGCTAGATTTAGGAGCCGGAATTAATTTGATGCCTTACTCTATTTATAAGCAATTAGAGTTAGGTGAATTGAAACCCACTAGAATGTGTCTACAATTGGCGGATAGGTCCGTGAGATATCCTAGGGAAATAATAGAGGACATTCTAGTTGAGGTTGGTGGATTGATCATACTGGTTGATTTTGTTGTATTGGATGTGGGTGATGTGAAAGAAACGGGTAAAGAACACACTCTTCTCCTAGGTAGACCTTTTATGGCTACAACAAACACCTTGATTGATGTTAAAAATGGAATCTTAAAAATGTCGGTGTTAGGAGAAACCGTGTCTTTTTCCGTACATGAAAACAAGGCTATCTCTGTCTCCTCATTTGAGGAAAATTGTTCTTACATAGATGTTATTGATGTCTTGGCATAGGAGGTTTTCTTGCAGGAAATAGGTGCTCCTTGGAAGAGTGAAACCTCGTCCGAGGAACTTGCCATGGATGAAGCCTACCTCAAATGTGGGAGAGATGAGTTGAATGCCGAAGAGATGGAGATCTTGCTTGGAGAAGGCATGAGTCTCATAGAAATCATGGCCTCAACCGAAGAGGAAGTGAAGCCTACTCCCGAGCTCGAGCTCAAGGAGCTCCCATCTCATCTCAAATACGTCTTTCTTGATGATGAAGAGAAGAAACCCGTGATCATCTTTGCCGGGCTAGAAAAAGATGAAGAAGACCTCTTAGTAGCCATACTAAAGAGGAACAAGCAAGCCATAGAATGGAATCTTTCCGACATCAAAGGCATTAGCCCTCTACGTGTATGCATCACATCATTCTAGAGGAAAGGGCTAAGCCGGTTCGTGAAGGGCAAAGGAGGATCAATCCCGTGCTAATGGAAGTCGTAAAGAAGGAGATTCTCAAACTCCTAGCAGAAGGGATCATTTATCCCAAAGCCGATAGTGAATGGGTGAGCCCGGTCCATGTTGCGCCAAAAAAAGGAGGGATAACGGTCGTAGAGAACGACAAAGGAGAACATGTGGCTACTCGGACCACCACCGGGTGGAGAATGTTCATTGACTACCGAAAGCTCAATGCCGCCACTAGAAAAGACCATTTTCCCCTTCCTTTCATTGATCAAATACTTGATAAACTAGCCGGTCATAGTTTTTATTATTTCCTTGACGGTTTATCGGGGTATTTTCAGGTTGCCATCGCATCGGAGGACCAAGCCAAGACCGCCTTCACATGTCCCTTCGGCACATTTTCTTGTAGAAGGATGCCATTTGGACTATGCAATGCACTGGGCACATTTCAAAGGTGTATGTTCTCAATCTTCTCTGAAATGATTGGAGACTTCATCGAGGTATTCATGGATGACTTTTCGGTCTTTGGATCCTCATTTTCTGATTGTTTAGAGAAATTAGAACTTGTCTTAAAAAGATGCATTGAAAGTAGCCTAACTCTTAGTTGGGAAAAGAGTCATTTTATGGTTACTAGTGGCATAGTCCTTGGTCATGTTGTGTCTAAAGAAGGAATGAGTGTAGACAAGGCTAAGGTAGATGTAATTGAAAAATTACCTCCACCCATTAATGTGAAAGGAATTAGAAGTTTTCTAGGTCATACCGGTTTTTACCGTCGGTTCATAAAAGACTTCTCCAAGATTAGCCAACCTCTATGCCATTTACTTGGTCAAGATGTTCCTTTTGAGTTTGATGAAAAATGCTTGCATGCTTTTAACACTCTTAAAGAGAAATTGATCACCGCACCCATTGTTATATCCCCTAATTGGTCTTTACCTTTTGAGATAATGTGTGATGCATCAAATTCTGCCGTAGGTACCGTTTTAGGTCAACGTATTGATAAAATTCTTCGTGTAATTTACTATGCTAGCCTTACCTTGAATAGTGCTTAAGTAAATTACACCACAACCGAAAAAGAATTGCTAGCCGTTGTATTTTCATTGGATAAATTTAGATCCTACATCTTAGGTTCTAAAGTAATTGCGCATAGTGATCATGCGGCTTTAAGGCATTTGTTGACCAAACTACAAGTTAAACCTAGACTCATTAGGTGGATTTTGCTTGTGCAAGAATTTGATGTTGAGATTAAGGATAGAAAGGGGTGTGAAAACGTGGTAGCGGACCATTTCTCTCGCCTTCCCGTTGATGAAAATTTCAATTTGTTGCATGAAAAAGAAGTTGATTGTGATACATTTCCATATGAGCATGCTTTTGAGCTTAATTCCTCTCCTTGGTATGTCGATATTGTCAATTATCTTGCTTGTGATAAAATGAGACCTAACCTTTCTTTTCAAGAAAAGAAAAGATTTTTGGCATTGTGTAGGTATTACTTCTAGGACGATCCATACGTTTTCCATTTGGGAAAAGACAAGATAATTCGAAGATGTGTCTCAGAAGAGGAGCAAACCGATGTTCTAGCCTTTTGCCACTCATCTCATTGTGGTGGTCATTTTGGAGGGAAAAAGATGGCTAGAAATATCCTACAATCCAGTTTGTATTGGCCTTCAATTTTTAAAGATGCTCATGCTTCCTCCATTTCATGTGATAAATGCCAAAGACTTGGTAATATTGGGAGAAGAGATGAAATGTCTCTAAATATCAATCTTGTTGTTGAAATTTTTGATGTTTAGGGTATTGATTTTATGGGACCATTTCCTAACTCTTTTGGTTTTGAGTATATCCTGTTAGCGGTCGACTATGTGTCAAAGTGGGTTGAGGCTATTCCCACTCGGTCTTGTGATGCTAATGTGGTTATCAAGTTTGTGCAGGAGCACATTTTGAGTAGGTTTGGATTCCCTAGAGCAATCATAAGTGACGGTGGAACTCATTTCACCAACAAGCTCTTTGCAAAATTGATGAAGAAAAATGGAGTGACTCACAAGGTGGCGACTCCATATCACCCTCAAACTTCCGGTCAAGTTGAGATGAGCAACAAACAAATTCAAAACATATTGAAGAAAACCGTGAATGTGACGAGGAAGGATTGGTCACAAAGGCTAACGGATGCTCTTTGGGCGTACCAGACGGCTTACAAAACCATCCTAGGGATGAGCCCATACCGCCTCGTTTATGGAAAATCATGCCATCTCCCCGTTGAGATCGAGCACCGAGCCTATTGGGCTATAAAAGCGGTGAATTTTGACCTAACAAGCGCGGGAGAGGAGCGAGCCTTGAAATTGTCCGAGCTCGACAAATTAAGAAATGAAGCGATGACAACGCCAAGATTTACAAAGACAAAGTGAAGAGGCTGCACGATAGGTGAATTGTCAAGAAAGAGCTCACGCCGGGCATGAAAGTTCTCCTTTTCAACACTAGATTGCGGCTCTTCTCCGGAAAACTCAAATCACGTTGGAGTGGACCGTTTATCATTGAAGAAGTGTTCCCCTACATAGTGGTCGCATTGAAAAATCCTGTAACGAACGTTACATTCCAAGTGAACGGCCACCGAGTCAAGCCATACTATGAAGGGTTTTCGCACGAAGCCGATGTGGAGGAATTGAAACTTGTCAATTCCGATTGAATCTTCTAAAAACTTCGTCTAGCTCGAGACATTAAAATGAGCGCTACATGGGAGGCAACCCATGATTTTTATTATTTGAATTTATTTTCTCTTGTCTTTATTTTAATTTGTTCATGGTATTTGTGGTGTGAAAAATTTTTAATTGGGGAAATAATTTTGCAGGGGTGGAGAAGAGGAAGAAAAACAAAGCAAGAAGTGCAGAAATTGCGAGGTGTAAAAAGACAATGCGGGGGCGGGTACCACAGCGCGGGCGGGGCGCGAAAACGCCGAGACACCCGCAGCCCTGCGGCGCTACCCCCCGCCCCCGCCGCGCAAAGCACGCCCCCGCGGGGCTCTCCCTCTCACCGCATAGCACACCCCCGCGGCGGTACCTAGCACGACATCATTTCAACATGATGAGGAGGAGGGAAAGAGTTGTACCTTAAGAATGTTTGATTTGCAATATAACATCACCTTGGTTGAATTGCGGGATTACTTCGATTTCCCAACTGTGGGGATCAAGAGCATGCCGTCTGATTTCAATGCTGTGGATGCATGGCATGAAATTTCGGGGTTCCGGAATTGGAATACAAAGGGCATTCCAAGCAAATTCATTGAAGATCCCGCCTTGTCTGTTGTTCATAAGTTCTTGGCATACAACATTTCGGGTAAGAAGCAAGTCAACAAGATGAACTCAACGGAGGTCTTCCTACTTTGGTGTGCAAAGAAAGGCAGGAAAGTGTGCCCGTCCACCTTCATTTTGAGCACTATCAAGGACGCAATCATGCGGAAGAACCAGCACCCTTCCTTCTGTGCATTCATCTCCGCCCTTTGTTTCAAAATTGGAGCACTTGATGAGGATGCCCCAGCTCCCACTGGCTACAGAAGGCTTGACGCCCCCCACAATCGACAAAGGGGAGCTCAAGCGAGCCGAAGTGATTTACAATGAACGACAAGTGCGCCCTCATGCAAAGAGGACTTATGTCGGCACCTTGAAGCAGATCCATCGCAGCACCATAGAGCTAACAGGAGGTTCCTCGTCGGCACCACAAGAGCCCAATGAAGAGGGCGACGATGATGAGCATGACGCCGGCGGGCAACGAGGCGAACATACAGACCATCAAGGGTACCACATGCCTGTCAATGACTGGGGTTCATTTCAAGGATACATGGACACTACGATGGGTCAATTCCAGCAATCCATTACCGACACCATGAGCTCCTTTGGCACTCAACTATAGGATTCTATGTCGGCCTATTGGCAAGAACATAATGCCCGCATGGTGCAGCAATAAGAGAGGATTGATGCCTCTTTCCAATCCATACACGAGGACATCAGTGCAGTGCATCAAGATGTTTGGGGCCTCTACTCTCGAGTAGACCGACACGACGAGCAAATTTAAGCCCTCCAAGCGAGCTGGGGTGCATGGACTCTTGCCTCATCTTTCACGCCACAGAATCCACCACCTTATATACCACCGGAGTAGTAAAGTTTCTTTTATGTATTTCGTGTTTTACATGTGTCGTGTTCGTGTGCGTTGTTTTTGTGATCTATCGTTCGTATTTTTCATTGGTGTTTCCTAGTGTTGTTTTGTAGGAGCTCGCGCACGTTGCCGATTTTCTACAAAATTGTAACGTTCTGTATCCCTTCTATCTTATGCTTGCATTCATTTTCATACATTGAGGACAATGCATGTTTTAAGTGTGAAGAGTTCCCTTTTCTTACCTCTTCGACAGCGGTTGAGTGCCAGGATCCATCCATTCACTCTCACCACTTCATCTTCTCCACCACTCTACCTCCATTCTCCCTCTACACACACACTACACACACTAAATCTCTACACCACTTTCTCACCATTTTCACCATCATCACCTTCACAAAAGAGAAGAGGAGAAAAGGAAGAAGAAGGGAACCAAGCCAAGCAAGAAGAAGAGGAGACGAGAAGGAACCGACATCGAACCATCCGTGGAAGCTACACTCGAAGGAGGATTCCCTTTATATTTTCTTTGTATTTCTTGGATGCTTTGTGGAGATTGTTCGAAACTCTTGAAAGACATGTAATATTGTAGAAGTTGTTGTTATTTGCATTTGATTTATGAGATGACTTTTTTCTATGATATTTGTGTTGTTTTGAGCATGTTTAGTGGCTAATCTCTCTATTAGGGGGTAGAGGATCGATGTGGTTTTGATCTATGCTTGTTCTTGTTGATTGTTGTCATTGGAATCGTGCTTTTTCATGTTTAGGTACTTGATCACTACTTGAACATTGATAGGATTTAGAGGAGTCTTGATTGTGAATCTATATCTGGAAATTGGTTCCTTCAACGTTAGGTGGATGGGGTTCCTAAACCTAACATGTTAATCTTACTTGTATGATATAGCTAAGAGAGGTTTAACGGATAGACGGTGACAGTAATTGAAGTTAAACTAATCGGAAGGGTCTATTGTATTTGTGAGGGTAACATTATCAACTTGAATAATGCATAGTGATAAAACCATTGAGAGAATCTACACCCTAATACCTTAATCCAACTTATTTCTTCCAATCTTGATTTAACTTGTGTATTTGCATTTAATTGTCTTGCTTAATTGTCGATTTTGAATTCCTAGTATAATCATCATCAAACCCCCTTGTTAGGATGTTTAGATTTTATTTTAGTTGTTTTGTTGAAAGCATGTGTAGCCTTTAGATAATTCTTTCCTATAAAGTCTTCCTTGAGAGATCGACTCGGGTTAAGCTTATTGCTTCTACAATTGACCCCGTCCAATTGCGGGTGTGGTCCTAAGTAGTTGTCTAGTGGGCATAAATCGGAAATATAAGTGTAAATTTGGACCCCAACACAAACTTCATAATCACCTTTGCTAAGAGTCTTCATTGAAAACCTTTGTTTGCCCTTCTATTACGATACTTACGATTCTTCAATCCCAAATAAATTTAATTCTCTCTCTCTCTCTCTCTATATATATATATATATGTATGTATATATATATATTACATACATACATTTTCAAAAAGGTCAATTTTGTATATAATTGTTTTTTTTTTCAATAAATTGTATAAAATAAGGAAAATAGAAAAGAGAATGACCCAAACCTAGAAATTCCGGATATCACATGTTGATATAATTGATTTAAAACATGCTGTGAATATTCAATTTTATTACTAATGGATATACAAATAGGTCGCCCAACTTATTTTAATAACTTCTTGTATTTCACTATTTCAGTATGTTTATTTAATGGTGTGGTATTAGCTTTAGGTAAATTCGAATAAAAAAATGACATATTGAGATAAAATATAAACGTATATGAACTTACACAAGAACCTATTCATACAAACTTTAATAGTGCATGAAACAAAATACTTTTAATGTGGACATATTAAAATGAAAAAAATAGTATAGAGTTGTAACTTCCCCCTGTCTTGCAGCTCGACTAATTTGCAAGACACTGCACATAGGTTAATTTGACGTCAATCAAAATATTTCCCAATAAGAATGTGTTTTGTTATTTAACTATCATATCACCCATGCCATGCACGAACATTAAATATTTTTTTTCATTTGTCATGGTATATATAATATAAGATATTGATGGTAAATAGAAAAATAATTACATTGATCCAAAATCATAAAATAAATGATTTAAAATTAAAATATATATATAAACAAATGAACATATACAACAATCTAAAAAAACATATACACCAATAATTAAAAAAAAAACTTGAAACACTTTCTTATACACTTAGGGGATGATTGGTATAGTGGAGTGGAATGCAAAAATATTTTTTCCATTGAACCAAAAAAACAATTTTACCATATTTTAGATATAATTAGAAAAATAATTTTAAAAATTATGTCTTACATATAATCATGTCTTATATATTATGTTACTATATTCAAAAAAATTATTTAAAAATCATATAAAATAATTTATTATTGTTGTTATTATTTCATAAATATTTTTATATTATTTATTTTAAAAAAAATATAGTACCAAAATAAATATAACTTATAAATATATTCTAATAAAAATAAAATAATTATGTATTTGATATTGATATATTCAAATGAAA
The DNA here is from genome assembly GCA_026008535.1 of Perilla frutescens. Classification (NCBI taxonomy): domain Eukaryota; kingdom Viridiplantae; phylum Streptophyta; class Magnoliopsida; order Lamiales; family Lamiaceae; genus Perilla; species Perilla frutescens. The sequence continues at coordinate 38,932,412 of BRKX01000019.1, forward strand.
AAAATGAAATGATAAACTATTTCTATGAAGTGAAAATATTTTAATTTAAATATAGAAAGTATTATATATGTATTAATTAAATAATTATGAATAAAATATTTTAATAAAATTGATAAATTATAATTTGCTACAACAAAATTAGAAAAAAATCACTTAGTAAAAAAAAAGATGCAATTTAGAAATGTAAGAAAAAATCACGGCATGTGTTGATAATATTAGCTTCTACACTTTATTTAGTTATAAAGAAATTTGAAAGTATAAAAATTATTAATTTTATGAGATAAAAAAATAATAATATGTCATTACATTCTTCATTACGAATACATACCAATCATAAGAATTATTATTACATTCAAACCATTATTCTATTTATAAATTCATTTCATCTGTATCTAATTTCATTCTTTTATACAAATCACCTCAATGGTACACCTTGCGTATTGTTCCAGTAAAAATAATCTAACAATACTTGTTTTAACCATTTTCGTCCTAATTATCTGAAATAGAAGGCTTATAGGTCATTTTGGTCATTATTATATTTTTTTAAAGTTTAAGGACCAAAATTAAAATTAAAAATATTATACAATTTAATTTTTTTTTTCAAAAAACTGTATTATTTAACTTATTTTAAAAATTACATAATTTATTTTTTAAAGAAAATTTTAACTTTAATTTTTCTAAAAATTATATATTTTTTTCGATAAAATTAAGTAATTTCATTTTTTTAAATACATAATTTTACTTTTTAAATATATATATATATATATTTTAAAATATATAGTTTATTTTTTATAAATTTATGTAATTTTATTTTTTAAAAAATATATAATGTTATTTTTTTCATATATAGTTTAAATTTCTAATTTCTAAAAAATATTTTTATTTTAAAAATAAAAATTATATAATTTTTTAAATATTCAAATTTTGTCCCTCAACTTTAAGAAAATTTAAAAAAAACTTTATCTTGATTTCTCGAACTGGCGGGAGATTCATGAATCATAATCATGAATCCCAATGCATATAGATACAAATGTTCCAAAACTCCAAATAAACTATAAACCTGCTATTCTAGGTAACTGAGACCAAAATGGTTAAATATATATTGTTATAATATCATTTTGGCTGAAACAACACATAGGATACTAAAATTGATAAAAGGTCAAACACAAAGTACAAAAATTGACATTTTTCCTTTACTATATTATATATTTTGCGGGTTACTACAAAAGAACAAAAAAAAAACAAACAATTTTAATTTGTAGACTTTAATGGCTGTTTTTTCTTGCATATTTGATCAAATGGAAAATGGGAACCTCTAATAATTGTTTGATTAAAAAATAGAATAAATTTAATGATGAACAACACACAAAAGCACTCAACCTCAAACTCAACACATTTTTGTACACATATCGATCTCCACCATTTAAGTATCCATAATTAATATAATGTATCTTTAAGATATGTGAATGGTACACACATGATAATATTCTTTCTTCATCACAAGCCAACCTAATTACAATAAATATTTTTAAATATTTAATTGTTTCTACTGATTTTGTGAGGTTTGACTTGAAATTTAAAAATTACATATTTATGTATATATAGACTAATTAATAATGCTACACTCCACTGTACGCATTACTCTTCATGAGATGTTGTTTATGAGGGGTTCGAGAGGCTATATGAAGCCTTGTCACGTTGAAAGCATTAAAGATTCATCCTCGATCGGCTCTTCCTCGCCAGCTTCTTTCGGTCTTTTGGCGGCCTCCACCGCAGTTGGATGAAGATTAATATAGATGGGGCTGCTCAGGGTGATCCAGGTAGAATGTCGATATGAGGGGTTTTTTGGCGCGCAGATGGATCCGTGATGTGCTGTTTTCACACTGATGAAGGGATTGGATATGCTTTTCTTGCTGAATCGTCTGCGGTTATTGTTGCTATGGAGTGGGCTCAGACTTTGTCTCTGAATTTTATTTGGCTGGAGGCGGACTCTGTTTATGTTGTTACTTCTTCCTTGATTTTGCAGGTACCATGGATACTGAAGGCTCGTTGGCAGCGTGTTTTGAATTATATTTCTTCGATACATTTTTGTGTTTCACATATTTTTAGAGAAGGCAATAGTGTAGTTGACATGTTAGCTTCTTCTCTTGTGTCCTTTGGATTTTGGTTTTCTTGTATTCCTTGTATTATTCATGTTGTTAGTAAGGACATGTGTGGTCCTAGTTATTTCCATTTTATCTAGAGGGGTATTTTTTGTCCCATATAATTTTTCCCATGTTGAGTTTTCCATATGAGTTTTAATGAGGCTCCGGTCCCTAGAGGTATAGTTATGTGATATCCGGGATTCTTAGGTTTGAGTTACTCTTTTTCTTTTTCATTTATACAATTCATTTGGCTAATTAATGCTACAATGATGCAATTTCTTCTATGTTCAACCTTTTATTAAGTTAAATGAATAAGATAGAACAAAGAAAATTTCAAATTAAGTAAATAATATATGAAAAGAAAAATTCAAATATTAATAATTTTAGAACAAATAAAATGTAGGCATGCGTGGTTTTCTAATCAATTCAATTTGAATCAAATACCAATATACACACAAACACATAGGGGGTGTGTGTGTGTATTACTTTAAATACTTTAAATCAAATCAATTATAAAAAGTATATATAAACCACAATCAAATTAAAGCAACCAAAATAGTAATAAAATCAAGTTATATTCTCAGAGGAATCTATGTGATTATTACACTTAATTTGATAAAACATTATACATCAATTTAAGTTAAAAAAAAATAATGTAGGACAATGTTAATATATAGAATGTGTCAACTAAAAATATTATACAGAGACGAAACAAATTGTTTGTGTTGAAAATTTGTTACATGTCTGATTCACAAATTTTTATTAAGCAATAGAAACTAAGTACTAAAACTTAAAAATGAAATTAAAAGAAAAATTAAAAATAAGAAAATTAACATTGATTAGAGAAGTCGTGATTAGGATACCGCATCCAACAAAAGTGCCAAAAACAGAGTATTTTTGTAAGGGTATTTCATTTTCCTTGTTAGGTTTCTTCTTCATCGGTGAGAATGCTTGTCTTGGTCGAATTCTCTTATCATTTCCTTAAGCAGATGACTCATGGCTTTCCTACTTTCTAGTTTTATAAATTTCCCAAAATTTTCCGAATTGCATGAACAAAAAGCAACTTTTGTAAGAGGAGAGAAAATGAGAGATTTGCACAGTGTTTGAGATTGAATAATAGAGATTGTTTCTCAACATAAATTTGTCAATAAATAATCATTAAAATGTAAAAATAGGAAATTGAGAGATTAAGGGGAAGAAAATTGTGGAGGTTGATTTACGCTCAGAAATAAACTTGTCAGTAAATATTCCTTAACTAATTTATGTTATATATATATATATATATTATCATAATTATAGAGTGACTGGTTTATACATATACACATATATATATATACACGTATTATATAGAATATGAAATATAGGTTGATATATACATAGCATTTGTACATATTGATTTGCAAATATGATCTATTATTATCTATTCACAATTATATTGAATGATTCGTAAATTCCAAGATATTAATGCCAAAGAGATTGATATTATGATATAATTATAGAGTAATTTGCGGTAAGTATAGAAATATTATATGTGCGTGTGTGTGGATTGATTATAAATTAAATCATAGAACAATAAAATTATAAATATATGTATATATATAGTATATTCAAAGTAAAAAAATGGAATATATATAATGTGATTATTTCAATATATCTGTTGTGCGTGTAATTAATGATTTAATTATCGAAAGATTTTTTAATTATATTGATTCACAATCTAAATATCAATGTGTTAATTTAGGTAGATATATGCAATATATATTTCTATAAGTACGTATTCATAAAAAGAGAAGGCATATTCCATTATTTTTGTAATATTTAATTAATTAATTTCATAGTTTTTATTACTCAACTGCATAATTTTATCACTATTATTAGAAATAAATTTAGGTGAGAAAACTCATTATTTCTATTAGAAGTGACTATCTTACTTTTAGATATAATATAGATATAGATATTTTAGATCATAAGCATAACTGATGTATTATATTTGGGGAAAAGGGTCTCGCAGGCCCCTGAACTTTTTGGCGCGGACCCACTGGGCCCCCGAACTTTTTTTCGGCTCAATTGGGCCCTTAAACTTTTTTTTTTCGTACCTATTGGGCCCCTCCGTCAGGCCCCTCTTGACGGGGCCGTTAAATCGGGCTTAAACGACGTCGTTTTGCGTCCGTTTTTATTTAAAAAAATTCTAAAGTCAAAATAGTTAATTCCCGACCCAAATTTTAACATTACCCGACCCGACCCCATCCCTACCCGACCCATTCACCCTTAAAATTGGGGAAAACAGCCAAATTGGGTTAGGGTTCGCGATTAAGAGCGAGTTTAGGGTTATTCATCATCCAATTCATTTGCCATCTTTCAATTCCAGAAATTCGTCCTTTAATCTTAGGGTTTATGTAAGTTTTGGGGTTAGTAAACGAATTTAGGGAAATTGGGGGTGCAAGTCAGAGATACAAGAAGAGTTTTGGAGTTGGAAGTTGTGGTCCAACACATTGAATAACCCCACGTGACGCGCAAGCAAAAAGGTAGAGTTTCATTAAACAATTACTGTTCTTGTTTGTTAGCTTATTATTTTAGTGAATAGGGTTTTCCACTGCTTTTGTTTTTTTGCACTAAATGCACTGATTTTTTTATTCGTGCCTTTTTTTTTATAGCCATGGACTGTTACATTATCAAGCTGACATATCATATGGGAGGGGAATGGGTGCGTACAGATGTCTTAGAATACATAGGGGGTAAGAAAAAAGTTGAAGAGGGAGATATTGATTTTCTATCTTTTACCCATATGGTTAAGAGATACAGGGAAGAGTTTAATATGCCAAATGTTAGTAAACTTTGTTATTTGAAACCTGGAAAAAGTCTGATTGATGATGGTGTGGTGGTGTTGGAATATGATGATGGAATAAATGACATAGTTGCCTCTGTTTTTGAAATGAATTTCAAGTGCATGGTTCATATCTATCCTTTTGATGAACTAGTGATGAAACAGCATCATATAGGAACACAATGCAGTGCAAATGTGGGTATGGATATAGAACCTGGACTAACTTCAGGGGATTTGGGGTTGGGTATTGAGGACATAGGTGCTAAATTGGATGGGAAGGGTAAGGGTAAGGTGGCAGATGATGATGTTGAAAAGGTTGCAGAGGACATAGGTGTTAAATTGGATGGGAAGGGTAAGGGTAAGGGTAAGGTGGTAGATGATGATGTTGAAAATGTTGCAGAGGGTGCATTTAGTTGGGAAGGTGAATCTGATGGAGAGGGTGAATCTGATGGGGAGGATGAATCTATTGGGGACTTAGGTAGTTCTAGTTTAGATGATGACAGTGATAGTGACTGTAGAGAAGATGAAGGTGTGGAGCTGAGCTTAATTGAACAAAGCAGGAGAGCTGTGAACTATGATGCTGGTGATGACAACCCACACTTCTTGTTAGGGATGAGTTTTCCAGATGCTAAGACAGCTAGAGATGCTATTGCTAAGTATAGTATAGCTAAACGTACTCCTCTGAAATTAAACCCTAATGAGAAGCATAGAATTAGGGCTAAATGTAAGTCTGCAGGTTGTCCCTTTGAGTTGTTTATGTCCCAATCTGGAAAGACACCAAATCTTGTTGTAAAGAAGTTCATGCATGAGCATAACTGCCTAATAGACACTAAAAACAGGTTTGCCACTTCTAGATTTCTAGCTCAAGAGTTAAAGAAATATGTGTATGAAAAACCTAACATTACAACTAATGAGCTAATGAGAGTCATAGAAAACAAGATGCACTTGTTTGTGTCAAGATCTACCTGTAAGAGGGCAAAGAGGATTGTGAAAACTGAGCTAGAGGGCAGTTATATCATGGAGTTTGGGAACATTTGTTCCTATGTACAGATGTTGAATAGAACAAATCCTGGTTCAACTGTAGAGTTGGAACTGTGTCCTGAAGCTATGCAGTCAGGCAGACTAGTGTTTAGGAGGCTATATCTGTGTTTTGATGCCCTTAAGAGGGGTTGGAAGAAAGGGTGTAGACCTATTTTGGGGATAGATGGCTGTCATTTGAAGGGGATAGTGAAAGGGCAGATGCTTGTAGCTGTTGGGAAGGATGCAAATGGGCAAATGTTCCATGTTGCTTGGGCAGTCATAGAGAAGGAGAATGCTGACAACTGGAGTTGGTTTTTGAAGAATCTAGTGAGTGATTTGGAGATCAGTGATAGAGGCAGAACTCTCACTGTTATCTCAGATATGCAGAAGGTATTTATCTTCTAAGTATCATATCTGTGAAATAAATTGCATCTCTTTAATAGCAACTACTTAACTGCAATGTTTGATCTTAATATTGCAGGGTTTAGTAAATGCAGTTGCTGAGATATTGCCACTGGTTGAGCACAGATTTTGTGCTAGACATGTTCATGCCAACTGGAGCAAGAAGTGGCATAGTGAAGAGCTCAAAAAGAGATTCTGGATATGTGTTTGGAGCACCTTCAAGGAGGAGTTTGATGATAACTTGAAGTCATTAGGTGAAATTAGCAAGAAAGCAGCTGAGGACTTTGTATCTTACAACCCTCAGGTATTTTGTAGGGCATTTATCAGCACTAGATGCAAGTCAGATACTGTTGACAATAATTTATGTGAAGCATTCAATGCAAGTATATTAGATGCTAGATATAAGCCTGTTATATCTATGTTGGATGACATTAGAGAGGCTGCCATGGAGAGGTTAGGAAAACGTAGGGGCAGTCATGAGAAGTGGTCTAGTAAATGGAGTCCTGCATGTATTGAGGTGTATCAAGAGAACCTAGAGAGAGCATTTGGCTGTAAGGTAGTGTTCAGTTGTGAGAATGGATATGAGGTAGGGGATGGAGATGATAGGCATGTGGTGAGGATGGATGTCATGAGGTGCACTTGTAGAAGCTGGGATGTGACTGGCATACCTTGCCCCCATGCTATATGTGCTATAAGCCATGCAAAGAAGGACCCCAAATTGTATATCTCTCCCTGGTATGAGAATGCAGCCTACAGTGCAACTTATGAGGTTCCAATGATGCCTGTGCCAAGTTACAAGTTCTTCAATGTTGATGCTTTTGAGAAATGTGAGCCTCCCCCAGTTGTGAAGCTGGCAGGAAGACCAAAAGTGAAAAGAATAAGGAGCTCTACAGAGCAGAAGAGAGGCCAACAGTCTGGGACACTAGGGAGGAAGGGTGTGAGAATGACATGCTCTATATGCCATGTGGAAGGTCACAACAAAGCCAAATGTCCTCAGATCAAGAAGGATAAGGTAAATGAAGTATACATTTTACAACAATGCTCCAGAGTATAATTATTGCTAACTGTGATGATGTGAAAACAGGTCTCTAAGGACAACACAACAGAGAAGAGCATGGATGGAGGTCAAACTGCTGAGAAGAAAAGAGAGAAAGACAAGGAGAAAGTCAGCAGCCTTGAGAAAGGGAAGAAGAAGGCTAGCAGCTCTGAGAAAGAGAAGAAGAAGGTAATGAGCTCTGAGAAAGGGAAGGAAGCTGTGAAGAGAAAACCAACAGATGATCTTCAGGAGAAATGCATCAGAAGGAGTAGGAGAGTTGTTGGAATGGGGGTGTATATTGATGATACATCTGGAAATGTCACTTTAAATGTGAGTTTTAATTCTGCACTTATTCACACAGAGTAGTATGAATACTTGAATTTCTCATTGCTTAACTCCATTTGCAGCCTGGGATGAGCTCTGAGACACTTATCACACAAAGAGATCCAATTGCAAGTCAACAGTTGAGTTCAAATCCTGATCCTCAAATCAGCTATCCAGTTCCAAATGAGAGACTGATAAGACAAGAGCAGAGATCCTCTATTCTCTCTAAGAGTAGTGCATCAAGGAAGATAGCCTTTGCAGCCACTGGAGAGCAGTCCATCATGCCTACAAATCTCCCATTTAAGCCACCTGGGCCAACATGGAAAGGCCAGCCATGCACAACTAGGAGCCAGTTGGAGAAGCAGAGGGACAAGAAGAAGTACAAGAAACAATGAAATTAATCACATGACTGAGCTGTGATTAAAGATTTTTTGTGAATGAATTATGATGTAAAGTCTGAGCAGAGACTCAATTATATTTTGATGGTGAACATGTCTCTTTTATAAATGAACATGTCCCATATCTTTTGTGATTGAAGATGTCTTTTTTTGTCTAGGGGTTTGCTAATGAACATGTCTCTTGTATAAATGAACATGTCATTTCTCTTTTGTAATCTTCAATCAATTGTAAATGAAGATGATATCTATTTTATTCTCATTGTTTCTATTGTGTCTACTTCACTTTAACAGAAACCTCATTTTGAATCTGCTATTTAATTGCAAAGAAGAATAATAATCAACAATTTAACATGAATCAAATACAACCCATGCAAAACTCTAACTGAGAATAAACATTCATCCCATTGCAAACTTACAATTAACAAAAACTGCATCTTGCAAAGATTCCAATAAAATCTCAACAATCAACAATTCCAATAAGTCTCATAAACTACATCAAATTCCAATAAACAAAACTACAATGTATGTTCTACAGCCACTGCATCTCAACATTGATCAACCTCATAAAAACCTCTATGCAGAATTAAAATCCTCAATAAAATCCTCCTATCAACAAAGTACAAAGCAAAGTCCTGCAAAATTCTTCATGCCTCCTGCAAATCCTCCTACAAAATTATGCAAAATCCTATTGCAAACTTCTCCAATCCATAGGCAGATTTGCACATTTTCTTCTACATCGAGCTTCTCCCAGCTATAAGCTTTGTACTTTGCTTCTCCTAGCTATACACTTCCACCACCTCCTCCAATGGCTCCACCATAGCATCGTCAACATGATTTTGGAATTAGAGGAAAAAAATTGAGCATGGCGGGTGATGAGGACTTGAGCGGCGTACACCTATAGATAGAGACAGATAGAATTTGAGCGTGGAGGATGATGATGAAGAAATTAACGCAAGATTTCTGGAATGCATCAAACGAATTGGATGATGAAAATCGCTCTTAATCGCGAACCCTAACCCAATTTGGCTGTTTTCCCCAATTTTAAGGGTGAATGGGTCGGGTAGGGATGGGGTCGGGTCGGGTAATGTTAAAATTTGGGTCGGGAATTAACTATTTTGACTTTAGAATTTTTTTAAATAAAAACGGACGCAAAACGACGTCGTTTAAGCCCGATTTAACGGCCCCGTCAAGAGGGGCCTGACGGAGGGGCCCAATAGGTACGAAAAAAAAAGTTTAAGGGCCCAATTGAGCCGAAAAAAAGTTCGGGGGCCCAGTGGGTCCGCGCCAAAAAGTTCAGGGGCCTGCGAGACCCTTTTCCCTTATATTTGTGATAATTGATACATTTCTATTATTATAATTTTAAAGAAAATATAACAATAAGAATATGTATAATGGGCATAACTTTTAATTATAACGTGAATAATGAGCCTTAAATATTAAACATTAATATATCACTTCAAACTTTTTATTTTCAATAATTAACATTGAAAAGAGAATGCATAAATTGTATCTATGGATTAAGTTTTATATATTATTTTTATCAACATATGTATCACAAGCATCTATACATTAAATTATATAATGAATTACTATTTTTTTTGTTTTACTATTTTATCTACATAAATATTAGTGAAAATTTTACTTTAGAATATTGTGTTAGAGTCTATTAATAATTTCATAATATCATGTACAAAATAAGACATACAATTAGAATGTAGAATTATTTATTTGGACATATATTAATTTATTTTTTAATTAACTTTAATTAATAATGTACTTTTTTATAAGATAAATACAAAATAAATACGAGTGCACTAATTTTTTGTTTAGACTTTATTTTGTGCACTCATTAATATTCCCATGTAAAGTTTTTTTTACAGACACAATCAATTAAAAAATAAAAAATTTACTAACCCACTTACAAATTATTTATTATAGTCTTATTTTGATTTCACTATCATGGGTTTAAGGGAAAATCATTATTTAGATATTACATGTGACATAATATATTAATTTGAACATTTAATAAAGTTAATATACATACATACATACATTAAATGTGAAATAATCTCTAAAATTAAAAAGAAAAGAACTTTATGATTAGTTCGTTTGTGTGTGTGTGCATTTAACATAAAAACTTCAAGTATTTTAATGGGATTCATATTTTATATATAGTATATAATTAATGCAAATTTTAACTATAATATTATATTTTTAGTTTATATATTTTATACACTAAATTGTATCACTATATACATACTAAAAATATTCAACCACATTCAAAATTGTCATTGCCAAAAAGTGAAATGGTAAAAATTTTATTTATTCATGAAAAGAGATATATGTCCCTTTTGAAATCAAAATGGATTTTTTTTTATACTTAATATAATGCAGGAGGGGTTCATTGATCAATAATTGACTCGCCCAAAAATCCTTAACAAAGTCATTGATAAGACGTTCTATTTTTATATAGAAATAGATTCGTTCTCTAGAAGATGTTGATTGTAAATGAAAAGATTGGTTACATAGAAAGACGAAAATATATGTGTATTCACATGCATGAGAATTCTATAAGAAAAAAAATCTTTTATTTCTTCAGGACATTACAAATATCCTTTATTTGAACAAATTATTCAAAGAATTCGTTTAATAAAATATTTAACTGTCAATTTATTAAATATGAACAATACATTTGTTCCCGGGGACAATTCAAGTGGTGAAAACCCATGTGTAAAAAAATATGCATGTTTAGTTACCTTTTTACAGTTTTTTGACCGATCAAATTTGTAATTTTTCAGTTTTTGTCAATCAACCTTTGTGTCATTCTCCTTTAATACATATTATAGGTTTAGTGCATTTACGGTAGAGAATTTCATTAGATAATTAAATAATTAAAATACATTACATAGTATATTTCTTAGTTAATTTTAAGATATATATATATATATATCAAGAATCTATATTTTTATGGTACATTTTACACTATAGTGACAACCAACATTGTTGGAATTTGTTGCCACAAACACTGAAATTAGACACAGATTCGTAATGTCAAACTCAATGTTAAAGACAATTAACACAACTCATCTTAACATAAATATGCTGGAAATAAAATGCACAAGAATACACGATATAATTTTTAAATCACACACAACATGTGTATGATTGCCACAGGGCAAAATTATACTACTATGAGTACAAAATTTTCAAGCTGTCAATGTTAGACGCGAAGGCTCTCAACACTACAGCAACATTACAAGTTCTAATCTAGACTATCACTAAAAAGAACTAAAGCATATAAATTGACATCCCGTCAATTCATATACAAACAACAACATACAAATTGACATCCCGTCAATTCATACATAAACTAGATCATACAAGTTGACATCCCGTCGACTTGTATACAAACTAAAACATACAAATTGACATCCCGTCAACTTGTATACAGACTAGTAAAGGTTTCACAACCTTGCTATCTATCCTAATTTGTGCAATCTATTCCGTGAAAGGATTGAACAACAATAAACATTAAGATAGAAGAAGGAACGAAGAACGAAACCTATACTAAGTTTGTGACTCAAGCTTTCTTCAATCTTCACACAGCGGAAAATGGATTGAGCTTGAATAAATCTTCAAGTGTCGAACACATCCCTTATATGCTTCTTCACTTGAATAGACAAGGCTCAAGTCTTCTCTCTCTTGATCGTGGGTTGGAGATAACCGCTCTTCATCACTACTCCATCGTGTGTGAGAAGAGAACCGTCTCCTTGGCATTGTTGAAGCCATCTCCACGTTCTCACCTATTTTCCAAATATTCCAGCAATAAAAAAACTGAAAAAGAAAAGAGGTTAAATAAGAGAAAACAAGAAACCTTAAAAATAGGAGATAGAGTTTTGACTTTGTCAAACTCTATTTTAAATAATATATCTAATATGTATATATCCATTTATTTGAAATATTAATTTCGTGGATATACACATATATTTTAAGATATATAAAGTTATTTTATTTATTAAAATAATAAATAAAACTAGGAAATGATAAGATTAGTTACGACTATGTCACAGACGATGTCGCAGGGAGTCTGTCTGGCATCGAGTGCAACATTGAACCTCAATGTCATACAACACTCAACAATCTCCCCCTTAATCTTAGCCTTTCTGCACAAAACATACAACTCAATGTATTTTGTACAATTAGAGTCGCAGTGGAAAATGGAGATCTTAAAATCTCCCCCTCAAGAATTACTCCCCCTTAATTAGATCATCATATAATAGGAACTTGTCCTATTATAAAATCAATGTTGAACAGAAAGTACAATACAACAATATCAATGTTGAACTGAACATTCAACACATAATATCAATGTTGAACTCAACGTTCAACACACACTAATCAAGACATATTGATAATTCAATATCTCAAAACCAACTCAATATGCCTAAACATAATGATATATAATGAATATCACAAACTGAATAAGCATATAAAAACAAGAACACAATCATAAATTGCATTCAACAACAGAAAAACAAGATATGCATAAAATGCATACCAAAACCGTGTGTCCAGCACATATAAAAACATAAAACATTTTACATTGTTTTTAACAAAAAGTTTTAAAATTCAGAAGCTTAAACACTAAGCTTTACATCATCTTCCTCTTCCCTTTGGCTGCACCTTTTCTCCCCTTTGCTTTACCAGCAACACTCGGTCCAGCATCTGTGTCTCCAGCATCCGCATCATCACCATCAGCATCATCATCCACTCCCCCTTTTTGTGTAGAAAGGAGAGTCAGAAAAGAATCTCGAGCCTTGGTGAGTTGACTAATCACGTGATCAAGCATGTCAATTTGATGTTGACGAGACTCCAGCGGCATCATGACAATTGGAATAGAAGGCGTGGAGGCAACATCAGGATAGACATCAGATTGGGAAGGAGCAGGGGTACCTTCAGCAGAAGGAGGCACTGGATTTGTAGCATCATGAGGATAAGGAAGATCAATGATCCTGTCATCATTCCCCTTGGGTTTCATTATGGAGAAGGTGGATTGCTCAGACAGCACACTTTTCTTGCGTTTCTTTAACCCTTGGCTCTTAAGGATCCCATAGATCAAACATGGGAAAGGAAGCAAGTTCGAGGAACTTGACTTAGAGGCAGCCTTCAAAGTAGCATAAAAAATGTATGTACCAAGGTTGAAAGGAAGCTGATTTCCTATCTTGTACAGGAGAATGACCTGATCAACTGTGATAACAGAGGCATTTGATGTGGGCAGCCAATTGCACACTGCAAGCTTGTATAACACTGAGTAAAAGAATGTTAACTTGGAAGCAGGCACTTTGTTGAGCCATTTTGGAACCAAACCTCCAGTAATAACATTCACCACATCATCAATCAAATTCAAAGACATGATTGTATCCTCATTGTCCAACTCAAGAAACGTGTTAATAACATTAGGGGGAAACTTATATATTTTATCCCTAACAAACACAGTTCCAAAACACAGTTTAGAGGGATCTCCCATATCAAAAATGATGTTAGCATAAAATTCATGAATAACATCAGGATCATATGACACTAGCGACGTAACATATTTCCATAAACTTCTCTCCTTAAGAAACACATCCATCCCATATTTTTTAAAGCTAAGAACATCTATCATTTTCTCAACCTTAAGAGTTCTCTTAACATAAAGAGCATGGGATTTCTTAGCCTCTTCAGAATAGAAAGTCTTACTGAAGGCTTGCGTGACATCAAGAGGAGAGTCCTCATTTGTGCCGGAATCCTCGTCCACGGGCTCAGCAGTAGGATTGACACTCTGTGTGACATTAGCAGGAGAAGAAGTAGGAACTTGTTCACTAGTGGAGTCGGATTCATCTCTCAGCGACTTGGAGGCAGCCTTAGACCCTTTCTTCTTCACCTTTTTGGAGGAGACGACCTCAGGTTTGTCAGTGTCATCACTGTGAAGTCACTTTGATTTCCTCATTGGTGGAGAAGTCTTCGTCATTTTTGACCAAGACTGCAGGTGAGACGTGACTTCAGGGTCGATTGGATTTGTGGAATCTCCATGCATATTCATCCTAATCAGTTTAGGGTTAAGGATCTTGGTTCCGGTTCCAGGAGGAATAATGAGATCTGGATGAACTTCAACTTCAGTTGGCATTGCCTTTGATGTTGAAGGCTCAGTGACATTCGTTGTAGTTAGTTCAGCATGAGCAGTTGGTGGAGCAATGTCAGGAGTTCGAGTTGATGTTGCAGAGAGTGGGGGTTGTACTACAGCAGCCAGTGTTGAGGCTGATGATGAGGATCCTTTTGAGAGCTCCATCATTTGTTGCTACATAATCATCATGGCTTGTTGATGATTAGTGTTTTGGTCCGCCATGGATGAAAAAGGAGAGAGAAACGTTTTGAAGAGACGGAGAAGATGAATCGTTTGGAGAGAGAAAAACGAATCATATATGGAGAGAGAGAGAGAGAGGGTTTTGAATTGAAAAGGAGATAAAGACAAACCACTTTATTATATTAAAATAATGAAAGCGATATCTCTCATTCTCTCTCTCTTATCATATCAAAAGATATGCGGATAAGTATATCTGCTTATCAACAAAAATTCAATTACTTATTATTTAAACACTAAATAATAAATAAAAAAATAATACAAAAACAAATTCTGAAAATAAATAAAACTAATGGAGACGAGTCATGATTAAATAAATTCTCATGAATTGATTTAAAAAAAATCATATCATCATACCATAGTTTTTACTAATTTCAGAATTACAGAATCTGATGTAAAAAAATCATAACATTGACTTTAACATCAGAATGTCAACATTGACTAAAAGACACACATTCCAAGAGATTTCCTTAGAAAGAAAATCTCTCAAAATCCAAAGGTTTAGTAAAAATATCAGCAATTTGATTCTTTGTAGGAATGTATTCCAATTTAATGATATCTCGTTCCACAAGATCACGGATAAAGTGATGTCTGATGTCAATGTGTTTGGTACGAGAATGTTGGACTGGGTTCTTCGAAATTTCAATTGCACTAACATTGTCACATAACAATGTCAAAGGACTATCCAGACCATAATCTAACACCATTTGATTTAACCACAACATTTGAGAGCAACAACTAGCGGCAGCAACATACTCTGATTCGGTCGTGGATAGTGAGATACAATTTTGTTTCTTACTTGACCAAGAAATCAGATTGTTGCCAAAATAAAAACAACCTCCGCTAGTGCTTTTTCTATCATCGACATCACCTGCCCAATCGGAATCACTATAACCTACAAGATGAATGTTAGAAATCTTGCAATATTTAACACCAAACCCAATTGTGCCTGAAACATAGCGAATGATACGTTTAACAGCTTTAAGGTGAGATTCTTTAGGCTGAGATTAATATCTCGCACAAACACCAACACTAAACATAATGTCAGGAGGACTAGCTGTTAAGTACAATAAGCTACCTATCATTCCTCTATACATGGTAGAATCAACATTGCTACCAACATCATCTCTGCTCAACTTTTCAGAAGATCCCATGGGTGTCTTCATAGGTTTAGCATTCTCTAATCCGAAACGCTTGACCAATCCTCTAGCATATTTGCTTTGAGAGATGAAGATTCCATCTTTATCTTGCTTGATTTGTAGACCAAGTAAATATTTGAGCTCTCCAACCATGCTCATTTCAAATGTGTTGCACATTGAGTCTACAAAATCTTTGAGCAGATTAGTACACGTCGAACCAAAAACAATGCCATCAACATAGATTTGAGCAACGGTAATATGTTTTTTATTCTTCTTAATAAATAATGTTTTATCGACTTGACCTCTTTCAAAACCAAATTGGAGTAAGAATTCGGTCAGTCTAGCATACCATGCTCTAAGGGCTTGTTTAAGACCATAAAAAGCCTTTTTGAGCTTAAACACGTGCCATGGTTTCTCATGACATTCGAACCCCTTAGGTTGTTCGACATATGCTTCTTCATTGAGAAAACCATTCAAGAAAGCACTTTTAACATCCATTTGATGTAAAGTAAAACCCACATAACATGCAATTGCACATAAAAGACGAATGGATTCAATCCTCGCAACAGGAGCAAATGTTTCGTCAAAGTCTACCCCTTCCACTTGGGTGTAGCCTTGAGCGACTAGACGAGCTTTATTTCTGACAACATTGCCAGACTCATCTGTTTTATTTTTGAAAATCCATTTTGTCCCAATCACATTTTTATCTTTGGGGCGTGGAACTAATTCCCATATATTATTCCTTATGAACTGGTTTAGTTCCTCATGCATAGCATTGATCCAAAAATCATCATTAAGTGTATCTTTAATGTTTTTCGGTTCAATGTTAGACAGAAAGCAAGTGTTTGACATACAAACATTTAAAGAAGACATGCATACCAGTTTCAGCATTTATTTGTATTCCTCTGAGTTCTTGCTTCTAGTTTGAACTCCTTCGGATTAATCACCAATGATTTGTGAATCTGGATGATTCTTCCGAATTCGACTTGGAGGATCCCTTCTTGGTTCATCTTCGGTAGTCACCACCTAATCATCTTCACTGTCTGAAGTGAATGTTGGTGTTGATGTTTTGACTGAAGCTTCATCACTCTGTGGAACATTGACTTTGACATTCTCAGCGGATGTCTTGTTCTCACAATCACTTTCAGCCTGATCACTTGACATTTCACCTGTGTCAATGAGATCAATTACATCATCCTCTTCAGATTTTGAAGCAATACCTGTGTGGTCATCAAAAACAATGTTAATTGATTCTTGGACTGTTTTTATCCGAAGATTAAGCACACAGTAAGCACGACTGTCAGGTGTGTAACCCAAGAAAATCCCTTTGTCGCTTTTGGAATCAAATTTTCCCAGATGATCCCTGTCATTTAGGATGTAACATACATATCCAAACACATGAAAGTACTTCAAATTTGGCTTCTTTCCCTTTAGAAGTTCATACGGTGTCACAGTTCTGCCTGTGCGAAGAATCACTCTATTCCCGATGTGACAAGCAGTGTCAAATGCTTTAACCCATAGCTTCTTGGACAAACGTTGAGCTTGTAACATTGTTCTTGACATCTCCTGAAGAGTTCTATTTTTTCTCTCAACCAGCCCATTTTGTTGAGGTGTCTTCGGAGCAGAAAACTCATGAATGATGCCTTGTTTTTCACAAAACTCTTCAAACATTGAGTTTTCAAATTCAAGCCCATGATCTGTTCGAATGCATTTGATGTTGGACTCATGTTGTCTTGACACCAACCTGTATAACTTGAACATCCTGAAAGCTTCAGATTTTTCTTGAAGAAATTCAACCCATGTGAATCTCGAAAAATCATCAACTATCACCAGAATGAATCTTTTTCCACTCATGCTTTTGGTGTCAACGGGACCCATGATGTCCATGTGAATCAGATCGAAGCACTTTGTGGTTTGACAAGCTGAGGAACTTTTGTGTGAAGCTCTTACTTGTTTGCCTTTTTGACATGCACTGCAAACAACATCGAGATTGATCTTCACAGGTGGAATACCCCGAACAGCATCAGCTTCAATTAGTTTCTTCAAACTTCGAAAGCTGAGATGACCCAATTTTTGATGTACGAGTTAAGTGTCAACATTGACTGAAACATTGCATTTTTCATTCTTGTCAGCATGATAGCAATTATCCAATGCCCGACTTCCGAACATAATGCATTTATTCTTGCTATCAAAAACCTCACAGGTGTTCTTATTGAATCTGACATGCATGCCGTCATCACATAGCTGACTTATGCTGATCAGATTTGTTGTTAAACCTTCGACATGAAGCACATTGCGTAACTTGGGAAAGTTCTTGACATTCAAGGTTTCTTTTCCTACTATGTTGCCTTGTGCTCCTCCACCATAACTAACTTTTCCTTTGCTTGTCGTGGTATAGTCATCGAGAACCTTAGAATTTCCTGTCATGTGCCATGAGCACCCATTGTCAAAGTATCACGTACCAGCAATGTTGGCTTTCAAAGATGTGTAGACAACATTACACGAGATCTTTACCTTTTTTTAGGGTTTCTTCTTTTTGGTAGATTTAGAAGAATGTTCCACGACAATCTTACATGTTGCTATCTCATCATGATATTTAAAGCAATAAAGTTTGATGTGTCCAGACTCTTGGCAATAATGACAAACAAATTTCTTCTCCTTGGACTTGTCATTGACATTTGGTTTGACATTTCCGTCAACATTGACTGGAACATCCTTGGAGCTTTCCCCTTTGACAAACTTGATAGGATTTGAGATAGACATTGTAGAACTCGATGTATATCCCAAGCCTTTTTTGTGGTCTGTCCCAGTGTCAGAACCTCGTTCAGAGTAGATGTTCCTTGATTGAGTTGTCGAAAGGTTTTTGAAGCAGCTTCTACTTCCTTACTCAACTTGTTCAGCTCAAGATCACTTCTAGTGAGTCGAATCTTAAGGTACAGTACTCGTTGCTTTAGAGTTTGGTTTTCTTCCACTAGAATCCCAAATTCTTTTGATTGTTCAGTCCATTGGACACAAACTTCATCTACAACCTTGTGTAATTGTTGTAGAGCTTCCTGGTGGCTGACCTCGGACTTGTCTTCTTCCACCTGAGACACTTCAGCAGTGTTGCAAAACTCATCCAGCAATGTCATTTCATACCAGTTAGTGGTATTTGGAGGAATGTCAGAGATTTCTTGTGTAACATTCTCCATAACATTACTTGGAACATCTGGAGTCACATGATCAAGACTGGCATCATAGTCATAATCAACACTCTCCATGTCAGTTAAAGCACCAATCATTCCATCTAAGTCATCATCGACTTTTACAAACAAAACAGTTTATTTTTCAGCTTCTTCATCACCGGATTCGTCGCTTAACATGGCAGCACTATAATTTCTTCTCTATTTCCTTTAGACAGTAGGACATTCATTGGCATGGTGTCCAAAACCAGAACATCCCCTACATTGAACTGAGTCAATGTCCTTCACTGCAACATCTGGAGACTTTGAAGATTTTGTCGATTCAGATGTGTCGATGAGGGAGAATCAAACAATCTTCGTGGTTTGAAGTTTGGGGAACCTTTCTTCATTGACCGAAAAAGGGTATTGAACTTCTTGGTAAGCAGTGCAACACTCAGGGGTTCATCTTCTGTAATCTCCTGAATGTTCTCGACATCAATTTCAACATTTGAACTTGATGTTACTGATTGAAGTGCAATTCCTTTGGAGGTGTTTGATTTTTGGTTTCAAGATTCATCTCAAACGTGAGTAGAATGTTCACTGCTTCACTCAAACTCATGTTTGATACATTGTGAGCTTCTTCAATTGCTGAGATTTTCATGTTGAATCTCTCCAGAAGTGTGCGAAGAAGTTTGCTAACCATGTTTTCATTCGAGATCGGACATCTAAGAGCTGTAGATTCATTTGACACTTCACACAATCGTTCAGTGTACATTGAGATAGTCTCATCTTCTAACATTCGCAGAGTTTTGAATTTAGAAGTGAGTAGCCTAAGCTTTGTTTGTCGTACACTTCCTTCACAATGTTCCTGCAGTATGCTCCATGCTTGAAATGCCGTGGTGCAATTACACACCATTTTAAAACACGGAACATCAACCGAAATAAAAATAGCATTGAGTGCCCTCGAATTGAAGTTGCAAATGATTCGATCATCATTAGTCCATTGAGTCTCCGGAGTAAGAATGTACACTCCATTTGGTCCTTCCATCATCGGTGGAGACCATTCTTCAATTACAGCCAACCAAGCCCTCTCATCGATGGACTTGATATACATCTTCATGCGCGATTTCCACATAGCATAATTCTTGCCATTACTATCTAATGCCGGAGGACGGCACTGATTGATCTGAATATCCATCTTTCAGTGAGTCAACAAACCAAGGATCGAATACTTAGTGTGTTAAGTACCGGCTCTTGATGCCACTTGATGGAATTTGTTGCCACAAACACTGAAATTAGATACAGATTCGTAATGTCAAACTCAATGTTAAAGACAGTTAACACAACTCATCTTAACATAAATATGCTGGAAATAAAATGCACAAGAATACACGATATAATTTTTAAATTACACATAACATGTGTATGATTGCCACAGGGCAAAATTATACTACTATGAGTACAAAATTTTCAAGCTGTCAATGTTAGACACGAAGGCTCTCAACACTACAGCAACATTACAAGTTTTAATCTAGACTATCACTAAAAAGAACTAAAGCATATAAATTGACATCCCGTCAATTCATATACAAAGAACAACATACAAATTGACATCTCGTCAATTCATACATAAACTAGATCATACAAGTTGACATCCCGTCGACTTGTATACAACCTAAAACATACAAATTGACATCCCGTCAACTTGTATACAAACTAGTAAAGGTTTCACAACCTTGCTATCTATCCTAATTTGTACAATCTATTCCATGAAAGGATTGAACAACAATAAACATTAAGATAGAAGAAGGAACGAAGAACGAAACCTATACTAAGTTTGTGACTCAAGCTTTCTTCAATCTTCACACAGCGGAAAATGGATTGAGCTTGAATAAATCTTCAAGTGTCGAACACATCCCTTATATGCTTCTTCACTTGAATAGACAAGGCTCAAGTCTTCTCTCTCTTGATCGTGGGTTGGAGATAACCGCTCTTCATCACTACTCCATCGTGTGTGAGAAGAGAACCGTCTCCTTGGCATGGTTGAAACCATCTCCACGTTCTCACCTATTTTCCAAATATTCCAGCAATAAAAAAACTGAAAAAGAAAAGAAGTTAAATAAGAGAAAATAAGAAACCTTAAAAATAGGAGATAGAGTTTTGACTTTGTCAAACTCTATTTTAAATAATATATCTAATATGTATATATCCATTTATTTGAAATATTAATTTCGTGGATATACACATATATTTTAAGATATATAAAGTTATTTTATTTATTAAAATAATAAATAAAACTAGGAAAGGATAAGATTAGTTACGACTATGTCACAGACGATGTCGCAGGGAGTCTGTCTGACATCGAGTGCAACATTGAACCTCAATGTCATACAACACTCAACAAATTACATATATACTAATTAATTAATTAATGATGAGAACATTAATATCTCTAAGTATTAATGGATTTTTTCCTGTAAAAAAATTATATATTAATGGATTTACTTATATCAATTTAATTTAAATCATAAACATATAATAAAATAGTCATATTGTTGAAGATATATGGAACACTCAAATTGAATAGTATAATGATATTTATTGTTTTCAATAATTACCATTAAAAAGAACACATATATAAAGTGTCTATATAAATTAAGTTTTATATATACGTTTTTCAACATATGTATCACATGCATGTATACAATAATTTCCATTAGAAACTACCATTTTTTACTATTTTAATTAAATATTAGGGGATGGTTTAGTTTAAAATATTTTGTTAAGAGTTAATAAATAATTTAATACTATCATATGCAAAAAGATATAGTTAGCTATAATGTAGACTTATTTACCAAATTTGGACGTATAGAACTTTATTTTTACAATTATCTTTACTGTACTTTTTTAAAGGGTTTCAGTCGTAACATTGTAATGGAACAAAATTAGGGTTTATTAAATTTAGCCACACTAAAATATTTTTCCAATAATTGATGATTGAGCTATGTACGACAAGTTTGAAGATACAAGTAAATTGACGGTTGAATCGTAGGTCAATTTATTTTTATTTTTTTAAAAAAAGAAGTTTGAATAACACCCAAGTTAAAATTTGATTTTTTAATTGTCAAATTTTAAATTTTGTGTTAAATTTGGAACTATGTCCAAAGTCTATGATTTTAAAGCAATTAATCCTTTTAAAAGATAATTACAAAATAAATTAAGAGTGCTCAAATATATTATTCCTTCTTTATTTTGTACACCCATTGATGATCACATGTAAAATGTTTTTTAGAAATTACCCAACGATACATTAAACATAAAAGAAACTTAGTAACTCACTTTAAAATTATTAATTATAGTCTACTTTTTATTTCACTATTATTGATTAATGGAAAAATTATTATTGAGATATTTCTTGTAAGATAATATATTAACTTGAATATTTAATAAAGCTAACACACACACACAAAAAAAACTTAAATGATCTATAGCATTTTTAAAAGAATTTTATGTTTAATGTGTGTTTATATAACATAGAAGCTTTATGTACTTTAACGAGATATGTATTATAGATATGGTATATGATGCAAATTTTCACTATAAATATTATATTTTTACTAAGGTTTTCTTCTATTTAAAAATTTTAAGTTACTAATTAGTCTATATGATATAATTGAAGCTTCATATTTCAAAGATGAATCTTTAAAAAAAATTAATAATTTTGATGTTATTAAATATTAATAATAGGCTTGTCCCAGGGTCGACACTCAAACGGTCGAAACCCATAATTAAAATTATATAGAATTTATTTGTTTTATAATTGTCTAATACTAATTTTATAATGACATATACATATTCATCCAATTAAAATGTAGACGATTATTGTATTTTTGGAACATAAATACAAAATAAACCGAAAGTTTCATTTACAATTAAATACTTTAATAATTTTTTATTTATATACTTATAAATTAATCAGATATAAAAAATTCACAAACTTTTCAACATTTGATTAAATATTATGACTAAAATGAAATGAAATGTAAAATGAACTTATTAAGATTTATTTTTTAATTAAAATCTTAACATTTCTTTACCCTCCTGATTATCTTATTTCAATTGTTATAATTTAACAAATAAATTAAACCATAGATAAATCTTAACTTTTTTTTTTTTGCCCCTTTTATCGAAATTTCAATTCTATTTCACATATGATGGTTTAGTATTTAAAATTAATATATACAATACTCAACATGATATTTCGCATATTATGAATTTGTTCTAAATTATTATGTATTTCATTAATCTTTTCTAATTATAATAGACTTAACTTCTAATTTTATCATCTAAAAAAATTAATATTACATAATATAATATTTTTTTATTAAAATCTTATAAATTATGTGCAACGAACATTATCTATACTAGTAATAATAAACACACACACAATGATGAAAGCAAAAGTAAATGTGGGAAAATAAAAATAGTGAATAAATTCTAGAAAATGTAGAATATCATACAACCAAATCGAATGGTGAGATATAATATCAAATCATTATATACAGACCTCAGAGAATAAAAATAAAATCTATATTACCTACCCTCACATCCCCAGAACTTATTCAAATCATTGTATATAATAAATTTGAAAAGAGGTAATACAGAAAATACATCGAACGCACTACTGAGGCGGCAACTGGGGAGGGCACTGGAAATGGGGGTCGTAGAATCTGGTGTTTCACCCCTGCATTATCTACATCTCCATCAGCTCAGCCATATTAGAGGAGCTCGTGTCCACTTGGTTGGATATATGAGATAGCAGTTGATCGTGTCATGTCATCCCACCTAGGATGTGGGAGACATCTCAGCATAGCAAATCCATCTCATCGGAGACCTCTCATGTTGCATCTCATCTTGCTAGTACACAGATGATGTACTGGCTATTCTGTCGGAACGATCGACTTCGTCCTCTGGCTCTCGTCTATGGCCACGTGGCCAAGCACACACATTCATGTGTGGCTCCAGTTGTATCTCTGCCTGCTGCTGCTCTTCTTCTTCATCATCCGTCCCCTCGGCTCTCCCCTGTTGATGGGTTGCTATATGGACGGACGTGTCCATCATCCAGTTATTCATCCCATAGATGGTAGAGACGGTGATTACCTGCACATTTGACAATAGAAAATGGGTTCTATCTCTCTGAAACGGCAAATATTCGCATCGACCTCAATAGGTCCTTCAACTAACCCCATTCTTTCCAGTCGAATGTGGAATAAGAGGGCGATGGGAGTGATCAGGCCTCCCAACAAGATCTCTCTCTCTCCAGTGGCTCAATATCTATTTGACTCAACAGTGATCAACCAGGAATCGGGCAAAGTTAAAATCTGTGCTCGACAACATGCACCAGATAGCAAAAACTTTGAACATACGGACATTGCTGTTGTCGAATAACCCAAAAATAGAATGTGTCATGACCCTCTGGATGTATCTCATCACTGAATTGTAAATATCGTGAGCTCGGGCTCTGCTGGATACGAATCGCCCGTGTGGCAGATTGTCAGCACATGCAAACCGTCTCCAAAACGTTTGACGGGATATTGTAGTATCCCTCAGGAAAAGTCTAGCAGAGTTGGTTGAGCATGGCATAAGACAACTCTCTTGCCTGGTTTCCCAAACAAAAGACTATGCCCTCATCAGAGCGGGCAATGGTGCTCAAAAAGTCCAACACCAATCCTGGATATGTAAGCCACCGCTGCTGCATGATATACATCCACTAAATGGTATTTATCAATGGACATACCAATTCGTACGAATTGGTATATATCAGCTTGCACAAACAGAGTATCTTGCTATCCTACTCCATAATTACAGGGATCCCTCTGCACTACAAAACAAAGCCACACACTTCAACACAACAGTTAGAAATAACTCATCCCCATTGTCTACTAAAATTAGGGATGGCAATGGGTAGGGTATGGGTAGGGTACTATGGTACCCGTCCCCATACCCGCCTTTAAAAAAAATACCCGTACCCGTCTCCATACCCGCGTGGGTAGCAATTGTTGTGCCCGTCCCCATACCCTCTGGGTATCTAACTGCCCATACCCGTACCCATTACCCACAATTTAACTAACTATAAAAAATTATAAATTTAAAAATATTAAAAAACTAAAATCATAATAACCATTTGATTAATACAATCTTCATAAAAAATTATATTAAATAAATAACTCTACAAACATTACAATACTATGAATAACAAAAAAAAATGAAAGACATTTACGTGAACTTGTAGCAGAAAATCAATTAATTTTCTTTATTTCTTGTATTATGTGTTTCAATTAAAAAAACTAACTTGAAAAAAAAACACGAAATAAATCATCTTCAATTAACTACTCTAAAATTATAATTACGTAGATTAATGAATGCAAAATGTCTACAAATTAGGGAGTGGCCATATACAGGTATATTGTTGCCTTATTTTCAATTAAAAATAAATATTTTCAAATTTTATAATATATGTATGTATGTATGTATGTATGTATAATTAATTTCCTGTAAAAAGAACATACTAGGAAACAAACTAAAACATAATATATATGAAATAAAATACAAAATAAAATCAAATTTAAATATTTATTATTTTCTGATTTATAATTGTAATATTAATAATTTCCATAAAAACAATTATATATAAAATTATATGTATAAATACACATATGGGTATGGGGCGGGTTGGGTACTAAGGTACCCATATCCGCACCCGTACCCATAAAAAAATGCGGGTAATTACCCGTGCCTATGCCCATCCCCATTGATTGGGTAATTACCCTACCCATCATGGGTAATTTTTGCGGGTACCCATAGGGTCCGTTACCCATTGCCATCTCTAACTAAAATCCAACAAAATATGAAAAAAGATCCCCAATTAAATCTTGTTCATTCAAAAATCCAAAACTCTTCATGCTAACAACAATAATGTGACAATATTAATGCATATAATCTGGGGATTCCAAGTTCATAGTATAAGCAAACAAATCGCAATTTCATTCAAATTTCTACGCTACCAAATCCACAATTATTCAATATGCTCAAACAATTAGATCAATTCATCCTACCAAGCATACCCAACAACATATGAACCATATTGTATCCCCAATTTGAACAAAATCATCATAACAAAGCAATCCTCAAATTCGAACCCTAGGATCAAATTTCAACAAATCTCAGTTTTGCACTGATTGAATCACAAAACACAGGTAACATAATCATAATCCAACATAAAAATAAGAACTAAACAGGAGGAATTAGCATAGCTTGAGATATTTGGGAAAAGGATAGAGGGAATTTGACAGGGTATATGAAGCGTGTGAAAAGTGGGAGAGAAATAGAGAAAAGAGAGATTAAAATGGGGATCTGCAACTGGAACGGCTGGATTGACCAGACCAAAACAAAACACAAAACACACCAAAAACAAGAACAAAAACTAACTAAATCTAAAAACAAAAAGCAAATTGAAAATAAAAAAGCCAAAATTATTTTGGGAACTTACAGCAATCAAGGATGTCCCGGTGGCCTGATATGCTATCTTGAATTCTCCATGCTTTGTATTCCATCCCCCGGTTAAGCTTACCCGAGATGTTGTTTAATGTTTCATCCGACCCAAATATCTCATCAAAATCATAAAGTCGACCCAAATATACAATTGATTTCTCTCCCAAGTTAACAATCATTTGCATCAAGCAAAGATTAAGACATTGCAATAAATACAAAAGAATCATTCTGAAAGAATTTTTTGTTATTTGTATCTCAATGTTTTCATGAGAAGCCAAAACTTAGCTGCCCTACAAAATTGTGTCTGCAGTTTCCGCGGGAACATAAAAATGGATTTAAATATGTTGTCACACCTACCAATAGTCACCACAAGAACAGATTCCCTGTTTGAAATGGTGCAAGCATATTGAATCATATACATATATTTCACACACAATTTTTTCCGAGACCAACTTAGCAAACCTGTGGCAGTGGTCACACATTCTCAGGTTCTTCACCATTCTAATAGTTTGCGGTGGCTGACGAGGCTTGATCACAGCATACGCTAATGCTAGCATTTCACTATGAATTCCAGTAGTTTCTCTGTTTTCCTCCTCTTGGATGCTGAGTTTGTCATTATGCTTTGATTCCTTCGTATTCATTTCGATGCTTGCTATCCAAGAACGCACACATTTACCATCAAGCCGGGAAAAATCACCACTGACAAAACCATGAACTGTGTTTTTGCCTTCAATCCAACTACATCCGATAGGTCCAGTCAGGACTTTTCTTGTTCCAGGCCTTTTTATCTTCGAAGACTGCCAGGATTCCCCACGTAAATCATATAACTGTGAAACCAACCTTCGGGTGGAAGCATTATCCGGCTCCAGTTCAAGCAACCTTTCCCCTGCAAGGATTGTCAATTTAACATTCCCTTGCCTTCGACAAGCAGTTAATACAGCAGACCAAATAGAGACACTATGTTCTATGTGGAGACTGTTAATAAAGTTGAATGCTTCATCAAGCTTCCCTGAACGACCATATAAATTTACCATTGCAATGTAATGATCTAAACATGGTAAGATCTGATACTCTTCAGTCATCAGAGAAAAAATACGCGTACCCTCATCAACTTTCTTAGCTAGACCATAGGCAGAAATTAAACTCGCAAATGTACTTCTATTTGGGTTATAACCCAGTTTCCTCATCCGTTCAAAGAGCTCAATAGTCTCGCTAGCACATCCATGTAACACGTAGCCAGTTGCTAATGTGTTCCAAGTGATGATATCCATGGATGGCATTGCATCGAAAATGGATTTTGAGTATTTTATATTCCCACACTTCGCATATGTGTCTATGATAGAATTTGCAACTGAAACATCAGATTCCAAATTGCTGCGTATGACACAGCAGTGGATCTCTTTGAGCTTCCTTAGTGCAATCAAATTTGCACATGCAGGTAAGATGCTCAAAATTGTAATTGGATTGGGTTTGACGCCAGAAAACTGCATTTTCCGGAAGATCCTCATTGCTTTATCCTTCTGGCCATGATGCAAGTACCCTGCAATAAGCGCATTCCATGAGGCAGTGTCTCGCCTGACACCTCCATCCGTCTCCATCATATGGAACAGATCCATAGCCTGATCCTCATCTCCATTTTGAATGTACCCTGTGATCATCACATTCCATGTGACAGCATTTGGAAAGACATTTGACTCTCGCATTTGTTTGAAGAGGTCATGTGCAACCCCGCAATAGCCAGCTTGGCAATAACCTGCAATCATTGAATTCCAAGTATAGACATCTTTCTCTGAGATCATATCAAAGACCTGTCGGGCAGCATCAAGCTTCCCACACTTGGAATACATATCAACAAGTGAATTACCCACAAGCACATCATCACCATAGCCAAGCTTTATCGCAACCAAATGAACTTCCTTCCCTTTTTTAATATCTTTCTGAAGGGAACAAGCCGAGATAGAACTCATAAGTGTAATACCATTTGGTTCAACCCCAGCTAGAAGCATCTCCCTGAACAAAACTAATGCCTCAAACCTCCTATTATTTTGAGCAAAACCCAAAATCATACTAGTCCATGTACACACATCAGGTCTCACTCCAGAAATTTTCATGTCGTTCATCAACTTCATCGCAACATCACACTTCCCCAATTGACTATAGCTTGAAATCAATACATTCCAGGTGATAACATCTGGTTCCAGACCCTTCTCTTGCATAAACTTAAAGGATCTCTGCGCCTCTGCTATATTGCCCGACTGGCAATAACCCGTAATCAATGCATTCCAAGACACTCTATCACTCGCTAGCATCCCATCAAAAAACCTCTCAGCAGAGTTCAACCATCCACATTTCGCATAAACAGAGAGAATCGAGTTATTGACACGAAGATCACCATTCACCCCGCGTTTGATCACCATCCCATGAATCAATTCCCCCGTCTCCACATCTCTACAGTTCCCACAAGCCTGCAAAATCTTGGGCAGCAGGTAATCATCTGGAACCACACCACCATCCTCCATCATCCAATAAAACAGGGCCACAACATCGCCCCACCTCTTCTCCCTCGAAAAGGCGCCAATCATCGCTGACCACGCATACAAATTCCTTTCACGCATTTCATCGAACACCTTGAATGCATCAGCCAAAGACCCGCACTTGGCAAACATGCCAACCAACTTGGTGTCAAGAAATGGGTCGGGTTGGTCCATCCATTTCTTGACGCGGGCATGGATCTTGTAGCACAAATCGAGTGAATTGGAATGGACGCAGGATTCAATGAGGTAAGAGAGAGTGCTGTGCCTTACCGTGGAGCCGCAGGAGTCCAAGGCAGAAATAGCTTCGGTTAAACGGCCGAGTTTGCAGAGGCGCTTTAAGTAGGCGTCGCTGGTGAATTTTGGCGAAGCATTTCTCGAATGAAGTTTGGATTTTGAAGGAGTTTCTACCAATTTTGATGGAGTTATGGTTTTGCAGGGAAGAATTAAGCAATCCATACAGGGATAGAGGCAAAGAGCAGAGGACTGCTGCTTTTTCTCTGTCTGGTCGAAAGAAGAAGATTTTGAGCCACACCCCCCACAATTATCAGTGATAGCCTTTAAATTCATTTTTTTCTCCATTTTATATTCAGTAATATTTTCCCAATTATTTTTTGAAGGACAGTCCCATGAACCGTCTAACGCGGATGTCTTACGTTAGACTACGGGTGAAAATAGGTGAGGCTACTCGATGCCTTATCTAACCTATTTTGTATTTATATTATATCTAAAAGTAAAATAGTTTGTGTAAATAGAAAATTGTCAAATTTTTCGGCATAAACTGTCTCTTCAGAAAAAGAAATATATATTATTTAATTAAAAATGTGGTTATATTAATTAATATATCAAATTTACTACTATAAATTCTATCCAAAAAATACTATAATATTAACCATATAATTACATATCCGTAAATAGTGTTAATATATCCATAATATTATGCATATCTACACAAGATATAACATCCTATAATTATATTAATCAATACACGTGTTATATTCTATTTCTATATTTATGCTATCTATAAAACACAATATAATATCTATAATTATGTCATATTAATTAGATATATTGTATATAATTATTTTATATATAGAAACGTAATAATAAATATATCCTACAATGTTTACATATGATATAATTAATGTATATATACATAACAATATTATTCTAGATATAAGTTAATCAATTTATATATATGTGTGTGTGTGTCTATATATCTAATTTTTTGGACTAATATATCACTCTCTTTTATATTACATAAAATCCTATTCACTTATATTTTCCTAAAAAGTTGAAATTTTTTTCTCTCCATATATTTGTAAGGTTAAATTCGAGAGAGATGATGTCAAAATATATAAAACAACAAACATTTTGACACAAAAGAAAAAACCTAACAAGCCCCAGTTTATTTATAATAAAATATATAATTAATTAAGGTAATAATATCAATCATTTAATTGTAGAATCAATCTAGCTATATATTTATTTATTTTTCATTGATTATACAATACATTGATTTAGCCGAAAAGTGTAAAACAAATAGTGTTATATATTCAACTGATGAGTGTTCTTTATTATATATAATATTAAAATATAGAGTTGCACTTCCCTATAGCAGGTCTTATATGAGACTAAATGAGACGGCGCGTGGGGCCACGCGCGCACACGTCCGTCTATTTTTTTTTCCTGGCAATTCTTTTACTTTTTTTTCATTTTTTTATCCAATTTCACCCCAAAAAAAAACTCTAAAAAACACAAAATGAACTCCTAAAAATACCTCCAAAAAACCCTAAAAAACACAAAATAAACCCCTAAAAAACCCCTCAAAAAACTCTAAAAAAACCAAAAATACCCTAAAAAAATTTGGTCAAAGGGCGGGTTTGACCGGGTCAAAGGACGGGTTTGACCGCGTTGATCGGGTCAAAGCGCGGGTTGGTCCGACCTGTCTCATATAGTGCTATTTGTAACAGGTGAATGGAAGTGTTTGCCTAAAATATAATATACTAATTAATTTTTTTTAAAATATATATGTTTTAAAAAATATTATTTTCAAAGCATTCAACCCTAATTCTACATCACACACAGTTCACACACACAACACAAGCAACGCCTTTGAAGCCTGAACAGTCTCTCTACTCTCTCCGTCTCTCTATCAGTCTCTCTACTCTCTGTAGGCTCTCTACTCTCGTATATTCTTATTATATCAATGAATTTGTGAAGATTGAAGCACGTTTCAGCATTTCCATGTTTCTAGCCTTCCATCTGCCAAAGAATTCAATCACTCCTGCAGGTGCGAGGTCTCTGGTTTTTTGTTTTCTTAATTTATGCGAATGTGGTTTGTTCATGTCTTGCTCTTGTTGCAGTTTTAGTAGTGAGCTTTATTTGCAAATTGCAACTGAATTAATCGTATCTTAGTTAATTAGTAAGAAAATTTGGTGCATTGTGGTTGATATAATTTAAGAACCATTTGGCAGATATATAAATATAGGATTAAGTGAAACTATGTATAATATTTGTTGCTGTCTTTTTTTTTTCCTTCTATTTTTGTAGAAATATGGTGTGAATGATTGGAGATTTTTTTCACAATTTGGGCTATGCGTGATTCTTGGATGATTTGGCTAGCCTAGCCCAATATCTGGGTTGTTCACCCCATTCTCAATTTTTAACGAGTGATTTAGATCATCTTATTAAATATTATTGAGTGTTGTATGACATTGAGGTTCAATGTTGCACTCGATGTCAGACAGACTCCCTGCGACATCGTCTGTGACATAGTCGTAACTAATCTTATCCTTTCCTAGTTTTATTTATTATTTTAATGAATAAAATAATTTTAGATATCTTAAAATATATGTGTATATCCACGAAATAGATATTTCAAATAAATGGATATATACATATTAGATATATTATTTAAATAGAGTTTGACGAAATCAAAACTCTATCTCCTATTTTTAGGGCTTCTTGTTTTCTTTTATTTAACCTCTTTTCTTTTTCAGATTTTTATTTCTGGAATATTTGGAAAATAGGCGAGAACGTGGGATATGGCTTCAACCATGCCATGGAAACGGTGTTCTTCTCACACACGATGGAGTAGTGATGAAGAGCGGTTATCTCCAACCCACGATCAAGAGAGAGAAGACTTGAGCCTTGTCTATTCAAGTGAAGAAGCATATAAGGGATATGATCGACACTTGAAGACTCATTCAAGCTCAATCTATTTTCCGCTGCGTGAAGATTGAAGAAAGCTTGAGTCACAAACTTAGTGTAAGTTTTGTTCTTCGTTTCTTCTTCTATCTTAACGTTTGTTGTTGTTCAATCCTTTCACGGAATAGATTGTACAAATTAGGATAGATAGCAAGGTTGTGAAACCTTTACTAGTTTGTATACAAATTGACGGGATGTCAATTTGTTTGTTTTAGTTTGTGTACAAGTTGACGGGATGTCAATTTGTATGTTGTAGTTTGTATATAAATTGACGAGATGTCCATTTATATGTTTTAGTTCTTTTTAGTGATAGTCTAGATTAGAACTTATACATGTTGCTGAAGTGTTGAGAGCTTTTGCGTCCAACATCGACAGCTTGAAAATTTTGTACTCATAGTAGTATAATTTCGCCCTGTGGCAATCATACACATGTTGTGTGTGATTTAAAAATTAATTCGTGTATTATTGTGCATTTTATTTCCTGCATATTTGTGTTAAGATAGTTTGTGTTAACTGTCTTTAACATTGAGTTTGACATTACGAATCTATGTCTAATTTCAGTGTTTGTGGCAACAAATTTCAACATGTGGCATCAAGAGCCGGTACTTAACACACTAAGTATTCGATCCTTAGTTTGTTCACTCACTAAAAGATGGATATTCAGATCAATCAGTGCCATCCTCTGGCATTGGATAGTAATGGCAAGAATTATGCTATGTGGAAATCGCGCATGAAGATGTATATCAAGTCCATCGATGAGAGGGCTTGGTTGGTTGTAATTGAAGAATGGTCTCCACCGAGGATGGAAGGGCCGAATGGAGTGTTCATTCTTACTCTGGAGACTCAATGGACTAATGATGATCGAATCATTTCCAACTTCAATTCGAAGGTACTCAATGCTATTTTTGTTTCGGTTGATGTTCCGTGCTTCAAAATGGTGTGTAATTGCACCATGGCATGTCAAGCATGGAACATACTGCAGGAACATTGTGAAGGAAGTGTACAACAAACAAAGCTTAGGCTACTCACTTCCAAGTTCGAAACTCTGCGAATGTTAAAAGATGAGACTATCTCAATGTACACTGAACGATTGTGTGAAGTGTCAAATGAATCTACAGCTCTCGGATGTCCGATCTCGAACGAAAACATGGTTAGCAAACTTCTTCGCACACTTCCGGAGAGATTCAACATGAAAATCTCAGCAGTTGAAGAAGCTCACAATGTATCAAACATGAGTTTAAGTGAAGCAGTGAGCATTCTACTCATGTTTGAGATGAATCTTGAAAACCAGAAATCAAACACCTCCTCCAAAGGAATTGCACTTCAATCAGTAACATCAAGTTCGGATGTTCAACTTGATGTCGAGAACATTCAGGAGATTACTGAAGATGAACCCTTGAGTGTTGCACTACTTATGAAGAAGTTCAATACCCTTGTTCGGTCAATGAAGAAAGGTTCGCCAACCTTCAAAACACGTAGACTGTTTGATTCTCCCTCGTCGACATCATTTGGATCGACAAAATCATCAAAGTCTCCAGATGTTGCAATGAAGGACATTGACTCAGTTCAATGTAGGGGATGTTCTGGCTTTGGACACTATGCCAATGAATGTCCTACTGTCCAAAGGAAGTAGAGAAGAAATTACAGTGTTGCCATGTTAAGTGACGAATCCGGTGATGAAGAAGCTGAAAAACAAACTGTTTTGTTTCTAAAAGTCAATGATGACTTAGATGGAATGATTGACGCTTTAACTGACATGGATAGTGGTGATTTTGACTTAGATGGAATGATTGACGCTTTAAAAGATAAGACTATCTCAATGTACACTGAACGATTGTGTGAAGTGTCAAATGAATCTACAGCTCTCGGATGTCCGATCTCGAACGAAAACATGGTTAGCAAACTTCTTCGCACACTTCCGGAGAGATTCAACATGAAAATCTCAGCAATTGAAGAAGTTCATAATGTATCAAACATGAGTTTAAGTGAAGCAGTGAGCATTCTACTCATGTTTGAGATGAATCTTGAAAACCAGAAATCAAACACCTCCTCCAAAGGAATTGCACTTCAATCAGTAACATCAAGTTCGGATGTATAACTTGATGTCGAGAACATTCAGGAGATTACTAAAGATGAACCCTTGAGTGTTGCACTACTTATGAAGAAGTTCAATACCCTTGTTCGGTCAATGAAGAAAGGTTCGCCAACCTTCAAAACACGTAGACTGTTTGATTCTCCCTCGTCGACATCATTTGGATCGACAAAATCATCAAAGTCTCCAGATGTTGCAATGAAGGACATTGACTCAGTTCAATGTAGGGGATGTTCTGGCTTTGGACACTATGCCAATGAATGTCCTACTGTCCAAAGGAAGCAGAGAAGAAATTACAGTGTTGCCATGTTAAGTGACGAATCCGGTGATGAATAAGCTGAAAAACAAACTGTTTTGTTTCTAAAAGTCAATGATGACTTAGATGGGATGAGGATTCCGGCACAGATGAGGACTCT
The DNA here is from genome assembly GCA_026008535.1 of Perilla frutescens. Classification (NCBI taxonomy): domain Eukaryota; kingdom Viridiplantae; phylum Streptophyta; class Magnoliopsida; order Lamiales; family Lamiaceae; genus Perilla; species Perilla frutescens. The sequence goes on from BRKX01000019.1 coordinate 38,967,060, forward strand.
CCTCTTGACGTCACGCAAGCCTTCAGTAAGATTTTCCATTCTGAAGAGGCTAAGAAATCCCATGCTCTTTATGTTAAGAGAACTCTTAAAGTTGAGAAAATGATAGATGTTCTTAACTTTAAAAAATATGGGATGGATGTGTTTCTTAAGGAGAGAAGTTTGTGGAAATCTGTTACGTCACTGGTGTCATATGATCCCGATGTTATTCATGAATTCTATGCTAATATCATTTCTGATATGGGAGATCCCTCTAAACTGTGTTTTAGAACTGTGTATGTTAGGGATAAAATCTATAAGTTTTTCCCTAATGTTATTAACACTGTTGAAACCGTTGGTATATGTATGTATTTTGTCTTTCTTTTATGTTGTGCAGATGAAATTTAATTGAGGAAAAATAGGAACATGTGGGTACATTGACCATGTCTTGAAGATAAAGTCCAAGATATGTTTGTTCCTATATCTATGGGAAGGTTGTTGTTTGCGACTAAAGTCAAGGAGTGATGATAGGAGTGCGTTTCGTGCAAGACATATGAGTAGAGGCCAAGTATATTGTTTTGTATGATAGGAATCTGTTGTATAGTGTTAGATACGAATTCTTAGAGATATTTTCAGATCTGTATTGAGAGATACTAGTTTTCTACAAGTGTTAGTTAAGAAAACTTTAGTCACAACCTTCTGCAAAGGAAGAGATAAAGTGTCTTAAGTTTAGTAAAATTTACTTGTAGTGTTTTTGTAATTCACAAATTCATATAGTGAATATTTCGCCCTGAGGCACTTCGCGAGATTATAGAAATATAATCTCGTGAAATTTTCCAATCCATTGTTTGTTACTATATTTCCGCCGCATGTTCAAAGTTATCTCAATTTTAGATACAACTTTGATCACAACTCTGTCAGAAATGAGAGTTCGGTTTCTTCAATTGGCATCAAGAGCTTACAATTGACACACTAAGTGGTGATCCTACTTTTGTGAGTACAATGGATTGTACAAACCCATTGTTCAACAAACCTCCTGTTCTCGATGGGATGAACTATTCCTTTTGGAAAGTTCGAATGCGAGTATGCATCAAATCCATTGATGCAAGAGCTTGGAATGCTGTTCAAAAGACATGGACGCATCCTAAGACCATAGATGCTGAAGGTGATACTATTCGTACCTCTTCAGAAGAATGGACCAGGTCACAAAATGAAGATGCTACCTTCAATGACAAGGCACTCAATGTAATTCAGTCTTCTTTGGACATTCAAATGTTCAAACTCATAAGAAATTGTGAGTCGGCCAAGGAAGCATGGGATATCCTTCAACAACATTGCGAAGGCGATGTTGGAATTAAAGAATCACGTCATCGTATTCTCACCACAAAATTTGAGAATATGAAGATGGTGGAAGATGAAACAGTTGGAGAATATTTCAACAAATTGCTTGAGATTGCAAATAAGTGCACTGATCTTGGTGATCCAATCACCAACAAAAGGTTAGTCTCTAAAGCCTTGCGAACTCTAACACCTCGTTTTGATATGAAGGTTGTTTCTATTGACACGGCAACAACCACTGGATGTTTGGACTTCACAAAGCTGATGAATGACCCGAAGACCTATGAAATGGAGATGAATGAGAAGAGTGGGTCAAAGAAGAAGGGAATTGCCTTGACAACTGGATCAACTTCAAAGTCAACTTCACCCTATGATGAAGACGAGGATGAAGATCTTGAATAAATCAGTGAAATGAATCCAGACTATGCTCTTCTCACCAAAAGACTCAACACTCTCATTCGAGCTAATAGAGGAAAACAACAGAAGGGAGGAACTGAACAACGTAAGCCTCGCCATGACTCGTCCGGACCTTTGGTGATTTATGAAAAGATGAACTCACCTGGAATAGAACCCAAGATCATAAAGCGTGCTGCATCAGATCACTTTAGACCAAAGGAAGTGAAAGATTTCTCCAAAGTCCAATGCTATGAGTGCAAAGGCTATGGGCACTTTGCAAATGAATGTGCAAACACTTTTAGGAAGCTTGGAAAACCTGTCACTTTTCTATCCTTCAGTGATAATGAGCTGGACACCTCGGGGATTTCAGTGGAAGAAATCTCGAATGATGCAAACTACGAACACGCAGCCTTAACTGCAGTATGTGCCGAATTGGACAATTCAAAGATTGCTGAAGTTGAGATAACTTCTGACAGGTATGATGAGTCCTATCATGAAACTCTCTTCTGCTTTAATACTGTGATCACTACTGCAGATGAGGAAGAAGAAGAAGTTACTGAAGAAGAAACTCTGGAGTTGCTAATAAAGTTGTAGGAACTCTACAAGGAGCTGTACGCTAAGTGGATAAAACAGTGCAAGGAAATTGAGTCACTCACTGACGAATCCACTAATCAGAAGACATCTCTTGCAAAGTTGGAAGTTATGTTGACAAAGAAAGATGCAGAGATTGATGATATGAGGATTCAACTCAATCTTGCAAAGGCAACTTTCAAAAAGTTCAACACAGGTACTTCTAAACTTGATGAGATTCTTGCACACACTCAGGTAACTTCTCATGGCATAGGTTATGATAAAACTGTAAAAACTGCCTTTACTCAAATTCTGTCCACAAGTGGAAAACCCTTTGTGAAAGCTTAAGAAGGTCACTCTACTTCATCAATGAGTAAAAAGCGTAGGAGATTTGTTTGTCATTATTGTTTTCTCCCCGGGCATATAAAACCATTTTGTCATAGGTTTCTGCAAGAACATAAAAAGGAGATTCATTTGAGAACACAGGCCTCAAAATCAGGTCTTTCAGTCAAAAATGACAAAACAAAGAACTTGGTCTGGAAGCCCAAAGCTGCCTCCAAAGACACCTGTAAAGTTGTCTTCACTGCATCAGTATCTGATGATTCGACAACTTGGTACTTTGACAGTGGGTGTTCTCATCACATGACTGGATCTCAATGTTATCTGACCAACTATCAAAAGATCAATGGTAGTGAAGTCACATTTGGGGGAGGAACGAACGGCAAGATTGTAGGACATGGTATCTTGAACAGTCCTGGTCTTACAAAGCTGTCCAATGTATCACACGTTCAAGGTCTTACAGCAAACCTCATCAGTATCAGCCAGCTCTGTGATGACAACTTCACTATCATCTTTGATAAGCAAAGCTGTACTGTGGTTGACACCGATGGCAACCATGTAATCTCTAGGGAAAGATCTTCAAATAATATTTATGAAACTAAAAGAAAAGGCTGTTTGAGTGCACAGGTTAATGATGTACAACATTGGCATCAAAAATTGGGTCATACAAATTTCCGCAACATGGAGAACCTTCAGAGACTCAATGCTGTTCTTGGAGTGCCAAAGTTGAACATATGAAATCCAAGATTGTGTGGAGAATGTCAAAAAGGAAAGCAAGTTAAGGTCTCACACCCTGTTGTAACAACTTTCAAGAGACCTTTTGCTACACAAAGCTGCTTTGAATTGCTTCACATGGATCTTATGGGGCCTGCAGAGGTAGAGAGCCTTAGAGATAAACAGTATTCATTTGTGATTGTCGATGACCTCTCAAGGTATGTTTGGGTAAAATTCCTAAGTAACAAAGGTGAAACCTATGATGCGTTCTTGGAATTATATGCTAAAGTTAGAAATTTCTACCATTCTTATGTTAAAAGAATTAGATCTGACCATAGTAGGGAGTTTGAAAATCTTCAACTTCTAAACTTTTGCATAAAAGAAGGCATTCATCATGAATATTCTGCTCCTAAAACACCCTAGCAAAATGGTGTGGCCGAAAGGAAGAATAGAACTCTGCAAGAGATGGCCACTGTCATGTTGCATTCTAAGAAATTATCCAAACGTTTTTAGGCTGAAGCTTTAAACACTGCATGCTATATAAGTAATCGTGTAAACTTAAGAACCGGAACCACTATGACGTCATATGAAATTCTAAATGGTAGAAAACCCAACCTAAAATACCTATATGTTTTCGGTTGTGTTTGCTACATTTTGAATGATAGGGATTATCTGTTCAAATTTGATCCCAAGAGTGATAAAGGTGTGTTTATTGGTTATTCGCTTAATAGTCATGCTTACCGTGTCTATAACCTCAGAACAAAAACAGTTATGGAAAGTGTTAATGTAAGATTTGATGATTTTGCCAGCTTATACACTCCTGAAGAAGATTTTAACGATGTGATTGAGATACAGGCAAGGACAGAAAAAACCGCTGAGATAGAAGGAAGAGTCAACACTGAAGTTGAGCCCACTTCAGAGACAGATGAGGATACAACTACAGAAGGATCTGGTTCAAATTTCCACTTAAATGAGTCAGAGATTCCTGAAGTAGTGCATGGAAGCACTAGAAGAGATCCACCAAGGAAAATTCACAAAGATCATCCAATTGATAAAGTCATTGGAGATATACATGAAGGGGTCAGAACTAGAGGAAAAACTCCTGCTAACTACAAGGAAATGGTAAGGATGGTATGCATGTCTTGTGTAATTAATGAAGTTGGTGCTGTTGTCTTCTTATCCATGTTCGAACCCAAAAATGTAAATGAGGCATTAAAAGATGAGTTCTGGATAAGTGCCATGCAAGCCGAGCTACTTGAGTTTGTTAGAAACAAAGTCTGGACACTTGTGCCTAGACCTTCTGGGATAAACGTGATAGGAACTAAGTGGATATTTAAAAATAAAACTGATGAATTTGAAAATGTCATTAGAAATAAAGCCCGCTTAGTTGCCCAAGGTTATACTCAAGTAGAGGGGATTGACTATGATGAAACTTTTGCTCCCGTTGCACGAATAGAGTCCATCAGGTTATTTTTTGCCATTGCATGTTATCTTAATATTACTCTTCACTAAATGGATGTTAAGGCAACATTTTTAAATGGAGTACTTGAAGAGGAAGCTTACGTGGAACAACCCAAAGGCTTTGAAGATCCAACAAATCCAAGTCATGTGTATAAATTACATAAGGCATTGTACGGACTAAAACAAGCTCCAAGAGCTTGGTATAGTCGCTTAACCGAATTTCTGCTTGCATTTGGATTTTCCAGAGGTCATGCCGATAAAACACTATTCCTCAAGAAAGAAAAAGACTTGCTTACGATTGCTCAAATCTATGTTGACGATATAGTGTTTGGATCGACAAGTGAGAAAGCTTTGAAGGAATTTGTTGAAGCAATGTCCACGACTTTTGAAATGATTATGGTCGGTGAGCTTAGCAATTTTCTTGGACTTCAAGTCAAGCAAAAAGAAAATGGTGTTTTCGTCTCACAGACAAAATATGCCAAAAATCTTGTAAAGAAGTTCGGTTTGGAGAATGCAAAGCACATGAGAACTCCCATGAGTACGACTGAAAAGCTGTCAAAGGATGCAGTTGGACCTGAAGTTGATCCAACTGTATACAGATCAATGATCGGAAGTCTTCTCTATCTAACTGCTAGTCGACCAGATATCATGTATAGTGTGTGTGCATGTGCTAGATTTCAGTCCTGTCCCAAGGAGGAACATCTTAAGGCGGTAAAAAGGATCATTCGGTATGTGGTTGGAACATGTGAATTGGGTATTTGGTTCACGAAGGACACAACTACAGATCTTATTGGATACAGTGATGCTGATTGGGCTGGAGAAATAGATGATAGACAGAGTACAAGTGGAGGATGTTGCTATCTAGGAAACAACCTCATCTCTTGGCACAGCAAAAAAGCAAAATTGTATCTCATTATCCACAACCGAGTCCGAATATGTGGCCGCCGGGAGCTGTTCAACGCAGTTGATATGGCTGAAATCGATGTTGGATGATTATGGCCTGGAAAGCAATCCCTTGGTGATGCTCTATGATAATACAAGTGCCATCAACCTTGCAAAGAACCCAGTTCATCATTCCAAATCCAAGCACATTCACTTAAGGTATCATTTTATTAGGGATTTAGTTGAAAAGAAGCTATTAAAGTTAGAGTATATTAGTACAGATAATCAATTGGCTGATTTATTTACAAAAGCTTTAAGTTATGAGAGATTCTCAATTTTGAGGAAATCTCTTGGCTTGTGTTCTATATGAAAAGTTATGTTGACCCAACTGTTGTCACACTTTTGGTATATCATCGTTAACTGTGAAGTTTAACAGATTCGAGGATGAAAAAGCATGTATTAAGGTGAAACCATGACCGTTCTTATAAAATCATATAACTAGATCAAAGATCTTAGATAACTGATATTTATAAGATTCTTTTGGTTATTCATCTATTCATCATCTGTTTCTCTTCTTAAAAAGTTTTCTATGATGTATCAAAAGTATTCTGATAATAAAAATTTTCTTGACAATAGTTGGTTAATTATATATAAATTATAATATAAAAAAAGGTAAATTTTGAAAGTCAGTTGAATGTATCTGGAAATGTATCTTACTCTATCTTTAATACCTATTTTTGACTATATCTTTAATAAATTGATTCATATTTATATGGAGGCAGGTATCTATCAGAAATACATATATCCCTTCATATTTACTTTTATAAGGTCATTCTCACTTAGATTCTCTCGTCCTATTCATCTCATTCCAAAAACCTTTCGTCTCCCTTCAAACCCTTAATCTTTATCTGCTTCGCCATGGATTCTAACAAGATGAAGAAGATTCAAGAATTGCTTAGCGATCCTGAAGCCTCAACATATCTTCGTCATCTCTCAATCTTTCCCCCACAGCCTTCATTTTTCTCTCCGCCGCAACCCATCATTTCTAACCCTTTTCGTCTTCTGTCACCGGAGTCTACTCCAATTCTCCGTCCAAAATTCCTCCTATCTCCTTCTAGAGGTAATGCACCTATGGAGATTTCTCCCGAATTAGGAAGTTGTTCAGAAGTTCAGTCTAAACCCCTCTCACTACCGGCGCCCTCTCCAATTCAATCGTTCTCGGTGTCACCATCTTCAGAGCAGACTATAATCCTAGCCCCCGACGGAGTAATTATGTCGACCTTTGACAATCCTGGTCTCGACACTCAAGTTCTTGACACGCCAGTCCTCGCCGAAGAGCAATTCGACCCGTTTTTTCCTTCTAACGATGAAAATACGTACAATGAAGGTCCAATTGAAGTTCTTTTTTCTGAAATTGAAGAAGAAACTCAGGTGGAGGTATGATAAGTCCATTTATTTCGTGTTTTTAGGGGCGTTTTATCATGTATAAATGTCCTTTTTAGTGTGTTTTGAGTCGCAAAGAACCAGGTTGCGGTCAAGGGCATTTCAAGAGTCGAGTCTGGCGGAAGGGGCAATTTATGCCCAAATATTTACGATTATCTCGCACATATGATCATCAGAGGCACAGAGGACGTCCTCAGTATCCATCCCACATTCGGTCAGTGAAGTGGGCATATCAGATACGGATGGAGCTGACAGACGATGCCGTGCCCACAGTACTCGACCACAGGCCAGAGTGGGCATTCCAGTAGAATTCGAGAGTTAGTTGAAGAACAGCTGGTGGAAAGATAGCTACATTATCCGCGGGAGAGTTGGAGCTAAGCTGGACTCCTGGAAGGTGCTGCAACAAAAGGATAAGCTCAGTCGAGGAGATAAAGCTCAATCTAAGGAGATAAGAGCAATCCCTAAAAAATAGGGATTTGTTGGAGCTGAAGCTTATCCAGTCAAGTCAGCGAGGGCACGCCGTTCCGGATTTTCAGCAGAAGACCCCCGCCTGTGGGGGAGACTCTACTCGGAAATGTAACTACTTAAACAAGTTTAGTTTCTGGAAAAACAGGATAGATACTCTGAAACATTTCTACACTTTAGATTTTCTGCATTTAATTTCCGTACACTGCTTAGGCAGCAAAACAATCCGAAAGGTCTTAAACCTTCGGGACTTAGGTTATGTTTATTTTCATCATCGTTGGAGTTGAGTTTTTAATTAATTAAATCCGTAAGTTTTCGTTTATTTTCATGTCTTTAAATTCTGCAAGTTTAATTATGTCTAGCCTTCTCGGCTAGATCTTTAATTCTGGCGTTTGAATGATGAAATTGGATTAAGCATAAATCTAGACTCGTGAGGCCAAAATGGGCATAGTAATGCATGATTAGTTTCCGTTAATTCTTGTGCCTTGTTCCACGTGAGTGTGTGTCTGAAGTGCCCAATGTGGCTGATCACTCGGTAGGTAAAGAGGGCACACTACTATTAATTGAATTGGCGAATCGTGACTGTGTGTCGGTTCATATAGTAATTAGGGAATTAATGGGTTGTTGTGTGCACAAGAGGAATCAGTTGAACACAACAGATCTGGGTCCGTCTAGGGCACACTGCTGCTTATTTGCTTACATCTCTTAGAGGAATTGGGAGGTGGGTAACTGGTTAGGGGTTTAATCGAAGATGAATCACTTTTAAACTTAAAATGAAAGAATGGATGAGGAGACGCATGAGAGGAATCCGGTCACCATAACTAGATGACCTATCATGTATGAAAATCGGTGTGCCCATGATCGAGTTGTTTTATGTTTAACCAAGATCTAATTCAAATGCCAGAATCGTTTGTTATTTGATTGTTTTCTTTAGTTTCTTTTGCAGATTTAATTTTAGTATAGTGACAACACCAAAACCCCCTTTGTGATTGGTTACTTGAAGATAGAATCGCAACAGCTCTCTGTGGGATCGACCCGTACTCATTGGCTAGCTACGCTCGTTGTGGGCACAGGAGTTTATAAATATATTTTTGCGCGTGAAACGACAGCGCATCAAAATTGGCGCCGTTGCCGGGGAGCTGGTTTCTAGTGATTTTATCTTCCACAATTGGTGAGCCTGGAAGTTGATGCCCAGGGGCTCTTCAGAAGAGACTCTATTGTACGATCCGGAAATAGAGAAGACTTCGAGGAAAAATAGGGCAGCAGTGAAGAGGGCATGCCAAGCAGCAAACAGACCTCGTGAGCCCACACCACCAGAAGACCGAGAAGATCAAGGAGACGAAGGGCACGAGGAGGAAGGACAGTTTGAGAACGGCCACAACATCAACATGGCCGCAAATGGAAATGTCGCGAATGGCAATGCGGATGATAACAGGACTTTAAGGCAGTTGGTCTTCCCGACCAACATGAATCTACGCCCAATGGGCATTACACTCCCAGCTGTGACTCAGAACTGGGATATTCACGCGAACTTTATCCAGATCTTGCTGAAGTTCCACGGAATGCCTGGAGAGGATCCACAAAGGCATTTGCAAGATTTTGAGATGGTTTGCCAAACTCAACCATCCGACCAAGGACGAGAAGAGTACGTGCGGTTGGTTTCGTTCTCTTTCACTCTTCAAGATGGGGCACGGGACTGGCTGTACACATTACCCACTGACGCTGTGACCACATGGAGACAACTCCAACATAAGTTTTTGGAGAAATATTTCCCAGCATCTAGAGTGCAAGAAATGAGAAGAAAGATAGGGAGCCTGAAGATGGGAACTAACGAAAGTTTCTATGACTACTGGGGAAGATTCCAGGCGATGCTGGTGAAATGCCCACAGCACCAGATTACTGAACATGACTTGATTCAGTATTTCGTCGGAGGATTGAGACCACATGAGAGGACGATCGTGAATGCCTCATGTGGAGGATCCATTTTGAACAAACAGTCTGTTGAAGCATTCAGAATTCTCACAGAAATGGCTGAAGACAACCGAGACTTCGGTGGAGAGGGCATTCGGGTTGTAAGTGAAACAGAGAGGGCACCAGACCAGGATAGCAGAATTGATAGATTGTACGATAAAATCGAAAAAATCTTGTCCGGTGCGAGCATGGCGAGGAAGCCCAGACCTTGTGGGGTATGCAAAAGCATATCTCACTTCACGGATGAATGCCCTACTCTACAAGACGAAATGGAAGAAGTGAATGCTATAGGTGGCCAGAATGGGTATTCCAGAAGATATGATCCCCATTCTCAGACTTATAATCCTGGCTGGAGAGACCATGAAAACTTTAGATGGAGAAGGCCGGAGGATGGGCATTCTGGACGCCCATTTCCACCACCCGAAGAGAAAAGGAAGCTAAGTAGGCTGGAAGATCTTGTGTTTGCTATGGCTGAGGAGAACGAGAAGTTTAAGCAAGAGACTCGAGCTGGTCTCTCGCACATGAGCAAACAAATCAATCAATTGGCTCAAGCCATGCACAAGATGGAGGAAAAAAATGGGAAGCTGCCTTCCCAGGTCGAAAATCCAAGAGAACAAGTGAATGCAGTGGCATTGAGGAGTGGAAAAGAGCTTCCGGAGATGGTCAGGCCGAGAGAAGAGAAGGACAATGTGCCCTTGGTGGAAGAAGTGGAAAAAATTCCCACAGAGGATGAGGCACAAGAGACTGAGCAGACTGATGCTGCGCCCATCCCGGAAGTGAAGCAATCTGCCAAGATGCCCACTCCAGAAAGACGGGAACCTCCCTTTCCAGGGAGATTGGCACAGAATAGAAAAGAAGAAGAAACCAGAGAGATGCTAAAAGTATTCAGCAAAGTGGAAATCAACATTCCATTGATCGAGGCAATCAAACAAGTGCCCCGGTATGCCCGATTTCTAAAGGAACTTTGTACCAGAAAGGTGCGATTCAATGACGACGCAAGGTTCCTAGTTGGAGAGAATGTATCGGCTGTGATACAAAGGAAGTTACCCAAGAAGTGTGATGATCCAGGGATGTTCATGATCCCTTGCATTATTGGAGACAGAAAAGTTGAAAAGGCCATGCTGGACTTGGGGGCATCAATCAACGTAATGCCCATGTCGGTGTTCAAAGAATTGAAAATTGGACCTTTGAAGGAGACCCGTGTGGTCATTCAGCTAGCTGACCGGTCCAACGTATATCCAGAAGGCCTTATTGAAGATGTATTGGTCAAGTTGGACGAGCTTATCTTCCCAGCAGATTTTTATGTGCTTGACATGGGCACAGCGACTTCAAAATCTTCAGTTTTGTTGCTGGGAAGGCCTTTCATGAAGACAGCTCGAACCAAAATTGATGTGGACCCACACTGACGTGTGAATTTGATGGGGAGAAGGTGACGTTCAACATCTTTGAAGCCATGAAACATCCTCCGGATACAGAAAATTGTAATTTTGTGAACACATTTCATTACCCGAGCCGTTCTACTTTATCCATGATGAGCAACAGAGAACCACTGGAATGGGCATTGTGGGATGGACTGCTTGACCAGGATGCCCTGGATGAGGAAGAGGATATAAGGGATGGAATTATGATGCTTTATTCATTGGAACAAATGCCACACGGATGTGTGGACTATGGTGTGCCCATTCGGAGAAACGATGATAAGCTGATGCCTTCTATTATCAAAGCACCCAAGCTGGACTTGAAGGCATTACCAAGGCATCTGAAATATGCCTATTTAGGGAATAATGAGACTCTCCCTGTAATCATAAGTGCGGGGTTGAATCAAGCTGATGAGCACCGACTTTTGAGATTGTTGAGACTGTACAAGGAGGCACTCGGATGGACATTGGCAGATATAAAGGGCATTAGCCCAGCGATTTGCATGCACAAAATTTTGTTGGAGGATGATGCAAAACCCGTTCGTGATCCACAAAGAAAGCTCAATCCAGTGATGAAGGATGTGGTGCTAAAAGAGATAATTAAGCTTCTGGACCAGGGCATTATATACCCGATTTCAGACAGTAAGTGGGTCAGTCCAATCCATGTTGTGCCCAAGAAGTCGGGCATTCAAGTTGTGAAAAACGAAAAGGAGAGCTTGTGCCCACACGACTGCAAACTGGCTGGAGAGTTTGCATCGACTACCGAAAGCTGAACACGGTCACGTGGAAGGATCATTTCCCACTTCCGTTCATTGACCAGATGTTGGAGAGACTAGCAGGAAACAAGTTCTTTTATTTCTTGGATGGATATTCAGGATACATGCAGATTGCAGTAAGTCAAGAGGACCAGGAGAAAATAACATTCACGTGCCCATTCGGGACGTTTGCCTATCGCAGAATGCCCTTTGGCCTCTACAATGCTCCTGGCACATTTCAGCGATGTATGATGATCATATTCTCTGATTTGCTCGAGAACTGCATTGAAGTATTCATGGATGACTTCACAGTATACGGGAGCTGCTTTGATCGATGTTTAGACAATTTAGAGAAGGTGTTGCAGCGTTGTGTGAACAAATGCCTAGTGCTGAACTATGAAAAATGTCATTTCATGGTCAGAGAGGGCATTGTACTGGGACATGTGATTTCCGAGATGGGCATTGAGGTCGACAAAGCCAAGGTGGATATAATCGAGAAATTACCATACCCCACGTCAGTGAAGCAAGTAAGAGGATTCCTGGGGCACGCTGGATTCTACAGGAGGTTCATAAAGGATTTTGCAAAAATTGCCTAGCCTATTACTCACTTATTGCAGCAAGATGTTCCATTTGAATTTAATGAAGAGTGTAAGAAGGCATTCAATGTTTTGAAGAAGCAACTGGTCACGGCACCGGTTATTCAACCACCAGATTGGGGAATGCCCTTTGAGATTATGTGTGACGCCAGTGGCTACGCTGTGGGCGCGGTACTGGGTCAAAAGAGAGGAAAGGAAAGTCATGTAATTTACTATGCCTCCAAGACTCTAAATGGGGCACAGTGTAATTACACCACTACTGAAAAGGAGCTATTGGCAGTAGTATTTGCATTTGAGAAGTTTCGATCTTATCTCTTGGGGGCAAAGAGCATTGTCTATACAGATCATGGTGCCTTGAGGCACTTGATGACCAAGAAGGAGACGAAACCAAGACTAATTAGGTGGATCTTACTCCTGCAAGAGTTTGATGTTGAGATTAAAGATAAGAGTGGGGCACAGAACCTGGTAGCTGACCATCTGAGCCGGGTGCTGAATGAGAAAGACGACGAAATGCCCATTGCCGATCATTTTCCTGATGAGCATTTGTATTCAGCGAGGGGCATTCCAGCACCCTGGTATGCGGATATAGTGAACTTCCTTGAGTCCGGGGAGATGCCTATTGGGTACTCAAGGTACCAGAAAAATAAACTAAGGTATGAGAGTAAGTTCTATGCATGGGATTGCCCGGTTCTATGGAGGAGGTGCGCTGATCAGATAATTAGAAGATGTGTCCCCGATGAGGAGATAGATGAAATTCTAAAGCATTGTCACAATTATGCTTACGGAGGGCATTTCGGACCAAACCGAACAGCGAGAAGAATTTTAGATTGTGGGTTCTTTTGGCCCACAATATTCAAGGATGCCCACAACATCTGCAGAAGGTGTGACCAATGCCAGAGGGTAGGGAACATCACAAGAAGAAATGAAATGCTCATGACGCCAATCATGCCAGTGGGAGCCAATACATTATCCTGGCAGTTGATTACGTGTAAAAATGGGTAGAAGCAAAGGCTACTCCCACCAATGATGCAAGAGTAGTAGCCGCATTTCTGAAATCCCACATTTTCAGTCGGTTTGGTTTGCCCAGGTCCATCATCAGTGATCAAGGGACCCATTTTTGCAACCAAACACTGGAGAGATTGTTGAAGAAGTATGGGGTTCACCATAGGGTCACCACACCTTACCATCCCCAAGGAAATGGCCAAGCTGAAGTCTCAAATCGAGAAATTAAAGCCATTCTTGGAAAGGTTGTGGGGTCCAAACCGAAAAGATTGGAGTACTCATCTGGAAGATGCCCTGTGGGCATACCGAACTGCATTCAAGACTCCAATTGGGATGTCCCCATATAGGATGTTATTTGGAAAGTGTTTCCATCTGCCAGTCGAGTTAGAACATAAAGCACGATGGGCACTTCAGAAGCTGAATATGGACCTTGACGCCGCTGGGCATTTCAGGAAATTTCAAATTCAAGAGTTGGAAGAAATGAGAATGGAGGCCTATGATAATTCGGTGCTATACAAGGAAAAGATGAAAAGGCTCCATGATCAAGTGATTCGAAGGAAGAGATTTAGCTCAGGACAGAAAGTCCTATTGTACCATTCAAGGTTCAAGATTATGGGAGGAGGACTGAGGACCAAGTGGGTTGGTCCATTTGAAGTGTATGCAGAATGCCCGAATGGGGCAATTGAGCTGATAAACCCCGATACTGGAGGGCGCTTCAAAGTGAATGGCCACCGTGTGAAAGCTTACCTGGGGCATTCTGATGAAGATGTCACAGTGATCTGGCTCGTGGAGCCCACTTACGCCTGATCTGGGGTAATGTCGTGCCCACGACAATAACTGGGGTGCTACTGGGAGGCAACCCAGGTGTTTTCTTGCCTTAATTCATTTTTATTTATTTTTAATAAATTTTCCATGTTATTAAACTAGTTTAGGGAGCAATTTTACGCTTGTTTTGGATAAGCATGGTGTTTGCAGGTTTGGATAATGAGAGATAAGGATGAAGATAAAATAAATCCCTTAGAAATAGGGATTCTGAAGTGAGGCACGCTGGAGAGATAAAGTTTGTTCCGATTTTTCAGGGATAAGGCTTATCCATTAGCACAGGGCATACTGATCTAGGAGACTCCTAAGGAATTTGGAGAGTCACAAGTCAAATCATAAACAGTAATCCCCTTAATATAAAAGCCTTACCCCACAAAATCTCCACTATCACTTTCACTCGCTTTTGCAAAAAAAAAATCAGAACCTTCTCTTTCGATTTTCTTCTGCAGCCCTAATTTTTGAAAACCTTCAAACATCCAACAATGGCGAATACAAGAGGCAAGAAGGTCGTCCCAAAGGCTGGACCTAAGGCACGTCTGGACTTCGAGACCCCAGCTATCTCTGAAGAGCCCTCTCCAACGAAGGTGGTGAAGAAACCCTCTGCAAAACCTAAGGGGAAGGCTGCAGCTGAAGCAGCCACTTCGAGCAAGCTACCCAAGGAAACCCCACCGGAACAGGAGCCTACGCCTGAAGTTGAGGCGACGGAAGAGAGCTCCGCTACTCTAACTCAAACGGAGCAGCAAGATGCTGAGGCAACTGCTGAGGGCACGCAAGAAGAAGAGGCTACTGAAGAGCCTGAGCCTAAGCCAAAGAAAGTAGCTGAGAAAAAAGCCAAGAAGCCCGTTAAGGCTCCGACTCCTGTGCCGTCGGTGGAGATCGAGGACCTGGAAGACGAAGAAGAAGGAGAGGAAGTTGAAGAGAGGGAGGAGGCCGAAGATGAAGGAGACAGAGACACCGACTTGGACAAATACCTAACTGAAATCGAAGATATTGAGGTTGAGCCCCAACCAGAGAAGGTACCCCTGTTCGAAGAAGAAGGGGCGCCCGCTGACATCAAGAAGCGGGCACTGGAGAAAGCAAAGGGCAAAAGAAAGGTTGGAGAGCCCATTCCAGAGCCAACCGAGCCAGAGATGTCCCAGCAAGGGGACTCTGAAGAAGAGAAGGAGCAGGAGGAGCCCAGTGCGCCCTCCCAAACGCAAGCAGGCTCTGAAGAGCCCTCGGAGGACTCCTCACCCAGGCGAAGGGTGGGGAAAGCTGTTAGAATGAAAGCCGGAGCCAAGCTGGCTGGAGAGACCTCTTCGCGGAAGAGAAAAGCTGAAGAGGGCACTTCAGCCCCTGTGCCTAAGAGAGGCAGAAGGGTGGGGAGCCCCACACCGAGTAAGCCCAGCAGTGGCCCGCCACCAGTCAGGGGCATCATCAACTCTAAGGGAGTCCACCGTGAGACGCTTGCAGCTCTTGGTAAAGAGCAGGAGGTACGTGATTTATTTTCTGCAATTGGTTGGGAATGTTTTTTAGATATGGAGTGTGTGATTTTTCCGTCGTTGTCTCGTGATTTTGTCCAAAACTTGAAAATTAAAGCTGTGAACAAGCCTGCCACTTCTACCAGGGTGTTGTCTTTTAAAATGATGGGTAGGAGTTATTCTTTATCTGCTGATGATCTGAACATATTACTGGGCATCGTGACATACTTGGGCCTCTAGGAGGAGGAGTATGTCGATGCTGTGACTGTAATGCCCGGCTCTGCAGAGAGAGTCGATGCAAAATGGGTTGATATTGGGGATGGATCCGTTTTTCAAAGCGGATCCACTAAGGGATACTGTTTAAATAACGATGCTTTAAGATTCTGCCATAGGGTGTTGGCCTATAATTTTTTCGGCTGTAAGGATAGCTCAAATTCAATCACAAATCAGGAGCTATTCATTTTATGGTGCATGGTGCACAAAATCAGAATCAATTTCGGTTCTGTGGCCATTGCACATTTTTGAGAAATCAAAACACACCCTAGGCATCGTATCTCTTGTGCCCAGTTGATCACCCAACTTGTTGTTAGGCATAGGCTCCTTGATTTGGATGAAACTGATTTGACCCCCCTTCCCCGTGAATATTTTGATCTTAACTGTCTGAGGAGAATGCAAGATGTGGTTGACGATGAGGATGGAAAGCCTGTTTTCTTTGTGCCGGGGGCAGACCCCTCGAGCATGCTTTTAGCTATTGCAGGTACATCGAAGAAACCACCAGCAGGGAAGGCACTGCAGAGGGAGCACCCAGTCGCAGTGATCACAAGGCGTCTTGAGTTGATAGAGAATGCCCAGTTCCAAACAAATGAAAAGCTAACCCGAATAGAAGCAGCCCTGAAGGCCTATTTCAAGCATGTTGGGTTCTCCTACCCAACGTCTGCAACCGAATGACCTGGTTCTTTCTGTCCTTTAGATTAGGTTTTTATTTTTTTTTTGTTTTTGTTATTGTTTTTATTTGTTCTGTTTTCTTGTTGTCTTGTTGTTTGAGTCTGTGTCCACAATTTGCAAGTTGCAAAGTGTGTGGGTGGGTAGTTGAGTCAAAGCATGCTATTCTGTGAGTCTGTGTGGGCATTTCAAGTTATAATCCAATTTTAACTGCTTTACAGAAAAATCAGCATGCCCAATTAAAATAGGGATGACAAACGAGTGTTAGCATGCCCTGTGAGACTTGAGACTATATGCTGTATGCTTCAAATTATAGTTTTCTTTCATTCATAAGTGTGAATAATTCTGTGCCTATGATGTTCTAGAATTTGCCTCTGTTCTGCGTTTAACTCTTGGAATTATTGATGCACATGTAAATGAGATAGGCCATGTTTTGACTAAGCCACTGAAATAAATACCTCCCACCAATGACACAGCCCTTGCACCCCCTTTTGAGCCTATGAAATGCCCTGGCCGATTTTGTTCTGGGATGGTTTATACTTAGCTAGGGCATTATAAAACCTGAAAAGAAAGATGGGAAGGCAAAGTGTTTTCTGGGAAGGCATATATATGAAGGGCTGAAAAAGATAGGGGGAAGGAAGAAAAAAAAATAAAAAAAAAGTGATCAGAAAAAGAAAAAAAAAGGGGAGAAAAGAAAAAAAGAAAAAAAATAGTCTGAATAAAATTCCCCCAAGTTCTAAGTGTTTAGAATGCCCAAAATTAAGAAGGATTCAGTGCCTGAACAGGGCACAGGAGGGTAGAGAATAGAAAGGAGCTGGGGAGGGGTCTGTACAATCAATAAAAACCCCTCCCACTTAAAATGCCCAACTGTAGCCTAAAAAGCCCTATTGATACTAATGCATCATGGTTTCTAGAGAATGAACATCAGAACTTTGGCAAACTTATGGGACGAATTTGCACAGAATTACAGCCGAAATGAGAGTATACACTGAGTGAAGAGAGTCTGTGAGGAACACCTAGCTAAAACTCATTTTTGACCTATTTTAGGTATGCTAGAAATTGCAATTTTTGTTGGATTATTTCTGATGTGCCCACACGGAGTTACAGTTTGCATGCTTGTATCTTGAGTATGTTTCTTTTCTCTTTTATTTTCTTTTGTTTTTATGGATGCATTGCACCCCATGCTTGAGGACAATCATGCTTAAAGTGTGTGGGTGTGATAAGTCCATTTATTTCGTGTTTTTAGGGGCGTTTTATCATGTATAAATGTCCTTTTTAGTGTGTTTTGAGTCGAAAAGAACCAGGTTGCGGTCAAGGGCATTTCAAGAGTCGAGTCTGGCGGAAGGGGCATTTTATGCCCAAATATTCACGATTATCTCGCACATATGATCATCAGAAGCACAGGGGACGTCTTCAGTATCCATCCCACATTCGGTCAGTGAAGTGAGCATATCAGATACGGATAGAGCTGACAGACGATGCCATGCCCACAGTACTCGCACAGACTCGACCACAGGCCAGAGTGGGCATTCCAGTAGAATTCGGGAGTTAGTTGAAGAACAGCTGGTGGAAAGATAGCTACATTATCCGCGGGAGAGTTGGAGCTAAGCTGGACTCCTAGAAGGTGCTGCAACAAAAGGATAAGCTCAGTCGAGGAGATAAAGCTCAATCTAAGGAGATAAGAGCAATCCCTAAAAAAATAGGGATTTGTTGGAGCTGAAGCTTATCCAGTCAAGTCAGCGAGGGCACGCCGTTCCGGATTTTCAGCAGAAGACCCCCGCCTGTGGGGGAGACTCTACTCGGAAATGTAACTACTTAAACAAGTTTAGTTTCTGGAAAAACAGGATAGACACTGTGAAACATTTCTACACTTTACATTTTCTGCATTTAATTTTCGTACGCTGCTTAGGCAGCAAAACAATCTGAAAGGTCTTAAACCTTCGGGACTTAGGTTATGTTTATGTTCATCATCGTTGGAGTCGAGTTTTTGATTAATTAAATCCGTAAGTTTTCATTTATTTTCATGTCTTTAAATTCTGCAAGTTTAATTATGTCTAGCCTTCTCGGCTAGATCTTTAATTCTGGCGTTTGAATGATGAAATTGGATTAAGTATAAATCTGGACTCGTGAGGCTAAAATGGGCATAGTAATGCATGATTAGTTTCCGTTAATTCTTGTGCCTTGTTCCACGTGAGTGTGTGTCTGAAGTGCCCAATGTGGCTGATCACTCGTTAGGTAAAGAGGGCACACCACTATTAATTGAATTGGCGAATCGTGACTGTGTGTCGGTTCATATAGTAATTAGGGAATTAATGGGTTGTTGTGGGCACAAGAGGAATCAGTTGAACACAACAGATCTGGGTCCATCTAGGGCACACTGCTGCTTGTTTGCTTACATCTCTTAGAGGAATCGGGAGGTGGGTAACTGGTTAGGGGTTTAATCGAAGATGAATTACTTTTAAACCTAAAATGAAAGGATGGATGAGGAGACGCATGAGAGGAATCCGGTCACCATAACTAGATGACCTATCATGTATGAAAATCGGTATGCCCATGATCGAGTTGTTTTATGTTTAACCAAGATCTAATTCAAATGCCAGAATCGTTTGTTATTTGATTGTTTTCTTTAGTTTCTTTTGCAGATTTAATTTTAGTATAGTGACAACACCAAAACCCCCTTTGTGATTGGTTACTTGAAGATAGAATCGCAATAGCTCTCTGTGGGATCGACCCGTACTCATTGGCTAGCTACGCTCGCTGTGGGCACAGGAGTTTATAAATATATTTTTGCGCGTGAAACGACAGCGCGTCAAGGTATCTGAGAAAGCTACTCTGACGCGAACCCCTCTCAAGAATAAAACGATGAAATCTAAGAAAGCTCCTCCAACTAGACGATCCAAGCGCCTTCACATGACCGGTAGCTCATCGCGGACTCCGGTGGAACCGATTGAGATCATCAGTGAAGCCGAAGAGGAGGAGGAGTGTGAAGAAGAGATGTCGGAGAATGGTTTGAGCGAACAAACTCTTTCTGTTCATGGGTCTGATTCTTAAGCAGGCGAAGAAGCTGAAGAGACTGTTGTTAAGAAGGATAAGAGAAAGACTGATGATGAGTTTAAAACAGCACCTGCAATTTCAAGAAAGGGCAAGCGAAAAATTCCTTTTTCGCCCTCTTCAAAAGTCAAAGGCAAAGTTGGGAGCACTTCAAAGCGAGCTAAGCGCAGCGCTGATACATATGAAGATGACATTTACTCTGAGTCAGATCTTGAGGTATCGAAAGCTAACTCTGACTTGTTCTATTCTGATAGTGCTAGATGAAATTGGGAATTTTTTAAGAATATGGAGATTTTGAGTGATAGAGCTGTTGATTTGAAATATTTCTCTGGATACAATTTAGTTGATTTTCTGAAAAACGAAGGGTATTAGGAAGTGTTACATACGCTAAACCGTACGTTGCTGAAGTTGTTAGGCTGTTTTATGCTAACCTTACTCATGAGTTTGGTAATCAATCATCAAAGCAGTATGGGAAGGTGTATGTTCGTAAGAAAATCTTTAAAGTTACTCCAGCTAGAATCAACAAATTTTTAGGACTTCCTCATTCTGTTGAATCTGATGATGAAATTGATGAAGTATTGGAAACCAAAATGGCTGATGTTTTAACTGAGGGTCAGGCAGATCTATGGATTGATAACAAGAAACCTAATAGACTTGCTTATGTCCTCACTTCACTGTTCTCTACACTTCATAAGATTTATGTGTGCAATTGGATTCCCACTTCTAACACAACTATGGTCCCGTTTGAGCATGTATGCCTTCTATACAAGATTTTTGTTGGAGAGAAAGTTAACTTGGGTCAGCATATTTTTAATTCTATTGCTGAGGTAGCCATGACCAAATCCAACAAGAAGTTGGTTGTTCCTTCTTTGATATTTAACATGCTACAGGACCAAGGTTTTAAACCCAGGAAGAAGGATATTCTCACGGCCAGGCTTCCTCTACAGACTGTTCAAAGAGCTTTTCTTGTTGATTCCAGAACACGTGATCTTCCTTGGACAGATGAAGAATCAAATCCATCTCCTGCAGGATCTCATTTCTTTATACCAGCTTTTGTTTTGCAGGAACAAGTTAATTTCTACACAGCTCAAATACAAATATTTGAGAAGCAAAGCAGGGTATTTCAGCGCTTACTTTCTTCCCAAAAAAGGGGAGATGGTGGAGAAGGTTGTAGTCGAGGAGGAAGAGCTACTGATGAAGATGATACTGAGGACGAGCAAGAAGGAGTTTGAAGGAGGTGTGGAAGGAAAGATGAAGAAGGCTGCAGTCTGTTGCAGTTTTGGATTGATGTTTCTCAAACAATTTCTCTAAACAATTTCAATTATGTTTGTTTTTAAACAACTTTATGTTTGTTGAAGATCTGATAAGATCTTTCTTTTGTTGATGTTTTTATTGGTAACATTTAGTTGTTTTGATGGTATCATATGATTATCTAAGTATGTTTTGAACATGTTTATGATATCTTTTTGAAGTATGCATGACAGGGGGGAGTGAAGTGTGCATGACAGGGGGAGTAATTGTGTTCATAATTGTGTTCTGTTTTAAAGGTGTTCATTTTTTGTTCCTAGTATATGTTTAGGGAGAGTTAAATTATGTTGGTTTTTGCTGCATGCTTTTGTTTTGGAAAGAAAGACAAAAAGGGGGAGATTGTTGAAGCCGTTGGTATATGTATGTATTTTGTCTTTCTTTTATGTTGTGCAGATGAAATATAGTTGAGGAAAAATAGGAACATGTGGGTGCATTGACCATGTCTTGAAGGTAAAGTCCAAGATATGTTTGTTCCTATATCTATGGGAAGGTTGTTGTTTGCGGCTAAAGTCAATGAGTGATGATAGGAGTGCGTTTCGTGCAAGACATATGAGTAGAGGCCAAGTATATTGTTTTGTATAAATAGGAATCTGTTGTATAATGTTAGATAGGAATTCTTAGAGATATTTTCAGATCTGTATTAAGATATACCAGTTTTCTATAAGTGTTAGTTAAGACAACTTTAGTCACAACCTTCTGCAAAAGAAGAGATAAAGTGTCTTAAGTTTAGTAAGAATTTACTTGTAGTGTTTTTGTAATTCACAAATTCATATAGTGAATATTTCGCCCTAAGGCACTTCGCGAGATTATAGAAATATAATCTCGTGAAATTTTCCAATCCATTGTTTGTTACTATATTTCCGCCGCATGTTCAAAGTTGTCTCAACTTTAGATACAACTTTGATCACAAATCTGTCAGAAACGAGAGTTCAGTTTCTTCAAACACGTTTCTTGAGTTGGGAAATGAGGACACAATCATGTATTTGGATTTGATTGATGATGTGGTGAATGTTATTACTGGAGGTTTGGTTCCAAAATGGCTCAACAAAGTGCCTGTTTCCAAGTTAACATTCTTTTACTTAGTGTTATACAAGCTTGCAGTTTTCAATTGGCTGTCCACATCAAATGCCTCTGTCATCACAGTTGATCAGGCCATTCGTCTGTACAAGATAGGAAATCAGCTTCCTTTCAACCTTGGGGCATACATTTTTTATGCTACTTTGAAGGCTACCTCTAAATCATGTTCCTCCAATTTGCTTTATTTTCCATGTTTGATCTATGGGATCCTTAAGAGCCAATGTTTAAATGAACGCAAAAAGAGTGTGATGTCTGAGCAGTTCACCTTCTCTATAATGAAGCCCAAGGGAAATGATGACAGAATCATTGATCTTCCCTATCCTCATGATGCTGCTAATCCAGTGTCTCCTTCTGCCGAAGGTACTCCTGCTCCTTCCTAATCTAATGTCTATCCTGATGTTGCCTCCACGCCTTCTATTCCAATTGTCATGATGCCGCTGGAGTCTCTTCAACATCAAATTGCCCTGCTTGATCATGTTATTGGTCAACTTACCAAGGCTCGAGATTCTTTTCTAACTCTCCTTTCTACACAAAAAGGGGAGTGGATGATGATGCTTATGGTGATTATGCGGATACTGGAGACACAGATGCTAGACCGAGTGTTGCTGGTAAAGCAAAGGGGAGAAAAAGTGTAGCCAAAGGAAAGAAGAAGATGATGTGAAGCTTAGTGTTTAAGCTTCTGAAATTTAAAACTTTTTGTTAAACACAATTTTTAATGTTTTCTGTTTATGTATGTGCTGGACACATGTTTTTTTTTGTATGCATTTTATGCATATCTTGTTTTTGGTTGTTGAATGTAATTTATGATTGTGCTCTTGATACTGTATGCTTATTCAGTTTTTGATATTCATGACATATCATTATGATTAGGCATATTGAGTTTGTTTTGAGATATTGAATGTTCAATATGTCTTGTTTATTGTGTGTTGAACATTGAGTTCAACATTGATATTATGTGTTGAATGTTCAGTTCAACATTGATATTGTTGTGTTGAACTTTCTGTTCAGCATTGATTTTATAATAGGATATATTTCTATTATATGATGATCTAATTAAGGGTGAGTAACCCTTAAGGGAGAGATTTTAAGATCTTCATTTTCCGCTGCGACTCTAATTGTACAAAATACATTGAGTTGTATGTTTTGTGCAGAAAGGCTAAGATTAAGGAGGAGATTGTTGAGTGCTGTATGACATTGAGGTTCAATGTTGCACTCGATGTCAGACAGACTCCTTGCGACATCGTCTGCGACATAGTCGTAACTAATCTTATCATTTCCTAGTTTTATTTATTATTTTAATGAATAAAATAATTTTAGATATCTTAAAATATATGTGTATATCCATGAAATAGATATTTCAAATAAATGGATATTAGATATATTATTTAAATAGAGTTTGACGAAGTCGAAACTCTATCTCCTATTTTCTTTTATTTAACCTCTTTTCTTTTTCAGATTTTTATTTCTAGAATATTTGGAAAATAGGCGAGAACGTGGGATATGGCTTCAACCATGCCATAGAAACGGTTTTATTCTCACACACGATGGAGTAGTGATGAAGAGCGATTATCTCCAACCCACGATCAAGAGAGAGAAGACTTGAGCTTTGTCTATTCAAGTGAAGAAGCATATAAGGGATATGATCGACACTTGAAGACTCATTCAAGCTCAATCTATTTTTTGCTGCGTGAAGATTGAAGAAAGCTTGAGTCACAAACTTAGTATAGGTTTTGTTCTTCGTTTCTTCTTCTATCTTAACGTTTGTTGTTGTTCAATCCTTTCACGGAATAGATTATACAAATTAGGATAGATAGCAAGGTTGTGAAACCTTTACTAGTTTGTATACAAATTGACGGGATGTCAATTTATTTGTTTTAGTTTGTGTACAAGTTGACGGGATGTCAATTTGTATGTTGTAGTTTGTATATAAATTGACGGGATGTCAATTTATATGTTTTAGTTCTTTTTAGTGATAGTCTAGATTAGAACTTGTACATGTTGCTGAAGTGTTGAGAGCTTTTCCGTCCAACATCGACAACTTGAAAATTTTGTACTCATAGTATTATAATTTCACCCTGTGGCAATCATACACATGTTGTGTGTGATTTAAAAATTAATTCGTGTATTATTGTGCATTTTATTTCCTGCATATTTGTGTTAAGATAGTTGTGTTAACTGTCTTTAACATTGAGTTTGACATTACGAATCTGTGTCTAATTTCAGTATTTGTGGCAACAAATTTCAACAAATATCAATGACCTTTTCTCTTTTGATCAGAGCTTAATTATGTTATTTTTATCCCATTCCTAGATAAAGCTTTGAATTTGCCTTTCATCTTAAAAGCTTTTGAATTTGCCTTTCATCTGGGTTCTTTTTTTTTAAGGAGATTGATCAAGAACAAGATATGGGTTGATGATTTATGTTTTGTTTTCGATCGTACTTTTCTATGACATTTATTAAGATTGGAGGATTTATGAATATTTTTAGTTTTATTTCTCATTAAGTCATTGTTATTTACTTGCTTGAATGAATTTGCTCATGTACTTGAATTGATGATGGTTTGTCATTTATGTGTTGTGGTTTTGAATCATGGTTATTATTTTTGTTTATATTTAATGAGGATTTGAAAAGTACATTTGATGATTTGTAAATTTTAATTTTACTTAATGAAAAATGGTGAATGTTATAATAGGCCTTGATAGGCTACTAAAAGGCCCTGATTGAAAGTTCTTAGTTCAACCATACGCTAAACTACTACGAACCGAACCCACAAGAGGACGAGATCGATTGTAGGACGGTGAGCTAACTCGGGTCGTGTCTCTCGAGGAAAGCTTAGAGGAGACTATCTCTTTATGCTAAGCATGCACACATGTTTGAAAATTTAAATACAAATCTAAACACTCTAATCATGAATTTGAGGGTTGCTTTAACTAGGGAATTTAACAAGCAATTTAACTAATAAAACACAAAGAATGACAAAATCAAGATCGAAAGAAAAGATTATGATAAGAGCATTAGGGTGTAGATTCTCTCATTGGTTTCTCACCTAGCTTGATTCAAGTTGGTTTTATTAATCTTAGACATACAAATAGTCCCTTCAAGTAGTTTAATTTCAATTACTGTCACCGTCTATCCATTAAACCCCTATCGGCTATATTATACGAACAAGATTAACACTTGACTTATGTGACCCAATCCACCTAACGTTGAAGGAACCTAAGTCGGGCTTTAGAATCTCCTCTCGGTCTCATCTAAAACCTAGCAATGCTAAGTGGTGATCAAGCACTCAACATGAATAATCATAATTCCAACAACAAGAACAAACAATCACACGCATGGATTGAAACCAAATCGATTATCTACCCCCTAACGAAGAAGTTAGCCCATCATCATGCTCAAAACAATACAAATATCATATAAGTTCGTCATCTCATAATTAAATGTAAATAACATAAACTTCCACAATATTTGGTGTTTCAAGAGTTTTGGGACAAACCCCCACAAATGAACTAAGCTAAGAAAGAAAATACCAAACGGGATCCTCCTATCCAGCCTAACTTCCACGGACGGCTCAGAGTCGGGTCCTTCTTCTCGTCTCTCCTTCCTCAAGATAAGCTTTCTTGCATCTTGTCTCTCTCTTCTCTTTCTCTCTTGAACGGTGATGGTGGTGGTGAAAGTGGTGAATAATGGTGAAGATGGTGAGGATGGTTAAGGAAAATGGAGATGGTGTGTGTGTGTAGTGAGAATGATGAGAGATGAAGTGATATTGATTATGGTGAATGGGAATAGAAAGTGATGATCTGTGGTGATGGTATGAGGAGTTGATAAGTGAAGTGACCATGAGAGAGAGAGAGAGAGAGGGAGTTATTGTGTGAAGATATGGGGGGATTTTGTTAAAGATCTCCTTTTTGGGAGTTGGGGGACAAAAGCTTAAGGTGTAGTAATTAGAAAATTAAATCCCACACTCCCCTACTAATCTAGTTGACAAAAGTCCACTCCTATTCTATTTTTTCTAGCTAGCCATGTAGTGAGAAATCAAGAATTAGAACCTTGGTTCAAAACGGGGACTGAAGAAAGAGAGGAGCAAAACTGATCGCGGGTGAAAAAGGATCGGGAACTGGACTGATTGCACCCTGTGCGCCGGCGGGGTGCTGCGCGCTCATGGGGCTAGAAAATGCGCGTGCGCGCGGGGCCTCTTAGCCGAGAGAGGCCGCGCAGCCGCGGTGTGAGCGCCTTGTGCGCGTGTGTGGGACGCTGAGGGGCGCGGCCGAGCGGGCTTTTCAGCTTCGTCTCTTTCTGTTGTGATCTTCAGTTCAGTTTCACTCTCGATCGCTCTCCATCAGTTCTGGCTTCCAGTTCAGTTTGGTCCATCAGACGGGTACATCAAGTTGGAGCTTTAAACTTAGAGCTCTCCAATCTTGCCACCTTAATGCCATAAAATCCTGCTTTTAGAAACAAAAGCTCAAGTTTTGCACAAATTTGGCATATTCCATCAAAATAGCAAACTTGAAGATAAAAGCATAAAATTAACACAGAACATACGAAAAAAAATACTAAAAATGGCCTATCAAAGGTGCAAAATTCCTACAGTAAAACAGAATAAATAGACACTAAACAGGCCCCAGGCCCAGGCCTAGATAAAAGTCTTTGATAGATAACAGGTCAGGCTTAGGCCTACGTTCAACATGGCAGGCTCAGGCCGTTTAGCACCCAGCCCCACCTGGTCTGGCTATTTCCATGCCTATGTTAGATGCATCTTATACCTGATCTGAATTCACTAAAATATATAATAGCCAAAATAATATAAAAATATAAAAATAAAACATATCTCTAAAGCTTGAGCAGATTTTCTCTCCCCACGTGATTTCACACCAGTAAAGTGTCCACCACCGTCAATCAAATCTGTTTACCACCGTCGATCAAATCTGCACAACCGCAAGCATCTGCCACCGTCGATCAAATATGTAGAATTGCAAGCCTCCACCAACACTGATCAAATCTACACAACCGCAAGCTTCCACCATCGCCAATCAAATCTGCACAACCATAAGGCTCCACCACCGCCAATCAGATTTCCGATCAACTTGGCAAAGATTAGGAATTCATCATCGTGTCAAAGCAATTACCAAAGAGGATAGTGAGAACTAGTGGCCAGATCTCTTCCGTGTTGTTGGAATCCACAGCTAAGATAGACACTTCAACTCATCATCGTTGAACTCATTGCCATATCTCATTGTTGATTTGGCTAGACAAGTGAAATATAAACATGACAATAATTGTCGTTAATTTTTTAGTTCAATAATTGAGGCAATTGATACATTTGTGTTTGTAACTCAGATCGTTTGAAGATGGAATTGATATTCATGGTGCACTTGTATTTGCAACTCAGTTTGGTTGAAGGTGGAATTAATATTCATTTTCGAAAGATACTCTCAAATTTCTATTTCTTCTATATTTTTAATTAATAATAATGTAACAATTATTAATGATGAACTTCAACTGAGCTAACATCGCAGATGATGTGATGATTGCCGAATTTGTGGATTTCTGAGAGAGCATATAAATTCAAATTGTATAGTATTGAGAGAGTGTTTAGTGATACTTATCCACATAATTAATGATACTTGTCTGTTATTGGTGCTATAATTAATATTTTGTCACGGTATTTTACTTCATATCTAATAAAGCTTTTCATAGCTAAGATAGTTTTATCTTGTAACTACTATACTCAACCACAGAGTTAACGATACTTTATTTAATAGTTAATGATACTTCATCTCATATGTAATGATACTTTAGTTAATGATACTTCACTTGATAGTTAATGATACTTCATCTCATATATAATGATAGTTTACATTCTTGTGTTATTGATTCAATAATCAATGTTTAACCATCGTATGATACCTCACATTCGAGTTAATCATACTTCACTTCATAGTTAATAATATTTCATCTCATGGCTAATGATAATTTATCTCGTAACTAATGATACTATACCACAAAGTTAATGGTACTTCATTTAATAGTTAATGATACTCCATGTCATATGTAATGATACTTTACCTCATAAGTAATGATATTTCTCTGTTCTTAGTACGATAATTAATGTTTAAGCGTCTATAATATCATATAAGACTTTACTTCAGAATTCATGATACTTCACCCAAAGCTAATGATACTTCACTTCAAAGCTAATAATACCATATGCGACTCCACTTCAGAGTTGTGATATTTTATCTCATAGCTAGTGATACTTTACTTCAGAGCTAATAATATCGAATGATACTTTACTTCAGAGTTATAATAATTACCCCATACCTAATGATACTTCACTTTAGAACTAATGATTCTTTACCTCATAGCTAATGATACTTTAATGTTCTTGGTTTGATAATTAATGTATTATTATCAACAATATCATATAATATTTCACCTCTGAGTTAATGATATCCTACGTGAAAGTATCATGTTTTTTTAGCTCGGTATTTTTCTAGAATAATATTTTTAATTAAAATTAATATCATAAAGATATGTTTTATCACAACAAATGACATTCCTTTGTATATTAAATAATGTTTTATACTTTATGAATAATCTTTTTTTTAAAGGTGGGGTAGTGCAGTTGCACATCAAACATAAAAAAAAATGAGAACATAAATAACTACATATATAGAATCTTTCCATCTCCATTATTGTATGCATCACACTAATAAGTTGGAAACAAATCCCCTGTACATAATCATTATTCTACTAAACTCTACAAATTACAACATCTAGAACTCCAACAATTAATAACTTGTATTAATCTCAACTAGATCCGTGTTCTACTTTGATATCTCAACCATATCCCATAGTCCTTGATGGTCATTGGGTTCTTCTTGAAAATCAGAGTAAACAGAATGTGACCTCAATAAAATATTAAGAAATTAATATAACTCTTAAGATAACATGCAAAAATATGAGTAACAATTGATTTGGAATAAGAAATCATCTTTTTTTTTTATTTTCACATTCAAATGAGTAAGATAGGTAAAATATACAACTTAAGAAATGACCAGTTTAATAAATCTTCTGCCCCTCAAATAAGAAATATACCAACTTAACCAAATAGAACTGCAATAGAAGAACAAAATGGCATAAAACAACTAAATCACTAAAAACTACCACCATCCTACAATTGCATGATATTAGATGATCAATTCAAAATTTTCATTCCAAGCATACTATGAAATAATGTTTATATGTTGAATAGGCAGCTAAAATAATAGTTCAAATATAGTTTAATTAAAAATTAACTAAGAAAGCTTATCAACATCCAATAAATTATATCTTACCATAGTGAATACATGATTGCAAAGCTATGATCCAGCAACACAAAACTCAACACTTTATAAGCTCACTACTACCGAAAAGCTAAATCCAAAAATCATATGTAATTTGAAAACTTTATTCATTGAATTAATCGAGCTTTATGACCCTATGACCCCAAATTTTTGCTAAAAAACGTTGTAATAATCTTTTATTAAATGATTTGATTCATCGGGAGAATGAAAATCGAGCAAAACAAACTAAAATACAAAACAAAGTGAAAATGAAGGGATCAATCAAGCCTACAGATAATAAAAGCTGCAATCAGTAGCTAAGGAAATAGACGTGATGTTCATGGTTGCAGGCTGAATCAAGCCACCAAAATTAAAATAAATTCTAAAAGAACAAATAAACTAAAAGGCTAAATCCTAAATACACATCAACTATTCCTTTAAAATAAAAGTTACAACATAAATATATATAAAATGAAGTCTTAGTGGGAGAGAAGAGTTGAAAATCTGAAATGGAAGCTACACTTTCAACCGGCGCTGAGATTACGGTGAAGACACGAGTTGATTAGCCGAACTCCATCTACTTTTTATGAGTTGCAATCCTCACTGAGAAAAATAAAAAAGGAACAAAATCAGGAACATATAATTGTTCGTCGCAACTTTTGCAATTATTGAGATAGATTTCTGAGGTGCGAAGTGGTGGCAGAATCGAGCGGGTTGGAATTGGAAGTGAGAGAATTAGTGGTTTGAGAACTAGGGTTGGCAATGAGGTTTGAATTTGGGGCTAAGGAATATGATTGCAGAGGCAGAATCGATGTTGCAGTGGTGGTTGTAGCGGTTGCAGAGGTGGAGTGGTGGCGATTTGCAGCGGTGGTGATAGTTGAGGATAACGGAGATGGAGGTGATTTGGGGGAATCGCAAACGCAGAGACGGGCGGGTGATGGGGTGCAATTTTTTTTTAATATATGTATTTATTGAATTGAGTCAGGTTATAGAATCCGTCTAACGGAAAGAGACCCGTTAGAACCCATTAGAACTAACTCATCCATCAACATCCTCTATATAGAAACCGAATATATACTTTAATTACCTATTGTTTAATTCATTAAAATTTTCATATATTTGTTAAAATATTGTGTACTTTTTTTTATTTTTGATAAAAGAAAATAATATTAAATATTTGATAAAATATGGTTTAGAAATAAACAACTAATTACTTTATCCATTCCGAAAATCGATTAAATAAAAATAAGGATTGATGATTCACATTTTTATCAATGCTTCTGACCTAATGAAGTCATGATATACTATTTGGTCTATTTTCCTAATCTATCAATATAAAAAAAATTAAAATCAAAATTTTGTAACCCCGAACATCATTAATATGTACTCTATTACAATAATTCAAGAATTCATTCAACCCAAATAAAAATGTTAAACAACATTCACACGTCGACATGCCATTTTCTAGTTTCTTAACTTTTACAACCTGCAAAACAATAATTACATAAAATATAAGATATGAGTTCCCTAAACAAAATAAAAATATAAGAGAATAATATACTTTGACTTGTAACAATTCATGTAGGAAAAACATATAAAATTCGCAAATAAAGAAAAACATACATTAACTTTTATTCAATAAAATAAATAATTAAATTTCTCTATTTTAGTAACATAACAACAAAATATTGATTATTTCTTATGTGAACCATAAGATTTGATTCTTAACCCCATTTAAAATGTTCACATTTAAAATATCTATCATTTCCGAAGCCTACAACTTAAAAGATAACTATTTTGTTATTATGTTTCAATTTCAAATGTGAACTATATATATTTTGACTTAGCATATGAAATTGGCCATAATTTTGGCTAATTGACCAATTTATGGTTAAATTAACAAATTTAAAAGAATTTGCTAAAATACAAAAATCTCTCAAAGGATCAGATACATTTCGCTATTTCTGTGTTGTATTCCGAATCTAAAACAGGATTGGTCAAAACAATGTACAAACAAAGTTCAATCCACATGCATATAATAATAGGAGGATAATCTACTCCAATCTAAAACAGAACCATCAAAAAACTCTTAAGAATCATCAAAAAACTCTAAAAGATATCTATACATACTTAGATCCACCTTACGAACTACAAAGGGTCGTTAATGACCATAACATTCCGGTCAAATCAGCATCACCACGCACGATAACATAATCAAGCACGTCAATCCCGGATTTGACATACAATTTTTCTTTGAAGTCGTTCATGTCCTCTATGTATTTGAGCTCGATAGAATTTTTTACGAACATCTTCAGTAAGTTGAGCAACTTCAATTTCTTCAAGTCTCTCTTCTCTTTCTCTTCTTTCAAAGCTTTCTTCAGCTTTTCGATCTCCGACACAAGTTTACCCAACATGATGAAAAAGTCCTCTGGAGTTTGAGGATTGGCAATCTTAATTGGTCCATTAGCCTTCCTTTTCAACGTTAGTTGTGCTTCGGGTGCTGGTTCGATGTCTTGTCCAGGTGCTTGCTTGCTGGACAACGATTGGTCCGGCTGTTGGTTGGACAATGATTGGTTCGGCTGCTGCTTGGTTTTCTCCTTCCTGAATGTTCTGTGTTGGTTCGGTGACTTGTCTAGGTGCTTGATGGACAATGATTGGTTCAATTGCTGGTTGAACAACGATTGGTTGGGCTGCTTGATCTTCCTCTTCTTGAAAGTTGTGTGTTAGTTGGTTGTCTTGTCCTCCTTCAAAGTCTTCATCTGCATGGTGAAAGACTTCATCTTCTTCTTCCATCTCCTGATATAGAGAACATAGTTTTAAGAACAATAGTTATTTTATGTCTATATGGCAACCATATAAGTTAATTTTGACTCAACATATGAAATTGGCCATAATTTTGTCTAATTGACCAATTTATGGCTAAATTAACCAATTTAAAAGAATTTTCTAAAATATAAAAATATCTCAAAGGATTGGATACATTTCGCTATTTCTGTGTTGTATTCCAAATCTAAAATAGGATCAGTCAAAACAATCTACAAACAAAGTTCAATCCACATGCATAGAATAATAAGAGGTTGGTGTACTCCAATCCAAAATAGAACCGTCAAAAAACTCTTAACAAGATCGTCAAAAAACTCTAAAAGAAATCTGCATACTTCAATCCACCTTACGAACTACAAAGGGTAGATAATGACCATAACATTCCGGGTCAAATCAGCATCACCGCACATGGTAACATAATCAAGCACGTCAATCCCAGATTTGACATACAATTTTTCTTTGAAGTCGTTCATGTCCTCTATGTATTTGAGCTCGGTAGAATTTTTTACGAACACCTTCAGTAATTTGAGCAACTTCAATTTCTTCAAGTCTTTCTTCTCTTTCTTTTCTTCCAAGGCTTTCTTTAGCTTTTCGGCCTCCAACACAATTTTACCCAACATGATGAAAAATTCCTCTAGAGTTTGAGGATTGGCAATCTTAATTGGTCGATTAACCTTTCTCTTCAACGTTAGTCGTGCTTTGGGTGCTGGTTCGATGACTTGTGCAGGTGCTTGCTGGACAACGATTGGTCCGGCTGCTAGTTGGACAATGATTGGTTCGGCTGCTGCTTGGTCTTCTCCTTCCTGAATGTTCTATGCTGATTCGGTGACTTGTCCATGTGCTTGATGGACAATGATTGGTTCGGTTGTTGGTTGAACATTGATTGGTTGTGCTGCTGCTTGAAAGTTATGTGCTGGTTGGTTGCCTTGTCCTTTATCTGCGTGGTGAAAGAGTTCATCTTCTTCTTCTTCTTCTTCTATCTCCTGATGTAGAGAACATAGTTTTAAGAACAATAGTTATTTTATTAGAACAATAAATTTAGAGGATCTAGAACTATCAAATAGGGAAAGAAATACTAAATATTGGTTCTATCAAAGCAAATAATTATATATTTTGTTAAAAAATGTTTTAGAATTGAAAATAAATTCTTGTTTCACTCTAGAATTTGTAATTGAAAATGGGTAGTTTTTTTTATGGATATTACAAAACGTATCTATTCATCAGATAAATTTGAAAAATACTAATTATTTTAAAGTCAAACATATTGATTAAAAAGAAAAATGAGATTTCAGATATATTTGAAAAGACTAATTATTTGAAGGCAAACATATTGGTTAAAAAACAAAATGAGATTCAAACAATTATTATTATTTTTGTTAGCAACAACCGCTCAGAACACTCATATAATTATGTGTTTTTATGCCCGAGTAGAAAAACAATATATAAATAAGAACTTGATATGTTGAATCTAAAAATAAATAAATTAATTAATTACAATAACATAAAAAATGTGGATAATCTTGAATTTTAAATAAATTGTCTTCCTATGCCAATGATCATCTTGATCATATAAAATAATTCACTGCTTCACATTTACAATCGAATTATCATTAATTTTCTAAATCTGAAAAAATGAAATTACACAATGTGAATACTAATATACATATACAATCACACATATCATAAATTTAGGAATACCCTTCTTAATACATAATATATTTAGTACACTTAACATAAACATTACAAACAAATAACATAACAAAAAATTTAATTCATTATAATTTCATGCATTATCTATTTCAATTGTCAAACTCAATCAATGGCCCCAATCGGATTTTTTTTTATTTTTACACTGCGTCTTCTCCGACGAAGAGTGTTGTGAGGAGTTGGAGTGCAAGAATAGAGACACTGTACGTTCAATCTTCTATTCTTTGTGGCCTATTTATTTTCTATTTTTGGAGAAACGCCTTGAAGATATCGCTTCTTCCACGCCAAGTATGTTCTATTCGCTATAAAACTGAAAAAAAAAATGAATACATATATTAGATTATTTAGAATCAAAGAAGATTCTTACTGTACGCATACGTTGCTGGTATATTGAAGATTATATGGCATATTTGACTCTGGCAGATGCCTCAAGTTCACAACAATATCAAAAAAAAGAGAAAACCCAACTCTAAATCCCACATGTAGGCCAATGTTCTACCGTCATATTTTTTTTTCCACAGTTCTATCGTCAGATCTTTTTTTCATAGAATATTATTGCTGGATGAGTCTATATTGAAGATTATGTGGCCTATTTGACTCTGGCAAATGTCTCAAGTTCACAACAATATAAAAAAAAATAAAACCCAACTCTAAATCCCACATGTAGGCCATAGTTCTACCGTTAGATATTTTTTATATAGAATATTGTGCTAAGATCAGTATATCATTATAGGAGAAAAAAAAGGCTTTAATTTACTTGCACCTTTACCCTCTTTCATTCTCATCATGCATGATAATTTGTACAATAAATCCAATATATATATAATATTTTTACGTTGAATTAATATCATTAATACATTGATAACTTTGGGTAATTACCATAATATATTCAGTTAATTGTATTAGGTAATTAAGGCAATATAATCAACAAAAATGTATTGAATCTTTACAAATCATACGACCACACAAACTATTATATAAAGTATAATATATATGGTGTATTTATGTAATACCTCGAAATATTTTAGAAAGTTTTATTCAATTTTTACCCTCTGGTAAGTTAGAAAATAAGTTGAGACCTTAAAAGATTTAAATAAAGGAAAATCGCAGCTAGAAAATCTGTTAAATTTAATTTGATCAAAATTTTCTTTAAAAATATGTTCTGATTTTTTTTTCTGGGTTGATAGAAAAAGTTTCAAAGATCGTGCCAAATTTTAAATTTTTCAGTTTGGAGTTCAAATGAACTCTCAGCACAACTTCAAATCTATTATTTTACAGCTTGAAGTTGTGCCGAGAGTACATTTGAACTCCAAACTGAAAAATTCAAAATTTGACAAGATCTTTGAAACTTTTTCTATCAATCCGAAAAAAAAATCACCAACCAACCACCCCCACCCCACGTTAATCACCACAACCGCCCCCTCCCCCCGAATTAATCACCACCATCACCGTCTCATAACACCATTAACACCATACACCATCTCATAATCAACACTTAATCAATCACTCCACCACCGGCCCCAATTCCTACACCACCACCTCACAGCCGCCTTAAACTAACGATCTCTTTCGGGTCACCGGATCTAAAAGTATTTTTAGGGTTTTATCATTTTTCATGCCTAACCTATTAACAATTAACCTTTAAACTGTTGTTATTTAAGTTAAACTTGCCTTCGTTATTATTTGATGATTTTATCTCAAAGGTATTGGTATCTGGTTTGAGTCATTTTAGACGCTTTAAAAATGTGGATTGATCCGGTTATAGATGTTATGTTGCCCAAATTTCTGGGGCACTAACCCTAGTTCTTTGATTGCTTTTGTTCAACAACCCCTACCCCTTTCCCCCAAGTAGCACACCGGTCACTTGCCCTTCTCCGAGGATCGAGGCATTACAATTTAGGAAGATGCATACATATAATTTATTAAATATAGAATATGATGTATATAAACACACGTATGAAATTATACATAAATGTAAAGTCAATCAATGATTGAATATTCTTATTACTGTGAATTATATTTGATTCTTCCTGATTTTATATTATAGATGTCCATATTCAGAAGTATAGTTTGTATAATTAAATAAGAATATTTGATTGAATAATATTTTTTTTCCTAATTTTATATTATAGATGTCCATAATCAGAAGTATAGTTTGGGCGAGAAAATGAAGATTTTCTATTTACGGTTCCGGAGTTGTTATTATATATTATATAGATAAATATATCTTAATATATATAAAAAAAGAAGTTATGCCTTATTTAGTAAGTACAATTTTCCCGCCAAAACCACTTACTACATTTAGTAAGTTTATTTTTTTATGCAACAATTTAATTTAATCTAATTAATCGTTAATAATAATAATAATAATAATAATAATAATAATAATAATAATAATAATAATAATAATAATAATAATAATAATAATAATTTGTACTATTTACGGTTATACATCTTATTTTAAATTTTGAATTTTTAAAAATTATACCATATTGACACATAATTTCGTGGATGAATTTCTATAATTTCTCCTAAACTCTTCCCATAAACATCTCTCTCTCTCTCTCTCTCTCTATATATATATATATATATATATATATATATATATATTTTAGAATATATATATTTATTCTATTTATTATGTCATATATAATAATGATTTTTAATAACTAATCATTAATCAATCAAATACAATTAGGAATGTTTCAATAATTAGAATACGTTTAGTCAACATTTAATTAACCAATCAACCAAACTTTCCTAATACATTGAATCAATTAAGCAAAACGTTCATAATATAATTTAATTAGTATATATTTTTTCAATAACTATATTATATGAATTTAGAAATATCCAAAATTATCACCTCATATTTACCTATAAATACTTACATCTTATCAACCATTGAATCCAACACACCTTACCTTAGACAATTGTATAGAGTGCAAAAGTTGTCTATCCATTTTTTTTGGGATACCATGAATAAAGAAAAGTGATTTGTCTTGCACCAATCCACATCAATCATTGCATGGATTGCACAAAAAGAATCAACGAAGAAATAGTTTCATCTTACCATTTCATTATGAAAATGAGTCAAAATTGAAGAAGTGTGCTGCTTCTAACAACCTTTCGTAACGCTAGGGTGTTTTTTTATTGTTATTATTATTTTGTTAGTTGAGGTAGGATTTTGTATATTTGATTGTAGTAATTCTCAAGTAACTCTCAATTATTTGTTTGAATTTTTTATTTTATTCATTCTTCTATTACAACATTTATATACAATATGGAATATGTTTCGTTGGAATTTTATGAGTGTTTTAATGCTAAAAATTTTGAGTTGTATTGCTATTACAAATTATATCACAAATGATATGAATATCAGTAATTTATTTCATTTAATTAAATCGTTCTCATTAATCATTACTCCCACCGATTGCAATAGGGAATAAACTGGATACATCAGTTATGCAAATCATTCCCACATATTGGAATTCCAAATACAAATCCCCTATTAATTAATTAGCTTATTAAGTTTAGCAAAAATTTAGTTATTAAGGATTTAATTTATTAATGATAACATAATTTAGTTAAATGTACATTAAACCCACCCGCAATTATATATATTATATTAATGCATATCCAATACTTATATATCATTATAAGATGTCAGATATAGATTGCTATATCTTGGAATCGTATAATATTTTAAGTTGGACAAATATTTAGTTTATTTAAAAAATAATTAGTTTATTAAGTTTGGCAAAACTTTAGTCTATTAAATATTTGATTTATTAATGATATATGCTGGATGACCATTGTCTGCTTTGTCAAATTTATTGAAAATTATTGATAATTACCTTAATTAATATATAGGTTGATTGGTCAATCATAGTTATTATCCGCAAATAATGTGATATTTATACATATTCTAAAAAAATTATTTAGTGTACATTGTAAATAAATTAATAAATTAATTAATACCATAGCAAAAATATGTTATAAATACTGGTATCCTATTCTTTGTTTACCATTTAAAGCTTTATTGGAAAAAAAAAAGATGGAGTTATGTTTATTTGCATTATTTCGTGAAACTGTCTTAATCAATTACATTTTATTTGTTATTTGAATATTTCAATCTCTATAAACAAGTTTGATTGGTTGTGTATTATTTATCATTTTTTTCTTCCTATTGATGATGCAAGCAGTAGCATTTGGTTCTATTTTTCAACATAATATTAGCAAGGTTCTCCAATATAAATTTTTGGAATACATGGTGGTAATTTTAAAGAACAATTAAAGTTATGCATCCAGTATTACTGAAAATTTATAAGAGATTGGGAGATGTTGGAGGAGTTGAGGTGGCGGAGACTGGGTTATTGACATATCTCTCTATCAAAATTTCACCTATGTCCGAGTATATTTTATCTTTAATGATTTAATATACTATTGTATATATAATATAAGGTTTTTTTGTTTTACATTAATGATTTTTATAATTAAAATATACAAAAAATTATTTACGTTTGAGTATATGTAATATGTAACTTCTAATAGTGAAGGGAGGTTTTGCACATATAATTTATGTATTATAAGATATGATGGTGATTTTGAACGTGTTGATTCAAAATCTCCACCTAATTATTCAAATAAAATAAGTATCCTATTTTAAAAAGGGTGTTAATTGCCTTAAAATTATGAACTTTGGGTTTGATTGCAAATTTAACATGAACTTTAAAAGTAGGCAATTAAAACATCAATTTTAAATTTGCGTGTTATTCGACATCGCCAAAATTTTATAAAACAAATTGATATTCAATCCAACATACGATTGTGACTACTTTGACATCATTTTCAAAAATTGATGGTTGAGTCATTATGGGCTCGAAGAGATGAGCAGTTTGCATGTATGTTGAATTAGAGGTCAATTTATTTTATAAAAAAATGGGAATATTGAATAACATATAAATTCAAAATTGATGTTTTAATTGCCTACTTTTAAAGCTCATGTTAAATTTTTACAACTAAGTTCAAAATTCATGATTTTTAAGGCAATTAACCCTAAAAAATGAAGGGGATTTCAATAAAATTATTTTATTATTAATGAGATAATTATTATTTTCAATTATATTATAAAATGAAGAATGAACTGATCAATTCATATTGACTATAGTTCCCTAGCTTCGTTTGGGTTATAGTTATTCTATTTTATCAAAAATACTGAGATACAATATATATTTTATAAACAAAATCCAAAAACATGGAAAATTAAAATATAATAGTGATTGAAGTATTTATTATTCAATTTTTTTTAATTGTTGTTATTTATTTGGTATCAAGAAGATAGTCCGGTTCGAAAGGTAGTTTGTAGATGTTTACTTTGTAAATAAAAAAACAATAATTCTATTTTGGTTAAATGTAACAAATTATTCCCTAAAAAACTAATAAATTATGTTTAATGAAAATAATAAGTGTTAATTCTTTCAAAATTAAGAATTAATAAAATACTAAGTTCTTACATATCCTTTTTTTTTCTTTTTCTTTTTTTCTTTTGTGAAAACCAACTAAAGCATCAAGACAAAAATTTGTATGAAGCTATCTAACGGGTCTTCTGTGTTAGACGAGTCAAATAAGACCTAAAGCCGCCCAAAAAACCATCCAAACCTGCTAAGTTGGCAAAAACAGTCAGACGTGTGGGCTCCACACATCCATGCGTGTATCACTATGTATAATGTAAAAGTATCATTATATATGAAGTAAACTATCACTAATTTACTGATTATGTGTCAAAGTATCAGTTAATATGAATTGCATTATCATCAACTATGAAGTGATTTCACATGTTAAGAAGAAAATAAATGAATTATTTTCTACATAAATGATAATGTGGGTTTTAGTTTAGTTGATTCATTTATCTTTTTTTTTTAATAAGTTTGTTGATTCTCCAAATAACAAGTACCACCATGTATGAGATAAAATATCACTAATTATTTCGACATCCAAAAAAAATCACTAATTATGTGTTGAAGTGTCACTTAATATAAATTGAAGTATCATCAAGTATGCAATATTTTTTTTCTATTTATTTTTTAGATCATGACATATATGCTTTTATTGGTATCTCTCTACCAAGTATCACTTTTTAAATTAATTTTTCGAAACACAAAAATCACGGGCTCTTAGTTTTCTTTGAAATAAAAAAAATGATCAACAACTAATGACATTTATGTGTATGTAAGTGTCATTACATATGAAGTGAAGTTTCACTAGCAATAAAGCGAGTATCATTAGCTATGAAGTGTCTAACAACTCCCATTTCCTTTTCCTTTTTTTTTAATTTTTTTTTAATTTTTTTAGTTTGTTTTTAAATCTTCATTTTACATCAAGCACAGTGCATTAGCCCACGTGTTCACATCGAGCGAATGCACTGGGCAACCTACCGGATAAAAAAGTTAAATTAATTCAATTCAATTTTAGGGTTCATTAATTCCATTTTATGATATATATTTATTTCAAAAAAAAAATATTAATTCAAAAAATAAAGAAATATATATTTGTAGAAAAAATGAAGAAATTAAAAAAAGAAAAAAAAACTAAAAAAAGAGGAGGATGGTGGGACCGCTAGAAAAAAAAATGAAGCGGGACCACCTCATGGGTCAAATAGAGATCCGTCTAACGTAAGACATCTGTAGACGGTCTTACACAAGTGTGTCTCAATCATTAATTGAAAAATTATTCAACATATGGAACATAAAAAAATAAAATTAAACCCAAGACATCAACAGTAAGAGAGAAAAAACGAGGTTACTGACAACTAAATTTGCCAAATAATGAGCCATAGAGTTGACAGTTCTTCTAGCTTAACTATAAGTAACTTGCTCAAAAGATTGGGCTTCAATCTGGATTAATTGCCAATGTGCACATCTGTAAGAGAGATCTTCCACTTCTCCACACAGCTGCTACTAAAGTCCTTGACAATCAAATTCAACAATTAACTTCGACCTCTCAAATTCACGAGTCAGCATAAGACCTTCATGACATGCAATACCTTCTGAAACTACAATTAAAACTATTAGTATAAAACTAAATAGAATTACAAAGTAGTTATTAACTTACTTATTAAATTAATAATCTTTTAATGAATATTAGTATAAAGTATAACTATATATATACATATAATAATCATTGAAAATTGAAATTAAGGATTAACATTAATCAAGTTTATGAATATCACCTATCAATTATACAAATATCAACATATTATAAATTTATAATATAAAAAGGATCGAACAAATGTATTGGAGTATAATCATTTTTTCTGTTAATTTTCAGAGAATTCATGCAAATGAATTGTTATATTAATGGAATGTGTAACCAACAATTTGTTTAACATAAAAATAAAATTGGTTCTAACCAACTATTTTTAAAAAACATGTATTGTTAGTATTTATGTTGAAGAAATCATCATGATGAAAAATATTTGGTAGATTTTTTAAATGGCTCAAATATAGTCCCTGTAAAGCCACCATAAATTTATCTTGAAATCTCAACTCGATTCAAGCATATCAGATCCTTGCATGTGCAAAGAAGTCCGGGTTTCTTAAATATAATTATACACACACAAGGCTGACTCATTGGTTATGTAGATAATGTACACATCAACTGGTACTCTTTGGAGGATTGTTCATGAATTGACTCATGTTTGGAGATGAAAGCCCGTTACATATAATTGTTCTTGACTTATGTTGTGGTAATATTTATCATTTTGATTGTTTCTACTAACTATGTAAATGTAATTTAGTTATTTTATTCATACATAGTATTTATTATAAATTATTTAGATATCTCTCACCGTGCATCGCACGGGGTAATACTAGCTGGATATAATTGAAATAATTATTCTATTTTATATAAATGAAAAGAAAAGCATAACATCATTAATTTTAATTATGATATATCTCTATTCACATGCTAATTAGGGATTAATCATTATCCAAAAAACAGGGATTAAAGGGATTGCTATAAATTGTTTATGATGGTAGATTGATTTTTGTTTTGTTTTGTTTTTTAAGTATTACCTAAATTAAATGATTTGATTTAATTTATATTAGAGGGTATTCATAAATAAATTATCAAAATTAAATGATTTGATTTACATTAGAGGATTGGCATTCATAAATGAATGATTTAAACGGATTGCTATTCATCTTAATAAT
The DNA here is from genome assembly GCA_026008535.1 of Perilla frutescens. Lineage (NCBI taxonomy): Eukaryota > Viridiplantae > Streptophyta > Magnoliopsida > Lamiales > Lamiaceae > Perilla > Perilla frutescens. The sequence goes on from BRKX01000019.1 coordinate 39,009,114, forward strand.
AAATTATTTATAGATTAAATATATGTATATGCCATATAATTGTGTTACTATTATTAGATTTGGGTTTGGGCGGGAAAACTAACTATTACTATATTTATTGACTATCCTACTTTTAGATATAGTAGGGTTAACAAGTGGGATATATACAATATATAACTAGATTTCATCCTATCTTTTTATTGTAAGTGTTACTTTTCATATTTTATAAACAATTAACTTAATATATTAGCTAATATCATTTTTTATGTGTTTGATTATCTTATTTTTATATCATATAATTATTATTCTGAATATAAAAGGAGTTAAATTAATAATTGATACAATAAATAATTATTTGATTACACACACACACATATATGTACGTACATATTATATTATAATATAATATATTTTAAATAATTAATAAATTACTACTATCAAAATATTATATTGTAAATTATGCAATACTTGTTTGTATACAGTGTTTGTAGTAATATTTGTTACATAAGCATTATTTTTACAAATAAAAACTTTCAAACCAACATGACTTGTGACTCATGAAACAACTATGTATAATTGACTGTGACTTAAAACGTATGAAAAATATATATGAACAAATATTATTACAATAACTTATGTTTCGTTTTAAAGGCTTCTAGGGGTTGTATATTTATATAGATTTGTTGAATTTAACTCTTAAGAAAATGATAGTTATGTTGTATGTAAAATAAATATAGTTAAAATAACATTAGTCCGTACTAGTTCTAATAAAATATCTTGTGTGTGTGTAGGATATGGTTCAAATATGGATTAATTATTGGTGCGAGAACTAGGAACTAGTACTAACCCTCAAATCTATTAAATTTAACGGTTGAGATTAAATTTTCGTCCACCTCACATTTTGTCTTATTTTAATTGGTAAGGCCATAATAGATTTTATATTAAAATAAATCACATATCCACGTTAATTCCATATATTTCTGAAAACAATTTCCCTCCAAATTTGTGAAACTAAATATCTCAAAGATTTCATCCATATCTATATTTTATTATATTCTGTTGTCTCGTTTTACACCTCACTGGAATTACAATGGAAGTACAGAAAGGTAGAATAATAACAATTACAATATTTAACTGAATTTAAACAAAGCAACAGGAACCGATGTGCAGATTCCGGCAAGCCGAGTCGAGGGGACCTCTCTCCTCAAGATAAATACGCTCCGGCTAGTGCTCACGGTTTAGCGGTTGTCTTTCAAAGATGAAACGGCTTCGTCGATAAATACGCCCCGGCTAGTGCTCACGGTTTAGCGGTTGTCTTTCAAAGATGAAACGGCTTCGTCCTTCCGGCAGTAGCACCACAAATCCGGCAAGGTTCCGGCGAACTAGACAATGTCGAGAACTGGAGGCTTTGACTCGAAAGGATTCGTATGCAACAATATGATGTGTGATCGTTTATGCAGAATGTGGCTTTTGGATCCATGCAGGATGTCCTATTTATAGGCACATCTCCACTGCAGGGGACTGCCATTAAGCCCTCCAGGAGTTACCTTCTGCAGATCCCGACAGGTGTCCCTTGTCAGCTCGGATCCCAACACAGGTGTCTCTTGTCGGCTCGGATCCCAACACGTGTCCAAGGGCAGCTGCAGACTTTAACTCCCGACAGGAGTTACTTTCGGTTACTGTCCAGCCCACTAACTCCACCAGCTCCAAACCTTCTGCAGATCCCGACAGGTGTCCCTTGTCGGCTCGGATCCCAACACGTCCAGCCCACTAACTCCACCAGCTCCAAATGGCCCACTAACTCCACCAGCTCCAAATGGTGGTTACCTGAGACTCCACCAGCTCCAGGTGTTGAAGGCTCTTAACTCATGAGAGTTACACCTTCAAGCTGGACAAGCACCATGTGCACACACGAGATGAGACGAGACGAGCAAGGGCAAGGGCACCGGGCACGGCGCGCGCGCGCGCGCGTGTGCGCATGTAGGCTCATGACCCACATCCTTGTGCACTTAATTACTTCACTTAAGTGTTAATACACTTAAATACACTTCTTAATTTGATTAAGAAATCAATGTGGGATTATTTAATGTGTCTTAAACACATTATCCCACACATCATAAATGCTCAATCGTGTGACTAACTTTAACCATTTATTTCTCACTCACCGAAAATCGGATTTGAGCAAATAAAAATACTACGATTATCTACTCACGACATAGAACAATCGTACGATATTTAATTCCTCCAAAATTAAATATTCCGGTCACGAAAAATCGGATAAAATGAGTCACACTCACTTTATTAAATCCTATTTTCCAACATATTCAAGATCGAAATATGAATTGCCCCTTCATAGAGATCGAAATATCACTTGATTTATTGTTCTTCATCAAATTATTCTCAATGATGTTGAAATTGTCGTGCAACAAATTGATTGAGCTTCTTTATTATTTGATCTATTTCTCACTTCTTTCGTTCATCAAAAAATTCTTGATTGAACAAAGAGAAACATTGAAAATCATTGAATTGGAGATATCAGTGATCGATTAAAATTCCGGAATTGGAAATGTCTACGATTGATTGAAAATCTGGAATTGGAGATGTCTGTGATCGATTTCCGGTCCAATCACCATTTTAATTCCATTGGTGCATTGGATATTTTGAGAAAAACCATGTGGATTCTTCGATTAAATTCGATGGGATTTATGGTGATTATGGTAGTGTTAATCTACCATGTTTTGGTGGTGATTTTATCAAATGTGTTAGTCGATCAATTCATTGTGAAATAACATGTTTTGGTTTGTTTTTATCAAATATGTTGGTCGATCAATCCATGGGGAAGAGACTGAGTTTTCATCTATTGCTTGTTGCAAAATTGAGTGGACTATAAGCCTTTTATGAAACAATCATGCCATATATGAGCAGATACGTTGGTTTCAATTGTGATCACTTGTTCTTTGGTTGCTACGTTCTCCCTTCCATCGAAGTTGATGTGGTTTACTTAGTTGATTGTGTTACTCGAGGAAGAAAAATTCATCACTCGAACTTTTATATGATCATTTGCACGATTTGAAAGTGGGTTGTCTTCACTTTATTTGATAATGTCTGGTTGCCTCACTTTGTTCTTTGTGCTCCTCATTGTAATGAGCTGAGTGTTTGATTATGGGATTCCGATCAAACTTGATTCTAGTGCATTGGATTTGGTTTTTAAAATCTTAGATTTTGTTGTTTAGAATATTTGATTTTTGTGCTAGGTTGGTTTTGTTATTGAGAATCTGATGCCTTAAGTGTGTTGCTTAGAATGTTTAATGTTGATGTTTATAATATTTGATGTTGATGCTAAGTTGGTTTTTTATTGCTTGAAATATCATGCATCGGGTTTATTTCTTAGAATTTTGATTTTTTGTTACTTCAAATATTTTATTTTGGTATTTAAAATGTTTGATTTTGGTGTTAGTGCATTCTTTTGTCAAATCTTCATTGTAAGAAAGGGTTTATACCTTATTTAGCGGTGATTTATTCACTGTTTAGATTATTATACGTCAATTATTTATTATATTCTTTAATATTTATTCATGGTTTAGCGAACTCTTTACCAAGGAATCCATTCTTATGTATCAATTAAACAGTGCTAAAGTTTCATTTTCTTAATTAAATTATCATTCTTTTGCATTTGTTGATGTGGTTTCATAATAATGTAACCATCCTATAAAAAAAATTACAATCAAAAGGTAATAGTCCTTAAAATCACTATGTTTATAAAAATTTTAATCAAATGGAAGCAAATAGCATGGTAATTCGGATGAAATAAAATAATTTGATTAATGAAATATCTTTTATAAAATAATTAAACAAAATATACAGAGTAAATTAATGAAGCATACAAAGTAATGAAACAAATCATTAAATACAGTGAGATATAATATATTTTTTATAACTAAACAAGAAAATGAGTTCTGGTGCTAGATTGGTTTGTATATTCAATCAGTATGCATGCAGTATGCAGTATTTATTTAACTAGCGGTGATCGGGGAAGTATCCACAAGGATTTAGTCTTTAACTATCTAAGTATTAGAACTAAATTCCTAAACACTGTCTAGACTATCAATTAAAGTGTTTGGTCTAATTAAAGTACTTAAATACATAAAATAAATGAAAAAACAGAGAAGAAAGAGTAAGGAAGAAACATCGGAGAAAGATCGATTATAAAGTTGGAGAATTCTTATCTAATCCATTTATTTAATCATTTCATCATATGTATATGTATGGACTTAAATCTAGCTAGAACAACCATAATTATACTTAAAACCTCATCTCAAAACGCCCAAAGCATGGATCACATAACCAGTGTCAGCGTCTCTGTTCAATACCTAGCATGCAACTCCTGATGGCTCATAAGGTTTATTGCTCTCTCAATTAACCTCAACTATCTCAAGTGCTATTGATTAATGAGTTAATTACTCCAGATCACATGTTAAAACTCATCTCTCGATTTATGAATTAACACATCAAATTGTATTCTTTACTGATCAGTTAAACAATACATATAAACACAAGAGTAATCAAAAATCAAGATAAAGTCATAAAAAATATGATAAAACCAATTAAATAAACTTCAAAGATAATTCATCAGTCAACCCTAGAAAATTAAAGTTTAGCTATCCATATAAATATAGAAAACTAAAGTCCAATAAAAAATCATGTCTGACACAAATAAAAGTAAATAAAACCCAAAAGCAATTATTATGCCTCTATTCTTGCTCGGCTTGAATCTCTTGGTCGGCTTGAATCTCTTGGTCTTGTTCTCCGTGTTCTTCTCGGTAGCTAGAAGAATTTGTGGGTGTAAATTACTGCCCTAATTTTCATTCATCGTCATCCTTTAATACTTAGGCAAATTCTAACTCAACTTGGAAGGATAAAAATCCCAAAAATAGAGTAAAATCAAAGAGCCCAAACAATTCAGGAGTGCGCTCACAACCACTTCACTCGCGAGTCTACATTGCATCTAGTGGTAGATTTCTCGCGACCAAGGGCCAATTCACTAGTGGGGTCATGACTCAACCAAAGGCGACCCCCGTCTCAGTACCACGCATGCAGAAAACCACTCAGGGGGTAATTCACGAGTGGAATCACGACCTCAATCGTGAATACGATCATAAGTCCATTTGTGTGTCCGGCAGTCTTCGACTGTTTTGCTTCGTTCTCACTTATTTTTTGTCCGATTGACCCAGTTCTTTTTTAAACGTGTTCCTTACTTGATTTTCTATATTTCTAGGTTCTTCTCAAGTGCATTTGAATCTCACAACAAAAATATAACTAAATCCATTCACAATGAGAAAACATGTGACATTGTATAAAATATAGAAAACTATGCAAAATTTATTACTTCATGCATACAATGTGTTAGTGCCATCATTTAGAACTAAGTATTTTTAGATTGTCATGATCCTTATGAAAATTCAAAGAACACAAAGGTTTTGATTTTTCAAGTTTTGAAGACCATGTTCTGGACATTATGATATGAAGATTCCGCTGCCAATCTAATTGAAGATCGAAGAATGTACTTGAGCATGTTCATGAACATGATCATATACATGGTTGTCTAGAGAGTTTCCAAGAGATGTGCCAAGCTAGATTCAAGGAGTTGAAGTTTCCTTTTGAAGATGGACGTTTCAGAATAGAAGATGTCTTGTTTAAGATGAAGATCAAGATAGAAGAAGGCAAATTCTATTCAAGGAAGGACTCTAGCAAGAGATGCCTAATCAAACTAGGAAAGTTTCCAAATTAAAGTTTGATTTAAAATAAGACATATATGATTACCTTGTTTAGGCTATATCTTGTTCTTATAAATAACCTGAGAATTAGACTAGTTTTGTGTCGAGATTTTACGTATACATAAGAGCTAGAGAGTCTAAAAAGACTTCAAGTTTGAAGCATATAGTATACGGTTAGACTAGGTTTGATCATTGTGATCATTGTGTGTCTAGTATGTGTTTAAAGTTCTTTTCATACATACTTAGAGGAGTCTCGGGAGAGATTTTCTGTGGGAACTAGAAGGAGTCTAGGTTGTGAGGGAATCTCACAAATCAGTCCATCGAAAGAGGTTGTAGAGTGTAGAAAAGAGGTCAAGTGACGAGAGGTCATCGTGTAATAGCCTTTGTAACATTGCAATGGAGTAGTGAATTGTTTCTCACGGACTTGTGAAGTCCTCCTGACATAGATCAATTGATCGAACAGGGTTACCAACCTCGTGTCATTTACTTATTTTATATTTAGCATTCTGACCTCTAAATGATATATTCTCAGCAGTTGATCTTGAGACATTCAACCTAATTTCAACTTGTGAGGTTGCTAAAGTTGCATGGGATATTCTCGAAACTACCTTTGAAGGGACTAGTTAAATAAGATTATCTAGACTTCAAAATCTTATTTCTAAGTTTGAAAGTCTTAGAATGGTGGAATCTGAGTCTATAGGTGATTTTTTTTTTTCAGCGACAGACTAAGAAACATATCTAATAAGAGTTTTTCTCTCGGTGAGCTGGTAAATAATGAGAAGCTTGTAAGAAAGGTGCTCAGATCTCTTCCAAAGAAATTTGTCTACAAAGTTGCTGCCATTGAAGAAGTCAATGATATCAAAAGTATGAGGCTTGATGAGTTGATGGGGTCTTTAAGGATGTTCGAGATGAATCTAGAAGATGAATATAGAAGCTCAAGGAAGAGAGGTATTGCTCTTAAAACTGAAGTTTCAAAAGATGTACCTGAAAAAGCACATAACAAAAACCTGTACTTATAACTATGCTAAAATGAATGAAAAACCACAGATGATATTACGAGTAAATTTACATGTTTCACGAATATTATTTCAATTGTTATCAATATTTTGCTTTGCTATTGTGATTATATTTTCATGTTATAATGAATATTTTGTCATGCTATTATAAATATTATTTTATAATATTGTGAATAAAATAATTTTTGTTAGATAAAAATATGAAATATGGATCTTGGATGAAAGAGTATCAGAATATCTTTAATTTGATATATAATTTACATAAATTTAATTAAAACGAACAAGTTACGATTATTTAAAGTTTTACAATATTTGTGTAAATATGTTGATATCATCTTGTTCATTTATGAATATCATGCTAGAACGTCATGAACACAATGTTGATATGAGTTATGGATTATGTTAAAATGTTATATATATATATATATATATCATGCTAATATATGAGTAATTTAATGTTAAAACATCATAAATGTAATTATGTGAGTTATAGTTGGTCATGCTAAAGATATGTAGGTTGTGTTAAAATATTATATACACCATGTTAATATAAATATGAGGCTATGTATGAAAAATAATGCCTAAAATTGATTTTTGTATTTTTCATCTATTTTTTTCAAATAAACATATGCATTATGGATCTTAAATGAAAGAGTACGAAAAGAGATTTAATTTAATATATGATTTGTGTAAATCCGATTAAAAACGAGCAAGTTATGATTATTTAAAGTTTCTACAATATTTGTATAAATATGCTGACACCATCATCTAAATTTTGATGTAAACCAAAAAACACATCACTTTTGAAGTTCAATGTATTTACCAATATACCACCGCTTTTTTTAAAAAGTTGAAACATATTTACAAGTTTGTCACCGCCTCTTTGTATTAAATATGGGCCATTAATATCAAAATTTGTGTGGTTTGGTTGAGTTCTCAGTTCCCACATAGGGAAGGATTCTCACCAGATCCATCCCTTATATATATATATGCAATGTATGTATGTATTTTATTTCTTCATAACTAAGTACGACATATATAATCAAACTATCAAGTGAAGGTTCTTTCTCTTAAGCATATATATATGCTATAAACTTGTTTAATCTGCCAAATTAATACAATCGTTTTGTTGCTAGTGTCGTATGATGTATGAAAAATTGCAAGGGTTGGCTAAGCATGCAAATGATGAAAGAAATAATCGGAGTGTTACAAAAGTCTCAAGGTTGCTAAGCCTACATGGTATTGTACAAGTAGTTAAGTCTCATATAACACTGCCGGGTTTACTCTTGGAATGGATATTATATCGTTACTTGGGATGCTAGGGATTGGCAAAACTGCTCTTGCTAAGATGGCCCAATTTGTATAGGAGGTTTGATCACTCCTATAGCTGCTATCTTGGTCATTGACTTGACTCAACATCAACCGCTGCCCAGCATCTCTGCATTAATGCCCGAAAGATGAGCCCCAATGCCTCTCCAATTTTTTTGAATATGAAGGACAAGAGGCAATTCCATGAGCTTACTACCGTGACCAATTTCCAGGATCAACCGAGCACAATGCGTTGATGCTTACTCCAAATCGTGATATTGTGAGACTTCCTCGAATGGGTGAGCAACCGCGAGCAGCTCCAAGGAGACAAAGGAGAAATATGGAGGATCTCTCAGACGAGTGGTTGAGTTCATTGGAGGGCATGATGACTAATTTATCCACAACTTGGGAACTCACAGCATCAGGGACGATCCGGTAGCGCCTTGCACCACCGCCAAGTGAATCCAATCTCCTCTTTATCATCCCGAAAATTATCCCCTATGTCTAATTCATTTGTGGCTTCATAAGCACCCTCTACGCCATCAAAAATGTTTTATTTTATCGGTTGAGTTAGCATAAACGTATCATTCACATACTTGAGAGTCAATCTTCCCACCTCCACATCAATGATAGCTTTGGTAGTGTAGAAAAATATGTACGCCCCAAAATCACTCGAACCATACTATCCATGAGAATGTAGAGATGGTAGTGGATTTTGGATCCACTCCAGATCCGCAGAGATCCGACGGATCTGGACCGGATTTGGATCTCTATAATTTTTTTTGCTGCGGATCTGGATCTTAAAATTTTAGGTCTGGATCCGACCCGCGGATCTATATATATGTGTATATATATATATATATATATTTTATATAAAATATAAATATATATATATATCAATGAAGATTATGATGAAGATGGAGAAGAACAAATTGATATGGTAATTGTTTTACATCATTTTTATACTTCTATTATTGAAATAAGTTTGTGTTGCTCATGATCTTTCTTTTTTCACTTTTTTAGGACGTCGATAATGTTGAAAGTAGTTGTAACATGGAAGACTTGTTCTCATATCCTCAAGATTTGTTATCTAGTTGATCGTATTGACTTATTTCGTGATGTGATGGATGAATATATCTGTTTAATGTTTTTCTTTAAGATGAATGTTGGATGTTGTCGACTTGTTTTGGATGTTTATTATTGTGTTGACAGTGTTGTTTTGATTTTGTCTCATTTTAAATTATATTTTAAACAAAAATCTGGATCCGTGGATCAGATCCGTAGACCCGCAGATCCGATGGATTTGGATCTGTATTTCAAAATTTTGGATCCGACGGATCTGGAGCGGATCTGAATCTGAAAAAAAAAAATGAATATGGATCTGGATTCAACAAGATCCGCTCCAGATCCGTCCCGTTGCCATCCCTACGAGTATGTCGACTATAACAAAATCCGCAAAGTAGGTGTGATCTCATATGTCAATTACCACATTTTCAGCTGTCCCCAAAGCTTTAATGGTAGAGTTGTCTGAATAGTTGCTTTGCATTACTTCATCTCTGGCAACTTTAGCTGCTCAAAAATCAACAAAGGGGCATCAAATTGCAGCTTGCTCCAAGATCGATCAAGGCCCTCGACATTAGCTTATTCTCCAAGTTACATTGAATGATGAATTCTCCTGAGTCATCCTTCTTTGGACTTAAGAGTCTAGGACAAATAGTCCTTCAGCATCTCAGTATCATCAGTCTGCACTGGTTTGTTGTAATCATCTTGATTTTTAGCCAATGTCAGACTAGGACAAAAACTGCATGGACTTCTCTCTTTTTTTCTTGAATTTCCTCAGCAGGCTTCTTGAATGACTAGAATGGTCAACTGCGTCTGCTGTTGCACAATTCTATTCATCTCCTCCAACTGTTTCTAAAGGTCCTGCATTGTCACTGCTCGATTTTGCTCAGGATTTTCTTCTCGGTTTCCTCCTTGTTGGTTTTCCATCCTGCTTGTCAACTCCTTCATCGGTAATAGCAATGTAGTCTCAATTTCTAGGTCCACATGAATGCACTACCTGACAAATAAAAAAAAGTATAGTAACAAAAAAAAAACATCTAGTCTACTAATATAAGAATAAGAACATAAAAATGAAATAGTCCCCACAATGACGCCGAAAATTTGACATGCTATGTATTAACATCAAAAATCCACATTGAGTTCACTTCCAAATAGTGACTTTGAACTTCAAAAATTTTCTCAATCAACGTTGCAAGGGTAAATTACACTTCGATACCTATATGTTGGATAATTTTTCAAAACACGACTCATTTTTTCAAAATTAATAAAACAGTACCCACTTTTTCAAAAACAATTGAAAATCTAGAATTTAATCAATTTTACGGCCCGAAAATCGTACGTAATTGATTGTGTTTTAATATGTTTATTTCCCAAGCCACGTAAAAAAAATCCTCCAATGAGTAAATATTAAAATACAATCAATTATGTGTGATTTTCATGTTGTAAAATTGTTTGAATGTTAGATTTGTAAATTTTTTGAAAAAGTAGATACTATTTTGTTAGTTTTAAAAAAGTGAGTTATTTTTAAAAAGTGTCCAAATTGTACGTACCAAAGTGTAATTTATCCATATGTATCTCAAATTTGATTTGAAAATTTCTTAAGTCCAGGAATCGGCTGTTCGAAAAATAACAAAAATAGTTCAATACCTGACATTTGACGCATGTAGTCTGAAACAAAGTTTCTCTTGGAATTTTTTAGTTATAGCTATAATATCTTGGGATCTATTATATATTTAGATTCTTTATGTCGTGAATCCGTATTTAGGAATAGATCAATATGTCTGACAATAATAGCGATCGAAAACGAACAATCAGTGGCCAAAAAGCATAAGAAAAAACCCTGAAGAAAAACAGTAAAATAGTGAAGTCAACCGAGCATATTAAATCATCAAAATAGTTCAATCAGAGGTCAAAAGGCATCAGAAAAAACCCATGTAATTATTTCTTCGGGAGCATTATCAAATATAATACTAGAAGAAAGAAAAGAAATGCAGCTTGTTATCCAAAACTTCAAAATTGAGGACAAAATACAATGGACACAGAAAATAAATATGAATTAGCCCTCATGTTGTAATAAAGATTTACACGTAACACGCCGACGCCAAAATTATGCACCAGTAATTTCTCTGTCCAGTTTCACTCTCTTAGTACCTTGAACTTCTGGAATACTATTGACTTTCTGCTGCGATGTTGCATCATGCTGAAAGGCGCAGTTTGCTCCGTTCCTGCACCCCCTCGAGCTGTTGAAATAGATGCAAGGCTTCATTATCTTTGGTTTCGAGTCCCTTGGTTTCATCATCATGTTATTCAATGGTTCTGGTTGATTGCTTTGATGAGAAAACTGCGGTGGCATACTATCCCTTCTTTCTCCTCCATGTTGCTGAATGAGGCTCTTGTAATAGTTGATATCCTTTGTTACAGGAGCTGCTACAGATGGAGCGGGCGCAGATATCACATCAGAAACAGATGGTCGTAGATGAGGGATGGATCCTGTCCTACTTGGAGGATGAAAAGGTCCGGATGCTGCAGAAACAGATGGTGCAACCATTTCTGGTCTTGTAACGCGAGCAGAGAATGGCTGCTCTCTTCTATGGACAGCAATATTAACTGGATCCAACGAACCCTGAGGAGGTGACACCAAATTGGGAATGTACTGTGCACTGGTGGACGGCATACCAGGCGAACTGGAGGATGCAACATTTTTTGTTCCAATTGCTGTCATACCCTGCAAGCTAGATGGCAGCATATTTTGTGTACTAGATGTTGCAACACTTTCTGAACCAATCACAGGCATACCATGGATGGTGGAAGAGGACGGTATGCTCTGTGCGCAAGATGATGCAGCAGCATTTTGCCCGCTGGAAGATGCAGCATGGCTTGTAATCAGTTGCTCAATCATCTTCGGATCACTGAGAATTTTCATGAGCAACTCACGATCTATCAGATTCCCCTGATCACTATTCGACATGACTGATGATATGGCAGCTTGTGCAGCTGCAATAATATCAGGCTCCATGCCTGTTAGTGAAAAACCAACGGCAGGTTTTAGAGTAGCCTTGACCTGAGATGAAAATTTCCCATGAGGCAAATGCTGTTGATGGGCAATCATGGGAGTCCTGTTTGATACCATAGAGGTAGCATATGATGTATCCAGTGAAGCATCCTCGTCTTCAATTGGTGTGATGGGAACCACAGGTGTGCACTGGTCATTGTTAGTCGAGTCTTCTGCACCCACTAATGCAGAAGGGCTGCACAAGCGTAAAGCAAATGTTCAATGCAGAGAGGATGCAAACAGAAACAAGCAAGTTCAACATCAAGCATAATCACCATCAAAGATGCACAGAAAAGAGGAAACATCAAGAGTGAGGTATGCGGCGCACTTTAAAGGAATGGCTGACGGGCGCGGATATATTGCTTCTAGCACTCTCATTTCTCGTTGATTTTGGGTTTCTATTTCTCTGCTTTCATCCCCAGCTACGACTCGCCAAGAACAATCTACTTCAAACTGCAATACAAGCGAATATCTCATATATGAGTAATAGAAATAAGCCCTCCACATCACAAGAAACCATAGATGAAAACTAAAGAACAAGTCCCGCATTAGCTGCAGGTTAGAGATTCCCCAGCCTTTGCAACCCCCAGGTAAATTTTTAATTCTGACAAGAATGCACTAATCTATTCACTTAAGACAACTTCAATAAGAAAAGACATGCAAATCGGTCAAACTTACCCTGGGAGGGCATTTCCATTTCACCAGAGATATTTGAGATAGCTTCGCTGCCCAAGGGTTTGCGGGCTGGATTCCCTCAAAGCCCGGGGGCAAATTGTCATCGGACCCCATGCCACCTGCCCGTAATGTCTTTTTGGCCTGAAGATGATCTTGAGTTCCCATTGCAACCTGTGAAGGGCATTCTTCTGACAAAAACAACCTTACCTATTGGAACAAATATATTAGTCCAAAGACAGCAAGCCTGTTGACTCTTACATAATTAATCATAACTTAATCAAGAGATATAAACACGAAATACATTAATCTACAGCTGATATCATATGAATCATGATTGCAGATACATTCCATATGAAATGGGCGCAAAGATACATCAAAATAATAGTTTCACCAAAGCAACGCAATAATGGCTTTGGATAAGCACATGAAGTAGCAACAAAAAAGATGAATAGAAACAAACAGGAATCTAATCGAAACAGACTTCATAACAGAAGGTGGCTAATACAGATAAGGGGCGATGTCTTTCCATTACTCCGAACAACTCCAAGGTCCATTTATAAGTTATATTTCAATTCATAACTTATAGAGAATGCAACATATGGAGGATAGTGTGTCACCGATTTGATCGGACAGACAGTTTGTTTATTTTTCTTTTTCTTTCTGAAATATAAAAATGATGTAGAAATGCTTGGAATTTAGTTCCAACTGGCCCACATGACTTGAAAATCATTCAAATATCCCACAAGTCTCTAGGCAGAAGAAAGACATGTCACTACATTCACAAGCACAGTTAAATGAACAGTAAATGACACGATATACCAGACATCCATCTTTTTTTTTAATCATGCAATAAATACTGGAGCAAACAAACAGCCATTCTAACTCCAATCTATTTTACAGCAAGGAGGCAGTTTCCTTCTGCCAGGATGAGACTAAAGGAAATTAAAAATGCAGCATTCACAAACAAATGCAAAACCTATAAATCCGTCCTTAAATTAAGCAAAGTCAAATCTGGAGTAGGATAGTATGAATAAAGCTTAAAGCCTCTGGCATTAAGAATGATGATGAATGATAAGGTGGCGACTGGCAAGCAAAATAGAATAATTTACTCACATTTAGAACATCTAAACCTTCATGGTCATATCATGTGACCATGATGAAAATTAGTTAAGTGGCTTTTTGTAAAAATAAAAAAGAAAAAATATTAATAAGGTGAAGCAGTGTTAATGTTGCTGCTGCTTTTAACATCTCTCAGAATACTGAACTTCAAAGAAGTCATAAATTAGCTGCATTAGCAAAGGTTAGCTAATTTATCCTAGAGAACATAATACAGTAGTCTAGAATCCAATACTTTTTTAGCTTTCTGAACAAGAGAAACGTAACCATAAAAAATGAAAATCTGGAAGAATAAACGTGGGTATGCTTATATACTTAGGATGGGATCACAACAAATGGCAAATGGAATGAGTAATTAAAATTAGATATTGATTAACTTAATACTGTAATAAGTTTACTGAACGATGAATATAGGAATTTTTTTTTTCCTATCTAATATAAAGAGAAGTTTGACATTATCAAAGGTTTAGGTCCAAATTATCCATTGCCACCATTTCCCTGCTTATTTTCTTATCTATTGTTCTTTATTCTTTATTTGACCATCTTATCCTCCCCTTAGAGAGAACAGAGAACAGAGAACAGTTGCCCAGTACACCACTGCACACAGCCCACACAAGTGCTACTAACACCATTCACATGCATAAAACTTATTAGAGAATAATAACATGCTTCCTCTTTCAAGAGAAAATTTTCTATGCTATGGAACCTATGAATATATCCTGGCAGGAATGCTGCCATACAGAACTCAAAATCTTGATAAGAGCAAACTGTAGATTTTTAATTTAGCTGTAATTCACCAAACAAGGACCAAAATTACTAATGGATGGGGAGCATGAGTGTAATCTCCCAGAAAATTCAAAGGTCCTATATAATCTTGACTCCCAATTTTCCTATTGAGTCTTGCCTCACAAAAAAGGAAGACATTTTATTTTTTATCATATTAAATTCAAATGATGAAAAAGAAGACTTGAAACGAAAGTCTTTTACTCATATCCATATTCTCCATAACGCTGCTGTAATGAACATATTAAATATTGCAGTTCGGAAATGTCCAATAAAGAAAATCCTGACCCAATAGCTATTTGGTGAGAAAAACAAAGGCAGCATTCACCATGCCTCATCCTTCACTTTACAAAATAAATGGTGAGCCAAAAATTACAAAGAGGCTACCATCACCAAAAGCAAACACTATATGGGGAAGATGAATTAGTTTTATCACTTTATGCCCCAGAGTGCGTGATCTCACAGCTATGAGGAACTCATAGATAGTAATAGCAATGCCTCGTCCTCCACTTCCCAACTTTAGTTGAGCCGAAAATTATGAGACTGACATTACCTAAAAGCAAACACTCCACTCAGTGGGATAAGTTAGCTGATCCCAACTACTGCTGCAAAATCAACGCCAACATAGAGTCTTGAGTCCGTGCAGCATATGCCTTATTCCAATACTTCAGAACTGAACATAGTGGAAAATTATTTACGTATAACAAAGAAAACTGCAGATGGGTGAACTAGGTCAACAATAACACACTCTCAATGCTTGATCTTGAGTATAGTAAGGTGGCATGATTTGTTATAATTGAGTAAAGAGCAAAAGATAAGTCCCAAATGCTGGAAGCCGCAAGAATTGGAAGAAACTTCACAAGGGGAACGGGCGTTTTGAATGTATGGTGGTCCAAGAATGAAGTAAGTTTTCCGTACATTGACAATATTGTACTTTATCTAAAACCATAAAAACTAAATATAAATACTTATATTACAAGAAAACATTCAAATAAAAATGGTTTAATACTCCCTACAAATATCAGTTGAAAAGAACATAAAAGATTTGAAGTATGGCCACCCATACACATTGTTGCAAAACACAGTTTTTTAGTTTCGAGGCGTTTGCCCATAGTCCCACAAGGCGTAAGCCTCACAACAATAAGAACAAACATAATTTATAATTCATAACCTTGCACATAAACTAAAATAAATCATAACAATGAACATAAATTCATAGAAAAGTCATAAATTCATGAAATTACTAGTTTAGAGTCTTAAAATTATAAATTAAATGCAGAGTTAACATATTTCTAGTTCCACTTCCAACTTAAATAGTCAAATCAATTGGAGCTGGAGCTACCAGCTATCTCCATCCCCAGTCTCTCATACTTCAAATCCATCTTCCATTTCAAATCATGGTACCACATTAATGTGATTGCCAACAAGGTGATTATTAGCTCTCATCACCCCTCCTTTAATGTTCATATTTCAGAAGTTGCACTTCAAATAAATGGCACGCTCTTCCGGCACATCAATTCGAGTGACATACTTCCAAACGGGATCTTTTCGTTGAGAACTCGTCCTAAAAACAAAAACAAAAAAATACAGTCCCTTCTTAACTCACTAAAGGGCCCCTTAATTTTTTGTGTTGAGGGGCCTTTATTGTATCAAAATTGGTTTTTATTTTTTCATCACTTCCATTTCTTGCCTTAATTTTTTGTGTTGAGGGGCCTTTATTGTATCAAAATTGGTTTTTATTTTTTCATCACTTCCATTTCTTGTAAAATCTTTCAACGTGAAGCAATACTAATGTCCTCCAAAGACCAAGAAATTTTGGAAGAGCTTGTTCAGAGTACTCAATAGTGAATACCAGCAGCACCAAGGAATCGAGATGAATTAACTCCACATTACTAGCACGGAAATGTCATCGATTAGAGTATTCCTTACACTACTCAAACATTCAAAAGAAATTGACAGTTTAATAAAACCACTGACCACCACCAGACCACATAACTCAGTGTGACCAGAACAGACAATTCACATGCTATTCAAACTTCAATCACTGATGTACATGAATAAGGTTACTTGGTTCCAATTACCACAAACTAGAGTCCAGGAGGAGTTTGACTCTATCGATTTATCACTTAGCAATGACAATTTTACATTTTTTTAAGTTAATACTAATTAACTTATGTAGTTGAAATTATGCATTCTGAAGCACAAGCCGGCCTTTCAATTTCACAGTCCATTGGAAAATCATTGTTCTTTTTCCTGTTGTTTTATCATCCAAAATGAATGATGAGCAGTTTCCAGTTCAGTTTAGGCCGTCAAGTGAATTCAAATTCTCCAGATTACCATATTCACACTAAACACTTCCAATCAATCACACCCAAAAAAAAAATCGATCTTTTTCTTTTTTCTAGAATTCCAAAAACAGTCAACAGGAAAAAGAAATAAACAATTTATAAAGGATTATACCTGACACAGATTAACATCGGAAGCCCACGAAACCCTTTTTGATTTCTGCGATCCTCCCATATTAACAAATCAAACAAGTTTCGATTTGATTCTCAAATAAATAGATAGACGTATCGTATAAATCCAATCGCTTTTTTAGCAACCAAATCGCCCAACTTCCAGTGCCGAAAAATCCTTAAATAAAAACCCTAATTGACATTTTTTTAGCCGATTGCCCCGGCTTAACTGATAGAGAGAGAGAAAATACAAAAAAAAATAACAAATAAATAAAAAAGGGGAAACAAAACAGGGTGGAAGGAAAAGGGCGAGATAGAGAGAGAGAGAGAGTGAGGATAAGTCCAAGAAAACCCTAGATTGGAACCCTAGATCCTTCCCTGATTTATAATTTTGTGTTTTAGGATTGCTAAAACTATTGGTTCCAGAGTCGAAAAGATTTTGCTGTGAACAATTTAGAATTTACACAGCGCTGCTCTGTATCTGGGCGTGAGGCTCACGCTCCCCACTGAAGCGCGTGATGGAACGGGGATTATTTTAGTCTTATCTGGTGACTGGCAATGACAATATCCCTAAATGTGACGACGGCGTTAAATCTTATATAGGCTGTAAACCTAGTTTTCTAATTTAAGTATATATTTTTATTTTTATTATTGTTTTTTTTAAGTATTTTATTTTTATGGTACGTGGACATGCATTGTATGTATTATTCACCGTGGAAGCCCGACGCGTGGTAATTGGATTATTTTATGGGTGGTTCTAATTTCCAAATTTTTTCTCATCCTCTATTATAAATAAATGAAAATAATTACCTAATTATACTTTTACCCTCGTAATTCCCAATTTAAAACACAGATGAAAATCCAAAATAATAATCTCCATAGCCCCACTCTCCTAATAAATCAAAAAATAAAACTATAAATGACATGGTTGCATAGTCCCATTTTGTATCTCGGATCTTCTATCCACAGATGATTGATTCATGAGGATGATTAAAGAGTTGCACTGTAAAATCCTTTAAATATGGAAACTTATTTAATCAAATTACTGATCTCATAATTATTTAATACATCCCAGTAAACAAATTTACAAAGAAAAATATCTAATCCACTGAACGGTCAAAAACCACAATGGAGATTAAGTCATATTTGATTGAAAATTCGTGGATTTACAACAATAGATGTTTGGTATTCCTTGATTGGGATCGAATGAAGGTAGTTTGGCTCCATTTTTTTTTTTTTTTGTTATCTCTGACCAATTGGTTGAGCTTCATGACTAGCAACCTCTTATTCTTCTCAGTCTCGCGGCAAGTATGGCACCGTCGGGAACTATCTGTTTCTGTCTATTTCATCCTTTAGTTGAGATAATGTGGTGGGTTGGCCCAATACTCTTTATTTATTTTTATGACCCATCTTGACCCCATTACCCTAAACTAAGCCCAACAACCCTAATTCATCTATTAATCCTAATTTTCCTTATCTGATCCCCATTCACTCTTCTTAACCCTTGCGCCGCTTCATTCTCTCTTAAGCTTCACATTTCTGATCTGAGTAGGGCTCTGCTATTCCCTTCCGATCTTTTTGCCGAAATCCTGTCCATCGGATTCCTGAGTGGCTATGAGTGTGAGAGCTTCGTGTTAGATCCATCTCCTCCCCTTTGTGGCCTGGGTCATTTGTAGTTGCAGCCTGCAGGAAGTGCTTGAGCCGCCGTGGGAAAATCTGAGCCCAACGTGTCTTCAAGACATTATTTTCCCACTCATTCATCTTCTAATTCACTCGCCCTATCTCTCTCTTCTTCAGTTTTCTTAAATCTGTCTCTTTACTCTTATTTCATTGCTCCATTACTCTGAACTAATTGTTCTGTGTTGCGAATCTTCTTAATAAAGAGAAGAAGAAGAGCTCTGAGAAGGAGAAGTGTTCTTAGACTTGCTGAAGACTAAAGCAAGTGGAATCAAGGGCTCAAGTTGCTTGAGTAACAGTGAAGAAAACCGAGAAGAGTCGGAAAACAAGCGATGAACTCCCGGCTAGGCTAGATACCCAACAGATAATGAATCATTTATTTATGAACTTCACTTTGAAACTATATTTTTATCAATAAAAATACGCAAAGATTTTCATCATTGATGAATTCTTTCATCATATCGACATACACCATTGAGGAACAGTGGGGCTAGAGAAATTAGGTGCTTAGGGATGTACGATTATTCTTCTTTTTTAACTCAATTTTAAAGTTGAGAGTTATAAGGATAGAATAGGACAATTAAAAATAATTTAATTTTATTTTAAATGTGAGGCTATGACGAGAAAAATTGTGGCTATGTTTAGAATCACCCTTATTTCATTTAAAAATCGAAAGTTCAATTGTAAATTTAACTACGCCAATTCTCTTATATACTAGATGCATATCAGATGGTAGATGGTGAATGCAGGTCTAACGCGTTGACTGCAAAAATAAAAATGGTGACACGGTCATACAGGTGATTTTTTTTAATTTTGAATAATATTTTTAGTATTACGGTTGATATTGATTTTGATGGGTTGTTTTTGTTTTTTTTCCGATACTTTAAGGATACGAGTGATACTTTTGGACTTTTGAGTAATACTTTTTATTTGACCTTTTTTTACGGGTTAACTAGATTAACGTGTTGACTCTCTGATATGCAGTGCAGCAAGATCACCCCATTTAATTATGATTAATTTTCCTCGATGAGCTAAATTTGTAATCATCACACATGGGGTCCATGTTTTCTATTGGCAAATGTTCCATTGAAATCGGAAAGACTTCGTAAAGAAGCAAATTCGATCAACAAACTTGATTGGTAACCCTGCTCTATGCATCCAGATCCCGACATAGTTTCATTTATCTTGAACAAATCTATAAAATAGAATGTTTGAATGTAATTTGATAAAGAAATGAGATATTTTTTAACCTTCCCACCTTAACTTTTAGCTGAATTATTTGAGAGGATATTGGCTTTCAGAGTATACCATTTTCCCTTCTAACTCTAAAATTGATCAGCGCCTTAGAAAATTTGTAAGAATTTGTACTATATCTAATTTTGATTTTGAATAATTAAACAAGTGAATTTTTTGTTCTACGACGGTGCGTCTTTATTTCGTTTGGTGTTTCATTGAGATTTTTTGTATCTTGAAGCTTCAAATTTTATATCTTTAGGAAGTTTGTGTATATATAGTAGCATGTCAATATGATTTATGAATCTGCAAATACCTATCATGAATTAGTCTTTTAATTTAACTTCAATAATATTCATTCATTCGGTTTATAAGGATTTACTTTTATAGTTAATTATTAGTATATACATTGTTCTTGTTTCAGTTGGCTTCATGTAACTTACTCAAGGTTGTAGAATTCGCTATGCGCTAGTCGGGAGACCAGGAGGCCTAGAGCCTAGTTAGCCTAGTGATGATTGGTTTTTTTCACATCTATCTAGGTTTGAATGATGTGATTTGAAGAGTTTAGTATGTGTTTTAACCCAATTTGAGCTTTTAACCTCTCGATTTGGAAGTTTTGTTTCTTATTTGAGTTGTACAGAAAATGGAGGATTAATCAAAGACATTTTGAGGGAATCAATGCTATGAGAAGATAGAGGATCAAATTAGCAGCACCCTGCAAGTTGAATACCCTTAATCGGACAAGAAACGAGAGAGAACGAAGCAAAACTGTAAAAGGTGTCGGAGCAGCGGCAGAGACCCGAGTGAGCACTCACGCTCCGATTCAAGGGCTGTTTTCTCTTCATTTTTGGTGCGACCTGGGGCGTGACTCAGCCTGTATCGCGTCCCATGCCTAATTTTTGACCTTTTCTTTTATTTTTCTATTATTTTTAATGTTCAATTTCTTCCTCACTATATATACAAATCCTTTTTTGAAATTAGGACAAACCCCTTCATTTGTAGCCACTTTTAGAAAGAAAAATACTAAGAGAAGATGGGAGGAGAAAAGTAGAAACTAAGATTAAAGATCAAATCCCCATCTAGGTTCCTTTATTTCTTTTTCTTAGTTGAAATCATGTTTATTATTTGTTGGAATTTAGTTTTACATTTAATGATATTTAACTAAATCTTTAAATACTCTTGGGATGTTGAATCTATTTGGATTATGAAGCACAATTAATGTTTATTTTAGAAATTTGATGCTTTTTTGCTTATTCATTGAATTATTGCTATGTATGGGTGCTATTTATTGTTAATTGGTGAGGGATAATTAATCTTTAAAGAGCATGATTATATATGTTGATTCATAATTTGAGAGATGAGTTTCAACATAGTATCCTAAGAATTTAAAGGGTAATTATCTTTAAAATCGAGAGCTTTAGGATAATTGTTAACACTCTAATCCTTGGTGCTCTTGGAAAGCACACATTTGGCATTAATTGGAAGTAATAATTCTAACTGTGTGTGCCCCACTTTCTAAATGTTTCAAGAGGAGGTTTATGATGATTTAGTGATCGTCTTGGTAAGCTTGAATTGAGAGTCAATTCGTCCAAGATAATCGAATTTTGTGTTAAGTAGTCTAAGTAAATCAACCCAAGAGTATTCCTTCTATTAATTACTCAACTCATATTTTGCATTATTTATTTTATTTTATTGTTTATTTAGTTTTAAATTAAATAAATCTTCATTCCAAAGTCTAGATAATAAATAAGAATTCATGGTATGTGCATTTTTAAAGAAATCTAGATAACAGATAAGAATCAATGTCATGGTATGTGCTTGTTTAAATCTGTTTTTTCTCTGTGGACTCAACATGTTTCATTGTTAGATTACATTTGTGTATACTTGCACTTTAACACGGAAAACTAAAATTCACACATCACCTAAACGACACCTAGGTAGTGCCTAGGCATTTTGCAATTTTTTATTTTATTATATTTTTACTTTGTCAATTTTGAAAATTTTCATTTATAAGTTCATAAATCACAACATTCCAAGCAAGGTATTTAATCTTTACCCAAAATTTGAAATAAAGAAACATTGAAAGTTCAAATCATCCAAAATTTCAATACAACTAAATATTCAAAGTTTAAATAATCTAAAGTCGAAACAAATAACATTCAAAGTTCAA
The DNA here is from genome assembly GCA_026008535.1 of Perilla frutescens. Classification (NCBI taxonomy): domain Eukaryota; kingdom Viridiplantae; phylum Streptophyta; class Magnoliopsida; order Lamiales; family Lamiaceae; genus Perilla; species Perilla frutescens. Next base: position 39,031,415 of record BRKX01000019.1, read on the forward strand.
AATATTCAAGATTCAAAAAAATACAACATTCAAAGTTTAAACATCTTTCAAAACTTGATCTCCATCCAACTCATCTTCAACTACATACTCATTAATTTGCTCATTATTAGACTTAAAATCCTCATCATATAAGTCTTTAACTGTTTGGTATTTTGGAGTTCGAGACTTATATCCTCTCATACCACCCACATCACGATCTACAACAACAACAATAACAACAACATCATGGGAAAGTAATGTCTCTACATCACTTTTATATTTTGTTAGTGCCTTCGTGACACCAATCATTGAATTTGGTTTAGATTGATTCAATTGTGTCACTGCACTATGTTTGTTTATCAAAAGTTTTACATTGCTCTTATTATAAGTGGTTGATTGCCATTCATCTTTATGGCAATTCATTAATCACTTTAGTATTTGGTTTTTCCAAGTACATTATCATTGTTCTGGACAACATTCATAATAATGTATGTGAACATGATTTGAACTTCCTAAAGACAGCTCAAAGCAAGGAGTTTGGATTGATTTGAGAAGAAGACTATTGAGCATCGTACCACAACAGAGATTGTTCAACATGCTGAGTACTACCAGTTAGCTTGAGTGATAACCTGAAGTCAGCATATGAACATACAAAAGATTTCGTTGTGCTACCTGATGTAAAGATTCAAGATCAACAATGTACATTGCAAAGTACATGGACGTCTGTATTGAGGAGAAGACTCAAAGATCAACAATGTTCATTATAACGTTCTTGAACGTTTACATGAACATCCTATGTCCAAATTATTCTTTCAAAGATCGATGGAGCTGTTCAAGGTTTACAACTAAGAGAAAATCAGAGATCTATCCCGAAGTTGCCATGTTCAACAGGAGAGTTCAAGATTGAAGTCAAAAGGCAGCGTTCTATTCTTAGAAGAATTCCTAACATGGTTCGAGTTTGATCTCAGTTCTAAACAAGGAAAGTTTCCTGATTTATTTCCGAATCAAATTAGGACATCTGTTTCCATGTTTAGTTAGGCTATCTCTCTTCATCTATAAATAGCCTCGGATACAGACATGTTTGAGTGCAGAGAACACACCGAACAGAAGCACTGCACAAGTATTATTTAAGAGCTCTAACTGTTTTGAGCCACTTAGTTACAGTTGTGTCTTAGACTAGAGAATAATGTTCTAGTCATTGTATATTGAAACACACTTGTTTATACACTATCAAAAGGAGTCTCGGGAGAGATTTCCTGTGGAAACTCGATAGGTTTGATATCTAGGTTGTGAGGGGATCTCACAATTCAATTCAACGAAAGAGGGTGTATGGGTAAAAAGGGTAGCGAGTGACGAGAGGTCAGCTGCGTGTAAAATCCTCAGTAAACGTGACACCGGAGTAGTGAATTATTTTCTACGGACTTGATAAGTCTCCCTGATGTAGATCGATTGATCAAATAGGGTTACCAAACCTCTGTGTACTTTACTTTCTGCAATCGTATTAACATTCACAATAATGTTGTTGAACTTTATTGTGAACATCTTTCAAACATTTAGCAACTTTACAGTGAACGCGTGCAGATAGATACTTTTCACATGGGTATGCAAATTCATATTTTTCTCTCTTTTGTTACTCAACAATCTTACATTGAATTGGACAAACACAAGATTGTTAAGCAGCTTTGTACCTAATTGGTTCCTTTTTTTCGTATGTACCTACAAAAAATAATGTACGACATTGAAATTATGAAATAGAATAGCTACAAAATATAATAAGAATTTAAAAGATAACATAACTAAACCCTTCAAATGTGCTCTAATTCATTTCACAACCAGGTGAACTAAATGTCAATTAAATGATTCTCATAGTCTTTCTTTACAAGTTAGGAGTTATTAAACCATAATTCGACCACCAAGATACTATATAAAAAAAATCAAAGAATAAACAATAGTGTCAATAAAAATAAAATGTTATGAAAATAAGAAAATAAATATATTTAATTTACCTAGATCAAATTTATCATCATTCAAAGAGCATTATTTCACTGCAGTTGCTTTCCCAAAAGTCAATCCATTTTCCATATACATGGAAAATTCTTCATTCATGATTTTATCTTGTAAATCAATATGTCTCCCACAAATAAGACATCCACACAATCAATCGTACCAATGGAGACATATTGATCTAAATGAAGAAACGGGTTCTTGTAGTGATAAAACAGATTCAATAGATAAGTTGTCAAATGTAATGGACTATCAAGTTTATCTTTAATTTATGCATTAATAACTCCAATCATTGGATCATAATTTTTTGGAAGATTGTTCAGAGCAATTTTTATCTCTTCATTTGCTTATACAAGTTCTCCATATACGAACCCCATTGATGGCTTTCTACCACCATCAACAATCCAAAGTACCTTAATCAAATATGTAAAAACATGTAAGCATAATCCACACCATTGATGGCTTTCTACCTCCATTAGCAATATGAAGTACCTTAATCAAAGGTGTGAAAACATGTAAGCATAATCCACACCACTCTAGAAACTTATGCTCATTACCCTTGTGTAAGCGATTTTTCTTTGACACTGTTAGAAAATTTGCATACTTCCTAATCAGGACTTCCAAACAGTGTCTTCAATTCAGCTCTTTTCTCATGTATATTTTATAAATGAATGTCGAAGGAAATCATGTCACCCCCAGTCTCACAATATCCCTTTGTTTCATCAATGATTTTCTTGAACCTTGGTTGTTTTATGATGTTCTCAAGCATAAGATCTATGGCATGAGTGGCACATGAAGTCCAAAAGATCTTTGGTCTCTTCTTCTTCAACAACTTTGCAGCCCCCAAATTGATAGATGCATAGTCAGTTACAATTTGAACCACATTGTCTGGCTAAATTTCTTTAATGCATTGACCAACATACTCAAACATTACTTCTCTTTATGTGCAATGTCTGACAATTTCTTAGCAGAAAAGAAAATAGTAATATCCAAATGAGAATTCGCACACAACTTCATGATATTTCTTCACTTTCTATCACTCCAAGCTTTTGTCATAAATGAGCATCCATTTAATTCCAATTCTCTTCTTGTGTCTTAAGCAAAGCTTTAGTTCTATCAAGCTCTTTCTTCAAAAATGATTATGTCATATATCTTGTTGGAGGTACAAGTTCTGGTCTAATTTAACAATCGCCTCTACCATCAAATTGAAGCTATCCAACTCTATAGAGTTAAATGAAATACCCACTTCATAAGCCCATTCACAGATGTACTCTTTGGTAACCACTATTCTTTGTTTGAAAGTATAACGACCTGATCCTAAAAAGAGATAATAAATGAGGGACATGGTGTGAATTAAAAAGAGAAAAGGATTAGGGAATGGAAATCAATAGAAAAGCATCAAGAACGGGTTATGCCTCCTGAAAAATTGGACAACATAACCTCTATAACTACAACAAATTCCCATTTAACGACAGTTTATAAGAATGTAACTGAACGTCAAATGAATCAAATGTTTATTCATGGGCCAAGGAAAGTAGTAAACAACTACCAACAAGCAAATGAACCTCTTCATATGTTAGTAACAATTTAACTAAGTCTCACTCATATGATGGAAATGAATAGCAAACTAGATCTCCTCGTAGGTCAACTGAAAGTAAACAGAATCCAATTACTCAAACAAAAATAACCAATTCATAGGTTAAGAAGGAAGTGGGGCTTTATCCCCTTAGCCGGATATAGAACGAAGGTCAAAAAAGATATTCTCAATCAAAGTATGCATAGGTGTACGGAAGCTAGGTGAATTAGAAAACTATTAATTCAATTACCGAATAGAGAGTCAATAACCAAGAGGGTCGGATCCTCAATCAACCCACTATATCAGCACATTCACATTCACATTGTTCGTTCTTTGGTGTGTTAGAGAATCCTACTCATCATATTGCATACTATGGACTCATTACGCACGCAAGGGTTTATTGGCCCGATGTTTTGCTTGATATATAAGAGAGATAATGAATCTATGGATCAATTGTTTAACAATGTTCTTTGGCTCAAATTGTTTAGAATTGGGTTTTCGATGCTTTCCAGATTCGGGGGATCATTGCTTCTTCCATTCATGGGGCATTTATTCATGGGTCCCACCATCATATCACTCTCATTTATCATCTATATTATTCATTTAACTTACAAAATTTGTTATAATATATTTTTAATAATAATTTCATTAATATATTTTATTTAAATAATATGACAACATATATTGAATTTTATAAAAACATCTAAGAAAAAAATTGAACAACAATTAATAGCACATATTATGGAATCATGAAACATTAAAAATACAACACAATTAAAAGTGAAATAAAGAAAAAAAAATACAACTAAAAACAACATTAAAAAATACAACATTGTTAACAAATACAAATTGCTAAATATTGTTGAATCGTGCCCACACATGCTCAATCAAGTCACCTCAAAGTTGATGATATTTTTTCATGTCGTGTAGATCAGAACCTCTCCTGAGGTAATCTTGGAATGCTCTTATAGAGCCTTGGAAATTTTGAAAATCATTATTGTTGCTTGACTCACTGATATTAAGATTGTCTGCCCAATCAGATGCCACTTTTCCTTTATCCTCAAAAATCATATTATGTAAAATAACGCAAGCTAACATGATATCTTTTAACTTGTCTCTATGCCAAAAATGACATGGACCTCTAATCATTGCCCAATGAGCTTGGAGTACCCCGAATGATCGCTCAACATCATTTCTTGCATCTCCTTGCATTTGCTTGAACTTCATTCTCTTTGGATCTTGAGGACACTGAAAGCTTTTGACAAAAGTTCCCCATTCATGATAGATTTCGTCTGTTAAATAATAACCTTGTGTATATTGGTTATCATTTACTGTATAAGTAATATTTAGCACACATTCTTGTAAAATGTCGTTGAACAATGGAGACTGACTTAACACATTGATATCATTACTTGAACTTGCACAATCGAAAAAGCATGCTATATCCACAAATCTGCAGATGCAACTGCTTCAAGCATTATTGTTGGGACTCCTTGATCACCATGAGTAAACTGTCATTTCCAAACTGTTGATACCGTTTTGTAGTGTATCATAGATTTAGGAATATTTGTTTTAAACGTGTATTTGGAGTTTTTATCTTTCTTGCAGGTTAAATTCTGTTGAGAGAAATTAGGAGCATGTGGGACTTGACCAAGTCCAACGATCTGCTGAAGCCACGGTTGTTCCGGAAGTTGCGCCGGAAATATAGGAATGCAGTTCGTGGAGATCAAGGCTTAGTGGATCGGTTGCTTTGAGTAGGGATCAAGCAACGAGCTGTGTATATATAGGGTTCAGATAGTTAGTGTTAGATACGAGTTTTTAATAGAGCTTTTCAGATATTGTAAAGTTTTTAGTTCTCGTATTTATCCGTTTCTACTAGATATAGTTAAGACAACTTTAGTCCCAACCTTCTGTGAAGGAAGAGATAAAGTGTCTTAATATTTAGTGAGAGTTTATCTGGTAGTATTTTTGTAATTCACATATTTTATATAGTGAAGATTTCGCCATGAGGCACTTCGCGAGATTATAGAAATATAATCTCGTGAAAATTCCAATCCATTGTTTCTGTTTTAAATTTCCGCTGCGTATGCAAAGTTGTCTCAACTTTATACACAACTTTGTACACAACTCTTTCAGAACCGAGACTTCGGTTTTTTCAATTGGCATCGAGAGCAGACACTTGATACACTAAGTGGTGATCCTATTTTCGTAAGCACAATGGATTGCACGAACCCGCTGTTCAACAAACCTCCCGTTCTAGATGGCATGAACTATTCCTTTTGGAAAGTTCGGATGAGATCATGCATCAAGTCGATTGATGCAAGAGCATGGAATGCGGTTCAAAAAGGATGGACACACCCCAAGACCGTGGATGCTGAAGGAGATACATACCGTACACCACAATCAGAATGGAGTAGAGAGCAAAATGAAGAAGCCACCTTTAATGACAAGGCGCTCAACGCAATACAATCCTCCCTAGACGTTCAGATGTTCAAACTTATAAGGAATTGTGAGACTGCTAAGGAAGCTTGGGATATACTCCAGCAGCATTGCGAAGGTGATGTTGGAATTAAAGAATCAAGGCATCGGATTCTCACCACAAAGTTTGAAAACATGAAGATGGAGGATGATGAGTCCGTAGGAGACTACTGCAACAAACTACTGGAGATTGCCAACGAGTGCAATGATTTGGGTGATCCAATTACCAATAAGAGGTTAGTTTCAAAAACTTTGAGGACTCTAAATTCTCATTTTGACATGAAAGTGGTTGCAATTGATACTGCTACAACTACTGGAGCTCTGGATTTCACCAAACTGATGAATGATCTGAAGACATTCGAGATGGAACTAAATGAAAAGGGTGGACAGAAGAAGAAGGGAATCGCCTTGACTGTCGGGATAACTTCAAAGACAACTTCGGCTTACGTTGAAGTAGAAGATGAAGATCTTGAAGAAATCACTGAGAAGGATCCAGATTATGCTCTTCTTACCCGAAGAGTTAATTCTCTCATTCGAGCCAACAAAGGAAAACAACAAGTGGGAGGTAGAGAACAGCGAAAGCCTCGAAGTGATGCCTCCGGATCGATGGTTCTCTATGACAGACTTATCACACCAGGAAAGGAACCAAAAATCATTAGGCGTGCTGCATCTGATCACTTTCGTCCTAAGGAAGTGACGGACTTCTCTACAGTTCAATGCTATGAATGCAAGGGCTTCGGACATTTTGCCAACGAGTGTCCCAACACATTTCGCAAACTGGAAAAGCATGTCAACTTTCTATCCCTTAGCGACAGTGAGCTTGACACCTCAGGGATCTATGTAGAGGAGATTCCTAATGATCCACCAACTGAGCAGGCAGCCTTAACTGCAGTATGTGTTGAAGAGGATAAGTCAAATTACACCGAATTTGAGATAACTTCAGATAGGTATGATGAGTCCTACTATAACACTCTTTTCTGTTTCAACACTGTTGTGTCCACTGCAGAAAATGAGGAAGAAGTCACAGAAGAGGAAACTCTGGAGTTATTGATAAAGATGCAGGAACTTTACAAGGAACTGTACGTCAAATGGTCCAAACAGTGCAAAGTAGTGGATTCACTAACTGAGGAAGTTTCGGTGCAAAAGACCTCACTACAAAAGCTGGAAGTCATGCTGACAAAGAAGGATGCTGAGTTGGACAACATGAGAATTAAACTCAATCATGCTGATGAAACTTTTAAAAGACTCAACACGGGAACCTCAAAACTAGATGAAGTTCTGTCTCAAACTCAGATAACTTCACATGGCCTTGGGTATGATTCGACTGCAAGACCAGCCTTCACTCAGATTTTGTCTACTCATGGCAAACCATTTGTGAAAGCCAAGGAAGTTCCCACAACTTCGTCAGCAAAGAAAAAACGTAGAAGGTACATTTGTCACTTCTGTTTTCTTCCTGGACACATTAGGCCCTTCTGTCATAAGTTTTTGCAGGAACGCCATAAGGAGATGCATCTGAAGAACCAAGCATCAGATCCTATCCTCTCAAACAAAGAGGACAAGTCCAAGAAACTGGTATGGAGACCCAAAGTTACGTCAACAGTTACCTGCCAAGTGGTCTTCACTGCATCGACAGATAATGACTCGACCACATGGTATTTTGATAGTGGATGCTCACGTCACATGACAGGCTCCAGATGTTATCTATCAAACTATCAAAGAATCAATGGCAGTGAAGTAACTTTTGGAGGAGGGTCAAATGGCAAGATTGTCGGACGAGGAACCTTGGACAGTCCTGGACTTCCAAAGCTGGCCAATGTATCACATGTTGAAGAGCTGACTGCAAATCTCATTAGCATTAGTCAACTATGTGACGACAACTTCAGTGTCATCTTTGATAAAGAAAGGTGCACTGTGATGGACAGCAACGGAAATCATGTGATCTCAAGGGTAAGGTCTTCAAACAATATTTATGAGACTAGCAAAAATAGTTGTTTAAGTGTGCAGGTAAATGAAGTGCAGCTTTGGCACCAAAAATTGGGACACACCAACTTCCGTAACATGAAGAATCTCCAAAGACTAAATGCTGTTCTAGGAGTTCCCAAGTTGAATATTGCAGGTCCTAGCCTCTGTGGAGATTGTCAAAAGGGAAAACAAGTTAAAGCGTCGCACCCTGTTGTGACAACTTCTGATAGACCTTTCACAACACAAAGCTGCTTCGAACTACTTCATATGGACCTTATGGGACCGGCTGAAGTTGAAAGCCTTAGAGGTAAGAGGTATTCCTTTGTGATTGTAGATGATCTATCTAGGTATACTTGGGTAAAATTTTTGAATAACAAAGGTGAAACATATAATTCCTTCTTGGAGTTGTATGCCATGATCAAAAATTTTTACCATGCTTGTGTCAAGAGACGAAGATCAGATCATGGGAGGGAGTTTGAGAATATTCAACTCCTCAACTTCTGCACGAAGGAAGGAATTCATCACGAGTACTCATCTCCAAAGACGCCCTAGCAAAACGGTGTGGCCGAACGAAAGAATAGAACCCTACAAGAAATGGCCACGGTGATGCTGCATTCAAAGAAGCTGGCTAAATGGTTTTGGGCTGAAGCATTAAATACCGCATGTCATGTAAGTAATCGAGTAAACCTAAGAACCGGAACCACAATGACATCATACGAAATTCTGAATTGTAAAAAACCCAACCTGAAATATTTTCATGTATTTGGTTGTGTTTGTTATATTTTGAATGATAGGGACTATCTTTATAAGTTTGACCCTAAAAGTGACAAAGGTGTGTTCATTGGTTACTCACTTAACAGTCATGACTACCGTGTTTATAATCTCAGGACCAAAACTGTAATGGAGAGTGTGAATGTAAGGTTTGATGACTTGGCTAGTCTGTTTACTCCTACTGATGATACTAACGGTGTAATTGAGATTCAGGGAAATACAGGAAACACTGATGTAACACAAGTTGACCCTGAAGTTGAGCCCACTTCAGCGACAAACAAATATACACCTTCCGATGAGCCTGACTCGGATGCTGATCTTGATGATTCAGCAACCCCAGAAGTTATACAAAACAGTGTTCATCGAGACCCTCCTAAGAGAATTCGCAAAGATCATCCAATCGACCAAGTCATTGGAGATGTTCACGAAGGGGTCCGAACAAGAGGGAAAGCAATTGCTAACTACAAGGAAATTGTAAGGATGGTGTGTCTATCATGTGTCATACATGAAGTTGGCACAATTGTGTTCCTATCCTTGATTGAACCTAGGAATGTAACTGAAGCCTTAAAAGACGAGTTTTGGATTAGTGCAATGCAGGCCGAATTAATTGAATTTGTGAGAAACAAAGTCTGGACACTAATGTCCAGACCTTCTGGAGTTAATGTTATCGGGACTAAGTAGATATTCAAAAATAAAACTGATGAGTTTGAAAACATCATTAGAAATAAGGCTCGCTTAGTTGCCCAAGGATACACTCAAGTAGAAGGCATAGACTATGATGAAACTTTTGCTCCAGTTGCACGAATAGAGTCAATCAGGCTTTTGTTTGCTATTGCATGTTAGCTTAATATCACCCTTCACCAGATGGATGTTAAGGCAGCTTTTCTCAATGGAATCCTGGAAAAGGAGGCATATGTGGAACAACCCAAAGGATTCGAAGATCCCTCTAAGCCCGATCATGTGTACAGACTACACAGGGCTTTATATGGACCAAAACAAGCTCCTAGAGCTTGGTATAGTCGTTTGACCGAATTTTTGCTTGATTTTGGTTTTTACAGGGGACATGCGGACAGGACACTTTTTCTCAAAAAGGAAAACAACTTTCTAACCATAGCTCAAATTTATGTCGATGACATAGTGTTTGGGTCAACGAGTGAGAAAGCCTTGAAGGAATTTGTGGAAGCCATGTCAACCTCCTTCGAGATGAGCATGGTTGGGGAACTTAGCAACTTTCTCGGCCTTCAAGTCAAGCAAAAAGAAAACGGAATGTTCGTCTCACAGACGAAATATGCAAAGAACCTTGTGAAGAAGTTTGGACTAGAAAGTGCAAAACACATGAGAACCCCCATGAGCACAACTGAGAAATTGTCGAAGGATGCAGTTGGGCCTGAAGTTGACCCAACGTTGTACAGATCGATGATTGGAAGTCTTCTGTATCTGACTGCAAGCAGGCCAGATATAATGTACAGTGTTTGTGCATGTGCTCGATTCCAATCCTGTCCAAAGGAAGAACACCTGAAAGCTGTCAAGAGGATCATTTAATATGTTGCTGGCACTTGTGAACTATGAATTTGGTTCACAAAGGACACAACTTCAGATCTTGTGGGGTACAGTGATGCTGACTGGGCTGGAGAAACTGATGATCGAAGAAGCACAAGTGGAGGATGCTGTTACCTAGGCAACAATCTCATCTCCTGGCACAACAAAAAGCAAAATTGCATTTCTTTATCCACAGCTGAGTCGGAGTATGTAGCAGCTGGAAATTGTGCAACACAACTAATTTGGTTGAAGTCAATGTTGGATGACTATGGTTTGGAGAGCAATTCCCTAGTGATGCTTTGCGACAATACAAGCGCAATCAACCTTGCAAAGAACCCCGTCCACCACTCAAAGTCCAAACACATCCACTTAAGGTATCACTTTATTAGAGATTTAGTCGAAAAGAAGTTATTAAAGTTGGAGTACATTAGTACAGATTCTCAACTGGCTGACATTTTCACAAAAGCTCTTAGCTATGAGAGATTCTCATCTTTGAGAAAATCTCTTGGCTTATGTTCTATATAATTTCAAAAGTTAAATCAACTGTTGCCACAAATTTTGATATATCATAATTGATTGTGAAGTTGAGCAGATTCGAGGATGTAAAAGCCTGTAAAAGGTGAAATCATGATTGTTCTTAAAAATAACCATATAACTGGGTCAAAGACCTCAGATAAGTGGTTTTTATGAGATTCTCTTGATTATACATCTATTCACCATCTGCTCTCTTCTTGAAAAGTCTTTCATGATGTGTCAAAAGTGTTCTGAATATTTCATTCTCTATGACAACAGTTGTTCAAATTAAAAAAATAAATAAATAAATAAAAAATAAAAATTGAAAGTCAGTTGAGTGAATCCGGAAGTATATCCTACTCTATCTTTAATTTCATCTTTGACTATATCTTTAATTTATTTGATCCTTATTTTTGTGGCGGGACGAATCTGTTTGTTAGTCTACTCATTTAAAATTCCCGTCTATTTGCTAAGTCTGTTAAAAACAAATCCTTGCTCCACTATTCACAAAACCCTCATTTTTCATCATTCCTTCAACCATTTATCTTCCAAGAAGCTCTCGCTATCTCTCTCTCAAACCCTCTTCAATATGACGCCGGAAAAGATGAAGCAATTACAGAAATTTATGGCGGACCCTGAAGCTTCTGCTTATCTTCGCCATTTATCGACATTTCCGCCGCAACCGTCTCATCCCCGGTCCTTCGCACCAAATCCTTTCCGCCTATTGTCACCGGATACCACCCCTCTTCTCCGACCCAACATCTTACTCTCATCTTCACGAGGGAATGCTCCGATGGAGATTTCTCCTGAGGTAGGAAGCTCGGAGATCCAGTCTCAACCGCCGCTTCCTCTCCCGGCACCACCGTCAATGCCATCCTCTGTCCTGACGCCGACGGCCGAGCAGGCGATTATCATCGAACCAAGTGGCATAGTGATGCCGTCGTTCGATTTCCCGGAGCTCGACACTCCAATTTTGGCCAAAGACCCAGAAGACCCACTATATTTATCTGAGGAAGCCACTCTACAAGGCGGGAGTCCGATTGCCGTCCCATTCTCCTCTGCCGAACCGGAGCCACAGCCGGAGGTCAACCCTTCTCCGACCCCTTCACCTCCGATGAAGAAACCCTCTAAAACTCCTAGGGTACCTCCCTCTCATCGTTCAAAGCGTATATCTCGAGCAAGTCATCCCTCTCAAGCTCCTAATGAACCCATCCACATCGATAGTGATACCGAGGGTGAGGATCAATTAGGTGCTTCTTCTGACGAATCTGTTGAAAAATCGGCCTCTCATCAACCCTCAGAAGCCGATGAGGATGAAGAGCCTGAAGAAAGTTTTTAGAAGTATTACCTATGTGAAACCCTATGTTGCTGAGATTATGAAGCAGTTTTATACCAATCTTCCTGTTGATTTTGCTAACCCCTCCTCTAAGATGTTTGGTAAAGTTTATGTCCGTGGGAAGATTTTCTCTTTGACTCCCTCTTGCATTAACAAGTTTCTAGCTGCTCCAAATGTTGTTGAGTCTGATGTTGAGATTGATAAGGAGCTAGAAGTTGAGATGGAGAATTTGCTTACGGGTGGACATGCAGATGTGTGGACAGTGAACAAAAGGCCTAATCGCATAGCTTCGGTCCTCACTTCTCTTTTTGCAACTTTGCACAAGATTTCTGTGTCAAATTGGAATCCTACATCCAATACCACAGTTGTGCCGTTTGAGCATGTGTGCCTACTCTACAAAGTGTTCAAGGAAGAGAAGTTCAACTTAGGCACTCACATTTTTAATGTTGTTGCTGAAGTTGCTATGGCGAAGTCTACCAAGAAGTTGATTGTACCCTCTCTCATCTATAGCATGCTTGTTGAGCAAGGATTGAAGCCGAAGAAGAAAGATATTCTTACATCCAAGCTCCCTCTCCAAACTGTGCAACCTGCCTTCTTGAGTGAGAAGAGGCACAGAGATCTTCCGTGGATTGATGCCTAGACTGAAGAGGACCCCTCGGATGAGTTAATGTGTTCTTTACCTGTCTTTGTTTTGTAGGAGCAAATAGCCTTCTTCTCCTCGCAGATTGCTATTCTTGAAGGGCAACGAAGGGTGTTTCAAAAACTTCTTTCTTCCCAAAAAGGGGGAGAAGGCCCTAGCCGTCGCCGCCACGGACCAAGCAATGAGTAAGATGAAGATGAGGAGCAAATAGCCTTCTTCTCCTCGCAGATTGCTATTCTTGAAGGGCAACGAAGGGTGTTTCAAAAACTTCTTTCTTCCCAAAAAGGGGGAGAAGGCCCTAGCCGTCGCCGCCACGGACCAAGCAATGAGGAAGATGAAGATGATGAGTGAGGGAGAGAAGCGTGAAGAAGAAGAAGACTGCAGTGTGTTGCAGTAGTATTTTGTTAATGTTGATTGGGTGAAACAAACAACTATTTTATTTTCTGCACAACTTTCTGAACAACTTTTATTTTCTGCCTAACTATTATATATTTTTGATTGCATGCAGATATGTATGCATTTGCTGTGAATATATTATGGTTATGGTTGTTTTATGTGTTGTGATGATATTGTGTAGATTTTGTTTTTTTATTTTCATCTTGATGACAGGGGGAGTAACTGTTTAGCTAACATTTTTCTAAACTTTTCATGATTGTTGTGGTTTGATTGTGTTGCTTTAGAGGGAGTAATTGTAACTTTTGGATTTTGTTTGGTTTTGGGAAGAAAGCCAAAAAAGGGGGAGATTGTTGATACCGTTTTGTAGTGTATCATAGATTTAGGAATATTTGTTTTAAACGTGTATTTGGAGTTTTTATCTTTCTTGCAGGTTAAATTCTGTTGAGAGAAATTAGGAGCATGTGGGACTTGACCAAGTCCAACGATCTGCTGAAGCCACGGTTGTTCCGGAAGTTGCGCCGGAAATATAGGAATGCAGTTCGTGGAGATCAAGGCTTAGTGGATCGGTTGCTTTGAGTAGGGATCAAGCAACGAGCTGTGTATATATAGGGTTCAGATAGTTATTGTTAGATACGAGTTTTTAATAGAGCTTTTCAGATATTGTAAAGTTTTTAGTTCTCGTATTTATCCGTTTCTACTAGATATAGTTAAGACAACTTTAGTTCCAACCTTCTGTGAAGGAAGAGATAAAGTGTCTTAATATTTAGTGAGAGTTTATCTGGTAGTGTTTTTGTAATTCACATATTTTATATAGTAAAGATTTCGCCATGAGGCACTTCGCGAGATTATAGAAATATAATCTCGTGAAAATTCCAATCCATTGTTTCTGTTTTAAATTTCCGCTGCGTATGCAAAGTTGTCTCAACTTTATACAAAACTTTGTACACAACTCTTTCAGAACCGAGACTTCAGTTTTTTCACAAACCACTAGACAATTCTTCCATTCCCAATGCATACAATCAAGACTATTGAGCATCCTATAAAAATCATGCCTCTGTTCGTGCATTTGTATCAATCGTTGGCAGTCAACAGTAATCGGCTTCCTCAAGTACTAATCATCGAATATTTCGATTACAAAATAACAAAACTTCATCAAACATGCATCCAATGCATGTTGTTTCAGCAACTCGCACGTACTCATCGTAATGATCAACTGGACCACCATATGCCAATTATCTGATAGCAACCATGTATTTTTGAAGTGGCGAGAATCCTTTTCTACCAGTAGCATCGAATCTCATTTGAAAATATTCATCTTAGGCTTCCAATACATTTACTATGCGAGTGAATAACTCTTTACGTATCCAGAAACGTCGTCTAAATACATTGGGACCCCATATTAGATTCTCATCGAAGTAATCTTTCATAAGTTGAGTGTGTGCTGTTTCATGATCTCAATATACATATGTTCTTGATCTTGGGTGATTTTGCTAGATTAATTGAAGTAAATATAATTTTTCGGTGTCATCGGCTAACAATTCAAAAAGCTCATCATCTTCCCCACTATCACTGGATGAGGAAATATTGAGATGATACATGTTTGGAGATAATATAAGTTGAGTAGGGAATGAGAATTTGAATTGGTAGAAAAATGTTGAATGAAAATGGTTTAGAGAAATAGATAAAAGATGTTATATTATTAGTTGATAAATAAATCAAAACAAAAAATAAAAGATCCGTTTGAGCAACAGTTCTTTTTGAAAATAATATAAATAAATATTCTCCTATTAATATTTTAATTAATATACATTTAATAAAAAAAGAATCGTTGAAATCAACTGTTCTTTAGCTTTAAAGTTTGGAAAAAAATTCGTTACATTTGCAACAGTTCTTTTAAATTTCAATCTCACATCTACACATACATATATCTATATATTTGAAAAAAAAGAATAAAATAACTAGAAAGTATCATTGATTTTGCAACATTTTCTCAACCACATTTAACAAAATTTTAAATACATATACCATTATATTTATAAACCAAAAAGAATAAAAAAAAGATGGTGGGGGACAACAACTGCAATGTGGGCCCCACTGCCCCACTTGCCATTCTAGAGAGTGTGTTGCATACGTCTCTACCCACCCTTCGAGTGGAGAGTGTATCTCACCTCTTGCTCCAACTCACTCTCGGTGGGATCTACAAATTGAGGTAGAAAAACTGTTATTTCTCTCCTCCTACTTCTCTCTCTCTCTCTCTCTCCTCCACATCACCATATCTTGTGGAACTCCCCCAAAACTCTCTCACATTAAATATGTCTTAATTGGCCCATCTTTATCATCATTCAGGTTGACTATCCACTCATCATCATAGACCACACCTTCAACAATCAACAGATCATCTTCCAATTTTCGTGATTGTTTCTTCAAGAATTTGAGTTTTAATTTTTTGTTGTGCATAATGTATACCAAACTATTCATCCTACTTGTGCTTAGATGGTTTCTTATCTTTGTGTGGACTTAATTGAATGTACTCTAATTGCGTTCATATGTCGATGCCAAGAAAGTAAGCCCCAAAATTTTCATAGAAAATGACTAATTCCGACACTTCATCTCTAATGTGATCCCACCGTTGAACTATATAGAAAATAAACAATCTAGTTAATAATTTGAAAAAACTGATCAGGGTCCAAATTTACACTTATATTTCCGGTTTATGCTCACTAGACACTACATAGGACCACACCCGCAATTGGACGGGGTCAATTGTAGAAGCAATAAGCTTAACCCAAGTCGATCTCTCAAGAAAGACTTTATAGGAAAGAATTATCTAAAGGCTACGCATGCTTTCAACAAAATAACTAAAATAAAATCTAAACATTCTAACAAGGGGGTTTGATGATGATTATGCTAGGAATTCAAAATAGACAATAACGCAAGATAAATAAATGCAAATACATAAATTAAATCAAGATTGGAGAAAATAAGTTTGATTAAGGTATTAGGGTGTAGATTCTCTCAATGGTTTTATCACTATGCTTTATTCAAGTTGATAATGCTACTCTCACAAATATAATAGACCCTTCCGATTAGTTTAACTTCAATTCCTGTCACCGTCTATCCGTTAAACCTCTCTTAGCTATATCATACAAGCAAGATTAACATGTTAGGCTTAGGAACCTCATCCACCTAACGTCGAAGGAATCAATTTCCGGATTTAGATTCACAATCAAGACTCTTCTAAGTCCTATCAATGTTAAAGTAATGATCAAGTACCTAAACATGAAAAAGCACGATTCCAACAACAACAATCAACAAGAACAAGCATAGATCAAAACCACATCGATCCTCTATCCCCTAATAGAGAGATTAGCTACTAAACATGCTCAAAAATATGCAAACACTATAGAAGAACATCATCTCATAAATCAAATGCAAATGAAGATAACTTATACAATATCGTATATCCTTCACAAGTTTGGACAAATTTCCACAAATACATCCAAGAAATATAAAGAAAAACACAAGATAAACCTCTTCCGAGCTTAGCTTCCGCGGATGGCTCGTCATCAGTTCGTCTCGTCTCTTCTCCGTCTCCCTTGGTTCGATCCTCCTGAATCTTCCTTTTCTCCTCTTCCCTCTTGTGAAGGTGATGATGGTGAAAATGGTGAGAAAGTGGTGTAGAGATTTAGTGTGTGTAGTATGTGTGAAGAGAGAATGGAGGTAGAGTGGTGGAGAAAATGATATGATGTGTAGAGAGAGATGAAAGGAATGAATGATGATGAATCCCCCAAAAATCTCCAAGAGATATGAGAGAGAAGAGAGATATGTCTGAGAGAGAGAGAGAGAGAGAAGGTGATGGGAGCTGATGGTAAGGGATCCATTAATGAAGGGGATTTTGTGAAAGATTTAGTGCCAAAAAGTCCACTCTAGAGGTTTAGGTAATAATAAGCTACAAATTCTAGGAATTAAAAATGCAAGAAGGTTCCTAATTAAACAAAATATCGAGTGAAAAAGAGTAGGAAAAGAGTGGAACTGCACAAAAATAGGTGAAAATCTGGACCCGAGGGAGAGGTGGCAGCCCGCGCGCCGGCGGGCTGCATGGGCGCCGCGGGGGCGAGGATGCGGAGCGCCGCGGGGCTGGGGCAAGCGGTAGGGGCTGGTGCCGCGAGGCAGGGGCGCGCGGCGGGGGCTGGTGTGTGCGGCGGGGGCGCGGGGCTCTCGGCATTTTGATGTCCGCCGCGCTCCCTAGCCCGCCCACGCGGGTGCTTTTTTTCAATTTCTTTAAAAATCTTGATCTTCCTATTTAAACAATCCAGCTCAATTATTCGATTTACACTTGCCACATAATTGCCTTACAAATACCTGCTTTTATGATTAAAAGCTCAAGCTTTGCAATACTTGGCATAATTCACCATTAGAGTAATAAACACATAAAATCAACACATAACAATATAAAATTAAACAAAATAAATACTAAACACAATAAAATAAATAAATTAAAATGACACAATTAGACACTAAACAAAAACCAATGTAATAAATATAACTATATGAGTGGTTAAGTACTCACCAGGTGGACGTGTTAAGTATGATGACAAAGCTACCATATGGCCGAACCTTCCATTCCTGTATTTGAAGGCCTCAAGTTGGCGATCGACCTTAATAAACAATTCATGGTCAAGTAATATTATTTCCATACAGTTTCACAATTCAGTTTTAATCTCAAGATGGTCAAAAACATTAGGACTCTATTTGAATCGATGATTCAAATAATATCTAACTACATGCAAGTCTCGGTGCAATTGTTTCTCCCACTTTTCATCGACGATATCCCAAATATCATTATATGAAGATACTTCTCCATCTAAGTTCTTCACTATCTTTTCCTTTGCTTGCTCCATTACACCATAAATGAATCATATTGTCGGTGTTGACAAGTCCAACTTCTCTCGTATTTTTGTGTCTTTTTTTTGTTCTTTTGTCCTTTGTTTTTTCTCTTTTTTGAGTCGGAAAGAGCCAGCATGGGCACAAGGGGAGAAGGAGGTAGTAAAATCACATCTGGAAGGCATTTGGATGCCAATACTACCAAACATGGGCAACAACTTCTTAATGGAAAGCTCTCTCGAGCCGGGCAAAAATGTCCATCATTCCAGCATTGCTGAAGGAGAAGTTCGTGATTGTGCCCACAACAAACCCAAAGTGATTGACAAGAGAAGGAGAAGATACTGAGCACAAGAATAGCAATTACCAACTAGAGCAGGAGTAGTGCACCCTAGCCGCCGAAGGAAAGAAGAGGTCCACAAGGCAAATCTGATCGTATCTTCCGGATTCTAGGATGGATTAACTAATTAAGGAAGTTTGGATGTCAGCAATTTAGGGCACGGCGAGTACAAAATCTGCGAGACATATCTTCTAAATAAGAAAAGAATCTACCAGATATGGAAAGTCTTGGGCACAACGACTGCGAATTGGATTAAAGATCTCCCGGCCTGTGGGAGAAGTTACCTTGTGTTTTTACTCCTATTTAAACTTGTTTAATGGTAGAGGCCGAACACACAGGCCATATACATTATTATTTTACTTTTACTTGCATTTTTAATTTTCCTTGAACAATCTCGGGTTTTATGCTCGCATGCTTTTAGGATTTTCAGTTTTATGTACTTAAATCCAACGTTGGTGTTAGATCATTTTGCTATTTAATCAAGTAATTTTTTTATTTAATTTATGTCTTTATTTACTTATATTTATTGTTGTTCTAAGTCTAGCATGAGCGGCTAGACTCATTATTCCGGATTGAACAAAGATAAGAACTTAATGAACGCATAAAAATTGTGAGGCTTATGGGCATAAACTGTGTGAATTTGGTTCCATCATGTAATCATTTTCTTTGTTGCATTAAAGTGGGCTAAGCTAGTTAATCATGGCTAATTACTCATTAATTAGAATTGTGTTCACCACCTCCATAAATGGTCAATGAATCGTAGTTGTGTATTGGTCATAAAGGGATGTGATACATCACGGGTACTGTGGGCATCTTAAGAGATCAGTGTCGCAGTAAATCTGGGTCTTTCTAGGGCATAAAGTTGCCTTGTTGTTTACAATCATATGAGAGATCAGGGTTGGGCAACAGGTTAATGATTAGGGGATGAGAGATCACCTCTAATCTATACTGAAATGATAGATTGGGTACATTGAGAGAGATCTGGTACCTTTAACCAGATAATTAGATTCACATAAGTAATCAGCGTGCCCATGATCAGTCAGGTGTTTGTTAAGTTCGAATCTAAGTTCTAATCTGGAATACGTTACTATTAATATTTTCTTTTCTTTTTGTTTTGTTATTTTACTTTACATTATTTACATTAAGAAGTACGGAGACCACAACAACCCTCAAAACTTTGGAATAGTGACATTGGAAGATAGAGTTCGCAGCTCCCCGTGGGATCGACCCTTACTCACGTTTGCTGACTACGTCTACAGTGGGCATAAGGATAAGTCTCTCTTGATTTATTCTGAACCCGAAACGACCGCGAGTCAGTGTCATCTCACAATCAACTATTCTTAAAACATTTACAAGGGGCTTTGTGATTTTAATGGAATAAACCACACTAGGCTAAAATGCTTTATCACTCATAATGATCTTCTTCATAGCTTTACCTTTATCTTTCTTAGCCCATACACAACCTGATCATTCTTTCGAAACAAATATCATTTGCAATAGTTGTTTGAGCTTATGCATCCTGTCTAAAGTCAAAAAGTTAGTGGCAAATTGTGTGGTAGAAGGTCGAAGAAGGTTTTTCTTTGCAAATTTTCTTGCCAAACTGAGCACCTATTGATGGTTGTAGATGAAGTTGGCAACTCTCTTTGCTTTGGTATTTTTAGTTTGTGGCCACTCTCTAATTTTTTCAAGCATGAAATTGATGCAATGGGCTACACATAGAGTCCAGTACAATCATTTCCTCTTCTCCATTAACATCCGACCAGCTGCTTTGAATGCACTCGAATCATCAGTAACAACATGAATAACAATATCTTCACCAATTTCTTCAACAACTCCATCAAGCAATTCAAACAACTTGTTTGCATCTTTCACACAGTCTCATGTATCAACTGATAAAAAAAAGTGTTATGTGGATTGTTAACAAGAAAATTGATCAAGCTCCTATTTCTCATATTTGACCAACCATCTGATAATATACAAACCCCGATTTTCTTCCATTTGGCTAGTGGCGGAACCAGAAATTTTTGTTGAGGGAGGCTATATTGTTTTGTCATGAAGTGATGACCGGTTCATATTTCATGTGTTAATTACTTGCATTTTATACATACAGTATATTTTGTCATTAATTTTTATTTAATAATAAGTGAATTAGTGCAGTGAGTCATTTCATTTTCATCTTTTTTTTATTTACTTTGCTAAAACAATATCATTTTATACTATTCTATGTCATTTTTGGAATAATAAATGGATTAGTGAGATATAAATTTTAAAATAAGATAATTTAGTTAAAGCAAACCAATGAACATGCATATTGAAGTAATTTTGAGTTAAAATATTATTAATCTATGAAGTTTCGTAAAAACTCTAATTCAAATTATAAACTTAAACGCTAATACATGTTCAAATTAACAAAATATAAATTGAACTAAAATGGAAAAAATTTAATTTGATATATAATGTATAAATCTGATCATATATTTAAGAAAAATTGAATCATAAAATGTTAAAACTTAAAAACTAATCTCTAATAAAATGAGGTAAACAACGGACTGACACCGAGAATTAAAAATTCAAGTTATATAAAAATAATCGAAAAAAAAAGAAAATAAATGAAAGAATAAAGATAAAATAAGAAAATATACTAATATAATAAATCATAGAGGGGCCCACTCTCTTTTTCCAAATCATCTTCCCCGCTCAGTGCCCCTCATTTTCTCTTACTTTTGCAATTATGAGGCAAAGGTGCAAGGTATCACTACCAGTCAATTCCTCCATCTCTTCTTCTTTCCCCCATCTGTGCCGCACAACTTCTCTCTTCGTCTTCTCTCCGACAACCGTTACCGGGGCTGGAATCGGTGAAATCCCCAACCTCTCTAGTAAATTTTTGTTGTTTTCAAGTTTAGGGGGGCTAGAGCCCCCCTCTAGCCCCCCTTAGATCCGCCACTGCATGTGGCTTTGATCCCATCCACAATGATAGATGTGGTCTTCACTTCTTCTTGTAGTATCCAAGTTCTCATTTCATGCATGATTGAAACTTTTAATCCTTGACCATATCTTTCAATCGAATAGCACATGCTAACAAATGATGAACTTCCTATACAATTGAATGGGATTCCATTCTAAAAAAAGAATCTCCCAATATCTAAGCAAACTTGATTTCTATGCTCCTTAGTAGTCGTGCGGTCATTTTCTTGGGAGCTGCAAGCCCGATCATTTCATCACCATCTTCAGTATTCACCATGAATCGATCTATAGGTCCCCTAGCACCTCTAGAACTAGAAGTCTTAAGATAAGAGTTGGCCATCTCCAATGGAGTGTTAGTCCCACTGCCATAATAAGATTCATAATCTATCATCTCCTCCATAATTTTAAGGCATGCGACTGCATTTTTCCGGGTGCATGCAAGATGTTCTTACATTCTTTTTAGCCCACATCTAATATATTTGCTGCAAAAGCTACACTCAAATATTTGTATCCTTTTCTTGGCCCATAGTTTGGCACATTAATTTTCAACATTGTATTTCCAAGCTGAATCTTTTCGAAGTCCTTTATTAGTTGTACCTCAAGTTGCATTCATGTTGTTAAATATGCAAGAATTTAGATTTAAATTTAATATAGATAATATGCTTAATTAATTTAATACAGATTTAATGAAATGAGATTTAGTAACATGATGCACAGGTGTTGTCGGTCCTAAATTCTAATTCCCACTGATGTTCAAAAATATTTTTTCAAACCAAATTCTCACCGGTGTTCGAAATATTTTTTCGAACTAGATTTTCATTTTCGAACCAAACTCACATGTTTGAAACTTTGTTTTCAAAATCAAACAAGAAATGCTTTTGGAACTTGCAAGTTAACTATGGGGCAGTGATGGCGGATAGCTGGATCTCCATTTTTTTTTTATTTTTTTTTTGCAAAAATGACGGGGAAGAAGAAGAACGATGCAAATTTTATTTTTTTATCGATTATTTTTACTTTTTATTTAGCTATTTTATTTCTTTTTAATTTGTGGTGCATTAAGAAATTTTAGTTGTGTAGAAAGCAATTTAAAAGGCATTTAAGTAAGTACAAAATTATTATTATTTTTTATTATTTGTGGTGCAAAGTGTAAAAATTGTGGTGCAAATAGCTGCTTCTTATCATTTTATTTGGACTCACCACTAAAATATTCATCATTTCATCATAATGTAGCAGATTGATGTACTCTTTTTATTTGTTGTGAATTTGTAATATTATGTAGTAAAAGTGTAATCTTTGTTTAAAAGAGAAAATATAGAAGAAATGGACGGAATGCAGAGAAGAACAGGAGGAGACGGAAAGTGAAATCAACTGACTTGATTCCATGCCTCTTTCCTCTTCCTTCTCGACTAAATCAAGATTGCATTTTTCAATCTCTTCAATCCCTGCGCCAACCTTAGCCTCAATTCCAGATTCATCTGCTTTGTTCAGGACACATAACCATATAAATACTCCTTCGGTTTCATATTATTTGATGTTTTAGAGTTTTCTACAAAAAATTATGATGTAAATAAATGTGATAAATATACTCTCCATATCTCTCTTTCTTCATTTACATCAAATTTTAGTAAGTTATATTTATAGGGGATTTTATAGTGTTTTGATAGGGGATAAAATTTGGAGAAAGTGTTTGAAAATAATAAATATTAAATTTATTTATTTTTTAGAGGAAAATATATCAAATATTTTGAAACAAGGTTAAAAAATAATATGAAACGGAGAGAGCGTTTATCTTTTCGTATCAACCACAAATTCACATTTGAAAAATAATCACATAGACATATTTCCAATTTCCAAACATATAACTCTAAATATTAAATTACTCATCATGATAAAATCATTACAGATTTCTAAAGGGTGATTCTATTTTCTTTACACACCACTAATAAATTTAATTCAAAAATTAAATAAGTATTAATTTACTTAAATATCCTTTTTAATTAAAAAATTTTATTTAAAAATAAATTTAAAAAATAAAAATAAATGAAAAAGAAAAAAAACGTGTATCTTCTTCTCCATCCTGCCACCCGCTTCTCCAGATCTGTCCGCCACCTTCTCCAGACTCCAGCCGCCCCTCGCCTTTCTTCTCCATCTCACAACCACTTTCTCTCTCCTCTCTCTCTATATTTATAAACCCACAACCATGAACCATGAATCCAACGTAAAAATCAAAGAAAATAAAAAAAAATGGCAAATTTAAGTTACATAAATTCTGGCGACCATGGCGAGATTCACCTCTCTCAACCTTCGTTCGAAATTTACAGTTCGAACTCCTTTCTATAGGTTCCAAAAATATTTTTCGAATCTCCTCATTCGGGTTCGGAAAATTTCCAAACCTCTTTATGCGTGTTTGATTTGGATATGATTTCGAACCACCTTCTTTGGGTACAAAAAATAATTTTCGAACATAAAAATGGAGATTCAACCTGTATATTTCGAAGTATAAATTTGTCATTTTTTTTCGTCGATGCTGTCAGAGAAGATGAGGTAGAATTGTGGTGGTGGTGGTGGTGGGTTTAAGAAACAAGAATTTTGGTGAAGAAGGAAAAGTGAGAAATAATGAGAAGAAGGGTGGCTAGTGGTGAAGGAGGAATGAAGAGAACGGTGGCTGACCGGCGCTTTTCTCCTCTTTCTTCTTCTTCTCCTTTTTTTTAATTATTAATATTAAAAATTATTGGTTTTTAAGTTTTTAAATTAAAGGATAAAATAGTTTTTTGACGTGTGGTGTAAAGAAAAATGAAAAAAAAAATTATAATTTTTGTGGTGTGTAAAAAATTCTAGTGTGAAGAGAAAATATGGTGGTGTAAATAGCAACACCCATTCCTAAAGAGGAGGTCTCCTATACAGGAGCCCCCCATGCGACGCCATCAGACGGGCGCATGGCGCCACACGCGCGGGCGCGTGTGCGTCATGCGCCCGCCTTTTTTTTTTCATTTTCTGTTTTCCGTTTTTTTCCTTTTTTTCTTTTTTCTTTTTTTCTTTCTTTTTTTTCTGATTTTCTTTTTCTTTTTTTTTTGTATTTTTTCCCAAATTAAAGTAAATGATTTTTTTTAATTCGTCGACTCGCGCAATGCACTCGCCCGACGCTAACGCGTAGGCTCGTGCATTGCACTCGATAATGAATTTGATTTTTCAAAACAAATATAAATAATGATTGGGAAAAAACATAAATCCTAAAAAATCTCCTAAAAACACAAAATGAACCCCTAAACCCCCCCCCCCTCTCCCCCAAAAAAAATCATAAAAACACAAAATGAACCCCTAAAAACACCCCCCCCCCCAAAAAAATCCTAAAAAACACAAAATAAACCCCTAAAAACATCCCAAAAAACCCCAAAAAAACCCCCTAAAAAACACCCCCAAAAACACAAAATAAACCCAAAAAAAACCCTAAAAACACACGAAATGGTACTATTTAGTGTTCGAAATGGTACTATTGGTGGTGATTTTTTTTTTCAGGGGCGGGTCGAAAGCGGGTCGAAACGGGTCGTCTGATGGGCCGACTCATACATCAAGATGCACAGGAGATTTGGCGTTCCTAAAACTCAATACTCCTCACATAAATTGAACTGAAACTAGAAAATGAAACTAAACATCCCCTATATCTCAATCGATTTGTTTGTTCGGTGGGATTCTTTTATCAAACTAACCGAAAACCGAAATTTATTTTATCAATCAAATTGAATTAACCGAAGGGTAATCGGAATATGTTAAATTAGGTTTGGTTTCGATTTTTTTTTTTACATGCTCACCCATATGCCATATGATCGTATTGGGGGATAAAATTCAGCTAATAAACCACAGAAATATATATTACTTTGATGGCAATATTTTTACCGTTTCATCTTCAATTAGGCCAAAATCAGTCAATGGATTAATATTATAATATAAGGAATAAAGCATCCTCAGAATCCTTACTGTATATACATACGTGCTTAATAACTTCTTGAAACGTCATCATAATATTCGCGCGTAAAAAAAATATTATATAATTCGTAAATCAGACTTCCAAAACTAAATAACAGTAGGCAAAGTAAAAAAAAAAAAAGAAGTGAAATTCAAGTCAAGTAAATAGCGTTGGGAAAACCAATACAAAGTTAATATATAAATCAAGCATCTTTTGGGAAAAAAAAATCATCTTATGGTAATAAAAAAAAAAAGGAAAAAGAAAATATGAGGAAAATGCAAATCAAATAAAAAAAAAAGAGAAGAAACAACCATATGGTAATTTACATGCAATCCCAATGTCTCTACGATATGTTCACATTATGCATGCAAACAAAGTAACAGATCTCTCAAAGCAATCCAGTTAAAGATACTCCCATCATCTCCAAAATATTTGTATTCACCGCCGCCACTTCCGATCTGAAATAAAAAAAAAAAAAATTGGTTCCAGAAATTCGAGCATGGAACATTCTAGAATTAGTACAAGGATATACAACAATTTTAAAGAATACGCTGATTCAGATTTCACACAGCATATGCTAAAGATTAAAGAATGTAACAGAATAACAGTAACAATGAGCATGCATAATCAGGAAGCGAGCGATAAATCCAAGGATACAGTATTAGTGTATTACAACCCAAGATCTCTCTCCATATTTGAGTGCACTAATGTCCCAAACTTTAGCTCTTCTATGAGTTCTATCAGGAATTGTATTTTTGTTCTTTGAGCAGGACCAAGTCATGTGTGTGTGGGTTGTTGTGACGTAGTGTTTCGTCTATCTTGATCATTTTTCAGCAGTTAAACTCAGAATATATTTGCTCATCCACAAGACGAATGATGATAATTATCACTCATTTTTGTCTCGATATTGAATGGAATGCGAAAGAAACTATTATGGCATATGAAGATTACAATCATTAATCCAAGATCATTTCCATTATAATCAAATTGGAATTAGCATCCATGAGTGAAAAGACATCATTAACTGCACATGGTGAACCTAACTGATGATGTTAAATGAGTGTCCTATCATGCAACTTGTTTCCAATTAAGGAAAAGAAAAACCAACAGTAAGAACGATCTTAAGTGATTAACTAGTACCACAATTCTTTATGGATCACATCAGAGGGCAAGTTAAGATCCAGCTCTAGGTTCTCACGTATTAATGAGTTTCAAATATGAACAATCTAAGGAGATCACAGTTTGAGAGTGAGAATCTTTCCAGCATGTGGCTGGTACATGGCAATTGGCATGAATGTCAACAGGACAACAAATAGGAAAGTGTAAGAACGTTAAGAAAATACCTTGAGGAGAATGGTTTGCATTTCCCTTTGTGTTCTGCTGTGCCTGAGACAGAGAGCGATGAATACGAGGAGATCCTTGCCTTTCGTTAGTACCAGGTAGGGAATGTCTCTTCTTTATGTAGACATCCTTGTCATGCACATCAGGACTTGATCTTGGAGAGCCATTCGCAATAGCTTTGGCTCTTGCAGATTCAGTCGCTTGCATGTAACTCGGTAAAGAATTACTGCTGCTACTATCTCTTGGTTCCTGCTCCCTTTGATCAGGTTTTGCTGAACCAAAGGAGTTACGACGCTTTCCCCCAGATTTATGTTCCTGCAACTGCTCCAAGCTACTTTTAGAAGCAGAGTCTTGATTATGATTTGAGAGATTTTTATCATCTGATGAAGGCCTACTCTTACGATTGGACCGACTTTTTTCACCTTTGCTGTTCTTTAGTTTGACAGACACTTGGCTGGAAGGAGTTGCTTGAGATTCAGGTATAGTTGCATGGCTTCGGGGAGAAGCTTCAGGTGATAACTCGTTTACCTGGTGGCTTGTTTCAGATCCCAATTCCACCTGCACAGGGCTCGGATCTGCTGGCTTCTCCAGCTGGGGTGTGTCTGAAAGTATACCAGAGTTAAGAGATTCACCACAAACTGAGTCAACACTTTCATCTCTCTCCAACTTAATTGTGTTATTAGATGAAGCATCAGCTTCCAGCACAACAGATTTAGCTTCAAGTTCTAGATTCTCGCTGTTTCTAGGTTTATTAGTCTCATCTGAAGCTTTTATTTCCATTCCACGGTCATTGATTCCAGCCTCTAACCTATCTGGTGAATCTAGGGTAGAAGAAATGGAAAGTTCAGTCCCACATTCAGAGCTCCCTCTCTGGACCGCTGAAGCATTTGAAATGGAGTTGCCGGCTAATCCACTGTCTTTGTCCTCAGACCTGAATGGTTGATCTTGATTTGCAGAAGAAACCTTATCCAAACTAGATTCAACTCCAGGATCATGACTAGAGGAAGTGGTTAGTTTTGCAGATGTAGCACCCAAGCTCAGTTCTTCAAATTTTGACTGCGCAGCAATGAAAGCTGGATTACTTGCTTTTCTTGATAAACATTTCACCTCTGTTTCAGGTTGCACAGAGGATAACTTTTTTGAATCGGGTGCATCCTGAACAATTCCTGTTTCCTCTTTTTTGGGAAGATATTTCACTTCCACCTCCTCATTTAGTATTTCCTCCTCATTTGATTCCTTCTCTTTGGGAAGATATTCCGCTTCCACCGACTCAGTTAGTATTTCCTCTTCATTTTGTGATTCCTCTTTTTTGGAAAGATATTCCGCTTCCACCATCTCAACCAAGTCTGTCCTTTTCATCTCAGTGGGAGCAAATTCTTTTACCTCATATCTTGAATCTGATAAATCACTATTCTGCAGACTACATTGAATGGATGAAGGTGATATAGATTTGCTTGAATGGACATCTAAGTCATTAGCATCACAACTTGTCATATTGTTATCATTAGAAACCTCATTTGATGCATCAACACCAGATTCAAAATCAGTTGACTTAGAAATTATTTGAACAAAAAGGTCTTCTTCTTTGCGACCAGAATGTCCAATATCATCCTTATGCTGCTCCACAGCAACTCCAGTCCCCTGTGGTTCTTCATTGCTCACTGATGAAACAGACATCCATCTCTCAAGCCATTTCCAAGCTGAGTCAGATTTAGAGGGGTCACACTTGATGTTGATTGGTTTGGTCCTTGGAGTTGCTTCCATGAGCTTACACCAAAATTCAGTACGCAAGTCAACTTCTGAATATATTATTCATTTTCTATGGAATGAAAGCAAAAAATCTAACAATTAAATTCTGACAAACAGTGTATTAGAAACGTCCATTCACCTGACGAGCAAAGGCATTGCTAAGTAGCTTCTCGATGGAAACATAAGTGTATGTACCACTTGCTTTGGCTTCTTTCTTACTCTGGAAACAAAGGATGATCTGACATTAAAATCAATAAATGTAAGGGAAAAATAAAGAAAAATATCTAAACTGTTTCGCCTATTTCTACATATAGAAGATCATAAGGCCACCAATAAGCTTGTGTCTTTGAAGAGCGGCCAAATGACAGAAGGGGGCAGTGAGTTATGGAAAGCAACCTAATAAAATTGTTACCAAGAGAGTTCAATCATTTTTAACCTGTCCATTGCTTTCTCTGTGCTTCAGAATAGCACCTGACTCTTCTACAAGTTGACGGCCATGGCGTGCTCGAACAAGAGCTTGCATTTTGATGATGGCCTGTACACATCGAAGAGTTCCAACTGCATGGCTTCGAACTATGTGTCCTCTAACAACAGCTTGCAATTTAGTTATACTTTTTTCCTTCAACAGCACTCGTCGTGCCTGGTAAGATAAAATAAGAATGATTCATAACTATTGACTCATAATCATACAATGCAATAACCAGAACATGGTAACTAGGCATACCAACAACCCCCTAATGGCAGTCTGGATTAAAATGATACTGGACTCATCAGGAGGTGCATCCGCTCCAAAGTCATCCTCTCCAGACACTTGGTTGTCCGACAACTTTGAGTCCAGAAAAGAAGACAGCTCACTCTTCTCTACTATCTGCTGAGTTTCTGTGGTCTTCTCTGCGACAGTCAGATCAGGCTGCACTTGGCAGCTGACAGAAATAGATTCTTGGCTTTCCTTGCTTGCAGATGCAGGTGCTTCTGAAGTGACACTGTTACTCAGTACGCGATGCGTAGCAGATCTCTTCCGAAAACTCCATCCACGCCGATCACCAGAGCCCTTGCTCTGTAAATAAGTTAAGTAACATTAAGAAGGAATGAAAGAAAACAGATATTTCTAAGAACTTATGCACCTATGACCTTGATCGCTATATTTCAAAACCAGTCAAAGCTTCTCACAAGGGCGTGCATATGAGCAACCATCATATCAAATGCATGCAGAAACTAATTTCTCAAAATTTATGCACGTATGACCTTGATCCCTATATTTCAAAACCAGTCAAAGCTTCTCACAAGGGCGTGCATACGAGCAACCATCATAATAAATGCATGCAGAAACTAACTTTCCGATAATTAATGGCATTATGGCAACACTGGATGAAGCAATGCAACAACAACCAGAAATCATTTTGAGAAGATAATATGCCAGAGCAATGTTTTGTACAAATAATGAACTTCTTTACCATGGTTTTGAAAGTGTGCATGTATATGTGCGCGCTTGGGGGGGGGGGGTCTCTACAAGTGGAAACGTAATTCATTTCAACTAAAAAAGTATCCACCTATACAAATATATGAAAGTCAAACTGTACAAAAAATTGTTTTACTATATTCTTTACCATAGTTTTGAAAGTGTGCGTGTATGTGTGCGCGCTTTGGGGGGGGGGGGGGGTCTCTACAAGTGGAAACGTAATTCATTTCAACTAAAAAAGTATCCACCTATACAAATATATGAAAGTCAAACTGTACAAAAAATTGTTTTACTATATTATTTGGAATTGCAACATTATAGAAGCATGGGGAAACTTGTTTGCAACATATAACCTATGTCAGAGATAAACAGCCAGCAAATGACAGAGAGGACAAACGCAACGACTTGTCAAAACCGTACATAGACATTATGAAACATGCCAAAAGTATGTTTACGGTTACTATACAATTAATTTTCAGCATTACTTGTAAAAAGCACGGCCTTGTTGCCAAGATAAGCATCAATTAAGCAAAACATGTATATGTGTCATTCTACATTATATTGAGGTTGTGTATCTGGGATTCATATTCTAGAGGTTGTGAACAAAATGAAAATTCCATGATATAGAGTAATCATCAGAATTAGTACAGTTTGACGAAAACAAAAAAATAATAATGGATACCTTTTGAAGTCAATATGTGCATTATTATGCTTGCTTAGCTAGCTCTCTACATTGTATCTAGGATTCCTTTTCCTCTTTGTAATTATAATTTTCTTAATTAATACGATTTCCTTGTTTCCTATCCAAAAAATAAATTAAAACATGATAGGAAAGTAGCATTAACTTCCTGCGATGAGCAAAAGTTAGGTCGAGTTGGAGGTTCAAATATCTTCTTCAATAGAGGACATTACAAATTGGAAGATTTATTAGTAATTTCGAAAAGTGTCTATTTATGAAATACTTCCAATTTTTAATTCATACTTCTTATAAGTAATGAGTAGAAAAGAGATGTTATTACGATTAACAAAGGACATTGGATAATTATTAATCCCAAAACAATCATGTTCAACAAAATGATATGATAAACGCACATAAGCAGTTATTGGTTACTTAGTAGCAATTTTTGGTTAACTAATCTATTAAAAAATTATTTGTTAGTATTTAATCAAGCTCGTAAATTATAAAATCATATATATGTAATATTTACATTTAAAATTTATTAAAAACTATAAATATAAAATGGTTCCACAGGGTAAGACTAGCCTTTTTCAAAAACATTACGCATTGGACGTACAAAAGAAAAGGCGGAAAGTAGATTTCTCATACCTACAAAACTCTATGATGCACATAGATTTTCTACTTCAAATTTCAGCACAATATCACAAATGTATAAAACTCTGAACGTAACAAGTCACTACAAAATCAAAGGTGAATATAGATCATTTTCAAAAGTGAAAAAAAGGGCATCGCCATTATTATCACGAAGCCATATTGTTAACCTAGTCACTGCTTTCCACTAGAAACTAGGAGTGTGGCATTCATAAAACAGAGACTGTTGTACAATTATGTTATCTAATACTTTCATCTTCCAATTGCCTCCAAAGTCGAAGGAGTTTCTGTACTCAATGACAAGAGAAGACCAAAAACTAAAGGAACATGAAACTGGAAAAAAAAATGAGTGTGAAGAGAGACACATGCCACCCGCATGTAAGAACATCAGCTTTGTTTGGGAAAATACATTACTGCATCTAATAATCATAATTAAGCAGAAGTTGATGCGTATTTTGATATCTTCTACAGAATCACACCTCCGAAATAGATTGATTCAATGGAATGTGATGACATAATGGACTGTATTTTTGCTCATCTTAAGGAATATGCTGGGACTAGGTGATGTGAGACATCAATGTATGAACTGAACAATTCATATGTATTTTCATTATGCATTTTGTTTCGTTAAATCGAGTTTGATGATTGATTGGAGAGGATAACGACCATTTTGGGATCGTTTATTTGGGTTATATTAGAAATGGATACCCTCACCTTTATAAAGTGGCACATGTCACTTTCTCTAGCCAATGTGGCACAGCATTATCAGGTGATGAAATAGTTCTTCAACACAATTTCTTTCCTTATGCTAATGCATCAAATATCTTAAAAATCTACTTCAGTTTTTAAACATGTTCTCCAAGTATCATTACTAATTATAAAACAAAAGTTATAAGATATCTCCTTTTATAATTATTAAACGCCTAAGGATTCTGACTGATATGGAAAGACAAAACATTTCAACACTAAAGTATTTCTTCAAGAGACTTTCACCATTGAATGCCAAGAATTGGACTAAGAAAATCAGTTGAATGCGGCCAAAGTAAAACAAGAACTCAAAAATATCATTCAAAATCCTGATGAAACTCTTTCAACATCAAACAATGCAAAATTTTAATTTTACCGCTAAAGACGCAGGATATTAAGAGATGCAGTAAAAATAAAAGTTCACAAGAGTGAGTGTACACAAGCTTAGCTCTACATAGCAGCCAGCCGTGTTTATCTTACTAGAAAATATAAAGGAGAAAAAGTAAAGAGACAAGCAACACAAGTTGGATCAATGGATATTGCCATATGTCCTAAAGACAATTACAATGATATGAAAAGTGGCAAATGGTTAAGACCCAACAACCTGAATTTGCACTGTTAGTGCCTAGTGTGACTTAAAGCAAGTGAACTAATGTAATTATAGCATCAAAACAGACAATAACAACCACATCAAAATAAGGAAAATTCAGTTATGCATAAGTGGGCAGCGCCCACATGGGGCTTGCATCAGACGCCAGTCCGACAAGCTCAAAAACAAACAAATAAATAAAAATATTCTACGTCAATGTAGACAGGGTGTAGGCATAGTAAAACAACCCCGCCTACATTGACGCATAATTTTTATTTTTTTTCGAGCATGTTCTACCGGTGTCCGATGCAGGCCCCATGTGGGCCCTACCTACATACTTAAAGGTCGAATTTTCCTCAAAAGAAGATTCCCATTTCATAGGATCGCCAGTTAGAATAAGGAAACCTGATCAATAATGTATGAAGGGGATTTTATTGCACTAATTCATTTCATGTTCAACCAAATCAACTACTCAGTAAATCACAAACAGATCTACTTTAATTTTCCAATGTGCATTGACAAGCACAGGAAATCAGAATCCATCACTGCCTCTGTCACACACTGGAAGCACCGAAGCAGTAAATATCCAAAAGATCAAACAAAACAAAACATATTCGATCACGAACACGTCAATTGACCTCCAATCTAATCAATTCAAAATGTAAGCCACAAGCCAGATGAAAAATGATATCAAAACTCAAAATTCAAATAAATAAAAAATTCTCAGATTTCAGACAGGGCTGGAAACAAAATTCTCATTTGAACCGCAGATTCTTCAAATGCTCAAAATCAAATTCATAAACCAACAAAAAAATAATAATAACAACATGAAAATGGAAGCAGCTACAAACAAATCAATATATTGACATATACTTCGGGAGTTTGGAGATCGTCATGGTCGACAGAATCGCCGCCGCAGCTGATGATCCTGAAGCATGATGCAGTTGATTTCCCCATAACACACACTCTCTTCTTCTCTTTCTCTCTCTTTAGAAATTAGTGTGTGACTTCACTCACTCTCTCTCTCTCTCTCTCTCTAAAAATGGTGTGCCGAGTGACAGGCTACCGCCTACCAGTTCCCAACAACATAGCATATGCTAATTAGGCAAATATATTTTCGGTTTAATTTCGAAATTGAAGCAGATAAAAGGGGCATTTCGGGGAACACGGACGTCAACATCTCCCCTTAGATCTAATTTACTTTGCTTTTGGATTCCGTGTGTATCTTTCAAACCTTTTGTTGGACGCTACCACATCTACGTTATATCCGTTGGGAAGATTTCTTTTCCTTTTTTTTAGATTTTTATTTTTTATTTCTTTTCCTTTATTTCTTTTTAACTCTAAATGAAAAGGTGCCGCTTCCACCTCTCTTTTGGGGTTTCTTATTTATTTGTATTTGGATTTTAATGTCCAACTAAATATATACTCCCCCGATTATATAATCTGTTTTCTACTCACACGTACATTAAAATATTTATGAAAACAATAAATAAAAGTTAAATTTTCAACTTTAACCTTATTTAATGAAAATTAATAAAACTTAAATTTTAGCTCAACTTTAATGTATTCATTTTTTGAAACAAAGAAAATATACAATTAATGAAGTGCAAATACAATGAATATCGATAGAATTGAATCAATTGATCAAATTCAAGTAAATGCAAATTAATTAAGTTGGTCAATTTTAATTAATATTTCTCTTTTTTTTTTTTGAAAAAATAACATTTAAGATTTATAATTTTCACTAACTTAAATGTTTAATTTTTTAAATTTTCAAAATCTAATAAGGGTGTAATTGTAAATTCCTATTAAAAATAACACTACTTATAGTAATGGGACTATATAATCGGGACACCTCAAAATAGAAATGTGTACTATATAACCAGGACGGAGGGAATACCTTTTTTAGTTTTTTTTTTTTTTAATTTGATTGCGATGGATGTGTTTTCTTTACCTTGTTTATGGTCTTTTGTTAATTTCGCAAATAATGACACTCTAGCCAAATAAATAAATAAATAAATAATGATGTTTGTGTCCAAATTTTTAGTAGGTGATTTTTATTTTATTTTTTGCCAAAGTGAAATCTTGCAGTAATTTTTGGACTCCTAAAAGTAAACCATTCAATATATAGGAATTCACTTATGTAGATCATATATATAGGAATTCACTTAAAGATACTCTCGAATGTATTTTGAGAAAATGATGGATATATTGGTTAATTGCAGTAAATAAAATAACCTTATTTGATTTTGTAATTTTTACGATTTTTAAAGGTTACAACTATAATATCAACTTTTAATTTTTTTCAAAAACATTTATAGTTTTTTCAGCCATAAAATTGCATTGTTTCATTGGTAAGACTATCATTTTAGTGGTACACATTGGACAAATATAAATTGAGATGTTATAGTTACAAAAAATAAAAATGTAATATTATAATTGCAACGTTTTTAAAGTCACGTGACATTACAATTCGGATAAAAGTTGTGTTACTTACGATAATTCAATATTAATTAATAAACTATAGTATTTAATTTACATCTAAAAGGCTACATTAAAGTATAAGATCAAATATTATATCTCATTTTGATAGGTTGATTAGAGTTTTTCACGGGGATTAAGAAAAGTATTGTGAAGGATAATTAATTAAGAAACTTCCTAATATGCCCCTATTTATTTATTTGATATTGAATTAATGCCTAATATGAACATATTAAATAGGGGTATATATTAGTAAATTAACTAAATATATATAGAAACATGTCTATATATCGGGACATATCAAAAAGAAAAACAGACCTATCAAATTGGGATGGAGGGAGTAAAAAGATGTATCTCCATTTTGAGTAATTACTAACAATATAAAATCAAGAAACTACATCTCATAAAGGAATGGATTTCTTGTTCTATAAAAAATTGGTTTTCGAATAAATTGCATCTTATTTTCATTTT
This sequence comes from Perilla frutescens, assembly GCA_026008535.1. NCBI lineage: Eukaryota > Viridiplantae > Streptophyta > Magnoliopsida > Lamiales > Lamiaceae > Perilla > Perilla frutescens. The sequence continues at coordinate 39,066,925 of BRKX01000019.1, forward strand.
TAAAATATTTCCTTATTTGAATAGAAACAAAATTTTATAAAAATTATATCGATGCTTACTGTAATAATGAGGAGTTCTAGTAAAGATAGGAAGGAAGCAGAGGCACCAACACTTTTTTCTTTAATAGACAAATAAATGCTGTAAAATAATGACTACTGTGGAATATGATAAAACATGTGAACTAATAAATGCAGAGAACATTCAAAATGAGAATTTTATACACACAATTTTAAGTATTTCATTATTAATGCATACATCAAATGATCATCCACCATTCATTTTTTAAAATACAGATGTTCCTATAATTACATTAAGCAGCATCACCTCATGTAGTCAAATATGATATACAAATACGAAATAATTTATCGGTCTAATATACTCTCTTTGTCCCATTTTGATAGGTTTGTTTGTCTTTTTGGGATTCCCTAATATATAAACATATATATATATATATAGTTAATTTACTAATATATACCCCTATTTAATATGTTTACATTAGATATTACTTTATTGTCAAAGAGATAAGTAGAGACTTTTTAGGAAGTTTCTTGATTAATTATCTATCAAAATGGGACGGATGGAGTATACAGTCATCTTATCTTTTTTCTGCACATACTAAAAAATTGTATTAATTGTCCTAAAAAAGGTTAAATTACATAAAATCTCCGTATTATATATAAACCCTTATTTACTCATTCAAAATAGAAGGATTATTAGAGTCAAAGAACATCAATTAGGGTGTATCAAGGAGAAAAGGAAAGATTAATGCACATCTACAACGATATGATAGTATATGATAGTTTTAGAATGGATAAAAAAATAAATTAAATAAGAAATTAATTATAATCATCGTGCGATTTTTTATTTTTTGTGATAAATAAAACATGATGTTAGTATCTGAATGTGTGATTTGGATATAAAATATGAGGTGGATGTAATACTTTGCAATACATCAATTGAGGTGTATGAAAGATTTAATCCAACTATCTAGCTTAATCATCTAATTAAACTAAAAAGGTATTATCTAGAAAGAAGATTAAATATGCAGGAGTGAATAAAATCTAATAAAGGGTCAATTTTGTGTTGTAGTTCAACGGGAGGAATCATCATCGTTGACATGTTATTATTGCTAATTTCTTAATTATCACTATGTTAAACTGTTAACTTAAATTTCCTAGATAATGATGAATTGATGACTAATAGGTGATGATTAGCTGTAACAGAAACTGTGTTTTTCTCAATAATGATCATTTGGCATTTATCCCATTTCCTATATATATATATATATATATATATATATATATATATATATATATATATATATGTATATCACAGAAAGTGGGACCTGCTCATTATCAATTCTTGATCCGGATCAGATCCTATGTTGCAATTCTTATTCCATTTGGTGTTGCATAACTAGAATTTATTTTTAATTTTTTTCAAAAAAATATTAATATACCCTAATTGGGGGTGGATGAACCCTAAAAGGAAAATTTTAATTAAATAAAATCATAATAAATTAAAAATTAAAAAAATATATTTTTTTTAAAAATAAAGGCTTGGAACAAGAAATGTAATAGGAAATGTAACGGGTGATCTGGTGTGCTCTTGATCTACCTTATTCTTTTATATTTCAACAGAAGGATTAAAGGTAATGTCAATTTCATTTTTTATCAGATTACTCCACATATTAAAATGAAAAGTGGTACATTATATAAATATAGCTATTTTGAAATAACAAACTGTTTTAATTACAGTCACTCTCTAAAAAAAATTATTCCCTTTCAGACTACTGTATTTTTTCCTTCTAGATGTGGCTAAAAGAAATCCTTATCCATTTGGGCTACTTTAATTTTCTCCAAGTAAAATAAAAATTATTCCCTTTCAGTCATAATATTACATATCATATATTTAATTTACTTTACTGTTACTAATTACAATAAAACAATATGGATGGAATTTTTATAATTAAAATTATGATACTATAACTACAGAATAATAATATTAAGTAGATATTAATTGATATATAATTAAAAGTAGGTATCAATATGCAGTGTAATATATTTAATCGATTACTAAATACTAGTAGTGTTGATTTATGTTCATCGATTTTACTATGATTTCTACTATATTCAGCTTACCGTTCATCAATCCTACTATTCAGTTCACATTTTCTCAAACTATTTTTTTAATTAAAGAGTCTGAAGGGAAAAAAAAATCAAACATTGGCAGGAACCTAATTATTTTCACCTTTGAGAAGAACGGAACAAATTTAATATTTTTCAAAAACATTTTTAATTAGCAATACATTTTCTAAAAGAACGTGACTATATTTATGAAATTGCCATTTTTTAAGTCATTAATTATCAACCGTTTCATCATTCTATTAAATTATTGAAATGAGTTCCTAGTTAACACACTAGATCATATTATTTTTATGATTATGATATATAGAATATTTTTTTTACTTTTTTAGATGAATGAAGCCAACAGTTCGTTTCATAAATGAAATGAGATGATGATCTATGAATCTATCAATATTGCTTCATATATCAATAAATCTCACATATTTAAATATTTGCTAGCAACTAGAAAAAAAAAAAAAAAAAAAAAAAAAAAAAAAGCTTTGTGTTGCTACTGTTGTTGCCAAGAACAAATATGTTTTGAGATTCCAAGACATGTGATTGGCACATCTTATGAGATCCCTAATTATTTTCTATATATAATTAACCAAAAAAAAAATCATACAAATAAATAATGGATAAATGTATGAATAGCTGGTTCTCTCCAACTATGTATTGCAGAGGACAGGTAATCCTCTCTTAATAATTGAGGGTTTAATAATTAATCTCTGTTTAGAATCATTTTTTCTATAAGGCGGCCTACTATGACTAGACATAGCTAGGGTAGTGAGAGAGAGAGAGAGAGAGAGAGAGAGAAGCTAACTCCATCTAAGAAAATAGTGGAAAGACTAGCGGCATGGTTAGTGATGAAGTGAGGTTGTTTGAAGATTAAAAGTCATGAATTTAAATTTTCTCAATACCAGAAATTGAGTGTGTGAGTAAAAAAATAAAATAAAAAAAAGACTAGCCTTATGTCCCTATGGCTATCTCTCTCTGTACGGGAGATGAGATCCCTTATTACATTTCCAATTACATTTCATGTGCTATCATTAATATTTTAATTTTTTTTGCATTTTTTTCATATTTCAATTTGGTATGACTAAATTTAATTTTATATTCATTAATTATGATTCATTCTACCCAATTAATTTTTTAGTATTTTATTTTTAATTTTAATTATTAATTAATTATTTAAAAATTTTAAAACTAATATTATAATATATTAATTGGGTACAATGAAGCCTAATTAACAAGTATAAAATTATCCTCAAAAAAAGAAAAAGTAACATAAAATTAAAGTAAAACACAATAAATTAAAATAAAAAAGTGAAGAAAAAAATAAAAAATTAATAGTGCCTCATGAAATGCAACAGAGAATATTATCTGTCTAAGGACCTCTACTCTAGGTTTCTAGAGATTAGTTGGTGATATAAATTGATGTGTTTTAATAAGGGGGGAAAGTATTTCTCGTCAAAAGTAAATATGAAGGGGAAAAAAATAAGATTTATAAAACAGTAGTTATTTGGGCAATTCAGAAAATGTTCAGAAAATGGACCTCAACAAATCAGATTTTTTGTACTTATATTCTGATAAAAGTCAGTTCTAACTCCCACACAAGAGAATATTTATGAATTAGGGTTTGAATTTATTAACCCCACCCACCACACCCTCGATTGAAAACCATCCGATTGCATTTCAAAAAAAAATTATCTCTCTCTCTCTCTCTCGATTAACACACATCAGCCCTCTCTCTCTCTCTCTCTATTGAATTTCAAAAAAAAATTCTCTCTCTCTCTCTCTCTCTCGATTGAAATTCAAAAAAAAAAACTTCTCTCTCTCAATTAACATAGTAGCCCCCCCTCTCTCTCTCGATTAACATAGCAGCCCTCTCTCTCTCTCGATTGAATTTCAAAAAAAAAACTTCTCTTTCTCGATTAACATAGCACAACAGCCCTCCTCCCTCTCTCTCTCTCTCTCTCTCTCTCTCTCTCTCTCCATATCCCCCGACTTCTGCAAATCTCACGCCGGTGCCGGAGATGGAGCGAGGATCCGGAGAACCACCAGAGGCGATGTCATCTTCTCAAGTAGGCCTCTGGATTAAATTTATGCTGTTTATTTTCACAGATTATGGTTTATAAGCATGTTAGGGGTTTTAAAATTAATCGAGATTTGTGTGTTATTTGTGACGTATTATGCTAATCGTAGATTTATATGCTATTTGTATGTTATTTATATGTTAATCGCATATTTGTATGTTATTTGTGACTTATTATGCTAATCGAGGAATGAATTATGTTAATTGTAGCTTTTAAATTTAATCGAGGCACACATAAAATCAATCGAGAAAAATATTAATACTAACCGAGGCCTAATTAAAAAAAACAATCGAGGCTTAATTTAATACTATTTGAGGAAGTTTAATCGGGGATTAAATTAATCGAGGATACTAAAAAAACTAATCGATGAATATTTAATTAAAAAAAAACTAATCGAGGATACTAAAAAACCTAATCGATTAATTTAAAAAAAAAACTAATCGAGGATACTAAAAAACCTAATCGATTAATTTAATTTAATACAAATAATTTTTTTTAAAAAAAACTATTCGAGGCAAGCCTCGATTAATTTTAAAAAAAAACTAATTGATGCTTTAATTTAATAAAAAAAACTAATCGAGGCTTGCCTCGATTAATCTAATACTAATTGAGGCAAGCCTCAATTAATTTTAAAAAAAAAACTAATCGATATTAAATTGTCCTCGATTAATTTTAAAAGTACCTCGATGAATTTTAAAAATTACATTTTCTGAGATTAATTGAAATTTTATGAAATTTCAATTTATATGAAATATTAAAAGAATTTACTTTAATAATTGTAAGTTTGAAAATGTTGTTACATTGATTGGCTTAGACTGCTGTTACGGAGCCTGAGGCCCTCGATCGTGGTGTATGCCCAACCGGAGGTCATTGATCTAATTAGAGCCACACTGGAGGAGATAGGTAATGACGACGCCGTCCGGCTATTTAGATCCGGCTGTTTCAGACATTTTCTGGACTACAGGGGTGGTGACATCCAGAAGAGGGTGATTCACGCTTTGATGACGTACGAGGTGCACGTGTCGGATCGTGCGCGGGTGGGGCGGGAGGCATGGTTCTATATTCATCACTCCCAGCTGCGTTTCGGTCCGAGTGAGTACAACCTGGTGTCAGGTTTACGATTCAGCGGCTCGACATTCGATCCAAATGACGATCATATTGTTCCGTCGAGTTCTGTGTACCACCGTTTGTTCAAAGGAAAGCGCACGATCATCCGTCAGATGGAGGACAGGTTCGGACAGATTGGGATGGCCATAGATGCTCCGGATTATGTGAAGGTTGCGAACATATTGTTCGTATACCGGATGATTATGTGCCTAGATCATAGCCGGATTGTGGATCCATGGGTGTGGGCACTAGCGGAGGATGTGGAGCGATGGAACTCATTTTCATGGGGTGCATATTCTTACCAGACGCTGATGCATTTCATCGGCCTCATCCCCAGGACTCGACAGACTATGGGCGGGAAAGGATCCGGGATTAATTCTAAAAGCCTCCCATTAATTCTAAAAAATAACTCGATTAAGTCTAAAATAGCCTCGATTAATTCTAATAGCCACGAGTATAATCTACGACATGCAAATCATCAATATATTAAAGATTAAAGGGTACAACATGCAAATCTCTCTCTGTTGCTTATTTTCAAATTAAAACTAACAACACATGCAATATATAATCAAAACAAAAAATATTTACAAAATAAGTTCAAAAAAATGGAGAGTACAAAACGTACCTTTGAAAATTGGTGGAAATTTCGTGCACTACTTTTTTCTTCAGAAAAATCTTTTCTTTCGTTTCGCCCCTTGCTCCAAAAAAATTTCTCCAACTTTTGCTCTTCTTGGTCGATTTGTAGTGTAGTGTGAATAAAAGTTTGTATTGTGGTGTCAATGAGATTTGTATTGTAGTGTGAATGAGCTTCGGATGTTACATCTATTTATTCAAAAATTTAACCTACCTTGTTACAAAACATTAAAATGTATTAAATTCGGTCCTACCTTCCCTTCTTTTCATTAATTCGGTCCTACCTTCCCCTTCTTTTCATTTAATGAAGCTAGTAACCTTTTCTTCTTTTTATTTATTGAAACTCAGTACCTACCTTACACAAAAAATAAATGCATTTATTAAAAAAGTCACGATTAATTGTAGGGAACATTGCCTCGATTCATTGAATTGAAGGGCTCGATTAAATGATATTAATCGAGGATAGTTAGACATTAAATGTGGCTAGTAATCGATGCTTTTAAAAAATATACGAGGCTTTTTTAAAAAAATCGAGATAATTTTAAAAAATAATCGAGGCTATTAAAAAAATAATCGAGGCTATTTAAAAAATAATCGAGACTTCTTACAAATAATTGAGGCCTCTTAAAAAATAATCGAGGCTTCTAAAATAATAATAGAGGCACTTTTTAAAATTGAGATAATTTTAAGAAATAATCGAGGCTATTATAAAGAATAATCAAGGCTATTTAAAAATAATTGAGGCTTTTTAAAAATTATCGAGGCCTCTTAAAAAATAATCGAGGCTTCTAAAATAATAATCGATGCACTTTTAAAAATCGAGACAATTTTGTAAAATTAATCGATACTTTTGAAAAAATAATCGAAGCCTCTTAAAAATTAATCAAGGCTTCTTCAATTAGGGTTTCGGTTGTTAGGGTTGTGCATTGATAATGTCTGATAAAAGTACAATGTGTCAATCATTGAGTGCGGGGACCAAGTTTAGTATAGTACAAATTACCTAACAAACTACTTGTTCTTAAAAGTTGTTGTTTTTTCCCAAAAATTATTTACTTTTGTCTACTTTTACCTATTTAGACTTTTAATAAAGGGTGAAAAATTAAAATAGTCAAATTCAAGATAGCAAATGCTTATCGTGACAATATATTGTCACGAGATCCCTTATCGTGACAATAATACACACGAGAGAGAGAGAGTCTGTGACAAAAAATTTTAACAGATTTCATGACACATATATAGACTCGATAACCTGTTTTCATGCCTAATTATTCTCACGAAACCAAACAGATTCGTGGATATATTTTCTCGATTTATGTTGTAAAATTCACAAACTACACAACCATCCATGAATCTAAATTCGCATAATTCAACAGATTTCAACACCAACCAACAATCCAACATCTTAATTCACAAAATCATCTAAATTATTCAAAACTGCAAAAAAATCAAAATTAATGTTCTAATCTGTTGATAATCGGCAGCCCATGGCTTGAGATTTTCCATGGCTTCGACGTCAACAGGATATTTTTAGATTCCAACAAGGCCGAGAATTGAAGATCGACGGACTTACGTGAGAATTGAATCAAATTCGTGTGTTTAGCTTTCGTGTAGATTTTGAAGGGTTTCGTGAGAATTTTTAAGGAATTTTGAAGAGTGTATCTTCTTTCACGTGTTTCTGTTTCGTGAGAATTAGTGTTTGGTGTCAGTTTTGTGTGTTATTTTGGGCATCAAATCGTGACTCGTGAGTTTTGTTTGGTTTTCAAAAAGCAGTCAAAAAGAATATGTTGATTGGGCCCACCCTTTAGTAAGGGTATTTAAGAGATAGTGAAATTGTTTGAATAAAAAAGCATGTGTTATCAATGTTGGCTAAAAAAACATTTGTTATTTGGTTTTTGAATACTTGTATCTATTTACACTTTAATAAATGGAATTTATAAGTTATTTGTATATTATTTCAATCATAATAAATTTAATTTTAGACTATTACCCGTGAAAAAATGAACTTTTAGATATATTATGACTAATAACAATATAAAATAATATTCCATTTAAATTTTCATATAGATTTATAAATTTTAAATGGATGGACTAATTTATGAAAAAAGAGATACGATCTCATTTTCAATGTTTTTTTGTGCATTGTAAGAGGCACCATTGTTTATGGTGGAATAAAAGAAAAGAAACCAAAAGGTTTGAGGAACGCCGTTCGAAGCAACACTTTGACAGCTCTTTTGTCGGAATGCGACACGTGTCAGCCAAAGCAACCAACACGCAAGACCGCACATGGAATTCTATATTATTATTATTATTATTATTATTATATTAATAAATCGCAATCATTAAATATTTACAATTTGATATTTAATCTTGTAAATTTTCATCAAATCTTTCTTATGATCAACTATGTGATAACCTATAAGATATATGGATCACAATATAATATAGATTTATATAATGTCATATCATAATTAAAAAATAAAATAAAAACTAGAAACTTAATTGCCATGCAAGTTAAATAAATGGGAGAAACGCTTAGTACCGTTTTCATTTTATTTTGAAAGCTGTAATTACCCTAATAATAAATGGAACAAACTGTGATTTACCCTAATTATAATAGTTTTTCCTTTTTCTTAAGAGGAAACAAAAATGAGTTATTTTGAAAGCATATTATTGGAAGGTACAATTTAATAGTTGGAATACATAAGTTAAAATATTCAGAGAACTGGGAGTAACATGCAAATTGCACTTTAAAGAGATCGTCTCATATCAATATTCAAAGAAAAAAAAAAGTAGTCTATTCGCCCCATTCATATATATGGGTTTAGTTTCTCAAGAAAATGATTGAGAAATACAATTAAATAAGTAAAATTCATAATATGCTCATATTTATTTTATTTGACAATGAATATGAATAGGTTAGTAAATGAATTAAATAAATACAAAAATTAAGTTATATATTAGACATCTAAAAAATAAGACTGTATTCTCTATATAGGAGTACTCTATTTTATGTATGATTTTTCCTACAATAGTTTTTTCATATAAGTTTTGATGATGCATTGGTCACGAAAGTTATCCTCATGTAATATTCAAAAATTTTAGGATTTATCACTTATTTTCCTTTTTTTATGCATACATCTTATTTTTTTTATATAAAAAAATAATATACCAAGACTATAGTGAAATTTCCCAAGATTGGTGGATGTGGGCTGCCGGCTGCGCATGCATGTCAGGACCGTTCTGGTGCTGCAGGTTCTATGCGCCGGTGGCAATCCGATCACGGTATATCAACTTGTGGCCGTGGGCCCTACTTCCAGATTTACGGTGAACCCATTAATAATTTGGTGAACCCATTAATAATTTGATATACAGTAGAATGAACCACCGTGCAACACAGTAATACCGAAAATTCTATCTTTCTAATATAATTTTATTATTTTTTTAATCATATATTAGTGGTTGGGGTACTACTTCAATCATTAAAGTAGAAATTCCTCATTGATACAAAGTAACACGAACAAGATACGTATAATTATTATTAGTATTATTTTACTAAAAAATTATAAATATGAAAGAAATATAATAAAAATATTTAGACAAAATATTATAAATCTTAAAGATAAGTTTTTATTAATTCTTTTGGGATGTCCAAATGGCACGGTGTAGATCCATTAAAAAAACATTGAAAACAAAATAAACATCGTAACACAATAATAGCTACAAATGGGGACAAAACAACAAATTTTATTCTCTATTAAAAAAAGGAGAACAACAACAACACTTTAGAAATGAATTGAAAGACCATTTTATGATGCCAAACACATGATAAATAAAATCAACAATCAATAGAAATGTTTTTTATTATAAAAATCTTTTAAATTAAAAAAAAAACTACAATCCTAAAATATCACATTTCCTAATGTTTCATATCGCGTATTCTTCTTTTTAATAATCGACATTAACCGATCTCTCCCAACACAATTTTCCCTAGTTGCAGTGCGTATATATGTTTTTCTATAATTTTGTGTGAACGTTGAGAATTCGAAAATTGATAGATAGATTGCAACTATTTATATTATGAGAAGGTATTCCATGCAACACCCCCCATTTCCCCCTATTTCAGGCGCTATTTCAGACAGCGTGTGGGGCCCACGCGCCCGTCTTTTTTTTTTTCCTGTCTGTTTTCCCAATTTTTTTGGGCAATTTTTTGTACTTGTTTTTGTCTTTTTTAGCAATTTTATTTATTCCCCAAAAATATATACCCAAAAAAATATTAGTGAACCCTAAAATTAAAATAAATTGATTTAATTTGTTTGAAATGAGTATTAAATAGAATTAAGAAACCCTAAAAAAAATACAAAATAAACCCCTAAAAACACCCCAAAAAACCCTAAAAAACACAAAATAAACCCCTAAAAACACCCAAAAAAACCCTAAAAAACACAAAATAAACCCCTAAAAACACCCCTAAAAAAATCCTAATAAACACAAAATAAACCCCTAAAAACACCCCCAAAAAACTCTAAAAAACACAAAATATACCCTAAAAAAACCCCCCAAAAAAACTAAAAAAAACCCCCTAAAAAATCATGAACCCTAAAAAACACCCTAAAAAACATGAACCCTTTAAAAAATCATGAACACTAATAAAACTCTAAACGACTAAGCTCTAAAGATTAATTCGAATGGAAAAAATCACAATTTGAACTAAATAAACAAGTATAAAATAACTAGCAGACCCCTTACTTTTTAATGATACAGATGATACTTTTCGAATTTTTGATGATACTTTTTAGTGAGACTGTTGATACTCATTTAACCGTTTTTTTCTACTTTTTTGCGGGTTGACCCGGTCAACGCGGGTTTGACCCGACCCGTCTGAAATAGTGCTATTTACATCCGTTGCATAGAAGTGTTTGCCTTATATTATTGTTTCCTTTTAATCTTCAGAAGATAGAAAAGGCTGATGCATAAAATTAATTATATATTTATGCTAGATTGATGAATATTAGGTAGGGGTGAGGAAAAATACTGTCATACTTAGGGTTGTTCATGGATAGGGTAGGGTACGGGTATGTCTTTCCCATATCCTACTCTATGAAATTTTATCCTACCCATACCTTACCCTATTACCCTATTTTTCAAAGCGGGTAGGGTAAGGATATTACCCTACGGGTAAACGGGTTACCCTTTAATAGGTTAAATTTATCCTTTTTTACCCTACCCTATAAAATATAATTTTATAAAAATTAGAAAACTAATATAAAGTATTTTAATATAACTTCACAACATAAAGATTAAAAAATTAATATTAGTTTAATTGTTGATGGATTTATATCTTTTAATATATTTAATATATAATATATACTATTAATATATATTTAAATATATAGGGTAATAGGGTAACATGCTTATCCCATACCCTACCCTTACTCTTACAAATTTTAACGGGTACGGGTAGTACCCTACCCTTTACCTGAAAATTCGGGTACTACCCTGCTCTTTTACCCGTTTACCCGCAGGTAAAATGAACCACCCTAGTCATACTGTACTAGAAACATGCCAAAGTATTGAAATTTACGGCATACTATTTTTACGATAAGGTATCATACCTTTTCATAATTTTATGGTATGGTAACGGTATACATTTTTAAAAATTAAGGTATACAGACATATACTAAAAATTCGATATACCATCATATATTAGTACATATCGTACTACGGTATATACATAAGTACCAATATATATTGTACTTCGGTATATACCGAATTTCATCATTATTATTTTTGCATCTCCATAATACAATGTAATTATATAATATTTAGCGAGTGTATCATAAAAGTTTACCAAAAAATTGAAATTTAATCTAATTTAATGCCTAAATTATAACTAGAAATGAACAATTTGAAATTAAATGTATTTTTTTTCTTATCCATTCAATAAACTAAAAGTTAAGATGAATTATCGAGAATATTTAAAATAAAATAAGATATACGTAAATTATGATATATATAATTTTTTTCAATACAATTATATAAATTGTTAAGTTTAATAGTTTATCATAAAAGATAAGCTAAAATATGATATTTAATCTAATTTATTATCTAAATGATAACTAAAAAATAAAAAAAATTGAGAATAAATATAATAATTAATAATCTTTTATAGTTCTTCAATCTTTAAAGCTAAAGTTAAAGTGAATAATTGGAGAAAATTAAAAGAATATGAGGTATGAGTAAATTATGAGATATAAGAAAAATACATGCAATAATATAATATTTAGGAAGTTTGTCATAAGTGTAACAAAAATATGATATTTAATTTACTTTATTACCCAAATCATAACTAGTGAACAAAAGATAAATGAAATCGAATGTAATAAATAATATTCTATTCTTCTTCAATCTTAAAAAGTTATGATACATGATTGAGAAAATTAAAAGAAAATGAGATATATACATAATAATTTATATTCCATATAATTTAACAATTAAACCATAACTAAAAATCAAACAATTTGAAATCAAATGTAATAAATAATAATTATATTTTTCTTCAATCTAAATTTACGATGAATGATCGAGAAAATTAAAAGACTATGAGATATGCCATACAATAATATAATACTTAGACCTTAGTATGTTTACCATAAAAATTAAAGAAATTATTTAATACTTAGACCTTAGTATGTAGAGCGTTTTTTCATTCAATTTGATATTGATTATCGTATCAGATTGATGTTGAAAAATTAAGGGTTTTACATAGTTTATTGTTTTGCTATTTTTAGGTTTGACATTGTTTTTTATATATTTTTGTAATGCTATTTGTATATTATTATTAGTGTATGTTTAGGTTATATCCGAATGTAACACAAATATATCAAAACTACTTCATATACAAATATATCAATGCTACTTTCCTAGACAGAATATGTGTAAATATATATACATTTAACTAGTTGAAGACGCTTGCAGACATTTAGAGAACTCCATAAATTTAGAGAAATAGAGAGATGTGTTGTATAATGATGATGATGATGGTGATGATGATGATGATGATCGATGTATTAGAATCCTAGATGCTATATAATGCATGTCTCGTAGCTTTAGTGTTTTTGCATGGTCTAAATGTTATATATACACTATCAAAAAAAGGGTCTTTAGTGACAATATTATTTGCGACGACAAATGTCGTCACTAATAATAGACTTAAGTGACAACATGTCGTCTCTAATAATTACATGTAATTTCTAATGACATTTTTTGTGACGACAATGTTATCACTTAAAATAATTTTTAACTTATTTGAGACGAACTTTTAGGGACGCTCTATTTGCAACATGTTGTCGTCGCAAAAAATATTTTTAATCCACAACAATGTCATCACAAAATTTTTATTAGAGATGACATGTGATGATTAGAAATGACACGTCGTTACTAAAAATCTAGTATTAGTGACGACATTTGTCGTCGCTAATAATCTTGTCTCTAAAGACCATTTTTTTGTAATGATATACACACACACACACACACACACACATATATATATATATATATATATAGAGAATTTGATTAAAATGAGCACTCATCTTTGAGTGAAAACTAGAAAACTAGGAACTACATATTTTCAATCATTGGATCGAATAAATTTAAAAGTTGTGAGTGAAATTGAGATTTAAGATTTTTTTTTTTTTTATTTCTAAAGTTTTTTAGTTAGGTGTGGTTAATATTGAGATGTTTCTGTGCTACTTGTATATGATTAATACAAATGATTTTTACACTTAATTACAGATTATTAAACATTATTTTGTTAATGATGCATTTAATTGTATTGGTTAATGATAATATGTACGTGGACTAATATTAATAATCATTTGAAATTTAAGAGCACATATATCAATTTTAAATGTAATTACAAAAGTAAAACATATAATTTAAAAATAACATTAAAGATTTAGAAGGAGGTAAATATTAGTGCTACTCTTAGGCATTTGTTTGTTTTGATAATTATGTTCGACAAAAAGTGTTAATGGATCTGTTGCTGATGTGATGTGTTGATTCAGTTGTGCGAATAAAGGAACAAGTTACTGTTTCATTTGATGTTTCAGGAATTGTTCCCGACAATTTATATTTAACAGTTTCCATGTGATCAAAGAGATCATTTACGATTGATTTTGGAGTGCAAGGAACGATTGATTAAGTACCTTATGAAGTAGATATATATTGTGCTGATTTGAACACTCACCAACAAGAAAAGCATCTACAACATGAAAAGAATCACAAACAGTAGATTAACTTTCAAATGAACGAGGATTGAAAATCAACTCTCGTTGGATCATTGAATTATAAGAAGGCAGTTTCAACTTGCGAGTTCGTAAAAATCCAGCTGGAAGTTTTCACAACTATAGCTAGGAACGATGTAGGGGCGCAATATTTCATAAAGTGTTGAAAAGTTTAATGTGAAGTTGAGTATATTCACCCTCTCTTAACTCTGTTATCACTTGTTAGGGACCAACAAGTAGTATAAGAGAGTTAGTTCAAAAGACTTACTATTTATGTGTCTGTGGAACCAGATCTAGTTATATTTGCTGATATGTTAGTTGTATTTTTAATTAATCTCTTAAACTATGGACAACCACAAGTTACCAAATTTTGAGTTAAGAATTATGAAACATATGGAGCAAGCGGATGCAAGCTCATTTTTGTTCCCTACATGTGGAACATGCGGCAAGTGATTGAAGAACCAATTACGATCATGATGGATAATCCATACTATATTGTTGATATCAATCAGGTTTTGCTACATATTAAAAGATTGGGTTATTATTATAATATTTTAAAAGTCGTGTTTAAATTGTAAATTCATTACTGTAATAATATTTTTGGCAATTAACCAAAATTTATATTTAACCTTGTTTGATCACCTATCAAATTGACTTCTAATAGAGCCGAACACGGATCAAACTTAAATAATTTGCTATTTTTATACACATTTGTTCTAATATTACTTATCGAACTTGACTTGGAATCAAGTTTTTTAATTTGACTTTCCGCCCTTCCTGCAGCACACGTTATCTTTGCCAGTATTTATAAAATTGTAACCACCTCTACAATTCATTATGAACTTTGGGATTATTCTATTGAATCACCGAGAGTATAGTCAACACATGAGATCAAATTTGTATGTGTATTGGAACGTAATCCGGAAGCCAACACATCCCAATTGATATTCTGATATTCATATTATATATTAGTAGTTTTTGGAATGCTATCATAAAATTAAAAGTATTTTTCTTCACAAAAAGACATGGCGTTCCGTACAGTTGTGGGTTTTCACTGAATAGTTACTCCACTTCCTCCTCCATTTACACACATAACTAATTAGTTCATTTGTTTTCCTCTTCATCTATCTATGATTCTATATCTATAGTTAATTATAATATATTTATATAATTAAATATCTATAAAAAAAATAAAGAGAGATAAACTCAACTTTTATGAGGGAAACTATCATATACAACTATACTATCAAATCAAAGATATGAAATTAAGGAAGGATAAATAGAATACTGCATTTAGTTGATAAAGTGAGTTCATCATGTGGTTGAGAGTTTCATTTCATCAAACGATATGAATTGAATATGTATTTGGTAACCAATTCTTGATAAGGTTTGAACAACTTATTATTAGTTTAATGGTGAAGTGAGATTCTATTAATTAGTTGTATGGCTTTTGTCTCCTTTTGCTTAAATGAGTTATCATACATGACCTAACTTTTGCTACCTCTTTATCTTTTTAGCCCCAAAGCTTTGCTGTCTGGCCCCATGCCAAATCAGAAAAACAAATTAAATTAATGTGGAAAAGAACACACTAAAGCAAAAGATAATAATAATAATAATAATAATAATAATAATAACTTTTTTTCAGCAAAAATAATAATTGATCGATTTAGCTAATTTTTTGTAGTTTTAATTTATTATTCCACGAGACTTACATAAACCCAAAAGAGATAACAGGAGTCCATCCTTTTCTTTTCAATAAAAAAAATATTTGAGGTAGAAAATTACGACTGATAAATAATCAATTACAAAAGTTTTAAAAAAATGTAGCCAATTATGCATGCCTTTATTTTTTTTTTCTTCCGAGTGGCATGCATTTATGTACAATTAAGCTCAAATAGCATATGTTGTGGTATCGCCTAGCCAGGGGTTCACTACTTGGTTCCCTTCATCTTGCGGTCTCACACACACGCTACTCAAGTATTACACGAGCTAATACAAACTATTACAGAGAATGTAAAGGAACCAAACTTCAAAGCTTCACAGCAACAAGGTCTTTAACAGGAGATGGCCTCAGATTTGTAGATCTAAAGGATCTACTTGCTTTTCTTCACAGGCAAGGGGGCAAGCCTTAGCCAAATCTGCACACACGAGTCACAGTGAGTTAGATACAGAGAGATAGAGTGAAGAACAAACAACAGAAGATATATGAAGCCAGATGTAGGTGAAATCAGAAGACAATCGGTGGGAAAAGTGTCCAAGGGACACAGTTGGCTCAGATTTTCCGACGAACGGCGACAATGGTGGCTCCGACGACACAAAGACCCAGACCAAAGGGAGGGGATGGTGAGATGATCCCTCTCTCGAAGCACTCACAACCCTTCTAACTCAGAGAGCAGCACGGCCGACTATACTCATAGGCCAACATGAATCACGATCAGATTTCGGCCAGAGAAACCGAGATCGGCGGCAAGAAGCACAGAGAGAGAGAGCTTTTCAGATTAGGGTTTAGGATCAGAGTGAGGCTTGAGAGAGAGAATGGAACTCTCTCGAATGTTATAGAGAGTGAAACAGCTTTGGAAAAGTAAAGCTGATTAGGTTAGATTAATGAGGGGAGGTGAAGGCTTAATTAGGGTTAAGGGTTTTGGGCTTCGGGTTTGGGCCACAACAATAGATAGGCACATGGGCTAAATAATTAAAGAACAGTTGGGCCAACCCACAACATATCCACCTTTGGCCCAAATGGTCCTTTTGTCACCAAGGAGTCACCTGCCAAAACAAAAGAGATTATCATCATTGCCTTAAGATTTTTACTCTAATTTTATCACAAAGACAGAATTAGAGAGGGAGGAATAAACACTATGCGCATTTAATCCAGTCTCAACACAAGAGACCAACTCAAAGGAACTGTAACAAGTCTCTGGTCAAGAAAACTTGACTTTCATTGAACAATGTTACACCTAGCATAAGTACCAAGGAAATCACCAAAGGACTCACTGCCCTTAGAGGCAGAACAAAGCATTCAAGATCACAAGTCCAGGGAATGCTCATCATTCCCTCTTTGTTCAACCCAAATCCATGTTTAGGGATTTCTTGCAGGCATCCAGCTTTGCAACTGGAAGACACTTGGTGCCCATGTCTGCTGGGTTGTACTCAGATGGGATCTTATCAAGAAGTACTTCCCCCTTTTCCACAATGTCTCTTATAAAGTGGTATCTGATATCTATGTGTTTTGTTCTGTCATGGAACACATGGTTTTTACACAGCTTTATTGCAGATTGACTGTCAGAGAATAGCATTGGTTTATCATCAATAAATTTTATTTCTGTTAACACACCATACAACAATAATGCTTCTTTTACTGCTTCTGTAGCAGCTATGTAGTCTGACTCTGTTGTAGACAAGGCAACAGTACTTTGTAGTTGGGATTTCCAACTAATGCATGACCCACAAAGAGTAAACACATAGGAAGTGGTTGATTTTCTATGATCTTTGTCATTAGCATAGTTTGAATCAATATAGCCAACACACTTCACACCATCAGATGATTTAGAGAATTTTAAGCCACATGACATTGTAGATTTAAGGTATCTGAGTAACCATTTTAGTGCCTCCCAATGAGGCTGACCAGGGTTTGCCATATACCTACTCAAACATGATACAACATAGGTAATGTTAGGCCTAGTGCTGATCATTAGGTACATGACAGACCCTATTGCATTTGCATAGGGTATTCCAGACATTTCTTTCATCTCAGATTCACTCTTGGGACATTGATCTTTACTAAGAAGGAAATGAGAAGCAAGAGGGACTGACACATGTTTACAGTCTTCCATGTTAAACTTTTTCAGAACTTGTTCTATATAAGAGGACTGATGCAGCACAAGAGTGTTATTGTTCCTATCCCTATCAATGTTCATGCCCAGGATCTTTCTAGCATCCCCAAGATCCTTCATCTTAAAGTTAGAACATAAACAAGTTTTCACATGCTTCACAGTTTTCAAACAAGGATTAATAAGAAGCATATAATCCACATACAAGAGAAGGAACATAGGAACACTGGACTACATATAGTATAGACAGTGATCAAACTTGCTTCTAGTGAAGTTCATGCTTTTCATACAATTGTCAAATTTGATATTCCATTGTCTGGGGGATTGCTTTAAACCATACAAGGATTTTTTCAACAAGCATACATGATTAGGGTGAGTTTTATCAACAAAACCCTTTGGTTGGTTCATATAGATGTTATTTTCAAGTTCTCCATGCAGAAAAGCAGTTGTAACATCCATTTGTTTTAATTCCCAGTTAAAATGTGCAGTTAAAGCTAGCATAATTCTTACTGTGGTGAATTTGACTACAGGGGCAAATATTTCAGTGTAATCAACTCCTTCTTTTTGTGTAAACCCCTTAGCCACAAGCCTTGCTTTGTATCTCACATCATTTATCTCTTGCTTTATCTTAAATAGCCATTTTCACTCAACAATTGAACATTCATCAGGTTTTTAAACTAAAATCCATGTATTGTTTTCATGCAATGAATCCATTTCACAAGTCATGGCTTTCATCCATTTGTCAGATTCTGGAGATGAAACAACTTCTTTGTATGTTTTGGGTTCATATTTGTCCACATTATTGAACACATTAAAAGCATACATTGACAAGTTGAAGTCATCATACTTAGCAGGCAATCTGATGTTTCTTCTGGTCCTATCTCTTGTTAATTGATAGTTTGCTAAGTTCTCATGCTCAGTGCTTTCATGCTCAGAATCAGAACTATCATTTTCAGACACATTCATGTTAATGGACTCATTATTTTCAGTTTCATGAGATGATGCAGAGTTATTGGCAATATTGTTATCATTTACATGATCATTCATAGCAAAATTATGCATGTCAATCTCATGGGGATCAGGGGAAGGAGGATCCACCTTAGTGGTAACAGGGGTATAGACAAAATCAGGCACTTTCTCCACCTCACAAGGAGCAGCAGAGGGTGAGGATTTAAGAAGGCAAGGAAAATCAACTTCATTAAAAGACACATCCCTGCTAATGCATGTTTTAAAACCGGGTACAGACCTATCCTACAGCCTATAACCTTTAATCCCTTCAGGGTAACCAAGGAAGATGCACTTTCTAGACCTAGGCTCAATTTTACTCAGCTTCTGGTGAACATATGCACTGCATCCAAAAACTCTTAGATTTGACAAGCATACAGATTTATTCCAGAAAACACATTTAGGTTGTTTTCCTAACAAGGGAACAGAGGAGGATCTGTTTATTAAATAACAAGAAGTCATTAAGGCTTCCCCGCAGAATTGCTTGTCAAGTCCAGAACCTGCAAACAAGCTTCTGACCCTCTCTAGGAGGGTTCTGTTCATCCTCTCTGCAATCCCATTTTGTTGGGGGTTGTAAGGCACAGACTTGTGCCTTTTAATTCCAATATCAAAGCACCATTTGTCCATAGATTGATTACAGAATTCCAAACCATTATCAGTTCTTAGACACTTAATGATTTTATTAGTTTGGTTTTGAATTTCTGTAGACCACTTAGAGAATTTTTCAAATACTTCAGATTTATTTTTCATTAGAAAAACCCAGGTTTTTCTTGAATAGTCATCAATAATGGACAAGAAATACATATTCCCTCCATGTGTAGGCACCTTTGTAGGTCCCTACACATCTGCATGCAAGTACTCAAGGATTTCAGAGCTCTTGTGAGCTTTAGGATAAGGCACAGAGTTAGGGAAATGCACTTTGTGTTGTTTTCCCATTAAGCATGGTTCACAGAAAGGGATGCTTGGCACTTTATCATGTTTGAATGCACCACTTTTGTTCAAGATATCAAGACCTTTGTTGCTCATATGACCTAACCTAACATGCCATAATGCTGTTTTGTCAAGATGCACAATGTTTGTAGATTGGATAGACACAGAATAAGCAAGAACATCATATAGGTCACCTTTCCTTGGAGCATCAAAGTAGCATACAGAATCCTTTTCAAAACTGAAACTTTTGTTATTAACAGAACCATATAGCATTTGATCAGCCAGTTTTGACACAGAAAGGAGATTGAATTTCAGTTTAGGAACATATCTAACATCATGCAGTGTTATCATGCTCTCATTTTCAAATTTTAAGCATACATCTCCTTTACCAAAAATCTCACAATGTTGGCCATCTGCTAAGGCAACAGATCCTGATTTTAAGAATTGAAGATTATGGAACATGTGCTTGTGTGGAGTGACATGAAAAGTGCACCCAAAGTCAATTAACCATTCAGACTCATGCATGACCTTTGAAACATCATTGGAATAACTGATGAATTGGAAATCACATGCATTATGTACCGTATAGACACCACCATATTCATGATAATCATAATCTTCATCTTTGTAAACATGGTTAGTGGTTTGATCAAAATGCATCACATTGTTAGCATGATTATTCCCAAAGTTCTTGTTTCTTTTTGGTAGTTTACACCTGCTAGAAAAATGGTCAGGCTTTCCACAGTTCCAACAGGTCTTTCTAGGCTTCATGTCTGGATTTTAAGAGTGATGAGCAAAGTTTTGGTTTCTTAAAGCATTTTGAGAAGAATTTTGGCCAAACTGATGGGACTGGTTTTGATTTCTGGGATGAATGGAATGAATTTCAACTAGATTATGGGTTCTAGTGTTACCGGGGAGATTGTGTGCATGGTTAAATTCCCTCTTGTGCCTCTCAGTAGCTAAAACACTTGGATTTTCTGGATTAACACCATTAAAGGGTCTCATAGCAGTGTTTCTGTTGACATATAATATTTCATTTTGCAGAGGTTTGGAATTCATCTTTTTTATCTCATTTTCTTTAGCTTTTAAGCCAGACACAATCATTTCACATGTGACCTTTGAACCTCCATATTTTAAAGCAGACTTAACTTCAGAGAAAGCTTCATGTATAGCACCAAGGAGAATTTGAGGAGCATATTTTTCCAAAGTATCATCTCCAGCTAGTTTTAAGTCTTTTAGAAACTTGTTAAAGTCTTCTATATTAGAATCAATGTCTTTTGCAGAATCCATTTGAAAAGTCATAATTTGATTTTGTAAAGAATATGCAGACTCTTCAGATGTAGCAACATAAAGAGAAGTCAAATTATCCCACAGGTCTTTAGCACACCTGTGGTGTGACACCTTACTGACCACAGCACTACTCAGATTTAAAAAAATAGTAGCTCTAGCACTAGCATTCAATTTTTGTTGGTTTTTATCAGGGTCAGATTCATCAATTCTCTCAAGGATTGCATCTTGAAGATTTTCTTTTGTTAAAATACATTCAACCTTTGTTTGCCAATCACCAAAGTCATCCTTTCCATTAAAAGGAACTGCATTCAATGTATTCATATTGCCAGGCACAGAAATAGCCAAAGAACCACAGAAATCACCTTGCTTAACACAACAACAGCCTTTCAAACAGCACAAAAACACACAATATGCAGGAGAAAACCTCCACAGGCACTGAATCAAGTGCACAAGGGGAATCAAGTGCTGAGGCTAGCCCAGTTCTCAGCACAGATTGATCTGTGGAGCAGGGGGTCACTCAGGACAATCCTAAAACCTGATTCAGTATGACACTAACTCTTAAACAGAGTTAGTCACTGAGAAAGACACAAAACAATTTGAGGAGACCTTTCAGATTCCACCCCCAAAACAGATAGCAACAAAACAGAACACCACCAGGCAATAACTAACCAAAGAATATATCCAGAGATTCACAGAAGGCACAACAACATACAAACAACCCTCAAACCCTCTGTTACACCTTACTTTGATTTGCTAACCGGGCAACCCGCTTTGAGGAGTCCCACAGGGGAATCCAGACGGTCCGGTCCGTAAGCAACAACATAGGAAAAACTTTGAATGTCAAGGTGCACACAGACAAACAGAGAAAAGAAGCGGAAGCACAGAAAGAAAGGCAGGATCACAATTATACCACAAATTGAGCTAGGGTTTGAGGAATATACCAGAGCCGACCCTCCCAGGTAGGGGAGGGGTCGGACTTACCCTTTTTGGAGCTCGACGGGGGCGAGAATGGCGCGGCCCTTACCGGCGGTGGGGTGGGTGAGATGGAGGCAGGGGAGTGCCCCCGGCTAGACCAACCAGGCTCTGATACTACTGTTGTGGTATCGCCTAGCCAGGGGTTCACTACTTGGTTCCCTTTCTCTTGCGGTCTCACACACACGCTACTCAAGTAGCAAGACCCAAAAAAATTACACGAGCTAATACAAAGTATTACAGAGAATGTAAAAGAACCAAACTTCAAAGCTTCACAGCAACAAGGTCTTTAACAGGAGATGGCCTCAGATTTGTAGATCTAAAGGATCTACTTGCTTTTCTTCACAGGCAAGGGGGCAAGCCCCAAATCTGCACACACGAGTCACAGTGAGTTAGATACAGAGAGATAGAGTGAAGAACAAACAACATAAGATATATGAAGCCAGATGTAGGTGAAATCAGAAGACAATCGGTGGGAAAAGTGTCCAAGGGACACAGTTGGCTCAGATTTTCCCACGAACGACGCCAATGGTGGCTCCGGAGACACAAAGACCCAGACCAAAGGGAGGGGATGGTGAGATTATCCCTCTCTCGAAGCACTCACAACCCTTCTAACTCAGAGAGCAGCACGGTCAGATTCCGGCCAGAGAATCCGAGATCGACGGCAAGAAGCACAGAGAGAGAGAGAGAGCTTTTCAGATTAGGGTTTAGGATCAGAGTGAGGCTTGAGAGAGAGAATGGAACTCTCTCGAATGTTATAGAGAGTGAAACAGCTTTGGAAAAGTAAAGCCGATTAGGTTAGATTAATGAGGGGGAGGTGAAGGGTTAATTAGGGTTAAGGGTTTTGGGCTTCGGGTTTGGGCCACAACAATAGATAGGTATATGGGCCAAATAATTAAAGAACAGTTGGGCCAACCCACAACAACATAAGCGGCACCTTTTTTACGTTTAAGAAATTCAATTCTTCCTTTCATATTTCATTTATTTATTTATTCTATTTTTTAGGGAAGAAATTTCATTTTGGCCACAACAATCAGTAGAGTCAAGGACGCACTACCTGAGTTTTTTTTTTTTTTTTAATATAAACCGGGTAATATTTTGAAGGGATATTTTATATATAATTGATGTGGAAAATTAAAAAAATATAAATATCAATATTATTTTATGTCAGCTAATGTATTGGGGAAAATATTTTTTCTTCAGTGGATATAAGCAGATTTTGTAGTTACTGTGTCGGCAATTCAAAAATAATATTGACACACATTTTTTATATTGACATATATATTAATATATAGAGAGAGTGGTTCCAAAGAGAACCAAGTTTTGAGTGAGAACTAAGAAAAAATTCCTACCATTTAATCTAACCAAAACGTCCAGATTAAGAGAATTAAGCGGTGGCAATTCCGTAATAAGAATCAATCCAACAACCCGTGAGATTAGTAAGGGCAAAATCGAAAAATTTTGAAAAAAAATTCAAACAATCAGATTTTGTAGAGATTCAATCACTGTTTACTACTCATAGATATAACTTACACAATCTTTCGCGAAAATCGAAGACAGAGACTAAACACAACAACAGCACCAATTCCATAGAGGTTTCGAATCTTTTGAACGATGATAAACAATAAAGAAAGATTGAATCTTGAAACCAGAAAATATGAGAAATCAAGGTGATATTTTGTTTTTTTTTTCCATATTTTATTGTAATTTTTTTTATTTCGTTCAAAAAAATGATTTTGCATTCTTTCATGATAATTTAGAAGTTTCTTTTTGTTTTTTAGCATTACAATACTTGCCGAACATATAAAATCTAGTCTTGAACGAACTCTTTTAGCATTATTTCATGATGATTTAGTAATGCATGATTTATCTGTATATTTTGTGAATTTTAGCATTATCATTTACAATTTTAACATTGTCATTTCTCATTTTAACATTATGATAACTCTTATTAGCATTAGTATGAAAGCTTACCATGAACACTATAAAACAAACGTGAACACTATTATAGTTTTCTTGAATTATTAATATCGTGCATCCCCTGTTAGCATTGTTTCATAATGATCTAGTAGTTTCATTTCGTTCTGTTGGTGTCGAGAAACTTGTAGGAACATGTAAAATCTAACATTGTTGGCAATGTATGATTTATTTGCAGATTTTGTGAATTTAGCCTTATCATTTACAGTTTTAGCATTGTCATTTCTAATTTTAACATTAACATAACAATTGTTAGCATTAGCATGAAAACTTGTCAAGAACATTATAAACCAATCATGAACAACGCTATTGTAATTTTTTTGAATTATCAATATCGTTCACCCCTATTAGCATTGTCTCGTAATGATTTAGCATCGAGAAATTTGTAGAAACATATAAAACCTACTACTGTTGGCAATGTATGATTTATCTGTACAATTTATTGTGTTTAGCATAATCATTTACAGTTTTAGCATTGTCATTTCTCATTTGAGTATTATCATAACTTTTTTTAGCATTAGCATAAAAAATTTACCAGAGATATTATAAATCAATCATGAACAAACGTTGTTACAGTTTATTGAATTAGCATTATCATATCAAATGTTAGCATTATCACCGCCATTCTTAGCATTAGAAAGATATATGTCTGGAAAAGTTAACATGAATATAAGCCCAAACCATGACACATTTTGTGGTACTTGCATTATTGTTCATTGGAATTAGCATCATCATCTATCACTTTAGCATTATTATTGACACTATTGTTCACTACTTTTATCTTTTATCTTTATAATTCAATTATATTTTAGCCCTTTTATTTTGTTTTACTTGACAATATTATATAAAAATTTATAGGTGTTAAAAGAGTTACAACAGATAAAAGTACAAGCTAAGGAAAACAAAAGCTAAAACTGCCCCCACTCATCAAGATGATAAATGCAATTATATATTTTATAAATATTCATTCGATAACCATATGCTCATCAATCGGGTATATAAAATTTAGACAATCCAAAAGAAATTTCCAAAGTGTTTCCAACACAATCTACAGATTAAATAAGACACAACTAATCATGTTAATGTTAAAACTAATACATTCTTCGAGTTAATGCTAAAACTAATTACAACAATACTAAAACATATCACAGTAATGCTAAAAGCATTCAGCCCAAATAGAATATAATTTCTAAATTATAAAAATACCCACAGTTCATTAAAATATCATTAATATTATAAAAATGCCACTGCATAACTCAAACTCAGGTATAGATCTTCACCATCCAAAAATTGAAGATCTACGACTCTAATTGATTATTAATTCTCACATGGAACTCTGATTCTCATTTGATCCATTTTCTCTTTCTACATTTTGATATATAATATCACTTAGAAAATTGAGTTGTGTATTTTTGAAAAAAATTGGGGTAGGACACGCGGGCGACAATGACTCTAACAATCTAAGACGAGCAATTGGGCATTAGTAAAATTATTCAAATATATATTTTCAAATATATAACATGACTAGATCAAACCTCATTTAATATATGGTATTCTCAATAATTTAAAAGAATAATATATATCAATAAGTTGACATTATGATAAATAAAATGTACAATTATCAATTAATTATATATTAAAATAACTAAAAATAGTTACAAACTAAAAATTTAATAGGTTTATTCTAAACGTTCATAATGAATTAACATTTAGTTTGTTTAATGTAGCCAAGGTGAAAAAAGATTATATTAATAAGAATTAATACATCATATGATGACATAGCATAATGGTCTTAGACGGGAAAAATCTTCATGTACACACACACACAAACATATATATATATATATATATTAATCTTTTGTTAATGGGCTCATCTCCATATATTATCATTATTTATTGTGATAATACGTGTTCATTAAGTCGAACCCTACATGTAGTTTGATGAGAAATCGAAGTCAAATTAAACTAGCTAATTAAAATACCATATATAATTAATTGTCATAATCTCAGCTCATTTGACACCAATGTTGAATTTTTTTCCTTCTTGTTTGACGAGATTTTGCTTAGCAATAAACTCAAGTAGGATGTATAAATTAGGTACAACAGCCATTATCGTTCTCAGATGAAACCTTTTTGTAATGAAAATATAAAAATGGTGGGAGCCTCGTCACATGGAGAAAAGCTCCAATCATTACAAAACACAAGAGTGAAATTGCAACGTTCTTCTCACTCCAAAAATGTCAAAGTGGTGACTCCATATTTTGGATAATGACCTCTTCTTATTATTATTACTAGATTTCCGTACGTGCAGTGCACGA
Source organism: Perilla frutescens (assembly GCA_026008535.1). Taxonomy (NCBI): domain Eukaryota; kingdom Viridiplantae; phylum Streptophyta; class Magnoliopsida; order Lamiales; family Lamiaceae; genus Perilla; species Perilla frutescens. Next base: position 39,093,488 of record BRKX01000019.1, read on the forward strand.
GATCACTCACGGTATTAAACTCAATTATTACATTTTTATTGTAATTATTATATTTTCACATTTTATAGATAATATTTTAGTTAATAAGCTAATACCATTTTTTATTTGTTATGTTATCATTTTTTTTATATCGGACAATTATAATTGCAAATATAAAATGAGTTAAGTTGACAATTATTTGAAATATATTACATATACATATACAAATATTTTCTTTTTGTAATTTGAATTATATTATATTATAATATATATAACATGTATGTCTATACATATGTACGTGGCATTTGTTGAATTTCTAAATATCAATATTTGTTTGATTTAGTTATATATTTAATTAAAATGTAAAATTATTAACTATGTCATATTCATTATAATTGAAAAATATTATAAATATTATATCTACGTATAAAGTATATAGAGCATGCTACCGATTGTGATGTTTTACCAAATAATTTACTTGATTATTTTATTTAATTATTTAATATATGTTGGTAATTATTTCACATAATAAAATCTACTAACCATTATCAATTATTTTTTAATATGCGAAAACTCACATATTTATTCATCTGTACAAATAAATTTGAGTGTCATGCACATAACGAAATATGCTATAGAATATAGTACAAATGAATTTTATAATTAAAAATACGTCGGTGTGTGTGTGTGTGTGTGAGAGAGAGAGAGAGAGTAAAAAATGAAAAAAATAATTTTTTACTTATAACTATTGATGACGTGATATTTTTTATTGGTAAAATATTTTAGAAGAAACTCTATTATTATTATTATTATTATTAATCAATCAATCATCCAAAGGGGGTGGAGGATTTGGCAGATTCTGGACGTGTACATATTGGACGTTTGGTTTATTTGATTGGGTCTGATTAGGCTTGATTGATTATATTATCCAACTCATTCATTTGTTTGGTTCAATTTATTGAAGCTCGATATTGATGAGGAGTTCGAGCTTCTATCATTCATTTGTTTGATAAGATATTGGGGTGATTTGTTTATCCATCATTAATTAAACTCATAATTAACCAAATCATCATTCAAATATTTAAATTAATATTGAAATTTTTATGTGGAAGAGAATTTAGATATTCTGTTATATTTTAATCATAATTCTCACTACAAGAAAAATGTGTTTTTAATGAGGGACTTAGCGATTGATTATATTATGTCGCTAGATTATCGACGGATTAAGTTTGACACTTTTAACAATGAATTTTCCGTCTCTTTTTGTAGTACTTCAATTCAAATAAAATATTGACAATTTATCTTAAATCATTAAAATCACAATCAAGCAATCCAAATATGTGATTATTTTCTAGGCAAAGTAAGAAGACGATAACATTTCATCTCTCTGTGTTTTTTTTTTTTTTTTCATTAAGCAAATTAGGTAAAACTGTTTTAAATGCTTTTATTGTTCAGCTCAACCAAGAAACTAATGAATGTAGATTGATAAATTAGGTCTAGGTGTAGGCACATGACTCTTTAAAATATGAAAAGCTTTACACGTTAAAAAATACCACTACACACATGATGAGTTGCGAGACTATGGAACATGACTGTTAGACAAAGCTCAACCCCATTGGTCATATACCAGATATAAAATCGGGTAAATTACACTGTACGTCCCAAATTATTAATATTTTCAAAAAAACATGTCTTAAACTATAACTGAAAATTGATGTGGCTCGGATTTAAAGGTGATATAAAATGATGTCGTTTTGATAAAAAGAAGGAGAAAGACAATACGTGCAAGATTTCTCACTCATTTCACGGTATTTGTCCAACACAACATCACTATCGTCTTCCAACACAGTGTCATTTTGATTTCAACCCGGCTTCTAAATCGTCGTAATTTGATTCTCGGTTAAAATTTGATAATCTGTCAATAACTCGGGACTTAATGTGTAATTAATTATAATTCATGACATTTTATAAAAAAAATCAATAATTTGAGATGTAGAAAGCAATTTACCCTCTAAAATCCCTGCTTCCACATGTTAGAAATCTGGTGGTCCAAAAGCAAAATTTGTCTCTGTTTCTGTGGACATAGATAGGATAATTTAAAACATTAATTTAGGTCGAAATAAAATGAATCTGGAACAAGTAGCATTTAAGCTCGAAAGGGATTCCTCAATTAGTACCCTTTGACAGCGGAGCTGCAACTGTAGAGTGATTAAGTTATGCCTTTCTCACACCTACATATGCTTTAATGCATTAGTACAAGTGTTATAACAAAATACAATATTCTCATCTCGTAAACAACTGTTGCTAGGGGGTGCAAACTATTTTTTTTTTTTTTTTTTTTAAATGTTTGAGTTGGTAGAGAGAGATTGGAAATTGAATCTGAGATCTCTTCATTTTACATGTAGAAATACTCAAATTATTTCACTTAACTGATCAACAGATCTAAAGATGAGCTGCAAAACTATGGAATGCAGCTCCCCACAAAACTATATACATTAGCTCATAATCGATTCTACGAACTCTAAAATAATTAGCCTTTTGAATTTATCATGTTGGTTAAAAATACATTCACTCAAATTGTGAATCTCCTTAGCCTGAGCCTGATTTTTCGCTCGAGCCCAACAATACCTAAACGAGCCGAGCTCGAGTTTAGCGGTATTCAGCTTGACTTAGTTCGTTTAGAATGCTTAAAATATCACAAGCCAAATTTGTGATCAAGGGAATCGATGTATATTCAATTTCCAAAATTCTAGCACATCTACATTTTCCTCAACAATCTTTTCATCCAAGTATATATATCAAGTTCAAATTTACCTTCACTTGGAAGTCATTTGACGCAACTCTTCAACAGACTCCTACAATTTAATGAACAAAATGTAAACATACCAAAATCAATTTTAAAAAAACATAACAAAATCAATTTAGAGAACTTGTTATAAATGATTCATTTTTAACATGGAAAGATTCGAACTATTTCTCTCAACTGTTAAACAGATCTACAGATGAGTTGCAAGACTGAGGCAGAAGCTGGTATGGTATATCAGTCACAGTTCTCTGCAAAACTAAAGAATGCAGCCCCCCCTCAAACTGTGAAGCATACATAACTCAAAAATTGATTCTACGAACTCTACGATCACTAACCTTATGAATTTAGCATGTTGGTTAAAAATACATTTTCACTCGAATCTATTTGAATCCCCTTAGCCCAACTAGCACTGAAACAGAAAAACAAACACTGTGCAACAAGTGAAAAAGTCGAATATCTTCTTTTGTCTTAATTCCTTTTTTCCTCTGTCAAAAAGAAAAAAATAGTCAGAATACATGAAACCCCGAATATCTTCTTCCCTTCTACCACATACAAGGTATCTTAATTCTTGGATGGCATTTTACTCGGAACAGATTCAAAATCAAATGCATCCAAGAAAACAGTGAGTGCGAAACAACACTTCATCAATAAAAAAAATTTAATGATAAATCGGAAGACTACGATCATGACTTCTTAGGTCTTCCCCTCCTACCCGATCCTTTTCCTCCAGCATTTTGTGACATCTCTGATGCAGGACGGCCCCTGCCACGACCACTGCCTTTTTTCGCTGGTGCAGATTTGCCCCTTCCACTACCTGAGGTCTTCCCACCTCTTTTCTGTTCCGCTTGGCCATTCAGTTCATCACTGTCATAGTCACTGTTATCCTCATCCTCCGAAGAACTTTCTTCATTCTTCCTCTTTTTGGAGTTTTGAGGTTTTTTCACTGAACTCTTTTTCGGAGCTTTCTCAACCACAGCATCTCCATTATCAGCTGGTTCAGTTACTGCAGCATGAAAAACTCAGTATACTCAAGAAACCAGGTTAAACCAATCTTTTCACTGGGTAAAAGAACAAACTCAAAACCCAAGCAAGTGCACTGTAAATGCATTTCAATCAGTGAACAAATTTTCTGTGAAATGTGGGAGGCGGTTCATATGCTTCAATTGGGTTTTCAACAAGTTTATTTAACAGCCTTCTGGAAAAAATAAGAGAGTGGATTTAACTATACCTTCTTCAGCTTTGCCATCATGCACTTCAAGCTGTTAAGGAACATGAAAGAAAATCAGATACCTCTGAGCAGCTCCAATAACTAATAGAAACAACTAATAATATATGAACTGAAGAAAATTGAAAAATCAGAACAATCAGTAGCAAGAAGAAACTAATGGATTGCAGGCGAGTGTTGCATCCATTTGTGTTTACTTTTTTAGTTCTGATCCATAGTGGGAATATGCAAGCACATCTCCTTACAGGGCAAGTTCAGTACAGAAATAATACCTCTTCAATTCGATCAGCTACCTTGGTTCTATCAACAACCACTAAGGAATGGGCAAATCCACAGGCAACACTACAGAAAATTGCACTCAATATAAGTGTCTATAAAGGGATACCAAGTCTGAATTCATTATACTGGTACTGACCTAATAACATGCATTCCCTCTAGGATGTCCACTTTCTTTGGAATTGCAGATGATCTGCAAAGAGCGGAAGCAAAATACAGCCTCAAAAATTGCAACTGTTCATATAATCGTAGATCCAGGCATGTTGTGGAGAATCAATGTGCATGTGCACGTGTGGCATGCAAAATTTACATATTAAAAAACCAAGTACTTTTGCCCATTAGGTCCATAGCCCAGTTCTCCAGATTGTGCATGACCCCAGCTAATACATGAAGAATCAGCACCAACAAAGTGGTGTGCATTGCCAGAATCCATGCAGCGCAGATTCCAGCCACTGTGAAAGGTGTTAGCTTGTCAAACACTCAATCCATACAAAGTCCAGCGCCCAACATTTGTTACATTTAGTCAACAGTTTCTCACATTAAAAAGTTGGAAATGTTGGAAATATGTGATAGTTTGAATCAATTACAAGAACATCAGTAAAAAACAAATGAGGTCACTGACTCAGGTTGGGTAGATTAATTAACTATTTTCTCTATTCTTTAATTTGAGGAGCAACTGAGTAAAGCAAAAAGTATACACATAAAAAAGATGATACATATAGACAAGGTTTGTGCAGCTAAAAAGAAAGTGGTGTTCTTTCTTCTTCCACGCCATGTGGCTCATAATAATCTAAAAATGAAATAAACTGGCATCTAAACAAGATATAATTTCCTCCCTTACCAAAATCCATCAATTGCAGTATTCAACATAAATAAATATAACTTATTCTGAAACAGAAAACTAAAACAAATGAATATTGTCTTGATCACAAAATGACTATTTTTAATTGATGAAACCATTTAAACAATAATACAAGTAGTTTTAGCAAAAGGTTAAGGGTAAATGAAGCAAGTAGCAGAACCTCAAATCCATGAGAGGCTTAGGGTACATCCAGTCATCCCCGCTGTTCTTAATCTTGCCCCACATGTAAAGCTGTCCACCTCCTGCAAAAATAGTAGTTTTAGCAAAAGGTTTTGTTCTTTAAAATTAGGTTACATCTCAACAGATCAACTTAAGCAGGCTACCCATCAATTTGAGGCAATCCTACTTCAAGGCATGAGAAGCATGGTTGACAATCTTGAGAGAGAACTTTGCCTTAAAGCTACCAATTGGGGTATAGACCAAATAAACCCCTCATTCATACCAATTAAAAGTCTCATATCTGACACTTAGGATCATAACAACCCAATCACTATCAACTTAACAGGCTTGCTTTGTGCAAGTCCCTAGTCCTGTTTGAACATTACCACCAAGCAGATAGTCTTGGCATTGTGTGATAATTTACTCTAGCCCGTCACAGAACTACCATACCAGTATCATCACACATTTAAGCAGTAGATGACTTCAACACCAACCAATATGATTCACAATGCTTATTATTGAAGTGGAGAACCCATAGCCAAGAACAACCAATTTGTACCCCATAAACCAACATAGAATCCAACTCTCCTGCTTACAATTTTGTCTCAATTTATAAAAAGGTGGATTTGAACACTACCATATGTACAAGGAGAGTCCGCAGTAATAAAGAGAATAAATGGAGAAAGCTGTAGTTAGAAGGTGGCCAATCCTACCGGCTGTACAAGCAGAATTGGCAGCACCTGCTGAAACGATTGCCTCAGGTGGAAGCACATTATGCCTAGTGAAAACATCAACAAGACGTGGAGCCCATTCATCCTTCTGTTCTCTATGTCCAAGCCTGTCATCAGCAGCTATGAAATTAAGCCCATAACGATTAAGAAGGTAAGAAGAGAAAACATAGCCAGCAAGACAAAATAATAGCAATACCTTCCATAGCCACCAAAGCCCCACCTAATAAATTTGCCAAAATAAGGCATACAAAGAAACACACGATAAATCAATTATTTTCAATTGAATGACAGATCAATTAAAGCTTTTTATACACATTATCTTTGCCACACAAGAATGCCAACTTACGTGTAAACATGTCCATCCTTAGTAATTGCCACTGAGATCAAATAAACAAACAGGACTCACATACCGGAACATTATAAGAAATATGGAGGACCAGATAGCAATGCCTATCTTTAGGTAAATTAACTGGATGAGTACCTGTATGATTAGTTCCACAAGCAGCTTTTACAATAGTTTCTCCTGAAAGAGAGGCTATAGCCTTAGGGCGGGGTTGTGCTTCATAAGCAAGCCTCACAGAGCTGTCCTTGGTATTATACTGCCAATGACAAGCTTCTCTTGTTAGTATTCAGATGAACAATGGGACATCAACTGACGCAAGTACAAAGAAAAAGTTATGGACTCCAGATATTTAATGCATAATATGATTCATTCACTGCTTGAGCATGGATAAAGCAAAACACAGATGAAGCCTTTCTAAATGCCATCACAAAGATATGACAATGTAATTTTGCAGAGAACCATATTCATGGGAACTGCAAATTTACATAAACAACAATTGGATGACAAGCTACCAACAGGATTAGTAGGATCTTAGTTTAACTTCTCAAACCCATTAGAAATAAGCAACTTTTAGGTACAGTAATAGGTTAACGGTACATGAAGTCTGTATTATGCAGCAGAGACTCAACACGGAAAGACATATAACTCAGTTCCATCTCTCTCTCTCAGCAGAATACAGACAGAAATAATCATGTATGCGAAGACTGATAGCTGGGAATTACACCAATTCATAACAAAATCAGATAAATATCTTAAGTCTGAACTGAATAAAAATGTGTAAGATTAGTACGATTCTGTCTATTTGAAAAGGCAAACAAGCTTCTCTGAAGTAATTAGGTATAAAATCTAAGGAACACTAAATTCTAGGAACTAGGAAGGCGCATACTAACCTTCAAACAATAGAAATATCCACATAATTTTACAAATTTTAAGGTGAAAGCATATACTAACTTTCAAACAATAGAAATATCCATAGATTTTTACAAATTTAAGGTGAAAGCAGCTCCAACAACCACGAGATAGGAACAACAAACAGTAAAAAAATGTTAAGATATGCATCACAAGTGTGCTCTATCTATCCTACCTCATTGTTGGAGCCATGCCCTAGCTGACCATATTGTGGAAGACCAGCAGTCCTTGAAAAAATAATCAATAAAAAATCACTTATTCAACAGATAAACCAAGCTAAAGGGAAGGGGTTTGCGAGAGAAGAGAGCTAATAGTAAATTCTGGAAACAAAAACACAGTCCATAAACCATACAATATAGAAGATCCTTCAACAGAAGTAAGCCACACTGTAAATTCACCCCCACAAACAGCATCTGTAACTTCAGATAATAGACAACGAACTGGAGATAACTCAAATTCTGCAAAAGGAAAGGGCAGTGCAATCAATCAAGCACAACTCTCTTATCAAATCCATTATTCTCCAAAAGATCAATGATTAATTAGAGTGTAAACATGTGTTCCCTGTTAAGCCCCAACAACTGCAAGAAACAACTAACCAGGCCATAATAACAAGGCATCCACAGTAGAGAAACTGTCTATGAAAAATGTCACTTCACCTTTTCCATCAAAACATCCAAATACATTATTATGATATACAAGTTTTCAACCCCACAATTGAAATAAATTATCCATAAAAAGTCTCACTAAAATGACTGGAAATAGAATCAAAGGTAGCTCTGATGGCCCCAGAAAAAGGAATACGCACATATGCTTTAAAAAGGCATTATTGAGGCTAGCCACGAGGGGAGGCACTGGAAAAGAGCCTCTAAGGTGCCGCCGTGCTGCTGCCAGGTGAGGCGCGTGCCTCATTCCAGCTTAGGCACCCTAGGTGAGGAGTGCACCTGATTCATCAAAGCCTCTATAATTTTTTTGAGGTTCATTATATTGGGCTTTTGTAAATTTAAATCATAACCCTAAAGTGAAAAGCCCATAGCCCATGCCCATCGCGATTTTCTAAGATCGAAATATAGAGGAGAGGAGTTAAGGGGATAAAAAGCAGCAGGCAGCAGCAAGAGGAGTTGAGATTTTTTTTGTTTTTATGCTTTTGTGCGTCGAGGCAGATTTAGTCAGAGAAAATCAGTTTGAGGAGGCTATAGGCATTAGCTAGGGTATGGGTTTTTACCTTATAAATTAAATTTATACCAAGCCCAATATATACAAGCTAAAAAAAAATGACACAATCCCAACTGAGGCTATAGCCATGCCTAAAACGCCTTGCCTCGAGCACCTTAGCTGGAATGAGGCTAAGCAACGAGGCTATAGCCTTGAGGCTATTTTCAGGCGCCATGCCTTGAGGCTAGCCTCAAACCGCCTTTTTATCCATGCCATGCACTCACCAATTTGTCCCGATGCACCAAAGACAAAAAGAAAAAGAAAAGAAAAAGGCCAAAACAAAACTATTTGTTGTTGTTTATGTAATTGTTGAAGACTCGAATCTTGATTTGTTATGGAATTATGTGTTTTTGAGTATTATGATATTTTTTTAATATTTTCTTCCTATGGTTGAGGCTTATGCCTTGCGGGGCTATATAGAAACGCCTCGAGGCTGGCCTCCACCTTTTGAAACCTTGAGCACAATGTTATCAACATGTTAGGCAATCAAGCTTCCTATGCTTGGCCATTAGTTCGAATGAGTGATGTTTTACTAGAAAGAAGAAAAAAGAATTAAAGATCTTTTGGATTGAATATTTTTTTCTAGTGGCATTATGAAATCTCATTTGAATGCTCAACAATATAAATAAACTCACTTTCTACTCCAAACTCCTCACACATAAGACTCTGAGCAACAGTGAGTCGATGAGACTGAAGTACATATCAGTCAAGGTTCTCAAAAAACCACAAATTATGCGTTCTACTGTTCTAGGAGATAAATTCCACATGTATTGACTACTGATATAAACAAATCATCAGTGTCATTTAGCAGAATGCGCCCGTGATATCAATATTCACAACAAAAAGATAAACAACTATTAAGAATGACGTGAAGGCACACAATAGGACAAAAGAGCAAATTATTTTATTGAAGGATATATATATATATATATATATATAGAGAGAGAGAGAGAGAGAGATTCACATATGTAAAGTTTCCAAAAGTGTATGTAACAGAAACAAGAACAAACAATAATGGAGATATATTTTATGAATAGATAAATGAGAACACGCTAAAACTTAATACTGGTGATAAGAAGATATGTTATACCAGCACATGGTATTACCCAAAATCCAAGACTAATATACCCTACTTCTTGAGTCTCGGTAGTTGGAGTTAGATATAGCTTAATTGCACTAGAGAATAATACACCTGAATAAGCAGTTCTAAGTGATACCTTCAAATAAATCAAAGAGTGATGCTCACCATTTTTTATGGAACCTGAACCAATCTGTCCATGTTTATTCCAACCAAATGCAAACGAGAGGCCATCATCAGTCACTACCACGGTATGACTCCTACCAGACCCTGCTTTGACAATTTTATGCCTGAAATTATGTGAACAAGTCATTTTTGCAATTGGTCAAACAGGGGCAGCACAAATTATGACACAGGATTCTCCATTAACCAGATCTCAATGACAGATACACATACACATGACCTAAAGGAGTGTTTTACCTGTCATTAAATAATGTGTCAAATTACAAAATGTGCTTAGGATGATAAAACAATCAACCTACTCTTAGTTTTCACATGCATTAGACCAATGCAGGAAACTCGCAAAGACAGATCTCCACGGTACATTTTGAACATCAGTAGATAATTTTAAAGACATAAATATCCATTTCACCAATAAGGTAAAAGAATGTAACATACTTAGACAATTCTGAAACAATAGTCGGCCTATCTCGCTGGACTTTATCCCCATGACCAAGCTGTCCTTTCTGCGCACTTAGCAAAACAGAACGAAGAAGCACAATCAGAAACCAAAAAAATAAAATAAAAATCAACGGACATTCAAATTTCAGAAACCATGAGCAACATGCCTCATTGCGACCCCAAGTGTAACAGCGCCCTTCCACATCCAATGCCACACAGTGGCAAGATACTACATTTCACAAAAACAAAATTAAACGACAAATTTCCACACCCCATTCAAACTTCACAAAAGCAAACACGAAAATTTCAGACAAGAAAGAATATATGTATGTTTACCGCAGCCAGAGGCGACAAAGCGAATATCCACCCCCATTAGCGGACGGAGCCTTGTCGGAGACACCAAATTCTCCTCCGGCGTGGTCCTCCGGCGGCCCATTGCATCCCACGACGTCGTGCCGCAAAAAAGCAGCTCCCCACCTCGCACCTCCTCCTCCACCTTCTTCTCACCCTCCGCCGCCGCCATTTCCCGCCAACACAACTCAACCGCCGAAATTTTTTTTCAAAAAAAAATCACAACCCGAGATCCAGCGAGCCCGGTTGCGGAGGCAAAATCGACAGAAGAAAAAAAAAACAAATTTAAAAGGGATTAATCGGCAGCTAGGGTTGCAAGAAGGGGCGACAAAAGGCAAAGGAGCCCTAAATTGTAGAGTTGAAAAGGAACACAAACATTTGAAAATTGAAAACCCTACTGCTGCCACTAGTAATAGTGGTGTTGTGCATAATTAAAATTTAATTAGGAGAGAGAGAAAAGGTGCGTGGGATAAGGTTTTTTTTATAGTTTTGTTGTTTCCGAGAATGCAGATTTTACTTTATTGCTAAGATTTAATAATTACGATATCGTAATCGGATAGTCCTTTTTGCTTTCCGGAGGGTTTATGCGAGTTCCCGCGATAAATTGTTTTCGGATATTTGGCCCAAAAATTATGTGTTTTTTTTTTTGAGAAATTCTAAACTCAGTTCTCATTTTTCTTTTTATAGTACCACTGATAAATAGCACTTATATGCACTATGTGCACATACCATCATATATCAGACGGCGCGTGGTGCCCACGCACCAGTCTTCTTTTTTTTTTATGGTGATTTTTTTATTTTTTTATTCGATTTTTTTTTTTAATTTTTTCCAACAAAATTTATATCATAAAATAAAATTAGTGAACCCTAAAATTAAATCGAATTGATGTAATTTGTTTGAAATAAATATAAATTTATACCCTAAAATGAAATTAATAAATCTTAAAAAAACCACAAAATAAAACCCTAAAAACACCCTCAAAAACCCTAAAAATCACAAAATAAAACCCTAAAAACCCTCCCTAAAAAACACAATAAAAACCCTAAAAACACCCCCCAAAAAACACAAAATAAACCCCTAAAAAAACCCTAAAACACTCAAAATAAACCTCTAAAAACACCCCCAAAAACCCTTAAAATAAGTGGCAGACCCCTTACTATTTAATGATACAGGTGATTCTTTTTGAATTTTGAGTGATACTTTTTAATGTTACTATTCATACTGATTTTACCGGATTTTTTTTTTGTAGGTTGACCCGCGAATTTGACCCGCTCATCTGAAATAAGCCTTATATGCACCTTGTGCATGTAAGTATTTGCCAAATATTAAGGGGGGTGTATTGGATTGAGATTTCGTTGGATTTCGTTGAACTTTTAAAATCCAGGTGTATTCAATCCAGACTTTTAAAAGTCCAACGAAATTCTGGTGTATTCAATCCAGACTTTTAAAAGTCCAATGAAATCTTGGTGTATTCAATCCAGACTTTTAAAAGTCCTTTAAAATTCTGCGGTATTCAACAATCCACGGACTTTAAAAAGTCATTGATTTCGTTGGATTTCAGCTGGATTTCACATGAAAATTACAAAGGATGAATTCCGACCTCCAGACACAAGATTTCGATGGATTTGAAAAACCCAGCGAGCGCGGTGTCCCAACGGCCGGTGAGGAGTTAAAATCGGGCACCCCAGCCGTCACCCGACCCCAGCAGCCGCTGGCCTTGCCGATGATGGCACTCCAACGGTCGCTGGGTGCCAGCGGCCGCTGGGATCAAGGCCGCTCGATTCCAGCGGCCGCTGGGTTCAATTTTTCTTACCAGATACACCGATCGTTGTGTTCCAACGAGCGCTGACGAGATGGATTTTAAATCCATTGAAATCGTTCAAAATTGATCCGAAATCCATACGAAATCCCTCAGACTCTGCGTGGAGTTGGAAGACTCCATGTGGAGTTTTGGGAGATTCCATGTGGAGTCTATGAATTTATAAAATCCATAGAAATCCATGGACATTTTAAAGTCCAACAAAATCCATTAAAATCTCAATCCAATACACCCCCCTAAATATTAACACAACAGAATATTTTTATCCCTTAAAAATTTATATATGATAGTCCCTATATACCATAATCCTAAATTTACTCTCTTCTTAGCTCAACACCATAAATCTTCGTTAAAATTATTTACCAAATATATGTCAAGAATTCGATTAAGCACCACAAATCTGCCTCTAAGTCGATGAATGAAAATAGTAAAATTCATACTCAAAGTCAGAATCATGGTAATTTTTTCCCAAATTTAGTACGTGAATATCAAATATCGAATTTAGTGGTTTACAATTACCGTAGTTATGGAATAAGAAAATAGAGTTTGGATTCTTGATTTTTAATTAAGCTCCAACATCCAAGAGGAGAGATGGAAGTGATGGTCTTGGTGATGTTGATTGAATAGGCGCAACCTATTGATATACTTATTGCGCGATTTAATTAATCTAAGTGAATCGTGTAGAAAAAACATCACGATGCAATGAATAAATATTGAACATGGATTGTGATCAATCTTGTTTAATTATAAAATAGGTGTGGGGTTATGATGATGTATATAATATAAGGACTATGTGATAAATCTTGTTTAATTATAAAATAGAAGTGGGGGCTATGATAGTATGATGTATAGTACAGGGGCTATGATAGGTTTTTAAATATTTAGGGGTTAAGGAGTAAAAATGTCATCTAACATTAATATGTTTTATTTTTTATTAGTGGGGGTTTAAAGAAAAAAGTGAGGGCTATGTTTAGAATTTCTCTAGTTGCAATCATTTCTAACAAGATTTATGGACTAAAATGCTACAAACTCTTTGTTCAGTCGAAATTTTGCAATTTCTTTTTTAAAATTGGACTAAATTATAATCTTTGTTTATTTGTAAAGCTCCCTATTTTTCAAATAGTTACCAAAGGTACCCTTATTTATTTGGTTTTGATCAAACACACTAATTTTGTTGGTAATTGACGTACACTTTCAAATTATACTTCTTTCGTACAATGCACCATTGAACCAAAATTTTAGCATTCTGCACCATATAATTAATATTTGGGCAATTCTTCCATCAGACTTTGAACACCAATAATAGGCTCATACATCCACCATCGAGTGGGTGGCCCGCTTCTTGCACCTTGTTTGGGAAAAAAAAATTACACCAAAAAATAATATCATCCATTCTACCATAAAGTATAAATCATAACCTTAAAATTATCACTTGCTAATTTAATTATACAAGTTATATTATACATCTGAATTGTGATATGAAACATGTAAATTGGGATTGGTAACGCCCCAAAATTATTTTAAACTAGTCATTATCTTTGTATAAAAATGCTGACTTAAACGAGTTATCTAAATTATTTAGTCCTATAAATCGCACCGTAGTTATTATTCAATTGTGCATATTAAATATAATTCATGTTATGAATATTATTAATTGAAGACAAGTTTATTACTCATCATTTATTTTAGTCCAAATATAAGATATATTTTAATAGCCCAAGTAATATTTTTTAAAGCCCGCACTACTCTGAACCCCAAATAGCCTTTTTTTTCTTTTTCTTTTTTCCTCCAAAATTTAGTTCTCCGCGTGGGAATAGATGAAGATTTTTATGCAAAAATCTTACATTTCAATCTTCAATTAATTACATAAAATCAGTTTTAGTTAAATCCATCACTACCCTAATTTGAGTTTTCCATATTCAATTGATTTTTGGCACTATAAATACGAAGTTTTTTTTACTTTCATCAACACACTAAAATCTTTTCAACCATTTATCACTTGCAATGCATTTCATAGTGAAAGAGGTTTGAGTGACTGAGAGAGGAGGAAGATGTCAGCGAGTTGTGAGGGAATCGGCGAGCAATGGCCGCGGCGATGGTTGCAGAGGTGGCAGTGGCTGCAGTGGCTATAACTCGTCAGAGGCCATGTAACGACTCTTTTTTTAAAAATTATCATTTATAAATTTAATATTTTAGCCTTGTCATTATTATGATAAATTCAAATTAGATAATTTATATTTTTAGTCGTTCTGCCGGTCGAGAAAATTAAAGTACAAAATCAAAAATTTATAATATGGACAGAAATATGATAGCTTCATAATTTATATTTCTAAATTCAATAAATAATCTAGAATCTAAAAAAATCAATAATAATAATAATAATAATAATAATAATAATAATAATAATAATAATAATAATAATAAAACGTACCTAAACTCATGCTGTCAACTGCAGAACCGTATGCAAGTTTATTTCTCTCAAATTCACACTTACAATCTAGCCACAAGCCATTTACATTATCAATTTATTCAAGAAAAAACCACCTTTACCATATTCAAATAATCATGTGTGCCAAACATAATTTCCCCTCTCATAAATTCTGCCAAAGAATATATTTGTTTCTTTCACTTTGAAGCAAGAGAGTCTCTGTGAGTTGGTGCTTTTATGTTATGGGTTTGGGCCGAGAATAAATGAGAGAGAATGATTTTGGGCTTGAGTGTGAAATCATGTATATTTTTATTCAAGATTCAAATCATATTCTTTTCATACATTATTATTATTATTATAAAGTCATAATAACTATTATGATCTTATTAAGCGACGCACATGATCTAATTAATTTTGTTTTCAATTGAGCTTTGAAGTCAAGTTTTATGATTCAAGTAAAAATAAGAATTCTCTCGGTGAATATATACGAACTCTTATAATTTTTATCTTGTATATGTGGTATGCAGGTGGACCTATGGATGATATGGACTTCGAGCTATTGCTATGGGCCTACGCGATCATATGAGCCTTCAGGCTAATGCTATGGGCCTACAGGTCAAATGAGCCTTCGAGCTATTTTTATGATGAATTTATGGGTTATATGTTATGTTGACCTATATGCTTTATGATGGGATATGTTATGGCTTGTGCTTACTATTATATTTGTATAACCTGGATAATTGAATTAACCCACTAAGTTAATAACACTTACCCCAAAGCTATTTATCTTTTCAGACTAAAGAAGCTTAGAGGGTGACGTGGAGACGGGGTGATGGTTAAGATTAAATAGATATTATTTTATTTTAAATATTGATTTCGCTGTATTAAATACTTTTATTAAATAAATGAGATATTTTTTATTTATGAAATTTTGGAACATCACATGATTCTTATTCCCAATTAAGGGCTCTTATCCCTTAACCATAAACAAAATCTTAAGAAATTTATCATTTGATAAATGTCACATGATTCTTATTCCCAATTGCAAGAAATCCATAAACGAAAATTATAAACCAAAGTCAAGAACTTAAACTAATGCATAAATAAACGAGTTCACTTCACTCAAAAAGTCTCAATGATACACCAACAAATCATAAGACATTTATCATGAAATCTCCATTATTTTCCCGATAACTTCATTTGCACCAATGTTAGTTATACCTACAAAAAGACAGAGAAAATTAAAAATAGTTAAACAAGTATGGCATTCCAATTTTAACAATTTAACTATTAAAGAATATAATTAAACATTTAATAAAAAAAATACCATCTTCATATTTTTGAAGCTTTCCAAATCCTCTTCAATTGATTTGAATTGTCTTGATTTTCTCATCCAATCTTAGGTGCATATAAGACTTTCCACAATTTTAAGAGTTAAAGAACTCCTAAATGGATCAAGAACTCTATTTTCAGTGCTAAAAGTAGATTCAGATGCAATTGTAGAAATCGGCATTGACAGTACATCCGGAGCAAGACATGAGAGAATAGGCAACCGAGGTTGATTAACTTTCTACCACTTCAAGATATTAAAAGTCTTTCTTTTCTCGAAATAACATCATTATTTTCAAAATAGACTTTGAAGCTACATAAACTGTGCATACATGTTCAACATCATATACATGTACATTATAGTGAACATGCAAGGTCAGAAAGATGGAAAGCAAGTAAATGGCACGAGGTTGATAACCCTGTTCGATCAACTGATCTACGTCAGGAGAACTTCACAAGTCCGTGAGAAACAATCCACTACTCCGTTGCAAGGTTACAAAGGCTATTACATGATGATCTCCCATCACTCGACCCCTTTCCTACACACTACAACCTCTTTCAATGGACTGAATTGTAAGATTCCCTTACAACCTAGAATTGAAGATCAAGCCAACTGAACTGGACCGTTCCAGAACTGAAGCTTAAGGCAGCTGAAGAACTACCGACTGGACGATCTCAGAGCTGAAAGTCGAGATAGCTGAGAATCCATCAGCTGAAGTCCAAAACTGATAACCGAAGCAACTGCTATCTGACAAGCAGTTATTGAAGATCCTGATAGGAAATCTTGGAAAGATCCTGACGATCTTGGAGCAGAAGCCATTAAATTCAACGACTAGTTCATTCAAAGCTTCAACGGCTATAAGCATTAAAACTACCATCGGTGGAATCAATCAAACCAACGATCGGTAGAAGATAACGGTCACAGAGATCACTCATCTATAAAAAGGGGGTGAATCTCATTTTGATCAAGACTTTCACCAAACTAACTTTTGCTATATTTTTCAGAACGAGCTTTCTTTCCTCCTCCCCACAGCTCAAATATTAAATCTCTTAAGTGTGAAAAGTCCCAACTCAGAAGGCATGCTTCAAGTTCTAAGCAAACAGCTAGCTGGCGAAAAATTCCAGCCAGAGCAAAACTTCTCAGTTCAACCTCTTCAAAGATCAACCACTCAGCTCAGTTGAAGGAGCATTCCAGGTTGATAACAGATTCAAGACTGCCTTCTTGAAGATCGAGAGAGATCTAAAATCTTGTAAAGACGGGCAATAGCACCTAAAGTCCCAGCGAGCAGTTGGGACCGGTAAGTGTGAGCTGTCGACCAGAAACCGACGGAGAAAGGGCGTACTGACGGGTCTGTTCTTTCGGGACAACAACAGTTGAAAAGGAGGCCGCGCTCGATTTGAAGGGTGCCGTTTTCAGGTTCAACAGAATTCTTCACTGTGTAACTGTAATAAAGAAACTTTACACTTGCATAGTGGATTGTTCTTTAGCAGAAGGAAGAGAGGACGTAGAAGTAGGAAGTTTCGAACCTCTATAAGTCTTGTGTGTGCTGTATTCTTTGCTCAAGCTTTTGCATATACTGAACTGCACACTATCACACATAAGCTGCACTCACAAGCTCACAAGCTCAACTCTCTACCCCTCAACTGAGCAGTGCACAGAAAAGCTTTCTACGCGAGTCAAGGGCCCCATATATTCCGCATGAAAGTTCAAGTTTTTGAGTCAGTTTATTCACCCCCTCTAAACTAACATAGACTCGCACCGGGACCAACAGAGGGGATCTCACGATTAAATTCAACGAAGAAAGGTGTGTGGGTAGAAAGGGTATCGAGTGACAAGAGGTCAGTTGCGTGTAATATTCCAAGTAAACGTGACATCGGAGTAGTGAGTTATTTTCCACGAACTTGACAAGTCCCCCTGACATAGATCAATTAATCGAACAAGGTTGCCAATCTGTTGTGTGCTTTACATTTTACAATTTACATTAGGTTCACTATGGCGTTCTTGAACATTATTGTGAACTTTATTCTACAACGTTCATGAACTTTGCTGTGAATGTTTGCAGACAGATACTGCTCACACGGGGTGTGCATTTTGACCTTCAGAATAAGTAAATCCGTGATAGAATAAAATGAACAAGATTTGTTGTTCTTGGATCTATCACCAAATAGTTTCCTTGTGGAAGGGATTATGTCCGGATTGTTTTGGAATGAAAAGATCGGTTGTTTGACTGCCTTCTAGAGTAGATGTTGTGCTGATTTAAATACTCACCAATAAGGAAAACGTCTACATCTGCATCAACATAGAAAGAAACACAAACCCTGTAGCAACTTCCAAGTAGATAAAGATTGAAGATCAAGCCAACTATGAGCATTGCATTATATGAAGCCCGATTTTCTTCACAATCAGTGCGCGAGATATTATTGATTCACTGAGTATATTGTTTGTGAATCGTGGGTTTGTGAGTTTATGTGATAGCTAGATGTCGTTCTTTAATCTGTTCAATATAGTAGTCTAGCATTTAGTGTTTTTGAGAAATACGCACTTGAGGGTCGGGTCGTTTGATATGTTTTGTTCGTGATCTCATGAGAGATTGCAAGTGAATTCTTGGGTAGTTAGGGTAGGCTAGCTTGCACTATTGTGAGGGGTTTTCATAGCTTTCATTCAGCAAAGAGTTCATGATGCAAGAAAAGGCGACATAAAGAGGGATTGCTATATGTATAAATATCCTGAATAGTTTTCAGGAATGAAGAGTGGACGAATCTTCAATTTGGACAAAGTCCCCCAAATATAGGTTAATTAACCGAAATGAGTTACTAATTTCACTTGTTATTTACTGCTTTTCATATATATGTTACTTTTAGGAGCTTCTGCCAAATAGACATGCACTCCATTGTATAATATCAATTGTATCATTTTTAACATATATAGTAGAATCCATCGCATATGTACTTTCTGAGTCCAGCAATAACTTTCATCGATATGATATATAATCAAATCGAAGGCATAGTCAGATCATAGATGATAAATGGATTTGTTGTTTATAAGCAAATTAAAGTTGAAAAGTAGTATAAGTAATTAACTAAAAATTAGTTGAAGTTAATCAGAGTTGGATGAAAAGAAATCCAGACCTAACATGTATATTTCAAAAGACTAGTCGGCATTATCGGTAGATAATACCTAATCACCAAACAAAATAAAAATAAAAATACCTAGTGACAAATGTTTTCACTCTGTTTTGTTGAGTTGAAGAAGATGCTTGGCATAGTCCAAATCATCACTCCACTAGTTGGTCCAAAATAAAATTGTGTGCTCGATTCGTGTTCTAAATATTAAAATTATTAATTTTTTTCTCTTATTTTTTTCTTCAATTTTAATTTCCTTTTGGTTTAGTATACTTTCACATTATTATTTAAGATTCATTTATTCAATTAGAATTTATAATTATTATTCTTATTTCATTTCTATTTTTTAATTAGTTAATGTAATTAGTTATTAGGGTTGGTTATTCCAAGTTAGAGTATATAATTTTTTAAAATTTTAATTCTCAACAATAAATATTAATTAGGATTAATTATAATATAATAAATTATAATTTTATAAAAACCATTATTGAAACTATGTAATTTTTTTATATTGAGACACAAATGAAACACGCAAAAGCAATTCGGACTAGAAGATCACATCTAGTTTAAGGGAGACCATGTGGAATACTGGACTTATAAGTTCTACTTATAACTGGTAATTATTTATATATTGCGAGATTTTTAAATTTCTAATTTGAGTTGGGTTTTCCCAGTTTAATTATATATTATTGATTAGGTAATAAGCAATTCATGTCGGTTTTTGCTGCAACATTTTCATCCATTTATTTCTTGTGTAATGTATGGCTTAGATCGCACCAGATACCTGATGACATTTTCTATATGACATTCATCTCCTTTGCAAAAACTTAATTTTTTATTTATTATGATTTAATTTAATTTATTTTTTCTATTTAGGTTTTCTCCTCCCCAAATATCATATATTAAAAAAAATAAAAATAATTAAAAAAAAACTAGTTATGACACACAGAATGTAACACAGTTGGGCACGAGTAGAGATCCTCTAGTCCCACTTGTGTGTGCCAACCGTGTGCCACCATTAAAATTATATATTGTTAATAATGTTTTTTATAAAAATAATTTTTTTTATCATAACTAATAGTAATTAATATTTATTGTAAAAAAATTAAAATTTTAAAAAATTATATACCCTAAGTTTGGAATAATCAACCCCAAAAATCAATTATATTAACTAAAAAATTAAAATTAAATATTAAAAAACTAATTATAAACCCTAATTGGATGGAATAAACCCTAAATAATAATGTAAAATTATACTAAATCAAAAGAAATTAAAATTGAAGAAAAAAATAAAAGAAAAAGTAATAATTTTGAGGTGTGGCACACGGTTGGCACACACAAGTTGGGACTAGAGGATCTCAAGTGGTTGGGCACAAGGATCTATCCGGCTTAGATACGAAACCATGCTTATAAATTGAACTCCAAAATCCAAATAAAATCAAGACAAATTAACAAGAACTTCAATTCACGATGTATTTTCTTTCATATTTTCTAGTTATCCTTTCCATCGTGTGGATATATATATGCACTGTGGCCCTAAACCCAATTTCCCAGGCCCGAAAATCATCCAGCAGACTCCCTCCAGGCCCGTACCGGCTCCCGATCATCGGAAACATCCTCGACCTCGGGTCCAAACCCCACCACTCACTCGCTAAGCTATCAAGAAAATACGGGCCCGTGATATCGCTTAAGCTAGGAGCCATCACAACAGTAGTCGTCTCCTCGCCTGAAACCGCGAAAGTCGTGCTGCAGAAGCACGACTCGTCCTTCTCCGTTAGAACTATCCCGTGCGCACTCGAAGCTCTCAACCACCACGAATTCGCTATGGCGTGGCTTCCTGTCGGGAAGCAGTGGCGAAAGTTGAGAAAAATATGCAGAGAGCAAATGTTTTCCGTTGAGAGACTCGACGCGGGCCAGGAATTGAGGAGAGAGAAGGTGCAGAGGCTTTATGAGTACGTGAAAGAGTGCAGTGAAACGGGCCGGGCCGTGGATATTGGAGAGGCTGCATTCAAGACGTCGTTGAATCTGCTTTCCTCCACCATTTTCTCGTCCGAGTTCGCTCAGTTCGACTCGGATTCATCGCAGGAAATCAAGGATGCGGTGTGGGGTGCGATGAAATGCGGCGGCACCCCAAATTTGGCTGATTATTTTCCTGTGCTCAAATGTGTTGATCCTCAACGAATATTGAAGCAGTCGACGATTTGTTTCAAGAAGCTGCAAGAAATATTTGATGGGATAATAGAGGAAAGATTGAAATGCAAGAGTGAGAAAAATGACTTTATTGGAGCTCTGATTGCTCTTCATCAACAAGATGAGCCTGAATTAAGCAAGGATGATATAGACCATTTACTTTTGGTATGTTCCTCGTTGCAACTGTTTTTATAACATCATTTTTTCGTAATTTTTCTTATTTCTTCATGTAGGAAGTCATGCATGGAAAGGGGTGGCTCAACGTTTTTTCGAAGCGCGTAATTAATTGTTATAATTACTTTTTAGGGGAACTCTTCTGTGCACTAGATAAACATCAAACGGTCAACGATCAAAAAATCGGTCAAAATTAGTATCATTCATAATATTGAAAAGCATCATTTCAAAGTCCAAAAAATATCATTGTATCATTAAAAAGTATCGGTAAAAAAAAACTGTTAAATTTAGTATCAATCGAAATACTAAAAAGTATCATTCAAAATTAAAAAAGTATCAATTGTATCCCTAAAAAGTATCATCCGTTTTGATGATTTTGCGTTGACCGTCTGATGTACATTTTATGTACAGAAATATTTGCGTACTTTTTATATTTATAATACGTATTATTAAAATAATAAATGAGAGACACATTAGAGAATCTCATCTTATAGGCTCATCAGTTTCGGGGTCTAAAACTTAAAAGTAATGAAGTCTTTTTATTGATCGAAAGGTTAATATATTAAGATAAAATGATTTAATTTTACACTTGTTAATTAGGGTTAATTTTTCTTAGGGTATATAAATATTTTTTTAATATTTAATTTCATTTTTAATTAATAATTGATTATTTTGTAAAAATAATAATTATATACCCTAATTGGAAAAAGAACCATAATTAATAAGTGTAAAATTAAATAAAGCACAACTAATTGAAATCAAAGAGAAAAAGCAGAATAAAAAATAATATTTTTAAATGTGCAACATAGAGTGTTGCCAGTGGCGGATTGGAGGGGGGTTGGGGGGAGGGGGCAGCTGACCCCCCCCCAACATTTTAAAAAAAAATAATTTATATATGTCTTATAAATATTTATGTTCGCTCCTTATTCCTTAACTGTTATATATATGTCACATGTGTGTGTGTGTTTGTTGGGCTCAAATGCTCAATGATAATTTGTTGGGCTGTTACACAAAGCTCCAGCTTCTGTAGCACCTGCGCCGCTACTGCTGCTGCCTGCTTGCGAGTTGCAGTTGCTGCTGCTCTGTCCCGACTCCCGACCGGCGACCGGCCGACTTCCGTCCAGGCGTCCAGCCAGGCCCAGCATTCTCTAAAAAGGTATTGTTTAACCATTCTCTAATCTCTAGTTATATACTTATATAGTTATATTTGTATTGTTTATTTAGTATTTCTGGAATTAGGGATTTAGCCATTTAGGGACTATTTTTTGGGATATAAATTATTGACTTGTTGTGTATTGTAACTCTATTTTGCGATATAATCATATATATTGTTGATTTGTTGTGTATTGTGTATTTGTGTTTCTTGTTATCAATAGAAGTATGGAACTGGGAAGATAATTGATTAGAGAATTAAATATGGCAAATGTTAGAGTATGATCAATTAAAATCATTTTAAATTTATATTTATTATGCATTGTGAATTGTGATTCAATATTATTATTTGTATCAATTTATTTTGATTTTTTAAATGTAGAATATGGAGAGGTTTTTTTCAAAAATTGGTAAGGGTGCATCTTCTTCCGCCTCTCATGATGTACCTAGTGCTAATGAATCAGTGGAAAAACGACCTCGAACACAAGTAGAATTAAACCCAATTGATATTGTTAGTGATCCTGGGTTGCGAAAACCCATTGAAGAATTTGATATTTCCATTCGGGATCAAGTACGGAGAGAGTACATGACTAGGGGTCCTTGTCGACCAACTGGTACTGTGTATCCGAAAAGACTGTTTGGAAAAGGAAAATATGAAAGAGGTTTTCGAGAGGATTGGTATAAAACTTTCACATGGCTAGAGTATAGCATATCAAAAGATGCAATTTATTGTTTTTGGTGTTATCTTTTTAAAGAATCATACAAAGGAGGTCGATATGGAGTCAAAGTTTTTACAGAAGATGGATTTCGTAATTGGAAAAGGACAACTGAAAGGTGTGAACTGCATGTTGGGGGTCCGAATAGTTGTCACAACTATGCTAGAATTGAATTTGAGTCATTTCAAGATCAAAGGCATAGTGTGGTAAATATGTTTCGATCAAATGCTCGTGAGATGGATGTTGCTTATCGCACTCGTTTAACAGCATCATTGGATGTAGCTCGTTTTCTTTTACAACAAGGGATGACTTTTCGTGGACATGATGAGTCACCTAGTTCTTTAAATAGGGGAAATTTTCTTGAAATGATCCACTGGTATAGTCAGTGGTGTCCCGCCATTTCCAATGTTATAGGTCAAAATGCTCCTGAAAATAATCAAATGCTTGCTCCTTCAATTCAAAAACAATTAGCTCATGCTTGTGCTTCAGAAATTACACTTGCCATAATCAATGATATTGGAGATAGATTTTTTACTCTTTTGGTTGATGAGGCTCGGGATATTTCAGTGAAAGAGCAAATGGGAGTTGTTGTAAGATATGTGAACAAGGAAGGGTGTGTGATTGAGCGTTTTCTTGCAGTCGTGCATGTGGCTGACACTAGTTCTCGTTGCTTGAAAGATGCTATTGATGCTTTATTTGCACGTCATAGTTTGTCAATATCCAAATTGAGAGGCCAAGGATATGATGGAGCTTCAAATATGTGAGGCGAGTTTAATGGATTAAAATCCTTAATCTTGGAAGAAAATCCATGTGCCATGTATGTTCACTGTTTTGCTCACCAACTCCAGTTAACTATTGTTGCTGTTGCTAAAGGAAATGATATGGTCCAAGATTTTTTCACTTATGTCTCCATGGTAGTGAATACGACTGGAGCATCTTGTAAAAGAAGAGATCAACTAAGGATGTTGGAGCATAATAGAATGATTAACGAACTTAATAATGGAGAAAGAGTTAGTGGAAGAGGTCAGAATCAAGAGTCCAATTTGTCAAGACCTGGGGATACTCGTTGGGGTTCACATTATTTGACATTGATCCGTCTATGCTCTTTGTGGTCTTCAGTTGAGCAAGTGTTGCACAATGTACGTGATGAAGCTACATTATCTGAAAGTAGAAGTACCGCAAGGGGTTTGATTGATAAAATGGATAGCTATGAGTTTGTTTTTGTGCTACACTTGATGAAATTTTTATTAGGAGTTACACATGAGTTGTCTCTTTCTTTACAGCAGAAAGACCAAAATATTATTCAAGCTATGACATTGATTGACACTGTGAAATGTCAATTGCAAAACTTTAGAGAAGATGGCTGGGAAGAAATTTTGCAACAAGTGGGTAAATTTTGTGAATTGAATGGTATTGCTCAGATTGATATGGATGCTAATATATCACGACGTGGTCATAAAAAAAAAGGAGCACAAACCATCACTAATTTGCATTATTATCGTGTTGAGATTTTTTATCAGGTATTATTACTAAATATTTTGTTTATTTTATTTGTTGAAAATTTATATTTGTTATTAATTGCATTTTTCTCTCAATGTCAGGTTGTTGATTTGATCATTCAAGAAATAAACAATCGTTTTTCAGAAGCTAACACAGAATTGCTTCGTTGCATAGCGTGTCTTGATCCAAAGGATTCTTATTCGCGATTTAATGCTGATCAACTCATGCATCTTACTCATTTTTATCCTCGGGACTTCTCGACAACCGATTGTTTGTTTCTTCCACAGCAACTTAGTAATTACATTGTTAATGTGAGGCGGGATCCTCAATTTTCTACAATTAGCAACTTGGGAATGCTTGCTCAGGAAATGGTTAAATCTGGTAAGAGTTTGGTTTTCCCATTGGTTTATCGTATGATTGAGTTGGCTTTGGTGTTACCTATTGCTACAGCTTCTGTTGAGAGAGTGTTTTCTGCTATGAAGATTGTCAAGACTGATTTGCGTAACCGAATGGCAGATGAGTGGATGAATGACAGTTTAGTTGTGTATATTGAGAGGGACATGTTTTTAACAATTGAAAATGAGCCGATTTTGCAGTGTTTTCAATCGATGGATACACGCAGATTTCAGTTGTCACCACTTCCTCAAATAAGCACAACTACAACCTCACCGAGTGTCAATTTTTAGTACATTTTTAATGTATCAAATATTTATACAGTTCCATCTTATTTAAATTTGTGACTTTTATTTGATTATATATGTGTTAATATATATTTACTTTGATTGTGTGGATTTTTTTTTACAATACAATTTCGCCCCCCCAAAAATTTATTTCTGGATCCGCCACTGAGTGTTGCACATAATGTAACAAATGATTTCATCCGGTTAACTACCTGATTGTTTATTTTTGCAATTGTGTAGGTTCTATTTGTAGCTGGGACAGACACAACTTTAGTCACGATAGAATGGGCAGTGTCACAACTAATGCGGAACCCTGAGAAAATGACAAGACTTAGAAACGAAATTAAAGAAGTTATAATTCAAGAAAATGGGCAAATTCAAGAATCATGCATCCCACGATTCCCATATTTGCAAGCAGTGGTTAAGGAAACATTTAGGCTTCATCCTTCTATCCCTTTATTACTACCTCACAAGTAGGGGTGAGCAAAAAGTACCGAGAATCGAAAACCGAACCGAACCGAATTAATTCGGTTTTTTCGGTTCGGTTCTTTTCAAAATTCGGTTCGGTTCGGTTTTTTTTCTAGTAAAAATTCGGTTTTCGGTTTCGGTTCTGTTCAGAGAGAAAATAACCGAATCGAACCGAAAAACCGAATTTATATATATTAGCAATAAAAATACTCAACTTTGTTGGACTTTATAGTTTATTCGATTTTGTTTTGTTGGAATTTATATCTTTTTAGACTTTATTCAATTGTTTATAGGTGTTTTTTAAACTTGAATCTTCATAATTAAATAATTTATACTTGTACATATTTAATTATATCGAATGAAGAGAATTTAAAACAATAACAAAAATAAAAAAATTTAAGAAAAATTTCAGTTCAAAACCGAACCGAACCGAAATATTTTGGTTCGGTTCGGTTCGGTTCCAATAAGAAATTCAGTTCGGTTCGGTTCTGTTTTTAAAAATTTCAGTTTTTTCAGTTTTAACATTTTCAGGACCGAACCGAACCGAAAAAGCGAATGCTCACCCCTACTCACAAGGTTGAATCCGACGTCGAAGTAAACGGCTTTATTGTCCCAAAAGATGCACAAGTTATTGTTAACGTGTGGGCGAGCGGCAGAGACCCCGACATCTGGCCGAATGCAGATACCTTTGAGCCAGAGAGATTCTTGATCAATGGGAATGATTCCATTGATTATCGAGGCCAAAATTTCGAGTTGATTCCGTTTGGTGCGGGAAGGAGGATATGCCCGGGGCTGCCGTTGGCCCATAGAATGGTGCATCTTATTTTGGCGACGTTGGTTGGGAATTTTGAGTGGAAAATTGAAGGAATGATTGAGCCTAAAGAGATCAACATGGATGAGAAGTGTGGAGGAGTTACTCTTCAGAAGGCAATACCTCTTAGGGCTGTTCCCACAAAGCTGTGATTTGTAATATATGAGATGACGTCACTCAAGTTGTTTGTGTGGATGTGAACGAGTTGAGTCGAGTAGATATGTCGTTTATTTGAGGATCACTTGGATATGGTTAAGTTATATATAATATTAAGCCTATATGTGTAATTAGTGTTCACACAAGTGCCCATAATTCGCTCACTATGCATTTATGAACAGTAGTCGCATGGTTGGGAAGATTTGATATAGCTCATATTGGTGGATCGTCCTGATATTTTGGAGACTCGTGATAAAAAAAAAAGGGATCTGAGACTTTTTTAATAACGTTTTTGAGTTTCTTCCACTTTATTTTAATCTTTATAAATCATGAAAAAGTGCAATCAAGATTTAGAAAATTCAATTCGTGAATTTTGTAAGTAACTAACACTTTTATTAATTAAATAATCATAAAAGAAATATATTGATGATATTAAAAACAGATTCAAAATGACAGTAACTCAATTTTTGATTGTAATATATATTTTATGTTGATATTTTGATTAATTCAAATTGAATAAAAGCACTAAATACAACAAATAATTTTTTTTACTTTCTACAATTTTCATAAAATTAAAAATTGAATCTTTAATGGTGTCGTACTGAATCTTGTTTAGAACACATGTAATTAATTAATAGTCCAATTGGAAACTTAAGATTAATACAACATAAAATCTAAAAAAAAAAATATTCACATTAAACTTATACATATAGAAAAAAGCTGCAGAGCTAATAACTAGAATAAATGTTACTCGTGTGCAAGTTTAGAATCGAGAGAGTAGAATTTAAGATAGATTTTAAGAACTAAATTGAGTCTTTAACGGTGTTGTACTAAATCTTGTTTAGGCTTTGATGTTCCTTGAATAGCCTAAGAAACATGCCTTCTTCTCCACAATCATCGAGCCTGATTTCCAAGGTCAGCTTGTCATTGAAGATATAACATGTGTAGCCAAACACCCGGAAGCACTTTGAAATTGGGCTTCAATTCATTCCATATCTTACATGGAGTTGTATTACACCTTGGTCTCAAATACATTCTGTATCTGATATGCCATGCTGTATTCATGGCTTTTAATTGGCTAGAATTTATAGGGGACATACTCGTCTGTGATTATGACTCTCACCATCTCATGGAGTGTCATGTTCTTTCTGTTAGGGCTTTTCAAATTAACCTTCCACATGATCTATTTGGTTGTTTTAATTACATGCTCATGTATATCATACTTTTATGTTGAAATTAATTTATCTAATGTTGAATTAAATATGCTCGTAATTTTCGATTCTATTAAAGCGGAATATAGAGACCATCGAAAATATCTTACATATAGTGTAGGGTTGCTCACGAGATTAGGTCTAATGTTGTTGTTGGTTAATAACACGAGCTCGACGAATTTCCTCAACAAGTTATCCGAAAATTCCACAACACCAATACTCAACTTCTCACCACCAATACTAGACTTCTTGCCACTGTATTCCTGAACATGTCTAGATAGATGTAGGATTGACTACATACTACTAGACTTAATGGAAACTATAAGAACAAGAGATCCTAAGAGGGCTTCTATCGTGTTGTTAATTTTCAATTTCCATCCCTTAATGGGTTTGGGCTTCCGGAGTCTTGTTCCATTCTTGGCCCATTAAGGTTATATTGAGCTATAACAGAGATCTAAAAAAATATTAAATTACTCTACTAATTTATTTAATTTATAATATCCAACTCCAAGATAAAATCTAATAAATTAAGTATTATTTACATTTCACTAAAGAAATAATATTGACTTACACTACAATAAAATTTGTCTTTAGAGATAATATTATTAGAGACGACAAATGTTGTCACTAATAATAAATTGAAGTAATCACAAGTCATCTATAATACTCGACTTCTCGCCACTATATTCCTGAACATGTCTAGATAGATGTTGGGTGGACTACAGACTACAAGACTTAATGGAAACTATTTGCATCAGATCAAGAGATCCTAAGAGGGACTGCTATTGTGCTGGTAAAAATCATTTTCAATCGCCACCCCTTAATTTGGGCTTGCAAAGTCTTGTTCCATTCATAGTTTATTAAGGTTATGTTGAGCTACAACAGAGATCTAGAAAAATATTAAATTGATCTACTAATTTATTTAGTTTTTTATATCCAACTTCAAGATATAATTAAATAAATTAAGTAGTATTTACATTTCACTAAAGAAATAATATTGACTTGACCAATTTAATACATATTTATAAATATACTTTGTTACCATATTCTTCGTTTATAAAATAATGTTTTGTTAGCATAATGATCTTATTAGACAACTATTAAATTTCTTTGTTGTTTCATAATTAATATGTCTAGTAGAATATAACAAACTTGATTAGATTCACATTAACATTACTTGGCGCCGTGGTTACCTTCCACTTATTCAGATGCTATCAAAACTTGAAAATACTACCATTTTTATTTCAGAAACCAATTTAAATTTCTTAAAATCCAGTTAGTAAGAATTAAACTGATGATATAGATAGGAACAATTAATGCCGACACCTCGGAATTGTAAGCAAATAGACATTTTGAAATGTGTACGCGCGTAATTAGAGAAGGCATATTACTTCAATTCTATTAATAAATTATAACTAGATTATAGTGGTTACTAGCATTATTTTCTTTATAGTTGAAGGAATGAAAGAAAAAAACCAACTTGATGGATGTATACAACTATGAAAAAGCCATCATTAATTAACTTGATGGGTATATACAACTAGTTGCCCATCTGAAGATGTACAAGAGTATATATTTTCGTGATTATGTGCAGATGGTATATTCATATTCATGTAGTCATTTTAGATAGTCAAAATTTTATTTAAAAATAGAAGACGATATGGCGCCGACACTTCTGAATTATAAATACATGGACTTTTTTAATATATATATGAGACGTACATAGTTTTATTAATTAAAGTGATGAAGCCGTGCAAGGCGTTGAAGATGAAGATCGGAGCTGCAATTTAGAGGTCCTGTGACACGTTTGAGAGCTAAGAAACTTCAAGGATACTTACAAGTGTTGATAAGAAGAAGATTTGAAGTTGGAGAAGAAGAATTCAAGTGCAGCTCGAGACCTGTCAATTTGTTGACAATTGATAAAGAAGCCCAAGATGATGAAGCTAATTAATTAGCGTGTGGATCAGCCCAAGAAGATGATTATTCTCGCCAATTATGAAGCCCAAATTTAATTAAAAATTATTTTATCTCAGTCTAGATTTTATTTAATTGATTTTTGGTTTTTCTAGCTTTACCTTAATTAGAGTTTTAGCTAAGGTAAATCTCCTTCTGAATTTTCGGTTAAAACTGTATTTTCTTTAGGATTAATTTTCGTCCCCCTATTAGTATATATAGGGATCAACTATGTTATTTTACATTTAGACTTTGCTTGAATATTGAAGAAATATTTCACATTGTCTGACGTTGATTTTCAACACACACACACGTTCTTAAGGTCTTGCACCCTTTAAGTCCTATCAAGGTTTGTTCTAGTTCATCCAAGAGCTAGGGTAAATTGCTAACTTAGAGTAGTTCAACAATTGATTTTCATTCGTGATACAACGGGGTTCGATCGTGTTCTAATCCACATCACAATCCACGCCGCCTTCATCATCAAACTGCCGAACGACCACCTTTATCAACATCAGCCATCATCGTCCGATCATCATCACTAGGGCTGTAAATGAGCCAAGCTACTCGTGAGATACTCGGAGATCGACTCGAAAAAAACTCGCTCCAATGTGACTCGGCTCGTAAACGAGTCGAGCTCGAGCTCGCTAAACGAGCTCGAGCTTTTTGTCGAGCCGAGCTCGAGCTTGGGGGTGCTCGACTCGAGAAGCTCGCGAGCTTACTCGGCTCGTGAAGCTCGCGAGTAGTTAACCGAGCTGTCTCACGAGTAGTCTCGCGAGTAGTTAATCGAGTAGTCTCGCGAGTAGTTAATCGAGTTGTCTCGCGAGTAGTTAATCGAGCAGTCTCACGAGTAGTTAATCGAGCAGTCTCGCGAGTAGTTCTCACGAGTAGTTACTTAAGTTAGTTCATGATACAACTTTTGAACTATACTCGATTTGAAACTCGAAATATATATTTTTTTATTTTTTCTAATGTTTTTAAAATAAAAGTTATTTTTGTTAAAATTTCCAATTAATAATAAAATGGAATCAATGGTAATAACATTACTGGTATTAAATTTAAAACTTCTCAATTAATTAAATAAAAACTATGAAATGAAATAATATTTCAATTCATTGACAATTTGATATGTGTGCATCGATCAAGGTGGATTAAATAATAAATATAAAATAAAATAATAGTTTTATTTAATACTATATTATCAAAATAAATATTAATATTAACCAAATATTATGAAAAATAATACTTTACATGAAATATTAATTGAAATTAATAATTTTTAATTGATATTAACAAAATCAATTAGTTGATCAAAGTCATATAAGTTAGTAACAACTAACAATACTATCGAAATGAATAGTAATATATCATATATATATTGTAAACAGTAATTTATATATTTATATTACTCAATTTTATATATCCGAGAATCGAGATAATATATACTCTAAGTATATATACATATATATAATCTTTCTTAACTAGATTTTAAATTATTATATCTTCTTAAGTAATAATGAAAAAAAAAATAACAAAAATCAAGATTAATATTGACAAATAAATATTCTTCATTCTTCAATCTATTAAGAAATTAATATAAAATAAAATTATATTTTTAACTAATATAATGGAAACAGTGACTAATATTAATAGAAAATTATACTTAACTGAAATATTAATTGAAATCAATAATTGTTATTTCTTAACTAATATTTCAAAGTCAAAATTTTAAATTAATTAGCAATAATAACACATTTTACAAACAAAAGACAAAATTATTGAATATATCGTATATCAATATTATATATACATAGTAATCAGTAATATTATTATATCCTATATTCGAAATAATATTTACTCTAACACTAATACACTATATATATAATCTATCTTAACTAGATTTTAAATTATTATATCTTAAGTAATAATTGAAAAAAAAAAAAAATCAAGACTAATATTGATAAATTAATATTCCTCAATCGATTAAGTAATAAAAATAAAATAAATCCAAATGATAAGTTTATCTAATATTAAAAATAATGACTAATACTAACAAAAAATATATTTTACCTGAAATATTAATTGAAATCAATAATTGTCATCTCTCAATTAATATTTTCAAAGTCAAAATTTAAAATTAAGGAGCAATAATAACACTTTTATAAACAAAAGTCAAAATTATTGAATATATCCTACATCCTATATCATATATACATAGTAATTACTAATTAGTAATTAGCAATTTAGCATAGTAGTATTATTCTATCCAATATTCGAGATAATATTAACACTAACATTATATATATATATATATAATCCATCTTAACTAAATTTCAAATTATATCTTAAATAATAATGAAAAAAAGAGAAATAACAAAATCAAGACTAATATTGACAAATTAATATTCCTCAATCAATCAAGTTAGAAATATAAATAAACCAAAATGATAATTTTGTCTAATATAATCAAAATAATGACTAATACTAACAAAAAAAATATATGACGTATGTTGAACTTTGTTTGAAATAAACCAAAATTATAATTTTGTCTAATATAATCATATTTGACTTTGTCACGTATGTTGAACTTTGTTTGAAATATTTTAGGAATTTTGTTAATATGCGGGGTTATTATTGTCGATTTTTTTTAGTTCCAGATAAACGAGTTGGACTCGAATATATCATTAATAAGCCAAACTCGAGTCGAGTAATTGAGATCGAGCTCGAGTCGAGTGTTCGAGCTCAAACTCGAGTCGAGTATCGAGCTCGAGCTCGAGTTAGGCTCGACTAACAGTTAAACGAGCCGAGCTCGAGCTCGAGTATAAAGCTCGAGTCGAGCTCGAGCTCGAGCTCACGAGCAGTTAAACGAGCCGAGCTCGAGCTCAGCGATACTCGACTCGACTCGACTCGTTTACAGCCCTAATCATCACCATCTCATCGTGTTCATCTCCATCCTCTACACGTAAGAACATCCATAATCCATCTATAAACCCTAACCCTAGTTTAGCCACATTTTGTCCAACCCTATAATCCGCCTTAGTCGATTTTATTGCATCTATTTGGAAGTTGTGTTTTGCTTGGTTTGTGATATAATCCAGGTAATCTAAGTGTTTAGTTATTGAGTTTAATTCAGCTTCATAGTCGAGTATTATACAGTTTAATTATCGTAATCTGCCTTAGTCGATTTTATTGCATCTATTTGGAAGTTGTGTTTTGCTTGGTTTGTTATATAATCTAGGTAATCTAAGTGTCCAGTTATCGAGTTTAATTCAACTTCATAGTCGAGTGTTATACAGTTTAATTATCGAATTCTTGTAGCCATATCGTATGTTATCTAGTTGTTATTTTCCGCATACTTTGATATATTGAGTCTAGTATAATTGTTGGTATTGAATCCTTACGAGTCATCATGTCTTCTCGTTCCTATTGCATACTTTGATTGTGTTGTGATCTTAAATCCCTTGAGCTCACATCATAAAAGTGGTATCAAAGCCACGGCGGCGTAGCTGTTCGTGGTTCAATACCGGGTCGGTTTTCTTTGTTTATTTGTTTTTCTTTTGTTCGTTCTTTATTCGAGTTGTAATCTGCATTATTCATTGAAAAAAGAGCTTATCAGTATAAAAAAAAGGTACTGATCGATTAAAAAAAAAGTTGCTGTTCGTTCGTTCATTCCAGTTCGTGTTTTTTGGTTTAAGTGGGTTATTTGGTCTTGTTTAGTTGTAATAGTTGAATAACAGATCAAAAAAAATTCTGAATTGATTTGCTATTCCAGTCGTTTACTCTTGTTTAGAAATGTCAATTGTTCATGTTGAGGTTGTGAACAAAGCTGGATTGCAGTTAAAAAAAATGTTCGTAAAAAAAAATCTTCATTGTTTAAATCGATTTCCTTGTTATTGATTAGTTGTTTTAGACTCTTTCTTTCTATAATAGATATTTTAGGCTATTTAGATTGTGTCCATCTAGGTGAAACACATCCAAATAAATCCTACCTTATCTATTCTTTTATTGTCTTATCTAGCTTAGTTCCATCCCGATCCTTTTCTACATCAATTATACCTTTCCCATACCTCATAATTTTCGTTCCTAGTACATATTAGGACTGAAAATTACAGCCTCTTCCATATATCTTTATCTATACCCATACACCACCTGTACACCATCCGGTCCATACATCTGTACACCGTACACCCGTACACTATACACCCTACACCAAGGCAGCTGGTTCGTGTACACCATCTACATGAAATTTTACTCCATTTTATCTAGCTTTCACCGTGGTTCCTGATTGATTAGTCTGAGCTTACGAGAAGACCGAGAGGAGCTGATCTTAAGCAACATGGAATTCGACTAGATTCACCATCACATACACGACATACACATGAGCACCACTACATATTTGAGAGGCATACACGAGAGGAAAAATACAGAGTGAAAACAAACGAGTGATCCTGAGATTGAGAGGTCCAAAATTTGTTTTCTTTCAAATTTGTTCATTTTGCAGGTATTATGAAGAAATGCACCAAACTCGAGTTGTCTATTCCATCAAACGGCGACCCAAAGTCGCCCAACACCTCGGAAGAGCCATCCTTCTCGTCCATAACCACGTGGGACGCCAAATATCACTTCCATGCTATGGCTCAATACTTTGAGCTATAAAATTGAATTTTGAAGGACAAACTTGGCAATCAGCTAGCTAAGTTAACTGAGCAGCTTGAGCAACTTAAACCGTGGCAGACCAAACCACAAGTTACCCAAGGAAATCCGATGAGGCAACCCGAGCCTCAAGGAGCCGCAGCAAGGTAAGCTGAGCCTCGAAGGTCCGCAACAAGGCAGCCCGAACCACAAGCACCCGAAGAAGAAGGTGCCGGTGAGTACGAAGCTGATTTCATACCACAAAAGAGGAGAGATCACCGTGATCAACCCCAAGGTCCTTTTCGACGTGCATTCCACGCCGAACGACCTAGATATGAAGATGCTAATTCAATGTTGAATAATATCAAGACTAGCATCCCGGAGTTTGAGGGATTACACGACCCTGATGTATACCTCGATTGGGAGAGAAAAGGCAACAAGATCTTTAAGTGTTACAATTTTCCCGAGTTGAAGAAGGTTCAGCCGTATCCTTGGAGTTTAGAGGCTATGCATCCTCATGGTGGGAAAATCAGTAAGAAAGAAGATGCCGTGATCGATACCTACCCATCCACACTTGGTAAAAGATGAAAGACGTCATGCGAGAACACTTCATCCCGGTATACTATGAACGAGGGCTTGAGAAGAAATTGAATAGAATCAAACAAGGTACTCTTTCAATTGAGGATTACCATAAGGAACTCGAGAAACACTGAATCGAGTTGGGAAAAAAGAGTCACTTGATGCTACTATTATCCGGTACATTAAGATAATGAACCCTGATATAGCTTGTGAAGTCGAGTTGAGAGACTTCTCTAGCATCGAGGAGATGGTGCATTATGCCACCATTGTAGAACGACAGTTGAGAGATGGCTGGTGCCGATCTTCACACAATACAGCAACTTCACGCCAACCTTGGCACTGAGCTGCATCCAATTCAGCACCAACTGAAGCCACATAACCACGGACACCTTTAAATCAGCCTGTTCGGCATTTTGATCGTTCTACACCATAGCCAAGCGGTAGACCCGAGTCTACGCCGCCCGCACAGTCAAGGCCGCCCTACACTTGGCCTAATCAACCTACTCCGTCGCCCAATACAGCCCCTAGCCGATCTCATGACATCCAGTGTCACAAATGTCAAGATTGGGGAGGCGTCATTTTCCAATACACCGACATGGGACGCCAAGTACCATTTTGACGCACTGACCTCCTACGTCAACCGTCAAAATCGTGAGATGGAAAATAGACTTGGTGAACAACTAGCCAAGTTAGCTGAGCAGATTGGGAGCCTCAAAACCCAATCAACTGAAGCTCAGACAGTTCAAGGACCTCTTGAGAGGCCCAATGAACCCCCAGGCGCAGTAGAGAGGCAAGTTGAGCCTCAAGGAGCCGCAGCTAGAGCCGCAACACCGCCCAGAACTGCCAACCGACGCCCCCAGTGGCCACTTGAGCTAGAGGATGATGATTTCAGACCCGAGTCCGACTATCATGAGGAGTTCGAAGATAATTTCGAATCTCCACAAAGGGGAAACCGCCGAGATCATCCCCGAGCCCCATATAGACGTGCATTCCGCGTCGATAGACCCAGATTCGAGGAAGACAACTCAATGGTGAACAACATCAAAACCACCATTCTAGAGCTCATGGGATTGCACGATCCTGATGTATATCTCGATTGGGAAAGGAAGGTCGACAAGATCTTCGAATGTTATGAGTTTCTAGAGCTAAAGAAGGTGCAACTCGCTTCCTTAGAATTCAAAGGATACGCCGCCACTTGGTGGGAAAATCAGCAGCAGAGAAGGCGTTGTGATCGATATCCGCCTATAGATACATGGCGCGAGATGAAGGACATCATGCGAGGGCGATTCTTTCCAGTTCATTATGAACGAGAATTAGAAAAAAAGCTGAACCGGATCAAGCAAGGTACTCGATCAATTGAAGAGTATCACAAAGAGCTTGAAACCATGCTCAATCGAGTGGGCAAAGAGGAGTCGCCAAATGCCACCATCATCCGGTACATTGAAGGGATGAATCCGGATATAGCCTGTGAAGTTGAATTAAAGGACTTTCACAGCATTGAAGAGATGGTGCACTACGCCACTATAGTAGAAAGGCAGTTGCGAGAAGGACAGCGGTGCAGCCATCATAGTGCCGCCATCCCTAGACCTTCATGGAATAAAGATACGTCTTCTACTCCTCCATCTGATCCCACACGACCCCGAGGTCAGCCTGGACAGCCCGATCGCCGTTTTGATTGCTCTGCACCGCCAAACAACAGTAAACCCGCTTCTACTGCACCCGCACCCGTGAGGCCGCCGTTTCAACGGCCAAATCAGCCCTCACAACCTCCAAATTCAGCCCCTAACCGTGCTCGAGACATCCAATGCCACAAATGTCAAGGTTGGGGCCATTTTCAGAACCAGTGCCCAAACAGGCGCGTTTTGATCATCACAGAAATGAGATCGAGTCAGCCAGTGAGGATGAATAAGAGCAGCCCGTAGACATCCCTAAGGCTGAGGAGATGTCCACAGTTGAGCCTGAAGAAGAGGAGCCTGAGACTCCTCGAGTTAGTCTTGTCTCTATTCGCAGTTTGAGCATCACTCGAGACGAGGACCAGCAAAATCTGCGAGAAAATATTTTCTATACCTGAGTCGTGATCAAAGACAAGACATGCTTAATGATAGTTGATAGTGGGAGCGTAATCAATGCCATTAGTTAGTATGCTGTAGATAAACTAGCGCTGACTGTGATGAAGCATCCCAAGCCATATAAGCTGCAATGGCTTACTGATCGAGGCGAGATTCGCGTAGGTGGCCAGGTAAGTGTCGATTTTTTAATTGGTAGATATTCTAACACTGTTATCTGCAATGTTATTCCTATGGATGCAGCCCATATACTCTTAGGGAGACCTTGGCAATTCGACCGCCAAGCAGTTCACAACGGCGTCCGAACACTTATACTGTTACGCGAAACGGTCGAGCCACTATTTTAAAGCCTTTGTCCCCTAAAGCTGTAGCCGAAGATCAACAAATTATATAAGAGAAGATCAAAGAAGAACGTGAAAGGGCAGCCGCAGTAGCCCGTAGATCCGCCTCCACCACCGGTGAAGTTTCGGCCAATTCCACCTCAACGACCGCCGTTCTTCCATCTCCTTCTAACAACACTTCAAGGCAGCCCCCTAAAGGCCCCAATTCAGCTGGAAATTCGTCCAACATAGCCAAGAATCGCAGCTCTTTTATTTCAGTAAAAGGCGTGGAAAAAACAATTAAAGCAGGTTTGCCTTTAGTTCTTTTGACTTGTAAGAGCAGTGCTACTAACGAGTATTGTTTGCCTAGTGTTGTACAGGCCTTGATAGATGAGTTTGCGGACGTGTTCCCGGAGGAGATTCCAAGTGGTTTACCTCCAGTTCGAGGGATCGAGCACCAGATCGATTTCCAGCCCGGTGCCGTTCTTCCCAACCGTCCAGCCTACCGTACCAGCCCCGAAGAGATGAAAGAGATCGATCGTCAAGTAAATGAGCTGTTGGAGAAGAAGAAAATCCGTGAATCATTGAGTCCGTGCGCCGTTCCTGTCATTCTAGTGCCAAAGAAGAACAACGAGTGAAGAATGTGCATGGATTGTCGCGCCATCAATAAGATTATGGTAAAGTATCGTTTTCCTATCCTTAGGTTAGATGACATGTTGGATGAGTTATCTGGTTCGAAAGTTTTCTCTAAAATTGACTTGAGATCCGGATATTTTCAAGTAAGAATGAAAGAGGGGGATGAATGGAAGACAACTTTCAAAACAAAACATGGTTTATATGAGTGGTTAGTTATGCCCTTTGGACTTACTAATGCGCCTAGTACATTCATGAAATTAATGAACCATGTCTTGCGTGATGTAATAGGAAAGTTTATGGTTGTTTATTTTGACGACATATTGATTTATAGCCGCAGCACACACGCACACCTTGAGCACTTGCGTCAAATTTTTATGATCTTACGTGATGCTAAGTTGTATGGAAATTTGGCTAAGTGTTCTTTTTACATGAATGAAGTCATTTTCTTAGGCTTCGTTGTTAGTGAACGTGGTATAGAAGTAGACCGTTCTAAGATCACTGCGATCGAAGAATGGCCAACTCCTAAATCAGCGTCAGATGTTCGGTCATTCCACGACTTAGCTGGATTTTATCGTCGCTTCGTGCGCGATTTCTCTACCATAGCCGCCCCTCTTACTGAGTTAAGTAAGAAGGATCGACCATTCGAGTGGGGTAAGTTGTAAGAGGAGGCGTTTACACGCCTAAAGTATCTTCTGTGTCATGCACCTATTTTATGTTTGCCCGATTTTTCTAAGACTTTTGAAATTGAATGTGATGCCTCGGGCAATGGTATTAGTGCTGTTCTTATGCAGGAGAGGAGGCCCGTCGCCTATTTTAGTGAAAAGCTCAACGATGCAGCCCTCAAGTATTCTACATACGACAAGGAGCTGTAAGTTCTAAAATGAGCTTTGGAGACGTGGCAGCATTATTTGTGGCCAAAGGAGTTCGTGATTCACACCGATCACGAAAGCTTAAAGCATTTAAAGGGCCAAAATAATCTGAATAAGAGACATGCGAGATGGGTTGAGTTCATCGAGTCCTTCCCGTATGTCATCAAATACAAGAAATCTGAGGAGAACATAGTAGCCGACGCATTATCTCGAAGGTACACATTTCTAACCTTAATGCATGCTAAATTGTTGGGTTTTAAATCGATTAAGAGCTTGTACAAATCTGATCCATTTTTCTCGCCCATATATGATGCATGTTCCGTTAAGTCACGTGCTATTGATGGTTTTTATGTTAGTGATGGCTACTTGTTTAAAGATTCTCAATTATGCATTCCTGTTTCATCTATGCGTGAGCTATTGGTTTTGGAATCGCATGCGGGGGGTTTAATGGGATATTTTGGTGTTGCTAAGACATTAAACTTGCTGCATGAACATTTTTATTGGCCGCATATGAGAAAGGATGTCGAGAATGTGTGTAGTCGTTGTATTACACGTCGTAGAGCTAAGTCGACTTCACACCCATTTGGACTGTACACGCCACTACCCGCACCTTCGTCCCCTTGGATTGATGTGTCTATGGACTTTATTTTGGGGTTACCTAGGTCTAAGACGGGTAAGGATTCTGTTTTTGTGGTAGTTTATCGGTTTTCTAAGATGGCTCATTTTATTGCATGTAAGAAAACTGATGATGCTGTGAATGTTGCTAACTTATTCTTTCGTGAAGTTGTGCGTTTACATGGTTTACCTAGGACTATTGTTAGTGACAGAGATTCGAAATTTCTAGGCCATTTTTGGCGTGTTCTTTGGGGAAAAATAGGTACCAAACTTTTGTTTTCTACTGCATGTCATCCTTAAACTGACGGACAAACTGAAGTAGTAAACTGGACGTTAGGTACCTTATTGCGTGCTTTAATTAAAAACAACTTGAAAAATTGGGAAGATTGTTTGCCACATGCTGAATTTGCATATAATCGTGTTGTGCATTCATCTACCAATATGTCTCCCTTTGAAGTTGTGTATGGATTTAACCCTTTAACTCCTTCGGATCTTATACCTTTACCTATTGAGCATTTATCAAGTATAAAAGGTCTGAAGCGAGCTGATTTCATCAAGGAGATGCATGAAAAGGTAAGAGCTCGAATTGAGCAAAAGGGCGTGAATACCGCCGCCGCAAGGAACCAACATCGGAAGCAAGTCATTTTCAAGCCCGGTGATCGTGTTTGGATTCATCTGAGTCCCGGTCGGTTCCCAAACTTGAGAAAGTCTAAGCTTAATCCATGAGGAGATGGCCCGTTCACTGTGATCAGCCGCGTGAATGACAATGCATATCGCATTAATTTACCCGATGAGTATAAGTGCTCTTCCACGTTTAATGTAGCTGACTTATCTCCTTTTCCTGCAGATTCGTTCGACCAAGAAGACACCTTGAATTCGAGGTCGAATTCTTTTCAGGAGGGGGGGGGGGGAATGATGAAGCCATGCCTAGGATTGAAGAAGATAATCCGGAGCTGTAAATGATTGGACCGATCACAAGACTAAGAGCAAAGAAATTGCAAGGCTATTTCTAAGCCTATGTGCGACGCAAGCTAGACGAACAAGAGATCATGCATTGCAGCCCTAAATGGATTACCATGTTGTCTATTCAAGATGAAGATGAAGGCATGAAGTTGGAGACGAGTACTTAAAGAGGGAAGAAGGATTTTGACGTGTTGCATGGCCTGTGCACGTCGAACTCATGCATGAATTATTTCGGATATTTGGGCAGCCATGGAGTTCAATTAATTCAGCCCAATTCAAAATATTAGAGTCCAATTATGAAGGCCCAAAAGTGTTGGGTTTTATTTATCCATTAGATAGATTTTTATTATTTTATTTTTGGTCTTTTTGGATTTTACCTTAAATAGAGTTCTAATTAAGGTAGGAATCCTAGTTATGTTAGGAAACTCTTTATTTTCTAATTCTCTTAGGATTTTACTTTAAAATTTCGTCCATTCTTCTATTATAAATAGGGGATCATTGTTACATTGATATTTAGACCATATTTGATTAAGAAGAATTTACCTTTCAATATTGTCTCACCCAAGATCCTCTTTTCTTAATTTTCAGCTGAAAATTGAACTCTTGAAAGCCTAGCAACTTCCAAGTTTTATTCTTAAATCTCGTTCTATTTCACTTGTGGGAATAGGGTTAGATTGCTATCGAGAAGACAACCGATTTTTGTACGTTTCGTGAGGTGATCTTCACGAGGTTTGCAGCTGTGTTATCGACTCATTCTACTCAACACATCAATGCCGATCATCATCAACATCACCCATCTATCATATTTCATCCATTACACCATCATCCATCAAGTTCGAGTTAAGTTGTTCAAGTATACAAGCTGTTCGAGTCCAGTTCGCTCATACGTGCTCAACTCGCCAAGATAAGCATCTATATTGTAAGTTCTTTATTTTCGTGCCCTAACCTATCTACTATAGCCCTTCTTCACCACATAACATCATACTACACGTCCATAGCCATACCCTTTTGATTCGAACCAAAACAACCCCTTTTCGTCCTATTTAGTTGTGTTTTATTTGGTGTCGTGTCATAGTCTAGGTAATTTAATCGAGTCCTTTGAGTTTTGTTGAACCCTTACTTATCCAACGTCGTTTCAATTCTAGCTTCCGCGTATATTTATCTTGATCGTGTCCCATAGGTCCCGGGTCACATCATGAGGGGTCTGCAACGCGACCTTAAAATGATTAGGGAGCCATTTTTCTTCAGCTCAAATGCGACCCTAAGACGCGATCAGTTTGGGTTGCGCCTCGCTGTGTTATCCAAACGCGGCCTCTGAACGTGAACCCCTAGGTCACGCCTCGCTTCGGGATTTCTACTTTTTAAACATTTCTCCTCACATATTCATCTTCATTTCTTCCTTCACTTGGGTGATTTTTCTCCCAAATCCTCTTAAGAAATTCTTCAAGTTTTGGAGTGGATTCTCTCATCATCATCCATCAACCAAGGTAAATTCATACCCTCTTCTTCTTGGTGATTAAGCACCATTTCCGTGTTGCTTTGAACCTGGGGTTTGTATCCAAAAAATTAGGGTTCTCGATTTTATTGATCCCC
Organism: Perilla frutescens; assembly: GCA_026008535.1. Taxonomy (NCBI): domain Eukaryota; kingdom Viridiplantae; phylum Streptophyta; class Magnoliopsida; order Lamiales; family Lamiaceae; genus Perilla; species Perilla frutescens. The sequence continues at coordinate 39,136,021 of BRKX01000019.1, forward strand.
TTACTTTGATATCTTGAGGATATGATTTATTTACTCCATTGAAGCTATATGTGTTGTTAAGTTGAAATTCCTATGGTTTATTATTGCTAGAGTTTGGATTATTTTACTCTAATTTTCCCATAATATGTTGGTGTTTGGTTGGAGGTATTGTGATGGTTGTATGGAGTTGATTTTCATGTATGTTAGAGCCTTAGGGTGGAGGTCTTTGTTTTTGGAATTATGGGCTTAAAGGATTTAAATTGAGTCTTGTTCTTGTGGTTTAAATGGGTGCACGTAACGTGCTCGGTTAAATGCCTCAAAGAGTTTTAATGTGTATTTTGAGTCCAAAATCATAGTATGAGCTTGTATATCCATGGTTGTGTATGTGGATATATATGAAAAACCTTAAAGAATGTATAACATGTGTTTGGTCAAAATTATGAAATAATTGTATAACTCGACGTCTAAAATGAAAAAAGGATTTAAAGGTGCTAGGCGACGTATTGGGATTTGAGGTGGACAACTTGTGCATGACAAATGAGTATTTCAAGGTTGAAAGGATTTTGAAAGCGTCTCATAAGGTGGGGTTACTCTAAACTGTAAACACGTGTAAAGTTATAGTTATTATTGTGCTTTGATTGTATAAGTATGCAGGGTCTTTGGACCGGTTATATGAATTAGACCCTTCGGGGCAATACAGAGATCCTTTAGGATTGATAAAGAGGTCATATGGGATCGATATAGACTTGTTAATGTCCTCCTTGGGGGATAATAAGCCTGCGGGCATCCCTACAGGGCTAAGACGTTCATTAACAGGGGCATCATGATGTTTGGGCCCTACAGGGTTAAGGCTAGTCTCCACAAAGTAAAGACATTTCCATATGTTATATTTTCACTTGTGCAATTGGCTAGAACTGTTTAAGTGTTCCCCACTTGTATGTGGTTAAATACTCACCCCATTCATTTAATGAATTTCAGGTTGAGGAGTCAGGGCTCGAGTAGGAGCGTTGTGAACACAAGAGAACCCCCACAAGCTTGTGTTTATTTTTGCATGCTCTTCTTTTGAAATACTCACATTATTAATATTACATGTAGGTATCTAAAATGCAAGATTGAACTCACATCTGATACGAGCACAGATGCAGCCATGAGCGACCTCTTCCCCAACTGACATCCCTCCAATGGACAGACTATCAGTATTAGCAGTGCACCCAATTCCAAACACTTAAGTTTGAGCCACAACTAACTTACAACAATGATCTCATCATCTTTGCTAAAATGAGCCAACACTTGTTCCAAGAATTTGGGGTTCCTGCTCATACCTGCGCTCCACCATAATTTTACAGAATCGCATTACATGAAATCCAACAAATATTCATATAAACTAACTCCTAACTTATTCTGATCAATTATTTAGATATATATCTTGATGAACTATTAACTTTATTTCAAAGAACCGGATTCTCTTTGTAAGCTTGGCCACAAAATCACAATCCATCATAACCTCACAATTGCAAGTTAATTCATCCAGAAAGCGTAACAGATTGCAAAGGCAAACCTGGTCCGAGCCTCAGCATGAAAGGAACATTGACAGCACCAACGACATGGCCAGCACTAAACTCATCAGGGGTCCTGCACAGTGCAAAATTTTCCAATTAGATGAAGTAAGTTGTAGCTAATTAAACCAAAAATATATATGATCATGATTAGTACCTAACGTCCAGGTAACGATGACCAGCTTGAAGTAGTTCAATCTTTCCTTTTAGATACCTACATGTTACACCTCGAGTAGGATCATTCTTCTTTTGTTTTTATGATCAATGATCATTGGGGATGAGACTAGCCCTATTTTGTAGTTATGTTGTATTAACTTGATATATTATGCAAAATAATTTAAAGGTGGGTCATTCAACTTTGGAGCCTTCTATGTGCGAATTACATGTCGTTGAACCCCTAAAATTATGATGGCTAAACTAGGGTGCTAGACGGGTGGGTTGTGTAAGACCTATGAGCCCGATAGGTTAGATGATTGTATGATTGTGTGGATGGGCTTATACGATGCTCCTACTTAATCCTATGTTGTGTGACAAATTAGATCCGATAGGTTGCATGTTATAATTGTGAAAAATTTATATTGAGAATTATGATGTTGTGCCTAGGGGTGTAAATGAGCCGAGTCGAGTCGAGTACTGGGGTGATCGAACTCGACTCGACTCAGAAGATTGAAAGCTCGAGCTCGACTCGGCCGAGTTCTATTTTGCTGAGCTCGAGCTCGACTCGATCGCAAACTCGGTAATCTCGAGCTCGACTCGGCTCGACTCGATTATCGAACTCGAGTCGAGCTCGAGCTCAATTATTTTTATTTGATTGTTCTCTCTATTTAATTGAATTAAATGATGGAAAATTAAATCCCAACAATATAAATGAGTCATCTTACAAATTCTACTGAAATAAAATAGCAAGTTTACAAGCTTACGGTTCAAATAAATTAGACAGTCATTGAAATAAACTAGTAGTCTTGTCTGAGTTTTGGAATAAAACATAATAAAAAATAGTAAGCTTCAACCACCATATATTCTCCTCCAACTCCAACATGCAATTAGCTACAAACCTGCAACAAAAGGAAAAAAAATATTGAGCTTCAACCACTATATATTCATCTTCTCATTAAAAACAAAACAAGATCAAATGAAATCATCATTTTGCAAATATCAGTGTTTGGTTCAAATACATGAAACCTATTTTAAGTAGAGCATGAAAACTCCCATATCAATGTATAAGTCACAGACACACATTTGCTGTATGAGGACTTCTCTAGAGTCATAGTTGACAAGCTGCCATTACAATTAAACCAATTACTTCAACTAGCAAGTAGCAATTGTACCAAAGTCAGTCCTATACACGAATTCATGCATCAAATTGTATGTACCTTCCATCATCAAGGAATGGGCAACATAATTGGTTGTTCACAATTCAGTCCTCTAGAGTCATAGTTGACAAGTTGGACTGTTTGTTCACTATCTTCATTAATTGGTTGCAAGCTCAGCTTTCTTTGATGCTTCTGATGCATTTTTCGCTTCATACATGCATCCAAGTGTCTGGAGAGGTGGGTAGTGCTCTTACTCTTCAATATGGATAGTTGAGCTTTGCAATGTATACACCCTGCTTTGTTTCCATCAACAATTTCATGAAATTCTAACCACACTTTAGATGTCTTTTCTCTTTTCTTCGGTGCAAAATGTGGATCATCTTCAGCAGTATGACATTGACTACTGGTATTGTTAGTATTTGCAGTAGACCTAGCAGCAGCATCATCAAAGGTACTCGGAGTTTCAATGGGTGAAGATTGATCATCAGTTGAGTTCTGCGAAGCTGGTAGTGGTACATTCACTTGCACTGATGAGACTTCAGGAGGAGAGAATGCCATTTTTGGATCTGAAATGATATTTAAAATAATATCACTACATTATTCAAACTAAATAGAACATATTATCACATAATGAAATTAACAAAGAATCACAACTAATTGAATAGATCACAATCAATAAAAAAAATCATTTGCCCATAGCGAAACAACAAAATAAAAGCTTATAACTTGAAACATTCAACAAAATTAAATTTAAAAAAAATAGAGAAAACATGAAAAATGGTACCTCAAGTAGAGCCTCCAGATGAAATAAAACTCTGTTAGCTCGTGGTATAACCTGCAAGCCTGGATTAAAAGAAAGAAAAAAGATATTTAAAACACACAAAATTATTTATATAGCACCCATGTATAACTGCCAGTCAGTTTCTATTTTTTTTTTCAAAGACTATTTTGAAATAATCACTTATCAGTTGTTGTTATGTAGAGATAGACAACTTATTAGTTGGATGGTTCACAATCAATTAAAAAAATTAACAATCAATTAAAATTATCACAGAATGAAATTAACAAAGAATGACAACTAATTGCATGGTTCAAAATCAATTAAAAAAATTTCATATGCTATACAGCCTATACACCAATACACGCCACAAACAATTCTATCATTTTCCCAAGAAATACTATAGTCAAACCTATTCACTTAATCTCTTAGATATGCCGTGTCATTATACAATTAGATCCTAATTTCTTAGTGCTTTTACAAAGTTAAATTGATTGTCATATATTTTTGCTAGGCAACACTCGAATATTGAATGGATCAGATGAGAGAATTAATTAAATAGGGCATGCATTCAGATACTGAATGAAACTTAATTTTAGTACAACCTTAAAAAGAGAAAGACTGTGTGTGAAGTGCAAGGAAGCATGTCTGCAAAATAAAAGGATTGCAGAATTTGGAATAGCAAAATACAGAATTTAGAACAACAAAATAAAAGGATTGTAGAATTCTCCATTAAATTACTTGAATTCACAATATACACAAAATATAGAATTATCACTGTTCCAACATAAATTATCCAGCCAAAGCTAATAGCTCACCGTCATAGCTGCATTTTGGTACTCCTTCAACAACAAAACAGTCAGAAATTGGCCAGCCAAACTATGCCTTGCCTCCACAGTCTCACAGGCTCACAGCTCAGAGACGAGTGATGATGGACTTGGACTGTAATAATCCATCATGGAGAGATTTCTCATTTTTGCGGAATCAGCATTGTAGCCGGAGGAGTGGTCGGCGTGCGGTATGCGTAACTGCGAGTTGGGAGGGAATACGGGAATAAGCAAATAGCGGCTAGGAATTAGGTTGGGAGGATTGGGAGGCGGGGGAATTACAACTAGGGTTTGAAATGAATCATCTCTTATCTCTATTCCTTTTATATGCTAGGGTAGAAATGTAAATACTAGACAATAGAAAGGGTAAAAATGTCAAACCACCCTTAAGCTCGATAAGGCTTGCGAGCCTATTGAGTTGCATATAATGAAGCTCGAGCTCGAGCTCGAATTCTGATCGAGTAGCTCGAGCTCAAGCTCGACTCGACTTACTTCAAGTCGAGTTTGAGTTTTGTTCGAGTTAATCCCGAGTAGCTCGCGAGTAGGCTCAGCTCACTTACACCCCTAGTTGTGCCTTATTATGCTAATTGACCTTAGCTTCCGCTCAATTTACTATAAGAACACAATTATAAGTGAGTAAATTGTATGTTAAGTGACGTGGCCAAATGGAGTAGTTTGGGGCGTTACAGATGTCAATCCTAAAGCCACTATCCCCGAAAGCCATTCTAGAGGATCAGCAATGCATGTAAGAGAGGTTTAAAGAGGAGACGAAGAAAACATATGGAACAGTTATTTGAAAAACCGCAGGTTATTCAGGCTGGAAGTCGGGAGTAATGACCAAGTAAGACTTCAAATCTCAACTCAGCTGAAGCGAAGATACAGTCGCCTTGAAGCATGGTCAACCAGCTGAAAAGGATGTCGCATCTAGACCAGTCAAGGTCTACTATTCAAAGCTTAAGAAAAGCTATAATGGGAAGAGACTGGAAGACATCTACAAATGAGTAAGCCATCAGTCCAACTGAAAGCCAAGAGAGACTGATGAAGAAAGAGCCAGCTTGAAAGCTCAAGACGGAACTGAACTGATCAAAGATCAGTCAGTTGGGAGAAGAAGACTCTAATGAAAACCAATTGGAATTAAGAGCTGAAAGCTCTAAAGCCTCGCTGCCGAAATCACAAGCTGAAAGCTAAGGTAGCTGATCAAAGGCATTCCAGGACTGAAGCTTTAGGCAAAAGAGGAACTGCCAACTGGATGATCTCAGAGCTGAAAGCTGAGATAGCTGAGACCCCATCAGCTGAAGTCCAAAACTGATAGCTGAAGTAACTGCTCTCTGACAAGCAGTTATTGAAGATCCTGACAGGAAATCGTTGGAAAATCCTGACGATCCTGGAACAGAAGCCATCACTTCAATGGCTAGTTCATTCAAGCTTTAACGGATACAAGCATTAAAATGCCATTGGTGGAATCAACTGAACCACCAATCTCAACGGTCACTAAGATCACTCATCTATATAAGAGAGTGAATCTCATTCTGACTAAAGAGACTTTTTGAGATTATTTTCGCAAATCTATATTTTGCAGGACGAGCTGTGGATTCATATTACATTGTTGATGGATTTCTGTTTAAGGATGCAAAATTGTGTGTGCCTGATTGTTCTATGCGAGAGTTGTTTATTTTGGAGTCACATGCAGGGGGTCTTATGGGTCATTTCGGAGTCAATAAGACGTTAGATCTTTTGCATGAGCATTTTTATTGGCCTCGCATGAAACGGGATGTTGAAAGAGTCTTTGCTAGGTGTATTATATGTAGGAAGGCTAAATCCACTTCGAGTCCATTTGGTCTTTATACGCCTTTGCCGGCGCCATCTGCTCCTTGGGTAGATATCTCTATGGATTTCATTTTGGGTTTGCCTCGATCAAAGTCTGGCAAAGATTCTGTGTTGGTGGTAGTTGATAGGTTTTCCAAAATGTCTCACTTTATTGCCTGCAGAAAAACTGATGATGCTGTTAATATTGCCAATTTGTTCTTTCGTGAAATAGTTCGTCTACATGGCATCCCTAGAACCATTGTTTCTGATAGGAACTCGAAATTTTTGGGCCATTTTTGGAGAGTTTTGTGGGGGAAGTTGGGTACTAAACTATTATTTTCTACTGCATGTCATCCACAGACAGATGGTCAGACTGAGGTAGTAAATAGGACGTTAGGTACTCTTCTACGTGCATTAGTGAAAAATAATCTGAAATCGTGGGAAGAATGTTTACCATTTGCTGAGTTTGCATATAATAGGGTCGTGCATTCTTCTACACATATGTCGCCTTTTGAGGTAGTTTATGGTTTCAATCCGTTGACTCCAACGGATCTTATTCCTTTGCCTATTGATCATCTTTCGAGTTTGCAAGGTATTCGTAGGGCTGAACAGGTTCGAGAGATGCATGAAAAGGTTAAGACGAGGATCGAGCTTCAAGGAGTTCGAAATGCAGCTAAGGCGAACACGCACCGTAAGCAAGTGTTATTCAAACCCGGTGATAAGGTTTGGGTTCACTTCAGCCCGGGACGTTTTCCTAACTTGAGAAAATCGAAGCTGATGCCTCATGGAGATGGACCGTTTACTGTAGTTTCTCGAATCAATGACAATGCTTACCGACTTGATCTGCCTGGTGAGTATAAATGTTATCCAACGTTTAATGTTTCTGATCTCTCTCCTTTTCCTGTAGATGATTTTATGAGGAGAACCCGAATTCGAGGTTGAATTCTTTTGAGGAAGGGGGGAATGATGAGCTCGGTGCTAGCATTGATGATTCAAATTCCGAGTTGCAGCTTAGAGGTCCAGTGACGAGACTTAGAGCCAAGAAGCTGCAAGGATACCTTCAGTGTTATGTCGGGAAGAAGCTGGAGGATGTTGGAGCTGATTTCAAACAGCCCAAGTTGGTGACTATTTTAAGCATCGAGGAGCTCGATTGAAGCTATGGCAAAGTCATTCCTTGCTGATTTAATTAGTTAATTTATTTATTTCCAGTCTATTATTTCAGTTATGGATTTATTTATTTAGCAGGCCCAATTATCACAATCTGTTTAAGTGATATTGGACCCAGTAGTAGTTTTAATTAGCCCAGTTCAAATTCTAGGCCCACGACACTTTAATTTTTATTCCTTAGGTTTATTATTTAGGGATTTTCGTTTCTATGGAAGATTAGACACGTTTTGAATGAAAAAACAGCGCAAAGCTTTTCAACTTGTCTCAAAATTCAACAGTTCTTTAGTAGAGTTTGTTTCTGGCGAATTCAAGCTTGAAATCTATTGCCTCGTTCATGATATCTCGTAGTATCCGGGTTAGACAGCCATTGAAGGTTACTCCATAGGCGCGTTCCGAGTTCTCGTCGATTCGGGGTTCGTTTCGGGTAAGTTTCACCTGTCCTTTTCGTTTTTCTTCATCATCGATCCTTCCACCATCACCTCAGTCACCACCCACGTCCCTAACACTCCCATATCATCAACAACGTGCTCAAAATCGTCCCACTCCAGATCGAAAGTCGGATTCATCGATTTAGGTTTAAAAACCCTAAATCGGGTCAGAAACTTCCCACCATTCGATCTCTTAAAACACTTGGCCAAATTAGCTGAATTTTGGATATGTTTTGAATCTCTACAGATTGTGCCTTGTGTTAAAATTTGAGCTCAATCTGAGGTCGTTTTCATATGTTTCTGTTCGAGTCTTTATTTTAGGGTTTTACGGTTTATTTGGTTGTTTTGTGTTTAATTCTTGTTGAATTCGAATTCTTTGATTTAGTATAGTATATTGGGGTTCTTAATTCAGTATTGTTTAGTTTATTGTTGGGTTGAATCACATACTTAGTTGACATTGTTCGATTATTTGCTTCTGCGTTATATTTGGTCGTATCAGTAATTCCCTCGCATACTCAGGAGGATATTTGAGGTAACCCCTCTTCTATTCTATAGCATGCCTAAGGGTACAGTTGACATCAGATTTAAGCTAAGTTTGGGCCCAAAAGAAAAGAAAAGGTTTTGCGGATATGAAGAAGGCTTTTGCGTTTTGCTCTCCATATACCGCCAGTTTTTTATTGGATATTTCTCGAGTTATTAAAGAAGCTTTTATTAAAACCAACTAAGTACATTATTGCCCACGCCCCCTCTTTTTCAAATGTTTTCAAGTTGAGATACGGAGGATGATGGTGGCTGTGGATGTGGGTTGGCTGCCAAGATTGTTTTGCTATTATATAAGTTTTTTTTGAAATCCCATGATGTTTTCTGCTACTCTTATACACTCTTTTTAATTTCATTCAAGTTCAATTATGTTTATCGAGATTCTAAGGATATTCTCCAAGACATGATTATCTATATATATAACTGATGCATATTCAGTTTTATCTCTGCTCCTCGAGTATATTTTCCCTTCGCCTATGAAGAGGCTTGTTCATGTTGGTATCTGTCTATCCACTTTGACATGTGAATGGGTCTATGCTTGTTGGTATCTGATTAGTTAGCCATTTTATTTCGCTAAAGCATGTTCCCTTTTTAATCAAGTAAACCCAAGTATCATCGTCTATTCTTTGAAAATATATCTTTATTCATAAATCCTCTTTTTTAATTTCCCACCTTTATTCGTTAATCCTTTAATAACACCCCATCCCCATTCGTTAATCCCTATCTCGGGACCGGGCTATTACAGATGGTATCAGAGCAGGCTTGCAACTCTGCAGACCTGTCTCTTTGTTTAAGTTAAGCTAAGTCTTTATGTGCATATGAATTGCTTCGTGATATGTCACAGCAGCAACCCACAGCTCGCCATCACCCTCGTATCTTCAACTAAAATCAAAGTATGATAGTATAAAGAATTTAGATTTTGAATTCATAAATTTTGAATACTGGAAATGAAGATATTTGAGCAAGCATACCTCTTTTATGGATAAAGGGGAAAACATTGAGAATGAAATTCCAATTAAAAAGTATTCAGGTAAAATGATTTTCTGAGGAAGAAAGTTTGAGAAAGAAGTTCTTGATTACGAAGGAAAGTGTTTAAAAATTTATTTTTAAACCTATATCTTAAAGAAAAGATAAAAGCTTCGAAGAAGAGTTCTCAATTTAAAAGAAAAGGGTTGATTCATTCTCAAATTTTTTTTTAAGGAAAAAGGTAAAATTTATGATTAAAGGCTTTGGGCACCAAATTTTTTTGTAAAAGTCAACTGCAAAAATGATATATGCATGCTAGATAAATAGTCTGAATCTAGATGATAGCATAATCTCAGGAGAACCTTAGGCCTCCCTTTTATAATCTAGATTGATTAAGCTTCATGTTTCTAGATGGTTAAGCATCGTTAGACTGCTAGGAATAATGTGCCTCTTTTCCGTCATGTTCAAGAAATGAACGACTTTGGAAGAACGTTAGGAAATGTATCTGACTTGGAAACATGCATCTGCATGTGTGAGCAAGCACCGCCCGCTGAAAGGCCAACAATATATCGCATCCTGCAAAGCACAATCACCCGTGATCCTGAGACGTATGATGTAATCAGGAACCTGACAGAATTCTCCTCAGCCTTGATGGCTTTTTGGGAGTCAAAGTATGACCATGTAAACGCTCTGGCCGAGCAGAAGCCCTCCCTCATGGTAGAACTAGAACTGCTAAGGGCGACTCTGAACAGTCCCCCTGAATTTCAGGCACCGTGTCCTCGGGCTGTAGGAACCTTAGAAGCAAGACCCGGGACATCGAGTCTTTGTCCTCCAGAATGCACCAGTGGGCCCCTGCATATCAAACGTTTGCCCCTCAGAGTCTGGGACAGTGTATGCCCCATCAATTCCCCGAAGAAAGCATGAGAAAGTTCAAGTTCGAGGTACCAGAGACAGATGAAGATGATGAAGAAGAGGACCCAGAGAAGGAAAGCAAGAAAGAGGTGGAATCATCATGCAGAAGGAAAGGAAAAGGGCCCAGCGTATAGTTAAGCTTTAGAAGTAGGCAAAGAAGGTGTGTTGTTAGAACACCTTGCTGATTTGTCTATTTGCTTTAATCCAGATCTTATTCTATAAATGTATTAATCAACCCCTTTAGATTTTAATAGTGGCAGTAATCCTCCAAAGACTGCCCTATTTTCGGATGTTACTAAGAATCTCTTTCTTATTAATGCCAAAAGTCCTCTTATGAGGTAATTTTCCCACTTTTCTTGATCTATCCTGCGTAATCTAAAGACCTTATCCAAAGGCATTTTATTTTGCTTTGTGCAAATTCGAGCGAGCGTCGCTAATGTTTTAGAATATCGTTGAGAAGACATCAAGCTGAGAGAACGAGGCCGCAGGCAAGCAAGACCCGAACCGCGTCTCGAAAGCCAAGAATGTGTTCCTCAATCATAATCTTCTATCATTTAATAATTTAGGAGACCCGATGAGAGTCGAGAGATGGGTTTGTTCCTTAGAAGTAAATTTTCGATTTTATAGCTTGTTCGAAGGATGAGGAATTAGGTTGTGCTCTTTTATGCACATGGATAGTACAGGCTACTAGTGAGAGCCCGTTCGAAGAACGATAACCTAGGAGCAATGGACGGAGTATGATCGGGAAGGTTTCAAGTACGAGTTATATTAGAAGTATATTCCGGATTGCTATCGTAAGGCAAAGGAGATGGAGATCTAGAACCAGAGGTAAGGAAAGAGGACGTTGTCAAAGTACGATCAAGGGTTCAATCAGTTATCAAGGCATGCCCCCATTTGTGGTTTCAGACGAGAAGAAAATCCATATAGATCAGGTCGCTTTGTCGTATCCCTTCTAATAGGTGAAAGTGATCCCCATATGTTACCTTTTCCAGCCAGGTGTAGCTAATTGAAGGCCAATCGACTCATGCTATTTCGTAGCAACCTAGTAAAGAAGAAGATGCGTGAAGATCAAGGAAAGAAAGAGAGAGAACCTGAAGAAGATCGTTAAGCAGATAGACCTAAAAGTGGTAGATTAAAAGTTTCAATAAGAAAGGAAGTTTTGATGAGTCTATTCATTCATTCTCGTGTCAATTAAATCAATCATCTTTCAACAGCTTCATATTAATTGAAATTCTTCATTTATAACATTTGAATTTCTTCAATATTATATCCTTTTGGACAAATTGTAACCTTCTGATGATACTTCTTTGATCACCCAGAATTATTAATAGCATTCCCTTGTTAGGATATACCGACGCCTTTGCAAATAGTCAGTATGATTCTCAGTGCTGATCATTGATTATCTTCCATACCTTTGCATCATGCAAGAACCCCTTTTGAATTTATAAGTCATCTAAAGAAGGCAATGTTTTTAGTATATATAACCTAGTGTTATATCTCTTCCAGCTTTTGGAACTTGTTAAAGAATTATTGATTAAGATAAAGTCAGAGGCATTCATTTTATTTTGCTCCCACTCATAGAGCTCGAGTGTGGACCCTTTGAATATAGCAGAAAGTATAAAGTAATATTCTTTTTTGGAAGAGTAAAAGGAAGTAGTCCCAATAGGAAGTAGAATCCAAGTAATGTTAGTTAGTGTCCTCCTAGTAGGACGCGCATCTCTAGGTAATATTTTTCAGCTCGTTATGTTCATGAGGCAATCTAAGAAATGGCGATAGGTAAGATTCAAGCTTGTATTCAAGGTCAAGACATGCGATCTTTACGCCTGCAAGTGATGGTGACCTCCAGCAAAAGCTATAAAGTCAAAATACCGTCAAAAAGTGGTTGCGACGAAGAAAGATGAAGGAGAGTTTGCAATAAAAGGCTTTTCAGGCATAAGAAAATTTCCAAGACATATTTTCAAAGGAGCCATCAGAGCTACCACCATATAGGCAAGTGAAATTCGCTATCGGTTTAGAACCAGGATCTGCACAAGTTCGAAAGCCCCTTTCGGAATGGCGCCTGAGGAGTTGCAAGAACTCAGGATTCAACTGCAAGAGTTATTAGACCTAGGTTTTATCCAACCTAGTGTGTCACCTTGGGGAGCCCTAATCTTGTTCGTGAAGAAGAAGGATGGCACATTGAGAAAGAGCATCGACTATAGAGAGCTTTATAAGCTGGCCATTAAGAATCGATACCCTCTCCCAAGAATAGATGATCTCTTTGATCAAAGCCTAAGGGAGCAACTGTCTTCTCAAGAATAGACTTAAGATCTGGGTATCATCAACTGAAGAACCGAAAGGAGGATATTCCTAAGACTGCTTTTAGGATTGGCTATAGACATACGAGTTTGTGGTAATGCCATTCAGATTGACCATCGCCCCTGCAGTGTTCATGGATTTAATGAACCGAGTTTTTTTTTCACCCATATCTAGATAAGTTTGTGCTAGTTTTCATAGATGATATCCTCATCTATTCAAAGGATGAAGAGGAGCATCAAGAGCACCTAAGAGTGGTGCTGAAGAAGTTAAAGAAGAGAAAGGCTTTACGCTAAGTTTAATAAGTGTGAGTTTTGGCTCAAGGAAGTTATGTTTCTAGGTCATATAGTTTAGTAGAAGGAATCAAGATGGAGCCAGCCAACCAGCCAAGATTGAAGCTGCAAGTGACTCGAAGTCTCCAAGGAACATGAAAGAGATAAGAAGTTTTCTAGGACTCGCGGGATACTATCGCAGATTCATCGAAGGATTCTCGTCAATATCTAAGGCTACGACGCGATTGTTGAAGAAGGACTTCAAGTTAGGTGGACGCCCGAGTGCGAGGAAAGTTTCCAGACCTTAAAGAATATATAACCACAGCCCCAGTGTGTGCCATTCAGGGAGAAAATGAAGATTTCGTAGTTTACACTGATGCGTCGAGAAAAGGATTAGGATGCATGCTGATGCAGTAAAGGAAGGCGATTGCTTATGCTTCGAGGCAGCTTAAGAATCACAAGTAGAACTATCTCACGCATGACTTAGAATTAGCAGCAGTTGTGCATGCGCTGATGACCTGGAGGCACTATCTCTATGGAGCTAAGTGTGAGATCTTCTCGGATCATAAAAGCTTAAACTATTTCTTCAAGCAAAAGCAAAAGGATCTTAGCATCGGCAGAGAAGATGGCTAGAACTTGTAAAGGATTACAACTGCACGACTCACTACTACCCAGGTAAGGCAAATGTGATAGTTGATGTCCTAAGTAGGAAGGAGAAGGTAGATTTAGGGATCGAGGTGCTAACACCACCTGAAATCATTTAAGCACAAATCGCCGCGATAGTCGCTCATCCTGACCTGAGGTAAAGGATAGTTAAGGCTTAGAAAGGAAATGAGTTTCTCAAGAAGAAAAGACTAGAAGCACGATTAGATAGCTCGCAAGACTTCGCAGAAGCCGCCGATAACGCGCTCTTATTTAAGGAAGGCCTTGTGTGCCGAGCAAGGAAGAACTAAAAGAGGAAATTATGTGCGAAGCACATGACACGCCATATACAGCACATCCCGAAAGCACTAAGATGTATCAAGACCTTAAGAGGAACTTCTAGTAGAACATCATAAAAAGAGAGGTAGCCGCCTTCATAAAAGGGTGTTGATCTGTCAAGCAAGTGAAGCCTTCAATTAAAACTTTCTGGTTTGATCCAACCCATAGAAATTCCTGAATGGAAGTAGGATCAAAGTAGTATAGACTTTGTGGTAGGATTACCAAAGTCTAAGCGGTGGAATACCGCTATCTGGGTAATCGAGAATCAATTATCAAAAGCAGCACATTTCATTGTTGTTATATGACGAATGGGCTAGATCAATTAGCCCAGATATATGTTAGGAAATTTGTGCAAAATGCACGATGTGCCGGTCTCGATTATATCAGATCGTGATACGAGATTAACGTCAAGATTTTGGAGGAGTCTACAAGAAGCAATGGGACCAAAGCTCAATTTCAGCACGACATTTCATCCTCAAAACTGATGGCTAGTCCGAAAAGACTGTCTAGATTCTAGAAGACATGCTTAGAGGAGTAGTCATCAATCAAAGAAGTAGCTGGGAGGAGCTACTGCAATTGGTAAAGGTTGCGTATAACAACATCTACCAGTCATCAATCGACATGGCCCTATATGAAGCCCTGTTCGGAAGGAAGTATAGATCGCCCTTGTATTGGGACGAAGTTAGAGAGAGAAGGATAGTTGGATCTGAAATGGTCTAGGAAGTGGTCCAGAAGATCGAGCTTGTTCGTCAGCGAAACACGGAGATTCAAGGTAGATGGAAGGCTTACGCAGATCAAAGAAGATCGAAACTCAGTTTTGACATTGGAGATAAAGTGTTCTTGAAGATGTCTCCGTCAAGGAGTGGTTAGTTTTGGAAAACGAAGTAAGCTAAGGCCCAGATTTGTTGGACCTTTTGAGATTTTAGAAGGTGAATAAAGTAGCCTACAGGTTGGCCTTACCACCCAACCTGAGTGACGTTCATAACGTCTTTCATGTCTCAATGTAGAGAAAGTACATGTTTGATCCAAAACACGTGGTTAATAAGAAAAAGATAGTCCTGGATGAGGACTTAGCATGCGAAAGAAGCCTTAGACCATTATGGATCAAAAGATCCAGAAGTTAAGGAACAAGGAGATCAATCTTGTACATCTGATCTGGAACCATCATGGTTCAAAAGAAGCAACATGGGAGCTCGAATCCGAGCTACTCAAAAAGTACCCTGATATCGTTTATCATGGTCAGTAAATTTTGGGACGAAATTTCTTTAAGGGAGGTAGGATGCAACACCCTAGATTTTTGATTAAGGATTAGAGGATTCTTAATGATAATTAAGAAGTTAAGGAAGAATTTTAATTAAGGTTAATTAAGACCAGATGTCAGTCACGACTTTAGGGGTCAGTTTTCGTGAAATCGTCTTTTCAGAAAATTTGATCTTAATAATTTTATGGCCATTCGTGGTCTCGTTAGAAAGGTTTTAACTCAAGGAGCATGCCGGTGTTTTCGGATTTTAATTCTGAAGTCATTTGAGTTCCCAGTGATGAAAAACGTATTTAAAAGGTGAATGAATAGTGACTTTTGCGTGCGTTCGTGTTTGAGAAATTTACGAAATCCTCCTCGATGATCCGAGTCTAGTTCTGACAGGCCCCTCTTATGGGAAATGACTCAAGGATTTCGTTGGCATTCACGGATTTTCATTCTGAGGTCAATCGAACGCTCGGGAGCAAAATCTGTCAGTCTGAGTGAATAGTAAAAAGTAATTCCAAAAAGGGAATCTTTACTCGTCTTTCTTCTGACAACCTCGTCTTCATCACGAATCAAGTTGGTTCACTAGTATTTGAGCCAACGAGTCTCTCAGTATTTTTAGATTTCGTGTCTGAGGTCATTTGGACCTCGACATCGAATAAAGCAACTTTTAACCGAACCCGGGGTAACTTTTGCAGTATTCTTGCACTGAAGTGGCTTCCCTTGGAATCCAAAACTTTTCCTATAAATACAAGGCCACCCCTCCATTCATTTTGCTCATTTCCAATTCATTCACTTCCAAGCTGAGAGAGTGAGAAAGCTTTGAGAGCCGAGAAAGTTCTGTCGAAGTAAAAATGTATTCTTCGTGAGTGTTCTGCAAGACGACGAACAGAATGGTCTGGAAGGGATGCGGTGAGGGAAGGTGGTAGGGGCACCGTTGGGTTTTAGTGGGTGGCTCTGCCGCTGTTGTGACTCGACGAGACACCAAGCTAGCCACCTTCCTTCGACGCACCTAACCCTGTCCATTCTTGTTCGTCGGTCTCGATTTCCATTTATTTTCCATCTTTCAATTCCGCATTTACTTTCCGTTCTTCGCGTTCTTCATGTTCTTCATTATTACTCATTTATTTCCAATGAGCGGATTTTATGGTATGAATTTATTTGTACCGATTCAATTTTAAGATACGAGTTTGAGCACCCCATATGCCAAAACTTCTAAAGGGTTTTTCTTTATAAAAATGCCCTGAATAAAGTTCCCTTAAGAGTAAAAATATTTTGATGATCTGGGAGCTGCGTATTAAGATAATAAACATTATAAGATTTACTTCATAGCTAAGAAAGCTTAGATTTTGACCTCATGGTAGTCTTTTATTGAAATTAAGTTGCCGGATAATCTTGTAGGCACAGAAGAAGGAGACTTCTAGTTGAGACCAGAATCATAATCTAGATCTAGCTTTCCAGATCAGTTTACTAGGTGGGTTTTTATTATATAAAAATATATTTTGGGTTATTAAGCCCTGATATTTGTAAAATGAATGTGATTGAATATCCAACTCATGATTATATTTGATGTGCTCTCCTGACTCATATAAGTCTTACTATTATTTTTGGTGACAAAATTACAATGGTTCACAATATCAAGCCCCAAGCAAATTGGGGCAGTGTTCAATCTTAAGCAGCCGGGTTGTGTACACGAACTGACTCACCGTAAGCGTTCTAGGGGAGAGTGGCGCACAATGATGGAACTAAAATGATTTTGTATACATGGAATTCACAAATTTTCTATTTTAATTGCTTTCCATGATTGTAATACCCCAGATTTTCGATTAAGGATAAGAGGATTCTTAATGATAATTAAGAAGTTAAGGAAGAAGTTTAATTAAGGTTAATTAAGACCAGATGTCAGTCACGACTTTAGGGGTCAGTTTTCGTGAAATCATCTTTTCAGAAAATTTGATCTTAATTCTTTTATGGCCATTCGTGGTCTTGTTAGAAAGGTTTTAACTCAAGGAGCATGCCGGTGTTTTCGGATTTTAATTCTGAAGTCATTTGAGTTCCCAGTGTTGAAAAACGTATTTAAAAGGTGAATGAATAGTGACTTTTGCGTGCGTTCGTGTTTTGAGAAATTTACGAAATCCTCCTCGTTGATCTGAGTCTAGTTCTGTCAGGCCTCTCTTATGAGAAATGACTCAAGGATTCCGTTGGCGTTAACGGATTTCCATTTTGAGGTCCATCGAACGCTCGAGAGCAAAATCTGTCAGTCAGAGTGAATAGTAAAAAGTAATTCCATAAAGGGAATCTTTGCTCGTCTTTTTTCTGACGACCTTGTCTTCATCACAAATCAAGTTGGTTCACTACTATTCGAGCCAATGAGTCTACCGGTATTTTTAGATTTCATGTCGGAGGTCATTTGGACCTCGACATCGAATAAAGTAACTTTTAACCGAACCCGGGATTACTTTTGCAGTATTCTTGCACTGAAGTGGCTTCCCTTGGAAGCCAAAGCTTTTCCTATAAATACAAGGCCACCCCTCCATTCATTTTGCTCATTTCCAATTCATTCACTTCCAAGCTGAGAGAGTGAGAAAGCTTTGAGAGCTGAGAAAGTTCTGTCGAAGTAAAAAGGTGTTCTTCGTGAGTGTTCTGCAAGACGACGAGCAGAGTGACGTGGAAGGGATGCGGTGAGGGAAGGTGGTAGGGGTGCCGTTGGGTTGTAGCGGACGGCTCTGCCGCCGTTGTGACTCGACGAGACGCCAAGCTAGCCACCTTCCTTCGACGCATCTAACCCTGTCCATTCTTGTTCGTCGGTCTCGATTTCCATTTATTTTCCGTCTTTCAATTCCGCATTTACTTTCCATTCTTCCCGTTCTTCATGTTCTTCATTATTACTCATTTATTTCCGTCTAAAGTTAGTATTTCAATTTTTATTGAAGTTCCAAGTTAATAGCGTTTACGTTATATTGCTCGCTTTATTCCTATTGTTATGATTCTCGTTATTAATTCTTGTAATTAGTCTCGTTTATTCCGTTTAAGTCCCGTTCAAGTTATGTTTAAAGATTTCGTCATTATTCTAATTATTTAAACAGGATTATCGTGTTATGCCGTTATAATGCCGATTTCTTTTAAAGTTAAAACATGCCATTTCATGTTAATTTAAATTATTAAAGCATGTTTTTAAAATTATTATAAGTGTTCTTCGTGTTCTTGGCGTTCATCGAAGGAATCGACGAACACTGAAGAAACCCAGAAGAAGAGGAAGAGATTGCCTAGAATTGGGCGGAAGAGAGAGAAAGAGAGAGGTCGCCGAGGTGGAGGGGGGGGGGAGGGGTGCGCCGCCGCGCAACACCCCCAGAGGCCAAAGGGTGCCCGCCGGCGTACCCCTGCGCCGAGGCGGGGGGTTGTCCGCCGGCGCCAGTGTGCGCCGAGGCACCCCCGCCTCCCCCGTGTTATTTTCCACCGAATTTTCCGGCTATTTTTCGTACCCCATTTTCGAGTTTTTTGAGTTTTTCGAGCCGTGTTATTCCCGAGTTATTTCCAACTTTAAATTTAGAAAACTTTCAAGCTATTTCCGAGTTATTTCAAATAAACTCTTCAAGTTATTCTCCGTCAAAACATTTAGAAATCAAGACGAGATGTTCTTTAAATAAATTCTTCTCGAATTTATAAATTCGTAAAGTCGTGCAATCTGTAGATAAGTCTTAGATTTTAGTCTTGGAGTTAGATGTCATTATTTATCGCTTTAGATAGTTAATTTCTTCGAAGCAGGCCGCTAAGTCGATGATTCGACTTTTGTAGGAGGAAGTGAGTCTCATAGGAATTCGGAGAAGGATCATCAACTCGTTCCTTCATCTTCTATCCAGTAATCGAGGTGGGTAAATCTATACTTATCTAAAGTTTGAGCTATTAAGCTCTAGAAGTATGTTAGGGAAAATGAAATATCCAATAAAGCATTTTTGCTCTGCCTGATTAATCTCTGTACAAGGAAAGAAGGAAAGGAAAAATATTATATGTTGATTGAGCTCTTGGGCATGTTTAAGAAATGCTAGAAATGTTAAAGTATTGTTTATGCTTAGCATGAGATATTGAGAATTGTCTTTAGTTACAATTCGTATTTATTTACGTTCATCTCCTTGTATTTGAATGTTTATGCTTTGTTAAAGCTTGTATAGTTAAGGATTAAGGATTGCCTTGTTAGGGTGGCGTTAAATCCCTTATAGGCTGAAATCATGCTAATGTAAAGGATTAGTCTTGGACGTTAGCTCTAGGCTTGATAATTCCAGTAAAGTTAAGGAAGCTAAGGAATTAAGTTAATGTGATACCCCGACCCTTTTTGCTAAATTATAAATTATAATTTTAGTAAATGATTTCGAATTAATATTGTTGAATATTAATCATGTGAGTATGTTTGTATATTATGCCATTGTTTTATTGCAGGTTGTCTCACTCGAGCCGATACGTCATAGCACAGTGATGTTATACTGAGTGTGTAACACAGTTTGAATTTTAAATACTAAAGTGTCAAGTTATATGATAATGAATGGATGTGTTTATAATTAATTTTGTTTTGCCATAACTTGAACACCATAATGCTGAGTTGATCGGGGGTCTCGCTGTGTAATAAAAGTGTTTCGAATATCTAAGTCGTTTTAAAATGGAGTTAAAAATGTCCGGGAGTCAAAATAGAAGCGGGGTTGAAGGGAGCGCGGCCGCGGGAGGCTGCGCGCCCGTGGGGCGTGGGCGAGGCGCGCGCTTGCGGGGTGTGCGTGCTCGCGGGGGAGCATGGGCCGAGAGCATGGTCGTGCGGTCGCGGGGGCTGCGCGGTCGCGCGGGTCCGAGGATTTTCTACCTATAAATACAACACTTATCCCTTTTCATCTTCATTTCATTTCTCTCCTTGGGCGATTTCCTCCACCTCTCTCTCAAGAAATCCTTCAACTTTTGGAAGGGGATTCCACCATCATTATTCATCATCTAAGGTAATCTAACACCACTTTCCTCTTGATGATTAAGCTCCATTCTTGTGATTGGAACCTAGGGTTTGTTATCCAAAAATTAGGGTTCTTCGATTTTGTTGATCCTCTTGCTTTAATATCTTGAACATATGGTTTATTTACCTCTTTGAGACTATATGTGAAGTTATATCAAATTCCTATGGTTCATTGTTGCTAGGGTTTGGACTTTTGCCCTAATTTCCCTTGGTTTTGTTGATAATTGTATGGAGATGTTATGAGGGTTGTATGGGGTTGATTTTCATGTATGTTAGAGCCCTGGGATGAAGGTGTTTGTATTTGAAATGTTGGGTCTAAAGGATTTAAAATGAGTCATGAGCATGTGGTTTAAATGTGTGCCTGTAACGTGTTCGATCAAATGCTTCAAAGAGTTTTAATGTGTATTTTGAGTCCAAAATCATAGTATGAGCTTGTATATCCATGGTTGTGTATGTGGAAATGTTTGAAGACTTTAAAGCAAAGTATAGCATGAGTTTGGTCTAAATTATGATTTAATTAAATAACTCGACGACTAAAATGAAAAGAGAATTGGAAGGTGCTAGGTGACGTGTTGGGACTCGAGGTGGACAACTTGTGGGCGGCAAAAGAGTATTTTAAAGGTTGAGAAATTGTGAAAGCGTCTCATAAGGTGGGGTAACTCTAAACTGTGAACATGTGTAAGGTTATAGTTATTGTTGTGCTTTGATTGTATAAGTATGAAGGGTCTTCGGACCAGAGATAAAAGAGACCCTTCGGGGCATAAAGAAGATCCTTCGGGGTCGACAAAGAGACCCTTTGGGGCAGAGATCCTTTGAGATCGAATATAGACCTGTTAATGTCCTCCCTGGGGGGTAGTATGTCTGCGGGCATCCCTACAGGGCCAAAGATGTTCATTAACGGGGGCATCATGATGTTTAGACCCTACGGGGTTGAGACTAGTCTCCACAATGTAATGATAAGTCCATATGTTATATTTTCACTTGTGCAATTAGCTATAACTGTCTACAGTGTTCCCCACTGAGTATGTTGTTAAATACTCACCCCATTCATTCAATGAATTTCAGGTTGAGGAGTTCAAAGCCGGGGTAGGAGCGTTGTGAACACAAGAGAACCCCACAAGCTTGTGTTTATCTTTTGCATGCTCTTCTTTTGAAAATACTTACATTATTATCATTATTACATTGATCACTCTTTTTGTTTATGATCAGTGATTATTGGGGATGGGAATAGCCCGATCTTTTATAGGTTATGATGTGTATAACTTGATATTATGCCAAACAATTTGAAGGTGGGTCGTTCGATCTTGGAGCCTTTTATGCATGAAGTATGTATATTGAAATCATGGATGGTAGACGAGCGGGTTGAGTAAGACCTATGAGCCCGATAGGTTAGATGATTGCATAGTTGATGTGGATGGGCTTATGCAATGTTTCCGTTTGATAATATATATTGTGTGATAGTATAGATATGATAGATTGCATGCTAACTCGCGAAAATCTTACATTGAGAATTATGACGCCTTGCCTAGTCATGCTTTTTGACCTAAGCTTCCGCTCATATTGAATATAAACACACAAAATATGTAAGTAAATGGTATGTTAAGTGACGTGGCCAAACGGAGTAGTTTGGGGCGTTTCAGTTAAGGATTAAGAATAAGGAAGGAAGGCTAAGTTAAAAGAAGGAAGGTTAAGGAAGGAAGTTAAGAAAGGAAGAATATAGCTCTATAACCAGGATTGAGCTCAGAATTCATGATCTTTGATCATTAAAGGGAGTCACTGCTGGGTAATCCTCTCGCATACTCGGTAGGATATTTGAGGTAACCCGTCTTCTATCCTATGGCATGCCTAAGGGTACAATTGATATCAGGTTTGAGCTAAGGTTGAGCCCAAAAACAAAGAAAAAGTTTTGCGGATATGGAGAGGACTTTTGCGTTTTGCTCTCCATATACCGCCAGTTTTTTATTGGATATTTCTCTAGTTATTAAAGAAGCTTTTATTAAAATCCACTGAGTACATTAGTGCTCACGCCCCCTCTTTTTCAAATGTTTTCAGGTTGAGATACGGAGGATGATGGTGGCTGTGGATGTGGGTTGGCTGCCAAGATTGTTTTGCTATTATATAAGTTTCTTTTGAAATCCAATGATGTTTTCTACTACTTTGATACACTCTTTCTAATTTCATTCAAGTTCAATTATGTTTATCGAGATTCTAAGGATATTCTCCAAGACATGATTATCTATATATATAAGTGATGCATATTCAGTTTTATCCCTGCTCCTCAAGTATATTTTCCCTTCGCCTATGAAGAGGCTTGTTCATGTTGGTATCTGTCTATCCGTTTTGACCTGTGAATGGGTCTATGCTTGTTGGTATCTGATTAGTTAATCGTTTTATTTCGCTAAAGCATGTTCCCTTTTTAATCAAGTAAACCCAAGTATCATCGTCAATTTTTCGAAAGTATATCTTTATTCATAAATCCTCTTTGTTAATCTCCCACCTTTATTCGTTAATTCTTTAATAACACCCCGTCCCCATTCGTTAATCCCTATCTCGGGACCAGGCTGTTACAATGATATGCTTGAAATATGACTGGATATTCTGTTTTATAAAACGATTGTGAAGGTTTTTCTCAAAAGTACCTACCGAGTGCATTAGTATTCATGCCCAAAATCTTTTCAAATATTTTCAGGATGAGCTGCGAGATGTGGACGGCTGTGCTAAGGCTGAAGGACTATCTTTTGATGTATATGTTTCTTTTATGTATGGAGTCTAACTACGAACATGCTTCCTTTTAAGTTTGAATAAATGCACTACGTTCTTTTTCGCTTACTCTGATTATTGTTAGGGAGTGTTCGGTTCTCCGAATCCCATTTTCTTTATTGTTATGAAGTGTTCGATTCTCCGAATCTCATTTTCCTTACTGTTACGAAGTGTTCGGTTCTTCGAATCCCATTTTCTTTACTATTACGGAGTGTTCGGTTCTCCGAATCCCGTTACTTTCCGTCCCTAACAGGTGAAAGCCTGACAATTATTTACTTACCTTATTCAGATAGGCACTGATCGGTATTTTATTTCACCTAAAATACTACTTGCAAGTGTACGAGGTAATATATTGCAAAACAAGGTGAGCAAAGTCGTATCCACATAGACTGGCTATGCAAAGCAGCTAATTATCCAATTATGTTGTTTCACTTTATCTAGAGAACCAAATTAAAAGAATTGATTTTAATTAACTAAATGCTGTAAAATAAATAAATAAAATCAATCAGAGAAAACTGGATAAAAAGAAGAGGAAACGGATCATAGGGTGTTGATGCTAAATGGATTTCCCGACTTTTAGAGAATTTATTAAACCAATTTAATTCTAAATCTTGTAGGAGAATCACTAAATTATCTAGGCCCTCTCTCTCGAGTAAGTTCTAGACGTAGATTAGATTATAATTCTTATCTCTTGATCTCGAATTATTATCTAACTCCAATTCGTACCTCAGATTTATTCTCCTCACGACACCTACCAATCTCTCGATCTAGCAGACTCGTGTTATGCAATCCTATTCCGTTAATCTATTAACCTCTCTCGAGTGAATAACAAATTAATTACACATGTGTAAATGCTGATCAATTCATCCACACAAGATAATAATAAACAAGGATGCATAAATAAGATATAGAACGGAACAATAAATTATGTCAAATCATAAATCCATCAACATTCAACAACCCTATGATCTCAAAGAATTTAGCTACTCATGTTATATTTAAAATCCAAAGGAAACAAATAAACAAAAGCATTCAACATGATAGTTCTAATTGAATAAAGCATAAAACAAACTTAGTCTATGATGCGCTTCTTCAATCTCTCGATGGTCTCTTCTCTGTCTTCTCCGAGATGTCTCTGCTGTGTCTATAGGGTAAAAGTTTTTTTAATTTCGTGTAAAACAACCCTTAAATAGCTGGGAAAAAGTCCAAGCCCGAGATGGAAACGAACTGGGCCGAAAAGGAAAATCTACGGAAAAAGCCAAATAATAGGACGGTCCGTGCAAGATAGCACGGTCCGTGCAGTTCCTCCAGTGTCTTCTGCCTCGATTTCACTCCTTAGCACGGGTCGTGCAAGTATTGGACGGTCCGTGCTAACCCACTGGACTCCCGTTGTGCATGTTTTTGATGTTTTCTCGTCTTGATCAAGTCTCAACTCGAACCACAAAGGCTAGAAATAGGATTTCACCAATTCTAATAGCTTTTTAGTCTGAATTCCTGTAGAATTCCATCAAAACCCAATCTCTTCCAAACAAGTGAAATCCAAATGAAACATGAATTAAAGCACCTTTTGAGAAACATAAAAGAACTGAAATGCGGAATATCAAATGTGCAGTGCTTCAAAGAGAGTAAACTGAATTTTTGCCTTATCAAGTATGTAAATCAAAACCACAATGCACCGAGACAAACTTAAAAGAAATCGTGCCTTCAAAAAGTGAACCTCTCCAGGTGTGTATTTTTCTCTCATCACTCAAGTGTTTATAAGGTAGTGTTTACGCTCAAAATCAAATCACTGCATATAAATCTACCATAGGCTTGCAATCAATCTCATCTCTCCACTATAAAAACGTGTGCTTCAAAGTAAGAATCAACAAGGACTTTTCATTGGTTGTAATGTAGGCTTCGGCTAAGGTGGGAAAATTTTGACTAAGTGACTAAGTTAAAATAACTCCGATACCCTCCAAATAAATAACACTCCAACTCCTCAGTAGAATCCTTTTGGATCCTCCTCCAACCTTTTCAACCTTCTACAACGTTCACTCAATTTCTAGCCCCATTAGACTCTTCGAGTCTCATTTAATTTCCTTGGTATACTTTTTATTTTATTTTGCTCATTTTTTTCTTTCTTTTTTTTCTCTTTTTTTTTCTTCACTTCTTTGAAGTGATCAATGCGAGCATCTAAATCCGTACCAATTTTTCCGGGCAATACAACATCTATATCAACCCCAACTACCCATCATTCCATAAATTTTCAACTATCCTTTCTCCACAAATTTTCAAGGCAAAGGTAACTCAAAGAAATAGACTTTAAGGCTCAACATGGCTGACTAAAGATAATTATTTATCAGGACCAGTGCATGGATAAAGTATTAGCTAACAAAAATGGCCTTATATCACTTTCAAACTATCAACACACAACATGTAGTCTCGAGAGAGATATGGAGGCAAGTTCTAGAGATCACACACAAGATTGATAATCACACCAGAAATGAATAAGACCACAAGTCTTAGGCTCAAAATCTTTCATGCTCAATCACTTTCAAAGGCATAAATTCTATAAATCAATCAAAGCACACAGTGATCCATCAAGACAAACTCAATTAGCAGATTTTCAAATAATACAATCCCATCATTAGCTACTCGAATTTCCACAACTTCAACTTCCACATTACCTAAATATTCTAAAACATCTTAGTACAGACCAAATTAAAATAAACACAATTCCAGAGATAGAATCCAAAGCAACATCAACTACTAAACGAAATAAAATAACAAAACAAAAGAAAAACAACCTAAACACATAAAAAGAAAAGGGATAGACTCAGGATACTACCACACCAACCCCCTCCCCCAAACTTATTTATACGCCAGGAGAATAAGTTTGGAGGGAAAAGAAGTGGAGTATCTTGAAAGAAACGAACTCACTGAGGCGGAGGCTGAGGAAACTGTAGGCCCCACTGCTGCATCATCTACATCATAGTAGCAACCTTCGTGTTGATGGAGGTCACATCGCCCCGCATCTCCTGCACATCAGTCTCAATAGAGGCAACTCATCCCTCCAAAGCATCCATCCGATCCTCAGGACTCAAATGGCGTCGTCTGCACCTCCCAGACTGAGAGCTGCTGGGTTGAGTCTCGATCGTGGGAGCACTCGAGCTAGCTCCCATGGTGTTGTCTCCTTCATCCTGTTGCTCCTCTGTCTCCTCCTCCTCAAGCAACTGCCCCATACGAGTAGTGAAAGGTCGAGCAGGCGGGTAGTCAGCAATGACCCGCAAATGGGCAGGAGTGATCATTCACCAGTTCTGGCGGTCATGCCAGCCAGACACATGGGTGAGGGCACGATTCGACAGTGGGAAGTGCCCTCGAAACTTCTGAGTGAAGTAACACCTCCGGGCTCGATCAACTTTGATGAAGTCCATATTCATCAAGACTTTGAAATTCAGCAACGAGTTGTCCTGCAACTCCTCCCAGTCAGAGTAATCAATCCCAGAGTAGTCAGCAAGTGGAGTGATCATGCCTCCACACATCAAAATGCCTCCATGCTTCATGGAGGTCCGGCTCAAATGCTCCGCTATGTGGGCTCCCAAATCAAACGGCTCGCCCCTCAATAGGCACCATAGGAAGTAAAGCTCACGAGCCTGAATGCTCCTTCCATCATAGCAGGCGAAAGCGGCATTGAAAAATGCCTTCTACAGAAAATGGAACACCGGGTTCCTGATCGACGAGCCTTTGTCCACCCTCGGGTCAAAGTTGCGGGACGACGCCTCATCATGGGCTTGAGTCAGCTGGAGCCAGAATGAAATGCGGTCATAGTCGTCATGCTCCTCATACTCCCCTTTAGGAGTGCCATAGATGGCATTCAGCTCTTCAGCGGTGAGAGCAAACTGACGATTATCCAGCTGAAATGTAATCCGAATCATAGAGGCAGGATTCTGGTTCTTTTTTATCTTCACAGAGCTTAGAAACTCCAACATCATCCGCTTGTATGAGGGCCATCTCTCAGAAAAGATACGGGTAAGACTCCCGCGCTCATACAATGCCCAGAAGTCATCATGCAATCCCAGAGATTGCAAGAAGTCACTGTCCGGATACCGAGAAGGGATGCAATCAAGCTGGACAAGCTTATCCCATTTCTCGCGGAAAGCGGGATCAGTAATGACTACCCCGAAAGTCTGTGGATCATTGAGGTCTTGATCCCCATGACCCCTCGTCTCCTAGCGGCCATAGGTACCTGTAAACTAAGTATGTGAATAGGGGTTTAAGTAAACATCACAAGCCCACAACAAGCACTTTCAACCCCATGACTTAGTAAACAAGGCATTCCAAACTCATGCTCGACACATATCAAATATTTCCATAAGACGTGTTTAGCACAAATCCAAACTAAGCTCAGCAAAAGAACAAACAATGCCAAATGAACCATTCGAAATTGCAGTAAACATCAAAGGAGCATATAATTTATTCAACAATACTGAAATAGAGCAATCAATGGAGAACAAGCCAAAACATGCGTCACAATATCCCAAAACTCAACTTCCCGCCGAAGAAATGCAACACCAAGCAATGGGTACACAAGGGAATACAAGAAGCCATGTGAACAAAAATAATGTAACCAATTTGCAACAAAATCAACAAAAAGAGGCTCCAACTGTCACAAATTCAAAATGAAGGCAACCAAGTATTCCCTATCATCTTACTCATGCCTAAAGCACTCAATGGAACACAATGGAAACAACCTAGAGCCTAAAATTCGATCAAAGAAGTAGAACATGCATGCCCACCAATTGTTCGACAAAATGCCACAAAGGGAATTCAAAATTGGCAAGCAAAATGGGGCTTGAATTCAACCTACCCATCGTCAACAAACATCTTCCAACGAGAATTAGAGTAAAAGAACATACCTTTGATGAATTTGAAACAACAATTTTGGGAATTTGCAAGCTAGTGCGAAAACCCCCATTGAGGGAAGGACTTGGGTAAACCTTTCCAAATTGCTCTCAAAATTGGGTGGGTGTGTGATTTAGGGTGAGAATCAATGGAAAAGAGTGTGAATTTGACCGAAAATCAGTCCAATTTGGTTGAGGGAGAGCTAGGGCTCGTGCTTTGGTGTGTGTGTGTGTGTGCTCGGGTGTAATGAGAAAAGAGAGAAAAACGTACCTTAAATCGCGATTGGGGCATTGCACAGTCCGTGGAGTGTTAGCACGGTCCTTGCTATGCGACTAGCACGGTCCGTGCAAGGCTAGCACGGGCCGTGCTAGACCTTCTGTCTCTCGGCGTGAATTTTTGACGGAACTAGGCACGGACCGTGCTATGGGCAGCACGGTCCGTGCGGTCTATTCAGAGAGTCGCCCAGTTTGTTGCTCCGAGATAGCACGGGCCGTGCAAGGGGAGCACGGTCCATGGTATTGTCACATTATTTTTTTTTAATCCATGACCCTGCATGAAAATTAAAGAACAAAAGCATAAAACACAAAAAAACAAAGCAAACTAAAATGAAAATGTACCTAAAAATTGGGTTGCCTCCCAATCAGCGCTTAGTTTACTGTCGTAGGCTCGACACTGTCTCAAAAAGTGCTAAGGGGAATTTGGTGAAGCACGACACCACACTAATCCTCGTATTGGTGGTGGAGAACCCGGGAGGCGTCTGTTGAAAGTTATTGGGGTTGCCATAACTCAATTTATCACTGTTCCGCTGCCCAAACTGATTGCATGGATTCCCTCTTTGGTTTGGTCGATAATTGTTGCTGTAGCCTCGAACCTTGCATGTAGTTCACATCAGCTGCATCATCGTGAACTGCTGCTACTTGCTCCATCGTATTCTCAACTGGGGCCATATTATTCTTTGTCAGCAATGTAATTGCTTTCGCCATAGTAGACATTTGGGCTATTAACTCCTTCAGATCATCAGAAGTCGAAATCTCGGCCACCCTCTTGACTGAGTTCCTCTGAGATGGACACTGAGCACTGTTTGCAGCCATTCTCTCCAACAGCTCCATAACCTCATCCGCAGATAACTCCAACAGAGCTCCTCCTGCAGCTGCATCAATCCGGTCTCTGGTGTGCTCCATCAGACCATTGTAAAAATAGCACACCTGCTGGTCTGCTCCGAATCCATGTCGTGGGCATTTTCTGATAAAGTCTCTGAACCTCTCCTAAGCTTCATACAGAGCTTCTTGATCAAACTGCCGAAACTGGGCGATCTCATTCTTCATCCTCAGAGTCTTACTTGGGGGACAGTATTTTGATAAAAATTTCTTGCACAATTCCTCCCAAGTTCTTTTAGTGTCCGCTTCCAACGATTGATACCACAACTTTGCCTTATCTCGTAGTGAGAGTGAGAATAAGTGAAGTCGAATAGCATCGGCTCCAATACGCCTCCACCGAATTGGTTCTGCTGAACCATCAGAATTAAACTGGACTTAAGCTCAAAATTATTTGCCTCAATAGCCGGTAGCTGAACTCCACCAAAATTGTCAGTCACTTGAGGCTCCAAAGCCTCTCGAATCGGTGGGTGAGCCATTAGTGGCGTTGGTGCTTGTCGCTACAACAAAGCTCGCAAATCCTCCATTTCTCTTCGCATGGCTGCCATCTCTTCTTCTCGATTAGCTGTCATCTTCTCAGCTTTGATTATCTCTGCGTTTCGGTGTCTTGCAGAAGCCTCGATCTCAGGATCTATTGGCACTAAATCAGTTGTACCTCTAGACCTCAAATTCATACACTATCTGTCAAACACTAGATAAAAATCAAAGTGCAGCAGAGAAAATTAAAATAAATAGATAAAAATAAAAATACTAGGAATAAAATAAAATACACTCTAAATTAAAGCTTAACAATTAAATCAAATATTAGCCGTCAATTATGCCAGTCCCCGACAACGGTGCTAAAAACTTGATCGGTATTTTATTTTACCTAAAATACTACTCGCAAGTGTACGAGGTAATTTATAGCAAAACAAGGTGAGCAAGGTCGTATCCACAGAGAATGGCTATGCAAAACAGCTAATTACCCAATTATGTTGTTTCACTTTATCTAGAGAACCAAATTAAAAGAATTGATTTTAATTAACTAAATGCCGTAAAATAAAGAAATAAAATCAATCAGAGAAAACGGGATAAACAGATGAGGAAACGGATCCTAGGGTGTTGATGCTAAATGGATTTCCCGACTTTCAGAGAATTTATTAAACCAATTTAATTCTAAATCCTGTAGGAGAATCACTAAATTATCTAGGCCCTCTCTCTCGAGTAAGTTCTAGACGTAGATTAGATTATAATTCTTATCTCTCGATCTCGAATTATTATCTAACTCCAATTAGTACCTCAGATTTATTCTCCTCACGACACCTACCAATCTCTCGATCTAGCAGACTCGTGTTATGCAATCCTATTCCGTTAATCTATTAACCTTTCTCGAGTGAATAACAAATTAACTACACATGTGTAAATGCTTATCAATTCATCCACACAAGACAACAATAAGCAATGATGCATAAATAAGATATAGAACGGAACAATAAATTATGTCAAATCATAAATCCATCAACATTCAACAACCCTAGGATCTCAAAGAATTTAGCTACTCATGTTATATTTAAAATCCAAAGGAAACAAATAAACAAAAGCATTCAACATGATAGTTCTAATTGAATAAAGCATAAAACAAACTTAGTCTATGATGCGCTTCTTCAATCTCTCGATGGTCTCTTCTCTGTCTTCTCCGGGATGTCTCAGCTATGTTTATAGGGTAAAAGTTTTTTTAATTTCGTGTAAAACAACTCTTAAATAACTGGGGAAAAGTCCAAGCCCGAGATGGAAACGAACTGGGCCCAAAAGAAAAATCCACGGAAAAAGCCAAATAATAGCACGGTCCGTGTAGTCCACCATAGCACGGGTCGTGCTAGCTTAGCACGGTCCGTACAGTCCCTCCAGTGTGTTCTGCCTCGATTTCACTCCTTAGCACGGGTTGTGCAAGTATTGCACGGCCTGTGCTAACCCACTGGACTCCCGTTGTGCATGTTTTTGACGCCTTCTCATCTTGATCAAGCCTCAACTCGAACCACAAAGGCTAGAAACAGGATTTCACCAATTCTAATAGCTTTTTAGCCTGAATTCCTGTAGAATTACATCAAAACCCAATCTCTTCCAAACAAGTGAAATCCAAATGAAACATGAATTAAATCACATATTAAATATTCAAAACCAATCCAAAACAACTTCTAAATAAGTGCAAAAAATCCAGTTTATCAGGCACAAACCTGGCTTTATATTGCTTTCCATGTCAAGGCAAAAGTTTGACTTTATATTATTTTCACGACAAGCGGGAGCCGGGCGTCTCTTTACTTCATGTATTTGGACAGACAACAATCTGGCCTTTTTCATGCCTAACCTATTAACAGTTAACCTTTGAACTGATATTATTTATATTGAAGTTTGCCTTGGTTATTCTTTCATGGTTTCATCCAAAGAGTCACGGTATCTGGTTTGAGTCATTATAGACACTTTAAAAGCGTGGTTTGATCTAGTTATAGAGGTTATGCTGTCCAAATTTTTGGGGCACTAATCCAAGTTCTTTGATTGCTTATGTTCAACAACCCCTTCCCCCAAGTAGCGCACCGGTCCTCTGCCCTTCTCCTGGGATCGAGGAGTTACAATATCTGAGAATTATAAAATTAAAATTTAAATTAGTATTAAAAATATTATCACAATAACAAATAGTCAATGAAAATAGAAATTTGAATGAATTTCTTCTGATGCATATTATCGAACATTTGGTATGCATAATTTCATAAACCTAATTATTGATCAAGGATCACAAATTCACAAATCTCGTAAACAAAGAAAACATAACCGTTCGTTGCAGATGTATCTTCACCAGAATCGCATGGAGATGAGAGAAATTTATCCATTAAATCATCGACTAGAACAAGAACAAAATCGCGTGGATAGGAAAGAAATTTATTTGGAATCATGTGGAAAAGAGAAAAACCACGTGCAGAGATCGAGGGTTCAACCGGGAGAAGGATCGTGTCGTGCTTGGGACTGGAGGAAATCGAGAGGACTGAGTTGGAAGAAATCACGAGGTTGAGCGGCTAGCGGAAATCGCGAGGTTGAAGAGAAATAAACCAATAATTTTATTTTTTTTAATATATATATATGACCGGGTCGTGGGTCAGATCGGATGGAGATCCGTCTAACATAAGAGACCCGTTAAACGGTTTCACACAACTGTGCCCCTATTTAAATTCTAATTCATAATACAAATCCTTATCATCGATATTTTTTCATTTAATTATTTTATTATTTGACACCCGATTGACAAATTAAGAGTATAGCTAGAAAGCGCATGATGAGAGCTTTCTAACCATTCCACATTACATGGGACCAATGAATCAATCATAAAGTTAAAGAATTTATGCACATTTTATTTAATGAAAAAAACTAATGGTGTTAACGAAAAATGTGATTTAATATATTTTGAGTGGTTGAGGAGGGCGATTGCACTTTTCAAATAATTTAGGTGTGTATTTAAGCAAAAAAATAGTTCATTCATCTAGATAGGACTTGATATATAATTCGGGTATTTATTTGGCCCTTTACCCTATTTTAAATTTATAAATCTTATATTCATTTATCTAAATATCTCCCGTGCTTCAAAGAGGCAACCTATATAAAAATTAATCAAATAAAAACGATTCCAAAATGTTATCAAACACAACATTAAGTATTTAAAATATACTTTTAATAATGATTTATCATTTATGTATATTAATAGGTAATATTTTCTGTTTTTATTAAATGGATAAAAAAGTAAATCGAGTCGAACCGAACATACACTTGTTGAAGTTTGTTTTAAATGATGTCAAACTTTAAAATTTATATTTAAACTTGTTTAATTACCTATCGAGTCGTACTCATACAAGCTTTAAACGAGACCAACGTAATTTGGGCTTAAGTAGTTTGTCATTTTTATTCACGTTTGCTCTAATTTTATTGAAAAGAGTTCTAACAAAGCTTTAAATTTTATCAAACATATAATTATGTTCAATTTTTTAATTTTTTATGAAACGAACATTTTTAATAAACAAACATGAGTCAAATATACTGAATTATTTAATTTGACTTTTACCCCTACATGCAACAACGAACGTTATCCCAGCTAGTATGTATTAAAAAAGTCAATGTGTTTACAATTGAGAAGCGTCGGCATCGTTTCCTACTAATTAACCTTTTGGAAATTTAAATTATTTGAAAGAAAAATGGTATTATTTTGACGTTTTAGGATGGGAATATATTCTTGCAATTAATGTTTTGTGAAACCAAAGTTGATGTCTTATTCTTGTGGCCATCTTCATTTATTGAAGGCTCCACCTTATATAGTCCACAATATCAAACTAAGTTTGATGTATTACATACCACACCTTTTAGGCTGTGATATGCAGTCAAGTTGTAACACAATTTGGTGTAATTTTATTAGTCTGCACAACCATACATAGTTTGTAGATATGGGGCTTTTGGCTATATATGTACTGATTCCTTATTCATTAAAAAAATAAAAGATGAACCTGCAATCATCCATGAGTGCTCGATCAGTGCCACAACTGCTCCCTCACATGTTATTAATTAATTACCCATTAACTTAAACCAAATAGTATTATAAACTCGTATTTAATATGTAGCCACTAAATAATTATTAATTTTACATAATGTAAATTGATAATATTACATAATTGTTAAATTTGTTTAATGTTAATTTACGATATAAAAATTTAATAATTATTTAGTGGCAACATATTAATAATTCATTTAATTTCATCGATAATTATTTAATAATATTATTTGATTTAGATCAAGAGGTGGTTTTCAGTGGGTCCAAACCTATACTTGAATTTACCCTTTGGGGGAGACAAGATTATAATCCAAACTGTCACTGCGGAAAATTGAACCTACCCTAATAAAACAAACTAGCTATTTTACCATGATCTTCACATTATGCTATGTGCCGAGGCTTGGCCCCGCTCTATTCTGTGTGTTTTTTTTTTTTTGGTGACGAGAGTAACTTGTAATTATGCAATTGATTAAGTTCAGTCTTGTATAATAGACTGCAAACGATACGTGAGATATGTAAAAAGTTAATGTTGACATTGAGACCTTAATTATTGTCTGCATCTATGGAGACTTTAGTGTTTTACCACATCTGT
Source organism: Perilla frutescens (assembly GCA_026008535.1). Lineage (NCBI taxonomy): Eukaryota > Viridiplantae > Streptophyta > Magnoliopsida > Lamiales > Lamiaceae > Perilla > Perilla frutescens. The sequence continues at coordinate 39,170,025 of BRKX01000019.1, forward strand.
ATTCGCGGAAGAGAGTGAGAGAGAGAGAGATCTAACTACTTGTGTGAATGTTTTTAAATCATTTTTTGAACATTTGGATTCAATTGGCACTGAAGGGGTCCCACATTGTTAGAATTCTGACCACGTATCTAAACTAATTAGTTGAATGCCATCTTCATATATATTATCATATATGTATGTCTGAGCTTGAGTTAGAGTAGTTTCATTGTAAGGCAAGATGGCAGCAATTAGTATCTCAGCAACAATACTCCTAAGTTTCATGTACACTTTGACTATGTTTCTTTGCTTGATAGCAAGAATTGGTTTAGCAGAGAATGGCAAACTCCCAGAGGAAGAAAGTAAGATTAATATTTATTGAACTATATTTTAACTTGTTCTCAAGCAACACCTCTGTTCAACTTGATTATGCTTGTTTTGTTATCCTAGTTACATATTCTAATCTTGCAGAGCATACTCTTGAAGAAATAGCAGAACAGTTGGGAAAAAGGGATTGGGACTTCAGCCTAAATCCATGCGATGGGAACTCAAACTGGAATGCGTCGAAAGCAGATATGCCGGTGTACCAAAATTTTCTGATTTGTAATTGTTCTTTTGCCGGTGGAGTATGTCATGTAGAACAAATGTGAGTTTTCTTGGTTGTTTATGCAATATATATATCATGAATAGATTAGAATATGATTTTTTCATTTTGAAGTAGCAGCAGAAGATGGGACTCTTTTCCGTCTAATTTTGTTTATATGAAAATATTACGTGATTAGTTTCACACAGATTTCATTTCACCAATTAAAACTTTTAAATAGAATTTCAATTTCAAGTTGTATACCGATTTATAATTATGTGGTTTTCCTTCGTAACAGATTACTGAAAGGACAAGATTTACCAGGCGTCCTCCCACCCTCCCTCGCAAAGCTACCAAACATTAAGATAATGTACAAATATACATACATACATACATACATATATATATATATATATGATTTGATCCAAATGAGTACTGGTGCTTGGTGTGTAAATGTGAAAACAAGCTTATTTATTGTAATTTTAGTATATTTTTTTTTTCATATTTTGGCTCTATTTAATGCTTTTGTTATTGTATTTTAGTGCTAATTATTTTAGCACCAAAATATAATAAGAAAAATACTAAAATTGCAGTAAAAAGGCCTATTTTCATATTTACACACCAAGCACATCGTTAATATTAAAACTGGCTTGATTATGTAATTTTGGTGATTCTCTTATTGTATTTTGGTGTTAATTGTTTTAAAAATATTTTTAAAAAATAGCACCAAAATGAAATAAGAAAAGGACTAATTAAAAATACGATTAACAAGCTGATTTTCATATTTATATGTGAAGAACTGGTCCTCATTGGAACAAAATCCTTAATTTATATATTGTTCCTGATGGGAAAAAAGGAATTGGTTGCAGTGACCTCAACCGCAACTACCTGAATGGTACTATCCCTCCAGAATGGGCAACTACCAAATTGGAACACCTGTGAGATTAGTTAACCTTCAGCTTATAAATTTGATATTATTCTACATTTCTACACCTTCCCTTAGTTTATTAATCAAGAATGGATTTTGTAGGGGTGTTAGTGCAAACCGCTTGTCTGGGCCCATACCAACGTACCTGGGCAACATTACTACACTTGTATATCTGTGAGTATTTTTTGTAGATGACCAAAATTTTGTCCAACTTTTGAGGATTTTGTAATTTTTTTTGTTTTTCAGGAGCCTAGAAACCAACCTATTTCATGGCGAAATTCCGGCAGAGCTAGGGAAGCTGACAAACTTAGAGAACCTGTTAGAGCTTTAATTATCATATGGGATATAAATATGGTGATTGGAATTATGGAATGTATGTTATACCTTATTCTGTTTTGTGAATTGCAGCATTCTGAGTGCTAATAATCTCACTGGAAAGTTGCCTGTGGAATTATATAAACTCAAGAATCTGACAGAACTGTAAGTGTGTGCATAAGGAAATGCAATAGTTATCCACTAGTTTTCTTGTTAAGCTAGCTAGATCACACAATATCAATTTTTGGAGGCTATATATGCAGGAGGCTTAGCAGCAACAATTTCACTGGAAAAATGCCAAGTTTTCAGAATTGGAGAAAACTCCAGGAATTGTAAGTACTCCTAATTATCAGACAAATTTGTGTAATGCACTACATTTTTTCTATCTTTTTAGTGTTCATGCTTCTTGATTACTTACAGGGAATTACAATCTAGTGGTTTTGAAGGACCATTACCTTCCAGCATTTCAATCTTGGCGAATTTGACTGAATTGTGAGTTGTTGATCAACTTTCTCTCGAATTGTCACTTTGATAGAGTAAAAGAGAATTAAGGAAGAATAATATTCAAAATATGATAACTGAATTAAGGAAACAAAAGAACCAAGGAGATGATATCCCCTTCCCAAGCGCGCAGCGCCGATTCCGAGTTCAATTATGGTCCTCGACCAGTCCCCCCGTTACGGGAAAGAGACCTATTTATTTACCCTAACACTTCAAGCCCATAGAAGCCCAAAGCCCAACCAATACCAATCCAAAACTAATTAAAAATAATAACATAAATAACGTAACATAATCTAGAAATAAATCTGGAATAAATTAATCTTCTTTAGGCGCCTTGACGCTCGCACTCGGCGCCTGTAAACTTGATCCGCAACAATTCCTCCCTCCTTCCAAACAGCCTTGTCCTCAAGGCGAAATTCTGGAAAATGCCCAACAAACTCTTCCGCATCTACCCAAGTCGCCTCTTCGACTCCACGACCATGCCACTGGACCAAAAGTTGACGCACTCGTTCATCACCGCGCCACCCCATACGATCCCGCACAATCCATTCAGGCATAAATTCTGGCTCCTCCAAAGTCAAGTCTGATGGCAACTCGGACTCTACGTGATGATCTCCTAATGCCTCCTTTAATTGAGAAACATGGAACACTGGATGTAGGCAAGACCCTGCAGGAAGACCAAGGCGATATGCAACTGCACCGACCCGCTCAGTCACCTCAAAGGGCCCGTAAAACTTTGGAGCCAACTTCGCACAAGACCGAGCGAGCAATGAACGCTGCCTGTAAAGGCGCAGCTTGATGAAAACTTTTTGTCCCACCTCAAACTGAACATCACGGCGATGCTTGTTCGCGGCCCGCGTCATTCGTTGCTGGGCATGGCTAATATGCTCACGCAATAAACGCAGCACAACATCTCGTGACTGCAACTCATCTGCCACCGAGCGAACGCGTATTTCTCCTGGTAAAAATCCGGCAAGTGTAGGAGGTGGTCGACCATATACAGCCTGAAATGGTGTTGTACCGGCGGCTGAATGAAAACTAGTGTTATAGCAGAACTCTGCCCATGGCAGCCACCGACTCCACTGACGAGGGCGCTCGGAAGTAAAGCAACGCAGATACGTCTCCAAACAACGGTTAACTACCTCGGTTTGACCATCCGTCTCCGGGTGATAAGCCGAACTCATGCGAAGCTTAGTGCCCATAGCTCGAAATAATTCTCTCCAAAAAACACTAAGAAAAATCGTGTCTCGATCAGACACAATAGACCGAGGGACCCCATGAAGCCGCACTATCTCCCGAGCAAAAAGAGTGGCGACCTCTTGTGCAGAATACGGATGCCGAAGTCCAATAAAATGGCCATACTTAGACAACCGGTCAACCACTACCAAGATGCAATCAAATGCTCCCGAACGAGGAAGACCCACTATGAAATCCATACTGACATCATCCCAAATGCGGTCTGGGATCAACAAGGGCTGTAATAATCCCGCCGGCGATCGAGCCTCATATTTACTTTTCTGACAAACCAAACATTGTGCCACGAATTGAGTGACGCGCTTCATCATCCCCGGCCAATATACATTCGCTGCTAATCGTCGATATGTGCGGAAAGCACCGGCGTGTCCTCCTTGAGCCGTAGAATGGAACTCGTCTAGCAAACGGGGAATAAAGGCCGAGTCACCCGACAAAACTATTCACCCCTTATAGAATAAGACCCCATTAATTAAGGAATATGCTGGATTGCTAGAAATTCCTATCTCGAGCTCATGAATAATAACTTTGAATTTTTCATCATTGCGTAACTCATTAGCTAGCTCTGGCCATCCCAACCACGTTAGAGTAGAAATTGCTGTCAGTTCACTGTCAGAATGACAACGGGAAAGAGCATCGGCCGCCTGATTTGTCGCGCCCGCCTTATATTCGATATCAAATTCATAGCCTAACAACTTGGCCACCCAAAAATGTTGTGCCGGTGTTGAAACGGATTGATGTAAGAGATATCGCAAGCTTCGTTGATCAGATCGAACAGTAAATCGACGTCCCACTAAATATGGCCTCCAATGTTAGACCGCACAAACCAAAGCCATTAACTCCATTTCGTAAGCTGACTTTCCCAAGCTTCAATCAGTCATAGCTTTACTATAATAAGCAATGGGTCGTCCCTCCTGCATGAGAACAGCTCCCAAACCACAGCCTGATGCATCACATTTTACAACAAAAGGTCACGAAAAATCCGGATTAGCCAACACCAAGCTGTAGCTTTACGAACGCAGCTTGGGCATCTGAGCCCCACACAAATCGTCCCTCTTGATCTTTTCTCAACAGTTGTGTAAGTGGACGGGCCAGTTGACCATACCCTCGAATAAACTGACGATAATAACCCATTAACCCCAAAAAACCGCGAACTGCCTTTACAGATTTAGGGGTTGGCCACCTAAGAATCGCTGCAATCTTTCCAGGGTCCATCTGCACCCCTTGAGCCGAAACCACATGTCCTAAATACTCAACTTCCGACTGCCCCCAAGCGCACTTCTTTGGATTAACTACATAAGATTGCTCTTTCAAAAGAGTCATCACTGTCCGAAGATGACTCAAATGATCTTGCCAATTTCTGCTGTAAACAAGTATATCGTCAAAAAAAAACGAGAACAAATTTGCGCAAGTGGGCTCGTAGTAAGTCGTTCATAGCTGATTGGAAAGTAGCAGAGGCATTGGTTAAGCCAAACGGCATAACCAGAAACTCATAATGTCCTGAATGAGTTCGAAATGCAGTCTTTGGAATATCTTGCGGTGCAATTCGGATCTGATGATAGCCAGAGCGCAGATCCAATTTGCTGAACCATCGAACCCCATGAAGCTCGTCCAACATCTCTTGAATAACCGGAATCGGATATTTGTCTGGAACTGTCTGCTTATTAAGCTCACGATAATCCACACAAAATCTCCAACTTCCATCCTTTTTGTGCACCAATAAAACTGGACTTGAATAAGGGCTCGAACTTGGCTGGAGAATTCCAGCTTCCAACATCTCACGTACCAAATGTTTCATTTCATCCTTTGCCGTGTGACTGTATCGATACGGATGAACTGACATTGGTGGCACTCCCGGATTTAATGGAATGTGATGGTCAACATGCCGTCTGGGAGGAAGGCCTGTAGGAGCTTGCATAACAGTTGGAAATTCCTTTAGCATCTGTTCCATTAACCGATTCTCTTTCAAGTTGCCCTGGTCCTTAGAAATAGATATCTCCGACAACTCTGACTCTATTCCCACTTGTGTGATCCACACTAACCACATTGACTCCACTTTTTTTAGTTTACCCAAACTGGCAGCAGAGATCTCCCGTTGAATTCGAGACGGATCACCACGGAGGGTAATTGCTTGTCCCTGATAAGTAAAACACATGGTCATGCTACTCCAATTTGCACTCACATCACCCAATGTTGCCAGCCAAGATACTCCTAAAATTAGGTCCACATTTCCCAATTGGAAAACAAAGAAAGTGATGCCAAATTTTGTCGTTCCCATGACCAACGGAAGGTCATGGCATACTCCTGCAATAGCCACTAGCCTCCCATCTCCTAACCTTACCGCTGAATTTTTGGAAGTATCGACTTCTAGTTGTAGGCGGTCCACCATCTCTTGGGAAATAAAACAATGGCTAGCACCACTGTCCACCATCACCATCACTTCAGAATTTCGGATTGTGCCCTTCATTTTCATGGTTTGAGGTCCATCAAGCCCGCGTGAGGTGATTGGCGAGAGCTCTAGAGCTTGAATTTGCCGCTCCTCCGCTGTTTTTTCATCTTCCACCCCATCCACTGTCTCAATATTTTCACACTCTGGTGGCAAATCATCATCTGGTTCAGCCACAATTATGACTTGGAGAGTTTTGGCAGCACACCGATGCAACGGGTTATACGGCTCCTCGCAACGAAAACAAACCTCCCGTGCTCTACGATCTAGATATTCCTTGTGGGAAATCTGTTTCCCTGGTCTGTTCCTCGACTGATTAACAGACATGCTAGACGTGTTGTTCGTCCGAAAATTAGCACTAGTTCTGCTCCCTGTCATGGTCCCCGACGGAAAAATACCCTGATTTCCTGTCGACCTTCCCCCAGTTGAATTAGGTGAATTCTGCTGTAATTTAGTGGGAGCTGAAACGATCGGCTTGGAATATCCTCTGAAAAAGCTCAACTCCTTCTCAATTTCTCTGGCTATGTGAATGGTTTCAAATAGATCCTTAGCATCTTTGGATCGTATTTGAACCTTGATCTCATCCTTTAATCCATGCATAAACATGCCTAGACAATAGTTGTTGGCAAGCCCCGGAACATGCACCAATCGTGAAATAAATAGATCGACATACTCGTTTACCGTTCCCGTCTGACGAGTATACATCAATGACTCGAACGGGTTGGCCATTGGATCTTCACCGTACCTCTGGAGGCGTTCCAACGTAAACTTCTCCCATGACAGATTTGAAAATCGTTTCTGAGTCCACTGGAACCAATATAACGCTGCTCCCTCCATTACAACAAGTGCAACCCTAACCTTACTTGTCTCTGGCGTTCCATGCAGTTGAAAATATTGTTCCGCCCTAGATATCCAGGCCCCTGGATTCTCACTCGTGAATGTAGGAAAGGTGAGATGGTTAGCTGCTGCTATAGCCTCCGTCATGCCTTGGTTTATCGATTGCGTCACTGGTGATGCAATTGACGATTGTGGCCCAGTTTGCTTATCTGCCTCATTTGTCGATGAGTTCTCGACTGGGCTGGAACTTGATGGCGGTGCTCTCCCTTGCGCCACTAGTTCTATCATTGCAGTCATGCTTGCCAATTGCTTCTCCAACGAACCTCTCCATTGTTTAAACTCCTCACGAAATTCTACACTCTCTTTCTCTATCGTTTCCACCCGCGACTCCATTCAGGTCATTCCAATCCGGCAGGTCGGACCAAATTGATAGAGTAAAAGAGAATTAAGGAAGAATAATATTCAAAATATGATAACTGAATTAAGGAAACAAAAGAACCAAGGAGATGATATCCCCTTCCCAAGCGCGCAGCGCCGATTCCGAGTTCAATTATGGTCCTCGACCAGTCCCCCCGTTACGGGAAAGAGACCTATTTATTTACCCTAACACTTCAAGCCCATAGAAGCCCAAAGACCAACCAATACCAATCCAAAACTAATTAAAAATAATAACATAAATAACGTAACATAATCTAGAAATAAATCTGGAATAAATTAATCTTCTTTAGGCGCCTTCACGCTCGCGCTCGGCGCCTGTAAACTTGATCCGCAACACACTTCAAATTATTGTTGTGCTAGTGTTGGTACGTAATTTAATTACTATTAAGGTAATATCGCCACAGGAGGATCATGACCTTGAATGGGGAAGCCTCGGAGTTTCCACAGCTTGGGAACATGACAGGAATGACAAAATTGTAAGTAAAAGTTAGCATTCAAAACCACCACTATATAGCATTATTTGTCAGGTATCTAACTTAGAATGTTAATTTTGTGGCTGCAGGTTGTTAAGCAGCTGCAATATCTTTGGCAAAATTCCTAAATTCTTGGCGAATATGCCTAATTTGCGGCTTCTGTAATCCTCCTTCCTAATTCTTTTTCCTTTTTCTTCTTTTTATGTTCTACTTTATTACATAAAAAGAACTAGGGCCATTGATTACTTTTCCAGATTAATTACTTTTCAGTTTTATCTAAAGACATTGATTCCCCTTGCAAATTCAGACTTCTATTAGATGTAGTGATTTTCGTAAAAAGAATTTCAAAGACAAGTCTCTTCCCAGAATGTGAAAAGTAGAATGCTCTACTATATTTTGCATGGCCTTTAGATGTATTAATTATATTTTGCATGGACATTAATACAACATATATGTAATGACAATGTATGAACTTCCACTGATGCAGTATGATCTTGTATGCTCTATTCAATATGATAAATAAACACATTTGCAGCAGTAATTATAAGATGTTGAAATAATCAACAGTGTGATATCTATTGCTTATTGAACTGCCCTTGCATGGTATTGGTATTTGTCCGTTTTCTTTATTTCTGTGCTTTATGATATAAGATGTTTGAGTTTCAGGGATCTGAGTTTCAACAAGTTAGAAGGAGACGTTCCAAATCTTGAAGATCTAAACCTAGAGGTCATGTAAGTACCTATAAACATATATTGTTCGATCTTGCGACTAATAGGGTGTTCAAAGTGATTAGTAGCACAGGCCCCTCAATTGATAGGGGCCCATTTTGTTATATATATAAATATAATCCCTCCCTCTTTCTCCCGTTCAAAAATAGTCTCTCTTTGTTTATATTAGTTTGAGGTTATATTGCAATCTTATCAACAATATATATCAATTAAGTATTCTGAATTTTTTTGTGTAAAATATAATTGCACTATGCTAATATTTTAAAATTTATTGCTAAAATCAAAATTATATGTTTAAGTTTTCAACAATATAATAGGATCCCAATTTTTTATAATTAGCACATGGCTGTAAATATTTAAGATGGCCCTAGTTCTCAGTAATCTGTCAACAACAAATATCACTAGATTATGATGATGGTTTTTGGATTTTCATTTTGTAGTAAGATTGATTTTCTTGTGATGGCCAGGTATCTGACGGGAAACAATCTATCGGGGCCGATACAAGACTGGATAAAAAATAGAGCACCAAAGAAGTATGTCTCTATGTATTGTTTCTTCTAGCTTTATATTTATTTTCCACTTCTCTTCTTTGAAGAAAAAAGAGAAAAGAAAAAAAAGAAATCTGACTATTGTATAATTAGCTGTACATTAATTATGGTTACCTAGTTGGAGTAGAAAGCTGGAATATATGTTCTGTATATAGTGTCCAATGTTAAATTTCAGAACTTGGGATCATCAGCAAGTAAAAGTGTGAATTTTCAAGAGCATGTACACAGAAATTATCCTAAATTATGTCATTCTTACTATTGTACAAAAATGGTAAATTAACTGTATCTAACCTTGGTAAGCTTTGTAATGAATTGATCTTGTGTGAAATGGAAACATAATACAATTTTCTATTCTACTTCTGCAATCACATTAGATATTTGTTTTGTCCCAATTAACTGTAATTAGTTATATTGCCCTAATAGTTTATAATGCATGAGTTTCAAATGGAATGACAAAATCTAATAGAATTTTTTCTTATGAGCGCAGCCAAATTGATCTTTCTTACAATAACTTTGACAAGAGCTCTCTCTCATGTTCTCGTGATACACTGTGAGTCATGTCTACTACAGCAGATGGCTACTCACTCTTTTTATTCATCATCGTCATATTAATGTTTCGTCTATCATTTTCTCAAAAAAAAAAAAAAAAAAATAAAAATTAATTTCTTCTTTTTTGTATGTAGGAACATGTTCAGAAGCTCCGGTGGGATGAATAATGCCACGTAATTTTTTCTATTTATTGCAACATAGTTTTTAATTCATTAAATGATAATAATTTTACACTACAACAAAAATGGTATTTAGAGACAATATTATAAGAGATAACAAATGTGGTGACTATAATATACTAAAGTAACGGCGTATATGCCGTCTATTTACCATATGTGATCTCTAATGACATTTTTGTGACGACACTATTGTCACTTAAAATGATGTTTTATTTATTTGGGATGAACTTTTAGGAACACTCTATTTGAGACAACGTGACGTCGTCGCCAAAAAATATTTTTAGGTGACGACAATGTTATCACAAAAATGTCATTAGAGATGATATGTGATATTAATTAGAGACGACGTATCGTTACTTAAGTCTATTATAAGAAATGAAATTTGTCATCTCTGATAATATTGTTTCTAAAGACCATTTTTGTTGTAGTGTTATCTGAATTTTGCAAATGACTTTGTTCCCTCATGTTTTTCCCCTCCTTTTTTGGCTGAGTTAATGCAGAGACCTTGGGGCATGTTTGCTTCCTTGTTCAAAGGGTGAGATCAATAAATATTTCAATATTATTTAAGCCTCAAAAATGAAAGAATTGAAGTAGTACAAGATATGCATGCTTGCCCATGAAAGAGCAAAAAAATTAAGAGACAGACATTAAATGGAGAAAGTAACTCCATTATTTTTTTTGGGCAGATTACTATTCATTTCATGTAAATTGTGGAGGACCAAGAATTAGAATTGGGAAGATGGTTTACGAAGAAGATGCAGGATTATTGGGTTCAGAAAAGTTCGATTACACAAGGGTAAATTGGGGAACTAGCAGTACCGGATTCTTTTGGGACACTAACAAAAGTAAGAACAAATATGTGGTAAAAAATACATCTGCGCTGAAGCTGAATGAGTCTGAACTATATACGACTGCTCGTCTCGCTCCTTTATCTCTCACATATTATGGGCGTTGCTTAGCAAATGGAAACTACACGGTCACACTTCATTTTGCTGAGATTATTTTCAAAGATAATCAATCTTACTACAGTCTTGGAAGGCGGATGTTTGATGTGTACATTCAAGTATACAGCTTATAACCTCAAGAAACATATATATTATATTGTTCTCCTTTGATTGTCCAAATAAGTGTTATTCTTTTGTTAATCTTGATATAGGGCCAATTGAGGCTGAAAGATTTTGATATTGAGCGAGAGGCTAAGGGAGTAGACAAAGTCGTGATACGAAACTTTACTGCAATGGTGACGAATACAACTCTTGAGATACGCTTTCAGTATACTGGAAAGGGAACAACAGCTATCCCAACTCGAGGAACATATGGCCCTATGGTATCTGCTATTTCTGTGGAATCAAGTATGATCTTATGACTCTTATCTAGTGGTGTCAAAATTATGATTTAGTCTGTAAAATATGAGTATTCCTCCACAAGTGTTCATGAAAAGTTTGTTGGAAATGTCATGTGTGTCAATGTGTGAATGTGTGATGGAAATTGAAACTCCTGGATACCAAAGGTTTGCAACTAATGGCAGCCTTTGGACTTTTGGAGTTGCACCATGTTTTAATGGTGAAGAAGTTGGAGAGCCTCATTTTGGAGGCTGTAAAAGGGGTGATCACTCCTCATTTGATGAGACACCAAAAATCATTCCTCCTCTCCTCTCTTCTCATGATAATGCTCTCTATTATAGTATTGAGTGAAGCTTGTGTTCTAGTTCGTGTTCCAAGTTTTGTGTTCTAGCTCTCTTTGATCAAGTTTGACCATAGTGGTCAGTTCGATGGAGGAAGTTCCGGTCTATACATCATATCTTGGAAATCAAACGCTCATACGAGATGAATTTGGTTTAAGGAATCTGTTTCATATATATGTTGTTTTGATTTTTAGTTTATTTCAAATTATTGTTATTTTGGTCTTCAATGTTATTGTTGTTACGCTGTTATATTATTTTTGTTCAGCTAGATTCTACAATATTAACATAATTTATCTATAAAATATGAAAATTAACATATCTAACTTGAGTATGAAACACTCGCTACCTTAGCTTTTGACTATTGACATAATTTATCAAGAAAGCTTATTTCTTTTTGCATCTTATTCTTGATGCAATTTTTATGTGTAGTACTAAATTTTCTAGAATAGTAGGTGTGTGTTTGGTTTCTCATATGTTCTTCTACTTGGTAGATTTCAAGCCTCCATCACGAGGGAAAAAGAAGACATTTATGATAACGGGAGCAGCTGTGTCAGCATTTTTTCTCAGTCTTGGAGTTGTATGTTATCTTTGGTGGAACAAATATATAGGAGACAAGATCTCAAGGGAAAAAGGTTGTGGAGTTGTTTGGAAAATTATATGGACATTGCATAACAAGTTGATAATTCTTCAATTTCAATAAATTTATACAATACAGGAAATGCACCCCTAGGCTCCCCCTTCATATTTAATACTTAAAATGTTTTTCTTAGATCATTGATCTACTTGGTTTTAGCATTTTAATTCATGTGTACATAGAGCTCTAAAGATGCTTATGATCATAGCACAGTTGGTTTAGCATCTGAATCATTTCTTTATTAATTTTTTTTTGTAGAATTAAGAGGACTGGATTTGCGTACAGGATTTTTTACTTTTAGACAAATCCAAGCAGCCACAAATAATTTCGATTCTGAAAACAAAATTGGGGAAGGAGGTTTTGGATCTGTATATAAGGTATGCAGCCTTATGAATTTTGATTTTATTATTTTCTGATATATAAGATGCATTATGCAAGTTACACTATTCATAATGACAGGGCACATTATTAGATGATAGTGTTATTGCGGTGAAACAACTTTCTTCCAAATCTAAACAAGGAAATCGTGAATTTGTAAATGAAATTGGAATGATCTCTGGATTACAACATCCAAATCTTGTGAAACTATACGGATGTTGTATTGAAGGAAGTCAATTATTGCTCGTATATGAATACATGGAGAACAACAACCTTGGTCGCGCTCTATTTGGTCAGTTCATTTCTTCTTCTTTCTTTCTTTATTCTTCTTCCTGATAAATTACACTTTTGATACTTACATTTTCATCTTTTTTTAAAAAATAACCCACTTTTAAAAAATTTAAAAAATAATACTTTTTCAAAAAAAAATTGAAATCTAGCATTTGATTCTGACCCGAAAATCCTATGTAATTTCTTATATATTTTTTTAATATTTCTATTTCCCCAATCGAGTAGAAAAAGTTTCCTCAATCGAGAAATCTTAAAATACGATTAATTACGTAGAATTTTTGGGCACTCATCAAATATTAGATTTTCAATTTTTTTGAAAAAATGGGTACTGCATTTGTTAATTTTCAAAAAGTTGGCTATTTTTTAATTAGAGTCGAAAATGTAGGTATTAAAGTGTAATTTGTCTCACACCTATATATATATATACATATATATATATATACATATATATATATAGGGAGTGGATCAAAAATACACCTTTTAGTGGTGTAGAAACTAAGAATCCATCTTATACCATCTAGCTAGATAATCTAATGATAAAGTAATCACGGTTTGCCAAAAATCGTAATAAAGTTAACCATGATTTGCGGAAAACCATGGTAAAATTATAACGGTTAGGAGACAACCGTGGTAAACTTAACCATGGTTTGCAGAAAACCATGGTAAAATTGCTATGGTTCGGAGATAACCGTGGTAAATTTACTATGATTCTATATTAAAATCGTGGTTAATTTTATTACGTTTTTTCAATAATTGTGCTGATAATTTTTTTCCCTGTATAAATGTATTATTTAGACTGTATAATTCCAAACTAAAAAATAATATAATTGATATTCATCCAAAAATACAAAATATCATTCAAAATAAAAAAATATCATCAAATTACACAGATATTAAAATCAACATCAAATGTAAGAACAGATAGATACATTCTCTAAGAATAATCTAATCTCAACAAGATTCCTATCAACTAGATACTCCTGAATTGATAATACTTTCGCCTTGCCAAGAAGAAAATTGACAAGCAACTGATAATAGTTCAGAAGAAGTTGACCTCAAGATAGCTTATCCCATTTGATATGCAAAATCTTCACATTGGATTCTTAATGGAAGAATGGAACTTGACTTAATACTGCAAAATGCGAGAAAAATTAATGTTGGCAACTAATTATCTCTAATAAATGTATATAAAAGAAAGAAAAAAAAAAGTGACAAAACCTAAAAATTCCGGGAATCATATGATGATAATTCTGGGGACTGGAACTTCATCAAAACCTATATGAAAAACTCAAAGAGAGAAAAACCATATAGGAAAAAGTGTACTCATCTAGAATAAACGGAAATAACCAGAACCAGAAATATGTGTAACAACAGCACTATCAAGCCTTCAACACTAACCTTCACACAGATGATGCTTCACAAAGAATTAGAGCATTTCTAGCAGCATAGTAGAATTCCAACCCTTCTTTTGGAGGGGATAAGTACACATTATGCAATAATTAGTCCAATCAAAAGGAAATTCTATGAATGTGTGTGGGGACAATTATACCAAGATCCTGAATTTGTAGATACTTTAATCCACTGAAATGAAAAACAAAAACCTCAGCAAAAAGCACATACTGGGATTGCACCCAAACTAACCATTAGGGTTTCATGAACCAGCTCCATTATCACACTTTTTTTAGATGAACTTAAACCGTAAAACACAATTGGAGTCAGCAAGCTCTTCCTTATTTACACCAAACGTTCTCATACTATAGTCCTGAAGCAAATACATCAACTGAATCAACAAAGAAGACATGAAATTTGTACAAGATTTCAAATATGTACAAACTTGAGGAAGGCTGAAATCAGATTGCAGAAGCATATTTCTAGCCCTAGCCAAATTTGAACTTTCTTTCTTGCTGCAAAGTGCACTTCAACATTGTCAGCAAAATTACTCAGCTTATGATCATTATTATTTAATGGAGATATGAACTTAAGTTCCTTCAAAGCAGTCTCAAAATCAATTATAAGTTTTCTAATCTGCTGAAACTCAACCATATTGGAAGCATTATCAGGTACCTGAAGCCAGATGAATAATATGATCATGACTAAATACTACATTCTGAGTCTTCACCCCAAATAAGTTTCAAATTCTCGATAAGGAAATTGACTAAATTTTTATAAAAAAAAACTGATGTCATTACTTTTTAAAAAAATCTTAAAAACTTTGAACGATCATAATTCACTCGTTTCTAACCAAATCAATGGAAATAATATACCAAATTAAATATCTCTTCATGCTCTTTAATTCAAAATTAGTCATGGATATGTTTGTGCAATTAAATATAGATGAACAATATAAAATACATATTTTTACTCGTGTTCGGCACGAAAATGCTTTCGTTAGTTTTTTGATAATGGTTCGTCAACATTATCATAATATATGCTAACGAAGCATTTGCTCTATGCTAACTGTAATGACCCGGTTACCAAACTGACGGCTGTCCCCACAAACCAACACGAGTTTTCCCAGCGTACTTTGTCCTCACTCGCACGTACGCTCCCTGAGAAAACTTAGGGGGTCACCCATCCCACCATTGCCCCAGATCAAGCACGTTTAACTATGGAGTTCTGGTAGAACGAGTGCTAGAAAAGCACGCACGCTCCCTGAGAAAACTTAGGGGGTCACCAATCCCACCATTGCCCGCCCCAGGTCAATCACCAGGGGGTCACCCATCCTACCATTGCCCCAGGTCAAGCACGCTTAACTATGGAGTTCTGGTGGAATGAGTACTAGAAAAAAAGATGCACCTTGTGGTATGAGTAGCACCAATCAAATTCTTTAAGCTCTCCTCGACTATACAGTATCATATCTGTATAGCCTCAGAATCCCTCTCTTTCGGGTGGATTCGGTTCATTCATGTGCTCCTTCGCTTAGAAGTCATATAGGAGCTGCTCTTTGTCCGTGCCTTGCACCGGCGATCACTCTATGCTTCGGCCATGGGCGTCACATGTACTACTGTAACACCCTAATCTAAAACGACTATTATAAATGAGATTAAATAATTTATAATGCAGAATATAATTATTTTCTCTTAATTTTTTTAAAAAGAGTAAATCATTTTCGACATAACCCAAAGAAAAAAAAAACAAATGAGTCAACTTGTAGAATCAAAATTTAAAATCAGAAGTACGATTGATAACTTAAAAAGACCAAAACAACAGAAATATTTACAATCTCATATACATTCAAAAACTCCAAGTGCAGAACCCTAAAAGAGTTACTAGCAAAAATACTTTAGCTATCCAGCTTGAAATATAAAATAAAGCGGAAACTATATATACATATATATAATAAAAGTTTATCCCGTCATTCGACCTCCATTGCAACTCCAAGCTCATTTACCTGAAATTGTAAGCGTTTGGGATGAGCATACATGAATATACTCAGTGTGGGATGATTATGCAAAATGATTTGTCCAAGTTGATATAAAATGAGATTCATGTGTATTATTTATTCACTGATATATAAATATGAATCGCACTGTGCTTCCAAGGATCAGTTAAGACCCCGGACCTATTCACGGTCCCTGGTGAAATGATTGTGCACAATAGAGAGGTTAAATACGAAGGACAACTGAATAGATGGTTCAGTAACACTCACAAATAAATATGAAATCATACACGTGAAATAAATCACATCAACAAAGACAAACTAAAATCAGCGGCATAATAAGTGAGAATCTCACACCTTATATTTGAACATGAAGATCGACTCGAGCAAATGATAGAAAGTTAGTGTCTTAATTGCGCCGCACCTAGATATCAAATAAAGAAATATATTCTATAAATGCATCTTAAATTTGAGGGACATAAATTGAGTTATAATAAAGTTTCAAATGAGATTATGAAATTTTCTTTATCTCTAGTTTAAATAAATGAAAATTTTAATGATATAATATAAAATTAATAGCATATTTAATATTAACATTAGAAATAATGAAATTTAAAGCTTGAGTAACTAATGATAAGAATTAAATAAATTTACAATTAATATTAGAATTTTAGTAACCAATAATAAGAATATAATAAATTTATAATTAAATGGTTCATTAATGACATTTTCGAATTACTAAAATTTTCTTTTTTTTTTTTCTAACTATGAATAATAATATAAATCCGTTATTTAAACCAATCACTATAAATCCAATATCCTAATTATTAACTAAACCAATAAGATGATGTGATCGTAATATATTCATATACATGTTAAATATAAAATTAATAAGAGAATTACTATCAATATTAATCCTATTACACAATTTATTATTGTGTTTATAAATATATGTATAGATATTTATGAAATTTTCGTGAACAAGAGGTTTTAAATCCCTATCATGCATAAATATATTATTAGATTTTAATCCAATACTCTATCATGTTATGCAAATTATGGTACGAAATAAATATTTAATTGCTATAAAAATTATATGCTTAAAAATAAAATAAGCTATCAAAAGATGATTTATCTTGATTAAGGAGTCTAATCAATTTCTTATTGTGTTAGGTGAAAATAAAGAGGCGTGCCCAATCCCTACAAATGCACGTTTATAACCATTATTTATGTCTAATAGTCACCACCAATTAAATCTTGAAGACACCTCGTTCTTTCTTAATTCAATAGTCATCACCTAGCAGTCTATATTTAATACACCTCAGACTATTTTGTTGTAATAGTCATCAACTAATTCTAACAGATATGTATATTACATAATATTTAACTAATATTATATATATATATATATATATTATGATTGTGTATATATAAAAATAAAATAACTAAGTGTATATTTACAAATATATATATATATATATATATCACGTCTTTATGTATTATATACATAAATAAATTATATTTTACACATGGGATATATGCAAATTTATTCAAATGTGCTTGAATGAAAAAATGACAACCAATCTATATGTTTTTAATAATTGAAATTCGAATATTCAAGCTAAATTCATATCTAGGGCGTGATTTAGACTAATTTAGTGCTCGAATAATTAAGATATCGGAATTTTCAAGAATTAAAATAAATAAATTCCAAAAATAAAAATTTCTAAAAAGTTGAATTTAGAAACGGGATGTGACACTAACATACTGTCTTTATTGTACTAATAAAGAATTGTCATAATGCTAACGCAGTATACGTACATATATTGTTATTATGATTTATTACATTTTAATTAGGACTTATAATTATTTTTTATGATTTAATTTTTATGTTTTAGTTACTAATTGATTATTATATATTGTTTATTATATCAATTTAGAATATATTAATTAGGGTTTCTTTAATTTATCCATTTATGGTTTCAACTGTATACTAATGATGAATTGTCATATGCTAACATAATTTATCCATAGTGATGATAAAATAATATCATAATGCTAATGTTGTATATTTATATTGATATTATGGTTTATTCCATACAATTAGGGTTTATAATTATTTTTTATTTTAATTAATTCTATTTTTAGATCATTAGAGTTTATTACATCTGAATTATGGTTTAATATTTCATCCAATTATAATTTATAATTACTTTTTAGAATTAAATTTTTCGTTAACAATTTGAGAAACTTTCATTAACATTACGATAATGATTTGTTAGCATGACAATAATGCTTTATTAGCATTACGATACTGTTATCAACTACCGAACACCTTTTTTATAAACATTACCAAATTATGTTAATACCCCACCTAGAAGACTTGTCAAATATTACAAAACTGCCACCATCCTTTTTAAGCAAATCTAGGCTATATATTTTTGTTAATTGTATGATGTGAGATAAGTTTCTGGTTCTCGCACTAGGATTAATTTGTACTATAACCACCCATAGACACACACACACACAACACACACACGCACACACACACACACACACACAAGTTTTTGAATTCTACTGTTTAATTGCTATAATTTTATTGCTTAATGATTTCTTATATATTGTTTAATTGAGTAATTATTTAAGCAATTACGCAGTAAAAATAATTAAACACTAAAATTATAATAATTAAACAATAAATTAAATAGTGTTCTCATTTCTCACAGCTTCTTTTCTCGACAGAACTTAACCTTATACATACATCTTATCTCAACATATATTAATTGCATTCTTCTTGTAAAGTGTAGGACCGAAGGAATGCCAATTGGAAATAGACTGGCCAACAAGACACAAGATTTGTGTCGGAATAGCAACTGGATTAGTTTTCCTACACGAAGAATCAACTTTGAAAATTGTCCACAGAGACATCAAAACAAATAATATTCTTCTTGATAGGGATCTTAATGCAAAGATTTCTGACTTCGGATTAGCCAAACTTCATGAAGAAGAGCATTCTCATATCAACACCTGCAGAATCGCCGGGACTATGTGAGTTTTCTTAACCTATAATATATTTATCATGTGCCTCTTGTCAATGTCGAGCATTTTACAAATTATAAAAACAACAATCATAATACATAAATTTGATTTACTAGCTCGAACATGTTTGTCAATATTATATCCTCGTACATACTAATACTTCAATAGTTTTCCAAAATGCATGCATCAAGAAAACAATTCATGAGAAATCAAATACTCCCTCCGTTTCACAATAAGTGTCATTCTAACACTTTAATTTTGTTTCACAAAAAATGTCATTCTACACAATCGAGGTAAAAAATTCACATTTTTCTCATATTTACCCTCGTTTAATGCATTCAAACAATCATATTTAACTCATTTAATGTATTCACACAAGGGTGTTTCAAGTAATTTGAATCTCTAATTAATTTCTTTATTAATATGTGTGCATTCATCCAGAATGACACTTATTCAGAACGGAGGGAGAAGTACTTTTACGACAGCAATAATTACTATTTCAAATAATAAATAAATATACTACTTAAACCATTAAAATAATAACGTTCAAATATATTATTTGTGTGAAATAGAAAACATTATTATTAAATTTAAAATATACATATTATATTTTATTAGTGTATATTTTATATGAATACTTATATTACACGAGAAAGATGCGAGTTTTTAAAAATAATTCTACTAAAAATATGTTTAACAGTTTAATTACATAAAAATTGTAATACCATTGTTATTGAATATTTCAATTATTCCATTTGTATTAAAATGATATATATTACAATAATAATGTAAACTGTATTATATTATGCTAGAAATAGGCACACACACTTTGCACATATTTAAAATAGCTTTACTAAAATCACATTTAACAATTTTATCGAATATTACTATTTTAATATCATCAATAGTAGGTATTTTGAAATTTAAAATATAATAATTGAAATTTATTTTATTATTGTATATATTATAAGAATACATTTATATTATGCTAGAAAGATGCACATGTGTAAAATAGTTATACTAATTAAAAGAAAATTAATAAATTCTATTAGATAGAAATAGTGTACTATCTCATCATTAAAAAAAAAGAAGAAGAATTAAAGAGTGAAGTATCATGATTTTGACTTTTCAAGAACTGAAGTTAAGGGTTAAAATTAAAGAGTTGAGTGTTGATTAGAATCAACCAAATGTGAAGAATATATAACGCTAATAAGTATACACAATAAGAAGAAGGCCTGTAACTCTTTAAAATAGAGAATTGTAATTAATTTCGTAAACATCTTTAATAAAGTTATACTATGCAAGAAATATAGACTAGAAATGATTTGAACTTTCAAAAATAAGCTAAACTTGCATATCTTTATTTATATATGAAAAAGAACGACCAATTAACGTAGTTACATAATTTTTTTCTCGGTGCACCTAAATATTATGACCCAGTGCGGCACACTTCTCCCACAATCTCATCATTGCCGCTAGATATTTGATGTTTGTTGTTGCATCATATTTTTTCTTAGTGGTTACATGGCTCCAGAATACGCATTATGGGGTTATTTAACGCACAAAGCAGATGTGTATAGCTTCGGAGTCGTGGCATTAGAAATTGTTGCCGGAAAGAATAACATGAAATATCGTCCCAGTGAGGAATTCGTTTGTCTTCTTGACTGGGTAAGGAATGTGAGAAACAAAAAACAAAATGCTAGATTTTGTGTCATTCTTCACTCTTGGCTCATTTTCAGAATATTCACCAACTATATTTATTGCCATTTAATTCCTACTATATACTCTTTTCCATGTCTTAGGCTCTTTTTCTTCAGAAGAAAGGAAGTTTGATGAAACTAGTTGATCCAAGGCTAGGTTTAAACTTTGATAGAGATGAGGTAGAAAAAATGATTCGAGTGGCACTCTTGTGCACTAGTCCATCTCCAGCTCTCAGACCAACAATGTCCGAGGTTCTTAGCATGCTTCAAGGTCATATCAGTATACAAGAGTTTAACATGGATCCTAGTATCTATGAAAGTGAGTTGAAGCTTCAAGCACTCAGGGAGAAGTTCGATGACTATTATCTCGATTCGACTGAAACGCACACCCTCGACACCTCGTCTTCGACCAAGAACAATGAATCTCTAGATTGATGTACGTAGATAGAACTTGGAGAGCTAGAGTACTGTCTTAGCTTCTTGTTTTCTTATCTTAGTTTATGTTGTTTGAATTCTATGTTTGTGTTAGCTAAAAGTCAGATTAGTAAACAACAGTGGCAAGATGCATATATAATGAATGATTATATTTATTTTTTTTATTGAAAATATTATATTTCAAGCAACTATATATCGTGATCAATAGTGGTGAAATTCATGATCAAATAATTCTGTTTCAAGAAACTATATCGATAGCGATATTTGTAATTTTTTTTTTTGTTTTTTCTGTATTTTTAATTTGTATCTAGTAGTTAATTCGATTATAATTGCAAATAAGGTGGATTCAATGTTGGCGCCAATTTATTTTAACCACTTAAAATTTTTAAAAACTTATTTTAGTCACTTATTTTTAAACATATAAATTTTAGCCACTTTGGACAAAAATACTCCCGTACCTACGCGCGCGCACGCTGGACTCAATGTGCAGGTGCGGGCGCGCGCCAGCAGCCCCGCGCGCCTGCGCACAGGTGCGTGCGCGTCAGCGGCCCCGCATCTGTGCGCACTCTTGTGCCAGACTCAGTGTAAAGGTGCGCACGCAAGGGTATTATGGTAAATTGGACAAAATAATATTTTAAAAAAAATGACTAAAAAAAGTTTTTTATTTTTTTGACTGGCTACTTTATCATATTGTCACTTAAATGTTATTTGTTTTCTTGCTACAGGTTACATAAGTACCCAAATTGATCATAATGCATGACAAGGCTCATTATTAGATAATAGATCGAATTATATTGCGATCAAGCAACTTTCTTGCAAATCTATATAAGGAATTCGTGAATTTGTAAATGAAATCAGCATGATCACAAGATTGCAACATCGAAATCTTGTATGACTATACATATGTCGTATTGAAGGAAATCATTTATTGTTTGTACATGAATGCATAGAGAACAACAACCTTGTAGTCGTACTATATTTGGTGAATGGAGTTACGTACTTCCTCCTCCGTATTAATTCATGCATCATATGCCTACATAGATTAATTTTATGAGGCAAAAATTATTTTAGCCATTTAAACCTTTAAAAAAATTATTTTAACCAGTAAGTTTTAAACATATTTTTTTTAGCCACTTTGGACCAAAATGCCTTTTAGATATAAAAAAAATAAAAAATATCAAATATGTTTTTATCTTCATCTTCATCTTTAGATCTGTTTTCATCTTCAGAAAGAGAATTAAAATATCGTCGATCATCATCTTCATTTTCAGATTTGTTTTTCATCTTCATCGTTGATCTTCATCTTCATTGTCGATCTTTATCTTCATATCTGCTTTTCATCTTCATCTTCATTGTCGATCTTCATCTTCATCGTTGATCTTCATTTCTTGGACCATAGTTCTTGTCATACTTCATCCATGTCGAGCTAGTTCAGTGAGCAATTAAGTTTGACTTTTACAAAAAAAAATGATTTTGTTCTTAACTGCGCGCTGGATTGTTCTTAAGTGCGCGCAAAATCCGGCGCGCACAAGGCATGCGCGCACGCAGACATCGGCAGACTATCGGCGGACTATCGGCATGGCATCGGTTGATAATTTTTATACATCGGCATAACAACTGTTGATAATTTGGCCTCAAGTATGCGTGATTTTCTTCTTAACTGCGCCCACAAGCATGCGCACAAGGCATGCGCGCACAAAGTAAGTGAGCGCGCAGACATCGACAGACTATCGGCATGACGGTTGATAGTTTCTGTGCATCGGTAGAACAACTGTTGATAATTTGGCCTCAGGTGCGCGTGATTTCTTCTTGTGGGCGCCCACAAGCATGCGTGCATAAGGCATGTGCGCACAAAGTAAGCGCGCGCACGCACAAAGTAAGCACACGCGCGCATATATCGGCAGAACACATCGGCATACTATCGGCATGACATCGATTGATAATTTATGTGCATCGGCAGAACAACTGTTGATAATTTGGCCTCAGGTGCGCACGATTTTCTTCTTAACTGCACCCACAAGCATGCGCGCACGAGCATGCGCGCAGGGCTCGCACGCAGTTAAGAACATCATTTTTCCAGATTTTACGAAAGTTGCAGAAATACTTCATTTTTTCCAGATTTTCAAACATCAACTATATGAGTGGTACTTTTATTGTCAAAGCATGTCTATTATGCGCAGAAAATAAACTTCAAACTTCAAAAACAAACAACATCTAACAATCTAACAATATTCTTCGAATCAAAATTTTCCCCAAATCAAACTTAAAAAAAAAACAACACCTAACAATCTAACAATATTATTAATAATAAGATCTAAAACATATACATGGTGGGGAATGATTTTCTATTTATTCGCTTGAATTTTCAAAGTCGACGGCTCGTTGGTGGAGAAATCTGGGGAGAGAGAACTTCACACGAATTTTCGGAGGTCGATGGCTTGAATCTGGAGAAATCTTCACTTGAACAATCATCTCAGAATTGAAGGGAGTTTGAAGAAGATGAGATGTAGAAGAGAGAGAGAGAGAGAGAGAAATTTTTTTCGAAAATCACATTTCAAAATGTGAAATGTGAATCGGCGCGGTTGAAATGGTGGGAGGAAATGAAATAGGTTAAAAATATATATAGGGGTAATATAGTAATTCTGGCCAAATAAAATATGTTTAAAAGTTACTGGCTAAAATAAATCTTTTAAAAGTTTGACCGGCTAGTTCCATATATTCCCACTAATTTTATTCTTTTTGTCAAGTACAGGATCGGACTGAAGGAAAGCGATCGAGTTGTCATAAACAAATGAGCTTTTCATATATTTTGATGTTCATTTCAATTGTGTAGTTGATGATCAATGCATGCATAAATTGACAAGTTGTGCATAATTTTTTATATTCTATGCAATGTCATATTTTTCTCATTTTGAATTATTTTATTATCAAATATTTTGTGATATAATTCTAATAGATATTAGAATTATGTATTTGCATGCATGCATGCTTAACAGTTACATATAGTTAGTTAGGCAGCTAAATATTGGTGCCCAAAATTAGTTAGGCAGTTAGATGTAGTTTATCATCTCAGTTGTTGTATATATACATTGTAATTGCTTCTGTAATTCATTCTTCTCATATATGAAAATCAGAAATTAAATGTCACACACATCTCTCAACAATATTCAATCATTAGCATGGTATCAATGAGTTGGGGATCCTAATTCTTCATCCGCTTGCATTTCAATTGCAAGTTCTGCATTTTCTTTGTGTTTCTATCGCAAATTTCTCTCGTTTCAATTATTTTTTTTGCCTTGAGTTCTTCGATTCTTCTCACTTTTTCATGGCTTCCGCTTCTACCAACACTAATCTCACCTCCTTCCTTCATGTCATCTCCATTCGACTAGATATGAACAACTACACCTTCTGGAGATATCAAGTTGTGGCGACGATTCATGCGCATGGATATGATGACTTGATCTCTCAGTATGTTACTCCACTGCCGCAGTTCCTTTCTTCTCTTACGCATGAACGCCTCATCAATCCAAAATTCCAGATCTGGTCTCAAAGAGATTAGTTTCTTCTCAGCTCGCAAAATGGTTCTATCTCTGAAATGCCTCTGGGTCGACCTTGTGTAAAATCATGCCTCTGGGTCGATCTATTGAGCTCGGTCGGCCCAAACGAGCGGGTCCGCGGGACTTGATTTTATCTATTCCAACTCAGGATTTTTGACCTAAATATAAGCCTCACTTGATACACCCGAGATAGACATCTGATATCTTTGAAATACAACTTGAAAGAGCTGACATCTTCGAACTACAACTTGGAAGAGCTAACTTATTTGAAATACATTTGGAGAGAATGAAATACATCAGAGAAGTAGGAGGAGACGCATTAGACCTCGATCGAGTCGACAAGGTTGATAGAGACGGAGTGCCGTTGCAGTGAAGACAAGACTACTGGATTCCTCTATATTTTTCAATTTTTCTATCTTTGTTGTTATGAACGCTTATACTCTAGATTCGTTTGTTTATTTTATCATGCTAGATTTTAGCGTGTGGAATATTATGGATTTTAATATATGGCTCGATTGTTTTTTTTCCTGCCATCTCTCGATATTTAATTTCTGTGATTTATTGAATATCTTGTATAAATAGTTGATCACCATTTATACATGCTAGTCGTTAATCTGAAGCACTGGCCAGAGAATGATTAATGATATAGAAAGATAGAAATCATTTTATATGTGCTTGGAAGGACCGATCAAGTGAACAAGTATTGCATATGGTTGAATAGATCTTCGTGTGCTAGATCAGGAGTAAGAACATGTGTGAAGAACCGATCATGGTAAAGCATGTGCTTGTTATATCTATGTTATAGTATATGTCTTTAAAGTAGCGTGATAACATCCTAGTGATCCCCCACCATTGATTGATTAAAGACAAAAAGTTGGGTTGAAAGTGTCAATGATTATATTAATTGAAGTAATAAATCCAGTATCCCTAAAACCTAGGTTTTTCCATTTATTGTTTATCTGCATATTTTCAATTACTGTTGTTTTATTTTATGTTATTTATTTCTGCTCTCTTTTATATTTATCTGTGTCTAGATATTAAGTGAGTACTTATGTGAGAGTTAGTTAATTCAGTCTCTGTGGGATACGATACTCTTGCTCACCTAGGTATTACAATAGCACCGTACACTTGCAGAACGTATTATTTTGTTAATAAAGAGCGTGTTAACTACCAATACTCTCTCATTTTTAGGTTTTATTTGATCTTTGTCCAGATTATATTTCTCTTTACAATTTTGGATGTTCTTGCTTTTCTTTACTCACACCTTACAATCAGTATAAACTCCAATTTAGATCCGTTAAGTGTGTCTTTCTTGGCTACATCCCTTCCCACAAATGATACAAATGTCTTAGCCTCACTGGCAGACTATATATTGATGACGCAGTTAAATTGAATAAACAAGAATTCCCATATTCCACTCTATATCCCTCAAATTCTTAATCATCTTCTATCTCTTTATCTACATGTTCCTTGTTTCCATTTCTCTCTCTTCCTTCTCTAGTGATCATGGGATGGATGTTAACAGTAGAAGAAAGAGAGGGAGAGGGAGAGAGAGAGGGAGACGGAGGAGAAGAAGGAGAAGAGACATGCTGAGAAGATGATGAAGATGAAGATGAAGAAATATGTTGTTGCTAGAGGCAGTGCCGAATCAGAATATTGTGTTATTGCCAATGCCATAACTGATTTAGTTTGGCTTCACAGTTTATGCAAAGGACTTGGTGTTCTTCTTAGATTTCCATCCAAACTATGGAGTGATAACAATAATGCCATTGATCTTGCCTCAAACCCAGCCTTTCATGCATGAACTAAACATATCGAGGTGGATATTCAATACATTTGTGAGAAATATAGTAGACAAATCAATTGAAGTTGGCCAT
This sequence comes from Perilla frutescens, assembly GCA_026008535.1. Taxonomy (NCBI): domain Eukaryota; kingdom Viridiplantae; phylum Streptophyta; class Magnoliopsida; order Lamiales; family Lamiaceae; genus Perilla; species Perilla frutescens. The sequence continues at coordinate 39,196,752 of BRKX01000019.1, forward strand.
GTTCCATCCTCTTTTCAAGTGGTAGATATCTTCACCAATCAGAAAATCGATTCATTGATTTACGACACAAGCTTCATCTTCTTCATCCACCCTAGCTTCTATGGGGGTGTATTATTCATTTGCATGCATGCATGCTTAACAATTATAGTTAGTTAGATTGTTAAATATTGGCACTCAAAATTAGTTGGGCAGTTAGCTATAGTTTATCATCCCAGTTGTTGTATATATACATTGTAATTACTTCTGTAATTCATTCTTCTCATATATGAAAATCAAAAATGAAATCTCACACATCGCTCTACAATATTCAATCATTAACAATAGAGAATTCAAGTTACGAGCGTCGGTCAATCGAACAAGAAACGAGAAGAAACGGCACAAAACCATGAAGTGGTTTGGGCAGAGACAAATAGAATGGCCTGTGCTAATTAAAAATCCATTACAAATTGTTTTTACCACATTGCACGTAAGGCCTGTGCGACCATTGGCACAACCCGTGCTAGTTTTCAGCTATTTTTGGTCTTTCCTTTAGGGCTCGATTTTGATTTTTTTTCTTGGGTTTGGACTCCTCAAACTATACATATAAGAGTGTTGATGCACAAAAATAATCATATATCTAATATCATCCATTATCATCCCATAACACCATCTACACACCACAAAGTTTGAAGAACCTTAGGGTGTGAAATTCTTAAATGATTGGTGTTTGAGATGATTCTTTAATTTATGTTACTTTCCCTCTCTTTTCCTCATAAATTAATGTTCTAATTGCTAAATTATATTGGGTGCCCTCCATTAGGGTTTAATTTGACGTTTGATGTGCTTTGAGAAAAATCATTTTGCATGAGTATTTGATTTATGAGCTTAATTGTTTGTGAATTCGAGAGAATAATGAGCAATTAGGTAAATGAAGGTAATTTGGAGTCTAGTTTGTTGAATGTCTACTAGAGATAGTGATTTTAGCACTCGCCCTAATGTTTAAGTTTCCCTGAGAAAGCCCTTAGACTAATTTAATTCAAACCTTAATAAGGGCGGGAGAATATTTGAATTAAGAGGTTTTTGAGAGCATGGTCATTTATGAATTAACACCCTATGACCTTTTATTTTATTTCTTGAATTTTCACTTGTTTGGGTTTGGTGTTTTACATTTGTTTAAAATTCGGTTTTTATTGTTCCAGAGTAAGTGACATATTAATTCTACATTGATGTGCGATTGTTTAAATAGTAAGAAAAATCGGATGAACAATACTTGCATTCTAAAAACTTAGCTCCAATTCTCCGCGGAATCGACTCGTTTCATTGCTTGTTACATTGTATACACTTGCACATGACATGATTAAATTTGAGTATATAAAATCTAGCATCAATATTAATGAAAAATCTATTCCAAAAAATACTCCAGGTTCTGAAAATTAAAGAAAATTAAATCTGAAAATTTTGATCCACTGCAAACACTTTCCAAATTTAAAATGGGTGTTGCTATTTGCATCACTAAATTTTCAATATCCACCACATTACTAAATACACAACTCCTTTAATTTTTTTCAGTATTTTTTTTCTTCATACACCGCGCTCTTTTCCTTTTTTACCCTTCGGCTTAAAAATTAGTTTAAATTAAGGGTATTGGTGAATCACTATTTTTTCAATATACACCACATTTACTACATACACCACTCCTTTAAAAATTGTCAGATATTTTTTTCTTTATACACCACATTTTTTTCTCTTTTTACCCTTTATTTTAAAAATTAATTTAAATCAATTAGTTTTAAAAAATTGGGGTTGAGAATTTCACGTTTGTCAAAGCAGAGGGAGAGAATGTAGAATTTATTTTGCAAAATTGAGAGGATGGTAGCGAAAAATCAAAGAGAAAAATGTTCTTTCAAGAAGATGTTCTTCTATCCAACATAATTCCACCAATTCAAATTTCATCAAGTCCATTCATAAGTTTTTATTTTGTGTTCAATAACATCAGACATCAATGCAAATTGACTAAAACTCCCGACTTCCAAAAATTATTGGAAAAAAAAAACACAGAACAATTAACTTACATAATTATTTTCTTCTTTAGTTGTGCGTAATTAATTTGTAGCGAAAAAATTAGCCGACGAGATTTAAATGAATTCATGAGTTGGGTTTTTATATTTTTTTTATTAGGAATTTGTTTTTGTTTCTTAGTTTTTTATTAGGGATTTTTTAATTTTCAAGTAAAGGATATTTAAGTAAATTAATAATTATTTATTTTTAAATTAAATATAAAAGTGGTGTATATTGAAAAAATAGTGGTGTATATAGAAACACCCTTTAAAATTCTATTTTAAAACCTACTTGGATTAAAATTAGGCAACTTTTTATTTGCATATAAAATTACATTTTGCAATTTTAATCCCCATAATTTCGAGCACTCCCACTAAATAAATCTGAAAATTTAATTTTCATCAAAAAACATTTCCAAATTAAATTGTTGGGATCGAAAATTATAGAACAAAAATTAGAGAATTTTTAAACATCAAATTTTCGAACACCATAGAAATAAAATCTTGAAATTTGATGTTTATCAAAATACCATTCCAAATCTTATTAGACGTGGATTGAAAATCACATAGAATAAAAATTGAATTTTTAGAAAATACAATCGAAAAAAAACTCCAATTTTAAATTTGCCAAATTCAAATTTTATGAACAATTAAATCTGAAAATTTAAATATATAAACATATAATTCGACTATATCCTAGGATCTAGAGCAGTGCCAAAACCGTTCTGATACCAATTGTTGGGATTTTTCGAATTAACCTTTGGACTTCGCTCATTAATCCTAACCCATTTATATTATTAGTTTATGTATGTGAAATTAATAATTAACCCACGTTTAAAAATTAACATGCTAGTTGTATTTTTGAATCTACAAAAACTACGGAAACATAGATAGCATGAAAAACAATTTACAATTCGTGTCGAGTTGATCACATGATTAAAGATCTAATCCCAGTGTTGATATAGTAAGGATGAAAATATCGCTATCGCAACTTCAATTTTACGGATATATCGACGGATATATCGATATCGCAGAAAATTGAAAAAAATGACGGAAATCATATTAAAATCTTGGAAATTTAGCATGAAATTTTAGGAACTATTATGACATATTATTATGCACATATTCGACTAATTTTTTTGATAGAATTGTATTTTGAAAGCAAATATATAAATAATACATTATATAAATACCGTCTGAGATAATACATTTGACAAAATAATACATAATACAATATAAAATGACTAAATAAACATTATAAAGTACAATTAATACCAAAATGAGGATCTATGAGATTCAAATAGTAGATGGAATGCCATCTTATTCTAAATAATATTGGTACCAACTTATCACGTTTGAGTAATTATGGATATAATTATGCAGATGCACTTGATATGTTTCTTAATTTCTTCCAACAACTTCACTATGAATTGGATAATGTCCATTGACCCAATTATTTTGTTGATACATATTTTGAGTAGTCCAACCAATTTGTGAACTCCTATGAATCTTGGGACATATCACTATGATCAGTGTCACCCATATTCATAGAATCAAGATTTGGCAAATAATTTATATTCAATCTTAGATTTCAATTTCATGTGATATATGGGGAGAAAATTTTTAGTGATTTGTCCATCATGTCCTCTAACTGAAAAAATGAAAAAATAAAGTCCGTGCAATTGCATCTTACTTTTCTTTCTAAGACATCGGTTGATTTCCCGGTCTTATTTCTCTTATATTTTTTTGCAAAGTAAATGTCTTTAAAAAGCAAAGAATATTGCAACTCAAATAATTACATTGAAGACCTGAAAAAGATTACAAAAATATATAGTATTAAATAAAAATCAAAATATATTATAGAAATATTTAAAAAATCGCGATATATTGCGATATCTTGCGATATATTGTGATTTCTCGTCGATACTCGGGAAAAAAGATATTCCCCCCAATATCCGTATCGCAATGTCAATATCCGTGATATATCCGTGATATTTCACGATATTTTCATCCATGGATGTAGTATGTGTTGGGTATCCGTGCCCTGCTGGGGTTCACCGTCTTGATTTCCGACTCGTCGGGGTCAGCTGCACAAACACCTTGGCTTCAACAAGAGACGTGACAGTAACTTTTAGTTAATTCTTCTCCGATCACGGGCCACCCGAACAGCAGCAGGTTTCACCCTCTGGTGGTCGATCCGACAACCTTTTCCGGCGACCTGCAAATCAGCAACAACTTCAGCAAACAAGCACTTGAATATCACATGAGAAATGCAGATACAGACCACGATATATGTATATATATATGTATAGAAATTAGGGTAATTAAAGTAGATAAATATATAAGTTAAAATATGAGAGTTGAAGAAGTGTTTTGGCTCAGGATCCAATAGGCGGCGGCGTCGACTTCCGGCAACAACAATGATCAATCGAGCACAATCAATGACTCTCTGCAGCAGGCCTATTCTTCTCCGATCACGGGCCACCCGAACAGCAGCAGGTTTCACCCTCTGGTGGTCGATCCGACAACCTTTTCCGGCGACCTGCAAATCAGCAACAACTTCAGCAAACAAGCACTTGAATATCACATGAGAAATGCAGATACAGACCACGATATATGTATATATATATGTATAGAAATTAGGGTAATTAAAGTAGATAAATATATAAGTTAAAATATGAGAGTTGAAGAAGTGTTTTGGCTCAGGATCCAATAGGCGGCGGCGTCGACTTCCGGCAACAACAATGATCAATCGAGCACAATCAATGACTCTCTGCAGCAGGCCTAGAACGATCAGAGAATGGGTAGAAATCAGCCACAATAAATCAACTCTCCCTCACGAAGCTTCTCACACTCTCAACGCCAATCCGTGAACAGGGAATTCGGCGAGGAGATTTAATCGGGAATAGCAGAGCCCGATATCAGTGTGTTTCAATTTCACAAGCGTATTGAAACAATAGCCGCTCTCAATCTTTTATCGTGAAGAAGAAAAGGGATTAGGGCATAATTAGGTGATTTGGGCTGATTAGGAATATGGGCTATCAAAAAATAATTCATAAGCCCATTAAGGATCATTGGGCCAACAAATCTCCACAGTACGGAATCGGTGCCCCCTTGGAGATCGAGATTCACTTCCTGATCTTTTTTTGTATTCTCGTACCTCATCTAGAAGTAGGGTGGGCTATAGACTACTAAATAGTTTGGAAATCCTAAGGAATCAAGTGAGCAATCAAGAGAGACTGATATTGATGATCCAATTTTCATACTTGGCCCTTTCTAATTAATAGAGGGGGATGAGAATTCTATTCCGATCCCTAATGGGTTTGGGACTTTCCACTTGTTCCATTCACAGTCCACTTGGGTCTTAATTGGGTTACAACAGAGAGATCCAGAAGAATATTGAATTGGAATACTAATTTATTTAATTTCTAATATTCATAACTAGGATATAAATAAATAAAGTATTAGTATGTTTATTCCACTAAATAAATAATACTGACTTATCAATTTAATACATATTTACGAATATTATTTCACATTTAATTCAGTAATTCTACATGTTTAAGATATAATGTCCATTAATTAATTATATAAGCTTCTGACATTTATCATTAATTAATATCTTCATTCCTAAAGTAGTATCGAACAAACTTTATGATGTAGGAAATAATTTTCACATGCATGTTTCACATGAACTTTGTGCTTCCTCAAGGGGACATAATCAACTTGGCGCACCAAGACATGGTTGTCATAAATGCATGATCCATCATATACGTAAACGTCACTTCCCAAAATACCGAGAGTGTTGATACTATCAAAGAATTTTACCCATTGATAAATCAAAGTAGTCGACATAGCACATATATGTCTGCCAATAATATATGAGTTAAGAACCGAATTCTGTAGATCATTCTTCTCCCGTTTAAGGTCAGAAATAGAGAACGGTGTAACGCCGATGTACTAGAATAATCTATTAGCCAAGATAGACTGATTATCAAATTATTCTGCGGTAGATCGATCGTTGGTCCAAGATCATCTAAGCTATGAGTCTTTTTATACAATGCAAGGAAATGATGATGATTTTACTGTGTCTACTCACACCATATTATCTACAATGCAATGTAAGTAGAATATGTAGATAACTATAATAATAATTAAATGCACACATTGACTGTAATAAATATTCAATCTATATCATCAAAATATTATTAAATGTATACAAATACAAATCTTCTAGTATGCAAAACTAACACCTTACTCACCATTATTGCTATAAATTACTTTGCACATTTGCGGGTTGGTTATAGTGAAATAAATCACCGAACAAGGTAGCATTGTTGGGACTAAAATAACTGATAATTAATATTTGATTTACTAGTTAAGTTTTTTTTTTTGTTAATTTTTTTTAAAATTGATACTTTTGGTATTTTCAACTAGTGCATGAACACTTATTCTGAGGGTACTCACATCACTTTGTACTTTTGAATCTGGAGATTGAAGTAGCAAGAAAACATACAAACCACAGGAAGATCTCGAATGAAAAACATGGTTAAATCGATGGACAGAGAACAATAGGTGGAGGAGGAGGAAAAGCCACCTAAAAAGTTCTATATGGTATTTAATATTGATTTGGCGTCAAGAGCTCCTCCACCACCAAAAAGGGGAGATTTATACGGCGCCGAGTTTTCAGATCCAGTTATTACTTATTACTGTACACAACAAGTCGAGGAACAAAATCAACTTTAGCAGAATCTCCAAAACAAACCATTCTTATCTACCATATTCCTATATTACATTCAATTTTGCATCAGTTACTTTCACGCCACTTAAGAAATACTACTTTCTCCGCTCTATCAGTAAGATCACAACTTTGGACCACTTTTTCTTTTTTCTTTTTTCTTTTTTCTTTTTACTATAAAAATACTATTTGCACTTTCTGTAGAATAAAACTCTACTAGAGAAAAAATTTCACAGAAAGAAGACGAAATAGATCATAACAGGGGTATTGTTTTTGAGCCGGCCGTAAAATTATCTTAAAAATACAATTAATTGCATTACCGTAAAATTGATCAAATGTTAAATTTCCAATTTTTTAAAAATATTGGATACTATTTTCTTAATTTTGGAAAAAATGAATTGTTTTTTAAAAAGTGCCAAAAATACGGATTCGATACCCTACTACGGATAGTGTATCGTCTCCTGTGTCATAGCTAGATTTTTTTTTCCCTCCTGGGGAAGAATGAACCCTAAATAAATATTTTAAATTAAACAAAATCATAATAAACTGAAAATAAAAAATAAAAAATATATATATATTTTTTTAAAAAGATAGGTTAGGCAAAAAAATTGTTATAGAAGATGACTTAGGGGATCACATGTGCCAAAAATGTATGTATCAAATTAAAGTGTAATTATCAGTTCTATTATCACAACACAATTTTTTTTTTTTTTTTGGTAAGTTATGGGTGAGTCAAATAAGGAGAGAGATGCTAATCTACCTACATGGAGATATAATAACATAATGAATAATGATCAACTGTCAAAGCTGCTATCTTTCAATATATATTAGGCAGAGTTTTTGGCTGTCAACTTCACAGCCTTTTGATTCCATGTATCATCTGCCTCCATCCACATTTGAAAATTAAATTGACTTTTCAGCCCCAATTATGCCCACAATGAACAGGCTGAGCATCAAATCACCAGCCACAGGAGCATGAGTGCATCATAAACACAAAAGCCATGCAACTAACTTGTATGTGTTTTCTTCTCAACGCTTGACTTGCTTAAAACTATAACACCTAATACGATTAGTCCAGCACCTGCAAACCACTATAAGAGCATACTTGCATTACAAAAGTGACTACTGTAATAGGAATTAAGGCATATTAGAAATCATTTCAACTTGTTTAAGGAAAATACTTTGGCAAAGAACAAAGAACAATTCCTGTTGCTTGCTAAGTAGTACTAATAAAATCACACTTGATTAATTTCTGAATTGAATCTACAGATCTGCATGTATATACACCTTATTTTACCACAGGTATGTTAGTATTAAGTAGGTTGGGGAAAATATGATCAAATGTTTCACCATTTCCATATTTCAAGGATGAAAACATGGTCATACTTTAAAACAGGATGCATATGTCAGATAACAGGGGTTTCTAATGTTCAACTTTTGTTCAATCTGTGAGCATTTAAAGGAAGCAATAGGACCAATACAATGACCAAACAATCAACTTCAATCCATACAAGTCATTTTCTTACATGCCAGGTAATGGAATACAAGGTATCACTAATTAGTTCAGGTGCTTTTTTCATATTTGATCCATCAGATCAGTCGAATTTTTATTTATTTCCAAATACCAACATCAAATCCAAAATATTAGTCTTCCTATCTCTTTCCAGAAAATCAGCAGAACGCCATGACAGCCATTGCAAATTAAGCAAGTGTCTTCCTAAACATACAACATCAATTTTATGGAATAGCTTGTAAACATGTAAATTTTAATCAGAGTGCACCCCAGAGAGCCTGCAAACTTTTCAAATGTGCACAATTGAAGAGCATCAACTTAGCGAAAGAAGCTTATAATTGAATGAAAAACATTACCTTAAAAGGCAGTGCCTCGTCGAAGAGAAAATAGCCAGACATTCCAGAAGACAGAAAGTTTGTTGCAAAGTTTGTAACTGTTGCTTGTAAAGATGAGAGAGACTTCATGCTATTAACATAGCATCCCCACATTATAACGTTGAAAAGAACAACCAATGCATATTTCAACTGTAATTTTGGAGCTGTCAATTCGAGATCGTAGCTAGCACTATAGACATAATATAGAATCAATGAACTGCAAACAAACAATTAGCCAATGAACGAACCAAAAAACATAATCAACAATGTTCCATTAACATAAGATCATGAAACCAATTACTTGAGGACTTCTTAGGGACCAATGATATAAGAAGCCATATGGATTTAACTGCATTTATTTGAAGTATAAAAATATAAGAATACTAACTTAGAGTTTTGTTGACCAATAGCAGTGATATCCATTATCACAGTCCAAAGCAAATATAATGTAAAGCATCATTTTACTAATTGGAAATAGATTAATATTTGATAACTACAATATCCACCTCACTTAGGGACTAAGTATGGATAACTGTGGTGGCAAAGTTGGCCACCAGCATTAACATGAACTATATAAAACAAGAAGTAAGCTGGTGGTGTAGAAGTGGGCCATATATCTCAATGACATCAAACAATTGATTGTCAGACTACCATATGACATTTGCTATAGAAACATTGCCATGCATGGCCAAGCACATGATTTTGCGAGATGAAGCATGAAAAGCTTTATTTCCCTTCAGAATCAAAGATAAAGAGACATAATTCTCTCCTATCAATACAAGGCTTCATTTCTCCTTATTGATTATTATTAACTTATTAAAATTAAACTTGTTGTATTTCCTTTCATATCCAGTAGCATCACATTGTCGTATTTTTTTCGTATAAAAAAAAATAAAAAATTATTTGTAACATATCATCATGCCCTGAGCCATCCTAGATGCTGCTGCAGAATATATGGTCTGTTAAATATCTCACATTAATTGGGGAAAGTGGCATGTGCCACTTATTAAAGGTGAGGGCAACCCTCCTCTTACAAGCCGGTTTTGTAAGGGTGAGTTAAACCCAATATCCATTTCTAATATAGTCTTCACTCTTCAGGCATGCCAAGTATATTTAAAACGTACTCATTACTTGATGCAATTAATAATTGGAAAGATAGCACCAGTTTGTGAACTGGCAAGTGCAGTGCCATTCAATTCGAGCTCACATTTGATAAATATATATATATAGCAACTCGACCTTGTCTTAAACAGTGAGGACGAATAGAACTACAAAATTACGAACCAAGATTCTGAACAAGTAGCTAATCATGATAGAGTATAACCAATGTGGTTAGAAACTATTTCATATTAAATAGAACTCAGTGGTATACTCCTAATCCATTTTCGACTGCTCTATAAACGTAATTTGAAGCAATTTCGATGTATCTTCACAACACACAAGCAGACTGGTTGCACAGTATTAACTTCAGTTTGTTATGTTTTCTTACGACTTGATGCCGAGTTCTCCTACAATCATTTTCACTCCATTTAAAAGGGGATTAACTAGCAACAATAAATAAATCCAAACAGATAAATTATGCTTAATTTTCAAGCGAAAGTAGAGAACAAGGCACGACACGAATTGCAATTGGATTATATGCATAACCTATTTTCCGCTGCTTATTCTATCAAGTTCAATCCAGAATGAATGGGTCTAAGGTTGATTGAATTTACCTGAGATGAAAAGAATTTAGCAGAAATGGCGGCAAAAGCAGCGTTGAATCCGGCCGAAATCGCCCAAGCGTAACCTTTATTCCTTTCGCTATTCATCTCAGATTTTGATGGGAAATAGTTTCTGTTGGAGGCCTAGTTAACAACGGGATGGGTCATCCCTCCCATCCGCTGTTATAATATATAAAAGTGAAAATATATAAAACTAGAAACCAGAACTTTTAAAACATTTATTTTAGTCATTAATTTTTAAATATATTTATTTTAGTCAGAATGATAATTTTTGTCTTTACGTATTGTGCGCATTGCGAACGCGCAATCAGCGCGCAGAGGGACATTTTCATCCAAAGTGACTAAAATAAGTATGTTTTAAAGTTAGTGGTTAAACTAAATCTTTTAAAAGTTCAAGTGGCTAAAATAATTTTTGCCTCTATATAAAAATTAGTGCTGAGGAAATCAACCTGCACATTTTAAATTTAAAAGTTTAATGATGGTTGAAATGTTGTTTGTAATGATATTTATATACAATAAGAAATAATTATAACTTTATCAAATGATAGTTTACACTATATATAACATTATATTTGTGATTTTTAAAATTACATTCATAAATATGTCTAATATCATATTGAAGATTTATACACTCAAGACTTATTTTTATAGGTAATATAAGGTTGTATTAGATACCTATAACACTCTAATATCATGTTTGTTAGCAATAATAAAGCCATGATTATGCAAGAGCCCGACATGTGTTAGTCATTTATATGATATAACATATCACAGCCTTCAGATGGGATATATAATACCATACATAATTATTAAAAATTACAGACTAAAATAACCTTGCAGATATTAATTAAAAATCTTATTATAGAATATTTATACAATGTATGGTAACTAAATAAAAGATATTTTAGGAATTGAAATTTTATACAGAATCTAATACATCTAAGCAAACTACATAATATTAATACATATATTTTAATACTCCAAAACAAACATGATATTGATATTTTATACAGTATAACACATCCCATGTAAAACATATTCAACCTTATACCATACTGTCTAGCAAATGAGCCTTTAGTGCGTATGAATACATACCACATACCACATACTAATATTATTTTTCAATAGTCAAAATTAAATAAATTTTTTATTTTATATATTCAACATATTAAATATATTTTATACGACCGCACATAAATTTAACTAAATAGATTTCATAATAATAATAATAACAATAACAATAATAATAATAATAATAATAATAATAATAATAATTATTGTTATATGGCATATGTGTTTAACTTCTTGACATGATTTATTTTCAAATTTTTAAATTAAATAGATAGCAATTATTAATAAATATGATATTAGTTTTTTATTTAATAGAATTTATAAAATTTATAAAATAACTATAAATTATAAAATAAATTAATATTATCGACAAACCCTTCAAAAATAATGATGTTAATATATATACATAAATATGTATATATATTAATAAAATGTAATGAGAGAATATGTTAGGAAAAATTATCAAGAGTAATCCCAGCTGTGGTTTTGATGAAATGTCAAAACATGTCAAAGCACTTTGAAAAACTGAAAGAAAACCAAGCAGAAAACCAAGATTGATCGAACAAAAAATTAAGCTAAGAATAGTCCAAACATGATCAATCGAAAGAGGAGAAAGAAGCAGATCAAAACCAATCAAGAACTGAGGAGAGAAGAAAGCAGAAGCTTGATTACTAAATCAGTTAGTAAGTCAAGGAAATTGAAGATATAGGCCATCAGAACAAAAGAACTGACAAGCCTAAAATGTCAACTGACCATCAGGGTCAAAATGGTAAACACAACTACCGATCGAAGTAATCCAGTCAGTAGTTCATGGTCAGAAAAAACTGCTAGGCACCAGTTCAGAATTCCAGCTGAAGATATGCCAGTTCAAAATTCTAGCCGAAGGTGTGCCAGCTCTGAATGCCAGCTGAAGGCTTAGAAATGCTCAACTGAAGATAGTCTAACTGGAGCTCAGAAGTGTCAAGCCAGAGCCCAGAACTACCAGCTGAAAAAAGTCAAAACTAGAAGTTTAAAACTGCCAACGTGATGCGCAGAACTGCCAGTTGAGGATATGATCCAACTAAAGATCACAACTGCTAGCTAAAGCTTAGAACTGCCGATCGAGACAGAAGTCGAAACTGGAAGACAAAGTTTCCAGAACTGCCAACAAGAGGATCTTGAAGTTAATGCAAACCAAAATCTTAAAGTAAAAGCTTGTCAGAGAACAAACAACAGTGTAACGGCTACATCAACGAAAAGCCCCTCAACGGCTTTAAAAATCAACGAATCATTTAAAAAATCACAAACGGTCACAAGTTCACTCATCTATAAAGTATGAGTGATTCAATTTGTGAACAAGGAGGAGTTTTAGCAAAAATAGACTTTTGCTGATTCAACTTTTACTGAATAGACTTTTGCGATCTACATAGAGCTTTCCCTCCTAATAGCTTAAAAATCAAGCGCTGATCATCTACAGCAAAAGTCCCAACTAAATAGAAGAAGCCAAATGTTCATCATCCAGCTAGCTGTTGAAGAGTCCAGCCAGAGCAAGCTTCTCAGTTCAGAGATATACACCGATCAACTACTCAGCTCAAGTTCAAGGAGCACATCAGTTGATATCAGTTTCAAGACTGTATTTTTAAAGATCGAAAGAGATCTAAAACCTTGAAAAGACAAGCAATAGCACCTTATCTCTCCAACGAGCAGTTGGGGATCGCAAGTGTGAGCTGTTGACATCGGCCGAAGAGACCGCGGATTATTGGAACCGCTGTTTGTGGGATACCACCAGTTGAAAAGGAGACCGCGATTCCGTGAGAGTTTCCATTAGCCAATTTCAACAATTGTCTTCATTGTGTAATTGTAATAAAGAAACTTTACCATTACATAGTGGATTGCCCTTTTTCAGTAAGGAAGAGAGGACATAGAAGTTTAAGCTTCGAACCTTTCTAAACTGCTTTTGTGTGTTGTACTTATTGCTTTTCAGTTGCATTTCTTTAACTGCACACATACATCACACAAGTTGCACTTACGAGCCAACTGATTCTTTCAACTGATTAAGTGCATTGATAAGTCTTTATTACGCGAGTCAAGGGCCCTATTCATTCCGCATTTATTTTTAAGAATTGGAGTCAGTTTATTCACCCCCTCTAAACTGATTCATACTCACCCGGGACCAACAAGTGGTATCGGAGCGGTCGATTCCGTGAGAGTTGCCATTAGCCAATTTCAACTGAATCAGATCTACTTATCTGTGCTAATCTGTCAGCTATGGAAAACCATAAACTATCTATCTTTTCAGTTGAGAACTACGATAACTGGAGCAGGAGGATGAAGACACATCTCTGCTCGATCCACGAGAATATGTAGAAAGTTATTGAAAAAAGTCTCATCATCATCATGATGGACAATGAGGCCCACATTGTTGATAGTAATCAACCAGCCAGGATCCCAAAGCCAACACATCTTCTCACAAGTGAAGAGAAGAAGTTGAAGAATATAGAGTTTGTAGCTCAAGCTGCACTATTTCAAACTCTAGACGAGGATTGAATGAAGAACACAAAGAACTGCTAAACTGCCAAGGAGATATGGGACTTGCTAGCTGATTTGTTGTGTAAGGAGTCCGAAGCAATCAAGGAAAACAAGCTCCAACTGGCAGTGGACAGATACAAGTCCTTCAAAATGCAGCCAGAAGAAACCATCTCAAGCCTTGAAATGAGATTTCTAGGCATTATCAGTAAGATGAACAACCTGGGAAGAAACTATCCCAACTGTGAGATGAACTCCAAAATCCTGGATAATCTTACAGAGGAGTGGGATATGAAAGTGATAACTATAAAAGAGTCAAGAAACTTGAACATCATCACTCCCAGAGAACTTTTTGGTTCTCTCAAGGCTCACGAGTACAGCCTAAACCGAAAAAGAGAAGCATCTACATCATTAACCCAGGATGCAACGTTCTATAGAGAAAGAAATTAGTTTAGAGAAGATCGAAGAAAAACTATTTTCGGACCGAGAAGATCGACTGATTGAAGAAGAGAAGCAACCGAGAAAAAGGAGAATCTGACTAAAGATATCAACGACCAAATTCAGTCAGTAACAAGGTTGCTAAAAAGGCTAAAGAAAGCCAGGGACCAACAATCAGTTCTACCTCAGACTGATGAAGTCCCAAGAGGAGAAAAGAACCAGCAGCCAGCTGAACGATCCGCTGAACAGCCCAAGAAAGCTAGTCGAAGCATAGGAGAATGCTTTCACTGTCATAAACAGGGGCACTACAGATATGAGTGTCCAGAGCTCCCCGAAGACAAAAAGGCCAGAGTGAAGAAAAGCTTTTTCAAAAGAAAAGTGATGATGGCCAACTCTCTGAGAACGTTGTACTGGATGACTCAGACTACCAATCTGGGATCGACTCGGACGGCCACAGCTCAGACGATGAAGCACTATTCTGCCTCATGGTCGAAAATGAAGAAGAGGTCAATATAGCTGATTCCCAAACTTCCTTTTATCATATTCATGAAGCTTCTATATCTAGCAATGAATTAAATGAACAATTGAAAATGCTAGACGAACAATTAGCTTCAATATCTTGCTTACATGTTGAACTGAAGGAAGAAAATGATGATCTAAGGGATAAGATTAGGAGACTGAGTATTAATCATGACAGAATCAAATCTCTTGAAGCTCAGTCAATTGAATTTGAAAAATTAAAGCTGAGAAATGTTGAGTTAGAAGCTGAGAATAAGAAACTCATGAAAGAGATCCTTGAGAAAAAAGAAGTATATATTAAATTCAAGAAAGGATGTCAAACTCTTGATGAGATTTTAAGTCATCAAAAGGTTGGAACTGGAAGTTCACGGTTAGGATACAACAAGTTCACTGCTGCTGAAAAAGAAAAGACAGTTACTCGAACCTGTAAAAAAGGTACATCACACCCCACACTTCACAGATATTTCACATGCAGTTAGTTACTGGAGGCACATTATCCCATGTGCCACACATCGGCATATTTGTTTTCTGATCTCCTGCTTAATTTTATAGTTTACTTGGACTGAGAGGAACGGCCGCAAGCATAGAGATCGTCCCTTTCGGTCTTCTCATATTATTTTTCAGGTTATTCAGCATCTTCACCAGCTCGTCCTCAGTGGAAAGCTCCTACTTCCATAGTGGGCCAGTTGCTATCCACAGGTTCATTTCATGCCGGTTGTCGAGACTGTCAGGCATTCCCTCAGGTCCCGAGCAGTTACTTGGCAGCCCCCTTCAGAGCCGTGGGTGAAGCTAAATTCCAATGGTTCATTTGATCACGCACAGCAGACTGTAGCGGGAGGTGGGCTACTTAGAGATCATCATAATGAGCTGATCACCTCTTATTGTCTCCCGTTACAGGCCAGTTCTAGTTTCGAGGTGGAGTTCCGGTCTCTTCTCCAGGGGCTCCTCCTCCTTCCTCACACGACTTTCCATGTTTGGATCGAGCTCGATACAGCGGTTGTGGTCACAATCATCACATCTGATACTCGGGGTTTGGGACAGCTTAGAGAAGTCTTCTCTAGACTTCGGCTTATCTTTCGAGACCGCTATGTTCGAGTCACACATATCCACAGAGAGGGCAATCACCCTGCTGATTTCCTTGCCAGACTAGGTCATGAGGTCGACAACTTACATATTTTTGATGCTCAGATGGCCCCAAGGCCCCTCTCTTCTTTGGTTAGGATGGACCAACTGGGCTATCCTAACTTTAGGTTCTGACGTTGAATCCTTTATTTGTTTATTGTACTTATTTTCTTATGTTCAGGTTTTGTACTTTATTATTGTTTTCCTCCTTAAGATCTCCTTCAGAGTCTCTAGCTTTAGTTTCATACTTAGCTTATTTTGTCCCTGTCATAAGTTTATCCTTTACAGGTTGTTTTACTTATGTATTTTGGTGGGGAGTCACTTTTGGGCTCCCTCCACCTAGACGATGATGTAGATCCAGTTTGTTGATATATACAGGTCGGGGATCTGCCTCAATCCCCCACCTGTTAGGGTGTTTTTCTAAAAAAAAACTAGTCAGTTGAGATGACCAAAACCAAGAAGAGGACACTTAAAATCCCTCAAGCTCAATCGAAGCAGTTCAACCAACCCTCTCAACTGAAAGCACCAGTTCAACTGAAAGGTTCTTTTTAGCTAAGACCATCAGTTTATCATCGACAACCAACTTATCAAAGGCCACCAGTTCAGTTCAGGCAACCTGCCAATCAGCAAAGGCCATCAGCCCAATCAAGACCTCCAGCTCATCAGAGACCATCAGTTCAATACAAATCACCAGTTCACCCAAGGCCTCAAGCACAATCTAGGCCACCAGTGAACAGAACTGACAGGCCAACTAGAGTAAAAAGAAATACTTAGTTTGGACCTCACTCTCATCAACCATCAAGGCACAATCAACAATAAAGGTATCTGAATTCTACGAGAAACTCAGAGAAGTACCTTTGTGAGCCAGTATGATGAGTACTTGGATTCAAGAGATGAACCAATAGTTAATCTAAAAGGGATTAACTAGAGAAGACCAAAGAAGTTTGGTATGTATATAACGGGTGCTCCAAACATATGACATGAGACAAAAGAGATCTTGAAGGCTATAAAGAAGTTAAAGGCCCATTAGTCACATTCAGAGACAACTTCAAAAGCCAAACCATTGGAGAAGGGTTCATGGTCAAATGAAAGGTTATAGTCAATGGAGTCTCCCATGTAGAAGGATTGAAGCATAAATTGCTCAGCATCAGTCAGATGTGTGACCATAGATACATGGTTGATTTTAGTCAAAGCTCATGCGTTATATGAGACAAATCAACTGGAGAAATTCTCCTAACTGGCGTGAGAAAAGGCAACATGTATGTTGTTGACTAGTCAACAGGCTACTCAGAAGCTTGCTTTCTATCGAAAGGATCAACTGAAGCAAGTTGGCTATGTCATAGATGACTAAATCACCTCGACTTTAAAACCACCAACTATCTGGCTAAGAAAGAGCTAGTTGAGGGGCTTCCCAAGGAGATTTTCAAGAAAATTGACGTATACAGGCCATGCCAAAAAGGGAAGCAAGTGAGATCATCATTCAAAAATAGAAGTCATCCTCCAGGGACAACTGCTCTTCTTCAACTACTACACATGGATCTATTTGGGCCAATTAGACCGCAAACTCCCAAAGGGAAAAGATTCACTCTTGTAGTAGTTGATGACTTCTCAAGATACACATGGGTAGAGTTTCTCAGAAGCAAGGACGAAACCTACACCAAGCTATCAGCTATGATCAGGAGGCTACAAACTGAAAAGGAGAGATCAGTTCAAAGAATTCGTACAGACAATGGAACTAAATTCGTAAATCAGCAGATAATCAGTTTTCTCAATGAACTGGGAATAACTTATGAGCACTCAGTTGCAAGAACTCCACAACAAAATGGTGTAGCTGAACGGTGAAACCGAACTCTCAAGGAAGCACCTCGAGTAATGATAGTTGATGGTAATGTAGCTGAAAAATACTGGGCCGAAGCAGTCAACACAACATGCCATACTCAAAATCGGAGCGCCATCGTCAGTTCACATGACAAAACCCCTTATGAACTATATAAGGGTCGTAAGCTTTCTATCTCATATTTTAAAGTATTCGGCTGCAAATGTTACATTCACAACAATGGCAAGACTCAACTGAAAGCATTCAGTGCCAAAGCTGATGAGAAAATCTTTCTTGGATATAATGCCCCTCATTCACAAGCTTATAGAGTGTTCAATAAATGAACTCTTATTGTGGAAGTAACATGTCATGTTGTTTTTGATGAGTTTGCCAATGCGTACAGGAACAAAGAAGAAATTGATACACCAGTTCAACTACTACCTAGTAAAACTGATAAATCACAGGACTATGTGGATCATACTGTTCCAGAGGAGTTTGAAGTTGCACTAAAAGAAGAAGGCAATGAGTCAGTCACTAGACCAGTTGAAAGCAACTAGGTTGATGAGAACACAAATCGTGCTGAGACCACCAACCCCATAACTGAAGCAGGGGGAAGAACTAATGAAGATGAAGAGAAAACTAGAGAAAAGGCAACAATTAATGACAATACTAGAGAACCATCTGAAAACTCAGCTGAAGACAATCTTCCCAAATAGCTCCGAAGCCATCCAATTGACAAGATTGTTGGAGATTCAAGAAGCCGAGTTCAAACCAGAAGTTTAACTGAGCATGCTCTCTTCACATGCTTCATATCTCAAACTGAATCGACAAACATCAAAGAACCTCTTGAAGATCCAGATTGGATCATGGCTATGCAAGAGGAACTGAATCAATTTACAAGAAATCACGTATAGTTTCTTGTTGATAGACCAAAAACCTAGAAGGTCATTGGCACAAAGTGGGTTTTTCACAACAAACTGGACGAGCAAGGTGTCATCACAAGAAATAAGGCAAGACTGGTAGCCAAGGGGTACTCTCAAAGTAAAGGATTGACTTTAACAAGACATTCACACTAGTTGCAAGACTCGAAGCCATAAGACTATTTGTAGCATATGCAGCTCACTGCAACTTTACAGTCTATCAAATGGATGTTAAAAGTGCATTCTTGCAAGGGATGCTCAAAGAGGACGTGTACGTTGAGCAGCCACCGGGATTCAAAATTGGTGATCAAGTCTTCAAGCTGAAGAAAGCTCTCTATGGATTGAAGCAAGCTCCTCGAGCCTAGTACGAAACCCTCTTAACATTCTTGCTAAAGAATGGGTTTCAGAAATGAGTCATTGATCGAATTCTATTTCGAATAGAATGGTCAACTGAGATCTTAATGGTTTAAATTTATGTGGATGGCATAATTTTTGGATCAAAGAGTAAAGATCTATGCACTCATTTCGCTCAACTGATACAAAGTGAATTCGAGATGAGCATGATGAGAGAAATGACATTCTTCCTAGGACTCCAAGTAAAGCGGCTTGAAGCTGGGATATTCATCAGCCAGGCCAAGTACACGAAGGAACTAGTCAAGAAATTTGGAACTGATAAAGGAAAAACACTCAAGATTCCTATGAATACATCAGTTCAGCTAACTCTCGATGAAGAAGGAGAATCAGTCAACCAAACTTACTACAGAGGCATAATCGGCTCGCTTCTCTACCTCATTACTAGCCAACCAGACATCTCATATTCAGTCAGTCTATGTGCACGATTCCAAGCCAACCCGAAGAAGAGTAATCTTGAGACAACAAAAAGGATCATTAAATACCTCAAAGGAACCATAAAGCTTGGACTATGGTATCCTAGAGATGACAACTTGAGTCTAATTGGTTATTCAGACTCAGACTTCGATGGATGTAAGATCGACATAAAAAGCACCAGTGGAACATGTCAGTTTCTTGGAAGCAAACTGATATCCTAGTTTTGCAAAAAGCAGCACTCAGTTGTCACGTCAACAACTGAAGTGGATTATGTAGCTGTTGTGTACAGATACTCTGGATGAAGCAGCAGTTGAAAGACTACAAGGTCAAAACTGAGAAAGTACCTATCTTCTGTGATAACAATAGTGCTAATGTGATTTCTCAAAATCCAGTTCTGCATTCAAGAACAAAGCACATTGATATAAGGCACCATTTCATCAGAGATCACATTGAAAAGAAGACATATGCATCCAATATATCAATACAGAGAAGTAGATAGCCGACATCTTCACAAAGCCTCTGCCAGAAGCAAGATTCACGGAGCTATGTATCCAATTGGGATTATTGGAACTAGCTTCAAAAGATGAAGATGATCAACTGAATGAGAGAGTGCAGAAGACAACTCCAATTGATGAAAAAAACAATAGAGGAGAAGCTGAAAACTGAACCAAAGGCGCATCAGTTCAGTTAGCAAAGGGTCCGTAACTGATCAAACAATCAGTTCAAAAGAAGGGTAAGCTAAAAAACTTGCAAACTGATGAGAGGCAAGAAGCTGAGGAGTCAAAGGAACTGGAACTGATCAAAGAGTTCAATCAATTCAAACTGAAGGAAGCAGCTCATCATCAACTGAAACAGGCAGCTGAACTGGAGGAAAAGCTGAAAGCTATCTCAGCCGACAAAAGAACTAAACTGAAGATGCATCAGTTGAAATCTGATCAAGTCAACTCGAGATCATCAGCTGCAGCTAAGCCAACTAATGACGTAATCAGTTCCACTTCAAGGAGAGAGAAATGACTAGATAAGTTCAAATTTATTTTTAAGTAAACGGTAAAAATGACACGTCATTTCAATATTACCGTTGGACCCACTTCCTCTCTCCTCATTTATTTCCAATGAATAGATATGCATATCAATCGATGGGATAATCTAACCATTGAATTCTGAGTATTCAAATCATCTCAAGCGTCAAATTCACAAGAGTTAGCTGAATTTTGAAATTCACTCTACTGACTCAGTCAAAAGTAAAATCATCTCCTTATGTTTGCAAACACAGAAAGCTTAGTTCTCTCAAACATCAGTCCAAGGCTCAATTCAGTCAAATGATCCAGATCCTAAACAAAGTTCATATCCAAAGTCTCCACAAGAATTACCATGGCCAAGAAGAGCACATAAACTGTTCGATGAAAATTCAACTTCAGAGCAACTGGAAAGTCATCCCAAAGACTCCAAATGAATTTGTACAGAGAAAATTTTCTAGATCAAGCTGTGATCGGGCCAATTCTACTTGACATTTTAGGGTGATTTGATGAGGTTTATCTGTGTTAATTGCTATATAATGATGCCATTTTGGAAGAATATTGTACCTTAAGAGTTTTGCAGGTCATTAATGCAAAGATATGCTTTTGGTGAGAGAACAGACTGTGCGAAGGAAACTGAAAGTAGAAGGAAGAAAAGCCATGCCGTATGGGCATGCAACAGGATGATATGGGCGGATGACTCAAAGATTTGGGCCTAAGCGGGCGATTTTGGGCTGCTGTGCGGAAATTACTTAAGCCCACAGATTGGATGCGAGCGAGAGGAATTCCACCGCCTTCAAGAGTCCTTGTTTTGCCAACTACCTTGTTGGAATAGATTAGGATGGCTATTTCCTTGTTGATATTATTTTTAATTAAGGATTTGATATATAGATTATGACTTATCTTTATTAGAGACTGTTGGTCCCGGGTGAGTCGGTATCAGTTTAGAGGGGGGGTGAATAAACTGATTCACAAACTTTTACTTTAGATGCGGAAAATAGGGCCATTTGACTCGCTTGAAGAAATTTATCTATCCACCAAATTAATAATCAGTTGAGACAGTTTAAGTGCAGTTTGTGTGATGTTGTGTGCAGTTAGAGATATGCAATGATCAATAAGTACAACACACAAGAAATTTATAGAGGTTCGAAGTTTCAAACTTCTACGTCCTCTCTTCCTTCCGCAGAAGGGCAACTTCACTATATAACTTGAATTCCTTTACAAATTACACAATGAAGGACAGGTTGCTGAACCTGGTAATTGCTCGCTACCTCAGCTGGTCGACGGCTCACACTTGAAGTCCTTAACTGCTCGCTAGGAAGGTAGGTGCTATTGTCGTCTTTACAAGGTTTTAGATCTCTTTCGATCTTCAAGAGGTTAGTCTTGAATAAGGGGGTATCAACTGATGTGCTCCTTTGATTGAGCTGAGTAGTTGATCTTTGAATAACTGGAACTGAGAAGGTCGCCCTGGCTGGATCGTCGTCAGCTGGCTGAGTATGTTGATTATTGAATTCTTCTTCTCAGTTTGACTTTCGCAGTTTCTATCAAATGTTGCACTTAAGCTTGATTGAGAAGGAGAAAGAAAAGCTCTGCTTGCGAAGGTTGGCAAGAGGTTATGTTTGCGAAAGTTTTTTTACAACTCTGATTCATCCGTCTTTTATAGAGGAGTGATTTTATGACCGTTGAGCTCAATTGTCCATTTGATCAGTGGCTCTGTTGGCTCATCAATGGCATGTGGTCTTTAAATGATCGCTTGGATCATTTGGTTGAAGTAGCCGTTACTCTGCCAATCGATCTTCCTTAAATTCCAGAATCTTTGTAAGGGCATTTATTCCAAGATATGCTGATTTAAGCAATACACTCCAGGAGTCTTCTGGCTTTAGTTCTCTTGGCAGTTTGGAATTTTAGTTGGCAGTTTTGGATTTCTCAGCTTAGTTGCAATATCGTCCCAGCTGGCAGTTCTGATCTTGTCAGTTGAGTCTGGCTATCGCTCTAGTTAGCAGTTCTGGGCTTATCAGCTGAGTCTGCCTGTTGCTCCAGTTGGCAGTACTGAGCTTATCAGCTGAGATTGGCCATTGCTCCAGTTGGCAGTTCTTGGCTTGTCATCTGAGTCTGTCTGTTGCTCCAGTTGGCAGTTCTGAGCTTATCAGCTGAGATTGGCCATTGCTCCAGTTGGCAGTTCTGGGCTTGTCAGCTGAGTCTGCCTGATGCTCCAGTTAGTAGTTCTGAACTTATCAGCTGAGATTGGCCATTGCTCCAATTGGCAGTTCTGGGCTTGTCAGCTGAGATTGGTCATTGCTCCAATTGGCAGTTCTGGGCTTGTCAGCTGAGTCTGCCTATTGCTCCAGTTGGCAGTTCTGAACTTATCAGCTGAGATTGGCCATTGCTCCAGTTGGCAGTTCTGAGCTTGTCAGCTGAGTCTGCTTATTGCTCCAGTTGGCAGTTCTGAACTTATCAGCTGAGATTGGCCATTGCTCCAGTTGGCAGTTCTGGGCTTGTCAGATGAGATTGGCCATTGCTTCAGTTGGCAGTTCTGGGCTTGTCAGCTGAGATTGGCCATTGCTCCAGTTGGCAGTTCTGAGCTTTGTCAGCTGAGATTGGCCGTTGCTTCAGTTGGCTATTGTCAGTCTTTGGCATAAACTGATATTCTATCAGCTTCTTCAATCTTTGGACAACTCCTTTCTCCCTCAGTTCAGCTGACTCGATTGTCAGCTTGCTTTGATCGGTATGATTTCTCAGCTAAGTTGAACTTTCGACTGGATGACGTGTCTTTCAACTTGTGGGCCACTCTTCAAATTGGTTGACTTTGACTCTTCTAAAGTTCTTCTTTGATGATGACCTGGGCTGATCAACTTCGATCTACAATCTTGAATTTTGGTCAATTTTTCATAAGTAATTTTGACATCTCATCAAAACCTGATCTAGGGGTTCCTTGATAGTTTTTCCTAACAATTTCCCCCTTTTTGATGATGTCAAAACCTTGCTGATGATGATGGAAAAACTGCAAATGTAGAATATGCATTAAATAGAATCTTTCAGTCATTACACATTCATAGCATATTGAGACAAATTGGCTCATGATTTTTATTCAGTTATTAGAGCATTTGTCATTCAGATATCAGAGCATGTAATATTCGTAGCATATTGAGACAAATTGGCTCATGATTTTTATTCAGTTATTAGAGCTTTTGTCATTCATGCTTATCACTTAAATGTCAGAGCATGTTCAAATAACAGAGCATGTTGGTTTTAAAAGCAATTTGGGCTTATTCATGCTTCTCATTCAAGTCTCAGAGTATGACTGAAGTATTAGAGCATAATGAATTATGTCAGATTATTCAAGTTTGAAGCAAAATCAAGATCAAAACTTGTATTATATATTAATTTTAAGGCATAACTTCAAGCGATTCAAGAGTTAGTAGTTAAGACTACTAATCTACTTCCTGAATGTTGCTCCGATTGCTCTTATTCCTTCTGCTTGATTCTCCTCTTCCTTGAATTCCTTGTAGTGTCCATGCTTCCCCCTGAAGCTGATCTTCCCTCTCATGATGGATTTCTCTTTGAATTTGATCCCAAAGAGTCATGCATCCATCATACTGTCCATCATCATATTGTCCATCTTCTCCCTTTTTGGCATCATCCAAAAGGTGAAGAGGATCACATGATGGTAATGACAAATTTGGCAGAAAAGTGAAGGCGGTTGCCAAATTGTCATCATGAGCTGCAGGAACTGAAGATATTTGCATGGACGGAGAAAGCCATGCATAGACATCTTCAGTTGGCATGAACTGACCTGGATCAGAGATATCTTGATCTCTGAAGCTCATGGGGGCCATGTTGGTGAAGATTTCATCAGTTGAAGGGAGTGGCGGATCACCAACGACAGGTGCGCACGAGGAATTGGTTGGTTCATTGTCGGGGAGAGGGTCATCGGCGGGTATACCAAGCTGGAGTCGCTTGATCATTGAATCCATGATCTCCGAAAGCGTTGGAGGCGAGGAAAGTGGATGATTCATCCAGTTTCGACTCCATGATCCCTCTCTGATCCAGAAGGCTGAGCCACGGGTATGGATGAGGTGAAACATAGTTGATTCATCCAGTTGAAAGCGCCAAATATGATACTGCAAGTACCGCCGTAGTTGCATGAAGAGGGAGGAGTCGGTGTCCTCAATGAGATCAAAGCAGCTTCGGAGCTGGTGGTCGAGAACCTCTTCAAAATCAACCTCAATATAGTCATTTTGGACTAAAGGTGGAGGTTGGGAGCTGGATGATATTGTGGGCTGATCGCTTAGCCTTAAATGAGATGCACTCTCCAGCATCAGCTCTCTTTCGTCAGTGGAGCTGACAGTTGCCTCTAAGGGTGCCTTTCCATGATCTGAGTTGGAAAGCCCTTATGGGTGTGAACGCTTTGGGGTAGGATGGCAGTATATTGTGGGGAGCATGTCCCGTCTTCCAAGCAATTCGCCAGTTGGTATGATCTCATTAAACTGGCTTTGTATGATGTGGCTTATGCGGTTCATAAAGCCGACTCTTTCTCAGAATGTACCAGTTGAAGGATCAAACGTCGCTCGCTCTACGTTGGCTCTCAGTTGTGCCAGAATGTATAAAGCCCAGTCGGCTTGACATCCAAAGTAGAGGGCTACAGTGATATGAGCCTTGATCTCGGAGAGATGAACGATCTCAAAGTTTCCATGGATAATATGGCTGGTGATATCCAGAAGTTGGATGATATCACTTTGCAAGCTCTCCTTTAATCTGTGCGAGCTGTCGTTGTGGAGCATATGAGGAAGCTTCCAGATTTTCCATTGCTCATGTTTGGACGGCAGATTTAGGTTCATCACATCTGCACCTGTGCCGGGGAGGTGTAGAGTGGAGATCATCGTGTCCTTTGTGACTGTGATCACTTGATTCTTTACGGTGGAGATCATGTTGTCGCCGTTGATACTTGCATTGTAGTAGAACTCGGCGACATACTCAGGTATGTTCTTGACCGGCAACTGTGTCAAGAAAGGTAGCAATCCAGTCGCTGTCAATGGTCGATAAATCTGTTGAAAGATATCCGGGCCAAGACATGCATTAAGCATCTCTAGATTTAGAGACTTGTCCTTTCTCATTTTGCGTTCAAGAGCTTTAATGTCCACCATGGAAAATGGAGGCTGCATTTCTGCAAAAGAAAGATGTTCAGTTTTAAAAATGTGAAAGTGTAGATGAGAGAGGGAAGGCTTAGTAATAGATTGAGTAAGAGAGAGAGAGATTTTCAGGTGATCGAAGCCTTCATCTCTTTGCTCATATTTATGCATCTTATGCATGCAAGAATTGAGAGTACTCAATTACTTTTCTTGGCTGATCAGCCATCCGATTTGATGGTTGATTAGCTGAATTAATGATGTATGTACCTCAACCGTTCATCGGTTAAATGGCTTTATGATCGTGTGGCTGGGATGAAGTCATTTTGAATATGAGGTAGTTGCCATAAATAGCAAAATATTTTCTATAGATCTTTCCATTTATAGCACAATAAAA
Organism: Perilla frutescens; assembly: GCA_026008535.1. Taxonomy (NCBI): domain Eukaryota; kingdom Viridiplantae; phylum Streptophyta; class Magnoliopsida; order Lamiales; family Lamiaceae; genus Perilla; species Perilla frutescens. The sequence continues at coordinate 39,222,895 of BRKX01000019.1, forward strand.
TATATTTTCTTTTGCCTGTTTGAAGTGTTGTTTTTAAGATCCATGTAGAGATATTAATGACAACTTTGTGATATTGAGCCCGATTTTCAAATTGTAACCGTTAACATATTAAATATAAGATATTTCATGATCTCAACGGTAATAAAATAGTTAAGGTAAGCTTTTGAATTTAAAAAGACTTATCCTTAGTCAGTTGGGATACAGTCCAACCGACTGGTGACGTCTGCAGTCGAGGCTTGCAACTGAATTGATCGGTCAGTTTGATCAGTTGCTCGACTTTTCTGTAGATAATTTCCGCTTCTTGAATGGCCTAGTTGGACTGACTACATAGCTTCCTTTAGATGCAGTTCTGTGCGTTGATGGTCCAGGCCTTTCCGTCTTCTTGACTTGGCGAAGATGAAGCTGGATCTCAACTGACGAGCTCTTCATCTTTTGACTAAGGGAGTGTGAGATTCCCTTTGGCGATGATCGTAACTGATCATTTTTCTTGGTCAACGGCGTACCTTTTGAACTTGTGGTGAGCAGTGGAGTCACATAGCCTTTGGATAGGAGATTTGGTGACGTGGCAGTGTCTTCATCGTCACTATCTCTTGCATCATTATGCTTTGTATTCCTTTGAGAAGCTATGAGTGCAGTGTGGGATATATGAGGTTCTATCCTTTGATTACCAGATGAAGTTCGTCGTGATGGCTCAGCTGACGATAAAGTTCAACTGACGATAAAGTGAGTCAGTTGGGCAGTTGACTGGTTGACCTGCAGTTCTAACTGCTTGAAACATGAATCTGGATTTAAATTCAGCCAGTAAGGCGGTTGGTGGAATTTTGTTGACCATCCGGTGATTCATAATGTGCTGAACTTGCACAATGGTTGGAGGGAATGGATTTGACGATCCTATCCATTTAATTCTCCAAGTTTCTTCTTTTTGCCAGAAGCTCATGCCATGAAAGGCAGTTAGCAAGAAGTGAGACTGGATAGACATAGAATGTCTCCAGTTGTACCAATAGAAGTATCGGTGAAGTTGTTTGAACAGCTCTTGATCACGTTGTGCGACAACAGTGAAGTGAGTGAGAAGGAGATTGGTCACTTCTTTTTGTGCACTTTTGACTGTATATTCGCCACTGTAGAAAGTGCGAATATTCTCTTTAGTCAGCTGGAGCGGAGGGCATGTGCCTCTGAAGTAGTCTGCTCCATAGTTTGGATGGGGTATTCCGATGAATAGAATAAGCTCATCTGGATTAGAGCAAACCTGGAAATCAACTGGTGATCCGTTCTTTGATTTTGGAGAGTGAACGGCATTGGCAGTTGAGTTGCTCGAACTTTGGTTGCTCATCTTGGCCTTTCCTTTTCTCTTCTTCTTCAGGGACTGTAGATGCGCAGTTCTTTTCTTGGGGATCCAGTCGGAGATCAGAACCGGTAGTGATTCATGATTTGGGAGCTTCAACAGGTGTTCAAGCATTTTGCTCATCCTTAGAACAAGTCCTACCTTAGACTCAAACTTGCCGGACTTCTTTGAGTCTGCAGCCTTGATGACTTTATGCTTGAATTGTTGAAAGACGAATTCTGCTCAGTTCGCTTGTCTCCCTTCAGCAAGGTGAATCATAACCTTGTATCTCTCTTGAGTGAGTTGACTTAGACTGCCAATTGCTCCGAACATCATTTTGTTCATTATGTCAAGTAGAACTCCATACTCATGCTTGAGATCAGTTTTAGCGGTGGTAAAACTGAATTGCTTGTTGCAGGTTGAGGCTTTCCATTCTCTCCAGTGCGTCTCTGCCGATTTCTTTAGATCTTGAACGGATAAGCCTTCTTGCGGAAGTTGAAATACTTGAGCAATTGTTTTCTCATTGATGTGTAACATTCTTCCTTGAGCCACTGAAGATATCATCTTCCCATCTACAGATAATTTTGCTTGAAGCAAAAATTCACTCACCAGATTTTATCTAAAGAATTTTGGTGGTGTTTCCAGGTAGTGAAGAACTCCTTTTTTGTGAAGATTTGACAGAAGAATTGGATTCTTTGATTCATCAAGAATCAATTGAAATTTCTGTCTGTCAAGGAATTTATCTCTCATAAGTTGGCTTTTGAAGGAGTTTGAAGACCTGGATAATTCGACCATCTTTGGTTTTGGCTGAAGTTTTGGAGTACTCAAGATCTTTTGAGAAAGAAATAGATTTTTAGATCTTTTTGGAGGAAGAGGCTTTTTGAGAGGCTTGAGAGAGAGAGATGCTTTTATGAGTGTGTGGACAGGCTCATAGGTATGATGGTTGAAATGGTACTAGCCTCTGATTTCTTTTGGTCATTGGTAATTAATGACCTTGACACGTGTCATTGATTTGCAATGGTCAAAAATTTCAAAAATAAATGTAAAATTTGACATTTATTTGAAAATAGAAAGAAATAAACTTTTATAGATATAATCAAAAGATAATTACAACTGATTAACAAGAAGTGTACTTAAGGCTTTTCTAATCATGTTTTAAGTATGATCAGCCTCTAGTCCTTCTTGTGATCAGTTTTTCTTCTTTTGGCCAGTAGCTCGGTAGGCTCCTCATCATCATCCTCGGTGCTGCTAGCTGACTCAGTTTTAGCGAACTGGAGTCTCTGTTGGGCTTGCAGGTGCTTGATTTCCTCGGTATTCAGTTTAACCTGTTGCTGCAGGGACTCAAACAGTTCCATAAAATGTGGAGGGAGTTGGACCATGGAACTGCTGGATTGAGCCATGAACTGGACCGCTCTTGAGTCCGCTTCCTCCCCTTCTTCAGTTCCAACAAGTTCCTCGCAAGGAACTGTGTGGGAAATCTCATCTGTCTCCATAGCGCGTTGGCAGACAGCCTGATTATTTTGAGCTGATTGATCAGTTGATTGATCATTTTTATCCATCACTGGATCAGCTGGAGGGCTAGGTGTGGCATCCCCTTTCTCAACAGTTGGCCCTTATGTCATGACTGTTTGAGGCTCAGCTGTCTTATCAAACTGACGAGTTTGATCAGCTGACTCTTCTGAATCTTCTGGAATGACATTGATTTCGACTTTAGTTCTCAGAGGAGATTTCTCGGAGTGAAGTTCTCTTATTACTTCATCGATGAGATCATCAACTGGATTCATTATTCTGTCGCTTATAGCAGCTGATTGTTGTTCAGATTGATGGCTATGTGACCTCTTCATCAGTTGATTGAATAGCCATTTGTGTTGAACATGTGGATGCGACCACCTTTCTTGCTCCAGTTCAGTTGTGATGACTGGGCAGGGTTAAGCAGTGAATTCTGCACAGTTCATCAAATACATCCTTCATTGATCCTTCAGCTGGACTTGAGCATTCTTTCCTCAGCTGTAGCTGCCTCATTAGATGTTTGCCTTTAGTGATGCTGGCATTCTCACTGTCTGTCCACCATAGGCTCCATTCTTCTTCTTGCCTCCAAAAGCTCATTCCATGAAAGGCTAGCAATGAAAGAAACTGTTCTGACTGGTATACGTGCCTCCATAAAAACCAGTAGACATACCTGGTTAAGGTGTTGAAGAGCTTCTCATGACCGGTTAGCTCTTGAGCAAAATGTTGAGCCATGTGCTTCTGTGTAGTTTCATCAGCCCATTTCTTCACGGACTCTCCTTGGGAGTAGGCTCTTATATTTCCTTCGACTTGAGCCATTGGTGGGCAGGTCATTTGAAAGTAATCAGCTCCGGCTCCATTGTGAGGAATTCCTCTTGCAGGGATGATATCTTCTGGATTGTCGCATGGAGCTGTATCTTCAATAGTTAAGTTTGGTGGAATTGTTGGATCTCGAATAGGACTTGATCATTTTCTCCTTCTGGACTGAGAGAGCAGTATTCTTCTCCTTCGTGGTTGATCAGTTGGCTTCTTCCTTGTAGCTGATCTGACAGCAGTTGGCCTAGCTGACTGTCTGATCATGCCAGGTCTGGTATCAACTAAACTGTGTTGTCTGAATCTCTGAGCTATTGGAATTTCGTCATCAGAATCAGTAGCTGGCTTCTTTCCCTTGCCTTCAGTTGCAGGCTTCTTGCTTCTTGACTGATCAGTTTGTTCCAGATCAATCTCAACAATTTTGAGAGGTTTTGAGATGAAGTCATTACTGACTATTGTTTTGAATTCCTTCTCCTCGGCTATCCATGGGAACTGCTTTTCCAGAATTATGTTGACTCGGCTGATATATCCAATTCTTTGAGGGAATTTCTCACCATTCCAGTTTCATTCAATGATATCAACGTACCTCTTCAGTTGTTCGAAGAAGTACTGTGCCCAGTTGATATCCATTCGGTTGTAGATGGCAGTGCAGATTTTATACTTTGTTGCTGTCATTTCTGATTGGCTGCTCGTTGTTCCAACCATGATCTTTGAAGCATTTGCAGTAAGTACTTGGAATTCATCTTGAAACTTTGATATAAGATGATTACTCTTGTATGATTGAGGCTCTCCTTCCTTTTTCCAGAAGTTATATGCTTCCTGAAAATTCACTTGAACATCCTCCAGCTTGAGTCCGTTGTTGGGTAGTCCAAATATGTTGCTCAGGGACTCAGCTGTTACGACAAAAGCGTGTCCTCTGACCTCTGATCTGATTTCCCTGGGATTCGAAGATCCGTTTGAATTTAGATAAAATTCAGCGACTGGTTCAATATAGATTCGTTCTGGAAACACCTCCAGAAACTTTTTCAACCTAGCCTGTGAAAGCTTTTCGACGATCATTCTGCTTAGCGGAGAAGCTTTGCAAGCTTGAAGAAATCCGGCTGGATTGAAGAATTTGTCTCTATCAAGCTTATCACATAAAGCTTTAGAGTCTTCTCCGGATTGTTGAAAATTGAATCTTCTGCGCGATGGATTTTGAGCTATGAATCTTCGAAAGAGATTGACTTGCGAAGTTGAGGAATTTGATCTTTCAAGATTGAACAAGCTTTTGACGAGAGAAAGGTAGAGGGCCAGTAACTTTGTGGAAAAAATTGAAAAGCTTATCTCGATTGTTCAGCCGACTTATTTATATAGAGAGATTTGGCTCATCCAATGGTTGCGATTCTTGGTCTCCTTAAATTCAACGGTCGGATTAGATGAATCGACCCGTCAATTGGCTTTTCATTTATATCCGTTGGGAATTAAGGAGGAGAGAGAAGGACGATTCAACGGTAACATTTGGATGACACGTATTTTTACCATTTCCACTATTTCAGACTTTTGAACTTATCTCTTCTCTTCAGCAGTTTCTCCTTGACTTGAAAACTAATTACGTCATCAGTTGAGTTTGGTCGTAACTGATGGTTTTTCCGTTGATCAGTTCCAACTGGGATGTCTTCTCATCAGTTCCTGGCTGATATTAACTGCTCAGTTCTTCAACCAGCTGCTTCTCAGTTCAGCTGGTCCTCGAGCTGATATCTCCTTTTGAGTTGGCTTCAGTTCATATGACTTTTTCTTCAGTTTGAACAATTTGCAGCTTGAATGTTCTGCATAACTGAATGGATTATCAGTTTGAGTGACTGAACTGATGATTCAGTTGAACTTGATAGGGTAAACTGATCATTTCCAGTTTGCTCATTTCTCAGCAGCTTCTTGCATATACTTCAATCTGATGGATTATGTGGCGAACTGATCAGTTTTTTGTCGTTTTGACTCAGTTTCTTTCTTCAGCTGGAGTGATTCATTGGCCTTTTTCTTCCAGTTCATCATCTTCATTCTGTGATGCTAGCTCCAGCAATCCCAACTGTATACATAGCTCCATAAACCTTGCTTCAGACAACGGTTTGGTGAAGATGTCGGCTATCTGTTTCTCAGTATTGACATATTTGATGCATGTCTTTCTTCTCGATGTAATCTCTGATGAAATGGTGCCTTATGTCAATGTGCTTAGTTCTTGAATGTAGAACTGGATTTTGAGATATCGCGATTGAACTATTATTGTCACAGTAGATAGACACTTCTTCAGTTTCAACTTTGTAATCTTTCAACTGTTGCTTCATCCAGAGTATTTGAGCACAGGAGCTTCCAGCAACTACATACTCTGCTTCAGTTGTTGACGTGGAAACTGAGTGCTGCTTCTTGCTAAACCATGATATCAGTTTGCTTCCAAGAAACTGACATGTTCCACTGGTGCTTTTTCTGTCAATCTTGTATCCACTAAAGTCTGAGTCCGAATATCCGATTAAACTCAAACTGTCATCTCTAGGATACCATAATCCAAGATTTATGGTTCCTTTGAGATATTTGATAATCCTCTTAGCTACTTCAAGATGACTTTTCTTTGGATTTGATTGAAACCGCGCACATAGGCCGACTGAATATGAGATGTCTTGTCGACTGGTTGTTAAGTAAAGTAGGGGTCCAATGATTCCTCTGTAGTAGGTTTGGCTAACTGATTCTCCTTCTTCATCAAGAGTTAGTTGAACTGATGTGTTCATTGGAACCTTGAGAGTTTTTCCTTTACTTACTCCAAACTTCTTGACTAGCTCCTTGGTGAACTTCGCCTGACTGATGTGAATTCCATCTTCCAGCTGCTTTACTTGGAGTCCTAGGAAGAATGTCATTTCTCCCATCATGCTCATCTCGAATTTGCTTTGCATCAGTTGAGCGAACCGTGTGCATAGATCTTTGCTTTTTGATCCAAAAATTATGTTATCCACATAAATTTGAACCATTAAGATCTCAGTTGATCGTTCTATTCGGAATAGAGTCCGATTAATGACTCCTTTTTTAAACCCGTTTTTCAGCAAGAATGTTGTTAGAGTTTTATACCATGCTCTTGGAGCTTGCTTCAGTTCGTAGAGAGCCTTTTTCAGTTTGAAGACTTGATCACCAATTTCAAAGCCTGGCGGTTGCTCGACATAAACGTCCTCCTTGAGCATTCCTTGAAGAAAAGCACTCTTGACATCCATTTTGTAGACTGTGAAGTTAAAGTGAGCTGCATAGGCTAGGAACAATCTGATGGCTTCCAATCTTGCAACTGGCGCAAATGTCTCATCAAATTCGATACCTTCACTTTGTGAGTAACCTTTGGCTACCAGTCTAGCCTTGTTCCTTGTGATCACTCCTTGTTCATCCAGTTTGTTGCGAAACACCCATTTTGTGCCAATGACCTTATGGGTTTTTGGCGTATCAACGAGAAACCATAGGTTATTTCGTGTGAACTGGTTCAGTTCTTCTTGCATAGCCATGATCCAGTCTGAATCTTCTAAGGCTTCCTTGACGTTTGCTGGTTCAGTTTGAGCGATAAAGCATGTGAATAATGCATGCTCAGTTGATCATCTGGTCTGAACTCAACTTCTTGGATCACCAACAATCTTGTTAGTTGGATGGCTTCGGAGCCACTTGGGCAATATGGCTTCAGCTGGGTCCTCAGTTGGTTCTTCTGTGATGACGTCATCAGTTGCTCGTTCATCAGTTAGCTCGGTATTCTCATTATTTCTTCCCTCTGCTTCAGTTGTGGGGTTTGTGGTCTCAGCACGATTTGTGTCTTCATTGACCAAGTTGTTCTCAACTGGTTTAGTGCCAGTTTCATTGCCTTCTTCTAATTTAACTTCAAACCGCTCTGGAACAATGTGATCCACATAGTCCTGCGAATTTTCAGTTTCACTAGGTAGTACTTGAACTGATGTGTCTATAGTTTCTTTGTTCCTGTACTCATTAGCAAATTCATCAAATACCATATGACATGTTATTTCCACAATAAGAGTTCGTTTATTGAACACTCTATAAGCCTGTGCATGAGGAGAGTTATACCCAAGAAATATTCTCTCATCAGCTTTAGCACTAAAGGCTTTCAATTGAGTCTTGCCATTGTTGTGAATATAACATTTACAGCCAAATATTTTAAAATAAGAGATAGAAGTCTTACAACCCTTGTACAGTTCATAAGGTGTCTTGTCATGGGCTGCTACAAGGGCACTTCGATTTTGAGTATGGCAAGCTGTATTGACTGCTTCAGCCCAGTACCCTTCAGCTATGTTGGCATCAGCTATCATAGCTCGAGCTACTTCCTTTAGTGTTCGGTTGCACCTTTCAGCTACACCGTTTTGTTGTGGAGTTCTTGCAGCGGAATGTTCATGAGTGACTCCAAGCTGGTTGAGGAAGTTGATCATGTGTTGATTCACAAATTCGGTTCCATTATCGGAGTGAATCCTTTGAACTGATCTTTCCTTCTCAGTTTGTAGTCTTTGCTTCTTAAGAATTCCACCCATGTATATCTTGAGTAATCATCAACTACTACAAGAGTGAATCTTTTACCTTTTGGAGTTTGAGGTCTAACTGGACCGAACAAATCCATGTGCAGCAGTTGAAGACAGTCAGTTGTTCCTGGTGGGTGATTTTTATTCTTGAAAGATGACTTCACTTGCTTCCCTTTTTGACATGGTCCGCATACACCTGTTTTCTTGTATATCTCCTTGGGAAGCCCCTCAACTAGCTCTTTCTTTGCTAGGTAGTTGATTGTTTTGAAGTTGAGTTGGTTCAGTCGATGATGCCATAGCCAGCTTGCTTCAGTTGATCCTTTTGAGAGAAAGCAAGCTTCTGAGTAGCCGGTTGACCAGTCAACAATGTACATGTTGCCTTTCCTGATTTCGGTTAGCAAGATTACTCCAGTTTACTTGTCTCTTATGTTGCAGGAGTTTTTGGTGAAGTCAACTGAGTAGCCATTATCGCACAACTGACTAATGCTGAGTAATTTGTGCTTTAGTCCGTCCACGTGGGAGACTCCATTTACGACTACTTTTCCTTTGACAATGAACCCTTCTCCAATGGTTCGGCTTTTGGAATTGTCTCCAAATGTGACGAGTGGACCCTTGATTTCTTCATAACCGTCGAGATCTTCTCTGTCTCCGGTCATGTGCTAGGAGCATCCGCTATCTAGATACCAAATGTCTTTGGTTTTCTTCATAGATAGGATGCTTTTGTCCTGTAAAAAAAGGATTAGCATTTAGGGACCCGTTTCATATCGGGTCTTTTTTGATACATTAAGCTTTTTGGAATCCAGACTTGCCAAACTTTTGGCTTCTTATCACTTAAAGAGTCAATTGACTTAGATCGTTTCATCAGTTTCGACTCTCTTTCAACTCTCCTTGAGTCGGTTGAATGGTACCTGCGTTGAAAGTTAGTGGGATAAAACACTTCAACTAGCACACGATTATTTTGAGATTTTTGGGCTCTTCGATCAGGCCAATGTCTTGTATGTTTCCAGTTCATTGGATTGAACCCTTTTGGATCAGCTCTTGGTTCATTTCTGGAATCCAAATATTCATCGTAATGATGATAGGGTTGAAATGTTTTTCTTTGATCTCTCCAAGAAGTGCTTTGATTGAACTGCGTAGCAGGGTAGGTTTGAGATCTAAACTAGTCTTTCTTTTCATAGTGAATTGATCTGCCAGTTTGCCTTGAGGGCATTTTATACTGAGCTGGTGGCCTTTGTTGAACTGGAGGCTTTGAACGAGTGGACTGGCTTGAGTCAACTGATGGTCTTGGCTGAGAACTGGGCTTTGGCTGACTGGGTGTTTTAGATTGGTAGAACTGACCAAACTTTTTAGGCTGGGTCTGGGGATTTTTCAATATTCCATTTCCTTTATTTGACTCAGCTGGTTGATCCTGAGATCTCGTGAACCCTTTTAGGATACCCTTGTCACTAGGTTGAGCAACTGCTTTTCCCTTTTCTAGGGCAGTAAACTTGCTATATCCTAGCCCTGAGCTGCCAGTTCCAGTTCTCTGATGACTGAGTATTTCATCTAGAGTTTGAGATCATTTTTTGAACTTTAGGTTTACCTTTTCTTTTTCAATGATCTCTTGCTTGAGTTTTTGATTTTTTTCCTCTAGATCAGCAGTTCTCAGTTTCAATTTCTCAAATTCTATAAATTATGATTCAAGATACTCTAGTCTTTCATGATCAATGCTCAGTTTCCTGACCTTGTTTCTCAGTTCATCATTTTCATCTTTCAGTTCAACATGCAAACATGATATTGAAGCTAATTGGTCTTCTAGCATCATAAGTTTTACATCAAGCTCATTACTAGAGACAGTTGCTTCATTGATATGGTAAAAGAAGTTTGAGAGTCAGCTGTACTAACGTCTTCATCATGGTCAGCCATGAGGCAGAATAATGCTTCATCATTATTTGAGCTGTAGCCGTCAGAATCGATTCCAGAAGGATAGTCTGAATCATCCAGCACAGCATTCTCGAGATTTGCGGCCATTGCTTTTCTTTTGAAGAAGCTTCTTTTCACCTTGGCTTTCTTGTCTTCGTGGATTTCTGGACATTCGAACCAGTAATGTCCTTGTTTATGACAATGAAAACACTCTCCAAGATTGCAATTGCCACTTCTGAATGGTTCAGTTGGTCGTTCAGCTGGTTGGTAGGATTTTTCAACTTTTGGGATTTCATCAGTCTGAGGTGAAACTGATTGTTTATCATGAGCTCTCTTCAACTTTTCGAGTAGCTTGGTAACTGATTGAATCTGATCATTGATGTCCTCAGTTAGATTTTCCTTCTTTTCAGTTGCCTCCCTTTTTCGTTCAGTTGAAGATCCGCCTTGGTTTTCTTTGGCTAGTGAGCTCCTAGGTCGGAAGTTGTTTCTTCCTCGAGCATCTCTAAACCTAGACCTTTCGCCATAGAAAGTTGTGTCTTGAACTGATGATGTTGACGCTTCTCTCTTTCGGTTTAGACTGTACTCGTGAGCTTTAAGAGAGCCAAATAGTTCCCTTGGAGTGATGCTGTTTAGGTCTCTTGACTTCTTTGTAGCTATCACTTTCATATCTCATTCATCAGTGAGATTATCCAGTATTTTGGAATTCATCTCTGAATTGGGATAACTTCTCCCGAGGTTGTTCATTTCGCTGATGATGCCTAGAAATCTAGTTTCAAGGCTTGAGATGGACTCTTCTGCCTGCATTTTGAAGGATTCATACCTGTCAACTGCCAGTTGGAGCTTGTTTCCTTTTATAGCTTCAGACTCTCTGCAAAGATCTGCTAGTAGGTCCCATATTTCTTTGGCAGTTGTGCAGTTCTTGGTATCCTTCATATGATCTTCATCTAGAGTTTGGAATAATGCAGCTTGAGCAACGAACTCTAGATTCTTCAACTTCTTCTCTTCACTGCTGAGAAGATTAGTTGGCTTCGAGATCCTTGCTGGTTGATTGATATCAACTATGTGAGCATCATTGTCCATCATGATGATGATTGGGCCTTCTTTAATGACTTCCCACATATTCTCATGAATTGAGCAGAGGTGAGCATTCATTCTCCTGCTCCAATTATCATAGTTCTCAACTGAAAACAAAGGTAGTTTATGGTTTCCCATAGCTGGAATGTTAGCACAGATAGTTAGATCTGATTCAGTTGATCTGCAGAAACGGCTGATCCTTAGAATCAACCTGGCTCTGATACCACTTGTTGGTCCCGGGTGAGTCAGTATCAGTTTAGAAGAGGGGGTGAATAAACTAATTTACAAACTTTTACTTTAGATGCGGAAAATAGGGCCCTTTGACTCGCTTGAAGAAATTTATCTATGCACCAAATTAATCATCAGTTGAGATAGTTTAAGTGCAGCTTGTGTGATATTGTGTGCAGTTAGAGATATGCAATGATCAATAAGTACAGCACACAAGAAATTTATAGAGGTTCGAAGTTTCAAATTTCTACGTCCTATCTTCCTTCCGCAGAAGGGCAACTTCACTATATAACTTGAATTCCTTTACAAATTACACAATGAAGGACAGTTTACTGAACCTGGTAATTGCTTGCTACCTCAGCTGGTCGACAGCTCACACTAGAAGTCCCTCACTGGTCGCTAGGAAGGTAGGTGCTATTGTCATTTTTACAAGGTTTTAGATCTCTTTTGTTGATTATTGAATTCTTCTTCTCACTTTGACTTTCGCAGTTTCTATCGAACGTTGCACTTGAGCTTGATTGGGAGGGAGAAAGAAAAGCTCTGATTCACCTGTCTTTTATAGAAGAGTGATTTTATGACCGTTGAGCTCCATTATCCATTTGATCAGTGGCTCTGTTGACTCATCAATGGCATGTGGTCTTTAAATGATCGCTTGGATCATTTGGTTGAAGTAGCCGTTACTCTTCCAATCGATCTTCATTAAATTCCAGAATCTTTGTAAGGGCATTTATTCCAAGATATGCTGATTTAAGCAATACACTCCAGGAGTCTTCTGGCTTCAGTTTTCTTGGCAGTTTGGAATTTCAGTTGGCAGTTTTGGATTTCTCAGCTTAGTTGCAGTATCGTCCCAGCTGGCAGTTCTGAGCTTGCCAGCTGAGTCTGGCTATCGCTCTAGTTAGCAGTTCTGGGCTTATCAGCTGAGTCTGCCTGTTGCTCTAGTTGGCAGTTCTGAGCTTATCAGCTGAGATTGGCCATTGCTCCAGTTGGCAGTTCTTGGCTTGTCATCTGAGTCTGTCTGTTGCTCCAGTTGGCAGTTCTAAGCTTATTAGCTGAGATTGGCCATTGCTCCAGTTGGCAGTTCTGGGCTTGTCAGCTGAGTCTGCATGTTGCTCCAGTTGGCAGTTCTGAACTTATCAGCTGAGATTAGCCATTACTCTAGTTGGCAGTTCTGGGCTTGTCAGCTGAGATTGGCCATTGCTCTAGTTGGCAGTTCTGGGCATGTCAGCTAAGTCTGCATGTTGCTCCAGTTGGCAGTTCTGAACTTATCAACTGAGATTGGCCATTGCTCTAGTTGGCAGTTCTGGGCTTGTCAGCTGAGATTGGCCATTGCTCCAGTGGGCAGTTCTGGGCTTGTCAACTGAGATTGGCCATTGCTCCAGTAGGCAGTTCTGAGCTTTGTCAGCTGAGATTGGCCGTTGCTTCAGTTGGCTATTGTCAGTCTTTGGCATAAACTGATATTCTAACAGCTTCTTCAATCTTTGGACAACTCCTTTCTCCCTCAGTTCAGCTGACTCGATTGTCAGCTTACTTTGATCGGTATGATTCCTCAGCCAAGTCGAACTTTAGACTGGATGACGTGTCTTTCAACTTGCGGGTCACTCTTCAAATTGGTTGACTTTGACTCTTCTAGATTTCTTCTTTGATGATGTGATACAACCCGGACTATTAATCTAGGATGAATCTGGAGAACGTAGCGGAAGACTTTAGGATACGAACATGTCAGCTAAAGAAGGGAAACAATCCGACTCAAATAGACAACTAAAACTAACTAATCTAGACAATTAAAATACGTAGAGAATGACACAAACTATGTAACACAATACCAATGATAACAAGGGCTGAAAAGGGGCGAATATGGGCTGGAGATAGGGTATGTTACGTGTGTGATGGCTTGTGAAGAAGGGCTTGGAGTAGGTAGGATATGATAGAGATGAATCGAACTTACGGTATGAGCGAAACGGCGTAGAGTTTGAACTCGAACACGGGGCTGAATTGAGGTGTGCGCTGATGGAGTATGGATGGCGTCGATTATGGTTGATGGATGATGATTCGTTGATGTGAATCACAACCCGATAACCTTCTTGAATCTCGAACCTACCCAAGGATGAAATCTCCAAGTTGATCTTCGGATAGCGAATACCGGTTAATCCCTCAAGTGGATTAAGCAATACTCTTGAATAAGACTTAAAGTTGCTAGCTCCAAGAATATGAATTTTAAATCAAAACTCACAAAGATTTAAAAGGGGGTTGAGACAATATTGAAAGCAAAGCTTAATTAATCAAATATAGTCTAAAGTATCAATGTAATAATGATCCCCTATTTATAATACTATGGGGGATGAAATTTAGCATCAAAAAGGCTTAAAAATTGATCCAAAAGGGATCTCTAACTATACTAGGAAGTTCCCTAAGATAGAATTCTATTTAAGGTAGGAAATTGCCTTAAATATAATTCTAGTCAAACCTATGCTTATTATGGACGAAAATTACTCCCAAATAATTAAATAAATCTGATTTGACTATGGTCTTAATTAAATAAAATAAATACTATAGTCTAAATAAAATCAACCTCATAATTAAATTAATTAAAAGGCCAAAAATCTGATCTCGTGCACGCATGCACAACTCGACGAGTTCTTCATGTTCTCTTCTTCAAACCTTGATCTCCAATCTTTAATTACTAGCAAAGTAACAATTTTGGAATTGCTCTCAACATCTTTGTCATCTTCGAATTTCTTACATACAAATGCTTGGAAAAATCCTTACAATTGTATTGCTCGAAATCGTGTAATTAGACTACGTATTTGCAGCTCCGGATTAAGTTCTTCAAGGCTTTTCGTGGCTTCATCATTCCCCTCCTCTTGAAAAGAATTCGTCCTCGAATTCAAAGCTCCGGGATCAAAGACGAACACGAACTGACCATTGAACTCTTTTTGCACAAACTGCATAAAACACATCTTCATGAACGTACACACCAACTTGGTGTCAATTGGCCGAAACTCTAGCTCCAAAGAATGCATTGACATGTCATCCACGATCAAATCTGATGGCACATCAACTTCTATTGGAACATCTTTAACAACCTGTAAAATAAAGACATCACAAGAAAATGGTTGATAAAAAATGTTAGAACTCGGCAATGTCTCTAAGTTCGCTGGTTCGAACTTCTTGTGATCTTTAACCATTGCTCCATTGATGTCAATCTCTTTTTTAGAACATGGTTGTAATTCCTCCAACTTTTCATTTACTTGAACTTTCTCAACTGTATCATGGATCTCCAAATTCACAATTTGTAGTGTGTCCATACAATCTTTAGGATCGATAACCTCCATGGACGAAACTTCCAAATTGTAATTTTCTAACTCCTCCAAAATTGGCATCTCTTCATTCGTTGTTTCTATCATGACTACTTCCGGCGTAGCTTCTTCAACTATCTCATCCTCTAAACACATAGAAATAGGTGGCGATGAGATAAAAGGTACTTCAACAAAGTCTAGAATAGGTACCTTGGAAGTAGAATCTTCTTTGATGGTGATGAACTCAGTTGGTATCCCAATGTTCGATTTTACTTGAACCTCCTCTTTTGACTTCGTCTCTAGCTCCTCTAGCCAATTTTCTATCCGAATGGCATAATCCACCATGTCTTCTAACTCGTCGAAGCGGTACAATGCTACTCTTTCACGAATTGCCCTTCGTAGACCAGCTAGAAATCTATCCACGGTATCTTCTGGATATTCTTCTACATCAGCTCGTATCATGGCTTCAATCATTTTGTTATAGTAGTCATTTACACTTCGATCTCTCTGTCTAAGCTTGTATAGCTTTTCCTCCAACTCCCATTGGTAGTGGTCTGGAATGAAGCGTTTCCGCATCAAATCTTTCAACTCACGCCATGTGTCGATGGTGGAAGGTGATCTCTGTGGCACCGGTCTTGCTGGAATCCCCACCATGTTGTTGCGTAGCCTTTAAACTTTGACGAAACTAGCTGCACTTTCTTTTTCTCGGGGAAGTCATAGCACTCAAAAAGTTTGTCTACTTTACGTTCCCAATCCAAATAGATGTCGGGATAGTATAGACCTTCAAACTCAGGTATGATCATGTTATTGTTGTGGTAGAGATGGCGAGAATTTGGTGTGTAGGGAGTACGGGTGTATGGTGTATGAGTAGTGTATGGTGTATGGACCGGATGGTACATGGGTGCATATGTGTATGGTCCGGATGGTGTATATGAGTGTGAACAGATGGTGTATGTGGACTAGGATGAATTTTCGATCCCCTTAATGATGGTGTACGAAAATTTGAAGGGAGGAAGTGTATATGGAAGGTTTGGAAGGATTTGGATGGAAGAAAGCTAGAAAAGGAAAGAATTAGATGTATTTTTGAAGTTCCCAAATAGAATAGGAATCCAAAAATAAATCCCAAAGGTAGAAGGAAAGAAATAGGAAAGAAGAAGGAAAGAAAGATTAGGTAATTTGGAAAGTGTTACACAATTGTGACACAATCTAAATATCCTAATTGAACTAGACTCTAAAAGGAAAGAACTAAAAATAAATTACAACTCGAAAGGAAATTACCAAAATAAAAATAAAACTTGGAAGGAAAGTTCCAAAAATAAAATATGACTCTAAAGGAAGTTACCAACTAAAGAACTATATTAGAAGGAAATTACCAAATAAGAAAAGACTCACAAGGTAATTTACCAACTATAGAGAATTACTAAAAGGAAAGTACCAAAATTAAAACAAGACTCAATAGGTAACACAATGAATATGCATCTTTTCTCTTTTTTTTCTTTTTTTTTTTAATTTTCGGAATTTTTTTTTTTTATCCGAATTTTTTTTTCTGTTTTTTTTCAATGTACTCTAGCTATTACAACTCAAAAGACACGTAAGAAAATAAAAGATACGTAGGACGACACGTAGGATAAAATGACACGTCGGATTGAACCACGACTAGCAGAGCTAACCTGGCTCTGAGAGCTAACCTGGCTCTGATACCAAAATATCATATGACCCGGACTATTAATCTAGGATGAATCTGGAGAACATAGCGGAAGACTTTAGGATACGAACACGTCAGCTAAAGAAGGGAAACAATCCGACTCAAATAGACGACTAAAACTAACTAATCTAGACAATTAAAATACGTAGAGAATGACATAAACTATGTAACACAATACCAACGATAACAAGGGCTGAAAAGGGGCGAATATGGGCTGGAAATAGGGTATGTTACGTGTGTGATGGCTTGTGAAGAAGGGCTTGGAGTAGGTAGGATATGATAGAGATGAATCGAACTTACGGTATGAGTGAAACGGCGTAGAGTTTGAACTCGAACACGGGGCTGAATTGAGGCATGCGTTGATGGAGTATGGATGGCGTCGATTATGGTTGATGGATGATGATTCGTTCATGTGAATCATAACCCGAAAGCCTCCTTGAATCTCGAACGTACCCAAGGATGAAATCTCCAAGTTGATCTTCGGATAGCGAATACTGGTTAATCCCTCAAGTGGATTAAGCAATACTCTTGAATAAGACTTAAAGTTGCTAGCTCCAAGAAAATGAATTTTAAATCAAAACTCACAAAGATTTAAAAGGGGGTTGAGACAATATTGAAAGCAAAGCTTAATTAATCAAATATAGTCTAAAGTATCAATGTAACAATGATCCCCTATTTATAATACTATGGGGGACGAAATTTAGCATCAAAAAGGCTTAAAAATTGATCCAAAAGGGATCTCTAACTATACTAGGAAGTTCCCTAAGATAGAATTCTATTCAAGGTAAGAAATTGCCTTAAATACAATTCTAGTCAAACCTATGCTTATTATGGATGAAAATTACTCCCAAATAATTAAATAAATCTGATTTGACTATAGTCTTAATTAAATAAAATGAATACTATAGTCTAAATAAAATCAACCCCATAATTAAATTGATTAAAGGGCCAAAAATCTGATCTCGTGCATGCATGCACAACTCGACGAGTTCTTCATGTTCTCTTCTTCAAACCTTGATCTCCAATCTTTAATTACTAGCAAAGTAACAATTTTGGAATTGCTCTCAACATCTTTGTCATCTTCGAATTTCTTACATACAAATGCTTGGAAAAATCCTTACAATTGTATTGCTCGAAATCGTGTAATTGGACCACGTATTTGCAGCTCCGGATTAAGTTCTTCAAGGCTTTTCGTGGCTTCATCATGATGCCCTGGGCTGGTCAACTTTGATCTAAAATCTTGAATTTTGGTCATTTTTTCATAAGTAATTTTGACATCTCATCAAAACCTGATCTAGGGGGTTCCTTGATAGTTTTTCCTAACAGAGACACACATTCCAGACTTTAATTTTCACGCACAAACAAGAACAAACGATGTTTTTTCTCTCTGGAGCAGAATTATTCATCTTCTTCAGTTATTTCATGGTATTTGTTATTTTAATATTTTTGCGATTCAATCGTAATATGAGTTCTAGCTAATTTCTTCTTATTCCGGAAATAACTAACGAAGCCCTGGCCTAACTAAGCTGTGAGATCTAATCGTTTTCATCATTCAATTAATTGCATGCATTTGTTATTCTTTGTATTTTGAGTCGTTAATTGTTTCAGTATTTCTAGGTAGTTGCAAATACTTAGTGAGTTGGAATTAATTAGTAGTCAATTAAACCAGCCATCCGTAATTGTGGTTTAAGTTTAATTAGTGGTGAAACGGTTCTTCAGAACCAGAGAGAATAACAATCTTAATTCACGGTCCTGCGTCAAAGTCTGTTAATTATGAATCGGGTTCCTCTAGAATTTAAGGATGTCGGCTCATTAAACCTATAGAGCGTCTCTTACGGTTGTCAGTCGATTAGGGAAATAATTGGTGAAGCGTCTTCCTGATTATTGAGAAACTACGGAGGAATTAAGCTGCGTCAGTAAGCGTCTTCGGTAGCTATAACTGATTTGTAAATGATAATTGAATTTATCTTTGCGTCAAGGATCGGTTTAGGTAAGCTAGGGTGGAGTTAATTGGAATCCGGAATACTTCTTCTCATATTTTAAGTCCGTTCGATTTAATTACTCGTGCATTTATTTTTTTAGTTATTCATTTCGTTTGTTTTATTATAATTACAAAAATCCCTTTTGAAGTTTGGTTATACAGATTGAGAGTATAGGGTAATTCTCACTGGTCCTTTGGGAGACGATCTCGCTCATCGCTGTACACGTGTAGTAAGGGCATACTGACTGCTGTCGGGAACTTTATTTTTGGTGTAAAACGACGCACCAAGCTGCTTACAGAGAAAAGTCACTACTACAAAAACACAAATACATAACACTAGATAGATAGCGGTTTTCTGTTAAAACCGTTACAAACGGAATATACTTTACGGTTTTTTTAAAAAACCGTTACGTATGTGCGTGTCTTCAATTGTATATGTAATGGTTACTACTAAACTGTTATGTATTTGGGTATTATACGTAACGGTTTTTATCTAACTGTTACATATGTGCGTGTTTTTTAGAGACAATAGGTAATGGTTTATTTCGAAACCGTTACATATGTGCGTCTTTTTTTTAATAATGGATTTCTACCATTACGTATAATCTTTTAACAATATATAACGGTATTAATGAACCGTTATCTATTTGTGATATATGTAATATATAACAGTTTCTAGATAACTGTTATGTATAATATTATTTCAATTTGAAAATAAAAATTAAAAAAATAGTCTAAAAATTCTCTTAAGAGAATCGAACACGAGACCAATCTTAGATTAAAATGAAAACTTGACCAACTAGATTAGCTTAATTTTTATAATATTTTGAGAGAACATATTTATAAAAATATATATTTCTGTAAACCCTAATACATACCCACACTACTTGAATCGATCTCTCATTCGCCAAAAACTAAGCTGAATCAAAATCTCCCGCTTCCACGAACCTAGCCGTCTCAGCCTCTCTCACCACCGTTTCAGCCTCTTCTGCCGCCGTCTCAAACCTCTCGCCGGTGTCATAATCCCTGGCTGTCTCAGCATCTCTCGCCGGCACAGTCTCAGTCTCATTCTGTTCTTTCCTGCCAATTAGGGCTTCAATTCTCAATGTGATGAAATTTAATTCAACAAATAATTTCAACCCTTTCCGAAATTTATCGAGGAATTAGTCTTGCCTCTACTCCGGGTATGGCTATACTCTATTCAGAGCTCTCAACGATATTGCTTTTCTTTTCTTTTCATTTTCATTTTTTTTTTGCCTTTTCTGTTTATGGAAGATGAAATTGTGTTTACCCTTTTTTATTTAAGATGATAGTTCTGGAGTAGGTAGGTTTTGATAATTAAGTATTTCGTTAAGTTTCTGGGTGGAATTTGTTCTCGAAGGAACCCCACTGGTTCTTTGTTCTTGTTGCTCTTGGTTGATCGAGTTAATCAAAGTTTTGCTTTTAATTTGGCTTAGCTGTTGGGATTACACCTCCGTCTCTATCAAAATCATATCTTTAATGACAAAAATCATCGTAAAATAAAATTAAGTCAGGCTGCAATCATCTGACGAAGATGGGAAGTTTTTTTTTATTATTAATTTTGACATGATAATGTTTAAGTGATTCCCTAGTCCAGTTTTTTAGCAAATCTTTAGTTCTGGCAAGCTTTAATGTTAGTTGCTTGTGTTTAATTTTTCAGAGGAATTCCAGATTTGTTTTGCGATCTTCTCTTTGACTACTATTGTGCCTTTTCTTCTATTAATGATGTCTCATTGTGAAAAGTGAACTAGATATGCTTTGGAATACTCCCAGGAAGCATACTTTGACAATAGCACTCAAGATTCAACTAATGGGATAAAATCTGACTTTTTTCAAGAAAATGGGAAATTCCTCAGCTATTGATAAGTTTGAATGCTGGATTTTGGGTATTTTATATGAGGTTCTGCTTCATCTTGTACAGGTATATCCTATTTGTGACCAGAAAGATTTATAATGGCTGGTTATTTCCTTCAATCTTCTCCATGTCTTTTGGGTTTTTGACTCTTTGTATACATGTTACATTTTCTTTGGGTTGGCTTTAGGGGAAGGTTTTGTGTTAAGTCTATTGTTATTCCTGGTTGGTTTGAATTAGAACATATCTTCCTGGCTCCATCTATGTGTGAAAGTCCTAACCAGAGCAGACATAGAATTTTATGTGGGAGTTATGAAGTGTTGTTCTTCAAACCAATGTTATGATTCGGTGTCGGTCAAATCATGCACTTGAAGTAACTATAATTTAGGAATGGAAGTAACTAAGATCTGCCCTTTAGGCATCATAGCGAAAGTTGGGATGCTGCTGGATGAACGAGACAACATCTTCTTAATTGTATTGTATGAGGAACCATAGGTCATGCTCGGTCCATACTTTTTTTTTTGTGGCTGGTTATGTTGACCCTTTAGTTTTCTTCTTTCAGATCATAAAATGATTTTATAACATCTTATATTTTTATTCTTATTAATATTTCCTACTTGATACATGGTACTTAACAGATAGAAGAGGAAGAGGAAGCTGTCTGGGCTTTTTCCTTAAGCTGTTTATTGTACTTTGTTTGCGATAGAGGTAAGATTCGGCAAAGGAGATTAAAAGGTCTTGATATTAGAGTGAGTATTTCAACGACCTGATTTTCTTGTCTTCTACTAATTGCTGAGCATGTGCTAGTTCTGTACGATTATTCAGAGAGGATCCATTTAGACCACTCTTTGGTGTACTAAAAGTCCACAGAATTTTGACGGAAAGGTTTGACATTTTAGTTGTCATTTAAATTCATGTTATTTGGACACCTCTCTCTCTCTCTCTCTCTCTCTCTCTCTAACAGGAATTGTGACTATTGAGCAAGGTTCTAAATTTTTTTACTTTGATTACATAAGGATTACAGAAGAGTTGAGATATGGTGAAGAATATTGGTGCCTGGAAAGAAAGCTTTGCCGTGCACTGGTGAGAAACAAGAAGGTACATTATATTGTCTGTCTGGAAAATACTTTCATTTGTCACATAATTATCACTTGAAGCACTAATGATCCCTCATCCCTATCACCCTCAATGGTCATGCTTTTGTTTCTTATTGGAGAAAAATGTGTTCATTTTCATCTTTTTTATGTATAAGAACCTGAGAGAAACATCTGAACTTTCCTTTATCAATATAAGATCAATACCTTGTGTTTTGATTTGGGGTATTTTGCCTAGATATCAATTGAGGATGTGACGAGGGCCATCCATCTGAAATCTTTTGATTATCAGGTGCTGAACCTTCTTTTATATCAACTAAGAGAGAAAAAGGTATCCTATTAGACTTCGCCGGATATTTACTTGATATATTTTGCTACCATCTTCTTTCTTCATTGAATTATCTTTTCAGTAGGCTGTAAAGCTTAACTCTGTAATTTATTGCATGACATTACATATTTGAAGGTTTGTATTCCCCCATGAATCAAAGTGAAGCTAGGAGCCTAGGAAAGTTTTTACCAGATTGTTGAAGAGCTCTAGAACAATTTACAGTATATGCATTATTCTTTACTATGTTTTTATCACCAAGTAATTTTTTATGAATTATGAGGCATTATTTAATGTTGCAATGGGAGTGATAAATTGCTCTAAATTAGTAAGAAAATGAGTTATCTTTCCTCTGTGGAATGGAATGATATAGTTCGCTGAAATCTTTTCTTTGAAGCTATTTTGAAGATAAACGAACTGCATATGGAATTTCTGTCAATCTCAGAATTGCTTATGGAAATATCCGATGATCTGTAAGTTATTCCTCTCTGTAAATACTAATGTTTTGTTTGTCTCTCAATGAAAGGAATGATCTGCTACATATTACCATTAATCTTTCAGAATCTTTATATTCTTGATATTTATTTGTATTGCAGAAGTTTAGAAATACATAGTTTTCTGATTTCTTCTGGTCATTTGCAATACTTTGCTTGATATCTTGAGTAGCTCGGTCAATCATTTCATGTAACTCCATAAGAAAGAAGGGAAGCAAAACTTTTGCATAACTGTCCTGAATGCTATGTCTCAGTTCCTCAGCTGTTTTGCTTTTGAATTTTATCCCGTGGAGAAGAGTACATATTCTGCATGATTTGCAAGGACTTATGAGAGTTTTTCCATTACTTGTGCATGTGTGGGAATAATAAAACAAATACTTTGTCAATCTTCAAAACCAAATGATGACACAGGTTTGATTACGAAATCAAAGGTCAGTCTCTCTGCTTCATTTACTTTTTTTTGTTGTGTTTAGCATTTGGTTGCTATAGATCGTGTCTCATGTGCTCATTAGAAAGGGAAAATAAATTAAAATTTAATTTTGTTAACCATGATTAGAATATTCTTTAATTTTTATGTGCTCATTAGAAAGTTTGTCGTTCACTTTCTATTTAAGGTTTTATACGTGTTGTATTATTGCAGGAAGTTTTTAGGGTGTTGAATTTGTGAGAAACAGGAGGGTTCAAGGTTGCTCAATTCTTCCATTACCTGTTGAATTTATGGTTAATTCTTTTTTGGTTAAAAAGATTGAAACTTGGATAACTTCTTCTTATTATCTATTGATTTTAGGATTTTATTAAATTTGTGTTGAATTTTTCTTTGTATTTAAATATTGATACTTGGATACTGTCTCGTTATTATAATTACTTTACGTTTTAGCTCTTAATTTGAAAGATTATTTAGATTATTTGCAATTTGAAAATATAATTTGATTTTTATAAAAATTGTGCAAAACAGCATTATACGTAACGGTTTTTTAAAAAAAAAGCATTATCTAAATACAAGAATACGTAATGGTTTTAAAAAGAGCGTTATCTAAACACAAGAATGCGTAACGGTTTTACAAAAAGCGTTATCTAAATACAAGAATACGTGACGGTTTTAAATAAAAAGTGTTATCTAAATACAAGAATACGTAACGGTTTTAAAAAAAGCGTTATCTAATTGAAAGAATATGTAACGGTTTTTCATTAAAGCGTTATCTATGCTATGGAATATGTAACGGTTTCTAAAAAAAAACGTTATCTATATTATGGAATATGTAACGGTTCCTTAAAGAGCGTTATCTAAAAAATATAATGCGTAACGGTTTCTTATGAAACCGTTACGTATAATATATAATAGGTAACCGTTTGTTATAAAAACCATTACAAAAGATCATAGTACGTAACGCTTTATTCACTATAGATAACGGTTATAAACCATTACGTAAAGTGAGTATAGATAACGGTTAATAACCGTTACGTATATTGGGTAGAATACGTAACACCACTATACGTAACGGTTCTGAAATGGCGTACGTAACGGACAATAACCGTTACGTATGTGCGTTTTTGTAGTAGTGAGTGCTCAAATTCTCCTCATTGTGATTCTCTTATCACCAATATTGCTCAAGCTGGATTACAAGTTTAATGAGTAACATATTAACTAATGCTTGGTTAAATATTAGTCAGTGCTTTTGTATCTTTATATTAATGCATATCGAGCATAATCATTGCTTTTCGTTCATATATGTTAATGCATATAAACCATAATCATTACTTTTATGTAAGTTGAGTTCTTTATTATAAAAATAATTCACATTACATTTATAATATCGAAAATATAACAATAATGAATGAGATCTATCTAGGTCCCTTTCAACCAAACTTAAACGGTTGTAAAATTCATAGATAATATTATACAAAAAAAATTGATTATGTTCAGCAGCAACATAAAAGTTCAAGACATCACCATTAATGGTGTGTGCCGTGTTGCACAGTGAACAACTTAATATACTCATTCTTAAGTTAATGCATGTAATCCAATGAACAATCTCATACACCCATTCTTTAGGCTGCAACTGTAAAATCGATGCACGAGACATCAAGCAACAAAACCAGCGTAGCACTTAAATCAAATATTCTAAGCAATAAAATATTATGGATTAAGCACCTATATACATGCCAATAAAAAATGGATCATGTGTGCAAACATGAAAACACACACTATATACCAAACTATAAATTACTATAAAACTGATGTATTACGATTAAAATACCACCATTTTCAATTAAGCATTGATTCATTATAATTCAATAAAAAAAATAAAAATAAAAATCTAAGCAACAAAACTAACTAACTACGAAAAATTTGAAAATTTCATTATTTCAATCTACTACAGTAGCCATTCAAGAAAATCAAACATCGATAACAAGGTAATTTTCAAGAGATGGCAACCATAAAATCTGAATTCTTTAAACTCGATTGTTAAGCTTGAACTAGATTGTTAAGAGCAAGCTAATTCATGACAATCATCTAAAACTATCTAATGTTCATGTATAATATATGATAGAATGAACTATTATTCATTAGGCATTGAAATACTGATGATAAGCAACAAAACTAATGTATTACTATTAAAAAAATTCACAGTAAAAATAAATTTAATATAAAGCACCAACATATCATAATTCAAGCAATAAAACAAAACATTCTAAGCAACAAAAATAACTAGCTACAACAAATTGAAAAATTCATTGAAATAACAAAGGTATAAACCCTTTATAACCATCAAAATCCAAATGCAAAATATACAATATTATTTTTACATTAACCATTGATTGCCCACTGTCAACTAAAATTGTGTTTTAAATAAATTTTAAAAAATCACTTACTCAATATATTCTAAATAATAAATAAAAAATTACATACAAAATAATTCAAGTAGCTATTATGAAATGAAAAATTCGTTCAAATAACACAATTATAAAGCAATAAAAAACTTATAATAATATCAAAAATCAAATACAATTCAACAACAAGGGTAGGAGAGAGTGGTCGACTCTCCACGATGATTGATGATGGCTGGAGAGCCTTCAATGGGACTAGCCGGCATGGTGGTGGATGATAATGCGGGGTTACCTAACATTAAACAACAGTTGACGAGAGCTGGACAATGGTGAAAAAGTGTTGGACAGCGGTCGACGGTGGACGGGAATGTAATAAATTTTCTTCTCCACAGCAATCGTCAATTTCTTTGGGATCAATGAACGTGAATCTAGGGATTTTTGGTGCTCTCCTAATTGCTTTTGAGATTCTAGATTCGTAGTTCAATTCGAAAAGAATGCGACTGTATATAAGAGTTCGTTGTATTGCCAATTGTCAATTTGTAGAACTTCGCGACGGATGATTGTCAATATCACAACGTTGAAGATAGTTTTGAGTTATTGACCGTCTGAAAGTTTTGAATTAATGTAATTATTATCTCTCCTCATAGTTGTGTGGGTGGAGAACGTGATATTCATTTCAATAGATATGAAATAAGCACGATTTAAGGGATTCATTTTTAAAAAAGTCAAATATGCCCTTCATCATCCAATTAATTAAAAAATGAGAAGGCTCAAAATAAATAAAACTCATCCATCTTAGCCGTTAGTTTTGAAATATATATATATATATATATATATATATATTGGTTATTATGAGAACTAGGCTTTAGATGAGAACTAGGAACTAATCATAGCCTTTGCTTTTGTCTAGATCTATGGTTAGGATTAAATGACATAAGATCTTTAAAATCTAATAATATAATTGAAAATAATATACATAATGGCATTAATGTAATTATACATTGATTTTTTATATGGAAACATACATATATATATATATATATATATATTGAATCCCTAAGATACAAATCATTAAATGATACAGCAACCAAATATTTCTCAAGAATTATCGTGATCAAGAAACCTAGAATTAGGAATCACTTTTCATCGCCTTCTTCCGGAAAAAGTGGCGCTACAAATAGAAAATCGATTATCACCATCACTAGCTCCGATAGGTTCGACAGCGCCCATCAATGTCGCAATAACCACTTCCATCGATTATTTTCCCAGTTTCCACGGCGAGATGCAAACAAGGTAATAGAGGAATTTTTTGGTAGTTTTCGAATGTATGTTGAAATCTTGTGTAGAATGGCTTCTGGAAAAATTAAACTCTCATTGAAAACTATGTTAAAGATTCCATGGATGTGTAGCTACAAATATTGCAACCCACGTGTTTGTTTAAATGCATGAATGAACGATTCGTGGAATTTTTTAGTTTCTTATTTAGTGCAAGGTGTATGTAATATTTACGTTTTGAATGCCATATGAATGTAGTGGAAGCAGAAGCTAAGTTGTTGATATTTTGTAGCTTATCTAAGATGCAAGCATGTGTATGTGGATATTTGTGTTGATTTATTTGATACGCTAGTAGTACTTTGTAGCAGCTATGAAAGAAAATATATATTTTTGTGTCCTATTAATTTTCAGATTTAATTAGTGTGTCAATTGAGGGTTGAAAGGTTGTGTTTGTTTTTCTGAAAAAATTATATTTTGTATCTTAGTATTCATGTTTCGATTTTGTTGCTACTTTTGGTAGAGTTTATAGCTTATTATTCATATTTTTTATACTTTGAATGCTGCATTATTGAAGGTGCCGTGCACTTCCTTGTTGTTGCTATATTTTTATTATTTTATAGCTTATTAAGATTATCATAAAATCGTTCAGAAATGCACGAGCTTTCTTTAAAAATTTATTTCATTTGGCTAGCAATGATATTGTATTAAATAAGCAACGATTATCATATTACAAAGAATTGATCTAGATTAAATGTATTGATGTCAATTAAATAGTGTTAAAAAATGATTTGATAGTTAGTTAGCAAAGATTTAGTGATCTGTAAGCAATGTCATAGTGCTAGGAAGCAATGATTTGATTGTTCTATTGATAGCTTATTCAGTTAAAATACAAAGCTTGTTTTTTATTTTATTATTTCATATTTTATTATTCACTTTAATACATAGTTATAACGGTATATGATATACTTATTGTGGTTAAGTATAGAATTATCCTGTAAAAATATAAGTATTTATCTTTCGCAAGCTATAATAACAATTATAAAAAGCTACAAAATCAATTATAATAATTTATTCATTTAGCTTTTAATTTCTACTTTATAAGTAACTACATAATAATTATAACAAGCTAATAATTCATATTTAATGACAAATAAAAAGCTATGAACACAATGATACAAAGCTATAAATTGAATTTATAGAAATTTCTAGCTAAAAGATTGTTATTCATCTTACAAGCTATAAAAAATTTAACAGAAGCTATGAACTTATATTTAACTAAAATCAGATCCACAATAATAAGATATGCAAAAAAATTAAACATCCAACCAATCTAAACACCTTGTTTTTCCTTCACCAAATACTAAAAATTACCATTGAACAAATCATTCAAACGAATTAGACGTTCAATAGAGGCACTGCCAAATGCTCAATGTACATTTTTTGACATTGCGTCCTTTTGGATGTTCAATTTGATGTTAGTATTGTAATATGAAGATAGTTCATCTGTGCTGTATTTCCTTTTTTCAGACCAGATTTCTAGATTTCCAAGTCATGACCTATAAAAGTCTCCATATAGCGTGTTGTATATACACACCACAACCACTTGAATATTTTGAATCTTGCTACGCCATTTGAAATCTATCCATGTGAGCTTTTTCCACATCTTTGAATTTTGCCTTTAGGCTGTATTTTCCCAAATACAAACTACAAATATTTTTCTGCACTACAAAATCAATATTAGGTTATTATTGTGCAGAAAATTACTAATTGAATATGAAATAAGTGAGAACGAAAAGAAAATAAATGTAAACACATGCATTTAACATTTTCTAACTACAAAAATATGTATACGAACCTACAAAATCAATGTTAACAAATTCTGGAATAAAACCTTGAGTTGCATCTGTTAAGTTACAGAAAAAGTACAAGACGTTAAATCACTAGCTCGAAAAACATGTAAACAATATATATATATATATCCTTCGCAAGCTACAAACACATGTCTAACAAGTTATGAAACAAATGTTAATAATTTTATGAATAAAATTATGTTTTGCATTGA
The DNA here is from genome assembly GCA_026008535.1 of Perilla frutescens. Classification (NCBI taxonomy): domain Eukaryota; kingdom Viridiplantae; phylum Streptophyta; class Magnoliopsida; order Lamiales; family Lamiaceae; genus Perilla; species Perilla frutescens. The sequence goes on from BRKX01000019.1 coordinate 39,251,193, forward strand.
ACAAGCTACATAAATAATTACAACAAGCTATGAATAAAATCACAATTATAGAAATATTAATACAAGTAGTTGTATTAATTAAATTATAAATAACTACTAATATAGCAACGCATGACAATCAATTAATAGTATTATAACATACAAAACATCATCAGACGTAAGATTAAAAAGAGATGATCATAGCATAGATATAGAAAAAGTACGATCATATACAAAAAAAAAATACTTCATTCATTCATACAAACATATAAACAAACATGTGGGTTACAACATTTTTAGCTCCAACTATGAGAGCAAACATATAAACAATATAAAAAATTTAAATCTTTACTAAAAATTCTGATAAGGGTAGCAGTCATACTATGATATATCAAATAAATAAATACAAATATCCCATTCCAAAAGTTTGTATCTTAAAAAAGCTACATAATATCAATAACTTAGCAATGTAACAAATGAAAATTGTGCTTCCCCTTCAATCATATAGCATTCAAATTATTAATATTGCATCCATCAAATAGTCGTACTAAATAAACAACAAAAAATTACGCCAACCATTCATACAAACATTTAAACAGGCACGTGGGTTACAACATTTGTAGCTACACAACTTCTGAATCATTAACATAGATTCTAATGAGGGTTTTTTTTTTTTCAGAAATCATGCCACAAAAAAATCACATATAAATTCGAAAACATACAAAATATAGTCCTCTATTACCTTGTTTATATCTCGTAGCAAATAGATGGTGGTGATTCTTGCAGTAGTGATGGTGTCATTGCTACTGACGTTGTCAACTGTCGAGAATATAGGCAGTGGCGATTGTTCTTGGAGCGGCGGTGGTTTTTGTGGCACCGTTGATGGTGCTGATCGCCTTTCTTTTGTAGCGTCATTCTTTCTCTAGGTTTCTGGAATGAATGACAGTGATTCTAATATTCAGATTTCTCGATCTTGATTATTCGTTTGGATTTTGTATCATTAATGATACGTATATTTTGGATATTTATATATGCATATTTCCATATTAAAAAATTGATGCATAATTACATTAATGACATTCTGTAATTTTTTTTCAACTCTATTATTGGATTTTAAAGATTTTACTCAATTAAATCTTAGCCATAGATATAGTCAAAATTGAGGGCTAGGATTAGTTCCTAGTTCTCACATAAACACCTAGTGCTCATTTGAACCAAATCCTATATATATATATATATATATATATATATATATATATATATATATATTACCCTAAAATGGAATTAGTAAACCCTAAAACTAAAATGAATTAATTTTAACCCTGCTTAGGAATACTCGAGTGTATTTAACTCGTGTAATTAAACTAACAAGGTGATAGTTTTAAGACCACGAAACTCTAATTTGGAATAATAAAGAAACCCCAATTCGAGTGTATTTAACTCGTGTAATTAAACTAACAAGGTGATAGTTTTAAGACCATGATTGTAAAATTCACTCTAGGCGCTCGATGGTGGGTAGCCATGGTGATTAGGGCCTAGTTGACACTTTATACAATTAAATGAAATTAATTGTGTATTTTTAAATGAAGTCTGATCTAGTGCAGTTGGTATAGGTGTCACGTCCGACACTTTTGCGTTGCAAATATGTTTTTTTTTTTTTATTCTAAATTTTTTTGATCACATAAAATAATATATTCTGAAAAACTAAAGTAATGAGAATCGAACTCTTGACCTAACAAATACTAGGACTAGCATTTAACTAATGCACTAGACTTTCAATTTATGTGAAAATGTGATTTTTACAATATAAATATCTATAAAAAATAATACATATATAAAAAAAACTATAAACATCTAGGCTCCGCCTAGACGCTAGGCACCTCCGGCCGCACGACTAGCGTCTAGCGAGTTCTGCAACCATGTTTAAAACTATGACTGATATTTTTTAGTGGAATGAATGATATTATTTTCTGGCATAATTTTATTTTCACTTGAAATGAGTTGGCTGAATGGATCGATCTGGCCCAATCTGCACGACCTACTCCTCTGATAGTGATGTATGGGCCTATTATTGGCCTCAAAGTTTGACGAGAGAATTTGGTAAATTAGATCTTTCGAACCCAAGTGTCGGCCGACCCTATGTAGGCGTGAATTGGATTGTTTCCAATTCAATTGGATTCTTCCTTAATTGATTGACATCCAATCCCTTTCCATTGGAGTATCCAATTAATTACCATGGCTTGGGCCTCAATTGCAGTTGACGTGGCCTTCGCTGATTGCCGTGGAGGACTTTGCTTGCGCTTGAGCGGGATGAGCTCTCAATTGGGCCTCTGATTTGGCCCAGTTACTTGGATTGAATTATTATCTTTTAATACCAAGTATCTATCTTTTCTTCCAAATTAAATTCTAAGGAAAGATTTATGTCCACTAGATGTATATCAGACAGTCAATGTGTTGATCAAGTCAAAATATTAACAAAAAAAATTATCAAAATCAGTATCATTGTAACACTAAAAAATATAATTTAAAAGTCCAAAAATATCATCTATATCTAGAGGTGACAATTTAGGCCTGGCCCGATGAGCCAAACCCGACCCGGCTCGCTTTTCGGGCCGACTGGGTCAAAAAACTTAGGCCCGAAATATTTTCGAGTTAGCCCGACTCGGCCCGAAATTGAGAGTGGCCCGAATGGCCTGGGCCATTTAGTCTTAAAACATAAAAATTTACCGTAGGCCTGCAGGGAGACCCGGCCCGACCCAATTTTTGGGCCGAGTCAGGTCTAAAAGATATAGACCTGAATGATTTCGGGCCGAGCCGGACCTAATTTATCCCAGTGGCCTGTCAGGCTCGAGCGGCACAAATTGCCACCCCTACCTGTATCCTTAAAAAAGTATAGGCCATAAAAAAAAAACACACAAAAAATGTCAAAATTAGTATCACCCATAACACTAACAAGTATCACTCAAAATTCAAAAGTATCACCTGTATCCTTAAAAAGTATATTATGTTTTGACGATATTTTTAGTCAACACATTGATTATTTGATGTGCACCTAGTGATATTCTTTTCTTCTCCATCTCGACCCATTTCCATCTCCAACTTCTCTTTTACTTAATTTGCACCAAAATCATCAATAAAAAACTAAAATCACTACAAAATGAGCAAACAATTAATTTCTCCCAAAAAGACTCAATAAAGCACAAATAAGCACAAGGACATGACTTAAACACGACATTGATACCAAACACATTACCAATTAAGCTCCAAAATATGTGTAAAAATCCCAATTGTCAATGGCCAACCGAACCATGCACATAATTCTCATCGATCTTTAACGGAACACCCACTGAGCGAGGCGATATCAACCGATACCTCATTACAATAATCAGCATAGGAAAATCAACTAAAATTCTAAAAAAAGCCTTTACAATACGAAAAATACAAACTTAACACATTTTATAAATTTACTATTGGTTCCAATTTCTGAAAAATTGAAATTACTGATTGTTTATTAAAAACGACAATGTTTGACCTTTAATACAAGCCTATGAAAACAACGTGATTTTTAGTGATCAGATAACGTGGTGTTAAATTTGCAAAATGTCTTAAATTTATTTATTTGTTACAACCATTTAAGGTTCATGTTAAAAAAAATGTAAAATTCATGATTTTAAAATCATTTAATTTTATAATTATTGCATAGCATTATCATATCGTATTGACACACAAAAAATCATGTTCATGTTCATGTTCGAGTTTTTGTTAAGGCATATGTTTATAGAGTCATGTTCATGTTGACACAAATACGTAAATTGTCACCTCTATAATTTTTTTATTTAGTCTTTTTTTTTTTTGTGGTGTGTGTTTAGTACCGCCTCTAGAATTACTACGGATGGAGCCCGGAAACAAAAAATAAAATATGAATAGAATATAAATATTTTGTAAGACGCATAGGTGAAAGTCACGCCTCGTAGAGGAGAGTATAGCACGAATTCAAGCAGCCGCTATTCACGGGTGGAAACAAGACGCCTAGCACAGATAAAAATCTTCACGGGTCTCCACCCTCTTTAGATCAGATCGGATCAATTACACAACTTTTACAATTTATTTATACCTTAATTATATATCAACTATTCAACATTGTATTCTCAATCAAAACATTATTTTTGTTAATAAATTCGGGCTATACTTCTTCGCAATTCCCCGTGATTCCCCCGTTCCAAATTTGTTGTTCTCATTCGTATTCCACTATCAAATTTATAAATTTAATGATAAATATTATAAAAATATAAATCAATTATAATATAATAGACTTAGTCATAGTTATAAAAAATTGAAATTTATAAAAAATTATAAATCATATTTATAAAATAATCAATCATAATAATCATTTTTTAAAAAATTAAACACTAAAAAATATATGTAAATTCTAATTGGGCAGAATCAACCATAGTTAATAAATGTAAAATTAAACTAAAACACGGTAAATTAAAATTGACGAAAAAAAAGAAAAAAAAGAAATATTAATGGAATATGGATGAAAATACCTATTGTGGAATAAAGGATGACATCCATCACTCTAGAATGAAATCATAAATGATGTAGTATGTACTATATTTTCCTCTTTTTTTTTTAACTCTACAAGGTAAGTATAATTAATCATCGTTATTAATGCATGTTTTATAACAGATGAGATTCTGTAGTTCAAAATTCTAAGTAATAGATATTAAGTACGATTAGTTATAATATAATAAATTTTATTTTTATCAGGGGATCTCATCCGGTTTTATAACAATGATGAAGACTGTATGAAATTCTTTTGTCCAATGTTAAGTGTTTATCTGACCCAAATTTACTGTTAAAACAAAAATTATTTACTTCAATTCCAGAGCAACATGACTTGATGTTTTCAATGAAAATGTTTTGAACTTGTCATCTAAGTTATAATTGGAAGTATTTCGTCACTCTACATCTTTACTTTTGAAAACGAATAAGGAAGCCCCTATATACATTGACTTGTAACGAGGTTCAAAACAAAGGTTATAATTAAACATCCATGATGTGACCCGGACAATGTATCCAAGACACGAAGAATACGCAGGCGGAAGACTTTAAGGACTCGAACAACGTCAGCTAAAGAAGGATTCAAACCGACTCGATTTAAACGGTAAAACTTACTAGAAATTCGAACAACGAAAAGAACGACGATGAGGACACTTGGAACACTTGAAGATGGCTGGAATTATGGTGATGGTGGCGGCGGAAGGCCTTGGTGTAGATGGACTTGGCGGCGGCGATGGTAGTGTTGTGGATTGGAACGCGCACGTCTAGCTTCTCCGGATAGCAATTCTCCCAAGTACTTAATTATACCCTGAAGAACTTAAATAAGACTATTGAAGTGCTAAAACAATAGAATTGTAGATAAAAGTTTGATCAACCGAAGGATCGTGAGACAGATTGAGAATAACTCTTTATTTCTTGCAATTGTCTGCTTTTTGAATGTCACATGGTACTCCTATTTATAGGAGGCATTATGCACGAAAATTAAGAGTCCTAAAACTATAAGAATTCGATTCTAACACTAATCCTAATCAAAATAGGATAAAATCAAAAGATACCAAAAAATAAGATAAGAAAAATCTATCTAAATCTAACTAGATAAGGATAAATCCCAATGGACTTGGGCTTCATTATTCTCGCCTAATTGGACTTAATTAATCACAACAATGGGCTGAATTTAAGTGATTAATTTCGTGGCCCATGCTATAATTAAACTTGCCACCTTTGCATGAAAACCAGCATCTCCCGATTTCCCATGCAAACGCGTATAACTTTTCATGCACACGTCCAAATGGCGTGATTCTTCTTCTCACGTCTTCATGATACCTTCTTCATCATCAATGTATAGCATGGTGATCAATCTTGAGCTGCCCTTGACTTCATCTTCATGCATTTCGAATTTGCAACGTATGGAAGCTTGTAAATAAGCTTGTAACTTCTTCGCTCGCAAACGCGTCATAGGACCTCTAAATTGCAGCTCCGGATCTTCTTCTTCTTTGCCTATCTCATTCTCATCAATCCATCTACATCTATCTATCTAGCTATACATATTTTAAACATCCATCTATCTAGCTATACATATAATTTAACAATTATATTTTAGACAACAGTTCATGTATAATAGACAACAATTTTAAGTTAATAGACAACAATAATTATATTTATTGTTGTAAATTTTCTTTTTCTTCTTTTTTTCATTTTCTATGATGGTTTATATTACAACCATTGTATTTAACAAAATTTTTCAATTTTATTTATTATTTTTTACTTCAATTTTTGAGATTTTTAACATTTTTATTTTTATATTTTATGCATGGTGGAAGATTTGTAGTACTCTACATTATGTCGCCTACAAAAATAATTTTTAATTGTATTGCACAATAATAATAATAATAATAATAATAATAATAATAATAATAATTTATCATTTTTCTATTTCTATGTCATCATTTAAAATAATTAAATAATTATATTTTTTTATAATTGTCATATATTCAAATAAAATAAATGTTCTTTAATCATAGACAATTATACATTGCTATTTATAAAATCATGTCGTTCCAATTTGATCTTTCGAACATGCATTTTTATTTAGTTCCTAAAATTTAATTTGTTTGTCGTAACTACACATAATTCATCTTCTTATCTAATTAATTAACGCAAGTGCATATCATTTTATTGATTTTTAAAAATTGAACGTAACATATATAATTAAAAAATAATCATAATATTACATATCTAAAAAATAATAATTATTTGTGCATCCCACATGAGAGATACTAGTTACCATTAAAAAGTAAACATTAAAACTTTATAAATTCTCAATAATCTAATATTGATATAATTATGTAACTTAGAAATAAATATAATAGCTACAAATGTCAATATTATGTATTATTTATACATATATAAATATAATATATAATACACAAATAAAGACAAATAAAATGACTATATGTAACCAATCTTTAAAAATACAATTAAAATTAAATAAGTTATAAATAAAAATATATAATTTTACATTAACATTTTTTAGAATTAATTTAATATTAATATTAGAAAAGGAAAGCATAATTTTAAGGAATAAGGAAAGAAATATATAAATAATTAAATGAAGCAAATCATATTACCCATTTGAGACATATTATAACTTTGAAATTTATAAAAGTTAATTGAAAATAGCATCATAATTTCAAGAGGTAAGAAAAGAAATATATAAATAAATGAAATACATCATATTAATTACACATGTGATACACCATAGAAAAATTAATAATTACTATATATAACTATAATTGAAAAGACAAATACAAGATTAAAATTTATAAAAAGTCTCTCAAAATAACATTAATGTAATTATTTAACTTAGATATTAAAAATGTATAATTAAAGACGTCACTTTGTGTGTGTGGATAAAATGCAACGATGGTTGGAGCGCATAACACAAAGCTATATTGCGGGTTCGAGATTGCAAATAGGCACACCCCATAATTTTTTTTAATGTGGAGGGTAATATACGTACTGATAAATTCTATTTCTGTGTAATAGTCTGCAAACCATACGTGAGATGATACGGCCTGGACAATTAATCTAGATCGATGATTACGCTGCGGAAGACTTTAAAGAATTGAAACACGTCAACTATAGAAGGGCTTCAATCCGACTCAACAATACAAACGAATAAATTAATCTAGACAACTAAAATACCTAGATAATGACACGAATTATGAAACACAAATAAACCAAATACCTAGAGTGATGGAATGAAGGAATAAGGATGGATTGAGGTGTAGGAATCGAGTAAGGTTAGGCAAAGAAGGGCTTGGAGTAGATATGATATATTAGGGTATGATAGAACTTACATGTGTAGGCAAAACTCGGTGGAATGGAATAGAATTCGAAGACGTGAAGATGGAACTCGAGCTCTTGAACTTGGTGGCTTGATCAAGTGGCGGACGTTGGTGTTGTTGATGAGTGTCGTCGATTGATGTAGGTTGTTGATGACATCGATGTGAATCACAACCCGATAGTCTCCTTGAATCTCGAACGTACTCAAGGCTAAAATCTCTAAGTTGATATTTGGATACCGAATACCTGTTAATCCTTCTTCTGAATTAAAGGATACCCTTGAATAAGACTTAAATTTGCTAGCTCTAAGAATATTATTTTGTATCTAAAACAACGCACAATTTAAACTTGGTTGAGACACAATTGGATAGAAGGCAAAAATCTTTAATAATGTCTAAAAAAAATAAAATATATGGATCCCCTATTTATAGGCTAAGGCACGAAATTATAAGCCTTATGGGCTTAAAAATCTGATCCAAATAGTTCTCCAACTAGGCTAGGAAATTACCTAAGCTAGAATTCTATTCAAGGTAGGAAATTACCTTAAATAAAACCTAGTCAACCTATGACTCAATTCATTCAAAAATTACATTAATTAAATACCAAAAATGACTCAAAATAAATAAATACTATAGTATAAAATAATACTATAGCATAGGTATGAAAAACCCGATCAAAATAAAATGGGTGTTGAAAATAGCATGACGCACGGTCGTGCAGCCGTGAACCGCCTAGGCACGGGCCGTGCCTGTGTCTCTGGTCGGATTTGCTTCATATTGCCTTCATGCTACACGGCCGTGTCATCTGGCTCAGTACTCTGCATGGCCGTGCAGAGTCTTGGCGATCCTTCTTCATCTTCGAACTTCAATACGGTCACCAATCTGGAGCTAGCTTGACTTGGTTCTTTCTCGAGCTTCTTACAAACCATAGCTTGAAAATAATCTTGCAATCTCTTAGCTCGAAGCCTCTTAACTGGACCTCTCATTTGTAACTCCGGATTCAGCTCATTGTTGCTATGCACGGTCTCACCATTCTCCCTGCTGAAAAGAATTCATCCTCGAATTTGGATTATCATCATCATGATCGAATTCATCTGCACAAAAGGGAGATAAATCAACAACATTAAAAGTGGAAGAACACTTGTACTCACCAGGTAGATCAATGTGATATGCATTGTCGTTAACACGGCTTAAGACGGTGAATGGACCATCTCGTCTAGGTGAAAAAGTTTCGACTTCCTCAAGTTTGGAAATCGACCAGGACTCAAGTGAATCCAAACACGATCACCGGGCTGGAAGATGACTTTTTTGTGCCGGGTGTTGCGGGCGGCGGTGACTGTGGAGCCTCATTGCTCGATCCGAGCTCGAACTTTTTCATGCGTCTCTTTGATAAAATCAACTCTTTTCAATCCTTTAACACTTGTTAGATGCTCAACGGGTAAATGAATCAAGTCATTCAGCATTAGTGGATTAAATCCATAAACTACCTCAAACGGGGACATGTTAGTAGAAGAATGAATAACACGATTATAGGCAAATTCGGCATATGGTAAACATTCTTCCCATGACTTCAAATTGTTATTAATTAAAAACCTAAGCAATATACCTAAAGTACGATTCACAACCTCAGTTTGACCATCGTTTTGTGGATGACAAGCAGTAGAAAACAAAAGCTTAGTCCCTAATTTTTCCCCAAAGTACTCTCCAAAAATGTGCTAAGAATTTAGAATCCCTATCACTAACAATAGTTCTAGGAATGCCATGCAATCTAACAACATGAATAAAGAATAAGTTGGCTATGTGGACAACATCATCGATTTTTCTACATGCAATGAAATGCGCTATTTTTGAAAACCGATCAACAATGACAAAAATTGAATCTTTACCCGATCTAGACCTAGGCAAACCCAAAATAAAATTCATGGAAATATCAATCCAAGGGCTAGATGGTGCGGGTAATGATGTGTATAGACCAAACGGATGCGATATAGACTCAGCCTTATGACAAGTAATGCAACGGCTACATGCATGCTCAACATCCCTACGCATATGTGGCCAAAAGAAATTTTCTTATAGCAAGTTTAACGTTTTATGGACACCAAAATGATCCATTAAACCTCCCGCATGAGACTCTAAAACCAATAAATCACACATAGAACAACTAGGGATGCATAACCTTAACTCTTTGAACAAGAAACCTTCGTGCACATAAAATCCATCAAAAGACTTAAACATGTTCGAACACTTGGCATAAATGGACGAAAAGTATAGGTCCGACTCATACAAAGACTTAATCGAATTAAATCCAAGCATCTTGGCATGCATAATGTTCAAGAGAGTGTACCTTCTAGATAGGGCATCGGCAACTACATTCTCTTTGCATTTCTTGTACTTGATAACATACGAAAATGACTCGATGAACTCGACCCATCTCGCATGTCTCTTGTTCAAATTGCTTTGCCCTTTCAAATGTTTCAAACTCTCATGATCCGTGTGAATAACGAACTCCTTGGACCAAAGGTAGTGTTGCCAAGTCTCCAGCGCACGCTTCAAAGCACAGAGCTCTTTATCGTAGGTGGAGTACCGAATGGCGGCGCTGTTGAGCTTCTCATTGAAGTAAGCCACGGGCCATTTTTCTGTGATCTTATTGATGGCTCGGCAATCCATGCACATTCTGCATTCATTATTCTTCTTGGGCACGAGAATAACTAGAACTGCACATGAGCTCATCGACTCTTGAATTTATTACTTTTCTAATAACTCTTTCACTTGACGATCAATCTTCTTGGTTTCTTCGGGTGAAGTGCGGTATGCTGGGCGATTCGGTAGAACGGCTCCGAACATGAAATCAATCTGCTGCTCGATCCCACGAACTGGAGGTAATCCACTTAGGACCTCATCCGAAAAAATGTCCTCGAACTCCTTCATAAGGGGCTGCACAATACTAGACACAGAAACATCGTTAGTAGCACTGCTCTTACAAGTTAAAAGAACTAAAGGCAAACCTGCTCTAATTATGTTTTCAACTCCTTTAATTGTACAAAACAGTGATTTATTTTTCTCCATGGACTGGGCTCGATCAAGGGAGTCGGGAAATAGAGGTGTCGGGGCTGAAGTGGACTCGGTGGAGGAAAGGATCGGGGGTGAAGAATGGGTGGTGGAAGGGGCGCATGGGCCATGTGCTTGTGATCCAGGAAGGCACGGGCCATGCGGGAGGTGCTGGCCGATTTAGTCTGTTTTGTGAAGGACTTGGCACGGTCGTGCGGTGGCGGACTGGCTTGGCATGGGCTGTGCAGCGCTACTGGCTCGATCATCGACCTATTTTGCTGCTGTGGTTGCTTTCTGCTTCTCCCACTCTTCTTTAAATCTTGCTCGCATTATCTCTTGATCTTTTTGAATGGCTTTAGGGGCAATGGTTAAGCACTACGGTGCGTCCATCTCTCTTGACGGTGTCCGTGTTCGCGACTCTGTCATGCATAACTTGTCGATCAAATTGCCATGGTAGACCTAGTAGTATATGCGCTGTATCCATAGGAATAACATCGCACAATATAGTGTTAGAATAACGTCCAATAGAAAAGGAAATGTGTACCTGACCATTTACTAGAACTGTGCCTCGATCCGTAAGCCATTACAATTGGTATAATTTTGGATGCTTTACGGTGGTGAGGTTCAACTTATCAACGGTATATTGGCTAATTGCATTGATCACACTGCCGCTGTCAATGATCATCGCACAAGTCTTGTCTTAAATTACAACTTTCGTGTAGGAAATGTTCTCTCGCTGCGATTGTTGCTCTTCTTCTCAATTTATACTCAGACTACAGATGGAAACTAAACTAACATGAGGAATCTCGGGTTTCTCTTCTTCAAACTCGGCTGGGGCGATGTCTACTGTAGCTATGCACTCACCTTGGGATGGCTGTTCGTCTTTACTGGCAGATTCAAGTCCATTTTGATCATTAAAGAACAAAACTCGCCGGTTCAGACACTAGTTCTGAAAATGGTCCGAACCTTGATATTTATGGCATTGGATGTCTCGAGCTCGGTTCGGGGTTGAAGTTGGTGCCTGGCTTGGTGGATTTAGCCATGTAAAACTTGACCTAGTAGGGATGGCGGTGGGTGTAGGGTCGACCCTATGACTCGGCTGTGGTGTGGAATGGTCGAAACGTTATTTGGGTGGTTCGGATTGATCTCGGGGTCGTGCGGACTCAGTAGAAGGAGTAGAAGATGATGTGGGAGGCGTAACTTTGTTCCAAGAGGGTCGGGTCGGCGCAGAGGTGTAATGTGATCGATGTCGGCCTTCTCTAAGTTGTCTCTCCACTATCGATGCATAATGTACCATATCTTCTACACTCGAAAAATCCTTTAGTTCGACTTCACAAGTAATATTCGGATTCATACCTTCAATGTACCGAATTATGGTGGTGTCGAGGGACTCTTCTTTTCCAACTCGGTTGAGCATTGTCTCAAGCTCCTTGTGATACTCTTCAATTGAACGGGCTCCTTGCTTGATGCGGTTCAACTTCTTATCTAGCTCCCTTTCATAGTGCACTGATATGAAACGTCCTCGCATGATATCTTTCATCTCTTGCCATGTATCGATAAGCGGATATCGATCACGGTGTCATCTCTTCTGCTGATTCTCCTGCCAATCGGCTGCATACCCTCTAAACTCTAGGGATGCGAGTTGCACCTTCTTCAACTCAGGAAAATCATAACACTCGAAGATCTTCTCGACCTTCCTTTCCCAATCGAGTTACATATCTAGATCATGTCGTCCTTCAAACTCTGGAATGATGGTTTTGATGTTGTTCACCATTGAGTTATCTTCCTCGAATCGGGGTCTCTCAATGTGGAATACGCATCTATAAGGTACTCGGGGTCGATCACGGTGATTTCCCCTTTTTTGTGGTACAAAATTGGCTTCGTACTCACTATCCGCATAGGACTCTTGTCCGTAATCTTCTTCTCGCTCGATGGCTTGTGGAATAGGCTGTCTCGGCATGCCCCTTTGAGCTCGATGTTGTACTACTGTAGCTCATTGAGGCTCGGCTTGCCTCGCTGTGTTTCCTTGAGGCTCGGGTTACCTCTCGGTGTCTCCTTAGACCGTTTGTGATGCGGTCAACTGGGTTTTGAGCTTCGCAAGCTCCTCTTACAATTCAGCTACTTAGTTGCCAAGTTCGTCCTTCAGTAATTGATTTTGTCGATTGAAGTACTGGGTCTTAGCATCAAAATTGTACTTTGGATCCTATACTGTATTGGATGAAAAAGATTGATCACCGGGTGTATTGAACAACTTGGGCTCGTCTAAAGGTGGAATAGACATCTTTCCTTTGGTACCTTTCTTCATAGTACCTGCAAAACGAACAAACGTAAAAGTAAACAAGGAAGAATCCTCACAATCTCACGTTCACTCTTTTGTTTTCACTCTTAATTTTACCACTCTTGTTTGCACTCAAGTATGCAGTGTAATGTGCGTGTGTCGTGTGTTTTGGGGGTGAGAACTAGCACTCGTGGTCGAATATTGAGGGTACAACTTAATTGCACGAAGAATCAATGGTGGTGATGGGGTTATGTATGACTTGAATTGCTATCTATGATCAATGGTGGTGATGGGGTTATGTATGACGTGGACACGAGTCGGGTGTGATGCGGAGGTGATGTGGAAGTTGGCGTGTGGGGGTAGGTGTATTGGGGTGGAATATAACTCCAATGGATAGAAGGAAAGAAATTGAAAGGAAAAAGGAAAGGGAATTAGGTAATTTGGAATGTGTTACACAATTGTGACATAATGTAAATATCCTATTTGAACTAGACTCTAGAAAGTAAGAACCAAAAAGAAATTACAACTTAAAAAGAAATTAAAAACTATAAAATAATATTAGAAGGAAAGTATTAAAATAAAACAAGACTCAAAAGGAAAACACAATTAATGTACCTCAATATTTTTTATTTTATTTTTTTAGATTTTCAGATCTTTCTTTCTTTTTTTATATCCGAATGTTTTTTTATATATGATTTTTCTCTTTTTTTAAATGAATAGTTATGCTATTACATCTCAATAGACACGTGGACTGAAATAAAAGACACGTAGATGACACGTAGGATATAATATGACACGTCGGATTTAACCACAATCAGCAGATCTGACATGGCTCTGATGCCAAATTTATGATATGATCTGGACAATTAATCTATATTGATGATTACGCTGTGGAAGACTTTAAAGAATCAAAAAACGTCAATTAAAGAAGGGCTTCAATCCGACTCAACAATACGAACGAATAAATTAATCTAGACAACTAAAATACCTAAATAATAACACGAATTATGAAACACAAATAAACCAAATACCAAGGGTGATGGAATGAATGAATGGATGGATTGAGGTATAGGAATCGAGTAAGGTTAGGTAAAGAAGGGCTTGGAGTAGATAGGATATATTAGGGTAAGATAGAACTTACGTGTGGAGGCGAAACTCGGTGGAAAGGAATAGAATTCGAAGGCGTGAAGATGGAACTCAAGCTCTCGAAATTGGTGGCTTAATCAAGTGGTGAACATTGGTGTTGTTGATGAGTGCCGTCGATTGATGTAGGATGGTTGATGACGTCGATGTGAATCATAACCCGATAGTCTCCTTGAATCTCGAATGTACTCAAGGCTAAAATCTCTAAGTTGATCTTCGAATAGAGAATACCTGTTAATCCTTCTTGTGGATTAAGGGATACCCTTGAATAAGACTTAAAGTTGCTAGCTCTAAGAATATTGTTTTGTATCTAAAACAACAAACAATTTAAACTTGGTTGAGACACAATTGGATGCAAGGCAAAAATCTTCAATAATGTCTAAAGAAAATAAAATACATGGATCCCCTATTTATAGGCTAAGGCACGAAATTATAAGCCTTATGGGCTTAAAAATCCGATCCACATAGTTCTCCAACTAGGCTAGGAAATTACCTAAGCTAGAATTATATTCAAGATAGGAAGTTATCTTAAATAAAACCTAGTCGTCCTATGACTCAATTAAATCGAAAATTACACTAACTAAATACCAAAAATGACTCAAAATAAATAAATACTATGGTATAAAATAATACTATAGTATAGGTACGAAAAACCCGATCAAAACAAAACGGGTGTTGAAAACAGAATGACGCACGGTCGTACGGCCGTGAACCGCCTAGGCACGGGCCGTGCCTGTGTCTCTGGTTGGATTTGCTTCACCTTGCCTTCATGCTACATGGTCGTGTCATCTGGCTTAGTACTCTGAACGGCCGTGCAGAGTCTTGGTAATCCTTCTTCATCTTTGAACTTTAATACGGTCACCAATCTTGAGCTACCTTGACTTGGTTCTTCCTCGAGCTTCTTACGAACTATAGCTTGAAAATAATCTTGCAATTTCTTAGCTGTAAACCTCGTAACTGGAACTCTCATTTGTAACTCCAAATTTAGCTCATCATTGCTATGCACGGTCTCATCATGAGAGGTAAATCACATTTGGCAAGTCAGGTTAGAGGTGCCCACGGTTCTGGTTTGTGCCGGTTCCGGTTACAAACCGCCGGTTAGGCAATTCCAGACGACACATACCAGAACTGCACCGTTCTTCCCCGACCGGCGGTTACGGTTTGCAACCATAATTACCTGTTTGTGCAACCGTGGGCTTTTCTCGATTAACCGCCGGTTTCTGTATTTTTTTATCGAACGAACGAACTATTAAACATTATCACAGTATAATTTGATTTTACAAGTTTAATTAAATTAACTAAATTTCAAATTTATAAGTTAAAAACTAAAAAGTATGAGAAAATACAAGTTTATTTGAATTTTAATATTATTAATGATAGCTTCATAATTTATATCTTTTATGGAATCTGTAATTTCTCTTTGATTTTTAGTTTTTCTCTTCCCTATCTTGCTTGCCTTGTAAGGATTACTAATAAACTGTAATAAAGAAACAATCTTGTTTGGTAGAAAGGTGGGAGATGAAGGAAGAAATGGGAGAAATATTAGAGAATATAAAAGGGAGGCAGTTTTGATAATACTTTTGCTTATCCATTCATTTTATAAACTCATAATATATAGTTGGTTGGTTGAGACCACAAGAGAAACCCTAACACCAACCATTACAACCATTCACATAAAATAAATTGAGCTAACAACTGGGCCCTTCTTTAAAAAGAGAAATAAAACTAAATATTAAGCCCAACACACTCAAACTCTTTCAACCCGATCCTAAGTTGCCCGAATCGGCTCCGACGTGAGTAGCCCTAAATTGGAAACCAAATCAAGACTGCATTTTTTTCTCAATCTCTCTTTCTCCAAAAACCCTAGCCTCCGACGCCCATTCAATTCCTCCTCCGATGACCTTGTTCATGACAATACACCCGCCTTTCAAAGATCCTTGCCCACAAGGATCAACCTTTTGAAATGCTCGGCTTAGAAATTTTGTGTCTTCCCACGAAACCAATCCCTCCTCAGAACTGCCCCATAAAACCAAATCTTGGCTCACGTTGACCCCACGATGGTAGATAACTCTTCCGGCCATTGGTGGACTTGGCAGGATCAAGAAAAGGCCCTCTTTGTCATGTGCTGGGAGGTTTGCAACTGGAGTTATTCCTAACCCAATCACCTTCTTCAGCAGAGAAACATGTAAGACGGGGTGAATTTTATCCCCCTCAAGTAATTCTAGGCGATATGCCACCTTCCCAACTCGTTCTATTATCTTGTATAGTCCATAGTACCTTGTAGCCAGCTTTACGATCTTGCACAGAGCTACTGAGCTCTGCGCGAATGGTTGAAGCTTGAGGTAGACGTAGCCACCGAGAGGTAACCCGAGCTCTCTCTCTATTCTTTTCAGATCGGCATATACCTTCATCCGATTTTGGGCAATTATTAAGTTAGCCTTCAACTAAGTGATAAGTTGTTGCCTTTCTGTCACCAAGTCTCTTGCTTCAGTATTTATAAAGGGACAATAGGTGTGAAGTGAGTGCTGTGGGGGTGAGAATCCGTACAGCGTCTGAAATGGGGTAGTCTTTAGGCTAGAATGGTAGTTGGTGTTGTACCAGAATTCGACCAATGGTAACCATTTAGCCTACTATTTGGGGTGCTTGTGAACCATACACCAGAGGTAGTTCTCTAAACACTGGTTTAGCCTCTCAATCTATCTATCTGATTGGGGGTGATAGGCTGAACTCATGTCCAGGGTAGTTCCCATTAACTTGAACAACTCCTTCCAAAAGACACTTGTAAATACCTTGTCTCTGTCTGTTACCAAGCTAATAGGCTGCCCATAAAGTTTATATACTATGTCTACAAATACATTGGCTACAGATTAGGCTGTGCATGGGTGTGATAGAGAGATTAAATGTCCATATTTGGTAAATCGGTCGACCACCATTAAAATGACATTCTTCTTGTAAGAATTTGGTAACCCTTCAATGAAATCCATAGAAATATGGGTCCATGCTTGGCTGGGAATAGAGAGGGGCTGTAACAGTCCTGGGTAGAGCCCCCATTGGGATTTATTGATACTACAAGTAGTGCAACTGTTGACCCAACTTGCAACTTCGTCCTTCATTTTTTGCCAATAGAAAAGCCTCTTAAGCCTCATGTAGGTACCAAAAATGCCTGAGTGCCCCCTATAAGAAAAGTTGTGCATTTCCTGATGTAGGAGCTCCCTCACATTAGACCCCTTGCCTACCACAATCCTTCTTCTATATTTGAGAAAACTATCCAATCACTCATAGTCAGGATAAGATGTGGGTTCTTTCAGTTTATCTTCCATAATGGTGGTGAATTGGGGATCCCCTTTGTAACTGTCTGAGATTTGTTGTACCCAAGTTGGCACAACTGTGGTAATAGCTAGGCAGCTTGCTTCTGCAAGGCGTCTCCTTGAAAGAGCATTTGCAGCATGGTTCTCACTCCCCTTCTTGTACTCAATCTCATAATTTAAGCCCAGTAACTTAGTAATCCATTTTTGTTGCATGAGAGTCATGATTTTCTGATCTAGGAGATGTTTCAAAGCTTGTTGGTCTGTTCTGATAGTAAACTTATGGTGGTAGTCATTGCCTTCTTTAGGAGCTCAAAAGCTTTGGTGGCCTCTTCAGTCCACTTAAAGGCACCCTTCTTTAGAAGTGAGTGGCTTGCTGAGCAGTCCATAGCCCTTAAGAAACTTCCTGTAGTACCTAGTAAGGCCTAGAAATCCTCTCAACTATTTGATATTGGTTGGAATTGGCCAATTGGTCATACTAGAAATCTTGGAGGGGTCTGTAGCCACCCCTTCTTTAGAAATAATGTGTCCCAGGTACTCTATCTCTTCCTGCCCAAAATAACACTTGCTCTGCTTGGCATACAATTTGTTCTCTCTGAGGATAGTAAGAACCTCCTTCAAATATTTCAAGTGCTCCTTCCAACTAGCACTATAGACTAGTATATCATCAAAGAAAACCAGTACAAATTTCCTTAAGAGGGGCTTAAAAATTTGATTCATTAGAGACTGAAAGGTAGCTGGAGCATTACATAAGCCAAATAGCATCACTAGGAACTGATATTGGCCATTATGTGTGCTAAAAGAGGTCAAATACCTATGCTCAGGGTTCATAAAGATCTTGAAGTATCCTGACCTGAGATCAATTTTGGAGAAATACCTAGCCCCATTAAGCTCATCCAGTAGTTCATCTATGATGGAAATAGGGTAGTTATGCTTGACAGTGAGCCTATTTAGATATCTATAGTCCAAACACATCCTCCAAGTACCATCTTTCTTCTTGACCAACAATACAGGGGAGGAAAAAGGGCTCCTGTTGTTTTGGATCATCCCAGTGACTAGTAAATCCTAAATAATTCTTTCTATCTCATCCTTTTGATCATGTGACACCCTATATAGATATTGATGCTTGGGAGAGCTCCCAAACTTAAGGGTGATATGATGTTCCACCCCTTTGCTGGGTGGCAATCCTTGTGGCTCTGCAAACACATCTTGAAACTTGCTATAGAGAGTCTTCAAGTGTTGGCTGTCATCTGTGGCCCCATTCAACTTCATGCTGATCCAGTACACTTCCTATACTGGTGAGGGATGAGTGTGGTGGATCATGTGATAGAGAGTGTGGCCACTAATGTATTGGTAATCTACTGTAGTAGTTTGAGCCTGTATTTGGATCTTTTTGCCCATCCAACAAACTGAAAAGGTCATCCTGTCATAATCTAGTTCAATTGGTGTGCAAGACTTGAGCCAGTCACCTCCTAGAATTAGGTCATATCCCTCAGTGGTTAGCACTCTAGGAGAATAGGTGAAAGAATTGTTAGTTTTGTATACTGGAAGACATGTCTTTGTATACTTTTCTGATGATATGATGATATAGATTGAATCTTATTGCAGTCACTGTTTGCATTTACATTATTATATAATTATTTATGCATATTCTACATACTTACATTGTAGATGATATGGTGTGGGTAAACACACGGTAAGATCATATCATCAGATCTTTGTATTGTATTCAAAGGCTCACGGTTTAGATGGTCCTGAATACACCATCGGTACACCATAGAATAATATGATAATTAGTTTATCTTGACTAATTGATTATTTTAATACACATGTTAGTGTATTGAGGAGGATCACGATAGGATACTGTTCTCTACTCTGACCCTATTAGTGAGTGAATAAAGATCCACAGAGTTCGGGTTCTTAACTTATATTTATTGGTGAACATGTATAGGCTTTGTTGATTGCTTTGATTTATCAATGGGTGAGATTCTTTGATAGAATCAAATCCCTAACAGGTGTGGAGTCAGACATTCTCGCATCCATTAGTTTCTTCATTTCCAAATGGCGTGCCGAGCGGTTCTGATGACCGAATAGCTGCCTAAGGTTGTACATGATATCATGAGCGGTTTTCATAGGTTCATGCTGATGGTGCAACACATTTGACATAGATGACAAGATGTAACAACATGCTATCTGATTGGACCTAACCCACTTATCATATGCAACCTTTTGGGCTTCGTCAGAACCCTCATCTGGCGTCTAAGGACAAATCTCTTCAAGTACAAACTTGTGTCCCTCAGCAACAAGAACTAGGTTAAGGTTATGAAGCCAGTCATTGTAGTTTTCACCGACAAGTTTGCTTTGTTTGAGGATTGTGGACAGATTGGAGAGTGCCATTGATGATATGAAATAACTGAAATTAAAACATGCAGTACAGTCACAAAACAAGTTTAGGATAAATAGTATATAATTGAAAACCTCACAAAAATTATATACTTTTCCATCGATTCTTTAAAAACGTCTTTTATAAGCCACGATAGTGTGGACGTTTATAAAATCCATTTTTAAATAGGTTAAACCTTTAATTTGCCTCCAGTTGAGTTTCCTTACAACAAGCAAATTAATAGCCGAATAATAAACACGGTTATGTAATCGTCTAACTGATAAGCCACGATCGTGTGGACGTTTATTAATAAATTACATCTAAGTATGCACACCATTATCTTCGCACCAAGATCACTATTCGAATTTAACCGCTCCAGATGGAGGAGTCAGTTAGTTCTTATAGTGTTCTATAGCTATCCATTTAGGAGATTTAATTTCTAGAGAAATCTGTGATATGACACATCCGATATGGAGGAAGACCGATGTCAACGCGCATGCCCATCACTTCTTAATTAAATCAGATTTAATGGAGATCGTATGAGATTTCTACATACTTTGGTATGAATCTCTCCCACTTAGTTAATTATGCTTGAGGTTTCTTTTTATCCCATTAACGAACATGCAAACATCACATAAAAAGATAAACATCCATTGCATGCTTCAACATAATAAGCAATAGTAATATTCCAACTATCATGGCTTATATCTCATATTGATTGATGAGATAAAACTAGAAAGTCAGCTCCGGAAACAGGGCTATGGCCGCTGCCCCCTTCACCGCACCTCGCCGAAAACCCTAGCTCCATTTAGGGTTTCGGGACATGAATCGGTGAACCTTCCTTTTTGGTGCTGAACCACTTTCCTTCTTTGAGTTGATCTCCGATCTTTATTCAATACAGACTATCTATTCTAAAAGGAAAAATTTAATATTGCTAGAATAAAAAATACAACTTAAAAACTCGGTCTAACAGCTTTATATCTATTATATTAAAACAACGTAAAATAAAACCTAGACCTAATCAATGGATTTTCTCATGGATTAAAATCACGTAGCCAAACCGGCATACGGCCAAAATATTCATTCAACATAAACATACATCACATAAAATAAAGGAGCCATGATAGTTGGTAAACCTGCAAACAAACATAGTCTACAAAACTAACAATCATCTATTATATGATCCACATAAAATAACATATGATATCTATGCATGAATATTAAAATATCGAATTTTACAATTAATTAAATTAATTAATTCGATATTATCCACAAGATAAAAATTGGAAATTAAAATAATTATCCACCAATTTATAACTTGTATTTTTTGAAAATAATTACAAAATAAATCTGGAAATTATTTAAAATTATCCACCAAATTTATTTAATATTTTCAAGCCACCCTAATTAAATAATAATTGGATATATTGATATAAATAAAAAATCTAATCCAAATATTATCTATAAGAATCTAAATCTTTAAGGATAAGGTTTGAAGATTTGATCCACTTCAAAATCTTCCAAAACCTATCCAAAATTAAATTCTTATCACAATTGGATTTTGATGATTATTTGTATATATCCAAAAAATACCTTAGTCAATTTTAATCATAGATTTCGAAAATCATCAAAATAATAAATCTGGAAATTTGATCCACTTCAAATTCTTCCAAATTTAAAATTCTATTTTCAAATCTATCTAGATTAAAATTAGGTAAATTAAGATATACATCAAATAAAATCAAATCTAAATCCAACAACCATAATTTTCGTCCCCCACTAATAAATAAATCTGGAAATTTAATTTTCATCAAAATCTTCTCCAAATTAATTTATTAAAAATCGAAAATTACACTATATTTCACATTTGGAAATTTTTACATTAATCAAAAAACTATTCCAAATAATATACCTAGGTTTTGAAAATTTCAAGAATTAAAAATCTGGAAATTTTGATCCACTTCAAAAATTACCAAATTTAAAATTCTAATTCCAAACCTATCTAGATTAGAATTAGGTAACTTTCGATATACATCAAAAATTACCTATTCCTTTTCTAATCTTCATAATTTTCGAACCACACTAGGAAATAAATCTGAAAATTTTGATATAGATAAAAAATCCATCCAAGTTTAATTCCAAAAGTGCTGAAAATTACTACACAAAATTAGGGAATTTATAACACATCAAAATCGAAAATTTTGACATCCAAATTTTCAAACACTATGAGATAAAATCTGAAAATTTGAAGATCATCGAATATCATCCCAAATCCTTATCACATAGTGGCCGAAAATCCTACACAACTCAAAACTAGAATTTTCGAATTCAATCAAAAATTCTTCCAAGTTTTGAATACCATAAAAATCGAAATACATGGCAATTAAATTTGAAAATTTAAACACCATAAATTTATCATCAAATTTAATATATAATTCGAAATTTATGCCTGGATTAATCCTAGAACAGTGTCAAAACCCGCTCTGATACCAGTTGTTGGGGTTTTTTCGAATTAAACCACCGCAGGATCATTTGGTTGTTCATTAATCCATGTTCATGCAAATCATATTTTTATGTCACATGCATGTTTATCTCGTCTAGCACAAAACCATGTAGAACGAATCTAATAAAGTGGAAGACATAGATCCGAATTACTTACAATTGTAAGACGGTCTGAGGACAAGATTACTGAACTAATCTTGTTGTTGAATGAATGCAATACTGGCGCCACTTATCTCCAAAAATTCGACCAACACAGATTCTACTCCAAGATCTTCTGTTGTATTCCCGGACTATATCTAGATTCAGAGTGGGCTGAAATCTACTAGATAGGTTTGTGAAATCTGTGGATAACTTTGACAGACAAAGAGGGACTGATTTCATATGCTCAAAATTTCATCCCCCTTCCTTATTTATATAGGGAGGTGGGAGAAATTTACATCTCCAAACCCTACTGGGTTTGAGCCTCTATCTCAAATTCTATATCCAGTCCACTATCAGTCAATTGGGCTACAATAGGGATCTAAAAGAATATTAAATTGGCCCACTAATTTATTTAATATCCAATACCCAATAAACTTAGGATATAATTAAATAAATTAAGTTTTACTTTTGTTCCACTAAAGAAGTAAAACTGACCTACCAATTTAATACATATTTACGAATATGCTTTCTCCTTTAGTCTAGCCATTCCCCGTATTTAAGATATAATGTTCATTAATTAATTATGTCAGCCTTTGACAGCTATAATTAATTAACATCTAAAACCTTGAGTAGTACCACACAAGCTTTACCATGTAAGGAATAAATTCCACCTACAGGGTTTCAACATGAACTTGTGTTTCCTCAAGAGAACATCATCAACCTGGCGCACCAGGACACGGTGCTTATGCATACTGCTCAAGACATTATGCATACACTGTCATTACCTAAGATATCGAGTTTATTGATCTACGAAAAGATCTCACCCATGGATAAATCAAAGTAACAAACAACGCACACATATGCTTGCCAATATCACATGAGTTCAGATCCCGAACTATGTGGATCTTTATTCTCTCACTAACTGGGTCAGAGACAGAGAATAGTATCCTATCATGATCCTCCTCAATACACTAACAAGTGTACTAGAATAATCAGTTAGTCAAGATAAACTAACTTATCAGATTATTCTACGGTGTACCGATGGTGTGTTTAGGACCATCTAAGCCGTGAGCTTTTTAATACAATACAAGGTTCTAATAATATGATCTTACCGTGTGACTCCCCACACCATATCATCTACAATGTAAGTATATGGAACATTGCATAGAACAATTATATAACATATATAATCTAAATGCAAACAGTGACTGCAATAACTTTCGTTTCATATCATTACATCATTAGAAAAGTATACAAAGACAAGTCTTCCAGTATACAAAACTAACAATTTCGAGGTCCAATTACTCGATCAATATCCAAGAAGCTTCAAGCATATTTACAAGTATTAATTCGAAGGAAGCTCGAGTTTGAAGAAAATGAAGTTAAAGGCAGCTCAAGAATAGTTAGTTTATTAGCTATTAAAGATCATGATCACACCATGGGGAATTTAACTTGAAGAGTTGAAGATGAAGAAGTGTGCACGTGTGCATGTGGATCGAGCATTGAAGAATTGACGTGAAGTTGGCGACGTGCATGCATGAGAAATTTTCGGCCCTTGATTAATTTAATTAGGGGTTGAATTTTATTTTGACGATAGTATTTATTTAATTAATTTAGACTATAGTTTAGTTCAGATTTTTATTTAATTTTTGGTATTATTTTTGGTCATCATAGAATAGGTTTGACTAGAATTTTAATTAAGGCGATTTCCTACCTTAAATAGAATTCTAGTTTATGTAATTTCCTAGTCCAATTAGAATTCCAATTGGACCAGATTTTTGGTCCTTATTTCTTCAACTTTCGGCCCTTATGAACACTATAAATAGGGGTCCTTTGCTACCACTACAAAAAAAATCTGATTTATCGCTAAATTGCTCGTCGCTAATCATGCGCGACGGTTCCTCGCCCGTCGCCAAGGCTTGGCGACGGATCTAGCGACGGGGCACCCGCGATGGATATAGCGACGGAAACCCCGTCGCTATCTGCCAAATTTAAAATTTTAAAATTATTGATTGGCCCAGCCCGCGATGAGTCCCCGACCCGGGGGCCCGGCCCATTAATGAGCCCTTGACCCGACCCGATGAAAGGGTCGCGCCCAAGCCCTTCAAGAATAATTTTGTATAATATGCACCTAAGAGGATTCGAACATGTGACCTCCTAGAAGGAGGGCCAAGCACTTATCCATTGGGGCAAGTTCAATTGATGTTATATTGATAGTTTAAATAATATATATACTTATACGATTTTTTCATATTTTATTTTTATTTATCTCTATAAATTAAAAGTGTTATATTCTTATTAATATATTTATATCTATTTGTGCACAAATATATACATATATATATATATAATATTTATATTATATTGTATTATATGTTTGTATATAAGAACTATAATTTAAGGTGGTATTTATTAAGTATCCATGCATACAAAAATTATAATAAAGGTGATATTGTATTATATATTTATATATAGAACTATAATTTATTAATTAAATTATTTTAAAAATTATATATATATATATATATCATGGTGAAAATGTGGTTAAATAGTCTTACTTTGTGTTTCATGCTAAATATCATAATGAATTAAATTATTTTTACTTACATAATAAATAACTTTAGTTTATAATTAAAAATTAAAATCCATTATATACTATATTATGTATATATTTTCATAGTATATTTTAGTTTGTTAATGTATAATTGATTAATCTTGTAGTAGTAACTATAATAAATATTATGTTAAACTTAATACCTTTTTTAAATATATAATAATATACTAATTAGTTTATTTATAAGAATACTAATAAAGCTAATTTGTATAAATTTGTATTTAATAAGGAAATAATATAAATTTAAAGGTGTGATATTAATAAATGTATATTGCGATATTATTTTTTCAAAAATTAAAATAAATGAATAAAAATATAAAAATGATTTTAATAGGGAAAATATTTGTATTAGAATAGTATGAAATCATATTCAATTATTTTAAAAATAATTAAATAAAATTTAAAAAATAAAAAAAATTAAAAACCAAAAAAAAAATAGCTACGGGGTTCCCGTCGCTAGAATTAGCTACGGGGAACCCCGTCGCTAGCCCCGTCGCAAAATTTTCCCGTCGCTATTTCCGTCGCTAGTGGTGACTCGTGTCGGCCCCGTCGCTAATTCCCGTCGCTAGAATGGACTTTTTTTGTAGTGTACATTGTTACTTTATACATTATTGAAGTATTTTGCCATTGCATCCAATTGTGTCTCATCCTTTAAAGTCTTTTGATTATTTTCACACGAAAATTATCATTCTTAGAGTTTGCAACTTTAACTCTTGATTCAAGGGAACGTTCTAATTCACAAGAGGAGTTAGGGTGAACTCGCTATCCAAAGAGTAACTTGAAGGTTTGTTTTCGATCGTCGTACAAGATACACCGGGGATTAATCGGGTTGCAATTCAACAACAACATTATCGTCCATTCTTCATCAACCAACGGCATCCATCTATCCACCCACGTCCGTGACATCATCCAACCATCCCGATCCGTTCGTGTTCAAGTCCGAGTCCAAATCAGCCGTGTTCAACCATACGTGTTCATTAGGCCGTGAACTACACCTGTACCGTAAGTACATCAAAACTCTTTAATACCCTATCTACTCCAAGCCCTTCTTCACTATAACTCACGTCCTTAATACCCTATACACTTATCCTAAGCCTTTGGCCCATCTCAGCCTTATTTCGGTTTTGGATTTGTGTCTCGTTTGTGTGATTTATTTTAACTGCCTTATTTAGGTCTAGATTGGTTTGTTCTATTGTTCGAGTCTTATTTTTGGTTTATTTCAGTTCATTATATTTAATTGAGTCTTTAGGATAGGATTGAATCCTTTATTAGCTGACGTGTTCGATCTAAAAGTCTTCCGCGCATTTTCGTATCTGATTCAGTTTATTTGCCCGGATTACATTATAATAATTATAAATTAAACTAAACAAAAAATTAAAATTGAAAAAAAAGGATGAAAATCGAATAAAAATTAAAATGGAACAGCAAATGAAATAGATGTTTCAATTCGATCGGAACACTAGTTTAGGATTATCTTGTCATCATAAAATTAAGCAATAAACAATAATACTAAAAAATGACAGTTGATCTAAGAAGTTTATGTTAGTAGAGAATTGAAAAAAAAAATGATTATTCCTGGCATAAGATGGGAGTGTACGTGCAAAGGCCCCCGGTGACATGGACGGAAAAAGCCTTTTCTATTTGTAAATCTACAATCAAATCTAAATAAACTACTGGTAAAGGAATAGTATCAAATATAGATTTGTTTAATGTATATAAACTTACAAAAAAATGTAAACATACTTACACTCGCATTTGCGCTATCATATAAAATTTAGTGGCAAAATATAAAAATAACCATTTTCATTTAGCCACTATTTTTAAAATGATTATTTAATTTGTAGTTATTTTTTCGGTGAAAATACTTAATTACTTTTTATTAAAATTGTGAGATGCACAACTAAAGTGCACTATTGAGATATGATCGTGGAACAATACAAATTAATATTGTTATATGAGTTGGGTGCACGACTAATTAAGTCCATTCGTGCAACTTTATAAATTTATACATTGTTGCATGAATTGAGCCATTGAGGATACATGACTGAGCGTGGTCGTGCAACAATTCAAATTTACACTACTACACGACATGATTTACAGAATAGATGTATTACTAGTCTAGTATTACAATTTTACATTGTTACACAACAGAGAGTTATTTTATCAAAGTGACTAATAACTTTTTTTTTAGATAGTAATCAGAAATATTTTTTTACTATGTCAAAATAGGTATTTAAAATTCTCCTCTAAAATTTATCCGTGATCAAATAGTTCCGACCGTTGATATTATTTACTCATCAAAAATCGATAAAATGCGTATATTGTTCACGGACAAGGTACGTATCAACATCATTATTTGATTTCTGGCAAAACTAGTCGATTTTTAATGATTGCAGCCTCACAATATATATTTAAATTAAAAACGTGCACTCAAATATGAATAAATATAAAGTTGGGAACGTGCGTGTTCCTTTCAATATTGTATGGACAAACACAACTGAACACTTTGTAACATTGTAGCTGCCTTGTGGCCATGTGCAATTAAATTTGTTAAGCCAAGACAGATTGGCCATAAACCAAACTTAAAGAGACCATTTAAATACCATTTTCATGTAATAACATGACGTGGATGTATCGGCTACGTATCATCTTCATACACAGACAATATCACACAAGTCGTTATACTATCGTCAATCGATCGATGGCGAGATGGATCGATTAGGGCCTGATAGGGAATCTATTATTGAGAAAATTCTTTAACGCATGTTCATGGAGCTGTACGTAGAGATTGTCATATATCATATATCGGCATAGTTAGTTTTTTGTTTTTTTTTTTAATAAATAAATGTTGTTATGTCGTGAGCTTTATGGTAGATTGTAGTTTAACATCATAAAGTTTCTCCTGTTGTAGCGATTAATCCTCCACTTAAAAGTATCCATTTTTTTCATGGATATGTTTTAAATTATTTTCTACATTTTAATAGTTCGTGAGAGTAATATTTAAAATTCTAAAATTCTGTGCCTAGCTAGGAGCCTAGGAGCAACCTAGACATACTTAGAGATTGCCCACGTCAATGTTTTCAAACTGGTACCCAACATCGAATTGATTAATTTATTGGGTCATTGAGTTACAGATTCGCCCAGTTAAACCATTTTAAAAAAATCAGATGATTCCATAACTTAAAAAAATTGAAAGTATATAGTATAGTATTTATTACATTAAAATAAACATAGAACATCAGTAAATTAGATTATGAGAAAATATATAGTTAAATGTCAAACAATTAAAAATTTATTTTAATTACAAAGAATATTGTATAATTAATAACATTTAAAAACATTGTCAATCTTTATTTGACAAGCCACTGTTTTAGATTTTATTTCTTCTCTCCATTCATTTTAATTAAAATGGTAAATTAGATGTTGTTTTAAATATATTTTTTAATTATATGTTAAGCATTGATTTTAATTAAAATGAGATTTAATTATTTTCAATTTGTGTTTGTGTGTGTGTGTATTAATATCCAAAAAATAATAAAAACATCTATCGTCATAGTTCATTAAGTACACAACATTAAGTTTTGTACTTTTTGAAGGTTGCGGGTTCGAATCCTCCTCACGTTTGAGAAAATGAAGTATGGATTTTTGAGCGTTGCCAGTTTGCATCTTCCTCACGGTTGAAAGAATTAAATATGGACCAATTTGATCAATTTTAATTGGGTTTAAGAGATTTGACCGAATTTTGACCGGTTCCACACGGGTCATTTTCAATCCAAAATTTAAATATAACCGAACCTAATAAATAACCTGTTCATGGTTACACTAATCGAACCGACTGGTCCGGTTCGATTTTGAAAACACTACCCACATGTGATTGTAATGGCTAGGTGCCTAACAAGGTTTATTTGACCAAATTAAGTTAGCACCTGGTACCTAAACTAAAATTTGAACACTAAACAACACTTGTGTGTTAATGTGTGCCTGGTGTACAAGCTCTAAAATATTAATTTGACAGAGATTAATACTGGAAATAAATGTTTTCCTTGTTCATAGCCTTACATGTTTCCATCTATATATTATTTTATTGAGAAACACTTACCTGCACTAGTCTGATATATTGGATATATCAGACGGGCCGGCCCAAACCAATTTGAATCTGGGCCGCCCAAACTCAAAAAATAAAAATAAAAGTTCTATTGCAACCTGCTGAACAAAAATTACAGATCGAGCTCCTCGGTCTCTCACCTTGGTGAAGCCGGTAACGAATTGAACAGAGATTTCACTCCGATCAACCACCGCAAGGAGACGCTCCTCCGCACCGGAAAGAAATCGTCAAAGGAAAATCGCAAACAACATTACAGTAGCCGCCTTGGATCAAACTCTGCAAAAAAACAGAAGCTCGTCGTCGCCGATAACAAATTGCGAAGACATATTCAGTTGAAATTCATTGAAAAATCTCAATTACAAGTATGTTTTTTTTATTGATATTCAGGTAAATTCAACCTCACCATTATTGTAGCTAGGTTTATACAATTTTAGTTAAAATTCTGATTTTTTTTAATCGATTGAAAAGGAATACTACATCAAATGCATGAACAACCTATAGCCATATTTGGAAAATCTAGGGATGAGCTTGAAGAATCCGTTGCTGAAAAAGAACAGAGTAAATCACTCTTATTTTGTATTTTAAAACTTCAATAAATATGAAAATTTGATCGATGATGAAGCTTACTTTTGTGTATCGTAGATGCTATTGTTGTGGTGAATGAAGTAGATATAGTCATACTTGAAAAATCTGGGGATGAGCATGAAAAATTTGTGGATGAAAATGAGCACAATATTACATTGCCTGAAAAAGGTGCAAAATTTTACATTATTTTGTAATACTTCGAGATATCATGATACTTTGATATGTAATCATTGTTACTTTTATGCAATACAGATGATACATTAGACCTCAGTGGCTCTCTAATTGGTTTCAAGAGACAAAGCTTTCAAGAGATGTATGAATTGTATTGTCTACATGCTCGAGAGGTTGGCTTTAGTGTCAGGAAAAATACTCAAAGGAACAATAGTACAGGTGTTGTTATAGAGAAGTATTATGTTTGTTCAAGTGAAAGACTTAAAAAAAGCTCAACATTATCTACTTTGAGCGGCGAAAAAACAAAGAGAAAACGGACAAGAAATATTACACGAACAGATTGTAAGGCATCATTGAGAGTGAAGAGGGGCCGAGATGGGTTGCTTGAAGTGATAGAGCACATTGAAGAACATAACCATGAGTTGTCTAGAAAAGAATGGAGTCACATGCACAAATCTCATCGATCGATTACACGTGACAAAGCTGATCTTATTCAAAACATGATTTCCTCTGGTATGAGAGCAAATGATTCCTATCGATATATGGTAAAGGAAGCAGGGGGCGAGCATATGGTTGGCCATACGATAAAAGATCACCAGAATTTTGTAAACAGAATGAAGATGAAACAAATTGAAGTGGGGGATGCACAAAGTTTTGTAGACATGTTATGCCAAGACAGAGCTGAAGATGAAGGCTTTTTTTATAGATTCAAGTTAGATAGTGATGGAAGGCTGTCCAATGTTTTCTGGAGAGACTCGATGATGTGTAAAGATTATCATTTCTATGGTGACGTGCTTGTTTTTGACACCACCTATAGAACCAACAAGTACAACATGATTTATGCTCCCTTTGTTGGACTCAATAACCATAAGAAGAATGTCATGTTTGGGTGTGCATTCTTAACGGATGAGAAGATTGATACATTTGAATGGTTGTTTGAGGTTTTCAAGAAATCGATGAAGCTGAAATGTCCGGTGACAATATTCACTGATCAAGATCTTGCAATTACAAATGCACTGTCAAAGGTATACCTGTTACTCTTTCTGTCATACTTTTCTTATTAGTAGATGATACCTGTAGTGCAAAATATTAAAATTTTAGAATGATGCTCAGGTCTTTCCAGATGCAAGACACCGACTTTGCATATGGCATTTGTACCAGAATGCGGTAAGCCGTTTTGGCAGACTGAAAGGCAACAAGGCCTTCAATGACGCTTTTCAAAGATGTTTAACTGGATGTGTCAACAAAGAAGAATTTGAGCGATGTTGGGCATCAATGGTATCAGTTCATGGATTGGAAGGTAATACTTGGTTTGCACGACTTTATGACTTGAGAGAAAAATGGTGCACCGCGTACAATAAGGACTACTTCTCGGCCGGAATTCTTTCTTCCCAACAGAGTGAGAGTACGAACAATGCAATCAGATTCAAGGCAAGTAAGGCTACAAATCTGCACGAGTTCTACACAATTTTTAAAAGAACAGTCCAACGATGGAGAAGTCGAGAACAAGCTGATGAATTTTAATGCTCAAGAGTGATACCAACCTCGCGTATCCCACTGATAGGAATACTCAAGCATGCTTCTCAGGTATATACACTATCTGTGTTCACTGATTTTGAGGATGAGCTATTGAAATCTATATCGTCAACTGTTAATGTGTTGGGTGAAGAATTAGAAGTTAGAGTGTATGATGTTCAAAATTATGATGCTGGCACTGCTCATAGGGTGAGTTTTTTCCATGGGCAAGATTCCATAAGCTGCACATGTAGAAGATTTGAGGAGTATGGATTGTTGTGTTCTCATAGCTTGAGAATATTGGACAGGAATTCAGTACAACAAATACCCATTCGTTATATTATGAAAAGATGGACGAAATTTGCGAAAAAAGACTTATGGGATAAAGTTGTAAATTCGGGTGATCGGATTGTAGGGACGATGACTTTCAATAGTTGGAGGCATAAGATGGCAAGACAGTACTACAGTGTACTTATCAAGGCTCAAGAAAGTGAAGATGCTAGAATGATTATAGAAGAGGGATCTAAGAAGATATTTGAGGCTGTCGAAGAACTGAATGTAACAGAAACTTTGATACAAGACACCGATGTCTCCTCATCATGCATGACCGTCCTTGATCCTTCCAAAACAACAACCAAGGGGAGAAAAAAGAGAATTAAAGGACAACTTGAGAAAGGCAGAAAGAAGAAGACAATTGACACATCAAATTCAGTTCAGTTGGATGAGTTTGGATCCAAAACTCCCAACCCTCGATTGTTTTAGATTAATCTCAGGTTGATACCTGTCTTTATCGTACTTGATACTTTTTTTCTTACCACATGGTACTTTTTATTTTATCAGACTCATGTTTTGCTTTCCTTTGAAAATTCTTGGAATGATGATTGTTTTAGATTAATCTGAGGTTGATACCTACCTTTATCGTACTTGATACTTTTTATCTTACCACATGGTACTTTTTTATTTTATCAGACTCATGTTTTCCTTTAATTAGATTTTTTAATGATGGGATTTTTTTTCACGTATGATGATTTGTTAATCATTAATTTATCATAGTTTGTTTTAATTCTTTAAAAAAAACACATACAAAATATCACTATAAAAAAGATAAAAATGTTACTCTTTCATCTATCACGTGATACATTTATGCTCTGTACTTTATACTATTATTATATCTAAACAAGAATCGGGTTTCTTTAAAATCAGGTTATTATTCACAAAGAAAGCTCATTTTCTAATGAGAAAAAAATAGACAAAATATATAATAACATCATTCTGAACACATTCCAGACATCCCATCTATTTATCATTTCCAAAAACTTGCCCAACATATCCAAAAAGTATTGTACTGACCAATTACAAAAAACAGAGTATTTTGTATTTCTACCAAACCCTAACAAACCACCAATCAAAAGATGAACCTTAACCATAACATCAATGTTTCTGTTATCATCTAGCAACATCCCAACAAAAAAACATGATTCAATCACAAAATTAATCATTTCTTCTTCTTGTTCGTGAAGTCCAGCACAGATTGGTGAACTTCAAACCGCAAGTCGTTCGTGCCTGAAAGTAAAATCCAAGCACAATACGATGCCCATAATTTTCTTTTACCGCACGACTGCAAAAAGAAAGTTCAAACATTTCAATAAGCAAAAAAAAACATGAAGCAGAAAAGAAAAAAAAAATTAACTCAACAAGTCGGACCTTCATCAAATCAGTGCACTCATACACCACAATTTTCATACCATTGTGCTACTTATACATGTATAAATTGATACTTAAAAATTCTAAAAGTAATACTAAACTCAAACACATCATTTTTCATAAAACTGTGATACTTATGCATGTATAAATTGATACCTGTACACCACAAATTTCATAAAATCCACCATAACTTTCATACCAATGTGCTACTTATACATGTATAAACTGATACTTAAAAATTCTAAAAGTAATATTAAACTCAAACACATCATTTTTCATAAAACTGTGATACTTATGCATGTATAAATTGATACTCATACACCTCAAATTTCATAAATTGTCATATTTGTACATGTATGAAAGGATACTTATACATGAATAAAATCATACATATAATTCACATTCACATGCCTGTGATACTTATATATGCACAAAATGGTACATATAGTTCAGAGACAAACCCATATGATACTTATACATTTATAAACTGATACTAAAATGTCTAAAAGTAATACTAAACTCAAACATCCCAGTTCTCATAAATTTGTGATACATATGCATGTATAAATTGATACCTAGACAGCTCAAATTTTCATAAAAAATTGATATTTCTACATGTATGAAAGAGTACTTATACATGAATAAATTGATACATATAATTCACATTCACACATCCAGGCATCTTGTAGAGATAACAAGCCTCAAATCACAATAGTAACCTCATATATTTTCTTCGACAGCATATGACAACCGCAACTAGAAACATCGAGCAATTTTTTCAACAAAACTCACACTTAAAAATAATTTGTGTCATGCTATCATATACTATAGATAAACAAATAAGAACTAATCAACTAACAACAATGAAATCAAGTAAAATGCCCAACAAAAATCATAGAAAATAAACAATCTAACATGTAATCGCACCAGATTAACGAAGAAGATGCAAAACATAATCGAACAGATGATAACTTCTATTCCACTAAAACTGCCAACATAACAAATATAAACATAATCAATAATTGAAGAACAAAATATAAATCAAACGCCAAATGAAAAAACGTACATAATAACAAATTTGACCTCTGATAGCAGCGGATTGAAGAAGAAATCAGAAAACTGGATTGCACCGCCGATAACTTCCCTTCAACAGAAATTGCGGTGGAATCTCCAACAAATCTTCATCGAAGTATCCATCTCCTCTATTCTCGTGAAACTAGGGAGAAGGATAATCGAAAAATGAGTAGTCACCGGCGTGATTCTTCAGTCTAGGGTTTTGGAAAATGAATAGAATTGATTTGAAATCTCCGCCGCTATACTCAAACTAGGGTTATGAGAAAGAAGAATGAAAATAGAAGAATGGAGTGGGTTTTTTTTTATATATATATGTTGGGTCAGTGGTCGGGTCGGACCCGACCCGTCTGAAATAAGAATATGTGCACCTAATGCACATAAGTATTTGCGTATTTTATTTTATAACAAGAAAAACACAAATTAGTATATTATCAAACTCTAATACACATCCATAAGAGATAGCTTGAAGTTTCAGACCTAAAAAGAGAGAGAAAACTCGTGCATTATATATGTGAAAAATATGGTTTGAAATTTCATGTTATACTTTCTTGTGTTTTACTTTGTGTTTCATTATCAAATTTATGGTTTTAATAATATTTATTATAAAATAAAAATTAATTATGCCATAAATAATCATAGTTAACATTTATCAACAAAAAAAAATGAATTAAAAAATTATAAAACATAATTTTTAAAAAATAAACCATAATAATGAATTATTAACTAGAAATCGAAAGTTAAATATTTAAAAATAATTATAAACTCTAATTGGGTGGGGTGAACCCTAAAAACAATCATAAAATTAAACTAAATTATAAAAAAATAAAATTGAAGAAAAAATACCAGAAAAATTTATGACTTGAAAGTGTAACACGGAGTGTAACACAAATAGTGCAACAAGAAATTTCAATCCAAAAAATATGTGCTGCTCACAAACTTCAATGTTGTTCTGATTACTAGGCATCTTTTGTCAATCCTCTTTGGTCTTTTGCATCTGAAATTTTCAAAGTAATTTATTTAGAATTTATGTGCTTGGTATTTTGCCAACTCATAACACTGTTTTTTTTTTAGTCACACATCCGACCTGTGGTATTGAGGAGATTCGAACATGTGACCTTTAATCTCCAAACAATCTCACTCCATCAATAGGCCATCCCTACCGGGACTACTCATGCACTATTTTGACATCCATCTTGCAGTGGATGGTTTTATATTTGGGGAGATTCTTGTGTTCAAATAAAACATCTTTGAGGGTTTTTTTTCTTTTACTTTACATTTTCATAATTCACGAAATTTTCATCGTGAGGATATACTACAAATACACGTTGCATTGTATATCACTTTATATTTTTGTGCATACTTTAATTTTTGTCCAAGATTGAAATCAATATTTTACTTTATTTTATTTTCCGCATGTATTTTGAATAAAATTACACACCTAAATTGTTTTTTACTTTATCATAGCGCCCCTATTTTTTTAACTTTTAACTCGAACAAAAATTGTTAATGTTAATTACTTGCAAAAATCAACTGAAATCAATAAAATCTTGTATGTTCGGTTCGATTTTTCGGCACAGTGAGTTCTTGCGCACACGATGAAGTCCACAATGTCTTCAACTACAAAGTCTCTACATTAAGTCATTAATTAATATGGTATAGATTACTTCAATGCATGATATCCAAAAACCCTAGTAGTAAAAAAAAATTGTCCAAAATTATATACATATATATATATATATATAGGGATGGGATCTGGTGAGAACCCGTCGCTAGGTGAGAACCGGGAACCGATCCCATCCGTCCATCCTGCAAAATCGACGATCCAGATCCATCCAGATTTTCGGTGGCATTTTTGTAATTATCGCGAAAATCTTCAATTCTCGCGTCTCATTAAGGGTAAAATCGGAACTGAACACATAAATTGCCCAGATTCAATTTTAGCATCCGACTTCGCACATTTTAGCCTCATGCACTTCTCATTTTAGCATATGTTGATAAACAAAAATGGAACGATGATTTCATTGAAATGAAATGAAATACACCCTATTTGGGGATAGTGAACCCTAATGGGAATCTCATAATTACTAATTGGGATCAGAAACTTAATAAACCCTAATTGGGAACGGTGAACCCTAGTGGAAAATGTCACATCAATTTTAGCATCCTACTTCGATAATTTTAGCATTATGCGATTCTCATTTTAGCCTCATGCGATTCTCATTTTAGCCTCAGAACAAAAGGGAAGAATTATTAAATTACTATAATACCCCTCCGTCCAGAAAGTTGCCGAAAATTACAGGAATGCCACCGCCCATCACTTAAATCTGATTTAATCTGGACCGTCCAGATTGAGTCAAACAAGGGCTAGGATTGGTTCCTAGTTCCCACCTAGGGGAATGGTTCTCATTTGATCCTTTCCCTATATATATATATATATATATATATATATATATATATATATATATATATATATATATATATATATGGCAAAGTCTCCTATACATCACTCCAAGCCCAATAGATCCTATACACCCATTAGACGGGTCGGGGTCAACGCTGGTCAACCCGCGTTAACCGGTGTGACCCGCTGAAAAAAACTCGTAAAAATCAGTATCAATTCAAACATTAAAAAGTATCACTTAAAATTCAAAAAGTATCATTTGTATCATTAAAAAGTAACTAGTCTATTACTTATCTTATATGAGTTTATGTAGTTCAAATTTTGATTTTTTTCCATTCCAATTAATATTTAGAGTTTAGGGGGATTTAAGTGTTTTTAGCGTTCATAGTTTTTTTAAAGTTTTTTTTAGTATTTTTTAGATTTTTTGGGATTTTTGTTGTGTTTTTTTTTAGTGTCATGTTTTTTTAGGTTTATTAATCTCAATTAGTGGTTATATTTATTTCAAAAAATATTAAATTCATTCACTTTTATTTTAGAATTCACTAATTCCATTTAAGGTACATATTTATTTAAAAATTAAAATTTTATTTTATGTTGATATTTATTTCAAAAAAATTAAATTAATTATCAAGCGTAATGTATAAACCCACGCGTTGGGGGGGGGGGGGGGGGGTAGTGCATTAAATCGTTAAATGATTAGGCTCCATCTAGATTACATTCGGACAACCTCGGCGCCCCTGACAGCTCAACTTGTGTCTAACGGTTTTGGTATGTTTGTTGCTACGGACTTTTACTGTAATTACCACCCAATATAATTTTATACCAACACATCAATCATGAAAAGAAAATACAAATAATATATTATAAATATGTAGGGCTAATGATGTGGACCCTCCAATCTGCAAATTTCCTCGGGACTAGCTAGGTACAACGTGCAGAGAATTTTCTCAATGAACGCCAGCAAAATTACAATTCTGTATTGGCCAGGAGAACTGAGTTTCTTATAGTTATCAACAACTCAAATTTGGGGTCATTTTCTGCAACCAAACAAAAGAAGGCATTAATGTGATTGATAATGACAATTCTCGTCCAATTCAGTCACTAAGTTTGCCTTCCAAGTTGCAACTGGCTTATGAAAAACGACCTTAATTAATGCCTTTGCAATTTTGCTGGGAAAGATAAGGGTGCATGAATATTACACTTCCGTCAAAAGTTCTCTCAACTCATGCAAGAGTAGCCTGCTTAATTTTCTCCGGGCTTGGACTTGGTACAATCATCTGTCCCCGGGAATATATATTATAATATAAATAATGCATACAATATTCTGCACGTGTACAAGCATGCAACTATTTATCTAAATTAAAATAAAGTTATATTTATTTAAATTTTGCAACTTTAAGTTGTACTTAATATTTTTTCATAACTTCAAATTCATCTATGATTGAGTTGACATCAGAAATCTCAGTGATTTATTTCTCAATATACATTGGGGGAATGTAAATCCATAACTTAAACTTATTGTAAAACACCAACATAGTTAAACACCAACTTATTTCTTTAGTATATTATTATATTTTGGGCCTCTTACTACATCGATTTAAACATAATATGGATCATGCTTAGATATTAATAAATTCAATGTCCAATATATAAATTCAAGATCCGCCACCGTGTGGTTCAACATAGTTAGTTGGAAGCAAAACAAAAATATTATATTTATATAATAAATTTTGATAAAATTTGACTTGTCTCTGTCAGGTCCAGGTCCATCAAACAGGCCCAAGCTCATAAATTAATAAAATGATCTAGTGGGAAACATGCGCGCCATGCATGTGGGCCACATGAACCCACGTGTCATGCCCGTATTATTTTTTATATTTGTTTTTTTTTATTTTCTATTTTGTTTTTAGTTTTTTTTTCAAAAATATATATCTTATAATGGAATTGGAGAATTTTTAAATTAAAGTTAATTAATTTAATTTATTTGATTAGGTGATGCGTGGCTCGGGCACTCCGATAGAAAATTATTTTTTTATAAATAAATATATACCTAAAAATAGAATTCGTATACTCTAAAATTAAAGAAAATTAATTTATTTTTTATCTAACGACTCACGAAATGCATTACGCTCGATAATTAATTTTTTCGAAATACATATATACTAGTTAAGAAAATATTTATTAAGTTTTGAGTGATGTGAACTATTTAGGAGTAAAGTATAGAAATAAGCTAATCAAAAGAGTCATGTTAATGTCCTGTATAGAAAAAATTAGTTATGTAAAATAAGTGATCAAGTTAGAAGGAAAGCTCAGTCAGTTGAAAAGACGATAATTCAATTGAAGAACTGAAGGACCAAGTTCAACTTAATCGAAGAACTTATTCGATATTTCATTTCACTGAAATTCTGACTCGCAAGTATACGAAATCGATTGTAGAAAAATTATAGTGAGCAATGTCGTATCCACAGAGACTGCTTAGTAACTCAATTGAGTACCTAATAACATTATCATACTTTCTCTAGAGAACCGAATTAAGAGTTTTGTTTTAATTAACTAAATAATGTGAACGAACTAACTAAAATAAACTAAGCAAGCACAGAGAACTTTGAGAAACAGAATAAAAAACAGATCCTAGGGTGTTGTTGTGTAATAGATTTCACAATTCTCAGATAATTTATTCAACTAATTTAATTATATATCTTGTAGGAGAATCACTAAAATAACCAAAACCTCTCTCTCGAGTAAACTATGAAAGTAGATTAGACTCTAATTATTATTTCTCAATCTTGAATTATTCTCTAACTCTAATTAGATCCTCAAATTTACTCTCCTCATAAAACCTACCAATCTATCTGTTAGTGCTATACTTTGCACTTACAATAATGTTTGATTGTCATGATCTTTATAGCATAAATCAACATTAAAGTATTTGGTTTTTCCAAGTACTACACATGTTGTACTCGACAACATTTGTAAGGATATGCAGAACGTGCTCTGAACTTTAATGAAAATAGCTCAAGCATGAAGACATGATTGAGCTGAAGATGAAGACAGTTGTGCATCGAGACACAACTAAGATTGTTCAACACACTGAGCATTCCAGCTAGCTTGAGTTATAAACAAAAGTCAGTTTGTGAACATATAAGTCATTCTGCTGTGCTACCTGAAGTGAATGTTCAAGATCAACAATGTTCATGGTAAAGTTCGTAGAACGTTTGCATGAACATCTTTTATCCATATTGTTCTTCCATGATCATTGAAACTATTCAAAGTTTGCCAACCAAAAAGAGATTCAAGATCATTCCAGAAGATGGCTTAATTAGATTGAAGAGCATATAATTGAAGATAAGACAAAAGTCTAGAGATGGAAGAATTCTAACCAGGTAAGTCCATAGATCAAGGTTTAATTAAAGAAATTTCCTTATTAGATGCCGAGTAGGATTAATACTTATGCTTCCTTGTTAAGGCTATACATTAATCTATAAATAGCATAGGGTCAGAACTTGTTAGAAACACCGAAATATCTAAACTAGAGAGATTCTGCAAGAGCTCTAAATTGTTTAAAGAGCCACATTAGTTTTGGTTGTAAGTTTAGACTAAAGTTTAGTGTTCTAGCCATCGTGTATTGAAACACTTTTTATATATTGTCAAAAGATTTATCAGAAGAGAATATTTGTGTGAACTAGATAGAGAGAGTCTAGGTTATGGGAGGATCTCATAGTTCAATTCATCAAAAGAGGGTGTACGGGTAGAAAGGGTATTTACTGACGGGAGGTCAGTTGCGTGTAATATCCCAAGCAAACATTGCATTTGAGTAGTGAATTATTTCCCATGGACCTGACAAGTGCTCCTAACATAGATTGATTGATTGAACAGGGTTACCAATTCCTTGTGTGCTTTACTTTCTGCAATTTCTATTAAGTTTATAATAACGTTCATGTACTTTATTGTAAACTTTATCTAACAATGTTAAAGTATATTTTCGTGAACATTTGTAGAACATATACTTCATACAAACATGTGTAGTTTCAATTGGCACCAAAGCAGGTTGTTTTGTGGTCAAAATAAAAAGATTACTGGAATTATATCTTTGTGTGAAGTATTTAGTTTTTAAGCTATGAGTTCTATCAAAGAAGGAGGATCCACAGCCCGGCCACTACTTCTTGAAGACAATAACTATCCTTATTGGATGGAAATGATGTATGCCTTTTGCAGATCAATC
Source organism: Perilla frutescens (assembly GCA_026008535.1). Classification (NCBI taxonomy): domain Eukaryota; kingdom Viridiplantae; phylum Streptophyta; class Magnoliopsida; order Lamiales; family Lamiaceae; genus Perilla; species Perilla frutescens. The sequence continues at coordinate 39,292,270 of BRKX01000019.1, forward strand.
AATGATCAAGCATGGAAGAGTGTCAAGGAAGGATGGACATGACCAACAGTTACAAAAGATGACAAGTATAGTCTCATTCCAGAGAAGGAATGGACCGAACCGTAAAAGAAGTGGTTCAATGCAAACTCCAAAGCTCTCAACACCATATTTTCTACTGTGGATATGGAGTCTTTCAGCCTAATTTCCACTCGTGAGACTACCAAGGCTGCATGTCACATAATCAAGACAACTTTTAAAAGCAGTAACACGGTTAGACTTTCAAGACTTCAGAATATTGCCTCCAACTTTGAGAACTTGAAGATGGCTAATTCTGAAACCTTAGGAGAGTTCAATGCCTGTCAGATAGGACACGGTGGTGATGGCTGGCTTCACGGCGTACGGCTAATGGTGGTGGTCATCGTGAGGTATGGATGTTGGTGGCGGTGTTGGTAGATTGTGGATTGGATAGGTTCGGCGAACCCGCGTTCAAACAAATCGAACCCGCACGTCTAACTTCTCCGGATAGAAATTCTCCCAAGTCGCGATTAACCCTGAAGAACTTGATTAAGACTATTGATTTGCTAGAACAATAGAATTGTAGGTAAAAGTTTGATCAACCGAAGGATCGTGAGACAGATTGAGAATAACTCTCTGATTCATGCAATTGTCTAACTTTTGAATGTCACATGGTACTACTATTTATAGGAAGCAATATGAATGAAATTAAGAGTCCTAATACTGGAAGAATTTGATTCTAACACTAATCCTAACCAAATTAGGATAAAATCAAAAGATACCAAAAATAAGATAACAAAAATCTATCTAAATCTAACTAGATAAGGATAAATCCCAAAGTGGATTTGGGCTTCCATATTCTCGCCTATTTGGACCTTATTAATCACAACAATGGGCTGAATTAATATGATTAATTTCGTGGCCCATGTTATAATTAATCTTGCCACCTTTGCATGAAAAACAGCATCTCCCGATTTCCCATGCAAACGCGTATAACTTTTCATGCACACGTTCAACTGGCGTCATTTTTGTTCTCACGTCTTCATGCTTCCTTCTTCATCATCAATGGATAGCATGGTGATCAATCTCGAGCTGCCCTTGACTTCAGCTTCATGCATTTGGAATTTGCGACAAATAGAAACTTGTAAATAAGCTTGCAACTTCTTAGCTCGCAAACGCGTCATAGGACTTTTAAACTGCAGCTCCGGGTCATCTTGATCATTGCCTAGCTCGACCTCATCATTCCTCCCCTGCTGAAAAGAATTCGTTCTCGAATTCACAGGCTCATCTTCATCGAACTCATCATCTGCAGAAAAGGGAGACAAGTCAACAACATTAAATGTAGATGAACACTTGTACTCACCGGGTAAATCAATATGATATGCATTGTCATTGACTCGACTCAACACGTTGAACGGTCCATCTCCTCTAGGCATCAATTTCGATTTCCTCAGATTAGGAAAACGGCCAGGACTCAGATGAATCCAAACACGATCTTCGGGCTGGAAAATCACTTGCTTTCGCCATTTATTCTTTTGAACAACATTACGTGCGCCAACGGCCTGAATAAATAGACTCGATAATATGCAATAATGAAGTAAATTAACACAATACCTAAGACTCTAGATAATGACAATACCAAGCAAAACACAAAACCAAGAAGAAAGGGAAAAGGAACGAATTCGGCTAAGAAGGTAGAACACTCGTTAGGATGTAGAACTTACTAGAACACAGACGACGAACAAGGACTCGATGACAAACACAGATAGGACACAGTGGTGATGGCTGGCTTCATGGCGTACGGCTGATGGTGGTGGTCGTCGTGAGGTATGGATGTTAGCGGCGGTGTTGGTAGATTGTGGATTGGATAGATTCGGCGAACCCGCGTTAAAACAACTCGAACGCGCACGTCTAACTTCTCCAGATAGCAATTCTCCCAAGTCACGATTAACCCTGAAGAACTTGATTAAGAATATTGATTTGCTAGAACAATAGAATTGTAGGTAAAAGTTTGATCAACCGAAGGATCGTGAGACAGATTGAGAATAACTCTGTGATTCATGCAATTGTCTAACTTTTGAATGTCACATGGTACTCCTATTTATAGGAAACATTATGAACGAAATTAAGAGTCCTAATGCTAGAAGAATTTAATTCTAACATTAATCCTAACCAAACTTGGATAAAATCAAAAGATACCAAAAATAAGATAACAAAAATTTATCTAAATCTAACTAGATAAGGATAAATCCCAAAGTGGATTTGGGCTTCAATATTCTCGCCTATTTGGACCTTATTAATCACAACAATGGGCTGAATTAATATGATTAATTTCGTGGCCCATGTTATAATTAATCTTGCCACCTTTGCATGAAAAACAGCATCTCCCGATTTCCCATGCAAACGTGTATAACTTTTCATGCACACGTCCAAATGGCGTCATTCTTCTTCTCACATCTTCATGCTTCCTTCTTCATCATCAATGGATAGGATGGTGATCAATCTCGAGCTGCCCTTGACTTCATCTTCATGCATTTCGAATTTGCGATGAATAGAAGCTTGTAAATAAGCTTGCAACTTCTTAGCTCGCAAACGCGTCATAGGACCTTTAAACTGTAGCTCCGGATCATCTTGATCATTGCCTAGCTCGACCTCATCAATACCTAAAAGAGTGAACAATAGACAAGCTCAAATGGATCAGATTCTGAAGATGAGCCTATAGCCTTCACAGCTGGTGATGTGATCCGGGGCTAAATGACACGACGAGACACAAAATACGCTGAAGCTAAGGAAAGAAACTACGTCGGTGAAGTAAGGGATCTATACTCAATTATCTAGACGACTAAGACTCAACTAAAATGCCTAGACAATGACACACAAAATAACACAAATCCAAACAAAGAGAGGGCTGTTTTAGGACGATAATAAGGGTGGTAAGGATGATGATGATCGATGGAGGTGATTAGGTTTAGAAGGGCTAGAGTAGATAGGGTATGATAGAGTAGGAACGGAGCTTACGGATTGAACGAGAAGAACATAAACTTGAACTCGAATGATGGCTGGACTTGAATCGGACGTGGGTGTCTTATGGTTGACGTCGAACGGCGGCGATGGAGACGAATTATCGATGTGAATCACAATCCGAAAGTTGCCTTGAATCTCAAGTGTACACAAGGCCAAATTCTTTAAGTTGCACTTCGATAGCGAGTTTCCAATGATCCCTCGAACGTGGAAGGCGAATTGCCTTTGTAAAACTTAGAGTTGCTAAATCTAAGAGTATGAATTTAATTATCTAAACTCACAAAGATTGAAAGGGTTGAGACGATATTGAAAGCAAAGGCTTAATAATTCAAATATAGTCTAAAGTATAATGTTCACAATGATCCTCTATTTATAATAGAGGGGAGCACGAAATTTCTAGCTAAAAATAACTAAAAGTCTTGTCCAAATTGGACTAGAAAATTACCTAGACTAGAATTCTAATTAAGGTAGGAAATTACCTTAAATAAAACCTAGTCAACTTAGGACTCAAATAAATTCAAAAATTACAATAATTAAATAACAAAAACTGGACTCCCATAATTAATTACTATAGTCTAAAATAATTAATTAAAATACCTAAGATAATTCGAAACCCCACAAAGTGTCAAAAGGGTTCGAATTCTCGGATGCCTTTGGCAGATAAGACATGGTCACGCCTTATTCGCCATAACCTCCAGGATTGGCATCAAATTGAAATCTTCCAAATTTGCGCCAAGTATGCTTCAATCCATCAAAGTATGATCCTCATCTTCAATTGAAAGCATAGTGATGATCTTGGGGCGGATTTGAACATTCACTTCTTCCTCGAGCTTTTTCCGTACATAGCCTTGCAAATAACCTTGAAGTTGCTTAGCTCGTAACCTTGTAACTGGACCTCTAATTTGCAACTCCGGGTTTGAATCTTCATTGCTATAGATGTCCTCATCATTCCCCCCGTGCTGAAGAGAATTCATCCTCGAATTTGGATCCTCATCATGGTCAAATTCATCTGTAGAAAAAGGAGACAAATCAGCAACATTAAATGTAGAAGAACACTTGTACTCACCAGGAAGATCAATGTGGTATGCATTATCATTAACATGACTCAAAACAGTGAATGGGCCATCTCCACGGGGTGACAATTTGGACTTCCGCAAGTTAGGGAATCGGCTTGGACTTAGATAGATCCAAACACGATCTCCGGGCTGGAAAACAACGCGTTTGCGCCTCGAATTCCATGCGGCTGCAACTGTCTCGCCTTTATGCTCGATCCAGGCACGCACCTTCTCATGCATCTCTCGAATAAAATCAGCTCTCTTCATACCTTTAACACTCGTTAGATGCTCAACGGGTAAAGGAATCAAATCAGAAGGAGTTAGTGAATTAAATCCATAAACTACCTCAAATGGAGACATGTTAGTAGAAGAATGAATAACACGATTATAAGCAAATTCAGCATAAGGTAAACATTCTTCCCATGACTTCAAATTGTTCTTAATTAGAGACCTAAGTAAAGCTCCTAATGTACGATTCACAACCTCAGTTTGACCATCGGTTTGTGGATGACATGCAGTAGAAAACAATAACTTAGTACCTAATTTTCCCCACAAAACACGCCAAAAATGTCCCAAAAACTTAGAATCCCTATCACTAACAATAGTACGAGGAATTCCATGCAAACAAACAACATGCACAAAGAACAAGTTGGCAATGTAAACAGCATCATCGGTTTTCCTACTTGCAATGAAATGAGCCATTTTGGAGAACCGATCAACTACAACAAACACCGAATCTTTACCCGACCTAGACCTAGGCAATCCCAAGATAAAATCCATAGAAATATCGATCCAAGGGGCTGAAGGGGCGGGTAACGGCGTTTACAATCCAAACGGGTATGAAGTGGACTTGGCTTGACGACAAGTAATGCAACGACTACACACATTCTCTACATCCCTTCGCATATGCGGCTAAAAGAAGTGTTCATGTAGCAAGTTTAATATCTTATGCACACCAAAGTGACCCATCAAACCTCCCGCATACGATTCTAACACAAGTAGCTCACGCATAGAACAAACAGGAATGCATAACTTAGACTCCTTCAACAAAAACCCATCATGCACATAATATCCATCATTAGCACGAGATTTGGACACACATGAAGCATAAATAGAGCTGAAATAGGCGTCCTCAACATACAGTGACTTAATGGACTCAAAACTAAGCATCTTAGCATGCATTAAGTTCAAAAGAATGTTCCTTCTCGACAATGCATCAGCACAACACTCAATAAAATAATCAACTATCCAACGTGTAACATATAATGGATCTAACGTGGTATAATAAACAATTATGCAAATCCCAGCATGTTCAACAACACTATGAATAGCTTTCAAATGATCAATGGAAAAACACAAACTAATCGAATTCAAGTACCATTCACGCATCTTACACTTGGTTGGAACAAACAATGGTTTTCTACTATCCAACCTTGTCATGTAATTCAAGTAAAATCCAAATGTTAAATTAATTCTAAAAAGGAACATGGATTCAACTACACATATCAAGTACCTATCAATGTTAGAATAGGTTAGACGGTACTTACCTCTCTTGATTTCAAGTAACACATCCTTAAGATAAATAATGGGGGTATTGGATGACTTATCTAGAACAAGCTGATCTCTAAGTCGAACATCATCGTTCTCCAACTTCAGCTCTTCGTTGATCTCCTCTTGAGAGTTGGAAACTTCTTCCGAGCTGCCATCAGGGTTGAATGTAGCTATTCCAGGCTGCTCAATCTCGAACTCTCTCTTCTCGATCTGCACATCACTAGAAAACACAAGATCAAGAAATTAATAGATTATCTGACTTACCCGAATCAAGTGTGGGATTAATGCATATGGGCTTGGACGGAATTGTAGCTTCACTTACCATATCTGAATTTAACTAGTGATCTGCGTTGGATGAACTAGGTGATATGTCTTGATGTGAACAAGACTCCAACGGTGTCGTAGTATGGCTAGGGATGGTGGAGATTGATTTACACTGGGTAGCTGCGGCCTTCCTTTCCCTTTCAGCTTTAAACCTTTCTTGCATCCGTTTCTGATCCTCAATGACATCCTCGGGCGCCAAAGGCCTTAGTCTGGTGGTCCGTCCATTCCAAGTAAATGAATAAGTGTTGGCGCGACAATCGTGCACTGCTCTTAGATCGAATTGCCACGGTCGACCTAGAAGAATGTGTGTTGCCTCCATAGAGACGACATCACATAAAACAGTGTCAGTATATCGACCAATAGTAAATCCGACACTTACCTGACTGGTGACTCTGAATTCATCACTATCTGTAATCCACTGCAACTTATAGGGCTTCGGATGCTTCTGTGGTACTAGGCCGAGCTTGTCCACTGCATATTGACTAACGGCGTTAACTACACTTCCAATGTCAATAATCATGGAACAAATTTTGTCTTGGATGGAAAAACGGGTGTAGAAAATATTTTCCCATTGATCTAGCTGTGGTGGCTGAGCTATAGCCATTTGTCTTGCAAAACGAACAAACATGACAGAAAACAATGTAGGACCTCACAATCTCACGTCACTCATTTGTTTTCACTCTTGATTTTACCACTCATGTATCACTCAATATATGGGTGCACAGTGTGTGAAAATCGTGTATATGAAGGTAGGGAACTCGTGTGTTTTGTGTTGAGAAAGGACGGGAATGCTACTCTCTGAACACGAATGAATTTGGAGTGTATGGATGAGATACGGGTTGAGTATATATAGGTTAGGGGCTGTCGAAATTATTTAGTGGAGTAGGGGTGGTGGTCGTGGGTGGTATAGGGAGAAAAGGAAAGAAAATAGATTAATTATTGAAGTCCCAAATTAATTTGGAGATCCAAAAATAAATCTAGATAGAACAAGGAAAGAAATAGAATGGATAAGGAAAGAAGAAAGAGATAAGTTAAATAGGGAATTTGGATATGTATCAATCTATGTGACACAATCTAAATACCTTAATTAGCTTAGACTCTAGAAAGAATGAACCAAAAATAAAATAAGACACCTAAGGAAGTTACCAAAATAAAAACAAACTTGGAAGGAAATTTCCAAAAAGAAAATAGAATCTAAAAGGAAATAACCAACTATGAATTTGTACCAAAAGGTAGGTACCAAAAATAAAATAGAACACAAAAGGAAACAATGAATTACTTCTTTTTTTTTTTTTTGAATTTCAGATTTCTTCTTTTTTTATCCGATTTTCTTTTTTTTTTGATCGTTTCTTTTTTTTTTATACGATCTCTTTTTTTTTGAACAATGAACAATACGGAAATTAAATTACAACTAGATAAAACTCAAAACAAAATAAACGGAACAAATAAACGAGTATGGAACCACGAATGATATAAACCGACGTGGCTCTTGATACCAATTTATGATGTGACCCGGGGCTAAATGACACGACGAGACACAAAAGACGCGGAAGCTAAGGAAGGAAACTACGTCAGTGAAGTAAGGGATCTATACTCGATTATCTAGACGACTAAGACTCAACTAAAATACCTAGACAATGACACACAAAATAACACAAATCCAAACAAAGAGAGGGCTGTTTTAGGACGATAATAAGGGTGGTAAGGATGGTGATGATCGATGGAGGTGATTAGGTTTAGAAGGGTTAGAGTAGATAGGGTATGATAGAGTAGGAACGGAGCTTACGGATTGAACGAGAAGAACATAAACTTGAACTCGAAGGATGGCTGGACTTGAATCGGACGTGGGTGGCTTATTGTTGACGTCGAATGACGGCGATGGAGATGAATTGTTGATGTGAATCACAACCCGAAAGTTGCCTTGAATCTCGAGCGTACACAAGGCCAAATTCTTTAAGTTGCTCTTCGATAGCTAGTTTCTGACGATCCCTCGAACGTGGACGGCGAATTCCCTTTGTAAAACTTAGAGTTGCTAAATCTAAGAGTATGAATTTAATTATCTAAACTCAGAAAGATTGAAAGGGTTGAGACGATATTGGAAGCAAAGGCTTAATAATTTAAATATAGTCTAAAGTATAATGTTCACAATGATCCTCTATTTATAATAGAGGGGAGCACGAAATTTCTAGCTAAAAATAACTAAAAGTCTTGTTCAAATTGGACTAGAAAATTACCTAGACTAGAATTCTAATTAAGGTAGGAAATTACCTTAAATAAAACCTAGTCAATTTAGGACTCAGATAAATTCAAAAATTACAATAATTAAATAACAAAAACTGGACTCCCATAATTAATTACTATAGTCTAAAATAATTAATTAAAATAACTAAGATAATTCGAAACCCCACAAAGTGTCAAAAGAGTTTGAATTCTCGGATGCCTCTGGTAGATAAGACATGGTCACAGCTTATTCACCATAACCTCCTGGATTGTCATCAAATTGAAATCTTCCAAATTTGCGCCAAGTATGATCCTCATCTTCAATTAAAAGCATAGTGATGATCTTGGGGCGGCTTTGAGCATTCACTTCTTCCTCGAGCTTCTTCCGTACATAGCCTTGTAAATAACCTTGAAGTTGCTTAGCTCGTAACCTTGTAACTGGACTTCTAATTTGCAACTCCGGGTTTGAATCTTCATTGCTATGGATGTCCTCATCAGCTGGAGAGAAACAAGTATCATATATTGATGTTCTAGTAACCAAGGAAGAATCAGATAATGAAGAAATCACTTACTCTGAGCTTGAGAACAAATATCAAGAGATGTTCAACAAGTCGATGAAAGTTATTGGAATCAACAAAGATCTTGTTTTGCAAAATCAGAAGATTAGCCAAGAAAAGATTCAACTAATGGATAATGAAGTTGCTTTACAGAAGATCATCTATGATCAAATGGTAGATATTGAGCAAGTCAATGGAGACTTAAAGATGTTTATTAGAAACATCAAGTTGTTCAACAATGGTACAAAGAATCTGGATGAGATTTTCAATTCAAGACAGACTGCAAATGTTCGTCATGAACTTGGATACTCTGGACAAAGTTCGAGCAAGATAGAGTTCGTGATACAACCCGAACCGAGGAGATGTCCGATCCAATCAAGGTACCAGAAGGACCGGTAACATGAGCAAGAGCTAAGAGGTTCAAGGAAAGCCTAAATGGATTCATGCGAGAGATCTAGAACCAAGAGTTGGCTAAACGACCCGTAGAAGGAGAAGAACCCAATCCCAAGTGGAAGATAGTGATCTCGAGCTGCAGGCACGGACTACAGCACGAACCAGGATGCGAGCACCCGGTCGCACCGCTTGACGCGAGCTACAGCGCGGGTGAACACACGAGTGGATCCGGCCGCGCCACCAACGCTTCGAGCGATGAGACCGGCGCGTTCTACAGCGCGAGTGAAGCCGGTCACGCCACAGACCCTATACAGAATGAGATCGGCGCGACCTACAGCGCGATTGACCCCGTGTCGAGCCCATCTGGGCTTGTCCGGAATTACGCTATTTTATGTTTATTTTCCTAATTCAAGTGGGATATTAATTAGGTCTTAGTTTATTTTGGACCAACTATATAAGGCTTGTAATCTCTTATTTTTGAGAACAACTTTGATTTCATTAAATTTAACGTGAGTTATTCACTTTTCTCTCTGAGAGAGTTATTCGAGTTTCACAATACAGCGTGAGATTCAATCGACTTATCAAACGGATTTGCATCCCCATTTGTGGCGTCATCACCCAATCCAAGTTCGTATTTCCAATTGATCGAGGGTCTCGACTACATCGTGTTCGAGGTTTGACATCTTTGAGGGGCTAGGGTTTGGATCCATCCATCCATTCCGTGGAATCTGCTACAATCCTGGATAAAACATCTGCTGTCTTTGTCGTATGCCGACGAGGATCGCATCAGTTCGTCAAGATGTACCTAAGAAAGTTTAGAACGTTATCAAGAACGTTCATCCTCATAATGCACGTCACAAGAAGATTTCTTACAGAAACAGCGTGAATATTATTTTCCACAGTATATCAAGTAGAAGAAAGATCATCTATGCCATTATAGTGAGATTGTTGGACATATAGACCTCATTGTGAAAAATATCTCAGTGATCTAAGGAGGATGATGAGGAGATTTATGCCAAAAAAGTTAAAGCTGCAGCTCCACAATAGGACTGAAAGAAGAAGACAATCACATCTAAGAAGCAGTGGGTGATAAAGAAGACCCAGGTTCTTTTTTTTTTCTGCAATTTATTTATTCCTTTTTAGTGTTTATTTTTTACCATGTTAGACTAGGAGTTAGATTTTATGGCTGGATTTTGTTTTGAAGAATTTTAGGTAAGAAATTTTGGTGAATAGTTTGTAGAAGGAAAGTGCCAAATAAAACTGGACACTTTCCAAGTTGGAGGGCACAAGCTAAGGAAAAACATAGGATTCATAGTTTTGTCTGCTCCCGTGGGCACAAGACAAACACTGAACAGGAAAACCCTAGAAGCCCAAAAGTCGTCTGACGGGCCTATCACATCAATCCTAAATGAATGGCTAGGGTTAATCGGTGCATAATTAACTACCCCCCTTATTCTTCTTAATTTCACTCACCATTTTTCACCCAAATTCAAAAAATTGTAGCCCTATCTCTCTCTAAAATTCCATCTCTCTCTCTCTCTCAACCACCCAAACCATGATCACCATGGCCCCAAAACCTTGCACCTCCAAGTCTTCAATGAAGAAGATAGAGTTCACGCCCTCTACTTCACCAAAAAGCACCAAAGACACTACCACCGACGCCACTGTACCACCAAAAGCATCTAGCACCGCTGCCGTTGAGGTTCAACCCTCTACCACTATGGAGCAACCTTCTTCACCCATTTCTATCCGCGAGTCTGAGAAGGCTGAGGAACCATCTTTGAAGATGGTGGAGGAGACCATCAATGAGATCGATGAGCAAGAGGAGGCTAGAATGCCCCCTAAGCCCTTTACAACTGAACAGTTGAAGAATGTAAAGAAGGAGAAGGTCGGTGCCACTCAAGCTTCGCTGCAGTCCTTGAAGTGGAAAAAACAAGCATCACCGACGGCGTTTGAGGAGGAAGAAGCTGATCAAGAAGCTGAGAAATGAGAGAATGAGAGCAATGGGGAATCTCATGCCCACAAGAGCCAGGATGACCTAACTCTTTCCCTGGTGAAGGAGGTCGCTGAGGGCACAACAGATATACCCTTAGTGACTGCAAAGGGGAAGGGGAAGGCCCCTACCAGCCGTTCGCTAAGAAAGGAAAAACTGTAGTCAGCCCTACCTCTGGAAAAATCATGCTGAAAGGAGAAGGTGTCGTGCTCATTAGGGACATCATCCACAGCAAGACTATCCACTTCTCCTCGCTCGCTGTCTTAGGTATCGAGCAAGAGGTAAGAGAACTCTTCCCTAATATAGGCTGGTCATTTTTCATTGAATAGGATTGCTTGATTTTGCCCAATTTGGTGCATGAATTTTTCCATGATTTGACTGTTAAGAGTATGGGGAAGGGTGGTACGTCTGCCAAAGTTTTTAAGTTTAAAATTTTTGGTAAAAACTTTAATCTGTCTGCTGATGAATTTAATATAGGTTTGGGCATTATGTCCTTTCTGGACTTGAATGATGATGATTATAAATCTGCTATTTCTGTGGTGCCCACGGATGAGAATTGGGATGATGATAACAACTCCATCACCAATTAGGAGTTGTGTTGTCTTCTGGTTCATGTTGCACAAGAAGAGGATAAATTTTAGAGTTGTGGCCATAGCCCATTTTAATGACACCCTTGCTCATGCTAAGAATAGGATCTCTTGTGCCCAACTGATAACCCATCTTGCTGAAAAATTGAGGCTGTTTTACCCATTTTTGACTAATCTGTATTGTAAACATATTGAATTGTTTGATTTGAACTATTTGAAGAGGATGTTGGATGTTTTTTATGATAAAGAGGGGAAACCTGCATTTGGCATACCGAAGCTTGAGACTTCGAGTAGCCTTAGTTTTTTCTAAATGCAGGTCCCAGCAAGAGGCCCTCGAGGGCACAGTAGCAATAGCCATCAACCACCACCATCATATCCAGACTAGACCGATTGAAGACCGCCTTGTTCGCTTACTTCAAACACGTCGTATTTGCTTATCTGCCCCCCTCTGATACCTGAACTGGTACTCTTTTCCGTAGATTATGTTTTTGTTTTTTTTTTTATCTGTTTATGTGTCGCCCCATTCCCACACTTTGCTTAGCACAAAGTATATGGGAGTGGGCATTAGGAGTCTTTTGTGTTTGTGTTTCTGTTTTTGTTATTTTTTGTGTTTTGTTTTGTAGCTAGATAACTCCCTTACTGACCCACTTTACCTAAGGCAAAGTGTGTGGGTAGGGGGCCTTCTAATGTTTCATTGAGTTTGAAGTTCGTAGGGTAATCTTCTTGCACCCATTTTGCCGAAGGCAAAGTGTGTGAGTGGGGGATACTCTGCCTTCTTTGCGTTTTTTTTAAGTGTCAAGCATGTGTAAAGACTTAAACTTGCAAGCATGGAGTCTAGGGTCTTGTAACCATAAGGCAACATATTTTACTTTAATTTCATTTCAGCATGCCCATGCTACTGCTTATATGATGAATAAACTAAGTACCTTGTAAGGAATTGAGCATAAATTCACGATGCAAGTGATTATTCTTTCTAGTGTGATTTCTGCAATTTTGAATTTAAGTAAACTAGAACTTGCTTTTGCTCTATTCCGAGGTCACAAGGAAGTTTGGCTATGCTACTGAAATGCTTAGGTAAATTTTCTTTCTGAGCCCACAAAGCCAAATAAAACCACCTTGATATTATCCCTTGCAGCCTTTTTTGAGCCAAAAATGAATTATGCGCTGGTCATGTTCTTTCTTGAAACCCACAAAAAGACCACGGGCACTAGAGGAGGATAAATTTGGTGTGTTACAAGGCATAAAATGCCAAGGAAAACAAAGAAAAAGAAAAAGGAAGGAGTCCTAATATAAAGAAAAATGATAAAAAGAAACCCCAAGAAAATAAAGTACAGAATGCCCACAACATAAAAATCTGGGGCATGTGCTTCATAAAATGGGCACGGTGGCAAATGCTAGTAAGAGTTAAAAGAAATCTCCCAAATGGAAAATTTGACTAATGATATGGGATTTATTCACCTCTAGGTATGTTTCAATATTTATTAAACTCGTGTCAATGCCTACAAGTGTACAAGCATGTATTTGTAGCAAGGATGAAACGAGATCGATCCGCAGGGAAAAGAAATTTGAATAAGAAAATGCAACTACTATGACGATAGATAAACGGAATATCGAGACTATGATTAAGTGAGGGGTTGGTTTCATTCACAATACCAAATCAAGAACTAGAGTAACAAACACCAACTTAACATAAATAAATAATCTAAATAGCAAGCAAGAACAACAATCAACAAAAGGGAGATTTAAAGGTGGAATTAAACAAGACACTATGATATGGATTAACAACACTCCTCTTGATTCAACAACAAGGATTTAAACACACAATCATGCTAAGTTCATAGGTAAGAAGACCACGAATATAGAAGGAACATCTCTCGAATATCTCCTAAATTGCGAATGCGACAACGATGGCTATCTCTAACACATTCCAAGGTCGCACCTACCAAAGGCTCAAAGGGGTCACCATTCCTTCCACATACTCAACTTTAACAAAGAGTACAAGTACATGAATTCAATCCATACATGCTTATATTCACGGGATGGACAAGATGCAAATGAATCATACATGATGCTAGTAAGGAGGCCATTCAAACAACATCATTCAAGACCAAGTATGGATTAAAACCTTGACAAAGCATAAACGTATATTAAACCCTCATCAAGAATAAGAGTCACATTTTTTTACCACATTCTAGAGCCCTAAGGGCTCTAGTCTACCATATTTACAACAAGATCAAGAATACAAGACACAGATCCAGAACCCATTCTCAAAACAAAGGTAAAAGAGTGAAAGTAATGTGACCCGGGACTAAATGACACGACGAGACACAAAATATGCGGAAGCTAAGGATTGAAACTACGTCGGTGAAGTAAGGGATCTATACTCGATTATCTAGACGAATAAGACTCAACTAAAATACATAGACAATGACACACAAATAAAACACAAATCCAAAGGAACATGGGCTGTTTTGGATGAGATTATGGATGGCTGGGGTGAAGGTAGTTCGATAGTGATGAGTAGGTTTAGAATGGCTAGAGTAGATAGGGTATGATTGAGATGAGACGGACTTATGGATTCAATCGGGACGAGATGATATTGAACTCGAACAAGGGCTGACTTGAATCGGACGTTGATGGTGGTTGGATGGCGTCGATCGGTGGCTATGGATGATGAATTGTCGATGTGAATTACAACCCGAAAGTTGCCTTGAATCTCGAACGTACACAAGGCCAAATTCTTTAAGTTGCTCTTCAATAGCGAGTCTCCAACGATCCCTCGAACATGGATGGTGAATTCCTTTTGTAAAACGTAGAGTTGCTAAATCTAAGAGTATGAATTTAATTATCTAAACTCACAAAGATTGACAGGGTTGAGACGATATTGAAAGCAAAGGCTTAATAATTAAAATATATTCTAAAGTATGAATGTCACAATGAGGCTCTATTTATAATTGAGCATGGCCGAAAATCCTAGGTGTTATGGCCGAAAATAATGACTCCAAAACAAACTAGAATAGAATTAGGAAATTTTCAAAACTAGAATTCTATTTAAGGTAGAACTTGTAGATCTTGCCTTATGTAAAATCCTAGTCAAACTATGACTCAAAATAACCTAAAATTACATGAATTAAATAACTAAAAATCTGACCGAAAAACTATAGTAAAATAAAATAAAATACTATAGTCTAATAAATCATTTCCTTTAATTGGATCATTAAGGGCCGAAACTTGGGGCTTCTTCAAACTTGGCCGTGGGCTTCAATCAACCCGCACACATGCACGTCCACATGCACACGTGCACATCTTCATGTATTGTACTCCATGTCTTGATCTTCATCTTCCATCTTCAATAAGGTCATCATCTTCAAGCTTCCTTGCACGCCGTCTTCATCTTCGAGCTTCTTGCGAATTGTGGCTTGCAAATAATCTTGCAACTTCTTAGCTCGTAGTCTTGTGACGGGTCCTTTTAATTGCAGCTCTTTATTGACTTCCTCATTGCTATGGATGTCCTCATCAGAAAGAGAAGATGAAACCCAATGTAGAACAAGCTCCTTCAATCCCTTGGCTTGAATCTTCAAAAGGATAGTTGAATCTTCCTCCTCTTGTTGATGTTCTTGATCTTCGAAAATCCCAAAATGGAGAGTGTGCTTGAAAGATTTTCATGTGTATGGAACTGTCTTTTGAACTCCCCAAATGTTATATCATATAGAGGACCAATAATGGAGTGCCAAAAGTAAAAAATGGATTCATCAGTCCCGACCGTGCCCTCGTCTGGGTCGCGCCTGGAGGTCAAGTTTGGAACATACAAAAATAGGTCTTTGAAGTGCTGAAACGCGGGCCGTGCTAGCCGCACCCGAAGCCCGCATTATAGAGGTCCTGGGGCGCAGCTTGCCCTACGACCGTGCCCGGAGGCCCCTGCAATGCAGCCCCGGGCCAGTTGCGCCAGCCGGCCGTGTATGGCCTGAAAGGATTCGAGCCTCTGTTTGGTGCTCTGCAATGCGACCCACGATCACGACCCTTAGCCGTGTCTGAGCCCAACACTTGGTTTTCTTCAACTTTTCAAGTCTTATGCGGCCTTTGATGATCGAAATTCCATTTTAACTTTGTTTTGTACAAACTAACCCAAAAATAACTTGTACTGGCCACTTTAAACAACATTAAAGATAAACGACAAAATAAACAGATTTAACAAACATATAAACATAAACATAGAACAAAAGTACTCAAAAGCGCGTGCAATTGAGTCCCACTCTCCCAAACTTAAATATTTGTTTGTCCCCAAACAAAACAAGAGACAAGGCAAGGATTTTGATTTGAGCAGAATCAAGATGACAATTTGCTTCTTAATCAAAAGACGAACATTGCAAAGATGATATTGGTAATCAAACATAAATAAGTACAATAGAAATCATCATGATACAATTATCGGAGTACAAGCTCTCACAAGGATTAAAGAACGCTCACTCTCGAGTGTATAGTAATGTGACCCGGGACCTATGGGACACGACACGGACGAAATATGCAGAAGCTTAGGAACGGAACAACGTCGGATGCGTAAGGGATCAATACGAATAAAGAGAAACACAGAAAGACTCGACTAGCAACGAACAAGACTCGAACGAAAATAGAACTTACTAGATAATGTAGACTCGACTATGACTCGATGGAATGACTTGAGGTGGCTGGAATCACGGTGCTATGGCTGGAATTGGCGGTGGTGGTCGTCGGAATTGATTGGATGAACGGCGGCGATGTATGTTGTGGAATCGGCTAAATACGGCGAACCCGTGTTGAAAACCCGAACGCGCACGTCTAGCTTCTCCGGATAGAAATTCTCCCAAGTACTTAATTATATCCTGAAGAACCTAAATACGATGATTGATTTGCTAGAACAATAGAATTGTAGATAAAAGTTTGATCAACCGAAGGATCGTGAGACAGATTGAGAATAACTCTTTATTTCTTGCAATTGTCTAACTTTTAATGTAACAAATGGATCCCCTATTTATAGGTGACATAGGGGACGAAAATTAAACCTAAATAAGTGATAAAAATTCATCCAAAAACTAATCCTAATCAAACTAGGATAAAATCAAAAGATACCAAAAATAAGATAACAAAAATCTATCTAAATCTAACTAGATAAGGATAAATCCCAAAATGATTTTGGGCCTCAATATTCTTGCCTATTTGGACCTTAATAATCACAACAATGGGATGAAATAATATGATTAATTTCGTGGCCCATGTAATAATTAATCTTGCCACCTTTGCATGAAAAACAGCAACTTGTCGGATTCCCATGCAAAAGCGTAGAACTCTTCATGCACATGTCCAAATGGCGTGATTCTTCTTCTCACGTCTTCATGTTAGGTTCTTCATCATGAATGGATAGCATGGTGATCAATCTCGAGCTGCTCTTTACTTCATGTTCATGTATTTTGAATTTGCGATGTATGGAAGCTTGTAAATAAGCTTGTAACTTCTTCGCTCGCAAACGCGTCATAGGACCTCTAAATTGCAGCTCCGGATCATCCTCTTTTTTGCCTAGCTCAACCTCATCATTACCTCTTGCTGAAAAAAATTCGTCCTCGAATTCACAGGCTCATCATCATCGAACTCATCATCTGCAGAAAAGGAAGATAAGTAAGCAACATTGAATGTAGATTAACACTTGTACTCACCGGGTAAATCAATGCGATATGCATTGTCATTGACTCGACTCAACACGGTGAACGGTCCATCTCCTCTAGGCATCAATTTTGATTTCCTCAGATTAGGAAAACGGCCAGGACTCAAATGAATCCAAACACGATCTCCGGGCTGGAAAATCACTTGTTTTCATTGTTTATTCTTTTGAACAGCATTACGTGCGCGCCAACGGCCTCAATACGCGCATGTATTTTCTCATGTATCTCCTTTACTTGATCCGCTTTTCTTATACCTTTAACACTCGTTAGATGCTCAACAGGTAAAGGCAAAAGATCAATAGGCTTTAGCGGATTAAAACCATAAACAACTTCAAACGGAGACATGTTGGTAGATGAATGCACAACACGATTATAAGCAAATTCAGCATATGGCAAACAATCTTCCCATGATTTCATGTTGTTTTTCACTAAAGCACGCAGCAAAGTACCTAAAGTGCGATTAACTACTTCAGTTTGTCCATCAGTTTGTGGATGACATGCAGTAGAAAACAACAGTTTGGTACCTAGCTTACCCCATAGTACACGCCAAAAATGTGCTAGAAACTTAGAATCCCTATCACTAACAATAGTTCTAGGTATTCCATGTAAACGCACAACATGAATAAAGAACAAGTTGGCAATGTGTACAGCATCATCGGTTTTCCTACATGCAATGAAATGAGACATCTTGGAAAACCTATCAACTACAACAAAGATAGAATCTCGACCAGACCTAGACTGTGGCAAACCAAGTATGAAATTCATAGATAAATCAAGCCACGGTGAAGACGGGGCTGGTAGAGGCGTGTATAAACCAAACGGGTGTGAGGTAGATTTCGACTTTCTAAATGTAATACATCTACTACACACATTCTCAACATCATGCTTCATACGTGGCCAAAAGAAATGTTCATGTAGCAAGTTTAACGTCTTAGACATACCAAAGTGACCCATTAAACCTCTCGCATGCGATTCTAGAACTAACAACTCACGCATAGAAGACTTAGGAATGCATAACTGCGAACCCTTGAACAAGAACCCATCATGCATGAAATATCCATCATATGCACGCAATTTTGAACGACATTCAGCATAGATAGGGGCGAAAAATTCATCACATGCATATAGCTCCTTAATTGCATCAAACCCTAACATCTTAGTATGCATTAGGTTCAAGAGAACGTACCTTCTCGACAATGCATCAGCAACAACAATATTGGCGCCTTTCTTGTACTTGATGACATACAGGAAAGACTCGATAAACTCCACCCATCGTGCATGTCTCTTATTTAGATTTTGTTGGATCTTCAGATGGTTCAAACTCTCATGATCCGTGTGAATCCCAAACTCCTTAGGCCATAAATAGTGCTGCCATGTTTCCAAAGCTCTCTTGAGTGCATACATCTCCTTGTCATAGGTAGAATATCGAAGGGCTGCATCGTGGAGCTTCTCACTGAAATAGGCGACTGGACGCCGTTCCTGCATCAAAACAGCACCAATCCCTTTCCCGAGGCATCACATTCAATCTCAAAAGTTTTATTAAAGTCCGGAAGAGCAAGAACAGGCGCATTACATAAACAAGACTTTAAAGTGTTAAATGCATGCTCTTGAACAGGACCCCATTCAAACTTTCGATCTTTCTTGCTTAACTCGGTAAGCGACGCAGCTATGCTGGAAGAATCGCGCACAAAGTGACGATAAAAGCTAGCAAGACCGTGGAAAGATCGCACGTCACTCACAGACTTAGGAGTGGGCCATTCCTCAATCGCCTTGATTTTGGAACGGTCTACTTCTATACCACGTATACTCACAACAAAGCCGAGAAATACGACTTCATTCATACCAAATGAACACTTAGACAGATTACCATATAATTTCGACTCCCTAAGAAGCTCAAAAACGTGTCTAAGGTGCTGCATATGCGTGTGCATTGTGTCACTATAGATCAAGATATCATCAAAATACACAACATATTTTCCAATCACTTCACGCAAAACATGATTCATCAAGCGCATAAATGTGCTCGGTGCATTAGTGAGACCAAAAGGCATAACAAGACATTCATACAATCCATGTTTTGTTTTAAATGCAGTTTTCCATTCATCACCTTCTTGCATACGTACTTGAAAATAACCAGAACGCAAATCAATTTTAGAAAAGACACGGGAACCAGATAACTCATCAAGCATATCATCTGATCTAGGGATGGGAAAATGATACTTTACTGTGATTTTATTGATTGCTCTACAATCCATGCACATACGCCATTCGTTGTTCTTCTTCGGCACTAGGATCACTGGAACGACGCACGGGCTGAGGCTTTCACAGATTTTCTTCTTCTCCAATAGCTCTTTGACTCGTCTATCTATCTCCTTAGGCGTCCTATAGGCTGGTTGTTTGGGTAGCACAGCTCCGGGGACAAAATCGATCTGATGCTCGATTCCTCGCACTGGTAGAAGTCCTCCGGGTATCTCTTCAGGGAAAATGTCCTTGAACTCTTCAAGTAAGGGCTGCACATCATTAGGCAAACAATCATTAGTAGCACTGCTCGTAAATGTGAGTAAGACAAGGGGCATACCTGCTTTCACGGCTTTCTGAACTCCTTTCATCGAAATAAACAAACTCTTCATGTGCAGTTTGCTTGTACTCGATTCCTTCTTCTTTTCCACAGTTAAGGAGTCCGAATGAGGTTGTTTGAAAGAGGATGGGCATCACCAAGGGGCTGTCCGGGGTCTGCCAATTTGGACGTGGCTTTTGGGGGCCGTTTTATGGTTGCTTGCTTCGCCTTTTCCTCTTTGAACCTCTCTTGCATGTGTTGCTGATCTATAGCAACGTCTTTAGGTGCCAATGGCCTCAAGGTACTGATTCGGCCATCTAAGTCGACCGTGTACATGTTCAGTCGTCCGTCGTGGACTACACGTCAATCATACTGCCAAGGCCTGCCTAACAACAAGTGTGCTGCATCCATAGGGATAACATCACACAAAACAGTGTTAGAAAACTTATGGATTGAGAAAGATACACGTACCTGGTGAACAAAGCGTATCTCGCCTCTATCTATAAGCCATTGCAGTCTGTAAGGCTTTGCATGTTGTTGTACCGGTAGACCAAGCTTTTCCACTGCATATTGACTGATGGCATTTATGATACTGCCACTGTCAATTATCATGGAGCACGTGTGACCTTGTATCACTGCACGGGTGTAGAAGATGTTCTCCCGTTGGTACTCTTGTTCCTCTTCTCGAATGATGCTCAAACTCCGGATTGTAACCAAACTGACTTGTTGAGCTTCCGGATCGACTTGCTCATGGGCTGCATCACTCTCAACTTTTCTCTCATGTGTGGTGTCATCTACTGGCTCTGTCTCATCCTCACGGGCTGATTCGACTTCATTTGATTCCGTCAAGTATAGAACGCGCCGGTTTGGACACTGAGCTTGAAAGTGGCCCCAACCTTGACATTTGTGATATTGAACGTCACGAGCTCATGTAGGGGCAGTAGGGATCAAACTCCCTTGATTTGGCCATGTGGGGGCCGGCCTCGGTGGTGTAGACTCGGGTCTACGATTGGGCTGCGGTGCAGAGCGATCAAAACGTCGAACGGGCTGTTCTGGAGCACCCTTGGACTGTGTAGGGTCGGATGGGGCTGTAGGAGGTGTACCTCGTGGCCAAGATTGGCATGGAGGGGCTGAACTACTCGCGGTCTTCCTCTGGCCATCTTTGAGTTGCGGTTCAACTTTCGATGCGCAGTGTACCATCTCTTCGATAGTGAAGAAATCATGCAACTCGACCTCGCAAGCAATGTCTGGATGCATTCCTTCGATGTACTGGATGATGGTAGCATCTATGGACTCCTCTTTTCCGATGCGAATCATGGTCGTCTCGAGTTCTTTGTGATACTCTTCAATGGTGCGATTTCCTTGCTGAATTGCATTCATCTTTTTCTCCAAGTCTCGTTCATAATGAACGGGAACAAATCGGCCTCGCATCACATCCTTCATCTCTTGCCAAGTGTCGATCAAAGGCCATCTATCACGGTGGCGGCGTTTTTGTTGATGATCGAACCACGTCGCTGCGTAGCCTCTGAACTCCATTACAGCGAGCTGCACCTTTTTTACTTCGGGGAAGTCGTAGCACTCGAATATTTTTTTCTACCTTATGTTCCCAATCAAGGTAAAGATCAGGATCATGAAGGCCTTCGAATTCCGGGATGCTCGTCTTAATGTTATTCAGCAATGTTTCGGCATCTCCGTATCGGGGTTGTTCATTCCGAACTGCACGATGCTAGGGACCACGGGGTCGGCGTGCATCTCTTCTTGGAGGCTCAAATCCAGCTACTTTTTCAAGTTCAGGGTCGAAGTCGAACTCATCAAACTCCGGTGGATCTAGCTGAATTCCGGGAGCTGGAGGTGCATTAGGGGCTGCGTTTCTCCGTTGTACGTTCGGATGTACGGCTCCAGTGTTGGCTCCTTGAACTGCACCATTTGCTGCAGTGGTTGCAGTAATGGCGGCGTTGCCTTGCATTGTGGGAGCTGCAGTTGACTGAGTTTTGAGGGATTCAATCTGCTCCGCGAGTTTAGCCAAGGCATCGGCCATACGGTTCTCAGATTCGTGTTGCATGCGCAACATATGCTGAGACAGTGCATCAAAATGGTATTTGGAGTCTTTGGCGTCCCACTGATTTTCAGCGGTGTAGGACGTCTCTTCCATTGCGTGGGATGAGTTGGGATCGTCCAGAGGGGGTGTGTTTTGACCTCCTTTAGCATTCGGTGGTTTGGTGTTCTTCGGATTCATTGTACCTGCACAGACGAACAAATGTGAAGAAATAAAGGTTGTACCTCACAATCCCACAAACGCTCGTGTTTAAGCACTCTTGATTTTTCCTCTCATGTATGTCTCTCAAATATGTGGTGCACGTGTGTGAATGAGTATGGGAGTGGGCTAATCGAAAATAATATCCTCTTGACTAGCTCCTCTGGGTCTTCTTCAAGCTCCAACGGATAAAATCAAGCCGGAAGGTTGCTAAGAGTAGAAGTAGGCGTGTGGAATGAGTATTTCGAGTAGATGGTGTATATGGACCACGGGTGTACGGGTGTATGGACTATGTGGTGTATACGGTGAACCGGGTGTATGTGTAAGTGGACTGCAATTTTCGAAACCTATAGATGCTAGGAATCGAGAATATTGAAGATATATATGGAAGATCTGGTATGGATATAGATAAGGATGGAAAGAAATCTAAACAAGGAAACAAATCTAGTAGTTAAGGTAAAATACTTTGTATAAGTTTGACCAATGTAAACACAATCTAAGAATCCTTAAATATATGGAAACAAATCTAAAAACAAGGAATTAAGATCAAAAACACAAAAATCAAACTGAATTTCATTTTTTTTTGACGATTTCTTTTTTTTTTGCTGTAGGGATTCGATCTCTCTGCTCTTTTCTCCTTTTTTTTCAATGAACAATGCAAATATTACAACTCGAAAGACTCAAAATGATAAGACGAACAAAAAACAACGTATTGAACCACGAACGATAAGAACCGACGTGGCTCTTGATACCAATTTATGATGTGACCCGGGACCTATGGGACACGACACGGACGAAATATGCGGAAGCTTAGGAACGGAACAACGCCGGATGCATAAGGAATCAATACGAATAAAGAGAAACACAAAAAGACTCGATTAGGAACGAACAAGACTCGAATGAAAATAGACCTTACTAGATAATGTAGACTCGACTATGACTCGATGGAATGACTTGAGGTGGCTGGAATCACGGTGGTATGGCTGGAATTGGTGGTGGTGGTTGTCGGAATTGATTGGATGAACGGCGGCGATGTATGTTGTGGAATCGGCTAAATACGGCGAACCCGTGTTGAAAACCCGAGCGCGCACGTCTAGCTTCTTCGGATAGAAATTTTCCCAAGTACTTAATTATATCCTGAAGAACCTAAATAAGACGATTGATTTGCTAGAACAATAGAATTGTAGATAAAAGTTTGATCAACCGAAGGATCGTGAGACAGATTGAGAATAACTCTTTATTTCTTGCAATTGTCTAACTTTTAATGTAACAAATGGATCCCCAATTTATAGGTGACATAGGGGACGAAAATTTAACCTAAATAAGTGATAAAAATTGATCCAAAAACTAATCCTAATCAAACTAGGATAAAATCAAAAGATACCAAAAATAAGATAACAAAAATCTATCTAAATCTAACTAGATAAGGATAAATCCCAAACTGATTTTGGGCCTCAATATTCTCGCCTATTTGGACCTTAATAATCACAACAATGGGCTGAATTAATATGATTAATTTTGTGGCCCATGTAATAATTAATCTTGTCACCTTTGCATGAAAAACAGCAACTTGTCGTATTCCCATGCAAACGCGTAGAACTCTTCATTCACACGTCCAAATGGCGTGATTCTTCTTCTCACGTCTTCATGTTAGGTTCTTCATCATCAAATGATAGCATGGTGATCAATCTCGAGCTGCCCTTCACTTCATCTTCATGCATTTTGAATTTGCGACGTATGGAAGCTTGTAAATAAGCTTGTAACTTCTTCGCTCACAAACGCGTCATAGGACCTCTAAATTGCAGCTCCGGATTATCCTCTTCTTTGCCTAGCTCGACCTCATCATATAGGCAAAACGTGTATCCGCTCAAGGTTAAGAGTGCACTAGGATCCTGCCATAAGCTTGCAAAGTGACTACAATCTCCACTACTCCACGTGTGTTTTCAAACAAGAATCATTAAGGGCTTTTTGGGTCGTAGTGAAGGGTTTTTGGAGGGGTAGGTATACATTTGGCTAGGTGGCTTCCCATAAATACCAAAGTCATTTCATTACTAGTCAAGAAGAACTAAGCAAGTTCTCTTCTACCTTTTGTTGTTTTCAACCCAAATTTCTTTGAGATTTCTCCAAATTTTTCATCATTTCTTACTCTTTTATTTTGTGATCTTAATGTGAACATATCTCTTCTTTCACTTTACTTAAGCAATTTCAATTTCAACTCTAGATATTTTTCTTCTTTTTGTTCTTTTTCATCACAAGAGTATTTCAACATTTTTCCCTTTTTCCAACTACAAGATTTCTCAAAAATTCCTATTGAAACTATACACAATCTTGTTATTCATTTCATTCCCACACCCAACAATACCAAGGAAACATTTGAAGACTCAAAAGGGGCTTGCAAGGGATTCAATTTGTATTGGAAGGCAAAAATTTGGATAAAAATGAGTTTAAACAAAGAATGGCCTTAAATCATTTTCAAGAAATCAAACACACAATTGTAGCCTTAGTTAAGTCACAAAGCAAGTTCTAGAGAATAACTAGCGCACTAAGAAGACCATCCGACACCCATAGTAGAGAATAACTAGCGCACTAAGAAGACCATCCGACACCCATAGTAGAGAATAACTAGCGCACTAAGAAGACCATCCGACACTCATAAAAGAAAAGATTACACTTATGCAATCTTTGGATCAAATCTTCCCAATGTAGGCTTTTCCTTCAATAATTGTACTTTTGAGACATAACAAGAACCTTGTTTATATTATCATGCTATAAAATCTTGCCTTTTATCAACATTTAAAAAAAAATTCAACATAAGCTCATCATCATCAAAGATTCTAACTCAATCAAAAACATTCTCTTAACCCCTATCATATTGTAGGGACATACACTTATTCAAGTAAAAAACATCCCCAAACCACATATCATAAGACAATCGAATAAAAACATAGATAAAACATCACAATTACTCATGAAACAAAACGGCATACGAACAAATATCCATCAATTGTCTCCATCCAATCAATCCATCATACATAAAGCGATAAAATCCTAACATAATCCAAATATAAATAAAACATAAGCATGCAAGCATGCTCAATTATCCAAACACAACACAATTAAAATAAAGCGATAAAATGAGCATGAAAAGATCCTTGCCACCACTACTCTCCCCCTCCCCCAAACTTATTTTGATCCAAGTGAGGAAATAAGTTTGGAGGTAAAAAGATGGTGGCAAGGAGCACTAACTGCTCAGTGGGGTGGATGTTGTTGTTGATGTGGAGACTGTTGCGGGAATTGCTGTGAGGTGGATGACAGCATGAACTGGGATGGCTGAAATTGCTGGAACTGCTGAGAGGAAGACGCTATGAATTGGCCCGCCGACATTTGCTGAAAATGCTGAGAAGAGGTGGACGAGGCCATGATTTGTCCAATCGGGAATTGCTGCATCGACTGGAATGGCGGCTGTTGCTGAAACTGCTGCTGCGGCTGGTAGGAGTTGTAGGGAGTTATTTGTTGATGTTGAGACGGGGCGTAGGGCTGCTGCTGTGACCTAGAGCCGGTGTGCATTCCTCGGAAGAGTCCGGCTAGGTCTTGTATCTCTAATCGAAACGAGCCCATGTTGTCAGAAAGACCTCTGATCTCACCCCTGAGGCCAGTGTACCTCTCATCAATATCCGTCTGGATGGTATGAAACCGCTCATCCACACTCAACTGAATATGACCCATTCGGTGATGCATGTCACTGTGGATGTCATCAAATCGGGTGTACAAATCCTGTCTCAGATTCCCAAACTCATCATGCACCTCAGTCCACCAGTTTTGCATGTTCTCATCCATTGTCATCATGTAGCCATCAAGTCCATTAAAACGGCCTACAATCTGTTCCTCGGTGTAGCACCGTCCTCGTCTGAATGCGGCTGTGGAGGACCCCTCTCCATCATCGGCTCCTCTTCCCTCTGGTTGGTCAGCAATAACATCTCTCATGCCTGTAGGAAGTCCCGCAGCTCTAATAGCCTTGCGATGAGCTGGTGTGTCCATCATCCAGTTGTCTCGCTCTTGGAAATTTGATACATGCGTAAGAGCTGGATTTGGCAGCAAAAAGTTGCCCCCTCCTCTCATGGAAAAAAGATAAGTTCTTGTGTCCGAGGTGAGCATCTTTATGTTCCTCAAGTAGGGGATACTCAAGAGTCTTGCTCCGGGACTCTCTTCGTACTCATCCAAATCAATATCGAAGTGTTCGGCTAGTGGGGTGATCAATCCCCCAATGCAGATCCAACCATTATCCATGTGAGCTTGCCTTTGAAGCTGCTCAAGGAAGAATGCTCCGAAGTTCAGGTGGATGGCATTCAACATGGCCCAAAGTGTGAACAACTCTGCAGTTCTCACCCCTCCGTTTTCTCGTCTAGCAAAGATGGTAGAGGCAAGAATGCGATGTAGATAACGGAAGACTGGATTGGGCATGGCAGATGCCTTGGCAAGGCTGGAGTTGTACTTCTCAATGTTAGACTCCGTCAAGTAGAAGAGGCGGTAGGCATAGTCTTTGTTATATCGAGACGGAGGATGATAGATGCCATCATCGGCCGCATTAAAGATCCGGTTAATCTCCTCAACCTTGAGAGCTCTATCCCGGTTTTCCATCCTGAAAGTGCATCTTATAGGGCCTCTGTTGGCCGTCCTTTTGACGTCAAGTGTGCTCAACACCTCTTTCACCAAGAGGGGGTAAGTCTTCCTTATTGCTTCTAGGGCCTATAGCCATCCAATCCTATCTAGGAGGGTCCATACATCGTTTCGTATCCCAAGGATCTCCGTGGATGCGGGACACATGAATCGTGTGGCAGTTACACTTAATGGGAACAATCTATCCCAACTTGTTTTATGCCATGCTTTTGTAAAGTGAATCCCATAAGTCATGGGATCATCTACGCCAAGGTCCTCTTCTTCCTGTTCAACTTTCTCTTCTATTTCAGAGTCGGATTCGTGTTCTTGTCATCTTGAAGATCTCTTTCCCCTTCTTGGTGCCATCTTTGTGTGATTAAGATGCGGTACCTATGAACAAGAAAAGAAGTCATAAGATATAGGGGCATAACCAATTTAAAATTCAAACAATGAAGTCGAGGTTTTAAAACATATGATAAAATCCAACACACTTCCTCAACTAACTTTGGTGAATCAAAGTTTAAACCTATTTTCAACTTCATGTCTCCTACCAAATGGTAAACATGCTACATTGTTCAAAGTAACAACATCAAAGTTTAAAATGGACACATATTTAACTTGGCACAAAGAGCCTCATTCCATATTTGACAATATCAAAAACAAAGGCAAAATGTAAATGTGTCCAAAACCGAACATGATCAACACAAGACAAAGTTGGTTTGTGAAATTGGTAAGTGGCCCTCAAATAAATATGACAAAATCAAAAGAATAGGACCAAATAACAAAATTCTTCAACACTATCAATGAACAACAATGCTTGCTTTCCAATGATTTTAACAACCCAACTCAGTCATAAGTTAAGAACTAGACAAAGGGGGCTCAAATTAATGTAACAATATCAACAACAAAGAACTCTCCCTTTTTGTTCATTCATCACAATAAATTCCCATTTCTTGGCACTATCATGAATTTCCAACCACAAATGCAAGTAATTTTCAAATTGTCAAATAAAGGACCCTTATTTCAAAGATGACAAAATTAAAACATGGGAGGTCTTATTCAACATTAAAGAGCAATGCTCGCATTTTTATCTCATGCATTCAACAATCTGCTGATTCTTTGAATAAGATTTGTAAGCAAAAAGAGGACTAAGATTAATATGGCAATATCCAAAGGAATCATACATCACATGTATAATAAATTAAATCTCTCTCTTTCCTTCTTTATGTTCCAATATTTATCAATTCATTCTTTTCTCAAAGAATCTTATTATTGAAAGCAAAACTTCACATTAAGGTTGAATAAATGATGTGACCCGGGGCTTATAGGGACATGACACGACAAAGATACGCGAAAGCTAGGAAAGAAACTACGTCGGTGAAGTAAGGGAACAATACTTGATTATCTAGATGACTAAGACTCAACTAAAATACCTAGACAATGACACACAAAATAACACAAATCCAAATAAAGAGAGGACTGTTTGGAACAAGTTTTGGGACGAAGGGAATGATGATGATCGATGGTAGGGATTAGGTTTACAAGGGCTAGAGTAGATAGGGTATGATAGAGTTGTAATGGACTTACGGATTGAACGGAATGGACACGAACTTGACTCGAACGGGGCTGAATTGATCACGAGCATTGATGATGATGGTAGACGTCCAATATAGCTGGATGGACGATGGTTTGTCGATGTGAATTACAACCCGAAAGTTGCCTTGAATCTCGAACGTACACAAGGCCAAATTCTTTAAGTTGTTCTTCAATTAGCGAGTCTCCGACGATCTCTCGAATGTGGACGGTGAATTCCCTTTGTAAAACTTAGAGATGTTAATTCTAAGAGTATGAATTTAATTATCTAAACTCACAAAGATTGAAAGGGTTGAGACGATATTGAAAGCAAATGCTTAATAATTCAAATATAGTCTAAAATATGAATGTCACATGGATCCCCTATTTATAACTATAGAGGACCGAAAATTTAAAACAAGAGGGCCGAAAATTTCAAGGCCAAAACAAACTAGACTAGAACTAGGAAACTTCCTAAACTAGAATTCTATTTAAAGTAGAACTTGTAGATCTTGCCTTATCTAAAATCCTAGTCAAACTATGACTCAAGATAATTGAAAATAATAACCAAAATAATAAAATAAACTGAATTAAACTATAGACTAATTTAAATAAATAAAATACTATAGTCTAATAAATCAATCCCCTTAATTGGATCATCAAGGGCCCAAATCTTTGGGCTTCTTCAACACGCACACATGCACGTCCAGATGCACACGTGCACATCTTCATGCATTGTACTCCAAGTCTTGATCTCCATCTTCCATCTTCAATAAGGTCATCATCTTCAAGCTTCCTTGCACGCCGTCTTCATCTTCGAGCTTCTTGCGAATTGTGGCTTGCAAATAATCTTGCAACTTCTTAGCTCGTAGTCTTGAGACAGGTCCTTTGAATTTCAGCTCTTCATTGACTTCCTCATTGCTATGGATGTCCTCATCAATAAAGCATGTAAATACCATTTAAAACCAACATTCTTGCACCATTTCTTGAACATTCAAATTTCCCCCAATTTGGACATTTAACCTCAAGTTTCAAACTAATTAGGAGATGACATAGGCTAATTGTGCAAGAATGTAGCAAAAATACCAAACAAGTGAGCAAAGGTTCCATTTTGAAATCATAGCATACAAATTATTTGTCAAAATCGAGCTTCTATGCCTAATTCCAAGAATTCTAACATGAACCCAAGCCTAATACATCAAAATTCAATTAATTTTTTTAACTCACAATGCATTGGCAAGCTTAGACTAGATAGAAACAAAATACAACTACTTTTTCACCACAATGGCAAATTTTTCCTCAAATGAGCACAATGTAGTTCATTCTAATCATCTAAATGCAAGCATCATGAGCATTTACCCTCATTTAAGCAATAATGGAGATATAAACAACCAAATAACATAAAAAATTCAAATTTCACCATTGTTGCCCCAAGTTCATGAAGAATCCCTTCAAATTTCACCAAAATTCCACAAAATTCCAACACCCATATCATATCCATGCAAGATATTGTACATTCCATCTATTGAAAACAAAATTTAAGGAAGATTCACACCAAATTCGCTCATCCCATTCCTAGGGCACAAAAGAGGAATTTTTCCCCAAATTTCACAAAATGTGAACAATGGAAGCATATAATTCATTCTAGAGTATAATTCAAGTTAAATTATGGAGGATTTTAGAGAACTTACCTTGTTTCTTCTTGGAAAAGGGTGAAATCGTGTGTGGGAGTGAGTGGGAGTGAGTGAGAATGTGTAAAATGAAAGAAAAATAGAGGTGAAATGGTTAAAAACCCATCGGGTGTGGGGCGCGGCCTGCCTTTGCCCGTGCCTGGAGGCCGCGTGCGAGGAGCTCTGCAATACGGCCCGTGTTGGGTTGCACCTCGGGGTCGCGCTCGGGCTGAAGGAGTTTGGCTCTCTGCAACACGGCACATGCCCGCGCCTCGTACCCGCGCCCGGAGTGCCCTGGGGCACGGCCTCTGCCTTGGTCGCGCCTCTGGGCCGCGTCCCAAGCACACTTTGTGTTTTTCTTCTCCCTTCAACACTTATTCCCTTATTGCTTCTAATTTTCTTTTCCTGCAAAAATATTCACTCACTTCAGACACACAAAACACCATTCTTCAGACTAATTCCACACTTTAGGAATCAATCTACTACAAAAGAAATTAACTAGGCAATAAAACTTAAAATTAAAACAAAAATAAGAAAAATAAACCAACAAAATTTAAAAGGATTGGGTTGCCTCCCAACTAGCGCTTAATTTAACGTCGTGAGCTCGGCGGGATATAATCTTCAAACGTCTTTGAGATGGAGGACAAACACTCAGGCTTGCTCCTCTGGATTGTAGAATTTCTTCACACGTTGTCCATTGACAACAAATCGATCCCCGTCAATTGCTTACAATTCCACAGCACCACTTTCAAAAACTCTTGAAATCAAGTAAGGACCTCCCCACTTTGTTTTGAGTTTTCCAGGAAACAATTTAAATCATGAATTAAATAGCAAAATGGTATCTCCAATGCAAGTTCTTTCCTCCTCAAGAACTTGTCATGATAGAGTTTGGTCCTCATCTTGTAGATGGAAGAATTTTCAAAGGCTTCCAGCCTAAATTCATCAATTTCATTCAAACGGAAAATTCTTTCTTTTCCCGACACCTCAAAGTCAAGATTGAGCTTCTAGGTGGCCCAATATGCCTTTTGAGTTAGCTCGATTGGAAGGTGACAAGACTTCCCAAATAACATTTGATAGGGAGACATGCCCAATGGAGTCTTGTAGGCCGTTCAATAGGCCCAAAGTGCTTCATCGAGGTGGCTTACCTAATCTTTCTCGTTCGTGTTCACCACTTTTTGGAGGACTTGTTTCACCTCTCTTTTTGCAAGCTCGGCTTGTCCATTGGCTTGTGGGTGCTAGGGAGTCGTCACCTTGTGCTTCACTCTATGTCGTGCTAGGAGACTTGTCATCCACTTATTGCAAAAGTGGGTGCCTCCATCACTAATTAAGGCTCTTGGAGCCCCAAATCTTATCAATATATTCCTTTGTAGGAATTTTAGCACAATCTTTGAATTATTAGTCTTAGTTGGAATTGCTTCGATCCACCGGAAGAGGTAATCCACTGCTAGGAGAATGTAGAGATTTCCCTCGGAAACCACAAATGGTCCCATAAAGTCGATCCCCCATACGTCGAACAACTCCACTTCAACAATGACACTCATAGGCATCTCATCCCTTTTTGAAATTGAGCCCATCTTTTAGCATCTCTCACATGCCTTCACAAATTCTTCACAATTTCTAAAAATGGAGGGCCAATAGAATCCGCTTTGTAGAATCTTCCTAGTGGTTCTATTGGAAGCAAAATGGCCTCCACAAGGGGAATATCAAAGCACTATAGGATGCCTATGAGTCTTCTTTGGTTTTGCACCTTAGGTTTATAATCTTCCTCAAGCAAAATTTTATGCATGCAAATAGAAGAGTTAATGCCCTTAAGGTCAAAAATTGACCATCCTATAGTACTTTGATATTTTCTCAACACCCTTAATAATTTATCACATTGTTTATTGGACAAGAGGGAAGAAACGATTACCGGTTTTTGCTTGGCTTCATCAAGGTAAGCGTACCTCAAATGTGTAGGTAGGGGTTTCAATTCCATTTCCTCCTTTGCATTCAACTCCTTCTTTTCCTTTGATGTTTGGTCCTCGTCTCTCAATGGCAAGAACTTCGGCTTCCTCAAGTATGATTCTTGAAATGAATTCAAGAATGCTTTGATATTTTCTCAACATAAAGTATGTTTGGTCCCCGTCTCTCAATGGCAAGAAGACTCATAAGCATCCTATAGTGCTTTGATATCAAAGCACTATAGGATGGTCAATTTCTGACCTTAAAGGCATTAATTCTTCTATTTGCATGCATAAAATTTTGCTTCAGGAAGATTATAAACCTAAGGTGCAAAACCAAAGAAGACTCATAGGCATCCTATAGTGCTTTGATATTTGTGATTTCCCTCGGAAACCACAAATGGTCCCATAAAGTCGATCCCCCATATGTCGAACAACTCCACTTTAACAATGACACTCATAGACATCTCATCCCTTTTTGAAATTGAGCCCATCTTTTGGCATCTCTCACATGCCTTCACAAATTCTTCACAATTTCTAAAAATGGAGGGCCAATAGAATCCGCTTTGTAGAATCTTCCTAGCGGTTCTATTGGAAGCAAAATGGCCTCCACAAGGGGAATCATGACATGTCTTCATTATCTCGGTCCATTCTTCCTTCGGCACACATCTTCTAAGGATGGAATCGGCACATCTTCTAAAAAGATAGGGCTCCTCCCATATGTAGAATTTGAGATCATGGAAGAAATTTTTCCTTTGATAGCTCTCCATCTCTACGGGTTTCACTTTGGCGACTAGGTAGTTGAAAATATTCGCAAACCACGGAACTTTTGTTGAAGCCAACATGATTCTGTCATCGGGAAAACTCTCATTTATTGGCCATGTGTTCTCTTCCTCTCCTTTCACGTGCTCTAACCGGGACAAGTGATCTGCTACCACATTCTCGCATCCTTCTCTATCATTGATCTCCACATTGAACTCTTGGAGTAGAAGAATCCATTGGATAAGCCTTGACTTTGCATCCTTCTTGGCAAAAAATGCCTCAAAGCGGCGTGGTCGGTGTGCACAATTATTTGGGCCCCAATGAGATAGGGCCTAAACTTGTCAAATGCATAGACAACCGTGAAGAGTTTCCTCTCTGTGTGGGTGTAGTTGACTTGAGCGGGATCCAAAGTCCTACTCCCATAGTAGAGGACTCGGAAGAGTTTGTCCTTCTTTTGGCCAAGAGCGGCTCCCACCGCTATCTTGCTTGCATCACACATTACTTTAAAAGGCTCACTCCAATCGGGTGTGATGTGCATGGGTACTGTGATTAGGGTATTCTTCAACGTCTCAAAAGCCTGCAAACAATTAGCATCAAAGTCAAATTCAACGGCTTTTTCAAGTAAACCACAAAGGGGTTTAGAGACTTTAGAAAAATCTTTTATAAAACGTCTATAGAACCCGGCGTGTCCCAAAAAGCTTCGAACTTCCTTTTCATTTGTGAGTGGAGGTAGTTTTTCAATGGCCACTATTTTGGCTCGGTCCACCTCTAGACCTTTACCCGACACCTTGTGTCCAAGAACAATGACATCTCTTACCATAAAGTGACATTTTTCCCAATTGAGCACAAGATTGGTGTCTTCACACCTCTGCAAGACTAGTATTAGATTATGATGTGACCCGGGACCTATGGGACATGACATGAATGACTTATGCAGAAGCTAGAATCAGAACTATGTCGGCTGCGTAAGGGATCAATACGACTCGAACAAAATAATGTAAATTACAACTCAACTATACGAATAATTAGACTCGAATATAAGCGAATAACGACCTGAATTAGACTCGACACCTAAGAACTCTAGACGATGACCAAATACCAAGCAAAATACAATACCAAGACGAGTAGAAAAGGAACGAACTCGAATAGAAGAGAAAGACTCGAATTAAAACTAGAACTTACTAGAATACGTATAGACAAACAAGGACTCGATGACGAACACGTTGAACACCCTTGAGAGGCTGGACTCACAGCGAAGATGACTAGGAACAAGGCGGACGTCGTTGGTGGAGGTAGGAAACCCGGTGGTAATGAAGGTAGAAGGATTGGCTAGGATCGGCGAACCCGTGTTGAATAACTCGAACGCGCACGTCTACCTTCTCCGGATAGCAATTCTCCCAAGTCACGATTAACCCTGAAGAACTTGATTAAGACTATTGATTTTCTAGAATAATAGAATTGTATGTAAATAGTTGATCAACCGAAGGATCGTGAGACAGATTGAGAATAACTTTTTATTTCTTGCAATTGTCTAACTTTTAATGTAACAAATGAATCCCCTGTTTATAGGGACATAGGGGGACGAAAATTAACCCTAATTAAGTGATAAAAATCAATCCTAAACTAATCCTAATCAATCTAGGATAAAATCAAAAGATACCAAAAATAATATAACAAAAATCTATCTAAATCTAACTAAATAAGGATAAATCCCAAACTGGTTTTTGGGCTTGAAATTTCACCTATTGGACCTTTAATTAACACACCAATGGGCTGAATTCAATGGATAAATTCGTGGCCCATATTATGGTTAATTAATTCTTGCCACCTTTTGCATGAAAAACAGCAACTTGTCGGATTCCCATGCAAACGCGTAGAACTCTTCATGCACACGTCCAAATGGCGTGATTCTTCTTCTCATGTCTTCATGCTTCCTTCTTCATCATCAATGGATAGCATGGTGATCAATCTCTGGCTGCTCGACACTTCATCTTCATGCAACTCGAATTTGCGACGTATAGAAGCTTGTAAATAAACTTGCAAATTCTTTGTTCGCAAACGCGTTATAGGACCTTTGAATTGCAGCTCTGGATCTTCTTCTTCTTTGCCTAGCTTGACCTCATCATTATCAAGGCATAAATCGAAAGAATCACCAAAAATAGAAAAATCATCCATGAACACCTCCATAATATTCTCAATCAATCCATGAAAAATGGACATCATACACCTTTGAAAGGTGGCGGGTGCATTACACAACCCAAAAAACATCCATCTATAAGCAAAAATTTCATATGGACAAGTAAAGACGGTCTTCTCTTGGTCCTCAGGAGCAATCATGATTTGATTGTATCCCGAGTAACCATCAAGAAAGCAATAGAATTCATGACCCGCCAACCTATCTAGCATTTGATTAATGAAAGGCAATGGAAAATGATCTTTCCTAGTATATGCATTCAAAGCCCTATAATCTATACACATTCTCCACCCCGTTACTACTCTTGTAGCAATTGTTTCTTGATTATCATTCTCAACAATAGTCATCCCCCCTTTTTAGCAACTACTTGAGTAGGACTCACCCACTCACTATCCGAAATAGCAAATATGATACCGACATCAAGCAACTTCAAGATCTCTTTCCTAACAACTTCTTGCATAATAGGGTTCAGTCTTCTTTGGTTTTGCACCTTAGGTTTATAATCTTCCTCAAGCAAAATTTTATGCATGCAAATAGAAGAATTAATGCACTTAAGGTCGGAAATTGACCATCCTATAGTGTTTTCATATTTTCTCAACACCCTTAACAATTTATCACATTGTTCATCGGACAAGAGGGAAGAAACGATTACCGGTTTTTGCTTGGCTTCATCAAGGTAAGCGTACCTCAAATGTGTAGGTAGGGGTTTCAATTCCATTTCCTCCTTTGCATTCAACTCCTTCTTTTCCTTTGATGTTTGGTCCTCGTCTCTCAATGGCAAGAACTTCGGTTTCCTCAAGTATGATTCTTGAAATGAATTCATCATAGAAACGAAATGACATAGACCATCATCATCATTAGGTAAAGAATTAAAGATAGAGTTAGAAATGCAAATCTCAAGAGGATTTTGTGGGCTCCTCAACTCTTCCTCCTTCACACATTCATCCACCATTTGGAGCACCTTGCACTCCTCAATATTCTTTGCCTCTTTTTAGGGATGTTGCATTGCTTTTTGAAGGGAAAACGTGTTTTTTTCTTCATTCACCCTCAAGGTAAGTTCTCCCTTCTCCACATCTATAAAGGCCTTACCCGTATTCAAAAATGGTCGCCCTAAGATGAGGGGAACTTCCTTGTCTTCCTCCATGTCAAGAACCACAAAGTCTACCGGGAAGATGAATTTGTTGACCTTCACTAGCACATATTCTACCACACCCTTTGGATATGTCAAAGATCGGTCGGCCATTTGGAGGCAAATGGTGGTGGGCTTGATCTCCCCCATCTTCAACTTTTTAAAGAAAGAGATGGGCATCAAATTGATGCTTACCCCAAGATCACACAAAACCTTCCCAACATAATTCTCTCCAATGGTGATCGAGATGTTGAAGCTTCCTGAATCTTTCATCTTTGCGGGTAACTTTCTTTGTAGTAAAGCACTACAATTCTCGGTCAAGTTGACCATCTCATACTCCCCCAATCTCCACTTTCTGGAAATCACATCCTTCAAGAACTTTGCATAATTTGGCATTTGTTGAAGTGCTTCAACAAGAGGGATGTTGATTTGTACCTTTCTAAATATGTCGAGGAACCGAGAGAATTGCTCGTTGTTCTTCACCTTTTGGAGTCTTTGTGGGTAAGGTGTAGGTACTTTGTATTCTTATGGCATCACCTTTGTCGGTTCTTCTTTCTCTTTCCTTTTTTCAAGGGCATCATTTTTCTTTAATTTGGGACTCAAGTCCTCTTGACTTGGTCCCTCTTTCTTCTTCTTTCCACTAGGTTGCTCATCAACCTTTTCTTTGCTTTCTTCTTCATCCGGCATCTCGGGGCCATCATAAGCGGTTCCACTCCTCAAGGTAATTGCCTTGCATTGATCCTTCAGATTCATGGTGGTGTTTCTTGGGAACTTGCCTTGTTGATGTTAGCTTCCCAAGATAGTTGCAAATTGTCCCATTTACTTCTCCAAAGTGTTAACTTGGTTGCCAATTGCTTCGACGATATTTTCTAATTTCCCAAATCGTGTTTGAGAGTCTTTCATGTAGTTCTCCGTCTATCCCATAAATGTCATTAGGAGTTCATCCATCTTGGGCTTCTTCTCCTCATCAATTATACCATTTGTGACCGAGAAGCCCAAAGGTGGTTGGATAGCATTATTCGGGTTACTATAGGAGAAGTTCGGGTGTTGAGCTCTATTTTAATAACCTTGGTTTCCACCATATTGACCTCCGTATTGGGGCTTGTGCCCCGGATTGAATGGTCATTGTTGATTTGAATAGCCTCCTAAGTTTACATAGTTAACCTCCTCAAATTGGCTTTGAGATATCTCGGCTTTTGGATTGGTAAAGGCTTTAATTTTTGAATTTAAGGTTGCCATTTGAGCCGTCAAAAGCCCAAGTGCATCCGAACTTGAAGTAGAAACCACTTTCTTTAGAATTTGGACGCCCTCTCTTGCCACCGGCCACTGAAATGAATTTGAAGTCATTTCTTCAATTATCCTCAAGGCTTCTTCCGGTCCTCTTGCTAAGAGTGATCCTCCCGCAGCCGCATCCATGAGTGTTCTCACTTCGTCTTTGCTTCCACCATAGAAGATACACACTTGATGATCGGTTCTAAAACCATGTTCGGGGCACTTCCTTAGCATCTCCCTAAAGCGCTCCCATGCCTCATATAAGCTTTCTTCATCCAATTATTTGAACACGGTGATATCTCCTTTCAATTTGAGGGTTTTTCTGGGTGGGAAAAACTTGTGTAAGAACTTTGTCACCAATTGATCCCAAGTTTGAAATGTTCCTTGAGCATGGCTCAACCACCATGTTTCCGCCTTGTCGATCAATGAGAATGGAAAGAGTCGGATGCGAATTGTATCGTCCGGGACTCCATTCATCTTCATTGTCCCACTAACATTGAGGAATTTACGAATATGTTCATGTGGATCTTCCATTGGTATCCCTCGGAATTGGTTTTGTTGGATCATTAGTATGAGAGAGGTCTTAAACTTGAAATTGTTGGCTTGAATGGGTGGTCCATTGGCCACCCCTTGATCAATGACGGGTTAAAAAAGATTTCGGATTGGCGCCTCCATATTTCTATTGTGAGCCTCTTCTTGGGCTCTCAATTTCTCTTTCATCACCTCCAATTGCCTTTACATTTGGCTAATCATCGGGTCTTGAACTGGTGGAGGTAGATCCGCCACTCTCCGCCATCTACGTGCGTTGTTGTGACGA
The DNA here is from genome assembly GCA_026008535.1 of Perilla frutescens. Taxonomy (NCBI): domain Eukaryota; kingdom Viridiplantae; phylum Streptophyta; class Magnoliopsida; order Lamiales; family Lamiaceae; genus Perilla; species Perilla frutescens. The sequence goes on from BRKX01000019.1 coordinate 39,330,481, forward strand.
ACCGTTACTTCAATATCTAAGTCCAACGAAATAGGTGGTTTTCCTTGAGAACGAATGTGCATACACTTCTTATCAAAAAGGACAAACAAATCAAGAACAACCATTTCAAATAAAACAAGTAAAAATGTCTAAAGTAATTCACTCAATCGTTATCACAATATTGCATTTATCAAATTAATTCTGTTTCCCCGGCAACGGCGCCAAGAACTTGATAGGGGATTTATTCACCTCTAGGTATGTTTCAATATTTATTAAACTCGTGTCAATGCCTATAAGTGTACAAGCATGTATTTGTAGCAAGGATGAAACGAGATCGATCCACAGGGAAAAGGAATTTGAATAAGAAAATGCAACTACTATGACGATAGACAAACGGAATATCTAGACTAAGATTAAGTAAGGGGTTGGTTTCATTCACAATACCAAATCAAGAACTAGAGTAACAAACACCAACTTAATATAAATAAATAATCTAAATAGCAAGCAAGAACAACAATCAACAAAAGGGAGATTTAAAGGTGGAATTAAACAAGACTCTAGGATATGGATTCACAACACTCATCTTGATTCAACAACAAGGATTTAAACACACAATCATGCTAAGTTCATAGGTACGAAGACCACGAATATAGAAGGACCATCTCTCAAATATCTCCTAAATTGCGAATGCGACAAGGATGGCTATCTCTAACACATTCCAAGGTCGCACCTACCAAAGGCTCAAAGGGGTCACCATTCCTTCCACATACTCAACTTCAACAAAGAGTACAAGTACATGAATTCAATCCATACATGCTTATGTTCACGGGATCGGCAAGATACACGTGAATCATACATGTGATGCTAGTAAGGAGGCCATTCAAACATCATTTAAGACCAAGTATGAATTAAAACCTTGACAAAGCATAAACGTATATTAAACCCTCATCAAGAATAAGAGTCACATTGTTTCACCACATCCTAGAGCCCTAAGGGCTCTAGCCTACCATATTTACAACAAGATCAAGAATACAAGACAAAGATGCAAAACCCATTCTCAAAACAAAGGTAAAAGAGTGAACGAGAAGATAAAACCCAATGTAGAACAAGCTCATTCAATCCCTTGGCTTGAATCTTCAGATGGATATTTGAATCTTCCTCCTCTTGTTGATGTTCTTGATCTTCAAAAATCCCAAAATGGAGAGTGTTCTTGAGAGATTTTCGTGTGTGTGGAACTGTCTTTTGAACTCCCCAAATGTTATATCATATAGAGGACCAATAATGAAATGCCAAAAGTCAAAAATAGATTCGTCAGTCCCGACCGCGATTTCGTCTGGGTCGCGTCTGGAGATCGAGTTTGGAACACACAAAAACAGGTCTCTGAAGTGCTGAAACGTGGGCCGTGCTGGCCGCACCCGAAGCCCGCATTGCAGAGGCTCTAGGGCGCAGGCTGCCCTGCGACCGCGCCCGGGGGCGCCTGCAATGCGGCCCGGGGCTGGTCGCACCAGCTGGCCACGTGTGGCCTGAAGAGATTCGAGCCTCTATTTGGTGCTCTACAATGCGACCCACGGTCATGCCCCTTGGCCGTGTCTGAGCCCAACACTTGGTTTTCTTTAACTTTTCAAGTCTTATGCGGCCTTTGATGATCGAAATCCCATTTTAACTTTGTTTTGTGCAAACTAACCTAAAAATAACCTGTACTGGCCACTTTAAACAACATTAAAGATAAACGACAAAATAAATAGATTTAACAAACATATAAACATAAACATAGAGCAAAAGTACTCAAAAGCGCGTGCAATTGAGTCCAAATGAGTGCAATTTAAGCACTCATCAACTAAAATCTGAGCCAGATCCAAATATTTCATATCTTAAACCCGTAACCCCATTACAACCTTTAAGGCCTTAGCATAAGTGTACTTATTATTCTAAAGTTGGTAAAGGAACAAGAGCAATTGCAAGCTTATAGTGACCCTTGGTTCAATTATGTTTTCCTTGAGCGTAAACACTTAGCCAAACACTTGAGGGAGAAAAGCATGAGAGAACCCATCACTTAATCATTTTGATTTGTAGTGGGCACTATGTATGATTTTATTGTTTGTATGCTGTTAGTTGTGATCAGATACTTAGGTCTCTGTGCACGCAAAGGATTTTGCTTTACATGCTTAATTTGTTGTGTCTTTGTCTTTGAGTCTGTTTTTTTCTCTTTTTTTTTCTATTTTTTCTTTCGGGCACGTTGTACACGCATACTTGAGGACAAGTATGTCTAAAGTGGGTGGGTGTGACAAGTCCAAATTCTCTCGTGTTTTTGTGTCCTTTTCTCATTCTTTTACCTTTTATTTTTTCTCTTTTTTGAGTCGGAAAGAGCCAGTATGGGCACAATGGCAACGAATTCTCAACAGAAAACTCTCTCTCGAGCCTGGCAGAAATGCCCACCATTCCAGCATCGCTGAAGGAGAAGTTCATGATCGTGCCCACAACAAACCCAGTGTGATCGACAGGAGAAGGAGAGGAGACTAGGCACAAGATTAACAATTACCATCTGGAGCAGAAGTAGTGCACCTTAGCCGCTGAAAGAAAGAAGAGCTTACAAGGAAAGTCTGATCGCATCTTTCTAGAAGGTGGATCGACCAACTAAGGAAGGTTGAATATCGGTGATCTAGGGCACGACGAGTACAGAATCTACAAGATATATCTTTTAAGTAAGGAAAGAATCTACCACATATGGAAAGTCTTGGGCACAACGACTGCGAAATGGGATAAAGATCCCCCGGCCTATGGGGGAAGTTTCCTTGTGTTTTGTACTCCTATATAAGTAGTTTTCATGGCAGATGCCGAACACACATGCCATATATATTATTATTTTACTTTACTTGCATTTTAATTTACCTTGAACAATCTCGGGCCTTATGCCGGCAGACAGTTATGATTTCCAGTTTATGTACTTAAATCCAACATTGGTGTTGGATTATTTTGCTATTTAATCAAGTAAGTTTTTCATTTAATTTATGTCTTTATTTACTTATATTTATTATTGTTCTAAGTCTAGCATGAGCAGCTAGACTCGTTACTCCGGATTGAACAAAGATAAGAACTTAATGAATACGTAAGAATCGTGAAGCTTATGGGCTAAACAGTGTGAATTTGGTTCTGTCATGTAATCATTTTTTTGTTTCATTAAAGTGGGCTAACCTAGTTAATTGTGGATGATCACTTGTTAATTAGAATTGTGTTCACTACCTCTATAAATGGTCAATGAATTGTAGTTGTGTGTTGGTCATAAAGGGATGGGATATATCACGGGTATTGAGGGTATCTGAGAGATCAGTGACTAGGTAAATCTGGGTTTGTCTAGGGCATAAAGTTGCCTTGTTGTTTACAATCATATGAGAGATGGGGGTTAGGCAACAGATTAGGGGTTAGGGGATGAGAGATCACCTCTAGCCTACACTGAAAGGATAGATTTGGTACGTTGAGAGAGATCCGGTACCTTTAACCAGATAATTAGATTTGAATAAGTAATCAGTATGCCCATGATCGGTCAAGTGTTTGTTAAGTTCGAAATATAAGTTCCAATCCGGAATACGTTACTTTTGATATTTTTCTTTCTTTTGTTTTGTTTTATTATTTTTATTTTACAGTATTTACATTAAGAAGTACGGAGACCACAAGAACCATCAACTTTGAAATAGTGACATTGGAAGATAGGATTCACAGCTCCTCGTGGGATCGATCCTTACTCTCGTTGCTAGCTACGCCTGCAGTGGGTATAAGGATAAGTCTCTCTTGAGATTTATTCTAATCGTGAAATGACTGTGCGTCAAAGATCTAGGTGGATGTCCTTACGACTGAAGGAGTTGCAATTGGAAAAATAAAGGAGTTAATTTTTCAACAAATAAAGACAAAAGGAGAGACTATTACTGTTGTTCTTGGCACTAAACGGAGATGCACCGTCAATAAAGAGATTGTTAGTGCCATGTTGTGCACTAAGCTTTTTTATCAATTGTTCTACTCTGTACTTGCTATAGTGATTGATTGTCATTATCTTTATGGCATAGAATCATCACTAAGTATTTTATTTTTCCAAGTACAATTTTGCTGTTCTCGATAACGTTCATAAAGATGTACATGAACGTGATCTGAACTTCCTAAAGACAGCTCAAGCAAGGAGTTTAGATTGAGCTGAAGATGAAGACAGTTGTGCATCATGCCATGACTGAGATTGTTCAACATGCTGAGTACAACTAGCTAGCTTGAGTGATAGCCTGAAGTTAGTTTGTGAACACATAAGACATTCTGTTGTGCTATCTGATAAGAAGGTTTAGAGATCAATAATGTCCATTACGATGTTCGGGAACGTTTGCATGAACATCCTTTATCTAGATTGTTTCTTCAAAGATCATTGAAGCTGTTCGAAGTTGCCAACCAAGAGGAGATTCAGAATCATTCTAGAAGATATCTTATTCAGCTTGAAGAACACGTGAATGAAGACAAGGTAGAATTCTAAAGATGGAAAAAGTTTTAACATGGAAAGTCATAGGGTTTAGTTTCAATATGGAAAGTTTCCTTATCAGATTCAGATTAGGATTATGAATTATGTTTCCTTGTTGAGGTTATATTGTAATATATAAATAGCATGGGATACAGACCTATTAGATGACACCAAAACAAACCTAAAGATCTAAAATAGAAAGATTCCGCAAGAGCTATATATTGTCTAAGAGCCACATTAGTTTCGATTGTCAAGGTTAGACTAGAGAATAGTGTTCTGGTCATCGTGTATTGAAATACTTTTCATACACTATCAAATGGATCTTAGAAGAAAATACATGTGGGAACTAGATAAGTAGAAGTTTAGGCTCTGAAGGGAGCTCATAGTTCAATCCATAGAAAGAGGATGTTCGGGTAGAATGGATTTTGAGTGACGTGAGGTCAACTTGCATGTAAGATCCCTAGTAAATGATACATCGGAGTAGTGGATTATTTCTCACACGCTTGACAAGTCCCCCTGACGTAGATCAATTGATCGAATAGGGTTATCAATCTCTTGTGTGCTTTACTTTATGCAATTTACATTAAGTTCATTATAATGTTCGTTAACATTATAGTGAACATTATCTTACAACGTTCAAGAACATCTTTGAGAATGTTTGTAGAACAGATACTTTGTACAAGGCATGCACTTTCAAAGGTTGTGCTGCAAAATTTGCTCTCGTTTTCCATAGAAGATATCGATCTCCTATAGAATTTCACCATGGACTTGCAAAATTTGAATCGACGGCATTTTTCCCTTTATTTAGACTATTGATAATATAAAACATCAAGTGGATGACACTGTCAACCAACCAACTAACAATGCTAACATAGTTGTTTAGGCTAATAGTTCATATTTTTCTATTACATAAGACGGATTTTTTACCATGCTAACATAACTAGATGATACTACTAACTTATCAATTAACAATGTTAACATCATATAACTACTCTCTACATGCATATGCATCTATTTTTTTTAAAAAATATATATAATAAACACCCATTATAAACAATATTGTTAAATATTACAATGACACAGTTAATATATTAATTACTAATGCTATCATTGTTGTTTATGCTAATGATTCATATTTTTCCATAAATTTACTATATAAAACACTTTTTTTACCATGCTAACATAACTAGATGATATTGCTAACCTATCAATTAACATTGTCAACATCACATGATGTGACCCGGGACTAAATAACACGAGGAGACACAAAATATGCGGAAGCTAAGGATTGAAACTACGTCGAAGAAGTAAGGGATCTATACTCAATTATCTAGACGACTAAGACTCAACTAAAATAGCTAGATAATGACACAAATAAAACACAAATCCAAAGGAACAAGGACTATTTTGGACGAGATTATGGATGGCTGAGGTGAAGGTAGTTCGATGGTGATGAGTAGGTTTAGCATGACCAGAGTAGATAGGGTATGATAGAGATGAGACGGACTTACGGATTGAATCGGGACGAGATGATAATGAACTCGAACAAGGGCTGACTTGAATCGGACGTTGATGGTGGTTGGATGGCGTCGATCGGCGGCTATGGATGATGAATTGTCGATGTGAATTACAACCACCCGAAAGTTGCCTTGAATCTCGAACGTACACAAGGCCAAATTCTTTAAGTTACTCTTCGATAGCGAGTCTCCGACGATCCCTCGAACGTGGACGGCGAATTCCCTTTGTAAAACTTGGAGTTGCTAAATCTATGAGTATGAATTTAATTATCTAAACTCACAAAGATTGAAAGGGTTGAGACGATATTGAAAGCAAAGGCTTAGTAATTCAAATATAGTCTAAAGTATGAATGTCACATGGATCCCCTATTTATAACTATAGAGGATCGAAAAATTCAAGGCCAAAACAAACTAGACTAAAACTAGGAAACTTCCTAAACTAGAATTCTATTTAAGATAGAACTTGTAGATATTACCTTATCTAAAATCCTAGTCAAACTATGACTCAAAATAACCGAAAATATTATCCAAAATAATAAAATAAACTGAATTAAACTATAGACTAATTTAAATAAATAAAATATTATAGTCTAATAAATCAATCCCCTTAATTGGATCATTAAGGGCCGAAATCTTTGGGCTTCTTCAACTTGGCCGTGGGCTTCAATCACACGCACACATGACATGCATTCACATGCACACGTACACGTCTTCTTCATGCAATGAACTCCAGGTCTTGATCTCCATCTTCCATCTTCAATAAGGTCATCATCTTCAAGCTTCCTTGCACGCCGTCTTCATCTTCGAGCTTCTTACGAATTGTGGCTTGCAAATATTCTTGCAACTTCTTAGCTCGTAGTCTTGTGACGGGTCCTTTGAATTGCAGCTCTTCATTGACTTCCTCATTGCTATGGATGTCCTCATCATTCCCCCCCTGCTGAAGAGAATTCGTCCTCGAATTTGGATCCTCATCATGGTCGAATTCATCTGCAGAAAAAGGAGACAAATCAGCAACATTAAATGTAGAAGAACACTTGTACTCACCAGGGAGATCAATGCAGTATGCATTATCATTAACACGGCTCAAAACAGTGAATGGGCTATCTCCACGGGGTGACAACTTGGACTTCCTCAAGTTAGGGAACTGGCCTGGACTTAGATGAATCCAAACACGATTTCCGGGCTGAAAAGTAACACGCTTGTGCCTCGTGTTGCGTGCGGCGGCGATTTGAGCGCCTTTGTGCTTGATCCGGGCACGAACCTTCTCATGCATCTCTCGAATAAAATCAGCTCTCTTCATACCTTTAACACTCGTTAGATGCTCAACGGGTAAAGGAATCAAATCAGTTGGAGTTAATGGATTAAATCCATAAACTACCTCAAATGGAGACATGTTAGTAGAAGAATGAATAACACGATTATAAGCAAATTCAGCATATGGTAAACATTCTTCCCATGACTTCAAATTGTTTTTAATTAGAGACCTAAGTAAAGCTCCTAATGTACGATTCACAACCTCAGTTTGACCATCGGTTTGTGGATGACATGCAGTAGAAAACAATAACTTAGTACCTAATTTTCCCCACAAAACACGCCAAAAATGTCCCAAAAACTTAGAATCCCTATCACTAACAATAGTACGAGGAACTCCATGCAAACGAACAACATGCACAAAGAACAAATTGGCTATGTGAACAGAATCATCGGTTTTCCTACATGCAATGAAATGAGCCATTTTGGAGAACCGATCAACAACAACAAATACCGAATCTTTATCCGACCTAGACCTAGGTAATCCCAAGATATAATCCATAGATATGTCGATCCAAGGGGCTGATGGGGTGGGTAACGGCGTGTACAAACCGAATGGGTGTGAAGTGGACTTGGCTTGACAACAAGTAATGCAACGACTACACACATTCTCTACATCCCTACGCATATGCGACCAAGAAAAGTGTTCATGCAGCAAGTTCAATGTCTTATGCATACCAAAGTGACCCATTAAACCTCCCGCATGCGAATCTAATACAAGTAGCTCACGCATAGAAAAAACAGGAATGCATAACTTAGACTCCTTAAACAAAAACCCATCATGCACATAATATCCATCAATGGCACGAGATTTTGACACACATGAAGCATAAATGGGGCTGAAATAGGCGTCCTCAACATACAATGACTTAATGGACTCGAAACCAAGCATCTTAGCATGCATTAAGTTCAGAAGTGCATACCTTCGAGATAACGCGTCCGCGATGACGTTTTCCTCGCCTTTCTTATACTTGATCACATATGGAAAGGACTCGATGAATTCCACCCATCTTGCATGTCTCTTGTTCAAATTTTGCTGTCCTTTGAGATGCTTTAAACTCTCATGGTCCGTGTGAATCACAAACTCCTTGGGCCAGAGATAGTGTTGCCATGTATCCAATGCATGTTTCAAAGCATAAAGCTCTTTGTCGTACGTGGAATACCTCAAACTGGTGCCACTTAGCTTTTCACTGAAGTAGGCGACGGGCCTGCGATCTTGTATCAAAACTGTACCAATACCTATGCCCGAAGCATCACACTCGATCTCAAAAGTCTTAGTAAAATCAAGTAAATGAAGAACAGGAGCAGAACATAACAAAGATTTCAAAGTATTAAATGCATGCTCTTGTAGTTTACCCCACTCAAATTTCCGATCCTTCTTACTTAGCTCAGTAAGAGGGACGGCTATACTAGAGAAATCCCGTACAAAATGACGGTAAAACCCAGCTAAGCCATGGAATGATCGAACCTCAGAGTCATTTTTCGGGGATGGCCATTCCTCAATCACTTTGATTTTGGAACGGTGTACCTCAATACCTCGTGAACTGACGACAAAGCCTAGAAAAACGACTTCATCTATGCAAAAGAAACACTTAGACAAATTTCCATACAACTTTGCATCACGCAAAAGCATAAAAACACACCTAAGGTGCTCTAGGTGCGCATGTGCACTGTGACTGTAAATCAGAATATTATCAAAGTAAACAACCACGAATTTACCAATCACATCACGCAAAACATGGTTCATCAACCTCATAAACGTGCTAGGTGCATTAGTGAGACCAAAAGGCATAACTAACCACTCATAAAGACCATGCTTTGTTTTAAACGCAATTTTCCATTCATCACCTTCATGCATTCTAACTTGAAAATATCCAGATCTTAAATCTATCTTAGAAAACACATTAGAACCACTTAATTCATCTAGCATATCATCAAGTCTAGGGATAGAAAATCTGTACTTAACCGTGATTTTGTTGATGGCGCGGCAATCCATGCACATCCTCCATTCATTGTTCTTCTTTGGCACTAGGATGACTAGAACTGCACAAGGGCTCATCGACTCTCGGATTTGCTTCTTCTCCCAACAGCTCCTTCACTTGACGGTCGATTTCCTTCATCTCATTGGGCGATGTGCGGTACGCCGGTCGATTGGGCAGGACGGCGCCGGGCATGAAGTCGATCTGGTGCTCGATCCCACGAACTGGAGGTAATCCACTTGGAATCTCTTCCGGGAACACGTCCGCGAACTCCTCCATAAGGGGCTGCACATCACCAGGCAAAGAAACACTATTAGTAGCACTGTTCTTATAAGATAAAAGAACGAAAGGTAAACCTGCTTTTAGTGCTTTTTCTACGTCTTTAACTGAGATGAACAAAGACCGATTTTGTTCAACTGTAGGGGCTGATCCGGATGCTTTGCCACGAACTAAGGCATCATTGGAGGGCCTTAATGGGGTTGTATTGGTCGAGTGTGAAGAAGAACTCGGCGGTGAACATTCGGCCGAAGCTTGGCCGTTCACGACGGCGGTCCGGGCGGCGACTGCTGCTTGTTTTGCCCGTTCTTGCTTAAATCTCTCTTGCATCCTTTCTTGATCCTTTGCAATAGCTTTAGGAGTGAGTGACTTGAGCACAGTGGTTCGGCCGTCCATGGTGATCGAATAAGTGTTGGCCAAACCATCGTGAACCGTTTTTCTGTCGAATTACCACGGTCTTCCTAGAAGTATATGGGCTTCTTCCATAGGAATAACATCACACAGAACAGTGTCAAAATAACGACCTTTAGTAAATGAAACATGTACCTGACCTGTGACTCGAATAGAGCCGCGATCTGTGAGCCACTGCAGCTTATAGGGCTTTGGATGCTTTGTTATGGTGAGGGCGAGCTTATCAGCGGCGTATTGACTGATTGCGTTGATTACACTCCCACTGTCTATGATCATCGCACAAGTCTGATCTTTGATTGCAACTCGAGTGTAGAAAATATTCTCACGCTGCGATTGCTCTTCGTCTTCACGATTGATATTCAGACTGCGAATAGACACTAAGCTGACATGAGGCAGTTCGGCCTCATCTTGTTCCTCATCGACTTCAGGTGACTCGACGGTACTAGTGGCGACGTGCTGAGGCTCCTCTTCATCTTCACTGGCTGATTCAATCCCGTTTTGTTCATTGAGGAACAAAACACGACGGTTCGGGCACTGATTCTGAAAATGACCCCAACCTTGGCATTTATGACACTGGATGTTACGGGCTCGATTAGGGGCTGTGTTCGGCATCGTATTGGGCTGATTGGGCCATTGGAATGGGGGCCTCGGTGTCAACGTCGGTGTAGACTCGGGTCTACGACTGGACTGTGGTGTAGAACGGTCGAAACGCCGCTCAGGTGGTCCGGACTATCCTCGGGGTTGTGTAGACTCAGAGGAAGGTGTAGAAGGTGATGTGGAATGTGTACCTTTATTCCATGATGGACGAACAGCGGCTGCACTGTGATGAGATCGACGGCGGCCTTCTCTCAATTGCTTTTCCACAATCGATACGTACTGCAACATCCTTTCTACACTGGTGAAGTCCTTCAATTCGACTTCACATGCAATGCTGGGATTCATGCCTTCAATGTACCTAATGATGGTAGCATTTAAGGTCTCCTCCTTCCCGATTCGGTTCAAGGCTGTCTCCAACTCTTTATGATACTCTTCAATCGAACGGGTGCCTTGTTTGATCTGATTGAGCTTCTTTTTTAGCTCTCTTTCATAATGGACTGGGATGAAGCGTCCTCGCATCAATGCCTTCATTTCTTCCCATGTATCAATTGGCGAATTGCGATTTCTGCGCCTCCTCTCTTGCTGCATCTCCCACCAAGTGGCTGCGTAGCCTCTGAACTCCAAACAGGCTAACTGCACCTTTTTTACTTCTGTAAAGTCATAGCAGTCGAAAATCATCTCTACCTTACATTCCCAATCAAGATAGACATCGGGATCGTGAAGGCCTTCAAACTCTGGGATGCTCGTTTTGATGTTGCTGAGCATATGGTCTTCACCATAGTCATCACACCTCTGTCGGGGCCCATGATCAGTATCAGCTGTGTTCTCATCGAAATACTCCTCTTCTGGCTCGTCTCGACGCTCATTGCGTCTAGATGGTCCTCGAACTTCTTGAGTAATGGTCGGTGTAACCTTAGTGCGTTCAAGGGCATGCACTAAGCTATCAAGTTTGTCAGACAGGGCCTGGTGCTGTCTCTGGAAGTGTTTTGAGAGTGCCTCAAAATGATACTTAGGATCCCACGGTGCGGGTGGATCCGAAGTCGATTCCATGGGGGCTTTGGATGGATCTCGGGATAGGTCCAAAAGAGGGGTGTCGACTGGGGGAGTCAAGGATGACTCGGAACGGGTACCTTTCTTCATGATACCTACAAAATGAACAAACGTAAAAGAAAACAAGGTAGGACCTCACAATCTCACGTCACTCATTTGTTTTCACTCTTGATTTTACCACTCGTGTATCACTCAAGATATGGCTGCACAGTGTGTGAAAATCGTGTATATGAAGGTAAGGAAGTCGGCGGTCTTGTGTTGAGGGAGGACGTGAATGCTATTCTCTGAACACAGATGAATTTGGAGTGGATGGATGAGATACGGGTTGGGTATGTGTGTGGTAGGGGCTGCCGAATTGGGTAGTGGAGTAGGGATTGTGATCGTGTGGAAGAGGAAGGAAAAAGGAAGATAATAGATCAATTAATGAAGTCCCAATTTAGATTAGAAAATCTAAAAATAAATCTAGATAGAATAAAGGAAGAAGTAGAATGGATAAGGAAAGAAGAAAGAGATAAGGTAAGTAGGGAATTTGGATATGTATCAATCTATGTGACACAATCTAAATACCTTAATTAGCCTAGACTCTAGAAGGAATGAACCAAAAATAAAATAAGACACCTAAGGTAATTACCAAAATCAAAACAAACTAGGAAGGAAATTTCCAAAAAGAAATAGAATCTAAAAGGAAATAACTAACTAAGGATTTGTACAAAAAAGGGAGGTACCAAAAATAAAATAGAACACAAAAGGAAACAATGAATTACTTTTTTTTTTTTTTGAATTTTCGGATCTTTTCTTTTTTTTATCCGATTTTCTTTATTTTTTAATCGTTTTCTCTTTTTTTTATACGATCTGTTTTTTTTATATAGCAATGAACAATACGGAAATTAAATTACAACTTGATAAAACTCAAAATAAAATAAACGGGACAAATAAATGAGTATGGAACCACGAACGATATAAACCGACGTGGCTCTTGATACCAATTTATGATGTGATCCGGGACTAAATGACACGACAAGACACAAAATATGCAGAAGCTAAGGATTGAAACTACGTCGGTGAAGTAAGCGATCTATACTCGATTATCTAGACGACTAAGACTCAACTAAAATATCTAGACAATGAGACACAAATAAAACACAAATCCAAAGGAACAAGGGCTGTTTTGGACGAGATTATGGATGGCTGGGGTGAAGGTAGTTCGATGGTGATGAGTAGGTTTAGAATGGCTAGAGTAGATAGGGTATGATAGAGATGAGATGGACTTACGGATTGAATCGGGACGAGATGATATTGAACTCGAACAAGGGCTGACTTGAATCGGACGTTGATGGTGGTTGGATGGCGTCGATCGGCGGCTATGGATGATGAATTGTCGATGTGAATTACAACCCGAAAGTTACCTTGAATCTCGAACGTACACAAGGCCAAATTCTTTAAGTTGCTCTTCGATAGCGAGTCTCCGACGATCCCTCGAACGTGGACGGCGAATTCCCTTTGTAAAACTTAGAGTTGCTAAATCTAAGAGTATGAATTTAATTATCTAAACTCACAAAGATTGAAAGGGTTGAGACGATATTGAAAGTAAAGGCTTAATAATTCAAATATAGTCTAAAGTATGAATGTCACATGGATCCCCTATTTATAACTATAGAGGACCGAAAATTTCAAGGCCAAAACAAACTAGACTAAAACTAGGAAACTTCCTAAATTAGAATTCTATTTAAGGTAGAACTTGTAGATCTTGTCTTATCTAAAATCCTAGTGAAACTATGACTCAAAATAACCGAAAATATTATACAAAATAATAAAATAAACTGAATTAAACTATAGACTAATTTAAATAAATAAAATACTATAGTCTAATAAATCAATCCCCTTAATTGGATCATTAAGGGCCAAAATCTTTGGGCTTCTTCAACTTGGCCGTGGGCTTCAATCAAACGCATTCATAACATGCATTCACATGCACAAGTACACGTCTTCTTCATGCAATGCACTCCAAGTCTTGATCTCCATCTTCTATCTTCAATAAGGTCATCATCTTCAAGCTTCCTTGCACGCCGTCTTCATCTTCGAGCTTCTTACGAATTGTGGCTTGCAAATATTCTTGCAACTTCTTAGCTCGTAGTCTTGTGATGGGTCCTTTGAATTGCAGCTCTTCATTGACTTCCTCATTTCTATGGATGTCCTCATCATCACATAACTGATTTCTGTATGTATATGCATCTACTAAATCGATGAGTTTCTTACAAGTAGAAATATTTATGGCTTATCCACGCAAATAGATATAATTAAAAAATAAGAGAAGAATTCTTAAGGAGATATTTTTATACCCAACAAAGAAATGGACGTCTTCAATCAATGTAAGTTGATGACAATTTTTTTCTTATGTAGTATTCGTTCAAGTTGCAGGATAGCTAACACCTAAAGCAAAACGAAAAACTATGACAAAAAAAAAACTAAAAGGGATAAGGGCCAAATTGGTCACTGAACTTATTTGGGGGGCTCAATTGAGTCACTACAACTTTTTTGGACTTAATTGGGCCACCGCCATGTTAAAATTGGCTCAATTGGGCCACCACATAACGGAGCCCATAGGGCTCCGTTAAGTTTTTCCAAAACGACGTCGTTTTGTTCATTTTTTGACCCGACCCAATGCCAACCCATACCCCGACCCACTCTCAATCCAAAAATCCGACCCAAGCTTCTAAATCCACAAAATATCAAAAATTTGGGGATTTCTTGATTCCTAATTTTTGCAGTTCTGGTTCTTAGGAAAATCCCCAAAATCAAAAATTCCATAAATCCCCCCACCATCCCAAATCACCAGCACTGTAAGAAAAGAATGAGGGTTTAGAGAGAGGAAATTGGGATTTTCTTCAAGGGTGGTTGCCCCTCTCTCTTTACCCACAGATTTCTCTGCATAAAAAATCCAACAGCCCTTTCAGCTGCAATTAACAACAACCTTCAATGAGTAATGACACATCGTCGCCAAACAAATTCTCTCTCTCTCTCTCTCTCTCTCTCTTTAATATATATATGTGTGTGTGTGTGTGTGTGAAGAGGCTGTGATGATGATAATTATTGATTCTTCTGAGCTAATGGATCGGGCAATAGGAAGGAGAGACCCGTATCTTGGCGGGGCGACCCGGATGGCATCTGTTTATGAGATGCAACCGGTGTTTCTGCAGCCATGACTTGGTTGTTCAATCCTCTTCTGATGCATCACTACCGTACATCTGAGCCTCATCTTCACTTCACCTCATTTTTTTTTGTTGATTTCTTTAATTTTATATTTTCATTTATCATGCTCGTAACATCTGATTTGGGATGGTGGGGGGAATTGTGGAATTTTTGATTTGGGGGATTTCCCTAAGAACCCTAATTGCAGAATTAGGAATTAAGAAATCCCCAAATTTTTGATATTTTGAAGATTTTAGAAGTTTGTGTCGGATTTTTGGATTGAGAGTGGGTCGGGGTATGGGTTAGCATTGGATCGGGTAAAAAAATGAACAAAACGACGTCGTTTTGGAAAAACTTAACGGTGCCCGTTAGGGTTCCGTTACGCGATGGCCCAATTGAGCCCAAAAAAGTTGTAGTGACCCAATTGAGCTCTCCAAATAAGTTCAGTGGCCAATTTGATCCTTATCCCAAACTAAAAATATAAACTAGTTCAATTGATTTAATTACGTACATTGAAAATTAGTGATTCAATTATAGCAATTTCCACAACCTCAACGAGTCGCCATCTACATAATATCAACAATCTGCTATAAAATCATTCCGTCGGCTGCTATCAATCAACCAACAGTCCAATATTTGTTTGAAACAATTATGTATCTGCCTCAATGACTCAATCATGATCAACCCATTCAAAATATTCATCCACGAGATCTCATTCAAAATATCCATCCAAAAAAAGTCTAGAAAATGTGTGTGCGCGCGCGCGTGTGTGTGATAAAAAGATTAGAAACTAATGATGAGTAGAAATAGAGGAAATTCACATGTTTAAATTAAAATCACCAAATTATACAAATAACCCCACAACCTTAAAATTAGTAAAAAATTACAAGATTACTACTATTAATTTGAAGCAATCTTGACGGCACAATTAACTGGATTTATGGATGAGATTGGTTCCTTATTCCACCAGGATATAGTTTTCATTTGATCAATTTCATATATATGTGCGCGCGCGCGAGAGAGAGAGAGATTTAGTTCAGATGTGTAGTTGCTTATTTACTACGATTTTATAACTTATTTTATTATATTTTAGTACTAATTTTTTAAAAATTATTAATAGCTCTTATCTTACTGTATTTTACTGATAGTGCTAATAAATACTAAAATACAATAAGATAAGTTATAAAATAATAGTAAATAAATATCATTCCTAATTCTCAACCAAAACACTAGTATCCATTATAACCCACCCTAGTCAATTAAGTTCTAGTTTTTTACGTCAGTACAAGTTTTAATTCGTTTGATTATATTGTAAAGATATTAGATATTCATAAAAGAAAGCATTACGTCTGTAATTAATAGATAATTAAAACCATATCAAAACTCAAATTTCTCGTTGACTCCAACTTTACCACAGCTTTCAGCAAAACAACCTTAAACTATATACTCCCTCCGTCTCATTTATATAGTCCATTTTATTATTTTGAGATGTCCTAATTATATAGTTTCATAACTATAAATAGTATTATTTTTCATAGTAATATACAAATATATCCTTGGTATGTATTGAAAATTAAAATTTAACCACTTAAATTCTTAAAAGTCATAAATTTTAAATAAGGGTAATAATGGAAGGTAAGCTTTAATGTCTTATTTTCATAAATATTTTTAATCTACGTGCGAGGATAAAGTGGACTATATAAATGGGACGGAGGGAGTAGTTTACATACCCTGAGATTCTCACTTTGTCAAAACATCACATAATAGACCAAAATAGTAAAGTTTAAGAACTTCGGCCACTAGTATTTATAATTTCCAAACGATTTCTGTAACTCCAGTTTGAAAACTGAAAAGTCACGAGTTCTTTTCATTTTTCTTTTCTTTCTTTCTTTCTTTGTTTTGTTTTTTTTTTCCCAGAAAAGGAACATATTGAACGTCATGAATTCTAATGGTAAGATGCTTGCCAAATGATAATTACTTTCACCCTTATCATAAACAATGGAAAAGATATTACAACTTGCTATAAAGAATGTATTTTCATTTGTATTATTTTGACCAAGTATACAAATAATTCTCCTGTAAATAAATGCTTGGTACATAAATCATCTAACATCTACGAGATAATTAAACTGAACAAATGGGTCGACCCGAATCACTCATTGAATATGGATCCAGAGGCCTTCACTTGGAATATCTCTGTGAACAACAAAGAGAAGATAGTACCCAGCCGGTGCAAGTTTGGCCGAACCCGGCATAATGACCCGAATTTGGTATCTGGATTTTGCGACAGGCACTACATCATCCCCACGATCAAGAATTAATAGCCTTTGATTCATCGAGAATGAGTGAGTAGTAAATGATGGTGCAATCATTGTTACCATGATCGAACGGCTATCCAGCCTCCCTGGGGGAATGCTAAACCGAATAGCAATCTGTTGCCCGTATCCGAATCGAGATTCGGACACGGGTGAAATGATCCAGGGTCGTAGATATGCGACCTGCGGATCCAAATATGACGGAGAAAACGATTGTAGAGTTAAATCGGTTGGGAATAGAATCCTAGTAAAATTATAATATGTATGAGGATTGCTTCCACCAACAAGGACTCGACCATCACGAAGTAATATTGCAGTCGAGTGGTACATCCTAGCAGTGGAGGTGGGATTTTGGACCTCGAATCTTGACCCGACTTGATTATTCGGGTAATAAATAACGGGTGACAAAACCGGGCTGCGACCCAGTTCCCATCCAGCTGTACCCGAACTTGCCCCATTGATAATTAAGACTTTACCATTCGGTAGCAACAACATATCACCCATGACCCGACCCGAGGGCATTGTCTCCATGACCCATTGAGGATCCGAATCTGTTATTCGGATCCTCCCACATGTGTTAAGAGCCCCTACAAAATCACCATTATTCGCTCTAACATAAGCTCCTTTCGGCGCACCACCGCACAGCAAAACTTCAGCTCCCACATTGCTCTTTAATGGAAGCATAACTGCAGAACCCGTGCTCGGATAACTCCTCGGATCCCCACCGGGCATTGTCGGGTAGGTCCGAACCACCTTCGCGTTCGTGTAATCGAACAATATAGCTCGATTGTTAGCGAAAATAAACAAATTTCCATCCTCATTCAAGAACACAAAAGGGTACAGATTGTTCTCAATCCTCGGATCATTAGTCTGCACAAGAAATGGCAGATTATACGACCGGTCCGCGGAGGATTTTTTCGGGTAGAACTCGTAGTTAAACTGCCGCCTACCGCCGATTATAATCTGCCGGCTGTCCGGCAGAATTTGACTGGTGGCATACCACCTTCTCTGCGTGAGTCCGGTGCTGATTTCTTGCCAGTCGCAGGAATTATCTCTGCACGGCTTGTACGTTCGGACGGCGTGATCGCCGTCATTGTATCCTCCGGCTTGCACAAGAGTGCCGTCGGGAACAACGGCGCCGGAGGAGCACCAGACGTCGGTGAGCACCATGAGGGGGCGGATGGAGTTGGAAGCGACGTCGTACTCGACCGAGTGCGCGGTGCAGTCGACGGGGAGCGCGGTGTCGTTGGGGTCGCGGCGGCATTTACCATTGGGCAAGGATATGTTGGAGGGGCCGAAGTCAGTGCGATCGAACATGACGACACGATCGGTGTGGAGGAGCTGCATGTGCATGGCTGATATGCCGGTGTCGGAGAGAAGCATGTCCCACTTGCCGCCGCCGCAGCTGGTCAGGCGCGGCAGCAGAAGGAGAAGTGGGAGGTGGCGGAGGAGGAAGAAAAGAATAAGAGATGGAGTCATATTTGGACAGCACAGTGTTGGAGTGGTGGTGAGGTTTGAAGGGGGCGGGGGGCTTTTAATTCGGGAGGGAAGCTGAAATGGGAGCCTTCCACACGCAACTTAAACGCGTGGAGATTAATTGTTTGGCGTTTCTTGTTTTAATTTTGGGTTGATATGGTCCAGTTTGGAAATAAAGAAAAAATAAAGTAAAGAAAAAGAATTCACTGGGTTTTTCTTTGTTCCTTTTGTTGGCAATATTAGGGGAGTATTGAGTGTTATTCCTGTGAAATGGGCACGTGGAAGCCATCTCTTTATGGATGGAAATTGGCTATTCTAAATGAGAATATTAGTAAGAATAAACATTAGAAGTTTAAAATATTAGATAAAAATATATTGGCATATATATACAGAATGAAGTATTGCTTTAATGCTAAATGGGTTTTGTTATATTTCGTGTTATGTATCATATTCCACTATTCTCTATATAGATGTAATTCATTGGTAGTAATTAATTAAATAGAAGTGTTTATGCAAAATGTAACAATATAATATATCTTGTATATGCTTTAATATTCCATGCATGGTTGAATAGTTCATTTGGGAATACATTATTTTTATTTTTTGGGTTTTAACCAAAAACAGAAAGAAAATGTTATTAAAAAAAGAAAGAAATGATTTAGTCAGCCTCCCTATGTCGATCTGATACTTCCTTAATTCTTTTATCTTTATGTTCCCACTGATACCTAATCGATCGATAACGAACCTGAATGGCTTTTTTAAGTCCAATTCCATAAATATTGGTTTGAGGCAATTCTAAAGTAATCGAAGTTTTTAGGGTTCTAAATTAAGAAAACAAACAGGTACAAAGTTTAAAATTTCTGGTCAAATTATGACAGACTATTTTGGTGTGGTCACTATAAATGGCTCTATAATTGCATATTAATGCAGCATATATATTATCATAATTATAGAGATAAATGTTGTTTTTCTCCTTTTCAAATGAAAGTTTTCAATGTCCTTAACCTTCAAGTTGAAAATCGATAGGACTTGAATTGCTTAATGTTTATATTGTATCCATGAGTGTAATTAGTTTTTTTAATACACACACACACACACGACCATCAAGTTATAAAGCCAAACTGTCTCATAGATAATTCAGGGTTCAAAATCAGGTATATCAGATATTCACTCATTCCATTTCAGAGTATATATATATATGTGCGTGCGCGCGCTAAAAAAATTAATTAAATTTAATTTTAGTGTTAACTAATTTTATTTTATAAGAATATATAATTTTTTGGCGAAAAAATACCGAAAATTATGAAATTCGAAAACAAAAAAAAAATCAACCAAAAAAAAAAGAAAAACTGAAAAAAAAAGTTGTCCGCTTTTAATTCACTTTCATTTAAGAGACATCGCATTCTTATACAAACAAATATGGAAGGAAAAAAAATATCTCATTGAGGATGGCCTAGCGGTGGAGTGGTGTTTTTTGAGGCCACAAAAGTTTCAAATTCGACTCACCACCAACACCACTAAGTGTGAGTCTGTCACACCTAGCCCATCAAGTGTGGTTTACCTCCCTTGTGTAGGTTTGTAGGCTATTATACAGGGTGGGGTTTATCCAGTACGCACCACGGTAGCAGCTGCGGGTTACCCTCGACATCCAAAAAAATAATATGAAAGAAAAATACAACAGATTCGTTTATATATTTATTTGTTCATATTTTAAGCTTTTTGCAAAAAATGGTCGAATTTGTTATATTCAGTGCTAATAACTTAACACAACATTGTTGATATATATGATACCACAAAATCGCTGATATCTTGTATTATTGTTGCTAATATGAAGCATGTCAATTCATACATGATACACTGACTTTGAACACAAAACATATTTCATGGGGAAATAAGTAAAGCATGAGTCGTATTTGATTGGAAGCTAGTCGAATATTTTTTTCAACATAGAAAGAATTTCAAAAACATATTAACAGTAGAGAGATTTGTGGTTGTTTGATTTAAATATTATGTCAATTCATTGCAAAAATAAATCGACAAAAGATAAGTTCAATTTATCAGTCATATTAGCAAATCATTATTTACATATTAGAAAATAAAATCACTATTCACATATTAGCAATATACGTTCGAATACAAAGTTTGAAAAGACAATGTTTTTAAGGCTTGTCTATTTAATTCCAGAAATCGAGCTCAAAATTTGAAAAACATAATATAATTTATAAATTATGAAAATAATTTTGCATCCTTCAGATTCTCAAATATTTTAAATCTATCACTTTCGTTTAACACTTTAACTAATCAAATCTAGAGCTTCGATGAGTACGTGTACATAGGGTCTCACATGCACGGGGACTTGGTTCCTATTTAATTACGCAATTTTTGTTATATATATATATATATATATATATATATCTATGTATGTATATAACGAAAGTACCCCTTTTTTTGTGCTTTGGTATTTGTGAGATTACCACCACATTTTGCATTAAATTTCAATAATTCGATCAACTCATTCGATATAGTAAAATAGATTCTTAGTTAAGTAAAATAGATTCCCAGTTGTTGCATTATGTGAATTCTCATTTGATCCATTCCGTATAAACACCAACGGAACTGAGGGCTAGAGGGGATTGGAGCGCCCCCCCAAATAACATGTCAATTTCCTCAGTTTAATATACAGGTGGCTGGAATTTTTTTTCAATAACCCCTACATTGATGCCGGAAAGAGCGATTGAACTTGGAAAGAACGGCAGTCTGAGAAGCATGATTGTGATTCTGTAGAGCAGAAAGGTGAGAGAAAATGGGGCGCAGATTTAGAGGGAGAGAGGGGGAGAGTAGTTGGAGAAGAAAATGAGTGTGAAATAAATTTGATTTAATTTTTAATAAATAGGCCCGCACAAATTTTTTGGGATTCTAATTTTACTCATAAGTTAATATATAAGTTTTTGAATATAGTTTCCACATAACCTCCATTAAAGTTAAATGCATGATTTTTAAACATATTTTATTTAATTTTTCAAATGATGATGAACAACTAGATAGGTGGATTCCTAGTAATTCAAGATATATTTTCAAATCAAAGTAAGTGTAATTTTATTTTACATTCACGTTTTTTATTTATTCTTCAATATTTATATTAATGTTAATCTATATAAAATTAAAAATTTAATAGCTTTTTTTCAATGACTTCGTTTAATTGGAGATGATTTTAAAGAAAAAGAGAGTTCCTTTGTAAATTACATCCCAACAACCCCTCTCCTTCCACTCTTCTATTTTGACTGTCAATCTATCACTTCGTGAGCATCATTGTTGTGCGTAGGGTTGTAAATGAACATAGTCACTTGTGAAGTATTCGGAGTTCGGCAAGAAAAAAACCTAATTCAAAATTCATTTATTTTCTTAATGAGTCGAACTCGAGGCTCGAACGGAGTTTGATAAAATTATCAAGTTGAGCTCGAACATAGCTATATTTTGTTCAGTCAACTTTTGAACATATTTGAGCTCGAAATTAATCAAACATGTTCACAATGTTCATGAATATTATAAACATTTCAAATGCATTAATTAAATAAGCTATTTTTTTCGAGCTCGAATTCAAATATGTAAATTAAACAAGCTTTTTTAGCATTCAAGCTCAGACTCGTTTAGTAAATTTAGCATTTCACAATCTGAGTTCGAACCGAATTCGAACATGATAAATATTTATCGAGCCGAGCTTGAACAAGAGGAAAAAAACTCGAATCAAACTCGAGTCATGCTCGATCTTGAATATTCCTTATTGAGCTCGAGTATCAAAATATTCGACTCGATTCGGTTTGTTTAATTACAGCCCTAATTGTGTTACTTCGCCACCACAGTCAACCCCCCAGAAAAAAAAAATATGGTTCCGCCATTGCCTATATATATATAAATGAGTAAAATTCATATAATCCCTTATTCAATAAAAAAAAATCTACTAAACCACTTTGTTTAGGTAAAATTTATCAAAAAAAAGATCAATCTTGTCAAATATAACTATGTGTGAGCTACACTCACCAAGAAATAGAGAGTGGATATCTTTTTTTGGGGTTGAAATTTCATGTTATACTTTTTCGTGTTTCACTTTATGTTTCATCATCAAATTTATAATTTTAATAATATCTATTATAAAATAAAAAAATAATTATAATATAAATAATCATAGTCAATATTTATCAATAAAAAATGAATTAAAAAATTATAAGACATAATTTTAAAAAAATCAACCAAAATAATGAATTATTAATTGAAAATAAAAAACTATATATTAAAAAATAATTATAAACCATAATTGAGTGGGGTCAACCCTAAGAATAATCATAAAATTAAACTAAATCACAAAAAAATAAAATTGAAGAAAAAAATATAAGAAAAATTCATAATTTGAAAATGTAACATGGAGTGTAACACAATAGAGTGTAATGGGAAATTGCATGCGATTTTTTTGACCATTGTTACTATTCAAAAAATAATTTAAACTTATATAAATAAAGTTACATATTATTTAACCATTATTATATTCTTTAATTTGGTCAAACTACTACTACTTTGTTATTGTGAAAATATTTTTAATTTTGTATTATTTTTGAAGTATTTGTTGTTAGATGATTAGGTTATTAATTTGAGAAGAGTGTCATGAATTTACCATATATAACAAATGAGACTTTTATACTATTTATTGAGCTGGAGATATACATACATATATACATATATATTTTATTTATCTGAAAAATACGATGGAGTTATATGAAATTTTCCGATATATTTCCATAAAAATAAGGTTACCCATATCCAGTGAAAATATGACTTAGCTTCGGATGAGGGTCTTCTTAACCTTTTCTTTTCATTCATTTAATTTCATAAACTGATCGATATTGAACATTAAAATTTCACCAGCATAAAAGCTGAGAATTTGGAGATATATATGTTTGAGATCACATGGAGATAGGTTGTTCCAGTAAGAATTCAGATTCTCTCACAATATTAATACTAGTTTATTAATCGAATGCTGATGATCCCAATGCCCTATTATTCAACACAACATGTCGGAATCATGCAAGGAATATGTGCTTAGTTATAGATCTAATATTCACCTGCGTACAAAATTTTCTGACACGTATTTCTTTTTCTGAGGGGACATAAATATATTCGAAATATAGATTTGTTACTTTCAGTATATTTTTGGTGGTTAGCTCTTTATATATTAGCTCTCTTGCTTAGAAGGTTATATTATATAGGCTTACTTGCATAAAACATTATAATATTTTATTAATTTTTAGATTTAGACATGATTTTTAAATTTTGGTAATAATATCACAATTTTATATATTGTTGTAATTAAAAAATCAGTGACTTTTCAAATAAATTAAAATTGATGTGGCGTAAAATATTACACGTGTAAATATGAAGTGGATACTCCACGCAATTAAGCTATTAAAATGATGTCGTTGTGATAAGGGTTTAGGAATTTTAGTTCGATCAGGTTTGTGCAATTCCAATCAGAGAAGCAAAATCTTATCTCTCTTCTATGCATCGTATTCACAATTAATTTTTCGAATCATGGAGAAGGTTTTAGGGAGCTAGTATAAATTTCTTGAACCAAAGCAATCGCATTTGATCAACATTAATAAAAATATTTTTTACTAAATTAGATTGACTAATTAGACCTACTCTTTAATTTTGGTCTCTACACATGTAAATTTGGTCGCACTGACTCGACTAGTAATTAAAATATCAGTGATTTTTCAAATAAATTAAAATTGATGTGGTATTAAATATTACACGTGTAAATATGAAGTGGATAGTCCACGTAATTAAGCTATTAAAATGATGTCGTTGTTATAAGGGTTTAGGAATTTTAGTTAAATCGTGTTTGTGCAATTCCAATCAGAGAAGCAAAATCTTATCTCTCTTCTATGCATCGTATTCACAATTAATTTTTTGAATCATGGAGAAGGTTTTAGGGAGCTCGTATCAATTTCTTGAACCAAAACAATCGCATTTGATCACCGTTAATCAAAATATTTTTTACTAAATTAGATTGATTAATTAGACCTACAGAGCCGAAATTGCAATTCCAGCCCCAGGACATGGTCCTCTTTGATTTTGGTCTCTATACATGTAAATTTGGTCGCACTGACTCGACTAGTAATTAAAATATCAGTGATTTTTCAAATAAATTAAAATTGATGTGGTGTTAAATATTACACGTGTAAATATGAAGTGGATACTCCACATAATTAAGCTATTAAAATGATGTCGTTGTTATGCGGGTTTAGGAATTTGAGTTAAATCGGGTTTGTGCAATTCCAATTAGAGAAGCAAAATCTTATCTCTCTTCTATGCATCGTATTCACAATTAATTTTTTGAATCATGGAGAAGGTTTTAGGGAGCTAGTATCAATTTCTTGAACCAAAGCAATCGCATTTGATAACCGTTAATCAAAATATTTTTTACTAAATTAGATTGACTAATTAGACCTACAGAGATAAAATTGCAATTCCAGCCTGAGGACATGGTCCTCTTTGATTTTGGTCTCTATTCATGTAAATTTGGTCGCACTGACTCGACTAGTAATTAAAATATCAGTGATTTTTCAAATAAATTAAAATTCATGTGGTATTAAATATTACACGTGTAAATATGAAGTGGATAGTCCACGTAATTAAGCTATTAAAATGATGTCGTTGTTATAAGGGTTTAGGAATTTTAGTTAAATCGTGTTTGTGCAATTCCAATCAGAGAAGCAAAATCTTATCTCTCTTCTATGCATCGTATTCACAATTAATTTTTTGAATCATGGAGAAGGTTTTAGGGAGCTAGTATCAATTTCTTGAACCAAAACAATCGCATTTGATCACCGTTAATCAAAATATTTTTTACGAAATTAGATTGATTAATTAGACCTACAGAGACGAAATTGCAATTCCAGCCCCAGGACATGGTCCTCTTTGATTTTGGTCTCTATACATGTAAATTTGGTCGCACTGACTCGACTAGTAATTAAAATATCAGTGATTTTTCAAATAAATTAAAATTGATGTGGTGTTAAATATTACACGTGTAAATATGAAGTGGATACTCCTCATAATTAAGCTATTAAAATGATGTCGTTGTTATGCAGGTTTAGGAATTTGAGTTAAATCGGGTTTGTGCAATTCCAATTAGAGAAGCAAAATCTTATCTCTCTTCTATGCATCGTATTCACAATTAATTTTTTGAATCATGGAGAAGGTTTTAGGGAGCTAGTATCAATTTCTTGAACCAAAGCAATCGCATTTGATAACCGTTAATCAAAATATTTTTTACTAAATTAGATTGACTAATTAGACCTACAGAGATAAAATTGCAATTCTAGCCTGAGGACATGGTCCTCTTTGATTTTGGTCTCTATTCATGTAAATTTGGTCGCACTGACTCGACTAGTAATTAAAATATCAGTGATTTTTCAAATAAATTAAAATTCATGTGGTATTAAATATTACACGTGTAAATATGAAGTGGATAGTCCACGTAATTAAGCTATTAAAATGATGTCGTTGTTATAAGGGTTTAGGAATTTTAGTTAAATCGTGTTTGTGCAATTCCAATCAGAGAAGCAAAATCTTATCTCTCTTCTATGCATCGTATTCACAATTAATTTTTTGAATCATGGAGAAGGTTTTAGGGAGCTAATATCAATTTCTTGAACCAAAACAATCGCATTTGATCACCGTTAATCAAAATATTTTTTACTAAATTAGATTGATTAATTAGACCTACAGAGACGAAATTGCAATTCCAGCCCCAGGACATGGTCCTCTTTGATTTTGGTCTCTATACATGTAAATTTGGTCGCACTGACTCGACTAGTAATTAAAATATCAGTGATTTTTCAAATAAATTAAAATTGATGTGGTGTTAAATATTACACGTGTAAATATGAAGTGGATACTCCTCATAATTAAGCTATTAAAATGATGTCGTTGTTATGCGGGTTTAGGAATTTTAGTTAAATCGGGTTTGTGCAATTCCAATTAGAGAAGCAAAATCTTATCTCTCTTCTATGCATCGTATTCACAATTAATTTTTTGAATCATGGAGAAGGTTTTAGGGAGCTAGTATCAATTTCTTGAACCAAAGCAATCGCATTTGATAACCGTTAATCAAAATATTTTTTACTAAATTAGATTGACTAATTAGACCTACAGAGATAAAATTGCAATTCCAGCCTGAGGACATGGTCCTCTTTGATTTTGGTCTCTATTCATGTAAATTTGGTCGCACTGACTCGACTAGTAATTAAAATATCAGTGATTTTTCAAATAACTTAAAATTCATGTGGTATTAAATATTACACGTGTAAATATGAAGTGGATAGTCCACGTAATTAAGCTATTAAAATGATGTCGTTGTTATAAGGGTTTAGGAATTTTAGTTAAATCGTGTTTGTGCAATTCCAATCAGAGAAGCAAAATCTTATCTCTCTTCTATGCATCGTATTCACAATTAATTTTTAGAATCATGGAGAAGGTTTTAGGGAGCTAGTATCATTTTCTTGAACCAAAACAATCGCATTCGATCACCGTTAATCAAAATATTTTTTACTAAATTAGATTGAGTAATTAGACCTACAGAGACGAAATTGCAATTCCAGCCCCAGGACATGGTCCTCTTTGATTTTGGTCTCTATACATGTAAATTTGGTCGCACTGACTCGACTAGTAATTAAAATATCAGTGATTTTTCAAATAAATTAAAATTGATGTGGTGTTAAATATTACACGTGTAAATATGAAGTGGATACTCCTCATAATTAAGCTATTAAAATGATGTCGTTGTTATGCGGGTTTAGGAATTTGACTTAAATCGGGTTTGTGCAATTCCAATTAGAGAAGCAAAATCTTATCTCTCTTCTATGCATCGTATTCACAATTAATTTTTTGAATCATGGAGAAGGTTTTAGGGAGCTAGTATCAATTTCTTGAACCAAAGCAATCGCATTTGATAACCGTTAATCAAAATATTTTTTACTAAATTAGATTGACTAATTAGACCTACAGAGATAAAATTGCAATTCCAGCCTGAGGACATGGTCCTCTTTGATTTTGGTCTCTATTCATGTAAATTTGGTCGCACTGACTCGACTAGTAATTAAAATATCAGTGATTTTTCAAATAAATTAAAATTCATGTGGTATTAAATATTACACGTGTAAATATGAAGTGGATAGTCCACGTAATTAAGCTATTAAAATGATGTCGTTGTTATAAGGGTTTAGGAATTTTAGTTAAATCGTGTTTGTGCAATTCCAATCAGAGAAGCAAAATCTTATCTCTCTTCTATGCATCGTATTCACAATTAATTTTTTGAATCATGGAGAAGGTTTTAGGGAGCTAGTATCATTTTCTTGAACCAAAACAATCGCATTCGTTCACCGTTAATCAAAATATTTTTTACTAAATTAGATTGAGTAATTAGACCTACAGAGACGAAATTGCAATTCCAGCCCCAGGACATGGTCCTCTTTGATTTTGGTCTCTATACATGTAAATTTGGTCGCACTGACTCGACTAGTAATTAAAATATCAGTGATTTTTCAAATAAATTAAAATTGATGTGGTGTTAAATATTACACGTTTAAATATGAAGTGGATACTCCTCATAATTAAGCTATTAAAATGATGTCGTTGTTATGCGGGTTTAGGAATTTCAGTTAAATCGGGTTTGTGCAATTCCAATTAGAGAAGCAAAATCTTATCTCTCTTCTATGCATCGTATTCACAATTAATTTTTTGAATCATGGAGAAGGTTTTAGGGAGCTAGTATCAATTTCTTGAACCAAAGCAATCGCATTTGATAACCGTTAATCAAAATATTTTTTACTAAATTAGATTGACTAATTAGACCTACAGAGATAAAATTGCAATTCCAGCCTGAGGACATGGTCCTCTTTGATTTTGGTCTCTATTCATGTAAATTTGGTCGCACTGACTAGACTAGTAATTAAAATATCAGTGATTTTTCAAATAAATTAAAATTCATGTGGTATTAAATATTACACGTGTAAATATGAAGTGGATAGTCCACGTAATTAAGCTATTAAAATGATGTCGTTGTTATAAGGGTTTAGGAATTTTAGTTAAATCGTGTTTGTGCAATTCCAATCAGAGAAGCAAAATCTTATCTCTCTTCTATGCATCGTATTCACAATTAATTTTTTGAATCATGGAGAAGGTTTTAGGGAGCTAGTATCATTTTCTTGAACCAAAACAATCGCATTCGATCACCGTTAATCAAAATATTTTTTACTAAATTTGATTGATTAATTAGACCTACAGAGACGAAATTGCAATTCCAGCCACAGGACATGGTCCTCTTTGATTTTGGTCTCTATACATGTAAATTTGGTCGCACTGACTCGACTAGTAATTAAAATATCAGTGATTTTTCAAATAAATTAAAATTAATGTGGTGTTAAATATTACACGTGTAAATATGAAGTGGATACTCCACATAATTAAGCTATTAAAATGATGTCGTTGTTATCCGGGTTTAGGAATTTGAGTTAAATCGGGTTTGTGCAATTCCAATTAGAGAAGCAAAATCTTATCTCTCTTCTATGCATCGTATTCACAATTAATTTTTTGAATCATGGAGAAGGTTTTAGGGAGCTAGTATCAATTTCTTGAACCAAAGCAATCGCATTTGATAACCGTTAATCAAAATATTTTTTACTAAATTAGATTGACTAATTAGACCTACAGAGATAAAATTGCAATTCCAGCCTGAGGACATGGTCCTCTTTGATTTTGGTCTCTATTCATGTAAATTTGGTCGCACTGACTCGACTAGTAATTAAAATATCAGTGATTTTTCAAATAAATTAAAATTCATGTGGTATTAAATATTACACGTGTAAATATGAAGTGGATAGTCCACGTAATTAAGCTATTAAAATGATGTCGTTGTTATAAGGGTTTAGGAATTTTAGTTAAATCGTGTTTGTGCAATTCCAATCAGAGAAGCAAAATCTTATCTCTCTTCTATGCATCGTATTCACAATTAATTTTTTGAATCATGGAGAAGGTTTTAGGGAGCTAGTATCATTTTCTTGAACCAAAACAATCGCATTCGATCACCGTTAATCAAAATATTTTTTACTAAATTAGATTGAGTAATTAGACCTACAGAGACGAAATTGCAATTCCAGCCCCAGGACATGGTCCTCTTTGATTTTGGTCTCTATACATGTAAATTTGGTCGCACTGACTCGACTAGTAATTAAAATATCAGTGATTTTTCAAATAAATTAAAATTGATGTGGTGTTAAATATTACACGTGTAAATATGAAGTGGATACTCCTCATAATTAAGCTATTAAAATGATGTCGTTGTTATGCGGGTTTAGGAATTTGAGTTAAATCGGGTTTGTGCAATTCCAATTAGAGAAGCAAAATCTTATCTCTCTTCTATGCATCGTATTCACAATTAATTTTTTGAATCATGTAGAAGGTTTTAGGGAGCTAGTATCAATTTCTTGAACCAAAGCAATCGCATTTGATAACCGTTAATCAAAATATTTTTTACTAAATTAGATTGACTAATTAGACCTACAGAGATAAAATTGCAATTCCAGCCTCAGGACATGGTCCTCTTTGATTTTGGTCTCTATTCATGTAAATTTGGTCGCACTGACTCGACTAGTAATTAAAATATCAGTGATTTTTCAAATAAATTAAAATTCATGTGGTATTAAATATTACACGTGTAAATATGAAGTGGATAGTCCACGTAATTAAGCTATTAAAATGATGTCGTTGTTATAAGGGTTTAGGAATTTTAGTTAAATCGTGTTTGTGCAATTCCAATCAGAGAAGCAAAATCTTATCTCTCTTCTATGCATCGTATTCACAATTAATTTTTTGAATCATGGAGAAGGTTTTAGGGAGCTAGTATCATTTTCTTGAACCAAAACAATCGCATTCGATCACCGTTAATCAAAATATTTTTTACTAAATTAGATTGAGTAATTAGACCTACAGAGACGAAATTGCAATTCCAGCCCCAGTACATGGTCCTCTTTGATTTTGGTCTCTATACATGTAAATTTGGTCGCACTGACTCGACTAGTAATTAAAATATCAGTGATTTTTCAAATAAATTAAAATTGATGTGGTGTTAAATATTACACGTTTAAATATGAAGTGGATACACCTCATAATTAAGCTATTAAAATGATGTCGTTGTTATGCGGGTTTAGGAATTTGAGTTAAATCGGGTTTGTGCAATTCCAATTAGAGAAGCAAAATCTTATCTCTCTTCTATGCATCGTATTCACAATTAATTTTTTGAATCATGGAGAAGGTTTTAGGGAGCTAGTATCAATTTCTTGAACCAAAGCAATCGCATTTGATAACCGTTAATCAAAATATTTTTTACTAAATTAGATTGACTAATTAGACCTACAGAGATAAAATTGCAATTCCAGCCTGAGGACATGGTCCTCTTTGATTTTGGTCTCTATTCATGTAAATTTGGTCGCACTGACTAGACTAGTAATTAAAATATCAGTGATTTTTCAAATAAATTAAAATTCATGTGGTATTAAATATTACACGTGTAAATATGAAGTGGATAGTCCACGTAATTAAGCTATTAAAATGATGTCGTTGTTATAAGGGTTTAGGAATTTTAGTTAAATCGTGTTTGTGCAATTCCAATCAGAGAAGCAAAATCTTATCTCTCTTCTATGCATCGTATTCACAATTAATTTTTTGAATCATGGAGAAGGTTTTAGGGAGCTAGTATCAATTTCTTGAACCAAAGCAATCGCATTTGATAACCGTTAATCAAAATATTTTTTACTAAATTAGATTGACTAATTAGACCTACAGAGATAAAATTGCAATTCCAGCCTGAGGACATGGTCCTCTTTGATTTTGGTCTCTATTCATGTAAATTTGGTCGCACTGACTAGACTAGTAATTAAAATATCAGTGATTTTTCAAATAAATTAAAATTCATGTGGTATTAAATATTACACGTGTAAATATGAAGTGGATAGTCCACGTAATTAAGCTATTAAAATGATGTCGTTGTTATAAGGGTTTAGGAATTTTAGTTAAATCGTGTTTGTGCAATTCCAATCAGAGAAGCAAAATCTTATCTCTCTTCTATGCATCGTATTCACAATTAATTTTTTGAATCATGGAGAAGGTTTTAGGGAGCTAGTATCATTTTCTTGAACCAAAACAATCGCATTCGATCACCGTTAATCAAAATATTTTTTACTAAATTTGATTGATTAATTAGACCTACAGAGACGAAATTGCAATTCCAGCCACAGGACATGGTCCTCTTTGATTTTGGTCTCAATACATGTAAATTTGGTCGCACTGACTCGACTAGTAATTAAAATATCAGTGATTTTTCAAATAAATTAAAATTAATGTGGTGTTAAATATTACACGTGTAAATATGAAGTGGATACTCCACATAATTAAGCTATTAAAATGATGTCGTTGTTATCCGGGTTTAGGAATTTGAGTTAAATCGGGTTTGTGCAATTCCAATTAGAGAAGCAAAATCTTATCTCTCTTCTATGCATCGTATTCACAATTAATTTTTTGAATCATGGAGAAGGTTTTAGGGAGCTAGTATCAATTTCTTGAACCAAAGCAATCGCATTTGATAACCGTTAATCAAAATATTTTTTACTAAATTAGATTGACTAATTAGACCTACAGAGATAAAATTGCAATTCCAGCCTGAGGACATGGTCCTCTTTGATTTTGGTCTCTATTCATGTAAATTTGGTCGCACTGACTCGACTAGTAATTAAAATATCAGTGATTTTTCAAATAAATTAAAATTCATCTGGTATTAAATATTACACGTGTAAATATGAAGTGGATAGTCCACGTAATTAAGCTATTAAAATGATGTCGTTGTTATAAGGGTTTAGGAATTTTAGTTAAATCGTGTTTGTGCAATTCCAATCAGAGAAGCAAAATCTTATCTCTCTTCTATGCATCGTATTCACAATTAATTTTTTGAATCATGGAGAAGGTTTTAGGGAGCTAGTATCATTTTCTTGAACCAAAACAATCGCATTCGATCACCGTTAATCAAAATATTTTTTACTAAATTAGATTGAGTAATTAGACCTACAGAGACGAAATTGCAATTCCAGCCCCAGGACATGGTCCTCTTTGATTTTGGTCTCTATACATGTAAATTTGGTCGCACTGACTCGACTAGTAATTAAAATATCAGTGATTTTTCAAATAAATTAAAATTGATGTGGTGTTAAATATTATACGTGTAAATATGAAGTGGATACTCCTCATAATTAAGCTATTAAAATGATGTCGTTGTTATGCGGGTTTAGGAATTTGACTTAAATCGGGTTTGTGCAAATCCAATTAGAGAAGCAAAATCTTATCTCTCTTCTATGCATCGTATTCACAATTAATTTTTTGAATGATGGAGAAGGTTTTAGAGAGCTAGTATCAATTTCTTGAACCAAAGCACTCGCATTTGATCACGTTTAATCAAAATATTTTTTACTAAATTTGATTGACTAATTAGACCTACAGAGACAAAATTGCAATTCCAGCCCCAAGACATGGTCCTCTTTGATTTTGGTCTCTATACATGTAAATTTTGTTGCACTGACTCGACTAGTAATTAAAATATCAGTGATTTTTCAAATAAATTAAAATTCATGTGGTATTAAATATTACACGTGTAAATATGAAGTGGATAGTCCACGTAATTAAGCTATTAAAATGATGTCGTTGTTATAAGGGTTTAGGAATTTTAGTTAAATCGTGTTTGTGCAATTCCAATCAGAGAAGCAAAATCTTATCTCTCTTCTATGCATCGTATTCACAATTAATTTTTTGAATCATGGAGAAGGTTTTAGGGAGCTAGTATCATTTTCTTGAACCAAAACAATCGCATTCGATCACCGTTAATCAAAATATTTTTTACTAAATTTGATTGATTAATTAGACCTACAGAGACGAAATTGCAATTCCAGCCACAGGACATGGTCCTCTTTGATTTTGGTCTCTATACATGTAAATTTGGTCGCACTGACTCGACTAGTAATTAAAATATCAGTGATTTTTCAAATAAATTAAAATTAATGTGGTGTTAAATATTACACGTGTAAATATGAAGTGGATACTCCACATAATTAAGCTATTAAAATGATGTCGTTGTTATCCGGGTTTAGGAATTTGAGTTAAATCGGGTTTGTGCAATTCCAATTAGAGAAGCAAAATCTTATCTCTCTTCTATGCATCGTATTCACAATTAATTTTTTGAATCATGGAGAAGGTTTTAGGGAGCTAGTATCAATTTCTTGAACCAAAGCAATCGCATTTGATAACCGTTAATCAAAATATTTTTTACTAAATTAGATTGACTAATTAGACCTACAGAGATAAAATTGCAATTCCAGCCTGAGGACATGGTCCTCTTTGATTTTGGTCTCTATTCATGTAAATTTGGTTGCACTGACTCGACTAGTAATTAAAATATCAGTGATTTTTCAAATAAATTAAAATTGATGTGGTATTAAATATTACACGTGTAAATATGAAGTGGATAGTCCACGTAATTAAGCTATTAAAATGATGTCGTTGTTATAAGGGTTTAGGAATTTTAGTTAAATCTTTTTTGTGCAATTCCAATCAGAGAAGCGAAATCTTATCTCTCTTCTATGCACCGTATTCACAATTAATTTTTTGAATCATGGAGAAGGTTTTAGGGAGCTAGTATCATTTTCTTGAACCAAAACAATCGCATTTGATCACCGTTAATCAAAATATTTTTTACTAAATTAGATAGATTAATTAGACCTACAGAGACGAAATTGCAATTCCAGCCCCAGGACATGGTCCTCTTTGATTTTGGTCTCTATACATGTAAATTTGGTCGCACTGACTCGACTAGTAATTAAAATATCAGTGATTTTTCAAATAAATTAAAATTGATGTGGTGTTAAATATTACACGTGTAAATATGAATTGGATACTCCACATAATTAAGCTATTAAAATGATGTCGTTGTTATACGGGTATAGGAATTTGAGTTAAATCGGGTTTGTGCAATTCCAATTAGAGAAGCAAAATCTTATCTCTCTTCTATGCATCGTATTCACAATTAATTTTTTGAATCATGGAGAAGGTTTTAGGGAGCTAGTATCAATTTCTTGAACCAAAGCAATCGCATTTGATAACCGTTAATCAAAATATTTTTTACTAAATTAGATTGACTAATTAGACCTACAGAGATAAAATTGCAATTCCAGCCTGAGGACATGGTCCTCTTTGATTTTGGTCTCTATTCATGTAAATTTGGTCGCACTGACTCGACTAGTAATTAAAATATCAGTGATTTTTCAAATAAATTAAAATTAATGTGGTGTTAAATATTACACGTGTAAATATGAAGTGGATACTCCACATAATTAAGCTATTAAAATGATGTCGTTGTTATCCGGGTTTAGGAATTTGAGTTAAATCGGGTTTGTGCAATTCCAATTAGAGAAGCAAAATCTTATCTCTCTTCTATGCATCGTATTCACAATTAATTTTTTGAATCATGGAGAAGGTTTTAGGGAGCTAGTATCAATTTCTTGAACCAAAGCAATCGCATTTGATAACCGTTAATCAAAATATTTTTTACTAAATTAGATTGACTAATTAGACCTACAGAGATAAAATTGCAATTCCAGCCTGAGGACATGGTCCTCTTTGATTTTGGTCTCTATTCATGTAAATTTGGTCGCCCTGACTCGACTAGTAATTAAAATATCAGTGATTTTTCAAATAAATTAAAATTGATGTGGTATTAAATATTACACGTGTAAATATGAAGTGGATAGTCCACGTAATTAAGCTATTAAAATGATGTCGTTGTTATAAGGGTTTAGGAATTTTAGTTAAATCTTTTTTGTGCAATTCCAATCAGAGAAGCAAAATCTTATCTCTCTTCTATGCATCGTATTCACAATTAATTTTTTGAATCATGGAAACGGTTTTAGGGAGCTAGTATCATTTTCTTGAACCAAAACAATCGCATTGGATCACCGTTAATCAAAATATTTTTTACTAAATTAGATTGATTAATAAGACCTACAGAGACGAAATTGCAATTCCAGCCCCAGGACATGGTCCTCTTTGATTTTGGTCTCTATTCATGTAAATTTGGTCGCACTGACTCGACTAGTAATTAAAATATCAGTGATTTTTCAAATAAATTAAAATTAATGTGGTGTTAAATATTACACGTGTAAATATGAAGTGGATACTCCACATAATTAAGCTATTAAAATGATGTCGTTGTTATCCGGGTTTAGGAATTTGAGTTAAATCGGGTTTGTGCAATTCCAATTAGAGAAGCAAAATCTTATCTCTCTTCTATGCATCGTATTCACAATTAATTTTTTGAATCATGGAGAAGGTTTTAGGGAGCTAGTATCAATTTCTTGAACCAAAGCAATCGCATTTGATAACCGTTAATCAAAATATTTTTTACTAAATTAGATTGACTAATTAGACCTACAGAGATAAAATTGCAATTCCAGCCTGAGGACATGGTCCTCTTTGATTTTGGTCTCTATTCATGTAAATTTGGTCGCCCTGACTCGACTAGTAATTAAAATATCAGTGATTTTTCAAATAAATTAAAATTGATGTGGTATTAAATATTACACGTGTAAATATGAAGTGGATAGTCCACGTAATTAAGCTATTAAAATGATGTCGTTGTTATAAGGGTTTAGGAATTTTAGTTAAATCTTTTTTGTGCAATTCCAATCAGAGAAGCAAAATCTTATCTCTCTTCTATGCATCGTATTCACAATTAATTTTTTGAATCATGGAGACGGTTTTAGGGAGCTAGTATCATTTTTTTGAACCAAAACAATCGCATTGGATCACCGTTAATCAAAATATTTTTTACTAAATTAGATTGATTAATTAGACCTACAGAGACGAAATTGCAATTCCAGCCCCAGGACATGGTCCTCTTTGATTTTGGTCTCTATACATGTAAATTTGGTCGCACTGACTCGTCTAGTAATTAAAATATCAGTGATTTTTCAAATAAATTAAAATTGATGTGGTGTTAAATATTACACGTGTAAATATGAAGTGGATACTCCACATAATTAAGCTATTAAAATGATGTCGTTGTTATACGGGTTTAGGAATTTGAGTTAAATCGGGTTTGTGCAATTCCAATTAGAGAAGCAAAATCTTATCTCTCTTCTATGCATCGTATTCACAATTAATTTTTTGAATCATGGAGACGGTTTTAGGGAGCTAGTATCAATTTCTTGAACCAAAGCAATCGCATTTGATAACCGTTAATCAAAATATTTTTTACTAAATTAGATTGACTAATTAGACCTACAGAGATAAAATTGCAATTCCAGCCTGAGGACATGGTCCTCTTTGATTTTGGTCTCTATTCATGTAAATTTGGTTACACTGACTCGACTAGTAATTAAAATATCAGTGATTTTTCAAATAAATTAAAATTGATGTGGTATTAAATATTACACGTGTAAATATGAAGTGGATAGTCCACGTAATTAAGCTATTAAAATGATGTCGTTGTTATAAGGGTTTAGGAATTTTAGTTAAATCTTTTTTGTGCAATTCCAATCAGAGAAGCAAAATCTTATCTCTCTTCTATGCACCGTATTCACAATTAATTTTTTGAATCATGGAGAAGGTTTTAGGGAGCTAGTATCATTTTCTTGAACCAAAACAATCGCATTTGATCACCGTTAATCAAAATATTTTTTACTAAATTAGATAGATTAATTAGACCTACAGAGACGAAATTGCAATTCCAGCCCCAGGACATGGTCCTCTTTGATTTTGGTCTCTATACATGTAAATTTGGTCGCACTGACTCGACTAGTAATTAAAATATCAGTGATTTTTCAAATAAATTAAAATTGATGTGGTGTTAAATATTACTCGTGTAAATATGAATTGGATACTCCACATAATTAAGCTATTAAAATGATGTCGTTGTTATACGGGTTTAGGAATTTGAGTTAAATCGGGTTTGTGCAATTCCAATTAGAGAAGCAAAATCTTATCTCTCTTCTATGCATCGTATTCACAATTAATTTTTTGAATCATGGAGACGGTTTTAGGGAGCTAGTATCAATTTCTTGAACCAAAGCAATCGCATTTGATAACCGTTAATCAAAATATTTTTTACTAAATTAGATTGACTAATTAGACCTACAGAGATAAAATTGCAATTCCAGCCTGAGGACATGGTCCTCTTTGATTTTGGTCTCTATTCATGTAAATTTGGTTACACTGACTCGACTAGTAATTAAAATATCAGTGATTTTTCAAATAAATTAAAATTGATGTGGTATTAAATATTACACGTGTAAATATGAAGTGGATAGTCCACGTAATTAAGCTATTAAAATGATGTCGTTGTTATAAGGGTTTAGGAATTTTAGTTAAATCTTTTTTGTGCAATTCCAATCAGAGAAGCAAAATCTTATCTCTCTTCTATGCACCGTATTCACAATTAATTTTTTGAATCATGGAGAAGGTTTTAGGGAGCTAGTATCATTTTCTTGAACCAAAACAATCGCATTTGATCACCGTTAATCAAAATATTTTTTACTAAATTAGATAGATTAATTAGACCTACGGAGACGAAATTGCAATTCCAGCCCCAGGACATGGTCCTCTTTGATTTTGGTCTCTATACATGTAAATTTGGTCGCACTGACTCGACTAGTAATTAAAATATCAGTGATTTTTCAAATAAATTAAAATTGATGTGGTGTTAAATATTACTCGTGTAAATATGAATTGGATACTCCACATAATTAAGCTATTAAAATGATGTCGTTGTTATACGGGTTTAGGAATTTGAGTTAAATCGGGTTTGTGCAATTCCAATTAGAGAAGCAAAATCTTATCTCTCTTCTATGCATCGTATTCACAATTAATTTTTTGAATCATGGAGAAGGTTTTAGGGAGCTAGTATCAATTTCTTGAACCAAAACAATCGCATTTGATAACCGTTAATCAAAATATTTTTTACTAAATTAGATTGACTAATTAGACCTACAGAGATAAAATTGCAATTCCAGCCTGAGGACATGGTCCTCTTTGATTTTGGTCTCTATTCATGTAAATTTGGTCGCACTGACTCGACTAGTAATTAAAATATCAGTGATTTTTCAAATAAATTAAAATTGATGTGGTATTAAATATTACACGTGTAAATATGAAGTGGATAGTCCACGTAATTAAGCTATTAAAATGATGTCGTTGTTATAAGGGTTTAGGAATTTTAGTTAAATCTTTTTTGTGCAATTCCAATCAGAGAAGCAAAATCTTATCTCTCTTCTATGCATCGTATTCACAATTAATTTTTTGAATCATGGAGAAGGTTTTAGGGAGCTAGTATCATTTTCTTGAACCAAAACAATCGCATTTGATCACCGTTAATCAAAATATTTTTTACTAAATTAGATTGATTAATTAGACCTACAGAGACGAAATTGCAATTCCAGCCCCAGGACATGGTCCTCTTTGATTTTGGTCTCTATACATGTAAATTTGGTCGCACTGACTCGACTAGTAATTAAAATATCAGTGATTTTTCAAATAAATTAAAATTGATGTGGTGTTAAATATTACACGTGTAAATATGAAGTGGATACTCCACATAATTAAGCTATTAAAATGATGTCGTTGTTATACGGGTTTAGGAATTTGAGTTAAATCGGGTTTGTGCAATTCCAATTAGAGAAGCAAAATCTTATCTCTCTTCTATGCATCGTATTCACAATTAATTTTTTGAATCATGGAGAAGGTTTTAGGGAGCTAGTATCAATTTCTTGAACCAAAGCAATCGCATTTGATAACCGTTAATCAAAATATTTTTTACTAAATTAGATTGACTAATTCAACCTACAGAGATAAAATTGCAATTCCAGCCTCAGGACATGGTCCTCTTTGATTTTGGTCTCTATTCATGTAAATTTGGTCGCACTGACTAGACTAGTAATTAAAATATCAGTGATTTTTCAAATAAATTAAAATTGATGTGGTGTTAAATATTACACGTGTAAATATGAAGTGGATACTCCACATAATTAAGCTATTAAAATGATGTCGTTGTTACACGGGTTTAGGAATTTGAGTTAAATCGGGTTTGTGCAATTCCAAATAGAGAAGCAAAATCTTATCTCTCTTCTATGCATCGTATTCACAATTAATTTTTTGAATCATGGAGAAGGTTTTAGGGAGCTAGTATCAATTTCTTGAACCAAAGTAATCGCATTTGATAACCGTTAATCAAAATATTTTTTACTAAATTAGATTGACTAATTAGACCTACAAAGATAAAATTGCAATTCCAGCCTCAGGACATGGTCCTCTTTGATTTTGGTCTCTATTCATGTAAATTTGGTCGCACTGACTCGACTAGTAATTAAAATATCAGTGATTTTTCAAATAAATTAAAATTGATGTGGTGTTAAATATTACACGTGTAAATATGCAGTGGATAGTCCACGTAATTAAGCTATTAAAATGATGTCGTTGTTATAAGGGTTTAGGAATTTTAGTTAAATCGTGTTTGTGCAATTCCAATCAGAGAAGCAAAATCTTATCTCTCTTCTATGCATCGTATTCACAATTAATTTTTTGAATCATGGAGAAGGTTTTAGGGAGCTAGTATCAATTTCTTGAACCAAAACAATTGCATTTGATCACCGTTAATCAAAATATTTTTTACTAAATTAGATTGATTAATTAGACCTACAGAGACGAAATTGCAATTCCAGCCCCAGGACATGGTCCTCTTTGATTTTGGTCTCTATACATGTAAATTTTGTTGCACTGACTCGACTAGTAATTAAAATATCAGTGATTTTTCAAATAAATGAAAATTGATGTGGTGTTAAATATTACACGTGTAAATATGAAGTGGATACTCCAAAAAATTAGGCTATTAAAATGATGTCGTTGTTATAAGGGTTTTGGAATTTTAGTTAAATCGGGTTTGTGCAATTCCAATCAGAGAAACAAAATCTTATATCTCTTCTATACATCGTCTTCACAATTAATTTTTTGAATCATGGAGAAGGTTTTAGGGAGCTAGTATCAATTATTTGAACCAAAGCAATTGCATTTGATCACCGTTAAATCAAAATATTTTTTACTAAATTAGATTGACTAATTATACCTACAGAGACGAAATTGCAATTCCAACACTAGGATATGGTCCTCTTTGATTTTGGTCTCTATTCATGTAAATTTGGTCGCACTGACTCGACTAGTAATTAAAATATCAGTGATTTTTCAAATAATTTAAAATTGATATGGTATTAAATATTACACGTGTAAATATGAAGTGGATAGTCCACGTAATTAAGCTATTAAAATGATGTCGTTGTTATAAGGGTTTAGGAATTTTAGTTAAATCGTGTTTGTGCAATTCCAATCAGAGAAGCAAAATCTTATGTCTCTTCTATGCATCGTATCCACAATTAATTTTTTGAATCATGGAGAAGGTTTTAGGGAGCTAGTATCAATTTCTTGAACTAAAACAATCGCATTCGATCACCGTTAATCAAAATATTTTTTACTAAATTAGATTGATTAATTAGACCTACAGAGACGAAATTGCAATTCCAGCCTGAGGACATGGTCCTCTTTGATTTTGGTCTCTATACATGTAAATTTGGTCGCATTGACTCGACTAGTAATTAAAATATCAGTGATTTTTCAAATAAATTAAAATTGATGTGGTGTTAAATATTACACGTGTAAATATGAAGTGGATATTCCACATAATTAAGCTATTAAAATGATGTCGTTGTTATCCGGGTTTAGGAATTTGAGTTAAATCGGGTTTGTGCAATTCCAATTAGAGAAGCAAAATCTTATCTCTCTTCTATGCATCGTATTCACAATTAATTTTTTGAATCATGGAGAAGGTTTTAGGGAGCTAGTATCAATTTCTTGAACCAAAGCAATCGCATTTGATAACCGTTAATCAAAATATTTTTTACTAAATTAGATTGACTAATTAGACCTACAGAGATAAAATTGCAATTCCAGCCTGAGGACATGGTCCTCTTTGATTTTGGTCTCTATTCATGTAAATTTGGTCGCACTGACTCGACTAATAATTAAAATATCAGTGATTTTTCAAATAAATTAAAATTGATGTGGTGTTAAATATTACACGTGTAAATATGAAGTGGATAGTCCACGTAATTAAGC
The DNA here is from genome assembly GCA_026008535.1 of Perilla frutescens. Classification (NCBI taxonomy): domain Eukaryota; kingdom Viridiplantae; phylum Streptophyta; class Magnoliopsida; order Lamiales; family Lamiaceae; genus Perilla; species Perilla frutescens. The sequence continues at coordinate 39,372,380 of BRKX01000019.1, forward strand.
TATTAAAATGATGTCGTTGTTATAAGGGTTTAGGAATTTTAGTTAAATTGTGTTTGTGCAATTCCAATCAGAGAAGCAAAATCTTATCTCTCTTCTATGCATCGTATTCACAATTAATTTTTTGAATCATGGAGAAGGTTTTAGGGAGCTAGTATCAATTTCTTGAACCAAAACAATCGCATTTGATCACCGTTAATCAAAATATTTTTTACTAAATTAGATTGATTAATTAGACCTACAGAGACGAAATTGCAATTCCAGCCCCAGGACATGGTCCTCTTTGATTTTGGTCTCTATACATGTAAATTTGGTCGCACTGACTCGACTAGTAATTAAAATATAAGTGATTGTTCGAATAAATTAAAATTGATGTGGTGTTAAATATTACACGTGTAAATATGAAGTGGATATTCCACATAATTAAGCTATTAAAATGATGTCGTTGTTATAAGGGTTTAGGAATTTGAGTTAAATCGGGTTTGTGCAATTCCAATTAGAGAAGCAAAATCTTATCTCTCTTCTATGCATCGTATTCACAATTAATTTTTTGAATGATGGAGAAGGTTTTAGAGAGCTAGTATCAATTTCTTGAACCAAAGCAATCGCATTTGATCACGTTTAATCAAAATATTTTTTACTAAATTAGATTGACTAATTAGACCTACAGAGACAAAATTGCAATTCCAGCCCCAAGACATGGTCCTCTTTGATTTTGGTCTCTATACATGTAAATTTTGTTGCACTGACTCGACTAGTAATTAAAATATCAGTGATTTTTCAAATAAATTAAAATTGATTTGGTGTTAAATATTACAAGTGTAAATATGAAGTGGATACTCCAAAAAATTAGGATATTAAAATGATGTCGTTGTTATAAGGGTTTAGGAATTTTAGTTAAATCGGGTTTGTGCAATTCCAATCAGAGAAGCAAAATCTTATATCTCTTCTATGCATCGTCTTCACAATTAATTTTTTGAATCATGGAGAAGGTTTTAGGGAGCTAGTATCAATTATTTGAACCAAAGCAATTGCATTTGATCTCCGTTAAATCAAAATATTTTTTACTAAATTAGATTGACTAATTAGACCTATAGAGACGAAATTGCAATTCCAACACCAGGATATGGTCCTCTTTGATTTTGGTCTCTATACATGCAAATTTGGTCGCACTAACTCGACTAGCATATGCAAAAATATTATTTTAGTGCAAAAAAATACAGTTTTAGTTTGATAAGACTATAAATAACAGCAACCACCCAACCATACAACCACTTCAATATTTAATTAATTTATCTCTCTTCCACATCATCAATATTCATTCAACCCAACTACACATATTGTGCATGTTTTATTCCATGACCACCCAACCACCTAACCACAACATTATATATTATTATTTTCGTGTGAAATATTTATCTAGGAAAAAATATAGTAAAATTGGGATAGACAAGAGATTTAAAATCTAGTAGTTATTTGGGCAATCTATACTTACTTTACACGATACCTATGTTGTAGGGCCCACAGAATCATATATTATTCTAAAAAACTTACAACTTTTGTATTTGTAATTAAAATATCATGCATTAAATTTGGTCAAACTAATTTATATCTCATGTACTTTCTGTTTTTTTTTTTATTTAATCAAGCTTCTACAAGAAATAAATTCATTTAATTCAATCGACGTAGTGAACTAGTGAAACTATTCAACCTAAAAACAAATCGTAACATTCATAGTAATTCTAATTTAATCATAGCATAGTTCATCCACTAGTATTGTTCAAGTAATTTTTGAAATTAATCTTAGATTTTTAAAAATAATCGTAGCATTTTTAAAATAATCATACCCATAAGCATAGCTTTGTTGTTACAAAATAATCATAGCTACTTAAGTAATCGTAGCTTTGTTGTTACAAAATCATCGTACCGATAATCGTAGTTTTGTTGTTACAAAATAATCGTAGCATTTTTAAAAAGTAACTATAGACTTTTTAAATTAATCATAGCTACTTAAATAGCTATTTAATCATACCTACTTAATCATGGCTATTTAACTGTAGATATTTAATTGTGGTCATTTAATCGTGGATATTTAATTATACCCATAATTGTATGCATATTTAATCGTATTTCAAATTTAAATTTGGACTCACATACAATGTAATATATATATATATATATAGGGGTTGGTTATAATAGGAACTAAGTTTGGTACGAGAACGTGAGAACGGGCTTGTTTAGTGTAATTTCAGCGCTTTTCTTATTTTATTTTGGTGCTAAATCATCTAGCACTAAAATACAATAAGAAAAACATTAAAAATAAAAATTAAAAAATTGCATCAAAATACAGTAAGAAAAGCACTAAAATTACACTAAGCAAGTCCGTTCTCACGTTCCTACATGAAGCACTGTTCTCATTTGAACCAAATCCTAAGGGAAAGTTGATGTGTAATGAGTAATAAATGTCAAAGTATACATACCCAATGATTGAGTGTTGGGACCAAGTGTGTCATATGAGTATTTGAGACATTTACAATCCAAATTGTACAGAAAACTCTCTATTCTTAAAAGTTGATTATTTTCCCAATCCCTATTTACTTTTGCCCATTTTTATCAATTTCCACATTCTTTTAAACGACATAAAATAAAAATTTATTGTTTAGATATCTAGAAAACTAGAGAAAAAAATAGATAATTTTAAAGTTTGTTAAAATATAGCAAAATTGATGTCTATTTATAGAGAATGAAAAAAATATTAATTTTGGTATCTTATTTATTTATTTTTATTATATTATATAAAAGATATATCATGTTTATATATCTAAATAAAATTAATTGACCATAATAGAATGGAAACATTGGTCAAAGTGATGGTTGCTTTGAGACCTATGGTGACACAAGATGGCAGTTGTTGACCACCCGAGGTTGGAGGTAAGCATTTTTTCCTTTTCTTTTATTTTTAAATTTATTGATGTGGACGGCGATCACATGGTTGTGGTCGTCGTTAAAGGCAGTCTAAGAAACATTATTTCTTGGAGTGAATTTTATGTTTTTAAGCTTTGGAGGGAAAACTCACCTTTTGGAGGGAATAAATGCCACGAGTGTACCTCCATTCATCTATACATACAATTATGCACTCAATAAAACACAAGAATAAATGCCACAAAAACACGAGAATATTGCACTCACTATAAAAAACAATGTCTAGGACATCTTTTAGCAAACAAAACAACATATATTTTTTAGTGTGTTTTTGTGAAAAGGTTGTGCGTGCGTATGTTTCAATTCAACCAATTCAACCAAGAAGTAAAGGTACAACACTGCAAGAAAAGAAAACTGACAAAATTCAACAAACAAAATTAGGTTGAAATAGCCTAAAATTCGTTGGAATAGAAAATTTGACCACAACACAACACCACGGAGTAGTGCCCCAAATGCCCCCGAAACATCCTTCCATGAGAGCGAAACTTGCTCCTGCCAAGAATCGAACACGACATCTCCTAGCAGGTCTAGGAAGCATTAAGTCACTGCGTTAAAGTCATTACGTTTGAATTACACGGCATATTATACAGGGTTAATTGCCAAATAAATCACCAGGTTTTCACCCTTTTACAAATTAGACACCACGTTTGAACTTAGTCAATTACAACATTACGTTTTTTTTTTTGTGTGGGATTAAACATCCCCAATTTTTCCGCCGAGTTAAATATGACGTATTTGGTCTAAAAACCACGTTGACAGCCACATTAACACACACGTGTAATGAACGACGCCGGTTTTGTTAGTTTTCTCAATATATTTTATATATTTAGAAATAATAATTATATAAAATGATTTTTTTCAACAAAAAGAAGAAAAAGTAACAAAAAAGACGTCATTTGTTGCACGTGTGTGTTGACGTAACTGCCAACGTGATTTTTAGACCAAATACGTCATACTTAACTCGCCGAAAAAATTAGGGATGTTTAATCCCACACAAATTAGAACGTGGTGTTACAATTGACTAGATTTAAATGTGGTGTCTAATTTGCAAAAAGGTGTAAATGTGGTGATTTATTTAGCAATTAACCCTTTATAATAATATGTCTTTTTTAGAGTTTCTTTATTTCTAAATATATTAATATTATAAATAATATATATATATATATAAATAATCAAATATAAATATTATTTTCTATATATATCTAAAATAATTAAACTAATATAACTTTATGATTATCCTCATATCTAATGAAACTTCACTTAGTTAAATAATTAATTTCTCAGGAAATATGATTATCTTTAAATTTAAATTCACCAGTTTTTTTTATTTAATTAATGCATTCTTTTTTATTACGAAATTCCAATTCAGGATGGTAATTAATGTTATATATTTACTAAAAACAACTTACAAAATATTATTTCAGTTTTATTAGCAACAACGTATATCTTATATACAACATTATAATTAATTAACTCCGTTAATTTCGATCAACACTTTTATAGTATTCTTCGTTTTAAACTTAAATTATTATTTTTGAGGTAAATTCATCCTTTAACGTCAAATTTTTGGGTTCTATTGAATTATAATATAATTTAAATAACTATTAAATTATGGCAAGTTATTTGTTCTTTTCTACACTTATAATTAATCAAATATAAAACAATTCAGAAAGTTTTCAAACATTTAATTTAAGTAATTATTCAAAATAATTAACATTATATATGATAAAAGTAAAATGAAATGTAAATTACACTTAGTAAGATTTATTTATCAAAAGCTGAACATTTATTTATGCTCGAGATTGTCTTATTTTAATTTTTATATTTTAAAAATAAATTACATTATTTGAAATCAAGATCAATATTTTTTTAAAAAAATTTAGATCATATTTTCCTTTTGTTATGGAACATTAATTAAATTATATTTCACAATTGATAAATTTGTACTTTCGAAGATATATATAGATTATATATATATACAATATTCACAATGGAATTCACAATTAATAGATTTACTTATAGTTATTTTTTCTATAAAATAAATTATTTTAGTGTTTTCTTAGTATTTTGTAATTATAATATGCTTATAATAACATTCAATTTCACATATTATAATATTTTTAGTAAAATCATACAAATTATTACACGCACGTAATCATACATACATATATTGGAGAAGTTGGTTGCATGTATTCTGAAAATGGTCTCCAATACATTAAGATGTATATAAACTTTATGAATATAGATATATTAGGACATGTACTGACATGTTGAATCTATGACATTTTAGAAGTGATATTTTTCATTATTATAAGTCATTTTTTGATTAAAAAATATGAATTCAAAATTAAAAAGCATACCATGATTTTGATTATATTTTTTTCTATAGTACCTTTACATAAAATAAACGCAATACTTCTCAATATTAAAAATATTACTTTATTAAAAGTGTTACGGGTGGGATATGAGATTATAGCTCCTTAATTAAGATTAATTTGTAACTAGCGATTTTAGATCTTCTGGACATACAACAGAAAGTATATTAATATAAATTTATGGGGATAATTTCACTTTAGTCCCATTAAATTAGGGTCAAAACACTTTTGGTCCCATATCTTACGTTTTTTATCTTATAGTTTATTAACTCGACACTTTTCGTCCCCAAGTGTTTTTTTATATATTTTTAGTCCTAAAACTAATAGTATATTTTTTCTTATATTTTTTTCAATGTTTTTCTCCGTATATTTTGTCGAGAATTTTGCTGAACAAAAACTGTATATTAACAAGAAGTTGAAATGATTTTGTTAGGCATTTTGTGTTAGCAAAAGGAAAAGATTTTGTAGTAAAGGAAAGATTATTTTATGTAATTGATTGATTTATTTCCATGTAGTATTATTTCCTTATGTAGAATAGCATTGTCTATTTATTGTAATGTAAATCCTTTTATGAAATATACAATAATGTTCTGTTCATACAAGAGTTTACATGGTATCAAAGCAGTCATTTAGATCCAATACAATCTAACCAAATCCCGCATATTTCTGAACTCAGAAACCAACTTCATTATCGTTCAATCTTCAATCACCAATCCAAACCATCTTCAATCAGAAAGATGTCAATTACCAACACTGAAGACAGTAGCAACACATCAGATGAACTCGCCCTGCAAATTGCAAAGATTCTTAAGCATGGAATCAATTCAACACCAAACCAAACACCACAATCAGAAAAAATAACACTCAACATCAAATTAAATGGAGAAAGTTATCCACTCTGGGCACGACTTATGCAAGTCGAAATTGGAGTTAGAGGAAGAACATGACACATCACCGGAGCATCCCGAGTTCCAACGACAGACGAATCTGCCATTCTCTGGTGGGAACAGATGGACTTTGGGGTGTTCTCTTGGATTCTACACAACATCGAACCCAATCTAGTTAACAATGTTGCCGAATATCAAACAGCGCAAGGCACTCTGGGATGCTCTGGCGGTGACGTATGGGAGCGGAGGCGATGCACTACATATTTATGACCTGCACAACCAAGCAAGTCGACAAAATCAAGAAAATCAAACTTTAGAACAATATTGGAACACACTTCAAGGACTTTGGCTTGCAATCGATCGAAGACACCCAAACCCCATGAAACACGATGAGGATATCTCTGCCTACAATCGTATTGTTCAAGAGCATCGATTGTTCAATTTTCTCAGAGGTCTTGATAGGAGATATGATGCAGCACGCCGAGAAGTTCTCCGTCTTGAGCCTCTTCCCTCAGTTGAGTCAGCGTACGCCACTATCCGCAAGGAGGCCGCTCGGATCTGAATATTAAGATCGGCAACTTTCGAGATAGTTGACTTTCCATCATCGGGGGATATAGGAACTGGGTTACTCTCTAAAACCCACGGTCGAGGACAACGGCGATCGGACTACAAACCGGCCAAACCACCCATCGACAAATCAAAATTACATTGTTCTCACTGCGGTATGACGAAGCATACTAAAGAGACATGTTTCAAGCTCTTGGGCTATCCGGAATGGTGGGAGGATGGACACAAGCGCGGCAAATTGAACAACAGTGGGAAAGCCGCCGTCGCCATGGGCAACTCCGTGGCTACCGACAGCGGCGACGGTCACCGTGGGGCTGGACACAGTGGGGATGATTAAGGGTTTGCTGCTTTTAGGTGTGTAGGCAGTGCTGAGAAACAGACAACTGAAGAAGGAGGCAGCACAACAACATGTAAAGGGGGATTTGAGGGTTTCTTAAATCCCTCATCCCTTAAATTACCATATAGCCCCTCCCAAAATATTCCAATTGCTTATAGATCCACATTCTGTACTAAGAAAGATTCACAATGGATTTTTGACTGTGGGGCCACTGACACCATGACATATGACCCTGCTGATCTTACCGACATTGGGGCCACTACCAAACAAAAAATGCATACTGCTAATGGGGGTTTTTCTTTAGTCAATGGGACTGGTGAGGCTAAGATATCTCCAAACATAAAATTGCCGTGTATATATGTGCCCTCTTTAGCCTGTAAACTTCTCTCTGTCAGCCAAGTTACCCGTGAACTTAATTGTCGTACACTGATGTATTCTACCTCTTGTATCTTACAGGATATTCATACACAGGAGATCATTGGGCGTGCACTGAGCAAGGAGGATTGAATGCGGTGGATGAGGTGTCTCAACACGGTGTTACTAGGCTTGCTCATGGGACTCAGGACCGACAAATCTGGCTTTGACATCGCCGGTTAGGGCATCCATCTGTTGGATATCTCAAACAATTATTTCCGTCTTTATTTTCTAATAACACACATTTGTCGCGTGAAACGTGTATTTTGGCTAAAAGCCACCGCACTACATTTCACCCGAACAATACTAGAGTTGCGTCTATGTTTTCTTTAGTTCATTCCGATGTGTGGGGTCCTGCTCCTGATTCAGAATCTTCCGACTTTCACTATTTTGTTTTGTTTATTGATGATTGCACTCGTATGACTTGGATTTATGTTTTAAAAAATAAGTCTGATGTCACATATAGATTTATTACCTTTTATCATATGGTGCATACTCAATACAATAAAAAAATTCAAATCCTTCGATCTGACAATGGAGGGGAATACCTTAACCACAACCTACAACAATTTTTTCACCAACACAGAATTGTACACCAAACTACATGTCCTAACACTCCTCAATAAAATGGTGTTGCCGAACGAAAAAACTGGATCCTTCTAGAAATGACCCAAGCTCTTATGCTCGAATCCCATGTTCCTTGTCATTTTTTGCCTGAAGCCGTTGTTATTGCCACATACCTCCTTAATCGCCTTCCCACAAAAATTCTCAACTTCGACACATCCTTACAGACCCTAGCCACCCATACCCAAATTCCTACTTCTCTCACTCTATCTCCCAAAATCTTTGGCACAACTGTTTTTGTTCATATTCCCAAAACTCATCGCACCAAACTTGATCTGTGTGCTCTAAAATGTGTTTTTGTGGGATATTCTACTCACCAAAAAGGGTATAGAGGTTATCATCCACCTTCTCAACGTATTTATACTATCCTTGATTGTAATTTTGTTGAATCTGAGTATTACTATACACCCTAACTCCGGGATCAGGGAGAGATTGTGCGAGATTCCTTGAGTTGGTTGTGTCAATCAGTTTTGTCTCAATCGGTTTTATCAGACATTGTCCCACAAGAGCTTGAACGTAACACCACCGAGACACCACCATCCATCCCAGCACAATACAACGCGCCACCGTCACCAACCCAATAGTCTCCTGTGGTGGATATCCCTGAGGTACAAATCTTCCACTCTCCTGATATTTTTACTAATGATGTTGTGCCTAAAAGTGATGAAATTGAATAAGATATCTCTGAGACTAACACTGAATGGAGGATTATACAAGATACTTAGGAGGAACATCGGCGCGTTCTACCTCCGAGGAGTAACCGAGGAATACCACTAAAGAGGTATTCTCCTGAACACAAGCCCCGAGTATCTAGATACCCAATAGAAAATGCAGTCAAAGGAAATTTGACTAAGATGGCAATGGCTTTTGAAGCTGCCATGTATGAAGAAGTGGAAATTCCAAGAATAGTTAACGAAGCTCTCAATTCCAAGCACTGGAGGAATGCAATGAGAACAGAAATGAAAGCCTTGGATAGGAATAGCACTTGGGAAAAGTGTCAACTACCTAAAGGAAAACAACCGGTGGGATGTTAGTGGGTCTTTACCATAAAACGAAAACCCGATGAGAAGATAGAAAGATACAAGACTCGTCTTGTGGCAAAAGGGTATACTCATACCTATGGGATAGACTACTCCGAAACATTTTCTCCTGTAGCCAAGATGGACACAGTATGAGTCCTGCTCTCCATCGCTGCAAATCAAAATTGGCCTCTCCATCAGTTTGATGTCACCAATGCCTTCTTACATGGTGAACTGAATAAAGAAGTTTATACGGAAAGATCACCAGGGTTTGAAGACCAGTTTGGGAAAGGAGAACTATGTAAGCTGAAGAAAACACTATATGGTCTAAAGTAATCTCCAAGAGCCTGGTTTGGAAGATTCACTACTGCTATGAAGAGCTATGGGTATCAACAAAGTAACTCTGATCATACATTGTTTCTGACAAAACAAAAAGGTCTTATCACGTACTTAATTATCTATGTTGATGATATGATCATTACAGGGAGTGATACAGAAGAGATGGAAAAGTTGAAGAAAGATTTGTTTGCAGAGTTTGAGATGAAAGACTTAAGAGCTCTTAAGTTTTTTCTAGGAATTGAAGTGCTCAGATCAGCAAGAGGCATTTTTATTTGTCAGAAGAAGCATTCTCTGGATCTTCTTGCAGAGGCAGGGATGGTGGATTGCAAACTAATCGACACACCAATTGCAGTGAATCATAGATTACAGATCATAGAAGGAGCTGAACTCACAGATAGAGAAAGATATCAACGCTTGGTCGGAAAACTGATTTACCTTCCCCACACTAGACCTGATATCGCATATATAGTTAGGGTAGTCAGTCAGTTCATGCACAAACCCCAAGTTGACCATATGGAAGCAACTATCAAAATTGTACGATATCTAAAAGGCACTTGGGGACATGGACTGTTGTTCAGAAAACATAGGCATTCTAAGATACATGGATACAGTGATGCCGATTGGGTAGGGAATCCTATGGATAGATGGTCTACAAGAGGATATTTTACTTTTGTTGGTGGCAATCTCGTTACCTGGAGAAGTAAGAAACAAAAGGTAGTAGCTCTCTCAAGTGCAGAAGCAGAGTTCAGAGGAATTAAAAGTAGGCTGACTGAGATTCTATGGTTGTGAAAGCTACTCAAAGAAATTGATTTTCTTCCGTCCCAAGTATGTCAGCTCTTTTGTGATAATAAAGTTGCAATTAGCATTTCAGAGAATCCTGTTCAACATGATCGAACGAAACATGTTGAGATAGACAGACATTTCATCAAAGAAAAAATTGAGGTTGGAATTGTTGAACTTCTGTTTATCCGATCAGAAGACCAACTAGCAGATATTCTGACTAAAGCAGTAAGCTCAAGGAATTTTGCAATTGCGCTTAGCAAGCTGAATATCGGTGATCTCACTATTCAGCTTGAGGGGGAGTGTTAGCAAAAGGAAAAGATTTTGTAGCAAAGGAAAGATGATTTTATGTAATTGATTGATTTATTTCCATGTAGTATTATTTCCTTATGTAGAATAGCATTGTCTATTTATTGTAATGTAAATCCTTTTATGAAATATACAATAATGTTCGGTACATATAAGAGTTTACATTTTGCTGGATATTTATTGGGCATTTTGCTTGATATTTTGCTGGAACTTTTCGAGATATTATATTATTTTGTTGGATATTATGCTGAATTTTTTGCTAGATATTCTCCTCTTTTTTTCTTAATGATTTACTGAAAAAATGAAGTGAAAATGCCATTTGTATAAATAAATAAATAAACATATATACATATACTACACTTGGAACTAAAAATGTCGAAAAAAAAACACTTGGACCAAAAGTGTCGAGTTAATAAACTATGGGAACATATATGTTAGATATGAGACCAAAAGTGTTTTAACCCTATTCTAATGAGACTAAAAGTGAAATCACCCTAAATTTATGTGTGCATAATGTGAATGTGAATGAATAATTAATTAAATATTGACAATAGATAATGTAGTTTTTTATAAGAAATTTTTTAGTACTAGTATTTGTGATCATTGATGAATTTGCACTTTGGTCACTTTTGTTATATTTGGTATTTTTTTATCTTTCATTTTTCCTTTTTTCTAAAGATACTGATTAGATTCCTTTTATACCAAGAATAATAATTCATGGATTTGATGAATTAAGTGTTTCATTTTTACTCGTACAATTTTATAGATGACTTCCTGGTTTAATATTCTAAGGATGATGAGCCGGACAAAGATCATTTGAGGACAATGCTGGAAACACTGAGGAGAGACAGGTTGAGTAAGCGTGAATTTTGGCTAAAGGGAGTGGAATCAACCTCAGAGGTAGCAGGATTCGGCGTATGTTCCCCACTCCACTTTGCTCACGTCGTTCGAGATGATTATTCACCGTGAAGTCGAGCTCTTCATCGCGCACTTGCCTCCATGAGAATTGAGTATTTTTCTTTGTTATGTTGGATTGATCAAAAAAGGAAACGAATGAGGATCAATCAGCCAATTCAAATGGCTCAGAACAATGAAATCAGAAATCAGATCGAGAAATCGAACTATAAGTGGCTCTGATACTATGTTAAATCTGAGATAGAATCATTTAGAGGAGAAAAATATCTAAAATTTCATTCAATATTCAGAAATAATACAATGAAGAAGAACTGTATTTATTGTATTTATACAATGCCACGATCACGTGGGAATGAAGTTTCTAAAATCTACGGCTACGATAGTCGATCCACGTCACTCCACGATCAAGGGAGATGAGAGGCACTAAGAGTGGTCCATGCATCCTTGCATGGACACGTGGACAAGTAGCAAGTGAGGCGGCTGATTCATGCAAAGGCATGCATGAAGGAATGTGCTGCTATGCTGCTGTATTGTGAACTGTTGGTTCTCTTGTTCTAATTCCAACATGAACTCCCGACTATGCTTCTAACTCCCAGCTATGCTTTCAACAATCAGCATAATAGCAACAGATCGATGGTCACGAATTCACTCTGCAGAACTTCCTAGACAAGGAAATGTCCAACAACTCAGCTCTAGAAATCAGTGTTACGTTTACGGATTCAAACTTCAATTATAATTAAGTATAAGGCTTGAAAAACACAGTAGATTATATAGAATTAATTCTAATGCATATAAAATGTAAAATCTGACATAACTGGTGTTATTAAATGTCATCATGTAGATGGTTTGGTAACAAAGCTACAGACGATAAATTTTATTCTCATATAACTAAAACCAATTAACTAATAAATATAGTAGCTAATAAAGATCTATGATCAGTGCTCCAACAAAATAAATAATAAAATGGTAAAAAAGGCATGGTCATATATATAAAATGGAATCAGAAATAACGAGACCCTTTTTGTTTCAAATACATAATATGAAAGGGTAACGGTTGATCTCAGAATTACAAATGTTTTCGGAAAAGAAAAAAAAGGCCCTCAAATCAAATTCACAATTACCAAATGAGTGGAGACATATATACTAGCTAGCTAGTTGATTTGGACCCAAATACCCTTACTGGGAACTTCTTGATAAACAACAAAGAGAAGATAGAATCCGGAAGGAGCAAGAATCTTGGAACTCGGCATCACAACACTGACTTGATAATTCGACCCTCCCAAAGATGTTACAGTAACAAAGTCTTTATTGATGGTGCCATGAGCTGTGAAATTAATGAAGTGTTGTTGTCCATATCCAACTGGAGAACATGAAGCCAGAGAAACAATTGTAGGACGCACACCTGCAAACTGTGAATCTAAGTAGTTGGGTGAGTAAGTCTCCATTGTTAAGTCTGTGGGAAAGAGTACCTCTGTAAAATTGTAATAAGCATGAAGATTGCTGCAAACTGTGAATCTAAGTATCGTGTGAGGCATGTCAAGATGAAAGCGGGCATAGTCTTGGATGAGAAATGGAAAGGAGAAGCCGGTGAAAACCTCCAGACGATGAATAGACTGTCGCCAGAATCTTGTACCAAAGAAATGTGCAGAAGGGCCAGCAACCTTAAGACATTAGGGATTCGTGGGAATTTAGTGACTCTTTTCCGTGCCATGTCCATGGAAAATTTGGGCCACCTGGAAGAGCTGAAGTTATTGAATGATTTGCTTTATGAATCAGCATTTGATCAAGATCGGTTGAACAATCTTCCTCAGCCGACTTGCTTCCTACCATATCTCAAGAGGTTGACATTATCCAAAACATCCCTCAATTAGAAGCACATGTCCGTGTTGGCGAAGATCGACACACTACAGGTCTTTAAGTTGAAAGACAATGCATTCACCGGAATCTCGTGGAGTGCTGTTGGTAGTGGCTTCAGAAATCTAAAGTTCTTGCTCATAATAAATGCAGATTTAGTTGTTTGGGAGGCCTCACATGATCATTTCCCTAGTCTTGGTTGTCTCTGAAGAAATTGGAAGGAGATTGAATAACAGAATTCATGATTCAATTTATTTTCAAAAATTTACATAGAAAATCACAATCAAAGGGTTTATCCTAGCAGAATAGTTTGCGCTCAAAATATCAGAAAAAATTAGTTACAAACTTTGTGTTTCTCTTATTTATATACATCATGAAAACTAGTAGGAAAATATATAGCGGATCCGACGGTTACTTTAGTCGATCCGCGCACGCTTGTGTGGACGACTGAGATCACAGCATCCTGTCCCAAAACTCCCATGCAAGGATGCCAAAGTGGTTCTGCAAATAAGGAAAGAAGAATTATAACTGCTGACGTGGAAGCTTCAGTGTCTGCATAGATCAGCTGTAGGCATAGTTAGGAACTTCAACACCCCCCGCAAGATGAGCCCGATGAAGATCACAAACACTCATCTTGGATAAAAGGAAACGAAAACGCGTGGAGGGTAAAGACTTGGTGAAGAGGTCTGCTAGCTGACATTGAGAAGAGACATGAGTAGGAAAAATAAACCCTTTCTTGTATTGCTCTCGAGAAAAGTGGCAATCTAAGTCAATGTGTTTAGTACGCTCATGGAACATAGGATTCTTTGTAATATGGACAGCCGCCCGATTGTCACAAAAAGGAGAAAGTGGCAAAGGAACCTGAACATGGAAGGCTTGCAAAAGAGAATAAATCCACATCAACTCATGGACAGTAGCACTCATACTTCTGTACTCGGCTTCAGCGGTAGACATGGTGGTTTGTTTCTTGCACCGCCAGGATACAAGAGAAGAACCATGGAATACACAATACCCTGTGAGGGAGCAACGGGTGTCTGGACAAGATCCCCAGTCAGCGTCACAATAGGCCAAGAGAGACAATGAGTCATTGACACAAAAAAATAACCCCAGGAATGGACAACCTTTGAGATATCTAAGCACATGAAGAGAAGCTTCCCAATGTGCATGAGATGGAGAAGAAACATATTGACTGAGTTGTTGGACAATGTATGACAGATCAAGACGAGTGAGATTTAATGATATGAGCACGACAAGCGTCAAATCGGCTCTTCTAAAGCTACCATTAAAAGATCCCAAGATTGTTATGTTGTTCAAAATTAAAGATTGGAGATCAAGGTTTGAAAAATAATACATGAAATATTCGAGCATGATTGGCAACCCATGAAGTATAATTAAATCAGCCCATGCTCGAGATCAAGAGCCCAAGTTTGAAGGCCCAAAGTTGTTGGGTTTATTTTATCCATAGTTAGATTTTTATTGTTTGATTTTTAGTATTTATTTTATTATTTTCATTTTTTATTATTAGGGTGTTTTCTAGAAGGTCTTATTTGTTAGGTAATTAGAGTTTTAATTATGGAAACTTCTTTCCTAGTTAGAATTCTATTTAAGGTAGATTTCCTATTCTAATTAAGGTAGGAATCCTAGTTAGATTAGGATAGCTTTATTTTTTCTAATTCCTTTAGGATTTTATCTTTAATTTTCATCCATCTCTCTTCTATATAAAGGGGATCATTGTTACTTTGATATTTAGACCATATTTGATTAAGAAGAATTTACCTTTCAATATTGTCTCACCCAAGATCCTCTTTTTGTTTATTTTCAGCCGAAAATATACACTCTTGAAAGCCTAGCAACTTCCAAGTTTTATTCTTAAATCTCGTTCTATTTCACTTGTGGGAATAGGGTTAGATTGCTATCAAGAAGACAACCAATTGTTGTACGTTTCATGAGGTTATCTTCACGGGGTTTGCAGATGTGTTATCGACTCATTCTACCAATCAACAATGCCGTTCGCCTTCAACAGCACTCATCAATCATCTTACATCCATATCAACATCATCCATCAAGTTTAGATCGAGTTCAACAAGTGTCCAAGGTTAGTTCATTGAGTTTGCCTATACGTGCTCAATTCAGCGAGTTAAGGACATATAGATAAAATTGAGTCTTTTATCATTTGTTTCAGCATATTTTTGTTTATTTGAGTCATTAGTTGGATTGAATCCTTCATTAGCTGACATGTTCGATTCTAGAGTCTTCCGCGCGTTTTCTCTCGGTCTTGATCATCATACCGGGACATTATCATTTGGCATCAGAGCCAGGTCAGCTCTGCTGGTCTGGTTCAATCCGACGTGTCGTCTACGTGTCATTTATTTTCGTACGTGTCATTTATTTTCGTATCATGTCATCGAGTTGTAATCTGATTACTCATTGAAAAAAAAATATGTTCTGAAAAAAAAAAGAATTTGATTTTTTATTTTCTCTTTGTTTCCTACTTAGTATAGATTATTTCATTCCTTATTAGATAGATAAGGTTATTTAGATTGTGTCCACACTTGTGAAAGATATCCAAATTCAACCTTCCATATCTATATCTTTTCTTTCCTTATCTAGTTTTTCTTCATCCTAATCTTTCTCCACCATCCTTATCCTTCCCCATAGCATTAATTTTCATCCATATCACCACTTGTGGATCGAAAATTACTCCATACACCACTGTGTACACCATACACCACTCGTACACCAGCCGGACCATACACCCATACACCCACACGGTCCCTACACCCGTACACCAACACCATACACCCAAGGTAGCCGGTTTACCTACACCAAACCAGTCGCCTACTCCATCATTTACTATGAATCCATACGATGCACCCGAGTCATCTAGTCAGTTCCTTGCATGGGACATGAAGTACCATTTTGATGCAATGATCGAGAGCATGGAAGAAAGTGCACAATCAATGAGAGATGAGCTGAGTAATCAACTAGCCAAGTTAACAGAGCAGCTTAAGCATTTGAACACGCAAAAAGCATCACCTCCACCACCTAGAGCTCAATGCCAAACTACCCGCTTGACCACAAGTTACCAACCTGAGTCATTCGAGGAGTTTCTACGTACCTATGTACCACCTACACGGCCCGCACCTCCAGTTCAGCCGGTCATGGATATGCCAAGTTAAGACAGCGACATTCAATGCCGCGTATGTCATGCATGTGGTCTCAAATGTCTGAATCAACAAGTTTTGTCCAAATCTGAACAAGGCATCATCAATTCATCCTATGAAGAAGAGTTAGAGCAGCCCCTGACCGATGTCAAATCCGAGGAGATAGTAGCTGAAGTCAAAGAAGAAGAAATGGAGGTCAATGATGCAGTTGAGGAAGTTGAAGTAATTCCAAAGTTGGAGGAAATACAACTGTATTTTGAAGAAAAGGAGATTGGCATCAATAGAGCATTGATTAACAAAGAACTCGAGCAAACGAGCCCGGAAGAGCTGCTGAAATCTAACATCATTTTTCAACAATTTTTTTGTGCTCTCTCTATTTTACAGGTTGTTGAAGTTATTCCATTGAAACTTGAGTTTGTACAAAGAAAGATTGATGATCCATTCGCGTTCGTCTTTGATCCTAGAGATTCGAATTCGAGGACGAATTCTTTTCAAGAGGAGGAAAATGATACGAGCACGACAAGCATCAAATCGGCTCTTCTAAAGCTACCATTAAAAGATCGCAAGATTGTTATGTTGTTCAACCTTAAAGATTGGAGATCAAGGTTTGAAAAATAATACATGAAATATTTGAGCATGATTGGCAACCCATGAAGTGTAATTAAATCAGCCCATGCTCGAGATCAAGAGCCCAAGTTTGAAGGCCCAAAGTTGTTGGGTTTATTTTATCCATAGTTAGATTTTTTTTATTTGATTTTTAGTATTTATTTTGTTATTTTCGTTTTTTATTATTAGGGTGTTTTCTAGAAGGTCTTATTTGTTAGGTAATTAGAGTTTTAATTATGGAAACTTCTTTCCTAGTTAGAATTCTATTTAAGGTAGATTTCCTATTCTAATTAAGGTAGGAATCCTAGTTAGATTAGGATAGCTTTATTTTTTCTAATTCCTTTAGGATTTTATCTTTAATTTTCATCCATCTCTCTTCTATATAAAGGGGATCATTGTTACTTTGATATTTAGACCATATTTGATTAAGAAGAATTCACATTTCAATATTGTCTCACCCAAGATCCTCTTTTTGTTTATTTTCATCCGAAAATATACACTCTTGAAAGCCTAGCAACTTCCAAGTTTTATTCTTAAATCTCGTTCTATTTCACTTGTGGGAATAGGGTTAGATTGCTACGAGAAGACAACCAATTGTTGTACGTTTCGTGAGGTTATCTTCACGGGGTTTGCAGCTGTGTTATCGTCTCATTCTACCAATCAACAACGCCGTTCGCCTTCAACAGAACTCATCAATCATCTTACGTCCATATCAACATCATCCATCAAGTTTAGATCGAGTTCAACAAGTGTCCAAGGTCAGTTCATTGAGTTTGCCTATACGTGCTCAATTCAGCGAGTTAAGCACATATAGATAAAATCGAGTCTTTTATCATTTGTTTCAGCATATTTTTGTTTATTTGAGTCATTAGTTGGATTGAATCCTTCATTAACTGACGTGTTCAATTCTAGAGTCTTCTGCGCATTTTCTCTCGGTCTTGATCGTGTCCATAGGTCCCGGGTTACATCATAAATTGGTATCAAGAGCCACGTCGGTTCTTATCGTTCGTGGTTCAATATGTCTATTTTGTTCGTTTAATTATTTTGAGTCTTTATTGAACCCTTACTTGTCCGACGTCATTTTGATTCTAGCTTCCGCGTATGTTTGTCTTGATGGTGTCCCATAGGTCCCGGGTCACATCATTTAAATAAAGCAATTTCCCAACTAACCGACGGTATTTGTCTGGATCACTTAAGAGTGGAGATGAAGAATCAAGATGCAAACCAGGAGGGAAAGGTGTGGAAGCTGGCTTGTATCCCAAGAGTCCAACAGAATCCAACAAGTCAAGTATATACTTACGCTGGCTTAAGTAAGTACCATCACTCCCTCTAGCAATCTCAACCCCAAGAAAATATCTAGCAACACCCAAATCTTTAATGGTGAATGCAGAATGAAGAGCAGATTTCACATCACAAATGGAATCAAGAGAGGGTCCAGTAAGGAGAATGTCATCAATATATACTAGCAAAGCCATAAAATGATCACCACTCCCTTTAAGAAATAGACAATTATCATCTGGAGACTGTGTAAAGCCAAGTGATAAGTGAAGCTTACTGAATTCTATGTTCCACTCCCTGGATGCCTGCTTCAATCCTTAAAAACTCTTGACAAGCTTGCACACTTGATTGGGGAGAGCCTTGTGATAGCCCTGTGGAGGAAGCATATAAATATAATCACTTAAATGCATGCAAAAAAGCATTGTTAACATCAATTTGATGGAGAGGCCAAGAGTGTGTAGTGGCATGAGCAATCAACAGTCTCACAGTCATTAATTTAGCAACTGGAGAGAAAACCTCTTGATAGTCTAATCCATACTCTTGTTTGTATCCTTTAGCCATAAGCCTAGCGTTAAATCTTTCCACAGTACCATCAGTGTTCAATTTAACTTTATAGACCCATTTAGAGCCAATGGCCTGTTTTCCAAGGGGTAGAGTAGTAAGCTGCGAAGTGTTATTTGATTCTAATGCAAGGAGTTCTTGTTCCATAACATTGGTCCACTCAACATACTTACTAGATTCCTTATATGAAGAGGGTTCAGTTAGAGAATCCACATTGAGCAGGAAAGAGTAGTAGGCAGGAGTAAAAGAGGAAGGAGAAACAAATGGAAAAGTGAGAGGAGTAAGAGAGGATGATTCAGAAGGAAGGCTGGAATGTGAAATAGAGCATATATAATCCTTCAAATACAATGGAGGGTTAATGGTTCTATGACTTCTTCTCACAAGAGGAGTGTAACACAAATTCTGAGTATTTAAATTAATAAACACCGGAAAATTGTACAAAGAAATAATTTTGGATTGAAACTACAATTTGTGGTTCGATTCTCTATCTAGATCTTCTGATTCTTCTCTTCAAGATTTTGTTCTTCGTCTTCTTCAAGATCTTCAAGGTGAATTTGCCTCTTCGATCTTAACGAATTTAATTTTTGGAGTTTATAACGTTGATTCGGATGGTCGGGACCTTGACTCCGGATCAAACAGTAGATTTGGACGATCTTGATGAAGAACGCCTTGAATCTTGATGTGACCCGGGACCTATGGGACACGACAAAGATAAACTATGTGGAAGCTAGGAATGAAACTACGTCGGATGCGTAAGGGATCAATACGACTCGAACAGAAGAACGAAAATACAACTTAACTAATACGAACAATTAGACTCGAATAATTTGCTGAATTAGACTCAATACCTATGACCTTAGACTATGACTCAACTAAGATAAAACACACATAAATAAATAGATAAATGGGCGGATTAGGGCAGATTGGTTATACGTGTTATTTAGGGCGAATTGGACACGTATAGGCGATGAACGATTTAGGTGATGATTTATGGACGAATTTTGATTGATGGATTATGGTGAGACGTACGTGTAGGCATAGATGAAGGATGGTGATCAATGGAGATGAATTGAAAAGGTAGAAGAAGTAGACTTACTCGAACCCCGTCTTGCGGTGAAGACGAAACGCGATTTCTCGAATACTCCAAGTTGGATAGCACTCCCTCCTAAACTCAATGGAATAGAAAAGAGTTTTAAATAGGAATTTAGATTTGCTAGGTCTAAAGAACTTGATAAATGGGTTGATCAATCAAAGGATTTGTGAGACAATTGAGAAATTAACTCTTTATTTCATGCAACGGCTGAAAATTAAAGTTCACAACTGATCCCCTTATATAGGTGAAGGGGTGGATGAAAATTATAGCTAAAATCCTAAGAGAAATAAAAAAAATAAAGATATCCTAATCTAATTAGGATTCCTACCTTAATTAGAACTCTATTTAAGGTAAAAATAAAAAAGAGAACTCTATTTAAGGTAAAAATAAAAAAGACCAAAAATAACATAATAAAAATCTAAACTATGGATAAATAAAATCCAATACTTTGGGCCTTCAATCTTGGGCTCTAATAATTCAAACATGGGCTGAATTAATTAACTCCTTGGGCTGCTCATCATGTTCGAATTTATTCTTGTCTTGTTCTTCAAATCTTGATCTCCAACCTTTAATCTTGAACAACACAACAATCTTGGTACTGTGCTCAACTCTTTCTTCATCTTCAAAACTTCTTACATACAAATTCTTGGAAATATCCTTGCAATTGTATGGCTCGAAGTCGTGCAATTGGATCTCATAATTGCAGCTCCGGATTTGGTTCTTCAAGGCTTTTCGTGGTCATATCATTCCCCTCATCTTGAAAAGAATTCGTCCTCGAATTCAAATCTCCGGGATCAAAGACGAACATGGAAGGAATATCAATATCTTTTTGCACAAGATCAATAACATGGGGCACATCTTTAGCAACCTGTAAAATAAAGATATCACAAGAAAATGGTTGACAAATGATGTTAGAATTCGACTGCGTCTCCATGCTAGCTTAATCGAGCTCCATATGATCTACGATCATTTCCTCATGGATGTTGTTTTCCTCTTTAAAACAAGGCTGCATCTCCATCAATTTCTCAACTACTTCAACTTCCTCAACTGTATCATTGATCTCCATTTCTTCTTCACTTAAAGGTTGATCCGACTCTTCTAGATCAAGCTCTTCAACAATCTTCTCACAAGTTGTAACATCGATCAGTTCTTCAATAGGTGCATCAACTGAAATTGTTATCTCAAAAGTAGAATCTTTTTTTATGGCAACGATCTCAGATGGTAGCTCAACGTGAATCTCCTCTTGAATGTTGCTGGCTTGGCTTGGCATATCCATGACTGGCTGAACAAGTGATGCAGGCCGTGTAGGTGGTACATAGGTATGTAGAAACTCCTCGAATGACTCAGGTTCGCTCTAACAAAACGGGGCTGTTTGGCGATGAGCTCTAGGTGACAACTCTACATTCGACTCTACTTGAACCACTTCATTTTGCCTCATCTCTAGACTCTCCAACCACTTCTCTATCTCAATGGGGTATTGCACCATGTCTTTCAACTTGTCGAAGTGATACAATGCTACCTTTTCTCGAATTTTCCTTCGTAGACTAGCTAGAAATCTATCCATGGTATCTTCTGGATATTCTTCTATATCAGCTCGTCTCATGGCTTCAATCATTTTATTGTAGTAGTCATTTACACTTCGATTTCTTTGTCTAAGCTTGTATAGCTTCTCCTCTAGCTCCCATTGGTAGTGGTCTGGAATGAAGCGTTTCCGCGTCAAATCTTTCAACTCACGCCATGTGTCGATAGGTGGAAGGTGATCTCGATGGTATCGGTTCTGCTGTAATTCCCACCATGTTGCTGCATAGCCTGTAAACTCCAATGAAGCTAGTTGTACCTTTTTTAGCTCGGAAAAGTAGTAGCATTCAAAGAACTTATCAACTCTGCATTCCCAATCTAGGTACGTATCTGGATCATGTAGACCCTCAAACTCTAGGATGGTTATCTTGTAGCGGTGTAGACCATCGGAATCTCTGAATCGATTTTGAGGAGCTCGGACTGGATCCATGTGGGGCTGCTGTATAGATAGTGTAGGTAAATCAGCGGTAAACCTGCTGATTGGTGTATGTGGACCAGAGGTGTACGGGTGTATGGGTGTACGGATGTATGGGTGTACGGGTGTACGGACTATATGGTGTATAAGGTGCACCGGGTGTAGGTGTGTGTGGACTAAAAATTTTGAATCCTATAAGGTGTAGGAAATCGAGATTTGGGGTGGATAAGTATGGAAGATCTTGATTAGATATGGATGAGGATAGAAGAAATCTAAATAAGGAAAGAAATCTAATAGATAAGGAAAGAGACTTTAGGATGTGTTTGACCAATGTGAACAAATTTAAAAACCCCTAAATTTGTGGAAACAAATCTATCTAGACTAGGAAAGACACAAAATCAAAATAAACAAGGAAATAAATCTGAATTTTCATTTTTTTTGACGATTTTTTTTGTGCTGTAGGGATTCGATCCCTCTGCTATTTTCCTTTTTTTTTTGTTTAATGAACAATGCAAGTCATACAACTCGAAAGACTCAAAAACAATAAAACGAACAAAATTGACGTATTGAACCACGAACGATAGAAACCGACGTGGCTCTTGATACCAATTTATGATGTGACCCGGGACCTATGGGATACGACAAAGATAAACTATGTGGAAGCTAGGAATGAAACTACGTCGGATGCGTAAGGGATCAATACGACTCGAATAAAAGAACGAAAATATAACTTAATTAATACGAACAATTAGACTCGAATAATTTGTTGAATTAGTCTCAATACCTATGACCTTAGACTACGACTCAACTAAGATAAAACACACATAAATAAATAGATAAATGGGCGGATTAGGGCAGATTTGTTATACGTGTTATTTAGGGCGAATTGGACACGTATAGCCGATGAACGATTTAGGTGATGATTTATGGATGAATTTTGATTGATGGATTATAGTGAGACGTACGTGTAGGCATAGATGAAGGATGGTGATCAATGGAGATGAATTGAAAAGGTAGAAAAAGTAGACTTACTCGAACCACGTCTTGCGGTGAAGACGAAACGTGATTTCTCGAATACTCCAAGTTGGATAGCACTCCCCCCCTAAACTCAATGGAATAGAAAAGAGTTTGAAATAGGACTTTAGATTTGCTAGGTCTAAAGAACTTGATAAATGGGTCGATCAACCAAAGGATCGGTGAGATAATTGAGAAATTAACTCTCTATTTTATGCAACGTCTGAAAATTAAAGTTCAAAACTGATCCCCTTATATAGGGGAAGGGGTGGACGAAATTTATAGCTAAAATCCTAAGAGAAATAAAAAAAATAAAGATAGCCTAATATAATTAGGATTCCTACCTTAATTAGAACTCTATTTAAGGTAAAAATAAAAAAGACCAAAAATAACATAATAAAAATCTAAACTTGATGAAGCCGTGCAAGGCCTTGAAGAACTAAACCCAGAGCTGCCATTCAAAGGTCCAATTACGCGTATGAGAGCCAAACAATTTCAAGATTATGTTCACATGTCAATGCGAAGAACAATTGAAGTTGGAGAAGAAGAAATTGGACGCAGCCCCAAATGGATCTTAGCATTATCAATTGAAGATGAAGATCAAGATCATTACTATGCTTTCAATTGAAGATGAGGATCATACTTTGATGGATTGAAGCATATTTGGTCGAAAATTTGAAGATTTCAATTTGATGCCAATCGAGGAGGTTATGGCTAATAAGGCGTGACCATGTCTTATCTGCCAGAGCCATCCGAGAATTCGAACCCTTTTGACACTTTGTGGAGTTTCGAATTATCTTAGTTATTTTAATTAATTATTTTAGACTATAGTAATTTATTATTTGAGTTCAGTTTTGTTATTTAATTATTGTAATTTTCAAATTTATTAGAGTCCAAGTTGACTAGAAATTGTATTTAAGGCAACTTCCTACCTTGAATAGAATTCTAGCTTAGGGAACTTCTTAGTATAGTTGGAGATCAATTTGGATCAGATTTTTAGGGCCTTTAGACTAGTATTTTTGTGCTCTATAGTATTATAAATAGGGTTTCTATGTTTTGTTGATACTTTAGACATTATTGAAGATATTTTGCTTTTGCATCCAATTATGTCTCAAATCTTATATTCTTTTGATTGTTTTCCATCAAGAAAATTATCATTCTTAGAATTAGCACATCTAAGTCTTATTTAAGGGTATTGCTTAATCCGCTTCAGGAATTAACTGGTATTCGCTAATCGAAGATCAACTTGGAGATTTTAACCTTGGATACGTTCGAGATTCAAGGAGGCTATCGGGTTGTGAATCACCACATCAACACCACACATTCAACACCTTTCAACGACATCCAATCAGCCACCAACGTCCATCTTTACGGCAGCCTTCCCTAGTCCGAGTTCTACGTTCGATCATTCATACCGTAAGTTCCATCGTACTCTATCATATCCTACCTTCTCCAAGTCATTCTTGACTATCCCTCACACACGAAACTCTCCATAATTCCAGCCTATAAACCGTTCCTATACATTGTACGTTCTGACTTTACATTGTCTGAAGATGGCATGTTACGCTTTAAAGGTCGAATTTGTGTACCTGATAAGAAGGAAATTCAAGAAGAAATTTTGAAGGAAGCACATTCAACACCTTACTCAGTCCATCCTGGAGCTACTAAGATGTATAGAGATCTGAGAATGCACTATTGGTGGCCAGGTCTAAAGAGAAATGTCGTTCAGCATGTTGAACAATGTTTATCATGTCAACAGAGAAAAGCAGAACATCAAAGACCAGCAGGAACTTTGCAGCCATTGTTAGTTCCAGAATGGAAGTGGGAGAGAATCACAATGGATTTTGTGGTCGGGCTACCAAGAACAGTAAAAGGTCATGATGCTATTTGGGTTATAATTGATCGATTAACCAAATCAGCCCATTTTCATTCTATCTCATCAACCTACCCCATGGATCGCTTGGCTCAGACATATATACAAGAAATTGTAAGACTTCATAGAGTACCACTATCAATTGTTTCAGATAGAGATTCAAGATTCTTATCTACTTTTTGGAAAAGTTTGCAGAGAGCATTGGGAACACAATTATCTTTCATCACTGCATATCACCCACAGACTGATGGGCAATCTGAATGAACGATACAAACCTTGGAAGATATGCTTAGAGCATGTGTTCTAGATTTTCATGGTCAGTGGAGCATGTTCTTACCTTTAATTGATTTTTCATATAACAATAGCTATCAATCTACCATTGGGATGGCGCCCTATGAAGCATTGTATGGAAGGAAGTGTAGATCGCCAATCCATTGGGATGAACTTGGAGAAAGAAAACTTTTGGGTCCAGATATGGTCCAAGAGATGGTTGAAGCTGTGTCACAAATCAGAAAGAGAATGAAAGCTGCCCAAAGTTGACAGAAGAGTTATGCGGATCGGAGAAGAAGATTGCTGGAATTCAACAAAGGGGACCAAGTATTTCTGAAAGTCGCTCCAATAAAGAGAATCATGCGATTTGGAAAGAAAGGAAAGCTTAGCCCAAGATACATTGGTCCAATTACTATTATTGAAAGAGTTGGAGAGGTTACGTACAAACTTCAGCTACCCACGCACATGTCACAGATACACAACGTATTCCATGTGTCAATGCTAAGGAAATATGTAGCAAACCCATCTCATGTTCTCAGAGATGAACCGGTAGAGCTAAAAGAAGGTTTGAGTTATAAAGAGATACCCGTTAAGATTCTTCTTCGAGAGGTAAAGAAACTTAGAAATAAAAGCATCCCATTAGTTAAAGTATTGTGGAGGAATCAATTGGTGGAAGAGGCTACATGGGAAAGAGAAGAAGAAATGAGAGCTAAGTACCCAGAATTATTTAGGTAAGTAAAATTTCGAGGACGAAATTTTTATAAGGGGGCAAGGATGTAATACCCGGGTCTCTCACTACTCATTGGTCATTTTAGTACTTGCATTTTATGATTTTATGTAATTTTTAGAGAAATAGTTAATTATACGTGATATGTGATTATACCTATATGTCTAGTCATGATTTATCTTATTTTATATAATAGTTTGCTAGTAGAATATATATATATATATATATATATATATATTCAGCACCAAGTGTTAATTATATAAAAATTAATGGTTGGAAAGTATTTTGATTAAATAAATAATGTATAAAGGATAATTTAAAAAAAAAGGGGGATTTGAGGTGGCAACTTTTGGTAGTGCCACCAATTCAATTAGAAGATAGGTGTAAGCTTATTGTTTTATGTTTATAAATTAATAAACTATATGATCTATATGTATATACGTATTCATATTAATAGACCTTGTATATATATATATATATATCTAAATAATTTCACAAGAAAAAGGGGATCTTGGTTGAAAAACAAAGGAGAGAATATTAGCCAAGCTTGATCATGTTAAGGTATCAAATTCAATTTATAATAAGCAATCTTTGTTTTTTTTTAACGTATTTATTTATAGTATACACATGGATTAGTTATCTAAATTAAGTTAATAATTTTAATTAAAAATGGATCGTGAGATTGATTTTCTTTAGATTATGGATATTTTATAATGGTTAATTGTATTTCAATTTAGTTATAAGTGAGACATGGTAATAATGATGTGAATAGTGGCTATAAATGCATTGCCAAATTCAATTGAAATAAGCTTAATTAGGCTTAACTGATGTTGGGAATGATTAATTACTTAAATACTTGATTCCAACTTTATTAATTTATTATGTTTAATTAATGTTTGGATAATTTGATCTAGTAGTTAAGTATCGTATAAGTTGTTTATGAACTGAAATATATACAAACAAAAATTAATTAGACCATTTAAATCATGTAATTAGATAATTGTTATTAATTTAAATGTAGTCGCAAGATCCATTCTCTAAATTGGACACAAATTAACTATACAAATAGAATTTCATTTATTAATTAGTAATTGTTAAAAATATTATTATTACTAAAACAATGAAAATATATGTTAAAGGTGAATAAATATTCAGATTTATTTTATTTTATTTTATTTTATTTTTGCTTATGAGTTGTGATCAATTATACAATTAAGAGTTGTAGGTAATATCATTAAATTAAATGTACACAATATTATTTATGGATTGACTTAAATAAAGAATTCAGATAAAGAATTTTGAGGGATAGCTAATTTGGAAATTTAACATGCAAAGAAGCTTATTAAGTTAGAAATGATTATCAATTGGTGATTTATGGTTCTAATTTTGTTTTGGTTAGATTTTGGAAAGAAAGCATCTAAGTTAGGATTGCAGATACTATAAGTCTTGGACTTGAGGTAAGTAGAAATTCATTTGCAACTACAATGCATGAATATATTATTATTTGATTATATGTGATTATTATTTGCTATTGTGTTGTTATAATTTATTACCTCATAAATGTGTGGTGTAATATGCTTGTGGCGTTCTATCTATTTGCATAGAATATCTTGTACATGATCATGAGCATATGCATGCACGTCATGTAGATATTATCGAGTTGCATGCATGAAATGGTTTTGAGCGAAAGAAAATGTTTTGCTTGGGATTGGTCACCACCAGCCCGTGTTGTGTTGTATTGAAATTTGTGCCTCGAGTGGGATGACTTCCATGTGGGATCAAAGGGAACAGGCAGGGGGCGTGTCCCTTGGGGTCCAGGGAGGATGGTCCACTTTGACTGCACCTTTGAGGTGATGAGTGGCTGATGTGGGATGACTTTCATGTGGGATCAAAGGGAACAGACAGGGGGCGTGTCCCTTGGGGTCCAGGAAGGATGAGCCACATGAGTGCACTAATCACATTCTGGCCAAGTGATATTGAATATATTATGAGCTCATGACTCATGTTGGTGTCTGGTTAAGGGAGCCAAGTTCCTAAACAATGAAAATGTTTATGAGATGAAAATATTTTATATCACGAGCATTAGTCATGGTGTGGTGTCTTCTTTATGCATCGTGTATGAGGTCGCATGCATGATTTCTACTTACTGAGCTTTAGCTCATGTAATTCATGCATTGTAGGTGACTCAGATGAAGCATGAGAATGCCTGGTGCGGGACGTGAAGTTTCTACAAGTTCCAGTGGGTCTATGTTATGGATGACGACCTGATGGGCTTTTGTTTATAAGCTTTTCGCACCACCTTTTGACTCTATTTTTGTTCAAGCGTGAAACTTCTTTGAAGTTCACTGTTTTGATTGTATATAACTTTTATTTTCTCTGGTGTACTCTTTTGACTTCAGAGTACTCTTTCTTCCCTTAATATAATTATGTAAATTATGTGTGAAAGTGAACCTTATCCTTTCTCGAGTGATCCAATACTTTTCTATTCTATTTCAAAAAAAATATATATACTAGGAACATTCACATTATTAGTCTTTTCTTCTACATCCGTTTGAGGGTGCCACAGAGAGGCCCAGATATGGAGATGGAGATGGATTGCTCAATAATGTCAAAACGAGCATTCCGAAATTTGAAGGCTTGCACGACCCAGACATCTATCTGGATTGGGAGCGCAAAGTCGAGAAGATCTTTACTTATTATGACTTTCTAGAGATCAAGAAGGTCCAGTTAGCCGCGTTGGAGTTTAGAGGCTATGCAGCCTCGTGGTGGGAAATGCAGCAAGAAAGGCGACGAAGAGAGAGATATTCGCCTGTTGAAACGTGGGAGGAGATGAAAGGCTTCCTACTAGGCCGTTTCATACCAGCTCACTATGAGAGAGAGCTTCAGAAGAAGCTCAACCGGATCAAGCAAGACGCCTGTTCGATTGAAGAATATCATAAGGAGTTGGAGACCGCCCTGAATCGTGTCGGAAAAAGAGAGTCCTTAAATGCTACCATCATCAGGTACATCGAAGGCATGAATCCTGACATCGCATGTGAAGTCGAGCTCAGAGACTTCACGAGTGTAGAGGATATGGTGCACTACGCATCAATTGTGGAGAGACAGCTCCGAGAAGGCCGGCGTCATTCTCATCACATTGCAACCCCTGTTCGACCCTCTTAGAACACAGGTACGCCGTCCACATCATCTTCTACTCCTTCTATGGACTCCACTCGACCCCGAGGTCAATCTGGACCACCCAAGCGGCGTTTTGACCGTTTTACACCACCGCCGAGCCGTAGGACCGATCCTACGCCCGTAGCCCCTGTTAGGCCAAATTATACATGGCCAAGTCAGCCCCAAATGGCACCAACTTCAGCCCCTAGTCGAGCCCGAGATGTGCAGTGCCATAAATGCCAAGGTTGGGGTCACTTTCAAGCACAGTGCTCGAACCGACGAGTTTTATTCCTCACAGAACAGAATGAGCTCGAATCAGCTAGTGAAGATGACGAGCCTGCCAAGGCCGACACCAATGCTGAAGAAGACGTCCATGATGAGCTCAAAGAAGAAGAGCCTGAGGTTCCACATGTCAGTCTAGTTTCTATCCACAGTCTGAACATAAATCAAGAAGTTGAGCAACAATCGCAGTGAGAGAACATATTCTACACCAGAATTGCTATTCAAGAGAAGATGTGCGCATTGATCATAGACAGTGGAAGTGTTATTAATGCAGTGAGCCAGTACGCGGTCGACAAGCTTGGATTTTCCACCGTGAAGCATCCAAATCCATACCGTTTGCAGTGGCTTACAGAAAGAGGCACAATTCGCGTAACCGGTCAGGTACATGTATCTTTTTCTATTGGTCGTTATTCTGACACTGTATTATGCGATGTTATTCCTATGGACGCAGCACATATACTTTTAGGGAGACCATGGCAATTCGATAGACAAGTTGTACACGACGGACTCGCGAACACCTATACAGTCAAGAAGGACGGCTGAACCACCATACTGAAGCTGTTAACACCCAAGCCAGTTCAAGAAGAGCAAGAAATAATGCGAGCAAAGTTCAAAGAGGAGCGTGAGAAGACCGCCACAGCTGCCGTTCGAGTCGCCGCCGTGGACAGCCCTCAGACGGTAGTGAGTTCAGCACTGCCGCCCCCTTCATCTTCCACGGCAATCGTAGCCACCTTCATCACCTCATTCCAACACCAATGATCGTGGAAAAGGAGTGAATGCAGCCCCTTATACACATGAGAAAGCGTCAAAATTATCTGTTAACAAAGATAAAATTCGCAGCCTCTTATTTTCTGCCAAAGGAGTTGACAAGGCAATTAACACAGGTATGTCTATTGTGCCAATCAAATATAAGAACAGTGCTACTAGTGTGTTTTCTTTGCATAGTGTTGTGCAACCATTAAGAGATAAGTTTGAGGGAGTGATCAAATTCCGTCCCGAGCTAGCTTTGCAAAAACGTCCAGCCTCTTACATGAGTTTTAAAGAAATGAACGAGAATGTTCAACCAGTCCCATTTTATCTGCGAGGGATGCTTGTTGCATGGCATGGACGAGGACCTGATTTAACTCCCATGGATTTATTTGGTGAGTGTAAGAGTTCTACAATTTTTAATCTCACTAATGTCTTTTCTTTTTCTGCAGTTGAGTTCGCCCAAGATGAAGTCTTGAATTCGAGGACGAATTCTTTTCAGTAGGGGGGAATGATGACGCCGTGCAAGGCCTTGAAGAACTAAACCCGGAGCTGCCATTCAAAGGTCCAATTACCCGTATGAGAGCCAAACAATTTCAAGATTATGTTCACATGTTAATGCGAAGAACAATTGAAGTTGGAGAAGAAGAAATTGGACGCAACCCCAAATGGATTATCAATTGAAGATGAAAATTAATATCATTACTATGCTTTCAATTGAAGATGAGGATCATACTTTGATGGATTGAAGCATACTTGGCCGAAATTTGAAGATTTCAATTTGATGCCAATCCAGGAGGTTATGGCGAATAAGGCGTGACCATGTCTTATCTGCCAGAGGCATCCGAGAATTCGAACCCTTTTGACACTTTGTGGGGTTTTGAATTATCTTAGTTATTTTAATTAATTATTTTAGACTATAGTAATTAATTATTTGAGTTGATTTTTGTTATTTAATTATTGTAATTTTCGAATTTATTAGAGTCCAAGTTGACTAGAAATTGTATTTAAGGCAACTTCTTACCTTGAATAGAATTCTAGCTTAGGGAACTTCCTAGTATAGTTGGGGATCAATTTGGATCAGATTTTTAGGGCCTTTAGACTAGTATTTTCGTGCCCTATAGTATTATAAATAGGGTTTCTATGTTTTGTTGATACTTTAGACATTATTGAAGATATTTTGCTTTTGCATCCAATTGTGTCTCAAATCTTATATTCTTTTGATTGTTTTCCATCAAGAAAATTATCATTCTTAGAATTAGCACATCTAAGTCTTATTCAAGGGTATTGCTTAATCCACTTGAGGGATTAACCGGTATTCGCTAATTGAAGATCAACTTGGAGATTTCAACCTTGGATACGTTCGAGATTCAAGGAGGCTATCGGGTTGTGAATCACCACATCAACACCACACGTCCAACACCTTTCGACGACATCCAGTCAGCTACCAACGTCCATCTTCACGGCAGCCTTCCCTAGTTCGAGTTCTACGTTCGATCATTCATACCGTAAGTTCCATCGTATTCTATCACATCCTACCTTCTCCAAGCCATTCTTCACTATCCCTCACACACGAAACTCTCCATAATTCCAGCCTATAAACCATTCCTATACATCCTTATATTCCTTGGGTTTGTGTTATTTAAGTTGTGTCATAGTTCTAGGTATTTTTCGTTGTCTAAATTTCATCTTTTCGTTATTTATCGAGTCGGATTGTTCCCTTCATTTAGTTGACATGTTTCGTATCCTAAGTCTTCCGCTACGTTCTCTAGATTCATCCTAGATTAATAGTTCGGGTCGCATCAAAACTATGGATAAATAAAATCCAACGCTTAGGGCCTTCAAACTTGGGCTCCAATAATTCAAACATGGGCTGAATTAATTAACTCCTTGGGCTGCTCATCATATTCGAATTTATTCTTGTCTTGTTTTTCAAATCTTGATCTCCAATCTTTAATCCTGAACAACACAGCAATCTTGGGGCTGCTCTCAACTCTTTCTTCATCTTCAAACTTCTTACATACAAATGCTTGGAAATATCCTTGCAATTGTATGGATCGAAGTCGTGCAATTGGATCTCGTAATTGAAGCTCCGGATTTGGTTCTTCAAGGCTTTTCGTGGTCATATCAAATCTTCAAGAACGACTCGAAGATTTAAAAGTTGGAAACGTTGATCGAAGGGCGTAGCACCTTGATTCCGGATCAAACTTCAAGCTCAGATGATTTTGATGTAGAACGCTTTGATTTCTTCACACGAACACCTTGAAGGTCGAGAGAGAATTTCTTCACACCAACTTCCTCCAAGTCTTGAGCTCTTCAAATTGTCTTCATTTCCCTTGGCCAAGGCCTCTATTTATAGGCAAATGAGAGTGCTTTTAGGGCTTATGTGGCAACGTCTCATTGGTGCACTTGTTAGGGCTTGTGTGGCTTGATTTTATTGGTTCCTTCCCATTTGTGATCACATACATCAATATGTTAATTCCATGTATGAGCTCGACACTTGTCAATTGCTTACTAGTTGCAAATTTCCACATATTAAATATGAAATTATCATTTATTTTATTTAGGATTTTGATCAAGCAAAATTCCTAAAATATAAATAAATAATTTAATCTGATATTTAATTATTTTAATTTCCACGTGGAATCATTTGATTGGTGATAAAATTTTAATTGCTTACAAGGAGTATGTGGCAAGTTCTGAACTAAAGGGGAAGTAGCAGGGTCAGATACACTTCTAGGGGACAAGCAGGAGCTGGTCCTGGAGGAATAGATGATACAGGACTATCAAAACTAGGAAAAAGGAGTACGGGTGTGGCTTCAGGACACTGGACATGATAAGAATTAGGCACAAACTTGACATCCCTTGAAATAAGAATTTTGCAATCATCCAGATTATAAAGAATATAGCCTTTTATGTTGACTGCAATGCCCGAAAATACACACTTATAACACCTGGAGCCAAATTTAGATTTTGAAGATAAAACATTAGCAGCATAGCAGAGACAACCAAAAGGTTGAATAAGTGCCATATCAGGAGATTTGTGAAATAATATCTCATAAGGTGAACTCCAATTAAGAATAGCTGGCGGAATTCTGTTGATCAACCATGTAGCATGAAGGATAGAGTATGGCCAAACCTTACTAGGTAGTCTGCTCTGGAACATAAGAGCCCTAGCCATCTGTAAAAGGTGCTTATGCTTTCTTTTGACAACCCCATTCTGTTGTGGGCTATAAACACATGATTTTTGATGTATTATACCCTTGTCCTGAAACGGAGTAGCAACAACTGTATTAACAAACTCGGTGCCATTGTCAGATCTAAATTTCTTCACCTTGGAACCGAATTGAGTTTTTACCATTGCTATAAAGCTCCTCAGCACTGTAAATACCTATGCTTTGGACTGAAGCATATAGTTCCAAGTAGACCTCGAATGATCCTCAACCAACGTTAGGATATATGCAGTGTGTGTGATGCAATCTTCTTTATAGGGTCCCCACAAATCCCCATGGATTAATTCAAAAGGAACATCACTCATTCTCTGCAGTAAGGGAAAAGGTTGCCTTTGATGCTTTGCTCTATTGAAGATTTTACAAGATTGAAAATCATCAAACCCTGTATCTGGGTAAGACCTTTTAAGCTGAGATATATGCCTCATACTTCCAAGTGAAGGATTGTAACACCCCAGATTTTCGGATAAGGTTTAGAGAATTATTAATTAATTAAAGAAGGAATTTAAATAAGGTTAGTTGTGGGCGGATGTCAGTCACGACTTTAGGGATCAGTTTTCGTGAAAATCGTCTTTTCAGAAAATGTGATCCTAACTCTTTTATGACCATTCGTGGTTTTGTTAGGAAGGTTTTAACTCAAGGAGTATGCCGGTGTTTTCAGATTTTAATTTTGAACTCAATTGAGTTCCCGGCAATGAAAAACGTATTTGAAAGGTGAATGAATAGTAACTTTTGCTTGCGTTCGTGTTTTGAGAAATTTACAAAATCCTCCTCATTGATCCGAGTCTAGTTTTGTCAGGCCCCTCTTATGGGAAATGACTCAAGGATTCCGTTGGCATTCATGGATCTCCATTCTGAGGTTAATCGAACGCTTGGGAACAAAATCTGTCAGTCTGAGTGAATAGTAAAAAGTAATTCCTAAACAGGAATCTTCGCTCGTCTTTCTTCAGATGACCCCGTCTTCTTCATGAAACAAGTTGGTTCACTAGTATTCGAGCCAACGAGTCTCTTGGTATTTTTAGATTTCGTGTCTGAGGTTACTTGGATCTTGACATCGAATAAAGCAGCTTTTAACCGAACCCGGAGTAACTTTTGCAATGTTTCCGCACTTGAGTGGCTTCTCAAGGAAGCCAAACTCCCTTCTATAAATAAGGGATCACCCCTTTTGTTTTCACTTGCTCATTAACTATCTATTCACTTCTAAAGTCGAGATAGTGAAAAGTTTTGAAAGCCGAGAGAGTTCTGCCGAAGTAAAAAAGCGTTCTTCATGAGTGTTCCGCAAGACGACGAGCGGAGTGGCATGGAAGGGATGCGGTGAGGAAATGTGCTAGGGACGTTGTTGGGTAGCAGGCGGCTCTGCCACCGTTGCGACTCGACGAGACGCCGAGCTAGCCACCTTCCTTCGACGCACCTGACCCCGTCCATTCTTGTTCGTCAGTCTCAAGTTCTTTCTATTTTGTTTTTAATTTCCGTATTTAATTCCGCATTCTTCATGTTCTTCATAGAAATTGCCTTTAAATCCTTTATTTTGCCGCCTAGATTAAAGTTCAATTGTTGTTATAAATTAAACCATACTCATAGTATTGTGCTGATTTAAAATATTTAAACTTGTCGTATTTAAATTTGAGTTCATGTTCTTCGTGTTTGTAAAAAATTGACGAACACCGAGGAACGGGTGGAAGATCACCCAGAACTGTCCAGAAAAGGGGCTAGAGAGAGAGGCCCTGCGGTGGGGGGGTGCCCCGCGCTAGGGGTGCCCGCCGGCGGCCCTTGCCACCGCGGCGCTAGAGATCGCCGGTGCGGGGTGGCCTTCGGCCACTTCAGTGCGTCGCCTCCGTGCTTTGTTTTCGTGCTTTTCGAGTTTTATTTTCCGAGCCTCTTCCATGCTATTATTTCCAAGTTATTTCCAGATTATTTCCAAGTTAATTTCGAGTTTAAAATTTAGAAAAACAATCAACTTGTTTACGATTTATTTCGAGTAATCGATTCAAGTTATTCTGCGTCTAAAAATCAAGAAATCAAGACGAGATGTTCTTTAAATAAAATAATTCCATCTCGGAACCTTATAAATCATAAAGTCGTGTTATCCATGTTTAAGTCCTAGCTAAGGGTATTCTAGTTAGGTGTTATATGATTTCATGTTAATAGAAATCTTCGAAAGAGGCCGCTAAGTCGATAATTCGACATTTGTAGGAGGAATCGAGCCTCGGGGAAATACTAAGGAAAATCACCAGCTCATTGCCTTATCTTCTGCTCCGTAATCGAGGTGGGTAAATCTATACACATCTATGTTTGAGCTAATAAGCTCTAGAAGCATGTTAGGGCAAATGAGATATCCAATAAAGCATTTTTGCTCTGCTTGATTGATCTCTGTACAAGGAAAGAAGGAAAGAAAAATATTATGTTATACTTGAGCTCTTGAGCATGTTTAGAAATGCTAGAAATGTTAAAAGTATTTTATTATGCTTAGCATGAGATATTTAGAGTTGTATATAGCTACAATTTGTACTTATTTACGTTCATCTCCTGGTATTGAATGTTTATGCTTGCTATGCCCGTACAATTAAGGATTGCCTTGTTAGGGTAGCGTTAAAACCCTTGTAGGCCGAGATCATGCAGCATTAAAGGATTAGCCCTTAGACGTTGCTCTAAGATTGGTTTTGCTATCAAAATTAGTGAAGGAAGGAACTTAACATTTCGGTTAAGTAGGATTTGAGCTCAGAACTTTTAAGGGAGTCACTGCAGGGTTAATTCCCTCGCAAACTCATTTGGATAGTTGAGGTAACCCCTCTTCTATACTATGGCATTCCTAATGGTGCATCTGACATCAGGTTTGAGCCAAGAAGGGACCAAAAAGAAAAGAAAAGGTTTTGCGGATATGGAGAGGGCTTTTGCGTTTTGCTCTCCATATACCGTCAGTTAATTGTTAGATATCTTGAAGTTATTAAAAGTATTTCATTAACACCCACTGAGTACATTAGTGCTCATGCCCCCTCTTTTTCAAATATTTTCAGGTTGAGATGTTGATGATGTTGGTGGTTGTGGATGTGGGTTGGCTTCCAAGATTGTTTTGCTATTATCTAATATTTTCTTGGAATCCCACTATGTCATCTGCTACTCTGATACACTCTTTCCAATTCTATTAACTTCTATTATGATTATCAAGACTCTATGAATATTTCCCCAGACATGATTACATAAATATAAGATGCATATTAAGTTCTATTTCTGTCTCTCGAATATGATTTCCTTTTGCCTATGAAGAAGCTTATTCGCATTGATATCTGTTATTCATTTCGACCTATGGATGGGTCTATACTTAATGAAATCCGATTAGTTAGCCGCTTCATTCCACTTGACCATGCTCCCACTTTAATAAAATTAAACCCGAGTACCATCGTCTATTCATGAAAAGTGTATCTCGATTGTAAAACCTCCTTATTAATCTTCCGTCTTACTTCATTAATCACTTAATAACAACCCGTCCCCATTCATTAATCCCTATCTCGGGACCGGGCTGTTACAGTTGGTATCAGAGCGAGGTTTGCAACTCTGCAGGCCTGTCTTTTTGTTTGTATTAAGCTAAGGGTATATGTGCACATAAGTTGCTCTTTGATAAATGAAAGCAGCAACCCACAGCTCGTCATCACCCTCGTATCCTCAACCAAAAATCAAGGTATGATAGTATAGAGATTCTGGATTTTGGATTTTGATTTTTGGAATACAGGAAAGGAAAAGATTTGAGCAAGCATACCTGTTTTATGGATAAGAAAAAAACCGTGAGAATGAAATTCCAAGTAAAAGGTGTTCGGGTAAGATGATTTATGAGAATGAAAAGTTTTTGAAAAGATTTCTCGATCCTAAAAAGGATTACATTCATACTCAAAAATTTTGACTCAACGAAAAGGTAAACATGTATGTTAAAAGACCTTGGACACCAAAATTTTTCTTATAAAAACATCAACTGCTTTTGAAAGGAGCTATGCATGCAAGATAAAAATCTAGACGTTAGTATGATCTCAGGAGAACCTTAGGTCTCCCTTTTATAATCTAGACTAATTAAGTTATTCTCTTCTAGATGGTTAAGCACCGTATGACTGCTCGGAAAAGTGTGCCTCTTTTTCGCGCGATTCAAGAAAGAGTTGAAAGGTTCAGAAGAGAAACTTGGGACGGTAACGAGCAATTACTGATGTGACTCGGGACTAAATGACACGATGAGACACAAAATATGCGGAAGCTAAGGATTGAAACTACGTCGGTGAGGTAAGGGATCTATACTCGATTATCTAGACGACTAAGACTCAACTAAAATACCTAGACAATGACACACAAATAAGACACAAATCCAAAGGAACAAGGGCTGTTTTGGACGAGATTATGGAAGGCTTAGGTGAAGGTAGTTCGATGGTAATGAATAGGTTCAGAATGGATAGAGAAGATAGGGTATGATAGAGATAAAACCGACTTACGGATTGAACGGATTGAAGATGAACTCGGACACGAATGGGTTGACTTGGAACAGACGATTGATGATGGATGATTGACGTCGATCGGCGGCGGTGGATGTGTTTTTGTCGATGTGAATTACAACCTGAAAGTTGCCTTGAATCTGGAACGTACACAAGGCCAAATTCTTTAAGTTGTTCTTCGATTAGCGAGTTTCCGACGATCCCTCGAACGTGGACGGCGAATTCCCTTTGTAAAACTTAGAAGTGCTAAATCTAAGAGTATGAATTTTGATATCTAAATTCACAAAAGATTAAATGGTTAAGACGATATTGAAAGCAAAGGCTTAATAATTCAAATATAGTCTAAAGTATGAATGTCACAATGATCCCCTATTTATAACTATAGAGGGCCAAAAATATTAATGCTATGGCCGAAAAACTAGAGTCCAAAACAAACTAGGATTCGACTAGAAAACTTCCTAAACTAGAATTCTATTTAAGGTAGAACTTGTAGATCTTGCTTTATCTAAAATCCTAGTCAAACTAGAAATAAAAGTGACTGAAAATCTCAACTAAATAAATAAAAATCTGACCTTTGACTATAGTCTAAATTAAATAAATAAAATACTATAGTCTAATATATCAATCTCCTTAATTAAAATATCAAGGGCCGAAAATATTGGGCTTTTCCAGCATGCATGCTTAACTTGGGCTGACTAGCAAGTGTACATGTCCAACCCAACATAAGCACACGTGCACGTACGAGCATGCACCACCTGCTTGGAGGCCTACAATGTATCGCATCTTGCAAAGCACCATCACCCGTGATCCTGTAACGTATGCTGAAATCGGGAATGTGACGGAGTTCTCCTCAGTCTTGATGGCTCGTTGGGTGATGGAATATGGCCACGTGCAAGCCTTAGCCGAGCAGCAAGTGGACGAACAAAACCCCTCTCTAGTGGTGGAACTGGAACTGCAAAGGGCAACCCTCAATAGTCCTCCTGGATTCCAAGGAGCCTTAGAAGCGGGACCCTCAAATGTCCGGGTCGTGAACCACACCGAGTCTCTATTTTCTTGCACTCCTCAAATGACCTAGTGGACCCCTGCATACGCTTCTCAGAGTCTGGGGCAGTGTATGTCCCATCAGTACCCCGAAGGGAATGTCCACATGAGGACGTTCAAGTTCAGCGAGCCAGAGACAGTTGAAGATGAGGAAGAAGAGGAAGACCCGGAAGAGGGAGGCGAGGAGGAAGTAGGGTCGCCATGCAAGGGGAAAGAAAAGGCTCCAGCCTACAATTAAGCTGTAGTGGGAGGTGTAGGAGGTGTTCCTGTTAGAACACCTAGTTATCTGATCCATCTATCTGTTTGTCTGTTATCTGATGTTTGTTTAATCTGCTTTAACCAAGATCCTAATACGTAATATATGCTTAAAACTTTCTAGACTCTAATAGTGACGGTGAAATTTCTAAGAGACTGCCCTATTTCGATGAAACCCATAATTTATTCTATGATATCGATGCCAAAAATCGTCTTAGTGAGGCAATTTTCCCCATTATGCTTGAATATTGTTTAACTTTCCGCCTTGTTTGATCTTCTTACGTAAATTAAAGACCTTATCGAAGGCATTCTTGCTTAGTACAAATTTAATCAAGCGTCGCAAATATCTAGTTCTCTTCGAAGACGTCAAGCTGAGAACGAAGACGAAAACGGACCCGAGCAAGTCCTAAACCCAGGACAAAGAGCCGAAAGTGTGTTTCTCAAACACAACCCTCCATCGTTTAATTGCTTAGGAGATCCAATGGATGCCGAGAAATGGGTTCGTTCCTTAGAACGAATTTTCAACTTCATAGCTTGTTCAGAAGAAGAGAAGTTAAGTTGCGCTCTTTTCATGCTAAGGGATGATGCGGACTATTGGTGGGAGTCCGTTCGAAGGACGATAACCCCAGAACAATGGGAGGATTATAGTTGAGAAGATTTCAAGCACGACTTATATCAGAAGTATATCCCAGATTGTTATCGAGAGGTAAAGGAGATGGATTTCTGGAATCTAAAGCAAGGAAATAAGACAGTGTCGGAATACGACAGGGAGTTCAATCACTTGTCAATGCATGCTTCACATCTAGTGGACACAGACGAGAAGAAAGCACGCAAGTTCAAGAAAGGACTTAAATCTGAGATTGGCATAGCCCTCGCTGGGCAAGAATGTTGGTTTTGTATACTAGAAGACCTGTCTTTTGTATACATTATTAATAATGGTTTTATGATGATATAGAATGAATACAAGTGCAGTCACTGTTTGCATTTAAATTGTTATATTTACATGCATGTTCACTATACTTACATTGTAGATGATATGGTGTGGGTAAACACACGGTTAGATCATATCATCAGTTCCTTGTAATGTATTAAAAGGCTCACGGTCTAGATGGCACTGAATCTGCTATCGGTACGCCGTAGAATAATCTGATAGTTAGTTTGTCTTGACTAACTGATTATTCTAATACACGGACAAGTATATTGAGGAGGATCTACTTAGGATTCTATTCTCTATTCTGACTTAAATGAGAGAATAAGAATCCACAGAGTTCGGGCTCTTAACCCCTATATGTTGGCGGACATATACGTGTAGTGATTGCAGCTTTGATTTATCAAAGGGTGAGATCCTTTCATAGGATCAATAATCTCGATATCTTGGGTTGTGACATTTACACTTATGATAGGTCGTGCAATATGTAGGGGCACCGTGTCCTGGTGCGCCAGGTTGATGGTGTCCCCTTGAGGAAATGCAAGTTCATGCTGAAACCCTGCAGGTGGAATTTATTCCGTGCATGAGTAAAGCTTGTGTAGTACTACTCAAGGATAAGATATTAATTAATTATAGCTGTCAGAAGCTTACATAATTAATTAATGGGCATTATATCTTAAACGCGGGGAATGGCTGGACTAAAGGAGAAAGCATATTCAGAAATATGTATTAAATTGTTAGGTCAGTATTATTTCTTTAGTGGAATAAAAATAATACTTAATTTATTTAATAATATACTAAGTTTATTGGATATTGGAAATTAAATATATTAGCAGCCCAATTTAATATTCTTCTAGATCCATGTTGTAGCCCAATATGACTTTAATGGACTGGAGATAGAAAAAGAGATAGAGTCCCAAACCCAGTAGGGTTGGGACACTGAAATTTCGCCCTCCCCCTTATATATAAGAGGGTGGGGGACGAAATTTTAAGCATATAGATCAGCTCTTCTTGTGTTCTCTTTATCTCCACAGATTCCATATCGATCTATTAGATTTCAGCCCACCCTGAAACTAGATTCAGTCCGGCAATACAACAGAAGATCAAGGAGTGGAATATCACAGTGGGCACCGATCATCTTCATACACAACAACAAGATTAGACCTTTCATCTTGTCCTCCACCCGTCGTTTGATTTGTAAGTCGTTTTTCGATTCTATGTTTCCGCTTTAGTAGAATCGTTTAAACCAGATTTGCATGTTAATTAAACTCGGTTAATTAAAACATATGAGATGCATGAATTTATGATCTACATGACATTAGGATTAATGAACATCCAATTAGATCATGCGGTGGTTCAATTCGAAAAAACCCCAGCAACTGGTATCAGAGCCAGGTTTTGGCACTGTTCTAGATTTAATCCTAGGATTAATTCGAAAAATATGTATAAATTTGATGAAATATTTATGTTACTTAAATTTTCAGATTTATATGTTGGTAATTTTCGAATGGTATGTTCAAAACTTGGATTAATTTTTGATGTAGTTCGAAAATTCTAGTTTTGAGGTTTGCTGTAATTTTTGATAATATTAAAATTGGATTTGGAATAGATTTTTGATGAAGTCAAAATTTTCAAATTTATTTTAATAAGGTGATCGAAAATTTGAGTCAAATTTTCGAATTTGATGTGTTAAAAAGTTCCCTAATTTTGTTCTAAATTTTTAGTCCTAATAATTAAAATTTGGATGGAATTTTGATCAAGTTCAAAATTTCCAGATTTAATTTTGGTTAGGTTCGAAAGTTTGGGTGATTAGAATTAGGATATGTAATTTTGGTGTATATCAAAAGTTACTTAATTCTAATCTAGATAGGTTTGAAAATAAAATTTTAAATTTGGAAGAATTTGAAGTGGATCAAATTTTCAGATTTATTATTTGTGTAATTTTCGAATCCTATGTTATTTTATTTGGAATAGTTTTCTGATTAATGTCAAAATTTCCAAATATGTTTATTTATATTATTTTCGAATTTAATAAATTAATTTGGAAGGATTTTGATGAAAATCAAATTTCCAGATTTATATTTTAATCTGGATCGAAAATAATGGCTATTGGATTTAGATTTGATGTATATCTTATTTTACCTAATTTTAATCTAGATAGATTTGAAAATAGAATTTTAAATTTGGAAGAATTTGAAGTGGATCAAATTTCCAGATTTATTATTTGTGATATTTTCGAAATCTATTGATTAAATATTGGATAAGGTGATTTTGGATATATACAAATAATTATCAAAATCCAATTGTGATAAGATTTTAAATTTGGATAAGTTTTGGAAGATTTTGGATTGGAATCAAATCTCCAAACTCTATCCTTGAAGATTTAGATTCTTATGGATAATATTTGGATTAGATTTTTGATTTATATCAATATATCCAATTATTATTTAATTAGGGTGGTTAGAAAATATTAAATAAATTTGGTGGATAATTATAAATAATTTCCAGATTTGTTTTAAGATATATTTTCGAAATTTAACAAGATTTAAATTGGTGGATAATTATTTTAATTTCCAATTTTTATCTTGTGGATAATATTGAATTAATTAATTTAATTAATTGTAAAATTCGAATATTATTTAATATGTCATGTTTGGATATTATATGTTATTTTATGCTAATCATGTAATTGTGATTGTTGGATTTGTAGACTGACTTGTTTGCAGGGTTACCGACTATCATGGCTCCT
The DNA here is from genome assembly GCA_026008535.1 of Perilla frutescens. Lineage (NCBI taxonomy): Eukaryota > Viridiplantae > Streptophyta > Magnoliopsida > Lamiales > Lamiaceae > Perilla > Perilla frutescens. The sequence goes on from BRKX01000019.1 coordinate 39,415,215, forward strand.
TAATTATGTGATGTATGTTTTAATTTATGTTGGATGTATGATGGGCCGTATGTCGGTTTGGCTACGTGATTTTAATCCATGAGAAAATCCATGGATTAGGTCTAGGTTTTATTTTATGTTGTTTTAATGTAATAGAAATAAAACTGTTAGACCAAGTCATTGAGTTGTAATTTTATTCTAGATATATTAGCCTTTTCCTTTAAGGAATAGATATTCTATATTGAATAAAGTTTGAAGATCAACTCAAAGAAGGAGAGTAATACAGCTCAAGAATGGAAGGTTCACCGGTTCACGTCCCGAAAACCCTAAATGGAGCTAGGATTTTCGGCGAGGCGCGGTGAAGGGGGCGACAGCCAAGCCTGTTTCCGGAGTTGACTTTCCAGTTTTATCTCATTCAGCAACATGAGATATAAGCCATGATAGTTGGTTTTTATTATTATTGCTTATTATGTTGTTTGAAGCATGCAATGGTGTTTTATCATTTTATGTGATGTTTGCATGTTTTACAATGGGATAAAATGAAACCTCAATCTTAAATAACTAAGTGGGAGAGATTCATACCAAAGTATGTAGAAATCTCATACGGTTTCCATTAATCTGGTTTAATTGAGATGTGATTGACATGCGAGTTGACAATAGGTCTTCCTCCATAACGGATGTGTCATATCACTATTATCTCTAGAAATTAAACTTCTTTATCAAGATAGCTGTAGAACACTACTAGAACAAACTGACTCCTCCAACTGGAGCAAGGACTTCGAAATAGTGGACTTGGTGTGCTAAGATGATGGTGTTCACACTTAGGTGTAATTTATTAATAAATGTCCACACTAACGTGGCTTATTAATTAGAAGGTTACACGACCGTGGTTATTTCCGACTATTAATTTACTTGTCATAAGGAAATTTGACTGGAGGTAAATTAAAGGTGGTTTTACATGTTTAAGGATGAATTTTATAAACGTCCACACTAACGTGGCTTATAAAAAACATTTTTAAAATGTCGGTGGATTACATATAATTTTTTTTGAGGTATACGATTATATGTGAGTATCCTAAAGTTTGTGACTGTACTGCATGTTTACTTTTCAGTTATTCTATATCATCATGGCACTCTCCAACCTGTCCACTATTCTTAAAGAAAACAAGTTAATCGGTGAAAATTACAATGACTGGATTCGAAACCTTAATCTTGTTCTCACTGCGGAAGGACACAAATTCGTAATTGAAGAAGTATGTCCTCAAAAGCCAGATGAGGGTTCTGATGAAGACCAAAAGGTTGCATATGATAAGTGGGTTAGGTCCAATGAGATAGCACGTTGTTACATTCTGGCATCTATGTCGAATGTGTTGCAACATCAGCATGAACCTTTGAAAACCGCTTATGATATCATGTACAACCTTAGGCAGCTCTTCTATCATCAGAACCGCTCGGCACGCCATTTAGCAATGAAGAAGCTAATGGATGCGAGAATGTCTGACTCCACACCTGTTAGGGATCACGTTCTCATGATGATGGGGTATCTGGCTAAGATCGAGACCTTGGGTGGAGAGCTGGATGGCGATTCTCAAATCGACATTGTTCTTCATAACCTGTCCTCGAAGTTTGAGCAGTTTAGGCTGAACTTTAACATGATTAAAAGGATGTCAGCCTGACTGAACTGCTCATGGATCTTCAGTCAGCTGAGTTACTTCAAAAGGGAAATCCGGAGGCACACCTAGCTGAAAATAGGGCGTCTTCTTCCGGTACTAAAAGGAAGAAGAGGAACACACCCAAGAAAGATGCAGAGGGGGCGCCTAAGGTGAAGAAGTCCAAGACTAAGATTCCTCCCGAGGAATTTAAGTCAAAGACAAAGTGTTTCAAGTGCGGCCAGCCAGGTCACTGGAAGGCGGATTGTCCTAACAAGAAGAAGAAAAAGGATACGTCTCAATCTCTTGTCGTTGAAACATGTTTAGCTACTTATTCTACTCAGTCATGGGTAGTAGATACTGGAGCTACTGATCATGTTTGCATGTCTTTACAGGGGTTCCTGGTAAAAAGACAGCTGAGTGATGGAGAGATTTCAATCTACATGGGCAATGCTACGAAAGTGGCGGCAGTTGCAATGGGAGACATAACCTTATCTTTTAGTAGTGATAGGATTTTAGTTTTAAAGGATTGTCTTTATGTGCCTGGTTTTAGGCGAAACTTGATTTCAGTTTCTAAACTTTTTATAGATGGATATTCTGTTTCTTTTGATAACAAGGTTGTTATCTATAGTGATAAACGTTTTATCTGTTCTGGCACATTGGATGGACATCTTTATTTACTTAATCCTATGCAAAACACTACGCAAATGCATTTACTGAATACATCGGTCATAAACCCTAACAAACGAAAAGAACCTTCGGAAATGAATCAAACCTATCTTTGGCATCTTAGGGTCGGCCATATTAACCTTAAATGGATACAAAGACTAGTAAATGATTGGCCCTTGTCTTCATTGGTCCTAGAATCATTCCCTTTGTGTGAATTCTGTTTGGAATGTAAAATGACCAAGCGACCCTTTAAGGATAAAGGGAATAGATCTGAAGAGGTACTAGATTTGATTCACTCTGACTTATGTGACCCTATGTCAGTTCAGGCTCGAGGAGGGTACGAGTATTTCATCACGTTTATTGATGATTACTCAAGATATGGATACATATACCTGTTACGCCGCAAGTCAGAATCCTTTGAGACTTTCAAAGAATTCAGAGCGGAAGTGGAAAAATGTACAGGTAAAAGTATCAAATCACTACGGTCTGATCGTGGTGGTGAGTACCTCTCGAATGAATTTAGGGACTACTTAGCAGAGAATAGGATTACATCCCAGTTGACTGCGCCGGGAACACCACAGCAGAACGGTATGGCGGAGAGAAGGAACATAACATTGTTAGAGATGGTTAGATCAATAATGAGTTATTCAGATCTGCCTATTTCATTCTGGGGATATGCCCCGGAAACGGCAGCCTATATTCTAAATGTGGTTCCATCAAAATCAGTCCCATCTACGCCCACAGAACTTTGGACTGGACGAAAGCCCAGTCTTGGACATTTTGGGATTTGGGGTAGTCCAGCATATGTGCTGGATAAGGAAGCTGATAAGCTGGCACCACGTACGGATGTTAGACTGTTTGTTGGATATCCCAAATGAACGAAAGGTGGTTTATTTTATAGTCCTAAGGATCAGAAGATCATTTCTGAGTACCAATGCTCGATTCTTAGAGGAAGACTATGTAATAAATCACAAGCCAAGAAGTGAGATAGTACTCGAGGAACTTCGAGGGGAAAATTAAATCTGACACCAACAGTACAAGAAGAGGAACCACAATTTACTGCACAACGTGTCATAGAAGTACAAGAACTGCCTCGTCGCAGTGGGAGGATTGTACGCCAACCTGACAGATTCATTGGTTTGGGTGAATCTTCGGATTTCCCTGAAGGACTAAATGAATTGGATCCCAGGACCTACGACGAAGCGATCCAAGACAAAGATGCAGATTCTTGGAAAATTGCAATGGAGTCTGAGATTGAATCTATGGATCACAATCAAGTCTGGGAGCTTGTAGAACCACAAGATGGGGTAAAACCCATTGGGTATAAGTGGGTTTACAAATGCAAGAGAGGAGCTGACAGGAAGGTTGAAACCTTTAAGGCAAGATTGGTGGCGAAAGGGTACACTCAGAAAGAAGGGATCGATTATGAGGAAACCTTTTCGCCGGTAGCCATGCTTAAGTCAATTCGGATTCTCTTGTCTATTGCCGCTCATTTGGATTATGAGATTTGGCAGATGGATGTCAAGACAGCTTTCCTGAATGGAAGTCTTGAGGAAAACATCCACATGAAGCAACCAGAGGGTTTCATTGCTAAAGGCCAAGAGCACTTAGTGTGCAAGCTTAAGAGATCCATTTATGGACTTAAGCAGGCGTCAAGGTCTTGGAACATCCGGTTTAACGAGGTTATCCAGTCATATGGGTTCGTGCAATGTCCAGATGAGAGCTGTGTGTACAAGAAGAGTGATGGAAATGTGGTGGCTTTCCTCGTGCTATATGTTGATGATATCTTACTTATTAGAAACAGTAAGAAAGTATTATCTAACATAAGGGTGTGGTTGTCCAAGCAGTTCGATATGAAAGATCTAGGAGAAGCCGGACATGACCTTGGCATCAAGATAATTCGAGATCGCCAGAAAAGGATGTTGTGCTTATCCTAGGCGACATATATCGACACAGTGCTAGCTAGGTTTAACATGCAGGATTCCAAGAAAGGTTTTATACCTTTCAGGCATGAAATTCATCTATCCAAGGATATGTGTCCCCACACACAGGCTGAGATAGATGAGATGAAGGGCGTTCCATATGCTTCGGGTGTGGGAAGTCTTATGTATGCTATGCTATGCACTAGACCTGATATATGCTATGCAGTCAGCATGGTAAGCAGATATCAGTCTAACCCTGGACAAGGTCACTGGACTGCGGTTAAGAATATACTTAAGTACCTGAAAAGGACTCGAGATTATATGCTGGTATACCGCTCTGATAGTCTAGTGCCTTTGGGATACACGGACTCAGATTTTCAATCCGATAAAGATCAGAGTAAATCTACCTCAGGCTATGTGTTTACCTTGGAAGGCGGAGCCATTGCATGGAGGAGCATAAAGCAAAAATGCATTGCGGATTCCACCATGGAGGCTGAATATGTAGCTGCCTCTGAGGCTGCAAAAGAGGCCGTCTGGCTCAAGAGCTTCTTGTTGGACTTGAGCGTGGTTCTTGATTTTCCTAAGAGTATCACGGTATATTGTGATAACTCGAGTGCAGTGGCAAATTCGAAGGAACCCAAAGCCCATTAGGCAAGTAAACACATAGAGAGAAAGTACCATCTTATACTAGAAATCGTTAAGAGAGGAGATGTGGCAGTGGTCAAGATTGTATCTGAGGACAATTTAGCTGATCCATATACGAAGAGCCTTCCAGCTAAGACCTTCTACGGTCACGTGGAGAAAATGGGAGTGAGATGCAGACCCGGGGTTGTCGTTTGAGATTTAAGTTAGAGTTGGAGAGTTAGCCAGTTTGTTTTATATTTGAAAGACATGCTTCAAGTATAAGTGGCAGATTGTTGGTTTTGTATACTAGAAGACTTGTCTTTTGTATACATTATTAAAAATGGTTTTATGATGATATAGAATGGATACAATTGCAGTCACTGTTTGCATTTAAATTGTTATATTTACATGCATGTTCACTATACTTACATTGTAGATGATATGGTGTGGGTAAACACACAGTTAGATCATATCATCAGTTCCTTGTAATGTATTAAAAGGTTCACGGTCTAGATGGCACTGAACCTGCTATCGGTACGCCGTAGAATAATCTGATAGTTAGTTTGTCTTGACTAACTGATTATTCTAATATACGGGCAAGTGTATTGAGGAGGATCTACTTAGGATTCTATTCTCTATTCTGACCTTAAATGAGAGAATAAGAATCCACAGAGTTCGGGTTCTTAACCCCTATATGTTGGCGGACATATACGTGTAGTGATTGCAGCTTTGATTTATCAAATGGTGAGATCCTTTCATAGGATCAATAATCTCGATATCTTGGGTTGTGACATTTACACTTATGATGGGTCGTGCAATATGTAGGGGCACCGTGTCCTGGTGCGCCAGGTTGATGGTGTCCCCTTGAGGAAATGCAAGTTCATGCTGAAACCCTGCAGGTGGAATTTATTCCGTGCATGAGTAAAGCTTGTGTGGTACTACTCAAGGATAAGATATTAATTAATTATAGCTCTCAGAAGCTTACATAATTAATTAATGGGCATAATATCTTAAACGCGGGGAATGGCTGGACTAAAGGAGAAAGCATATTCAGAAATATGTATTAAATTGGTAGGTCAGTATTATTTCTTTAGTGGAATAAAAATAATACTTAATTTATTTAATAATATCCTAAGTTCATTGGATATTGGAAATTAAATAAATTAGCAGGCCAATTTAATATTCTTCTAGATCCCTGTTGTAGCCCAATATGACTTTAATGGACTGGAGATAGAAAAAGAGATAGAGACCCAAACCCAGTAGGGTTGGGACACTGAAATTTCGCCCACCCCCTTATATATAAGAGGATGGGGGACGAAATTTTAAGCATATAGATCAGCTCCTCTTGTGTTCTCTTTATCTCCACAGATTCCATACCGATCTAGTAGATTTTAGCCCACCCTGAAACTAGATTCAGTTCGGGAATACAACAGAAGATCAAGGAGTGGAATATCACAGTGGGCGCCGATCATCATCATACACAACAACAAGATTAGTAAGTCATTTTTCGATTCTATGTTTCCGCTTTAGTAGAATCGTTTAAACCAGATTTCCATGTTAATTAAACTCGATTAATTAAAACATATGAGATGCATGAATTTATGATCTACATGACATTAGGATTAATGAACATCCAATTAGATCCTGCGGTGGTTTAATTCGAAAAAATCCTAACAAAGAAGATATGTCTTATGCTCGAACCTTAGCCAAAGCCTTAAGCATAGAAGCCATTCTCCCTCGAGACAAAGTTCAACCCTCTCAGTCAACTAATGATCCAAAGGGAAAGAGAAAATGGCAAGGAGGAAGAAAAGATGACAGATGAAAGAAACCCCACTGGCAAAGCCAAGAGTCAGGGGTACCTCGAAGTGAGCCCGACCATAACCCTAACCTGAGTTCATGTGCAAAGTGCGGAAGGACGCACCTTGGAGCCTGCCGAGCAGATCAAACTGGGTGCTACAACTATGGTGAAAAGAGGCACTTCAAGAGGGAGTGTATAAAAGGGAACAACAGGCGATCCCAAACACCACAACAACCCCGGTACCCGCAGCCACTTCAGCAATTTCCTGAAAATCAACCAAGGCTGCAACATGGAAGACCTCAGGGTCAAAGGACGGGAATGAATCCAAGACCAAACGAAGGACAAGATCAAAGGTCTAATCCAGGATAAAGGCCGCCTCAGCCAACTCGTACGTATGCCCTCACTCAACAGCAAGCTACTAAGGTCCAAGGAAATCTAGCAGGTATGATTACTCTCCTCGAGATGCCAGTTTTAGCTCTCTTCGATACCGGAGTATCGCATTCATTTATAGCTGAGTCTACTTGTAAGAAACTGAAGATAAAACCTAAGAATGCTAAGAATGCTCTTGAGATAAGTATTCCCTCTGGAAAGTGAATGATGTCTAGGAAGGTCTGCTCTAACCTTGAATTGAACATAGAAGGGGAAAACTTTAAGTTAAATCTTTATATAATAAAGATTCAGTACTTCAATATAATCCTAGGAATGGACTGGTTAGCCTCAACTTATGCCTCCATAAGCTGCCTCCAACCTAGTGTGTCGCCTTGGGGAGCTCCAATCTTGTTCATAAAGAAGAAAGATGGTACATTAAGAATATGCATCGACTACAGAGAGCTCAATAAGCTAACAATCAAAAATCGATACCCTCTCCCAAGAATAGACGACGAGCGGAGTGGCATGGAAGGGATGTGGTGAGGGAATGTGCTAGGGACGCTGTTGGGTCGTAGCAGGCGGCTCTGCCGCCGATGCGACTCGACGAGACACCGAGCTAGCCATCTTTATTCGACGCACCTAACCCCGTCCATTCTTGTTTGTCGGTCTCAAGTTCTTTCTATTCTGTTTTTAATTTCTGTATTTAATTCCGCATTCTTCGTGTTCTTCAAAGAAATTTCCTTTAAATCCTTTATTTTCCCGCCTAGATTAAAGTTCAATTGTTGTGATAAATTAAACCATACTCATAGTATCGTGCTGATTTAAAATATTTAAACTTGTCGTATTTAAATTTGAGTTCGTGTTCTTTGTGTTTGTAAAAAATTGACGAACACCGAGGAACGGGTGGAAGATCACCCAGAACCGTCCAGAAAAGGGGCTAGAGAGAGAGGCCCCGCGACGGGGGGTGTGCCGTCGTACCACTCCCCTGTCGGCCTTTGAAGCTTGCCCGCGCTAGGGGTTCCCGTCGGCGGCCCTTGCCACCGCGGCGCTAGGGATGGCCAGCGCGGGGGTGGCCTTCGGCCACTTCAGTGCGTCACCTCCGTGCTTTGTTTTCGTGCTTTTCGAGTTTTATTTTCCGAGCCTCTTCCATGCTATTATTTCTAAGTTATTTCCAGATTATTTCCAAGTTAATTTCGAGTTTAAAATTTAGAAAAACAATCAAGTTGTTTCCAATTTATTTCGAGTAATCTATTCAAGTTATTCTACATCTAAAAATCAAGAAATCAAGACGAGAAGTTCTTTAAATAAAATAAATCCATCTCGGAACCTTATAAATCATAAAGTCGTGCTATCTATGTTTAAGTCCTAGCTAAGGGTATTCTAGTTGGGTGTTATATGATTTCATGTTAATAGAAATCTTCGAAAGAGGCCGCTAAGTCAATAATTCGACATTTGTAGGAGGAATCGAGCCTCGGGGGAATACTAAGGAAAATCACCAGCTCATTGCCTTATCTTTTGCTTCGTAATCGAGGTGGGTAAATCTATACACATCTAAGTTTGAGCTAATAAGCTCTAAAAGCATGTTAGGGCAAATGAGATATCTAATAAAGCATTTTTGCTCTGCCTGATTGATCTCTGTACAAGGAAGGAAGGAAAGAAAAATATTATGTTATACTTGAGCTCTTGATCATGTTTAGAAATGCTAGAATGGTTAAAGTATTGTTTATGCTTAGCATGAGATATTTAGAGTTGTATATAGCTACAATTTGTACTTGTTTACGTTCATCTCCTGGTATTGAATGTTTATGCTTGCTAAGCCCGTACAATTAAGCATTGCCTTGTTAGGGTAGCGTTAAAACCCTTGTAGGCCGAGATCATGCAGCATTAAAGGATTAGCCCTTAGACATTGCTCTAAGATTAGTGTTGCTATCAAGATTAGTGAAGGAAGGAACTTAGCATTTCACTTAAGTAGGATTTGAGCTCAGAACTTTTAAGGGAATCACTGCAGGGTTAATTCCCTCGCAAACTCGTTTGGATAGTTGAGGTAACCCCTCTTCTATACTATGGCATGCCTTAAGGTGCATTTGACATCAGGTTTGAGCCAATAAGGGCCCAAAAAGAAAAGAAAAGGTTTTGCGGATATGTAGAGGGCTTTTGCGTTTTGCTCTCCATATACCGTCAGTTAATTGTTGGATATCTTGAAGTTATTAAAAGTATTTCATTAACACCCACTGAGTACATTAGTGCTCATGCCCCCTCTTTTTCAAATATTTTCAGGTTGAGATGTTGATGATGTTGGTGGTTGTGGATGTGGGTTGGCTTCCAAGATTGTTTTACTATTATCTAATATTTTCTTGAAATCCCACTATGTAATCTGCTACTCTGATACACTCTTTCCAATTTTATTAACATCTATTATGATTATCAAGACTCTATGAATATTTCCCCAGACATGATTATATAAATATAAGATGCATATTAAGTTCTATTTCTGTCTCTCGAATATGATTTCCTTTCGCCTATGAAGAAGCTTATTCGCATTGATATCTGTTATTCATTTCGACCTATGGATGAGTCTATACTTAATGGAATCCGATTAGTTAGCCGCTTCATTCCACTTGACCATGCTCCCACTTTAATAAAATTAAACCCGAGTACCATCGTCTATTCATGAAAAGTGCATCTCGATTGTAAAACCTCCTTAATAATCTTCCGTCTTACTTTATTAATCACTTAATAACAACCCGTCCCCATTCGTTAATACCTATCTCGGGACCGGGCTATTACAGTTGGTATCAGAGCGAGGTTTGCAACTCTGCAGGCCTGTCTTTATGTTTGAATTAAGCTACGGGTATATGTGCACATAAGTTGCTCTTTGATAATTGAAAGCAGCAACCCACAGCTCGCCATCACCCTCATATCCTCAACCAAAACTCAAGGTATGATAGTATAGAGATTCTGGATTTTGGATTTTGATTTTTAGAATACAGGAAAGAAAAAGATTTGAGCAAGCATACCTGTTTTATGGATGAGAAAAAAACCGTGAGAAGTAAATTCCAAGTAAAAGGTGTTCGGGTAAGACGATTTCTGAGAATGAAAAGTTTGTGAAAAGAATTCTCGATCCCAAAAAGGATTACATTCATACTCAAAAATTTTAACTCAACGAAAAGGTAAACATGTATGTTAAAAGACCTTGGACACCAGAATTTTTCTTATAAAAACGTCAACTGCTTTTCAAAGGAGCTATGCATGCAAGATAAAAATCAAGACGTTAGTATGATCTCAGGAGAACCTTAGGTCTTCCTTTTATAATCTAGACTAATTAAGTTATTCTCTTCTAGATGGCTAAGTACCGTATGACTGCTAGAAAAAGTGTGCCTCTTTTTCGCGCGGTTCAAGAAAGAGTTGAAAGGTTCAGAAGAGAAACTTGGGACGGTAACGAGAAATTACTGATGTGACCCGGGATTAAATGACACGATGAGACACAAAATATGCGGAAGCTAAGGATTGAAACTACGTCGGTGAGGTAAGGGATCTATACTCGATTATCTACACAACTAAGACTCAACTAAAAAACCTAGACAATGACACACAAATAGGACAAATCCAAAGGAACAAGGGCTGTTTTGGACGAGATTATGGAAGGCTTGGGTGAAGGTAGTTCGATGGTAATGAATAGGTTTAGAATGGCTAGAGTAGATAGGGTATGATAGAGATAAAACCGACTTACGGATTGAACGGATTGAAGACGAACTCAGACACAAATGGGCTGACTTGGAACGGACGATTGATGATGGATGATTGATGTAGATCGGCGGCGGTGGATGTATTTTTGTCGATGTAAATTACAACCCGAAAGTTACCTTGAATCTCGAACGTACACAAGGCCAAATTCTTTAAGTTGTTCTTCGATTAGTGAGTTTCCGACGATCCCTCGAACGTGGACGATGAATTCCCTTTGTAAAACTTAGAAGTGCTAAATCTAAGAGTATGAATTTTGATATCTAAATTCACAAAAGATTAAATGGTTAAGACGATATTGAAAGCAAAGGCTTAATAATTCAAATATAGTCTAAAGTATGAATGTCACAATGATCCCCTATTTATAACTATAGAGGGCCGAAAAACTAGATTCCAAAACAAACTAGGATTGGACTAGGAAACTTCCTAAACTAGAATTCTATTTAAGGTAGAACTTGTAGATCTTGCTTTATCTAAAATCCTAGTCAAACTAGAAATAAAAGTGACTGAAAATCTCAACTAAATAAATAAAAATCTGGCCTTTGACTATAGTCTAAATTAAATAAATAAAATACTATAGTCTAATAAATCAATCCCCTTAATTAAAATATCAAGGGCCGAAAATATGGGCTTTTCCAGCATGCATGCTTAACTTGGGCTGACTAGCAAGTGTACACATCCAACCCAACATAAGCACACGTGCACGTCTCCTTCACATATTGCACTCCAAGTCTTGATCTCCATCTTCTATCTTCAATAAGGTCATCATCTTCAAGCTTCCTTGCACGCCGTCTTCAACTTCGAACTTCTTAGCTCGTAGTCTTGTGACGGGTCCTTTGAATTGCAGCTCTTCATTGAATTCTTCATTGCTATAGATGTCCTCATCAATTACTATCCTTCATGGCAAGGTATCTGGAGAGGTGGGCCTGGGCTAATGGTTACGGAGGAGATCCCGAGAGTGTATCTGACTTGGAAACATACATCTGCATGTACGAGCATGCACCACCTGCTTGGAGGCCTACAATGTATCGCATCTTGCAAAGCACCATCACCCGTGATCCTGTAACGTATGCTGAAATCGAGAATGTGACGGAGTTCTCCTCAGTCTTGATGGCTCGTTGGGTGATGGAATATGGCCACCTGCAAGCCTTAGCCGAGCAGCAAGTGGACGAATAAAACCCCTCTCTAGTGGTGGAACTGGAACTGCAAAGGGCAACCCTCAATAGTCCTCCTGGATTCCAAGTACCACGCTCCCATGATGAAGGAGCCTTAGAAGCGGGACCCTCAAATGTCCGGGTTGTGAACCACACCGAGACTCTATTTTCTTACACTCCTCAAATGAACCAGTGGACCCCTGCATACGCTTCTCAGAGTCTGGGGCAGTGTATGTCCCATCAGTACCCCGAAGGGAATGTCTACATGAGGACGTTCAAGTTCAGCGTGCCAGAGACAGTTGAAGATGAGGAAGAAGAGGAAGACCCGGAAGAGGGAGGCGAGGAGGAAGTAGGGTCGCCATGCAAGGGGAAAGGAAAGGCTCCGGCCTACAATTAAGCTGTAGTGGGAGGTGTAGGAGGTGTTGCTGTTAGAACACCTAGTTATCTGATCCATCTATTTGTTTGTCTGTTATCTGATGTTTGTTTAATCCGCTTTAACCAAGATCCTAATACTTAATATATGCTTAAAACTTTCTAGACTCTAATAGTGACAGTGAAATTTCCAAGAGACTGCCCTATTCCGATGTAACCCATAACTTATTCTATGATATCAATGCCAAAAGTCGTCTTAATGAGGCAATTTTCCCCATTATGCTTGAATATTGTTTAAATTTCCGCCTTCTTTGATCTTGTTACGTAAATTAAAGACCTTATCGAAAGGCATTCTTGCTTAGTACAAATTTAATCAAGCGTCGCTAATATCTAGTTCTCTAGGATGCCGCCTCGAAGACATCATGCCGAGAACAAAGACAAAAACGAACCTGAGCAAGTCCTAAACCCAGGACCAAGAGCCGAAAGTGTGTTTCTCAAACACAACCCTCCATCGTTTAATGGCTTAGGAGATCCAATGGATGCTGAGAAATGGGTTCGTTCCTTAGAACGAATTTTCAACTTCATAGCTTGTTCAGAAGAAAAGAAGTTAAGTTGCGCTCTTTTCGTGCTAACGGATGATGCGGACTATTGGTGGGAGTCCGTTCGAAGGACGATAACCCCAGAGCAATGGGAGGATTATACTTGGGAAGATTTCAAGCACGACCTATATCAGAAGTATATCCTAGATTGTTATCGAGAGGTAAAGGAGATGGAGTTCTAGAATCTAAAGCAAGGAAATAAGACAGTGTCGGAATACGACAGGGAGTCCAATCAATTGTCAAGGCATGCTCCACATCTAGTGGACACAGACGAGAAGAAAGCACACAAGTTCAAGAAAGGACTTATATCTGAGATTGGCATAGCCCTCGCTGGGTAAGAAGACATGTCTTACACTCGAACCTTAGCCAAAGCTTTAAGCATAGAAGTCATTCTCCCTCGAGAGAAAGTTCAACCCTTTCGGTCAACTAATGATCCAAAGGGAAAGAGAAAATGACAAGGAGGAAGAAAAGATGACAGATGAAAGAAACCCCACTGGCAAAGCCGAGAGTCAGGGGTACCTCGAAGTCAGCCCGACCATAACCCTAACCTGAGGCCATGTCCAAAGTGCGGAAGGATGCACCTTGGAGCCTGCCGAGCAGATCAAACTGGGTGCTACAACTATGGTGAAGAGGGGCACTTCAAGAGAGAGTGTCTAAAAGGGAACAACAAGCGATCCCAAACACCACAACAACCCCGGTACCCGCAGCCACTTCAGCAATTTCTTGAAAATCAGCCAAGGCTGCAGCAAGGAAGATCTCAGGGTCAAAGGACGAGAATGAATCCAAGATCAAACCAAGGACGAGATCAAAGGTCTAATCCAGGATAAAGGCCGCCTCAGCCAGCTCGTACGTATGCTCTCACTCAATAGCAAACTGCTAAGGTCCTAGGTAATCTAGCAGGTATGATTACCCTCCTCGAGATGCCAGTTTTAGCTCTCTTTGATACCGGAGCATCAATTTCATTTATAGCTGAGTCTGCTTGTAAGAAACTGAAGATAAAACCTAAGAATGCTGAGAATGCTCTTGAGATAAGTATTCCATCTGGAAAGCGAATGATGTCTAGGAAGGTCTGCTCTAACCTAAAATTGAACATAGAAGGGGAAAACTTTAAGTTAAATCTTTACATAATAAAGATTCAGGACTTCGATATAATCCTAGGAATGGACTGGTTAGCCTCAACTTATGCCTCCATAAGCTGCCCTGAGAGGGAAGTGGTGTTTCGACCACCCGAGAAACTCGAGGTGAACATCTACTGATCAAAGTTGGGAACCAAAGTCCCAGTGATATCCGCCCTGAAGGCCACAAGGATGATAAGAAAGAATAGCTGCCAAGCATTTTTAGTTAACTTAATAAGGGAAGAAGAAGGAGAGCTTTCAATTGAAGACGTCCCAGTCGTAAGAGAATATCCCGATGTATTCCTAAAGGAACTTGCCAGGACTGCCCCCAGACAGACAGGTAGAGTTCGCCATCATGTTGGAACCAGGAGCCGCCCCAGTCTCGAAAGCCCCCTACAGAATGGCGCCTAAGGAGTTGCAAGAACTCAAGGTTCAACTGCAAGAGTTATTAGACCTAGGTTTTATCCAACCTAGTGTGTCACCTTGGGGAGCTCCAATCTTGTTCGTAAAGAAGAAAGATGATACATTAAGAATATGCATCGACTACAGAGAGCTCAATTAGCTAACCATCAAAAATCGATACGCTCTCCTAAGAATAGACGATCTCTTCGATCAACTTAAGGGAGCAGGTGTCTTTTCCAAGATCGACTTAAGATCTGGGTATCATCAAGTGAAGATTAGAAAGGAAGATATCCCTAAGACTACCTTTAGAACTCGTTATGGACATTACGAGTTTGTGGTAATGCCATTTGGATTGACCAACGCCCCAGCAGTGTTTATGGATTTAATGAATTGGGGTTTTTCACCCGTATTTAGATAAGTTTGTTCTAGTTTTCATAGACATCTATTCCAAGGAGGAAGGGGAGCATCAAGAGCACCTAAGAATGGCGTTGGAGACGTTAAGAAGAGAAAAGCTTTACGCTAAGTTTAATAAGTGTGAGTTTTGGACATATAGTGTCGGTAAAAGGAATCAAGATGGATTCAGCTAAGATTGAAGCAGTAAGCAACTGGAATTCTCCAAGGTACGTGCACGAGATTAAAAGTTTTCTAGGACACACGGGTTACTATCGAAGATTTATCGAGGGATTTTCGACTATATCTAAGCCAATGACGTGACTGTTAAACAAAGACTCCAAATTCAAGTGGACGCTTGAATGTGAGGAAAGTTTTCAAACTTTGAAGAAGATGCTAACCACAGCCCCAGTATTGACTATTCCGGAAGGGAATGAAGATTTCGTAGTTTACGCAGATGCATCGAAGAAAGGATTAGGATGTGTACTAATGCGGAGAGGAAAAGTGATTACTTATGCTTCGAGGCAGCTTAAGAATCACGAGCAGAATTACCCTACACATGACTTGGAGTTAGCAGCAGTCGTGCATGCGCTGAAAATTTGGAGACACTACCTCTATGGAGGTAAGTATGAGATCTTCTCAGATCACAAGAGCTTGAAGTATTTCTTCGAGCAGAAGGATCTTAATATGAGGCAGAGAAGATGGCTAGAACTTGTAAAGGATTATGACTGCACGATTCACAACTACCCAGGCAAGGCAAATGTGGTAGCAGATGCCCTGAGTAGGAAAGAGGAAGCGGAGCTAGGACTCATTTTAGTCCAGGAAGATCTTCGCAAGGAGTTTGAGAAGTTAAGGATCAAGGTGCTAACACCACCCGAGACCATTCAAGCTCAAGTTGCCGCGATAGTCGCTCAGCCCGAGCTAAGGCAAAAGATAATTGAAGCACAAAGAGGAGACGAGTTTCTTGAAAAGAAAATACTAGAAACACGAGCTGATAGTTCACAAGGTTTTACGGAAACAGCCAATAATGCGCTCTTATTCAAAGGAAGACTTTGTGTGCCAAGCAAGGACAAACTAAAAGAGGAAATCATGTGCGAAGCACATGACACGCCATATACAGCACATTAAGACCTCAAAAGGAACTTCTGGTGGAATAACATGAAAAGAGAAATAGCCGCCTTCGTGGACTTTGTAGTAGGCTTGCCAAAGTCTAAGCGGAGGAATTCCGTTATTTGGGTAATCGTTGATCGATTATCTAAATCAGCAGACTTTGTTGCTATTAAAGTGACGGACGGGCTAGATCAATTAGCCTAACTGTATGTTAAGGAAGTTGTGCGTTTACACGGAGTGCCGGTCTCGATTACATCGGATCGTGATAGGAGATTTACATCAAGGTTCTGGAGGAGCCAACAAGAAGTAATGGGATCAAAGCTAAATTTCAGCACAACATTTCATCCTCAAACAGATGGCCAGTCCGAGAGGACTATCCAGATTCTAGAAGACATGCTTACGGGACTAGTCATCGATCAAGCAGGCCGTTTGGAGGAATTACTGCCTTTGGTAGAGTTTGCGTATAACAACAGCTACCAGTCATCGATCGGCATGGCCCCTTATGAAGCCCTATACGGAAGGAAGTGTAGATCGCCCTTGTATTGGGACGAAGTTGGAGATAGAATGATACTTGAGCCTGAAATAGTCCAGAAAGCTGTCCAAAAGATCAAGCTTATTTGTCAGCGAATCAAGGAGGCTCAAGATAGATAGAAAGCTTATGCGGATGAAAGAAGAATGAAGCTCAGTTTCAACGTAGGAGATAAAGTGTTCTCAAAGGTGTTTCCGATAAGAGGAGTAGTTCGTTTTGGTAAACGAAGCAAGTTAAGGCCCAGATTTATTGGACCTTTTGAAATTCTAGAGAAGGTGAATGAAGTAGCCTACAGGTTGGCCTTAACACCCAACCTGAGTGACGTGCATGACGTCTTTCATGTCTCAATGTTGAGAAAGTACGTGTTCGATCCAAAGCACATGATTAGCAAGGATAAAATAGTCCTAAATAGTCCTATGAAGAGAAGCCTCAAGCCATTGTGGATCGAAAGATCTAGAAACTAAGGAACAAAGAGATCAGTCTTGTGAAAGTAATCTGGAACCATCATGGTTCAGAAGAGGCAACCTGGGAGCTTGAATCCGAATTGCTCAAGAAATACCCTGATGTCGCTTATCATGGTTAGTAAATTTTGGGATGAATTTTTTTTAAGGAGGGTAGGATGTAATACCCCAGATTTTTGGATAAGGTTTAGAGGATTATTAATTAATTAAAGAACGAATTTAAATAAGGTTGGTTGTGGGCAGATGTCAGTCACGATTTTAGGGATCAGTTTTCGTGAAAATCGTCTTTTCAGAAAATGTGATCCTAACTCTTTTATGACCATTTGTGGTTTTGTTGGGAAGGTTTTAACTCAAGGAGTATGCCGGTGTTTTCGGATTTTAATTGTGAAGTCAATTGAGTTCCCGGTAATGAAAAACGTATTTGAAAGGTGAATGCATAGTAACTTTTGCGTGCGTTCGTGTTTTGAGAAATTTACGAAATCCTCCTCGTTGATTTGAGTCTAGTTCTGCCAGGCCCACTTATGGGAAATGACTCAAGGATTCCGTTGGCGTTCACGAATCTCCATTCTGAGATCAATCGAACGCTCGGAAGCAAAATCTGTCAGTCTAAGTGAATAGTAAAAAGTAATTCCAAAAGGGAATCTTCACTCGTCTTTCTTCTGACGACCCCGTCTTCTTCACGAAATAAGTTAGTTCACTAGTATTCGAGCCAACAAGTCTCCCGATAGTTTTAGATTTCATGTCTGAGGTCATTTGGATCTCGACATCGAATAAAGCAGCTTTTAACCGAACCTGGAGTAACTTTTGCAGTGTTTCCGCACTGGAGTGGCTTATTAAGGAAGCCAAACTCCCTCCTATAAATAAGGGACCACCTCTTTTGTTTTCACTTGTTCATTAACCATCTATTCACTTCTAAAGTCGAGAGAGTGAAAAGCTTTGAAAGCCGAGAGAGTTCTGCCGAAGTAAAAAGCGTTCTTCGTGAGTGTTCCGCAAGACGACAATCGGAGTGCCGTGGAAGGGATGCGGTGAGGGAATGTGCTAGAGACGCCGTTAGGTCATAGCAGGCGGTTCTGCCACCGTTGCGACTCGACGAGACGCCGAGCTAGCCACCTTCCTTCGACGCACCTAACCCCGTCCATTCTTGTTTGTCGGTCTCAAGTTCTTTCTATTCCATTTTTAATTTTCGTATTTAATTCCGCGTTCTTCATAGAAATTTCCTTTTAATCCTTTATTTTCCCGCCTACATTTAAGTTCAATTGTTGCTATAAATTAAACCATACTCGTAGTATCGTGCTAATTTAAAATATTTAAACTTGTTGTATTTAAATTTGAGTTCGTGTTCTTCATGTTCATCGAAATTGATGAACACTGAAGAATGGGTTGAAGATCACCCAGAACTTCCCAGAAAAGGGGCTAGAGAGAGAGGCCTCACGGCGGCGGGGTGCGCCGGCGCACCACCCCCCTTGGCATGTAAGAGTCCCGCGGCGGGGGAAGGGGGTGCGCCGCCGCGACACTAGGGAGCGCCGGCGCGGGGGTGGCCTTCGGCCACTTCAGTGAGTCACCTCCGTGCGTTGTTTTCGTGTTTTTTGAGTTTTATTTTCCATGCTATTATTTTCAAGTTATTTCCAGATTATTTTCAAGTTAATTTCGAGTTTAAAATTTAGAAAAACAATCAAGTTCTTTCTGATTTATTTCGAGTAATCTATTTAAGTTATTATGCGTCTAAAAATCAAGAAATCAAGGCGAGATGTTCTTTACATAAAATAAATCATTCTCGGAACCTTATAAGTCATAAAGTCATGCTATCCATGTTTAAGTCCTAGCTAAGGGTATTCTAGTTGGGTGTTATATGATTTCATGTTATTAGAAATCTTCGAAAGAGGCCGCTAAGTCGATAATTCAACTTTTGTAGGAGGAATCGAGCCTCGGGGGGATACTAAGGAAAATCACCAGCTCGTTGCCTCATCTTCTGCTCCGTAATCGAGGTGGGTAAATCTATACACATCTAAGTTTGAGCTAATAAACTCTAGAAGCATGTTAGGGCAAATGAGATATCCAATAAAGCATTTTTTCTCTGCCTGATTGATCTCTGTACAAGGAATGAAGGAATGGAAAATATTATGTTATACTTGAGCTCTTGAGCATGTTTAGAAGTGCTAGAAATGTTAAAGTATTGTTTATGCTTAGCATGAGATATTTAGAGTTGTATATAGCTACAATTTGTACTTATTTACGTTCATCTCCTGGTATTGAATGTTTATGCTTGATAAGCCCGTACAATTAAGGATTGTCTTGTTAGGGTAGCGTTAAAACCCTTGTAGGCCAAGATCATGCAGTATTAAAGGATTAGCCCTTAGATGTTGCTCTAAGATTGGTTTTGCTAGCAAGATTAGGGAAGAAAGGAACTTATGATGAGGACATCCATAGCAATCAGGAAGTTAATGAAGAGCTGCAATTCAAAGGACCCACCACAAGACTACGAGCTAAGAAGTTGCAAGAATATTTGCAAGCCACAATTCATAAGAAGCTCGAAGATAAAGACGGCGTGCAAGGAAGCTTGAAGATGATGACCTTATTGAAGATGAAAGATGGAGATCAAGACTTGGAGTGCATTGCATGAAGAAGACGTGTACGTGTGCATGTGAATGCATGTCATGCGTGTGTGTGATTGAAGCCCACGGCCAAGTTGAAGAAGCCCAAAGATTTCGGCCCTTAATAATCCAATTAAGGGGATTGATTTATTAGACTATAGTATTTGATTTATTTAAATTAGTCTATAGTTTAATTCAGTTTATTTTATTATTTTGGATAATATTTTCGGTTATTTTGAGTCATAGTTTGACTAGGATTTTAGATAAGGCAAGATCTACAAGTTCTGCCTTAAATAGAATTCTAGTTTAGGAAGTTTCCTAGTTTTAGTCTAGTTTGTTTTGGCCTTGAAATTTTCGGCCCTCTTGTTTTAATTTTCGGTCCTCTATAGTTATAAATAGGGGATCCATGTGACATTCATACTTTAGACTATATTTAACTTATTAAGCCTTTGCTTTCAATATCGTCTCAACCCTTTCAATCTTTGTGAGTTTAGATAATTAAATTCATACTCTTAGATTTAGCAACTCTAAGTTTTACAAAGGGAATTCGCCGTCCACGTTCGAGGGATCATCGGAGACTCGCTATCGAAGCGCAACTTAAAGAATTTGGCCTTGTGTACGTTTGAGATTCAAGGCAACTTTCGGGTTGTAATTCACATCGACAATTCAACCTCCACCACCGCCGTTTGACGTCTTCCAAGCATCATCAACGTCCGTATCAATCCAGCCCTTGTTTGAGTTCAAGTTCACCTCCATTCCATTCAATCCGTAAGTCCGTCTCATCTCTATCATACTCTATCTACTCTAGCCATTCTAAACCTACTCATCACCATCGAACTACCTTCACCCCAGCCATCCATAATCTCGTCCAAAACAGCCCTTGTTCCTTTGGATTTGTGTTTTATTTGTGTGTCATTTGTCTAGGTATTTTAGTTGAGTCTTAGTCGTGTAGATAATCGAGTATAGATCCCTTACTTCACCAACGTAGTTTCAATCCTTAGCTTCCGCATATTTTGTGTCTCGTCATGTCATTTAGTCTCGGGTCACATCAACTTAGCATTTCGCTTAAGCAGGATTTGAGCTCAGAACTTTAAGGGAGTCACTGCTGGGTTAATTCCCTCGCAAACTCGTTTGGATAGTTGAGGTAACCCCTCTTCTATCCTATGGCATGCCTAAAGGTGCAGTTGACATCAGGTTTGAGCCAGAAAGGGCCCAAAAAGAAAAGAAAAGGTTTTGCGGATATGGAGAGGGCTTTTGCGTTTTGCTCTCCATATACCGTCATTTAATTGTTGGATATCTTGAAATTATTGAAAGTATTTCATTAAAACCCACTGAGTACATTAGTGCTTGATGTGACCCGGGGCTTATAAGGACACGACACGACAAAGATACGCGGAAGCTAGGAAAGAAACTATGTCGGTAAAGTAAGGGAACAATACTCGATTATCTAGATGACTAAGACTCAACTAAAATACCTAGACAATGACACAGAAAATAACACAAATCCAAACGAATATAGGGTTGTTTTGGAATGAACAAGATGAAGGTATGGATCAAGGTGTTCGATGGATTGGAATAGGTTTAGAATGGCTAGAGTAGATAGGGTATGTTAGAGTTAAAACGGACTTACGGATTGAACGGGTTGAAAACGAAATTGAACTTGAACACGGCTGGAATGGAACGGACTTGATGATGATGATTGACGTCGAATATGGCTGGATGGACAATGACTTGTACATGTGAATTACAACCCGAAAGTTACCTTGAATCTCGAACGTACACAAGGCCAAATTCTTTAAGTTGCTCTTCGATAGCGAGTTTCCGACGTTCCCTCGAACATGGACGGCGAATTCCCTTTGTAAAACTTAGAAGTGTTAAATCTAAGAGTATGAATTTAAATGATCTAAACTCACAAAGATTAAACGGGGTTGAGACAATATTGAAAGCAAAGCTTAAAATTATCAAATATGGTCTAAAGTAACAATGAAATATGGATCCCCTATTTATAATAGGTGGACCGAAAATCTAAAGGCTAAGGACCGAAAATTCTAGTCCAAATTGAACTAGAATTGGACTTTGACAACTTCCTAAACTAGAATTCTATTTAAGGTAGATTTTATAGATCTTGCCTTATCTAAAATATCTAGTCAAATCTTTATCCAAATAACCGAAAATCTATGAAATAAAATCTACTAAAAATCGGTCCAAACTATAGTATAAAATTAAATAAATAAAATACTATAGTCTAATAAATCAATCTCTTTAATTAAATATCAAGGGCCGATTATTTTGGACTTGTCACGTATGCACGCTCAACTCGAGCTGAATATCACATGCACACGTACACGCCTTCTTCTTCATGCACACACGTTCACATCTTGATCTCCATCTTCCAATGTCAACAATGTCATCATTTTCAAGCTTCCTTGCACTCTGTCTTCAACTTCGAACTTCTTGCGAATCGTGGCTTGCAAATAATATTGCAATTTCTTAGCTCGTAGTCTTGTGGTGGGTCATTTGAATTGCAGCTCTTCATTGACTTCTTCATTGCCATGAATTGCAGCTCGATCCGGGCACGAACCTTCTCATGCATCTCTCGAATAAAATCAGCTCTCTTGATACATTTAACACTCGTTAGATGCTCAACGGGTAAAGGAATAAAATCAGTTGGCATTAGTGGATTAAATCCATAAACTACCTCAAATGGAGACATGTTAGTAGAAGAATGAATAACACGATTATAAGCAAATTCAGCATATGGTAAACACTCTTCCCATGACTTCAAATTGTTCTTAATTAGAGACCTAAGTAAAGCTCCTAATGTGCGATTCACAACCTCAGTTTGACCATCGGTTTGTGGATGACATGCAATAGAAAACAATAACTTAGTACCTAATTTTCCCCACAAAACACGCCAAAAATGTCCTAAAAACTTAGAATCCCTATCACTAACAATAGTACGAGGAATTCCATGCAAATGAACAACATGCACAAAGAACAAGTTGGCAATGTGAACAGCATCGTCAGTTTTCCTACATGCAACGAAATGAGCCATTTTGGAGAACCGATCAACAACAACAAACACCGAATCTTTACCCGACCTAGACCTAGGCAATCCCAAGATAAAATCCATAGAAATATCGATCCAAGGGGCTGAAGGGGCGGGTAATGGCGTGTATAAACCGAATGGGTGTGAAGTGGATTTGGCTTGACGATAAGTAATGTAACGACTACACACATTCTCTACATCCCTACGCATATGCGGCCAAAAAAAGTATTCATGCAGCAAGTTAATGTCTTATGCACACCAAAGTGACCCATCAAACCTCCCGCATGCGATTCTAACACAAGTAGCTCACGCATAGAACAAATAGGAATGCATAACTTAGACTCCTTAAACAAAAACCCATCATGCACATAATATCCATCACTAGCTCTAGATTTCGACACACATGAAGCATAAATGGGGCTGAAATAGGCGTCCTCAACATACAGAGACTTAATGGACTCAAAACCAAGCATCTTAGCATGCATTAAGTTCAGAAGTGCATACCTTCGAGACAGGGCGTCCGCGATGACATTCTCTTCACCTTTCTTGTACTTGATCACATATGGAAAGGACTCGATGAATTCCACCCATCTTGCGTGTCTCTTGTTCAAATTTTGCTGTCCTTTGAGGTACTTTAAACTCTCGTGGTCCGTGTGAATCACGAACTCCTTGGGCCAAAGATAGTGCTGCCATGTATCCAAAGCACGTTTCAAAGCATAAAGCTCCTTGTCGTACGTAGAATACCTCAAACTGGCACCACTAAGCTTCTCACTGAAATAGGCGACGGGCCTGTGATCCTGCATCAAAACTGCACCAATACCTATGCCCGAAGCATCACACTCGATCTCAAAAGTCTTAGTAAAATCAGGTAAACGAATAAAAGCAGCAGAACACAATAAAGATTTCAAGGTATTAAATGCATGCTCTTGTTGTTTACCCTACTCAAATTTCTGATCCTTCTTACTTAGCTCAGTAAGAGGGGCGGCTATACTGGAGAAATCCCGTACAAAACGACGGTAAAATCCAACTAGTCCATGAAAGGACCGAACCTCTGAGGCATTTTTCGGGGTTGGCCATTCCTCAATCGCTTTAATTTTGGAACGGTCTACCTCAATACCTCGTGAACTGATGACAAAGCCTAGAAAAATGACTTCATCTATGCGAAAGAAACACTTAGAAAAATTTCCATACAACTTTGCATCACGCAAAAGCATAAAAACACGCCTAAGGTGCTCTATGTACGCCTGTGTACTGTGACTGTAAATCAGAATATCATCAAAATAAACAACCACCAATTTACCAATCACATCACGCAAAACATGGTTCATCAACCTCATAAACATGCTCGGTGCATTAGTGAGACCAAATGGCATAACTAACCACTCATATAAACCATGCTTTGTTTTAAACGCAGTTTTCCATTCATCCCCTTCATGCATTCTAACTTGAAAATAACCAGATCTTAAATCTATCTTAGAAAACACATTAGAACCACTTAATTCATCTAGCATATCATCAAGTCTAGGGATAGGAAATCTGTACTTAACCGTGATTTTGTTGATGGTGCGGCAATCCATGCACATCCTCCATTCGTTGTTCTTCTTTGGCACTAGGATGACTGGAACTGCACAGGACTCATCGACTCTCGGATTTGCTTCTTCTCCAACAGCTCCTTCACTTGGCAGCGGATCTCCTTCGTCTCCTCGGGGGATGTGCGGTACGCCGGTCTGTTGTGCAGGACTGTGTCGGGTACGAAGTCGATCTGGTGCTCGATCCCACGAACAGAAGGTAATCCACTTGGAATCTCTTCCGGGAACACGTCCGTGAACTCCTCCATAAGGGGCTGCACATCACAAGGCAAAGAAATACTATTAGTAGCACTGTTCTTATAAGATAAAAGAACGAAAGGTAAACCTGCTTTTAGTGCTTTCTCTACGCCTTTAACTGAGATGAACAAAGACCGATTTTGTTCAACTTTAGGGGCTGATCCGGATGATTTGCCACAAACTAAGGCATCATTAGAGGCCTTAAAAGGGGCTGAAATGGTCGACTTTGAAGAAGACTGTAGCTGGGAACTCTCGGCCGAATCTTGGCCGTTCACTGCGGCGGTCCGGGCGGCGGCTGCGGCTTGCTTTGCCCGTTCTTGCTTAAATCTTTATTGCATCCTTTCTTGATCCTCTGCAACAGCTTTAGGAGCGAGAGGCTTGAGTACAGTGGTTCGGCCGTCTCGTGTGATCGAGTACGTGTTGGCTAAACCATCGTGAACCGCTTTTCTGTCAAATTGCCACAGTCTTCCTAAAAGAATGTGGGCTGCCTCCATAGGAATAACATCACAAAGAACAGTGTCAGAATAATGACCTTTGGTAAATGAAACGTGTACCTGACCTGTAACTCTGATGGAACCTCGATCAGTAAGCCATTGCAACTTGTGTGGCTTTGGATCCTTTGTTGTGGTAAGGACGAGTTTATCAATGGCATACTGGCTGATCGCATTGATTACACTCCCACTGTCTATGATCATCGCACAAGTTTGATCTTTGATTGCAACTCGAGTGTAGAATATGTTCTCTCGCTGCGATTGCTCTTCGTCTTCACGATTGATGTTCAGACTGCGACTAGACACTAAACTGACATGAGGTAGTTCGGCCTCCTCATCTTCCTCGTCGATTTCAGTGACTTCGACGGCATCAGGGGCAGCGGTCTGGGGCTCCTCTTCGTCTTCACTGGCTAATTCAAGCCCGTTCTGTTCATTGAGGAACAAAACACGACAGTTCGGGTGCTGATTCTGAAAAAGGCCCCAACCTTGGCATTTATGACATTAGATGTCACGGGCTCGATTAGGGCTGCATTCGGCATCGTATTGGGCTGATTGGGCCATTAGAATGGGGGCCTCGGGGTCGATGTCGGTATAGACTGGGGTTTATGACTAGACTACGGTGTAGAACGGTCGAAACGCCGTTCAGGTGGTCCGGACTGAACTCGGGGTCGTGTGGATTCAGAAAAAGGTGTAGAAGGTGATGTGGAATGTGTACCTTTGTTCCAAGAAGGTCTAGTGGCGGCGGCATTGTGATGAGAATGGCGACGACCTTCTCTCAACTGCTTTTCCACAATCGATGCATACTGCACCATCCTTTCTATACTGGTGAAGTCCTTCAACTCGACTTCACATGCGATGTCGGGATTCATGCCTTCAATGTACCTAATGATGGTAGCATTTAAGGTCTTCTCCTTCCCGACTCGGTTCAAGGCTGTCTCCAACTCCTTATGATATTCTTCAATATACCGGGTTGAGCTTCTTTTCGAGCTCTCTCTCATAATGGACTGGAATGAAGCGTCCTCGCATCAATCCCTTCATTTCTTCCCATGTATCAATTGGCAGATTGCGATTACTGTGCCTTCTTTCTTACTGCATCTCCCACCAAGTGGCTGCGTAGCCTCTGAACTCCAAACAGGCTAACTGCACCTTTTTTACTTCTGTAAAGGCGTAGCAGTCAAAAATCCTCTCTACCTTACGTTCCCAATCAAGATAGATATCGGGATCGTGAAGTCCTTCAAACTCCGGGATGCTCATTTTGATATTATTGAGCATGCGGTCTTCACCATAGTCATCACGCCTCTGTCGGCGTCCATGATCAGTATTAGGTGTATTCTCATCGAAATACTCCTCCTCGGGCTCGTTCTGTCACTGGTTTTGTCAAGCTGGTCCTCGAACTGCCTGAGTAATGGTCGGTGTGATCTTTGTGCGTTCAATGGCATGCACTAAGCTATCAAGTTTGTCAGACAGGGCCTGGTGCTGTTTTGGAAGTGTTTTGAGAGTGCCTCAAAATGATACTTAAGATCCCACGGTGTGGGTGGATCCGAAGTAGACTCCATGGGGGCTTTGGATGGATCTCGGGATGGGTCCAAAGAGGGACTATTGGCTGGGGGAGTCTGAGATGACTCGGAACGGGTACCTTTCTTCATGAAACCTACAAAACGAACAAACGTAAAAGAAAACAAGGTAGGACCTCACAATCTCACGTCACTCGATTGTTTTCACTCTTCATTTTACCACTCATGTATAACTAATATATGGGTGCACAGTGTGTGAAAATCGTGTTTATGAAGGTAAGGGAATTCGTGTATGTTGAATGGAGGGAGGACGGGAATGCTATTCTCGGAACACGGATGAATTTGGTGTGTATAGAAGAGATACGGGTCGAGTATGGTGGTAAGGGGGCTGTCAAAATAGGTGTATGGAGTATAGATGGTGGCCGAATGTAGAAGAGGGAGAAATGGAAAGAAAATAGATTAATTATTGAAGTCCCAAAGTGATTAGGAGATCTAAAAATAAATCTGAATAGGATAAGGAAAGAAATAGAATGGATAAGGAAAGAAAAAAGAGATAAGGTAAGTAGGGAATTTGGATATGTATCAATCTATGTGATACAATCTAAATACCTTAATTAGCCTAGACTCTAGAAGAAAAGAACCCAAAATAAAATAAGACACCTAAGGTAATTACCAAAATCAAAACAAACTAAGAAGGAAATTTCCAAAAAGAAAGGGAATCTAAAAGGAAATAACCAACTATGGATTTGTACCCAAAAAGAAGGTACCAAAATAAAGTAGAACACAAAAAAGGAAACAATGGATATACCTCTCTTTTTTTTTTGAATTTTCGGATCTTTTTTTTTATCCGATTTCCTTTTTTTTTCAACGATCTCTTTTTTCTCTTTTTTTTATCGTGTGTTTTTTTTACTATGAACAATACGGAAAATAAATTACAACTCGATACGACTTAAAATAAAACAAACGGGACAATAAATGAGTATGGAACCACGAACGATATAAACCGATGTGGCTCTGATACCAATTTATGATGTGACCCGGGGCTTATAGGAACACGACACGACAAAGATACGCGGAAGTTAGGAAAGAAATTACGTCGGTGAAGTAAGGGACCAATACTCAATTATCTAGACGACTAAGACTCAAGTAAAATACCTAGACAATGACACACAAAATAACACAAATCCAAATGAATATAGGGCTGTTTTGGAATGAACAAGATGAAGGTATGGATGAAGGTGTTCGATGGATTGGAATAGGTTTAGAATGGCTAGAGTAGATAGGGTATGTTAGAGTTAAAACGGACTTACGGATTGAACGGGTTGAAAACGAACTTGAACTCGAACACGGCTTGAATGGAACAGACTTGATGATGATGATTGACGTCGAATATGGCTGGATGGACGATGACTTGTACATGTGAATTACAACCCGAAAGTTGCCTTGAATCTCGAACATACACAAGGCCAAATTCTTTAAGTTGCTCTTCGATAGCGAGTTTCCGACGATCCCTCGAACGTGGACGGCGAATTCCCTTTGTAAAACTTAGAAGTGTTAAATCTAAGAGTATGAATATAAATGATCTAAACTCACAAAGATTAAATGGGGTTAAGACAATATTGAAAGCAAAGCTTAAAATTATCAAATATGGTCTAAAGTAACAATGAAATATGGATCCCCTATTTATAATAGGTGGACCGAAAATCTAAAGGCTAAGGACCGAAAATTCTAGTCCAAATTGAACTAGAATTGGACTTTGACAACTTCCTAAACTAGAATTCCATTTAAGGTAGATTTTATAGATCTTGCCTTATCTAAAAAATCTAGTCAAATCTTTATCCAAATAACCGAAAATCTATGAAATAAAATCTACTAAAAATCGGTCCAAACTATAGTATAAAATTAAATAAATAAAATACTATAGTCTAATAAATCAATCTCTTTAATTAAATATCAAGGGCCGATTATTTTGGACTTGTCACGTATGCACGCTCAACTCGAGCTGAATATCACATGCACACGTACACGCCTTCTTCTTCATGCACACACGTTCACATCTTGATCTCCATCTTCCAATGTCAACAATGTCATCATTTTCAAGCTTCCTTGCACTCTGTCTTCAACTTCGAACTTCTTGTGAATCGTGGCTTGCAAATAATATTGCAATTTCTTAGCTCGTAGTCTTGTGGTGGGTCCTTTGAATTGTAGCTCTTCATTGACTTCTTCATTGCCATAGATGTCCTCATCAGTGCTCATACCCCCTCTTTTTCAAATATTTTCAGGTTGAGATGCTGAGGATGTTGGGGACTGTGGATGTGGGTTGGCTGCCAAGATTATTTTGCTATTATCTAATATTTTCTTGAAATCCCACTATGTGATCTGCTACTCTGATACACTCTTTCCAATTCTGTTAACTTCTATTATGATTATCAAGACTCTATGAATATTTCCCCAGACATGATTATATAAATATAAGATGCATATTAAGTTCTATTTCTATCTCTCGAATATGATTTCCTTTCGCCTATGAAGAAGCTTATTCACATTGATATATGTTATTCGTTTCGACCTATGGATGGGTCTATACTTAATGGAATCCGATTAGTTTGCTGCTTCAATCCACTTGAGCATGCTCCCACTTTAATAAAAGTAAACCCGAGTACCATCATCTATTCATCAAAAGTGTATCTCGATTGTAAAACCTCCTTATTAATCTTCCGTCTTACTTCATTAATCCCTTAATAACACCCCGTCCCCATTCGTTAATCCCTATCTCAGAACCGGGCTGTGACAAGGATGCCCAAGATATTCATGTCATTATTGCATCGATAAATATGTGGTGGTTTGTGTAGAACAAACCTTTTCTGCAGTCATGTGTTTATAAACATACAATCTTCCTTTCAATTTCCCAATTCCCAGGATATGATCATTTGCTTGGTTTTGTATAAGACAATGTGATGGCATAAAAGGACTTTTCCTTGTAAATCCTTAGCCATCTGTCTAACTGAAATCAAGTTATGAGTAAAGGCTGGTGCAAATAACACATTCTGTAGAACAATGTCATCATTCAGCCATACTTCTCCACAGTAATGAGCTGACAAGTTTGAGCCATCTGGCAAGAAAATTTTCTGAGGTTCAGATAACTGTCTCAAAGAGTGCATAAGTGCCAAATTGCAGCACATGTGTATGCTTTCCCTAGAATTCACAATCCAATCTGTTGGCTGAGTATCTTGTGATAGACCAAATGCATAGTGACTCATTACAGTATCATCTCTCTCTTGCTTCATGAGTTCTGTGTCTACTAAGTTTATGGCAGCATTAGAAGCATCTCCAGTTCCTGTTGCTGTGTTCTTAAAATAATTTCCAAGGTACTTGCTTATCTCTTCATGAATGATCTTGTTCGTTTCAGCAGGGTGTTGTCCTATGTGGCTTCCCTCGTCATCTCTGGAACTCAGTGTATCATCATTATCAACACAATTTGCTCTATTATTTTGACTCTTGTCATTTTTGAAACGTTTGTACCAATCTGGAATCCCTACCAATTCAAAGCAATCATTCTTTTCTTGACCTTTACCACCGCAGTGACTACACTTTAATTTTTGCTTCTCTTCTTTGGTTAATCTTCGCTTATATCCTTCATATCTCCCTGTATTATCCCTTTTGTTTGAATATAAATCATTTTGATCTCCTTTATCAGCGTAGCAAGTAGAGACTTCCTTCTGATCTTCTACTTGTAGCACCA
The DNA here is from genome assembly GCA_026008535.1 of Perilla frutescens. Classification (NCBI taxonomy): domain Eukaryota; kingdom Viridiplantae; phylum Streptophyta; class Magnoliopsida; order Lamiales; family Lamiaceae; genus Perilla; species Perilla frutescens. The sequence goes on from BRKX01000019.1 coordinate 39,445,311, forward strand.
TCCCATAAGCAGTGCTAACTGAGGGTAATGGATCCAGTATGAGAATCTGATTTCTTATTGCTTCAAATGAATCATTTAGACCCATAAAAAATTGCATCAAACGTTCATTTTCCTCATTTCTCTTATTTATCTCAGCAGCTCCACATGAGCAGACATGGCAAGGAACTAATAGATATATCTCATCCCATAGACTATGCAAGCTATGATAATACATCAACACTGATTGATTTCCCTGCGCATAAGTGGCCAATTCCCTACGAAGTTTATAGATCCTTTGATGATACGACCCAGATAATTAAGCTAGGACGAATCTAGAGAACGTAGCGGAAGATTTAGGATACGAAACACGTCAACGAATGAAGGGTTTCAATCCGACTCAAATAAATGAATAACACTAACTAATCTAGACAATTAAAAAATACCTCAACTATGACACGACTATGTAACAAAAAATCCAAGGGATAAGGGCTGCAAAGGGACAATTTTATGGCTGGAATTTAGATGGAATTCGTGTGTGAAGTCTTATGAAGAAGGGCTTGGAGAAGGTAGGATATGTTAGGGATGAAACGAACTTACGGATAAAACGAACGGACGTAGAACTTGGCTCGAACTTGTGGCTAATTTGAGGCGAACGTTGATGAAGATGGTCGTCGTTGATTATGGTTGATGGAGGATGATCACGTCGATGTGAATCACAACCCGATAGCCTCCTTGAATCTCGAACGTACCCAAGGATGAAATCTCCAAGTTGATCTTCGGATAGCGAATACCGGTTAATCCCTCAAGTGGATTAAGCAATACCCTTGAATAAGACTTAAAGTTTCTAGGCTCTAAGAATATTGTTTTGTATCTAAAACAACAAACGAATAAAAGATAGGTTGAGACACAATTGTATGCAAAAGCAAAATTCTTCAATATTGTCTAATATATCAATGTTACATGGTTCTCCTATTTATAAGGATGAAAGCCACGAAAATAATAAGCTAAAAGGCCTAAAAATTAATCCAAAAGGGATCTCTAACTATACTAGGAAGATACCTAAACTAGAATTATATTCAAGGTAGGAAATTCCCTTAAATACAATTCTAGTCAAACCTATTTAATTATGAACGAAAATTACATCAATAATTAAATAAAAATCTGAACTAACTATAGTCTAACATAATTAAATAAATACTATAGTCTAAATAAAATTCAACTCCTAATTAAATCAAATAAGGGATGAAAATTCCATGCAACGCGAATCTGCCATGCATGCACAACTTGATTAGTTCTATCTTCATGCATTGTTCTTCAAATCTTGATCTCCAATCTTTAACTATTAACAAAGTAACAATATTGGGGCTGCATTTAACTTTTTCTAATTCTTCAAATTTCTTGCGAATAATTGCTTGGAAACAACCTTGCAATTTCTTAGCTCAAAATCGTGTAATTGAACCTCTAAATGGCAACTCCGGATTTAGTTCTTCAAGGCCTAGCATGGAAACCTGTCTCTGATACCAAAATATGATACGACCCAGGCAATTAAGCTAGGACGAATCTAGAGAATGTAGCGGAAGACTTTAGGATACGAAACACGTCAGTGAATGAAGGGTTTCAATCCGACTCAAATAAATGAATAACACTAACTAATCTAGACAATTAAAAAATACCTAAACTATGACACGACTATGTAACACAAAATCCAAGGGATAAGGGCTGCAAAGGGACAATTTTATGGCTGGAATTTGGATGGAATCCGTGTGTGAAGTCTTATGAAGAAGGGCTTGGAGAAGGTAGGATATGTTAGGGATGAAACGAACTTACAGATAAAATGAACGGACGTAGAACTTGGCTCGAACTTGTGGCTGATTTGATGGCGAACGTTGATGAAGATGGTCGTCATCGATTATGGTTGATGGAGGATGATCACGTTGATGTGAATCATAACCCGATAGTCTCCTTGAATCTCAAACGTACCCAAGGATGAAATCTCCAAGTTGATCTTCGGATAGCGAATACCGGTTAATCCCTCAAGTGGATTAAGCAATACCATTGAATAAGACTTAAAGTTTCTAGGCTCTAAGAATATTGTTTTGTATCTAAAATAACAAACGAATAAAAGATAGGTTGAGACACAATTGTATGCAAAAGCAAAATTCTTCAATAATGTCTAAAATATCAATGTTACATGGTTCTCCTATTTATAAGGATGAAAGCCACGAAAATAATAAGCTAAAAGGCCTAAAAATTGATCCAAAAGGGATCTCTAACTATAATAGGAAGATACCTAAACTAGAATTCTATTTAAGGTAGGAAATTGCCTTAAATACAATTCTAGTCAAACCTATTTAATTATGGACGAAAATTACATCAATAATTAAATAAAAATCTGAACTAAACTATAGTCTAACATAATTAAATAAATACTATAGTCTAAATAAAATTCAACCCCTAATTAAATCAAATAAGGGATGAAAATTCCATGCAACGCGAATCTGCCATGCATGCACAACTTGATGAGTTCTATCTTCATGCATTGTTCTTCAAATTTTGATCTCCAATCTTTAACTATTAACAAAGTAACAATCTTGGGGCTACATTTAACTTCTTCTAATTCTTCAAATTTATTGCGAATAATTGCTTGGAAACAACCTTGCAATTTCTTAGCTCGAAATCGTGTAATTGAACCTCTAAATGGCAGCTCCGGATTTAGTTCTTCATGGCCTTGCATGGCTTCATCATCCTTGGTCCATTAGATCTTCCGAATATCCTATTTAATTCATCCTAAAGGTCTTTAGAGGTCTCAATATGTTGAAGACCTCGCCCTAGTTCTTTTTAAATTAAATTTACTATCCACGAAAATACCAAATAATCCACATGTAACCATTGTTTATAATCGACCAAATTTTCATTAGGCTCCAACAGACTTCCATCAACAAAATCTAGTTTATTTTTAGCAATTAATCATCGTTTAATTGCTCTTGACCAACTATGGAAGTTCTTTCCCGTTAGGAGATCTGTAGTAAGAACCATACCTGGATGGTCATTGGCATGAACATGCAGTACATCATTACTCTGAGCTCGGTAGGCAGTCACTTCTCATTAATTAACATCACGCGATCCAAATCTTCCTGTCGCTGCATCAGTATTTCCAAACGCATTTGATCGGTGACTGCTCTCTGCATGTTCCTCACCATCATTATTTCCCACAGTAAATCCTCTTTCTTCAAGCACAATTTTGTTCCAAGGCACTCTTCGATTTTGCTTTGGCATTTTATCGAACATCAAACAATAAATTTCAAAGCACAAAATTCAATCGGAGAAAATTGCTCAAATTCTAAGCAACAAATGATTAACAATCGGTGAATCACAAATCTATCGATAAATCGAACAAAACCAGAAAATTATGGCTCTGGTACCATGAAGAAATTGGAACGAGATTGAATAACAGAATTCATGATTCAATTTATTTTCAGAAATTTACGTAGAAAATCGCAATCAAAGGGTTTATCCCAGCAGAATAGTTTGCGCTCAAAATATCAGAAAAAATTAGTTACAAACTTTGTGTTTCTCTTATTTATATACATCATGAAAACTAGTAGAAAAATATCTAGCGGATCCGACGGCTACTTTAGTCGATCCGCGCACGCTTGTGTGGACGGCTGAGATCACAGCATGCTGTCCCAAAACTCCCATGCATGGATGCCAAAGTGGTCCTGCAAATAAGAAACGAAGAATTATAACTGCTGACGTGGAAGCTTCAGTGTCTGCATGGTGATCAGCTGTAGGCATAGTTAGGAACTTCAACAGTCTCGTGCTTAAGAGTTGCTTAAAACTCCAAGAAATTCCAATCTTCCTGGCCAAGAACCTTGAGATATTGGAAATTGAACGTCTCCACAAGTCAGTCGTGGACTTAGCCAAGAGAATCGAGGTGAAGAAGGCACAGGCGCAAGAACAACGAAAAGGCAAGTGGATGGCTCAATTCAAGCTCTCCATAGGCCATGGACGTGAGCAATCAACGAACTATGTGATCGGCCCAAAAATATAAATCTTATCTTGCAACTTTTCCTCTTAATAGACAAATGGGTTGACATAGCATTTTAACATGAACAATCAAGGCACACGATCCTTTGTTCAAAATGTTAGAATAGGAAATTAAACACAACTTTCTATATATCTAAAGAAATCAAACTTATTATAAAGTATATATATATATATGCATGTATAGCATGCTTACTATGTTTGTCCTAGTTGCGAACTAGTTTTAACATATTTTTTCTTTTTACAGTTTAATCATTATAGGTGAAATATCAAGAAACGATGAAGGCAGCACTCGAAGTCTAAGGTAGGCGAATCCATCATCGTTTGACAGTTGATGTAATCTTCCTCTTGCTTCAAATTAATTGATATTGCACTTGTATTATGTTCATACTCAGAAACTCCAAAATGTTTACGATATCCTAAGACCAAATTTAATATTTGTGTTGAATGGACAATATTGACCGGTGATTAGTAATGTCTTGTGTGCTCCCTGTACGAATCAATTAATAAAATAAAGATTCGTATTGTAATTTATGTATGAATGGTATTATTGCCGAGAAAATTTCGATTTTAGTCCCATAAGACATGGGTTAGTCCGATTTTGGTCTCATCCCTATCACTTTTGGTCCCAAATCGATTGAATTATCAATTTTAGTCGCACCGTAACGTTTTCCGTTTAAAAAATTATCGATTTTGGTCCCATTTTGATATCGATTTTGGTCCCAAGTTTTCTGTTAAAAAAATTATCGATTTTGGTCCAATTTTGAGATCGATTTTGGTCCCAAATAGAAAAATACTAGAAATTTTTTTATTTACAATTCAATTGGAGGCAAAATTAAACTGATTTGGTAGAAATTTAACCTAATTTGATTGCAAATTTTCCATTACATTTCCTGTTATATTTTGTGTCAAGTTTAAATTTTGTGAATTTATTGTGGATAGTGGTAGAGTACAAATATAAGTGCATATAATTAGTTAATTTAGAGCAATGGCAGACTATCATGCTATTTTCTAATCCGATAGTACAAAATCCGATACTACAAATGGGGGAATTCTCGCGTACCCTTGAGGTAAGGATACTACCCAAGGTAGGTAAGAATTTCCCACTATAAAAGAATAATGAGTATAAATTTGTACTTTTTCAATTGTGTGCTGAAGCCATCTCATCTTCTTTGTTCTTTGCAATTTTGTTCATTCTTTCCTATTAAATTTCCTTGACCATTCGAGATCTCTCTTTTCTATTCATTTTCTTCTCTGTTTTTTTTTTTTTTGCAAAATATTCTAAGACAATAGTTTTAGAATTTTCTGAATGCGCCCAATATTTAAATAAATTAACTATTAATTAAATTTTTTAACTCTAAAATATAGTTAAACTAACTTAATGGCGTTATAAAACTTATATTGTTAAGTTATAATCGTTTTATAGTTTAATTATTTTACCACTATTACGTGGAATTTGAGCAAAATTTATGACCGTGTCATTGTAATAATACTCACTGTTATTGTTTGGAATAGCTTCTAACCTGTTTACTAAAAACAAAATTGCTTCTAATTCTGCATGCAATTTGGAAACTTACTCAGGACCAATCAATCAGACAAGACAAAGTCATAGGTTTTGAATATGAGGAACAAACGATAATCGGGTACATCTTGAATCGAAAGGAGGAGCTCGACGTTATCTCCATCATTGGTATGTCGGGACTGGGGGAAACAACATTGGCTTGGAAGATATATCAGAACGAAAGTATCAGTTCACAATTCCCTATTCGCATTTGGATTCATGTCTCTCAGAGATTCAATAGTAGGGACGTATTTCTGACCATTCTTAGAAGGTTCTCCAACCAATCGCACCTTGCTTCTCAAACCAATCCAAATCGGATCTTCTTCTGCAAGGTAACTGCCATAATTAAACTGTCAGGGACGCTCCTAGAACATCCGAGGAAATAATTCACCAACTGCTCTTTACTTTGCACAGCGGAATCAGCACATTACTTCAGGAACATGCATGTCCTCGAACACTTCGTCAAACATAAATCGCAAAAACAAACTTAGTGCTATTAAATGGCACTAACTGATGGGTTTTAGAAATATAAAATTTTACCTCCTTCATCTAGAATATAAACTAAAATGTTCAACTTCCTAAGCTCACTTGATATCCACAGTTGTAACACCCCCGAAAATATAGTATTTAAATTTATTTTATAGCTAGAAATTTCATGAAATTAGAACCCAATTTATTTTGGCTAGTTAATTATGGGCTTAGAGATGTAATACGACTAAGAAAAGTCTCGACTTTAGTTTAGTTTTCTAATTAATAATAGGATTTATATTTTAAAAATAGACATTAATGAGATTGTTTTGGTACCAAGATGATTCAAATTGAACTATATTTAGCCTTCCAATGAAATTTATTTCATTTGATAATTTGAACCTAATTTTTTTTATTATATCGCAATTGGTTCAATTATTTTCGAACCAATTCAAATTTATCTCCAGATATTCATTTAATTAAAATGTATGTATATCATATAAATATACATATGTAAGTGGAACCATTTTAATTATATCAAATAAAATTTTCAATTATAATAAAATATTTTAGGAAATGATTAGTCATCAAACTAAAACCTTTCCACTTGGAGTTTTGTCAAGGGTGCATGTGTATACTATGTATGTATCAATTTAATAAGGAACTAATTTGGGAAAAAGGATAATACAACAAATTAAAAGTGGATAAATTGCTTACATGCTACATCCGTAAAATGTGTATGTAAATATGGGGGTTGCTTAATTAGGAAGTAAAAGAATAATAACAATAAAATAATAACAAACCAATCAAATTCGGTCATTTGGAAGCAATTGAAATGAATTAGTGTTATGCTCAAAGTATATTTAGATAAATTTGAAATCTCCTCCAACCATATTTTACCAATTGGAGATCGTTTGATATGGATTAGTGTCCATAGTAATTAACTAATAGTAGTAGTCATATAACGTGAGTATAAATACATAGTTGGGAGTTTAGCTTAAGGGATCAAAATCAAAAGCAACAAAAAAGGAAAAATAAACGAAAAAAAATATTGAAGGAAAATTGGAGGAAAAAGGAAGAAAATTTAAGGTAAGATTCTTAGCACCAAAGTCTTCTTTCGATTTAATTTTCGGTTAATTTGGCTATTCACGTTTTAAATTTTTTATGTCGTTGTAACTTCATCTCCATCGATCATTTCCAAATTTATAATCCAATATTATTTGATATATCAATTTTCAAGTTTGCCCATAATATATTACATGAACCCAACTCCCAAATTTATATTCTTCTAGTTCTAATTTAGTACTTGGCAATTAAATTAGCATTTTAGAAAATGTTATTTAGCCCTAAAATTTCCAAATGTTATTTTTTTTCTAAAAGAAATTCTAAATATTATAATTCCCTCCTAAATGTTAAATTAAACTTCATAGCCATTAAATTCAGTTTAATTCATCTTTATCCATGCAATTATGTCCGTGAAGTCCGATACATTCTCAATCAGGATTATTAACTTAATTCAATCCGTCAAATGCACATTATTCACCCATTTGACTCTATTTCAATTCCAAACGATCCCAAGTCACAGGAAATTATTATTTAAGCTATTTATGACCTAAGTTATTATTTTATCGGCACATATTAGGATTCTAAGTTAGAAATTCAATTTTATAGGTCGAGACGAGCTGAAAGCATAGTAGCATCTCACGCATAAATTGCACTGTTTATTGAGATCATTCAGGTGGGTTTTTCTATAACTCACAACTATCTTTTAAATTCGTCCACGAAAAGCATGTTAAATGTTTTAATAGCATTGTTTACGCAATGATTGGATGTTATGAGACTTCATGCACAGAGGAATTCTGACTTACAAGCATAGACGATTTACTGTGTGACTAAATGTCTAGATAAGTAACCGTAAAATATTCATGTGATCACATAAGGTCTCTCATCCAATGAAAAAGAGTAAACTTTGTTATAAAGTATGTTCATGGTTATTTTCCATTATTTATGCAGCATAACAGTTTTAAAGCATGAAAGAATGACTTGGACGAATATCAATGTCCACTGAGTGTTTTCTGGCACTCAACCCAAATATTTTCAAATGTTTTTAGGTTCTGGAGATCGAGCTGGTTGATGACGAGGTGTTGTAGTGGGTTTGATGGTTGATCCTTGTGTGGTTTCTCCTAAAACCATCTTTAAAGTCTTGTCAGTATTTAAATATTAAATGCTTCTGCGAATACTCTACAAAACTTTTAAGTTTGAAAGTTTTTGACCTCAGTGGTCAGTTATTGATTGTATATACAAATATTTTAATGTATAGAAGGGCTGACCGTTGAACTTTTAAACGTGTGACCTGATTGGTTAGGTATGTTTCCAGGTTATAATTTGGTTATGTGTGTGTTAGTGATTTTAAAAAAACTTGTTGAAAGTTGACTTTCTGAACGCCTGAGTGCGTGGTTTGAACATTTTTAAGTCGAAGTGTTGTCCATTTACAAATTATTTATAAAGTTAAATCTTATTTTTGAAAATTATTTATCACGTAAGCATGTACGTGTTGGGTTTCGAATTAAATCACCGCAGGATCACTTGGTTGTTCATATCCATGTTCACGCAAATCATATTTTTATGTTCATGCATGTTTATACACATCAAGTACAAAACCAAGCAAAATGAATCTAATAAAGCGGAAAACATATATTAAAATTTCTTACAATTGTCAGACGGTCTGAGGACAAGATTATAGGTCTAATCTTGCTGTTGAATGAAACGAAACAGGCGTCCCTTTTTCTCTACTGGAACGGCCACCAAGGTATTCTACTCCGAGATCTTCTGTTGTATTCCCGGACTGAGTATCAGATACAGAGTGGGTTGTATTCTACTGATAGAGTTGTGAAATCTGTGGATATCTTGAAAGACAAAGAGGGGCTGATTATTACACTTAATAATTTTCGTCCCCCTCCCCTTATTATATAGGGAGGTCGGCGAAAATTTCATGCTCCACCCTACTAGGCGGGGCCTCTATCTTAAGTTCTATATCCATTCCACTTTAAGTCAAGTTGGGCTACAACAAGGATCTAGAAGAATATTAAATTGGCCCACTAATTTATTTAATAACCGATATCCAATAAACTTAAGATATAATTAAATAAATTAAGTATTACTTTTATTCCACTAAAGAAGTAATATTGACCTACCAATTTAATACATATTTGCGAATATGTTGTCTCCTTTAGTTCAGCCATTCCCCGTGTTTAAGATATAATGTTCATTAATCAATTATGTCAGCCTCTGACAGCTATAATTAATTAACATCTAAAATCTTGAGTAGTACCACACAAGCTTTACTCATGCACGGAATAAATTTCAACTGTAGGATTTCAACATGAACTTGTGTTTTCTCAAGAGAACATCATCAACCTGACGCACCAGGACACGATGTTCATATATATTGCAAGACACATCATGTACACATTATTATTACCCAAGATATCGAGTTTATTGATCTATAAAAAGATCTCACCCATTAAAAAATCAAAGCAATAGACAACGCAAATATATGCTCGTCAATATCATATGAGTTCAGAACCCGAACTCGGTGGGTCTTTATTCTCTCACTAACTAGGTAAGAGACAGAGAATAGTATCCTATCGTGATCCTCCTCAATACACTAACAAGTGTACTAGAATAATCAGTTAGTCAAGATAAACTAACTCATCAAATTATTCTACGGTGTACCGATGGTGTGTTTAGGACCATCTAAGTCGTGAGCTCTTTAATATAATACAAAGTTCTAATGATATGATCTTACCGTGTGTCTCCCTACACCATATCATCTACAATGTAAGTATATGGAACAATGCATAAAACAATTATATAAGATAATCTAAATGCAAACAGTGACTGCAATAACTTTCAATTCATATCATCACATCATCAGAAAAGTGTACAAAGATAAGTCTTCCACTATACAAAACTAATAGTACGTATGTTTTTTGTGACGTTTTGGTCCTAGTGGAACTGAGGCGTTACAACAGTATTTTTGAAGTTTTTAATTTGTATTATTCATTCTTGTGTTCTTTGTAGGTTATGAGGGGACATCTGTTTTCTTTTTTTTTCATTAGTTATTATATTATTAATTTCTACGTAGATTTCATATCAATTTACGAATAAAGGTCCATACCTAAGCACAAACAGCTTAAATGTTTAAGAGGTATTACTCCGACCCTTTTAATTTTTTTTGTTGAAAATATATTACTCCATTTAAATAAGGATCAATACAAAAACTAGCTAGTTCCTGATTAATTCATACTTTCTATAATTATTTAGTCAAATTAATAAAAAAATCAGCAACCAAATAAAAAAACGGAAACTTTCATGAGAAGGAAATTACGAAAGACATCAAAATTGATGGAGCAATTTAAATGTACAATATTATTCTGATCCTTTGAACTTTTCAATTAATCCTTTCTCTTTTTGTTTTTTTATCCTTTCTTTTTTGAGTTGCTTTTAAATAACGATCAATAAAAAAAAAAGTTCTTTTCTTGCGGAATTTTGAAAATATCTTGAACTTTAAGTGATTATATTTTATTACATAAATTTTGAAAATTGTAACAAATCTATATGTCAAAATTGGACAATTGAATAGTACTTGAGATTTTCTATTACACTTTTTATGTTACACTCTGTTTAACACTTTAAATTATGTATTTTTTATATATTTTTCTATTTTTTTTAATTTAGTTTAATTTTAAAAAAAAATTTACGGTACACCCCACCCAATTAGAGTTTATAATTTTTTTAGTATTTAATTTTCAATTTTCAATTAATAATTCATTATTTTGGTTGATTAATTCAAAATTAATTTTATAACTTTTTTAATTCATTTTTTATTGATAAATGTTGATTATGATTATTTATGTTAGAATCGATTTTTATTTTATAATAATTATTATAAAAATCATAAATCTTATGGTGAAGCACATAGTGAAACACAGAAGTGTAACAGAAAATTTGAGGCAGTTAAACAGTGACGGGACTAATTAAGAGGTGTCGATCCCATGTAAAGAACTGATTTCTAATTTATATTCAATTTCCTCGCGAGACACACTAGTGTTACATAATTTTTCGTGCGCCGAATTTTAACTCTCATCCTAGATTGGTTTCGGATATTAAAATGTAATTACTTAAAGTTGAAGTTATTAAATGTAATTAATTATTCCTAATTATTTAGTCAAAACTTAAGGAAAAAGTTAGCAGCCAACTACACTACATAAAATGAATATTCCTTTGAACCATTCATGGAGCTCTAGACTATTTCTTCCAAATCAATCTTCTCTGCATTTGCTAAACCAATCTTGTAAATTTGGCAATCATTAAGATGGGTGACGGTGTAGGAGCTGGTGCACTGACATTCCTGCTGAAGGAGGTGAAGGATGTGGTGATATGGTACAAGGATCTGATCGGTGGAGCTGAGATTGAGTTCCAACTGCTCTGCGATGAACTCCGTTTGATGAAGGCGTTTCTGGCCGGCGCGGCCGACAAGTATAAGAAAGACGAACTCTTCAGAGAACTGGAGAGGCAGATAAGGGAGGTGGTCTATGACGTCGAAGACACCATTGCCGGTTGCTTAACCGCCGTCAAGGCAAGGAACTCCATCAGCCGACACCTCGATGTTAGCCCGGCTAGGGAGGTTAAGTCCCTTAGAGAACACAAGGTCAAACCCATGTTTGATAAGCTCAAGATTGACTTTGCTGCCCTTGAAACTGCACAAGGTGGAATCATGGATGAACCACGGATCAAAGTCAAGAAGGTAATAATTTAAATAATATTCAGAGTTTTATCATTTTTTTAATTAAAGCTTGGAAGATAAGTTAGTTATTTGGAACTTGAAAAGGATGAATGATAGTATTAATTTAGAATCTGAATACATGATTGAAACTAATTAAGGTATAGTATTTCAAATATGGCATTTTGTCAATTTAGAGATTGAAAGGGTAGGTTAGTTATAGATCAATGCTAAATTTAAAAGATGATGAAAGTTATGATCAATTTAGAATTTAATTTGGATGCACGACTGGAACAGGAGATTCTATAACGTGCGAGCACAGATTACATACATGATACATCCCTTTATAATTGGGCATGTGCCATATGGATCGGAGCGCTTGAACACACACACATACATTCCTTTATAATTTGACATGTGTCATATGAATCAGAAAATTCTATAACGTATGAGCACACATCATATACTTCCCTTTATAATTTGATATGCGTCATATGGATCCCACATCTTTTCCTTGTTCTTGTTTGAGTGGCAGGGTTTATATGTGACACATGTTAAATTATAAAAGAATGTATGTAGAGTATATATGCTCACACGTTATATAACCTCCCCATATGGATCTCATATATTCTTTATTCTTGTTTGAGTGATGAGCTCCATGTGACAAGTGTTAAATTATAAATGAATGTATGTAATATATTGTGTGCTCATGCGTTGTAGAATTTCTCGATTTGAACAATTAATCTAAGATCTAAAAAATTAGGAGCTTTTTATTTTATTTTGGTTATCTTATGTTTTTTTAAACCTTTTTAATAAATTCTTGGAATAATTGTATTTTTTTAGGAAATAATAATTGTGTTATATTAAATACATATAAACGTTGTACTCATTTTGATTTGGAGCGATCTTGTGTGCACTATATGCACATTAGACAGTTAAGGTAACCAACAAGCGTTGACCCGGCCAACATGTAAAAAAAATGTTAAAATCAGTATCAACCACAACACTAAAAAAATATTACTAAAAAATAAAAAATATCACACCTCAAAATGTATCGGTCAGAAAAAAATATAGAAAAAGAGTCAAAATCAGTATTGACCGTAACATTAAAAAATATGACTAAAAATTTAAAAAATATCATCTGTATCATTAAAAAGTATCACTTATTTTAACTTTTTTTTGGCGTTTTGATTTTTCAAACGATTCGACAAAATCTACGTTATTTGTTTATTCATTTATTTTCTCTCTTATCCTCTTTGTTCTCCACTCCGTCCATACGGTTATATCAAAATTCCAAGAAACTCCTAAGAAAATTTCTTCACCAAGAAATATCTAGTAGAAATTTTCAAGAATTTGCATCGCGAAAAGTTTGCTTCACCAATCAATCAATCAATCAATCAATCATAATCTATTGTAAAACAAGAAAAAAGTAACCCAAAATTCAAAACAGACCCATCGTGAATGTCCTCCAGTAAATTTAATTAATTTTCTTTTCCATTACATTTTCTGTTATATTTTGTGTCTAAGTTTAAATTTTGTGAATTTATTGTGGATAGTGGTAGAGTACAAATATAAGTGCATATAATTAGTTAATTTAGAGCAATGGCAGGCTATCATGCTATTTTCTAATCCGATAGTACAAAAAATCCGATACTACAAAAGGGGGAATTCTCGCGTACCCTTGAAGTAGTAAAGATACTACCCAAGCTAGGTAAGAACTTCCCGCTATAAAAGAATAATGAGTATAAATTTGTTCTTTTTCAATTGTCTGCTGAAGCCATCTCATCTTCTTTATTCTTTGCAATTTTGTTCATTCTTTCCTATTAAATTTCCTTGACCATTCGAGATCTCTCTTTTCTATTCATTTTCTTCTCTGTTTTTTTTTTTGCAAAAAAATTCTAAGACAATAGTTTTAGAATTTTTTGAATTCGCACAATATTTAAATAAATTAACTATTAATTAAATTTTTGAACACTAAAATATAGTTAAATTAACATAATGGCGTTATAAAACTTATATTGTTAAGTTATAATCTTTTTATAGTTTAATTATTTTACCACTATTACGTGGAATTTGAGCAAAATTTATGACCGTGTAATTGTAATAATACTCGTTGTTATTCTTTGGAATAGCTTCTACCCTGTTTACTAAAAATAAAATCGCGTCTAATTCTGCATGCAATTTGGAAACTTACACAGGACCAATCAATCATGCAAGACAAAGTCGTAGGTTTTGAATATGAGGAACAAACGATAATCGGGTACCTCTTGGATCGAAAGGAGGAGCTCGACGTTATCTCCATCATTGGTATGCCGGGACTGGGGAAAACAACATTGGCTTGGAAGATATATCAGAATGAAAGTATCAGTTCAAAATTTCCTATTCGCATTTGGATTCATGTCTCTCAAAGATTTAATAGTAGGGACGTATTTCTGACCATTCTTAGAAGGTTCTCCAACCAAGACATGTCAATCCTCAGTGATGAAGACCTAATCCAGACAGTTCGTAAGTGTCTCGAAAAAGAAACATTCATGTTAGTGCTGGATGATGTGTGGAGTGTCGATGACTGGAAAGTAATACAAAGTGTGCTGTCAGATAACAATGGGAACGGTAAAGTCTTGATAACTAGCCGCGAGGAGTTTGTCGGAACGCGTGCTAATGTTAGAAGGAAACCACACAAGCTACGTTTCCTCAATGAGACAGAGAGTTGGGAACTCTTGCAGTTAGAGGTATTCGGGAATCTCGAAGATTGCCCCGAAGAATTGAAAGGCATTGGAGCAAACATAGCCAGCCAATGTGATGGAGTTCCTCTCACAATAGTGGTGCTAGGAGGAGTTCTGGTGGAGCAATCAGAGAAGAAACGACCAAAGGGTGTGGTTAAAACGGAGTGGAATAAGGTGTCGAAAAATGTGAATCCATTTCTACAAGGCGACAAGGAAAAACGCATACTAGATGTTGTGAAATTGAGTTATGATAGGTTGCCTGATGACTTGAGAGAGTGCTTTGTTTATATGGGGGTGTTTCCTGAAGAGCACGAGATTCCAACTTGGACATTGACGCGATTGTGGATTGCAGAAGGATTTGTACAACCTAAAGAGGGAAAGAGCTTGGAGCAAATTGCAGAGGAGAATTTGGATGATCTGATTAGTAGGAACTTGTTGATGGTTGATAAAATAAATCCCATCGGTGAAGTAAAAGTATGTCAGGTGCATGATATGATACGCCTATTCTGCAAATATAAAGCAATGGAGCAGAATATGTTCCAAGAGATTAAAACTTCGAAGGGAGTACTTGATCCTCCAGTTTCTGAGGTACAAAAATTTCACCGACTTTGTTTCCATTCTGATCTCTCCAAGTTTCTCCATGCGAAACCAAAAGGGCCACACGTGCGTTCCTTTTTATGTTTCTACAAGGAACCTGTAAACTTAGATCCAAAATACATATCAACTATCCCAGAAGCTTTCAATTTGCTCAGGGTTTTAGATTCCCAATCCATCAAATTTCATGAATTTCCTACCAGGGTTACCAAACTGATTCATTTGAGGTACATCACTTTGTACGTTGATTTGCTCGATGTTCTTCCCGAATCCTTATCCCTGCTATGGAACCTTCAGACACTAGTAGTGGAGACAAAGTCGCGTTCCATCACAATGAAAGCAAATATATGGAAGATGTATCGTCTGAGGCATGTCAAGACAAGACGAAAGCGGGCATAGTCTTGGACGAGAAATGGAAAGGAGAAGCCGGTGAAAACCTCCAGACGATGAATAGACTGTCGCCAGAATCTTGCACCAAAGAAATGTGCAGAAGGGCCAGCAACCTTAAGACATTAGGGATTCGTGGGAATTTAGTGACTCTTTTCCGTGCCATGTCCATGGAAAATTTGGGCCGCCTGGAAAAGCTGAAGTTATTGAATGATTTGCCTTATGAATCAGCATTTGATCAAGATCGGTTGAACAATCTTCCTCAGCCGACTTGCTTCCCACCATATCTCAAGAGGTTGACATTATCGAAAACATCCCTCAATTGGAAGCACATGTCCGTGTTGGCGAAGATCGACACACTACAGGTCCTTAAGTTGAAAGACAATGCATTCACCGGAATCTCATGGAGTGCTGTTGGTAGTGGCTTCAGAAATCTACAGTTCTTGCTCATAATAAATGCAGATTTAGTTGTTTGGGAGGCCTCACATGATCATTTCCCTAGTCTTGGTTGTCTCGTGCTTAAGAGTTGTTTAAAACTTCAAGAAATTCCAATCGTTCTGGCCAAGAACCTTGAGATATTGGAAATTGAGCGTCTCCGCAAGTCAGCCGTGGACTCAGCCAAGAGAATCGAGGCGAAGAAGGCGCAGGCGCAAGAACAACGAAAAGGCAAGTGGATGGCCCAATTCAAGCTCTCCATAGGCCATGGATGTGAGCAATCAACCAACCATGTCATCGGCCCAAAAATATAAATCTTATCTGCAGGTACCTTGCAACTTTTCCTCTTAATTACAAATGGGTTGACATTGCATTTTAACATGAACAATCAAGGCACAGGATCCTTTGTTCAAAATGTTAGAATAGGAAATTAAACAAAATTTCCTATATATATAAAGAAATCAAACTTATTATAAAGTATATATATATGTATGCATGTATAGCATGCTTACTATGTTTGTCCTAGTTGCGAACTAGTTTCTGTATATATATATATATATATATATATATTACAATTTTAATCGTTGTAGGTGAAACATCAAGAAAACATGAAGGCAACACTTGAAGTCTAGGCGAATCCATCATCGCTTGACAGTTGATGTAATCTTCCTCTTGCTTCAAATTAATCGATATTGCACTTGTATTATGTTCATACTCAGAAACTCCAAAATGTTTACGATATTCTAAGACCAAATTTAATATTTGTGTTGAATGGACAATATTGACCGGTGATTAGTAATGTCTTGTGTGCTCCCTGTACGAATCAATTAATAAAATAAAGATTCGTGTTGTAATTTATGTACGCATACTAAATGGTATTATTGCCTGTTTCCCATCAATGGTTCGTGCTAATTAAACTGAGTTTTATTAGCTTTCTTTAAAAGAAATCCAATTTGAATTTATAGTAATTTAGATTAATTTTATGATTATTAAGTCTCCGGTTTATTCCACCAATTCAAGATTTGTAATTATTTTAGAATTTAATTTTTATTTTTGTTAATAATTGATTATTAGGGTTGATTATTCCATAATTATAGTTTATAATTTTTTAAAATTCAATTATTAGCAATAAATGCTAGTTACAATTTCATTTTTTAAATTATCATGTATACTTTGAATTTGTGATAAAAAAAACATAATTTAATTTAAACTTGTAAATGTTAATGTTGTCGCTCAATTTTAGATTTGGAACTATTGCATGAATTAAAAATATGATCAATATGTTTGAAAATCTGTTCAAATATTTTTTTCCTAAGTTATTGACCATGTAAGTTAAAAAAAACATAATCTTGTACAAAGTATTTCCAAAAAAAAAAAAAACTTACACAAAGTATATATTAAAAAAGGAATGTGTATTTGAATAATTTAGTAATTAATTGATTTTTAATTAGTGGTGTATAAAGTAAATTATGTGAAGTATTTAGAAGCACGCCCTAATTATAAAATATAAATATTATGTTTTTACTTTATATATGTTCATCAATTTTTAGAAGAAGTCCCTTTTTTAAACAATAATTAATTTTCTTTGATATCTATCCCAAAATCCTTAATTAGAAAAGTGTTGACAAAATGTTTAGTTTATATAAAAATATATTCATTCAAGAAAAAGTTCAAACATGTATTGGTCATAAATAAAAAAGTTTGGTTATCGTATTCACATACAAAAGAATCTATTCTCATCCAATTATTTATTTTATAAGTATGATCAATTCAAATGTTATCCTTTTGTTATGCAAACTTTTATTCTATTTCACGTTTGCTTAATTTATATATCAGAAGATATACATATAATATTCAACACAATGATAGATTACTCATTTTATAAGATGTAGCACCCTAAACCCGGAGGGGTCAAGGTGCTAATGGAAACACACGCGAAGGAGAAAATCCCATAGAAAAATTTCCAAATAGAGTAATTAATTTGAGATTTGCTATATCAAAGAAGCTTACGTTTACTAGTCAAATACCAAAAATCAATATATTTGACTAATCAAGAACCAATAGAAATAGATCTTAAGAGAACTGATTGGTCAACTACATCAAAATAATAATAGTCAATTCATGAAACCTAACGTGACCAAAACGCTCATAGGCGTACACGTGACAAAAGTCAAGGTTCAGCGGAAGCATAGAAATTAAGAATCATATAGTTGACCATCACCAAAGCATACATCGGAAGCATATGAATCATATAATAGTTTGACCATAACTAATAAATTCAAAAGACGGTCAACTAAAAACAAAAGGTCCCCATTGGTCCACATCCGCCACCTGTCATCATCAATTACCTCAAACAGGGAAATATGACAATCGAAGAATATGAACGAAAATTTAACAGTTTGGCTAGG
Organism: Perilla frutescens; assembly: GCA_026008535.1. NCBI lineage: Eukaryota > Viridiplantae > Streptophyta > Magnoliopsida > Lamiales > Lamiaceae > Perilla > Perilla frutescens. Next base: position 39,463,695 of record BRKX01000019.1, read on the forward strand.
TATGCGCCCCACTTGATTGACACAGAAGCAAACATGATTACAAGCTTTAAAAGAGGTTTGAGGGCAGATATTAAGGGAATTATGGCAGCCCAAGTTATCAATGAGTTTGGTGAGTTGGTTAAACGAGCAGAAGAAGTAGCCACAGCTCTTGGAACAAACAATTTGATACCAAAATAGGTAGACAGTTCTAGTAAAAGGAGATGGGATAATTGTACTGGAGGTAATATGAATTTTCAGAATAAGAAGGGAAAGTTCAGTGAGGGAATCAACACTAGATTCAATACCGAAAATAACACTGGAACATCGAGTAGAACTGGCACTGGGACATCATCCAAGCCCTAATGTTCAAATTGTGGTAAAAATCATAATGGACCTTGCATGTTGGGTTTTTGATGTTTTTACTGTCATGAGAAAGGACACTCCATTGGTCAATGTCCTCGACGGGGAAATAAAACGCCAATCACGAGGGAAAATAAGGCGCTAGAGAAAAGAGGGAATGCCCGATTCTTTGCTCTTTCACACCAGCAGTCATCAAAAGATAATGATACTATGACTGGTATGTTACCTATCCTTGGATCATCTGCTATTGTACTATTTGATTATGGAGCTTCACATTCATTCATATCTGCTAAGTTATGTCGTAAGAAAGAAATTAATTGTGAGGTAGAAAACTTAGCATTGAATGTAAGTATCCCTTCAGGAGAGAACATAAAAACAGATAGGATTGCTCGGAATGTCAAATTGGACTTTGGGAATAGAGAATTAGAAGCTGATTTATATTGCATTGAGATGCAAGACTTTGACGTAATATTGGGTATGGATTGGTTATGTCAAAATTTTGCAACAATAAACTGTCGTGAAAAAGAAGTGATCTTTGAAAAACCAGGTGTAGAAAAGTTCATATTTTATGGTGCAAAAGTTAGTGGAACACCTATTGTAATATCTGCCATGAAGGCGGTAAAGATGTTAAGAAGAGGTAACTGTTTCGGATACCTAGTTAACATTATTAGTGTGAAAGAGGAAGATCCTAAAATTGAAAATGTGCCAATTATAAGGGAGTTTGCAGACGTGTTTCCTGATGAACTGCCAGGAGTACCACCTGACAGACAAGTTGAGTTTACAATTGAGTTGGTACCTGGTGCAGCACCCGTGTCAAAAGCACCATATAGAATGGCGCCGAAAGAATTGCAGGAGTTGAAGGTGCAGCTACAAGAACTTTTGGATTTAGGATTCATACGACCAAGTGTGTCACCTTGGGGTGCGCCAGTTCTATTCGTCAAAAAGAAAGATGGGACAATGCGAATGTGCATTGATTATCGTGAACTAAATCGGCTCACGATTAAAAATAAATATCCTTTACCAAGGATTGAGGATTTATTTGATCAATTAAGAGGTGCTAGAGTGATTTCAAAGATCGATTTAAGGTGAGGATATCATCAATTGAAAATCAGAGAAAGTGATATCTTTAAGACGGCATTTCGCACAAGATATGGTCACTATGAGTTTATAGTAATGCCGTTTGGTTTAACTAACGCGCCAGCGGTGTTTATGGATTTGATGAATCGAGTCTTCCATCCATATTTGGACAAGTTTGTCATAGTGTTCATTGATGATATTTTGATTTATTCAAAGGATGATAAACAACATGAAGAACATTTGAGGATTATATTGGAAACATTAAGAAATGAGAAGTTATACGCCAAATTCAAGAAATGTGAATTTTGGTTGGATCGGGTAGTTTTTCTTGGACACGTTGTAACTTCTCAAGGAATTGAAGTAGATCCAGCCAAGGTGGAAGTTGTGAGCAATTGGAAAGTACCTAGTAATGCTAGGGAGATAAGGAGTTTTCTTGGATTGGCTGGATATTATCGAAGGTTCATTGAGGGATTCTCAAAAATAGTAGGTCCAATGACACAATTAACAAGAAAAGGTGTAGACTACAAGTGGACGGAGGAATGTGAGCAAAGTTTTCAAGAGTTGAAAAGAAGGTTAACAACAGCCCCTGTGTTAACCATACATGATAGAACAGATAATTTTGTTTTATACACCGACGCGTCAAAATAAGGAATTGGGTGTGTAGTAATGCAGAAAGGGAAATTTATTGCTTATGCATCGAGACAATTGAAAACACATGAGCATAACTATCCGACACATGATTTAGAGTTAGCAGCTGTGGTTCACGCACTAAATATTTGGAGACATTATTTGTATGGAGGTAAGTGCGAAATATACACTGATCATAAAAGTTTGAAATATTTCTTCACACAAAAAGAACTTAACATGAGACAAAGATGTTGGTTAGAACTTGTGAAGGATTATGATTGTACCATACTATATCATCCTGAAAAGGCTAATGTGGTAGCTGATGCTCTTAGTAGAAAAGGTGAAGGACAATTGACAAGAATGATTACACAACATGAGTCATTGGTTAAGGAGTTGGAAAAGTTAAGGATTGAGGTAGTAACTCCTAATACAACTAAAATTGTATTGGCAGTATTGTTTTACAAGCCAAATTATGGGATCGGATTAAGGAAGCTCAAAAGAACAATGCATTTTTAGAAAAGATGAAAAGTCGAGTGTTGAATGGAGGGATAAATGGCTTTGTAATAGCAAGTGATGATACACCTACGTTTGCTGGAAGAATTTGTGTGCCTAAGGAGAAAGAGTTGATAAGGGAAATATTAGATGAGGCACACTGTACTACTTATACAGTACATCCAGGTAGCACTAAGATGTATCAAGATCTCCGAAAGATATTCTGGTGGCGAGGAATGAAGAGGACAATTGCTGAATATGTGGGAAAATGTTTAACATGTCACCAAATCAAAGCTGAACATCAACGACCATCTGGTATGTTAAATCCATTGGAAATACCTGAGTGGAAATGAGAGCATATCACGATGGATTTTGTCGTGGGACTTCCCAAGTCTATACGTGGACTTGATGCGATATGGGTGATTGTAGACAGGCTTACCAAGTCAGCTCATTTTCTTCCAGTGAAAATGACCTACTCGATGGATCAATTTGCTCGATTATATGTTCGAGAAATTATGAGACTTCATGGGGTACCTGTTTCTATTGTGCCCGATAAAGATCCGAGATTTACCTCAAAATTTTGGAATAGTTTACACACAGCCATGGGTACAAAACTGAAATTTTCTACTGCTTATCATCCTCAAACTGATGGTCAATCTGAGCGAACTATTCAAATATTGGAGGATATGCTTCGAACTTGTGTGTTAGACATCGGGGGGAATTGGGAAACACACTTACGTTTAGTAGAGTTTTCTTATAACAATAGTTTTCAAACAACGATCGGTATGGCGCCGTATGAAGCACTGTATGGGAGGAAATGTAGGTCACCATTATATTGGGATGAAGTTGGGGAAAAGAAAATCTTAGCTCCAGAGATGATTGAGAAAACCGTTGAGGTGATTGGGAAAATAAAAGAAAGGATCAAAGTAGCTCAGGATCGACAGAAATCCTATGTTGATAAAAGAAGGAAAGAGTTACATTTTGAGATTGGAGAAAAGGTTTTTCTTAAAGTTTCCCCGATGAAAGGAGTTTTGAGGTTCGGGAAGAATGGGAAATTAAGACCTCGTTTCATTGGACCATTTGATATTTTGGAACGTGTAGGGGATGTAGCTTATCGATTAGCCTTGACCCCTGAATTGTCAGCAGTACACAACATTTTCCATGTATCGATGCTCCGACACTACTTGCATGATCCCAGTTATGTCATTAACTTTAAAGATTTACAGATCAATAAAGACTTGACATACGAGGAAGAGCCTAGCATTATTCTAGATCGAAAAATTCACATTTTACGAGGTCGACAAATACCATTAATCAAAATTCAGTGGAGTAGACATGGACCAGATGAAGCAACTTGGGAACGTGAGGAAGAGATTTTAGCACGTTATCCAAATATAGAATCAAGTAAGTTTAATTTCAAGGACAAAATTTCTTTAAGGAGGTAGGGTTGTCACAACCCGTTTTTAAATTTAAATGTTTCAATATTTATTTCTGAAATTTATTTATCTATTTCAACCTACGAAATTTGTGTTATTTTAATTATTTGAGTTCTAGATTTGTCTATGTCGCACCCTAGATATGAATTTTATTTGATTAATTATAATTTATTTATTAAAGATAATAGATTTATTTTAACAAATACAATATATACCCATAAAAAAAACTTATATATATATATATATCATTTATTTATTTATATATATATATAATATTACGTATATATATATTTATGTATATATATATATATAGATAACTGTATAGAGAAAATATCATTTATATATGTATGTATAATACATACAAAATGTGAATATGTGTGTGCATATAATTAACAAAAATTAAAATAATAGTAATAGTAAGAAACATATACGTGTTCTAAAGAGGAGATTAGTGAGAGATGATGTGTCTGGAGGAGGGATTTCTAAGTGATGAGTCATGTTTTAAGATATATTCAATCAATTTTTTTTAATTATAAAAAAAAACAAAGACTAATGCTAAAATTATTTCTCTCCGTCTTTCTCTTTCTAAATACACATTCAAAGAAATTGTAATTCATCTAAAAGATTCGAATGATTTCTCTTATTCAAGGTAAACTTTTATCATGATTTGATTATTTATTTTATGTTACGAATAAAACTCATGCATCAAGTAAATTATATTTCATGAATTTTTTCACTTAAGGACAACATATTTAATTTTTAGTCTAAATTCATTCCGTCGTATATTTGTGTAAAAGGAATAATATTTGAGATTATTGGACATGATTGACCAACCTTAACATGAATTGAATAAAATTTCTAATAGTTACCGTAAGTTTGCATGTTTCAAATTCAATTGTAAAATGAATAGGTAATCTTTGTCCATTTTATATTCAAAATGGATATCAAATTTTTGGTTGAAAATGATATAACATAATAAAATATTTTAGTGCTTTTACATTAGTTAATAATAAATTTATGGAACTAATTTACAATAATTTCATTCAATAACTTAATATTGTAGTTTATATTTTGTGAATGAAAATTTCATTTCAAATGCAAAGTTAGTAAAGCTCATTTCATTATAAAATTTAGTCTATTCTTATTATTAATCATTCATTTCCTGTGATTTTCCAATTTCACAATTTATATATTATTAAATTCATAAAAAGACATGAAAAGGTTATTAAATTTCATTTAGAGTCCAAGAAATTACCTTATTTCATATATAGCAAATTAATTGGCATTTTTTTTAATAAAATATTTATTTATAAAATATATTTTCTTATTTTAATTAATTTTTAGGTGCGGCGCAACTAAGACGTTAACCTTCTGTTATTTGCTCGAGTCGATCTTCAAATTCAATTAAGGTGTGGGATTCTCACTTATTATGCTATTGATTTCAATTTGTCCTTGTTGATGTGATTTGTTTGACGTGTATGATTTCATATCATTTGTGAGTGTTACTGGACCGTCTATTCAGTTGTCCTTCATATTTAACCTCACTATTGTGCACAATCATTTTCGCCAGGGACCGTGAATAGGTCCGGGATCTTAATTGATCCTTGGAAGCACAGTGCGATTCATATTTATTTATCAGTGAATAATACACATGTATCTCATTTTATATCAACTTGGACAAATTATTTTACATAACAGTCCCACACTGAGTATATTCATATATGCTCATCCCATAAACTTACAAATTTCAGGTAAATGAGCTTGGAGTTGCAGTGAAGGTCGAATGACAGAATAATCTTTTGATATACATATGTATATATAAGTTTCCACTTTATTTTACATTTCTAGCTGGATAACTAAAATAACTTTTGCTAGTAACTCTACTTTTGCTAGTAACTCTTTTTGGGTATGCACGTTGAGTTTTTTTTTTTAAGGTATATGAGATTGTAAATATTTCAGTTGTCTAGTATGTCTAAATTATCAATCGTACCTTAGATTTTAAATTTAATTCCTACAAGTTTTCTTGTTTGTTATTTCTTTGGGTTACGTGAAAATAGAATTATTTATTTATTTGTTTGTTTCAAAAAAGAAAGTCAGATGTAAAAAATACTTAAAATTCTTATTTTCGCATTATAAATCATTTAATTTCATATAATAGTTCTTTTTAGATTAAGGTGTTACAGTATCAGTTATAACACAATATGCTTAATTTGAATTAAATCCAAAACTAAACAAAAATAGAAAGAGAAGTAAAATAATTAAATGCATAAATAAAATTGTGGTCAAAAGGATTTGAACCCATGACCTTGAATGTAAAAATAATAATACTTTAACCATTATACTAAATGATTTTATACAATCTAAAACAAACTATTTAAATTAATAGCATCATAAATGCTGTGAATTAATTACACAAAATGAGAATTAAAACTGCATCAAATGGATTTGAACCCTGGACTTCCTAAACACAATCTGAACACTTAACCATTAAACTAAGCCATGTTTCCGAAATTAATCATCTATAATTAATTATATATATATATATATATAGTCCAGAAAGCTTTTATGATAAAAAGATTAAAAAAGAATAAAATTACTTCAATAGGATTTGAACTCTTGAGTTCTTAAACATTAATCTGAACACTAACCATTAAACCATATGTCATTTTCAAAAATTATATGATGTTATTAATTATATAAGGTTTAAAATTATCTTAGATAAAAATGAAATAAAACTGCATTAAGAAGACTCGAACCCCTCCCATTTTAATTAGTAAATCTAGACATATCCATTAAGCTAAATACAATTCTTGAGATTTATATCATGCTTCATTTAATTAAAGTTGAAACAGAGGACATTAATTACAATAAAAGAGATTTAAAAATGCATGTATGAAGGTTTGAACCTTAGACCTTTTGATTAATAAATCTGGACATATCAATTAAGCTAGTTACCATTTTCGATATTTACACATGATTTTAATTAATTTAAAGTTGAGACAGAGGACATTAATTACAAAAGGAGGTTTAATAAAAATGCATGCGAGAGGATTTGAACTTTAGACCTTTTAGTATTAATTTAAACATCCACCATTGGGCTACTTAACCTTATGTAAATATTAACCTATACTCTTTATTAAATAGTTTCATAAATCTTAAAAAAAATAAAAAAATAAAATGTAAATACAAACACACACAAACACATGCTCAAACACACACACACATTCACGGAAGATTGCACACATGCACAAATCTTATATTTTTTTTCCTTCCTTTTTCTTTTCTTTTCATTAAACAACCATTAACATCTAAAGAGTTCAAGAACACCAAGAACATCATGAATGAAATTAAAAATATATATTAAAGTCATCCATCTAAAATAGCCCTTAAATCACAATATATACACTAAAATCGAAAATAAAGTTCAAATATAAAGAAAGAAATGAGGTATTAAAAGGCTAAGGATTAATCTATTTTTAGATCCAAAAATCGGAAGCCTAAACATCAAAATTTCTTAAAAATAATCGAAGAATAAGAAAGAGGGGAAGAAGAGGATTCCAAAAATGTAATTGCATGTGAAAATAAAGGTGGCCGGAATTTTTCCGACCGGCGGCTCCGGCGGCGATGACGGCGGCGCCGGCTCCGGCGACGGGGAGGAGGGGAGGCGAAAGGGAGGCGAGAGGGAGAGAGAAGAGAGGGGGTGGGGGCTGACCTAAAAATGGATCCTCCAAAATGACCTAGCTAAGGAGTGGAATGGGTATTTATATCCCTCCATATCTTAACCTAAATTTTATTTAAATTCCTAATTAAATCATAACTCGGTCAATGAAGTCCCACTTAGGTAAAATTAGTCTCTATGGATTCGTATCGACGAGCACTATCATCTACCATATTCGATTATCTTGTTCCGATAACTGTAGGTCTCGAAAATAATTAAAAACATAAATGGGCTAAAAAGGCCATGTATTGGGCCTAAATAATAAAATGCCTAAATTTATTCATTTGGGCCATGAAATCAAAATAAAAAAAATAGTGTTGGGCCTATTATAAATCTTGGGGTGTTACAAATCTACCCCTCTTAAAAGAATTTCGTCCCGAAATTCAAGTACCTGGTAAGGTTAGGTTTGGATATTGCCTCCTGATTTCTTCTTCAATTTCCCATGTGGCTTCATCCTTTCCGTGTCTGCTCCACTACATTTTCACAAGCACTGTCTCTTTATTTCATAAATTCTGAACCTTGCGGTCGAGAATCACTATTGGAGCCTCTTGGTAGGTAAGATCAAGATCTACCTCCACATCTTCGTCGTGTACAGTGTGACTTGTGTCAAAAACATATTTGCGTAGCATCGACACGTGGAATACATCATGTACTCATCCTAGTTTGGGTGGCAAAACAAGCCTATAAGCAACCTCTCATACTCGATCAATAATTTCATAAGGGCCAATGAAACGTGGTCTCAACTTCCCCCTTTTTCCAAAACGAATTATTCTTTTGACCGGGGATATCTTAAGGAAGACTTTATCTCCTACTTCAAAGTATAAGTCTCTTCTACGCTTGTTCGCATAGGACTTCTGTCTATCTTGAGCTTCTTTAATTCTGGTTCGTATTTTGTTGGCGGCTTTCTCTGTGCCTTGCACCAATTCGAGGCCCAGAATTTTCTTCTCTCCAACCTCATCCCAATAGAGTGGTGATCTACACCTTCGGCCGTACAAAGCTTCATAAGGTGCCATCCCAATGGTCGCCTGATAGCTATTATTGTATGCGAATTCCACTAAAGGCAAGTAGTCTTCCCAACTTCCACCTTGATCCAGAACTACAGTCCTCAACATATCTTCAAGAGTTTGTATGGTTCTTTCTGATTGGCCATCAGTTTGAGGATGAAAAGCAGTGCTAAAATTCAGTCTAGTTCCTATAGCATCTTGCAAACTTCTCCAAAATTTTGAAGTGAAACGTGCATCTCGATCTGAAGTAATGGACACAGGAACTCCATGCAAACGAACAATCTCTTTGATATATATTTGAGCTAGCTCATCTAGTCCCAACTTATGTCTTATTGGCAAGAAGTGTGTTCATTTGGTCAATCTATCAACAATGACCCAGATTGTCTGGTTATTGCGTACTGTTTTCGGTAACCCAATGACAAAGTCCATTGTAATGTCTTCCCATTTCCATTCAGGGACTTCGAGTGAGTTTAAAAGTCCAGCGGGTCGTTGATGATAGATGGACCAAATCAAACAGTGTCCTACGAAAGTCGCAATATCCCTCTTCATGCTTTTCCATAAAAAAGTTTCTCTTAAATCTCGATACATTTTCGTTCCTCCGGGATGAGCAGTGTACGGAGTGTTATGCGCTTCTACTAGTATCTCACGTTTTAACTCATCATCTTGGGGTACACACAGTCGACTCCCAAAAGTAAGTGCTGGATTGTCTTCGGTGCGGCTCTTCTCTCTCATCTTCTCAAGGAAGTCATCTTGGCATTGAGCCTCAACTATACGATCTCATAGATTTGGTTTCACTACTAGAGTTGCAATTCGAGACCTTGTGCTCTCCGGTGGTATGATCACCTCTAAATTCAATTTAGAGAAATCCCTAATCAGTTGCTCTTGTTGGGTAAAGAGACAATTCAGTGCTACCATATTCTTTCTACTTAAAGCATCAACTACGACATTTGCTTTCTCGGGATGATACAAGATGGTACAGTCATAGTCTTTGATGAGTTCCAACCATCTCCTTTGCCTCATGTTCAGTTCCTTTTGCTCAAAAAAGTACTTTAGGCTCTTGTGATCCGTATTGATCTCACACTTGACTCCATAAAGATAGTGCCTCCAGATCTTCAAGGCATGAACAACGGCTGCAAGTTCCAAATCATGAGTAGAGTAGTTGACCTCATGTGGTTTCAACTGCCTAGATGCATATGCTATAACCTTCCTATTTTGCATCAATTTCCTGAGATGCGTCTGTACAAACGACGAAACCTTCTGCTCCATCAGGAACAGTTAACACAAGAGCAGTTACCAATTTCTTCTTAAGTTCTTGAAAACTTCCTTCACAGTCTTCTATCCAAATGAATTTTACTCCCTTCTTTAGTAGTTGGGTCATAGGTTTTGCAATCTGGGAGAATCCTTCAATAAATTGTCTATAGTAACCAGCTAAGCCTAGGAAACTACGAATTTCACCGACATTAGTAGGGGACTTCCAATCACTCACTACCTCCACCTTGGAGGGATCTACTTGGATGCCTTGAGCCGAAACTATGTGGCCTAGAAAGATAACTTCGTCCAACCAGAATTTGCATTTGCTAAACTTAGCATACAACTTCTCTTTTCTCAATGTCTCCATTACTACTCTTAGATGTTTCTCATGTTGTCTCTCATCTTTGGTGTAGATGAGTACATCATCAATAAATACTAGCACAAACTTATCTAAGTATTGGTGGAAGACTCGATTCATTAAATCCATGAATACAGCTGGCGCATTGCTTAGTCCAAATGGCATCACCACAAACTCATAATGACCATACCGTGTCTGAAAAGTTATCTTTGGTATGTCATCTTTATTCACCTTCAATTAATGATAGCCTGATACGACCTGGACAATTAATCTAGGACGATAATAACAACGTAGCGGAAGACTTAGGAACGAAACACGTCAACTAATTGAAGGATTCCAATCCGACTCGATAAACAAACGAAAAGGACAAAATCTAGACAAATAAAATACCTAATCAATGACACAAACTATATAACACAAATCCAAAGAACTTAAGGTAGGGAAGGGTGCGTATAGGGGCTGAAATAGGACGAATATGGGGCTGAAATTGATGGTGTTGGAATCGTGTGTTTAGGATGAAGAATGGCTTGGAGTAGATAGGATATGATAGAGATAAACGAACTTACGGTATGGATGGATTGGCGTAGAACACGATCACGATCTTGGGGGCTGAATTGAAGCATGCGTTGATGAAGTATGGATGGCGTCGATTATGGTTGATGGATGATGATTCGTTGATGTGAATCACAACCCGATAGTTGCCTTGCAATCTCGAATGTACCACGAGGCCAAAATCTCTAAGCTGTTCTTCGATATTAGCGAGTACTCATTAATCCCTCGAGTGAATTAAGGAATACCCTTGAATAAGACTTAAAGATGCTATCCTCTAAGAATGATGATTTATGACTAAATCAACAAAAGTGTTTGTTTGATCAACCTAAGGATCGTGAGGCAATTGAGAAAATAACTCTTTATTTCATGCAACGTCTAAAAAAATAATGTACAATGGTTCCCCTATTTATAATACATAGGGGGACGAAAATAATCATCAAAAAAGGTCTAAAAATTGATCTAAAAGGGATCTCTAACTATACTAGGCAGATACCTAAACTAGAATTCTATTCAAGGTAGGAAATTGCCTTAAATACAATTCTAGTCAAACCTTATCAACTAATGGACGAAAATAAGCAAATAATTAATTAAAATCTGATCTAAACTATAGTCTAAATTAATTAAATAAATACTATAGTCTAAATAAAAATTATCAAGTGTCGGAACTACTCGGTATGGGCATACCGACCGAAACTAGTCGGTATAGGCATGCCGACGGGTTCACGCACTTGAACTCTTCATGCATTGCTCTTCAAATCTTGATCTCCAATCTTTAATTATTAACAATGTAGCAATCTTTGGGATGCTCTCAATTTCTTTGTCATCTTCAAACTTCTTACATACAAATGCTTGGAAAAATCCTTGCAATTGTATTGCTCAAAGTCGTGTAAATGGACCACGTATTTGCAGCTTCAGATTAGATTCTTCAAGGCTTTTCGTGCTCATATCATTCCCCTGCTCTTGAAAAGAATTCGTCCTCGAATTCAAAGCTCCGGGATCAAAGACGAACACGAACTTGCCATCAAATTCTTTTTGCACAAGCTGCATAAAACACTTCTTCATGAACGTACATATCCACTTGGTGTCAAATGGCCGAAACTATAGCTCCATAATTTGCCTTGTCATGGCATTCACGATCAAATCTGGTGGTACATCAACTTCCAATGGAATTTCTTTGACAACCTGTAAAATAAGGACATCACAAGAAAATGGTTGATAAAAAATGTTAGAACTCGGCAACGTCTCTAAGTTCGCTAGTTCGAACTTCTTGTGATCTTTAACCATTGCTCCATTGATGTCAATCTCCTTTTTAGAACATGGTTGTAATTCCTCCAACTTTTCATTTACTTGAACTTTCTCAACTGCAACATTGTTCTCCATTTCTTCTTCTTCACTCAAAGGTTGATTCGACTCTTCTAGATCAAGCTCTTCAACAACCTTCTCTTCTTCTCCAACATTCTCACAAGTAGCAACATCGATCAGTTCTTCAATAGATAAAGCAACTGAAATTGTTACCTCGAAAATAGAATCTTCTTTGATGGCAACGATCTCAGATGGTAACTCAACATGGATCTCCTCTTGAATATTGATGGCTTGGCTTGGCACATCCATAACCGGCTGAACTGGTGATGCAGGCCATGTAGGTGGTACATAGGTACGTAGAAACTCCTCGAATGACTCAAGTTGGTAACTTGTGGTTGAATCTACTTGAACCTCTTTCTTCCTTTGACTTCATCTCTAGTTCCTCTAGCCATTTTTCTATCCGAATGGCGTAATCCACCATGTCTCCCAACTCATCGAAGCGGTACAATGCTACTCTTTCACGAATTGCCCTTCGTAGACCAGCTAGAAATCTATCCATGATATCTTCTGGATATTCTTGTACATCAGCTCGTCTCATGGCTTCAATCATTTTGTTGTAGTAGTCATTTACACTTCGATCTCTTTGTCTAAGCTTGTATAGCTTTTCCTCCAACTCCCATTGGTAGTGGTCTGGAATGAAGCGTTTCCACATCAAATCTTTCAACTCACGCCATGTGTCGATAGGTGGAAGGTGATCTCTGTGGCACCGGTTCTGCTGTAATTCCCACCATGTTGCTGCGTAGCCTGTAAACGCTAAGGAAACTAATTGCACATTCTTTGGCTCGGGGAAGTAGTAGCGCTGAAAGATTTTGTCAACTCTTTGTTCCCAATCAAGGTAAGCATCGGGATCATATATACCTTCAAATTCGGGAATGATTATCTTGTTGTAGCTGTGGAGATGGCGAGAATTTGGTGTATATGGTGTATGGCCCATGGGGAGCATGGTGCATGGGTGTTATGACTAAGGCTGAAATTCTTGAACTCTCTATAGGGATAGGGAACGAAAATTAATGGATATGGGGAAGTATATGGAAGGTTTGAAAGGATTGGAATGGAAGAAATCAAGATAAGGAAAGAATTAGATGTATTTTTGAAGTCCTAAATAGTGTAGGAGATCAAAAAATAAATCCTAAAGGTAGAAGGAAAGAAATAGGAAAGAAAAAGGAAAGAAATATTAGGTAATTTGGAAAGTGTTACACAATTGTGACACAATTCTAAATATCCTAATTGAACTAGACTCTAAAAGGAAAGAACTAAAAATAAATTACAACTCAAAAAGAAATTACAAAAATAAAAATAAAACTTGGAAGGAAAGTTCCAAAAATAAAATATGACTCTAAAAGAAGTTACCAACTAAAGAACTATACTAGAAGGAAATTACCAAATAAGAAAAGACTCACAAGGTAATTACCAACTATAGAGAAGTACTAAAAGAAAAGTACCAAAATTAAAACAAGACTCAATAGGTAACACAATGAATATGCCTCTTTTCTCTTTTTTTTCTTTTTTTTTTAATTTTCGGATTTTTTTTAATTTTTTTTTATCCGAACGGTTTTTTTTATCGCCTTTTTTTTATCGGCCTTTTTTTTCAAATGATAGCTAAGCTATTACAACTCGATGACACGTAATAGCATAGCTATCATTTGAAAAAAAAAGGCCGATAAAAAAAGGAGATAAAAAAAACTGTTTGGATAAAAAAAATAAAAAAACGGAAGACTAGGACAATTAAGCTAGGACGAATCTAGAGACGTAGCGGAACACTTAAGAATTGAAACACGTCAACTTAAATGAAGGGAACAATCAGACTCAATAAACGATAGAAAGACGAACTCTAGCTATTACAACTCAAAAGACACGTAAGAAAATAAAAGACACGTAGGATAAAATGACACGTCGGATTGAACCACGACCAGCAGAGCTAACCTGGCTCTGATACCAAAATATGATACGACCCGGACTATTAATCTAGGACGATAATAACAATGTAGCGGAAGACTTAGGAATGAAACACGTCAACTAATTGAAGGGTTCTAATCCGACTCGATAAACAAACGAAAAGGACGAAATCTAGACAAATAAAATACCTAAACAATGACACAAACTATATAACACAAATCCAAAGAACTTAAGGTAGGGAAGGGTGCGTATAGGGGCTGAAATAGGATGAATATGGAGCTGAAATTGATGGTGTTGGAATCGTGTGTTTAGGGTGAAGAATGGCTTGGAGTAGATAGGATATGATAGAGATAAACGAACTTATGGTATGGATGGATTGGTGTAGAACACGATCACGATCTTGGGGGCTGAATTGAAGCGTGCGTTGATAAAGTATGGATGGCGTCGATTATGGTTGCTGGATGATGATTCGTTGATGTGAATCACAACCCGATAGTTGCCTTGCGATCTCGAACATACCACGAGGCCAAAATCTCTAAGCTGCTCTTTGATATTAGTGAGTACTCATTAATCCCTCGAGTGAATTAAGGAATACCCTTGAATAAGACTTAAAGATGCTATCCTCTAAAAATGATGATTTATGACTAAATCAACAAAAGTGTTTGTTTGATCAATCTAAGGATCGTGAGACAATTGAGAAAATAACTCTTTATTTCATGCAATGTCTAAAAAAATAATGTACAATGGTTCCCCTATTTATAGTACATAAGGGGACAAAAATAAACATAAAAAAAGGTCTAAAAATTGATCTAAAAGGGATCTGTAACTATACTAGGAAGATACCTAAACTAGAATTCTATTCAAGATAGGAAATTGCCTTAAATACAATTCTAGTCAAACCTTATCAACTAATGGACGAAAATAAGGAAATAATTAATTAAAATCTAATCTAAACTATAGTCTAAATTGATTAAATAAATACTATAGTCTAAATAAAAATTATCAAGTGTCGGAACTACTCGGTATGGGCATACCGACCGAAACTAGCGGTATGGGCATGCCGACGGGTTCACGCACTTTAACTCTTCATGCATTGCTCTTCAAATCTTGATCTCCAATCTTTAATTATTAACAAAGTAGCAATCTTTGGGATGCTCTCAATTCCTTTGTCATCTTCAAACTTCTTACATACAAATGATTGGAAAAATCCTTGTAATTGTATTGCTCGAAGTCGTGTAAATGGACCACGTATTTGCAGCTTCATATTAGATTCTTGAAGGCTTTTCATGCTCATATCATAGCCCGATCTCAAATCAATCTTGGAGAAAACTCTAGCACCCTTGAGTTGATCAAACAGGTCATCAATTCGAGGTAGAGGGTACTTGTTCTTGATTGCCAATTTGTTTAACTCCATGTAATCTATGCACATGCGTAGTGATCCATCTTTCTTCTTGACAAATAACACAGGGGCTCCCCAAGGTGAAACATTGGTCTGATGAACCCTTTATCCAATAATTCTTGTAGTTGGACTTTTAGCTCTTGAAGTTCCTTTGGCGCCATTCGATATGGTGCTTTTGATACTGGGGCCACTCCAGGGATAAGGTCGATAGTGAACTCTATTTGACGATCAGGTGCGATTCCAGGCAACTCCTCAGGAAAAACATCTTGATAGTTATGAACAACAGACACATCTTCAATGGTTAGTCCTTTGGTCTTGTCCCCTATCAAACTTACAAGGAAAGCCTGACATCCTTGTTTCTTAATCATCTTCTTTGCTTTCATAGCAGATATCATACGTATCGTCGCTCCTACTTTTGATCCATAATAAGTGAACACTGGCTCTCCTGGTAGTTGGAGCGCTATTTCCGTCTCGCGACATCGTATTGTTGCACGATTTGCTTTAAGCCAATCCATTCCAAGAATTATATCAAAATCATTCATTTCTAGCACGTGCAGGTCTGCCCTAAGATAGTTATCGCCGAAGTTTAACTCTAATCCAGCACAGATCATACTAGCTACAAGCATCCTTCCTGATGGTATACTTACTTCTAGGGGTTCACTCAATTTTTCTCCTAAGATTCCCAACTTCCTATATGTTCTCATAGATATGAACGAGTGTGTTGCTCTAGTGTCAAAGAGTGCAAGTATTGGGGTGTTGTGAATATCAATCATACCTGCCATGTTCCCGGGTGCTTGAGCTGCTTGTTGTTGGTTCAAGGGAAAGGCACGTGCATTCCTAGGTGGTTGTTGTCCCTGGTTGTTTCCTTGATTATTTCTTGCATTGTTTCCTTGGTTGTTCCCTTGATTGTTCCCATAGTTATTCCCCTGATTGTTCCTCGGGTTATTCTCCTGGTAGTTTCCTTGGTTGACCCTCTGATTATTTCCTTGGTGGTTCCCTTGGTTGACTCTCAAATTATTCCCTTGGTTGCTCACTTGATTTCCCCTATTTCTAGGGCAGTTAGGAGCACTGTGGCCAGGTTGCTTGCACCAAAAGCAAGCATTCATCCTCAGAAGACAAGTGCCATTGTGTCTCTTATTGCATGTTTGGCATAGTGGCTTCTCCACCTGTCTTCCAGAATTAACAGGTGGCCCAGTTCTTGCTTTCTTGTCATGCCTGGATTCATTCTGGTTCACGTTATCCCATTTTCTATTTTCCTTTTGAATAATGGTTCCTTTTTTCTTCCATGATGAGTAGTGATTCAATATCTTGAGCTCTGCTGAGTGTTTCAGCATAAGTGGTTGTACCCCGTCCAGCAATAGGGATCGCAATCTCAGTTCTTAGGCCTCTTCTAAAGCGGAGTGCTTTCTTCACATCAGTATCCACTAAGTGAGGAGCATAGCGAGATAGTTGATTGAACTTCTTATCATAGTCATCCACAGTGAGTGTTCTTTGCTTCAGATAAGTGAACTCATTTTCTTTGCGTTCTCGATAGCTATCCGGTATGTATTTCTCCATCACAGCTTGTTTGAATTCATCCCAAGTGAGTGCAGCAAAATCTTCAGGTGACATAGTCCTTGTATGTGATTCCCACCAATAGTCAGCATCTCCAGAGAGTTGATAGACTGCACATGCCACACGATGTACATCACCACAAGCTATGTGTGTTAAAACTCGATCCAATTTGCACAGCCAAAGTTCCGCCTCTAATGGCTCTCCTTGACCATTGAATGTTGGTGGTTGATGACGTCTAAATAGCTCGACAATTTCAGTAGTATCATCAGCCGGGGTATTTTGGTTTTGTGGTTGACATCTCCTAGACGGCATCATATATCCATGTATTAATTGTGAGACATTAATTGCTAACACGATTTGGTAATGTAAGTAGCACAAAAATATAGTATCATAAGATTTGAGATAATAAATTCATCAATTCATATCATAGAAGTGTCATAGCTCGGAGCTATAATCACGGTGCCTCAAGAGAGGACTATTTCATACATACGTAATGACCATAAGTCAACAAAATAACATAGGAACTACATACTAGGCCAATACTAACCTACCTCATAGGGTGGTATACAAAAAGAGGATTAAATCCACAAATAGGCCTTAATATTCCTATGTAAAAAGAGAACATAATCTATATACATAGACAAAAAGTGATAATCATCTAGTGCTCAACAGTGCCCGAGCTATCCATGTGCTCCTCGTAGTCCTCCTCAGGATCCTCGTCATCATCATCCTCTATCAGCCGTCCATTGTTATGTGCCTCCGGATGTGGAATAGGAATATATGCTGGGGCCGGTGCAGGCATTGGGTCAGGCACAGGGGCCGGGACTGGTGCAGGTGCCGGGGCTGGCACAGGTGCCAGGGCTGGTGCTAGGTGCACAGGTGCCAAAAATGTAATTGCATGTGAAAATAAAGGTGGTCGGAATTTTTCCGATCGGCGGCTCCGGCGGCGATGACGGCGGTGCGCCGGCGACGGGGAGGAGGGGAGGCGAAAGGGAGGCGAGAGGGAGAGAGAAGAGAGGGGGTGGGGGCTGACCTAAAAATGGATCCTCCAAAATGACCTAGCTAAGGAGTGGAATGGGTATTTATATCCCTCCATATCTTAACCTAAATTTTATTTAAATTCCCAATTAAATCATAACTTGGTCAAATGAAGTCCCACTTAGGTAAAATTAGTCTCTATGGATTCCTATCGATGAGCACTATCATCTACCATATCCAATCATCTTGTTTCGATAACTGTAGGTCTCGAAAATAATTAAAAACATAAATGGGCTAAAAAGCCCATGTATTGGGCCTAAATAATAAAATGCCTAAATTTATTCATTTGGGCCATGAAATCAAAATAAAAAAATAGAGTTTGGCCTATTATAAATCTTGGGGTGTTACATAAGATTACTTATTTTTTTATAAAATGATTTATTTTAATGTTCTTAATATATTCTTATTCTAATTTATTGGACATTTAATTACTAATTTCTAATTATAATATAGCTTATAACTTTTAATTTTACACTTTTCAAAAACCTTTTAGTTTACATACTATAATATTTTTTTAGTAAAAAATTATACAAATTACGTGCAACGCACGTGATCTCTGCTAGTACATATAAAACGTAAAATCTGACATAACTGGTGTTATTAAATATCATCATGTAGATGGTTTGGTAACAAAGCTACAAACGATAAATTTTATTCTGATATAACTAAACCAATTAACTAGTAAATATAGTAGCTAATAAAGATCTATGATCAGTGCTCCAACAAAATAAATAATAAAATGGTAAAAAATGCATGCTTGAAGAATTTGCATGTATGAATATATATTTCCACGTCAGCGCAGCCCTCATGCTTGTATACCTTAATGCAGGATCAACGCTATTGAGCTCAACATATCTTCAATGCATGATGATGATCGTGACCGTCCATTAAAGAGAGCACGGATTGAGCATATTAGCCGTTGATCTATACTCAGATATTTTGCATGAAGGCTTGGATATTTTGTTTGTAGTTTTCAGATATTTTACAACTCATCTTTTGTTAGTATAAATAAGAGCTGGATCGCCTGTGATCATTCAATTAGAATAACAGAAAATAAATCTCATTGTGAAAGGCCAAGATGGCGAACTCATCCTTTGTACATTTTGTTCAGACAATCAATGAGAATTTCCAATTTCTTCATGGTACCAGAGCCTAGGTGCCTTGATCTGGTTTAATTTTGATCAACTTTTGTGATTCACCGATTGTGAATCAGTAGATTTGGTATAGAACTGATCGATCTCTACCTGCATATCAACTGTTCGAGAAAATGTCGAAACAAGGACGTAGAGTACCAGTGCCTTGGAAGCAAGTGCTGATGGAAGAACGAGGCTTCCATATAGATGATGATCGAGAAGATGAGCGAATCGAGAGTAGCAACAGATCTGCTACTGTTCCATTGGAAATACAGAATCAGGCAAGGAACTTTCAAAATCAGGAATCACCGAAGGAGGTTTCTTCAATATAGAATACAGAGTAATGATGTTCTACATCTTCATCCTAACGATCATCCAGGTATGATCTTGACCACAGATCTCCTTACTGGCAAAAATTATCACAGTTGGTCAAGAGCTATTAAAAGAAGTTTGATTGCAAAGAATAAACTGGCTTTTATCAACGCTACATTACCTAAGCCTTCTGAAGATTCAGTAGATTATAATCAATGGCTGCGTGTTGATTACCTGGTGTTTTCGTGGATTATTAACTCAATTTCCAAAGAATTAGGGAGAGGTTTTCAGCATATTGATAGTTCAAAGGATTTATGGGATGAACTTACTAGGAGATTTGGTCGATCTAACGGTCCTAGGATCTATAAACTGAGAAGAGAGCTAGCAACATATTCTCAAGGAAATCAAACTGTGTTAATGTACTATCATAATTTGCAAAGTCTTTGGGATGAAATACACCTATTAGTGCCTTGTGCAGTCTGCACCTGTGGAGCTGCAGATCATAATAAGAGGAATGCGGAGAGTGAACGCTTGATGCAATTCCTTATGGGATTGAATGACTCATTTGAAGCTATACGCAATCAGATTTTAATTTTAGATCCTTTGCCATCGGTTAGTAGTGCCTATGCAATGGTGTTGCAGGTTGAAGATCAAAAGGAAGTATCTTCATGTTATCCAGATCTCAATGATCAAAATGCTGCATTATATTCTAATCAGAGAGGCAATCATAGTAGATTTGATGGATATAAGCGAAGATTAAGTAAAGAGGAAAAACAAAAGCTGAAATGTAGTCATTGTGGGGGAAATGGTCATGAAAAGAGTGATTGTTTTGATCTAGTTGGTGTACCACACTGGTATAAAAGATTCAAGAATGATAGAGGCAAGAATAGGGCAAACTGTGTGGATAATGATGATGTCGGAAGTATAAAAGATGATAGCCGCAGTCAAGTGAGTGATTCTGGTACAGACATGCGTAGAGTGATTCAAGAGGAACTCTCACAGTACCTGGGAAATTATTTTAAGAAATCAGGGAAGGAAGGGGATGACTCCATTAATGCTGCTAATATGATAGAGACTGGAGAAGAGTTAGAAGGAGAACATACAGGATATATGGGGCATTATGCTTTTGGTTCAGGAGCAGTAAAGGTAAGATCTCCAACTGAATGGATAGTAGATTCGGGTGCAAGTGTGCATATGTGCTGCAATTCTTCCTTGATGCAGACTTTGAATAGGCTGACAGAACCAGAAAGAATCTTTTTGCCGGATGGATCAAGTATTTTTTCACATTATGCTGGAGAAGCAAGGCTAAATAAAGATATTCTCTTACAGAATGTGTTGTTTGCTCCCTCTTTTACACACAATCTGATTTCAGTTGGTCAGATGACTAAAGATCTATTAGGAAAGGTGATGTTTCTACCCTCTCATTGCTTGATACAGAAGCAAAATGATGAACATGTTTTGGGAATTGGTATGCTCAAAGGAAGACTGTATGTGTTCAATCACATTATGCCAGAGGTTGCATGTTCTATTGAGACTCGAAGAAATATGTCACTTCAACAGTGGCATGAATATCTAGAACACCCTTCAATAGGTGTTATGAAACATGTTCTGCCCATTAAAAGGTCATTCTCAGAAATGGAATTCAGTGACTTGGAAGAATGTGAGGTCTGTTACAGGGCCAAACAACAAAGACATCCGTTTCCTGTATTGCAGAGAAGAAGCAGTGGATTATTTGATATTCTTCATGCAGATAATTGGGGGCCTTATAAGGAGGAATGCATTTCTAATACACCATATATACTTACTCTGGTAGAGGACCATTCTAGGTCCACATGGACTTATCTGCTAAAGTCCAAGGCTCAGGTATATTCTGTCCTCAGAAGCTTCTTTATCATGGTTTCTACACAGTTTAATGCCAAGGTTAAGACCTTTAGATCAGATAATGGAACAGAGTTCTTAAATACTACTGTTCAAAAACTCTTCCAGGATCATGGCATCTTACACCAGAAGTCTTGCCCATACACTCCTCAGCAAAATGGGATTGTGGAGCGTAATCATAAACATTTGCTGCAAGTTGCAAGAGCACTCATGTTTCAGAGTCATATGCCAAGTAAGTTCTGGCCCTACTCAGTCCTTCATGCGACTTGGCTTATTAATCGTTTGCCTTCTGCTGTGCTTGATTGGCATTCACCGTATGAAGTATTACTGCATAAAGCACCTAATCTGGAGTTGCTGCAGCCATTTGGTTGCCTAAGTTTTGCTGCAAATACATTACCTCATAAATCCAAGTTTGATTCCAGAAGCCATAAGTGTATTATGCTTGGTTATGCAGTCAACAATAAGGGTTATATCCTCTACAATATGGATAAGTCTACAATTCTAATATCCAGGGATGTAAAGTTTTTTTCTCAAACTTTTCCTTTACAAACCAGAGATATCTCAGTTACTTTACCTTTTCCCAGTTTTGGTGATGATCTCCCACTTCAAGCACCAACTTCTCCCAATCACAACACAGATGTTTCTGACCCTTGTACCGATGCTAATTTTCATTCCACTGAAACTTTTGCTCCAACACCTATCCTTCGAAGGAGTACTAGGATAAGCAAGCCCCCTACTTACCTACAAGATTATGTTTGTTCTGTGGATCTGAGGAAGCTCCCATCTCCATCTCTACAGCTTACTCCCCCTACATTTCCCTATATCTCCTCTCCTTATTTCAGTCCTCCTTTCCATACCTTCTTAGTTAATGTAGACAATCTCAAGGAGCCTACTTCATACAAGGAGGCTAGTAAGTATGTGGAGTGGCAGGCAGCTATGCAACAAGAGTTATCTGCCCTAGAAACTAACCAAACCTGGGAACTCACCTCCTTACCTCCTGGGAAGAACGCCATTGGGTGTAAATGGGTTTACAAAGTTAAACTTAAAACTGATGGGACTGTGGAAAGGTTCAAGGCTAGGTTAGTTGCTAAAGGGTACAATCAGGAACAAGGGATTGATTATCAAGAGGTTTTCTCTCCGGTAGCTAAGCTTGTTACTGTGAGAATATTTATAGCTGTTGCTACTTCCTCTGGTTGGCCTTTATACCAAATTGATGTGAATAATGCATTTCTTCACGGGCATTTAACTGATGATCTCTATATGCAGCCACCTCCGGGCTATTCACAGGCCAAACCTCATCAAGTCTGCCATTTACTCAAGAGTCTGTACGGACTCAAGCAAGCCTCCAGAGAATGGAACACCGAGTTCTGTAAGCATCTTTTTTCCCTAAGCTTTACTCAAGTTGTTGAAGATAATTGTCTTTTCTGTAAAGGGGAGGGTGAAGAATTTGTTGCTTTGCTTGTATATGTGGATGATATCCTCATTACTAGTCCCTCTCCTCAACTTCTCACTGACCTAAAGTCCTCCCTGCATTCTGCATTTACAATTAAGGATTTAGGTCCAGCTCGTTATTTTTTAGGGGTTGAAATTGCTAGGAGCAGTGATGGCACTTATCTTTCACAGCGCAAATATGTCCTAGATCTTCTAGACACTGCTGGCCTTGTCAATTGCAAGTCTTCTTCAACTCCTTTTCCACGTGGGATTCATCTTAATGTTAATTTTTCTTCACTTCTTCCTGATCCTGATCGTTATAGAAGGCTCATTGGCAAACTTCTTTATCTTCAGCTCACACGGCCTGATATTTCCTATGTTGTACAGCAATTAAGCCAATATGTCTCTGCCCCTAGATCTTCACATTGGGAAGCTGCTTTACATGTACTTCGATACCTTAAAGGTTGTCCTTCTCTTGGTCTCTATTTCTCCACCAATGCTTCAGATTCTCACAAAATGTCTGCCTATTGTGATGCGGATTGGGGGTCCTGCCCGGATACACGCCGGTCTCTAACTGGTTATTGTGTTTTCTTGGGCTCGTCCCTCATATCTTGGAAGTGTAAAAAGCAGAGCACCGTGTCTATGTCTACTGCCGAAGCTGAGTACAGAAGTCTCAGTCTTACTGTGCGTGAAATCATGTGGATATCATGTCTGCTTCGTGCCTTTCACATATATACTCCTCTACCTGTGTCTCTCTATTGTGATAATCAAGCGGCGGTGCATATCACGAAAAATCCAGTTTTCCATGAGCGAACGAAGCATCTTGACCTCGACTGTCACTTTGCTCGTGAGCAATACAACAAAGGGCTTATCTTACCTTCTTTCGTCTCTTCTCACAATCAACTCGCTGATCTTTTTACTAAATCACTCCCCAGCTCGCGCTTCCGTTTTCTATTGTCCAAGATGAGCCTTGCAGACCTTCATCGGCTTCATCTTGCGGGGGGGTGAAGAATTTGCATGTATGAATATATATTTCCACGTCAGCGCAGCCCTCATGCTTGTATACCTTAATGCAGGATCAACGCTATTGAGCTCAACATATCTTCAATGCATGATGATGATCGTGACCGTCCATTAAAGAGAGCACGGATTGAGCATATTAGCCGTTGATCTATACTCAGATATTTTGCATGAAGGCTTGGATATTTTGTTTGTAGTTTTCAGATATTTTACAACTCATCTTTTGTTAGTATAAATAAGAGCTGGATCGTCTGTGATCATTCAATTAGAATAACAGAAAATAAATCTCATTGTGAAAGGCCAAGATGGCGAACTCATCCTTTGTACATTTTGTTCAGACAATCAATGAGAATTTCCAATTTCTTCAATGCTCATATATATAAAATAGAATCAGAAATAACGAGACCCTTTTTGTTTCAAATACATAATATGAAAGGGTAACGGTTGATCTCAGAATTACAAGTGTTTTCGAAAAAGAAAAAAAATGCCCTCAAATCAAATTTACAATTACCAAATGAGTGGAGACATATATAGTAGCTAGCTAGTTAATTTGGACCCAAATACCCTTACTGGGAACTTCTTGATAAACAACGAAGAGAAGATAGAATCCGGAAGGAGCAAGAATCTTGGAACTCGGCATCACAACATTGACTTGATAATTCGACCCTCCCAAAGATGTTACGGTAGAAGTGGTAAGAACCAACAGCCTTTGATTCATCGAAAATGCATGCGTAGTGAAGGGAGGTGCAACCATTGTGACAGTAACAAAGTCTTTATTGATGGTGCCTTGAGCTGTGAAATTAATGAAGAGATGTTGTCCATATCCAACTGGAGAACGTGAAGCCGGAGAAACAATTGTAGGACGCACACCTGCAAACTGTGAATCTAAGTAGTCGGGTGAGTAAGTCTCCATTGTTAAGTCAGTGGGAAAGAGCACCCCTGTAAAATTGTAATAAGCATGAGGATTGCTGCCAGTGACAAGAACACGACCATCACGAAGCAAAATTGCAGTGGAGTGGTACATTCGAGGTATAGAACTCGGGTTCTGAGCCTCAAATCTTGATCCTAGTGTATTATTGGGTCGATAGATGAGAGGTGTTAGAACAGGGTTACGGCCCAACTCCCATCCCGCTGTACCTGCAGATGCTCCGTTGATAATCAAGACATTTCCATTCGGTAGCAACACCATGTCTCCCATAACTCTTGCCATAGGCATTATCTCCATTACCCACTGTGGATTTGAATCACTTATTCTCATCCTCCCACATGTATTCAACGCCCCAACAAATTTCCCATTATTTGCATTTGTATAGGACCCTTTTGGTGCTCCCCCACACACCAAAACTTCAGCTATGATATTGGCTCCTCCTTGCAAATCCCTCAACGGAAGCAGAACTGCAGACCCCGAACTCGGATAGCTCCTCGGGTCCCCACCGGGAATGGTCGGGTAATTTCTCACCACCACCGCGTTCACATAGTCGAACAAGATAGCTCGATTGTTGGCGAAGATAAATAAGTTTCCATCCACGTTCAAGAAAACAAACGGGTATAGATTGTTTTCAACATTCGGATCATTGGTCTGCCAAAGGAAAGGCATATTGTATGCTTGATCAGCTCCTGCCTTTTTAGGGTAAAATTCGTAAGAGAAGCGTGCACGTCCACCCAGAATGAACTGTCTGTTATCTGGCAAAATATGGTTGGTGGCATACCATCTCTTGTGGCTGAGGACATTGCTAAATTCTTGCCAGTCACAAGAATTATCGGTGCATGGTTTGAAGGTTCGAACATTATGTTCCCCGTCGTTGAACCCTCCGGTCTGCATTAGCGAACCATCAGCCATGGCGGCTCCAGAAGAGCACCAGACGTCAGTTAAGACGTTGAGGGGGCGGATGGAGTTTGTAGCCACATCATACTCAACGGAATGAGCGGTGCAGTCGTGTTTGAGTGTAAGATCGTTTGGGTCATCGCGACATTGGTTGTTTGGGAGGGAAATGTTTGAGGCTCCGAAATCAGTGCGATCGAAGATCACAACACGATCGTTGTTGAGGAGCTGCATGTGCATGGCTGAGACGCCGATGTTGGAGAGGAGGAGCTTCCACTCACCGCCCGCGGCGGCTGCGGGAATCATAATGTGGTGAAACAGGAAAACTATTACGAGAAGAATAATAGTTGGAGTTGTGGCCATGATATATCTGAACATATTGTGTTATATTTGTTTCTTCTTCTATCAACACTTTTGTGAGATATTTGAGATGATTTTCTTGGTGTGGTCTTGGAATTACTCATTGGGGGTTTATATAGTTTTTGAAGAGAATTGAATTGAACACAAAAACATATTATAAAAATTTGAGTTACATTATTGATTGTTGATGAGTAGATCAAACTAATTAAAAGAAACTCCTCGTGTAGAATGTATCCAAAAATATATTGCTAAAAGTAGTTAAATGTAGGTATGCACATTATGTGTACTAGACGTGCTCAACATGCCAGATCAGCAAATGTACTTAGAATTTTTTCATAGAAAATTTATTTTTGTTTATTTCATATCTAATCAATGATTAGTAGTTTAGTAATTAGAACCCCTTTTCTTGTTCTTTATTTTATATATTCATTTCTCTATTGTTTATATTTTATTTTTATTTGACATGCGTGTACACACATATATGTCCATGGAACGAAGATTGTCTTGGCTAGGCATTTGACTTTTGAAAAAAAAAAGAAGTTGTTATAAAAATAAAATATTCTACTCTAACTTATTGATTCCCATTCGATTCAAATTCAACGTCTCAAGTCATTATCTCTTGATGAAAATAAATGTTGTTTGGGAAGAAATGACTATTAAGTATAGGTTGGTGTACTAACTATAATTAACCATTACAAAGATTATAAGAGAGTTTGTTTCTAAAAATTTGAGAAGAAATATATTTAAATGATAATTTGGATTATAATACTTTTACACGTACGCATGATATTGTTTAATACAAACGTACTTATTAATTGCATAATTTTAAAGGCTTCAAGAATTTCAAGATATCCAACTGGCTTCATGATTTTGAAGAATAATCGTAATTTTGCAATGCATTTTCATTTATGACATGTAATATAAGAAAATATTGATGTGTTGGGACAAATTGTGAATATTCTAGGTTTGATGAATGTTAAACACATGTAAGTCTTGGGTATGTGTAGAGGATACTCCAACTTCTATATATAAATTCATGTTGTGTCAATATTAATCATCTTTATTGCTTACTTTATCAGACCTTTCAAAAACTTAACTAAATTTTTTTGTGTGAACAAATTGAAGTGTTTTCAGCTGAGTCAGACCCTTAAATATTCCGCAAGATAAAAAGTTTTAGAAGAATTTATTCACCCATTCTATGCCCTAAGTGACTCGTTTGGAACCGACATTATATTATCACGTAAGCATGTACGTGTTGGGTTTCGAAAAGTTAAATCTTATTTTTGAAAAGTATTTATCACGTAAGCATATACGTGTTGGGTTTCGAATTAAATCACCGCAGGATCATTTGGTTGTTCATATCCATGTTCACGCAAATCATATTTTTATGTTCATACATGTTTATACACGTCAAGTACAAAACCATGCAAAACGAATCTAATAAAGCGGAAAACATAGATTCAAATTTCTTAAAATTGTCAGACGGTCTGAGGACAAGATTACAGGTCTAATCTTGCTGTTGAATGAAACGAAACAGGCGTCCCTTTTTCTTCACTGGATCGGCCACCACTGTATTCTACTCCGAGATCTTCTGTTGTATTCCCGGACTGAGTATCAAATAATTTTAAAATTAAACTAAATCACAAAAAGTATAATGAAAAAAATATAAAAAAAACACATAATTTAAAAGTGTAACATGGAGAATGTAATAAGAAATCTCAAATAATTTTTTATCACATTTTATTAATTTTTAATTTTTGTTGTAAAACCTAAAATATCAATCAATTTTGAGAGAGTTTATCTTTATTAATTGTTATTCACCATTGGTGGGAGCACATATTTTAATATTAAAATATAACACTACAAAATTCAAATAAGGCCGGCATTGTACATTTATATATGTATATTTAAAAGAGTGAGATATTTTTTCCATAAATATACTTACATGATCTTATTTGGTGGTGTTGTTCGGTAAAATGATGAGGAAACGTGTTGTCTTCAGTTTGACATGCACCTAATGATTGATTATATTATTCTAATATATAATATTTACTTATTATATATTCATTCTCTCGACATCATAATTCTAGTTATTATATTCCTTTAGTCACACCAACATATTGAGGGGCCGTTACCTAAATTCTTAAAATTATTCCATCTTAACGTTTATAGTACTAGCTAGCTTACCTTAATTACATTTGACTTTCATTTTCTTTTGATTTTTAATTAATTGAC
Source organism: Perilla frutescens (assembly GCA_026008535.1). Taxonomy (NCBI): domain Eukaryota; kingdom Viridiplantae; phylum Streptophyta; class Magnoliopsida; order Lamiales; family Lamiaceae; genus Perilla; species Perilla frutescens. Next base: position 39,491,989 of record BRKX01000019.1, read on the forward strand.
AAAACACATCCGGAGATTCGGTACTTTTACTTTTTATTTATTGAGTAGTGATTTTCAGCCAGATTCTCGCTAGTCAGAATTTTTTATTATTTTTAATAATTAATTAATTTAATTATTAAAACACTAATTATTCAATAAATTTACATTGATGGCCTCCATAATAATTAGGGCAACTCCATATGCGCTTCAATTCAGAAGAAATCGAAGATGGAAAAAAAATAAAGAAGTGAAGAAAAGAAAGAAGATGAAGCTGCGCCCTTTTCTTCCGATCCACTTCTGGAGTGATTTTAATAATTAATTACAAATCACTAATTTCATGACAGAAGGATAATATAGTAAAAACATAACATTTAATAATTAACATAATTAATTTATTAATAATACAATTTTATTAATCATCAAAAAATTAGATTCTACCTAGCCAGAATCTGGCTGGCTAGTATTATTCTTATTTCATTACGTCTTTTTATTGGTTTTTCAAATTTTCAAATCCTTATGCATTAATTTACGTCTTTTTTACTATGAAAATATGTTTTTCATAGATCCTTATACTATTTTTATTATACTTCTATATTTCATCTCAACATGTCACTTTTTTTCATCTGGATTTACCTAAATTGTTAATATATTTCTGTTAAAATAATACAATAACTTTAAAAATAACAATTAAATGTACAAAACCAAAATTATAAACTTATTTATTTTAAGAGGAACTTGAGATGATTCTTTTACCAAGGAAACATTAAACTAAAATACAATATTTCTAGGTGAAAATAACTTATAGTTCAAATATTAGCTTAAATGACCTTGACATAAGCATATGTAAGTAGAGATGAAGGTTTTAGCCATATTTGTTTAATTTGCCTTATAATGAGAAAAGTTTTAGTTACTGATTTATCCCTCTTAAAATTAATAATTATATCTATCCTTAATTAATAGCACTTTTTACATTTAATTTTTGTGTTGTAATGGTAGCAGTTCACGTATATATATCCATATTAAAGATATATGATCAGTTCAAATGAAATATAAAAGTCGCAGGATTTCCTAAAATAAAAAATTAGTAGAAGGATATATTAAACAAATTTTAACAGTACAAGAACTTAAAGCTGTGTTTTGATAAAGTATAATGGCCTATGGAAATGAAAACATTGTATACGGATCGAATGAAATAAATACTAAAAATAACCTAAGAATGTGTTTTAGTCCTGTTAATTTAAATGCTTGATATATAACCATAAATTTAATGATTGAATTAGAGAATTCGGTTTGCAATAACGGTCTTTCTTATACTCGACCAAGCTGAAAAATATTTAGCAACAAAAGTATCGGAATATTTAGGTAACATTCCCTGAGACATCTCCAAGAAAACACCAAACTCAAACTCAAAATGCAGTAACTGTAATTTATCTTCAACCAACAAACTCATTCTCAAACTCAAAAGAATATTCTTAATATATTCCTCTTTATACAACTTTTTAACTTTTTTCAATAGCACCTTTATAGTTATCAAAATTTGCAAAGTAGACCTCTTAACTTTTTATATCCAAACAATATTAACTAAATATAATTATCAATTAATAACTTAATACTAAAATAATATTAAATTAAATATTTATTACATTAAGAAAATTAAACAACTTGAAAAAAAAATTACATAACTTGAAAATAGAAGTACATAACTTGAAAATAAAATTACATAACTTGAAAATGAAATTACACTAAAAAACATTTATCATATGAATTTAGCAAAATAAAACGATGGCAACTAAGTCTCGAAATTAGTATACTCCTCCCACATATGATCAATTAATGCATTCCGAAGTGCGAGATGAGCATCTTTATTCCTTATTTCTCGATATTGAGCAATAAATTTTTCAAATTTTTCATTTTCATCCATCATCATTTCAACCTCCGGCGGTGGTGTCTCCACGATAGTTTCAATTGGTGCACTCATATCACGTTCATCCTCAACTATCATATTATGTAAAATAATACACGTAGTCATTATGTCATGTAAGACATCCTTTCTCCAATAACGTGCTGGTTCTGCTACAATAGCAAAACGGGACTAAAGAACTCCAAATGCACGTTCAACGTCTTTTCTACATGCTTCTTGCTTAGTTGCAAAATATTTTTTCTTAGGAGTTCGGGGATCATGAATCGTTTGCACAATGGTAGACCATTTGGGATATATACTATCAGCTAGATAATAACCCATATCATATTCTTTTCCTTGAATCACATAATGAGCAGTGGGAGAAATACCTTGAGTGAGATTAGAAAAAAGATGAGATGATTCCAAGACATTGATATCATTGTTGGTGCCAGGCAACCCGAAATAAGCATGCCATATCCAGAGATCATAATCTGCTATAGCTTCGAGAATAATCGTAGGACTTCCACTGCGATCTGCATATTGTGCAGCCCATGCGGTAGGACAATTCTTCCATTTCCAATGCATGCAATCCAAACTTCCCAACATCCCTGGAAAACCACGTTTTTCACCAATATGGAGTAACCTAGTAATATCATTATTGTTTGGCGCCCTCAAGTACTGAGCTGGAAATTTCTCTACTATTGCTCGACAAATTTTTTTCATACTCTCAATTGCAGTGGACTCACCTATTTTAACATACTCATTTGTGGCATCTGCAGCTAAGCCATATGCTAACATACGAAACACTGCTGTCACTCTTTGAATAGGTGATAATCCAAGCTTGCCGGCACGATCTACCCGTTGTTGGAAGTAGGGATCATGATCTTTAACTGCTTCAATAATGCGATTGAACAAAGAACGAGACATTCGATATCTTCTACGAAACATGCTCTGATTGTACAATGGATTATCTGTAAAGTAATCATTGTACAATCTAGCATGAGCAGCCTCCCGATCACGATTAATGACTATATGGCCTGGAACTGAACCATCATGAATTGGTTGACTCGTCTGATGATTAAGAATATACCCAATCATTGCATTGTTATTAGCGATAATTTGACTAATAACTCTTTGTCTCTGTAGGATAGTATTGACAACTATATCATCATCATTGTCTGATGAAGATGAAGAAGATGATGAAGATAATTCATTCATTTTGGAAAGTAATGAAATTTGAGTGAAAAAAGTACGTTACACTTTTGTGTGGGATAAATATGTTATGATGATTTGGTAAAACCATACAATGTTATATAGAGTATTGAGGAGTTGAAAAACGTGAGAATCTTTGCAGAGTGTAGTCACTCTCATATGCAAAGGTGTTGGGGGAGTTGAAAAACGTGAGAATCCTTGCAGAGTGTAGTCACTCTCATCTACAAAGGTGTTGGTCTGCAAAGGTGTTGGGGGAGTTGAAAAATGTGAGAATCCTTGTAGAGTGTAGTCACTCTCATCTGCAAAGGTGTTGGGGGAGTTGAAAAACGTGAGAATCCTTGCAGAGTGTAGTCACTCTCATCTGCAAAGGTGTTGGGGAGTTGAAAAACGTGAGAATCCTTGCAGAGTGTAGTCACTCTCATCTGCAAAGGTGTTGGGGAGTTGAAAAATGTGAGAATCTAGTGTAATCATTAACAATTCAATAAATTCTTAGAATTTGTATATAAATAGAGATCATGGTAGTTGTACTCATTACACACATCTACTATCTTCAATTAACTATCCTCTAAATAATGTTTGTTCGATCTACAAGCTTCACCCATGATGAAGATATCCTCTTATGCCGAGTTTACATGAAAATTTCGCAAGATATCATTGTTGTAGTGCACCAACAATCCGATAGATTTTGGAATCGTGTAGAAACAACTTACACGCAACAAATGTCTACGGATTGGGAGTTGCATACGTTCAGATCATTGCAAGCTCGAATGCAATGGATTGAGAAGGCAGCGAGAAAATTACATGGATGCATAAGAGCAGTTCAAGACAGACATCAAAGTGGAGCCTCAAATGAAGATATTGTAAGTACTAAAATTGCCAATATATTTTCAATTGTAGAAATTATTATTTCATTATAAAACTAATTATATATAATTATTACAGATGCGACAAGCTAAAGTGTTATTTAAGGAAGATGTGAAGTTCAAAGCAGATTGGAAATTAGATCACGTGTGGGATCTAATTAAGGATTTTCAGAAATTTCAAGATGGTGGTAAGAAAATGAGACAACCACATTTAAGAATTCCATCTTCAGAGTCGGAAGGTCTTACTCCAGATAATCCAAACTCTCCAGTTCTGTCCCCATTCTCTCTAAATTTAGATGGTGATGATAATGTTTTTGGTGGTTCCTCATCTGAACGACCTATTGGGGTGAAGAAAGCAAAACTAAAAAGAAAACAAGATGGAGAAATTAATGTCTTCTTTTTTAAATTCTATACAAGAAGAAAATAAGCTACTTAGGGAGGAGATGAAGACGTTGCACGTACAACTTGCTCAATATTTGGAACTCAAAAATAAGAGTAATGAAATTAAACTAATGAAGGAAGAAAATAAAATTCTTATGCAAGACGCGAGTTCCATAAATAATCCACGCATTCGTGCACGGCTTGAAGCAAATCAACTCCGTATTTTATAAAAAAGAGCTCAACAAGATGATCCGCAAGATTCTTTTGCAACCAATTCGATGGGCCACTTTTTTGATAATATTGGCGGCTCGGGTTCTAGTCTAGGGGATTACTAAATGAATTTCACCTTTAATATTTGATTTTCTTATGTAGTTTGTTATGTGTGTGGTTTTATTTTTAATGTGCCTTTATTTAATTTTGTAGTTTGTCGATTAGTATAAATTTTCGTTGTGTGTAATGTATTCCAATTTTCAATTTATGGAATATGTTATTTATTTTAATGTTAGCATTATCTTAAATTTTTATGTTCATTTTAAATTTTAGAATTTAAATAATGTTGTTTCTCTAATATCTATGATTATAATTTTACTACATATCAATAAAGAGATTTAAATTATAAAAGGATTAAAAACATATATTTAAATTATTAAGTAATAAGTATAGAAATAAAATAAAAATCAGTAAATATATAAACTATAAAAATAGAATAAAAATTACTAAATATATAAACCACAAAATGAAAAGTAATTAAATACATAAATTAAAAAAAGGAGTGAATAGAAATTAATTTTTCAACAAGGGCCAACATATAAATAAGAAAAAGGACTCAATAGTAATTATAGTATTTCAGAACAGTATTTAAGTCTTTGAACAGTAAAAACGCAAATATCCAGTTTCAGGAGAGAGAAAGTGGTAAAAAACGCAAAATGCATTTGGATTTGCAGTTCCATTAGAGCAATTCGCAGTTCAATGGTCTAACCAACACCGTTTATTATTATCAGAATGGTAGCTGATGTGGTTAACACAAGACAATTATTAGCAAAACCCGTACATAGAATGAGTTTTCGAGTTCTTAATTATGTCAACAGGATATATAAAATGTGGCTCACCAACACTGTATCTTATTATTATGATTATTATTATTATTATTATTATTATTATTATTATTATTATTATTATTATTATTATTATGTTCACCAACAAAATAAATTTATTCACGGCATACTATACATTATCTAAAATTTGACTTCTCAGAAAAATTAGTTATATATTATCTTAAGATTATAAAAAGTTATTACATAACGTCGTATGATTACTCTATTTTTATGTCATAAAAAGATACGTGCATGTCTTTTGACTTTTAAGGGTATTATAATTAAACTATTATTCTTTGAAAGCCTATCGAATGCTAGTGTGCTTATATATATATATATATATATATATATATATATATATATAGGAGTTGGTTCAAATAAAAACTTATCTTGGTGTGAAAACTGCGGACTGTGTTTCTTTAGTGTATTTTTAGTACTTTTCTTTACGTATTTTGATGCTAGTTTTTTTTTTGTTTTTTTTAATGCTTTTCTTATTGTGTTTTGGTGCTAGATGTTTTTAGCACCAAAATATAGTAAGAAAAGCACTAAAAGTACACTAAACAAGCACAGTCGGCACGTTTTCACACCAAGATAAGTTTTTATTATAACCAACCCCTATATATATATATATATAGGAATTCGTTCAAATAAAAACTTATTTTGGTGTGAAAACTGCGGACTATGCTTCTTTAGTGTATTTTTAGTGCTTTTCTTTATATATTTTGATGCTAATTTTTTTATTTTTTTTATGTTTTTTTTATTGTGTTTTGGTGCTAGATGTTTTTAGCACCAAAATACAATAAGAAAAGTACTAAAAGTACACTAAACAAGCACAGTCCGCACATTTTCACACCAACATAAATTTTTATTATAACCAACCCCTATATATATATATATAGAGAGAGAGAGAGAGAGAGATAGAGGGGGGAGGGAAATGTTCAAATTCTATGTGGAAACTAGGAACTCATCTAATTTTTCCATGACTTATATCTTAATGGTTATAATTCATACAAATTTTCGTCAAATGGAAGGTGACATACTTATAATTATATACAATTTTAAGTAAAAAGGGTATTATGGTAATTCAATAATTCTTATGTTTTAAAACATGTCTCTCTGTCTTCTCTTCTTTTGTTTCTATAGTACATACTTCCTTTTTTATCCCTCTTCCCACTCTCTCTCTCTCTCTCTCTCTCTCTCATCTCTCTCTCTGTATTTTTTTTGTAAATAATTCAGTAAACACAAATTGAAAAAATTGTGATAATTATTAATAATTTATTAAAATAATAAAATATTATACCTACAAATATATATAAGATTAAGAAGGTTTTTTATGCACAAAATCGAAATCAATGTTGCTGGTTCAGACACGACTTTCAATTCTTGATGATTTTTTTAATTTTGACATTCATATGCGCATTTTTAATTTTTAGTGTTTCTTAATTTATTTTTGATATATCTGATAAATTGTGTTATTATTAGTTACATGTTGGATAGATTTCACAATAAAAAAAACGAACGACACAAATGTTATTACGAGTATATTTACATATTATTCTCATACAATTTCGTCATGCTAAAATTAAAATAATATAATGCTAATATGAACATATCACAACGCTAAAATGAATAAACAACGTATATAATTAACATTATAAATAGATGTACATGTTATTGTCATACATTTTTGCCATGTTATAATGAAATGAATATAATATATCAAATTAAAACTTTTTTCATGTTCTTTCATTTAAGATCGAAAATATATCTATTTATCCGAAGAAATATGATGAAAAATACATAACGTTAATAGTTAGGGTTTATTTCATTTCAGTTATGGTTTATTCCACTCAATTAGTGTTTATTTCATCCAATTAGGGTTTATTCCACCCCAATTAGGGTTTAATTATATCACCATTAGGTATTATATATGATAATTAAATAATTGTTGTTTTTTCTTATTCTCGTGTAATTTCATCACGCTAAAATGAAAATAACGTGATGCTAATATGAACATATAACTATGCTAAAATGAACAAACAATATATGATATCAAGAGTAAATTTACATGTTATTATCATGCTAAAATGTCGTATACACTATGTTAATAACATAGTAGTTTTAGGCTAAAATGTTATGAATGTAATATTTTTCATATAATTTATCAAATTAAAAAACATGAACTTTTATTTAAGATGTTGCATGTCTGTTTCGTCGAGATTGAACAAACAAATCTCGAACCAAACCCGCAATAGGATGGGGACGATTATAGGGCGGTGAGTTAACCCGAGTCGTGCCTCTCGAGGAAAGCTTATCTTTCTATATTACACACATGAATATATACATGAATTTAAATGCAAACCTAAACATTCTAAATCAAGGGTTTGGCGAATTTGAACTAGAAACTTAATCAATAAAGCAATAGCAAGAAAATAACAAACAAGCAATGAAAATGAAATGAACGATGGTGAAACGAACATTAGGTTGTAGATTCTCTCTTTGGTTTCTCTCCTAAATTGATTCAAGTTGATTCATTAATCTTAAACGTATAATAGACTCCATTAATGGGATTAACTTCATTTACTCTCACCACTAATCTATTAAACCCCTATCAGCTAGATTATATGAGTAAGATGATGAAGGAACCTAGTCGGGCAATAGAATCTTCTTTCGATCTCATCTATTACCTAGCAAAGTTGAATATTGGCCAGACACTCAACATAAATAAACTCAATTCAATCAACGATAATCAACAATCACAAGCATGGATCAAAACCAAATCGATTATCTATCCTTAGTGTATGGAACTCGCCCCTCATCTTAAATACCAGAAGATAGATAAGAATATAAACTTACACAATCTTGTTTGTCTGGAGAATGTTTGGGACAAATCCCTACAAATGGACTGAAACTGAAAGGGAACACAGGAGAATGGAGATCTTTGAGCAAATCTAGCTAACCAGCCCTAGCTTGAGCTTGGGTCTCTTTTTCTCCGTCTTCCTTCTTCGCTTCAGCTTCTCCTCACTTGCTTCCTTCTTCCAACTCCAACTAACCGGTTTGAGGGTGCCACGAATGCCACCTTCCTTCCCAACTAGTGGTGAATGAAGAGTCTCACTCTCTCCATCCCGAATGCTGGGAAATATGGATGATGAACAGTGAGGAGAGGAGAAGAGAGTAGTGAGTCGTTGATAGGAATGGGCGAGACCCAATGGCCGACCTAGCCCAGAAAGGCCCACACGCTAGCGAAATTCGCTCCTGTGAGGATTCGAACACGGGCGCTCACAGATACTCCACCAACCATTAAACCACTGGAGTAGCTTCATCACCTGTGAAATATACAACATATTATATATTTACAATGTAAGTGTCTTTTTTTTGAATATTATTTTTTTCTAAATTATATAAATATTATAAATGAAAATAATAATAATAAATATTATTTTCATATATTATTTATTTTTTCATTAACCATTATTTAATATTATATAATTTTAATTAATTTTCTCAAATATTATACATTTATGTTTATATTCGTATATGATTCACATATATACATACGAAACTTTTATCCTTCATTTATTTAAACATCTATTATAATCTTTTAATATTTTAAATTAAAATATAATTATATGAAATTATTCATTTAATATTATATTATTTTAATTACTTTTCTCAAATATTATATATTTAGAATTCATAATGTTTACAAAAATAAAATTAAAGTGATGAAAATTATAAAATAAAAAATTATTAAATAAATGTTTTAATTTAATTATATTTTCAAAAATATTATAATATTATAAACTATTAAAAATATAAAAAATTCAAAAAATTCAAAAAAATTAAATAAATTAAAAGAATAAAATAATTTAAAAAATTAAAAATATTGAAAATATTAATTTTAAATTCATCTTTAATTCTTAATTTGGAAATAAAAAATAGTAAAAATTCAAAAAAATTAAAAAAATAAAATTTAAAAAAATTCAAAAAATATTAAAAATTAAATTTATTTCCGTCGCTAAAATTTTTAAAAAATAAAAAAAAATGAATTTTTTTTAAAAAAATTAATGACGGATTTTTTCCATCGTTAGTGTGTCGTTAATGTAAAAAAATAAAAATATTAAATTCAATGTTTAATGACGAATTTTTTCGTCGCTCCATCGTCAATCCGTCGTTAAAAGTCTTAATCGTAATCCATCGTTAATCTGTCGATATTTTAGCGTAAATTCATCTTTAAATCACGATTTTCTTGTAGTGGTGATTACGCTATCGGGTGGTGGAATTAATTTATATCCACTAGGCGGCGTAATGGAAAATCATAGATAGAAATATGGAATGAAATGAAAATGTTGATGCGAAGGCGATATGTTCTTTATCATTACTGACGCGAGCTGGAATGGACGCTAGAAGATTTGAGGCAAGGGAGGCACATCATAGAAGATTTGAGGTAAGGAGCCCATTGAAGAAGTTCGACCCATTGTCACTGAAAGCCCTAGTTAGACGAAATTATTATTCTATATTATTTAGAAGTTCTAAATCTGTTTAGTGGGTGTTCAGTAAATCAGTGTTAAATCTGAGATAGAATCATTTAGAGGAGAAAAATATCTAAAATTTCATTCAATATTCAGAAACAATACAATGAAGAAGAACTGTGTTTATTGTATTTATACAATGCCACGATCACGTGGGAATGAAGCTTTTAATCTACAGCTACGATAGTCGATCCGTGTCACTCCACGATCAACTGAGATGAGAGGCACTAATAGTGGTCCATGCATCCTTGCATGGATATGTGGACAAGTAGTAAGTGAGGCGGCTGATTCATGCAAAGGCATGCATGAAGGAATTTGATGCTATGTTTATGTATTGTGAACTCCCGACTGTGCTGCTAACTCCCAGCTACAACTCCTAGCTATGCTTTCAATAGCCCCCCACAGGCCCGACGCGGTAGATATCACCGAGGTAGAGACTACAGAGGAGCAACTTGAAATGGGGACCCAGAAGTGACTTGGTAAACAAGTCTGCAAGTTGTGAAACGGAGGGAACATAAGCTGGTCGAATAAAACCCTTCTGCAATTGAAACCATGCAAAGTGACAACCAATGTCAAGATGTTTCGTGCGTTCATGGAATACTTAGTTTTGGAAAATCTGCATAGCAGCTTGATTGTCGCAATGGAGGGAAATCAGCGGTTCAATAGGGATAGCAAAATCCTTTATCATAAAAGATAGCCATAGTAACTCACGTATAGTGTAGGTTAAGCTACGATACTCCGCTTCTGTAGTGGAGAGAGAAACGGTATCCTGTTTCTTGCACTTCCAAGAAACTAAGCAATGCCTTAGAGTGATGCAAAACCCGGTGAGCGAGCACCGAGTATCAGACCAAGAACCTCAGTCGGCATCGCAGTGGGCTATAAACTCAAAATTATATGAGGGAGTGTAATGGAGGCCGAGAGAGAGGGTGCCTTTGAGATATCTTAAAACATGCAACGCAGCATCCCAATGATCTTGGGTTGGAGAGTTTACAAACTGGCTCAACTGTTGCACGACATAAGAGATTTCCGGCCGAGTAAGATTTAGATGCAAGAGCTTCCCTACAATTCGCCTATAAGAATCTGCTTGAGGTAATATAACACCTATTTTGTGAAGTGTAAGACCAGGAGGAAAGGGTGTACTAGCTGGCCTGTTTCCACCCATCCCAGTGGATTCTAGGTGGTCTAGGACATACTTTCATTGGCACAGATAAGTGCCATTAGAAGAACGGGCAACTTGCATGCCTAAGAAAAACCTAGCTTCCCCCATATCCTTAATGGTAAAAGCATCGTGTAAGGATTCCTTAATAGAATAGATCTGATCAAGGGAAGGCCCAAGAAGAAGGATATCATCTGCATACACTAGAAAAGCAATGAATGTAGAACCTGAACATTTAAGATAGAAACAGTGATCACTATTAGAATTAGTGAAACCAAGAGAATGGAGATGCTTACCGAGTTTTTAATTCCACTCTCTTGAGGCCTGTTTTAATCCATACAGGCTCTTGACAAGTTTGCAGACTTAACCATTCTTCCCTTTAGTGTATTCCTGTGGCAATTCCATGTAGATTTCATCAGATAATATGCCATGCAAGAAAGCATTGTTTATATCTATCTGATGCAGGTGCCAAGAGAATTTAGTGGCTAAGGCAAAAAACAATCTCACGGTCACTATTTTAGCAACAGGTGAGAATACTTCATGATAATCAATTCCAAGAGCTTGGTTGTTTCCCTTAGCCACTAAACGTGCCTTATAGTGTTTAATGGTCCCATATGCATTCAATTTCACCTTGTAGACCCCTTTAGAGCCTATATAAGTCTTTCCAGCTAGTAGAGGGACAATCCTCCATGTCTGATTATCCTCTAGAGCTACAAGTTCCTTTTCCAGTGCTGCTATCCATCCAGGGGCTTGACAAGCTTATGAATAGCTTGTGGGTTCTTTGATTGACTGAATATTCATTAAGAAGGCAGTAAATTTAGAGTAAAAACTGGTGATAGATAGTATGGGAAGGTGTATAGAATAATATTGGTAGTAGGGTTAGGAAAATCAGAAATAGTAGCAGAATTGCAAACAAAATCCTTCAAGTAAGTAGGTGGTTGACAAACTCTAGTGCTTCTTTGTAGCGCCCCGAACCCAGAGGCCCAATGCACTAATAGGAACACACACAATGAAGAAAATCACAATAAAATTTTCACTAACTAATATAAAACATTTTCTCAAATTATAAAAATTCGGACAACACGCATTTTAGAATATTAATAAATTTCACGCTCATGGGCGTTTACCATTCAACAACCAATCACACAGTATAAGACATTTTCAACCAACCTATCATTTTGAAATAACACCTTTCAACAACCAATTAAAACATGTTCAACCTTGACTAGTCAAAAATCAACTTTTCAACATTTGAAATATGCCAGCAAGGCCACGACGATCACATGCGTCCATAAAATATTTAAAAAAAATTCCATAAACATACAGCGGAAGGATAAATGATCATATTTGTTGATAAAAAACTAAACGTAGTCAATATTTCAAAAACTTAAATATGGTCAACCATACAAAATTTCCACATTAGTCCACGTCCGCCACCTGCCATCATCAATTACCTGAAAACATTTTTAAATAGTGGGGCTGAGTGCTAGAAAACACTCCGTGAGAATACTCATACATTCGTCCAATAATTTGCAATAAGAATATCAATAAATCCATATTTGACATATCGTCATTCATACGCTCAATAAATATAGTGGAGACCGAGCCTAATGTGATCACATATAAACTATAAATATTCATAAGTAATTGCACCGGAGTGCCATATTCGAAATTCCTCATATGAGTCGTATAAATCCACATTGAGCAACATAAGCATAAATCATTTTTCATAGTGGATGAAAGTTTAAATATAATTTTGAAAGCATTTTGGTAAGTAAACCCACCTTATAGTTATATTAGAACCTTATGCTTAAATATAGAAATAACCTTAATCGTCATCCTAAACGGGTCTCGGGTTAGGACCTATACATCAGAACTATATCTTAATAACATATTAATCTTCTAAACATATACTATAATGTAAGTAAGGATCTAGGGAGTGAGTCCCTAAAATAAGAGCATAACCTAACGTCATTTAAAGATTGGACGGGATCAAAGCTTAAAATATATCGAGTCCTCGATCGTACAAATAGATGCATTAAATTCATAGGAGAAAATTATAAAACTTAATTTAAGATTTAAATGATCATATAATATTAATATGGAAATATTGATTTATTATATTATACGCTTAATTTTGAATTTAGTCTAAATTAAACAAAATAGATCAAATCAAAATAAGGTAAAAATATAATATGATTATGTAGTCAAGAGGGCTTGAACCCTTGACCAAAAACATAAGTGAAATAATAAGCACTTAACCACTAGGCTAGAAGAGTTCATACAACATTAATTAAACTGTTTTAATTAAATACGCTGATAAATGCTTGAGTAAAAATAGGATTATAAAATGGATCAAAGTGGATTGACCTTAGACCTCTAGCTAGGGTTGTCAAACTAGCCTGAAGTCGAAGGGCTGGTCTGAACCGCCCGAAAAAAAGGTGGGTTAGGGTCATGTTTTTTAGGCCCGAATTTAATTTTAACCGAAAGGGCCAGCCCGTCGTGCTGTAATTTTTTTTTAAAAAAATCTGTTTTAATATCAAATATCATTAATTAATTATATCAATTCTATTTTCTACATTTTCTTAAAAGAACCCTACTAAAGAGAATAGAGAAGTGCGGCCGTCTCTCATCTAGTCGTCTGCCGTGCTACAAGTCTGTAACTCCTGCACCACTGACCCGCTGCCCATACCCCAGTCAGGCGACACTACCGGCATTGACCACCCATATCCAACCCCCCCCTCCCCAAAAAAAAAAACTTGAAGGTCAGTAGCCAGAGCAATATCATATAAAGAAGACTCCTATTTCTATTCTTGGAAGTTTGGTATGTTTAGTGAGTTTAATGGAGAATTCATGAAATTTTTCGATCTTGTATGATCATAGGACTAAGATTGTCGATATTTATGAATTAAGGAATTATATTTGAGGGGTTTTGACTTAATTATTAATTTTGTCGTTCATAATGTATTGGGGAGAAACTGATGCAGAGGTGTGGTGCAAATGTGAAATGAGTTTCTAGAATTCTTTTTCCAATATTTTGTATGGCTTTCCATAATTCTTAGTTTTTTTTTGGGGGGGGGGTTGGGTTAATTGTGACGGAAGTTTTGGAACTATGCAGATTAATAAGTGCACAAATCTACTTCAAATTGTAGCTTTCAACAAATTAAAATGGATGTATTGAGCACAAGATTTGGTGGATTTAATAATCATTCATTTTTACCTCAATAAATAATCATATATCTCACCATTAAGTTACTTATTGTGTTTATGCTTTGACAGCTTTGTTTCCCACTTTTGGTTATGGGTTATGTGGTTGATGTTATTCATTGTGTTTATATATTCATTGTAATTTTTTTATTATTGTTATTGTAGTTCTAAATGGATGATGCATCTAAAAATATTCTTGGTGAAAGTGGTGGTGGAGACAATGATGATTTGGAGATTTTAGGTGATTCTCAGGCTGATTCTGTTTTTAAAAATAAAAAGAGAAATAGGTTATCAGATATTTGGAATCATTTTTCAGTTGATCAAGACAGAGGTGGTAAAGGAGGGGCCAAGTGTAATCATTGTGGAAAATCATATTCATACGGGGGTTCTAAATATGGAACTTCAACTTTAGGTCGTCATCTAGATGTATGTAAGAAGAAACCAATATTTGGTGATGTGAGTTCTATGTTTCTTGACCATGAAGGAAAATTAAGGGCTAAGGGTAAAAATATGGATCAAAAAGCATGTCGTGAATGGATAGCTAAGGTTTCAATTGCATAAGATCTTCCATTAAAGTAGATTGAATATGAAACCATGAGGGGTCTTTTGAAATATTTGAACCCGGATATAAAGTTTATCACTAGAAACACAGTGGCCTCTGATGTTTAATTTTGAAAATGTATGAATCTGAAAAGGAGAAATTGAAGTTGATATTGAAAAACTCTCCCGGTATATTCTGTTTAACTTTTGATATTTGGACTGCTTGTACTACTATGGATTATATTTGTGTGACTGTACATCATGTGATGCAAAATGGAAGTTGAATAACAAAATACTTGCATTTTGTGCTATGCCTCCTCTACATTATGGTTCTGAGTCAGCTCAAAAGATTTATGACTGTTTGGTAGATTGGGGGATAGAGAGAAAAATTATTTTCTTTGACTTTGGATAATGCTTCCGCCAATAATAGTATGGCAAGAATGTTAAAGTCACGGCTTTTGTTGCAAAACTCTATATTGTGCAGTGGTGAGTATTTTCATGTGAGATGTTGTGCACATATCTTGAATCTTATAGTTCAGGAAGGGTTAAAAGTTGCTAGTGATGCTTTGGATAAAATTAGAGAAAGTATCAAATATGTAAAAGCATCAGAAGCAAGGATGAATAAGTTTCGGGAATGTGCTAAAATAGCTGGCATTGAAATCACATCTTCAGTTTCCTTGGATGTGGCTACTTGTTGGAATTCCACATATTTGATGCTTGCTAGTGCGATTAAATATCGCAATGTGTTTACTTTTCTTGAATTTGATGATTTAGCTTATAAGCAATGTCCATCACCTGAAGAATGGGCAAGAGGGGAAAAAATTTGAGAATACTTGAAGCCATTTTATACTATCACTACCTTGATCTCTGGTTCATCTTACCCGACTTCCAATTTATATTTTATGGAAGTTTGGAAGATTGCATGATTGTTGGAAAAACATTCATATAGTGATGATGAAGTTGTGAGAAATATGGTTTGTGGAGATGAAAGAAAAATTTGACAAATATTGGGAGGAGTATAGTGAAATACTTGCTATGGGAGCCATCTTTGATCCGAGGGTGAAGCTGAAACTGTTGAAGTATTGCTATTCAAAATTTGATCATGTTTCTAGCAAAGACAAAGTTAATAATTTGAAGAATAAATTTTACTTGTTGTATAATGAATATAAAAAGAAGAGTAACGATCACATTTTGGAGCTTCCACTTCTAGTTCTCAATTAAGAAAATGTGCAATTTCGGGTGGAGCAAAAAAAGTGCACAAGGAAGAGGATTGGATTTGGAACTAGTTGTATTTGATGTGAGTTATTTTTTATTTCAAATTTTTAGTATGCATATATAAATTCAGTTACATTAATTTTATTCATTAACTTATATATAATAATATAAATATGCCGCTGCAGGATTACAAGAACTACCGAAGCAGAGGTTCTACTAGTGATACGTGATAAACCCTTATTGTTCAATGGTTTACATGCATTTTGAAGTCTATTTGGATGGTAGTTGATGAGCATTGTATGTATGAATTAACAAGTTTCGCATAGTTCTCTATATTTTGTGTAGTGTCACGTATTTGCTCATTTTGAAGGGATTTAGTGCCAAATATTGTATGAGATTAATTTGAGCTTGAAAATTTCATACAAAGATAGAGGATCGAGTGAGGAGCGCGCTGCAACTTGAATCGAGTCAATCGGATGAGAAATGAGTGAGAACGGAGCAAAATGGTGAAGAGTGTCGGGCGGCAGAAGTTGGAACACGGCCCGTGCGCCAAGAATGCGTCACGCACGGCCCGTGCGGGTCTAGGCAATTTTGGAACAGTGAGTTATGCGCGGCCCGTGCGCTAGAATCACCTTGTTGCGCGGCCAGTGCACTGTGAGGCGGTTTGTGACGGATTTTCAACTCTTTCCTTATTCGACTCCAACACCCATCCAAACTCGACCCAACTATTTAAGGCTTCTTTGAGCATGAAAATTAGACAACTTTTACCCTATAGAAAGAGCAGAGACATACCGGAGAAGTCAGAGAAGAGACAATCGAGAGATTGAAGAAGTGCATCATAAGACTAAGTTTATTTTATACTTTATTCATTCCAGATTATCATGACAATTATTTATTTGTATTTAGTTTCTTTGGATTTTGAATACTATATGAATAGCTAAATTATTAGCGATTCTAGGGTTGTGGATGTTCGATGGATTTTTGATTTAAAGTAATTTATTGTTCCTTTCTATTTTTTCTTTATGCATCCTCGAATTCTGTTGTCTTTTGTGAATGAATTGATCAGCATTTACAATTGTTTAGTTAATTTATTATTCACTTGAGAGAGGTTAATAGGTTAACGGATTAGGATTACATAACACGAGCTTGCTAGATTGGGAGATTGGTAGGTGTCGTGAGGAGAATAAATCTGAGGTATTAATTGGAGTTAGATAATAATTTGAGATCGAGAGATAAGAATTAGAATCTAATCTACGTCTAGAACTTACTCGAGAGAGAGGGTCTAGATAATTTAGTGATTCTCCTACAAGATTTGTAATTAAATTGGTTTGATAAATTATCTGAGATTCAGAAAATCCATTTAGTATCAACACCTTAGGATCCGTTTCTTCTATCTGTTTATCCAGTTTGTTTGCTTGATCTATTTATTTTATTTTCAGTATTTTAGTTAATTAAATCAAACTTTTAATTTGGTTCTCTAGATAAAGTGAAACAACATAATTAAGTAATTAGTTGCTTTGCATTGCTAGTCTTTGTGGATACGACCTTGCTCGCCATTCTTTTGCTACATTTACCTCGTACACTTGTGAGTAGTAATTGTAGTGAAATAAAACACTAATCAAGTTTTTGGCGCCATTGCCAGGGACTGGAGTTATTGACGGCTAATATTTGATTTATTTGATGAGCTTTAATTTAGAGTGTATTTTTATTTTATTTCCGTATTTTAAGTTTTTCTATCTGTTTAGTTCAATTCTCTCTGCTGGTTTCAGTTTTATTTCGTGTTTGGCAGATAGTGCATGAATTTAAGGTCTAGAGGTTCAACTAAATTATTACCACTAGACCTTGAGATCGAGGCTTCTACAAGACATAGGAACGCAGAGAGAATCAGAGTTGAGAGGATGACAACCACTGGAGAATAGGAGATGGCTGCTATGCGCTAAGAGATGGAGGCGTTAAAGGCATTGTTGCAGCAACAACAGCAGCAAGAGCAGCCTGCCGCCGCATCACCAATCCGACAGGCTTTGGAGACTGAGGCTACTGGACACTATGGTGGACTGAAGATGCCGCCTATCGATGCTAACCACTTCAAGCTGAAGTCAGGACTCATTCTGATGGTGTAGCAGAATCTGTTGGGGGGCGGAGCACTAGAGGATCCGTATGCACATCTGGCGCAATTTCTTGAAGTCTATGGGACTATCAAGATGAATGGAGTTGGAGCAGATACTATCCGGCTTCACCTTTTCTCGTTTTCTCTACGAGATAAGGCGAAATTATGGTACCACTCTTTAGATGCTAACTCAGTCACGATATTGTCCTCCAAGTAAGACATTGAGGATGAAAATGAGATCACGTAGTTCAGACAGTTCGATCAGGAGCCTTTGTACGAAGCATGGGAAAGGTTCAGAGATCTCATCCGGAAGTGCCCAAAACATGGATTCCAGCCTGATCAACATATGTGCTACTTCTACAATGGTTTGATGGAGGGCATTCGAGACAGAATTGATGCAGCTGCAGGAGGCGCATTGTTGGAATTATCTGTAGAGGAAGCCATGGAGTTGTTGGAAAGGATGGCTGCGAATAGTGCTCAGTGGCCATCTCAGAGGAATTCAGTTCGCAGAGTAGCAGAAGTCTCAGCCTCTTTTGATGATTTGAAGGAATTGACAACGCAGATGTCTACTATGGCAAAAGCCATCACTTTGTTGACTAAGAACAGTTCGATGCCCTCTGAAATGGCATCAGATCAAGTTGTAGCAGTTCAAGATAATATGGCCGATATGAACTACATGCAAGGTCAAGGGTACAACAACAATTACCGACCAAATGAAGGAGGAAACCCCTAGAATCAGTTTGGGCAGCGAAACAATGACAAGTTGAGTTATGGCAACCCTAATAACTTTCAACAGTCGCCGTCTGGGTTCTCCACCACAAATGGGGTGATTAATGAAGAAAAGAAGCCGGATTTGGAAGAAATTATGGGTTCCTTTATAACTGCTACCAAGTAGAGAATGGATGTCGAAGCTGCAAAGGTGGGCAATCTGACAATCGCATTCAACAAGTTCACTGTCAATACGGGGGCGCAACTAAAGTCAATGGAAACTCAGATTGATCAGTTGGCTAAGATTGTTGGAAGCCAGCAGCAAAAAGGCTAATATCCGAGTAATACAGAGGTCAACCCGAAGGCGCAGTGCAATGCAATTCATGTGTGCAGTAACATAGATGAAGCGGGTGAGCAAAAGACTGCAGCTGTTGCTGACAATGCGCCTGAGCCCAAATATGTGCCCCCGCCTCCATATGTCCCTCCATTACCATTTTCCCAACGACTGAAGAAGCAAGAGAAGGAGACTCAATTTGCCAAATTTCTTAAGATCTTCAAGAAGTTATCGATTAATATCCCATTTGTGGAAGCTCTCGAGAAGTGCCTAAGTATGCTCAATTTATGAAGAGGATTTTAGCTAAGAAGAAGAAGATCGAAGAAGGAAAATGGGTGCATTTGACAGAAAAGTGCAGTGCAGTGATACAAAAATAAGTGCCGACGAAGTTGAAGGATCCGGGAAGCTTTTCTATCCCATGCACCATTGGAAGCTCTCACTTTAATAAGGTGCTTTGTGATTTGGAAGCTAGCATTAATCTGATGCATCTGTCTATATATTAGCAGCTGGGACTGGGCCCGTTGAAGCCAACAGCTGTAACTCTGCAGCTAGCTGACCAGTCTCTGAGATCACCAAGGGGAATTGTTGAAATGTGCTGGTGAAGGTTGGAATTTTTTTTTTCCAGCCGATTTTATTGTGCTAGACATAGAGGTCGATCGCCGAGTTCCTCTGATTTTTGGGAGACCATTCCTTGCCACAGCGGGCGCGGTTGTTGATGTGAAGAAAGGGACTCTACTGTTGCAAGTGGAAGATGAAAGTGAAATTTTCACTGTTTATCGACCACTTGAAAGCTCGACTCATGCAGAGGTAAAAATGGTGAAAGCTCTTGAAGAATTTGATAGATCTCCTGCGTCTGTTAAGCCGAAGAGGCTGCTCCAAGCTTGAGAAGATGAGAAAATTAAATCTAAGAAAAAGAATGGAGTGCATTGGGGGCGAGCCATCTCGATTTCCCCGATGGAGTTGATGAGATGAGGATTGGTGTGGCGTCGCACTTCACCAAATCCTCCTTAGCCATTTTCAAGAAGATGTCGAGCTCGAGACAATAAATCAAGCACTGAGTGGGAGGCAACCCATTATTTTGGTTTTTTTTTTTGCTTTGTTTTCTTTATTTATTTTATACTTTGTTTTTTCTTTCTATTTCTTTTTTCATGCAGGTAAAAAATAAAAATAAAAATAAAAATAGAGCCTCCAGTTTCCTCAGCCTCCATATCGGTGAGTTTGTTCTTCAAGATACTTCACTTCTTTTCCCTCCAAACTTATTCTCCTGACGTGTGAATAAGTTTGGGGGAAGAGGTAGGTGTGGTAGTATCCTGAATTTATCTGTTATTTATTTTATTTAGGTTGTTATTTTTGTTTTTGTTATTTTTTTTAGGAGTAGTTTGATGTTGCTTTTGATTTTCTCTGAATTTTTTTGTCTATTTGAAAAGGGTTTGTATAGAGACATCTCAGAGAATATTTTTGAATGTGAGAGTATGAAGTTGTGGAAACTTGAATAGCTAATGATGAGATTGTTTTTATTTAAAAATTTGCTAATTGAGTATGTTATGATAGATTGCTTTGTGCTTTGATAGATTTCTAGAAATGTTGTCGTTGGAAAGTGATTGAGCATGAGAGACTTTTGAGCCTAAGACTTGTAGTCTTATTCGTTTCTGGTGTGATTATCAATCTTGTGTGTGATCTATAGAACTTGCCTTCATATCTCTCTTGAGACTACATGTTGTGTGCTGATAGTTGAAAATGATTTAAGGCCATTCTTGTTAGCCAATTTTATCCATAAACTTGTTCTAATAAAATAATTATCCCTAGTCAGCCACGTTGAGCCTTAAAGCCTTTTTCTTGAGTTACATGTTCATTGAAAATTTGTGGAGAAAGAATAGTTGAAAATTTGTGGAGTGATGGGTAGTTGGGATTGATGTTGAGGTTCTTTGGCCCGAAAAATTGGTATGGATTTAGATGCTCACATTAATCACTTCAAAGAAGTGAAGAAAAAAAAAAAGAAAAAAAATGAGCATGAAAAAAACAAATTATACCAAGGAAATTAAATAAGACTCGAAGAGTCTAATGAGACTAGAAATTGAGTGGACATCGTAGAAGGTTGAAAAGGTTGGAAGATGATCCAAAAGGATTCTACTGTGGAGTTGGAGTGTTATTTATTTGGAGGGTGTCAGAGTTATTTTAATTTAGTCACTTAGCCAAATTTTCCCCACCTTAACCAAGCCTACATTACAATCAATGAAAAGTCCTTGTTAATTCTTACTTTGAAGCACACGTTGTTGTAGTGGATATATGAGATTGATTGCAAGCTTATGGTGGATTATATGCATTGAATTGATTTTGAGTGTAAACACGTCCTTTTAAATACTTGTGTGGTGAGAGAAACTACACACCCAGAGAGGTTCATTATTTTAAAGGCATGATTTCTTTGAATTTATCTTTGTGCATTGTGGTTTTGATTTATATACTTGATTGGCAAAAATTCAGTTTATTCTCAGAAGCATTGCACGTTTGACGATCCACACTTCAGTTCTTTCATGTTTCTCAGATGTTGGAGGACAAACATGTATCTAAGTTTGGGGGAGTTGATAAACCCTTGTTTTTCAATGGTTTACATGCATTTTGAAGTCTATTTGGATGGTAGTTGATGAGCATTGCATGTATGAATTAACAAGTTTCCCATAGTTCTCTATATTTTGTGCAGTGTCACGTATTTGCTCATTTTGAAGGGATTTAGTGCCAAATATTGTATGAGATGAATTTGAGCTTGAAAAGTGCCTACAAAGATAGAGGATCGAGTGAGGAGCATGCTGCAACTTGAATCGAGTCAATCGGATGAGAAACAAGTGAGAACGGAGCAAAACAATGAAGAGAGCAAAACGATGAAGAGTGTCGGGTGGCAGAAGTTGGAGCACGGCCCGTGTGGGTCTAGGCAATTTTGGAACAGTGAGTTATGCGCGGCCCGTGCACTAGAATCACCTTGTTGCACGGCCCATGCACTGTGAGGCGGTTTGTGGCGGATTTTCAAATCTTTCCTTATTCGACTCCAACACCCATCCAAACTCAATCCAACTATTTAAAGCTTCTTTGAGCACGAAAATTAGACAACTTTTACCCTATAGAGAGAGCAGAGACATCCCGGAGAAGTTAGAGAAGAGACCATCAAGAGATTGAAGAAGCGCATCATAAGACGAAGTTTATTTTATGCTTTATTCATTCCGGATTATCATGATAGTTATTTATTTGTATTTAGTTTCTTTGGATTTTAAATTCAATATGAGTAGCTAAATTATTAGCGATCCTAGGGTTATGAATGTTTTATGAATTTTTAATTTAAAGTAATTTATTATTCATTTATATTTCTTCTTTATGCATCCTCGATTTCTGTTGTCTTTTGTGAATGAATTGATCAGCATTTACAATTGTGTAGTTAATTTATTATTCACTCGAGAGAGGTTAATAGGTTAACGGATTAGGATTGCATAACACGAGCTTGATAGATTGGGAGATTGGTAGGTGTCATGAGGAGAATAAATCTGAGGTATTAATTGGAGTTAGATAATAATTTGAGATTGAGAGATAAGAATTAGAATCTAATCTACGTCTAGAACTTACTCGAGAGAGAGGGTCTTGATAATTTAGTGATTCTCCTACAAGATTTAGAATTAAATTGGTTTGATAAATTATCTGAGATTCAGAAAATCCATTTAGTATCAACACCCTAGGATCCGTTTCTTCTATCTGTTTATCCAGTTTGTTTTCTTGATCTATTTATTTTATTTTCAGTATTTTAGTTAATTAAATAAAACTTTTAATTTGGTTCTCTAGATAAAGTGAAACAACATAATTGAGTAATTAGTTGCTTTGCATTGCTAGTCTTTGTGGATACGACCTTGCTCACCATTGTTTTGTTACATTTACCTCGTACACTTGTGAGTAGTATTTTTAGTGAAATAAAATACCGATCAATACAAAGTCATTTTTGGATAAATATTTGGAAGAAGATCAAGAGGATGAATCATCTACTATTGATGTGCTTGAATACTGGAAAACTCAAGAATCTCATTTTGGGGACCTTGCTAGATTAGCATGTGATGTGCTTAACATTTCAATTATAACGGTTGCATCAGAATCTACCTTTAGCATTGGATCTCATGTTTTGGACAAATACAGAAATAGACTTCTTCCTCAAAAAGTGCAAGCTCTTATTTGTACACGTAACTTGTTTGCATGGATATGGTTCAGGTATTATTATATATTATGATTTATAAAGTTTTAAATCATTTTATTGTATTTCTTCTAATGTTATTATATTTTAATAGATGGTGAATACCTTGATGATGAGATCGATCTTGAAGTTGATGAAGAAGATTCAAATGTTGTTGATGTAGAGAAAGAGAGTACTTCAACTCTTTTAACTTGATGGTGTGGATTTTGCTGGATATGTATTTTCTGCTTTATGTATTTGCTGGATTAAGAATCTATTTGTATGTATTTGATGGATATGGAACCATATATCATGTGAGGATTTTGACATATTTTAATATAGAACATCTGTGCTGCTTATTGCTTAAGTTCTCTTGTGTATCAACTATCAAATATTGCTAATATGTTCCTCATTTTTCTTTTATTTTACTTAAAATATTCTAAAGTTGTTCACAATCTTTGAGTTGATTCCTAAAAACCACATGAGTTGGTTTCTGCTTGTATATTGAAAAATGGGACATTAAGGATATTAAGAATTTAGGATAAATTATTAGATTACTGTTTGGGTCCAAATTTGAATTTATATTTCCGGTTTAGACTCACACTTACTAACTACTTGGAACCACACCCACAATTGGACGGGGTCAATTGTAGAGGTGCTGAGCTAACCCGAGTCAATCTCTCAAGGAAGACTTCTTGTGGGCAATTGATTTAAGGCTATGCGTGCAACGTGCTAGAACGACAAAAATAAAACCTAAACATTCTAAACGTGGGTTTGATAGTGATTTTAACTAAGGAATTAAAACGAGCAATAAAACGAGTAATGCAAATAACAATGGTGAAATCAAGATTGAGGAAAAGATTATGATAAGAGCATTAAGGTGTGGATTCTCTCATTGGTTTTTCATTACACTTGCTTCAAGTTGGTTATATTAATCTTAGACATACGATAGACCCGTCAATTAGTTTAACTTCAATTACTATCACCGTCTATCCGTTAAACCTCTATCTGATATATCATATGAACAAGATTAATATACTAGGCTTATGAACCCAATTCACCTAGCGTTGGAGGAACCTAGATCGGGTTTTTAGAATTTCCTCCCGATCTCATCTAACGCCTAGCAATGCTAAGTGGTGATCAAGCACTCAACATAAACAAGTACAATTCCAACAACAACAACCAACCATAACAAGCATAAATCAAACCAAATCAATCCTCCACCCCCTAATGAAAGATTAGCCCATAACCATGCTCAAAAGACCATAAATATCATAAAAGTGCATTATCTCATAACCAAATGAAAATAACATAACCTTTTACAATATTTGTTATCCTTCACAAGTTTGGGACAAACCCCCACAAATCATCCAAGAACTAGAAAGAAAATACCAAAAGAAAACCTCCAAACGAGCTTAGTTTCCGTGGATAGCTTGAAGTCGATTTCTCCTTGCTTGATGAGGACATCCATAGCAATGAGGAAGTCAATGAAGAGCTGCAATTCAAAGGACCCATCACAAGACTACGACCTAAGAAGTTACAAGAATATTTGCAAGCTACAATTCACAAGAAGTTCGAAGTTGAAGACGGCGTGCAAGGAAGCTTGAAGCCCAAAGTTTCAGCCCTTAATGATCCAATTAAGTGGAATGATTTACTTACACTAGAGATTTTCGGTCAGATTTTATTATTTCTTTAGTTGAGATTTCCGATTATTTAGATGGAGATTTGACTAGGATTTTAGATAAGGCAAGATCTACAAGTTCTACCTTAAATAGGATTCTAGTTTAGGAAGTTTCCTAGTTCTAGTCTAGTTTGTTTTGGCCTTACAATTTTCGGCCCTTACAACTCTTAATTTCAATCCACCTATTATAAATAGGGAATCCATGTTTCATTGTTACTTTAGACCATATTTGATAATTTAAGCTTTGCTTTCAATATTTTCTCAACCCCATTTAATCTTTCTGAGTTTAGATCATTTAAATTCATACTCTTAGAATTAGCATCTCTAAGTTTTACAAAGGGAATTCACCGTCCACGTTCGAGGGATCATCGGAAACTCGCTATCGAAGAGCAACTTAAAGAATTTGGCCTTGTGTACGTTCAAGATTCAAGGAAACTTTCGGGTTGCAATTCACATCGTTCATCATCGCCATTCGACGTCAACATCAACCATCTTCGTGCGTCTCAAATCCAGCTGTGTTCGTGTTCAAGATTCATCTCGTTCCATTTAATCCGTAAGTCCGTTTCATCCCTAACATATCCTATCTACTCTAGCCCTTCTAAACCTAATTCACCATCATCAATCATCACCATCTTTACCGTTCATATACTCGTCCAAAACAACCCTTCTCTTTACTTGGATTTATGTTATTTTGTGTGTCATCGTCTAGGTGTTTTAGTTGGGTCTTAGTCATCTAGATAATCGAGTATTGTTCCCTTACTTCACTGACGTAGTTTCTTTCCTAGCTTCCGTATATTTGTGTCTCGTCGTGTCATTAAGCCCGGGTCACATCATTGCCTCTTCTTCCTCTTCCTTAGCTTGCTTCCCTCTTATCTTTTTCTTATTCTCCTCTCTTATATGGTAGTTATGGTGGTGGAAATGGTGTAGAAAATGGTGAAGATGGTGTGTGTGTAGAGAGAAAATGGGGAGAATGATGGAGATGGAGAAGTGGTGAGAGGGTGTGTATGATGATGATTTTTTTTTTCAATGATGAGTGATTTCCCCCAATATTTATTGGAGACAAGAGAGAGAGAGGGAGGGGAAATCGATTGAGAGATAGATAGAGAGAGAGAAGTGAGGGATGGTGAGAGGTAAGGTGATAGGTATGGGGGTGAAGAGAGAGAAAGGGTGATAAGATGGGTGATCATGAGGAGGCAATGATTAGAGGGATATGAGGAGATATTATGGGAGAATGGAGAAACAAAAGTTCAAAGCTATATTTAGGGAAATTAATCTCTATGATCCTATTGCTTAAATTAGGCAAGGCCAAAAGTCTCACATCCACATGCAAAATGAGGGAGGTTGAATAGGATGTCCCTTTGTGCAAAATGGTGAAGAAAGGACGAAGGGAGAATGCAAGTCGATGACGATCGGGAAGAAACAGAGCGTCCCTCGCGCCAGCAGGACGTCGCGCGCTCGCAGGCGGCTGGGGTGCGCGCGTCCGCGGGAGAGTACGCGCTCGTGGGGCTGGCTCACCGAGAGCCCCCTCGCGCGGTCGCGGGGGTCGCGCGGCCGCGGGGCTCCTGGCTACTCCTTCCGGGTTCATCTCTTCCGGTCCCATCTTTGCTCCTTGCCACCTTAATATCTAAAAATCAAGATTTTGCGGATAAAAGCTCAAGTTTTTCATAACTTGGCATATTCCACCATGAGAGCAACAAGTGAAGATAATCACACGAAATCTACAAATATATAACAAGAGATACTAGAAAATGACTTATAAAACATGTAAAATCATACAATAAAACAACACAAATAAACACCAAAAAATTACTCTGATGGAAGAGAGCTTACATAAATTTGAGTATTTCTTGTGGAACTAGAAAAACATTTAACTTTTATTGTAAACATATCGACCCGATGGGCTAGCCTGAAAACCGAAGTATTAGGGTTAGGGCTTAAAAATTTTGGCCTGAAAAAATTTCAGCCCGAAATGGCCCGAACTGAATAGCCCGAAAACCCGATAGGGTTGGTCCAAAATCGACGGGCTGGCCCATTTGACATCCCTACCTCTAGCATAAAAACTAAACTCAAACCGTTAGATCAAACAACATTTTCAAAAATTCATCTTTTCATTAATTATAAAAGTTTCAAAATAATCTTATGTTAAAAACAATAAAAAGGATAGAAATTGCTTTAAGCATATTTGAACCATAAACCTTTTACATAAAATTTGAACTCCTACCATTGGGACAAGTATCATTTTCGAAAATTGATTAATAGTTTTAATTACATAAATTTCAGAACTAACTAGGGATAAAAAGATAAATAAAATGCATCTCAAAAGATTTGAACCTTATACCTATCATAATGAAAACTAGAAAATAATCACTGGCCCAGAGGCCATTTTTGAAATTAATTAACAGTTTTAATTTATATATCGTGCAGAATCATATTATAATAAAATGCCTAAATAAAATGTTAAAAATTGGTTTCGAACCCTTGACATATAGTTTTAACAAAATTAGATTGCAACCATTAGTCTAGACATTAATATTTGAAATCTTTTTCACACTCTAATTTAATAAGGCAGAAACTTGAAATGAAATAAAATGGATCTTAAAATACACATAATAGAGTTTGATCATTAACCATCTTTAATAAAAATTAACAATACCTTCCATTAGGCCACATAAACTTACACAAAAATTAACAATACCTACCATTAGGCCACATCAACTTACACAAAAATTAGCAATTTGAATTTAATTAAATAAAGTCATAAATTGTGCCTTAGACCTCATAACATAAAAATATGAATTTATCCATTTAGGCTATAATTAAACTTTGAAATATATCCCAAGATTTATAATTAATATGTCATAATTAAACATATGCCTCAATTAAAATTAAATTGCTATTAACAAAGATTGATCCATAGACCTTGCAATTTAATTATAGAGATTTATTCATTAGAATAAGATCAATTTTTGATAAATATTTCCAAACCTTTTAATTATATAGGTCTAACACTATATAGTATATATAAAAAAAAGGAAAAATAAATAACACTAAGACTCACGCACACACATACACATACTGGACACACACACACACACACACACACTAAACACACACAAAAATCAACATTCACTTATCTTTATTTCTTCATCAACAAATTCAACTTGCCAAGTGTTCAAAAACACCAAGAACACTAAAGTTTAAGATTAAAATAATATTTAAAAATATATAAACAAAACAGTCCATAATCCATATTTATGACCATAAGAATCGAAATAGAAATCGTAAAATAAAGAAAGAAATGAGGTTCTAAAAGGTTAGGATTTAACCCACTCTTAGATCCAAAAATCGAATGCCTAAACCTCAAATCTTTCAAAAATAATAGAAGAAATAGAAAGAGGGAAAGAGGGGCATCTAAAAATGTAATTGCATGTCGAAAAGGGGGTTGCCGGAAAAATTCCGCGACCGCAGCGGTAGCTCCGGCGGAGAAGGGGAGAGGTGAGAGGGGAGAGAAGGAGGCAAGGGGGCTGCTCTAGAAATGATCCCCAACT
Organism: Perilla frutescens; assembly: GCA_026008535.1. NCBI lineage: Eukaryota > Viridiplantae > Streptophyta > Magnoliopsida > Lamiales > Lamiaceae > Perilla > Perilla frutescens. The sequence continues at coordinate 39,520,647 of BRKX01000019.1, forward strand.
AATGAGCTAAAATAGAAATAAGGGGGTATTTATATCCCTCTCTAACCTAACCTAAATAAAATAGATTATAGAAATTAAATCATATCTTGGTCAATTGAATTACTATATTAGCAAGACCAAGTTAAATAGATTTGTATTGTCGAGCATTATCATCTAATGTATTTGTTCATCTCGATCGGATAATAATAGGGCCGAAAATAATTAAAATCGTAATTGGGCTAGAAAACCCATCATTTGGGCCTTTTAATAGAATGGACTCAACTTAAATATTTGGGCTCTAGAAAAATTCATTGGGCCTCTATAATTGTATTTGGGGTGTTACAAATATACCACCCTTAAAAAGAATTTCGTCCCGAAATTCATGCATTTGTTATCGGAAAGTTTGCGTATCATCTCATGATCTCTTATTCGTCTTTTCATATAATATCAACATTTTCGTGTCGGCTCCACGAGCCCTTACCATTAATGCTTCTTCATTTTGAGATTTTAAAATCTTGCTATCAAGAGTTGCCTTCGATGTTTTCTTTTACGAGTGATCTGGATCCACCTTTACTCCGTCTCCATGGATGGTATGGATTGGGTCAAACTCCTATTCTTGAAATATTAAAACATGAATATGTGATTGTTACTAACTTTAATGGCGAGAGTAAAACTTAGGTTCTCTTGATGTGATTTGAGGATTTCATGATGACCAATTGATTATGGTCATAACATCTTTTGTCCAAACGGTCTTTTGTATGAGTCAACTTGTGAACTTTTTCTTCAAATTTGAATCGTAAGCTCGTACAATGCTTGCAAGCATATGTTTGTTTCTATCTTGGCATCTTTGATTCTTATCATACTCAATCGAAGACTATTATCGCATTTGGTCCCAATTCGAGCAGATGATGTTTCTTTCACTTGCTTAATCCTTGCAAAGAGGATATCTATAATTCAAACGGTACATGCCTTATATGATATCATTTCAATCACTCCTCGGTAGCTATTTCTTAAAGCTAATTCTATCATTAGTAAACATTCTTTTAGTCTTCATCTCGATCCATAATGTAATTTTTATCATATATTCACGCGTACGTGCTATTGGTGCGTCGTTTTTCACCAAAAATAATTGTTCCGACTGTTGTCGGTATGCCCACACTGCTCAGTACAGTGGCAAGCAAGATCGTCTCCCAAGGGATCGGTGAGAATTACTCATGGCTTACTCAATCTGCATAACTTAACTCTTAAATGGGAAATTTCTGTTTTTTAAAATGAAATACATGAAAATAATAATTCAACAAGAATTTAAAGAATAATCAAAGCAACGATTCTAAACGAATTGATGGAACTATTCCAGTTACCAACTACTCCACTCTAGCACACTAAACTGATCCTCGACACAAAGATGCAATTAATTAGCACATGCAAATCGGTTATGGCTGCCGAAGACACTTGCTGACACAACTTTATTTCTGCATATTTTCTCGATAAATAGGAAGACACTTCACTAAATATTCCCCTAGTCAACTGACAACCGTAAGAGACACTATAGAGATTTAATGAGTTGACCGCTTGAAGATCTAGAGAAACCCGATTCTAATTTAACAAACTATGACACAGGATTATGAAAATCAGATTATTATTCTCACGGTTCTTACGAACCGTTCTACCACTTATCAATTCTAAACCACAATTGCGGATGGCTGAATTAATTGGCGAGTGATTAATTCCTAAACACCGAATATTTGCAACCACTCAATATTAACGCAACAATCACGACTCGGATAACAAAGAATAATAAATACACGCACATAAATTAACAGAGATAAATATTTAGGTCTCACAGTTTGAGTTGGCCAGAGTTTCGTGAGTTGTTCCCGGAATAGAGGAGTTAGTTAACTTGCGTACTCATAATCAACGTCAACTATTTGTGTAAATTCACGCATATGAAAATGAAGATGAATGAAAATCGGTACTGGAGATTAACGTTGTTCGTTGCTGCTGTCTTTTTCTCGTTCGATCAATCTAGAATTTTTTACTAATAAAAATCAAATCCTAATATAAAGAAAAATATCCCTAGAATTAAGCATCCAACAAGGAAATAAAATCCTACTATATCTAAACTAGGTAGTTGCCAAGGAAAGGACTCCTTAGAGGCGGTAGTGATCAGAAATTCACACTCATGCTTGGGCTGGATCAAATTCTCGCACAAAACAAGCCCAAGTTACTCGCACAGCTTCAGCCTTTAAACTCCTCGGCCCAATCCCCTGGCAGTATGCCGCATACTTACTGTTCTACGATCTTCCTTAGTTACATCTCTCAAAAGAGAGCATATTTCTTCACTTATTGCCACCACCTGCACATCTCCACAAACACATCAAATTCTCCCAAAAACACTTAACAAGACAGTGATTAATGTGTGAAATAGTATCAAAATAAGCACGAAGAATATGCCCGATCAAACCCCCCACACTTAAATCTTTGCTCGTCCTCGAGCATATCTAAACACAAAGACAACACTCAAAGCAAAACAAAGACTAAGGCGGCTGCCTTAGATGAAAAGTGTAAGAGTTAGTGCTACAATGTGAACAACCACATACCAAATTCCTATCTTGTTGAATTACACATGCTCATGTTCTTCATCTAGGTTAAAAATCCACACCTAGGTCCAGCCTCATCGGGATTCACTCATGATCTCTCAAATTCAAGGACAAAATATGAAATAACACTCAGTCATGAGTTGCTACCATCAATATCAAATTGCCCGTTTGTCAAAACCTTCATCAATAAATAAGTTCTACACGCATCAAAAAGTCTTTTCTCCCAGGTGTAACGTGGCTTGGGTGTCTAGGGTGGATTAATTTGGATAAGTAGTAGCTCAATAAAGAGGAACATATGCAAGCAATTCAAACCCAAAATCTCATAAGTGACTGTACACTAGTGATTTTCCACTGCAGCTGCAAAATTCAGGTCTTTGGACAACCATTTCAAGATGTACTCCTTTTATTCTTTCATCTCACTTCTCATTTTTCTCGTTTTTTTTCATTTTTTTAATGAGGCTTTGCCTCTTTCTTTCTTAAACAGAACATGAGTATGAGGCTATTGTCCCTTCACATTTTAACAACACTGTTCTCCAACATATATATGCAAATAAGAGAATGAGAAGGTGAAGCTACTTGCATACGTTCATAGGGAAAAACAGGCCTAAAAACAAGCTAGGCTTAATTTGTAGTGGCTGTGAATACAAGAATTGGATGTAAAGCCTCAACTGTGCTCACTATTTGGTAATGCAAGGGCTGAATTTTCTTTTAAAGCCATGACTTGGGTAAATCCTAAGTGCCTTTTATCATATTCATGTAGAAGACTTAAATACAATGAAAGTACGACATCCGGGCAATTCAAACTTTAGGCAAGCAAACTCAGACACACTCATCAACAGAACTTGAGCTTTTATCAATTATTCTCATGCTCAGGGGCTCTAAAAACTCACATTTGAGAGGTTAGTAATTTGACCAATGGTGCATCATTTATCATCCCCAAGCACACACGAGCATGGCATATATAATTCATCAAAATATCTCACCACAATCCAATCCAACCGAACACTACAGCTCTATCTCCTAATACAATCCATCTTTAGGCAGCCAACACCTTCAACAGACTTCAAAACATGCAAGAACACAATTGTTTTTTTGTTTTTTTTTTGTTTTGTTTTTTTTTTCTAACATAAAATAAAGAGCAGAACCACAAATGACTAAAAACAAGAAAAGCAAAAGAAAATCAGATAACAAAAAGGAAGGGGTAGAAAGGGCAAACTCTCAATCCGCCATGTTGCGGATTACTTGTTCCAGCACTGTGAGGCGAGTGGCAATGTCATGCAACCGGTGGCCAAAGTTGTCCTCAAGCCTCTGAGTAGAAGATGTGATGAGGGCTTGAAGTTCTGGTAGCAGGGAAGCGGGAGTAGCTGCAGGATCTACAGGAGAAATTTAGCTTGGGTCTTCGATGCCTGGCCAGGTTAGTTGATATTGCCCTTGGGAATTAACAAAGAGTAATTTCATAGCCATAAAATCAGAAACGGTAAACATAGTAGCTGACAAGAACTCGGGCTCAATAATGGGTACAAGCAAGCGCTGTGCTAACAAAGTAATCAAGTGTCCTAGCGGGGCTCTATTGAGAAAATTATTTCCAGTAAACTGCCACTGATGACACAACCATGCACCAAAGTACAGTTTTTCCCCTAGAACCATGCTGTCTAAGACAAATAATTCTTGCACAGTCACAATGCCCGTGCTCTCAGTGCGACCAAAGAAGGTGTAAATAAAGAAACGGTGGCATAAACGGAGTGCATCATCCTTAATATGAGTGTTCCTACCATATCTAGCCACATATGCAGAATCAATGGAAATGGCCGCCCATATCTCATCCTTATGCGAGGAGAAAGACGGGGGCACATCACAAAAAGCCAAGTCATAGACATCCTCTTGCAAAGAGGCATCAGATTCAAAACCAAGAAGCACATTCAAGCGATTTACCGACTAATTGAACTTCCTATCACCGAAGGAAAACACAATAGCATGCTCATCATCCAAATCACACTCAGAATCATAATCAAAAGTAGAGAAAAAACCTAAACTGATGCACAGGCAATGCAATATCAAGTAAAGGCAACCAACCAATATTAGCAAAGAAAGTGCGAATGTGCTCATTAACACCCAAAACATATATATTTTCCCAATTAAAAAGTCGCGCGCCAATGAAGGTACGATCAACGTTCCTAGTGGCACGCAACTATACCTCATCAGGGCACCGAAAAGGAGGAGGGGCGATGGAGCGTCGACGGCTGCTAGAGGCAGTCTGAACAGTGTCGAGGGTGGAAGAGTCAGGAGCAGGGCTCGGTCCTTGCTGAGTTTGGGACCAAGTCTGTCGACGGCGCTGTGGCGATGGTGGGACAGTGGCCTGAGAGACCTCCGACAGTGGGGTGACATTGTGAGGAGGTGATGGTGGTGGTGTGGTGACTTTGGTCGACGGTGAAGGACAGGATGGAGTGGAGGCCTCCGCTGCTGAAGGGTTTGGTGGCGAAGAAGTCTCGGCGACACTTTGGGATGGCGATGATGTGGGATCGCCGGTGGCAGAGGTGAAGGGTGGTCGGCGGGGTCTGGTGGAGGTGGTGGGTGGAGACTCACCGACTCGTCTCCTTGACCGGTGAAGGAATGGCGAGGGAGCGTTGAGCTCGGGTATCGATGAGGGGGCTGAACTGTTGGAGAAGGCGGCGGTGAAGGGTCAGGGACAAAGTCCGAGAGGGTAACCGTACTCAAATGCCGGGATGTTCACTTCTTGCCCATGGTGGTCGGAGATAGCCGGCGATAGTTGATGAGGAGGATCGGGAGTTGGTCTGCAGTGAAAATCTGAAAAAGGCAAAAATTACAAAGCGGGGGGGTGAAATTGACTAAGGTTGACGAAAGGGTTAAATTGGGGGAAATTAGGGTTCCTCTTTAAAAAAAATCCCCAAATTGGAATTTAATTGCAAAGGAGCCCTTCCACTTTAGTCCTAAATCTGTCCTCCCCCCACATTTTAAGTTATGGTCCGTGAAACCCAATTTCCTCACACTATATTTTTTTTTCTTTTTATTTTATTTTTATTTAAAAAAAACTGAAAATACAAAAAAAAACTGAAAAGATTACAAAACAAATCAAGTAGTAGAAAGTAGAAAAGAGTGAAGAAGAAAAAACGGGTTGCCTCCCGTAAAGCGCCGTCTTTTAACGTCGGAGGCTTGACGGACAGAGGTGAATCATGTGGTGAGAACCGGGGGTGCCAGATCGACCCCATCAAAATTAGAAAGCTCCATCGCAGCATAGTATGGTTTGAGCAATTGGCCATTTACTTTCAACAACTTATGAGTGGCCAGACTCCGAAATCGACAAATCCATGTGGACTGATGCAAACAATTTCATAAGGCCCCGTCCAACGAGACTTCAATTTTCCGGGCATGAGTCGGAGATGATCATTGAATAATAAAACCTTCTGAACAACCTCCAAAGTCTTCCTCCGGATATATTTGTCATGCAAAAACTTGGTACGGTCCTTGTATCGACTAGCACTGTCATAGGCTTGCAATCGTATTTCCTCAAGTTCTTGTATCTGATATCTCCTTTCCGTCCCAACTGACTTGGGATCCAAATTGCACTGTTTGACAGCCCAAGATGCTCGGTGTTCGAGTTCCACAGGTAAATGACATTGTTTCCCAAAAATTAATCGGTAGGGCGACATTCCAATAGGTGCTTTGAATGCCATGCGGTATGCCCATACTGCATCATCCAGCCGCAGACTCCAATCTCTGCGGTGTGGGCATACTGTCTTTTCCAGAATGTTTTCTATCTCGTGATTCGAGACCTCGGCTTGGCCGTTGGACTAAGGATGGTAGGCCATGGCGATCCGATGGGCAACTCCATATTTTTTAAACAAGGCCTCCAAATTTCGGTTGCAGAAATGAGTGCCTTGGTCATTAATGATGGCTCGAGGAACACCGAAGCGATGAAAAATCTGAGATTTGATAAACTTAGCAACCACTTTCGAGTCATTAGTTTGAGTAGCTCGAACTTCGACCCATTTGGACACATAGTCGACGGCCAACAGGATGTAGGAATTGCCGAATGAGCTCGGGAAAGGCCGCATGAAGTCCATGCCCCACACATAAAAAATCTCACAAACTAGAATAGGGACCTGGGGCATTTCATTTCTAGAGGAATTATGTCCAAGGCGTTGGCAACGATCACAGTTCTTGCAAAAATAGTATGCATCTTTGAAAATGGTGTCCCAATAAAACCCGCAATCGAGGACCTTGCGAGCTGTCCTCTTTGGCCTAAAATGGCCTCCACAAGCTTGAACATGACAAAAATCGAGGATGGATTTAATTTCATCATCAGGAATGCATCGTCGAATGAGTTGATCGGCACAAGTTTTCCACAAATACGGGTCGTCCCAAATAAAATACTTAGCTTGGCTCTTCAGTTTATTCTTCTTGGCCGATTCAGTACCCTTGGGAAACATACTAGTGGTGAGTTAGTTTACCAGATCAGCACACCAAGGGGCGGTACTTGCTGCTGCGAGTAAGAGTTCATCAGGGACATCGTCCGGTATGGGCATATCGTCGGACTGCGTCAGAAGCCTGCTTAAATGATCGGCAACATTGTTTTCTGCACCTTTTTTTATCTTTGATCTCCAGGTCGAATTCCTGCAGAAGGAGGACCCATCAGATGAGGCGAGGCTTAGACTCATTTTTGGAAAGCAAGTACTTCAGAGCGGCATGATCTGTGTAAACCACCACTTTAGAGCCGACAATGTAGGAACGAAATTTCTCACAAGCAAAAACAACAGGCAACAATTCCTTCTCTGTGGTTGTATAATTGCATTGAGCAGGATTTAGTGTCTTAGAAGCATATTATATGACATGACTTTGCTTCCCACTCTTTTGGCCCAGCACAGCTCCCACTGCAAAATCACTGGCGTCGCACATGAGTTCAAACGGAAGACCCCATTGAGGTGTTTGAATGATTGGGGCGGATGTCAGCTTGTCCTTCAATAGATCGAAAGCTTCCTTGCACTGATCATCGAAAAGGAATGGGGTGTCTTTTTGCAGCAACTTGGTCATAGGTTGTGCGATTTTGGAGAAATCCTGGACGAACCTTCGGTAGAAGCCAGCGTTGTCGAGAAAAGATCGTATCTCCTTTTCGTTGGATAGGTATGGCAGCTTCATAATCAAGTCAACTTTGGCCCGATCAACCTCAATTCCTTTTGCAGAAATTACATGGCCTAACACGATGCCCTGTTTCACCATGAAGTGGCATTTCTCGAAATTTAATACGAAGTCAGTTTCGACGCATCTTTGCAGCACCTTATCCAAGTGTTCCAAGCAATGATCAAAGGAATCTCCGTGGATAGTGAAATCATCCATAAAAATTTCAATGCAGCTCTCAATCAAATCTGAAAAAATGCTCATCATACAACATTGGAAAGTTCCCGGTGCATTGCACAACTCGAAGGGCATTTTTCGACAAGCAAAATCCCAAATGGACAGGTAAAGGTTGTCTTTTCTTGATCTTCTTAGGCTACAAAAATCTGAAAATAGCCCGAGTATCCATCAAGGAAGCAGAAAAAAGCTTTCCCAGCCAGCCTCTCGAGCATTTCATCAATAAACGGCAGAGGGAAGTGGTCTTTGCGAGTTGCATCGTTCAATTTCCGGAAGTCGATACACATACGCCAACCGGTCTGCAATCTCATAGGAATCAACTTGTTGTTTTCATTCTTTACAAGCTGGAAACCGGATTTCTTTAGAACCACGTGTATGGGGCTGACCTAAATGCTGTCAGAAATGGGGTAAATGATTCCCAACTGAAGTAGCTTCAGAATTTCTTTCAGTACCACTTCTTTCATGATCGGATTCAATTTTCTCTGAGGATCTCTGGACGGCTTGTGATCAGCTTCAAGGAGGATCCGATGCATACAAATGTTTGGGCTTATTCCCTTGATGTCGGCCAAGGTCCAACCGATTGCGCCTTGATGCTTCTTCAAAACTATAACCAGTCATACCTCTTGATCTTCAGATAAATCTTTGCTGATGATGGCAGGCAATGTGTCTCCCTCCCCTAGGTATACATACTTCAGATGTTCGGGGAGAACTTTTAATTCCAGCATGGGAGCCTTTACATGAGATGGTAAGAGTGGTTCTGTATTAGTCGGTGTAGGCATACGGCCTGTCAGATTCCTTGTCGGAAACTCCTCAGTGGAATACAATTGTTGTATAATCTCCCTAATTGCAGCCTCCTCTTCTGAATTGGCAGCTTTTTCGGGCACACCACCAAAAAGAACCTGTTCCAGCTTATCATCCCTGAAATTATGCTCAACGAAATCGTCAACTAGGGAATCAACAATATCAATCATGTATAAAGCTTCAGGGTCGTTGACATGCTTCATAGCCTCAAATATGTTAAATGTGACAATGTCTCCATCAAACTCAAAACTTATCATACCCTTATCTATATCAATTTTTGTTCTTGCTGTTTTCATGAACGGACAACCTAGCAGAATCAATAACCTATGTGCAGAGAAAGAATCATCCATATCCACAATATAAAAATCAATAGGGATAATCAAATCATTTACTTTAACAAGAACGTCCTCCACAACACCTTGAGGGTATGCGTTGGACCTATCAGCTAATTGGATAATGACTCGAGTTTCTTTCATAGGACTTAACTGCAGATCTTTGTACATAGACAGAGGCATGACATTGATAGATACACCTAAGTCTAGCATGACTTTCTGTACCTTTTTACTCCCGATGATGCAAGGGATAGTGAACATACCCGGGTCTCCGCACTTTTGTGGCAACTTTCGTTGAATAACGGCATAGACATTTTCACCAACCTTGATTTTTGGATCCTTCCCATACCTCATCTTTTTGGAGCATAACTCCTTCAAGAATTTCGCATATTAAGGGACTTGTTTGATGACATCAATCAGTGGTAGGTTGATTTCTATCTTTTTGAATAACTCGAGGATTTCTTTTTCATTATCCGCTTTCTTGTGCCTCGCTAACCTGGAAGGAAAATGAGCTGAATCAATAGTGTTTGAAATTTTAAACTTAGCTGGTACCTCAGTAGGGGCAGATTGAGTAGCAGTTGATTCATCTGTAGTAGTGGGACTGTTGTCAGTCCCTGCAGTATGCCCATACTGTGGGGCTTTTCCCTTTTTTGCTTCAACTTCAGCTAATTCCTTTCCACTTCGAAGTGTAATAGCACTGGCATTTCCTCTTGGATTTTGTTCAGTTTGGGATAGAAGTTTCCCTTGATTCCCTTGCATCTTGTTCATTTGAGTAGCAAGCTGGGTGATCTGTGTGCCCATACTACCGAGGGTAGCTTGAGTCTCCTGCTGGAACGCCTTCTGACTTTGTGCCAGATTGTTCACCAGGGCACTACTCTGCTCGAGGCACTTTATAATCTCACTCATACTGGGAACAGGCTTGTCAGTGTGGGCATACTGACTGTCTCTCTGAGGTTTCGAAGGTAAATCTACATGGGAAGGCTGATCTCCAGGTTGTTTCCAGCGAAAATTAGGGTGATCCCTCCAGCCTGGGTTGTAGGTGTTAGAGAATGGATCAAAATTCCTCTTCCTTCTCATATTATCCTGGTGTGGGTAGGAATCGTAGTTCCTTCCTCTGAGGGCATGCTGTTGCGCATCTCCAGAACCATAGCAAGCTTGTTCAGGCATAGATTCTTGCAAAGTCGGGCATTCATCAGTGAAATGCCCACTTTCGGTGCAAACTCCACAACGAGAACCTTTGGTTTGTGCAACCGCCAAACCACGAACTAGAGATGTTAGGGCGTCAATTTTCTCATTAACTTCGGTATCTTTAGCCCGTTCAATTCCCTTCACAGGTCGGTGTCGTCCTTCATCTTCATCATCATACTGTTGTCCTCCGGATAGCATGTCCATTATCAGTTGTTTTGCCTCTACCAAAGTTTTGTTAGTGAGTGAGCCTCCACGGACGGCATCAACAATTATCCTATCAAATGTCGACATGCCACGGTAGAAATAATTGGTGAACAGCTGGTAGCCGGTGAATACGTGGTCTAGACACCTTCGGCATAGTTGTTGGAATCTCGCCCAATAGTCAGCCAAACTCTCACTTGGTTTCTGCTTGATGTTGCTGATGGCCATTCGAAGATTTGCAGCTCTGGTTTCTGGAATGAATTTGCGCGGAAATTGTTCTTCCATCTCATTCCAATGGGTAATTGACCCCGGTGGAAGATCAAAAAGCCATTCCCTTACCCTGCCTTGCAAAGTGTGCGAGAAGGTCAATAAGCGCAGGTTATTGTCTAAAAATCCTTGAGGACGCAAGGTAGAGCAAACCCAATCAAATTATGCTAAATGAGTGTGTGCACTTTCTCCAAGTGAATCACTGAACTTGGGTAGCACTTGTATGAATCTAGGCCGGATTTCTGCATTATTGGAAATGGTAGGCAACACGATGCAGATAGGTCTGTTGTTATGATGACGGCCCAGCTCTCGAATTAATGGGACAGGTTCAGCGGCATCAGTATTGATTAGAGCTTGATTTGCATCCTGATTGGCATGTGGATTCTGATTATTAGATGGATTTGCATTATTTGCCATATTGAACAGTTGATGTAGACCAAAAGTTTGTTGTTCGGATTGGGAAGTCTCTCTAAATTCCCGAGCAGCCCTCCTCAATTGGTGTGATGTCCTCTTCAGTTCTGGATCGAACCATAACTCTCCTGCGTGTGAGGAACGGGTCATGCACTGAAAAGAACAGAAATAAACAACGTAAGAAGAAAAATAGCAAACTGAAAAGTTTCGAATAATTACTACTTTAGAACCATCCACGGCAATGGCACCAAAATTTGGTGCATCATTTTTCACTAAAAATAATTATTCCGACTGTTGTCGGTATGCCCACACTGCTCAGTACAGTGGCAAGCAAGATCGTCTCCCAAGGGATCGGTGAGAATTACTCGTGGCTTACTCAATCTGCAGAACTTAACTCTTAAATGGGAAATTTCTGTCTTCAAAATGAAATACACGAAAATAATAATTCAACAAGAATTTAAAGAATAATCAAAGCAACGATTCTAAACGAATTGATGGAACTATTCCAGTTACCAACTACTCCACTCTTACACACTAAAATGATCCTCGACACAAAGATGCAATTAATTAGCACATGCAAATCGGTTATGGCTGCCGAAGACACTTGCTAACACAACTTTATTTCTCTATATTTTCTTGATAAATAGGAAGACACTTCACTAAATATTTCCCTAGTCAACTAACAACCATAAGAGACACTCTAGAGATTTAATGAGTTGACCGCTTGAAGATCTAGAGAAACCCGATTCTAATTTAACAAACTATGACACAGGATTATGAAAATCAGATTATTATTCTCACGGTTCTTACGAACCGTTCTACCACTTATCAATTCTAAACCACAATTGCGGATGGCCGAATTAATTGGCGAGTGATTAATTCCTAAACACCGAATATTTACAACTACTCAGTATTAACGCAACAATCACGACTCGGATAACAAAGAATAATAAATACACGCACATAAATTAACAGAGATAAATATTTAGGTCTCACAGTTTGAGTTGGCCAGAGTTTCATGAGTTGTTCCCGGAATAGAGGAGTTAGTTAACTTGCGTACTCATAATCAACGTCAACTATTTGTGTAAATTCATGCATATGAAAATGAAGATGAATGAAAATCGGTACTGGATATTAACGTTGTTCGTTGCTGCTGTCTTTTTCTCGTTCGATCAATCTGGAATTTTTTACTAATAAAAATCAAATCCTAATATAAAGAAAAATATCCCTAGAATTAAACATCCAACAAGGAAATAAAATCCTACTATATCTAAACTAGGTAGTTGCCAAGGGAAGGACTCCTTAGAGGCGGTAGTGATCAGAAATCCGCACTCATGCTTGGGTTGGGTCAAATTCTCGCACAAAACAAGCCCAAGTTACTCGCACAGCTTCAGCCTTTAAACTCTTCGGCCCAATCCCCTGGCAGTATGCCCATACTGATTATTCTACAAGCTTCCTTAGTTACATCTCTTAAAAGAGAGCATATTTCTTCACTTATTCCCACCACTTGCACATCTCCACAAACACATCAAATTCTCCCAAAAACAATTAACTAGACAGTGATTAATGCGTGAAATAGTATCAAAATAAGCACGAAGAATATGCCCGATCAGCTATCATTTCTAATTAATCGTGCGAGAACGGAAGATGATAGTAAGATCGATTCATTATCGATAACATCTTTAACTTTCTTCTTGAACCTATGTAGGACCCGTAGCAGGGTATACTGGTATCAATAATATGAATCTATAATAATCTTACAATTTCTTCAAGATGTGCCTCGTAAATGTGTGCTGACTCATTCAGTTTATCCATAATTATCCGTACTGCGTGATCTCGATAGCTCATCTTGGATAATCCAATAATACAGCTCATCAAAATGTGTTCATATTTCAACTTCAGAATTTATGTAACCTTCTAAACATCTTATGGTTTAGCCTTTATGATTCGGCTTCGTAGACTAGCTCTTATATTTCTTATCGTTCTTACTTTCATTTTTCTTGGTGCTATCACCACTTCGATCTTCAATCGTATAATATCCTTGAGCAATTATCCTTATTAGGTTATTATACAATTAGACATTTCTTGGGTCTTTCAGCTTTAAGCGTTTGCTACAATATCCATTTTTACTATGTGGCATATGATGATGTGATCGTAATCTTCACTAACTCCAATCATTCTCATGCATCATGTAGAACTCCTTCTTCTAATAAATACATTTAAACTATTCGGTCAACAAAGATCTTGCGCATATTGTTGTGGAGGTCAAGTATCTGAATTCTTAATGTGTAAACTACGACATCAAATCTATATCATATTTTGGTCTCATATGATCTCGATTGTCAGGATGTAGTTGCAATCACTTATCATTTTCACTCTAAATCTTAAATTAAGTTTTATAATTTTCCCAATGAATTTTATGCATCTATTTATACAATCGAGGACTCATATATATTTTAAGCTAGGATCATGTCCAATCTTTAAACGACGTCAGGTTATGATCTTATTTTAGGGAATCATTCCCTACATCCTTACTTACGTTATAGTATATGTTTAGAAGATTAATATGTTATTAAGATATAGTTCTGCTGTAAAGGTCCTAATCCGAGACTCATTTAGGACTACGATTAAGGCTATTCCTATATTTAAGCATAAGGTCCTAATCCGATAGCTGGCTTCAGATGAGAATTCATGGGTAAAGCTATAACTTTTCTAGCTATAAGGTGGGTTTACTTACCAAAATGCTTTCGAAATTATATTTAAACTTTCATCCACTATGAAAAATGATTTATGCTTATGTTGCTCAATGTTGATTGATACGACTCATATGAGGAATTCTAATATGGCACTTCAGTGCAATTACTTATGAATACGTTATAGTTTATATGTGATCACATTAGAGTCGGTCTCCACTATGTTTATTGAGCGTATGAATAACGATATGTCAAATATGGATTTATTGATATTCTTATTGTAAATTATTGGATAAATGTATGCGTATTCCCACGGAGTATTTTCTAGCACTCAGCACCACTATTTAAAAATGTTTTCAGATAATTGATGATGGCAGACGGCGGACGTGGACTAATGTGGATATTTTGTATGGTTAACAATATTTTAGTTTTTAAAATATTGACTATGTTTAGTTTTTGGTCAACAAATATGATTATTTATGCTTCCGTTGTATGTTTATGGATTTGTTTTAAATATTTTATGTTCATGTGTGATCCAAACTTTGGTGCGTCGTTTTTCACCAAAAATAAATGTTCCGACTTTCGTCGGCAAGCCCACACTGCATAGTACAGTGGCGAGCAGGATCGTCTCCCAAAGGACCGGTGAGAATTACTCTTGACTTTCAGTCTGCGTGCCCAAACTTCCAGAATCCTGTGAATTATATAACAAAATAAATTGAAGAATTAAATAACCAACTAAAGAAAATATTTATGTAAACAAAACTGATTTAAAGCAATGATAATATTCCGGATCCAACAAACTTCACTCCACTAATAACACCGATCACAGATGCAAGAATTAATTAATCAAACCATGCAAATCAGTTATAGTCACCGAAGACGCTTCTGACGTGACCTAATCTCTCCATACTGTTTCGATAATTAAGAAGACGCTTCATTAATTACTTCCCTAATCGACTGACAACTGTAAGAGACGCTCTATGAGTTTAATGAGCCGACAGCAATGAGCATGAGAAAGACCCGATTCTTAACTTACAGACTCTGACACAAGACTGTAAAATTAATTCTGTTATTCCCCTAGTTATTTGAGCAACCGTTTTGCCACTTATTAAACCTAAACCACGATTACGTATGGCCGATTTAAATTGGCTAGTAATTAATCACAACCTACCAAATATTTGCAACTACTTGATAGACTTAGAACAATTACGACCCGAATTCCAAGAATAACAAATACATGCATCAATTAATTATGAACAAACAATTAGATCTCACAGTTATATAAGCGGAGCTTCATCGTCGTCACCGAAATACGAGGAAATTAGCTAACTTGCATAATCATAAAAGCACGCTGATAATTAACGGAGCAGAACAACATGAAATAATGAAGAAGATGAATTAAGAATCTGGTGGAATGCGTTTCTGCTGCTGCATTTCTTGCGTTAATCGTGAATGATTAATAAGCTAAATACCAAATATATATCTACTAACCATAAAGAGATAGAGTCCTACTAGGAAATAGAATCCTAATCTAGATAAACATGGTAACTCCCATGTAAAGGACTCCAAAAGGCGGTTAGGAAGAGTATTTCCGCGTCCAGGTCTACTCGTGGGCCGAGAGTTGGATTCAGCAAGCCCAAAACGTATTCTGGACTGGGCCTTCAGAAACTTTGCTTCAATCATCCAGCTGCATGCCCTTACAGCTTGATCTGCTCAAACTCGAATTTTTCTCTTTCTTAACTCAGCTTCTTCTTGCACCAAAAGCATGACCTTTTCACCAACTTTGTACTACATCCCTACACAACTCAACAGACACATCATTCTTCCAAAATACACAAGTATAAGGAAATTAATTAGGAAAAATGGCACCGAAAGATAACAATAAAATCAAGTAGAATACGTCCTATCAAACCCCCCACACTTAAACCTTGCTCATCCTCGAGCAACCTTAAAACAAAGAAGAGACTCACAAGGATAAATGAACTAGCATCAACTTTCCAAACCGACGAACAATCAGAGTAGGAACTGTGATTTATCAATCCACAAACCATCAACCAATTTTGTTCAAGAAACATGCCAACATGTGTCAATCAAGTTAGAATCATACTCATCAATCCAGCCTCACAAAGATTCACTCATTAACTCTCAAAGAAATCAGGTCAGGAAGTGGTTCACTCAAAAGTCATGATTAGCTCTTTTCAACACAAAATTGCTCATTTGTCACCCAAAAAAATGCCACACTTCAATATCGTTCACAAATCATAAGGTCTTTCCTCTTTGGTTGTAATGGGGCTAAGGTTCATGAGGTAGGATACATTTGGCTAAAGTGGCTGAGTACAAAGAAAATGATGCAAGTACAAGAATGTATATTTCTTTTAAGAACAGCTCCGTAAAATCCTCAAATCAACATAGGGCTTATTTCAAAAATTGAGCACACAGACTCTTTTGCTCTCTTCATATCCTACTCCTCAATTTTTTTCTTTTGATTCCCTCTCTTTTTTTTTTCTTTTTTTTTCATATAGAAGCTTTGCTTCTTATTCAAAATGTTTTTTTTTCTTTTTTTCGGAGGAGCAGGATGCGAGCATTTATACATTTTTTTTCTTCTCAAGCCCTCATATTCCTCACTTATGCAGCTTAAACACCATTCATGAAAGTACTTGCATGTTTTTCAGGGACGAAACGCAGGCCAAAATAAAGGCTATGGCTCATGTATAATGGCTGTAAACAACAAAAGTTGGATTTTTTAGGCTCAAATTGGCTCACTATTTGGCAATGTATGGTTAGGATGTTTTCTTGGGCCAATAGCTCGGGTATCCCTAATGCCTTAATCATATTTGTGAATGACATCTAAGGTGATAAGAATGGGGGCAACAAAGCAATTCAAGTATCCAAGAAACATAATCAGACAACACTCATCATACAAAAGTGAATTCTTAATTCATGCATGCTCATAGGCTCAAAAACTCACATTTTTGTAGTATTAGAACGTTGTGATCGAAAGCATGATTCATCATTCAAGATCTCATCCAAAGATGGGCACATTTCTATCACAAAAAAAACCTCTCATCCAGTCAAACCAATCACAACCCAAACTCCTCAAACTCGTCAATTCGGGTTGTCAACACTTAGTCAAATTCCCAACAAAATCACAAAGTATACGACTCAAATAAAACATATATTATATTTTTTTTATAAACATAAACCCTTAAGACACCCCCCACACTTGAAAGACACAGGGTCCTCACTGTGAGAAAGGGAGAAATGAAGACTCGAGAACACACAAAGAAAAACGAAACATGCTGACACAACTAAAAAAAATGAAAAGCGAGGTAAAGAAAGGGGGAATAGAGGACTAACTCTGATTCGCCAGATGGCGGAGCACTTGCTCTTTTCACCGACGGTCTGGCACCTCGATCGGCGGAGGAATGACGGCAGTCGGTTGAGTTCAGAGAGGGCCTCGGTCGGCGACTGGTGGTGTAACTTCTGCAAGAGGGAGTAAAAATTTGAAAGAGGGTGAAATTGACTAAGTCATGGGTAAAATCGAATTGGGGGTAGGGTTTTATAACAAAAAGTCCCAAATTAACTATGTCAATTGTGCAACTGAGTCCCTGCAGAAAAAAAAATTGATTAAAGACACCAACCCACACTTGGAGTTGGCGGGTAACCCAAAAGTGCCCCCTGTCTGCTATATGCCCTTGCGGCTTGTATTTTTGTGGTTCCACCTCGCTGTTTTTTTTTTCTTTTTTCTTTTTAGTGAGATGGCTGAATTAAAAAGATAGAAAAATAAGAAAATTAAAGCAATAAAAAGAATAAAGTGAAAATTGAAAAATAAAAAGAATAAAAGAACAAGAAATCGGGTTACCTCCCGAGAAGCGTCCTTATTTAACGTCTGAGGCTCGACGTGGGGAGGTACGGTCAAGAGACAAATTCGGGGATATCCGATCTACCCCTATCGAAAGGAATTGTTTCCATCCCCGCACCTTTATATTTCTTCAAAAACTCGACCAACCTTGCTTCTCGCCCTTTCAGCCCCAACACAGGGGCCTTCACATGAGATGGTAAAATCAGCTTCGAGTTAGTGGGCAAGGGCAAACGGTCTGTCTGATTGCTAGCTGGAAACTCCTCGACTGCGTACAGCTGCTGGACTATCTCGTGGATTGCACTTTCTTCCTCTGAATCTGGGTCTCGGCACTTTTGAGGTAACTTCCGCTGAATAACGGCTGAAACAGTCTCACCAACCGTGATCTTTACATCTTTTCCATATCGTATCTTCTTGGAGCATAGTTCTTTCAAGGACTTCGCGTATCTAGGGACTTGCTTGATAGTATCGATCAGAGGTAGGTTGATCTTGACTTTCTTGAAAAGCTCGAATATCTCTTTCTCATCTTCCTCTTTCTTGTGCCTGGTTAACCTAGAAGGAAAATGAGCTGCATTAATAAGGTTAGGAGTTTTAGACAAACTCTGTACCTCACTAGGAGCAAGCTATGCAGCAGATTGTTTGCCCTCTGCACTTGGTCTGTCTTCAGCTTCTGCAGTTTGCCCATACCGTGTGTTGTCTTTCTTCATCTTTGTTTCAACCTCAACCAATTCTTTGCCGCTTCGAAGGGTCACAACACTAATGTTCCCTCGTGGGTTCAGCTCGGTTTGAAAGAGAAGAGACATAGCTGGTTGTTCATTCCTTTCGCCAGATTCTTTTTTCGGCCCTTCAGTATGCCCTTCCGGCTTCTTTTCTTCCTTCTTGGCGTCCAACTCGGTTAACTCCTCCGTACTTCTCAAAGTGACAGCGCAAACATGCGCTCTTGGATTTATTTCAGTTTGGGATGGGAGTTTGTCTTGATTCGCCTGCATCTTGTTCATTTGCGTAGCGAGCTGCATGATCTGCATGCCCATACTGCCCAGGACAGCTTGTGTCTCCTGCTGAAAGGCCTTTTGGCTCTGCGCTAGACTGTTCACTAGGCTTGTGCTCTGCTCGAGATTCTTCATGATCTCACTCAAAGATGGCGCAGATCGGTCCGTGTGGACATACGGCTCACCCCTTGGGGGCCTCGGTGGCAGATCTCCTGCTGCTAGTTGGTCTCCAGGCCGGCTCCAACGGAAATTCGGGTGATCTCTCCAACCTGGATTGTAGGTATTGGAGTAAGGATCATTATTCCACTTCCTCCTAAAATTGTCTCCTCGCGGGGTATCATAGTTGATTCCTCTGAGCATCTTATTGTGCATCACCCGATCCATAACAAGCTTGTTCCGTTGAGGGCCCTTGCAAATTGGGACACTCATCAGTGAAGTATCCATTTTTAGAATAGACTCCGCAGCGGTTTGGCCTTGTCTGCGCCACAACAAGGCTTTGGACCAGGGAAGTAAGAGCATCTATCTTTTCATTCACTCCCGACTCTTCAGCTCGGCCGAGTGCCCTTACAGGTCGGTGTCTACTGTCGTCTTCTTCTTTGTACTGCTGTCCTCCAGAAGCCATGTCTATGATGAGTTGTTTGGCCTCCCCGAGGGTTTTGTTGGTAAAAGATCCTCCGCTGGCAGCGTCGACAATTTTCCTGTCAAAAGAAAACATGCCACGGTAAAAGTAATTAGTCAGAAGCTAATAATCAGTGAATCCATGGTCCGGGCACTTGCGGCAAAGTTGTTGAAATCGTTCCCAGTATTCGGCCAGGCTTTCATTCGGCTTTTGCTTGATGCTACTGATTGCCATCCTTAGATTTGCAGCTCAAGATTCAGGAAAGAATTTTCTCAGGGATTGTCCTTCTAATTCCGCCCAGGTGGTGATGGACTCCGGTGGCAAATCGAACAACCAATCTCGTGCCTTTCCCTGCAAGGTGTGAGAGAAAGTGAGTAATCTTAGGTTATTAGCAGTAAAACCAGTAGGTCTTAAGGTTGAGCACATGAGATCAAATTCAGACAAATGTTTGTGTGCACTTTCTCCCGGTAAATCACAAAACTTCGGCAACACTTGGATGAATGCAGGTCGGATCTCCGTATTGTTGGCAATCGGGGGCAGCACAATACAGATGGGTCTGTTCCTCCGAAGATAACCGATTTCCCTGATGAGAGGCCCATGATCAGGTCCATGATTAGCCACGTTGGCTTAGATAAGGGCTCTCCCTGCGGCAAGGTCTTGCGGGTTCAGTGGTGGATCTTCGTTATTGGCCATGTCGAGGCATTGATCAATACCGAAGGGGCTTTGTTCAGATTCGAGAGCCTTTGTAGGTTCTTTGGCAGGCTTCCTCAATCAGTGTAACGTTCTCTCTGGCTCTGGATCAAACACTAAATTTTTATCTACAGAGGAACGGGTCATATACCAGAAAAATTAAAAATAAAACAAAATAAATAACAAACTGAAAATTCCAAGTAATCACTGCTTTTAGAACCGATCCCCGACAACGGCGTCAAAATTTGGTGCGTCGTTTTTCACCAAAAATAAATGTTCCGACTTTCGTCGGCAAGCCCACACTGCAGAGTACAGTGGCGAGCAGGATCGTCTCCCAAAGGACCGGCAAGAATTACTCTTGACTTTCAGTCTGCGTACCCAAACTTCCAGAATCGCGTGAATTATATAACAAAATAAATTAAAGAATTAAATAACCAACTAAAGAAAATATTTATGCAAACAAAACTGATTTAAACCAATGATAAAAGGGGTATTCCGGATCCAACGAACTCCACTCCACTTATTACAATGATCACAGATGCAAGAATTCATTAATCAAACCATGCAAATCAGTTATACTCACCGAAGACGCTTCTGACGTGACCTAATCTCTCCATACTATTTCGATTATTATGAAGATGCTTCATTAATTACTTTCGTAATCGACTTACAACTGTAAGAGGCGCTCTATGAGTTTAATGAGACGACAACAATGAGCACGAGAAAGACCCGATTCTTAACTTACAGACTCTGACACAAGACTGTAAAATTAACTCTGTTATTTCCCTAGTTATTTGAGCAACCGTTTTACCACTTATTAAACCTAAACCACGATTACGTATGGCCGATTTAAATTTGCTAGTAATTAATCACAACCTACCAAATATTTGCAACTACTTGATAGACTTAGAACAATTACGACCCGAATTCCATGAATAACAAATACATGCATCAATTAATTATGAACAAACAATTAGATCTCACAGTTATATAAGCGAAGCTTCGTCGTCATCACCGGAATATGAGGAAATTAGCTAACTTGCATAATCATAAAAGCACGGTGATAATTAATGGAGCAGAACAACATGAAATAATGAAGAAGATGAATTAAGAATCTGGTGGAACGTGTTTCTGCTGCTGCGTTTCTTGCGTTAATCGTGAATGATTAATAAGATAAATACCTAATATATATCTACTAACCATAAAGAGATAGAGTCCTACTAGGAAATAGAATCCTAATCTAGATAAACATGGTAACTCCCATGTAAAAGACTCCTAAAGGCGGTTAGGAAGAGTATTTCTGCGTCCAGGTCTACTCGTGGGCCGAGAGTTAGATTCAGCAAGCCCAAAACGTATTCTGGACTGGGCCTCCAGAAACTTTGCTTCAATCATCCAGCTGCATGCCCTTACAGCTTGATCTGCTCAGACTCGAATTTTTCTCTTTCTTAACTCAGCTTCTTCTAGCACCAAAAGCATGACCTTTTCACCAACTTTGTACTACATCCCTACACAACTCAACACACATATCATTCTTCCAAAATACACGAGTATAGGGCAATTAATTAGGAGAAATGGCACCGAAAGATAACAATAAAAGCAAGTACAATACGTCCTATCAATAGTCGTGGCCTTGCTGGCATATTTTAAATGTTGAAAAGTTGATTTTGAGTACTCAAGATTGAGCATGTTTTAATTGATTGTTGAAAGGAGTTATGTTAAAATGATAGGTTGGTTGAAAAAGTCTTATATTGTGTGATTAGTTGTTGAATGGTAAACGCCCATGAGCGTGGAATTTATTAATATTCTAAACGGAGTGTTGTCTGATTTTTTATAATTAGAGAAAATGTTTTATGTTAGTTTGTGAAAATTTTATTGTGATTTTCTTCATCATGTGCATTCCCGTTAGCGCATTGGGCCTCCAGATTCGGGGCGCTACATATGGTATCAGAGCGGGTCTATGAATCTGTAGGCCTGCGGAGTGATTTTTGAAATGTTTTTGAAATATTGTTTACAGGAAATGATTACTTAACTATAGTCCCATGTCCACGCCATGCCTCACCCAATCAGGTACAAAATTTATGAGAATAAATATTTATTGAGCAAAATATATTTTAGGCAAATGTATATTATGTTTGAGAAATTATGATAAAGAATTTGCTTGATTACAATGTATTTCAAGCCTAAGTTATGGAAAATTTATTGGTTTGCCTTATTATGAAAATATTTTGTCCAAATACTTATGATATGATCACACTATAGGATGAACCTAGATGGATTTGGCCATAAGTAAATCACCTGTAAGTTTTCACTTGCTTAGTGGACTATGTTTGTACTACTTATGCATTACACGATATATTTTGAGAACTATAGATATGACAAAGAATCGGGTAACCTGTATTATATTTATGCGATCAAGATAATTCGACAAACTAAAGAACGACTTCGATGAAGATGCTCCTACAAAATGAAAAGGTCAACTTAAGCTACAGAAGACCTTACTCTATTTTATTGATAGTTAAGTACATGATATGGGTACTTTGATTAGATACAAGTACGTTGTAAATTAGATGAATTATGTAACTCCTGGTATACTACGTATACAACAAGTGATAAGTATTGGCCTAATATGCGACACTTAATGTAAAGACAACTATGATGATGCCGCGTACGATATATGAACAACTGCATGTAAGTTGCAATGCAATTTCTTACGATTATGAAATTTCTCTTTATGAGGTAACGATTGAGAACTATACGTTATCTCACTATGTTTTACGGACTAATTATATTTTGTCAGGACGTACGTGCTATGCATTTACCCACTAAGTATCGCAGATTGAATTTAGAAACGACTAAGATATGAAATTTCATGTTAGTTAATTCTTATGAAATACGAAAGAGTTATTCTCTCCAAGCGCAAATAAAGAACTATGAGTTCAACTCTACACGATGTTAATCAGAATCGATCCTGACAAATTCAATGCTTTATGATCTATGTTAAGTGTTAAGAACTATGTAAATAGCTATTACCTCAAATGATATGTCAGTAGACTTCATTCTACTTTATATGAATTGAACATCTAACAAGACATTAAAAGTTAAATCAACAAATGATTTCAACGATACAACCGTTAATCTTCCATAATCATGGTGAACTTAAAAAAGAAGAAGATGTGCCATTGAGAAGTATGTAGTACGATATGTGTTGGAATATATTTAATTTTTGATGATAGTTATCTTAAGGTAAATGTGCGTGTGATAGAATTAATTAAATGCTTTGATATTACCCTGAGAATGGATTGACTTGAAGATAATCGTGAAACAATATGATGTCGCAAGAATGAAATAATGCTCCAAACACCGAAGGAAGAAGATTTCACTTTTTACGAATAAAAAAAAGTGCTATAGTATTCAATATATTATCTATGAAGGCAATGAAGGCGATTAAGAAGAAAGAATGTCAGGTTTTGATAGCAAGTTTGACAGGCGACATGACAGATGGAAGAGTTAATCATCGAAGTAGTATTGCAATAGAACAATAAAGGTGAAGCAATCAATATGATAGAGGTTATGGGGCGTTCACATTGAGAAATGAATATTTCTCCGAGAGCTCACAAACAATTTTGTTCATCGAAAGAAAGAGAATATGGCAATGAGTAATATGAATGAAAATAGATAAAATATTCAAGGTTTTGTATCCGTAAGATACAAATAAGAAAAAAAGTATATTTCATTCATAAGGAATAATGATGAGTTGGAATGAAAGACGTTACATATACATTCATATTCGAGAAAACTACTGATGTGAACCTCGAACGCAGACGGAAGACTTAACGAACCGATGGATGGAAAAATCCCAAAACCTTTGAATCTAACCCACGGAATGATTTAGGGTAAACGGAATCCCTAAACCCCAACGTGTTGTTGACGCAGCAACTCGGGGATGATGATTGACACACGAACGAGGGATGGTGGACTCTCCGATTCGTCGATGATGAATTCGTCTTGGAATAATCAAGAAGAATTCGAAAACTCTCAAGAGAGAATGGAACTCACGAAAATATTATATAAAATCTAAACTGATTTTCATCCATAACAATCCCTTTTAAATATAAGGGTGATAACCTAATGCAACTAGGAAACTAAACATAGGAAATAACTCCTAAACTAATAAGGAAACAAATCCTTAGCCAAAACAAAAGATAAAAGTCAAAACTGACTTAATTAAGGCCTAAATTAGGCCTCCCTAAATAGACCCACGAAAATAACACAAATAAATACTAAAAACGACTAAATAAATAATCTAAAAAGTCTTCATGGATCAGCCCGCACATAAGCTATTAAATTAACACATTTTGGGCTTTCTTCTCCAACTTCTCGAATGGGCTTCTTTGAGAACTCTTGAGCCCAAACTTCTTGAATCAATCCGTTTAGCACTTCCTTAAACTTCTTTGCTCGCGCTCTCGTGATTGGCCCGACAGGAACTTGGATCGAACTACAAGCTGCATCATTCCCCTCCTCTTGAAGAGGATTTGGCCTCAAATCCAAAGGGTCACCTACATCAAACGGACTTAAATCAGTAACATTAAAAGATGCACTTACATTATACTCACCGGGCAAGTCCAACTTGTAGGCGTTATCATTGATGCATTCCAACACTTGAAAAGGTCCATCACCATGGGGCAGTAGCTTGGAGCGCCTTTGTAATGGCAACCTTTCCTTGCTCATATGCAGCCACACCCAATCACCAGGTTCAAAAACAACCTGTTGCCTGCCTTTGTTGTCATGTTTGGCATACTGCTCTGTTCGCCTCTCAATGTTCAACCTTGCTTTCTCATGAATTTGTTTAACAAAGTTAGCTCGTTTCGAGCCCTCAAGATTAATATGTTCATGCTCAGGCAAAGGAACCAGATCTAATGGTGTCAGAAGATTAAATTCATAAACAATCTCAAAAGGTGAAAACAAAGTAGCAGAATGAACAGAACGATTATATGCAAACTCAGCATGTGGCAAACATTCTTCCCAAGACTTAATGTTCTTCTTAATGATTGCTCTCAACAAAGTAGACAAAGTTCTATTTACTACTTCAGTTTGACCATCAGTTTGCGGATGACAAGTAGTGGAAAACAGCAATTTAGTACCCAACTTGCACCACAAAGTCTTCCAAAAGTAGCTCAAAAACTTAGCATCTCTATCAGAAACAATAGTCCTAGGCATGCCATGCAATCTAACAATCTCCCTAAAGAACAGATCAGCAATGTGAGATGCATCATCAGATTTATGACATGGAATAAAATGCGCCATTTTTGAAAATCTATCAACAACAACAAAGATCGAATCTCTACCACGCTTAGTCCTAGGCAAACCTAACACAAAGTCCATGGAAATATCAATCCAAGGAGCTGTAGGAATAGGCAAAGGCATATACAACCCATGGGAACTCGTCCTAGACTTAACTTGCTTACATGTAACACAACGCCCACAAATTCTCTCAACATCTCGTTTCATATGAGGCCAAAAGAAATGCTCATGCAGAACAGCTAGAGTCTTAGCAATGCCAAAGTGTCCCATTAAACCCCCACCATGAGATTCAAGCAACAACAAATCACGTAAAGAACATTTAGGAACACACAACTTATTCTTCCTAAAAAGATAGTCATCATGTCTAAAATACTCCCCACTAGCAGCACGCTCACATGTACGATAAATCTCACCAAAATCAGGATCATGCTCATATAAGCTCTTAATAACTTCAAAACCAAACAACTTAGCATCTAAAGTAGAGATCAAGACATACCTCCGAGAAAGTGCATCAGCCACCACATTCTCTTTACCTTGCATGTATTTGATAACATAGGGAAACGTCTTGATAAATTCCATCCACCTCGCATGCCTCTTATTCAACTTATGCTGCCCCTTTAAGTACTTCAAAGACTCATGGTCAGTGTGAATAATGAATTCCCGAGTCCACAAATAATCCTGCCACGTTTTGAGGGCTCTCACCAAGGCATACATCTCCTTATCATACGTTGGATAGCTCAACGTCGCTCCATTTAGCTTCTCGCTGAAATACGCCACAGGCCTTCGCTCTTGCATTAAAATTGTACCAATACCAACACCAGAAGCATCACATTCAATCTCAAAAGACTTCGAAAAGTTAGAAAGAGATAATACCGGGGCATGTGTCAGTTTGTGCTTCAAAAGCTGAAACGCTTATTCTTGCGCCTTTCTCCACGTAAACTCCACATTTTTCTTGATGACTTCAGTTAATGGTGCGGCAATACTGCTAAAGTTAGGCACGAATCGCCTATAAAAACTAGCAAGGCCATGGAA
Source organism: Perilla frutescens (assembly GCA_026008535.1). Taxonomy (NCBI): domain Eukaryota; kingdom Viridiplantae; phylum Streptophyta; class Magnoliopsida; order Lamiales; family Lamiaceae; genus Perilla; species Perilla frutescens. The sequence goes on from BRKX01000019.1 coordinate 39,546,976, forward strand.
ACTCCGGACTTCTCCAATGCTCTTCGGCGTCGGCCACTCTTGAATAGCTCGAATCTTCTCCTCATCAACCTGTACACCCTGTGCACTAACAACAAAACCAAGAAACACAATTCTGTCCGTACCAAAGACACACTTCTTATGGTTAGCAAATAACATTTCTTTCCTGAGTGCAACTAAAACAACCCTCAAATGAACAACATGCTCTTCATGATTATTACTGTACACAAGGATGTCATCAAAATAAACAACAACAAACCTACCAATGAAAGCACGCAAAACATGATTCATAAGACGCATGAACGTACTAGGTGCATTAGTTAATCCAAAAGGCATGACTAACCACTCATACAACCCAATTTTGGTCTTGAAGGCAGTTTTCCATTCATCTCCTTCCTTAATCCTAATCGGATGGTATCCACTACGCAAATCAATCTTGGAAAACACGCAAGAACCATGCAGCTCATCAAGCATATCATCTAGACGAGGGATAGGATGGGGATACTTTACCGTGATATTATTAATGGCACGACAGTCGCAGCACATCCGCATAGTTTTATCCTTCTTGGGCACGAGTAGAACAGGTACTGCACAAGGACTCAAACTCTCCCTCACGTGCCCTTTGGCCAGCAAGTCGCCAATCTGTCTCTCCAGCTCTTTTGTCTCCTCCGGATTGGTTTGGTAAGCTGGTCGGTTTGGAAGAGTAGCGCCAGGCACAAAGTCAATCTGATGCTCAATCCCTCGAATTGGTGGTAAACCAGCGGGTGTATCCTCGGGAAAAACACCATCAAATTCCTGCAAAACAGAACGAATAGAAGGGGGTTAGAAGAGAGGTCAGTATCAATAATCAAATTTTCCTTGTACAGCAACACAATCATCGGCCTCGCCTCCTGCACGACCCTCTTCAAATCACTAGGCCTCGCAAGAAAGGACTTCTGAAGCAACCCATTCTCCCTTTTATGAACAATCTGCTCCTTGGGCTGTTCCTTGGATTTTACCATCTCCGCCTCCTTTTGCATCTGCACTTGATCCTCATAAACTTGCTTAGGTGTAAGAGGAACAAGTGATACCTTCTTCTGCTTATATTCGAAGGAATACTTGTTGGTGAAACCGTCATGAGTAACTCGCCTATCAAACTGCCAAGGTCATCCCAGCAAGATGTGACTCACTTGCATTGGAATGACGTCACACAACACCTCATCCTCATACTTTCCAATGCGAAAAGGAACCTTCACTTGTCTCGTTACTTTGATTACACCGGTCTCATTCAGCCACTGTAAACGATACAGTTTGGGATGCTTCACCACAAGCAGCCCCAATCTCTGAACCATGGCCGCACTAGCCACGTTCGTGCAACTTCCTCCATCAATGATAATACTGCACAACTTGTCTTGGACATGATATCTCGTGTGAAAGAGATTTTCCCACTGTTCTCTCTCACCAGGCTGAACTTGGGCACTCAAAACTCGCCAAGCTACAAATAGCTGTGCCTCAGGTGCTGAAATCTCCTCAGCCTCATCTTCTTCGTCGGGATCCTCCAAGGCTGGCATCTCCGGATCTCACTCCTTATCATCAGTCACAACTTCAACGTCATCTCGCATGATCATAATTCATCTATTCGGGCACTCACTCATAATATGCCCGAATCCCTGACACTTGAAACACTTCTTATCTCGATTGCAACCATTAGGAACTGCTGGACTGCCCTGATGTGTTGTACTTGAAGTCTCAGTCCGGGACTTGAAGAACGGCTTCTTCTCATCTCTCGGCGGTGCCTCTTTCCTCCATGGACTCCCTTTTGACGAAGAACCACTAGCAATCGGCCGGGATTGCCTCCAGTTGATCTGATTCTGTCTCTGGTTGCTGCTATTATTGCCCCTCCTCTTGAGTTGATTCTCTATCTTCATGGCCATGTGAACCATGTCTTCCAACTCAACATAATGCTGCAACTCCACCTTATCTCGAATATCCTAATGCAACCCAGCTAGGAATCGCGCCATAGTAGCCTCTCGATCCTCCACAATATTGGCCCGAATAATGGCTATCTCCATTTCCTTAAAGTACTCATCCACAGTCTGATTCCTTGGCTTCAAACTCTGTAACTTGTTGTAAAGCTCTCGATAGTAATGATTAGGCACAAATCGCTTCCTCATCACAGCTTTCATCTCACGCCAAGTCTGAATAGGTGGCTCATCATTTCTTCTTCTATGGGATCATTTTTCCCATAGAAGGAGGGAATGTTCATCTTAATGTTGCCCAGTTATTATCTGGTGCTCCCCCTCTATGCCAGCTTCCCACATCCTCTTCTTCATACCCTGTATCCTCTACATATTTGATGTGATCCTCGCCAGCATACGACAAAGACAACAGATGTTTTATCCAGGATTGTAGCAGATTCCACAGAATGGATGGATGGATCCAAACCCTAGCCTCTCAAAGATGTCAACCCTCGAACACGATGTAGTCAAGACCATCGATCAATTGGAAATATGAACTTGGATTGGATGATGACGCCACAAACGGGGATGCGAATCCATTTGATAAGTCGATTGAATCTCACGCTGTGTTGTGAAACTCGAATAACTCTCTCAGAGAGAAAAGTGAATAACTCATATTAAATTTAATGAAATCAAAGTTGTTCTCAAAATAAGAGATTACAAGCCTTATATAGTTGGTCCAAAATAAACTAAGACCTAATTAATTATCCCACTTGAATTAGGAAATAAAACATAAGAATCGCACAATTCTGGACACGCGCAGATGGGCGTGGCACAGGCTCACTCACGCCTCCACTCGGGCTATAGGTCATGCCGGTCTCATTCTGTGTAGTGTCTGTGGCGCGACCGGCTTCACTCGCATCTCAGGTCACGCTGTAGAACGCGCCGGTCTCATCGTCCGAAGCGTTGGTGGTGCGGACGGGTCCACTCGCGTGCTCACCCGCGCTGTTGCTCGCGTCAAACGTTGCGACTGGATGCTTGCATCCTGGCTCGTGCTGTAGTCCGTGCCCGCAGCTCGAGGTCACTATCTTCCACTTAGGATCGGGTTCTTCTCCTTCTACGGGTCGTTTAGCCAACTCTTGGTTCCAGATCTCTCGCATGAATGCATTGAGTCTTTTCTTGAACCTCTTAGCTCTTGCTCGTGTTACCAGTCCTTCTGGCACTTTGATTGGATCGGACATCTCCTCAGTTCGGGTTGTATCATCCCCCTCCTCTTGAAAAGGATTTGTCCTCAAATCCAGCTCGTCACCTACATCAAAAGGACTTAAGTCAGCAACATTAAATGAAGAACTCACTTTGTAGTCAGGGCACGTCCAACTTGTATGCATTATCACTGATGCGCTCCACAACTTGGAATGGTCCATCGCCTCTAGGAAGTAACTTAGAACGCCTCTGAACTGGAAACCGCTCTTTACGCATATGTAGCCAAACCCATTTACCGGGGTCAAACACAACCTTCCGTCGCCCCTTGTTGGCCTTATTGGCATATTGCTCGGTTCGCCTCTCTATGTTTGCTCTAGCCTTCTCATGTATCTGTTTGACAAAATCAGCTCTCTTTTCCCCTTCAAGGTTAGTATGTTCATAAGCAGGTAAAGGAATCAAATCCAACGGAGTTAAAGGATTAAAGCCATATGCAACTTCAAATGGAGAAAACTGAGATGCAGAATGCACAGACCTATTATATGCAAATTCAACATGTGGCAAACATTCCTCCCAAGTTTTGATGTTCTTTTTAATTATTGCCCTTAACAATGTAGATAAAGTCCTATTTACTACTTCCGTTTGACCATCAGTCTGTGGGTGACAAGTAGTAGAAAACAAAAGCTTCATACCTAACTTACACCACAAAGTCTTCCAGAAATAACTTAAGAACTTAACATCTCTATCAAAAATAATGGTCTTGGGCATGTCATGTAAACGCACAACTTCTTTAAAGAACAACTCAGCAATGTAAGATGCATCATTTGTTTTAGAGCATGCTATGAAATGTGCCATCTTGGAAAATCTATCCATAACTACAAAAATAGAATCATGACCACGTTTACTCCTAGGCAATCCTAACACAAAATCCATAGATATATCTATCCAAGGTGATGTAGGAATAGGCAAAGGCATGTATAAACCATGTGGTTGGACTCGAGATTTGGCTTGTATACATGTAACACACTTAGCACACACACGTTCCACATCACGTTTCATATGAGGCCAAAAGAAATGCTCGCTCAATGTAGCTAGAGTCTTTCCTATCCCAAAATGCCCCATTAAACCACCACCATGTGACTCCAACAATAAAAGCTCACGCATGGAATAATTAGGCACACACAACCAATTTTCTCTAAACAAATATCCATCATGCGTATAAAATTTCCCATCTCCAGATTCTTCACATGCAACATATATATCCTTAAAATCACCATCCTCACTATACACACTTTTGATATGCTCAAAACCAAGTAACTTAGCATCTAAGGTGAAAAGTAAAGTGTACCTCCTCGATAGTGCATCAGCTACTACATTCTCTTTCCCTTGCTTATACTTGATGACGTATGGAAATGTCTCTACAGACTCCATCCAGCGGGCATGTCTTTTGTTCAATTTGTGTTACCCCTTCAAATGCTTCAACGACTCATGATCGGTGTGGATCACAAATTCCTTAGGCCACAAATAGTGTTGCCACGTCTGCAATGCCCGAACTAGTGCATACAACTCCTTGTCATATGTTGGGTATTTTGCGATGGCGCCGCCAAGCTTCTCACTGAAGTAGGCAATGGGCCGTATCTCTTGCATCAACACTGCACCAATCCAAACACCAGAAGCATCACATTCTATCTCAAAAGTTTTAGAAAAGTTTGGAAGAGAAAGTACCGGTGGATGTGTCAATTTCTCCTTGAGCGTTTGAAACGCTTTCTCTTGCACTTCTCCCCAATGAAATTCCACATTCTTCTTGATCACCTCAGTCATGGGTGCTGCGATACTACTGAAGTGTGGAACAAAATGCCGATAGAAGCTCGCAAGTTCATAGAAACTTCGAACCTCACTTGCATTTGTTGGCGTCGGCCACTCTTGGATGGATCAAACCTTCTCTTCGTCCATCTGTACTCCATCGATCTGCACTAACAACAAAACCAAGAAACACAACCTTATCTGTGCAAAAGGTGCATTTCTTCAAGTTAGCATATAGTTTTTCCTTTCTCAAAGCAAGCAAAACAAATTTCAAATGCTCAACATGGTCCTCTTCATTCTTGCTATAGATTAAAATGTCATCAAAATAAACCACCACAAATCTATCTATAAGGGCACGTAAGACATGGTTCACAAGACGCATAAATGTACTAGGAGCATTTGTTAACCCAAACGGCATAACTAACCACTCATACAATCCTAGTTTTGTAATGAATGGCGTTTTCCACTCATCCCCTTCTTTGATACGAATTTGGTGATATCCACTTCTTAAATCTATCTTAGAGAATATGTATGCACCATTTAATTCGTCTAACATATCATCTGAACGGGGAATGGGATGCCGATACTTTACCGTAATATTGTTGACGGTTCTGCAATCGACACACATCCGTAGCGATAAATCCTTCTTTGGCACGAGCAAAACTGGGCTCGCGCATGGACTCAAACTCTCCCTCACTTGGCCTTTCTCCAGTAGCTCATGTATTTGACGTTCTAGCTCTTTTGTCTCCTCAGGGTTGCTTCGATATGCCGGTCGGTTTGGCAATGTGGCGCCGGGCATGAAATCAATTTGGTGCTCAATTTCCCTAATTGGTGGCAAACCCGGTGGCATCTCTTCAAGAAAGACATCCTTGAATTCCTGCAAAAGAGACACAATAGGGCTAGGCAAAGATGAATCAAATGGGTTAGTACTCATTAACACATCTCTGCGGATCATCAAGTACATTGGCTTCTCATTTTGCACAGCCCATCTAACATCACTGGTTGTTGCAAAACAAGCATGTTGGACCACCTCCTTTCCAACGTTGGCCTCTTTCCCTTTCTTCCTCATGGTATCGGCCTCCTCTTGTAGCTTCAGTTGGTCCTCGTATACTTGAGATGGTGTTAGAGGAGCTAGTGTCACCGTCTTCTTGTTAAGTACAAAAGAGTACTTGTTTGTGAAGCCATCATGCTTCACCCTCCTATCGAATTGCCATGGACGCCCTAGCAAAATATGTCCCACTTGCATAGGCACAACGTCGCACAACACTTCATCTTCATACTTGCCAATCCGAAATGGCACTCGAACTTGCTTGTTCACCTTGGTTTCTCCACTATCGTTCAGCCACTGCAGCTTGTATGGCTTAGGATGTTTGAGAACCGGAAATCCTAACTTTGTCACCATCATAACACTTGCAACGTTAGTACAACTACCGCCATCAATAAGCATACTACATACCTTATCCTTGATGTGGCATTGGGTATGGAATATGTTCTCCCTTTGCTCCTCGTCGACGCTCTTGGTGTGCAAGCTAAGAGATTTGCGTGCAACCAAAATGAGAGCGTTAGGCGCGGCGTACTCCTCCTCCCCACTCGACTCGAATAAACCCAGCATCTCCGGATCAACTTCTTCATCCGTCGAATCTCACCATTGTCCTTTAGGATCATCACACGTCGGTTTGGGCACTGATTGGCTATGTGTCCTCTACCTTGACATTTAAAGCACTTAATGTCTCAGCTTCGGTTACCTGACGAATCTTGGTTGCTTGATCCCGTCACTATAGGTGGCTCAGTCTTCGGCTTAGTGAATGGTTGCTTCTCGTCTTTCTTCGCTTGGTTTGAGACTTTCCATGTAGCTATGTTGGAATTTGAGTTCGACTTCCATGTAGAAGAACTCGCTCGGTTGTTGTTTCCCCTCCTCTTGAGTTGGTTCTCTACTTTGATAGCCATTTGTACCATGTCCTCCATCTCGACATAGTGCTGCAACTCCACAACTTCTCAGATCTCTCTATGCAAACCGGCTAGAAATTGAGCCATTGTGGCCTCCCTATCTTCCTCTACATTTGCTCGGATCATTAAGACCTCCATTTTCTTGAAGTAGTCATCTACACTATTCGTACCTTGTCTCAAGTTTTGCAACTTGTTGTAGAGCTCTCGATAGTAGTAGCTTGGTACGAATCTCTTCCTCATCACCGCATTCATCTCTCCCCATGTCTCTATTGGGTGTTCTTGATTACGCACCCTGTTAAATGTCAACTGATCCCACCAAACTATGGCATAATCTAAAAACTCCATTGTTGCTAACTTCACTTTCTTCAGCTCAGAATAGTTGTGACAATCGAACATCATCTCAATCTTGCGCTCCCACTCAAGGTACAAAGCTGGGTCATTTTTACCTTGGAATGAAGGCACATTCACTTTGATGTTTCCGAGATCATTATCTTCGCGATTTCTTACTCTCCCATGTCTCCTACCTCCAGCAGTTGAATATCTATCTTTCTCTTTTGAGTCTCCCATCTCGGTGTCATAGTAGTCATTCCGGTGTCTCTCTACATGTGGATAGCGTCTAGCCTCTATCCGAACTCCGCGTCCGCCTCTTCCACCTCTTCCACCATGATTCTCTCGAGGAGCTTGTTGAGATTGCTCCTGTAGTGAACTTTCTACTTGGTTTAGCCTCTCACTCAACGACGCCATCTCAGTTTTGAACAACTTCGTGAGATGTTGCTGAATGGCTTCCACTGTATTCTTAGGATCAAAAGCATTGTTCAGCTCATCACTCGATCATGCGGCTGCTCTTTTGGTACCTGCACTTTTGTTAGACATGTCGATTCTCTTTTTTTTTATCGACTCTTTTTTTTGTTTTTTTTTTTGAACGATTTTTTTTTCGTCCCTTTTTTTTAACGCAATGAATGAAATAATTATTAAACTACACAAAGAAAAGAACTACAAATGCGACAATGAAATGAAACAAACCTAACAAATTTCTAGCTCTCATCCTCACGTGTATACACTCGTGTATCACACTGTCGGCTCTTTTCACTCTAATAATCTCACACACTCTTGCCTTTTACCACTCGTATTCTCTCCAAATAAAATTAAACTAGAAACACAATCACAACAATGAAATCCCAAAAGAACAATCACAGATTCACGAAAAATGTGCCGGAAAAATTTTGAAAATTTGAAAATTTTCGAGAAATTTTTAACTTCTCCCTAGGTAATATGCGCGTCTCCAACAACCCAAATATCAAAATCAAATGTAACGAAAACACCAAAAATTTTCCCGCCTTTTCTTTAAATCAGCAACTTTTTTCTTTTTTTTTATGCTGATATCGTCTTTTTTTTAATAGGCGAGAATTTAAATTACAGAAATTAAGTGATAAACGGAACCTGATACGACCTGTCTCTGGATACCACTTGATGCGATCCTCGCTGGCATATGACAAAGACAGCAACTGTTTTATCTAGGATTGTAGCAGATTCCACGGAATGGATGGATGGATCCAAACCCTAGCCTCTCAAAGATGTCAAACCTCGAACACGATGTAGTCGAGACCCTCGATCAATTGGAAACATGAACTTGGATTGGATGATAACACCACAAACGGGGATGCGAATCCGTTTGATAAGTCGATTGAATCTCACGCTGTGTTGTGAAACTCGAATAACTCTCTCAGAGAGAAAAGTGAATAACTCACGTTAAATTTAATGAAATCAAAGTTGTTCTCAAAATAAGAGATTACAAGCCTTATATAGTTGGTCCAAAATAAACTAAGACCAAATTAATTATCCCACTTGAATTAGGAAATAAAACATAAGAATCGCGCAATTCCGGACACGCCCAGATAGGTGCGACACGGGCTCACTCGCGCCTCTACTCGCGGTGTAGGTCGCGCCGGTCTCATTCTGTGTAGCGTCTGAGGCGCGACCGGCTTCACTCGCGCCTCAGGTCGCGCTGTAGAACACGCCGGTCCCATCGCCTGAAGCATTGGTGGTGCAGACGGGTCCACTCGCGTGCTTACCCGCACTGTAGCTCGCGTCAAACTGCGCGACTGGGTGCTCGCATCCTGGCTCGTGCTGTAGTCCGTGGTTGCAGCTCGAGATCACTATCTTCCACTTGGGATCGGGTTCTTCTCCTTCTACGGGTCGTTTAGCCAACTCTTGGTTCCAAATCTCTCGCATGAATGCATTGAGGCTTTCCTTGAACCTCTTAGCTCTTGCTTGTGTTACCGGTCCTTCTAGCACCTTGATTGGATCGGACATCTCCTCAGTTCGGGTTGTATCAATATTCTTCATAGTCACCACGACCTCCTCTATCACCACCGCCTCAAGTGGAGTTGGTCTCTCGGGGATGAGACTGCTCAACCTGATAGAGTCGTTCATACACCATCTCCATCTCAGATCTCATCATCTTTCCCAATTCGGATTTAAGTGCCTCCATCAGAAACTTCGTCTTAAGATCAACAGTAGGTTGATCTTCCGTATCTGACACCTGTTCTCGTCTACTTGACATAATGACACAGAAAACAAAAATAAACGGTTAGTAAACAAAACCTCACTGCCTCACAAGCTCTCGTGTATTACTCAAAAGGAATTCACTCAACACTCGTGTATCACTCGAATATGGCTTTTTTCACTCTAATAACCTCACTCTCTCTTGCCTTTTTCCACTCTGAATTCTCTCTCAAGGAATCGAATTCCCTCAATCTACCACTGGAATTCAACACCAACAAAAATAACGAAACCACAGAATAAACTCGTCCGCTTGACAAAACACCGAAACTGACCCCTAAAAGACAAAAGGATCGGAAATTAGGAACCCAAAATCAGGCTATACAGAAACTGACTAAACACGCTCTACACTACCCACGAAACCCAGAAAAACACGATGAGACATAACTGAAAGTCAAAAAAAAGTGCACACAAAAGCTGCCCCAAATGACTCTGCACGCCCTCAGGAAGCAAACGAACAAGATATTTTTTTTGTACCTTCAGAACCTCAGGAATCTAATGAAGTCAAGAACGAAACGAAAATATGAAGTATGTGGCTTTGGCGATCAGTTTGAAGCAAGACGGGCTTTTGGTTGTGTATGGGCATGGAAGAGATGTATTACGATCTATTAGTGATGTTCTGTGAGGATACCTAGAAGCCGAAAACTGACTAGTGAACGAAAATAAGGCCTAAATTAGGCCTCCCTAAATAGACCCACGAAAATAACACAAATAAATACTAAAAACGACTAAATAAATAACACATTAGCCCGCACATAAGTCTTCATGGATCAGCCCACACATAAGCTATTAAATTAACACATTTTGGACTTTCTTCTCTAACTTCTCCAATGAGCTTCTTTGAGAACTCTTGAGCCCAAACTTCTTGAATCAATCCGTTTAGCACTTCCTTAAACTTCTTTGCTCATGCTCTCGTGATTGGCCCGATAGGAACTTGGATTGAACTACGGGTTGCATCAACTACTAGTGAACGATGTAAGTTACCTTATGCTAGATTTTGGCTTTCATAGTAAGAAGACCTTCATGTGCTGCAAAGGAAGGATTTCAATATTATTTTAGGAACAATCTAGATAGAGCTATCCATCAAATGATTAAGTGATATGGTGATGAGTATGGGATGTGCTTTGGCACACTAAATCCGGAGTTACAGCTGCGTGGTCCAGTGACTCGAGTTAGAGCCAAGAAGCTGCAAGGCTACCTTCAGTGTTTCATTGGAAAGAAGCTCAAGGAAGAGTTGATGGTTCGAAGTAGCCCCAAGCAGATTATTATGCTTTCAATACAGGATGAAGATGCAGAGGCATAGACGGATTTAGTGCAGATTTTATTTAATTTAATTGGACTATTTTCAGTTGTGATTTTTATTTAATTTGAAGCCCAAATTAATGTTAGGCAAATTGGGCCTTTAGTTTGTTTTCTTTTATTTTTCGAAATTATTAAGCCCATCAACTTAATAATTTCATTTTCCCTTAGATTAGTATTTATGCACCTTTCAAACGCTGTATTAGACAGATTGGATTTGATTTAAAAAAAAATGCTTTCTCGTTCATCCCGTCTCAAACACACATATCGTTAGTTCTTGGTAGGGTTTCTGAATTGGCGTCTACAAACTTGAAATCAAAAGATTCATTCGTGCATCCAGTAGTGTACGGGTTAATCTTCCATTAAGTTCTACTCCATACTCGCGTTTCGGATTCTCGTAGATCCGGGGTTCGTTTCGGGTAAGCTTCTTCTACCCTTTTCATTTCCATTCACCTCCACGTCATATACCATCATCACCATGCCTCCATACATGTCCCACACCATCTTACACGCTGTCTTCATCGCCTATAATCCACCCCAAGTTCAGATTTCACATATACCATCCAATCGAGCCGTAAATCGCCTAAAAATCACCACCAAGCCATCTCTCAATTTATACGTGCGTTTTGTCTGATTTTTGGATATGTTATTCCTGCTATATATTTATACTTTTTCCTAAAATTTGAGGGTAATCCGACTTCATTTGGTAGGTCCATTGGATAGGTCAAGAATTAGGGTTCTTCGGGTTAAAATTGGGGATTTTTGTGATTTCTTGGTGATTAATTCGAAATTTGATTTGTGGTCAGTTTATTTGGGTTAATTATTTGTTATCGTTAATTTTGGTATTTGATTGAATCATTTGTCAAGTTGACATGTGTTCGATTCGATAAGCTTCCGCATTGTATTGGTTACATCATACTTTTTGGTATCAGAGATCGTTAAAAAAAAGCAGAATAATCTTGTTGATCTTTGAGGGTTTTGGGTAGCTAGTAATTTTGTTGCTTCATGTCGTGTCGCATTTTGCCGTTCTTCGTCGTATAGCGATTGGGAATGTCATCTTGCATTGTTAGGCAGTCATATTTTCGTCCATAGTGTGTATTTTACAGGGAGGGAGTCATTTTTGGTGATTCCTATTTGGTTTGGGATTGTTTGGTAGTTTCCTAGTTTGTTTGGGTTTTGTTTCCTTGTTGGATTATTGCTCCTGTTTTGGAATAATAACTATCCGAAAGCCATCTGTCTTCCATTTAACAATTTCTAGCACCTTTTTCACACGCCACCAACTCTCCATCCGATTCATACATACCCATTCCTAGCCTCTAGTCAATTTCAGCACCTCAAACATCCAGATTTTCCTAGTTTTTCATCCGCTCCCTACTATTTCTGCTCCCGAGCTCTGATTTTTCTCCATAATACCATTCTGAAAACGTCTCAAGGAGACGACCGAAACTCGATGCTTTGCTATGACATAAGTGCCTTTTAGAACAAATTCCATAATCTTCAAGGTCAAATTGCCCAGTGAAGTTTTTCAGTTTTTCCCGTTTCTTCAAATTCTTACACCTTTTCACCTCTACAGCCAAACCGACCACTTTCCAGCAGTATTCCCACACATTAGCCGTGGTTTACTTGAACTTACAGCAACTTTGTGGCCTTTTCTCTACTCAAGCATTCTTGGAGTCAAGTTCGAACTCTTGACTAGAGTTGAAGGAGCTAACTGCAGCTCGATCGGAACATTAAAGACATAGGGATTCCTACATCTATAGTGTGCAGAAAATTGAGTGATAAACACGAGAGAAAAAAAATAAAAAAAAGTGAGGTCCTTTTTTACCTTTTGTTTGCTTCTGGTTTTGTTTTGTTTTGCAGATTTACAAGATGATGCCTGGAGACGGAAATAATAAGAAGAATGATAAGTCACCGGTTGCACCGAACACTCCTTCGGATGCATCATCATCGGATCAGTGGGATGCACAGTTCCATTACAAAGCCATGTCTCAGTATTTTGAGAGACGCAGTCAGTTATTGGAGGACAAGCTAGATGATTCGTTAGCCAAAGTGATGGCACAACTCGAGCTTATCAATGCTCGTCATCCCTTACTGCCAGCAGTGCAAGTCCAGACAGCCCAGAACGAGGCAGCACCTCGTCCTATGGAGGTCCCAGCAGATGAGACCTATGTGTACGCAGAGCCAGCCCGTGCAGAGGCCCAAGCCAATGCTAGAGCGCAGCAACCAGTGCCACGTCGTCAACAACCGATGCAAGAAGGCTATCACGAGTATTGTGATGCAGAAGATGACTATGGTGTCTTTGCAGAAGAGTCAGAGGCAGGGTTCGAGCCTTATCAGAGACATGATCGACCCCGACAACCTTATAGGTGAGCAGCCTGCGCCTATCCATCTTTCCAACCCCGACGTGCCGATCCTGACAGCTTCTTAAAAAACATCAAAACAAGCGTACCGGCATTTGAGGGATTGCATGATCCTGACCTATACCTCGACTGGGAGAGGAAGGTCAACGAGATTTTTAAGTGCTATCACTTACCAGAGGTGAAGAAAGTGTAGCTGGCTTCGATGGAGTTCACGGGGTATACAACTGGTTTGTGGGAGAACATGCAGAACCGCCGACGCCGAGATAGATACCTGCCTGTCGACACATGGCAGGAAATGAAAAATGTGATGAGGGGCCATTTTATTCCTGTTAACTATGAACGGGAATTGAAGTGCCGACTCAGCCAGATTCGTCAGGGTACTCGCACAATTGAGGAGTACCATAAGGAGTTAGAGACTGCGATGAACCGAGTTGGCAAAGAAGAGACGCTGATAGCTACAATCAACCGGTACATCGAAGGCATGCACCCAGACATTGCCTGTGAAGTTGAGCTGAAGGACTTCACCAGTATTGAGGCCATGATTCACTATGCCTCGATAGTCGAGTGGCAGCTTAAAGAGGGATGCCGACGTTCCTCTAATTCTATGTCAGCGAGGACACCATAGGTGATTCTTCTACACCTAGGACAGCCCCTCCATGTCCTCAAGGCCAGACTTCACAGCCCGCTCGCCGTTATGAGCAGATAGCTCCACAACCTACCCGTAGACTTGAGTACAGTTCATCTGCACCGAACTGGAACAATCAGAGCCACCCGGTACAGCCGAATCAGCCACAGGGTAACACACCAGGAACGGCACGTGACGTGAAATGTCACAAGTGCCGAGGATGGGGACACTTTCAAGTTTAGTGTCCGAATAGGCGAGTTCTTTTCCTTTCAGAGCAGAATGAGCTGGAGTCAGCAAGTGAGGAGGAACTCAATGAAGTTGAGACAGCGGGGGACGATCCATTAGTGGATGAAATTGCTGATGAGAAGTCGGATCCATCCCATGTCAGCCTTGTTTCGATCCGAGCGCTGAGCCTGATTCGAGAAGAGGATCATAATGACCATCGCGAGAACATCTTCTATGCGCGCTGCTCGATCCGAGACAACATATGCTCGCTCATCTTCGACAGTGGAAGTGTTGTGAATGCAATAAGCCAGTATGCAGTGGGGAAACTGAACCTGGTTCCATAGAAGCACCCCAAGCCGTACCGTTTGCAGTGGCTGACTGACCGAGGAGAAATCCGTGTAGGATATCAGGTCATTGTTACTTTCTCTATTGGTCATTTTGTTGATACTATGCTTTGTGATGTCATCCCTATGGAGGCATCGCATATTCTACTTGGTCGTCCGTGGCAATTTGACAGGAAAACTATTCATGACGGGTTTGCTAACACATATATAGTGACCCAAGATGGACGGACTATACGATTATGGCCACTGACACCTAAAGATGTCAATGAAGATTAAAGGAGAATGCAGGAGAAGTTTAAGGAGGACAAAGTGAAAGAGAAACGGACCGAGAGCAAGTCTTCGGTTCCAGCTGGCCAATCGACAACCGACCCCAAGCCCTCCAAGAGGACGGTGACAGCTTCCAAGGAGGCCACTAAGGCTGCTCATTTGACCACCTCGTCACCCTCCAGTGCCGACAATTCCGATCTTGTGCACCGGAATTTATTTATTAGTGCAAAGGGAGTTCAAAATGCAATCAAAGCTGGTAAGCCTAACGTTCTAGTTAATTTTAAGGCTTATGATACTCCTGATATTGTTGTTCCTTCTGTTTTGTAGCCATTGATGGAGGAGTTCCAGGACGTGTTCCCTGAGGAGATTCCGAGTGGTCTGCCGCCAATTCGAGAAATTCAGCACCAGATCGACTTCCAGCCGGGATCAGTCCTACCGAATAGGCCAATATACCGTACTATTCCCGAAGAGACTAAGAAGATTGACCATCAGGTGAAGGACTTGCTAGAGAAGAAGCAGATCAGAGAGAGCCTGTCACCATGCGTCGTGCCCGTCATACTCGTGCCCAAGAAGAACGAGTGGCGTTTGTGCATGGACTGCCGGGCCATTAATAAAATAACGGTAAAGTATCACTTCCCCATTCCCCGGTTAGATGATATGTTAGATGAGTTATCTGGAGCCTCTGTGTTTTCTGAGATTGATTTGCGCTCTGGATACTTTCAAGTTCGCATGAGTGAGGGAGATGAATGGAAGACTGCGTTCAAGACGAAGCATGGACTGTACGAATGGCTTGTCATGCCATTTGGGCTTACCAACGCCCCTAGTACTTTCATGCGTCTCATGAACCACGTCTTGAGGGATGTGATTGGAAAGTATGTGCTTGTGTATTTTGATGACATCCTCATTTACAGTACTTGCATTTCTGAGCATGTTAGATATCTTAGGCGAGTTTTCGAGTTGCTGCGTGATGCAAAGTTGTATACCAATTTGTCTAAATGTACTTTTTGCATGAATGAGGTCGTCTTTCTTGGTTTTGTGGTGAGTAGTAGAGGAGTTGAGGTGGATAGATCAAAGGTTAAGGCCATCAAGGAGTGGCCCACGCCTAAGACCTATGCAGAAGTTCGATCGTTTCATGGTTTGGCTGGATTTTATCGCCGTTTTGTACAGGATTTTTCCACTATAGCCGCTCCTTTGACGAACTGAGCAAGAAAGATAGGAAGTTTGAGTGGGGCAACGCCCAAGAGCATGCTTCTACATTGTTGAAGTCCAAATTGTGTAATGCTCCTGTTTTGGTTTTGCCTGACTTTAACAAAATGTTTGAGATTGAGTGCGATGCCTCTGGTATAGGCATTGGCGCTGTGTTGATGCAGGAAAAGAAGCCAGTCGCGTTCTTCAGTGAGAAGCTCAATGGTGCAGCTTTAAGATATTCTACCTATGATAAGGAGCTGTATGCACCGAAGAGGTCTTTGGAGACTTGGCAACATTACATGCGACCGAAGGAGTTCGTGATTCACACTGATCACGAGTCCCTGAAACACCTGAAGGGACAACAAAGTTAGAATGCGCGACATGCCAGATGGGTGGAGTTCATTGAATCCTTCCCGAAGGTACACGCTTGTTTCTGTTTTACACACACAATGTTTGGGTTTTGAGCACATTAAGAGTTTTTATACATCTGATCCTTTCTTTGGTCCCATATTCGAATCTTGTGTTGGAAAGTCTAGTGCCATTGAGTCATTCTATATTGTTGATGGGTTTTTGTTTAAAGATGCTAAACTGTGTGTGCCTGATTGTTCTATACGAGAGTCATTCATATTAGAGTCGCATGCAGGGGGTCTCATGGGTCATTTTGGTGTTAACAAAACGTTGAGTCTCTTACATGAGCATATTTCTATTGGCCTCGCATGAAACGTGATGTCGAGAGAGTATGTGCTAGGTGCATAACTTGTAGAAAGGCTAAATCCACGTCGAGTCCATTTGGGTTATACATGCCATTGCCCGCACCTTCTTCACCGTGGGTAGACATTTCTATGGACTTTATTTTGGGTTTGCCTAGGTCTAAAACCGGTAAAGACTCTGTTTTTGTGATTGTAGATCATTTCTCTAAAATGTCTCACTTTATTGCCTGCAAAAAGACTGATGATGCTGTGAACATTGCTAATCTTTTCTTTCGTGAGGTCATCCATTTGCATGGTGTCCCTAGAACCATTGTGTCTGATAGGGATTCGAAGTTTTTGGGACATTTTTGGAGAGTCTTGTGGGGAAAGTTGGGTACGAAGCTTCTGTTTTCTATTGCATGTCATCCGCAGACGGATGGTCAAACTGAGGTAGTCAATAGAACGCTCGGTACTTTACTTCGTGCATTAGTTAGGAATAATTTGAAATCGTGGGAAGAATGTTTACCTTTTGCTGAATTTGCTTATAACAGAGTTGTACATTCTTCTATGAATATGTCGCCTTTTGAGGTTGTGTATGGTTTTAATCCGTTGACTCCAATGGATCTGTTACCTTTGCCTATTAACCATTTCTCAAGTGTGCAAGGTGTTCGAAGAGCTGAACAGGTACGCGAGATGCATGAGAAAGTGAAGGCGAGGATTGAGCTACAAGGCGTGCGAAATGCCAACAAGGCGAACTCGCATCGCAAACAAGTGATTTTCAAGCCAGGCGACAAAGTTTGGGTCTATTTCAGCCAGGGGCATTTTCCTAACTTGAGGAAATCAAAGCTCATACGCCGTGGCGACGGTCCATTCACTGTGGTCGCCAAAGTCAGTGACAGTGCTTACCGAATCGACTTACCTAGTGAGTATAAATGTTCCCCATCGTTTAATGTTTCTGATCTCTCTCCTTTTCCTGTAGATACTTTTGATGAAGAGGACCCGAATTCGAGGTCGAATTCTTTTGAGGAAGGGAGGAATGATGAGTATGGGATGAGCTTTGGTACACTAAATCCGGAGTTGTAGCTGCGTGGTCCAGTGACGCGACTTAGAGCCAAGAAGCTGCAAGGCTACCTTCAGTGTTTCGTTGGAAAGAAGCTCGAGAAAGAGTTGATGGTTCGAAATAGCCCCAAGCTGATTATTATGCTTTCAATACAAGATGAATATGCAGAGGCATAGACGGATTTAGTGCAGATTTTATTTAATTTAATTAGACTATTTTCAGTTGTGATTTTTATTTAATTTGAAGCCCAAATTAATTGGGCCTTTAGTTTGTTTTCTTCCATTAAGTTTCTGCTGAATACTCTGATATTAGTATTTAGTCTTGATATAGGAGGTCTGATCCTTGATAATAGCATGTCTTAAACCCTATGATTCCTAATTATCAATAAAATCTTTGAGAAGAAGAAGCATGTTCTTTTGGCATAGCAATTATTCCTTTATTGATTACGAGCTATTTGAAAGGTCATATTTGTTGAGCATTTTGGTATCTATTCATTTTCAGTTGACCAATGAATGGGTTTTCCTTGCTTGTTATTGTTATTCGCCTATGAAGAGGCTTTACTATCCAAGCATAATTTTGCTTATCTTCCAGTTATTTTTCTTTTTTCGTCCTATGAATGGGACATTATGATTTACTTGTCTCTAACCTATTGATGGGTCTTAGTTATTGTGACCTATGAAGAGGTCTTGTTTTTCTAGAGAGTCAAATTCCTATCTGTTTGTCATTGGATTTTATTTAAATTTCGATTGTCCTATGATTAGGCATTCCTTTGACTTGATTGAACCCTTTGACCCTTTTTGATTCGTTGAAAATGATAGTTCTTCCAAGTCATAAAGTTAAGTTGCCTAAGATTTTGAGGCACTAACTTAGTTCGATTCTAAAAACACCCCCCTGGATTTCTAGTTAACCTACCTATTTTCTTCTATTTTTCTTCACAACAACCCCGTCCTTATTCTCGGGACCGTGCTGTTACATTTTCATAACTTGGAAACTTCATAGCAATTGTGGAAAGAATTGCAGAAAAGGTTTAGAAAGAGGAATGACCCTCGTATATACAAGTTAAGGAGAGAATTAGCCACTTATAGTTAGCATAATCAAAGTGTCATGATCTATTTCAATAATCTGAGAGCATTATGGGATGACCTGGCATTTCTTAAGAATTCTAGGACAAGTATTTGTGCTGCACAAGAGGATATTAAGGCTGATATTGAAGAGGAACATCTAATGCAATTTTTAATGGGATTAGATGACTATTATGAAGCCATAGGACAACAGATACTTATCATGAACCCTTTGTCAAGTCTTAGTGAAGCTTATTCTATGATTCTGCAAGTTGAGGAACAGATTAAGGTGACTAGCGGAAGAAGGGGTAGAACATAATATAATGCTTTTTACAGTACACAGAAAGGGGCTTATAAGGGGGATTCTTTCAGAAAAAAGACTTAGTAAAGAAGAGAAAAACAAGTTGAGGTGTGAACATTGTGGTGGCACAGGTCATGTGAAGTCAGAGTGTTTTGACATTATAGGCATACCTGATTGGTATAGAAAATTCAAGTCTGAGAAAGGTAAACGAAAGACACACTATGCCACACAGTAAGAGGATGATGGTTATAACTATGATACAGACTCATCTAAACCTGTCAGAGGAGGAGATCCTT
The DNA here is from genome assembly GCA_026008535.1 of Perilla frutescens. Taxonomy (NCBI): domain Eukaryota; kingdom Viridiplantae; phylum Streptophyta; class Magnoliopsida; order Lamiales; family Lamiaceae; genus Perilla; species Perilla frutescens. The sequence continues at coordinate 39,566,137 of BRKX01000019.1, forward strand.
CCAAAGACAATCTTGCTGGAATGAGTCAACTGATTTAGTCTGAACTGGCAAAATATTTATCATATTTTTTCTAGAAAGGAAGCAAAGAAGAAGTCACAGAGGGACCTGGTAGCTCGGCCAATATGGCAGAGGTGGATTTAGGATCTTGACCTATTGAATTCAAAGGTCACTATGCTTTTGGAGCATCTACTTGAGTTGATAAGGGAGATTGGATTGTTGATTTAGGAGCAAGCCACCATATGTGTCATCACATTAGTCTACTTGCAGATAAAAAAAGATTAAGACATCCTTTGCAAATATTCATACCAGATGGTAGTGGTGTGTGGGTAGTTTTGTCTTGGAAAACAAGAATATGACATTGAAGAATGTTCTATTTGCTCCACACTTTAGTCATAACCTAATTTCAGTAGGTTAGTTAACTAAGGATCTAGATGGGAGAATATAGTTCTTGGTTTCACAATGTCTGGTGCAAAGAAGAGATGATGATAATGTGCTGAGGATTTGCAAATTAAAGGGATCGTTGTATGTATTGCAACAAGAACATCATATCACAGTCATGGCACACTCAGTTTGTGCAGGAGCAGACATTGTGAGACTCTATGAGGTCCTAGGGCATCTATCTACCCACACCATGGAACATTTGCCTAGGTCAAGGAAAAGATTGAGAGTAGAAGAATTAGAAGTTCTCAAATCATGCCAAATCTATCATTAGGCCAGACAACAAAAGAATCCATTTCCTTTATTGAACAGAAGGAGTGAGAAGACAGTTGATCTAATTCATATGGATGTATGGAGTCATGTAATCAAGAAAACATCACATGTACCTCATATTTTCTGATAGTTGTTGAATATCACAGTAGACCTACATGGACCTACATGTTTAAGTTAAAAGCACAAGTTTGGTTGTTACTGAAGAGTTTCATTCACATGGTGAGCACTCAGTTCCATAAGAAAATTAAAAAAATTAGAACAGATAATGGAGGATAACTCATTAATCATAACGTGCAGCTACTGTTTCAAGAGCATGGAATTCACCATCAAAAATCATTCCCATACTCAGCACAACAAAATGGGACGGTGGAGAATAAGCACAAACACCTTTTACAAGTTGCTCGAGCTTTAATATTTCAGAGTAAGCTACCCTCAAGTTTTTGGCCATATGTGATATGAGCACGAAAAGCCTTGAAGAATCTAATCCGAAGCTGCAAATACGTGGTCCAATTACACGACTTCGAGCAATACAATTGCAAGGATTTTTCCAATTTGTATGTAAGAAGTTTGAAGATGACAAAGTAATTGAGAGCATCCCAAAGATTTTTACCTTGTTAACAATTAAAGATTGGAGATCAAGATTTGAAGAGCAATGCATGAAGATAGAACTCATCAAATTGTGCATGCACGATAGACTCGCGTTGCATGAAATTTTCGTCCCTTAGTTGATTTAATTAGGGATTGAATTTTTTTTACACTATAGTATTTATTTAAATATGTTAGACTATAGTTTAGTTCAGATTTTTATTTAATTTAATGTAATTTTCATCCATATTAAAGTCAAGGTTGACTAGAATTGTATTTAGGGCAATTTCCTACCTTGAATAGAATTCTAGTTTAGATATCTTCTCAGTATAGTTAGAGATCCCTTTTGGATTAATTTTTTAGCCTTATTTTATGTTTAAATTCGTTCACCATAGTATTATAAATAGGGGAACCATGTCACATTGATACTTTAGACTTTATTTGAATTATTAAGCTTTGCTTTCAATATTGTCTTAACCCCCTTTAAAATCTTTGTGAGTTTTGATTTAAAATTCATATTCTTGGAGCTAACAACTTTAAGTCTTAATCAAGAGTATTGCTTAATCCACTTGAGGGATTAACCGGTATACGCTATCCGAAGATCAACTTGGAGATTTCATCCTTAGGTACGTTCGAGATTCAAGGAGGCTATTGGATTGTGATTCACATCAACGAATCATCATCCATCAACCATAATCGACGCCATCTATACTCCATCAACGCATGCCTCAATTCAGCCCCGTGTTCGAGTTCAAGTTCTACACCGGATCGTTCATACCGTAAGTTCAATCATACTCTATCATATCCTACCTTCTCCAAGCCATTCTTCACAAGCCATCACACACAAAAATCTCCATAATTCCAGCCCCTATACACGTTCCTTTTCCGCCCATATACCTTTGGATTTGTGTTATATAGTTTGTGTCATTTTTCTAGGTATTTTAGTTGTCTAGAGTTCGTCTTTCTATCGTTTATTGAGTCGGATTGTTCCCTTCATTTAAGTTGACATGTTTCGATTCTTAAGTCTTCCGCTACGTCTCTAGACTCGTCCTAACTTAATTGTCCGATATTAAGCTAGGACAAATCTAGAGACGTAGCAGAAGACTTAAGAATCGAAACACGTCAACTTAAATGAAGGGAACAATCCGACTCAATAAACGATAGAAAGACGAACTCTAGACAACTAAAATACCTAGAAAAATGACACAAACTATATAACACAAATCCAAAGGTATATGGGTTGAAAAGGAACGTGTATAGGGGCTGGAATTATGGAGATTTTCGTGTGTGATGGCTTGTGATGAATGGCTTGGAGAAGGTAGGATATGATAGAGTATGATTGAACTTACGGTATGAACGATCCGGTGTAGAACTTGAACTCGAACACAGGGCTGAATTGAGGCATGCGTTGATGGAGTATGGATGGCGTCGATTATGGTTGATGGATGATGATTCGTTGATGTGAATCAGAATCCGATAGCCTCCTTGAATCTCGAACGTACCCAAGGATGAAATCTCCAAGTTGATCTTCGGATAACGAATACCGGTTAATCTCTCAAGTAGATTAAGCAATACCCTTGATTAAGACTTAAAGTTGCTAGCTCCAAGAATATGAATTTTAAATCAAAACTCACAAAGATTTTAAAGGGGGTTGAGACAATATTGAAAGCAATGCTTAATAATTCAAATAAAGTCTAAAGTATCAATGTCACATGGTTCCCCTATTTATAATACTATGGGAAACGAAATTAAACATAAAATAAGGCTAAAAAATTTATCCAAAAGGGATCTCTAACTATACTGGGAAGATATCTAAACTAGAATTCTATTCAAGGTAGGAAATTGCCTTAAATACAATTCTAGTCAACCTTAAATTTAATATGGACGAAAATTACATTAAATTAAATAAAAATCTGAACTAAACTATAGTATAACATAATTAAATAAATACTATAGTCTAAATAAAATTCAATCCCTAATTAAATCAACTAAGGGACGAAAATTCCATGCAACGCGAATCTGTCATGCATGCACAATTTAATGTGTTCTATCTTCATTCATTGCTCTTCAAATCTTGATCTCCAATCATTAATTGTTAACAAGGTAACAATATTTGGGATGCTCTCAATTACTTTGTCATCTTCAAACTTCTTACATACAAATTGGAAAAATCCTTGCAATTGTATTGCTCGAAGTCGTGTAATTGGACCACGTATTTGCAGCTTCGGATTAGATTCTTCAAGGCTTTTCGTGCTCATATCACATATGGCCAAAAAATTGAGGGTAGCTTACTCTGAAATATTAAAGCTCGAGCAACTTGTAAAAGGTGTTTGTGCTTATTCTCCACCGTCCCATTTTGTTGTGGTGAGTATGGGAATGATTTTTGATGGTGAATTCCATGCTCTTGGAACAGTAGCTACACTTTATGATTAATGAGTTATCCTCCATTATCTGTTCTGATTTTTTTAATTTTCTTATGGAACTGAGTGCTCACCATGTGAATGAAACTCTTCAGTAACAACCAAACTTGTGCTTTTAACTTAAACAGGTAGGTCCATGTAGGTCTACTGTGATATTCAACAACTGTCAGAAAATATGAGGTACCTGTGATGTTTTCTTGATTACATGACTCCATACATCCATATGAACTAGATCAACTGTCTTCTCACTCCTTCTGTTCAATAAACGAAATGGATTCTTTTGTTGTCTGGCCTAATGACAGATTTGGCATGATTTGAGAACTTCTAATTCTTCTGCTCTCAATCTTTTCCTTGACCTAGGCAAATGTTCCATGGTGTGGGTAGATGGATGCCCTAGGACCTCATGGAGTCTCACAATGTCTGCTGCTGCACAAACTGAGTGTGCCATGACTGTGATATGATGTTCTTGTTGCAATATATACAATGATCCCTTTAATTTGCAAATCCTTAGCACATTATCATCATCTCTTCTTTGCACCAGACATTGTGAAGCCAAGAACTGTATTCTCCCATCTAGATCCTTAGTTAACTGACCTACTGAAAGTAGGTTATGAGTAAAGTGTGGAGCAAATAGAACATTCTTCAATGTCATATTCTTGTTTTCCAAGACAAAAATACCCTCACACCACTACCATCTGGTATGAATATTTGCAAAGGGTATCTTAATCTTTTTATATCTACAAGTAGTCTAATGTGATGACACATATGGTGGCTTGCTCCTGAATCAACAATCCAATCTCCCTTATCAACTCTAGTAGATGCTCCAAAAGCATAGTGACCTTTGAATTCAATAGATGAAGATCCTAAATCCACCTCTGCCATATTGGCCGAGCTACCAGGTCCCTCTGTGACTTCTTCTTTGCTTCCTTTCTAGAAAAAATATGATAAATATTTTGCCAGTTCAGACTAAATCAGTTGACTCATTCTAGCAAGATTGTCTTTGGAAGGATCTCCTCCTCTGACAGGTTTAGATGAGTCTGTATCATAGTTATAACCATCATCCTCTTACTGTGTGGCATAGTGTGTCTTTCTTTTACCTTTCTCAGACTTGAATTTTCTATACCAATCAGGTATGCTTATAATGTCAAAACACTCTGATTTCACATGACCTGTGCCACCACAATGTTCACACCTCAACTTGTTTTTCTCTTCTTTACTTAGTCTTTTTTCTGAAAGAATCCCTCTTATAAGCCCCTTTCTGTGTACTGTACAAAGCATTATATTATGTTCTACCCCTCCTTCTGCTAGTTGATTAGTCACCTTAATCTATTCCTTAACTTGCAGAATCATAGAATAAGCTTCACTAAGACTTGACAAAGGGTTCATGATAAGTATCTGTTGTCCTATGGCTTCATAATAGTCATCTAATCCCATTAAAAATTGCATTAGATGTTCCTCTTCAATATCAGCCTTAATATCCTCTTGTGCAGCACAAATACTTGTCCTAGAATTCTTAAAAAATGCCAGGTCATCCCATAATGCTATCAGATTATTGAAATAGATCATGACACTTTGATTATGCTAACTAGAAGTGGCTAATTCTCTCCTTAACTTGTATATACGAGGGTCATTCCTCTTTCTAAACCTTTTCTGCAATTCTTCCCACAATTGCTATGAAGTTTCCAAGTTATGAAAATGTAACAGCCCAGTCCCGAGAATAAGGACGGGGTTGTTGTGAAGAAAAATAGAAGAAAATAGGTAGGTTAACTAGAAATCCAGGGGGGTGTTTTTAGAATTGAACTAAGTTAGTGCCTCAAAATCTTAGGCAACTTAACTTTATGACTTGGAAGAACTATCATTTTCAACGAATCAAAAAGGGTTAAAGGGTTCAATCAAGTCGAAGAAATGCCTAATCATAGGACAATCGAAATTTAAATAAAATCCAATGACAAACAGATAGGAATTTGACTCTTTAGAAAAACAAGACCTCTTCATAGGTCACAATAACTAAGACCCATCAATAGATTAGAGACAAGTAAATCATAATGTCCCATTCATAGGACGAAAAAAGAAAAATAACTGGAAGATAAGCAAAATTATGCTTGAACAGTAAAGCCTCTTCATAGGCGAACAACAATAACAAGCAAGCAAAACCCATTCATTGGTCAACTGAAAATGAATAGATACCAAAATGCTCAACAAATATGACTTTTCAAATAGCTCGTAATCAATAAAGGAATAATTGCTATGCCAAAAGAACATGCTTCTTCTTCTCAAAGATTTTATTGATAATTAGGAATCATAGGGTTTAAGACATGCTATTATGAAGGATCAGACCTCCTATATCAAGACTAAATACTAACATCAGAGTATTCAGCAGAAACTTAATGGAAGAAAATCACATAACCAAATAGAGCAGCAATCCAGACAACTCAGACAACCCTACCAGCAGCACATCACCAGCCTCAGCATCTCAACCTGAAAACATTTGAAAAAGAGGGCGTGAGCACTAATGTACTCAGTGGGGTGTATGAGAAAACTCTTTGATAAACTTTAGAAATATCCAATTCATAACTGGATGTATATGGAGAGCAAAATGCAAAAGGCCTCTCCATATCCACAAAAACCTTTTACTTCCTTTTCTGTAGGCCCTTCCTGGCTTAAAGCTGTTGTCTACTGCACCCTTAAGCATGCTTTAGGATAAAAGAGGGATTACCTCAAGTATCCTCCTGAGTATGCGAAGAAGTTACCCAGCAGTGACTCCCTTTACTTATCAAAGATTAAATTTTTAGTGACACGAAGTTCACAACACGATAATGCAATAAAACTGTTCTTTAAGCTCAATAATCTGCTTAGCAATAATTGAATCATAACTTTTAATATCAAAACCTTAACATTAAATTCTTAATACTTAATCCTTAACATTGAATTCTCACATTCAATCCTTAATATCAAAGCCCTAATGCTAAATCATTCTAGCATGAATCATAACCTAGATTGAAATATCTAGATTGAATTCGTTAATCAATACTATAGCCTTAATGATATAAGGGATACTATAATCAACCTACAAGGCATTTCTTACTTGAATAACCTTCCTCAATAATAATATCGATACAAAACTTAACTTATGATCATGATTGCCTATACCTCATATAAATCAACTATAAGATATCATATCAAGTCAATACATCATTTACTTAATAAAGAGCTCAAAAACAATTAGCATAATCATCTTATAACTTCCTTCCTTCCTTTCTTTTCCTTGTACAGAGACTAAACAGGCAGAGCATAAAATATTTATTGGATATTTCCCTTGCCCTATCATACTTCTAGAGATTACTAGCTTAAACCATATACTTGGTGTAGAATCACCCACCTCGATAACGAGCACCTCGATAACAAGCACGTGGACGAAGTAATGAGCTGAAAATCCTTCCTCGGGTCTCCTCGGGGTTCACCTCCTCTTACGAAAGTCAATCATCGACTTGCGGCCTTATTCAAGATCCTAACAAGAAATCAAAATGATATCTAAACCATTGACCCTTAACTATGATTTAAAATATGAGAATTAAAGGGTTTGAACGTCCGAAATTGCTCCGCGGCGTCGACGGCAGCATGCGGCGGCGATCCCTCATCTCCTCTACTCTCGACTCTACTCTACTCTCTCTCTGATAAAAATGAGCCAAGCAAAGAAGAGGATGATCCGGAGCTTCAATTTAGAGGTCCAATGACGCTCTTGTGAGCCAAGAAGTTACCAGCGTATCTACAAGCTTCAATAAGGCACAAGTTCGAGATACATGAAGATGAAGTGTCAAGCAGCCCGAGATTGATCACCATGCTATCCATTGGTGAAGAAGAAGGAAGCATGAAGATGTGAGAAGAATAATCACGCCATTTGGACGTGTGCATGCAAAGGTGGCAAGATTAATTATAACATGGGCCACGAAATTAATCATATTAATTCAGCCCATTTTTGTGATTAATTAAGTCCAAATAGGCGAGAATAATGAAGCCCAAGTCCATTGGAATTTATCCTTATCTAGTTAGATTTTAGATAGATTTTTCTTATCTTATTTTTGGTATCTTTTGATTTTATCATAGTTTGATTAGGAATAGATATTTTCAGCCTTATCATGTTATTTAGGCCTTAATTTTCGTCCATACTCTCTCCTATAAATAGGAGTACCATTTGTTACATTAAAAGTTAGACAATTGCAAGAAATAAAGAGTTATTCTCAATCTCTCTCACGATCCTTCGGTTGATCAAACTTTTATCTACAATTCTATTGTTCTAGCAAATCAATAGTCTTATTTAGGTTCTTCAGGGTATAATTAAGTACTTGGGAGAATTGCTATCCGGAGAAGCTAGACGTGCGCGTTCGGGTTTTCAACACGGGTTGGCCGAATTTAGTCGATTCCACAACATACATCACCGCCGCTCATCCAATCAATTCCGACGACCACCACCGCCAATTCCAGCCATACCACCGTGATTCCAGCTACCTCAAGTCATTCCAAGAGTCTACATTGAGTGATAGTCGAGTCTACGTTATCTAGTAAGTTCTTTAATCATTCGAGTCTTGTTCATTTCTAGTCGAGTCTTTTTGTGTTTTCTCTTTATTCGTATTGATCCCTTACGCATCTGACGTTGTTCCATTCCTAAGCTTCCACATATTTCATCTGTGTCATGTCTCATAGGTCCCGGGTCACATCATAAATTGGTATCAAGAGCCACGTCGGTTTATATCGTTCGTGGTTCAATATGTTATTTTTGTTCATTTTCTCATTTTGAGTCTTTCGATTTGTATTCCCTGGATTGTTCATTGAATAAAAAAAACAAAAAAAAGAAGTAAAGCTTCGGCAATAAAAAAAATCGCCGATAAAAAAAAATGAAAATTCAGTTTGAATTCTTGTGTTATTGATTTACTTTCCTTGTTTTTAGATTTGTTTCCATATATTTAGGAATCCTTAGATTGTGTTTACATTGGTCATACCCGTCTAAAAGTCTCTGTCCTTATCTACTAGATTTGTTTCCTTGTTTAGATTTCTTTCCATACTCACCCATATCTAATCAAGATCTTTCATCCTTATCTACCATATTTTCGAGTCCTACATTCCTTGGGGTTTGAAATTTTCTGCTTGTGTACATCTACATCCGGTTCACCTTATACACCACATAGTCCATACACCCGTACACTCGTACACCTGTGGTCCATATACACCATCTACCTGAATTACTCATTCCACATGCCTACTTCTACTCTTAGCAACCTTCCAGCTTGATTTTATCCGTTGGAGCTTGAAGAAGACCCAGAGGAGCTAGTCAAGAGAAGCTGCTGAATTTTTCGATCAATCCACCCCCCAAATTTTCACTCCACACGTGCACCACATCAATTTGAGAGATATACACGAGTAGAAAAATTAAGAGTGCTATACACAAGCATTTGTGAGAAATTGTGAGGTTCTATTCCACTTTTTCTTCACGTTTGTTCGTTTTGCAGGATAAATGGCTATAGCTCAGCTACCACAACTAGATCAACGGGAAAATATTTTATACACCCGCTGTTCCATCCAAGACAAAATTTGTTCCATGATTATTGACAGTGGTAGTTTTGTTAACGCCATTAGTCAATATGCAGTGGACAAGCTCGGCCTAGTACCACAGAAGCATCCCAAGCCCTATAAGTTGCAGTGGTTTACAGATAGTGATGAATTCAGAGTCACAAATCAGGTAAGTGTCAGATTTACTATTGGTCGATATACTGACACTGTTTTATGTGATGTCATCCCTATGGAGGCAACCCACATTCTTCTAGGTCGACCGTGGCAATTCGATCGAAGAACAGTGCACGATTGTCGCGCCAACACTTATTCCTTTGCTTGGAATGGACGGACCACCATACTAAGGTCTTTAGCGCCTGAGGACGTCATTGAGGATCAGAAGTGGATGCAAGAAAAGTTTAAAGCTGAAAGGGAAAGGAAGGCCGCAGCTACCGAGTGCGAATCAATCGCCACCGTCCCTAGCCCTACTTTGACACCGTTAGAGTCTTTTTCACATCAAGACATATCGTCTAGTTCATCCAACGCAGATCACCAGTTAAATTCAGATATGATAAGTGAAGCTACAATTCCGTCCCAGCCCATATGCATTGATCTCACACTTGATTCGGGTAAGTTGGATAATCTGTTAATTTCTCAGAACAGTGCTACTAATGATCTTGTGTTTTCTAGTGATGTGCAGATCGAGAAGAGAGAGTTCGAGATTGAGCAGCCTGGAATAGCTACATTCAACCCTGATGGTAGCTCGGAAGAAGTTTCCAACTCTCAAGAAGAGATCAACGAAGAGCTGAAGTTGGAGCATGATGATGTTCGACTTAGAGATCAGCTTGTTATAGATAAGTCGTCCAACACCCACGTTGCTTATCTTAAGGACGTGTTACATGAAATCGAGAGAGGTAAGTACCGTCTATCTTATTCTAGCATTGATAGGTATTTGATGTGTATAGTTGAATCCATGTTCCTTTTTAGAATTAATTTAACATTTGGATTTGACTTGAATTGCGTGAAAAGGCTGGATAGTAGAGAGCCATTGTTTGTTCCAACCAAGTGTAAGATACGAGCATGGTACTTGAATTCGATTAGTTTGTGTTTTTCCATTGCTCGTTTGAAACCTATTCATAGTATTGAACATTCTAGAATTTGCATCATTGTTTATTATACCATGTTGGATCCATTATATGTTACACGTTGGATTGTTGATTGTTTTATTGAGTGTTGTGCTGATGCATTGTCGAGAAGGTACGTTCTCTTGAACCTTATGTATGCTAAGATGTTAGGATTTGATGCAATTAAGGAGCTATATTCGAGTGATGATTATTTTGCACCGATCTATGCTACTTGCTGCACTAAGTCTCGGTCATTTAAAGGATTTTTCGTGCATGAGGGTTTTTGTTCAAGGGTTCACAGTTATGCATTCCTAAGTCTTCTATGCGTGAGTTGTTAATTCTGGAGTCGCATGCGGGAGGTTTAATGGGTCACTTTGGTGTGTCTAAAACGTTAAACTTGCTATATGAACATTTCTTTTGGCCACGTATGAAGCATGATGTTGAGAATGTGTGTAGTAGATGTGTTACATGTAGGAAATCAAAATCTACCTCACACCCGTTTGGTTTATACACGCCTCTACCAGCCCCGTCTTCACCGTGGATTGATTTATCTATGGATTTCATACTTTGTTTACCACAGTCTAGATTTGGTCGAGATAGTATTTTTATGGTTGTTGATAGGTTTTCCAAGATGGCACATTTCATAGCTTGTAGGAAAACCGATGATGTTGTTCATATTGCCAACTTATTTTTTGTACATGTTGTTCATTTGCATGGAATACATATAACTATTGTTAGTGATAGGGATTCTAAGTTTCTTGCACATTTCTGGCGAGTTTTATGGGGTAAATTAGGTACCAAATTGTTGTTTTCTACTGCATGTCATCCACAAACTGATGGACAAACTGAAGTAGTTAATCGCACTTTAGGTACTTTGCTGCGTTCTTTAGTTAAAAACAACTTGAAATCGTGGGAAGATTGTTTGCCATATGCTGAATTTGCTTACAATCGGGTTGTGCATTCATCTACTAATATGTCCCCATTCGAGGTTGTTTATGGTTTTAATCCGCTAACGCCTACTGATCTTTTACCTTTACCTGTTGAGCATCTAATGAGTATTAAAGGTACAAGAAAAGCGGATCAAGTGAAGGAGATGCATAAGAAAATACGTGCGCGTATTGAGGCAGTTGGCGCACGCAATGCAGTCGAAAAGAACAAACGGCGCAAACCGATGATCTTTCAGCCCGGAGATCGCATTTGGATTCATTTGAGTCCCGGACGGTTTCCTAACTTGAGGAAATCGAAATTGATGCCTAGAGGAGATGGACCGTTCACTGTGTTGAGTCGAGTCAATGACAATGCATATCGCATTGATTTACTCGGTGAGTACAAGTGTTCATCTACATTCAATGTTGCTGACTTATCTTCCTTTTCTGTAAATGATGAGTTCGATAATGATGAGCCTGTGAATTCGAGGACGAAATCTTTTCAGCAGGGGGAGAATGATGAAAATGAGCCAAGCAAAGAAGAGGATGATCCGGAGCTGCAATTTAGAGGTCCAACGACGCACTTGCGAGCCAAGAAGTTACAAGTATATCTACAAGCTTCCATAAGGCACAAGTTCAAGATACATGAAGATGAAATGTCGAGCAGCCCGAGATTGATCACCATCCTGTCCATTAGTGAAGAAGAAGGAAGCATAAAGACGTGAGAAGAAGAATCACGCCATTTGAACGCGTGCATGAAGAGTTCTACGCGTTTGCATGGGAATCCGACAAGTTGCTGTTTTTCATGCAAAGGTGGCAAGATTAATTATAACATGGGCCATGAAATTAATTAAGTCCAAATAGGCGAGAATAATGAAGCCCAAGTCCATTGGGATTTATCCTTATCTAGTTAGATTTTAGATAGATTTTTCTTATCTTATTTTTGGTATCTTTTGATTTTATCCTAGTTTGATTAGGAATATATATTTTCAGCCTTATCATGTTATTTAGGCCTTAATTTTCGTCCATACTCTCTCCTATAAATAGGAGTACCATTTGCTACATTAAAAGTTAGACAATTGCAAGAAATAAAGAGTTATTCTCAATCTGTCTCACGATCCTTCGGTTGATCAAACTTTTATCTACAATTCTATTGTTCTAGCAAATCAATAGTCTTATTTAGGTTCTTCAGGGTATAATTAAGTACTTAGGAGAATTTCTATCCGGAGAAGCTAGACGTGCGCGTTCGGGTTTTCAACACGGGTTCGCCGAATTTAGCCGATTCCACAACATACATCACCGCCGCTCATCCAATCAATTCCGCGACCACCACCGCCAATTCCAGCCATACCACCGTGATTCCAGCCACCTCAAGTCGTTGCAAGAGTCTACATCGATTCATAGTCGAGTCTACATTATTTAGTAAGTTCTTTAATCATTCGAGTCTTGTTCGTTTCTAGTCGAGTCTTTTTGTGTTTTCTCTTTATTCGTATTGATCCCTTACGCATCCGACGTTGTTCCGTTTCTAAGCTTCCGCATATTTTGTCCGTGTCATGTCCCATAGGTCCCGAGTCACATCACTCTCTCTCTCTCTACTATATACGGAAATGGGGATTGAGAGGGTTCGGTGCAAGAAAAACTGAAGGGGAGCTGCTATATTTATAGGGAAAATTAAGGCTTCCCCTGGGAGCTACTGCAGTGCAACTATAGCACCCCAAACCCAGATGAATGAAGGTGCTAATTGAACACACACGAAAGAAGAAAATCCCATAGAAAAATTTTCAAATAGAGCAATCAAGTTAAGATTTGCTATGCCAAAAGAGCTTACGTTTACTAGTCAAACACCAAGAAATAATATATTTGACTAGTCAAGAACCAATAGAAATAGACCTTAAGAAAACTGACTGGTCAACCACATCAAAACAATAATAGTTAATTCATGGAAACATAACATGACCAAAACTCTCATAGGCGTATACGTGGCAAAAGTCAAGGCTCGGCGAAAGCATAGAATTTAAGAGCAATTCAATTGCCATCAACAAAATATACAGCGGAAGCATATGAATCATATAATAGTTTGACCATAAATAATAAATTCAAAAGACAGTCAACTATAAAACAAAAGGGTCCTCATTGGTCCACATCCGCCACCGGCCATCATCAACTACCTGAAAAACATTTTAAATAATGGGACTGAGTGCCAGAAAATACTCTATGGATATACTCATACATTCGTCCCATGACCTTAACTATAAAATAATGACAACTTAACCACTATACTAAATGATTTTACACTATATAAAGCAAACTATTTTAATTAAATAGCTTCATAAATGTTGTGAATTAAAAAATACACAAAAAAAGAATTAAAATTGCATCAAATGATTTTGAACCCTGGACCCCCTAAACACAAATAGAACACTTAACCATTAGGCTAAGTCCTATTTTCAAAATTAATACTCCATAATTAATTATATATATAGTCCAGAAAGCTCTTATGATAAAAAGATTAAAAATGAATAAAAATTACTTCAACAAGATTCAAACCATAGACCTCTCAATTATTAATCTGAACACTAACCATTAAACCATATGTTATTTTCGAAATTTAAATGATGTTATTAATTATATAAGGTTTAAAATCATCTTATATAAAATAATTAAAATGAAATAAAACTGCATTAGGATGGTTCGAACTCTTACCCTTTTAATTAACAAATCTAAACCTATCCATTAAGCTAGATACAATTTTAAAAATATATAGCCTGATTTTAATTAATTAAATTTGAAACAGAGGACATTAATACAATAAAAGAGATTTAAAAATGCATGTAAGAAGATTTGAATCTTAGGCCTTTTAGTATTAATTTAAACATCAACCATTCGACTACACAAACCTTATGGAAATATTATCATATGCTCTTTATTAAATAGTTTCATAGATCTCTTTTAAATAAAAATTAAATAAATGAAAATAAGAATAAAAATACAATAAAAATAAAAGAAAAACACACTCACAAACACATCCAGAAACACAAGCACACACCCAGATTAATCAACACACACACACACCCCTAAACTCACGGCCAACACATACACACATACAAACCGATTCCATTTTTTTTGTTTTCTTTTTTTCGTTTTCTTTTCATCTCATCAATACACCATTTAGCATCTAAAGTTTTCAAAAACACCAAGAACACCATAAATAAAATTAAAGATATATTATAAAGTTATCCATCCAAAATAGCCCTTAAATTACAATATATATACTAAAATCAAAAATAAAGTTGAAATATAAAGAAAGAAATGAGGTATTAAAACCACCCATTTTTAGATCCGAAAATCAGAAACCTCAACCTCAAAATCTCTTAAAAATAATCGAAGAACAAGAAAGAGGAGAAGAACAGGAATCCAAAAATGTAATTGCATGTTAAAAAGGTCGCCGAAATTTTTCCGACCGACGGCTCTAGCGGCGATAACGGCGGCGGGGGAGAGGGAAGGCGAGAGGGAGGAGAAATGGAGTGATGAGGTCGAGCTAGGCAAAAAAGAGGATGATCCAGAGCTGTAATTGAGAGGTCCTATGACGCGTTTGCGAGCGAAGAAGTTACAAGCTTATTTACAAGCTTCCGTACGTCGCAAATTCGAAATGTATGAAGATGAAGTGAAGGGCAGCTCCAGATTGATCACCATGCTATCTATTGATGATGAAGAAGGAAGCATGAAGATGTGACAAGAAAAATCACGCCATTTGGACGTGTGCATGAAGAGTTCTACGCGTTTGCATGGGAATCCGACAAGTTGCTGTTTTTCATGCAAAGGTGGCATGAATAATACATGATATGAGCCACGAATTATTTATGATTCATTGCAGCCCATATTGTGTTTAGTAAAGGTCCAATAGGTGAGATTTGAGAGGCCCAAGGTAGTTAGGATTTATCCTTATCTAGTTAGATTTTTGTTATCTTATTTTTGGTATCTTTTGATTTTATCCTAGATTGATTAGGATTAGTTTTGGACTGATTTTTATCACTTAATTAGGTCTAAATTTTCGTGCCCTATGTCATCTATAAATAGTGGATCCATTTGTTACATTAAAAGTCAGACAATTGTAAGAAATAAAGAGTTATTCTCAATCTGTCTGATGATCCTTCGGTTGATCAACTATTTACATACAATTCTATTGTTCTAGCAAATCAGTAGTCTTAATCAAGTTCTTCAGGGTACAATCGTGACTTGGGAGAATTGCTATCCGGAGAAGCTAGACGTGCGCGTTCGAGTTGTTTCAACAAGGGTTCGCCGAATCTTTCCAATCCACAACACCAACATCGCCGCCGATATCCTTCCACCACCGACGTTCGCCACCTTGCTAGCCATCATCGCCGTGATTCCAGCCACCACCGTGTCCTATTCGTGTTTGTCATCGAGTCCTTGTTTGTCGTCCGTATTCCTAGTAAGTTCTATATCTGTTCGAGTCCTAATTAGTCCTCCATAGTTTCGATCTTTTCCCTTTCATCTTGGTATTGTGTTTTGCTTGGTATTGTCATAGTCTAAGGTCCTTAGTTCAAGTCTAATTCAGGTTGTTATTCATATATTATTAAGTCTAAATTGTTTGTTTAGTTGAGTTGTAATTTAATTCATTGTCGTGTCGTATTGTTCTCTTACGCATCCGACGTTATTCCGTTCCTTAGCTTCCGCATATTTAGTCTTTGTCGTGTCCTATAGGTCCTGGGTTACATCATAAATTGGTATCGAGAGCCACGTCGGTTCTTATCGTTCGTGGTTCAATACGTCAATTTCTATTCGTTTTATCATTTTGAGTCTTTCGAGTTGTAACTTGCATATTCATTGATAAAAAAAAGAGAGAAAAGGAGCAAAGGGATCGAATCCCTACAGCAAAAAAAAATAGTCAAAAAAAAAATGAAAATTCAGATTTGTTTCTTGTTATTTCAACTATTTAGTGTCTTTCCTGGTTAGATAGATTGGTTTCCATCCTAGATAGATACTTAGGGATTTTTAAATTGTGTCCATACTTGGTAAAACACATCCAAAAGTCTCTTACCTTATCTTCTAGATTTCTTTCCTTGTTTTTAGATTTCTTTCCATCCTCATCCATATCTTCCATACTTATCCACCCATATTTTGAATCCTACCATCTATAGGGTTCGAAATTTTCCAGCTCAATTACACATACACCCGGTTCACCATATGTCCACCACATAGTCCATACACCCGTACACCCATACACCCGTACACCCGTACACCCGTACACCCGTGGTCTACATACACCAAAATCAGCAGGTTTACATACTCCACACGCCTACTTCTACTCTTAGCAACCTTCCGGCTTAATTTTATCCGTTGGAGCTTGAAGAAGACCCAGAGGAGCTAGTCAAGAGAAGCAGCTATTTTCGATCAACCCACCCCCCATATTTCACTTCTTTCACACGTGCACTACATACTTGAGAGATACACGAGTGGAAAAATCAAGAGAGACATACACGAGCGTTTGTGAGGAATTGTGAGGTTCTACTTTGCTTTCTCTTCACGTTTGTTCATTTTGCAGGTACTATGAAGAAAGGTACCACAGGAGAGTCTTTAGAGCTGCCCACAGGTGAGCCTAGATCGCCTAATACCCCAGAAGATACATCATACACGTCCAATACAGCTTGGGACGCGAAGTACAACTTTGATGCTATGGCACAGTACTTCAGACGGGAGAACCAAATGATGAAGGATAACTTCAACAATCAGATTGCCGAGCTGACTGAAGAGATCCAAAGACTTAAAGCTCAACCATTTGAGCACCAAACAGTCCAAGGCAACACAGAGAGGCAGCTCGAGCCTCAGGCTGAGCCTGAAAACCGACGCAAGTCGCCACAGCAGCCTCAAGCCGCAGCCAGGCCGCCTCCAAGGTAAGAATTCAAACAACACCATGACTATGGGTTCGAATATGATGATGCCACCAGTGGTTATGAAGCCGATTTCATACCACAAGGACAGGACGACTACAATAACCGACCCCGTGCACCTCATTGGCGTGCAAATCGAGAAGAAGGAATGCTCAACAACATCAAGATGAGCATCCCTGAGTTTGAAGGCCTTCACGACCCCGATATCTACTTAGATTGGGAGTGTAAGGTAGAAAAGATCTTTGCATGCTATGACTTTTCAGAAGTCAAGAAAGTACAGCTCGCATGCTTAGAGTTTAGAGATTACGCAGCCTCATGGTGGGAAATGCAGCAGGATCGACGCCGCAGAAATAGGAATCCTCCCATTGACACTTGGGAAGAAATGAAGGCGTTGATGCGTGGGCATTTCATTCCAGTTCATTATGAGAGAGAGCTCGAGAAGAAGCTCAACCGGATCAAACAAGGCACACGATCCATAGAAGAATATCACAAGGAGTTGGAGACTGTCTTGAACCGAGTCGGGAAGCAGGAAACCTTAAATGCTACCATCATTCGGTACATTAAAGGTATGAATCCTGATATTGCATGTGAAGTCGAGTTAAGAGACTTCCACAGTGTTGAGAGAATGGTGCAGTACGCGTCGATTGTAGAAAAGCAGCTGAGAGAAGGCCGACGTCGATCACATCACAGTGCAGCCCCTACACACCAACCTTGGAATCGGGCAGCCCCTAGTTCGACGTCATCTGACGCCTCACGACCGCGAGGTCCTCCAGAACAGCTCGTTCGACGTTTTGATCGCACTACACCGTAGTCTAGTCGTAGACCCGAGCCTACACCACCTGTTCAGCCAAGGCCGAACCCTACACGGCCTCCACCAAGTACGACGCCCCCTAATGCAGCCCCTAATCAAGCTCGTGACATTCAATGTCACAAATGTCAAGGTTGGGGCAAATTTAAGCTCAATGTCTAAACCGGTGAGTTTTGTACTTAACAGAATCGAATGAAGTCGAATCAGCCAGTGAGGATGAACAAGAGCCAGAGGGTGATGCCACAGTTGAAGAAGAAGTCGAGAATGATGCAGCACATAAAGACATCGATCCGGAAGTTCAACAAGTTAGTTTGGTCACAATACGGAGTTTGAGCATCATTCGAGAAGAAGAACAAGAACACCAACGGGAAATCATCTTCTACACCCGTGCAGTGATTAAAGGTCACATTTGTTTGATGATTATTGATAGTGGCAGCGTGATTAATGCCATTAGTCAATACGCAGTGGAAAAGCTTGGTCTAACAGTTGAACAACACACGAGTCCCTACAGATTACAGTGGCTCATCAATAGAGGCGAGATTCGCGTGGTGCATCTGGTAAGTGTCTCGTTCTCAATCAATAAGTTTTTGGACACTGTCTTGTGCGACGTCATCCCTATGGATGCAGCACACTTGTTGTTAGGCAGACCTTGGTAGTTTGATCGATGTGTTGTACACGATGGGCGATTAAATACCTACACAGTCGACTTAGATGGCCGGACTAGTACATTGAGACCATTACCACCTAAAGTCATTGCTGTGGATCAGCAACGCATGCAAGAGAAGTTCAAAGAGGAAAAGGCGAAGCAAGTAGCCGCGAAACGAGCCCCGAAGGCCTCGGCCGCCGCCTCTATGGCCGGACAGCTCTCGGCCGTGCCTCCTCAGATCGGACAGCCCCTTGTCGTCCCTTCTCCCTCATCCATTCCTACTCAGTCGGACTCCTTAGCAGTGGGAAAGAAGATTGAATCGAGTTCTAGCAAGCCTCATGCAAAGAGCTTGTTTATTTCGGTTAAAGGAGTTCAGAAAGCCGTGAAAGCACGTATGCCGCTTGTCCTACTTACATTTAAGAGCAGTGCTACTAACGATTGTTTGTCTAATGATGTGCAACCCTTACTTGATTAGTTTAAGGACGTATTTCCTGATGAAATACCCGGCGGACTTCCTCTAGTTCGAGGGATCGAGCACCAGATCGACTTCGTGTCCGGAGCCGTGCTACCCAACCAACCAGCCTATAGGACGACCCCTGATGAGACTAAAGAGATCGATAGGCAAGTCAAGGAGCTGTTGAAGAAGAAGCAGATCCGTGAGAGTTTGAGCCCGTGCGCCGTTCCTGTGATTCTAGTGCCAAGAAGAACAACGAATGGCGTATGTGCATGGATTGTAGAGTAATTAATAAAATCACGGTAAAGTATCATTTTCCCATCCTTAGATTAGATGACATGCTTGATGAGTTGTCTGGATCGCGCATCTTTTCTAAAATTGATCTGCGTTCTAGTTATTTTCAAGTACGTATGCATCAAGGTGATGAGTGGAAAACTGCATTTAAGACAAAACATGGTTTCTATGAGTGGCTTGTTATGCCTTTTGGTCTCACTAATGAACCAAGCACATTTATGCGTTTGATGAATCATGTTTTGCGTGAAGTAATTGGTAAATATGTTGTTGTGTATTTTGATGGCATCCTGATTTATAGTGACACGATACACACACATATGCAGCACCTAAGACATGTGTTCGAGCTTCTTAGAGGTTCGAAATTATATGGAAATTTGTCTAAGTGCTCATTTTGTATCAATGAAGTCGTATTTCTCGGCTTTGTTGTGAGTGAACGTGGTATAGAAGTAGACCGTTCCAAAATCAAGGCGATTGAGGAATGGCCGACTCCTAAGACCGCAAGTGATGTGCGATCTTTTCACGGCCTTGCTGGCTTTTATCGTCGCTTTATGCGCGATTTTTCCAGCATAGCTGCGCCGCTTACCGAGTTAAGCAAGAAAGATCGAAAGTTTGAATGGGGTCCTGTTCAAGACCATGCGTTTAACACTTTAAAAGCCTGTTTGTGTAAAGCACCTGTTCTTACTCTTCTGGACTTTAATAAAACTTGTGAGATTGAATGTGATGCCTCGGGCAAAGGGGTTGGTGCTATTTTGATGCAGGAACAGCGTCTAGTCGCCTCTTTCAGTGAAAAGCTCCAAGATGCAGCCCTTCGTTATTCGACTTATGATAAGGAGCTGTACGCACTCAAGAGAGCTTTAGATACATGGCAGTACTATTTATGGCCTAAGCAGTTTGTGATTCACACGGACCACGAGAGTTTAAAGATCTTGAAAGGCCAACAAAATATGAACAAGCGTCATGCACGATGGGTAGAATTTATGGAGTCCTTTCTGTACGTCATCAAGTACAAGAAAGGAGCTGAAAATGTCATTGTTGATGCCTTGTCTCGAAGATACGTTCTCTTGAACCTTATGCATGCTAAGATGTTAGGATTTGATGCAATTAAGGAGTTGTATACATGTGATGAGTTTTTCGCACCGATCCATGCTACTTGTTGCACAAAATCACGAGCACATGATAGTTTTTACGTGCATGAGGGATTTTTGTTCAAGGGATCTCAGTTGTGTATTCCTAAGTCGTCTATGCATGAGTTGCTAATTTTGGGAGTCGCATCGGGAGGTTTAATGGGTCACTTTGGTGTGTCTAAAATGTTAAACTTGCTGCATGAACATTTCTTTTGGCCACGTATGAAGCATGATTTTGAGATTGTGTGTAGTAGATGTGTTACATGTAGGATGTCGAAATCTACCTCACACCTGTTTGGTTTATACACACCTCTACCAGCCCCATCTTCTCTGTGGATTGACTTATCTATGGATTTCATACTTGGTTTGCCGCGGTCTAGATCTGGTCGAGACTCTATATTTGTAGTGGTTGATAGGTTTTCCAAGATGTCTCATTTCATTGCATGTAGGAAAACTGATGATGCCGTACACATCGCCAATTTGTTCTTTATCCATGTTGTGCGTTTACATGGAATACCTAGAACTATTGTTAGTGATAGGGATTCTAAGTTTCTTGCACATTTTTGGCGTGTACTTTGGGGAAAATTAGGTACCAAATTGTTATTTTCTACTGCATGTCATCCACAAACTGAAGTAGTTAATCGCACTTTAGGTACCTTGTTGCGTTCTTTAGTTAAAAAGAACTTGAAATCGTGGGAAGATTGTTTGCCATATGATGAATTTGCTTACAATCGAGTTGTGCATTCATCTACTAATATGTCTCCATTCGAGGTTGTTTATGGTTTTAATCCGCTAACGCCTACTGATCTTTTGCCTTTACCTGTTGAGCATCTAACAAGTGTTAAAGGTACAAGAAAAGCGGATCATGTGAAGGAGATGCATGAAAAGGTACGTGCGTGTATTAAAGCAGTTGGCGCACGCAATGCAATCCAAAAGAACAAAAGGCGCAAACTGATGATCTTTCAGCCCGGAGATCGAGTTTCGATTTATTTGAGTCCCGAACGGTTTCCTAACTTGAGAAAGTCGAAATTGATGCCTAGAGGAGATGGACCATTCACCGTGTTGAGTCGAGTCAATGACAATGCATATCGCATTGATTTACCCGATGAGTACAAGTGTTCATCTACATTCAATGTTGCTGACTTGTCTCCCTTTTCTGCAGATGATGAGTTCGATGATGATGAGCTTGTGAATTCGAGGATGATTTCTTTTCAGCAGGGGGGAATGATGAGGTCGAGCTAGGCAAAGAAGAGGATGATCCGGAGCTGCAATTGAGAGGTCCTATGATGCGTTTGCGAGCGAAGAAGTTACAAGCTTATTTGCAA
This sequence comes from Perilla frutescens, assembly GCA_026008535.1. Classification (NCBI taxonomy): domain Eukaryota; kingdom Viridiplantae; phylum Streptophyta; class Magnoliopsida; order Lamiales; family Lamiaceae; genus Perilla; species Perilla frutescens. Next base: position 39,588,010 of record BRKX01000019.1, read on the forward strand.
GCTTCCGTACGTCGCAAATTCGAAATGCATGAAGATGAAGTGAAGGGCAGCTCGAGATTGATCTCCATGCTATCTATTGATGATGCAGATGGAAGCATGAAGACGTGAGAAGAAGAATCACGCCATTTGGACGTGTACATAAAGAGTTCTATGCGTTTGCATGGGAATCCGACAAGTTGCTGTTTTTCATGCAAAGGTGGCAAGAATAATACATGATATGGGCCACGAATTATTTATGATATATTGCAGCCCATATTGTGTTTATTAAAGGTCCAATAGGCGAGATTTGAGAGGTCCAAAGTAGTTAGGATTTATCCTTATCTAGTTAGATTTTTGTTATCTTATTTTTGGTAACTTTTGAGTTTATCCTAGATTGATTAAGATTAGTTTTGGACTGATTTTTATCACTTAATTAGGTCTAAATTTTCGGACCCTATGTCACATATAAATAGGGGATCCATTTGTTACATTAAAAGTCAGACAATTGCAAGAAATAAAGAGTTATTCTCAATCTGTCTCACGATCCTTCGGTTGATCAACTATTTACATACAATTCTATTATCGTAGCAAATCAATTGTCTTAATCAAGTTCTTTAGGGTACAATCGTGACTTGGGAGAATTGCTATCTGGAGAAGCTAGACGTGCGCGTTCGAGTTGTTTCAACACGGGTTCGCCGAATCTTTCCAATCCACAACACCAACATCGCCGTCGATATCCTTCCACCGCCGATGTTCGCCACCTTGCTAGCCATCATCACAGTGATTCCAGCAACCACCATGTCCTATTCGTGTTCTTCATCGAGTCCTTGTTCGTCGTCCGTATTTCTAGTAAGTTCTATATCTGTTCGAGTCCTAATTAGTCCTCCATAGTTTCGATCATTTCCCTTTCTTCTTGGTATTGTGTTTTGCTTGGTATTGTCATAGTCTAAGGTCCTTAGTTCGAGTCTAATTCAGGTTTTTATTCTTATATTATCGAGTCTAAATTGTTCGTTTAGTTGAGTTGTAATTTAATTCATTGTCGTGTCGAATTGTTCCCTTACGCATCTAACGTTGTTCCGTTCCTTAGGTTCCGCATATTTAGTCTTTGTCGTGTCCCATAGGTGCTGGGTCACATCAGGGAGAGAGAAGAGAGGGGTGGTGACCTAAAAGTGGATCCTCCAAAATTAGTTTCTATGGATTCGTATCGATGAGCACTATCATCTACCATATTCGATCATCTAGTTCCGATAACTATAGGGCTCGGAAATAATATAAAACAAAAATGGGCTAAAAAGCCCATAAATTGGGCCTCAACATTAAAATGCCTAAATTTATTCATTTGGGCCATGAAATCATAATTAAAATACGGTTGGGCCTATTATTAAATCTTGGGGTGTTACAGCAACAATACTGCTTACGAAATTCCGGATTCGATTAAAACGTGCTTTATTTAGTGGCGAGGTCCAAATGACCTCATTCACGAAATTCAAAAATACCGGGAGGTTCGATGGCACTATTGAACCAACTTAACTCAGGGTAAAGAACAAGTCGTCTTGAAGGAAAATGAGAAAAGATTCTCTTTTCAAATATAGAATTACTATTCCACACAAGGGACAAATAAAATTCCAGAGCGTTCAATTGACCTCAGAAAGAAAATTAAGGAACGCCAACGGATTCTTTGAGATATTTCCTATAGGGTAGGCTTGAAGAAACAAGGCTCGAGTCAACATATGAGATTTCACAAATTTCTAATGATCGCGCTCCTACAGAAAAACACTATTCACGCTCTTACTCTATGCGCTTTTCATCGCCGGGACCACAAACGACCTCAAATTGAAAATCTGAAAGTACTGACCAACTCCTTAGGTCGATACCTTCCAAACGTGACAAAAATCAGCCATAACTGAGCCGGAATCAAACTTCTCGAAAAGATGATTTTATGAAAAATTACCCCTAAAATCGTGGTTTACAACCAAATTACATCCTTACTTAGGCTCCAATTATTTTCTTAAATTTTCTAAATAGGTTCTGAAAACTTGGGGTGTTACAGAAAACCCCTAGCTACTTATTTTATCATCGAGTTACTTATCCAGTTAAACACAATATAATCTACCCTTAACCACTGCATGTAATCAACAAAATCCTTTCTAGGTTCAGGTAGAGTTCCATCTATTTATTCCTATTCTGTTCCTAGATAGGAGGCCTCTCTTGATTGCCACATACCAACTATGGAAATTGTGTCCATCAAATAAATCTGCGATAAGAGACATTACCAGGGTGCTCGCTAGGAGCAATATAAAGTTCGTCATTGGCCAAGGATTGATTATTTGTGTGTTCCATCTTGGTATAACCCACTTATAGACCATCGGAGTGTTCGCGATTGTTGTTGATGTTTCTCTATGGAGTGGAATCAACCTCAGAGGTAGCAGGATTCGGCGTATGTAGCCCACTCTACTTTGCTCACCTCGTTTGAGATGATTATTCACCGCGAAGCTAAGCTCTTCATTGTGCGCTTGCCTCTATGAGAATTGAGTATTTTTCTTTGTCATGTTCGATTGATCAAACAAGAAAATAAATGAGGATCAATCAGCCGATTCAAATGGCTTAGAGTAATGAAATCAAAAATCAAATCGAGAAATCGAACTATAGAGTGGCTCTGATACCATGTTAAATCTGAGATAGAATCATTTGGAGGAGAAAATGTTAAAGAGTAATTGTAACTGTAATGACTCATTAGCTTCCTAAGTAGTTAATCTAAGTTATTACTAGGAACTTAATGAGGTGCATCTATTTGGCTTCTTGTGTCTGTTTCATCTACCTTAAATACTATGTAAATTGATGCATTAATAATCAAGTATCATCAATTGAAATCAAAGGCAAGAGCAGTAGCTTTGCCACACTTTACGTATTATCTGTATTTTCTACCTTCTTGATCAAAATCCCCAACAAGTTTGGTATCAGAGCACAGGTTGATGGCCAATATGTCTGCAAGTTCAAATTCCGTTTTTTCATATACAACAAGCCAAATTCTAATTTTTGATGGTAAACATTATGACTATTGGAATTCTCAGATGGAGACTATTTTTCTTTCACAAGATCTTTGGGATGTGATCAAAGAAGGCTATGAGGATCCTACAGATGAAGAAAAGTCGAAGGAACACAAAGAGAATGTGAAGAAGAATGTTATGGCATTAAGGATTATTCAGCAAGGTATAAGTAAATCCATTTATCCTAGAATCTTTGGTACAAAAAAGGCTAAAGATGCATGGGAAACTCTAAAAATAGAGTTCCAATGATCTGAAAAAGTGATTGCAATTAAGTTACAATCCTTATGGAGTCTATTTGACAATCTGTCAATGAAAGAGAGTGAGTTTGTAAAGGATTTCTTCTCTAGAATTGCTGAGATTATCAATCAAATCAAAAGTTGTGGAGAAGATGTTCCGGAGAAGAAAGTGGTGGAGAAAATTTTGAGGAGTCTTCCTCAAAAGTTTGAGCACATGGTCGTTGTCATCGCCGAGACTAAAGATCTCAATAAGCTCACTCAATATGAACTTATGGGATCTTTAGAAGCACATGAGCAGAGAGTGAATAAATACAACAATCAACCTTTGGAGCAAGCTTTTCAAGAGAAAACAAATAGTTCTAAAAAAATCCATCAGCAAGGTCGTGGAGGCTCATCTCGTGGACGTTTTTCAAATAGAGGTCATGGAAGAAATTTTCCAAATGAAGGCCGAGGGAGAGAAAGGAAGGATTTCTCTTCACATCAAAACTCGGGTAATTCTAATGATGATTGTTTTGTTTGTGGAAAATCTGGTCATGAATCGAAAGATAGTTGGTAGAAATGCACTAGATGTAAAATTCCTAATCACTCTAATAAAGATTGTAGGTTTAAAAAGAACCATGAAAAAGGTGGAAAACAAGAAGCGGCTAATTCTTCACAAGCTGATGAGGACAATAAGTTGTTTTGCTCTATGTTAAATATTGAAAATTCTGGTTAGCCATGGTTCTTGGATAGCGGTTGTAGCAACCATTTGACTGGAAATGAGAAGGAGTTTCACAAACTCGAAAGCTACTCTTCTCAAGTTGAACTTGGTGATGGGAAGCAAGTAAAAATTGATGGAAAAAGAGCAATTGCTGTAGGACACCAACAGAGGTAAAAAACTCATAATTGAGGTCCATTACTCTCTCCATATTTCTCAAAATCTGTTGAGTGTTGGTGATGTGACCCGGGGCTAAATGACACAACGAGACACAAAATACGTGGAAGCTAAGGATTGAAACTACGTCGGTGAAGTAAGGGATCTATACTCGATTATCTAGATGACTAAGACTCAACTAAAATACCTAGACAATGACACACAAAATAACACAAATCCAAACAAAAAGAGGGTGTTTTGGGCAAGAATAAGGACGAGATGGTTGATGATGTTTTGGATGTGAGGTATAGGTGAAGAAGGGCTAGAGTAGATAGGATATGTTAGAGATGAAACAGACTTACGGATTGGACGTGCGAAGATGAATTGAACTCGAACAAGGCTGGAACGAACACGAACGTTGATGATGATGGTAGACGTCAAATTATGGCTGGATGAACGATGGAAAGTAGATGTGAATTACAACCCGAAAGTTGCCTTGAATCTCGAACGTACACAAGGCCAAATTCTTTAAGTTGCTCTTCGATAGTGAGTTTCCGATGATCCCTCGAACGTGGACGGCGACTTCCCTTTGTAAAACTTAGAGATGCTAATTCTAAGAGTATGAATTTAAATGATCTAAACTCACAAAGATTAAATGGGGTTGAGACGATATTGAAAGAAAAGCTTAATTAATCAAATATAGTCTAAGGTATAATGTTCACAATGAACCCCTATTTATACTAGAGGAGAGCACGAAATTCCTAGCTAAAAATAACTAAAAGACATGTCCAAATTGGACTAGAAAACTTCCTAAACTAGAATTCTATTCAAGGTAGAATTGTGCCTTAAATAAAACCCAGTCAACCTAGAACTCAAATAAATTGAAAATTACAATAATTAAATAACAAAAACTGGACTCAAATAATTAATTACTATAGTCTAAAATAATTAATTAAAATAACTAAGATAATTCGAAACCCCACAAAGTGTCAAAAGGGTTCGAATTCTTGGATGCCTCTGGTAGATAAGACATGGTAACGCCTTATTCGCCATAACTTCCTGGATTGGCATCAAATTGAAATCTTCCAAATTTGCGCCAAGTATGCTTCAATCCATCAAAGTATGATCCTTATCTTCAATTAAAAGCATAGTGACGATCTTGGAGCGGCTTTGAACATTCACTTCTTCCTCGAGCTTCTTTCGAACATAGCCTTGCAGATAACCTTGAAGTTGCTTAGCTCGTAACCTTGTAACTGGACCTCTAATTTGCAACTCCGGGTTTGAATCTTCATTGCTATGTATGTCCTCATCAGTTGGACAAATGATGAAGAATGGTTATAAACTGATTTTTGATGACGAAAAATGTGAGATTGTTGATAAGAAGTCTGGAGATCAGGTTGTTGCTATTGTGAAAATGACTTCCAACAATTTGTTCCCTCTGAACATGAAAACTCATGTTGCTTGGAAGAGTTCAACTCTGGATGACACTAATTTTTGGCACTTGAGATTCGGTTATCTAAATCTCAAGTGATTTTAGTTGTTGTAGCAGAAAGGCATGGTAGTTGGACTACCAGAAATTAAGCATAATGATGAAGTGTGTGAAGGTTGTATTTACGGAAAAATGCATCCCCTTCCCTTTCCAAAATCAGCAAGGAGAGCTTCTGCACCTCTTGAATTAGTGCACTCAATTATTTGCGGTCCGACAAAAACACCTTCATTGGGCAACAAAGGGTACTTTCTACTTTTTATTGATGATTATACAAGAATGATCTGGGTTTATATCATTGAGCAAAAATCAGAGGCCTTCGAAAAATTCTTATATTTCAAAGCTCTAGTGGAAAAGCAAAGTGGTTGTGAGCTTAAATGCCTTCGAACTAATCGAGGTGGTGAATTCATTTACAAGCCTTTTCTGAACTATTGCTGAGAGCAAAGAATCAAGAGACAACTCACAGTTCATCATACGCCACAACAAAATGGTGTGGCAGAGAGAAAAAATCACACCATTGAAGAAATGGCGAGAAGCATGTTGAAAGGAAAGGGACCTCCAAATTCTTTTTGGGTGGAAGCTGTGAAACTGCAGTCCATATTCTTACTCGTTCTCCTACAAAGGCGGTTCAAAATAAGACACCTTTTGAAGCATGGTATGGAAGAAAACTTGTCGTAAGTCAACTTAAAATTTTTGGTTGCATTGCATATGCTCTTGTTCCTTCGCAAAAAAGAGAAAAAATTGATCAAAAAGGTGAAAAACTTGTTTTCATTAGCTATAGTGATGAAACGAAAGGTTATCGTCTCTTTAATCCAATGACTAACAGCTTTGTACTTTCACGAGATGTGATTTTTGATGAAAGAGTATAATGGAAATTTGAAACTGAAGTTGAAGGCGCTGTTGTACAGAATTCTATGGAACTTGTACCACATGTGGGAAACCAATCACCTCAAGAAGCTACTGATCCATCAAGTAGCAATACAGTTAAAGATGATTCTGATTTTGATCTGGAAAATAACTCGAAGAAATTTCGTTCTTTGGAAGATATTTATTCTCAGTGCGATTTTGCATTCTTTTCAGGTGTACCTCAGAATTTTGAGGAAGCATCAAGAGAAGATGTGTAGAGAAAATCAATGGATGAAGAGATGAGAAGTATCGAAAAAAATGCGGCGTGGAAATTAATGGACCTTCCATATGAAAAGGAAGCTATTGGCTTGAAATGGGTTTTTAAAACGACGTTCAATGAAGATGGAAATATCCAGAAACATAAAGCACGATTGGTTGCAAAGGGATATTCTCAACAGCCTGGAGTGGATTTCAGTGAACCTTTTGCTCCCGTCGTGAGAATGGAGACGGTCAGAACTGTACTTGCTATTGCAGCTCAAATGTAGCTTTAAGTGTTTCTGTAGCGCCCCGATCCCGAAAGATCGTGGGAATGGACGCCACGGGGGTTGGAATTAAGAAGCGGGAAAGAAAGGGGTAATTTAATTAACGGCGGGGTGATAACCTAAAAAGGATTAATGTTTGGAATAAAATTTAACAACTAAGTATGCCAAAGATAGATTATGCCTTCCGGAAAAATAGACAGCATAACCTCTGTAACTACTAGAGCGAATCCCCGTTTATAACGGCTTATAAGAGAAGAATGGAAGCTGTAACAATTCAATAAGCCCTTTCATAGGCCAAACGGAAACAAATAACCAGATACCAACAATCAATAGACCTATTCATAGGTTGACAAAAGAAACAGACACCAATATGCTAAATAAATGAAGCCCTTCCATATGCCAAAATGAATGATCAAATAGACATAACGAAAGACGGGCTTCCTCCCCTTGAAATAATTATGTAGCTAAGCATATGATACATGTTAACTAGGAAGTCAACAAATGTTCAGAATCAAAGAAGCAGAATCATATTAATAAAATACCAAGATCATAATTCTTAGCATTTAGCAAAAGAATATTATAAGTCCGGAAGCTCAATTCTTAACAGAATACTAACAAAAAGGGACAACGGAAAAATATGTAAATCATAATAGCCCATATCTCAGCCTCGTCACCTCCACGCTTCAGCCTACTGACCTGAAAATGTTTGAAAAGATTTGGGCTGAGTACTAATGCACTCAGTGGCAAGTTCTCACAATTCAAGTTATGCAAATCATTTTGTAAAAGTAACCTATTTGTGTCCATGCAGGTAGTGAAGCTTAGGAGGTTTAAATGTTGGAAGCAACCTAAGTTCACCAAAACATTTTATCGTGAAGCGCTTAAGAGTATAACCCGTCACTACCCGCAACCCAAACTACATCACCAGCGCATAACGTTGAGTATGGCCATAGTATACCCAAAGAGTATAACCAATGAGTGTTTCATTTTAGTCTCACCGACAAGGAGTAGGGCAGGACAAATAATGCATGCATACTGTAGCTACTCACATTGACACAGCGCTGGTATATGAGACTCCGACAACATACAGTAGCACGTAAATATTTAACACAGATAGTCACATATGCAATTTTAACAAAGCAGAGCTTAATAACTCGAAAGATACAATTTGCAAAAATATAATAGCCTACCTTTTTCGGGATTCTGAAAAGCTAACTTCTGAAGAATCAACCCTGATCCTCTTTCTCTAGCTCAGTTGGTACTACAGAAGGTAAACTTTAACTTAGGATAAACGCTATATTTCTGGAAATTAATCTACTATAAGCGGAACTATTATTAATTCTATTCTATTCTAAATAGATTTTGCGACTCTAGAGACCTCGAATAATTTCGACGAAGAAGGAAATAAATTCCAAAACATTATTCTTGCTTTACTGGGATCAACTGATTTGACAGAGGTCTCTTTCCAAAATTTGTCATTTATCCAAATTTTACCAGATCTACACCACAACACTTTTTAACCGCTCGGAAATTACAAAAATATTCAGGGATTATACTATATATGCCAAGACTAAAGAATGAGAATTTTAGAATTTTTCGATAATACATGCTCCCGGTATAAAAATAACTGTCTACTTTAAATAATTGAAATTATTCAAAACACGCAACGAGTTCGCGAAACTTGGCAGGCTTATAGAAAATAATATTTGGAGCAACTTTCGAGAAGAAACATTTTCGATTTGACTACCCAAAATGGGTGAAACGGGAGTTTCAGTAACAATATTCACAGATTTTAGCTGAAAATGTATCGGTCTCGATCGAGCTCGATACTCATTGGATTTTCGCTCAAAAGTATAATTTTTGATAGTGCAGAAAATAAGTAATTTAATGGTGTAATCAGATCAAAGATTAGACGGCTAGAACATAAATTCGAACTGGGCAGATTTATAATATAATATTCGGATCCGGATTTCAAACGACGAGAAATCAAAAATCTATTTCGGTTAACTACAAGATCCAAATGATCAAAGACTATTTATAAAAAGAAGATTTCTAATATGACTATACAGGAAGAGTAGATCTGAGATTTACATAAAATGAAAATGGGGAAAAATACCGAAAACTCACAACATCAAAAATCGGAATCGGTAGAATTAAAGATAATCGAAATATAAGCAGATTTAGAACTTGAAATTTCTAAATTCATCAGTCCGAATGACCAGAATCGGAGAAAGTACCTTCTCCGAGGAATTGGGGCGGTCATGATGATTTTCCATCGTGATCATCCTTCGTGTCATCATTTCAATCATGTATTCGTGATTTATGTGTTGACACCTTTAAAATGACTATTTTAGAATTGAAATAGGAAACTAGAGTCGTACATTCTCTGGAAATTGCTCGGCGTTTCGATTTTGAAAATGAATGAAAAATGAAACCTTAAGCTCCTATTTATAGAGGAAAAATAAATAGGATAATAACGAATAAAAGAAAGAGGATAATGATGAAAAAAGAATAGGATAATTACGAATAAGATAATCTTTTGAAAAAGAAATTGGATAATGACGGATGTGCCTTTTTCTATTAAATTTATTATTTTTCAACTTAAAGTTGTGCCAAGAGTTCATTTGAACTCGAAATTTGAAATTTCAAAGGTTGGCATGATTCTTGAAATATTTTCCATCAACCCGAGAAAAATATCATAACATATTTTTAAGGCAATTTTTTACCAAATTAGATTTAACAGATTTCCCTAGCTGCGATTTTCCTTTATTTGAGTCATTTAAGGACCCATCTTATTTTCTAACTTACCAGAGGGTAACATAAGTTGAATAAAATCTTCTAAAATATTTCGGGGTATTACAGTTTCAACTTTATGTCAAACAACCTCTGGGGTATGAAATGAAAGGAAAGGAAGAAAAAGTCTACAAGTTGCAAAAAACACTTTACGGCTTAAAGCAGGCTCCAAGGGCTTGGAACAGCAATATTGATACTTATTTCGTGAAGAATGGATTTGTGAACAGTCCATCTGAACCATCCCTATATGTGAGGAAAAATGAAACTGATTTTTTGATGGTTTGCCTCTATGTTGATGATCTAATTTATGTAGCAACAAATGATGTGATGGTGAAATTGTTCAAGGAAGCAATGATGAAAGAATACGAGATGACTGATCTCGGTTTGATGAAATATTTTCTTGGAATTCAAGTAAAGCAAAAGAAAGGCGATGTCTTTATCTCACAAGAAAAGTATGTTTCAGATTTGCTGAAAAGATTTCAAATGGAGACCTGCAAGGCTGTCGAAACTCCAATTGCCCTGAATTTAAAACTGAAGCAAGATGATGGAGTCGAAAAATCAGATCCAAGTCTATACAGAAGTCTCGTTGGTGCCTTGATTTATTTAACCAATACAAGGCCTGATATCTTGTTCTCTGTTATCTTGATTTCTTCGTTACCTTCAGGGTACTAAGAATCTTGGAATTAAATATGAGAAGGAAGAAAACAGCAAGTTGATTGGATTCACGGATAGTGACTGGACTGGAAGTCAAGACGATAGAAAAGGCATATCCACCTATATTTTTTGCATTGGGTCAAAACCAGTATCTTGGAGTTCAAAGAAGCAGATTTCAGTTGCATTGTCATCAATAGAAGCTGAGTACATCTCAGCAAACGAAACTGCACGAGAAGCGATCTAGCCGCAACGAATCTGAAAAATTCTACAGCAAAGTGTTTCTGATCCTACACAATTTTTTTGCGACAATCAATCTGCAATTTCGATGATAAAGAATTCGGTGTTCCATGGAAGGTCGAAGCACATTGAGTTGCGTCATCACTACATTCGTGACATAGTTCGTAAGAACAAAATTTTCTTGGAATATGTCAAGACTACTGAGCAACCAGCTGTTGTTCTTACCAAAGTTGTGAGCATTGAAAAGCTTCGCCAATTCAAGGATGCTATGAAGATTACAAATTAAGAGAGGGTGTTAAAGAGTAATTTGTAACTGTAATGACTCATTAGCATCCTAAGTAGTTAATCTAAGTTATTACTAGGAACTTAATGAGGTGCATCTATTTGGCTTCATGTGTCTGTTTCATCAACCTTAAATACTATGTAAGTAGATGCATCAATAATCAAGTATCATCAATTCAAATCAAAGACAAGAGCATTAGCTTTGCCACACTTTACGTATTATCTATATTTTCTACCTTCTTGATCAAAATCCCCAACAGAAAAATATCTAAAATTTCATTCAATATTCAGAAATAATACAATGAAGAAGACAACATACAATTTTATAGATGACTTCCTGGTTTAATATTCTAAGGATGATGAGCAAGACAAAGATCATTTGAGGACAATGCTGGAAACACTGAGGAAAGAGAGGTTGAGTAAGCGTGAATTTTGGCTAAAGGGAGTGGAATCAACCTCAGAGGTAGCAGGATTCGGCATATATTGCCCACTCCACTTTGCTCACCTCATTCGAGATGATTATTCGCCGTGAAGCCGAGCTCTTCATTGCGCGCTTGCCTCCATGAGAATTGAGTATTTTTCTTTATCATGTTCGATTGATCAAAAGAGGAAATGAATGAGGATCAATCAGCCGATTCAAATGGCTTAGAACAATGAAATCAGAAATCAGATTGAGAAATCGAACTATAGAGTGGCTCTGATACCATGTTAAATCTGAGATAGAATCATTTAGAGGAGAAAAATATCTAAAATTTTATTCAATATTCAGAAATAATACAATGAAGAAGAACTGTATTTATTGTATTTATACAATGCCACGATCACGTGGGAATGAAGCTTCTAAAATCTACGGCTACGATAGTTGATCCACGTCACTCCATGATCAACGGAGATGAGAGGCACTAAGAGTGGTCCATGCATCCTTGCATGGACACGTGGACGAGTAGCAAGTGAGGTGGCTGATTCATGAAGGAATGTGCTGCTATGCTGTTGTATTGTGAACTCCCGACTATGCTGCTAACTCCCAGCTATGCTTTCAACAATCAGCACAATAGCAACAGATCGATGCTCACAAATGCACTCTGCAGAACTTCCTAGACAAGGAAATGTCCAACAACTCAGCTCTAGAAATCAGTGTTACGTTTACGAAGTCAAACATAAATTATAATTAAGTATGGGGTTTGAAAAACACAGTAGATTATTAGAATTAATTCTAATCTACTACTATAATAAAAGTGTGATGTTTTACAAAATTTAGTTCACCTATTATATATATCCCCCATTACAACTTTAATTTAAGGATAATTTTTTAATATAATATATAATATGTATTTATATTGTAAAATCTAAAATAATATATTACTTTCCATATGAATCTACTTCTATATTAAAAAAGGCTTATTTTATAAGTTGAATTTACCTAATATATTCCTACAATATATTTAATTTAAGGACAATAAGATAATATATATTTTCTAATACCTCAAATATGCCTCAACTCATCGCATAGAGTTCATAATAACATTGACTTTGAAATCGAGGATTAGTGAGAGTATTTTCGAATTGATGGAGAGAGTTCAATGACTATAATTTTCAAACGCTAGTTGAAGAGATCGAGAGAAAAGTCTCTCAAATAGGAAAGAAGCAATATTAGTATTAATGTTGAGGTGTGTGTTTGATCTATATAAAATAGTATTTTCCATATTTTAGTTTTTGTTACACTTACATGTAAGGCAACTGTATAAAAGCGTCCATAAAACTGATAATAGGACTTTTATAATGGAAACGACGTGCCAGTATAAGTATCCCCATAACTATATTTTGTTGTAGTGTATAATAAATCTACATGTATTTTTTTTTTAATTATGATATAGTAGTATTATAAAATTTCTTGCGCGATTTTTATGTAAATGGTCATTGGTTCTAACATTATGGAAGCATTTTAAAAAACATGTTGAATTGCAAAATTTATATGTACATCAATTTAATTATTTGGAATTATTCGTATAAGTAATTTATTCAATCTACTTACAATTTAATCTCTACTTATATATTACTGATTCCTATTATGTGATATTAGTAATTCAAATATTAGTGAACTAAAAGAGATAAAAATAGCAAAAATGTTACTTAATGTGTATTAATTAATTATAATAATTTCATTGCAAAAGAATAATATAGACGTTTAAGAGCACAAAAAAATATATCATCATCTACATATTCGTATTAAAGATAGTATATAAGGAAATGTATTTTGGCCACTTATCTATTTTTATAAAGATAAGTTGATTAATATTTTCAAAGTATATAATTAAGTTGTAAAAATTATGTCATGCCTTGCGAACCATAAAAATATTTTTTTCTAAACAATTACATATTTTTATCAAAATAAACTTCACAACTACTCATTTATCTAGATTTTTTTTATATTAATTTAAAATTATAGAGACTAATTTCAAATGTATAGATTGGAGAAAAAAATAGATATTATTCGTAAGTGATATATATATATATATATATATATATGGGAGCTTTAACAAGTGAACATAGGCGTTATGTGTAAATTATGTGTAAATTATTGATATATCATTGACTTCAATTGTTAAAATCATCAATCATTATCAATTTGAAGATAATTAAGGAAAACGTTATTATTTTCATTGTAGATGCACTTAAAAACAAATATATCAGAACACAATTTTTGTTTTCTAAGAGCATTTTAAATGCAAAAGAATATTAAATATTACTAAATTAAACATTTTGAAATGTAAAAATAGCACAACGATATATTATGTCATTCTTTTCTTCTAATTAACTTACAAGTATACTAGGTGTCATAACAAAACATTTTGAAGTAACGATTAAATATTCTGAAACAAATCGCTTAAATTTATCATGACAAATAAGTAGTTAAAATAAAATTGATCTTAACATATGTAAAAATCTATTAGATAAGATTTACCACAAATTACACATTAGGCTAATGTTGATAAATTAATGATTACCTATTATTTCTATTGAAATAGTTAGCTAAATAAATAAATGTACCATCCACATTCTATTAACAATTTTTTTGAAGTCAAGTGTTTTAAATATATTAAGGATCAATTGATGGCTTCTGAATAAAGTTTATCATGTCTTAATCTCTAACAAATTATGTCTTAACCCCTAAACTTATCTAACATTTAAAAAACACTTAGATACCAATATATTTGATTTATTTTCAAAATTAAAGTATACGTGTTAATAGAACCTAGGACATAATTAACATTAAATACAAACTTATACATTGAGATATTATATTATATAAAAAATATTGCATTCCCTAACTAATGTATATACCTATTGGATATTATTGGATATATATGAATTATTGCAATTATTTTTTGATGAAGTAAATTTTTAAGTTGAGTAACGTATCATAATCTGAGATTCAAATTATTTAAAAGTGATTTTATTGTTGATAAAATAAAAAAATGATAAATTATTTTTTTAATTACTTCTTTGGAGTCCACAATTGTTAGACCAAATTTCTTATTAAATTATAATTTTAATTAATTTAATAGTGTGTTTCGATGATTAATTACTATACATGTCATCTATGTAACAATATCTTTTGAAAACCGGATGAATTTTTTTTAATGAGTTATATTTAGTTTTTTGTTTTGTTTGGTTGACATATTCTGCAAACATAAAATTCATTATGTTGTTTTATACTTTTTAACTGAACTTAAAACTCATATAATAAAGAATTATTTTCTATCATTGTAATTTATAGGGGGGGAGAGAAATATATATATATATATAATACATTTTATAATGTTAATATATAAGTCTTAGATAACAAATATAAATATACCTCTAAACTTTATTATTTTCAATGATTAACATTATAATTAGGAATAACACATAAAATAGTTATAAAACTAAAGATATTTTTTAATATAACTGTGAAAGTATTGAGTCTTCAACCACATAGAATGATAAAAAAAAAATAGATAGTCTTTATAAGATAATATATTAACTTAAATATTATGTTTGCAAAGTCATTTTAATATGTATAGTATGATATATGTACATAGTATGTAAATCAAGAATATGTATGTTTTAATATCTCTTACACTATAGTGACAAACAATAGATATACTAATCAATGAATTAATGATGACAACATAAATATATTTTTTTATAGCAATTTACTTTATATAAGAAACATACAAGTTTGCATTGTTTAAGATAAATGAATTATTTAAAATTGATTAATAATATGAGTGAGATATAAATGTATATGAGCCTTATATATGAAGAAAATATCTCTAATCTTTATAATTTTTTAAAATGTTAAAAACTTGTATAAGACTATCTTACTGGTCAAAATTCTTAAGATGGGTGTGAAAGTTTAGATCTAATTTTACCCTCAATTAAAACAATCATTTTTAACCAATTAAAAAAATATTAATTCATGTATACTGCAAAATTGAAGAGAGAGACAAGTGTTCACTTTTGAGAGATGGAAAGAGTTGTCACAATTTCATTTTTTAAATTTTAGAGGAGGGATGCGAAAATCATAGAACATGTTAACAATTATCATGTATACTTTGAATTTGTGATAAAAAAAAAACATAATTTAATTTAAACTTGTAAATGTTAATGTATTTGTCGCTCAATTTTAGATTTGGAACTATTGCATGAATTAAAAATATGATCAATATGTTTGAAAATCTGTTCAAATAATTTTTTCCTAAGTTATTGGCCATGTAAGTTAAAAAAAACATAATCTTGTACAAAGTATTTCCAAAAAAAAAACTTACACAAAGTATATATTAAAAAAAAAGAATGCGTATTTGAATAATTTAGTAATTAATTAATTTTAAATTAGTGGTGTATAAAGTAAATTAGTGAAGTATTTAGAAGCACGCCCTAATTATAAAATATAAATATTATGTTTTTACTTTATATATGTTCATCAATTTTTACAAGAAGAAGTCCCTTTTTTAAACAATAATTAATTTTCTTTGATATCTATCCCAAAATCCTTAATTAGAAAAGTGTTCACAAAATGTTAGTTTATATAAAAATATATTCATTCAAGAAGAAGTTCAAACATGTATTGATCATAAATAAAAAAGTTTGGTTATCGTATTCACATACAAAAGAATCTATTCTCGTCCAATTATTTATTTTATAAGTATGATCAGTTCAAATGTTATCCTTTTGTTATGCAAACTTTTATTCTATTTCATGTTTGCTTAATTTATATATCAGAAGATATACATATAATATTCAACACAATGATATATTACTCATTTTATAAGATACTTATTCTTTTATAAAATGATTTATTTTAATGTTCTTAATATATTCTTATTCTAATTTATTGGACATTTAATTACTAATTTCTAATTATAATATAGCTTATAACTTTTAATTTTACACTTTTCAAAAACCTTTTAGTTTACATACTATAATATTTTTTTAGTAAAAAATTATACAAATTACGTGCAACGCACGTGATCTCTGCTAGTACATATAAAACGTAAAATCTGACATAACTGGTGTTATTAAATATCATCATGTAGATGGTTTGGTAACAAAGCTACAAACGATAAATTTTATTCTGATATAACTAAACCAATTAACTAGTAAATATAGTAGCTAATAAAGATCTATGATCAGTGCTCCAACAAAATAAACAATAAAATGGTAAAAAAGGCATGCTCATATATATAAAATAGAATCAGAAATAACGAGACCCTTTTTGTTTCAAATACATAATATGAAAGGGTAACGGTTGATCTCAGAATTACAAGTGTTTTCGAAGAAGAAAAAAAATGCCCTCAAATCAAATTTACAATTACCAAATGAGTGGAGACATATATAGTAGCTAGCTAGTTAATTTGGACCCAAATACCCTTACTGGGAACTTCTTGATAAACAACGAAGAGAAGATAGAATCCGGAAGGAGCAAGAATCTTGGAACTCGGCATCACAACATTGACTTGATAATTCGACCCTCCCAAAGATGTTACGGTAGAAGTGGTAAGAACCAACAGCCTTTGATTCATCGAAAATGCATGCGTAGTGAAGGGAGGTGCAACCATTGTGACAGTAACAAAGTCTTTATTGATGGTGCCTTGAGCTGTGAAATTAATGAAGAGATGTTGTCCATATCCAACTGGAGAACGTGAAGCCGGAGAAACAATTGTAGGACGCACACCTGCAAACTGTGAATCTAAGTAGTCGGGTGAGTAAGTCTCCATTGTTAAGTCAGTGGGAAAGAGCACCCCTGTAAAATTGTAATAAGCATGAGGATTGCTGCCAGTGACAAGAACACGACCATCACGAAGCAAAATTGCAGTGGAGTGGTACATTCGAGGTATAGAACTCGGGTTCTGAGCCTCAAATCTTGATCCTAGTGTATTATTGGGTCGATAGATGAGAGGTGTTAGAACAGGGTTACGGCCCAACTCCCATCCCGCTGTACCTGCAGATGCTCCGTTGATAATCAAGACATTTCCATTCGGTAGCAACACCATGTCTCCCATAACTCTTGCCATAGGCATTATCTCCATTACCCACTGTGGATTTGAATCACTTATTCTCATCCTCCCACATGTATTCAACGCCCCAACAAATTTCCCATTATTTGCATTTGTATAGGACCCTTTTGGTGCTCCCCCACACACCAAAACTTCAGCTATGATATTGGCTCCTCCTTGCAAATCCCTCAACGGAAGCAGAACTGCAGACCCCGAACTCGGATAGCTCCTCGGGTCCCCACCGGGAATGGTCGGGTAATTTCTCACCACCACCGCGTTCACATAGTCGAACAAGATAGCTCGATTGTTGGCGAAGATAAATAAGTTTCCATCCACGTTCAAGAAAACAAACGGGTATAGATTGTTTTCAACATTCGGATCATTGGTCTGCCAAAGGAAAGGCATATTGTATGCTTGATCAGCTCCTGCCTTTTTAGGGTAAAATTCGTAAGAGAAGCGTGCACGTCCACCCAGAATGAACTGTCTGTTATCTGGCAAAATATGGTTGGTGGCATACCATCTCTTGTGGCTGAGGACATTGCTAAGTTCTTGCCAGTCACAAGAATTATCGGTGCATGGTTTGAAGGTTCGAACATTATGTTCCCCGTCGTTGAACCCTCCGGTCTGCATTAGCGAACCATCAGCCATGGCGGCTCCAGAAGAGCACCAGACGTCAGTTAAGACGTTGAGGGGGCGGATGGAGTTTGTAGCCACATCATACTCAACGGAATGAGCGGTGCAGTCGTGTTTGAGTGTAAGATCGTTTGGGTCATCGCGACATTGGTTGTTTGGGAGGGAAATGTTTGAGGCTCCGAAATCAGTGCGATCGAAGATCACAACACGATCGTTGTTGAGGAGCTGCATGTGCATGGCTGAGACGCCGATGTTGGAGAGGAGGAGCTTCCACTCACCGCCCGCGGCGGCTGCGGGAATCATAATGTGATGAAACAGGAAGAGTAGTAGGAGGACTTGCTGATGTAAAGGAATACTTTTTGGAGTCGGGGCCATGATGTTTTTCCTTTTTTTTGCTCTTCGATATATATATATATGTATATATATATTTGAGATGTTTAATTGTTTGTTGAGTGAAGGGAATGACTGGGTAAGGGGTATAAATAGTTTTGCGAATGATGGTTTAATCAATTTAATTTGTGTATGTTCATTGTTTTGGTTGGTGGGTTGGTATGGAGGTTGGGGTCTTGGAATAGTGAATAGAACAAACAAAAAAAAAGTCTTCAAACAGTTAGGTTTAAAAATTAGAGAATAACTCAAGAAAAAAAATGTTTTCGACTCTTGTGCATACCATCTAGTAGCCAATGTCTCTGCTGCATGTCCACAAATATATTTTGTCGACTAATGTGTATGATTTTATCATTTTGTATATATATGTGACTTGTTCTGCTGGAGGATTTAATTACTTAAGTAGCACGTTTGGTTAATCAAAGTATTGAATGCATGCATTATTTTTCATCTGATAAGAAGACAGCAAGAATGCACACGATATTACTATAAAGTAAAAACACGTTTTTTAACGACATAATTAGTTACTGATTATAATCGTTCTTTAGATTGTCAACGGATTAATGACGAATTAATTCTAGACTTTTAATGACGGATTTTTCGCGACAAAAAAATCGTAATTAAACGTCTAACTTTATTTTTTTATATTTTTTAAAAAATTAGCGCAGATTAGATAATGTAATTTTCCTCTCTAAATGTCTAATTTTATTTCTTTAATTATTTCAAGTTATTGTTCTGTTGCTAATAGATTTTAGCTATGGAATTTTCAATTTGGTAGCTAAATTTGTTGTTAATTTGAATCCATCATTAATCATGTCATTAAAATGATCAACGATAACAGTTTTAGGGACCGATCGAGTCTGTTATTAATCCATCATTAAAACGTTGGTAGTATATTTATATTTGCTGACCGAAAATTTCATCGTTAGAATGTCTTTTTAGCGTATTATGTTATGCAATAACTTAATTTTCTATCATTAAAGATTTTTTTTTCAAAGAATACTAAGATAATAGTTGCTCTTGTGAAGAATAAACTAAACCTGCAATAGGTAACCAATTTATTAAAAAAAATAAAATGTTGATAATTAAACAACCAAGAAAGACTATATATATGTATACAGACACACGGTTGACATACTTCTAATCATTGATCATTGATATATTTTAGCTAGGCTCTTTTTAATACAATGTATCTATACAATTAATGTTCGTCAACTAATTCTCTGTATAGAATGTTGTTAATCTTTGTTTATGAAATAGGAATTAAGATTGAAGATCTTCCAAATGTATCCTTATTGCTCACATAATTTTCATATGGGTCTATTAACTGGAAGACCATTGTTAATTTTAAGGTTTTTTTAAGAAGCATTTTAGTTTTAAGGATCGAGACCCGGCCTTCTCTTAGTTTTACACAAGACCCTTCTTTTACGATGGAAATCAAAGGCCTCTTTCTAATTTTTGACAGATAATTATATTAAGATATAAATTTTTGTGCCCTTATAATAATAAATATATATTGGGAATTGATGATCAAAAGTATGTGAACAAATAGTCAATCCACCACGCCCTTCAATTTTTGGATTAGATGACCAAGTTTAAGAAAAAAAATATGGTTACATTCTTGTAATATTTGTCAGCTCTAAACAGGATGCATAGGTATATAGGTCAGATTTTTCTTTCAAAAAAACGTGACGTCATCATATTTTAAAAAAAAAAACGAAACTTAAAACGGCAATAATTTGCTCTTTTTAATGCAATTTACAACAATCTTATATTAAATCAAATTTCTTTATATTCTTTCACTTAATTGGCATTTTACAAATGTTTATCTTAACAAATATGGATAAAAAATATAAAAGATTCATTTTCATACATACACAAACTTTAAATGCTTCATTGGCATCATTTATATGGCCATAAGAGGTTAATATTTTATCTCAATTAGAGTTTATAATTATTTGCTAGAATTTAATTTTCATTTTTAGTTAATAATTAATTATTAGGATTTCTTTTTATCCTTAGGATTTATTCCATTTATAATTTTTTTAATTTAATTTTTATTTTAGTGAATAATTAATTATTATGATTTATTCCATTTATTTATGGTTTATAACATTCTAACAAAGAAGTATTGCTAACATAAAAGTACTATGTGTTACTAATATAGTATAACTTTATTGTTAATAGCATTGCATAATACTACTATTAGTATTTATGATTATGTTTCATTAGCTATGAGCCAATGTTAGCATTGTCTTATATTAACATTAGTATTATTTAATTATATTGCTTAGTATAATTTTATTAATATTGGGGTTTATGATTATTTTTTTGAATTTAAATTTCATTTCTTGAACATTAAAATATTAAAAAAAGAAGAAGAATTAAATAATACGGGGAGGGAAACCGGGTTCTCTTAATTGGCATCGTGATTGAGTGATGTTAATATTATGTTATTTTGATGTTAGTTGGTGTAAAACACCATGCTCTATCAAATACCATGCTCTATCAAATAGTCTTTGAACTCGGTATCAATATACTCGCCTCCTCGATCAGATCGAAGACACTTCAAAGATTTACCTAGCTGCTTTTCAGCTTCTGCATGGAATTCCTTAAACTTGCCAAAAGTTTCGGATTTCCTATGCATAAGATAAAGATATCCATATCTAGAGTAATCATCAATAAAAGTGACGAAGTACTCAAAACTACCTCTAGCTTGTGTGGACAAAGGACCACAAACATCATTATGTACAAGCTCAAGAGGTTCTTTGGCTCTAGACCCCTTTGCCGTGAAAGCTCTCTTAGTCATTTTTCCTTCTAGACAGGATTCACAAATAGGAAGAGTGCTAACATTTAGCTCTCTTAAAGGACCATCCTTTACTAGCCTATTTATCCTATATAATGAAATATGACCTAATCTTAGATGCCAAAGATATGTATCATTATCATGAAAAACCTTTTGCCTTTTAGGATGTTCTATTCTAAACATTTCGGCATTTAGCAGTGGTTGTTCATTTGGCTTAATTAAATAGAGCCCGTTTTCAACTTTTGCATTACAAATATTACGCCCATTCTTGGAAATAATAATCTCATTATTACTGAAAGAAAGGGAAAACAATTGTTCATGCAACTTTGAAACAGAAATCAAATTTCTACGAAAACTAGGAATGTAATAAACATTGTTCAAAACCAGATTCCTATCTATGAAATCAAGTTTAACAACTCCCACTGCTCTTGCTGAAACCACTGCACCATTGCCTACTCGCATAGTGAAAGAACCATCTGCTAGCTCTTCATAAGAGTTAAGTATCTGCAAAGAAGAACAAACGTGATTAGTAGCGCCCGAGTCAACTACCCAAGTAGAAGAATCTTTAGCCACTAAACAAGATTCAAGAACAAGTAAATCAAATTTACCTTTCTTTTGCTCCTTTAACTGAGCAAGGTACTTGGGACAATTTCTTTTCCAATGTCCATCCTCACTGCAATGGAAACATTTTCCCTTTGGTTTCTTTGAAGAACTGTTCTTCTTTTCATAAGAAACTTTCCTTTTCTTTTGTTTTGATTGTCCACCTTGACCTTTGCCTTTTCTCTTCTTAGAAGAAGATTGCTTATTCTCAGCAACATTTGCCTTCCCTTCTTTGACCTTTCCAATTGAAATGGCCTCAAAAGTTTGCAATTCATTCAGCAATCGAGTTAATGTATAACTCAACTTATTCATCACATAGTTGCTTTTGAATTGCAGGAAAGCAGGTGAGAGTGATTCCAAAATCATACTCACTTGGGTGCCATCATCAATTGTTGCACCATGGGTTTCGGCTTCAGTGAAGTAGTTGATCATGTTCAAAACATGTTCTCCCACTGACTGTCATTTCTTCATCTTAGCATTCATAGCCATCTTAATAGCCTCATGCCTTGATTGAATAGAAGGTTGACCAAACATCTCATTCAGAGACTCCATCATTCCACGGGCAGTCTCTGAATTCTCATGTTTTAGTCTAAGCACGTCATTCATACCGGCAAGCATATAGGCACGAGCCTTATTATTTGCCATAACCCATCTTTCATAATTATCTCGTACATTACGAGCGGCGTTTGCAGGGGGTTCAGGCGGAACATTCTCAGTCAAAACAAATTTCAGGTTCTCACATGCGAGTGCAATATTAATGTTACTTTTCCACTTGACAAAGTTGTCACCAGATAATTTTTCATGAAGCAGTGCAAGCATTGGACTAGACATATTGCTGAAAAATAAATAAATCGACATAAATTTAAGAACAAATATCACATAACATGTACTTTAGGAATCATAAATGTGATGCATGATGCAATAACAATTTGTCCTACCAATTCCAAGGTAATTTAATCTCACAATTGATATGCCGCCGTAGGGTAGGTCAAATCAAAAGATAATTAAATAGAGACAATCTTCATTAATAAAATAAATGATCAAGACATCTCATATCTTCATTTATTTTATAATCACCTTTTATTTCAGTCAAAAATATTAACAAACAATTTATTAATATTTTTATGAGTGTGACCCACTATTTCAATCTTTTAAAACTAATTCATAATCGCTGCCGTAGGGTAGGAAGATTAAGAATTAAATTTCCAAAACTTATCCTTTCGGAGACAAAGCCTTGATTATTGATTTTTAGTGAAAGCCTTCCGTAAGGGGGACGAAAGCTAGTCGTCGCGAGGCGTCACTAAAATCTCACCTTGCTTTTATCAATAGTGGAGACTATAGGTATTATTGTCATAAAACCTTCTCCCACTCATTATTTTATAATAAAAGTTTCAAAAACTTTTAAGTTATAAAACATCAAATGTTTTAACAAAATACAATCTTATTGGTTTACTTGATTAAAAATAATTACATTTCAATCTAACAATTAGATTAAAATAAATTATCTAACCAAAATTTTATAATAAAAGTTTCATAAACTTTTAAGTTATAAAACATCATATGTTTTAATAAATACCAATCTTATTGATTATTTGATTAAAATTAATTTTCAACAATCTAACTTTTAGACAACAAAAATTAAATATTTAATCAAATCCTTAAATTATCAAAATAATTAAGGAATTAGGATGATCCAAAAAGAACAAAAATAAACACAAGAAAAATACATAATTAGTCCATCTTAAAATTCGAACAATTCGATTGCTGCCCCCGATGGACCATACCGGTATTTTTATTTTATTTTCATTTTTTTATATATATAAAATCTAATTTTTCATAAAAATTAGATTTAAATCATCCATAATAATAATCTATCTCATAGATTATATCTATCTTATAGATCAATCATAATATTAAACTATTTAAAATTATGAACATGCTCGGAGTGGGTTTCATGAATCACATATACATAAAATTATTTGCAAGAAATTATAAACGATGAATTGGATCGATGCCTTAAATTACACCTCTAAATCTAAACAGAAAAAGTAAATTACATAGCGGGGTAATCGGGGAGGGATAGACAAAATCCAATCTATATAAAATTACAACTTCTATACCCTTTAAACTTAGGGTGTACATCATGATCCTATCAAAAACCAATTTAAGGCATCAATCCAAAAACATCCATGCATCCATCCATTCATTCATCATAAAAATTAAGATCAAATCCTATAGCCCACTCCTAAATAAATTTAATTCCATGGAATCATATTCTTATATCAAAACAACCTGGCTCTGATACCATTTGTTGGAAATTAAACCGGTCCGAAACAAATTTCGGGTCGAATAAAATCCATCTTTTCGATCAAATCGAACTGGAGCGGAAGCGGTATAAATCAGACAATAGATCGTGATATAAAAATATAATATCCATGCGAATTAAATTTATTTAATGCTAAAGAAGAGATAAAGAAAATACCCTTTTTCTTAAATCACCTTCGTCTTCTTTGATAAACCTTTGAATCTTGAAGCTCGTAAACACCACGATCTTCCGATTCGATCCTCCCTTTGAACGGTAGTGAGTGGGCACCGGAATAAATTTATTAAGTTCCTAACTTAATTTTTCTACAATTATTTCAACACATGAAATCGTAGAATTGGACTATAGTATTGGAATTATATTTAATCTGAATTAAATATAAACATAATGAGAAAAGAGATTAAAACTAAGCTTTTGATTTCATCAAATCAAAAGAGACGAGAATTGATTTTTGGAGAGAATCAATTTCGTTTTCTTTCTTTCACAAAGCAAAGTCTCACGTTAATCGTCCTCTGCGTTAATCTCTATTCTTTTATATTTATAATTAGGTTTAGGTCAAATCCCAATACATATCAGTTTCCTATCTTAAACAAATTCAGAATCATATAAGATAAGGAAACAAATTAATAATTATCTCTAATAATTATTAATTATTACTAATATGTAAATATTATAAATATCTTATATTTATTTAATTCCTAGCAAACATAACATTCATGATAATGACGGTATAATGAAACATTTTATAAGTTGCTAACAAACCTATATAATAATGAAAATGAATATATTACATTATGCTAACGCACTAATATAATGATTTTTAGAGACCGTATATTATTTTTTTATATGAACAGCATGATTCAATGTCCGAAAATTCTATTAGAATGCTAATTGAACTTCATCAGACGGCTTATGAAATAAAATTAAATGGTTACGAAGGCTTACATCAAAATATTACATTGTTAATGCATCTTCATACTAGAATTTAAGACTCTGAATAATAAATTAAATGTTTATATTAATTAAAATCATGAACTAACATCCTAAGAACAAGATAAAAAGTAACGAATTTTGAAATGCAATTGAAAGCTCCTGTGAATATGCATCAAAACCCAATTTAAATTGTTTTTGCAATAAACGCTACAAGAAAAGACGCTAATTACAGGCTTATGAAATAAAATTAAATGGTTACGAAGGCTTACATATATGTTAACAAAATATGACATTGCTAATGCATTTTCATACTAGAATTTAAGACTCTCTAAATAATAAATTAAATGTTTATATTAATTAAAATCATGAACTAACATCCTAAGGATAAAAAGTAACGAATTTTGAAATGCAATTGAAAGCTCTTGTGAATATTCATCAAATCCCAATCTAAATTGTATTCGCAATAAACACTACAAGAAAAGACGCTAATTACAGTGCATACAGAAATGATGGAATCCACATAAAATTAGTTGGAATAGAGGATTCCACCGGTTATTCTAGCGGAAAAGAAATGCTGAAAAATGACACGGCGGAATCTTAAAATTCTAGCGGTATTCCGACACACATTTAATTCCAGCGATAATTCTAACGTCTTATAACCGCTGGAAAAAATGTTGATTCGGGCCTTAGATTTGTGATTCCAACAGTTATTATCCATTGGAATTAAAGTTTTTTGGGCCTTTGTTATGGTTCCAGCGGTTAATTAAAGTTATAATAGCCCAGAAATTTATGATTCCAGCGTTTAATTAACGTCGGAATAACCCAAAAATTAATAGGATTTTGTAATTCTAGCGGTTGACTGGCACTGGAATAGCCCGAAATTAATACAATTTTATTAGTTTCAGTGATTTTTTTTATACACTAGAATAGAACATTTTTTCAAATTATATTCATTCCATCGTTTTTTATAAGCTGTAATGGAATGATTTTTTCAAATTATTTTTAATATTTCAGCAGATTTTTGTGCTATAATTTTTTACTATCATATTATTTCCATTAATCTAGTGGATTTTTGAGCTGGAAGTTTAACCTGGCATATTTTAAATAGTCCAAAAATCAAATATTAACTTTAATAATCTAATAATCCAAAATCAAATTCAACAATCCAAAACTAAGTTCAAGAAACAAAATATAAGAGTCTTTAAGGTCAAATGAAATTCAATCAATCAAATCTAATATATAAAAGACCATCATCATCATCATCATCACCACCATCATCATCACCACCATCATCACTCAAATTCTTCTTAAGATCATTATCATCACTGCTATCATCATCGATATCTCCTCATCATCACCAACATTAGAAGCATGAGAGATAGATGGTGAAGATTTATGTCTTTTACCTTTGCAATTTTAAAAATAAAGTTGCATTTATGCCATTTTACACAATATATGTTCATTTAATTCCTCCAATTGACACATTCTTTGAGTTGCTTAGTTTCCATTGGCCAAGATTGGGTAGCTCTAGAATGCATGCTAGATCCAGAATCATGGAATACCACTTCTGACTCGAATCTAAACACCATGCCATTTTTTTCCCTCCAGATGCTTCGAAAAAAATAACAGAATCATCCTCATTTTTACCTTGTTGTAAAGCAGAGTCTTCCTTCCTCTTCTTAAATGTGTGCTATGTATTAAATATAACATGTCAGTTATAGTCACATAAAATATAATATAAAATTTAAATATTGAAGTATACTTACGTATACGTTCTGTTCTTTTGGAGTTAACCATTATCTTTCTTCTCATCAAAGTTTATTTTTTGAAAAATATTAGGGATGCTAACAGTTCATCCCAATTCTTTTTCCTACGATAAAATTAAAAATCATATGGTATGAACTTAAGTTATAAAATAAATTTATCATAAAAATGAAGAAAAATAACACTTACGTATCGTCTCCTAGGCTTAGACATAGAAATAGTGGCACCTTTATTCACTCTACATTCTTTATTAGATATCAAATTCTTCTTGTTTTGTTCAAACATCTTCTTGAATTTAAGATCTAATCTCCATCTTTCATTTAAAGCAGTAAGTACATTTTTTTCCACACCAACTACCATCTCGTTGTTTTCTACAAATGTCACTGAAGCTACTTCATATTACCTTTGCACTTTTCTGGCTCCATATGCGAACGGAGTCATCATGGTCGTGCTCATCCCATTTACATTTTGTCTTTATATATAAAATGTAGTGGTATATACCATTTCAATATAACAAACAAATAATTTATATTTAATATAACAAACAAATAATTAACATATTTGTCGTCAGAAGAAAACATAAACATGAAACTAAAAGAAATAATAGCACTCTTTAACAACTGCGAAAGATCATCATGCACCAGAGAAAGTTGTGTTGACGGTGGCACATCCATTTTTAGCACAACCACAACAGGGGACACTTTTTTAGAGTCATGACAGAGAAAATTTCACTTTTGGTCCCATAGGACATGCCTTGCTCCCCTTTTGGTCTGATGTAACCAATACGATGCAGAAGCTTATCGAATCGAACACACGTCAACTTAATAAATGATTCAATCCAACAACAAACTGAACGAGAACAAATAATTAATACAAATAAACTGATCTCAAATTAAAATTTTTAATTAATCATCTATATATCACAAAAATCCTCAATTTCAACCCGAAGAACCCTAATTCTTGACCTAATTACTTGACCTAGCAAACAAAGTTGTATTACGCTCAAATTTTAGGACAAAGAATAAATATATAGCAGGAATAATATATCCAAAAATCAGACAAAACACACGTATAAATTGAGAGATGGCTCGGTGGTGATTTTTAGACGATTTACGGCTTGATTGGATGGTATATGCGAAATCTGGGCTTGGGGTGGATTATAGACGATGGTAACAATGTGTAGGATGATGTGGGACGTGTATGGAGGTGTGGTGATGATGGTATACAACGTGTAGGTGAATGTAAACGAAAAAGGTAGAAGAAGACGAACCCCGGATCTACGAGAATTCGAAACGCGAGTATTGAGTAGAACTTCGTGGCAGATTAACCCGTACACTACTGGATGCACGAACAAATCTTTTGATTTCGAGTTTGTAGGCGCCAATTCACAAACCCTACCAAGAACTATCAATGTGCGTGTTTGAGACGGGATGAACGACAAAGCGTCTTTTTATCAAATCCAATCTGTCTAATACAGCGTTTGAAATGTGCATAAATACTAATCTAAGGGAAAATGAAATTATTAAGTTAATGGGCTTAATAATTTCGAAAAATAAAAGAAAACAAACTAAAGGCCCAATTCTCCTAACATTAATTTGGGCATCAAATTAAATAAAAACCACAACTGAAAATAGTCTAATTAAATTAAATAAAATCTGCACTAAATCTGTCTATGCCTCTTCATCTTCATCTTGTATTAAAAGCATAATAATCAGCTTGGGGCTACTTCGAACCATCAACTCTTCCTCGAGCTTCTTTCCAATGAAACACTGAAGATAGCCTTGCAGCTTCTTGGCTCTAAGTCGGGTTACTGGACCACGCAGCTGCAACTCCGGATTTAGTTTGCCAAAGCTCATCCCATACTCGTCATTCCCCCCTTCCTCAACAGAATTCGACCTCGAACTCAGGTCCTCTTCATCAAAAGTATCTGCAGAAAAAGGAGAGAGATCAGAAACATTAAACGTTGGGGAACATTTATACTCACCAGGTAAGTCGAGTCGGTAAGCATTGTCATTGACTTTGGCGACCACAGTGAATGGACCGTCACCACGGGGCATGAGCTTTGATTTCTTCAAGTTAGAAAAACGCTCCGGGCTGAAATGGACCCAAACTTTGTCGCCTGGCTTGAAAATCACTTGTTTGCGATGCGAGTTCGCCTTGTTGGCATTCCGCACGCCTTGGAGCTCAATCATTGCCTTCACCTTCTCATGCATCTCTCGTACCTGTTCAGCTTTTTGAACACCTTGCACACTCGAGAAATGGTCAATAGGTAAAGGTAACAGATCCGTTGGAGTCAACGGATTAAAACCATACACAACCTCAAAAGGAGACATATTCGTAGAAGAATGTACAACTCTGTTATAAGCAAATTCAGCAGAAGGCAAAAATTCTTCCCACGATTTCAAATTATTCCTAACTAATGCACGAAGTAAAGTACCGAGCGTTCTATTGACTACCTCAGTTTGACCATCCGTCTGCGGATGACATGCAGTAGAAAACAGAAGCTTCGTACCTAACTTTTCCCACAAGACTCTCCAAAAATGTCCCAAAAACTTCGAATCGCTATCAGACACAATGGTTCTAGGGAGACCATGTAAACGGATGACCTTACAAAAGAAAAGATTAGCAATGTTCACAGCATCATCAGTCTTTTTGCAGGCAATAAAGTGAGACATTTTAGAGAAACGATCTACAATCACAAAAACAGAGTCTTTACCAGTTTTAGACCTAGGCAAACCCAAAATAAAGTCCATGGAAATGTCTACCCACGGTGAAGTAGGCGCGGGCAATGACGTGTATAACCCAAACGGACTCGACGTGGATTTAGCCTTTCTACAAGTTATACACCTAGCACAGACTCTCTCGACATCACGTTTCATGCGAGGCCAATAGAAATGCTCATGCAAGAGACTCAATGTTTTGTTAACACCAAAATGACCCATGAGACCCCCTACATGCGACTCTAATATGAACGACTCCCGCATAGAACAATCAGGCACACACAGTTTAGCTTCTTTAAACAAAAACCCATCAATAATATAGAACGAATCAATGGCCCTAGACTTTCCAACACAAGACGCGAATATGGGACCAAAGAAAGGATCAGATGCATAAAAACTCTTAATGTGCTCAAAACCCAAACATTGTGTGTGTAAAACAGAAACAAGCGCGTACCTTCGGGAGAGTGCATCGGCAACCACATTCTCTTCTCCTTTCTTGTACTTGATCACATATGGGAAGGATTCGATGAACTCCACCCATCTGGCATGTCGCGCATTCAAACTTTGCTGTCCCTTCAGGTGTTTCAGGGACTCGTGATCAGTGTGAATCACGAACTCTTTCGGTCGCAGGTAATGTTGCCAAGTCTCCAAAGACCTCTTCAGCGCATACAGCTCCTTATCATAGGTGGAATATCTCAAAGCTGCACCATTGAGCTTTTCACTGAAGAATGCAACTGGCTTCCTTTCCTGCATCAACACAGCGCCAATGCCTATGCCAGAGGCATCGCACTCAATCTCAAACATTTTGTTAAAGTCAGGCAAAACCAAAATAGGAGCATTACACAATTTAGACTTCAACAATGTAAAAGCATGCTCTTGGGCGTTGCCCCACTCAAACTTCCTATCTTTCTTGCTCAGTTCGGTCAAAGGAGCAGCTATAGTGGAAAAATCCCGTACAAAACAGTGATAAAATCCAGCCAAACCATGAAACGACCGAACTTCTGCACAGGTCTTAGGCGTGGGCCACTCCTCGATGGCCTTAACCTTCGATCTGTCCACCTCTACTCCTCTACTACTCACCACAAAACCAAGAAAGACGACCTCATTCATGCAAAAAGTACATTTAGACAAATTGGAATACAACTTTGCATCACGCAGCAACTCAAAAACTCGCCTAAGATGTCTAACATGCTCAGAAATGCAAGTACTGTAAATGAGGATGTCATCAAAATACACAACCACATACTTTCCAATCACATCCCTCAAGACGTGGTTCATGAGACGCATGAAAGTACTAAGGGCATTGGTAAGCCCAAATGGCATGACAAGCCATTCATACAGTCCATGCTTTGTCTTGAACGCAGTCTTCCATTCATCCCCCTCACTCATGCGAACTTGAAAGTAACTAGAGCGCAAATCAATCTTACAAAACACAGAGGCTCCAGATAACTCATCCAACATATCATCTAACCGGGGAATAGGAAAGCGATACTTTACCGTTATCTTATTGATGGCCTGGCAGTCCATGCACATACGCCACTCGTTGTTCTTCTTGGGCACGAGTATTACGGGCACATCACATGGTGACAGGCTCTCTCTGATCTGCTTCTTCTCCAGCAACTCCTTGACCTGATGATCAATCTCCTTAGTCTCCTCGGGACTAGTATAGTATGCTGGCCTATTCGGTAGGACTGATCCCGGTTGGAAGTCGATCTAGTGCTCAATTCCTCGAATTGGCGGCAGACCACTCGGAATCTCCTCAGGAAATACGTCCTGGAACTCCTCCATCAACGGTTGCAAAATAGAAGGAACAACAACATCAGTAGTATCATAAGCCTTAAAATTAACTAGAACGATAGGCTTACCAGCTTTGATTGCTTTTTGAACTCCCTTTGCACTAATAAATAAATTCCGGTGCACAAGATCAGAATTGTCGGCACTGGAGGATGACGAGGTGGTCAAATGGGCAGCCTTGGTGGTCTCCTTGGAAGTTGTCGCCATCCCCTTCAAGGACTTGGGGTCGATTGTTGATTGGCCAGCTAGAACCGAAGACTTGCTCTCGGTCCGTTTCTCTTTCATCTTCTCCTCCTTAAACTTCTCATGCATTCTCCTTTGATCTTCATTGACATCCTTAGGTGTCAGTGGCCATAATCGGGTAGTCCGTCCATCTCGGGTCACCGTATATGTATTAGCAAACCCGTCATGAATAGCTTTCCTATCAAATTGCCACAGACGACCAAGCAGAATATGCGATGCCTCCATAGGGATGACATCACAAAGCACAGTATCAACAAAACGACCAATGGAGAAAGTAACACTTACCTGATATCCTACACGGATTTCTCCTCGGTCAGTCAGCCACTGCAAGCGGTATGGCTTGGGGTGCTTCTGTGGAACCAGGTTCAGTTTCCCCACTGCATACTGGCTGATCGCATTCACAACACTTCTATTGTCGATGATGAGTGAGCATATGTTGTCTCGGATAGAACAACGCGCGTAGAAGATGTTCTGGCGCTGGTCATTCTCATCCTCCTCCCGAATTAGGCTCAGTGCTTGAATCGAAACAAGGCTGACATGGGCTGGATCCGGCTTCTCATCAGCAATTTCATCCACTAATGGACCATCTCGGGACTGTGGATCATCCCCTTCTGTCTCAACTTCATTGAGTTCTTCCTCACTTGTTGACTCCAACTCATTCTGCTCTGAAAGAAAAAGAACTCGCCTATTCGGACACTGAGCTTGAAAGTGTCCCCATCCTCGGCACTTGTGATATTGTACGTCATGTAACCTTCTGGTGTGCTACCCTGTGGCTGATTCGGTTGTACCAGGCGGCTTTGATTATTCCGGTTCGGTGCAGACAAACTGTGCTCAGGTCTGCGAGTAGGCTGTGGAGCAGTCTACTCATAACGGTGAGCAGGCTGTGAAGTCTGGCCTTGAGGACGTGGAGGGGCTGTCCTAGGCACAGAAGAATCACCTCGAACCCATGGTGTCTTCGTTGGCGTAGAATGAGAGGAACATCGGCATCCCTCTTTAAGCTGTCGTTCGACTATCGAGGCATAGTGAATCATGGCCTCAATACTGGTGAAGTCCTTCAGCTCGACTTCACAGGCAATGTCTGGGTGCATGCCTTCGATGTACCGGTTGATTGTAGCTATCAACGTCTCTTCTTTGCCAACTCAATTCATCGCAGTCTCTAACTCCTTATGGTACTCCTCAATAGACCGAGTACCCTGGCGAATCTGGCTCAGTCAACGCTCCAATTCCTGTTCATAGTTAACAGGAATAAAGCAACCCCTCATCACATCTTTCATCTCCTGCCATGAGTCGACAGGTGGGTATCTGTCTCGACGGCGGCGGTTCTGGATGTTCTCCCACCAACTAGCTACATACACTGTGAACTCCATCAAAGCCAGCTGCACTTTTTTCACCTCTGAGAAGTCATAGCACTCAAAAATCTTGTTGACCTTCCTCTTCCAGTCGAGGTATAGGTCGGGATCATGCAGTCCCTCAAATGCCGGTACGCTTATTTTGATGTTGCTTAACAAGCTGTCAGGATCGGCACGTCGGGGCTGGGAAGGCGGATAGGCGCGGGCTGCTCGCCTATAAGGCTGTCGGGGTTGATCATGTCTCTGATAAGGCTCGACCCCTGCCTCTGACTATTTTGCAAAGTCACCATAGTCATCTTCTGCATCACGATACTCGTGATAGCCTTCTTGCACCGGTTGTTGGTGACATTGCACTGGTTACTGCGCCCTAGCATTGGCTCGGGCTAGCTCTGCGTACACATAGGTCTCATCTGCTGGGACCTCCATAAGATGAGGTACTGCCTCGTTCTGGGCTGTCTGGACTTGCACTACTGGCAGTAAGGGATGGCGAGCATTGATAAGCTCGAGTTGTGCCATCACTTTAGCTAACGAATCATCTAGTTTGTCCTCCAATAACTGACTGCGTCTCTCAAAATACTGAGACATGGCTTTGTAATGGAACTGAGCATCCCACTGATCCGATGATGATGCATCCGAAGGAGTGTTCGGTGCAACCGGTGACTTATCATTCTTCTTATTATTTCCGTCTCCAGGCATCATCTTGTAAACCTGCAAAACAAAACAAAACCAGAAGCAAACAAAAGGTAAAAAAAGGACCTCACTTTTTTTTCTCTCGTGTTTATCACTCAATTTTCTGCACACTGTAGATGTAGGAATCCCTCTGTCTCTGATGTCCCGATAGAGCTGCAGTTAGCTCCTCCAACTCTAGTCAAAAGTTCGAACTTGACTCCAAGAATGCTCGAGTAGAGAAAAGGCCACAAAGTTGCTGTAAGTTCAGGTAAACCACAGCTAAGGTGTGGGAATATTGCTGGAAAGTGGTCGATTTGGCTGTAGGGGTGAACAGGTAGAAAAATTTGAAGAAACGAGAAAAACTGGAAAACTTCACTGGGCAATTTGACCTTGAAGATGGCTGAATTTGGCCAAACGTACAATTATGTCATGGCAAAAATCGGAGCTCGGGAGCAAAATCTGCAGAAAACCGACGGATAGTGTATGGAGTCGGCTAGAGGCTAGGGACGTGTGTGTATGGGTCAGCTAGAGGGTTGGTGGTGTGTGAAAAAGGTACTGGAAATTGTAGGATGGAAGATAGATGACTTTTGGATAATTATCGTTCCAAAACAAGAGCAATAATCCAACAAGGAAACAAAACCCAAACAAACTAGGAAACTACCAAACAATCCCAAACCAACTAGAAATCACCAAAAACGACTCCCTCCCTATCAAATACACACTATTGATGAAAATATGGCTACCTAACAATGCAAGATGACGTTCCCAATCGCTATACGACGAAGAACGGCAAAATGCGACACGACACGAAGCAACAAAATTACTAGCTACCCAAAACCCTCAAAGATCAACAAGAATATTCAAGAAACTCAAGAAACAAGACAAGAACAGTGGCAACACAATAGGGCTCAATCTAATTCTCTCTTTTTCTTTTCTTTTTTTTATATATCGAATTTTCTCCTCTCTTTTTTTGAACGATTTTTTTTAAGATCGATACTCTTGCCCCTAATGTGTCACACACCAATTTGGATTGAACCATGACCAACCGAAGTCGACGTGGCTCTGATGCCAAAAAGTATGATGTAACTAATACGATGTGGAAGCTTAACGAATCGAACACACATCAAATTGATAAATGATTCAATCCAACAACAAACTGAACGATAATAAATAATTAATCCAAATAAACTGATCTCAAATTAAAATTCGAATTAATCATCTATATATCACAAAAATCCCCAATTTCAACCCGAAGAACCCTAATTCTTGACCTAATCAGTTGACCTAGCAAACGAAGTCGGATTATGCTCAAATTTTTGGAAAAAGCATAAATATATATAGTAGGAATAACATATTCAAAAATCAGACAAAACGCTTGTATAAATTGAGAGATGGCTCGGTGGTGATTTTTAGACGATTTACGGCTTGATTGGATGGTATATGCGAAATCTGGGCTTGGGGTGGATTATAGACGATGGTGTCAATGTCTAGGATCATGTGGGATGTGTATGGAGGCATGGTGATGATGGTATACGATGTGTAGGTGAATGGAAACGAAAAAGGTAGAAGAAGCTTACCCGAAATGAACCCCGGATCTACCAGAATCCGAAACGCGAGTATTGAGTAGAACTTCGTGGCAGATTAACCCGTACACTACTTGATGCACGAACGAATCTTTTGATTTCGAGTTTGTAGGTGCCAATTCACAAACCCTACCAAGAACTATCAATGTGCGTGCTTGAGACGAGATGAACGACAAAGCGTCTTTTTATCAAATCTAATCTGTCTAATACAACGTTTGAAAGGTGCATAAATACTAATCTAAGGGAAAATGAAATTATTAAGTTAATGGGCTTAATAATTTCGAAAAATAAAAGAAAACAAACTAAAGGCCCAATTCTCCTGACATTAATTTGGGCATCAAATTAAATAAAAACCAAATTAAATAAAAACCACAACTGAAAATAGTCTAATTAAATTAAATAAAATCTGCACTAAATCCGTCTATGCCTCTTCATCTTCATCTTGTATTGAAAGCATAATAATTAGCTTGGGGCTACTTCGAACCATCAACTCTTCTTCGAGCTTCTTTCCAACGAAACACTGAAGATAGCCTTGCAGCTTCTTGGCTCTAAGTCGCGTTACTGGACCACGCAGCTGCAACTCCGGATTTAGTTTGCCAAAGCTCATCCCATACTCATCATGGTCCCAGAGCTGTCTATTTTGGTCCTAAAATTTTTTTACTGTCAATTTTGACCTCTCCGTGACGGAAAACGTTAAATTTACTATCGATTTTAGTCCCATTGCACTTTTAATTTCAGTCCCAAAGTAACAATTAACCAACTAACTGTGACATTATTTAGAGGCAATTTTGACAGATTTTTATCATGTTTTTGAGGGACATTCCACGTATTTTTTGGAGGGATAATTGCCACTAAAATACATCAATATTCCCACAAAACCAACATATCCAAATCAACTAAACCAAATCAATTTACTCATAAGAATCAACAAGCCAAACTAAACTCAATAAATACCAAATCCAAACTGAAATCAACAAGACCAAATCCAAAGGTTATGTATCAAATGTTAATGCTAAAAAGAAATACAGTCAATCGGAAAGCATTAAAGACCCGATCACTCTACAAATGTAAATAGTCTAGTAACTGCCATACTAGACTATTTGAAAAGTGGATTGTACCAAAGGTTTCTCGGAAGAAACTTTTTTTCTTTCTACATCAGGATCCCACTCGACTTTGTTGTCTGGACGAACTCTAACACCTAGCAAATCTCTAAAGTTGGCACCCTGCACAAAGATAATAGTTCAAAAAATGAAAAAATGTGAATTATTTGTGTGTATACTCTCATATAGCATATTTTGCAAGTCACGGGCACAAATGCATACCTTCTTTTTAGGTATTTGACAAACCCGCTCATAGTTAACGGGATTTAGGAGGAGAGGACGATGATCATACAAGCAATGTTCCAACACTTCGGAGGTGTTCAAGCAACCAGGCATTTCTGCATTAAAAATGAAGAAAAGTTATTTCAGAAAATTAAGCTATAACATAATGTTGCAGCCAAAAAATTGATCATGGCATGTACTAAAATTCGGACTGTGAAAACTTTAAATGCACAAGCATGTCCAAATGTTTAAACAAGATGTGATCAACATAACCAAAAGATTTAAGACTGAACACCAGAAATTTAATTTTTCTCATCTCTTTCAGAACAAGATGTTTAAACAAGATGTGATCAAGCATGTCCAAATGTTTAAACAAGATGTGATCAACATAACCAAAAGTTTAAACAAGATGTGATCAACATAACCAAAAGATTTAAGATTGAAC
This sequence comes from Perilla frutescens, assembly GCA_026008535.1. Lineage (NCBI taxonomy): Eukaryota > Viridiplantae > Streptophyta > Magnoliopsida > Lamiales > Lamiaceae > Perilla > Perilla frutescens. The sequence continues at coordinate 39,625,072 of BRKX01000019.1, forward strand.
ACCAAAAATTTAATTTTTCTTATCTCTTTCAGAACATATATAATAAGTTATGCAACTCATCAAGTCTTAACAGCATTTAAAAACAATGAACTTGAAGTTGAGACAAGGGGATGAAGATCAAATACTATTTTAAAAATAACAAGTGCTGACCATCCCTTCTTTGCCTTATAAAGCGCTGGAAATCAGTTTGAGGCTCAGAACCATAAGGTATTTCATCACGCTCCTCATCATTCTCAACCTAAATAGGACATTCAAACCATAAAAATCACAATGTGGATAGAGGAAAAATATATATATCATAGATTGAAGCATCCAAGTTCTACATACATGAGGGAGGTCAGAAATAGCATCACCAAGAAAAAGTTCCTTCTTAAGGTTCACTGCACACCCTTCCTCATATGCAAACTTCACCAGGTCAACAACATTATCCATCAACACAAACTTCGGCTTAAGATAGGCCACAATATCCATGAATACAACAAGTTGTTTATTTTTGGAATCTTCAAGTGGCGCTTCCTTGTTCCTAAACCTATTAAAGCCACTTATGCCTTGATAGGGTGGCCTCATATTTAAACTAATGAGATTTTAGGTTTTTTTTCACACCTCGCTCACCCCAAGAACCAAATCCAGCTCCAAGAAACCCCTTTGCTTACTCCTATACAAAAGCCTAAATTCCAGCACCAAAATCAATCAACAAACACAAAGCAAGCTCCATAAAAAAATTAAACATAAATTTTCCAAAACACGCCCCCAATTTCTCTTTATCGGCAATAATCGACAAACCTCTTGAACAGGCGCCTCTTGCTTTCTTCATCGGAGAGATTGATCTCTACTGATTGGTTGCTCTCATTTGAAGAATAAGAAAGCGAGAAGGAACCTAATACGGGTCTTCATAATAAACCCCAAATCAAATCGCAAAATCTTATAGAAATTGATCGCGATAAAAAATAACGATGAGAGATTATAAAAATGGGTGGCTGACGAAGCTGAAGATTTCACCTTTGAAAAGCGTCGGAGACAGTGATGGATGTTCGATTGGAGCTGAGCAGGCGGGGGGCAATGGAGAGCAGGGCGCTGCTTCAACTTGCCATTTTCTTGGATTTTAGTTTCGGTGAAAAACTTCCTTCGAATCATCTTGTGTTTTGCTTTAGATGCCATTTCAATGTGCTATTCAATTTAGCTGGTCTATTAGGGTGAAATTAGGGTTTTGATTTGGATGAAATTTGGGATTTTCTTGAGTTAAAGGGTTCATAATTGAGAAATTAGGGCTTTAGATCGATTTTTGTTTGATACCCGCTCAAATAGGCCGCACGTGTGAACGTTTCGTCTCTCACTCTTAACAGTCGTTTAATTTAAAGGGACTAAAATTGACAGTTTGAATCCTATGGGACCAAAAGTGAGCAATTTTTTTTTTGAAAAATGACCAAAATAGACAGCTTTGGGACCAAAAGGGGAGCAAGGCGTGTCCTATGGGACCAAAAGTGAAATTTTCTCAGTCATGACATATTAACACAACATCGTCACAGGGAACAACAACCATCTCATTATCAAAGATTGTAGGACCATCATAGTCACCACCAATAGACCTCAAATCATCAAGAAGATGAGTTTAGCCGGAGAAAATATTCAACGCAACATTGTCACAGAGCACGACCATCATCTCATCATCAAAGATCAGAGGACCATCGTAGTCACCACCCATAGACCTCAAATCATCAAGAAGATGAGTTTAACCGGAGAAGATATCCACCTCTTCATCAAAAATCAATGGACCATCATAACCGTCGTCGACAACATCATCTGAAAATGAAAAGTTGTCAGAAAACAAACCATGGAAGATATTAGCAACCATGGAACCTTCAACCACATGAATCGGCATATCACGATCAACGAACGGAGTGTAGACTGACTCTGTATACCAACTAATACAAATAGAAACGTGTATAATCCGTTGATTCTGAAAATACCTGGAAGAACACAAGAATAATATTGTTGATTCTCGCAAGAATATCGAATCACATGTGAATATCTCAATTTTTATAAGACTTCAACTCCCTTAATAACAATCTAGACCTATCTAATTATAATATATGAGAAATATGAAAGATAATAAATATAAACCCTAAATTAGATAAATTTCCTAATTGATAACGTAATATAAATCGAATAAAATATAATTAAATCTAAAATATAATATAAATAAGATATCAAGATCTAATCTTGATATATATCTCCATCAAAATCTTCAAGCCACATCGACCTATGTTTAATGGAAACCTCTTTCCATGTAAGCCATGGCCCAGGATATCGACCTTTAATAATAGTTGAAATCTTGTTAATTGTCTGAATAGGATAAAATCTGTTGCAACATAGAGTGTAATGATATTAATTGTATCATTGTAACAAATATAAAATAGAAAGAAACTCAAAACATACTCCTTTCCATTTGGCCATATAATCATCCTACTAGAAGGCTCCTCAATTTCTAGCATTCCCGATAGAACAACGGATGAACTTTGATGAGACGACATTTGATTACTAATTGGGCATCCTCTACTGGAGTACTTGGTAACACCACATGAGCTAACGAATGAGTATGTCATCCAAATTTTCCTCGAGAAGGTGTAGGAGTATCTGATCTTGATCATTCTCGAGATCTTGATCCACCTCGTCCACTTCCTTGGGATCCTAATACACGGGGTGAATCCTCATCGGTGAGAGTACCTCATCTTGATCCAAGTGACGAAGGACTGTACCTAATCTAAGATTATCTCTATGTGCATCACCACCCCAACTTCTCACCATTTGTAAATATTTAAAATAGAAAAACTAGTTTTAATAATTGATAAAAAAACATGAAAAAAAATTGTTACAATATTAAAATCGAAGATTCAAAAGCTATAATCAATCACTATGGATAATTTGATCCATATGAATGTCATCATCAGTTTTAAAATCTTCACGACTATATATTTCTTCTTTTTCTTCTTCTTCTTCTTCTTCTTCTTCTTCTTCTTCTTCTTTCGTTCTTGTTCTTGTTCTTGTTCTTCTTCATTGTGATTAACCTCCTCGCCTGAATGAATTAAATCTCTTAATATAACATCATATTCTTCCAACAAGGGTAATTCATTAGTAATGTAGTTCACATCAGCTTGGAATGGAACAACTGTTGATTGAATTGTGTTTCTAGAAATTGTCTTAATCACTGTAAGCCAATTTTTCCTACTAAAGTTAAGGTTAGGCCATGGGAGAAAATATGCTTGCTCAGCCTATTAAGCGAATATAAATGTATCTTTGCCCCTAAATCTCCTTGGTTTGTTGACTTCAACAATTCCATATTTATCACAAAACTCATGTCCCTCTGTCGGTTGGATCAAACCATTTACAATTGAAGAGCATTAATCTCTTTATTTGTAGTCCAAGATATTAATTATTTTGTTAAGTAATTCATGATAATCTATTTGTTCTCCATTAAGAGCAATGCTATAATTATTCTTCTTTCAATTATGCGCACAAGCATATGTATGAAAACTATAAATATTCACAAAATATATTGAATGAGTCTCAACTCGCTTTGATGGACCTCAAGCCAAATTTTATAGAAGTTGGTCGTCCACATTAATTTCAGGAGGGTTGCACCTAACAAGATTAAAGAAATCTAATTATGTATGTATATATAACATTTTATATTAAAATTTAATGTTCATTTTTCTTAGATAAACTTACATATTCAGAAAACCATTCGACGAAGTTCGAGCTGCTCTCATTCACAGATATGATATAAGTGTTGTGATCAAACACCATTCGATAGTTATAGGATGTTCTTAATAGTTTTAAATGATAACTAATTGAAAAGAAACTAATTTACTTATACAAGGGGTTAACTTCACACGCTTTAAGAGAACATAAAGTTGAATCTCAATTCTCTCTTCATTTGTGAGAAATCATTTTTTAGAAATCGCTTGAGGTCGACTAAGATAGTTAAAAATTAGTGAATGCTAAGATGACTCTCCACCATCATCATTCCTTGGAACTCTTTGAAGCCTAATTTGGATGTGATCCTCCAAATAGTGAAAAACAAAATATAGATGTCTGCTTAAGCATATAAGCCTTACAAATTGAGCCTTCTACATAAGATTTGTCCTTGACCTTTTTTTTAAGAGTATGTAGAAACCTATCAAATTCATTATCTAAAATATAAGTATTTGCATGTTTCGGCTGTGAAAAAAATATAAAAAATATAAATATATACCACAATTGCATTTATAAATTTCTTATCTCTTAAATGGAGATCCAACGGTATTACACAACGTCTCCAACCTTAGCTTCATACACTAAGTGTATAGAGAGATGTTCCAGTGAATCGAAGAAAGCTGGTGGGAAAATTTTTTCTAGCTTACAAAGAATGATGGGGATATTATTTTCCAACACTTCAAGTCAAGTCTATGGTGAATACTAAATATATACCCACTACAAAAAAAAGGTCTTTAACGACAATATTATTAGCGACGATAAATGTCGTCACTAATAATAAACTTAAGTAATGACATGTCATCTCTAATAATTACATGTCATTTCTAGTGACATTTTTTGTGACGACAATGTTGTCACTAAAAATAATTTTTAATTTATTTAGGACGAACTTTTAGGGATACTCTATTTGCGACGACATATTGTCATCGCAAAAAAATATTTTTATGCGACAATGTCATCACAAAAATTTTATTAGAGATGACATGTGATGATTAGAAATGACATGTCGTTACTAAAAATCTAATATTAGTGACGACATTTATCGTCGCTAATAATCTTGTCCCTAAAGACCATTTTTTTTTTGTAGTGACCACCCATTTACAATTCATTAATCTGTTTAACCTTGGTGTTCCCATTATTACTAAAGAGTAATCAACCACATTAACCATATTAAACATACACTAACTTGGAACATGTACAAAACTTATCAAAAACTTATTCATGCAGTATTATGCCCACAAGGCCTCATGAGTTCTTAATTGTGTGTTAAACTTTTATCTGACGTTCAAACTCCGAAATAAAGATTAAACAACTTACTGGAATTAAAATAAAACTTGCTCAATACTAACATTTAACATCAAATGAACTGCTACTTTATGTGGAAAAAAGTCCTGAGATTGTTCTTGCTACCGAAGTAGCTTAAATACGGAAATAAAACTTGCAGAATTGAATTGCAGAAAAGTAGGAGCAACATTCAAATTCAAATTCCCCTGCAGGCGGGGGTCTTCAACTTCCTTTCGGATTTCTTGTGCTCGCATCAGTCTGACTGGATAAAGCATATATTCAAGTTTGTTGGGTTAATCCCAAAATTTCAGGGATTTACTTTATCTTCAATCGCTAATCCTCGATCCTGACCACATATCCAGAGATCCTTATTTGCCCCAACAGCCTCCAATCTTGATCAAATCTCTAGTAGCTTTATCCATCCTAACAGTCCTCCAATTTTATTGCATGTGCCCTTGCTGCTGCTTTCTTCGAATATGTGCAAGTATTGTGGGCACGACATCACCTGGTTAGCTCGATTCTTCTCTGATATGGTCACACTGCTTCCCTTTGATATTGATCTCATTGAAGAAGTTCCCCAGTGCCCATTTAGCATTGATTTCATTAAAGTCACTGGCAAAATGCTTCTTTCGCCAGATTCGACCCTTGCAATGCCTATTTATCCTCCCGGTTCTTTTTTGACTAAAAAAGACACTAAAAATAACATTTATATAGACTACATGACCCGAAAAACATAAAATAAATGGACTTGTCACCTTTTAACTCTCAGCAATTGTTGGAACTTCCCCATATTTCGGTGCTTGGGAACTTAGCAAGAAATTGATTTTTACATCATTGAAAACACAATATTATTCCCAATAATTTCTCTTTTTTAATTAAGTCAAAACCTCTAGCTCAAGCTACACTATAACAACTTCAGTCTTCCATCTTCAGTCTTAAATCTTCATCTTTAATTCAGCTATTTTGTAGACTAAGGTGGCCTCGTTAATCCCAAACTGACCTCTATGTCACTAATTTGGAGATCTGGATGTGGATGTCTTCTCAGGTCTCAAACCAAACTGGAGTCATTTGTCAATCTTCCCTACACAAGAATACCCTTCATCTTGTGCTTCACGTCAGCTGGGAGTAGCTTCCCGCTGTGTTGATCAAAGTCGAGTGACAACATCAAGTGATATGATGATATCGCTGCCCTGAATCATGGCCCATATATCTCACATTATTCTCTTAGAGGCTGTTGTGGTATCGCCTAGCTAGGGCTTACACCGCTTGCTTCCCTACCTCTAGCGGTTCCTAACATAAGCTACTCAAGTAGCAGGAAATGAAAATATAAGAGTTTACAAGGAGAAACAACTGAAGAAGCTTAATCTAGGGTTCCTTCAAGCAGTAGCAGCGACAGCCCCAGAGAGGAAGGTCAAGCGAACCTTCAAGGTTCTTCACAGGCTCTAAACCCTTCAGATCTGCAGAGAAGACAAGGAGACAAGTGAAATAACACAGCAGATAAGTTAATGAAAGTGATAAGAAAAGGCAGAGAGCAATCGGGTGTGGGAAAAGGTGCCCAAGGCACAACGGCTCGGATTTTCCCACTGGGATCCGCAGTAGCCCTCTCCAGCGACCGGAGAAGATTCCAGGGAAGGGGAAAGAGGAAGCGGGAGGCTCAGGTTTGAAGGAGGCAGAGGGTTTCCTCCTTTCTCTCTCACGGCACACTCCTCCCAAACACTCAGCGGCCAAACAGGAGCCGATTGGCAGAACTCCGGCCAGAGAAACAGTGGGAGTGAGGTGAGAAGATCCAGAAAGAGAGAGAGAGAATATGAGATAAGATTGTGAGATCGAGTGTATCGAGAGTGAGAGAGATTAGTGATATTATAAATGCTTCTAGAGCATAGGGAAGTGACAACAGCCTTAATGATGTTTAATGAAGAAGTTAGATCGTCACTTAGGGTTAAGGGTTTGGGGCTGGGCCGGGTAGATAGGAAATTTTGTATTGGGCCAGAAATAGGACAAATGGGCCAATCCTAACATTTCCACCTTTGGCCCTTTTGGACTTTTTCCATCACCAGGGAAGAGGACCTGCCAAAATGAAACACACGAGATTATCATCATAGCCAATTATTTTTACTCATGAATGTAACACAAAGTCACACTAAGATAAGGAGGAACTAAACACTATGCGTGTTTAATCCAGTCTCTACCACGCGAGACCAACCCAACTAACAAGTCTCTGGTCTCAAAAGATCATTGACCTTCATAAACTTGTTCAAACCTAGCTAAAAGTACCAGGGTAAATCACCAACTTGAGGCCACAATAGCCTCAGAGATAAAGATGGGTCTTAGGAACACAGACTCAACTGTGAGAGCCCATCACAGATCCCATAAATATTAACCAAAGTCCATGTTGAGGGACTTCATGCAAGATTCCAGCTTTGCAACTGGTAGGCACTTAGTGCCCATATCTGCAGGGTTAAATTCAGAAGGAATCTTGTCCAGCAACACCTCTCCTTTCTCTACTATGTCTCTTATGAAATGATATCTTACATCAATATGTTTTGTTCTATCATGAAAGACTGGGTTCTTACAAAGTTGGGTGGCTGATTGGCTGTTAGAATAAAGTAGGGGTTTATCATCAATGAAATTAATTTTAGTTAACACACCATTCAACCATATAGCTTCTTTTACAGCTTCTGTAGCTGTGTATTCTGCCTCAGTGGAAGACAAGGAAACTATACTTTGTAATTGGGATTTCCAACTTATACAAGAACCACATAGGGTGAACACATATGATGTTGTAGATTTTCTGTGATCCCTATCATTTGCATAATTAGAGTCCACATAGCCAACACATTTAACTCCATCAGGAGATTTTGAAAAAGTTAAACCACAAGTGGCAGTGGATTTCAAGTATCTTAGCAACCACTTCAATGCTTCCCAATGGGGCATGCCAGGATTAGCCATATATTTGCTTAGGCAATATACAACATAAGCTATATCTGGTCTAGTGCTTATAATCAGATACATGACAGATCCAATAGCATTAGCATAGGGAATATCTACCATTTCTTTTAATTTTAAATCATTTTTGGGGCATTGATCTTTACTCAACTGAATGTGGGATGCAAGAGGAACAGAAATAGGCTTGCATGCATGCATATCAATTTTTTTCAAGATTTGTTCAACATAAGAGGATTGGTGCAGCAGTAAAGAATGCTTATTTCTATCCCTATCAATGTTCATACCTAAGATCTTTCTTGCATCTCCCAAATCCTTCATATTGAAGTTGGCACAGAGTTTAGATTGGACATTTTTTACAGTCATCAAGCAGGGGCTTATCAGCAACATGTCATCAACATATAGGAGCAAAAAAACAGGCACAGGGGATGACATATAGTAAAGGCAGTGATCAAACTTGCTTCTACAGAAGCCCATGCTTTTCATACAGTTATCAAATTTAATGTTCCACTGCCTAGGTGATTGTTTCAAGCCATACAAAGATTTCTTTAATAAGCAAACATGATCAGGATGGTTATTATCAATAAAACCTTCAGGCTGTTGCATATAGATGTTGTTTTCAAGTTCTCCATGCAAAAAGGCAGTGGTTACATCCATTTGTTTGAGTTCCCAATCAAAATGAGCAGTTAATGCAAGCATGATTCTCACAGTGGTGAACTTAACAACAGGAGAAAAAATTTCATTATAGTCAACACCTTCTTTTTGAGTGAATCCTTTTGCAACCAGCCTAGCTTTATATCTAACATTGTTAATTTTCTGTTTTATCTTGAATAGCCACTTACATTCCATAACAGAGCAGTCGTCAGGTTTCTTAACTAAAATCCAAGTTTCATTATCATGTAATGATTTCATCTCACATTTCATGGCATCAACCCATTTTTCAGAATCAGGACAAGTAACAGCAGCTTTGTAGGTTTTAGGTTCAGCTGATTCAAGGTTATTAAACACATTGAAAGCATAAAATGATAAATTACATCCATTATACCTGGAGGGGGCTTTAATTACCCTTCTAACTCTATCCCTTGAAAGCACATAATCATTCAAGTTTATTTGTTCAGAGTTATGCTCGGAATTATGATCAGAATTATGTTCATGAAGAGACTCAGATGATTCAGAAACATTCATGTGATCAGAAGCATTTGAAGCAGAATCATCAGCATTAATATCATCTTGATTATTCATATTATCATGCAAATCATGCTCAATGAGAGGAGTTTCCACCTTAGACAGATTAGGGATAAAGGTAACATCAGAAGGTTTCTCCACCTCACGAAGAGCAACAGAAGGTGAGGATTTCATCAAACATGGAAAGTCAATCTCATTGAAAGTAACATCTCTGCTAATACAAGTTTTAAACCCAGGCAGAGTTTTATCCCACAGTCTATAGCCTTTTACCCCTTCAGGGTAGCCAAGAAAAATGCATTTTCTGGCCCTTGGTTCAATTTTACTTAACCTTTGATGTACATAGGCACAACAGCCAAAAACTTTCAAGTTACCAATGCAAATAGGTTTATTAAGAAACACAGACTCAGGTTGCTTTCCTAGCAGTGGGACAGAGGGGGATCTATTTATAAGATAACATGCAGTCATGAGAGCTTCCCCCCAGAATGGCTTATCAAGCCCAGAGCCTGGCTTCTAACTCTCTCCAGGAGAGTTCTATTCATTCTTTCTGCAACCCCATTCTGCTGGGGGTTGTAGGGAACAGATTTGTGTCTTTTAATTCCCATTTCACTGCATAAGTTATCCATAGCATGATTACAAAACTCCAAACCATTGTCAATTCTTAAGCATTTAATTCTCATATTGGTTTGATTTTGTATTTCAGTAGCCCATTTTGAAAATTTCATGAAAACATCAGATTTATTTTTCATTTAGAAAACCCATGTTTTTCTTGAAAAATCATCAATGATAGATAAGAAGAACATGTTACCACCATAGATTGGAACCTTTGAAGGTCCCCAAACATCTACATGCAAGTATTCTAGGATTTGAGAACTCAATTTCATTTTTGGATATGCAGCAGACAAAGGGAAGGGGGATTTGTGTTGTTTTCCCAACAAACAAGGCTCACAGAAAGGCATAGTAGATACTTTGTCATTTTTAAAAGCCCCAGCCTTATTCAGTATGTCTAAACCCTTGTTACTCATGTGACCTAATCTTGCATGCTATAGATGAGTTTTTTCAGATTGGACCAAGTTTGCAGACAAGATAGGCATAGGTTTAGCAAGCACAGTGTACAGATCTCCCTTTCTAGGAGCATCAAAGTAGTGCTCAGAATTCATTTCAAAACTGAAACATTTTTGGTTCACAGAGCCATAAAGCAGTTGATCAGCCAATTTTGAGACAGATAAGAGATTAAACTTCAATTTTGGCACATATCTCACATTCTGCAGATTGATCATGCTATCATTCTCAAATTTCAGGCATATATCACCTTTTCCTTCAATATCACAATATTGGCCATCAGCCAATGCAACAGATCCACACTTAGACAGATTAAGATTTGAGAAAATGTGCTTGTGTGGAGTGACATGAAAGGTACATCCAGAATCAATTAACCATTTAGATTCAAGCATGGAATTTGACACGGCATTAGACAGATTTATGAATTGAAAATCAGATGTAGTGTGAACCATATACATTTCTCCTCTTTCATAGTCAGGCTCATTGTTGTCACACCCAAAACACTCAGAGTTATACTGCATGGTGAGATTAGCATGCTTATTCCCAAAACCTCTCCCCTTCTTAGGCTGTTTACACCTATTTCAGAAATGACCAGATTTCCCACAGTTCCAACAAGTTTTCTTAGGCTTTTGGTCTTGAGATTGGAAGTTTTGGGGTGAGGATCTGAAAGGTTTTTTTCTGGGGGATATTGGTTTTGCCTTTGAGGGTTTTGAGGGATAAATCTGTTACAGGAGGGCTGGGAAAAATTGTTGGATTTATCAATTCTGCATTCCCTCCTATGTCTTTCCTCAAGTTCAGATTCTCTATTATGTTGTTCTGCATTTAATACACTAGGTTTTTCTGGGTTGAAATCAATATAGGGCCTATTTTTTAAGTTTTTATTCACATACATGATTTCATTTTGCAGAGGCTTAGAACTTAATTTCTTGATTTCATTTTCTTTTGCCTTTAAACCAGACACAATCATATCACATGTGAGTTTACAACCACCATACTTCAATGCAGATTTAACTTCAGCATATATTTCAGGAATAGCACCAAGCAAGATTTGAGGAGCATAAGCTTCAATTTTATCATCTCCAGCAAGTTTTACATCCTTTAAAAGCTTAGTGAATTCAGGCATATTTGTGTCAACATCTTTAGAGGGATCCATTTGAAAAGACATAATTTGGCTTTGCAAAGAATACATATGCTCTTCAGATTTTGCAATAAACAGATTAGTTAAGGCATCTCATAAATCCTTAGCACATCTATGATGAGACACATGCCTCACAATGGCACTACTTAGATTTAACAGAATTTTAGCCCTAACACCAGCATTTAATTTTGCAAGATTTTTATCAGCTTCATGCTCATCAATTCTATCAGATATAGCATCCCACAAATTTTCTTTTGTCAATATGCATTCAACCCTAGTCTGCCAATCACCAAAATCACCACTCCCATTAAATGGGACAACACTCAGATTATTCATGCTTAACACAGAAATTTCACTTGAAACACAGAAATTTCACAGAATTACCCAAGATTCACAGAATAATCACCAGAACACAGATTAACACGCAGGAATGCACCAACAACCAGGAAGCAGAAGCTTCCACAGGCCAGAAAAGGAACACCTGGGGAATCTAGAGCTGAGGCTATCCCAGTTCGCAACACAGATTTATCTGTGGCGCAGGGGGTCACTCAGGTCAATCCCTAATACCTTTTCAGCCACAAAACACCACCACAGACTTATTGCTAAGTCAACAGAAACCCAACTCAGAGGTTTCACAACAATAACAGGATATGAAACAACCAAGCAAAGAATACAGACAGCAGAAGATACAACAATCAAGCCCAAAACCCACTGAAATGTCCTTGCTTATCTTTGCTATCGGGGCAACCTGCTTTGAGGAGACCCACAGAGAATCCAGACGGTCCCGACCGTAAGCAACAAATAAGGGGTTGGCTTTGAATGCCAAGGGGTAGATCAGAGTCAAATAAAAGGAAGCAATGAGGCACAGGATCGACAAGATACCACCGAGGAGTTTTAGAGTTTCAAGAAGATACCAGAGCTGACTTTCCCAGGTAGGGAAAAGCCGGACTTACCCTTAGATCGGAGCCCAAGGGGGGCGAAGAACGCGCGGCCCTTACCGGCGGCAGGGTGCTAGGAATGGAGGCAGGAGAGTGCCCCCGGCTAGGCCTAAACCAGGCTCTAATACCACTGTTGTGGTATCGCCTAGCTAGGGCTTACACCGCTTGCTTCCCTACCTCTAGCGGTTCCTAACACAAGCTACTCAAGTAGCAGGAAATGAAAATACAAGAGTTTACAAGGAGAAACAACTGAAGAAGCTTAATCTAGGGTTCCTTCAAGCAGTAGCAGCGACAGCCTCAGAGAGAAAGGTCAAGCGAACCTTCAAGGTTCTTCACAGGCTCTAAACCCTTCAGATCTGCAGAGAAGACAAGGAGACAAGTGAGATAACACAGCAGATAAGTTAATGAAAGTGACAAGAAAAGACAGAGAGCAATCGGGTGTGGGAAAAGGTGCCCAAGGCACAGCGGCTCAGATTTTCCCACTGGGATCGGCAGTAGCCCTCTCCGGCGACCGGAGAAGAGTCCGGAAGGGCGAAGAGGGAAGAGAAAGCGGGAGGCTCAGGTTTGAAGGAGGCAGAGGGTTTCCTCCTTTCTCTCTCACAGCACACTCCTCCCAAACACTCAGCGGCCAAACAGGAGCCGATTGGCAGAACTCCGGCCAGAGAAACCGTGGGAGCGAGGTGAGAAGATCCAGAAAGAGAGAGAGAGAATATGAGATAAGATTGTGAGATCGAGTGTATCGAGAGTGAGAGAGATTAGTGATATTATAGATGCTTCTAGAGCATAGGGAAGTGACAACAACCTTAATGTTGTTTAATGAAGAAGTTGGATCGTCACTTAGGGTTAAGGGTTTGGGACTGGGCCGGGTAGATAGGAAATTTTGTATTGGGCCAGAAATAGGACAAATGGGCCAATCCCAATAGAGGCGATAGAGAACAACTCACATTCTCTCACTTCCTTTCCTCTTATTATCTTCAACACTCTAGAAGAGTGAAGTCATGGGGAAGTTTGGGCTGCGTATGAGGATCGTCTTGGAAGGCGAGCCCAGTAAGTGTGAGACTAGAGGAATGAAGTTTTCGAAAGTGATGAAACCATTCCTCGATCTCCCTATGTTGGAGGAGTCTACAGGCTATTAAAATTCATAAACAAGACAGAAGACAACAGATCGAGATGCGGATAGTCCAGCTTACTGCAAATAGAAATTAAAAAAAAGTAACAAGACAAGAACCAGATCCAAGAAATAGAGCAAGAAGACAAACAGAGTCAACAATCAATAGAAATGCTATGAATATTTGCAGCATGAAGACAATAACAACGCTCAAATTCAAAGATTCAAGTGGTGTCAAAACTCTGCAACGGTACCTTGAAGAAACCACTATAAAAGTAGACCTTTAGTCATTTAAAAAGGTTTACTGGAACATACACGAATCTTATGGAAATACATATAAGAAATCTTCAAGTATTCATTTCCAGATTTCATGTATGAGATAGTCTTCGCTCCATCCCTTGCCCTAGTCAGAGAGTTGTTGTATTCATTCATTTGTATCATACAACCTTAGATAATTCGGAGAAAATTAAAACCTCCACTCATATCTAGTAGCACCTTTCATGTCAGAGAAAAAAATTGTGAGTTGAGAGTTTATTAGGGTTGAAATAGATCTAGAACTCTTCCAACAATAGTCAAATCCATCAGTCATAAGTGCGAACAACCACCAACTGATCGAATTGTGCAAAATTTGGTATTTGTGTGTACGTTTGTACAGTTGTTTATCCATCCCCTCTAAATAGTTAGTTTAGGACTAACAATACATATGTGCGTAGAAAATTGTTCGTTTGCTTTTTTAATGCATTGTTAAATTAGTAATGCTTGTTTCTTCATGGGGAGAAAAAAAAATGGTAGTGTTTGTTGGTAAACGAGGAAAATCATTTTGTCCAATTTGACATTCTCCTAATGATTGATTTATATTATTTTAATACGGTTTGTTTATAAATTTAATAGCAATTAGTTCATTCTCTTCAGGTACGCTATGTTTGATCACCTATCAACATTTTGAGGAGTAGAGATCCTCTAGTCCCACTTGTGTGTGCCAACCGTGTGCCACCATTCAAATTATATATTATTAATAATATTTTTTATAAAAATAAAATTTGTTTTATCATAACTAATCATAATTAATATTTATTGTAAAAAAATTAAAATTTTAAAAAATTATATACCCTAAGTTTGGAATAATCAACCCCAAAAATCAATTATACTAACTAAAAAATGAAAATTAAATATTAAAAAATAATTATAAACCCTAATTGGGTGGAATAAACCCTAAATAATAATGTAAAATTATACTAAATCAAATGAAATTAAAATTGAAGAAAAAAATAAACGAAAAATTAATAATTTTAGAGTGTGGCACACGGTTGGCACACACAAATTGGGACTAGAGGATCTCAAGTGCATTTTGAGGGGCTGTTACCTAAATATTCTTTAATTATTCGCATGGTACCCAAAATTTCCTATCCATTTTTTAATTAATTTGCTTAGGAAACGGTCACAAGTATTTATTTCCTTTATTTCTTTATTTTATTTCCAAACAAACAATTAACTGGATTCATGCAGTCAATATTTGTTTTAACTGTTGCATAATATATTGCTTTTAAAAAAAAGTACATATATAACATTCAATGCTTGCAATACTATATATAATTATAGAGTTTGCATTGTATTGACTCTGGAAATTTTTCATATACACATATAGCCGTCATTTTTCAATTATATTACAACCTCCAAAATTAAAATAAAATATTAATACTATTTAAATCGTCTATTATACTCTTGTGGTCCCCTCCTTTTCAACTTTTAGTATCTCAATACCCTTCAAAAATTCCAAACTAGTCAAGGTTGATGATGAAGCCATGGACAACAAAGACGATGAAGAATCGGAGCTGCAATTTAGAGGATCAATCACAAGATCAAGAGCTAAGAAGTTGCAAGCTTACTTGCAATTGTTGATTCGAAGAAAGCTCGAGATTGGAGATGAAGAAATCAAGAGAAGCAATTCCAAGATAGTTAATTTATTAACTATTGAAGATCAAGAACACACCATGGAAAATTAATCTTGAAGAGATGAAGATAAAGAGCTCAAGTGTATGTGTGCATGTGCATGGAGATCGACGTGCATGTGTGTGCGATTTTGTGAAGATTTTCGGCCCTATAGTAATTTAATTATGGGGTTGATTTTATTTAGACTATAGTATTTATTTTATTTAATTAAGACTATAGTTGGATCATATTTATTTAATTATTTAGGAGTAATTTTCGTCCATAATGAGAATAAGTTTGACTAGAATTGTATTTAAGACAATTTCCTACCTTGAATAGAATTCTAGCTTAGGTATCTTCCTAGTATAGTTAGAGATCTCTTTTGGATCAATTTTTAGGCCTTTTAAGCTTAATATTTTCATTCCCCATAGGTTATAAATAGGGGATCATTGTTACATTCATACTTTAGACATTGTTGAATTAAATTGCTATTGCATTCAATTTGTGTCTCAAATCTATTCGTCTTTTGAATACTTTTCACACGAAAATATTCATTCTTGGAGCTAGCAACTACAAGTCTTATTTAAGGGTATTGCACAATTCACTTGAGGGATTGACCGGTATTCACTATCGAGGAACAACTTGGAGATTTCAACATTGGATACGTTCGAGATTCATGGAGGCTATCGGGTTGTGAATCACTACAACAACATCTTCCATCCACGCCGTCGACGCCATCCATACAGCCCTACACACGCCTCAAATTCAGCCCACAAGTTCGAGTAATCGTCATCCGTTCGTTTTATCCGTAAGTCCATTCAAACACTAACATATCCTATCTTCTCTAAGCCATTCTTCACTATCCTTCACACACGAAACTCTCCATAATTCCAGCCCTATAAACCGTCCCTATACAGCCCTATAATCCTTGGATTTGTGTTATTTAAGTTGTGTCATTGTTCTAGGTATTTTAGTTGTCTAGATTGTCGTCTTTTCATTGTTTATAGAGTCGGATTGAAGCCCTTCGTTAAGTTGACGTGTTTCATTCCTAAGTCTTCCGCTACGTCATTGTTATCGTCCTAGATTAACAGTCCGGGTCGTATCGTATTTTGGCATCAGAGCCAGGTCAGCTCTGCTGGTCGTGGTTCAATCCGATGTGTCATTTTATCCTACGTGTCGTCTACGTGTCTTTTATTTTCGTACGTGTCATCGAGTTGTAATAGCATAGCTATCCATTGAAAAAAAAGAACAGAAATCAGTTAAAAAAAAGAGAGAGAAAACCGAAAAAAAAAAAGAAATCGGATAAAAGAAAAAGAAAAATCTGAAAATTCAAAAAAAAAAAAAGAGTTATATTCATTGTGTGTCCTTTTAAGTCTTATTTTAATTTTGGTGCTTTCCTTGTAGTACTTTTCTATAGTTGGTACCTTCCTTTTAGTCAAGTTCTATAGTTGGTACCTTCCATTAGAGATTTATTTTATTTTAGGAATTTTCCTTCCAAGTTTATTTTCTTTTTGGTAATTTCCATTAGAGTCTTATTTTATTTTTGGGATCTTTCCTTCCTAGTTTATTTCATAGTTGGTAGTTTCTATCTGAGATATAGTTTCTTTTTGGTTATTTCCTTCTAGAGTCTAATTCAATTAGGATATTTAGAATTGTGTCACAATTGTGTAACACTTTTCAAATACCTAATCTTTCTTTCCTTTTCTTTCCTATCTCTTTCCTTCTACACTTGGGGATCCATCTAACCCTAATCCGACCTACCCTACTCGACTCCACCTACCCCACACGCCACCTAGACCCATGGCCCCACCCTCTTTTGCCACACAAGCCACACACTACCTACACAAGATACTCTATCATTCACTGATCCTAGATAGTGATACTCGTCTACACCTTCGTGCAATTAATCCGTACCCTCGACATTTGACAAGAGTGCTATCTTCCACCCTTCATTATACACGACACACACACATCACCATACACTTTGAGTGCAAACACAAGTGGTAAAATCAAGAGTGAAAACAAACGAGTGAACGTGAGATTGTGAGGATCCATCCTTGTTTTCCTTTACGTTTGTTCATTTTGTAGGTCTCATGGACAAAGGCAAGAATGAAGCCACCGCCTCCACACCACCTTTGGTCGAGCCATTCTCGCCCAAATCACCCGATGATCTTTCCTACACATCCAAAACACAGTGGGATCCAAAGTACCAGTTTGACGCTTTAGCACAATTCTTTTTGCGTCAAAACCAACAAATGAAAGATCAGTTCGGGAACCAAGTAGCCGAATTAGCCGAGCAAATCAAACAGCTCTCGGTTCAACTGGCTACAAGTCAAGCAGTCCAGCAACCCCAGCAGAGAGGCGCACCGAGGCAGCCTGTTTTCCAGGAAAACCGCCGCCAACAAGCATTCGAACCCGAGTTCGATGCTGCAGATGATTTTGAAGTTGAGTTCATACCACCGAGACGTGATGATCACCGTGATCGTCCCAGGCCACCTGCCAGACAAGCTGTTCGATATAAGAGGCCCAGATATGGAGATGGAGACGGATTGCTCAATAACATCAAAACGAGCATTCCGGAATTTGAAGGTTTGCATGATCCAGACATCTATCTGGATTGGGAGCGCAAAGTCGACAAGATCTTTACTTGTTATGACTTTCCAGAGATCAAGAAGGTCCAGTTAGCAGCGTTGGAGTTTAGAGGCTATGCAGCCTCGTGGTGGGAAATGCAGCAAGAGAGGCAACGAAGACAGAGATATCCACCTGTTGAAACGTGGGAGGAGATGAAAGGCTTCCTACGAGGCCGTTTCATACCAGTTCACTATGAGAGAGAGCTTGAGAATAAGCTCAACCGGATCAAGTAAGGCACCCGTTCGATTGAAGAATATCATAAGGAGTTGGAGACCGCCTTGAATCGTGTCGGAAAAAGAGAGTCCTTAAATGCTACCATCATCAGGTACATCGAAGGCATGAATCCCGACATCGCATGTGAAGTCGAGCTTAGAGACTTCACGAGTGTAGAGGATATGGTGCACTACGCATCAATTGTGGAGAGACAGCTCCAAGAAGGCCGACAGCGATCTTATCACACTGCAGCCCCTGTTCAACCCTCTTGGAACAAAGGTACGCCGTCCACATCATCTTCTACTCCTTCTACGGACTCCACTCGACCCTGAGGTCAGTCCGGACCACCCGAGCGGCGTTTTGACCGTTCTACACCACCGCCGAGCCGTAGGACCGATCCTATACCCGCCGCCCCCGTTAGGCTGAGTTTCACACGACCAAGTCAGCCCAATATGGCACCAAATTCAGCCCCTAGTCGAGGCAGAGATGTTCAGTGCCATAAATGCCAAGGTTGGGGTCACTTTCAAGCACAGTGCCCAAACCGACGAGTTCTATTCCTCACGGAGCATAATGAGCTCGAATCAGCCAGTGAAGATGACGAACCAATCAAGGCCGACACCACAGCTGAAGCAGACGTCCATGATGAGCTCAAAGAAGAAGAGCCTGAGATTCCACATGTCAGTCTAGTTTCTATCCGCAGTCTGAACATAAATCGGGAAGTTGAGCAACAATCGCAACGAGAGAACATATTCTACATCAGAGTTGCTATTCAAGACAAGACTTGCGCATTGATCATAGACAGTGGAAGTGTTATTAATGCAGTAAGCCAGTACGCAGTCGACAAGCTTGGATTTTCCACCGTGAAGCATCCAAATCCATACCGTTTGCAGTGGCTTACAGAAAGAGGCACAGTTCGCGTAACCGGTCGGGTACATGTATCTTTTTCCATTGGTCGTTATTCTGACACTGTATTATGCGATGTTATTCCTATGGATGCAGCTCATATACTTTTAGCGAGACCATGGCAATTCGATAGACAAGCTGTACACGACGGACTCGTGAACACCTATACAGTTAAGAAGGACGGCCGAACCACCATACTGAAACCGTTAACACCCAAGGCCGTTCAAGAAGAGCAAGAAATAATGCGAGCAAAGTTCAAAGAGGAGCGCGAGAAGACCGCCGCCGCAGATAGCCACATCTCGGCCGAGAAGTCTTCACCACCGCCGCCTCCCCTTTAGCAGCCTATTACAGCCCCTTCATCACCTCAATCCGACGCCATTGATCATGGAAAAGGCGTTAATGCAGCCCCTTTACAGCAAGAAAAGAATCGGTCATTGTTTTGTACATTTAAAAGTGTTGAAAAGGCCATTAGAGCTAGATCACCTTAGGCGCGTATTTTTGCTTTTGAGAGATGCTCGATTGTATGGCAACATGTCTAAGTGTTCTTTTTGCTTGAATGAAGTAGTATTCTTAAGCTTTGTTGTGAGTTGTAGAAGTATTGTGGTTGACCGTTCCAAAATCAAGGCGATTGAGGAATGGCCAACGCCCAAAACTGCGTCTGAAGTCCGATCCTTTCACGGCCTTGCCGGATTTTATCGTCGCTTTGTGCATGATTTCTCTAGCATTGCCGCGCCTCTTACTGAGCTAAGTAAGAAGGATCGCAAGTTTGAATGGGGTAAACAACAAGAGCATGCTTTTAATACTTTGAAGTCTTTATTGTGTTCTGCTCCTGTTTTATGTTTACCGGATGTTTCTAAAACATTTGAGATCGAGTGTGATGCCTCCGGGATAGGTATTGGTGCTGTTTTGATGCAGGAAAAACGTCCCGTGGCTTACTTCAATGAGAAGCTCAACGGCGCCAGTTTGCAATATTCGATGTACGATAAGGAGCTATACGCTTTGAAGCATGCATTGGATACATGGCAGCACTATTTGTTGGTTTTGTATACTAGAAGACTTGTCTTTTCTATACTTTATTGATAATGTTTTATGATGATATAGAATGAATACAATTGCAGTAACTGTTTGCATTTAAATTGTTATATTTACATGCATGTGCACTATACTTACATTGTAGATGATATGGTGTGGGTAAACACACGGTTAGATCATATCATCAGTTCCTTGTAATGTATTAAAAGGCTCACGGTCTAGATGGCACTGAACCTGCTATCGGTACACCGTAGAATAATCTGATAGTTAGTTTATCTTGACTAACTGATTATTCTAATACACGGGCAAGTGTATTGAGGTGGATCTACTTACGATTCTATTCTCTATTCTGACCTTAAATGAGAGAATAAGAATTCCCTGAGTTCGAGTTCTTAACCCCTATATGTTGGCGGACATATACGTGTAGTGATTGCAGCTTTGATTTATCAAAAGGTGAGATCCTTTCATAGGATCAATAATCTCGATATCCTGGGCTGTAACATTTACACTTATGATGGGTCGTGCAATATGTAGGGGCACCGTGTCCTGGTGCGCCAGTTTGATGGTGTCCCCTTGAGGAAATGCAAGTTAATGCTGAAACCCTGCAGGTGGAATTTATTCCGTGCATGAGTAAAGCTTGTGTGGTACTACTCAAGGATAAGATATTAATTAATTATAGCTGACAGAAGCTTACATAATTAATTAATGGGCATTATATCTTAAACGCGGGGAAT
Organism: Perilla frutescens; assembly: GCA_026008535.1. Classification (NCBI taxonomy): domain Eukaryota; kingdom Viridiplantae; phylum Streptophyta; class Magnoliopsida; order Lamiales; family Lamiaceae; genus Perilla; species Perilla frutescens. The sequence continues at coordinate 39,645,922 of BRKX01000019.1, forward strand.
GGCTGGACTAAAGGAGAAAGCATATTCTGAAATATGTATTAAATTGGTAGGTCAGTATTATTTCTTTAGTGGAATAAAAATAATACTTAATTTATTTAATAATATCCTAAGTTTATTGGATATTGGAAATTAAATAAATTAGCAGGCCAATTTAATATTCTTCTAGATCCCTGTTGTAGCCCAATATGACTTTAATGGACTGGAGATAGAAAAAGGGATAGAGGCCCAAACCCAATAGGGTTGGGACACTGAAATTTCGACCACCTCCCCTATAAATAGGGAGGTGGGGGACGAAATTTTGAGAGTAATAATTTTGAGAGTAATAATCAGCTCCTCTTGTGTTCTCTTTATCTCCACAGATTCCATATCGATCTAGTAGATTTCAGCCCACCCTGAAACTAGATTCAGTTCGAGAATACAACAGAAGATCAAGGAGTGGAATATCACTGTGGGGCGCCAATCATCATCATACACAACAACAAGATTAGACCTTTAATCTTGTCCTCCACCCGTCGTTTTATTTGTAAGTCGTTTTTCGATTCTATGTTTCCGCTTTAGTAGAATCGTTTAAACCGGATTTGCATGTTAATTAAACTCGGTTAATTAAAACATATGAGGTGCATAATTTATGATTTACATGACATTAGGATTAATGAACATCCAATTAGATCTTGCGGTGGTTCAATTCGAAAAAACCCCAACAACTGGTATCAGAGCGGGTTTTGGCACTGTTCTAGATTTAATCCTAGGATTAATTCGAAAAATATGTATAAATTTGATGAAATATTTATGTTACTTAAATTTTCAGATTTATATGTTGGTAATTTTCGAATGGTATGTTCAAAACTTGGATTAATTTTTGATATAGTTCGAAAATTATAGTTTTGAGGTTTGCTGTAATTTTTGATTATATTAAAATTGGATTTGGAATAGATTTTTGATGAAGTCAAAATTTCCAGATTTATTTTAATAAGGTGATCGAAAATTTGAGTCAAATTTTTGAATTTGATGTGTTAAAAAGTTCCCTAATTTTGTTCTAAATTTTCGGTCCTAATAATTAAAATTTGGATGGAATTTTGATCAAGTTCAAAATTTCCAGATTTAATTTTGGATAGGTTCGAAAGTTTAGGTGATTAGAATTAGGATATGTAATTTTGGTGTATATCAAAAGTTACTTAATTCTAATCTAGATAGGTTTGAAAATAAAATTTTAAATTTGGAAGAATTTGAAGTGGATCAAATTTTCAGATTTATTATTTGTGTAATTTTCGAATCCTATGTTATTTTATTTGGAATAGTTTTTTTATTAATGTCAAAATTTCCAAATATGTTTATTTATATTATTTTCGAATTTAATAAATTAATTTGGAAGGATTTTGATGAAAATCAAATTTCCAGATTTATTTTTTAATGTGGATAGAAAATAATGGCTATTGGATTTAGATTTGATGTTATTTGATGTATATCTTATTTTACCTAATTTTAATCTAGATAGATTTGAAAATAGAATTTTAAATTTGGAAGAATTTGAAGTGAATCAAATTTCTAAATTTATTATTTGTGATATTTTGGAAATCTATTGATTAAATATTGGATAAGGTGATTTTGGATATATACAAATAATTATCAAAATCCAATTGTGATAAGATTTTAAATTTGGATAAGATTTCAAATATTTTGGATTGGAATCAAATCTCCAAACTCTATCCTTGAAGATTTAGATTCTTATGGATAATATTTGGATTAGATTTTTGATTTATATCAATATATCCAATTATTATTTAATTAGGGTGGTTAGAAAATATTAAATAAATTTGGTGGATAATTATAAATAATTTCCAGATTTATTTTAAGATATATTTTCGAAATTTAACAAGATTTAAATTGGTGGATAATTATTTTAATTTCCAATTTTTATCTTATGGATAATATCGAATTAATTAATTTAATTAATTGTAAAATTCGAATATTATTTAATATGTCATTTTTGGATATCATATGTTATTTTATGTTAATCATGTAATTGTGATTGTTGGATTTGTAGATTTGACTTGTTTGCAGGGTTACCGACTATCATGGCTCCTTAATTATGTGATGTATGTTTTAATTTATGTTGGATGTATGATGGGCCGTATGCCGGTTTGGCTATGTGATTTTAATCCATGAGAAAATCCATGGATTAGGTCTAGGTTTTATTTTATGTTGTTTTAATGTAATAGAAATAAAACTGTTAGACCAAGTCATTGAGTTGTAATTTTATTCTAGATATATTAGTTTTTTCCTTTAAGGAATAGATATTCTATATTGAATAAAGTTTGAAGATCAACTCGAAGAAGGAGAGTAGTACAGCTCAAGAATGGAAGGTTCACCGGTTCACGTCCCGAAAACCCTAAATAGAGCTAGGATTTTCGGCGAGGCGCGATGAAGAGGGCGGCGGCCAAGCCTGTTTCCAGAGTTGACTTTCCAGTTTTATCTCATTCAGCAACATGAGATATAAGCCATGATAGTTGGTTTTTATTATTATTGCTTATTATGTTGTTTGAAGCATCTAATGGTGTTTTATCATTTTATGTGATGTTTGCATGTTTTACAATGGGATAAAATGAAACATCAATCTTAAATAACTAAGTGGGAGAGATTCATACCAAAGTATGTAGAAATCTCAAACGGTCTCCATTAATCTGGTTTAATTGAGATGTGATTAACATGCGAGTTGACAATAGGTCTTCCTCCATAACGGATGTGTCATATCATTGTTACCTCTAGAAATTAAACTTCTTTATCAAGATAGCTGTAGAACACTACTAGAACAAACTGACTCCTCCAATTGGAGCAGGGAGTTCGAAATAGTGGACTTGGTGCTAAGATGATGGTGTTCACACTTAGGTGTAATTTATTAATAAACGTCCACACTAACGTGGCTTATTAATTGGAAGGTTACATGATCGTGGTTATTTCCGACTATTAATTTACTTGTCATAAGGAAATTTGACTGGAGGTAAATTAAAGGTGGTTTTACCTGTTTAAGGATGAATTTTATAAACGTCCACACTAACGTGGCTTATAAGAAACATTTTTAAAATGTCGGTGGATTACATATAATTTTTTGAGGTATATGATTATATGTGATTATCCTAAAGTTTGTGACTGTACTACATGTTTACTTTTCAGTTATTCTATATCATCATGACACTCTCCAACCTGTCCACTATTCTCAAAGAAAGCAAGTTAATCGATGAAAATTACAATGACCGGATTCGAAACCTTAATCTTGTTCTCACTGCGAAAGGACACAAATTCGTACTTGAAGAAGTATGTCCTCAGAAGCCAGATGAGGGTTCTGACGAAGCCCAAAAGGTTGCATATGATAAGTGGGTTAGGTCTAATGAGATAGCGCGCTGTTACATTCTGGCATCTATGTCGAATGTGTTGCAACATCAGCATGAACCTATGAAAACTGCTTATGATATCATGTACAACCTTAGGCAGCTCTTCGGTCATCAGAATCACTCGGCACGCCGCTCGGCACGCCATTTGGCAATGAAGAAGCTAATGGATGCGAGAATGTCTGACTCCACACCTGTTAGGGATCACGTTCTCACGATGATGGGGTATCTGGCTGAGATCGAGACCTTGGGTGGAGAGTTGGATGGCGATTCTCAAATCGACATTGTTCTTCATAACCTGTCCTCGAGGTTTGAGCAGTTCAGGCTGAACTTTAACATGATTAAAAGGGATGTCAGCCTGACTGAACTGCTCATGGATCTTCAGGCGGCTGAGTTACTTCAAAAAGGAAATCCAGAGGCACACCTAGCTGAAAATAGGGCGTCTTCTTCCGGTACTAAAAGGAAGAAGAAGAACGCACCCAAGAAAGCTGCAGAGGGGGCGCCTAAGGTGAAGAAGTCTAAGACTAAGATTCCTCCGGAGGAATTTAAGTCAAAGACAAAGTTTTTCAAGTGCGGCCAGTCAGGTCACTGGAAGGCGGATTGTCCTAACAAGAAGAAGAAAAAGGGTACATCTCAATCTCTTATTGTTGAAACATATTTAGCTACTTGTTCTACTCAGTCATGGGTAGTAGATACTGGAGCTACTGATCATGTTTGCATGTCTTTACAGGGGTTCCTGGCAAAAAGACAGCTGAGTGATGGAGAGATTTCAGTCCACATGGGCAATGCTACGAAAGTGGTGGCAGTTGTAGTGGGAGACGTAACCTTATCTTTTAGTAGTGATTGGATTTTAGTTTTAAAGGATTGTCTTTATGTGCCTGGTTTTAGGCGAAACTTGATTTTAGTTTCTAAACTTTTTATGGATGGATATTCTGTTTCTTTTGATAACAAGGTTGTTATCTTTAGTGATAAACGTTTTATCTGTTCTGGCACATTGGATGGACATCTTTATTTACTTAATCCTATGCAAAACACTACGCAAATGCATTTACTGAATACATCAGTCATAAACCCTAACAAACGAAAAGAACCTTCGGAAATGAATCAAACCTATCTTTGGCATCTTAGGCTCGGCCATATTAACCTTAAACGGATACAAAGACTAGTAAACGATGGGCCCTTGTCTTCATTGGTCCTAGAATCGTTCCCTTTGTGTGAATCCTATTTGGAAGGTAAAATGACCAAGCGACCCTTTAAGGATAAAGGGAATAGATCTGAAGAGGTACTAGATTTGATTCACTCTAACTTATGCGGCCCTATGTCAGTTCAGGCTCGAGGAGGGTATGAGTATTTCATCATGTTCATTGATGATTACTCAAGGTATGGATACATATACCTGTTACGCCGCAAGTCAGAATCCTTTGAGACTTTCAAAGAATTCAGAGTGGAAGTGGAAAAACGTACAGGTAAAAGTATCAAATCACTACGGTCTGATCGTGGTGGTGAGTACCTCTCGAATGAATTTAGGGACTACTTAGCAGAGAATGGGATTACATCCTAGTTGTCTGCGCCGGGAACACCACAACAGAACGGCGTGACGGAGAGAAGGAACAGAACATTGTTAGAGATGGTTAGATCGATGATGAGCTATTCAGATCTGCCCATTTCGTTCTGGGGATATGCCTTGGAAACGGCAGCCTATATTCTTAACGTTGTTCCATCAAAATCAGTCCCATCTACGCCCACAGAACTTTGGACTGGACGAAAGCCCAGTTTTGGACATTTTTGGATTTGGGGTAGTCCAGCACATGTGCTGGATAAGGAAGCTGATAAGCTGGCACCACGTACGGATGTTAGACTGTTTGTAGGATATCCCAAAGGAACGAAAGGTGGTTTATTTTATAGTCCTTAGGATCAGAAGATCATTGTGAGTACCAATGCTCGATTCTTAGAGGAAGACTATGTAATAAATCACAAGCCAAGAAGTGAGATAGTACTCGAGGAACTTCGAGGGAAAAATTCAAATCTGACACCAACAGTACAAGAAGAGGAACCATAATTTACTACACAACGTGTCACAGAAGTACAAGAACTGCCTCGTCGCAGTGGGAGGGTTGTACACCAACCTGACAGATTCATTGGTTTGGGTGAATCTTCAGATTTCCTTGAAGGACTAAATGAATTGGATCCCAGGACCTACGACGAAGCGATCCAAGACAAAGATGCAGATTCTTGGAAAATTGCAATGGAGTCTGAGATTGAATCTATGGATCACAATCAAGTCTGGGAGCTTGTAGAACCACAAGATGGGGTAAAACCCATTGGGTGTAAGTGGGTTTACAAACGCAAGAGAGGAGCTGACGGGAAGGTTGAAACCTTCAAGGTAAGATTGGTGGCGAAAGGTTACACTCAGAAAAAAGGGATCGATTATGAGGAAACCTTTTCACCGGTAGCCATGCTTAAGTCAATCCAGATTCTCTTGTCTATTGCCGCTCATTTGGATTATGAGATTTGGCAGATGGATGTCAAGACAGCTTTCCTGAATGGAAGTCTTGAGGAAAACATCCACATGAAGCAACCAGAGGGTTTCATTGCTAAAGGCCAAGAGCACTTAGTGTGCAAGCTTAAGAAATCCATTTATGGACTTAAGCAGGCGTCAAGGTCTTGGAACATCTGATTTGACGAGGTTATCCAGTCATATGGATTCGTGCAATGTTCGGATGAGAGCTGTGTGTACAAAAAGAGTGATGGAAACGTGGTGGCTTTCCTCGTGCTATATGTTGATGATATCTTACTTATTGGAAACAGTAAGAAAGTATTATCTAACATAAGGGTGTGGTTGTCCAAGCAGTTCGATATGAAAGATCTAGGAGAAGCCGGACACGTCCTTGGCATCAAGATAATTCGAGATCGCCAGAAAAGGATGTTGTGCTTATCCCAGGCGACATATATCGACACAGTGCTAGCTAGGTTTAACATGCAGGATTCCAAGAAAGGTTTTATACCTTTCAGGCATGGAATTCATCTATCCAAGGATATGTGTCCCCACACACAGGCTGAGATAGATGAGATGAAGGGCGTTCCATATGCTTCGGCTGTGGGAAGTCTTATGTATGCTATGCTATGCACTAGACCTGATATATGCTATGCAGTCGGCATGGTAAGCAGATATCAGTCTAACCCTGGACAAGGTCACTGGACTGCGGTTAAGAATATACTCAAGTACCTGAAAAGGACTCGAGATTATATGCTGGTATACCGCTCTAATAGTCTAGTGTCTTTGGGTTACACGGACTCAGATTTTCAATCCGATAAAGATCGGAGTAAATCTACCTCAGGCTATGTGTTTACCTTGGGAGGCAGAGCCATTGCATGGAGGAGCATAAAGCAGAAATGCATTGCGGATTCCACCATGAAGCCTGAATATGTAGCTGCCTCTGAGGCTGCAAAAGAGGCCGTCTGGCTCAAGAGCTTCTTGTTGGACTTGAGCGTGGTTCCTGATTTGTCTAACAGTATCACGATATATTGTGATAACTCGGGTGCAGTGGCAAATTCGAAGGAACCCAGAGCCCATAAGGCAAGTAAACACATAGAGAGAAAGTACCATCTTATATGAGAAATCGTTAAGAGAGGAGATGTGGCAGTGGTCAAGATTGCATCTGAGGACAATTTAGCCGATCCATTCACGAAGAGCCTTCCAGCTAAGACCTTCTACGGTCACGTGGAGAAAATGGGAGTGAGATGCAGACCCGGGGTTGCCGTTTGAGATTTAAGTTAGAGTTGGAGAGTTAGCCAGTTTGTTTTATATTTGAAAGACATACTTCAAGTATAAGTGGGAGATTGTTGGTTTTGTATACTAGAAGACTTGTCTTTTCTATACTTTATTGATAATGTTTTATGATGATATAGAATGAATACAATTGCAGTCACTGTTTGCATTTAAATTGTTATATTTACATGCATGCTCACTATACTTACATTGTAGATGATATGGTGTGGGTAAACACACGGTTAGATCATATCATCAGTTCCTTGTAATGTATTAAAAGGTTCACGGTCTAGATGGCACTGAACCTGCTATCGGTACGCCGTAGAATAATCTGATAGTTAGTTTATCTTGACTAACTGATTATTCTAATACACGGGCAAGTGTATTGAGGTGGATCTACTTAGGATTCTATTCTCTATTCTGACCTTAAATGAGAGAATAAGAATCCACAGAGTTCGGGTTCTTAACCCTTATATGTTGGCGGACATATACATGTAGTAATTGTAGCTTTGATTTATCAAAGGGTGAGATCCTTTCATAAAATCAATAATCTTGATATCTTGGGTTGTGACATTTACACTTCTGATGGGTCGTGCAATATGTAGGGGCACCGTGTCCTGGTGAGCCAGTTTGATGGTGTCCCCTTGAGGAAATGCAAGTTCATGCTGAAACCCTGCAGGTGGAATTTATTCCGTGCATGAGTAAAGCTTGTGTGGTACTACTCAAGGATAAGATATTAATTAATTATAGCTGTCAGAAGCTTACATAATTAATTAATGGGCATTATATCTTAAACGCGGGGAATGGCTGGACTAAAGGAGAAAGCATATTCAGAAATATGTATTAAATTGGTAGGTCAGTATTATTTCTTTAGTGGAATAAAAATAATACTTAATTTATTTAATAATATCCTAAGTTTATTGGATATTGGAAATTAAATAAATTAGCATGCCAATTTAATATTCTTCTAGATCCCTGTTATAGCCCAATATGACTTTAATGGACTGGAGATAGAAAAAGGGATAGAGGCCCAAACCCAGTAGGGTTGGGACACTGAAATTTCGACCACCTCCCCTATAAATAGGGAGGCGGGGGACGAAATTTTGAGAGTAATAATCAGCTCCTCTTGTGTTCTCTTTATCTCCACAGATTCTATATCGATCTAGTAGATTTCAGCCCACCCTGAAACTAGATTCAGTTCGGGAATACAACAGAAGATCAAGGAGTGGAATATCACTGTGGGGCGCCAATCATCATCATACACAACAAGAAATGAGAAGACAACGTCGTCGCCGACGCCCTCTCTCGAAGTGTTAAAGGATTGAAGAGAGTTGATCTTATCAAGGAGATGCATGAGAAAGTTCGAGCCCGAATCGAGTACAAAGGATCTCAAACCGCCGCCGCCCGTAACACACGTCGCAAACGTGTTGTCTTTCAGCCCGGTGATCGTGTTTGGATTCATCTGAGTCCCGGCCGCTTTCCAAACTTGAGGAAATCAAAATTATCACCAAGAGGAGATGGTCCTTTTACCGTCTTAAGCCGTGTCAATGTCAATGCGTATTGCATTGATCTACCTGGTGAGTATAAGTGTTCTTCTACGTTTAATGTTGCTAATTTATCTCCCTTTGATGCAGATGAATTCGATCAAGATGATAGTCCAAATTCGAGGACGAATTCTTTTCAGCAGGGGGGGAATGATGAAGCCATGGACAACAAAGATGATGAAGAACCGGAGTTGCAATTTAGAGGACCAATCACAAGATCAAGAGCTAAGAAGTTGCAAGCTTACTTGCAAGTGTTGATTCGAAGAAAGCTCGAGATTGGAGATGAAGAAATCAAGAGAAGCAATTCCAAGATAGTTAATTTATTAACTATTGAAGATCAAGAACACACCATGGAGAATTAATCTTGAAGAGATGAAGATGAAGAGCTCAAGTGTACGTGTGCATGTGCATGGAGATCGACGTGCATGTGTGTGCGATTTTGTGAAGATTTTCGGCCCTATAGTAATTTAATTATGGGGTTGATTTTATTTAGACTATAATATTTATTTTATTTAATTAAGACTATAGTTGGATCAGATTTATTTAATTATTTAGGAGTAATTTTCGTCCATAATGAGAATAGGTTTGACTAGAATTGTATTTAAGACAATTTCCTACCTTGAATAGAATTCTAGCTTAGGTATCTTTCTAGTACAGTTAGAGATCTCTTTTGGATCAATTTTTAGGCCTTTTAAGCTTAATATTTTCGTTCCCCATAGGTTATAAATAGGGGATCATTGTTACATTGATACTTTAGACATTGTTGAATTAAATTGCTATTGAATTCAATTTGTGTCTCAAATCTATTCGTCTTTTGAATACTTTTCACACGAAAATATTCATTCTTGGAGCTAGCAATTACAAGTCTTATTCAAGGGTATTGCTCAATTCACTTGAGGGATTGACTGGTATTCGCTATCGAGGAACAACTTGGAGATTTCAACCTTGGATACGTTCGAGATTCAAGGAGGCTATCGGGTTGTGAATCACTACAACAACATCTTCCATCCACGCTGTCGACGCCATCCATACAACCCTACGCACGCCTCAAATTCAGCCCACAAGTTCGAGTAATCGTCATCCGTTCGTTTTATCCGTAAGTCCATTCAAACACTAACATATCCTATCTTCTCTAAGCCATTCTTCACAATCCTTCACACACGAAACTCTCCATAATTCCAGCCCTATAAACCGTCCCTATACAGCCCTATAATCCTTGGATTTGTGTTATTTAAGTTGTGTCATTGTTCTAGGTATTTTAGTTGTCTAGATTGTCGTCTTTTCATTGTTTATCGAGTCAGATTGAAGCCCTTCATTAAGTTGACGTGTTTCGTTCCTAAGTCTTCCGCTACGTCATTGTTATCGTCCTAGATTAACAGTCCGGGTCGTATCAGTTGAACATGATTTTGATTGGTTGATCGAAATGTGTGATTTTAAAATGATAGGTTGGTTGAAAAATTTTATCTTGTGTGATTGGTAAACGCCTATAAGCATGAAATTTATTAATATTTTAAAAGAAGTGTTGTTTGAATTTTTATAATTCAAGAAAATGGTTTATGTTAATTTGCAAAAAAATTATTGTGAACTTCTATTATCGTGTGTGTCCTCGTTAGCACACCGAGCCTCCAGGTTCGGAGCGCTACACTATTGGTAGGAAGCAGGAACCTTTATGTTTTATGTTTTAATTTTTATTTTTGAATATTATATTTGATATGTATATATATTTTGAAAAAAAAATTGATTATTTGGAAAAAAATAATAAAAATTCATAATGAATCATTAATTGGTCCCAATTGATATATTTTGACATTTTTAGTTCCAAAATTTAACGGTCGGTAAGTGCCCGGTTAGTTTTTGGACAAAAAACATCAAATCATATCATTTGAGACCAAAATGTTGGGAAAATTCTATTGGGACCAAAAAAATAACAATTGGGATTAAAAGTGTTTTGATCCTATTCTAATGGGACCAAAAATGAAATTTACTTGAGTATTAAAATCAACCCTTTTACCTCCCTCCCATTTTATCTTTTTTTTATGTTTCTATTTTTCTTTTTTATTTTATTGTACTAATTTTCTTTTTTATTAATAAGTTAAAAATAAAATTATAGTTTTTTTTAACTCTAATATTATATTTAATTTCACTTAATATAATAAAAAAAACCATAATGCAATCATAAAAAAGTAAAAATTTAAAATACAGCAAATAACATAAAATATATTACATTAAAATAAAATTACCATAATAATACATAGAAATAACATAAATTACATATAATAAAATAAAATACATGATCGGTGGTGATTTAATCATTCTTATATAACCGGTGCAGGTTATACAAATTAATTTAAATTAAATTATAGCTCTCTAGAATAATTTATATACAAATTAATTTAAGTCTCATTCGAAAATGAATTTTCGAACACACTATGCTTGTTCGAAAATTCATTTTCGAACGGACTCCATGAATTTTTTTTAAAGTGCCATTCGAACATATTCAGAAAGTTCGAATAGATGACTTCGAACGGAGTGCAAATTTATTTATTTGTTTATTAGTAAGGGCATTTAGATAAATTTATAATTAATAAAAGAAAATGAAAAATAATTTGTGGTACAAAGAGTAAAAATGGTTGTGCAAATAGAAACTCCCTTATAAATATGAGAAAGAAAGAAAAAGAAATACAGTGCAATAAAATAATATTTAGTAAGTTTTTTTTTATAAAAGTTTAGCAAAAATACAATATTTTTTTGAAAATTAATAATATATATGAGATATACATAAATTATGAGATATAAGAAAAACACTTCACTATTTTATATATTGATTTTTGAATATGACTCATATTGAAAAATAATAAACTAATATGAATGAACTACTTAACTAATGTGGATTACAATTATGAGTAAAATAATTAATAAGAAAAATAAAATAAAACTAAATAAAAGCAAATAAGAAATAGTTAATCATATAATTATATTTGAATTCATTTGATTCTACAATATAATGTTGTAACATTTATTTAAAATTTGGATTCATAATAATTAACTCAAATATTTAATCAAATATATTAAAGATTCAAAATGAGAAAGAATAATACAATGCAATAATATAATATTTAACAATTTTATCATAAAAAACAAAAAATTTAATGTTTATATATTGACTTTTGAACATGACTAATGAAAAATAATAAACTAATATGATGAATTATATAATTATCTAACAAGATTACAATTATAAATATAATTAAAAATAAAATGAATAAATAGAAAATGAATATGCGAATATGAACATAACTAATGTATGTATATATGAAAGATAAATAATTTATATATATGTTTGTGATGATGATGAAAGTAGAAAAACTAAGTATTTAATCAAATATCTGTAAATTAGAAATTGAAATATAATGCAATAATATAAGATGTTCCATTAAAAAGTTGAATCAAAACTTATTAATCTAAAATTAAGCTAAGCTTAGATAAATGACATTTTCCGTTAAAAAGTTAAATGTTAATCTTGATTATATTTGATTCTTCTATACTATAATATACAAATATTAAGTATATCTAAAAATTACCGAGATCTATGTTTATGAATAATGAAATAAAACTTTATTTGTCTATTGATTAGTTATTCACTCTATTGCATAAAAAATTATAAACTATATAAAATTATATTTATATCTATATCTAAAAAATTAATTATCATGTAATACTAATAACTAAATCTTTAGTAAATAAATTTAATACAAATTAATGAATACTTAATTTAATAAATCATAATCAAGAATTGCTACTCAACATGAAGTTGCTATGTTGTTTCATTTAATAATATTATATTTGAAATTTGGTTGTTAAGAAATGGACTATTAAACTTGTTTGGTGTTGTATTTTGATTGTTGAGACATGCATTTTTATGTTGTTATTTGTAGAATTCAGATCGGTATGATATGTAAAATTTGGTATTTTCAGTATACTGTGAAAATTCAGTATACCTTGGAAGTTCGGTATGATCGGTGTACTATATATTATTGGTACGGTACGGTATATCGAAAATATCGGTATGATCTCCATATCTATTATGGTATATACCAAATTTCGGTATACTGAAAGTTTCAGTATGAGAACGGTATGGAATTTTTCAATATCGAAATTTCAATACAGTACGGCGTAAAAATTTTCGGTATGTCATACCGACCCACCCCTAGACTTTACAATAGAGGAAATCCTTGAAGATGCTCAATTTTTAGTTTATTTCATTTATTTTACTAAAACGCAAAAACTCCTGTGCATAAGATGTATATTCTCAACACGCTCAACGCACGATGACTCGGTTAAAGCGTTGACCAAAAAAATTGTGAAAATTGGTGATACTTTTTAGGGATACAATTAATACTTTTTTTAATTTCGAATGATACTTTTTAGTGTGTCAATTGATATTGATTTTAACAGTTTTTTTCTTTATTTTTTTATTCTGCCCAATACTTTTTATTGATACAAATGATACTTTTTAGTCTTTGAAATGATACTTTTCAGTATTATGAATGGTACTAATTTTGACGGATTTTTTGATCAAAGCATTGACCGAGTCTGACACGGTCAACGCGTTGACCATCTCATGTACATCTTATGTACAAGAGACTTGCCCTTACTAAAATATTGTAAATGAAAGGGGCTGAGGAATCGAACAAATTTCTTTTCATTAAAAATTAAATTTCAAAACTTTCTTTTCGATCTTGAGGAAAAATATGTGAAGTTTCTAAATATAAGAAGAGTGATTCTCACTTCATTAATGATTTTAAACTGCTAATCCTTATAGAAACATACAAGTTCTTACTAAAGGAATTAATTGATAATAAGTGTAAAATTAAACTAAAGCAATAAAAAGTGAAATCGAAGAAAATAATTGAAAAAAAAAACTAAAAAAATTGAATGTGCAATAGAAAATGTAACACCAAATGTGCAATAGAAGATTTCAACTGTTGATATAGAGGCAAGTTAAATAATGAGACTAAACTACAAGAATATATACGAGATTAAAGTAAAATAAAATTCTGTTGTATTTTCCTAACAATTAAAATTATAATTTTGATTAAACTATAAAACTAAATTATTAATAGGAAATAAAATGTCAAGAAACATGAATTTAATCTCAAACTTATCCTCCATTTAAATTTTAACATAATAGACGACAGGTTTATGTCTGGTCAAGATTGGCGCGCACCACTTATAAGAAAGAAAAGCTTTAAACATATACAGCAGTTGGATACAACACTAATTGTGGGTTTGATAAGAAGAAAAGAGCATGAAGTAGAGTTAACTGTTTAATACAACACTATTAATTATTGGTTTGATGATGAAGGGAGTCAAGGGACCATAATGCAGATAACTGCATGTTGGAGGAAACTCTCAATATGTTTATACACCTAGGCATCCAATATTTACTAATTTTAATTTAAGATTAACGGGTAACTTGAGCTCCTTGATTGTTTTGGTTTCTGAGTGACTAAAATAAGATATGCATCCTACATAAAGATATTAGATATGATACAAACCCACAACAGGATCCATAAACAATTGTGACTTTGGTATTTTATGCTGAGGTCAATTATCAAATCTTGAGCTAACATTTGTGTTGGAATTAAGACCTCTAGCTTGAATACCCATTATTGATATATGTATCAAGGTAGGATTTATTAGTCTTTCTTCTTCATGCATGAAGGGCATATATTTCGTTCATTTTATCACATCTAACATTCTATCTACTAACTAAATACAATCAATATACTTAAAATAAACCACCACCTTAAATCTTAGCAGGCCAAGAAAATCAATGTCCAGACAGCATCTTATTTTACTACAGTATAATAGCTTCGTCCAACTTTAAATATAATGTAATATTTTTTATCTAGGTATTGTGTGGAGTTTCACGTACATCCTTTGCCTTATTATAAGTCTTAACTCCGTATTGTTGTAACATGCAGTCATGCACTTTCAGTTTATACACATTAGATTCGGATATATAAATTATTCCTAGAGTTTAAGCAGAATAATAATATGCACAAGGGGCACTGCCTATTCTTGAATCTACATTTGATCACTTACAAGGCACTGCCGAGAAACGTACTGTTGCAGTCTTGCAGAGAGCTTGCTAGGCATTCAAAGTTGAGTCGACCACTTCGATTCCCTTCACATTTTACTGTAGTTGTACACACCGATACCCTTCTTCCTACCAAGACGACCAGCATCAACATACTGCACGAGCAGAGGGCAGGGCACATACTTATTATCCCCTAGACCAGCATGGAGAACTTTCATTATTGACAAGCAAATGTCGAGTCCAATGTGATCAGCAAGTTCTAAGGGACCCATTGGATGGTTTGTTCCCAGCTTCATTCCTGCATCGATGTCCTCCTTTGTTGCCACACTGGTGTAGAGTGCATAAAATGCTTCATTTATCATTGGCATCAGAATCCGGTTTACAATGAAGCCAGAGAAATCCTGAGAACAAACAATCTTCTTGCCAAACCTGCAATCCAAACCAGTATTCAATGTAGACATAAGCATTTGATACTGAGGCATGAAGCTTTCTGAATGATAGTGGACAGATCATAAGAGCAGCAATATGATACATTAATCATATAACAGGACTATAATCTGTAAAAGAGACTTCTAGTTTCACAAAGATCAGTGAAGACAATTGAACTACCCTTGCCAACGGTTAGTATGTTTTTGCAATGAATGAGAAACAAATGGAACATGAATTCATTTCTAGATTTCACCACACACACACACACACGCAAAATGTACTCTTAAGTATCGAAAGATGATTTTTTTTTCCACCCAAGTTTTCGAATATATTTTTTATACCCAATTCGTAAATGTTGGACAATTAAAACTGTATTTATATGATTAAGTAATCTGTGATTTAACAGTGCCTTATGATGGTTATTCAAAAAGCTATAAATTTGATAGATAAGATACAGATATAATTTTCATTTTTGGTCCCATGAGAATAGGATCAAAACAATTTTAGTCCCATGTCCGACTTTCTTGGTCCCAAAACTAACAACCCACTTAACAATCATGTGGGGCTATTAGTTTTGGGATCAAAGAAGTCTAAAATTAAATTTGGGACAAAAAAAAGTTGAGAACATTGTATCATGTGCGTTTTAACCGTCTGATATACTATAGATGTGACATGTGTTTTCATATTTCCACCAGAACATTCAATCATATTTCATTCTCTACACGTTTTGTCTATCTCAATCTTTATATTTTTTGTCCTAAGTTTTATTTCTCGACTTTTGTGGTCCCAAGTTTTATTTTTTTGAGTTTTTTGGTTCCAAAATTAACATCCCCAAACAGCCTGATAAAGTTAATCACACTTCATAATGATAAATATATAAATACTGATATACGTATATACAAAAATACTCCCTAAGGTTGCTAGCCATACAGGTTTAGATGTTGGTTATAAGTTGTGTGTGTGTGTGTACACAAAAAAAAAAAGATACTCGGGAGTATCCTTTTTTTTTTAGTACACACACACACAACTTATAACCAACATCTAAACCGGTATGGCTAGCAACCTTAGGGGGTATCATACTCCATATATTTTTCTTGCTTAGCACTAAAGTTGCATGCTACAAGAAGGAAATGTGAGAGTAAAAGTTGGCATATGCATGTAGCAAAACTAAATTTCTTTCATTTCCTAACCCACCTCTCTGCCAACAATTTTGTGGCATTAAATGTATCATCTGATGTACTACCTCCTCTTATAATCTCAACCAGTTTCATCACAGGTGGAGGATTCATAAAATGCATGCCTATAACCTGAAGAAAATAAAAGTACTTAATACGAGCATATTGATTAGTTAAGTAGACAACAACAATTAAAGCAAATACAAAATTCATATATACAAAGTCAAAATTGGAAAAATATATATTGCTAATCTGAAAACAATCAAATGTAGGGTTTATAGAATAATTAGTAAACACAACTCGAAAACTCATTAGCATATACATGAACGCACTTTTTTACTGGATTTTAATAATCATACATTCTGCCTAAAATTGACATGTATGAGACATCATGAGCTATATATATTATGGAAATCAGATAAATGCAGACTCAAAAAGAAACCCCTAGTGTATTTTTCATGTTTTCTATTTTACGTTGACAAAATTTGTTCCATAGGAGGAATGTGTGTCAATACAATAAAAACAAATTGCGAGACCCTTTAGGCTTTAGCCTCTGACACTGTAAGTCTGGAATACTCAATATTCTCATTGTTTCAATAATAGTGCATCCCTAAACAGTGTTGCAAAAGCTGTCCTAGTGCCATTATCAGTAAATATGCACCATTAAATGTGAAATTTCTAGCACACCAATGTCAAACTCTATGCAGGTTATTGAATAAGAATGCTTAAAAAGGTCAATGATGCTAATTCACATCCTTCGATCAGAATTTAAGATTATTACTAACAATAAGATTGCAACCATCAACCACAATTGCACAAATAATGCAAAACAAGGTAGTGGTATCAAGTATTGGATGTGAAACCTGGCTTGGTCGGCTGGTCACAGATGCTAATCTAGTAATTGAGATTGAGCTGGTGTTTGATGCCAAGATAGCTGAAACTTTAACAATGTTGTCTAATTGAGCAAACAACTTCTTCTTCACATCCTCAGACTCCACAATGGCCTCTATTACAATATCCACAGAGCGAAAATCCTCCAAATTTGATGTGCACCTCAAATTCCTTATAGCTTCACCGCCTTTTTCCTATAGGAAATCGACATCCAAAATCAACTAGCAGTTAGGAACAGTAAAATCCCACTTCATATGACTTCTAGACTCGTATTAATACTGAAGAGGAAGAATTAGAATTGAACATAGTAAAATAAGAAAATGAAAGGCTTTGTTGAAAATTTTCAAATAAAGCTAAACATATTCTACTCCCTAATCAAGATCACTTCAATGATAAAGAATTCAGAATGGTAACTTAAGGCAATCGAGAAAATTTCTAGAATAGTAGAATTGCGATCAAAATTCATTGCTAGTGACATTCAAGAACCAAAGTGCATAGTAATCATCGATCCTTAAATCAAACATTAATTGTTCGTTTGAAATTTCATACATCCCTCTAATCAAGATCACTTCAAAGATAAATAATTCAAAATGGTAATTTAAGGGCAATCGAGAATATTTCAGAATTGCCATCAAAATTTAATGCTAACAGTCAAGAACCAAAGTGCATAGTAATCATCAATCAGTTAACCAAACATTAATAGCATCAAACAAACATGATAAAGAAAACCTTAGTGAGATGGCCTTTGAGGACCAGGTTTTGAAATTTCACAGCTGCAAGCTGTGCGATTCCCGAACCCATTTGGCCGCCTCCCACCACACCAACACACCTACAATGCCCTAATATTAGAGTGTTCTGTAAAACCTACTTTTCTCAAAAAGAGAAATAATAGCGAACAATTACAAAAACATACATAAATACGATATTTTTGTTTGCAGAATAACTAAACTCATTTTGCGATGACATTAACTCTCTAATTGTGTTCGAAAATAAAACGTTACACAAACATTTTAACATCTTCGAGTGGGAGAGCGCGGCGACTCTGCATTTGTAGTCCGTCCAGCCTTATTCCTCAATCTGAA
The DNA here is from genome assembly GCA_026008535.1 of Perilla frutescens. Taxonomy (NCBI): domain Eukaryota; kingdom Viridiplantae; phylum Streptophyta; class Magnoliopsida; order Lamiales; family Lamiaceae; genus Perilla; species Perilla frutescens. The sequence continues at coordinate 39,664,301 of BRKX01000019.1, forward strand.
ATGTAATAATGGGTATGAGTATACTGCATATTCAGAGGAGCTCGCGAACACTAGTAAAGCATTTCGAAGGATTAACAACTTACATTGAAATTACAAGCTGAATGATCAGTGTTGAAGGCGAACGGAGTTCAGCAGAAAACGGACAGAGCTTCGAGCAGTCGCAGGCAGAAGAATGAGATCAGAGCTGAAAGCGCGTCGCCGGCAGGTGGGGACCGACGGGGAAGAAAAGGGGGGTCTTTCTGATTGAGTATATTCTGACCTAATTAATAATTGTAAACTTAAATTTAAGCCTAAGAATTTAAAATTGAGAAAAAAAGGAATAAAATTTAATATTTTTAATTGTGTAGGAGCGGGACTAAGGGCGTCTTCAAGGGAGACGCCCAATCATTAAATTGCTGTGAAAATTCTCTCCAATGGCAACGGCATTCGGTGCGCTATTTTAGGGGAGAGGAGACCTCTCTCCATGGACGGTAAAAATTTTATTTTATTTTTTATTTTTTTATGTTATATTTTATTTAGTGTTTTCTTTTATATTGTGTGTGTTATTTGTTATATATTTTGTATTTTAAATAATGTATTGTAATTAATATTAAAATTTATCATACATGATAAATTTAATTAAATACAAATGGTGAAATATAAAATTAAATTAGATAAAAATTAGACAAATAATTAAACATACTAAAATGAATAAAAGTACACCAACAATAAAACTACAAAAAATACTAAAATAGATAAAAGTACATGAAATAAAAACATAAAAATACACATAAAATAAAATAAAAAAATACAAATATTTTCCTTATAATAGATAAAAATACTAAAATAGATAAAATCACATGAAATAAAAACATAAAAATCCAAGATGTTTGCACATTATTTTGTATTTTAATTTGGAGAATTAGAATATATTATTATGTAACTTTATGTTATTTTGTAATATTTTAATGAATCGTATTTTTATTTTATATTAATTCAAATATATTTTTTCTAAAAAATATTTTAATAATTATTATGAAATTTTAAATTTAAGTATAGATATCTATTATATGTTATCAATTATAAAATAGTATTGTAAATGAAATAAAATGAATATAATGGAATATTCTCTTTTGGCGTAGAATTATAGTGCAAACTGTTGGAGATGAAATAGATAATCTGCTGCATTTTAGTGATAGTGATGATGTATTATAGTGCAGACTGTTGGAGATGGCCTAATAGCAGAACAAGACGTAGGCTCTAAACAACCCAAAGCTTCTCCTCAAATCACTGATCAGTCCCATATAAAATCCTCAACTAAACTTTGTACAATATCAATGTTATTTGTAATTTGTAATAAACAGTATGAATTTTTCTACTACACTTTGTGCAACATGTTGTGTTACACAATTAAATTTATTAAGTTTTCTTCAATTTATTATAATTTAGTTTAATTTAACACATCTTAATTGGGGTTTATTTTACCTAACTACCGTATATAATACTACCTCCGTCCCAATAGCAAGGTCCCCCTTCTATTAAAATAGAGAAAGTAAATAATAAGAAGGGAGACCTTCCTATTGGGACGGAGGGAGTAATTTTTTAACGAATGAATATATTATTAATTAAAAAGTAATATTTAATATTGAAAAACAATAACAAAAACTTGTATGAGACCGTCTAACGGGTCTCTTACGTTAGACGGGTCAAACCTGTCCAAACCCGCCCCCACGCGCAGGCGCGTGAGCTGCACACGTGTAACACCCTAATTCCGAAGAATTAAGATGCTAACAAAAGGTTAAAATAAAATTCCTAATTTTACAAAAATTACGTATTTAGAGGAAATATTTATAAAATAAATATTCTCAAATTTTAAAACCAACCAATCACGACTCGAGAACACTATTCAAACAGCCAATCTCATGCAAGTTCAATTCATGACTAGTCAACGTTGACAGTCTACTATTTTCAAAGTCCAAAATAGCGACGGAATAAAATAAGATTTTTAGGATATTTTAATATAATCCAAAATAGTAGCGGAAACATAACATGTTCTAATATTGACCATAGTCAATATTCAAAATTCAAACTACATAATAACGACACAGTCCAAAACAAAACAAAAGTCATATGTCCACGTCAGCAGCCTATATCACTTCGTACCTGAAAAACATTTTAGAAAAGTGGGCTGAGTGCTAGAAAACACTCAGTGGGCATGCTTATCTTGTTCGTCCAAGCACATATAAAACATTTTTCATCTCATGTGGCCAAGCAATTTATCATTCATTTGAAATCAATGCGCTCAATTAATCATGCGTGAAGACAGACCCTATGTGATCACATAACTATATTTCAATAGAATTGACAATGCCTGAATTCATCATGCGGGTCAAATCATATCCACGAAGAGCGAAAATATTATATTCATGTTGAGAAAAAACTCAATTCATTTTAGAATTGACGAAAGCATTTAAAGCATGTTTATAAAGGTTTTAGTAGCAAAACCCACCTTGTAGCTAGTATATAGCTGTAGCTTTATTCGACTATCCTTCTGATCCTCCTATACCTAAGGTCTCGGGTTTGGGCCTACAAAATGAGGAATCCTATTAATACCATGCTAGGCCTTAACTTATATCATACAATAAATTTGGCCTACGAAACAAGCTCTCGAAACTTTTGGCTCAAACGGACAACTCTCGGAAAATTGATAGATATAAATCAATCTCAAATTCCTTTGGAGGAGGTGTTTGATTTCTGATTTTCAAGATTCATCTCAAACGTGAGTAGAATGCTCACTGCTTCACTCAAACTCATGTTTGATACATTGTGAGCTTCTTCAATTGCTGAGATTTTCATGTTGAATCTCTCCGAAAGTGTGCGAAGAAGTTTGCTAACCATGTTTTCGTTCGATATCGGACATCCGAGAGCTGTAGATTCGTTTGACACTTCACAAAATCGTTCAGTGTACATTGAAATAGTCTCATCTTCTAACATTCGCAGAGTTTCGAATTTAGAAGTGAGTAGCCTAAGCTTTGTTTGTCGTACACTCGTCAATCCTTCACAATGTTCCTGCAGTATGCTCCATGCTTGATATGCCGTGGTGCAATTACACACCATTTTGAAGTACGGAACATCAACCGAAATAAAAATAGCATTGAGTGCCCTCGAATTGAAGTTGAAAATGATTCGATCATCATTAGTCCATTGAGTCTCCAGAGTAAGAATGTACACTCCATTTGGTCCTTCCATCCTCGGTGGAGACCATTCTTCAATTACAGTGATACGTCCACGAAAAGCCTTGAAGAACTTAATTCGGAGCTGCAAATACGTGGTCCATTTACACGACTTCGAGCAATACAATTGCAAGGATTTTTCCAAGCATTTGTATTTAAGAAGTTCGAAGATGACAAAGGAGTTGAGAGCATCCCCAAAATTGTTACTTTGTTAATAATTAAAGATTGGAGATCATAATTTGAAGAACAATGCATGGAGATAGAACTCATCAAGTTGTGCATGCATGGCAGATTCGCGTTACATGGAATTTTCGTCCCTTATTTGATTTAATTAGGGGTTGAATTTTATTTAGACTATAGTATTTATTTAATTATGTTAGACTATAGTTAGTTCAAATTTTTATTTAATTTTGATGTAATTTTCGTCCATTATTAAATAGGTTTGACTAGAATTGTATTTAAGGCAATTTCCTACCTTGAATAGAATTCTAGTTTAGGTATCTTCCTAGTATAGTTAGAGATCCCTTTTGGATCAATTTTTGAGCCTTTTTTGATGATTATTTTCGTCCCCCCTATGTATTATAAATAGGGGAACCATTGTACATTATTATTTTAGACGTTGCATGAAATAAAGAGTTATTTTCTCAATTGTCTCACGATCCTTAGGTTGATCAAACAAACACTTTTGTTGATTTAGTCATAAATCATCATTCTTAGAGGATATCATCTTTAAGTCTTAATCAAGGGTATTGCTTAATCCACTTGAGGGATTAACCGGTATTCGCTATCGAGGAGCAACTTAGATATTTCAACATTGGATACGTTCGAGATTCAAGGCGGCTATCGGGTTGTGATTCACTTCAACGAATCATCATCCATCAACCATCCACGACGTCCTTCATTCCCACCGACGCACGCCTCAATCCAGCCTGTGTTCGAGTTCGAATCTACCCCGTTTGTTTTATCCGTAAGTTCGTTACATCTCTAACATATCCTATCTTCTCCAAACCCTTCTTCACCAAACCTTCACACACGAGTTGTCGTCCGAATTCCAGCCATATTACGTCCAATTACAGCCCTCATTAGCTTGGTTTTGTGTTATACACTTTGTGTCATTGTTCTAGGTATTTTAGTTGTCTAGTTTTCGTCTTTTCGTTTGTTTATCGAGTCGGATTGGAACCCTTCATTTAGTTGACGTGTTTCGTATCCTAAAGTCTTCCGCTACGTTCTCTAGATTCATCCTAGATTGATAGTTCGGGTCGCATCATACAACCAACCAAGCCCTCTCATCGATGGACTTGATATACATCTTCATACGCGATTTCCACATAGCATAATTCTTGCCATTACTATCCAATGCCGGAGGACGGTACTGATTGATCTGAATATCCATCTTTCAGTGAGTCAAAAAACCAAGGATCGAATACTTACTGTGTTAAGTACCGGCTCTGATACCACTTGTTGGAATTTGTTGCCACAAACACTAAAATTAGACACAGATTCGTAATGTCAAACTCAATGTTAAAGACAGTTAACACAACTTATCTTAACACAAATATGCTGGAAATAAAATGTACAAGAGAATACACGATATAATTTTTAAATCATACACAACATGTGTATGATTGCCACAGGGCGAAATTATACTATAAAGAGTACAAAATTTTCAAGCTGTTAATGTTAGACGCGAAGGCTCTTAACACTACAGCAACATTACAAGTTCTAATCTAGACTATCACTAAAAAGAACTAAAACATATAAATTGACATCCCGTCAATTCATATACAAACAACAACATACAAATTGACATCTCGTCAGTTCATATGGAAACTACAACATACAGATTGACATCCCGTCAATTCATATGCAAACTAGATCATACAAGTTGATATCCCGTCGACTTGTATACAAACTAAAACATACAAATCGACATCCCGTCAACTTGTATACAAACTAGTAAAGGTTTCACAACCTTGCTATCTATCCTAACTTGTACAATCTATTCCGTGAAAGGATTGAACAACAATAAACATTAAGATAGAAGAAGAAACGAAGAACGAAACCTAAACTAAGTTTGTGACTCAAGCTTTCTTCAATCTTCACACAGCGGAAAATAGATTGGGCTTGAATAAGTCTTCAAGTGTCGAACACATCCCTTATATGCTTCTTCAATTGAATCCAACACGGTCCACGATTTTTCTTTCTTGAACATGGGTTGACGATAACCGCTTCACTCCATGACTTCACCGTAGATGGAAGAAACCGCCTCCAAGGCGTGGTTGATAGCTTCCCCACGTTCATGCTCTTTTTCTAAATATCCAACAAATATAATTTTCTGAAAAAGAACAAGAATTAAATAGAGAAACCGCTAGACCTAAAAAATAGGAGATAGAGTTTTGAGTTTGTCAAACTCTATTTTAAATAATATATTTAATATGTATATATCCATTTATTTGAAATATTAATTTCGTGGATATACACATATATTTTAAGATATATAAAGTTATTTTATTTATTAAAATAATAAATAAAACTAGAAAAGGATAAAATTAGTTACGACTATGTCACAGACAATGTCGCAGGAAGTCTGTCTGACATCGAGTGCAACATTGAACATCAATGTCATACAGCACTCAACAATCATAATAAAATTAACCATCTCTCCCTCTCTCCTTTTGAAACCACCGATCGATCGATCTGGACACATGCACAGCAGCAACAACTCAAAAACAAAAATTATTTTCTCACTCTCCCTCTAACCCTCTGCCCTTCACAGCACACAAGCACATATTCCTTTCAAGATTTGTTCATTTTATTTCATACATCCAACCTCATTTACTTACTTATTTCTCAATTTAGGGGATTTTTCATATGTTTTATCCTTTGAGTTTAAACTTAAAATGAAAGCTTAAAGCTCCGAAAATCATGAAATAAATTAGGGGAAAAGATAGAGGAAGAAGAGGTAAAGAAAATGATATGATTGCATGTTGGATCCGGTCACCGGAAAAACTCCGACTTGCGGCCATGGTGGCCCTTTTTCGGCCATTACAGTCTTCATCTCCCCACCAAACATGTTCCAACGTTTTTATAAGGTAAATAGAAGTTTAAATATTGAATTTTAGACAATTTGACTGAGCTTGAAATTTTCCGGCGCTTGGTGGCGCTCCGCCTCCGACCACCATGCCGGAAATCACCCTAGAGTAGAGAAAATTTGAGAGGTGTGGAGCTCACCTTTGAAATGGAAGGGAAAGTGATTTTCAAATTAAATTATTGTGTATTAATATTTTAGTCAAGTCTATAGTTAGTACCTTCCATTAGTGGTTTATTTTATTTTAGGAACTTTCCTTCCAAGTTTTAATTCTATTTGGTAATTTCCAATTATAGTTTTATTTTATTTTGGGATCTTTTCTTCCTAGTTTATTTCATAGTTGGTAGTTTCTATTTGAGATATAGTTTCTTTTTGGTTACTTCCTTCTAGAGTCTAGTTCAATTAGGATATTTAGAATTGTGTCACAATTGTGTAGCACTTTCCAAATTACCTAATTCTTCTTTCCTTTTCTTTTCTATCTCTTTCCTTCTACCCTTGGGGATCCATCTACCCCTCACCTACCCTACCCCACATGCCACCTAGACCCATGGCCCCACACCCATCGCCACCTAAGCCACACTACACATACTCCATCTTATCCATTGATCCTAGTTAGTGATACTCGTCTACACCTTCGTGCAATTAATCCGTACCCTCGACATTCGAAAAGAGTGCTCTCTTCCACCTTCATTATACATGACACACACATATCACCATACACTTTGAGTTCAAACACGAGTGGTAAAATCAAGAGTGAAAACAAACGAGTGAACGTGAGATTGTGAGGATCCATCCTTGTTTTCCTTTACGTTTGTTCGTTTTGTAGGTCCTATGGATAAAGGCAAGAATGAAGCCACCGCCTCCACACCACCATTGGTCGAGTCATTCTCACCCAAATCACCCGATGATCTTTCCTACACATCCAAAACACAGTGGGATCCAAAGTACTAGTTTGACGCATTAGCGCAATTCTTTTTGCGTCAAAATCAGCAGATGAAGGATGAGTTCGGAAACCAAGTAGCCGAATTGGCCGAGCAAATCAAACAGCTCTCGGTTCAACCGGCTACAAGTCAAGCAGTCCAGCAACCCCAGTAGAGAGGCGTACCGAGGCAGCCCATTTTCCAAGAAAACCACCACCAACATGCTACATTCGAACCCGAGTTCGATGCCACAGATAATTATGAAGCTGAGTTCATACCACCAAGACGTGATGATCACCGTGATCATCCCAGGCTGCCTGCCAGACAAGCTGTTCGATATGAGAGGCCCAGATATGGAGATGGAGATGGATTGCTCAATAATATCAAAACGAGCATTTCAGAATTTGAAGGCTTGCACGACCCAGACATCTATCTGGATTGGGAGTGCAAAGTGAACAAGATCTTTACTTGTTATGACTTTCCAGAGATCAAAAAGGTCCAGTTACCCGCGTTGGAGTTTAGAAGCTATGCAGCCTCGTGGTGGAAAATGCAGCAAGAAAGACGACGAAGAGAGAGATATCCGTCTGTTGAAATGTGGGAGGAGATGAAAGGCTTCCTACGAGGCCGTTTCATACCAGTTCACTATGAGAGAGAGCTTGAGAAGAAGCTCAACCGGATCAAGCAAGGCACCCGTTCGATTGAAGAATATCATAAGGAGTTGGAGACCGCCTTGAATCATGTCGGAAAAAGAGAGTCCTTAAATGCTACCATCATCAGGTACATTGAAGGCATGAATCCTGACATTGTATGTGAAGTCGAGCTCAGAGACTTCACGAGTGTAGATGATATGGTGCACTACGCATCAATTGTGGAGAGACAGCTCTGAGAAGGCCGGCGTCATTCTCATCACACTGCAACCCCTGTTCGACCCTCTTGGAACAAAGGTATGCCGTCCACATCATCTTCTACTCCTTCTACGGACTCCACTCGACCCCGAGGTCAATCCGGACCACCTAAGCGGCGTTTTGACCGTTCTACATGACCGTCGAGCCGTAGGACTGATCCTACGCCCGCAGCCCCTGTTAGGCCAAAGTATACACGGGCAAGTCAGCCCCAAACGGCGCCAACTTCAGCCCCTCGTCGAGCCCGAGATGTGCAGTGCCATAAATGCCAAGGTTGGGGTCACTTTCAAGCACAGTGCCCAAACCGCCGAGTTCTATTCCTCACGGAGCAGAATGAGCTCGAATCAGCCAGTGAAGACGACAAACCAGTCAAGGCCGATGCCACAGCTGAAGCAGACGTCCATGATGAGCTCAAAGAAGAAGAGCCTGAGATTCCACATGTCAGTCTAGTTTCTATCCGCAGTCTGAACATAAATCGGGAAGTAGAGCAACAATCGCAGCGAGAGAACATATTCTACACTAGAGGTGCTATTCAAGACAAGACTTGCGCATTGATCATAGAAAGTGGAAGTGTTATTAATGTAGTGAGTCAGTACGTGGTCAACAAGCTTGGATTTTCCACCGTGAAGCATCCAAATCCATACTGTTTGCAGTGGCTTACAGAAAGAGGCACAGTTCACGTGACCGGTCAGGTACATGTATCTTTTTCCATTGGTCGTTATTCTGACACTGTATTATGCGATGTTATTCCTATGGATGTAGCACATATACTTTTAGGGAGACCATGGCAATTCGATAGACAAGCTGTACACGACGGACTCGCGAACACCTATACAGTCAAGAAGGACGGCCGAACCACCATACTGAAGCTGTTAACACCCAAGGCTGTTCAAGAAGAGCAAGAAATAATGCGAGCAAAGTTCAAAGAGGAACGCGAGAAGACCGTTACAGCTGCCGTTCGAGTCGCCGCCGCGGACAGCCCCATCACGGCCGTGAAGACGCCACCGCCGCCGTCTCCCCTTCCCTCACCTATTGCAGCCCCTTCATCACCTCATCCCAACGCCATTGATCATAGAAAAGGCGTTAATGCAGCCCCTTTGCAGCAAGAAAAGAATCGGTCGTTGTTTTGTACATTTAAAAGTGTTGAAAAGGCCATTAGAGCTAGGTTGCCTTTAATTCTTTTAACTTGTAAGAACAGTGCAACTAACGATGTTTCTTTGCCTAGTGTTGTGCAGCCCCTTATGAAGGAGTTCGAGGACGTATTTTCGGATGAGATTCCAAGTAGATTGCCTCCAGTTCGTGGGATCGAGCACCAGATCGACTTCGTGCCCGGAGCCGTCTTGCCGAACAGACCTGCATATCGCACGTCACCTAAGGAAACAAAGAAGATAGACCGTCAAGTTAAGGAGCTGTTGGAGAAGAAGCAAATCCGAGAGTCAATGAGCCCATGTGCAGTTCCCGTGATTCTAGTGCCCAAGAAGAATAATGAATGGAGAATGTGCATGGATTGCAGAGCCATCAACGAGATAATAGTTAAGTATCGTTTTCCCATTCCTAGACTTGATGATATGCTAGATGAACTTAGTGGATCTAAGATTTTTTCTAAGATTGATTTGAGGTCAGGTTATTTTCAAGTTCGCATGCATGAGGGTGATGAATGGAAAATAGCTTTTAAGACTAAGCATGGTTTATATGAGTGGTTGGTTATGCCTTTTGGTCTCACAAATGCACCGAGCACATTTATGAGATTGATGAACCATGTCTTACGTGATGTTATTGGAAAATATGTTGTGGTTTACTTTAATGATATCCTGATATACAGTCACAGTGCACAGGCGCACCTAGATCACCTTAGGCGCGTATTTTTGCTTTTGAGAGATGCTCGATTGTATGGCAACATGTCTAAGTGTTCTTTTTTGCTTGAATGAAGTAGTATTCTTAGGCTTTGTTTTGAGTTGTAGAGGTATTGAGGTTGACCGTTCCAAAATCAAGGCGATTGAGGAATGGCCAACGCCCAAAACCGCGTCTGAAGTTCGATTCTTTCACGGCCTTGCCTGATTTTATCGTCGCTTTGTGCGCGATTTCTCTAGCATTGCCGCACCTCTTACTGAGCTAAGTAAGAAGGATCGCAAATTTGAATGGGGTAAACAATAAGAGCATGCTTTTAATACTTTGAAGTCTTTATTGTGTTCTGCTCCTGTTTTATGTTTACTGAATTTTTTTAGAACCTTTGAGATCGAGTGTGATGCCTCCGGGATAGGTATTGGTGCTGTTTTGATGTTGGAAAAATGCCCCATGGCTTACTTCAGTGAGAAGTTCAACGGCGCCAGTTTGCAATATTCGACGTACGACAAGGAGCTATACGCTTTGAAGCGTGCATTGGATATATGACAACACTACTTGTGGCCCAAGGAGTTCGTCATTCACACGGATCATGAGAGCTTGAAGCACTTGAAGGGTCAAAGCAACTTGAACAAACGTCATGCGAGATGGGTCGAGTTCATCGAGTCGTTTCCATACGTCATCAAGTACAAGAAAGGAGAAGATAATGTCGTCGCCGACGCCCTCTCTCGAAGGTACACGTTGCTTAACCTAATGCATGCTAAGATGCTTGGTTTTGAGTCCATTAAGTCTCTATATGCAGTGGATAATTTTTTCAGCCCTATCTATGCTAAGTGTTCGAATTCTTCTAAGTCTTTTGATGGTTTCTATGTGCATGATGGGTTTTTGTTTAGAGAGTCTAAGTTGTGCATTCCTACTTGTTCTATGCGTGAGCTACTTGTTTTAGAATCGCATGCGGGAGGATTGATGGGACATTTTGGTGTGCATAAGACATTATCCTTGTTGCATGAGCATTTCTTTTGGCCGCATATGAAACGTGATGTTGAACGCATGTGTAGTAGATGTGTTACTTGTCATAAGTCTAAGTCTACTTCACATCCATTTGGCTTGTACACGCCTTTACCTGCTCCATCTAGTCCTTGGATTGATTTATCTATGGATTTTATTTTGGGATTGGCTAGGTCTAGATCGGGTAAAGATTCTGTGTTTGTTGTAGTTGATAGGTTTTCCAAGATGGCGCATTTCATTGCATGTAGGAAAACTGATGATGCTGTTCATATAGCCAATTTGTTTTTTGTGCATGTTGTTAGATTGCATGGGATTCCTCGTACTATTGTTAGTGATAGGGATTCTAAATTTTTGGGACATTTTTGGCGAGTTCTATGGGGAAAATTAGGGACTAAGCTGTTGTTTTCTACTGCATGTCATCCACCAACTGATGGTCAAACTGAGGTTGTGAATCGTACTTTAGGTACTTTGCTTCGGTCTTTAATTAGGAACAATGTGAGATCATGGGAAGAATGTTTACCTTATGCTGAGTTTGCTTACAATCGCATTATTCATTCTTCTACTAACATGTCTCCGTTTGAGGTTGTTTATGGTTTTAATCCACTAACACCTAATGATTTGATTCATTTACCTGTTGAGCATCTAACAAGTGTTAAGGGATTGAAGAGAGCTGATCTTATTAAGGAGATGCATGAGAAAGTCCGAGCCCGGATCGAGCACAAAGGCTCCAAGATCACCGCCGATCGCAATACACGGCGCAAAAGAGTAGTCTTCCAACCCGGTGATCGTGTTTGGATTCACTTGAGTCCTGGCCGATTTCCCAACTTAAGGAAGTCGAAACTTTCACCTAGAGGAGATGGTCCTTTCACCGTCTTGAGCCACGTCAATAACAATGCGTATCACATTAATCTTCCTGGTGAGTATAAGTGTTCCTCCACTTTTAACGTTGCTGATTTATCTCCCTTTGATGCAGATGAATTCGACCATGATGATGAGCTAAATTCGAGGACGAATTCTTTTCAGCAGGGGGGGAATGATGAGATCATGCATAGCAATGAAGATTCAAACCCGGAGTTGCAAATTAGAGGTCCAGTTACAAGGTTACGAGCTAAGCAACTTCAAGGTTATTTGCAAAGCTGTGTTCGAAAGAAGCTCGAGGAAGAAGTGAATGTTCGGAATAGCCCCAAGATCATTACTATGCTTTTAATTAAAGATGATGATCATACTTTGATGGATTGAAGCATACTTGGCCGAAAATTTGAAGATTTCAATTTGATGTCAATCCAGGAGGTTATGGCGAATAAGGCATGACCATGTCTTATCTGCCAGAGGCATCCGAGAATTCAAACCCTTTTAACACTTTGTGGGGTTTTGAATTATCTTAGTTATTTTAATTAATTATTTTAGACTATAGTAATTAATTATTTGACTTCAGTTTTATTATTTAATTATTGTAATTTTCGAATTTATTAGAGTCCAAGTTGACTAGAATTGTATTTATGGTAACTTCCTACCTTGAATAGAATTCTAGCTTAGGGAACTTCCTAGTATAGTTGGAGATCAATTTGGATCAGATTTTTAGGGCCTTTAGACTAGTATTTTCGTGCCCTATAGTATTATAAATAGGGGTTCTATGTTTTGTTGATACTTTAGACATTGTTGAATTAAATTGCTATTGCATTCAATTTGTGTCTCAAATCTATTCGTCTTTTGAATACTTTTCACACGAAAATATTCATTCTTGGAGCTAGCAACTACAAGTCTTATTCAAGGGTATTGCTCAATTCACTTGAGGGATTGATCGGTATTCGCTATCGAGGAACAACTTGGAGATTTCAACCTTGGATACGTTCAAGATTCAAGGAGGCTATCGGGTTGTGAATCACCACAACAATACCACACGTCCAACACCTTTCGACAACATCCAATCAGCCACCAACGTCCATCTTCACGGTAGCCTTCCCTAGTCCAAGTTCTACGTTCGATCATTCATACAGTAAGTTCCATTGTACTCTATCATATCCTACCTTCTCCAAGCCATTCTTCACTAGCCTTCACACACGATATTCCATCCCTAAACCCAGCCTTATACACGTCCTATACAGCCGCCTATCCTTTGGTATTGTGTTATTTAATTTGTGTCATAGTTCTAGGTATTTTCGTTGTCTAGATTTCGTCTTTTCGTTATTTATCGAGTCAGATTGTTCCCTTCATTTAAGTTGACGTGTTTCGATTCTTAAGTCTTCCGCTACGTCTCTAGATTCATCCTAGATTAATAGTCAGGGTCGCATCAGAATTCCAGCCATATTACGTCCAAATTACAGCCCTCATTACCTTGGTTTTGTGTTATATACTTTTGTCATTGTTCTAGGTATTTTAGTTGTCTAGTTTTCGTCTTTTCGTTTGTTTATCGAGTCGGATTGGAACCCTTCATTTAGTTGACGTGTTTCATATCCTAAAGTCTTCCACTACGTTCTCTAGATTCATCCTAGATTGATAGTCCGGGTCGCATCATATTTTGGCATCAGAGCTAGGTCAGCTCTACTGGTCGTAGTTCAATCCGACGTGTCATTTTATCCTACGTGTCGTCTACGTGTCTTTTATTTTTGTACGTGTCATCGAGTTGTAATAGCATAGCTATCATTTAAAAAAAAAAGCCGATAAAAAAAAAAGAGAAAAGGCAGATAAAAAAAAAACTGTTCGGATAAAAAAAAAATCTGAAAATTAAAAAAAAAAGAAAAAAAAGAGAAAAGAGACATATTCATTGTGTTACCTATTGAGTCTTATTTTAATTTTGGTACTTTCCTTTTAGTACTTCTCTATAGTTGGTAATTACCTTGTGAGTCTTTTCTTATTTGGTAATTTCCTTCTAGTATAGTTCTTTAGTTGGTAACTTCTTTTAGAGTCATATTTTATTTTTGGAACTTTCCTTCCAAGTTTTATTTTTATTTTGGTAATTTCCTTTTGAGTTGTAATTTATTTTTAGTTCTTTCCTTTTAGAGTCTAGTTCAATTAGGATATTTAGAATTGTGTCACAATTGTGTAACACTTTCCAAATTACCTAATCCTTTTTCCTATTTCTTTCCTTCTACCTTTGGGATTTATTTTTGGATTCCTATTCTATTTGGGAACTTCAAAAATACATCTAATTCTTTCCTTTTCTAGCTTTCTTCCATCTAAATCCTTCCAAACCTTCCATATACACTTCCTCCCTTCAAATTTTCGTCCACCATCATCAAGGGGATCGAAAATTCATCCTAGTCCACATACACCATCTGTTCACACTCATATACACCATCCAGACCATACACATATGCCCCCATGTACCATTCGGTCCATACACCATACACTACTCATACACCATACACCTGTACTCCCTACACACCAAATTCTCGCCATCAATACCGCAACAATAACATGATCATACCTGAGTTTGAAGGTCCATACTATCCCGACATCTATTTGGATTGGGAACGCAAAGTAGACAAACTTTTTGAGTGCTATGACTTTCCCGAGAAAAAGAAAGTGCAGCTAGTATCGTCAAAGTTTAAAGGTTACGCAGCAATATGGTGGGAATTACAGCAAAATTGATGCCATCGAGATCACCTTCCACCTATCGACACATGGCGTGAGTTGAAAGATTTGATGCGGAAACGCTTCATTCCAGACCACTACTAATGGGAGTTGGAAGAAAAGCTATACAAGCTTAGATAAAGAGATCGAAGTGTAAATGACTACTACAACAAAATGATTGAAGCCATGAGACGAGCTGATGTAGAAGAATATCCAGTAGATACCATTGATAGATTTCTAACTGGTCAACGAAGGGTAATCTGAGAGAAGGTAGCATTGTATCACTTCGACAAGTTGAAAGACATGGTGCAATACGCCATTAAGATAGAGAAGTGGTTGGAGAGTCTAGAGATGAGGCAAGCTGAAGTGGTTCAAGTAAAGTGGAATGTAGAGTTGTCACCTAGAGCTCATCGCCAAACAGCCCCGTTTCGTTGGAGCGAACCTCAGTCATTCGAAGAGTTTCTACGTACCTATGTACCACCTACAAGGCCTGCATCACCAGTTCAACCAGTCATGGATGTCCCAAGCCAAGCCAGCAACATTCAAGAGGAGATCCACGTTGATTTACCATCTGAGATCGTTGCCATCAAAGAAGATTCTACTTTTGAGGTAACAATTTCAGTTGATGCACCCATTGAAGAACTGATCGATGTTGCTACTTGTGAGAATGTTGGAGAAGAAGAGAAGGTTGTTGAAGAGCTTGATCTAGAAGAGTCGGATCAACCTTTGAGTGAAGAAGAAGAAGAAATAGAGATCATTACTGCAACTGAAGAAGTTGAAGAGTTGTTGGAGATACAACCTTGTTATGAATAGGAGAATGATATTTGTGAGGCAATGGTTGAATGACATGATGAGACACAAAATACGCGGAAGCTAGGAAAGAAACTACGTCGGTGAAGTAAGGGAACAATACTCGAATATCTAGACGACTAAGACTCAACTAAAATACCTAGACAATAACACACAAATAAAACACAAATCTAAAGGAACAAGGGCTGTTTTGGACAAGAATATGGATGGCTTGAGCGAAGGTAGTTCGATGGTGATGAATAGGTTTAGAATGACTAGAGTAGATAGGGTATGATAGAGATGAGACGGACTTCCGGATTGAATCGGAATGAGATGCTGTTGAACTCGAACAAGGGCTAACTTGAATCGGACGTTGATGGTGGTTGGATGACGTCGTTTAGCGGCTATGGATGATGAATTGTCGATGTATTACAACCCGAAAGTTACCTTGAATCTCGAACGTACACAAGGCCAAATTCTTTAAGTTGTTCTTCGATAGCGAGTTTCCGACGATCCCTCGAACGTGGACAGCGAATTCCCTTTGTAAAACTTAGAGATGCTAATTCTAAGAGTATGAATTTAATTATCTAAACTCACAAAGATTGAAAGGGGTGAGACGATTTTGAAAGCAAGGGCTTAATAATTCAAATATAGTCTAAAGTAACAATGTCACAATGAGATTTATAAGAGCTATGACCGAAAATTAAAAGGCTGAGGACCTAAAATTAGAGTCCTAATTGAACTAGAATTGGAACTAGACTAATTTCTAAACTAGAATTCTATTTAAGGTAGAACTTGTAGATCTTACCTTATCTAAAATCCTAGTCAAACTATGACTCCAACATAACCGAAAATCTCAACTAAATAAATAAAAATCTGACCTTTGACTATAGTCTAAATTAAATAAATAAAATACTATAGTCTAATAAATCAATCCTCTTAATTAAATATCAAGGGCCGAAAATCTTGGGCTTCACCATGCTTGGGCCGTGACTTCCAATCACACGCACACATGCACATTCACATGCACACGTACACGTCTCCCTCATGCCATGCATTCTAAGTCTTGATCTCCATCTTCTATCTTCAATAAGGTCATCATCTTCAAGCTTCCTTGCACACCGCTTCATCTTCGAGCTTCTTGCGAATTGTAGCTTGCAAATAATCTTGCAACTTCTTAGCTTGTAGTCTTGTGACGGGTCCTTTGAATTGCAGCTCTTCATTGACTTCCTCATTGCTATGGATGTCCTCATCACCAAATAATTAAATAAAATCTGACTTGGACTATAGTCTAATTAAATAAAATAAATACTATAGTCTGAAATAAAATAACCCCTTAATTAAAATAACTAAGGGCCGAAAATCTTTGGGCTTCTTCAACTTGGCCGTGGGCTTCAATCACACGCACACATGCACGTCCACATGCACACGTGCACATCTTCATGCATTGTACTCCAAGTCTAGATCTCCATCTTCCATCTTCAACAAGGTCATCATCTTCAAGCTTCCTTGCACGCCGTCTTTATCTTCGAGCTTCTTGCGAATTGTGGCTTGCAAATAATCTTGCAACCTCTTAGCTCGTAGTCTTGTGACGGGTCCTTTGAATTGCAGCTCTTCATTGACTTCCTTATTGCTATGGATGTCTTCATCATTCCCCCCCTGCTGAAGAGAATTCGTCCTTGAATTTGGATCCTTATCATGGTCGAATTCATCTGCAGAAAAAGGAGACAGATCAGCAACATTAAACGTAGAAGAAGACTTATACTCACCTGGGAGATCAATGCGGTATGCATTATCATTAACACGGCTCAAAACAGTGAATGAGCCATCTCCATGGGGTGACAACTTGGACTTCCTCAAGTTAGGGAACCGGCCTGGACTTAGATGAATCCAAACACGATCTCCGGGCTGGAAAGTAACGCGTTTGTGCCTCGTGTTGCGTGGGGCGGCAATATGAGCGCCTTTGTGCTCGATCCGGGCACGAACCTTCTCATGCATCTCTCGAATAAAATCAGCTCTCTTCATACCTTTAAAACTCGTTAGATGCTCAACGGGTAAAGGAATCAAATCAGTTGGAGTCAGTGGATTGAATCCATAAACTACCTTAAATGGAGACATGTTAGTAGAAGAATAAATAACACGATTATAAGCAAATTCAACATATGGTAAAGATTCTTCCCATGACTTCAAATTGTTCTTAATTAGAGACCTAAGTAAAGCTCCTAATGTACGATTCACAACCTCAGTTTGACCATCGGTTTGTGGATGACATGCAGTAGAAAACAATAACTTAGTACCTAATTTTTCCCACAAAACACACCAAAAATGTTCCAAAAACTTAGAATCCATATGACTAACAGTAGTACGTGGAATTCCATGCAAACGAACAACATGCACAAAGAACAAATTGGCTATGTGAACAGCATCATCGGTTTTCCTATATGCAATGAAATGAGCCATTTTGGAGAACCGATCAACAACAACAAACACCGAATCTTTACCCGACCTAGACCTTGGCAATCCTAAGATAAAATCCATAGAAATGTCGATCCAAGGGGCTAAAGGGGCGGGTAACGGCGTGTACAAACCAAACGGGTGTGAAGTGGACTTGGCTTGACGACAAGCAATGCAACGACTACACACATTCTCTACATCCCTACGCATATGCGGCCAAAAGAAGTGTTTATGCAGCATGTTCAATGTCTTATACACACAAAAGTTACCCATTAAACCTCCTGCATGCGATTCTAACACAAGTAGCTCACGCATAGAACAAACAGGGATGCATAACTTAGACTCCTTAAATAAAAACCCATCATGCACATAATATCCATCAATGACACGAGATTTTGACACACATGAAGCATAAATGGGGCTGAAATAGACGTCTTCCACATATAGTGACTTAATGGACTCGAAACCAAGCATCTTAGCATGCATTAAGTTCAAGAGTGCATACCTTCGAGATAGGGCATCTGCGTTGACATTTTCATCACCTTTCTTGTACTTGATCACATATGGAAAGGACTCGATGAATTCCACCCATCTTGCATGTCTCTTGTTCAAATTTTGTTGTCTCTTGAGATGCTTTAAACTTTCATGATCCCTTGGGCCATAGATAGTGCTGCCATGTATCCAATGCATGCTTCAAAGTATATAGCTCCTTGTCGTACGTGGAATATCTCAAACTGGCGCCACTTAGCTTCTCACTGAAGTAGGCGACGGGCCTGCGATCCTGCATCAAAACTGCACCAATACCTATGCCCGAAGCATCACACTCGATCTCAAAATTCTTAGTAAAATCAGGTAAACGAAGAACAGGAGCAGAACATAACAATGATTTCAAAGTATTAAATGCATGCTCTTGTTGTTTACCCCACTTAAATTTCTGATCCTTCTTACTTAGCTCAGTAAGAGTGGTGGCTATACTAGAGAAATCTCGTACAAAACGACGGTAAAATCCAGCTAAACCATGGAATGATCGAACCTGAGAGGCGTTTTTTAGGGTTGGCCACTCCTCAATCGCTTTGATTTTGGAACGGTCTACCTCAATACCTCGTGAACTGACGACAAAGCCTAGAAAAATGACTTCATCTATGCAAAAAAATACTTAGACAAATTTCCATACAACTTTGCATCACGCTAAAGCATAAAAACACGCCTAAGGTGCTATAGGTGCACCTGTGCACTGTGACTGTAAATCAGAATATCATCAAAGTAGACAACCATGAATTTACCAATCACATCATGCAAAACATGGTTCGTCAACCTCATAAACGTACTCGGTGCATTAGTGAGACCAAAAGGCATAACTAACCACTCATATAAACCATACTTTGTTTTAAATGCAGTTTTCCATTCATCCCCT
The DNA here is from genome assembly GCA_026008535.1 of Perilla frutescens. NCBI lineage: Eukaryota > Viridiplantae > Streptophyta > Magnoliopsida > Lamiales > Lamiaceae > Perilla > Perilla frutescens. Next base: position 39,683,503 of record BRKX01000019.1, read on the forward strand.
TCATGCATTCTAACTTGAAAATAACCAGATCTTAAATCTATCTTAGAAAACACATTAGAACCACTTAATTCATCTAGCATATCATCAAGTCTAGGGATAGGAAATCATTACTTAACCGTGATTTTGTTGATGGCGCGGTAATCCATGCATATCCTCCATTCGTTGTTCTTCTTTGGCACTAGAATGACTGGAACTGTACAAGGGCTCATCGACTCTCGGATTTGCTTCTTCTCCAATAGCTCCTTCACTTGGTGGTTGATCTCCTTCATCTCCTCGGGCGAAGTGCGGTACGCCGGTCGATTGGGCAGAAAGGCGCCGGGCACGAAGTCGATCTGGTGCTCGATCCCACGAACTGGAGGTAATCCACTTGGAATCTTTTCCGGGAATACGTCCGCGAACTTCTCCATAAGGGGCTGCACATCACAAGGCAAAGAAACACTATTAGTAGCACTGTCCTTATAAGATAAAAAAACAAAAGGTAAACCTGCTTTTAGTGCTTTCTCTAAGCCTTTAACTGAGATGAACAAGGACCGATTTTGTTCAACTGTAGGGGCTGATCCGGATGCTTTGCCACGAGCTAAGGCATCATTGGACGGACCTAATGGGGCTGCATTGTTCGGTTTTGAAGAAGAAACCGGCTGGGAACTCTCGGTCGAGTCTCGGCCGTGAACGGCGGTGATCCGGGCGGCGGCTGTGGTTTGCTTCACCCGTTCTTGCTGAAATCTCTCTTCCATCCTCTCTTGATCCTCTGCAACAGCTTTAGGAGTGAGTGGCTTGAGTACAGTGGTTCGGCCATCCCTCGTGATCGAGTAGGTGTTGGCTAAACCATCGTGAACCGCTTTTCTATCGAATTGCCACGGTCTTCCTAAAAGAATGTGGGCTGCCTCCATAGGAATAACATCACACAGAACAGTGTAAGAATAACGACCTTTAGTAAATGAAACATGTACCTGACTTGTGACTCGAATAGAGCCGTGATCTGTGAGCCACTGCAGCTTGTAAGGCTTTAGATGCTTTATTGTGGTGAGGGCGAGCTTATCAATGGCGTATTGACTAATCGCGTTGATTACACTCCCATTGTCTATGATCATCGCACAAGTCTAATCTTTGATTGCAACTCGAGTGTAGAAAATATTCTCACGCTGCGATTGCTCTTCGTCTTCACGATTGATATTCAGACTGCGAATAGACACTAAGCAGACATGAAGCAATTCGGCCTCCTTATCTTCCTCGTCGACTTCAGGTGACTCGACGGCATTAGAGGCGACGTTATGAAGCTCCTCTTCATCTTCACTGGCTGATTCAAGCCCGTTCTGTTCATTGAGGAACAAAACACGACGGTTCGGGCACTGATTCTGAAAATGGCCCCAAGCTTGGCATTTATGACACTGGATGTCACGGGCTCGATTAGGGACTGCATTCGGCATCGTATTGGGCTGATTAGGCTATTGGAATGGGGGCCTCGGGGTCGACGTCGGGTCTACGGCTGGACTGCGGTGTAGAACGGTCGAAACACCGTTTAGGTGGTCCGGGCTAACCTCGGGGTCGTGTAGACTCAGAAGAAGGTATAGAAGGTGATATAGAATGTGTACCTTTGTTCTATGATGGACGAACGGTGGCTGCACTGTGATGGGATCGACGGCGGCCTTCTCTCAGCTGCTTTTCCACAATCGATGCGTACTGCACCATCCTTTCTACACTGGTGAAGTCCTTCAACTCGACTTCACATGGAATGTCGGGATTCATGCCTTCAATGTACCTAATGATGGTAGCATTTAAGGTCTCCTCCTTCCCGACTCGGTTCAAGGCTGTCTCCAACTCTTTATGATATTCTTCAATCGAACGGGGGCCTTGTTTGATCTGGTTGAGCTTCTTTTCGAGCTCTCTCTCATAATGGACTGGTATGAAGCATCCTCGCATCAATGCCTTCATTTCTTCCCATGTATCAATCGACGGATTGCGATTTCTGCGCCTCCTTTCTTGCTACATCTCCCACCAAGTGGCTGTAAAGTCATAGCAGTCAAAAATCTTCTCTACTTTACATTCCCAATCAAGATAGACATCGGGATCTTGAAGGCCTTCAAACTCCGGTATGCTCGTCTTGATGTTATTGAGCATACGTTCTTCACCATAGTCATCACGCCTCTATCGGTGTCCATGATCAGTATCAGCTATGTTCTCATCGAAATACTACTCTTCTGGATCGTCTCGACGCTCATTGCGTCTAGCTGGTCCTCGAACTGCTTGAGTAATGGTTGGTGTAACCTTAGTGCATTCAAGGACATGCACTAAGCTATCAAGTTTGTCAGACAGGGCCTGGTGCTGTCTCTGGAAGTGTTTTGAGAGTGCCTCAAAATGATACTTAGGATCCCACGGTGCGGGTGGATCCGAAGTCGATTCCATGGGTGCTTCGGACGGATCTCGGGATGGGTCCAAAGGTGGAGTATCGACTGGAGGAGTCAAGGATGACTCGGAACGGGTACCTTTCTTCATGAAACTTACAAAATGAACAAACGTAAAAGAAAATAAGGTAGGACCTCACAATCTCACGACACTCATTTGTTTTCACTCTTGATTTTACCACTCGTGTATCACTCAATATATGGGTGCACATTGTGTGAAAAATCATGTGTATGAAGGTAAGAGAATCGTTTGTTTTGTGTTGAGGAAGGGTGGGAATGCTATTCTCAGAACACGGATGAATTTGGTTGTGTATGGATGAGATACGGGTTGGGTATGTGTGGAAGGGGCTGCAGAACTTGGATAGGTGTAGTATAGGTGGTGGTCGAATGGATAGGGTAGGAAAAAGGAAGAAAATAGATCGATTAATGAAGTCCCAAATTGATTAGGAAATCTAAAAATAAATCTAGATAGAATAAGGAAAGAAATAGAATGGATAAGGAAAGAAAGAAGAGATAAGCTAAGTAGGGAATTTGGATATGTATCAATCTATGTGACACAATCTAAATACCTTAATTAGCCTAGACTCTAGAAGGAATGAACCAAAAATAAAATAAGATACCTAAGGTAGTTACCAAAATCAAAACAAACTAGGAAGGAAATTTCCAAAAAGAAATAGAATCTAAAAGGAAATAACCAACTATGGATTTGTACCAAAAAATAAAATAGAACACAAAAAGGAAACAATGTATTACTTTTTTTTTTAATTTTGGATTTCTCTTTTTTTTTGTTCGATTTTTTTTTATCGTTTCTTTTTTTTATACGATCTGTTATTTTTATAACAATGAACAATATGGAAATTAAATTACAACTTGATAAAACTAAAACAAAATAAACGGGATGAATAAACGAGTATGGAACCACGAACGATATAAACCGACGTGGGTCTTGATACCAATTTATGATGTGACCCGAGGCTTATAGGGGCACGACACGACAAAGATACGTGGAAGCTAGGAAAGAAACTACGTTGGTGAAGTAAGGGAACAATACTCGATTATCTAGATGACTAAGACTCAACTAAAATACCTAGACAATGACACACAAAATAACACAAATCCAAATAAAGAGAGGGCTATTTGGAACGAGTTTTGGGACGATGGGGATGATGATGATCGATGGTAGGGATTAGGTTTAGAAGGGCTAGAGTAGATAGGGTATGATAGAGTTGTAATGGACTTACGGATTGAATGGAATGAACACGAATTTGACTCGAACGGGGCTGAATTGATCACGAGCGTTGATGATGATGGTAGACGTCGAATATGGCTGGATGGACGATGGTTTGTCGATGTGAATTACAACCCGAAAGTTGCCTTGAATCTCGAACGTACACGAGGCTAAATTCTTTAAGTTGTTCTTCGATTAGCGAGTCTCCGAAGATCCCTCGAACGTGGACGGCGAATTCCCTTTGTAAAAATTAGAGATGCTAATTCTAAGAGTATGAATTTAATTATCTAAATTCACAAAGATTGAAAGGGTTGAGACGATATTGAAAGCAAAGGCTTAATAATTCAAATATAGTCTAAAGTATGAATAACAAATGGATCCCCTATTTATAACATAAGGGACCAAAAATAAAGACCTAAGGGACGAAATCTATGAGTCCAAATTGATCTAGAATTGGACTAGACAATTTCCTAAACTAGAATTCTATTTAAGGTAGAACTTGTAGATCTTACCTTATTTAAAATCCTAGTCAAACCTATGACTTATTAATACCGAAAATTACACCAAATAATTAAATAAAATTTGACTTGGACTACAGTCTAATTAAATAAAATAAATACTATAGTCTAAAATAAAATAGCCCCTTAATTAAAATAACTAAGGGCAGAAAATCTTTGGGCTTCTTCAACTTGGCCGTGGGCTTCAATCACACGCACACATGCACGTCCACATGCACACATGCACATCTTCATTCATTGTACTCCAAGTCTTGATCTCCATCTTCCATCTTCAACAAGGTCATCATCTTCAAGCTTCCTTGCACGCCGTCTTCATCTTCGAGCTTCTTGCGAATTGTGGCTTGCAAATAATCTTGCAACCTCTTAGCTCGTAGTCTTGTGACGGGTCCTTTGAATTGCAGCTCTTCATTGACTTCCTCATTGCTATGGATGTCCTCATCACGGGTCTTCCCTAATATTGTCCTCCCTAGTTAGGTCCTGCTTTGACCCTTGCTTGTTTATCATTCTTATTTTCCCATTGTCCCTTATTCTCAAACTTCCTCTTGCCTTTTGAGTTGTTGTTCCTTCTCTCCTCAGACAAGAGTAGTGACTCGATATCTTGTGCCCGTTCGAGTGTCTCTGCATAAGTAGTAGTCCATCGTCCAGCAATAGAAATGGCAATTTCAGCACTCAACCCTCTTCTGAAACGAAGTGCCTTCTTTTCATCGGTATCAGCCTACTGAGGTGCGTATCGAGATAGTTGATTAAATTTCTTATCATATTCATCCACCGTCAGGTTTCTTTGCTTGAGGTAACTAAACTCATTTTCTTTGCGCTCACGATAGCAGCTTGGTATGTATTTCTCCATCACAGCTTGTTTAAATTCTTCCTAAGTGAGCAGTTATTTGCTCGGGTGTCATCGGTCTAGTGTGAGCTTCCCACCAATAGTCAGCATCTTCAGTGAGTTAGAAGACAACACATGAAACATGATTTGCATCTTCACATCCAATATGAGTAAATATTTGTTCGATTTTACGCAACCATTGCTCGGCCTCAAATGGTTCTCCTTAGCCACTAAAATTTGGTGGTTGATAACGTCTGAAGTGCTCAACAACTTGACCTATATCATTTTGATGTTGATTTTCTACCGGTGCTTGGCGTCTTCTTGGCGGCATTCTAATCGCATACATATTTCATATAATAATTAATAATGTATTGAGGTTAAGTTATAAAACAAGTTTTTGTTAACATCATTATCATTTCATTAACATAAGGTCATCATCATATATTCACAAAATGTGCCTCCATAAGAGGATTCTTGAATACAATAATATATCATACTTGACTGTCTAGCAGTTAGATCATCATGGACATCCATCAAGGAGTTACATGCTAGGCCAAATACAAACCCACCTCACAGGGTGGCGTACAAAAAGAATTTCTAACTCAAAAAGGCCTTATATACTCCTAAGCAAAATACATAGTACTAAGACTATATAGACAAAAGGTGCTAACATCTAGACTCGGGAAGCAACAGAACCACCGACATCCTCCTCCGGGTCCTCCTCGGAATCCTCATCATCATCCTCAACCAACCATCCATTACTATGCACCTGCGGATGAAGAATATGAGCAGGTGTAGGAATATATCCCGCCCTCATCTTGGGTCCGCGATTCGGGTATGCCATCTACAAGGGAGCTTAATGTCAATCTAATATTCAACTTGTTCTTTAAATAACGTTTAGAGGTCATCTTATAGTTCATACTATAGAAATGAACTTAATGGCATACTATGTTCTACTAAATTCTTCTAGGTTCAAGCTCATAGAAGAATAAGTACACATATCATACTCATTTAAAGTAGAATCACTTCATGAATATTTTTTTTACACATGATTGCCAAATGGCTCGTGTCATACATTTCTATAATTAGAAAATATAAAACTTTTATACTTGCGATGGCGGGGCATGACGTGGACGTAGGATATAGGGTCAAATAAAACATCACACATGACACTTTTTTTTTCCGAAAATGTTCCTAAAAATTTACACCGCAGGCCTACAGATTCGTAGACCTGCTCTGATACCATACTGTAACACCCCAATTCCGGAGAATTAAGATGCTAAGAAAAGGTTAAAATAAAATTCCTAATTTTACAAAAATTACGTATTTAGAGGAAATATTTATAAAATAAGTATTCTCAAATTTTAAAACCAGCCAATCACGACTCGAGAAGACTATTCAAATAGCCAATCTCATGCAAGTTCAATTCACGACTAGTTAACGTTGATAGTCTACTATTTTCAAAGTCCAAAATAGTGGCGGAATAAAATAAGATTTTTAGGATATTTTAATATAATCCAAAATAGTAGCAGAAGCATAACATGTTCTAATATTGACCATAGTCAATATTCAAAATTCAAACTACATAATAATGACACAGTCCAAAACAAAACAAAAGTCATGTGTCCACGTTAGCAGCCTCCATCACTTCGTACTTGAAAAACATTTTAGAAAAGTGGGCTGAGTGCCAGCAAACACTCAGTGGGTATGCTTATCTTGTTCGTCCAAGAACATATAAAACATTTTTCATCTCATGTGGCCAAGCAATTTATCATTCATTTGAGATCAATGCGCCCAATTAATCATGTATGGAGACAGACCCTATGTGATCACATAACAATATTTTAATAGAATTAACAATGCCTGAATTCATCATGCATGTCAAATCATATCCATAAAGAGCGAATATATTATATTCATGTTGAGCAAAAACTCAATCATTTTAGCAGGGACGAAAGCATTTAAAGCATGTTTATAAAGGTTTTAGTAGCAAAACCCACCTTGTAGCTAGTATATAACTGTAGCTTTATTCGACTATCCTGCTGATCCTCCTATACCTGAGGTCTCAGGTTTGGGCTTACAAAATGAGGAATCTTATTAGTACCATGCTAGGCCTTAATTTGTATCATACAATAAATTTGGCCTAGGAAATAAGCTCTCGAAACTTTTGGCTCAAACGGACAACTCTCGGAAAATTGATAGATTTAAATCAATCTGAAGAACTCAATTAGAGTCCCGACTATTTGAAACGTTTTGTGAATAAATTCATGAATGAATGGAATTACCTAATTTATACAAATACACATACTTATATATACGCATATAATTAATGATTGTAAAACTTATCATTATCAATTTATTATTATCTTATTATCTTTTTAATAACTTAATTAACAAAATGAAAGAAAATAGAATTAGGTACAACTCGCGCACACATACAATTTCCCATTTAAAACAAATACACACTCTCTCTCCTCTCTATTTATTTAATACACTGCTCATGCACTCTTTTCAATTTGCCATTTTAAAAGTCAAACATCCCCTTTCTCTCTCTGCAACAACTTCATTTGTAAACAAAACATAAAAAAATAAACTGATGTATCTTTCTTTATGTACCAAATGTCTGCACACTAGTATTGATACATCATTTCCCAAAAATCAACATTTAATATATTATTTCTCTTCTGCACAACAGTACAGTCGTGCTCTTGACAATAAATCAGATTTTTTTATAATTAAAATAATAAATCAGTCCTTTTCTCTCTGTTAAGAACAACAATTTAATTCAAAACCCAAAATATTTCTCCATTACACCAATTTATTAAATCAACATTGTTGAGTATGACGTGTTCCAGATAATGTTATCACTTTTCTGATAACATCGCAATCAATGTGGTATCGAATGTTGTTCCGTCATTCTCATCACATTGAGTATAACACTCGGAATATTAATCTTATCCTTTCCTAGTATTTTGGATTAATTTATTTTAAATTAATCTGAATAAATTGTGATTTTTTTCACATATCATTTTCAACGATTTTAGGGATTTATTAAATATTTTATTTTGAATTAAAATATGGATAATGTTTGATTTTGACTTGTTCAAAATCTGTTCCGGATTTCATGGGGACGTGATGTTCCCACTCCTTCTTGGACACTAACTGTTGCAGGAGATTGTGGGTCACTGGAGTAACCGCTACTATTGCACGATGTTGAAGAACGTGTGCCATGCAATGCAGAAGACGGTTATCTCAAGTCCACATTCAGCAATGGGTAGTGGAAGACGGTTGATTCAAGTCCAAGTCATCTAGGATCGTGAAGCAACTGCCAATCTAGGTCAGGTAAAGATTCGGTGTTTGTTATCGTTGATCGGCTCTCCAAAATGGCTCATTTCATTGCATGTAGGAAAACCGATGATGCTGTTCATACAACCAATTTATTCTTTGTGCATGTTGTTCGTTTGCATGGAATTTCTCGTACTATTGTTAGTGATAGGGATTCTAAGTTTTTAGGACATTTTTGGCGTGTTTTGTGGGGAAAATTAGGTACTAAGTTATTGTTTTCTACTGCATGTCATCCACAAACCGATGGTCAAACTGAGGTTGTGAATCGTACATTAGGAGCTTTACTTAGGTCTCTAATTAAGAACAATTTGAAGTCATGAGAAGAATGTTTACCTTATGCTGAATTTGCTTATAATCGTGTTATTCATTATTCTACTAATATGTCTCCATTTGAGGTAGTTTATAGATTTAATCCATTAACTCCAACTGATTTGATTCCTTTACCCGTTGAGTATCTAACGAATGTTAAAAGTATGAAGAGAGCTGATTTTATTCGAGAGATGCATGAGAAGGTTCGTGCTCGAATCAAGCACAAAGGCTCGGTCGTTGCCGCCGCACGCAACATGAGGCGCAAGCGTGTGATTTTCCAACCCGGAGATCGTGTTTGGATCCATCTCAGTCCAGGCCGGTTCCCTAACTTGCGGAAGTACAAGTTGTCACCCCGTGGAGATGGCCCATTTACTTTTTTGAGCCGTTTTAATGATAATGCATACCGCATTGATCTCCCCAGTGAGTACAAGTGTTCTTCTACGTTTAATGTTGCTGATTTGTCTCCTTTTTCTGCAGATGAATTCGACCATGATGAGACTTCAAATTCGAGGACGAATTCTCTTCAGCAAGGGGGGAATGATGAGGACATCCATAGCAATGAGGAAATCAATGAAGAGCTACAATTCAAAGGCCCCGTCACAAGACTACGAGCTAAGAAGTTGCAAGATTATTTACAAGCAACGATTCGCAAGAAGTTCGAAGTTGAAGACGGCATGCAAGGAAGCTTGAAGATGATGACCTTATTGAAGATGGAAGATGGAGATCAAGACTTGGAGTACAATGCATGAAGATATGCACGTGTGCATGTGGACGTGCATGTATGCGTGTTGATTAAAGCCCACGGCCAAGAAGAGAAGAGCCCAAAATAATCAACCCTTAATGATCCAATTAAGGGGATTGATTTATTAGACTATAGTATTTTATTTATTTAATTTAGTCTATAGTTTAATTCAGTTTATTTAATTATTTTGGATGATATTTTCGGTTATTTGAAGTCATAGTTTGACTAGGATTTTAGATAAGGCAAGATCTACAAGTTCTACCTTAAATAGAATTCTAGTTTAGGAAATTGTGATGTGACCCGGGACCTATGGGGCACGACACGGATGAAATCTGTGGAAGCTAAGGAACGGAACAACGTCGGATGCGTAAGGGATCAATACGACTCTAGAGAAAGAACGAAAGATTCGACTAGAAAAGACAAGACTCGAACCGAAATAGAACTTACTAGAATACGTAGACACGAACTAGGACTCGATTGTTGACACAAAAGATACCCTTGGATGGCTGGAACTCGGCGATGGTGGCTGGAATCACGGCGAACGACGGTGGTGGAGGAAATCTCGGTGGCGATGGAAGGTAGAAGGATAAATCAGGATCGGCCAACCCGTGTTGTAGAAACTCGAACGCGAATGACTAATTCTCCGGATAGCAATTCTCCCAAGTACTTAATTATACCCTGAAGAACCTAAATAAGACTATTGGTTTGCTAAATCAATAGAATTGTAGATAAAAGTTTGATCAACCGAAGGATCGTGAGACAGATTGAGAATAACTCTTTATTTCTTGCAAGTGTTTGAATAATAATGTCACAAGGTACTCCTATTTATAGGAGTGATATATGGACGAAAATTAGAGTCCTGATAGCTAAAGAAATCGAAAATATACTAATTCTAATCAAACTAGGATAAAATCAAAAGATACCTAAAATAAGATAACAAAAATCTATCTAAATCTAACTAGATAAAGATAAATCCTAACTACTTTGGGCCTTTCAAATCTCACCTATTGGACCTTCAATTAACACAATATGGGCTGCAATTTATCATAAATAATTAATGGCCCATATTATGAATAATTCTTACCACCTTTGCATGAAAAACAACAACTTGTCGGATTCCCATGCAAACGCGTAGAACTCTTCATGCGCACGTCCAAATGGCGCGATTCTTCTTCTCACGTCTTCATGCTTCCTTCTTCATCATCAATAGATAGCATGGTGATCAATCTCGAGCTGCTCGACACTTCATCTTCATGCAACTCGAATTTGCGACGAATAGCAGCTTGTAAATAAGCTTGCAACTTCTTTGCTCGCAAACGCGTCATTGGACCTCTAAACTGCAGCTCCTGATCATCATCGTTATTGTCTTGCACGATCTCATCATTCCCCCCCTGCTGAAAAGAATTCATCCTCGAATTCTCGGACTGATCATCATCGAACTCATTATCTGCAGAAAAGGGAGATAGATCAGCAACATTAAATGTAGATGGACACTTATACTCACCGGGTAAATCAATGCGATATGCATTGTCATTGACTTGACTCAACACGGTGAACGGTCCATCTCCTCTAGGCATCAATTTTGACTTTCTCAAGTTAGAAAACCGTCCGGGACTCAAATGAATCCAAACGCGATCTCTGAGCTGAAAGATCATCGGATTGCGCCGTTTGTTCTTTTAGACAGCATTACGTGCGCCAACTGCTTCAATACACGCACGTATTTTCTCATGCATCTCCTTTACTTGATCCGCTTTTCTTGTACCTTTAACACTCGTTAGATGCTCAACAGGTAAAGGCAAAAGATCAGTAGGCGTTAGCGGATTAAAACCATAAACAACCTAGAATGGGGACATATTAGTAGATGAATGCACAACTCGATTGTAAGCAAATTCAGCATATGGCAAACAATCTTCCCACGATTTCAAGTTGTTTTTAACTAAAGAACACAGCAAAGTACCTAAGGTGCGATTAACTACCTCAGTTTGACCATCCGTTTGGGGATGACATGCAGTAGAAAATAACAACTTGGTACCTAATTTTCCCCATAAAACTCGCCAGAAATGTGCAAGAAACTTAGAATCCCTATCACTAACAATAGTTCTAGGTATTCCATGCAAACGAACAACATGCACAAAAAACAAGTTGGCGATATGAACAGCATCATCGGTTTTCCTACAAGCTATGAAATGCACCATCTTGGAAAACCTTTCAACAACCACAAAAATACTATCTCGACCAGATCTAGACCATGGCAAACCCAAAATAAAATCTATAGATAAATCAATCCACGGGGAAGAAGGGACTGGAAGAGGAGTATATAAACCAAAAGGATGTGAAGTAGACTTAGATTTTCGACAAACAATGCATCTACTATACACATTCTCAACATCATGTCTCATATGCGGCCAATAAAAGTGTTCATGCAGTAAGTCTAATATTTTTGACACACCAAAGTGACCCATTAAACCTCCCGCATGTGACTCTAAAATCAACAGCTCACGCATAGAAGACTTAGGAACACACAAACAAGAACCCTTGAACAGAAACCCATCATGCACGAAAAATCCATCTCGAGCCTTAGCAAGTTTTGAACATGCTTCATATATAGGTGCAAAAAATGGATCTAATGCATATAAGCCCTTCATGTGATCAAATCCCAACAGCTTAGCATGGATTAAGTTCAAGAGAACATACCTTCGTGAAAGTGCATCACCACAACACTCAATAAAATAATCAACTATCCAACGTGTAACATATAATGGATCTAACATGGTATAATAAACAATTATGCAAATTCCAGCATGTTCAACATCATGAATAACTTTCACATAATTAATGGAAAAACACAAACTAAACGAATTCAAGTACCATGCACGCATGTTACACTTGGTTGGAACAAACAATGGCTTTCTACTATCCAACCTTTTCATGCAACTCAACCAAAATCCAAATGTTAAATTAATTCTAAAAAGGAACATGGATTCAACTATACACATCAAATACCTATCAACGCTAGAATAGGATAGACGACACTTACCTCTCTCGATTTTATATAACACGTCCTTAAGATAAACAATGTGGGTGTTGGATGACTTATCTAGAACAAGCTGATCTCTAAGTCGAACATCATCATGTTCAAACTTCAGCTCTTTGTTGATCTCCTCTTGAGAGTTGGAAACTTCTTCCGAGCTGCCATCAGGGTTGGATGTAGCTATTCCAGGCTGCTCAATCTCGAACTCTCTCTTCTCGATCTGCACATCACTAGAAAAAACAAGATCATGAGTAGCACTGTTCTGAGAAATTAACAGATTATCCGACTTACCCGGATCAAGTGATAGATCAATGCATATGGGCTGGGATGGAATTGTAGCTCCACTTATCATGTCTGAATTCAACTAGTGATCTGCATTGGAGGACTTAGACGACATGTCTTGATGTGAACAAGACTCCAATGGTGTCAAAGTAGGGCTAGGGATGGTGGTGATTGATTCGCACTCGGTAGCTGCGGCCTTCCTTTCCCTTTCAGCTTTAAATCTTTCTTGCATCCGCTTTTGATCCTCAATGACGTCCTCAGGCGCCAAAGGTCACAATCTGGTGGGTCGTCCATTCCAAGCAAATAAATAAGTGTTGGCATGACAATCGTGCACTGCTCTTCGATCGAATTACCATGGTTGACCTAGAAGAATGTGCGTTGCCTCCATAGGGATAATGTCGCACAAAACAGTGTCAGAAAACTTATTGATTGAGTATGAGACACTTACCTGGTGAACCACGCGTATCTTGCCTCTATCTGTAAGCCATTGCATGTGATAGGGCTTGGGATGCTTCTATGGTACTAGGCCGAGCTTGTCCACTGCATATTGACTAATGGCGTTAACAACACTACCACTGTCAATAGTCATGGAACAAATTTTATCTTGGATAGAACAACGGGTGTAGAAAATATTTTCCCGTTGATCTAGTTGTGGTAGCTGAGCTATAGCCATTTATCCCGCAAAAATGAATAAACGTGAAGAAAAAGTGGAATAGAACCTCACAATTCCTCACAAACGCTCGTGTATAGCACTCTTGATTTTTCCACTCGTGTATGTCTCTCAAATTGGTGTGGTGCACGTGTGGAGTGAAAATTTGGGGGTGGGTTGATCGAAATTAGCTGCCTTTGTTGATTAGCTCCTCTAGGTCTTCTTCAAGCTCCAATGGATAAAATCAAGCCGGAAGGTTGCTAAGAGTAGAAGTAGGCGTGTGGAATGAGTATTTCAGGTAGATGGTGTACGTAGAACACGGGTGTACGGGTGTATGGGTGTATGGGTGTATGGATGTATGGACTATGTGGTGTATAAGGTGAACCAGGTGTATGTGTAAGTGAGCTGGAAAAATTCGAACCATATAGATGGTAGGATTCAAAATATGGGTGGATAAGTATGGAAGATATGGATGAGGATGGAAAGAAATCTAGAAGATAAGGTAAGAGACTTTTGGATGTGTTTTACCAAGTATGGACACAATCTAAAATCCCTAAGTATAGATATCTAGGATGGAAACAAATCTATCTAACTAGGAAAGACACTAAATAATCGAAATAACAAGAAACAAATCTGAATCTTCGTATTTTTTTTTGACGATTTTTTTTTGCTGTAGGGATTCGATCCCTTTGCTCCTTTTCTCTTTTTTTTATCAATGAATATGCAAGTTACAACTCGAAAGACTCAAAATGATAAAACGAATAGAAATTAACGTATTGAACCACGAACGATAGAAACTGACGTGGCTCTTGATACCAATTTATGATGTGAACCGGGACCTATGGGGCATGACACGAATGAAATATGTGGAAGCTAAGGAACGGAACAACATCGGATGCGTAAGGGATCAATACGACTCTAGAGAAAGAACGAAAGATTCGACTAGAAAAGACAAGACTCGAACCGAAATAGAACTTACTAGAATACGTAGACACGAACTAGGACTCGATTGTTGACACAAAAGACACCCTTGGATGGCTGAAACTCGGCAATGGTGGCTGGAATCACGGCGAACAACGGTGGTGGAGGAAATCTCGGCGGCGATGGAAGGTAGAAGGATAAATTAGGATCGGCGAACCCATGTTGTAGAAACTCAAACGCGCACGACTAATTCTCCGGATAGCAATTCTCCCAAGTACTTAATTATACCCTGAAGAACCTAAATAAGACTATTGGTTTGCTAAATAAATAGAATTGTATATAAAAGTTTGATCAACCGAAGGATCGTGAGACAGATTGAGAATAACTCTTTATTTCTTGCAATTGTCTGAATAATAATGTCACAAGGTCCTCCTATTTATAGGAGTGATATATGGATGAAAATTAGAGTCCTAAAAGCTAAAGAAATCGAAAATATACTAATCCTAATCAAACTAGGATAAAATCAAAAGATACCAAAAATAAGATAACAAAAATCTAACTAGATAAGGATAAATCCTAACTACTTTGGGCCTTTCAAATCTCACCTATTACACCTTCAATTAACACAATATGGGCTGCAATTTATCATAAATAATTCATGGCCCATATTATGAATAATTCTTACCACTTTTGCATGAAAAACTGCAACTTGTCGGATTCCCATGCAAACGAGTAGAACTCTTCATGCGCACGTCCAAATGGCGCGATTCTTCTTCTCACGTCTTCATGCTTCCTTCTACATCATCAATAGATAGCATGGTGATCAATCTCGGGCTGCTCGATACTTCATCTTCATGCAACTCGAATTTGCGACGAATAGCAGCTTGTAAATAAGCTTGCAACTTCTTTGCTCGCAAACGCGTCATTGGACCTCTAAACTGCAGCTCCGGATTATCATCGTTATTGTCTTGCACGATCTCATCAAATTGTCTAGTCCAATTCTAGTTCAATTTGGACTCATAATTTTCATCCATTAGGTCTTTAATTTTCGGTCCTCTATAGTATAAATAGGGGATCATTGTGACATTCATATTTTAGAATATATTTGAATTATTAAGCCTTTGCTTTCAATATCATCTCAACCCTTTCAATCTTTGTGAGTTTAGATAATTAAATTCATACTCTTAGATTTAGCACCTCTAAGTTTTACAAAGGGAATTTTCCGTCCACGTTCGAGGGATCGTCGGAGACTCGCTAATCGAAGAACAACTTAAAGAATTTGGCCTTGTGTACATTCGAGATTCAAGGCAACTTTCAGGTTGTAATTCACATCAACAAAACACCAACCATAGCTGCCGTTCGACGCCGTTCACCTCCATCAAACGTCCGTCTCAAGTCAACCCCATTCGAGTTCAAGTTCATCATCGTTCGTTTAATCCGTAAGTCCGATTCTACTCTATCATATCCTATCTACTCTAGCCCTTCTTCACCTAAACATCACGTCCAAAATACCTTCACCATCATCGTCCATAAATTCGTTCAAAAAAGCCCTCTCTTTATTTGGATTTGTGTTATTTTGTGTGTCATTGTCTAGGTATTTTAGTTGAGTCTTAGTCGTCAAGATAATCGAGTATAGATCCCTTACTTCACCGGCGTAGTTTCAATCCTTAGCTTGCGCGTATTTTGTGTCTCGTCGTGTCCTTAAGCCCCGGGTCACATCAACTTCGAACCTATAGATGGTGTAGGATTGAAAATATAGTAGATATGTATGGAAGATCTAGAATAGATATGGATAAGGATGGAAAGAAATCTAAAACAAGGAAAGAAATCTAATAGATAAGGAAAAAGACTTTTGGATGTGTTTAACCAATGTGAATAAATCTAAAAATCCCTAAATTTGTGGAAACAAATCTATCTACACTAGGAAAGACATAAAATCAAAATAAACAAGGAAATAAATCTGAATTTTCTTTTTTTTTTTGACGATTTTTTTTTTTGCTGTAGGGATTCGATCCCTCTGCTATTTTCTTCTCTTTTTTTTTCAATGAACAATGCAAGTATTACAACTCGAAAGACTCAAAATGAGAAAACGAACAAAAACAACGTATTGAACCACGAACGATAGAAACCGACGTGGCTCTTGATACCAATTTATGATGTGACCCGGGACCTATGGGACACGACAATGACTAAATATGCGGAAGCTAGGAACAAAACTATGTCGGATGCGTATGGGATCAATACGACTCAAACGAAAGAACGAAAATACAACTCAAACTATACGAACAAAAGACTCGATTAATGACTGAATTAGACTCGATCTTAAGGTACTCTAGACCATGACTCAACTAAGATAAAAACACACATAATTAAATAGATAAATGGGCGAATTAGGGCAGATTGGTTATACGTGTTATTTAGGGTGAATTGGACATGTATAGGCGATGAACGATTTATGGTGATGATTAGGGCTGTATTGTGGACTATGGATGATAGTGATGCGTGCATAATGAAGGGATGAAGGTAGATAAATGATGGAGATGAATAAACAAGGTAGAAGAAGTAGACTTACTCGAACCCCGTCTTGCGGTGAAGACGAAACACGATTTCTTGAATACTCCAAGTTGGATAGCACTCCCCCCTAGACTCGATGGAATAGAAAAGAGCTTGAAATAGGACTTATGGTTTGCTAGATCAAAAGAACTTGATAAATGGGTGATCAACCAAAGGATCGTGAGACAATTGAGAAATTAATCTTTTATTTCATGCAACGTCTAAACTGAAAATAACATAATGGTTCCCTATTTATACTATAGGTATGAAAGAAATTCTAAGGCCTAAATAACATGATAAGGCCAAAAATCTAGAGTCCTAGTCAAACTAGAATAAAATCAAAAGATACCAAAAATAAGATAACAAAAATCTATCTAAATCTAACTAGATAAGTGATGAAGACTCAAATTCGTGCATTTTCCTTTATCTTGTTACACTCTTTTTAAGTGTTTAGTATAGAGTCAAGTCTAGTTTTGGGGGTAAAGCTGATTGCAGGAGACTGAGGGCACAAAACCACCACAATAGACACAGACAGGTGCTATTTACGCTGAGGGCACAAAGGACTGATTTGCCTGCCGAGGACCCAGTCAAAGTTGTTGCGAGAATTGCGCAACAGAATCGCGGGACAGTTCCTATATGCACTTAGAGGTGATGTGGCGGTCAGTTCCGAGTCTTGAGGAGGTCTACACACGTTGGGAAGGAAGTGGGGACACCAGGAAGTTACTGAAGACGCTAGGGTTTGTTGCTATTCCTCCAAAAATCAAGGAAGAACATGGAGCACGAAATGAGGAAGTTGAGGAGTGCAAGAACCCCTGCGTGGGTGAAATCTGGGCTGCGTGAAGCCTTAATTCATTTGCTATAAAAACTTTTATCTGTTTTCATATCAGTGTGCGAGAGATGAGAGTTTTTGCACCTCAAGATACAATTTACCGTTTTCATACTTGTCTGCCTGAAGCTGGCGGTTTGCCCGCAGAAAGGTAGTGCAGTTATTTTGTTGGTAAAACTGGGCTTGGGCCCAGAAGTAAATCGAGTTATTTCCTTTCCAAGTAAGATGTCTTTTATTATTTCTTTTACTTTCGTTTCTATGTTTAGTGGCTAAGTATCCACTGTTCAAGTCAAAGTAATAGTCTAAGGGTAGAATATGTGTATGAGGTAATCGGACTTTAACGCCTTAAGGGTTCAAAATCTTAACTTGTTTTTCACTTAGACATAGGTAAAGGGTGGTTGGAGATGAAAGCGCGCATTTCTGATTAACTGGTACTAGTGTTAGTTACGTGGGAGTGTATAGGTGACCCATACCTCAATACCCGCATAGTAACAAGTCCGGGGGTGACAGCCTTGGTATTTGAGATTGAGTAGTATATGCTGGCGCAAGACTGTGTCTAACCTACTAGAATCGGGTCGCTTTTGCCCTCAAAGCTGCTATACTTGCAAAACCTTTGTGTGATTCTTTCCTTAGGTTCCTGTATAGTTAGGTCCCTAGGTGCCGATCGTATCATCTAGACGATATAATGTAAGAAGTGATTGGGGAGTGGCCGATCATATCCATTTCCTATAACCGATTAACCCTTAAAGTGACAATTACCCATATTTGGCCATAGGGATTCGATTTTTGACCTTTCTGCTAGTGTGGGCACAACGGGTAGTAGTGGTAATTACATGTGTTTTGCCCAGGATTGCACATACCTACCGAATGACTCGATGCTTTGACTTGAGCACTTTTATTACTGATATTTTCTCTTGTGATTTCCTTTTCAGCATTTAGTTAGTTTAAGTTTATTAGCAAGGTTTTTAGAGTGACACTGAAGGCCCAAACCAAAACTAAGAAAAGACAGAAGGTTATACACACTCCTCGTGGGATCGACATCCGTCTTCACCAGCTATACTAGCCGTTGAGGGTAGATTAAGCATTTGTGAACGATTTGCCCGCAAGTGTATTTTGCACACCAAAACGACGGGTGTGCTAAAAATTGGTGCCGTTGCCGGGGAGTGTAAGCGCACTTTTCTGTCTATTTACTGTTTTACCTTAGTATATGCTTTGTTCTAACCGCGCAGGAGATTTACTCTATGATCTTGAGATAGAGAGGTCAGCGAGGGCAAGAAAGGCACAAGCTAGGGCATTTTTGAAAAGGCTGGAGGAGGAGAATCACACCGAAGGATCCAGTGATGATTTGACCTCAAGCGGAGAAAGTGAGAAAAGCAACATCAATTCACTCTATTTCGACGAAGAGATGGAGGACGATCAGATATCAAACCACGAAGAAAAAGAACAACAAAGACCACCACCGCACACCCTTACTTTGAGGCAGTTCAGTTTTTCTCAAACCATGAACATGCGCCTTACGGGCATCGTTTTGCCCACAACTACTGGTAATTGGGAGCTAAGGGCAAACTTCATCTCGATTTTGCCCAAATTCCATGACCACCCAGGGGAGGATCCACAACGACATCTGCAAGACTTTGAGATTGCATGTGAGACGCAACGCACACGAGCTAATGGGACAGGTGAATACATTCGCCTGGTTTCTTTTCCTTTCACCTTGCAGGACGGAGCTCGAGAATGGTTATACACTATTCCTGCCAGGAGTGTAACCAACTGGAGTCAACTTCAACAAAAGTTTCTGGAAAAGTACTTCCCCACATCAAGAGTGCAGAGCATGAGGAAGAAGATCTCAACCGCAAAGGCTGGTCCCCACGAGAGCTTTTATGACTGCTGGGAGCGTTTCAAGCAATTGCTCTCGAAATGCCCACATCACCAGATTCCAGATCATGACCTGGTGAACTATTTTGTCTCGAGGTTGAGAAGCGAGGACCGGGATCTACTGAATGCAGCATGCGGAGGATCTATCCTGAACAAGAGGGCAGCTGAGGCTCTAATACTTATTGGAGAAATGGCCGAGGAGAACAGAGATGATTCATATGAAAGAACAAGTGTTGCCGCTGCGGGCAAAATCATCTCTGTGCCTGAAACTGATGACCGAATCGAACAAATCTACAACAAGATGGAGAAGATGATCACAATGTTCTCCGCCAATACCTTGCGAATTTGTGGGGTATGTGAATTGATGGGGCACTATTATGACCAGTGTCCACAATTGAAGGAGGAGGAGGAAACAATCAACGCTATGGATGAAGGGCACAGAAGGAGGCACAATCATTTTACCCCTAACTACAGTCAGAGGCAAAATGCACCATATCATCCTGCGCCCGCAGCAGGACCATCTTTATCAGACATGGTTCACAAGATTGTGAATAAAACGGTGGAGGTACAAAAGAAATCAAAAGCTTTCGAAAAGGAGACAAGGAATGGACTGAGCTATTTGGGAGGACAAATATCCCAAATTAGTGATGCAATCGCAAGGATGGAGAAAGCTAAAGGAATTCTGCCCTCACAGACAGAACCACCAAAAAAGGCTGGAGTAAATGCAATAACACTGAAGAGTGGAAGGCAACTGCCTGCACCATATCCAGAGACTGCAGAAGGTGATGCCCACAGCAATGATGAGCCCACAAAGGAGGGACAAGAGTTGAAGGCAAATGACGAACCAGAAGTAGTTGTGCCCAAACCCATCCTGAAGAGTAATATTCCAAGGGGAAATCGAGGTGCCTTTACCATTTCTAGGAATGATGATGCGGAACAAGAAAGAAGCAGAAGATAGGGATCTAATGCACATCTTCAAGAAAGCGGAAATCAATGTTTCCCTACTAGACGCCATCAGGCAGGTGCCCCGATAGGCCCGTTTCCTGAAGGACTTATGTACAAAGAAGGTGAGATTCACAGAGGAGGCACAAGTGGTTGTGAATGAAAATGTGTCAGCATTATTGCAGAAGAACCTGCCTGAAAAGTGTGGAGACCCAGGGATGTTCTTTACTCCTTGTGAAATTGGAGGACTTCGAGTTGAGAGAGCTATGCTGGACTTAGGAGCATCAATTAATGTTATGCTCTTAAGCATTTTTGAAGAGCTGACATTAGGACCGCTCAAGGATACAAGGACAATTATTCAATTGGCTGACCGTTCCAATGACTACTCTGAGGGAGTGCTTGAAGATGTCCTAATCAAAGTGGAGAGTTTGATTTTCCTAGCAGACTTCTATATGCTGGATATGGGCAAAACCAATCCAAAGGCTGCCTGTATACTTTTGGGCAGACAATTCATAAAGACGGCACATACAAAGATTGATGTCAATAAGGGCACATTGATGTGCGAGTTCGATGGAGACAGAGTTACGTTCAACATCATGGAGGCAATGAAGTACCCCAATGACATTGAGGGTGTACATGTGATCGACGTTTTTGAGCCTATGATCCAAGAAGAAATGCCAAGGTTGCTGGTAAAGAATCCACTTGATTGTGTACTTCAGAACAGTAAGATCGATTAGGATGCTGAAGAGGAACGAGATAAGTAAATCAAAGAGGCAATTATGCAATTGTATCACATCGAAGCTAGTTTTTCAAGGGATTAGCGTCTGCCTTTGCCCACAACAAGGTAGGGTGATAAACTGGTGCGGTCTATCATCAAGCCACCAAAGTTGGAGTTGAAGGAGTTGCCCAGTCACCTCAAGTATGCCTATTTGGGTGAAGGAGAGAATTTTCCAGTTATAATCAGTTCATCATTGACCATGAAGCAAGAAGTAAAGTTGATAGCACTATTGAAGATGCACAAGGAAGCAATTGGATGGACCTTGGCTGACATCAAGGGCATAAGTTCCACCATTTGCATGCATCGGATCCAGTTGGAAGAAGGGGCAAAACCAGTGCAAGATCCCCAAAGGAAACTGAATTCCTTGATGAAAGAAGCTGTGTTAAAGGAGATCCTAAAACTGCTCGATATGGGCATTATCTTCCCTGTGCCCGACAGTGAGTGGGTGAGTCCTATTCACGTTGTGCCCAAAAAGTTTGGAATCCAGGTGGTGGAGAATGAAAACAAGGAACTTATTCAGATGAGACTGCAGACCAGATGGAGAGTTTGCATTGACTACCGCAAGTTGAATGCAGTCACAAAGAAGGATCATTTCCCTTTGCCCTTCATCGATCATATGTTGGAGAGGCTTGCGGGAAAATCATAATTCTATTTTCTGGATAGGTATTCTGGATATATGCAGATCATGGTGTCCCAAGCCAATCAAGGCAAAACGACATTCACTTGCCCATTTGGCACATTTGCCTACAGAAGGATGCCTTTTGGCCTTTGCAACGCTCCAGGCACATTCCAACGGTGCATGATGAGTATATTTTCTGATATGCTTGAGACTTGTATTGAGATCTTTATGGACGACTTCACGGTTTATGGAGATAGCTTTGATCAATGCCTTGATCATTTAAGCAAAGTACTAAGCCGCTGTGTGGAAAAAGACTTGGTGTTGAATTATGAGAAATGTCACTTCATGGTGAGAGAAGGAATCGTGTTGGGACATGTAGTATCTGAGCAATGAATCGAGGTGGACAGGGCAAAAGTGGAGATCATTGCCAAATTGCCCTATCCCATCAATGTCAAGCAGATTCGGGCATTTCTAGGCCCATGCTGGTTTCTATCGTCGATTCATTAAGGACTTCGCAAAGATTGCTCAACCACTCACAAACCTGCTACAATTGGAGGTAAAATTTAACTTTGATGATGACTGCAAGAAAGCTTTTCATGCATTGCAGAATATGTTAGTGTCTTCCCCCATTATCCAACCTCCGGATTGGGGAATGCCATTTGAGGTGATGTGTGATGCCAGTGGATTTGCCGTGGGAGCTGTTTTGGGCCAGAAAAGGGGCAAAGAGAGCTATGTTATCTATTATGCCTCCAAGACATTAAATACCGCGCAACGCAACTATACCACCACGGAGAAGGAGTTGTTAGCAGTAGTGTTCGCTTTTGAGAAGTTCCGTTCCTATCTGCTGGGGGCACAAGTGATTGTTTACACGGATCACGCAGCTCTGAAGTACCTACTGTCTAAGAAGGAGTCAAAGTCGAGACTCATAAGGTGGATATTGCTCTTACAAGAGTTTGATGTGCAAATCAAAGACAAGACTGGGGCAGAAAACCTGGTTGCAGACCATCTCAGCCGTCTGATGGTTGAGAGCAAAGAGGAAATCACTGAGAATTTTCCAAATGAGCACTTGTATGAGGTTGTGGGCAAAACAACAAAGGAGCCATGGTTTGCCGACATAGTTAACTATCTGGTCGCAAGGCAGTTTCCAGTTGGTTTAAGTGACTATCAAAAGAATAAGATGAAGCGTGAGTGCAAGTTCTATATCTGGGAAGCATCAGCTCTTTGGAAAATTGGAACTGATCAAGTCATAAGAAGGTGTGTCAGTGATGATGAGGTCTTAGACATCTTGAAGTTCTGCCATAACAATGCATGTGGAGGTCATTTTGGCCCACGTAGAATAGCAAGGAAGGTATTAGATAGAGGATTTTATTGGCCTACATTATTCAGGGATGCTTATATATTTGTGAAGAAGTGCAAGAATTGCCAGATGATTGGGAATATTTCTATTTGAGAGGCCATGCCACAAACACCTATCATGCCCATGGAAGTCTTCGACATATGGGGCATAGATTTCATGGGACCATTTCCCAAGTCAGGTAATAATCTCTACATTATCCTGGTTGTAGATTATGTGTCCAAGTGGGTGAAGGCAAAAGCCACTCCAACGAATGGTGCAAATACAGTGGTGAAGTTCCTGAGGGCAAATGTGTTTTGTCGCTTCGGAATGCCCAAAGTCCTGATCAGTGATCAAGGGACTCATTTCTGCAACTCAGTCATAAAGAAGATGATGGCAAGGTATGGGGTCACACACAAGGTTACTACTGCATATCACCCCCAGGCAAATGGACAAGCAGAAGTCTCAAACAGGGAGATCAAAAATATTCTGGAGAAAGTAGTTGGACCAAGGAGCAAGGACTGGAGCAATCACTTGGAAGATGCTCCGTGGGCATATCGCACAGCCTACAAGACACCAATTGGGATGTCTCCTTATAGGCTGGTTTTTGGAAAGTATTGCAATTTGCCCGTGGGAATGGAGCATAAAGCATTTTGGGCAATCAAGAAGTTGAATTTCAATAATGAATGCGCTGGAATTGAGCGAAAGCTGCAGATCCAAGAATTGGAAGAGTTGAGGTCTGAGGCCTATGATAATGTTGTGATGTATAAGGAAAGGACCAAGAGATACCACGATGCACTCGCAAGGGGCAAACAGTTGCTCTGTGAGCAAAAGGTACTCGTGTTTAACTCAAAGCTCAAATTGCATGCGGGCAAATTGAAGTCAAAATGGATGGGCCCCTATCTGGTGCAACATCAACACCCAAGTGGAGCAATTGATCTGGTGAACCCAAAAGATGGGTGCGAATTTCGAGTCAATGGCCAGAGGGTGAAACCATATTTCAAGCAAGAGAAGGAAACTTGGGCAGAAACCCAAGTTTTGAGTACTCCTGAGTACTACTGAAGGCACAACAAGGTCGAGCCAAAGACCTTAAACAAAGGCACTGGACGGGAGTCAACCTGGTTTGTTTACTTGCTTTAATTTCAATTATGTTTGTTATTTGCATTTTGTTTGTGAATTAATGCTATAGGAAGGCAAAGACTGGACACGCATCACTGTGGGCAAAGTAATGTGAAGGGCACAGCAAGGTTTAAGTATGTGGGTGGGTACTGTAGCAGATTTGACTAATTTAACATGAACGGCAGCTGCAGAGACGGTTGGTTTTCCCATGCAGTGTGATGATTGTTGAAAATTAAGGCCGAAAAAAGGGGGAGTGAAGGAGATATGATATATGCAGATAATCAATTTGAATTTCAAACACATCTTCTTCTCCAATTCAAATTTCCCCAATTCTCTCAAAATTAGGCACAACCGTTCCCTATATTCTTGGCCACGATCTCGCTGCACAAACCCACCACCCTCACAACACCTCACGTCTCTAGAAACATTCAAATACTCCCCCTCCACTCTCGATTTCTCACAAATCGAGCAAAGAAAACCCTACCTCACAAATTTCCCGAACCCTTGTCAAAGAAAAAAATGGTGAATGCAAAGAAAACGGGAGAAACCGCCAAGCGAGGCACAAGGCGCAGTGGCCGCAACGCCGGCCACTCCTCACAAGAAATAACGCAAACCACCCAGTCAACCCAGCCCGAGGAGCTGAAACAAAGCTCCGAACCCGTTCTAAACCCCTCACCGATCCAGACCATTCTGTCACAACACCCACCGCTCCCGCCGCCGCAAGTAGAGAAAAAGAAACGAGCACCGCCGAAGGCTAAGGGCGGTGCATCGAAGAAGAAGAAAGTGGAAGCTGATAAGGGCAAACCTCAGAGCCCGCCACAAGCTGGGCAAAACCCTGACCCAACACCCACACCTGAGAAGCCACCAACCCCTGAGAAACCACCAACATGCCAACCCAGGAAAGAATTAAATGAGTCTGAGCCTGAGAAAGAACCAGAGAAGGACGGGGAGGACGATGGTGGACCAGAGAAAGAAGATGAGATGGAGGAAGAAAAACAAGACGGCAGCGGTGATGAAGAAAAAGGTGATGATGAAGCTGAAAGTGAGAGCATGGAAGAAGACGACAAGGAGGAGGAGAAACTAGAGCAGGATCAGCAAGAGGAGAAGGAGAAAGAACCAGAACCGGAAGAAGAAAAAGAGGAATCATTGGAGGACGACAAAGTGGCTTCAGAAGGATCTACATCTGAGAATGCCCACAGCCAGTCTGAGCAATCAAAACAGGCACAACCAGATCCACCCGAAGAGAAGAAGAAGTCGAAGAAGGCAAAACCACATGAGGTTTTGAAGGAGGCACAAAGGGAACCAAGTCAGAGCAAGGGTCCCGATGTGCCCGAAAAGGCTAAGAGCAAGTCAAAGGGAATAAAGCCAACCAACAAAGAGTCAAAGAAGCCAGTCAGCAAGGAGCCAAAGAAACAAGAGAAGCTACCCACCAAGAGAAAGCTAGATGTGGAACAGTTCAACAAGGAAGAGGAAGAGAAGTCGGTGCACAGTGAGGAAGTGGAATCGGAAATCCAAATCATCCCAGCTCCAGTTCAATCCTATGTGCCCGCAAAGATGAAAAAGGGCACAAAAAGCAGGGTGCCAATCAGAACCCTCCCCCGCCGCTCAGCGAAAGAGGAGAAGGATGATCCAAGCAGCTCGAGACAAGGAATTGTCGAGAGATTAAACAAGAAGAATCATCTGCCCCTTTATGTTCTTCATGACAACACGCTAAACACACTTGGACTTATGGACCAAGTGTATGAATACTTTGCCAACATCGGTTGGGAGCAAGTATTTGGCTGGAGGAACACGAGACGCCCCTCTTTAACCATCGAATTTCTTTCCTCATATGAATTTTAACCAGTACAGGGCTTTGGTCTAGAGACGCCCGGAGTTGTGAACTTCTACATCGCTGGAGAGAGCTATAGCATGTCAATCTCAGGATTAAATCTGATGTTGGATTTCATCCAATCAAAAGATGTTCATTCGAAGTGGTACAAAGAAGCAGCAACCAGTATTGGTGACGACTGGAGTCGAAACATTCAGCAACGGTGGGAGGAAATTGGAGGCAAAGGCTTCTATCTTTCAGGCTCAAGCAAGGACAAGCACATCTCTGATCACACCCTCCAGATTTGCCATAGATGGATGTCATTCAACCTTTATGGGCGCAAGGATGGCACAGGCCAAGTCACGCAGCAAGAGGTGTTCCTATTGTGGAACATGGTGCACAAGCGGAAGGTCAACCTCGGCTACATTCTGGCGATTCAATTGCAGGCGCAGACCAGCAACACCAGAGCAATTGTTGTAGCCTTGGGCATGTTCGTGGCGAGGCTGTTTGAAGGACTGAAAGGAGACGACCTCGACGACATCTTCGAGGGTTACCCAGAGCTTGACGAATCAACAAAGTATCTTGATGCCTAGAGGCTGGAGCGGATGCAGCTAGTTGGGTTTACTGAAGAGAACACCCCATACTTCCTCCCTTTTGATGAACCAACATACTTGGACAAGAGAAAGGCCCCCAAGGCACAAGAAGGATCGCCCAGGCCACAAGAAGGACCGAGCAGGGCACAGAGCAATGCAGATTCAAAGAAGCTCGAAAGAGTTGAGAAAGCCCTACAGAGCACTTGTGTTCACCTCGGGTTAGACTACCCCTCCTCTCCTTAAATCATGTTTTATCCCCAATAGTTTAGGATTTGTTTGTTTTATTTTTGTTTGTGTGTTTAGTGTCTATTTTTGTTTTTGTATATTTGCGTCTGTGTATATAGAGTCTGTTTTGGGCATATCTAACCCACATTACTGCTTGTGCCCGCAAGGGTACTTTGCACAGCAAGTATGTGGGAGGGATATGCCTAGGACGTTGTGTTTGTATGTTTTGTTTTTATTTTGTGTGTGCATGTTGAGTCTATAGCATATGAGTCATAGATTGACATTGGGCATATATGGACATAAATTTATTGTTAGGCAGATGGAATTAATCAATCGCATGTGAAAGCAATATACAACTACCGAGTGAGCTTTGAGCCCAAATTCACATTTTCTGTGTGTTTAAATTCCACCACCTCATTTGATGCTTACTTGCTTATGCCCTATCAAACTTGATTTCATGCATGCTTAGATGATTAAGGCATTTTCTTTCGTCGTTATTTAGCCATATTATTCACTGATAAATGCTTCCCATTGCTGCCATTATTTGAGCCTGTTTATTTGTTCATGACCTGCATTCTGAAAAATCTCTCTTTAAAGAGTATCTTATGACTGGGAATGAAACCTTTTATGCTCGTATTGGTGGTATGGTTTAAGCCAAATAATGACAGGGTGCCAGAAATGGGCACAAAGAAAGAAAATAAAGAAAGGAAAAAAAAAGAGAAAAAAGAGAAAATGAAAAAAAAAAGGTTTCCGAGGTTGTTATGTGGGCACAAGGCTGCCAGTGCTGATTTTGCCCAAATGATATGAAAGGTAGCCAGTTCTTAAATATTTCCAACCTTGATCCGCATGCCCCATTTCAACCTTCACAAGACCTTTTGATATGCATGCATGTTAATATAGTAAATTGTTTATACAGGGTGTTTGCAAGTTTGTTGATGATGATTTGGTGGAATTGCTGAGAGTAAACACTTAACATAAACACTCGAGAAAAAGGCGAGCTGAGTGCACACTTCAATAGTAGCCTGAATTTGATTGATTCGATTTGCATGCATCATTATGTTCAACTGTTATGCCCTTTATCAACTTATGATTCATATGTTGTATTGTCTTGTCTTGAGTCATTTGAGTCTTCTGTTTGTGTTGTGTTGAGTTAAAGTGGCTAAGTATCTACTGTTTCTATGTTTAGTGGCTAAGTATCCACTGTTCAAGACAAAGTAATAGTCTAAGGGTAGAATATGTGTATGAGGTAATCGGACTTTAACACCTTAAGGGTTCACAATCTTAACTTGTTTTTCACTTAGACATAGGTAAAGGGTGGTTGGAGATGAAAGCGCGTATTTCTGATTAACTGGTACTAGTGTTAGTTACGTGGGAGTGTATAGGTGACCCATGCCTTGATACCCGCATAGTAACAAGTCCGGGGTGACAGCCTTGATAGTTGAGATTGAGTAGTATATGCAGGCATAAGACCATGTCAAACCTACTAGAATCGGGTCGCTTTTGCCCTCAAAGCTGCTATACTTGCAAAACCTTTGTGTGATTCTCTCCTTAGGTTCCTGTATAGTTAGGTCCCTAGGTGCCAATCGTATCATCTAGACGATATAATGTAAGAAGTGATTGGGGAGTAGCCGATCGTATCCATTTCCTATAACTGGTTAACCCTCAAAGTGACAATTACCCATATTTGGCCATAGGGATTCGGTTTTTGACCTTTCTGCTAGTGTGGGCACAACGGGTAGTAGTGGTAATTACATGTGTTTTGCCCAGGATTGCACATACCTACCGAATGACTCGATGCTTTGACTTGAGCACTTTTATTACTGATATTTTCTCTTGTGATTTCCTTTTCAGCATTTAGTTAGTTTAAGTTTATTAGCAAGGTTTTTAGAGTGACACTGAAGACCCAAACCAAAACTAAGAAAAGATAGAAGGTTATACACACTCTTCGTGGGATAGACATCCGTCTTCACCAACTATACTAGCCGTTGAGGGCAGATTAAGAATTTGTGGACGATTTGCCCGCAAGTGTATTTTGCACACCAAAACGATGGGTGTGCCAATAAGGATAAATCCCAAAGTGGATTTGGGCTTCAATATTCTCACCTATTTGGACTTAATTAATCACAACAATAGGTTGAATTAAGTGATTAAATTCGTGGCCCATGTTATAATTAATCTTGCCACCTTTGCATGAAAAACAGCAACTTGTTGGATTTCCATGCAAACACGTAGAACTCTTCATGCACATGTCCAAATGGCATGATTCTTCTTCTCACGTCTTCATGCTTCCTTCTTCATCATTAATGGATAGCATGGTGATCAATCTCGAGCTGCCCTTCACTTCATCTTCATGCAATTCGAATTTGTGCCTTATTAAAGCTTATAGATAAGCTTGAAACTTCTTAACTCGCAAGCGCGTCATAGGACCCTTGAATTGCAGCTCCGGATCATCTTTTTCTTTGTTGCTTGGGTCGGTCTCATCAATTTGAGAATGCTGCATTCGATGATTTTTGTGAAAAGAAAGGAATACTTACATGACCATTCAGCGCCCAAAACTCCACAACAAAAATGGAGTAGTGGAAAGAAAGAATAGAACTCTGCAGGAAATGTCATGTGCAATGTTACAGGCCAAAGGACTTTCAAAGAAGCTGATGAAGACATCCATAGCAATGAGAAAGTCAATGAAGAGCTGCAATTCAAAGGACCCGTCACAAGACTACGAGCTAAGAAGTTGCAAGAATATTTGCAAGCCACAATTCGCAAGAAGCTCGAAGATGAAGACGACATGCAAGAAAGCTTGAAGATGATGACCTTATTGAAGATGGAAGATGGAGATCAAGACTTGGAGTACAATGCATAAAGATGTGCACGTGTGCATGTGGACGTGCATGTGTGCGTGTTGAAGAAGCCCACGGCCAAGTTGAAGAAGCCCAAAGATTTCGGCCCTTGATGATCCAATTAAGGGGATTGATTTATTAGACTATAGTATTTTATTTATTTAAATTAGTCTATAGTTTAATTCAGTTTATTTTATTATTTTGGTTATTATTTACGGTTATCTTGAGTCATAGTTTGACTATGATTTTAGATAAGGCAAGATCTACAAGTTCTACTTTAAATAGAATTCTAGTTTAGGAAGTTTCCTAGTTCTAGTCTAGTTTGTTTTGGCCTTGAAATTTTCGGCCCTCTTGTTTTAAATTTTTTGTCCTCTATAGTTATAAATAAGGGATCCATGTGACATTCATATTTTAGACTATATTTGAATTATTAAGTCTTTGCTTTCAATATCGTCTCAACCCTTTCACTCTTTGTGAGTTTAGATAATTAAATTCATACTCTTAGAATTAACATCTCTAAGTTTTACAAAGGGAATTCACCGTCCACGTTCGAGGGATCGTCGGAGACTTGCTAATCGAAGAACAACTTAAAGAATTTGGCCTTGTGTACGTTCGAGATTCAAGGCAACTTTCGGGTTGTAATTCACATCGACAAACCATCACCCATCCAGCCATATTCGACGTCTACCATCATCATCAACGCTCGTGATCAATCGATGAGTATGGGATGAGCTTTTGCACACTAAATCCAGAGTTGCAGCTGCGTGGTCCAGTGACGCGACTTAGAGCCAAGAAGCTGCAAGGCTACCTTCAGTGTTTCGTTGGAAAGAAGCTCGAGGAAGACTTGATGGTTCGAAGTAGCCCCAAGCTGATTATTATGCTTTCAATACAAGATGAAGATGCAGAGGCATAGATGGATTTAGTGCAGATTTTATTTAATTTAATTAGACTATTTTCAGTTGTGATTTTTATTTAATTTGAAGCCCAAATTAATGTTAGGAGAATTGGGCCTTTAATTTATTTTCTTTTATTTTTCAAAATTATTAAGCCCATCAACTTACTAATTTCGTTTTCCCTTAGATTAGTATTTATGCACCTTTAAAACGTTGTATTAGATAGATTGTATTTGATTTAAAAAAAACGCTTTGTCGTTCATCCCGTCTCAAACACACATATCGTTAGTTCTTGGTAGGGTTTGTAAATTGGCGCCTACAAACTCGAAATCAAAAGATTCGTTTGTGCATCCAGTAGTGTACGGGTTAATCTTCCACGAAGTTCTACTCCATACTCGCGTTTTGGATTGTCGTAGATCCGGGGTTCGTTTCGGGTAAGCTTCTGCTATCCCTTTTCGTTTCCATTCACCTCCACGTCCTATACCATCATCACCACGCCTCCATACACGTCCCACATCATCATACACGCTATCTTCATCACCTATAATCCTCCCCGAATTCAAATTTCGCATATACCACCCAATCGAGCCGTAAATCGCCTAAAATCACCATCGAGCCATCTCTCAATTTATACGTGTGCGTGTTTGATTTTTGGATATGTTATTCCTACTATATATTTATACTTTGTCCTAAAATTTGAGCATAATCCGACTTTGTTTGGTAGGTCAAGAATTAGGGTTCTTCAGGATGAAATTGGGGATTTTTGTGATTTCTTGGTGATTAATTCAAAATTTGATTTGAGGACAGTTTATTTGGGTTAATTATTTGTTATCATTCAGTTTAGTATTGGATTGAATCAATTGTCAAGTTGACGTGTGTTCGATTCGATAAGCTTCCGCATTGTATTGGTTACATCATACTTTTTGGTATCAGAGCCAGGTTGACTTCGGTTGGTCGTGGTTCAATCCAAATAGGGGTTGTGACATAGTAGGAGCAAGAGTATCGATCTTTTAAAAAAAATCGTTCAAAAAAAAGCAGAAAATTCGATAAAAAAAAGAAAAAAGAAAAAGAGAGAATTAGATCGAGCCCTATTGTGTTGCCACTGTTCTTGCCTTGTTTCTTAAGTTTCTTGAATATTCTTGTTGATCTTTGAGGGTTTTGGGTAGCTAGTAATTTTGTTGCTTGATGTCGTGTCGCATTTTGCCGTTCTTCGTGGTATAGCGATTAGGAACGTCATCTTACATTGTTAGGTAGCCATATTTTCGTCCATAGTGTGTATTTTATAGGGATGGAGTCGTTTTTGGTGATTCCTAGTTGGTTTGGGATTGTTTGGTAGTTTCCTAGTTTGTTTGGGTTTTGTTTCCTAGTTGGATTATTGCTTCTGTTTTGGAATAATAACTATCCGAAAGCAATCCATCTTCCATCTTGCAATTTCTAGCACCTCTTTTTTCACATGCCACCAACTCTCCAGCCGATTCATAGATACCCGTTCCTAGCCCCTAGTCGATTTCACCACCTCAAATATCCAGATTTTCCCGGTTTTTCATCCTCTCCTTACTATTTCTGCTCCTGAGCTCCGATTTTTCTCCATAATACCATTCCGGAAACGTCTCGACGAGATGAACAAAACTCACTGCTTTGCTATGACATAAGTGCCTTTTAGACCAAATTCCATCATCTTCAAGGTCAAATTGCCTAGTGAAGGTTTCCAGTTTTTCCCATTTCTTCAAATTCTTCCACCTTTTCACCCCTACAGCCAAACCTACCACTTTCCAGCAGTATTCCCACAACTTAGCCATGGTTTACCTGAACTTATAGCAACTTTGTGGCCTTTTCTCTACTCGAGTATTCTTGGAGTCAAGTTCGAACTATTGACTAGAGTTGGAGGAGCTAACTGCAGCTCTATCGGAATATCAAAGACAGAGGGATTTCTACATCTATAGTGTGCAAAAAATTGAGTGATAAACACGAGAGAAAAAAAAAGAAGTGAGGTCCTTTTTTTTACCTTTTGTTTGCTTCTGGTTTTGTTTTGTTTTGTTTTGCAGGTTTACAAGATGATGCCTGGAGACGGAAATAATAAGAAGAATGATAAGTTACCGGTTGCACCGAACACTCCTTCGGATGCATCATCATCGGATCAGTGGGATGCTCAGTTCCATTACAAAGCCATGTCTCAGTATTTTGAGAGACGCAGTCAGTTAGTGGAGGACAAGCTAGATGATTCGTTAGCCAAAGTGATGGCACAACTCGAGCTTATCAATGCTCGCCATCCCTTACCGCCAGCAGTGCAAGTCCAGACAGCCCAGAACGAGGCAGCACCTCGTCCTATGGAGGTCCCAGCAGATGAGACCTATGTGTACGCAGAGCCAGCCCGTGCAGAGGCCCGAGCCAATGCTAGGGCGCAGCAACCAGTGCAACGTCGCCAACAACTGATGTAAGAAGGCTACCACGAGTATCGTGATGCAGAAGATGACTATGGTGACTTTATTGAAGAGTCAGAGGCAGGGTTCGAGCCTTATCAAAGACGTGATCGACCCCGATAGCCTTATAGGCGAGCAGCCCGCGCCTATCCGCCTTTCCAACCCCGACGTGCCGATCCTGACAGCTTGTTAAACAACATCAAAACAAGCGTACTGACATTTGAGGGACTGCATGATCCTGACCTATACCTTGACTGGGAGAGGAAGGTCAACAAGATTTTTAAGTGCTATGACTTCCCAGAGGTGAAGAAAGTGCAGCTGGCTTCGATGGAGTTCACAGGGTATGCAGCTAGTTTGTGGGAGAACATCCAGAACCGTCGACGTCGAGATACATACCCGTCTGTCGACACATGGTAGGAAATAAAAGATATGATAAGGGGCCGTTTTATTCCTGTTAACTATGAACGAGAATTGGAGCGCCGACTCAGCCAGATTCGTCAGAGTACTCGCACCATTGAGGAGTACCATAAGGATTTAGAGACTGCGATGAACCGAGTTGGCAAAGAAGAGACGCTGATAGCTACATTCATCGGTACATCAAAGGCATGTACACAGAAATTTCCTGTGAAGTTGAGCTGAAGGACTTCACTAGTATTGAGGCCATGATTCACTAAGCCTCGATAGTCGAGCGGCAGCTTAAAGAGGGACGCCGACGTTCCTCTAATTTTATGCCAGCGAGGACACCATGGGTTCGAGGTGATTCTTCTACACCTAGGACAACCCTTCCACGTCCTCAAGGCCAGACTTCACAGCCCGCTCGCTGTTATGAGCAGACAGCTCCACAGCCTACCCGCAGACCTGAGCACAGTTCGTCTGCACCGAACCGGAACAATCAAAGCCGCCCGGTACAGCCGAATCAACTGTAGGGTAACACACCAGGAAGAGCACGAGACGTGAAATGTCACAAGTGTCGAGGATGGGGACACTTTCAAGCTCAGTGTCCGAATAGGCGAGTTCTTTTCCTTTCAGAGCAGAATGAGCTGGAGTCAGCAAGTGAGGAGGAACTCGATGAAGTTGAGACAGTGGGGGACGATCCACAGTCCCGAGATAACATATGCTCGCTCATCATCGACAGTGGAAGTGTTGTGAATGCGATCAGCCAGTATGCAGTGGGGAAAATGAACCTGGTTCCACAGAAGCACCCCAAGCCGTACCACTTGCAGTGGCTGACTGACCGAGGAGAAATCCGTGTAGGATATCAGGTCAGTGTTACTTTCTCTATTGGTCATTTTGTTGATACTGTGCTTCGTGATGTCATCCCTATGGAGGCATCGCATATTCTGCTTTGTCGTCCGTGGTAATTTGACAGGAAAGCTATTCATGACGGGTTTGCTAACACATATACGGTGACCCGAGATGGACGGACTATATGATCATGGCCACTGACACCTAAAGATGTCAATAAAGATGAAAGGAGAATGTAGGAGAAGTTTAAGGAGGAGAAGGTGAAAGAGAAACGGACCGAGAGCAAGTCTTCGGTTCCAGCTGGCCAATCGGCAACTGACCCCAAGCCCTCCAAGGGGACGGTGACAGCTTCCAAGGAGGCCACCAAGGCTGCTCATTTGACCACCTCGTCACCCTTCAGTGCCGACAATTCCGATCTTGTGCACCAGAATTTATTTATTAGTGAAAAGGGAGTTCCAAAACCAATCAAAGCTGGTAAGCCTATCGTTCTAGTTAATTTTAAGGATTATGATACTCTTGATGTTGTTGTTCCTTCTATTTTGCAGCTGTTGATGGAGGAGTTCCAGGACGTGTTCCCTGAGGAGATTCCGAGTGGTCTGCCGCCAATTCGAGGAATTGAGCACCAGATCGACTTCCAGCCGTGATGAGGACATCCATAGCAATGAGGAAGTCAATGAAGAGCTTAAATTCAAAGGACCCATCACAAGACTACGAGCTAAGAAGTTGCAAGAATAGTTACAAGCTACAATTCGCAAGAAGTTCGAAGTTGAAGACGGTGTGCAAGGAAGCTTGAAGATGATGACTTTGTTGAAGATGGAAGATGGAGATCAAGACTTGGAGTGCATTGCATGAAGATGTGTATGTGTGTGCATCGACATGTGCATGTGTACGTTTGATGATCCACGACCCAATTTGAAGAAGCCCAAAGTTTCGGCCCTTAATGATCCAATTAAGGGGAATGATTTACTTACACTAGAGATTTTCGGTCAGATTTTATTATTTCTTTTAGTTGAGATTTTCGGTTATTTAGATGGAGATTTGACTAGGATTTTAGATAAGGCAAGATCTACAAGTTCTACCTTAAATAGGATTCTAGTTTAGGAAGTTTCCTAGTTCTAGTTTAGTTTGTTTTGGCCTTACAATTTTCGGCCCTTACAACTCTTAATTTCGATCCACCTATTATAAATAGGGGATCCATGTTTCATTGTTACTTTAGACCATATTTGATAATTTAAGCTTTGCTTTCAATATTGTCTCAACCCCATTTAATCTTTGTGAGTTTAGATGATTTAAATTCATACTCTTACAATTAGCATCTCTAAGTTTTACAAAGGGAATTCACCATCCACGTTCGAGGGATCGTCGGAAACTCGCTATCGAAGAGCAACTTAAAGAATTTGGCCTTGTGTACATTCGAGATTCAAGGCAACTTTCGGGTTGTAATTCACATCGATATTACATCGTTCATCATCGGCATGGGACGTCAACATCAACCATCTTCGTGTGTTCGTTCCATTTAATCCGTAAGTCCATTTCATCCCTAACATATCCTATCTACTCTAGCCCTTCTAAACCTAATTCAGCATCATCAATCATCACCATCTTTACCGTTCATATACTCGTCCAAAGCAGCCCTTCTCTTTACTTAGATTTATGTTATTTTGTGTGTCATTGTCTAGGTGTTTTAGTTGGGTTTTAGTCGTCTAGATAATCGAGTATTGTTCCCTTACTTCACCGACGTAGTTTCTTTCCTAGCTTCCGCATATTTGTGTCTCATCGTGTCATTAAGCCCGGGTCACATCATAAGTTGGTATCAAGAGCCACGTCGGT
Organism: Perilla frutescens; assembly: GCA_026008535.1. Lineage (NCBI taxonomy): Eukaryota > Viridiplantae > Streptophyta > Magnoliopsida > Lamiales > Lamiaceae > Perilla > Perilla frutescens. Next base: position 39,719,651 of record BRKX01000019.1, read on the forward strand.
TTATATCGTTTGTGGTTCCATACTCGTTTAATTGTCCCATTTATTTTGTTTTAAGTTCTATCGAGTTGTAATTTATTTTTCGTATTGTTCATTGATATAAAACAAAAAAGAGAGAGAAAACAGATCGTACAAAAAAAAGAACGATCAAAAACAAAAAAAAATCGAACAAAAAAAAGAGGTATATCCATTGTTTTCTTTTTGTGTTCTATTTTATTTTGGTACCTTCCTATTGGGTACAAATCCATAGTTGGTTATTTATTTTTAGATTCCCTTTCTTTTTGGAAATTTCCTTCCTAGTTTGTTTTGATTTTGGTAACTACCTTAGGTGTCTTATTTTATTTTTGGTTCTTTCCTTCTCGAGTCTAGGCTAATTAAGGTATTTAGATTGTGTCAAATAGATTGATACATATCCAAATTCCCTACTTACCTTATCTATTTCTTCTTTCCTTATCCATTCTATTTCTTTCCTTATTCTATCTCGATTTAGTTTTGGATCTCCAAATCAATTTGGGATTTCATTAATTGATCTATTTCCTTCCTTTTCCTACCCTATCCATTCGACCACCATCTATACTCCATCCATACAATTTCGACAGCACCTACCCTACACATACTCAACCCGTATCTCATCCATACACTCCAAATTCATCTGTGTTCCGAGAATAGCAATCTCGTCCTCCTTCCATTCAACATACACGAGTTCCCTTACCTTCATAAACATGATTTTCACACACTGTGCACCCATATATTGAGTGATACACGAGTGGTAAAATCAAGAGTGAAAACAAACGAGTGACGTGAGATTGTGAGGTCCTACCTTGTTGTGTTTTACGTTTGTTCATTTTGTACGTATCATGAAGGAAGGTACCCGTTCTGAGTCATCCCAGACTCCCCCAGCCGACACTCCATCTTTGGACCCATCCCGAGATCCGTCCAAAGCCCCCATGGAGTCTACTTCGGATCCACCCACACCGTGGGATCCTAAGTATCATTTTGAGGCACTCTCAAAACACTTCCAGAGACAGCACCCGGCCTTGTCTGACAAACTTGATAGCTTAGTGCATGCCATTGAACGCACTAAGATCACACCAACCATTGCTCAGGCAGTTCGAGGACCAGCTCAACAAAACCAGCGACAGAACGAGCCCGAGGATGAGTATTTCGATGAGAACACAGCTGATACTGATCATGGACGCCGACAGAGGGGTGATGACTATGGTGAAGACCACATGCTCAATAACATCAAAATGAGCATCCTGGAGTTTGAAGTCCTTCACGATCCCGATATCTATCTCGATTAGGAACGTAAGGTAGAGAAGAATTTTTACTGCTATGACTTTAGAGAAGTAAAAAAGGTGCAGTTAGCCTGTTTGGAGTTCAGAGGATACGCAGCTACTTGGTGGGAGATGCAGCAAGAAAGAAGGCGCAGAAATCGCAATCCGCCAATTGATACATGGGAAGAAATAAAGGGATTGATGCGAGGACGCTTTATACCAGTCCATTATGAGAGAGAGCTCGAAAAGAAGCTCAACCGGATCAAACAAGGCACCCGTTCAATTGAAGAATATCATAAGGAGTTGGAGACAGCTTTGAACCGAGTCGGGAAGGAGGAGACCTTAAATGCTACCATCATTAGGTACATTGAAGGCATGAATCCCGACCAGTGTAGAAAGGATGGTGCAGTACGCATCGATTGTGGAAAAGCAGTTGAGAGAAGGCCGTCACCGTTCTCATCACAATGCCGCCGCCACCAGATCCTCTTGGAACAAAGGTATACATTACACATCACCTTCTACACCTTCTTCTGAGTCCGCACGACCCTGAGGTTAGTCTGGACCACCTGAACGGCGTTTCGACCGTTCTACACCGTAGTCCAGTCGTAGACCCGAGTCTACACCGACATCGACCCCGAGGCCCCCATTCCAATGGCCCAATCAGCCCAATACAACGCCGAATGCAGCCCCTAATCGAGCCCGTGACATCCAGTGTCATAAATGCCAATGTTGGGGCCATTTTCAGAATCAGAGCCCGAACCGTCGTGTTTTGTTCCTCAATGAACAGAACGGGGGCTTGAATCAGCCAGTGAAGATGAAAAGGAGCCTCAAAACGTCGTCCCTAATGCCGTCGAGTCACCGGAAGTCGATGAGGAAGATGAGGTGGCCGAATTGCCTCATGTCAGCTTAGTGTCTATTCGCAGTCTGAACATCAATCGTGAAGACGAAGAGCAATTGCAGCGTGAGAATATTTTCTACACTTGAGTTGCAATCACAGATCAGACTTGTGCAATGATCATATACAGTGGGAGTGTAATCAACGCGATCAGCTAGTATGCCGTTTATAAACTCGCCCTTACTACAACAAAACATAAAAAACCATACAAGTTGTAATGGCTTACTGATTGAGGTTCCATCAGAGTTACAGGTCAGGTACTCATTTCATATACTAAAGGTCGTTATTCTGACACTGTTCTTTGTGATGTTATTCCTATGGAGGCAGCCCACATTCTTTTAGGAAGATCGTAGCAATTCGACAGAAAAGTAGTTCACGATGGATTCGCCAACATTTATTCGATCACCATGGATGGCCGAACCACTATGCTGAAGCCACTCGCTCCTAAAGCTATTACAGAGGATCAAGTGAGGATGCAAGAGAGATTTAAGTAAGAACGGGCTAAGCAAGCCGCAGCCACCGCCCGGATCGCCGCAGTGAACGGTCGAGACTCGGCCGAGAGTTCCCAGCCGGAGTGTTCTTCAAAGCCAACCAATGCATCCCCTTTAAAGGCCTCTAATGATGCCTTAATTTGTGGCAAATCATCCGGATCAGCCCCTAAAGTTGAACAAAATCGGTCTTTATTCATCTCAGTTAAAGGCGTAGAGAAAACACTAAAAGCAGGTTTACCTTTCGTTCTTTTATTTTATAAGGACAGTGCTACTAATAGTGTTTCTTTGCCTTGTGATGTGCAGCCCCTTATGGAGGAGATCACGGACGTGTTCCTGGAAGAGATTCCAAGTAGATTACCTCCAGTTCGTGGGATCGAGCACCAGATCGACTTCGTACTCGGCGCAGTCCTACCTAACACACTAGCGTACCGTACGTCCTCCGAGGAGACGAGGGATATCGATCGTCAAGTAAAAGAGCTGTTGGAGAAGAAGCAAATCCAAGAGTCGATGAGCCCTTGTGCAGTTCCAGTCATCCTAGTGCCCAAGAAGAACAACGAATGGAGGATGTGCATGGATTGCCGCACCATCAAAAAAATTACGGTTAAGTACAAATTTCCTATCCCTAGACTTGATGATATGCTAGATGAATTAAGTGGTTCTAATGTGTTTTCTAAGATAGATTTAAGATCTGGTTATTTTCAAGTTAGAATGCATGAAGGGGATGAATGGAAAACTGCATTTAAAACAAAGCATGGTTTATATGAGTGGTTAGTTATGCCTTTTGGTCTCACTAATGCACCGAGCACGTTTATGAGGTTAATGAACCATGTTTTGCGTGATGTGATTGGTAAATTTGTGGTTGTTTACTTTGATGATATTCTGATTTACAGTCACAGTGCACAGGCGCACCTAGAGCACCTTAGGCGTGTTTTTATGCTTTTGCGTGATGCAAAGTTGTATGGAAATTTGTCTAAGTGTTTCTTTTGCATAGATGAAGTCGTTTTTCTAGGCTTTGTCGTCAGTTCACGAGGCATTGAGCTAGACCGTTCCAAAATCAAGGCGATTGAGGAATGGCCAACACCAAAAAATGCCTCCGAGGTTCGGTCTTTTCATGGACTAGCTGGGTTTTACCGTTATTTTGTACGGGATTTCTCCAATATAGCAGCCCTTCTTTCTAAGTTAAGTAAGAAGGATCGGAAATTTGAGTGGGGTAAACAACAAGAGCATGCATTTAATACATTGAAATCTTTATTATGTTCTGCTCCTGTTCTTCGTTTACCTGATTTTACTAAGACTTTTAAGATCGAGTGTGATGCTTCGGGCATAGGTATTGATGCAGTTTTGATGCAAGATCGCAGGCCCGTCGCCTACTTCAGTGAGAAGCTTAGTGGCGCCAGTTTGAGGTATTCCACGTACGACAAGGAGCTTTATGCTTTGAAGTGTGCTTTGGATACATGGCAGCACTATCTTTGGCCCAAGGAGTTCGTGATTCACACGGACCACGAGAGCTTAAAACACCTCAAAGGACAACAAAATTTGAACAAGAGACACACAAGATGGATGGAATTCATCGAGTCCTTTCCATATGTGATCAAGTACAAGAAAGGTGAAGAAAATGTCGTCGTGCACGCCCTGTCTCGAAGGTATGCACTTCTGAACTTAATGCATGCTAAGATGCTTGGTTTCGAGTCCATTAAGTCTCTATATGTTGAGGACGCCTATTTCAGCCCCATTTATGCTTCATGTGTGTCAAAGTCGCGTGACATTGGTGGATATTATGTGCATGATGGGTTTTTGTTTAAGGAGTCTAAGTTATGCATTCCTATTTGTTCTATGCGTGAGCTACTTGTGTTAGAATCGCATGCGGGAGGTTTAATGGGTCACTTTGGTGTGGATAAAACATTGAACTTGCTGCATGAACACTTCTTTTGGCCGCATATGCGTAGGGATGTAGAGAATGTGTGTAGTCGTTGCATTACTTGTCATCAAGCCAAATCCACTTCACACCCATTCGGTTTGTACACGCCATTACCCGCCCCTTCAGCCCCTTGGATTGATATTTCTATGGATTTTATCTTGGGATTGCCTAGGTCTAGGTCGGGTAAAGATTTGGTGTTTGTTGTAGTTGATTGGTTCTCCAAAATGGCTCATTTCATTGCATGTAGGAAAACCGATGATGCTGTTCACATAGCCAATTTGTTCTTTGTACATGTTGTTCGTTTGCATAGAATTCCTCATACTATTGTTAGTGATAGGGATTCTAAGTTTTTAGGACATTTTTGGCGTGTTTTGTAGGGAAAATTAGGTACTAAGTTATTGTTTTCTACTGCATGTCATCCACAAACCGATGGTCAAACTGAGGTTGTGAATCGTACATTAGGAGCTTTACTTAGGTCTCTAATTAAGAACAATTTGAAGTCATGGAAAGAGTATTTACCATATGCTGAATTTGCTTACAATCGTGTTATTCATTCTTCCACTAACATGTCTCCATTTGAGATAGTTTATGGATTTAATCCGTTAACTCCTACTAATTTGATTCCTTTACCCGTTGAGTATCTAACGAGTGTTAAAGGTATGAAGAGAGCTGATTTTATTCGAGAGATGCATGAGAAGGTTCGTGCCCAGATCGACCACAAAGGCACTCATACCGCCGCCGCACGCAACACGAGGCACAAGCATGTGATATTCCAGTCCGGAGATCGTGTTTAGATCCATCTAAGTCCAGGCCGATTCCCTAACTTGAGGAAGTCCAAGTTGTCACCCCGTGGAGATGGCCCATTCACTGTTTTGAGCCGTGTTAATGATAATGCATACCGCATTGATCTCCCTGGTGAGTACAAGTGTTCTTCTACATTTAATGTTGCTGATTTGACTCCTTTTTCTACAGATGAGTTCGACCAAGATGAGACTTCAAATTCGAGGATGAATTCTCTTCAGTAGGGGAGGAATGATGAGGACATCCATAGCAATGAGGAAGTCAATGAAGAGCTGAAATTCAAAGGACCCGTCACAAGACTATGAGCTAATAAGTTGCAAGAATATTTACAAGCTACAATTCGCAAGAAGTTCAAAGTTGAAGACGGCGTGCAAGGAAGCGTGAAGCCCAAAGTTTCGGCCCTTAATGATCCAATTAAGGGGAATGATTTACTTACACTAGAGATTTTCGGTCAGATTTTATTATTTCTTTAGTTCAGATTTTCGGTTATTTAGATGGAGATTTGACTAGGATTTTAGATAAGGCAAGATCTACAAGTTCTACCTTAAATAGGATTCTAGTTTATGAAGTTTTTTAGTTCTAGTCTAGTTTGTTTTGGCCTTACAATTTTTGGCCCTTACAACTCTTAATTTCGATCCACCTATTATAAATAGGGGATCCATGTTTCATTGTTACTTTAGACCATATTTGATAATTTAAGCTTTGCTTTCAATATTGTCTCAACCCCATTATTTTTGTGAGTTTAGATCATTTAAATTCATACTCTTAGAATTAGCATCACTAAGTTTTACAAAGGGAATTCGCCGTCCATGTTCGAGGGATCGTCAGAAACTCATTATCGAAGAGCAACATAAAGAATTTGGCCTTGTGTACGTTCGAGATTAAAGGCAACTTTCGGGTTGTAATTCATATCGATATTACATCGTTCATCATCTCCATTCGACATCAACATCAACCATCTTCGTGCGTCTCAAATCCAGCCGTGTTCGTGTTCAAGATTCATCTCATTCCATTTAATCCGTAAGTCTGTTTCATCCCTAACATATCGTATCTACTCTAGCCCTTCTAAACCTAATTCACCATCATCAATTATCACCATCCTTTCCGTTCATATACTCGTCCAAAACAGCCCTTCTCTTTACTTGGATTTGTGTTATTTTGTGTGTCATCGTCTAAGTGTTTTAGTTGGGTCTTAGTCGTCTAGATAATCGAGTATTGTTCCCTTACTTCACCGACGTAGTTTCTTTCCTAGCTTCCGCATATTTGTGTCTCGTCGTGTCATTAAGCCTGGGTCACATTAAGCTGGGATCAGTCCTACCGAATAGGCCAGCATACCGTACTAGTCCTGAGGAGACTAAGGAGATTGACCGTCAGGTCAAGGAGTTGCTAGAGAAGAAGCAGATCAGAGAGAGCCTATCACCATGTGCCATGCCTGTCATACTCGTGCCTAAGAAAAACAATGAGTGGCGTATGTGCATGGACTGCCGGACCATCAATAAAATAATGGTAAAGTATCGCTTCCCCATTTCCCGGTTAGATGATATGTTAGATGAGTTATCTGAAGCCTCTGTGTTTTCTAAGATTGATTTGCGTTCTAGATACTTTCAAGTTCGCATGAGTGAGGGAGATGAATGGAAGACTGCATTCAAGACGAAGCATGGACTGTACGAATGGCTTGTCATGCAATTTGGGCTTACCAACGCACCTAGTACTTTCATGCGTCTCATGAACCACGTCTTGAGGGATGTGATTGGCAAGTATGTGGTTGTGTGTTTTGATGACATCCTCATTTACAGTACTTGCATTTCTGAGTATGTTAGACATCTTAGGTGAGTTTTCGAGTTGCTGCGTGATGCAAAGTTGTATGCCAATTTGTCTAAATGTACTTTTTGCAAGAATGAGGTCGTCTTTCTTATTTTTGTGGTAAGTAGTAGTGGAGTTGAGGTGGACAGATCGAAGGTTAAGGCCATTGAGGAGTGGCCCACACCTAAGACCTGTGCAGAAGTTCAGTCGTTTCATGGTTTGGCTGGATTTTATCGCCGTTTTGTACGGGATTTTTCCACTATAGCTGCTCCTATGACCGAACTGAGCAAGAAAGATAGGAAGTTTGAGTGGGACAACGCCCAAGAGCATGCTTTTTCATTATTGAAGTCTAAATTGTGTAATGCTCCTGTTTTGGTTTTGCCTGACCTTAACAAAATGTTTGAGATTGAGTGCGATGCCTCTGGCATACGTATTGGCATTGTGTTAATGCAGGAAAGAAAGCCAGTCGCATTGTTCAGTGAGAAGCTCAATGGTGTAGCTTTGAGATATTCCACCTATGATAAGGAGCTGTATGCGCTGAAGAGGTCTTTAGAGACTTGGCAACATTACCTGCGACCGAAGGAGTTCGTGATTCACACTGATCACGAGTCCCTGAAACACCTGAAGGGACAGCAAAGTTTGAATGCGCGACATGCCAGATGGGTGGAGTTCATTGAATCCTTCCCATATGTAATCAAGTACAAGAAGGGATAAGAGAATGTGGTTGTCGATGCACTCTTCCGAAGGTACGCGCTTGTTTCTATTTTACACACACAATGTTTGGGTTTTGAGCACATTAAGAGTTTTTATGCATCTGATCCTTTCTTTGGTCCCATATTCGAGTCTTGTGTTGGAAAGTCTAGGGCCATTGATTCATTCTATATTGTTGATGGGTTTTTGTTTAAAGATGCTAAACTGTGTGTGCCTGATTGTTCTATGCGAGAGTCGTTCATATTAGAGTCGCATGCAGGGGGTCCCATGGGTCATTTTGGTGTTAACAAAATGGTGAGTCTCTTGCATGAGCATTTCTATTGGCCTCGCATGAAACGTGATGTCGAGAGAGTCTGTACTAGGTGCATAACTTGTAGAAAGGCTAAATCCACGTCGAGTCTGTTTGGGTTATACACGCCATTGCCCGCACCTACTTCACCGTGGGTAGACATTTCCATGGACTTTATTTTGGGTTTGCCTACGTCTAAAACTCGTAAAGACTCTGTTTTTGTGATTGTAGATCGTTTCTCTAAAATGTCTCACTTTATTTCCAGTAAAAAGACTGATGATGCTTTGAACATTGCTAATCTTTTCTTTTGTGAGGTCGTCTGTTTGCATGGTTTCCCTAGAACCATTGTGTTTGATAGGGATTCGAAGTTTTTGGGACATTTTTGGAGAGTCTTGTGGGGAAAGTTGGGTACGAAGCTTCTGTTTTCTATTGCATGTCATCCGCAGATGGATGGTCAAACTGAGGTAGTCAATAGAACGCTCGGTACTTTACTTCGTGCATTAGTTAGGAATAATTTGAAATCGTGGAAAGAATGTTTGCCTTTTGCTGAATTTGCTTATAACAGAGTTATACATTCTTCTACGAATATGACCCTTTTGAGGTTGTGTATGGTTTTAATCCGTTGACTCCAACGGATCTGTTACCTTTGCCTATTGACCATTTCTCGAGTGTGCAAGGTGTTCGAAGAGCTGAACAGGTACGAGAGATGCATGAGAAAGTGAAGGCGAGGATTGAGCTCCAAGGCGTGCGGAATGCCAACAAGGCGAACTCGCATCACAAACAAGTGATTTTCAAGCCAGGCGACAAAGTTTGGGTCCATTTCAGCCCAGGGCATTTTCCTAACTTGAGGAAATCAAAGCTCATGCCCCATGATGACGGTCCATTCACTGTGGTCGCCAAAGTCAATAACAATGCTTACCGACTCGACTTACCTGCTGAGTATAAATGTTCCCCAACGTTTAATGTTTCTGATCTCTCTCCTTTTCCTGCAGATACTTTTGATGAAGAGAACCCGAATTCGAGGTCGAATTCTTTTGAGAAAGGGGGGAATGATGAGTATGGGATGAGCTTTGGCACATTAAATCCGGAGTTGCAGCTGCGTGGTCCAGTGACGCGACTTAGAGCCAAGAAGCTGCAAGGCTACCTTCACTATTTCATTGGAAAGAAGCTTGAGGAAGAGTTGATGGTTCGAAGTAGCCCCAAGCTGATTATTATGCTTTCAATACAAGATGAAGATGCAGAGGCATAGATGGATTTAGTGTAGATTTTATTTAATTTAGTTAGACTATTTTCAGTTGTGATTTTTATTTAATTTGAAGCCCAAATTAATGTTAGGAGAATTGGGACTTTAATTTGTTTTCTTTTATTTTTTGAAATTATTAAGCCATCAACTTAATAATTTCATTTTTCCTTAGATTAGTATTTATGCACCTTTCAAACGCTGTATTAGACAGACTGGATTTGATTTAAAAAAAACGCTTTGTCGTTCATCTCGTCTCAAACACACATATCGCTAGTTCTTGGTAGGGTTTGTGAATTGGCGCCTACAAACTCGAAATCAAAAGATTCATTCGTGCATCCAGTAGTGTATGGGTTAATCTGCTATGAAGTTCTACTCCATACTCACGTTTCGGATTCTCGTAGATCCGGGGTTCGTTTCGGGTACGCTTCTTCAACCCCTTTTTGGTTCCACTCACCTCCATGTCGTATACCATCATCACCACACCTCCATACACGTCCCACACCATCCTACACGCTGTCTTCATCGCCTATAATCCTCCCCGAGTTCAGATTTTGCATATACCACCCAATCGAGCCGTAAATCACCTAAAACCACCACCGAGCCATCTCTCAATTTATACGTGTACGTTGTTTGATTTTTGGATATCTTATTCCTGCTATATATTTATACTTTGTCCTAAAATTTGAGCGTAATCTGAATTTGTTTGGTAGGTCAAGAATTAGGGTTCTTCGGGTTGAAATTGGGGATTTTTGTGATTTCTTGGTGATTAATTCAAAATTTGATTTGAGGACAGTTTATTTAGGTTAATTATTTGTTATCGTTTAGTTTGGTATTGGATTGGATCAATTGTCAAGTTGACGTGTGTTCAATTCGATAAGCTTCCGCATTGTATTGGTTACATCATCAATTCAGCCCCATTCAAGTCAAGTTCGTGTCCATTCCGTTCAATCCGTAAGTCCATTACAACTCTATCATACCCTATCTACTCTAGCCCTTCTAAACCTAATCCCTACCATCGATCATCATCATTCCCATCGTCCCAAAACTCATTCCAAACAGCCCTCTCTTTATTTGGATTTGTGTTATTTTGTGTGTCATTGTCTAGGTATTTTAGTTGAGTCTTAGTCATCTAGATAATCGAGTATTGTTTCCTTACTTCACCGACGTAGTTTCTTTCCTAGCTTCTGCGTATCTTTGTCGTGTCGTATCCCTATAAGGCCTGGGTCACATCATAAATTGGTATCAAGAGCCACGTTGGTTTATATCGTTCGTGGTTCAGTACTCGTTTATTCATCCCGTTTATCGTGTTTGAGTTTTATCGAGTTGTAATTTAATTTCTGTATTGTTCATTGTTATAAAAAAAATAGATCATACAAAAAAAAAGAAAAGAAAACGATCAAAAAAAAAATCGGATAAAAAAAAGAGAAATCCGAAATCCAAATCCCCTACTTACCTTATCTCTTTCTTCTTTCCTTATCCATTCTATTTCTTTCCTTATTCTATCTAGATTTATTTTTGGATATCCTAATCAATTTGGGACTTCATTAATTGATCTATTTTCTTCCTTTTCCTTCCTCTACCCATTCGACCACCATCCTTACTCCACTACACAAAATTGGCAGCCCCTCCCACACACATACTCAACCCGTATCTCATCCATACACACCAAATTCATCCGTGTTGCTAGAATAGCATTCACGTCCCTTCTCAACGCAAACTACACGAGTTCTCTACCTCCATACACACGATTTTTCACACACTGTGCACCCATATATTGAGTGACACATGAGTGGTAAAATCAAGAGTGAAAACAAATGAGTGACGTGAGATTGTGAGGTCCTACCTCGTTTTCTTTTACGTTTGTTAGTTTTGTAGGTATCATGAAGAAAGGTACCCGTTCCGAGTCATCCTTGACTCCCCCAGTCGACACCCCTCCTTTGGACCCATCCCGAGATCCGTCCAAAGCCCCCATGGAATCGACTTCGGATCCACCCACACCGTGGGATCCTAAGTATCATTTTGAGGCACTCTCAAAACACTTCCAGAGACAGCACCAGGCCCTGTCTGACAAACTTGATAGCTTAGTGCATGCCATTGAACGCACTAAGGTTACACCGACCATTACTCAAGCAGTTCGAGGGCCAGCTAGACGCAATGAGCGTCAAGATGAACCAGAAGAGGAGTATTTCGATGACAACACAACTGATACTGATCACGGACACCGACAGAGGTGTGATGACTATGGTGAAGACCGTATGCTCAATAACATCAAGACGAGCTTACCGGAGTTTGAAGGCCTTCATGATCCCGATGTCTATTTTGATTGGGAATGTAAGGTAGAGAAGATTTTTTACTGCTACAACTTTATAGAAGTTAAAAAGGTGCAGTTAGCTTGTTTGGAGTTCAGAGGCTATGCAGCTACTTGGTGGGAGATGCAGCAAGAAAGGAGGCGCAGAAATCGCAATCCGTCAATTGATACATGGGAAGAAATGAAGGCATTGATGCGAGGATGCTTCATTCCAGTCCATTATGAGAGAGAGCTCGAAAATAAGCTCAACCGGATCAAACAAGGCACCCGTTCGATTGAAGAATATCATAAGGAGTTAGAGACAGCCTTGAACCGAGTCGGGAAGGAGGAGACCTTAAATGCTACCATCATTAGGTACATTGAAGGCATGAATCCCGATATCGCATGTGAAGTCGAGTTGAAGGACTTCACCAGTGTAGAAAGGATGGTGCAGTACGCATCGATTGTGGAAAAACAGCTGCGAGAAGGCCGCCGTCGATCACACCACAGTGCCGCCGCCACTCGCCCATCTTGGAATAAAGGTACACATTCCACATCACCTTCTACACCTTCTTCTGAGTCCACATGACCCCGAGGTCTGCCCGGACCACCTGAACGGCGTTTCGATCGTTCTACACCGCAGTCCGGTCGTAGACCCGAGTCTATACCGACATCGACCCCGAGGCCCCCATTCCAATGGCCCAATCAGCCTAGTATGACACCGAATGCAGCCCCTAATTGAGCGCGTGACATCCAGTGTCATAAATGCCAAGGTTGGGGCCATTTTCAGAATCAGTGCCCGAACCGTCGTGTTTTGTTCCTCAATGAACAAAACGGGGGCTTGAATCAGCCAGTGAAGATGAAGAGGAGCCTCAAAACGTCGCCCCTAATGCCGTCGAGTCACCTAAAGTCGATGAGGAAGATGAGGTGGCCGAATTGCCTCATGTCAGCTTAGTGTCTATTCGTAGTCTGAACATCAATCGTGAAGACGAAGAGCAATCGCAGCGTGAGAATATTTTCTACACTCGAGTTACAATCAAAGATCAGACTTGTGAGATGATCATAGACAGTGGGAGTGTAATCAACACAATCAGTCAATACGCCGTTGATAAACTCGCCCTCACCACATCAAAGCATCCAAAGCCCTACAAGCTGCAGTGGCTCACAGATCGCGGGTCTATTCGAGTCATAGGTCAGGTACATGTTTCATTTACTAAAGGTCATTATTATGACACTGTTGTGTGTGTTGTTATTCCTATGGAGGCAGTCCACATTCTTTTTGGAAGATCGTGGCAATTCGATAGAAAAGCGGTTCACGATGGTTTAGCCAACACCTACTCGATCACGAGGGATGGCCGAACTACTGTACTCAAGACACTAACTCTTAAAGCTGTTGTAGAGGATCACCAGAGGATGCAAGAGAGATTTAAGCAAGAACGGGCGAAGCAAGCCGCAGCCGCCGTCCGGATCACCGCCGTTCACTGCCGAGACTCGGCCGAGAGTTCCCAGCCAGTTTCTTCTTCAAAACCGAACAATGAAGCCCAATTAAGTCCGTCCAATGATTCCTTAGCTCGTGGCAAAGCATCCGGATCAGCCCCTATAGTTGAACAAAATCGGTCCTTGTTCATCTCAGTTAAAGGCGTAGAGAAAGAACTAAAAGCATGTTTACCTTTCGTTCTTTTATCTTATAAGGATAGTGCTACTAATAGTGTTTCTTTGCCTTGTGATGTGCAGCCCCTTATAGAGGAGTTCGCGGATGTATTCCCTGAAGAGATTCTAAGTGGATTACCTCTAGTTCGTGGGATCGAGCACCAGATCGACTTCGTGCCTGGAGCCGTGCTGCCCAAGTGAAGGAGCTATTGGAGAAGAAGCAAATCCGAGAGTCGATGAGCCCTTGTTCAGTTCCAGTCATACTAGTGCCAAAGAAGAACAACGAATGGAGGATGTGCATGGATTGCCGCGCCATCAACAAAATCATGGTTAAGTACAGATTTCCTATCCCTAGACTTGATGATATGCTAGATGAATTAAGTGGTTCTAATGTGTTTTCTAAGATAGATTTATGATCTGGTTATTTTCCAGTTAGAATGCATGAAGGAGATGAATGGAAAACTGTATTTAAAACAAAGCATGGTTTATATGAGTGGTTAGTTATGCCTTTTGGTCTCACTAATGCACCGAGTACGTTTATGAGGTTGATGAACCATGTGTTGCGTGATGTGATTGGTAAATTCATGGTTGTTTACTTTGATGATATTCTGATTTACAGTCACAGTGCACAGGCGCACCTAGAGCACCTTAGGCGTGTTTTTATGCCTTTGTGTGATGCAAAGTTGTATGGAAATTTGTCTAAGTGTTTCTTTTGCATAGATGAAGTCATTTTTCTAGGCTTTGTCGTCAGTTCACGAGGTATTGAGGTAGACCGTTCCAAAATCAAAGCGATTGAGGAATGGCCAACCCCGAAAAATGCCTCTGAGGTTCGATCATTCCATGGTTTAGCTGGGTTTTACCGTCGTTTTGTACGGGATTTCTCTAGTATAGTCGCCCCTCTTACTGAGCTAAGTAAGAAGGATCGGAAAGTTGAGTGGGGTAAACAACAAGAGCATGCATTTAATACTTTGAAATCATTGTTATGTTCTGCTCATGTTCTTCGTTTACCTGATTTTACTAAGACTTTTAAGATCGAGTGTGATGCTTCGGGTATTGGTGCAGTTTTGATGCAGGATTGCAGGCCCGTCGCCTACTTCAGTGAGAAGCTAAGTGGCGCCAGTTTGAGGTATTCCACGTACGATTAAGAGCTCTATGCTTTGAAACGTGCATTGAATACATGGCAGCACTATCTCTAGCCCAAGGAGTTCGTGATTTACACGGATCATGAGAGTTTAAAGCATCTCAAGGGACAGCAAAATTTGAACATAAGACATGCAAGATGGGTAAAATTCATCGAGTCCTTTCCATATGTGATCAAGTACAAGAAAGGCGAAGAGAATGTTGTTGCGGACGCCCTATCTCGACAGTATGCACTCTTGAACTTAATGCATGCTTAGATGCTTGGTTTTAAGTCCATTAAGTCGCTATATGTGGAAGACGTCTATTTCAGCCCCATTTATGCTTCATGTGTGTCAAAATCTCGTGCTATTGATGGTTATTATGTGCATGGTGGGTTTTTGTTTAAGGAGTCTAAGTTATGCATCCCTGTTTGTTCTATGCGTGAGCTACTTGTGCTAGAATCGCATGCGGGAGGTTTGATGGGTCACTTTGGTGTACATAAGACATTAAAATTGCTGCATTAACACTTTTTTTGGCCACATATGCGTAGGGATGTAGAGAATGTGTGTAGTCGTTGCATTACTTGTCGTCAAGCTAAGTCCACTTCACACCCGTTCGGTTTGTACACGTCGTTACCCGCCCCATCAGCCCCTTGGATCGACATATCTATGGATTTCATCTTAGGATTGCCTACGTCTAGGTCGGGTAAAGATTAGGTGTTTGTTGTTGTTGATCGGTTCTCCAAAATGGCTCATTTCATTGCATGTAGGAAAACCGATGATGCTATTCACATAGCCAATTTGTTCTTTGTGCATGTTGTTCGTTTGCATGGAATTCCTTGTACTATTGTTAGTGATAGGGATTCTAAGTTTTTGGGACATTTTTGGCGTGTTTTGTGGGGAAAATTAGGTACTAAGTTATTGTTTTCTACTACATGTCATCCACAAACTGATGGTCAAACTGCGGTTGTGAATCGTACATTAGGAGCTTTAGTTAGGTCTCTAATTAAGAACAATTTGAAGTCATGGGAAGAATGTTTGTCATATGCTGAATTTGCTTACAATCGTGTTAGTCATTCTTCTACTAACATGTCTCCATTTGAGGTAGTTTATGGATTTAATCCATTGACTCCAACTGATTTGATTCCTTTTCCCGTTGAGCATTTAACGAATGTTAAAGGTATGAAAAGAGCTGATTTTATTCGAGAGATGCATGAGAAGGTTTGTGCCCGGATCGAGCACAAAGGCGCTCAAACCGCCGCCGCATGCAACACGAGGCGCAAACGTGTTACTTTTCAGCCCGCAGATCGTGTTTGGATCCATCTAAGTCCAGGCCGGTTCTCTAACTTGAGGAAGTCCAAGTTGTCGCCCCGTGGAGATGACCCATTCACTGTTTTGAGCCGTGTTAATGATAATGCATACCGCATTGATCTCCCAGGTGAGTACAAATGTTCTTCTACATTTAATGTTGCTGATTTGTCTCCTTTTTCTGTAGATGAATTCGACCATGATGAAGATCTAAATTTGAGGACGAATTCTCTTCAGCAGGGGGGGAATGATGAGGACATCCATAGCAATGAGGAAGTCAATGAAGAGCTGCAATTCAAAGGACCCGTCACAAGACTACGAGCTAAGAAGTTGCAAGAATATTTGCAAGCCACAATTCGCAAGAAGCTCGAAGATGAAGATGACATGCAAGAAAGTTTGAAGATGATGACCTTATTGAAGATGGAAGATGGAGATCAAGACTTGGAGTACAATGCATGAAGATGTGCACGTGTGCACGTGGACGTGCATGTGTGCGTGGTGAAGAAGCCCACGACCAAGTTGAAGAAGCCCAAAGATTTCGGCCCTTGATGATCCAATTAAGGGGATTGATTTATTAGACTATAGTATTTTATTTATTTAAATTAGTCTATAGTTTAATTCAGTTTATTTTATTATTTTGGTTATTATTTTTTGTTATCTTGAGTCATAGTTTGACTATGATTTTAGATAAGGCAAGATCTACAAGTTCTACTTTAAATAGAATTCTAGTTTAGGAAGTTTCCTAGTTCTAGTCTAGTTTGTTTTGGCCTTGAAATTTTCAGCCCTCTTGTTTTAAATTTTCGGTCCTCTATAGTTATAAATAGGGGATCCATGTGACATTCATATTTTAGACTATATTTTAATTATTAAGCCTTTGCTTTCAATATCGTCTCAACCCTTTCAATCTTTGTGAGTTTAGATAATTAAATTCATACTCTTAGAATTAGCATCTCTAAGTTTTACAAAGGGAATTCGATGTCCACGTTCAAGGGATCGTCGGAGACTCGCTAATCAAAGAACAACTTAAGGAATTTGGCCTCGTGTACGTTCGAGATTCAAGGCAACTTTCAGGTTGTAATTCACATCGATAAACCATCGTCCATCCAGCCATATTCGATGTCTACCATCATCATCAACGCTCGTGATCAATTCAGCCCCATTTGAGTCAAGTTCGTGTCCATTCCGTTCAATCCGTAAGTCCATTACAACTCTATCATACCCTATCGACTCTAGTCCTTCTAAACCTAATCCTTACCATCGATCATCATCATTCCCATCATCCCAAAACTCGTTCCAAATAGCCCTCTCTTTATTTGGATTTGTGTTATTTTGTGTGTTATTGTCTAGGTATTTTAGTTGAGTCTTAGTCATCTAGATAATCGAGTATTGTTCTCTTACTTCACCGATGTAGTTTCTTTCCTAGCTTCCGCATATCTTTATCGTGTCGTGTCCCTATAAGCCTCGGGTCACATCAGAAGCTGTGGGCTAACGCTGTTAACACAGCGTGTCATATCGGAAACACAGTCTATCTTCGACTAGGAAGAATGGAGACTCCGTATGAACTTCTAAGAGAGAGAAAGCCAAATCTCAAATATTTTCATGTGTTTGGATGTGTCTGTTACATCCTGAATGACAGAGATCACCTTAGAAAGTTTGATTCCAAGAGTGACAAAGGACTGTTCTTGGGATATGCTAAAAACAGCAGAGCATATCGGGTTCTTAATCTAAGAACTAAGGCCGCACAAGAATCTGTCAATGTTGTGTTTGATGATCTTGCAGGTCTGGCAACAAGAACTGAAGAAGATGATGTGTCATTTCTATTACATGAACCAGATGTTGCCAATAAGGAGTCCAGTAACACTGACAAAAGTGCTTTGAAAAGTCCTGATCTCAAAACCAATGTTTCTTCTCCGTCAGTGAAGGAATCAAAATCACCTCAGACACCAGATTCAGACTTCTCATCTAAAAGCAATGATGAACAACTTCCACTGGCTCAGTATGAACCAAGACGTGACCCTCCAAGGAGAATCAAAAGAGATCACCCAAATTCCCAAATCATTGGTGATGGATCTCAAGGGGTCAAAACCAGAACAAAAAGCTCAGTCGATGTTCCTGAATTGGTCAAACAGGTTTGTATGTCAATAGTTATTAACCTTGTGTCCATATCATGATTTCTATCGAATGTTGAACCCCAAAATGTCAAGGAAGCACTAAAAGATGAATTTTGGGTAGAAGCAATGCATGATGAGTTGATTCAGTTTGTTCGAAATAATGTGTGGGATTGGTTCCAAGACCTGAAAATAAAAATGTTATTGGAACTAAATGGATTTTTAAGAACAAGACTGATGAGTCTGGTAATGTGGTCAGAAATAAAGCCAGACTAGTGGCTCAAGGTTATACACAAGTAGAAGGAATAGACTATGATGAAACATTTGCTCCAGTAGCTAGAATCGAGTCTATCCGTCTTCTACTTGCCATTGCTTGCCACATTGGGTTTACACTGCATCAAATGGATGTCAAAAGTGCCTTTCTAAATGGTTTCTTGAATAAGGAAGCCTATGTTGAACAACCAAAAGGCTTTGAATGTTATGAAAAACCAAACCATGGGCTGAAACTACACAAGGCCTTGTATGGGCTTAAACAAGCTCCTAGAGCTTGGTATGCTCGACTTACGGAGTTTTTAATTGATTTTGGTTTTTCAAGAGGCGTGGTTGATAAAACATTGTTTATCAAAAGGATTCACAAATACATTACTGTTGCACAAATTTACGTTGATGATATTGTGTTTGGGTCCACTTGTTCTAATCTCCTTAGGGAGTTTGTTGATGCAATGTGCAGCACATTTGAGATGAGCATGGTTGGCGAATTGGCCTACTTTCTTGGTCTTCAAATCAAGCAAGACAAAGATGGGATTTTTATATCCCAAAGTAAGTATGCCAAAAATTTGATCAAGTGCTTTGGACTTCAAGCTGCAAAGCCCATGAAAACACCAATGGGATCCTCTGAAAAACTAAGCAAAGACGATGTTGGAGTCAATGTTGATCCAACAATGTACAAAGGAATGATCGGTAGCTTGTTCTACTTGACTGCCAGCAGACCTGATATCATGTTCAGTGTTGGAGTATGTGCTAGATACCAAGCTCAACCCAAGGAGTCACACTTAAAGGCTGTCAAAAGAATAATTCGATATGTTGCTAGCAAAGTCGACTTTGGAATCAGATACTGCAAAGACACCAATACCAACCTCATTGGGTACAGTGATTCAGATTGGGCAGGTGATGTTGATGATAGAAAGAGCACAAGTAGTGGTTGTTTCTTTTTGGGGAGCAATATGGTTTATTGGTCAAGCAAGAAACAAAATTGCATCTCTTTGTCAACAGCTGAATCCGAATATGTTGCAGCTGCTAGTTGTTGTGCTCAGTTGGTATGGATGAATCAAATGTTGAAGGACTATGGCATGACAAGCTCATCACTAACCTTGCTGTGTGATAATGCTAGTGCTATTGAAATTGCCAAGAACCCTGTTCAACATTCACGCACTAAGCATATCGACATTCGACATCACTTTATTAGAGACTTGGTGGAAAAGGAGATCATAAACATCAAATACATATCTACTGAGAATCAAACAACATATATTTTTACCAAGCCTCTTGATTTCGAGAGATTTTCTGCCTTGAGAAAGTCTCTTAGAATGTGTTCTATTTAATTAGTTCTTTTTATTTACTGATGTTGAACTCGATGTGAGTTCTTTTTATCAACATCAGTTGTTTATCTTGTTTTCATTTTATTTTAGTTAATTCTTTTAAGTATAATTCAAGGCTTACTTAATGAAATTATTGTGTTTCTGCACTTATTTAATACAATCAGCTACTTGAAATTCTATGTCTGTGTTTGTGAATACCCGTAATTCTATAAGGTGAATTATAGTTGGGTTTATTCACTGTTTGTCTGTGTTGTAGCTGATGTTGTGACCAATATTGCAGAGAAACGATATACTTCAGAAATTACAAACCTAGAATTATATCTTTTTGTGTTTTTTCATTCTCCGTTATTCGATTTATAAAAAAAACGGAAAATATTTTCGGGCCCACAAAGATTCGCTTTTTGAATTTTTTTGATAAGTACTCGAATTGATAAGGTGTATCCCTATCCACTAGTTCCAAATTTTTTAATTTTTTTTTTAAAATAATAATAGAAAGTGGGTGATGTGACAATTGGAAGTTCCGATTTTTGAGGATGAGAGCTATATCATCTTATTTTTGAAAATATTTTTTTTATTTCTCTCACTCCCTCTTTCTGCAAGTCCTTTCGTCTCCCTCTCTTTATTTCTTTCTTCTTCAAGTTTTTTTTGCAGAATATCAATGGCGGAACCCAAGGATCTCTCTGCCATGTTTGAAATGATAAAACAAATGTTCGAGAAGACCATGGGCACTCCATCTTCTGCCTCGGATCCTGCTGGAACATCTTCTATCACTCCCTATGTCACATCAACTCCTGCATTCACAGCAACAACCGAAATAACTCCAGAAGAACCAAAATCCGAGTCCAACAAACCCTTATCTCCTCCAACATCACATGCAGACACTGCCATTGATGAAGCTGAAGCTCCTGTTTCCACTCTGGTGCTGCTAAACCCAACTCCGCTTCAGCAAGTCCGTCTAGGTGACGAAGATAACCCCATTGATCCAGATCTAGGGTTACACACTAGAGCTTTAGCCGAGAAAAAGAAAAGCTGCCCTACCCGCAAGTCTAAACGACTTCATGGCCAACAAGATTCGGTCAAGGAAGAGAGCTGTGAGGGTTCAAGAAAAAAGGCTAGAAGAACTCTGAAAATGGGAGAGAAACCTAAAAGATCCCTGAAGGATGAGTCCGATGACGAAGAAAATCCCTCTGACATCTCTCTCGATAATGTTATTGGCGATGTTGAAGCCAATGTTGAACAACAAGAGAAGCCTATCCCTGCAATTCCAGAAGTCAATGTTCGTGAAAAGCCTGCATCCTCACAAGAGATGGTCTCTTCTGGCCTAGCCAAGGAGATAGTCTCTCCATCTCCCACTCATTCAGGCAATGTCAAAGATGATGCTGATTCTGGTGATTCTCAACCAGTCTATCCTCCAGGTTCCCCACACGATGTTTCTTCTGCTTTCAATAAGACTTTCTACTCCCAACATGCAAAAACACTTCATAAAACTGTTATACTTTGCCCCACTCGTGTCAAAAAACAAATTGATGTTCTTAGTTTTAAGAAGTATGGATGGATGTTTTCTTGAAAGAAAGAGGTCTCTAGAAATCTGTCACTGAATTGTCATCTTTTGAGCCTGATGTTATTGCTGAATTTTATGCGAATGTGTCTCCTGAGATGGGTGATAAGTCTAAGAGCAAATTTGGGGAGGTTTATATATTTCTAAACCCATGCTGATCAACAAATTCTTGGGTCTGGGTAATGATGCTGATGTTGTTAGCCTAGATTTAATTGATGATGTTGTTGGGACTGTTACTGGTGGTCTGGTGACTAAGTGGACTAACAAAATTTCCACTTCTAAGCTCACATTTTTCTACTCTGCTTTACAAAAATTAATTGTGTGTAATTGATTACCCACCACCAACACTTCAGTCCTCACTTTTGATTAAGCCATCTTGCTCTTTAAACTTGACACAAAAATCCCCTTCAATCTCGGAGAATACATTTTTGATTGCATGTTGAAGTCGGCTGCAAAGACAAACACCACCAGCATTTTACCATTTCCCTACCTCATCTATGCTCTTCTAGTTGACCAAGGTGTGAAACCAAATAAGAGGAAGATAGTTACTGAAACTGCAACTATCTCCATCATCAAGCCAAAAGGGAATGAAGGACGTGTGATCGATCTCCCTTATACCTTCAGTCGAAGTTCAATAGCTGCTTCAAGAGATGTTGGGCATGATGTTGCTACTGATAGTGCTCTTTCTCCTCCTCTTTCAGAAGGCGATATAGCAAGTGCCTCCTCGCATTTGGTGAATATGTCTGTGCAGGTCTTAAATTCTTATGTCTTGTAGATGGATTTATTAATTCATCAAAGCACAGTTCTCACAAATGCCATGATTGAGCTACGCAATACTTTTCGAGGAGTCCTTTCTACATAAAAAGGGGGAGTAGCTGCTGCTAAGGATGTTGTTGGTGATGTTGGTGCTGACAGGGAGAAGGGTGGAAAGTCTGTGGCCAAGGCTAAGGGGAAGAAGAAAATATGAATTTTCTTTGTCAAAAACAATTTAACTTCATGGTTATGTATTGTGCTGGACACAATTTTATTTTGGATGTGTTTACATCCTTGTTTTTTATGTGCTGGACACATATCTATTTTTGTTGTTGGGTATCTATGGTTGGATATCTTTGGATATTTATATTTTAATCATCAGCATGAGTTGATGATTTTGCTATATATATTGTGTTCGCATATGTTAATGTGTGATGTTTTTGTGTTGAGAATGCTTTCATCATTGATATTCTATTTTTCACATAACTTATAGTATGTGATATTTTATGTTGGGAATGATCTCAAAATTGTGATTGTTTTCGCATGTTTTAAGATATGTGTTGTTCGCTATGTTGAGAATGTTCTCAACATTATTTTTCTGTATAAGGGATAATTACCCACCTATTTGTTTTCTGTATAGGGGTAAATACCCAATATGTTATATACTATTGTATAGAGGATTATACCCACTAACATTGTATATTTGTGTTACAGTTAATATCTTAAGGGGGAGCAGACCTTAAGGGGGAGTTTTTGAAACTCCAATATTTTTGATTGTATTCTGCTGCGGCTCTAATCATGTATAAATTAAGCTTTATGTTTTGTGCAGAAAGGATAAGCTTAAGGGGGAGATTGTTGAGTATGGCGTGTTCCAGATAATGTTATTACTTCTCTGATAACATCGCAATCAATGTCATATCGAATGTTCTTTCGTCATTCTCGTCACATCGAGTATAACAGTCGGAATATTAATGTTATCATTTCCTAGTATTTTGGATTAATTTATTTTAAATTAATCTAAATAAATTGTGATTTTTGTCACATATTATTTTCCACGATTTTAGGGATTTATTAGATATTTTATTTTGAATTAAAACGTAGATAATGTTTGATTTTGGCATGTTCAAAATCTGTTCCGGATTTCATGGGGACGTGATGTTCCCACTCCTTCTTAGATACTAACTGTTGCAGGAGATTGTGGGTCACTGGAGTAACCGCTACTATTGCATGATGTTGAAGAATGTGTGCCATGCAATGCAGAAGACGGTTATCTCAAGTCTACATTCAGCAATGGGTAGTGGAAGACGGTTGATTCAAGTTCAAGTCATCTAGGATCATAAAGCAACTGCCAATACAAGATGGATGAAGTATTTAAGGTCTTCTTAGATCTTAAAATCATTTATGCAAGCAGATTATCACATTGGTTTGTGAGAAGCTCTGAACCTTGCATCTAGTGTCGTCTCTAAAGTCCAAGACATCTTCTTCGACATCTGCCTAGCGTCTTAATCAGCTGGAGACTTTCATTCTAGTTGTGTGTGTTGGTTAGCTAGTCAACTTTGAGAAGTCTAGAATTTAGAGTGACTTGTAATCTATCTATATGTTTAGATAGGTTTGTTTTTGAGTGATTATTCGAATGAGTGAAGCTAGGATAGTCCTCTGTATGTTTTATGTAGTGTTGTCAAGGGAGTAAACTAAGACAACATCAACATTGTTTTTGTATTTCACTTATGATAGTGAATTTCGCCTTGAGGCAATCACACACCGTAAGGAGTGTGATTCAAAACTTATTTTGTGCAAAGTTCTGTTTACGTTTCCGCAGTATGTTAAAGACAATGTGGTAACACTAGCTTCAACATTACTTTTAACTTTACAATTTACATCCGTAATTCACTTTGTTACAGGCAACAAATTCTAACAAACATCATAATAAAATCAACCATCTCTCCCTCTCTCCTTTCGAAACCACCGATCGATCGATCTGGACACATGCACAGCAGCAACAACTCAAAAACAAAAATTCTTTTCTCACTCTCCCTCTAACCCCTCTGCCCTTTACAGTACACAAGTACATATTCCTTTCAGGATTTGTTCATTTCATTTCATACATGAAACCTCATTTACTTACTTATTTCTCAATTTCGGGAATTTTTCATATGTTTTATCCTTTGAGTTTAAACTTGATACGACCCGGACAATTAAGCTAGGACGAATCTTGAGACATAGCGGAAGACTTTATGAATTGAAACAAGTCAACTAAAAGAAGAGAACAATCCGACTCAATAAACAAACGAAAAGACGAAAACTAGACAATTAACATACCTAGAACAATGACACAAGATATATAACACAATACCAATGGAATAAGGGCTGTATTTCGAGGAGAAATAGGGCTGGATTGAGGGTGGATTTTCATGTGTGAGGTTAGTGAAGAATGGCTTGGAGAAGATAGGATATGATAGAGTACGAACGGACTTACGGTATGAACGAACGGAGTAGGATTTGAACTCGAACTTGCGGCTTGGTTTGGGACATGCGTAGGGGCTGTATGGATGGCGTCGACGGCGTGGATGGAAGATGTTGTGGTGATTCACAACCCGATAGCCTACTTGAATCTCGAACGTATCCAAGGTTGAAATCTCCAAGTTGTTCCTCGATAGCCAATACCGGTCAATCCCTCAAGTGAATTGAGCAATACCCTTGAATAAGACTTGTAGTTGCTAGCTCCAAGAATGAATATTTTCATGTGAAAAGTATTCAAAAGACGAATAGATTTGAGACACAAATTGAATGTAATAGCAATTTAATTCAACAATGTCTAAAGTAACAATGAAACAAAGATCCCATATTTATAAGTCTCATAGGGCACGAAAATAATAAGCCTAAAAGGCCTAAAAATTGATCCAAAAAGGATCTCTAACTATACTAGGAAGATACCTAAACTAGAATTCTATTCAAGGTAGGAAATTGCCTTAAATACAATTCTAGTCAAACCTATTCTCATTATGGACGAAAATTACTCAAATAATTTAATAAAAATATGATCTAAACTATAGTCTAAATTAATTAAATAAATACTATAGTCTAAATAAAATCAACTCCATAATTAAATAACTAAAGGGCCGAATTCTCAACAAAACTGCACACACATGCACGACAATTTTCATGCACATGCACACGGGCACTTGAGGTCTTCATCTTCAACTCTTGAAGTGTAATTCTCCATGGTGTGTTCTTGATCTTCAATGGTTAATAAATTAACCAACTTCGAACTGCACTTTTTGGTTTCTTCATCTCCGATCTCGAGCTTCCTTCGAATCATCACTTGCAAGTAAGCTTGCAACTTCTTAGCTCTTGATCGTGTGTTTGGTCCTTGAAATTGCAACTTTGGATCTTGATCATCTTTGTTACTCATGGCTTCATCATTCCCCCCCTGCTGAAAAGAATTCGTCCTCGAATTTGGATCATCATCATGATCGAACTCATCTGCATCAAAGGGAGATAAATCAGCAACATTAAACGTAGAAGAACATTTATACTCACCAGGTAGATCAATGCGATATGTATTGTCATTGACACAGCGTAAGACGGTGAAAGGACCATCTCCTCTTGGTGATAATTTTGATTTTCTCAAGTTTGGAAAGCGGTCGGGACTCAGATGAATCCAAACACGATCACCGGGCTGAAAGACAATACGTTTGTGATGTGTATTGTAGGCGGCGGCAGTTTGAGATCCCTTGTGCTCGATCCGGGCTCGAACTTTCTCATGCATCTCCTTAATAAGATCAGCTCTTTTTAATCCTTTAACACTTGTTAGATGCTCAACGGGTAAAGGAATCAAACGGAGACATCTTAGTAGAAGAATGAATAACACGATTGTAAGCAAACTCAGCATAAGGTAAACACTCTTCCCATGATCTCACATTGTTCTTAATTAAAGATCTAAGCAATGTACCTAAAGTACGATTCACAACCTCAGTTTGACCATCGGTTTGTGGATGACATGCAGTAGAAAACAACAGCTTAGTCCCTAATTTTCCCCATAGAACTTGCCAAAAATCTCCCAAAAATTTAGAATCCCTATCACTAACAATAGTACGAGGAATCCCATGCAATCTAACAACATCAATGAAGAACAAATTGGCTATATGAACAACATCATCAGTTTTCCTACATGTAATGAAATGCGCCATCTTGGAAAACCTATCAACTACAACAAACACAGAATCCTTACCCGATCTAGACCTAGGCAATCCCAAAATAAAATCCATAGATAAATCAATCCAAGGACTAGATGGAGCAGGTAAAGGCGTGTACAAACCAAATGGATGCGAAGTAGATTTAGACTTATGACAAGTAACACATCTACTACACATGCGTTCAACATCACGTTTCATATGCGGCCAAAAGAAATGCTCATGCAACAAGGATAATGTCTTATGCACACCCAAATATCCCATTAATCCTCCCGCATGCGATTCTAAAACAAATAGCTCACGCATAGAACAAGTAGGAATGCACAACTTAGACTCTCTAAACAAGAACCCATCATGCACATAAAATCCATCAAAAGACTTAGAAGAATTCAAACACTTAGCATAGATAGGGCTGAAAAATTCGTCCACTTTATACAAAGACTTAATGGACTCAAAACCAAGCATCTTAGCATGTGTTAAGCAACGTGTACCTTCGAGAGAGGGCATCGGCAATGATGTTATCTTCTCCTTTCTTGTACTTGATGACGTATGCAAATGACTCGATGAACTCGACCCATCTCGCATGACGCTTGTTCAAGTTGCTTTGACCTTTCAAGTGCTTCAAGCTCTCATGATCCGTGTGAATGACGAACTCCTTCGGCCACAAGTAGTGCTGCCATGTATCCAATGCACGCTTCAAAGCGTATAGCTCCTTATCGTACGTCGAATACCGCAAACTGGCGCCGTTGAGCTTCTCACTGAAGCAAGCTATGGGGCATTTTTCCTGCATCAAAACAGCACCAATACCTATCCCGAAGGCATCACACTCGATCTCAAAAGTTTTAGAAAAATCCGGTAAACATAAAACAGGAGCAGAACACAATAAAGACTTCAAAGTATTAAAAGCATGCTCTTGTTGTTTACGCCATTCAAACTTGCGATCCTTCTTACTTAACTCAGTAAAAGGCGCGACAATGCTAGAGAAATCGCGCACAAAGCGACGATAAAATCCGGCAAGGCCGTGAAAGGATCGGACTTCAGACGCGGTTTTGGGCGTTGGCTATTCCTCAATCGCCTTGATTTTGGAACGGTCAACCTCAATACCTCTACAACTCATAACAAAGCCTAAGAATACTACTTCATTCAAGCAAAAAGAACACTTAGACATGTTGCCATACAATCGAGCATCTCTCAAAAGCAAAAATACACACCTAAGGCGATCAATGGCGTTGGGATGAGGTGATGAAGGGGCTGTAATTGCCGTAGATGGTGAAGGGGGGGCGGTGATGATCTCTCGGCCGTGAGGGGACTGTCCGCGGTGGCGGCTCGGACGGCGGCTGTGGTGGTCTTCTCGCGCTCCTCTTTGAACTTTGCTCGCATTATTTCTTGCTCCTCTTGAACGGCTTTGGGTGTTAACGGCTTTAAGATGGTGGTTCGGCCGTTCTTCTTCACTGTGTAGGAGTTCGCGAGTCCGTCGTGTACAGCTTGTCTATCGAATTGCCATGGTCTCCCTAAAAGTATATGAGCTGAATCCATAGGAATAACATCGCATAATACAGTGTCAGAATAACGACCAATGGAAAAAGATACATGTACCTGACCGGTTACGCGAACTGTGCCTCTTTCTGTAAGCCATTGTAAACGGTATGGATTTGGATGCTTCACGGTGGAAAATCCAAGCTTGTCGACCGCGTACTGGCTCACTGCATTAATAACACTTCCACTGTCTATGAACAATGCGCAAGTCTTGTCTTGAATAGCAACTCTTGTGTAGAATATTTTCTCTCGCTGTGATTGTTGCTCAACTTCCCGATTTATGTTCAGACTGCGGATAGAAACTAGACTGACATGTGGAATCTCAAGCTCTTCTTCTTCGAGCTCATCATGGGCGTCTTCTTCAGCATTGGCGTCGGCCTTGACAGGCTCATCATCTTCACTGGCTGATTCGAGCTCATTCTATTCTGTGAGGAATAAAACTCATCGGTTCGGGCACTGTGCTTGAAAGTGACCCCAACCTTCGCATTTCTGGCACTGCACCTCTCGGGCTCAACTAGGGGCTGAAGTTAGCGCCGTTTGGGGCTGACTTGGCCGTGTA
Organism: Perilla frutescens; assembly: GCA_026008535.1. Taxonomy (NCBI): domain Eukaryota; kingdom Viridiplantae; phylum Streptophyta; class Magnoliopsida; order Lamiales; family Lamiaceae; genus Perilla; species Perilla frutescens. The sequence continues at coordinate 39,747,744 of BRKX01000019.1, forward strand.
TAATTCGGCCTAACGGGGGCTGCAGGCGTAGGGTCGGTTCTACGGCTCGGCGGTGGTGTAGAACGGTCAAAATGCCGCTCGGCTAGTCCGGATTGGCCACGGGGTCGAGTGGAGTCCGTAGAAGGAGTAGAAGATGATGTGGATGGCGTACCTTTGTTCCAAGAGGGTCGAACAGGGGCTGCAGTGTGATGAGATCGCCGTCGGCCTTCTCGGAGCTGTCTCTCCACAATTGATGCGTAGTGCACCATATCATCTACACTCGTGAAGTCTCTGAGCTCGACTTCACATACGATGTCGGGATTCATGCCTTCAATGTACCTGATGATGGTAGCATTTAAGGACTCTCTTTTTCCGACACGATTCAGGGTGGTCTCCAACTCCTTTTGATATTCTTCAATCAAACGGGTGCCTTACTTGATCCGGTTGAGCTTCTTCTCAAGCTCTCTCTCATAGTGAACTGGTATGAAATGGCCTCCTAGGAAGCCTTTCATCTCCTCCCACGTTTCAACAGGCGGATATCTCTCTCTTCGTCGCCTCTCTTGCTGCATTTTCCACTACGAGGCTGCATAGCCTCTAAACTCCAACGCTGCTAACTGGACCTTCTTGATCTCTGAAAAGTCATAACAAGTAAAGATCTTGTCGACTTTGCGCTCCCAATCTAGATAGAGGTCTGGATCGTGCAAGCTTTCGAATTCCGGAATGCTCGTTTTGATGTTATTGAGCAATCCGTCTCCATCTCCACATCTGGGCCTCTCATATCGAACAGCTTGTCTGGCAGGTAGCCTGGGAGGATCACGGTGATCATCATGTCTCGGTGGGAAGAACTCAGCTGCATAATCATCTGTGGCATCGAACTCGGGTTCGAATGCAGCTTGTTGGTGACGGTTTTCTTGGAAAACGGGCTGTCTCGGTGCGCCTCTCTGCTGGGGTTGCTTGACTGCTGGACTTGTAGTCGGTTGAACCGAGAGCTGTTTGATTTGCTCAGCCAATTCGGCTACTTGGTTCCCGAACTCATCCTTCATCTGTTGGTTTTGACGCAAGAAGAATTGTGCTAATGCGTCAAACTGATACTTTGGATCCCACTGTGTTTTGGATGTGTAGGAAAGATCATCGGGTGATTTGGGCAAGAATGGCTCGACCAAAGGTGGTGTGGAGGCGGTGGCTTCGTTCTTGCCTTTGTCCATAAGACCTACATAACGAACAAACGTAAAGGAAAACAAGGATGAAACCTCACAATGTCACGTTCACTTGTTTGTTTTCACTCTTGATTTTACCACTCGTGTTTGCACTCAAAGTGTATGGTGATGTGTGTGTTTCGTGTATATGGATGGTGGAAGATAGCACTCTTGTCGAATGTCGAGGGTACGGATTAATTGCACGAAGATGTAGACGAGTATTGCTAACTAGGATCAATGAATGATATGGAGTATGTGGTGTATGAGGCGTGTGGCTTGTGTGGCAAAGGGGTGGGGTCGTGGGGTCTAGGTAGCATGTGGGAGTGGGTGGCGTCGACTAAGGTAGGGTAGGTTAGGGTTAGATGGATCCCCAAGTGTAGAAGGAAAGAGATAGAAAAGAAAAGGAAAGAAGAATTAGATAATTTGGAAAGTGTTACACAATTGTGGCATAATTCTAAATGGGTAGTGATTTTCAGCCAGATTCTGGCTAGCCAAAAATTTTTATTATTTTTAATAATTAATTAATATAATTAATAAAACACTAATTATTCAATAAATTTACGTTGATGCCCTCCATAATAATTAGGAAAACTCTATATGCGCTTTAATTCAGAAGAAATCGAAGGTTGAAATCTCCAAGTTGTTCCTCGATAGTGAATACCGGTCAATCCCTCAAGTGAATTGAGTAATACCCTTGAATAAGACTTGTAGTTGTTAGCTCCAAGAATGAATATTTTCGTGTGAAAAGTATTCAAAAGACGAATAGATTTGAGACACAAATTGAATGCAATAGTCATTTAATTCAACAATGTCTAAAGTAACAATGAAACAAAGATCCCCTATTTATAAGTCTCATAGGGCACGAAAATAATAAGCCTAAAAGGCCTAAAAATTGATCCAAAATGGATCTTTAACTATACTAGGAAGATACCTAAACTAGAATTCTATTCAAGGTAGGAAATTGCCTTAAATACAATTCTAATCAAACCTATTCTCATTATGGACGAAAATTACTCAGATAATTAAATAAAAATATGATCTAAACTATAGTCTAAATTAATTAAATAAATACTATAGTCTAAATAAAATCAACCCCATAATTAAATAACTAAAGGGCCGAATTCTCAACAAAACCGCACACACATGCACGACAATTTTCATGCACATGCACACGTGCACTTGAGCTCTTCATCTTCAACTCTTCAAGTGTAATTCTCCATGGTGTGTTCTTTATCTTCAATGGTTAATAAATTAACCAACTTCGAGCTGCACTTTTCGGTTTCTTCATCTCCAATCTCGATCTTCCTTCGAATCATCACTTGTAAGTAAGCTTGCAACTTCTTAGCTCTTGATCGTGTGATTGGTCCTCAAAATTGCAACTCCGGATCTTGATCATCTTTGGTGCTCTTGGCTTCATCAAAACTTAAAATGAAATCTTGATGCTCCGAAAATCATGAAATAAATTAGGGGAAAAGATAGAGGAAGAAGAGGTAAAGAAAATGATATGATTGCATGTTGGATCCGGCCACCAGAAAAACTCCGACTTGCGGACATGGTGGCCCTTTTCCGGCTATTACAGCCTTCATCTCCCCACCAACCTTTTTCCAACATTTTTATAAGGTAAATAGAAGCTTAAATATTGAATTTTAGACAATTTGACTGAGCTTGAAATTTTCCGGCGGCGGCAGACAGTGGTCCGATGGCAGCGCTCCGCCTCCGGCCACCATGCCGGAAATCGCTTTAGAGTAGAGAAAATTTGAGAGGTGTAGAGCTCACCTTTGAAATGGAAGCGAAAGTTATTTTCAAATTAAATTATTGTGTATTAATATTTATCTAAATTGGGCTTAAAGGCCCAAGGTAAAAAAAATCTCTTAGAACGGGGCCTACTTTATTAATCCGATATCAGCCCACTTAGGCTAGGTTGGCCCATTATTAATAGAAACTTATAAATTCAATTGATTTGGCCCAAATCTTAACAAGTACAACTAAATATTTTTAGGGTATTACAACGCGCCCCCACGCACAGCGCGTGTAGCTCACGCGCCTGTGGCAAATTTTTTTTTTTGCTGGCGTGGCAACCATTTTTTTGCCTTTTTTTCTTTTTCTTCTTCTTTTCGTTAGTTTTAACTTTCTTTTTTTTCTTTTTTTTTAATATTTATTGTATATCAAGCGCAATATACATGTTTAAATAAATTTTATTTAAAAAAAAAATTAATTCAATTCAATTTTAGAGTTCACTAATTTCATTTTAGGGTATAGATTTATTTCAAAAAAATATATTTTTTTTTCTGGTGGTTGACTAATTATTGAGCAAAAAAAAGTATCATTAGTTATAAGGTAAAGTATCAGTATCTATAATATAAAGTATAAGTAGCTCTGAAGTTAATTAAACATTAATTATCAAACCAATAACAAGAAGTATCAGTAACATTAGCAATGAAATGAAGTATCATTAACTATGAAGTTAAGTATCATTAGATATTGTTGAGTGCTGTATGACATTAAGGTTCAATGTTGCACTCGATGTCAGACAGACTCCCTGCGACATCGTCTGTGACATAGTCGTAACTAATCTTATCCTTTCCTAGTTTTATTTATTATTTTAATGAATAAAATAATTTTATATATCTTAAAATATATGTGTATATCCACGAAATATATATTTCAAACAAATGGATATATACATATTAGATATAATATTTAAATAGAGTTTGACAAAGTCAAAACTTTATCTCCTATTTTTTAGGTCTAGCGGTTTTTCTATTTATTTCTTTTTCTTTTTCAGAAAATTATATTTGCTGGATATTTAGAAAAAGAGCATGAACGTGGGGAAGCTTTAAACCACGCCTTAGAGGCGGTTTCTTCCATATACGGTGAAGTCATGGAGTTGAGCGGTTATCATCAACCCATGTTCAAGAAAGAGAAATAGTGGACCTTGTTGGATTCAAGTGAAGAGCATATTTAAGAAGCATGGTCGACACTTGAAGACTTATTGAAGCTTAATCCATTTTCCGCTGCGTGAAGATTGAAGAAAGCTTGAGTTACAAACTTAGTATAGGTTTCGTTCTTCGTTCCTTCTTCTATTCTAATGTTTTGTTGTTATTCAATCCTTTCACGGAATAGATTATACAAATTAGGATAGATAGCAAGGTTGTGAAACCTTTACTAGTTTGTTTACAAATTGACGGGATGTCAATTTGTATGTTGTAGTTTGTATATGAATTGACGGGATGTCAATTTGTATGTTGTAGTTTGTATATGAATTGACGGGATGTCAATTTGTATGTTGTAGTTTGTATATGAATTGACGGGATGTCAATTTGTATGTTGTCGTTTGTATATGAATTAACGGGATGTCAATTCATATGTTTTAGTTCTTTTTAGTAATAATCTAGATAGGAACTTGTAAATGTTGCTGAAGTGTTGAGAGCCTTCGCGTCCAACATTGACAGCTTGAAAATTTTGTACTCATAGTACTATGATTTCGCCCTGTAGCAATCATACACATGTTGTGTGTGATTTAAAAATTATATCGTGTATCCTTGTGCATTTTATTTCCAGCATATTTGTGTTAAGATAAGTTGTGTTAACTATCTTAAACATTGAGTTTGACATTACGAATATGTGTCTAATTTCAGTGTTTGTGACAACAAATTTCAACAAGTGGTATCAAGAGCCGGTACTTAACACACTAAGTATTCGATCCTTGGTTTGTTGACTCACTGAAAGATGGATATTCAGATCAATTAGCGCCGTCCTCTGGCATTGGATAGTAATGGCAAGAATTATGCTATGTGGAAATCGCGCATGAAGATGTATATCAAATCCATCGATGAGAGGGCTTGGTTGGCTATGATTGAAGAATGGTCTCCACCAAGGATGGAAGGACCGAATGGAGTGTTCATTCTTACTCCGGAGACTCAATGGGCTAATGATGATCAAATTATTTCCAACTTCAATTCGAGGGCACTCAATGCTATTTTTGTTTCGGTTGATGTTCCATGCTTCAAAATGGTGTGTAATTGCACCACGGCATGTCAAGCATGGAACATACTACAGGAACATTGTGAAGGATCGACCAGTGTACGACAAACAAAGCTTAGGCTACTCACTTACAAGTTCGAAACTCTGCAACTGTTAAAAGATGAGACTATCTCAATGCACACTGAACGATTGTGTGAAGTGTCAAACGAATCTACAGCTCTCGGATGTCCGATCTTGAATGAAAACATGGTTAGCAAACTTCTTCGCACACTTCCGGAGAGATTCAACATGAAAATCTCAGCAATTAAAGAAGCTCACAATGTATCAAACATGAGTTTGAGTGAAGCAGTGAGCATTCTACTCATGTTTGAGATGAATCTTGAAAACCAGAAATCAGACAACTCTTCCAAAGGAATTGCACTTCAATCAGTAACATCAAGTTCAAATGTTGAACTTGATGTCGAGAACATTCAGGAGATTACTGAAGATGAACCCCTGAGTGTTGCACTGCTCACCAAGAAGTTCAATACACTTGTTCGGTCAATGAAGAAAGGTTCTTCAACCTTCAAACCACGGAGATTGTTTGATTCCCCCTCATCGACATCATCTGGATCGACAAAATCGTTAATGTCTCGAGATTTTGCAGTGAAGGGAATTGATTCAGTTCAATGTAGGGGATGTTCTGGCTTTGGACACTATGCCAATGAATGTCCTACTGTCCAAAGGAAGCATAGAAGAAATTACAGTGCTGCCATGTTAAGCGACGAATCCGGTGATGAAGAAGCTGAAAAACAAACTGTTTTGTTTGTAAAAGTCAATGATGACTTAGATGGAATGATTGACGCTTTAACTGACATGGATAGTGGTGATTTTGACTATGACACTAGTCTTGATCATATGACCTCAGATGTTCCAAGCAATGTTATGGAGAATGTTACACAACAAATCTCTGACATTCCTCCAAATTCCACTAACTGGTATGAAATGACATTGCTGGATGAGTTTTGCAACACTGCTGAAGTATCTCAGATGGAAGAAGACCAGTTCAATGTCAACCACCGAGAAGCTCTACAACAACTACACAAGGTTGTAGATGAAGTGTGTGTCCAATGGGCTAAATAATCAAAGGAATTTGGTATTCTCGTAGAAGAAAACCAAACTCTAAAGCGAAGGGTTGCTGGACCTTGAAATTCGACTCACTTAAGGTGATCTTGAGCTGAATAAGTTGAGAAATGAAGTAGAAGCTGCTTCAAAAACCTTTCGACAACTTAATCAAGGAACATCTACTCTGAACGAGGTACTGACATTGGGACAACCCACGAATGCAGGTTTAGGATATACATCAAGTTGATCAATGTCTATCTCTAATCCTATCAAGTTTGTCAGAGGGGAAAGCTCGAAGGATGTTCCAGTCAATGTTGACGGAAATGTCAAACCGAATGTCAATGACAAGTCCAAGGAGAAGAAATTTGTTTGTCATTATTACCAAGAGCCTGGACACATCAAACCTTATTATTTAAAATATCATGATGATATAGCAACATGTAAGATTGTTGTGGAAAATTCTTTTAAATCTACCAAAAAGAAGAAACACTCAAAGAAGACAAAGATCTCGTGTAATGTTGTCTACACATCTTTGAAAGTCAACATTGCTAGTACGTGGTACTTTGACAGTGGATGCTCATGGCACATGACAGGAAATTCTAAGTTTCTCGATGACTATACCACAACAAGCAAAGGAAAAGTTAGTTATGGTGGAGGAGCACAAGGAAACATAGTAGGAAAAGGAACCTTGAATGTCAAGAACTTTCCCAAGTTACGCAATGTGCTTCATGTCGAAGGTTTAACAGCAAATCTGATCAGCATAAGTCAGCTATGTGATGACAATATGCATGTCAGATTCAATAAGAACACCTGTGAGGTTTTTTATAGCGAGAATAAATGCATTGTGTTCGGAAGTCGGGCATTGAATAATTGCTATCATGCTGACAAGAATGAAAAATGCAATGTTTCAGTCAATGTTGACACTCAACTCGTACATCAAAAACTGGGTCATCTCAGTTTTCGAAGTATGAAGAAACTAATTGAAGTTGATGCTGTTCGGGGTATTCCACCTCTGAAGATCAATCTTGATGTTGTTTGCAGTGCATGTCAAAAAGGCAAACAGGTGAGAGCTTCACATAAAAGTTAGCTTGTCAAACCACAAAGTGCTTCGATCCGATTCACATGGACATCATGGGTCCTGTTGACACCAAAAGCATGAGTGGAAAAAGATTTTTTCTGGTGATAGTTGATGATTTTTCGAGATTCACTTGGGTTGAATTTCTTCAAGAAAAATCTGAAGCTTTCAGGATGTTTAAGAAGTTCTACAGGTTGGTGTCAAGAAAAAATGAGTCCAACATCAAGTGCATTAGAACAGATCATGGGCTTGAATTTGAAAACTTAATGTTTGAAGAGTTTTGTGAAAAACGAGGCATCATTCATGAGTTTTCTGCTTCGAAGACACTTCAACAAAATGGGGTGGTTGAGAGAAAAAATCGAACTCTCCAGGATATGTCAAAAGCAATGTTACAAGCTCAATGGTTGTCCAAGAAGCTGTGGCTGAAGCAGTTAACACTGCTTGTCACATCGGGAATAGAGTGATTCTTCGCCCAGGCAAAACTGTGACACCATATGAACTTCTGAAAGGAAAGAAGCCCAATTTGAAGTACTTTCATGTATTTGGATGTGTATGTTACATCCTAAATGACAGGGATCATCTGGGAAAATTTTGATCCCAAAAGCGACAAAGGGATTTTCTTGGGTTACACATCTGACAGTCGTGCTTACCGTGTGCTTAATCTTAGGACAAAAACTGTGCAAGAATCAATTAACATTATTTTTGATAACCACACAGGTATTGCTTCAAAATATGAAGAGGATGATGTGATTGATCTCATTGACACAGGTGAAACGTCAAGTGATCAAACTGGAAGATATTGTGAGAACAAGACATCCACTGAGAATGTCAAAGTGAATGTTCCATAGAATGATGAAGCTTCAGTCAAAATATTAACTTCAATATTCACTTCAGACAGTGAAGATGATCAGGTGGTGACTGCCGAAGATGAACCAAGAAGGGATCCTCCAAGTCGAATTCGGAAGAATCATCCAGATTCACAAATAATTGATGAGCAATCCGAAGGAGTTCAAAGTAGAAGCAAGAACTCAGAGGAATACAAAGAAATGCTGAAACTGGTATGCATGTTTTCTTTAAATGTTTGTATGTCAAACACTTGCTTTCGGTCTAACATTGAACCAAAAAACATTAAGGATGCACTTAATGATACTTTTTGCATCATGCTATGCATGAGGAACTAAACCAGGTCGTAAGGAACAATGTATGGGAATTAGTTCCACGCCCCAAAGATAAAAATGTGATTGGGACAAAATGGATTTTCAAAAATAAAACAGATGAGTTTGGCAATGTTGTCAGAAATAAAGCTCGTCTAGTCGCTCAAGGCTACACCCAAGTTGAAGGGGTAGACTATGACGAAACATTTGCTCCTGTTGCAAAGATTGAATCCATTCATCTTTTATGTGCAATTGCATGTTATGTGGGTTTTACTTTACATCAAATGGATGTTAAAAGTGCTTTCTTAAATGGTTTTCTCATTGAAGAAGCATATGTCAAACAACCTAAGGGGTTCGAATGTCATGAGAAACCATTGCACGTGTTTAAGCTTAAAAAGGCTTTGTATGGTCTCAAACAAGCCCCTAGAGCATGGTATGCTAGACTGACCGAATTCTTCCTCCAAATTGGTTTTGTAAGAGGTCAAGTCGATAAAACATTGTTTATTAAGAAGAATCAAAAACATATTACTGTTGCTCAAATCTATGTTGATGACATTATTTTTGGTTCGACGTGTACTAATCTGCTTAAAGATTTTGTAGACTCAATGTGCAACACATTTGAAATGAGCATGGTTGGAGAGATCAACTATTTCCTTGGTCTACAAATCAAGCAAGATAAAGATGGGATCTTCATCTCTCAAAGCAAACATGCTAGAGGATTGGTCAAGCGTTTGGGATTAGAGAATGCTAAACCTATGAAGACGCCCATGGGATCTTCTGAAAAGTTGAGCAGAGATGATGTTGGTAGCAATGTTGATTCTACCATGTATAGAAGAATGATAGGTAGCTTATTGTACTTAACAGCTAGTCGTCCTGACATTATGTTTAGTGTTGGTGTTTTTGCGAGATATCAATCTCAGCCTAAAGAATCTTATCTTAAAGTTGTTAAAGGTATCATTTGCTATGCTTCTGGCACAATTGGTTTGGTGTTAAATACTGCAAGAGTTCTAACATTCATCTTGTAGGTTATAGTGATTCTGATTGGGCAGGTGATGTCGATGACAGAAAGAGCACTAGCGGAGGTTTTTTTATTTTGGCAACAATCTGGTTTCTTGGTCGAGTAAGAAACAAAATTGTATCTCACTCTCCACGGCCAAATCAGAGTATGTTGCTGCCGCTAGTTGTTGCTCTCAACTGTTGTGGTTAAATCAAATGGTGCTAGATTATGGTCTGGCTAGTCCTTCTTTGACATTGTTATGTGACAATGTCAGTGCAATTGAAATTTCGAAGAACCCGGTCCAACATTCTCGCACCAAACACATTGACATCAGACATCACTTTATCCGTGATCTTGTTGAACGAGATATCATCAAATTAGAATACATTCCTACTGAGAATCAAATTGCACACATTTTTACTAAACCTTTGGATTTTGAGAGATTTTCCTCTCTGAGGAAATCTCTTGGAATATGTATCTGTTAGTCAATGTTGACATCCTGATATTAAAGTTAATGTTATGATCTTTGACATCAGGTCCTGTAATTCTGAAATTAATTAAAACTATGGTACGAGGATATGATTTTCCTTTATGAATCAATTCATGAGAATTTATTCAATCATGACTCGTATCAATTTGTTTTATTTATTTTCAGAATTTGTTTTTTTATTATTCTTTATTATTTTTTTATTTATTATTTCTTGGTTACATAATAGATAATTGACATACTGTTGATAAGTAGATATACTTATCTGCATATCTTATGGTTTGATAAGAGAGAGAGAGTAAGAGATAACACTTTCATTATTTTAATATAATAAATTTGTTTTGTCTTTATCTCTTTATCAATTCAAAACCCTCTCTCTCTCCATATCCGATTCACGTTTCTCTCTCTAACGATTCATCTTCTCCACTTCTCCAATATTTTCTCTCTCCTTTTTTCATACATGGCGGACCAAAACCCTAACCACCTTCAAGCCATGATGATGATGTTGCAGCAGAGGATGGATCTCTCAAAAGGATCCCCATCATCAGCCTCAACACTGGCTGCTGCAATACAACCCCCACTCTCTGCAACATCAACTCAGACTCCTGACATTGCTACACCAACTGCTCACGCTGAACCAACTACAGCGAATGTCACTGAGCCTTCAACATCAAAGGCGATGCCAACTGAAGTCGAAGTTCATCCGGATCTCATTATTCCTCCTAGAACCGAGATCCTAAACCCTAAGCCGATTAGGATGAATATGCTTGGTGGTTCCACAAATCCAATCGACCCTGAAACCACTTCTCACCTGCAGTCTTTGTCAAAGATGGCGAAGACTTTTCCACCGATGAGAAAATCAAAGTGTCTTCACAGTGATGCAACTGACAAATCTGAAGTCGTCTCTTCCAAGAAGGTGAAGAAGGAAGGGTCTAAGGCTGCCTCCAGGTCACTAAGAGATGAATCCGACTCCACTAGTGAACAAGTTCCTACTTCTCCTCCTGTTGATGTCATACAGAGTGTCAATCTTACTTCTAAGCCCGTGGACTGATATGATCCTGAAAATCCTTGAAGAATCAAATTATGAGCTATCATTCAAAGGTCCGAGGATTATTAGGATGATGGTCATCAAAGATTGGAAATCAAGATTTGAAGAACAATATATGATGATCAAGATCACACCATGGGATATCAGACTTGAAGAGTTGAAGATGGAAGTTCAAAGAGCCAGTCGGTATGGGCATACTATCTGGTTGAAGATAAATTTGGTGTGTAGATTTGATGAGATCGAGCAAGGCAAAGAAGAGGATGATCCGGAGTTGCAATTAAAGGTCCTATGACGCATTTACGAGCAAAGAAGTTGCAAACTTATTTACAAGCTTCTATTCGTCGTAAATTCGAGTTACATGAAGAAGAGATGAACAGCAGCCCGAGATTGGTCAACATGCTATCCATTGATGAAGAGGAAGGAAGCATGAAGACGTGAGAAGAAGAATGACGCCATTTGGATGTATGCATGAAAAGTTATACGCGTTTGCATGGGAAATCGGGAGATGTTGTTTTTCATGCAAAGGTGGCAAGATTAATTATAACATGGGCAACGAATTTAATAACTTAATTCAGCCCATTTTTGTGATTAATTAAGTCCAAATAGGTGAGAATTTTGAAGGCCCAAAATTAGTTGGGATTTATCCTTATCTAGTTAGATTTAGATAGATTTTTGTTATCTTATTTTTGGTATCTTTTGATTTTATCCTAGTTTGATTAGGATTAGATTAGGATCGATTTTTATCACTTAATTAGGTCTAATTTTCGTTCCCTACGTTACCTATAAATAGGGACACCATGTGACACTTAAAATGTTAGACAATTGCAAGAAATAAAGAGTTATTCTCAATCTGTCTCACGATCCTTCGGTTGATCAAACTTTTACCTACAATTCTATTGTTCTAGCAAATCAATAGTCTTAATCAAGTTCTTCAAGGTTAATCGCGACTTGGGAGAATTGCTATCTGGAGAAGTTAGTTGTGCGCGTTCGAGTTATTCAACACGGGTTCGCCGAGCCTAGCCGATCCTTCTACCCTCATTGCCGCCGAGTTTTCTACCTCTACCAATGACGTCCGCCGTGTTCCTAGCCATCTTCGCCGTGAGTCCAGCCTCTCAAGGGTGTTCAACCTGTTCGTCATCGAGTCCTTGTTCATCTCAACGTATTCTAGTAAGTTCTAGTTTTAATTCGAGTATTTCCTCTTCTATTCGAGTTCGCCTCTTTTCTCTTCATCTTGGTATTGTGTTTTGCTTGGTATTGTCATAGTCTAAGGTCCTTCGTTCGAGTCTAGATCAGGTTGTTATTAGTATATTATCGAGTCTAAATTGTTCGTTTAGTTGATTTGTAATTTAATTCATTGTCGTGTCGTATTGTTCCCTTACGTATTCGACGTTGTTCCGTTCCTTGCTTCCACATCCTTTCATCCATGTCGTGTCCCATAGGTCCCGGGTCACATCATAAATTGGTATCAAGAGCCACGTCGGTTTCTATCGTTCGTGGTTCAATACGTCAATCTTGTTCGTTTTATTGTTTTTCAGTCTTTTGAGTTGTAATACGTAAATTGTTCATTGATATAAAAAAAAAGACAGAAAAGAGCAGAGGGAATCGAATCCCTACAGCAAAAAAAAATCGTAAAAAAAAACGAAAATTCAGATTTTATCTCTTGTTATTTCGTAGATTTAGTATCTTTCCTAGTCTATATAGGTTGTTTCCATTCTAGATAGATATATAGGGATTTTAGATTGTGTCCATACTTGGTAAAACACATCCAAAAGTCTCTTTCCTTATCTTCTAGATTTCTTTCCTTATTTTAGATTTCTTTCCATCCTCATCCATATCTTCCATACTTATCCATCTATATTTTCGAATCCTACCATCTATAGGGTTCGAATTTTGCAGCTTCATTTACATACACACCCGGTTCACGTATACACCACATAATCCATACACCCGTACACCCGTGGTCTACATACACCAAAATCAGCAGGTTTACATACTCCACACACCTACTTCTACTCTTAGCAACCTTCCAGCTTGATTTTATCCATTGGAGCTTAAAGAAGACCCAGATGAGCTAGTCAAGAGAAGCAGCTATTTTCGATCATCCCACCCCCAAATTTTCACTCCACACATGCACCACATCAATTTAAGAGACATACACGAGTGGAAAAATCAAGAGTGCTATACACGAGTGTTTGAGAGAAATTGTGAGGTTCTATTCCACTTTTTCTTCACGTTTGTTCGTTTTCCAGGACAAATAGCTATAGCTCAGCTACCATAGCTAGATCAACGGGAAAATATTTTCTACACCCGTTGTTCCATTCAAGACAAAATTTATTCCATGATTATTGACAGTGGTAGTGTAGTTAACGCCATTAGTCAATATGCAGTGGACAAGCTCGGCCTAGTACCACAGAAGCATCCCAAGCCCTATAAGTTGCAGTGGCTTACAGATAGTGATGAATTCAGAGTCACAAGCCAGGTAAGTGTCGGATTTACTATTGGTCGATATACTGACACTGTTCTATGTGATGTCATCCCTATAGAGGCAACACACATTCTTCTAGGTCGACCGTGGCAATTCGATCGAAGAGCAGTGCACGATTGTTGTGCCAACACTTATTCCTTTGCTTGGAATGGACGACCCACTAGACTGCGACCTTTGGCACCTGAGGACGTCATTGAGGATCAGAAGCGGATGCAAAAAAAGTTTAAAGCCGAAAGGGAAAAGAAGGCCGCAGCCACCAAGAATGAATCAATCGCCACCGTCCCTAGCCCTTCTTCGACACCGTTGGAGTCTTGTTCACATCAAGACATGTCGTCTAAGTCCTCCAATGCAGATCACCAGTTAAATTCAGACATGATAAGTGGAGCTACAATTCCGTCCCAACCCATATGCATTGATCTAACACTTGATCCGGGTAAGTCGGATAATCTGTTAATTTCTCAGAACAGTGCTACTCATGATCTTGTCTTTTCCAGTGATGTGTAGATCGAGAAGAGAGAGTTCGAGATTGAGCAGCCTGGAATAGCTACATCCAACCCTGATGGCAGCTCGGAAGAAGTTTCCAACTCTCAAGAGGGGATCAACGAAGAGCTGAAGTTGGAGCATGATGATGTTCGACTTAGAGATCAGCTTGTTCTAGATAAGTCGTCCAACACCCCCATTATTTATCTTAAGGATGTGCTACTTGAAATTGATAGAGGTAAGTACCGTCTAACCTATTCTAGCATTGATAGGTATTTGATGTGTGTAGTTGAATCCATGTTTCTTTTTAGAATTAATTTAACATTTGGATTTGACTTGAATTGCATGAAAAGGTTGGATAGTAGAAAACCATTGTTTGTTTGAACCAAGTGTAAGATGCATGCATGGTACTTGAATTCGATTAGTTTGTGTTTTCCCATTGCTCATTTGAAAGCTATTCATAGTGTTGAACATGCTGGAAATTGCATAATTATTTATTATATGACGTTTGATCCATTATGTGTTACACGTTGGATAGTTGATTGTTTTGTTGAGTGTTGTGCTAGGCATAACCAAGACATCAAACTTCAAAGACAAAGGGATGTCGTCCGTATCTACGACAACCCTTATGGCATTAACCTCCAAGGTATAGAACGTCTTCAGTCCATGGTTTATTATATTGATTTATTGTCCATTCCTGTAGCTGAATTCAAGCATGCAGAGAATCTGAATTCGAAGACGAATTCTTTTCAAGAGGAGGGGAATGATATGATCCTGAAAAGCCTTGAAGAATCAAATTCTGAGCTATCATTCAAAGGTCCGAGGATTGTTAGGATGATGGCCATCAAAGATTGGAAATCAAGATTTGAAGAACAATATATGATGATCAAGATCACGCCATGGGATATCAGACTTGAAGAGTTGAAGATGGAAGTTCAAAGAGCCAGTCGGTATGGGCATACTATCTGGTTGAAGATAAAATTGGTGTGTAGATTTGATGAGATCGAGCAAGGCAAAGAAGAGGATGATCCGGAGTTGCAATTAAAGGTCCTATGACGCATTTACGAGCAAAGAAGTTGGAAGCTTATTTACAAGCTTCTATTCATCGTAAATTCGAGTTACATGAAGAAGAGATGAACAGCAGCCCGAGATTGGTCAACATGCTATCCATTGATGAAGAGGAAGGAAGCATGAAGACGTGAGAAGAAGAATGACGCCATTTGGACGTATGCATGAAAAGTTATACGCGTTTGCATGGGAAATCGAGAGATGCTGTTTTTCATGCAAAGGTGGCAAGATTAATTATAACATGGGCAACGAATTTAATAACTTAATTCAGCCCATTTTTATGATTAATTAAGTCCAAATAGGCGAGAATTTTGAAGGCCCAAAATTAGTTGGGATTTATCCTTATCTAGTTAGATTTAGATAGATTTTTGTTATCTTATTTTTGGTATCTTTTGATTTCATCCTAGTTTAATTAGAATTAGTGTAAGATCGATTTTTATCACTTAATTAGGTCTAATTTTCATTCCCTATGTTACCTATAAATAGGCACACCATGTGACACTTTAAAAGTTAGACAATTGCAAGAAATAAAGAGTTATTCTCAATCTGTCTCACGATCCTTCAGTTGATCAAACTTTTACCTACAATTCTATTGTTCTAGAATCAATAATCTTAATCAAGTTCTTCAGGGTTAATCGTGACTTGGGAGAATTGCTATCCGGAGAAGTTAGTCGTGCGCGTTCGAGTTATTCAACACGGGTTCGCCGAGCCTAGCCGATCCTTCTACCCTCATTGCCGCCGAGTTTTCTACCTCCAGCAACAATGTCCGCCGTGTTCCTAGCGATCTTCGCCGTGAGTCCAGCCTCTCAAGGGTGTTCAACGTGTTCATCATCGAGTCCTTGTTCGTCTCAGCGTATTCTAGTAAGTTCTAGTTTTAATTCGAGTCCTTCGAGTTCGCCCCTTTTCTCTTCATCTTGGTATTATGTTTTTCTTGGTATTGTCATAGTCTAAGGTCGTTAGTTCGAGTCTAATTCAGGTTGTTATTCGTATATTATCGAGTCTAAATTGTTCGTTTAGTTGAGTTGTAATTTAATTCATTATCGTGTCATATTGTTTTCTTACGTATCCGACATTGTTCCGTTCCTTGCTTCCGCATCCTTTCATCCGTGTCGTATCCCATAGGTCCCGGGTCACATCATGGATGAGGATTCCGGCACAGATGAGGACTCTCCTCTTGACGTCACGCAAACATTCAGTAAGATTTTCTATTCTGAAGGGACTAAGAAATCCCATGCTCTTTATGTTAAGAGAACTCTTAAGGTTGAGAAAATGATAGATGTTCTTAGCTTTAAGAAATATGGGATCTATGTGTTTCTTAAGGAGAGAAGTTTATGGAAATCTGTTACATCGCTAATGTCATATGATCCTGATGTTATTCATGAATTCTATGCTAACATCATTTCTGATATGGGAGATCCCTCTAAACTGTGTTTTGGAACTGTGTATGTTAGGGATAAAATCTATAAGTTTTCCCCTAATGTTATTAACACGTTTCTTGAGTTGGGCAATGAGGATACAATCATGTCTTTGGATTTGATTGATGATGTGGTGAATGTTATTACTAGAGGTTTGGTTCCAAAATGGCTCAACAAAGTGCCTACTTCCAAGTTAACATTCTTTTACTCAGTGTTAGACAAGCTTGCAGTGTGCAATTAGCTGCCCACATCAAATGCCTCTGTCATTACAGTTGCTCAGGCCATTCTCCTGTACAAGATAGGATATCAGCTTCCTTTCAACCTTGGGGCATACATTTTTTATGCTACTTTGAAGGCTGCCTCTAAATCAAGTTCCTCCAATTTACTTTCTTTCCCATGTTTGATCTATGGGATCCTGAAGAGCCAAGGGTTAAAGGAACAGAAAACGAGTGTGATGTCTGAGCAGTCCACCTTCTCTATAATGAAGCCCAAAGGGAATGATGACAGGATCATTGATCTTCCCTATCCTCATGATGCTGCTAATCTAGTGCCTCCTTCTGCCGAAGGTACCCCTGCTCCTTCCCAATCTGATGTCTATCCTGATGTTGCCTCCACGCCTTCTATTCCAATTGTCATGATGCCGCTGGAGTCTCTTTAACATCAAATTACCCTGCTTGATCATGTTATTGGTCAACTCACCAAGGCTTGAGATTCTTTTCTGACTCTCCTTTCTACACAAAAAGGGAGAGTGGATGATGATGCTGATGGTGATGATGCGGATGCTGGAGACATAGATGCTGGACCGAGTGTTGTTGGTAAAGCAAAGGGGAGAAAAGGTGCAACCAAAGGAAATAGGAAGATGATGTGATGCCTAGTGTTTAAGCTTCTGAATTTTAAAACTTTTCTAAAATAATTTTTAATGTTTTCTGTTTTTGAGTGTGCTGGACACACGGTTTTGGTATGCATTTTATGCATATCTTATTTTTGGTTGTTGAATGCAATTTATAATTGTGTTCTTGATTATATATGCTTATTCAGTTTTTTATATTCATGACATATCATTAAGATAAGGCATATTGACTTTGTTCTGAGATATTGATTGTTCAATATGTCTTTATTATTGTATGTTGAACATTGAGTTCAACATTGTTATTATGTGTTGAATGTTCAGTGAACTTTCTGTTCAGCATTGATTTTATAATAAGGTATGTCCCTATTATATGATGATCTAACTAAGGAGGAGTAACCCTTAAGGGGGAAATTTTAAGATCTCCATTTTCCGCTGCGACTCTAATTGTACAAAATACATTGAGTTGTATGTTTTGTGCAAAAAGGCTAAGATTAAGAGGGAGATTGTTGAGTGTTGTATCACATTGAGGTTCAATGTTGCACTTGATGTCAGACAGACTCCCTACGACATCGTCTGTGACATAGTCGTAACTAATCTTATCCTTTCCTAGTTTTATTTATTATTTTAATGAATAAAATAATTTTATATATCTTAAAATATATGTGTATATAAATGGATATATACATATTAGATATATTATTTAAATAGAGTTTGACAAAGTCAAAACTCTATCTCCTATTTTTTAGGTCTAGCGGTTTTTCTATTTATTTCTTTTTCTTTTTCAGAAAATTATATTTGCTGGATATTTAGAAAAAGAGTATGAACGTGGGGAAGCTTTCAACCACACCTTGGAGGCGGTTTCTTCCATATACGGTGAAGTCATGGAGTGGAGCGGTTATCGTCAATCCATGTTCAAGAAAGAGAAATCGTGGACCTTATTGGATTCAAGTGAAGAGCATATTTAAGAAGCATGGTCGACACTTGAAGACTTATTCAAGCTCAATCAATTTTCCGCTGCGTGAAGATTGAAGAAAGCTTGAGTCACAAACTTAGTATAGGTTTCGTTCTTCGTTCCTTCTTCTATCTTAATGTTTGTTATTGTTCAATCCTTTCACGGAATAGATTGTACAAATTAGGATAGATAGCAAGGTTGTGAAAACTTTACTAGTTTGTTTACAAATTGACGGGATGTCAATTTGTTTGTTTTAGTTTATATACAAGTTGACGGGATGTCAATTTGTATGTTGTAGTTTGTATATGAATTGACGAGATGTCAATTTGTATGTTGTAGTTTGTATATGAATTTACGGGATTTCAATTCGTATGTTGTAGTTTGTATATGAATTGACGGGATGTCAATTTATATGTTTTAGTTCTTTTTAGTAATAATCTAGATAGGAACCTGTAAATGTTGCTGAAGTGTTGAGAGCCTTCGCGTCCAACATTGACAACTTGAAAATTTTATACTCATAGTAGTATAATTTCGCCCTGTGGCAATCATACACATGTTGTGTGTGATTTAAAAATTATATCGTGTATCCTTGTGTATTTTATTTCCATCATATTTGTGTTAAGATAAGTTGTGTTTACTGTCTTTAACATTGAGTTTGACATTACGAATCTGTGTCTAATTTCAGTGTTTGTGGCAATAAATTTCAACAGATATAAATTTGGTAAAATATCATTAACTATTAAGTGAAGTATGATTCGATATATATATCTGGTGAAGTATCATTAATTGTGTGTGAAGTATCATTAATTAGGGATGAAGTATCATTAACTCGGAAGTGGAGTATAATATGATATTATTGATGATGAAGCCGTGAAAGGTCTTGAAGAACTATATCCGGAGATGCTATTCAAAGGTCCAATTACGCGTATGAGAGCCAAACAATTTCAAGGTTATGTTCACATGTTAATCCGAAGAACGATTGAAGTTGGAGAAGAAGAAATTGGACGCGGCCCCAAATGGATTTTATCATTATCAATTGAAGATGAAGATCTAGATCACACCATGGAAGATATAAAGAGAATAAGTGCACATGTGCATGTGCATGAAGAGTTGAAGTGCGTCAACCCATCGGTATACCCAAACCGACTAGTTTCGGTCGGTATGCCCATACCGAGTAGTTCCGGTCTTGTTAGTTTTTATTTAGACTATAGTGTTATTTTTATTTAATTTAGACTATAGTTTAGAGCAGATTTTTATTAATTATTAGTCAATTTTCATCCATTACTTGATAGGGTTTGACTAGAATTGTATTTAAGGCAATTTCCTACCTTGCATAGAATTCTAGTTTAGGTATCTTCCTAGTATAGTTAGAGATCCCTTTTGGATCAATTTTTTAGGCCTTTTAGCTTATTATTTTCGTGGCTTTTAACCCTATAAATAGGGGAACCATGTTACATTCATACTTTAGACTATATTTGAATTATTAAGCCTTTGCTTTCAATATCGTCTCAACCATTTAAATCTTTTGTGAGTTTAGATATCAAAATTCATACTCTTAGATTTAGCAACTCTAAGTTTTACAAAGGGAATTCGCCGTCCACGTTCGAAGGATCGTCGGAGACTCGCTATCGAAGATCAACTTAAAGAATTTGGCCTTGTGTACGTTCGAGATTCAAGGCAACTTTCGGGTTGTGATTCACATCGACAATACATCATCCATTGCCACCGATCGACGCCATCCAAACCTCATCAACGTTCGTTCCATTCTAGCCCTTGTTCGTGATCAATTCATCATCGTTCGTTTAATCCGTAAGTCCGTTTCATCTCTAACATATCCTATCTACTCTAGCCCTTCTTCACCTATACCTCACGTACTAAACATCCTCAATATTCTCATCCCTATTCTCGTCCAAAACAACCCCTTTTTTGTTTGGATTAGTGTTATTTTGTGTGTCATTGTCTAGGTATTTTAGTTGAGTCTTAGTCACCTAGATAATCGAGTATAGATCCCTTACTTCACCGACGTAGTTTCAATCCTTAGCTTTCGCGTGTTTTGTGTCTCGTCGTGTCATTTAGCCCCGGGTCACATCAATTGATGATTAAACATTAATTATCAAATCAATAATAGATAAATGTCATTAACTATGAGTGGAGTATATCATTAACTCAAGTATCATTATTTATGAGGTGAAATATTATTAACTCACATATGAGTATCATTATTTATGGCTAAAATATCATTACCTGTGAAATGAAGTCTCATTACTATGGAAAAAAGTATCACTAATTGTAGAAGAAAAGTATCACTAATTGCAGAAGAAAGTATCACTAATTAGAAAGAAAAGTATCACTCATTGCAGAAGAAAGTATGATTAATTAGAAAAAAAGTATCACTAATTGCAGAAGAAAATATCACTAATTAGAAAGAAAAGTATAACTAATTGTAGAAGAAAGTATCACTAATTAGAAAGAAAAGAATCAGTTCAAACATATTGTAATTCAAAAATTGAATCATTAGCTACATAAAAGAAAATGTTGCAATTCAAAAATTGAACATGATAGTGAGTAGTAATTACTCATTATATTATTCATGTTTCATTTTTTATTACTAGTGATATTTACTTCATAATTAATGATACTTCTCTGTTGTTAATTTAATAATTAATGCTTAATCATCGGTAATTTTCATTTTAATGAAAATATACATTTTATCTGGTGAAGTATCATTAACTGTGATGTGAAGTTTCATTAATTATGGATGAAGTATCATTGACAAAATCATTATAAAAAAAATACAAAAAAATAAGAAGGAAAACTACCAAAGAAGAGGAAAAAAAACTGCCAAAGAAGAATGAAAAAACTACCAAAGAAGAAGAAGAAAAAAAAAGAGAAAACACATTTCTGGAAAAGGAAGAAAAAAAGAGAGAGAACATGTTTCTAGAAAAGAAAAAAAACACACAGAGAGAGAACACGTTTCTGGAAAAGAAAAAAAAGAAATTAAAAATTGAATATAAAAAAAGGTGTAGCGCCCCGATCCCGAAAGATCGTGAAAATGGACACCACGGGGGTGGGAATTAAGAAGCGGGAAAGAAATGGGGTAATTAAATTAATGACGGGGTGTTAATTCAAAAGGATTAATGTTTGGAATAAAATTTAACAACCGAGTATGCCAAAGAAAGGTTATGTCTTCCGGAAAATTAGACAGCATAACCTCTGTAACTAGAGCGAATCCCCGTTTATGACAGCTTATAAGAGAAGAATGGAAGCTGTAACAATTCAATAAGCCATTTCATAGGCCAAACAAAAACAAATAACCAGATACCAACAATCAATAGACCTATTCATAGGTCAACAAAAGAAACAGACACCAATATGTTGAACAAATGAAGCCCTTCCATAAGCTAAAATGAATGATCAAATAGACATAACGAAAGACGAGCTTCCTCCCTTTGGAATAATTATGTAGTTAAGCATATGATACATGTTAACTAGGAAGTCAACAAATGTTCAGAATCAGAGAAGCAGAATCATATCAATAAAATATCAAGATCAGAGTTCTTAGCATTTAGCAAAAGAATATCATAAGTACGAAAGCTCAATTCTTAACAGAATACTAACAAAAAGGGACAACGGAAAAATATGTAAATCATAATAGCCCATATCTCAGCCTCGTCAGCTCCACGCGCCAGCCTACTGACCTGAAAATATTTGAAAATATTTTGGCTGAGTACTAATGCATTCGGTGGGCAAGTTTTGACAATTCAAGTTATGCAAATCATTTTGTTAAAGTAATCTATCTGTGTTCATGCAGGTAGTGAAGCTTAGGAGGTTTAAAAGTTGGAAGCAACCTAAGTTCACCAAAACATTTTATCGTGAAACACTTAAGAGTATAACCCGTCACTGCCCGCAACCCAAACTACATCACCAGCACATAACGTTGAGTATGTCCATAGTATACCCAAAGAGTATAACCAATAAGTGTTTCATTTTAGTCTCACCGACAAGGAGTAGGGCAGGACAAATAATGCATGCATACTGTAGCTACTCACATTGACACAGCGCTGGTTTATGAGACTCCGACAACATACAGTAGCACGTAAATATTTAATACAGATATTCACATATGCAATTTTAACAAAGCAGGGCTTAATAGCTCGAAAGATACAATTTGCAAAGATATAATATAGCCCACCTTTCTCGGGATTCTGAAAAGCTAACTCCTGAAGAATCAACCCTGATACTCTTTCTCTAGCTCAGCTGGTACTACAGAAGGTAAACTTTAACTTAGGATAAACACTATATTTCTGGAAATTAATCTACTATAAGCGGAACTATAATTAATTATATTCTATTCTAAAATAGATTGTGCGACTCTAGAGACCTCGAATAATTTCCACGAAGAAGGAAATAAATTCCGAAATGTTATTCTTGCTTCACTGGGATCAACTGATTTAACAGAGGTCTTTTTCCAAAACTTTGTCATTTATCCAAAGTTTACCAGATCTACGCCACGACACTTTTTAGCCACTCAAAAATTACGAAAATATTTAGGGATGATACTATATATGCCAAGACTAAAGAATGAGAATTTTAGAATTTTTCGATAACACATGCTCCCGATATAAAAATGAGTGTTTAAATTGAATAATCGATATTATTCAAAACTCGTCCGAAAATTACGAAATTTGATGGGCACATAGGAAATATTATTTGGAACAACTTTCGAGAAGAAAATTTTTCGATTTAACGACCCAAAACGGGTGAAACGGGGCAAAACCGTGAACAGTTTGGCGTCAGTTACTATTCACGTTTTCCGGCGTTTTGGCCGGTTTCCGGCCACCGGATGGAAAAGTGTTCAATATACGAAATGTAGAACATACTTAAATACAAGACATATTAAAATTTCAACTTAAAAGGATGAGAAACAGACCGAGACGAAGCCGTGCAAAGTGGCTGCTGTTTTGGTGCTTTTTCCGGCGATGGGCCGGCTCCGACGGCTTTCCGGCTACTGTAGCGGCAGCGTCGGGGCGACAGCAGGGCGGTGGTGGAGGTTTCTCCTCCTCTCTCCTCCCCTCTCTCTCTCTCTCTCTCTTGTCAATCCTCTCTCTCTTTCTTCTTCTTTTTCTTTTTTTTTTAATTATTTCCTATTAAATTAATTCAAAATGGTATGCCGAAAATGTTATTTGATAATCGAACGAGAAAATATTCCTTTTCAAATTAACTAGAAATCACCATTTATTTTACCAAAAATATTATTGGGAGTTCGTTAGATCTTTGATTAAAAATCCGAGAACACCGGCGGATTCCTTGGATCATTTTCTATTGAAAAACTCTGACGAGTCAAGTCTTGGGATGTTGCAAATATTCCCGATTAAATTAAAAATTATTATTCATGTTCTCTTTGACTGTTGGGGCTTTGATTGACCTTGAAATTAAAATATTTTAACTATAATTTTTTTTTCAATCTTAAATAGTTCATAAAGTCGCGTCTTTTATCCATTTTACTTTATCTTAGCTCCAATAATTTTTTTTAGCCTTCTAAATAGATTTAGAAAACTTTTAACTATAATCCAAAAATACGGAGTGTTACATTCCACCCTCTTTAAAAAAAAATTCGTCCCGAAATTTCCATATCCTTGAGAAGGAGTAAGAAAGTACATCCTTAGGGTTCAATACCCAACTTTTTTCACTTGTCTGCTTGGAATCCATAAGGTTCTCATACTTTAGATTGATTCTCAACCATTAGCCCTCTGTCCGGTTTTTTCCTGATTATATACTTCTTTGAAGAGTCTATACCCGTTCTGCTTCTACAGACAGATTTATCCTCCCGAAATCTTGCTTCATCTTATTCTTTAAAATATTAAGGTTTGACCTTCTCGTGCTTTGAAATGTATTCCCGATGCAACTCAATATTTAAATTTCTCGTTGTACTCTTTTGGTTTCATCAAAGTGGTAATCCAACCGTCCTATTACCATTGGTTATCGCTTGCATAAAGATCGCACATCTAGATTTTATCTGCAAGCTCAGAATTTACTTGTCATCATCCATTGGATCGTCTTAAACGTTATGAATTAGGAAATTACTTTTGAAATGCACTTTTGACTTTGGAGAGCCCCAACTGGCACTACTTCGATTCCATTGCCCACTACGTAATACTATCACTCGTTCTCCCGACGATACACTTAAGGGAATATTTCTATAAGATATCTCCTCTATTTGAGGACCCACACTCGACTTCTATGAGTGGGAGTATAAGAAAACAAATACCTTTGAGTGAGAATTTTATCTGATCAACAAAAGCTGGAAGAGAGGTAACACTAGGTTATTTATACCAAAAATATTACCTTTTTAGTGGATTTATAACTCGAAGGGTTCTCACATTTTACAAAGATATATGAGAATAAGAAAAGAAAATCAACGCTTAAGAGCTGAGAACCATGCTGAAATATTTTCATAAAGACGTCAGCATAGCCTAACAAGGAAATGCCATTGCTAATTCTTGATGATCAAAGAAGTATCATCCAAAAGATTTCAAATTATCCACGAGGATAAAATCAACGAATCCCAAATGGTATAAATGGAGAATTTCAAATGATATAAAGCTGTTAAAGGGAAATTGATTTAATTAACAAGAGAATAAATCAATTTCAAAAGAGAATGAATAAATTGATTCTATTGACACGAGAATGAATAAATAGACTCATAAAAACTTCCTATCATAATGAAACTCTCAATCTATCAAACACTAGGTCTATCTTCTAAACGATCTTCTTCAGGTTCTCCTTCCTTCTTTCTTGAACTTCACGCACCTTATTTTTTTTTATACGAGGTTGCTACGATAAAGCACGAGTCAGCTAGACTTTGCACCGGCTGGAAAAGCGACGTCTCGGGAATCACTTTCTACCCATTGGAAGGATACGAGAGAACGACTTGATCTATGATACCTCCTAGACTCAAAATAGTTTGACTTAACTTCTCTTGGAAGTTGAGTAGAACACCGGCAAACATATCTTTAAATTAATTTGGCTGCAATCGTGACGACCATCTTTACCCTCATTCTAAAAATCGATCTAAAACAAGTTACAAATCTTGGGCATGAAACACGTCAGGGCCTCGATTGGCCATCCACTGCGGTGAAGAGCTTTCTATTGGAGGAACGAATCTTTATTCCATGTAATCGCAACAGAATCGTTAAACAAGACTCCTAAGTTGAAAGCTTGTATAGGGATTTCTTGAACTTGCAATAGATCCGCAATCTGATAACTGGCCTATAAATCAATTACTCATTTACTTGCTTCTGGTTCGAAGTTCAAGCTTTATAACCTCATCTCCACAGGGAGGTATAAAAGGTGGTGATCGGTCTACCTCAATATTTTACTCAGGTGACAATTCTGATGTTGAACCTTGTTTGTAGCAGCCATCATCATCTAACATATCTATCCACGAAAATTGCTAGTCTCTGATGTGAAATAACTTCTTGAATTCTTACAATTGTCTGAATTATTAATGTCACATGGTACTCCTATTTATAAGAGATAATTATGAACGAAAATTAACCCTAAAATCTAATAGAAAATTTAAAATCTAAGAGTTCTAGTCAAACTAGAATAAAATCAAAAGTTACCAAAAATAAGATAAGAAAAATCTATCTAACTCTAACTAGATAAGGATAAATCCCAAATAGATTTTGGGCCTTCTAAAACTCGCCACATATGGACTTGGGCCTCTTCTTTAACGTGTTGGACTATTATTGGATGAATCCACACGTTATCTTCAATATCAACCTAGTCAGCATGCCCATACCGACTGTCTTCATGCACTCTGGTAATTATGCCCATACCGACTGTCTTCATGCCTTCCTTCTTCATCATTAATTGATAGCATGTTGACCAATCTCGGGCTGAATATTTGATCTTCAAGTATTGTTCCTCAAATCTTGATTTCCAATCTTTGATGGCCCTCATTCTAACAATCTTCAGACCTTTGAATGATAGCTCCGGATTTAATTCTTCAAGGCTTTTCAGGATCATATCACTAAGATGCCAAAGATAGGTTTGATTCAATTCCGAAGGATCTTTTCTTTTATTAGAGTTTGTGATCGATGTATTCCATAATTGAGTTTGCGTAGTGTTTTGCATAGAATTAAGAATATAAAGATGTCCATCCAATGTGCCAGAACAAATAAAATGTTTACCACTAATGATAACAACCTTGCTATCAAAAGAAACATAATATCCATTCAAAAACAACTTGGAAACAAAAATAAGGCTCCGCCTAAAATTCAGCACATAAAGACAATCTTTTAAAACTAGAG
Organism: Perilla frutescens; assembly: GCA_026008535.1. NCBI lineage: Eukaryota > Viridiplantae > Streptophyta > Magnoliopsida > Lamiales > Lamiaceae > Perilla > Perilla frutescens. The sequence goes on from BRKX01000019.1 coordinate 39,774,333, forward strand.
TTCTATCACTACTGAAAAGTAAAATAACGTCTCCCACTGCAACAGCAGCCACTTTCGTAGCATTGCCCATGTAGACGGTAACCTCGTTCTCACTCAGCTGCCTTCATTCCAGGAACCCCTGCATAGACATGCAAACATGATTAGTAGTTTCAGTATCTACTATCCATGACTAGGTAGAACAAGTAGCTAAACATGTTTCTACAACTAGAGAGTGAGATATAAAATAAAATTTTATTTTTTCTATTACATTAAAACAACATAATAAAATAAAATTCCTAGACATAATCCACGGATTTTCTCATGTATCAAAATCACGTAACCAAACCGGCATACGACCAACATACATTCAACAATAAAATTAAAATCATACATCACAATATTAAAGGAGCCATGATAATTGGTATCACCTGCAAACATTTAACAGTCTACAAATACAACTACCAAAATTACATGATAAACATAAATTATCACATGATATCTACACATGATATTATTTTCGAAAATTACATTAAAATAAATTAAAATTTTGAAAATAACAACAAGATATAATTTGGAAATTAATTACAATTATCTACCAAATTAAATATCATTATACTAAAAAATTACCTTAAGAATAAATTTAGAAACTAATTAAAATTATCCACCAAATTTATACCTTAAATTTTCGAAACCCTAATTTAATTAAACTTGAAAATTTTGATACTAATAAAAAATCTATTCCAATTAATTATTTTGGAATCGAAAATTACCAAGAACTAAGCATGAAAGTTTTGATCCTCTTCAAACAATTTCCAAATTTAAACCTAATATTCGAAAACCCTAAATAATCTAAACTTGGAAATTTTGATATTAATCAAAAATCCATTCCAAATTAATTAGGTGATGATCGAAAATTACTAGAATAAAATTATTGAAATTTTGATCCTCTTCAAACACTTCACAAAATTAAAATTCTATTTTCAATCCCTTTGTGATTAGAATTAGGTAACTTTTGATATATACCAAAAATTACCTTAACCAATTCTAATGTCCCACATTTTTTAAAATTCCATAAGCATCAAACAAGAAAATTTTGATATGGATCAAAATTCTATTCCAAATTCAATACATAATTTTCAAAAATTATGGATAAAAATTTATGGAATTTTAAACATCAAATTTCAAAAGATTTGATACTCAAATTTTCGAATCCTTACAAAATAAAATCTGAAAATTTGTTGAACATCAAATATCATCTCAAATCTTTATTCCATGAGGAACGAAAAATGCCTGTAGAATAAAATCAAATTTTCTGAATTCATTACAAAATTTATCCAATTTTGAAACTACAAGAAATCGAAATTCGAACAACATTAAATCTGAAAATTTAGAGACATAAAATTTAGCTACAAGTTTAATGAAAATTTTTGAAACTTCCTAGGATTAAAACTAGAGCAGTGCCAAAACCAGCTCTGATACCAGTTGTTGGGGTTTTTTCGAATTGAACCACCGCAGGATCTAATTGGTTGCTCATTAATCCTAGTGTCATACATATCAAATTTTATGTCTTCATATGAAATTAATTAAAACCAAATTGAATTAACAACATAGCAGTTTTCGATACTAATTAAAGCGGAATGATAGAAATCGAAAATCACTTACAAATTCAAGAGGGGTTGCAGACAAGATTAAATGTCTAATCTTGTTGTTGTATAGATGTATGATCGGTGCCCCACTTCTCATCAATTCGACTCCTTGATCTTCTACTGTATTCCCGGACTGTGTTTAGATACATGGTGGGCTGTATACTACTAAACATGGTGTGAATACTATAGGGATCAAGAGAACACAAAGAGGGGATGAAATTACTTGTGTAATTTTTATCCACCCTTGTTAATACATAATGGGGTGGGCGAAAATTCACTCCATGCCCTGAAAGGCTTGGGCCTCTCACTCTTGTTCCATCCCCAATCCACTTCAGTCATATTGGGCTACAACAGGGATCTAGAAAAATATTAAATTGGTATAATAGATTTATTTAATTTCCAATATATAATAAACATAGGATATAATTAAATGCATCAAGTATTATTTTTATTCCACTAAAGAAATAATACTGACTTACTAATTTAATACATATTTCTGAATATGCTTCTTTCTTTAGTTCAGTCATTCTTCATGTTTAAGATATAATGTCCATTAATTAATTAAGTGAGCTTCTGACAACTATAATTAATTAACTGTTTGTTCCTTGAGTAGTACCACACAAGATTTATCATGTGTGGAATAAATTCCACATGCAGGGTTTCACATAAACTATGTGCTTCCTCAAGGGGACATCATCAACCTGGCGCACTAGGACACGGTGACCATACCTGTTGCATGACACATCATATATATATATGATACTGCCCAAGATATCGAGTTTATTGATTCTATCTGAGAATCTCACCTATTGATAAGTCAAAGTAATATCTTAACATATATATGCTCGCCAATACATATGGCTGAAGAACCCGAACTATGTGGATCTTTATTCTCTCATTTAAGGTCAGAACAGAGTAGAGATCGTCTCCTTAAAAGGATATGCTCCCCATCCAGAATCTCACTTTTCTTTTCTTAAGTTTATGTCATTAAACATCTCTCTCCCACTCTCTGAAAAATTTACCGTTGCTTGTAATTTTTTTTCTTTCTATAGTTATTTCTTCTTTCATTCTATACACCATATGGCTCCCAAAAGAAAAAACCCCTTCCAAACTAAAAAACAGACCTGGAAAGGTCACATATGTTGAAAGAACTTAGGATGAAGACACGGTCTTGATGATTTCGACAGACAAGTCATGGGACTTGATTCTAAAAGGCAGAAAGTGTCCAGAAGACTATGTGATGAAGAAGATGAATCTGGAGACTCTGAAGATTGATATATTGAGGAATATCACGGAAGTGATGATGAAGAGGTCATCTCCTATAAGGAAGAAGAAGCAAAGGTTGCGTCTTCTAAGAAGGTCAAGAAGAGAAAGCCATTAAAGCTTGATGATCTGATCAAACAAGTGACACAAACCTACAAGCCCACTACCGCTAAAGCTCGGACAAAGAGCCATGTCAAGAAGAAAACCACTGCAAAGAAACCAAAGAAGATTGTGGAAGAGGTTTCTAGAAACCTTGATCGAGAAGCTGAGAAAACTTCTACTGTTATAGATGAACCTATCCTAAAAGCTGCTGTAGAACCGACCATTAAAACTTCTGCTGTTATAGATGAACCTATCCTAAAAGCTGCTGTAGAACCGACCATCAAGAAGAGCAAGCCATTAAAACTTCTGCTGTTATAGATGAACCTCTCACTCAGAACTACAGGTTATCTGCTAAGAAAGATACTATCAAGAAGGGAAAATCCAAGATCATTCATATATTTGTGGTTGCTGAAGATCCAGAAGAAGAGATTCAGAGCTCTTCTTGTAATAGCCCGGTCCCGAAAAGGATAATTAAGTGGGGACGGGGTGTTAATCCAAAACAGATTAGTGTTTGGAATATAATTAACAAATGAGTATGCCAAAAATAGGATATGCCCTTCGAAAAGTCAGACAGCATGACCTCTGTAACTAGAGCAAATCCCCATTTATAAACGGCTTATAAGAGAAGAATAGAAGCTGTAATAATTCAATAAGCCCTTTCAAAGGACATACTAGAGAAAATAAACAAATACCAACAATCAATAGACCCATTCATAGGTCGACAAAGGAAATAGACATCAATATGCTGAACAAATAAAGCCCTTCCATAGGCCAAAATGAAAGATCAAGTAGGCAAAACAAAGAATGAAGCTTTCTTCCGTTAGATTAATGACAAATGCATCATATAGTTAAAGCATAAAGACATGCTATAACTAGACATCAACATGATTCGTAATCAGAGAAGCGGAATCATATCAAGAAAATACCATAAGTAATCAGAGTAGCAAGAAACATAGTGGGAATAATACTGTAACTTCTTTATGAGAAAACTTCTTTGATAAACTTTAGAAATATCCAATTCATAACTGGCGGTATATGGAGAGGAAAACGCAAAAGCCCTCTCCATATCTGCAAAACCTTTTACTTCTTTTCCTGGCGCCCTTCCTGGCTCAAACCTGCTGTCTACTGCACTCTGAGGCATGCCTTAGGATAAGAGAGGGTTTACCTCAAATATCCCACCGAATATGCGAGGGGGTTACCCAGCAGTGACTCCCTAGTGATCAAAAGATCACAACCTGGTGACCTAAAGGCCACAACCTGGTAACCCGAAGGTTACAATCCATGAGTATGCGAGGGTATTACCCAACAGTGACTCCCTAGTGATCAAAAGACCACAACCTGGTAACCCGAAGCTTACAACATGATAATAATCATCGTTCCTTAAGCTCAATATCCTGTTTTACAATCATTTAATCTCAACATTCAATCCTCAACATTAATCCTCAAAATTCATTCATAACAAACAAACCTCAATGTTCAATCCTCAACATCAATCCTTAATATTCAATTCTCAACATTCATTCATGCTACCATAGATCATAACCTAGAATGAATCATCTAGGTCCAATTTCTCAATCAATTATAGAGCCTCAACACCTATAAGGGATACTATAGTCAACCTACAAGGCATCATTCATTTAACCAAAGCTTCCTCATCATTATATCAATTTCCAACAATTAATTCTATGATCATGATCATTTATATCTCATATCAACAAATCATATCATATTAAATTATGCTAGCATCCATAACATATCATTCTCAAGAGCTCAAATAACAATTCATATAATCAATTCCCATAGCATAATAACTTCATGTACAGAGACTAATCAGGCAGAGCATAAAATCATTTAATTGGATATTTCGATTTTCCTAACATGCTCCTAGAGCTCACTAGCTCAAATAATAGATGAGTATAGTATTACCCACCTTGATCGTTATTCTTGAGATGAAACAACAAGCTGCAATTCCCTCCTTAATTCCTTCGGGGTTCGGCTTGTCTTATAAAAGTCGATTATCGACTTAACGATCTATTCGAAGATCCTAGAACCCAAAATCATAAAAAAAATGGAATTCCTTGACTACGACTCCTCTACGGATTGCACATTTTTAGACATGTCTAATCGACTCGGCCTAAACATGAGGCATGCTTAAAATAATAATTTAAGATCGACCAAGTCAAAAGATTGGCGAAAGACAACGCCCCGATGCTTTTACCCTTTTTTGACGCTTTTACCAAAAATTTAACAACACCTTATAATCATCCAAAAATCATGAAATAATTTGAGTATATCCTATATCATAACAGCAGCCAAATATATAAATTCGGGATTTTTTCGACGACCTTTGATTTCAAAATAAAATCCGAATTACTTTCACGCTTTAGGTAAAATTCCAAATGACGGGATACTCGAAAATAAAACTCAACGTCAAGCTATCCCAACATAAAATAATATTTCGAACAACTTTCCAGTTGAAACTTTTTCGATTTGGGACCTCAAAATGCCCCAAAATCCTAAAATACCGAAACTGATCGGTAACCGGAGCAGATTCCATTTTCCGGCGATCTGGCCCATTTCCGGCCATCGGATGACATTGACATCAAAAGTCCAAACGTAGAGCACTTAAAGATACACGACATACTAAAATTTCAGCTCCAAAGGAGAAGAAACGAACCGAAACGAGACGTCGGAAGATGGCAGTTGAGCGGAGACAACGACGAGCAACAGCGGCGGCCTTCGTCTCCGGCGATGGCAGCGGCGCTCCGGTGGCTTTCCGGAGACCTGACACCTTCCCAGCCACCTGCTAGCTACTGTTCCGGTGACCCTTTGGCCGGAAGCCTTCCCTCTCTCCCGATCTCGCCCTCTTGGCCTCTCATCTCTCTCTCAATCTCACCCTCGATCTCTCTTCTCTCTCTTTCCCTCTTTCTAAACTTAGCCCCCAAGTTTCTCTCTCTCTCTTGCCAAAATGGGGATCCAAACGTGGGGTGGGGGGCTGATATATATATAGGGAAAATTAAGGCTTCCCCTAGAAGCTACTGCAGTGCAACAATACTGCTTACGAAATTCCAGATTCGGTTAAAAAGTGTTTTATTCGATGTTTAGATCTAAATGACCTCGTTCATGAAATCTAAAAAAATATCTGAAGGTTTGTTGGCTCGAGTACTATTGAACTAACTCGACTCGAGGTAAAGAACAAGTCGTCTTGAAGGAAGATGAAAAAAGATTCTCTTTTCAAAAATAGAATTACTATTCCACACAAGGGACAAATAAAATTCTCGAGCGTTCGATTGACCTCAGAATGAAAATCCGAGAATGCCAACGGATTCCTTGAAAAATTTCCTATAGGGTAGGCTTGAAGAAACAAGGATCGAGTTAACACATGAGATTTCATAAATTTCTGAAAATCACACTCTAACGGAAAAACACCATTCACGCTCTTACTTAATACGTTTTTCATCGCCGGGACCTCAAACGACCTTGGATTGGAAATTCGAAAACACCGGCACGCTCCTTGGGTCAACACCTTCCAAACGTGACCAAAATCAGTCATGACTGAGCTGGAATTGAAATTCTCGAAAAGATGATTTCACGAAAAATAACTCCTAAAATCGCGGTGTACAACCAAAACATCCTTACCTAGGCTCCAATTATTTTCTTAAATTTTCTAAATAGGTTCTGAAAACCTGGACTGTTACACTTCTTCTTCTGAAAAGGAAGCCTCCGCACCACAAGTTGAGAAGCTGCTCGCAAGTGCCCAGTACACTATCGAGCCCTTTGTTGTTGGATCTCCTTCTCCAGGAGTATCCATGAGGGAGAAAATCCTACAGAACTCTACCAAGAGATCTATACTTATGTCCACCAGGTCTCCAATGACCCGAAGCCAAGCCTCAGTTGAGATTCTGGGAAGCTTTCTGAAGAAATGTACTGCTGGAAGGGAGACTAGAACCAAAGCTGCTGCTGAAAAGAAGAAGGTTTGTGAAGATGTTCGTGAACAAATTGGCGGACGTTCTAGACAACTAGAAGCCATTCAATAAGAAGGTACTTCTTATGGTCTTTTTAGATCAGTTTATCATGCCTCATTATGGGATAAGGTGAAGAAGAGAAATGTCATAACTGAGATAAGGGTAGATACCTTTGTGTCAGTTGAAGCGGGTATCTATATCTTGATTGAGGCTGCTAGTTTGTTACAAACCATCTTGAAGGTTGGTGAGTATGTGTCACTGGTTGTTATTGAGTTCTACTACAACTTGACTAATAATATGGACGATCCTGCCTCAGAAAACTTTGAGAAAGTTTTTGTTAGAGGACAAATGGTGGAGTTCTCTCCAAGGTTAATTAATCAGACAATTGGATCAACTACTGAGGAGGAGTTTGAGGAAGTTGAAGACTGGGGTCTTATTGCCGCTGAACTCACAGGAGGTGAGTATGACTATTGGCCATCCAATCCCCAAACCATTCCATCAAGCAATCTGACATCTATCTACAAGGCCTTGTTCATAATTGCCATCCATGATTGGGTGCCAACCACACACAGGATAAAAGTCAATCAGAATCCAAGGAGGTTCCTAATTCACATAGGAACAAGAAAGACATTCAATTATGGTGAGTTTGTCTCCAACAAAGTGGTGAGCATGGTTGAGAGTGATCTCATCAAGGCTCATATGGTCTATCATGTGCTGATCTACAACATCATCAAGAGCCAAAGAAAGAATGTTGTCGCCAAAATGGATTCTGTCATCAAGCCCACGAAGTCTCTTGGCATCAAGGTCTCTACAGATTGTCTTCTGCTTTAAAGGAACTTCTTAGGATCCCTCTTCACAAACATGTTAGTCCTCAGAAGAGTACAAAAGAAGCACCAGCAACCTCCTCTCCAGATATCTCTACACGCGATAAAGTTATGAATCATCTGAGAGAATGCATTGCCTTCCAGGCTCAATAAACTCTGGATCATGCAACTGAAAGAACTTCTTCATGAACTTCTTCAAAATGAGGAGTTCACAAGGCTTATTACTAAAAGAGAATAATCTCTTCACTCCCTTACACTCAAAAGAAAGTGATGTAACCCGGACAAATTGTAGAGAGTATGAGAACGTGTGGAAGACTTCTAGAATCGAACGCGCCAACTAAGGATGGATTTAACCCTACTTCAAAGACTCAAATAAACACATGAACTGAATTAAATAAATCAATGACTCAAACGAATAAATAAACAGTCTAAAGCTAATTACAACACATAGACGATGACACAAAAACGGAACACAAATCCAACAAAAAAGGGGCTGTTTTAGGACAAGAATTATGGCTGGAAGTTGGTGGTATTTGGGACGTCATTTATGGGTTAAGAATGGCTAGAGAAGATAGGATATGTTAAAGATGTAAAGGACTTACGGTATTGATGGAAAACACGATGAATTGGACATGTATGGAACTGAACCCTTACGATCAACACACGCTCAGGTCTTGATGGCTTGTGGAGGCTACGGACGATGATGGTTGATGGAAGGACGTCGAGGATGATGATGGAAGAAAGTTGATGAAGTGAATTGCAACCCGATTAATCTCCGGCGTATCTTGTACGATGAAAACGAATCTCTAAGTCGTTCTTCATAGCGAGTTCACCATAATTCTTCGTATGAATTCGAACGTTCCCTTGGAATTAAGACTCAAAGTTTTTTAGGCTTCAAGAATGATAATTTTCGAGGAAAAGAATCAAAAGCTTTAACCGGTTGAGATACAAATTGAATGCAAAGGCAAATTTAATCAATAATGTCTAAAATATCAAAGTAACATAGTTCCCCTATTTATAGGGCATATTATGCACGAAAATAATAAATGAAAAGGCCTAAAAATATGATCCAAAAAGGATCTCTAACTATACTATAAAAATACCTAAACTAAAATTCTATTCAAGGATGGAAATTGCCTTAAATACAATTCTAGTCAAACCTATACTATTATGAACGAAAATTGCACTTAAAATTAATTAAAAACTGATCTAAACTATAGTCTAAATTAATTAGATAAATAATATAGTCTAGATAAAAATCAACCTTTAATTAATTGGACTAAGGGCCGAAAACAGCTCCATGCACGTCGACTTCTTCATGCACACGTGCACTTCTTCTTGCTCTGTTCTTCAACTCTTCAAGTTATATTCTCTATGGTATGATCTTGATCTTCATTAATTAATAAATTAACTAACATATAGCTGCCGTTCCCATCTTCCAATTCTTCAACTTTTTTGCAAATCAACACTTGAAAATATCCTTGTAATTTCTTCGCTCGAAGTTGCTTTATTGGACCTTTGAATTGCAGCTCGGGTTCAAGGCCTTTAATGCCTTGTATGGCTTCATCATTCCCCCCTGCTGAAGAGAATTTGTCCTCGAATTTGGCTCATCAACAAACGGAGATAAATCAACAACATTGAAAGTTGAAGAACATTTATACTCACCAGGAAGATCAATGCGGTAAGCATTGTCATTTACACGACTCAGAACTATGAAAGGACCATCTCTACGTGGTGACAACTTGGACTTCCTCAGATTTAAAAATCATCCGGGACTCAAATGAATCCAAACGCGATCTCCGGGCTGAAATATAACTTGCTTGTGTCGTACGTTTTTAGATTTGGCCGTGTGCTTCTCTTTGTGCTCAATGCGAGCACGCACTCTCTCATGCATCTCCTTAACTTGCTTAGCTCGTCTCAAACCTTTAACACTTGTTAGATGCTCAACAGGTAAATGTAACAAATCAGTAGGCGTTAACGGATTAAATCCATAAACAACTTCAAAAGAAGACATATTAGTAGAAGAATGTACCACACGATTATATGCAAATTCAGTGTAAGGTAAAGACTCTTCCCAAGACTTTAGATTGTTTTTAATTAAGGATCTAAGTAATGTGCCTAAAGTGCGATTCACAACCACAGTTTAACCATCGGTTTGTGGATGACATGCAGTAGAAAACAACAACTTAGTCCCTAATTTTCCCCACAAAACTCTCCAAAAATGTGCTAAAAACTTGGAATCCCTATCACTAACAATAGTTTTAGGAATATCATGCAATCTAACTACATGCATAAAGAACATATTGGCAATATGCACAACATCATCAGTTTTTCTACATGCAATGAAATGCGCATTTCAGAAAAACGATCAACAACCACAAAAACAGAATCCTTACCCGATCTAGACCTAGGTAAACCTAAAATAAAATCAATAGATAAATCAATCCAAGGTGCACTAGGGTGGGCAGGGGCGTGTATAAACTAAATGGATGTGAAGTAGACTTGACCTATGGCAAGTAACACATCTACTACACACATGCTCAATATCTCTCCTCATATGCGACCAATAAAAATGCTCATGCAGTATGCTTAATGTTTTATTCACACCAAAGTGACCCATTAAACCTCCCGCAAGCGATTATAACACAAGTAGCTCACGCATAGAACAACTAGGAATGCATAACTGAGAACCACGAAATAAAAATCCATTATGCACGTAAAACCCATCAAAAGACTTAGAATTTTTCAAACACTTATCAAAAATCAAAGTAAAGAATGGATCACATGCATATAGACTTTTAATTGACTCAAAACCAAGATCTCTAGCATGCATGAAGTTCAGCAACGTGTACCGTCTAGATAGGGCATCGGCTACAATATTTTCTTCTCCTTTCTTGTATTTGATGACGTATGGGAAAGACTCAATGAACTCGACCCATCTCGCATGCCTCTTGTTCAGATTTTACTGCCCTTTCAAATGCTTTAAGCTCTCAAGTCCGTGTGAATCACGAACTCCTTTGGCCACAGATAATGCTGCCAAGTCTCCAATGATCTCTTCAATGCGTACAACTCTTTGTCATAGGTAGAATAATGCAGAGCTGCACCATTTAATTTCTCATTGAAGTAGGCGACTGGACACCGTTCCTACATCAAAACAACACCAATACCTATCCTGGAGGCATCACATTCAATCTTGAAAACCTTATCAAAATCAGGTAAATACAAAATAGGTGCATGACATAAAAGATGCTTCAAACGTGTAAATACTTCATGTTGTGCTTTACCCCATTCAAACTTACGATCCTTCTTACTTAGCTCAGTAAGAGGTGCGGTAATGCTAGAAAAATTGCGCACAAAGCGACAATAAAATTCGACAAGGCCGTGAAAGGATCGAACCTCCGTGGCTGACTTGGGCATTGGCCATTCTTCAATCGCTTTGATCTTAGAACGGTCAACCTCAATACCACGTATACTCACAACAAAACCAAGAAATACAACCTTATCTAAACAAAAAGAGCATTTAGACAGATTTCCATACAACTTGGTTGTTCTCAGAATATCAAAAATGCGCCTAAGGTGTGCTAGGTGCGCCTGTGCATCGTGACTGTAAATAAGGATATCATCAAAGTACAAAACTACAAATTTCCCAATCACATCATGCAAAACATGGTTCATTAATTTCATAAAAGTGCTCGGTGCATTAGTGAGACCAAAATGCATAACTAACCACTCATATAAACCATGCTTAGTCTAAAAGCTGTTTTCCACTCATCCCCTTCAAGCATTCTAACTTGAAAATAACCAGAACACGAATCAATTTTAGAAAAAATTTTAGAACCGTCATCAAGATATCATCTAATCTAGGGATAGAGAATCGATACTTCACTGTTATTTTATTGATGGCGTGGCAATCCATGCACATTCTCCACTCGTTGTTCTTCTTCGGCACTAGAATGACTGGAACTGCGAAGGGGCTCATCGACTCTCGAATCTGCTTCTTCTCAAGCAACTTTTTCACTTGTCTGTCAATTTCCTTGGTCTCTTTAGGGGACGTCCAGTATGTTGGTCGATTTGGCAAGATGGCGCCGGGCTGGAAATCGATTTGGTGCTCAATTTCACGAACTGGAGGTCATCCACTTGGAATCTCTTCCGGGAACACATCCATGAACTCCTCTAAAAGTGGCTGCACAATACTAGGCAAAGAAGAATCATAAATAGAACTACTCTTATAAGATAAAAGAACAAAAGGTAAACCTACTTTTAATACTTTTTCTACGCCTTTCACTGAAATAAACAAGCTGCGGTTTTGAGCTTTCTTTGCAACTGATCCAGATGAATTACCACTCACAAGGAAATCATTGGAGTACAGTTTAGGGGCTGAAGAAGTAAAAGTGGCGGCCTGCTCGGGGGTCTTAGTTGATTAGGTGCCGTTGGCGGCAATCCGGGCTGCGGCTGCAGTTTCCTTTGCTCTCTCAGCTCTAAACCTCTCTTGCATGAATCTTTGATCCTCAGCAACGGCTTTAGTGTAGTAGTTCGTCCGTCTCTCTCCATGACGTACTTGTTTGCAAAGCCATCATGAACCGTTTATCTATCAACTGCCATGGTCTTCCGAACAATATGTGTGCTGCATCCATAGGAATAACATCGTAAACAACAGAGTCAGAAAATTGAGCAATAGAGAATAAGACACTTACCTAAGCCGTTACTTTGATCTCTCCTCGATCCGTAAACCAATGCAACTTGTACGGCTTCAGATGCTTGATGGTGGTCACTGCTAATTTGTCAATTGCATACTAGCTAATGACGTTGATCACACTCCCACTGTCTATTATCATCGAGCAGGTCTGATCTTGGATAGTAACACGTGTGAAAAAGATGTTCTCATGATGATCCGGCTGCTCTTCTTCATGATTGATGCTCAGACTACGTATAGACACAAGACTAACATGAGGAAGCTCGGGTTTCTCTTCATCCAAATCGACTGGAGGTGTCTCTGGCTCCTTCTTGGCATTATCTGCGGGCTGGTCCTTGTCCTCACTGGCTGACTCGATCTTATTTTGTTCGGTGATGAACAGAACACGTCGGTTCAGACACTGGTTCTTAAAGTGGCCCGAACCTTGGCACTTATGACACTGGATGTCTCTAGCTTGGTTCTGGCCTGCATTGGGTGCTGGGCTGGGTGGATTAAGCCGTGTATAGGTCAGCCGTGCAGGTGGTGCGGGTGTAGACTCGGGTCTATGGCTACACTACAGGGTAGAACGATTGACCTCGGGGTCGAATAGGCTCAGTAGAAGGGGTAGAAAGTGATGTGGAATTCGTACCTTTATTCTATGGGGGTCGAACAGGGGCTGAACTGTGGTGCAATCTCCGTCGTCCCTCTCTGAGCTGTCTCTCCACTATTGATGCGTAATGCACCATCTCTTCTATACTCGTGAAGTTCTTAAGTTCAACTTCACATGTGATGTCGGGATTCATGCCTTCAATGTACCGGATGATGGTAGCATTTAAGGTTTCTTGTGAACCAAACTCGGTTCAGGGCGGTCTCAAGCTCCTTGTGGTACTCTTCAACTGATCGTGTACCTTGCTTGATCCGGTTGAGCTTCTTCTCGATTTCTCTCTTATAGTGTACATGAATGAACTGACCACGCATCAATCCTTTCATCTCTTCCCAACTATTGATGAGAGGATATCTCTCACGCTAGCGTTGCTCCTGCTGCATCTCCCACCATGAGGCTGCATAGCCTCTAAACTCCAAACATGCTAGCTGGAGCTTCTTGATCTCTGGAAAGTCATAGCACATAAATATCTTGTCCACCTTGCATTCCGAATCCAAGTACAGATCAGGATCGTGAAGGCCTTCAAACTCTGGGACGCTTGTTTTGATGTTGTTCAACAAGCTGTCGGGTTTTGCACATCTATAGGGTCGACGTGGTCGATCACGTCTCTGATATGGATCACACTCGGCCACTAACTCATCTACAAAGTCACCATGGTTTTCCTCAGCATCACGATCATAGGGATCATTAAACTGCACTTGAGGTTGGTAACGCTGAGCTACTGCCGGTTGTCGAATGGCTCCTTCTGGCTGGATAGGTTAGCCCTGAGCTGGTGGTACAGTAATTCGAGCAGTAAGAAGCTCAAGTTGCGCCATCATCTTGGCCAAGGAACTATCTAGCTTATGCTCCAGTTCTCGATGGTGGTACTGAGCATCCCACGGCTGTGGCATAGATGAAGTCGCGTCTGTAGGAGTACTAGGCAATACGGGTGTCTTATCATGCGTCTTATTATATCTATCTCTGGATTCCATATGTACTTGCAAATAATGAACAAACGTGACAAAAAAATAAAGTATAGGACCTCACAATTCCTCACAATCACTCGTGTTTTCTCTCTATATTTTATCCCTCGTGTATACTCTCAAGTATGTAGTGGTGCTCGTGTGATATGTGTGTATATGGTGGTGTTAATCGACTCTTCCGTTGCTTCAGATCGCCTTCTCTCGAACTTATGGGGACGATTTCACCTTGAAGATGATGGTATTTGGCCAAAAAAGCACTTATGTCATGACAAAGCGATGAGTATTGGTTCGTCTCATCGACACATTTCCGGAATGGTATCGTGGAGAAAAATCGGAGCACGGGAATAGGAATAATAGAGAGAGAATGAAAAACCGGAAAACCGGGTGTTTTAGGGCAAAAGGAAAGAAAAAGGAAAGAAAATGGAAGAAAATGGAAGAAATGGATTTGGATATGTGTACCACTAGTGTGACACAATCTAAATACCTTAATTAGACTAGACTCTAAATGGAAGATACCAAATTAAAATGCAATTCAATTGGAAATTACCAACTAAAGAACTATACTATAAAGAAAGTTCCCAAAACTAAAATAAGGCTCACAAGGAAGTTACCAACTATGACTGGTACCAAAAGGAAGGAACTAAAAATAAAATCAAACTCAAAAGGTAAATAAAAAATCAAATTGGATTTTCTCTTTTTTTTTTATCAATTGGATATTTATATTGTTTTTATCCGAATATTTTTTTTTATTCGGTCTTGCTTTTTTTTTTACCGTAACTTTTTTTTAACTTTCAATTTTTTTTTGAATGAACACTAACTATTATAACTCGATAGACACGTACGAAGGACATGAAATAAAATAAATGATACGTAGGATTGAACCACGACCAGTAGAGTTGACGTGGCTCTGATGCCAGAATATGATGTAACCCGGATAAATTGTACAGAGTATGTACGAGAACGGGCGGAAGACTTCTAGAATCGAACACGCCAACTAAGGAACGATTCAACCCTACTCCAGAGACTCAAATAAACACACGAACTGAATTAAACAAATCAATGACTCAAATGAATAAACAAAGCAGTCTAAACCTAATTGCGACACCTAGACGATGACACAAAAATGGAACACAAATCCAACAAGAAAGGGGCTGTTTTAGGACGAGAATTATGGATGGAATTTGGTTGTATTTGGGACGTGATTTATGGGTTAAAAATGGCTAGAGAAGATAAGATATGTTAAGGATGTAAACGATTTATGGTATTGATGAAAAACACGATGCACTGGACGTGTATGGAACCGAACCCTTACAATCCACACACGATCAGGTCTTGATGGCATGTGGAGGATACGGACGACGATGGTTGATGGAAGGACATCGAGGATGATGATGGAAGAAAGTTGATGAAGTGAATTGCAACCCGATTAATCTCCGGCGTATCTTGTACGATGAAAACGAATCTCTAAGTCGTTCTTCAAAGCGAGTTCACCATAATTCTTCGTATGAATTAGAAGATTCCCTTGGAATTAAGACTCAAAGTTTTTTAGGCTTCAAGAATGCTAATTTTCGAGGAAAAGAATCAAAAGCTTTAACCGGTTGAGACACAAATTGAATGCAAAGGCAAATTTAATCAATAATGTCTAAAATATCAAAGTAACATAGTTCCCCTATTTATAGGGCATATTATGCACGAAAATAATAAATGAAAAGGCCTAAAAATATGATCCAAAAAGGATCTCTAACTATACTATAAAAATACCTAAACTAAAATTCTATTCAAGGATGGAAATTGCCTTAAATATAATTCTAGTCAAACCTATACTATTATGAACGAAAAATTGCACTTAAAAATTAATTAAAAACTGATCTAAACTATAGTCTAAATTAATTAAATAAATACTATAGTCTAGATAAAAATCAACTCTTAATTAATTGGACTAAGGGCCGAAAACAGCTCCATGCACGTCGACTTCTTCATGCACACGTGCACTTCTTCTTGCTCTCTTCTTCAACTCTTCAAGTTATATTCTCCATGGTGTGATCTTGATCTTTATTAGTTAATAAATTAACTAACATATGGTTGTCTTTTGCATTTTCCAATTCTTTGATTTTTTTACGAATCAACACTTGGAAATATCCTTATAATTTCTTCGCTCGAAGTCGCATCATTGGACCTTTGAATTGCAGCTCGAGTTCAAGGCCTTCAATGCCTTGCATGGCTTCATCAGAAAGAAGGCCATCTCATCACTATAGCCCATTCTGCAAAGCAAATATCTCCAACTATGCATGAAGAAGAGCAAGGTAAGGCAACAGAGGAGAAAGAGGGGACTGAGGATGAAGGTGAGAATACTGGTGATGATAATGCTGAGGGAAAGAGGAAGAAGAGGAAGAAGAAGAGATACAGGAGGAGGAAGAAGAAGAAGAAGAAGAAGAAGAAGAAGAAGAAGAAGAAGAAGATGAAGAAGAAGAAGAAGAAGAAGAAGAAGAAGAAGAAGAAGAAGAAGAAGAAGAAGAAGAAGAAGAAGAAGAAGAAGAAGAAGAAGAAGAAGAGGAAGAGGAGGAGGAGGAGGAGGAGGAGGAGGAGGAGGAAGAAAAAGATGATGATGAGGAAGAAGAAGAAGAAGAAGAAGAAGAAGAAGAAGAAGAAGAGGAAGAAGCAAAAGACGAAGAGTTCGAGTCTGCATAGTCTTATGCAGACAAGTCTGAATGAGCAAGTGAAATCCTCTACTGATACTCCTTTGCCATATCTGCAGGCAAATAGGGGGAGTATTAGTTTTTCTTCAAATTTGATCACATTTTTTTATCCCTCATCAAAAGACTCATTGTCTGAATCTTTAATTTTCCGTGAAGCTATTTACCTTGAGCTTGAACTGTTGATGTAATGTCTCTGTAATCGCCTCATCTTAATTACATCATTCCGCTAACCTCCATCTTTGTCACTTTTTTCTCTGAATTGCTAATGATCTTCTAAAAAATTGCTCTGATAAAATAAAAAATAATGAAAAGAAAAAGAATTATAAATAGAGCTGGAGTTTATTACAGAGTTCATGAAGATCTAGGTGAACATCCCTTCTGCTGCTGAAGATATTCAAGAAAACATGAAGGAGTTGTACCTAGAACAACAAACGAGTTCATTTACCAACAAATAAAGACAAAGGGGGAGATTGTTGGTGCATTTGTGACATTAATCAATGAAGTTGGAATTAACGGTGCCACATCACTATGTTTGTTTATCAAGAACTCTACATTAGTCTTGTTATAAGTGGTTGATTATCATTCATCTTTATGTAAATTCATAAATCACTTTAGCATTTGGTTTTTCCAAGTATATTTTCACTGTTCTGGACAACATTCATAACAATTTACGTGAATGTGATATGAATTTCCTGAAGACAACTCGAAGCAAGGAGTTTGGACTGAGCTGAGAAGAAGACTGTTGTGCATCGTGCTACAACAGAGATTGTTCAACACGCTGTGTACTGCCAGCTAGCTTGAGTGATAGCCTGAAGATAGCCTATGAACATACAAAAGATTCCGTTATGCTACCTGATGTGAAGATTCAAGATCAACAATGTACATTGCAAAGTACATGGATGTTTGCATCTGAAGAGAAGACTCAAAGATCAACAATGCTTAATGTTACATTCTTGAAAGTTTACATGAACATCCTTTGTCTAGATTATTCTTCCAAATATCAATGGAGCTATTCAAGGTTTACAACTAAAAGAAGATTCAGAGATCTATCCAGAATCTATCATATTCAACAAAAGAGTTCAATACTGAAGTAAAAGGTAGAGTTTTATTCTTGGAAGAATTTCTAACATGGTTCGAATTTGATCTTGGTTCTAAACAAGGAAAGTTTCCTTGTTTATTTTTGAATCAAATTAGGACTTCTATTCCCATGTTTAGGCTAAATTTTCTCAACTATAAATAGTCTGAGATATAGATATGTTTGTTACAAGTGCAGATAACACACCGAATATAAACACTGCATAGTATTGTTTAAGAGCTCTAACTGTTTTGAGCCACCTAGTTACGGTTGTCTCTTAGACTAGAGATTAGTGTTACAGTTATCGTGTATTCAAACACACTTGTTCATACATTCTTTAAAGGAGTCTCGGAAGATATTTCCTGTGGGAACTAGATAGGTTGGACATATAGGTTGTGAGATGATCTCATAATTCAATTCAACGAAAGATGGTATATAGGTAGAAGGGTAGCGAGTGACCAGAGTTCAGCTGCGTGTAAAATCCTCAGTAAATATGACACCAGAGTAGTGAATTATTTTCCACGAACTTGACAAGTCCCTCTGACGTAGATTGATTGATTGAATAGGGTTACCAAACCTCTGCGTACTTTACTTTCTACAAATAGCTTAAACGTTCACAATAACGTTCTTGAACTTTATTGTGAACATCTCTATAATGTTCAACAACTTTTCTATGAGCGTTGTGCAGACAGATACTTCTTACACATGTGTACAATTACAATTTTAATTTGCTCTAACATGCTTCTAGATCTTATTAGCACAAACTGTAGATAACTATAGTATCACCCACCTTGATTAACAAACTTAGATGCTATAACCACCTCAAGATTCAATCATTCACCTTTATCATAGATTCCACAAGTCAAATTGATTTCGAAGGTACAAATGACATCGGATCATATATTGGAAAAGATCGATGGAAAGCTTCTTGAAAGAGGTTTTTTCAGTCCAATAATTAGGTCAAAAGGATGGAGGAATCGACAAGAAAAGTGCTCCAAAGAAGCACCCTTAGCACAACTAGAGTTCAGCAAAATTGTTCGCCAACTTTTGACATCACTTTTACGGCCCAAACAACCTTCGATAGATGATCGGAGACCTATTCTAAAAACCTTGATGAGTGAGATTCACAGCAACACAAACCTCATGGAAAGACATCAGTTGGATAAACAGGAATGCGATATAGCTCAGGGACCGATAACACCGTTGCTGTTCTTAGCCCGATTTCTCTATTTTCCGAGGACTGGATGGGAATGAATCATTAATCACACTTGTTCTACTATGAAAGAATAACTAGTATATGAATTTTTAGTAGATGAATGAGTACCCAAAAGCTTGAAGGAATGGTTGCTGCTGCTAGGGAAATAATGGGCCGAGAGAGAGAGAGAGAGTAAAGGAAATGAGTTTATCTTTATATTTTTATCTTGCTTTTCACAATTGAACATTTATTTGTAGGGTAAGCGTAAGAGGATATAAGATAACAAAGTGGGAAAATGTAAATATCTTGGCTCAATTCTTTTATTGTTATGTAAATACACTCACACATACATACATTATATCTATTGGGATTGGGAATGGGAGATATCACGGGCTTATCTTTGGGCCTCAAAATAAATAAATTGGGCTAAAAAATGAACTTGAATAAAATGGACTCAACATTGATCTTGAAATAGGTCATAAATAGTTATATTCATAAATGGGCTCATATTTGGTTTTAGGGAGTTACACAATCTAATGCCTTTATGAATTTTTCAGGAACTCGAAATTGATCACCTAAAGCCAACTTCCATAGCTATTCAAGTGGCGGATCATTCTATTACTCACTCTATAGGAATTGTAGAAGATATTCTTGTGCAAGTTGACAATTTAATTTTTCTTGTAGATTTTGTAGTTCTTGATGTGCCAGTAGATAGTCACGCATCATTGATTCTTCGAAGACCTTTTTCTAGTAATTGGGGAAACAATGATTGATGTGAAGAATTGGGAACTAACATTGAAAATTGATGATGAGGAGATTACATTGTCAATAGTGAATGAAATGTCGCATCATGAAGGAGAAGAAGAAGAAGAAGAAGAAGAAGAAGAAGAAGAAGAAGAATACACTACTTTTGAAGATGTGTTATCTATATGTACTAAAATTACAAGCATATGAGATCCATTGGAGCATTATATCCAAAACACTATTTATTCGTGTTGTGATTTACTTTATGCATATGATGAGTCATTGGAAAAGGTTTTATTGCTTCATAAAATACATGTTTTAGACGTAAAAGATGAAAATAATGGACAAACGAGCGAATCGGAATAAAAAAAAAGTTGAAATTGGACATATTCAGTCCCGGTCAACCCAACCTTTTAGGAGTGAGTTGATCGGGGGGTCGATTGGGCACTCGACCCAATTTCACGTGGGTTGATCTTGATTAAAAACCCCGATTAGGTCGCTGGAATCCACTCAACTTATTTCAGTCGGCCGAACCTCTAGAAGCACCAAATTTGGAGCTGAAACCATTATCCGAACATCTTAATGAAACTTATCCAGTGATTTTTTAATGAATTGTATAAAAAAAGAAAAGGAATCTAAAACCTAAAAGTCTCGGATATCACATGATGATAACTCTAGGGACTAAGGCCTCAATAACACCCATATGGAAAACCCAAATTGGGAAAAACCATATGGGAAAAGAGAACCCCTCTAAGAAAATCAAAAAAACCAAGACCGTAAAAATCTTGTCAAACAGCAACATCAAAACAAGGAAACCAAGTAAAAATAATGTATATGACAATGAGAAAAAAACCAAATCAAACAACCGCTAAGGGTTCCAAAACGCAAATATTTTTTTAAAACCACGCATGCATGTGGATGGTTTTCCACTACGATTATGAGAACCTCCGGTTCCATCCCAAAAATGCTTCACATGAGTGCTGAATTCAATCCACAGATCACAGCTCTTGATGTAAGCCCGAAGCTTTAAAACCAGCAACTAGATCCATATTTTTAAGAGCAACCGTATTGGCCTCAGCTAGTACAAAAAGAGTTAAATTCTCCTGTGCTTGAACAATCTTATTCCCCTCAACTCCTGAATTTTTAAATGGCTAGAGCGACGTAATTTGGAAGCTGACAGTATTACTCATTTAGCATAAGTACACTTAGGAGCAATGACAGGCTCTGAATAAGAGGTGGCCTGGTGGTAGAACCTCCTTCTTTGATAGAATTCATAGCTTAATTTAAAGCCAAATACTTCACACAAAGATGTACTTCCCTTGATTTTTTCATTTTGAACACAAAAGCACGTGCTCTTGTGCCAATTGAAATTGCACACCCATGTGAAAAGTATATGTCTGCACAACGTTCACTGAAAAGTTACTGAACGTTTGGAAGATGTTCATAATAAAGTTTAAGAACATTATTGTGAATGTTAATATGATTGTAGAAAGTAAAGCACACAGAGGTTTGATATCCCTGTTTGATCAATCGATCTACGTCAGGAGGACTTATCTAGTCTGTGGAAAATAATTCACTACTCCGTTATCATGTTTACTGAGGATTTTACACGCAGCTGACCTCCCGTCACTCGCTATCCTTTCTACCCATACACCATTTTTCATTGAATTGAATTGTGAGATCCCCTCAGAGCCTAGATATCTAACCTATCTAGTTTCCTCAGAAAATCTCTCCCGAGACTCCTTTTGACAGTGTATGAAAAAGTGTGTTTCAATACACGATGACTGGAACACTAATCTCTACTTTAAGATACAACTGTAACTAAGTGTTTCAAAATAGTTAGAGCTCCTAAACAATACTTGTGTGGTGCTTCTGTTCGGTGTGTTCTTTGTACTAAAACATGTCTGTATCCCAGGCTGTTTATAGATTAAGAGAGATAGCGTAAACATGGGAACATGTGTCCTAATTTGATACGGAAATAAATAGGGAAACTTTCCTTGTTTAGAACCGAGATCAAACTCAAACCTTGTTAGGATTTCTTCCAAGGATAGAATTCTGTCTTTGACTTCAGTCTTGAACTCTTTTGTTGAATATGACAACTTCTGGATAGATCTTTAAATCTTCTCATGGTTGTAAACCTTGAACAACTCCATCGATCTTTGGAAGAATAATCTGGACAAATGATGTTCATATAAACATTCAAGAACGTTACAATGAATATTGTTGATCTTTGAGTCTTCTCCTCAATGCAGACGACCATGTAATTTACAATGTACATTATTGATCTTGAATATTCACATCAAGTAGTACAACGAAATCCTTTGCATGTTCATAGACTGACTTCAGGCTATCACTCAAGTTAGCTGGCAGTACTCAGCATATTAAACAATCTTTGTTGTGGCATGATACACATCAGTCTTCTTCTGAGCTCAATCTAAACTTCTTACTTTGAGCTGTCTTCAAGAAGTTCAAATCACATTCCCGTATATTGTTGTCCAGAACAGTTGGAAAAACCAAATACTAAAGTGATTTATGAATTACCATAAAGATGAATTACAATCAACCACTTATAACAAGAGCAATGTAAAGCTCTCGATAAACAAACATAGTGCAGTGACACCATTGAATCAATCTGAACCAACTTCAATGATTGGCGCAAGAAGGCACTAATAAAATATTTATGAATCACTTTATGCAAATGTGTGCATTCTATGAATTTGGAACAAATAAATAAATGACTTAAATATATAGGATAATTAAACTATAATGAAAAAAATATTAAATTCTTCTAGGGCACAACCTAGACTAACACAACTTGATTCCAAAATTCACAAATTGAAATAAACAATGAGAACTCACATTATTTAAATCATGTCACAACGGGCTGTTACAGACTAGCTGATTATTCTAATATATTAGATTGTGTATTGATGAGGATCATGATAGCATACTGTTCTATGTTCTTAACCTAAGTGAGAGAATAAAGATCCATAGATTTTGAGTTCTTAGCCCATATATACTGGCGGACATATATATGTTATATCTACAACTTTGATTTATCAATGAGTGAGATTCTTGATATGATCAATAACCTCAATATTTTGGGCAGTGACATTTCCATATATGATGGGTCATGGATTATATATGGGCACTGTGTTCTGGTGCGCTAGGTTGATGATGTCCCTTGAGTAAGTACAAAGTATATGTAAAAATCCAGTAGGTGAAATTTATTCCGTATATGATAATATTGTTTAGTATTACTCTAGGAATGGAGATATTAATTAATTATAGTTGTCAAAGCTTACATAGTTAATTAATGGACATTATATCTTAAACACGGGGAATGACTGAACTAAAAAAAGCATATATGTAAATATGTGTTAAATTGGTAGTCAATATTATTTATTTAGTGAAATAAAAATAATACTTAATTTATTTATTTATATCCATGTTATGGATATTAGAAATTAAATAAATTAGTGGGCCAATTTAATATTCTTCTAAATCCCTAATGTAGCCCAATTAACACCTAAGTGGACTGGAGAATGGAACAAGTGGAGAGGCCTAAACGCATTAGGGTTTGGAGACTAAATTTTCATCCCCCTCTCTAATAATTAGAGAAGGAGGGTCGAAAATTAGACACATGAAATCAACCCATCATGCTCACTTGATTCCCTAGGTTTTACACACAGTGTAGTAGTCTGCAGCCCACTCTGCATCTAAATAAGGTACGAGAATATAGTAGAAGATCAATGAGTGGTTTTGCTGTCTTGGAGATTTTCAAACAACATCAAAGGAGGCTCTTGTCGATTGTTTCTTCTCCAACAATGAGATTAGATCTTTAATCTCGTGTACAACCCTACTACATCATGTAATTTGATTAATCATTTTCTAATTTTTCCCTGGCATTAGAATCGCTTCTCTTACATGCTTATTCAACATGTTTGTTAATTAAATTCATACATAAAATATGATATGCATGTTAATAGAATTAATTAACATCCGATTAGATCTTGTGGGGCATAATTTGGAAAAACCTCAACACTTGGGGATTGAAATTCTAGCATACTCAAGGTTGATTTCTGCTTTATTTTTCTTTTTCATCTTGATTTCTTCTCTAGGGTTTGAGGAACTTGAAATTGAGACTTTTTAATGTGGTGATTATTTTGCTGATTGCTTTGGAATTTCTTGATTAGTAATGGATTTGCATGTCCCCTTTACTCGAAATTTGTTGAATTGTGATAAAAGTTTGAAGCTTTTGTTAATTTTTGCTTTTCACTACATTCTTGTGCACTAGTAATTAAATTAAAGCAATCATTCCATTCGGTCGTCTAGATAGTATTTAGGAGTTGATGTTCTGATACTTAATAATTAAAGGTTAAATCCCTGTGCATACGATCTTGTTCACTGCTACATAATACACCTTGTTGTGCCCTTGTAGTTAGGTAAAATAAATACTGAACAAGACCATTTTGAGAAAGCACTGTGTGACTTAGGGGTTAGTATCAACCTGATGCCGTTATCATTCTTCCAAAAGTTGAACATCGGGAAGATCAAGCCTACCACCATATATCTTCCGATGGAAAATAGATCGCTATGATGCATCCAAATGGGATTGTAGAGGATGTGTTAGTCAAAGTCATTGAGTTAATTTTTTCCGTTGATTTCGTGGTTTTGGATATGGAAGAGGACACAGAGGTTCTTCTAATTTTGAGGTGCCCATTTCTGAATACGGATGAGGCTTTGATAGATATCTCCAAAGGTGACTTGAGACTTCGTGTCAATGATGAGATTGTCACATTCTCTCTGTACAAGGCAATGCAATTCCACGATAAGGATGAGGCTCATCAGATCGAAGAATGCAAAGTTCTCCAAACTGTGGAATCTTACATCGACCTAACTGATTTCATCACTCCAAAGGACCCATTGGAACAGAGTTTGCTTAACTCTTATTTTGTTGTTTCTGAATTTAATTTTGATGATTTTGCTTTGATTGATGTAATTGCCAAATTAAATATGAGGCTCATCAGATCGAAGAATGCAAAGTTCTCCAAACTGTGAAATCTTACATCAACCAACTGATTTCATCACTCCAAATGATCCATTGGAGCAAAGTTTGCTTAACTCTTATTTTGTTATTTTTGAATTTAATTTTGATGATTTTGATTTGACTGATGTAATTGCCGAATTACATAAAAATGTTATAGGTTGGTCTATTGCGTGTATTGCGAAAGCATAAAAATGTTATAGGTTGGTTTATATCTAATTTCAAAGAGAGTAGTCCATCCATATGCATGCATAGGATTTTGTTAGAGGATGAATATAAACTGCACATGCAAAATTAACACAGGTTAAATTTCATAATGCAAGAGGTTGTTAGGAAATAAGTGTCTCAATCTTAATTCATCGTTAATTTATCGATAATCTAACATTAGAATTATATTCGTCGCTAAATCCTTCGTTAAAACACGTTTTTCTTGTAGTAATGACATCCTAGAGATTTTAACTAGTTGATACTCGAACAACAAAATTCTGGACTTCATGTTTACTAGAGTTAGGTACTCTCATAATAAGCCTTTAATTTCCAAACATTTTATATTATTTTCTTAAAACGCTTAAATTTAAGCATTAATGTGTAATCAATCATCGAGATAAGCACCTTTTGAGATAGGTGATCAATTGGCCACCGAAAAGTGCTAATATTAATATAGTAAGTAATACTACCCAACTAATCTTTCACATTAGTCCACTGCTCTAATGATTGTTAATCCAAATCTCTAGAATCAATAATTAAATGATCTCTATACATCTTCCGTTAATTTAGCAATCTGCACCCCAACTGTTTCATCATGTGCTCATATAATGTTAGCTACCTAATCTCTAACATCATTTATATGAACTTGACGTGTTCTTTATTTTTTTATACACAACGGAATTTAGCGTCAATATTTAATTTTTTTAATTTATCCGTATGGATACAAGGTTAAATAGATTTTTACTCATGATCATTAGTATTTAGTAGTAGATCGAGTAATTGATGGAGTACTTGAAGAAGTTAATATGTACAATGAGGAAAATAACTCTTTGGTATCAAACTTATACCATATATGATATATACATATTTCAAATGTTTCCTAACGTCATGACTAGATATTTCAATTTTAGTCCAAAATTGATGGTCAGGTACAAATAGCTAGGGAGAAAAAAAAAACAGAGCCATATATAAAATCTTAACCCGATATGAATATTTAATTTGAATTAATCCGAATCGGATAGCCTGATAAAGTTAGCCCAAAATTAATTAAGTGGGTTATTCTGAATGGCCCGAATTTCTATAATTTATCTTTTTATATTTGGTTAAATTAAATGTTAAAAATTTCATACTTGTTGTCATTTAAATTAATCACTAAAAATAGAATTGTGGAAATTTAAATAATTTAATCAATTAATTGACGGTGGTTAATTATATTTTGTTATATTTAGTGTTAATTTGTGAAAATTAGAATTTTAGGTGGACACTGATAACTTTATTCCATGTTAAAAAGATTATTTCGTTAACTTACTGGCTTGAAGGGATAATCTGAAAATCGAAGGGCTAGAGTTACAACCAAATATATATGTCAGAATTTGTTGCCTCAGATTCGTGAATTTCGGATGTAAACAACAAAGTTGTAAGTAATATCGAAGCTAGTGTTTCCACTATGTCTTCAACATGCAGCGGGAGAATAAATAAACTTTGCACATAATATGTTTTAATCAGACTCGTTACGGTGTATGATTGCCTCTAGGCAAAATTCATTAACACAAGTGAAATACAAAAAACAATATAAGTGTTATCTCTGTTCACTCCCTTGACAACATTGCATACAACATACAAGAGATCTATCCTAGTTGCACTCACTTGAACAATCTCTCGAACAAAACACTATCTAAACATATAGATAGATACAACATGTCAATCTAAATCCTAAACTCTCAATATTTGACTATCTAAGCTACACACACAACTCAAACTAATCTTCAGTTGATTGGGACGCTAGGCAGATGTCGGGGAGGATGTCTTGGAGCTTCGAGACGACACTAGATACACGTTTCAGAGCTTCTCATAAACCACGGAGACACCTGCTTGCACATATGATTTTAAGGTTTAAGGAGACCTAAAATACTTCCTCCATCTTGCCTTAGCAGTTGCTCCACGATCACAAGAGGTGTGGACTTGATTCAACCGTTTTACACTTCCCATTACTGTAGTGGACTTGAGAGAATCGCCTTCTGCATTGCATTTCACATTTCCTTCAACATCGTGTAATGGTGGCAGTTACTCTAGTGACCCACGTTCACCTGCAACGGTTAGTGTCCAAGAAGGAGTGGGAACATCACGTCTCCTACAAATCCGGAACAGATTTTGAACAAGTCAAAATCAAATATTATCCACGATTTAATTCATAATAAAATAATCAATAAATCCCTAAATACGTGGAAAACAAAATGTGACATAAATCACAAAATAATCAAATTAATTTAAAACAAATTAATCCTAGTATAAGGATAAAGTTAGCTTTAAAAGAGTTGTACTCGATGTCACAGAAATGACGGAACATATTAGATACGACATTGACTTTGATGTTATCAAACGAAGTGATAACATCATCTGAAACACATCATTCTCAACAATATATAACTCAAATTGATTGAGCTGAATAGTTCGCCAACCCGATAGCGCTAGCTTGATGGATATTCCTAGACAGGACAAGAACTCAATGATTAACGGTCACTGACCATTAAAGAATATTGATTATCATTAATGAAAAGTTAAACCTTAATCATGTAATTAAATACAATTACAATGTTATATATTAGTTAGGAAGATAATTTTATCACTGCGTGCATGCGTCTATATATACTCTTACCCGAGTGATTGGTGGATTTCAATATTCCTTTATCCACCCAAGTGATTAGTGGGTTTATATTTGCTTTTCTATGAGTTAGCGGCGGTTAGATGTGATGTGAGTTTATGCTTCATAAACTTGATATCAAAATTAAATAATTAATTACATTATATGAGAAGTATTACGAGAGGGATCGGACGACTTTATTAGCACTTTCATTCAATTTAAAGGCACATGCATGTCACATTTGAAAAGGGTAACACACTATTGCACTGCATGTGAATCTACCTATCATGATGAAGACTGAGTTTGATTAATGTGACAAATATATTCCCTATCAAAAAAATTATACATAAATCAGTTCGATCGATTCAAAAATTATTAGAATAATATATACACGTACATCAACTAATTAATTATTAACATCTTTCTTACGCCAAGTTGCTTAGTTCAATTAGATAACAACATCACAGAGAGTTGGTGCATCGTTTT
Organism: Perilla frutescens; assembly: GCA_026008535.1. Classification (NCBI taxonomy): domain Eukaryota; kingdom Viridiplantae; phylum Streptophyta; class Magnoliopsida; order Lamiales; family Lamiaceae; genus Perilla; species Perilla frutescens. The sequence continues at coordinate 39,802,501 of BRKX01000019.1, forward strand.
CTCGACACTATTTCTGAATGTCAATTTTGAAACAACATGGCGATGCGATAAAATAGGTGATTACAGTTTAAATGCAGCAACATTGAATTAATTTGCAGTAAAACACAAGACAGTGAAATTAAAGGACGTGTTAAACCAAAAACTATTAGTAATTTATTAAATAAAAAATAAAAATTACACTTATCTATATATATACATATACACATACACGGTAGAGTTCATGCCGAACAAGTGGGTACTACTCTAGTATTTAAAAAATATAAATAATATAATATTTTTAATTATATTTCATTTATAATTGATATGATGATACGTAAAAAAATATGTGGATCGCCAGCATATATATTAGCAATCATAAAACAGTATCACCAATCACATTTTTAGTTCTCCATAATGATTACACATGAAATATTATTTTTACCTGAAAATATTGAACTGTGTAGATTAAAAAATATATACAAAAATAGTTGGTGCCCGTTCGGACTTTATTAATTCCATTACAATGTTCCATCGTCGAGTGACAAATGTGAAATAAAATGAGAGATTTCAAGAAATGCCAAATAACAAAACAAGTAATTATAATGTTAACAGATTCGAAAAAGGATAATTTCATTCCATATATACTGAAAATAATGGCAGGAAATTAGGTGTGCGTTCATGAGCCCATTCTAAAGGAATCATATTATTATAGTGTGTGTGTGTGTGTATATATATATAAAAGAAGGACCCATGTTGAATAGTAATAAATCTGATTGAAATAGATGTATGTGTGACATCTGTAGTAATTTGGTAGTATACTACATGTGACCATTGTCTTCCATTGTTTGTAAATCTGGACTGGGTCCCGATATTTTCCAGAATATTAATATAAAATCTCATTTATAGATAGATTATAAAAGTCAATTGAAAGTATGACCAGTAATAGATTAATAATTATTTGTAATTTGTAATTAATATTGCTAAATAAGTATTGCACAATGGTCGGGGGAGACCGACCTAGGGGTGGATAAAAATATCGTCATGTGGGAAAAAATATTGTCATATCAGAATATCGTTCTTATCGTATTGAAAAAATATCCAAAATACTTAAATTTATGGCATATTGTTTTTTTGGTAAGATATGATACTTTACTATAATTTTACGGTACATTAATGGTATGAATTTTCAAAATATAAATTATACCCATACTAGTATATAACAAATTTGAATATATATTTTTATTAATTTTTTTATAGACCTATAATACAATATAATGATATAATATTAAGTTTATCATAAAAAATTAGCAAAATTTTGATATTTAATCAAATTTAATACCTAAATTAATCAAAATTTGACATTTAATCAAATTTAATACCAAAATTAATCAAAACTGAGAAACTTGCAAGATCATGTAAAACCCAACTATGAACAACATTGTTAGCATTTTGTTGTATTAGTATTATCAATCGCTCGTGTTAGCATTATCTTTACTCATGTTAGCATTAGAAAATATGTTAGATATAAGCATGAAACATATAAAACCTAAACATTATCATTTTCTAATATTTAGCATTGAAAAATTTATGTTACAATTTTATAGTGTTATGAATATCATTCAATTATGTTTAGCTTTGTTATTTTGTTTACTTAACAGTATTATTTAGAAACATTTATAGGTCTTAAAAGAAGTGGAACATATGAAGATACAAGTAAACTCAATGTATCAACTAAAAGGAGAACAAAAGCTAAGAATGACAACACTCAATAAAATATTCAAGGCACATTCCTAGGCGACGCCATATTATTCTTAAAAATGACAATACTGTTATGACATGCTAATATAACTGAAAAATAATGCCAACGAATACTAAAATATATGCTAACAGTAATGGATGGTTATTTATACTTTCTCATGCTAACAAATATTAGTTTTGCTAACAAAGCATTTATACTTTCTTTATGTGTGAAAAATGAATTATTCGTGTTTTTCATTTATATTTTTCAGATGAACATATGTTTCACCGATCTTAATTAAAAGAGTAGAAAAATACCTTTAATTTAATATATTATTTGTATCAATATGATAAAAAATGAGTAAGTTATGATTGTTTAAAGTTTTCAAGAAATTTTCGAAGAGTTAAGTCAGCATCACATCAGCTTTATCTTTCAAGAAACTTGAGAAATACCCTTTTATTTTCACAAAAATTGTCAAATATTACAAAAATGCACCCTTCTTTTGATTAAATCTGGGTTATCCAATCTTAAAATTGAAGGATGTGAATTAGTTCTTTTTTCTCACATAAGGACTTGGATCTCATTTGATCCATTTTCTATATATATGGTATTAATTATCTAATAAGTTTAATTTTGTCCCTTTCCAAACTCAATTAGTGAGGTAGTGAAGGTTGGATGAAGGTCCAAATTAAAAATAAATAAATTGAGCCTCTATCTATCACTTATAAGAATTAATTAAATAAAAAAATTATTTCTTTTATCCCATTTTTGATTGATGATTTTTTAGGTAATTCATTAATAATGTACATCGAGAATAAGTTAATTACTCAAAATTTTGATGTTGAATCAATTATTGATGAGTTTGATGATATAAAGAGGTGATGTGAACAACTTAAAATACTTAAACATCAAATGAACCGAATATTATTAACGAACCAAAAGAAAAAAAATCAACAAATAAAAAACCCAACAAGTCTAGATAAAAACCAAAATACAACAAACATGGTTGCAAACCAAACAAAGCGGCCTAACTAAAAAAAATAATGCCAAACCTCAGTCATTTCCGAGAGTCTGAAGTAGCCTCTGCCAAAAAAATCTAACTCTATCAAATCTATAATCTCCGGACGAGTATACTTACACCAACACTCTAGCATAATAGAACTCGTGAGTCTATCCGCCAAATGATTCCCTTCTCAGTAAATGTGCGAGGCACGGAACTGAACGTGCTGTAGAAGCCTGAGAACACGCAACAGTCTGGCCTTCACTCTCCAAGGTATCTGTGTAAATGTATTATCCAAAATCCGTACCACTGAGGTATAATCCACCTCCAACCAAATATGTGACCATATTTTACCAAAAGAAAACTCCAAGGCTAAGATCACTCCCATAATTCCGCCTCAAAAGAAAATCTGACACCTAACTTTTGATGAAAGCAAGCTAACACCGATCTCATATGATTCCTAAACACCCCCTCCACAAGCCAGCACATTCGGTGAACCAATTGTTGAGCAATCCGAGTTGATCTTAATCCACCCCCTCAACAATGGCTTCCAGATATAAAAAATAGTAACCCGCGGCCTAGCCGTGCAACCTCCGACTCCAGGTACTCTAAGAATCAAAAGATCAACATTCTACTATATATCAGAGACTTTGATGATAATTGCCATATGTCAATTTATCTTCATATATTTTTGTTATTTGTTGAATACTTCTGAGTAAAATATGCATATATATATATATATATATAGACAAAAACATGTATGAGACCGTTTAACGGGTCTCTTGATTTAGATAGGTCAAATAGGATCTAGGATCCAAACCCGGCCAAAAAATCATTCCAAACCCGTCCAAACCAGCAAAAACAATTAGACGCGTGGTCTCCACACGTCCGCCCATGCGCGGCCACTCGGGTATCACTAGGTATAAAGTAAAGTATTACTATGTGTGAAATATCACTAACTGTGAAATGAAGTATCATTAACTATGAAGTGAAGTATCATTAGATATAAATTAGGCGAAATATCATTAACTATTAAGTGAAGTACCATTAGATATATATCTAGTAAAGTATCATTATATATATATATATATATTATGAGACAAAATATTATTGATACATTAATATTAAATTATATAAATATATATATTAATTTTTTATAATTTAAATTTTTATAAATTTTGCCACTAAAATAAAAATTATGGCTCCGTTCGTGAGGGTAGAAATACCATCATTTTTGGAACATTTATATATTTAGATATAAATATATAAATTAGGGACGCTTTATTGCAAGTGACATGTGATCTTAGTTGGAGAGATCGTATATTATTAGTGAGTGTTAGACACTGAACTTAACTGGGTTGAAATTTTATGTTACATTTTTTCGTGTTTTACTCGTATTTTATCATCAAATTATGATTTTAATAATATTTATTATAAAATATAAATTAATTATAATATAAATAATCATAATCAATATTTATCAACAAAAAATTAATTAAAAATTATAAAACATAATTTTTAAGAAATCAACCATAATAATAAATTCTCAATTGAAAATTAAAAATTAAATATTAAAAAATAATTATAAACCCTAATTGGATGAGGTATACCCTAAAAATAAACCTAAAATTAAGCTAAATCACAAAAAAAAAAATTGAAGAAAAAAAATACAAGAAAAACTCGTAATTTGAAAGTGTAACACATAGAGCATAACAGGAAATTTTACCAGTTCTCTATTTATCTAATTTTCTTAAGGCAAAAACTTGCATGCACTAGATGTATATAAGTTTATATCAGACGGTCAATGCATTTGACTCAGTCAAATGCAGGTAACACGTGTTGACCCGGTCAACCTGCAAAAAAAAGAAAAATGGTAAAATATGTGATATTTCTTAAAGATACAGATGATACTTTATGAATTTTGAGTGATACTTTTTAGTGTTACGGTTGATACTAATTTTGAGGGAAAAATGGTAAAATAGGTGATATTTTTTAAGGATACAAATTATACTTTTTGAATTTTGAGTGATAATTGCTAGTGTTACGGTTGATACTGATTTTGAGGGTTTTATTTATTTATTTTGGTCGGTACTTTTTAAGGATACAAGTGATACTTTTGAGCTTTTGAATGATATTTTTTAGTGTTACAATTGATACTGATTTTGAAACATTTACTTTTTTAGTTGACCGGGTCAACGCGTTGACCCCGTCAAAGCGCCTGATAGTGCACACAAGTACTTCACTTTCTTTAATTATGTTTACTTTTCTCCTCGTATTTATAGTTAGTTGTGTCAACTCACAACCTAATCAATATAATATATTTTTTAAGTGTGGTTTATGTCTTTTGTGTGATTTGTAAACTATTACATAGGACAAGATTGGATCAGTATACACCTCGATAGCGGCTGCGGATTACCCACCACATCTAAAAAAATAAAATATAACGTATTTTCTCATAAGAATTCGGAATTTAAGTTTCATTTTTTATCCAAGTTAGATCAACTCGCACACAAAAACTATGCCAACCTCTTTTTTATTGTTACATATTATATGTAGGTACAAAGTAGTAATTTAGTTCGGTGGTAACATAAAAAAAATATTATTTAATAACATCCAAATTAACCATACCAATTGGAAATCCAGTTAGTTGACTATATATATCCAGTATATAGGAATTCAGTCTCACACCTTATCTTGGACATGAAGATATAAGGAAGACACGGATCACAATTGAATTAAAAGTCGGATAAGAATAATTAAATACCTCACTGAACATAATAATTAAACTGAAAACTATTTACAAAATAGAATCATTAATTAATTATCAGAAATTTTCATACCAAAATTTAGATTTATTTATTTTAATTTTTAGTTTTCAGCAAACCGGATCAAAAAATGACTAATTTCAAACTTTCCCTGTAGAAATAGAAAAGCGTTAACTCCACTTAAGTAAAACTCTCAATCTTAATTCGTGTCAATCTCACTCATTAGTAAATGTAATAAAAGATTCTACACCATTTGCAATATATGATTCTACTTGAGTTATCAAGATTAAGTGGTTGGGGTTGGGGATGTCCGGTCGGTACGTTAATTTTTGGCCCACTGATTAGTCTGATCAAATCAGAGAAAAGAGGGGCCAAACATGAAAAAGGAAATTGTGAAGGGGCCCTTTTTTACGATGATTGATGAGAGTGTTGGATATTATACAATTTGACTTCACTTATTTGAGGAGAGATAAAGAGTTTAAAATCCTATGTTTCCTTATTTGAGTGCAAATATATCGCTAGGTCTTATTTGCACAAGTTAATTGAATTACTTATTATTTATTTTGCTTATTAATTATTATTGTGTTAATTTATTTTCTGTTAAGTTAGGTTGTGGACCTGTGGGTTTTGCATTGGCCCTAGCCATTTTTATTTTTCTATTTAGGTTAATAATTATTTTTCTTTATGTATGTGGTCGGGTCTAGTATTCTAGTGTTTAAACATTTTGTCTAACACTTAGGTTTTGAATGATTGGGTAGAAGTAGACTCGAAAGAGTTTACTTTTGAGAATTAGAAGGAATCTAGGGTGTGAGAATATATCATACTTCAATCATGAAAGAGTGTACAAAAGGGCAAAAGCGCATCGTGTGAATAGAGTTCAACGTGTAAGAACCCGAGTATAATTTTGTACTGAATTAGTAGATTGTTTCTCACTGGACTAAGTCTCCTATAATAAATTTTAATCGAATTGGGTTATTGGCTAATAGGGGAGTATAAAAAATAGTCTAGCTGAGGCTTAGCTAGCTAGTTGTTTACTTTGTTTTTGTAATAAGTTGTACTTTGCTTATTATCACCCACTATGAAAATTTCCATATTCCATCTCGCATTCATTTACTTCCATGCTAATACTCTGACTGACGTCCGGTCATTTCACGGCCAGAATAAATCTAAAGTATATTTATCCTTTTACCAATAATAGGCATAGCCAGCAGTGTGAGTAAAGAATCGTACCCACCAGGAGCTGCGAATTCTGTCTTCCAATGTCATCAGTTGGGAAAGAGTTAGTTTTTTTTTTGTGGTCACAGTACTTGAAATTTAAATATGCAAAAATGAAATAACATAAACAAATAAATACTCAGGAACTCTCAATGATTTAGGGACGATCTGGTTGCGCATTGCACCACCAAGTGAACCCAATCCCTTCATCATCCGATCAATCTCCCGAGTCTACCTCACCCGAGGCTTCAACTGCATCATCAATGGCATCAAAAATGCAATCAAAATCATGGAATTGATACGTAATCTTTTCTTAGGTTGGGTGATGTAAAATCAAGATATCTTCTCCATGAGTCAATAGCAGCGTTCCCAACTCCACATTAATCATGGCTTTGGTAGTGTACAAAAATATGTTCCCCAATATAAATGGAATCATGTGGTCGATAGGGATATCATCAACAATGAAGTCCAACACATAGAAGTACCCATGAATGTTCACTACCACATTCTCAGTTATACCCAATGCAGTGATGGTCGAATTGTCAACCATGTGAATAGCTATCTTATAGTGCTTCAACTCTGGCAACTTCAATTCTTTGTAGATGGACTAGGGCACCAAATTACAATTTGCTCCATGATCAACCAAGGCCCTTGAATCCATCTTCATCTCCAAAGAAATCTAGATGACAAATTCTCCGGGGTCATCCTTCTTTGGAGGACAACTTTTGGCCACTGAAACCCTCAACACCTCAACATCACCGACTTTCTTAGCTTTGTTCAACTTATTATAAATTGTAGGCGTTGTCGCTTGTGGACCAAAACTATGAGGATCTCTTTCTTTTGGAGACAGAATCGCAGGAACTGGAGTTGCTTGCTTCCGGCCTTCAAATTCGAACTTTGCTTTCTTCTCGACTCCATTCTCTTGCTTTTTCTCAGTTGGATTATTAGGTATATAAGTAGCTGGTAGAGTGATGATCTCTGTAACTTGTTCTGATACCTCTTTAGTTGGAGTCGGCTTCTTCAGCAATCTTTCAGAAAAAGGGGATAGAGGTACATGCATGGGACGGAGATGCAGTGGTATCCATCCCTCTTCTCGATTGTGGCCTGATGAAATTTTTACCAACAACCACAAAGAGTCCTAAACAAGTTTTAAATTTCTACTCCCATGATGCAAGCGGACAATCGTGTAAAATATGGAATTAGGTCGAACACAAGGAGTAAAGATAAATCAAGCTATGCAACATCACATTCGTGCCACTTCACAAGTCAAACAAAATTAGAACATGGATTTAATATGATTGCTATTCTAGGCATAAAATTGAACAATTTCAAGAAATAAACTAAATTGAGAATAATTAAATATAAGCACAAAAAAAGGGTAACAAATAGATAAAGGGTCCTAGGGCAATGCACATTAACACGGGCATAGGATTTTGGGATTAAAAATCATGTCATATCTACTCATGATTAATACATAGCTAATTCTAGAACTCTCTCGAGCTTCAAGCATATAATTGAGAAAACAAGAATTTTCCTATCTCTAGGATTAAATTCTAATTTTATCAAACTAGGCACAATTAATCACCTGTAATACCCCAGATTTTTGTATCAGGTTTAGAGAATTGTTGATATTAATTAATTAATTAAATGAAGGAATTTAACTAAGGTTAGCTATGATTGGATGGCAGTCACGACTTTTGGAGTCAGTTTTCGTAAAGATCGTTTTTCAGAAAATAAAATCTTAATTCTTTTATTGCCATCTATGGTCTCTTTAGAAAGGTTTTGACTCAAGGAGCACACCGGTATTTTTGGATTTCAAATCCGAGGTCAATTGAGTTCCCGGTGATGGAAAACGTGTTTGAAAAGGGAAATGAATAGTAACTTTTACGTGCGTTCGTGTTTTGAGAAATTTATGAAATCCTCCTCGTTTATTCAAGTTCAGTTCTGTCAGGCCCCTCTTATGGGAAATGACTCAAGGATTCCGTTGGCGTTCACGGATTTTCATTCCGAAGTCAATCGAACGCTCGGGAGCCGAATCTGTCAGTCTGAGTGAATAGTAAATAGTAATTCTAAACAGGGAATCTTTGCTCGTCTTTCTTCTGATGAACCCGTCTTCTTCACAAATCGAGTTGGTTCACTAGTGTTCGAGCCAACGAGTCTCCCAGTATTTTTAGATTTCGTGTCTGAAGTCGTTTGGACCTCGACATCGAATAAAGCAGCTTTTAACCGAATCCGGGATAGCTTTTGCAGTATTCCTGCACAGCAATGGCTTCCAAGGGAAGCCAAAACTTTTCCTATATATAGGGGGCCACCCCTTTAGCATTTCTTGCTCATTTACTCTTTCCCTTCACTTCTAAATCGAGAGGTGAAAAGCTTTGAAAGCCGAGAAGGTTCTGTCGAAGTAAAAAGCGTTCTTTGTGAGTGTTCTTCAAGACGACGAGCGGAGTGGCGTGGAAGGGATGCGGTGAAGGAATGTGCTAGGGGCGCCGTTGAAATCGTAGCAGGCGGCTCTGCCGCCGTTGCGACTCAACGAGATGCCGAGCTAACCACATTCCTTGGACGCACCTGACCCCGTCCATTCTTGTTCGTCGGTCCCGATTTCATTTCTTTTCATCTTTAAATTCCGTATTTACTTTCCGTTCTTTAAGTTCTTCGCGTTCTTCATTATTGCTCATCTAAAGTTACATTTTGATTTTTGTTGAAATTCCAAGTTAATAACGTGTATGTATTATTTCTCATACTAATACCGTTATTGTCATTCTAAGAAAATTAGCCTCGTTATTCCGTTAAATTCTGTTCAAATCCACATTTAACGATTTTGTCGTTAATCTAATTTAAAAGAGGATTATCGTGTTTATGCCGTTGTAATGCCAAAATTCCTTTTAAGTTAAAAGCATGTTGTTGCATGTTAAATTCAAGTACGTTGTTTGTATAAAATTTCGGGTTAATTATTCTTCGTGTTCTTCGTATTCGTCGAAGAAATCAACGAACACGAAGAACAATTGAAGAACACGTTGAAGGAACCCGGGAGAAGAGAGAGAGAAAAGAAAAGGAGAGAGAGAGAGCCCCGCGGGAGGGGGGGGTGGGTGCCGCCGCGCCACGCCCCCCTCGGCCGTGCCCCTGCCTGCCGGGGGCGGGGAGCCCGTCGGGGCTGGGCGGCCCCGCGGTGGCGGGTGGCCCGCCGGGGCAAGGTAGCCCCGCGGCGCCCCCCCTCTTTTCTCCGTGTTGTTTCTGTTTCGTTCCCCGTTCTTTTCGGCTATTCCCGTACCCCTTCTTTTCGATCTTTTCGAGTCTTTTAAATTATGCTACCTTCAAGCCATATTCAAGTTTAAATTATAGTAAGGTATTCAAGTTAATTTCAATTTATTTCGAATAAAATATTCGAGTTATTTTCCGTCTAAAAATTTAGAGATTGAGTCGAGAAGTTCCTTAAATAAAATAAATCATCCTCGATCCCCTTATTAAGTCAAAGTCGTGCTATCCATGTTAAGTCCTAGCTAAGGAAATATTAGTTGAGTCTTATTTAATATCATGTTATTAGAAATCTTTGAAGGAGACCGCTAAGTTGACGATTTGACTTTTGTAGGAGGAATCGAGCCTCGGAGGAATACTAAGGAAAACCACCAGCTCGTTGCCTCATCTTCCGTTCCGTAATCAAGGTGGGTAAATCTATACTCATCTAAAGTTTGAGCTAATGAGCTTTAGAAGCATGTTAGGGCAAATGAGATATCTAATAAAGTATTTTTGCTCAGCCTGATTGATCCCTGTACAAGGAAGGAAGAAAAGAAGAGATTATGTTTTACTTGAGCTCTCAAAGCATGTTTAGGAATGATAGGGCTACTAAAGTATTGTTTATTCTTAGCATGAGATGTTTAGAATTATCTTTAGCTCCGAATCATATTTTTTTACGTTCTTTTCGTGCAATTAAATGTTTATGCTTGATTAGATCTCAGAATTAAGAATTAAGGTTTGCCTTGTTAGGGTAGCATTAAACCCTTTGTAGGCCGAGAACATGTAGTATTAATGGATTAGCTTTAGACATTGTTCTAAGCTTGGTATTGCTAGCAAGGATAAGAAAGGAAGGAACTTAGTTTTTCACTTAAGCAGGATATGAGTTCGGAACCATTAAGGGAGTCACTGCTGGGTTTTTCCCTCGCAAACTCGTTCGGATATCTGAGGAAACCCCTCTTCTATCCTATGACATGCCTAAGGGTACAGTTGACGTCAGGTTTGAGCCAAGATGGGCCCAAACAAAAAGAAAAGCTTTTACGGATATGGAGAGGGCTTTAGCGTTTTGCTCTCCATATACCGTCAGATGATTGTTGGATATCTTGAAGTTTATTAAAATGTTTTATTAAAACCCACTGAGTACATTAGTGCTCATGCCCACTCTTTTTCAAATATTTTCAGGTTGAGATGCTGAGGATGTTGGTGGCTGCCAAGACTGTTTTGCTATTATTTAATATTCCCTTGAAATGCCACTATGTGATCTGCTACTCTGATACACTCTTTCTAATTCCGTTGTTAAAGTCTTATTATGATTGTCAAGATTCTATGAATAATCTCCCAGACATAATTATTTGAGTATAAGATGTATACTAAGTTCTATTTCTTCTACCCGAATATGATCTCCTTTCGTCTAATCAATGGGTTTGCATGTATTATTAGCTATCGTAATCCAAGCTGATTAGTATTCGTCTATACGACTTATTCACCGTCTAAGTAAAAGTAAATATGAGTATCCCAGTCTAATCCCCAAAGGCATATTTCGACTGTCAAAACATCCTGTCAACCTTCTATTTTTCCTCATTAACCCTTTAATGACACCCCATCCCCATTCATAAACCCCTATCTCGGGACCGGGCTGTTACATCACCAAAACCAACTAGGCATCAAATTCTCATTTAATACCAAATTGGACCCATGAATCAATTACCCAAGCCAAATTGCTCTTCTCAAAGCTAATTTAAAATAAAATCAAACTCAAGGTGGCCAACCCTAAGCTAGATGCAAACATAACTTTGATTCATAAGAATTAGAGGAGAAGAGAGTAACATGTTTTCTCACCCAAAAATCCAACACCCAATGCCAAAATCACATTTCCCTAGAACAAGAGAAATTTAGCTATTCATGCTTGAAATGAAAAGGAAGCAAAAATATACAAGAAAAATAAAGTAGATAAAGATAAGAGTAAACTCGAATTGGAAATCGATAATCTTCAAAACTTCTAGTTGCCTTCTATAAAATCTTCTCAAAACTTCAAGAACCCATTTACAAAACTCCTTCAACTCTAACTTCTATGTTTGGGGGCTAAGGGTGTGAATACCCTAACTTTTGAAGCAACATCCGTTTATATACTACACCACAATTTCGCATGATAAAAATAAAGTAAAAATGGAAAAAAATTGCTAAAATCCGAAACAAGGCTGAGGGGGCGCGACACGGGCTCGATCGTGCCCCCTTTTTTCTAGGTCGGACTGTGCCAGGTGACGTGACCGAGCTGGTCGCGCCTGCATGGCCTGTGCCCAGGCCATGCCACTATGCATGCTTTTGAGGCCTCTGATTTCATGATGAGTCACGCCAGCATTGTCCTCGCGCCGGGTCTCGCATGGGTCGCGCCGGGTGGTGCGACCGAGCTGGTCGCGCCTCGGGTCTCTGTGCTCAGGCCGCGCTCAACACTTGCTTTCCGGACCTCTGTTTGAATGCGCACTCGCGCCAACGCTCCGCCCGGGTCACGCCTTGTGTACTCCTTCGAGGCTCGACCCGCTCGATTTGCCCTAAAACAAACACAAATGCATCAAATGCATTTATTACACAACTTAATGGAAAACAAAATTAAAATAGTAAAATATAGGAAAAGAACATCTTAAACAAATGGATTATGCTTGGAAAAATGGGTGAAAATCTCATTTTTCAACTCCCCCAAACTTAAACACTTGTTTGTCCCCAAACAAGAAATAAAGATACAAGGAATTGAGAGACACAATCATAGGGGATTTTTAAACCTTACTGCCTCAGAAGAAAATAACTAAAGTCATGCAAGGTAAATGAGATCAAAGGTTTACAAGCATAAGTTCAAGTTACAGAACTTCGCCTCCCCTCTCTTTAGACAAAGAGTCGATCATATAAATAAACCTCACGGGGATCAAGAAATTCACATTTTTACTCAACATCAAGCAATGCCAACATGCAACCATAAGCTTGCAAAAATACTCAATATCATCATAATATGTACTTGAAACAAGAATCACATAGGTCTTTCGGGTTGAAGCATTCGGCTCTTTGGACAGGTAGGAAAATATAGGAAAGAGTGACTGCAAATCAAACCCATTTCCTAATACAAATCTAAGCAAAGCAATCTAAAAAGCTTTCTCCTACCCTCTTTAAATTTACTTGGGGATATTGCTGCAATAAAACGGACCATCCTTAGCCTATTTTTGGTTCACTTCTCTTCTATAAAATCATTTACTTTCATAACAAGAGCTAGAGTATTCATTTATTTTTCTTATATTATTTTTCTATCCTCACTCTATTGCTTCCTTTTCTAGTTCTAGGAGAAGGAATCACTTTACATTTATCAAGGCTAACAATCATATTTATCATTCTCGAAACACTTTCACATTTTATGCTCCCAAGTTTTTGTCATTCCAAGCCTAATATTTTCGTCAATGCCCACTACCCTTGGCTTTTCAACAAAATAATTTCATTTATAGCTCAAAAGGGGTGGACAAAGGCTGTGTTTCAAAGCAAAAGAAAATCAGAGGCTCAAAATTTTGACAAGAACCGTCTTAGGTCATATTCATTGTCGAAGAAACTCTCAATCATGGAAAAATAATATGGCCCAAATCTCACGTAAGCTGCAAGATATGCCAGAATTCCATAATTCAATCTACATGCCAATCACTAATCACTCATTTCCATGCATGATTTTTCAAAAAAAATATGCACAAATTTTTATCATCATAGGCAAGGTGAAACAAACCCCTAATGATGCTCAATCTCATCTAGCTTTTCTCTACTCGTGCAAAGAGGACGAATAAAGGCTCAAAGATAGGAGAATATCATAAACAGAATTCAAATCCAAATCTGAGCATAACTTATTACATAACCTAAATAAAATCCTAATCGATCAAATATATCAATCAAGTCAACAGGGCTATCAAATAACTCTTAAATAAACATCCCAAAATATCCAAATAACATAAGATAAATTGTTCATAAATTAAAATGTTTATAAAAAGACTGGAGGACCAGAGCTTAACGGTCACCACTAGCAAATACCCCCTTCCCTCAAACTTGCACCAAACCAAGGAAAGGGTAAGTTTAGGTGGAAGAAGAGTGGGACGGTGAGAGAGGCAAACTTAGTTTCCAGTGCGGTCTTGATCTTGAGGCGGCTGGGGCTGGATATGGAGGATAGGGTGGGAACTGTTGAGGGGGCCGCTGGGCAGATGAGCTTTGTCCACTGCACTGCCTCATGTATCCTGCAAAATCATTAAATCCATATTGAAAAGTGTTAAAGTTCCCCTGCAAGTTCTGGATCTCCGCACTGATATCGGTGAAACGGGAATCAATGTGTGTCTGGAAGTTGGAAAACCTCGTGTATTTCCATGAAACGGGTCCCAATATCCTCCTACAGTGTAGTAAATCTCGAATCAAAATTCTCCTGCAGCCCTGTGAAATGCACGTCCATCTCCGTGTGCATATCTCCAAAACTTGAAGTCATGACCACCCCTCATGTTGCCCAGATTGGTTGTCATCTCCGCCATCATTCCCTCTATATTGCTAAATCACTCATCCTACACATCATCCCTTGTTCTCCTAGCCGCTCTGGGTACCTGAGATGTAGATGCATCCGCTTGAGAGGGCCTACTTTGAACAACATCCAACACCGTCATCAGGGCACGATCTCGAACGTGTTCATCATCCAGTTTCTCTGATCCTTATAAGTGGTGATAGAGGTGAGATTGTGATTGGGAAGAGGGAACTGGACGCAGTTCTTTATTTGGAACTGGAATGGCGGAGAAGCGGTAGACCCTATCATCTGGGCATTGCGGAGATGCTGCAAGTTAAGCTTCTTGGACCCAGGCACAACTACATAGTTGAAAGATCCACATCCAAGGCTCTAGAAATTGGGGTGATCAAGCCCCCAATGCATATTTTTCCACTACCCGGTACAACCTATCTCTTGCTCTGATCTAAGAAGTGAGCTGCAAAATCCACATTGATTACTTTCAGCATACACCATATTATATGGATCTCTTGAGTGTGAAATCCACTATTTTCATGGTGGGCTAGAACGGTGGAAGAGAGGACCCGCTGGATGTATCTGAAGACTGAATTCTGGATGTGGGAGGCTCTAGCTTTGCTTGAATCATATCGGACCATTCTGGGATCGGGGTCCATAATGCGCCTCCAAAAGTCCTCAAGGTGAAATGTGAGATAGGGATGAAAGATCCCATAACGTGAGGTGCTGAAAATGCGATTTATCAGATCCATAGTAAGCGCTTGTTTTGATTTCCCAGGCAAAATTTGCACCAGATGGGCCCCCTTCTATCAGTGGATTTGACCTTGGGGGTAGACAAAAATTCCTTTACCAAAACTAGGTAAGTGACCCATCCTCCGTCCAACACATTTGTCCACCCCAATCGACTAAACAATCTCCAAACGTCCACATATATGCCCAACTGTCGGGCAGCTGCTGCATTTGCAAACTTTGTAGCCTGAATTTTGAAATACTTCGACATCTTCAACCATTTTACTCTTTACTTATGCTTGAGAAAATGAACTCCCACTTGGCTCGGATGATCCCTGTTAGGAAAATTGTTAGGAAAATCCCAACTGATGGTTTTGATGAAATGTCAAAACATGTGTGATGATTTAATGAAAAACTGCAGGTTATGAAAAGCTAGAAATTAGGAATAATGATCAAGTAAGACTTCAAGCTGAAATGAGAGACAACTATTTTGAAGCATGGTTAACCAGCTTACAAGGTTGCCTTGATCAGACCAGTCAGAGTCAACTCTTCAAAGCTTAAGAAAAGCTATAGGGGGAAGAGAACTTTGGAGACTGGTAGACATCCATAGATGAGTAATCATTAGTCTTAACAGAAAGTCAAGACAGACTGATGAGAACAAAGCCAACTAGAAAGCTGAAAGTGAACTGATCAAAGATCAGTCAGTCACAAAGGGCTAACCCTAAACTGATCAAAGATCAGTTTAGCCGGGAGAAAAGCTTTAAAAACATTGAGCCAATACTGAACTAACCACAGATCAGTTCAAGGAGAAAAGAAAAGCTCAATCAAGTAGCCAACAGATAGTCCAGAACTGAAAGCTTTTTTAAGCTAAGCTGCTGAGTCAGCTAAACTGGACTATATCAGGACTGAAGCTTAAAGCAGCTGAGGATCTGCCAACTGGACAATTCTCAGAGCTAAAAGACGAGATAACTGAAAGCCCATCAGCTAAATGTCCAAAACTGATAGCTGAATCACTTGCTCTTTCTGACAAAGCAGTTAATGAAGATATTGACAGGAAATCTTTAAAAGATCCTGACGATCTTGGAGCAGAAGATATTAAACTCAAAGGGCTAGTTCATTAAGCGCTTCAAACGGCTACAGGCATTACAATACCGCCGGTGAATTCTAAACATTCACCAATCATAACGGTAAAAAATCACTCATCTATTTAAAGAGGGTGAACTCAATTTTAGCCAAGACTTTCGCCAATATAACTTTTGCTATTTTTCAGAATGAGCTATTCTTTCTCCCTCCCCACAGCTCAAAGCTTAATACTATCAAAGGTGCGAAAAGTCTCAACTGAGAAAATGTGCTTCAAGTCCAAAATGAGCCGCTAAGCTGACGTAAAATTCCAACAAGGGCAAAGCTTCTCAGTTCAGTCCCTCAAAGATCAACCACCCAGCTCAAGCTAAAGGAGTATTCCAGGTTGATAACAGATTAAAGACTGACTTCTTGAAGATCGAGCGAGATATAAAATCGTATAAAGACGGGCAATAGCACCTAAAGTTTCAGCGAGCAGTTGGGACCGATAAGTGTGAGCTATCGACCCAAAAACTAGCTGAGGAGGAGCATGTACCGACGGGTCCATTCTTCCGGAACAGCAACAGTTGGAAAGGAGACCGCGCTCGGGTTAAATGATGCCATTTTCAGGTCCAACACGAATTCTTTACTGTGTAATTGTAATAAAGAAACTTTGCACTTGCATAGTGGATTGCCCTTCTGCGTAAAGAAGAGAAGACGTAGAAGTAGGAAGCTTCGAACCTCTATAAAGTCTTGTGTGTGCTGCTCTTATTGCTTTCAGCTTTACATGTTTTTAAATTACACACCTTCACACACACAGACTGCACTAACAAGCTTAAGCTAAGTCTTCAAAGCTATCAGTCCCAACTGATCAGCTCACCAGCTAAGCTTTAGTCAGGCTCTCTCAACTGATTAAGAAAGCATAAATAAAATAGTGAAAGCGAGTCAGGACCCTATCTATTTCGTATCTGTTTAAAGTTTTTGAAGTCAGTTTATTTACCCCCCATCTAAACTGACTTAGACTCGCACTGGGACCAACAAGTGGTATCAGAGCGGTTGATTCTAAGGATCAGCCATTTCTGCAGATCATTTGAATCGGATCTGTTTATCTGTGCTAACGTTTCAAGCTATGGGAAACCATAAGCTACCTCTCTTTTCAGTTGAGAACTATGACAATTGGAGCAGGAGGATGAAAGCTCATCTATGTTCCATCCATGAGAATATGTGGGAGGTGATTGAAGACAGTCCAATCATAATTATGATGGACAACAAAGCTCACATCATGGATGTCAACCAACCAGTCAGGATCCGAAAACCAACTCATCTTCTCACGGGTGAAGAGAAGAAGTTGAAGAATCTAGAGTTTGTTGCTCAAGCATCACTTTTTTATACTCTAGATGAGGATCGCATGAAAGACACTAAAAACTGCAGAACAACAAAGGAGATTTGGGACCTACTTGCATATCTATACAAAGAGTCCGAGGCCATCAAAGAAACTAAGCTCCAACTGACAGTTGACAAGTATGGGTCTTTCAAAATGCAGCCGGAAGAAAGCATCTCGAGCCTAGAAACAAGATTTCTTAGAATCATAAGCGAGATGAACAATCTGGGAGGAAATTATCCTAACAGTAAGATGAACTCAAAAGTTCTTGATAATCTCACTGACAAATGGGATATGAAAGTAATTGCTACTAAAGAGTCAAGAGACTTAAATAGCATTACTTCCAAAGAGTTATTTGGATCTCTTAAAGCTCATGAGTATAGCCTGAACCGAAAGAGAGAAGCGTCCACTATCTCTTCTCATGATGCTTCTTTCTATGCTGAAAAAAATCGGTTCAGAGAAGCCCGCGGAAGAAACAACTTCTGACCAAGAGGCTCGTCGGTCAGAGAGAATCCAGGGGGATCGGTGACTGATTGAAGAAAAGAGTCAGCTGACAAAAAGAAGATCCCGATTGAGGATTTAAATGAGGAAATCCAGTCAATAATAAGATTGTTGGAGAAGCTTAGAGAAGTCAGAGATCAACAATCAACTCAACCCCAAGCTGATGAAGCTGCTAAGGGAGAGAGGAACCAGCAGCCAGTTGATCGACCAGCTAAACAATTCAGGATGGCAAACAGGAACATAGAAGAATGTTTCCACTGCTATAAGCAAGAACACTATAGATACGAATGTCCAGTCAATAATAATATTGTTGGAGAAGCTTAGAGAAGTCAGAGATCAACAATCAACTCAACCCCAAGCTGATGAAGCTGCTAAGGGAGAGAGGAACCAGCAGCCAGTTGATCGACCAGCTGAACAATTCAGGATGGCAAACAGGAACATAGAAGAATGTTTCCACTGCTATAAACAAGAACACTATAGATACGAATGTCCAGAGCTCCCTGAAGAAAAAAAGGCCAAAGTGAGAAGAAACTTCTTCAAACGGAAAGCAATGATCGCAAATTCTGAAAACGCCGTGCTTGACGATTCAGACTACCCATCTGGAATCAACTCAGACGGCTATAGCTCCGATGATGAAGCTCTATTTTACCTCATGGCCGACAATGATGAAGAGGTTAGTCAGTCTGATTCAATCACCTGTTTCTATCACATGCATGAAGCTTCGATCTCTAGAAATGAACTGGATGAATAGTTAAGAATCCTAGAAGATCAGTTAGCTTATGTATCAATTATGCATATTGAACTAAAGGGTGAAAATGATGAGCTAAGAAGCAGAGTTGATGAGCTTAGTGCTGAAAATGAAAGACGGAAAAGTTTTAATGCTCGGTCAACTGAAATGGTAAGCTGAGAAATGCTGAACTGGAAGCTGAGAATGAGAAGCTCAAGCTAGAAATTCTTGAAAAAGAGGAATTAACTCTCAAGTTCAAGAAGGGATCCCAGACTCTAGATAAAATCTTGAGTCATCAGAGAACTGAAGCTGGGAGCCTAGGACTGGGATATAGTAAGTGCACTGCCGCAGAGAAGGGCAAGACAGTTGTACAAAGCTGTGAATTTGGAATCCTAAAAGGATTCACAAGACTAGCTCAGTCCCCCCCAGTTGAGGAGTCCAAAGACAAGGGCCTCTTGGAAACTCCTCAAGCTCAGCCGAAAGATCAGATTGATCAATTAAGAGGGGTAACTCGAAGACAGTTAGTCTTTCAAAGGCTTGGTGCTCAGTCAAAGCCACCAGTTCAACACAGATCAGCTCAATAGTCCAAATCTACTACTCGATTAAAATCTAAAGCTTATCAAAGGCCAACTCCTCAGAGGCCTTCATTCCATTCCAGGTCATCAGTTCAACCGAGACCTGAAGTTCACCTAAGGCCAACCTTTCAGACAAAGGCATCAGCTCAAAATAGGCCATCAGGTCAATGATCTGGAAACTCCTTCAATACATTCCAACCTTGAAGTTCTTCAAACACCAAAGAAAATGTACCCACAAGATTGTATTATGCACGACAACATAATCCAATCTCTCTAAAGGAGTTCACTCCAAGTGACCTTGCAACCAGTACAATAAGTATTTAAACTCAAGGGAAGAATCAAGATTCAATCCCAACTACAATTGGTTTACAAATTGGCCATACCACAAAGGCCAAAAAGCTCAGATTCAAAAGGTCAGACAAAATTGACCATGACAGAGAGCATCAAGGTCACAAGATGAGAAGATATTAGTTGAAGCCTTCTATCCTGAATCTCATCGAAGGTATAGATCACAGGACTCAACTCTCAGTCGAAGAGTTACAAGAAGTCCAATGCAGATCTAGAGATCTAATTCAGAAGGATCTCTTGGAAAAGAAAAGCCAAAAGTGTGGCGAATGTGGATTCCCAAACACATGATTAACCTCTCAGGACTCGATATCATGCGGGTACCTAAAACCAGACTCTTATTTTGCAGGAAAAGAGCATCCTATCCAAGAAAAGGGTAAAAGATACTTGGTATCTGGATAGCGGGTGCTCAAAATATATGACCAGAGACAAGAATGATCTCGATGGTTATAAAGAGGTTAAGGGACCACTAGTCACTTTTGGAGATAACTTAAAGAGCCGAACCATTGGAGAAGGGTTCTGGTCAAAGAGAAAGTTGTCATGAATGGCGTGTCACATGTTGAAGGACTGAAGCACAAACTGCTGAGCATCAGTCAGCTTTGTGACAATGGGTACTCAGTTGACTTCAGCAATAGCTCATGTGACATCAGAGACAAGTCAACTGAAGCCATACTCCTGACCGGAGTAAGAAAAGGCAACATGTATGTTGTTGACTAGTCAACCGACTATTCAGAAGCTTACTTTCTCTCCAAAGGATCAATTGAAGCAAGCTGGTTGTGGCATCGATGACTGAATCACCTCAACTTCAAAACTATCAACTACCTGGCCAAGAAGGAGCTAGTTGATGGGCTTCCCAAGGAGATCTACAAGAAAACTGGCGTCTACGGACCATGCCAGAAAGAGAAGCAGATGAAATCATCATTCAAAAACAAAACTCATCCTCAAGGAACAACTGAAATTCTTCAGTTGCTACACATGGACCTGTTTGGACCTCTGAAGCCACCAACCCCCAGAGATAAAAAGTTTACACTTCTAGTAGTAGATGACTACTCAAGGTATACTTGGGTAGAGTTCCTGAGAAGTAAGGATGAAACTTTTGAGAAGCTATCAACATTGATCCGAAGGTTGCAGACTGACAAGGGAAAATCGGTACAAAGAATAAGATCCGAAAATGGAACTGAATTTGTCAATCAACAAATAATCAAATTCCTGAGTGAACTGGGAATCACTCACGAACACTCTGCTGTAAGAACTCCTCAACAAAATAGGGTAGCTGAATGGAGGAATCGCACACTAAAGGAGACAGCTAGAGCAATGGTAGCAGATGCCAGTATAGCCGAATGCTATTGCGCAGAGGCAGTTAACACAGTCTGCCACATACAAAACAGAAGTGCCATAGTCATCACCCATGACAAAACGCCCTATGAGCTATTCAAGGGTCGTAAGCCTTCTATCTCTTACTTTAAGATATTTAGCTGCAAATGTTATATCCACAACAATGGCAAATCCCAGCTGAAAGCTTTCAGTGCCAAAGCTGATGAAAGGATCTTTCTAGGCTATAATGCCCCTCATTCTCAAGCTTATAGAGTGTTCACCAAAAGAACACTGGTTATGGAAGTAACATGTTATGTGGTATTTGATGAGCTTGCTGATGAGTACAAGAACAAAAAAAAGAAAAACTGTACATCAGAGCAAGCATTACCTATTGAAAACCTGCAGGACTATGTTGATCACATTGTCTTAAAGTAGTTTGAAGCTTCACTAGAAGATGACATCAAAACTAATTCTAGACCAGTTGAAGATAACTTAGTCAATGAGGGCACAAATTGTGGTGAAACCTCAAACCCCATAACTGAAATAAGGGGAAGAATCAGTGAAAATGAAGAACAACTCGGAGTCAAGGCAACAGCTAATGGAACAGCCGAAGAATTAGCTGATAAAGCAACCGAAGGATCAGTTGATGGAGCAACTGATAAAGTAGCAGAAGCCACCATTCCCAAATGGCTCCGAAGTCATCCAGTCGACAAAATTGTTGGGGATCCAAGAAGCAGAGTCTAGACTAGAAGGTCAACGGAACATGCACTCTTCACATGCTTCATCTCATAGATAGAACCAGCCAATGTCAAAGAAGCGCGTGAAGACTCAGACTGGATTATAGCGATGCAAGAAGAGCTAAACCAGTTTATAAGAAATGACGTGTGGTTTCTTGTTGATAGGCTGAAAACCTAAAAAGTCATTGGGACTAAGTGGGTATTTTGCAACAAACTGGATGAACAAAGCATGATCACAAGAAACAAGGCCAAACTAGTAGCCAAGGGTTACTCTCAAAGTGAAGGGATCAACTTTGATGAGACATTCGCACCAGTTGCAAGATTGGAGGCCATCAGATTGTTCCTCACTTATGCAGCTCACAACAATTTCACGGTCTATCAAATAGATCTGAAAAGTGAATTCTTGCAAGGGATGCTCAAGAAGGATGTGTATGTTGAGCAACCTCCAGGCTTCAAAATCGGAGATCAAGTCTACAAGCTGAAAAAAGCTCTATATGGCCTAAAGTAGGCGCCAAGAGCTTGGTATGAAACCGTTACAAGATTCTTGCTAAAGAATGGATTTTAAAAATGAGTTATTGATCGTACTCTATTCAGAATAGAATGATCAACTGAGATCTTGATGGTTTAAATTTATGTGAATGTCATAATTTTTGGATCCAAGAGTAAAGATCTCTGCACTCGATTCGCTCAACTGATGCAAAGCGAATTCGAGATGAGCATGATAGGAGAAATGACATTCTTCCTACGATTCCCAGTGAAGCAGCTGGAAGATGGAATCTTCATCAGTCAAGCCAAATTCACTAAGGAGCTTGTCAAGAAGTTTGGAACCGGCAAGGGAAAATCTCTCAAGATTCCAATGAATACATCAGTGCAGCTGACCCTCGATGAAGAAGGAGAATCAATCAGCTAGATGTACTACAGAGGAATCATTGGATCCCTTCTTTACCTGACCGTCAGCGGACCAGACATCTCCTACTCAGTCGGACTGTGTGCAAGATTCCAAGCCAACCCGAAGAAAAGTCATCTCTAAGCAGCAAAGAGGATCATGAAGTACCTCAAAGGAACCATAAATCTTGGGTTATGGTATCCCAGAGATGATAGCTTGAGTCTAACTGGCTACTCAGACTCAGACTTCGGAGGATGCAAGATCGACAGAAAAAGCACCAGTGGAACATGTCAGTTTCTTGGGAACAAACTGATATCCTGGTTTAATAAGAAGCAGCACTCAGTTGCCACGCCAACAACTGGAGTATGTAGCTGCTGGAAGCTGTTGTGCTCAAATCCTATGGATGAAGCAACATCTTAAAGATTACAAGGTGGAGACTGAAGAAGTGCCAATCTACTGTGATAACAATAGTGCTATTATAGTATCTCAAAATCCAGTATTGCATTCAAAGATGAAGTACATTGATATCAGGCACCACTTCATTAGAGATCACATCGAGAAGAAAGACATATGCATCAAATATGTCAACACGGAGAAGCAAATAGCTGATATCTTCACCAAGCCATTGCCAGAAGCTAGATTTGTGGAGTTGTGCATCTAACTGGGATTGCTTGAACTAGCTTCAAAGGAGGACGATGATCAGCCAAAAGAAGGAGTGAAGAGGAGAACTCCCGCTAATGATGAGAACTGACCCAAGATGGCATCAGTTAACTAAGCTTTGGAGCTTAAACTGATGAATCCATATCGGTTCTAAAGAAATGGCAAAGTCTACATGAAAACTGACAAACAAAAATGAGTAAACTGATAGCAGAAGGTGTTGGTCCCGAGCGAGTCGATATCAGTTTACGGGGGGTGAATAAACTGATAAAAACTTTTGCTTCAATTTGCGGAATAATAAGGGCCCTTGACTCGCTGAGTAACTTATCTATGCACAATTTGGTTGAGCACTTTTTGACAACTTGAGTGCAGATTGTGTGAGCTTGTGTATAGTTCAAAGATATGCAAGTAATCAAAACAATACAACACACAGATGATTTATAGAGGTTTGAAGTCTCACACTCCTATATCTTCTCTTTCTTCCTCAGAAGGGCAACTTCACTATATAACTTGAGTTTCTTTACAAATTACACAATGAAGGATAGTTGGCTGAACCTGATAACTGCTCGCTACCTTAGCGTGTCGACGACTCACACTTAAAGTCCCTAACTGCTCGCTAGGAAGGTAGGTGCTATTGACGTCTTTACAAGGTTTTAGATCTCTTTCGATCTTGAATAGGTTAGTCTTGAAGGGTATCAACTGAGGTGCTACTTCAATTGAGCTGGATAGTTGATCGATGTATTGCTGAAACTGGGAAGATTGCTCTGGCTGGATTATCAACAGCTAGCTGAATTCTTTGATTTTGTGGGTTCTTCTTCTCAGTCGGACTCTCGCAGTTTAACAAATGTTGACCTTGAACTGTAACAGAGGGAGAAAGAAAGCTCTGCTTGAATGAATAAGTATTGCGATAAGTCTTAAGTCGAAAGTCCAACCTTTTAGCGTGAGTCACTTAATAACTCTGATTCACTCGTCTTTTATAGAGGAGTGATTTTATGACTGTTGAGTTCCATTGATCGGTAGCTCTGATGGCTTATCAATGACAGATGGTCTTTATGATCACTGGAGCTTTTGGTTGAAGTAGCCGTTGCTTTGCCAATGGATCTCTATTGGATATTTAATTTCAGGATCTCAGTTGAAGCATTTATTCCAAGATCTTGACTTTCAGCAGTAACTTCAGGGCTCTCTGGCTGTCAGTTCTGAGTTCCAGTTGGCAGTTCCGAACTTGTCTGATCAGTTCGGTTATTGCTCCAGTTGTCAGTACTGAGCTTGTCTGCTCAGCTCGGCCATTGCTCTAGTTGGCAGTTCTGAGCTTGTCTGCTCAGCTCAGTTATTACTCCAGTTGGCATTTATGAGCTTGTCTGGAGCTCGGTTATTGCTTCAGTTGGCAGTTCTGAGCTTGTCTGCTCAGCTTGGTTATTGCTCCAGTTGGCAGTTCTGAGCTTCGTCCTCCAGTTCGACTGATCTCAAGTTGTTTGAATGGTTTTGTCAGTTCTATTGTTCTTTCTTGAGATTTCTTGTCAGCTTTGACTGATCACAAGCTGGCTGACTGGCCTTTAGCTATTTTGTCCGTTTACTTCAGTTTGGCTGAAGTTAAGTTTGGCCATCAATTGGATACTTCCAGTTTTTAGTCTAAACTGATCTCTCATCAGTTTCTTCAGTCTTGATGATTTTTCTTTCAGCTTAACTGACTAAGCTGTCAGTTTATTTCGACTGGTACGTCTCTTCGAGTCCTCAGTTGACTTGAGTTCTGACTGGTTTGCGTATCTTTCCATCTGGTAGGCCATACTCCAGTTTGATTGACATTAGCTTTACTTGAATTCCTTTTTGATGCTCTGGATTGGTCAGCTAAGATCTGCAGCTTGAATTTCAGTGAGTTTTTCATAAATAGTTTTGACATCTCATCAAAACCTTATCTAGCCGTTCCTTGGAAGTTTTTCCTAACAATTTCCCCCTTTTTGATGATGTCAAAACCTTGTTAATGATGATGGAAAAACTGTAACTATTTGTTCGATAGACATGTTGTCGTTTGCTTAGGCAAGTCTTGATATCAAAGCAAGTTAGAGCATGAAATTCAAGTATCAGAGCATTCAGAGTATACTTTCATTTTAGACATGCTTTTATTTTATTAAAGCATGATTATTTAAATATCAGAGCAAGGCTTAGCAAAGCTTATCCAAATATCAGAGCAAAGTTTATTGGCATGATCATCAGAGTATCAGAGAATGTTTATAAGCATGATCAAGGTTTGATATGAAGTTGAAGCATGATATTTGGAGAATTAAAGCATGTATTATATATTCAATCAAAGCATATTGAATCAGCTTTCGATTCTCAATAGTAGTTAGGACTACTATTTTACTTCCTTAGCTGCTTCTTATCTTCCTGCTTGATTCTCCTTTTTCTTGGACTCCTTGTGTTCTCCAAGCTTCCCCCTAAAGCTAGGCTTCCCGCTCATGATGTATTTATCTTTGGATCTGATCCCAAAGAGTTAAGTTTTCATCATCATACTTTTCACCGAGTTCTTGAACTAATGAACCTTCTTGTGGAAGCTCAAACACTTCCGCAATTGTTCTCTTAGTGATTTGAAGTAGCCGTCCTTGAATCACTGATGATACTGTCTTTCCATCTGCAGACAATTTTACTTGAAGTAAAAATTCACTCACTAAATTTTGTCTAAAGAACTTTGGTGGTGTTTCCAGGTAGTGAAGAATTCCTGGCTTGTGAAGATTTGACAGAAGGGTTGGATTGTTTGATTCATTTAAAATCAATTGAAATTTCTTCCTATCAAGGAATTTGTCTCTCATAAGTTGCTCTTTGAAGGAATTTAGAGATCTGGATAATTCGGCCATCTTTGGGATTGGCTGAGATTTTGGGGAAATTCAAGGGCTTTGAGAGAGAGAGAGAATTCTTGAGAGCGTAGGAGGAGTATTTCTGAGAGGCTTGAAAGAGAGGGCTTTTTTATGAGTGTTTGGGCAGGCTCATAGATCTAATGGTTGGAATAATACTAGCCCTTGGCCTCTTTTGGTCATTAGCATTTAATGACTTTGAGATGTGTCATTATTTTGCAAAGGTCAAAATATTCAAAAATAAATGCGAAGTTCGGAATTTATTTGAAAACAAAAAGATAATCTTTTTTTATATGTCAAAAATAAATAATGACAAACTAAATTACAAGAAGTAAACTAAGGGCTTTCTAATCAGTTTGAACTTGATCAGCCACTAGTCCTTCTTGTGATCAGTTTTCCTCCTCTTGGCAAGCGGTTCTGTGACGTCACCTTCCTCATCCTCATCGCTGCTTGATGACACAGTTTTAGCTGACTGGAGTCTTGGATGAGCTTGCAACCGCTGGATTTGCTCCGTGTGCAGTTTAACCTGTTGCTGCAGGCTGTGGATCAGTTCCACATAGTAAGCCAGGAGCTGAACTGTTGAACTGCTTGGTTGAGCATTGAACTGAACTGCTCTTGAGTTGACTTCTTCTCCTGCCTAAGCTCCAATTAGTTCCTCACAAGGAACAGTGTGGGTCAGCTCGTCCGTCTCCATGATGATGGTCTCATCATAACTTAACTCTGGAGAAATCTCCGGTGCAGCAGCTTGAAGGCTCTTTGAATTGGATCAAAGTACATCGTTATTGCTAGTGTACCTTGATAGGAAGGTTGATTATTGACTTGAGCTATCTGTTCAGCTGGCTGATCAGACTCAGCTGTCTCTGGAGTTGACTCTTGGGGAGAAGCAGTTTGGGGTTCAGTTGGCTCCTCAAACAATCGAGCCTTTTCAGCTGACTTCTCTGACTCTTCATCACTAAGAAAAACTGGTGGAATAGGAGATTTGAGCATTTCTTCGAACTCCAGATCACAGGCATTTCGCTTATCAACTGCTTGCACCTCTAGAGAATCATCAAGGAGATTGATGATGATGTCATCTGGTCGAGGGGATTCTTCAAAAGTTAACTACCTAGTAACAGATGCTATGACAGTTTGCCTTGAGCTGTAAACTTCCGCAGTTTCAGCTCCTTATTGACTGCTTCGGGCTTCTCTGTAGAATAGATTTTGTCCCTGCTGATTATGTTGTTTTTTGAGGATGAGCAGTTCCCTAAGCAACCAATGCTGTTGAACTTGAGGATTTCTCCAATGTTGTTGTTCAGCCTCAGTTTGTAGAGGTGGCAGTCGGATGTTGGCCCAGTTGAGCAGATCGTTCATCACTTCCAACAATGTTTGTTGTTCTGGATGAGGGTGGTTCCTTCGAATGGCAAGCATTCTCTTCAATGTGATAACTGGATTTTGTTCAGGAGTCTCCTGTCCAGCCCATTGCATACTCCATCTCTCTTCTCTTCTCCAGAAACTCATCCCATGAAGGGTGGTTAGGAAAAAGTGGGCTTCAGAATTGAAGCAATGTCTCCATAGGTACCAGTATACGTACCTTGAGAGAGATTTATACAGAGCAGCCGTGCCAATCACATCTTCAACAAAGTTTTCAGCAATGAACTTGGTCACTTGTTCATCGGCCCAGCTTTTGATGACTTCAGCTCTTGATAGAGCTCTTATGTTCTCTTCAGTTTCTGCCATCGGGGGACACGCAGTTCTGAAGTAGTCAGCTCCTGTGCCTCGTGGTGGAACTCCCCTGAGAGGCATAATGTCATCTCCTTTAACTGGTGCCATATCAAACACCTTGATGTTGGAAGGAGGTAGTTTTGGAGGGGGTGGAGGTCCTGATTGCTTCTTCTTTCCTATTGGTTGAGATGTTGTGGGCTTCTTCTTTGGTCTGCCAGTTCCTTCCTTGACTTGAACTAGTCTGGTAGAGGGTCCTTCTTCAGGTGAATCAACCGTTGATCCACATCAAACTTGTCGTAACGGCTGGGTTCTGATTGTGGGTCCCAGCATTTGGCTTATTGGAACATTGTCTTCAGAGTCGGAGTCCTTTCGCTGTACCTCTGTGATGTTCTTTTTGTCTTTTCTTTTAGCAGATTCCTCTGCTTTCTTTGAAGGAGCATCAGTTTGCTGACTGCTCTTGATGCTTATAGAATTTTGAGGCTGGTTGTCTTCTGCCAGTTGAGGGTATAAAATCCAGCTTCTCTATCATCAGCGTGTCAGTTTCTTCTTCCATGAATTCGAGAGTGCTTTCCAGGATGCTGCTTATTCTACAGGCATAACACATCTTCTGATGGAACTCAGTTTCTTTCCAATGTTTTTCAACAATGTCTACATACTTCTTGATTTGTTCAAAGAAGTACTGAGCCCAGTAGACTTTGACGTTTGTGGTGATTGCTGCAAAGGCTTTGTACTTGTGCTCTGACATCTCTGAGTGACTCTCTGTTGTGCCAACAATCATTCTGGCTGCAACTGCTGCTAGAATTTTGTATTCTTCTTGGAAGCAGGACATGAGTGTACTGCTTTTGTAGGGATCTTCGCAGTTTGCTCGCTTCCAGAGATGGTAAACTTGTTCTTGATCAACCTCCACGTCTTGCAAACTTATCCCATAGGTGGGCAGTTGAAATATCCTCCCGAGCAGTTCTGGAGTGATCACCAGTTTAACTCCACGAACTTCTATCGTGATTCTGTCATCATAACCTTTTGAGTTCAAATAGAACTCAACCACTGGTTCAGGGTAGATCTTCACTGGATAGACTTCTGTGAATCTCTTCAATCCTGTTTGCTCTATTTTCGAGATCAATGAGTTGCAAAGTGAAGAATCTAAGCACTTTTCTCTGTATGCGATTTGATCTAGGAACTTATCTCTGTATAGATTCACTTGGAATCTTTTAGAGAATTCACCAGTTCTTCTGAAGTTGAACTTTCGTCGAACAGTTAGTGCGCTCCTTTCAGCCATGGAGTTTTTAGTGAGGTTTGACGAATGATTTGGAGAAAAGAATAAATTGGTTTTGACTGTATTTGGAACTGGATCTTTAACTTTCGTAACTATTTTTGCAGAACAGTTTGAGAAAACGAAGAGAGAGAGAAAGGCTTTAATTCTTTACTGAGTTTTGGATTGGTAAAAGTAAAATTAGAATTCATCCATCCTTTTTATAGGAGGATATGGGGTTCATCCAACGGTTGTGTTGATTCGTATGCCCAAGTTCAACGGTCAGATTAATTCAATCGACCCGTCGATTGGCCTTTCATTTCTATCCATTGGGGATAAATGAGGAGAGAGAGAGAGTTCAACGGTAATATTTGAGTGACACATGTTTTTACCATTCCTACTATTGAAATTTTGAACTTATCTGTTTCTCTCTTATGGCTTCCCTCTAACTTGAAACTGATTACGTCATCAGTTGGCTTCGACTGTAGCTGATGATCTCCATTTTGATCAGTTCCAAATGGGATGTTTTCTCATCTGTTCCTTACTGGTCTTGACTGCTGGAACTTTTATTCAGCTATTTCTCAGTTCAGCTATTCATCAGTTCTGCTGCTTTCCTTCATCTGAATTTTGAACTGATGTCTCCTCATTGATTTAATTCCAGTTCCTTTGATTTCTTCATCAGTTTGATCATTTTACAGCTGGTATGTTTTGCTTGACTAATTGGATCATCAGTTGAGACCCTTTGACCAACTCTGCTTTGCTTCTTGCTTCAGTTTAAGCAAATGGACTGATGATTCAGTTGAGCTGATGGGGTAGACTGATCAGCTTCAGTTTACTTTCTTTGCACAACTTCTCGCTTCATTTCAAACTGATAGCTTATGTGTCCAACTGATCAGTTTAATGACTTTTTCAGTTATGAACTACTCATTATGATGAGTTGAAGCCTTTCGGTTCAGTTCCTCTCTTCAGCTGGAATGGTTTCTTGGTCTTTTTCTTTCAGTTGACCGTCTTCATCTTTTGATGCTAGCTCAAGTAGCCCTAGTTGTATGCATAGCTCCATAAACCTTGCCTCAGGCAATGGTTTGGTGAAGATGTCAGCTATCTGCTTCTCCGTGTTGACATATTTGATGCATATGTCCTTCTTCTCGATGTGATCTCTGATGAAATGATGTCTTATGCCAATGTGCTTAGTTCTTGAATGCAGAACTGGATTCTGAGATATTGCAATTGCACTATTGTTGTCACAGAATATAGGTACTTCTTCAGTTTCGACTTTGTAGTCCTTCAACTGTTACTTCATCCAGAGTATTTGAGCACAGCAGCTTCCCGCAGCTACATATTCTACTTCAGTTATTGACGTGGGAACTGAGTGCTACTTCTTGCTAAACCAGGATATCAGTTTGCTTCCAAGAAACTGACATGTTTCACTGGTGCTTTTTCTGTCGATCTTGCATCCACCAAAGTCTGAATCTGAATAACCAATTAGACTCAAACTGTCATCTCTGGGATACCATAGTCCAAGATATATGGTTCCTTTGAGATATTTGATAATCCTATTTGCCGCTTCAAGATGACTTTTCTTTGGGTTGGCTTGGAACCATGCGCATAGACCGACTGAATAGGAGATGTCTGGTCGGCTAGCTATTAGGTAAAGTAGCGACCTAATGATTCCTCTGTAATATGTTTGGCTAACTGATTCTCCTTCTTCATCAAGATTTAGTTGAACTGATGTATTCATAGGAATCTTAAGAGTTTTTCCTTTACTAACTCCAAACTTTTTGACACGCTTCTTAGTGTATTTGGCCTGGCTGATAAATATCCCATCTTTCAGTTGCTTCACTTGGAGTCCTGGGAATAATGTCATTTCTCCCATCATGCTCATCTCGAATTCGCTTTGCATCAGTTGAGCGAATCGTGTGTATAGATCTTTGCGTTTTGATTCAAAAATTATGCTATCCACATAAATTTGAACCATTAAGATCTCAGTTGATCGTTCTATTCGAAATAGAGTTCGATCAATGACTCCCTTTTGAAACCTATTTTTCAGCAAGAATGTTGTCAGAGTTTCATACCACGCTCTAGGAGCTTGTTTCAGTCCGTAGAGGGCTTTCTTCAGCTTGAAGACTTGTTCCCCAATTTCAAAGCCTGGCGGTTGTTCGACATACACGTCCTCCTTGAGCATTCCTTGAAGAAAAGCACTCTTGACATCCATTTGGTAGACTGTGAAGTTGGAGTGGGCTGCATAGACTAGGAACAGTCTGATGGCTTCCAATCTTGCAACTGGTGTGAATGTTCGATCCCTTCACTTTGTGAGTATCCTTTGGCTACCAGTCTTGCCTTATTCCTTGTGATCACACCTTGTTCATCTAGCTTGTTGCGAAAAACCCATTTTATACCAATGACCTTCTGGGTTTTTGGTCTATCGACAAGAAACCATACGTCATTTCTCGTGAATTGATTAAGTTCTTCTTGCATGGCTATGATCCAGTCTAAATCTTCTAAAGCTTCTTTGACATTTGTTGGTTCTGTTTGAGATATGAAGCATGTGAATAATGCATGCTCAGTTGAACTTCTGGTTTGGACTCGACTTCTTGGATCACCAACTATCTTGTCAGTTTGATGGCTTCGGAGCCATTTGGGCAAGATAGCTTCAGCTGTGACGTCATCAGTCACCCTTTCATCAGTTGGTACGACTTCTTCATCAGTTCTTCCCCCTGTTTCAGTTGTGGGATTTATGGTCTCAGCATGATTTGTGTCTTCATCGACCATATTGTTCTCAAATGGTTTAGTACCAGTTTCATTGTCTTCTTCTAGTGAAAATTCAAGCCGCTCTGGAACAATGTGATCCACATAGTCCTGTGAGTTCTCAGTTTCACTAGGCAGCACTTGAACTGATGTGTCTATTGTTTCTTTGTTCCTATACTCATAAGCAAATTCATCAAATACCATATGACATGTTATTTCCATAACAAGAGTTCGTTTATTAAACACTCTGTAAGCTTGTGCATGAGGTGAATTATACCCACGAAATATTCCCTCATCAGCTTTAGCACTAAAAGTTTTCAGTTGAGTCTTGCCATTGTTGTGAATATAACATTTACAGCCAAATACTTTAAAGTATGAGATAGAAGGCTTACGACCCTTATACAGTTCATAGGGTGTTTTGTCATGTGTCGTGACAATGGCACTTCGATTTTGAGTGTGGCACGATGTGTTGACTGCTTCAGCCCAGTAACCTTCAGCTATGTTGGCATCAGCTATCATTGCTCGAGATGCTTCTTTAAGTGTCTGGTTTCGCCGTTCAGCTATACCATTTTGCTGTGGAGTTCTTGCAACTGAGTGTTCATGTCTGATTCCAAGTTTGCTAAGAAAACCGATCATTTGCAGATTCACAAATTCAGTTCCATTGTCGGAGCGAATCCTTTGAACTGATCTTTCTTTTTCAGTTTGTAGCCTTCTGATCAGCGCCGTTAGCTTGTCGTAAGTTTCATCTTTGTCCTCAAGAATTCCACCGATGTATATCTTGAGAAATCATCCACTACTACAAGAGTTAATCTTTTGCCTTTTGAGGTCTGTCGTCTGACTAGACCAAACAAATCCATATGTAGCAGTTAGAGGCAATCAGTTGTTCCTGGTAGATGACTCCTATTCTTGAAAGATGACTTGACTTGCTTTTCTTTTTGACATGGTCCACACACACCTGTTTTCTTATAAATCTCCTTGGGAAGCCCCTCAACTAGCTCTTTCTTGGCTAGATAGTTGATTGTTTTGAAGTTGAGGTGGTTCAACTGTCGATGCCATAGCCAGCTTGCTTCAGTTGATCCCTTTGAAAGAAAGCAAGCTTCTGAGTAGCCGGTTGACCAGTCAACAATATACATGTTGTCTCTCCTTATACCAGTGAGAAGAATTACTCCAGTTGACTTGTCTCTTATGTGGCAAGAGTTTTCGGTGAAGTCAACTGAGTAGCCATTGTCGCACAGCTGGCTGATGCTGAGCAGTTTGTGTTTTAGTCCATCCACATGGGAGACTCCATTTACTACAACTTTTCTCTTGACTACGAACCCTTCTCCAATGGTTCGGCTTTTGGAGTTGTCTCCAAATGTGACAAGTGGACCTTTGACTTTTTCATAACCGTCAAGATCTTCTCTGTCTCCGGTCATGTGCTTGGAGCACCCGCTATCTAGATACCAGATATCTTTGGTTTTCTTCATAGATAGGATGCTCTTATCTTGCAAAAAAAAGTATTAGCATTTAGGGACCCGTTTCATATCGGGTCCTTGTTGATACATCAAGTTCTTTGGAATCCAAACTTGCTAAACTTTTGGCTTTTTATCATTCAGAGATCCAACTGATTTGGATCGCTTGATCAGTTTAGATTTTCTTTCAACTCTTCTATTTCGAGTTGAATCAGTTGAATGGTACATGCGTTGAAAGTTAGTAGGGTAAAATAATTCAACTAAAATGCTATTATCTTGAGACCTTTGAGCCTTTCGATCAGGCCAATGTCTTGTGTGTTTCCAGTTTGCTGGATTGAACCCTTTTAGATCAGCTCATAGTTCATTTCTAGAATCCAGGTACTCGTTATAGTGATGATAGGGTTGAAATGAGTTTCTTTGATCTCTCCTATAGGTGTTCTGATTGTACTTCTTGGCAGGATAGACTTGAGATCCAAACTGGTTTTTCTTTCTAAAGTGAGTTGATCTATCAGTTTGCCTTGAAGGCATTATGTGCTGAGCTGGTGGTCTCTGTTGAACTGAAGGCTTTGAATTAATTTATTGGTTTGAGTGAACTGATGGTCTTTGCTGGAATTTTGGCTTCAGTTGAATTGGTATTTTTGGTTGGGAGAACTGACCGAATTGTCTGAGCTGAGTTTGAGGATTCCTCAATATTCCTTTGCCCTTAGTTGGCTCAGCTAGTTGATCATGAGTTGACCTGGTGAATCCTTTTAGGATTCCTTTATCACTAGGTTGAGTAATTGTCTTTCCTTTCTCTAAGGCAGTGAACTTGCTATATTCTAGCCCTGTGCTGCTGGTTCTAGTTCTCTGATGATTTAATATCTCATCTAGAGTTTGAGATCCCTTTTTGAACTTCAGAATTACTTTTTCTCTCTCATGGATCTCTTGCTTGAGTTTTTGATTCTCAACTTCTAGATGGACAGTTCTTAGTTTCAAATTTTCAAATTCCACAAACTGAGACTCAAGATAATTTATTCTTTCATGATCAATGCTCAGTTTTCTAACTCTATTTCTCAGTTCATCATTTTCATCTTTCATTTCAACATGCAAACAGGATATTGAAGCTAATTGATCTTCTAGCATCATAAGTTTCATATCAAGTTCATTGCTAGAGACAGTTGCTTCATTAATATGATAGAAGGAGGTTTGAGAATCATTTGTACTAACCTCTTCATCATTGTCAGCCATGAGGCAAAATAGCGCTTCATCATCTGAGTTGTAGCTGTGAGAATCAATTCCAGATGGATAGTCTAAATCGTCTAGCTCGGCATTCTCGTAGTTTGCAACCATTGCTTTCCTTTTGAAGAAGCTTCTCCTCACTTTGGCTTTCTTGTCTTCAGGGAGTTCTGGACATTCATATCTGTAATATCCTTGTTTGTGGCAGTGAAAACATTCTCCTAGATTTCGATTGCCACTCCTGAATGGTTCAGCTGGTCGTTCAGCTAGTTGATGAGTTCTTTCATCTTTTGGAACTTCATCAGTTTGATGTGGAACTCATTGTTTATCCCGGACATTCTTCAGCTTTTCTAACAACATGGTAATTGACTGAATTTGTTCATTAATGTCTTCAGTCAGGTTTTCCTTCTTTTCGGTTGTTTCTCGTTTTCGTTCGGATGAAGATCTGCCTTGATTCTCTTTGGCTGGTGAGCTCCTAGGTCGGAAGTTGTTCCTTCCTTGAGTGTCTCTAAATCGGTTCCTTTCACCATAGAAGGCTGCATCTTGAGCTGCTGATGTTGATGCTTCCTTCTTCCGGTTTAGACTGTATTCATGACCTTTGAGTGAACCAAACAGTTCTCTGGGAGTGATGCTGTTTAGATTTCTTGATTCTTTCGTAGCAATCACTTTCATGTCCCATTCTTGGGCGACATTATCCAATATTTTGGAGTTCATCTCAGAATTGGGATAACTTCTCCCCAGGCTGGTCATTTCACTGATGATACCTAGAAATCTGGTTTCAAGGCTTGAAATGGACTCTTCTTGCTGCATTTTGAAGGATCCATATATGTCGACTGCCAGTTGGAGCTTGTTTCCTTTGATGGCTTCGGACTCTTGGCATAGATCTGCTAGTAAGTCTCATATCTCCTTGGTAGTTGTACAATTCTTTATGTCCTTCATTCTGTCTTCATCTAGAGTTTGAAATAGTGCAGCTTGAGCCACAAACTCTAGATTCTTCAACTTCTTCTCTTCGCTGGTGAGAAGATTAGTAGGCTTTGAGATCCTGGCTGGTTGATTGATATCAACTATGTGGGCATAATTGTCCATCATAATAATGATTTGACCATCTTCAATAACTTCCCACATGTTCTCATGGATCGAGCAGAGATGCGCCTTCATTCTCCTACTCCAACTATCATAATTCTCAACTGAAAACAAAGGTAGCTTATGGTTTCCCATAGCTTGAAATGTTAGCACATATAAGTAGATCTGATTCAGTTGATCTGTAGAAACGGCTGATCCTTAGAATCAACAACTCTGATACCACTTGTTGGTCCCGGGCGAGTCGATATCAGTTTAGAGGGGGTGAATAAACTGATTAAAACTTTTGCTTCAATTTGCGGAATAATAAGGGCCCTTGACTCGCTGAGTATCTTATCTATGCACAATTTGGTTGAGCACTTTTTGACAACTTGAGTGCGGATTGTGTGAGCTTGTGTACAGTTCAAAGATATGCAAGTAATCAAAAGAGTACAGCACACATATGATTTATAGAGGTTCGAAGTTTCAAACTCCTACATCCTCTCTTCCTTCCTCAGAAGGGCAACTTCACTATATAACTTGAGTTTCTTTACAAATTACACAATGAAGGATAGTTGGCTGAACCTGGTAACTGCTCGCTACCTTAGCGGGTTGACGACTCACATTTGAAGTCCCTAACTGCTCGCTAGGAAGGTAGGTGCTATTGACATCTTTACAAGGTTTTAGATCTCTTTCGATCTTGAAGAGATTAGTCTTGAACAAGGGGTATCAACTGATGTGCTCCTTCAATTGAGCTGGATAGTTGATCGATGTATTACTGAAACTGAGAAGATTGCCCTGGCTGGATTATCAATAGCTAGCTGAATTCTTTGATTTGGTGGGTTCTTCTTCTCAGTCGGACTCTCGCAGTTTAACAAATATTGACCTTGAGCTGTAAGGGAGGGAGAAAGAAAGCTCTGCTTGAATGAATGGTTTTGTCAGTTCTATTGTTCTTTCTTGAGATTTCTTATCAGCTTTTACTGATTACAAGCTGGCTGACTGGCCTTTAGTTGTTTTGTTTGTTTACTTCAGTTTGGCTGAAGTTAAGTTTGGCCATCAGTTGGATAATTCGAGTTTTTAGTTTAAACTAATCTCTCATCAGTTTCTTCAGTCTTGATGATTTTTCTTTCAGCTTAACTGACTAAGCTGTCAGTTTGTTTCGACTGGTACGTGTCTTCGAGTCCTCAGTCGACCTGAGTTCTGACTAGTTTGCGTATCTTTCCATCTGGTAGGGCATACTCCAGTTTGATTGACTTCAGCTTTACTTGAATTATTTTTTTATGCTCTGGATTGGTCAGCTCAGATCTGCAGCTTGAATTTCAGGCACTTTTTCATAAATATTTTTGACATCTCATCAAAACCTTATCTAGAGGTTCCTTGATAGTTTTTCCTAATAGAAGGCATCAGTTCTCAACCAATCACATTCAACTGATGAGAGCAGCTGAATTCAAAACTGACTAAAAAAGGTAAAGCTTCAGCTTAAGGAAGCAACTGACAAGCTTAGGCGGAGCAAAGTTGAAGAGGACAGCTTAAGCTGACAAGGAGTCAAAGCTGAAAAGACTCTCGCTGGAACTGATCACTCCAAGCCAAGAAGATCAACAGTCATGAGGCCAACTGATAATGTCAACAGCTCAAAGCCACGTGGAAACTAAAGGAGAGCCATTATCAGATAAGTTCAAAGTTAAATTTATTATTGAATGATAATATGACGTGTCTTCTCAATGTTACTGTTGGACCCACTCTCTCTCTCCTCATTAATCTCAATAGATAAATTCGAAATTAAAATCAACAGATTAATCAGAACCGTTCGATTTTGATTTTTAATCGAATTCTTTTTACCGTTGGATTCATCGATTACTTGAGTCTATAAATACGTTAGTTATTTTCCCAAAATCCTCCACACAGCTGACAAAAAGAACTCAAGCACTCAATCTCTCAAAATGCATCCATAATTCTTTTACTCCCAAGCTTTTCAAATATTCCCAAGGTATCATTCTCAAATGGCCCAATATTCATCCAACCTAAAGACCCCGTAACTTCAGAATTTCTGGTGATGACTCAAGAGCCTTTTGTGAGGACCTGAGCCATGACAAAATACTAAGCCCAGCCAACAGTAGACGATTCACTATCTTCTCTTAGTTAGGTGGAGTGATTCCCACTCTAATCGAAAATGCACAACTGAAGAGGTACACTAAAAGCGCTCCCACAATAGTGTATCCAGAAGCTATTGTAGAATTCTTTCTCAATTTATTCAGCGAGAAAGACTCTTGGGTGATCATCAGTGAAGTAAGAGGGACACAAGTCCTAATCACCCCCTCTGTCCTGAGAAATATTTTTAGGCTGCCGGAAACAGGAGATTGGCTGGAAGAAATAAATGTAAATGCCAGATACTGCTACAACAGATGGGCGACTATCCCTGCCACAGAAAATTTTCAGAGTGACCACCAAATATCTAGATTCCGAAAGGAATTTCAGGTATTAGCAGCAGTGGCCACACAGATGATGGTAGGATCGTGTGAAGGACACAATGAAATGTCAGAAATAAAGTATAATATCCGCAATGCCTTCTGGAAAACAAGAGGAATCGACTGGGCATCATTCCTCTTCAAGCAGCTGAAAAGGTTTGTAGACATAGTGGAAAGAGAGACAAGAAGCAGCTTGTGCTTTCCACAAAAGATGTACTATATCAACAGAATCAGTCTCATCCTAGAAAAGCTACTCCCTAACTTGATGGCAGAAGAAACAAATTATAAGCCAGTTGATCCTGATGATTTTGTTCCGAAGATAGAAGAAGGAGCATTGCCTCCACTAACAATCAGAGAGCCACAACAATGATTAAGGCAGAAGTTGATTCCCTCCACTCCAGCAGAAAGAGGAAAAGGAAAAGCGAAGATCATCAAATCAGTAGTTCAGTCAACTCATGACTCTGATGACGTCTTCCTTGCAGTAGACAGTACCAATCCTCATGAGAAGGGGAAAAGAAGAAAGAGGACTCTAGGAAGAGGCCAATTAAATGGAAAATTACCTCTCCAGTACAGTCTGAAACAGTTGACAAACCAACTGCACAGCATCAGACTGTAAAGCATCAGCTAAGAGCTAATCGCACAATTGAAGAGCATCCGCCGCCTATAGAAGAGACTCAGCTCAAAGTCCAACAAGCAAAAAAGACAACGATCAGGAAAAGCCTCAATCAAAGCACTGATCAAGTGCATGAAGGAACAGGTAAAAGAACTCCTTGATTCTATCTTAAAACTAGAAGCTTGTTCTAAAAGTAAAAACTGAAAAGACTCTTCAAGCGAGAGTATTCCAGACAGCTTCAAAACTGCAAAGAAAAAGAAAAACTGATCGCAAGAAGACCTGAAGGCCTCAGAAGTCAGCTGACTAGACACCTTAGGAAAACTTCTTGTAAATTAGTTCATTTCTTCATTATTTTATAAATAAAAATCTTTTGGCTTAAATAAATGCTTGTGTGAGTATTTTTTATTTTTGACCATTGGTCCTGAGATCAAAATCAAAAGCCAAAGGAAAATGACAAGGGGTCATTTAATTCTTTCAACCAACAAATTTATCAGTCTCTTTCCTCACTTATAAAAACCCTCACTCAAAACTTTGAGAGAATACAACTACAATAACAAGAAAAAAGGAGAAATGAGAAAATCATCTTTCACAAGAATACTATCTCTATCTCTCTCTCTCTCTCAAAAAGCTTCAATTCAAGCTTAGCCAAAGTTTTCAAAAATGGTTGAATCATTCAAAGCTGTTATCTCTTTCAAAGAGCAAATAATGAGAGATAAATTTCTGGAAAGACATAAATTTCAATTGATTCTTGAGGAATCAAACAATCCTTTTCTTCTGGTTAATCTTCACAAGACCGGAATTCTGCACTACCTAGAAACTCCTCCAAGATTCTTCAGACAAAACTTGATAAGTGAGTTCTTGCTTCAAGCAAAGGTCTCTGCAGAGAGAAAGGTTATACAATCAGTGATTCAAGGAAAGAAATTTCAAATCACTGAAAGAAAGATTGCAAAAATCTTTCAACTTCCCAGAAAAGGCTCCAGGGTTCAAGATCTGAAAGATTCAGCTGAACCATACTGGAAAGAATCGCGTGCTTCAAATTTCTACAAGTAATTCAGTTTTACCACAGCTAAAACTGATCCGAAGCCCGAGTATGGAGTTATGCTCGATATTAAGAACAAAATGATGTTCGGCGCCATTAGAAGCCTGAGGCAGTTGACTTAAGAAGGATACAAGGTAATTATACACCTTGTTGAAGGATTGGACGCTAATTGGGCAAAGTTTGTCTTCTCCCAATTCAAGCATCAAGTCATCAATGCTGCCGACTCAAAGAAGACTGGAAATTTGAGTCCAACGTAGGACTTGTTCTAAGAATGTGCAAGATCCTGGAAGATATGCTGAATCTTCCAAATGATGATGTGCTACCAGTCCTCATATCCAACTAGATTCCCAAGAAAGGGACAACACACCTTCAGTCACTCAAGAAGAAGAAGAGATCTAAAGCTAAAACTGGCAATACAACTGCAAGCAGTTCAGCTGCCGATGATTTCCCTCTCATCACTCCAAAAATGGATCATCAGTTGACTTCAAGCCCTGCACTGATCCAGATGAGCTCTTTTCATTCATCGGAATCCCTCATCCAAATTATGGAGCTGATTACTTCAAGAGAGTCTGCTCTCCTCTCCAGCTGACTGAAGACAAGATTCACACTTTCTATAGTGGCAAATATGCAGTCAAGAGTGCTCAGAAGGATGTAACAAATCTCTTTCTCACTCACTTCACTTATGTTGCCAAGAAAGACAATCAGTTGTTCAAACAGCTGCACCGGTACTTTTACTGGTATAACTGGAGACATTCTATATCAATCCAGTCACATTTCTTGCTAACTGTCTTTCACGGCATGAGATTTTGGCAGCGTGAAGAGACTTGGAGTATTAAATGGATTGGAGCTTTAAATCTATTTCCTCCAACTATTGTGCAAGTCCAGCACATAATGAAGCATCGACTTGATAACAACATTCTAGCTAAGACCATGCTAGCTGATGTTGAAGACAGCTTGAGATCACAAGGAGTTGCAACTGAGAAGCAATTTGCCAGTAGTCTAGTCAATCAATGTTGCCTACAACTGAATCTTGATCCAATTCAGTCAGAAAAGGCATATTCACAAGCTACGGGTACCACTGAAAAGATAGACCAAGATCTATCTCATACTCAAATCATGGTAACCCCAAGAAGTCAACACCTTGGATAAAGTGGAGAAAAAGATGATAA
Source organism: Perilla frutescens (assembly GCA_026008535.1). Classification (NCBI taxonomy): domain Eukaryota; kingdom Viridiplantae; phylum Streptophyta; class Magnoliopsida; order Lamiales; family Lamiaceae; genus Perilla; species Perilla frutescens. Next base: position 39,843,405 of record BRKX01000019.1, read on the forward strand.
AGATACTGTCACGTCTCCAGATCTCCCGTTCAGAGGCTATGTTACTCCTCTTATCAAGTTTTGCTCAAGAGCTGCAAAACTAATGGTCAATCAGTCCAGCTTATCCTGTAGAGGAATTAAAGAGCAGACCACCTTGAAGCTAACTAACTCAGTAGTTGCTCTTACGCAACTTTAGCATGCTGAGCCTGCATCTAGAACTGATTCTTTTCAAGACACTATCATTTCAGCTTCCAAAAGGAAAAGGTCAAAAAGCTCCAGAGAAAACGGAGAAGCCAGTCCTGTTCGACCACTCAAGAAGAGAAAACTGACGAAAAGTCAATCAGCAACTGCTCAACAAAATTGATCAAATCAGTTAAAGGCGACATCATCAGTTTAGCAGGCAACTGACGCCTCGAGCTCAAAGTCCCTACCCTCACTAGCTGCCTGATTAATCCTTCTTGATAAGCTTCTCTACTCTCTATTCCTCAAAGCTTATTTTTGAAAAAGTTATCATTAACATTTCAAAATAAGCTTATTGTTCATCTGAGTTGCCATTTAAGTCTTTATACTCAGTATTAAAGTATAACGAGATGAATTTTTTAAGGGATATAAATAGCAAATCTTCTAGCAAAATATTTTGCTATTTATGGCAACTACTTAGATTTTCAAATCCTCAGATCTCAGCCGCTTGATAAAAAAGCATTAGTCCAAGTAGACGATTGATATGCATGCATCAGTTAATCAACTAACTTTCTTTCAAATTAGATAGCTGATCAGCCAGTAAGCACTCGATTGCTATGGTTAAATGCATGCAAATTCACTGCTTTTAAAAAGCAGTAGAGAAGTTGAATAAAAAACAAGAACTCAAAAGAGAGACAGAATTCTGTCTCAATTCATTCATTCTCTTTGTCTTCTGACTTATTCAGCCCCTTCCTTCTCATACCATATCATCGAAAAATGGCTTCCTCATTTCACTCGATGAACATAAAGCTTCTAATAAAGAAGCTAATAACAGATAAGTTCATTGACTGAGAGTTCCTTCAAGCTTCAATCGGTCTAGAGAAGACTAGCATGATCCTTCACTCATTGAAGATATGTGGGCTTTTGTCTTTTATGACAACACAGCCTAAGAGGAAGCACCTCCCGCTTGTAGCTAAGTTCTACTACAATGCGGAGGTCTCTGGATAAAACATAATGTCTGTTGTCCAAGATCAGGTTATCATCATCAACAAAGATGTGTTAACTAACCTGTTTCAGCTCCCTGATAAAGGCTCGAAGGTGGATGAAATAGCGCTCTCCTCAAAGTTGGAGTTATGGAACGACTAGAAGCTTCCACACGTTGATCATCGAGACTTTTCAAATAATTTGAAAGATAGTCTCTCTCCAAAAATGGTCCAGATCTTGGAACAAAATGATGCATATTTTCCTCAGCAGTATCACCAACGCGCAATTCAATGACAACACCTCTCATCTCATGGCCGCCATATATTATGGATGCAAGGCTGATTGGGCATCCTTTATATTGGCTCAGCTTCGCAATCATGTGAGGTGTGCTGAGATCGATCTAACCTCTGGCACATTCAAAGCCAAGTTAGGATTTGCCAATCGACTCAGTCACATCATCGCGGAGTAGCTTGAAACAGTCTCTGGTGGATATTTTCTCACCAGAAGAGATCTCCTTCCTATAATTTACATTCACCGCAGACATTGTGAAGTAACTGGCTGCCCTAGGAAGTCCAGACTTTAGCTAATGGAGGACCACAACCTAGTTAAAGGAAAGCAAACACTCCTTTATGCTGAACCTCCAGCTGATACAGATCAGTCCTCGACTGACAGTGACTCTTTCACTTATATAAGTGATGAGTCTACTGCACCTGCAACCAATGAACCTCCTTACATCACTGTCCCAAAAACTCTGGAAGAAGGCTTCAATGCAAGCCTTGACCAATAGCTACACAGTTATTTTGGTCACAGAAGGGATCACAGTCATTTTCTCTTCGAACATCTTCGATGATATCTCCAGTATCACCTATGGAGATACCAAGTGGATGATGCCACAATGCTAATGATGGCAGACAAACGAGGCTACTCATACTGGATTGAGGAAGGTCAATGGAGTAGGAGCTGGATGAACTATCTGCTCGATACGCATCCATCGGTCCCAAAAATCATGGATTTCATGATTAAAAGGTTTCAAACCTCGGTGCCTCATGATGCACCCCTTCCCAAACATGAGCCCTCTAACTCATCCACAACTCCTCTTCAAGAGGATTCTCTCATCACCATACCAGACGGGCCACTTTTCGAACTTGCATCAGCTTCTTCTATTCAACAAGATCCAGTTTATCTCTTAGATCTTGACCAACTAATGATGACAGAGTAGTCATATGCATGGCTGTCTACTCCTATGCCTGTACCCCAAGCTCTCCACATCACCAACAACTTGTTAGCCACTTCTTTCTCTCTTCTGCCATAGTTGTCATTGCCAAACTATGACTTCCATCAGCTTGCCCTTTTGGATGATGTCAAAAAGGGGAAAGGATATGTTAATGATGGAAAATCGTATGTTCTAGCATATGATGGTCCTTGGTAAGGTGATCTATCTCTTTGGGATGAGATCCAAAGAGAAGTACAATAAGAGATACAGCTTCAGAGGTAAGCTACCTTTTAGAGGGAAGCTACTCACGAGGGGGAAGCTATTCGTGAGGGGGAAGTCTAATTTGAGCAATGCCCAGCTCAAGACTATTTTTGGACTTGGGAGAATGCCCAGCTGGAACAACAGCAAGAATGGGGTATCCACAGTATACCAAGCATCTCTCCCTGCAAGTATGAAAAAGAAGAATCGAGCTAAAGAACAAGGAACTGAGTGGTGAATAGTTCCAACTGAAGAAGGAAGTTAAAATATCAATTCTTGATATTCTATCTCTCTCGCTTCCTTATATTTATTAATCTTCTATGCTCTTTTATTTATAATACAAATATTCTGATCATGTTGATATGTCCATCTGAATAGCTTAAAGCTTTCCATGCGCTCTGATAAATGAACAAAATTTGCATGATAATCAGAATTGAGTTGTTTTAGAACTGAAATATTTGAAGTTTTTCAAGCTGTGCAAACGAGTATCAAAATATTTTAAGGCCATTTAAGCTGCATTTTTCATCAGCAAAAACACTGATGCCTTTAGATAAAACTCGTTGAGCTCACATATTATTGTATGCTTCATTATTTTGATACTCATCTTATTATCAAAGCTCTGATGATCACATCAAAGCTTTGATACTCATGAATGTCTAAACTGCTAGCTTTCAAAAGCTACAAGTATCTAAGACTATTCTTAGGAACATGGTCTGATGTCAGCCTTGATACCAAAAACTAGTACAGGCTCAGATGCTTATTCATGAAAGATAACCTCATATAGTTTTTCCATCATCAAATCAACTGGTTTTGATATCATCAAAAAGGGGGAAATTGTTAGGAAAATTGTTGGGAAAATCCCAACTGATGGTTTTAATGAAATGTTAAAACATGTGTGATGATTTAATGAAAAACTACAAGTTATGAAAAGATGGAAATTAAGGATAATGATCAAGTAAGACTTCAAACTGAAATGAGAGACAACTATTTTGAAGCATGGTCAACCAGCTATTTTGAATCATGGTCAACCAGCTTACAAGGTTATCTTGATCAGACCAGTTAGAGTCAACTCTTCAAAGCTTAAGAAAAGCTATAAGGGGGAAGAGAACTTTGGAGACTGGTAGGCATCCATAGATGAGTAATCAGCAGTCTTAGCAGAAAGCCAAGACAGACTGATGAGAATAGAGCCATCTTGAAAGCTGAAACGGAACTGATCAAAGATCAGTCAGTCACAAAGGGCTAACCCTAAACTGATCAAAGATCAGTTAGCTGGGAGAAAAGCTCTAAAAGCATTGAGCCAATACTGAACTGACTACAGATCAGTTCAAGGATAAATGAAAAGCTCAATCAAGTAGCCAACTGATAGTCCAGAACTGAAAGCTTTTTTAAGCTAAGCTGTCGAGTCAGCTGAACTGGACTATATCAAGACTAAAGCTTAAGGTAGCTAAGGATCTGCAAACTGGACAATCTCAGATCTGAAAGCCAAGATAGCTGAAAGCCCATAAGCTAAATGTCCAAAAATGATAGCCGAATCACCTGCTTTTTCTGACAAAGCAGTCAATGAAGATCTTGATAGGAAATATTTAAAAGATCCTGACAATCTTAGAGTAGAAGATATTAAAGTCAAACGGCTAGTTCATTAAGAGCTTCAAATGGCTACAGGCATTAAAATACCGCCGATGAATTCTAAACATTCACCAATCATAACGGTCAAAAATCACTCATCTATTTAAAGAGGGTGAACTCAATTTTGGCCAAGACTTTCGCTAATCTAACTTTTGTTATTTTGTAGAACGAGCTATTCTTTCTCTCTCCCCATAGCCTAAAGCTTAATACTCTCTAAAGTGCGAAAAGTCTCAACTGAGAAGGCATGCTTGAAGTCCGAAGCAAGCCGCTAACATGACACAGAATTCCAGCAAGGGCAAAGCTTCTCAGTTCAGTCCCTCAAAGATCAACCACCCAGCTCAATCTAAAGGAGCATTCCAGGATGATAACAGATTCAAGACTGACTTCTTGAAGATCGAGCGAGATCTAAAATGGTGTAAAGACGGACAATAGTACCTAATGTCTCAATGAGCAGTTGGGACCGGTAAGTGTGAGCTGTTGACCCAGAAACTGGCTGAGGAGGAGCGTGTACCGACGGGTCCATTCTTCTAGGACAGCAACAGTTGAAAAGGAGACCGCGCTCGGGTTAAAGGGTGTCGTTTTCAGGTCCAACAGGAATTCTTCACTGTGTAACTGTAATAAAGAAACTTTACACTTGCATAGTGGATTGCCCTTCTGTGGAAGGAAAAGAAGACGTAGAAGCAGGAAGCTTCGAACTGCTATAAAGTCTTGTGTATACTGCTCTTATTACTTTCAGCTTTGCATGTTTTTAAACTGCACACCTTCACACACACAGACTGCACTGACAAGCTTGAGCTAAGTCTTCAAAGCTATCAGTCCCAACTGATCAGCTCACCAGCTAAGCTTCAGGTAGGCTCACTCAACTGATTAAGAAAGCACAGATAAAATAGTGAAAGCGAGTCAGGGCCCTATCTATTCCGCATTTGTTTAAAGTTTTTGAAGTCAGTTTATTCACCCCCCCTCTAAACTGACATAGACTCGCACCGAGACTAACAAAAGGGAGGGAACGAGGCCTCATCCTCCTCAATCTCATCCTCATCTATGTCATCTTCCTCATCTTTTTCGTCTTCGGCCTCTTTATCTTTGGTCTCTGCATTATCACTTTCTTCGTTCTTATCTTCTTCCTCATCGGACACTTGTTGATAGTCCTAAGCCTCCTCTTCCTCGCTCTCAGACCCTACTTGCCTTCTTCTACGTGTCTCCTGGCCTTTTCTTGCCATACCTTGTATATACAAAACAAATTCTCATCAAGGACACATTTTAAAAGATATAACACATAACGGGCGTAGGCACCACTCTAGAACATGAGGAGCCAACACTCAAGCACAACTACCACTTACACAATTTCAACCCCTTCAACAACTCAAAATACCCAAGCAACATTCACTTCAATTATACACATCTCCATATGTCAAATTTGCAGCAAAAACTAGCATAAGGGCGACATGCTCAATCTAAAGCCACATGACATACATTTGCACAAATGAAGCTCATCAAAAGGACAAAAATTCCAAATGACATATACAATCCCCTAAAATCTTCATAACCCCTATTCATGCTTCATCAATCCAATCATACATTGCATTTGGGTCCCCAACAACAATATACAACAATATGGCAAACATTTGACTTAGACATCTTGAATTTGCATATGGGCTCATACTAAATAGCATTTTCCCCAAATCATCAAGAACCCTAATTTATGAAACTCAAAAATTTGCACATCTAAGCCATAATTCAAACAAAATTCATACATGTCTAGGGTCTATGGGAAAAACAAAATTCCTTAGAACCCTAGTTTTGGACACTCTAAAATTTCACCAAAAACACCTAAAATTTTCACCTAATTCACTAAAGTTGATGGGTAGGAACATAGATCTCCCAACAACAAACACATTCAACAACTTAAATCAAGATTTCCCCAAAACTTCAACATAGAGAATTTTTATCAAAAATAATGGAGAAAATGAGATTATAGAGTTCATACCTTGTATTGAGATGCCTTAGTATGCGTGGGAGTGAAGATTTGTGGAGAATTTTTGATGTTTTGTGTGTGGGCGTGAGAGAGGAGAGAAAAATCAAAAGAGAAAGTGAGTGAAAATGAAAGGAGAGAAGAGTTTTAAAAACCCGCTTACAGGGCACGACTAGGGGGGCGCGACTGATACTGCCACTCGGGCCGCACCACAGGGTGCGACTGAACTGCTCACGCCCATGTTCGTGCTTGTCAGGACGCGCCTCAGGGCTTGACTGAGCTGCTCACACCTCTTCGGCCTGTGCTCGGGTCGCGTCATGCTACGTGGTTTTACACCCTTTGTGCATGCGTACTCGCGCCTACTCTGCATTCAGGTCACGCCACCATGTGCTCAGGGCTCCATACTTGGTGAATTTTTAGCCCTATCCCATGCACGTTTACACTAAACTTACCAAACTAGTATTAGAAACAACAAAACACCAAGACTAAAAACATTAAGAAATACCTAACTACATAAAACTTTATAATTCAAAAAGGATTAAAAGAAACAAAAGAAAAATTAGGGTGCCTTCTAATAAGCGCTAAGTTTAACATCGTTAGCTCAACGGATTACCATGCTCTAGATGTTCTGGAGGTAGCATGTGGCAGGCTCAAGCTTGTCTTCCGGCTAGTAAAACTTTTTAACCCGATGCCCATTCACCACAAAAAGGCACCCATCATTTCCCTTGAATTCAACCGTCCCTCTATCGAAAATTCTTTCTATTGTAAACGAGCTACTCCATTTCATCTTCAATTTCTCAAGAAAGAGCTTAAGCCTCAAGTTAAATAGAAGCACTTCATCCTTCGGGGCCAACTCTTCGTTCCTTATGAGCTTATCATATAAAACTTTGTCCGAAGCTTGTAGATAGTTAAATTCTCAAAGGCTTCCACCATCAAGAGTCCTCAGATGGGTCATACAGTTCTTTCCACATTGACTATCTCGTTCCCACAGAGGACTCCAAAACAGAAGGTTGATGCACAGTTCTCTCGATTTTTAGAGATTTTCAAAAAGGTGTAAATCAACATTCCTTTAGTGGAGGCGCTGCAGTAGATGCCCAAGTATGCAAGATTCCTCAAAGATGTCGTATCCAAGAAAAAGAAGATAGAGGAATTTGAGATGGTGCATATCCCAGAGAACTGCAGCTCCATCATCCAAAGGCAGCTCCCAGCTAAGATGAAGGATCCGGGGAGTTTTATACTTCCAATTACTATTGGAGACAAATTGGATGGTTGAGCACTGTGCGATTTGGGGGTGAGCATCAATTTGATGCCACTGTCATTTTTCAAGAAGCTCAACTGTGGTAAACTCAAGCCCACAACCATGTGCTTGCAGATGGCTGACCGATCTGTAGTCTACCCCGAGGGAATCCTAGAAGATGTGTTGATAAAGGTGAAGGACTTTATTTTTCCGGTGGATTTTGTGGTGCTGGACATGGAGGAAGATAAAAGCGTTCCTCTCATTTTGCGATGCCCATTTTTGCACACTGGACTGGCCAATATCGATTTGGACACTGGGATTCTGACTCTTCAGCTTGAAGATGTACACATCCAATTCTTTTTTGATGTTGAGGAGCACAAGGTAGCTGTGGAGTGTAACATCATCAACACTCATGAAGTTGGCTGTAGTACTGATGATGGAGGCACGGAGATAGATGATCGGGGAAGAGAATGGGGGTACCAGTTTCTCCGCTTGTGGAAACTTGAGTTCCCAAATTCATCTAGCTGTCGACGTTAAATGCAGCGCTTGTTGGGAGGCAACCCAATATGTTTTTACTTATTTTATTTTCTTTTGTTTAGTTTTTCTTATTTATGTTTTTCACTTCTTTTTCTGAGTTGTCAAAGAACGGATGGATGTTGTAATATGAGGGACATCAAATAACCAACTTGTCTTTCGACAAGTTTGTGGGAGGAAAGCGAACACGCATGGACATCTATTTGATAGTTGTAAGTGGTCGAAGACACCCTCATGCATTCTTACAAACTTATTACATCCCGTGGATTTGAATAAGTTTGGGGGGATGTATGCTTGTGGTGTCTAGACCTTTATTTTGTTTTACCTGCTTTACGTGTTTAGTTTTTATTTTTATTTTTCCGAAAAGTTTGAATTTTTTTTTATTTTGTTTGGTCTTGAATTTTACTTGGGATTTAGATGATATATGCTTTATAGTTTATGGTTTAGTATTTATAATCGAGATATTTGATTGGGAATTATTTGAGCATGTATAACATGATTTGAATGAGCATGTGTTTTGGAGACTTTCGAGCTTTACTTTGGCCAATGTTGAGCTGCGAGAATTTTGAGCCTATAAGATTATTGTCTTAATTTATGTTCTTGTGTATTGGTTGTCTATGCACTTGTTTCTCTAGAACTTGCATGTCGTCTTGCTTGATATTGAGTTGTTGTGCTTGAAAATAGGAGATGATAGTAGGCCATCTTTTCTTTACCCATAATATCCCATACATCTTCCTAAACTCATTATATTCCTTTGTGAGCCCTATTGTGCCTAAAATTCCTTTTCTTTGAAAGCCTATTTTGGATTAATTTGTTGATTTTTGTGGAGAAATAAGAGGAATGGTAGGACTTATAGAGTTGGGATGGAGAAATGTAAAGTGATAAATTGGTGATTTTTGTTGGTGCAAAAAAAAGTGCTATGTGAGTGTTGAAAAGAAAAATAAAATAAAAAGAGCACTAAAAAGAAAAAGTGTGAAAAGTGCCAATAAAAATAAATAAGACAAGAGACCAAAGGTCCATGAGTTGAAATAATATATGGATGATTTAAGGATGTGTAGGATGAAGTTGGAAAAATTCCAACTAGTGTTTAAATGTGAAAAGTTGTTAGGAGTAGAAAGTAAAAGTGATGGATTGTTTTGCAATTGTTGAGACACTTTAGCCAAATATTCATAACCTTATCCCGAGCCTACGTTACAAACTTAACAAAATTCCTATTTGATCTTATCTTTGAGCACAATCATTTGTCAGTGGAGAGCTTAGATTGCATGCAAGCCTATGGTAGATCAAGTGTATAGTTCAATATTTCGATGAGTTCTTATCCTTATTTTATCACACTTTGAGTGTTTGAGCGAAACACACACCGGTGAGGATCATTGGCTCGATATTTGCTCGTTGAAATCTATCGCACGTGTTGATGATTTGAGTGTTGTGCTTGTTTATATCATTCCCGATTAGAATTTTGAGGTTGTAGATGCTAGGTTATAAATTATGGAGTTATGTATTGTTTGAATTCTAAGTTTGGTTTTGTTCTTTGTTTGGGGACAAAGAATGTTTTAAGTTTGGGAGAGTTGATAATATCATATTTTACATGTATTTTGAGGTATATTAGTGGAATTTAATTGGCATTCCATGTATGAAGTGTTGAGTTTTGCATAATTTCTATGTTTTGTGCAATGTCACGTGTTTGTTCGTTGTGAAGGGAATTGATGCCATTTTTTTGTATGAACTTCAAATGAGCTTGGGAAGATCCTAAAAAGATAGGAAATCAAGTTAGGAACATATTGCAAAAAGAATCAGGTCCATTGGACAAGAAACAAGTGAGAACGAAGCAAAACAGTGAGAGGATGTCGGATGCTGAAATTACCCACGATCGGACTCGCGACCCAGGGGGTCACGAATCGTTGTCACGAATCACCTCTTTGCCCTTTTCTGTAAGGTCGCAACAGAGGTTGGGTTCTCCTTTGTTTTATTCACGACCTGGTCATGAATTTTGAGATTGGTAATGAATTTTCTGCCATGTCATGCCACGTGGATTCACGACCCGAGTCGTGGGCACCCTTGTCACGAATCTGGTTGCGAGTCGAGCGGGCCTGTCTGATTTTTGACCTATTTTTAGGCTTTTCTTAACTTGGTATATAAGGGTTTCCTTAGACAAAATTACACACAATTCCACCTACCCAAAAGTTGCCACCAGAGATTTGCTGCAGAGAAAAATAGACACGAAGAACAAGACCAAAGGATTCAAGAGCTTTCAAGATTAGAGACAAATTAAACCTTCTAGGTTTTATTTACTTTATTCTTAGAATTTCAATGTTGATTTTGTGGATTGTTTTAGTTATTTATTTTGACATGGATAGCTAAAACCCTAGTATTCTAGGGTTGGATTATGAGTTATTTATGAATTTCTTTTAATTCATTTTATTTGGTGTCTATGATTTGATTATGTTTTGATTATTCCTGCTTTTCTCTGTATTATTTACCTGATCACCAAATGATGCAATTTGATGTGTTAATCCATAATTCGAGATATGAGTTTTAACACAAGATCTGGAATAATTAATTGGTTAGTCAATATCACTCGAGAGAGTTGTGATTAATTAAGAGAACAATAAATCTTTGGAACCATTAGGAGTTACATAATAGGTATTGAACGGACACCTTAATATTTATTGTGTGATCTACAATCTAGGCTCTTCGAGAGAAGGTTTAGAATACATGAGTAATTATTCTAGCATGATTTAACTTCCAACATAGAAACTAAATGAATTGATTAAGAGAATAGATTAAATAATGAGTATCCAATCCTAGAATGCGTCTTTTTCTCCAGTGTTTGATTTTCCGTGTTGATTTCTTCAGTGGTAATTTCGTTTATTTAATTAATTTTAGTTTTTAGATAGTTAAATTCATCCATGTTTTGTAGTCTAGATAACTGCGAGGGATTAAATTAGATAACTAGTAGATTAATTATTAAATCTCTGTGGATACGACCTTGTTCACTGCTACCTAGAAGCCTCACTGTCCACTTGCAGTTTAGGTGAAAATAAATACCGAACATCAGTATTCATGACAATAGAAAATAAAGAAAATTGAAAACAAGATGTAATTTGACGACTCCATCTCCTCTGCAATGGTACTTCGTCTCTCACAACCTTGACATCTCCTCTCAAGTAGATATTAACTTCTTCCTCTTTCTCTTCTCTTCCAACGTGTGTCTGATGTGTCTTGGGCATCTTGGACTTGTTATTTTCATGTATCAAAATGGAGGCTTTTATATATGTAGGTTAGAATCCTGAATTGGAGTGAAAAAATCAAGTTACCGCGGATCTGTGACACTCGGGTCGACCAAGCTATCCGGGTCGACCCAAAACCCTATTTTTGCATAGGTCGACCCAGGCTAGCTGAGCCAGGTCGACCCACTCCTTCACAATTTACACTGGGTCAAGTTGACCGAGCTCTCCCGAGTCGACCCACCCCTGTTTCGAGTTGGGCTTCGGATTTCTTTAGGTTTTAATAACTAAATCCGATCCGTTAAGCTTCCATTAAGTATTTAATTAAGTCCAAAGACTTAATTAAACACCCCTTCAACTCCTCTTGTCCATATTCACTACTTTTGCTACAAATATATAATAAAAGCACAATATTTACTGCAAAAGTAGCAAACACATCAAAAACTCCAAATGATACTAAAATGAGCACACAAGCTATATAAAATACACAACATCACACAATAAAACACATCAATTCATATCCAAAAGTTGTGTAAAATACACAGATGTCAATTACCAACATTTTGCTGCATGTCTGTCTTATCAACAACACCAGCATCATTGTCAATACCAACCCCCTCTACATACCTTTTATCAGTCTGCATCAACTCTTACTCCATAGAAGGATGATTGGCCCCCTCAACCCTTGAGTTCTCTTTAGCAGCTAGACAAGTCACCCCCATCACAATATCAAAAGCATTAGAAGTAGGAATTGGTACTGAATCCTGAGCAGACTAATTTTTGATCCTCTGTCTGGCCGAATGCCTTAACTACCCACTCTTTCATTGATAGAGCATGCTTCTTATGAGCTTCATTGATCGCAACGACTCTAACAACAAAATCATATGTAGACTCCCTTTCTTTATTAGTAGTCCAACCTCCATGATCCCATCAACACCTTTCTCTTTAGAAAGAACAGGTTTAGAATTACGATACTTAGCTATTACATGTCCTAGTACCTGACATCACCCACATAATAATGGTAAATTATCATAATGAAGGTCCAGAAAGAAAGAAGCATTGCCACGATCTATCATAATAGATACCTGCAATACCTGAGCCATGTTTATCTCAATCAGCACCCTTGCATCATGTCCAACACTGCCATGAACCAAGTTTCTATCAATCTTAAGAGGAGTCCCAACAGAGCACTCGATCCCTATCAACAACTCCGCATGCCAATATTCAATTGGAAAAGTATACATACGCATCCAAACTTGTGCTAGAGTTGATTTAATCTTGTATGGAGTAAAGTCTGAAACCTAATCCCTAATTTAAAGAAGGCCTGGACATAAATTCCACGATTGCAGACCCCGAACCTTAATCTAATCAGTAGCACATGAGAATTGAAGAGTAAAAAACCTTTTATCTAAAGAGATCAATCGCCAATCTGCACAGGGCTATAGAGGGCTCTCATAGCCTCTGCAATTTTGATTGAGATTCACTGCAAGACAGGGTTTATCTCTCTTCAACATAATCAGGTGTCTGATAAGTGTAAATTAAAATTTTTCGAGTTGTGATTGATATAAATCATCAGGGATGGATATAGAACTAAAATTGATGCATGAACATGTTGAATCTATGAAAGTGAAGTAGTGAAGATGCCAAGGTAGCCTATTAGGGATGGAAGAGGTGATCGCAGTAGTGCATGAACCTCCATGCATCGGCGAAGTTGGTGCGCCTGAAACCCTAGCCGCTGAATTAGGGTTAGGGTTTGACAAAATATTACCTAAAGATCGTGAGGATTCTTTAGGGTTATTTTATTCCAATGATCATGATGAAGCATTGAAGTCAGGTGAGATGAGATTGCCAACCTGCGATTGAACAGAAAGAGAAAAAAAAGACGGCATGAGTATTTAAGTGATTTAAAAAAAGAGGACAAAAAAGAGTCCAATTCTGTAGGTTCAGGAGATAACGTAGCTAAGAATATTGATGCCAAAAACATAATTTATGTATTGCGGAAATGGATGGGCGAAATGATGAAGAAAGAGGTGGAATAAGTGTACGAATAGATATCTACTAAGGAGCCAGCAACACAGTTCCTTATGTGAACAGAGGTGGTAGAGGTGGAAGAGAAGGACGAGATGGAGACAGAGGAGGTCAAGAAAATACTAGACGTCATCATAGAGTTGAGAGAGATGATTATTATGAATCCGACCTTGATGAGTTTGATGATAAAGACTGATATTCTACAGTTGGAGAGAGAAGACATGGAAGAATAACGAATGAGGTGGATGATCATCTTGGCAATATCAAGATGAATGTCCCTTTCTTTCAAGGGAAGAATGATCCTGCACTGTACTCAGAATGGGAGCAGAAGGTCGAGATGATATTTGACTGTCATCGGTACTTCGAGCTGAAGAAGGTCCACTTGGCAGCTATTAAATTCTCTAATTATTCTATCATGTGGTGGGGTCAGTTGAAAGCCACTAGATGGCGTAATGGAGAATGGTCAATAGAGACTTGGGAGGAGATGAAGACAGTCATGAGATAGCATTTTGTGCCGAGCTATTACTATCGGGAGTTGTATAAAAAGCTGCAAATTTTAAGGTAAGGAACAAACAGTGTTGGTGAGTATTTTGAGGAGATGGACATATCTATGATCTGAGCTAATGTGGAGAAGAATCAAGAAGCTACTATGGCAAAAGTTTCTAGCCAGTTTGCATAGAGAGATTTGAGAAGAGATGCAGCATTATGTTAAGCTAGAGGACATTATACAAATGGCGATCAAGGTGGAGAATCAGCTCAAGAAGAGGGGCAGCTACAACTGTTTGAATTCCTCCACTTGGAAATTGAACTCGCACACTAGTACATCAACATAGAAATCGAGTCAAGGGACAAAGGAAAATGGGAGGCTTTTATCTAAGCCAAGTTCTGAAGCATCTACTTTTTTGAGAAGTACGGACATATACAATAGGTAGTAGTACCTTATAAACAAATTTTCAAAATAATTATATTCTAATATACTAATTAAGCTTAAATGTGCAAAAAATAATGTTGCGTTCTTGTAACCTCTTTTAATGTTCAAATATGTATGTGCCCGACACTTGTATAGATAGAGCGATAGGCACTCTAGGATGGCTTCATCCAAGAACTTAATGAAAATAAAGAAAAATGTAGTTAAGTTAATACTAACTAGTATTTTTTCCGTACGTTGTTCAGATTTAAATATTTATAAATTAATATTTTAAATTTGAATGTGTCCATATTATAATTGAATGAAAAAATATAATGATTCTTTAATGTACTCAAAATATTTTTATGTGATCACACAAATATACTGTTGATTAGAGAACTTGTTCAGATAGCCATTTAATTACATTAAACATTTAAATGCATATAATTTTATAGGTAGCATTACCAAACATGAGAAGACGCCCCCAAATAAAATGAATATATAAAAGAAAAGAAAAGTGCCAAGAACCTAAAAATTCCAGAAATCACAAGATCAACTCTGGGGACTGGAGCCTCATCAAAACCATAAATGAAAAACCCGCAAGACGGAAAAACCAATTAGGAAAAAGAGTACTCCTCTAAGAAAACTGAAAATAATCAGTACCAATAGAATCTCTAGCTACTGCACTATCATTACAAGAAATAGAGTGAAACCAAAATCTAGAGGGAGTATTGGGAGAGGCAAGAATATCCGCCACTTGATTTCTTTCACGAAAAATATGAGAAACTCTAAAATAAACAGAGTCAATATATGAAAACACCTGTCGCCATAGAGCACGCAAAACCCAAAGAACCTGAGAAGTGCACGATCTAATAAGAGAAACCACATAAGAAGAGTCCGCCTTAAGCCAAATAAAGGCCAGAGACATTTGAGCTGCCCATTCCAACACCTGGATGACTCCAAAGAGCTCCGCAAGAAAAGCAAACACAATGTCTTCCTCTGAATGAAAGCAGAAAATGACCGAGCCATCAGAACATCTAAGAACCCCACCAGAAGAAATTCAACCAGCAGCACCAAGGGAAGAACCATCTGTATTAATTTTGACCTAACTAGGGGAGGAGACACCCAGTTCACTGTAATGATCGATGAGGGAGGAGCAGGGCTCGGAACCACCTGAAGCCGCCTCAAAGCTAAAAGATCTGAAACAGAATTTCTCATGTAACCTTGCTTGCAAGTCATGCGAGAAGCCTCTCAAATAGTATGCCTCACCGAAGAGATCAACATTAATGGTGTAGTACAAAGATCTTCAGACGCCACTTTGTTTCGGAAAGTCTAAATGGTCCAAATTGTCGTGATAACCGCCACCTTCCAAAAATAAAGTAATTGAGAGCTGAATTGAAAATCCATAAAGTGGACAAATGCTTCATGCATTGAGGTCATGTCATAATCTTGAATATCGAAAGCATTTAAAATCCACAATCAAAGCATGAAAGCCAATGTTGGGGTTTTTTCGAATTGAACCACCGCAGGATCTAATTGGATGTTCATTAATCCTAATGTCATGTATATCATAAATTCATGCATCTCATATGTTTTGATTAACCGAATTTAATTAACATGCAAATCCAGTTTAAACGATTCTACTAAAACGGAAACATAGAATCGAAAAACGACTTACAAATTAACTGACGAGTGGAGGACAAGATTAAAGGTCTAATCTTGTTGTTGTGTATGATGATGATTGGCGCCCCACAGTGATATTCCACTCCTTGATCTTCTGTTGTATTCCCGGACTGAATCTAGTTTCAGGGTGGGCTGAAATCTACTAGATCGGTATGGAATCTATGGAGATAAAGAGAACACAAGAGGGGCTGATTATTCTTCTTCAAATTTCGTCCCCCACCTCCCTATTTATAGGGGAGGTGGTCGAAATTTAAGTGTCCCAACCCTACTGGGTTTGGGCCTCTATCCATTTTTCTATCTCCAGTCCATTAAAGTCATATTGGGCTACAACAGGGATCTAGAAGAATATTAAATTGGCCTGCTAATTTATTTAATTTCCAATATCCAATAAACTTAGGATATTATTAAATAAATTAAGTATTATTTTTATTCCACTAAAGAAATAATACTGACCTACCAATTTAATACATATTTCTGAATATGCTTTCTCCTTTAGTCCAGCCATTCCCCGCGTTTAAGATATAATGCCCATTAATTAATTATGTAAGCTTTTGACAGCTATAATTAATTAATATCTTATCCTTGAGTAGTACCACACAAGCTTTACTCATGCACGGAATAAATTCCACCTGCAGGGTTTCAGCATGAACTTGCATTTCCTCAAGGGGACACCATCAAACTGGCGCACCAGGACACGGTGCCCCTACATATTGCACAACCCATCATAAGTGTAAATGTCACAACCCAAGATATCGAGATTATTGATCCTTATGAAAGAATCTCACCCTTTGATAAATCAAAGCTGCAAACACTACACGTATATGTCTGCCAACACATAGGGGTTAAGAACCCGAACTCTGTGGATTCTTATTCTCTCATTTAAGATCAGAATAGAGAATAGAATCCTAAGTAGATCCTCCTCAATACACTTGACCGTGTATTAGAATAATCAGTTAGTCAAGACAAACTAACTATCAGATTATTCTACGGCGTATCGATAGCAGGTTCAGTGCCATCTAAACCGTGAGCCTTTTAATACATTACAAGGAACCGATGATATGATCTAACCATGTGTTTACCCACACCATATCATCTACAATGTAAGTATAGTGAACATGCATATAAATATAACAATTTAAATGCAAACAGTGACTGCAATTGTATTCATTCTATATCATCATAAAACCATTATTAATAATGTATACAAAAGACAGGTCTTCTAGTATACAAAACCAACAGCCAAAGGACAAGACCAAAATAAATGATCTAAAGACTCCGCATTCGCCTTCCACATCATGCATATCAAAGGCTCCTGATAGTCAAAATGATGAATAACGTTCATGGTGGGGATCCGTGAAAAGAGTAAATGCCAAACAACCAGGGAATGCCAAATAGGGATGTGGGCTTCCCATATCCAAGATTCCCATTTAACAACCGGAAAGCTCTCTCTAGTGTGAAGCCTTGCAAGACGAGCAGAAAGGTTACCACACACTAATTTAGTCTAAACTTTTTCATCCTCCTTGTGATCAACAATCCTTACCTGCAATATGTCATACACAACCTTAAGAAAAGCAGCAACAAAACTAGGTGTGAATCTCCAAGTCCCAAGCACAAAGAAATCAGAAACCTATTCTTAAATCGTCCATGCAGCTCAAGAGGTAAATTTAATTTGTCCACCAACTGATAACCCAGCCAGTTATCGTGCTAAAAATCCATCAATTTGCCATTCCCAATAATGTAAAAAGAATCATGTAAAAGCTCCGGAATAAATGATCGAATGGCATGCCAAGTAGTCAAATAAGCAAACCTTTTGATCTCAATAATAGAAGGCATGTACCGAGAACGATAAACAGTCATAACATGGGAATCTTCTTTAATCACCCTCCAGGCACCCTTCATCAAAAAAACTATTATTTAACTCCTTGAAAGAGGTAATACCAATCCTGCCTTCTAATTACGAGCCACTCTATCCAAATAATTAACAAGCGAAATAGGCCACTTATATACCATCATAGAGTGAATAGCAGAGCTAGTAATGACAGATTTGATAAGGCACAATCTCCCAGCCATGGAAAGCACTTGACTGCTCCAACGATCATATTTAGCAATAATATGATCAGCAAATAAGAACCCCCAGATAAATAGTAGGTAAAGATCCCTGCTGGAATCCAAGACTAGAAGCCACTAAAGAACGAACATGAGGCTTCACCCCTTTCCCATAGAAGACCCTCGACTTAATCATACTACACTACTATCCCGAAAGATTTGCATAATAATCCAACACATTAGCCACAGTTTTAACATTGGACTCGATTTCTCGACAGAAAAGAAACACATCATCAGCGTAGAGAATGTGCATTGGAAAATCCATACCTCGACTGTAAGACATCGGAATAAGTTGTTTTCTCTCCACAGCATGCATAAACAGATAACTAAGAACTTCTTCGGCTAATCCAAACAAAAGGGGAGATAAGGGATCTCCTTGATGCACCCCCCTAGAGCACTTGAAATATCAATGAGGAGATCAATTTATGAGCAGAAGACAGGATGGCAGCAATGCAATTGCAAAAAACTTCCGGAAAACCAACATAGCTAAGAGCTTGTAACAAACAATCCCAATGCATAGTATCAAAGGCTTTCTTAATATCAACTTTAAAAGCCATGTTTCTTCCAACATGAGTACGGTTAAGAGTGTTAATCCCCTCTGAAGTAAGGAAAATCATGTCATGTATTTGCCGGTCCTCAATAAAACCATATTGATATCGGGTGACAATTTTCACTACAACCTTATTCAGCCTGGTAGCAAGGATTTTAGTAAAAATTTTATATAAAAAATTACTCAAAGCAATAGGTTTAAAATCCTCCACTACCATAGCATGCTCAGTTTTCGGAATGAGAACAAGAAAACTAGAATTCAATCCTGCAGGGAGACACCCATATTTAAAAAATTCAAGAGCCGCTTCATACACATCATTTCCCACAATATCCCAAGCCTTTTGGAAAAAAACCCCAAAACAACAATCAGGACCGGCCGCACTCTTCCCATTCAAGCCAAATACCGCCGCATGCACTTCCTCAAGAATAGGATACATAGTGAGATCTTGTGACTGCGTACAAGAAATAATCTTTGCAACAATGCTAGAAAAATCACCCATGGTGGATCTTCGCCTGTTATCCAAAAATAATTGAGAATAGTACTTCACCACATTTGTAGCAATGGTCTCCTGATCATAAACCATCTCCCCAAGGACAGAGAGCACTGAAATATGAGCATTTGCTCATCGTTCTCTAAGACTTGCATAAAAAAATATAGTGTTACGATCACCATCCTGCAGCCAGTGGTCATGACACTGTTACCTCATATGCGCAGATTTCGTAAGGAGAAAATTATCAATATCAGCCTGAATGATAATCTCCTAATCAATTAGAGCATCAGTGGTACCTTGAGAGAAAATAGTCTCTTGAACCACCATCAACCTCTACTCAAGCTCTTGTAATTGGTGGTTAAAATTTCCAAATGTGTGCACATTCCATCGTTTAAGCTCCCTTTTAAGCCTCTTTAATTCAATCATCACCAAGCGAATCTTACTCTTAGAATCCACACCTTGAGACCAAGATTGAGCAACTAAGGCAAGAAAAGATTCGTAGGCCGTCCATATATGCCAAAAACAAAAAGGTCACGGACCAGAATGCGTCAAAGAAGTACAACAAACCACCAGAGGGGAATGATCAGAATAGTTTCGAGGAAGAAGAACAGCGGTCACCAAATGCCATGAGTCCTGAAATTCCTTAGAAATTAAGGCATGGTCAATCTTACTTTCATAATGAATGGGAAAGAATCGCCTAGAAGACCAAGAGAAATGAGAACCCGAAGAAGGAACCTCATGAATAAGCATATCACTAATAAAATCATTAAAATCTCTACAAGCTTCACCGGAGGCTTAGCTTTGCAGTTTCTTTCATGAGCCCCACGCACCAAATTAAAATCAACCATAATCATAAAAACACTGTGAATCACTCTCAATTCCCGACATAATTCACGCCTCGTGACATAAGATGAGGAGCTGTGTACTACAGCTAGCAATCCAGAAAAAATCGAGCTTTTCAAATTGCAAATAACATATTGAGATGATGAGAAAATAATGGACACTTGCACACTCCTCTTTGCAAATCCAAATATTAGATGAACGAGGACCTCTATCATTTTGGAAAATTAGCATAAGCCCCAAAGACCTCCAATACTCTGCAGGAATATTATGAAAATGAGCCCGGAGCTCAATAATGCCAAAGAAAGCAGGTTTAAACACCTGCATATGACGACGCAGCATACTACGAGATACTTCAGTGGCAATCCTGTATATATTCCACGTAAAAAAATTCATTGGGGGGAGGGTGAAGAATCCAGGAGATCTCTACCTCCTGTTTGTGTACCATACTGAACTACTCTCTCCATATTATGAAGCGCATCTAAATTAGGATTAACTACCTCATATGGAGCTAGAGAAGGTCCCATAGCTCTGGAGCCCCCGTCAGATTGCCTTAAACATTCCGATCTCCGCCGCTCTTCCTCAGGAACCTGCTTTCTCTTAGTGTAAGTCTTTTTAATCTGTTGTGTAGGTGAATTAACTTCAAAAGCATTCGCTTCCTCTGCCGAAGTAGAGGACACACATTATCAGCCCCAGCCATCCCCTCCATACCATCACTAACAGGGGAATTTACCCCCACAACAACCATAGTTAAACTATTTCTAGGATCAGGCAGATTAGAAATTTCCTTCGTACAAGCCGATTTCTTATGAGGACCAAGCCATACAAATTTGGGCATCTCATTAGTTAGAACCCTAGCATCACTTGAGTCTACATTATCACCCAAGATAGAGAAAGGATTAGAAACATATACAACTTGCACAGATTGAGAAATTGTTGGAGCTGAGATCGCATCCGCTTCCATGTTAGCAACCGGTGCAGGACACCCTGAATTCTCACCCCCAAAACTCTTCGTTGCCCAAACTTTAGTCGAGTCCGCCCTCTTGTTCACAGGAGCATCTCCTGCTCTAGCTCTTTTGCAACCTCCTTTGCATGCTCCTTCCCTTTGAAGCATTTAGCCATAGCATGGCCAACAACCTGACACGAACTACAGAAGAGAGGAAGATTTTCATATTAAATGTCCACAAAGAAGGAATCATCTCCTCTATCTATCATGACAGAGTATTGCAAAATCACTACCATATGCACCTCATCAAGATTCGCGCAAAGTGGCCGACTGATCCATTAAGCGAATTGCCTCAATTTTTAATAGAGAACCAATTGACCTCGTAATACCAGTTAACACCTCAGAATGCCATAATTCAAAAGGAATATTGAAAATTCTAACCCAAACCGGAGCAATCGATGACTGTAATTTGTAAGGGGTGAAATTAGGAACCCAATCCCTAATTCTGAAAGTACCAAGCCGTAAATTCCATAGGGAAGAGGATCTCACCTTTCTTTGATCCAATGCACATAAGAACTTCATCGTATAATACCCTTTCCCAAGTGAAATCAATTGCCAATCCATTATCGGTGCCCACATCCACTGCAGATGAGATTTCAAATCCAATAGAGCCCAAGGTTTATCCCCCTTCAAGAGAATCAAACGCCCAATTAACGAATATTGAAATTTTTGGAGTTACGCATGATAGATATCCTCGGGGATTGTTATGGAACAAAAATCCCCATGTTGAACAGGCTGGATGCACGAGAGGGATGAAGTAAACACGTCAGGAGACCTAGATAAATTTGAGGCCTTCACCACAGAAGCATAGGAGCCCCCATGCCGATCGTGAAAGTTCTTAGGAAAAACCCTAGATGGAGAATTAGAGTTTTCAGGTTGTTTCTCCATGGATCATGAGGAATCCATGCGAGTGTTTTTGTCCTGAATTCGTGAGGAATCCAAGGATGAATGAGTGGTGGGGAGGTCGGCGACAGTCGGCGTCGGGAAGTCATGAGAAACTAATGGCGATAGAAGAAAGAAAAGAGGAGAGCCAAACATCAAAACACCAGTTAAACTAAAAAATAAAAATAAAAAATAATCATGATAATTGATATCTTTTTGTCAACTTTTCAAAGTGCATAAATAAAAATATGGTATTAATTGATTAAGGGAGTTTCTATTTGCACCCCTATTTTTACTCTTTGCACCACATTTACTCTCTGCACCACAATTTTTACTCTTTGCACCACTAATATTGACAATAATATCCTCTCATCTAAAATATGTTTTTTACATAAAAAACTTAAAAATAATAATTTTAACTTTGCTTAAAATTAAAAGAACCTTCTTCTTCCCCAACTTACCACCGCCACCCTCCCTCTCAGCAGCAGCCGCGCCCCCCGCTTCTTCCCCAGCTTACCGCCGCCACCCTCCTTCTCAGCCGCTGCCGCTGCCCGCCCCTTTGTCTGCTCCAGAATCCTCCCTCCCCACCCTCTCGTCGGTTCCCCCTCCCGCCTCTAAATCCCACCCCTTCTTCTCCCCAAATTTTCGTTGGTTCCCCCTCCGTTTCTCGAAATCCCACCCCTTCTTCTTCCCAAATTTCGAATTTCACCCAAACTTCGAAGCTGCCATCCTCTTCTTCTCGAACTGAAATTTTCGAACATTCAACTTTGGTTCGAAAATTCTTTTTCGAATATGATTAATAGTTTCGAAAGAATATATTTTCGAACTAAATTTCCACCATGTTCGAAAATTGATTTTCGAATCAAAGTTTCATTTTCGAAAATTGATTTTCGAATCGAACTTACATGTTCGAAATTTTGTTTTTGAACCAGATGAAAATACAGTTTATGGAAGTTCAGTACAAATGTATAGAAACTGCAATTGTAGTTTTGTCATTTGTCTTGTTGCCATTATTCTTCATTTTGGTTTTTCTTGTGGTGGTTGTATGGAAAGAATGTAAATATCTTGGTTCATGTACTTCGAATTCTGTGTTGCTTTGTGATGAGTTTTTGTTTTGACCGAGTCTGGAAAAAGTTCTCATTTTTAGGTTGATTTATCTATTTGATTTCTGGTTATATGGCTTCAGAATTGTAGTAGTAGTATAATTTTAATATTTTTATGTTCTACTCGCCAGGAAGAATATGGGCCGGTCATAACATATTGCGATTTGATTGTGCTCGCATAAGAGAGGCATATGCTGAGATTAGCAGGCCAGCTCCAGAGCCTAAAGGAACTATTGATTCACTAGCACTGTTAACACAAAAGTTTGGAAGAAGAGCTGGTGATATGAAGGTACACTTTTTTCTACAGTTAGAATTGTTAGAGCCTTTCATCAGCGAAGAAGAAGAAGAAGAAGAAGAAGAAGAAGAAGAAGAAGAAGAGATATCGTTTGGAGGTGGCTTCTGCAAATTGGTGCTGAGGAGGTGGCTGCCGGCGGTAGTTGCTTATGTTGTTCTGCAAATTGGTGGCGGAGGGGAGGAAACGCAGAAGGCGACGGACAGATGTTTTTTTTTTCTTTTTAATATTTTATTTTATTTAATTTATTGATTTTATTTTATTTTTATTTAGTAAGGATATTTATGTAATTTTATAATTATTTATTTTTGACTTATGTAATTTAGTGGTGCAAAGAGTAAATTAAGTGGTGCAAATAGAAACTCCCTTGATTAAAATACATAACTTGAATTGTGAAATATATTTAGGCCCATTATTATTTTGTTATATCATTTGATATCTATACTGTACTATTCAACCAAACAATCATAATCAAAATTTTTAAAACAATATATAAAATTGATATTATTTTTTTGCTGTAAAAATCCGTAAATTTATAGGGATTTTCTATAAATTTACAAAAGATTTAATTGTTCCATGTTGTTAGTTACTTATTCTACCAATTTATATAACTGTTCTTCTAAAAAAAATCATGTGATTGTCAGTATTAAAATATTTAACTTCATGCAATTATTTTTATCACCTAATTACTACAATTACATAAATGACAAAAATATAGATTAAATAAAATAAATTATATAACATGTTAAATAATAAATTTCAACAATTTTAATAAAAATTAATTAGAACTCAAATGTTGAGAGAAAATGTATGTGTGTCCATCTTTATTCCAAATGCAACATCTTTATTATTCATCATTACTAAGGTTAGTGTGAATCACCAATTCATCCACTCCATATCCTCAACATGTGAACGTGGAAGAGAGAAGTTTAAATCACTAAACAGAATTTCAAATCATGATAAATGATTAATTTTTGAATAATATTTTAATGAATAATTTGAAGTTTTTTTAGGAAAATTATATTTATTGATACAAAACAACTGTGATTCGAAAGATCATAATTTTATGAGAGAAAGTGTAATCACTTGGAGTGAATTTTTTTGTAATATTTTAAGTTGGAAATGATAGTTTGGAAAAGTATAAAAATAAGTCCAAAAATGATCATGTTATCAATTACAATATCAAATAGTGAACAGGCATAATATTAAATAGATAGAATTAATGTTAATTAATAAAATAAACATTAGACAAGACAATGCAAAGAAAAAAAAAGTTATAATATTAAATAAGTAGAATTAATGTTAATAAACAAAATAAAAGGTGGGCTTTATAATGAAAAAAAAATGAAAAGGGTAGATATAAAAGAAAATACTGAAAAGGGGGAATTAAAAAAGGCAAAAAAAAGAGCAAAAATGAAAAGAAAAAATAAAATAAAATAATCATAAAGGGGAAAAAAGAAAAACCAAAACTCATAAAACGCAAAAAATAAAAGAAGAAAAAAATGTATGAGAGACAGCCCCCAAAACAAAGACGCAGGAATTTAGCAAAGTTCGATCCCAGGCCAACTTTAATTTGAATTTGTCATTAAGGGTGAATATCAAATTAAATAGCTCGATAGTCAAGTTTTGTCCATTCGTTAAAAGTTTATTTGAGCTCGATTCGATAAGCATATCAAACAAACTAAAACATAATTTTGTATCGATAAGATTTAAAGCTCGGCTCGAATTTAAGTTTGATATTGATAAACATAGCTTTTGCATGCATTTGAGTGTTGATGAGGATGATATCAGAAGATTAATGCATGTTTAAGTTGAGGTTTTATAGTAGTTTTGGTTTTCCTTGTGAAATTTCATGTTTTGCTACTTTTTTTGAAGCTCAAGCTAAAAATGAGGATACTTTGAAGATCCAATTCAGTTTCCAAATAAGCTAGAAAGATAGAGAATCGAGTTGGGGTCATTTTACAACTTGAATCGGGTCAATAGGACAAGAAACGAGCGAGAACGGAGTAAAACAGTGGAAGGGGGTCAAAGCTGCCGGAAATCCGCCGACCGGCGGCACGAGGCCGCCGACCGGCGGATTTGGATAGAAAAATCCGCCGATCCAACCGCCAATCTGCGGGTTTTGGCCGCCAGCCAGGGGATCCTAACTTGTGGGTCGGTGGGCGCGACGTTTTTTGGCTCCCGGACGCATTTCCGGCCCACGAACTCATTTTCTTGGCCGGATTTTTGATACCTAGTATATTTAGGATTGTTTTGGATGAATTATACAAATATGAATCATTATTTTAGAGTTCTCTTTTTATTTTACATTCGAGATTCACCTGTGGACATTCAATATTGAAGATTTGAAGTTTTATTCAATGAAACATCATTCCGGGTTCTTTTAATCTTGCACAAGTCTATATTATGATTATGATTGTTCTTGTTTCTGTTATTTCCGTTGTTTTAATTATGAGTGAGTAGCTTTATTATTAATTCTAGGGTTTGCAAGTATGTCGAATCTATGATATTAATTTAATCCTGTTCTTTTTCTCTTCCGATTATTGTGTTCAATTGTTTAAGTGATTTTTATTTCATGCTTGATTAATGGCCATAATTAATTGCATGCTAGCTAGTTAATTTATGTCCTGACGGAGATAATAAATTAGTGGGATTAATTGAACATATTGATACACATTCTATGGAATCTGTGGGGATTTAATCTGTTGATCTATCGTGAGTTAGTAAATTAACCTAGAGACGAAAGTGATAGGTAATTTATTAATCTGCTTTTACCTTGAATATTTCATGGAATTTTAATTATGGCAGGTCTTGTGTAGACTAAATGCATATCAGACGGTCAAGATGAGTATCAATCGTAATACTAAAAAGTATGATTCTAAAATTTAAAAGTATCATCTGTATCTTTAAAAAATATCGGCCAGAAAAAAGAATGATCAAAATCAGTATCAACCGTAATACTAAAAAACATCACTCAAAATTAATAAAAGGTATCATATGAATCCCTAAAAAGTTTCACCTGATTTAATTTTTTTTTTATCAAAGATCAACGTATTGAATATCTTATGTGCACCTTGTGCACACAGAGAGGAATCGGCGTTTTAATTATGATTTTTTTCTCCCACAATATTTCACGAAAGAATATTTAATCACTTACACCTTTCTATAATTCAGTTGGTCATTTAATTTCCGAATTAAAATGTGATGGATATGAATTGCTGACCACGCGATTCAACCTCTGTTGAAGAATGGGAGAATAATAGAGATAAATATGATTAATATGTTTATTATTTTATTTTATTTTTAATGTTAGTTATTCATTATCTATTATTAAGTATTTTCAGTTTATAATTTATTTTTAATTTATAATTAGGATACATTTATTAGCTTTCATATTTTGCTAGGTTTATTGTCTTGGTTTATTTTAGTTGTGTTGGTCTTACATAAATTTTATAATAGATTGAAAAAAGTATCATTTAGTATCACATTTATTTTACTGGAAAATATACTAATTAGAAGAAGGCGGTTATATTTTTTTTACTCACACACCCGACCAGTGATATTTAGGAAATTCGAATCCGTGACATTTGGTCTCCAAGCAACCTCACTCCACCACTAAACCATCCCCACTGGGACGGGCAATTACATTGTTTTGGACTGAATAGAATATTACTTATAATACTGAAAAATATTCATATGATATTTATAAAATTTATATACGACAGTTGTACATCAGTATTTGCCATTTTAGTTTAATTATGGATTAATATGATTCTCTCTTTCTAGAGTGTTAATTATTCTCAAAGCGAATATACTAATACGACCGCTCTATAATTCATAAGAGAGAGTTGGATTCAGGGACGGACAGTCGGACACACCTCTCAATTTTTGACAAATTTATATATATATAAATATATAATGTATTATATAATATAATATAATTTACATTATATTACTGTTTTTCGTCTCCCAAAATTGAAATTCCTACAGTTCACCCCTCCCCCGAAGTTAACATTCTTACGTCCGTCTCTGATTGGATTAAAATGAAATTTTCGAGAACTACTCATTTTATTCAATACAATACCTGTGGAATCATGTTTGTATGTTCTGATTTGATTTATAGCTTCCGTCTGCATCCAAATGCAGGATCTCATGATAGTATGATAGGCAATTTCTGAGTATCCATAATTCATAAAACAAATTAATATTTGAAGAATGCGGTTAAACGAAGTCAGCATGATAATTTGATCCATATCAATATATAAAGCACACATCACATGGGAAATAAATGTCAAATAATAGACAACACTATCTATCATAATCAGATATTCCAAATTTACCCATATTTTCAATGGTTTCTTTTTCCTCCTGACTTGTTTCTTTCTTATTAAGAGGTCTTAAGTGGTCCAAATAACATTGAATAGTACATATTAAATCATCATTTTCAAATCAGGTAACACCTAATCTCAAGATAAGAATTGAATGAAAAAAAAAACACAATAGTGAAAAACATGAAGTAGAATGATGACAAAAGGAGGGGCAATTCAATCGCCAAAGACACCTTAATTAACTTGACATACAGTACTCTCACAGGGTACAAATTAAGGCTGCAATCAAAATCAATTACAGCCAAACACCACTGTGAGGAAAAATCCAACCTTTCCAAATTCCTACATTTACATACATATATCCGAACCCATTTAAATTCCATCATCTATCATGGCTAACTTCTAGTCAGCTTGTCAAGAAATCTCCCCTCCCCCCACCCGAAAAAAAAAATGGCACGATGAGGCGGGGCAGTAGAGGCCCTCTCGGATGAGGTTCATCCAAAAAATAAATGCCAAGAAAGAGAGAGAAAAAATTACAACCAGTAGTCTAGCTAGTAATAAATAAATTTGAGAGCTCGAACACAGATTCAAATAATCTATCTAAGAAATGATGTTAATTAGAGACTCGAAAACTTGTTCATCACAAGGAATGGTGAGGCCCATGTCATGATCAAACCCGAATTCTTCTTCAGCTCGCTGAAGCAGGCTCAAGAATTCGGGCATGCTCAAGATGGAAATAGGGACGATGTATCTGGTCCGGTTCTCGCCCACGTACACCACGAAATGCCCCTTTGGCACGTCCAACGGCAACCCTCCCCCTTCCTCGTTCTCGTACCCATGTTTCTTCCCTAAGCTCGAGCACCGCTTCATGATCTGCTTGATCACTGCCTTTTGTGATAGTTTGCTTGATTTTCTAATGGCCATATTATATCGTAATATGATGATCAACTTAAATTAGTATAACTGTCTTCTTCTCTGGCTATTCTTTGATTTTTATACATACATAGAGAGAGAGAGAGAGAGAGAGAGAGAGAGAGAGAGTTGAAAAAAAGGGTGTGGTGAGAAAGGAATGAGGGTGAGTGAGCTATATATAAATATATATAAAGTGCGGAGAGTTTTTTTTTTGTTTTTTTTTTTGAAAAAAAAAAACTAAATGGCTACAGAGACTTGCTAATGAATTAAATTTTGGGTAGTATGATATTGAAAAAGAAAAAGAAAGGGAAAACAAGGGCATGTGGGGTTGTGGGGGCAAAGAAGAGACCACGGGTGTTTTTGGGCACTGTGTATTCTTGTTCAAAAAACATGATGCCATCGGGTTTACTGCTTCTTGTAGCCTTTTACCACGACATTAGGGACCCTCTTTTTTCAGTTTTAACCCTCTCTTCAACAAAAAATTGTGTTTCTTCTTCCTCTTTCTCCTCTATCATTCATTTGTTGTTCCTTCCACGTGGAGAAACTTCCTCAATTTAATTACCTGTCCCTCATATATATACATATTACTTCTGGTGAATTATTGAAACTACGTACATTAAACTTATGGATATACATACAGTTATACACAAAGGAGATATAGATATATGACATAAATATAATAGCTATAGCCTTCCTATTTAGGAAAGTGAACAGTTTATTTAACCACAAGCTTAAAAACTTAATTCTTGTATTCATTTTATATGTGAAGAGACAAGAATGTTCTTCACAAATTCACACCGCTCTCTTCCTCTTCTTCAAGTTATCTTGACCAAGCCCTCCTCATATATATATTCAAGAGCTTGTTTGACCATGCCCTCTTCTTAATTATTCATTAATTTGTCCCTTTTTTTCTTGATAGAGCAAAGGGAAATAGACCGGAATTAATAACGGAACTTGAAGAAGAACGGTAACAACTCTCCTCCGAAGAGGCCCCACTCCTCAGACGATAATCCGTCTGCCCAACAAGTGATGCTTCAAAGATAAACCATAATCTGTGAAAACCCTATAATAAATAATACTAAAATCCATGCAAAAGCCCACAAGCTAGCCTGACTTGTAAAGTAAAGAAACATTGATAAACTAATAACCAAATTACTAATAAATCACGGTTGTTGCTGGTACACCTTCGCACGGCGATGATGAACAATATAAATAACTCCCCCTGCGGAAAAGCCTTACGTACCCACAAGGCCAGAATTCGGAAACTCCTCCACATCAACCCACGTCCCTTCATCGACCCCGGCCCTAAGCCTGCCCACTGAACCAATATCTGAACCACAATCCAATATCAAAAGGACCTAAATCGCAACAATACATCTTTGCTGGCCGCTTCCTCCGTCATGCCGGCTTGCCTGGGATGACTATGCTCTTTGGTCAGCGGAGCTTGCCTCAAGTGACCAAACTTCACGAGGACTTTCTTTTCTTCAAAGTATGAAGAGCTTCTCGTCTCTAGCATGATTCCCACGCAGTGTGAAGGGCTCGTCCAACCAGACGTCTTTTAAACTATCTAGCTATGCATAAAGCTCTTTTGAACTTACATGGAAACTTAGAATTCTTCTAAGTTTAACCGGCTATAGGCTATGTTCTGGCTAGCTCTATCTTTAAATTATCTATCCTTAACCCTTTTTACCATAGTCATTCTAAATCCATAGCTTCTCAATACTTACAGCAGTATATAAAGAGAAGACTTTTAAAATTTTAGGTTTTCTCAAGCACCAAAAGATTTTATAACTTAAAAAATGGCGGTTATAATTTTGTAATATATGTTAAAAAAATACAATGTTGAAATGCAATGTAGATATGTTCATATATATATATAGAAAAAACTAAATGTAAATACTACCACAATATATAAATTAGGGATCAATCTGATACATTTAAATTGATTAGATGGACAGACACGAATATACATGTTGGTTTTTATCTCCTGTATATTAAATTTGAGCCTCTGTATATTAAATTTCAGCATTGTATTATATATATATATATATATAGCATGTAAATATAGCTCTAGTGTGTAAATTAATGTTAACAAATATCAACCATCCAATAGGATGATCTAATGGATTGAAAAGGAACTGAAAATGTTGTAAATTATATGTTATGAAATTCAAAATATAGATGATAAATTTCATCATTTATAACATTAATTAAAACACAACACATCATGTGTATATAGTATGTACTGTAGTAAAATAATTTGTTACGTACGTTGGTTTTTTAATTTTAAGTTGTGTAAAAATTGCAAGTTTCCATAGATTAATAAATAAATCATACAAATTTAAAGACAAAATTTTAATAAATATATATACTTGTCATTTAGCTAAACATTTTTAAAACATGTCATGTTTTTTTTTTAATAAAAAAGCGACAATAAGTCAAAATCCTATCGGAATTTATAAAAAAAAAAAAAAAAAAAACTTGCAAAATTTAAATAAAAAAATTAATTAATAAATCCTACAATTTGAAAGTATTATTGTGAAAATTATATTTAGTTTAAGGGGAAAAAAGTCTATCAGTTTATTGAATATGAATGAAACATTAATAAATATAGATGTGAAAAAACTAAAAAAATGGAATTTTAAAAAATATTCCAATGGAATTTTCATGCTAGATTCTAGAATGACCTAAATTCAAGTGGAATTGATATTAAAAATAAATAAATAATTAAATCAATATAAGTAGTAATAAAATAATTGCAGCGGGCGCTTCATAATGAAATGTGAAAAAAAAAATTAAAAAAATTAATAATAATGGAAGAATAAAAAATAATTCGAGTGGATATTTCCTGCTAGAATGCCCGCTAACAAATGATAAAGAATAGAAATTTCAATAAAAATTAAAAAATTACATTATATTTCAAAGGAAACGGGTTCGCTAGAATTTTAAAAAATTCCCATAGGAAACGAACCCGGTGAATTGCTGACACTAAAAAAAAAGTATTTTTCTTGTAGTGATACGTTACGGTAATATAGTCATATTACTATAATATAGTCCTATTATTTTGGAAAAAACAATGCTAAAATTCAAAATATACATGTTAAAATATAACATCTATATTGTTGATATACAATATGTATAATGATACTTATCTCTTAGAAAAAAGGAAATATCTTATCCGTCCATTTAATTAATTTAGCCGTCTAAATTTGTTCACAATTTACACATTAGGATTATATTTACTGATGATCACATATATATATATATATGTATGTATGTATGTATGTATGTATGTATGTATGTATGTATGTATATCTAGGGTAGTGTTCATAATCGAATCATTCCTCATGTGGGAATTAAGAACTAATCTCAACCACACAATGTTTTAATCTCAATGGTCCAGATTTAAATAAAAAGGTGGTGGCATAATGGTAAATATGAGGAAGTCAAACTTATCCCCGGTCAAAGCTGACATTAGCATCCTTATTACACAAAATTTATTTAAACTTTAAACATTCATAACTTGCTCATTTTTCATTAGATTAACGCAAATTATATATCAAATTAAAGCTCTTTTCGTGCTCTTTCATTTAAGATCCATTGTTCATATGTTTATTCAAAAATATATTTTTTCGTCCATAATAGCGTGATGTTAAACTCAGAATAGCATGACAAAATATTCACGATAACATGAAAGTATACACATAATAGCATGAAAAAATATTAATAACAGCATGAAAAAATATTCATAAAACACATAAATTTTACTCATAATAGCAATAGTAGTGTTCGTTAATAGTAGGACATTAACTGTTCATATACTAGCATGTATATATATTCATATTAGCATGTATATATGTTCATAATAGCATGATAGTACTCTCATTTTAGCATAGTGAAATTTATAAGAATAGACAACGGTTTTAAAGTGTTGTCTATATGATTTCTGAAAATTATTCTCAAATATTACAAGTTTGCCACCTCGCCTTTGACCAAAAATTAACCAAATCTTAGTCATCTAAATCAATGTAATGGATGGATGAGATGAGTTCTCAATTCTCACATGGGGGCTGGGTTCTCATTTGATCCGTTCCCTGTATATCTATATGTATGTGTGTGTGTGTGTGTGTGTGTGTGTGTGTGTGTATTCTACTAATAATAGAATGTCATAGACTAGGACTGGCAAATTTTGACACGACATGAACACGCACGAAATTAGGGGGTTAGTGTTAATTAGTTTTATCATGTTCATGTTCTTATCGTGTCGACCTGATAAGGATATGAAAATTTCGTGTCAGATTCATGTAACCCGTTAATATTTTATAAAATATATAAATAAATATATTAATTATATATAATAATTTAACATGTTTATTTAATCTAAAATTTTAGTAAAAACTCAATTATTTAATTTAAATTTTTATTATTTGAATTAAAATTCATTTATTTATTTTAATTTAATATGTACTATTAGTTATTTTAAACCGTGTTGTTGTCGTGTTCGTGTTCTTATTGTGTCTCTATCATATCGTGTCGGCACGTTAACAAATCGTATTTTTCATGTTCGTGTCGTATTTGTGTTTGTACATAACAAATTGTGTTCGTGTACATGTCGAGCAGACCCCTAGCTGATCGTGTTTGTGTTTGACCTTATCGTGTTGAACCACTAACGACCCAACACACACGAATTGCCACCCGCACCGCAGACCATTATCTTCTAGTAGGAGAATCTACACTCCCTATCGGGTAGTACTCACACTCAAGGGGATGGAGGCATGAGGCAATCCACGTACAAATTAATAGAATATATACTTCATTGTTTAAAAAACAATATTATTGCTTTCGGCCATGAAAATAGATTTGCTACAATAAGAATTGTCTTGGTTTCATTTAGGAGCATTCAATGTGATAATTAATAATATTGTAAAATACCTATATATGCTTTCAATACATTTATTAAGGGACCATTTCATGTAATAAATATTGCTACGTAACCCGTATATAAGGTCGCGATGCACCCTCTACTCATAACGTAACCAAACCAACCTACTTAGACGAAAAGTGTTTATCAGTATATAAACTAAAATCAACAAATACAAAAAAAGTAAAAGGTGTCATTACTTTTACATTTGGGGATTGTGTAAGAAACTCCTTCGCCCTATTTACTTTTATTAATTTCACAAGTTAGAATTTTATATAAATTTCGTATTGTAAATGTAACAACACGAGCCATCTGACAACCTAGAAGAATGTGATTGGTAAACGTGAGAACTACTCCAACAACTTAATTAATTGAAATAGTTCTAATCTTATAAAATGGAATATAATATGGTAGCATAGCATGTGTTTTGTAATTCTATGTTGGGCAAATTACAGTATGATACCTGACATTTCAACCTTTTAATAAAAATGTCCCGATCTTTATATATTTATAGTTTGATACTTAATCTTATAAATTTTTGTTAAATCTATCACATGGTCAACTATCTAGTATCCTATAACATATGTGGACAACAAAAAATCTTATGTGGATTTATATAATGCCACGTCATACCTAAAAAAATAAATATTAAAAACTTTATTTATTTCCATGTAAGTTTAATAAATTAAAAAATGAGAAAATTATTCGGGGTTTGTTTAATTTGAAATATAATACATTCATTAAATATTTTAATGTTATTTTTTTATATAATTATTTTTAATGAATATTCATACATTATTTAATAATTAACTATTCACATAATATATAGAAGATTTAAATATTTTTTTTTAATCTTACGAGCTACAACCTTTGACAAATGGATAATTATATGTATTCGCATCGAATTTTAGGTATGACTTCTTCAATAAGTGATGGTAATAATATACATAAATATTTTAATTGACGTTAGATCAATAAACGTCCATTAAAATATTTATGTATATTATTACCATCACTTATTGAAGAAGTCATACCTAAAATTCGATGAGAATACATATAATTATCCATTTGTCAAAGGTTGTAACTCATAAGATTCAAAAAATTATATATTTATTTAAATCTTTTATATATTATGTGGATAGTTAATTATTAAATAATGTATGAATATTCATTAAAAATAATTATATAACAAAATAACATTAAAATATTTAATGAATGTATTATATTTAAAATTAAACAAACCTCGAATGATTTTGTCATTTTCTAATATATTAAACTTACATGGAAATAAATAAAGTTTTTAATATTTATTTTTTTAGGTATGACATGGCATTATAAAAATCCACATAATATTTTTTGTTGTCCACATGTGTTATAGGATACTAGATAGTTGACCATGGGATAGATTTAATAAAAGTTTACAAGGTTCGGTATCAAACTGTAAATATATAAAGATCGGGACATTTTTGTTAACAGGTTGAAAGGTCAGGTATCAAATTGTAATTTGCCCTTCTATGTTTAATAAATGTTTTCCAACTTATTTTCCTTTCCAGAACTATAAATTATTTTTTATGTTGCTAAGTCACTTAAAAGTTCCCTAAAAAGTTAACAAAAATGCGATATTATAGTAATTGTTGTTGATTAATTATGTGTTTAATTAAGGATTAGCGCTCTAATTGACTATATATATGCATCGTATATTGTGTTAGAAGGCCAAAGATTAGTACTAGTCACAAATCAATTTATAAATTAATTGCGTGAAAATATCAGAATATAATGCGCACCTAATAAAATGACTGCATGTATAAAAAAAAAATTAATTAACTGATTTGTGCATTATAGTTTGATCGATCCCAAACTTCAATAAGCATTCAAGGCAAAGTAAAAAAAACATACTGATTAAAAACGGAAGTGACATATAATGCCCCCAAAGTTACAATATTTTTTTATAAAAATGTGCAGATGTGATAATTTTTCTATCACGAAAATTCAATATGGCACGCCGGAGTCTGACTCTGACATTGATAGTTTTAGTCGTACCATCATACTAAATGACAACATTTTTATTGTAATTTTGATTAAAACCGTCATTGTTTAGGAGTTTGGGTACTTTAAATTTCATAATAAAATGGCGTTTAATGTATATGACATGACAAATGAAAAAAATTATGTCCGACTCCGAAATATTGCATGAGATTTTCATAACCGAAATTGTCACCTTGTATATATTTGTAAAAATATTAAAATTTTAAAAATCAAAATGACATGATCCAAACACGGAGTATTTTTCAAAATTCACTTAAACATTGAGACTTTACATGATATTCACCGAATAATTGTAGCCTCCACGGCGGCTACCCTCACAGCCTCACGCCCTTGTTCAAAGCTAGCCTTGTGCAATTGCTTGGGCTAGTTAGTTTTTATTGTGACTATACTATTTATATTTCATATTTGAGTGAAATCATTTCTTAATAAGTCTATGTAATTATATTAAACCATAACTGTTTTTTTTTCAAAAATTTTCTCCAAAAAGAGTACGAACTGTAACATATAAAGACAAGTTAGACGCTGACGGATCCAAATGAAAATATTTGGAAGCCCGTTAAATTATGTATATAGAAAAATCGCAGTCTTTGATGAGGGACCGGAATTCACCAACGGTAAAAAAGACATAGAAAAAATAGGGGTTGGGTGTTGGGGCCCAAGGCTCCTCCAGCCACCCTGGATCCGCCCCTCATGTACTATTCCTTGATGTTCTAAGAGCAAATCCACATTTAAATTACTTAAAATTTAAAAATTTCCACTCAATTTTTTCGCAAGCCAATATATAATTCTTAGAAGCATTGCTAATTAAAAATTAAAATTTCGGAAACAGTTCCCCCTAAAAAGACAAATACCAATTATCTGTATCAATTATTTTTGGAACGAAGGGAATACTTGAAGTTATTAACCAACTTTTCCCGTCTTTGTCCAACTTCAGAAAAAACAAAAGGTTTCATATCATATAACATACCTACCTAGTTAGTTCATCTCCAATTCGAAGTAATTACAATTAATTCATTATAGGTCTTCCACGAGCATAATACAATAGTAAAATATAAAATGAATATGTGCCTTTGCAGACACACAAGTGGTGGATGTGTAAAAATTATATATTTAATTTGGGTTCAAGACTCACCGTTTCTTCCTTCTCCCACTAAAAAAAAATAAAAATAAAAAATTAGAGCAAACCTTTAATATACACTAGATACAGAGAAGGGGGAAAAAAAGGAAATGAATAATAATCAAGAAATTCAATTTCCCATGATATTGAACTGAGAAGGCAACAAGTGTAATGGGGCCAGGGAAAGAAGGGTGTTTTGAATGCCATCCCATGTTCTGTGAATGAAATTTGATGCTGCTTGTGACATTTAAACACTTAGAAAATACATAAAATACAAAGGCCCTACCATTTTCTCACCGAAAGCTAAATGATAAAATGATCTATTATATTTATAATCTCTCATCCCAATTTGAGGGTTCCATCTTCACCTCGTAACCACGACGACTCTTTTTTGTCATAGTTTGTGGTGCACAATTGTATTAGTCTTTTTTCGATCGAAGACTTTCGAAAAGATTGATTCACTAATCAAAATATCATATTACGCGTGATATTAATGTGACAAGACATTGAGATTTGAATGATTTAGTCGTACTAATTAAGTACTCCGTAGAAGTAATTTATGATTATAAACGTGAACACCCTAAAAATCTTTAACCCTCCTTTTGAATGGAGCAATCAACCCCAATTTTAATATTGGGAGTCTCTAATATCACGTTGCTGCGCGTGAGAGGTTACTTGAGTTAGACCCTATATCGTTGGGATTCTGACATAGTTCCACACGCGTAAAAGGATCCTGAGTTAAATCCAATATCATTGGGATTAATTCCGACATAGTTGCATGCTGCGCGTGAGAGGATCCCTGAGTTAGACTCAATATCGTTAGGATTCTATAATTCCATGCTACGCATGAGAGGGCGTATTAAATTGTCCCATATTGATTGGATAAAGTGGCATGTGCGACGCCTGATTCACCCTGACAAAAATGACTTGTAAGGAAAGAGTTGTCATCACCTTAATAATTGACACATGTCACTTTATCTAACCAATGCGGGACAATTTAATAATTTGAGACGAAACGATTGGCCAAATAAAAACATATTAACAATGGGACAATTTAATAATTCGAGACGAAATGATTGGACAAATAAAAATATATTAACAGGGAGAAAAATAAATAAATTTATATATATAATTAATTGGCTTGTCAACACGACGACCATGTTACTTCTGCCTCCCTTTACTCTTGTAAAGACAACAATCGTATGTACGAGTTGTGTCAGCCTACCAGCATGCCCTGCCTTATTGAATCAAAGAATTTTTTCCAAATTGAACCACCTCCTAAATTATAGAAATTAATGAAATCTCTTGCTTTGATGAAGAATAGGGTAGGCATATATATGTTCTAGGTTATAGCATCATTTTATAGCAATGTTCCTCCATCTCTTACAACATTAATCTCCTAAATTTTCTGAAGATTAATTCCAAAGTGTTTTTAACAGATTTTCAAAGTGGAAATTCTTCATTAGATCAACAAAAAATTTATGAAGAGAGATGAAACAGTGGTTAATTTGGCAGCAAGAACATGCAGGAGGTGGATGAAAATCACTGATCTCCAACTACAATAACATTTGAGGAAAGAGTAAAAGGAGACGTCAAAGATGAGAAGCGTTGATGCATTGGTTAGTTAGAGTAATTAGGGCTTGTTGTCACAATTCAAAACGACCATTGAGAAATTAGAGATGTGGCCCATTTACAGCTAAGATGTGGGAACATGAGAGAAACAAAGGACTTACGGATGTACCTCAACCATTGATACCTCATCACATGTACTGCAGGCTAACATTAACTTCTAACACGTCTATTTGACTAACGTCGATCGTCTATGGTATTGTAG
Organism: Perilla frutescens; assembly: GCA_026008535.1. NCBI lineage: Eukaryota > Viridiplantae > Streptophyta > Magnoliopsida > Lamiales > Lamiaceae > Perilla > Perilla frutescens. The sequence continues at coordinate 39,881,660 of BRKX01000019.1, forward strand.
ATGTTAGTATATATGCTACATATATTTAGATGCTAAATTTATTGATGATTTTGTTCATGTGTACATATATATATGTACTGTAAATGGATAAAAATGGGCAAAAGAAAATAATGATTGAGAAACAAAAAATTAAAAATAGGGAGTTTTGTGGGCTATTTGGATTATAAATGTCTCGATTACTCTTATGACACACTTAGTCCCCCACACTCAATCATTGGATAATTAATGTACTTAGACATTTATTACTCACTACACAACAACTATATAGAGAGAGATCGAGATCTATTACATTGTATCTGAGTCCAAATCAATTGTATTTATAATGAGTACGATTACTTATAAATTTAAAATACGATTAAAGGTAATGACTACGATTAATATTTGAAATACGATTAATTAATCGTAACATGGTATAAGGTTGAATATGTTTGACATGAGATGTGTTATACCGTATAAAATATCAATATCATGTTTATTTTGGTGTTTAAAATATATGTATTAATAATATATAGTTTGCTTAGATGTGTTAGATTCTGCATAAAATTCCAATTCCTAAAATATCATTTAATTAGTTACCATACATTGTGAGAATATTTTATAATAAGATTTTTAATTAATATCTGCAAGGTTATTTTAGTCTGCAATTTTTAATAATTATGTATGGTATTATATATCCCACCTGCAGGGTGTGATATGTTATACCATATAAATGGTTAACACATGTCGGGCCCTTGCATAATCATGGGATTTATTATTGTTGGCAAAACATGATATTAGGGTGTTATAGGTATCTATTACAACCTTATACTATCTAGCAAACAAGCCTTTACAGGATGTGATGTATTATATCATATAAATGATTAATATATCTCAGACCCTTGTATAATTATGGACTTTATTATTGCTAGCAAATATAATATTAGAGTGTTATAGATATCTACCACATCTTTATACTACCTAGCAAATTATAAACTCTAAAGAAGTATATGTTTAAATGATATAAGCCTGCGATTAATTTAAAAATAAAATGTATATATATGCCTACGTTTAATTTATAGAAGCATTCATTTAAATTATAGAAACCTATGATTAATTTAAAGAAGCTCACGATTAATTTTTAAAAAAATACAAACTTATGCTACAATTATTTCATCCCAATTTTTGATTATAATAATCCAAATAAAATGTAATAATCTATGTTCAATTTTAAACTATATTAATCCAAATCAAAGTTATGCTATTTCCAATTGTAGGCTACCATTAATCCAAATCAAACTTATGCTACGATTAATAAGCTATGTTCAATTGTAGACTACGACTAATATAAATCAAACTTATGCTATGATTAATTAATTATAGGCTAAAAATAATTTCATATTCATTTCTATTCTTTTGTGAGTTTTTCATAATTCAAACTTATGTTACGGTTAATCAATTGTAGGCTACGAATAATTTTAAAAATGAATCGCAGGTCTATCATTAATTTTAATCGTAGAATTGGTGATATTAATCGTTGCCTCTATATATTGATAGTAGGTTAAAAATTATCATATACTAATTAATCATAGCCTTGTTTTTAGAAATTGTAGTTTTTGTTAATTAACCGTGACCTTAGTTAATTAATCATAGCATTGTTTTTAATAATCTTAGCATTTTTTAATATAATCGTAGCATTTTTTTATAATTGTAGCATTTTTTAAAATATAATCGTAGCATTTTTTTAATATAAGTCTCTACATGTATTCATAATCGAGAATCAATTTAATTATATTATAGTGTATATATTGTATTGGGATTGAAGTTAATTGTAGGCTATAATTTAAATATCTTACGTATTTATAATCGTAGCATATGCATTAAACTATAGCTTCAATCATATTACTTTAAAGTCAATTGTAGGATATAATTTAAATATTTTGCGTCTTTAAATAATCGTAGGCTTTAATGGTAAGCCTACAATTTATTATATTTGTAACAATTTGAAAATGGTCTAGGATTAGTTTTTAAATTTAATCAATAAACTCATTTTAAGTTTCTTATATGTTTAATCGTAGCCACTTTTATATTCACTAATTAGAGCAATATAATCGGAAGCTTACGTAGCCATTTTTATTTGTTTATAATGATTAATCGTAGTCATTTTTAAAATAATCATAGCCTTACGATTAAATTTACAAATATTAACTCCTCGCTCTTCAATTTGTTTGCGTGAATGAATGGTGATTCGGTGAAGGAGAGAGGTGGTGATATATTAATATTCCAACCCCTAAGTCCTTGTTTGAAACTTGAGTTGAGAAGTACAATTCTCAAAGCTTTTCAAAGAATAAAGTTATTTTTTTTTTATTTGAGTTTTGTGGGCCCATTATAAGGGGTTAATTATAAAATAAGTATAGGCATATCTTGTATGCGCTAGGTGCACACCAGACGGTCAACGTGTTGATTGGGTCAACATGCATTGATCCGGTCAATATGTTGACAAAAAAATCTGTCAAAATTAGTATCATTCATAATACTAAAAAGTATCAATTTCAAAGCTCAAAAGTATCATTTGTATCATTAAAAAGTATTGATCAAAAAAAGAAAAAGAAAAAAACTGTTAAAATTAGTATCAATCTAAACACTATAAGTATCACTTGTATCCCTAAAAAGTATCACCCATTTTGACGATTTTTTTGATCAACGCGTTGACCGTCTAATGTACATGAGTATTTGCGAATAAGTATAGATTCCCAAATAACTCCCATATTTTAAAATTTCTCCAACCCCAATTTTAAATCAAAATTGCCTATATATATTTTCTCCCTAGAGATATATTAAAACTTGTCGACGTGTAACCATTCACGATCCTAAAAATTTAGTTAGTGATCTGAGTCGAGATAAAAAATAGACCATATTCGAAATTTTATATTGTGGGTTAAACTAATATAACAAATAAATTCAAAACAATTATATAAATAGAAGAGGCATATATGATAATTTTTTCAGCAAATGTGTCAATTTAATTAAGTTTGTACAATCAAATTCTTCATTATTCATTTCTCAATTGACATCAATTTCTTGTCAATTTTTCAATGGTTTGTTAACGCCCAACGGTTGATTTAAACCTATCTAGTTGATTCAATTTTTCTTATGACATGGTTAATCGGATAAAAATTTATACGAGCTTCATAAACTTCCTAATACATATTTAGATTACAGACATTTTAAAAATAAAGTACCGGGCCTATGACATTATATATTAAAGGTTTAATTGCATTAAAAACATGAACTTTGGACATAGTTGCAAATTTAATATGAACTTTAAAAGTAATTAAGGAATTTAAACACCAACTTTTAACTTGGGTGTTATCTATCATCCCCAATTTTTTATGAAACAAATTGACCTCTAATTTAATCATCAATCAACTTGCTCATCTCTTTAAATTCATCATGATTCGACCATCAATTTTTAAAAAAGAGGTCGGTGTAGCCGGATTTAACAATCCTCAATTCTTTCCATTGACATGAGTGTGAAATTCGGCCACTTTGACATCATTTTTAAAAAATTAATAGTCGAGCCACAACGGTTCGAAAAGATGAGAAAATTGTCAGTTGAATTGGAAGCCAATTTATTTTACAAAAAATTGAGGATATTGAATAACACACAAATTCAAAGTTAGTGTATGTTTTAATTACCTATTTATAAATAAAATTCATGTCAAATTTACAACTATGTTCAAAGTTTATGAATTTTAAGGCAATTATCACTATATTAAACACAAAATAATATTGTAATTTTTTGCATAACAATATTCTATCCCCTACCCACCTTCTTACCAATAGGCTAGACTTTACATTTTATTATTTTTAAATCTATAATACTATATATGAAAAAATTTAGAGCGCCTAAAATTTTCATTATTTTTTGGACTTGTGGCGACCATCTCTCTCACCTCAACTAAAGGAACGGGCCCTACGTGTAACGAAGTGCTTAGTATTGGACAAATTCTAACCTACATATATATTTGGGGTCTACCCCAAAAACACCATTGAGATTGTGTCATAATACCAATTTTAAAAAATAACAATAACTGATTTGACCTGATCTAAATGATTTTGGGGGTAATACCCCAACATGTAGGATATAATTTTTCAAAGTATAGTTGGTGAAGTGTACATAGCATCATCCATATAATTTTATGTCATAATAGTCTATTATGACACATCAAAGTATCACATTAGATTTATTGAAACACGTGACACAATACGTGAGCACGTCTTATAGAATTTCCATTATAAAATGTTGTTTTATGAGTCTCAAGAAGGGGGCGGCAGCCCGACAGTCTGTGTAGAGGGTCCAATACAAGCTGGATCAATCAACTTTTATTTATATTTAGGATAACAACGTAACATATATACATGACTTTGAATTTCCATCACCATAATTTTATATTGAATTCTCTCAAATGCGAATTTTGTATGATCCATACTATGTATACGCGTATGTGTCTCTATGTATATATAAAGTAATTCGCCTATATAGACTGTATAATACAGTAGGTGCACATCAGACGTTCAACGCATTGGATAATTTAATAAAATATGTCCAAATTAGTATTAATTATAATACTAAAAAGTATCATTTAAAAATATTCTAAAAGTATCACTTATATCATTAAAAGTAATGGGTCTGCTAGTTATCTTATACGGATTTATTTAGTTCAAATTGTGATTTTTGCATTCCAATTAATGTTTAGAATATAAGGGGATGGCTAGTATGTCAGAATGAAATCAAGTGGGAATGGAATAAACTTAGTAATGGAATGGTGATGAGAATGGAATGTAATGACTATTGTTATTCCTTTAGTTGGTATCACAAGTAATAAGATAGGAATGAAACTTACATTTTTGAATTGATTTTATTATAACAATATCTAATTAATAAATAAAATACACGAATTAGCTTATTTAGTTCTAAATAATAAATTACTCTTCATTCAAAGATACTATTATATTTTAATAATATATTGTTGAATATTATGAGTTTTTTTTACTCTATTAACATTTGTGAAAAAATTGGGTATAATTTTAATAAGTATTTCACTAATGATTAACGGGTTTGTATATTTTATGTAATCCTATAATATCATTAGTACTTTTGTGAAATATTACAAAATTTTATGAATCATTAATAAATTATTAATGAGTTTTTTTAAAAAAAATCATAAATTTGTTTTTAATAACATATTTTATAAAAATATGAGATTTCATTTGTCAATACAAAAAAAAATAAAGTATAGTTTTGCAAAATAAAAAATAAAATTTATTTTGATAATCAGAAATACATAATACCATGGGAGTGAGAGTAACGGCTAATCCTATATTCATGGTAATGTGATTCCTTCGGAAATGACCATTTCCAATTGAAAAAATCATACCAGCCATACGAATGAGAATGGACGTGGGAATGTGATTCCATTTCCATTCCATTCCATCATACCAACCATGCCCTGAGAGTTTAGGGGTTTTCAAGGTTCATGATTTTTTTAGGGTTATTTTTAGTATTTTTAGATTTTTTAGGGGTTTATTTTGTGTGTTTTAGGGTTTATATTGTTTTAAAGTTTATTAATCTCAATTAGGGGTTATATTTAAGTTGAAAAAAAATATTTTTTAGCATAATGCACAAACTCACGCATTAGTGTCGGGCGAGTGTAGTTGCCGAATTTATAAAAAATTAAAATTTTATTTTAGGTTCACTAATTTCATTATATATTTATTTCAAAATTACTTTTTTCTATTTTCAATTAACAATTATATTTATTTCAAAAAATTAAATTAATTATTGTGCGCAATGCACGAGCCCACGCGTTAGCGTCAGATGAGTGCAATGCGCGAGTCACCAGATTTCAAAATATTAAATTAATTCACTTTAATTTTGGGGTTCACTGATTCCATTTTAGTATATATATTTATTTCAACATTAGTTTTTTATTTATTTTCAATTAGTGTTTATATTTGTTTAAAAAAAATAGTTTTCACGCGCAATGCATAAGCTCATGTGTAATGTCGGACAAGTGCAATGCACGAGTTACTGAATTTCAAAAAAAAAATTAATTCACTTTAATTTTAGGATTCATTAATTCCATTTTAGGGTATATATTTATATTTATTTCAAATAAATTAAATCAAATCATTTTAATTTTAAGGTTCAATAATTTTATTTTAGAACATATAATTGTTGGGAAAAAAATAAATAAATAAAAATCTCTACAATTAATCGTACTTCGAATTCATAACCAATTTCCACTTTCTAAGGGATCCTTTCTATCCCTTTTAGGATTTTGACGGGGTCTCACTTATCTCCAACGGATATGTTTGACTTGGTCTTTCCCTTGAGTCCTTTCGATCGTGAACTCTCACTTCTAGACCTCTGGACTTCGAGAATTAAGGTATCGACCTCGAGGTATGGACCTCAAGAGGTGGACTTCGAGGCATGGACCTCGTGATACTTTGTCATGAGGCGTTGATCCTATATGGTTCTTTAATCCTTTAAATAGGCGTGGGCCTAGTTTTTGGGCCTTTGTAGAAATATGGTCTCTACAGTTAGCTCCTCATTACTTGATTCTTGTATTTCAAGGATCGGGTTATGAATTTCGGAGTTATTTCGACTTATCTCCACGTTTTAGATTCTGCATTCTCATTTGGATTCTAACTGATACCTAAAGATGAGTCCATAAAGGGACTTTTAGCTTTTGAAAGGAAACCTCATTCCGCGAGCTTAAGGTAGGTCCGAGAAAGCTCACGAATTTATTAGAATAGACCTCGTGAAGCTCTAGACCTGAAGGCAGTTCCTAGGGGAGCTTAAGAGGTCGTCAAAGCAGACCTCGTGGAGCTCCAGACCTGAAGACAGGTCCTGGGGGAGCTTAAGAGGTCGTGAGAGCAGACCTCGTGGAGCTCCAAACGGTCCTGGGGGAGCTTAAGAGGTCGTGAGAGCAGACCTCATGGAGCTCCTGACCTGAAGGCAGGTCCTGGGGGAGCTTAAGAGGTCATGAGAGCAAACCTCATGGAGCTCCAGACCTGAAGGCAAGCTCCTGGAGCTCTCATGGAGCTCCAGACCTGAAGGCAGGTCCTGGGGGAGCTTAAGAGGTCATGAGAGCAGACCTCATGGAGCTCCAGACCTGAAGGCAGGTCCTGGAGGAGCTTAAGAGGTCGTGAGAGCAGACCTCCTGGAGCTTCAGACCTGAAGACGGGTCCTGGGGGAGCTTAAGAGATTGTGAGAGCAGACTTCATAGAGCTCCAGACCTGAAGATAGGTCCTGGGGGAACTTAAGAGGTCGTGAGAGCAAACCTCGTGGAGCTCCAGTCCTTAGGTACAGATCTCACTTTTCCCATTCCCTAGGTTAGCCCCTACCATTGGATCAAGACAAGTGGGCTGGGACCGTGTTGTCTCCCCTCCCCATGTTTCAAATATCGAGGGGGCACAGTTCCCTCTCCTTTTCTTCCGGAATATCAAAAGTTTTTCCTATTTTCAAACAGATTTTTTACGATAAGTCTTATCAAATCTTCAAATCTTCAGAAAAATTTCTCCTCACCTTTTCTGCTAACCGTCTCCGCTTTTCTTGCGCTCAGGACTGCTTAGAGGCTTTATGAAAAATCTGTTGACTACTTGCTTCACTATCCTTCAGGTTACCACTTACTTCCCCTTTTTCATTTTTACGCCGTGAACAAATCATTTAGAAATCTTGCATGTAGAATTTCTAGAATGCTTGAGATATTTGTTAGAATCGTAGTGAATCGTTTGAAACTTCTGGATATATCCCATTTCTAGGCTACATTTATAGGGTTTTTGCGGCTATTTTAGAGTTTACTAATTTTTTCGGCATGTTTTTTTCGGTGGAATTAGGGGGTCTTAGGAGAATCTGCGGTAGTTTCTAGTTTTACTAGGGTTTAGGTTTCTGGGAGATATTACCGATTTCTGGGTAATTCCATAGATTTTCTGGACTTTTGGAATTTCTCGGAGGGTGACGGTTGTTTCTGGGGTCCAAATTTTTAGGCGGGTGTAGGTTTTTCTTGGTCGGTTCTTGCTTAGTTTGTTCGAACGTCTTTGAATCGACGATGAGTGTGAGTGATGACTTGAACGCAGAAAAAGCAAGGAGTTATGGTAGAGGTGAGGAAGGGGCTTCTTTGGGGTTAGGACACTCCAATAGTTCCGATTCTTTTATGATTATTAAGGTTACTAAGAAGGCTAAGGGCAAGAGGCCGTCGGCGGTCATCCCCCGCTCAATTGGTCGAGCGGTGATAAGCAAAAGATGAGCCCCGGTGGATACAGGTAATTTATTAAAGGTTCGGGGAGTCCAGATCCGAGATGTTCGACCTGTAGGAGAGAGGTTTCGGGCGGCAGACATCGCTCCGAAGATGAATGATGAAATATTGAAGAAACTGACCTCTCCACCAGCCTCGGGAGTCGGAGTCGAAGCCTATTCTCCCAGGCCTCTCGACAGGGCACACCAGCCACCAACAGGGCTTACCACCTTCTATACTCTAGTTGTCGATAAGGGGGTCGGGTTGCCTCTACATCCTTTTTTTTGCTAAGATTGCGGGCTTCTACGGCATTGCCCCTGCTCAGATTACGCCGGTGGGCTGGTTCCACATACTTGGGATGTACTACCTATGGTTAGAACTCATCTTCCTTGAACCTACCATCGGCAAGTGGCATGAAACATATAGGCTTATAGCCAATGCTAGATAACCGGGCTTTTATTATTTTACCAAATGGGTAGGGGAGCGACCCCCTCTGATATCGACCCTGCCATCTTCTTCGGGTGAATGGATGCCCAGATTCGTCTTTATTCTGGCACAGACCTCGGAGGGTGCAATCTCTCTTGCAGACTTTCGAGAATCTCGTGGGTCCTTGAGCCGAGTCCTTTACTTTCTATTTTAGTTCTAAGCCTAATGATCTTAATTGTTTTATGCAGGTTTTCTTCCACGAGGTGAGCCTACCGAGGATGAGGCCGCCCATATCGCAGAGGTATTCTTTGTGTCTACTGAACTACATGAATTCGAGACAGTTCGAGCCGGCCGAATCCTCTATGACATGGGGAAATTAAAAATCAAGCCATTGGGTGCTAAGGCCAAGGCTCTGGCTGCAGCCAAGATCGGGGCCTCTTCTTCCTCGGGGTCAAAGAGGTCTAGGGATGTAATCCCTCTTCTCTCACCTCCACCGAAGAAGTTGAAAGATGACGCTCCTATTCTTGCCCTTTCTGAAATGCCTCCTCCTTCGGTGGCGGATGACTTGGAAGCTTCCCGATCATCTAAGAATGCCCTCGCCTTTTCGAGTTCCAGACCTATCTCCCTGAAGCCCTTCACTACGAACATACAGAAGTCCGTTGCTGGCCTGGGTGCCCCCAAGGTGTTTGAGAAAGATAGCCTCAAATAGTAGGCCTTTCTTTCCTTCGATCAGATGGCCAAGGTAATAACTTCTCTTTAATACTTCCGCTAAATACTCATGGTTCCAAACTTGAGGTTCTAATTCTTTCTCATTTATTCAATATAGGTGCTATTTAGCCAGTTCTATCTCCACTAGCGCCTCGTGAGTCACGAAGAGGGGCTTCAAATGAGGGTCTCCAAGCTGGCCGAAGAGCTGGAAAACGTGGCCGAGGAGAGGAGAGAAATGACCGACAGGTAGTCGGCTATCCTGGTGGAGAGGGATGCAGCCAGGGCTAAAGCTGCAGGTGTCAAAGCCTTACTGGACAAGAGCCTCGAGGCTCGGGTTAGGGCGGAGACCGAGAAGAGCGGACTTCAGACCTCGCTTGCCCTTGCAGAGGCCAAGATCAGAGACCTGGAGGCCTCCTTAGATTTGAATGTCATATTAGAATCTGCGGATTTCATCCCATTCAAGGAGGCTTTCTACCAAGAAGGCGGGACGGCGGTTGTAGAGGCTATCAAAGAAAAGATTCCAGACCTCGATCTATCCTTCCTCGAAGATGAGGAGGAGGTCGAGGCACACAAGGATGGACGTGGTGCCGGGATCACGGTAGAGATCGATGTCGAGGTCGTGAAGGAGACGGGGGTCTGTAAGGAGGGAACCGAGCCCGTTAATGATGATGCTAAGGCCAGGGATGAGGCCTAAATTTGATCTGCTTAATAACAAACTCTTTTTTTTATCATGCTTTTTGAACAAACAATTATCTGTATATATTTTTTTATTTGCTTTTCCTGAAGGTAAATTGTGTCGGATACTTGACTTTTTGCCAACTTTTATTTTGATGTTCTGATCTTTTCGTTTTATATGTGTCCATATTAAGTATTTTGCTTAACCTTGATGCCATTGACATGAAGTGAACTGCAAGCGTTGGCACGTATGCATAGAATAGAAGTTAGATAAAATAAACAATAACAACTTGATCATACCTTTCGGGGTCATAGCTGAGCTTCGGAACTCGTTCTTATATTTTAAATTCATGGATTTAAGTGTCGGGATCTTTTCAGTATAGCTTTGAAGGTCAAGTTTATTCTCAATGTTGAGTTTAAAATTCTTATAGTTAGGGCCCTGTCGACCCCAAGGGGGACTAGGACCCCTGTGCTTGGGGTTCTGTTAGTTACTCCGATGCTCAAGTCAGTAAACAAACCTTAAATAATAAGAATTTTGAAAGATAAATAAAGGACATATACATTACTCTTCATTCATGAGGCCAACTTCGGGGTCGGCATTTCATTGACTTTTGTGGGTCGGGACCCCTATGCTTGGGGTTCTGTTAGTTACTCCGACGCTTAAGTCAGTAAAGAAATCTTAAATAGGAATAACCATAAAATGAGAAATGACATTAAGAGTTCTAGAAATGATATTGTTGTAAGTGCAACGCATTCCAACTGTTGGCTATGGGTCGACCTTCCTTAGTTCGGAGTTTGTAAGCTCTATTCCCGATGATCTTTTCGATCTGATATGGGCCCTCCTAGTTCGGTGCCAATTTTCCAGCCCCACTTTCCTTCGTATTCTGAAACACTTTCTTGAGTACCCAATCTCTGATTTGGAATGTTCGAAGCCTCGTGTTTTTGTCGAAATATCAGCTTATCATCTATTGGTATGCTACTATTTTCATTATTGCTCGATCTCGGAGTTCATCGATAGAGTCGAGATTGGCCTCGAGCTCCTTGTTGTTTGATTAATTGGACTATTCGGTTCGAGCTGTACCGATCTCTGCTTTCACTGGTAACATAGCTTTCGACCTGTATGTGAGGGCGAATGGGGTTTCTCCCGTGCTTGTTCTCAAGGTCGTTCTGTAAGACCATAGGACTTCCGGGAGTTGTTGGACCCATTGATTTTTGTGCTCGGATAATCTCTTTTTTAAGATGTTTAGAATTGTCTTGTTTGTGGCCTTTGCTTGGCCGTTTGCTACAAGGTACCTTGGAGTGGAGAAGGAAAGCTTGATGTTCCATTCTTCGCAGAAGTCTTGGAATTTTGAACTTATAAACTGGGATCCATTGTCTGTCATGGCCTATTTGGGAACTCCGAACCTGCATAAAATACATTTCCATAAAAAAATTTGTACCTCTACATCTCTGATTCGTGCGTAGGCTTCGGCTTCAACCCATTTAGTGAAGTAGTCTATTTGCACCAAAATGTAGCATTTTTTATTTTCGCCTTTGGGTAGTGGTCCTGTGATGTCCATTCCCCATTTCATGAATGGCCACGAGATGGTTGCTCTGTGTAGGGGTTCTGGAGACATGTGGTTTGTCTGTGCGAATCTTTGACATCAATCACGTGCTTTGGCGTAGTTTTTTGCATCCGTTCTCATAGTCGGCCAGTAGAACCTAGATGTCAGAGCTCGGTTGGCTAGGCTTCTGTATCCTGAATGATTTCTGCATTCGCCTTTATAAAGCTCGCTTAAGATGTACTTGATTTGCACGGGGCTGACACCTTTCAAATAAGGTCTTGAAAAAGATTTTCTGTAGAGGGATCCGGAGATCATGGCAAATTTCAGAGCCTTGACCCTAATCCATTTTGCCTCGAGGGGGTCTTCGGGAAGCTGGTTTTCAGTTATATATCTAATGAGATGGGTCATCCAGTTTGTGCTATTTTGATGGGTAGAATTTTCGAGCTTTCTTCCTTCCAAACGGATGGCCATTTTGCGAATAATACTGGAATTTTTTTACTTTAGTGGTTTCGATCGCCGATCCGAAATTGGCCAAGGCATCGGCGTGTCTGTTGTCTTCTCTTGTAATGTGTTGGGCTTCTATCTTTTCAAACTTCAAAGTTGTTTCTTTTGCTGTGGCGAGGTAATCTATCATTCTAGAATCTTTTGCTTGGAATTCTCCCTCGAATTAATTTACTATTAATTGAGAGTCGCTTTGAATTCAGATGTTTCTAACTCCGAGGTTGATAGCTAGATTTAATCCTGCGATGAAGGCTTTGTATTTAGCTTCGTTATTCGTTGCTTTGAATCCGCATCGGATAGATCACTCAGTAGTTTCTCCCATTAGACTTATTAATACCATGCCTAGGCCACTCCCCTTTGAAGTGCTGGAGCCATCTACTTGAAGGATCCAGAACTTCAAATTTTCCGTGTTCATTAATTCGTTCTCCGTCTCGGTTAGGGTTTCGTAGGAAAAATCGATGATGAAGTTTGAGAGTACTTGGGATTTTATCGAGGTCCGGGGTACATAATTTATATCGTACTCCCCGAGCTCGATGGTCCATTTACAGAGTCTTCCTGCGAGGTCTGGTTTTCTCAATATTGTTCTGGTTTCGGCATCTAGCAGGGGTCAACTGGTGTAGTAGACTGGATGTTGTCTTCCTTCGTCCTCTCTGACTAGAACTGCACTAACAGAGTTAGTTGAAATAGATAAGTATATTAAAAGTACCTCTCCATCTAGGGGTTTTGATAATAAATGGGGGCTCGTCAGATATTCTTTTAAATCTTCGAGGGCCTTTAAGCATTCAACGGTCCATTCGAAGCTTTTGTTTTTACGTAGTGTTTTAAAAAAGACGTGGATTTTTTCTAAGTACTTCAAGATAAAGGGGATAAGGGCCGCGAGTCGTCCGGTGAGCTTTTGTACCTCTTTTATATTTTAAGGTTGTTGTATGTTTCTGACGGCTCTGATCTGGCTGGGATCAGCCTCGATGCCTCTTTTCATAACGAGATAATCAAGAAATTTCCCTGAGGTCACCCCAAATGTGCATTTTGCGGGATTCAGCTTCATATTATAGCGGCGAAGGACTTCGAATATTCAGCCTAGATGGTCAATGTGATCTCGAGCTCTAGGGGACTTTACGAGCATGTCGTCAATGTAAACTTCCATATTATCTCCAATTAACTCTTCGAACATTCGGTTCACCAGCCTTTGGTAGGTTGCACCTACATTTTTTAGTCCGAAGGGCATTACTTCATAGCAAAACATACCTCGATGGGTGATAAAGGCGGTATTTTCTTGGTCTTCTGGATGCATAAGAATTTGGTTGTATCCTGAGAAGGCGTCCATGAAGCTCATCAGTTCGTGTCTAGCCGTTGCATCTACTAATGGATTGATATGAGGCAAGGGGAATGAGTCCTTCGAACAGGCCCGATTGAGGTCGGTGAAATCTATGCAAAACCTATTTTTGCTGTTCTTTTTCTTTACTATCACGATGTTGGCTAGTCATTCGGAATATTGTACTTCTCTAATGTGCCTATTCATCCATAATTTTGTTTCGTTCGACTGTGAACTTTCGTCTTTTTTGTTTCACTGGGGTCTTGTCTGGATCGACTTGCAATTTATGTGTTATAACCGAGGGGTCAATACCTGTCATGTCTTCAAAAGACCATGCGAAATAGTCATGGTGCTCGATGAGAAATTTTATTAGTTGTTCTCGTATCTCTGCCGTGAGTCTCGATCTGATTTGCACTTTGTGGTCGGGAAAATGGGATGTATTTGGACTTCGTCGAGATCTTCCATCTCGGGTTCTTCATAGTTGCGATTTTTGGTACTGGATGAAGATGATCCAGCCTCGATTTTGGTTGATCTCTATAGCTCCTTTGTGTTTGAAGGTGGAGACATAACCTTCTCGAGCTAATATCTGTTCGCCTCGGACTTCGCGAACTCCCCAGGGTGTAGGAAATTTCATGAGCTAGTGATAGGTTGATGGCACGGCTAGGAGTTCGTGGATCCAAGGTCTCCCCATTATGACATTGTAGGCAGAGGGGGTGTCGATTACTTGGAATTTGATGAAGATGTTCATTCCCTCGATATAGGTGGGAAGTGTGATTTCACCCATTGTGGCTTTGTGCTCTCCGCTGAAACTGATAAGGGTGGGTGACCTTTTAATGATTTCGGCTTCTTTCACCTACATGCCTTTCAATGTACTAAAAAAGATCAAGTTAGAAGAACTCCCGTTATCTATAAGAACACGCTTAATCAAACAATTAGAAATTAATAAGGAAATGACTAGTGCATCGTGGTGAGGGTGTGAGAGATCGGAAGCTTCTCTGTTGGTGAAATCGAGGGTGACGAGGTCGACTAGTTTAGCATATTTGGGGATGTTTCTGTTATATTTTATCGAATAACAATGTCTCTTTGCCGAGGACTGTGAAATTCCGTTCACTTCTGAACCTCCTGCTATATAGTTGAAAGTGCGATCGACCCTTAGGGGTTCGGGCGGCTGCATTTCTTTTTTATTTTCCCTTCATGCCAGGTTTCTTTTCCTTTCGGAGTCAGGAGATCAGTAAAATATCCTCATTTTAAGAGTTCCGCGACTTCGTGCCTCAGGGCGATGCATTCATCTGTCTTATGCCCATGATCATTGTGGAACTCGCAGAATTTGCTCATGTCACGTTCGTTGTCTGGAGCTTTCATCTTTGAAGGCCATTTCACATTCTGACCGAGTCCCTTGAGGGCTAGGACTGCTTCGGATGGCGATATGCAGAGCTATACTCTAGGAGTCTTCTATCGATTCGAGGTTCTTGACCTCACCTATTTCGCGGGTCAAATCACGGGTTTCGTGGATAAGGATCCGCTCTGAATGTATCTGTCCTGTTACTTCTTTGTTCTTTTCTTGGATGCTCACTCTTAGTACACGATCTGGATGAGTTTGCTTCATTTTCTTCCCATTTGATTTGAGCCCAAGCTTTAGCAAGCACGTCTTCTATTGTTTTGCAGAGATATTTGGTTAACTCCTTCTAGAGGTCGGAGTCTCTCTTAAGGCCTTTTCTGAAGCCCGAGATCGCGGTATTGATGTTGCAATTGGGGATTGATACCTTTTCTCTGTTAAATCTTTCGATGAAGCTTCTCAGGGGCTCTTCCATCCTTTGCACGGTCGTGCAGAGGTCGTCAGTGCGTTTTTCAATCTTGCGGCTACTGGTGAACTGTTCGACGAAGAGGTCGTTAAGTTGGGCGAATGACGAGATCATTCCGTTAGGTAGGTTGATGAACCATTGGAGTGCTGGACCGACGAGGCTGGATCCGAAGCCTTTGCACATGCTGGCTTCTCGGGTATGACGGGGTATCGTGGTGGTAGACATTCTTTATTTATACTGGGCGACATGATCGTCAGAGTCGGATGCGCCATCGAACAGCTTCATGCTTGGAAAGGTGAACTTTGGGGGCATCTCTACGAGGCTGATTTCATCGGTGAATGGGGAATCTACAAAGCTTGTTGGTGCAGTCTTTCTAATAGGAGCAGGGACTCCCGGAATTCGGGTTAACATGTCTTCCAATTGCTGGATCTTCTTCTCGATTTCAGATTCTGATCCAGGTTCATAATCTTCGAATCTAGGAGGGGGTCCTATGGGGAAGTCTTCTTTTCCCTTGCCCTTCAGTACGGGTTCTTTGCTAGTGCCTGCATTGAGATGGTTAGTTAATTCATGTGTCGAGTTCAGAAGTACTTGCTCTCTGAGTTCATTTGACACGCAGGTTCATGAGAGCGGGGACAGTTGAGTTCATGTAGATCCGTTCGGGAAAAGGTTTGGTTGCGAAATAGCTTCGACTCTAGCCTTTAAGGTCGAGTTCTCTGTTCAGATCACTACGAGTTCGATTGTGGTGGTATCCAATTGATGCTGGATCGAACGCAGAAGCCGTGAGACATCGCCATCACCTTCAGGTGAAGAAGTTGCAGTTGCTCTGTCTTTTCGGGCTTCCTGAGGAACAATTATTACATCATTTCGGCTATTGTTCGTCATCTTGGAGTGATCGATAAGAGCCCCACGGTGGGCACCAAACTATAGAGGTCAAAAAATCTATACAATTAATCGTACTTTGAGTTCGGGCTCCGGCGATCACAAGATAAAGAAAACGCGTGAAGCCGAAGGACCGTCGGGGGGTTGACGATCGAACAGACTCCGACGCTCAAGTCAGAATCGAGTTTAATGAAAGATAAAACGATTAAATTACGGAATTATAAGAGTTATTCAATAATTCAGGGGGGTCGAGCTTCGTTGCCGTGGACCCTTGTATGTGTTGCTTGCTGAATTGTGTGATGAAAGTTTCTATATGAATCTAGAGAGTGAATGTTCTATCTATATATCGAATTATCGCCAAAATCTCCCCCTTTCTTATTATATAAAGGAAGGTTTAACCAATTTCCTCTTTCTAAGGGATCCTTTCTATCCCTTTTAGGGTTTTGACGGGATCTCATTTATCTCCAACGGATATGTTTGACTTGGTCTTTCCCTTGAGTCCTTTCGATTGTGAACTCTCGCTTCTAGACCTCTGGACTTCGAGGATTAAGGTATCGACCTCGAGGTATGGACCTCCAGAGGTGGACTTCGAGGCATGGACCTTGCGATACTTTGTCATAGGCGTCGATCCTATATGGTTCTTTAATCCTTTAAATAGGCGTGGACCTAGTTTTTGGGCCTATGCAGAAATATGGCCTCTACAACTTTAATTTTAGGGTTCATTAATTCCATTTTAGGGTATATATTTATATTTATTTCAAATAAATTAAATCAAATCGTTTTAATTTTAGGGTTCAATAATTTTATTTTAGAACATATAATTGTTGGGAAAAAAAAAACAGAAATTTGAAAAAAAAAATCAAAGTAATAAAAAACCAAAAAATAATAAAAAACTAAAAAATAAAAAAAATATGTGGGCGCGCGTGCACCATGCGCCGGATAGGGTATACACGCCTGACAAGGGGTAGATTTTGGACTCATTTTTTTTTCTTAATAGGTTTGGTCAGTTTGACGAGCCCAAACCCATACACGAGATGCACTAGAGATATTCTCTAAATATAAATATTACTTTTACGAAAATTATTGTGGGGGTATTACTAAAAATTAGAAATAGTTTTCATAAGAAAATGTGATGGGAAATTCTATAACACATGTTGGGATATTGTTCTATATATATAGTTTATAGGGCAGTACCCAACATGTGTTATAGAATTTACAGGGATGTGGGATTAAGATCCCGTGATGTTGGGGTAAAAAGATACAGCACCATGCTGTGCATATTTCTATCTAAAACTGTTCTATCTTGGCCTAGTTTCAATTTTCCTTTTTTTCTTTCTTTTCAATTTTTTTATATTTAACAATATTATAAAATTCAATAACTAAAATAGAATTTCTCTTTTTTATTTTTTTTTATTTTTTTTAAGGAGTAGGAAGTCTATTTAGACATTGAAAGTAATTGCAATTCATAATATGATTATATAATCAATCCTAAATAAAATGATTCGCTAAAAAATAGAAATTAAAATAAAATAAAGTTAAAGAAACCTTGCTAATTTTAATTAATCATGTTATCAGTGTTATTTTTTAATAATTAGGGTTTATTATTATCTTTTATTTTCATTTTTTATTTTTATACGGAAGTTGACGATGACAAAACAACACTCTCCAATTTCAATCTTGAAATTAAAGTCAGTTTTTAAATGCCAGAAAATTTCACATACGCTAGAATTGTGTTTAAAATGAAATGATATGGGTCATAAATTATTATATAGAGTAATACACGTGGTTTTTACGTGTATTTTGGAAATGATTTGATGATATTCAAAGTAAAATAGTGTGCTAAAAGCCTAAAACTGTGTGCATTCATATTTAATTATTTGGGAAATATTAGCCGTTTACTTATTTTGCAGTGCCTTTATGCTTTTTTTTAAGGTATTTTTGATGCAAACAGAATTCAAGGAGTTGTGGCCTGTGGAGGAATAAAAATGTTGGGCCCGGGTTTATAACTTGAGTTTCAAGTGCAAAGAGAACAATGGGCTTAGCCTTTCGTGAAGGCCGAAGATTCTCGGATTTTATTGCTTATTCAATTTTTATTGACAATGAATTCTTCATATTCTTGTTTTATTATTGTTATGATGTCAAGTTTTTTTTTTTTAATTCAAAGTATTCAATCTCAAACATTATGCTTGATCAATATATTATATGTAAAGTAATTAACTTGAGATCGATGATCGCCTTTTATTAATACTTAAATTGTAAGTATAACAGTGCAATTTATAATATAGTTTTCAAGTAGGAATATTGTATCCATAAGGAATGCAATGATAAATAGAGTACGACTACCAAACATAGACATCTCATTATGTAGTTTAGAAAATCTTTTATGATTGATTTTACATGCATTATAAGTAAAACTAAATTTAATCATGCAATTAATAAAAATAAAGTAATTATATAAAACTTGTAATCGATCAGTTAAATAAAAATAGATCCTATCGTATGGTTCATATGCTTGTCAACTATGAGTTTTAAGCCATTTTAATTCTCTGCCATTTCAAAGTCGTTGTCTCGGTCACGGTTGTAAATTTGGCATGCACAACGGTTTCAAAACGGTTATCTATATACTAATTTATGTTGTCTGACTTGTGGAATGATAACGGTTTGATAAAAATCTTTGTCAAATTTACAACGGTGTTCATCAAAACTGTTATCAATTTACAACGGTTTTGACAAAACCGTTGTGACAGTACAACGGTTAGATGAAAACCGTTGTTAATTAACAACGATTTTGAAAAAATCGTTGTAAAATTACAACGGTTATGTTGAAAATCGTTGTAAATTTGCAACATTATGTTTTAATTAAAAACATTGTAAATTTTGTGTTGTGAAATTACAATAGTTTATTAATTTGATGTGAAATAAAATATGTAAAATCACCATTAAATAACAAAATAGCTACATAAAATTCAAACATGTTAATTAATCATAATCTTGATACAGATTCAATATTTGATACAAATTCATCCAAAATGCATTAATCCCTAACTACAAAGCCAACAAAATCACAGAATAGCGACGGAAATTTCCGTCGCCCGATACATGATTTCTATCGCTAATTCAACGGGCGACGGAATGGCGACGGAAGATGTCCATCTCATAAATTTTATCGCTAAAAAAAGAAGATGACGGAACATTTCGTCGCCACATATGGTGACAGCCTTAGCGACGAAATCATTTGTCGCCTTAAAGTGTCATCGTAAAATGGCTTGAAATTGGGGCACGTCCGTCGCCTATATTGGCGACGGCCAAGGCGACAGTATATTCCGTCACCGAATTAAAAAATATTTTAATATATAGAATTGAAAAAAATCGGGCGACGGAACATTTCTGTCGCTATTTTTTTTTTATTAATTCGGTTTTTTTATTTGGTTTTTTAAATCCATTTTTCTTTTTAAATATTTATTTGTACCCAAATATAATAAAAGATCATGAACTAATATATATATATATATATATATATAATTGTACATAATTTAATACAAATATATAATACATATAGATAAATATTCAAACAAGTGACATACAACAGTATCAGTACAACTATGTGCCCGACCCATCATCCTGCCTTCCTGGCCTACTTCTCCAGCACCTGCTGCACAGTCGCCTGTTCCACCACCTCTAGTCATCTGACAAAAACAACTCATAAACACAAAGTCATGAAGACAAAGACAAGATACTAAAAGCAAAAAACATAAAATTAAAAAAAGACAAAGTTATGAAGACATTCAAGACGATCAATTCTTCAATACTAAAAATAATTGTTTTATACAGCAAACATAATTAACACTATCAAATATCATCATCTAGCTCTTCATCACTAAGTTCTTCATCAGATAAACTGATCTCTTCATCATCCGACGCAGATTCATCAAGATTGGTTTTCTTCAATATCTACCAAATCACCCGCCGGGTGAATGGGTAATGGATCGTTATCAACATCTATAACGGGAGCTTGTAACTCCAAATGTTCATCATCTTGAAATGGTGGAGATATACTTAATGGTGGTGCATTGGAGGGAACATCTATGTTCGATCTGGCATTTGTCTTACAAACTGCCAACCAATCACTCTTCGACCTATTCAAACTCAGGTATAAGCAATAGAACACTTGGGTTGCCTGGGTAGCCAGCACAAATTCATCCTCTCCTATATATCTACGTCTTTGGTGAACGGATATCATTTTATAAGTAGGATGGACCATTATCCCCCCGTGTTGACGTATCGAACCATTCACACTTGAATAATGTCGTCTTCTTAATTGGAAGGCCAGGATATTCAACCTCCAACAATATCTCGTAGTAATCACTCTCGTCAGTGGTGTAATTAGTGCCTTTAACACACACTCCACAATTGATTGTGGCTCTTCGGGACCCATGTGACACCGTGTGAAACTTATACCCATTCACGAAGTAGCCATAACAAGTACTAATCCTACGTGATGGACATCCCGAGAGATCTACCAATAATTGAGAAACATTGTTTGAACGGTCGTGAGCCTATGAAAACACACAAAGTAGGAAAAATTAATATTTCATTTTAAGTCTAACAGATTATAGAACATAGACAAACTTACAAAATTGGCAAACCAATTTGGAAACGCTTGATCTATTTCCTTATCGATGTCAGATGTTGGGATATCCGGATTACGAGCCGTCAATTCTGAAACAAACAGCTTTCAACTTGAGAAAATAGATGAATATTAGAATTAATTGTATAGTACACGAAAGAACTTTATGGATATTGAGTGATTATAACTTACAGAGCATATTGATCAGTCACTTCTTGACAGTTAAGCAATATGTAGATTCGTATAGCCTTATATTCACCATCTGTCAACCACCTTCTTGACACTTTGTCAAAAGCTCGGCCTGGAAGTGTGAAGATTGATAGATTATCTTCAGAATCATTGATATTATCACCTCCACCATCATAATTTCGAGGCACACTCATGGTCCTCAAAATAGTACGAGCAGAATGATGATGCTTCTTCAACTAAATAAGCATTGTAAATTGATCCTTCAACTCTTGCTTTATTTCTCACGTTGTTCTTTAACTTCCTCAAGTATCGTTCAAATGGATACATCCATCGATATTATACTGGTTCAGCAATTCGAGCTTCGTCAGCCAAATGGATTGGCAAATGCTCCATGGAGTTGAAAAAACTTGGAGGAAATATGTGTTCAAGCTTACACAGTATGATGGGAATGTTCTCGTGCAAGTGACACATATAATCCATCTTAATATTTCTGTAGCACAAATCCTTGAAAATGGGCTCAGTTCTGTGATGGCCTTCCAAACATTAGGCGGTAGAAGTTCTTGAAAAGCAATAGGCAGAATTCATTGCATGAAGACGTGACAATCATGACTCTTTATCCCAAACATCTTCAGTTTATTCATATCCACACATCTGCTCATGTTCGATACATAGCCATCTGGGAATTTTAGTTCTTTCACCCATTCAAACAGAACATTATCTCCTTCTTGTCCAGAGTGTAACTCGCTTTCGCGTACTTTCCTATGCGCTGATCAAGCTTCAGAGTAGATCTGTTACAATACAAGTTCAATTCTTGTCTGGACTTTGAAGTATCTTTTGTTTTGCCCTTGACATTAAGCACAGTATTAAAGATATTGTCAAATACATTCTTTTCTATGTGCATGACATCTAAATTGTGACGAATCAACGATGAACTTCAGGAATATGCTTTTTTTTTCTTCCAGGCACACCTTGTAGATTTACATATTGCAGCATTGTCATTCGACTCAGTCACCTTCTTCAATCCCAGTCCATCTATTTCCCATAATATTTCAACTCCAGAATTCCCTTGTGGAGGCTCTCTCTAACACGTCTTGTTCTTCATGAATGCGATTTTATTTTTACGGAATTGGTGATCACCAGGCAAGAACTTTCGATGGTTGTCAAACCATGATTGTTTACCAGAACATGTAAGTGTGAAGGCATCTGTCTCATCTATACATTGTGGACAAGCCAACCTTCCTGATGTACTCCAACTAGATAACATTGAATAAGCAGGGAAATAACTAATTGTCCACAGCAAAGCTACACGCATCTGGAAGTTCTACTTCAATGAGATATCATAAGTTGGCATACCATCGTCCCACAGTTATATCAGTTCATCGATTAGTGATTGTAAGAACACATCAATCTTCTCATTCGGATTCCTTAGCCCGGGAACAAGAATCGTAAGAAACATGTGTTGTTCTTTCATACACAACCAAGGTGGCAAATTATATGGTATGACTATCACAGGCCAAGAGGAATATTATTTGCCTGTTTGTCTAAATGGCTGGAAACCATTAGTGGAAAGACCCAATCTAACATTCTGACTTTTAGTTGCGAAGCTAGGAAATGTCATGTCTAGGTGCTTCCACGCAGGTGAGTCGGCTGGATGACGCATAACCCCGTCATCAAGTGATGTCGCATGCCAATACATCTCTTTAGCGGTAGCCTTCGATGCGTACAACCTCTTCAGTCTTAGAGTAAGAGGGAAGTAGTACATCCTTTTATGGGCTACTTTCTTCACACCCCTGTTCTGGTTAGAACGTCTTACAGTGTGGTAACGTTCTTTATTACAGTGTTTTCATCTCATCAAGTCAATGTTATCCTTCCAATACAGCATGCAATTGTCTGCACAACAATCGATCTTCTCCACCGGCAATCCCATACCACGCAGAAGTTTCATCATACTATAGAAGTTACTGGTAACCATATTATTTTTCGGCAAAACCTCTTTCAAAAGACTTGTATATAGGTCAAAACACCTCTATGAGAAGTGATGCTCAGACTTCAAGGCCATCAAATGGGCCACGAGAGACAATTGTGTGTGACTCTCACAGTCCGGCCACAGTTCGTTGTCCGCAGCAGCCAACATATCATAAAAGCGTTGAGCTTCAGGGTTGGGAGCTTCTTCAACACCACTCATCTCATCAAAAACAAAATCCGGCCCAGCAGCATCCATCACCATCGTATGATACATATTCGGTTCATACGTGTCAACTAAAGATTCAGACAGACTCATCTCTCCATGTAAGGTCCATGTGTAATAATTTGTCACAAAACTGTTATGACAAATGTGCATTCGGACCTCAAATGGATTTCTATAAGGCCGATTCTTGCACTTTGCACATGGACACTTCATATTTTCCCCATCTAAAAAAGCTGGATGACTGGTGGCAAAATCTATAAAACTTTCGATCTTTTATGCAAATTCTAACAAATCAAATTCGTCGCGACTCCGTTGATACATCCAAGCTCGACTAGGAACTTGATTCATACTGGTCTAAATTATAAAATTAATTAGAAAAAAAATTCGGCAGCATAATGGCGTGAAACCTATATTTTGACCAAGTTATCGACGTAACTTAACTACGTTCTGGAATTAACTAGCAAAAACCAAATACCAAACACCAAACACCAGAAGGATTCAGAGGCCCTCATCCCAAACCAAACACCAGAGGGATCCAGGGGCCCTCGTCCCATTTTCTAATTACGTACAATTAATATAGAGGGATCCAGGGACCCTCGTCCCATTTAACTAACATGCTTTCATAAATTCAACTAATTAACATGCTTTCAAAAATTCAAGTAGTAACATGCTTTCACTTCTTCAAATTAACATGCTTCAATAAAAACTCAACTAATTAACATGCTTCAATAAATTAAACTAACATGCTTCAATAAATCCAACTACACATGCTTTGATAAATTGAACTAACATGTTATTGGAAAGATGATTGGATTGAGTTGGTGGTGATGTTATGATCACCACTAGCTTTATTTTATTTTTATTTTGATTATTAGAGGGCTAATAATCTTTATAATCTTAGTAATTAATTAGCTCAAAACATCTTTCTTCTTGATAATGTTTTAATTAATTATCCACATTAAACTCTTCCAAATTAAATGAATTTCACCTAAATATAACATAATTAAACATGTAATAAAATCATGTAACATGTAATTAAATCAAAATCAAAATACAACATAATTAAAATCATAATCAAAATGCAACATAATTAAAATGCAACATAATTAAAATCATAGTCAAAATGCAACATAATTAACATAATTAATTAACATAATATAAAATATACTAAAATCAAAATACAAAAAAAAAAAGAAAAAACTTACATAAGATCGAGCAAGTGGCGGTGCGGACGGAAGGAGGCAGCAGACGGCGGGTGGGCGGAGGGCGGCAGCATGGCTTTTGCTTCCGACGTCTCGCATATTACCAGACGTTTTTTTTTTAAGAAAAAATTAAAATTAAAATAAGGCGACGGAATTATTCCATCGTCTTATTATTTCGGGAAAAATAAATAAAAAATAAATTAAGGCGACGGAACTATTTTGTATCATTAAAAATAATAAAAAATAAAATAAAACACGAAAGGTGACGGAAATTGTCTGTCGCCCATCTTGGCGACGGCTAGTTTGTCGCCTATTGTGGTCACCGCCAGTCCGTCACCTTTCCGTCACCCGTGTTGACAAAAATCATTTCCGTCACTAACTCCATCGCCTTAAAATAGTTTTCTTGTAGTGAATTACAAAAAGTATATAGGCTATGTAGGCTTCTCCTATAATCATCATCTAAACATCGAGTATCTGCATCAATTCAATGTTAAACACCGACATGCCCTAAACAAATCACTATCAATACAAATCAAATCTCACCATGAGACATTCAAACATCAATATTGAAAAAAAATCATTAAAAATACCTTGCAAAATGTTCTTTATAATCTAGAACCATACCATGAGAGGTTATCTACAATGATCAGACATGAATAAATGGAAGTGGCATTGAATATAATATCGTTTGGCATGTAAGAATGCTTAACCTCATTCCATAACATGATGGAAAAATTAAGGATGTTCTTATCAAATCTGATTATTTAATACCATACTAAGTTGAAAATTATATTTATTAAACAAGATAATAGATAATATATAGCGCCCTTAGCTCTCTGATGCCCTGATTGGATCATTATCTGCAATAGCAAGCACAAGACTAGCATATCCTAAACTTAATTCATCAAGCGGATCCTTCACTTGCCTGTGATCAAGCAACACAACCTAACTAGTTAAGAAAAAATAGTATGTTATTGAGAGAATTGAGGAAAATTTTAATAAGGAAACTGCAACTGACAGGATTCTTCAAGGAAATGAGACAAGAAATTAGATAGAACATATTTGATATAGACTTATCTCACAAATAAAAATATTTCCAGGATGGGGATCAGCGTAGAAGAATCTACTCTTCAATATCATTTCTCCATAAGCCAGAGTCAGAGTCAAACTTTTTAGGATGCTCCTGTATTTTTGAATACTTAAATCAGATAATGGAAACCTCTAGTGCAATTATGGATGAAATATACAATATCAGTAAGAAAGAGGATTTCCATACTCACTGGTATGTTCTAAGGGCTTACTACTTTGCTGCCGTTGCTACCATACCATTAGGATTTATGCCTTGTTTTGCTATCTCATCTCCAAGCTTCAAAACTCAGATTTCATTAATATATTCCATCACTAGAACCCTCCTACCATAAGTATTGAATAATCTTAAATGACACATATCCACTATAAAAACACAAAATGTATAGCCAACAAAACTTAAATATTTTGGATTCTGCAAAGTGCAACCAATTATCATTGGAGAAATTAATGTAGTATAAATGAAAGATGCTTTTGAAGCTAAATGCTATATTCAAAAACTGAAAGAGTGTATTATCATGAAACTAATTCCTATTTAAATTAAGAACCTTAATATTGCAAAAGAAGTTATTGCTTTCATATCCTTTCCAGCTTATTCAAAATTTAGATAAGATTTTTGGTTATTAATGAATATTGAAGGCCAACATGACATCTAATGTTCAATTACAAAAAGTATATAGGCTATGTAGGCTTCTCCTATAATCATCACCTAAACATCGAGAACCTGCATCAATTCAATGTCAAACACTGACATGCCCTAAACAACTCAGTATCGATACAAACGAAATCCCACCATGAGACATTCACATCAATATTGAAAAAAAAAATCATTAAAAATACCTTGCAAAATGATCTTTATAATCTAGCACCATACTCATCATGCACAATTTCATTGGAAAGTGACGCATAATAGGAGTAGAGTCCATGTTACAGCCTCTTTGTTTTTATAAAATTAAGAGGACGTGGATCAAAATTCACAAGGTCAATCCTTAGGAGAAAATCCTAAGTACCCTCGCGTGGTTTCCCATGCTCATAATTCACACTAGAGAAGTAGAGATCCTTATTATCCTTCTTTATTTTTATTATATACCTAAGAAGATGTGGATCAAAATTCGCAAAGTTAATCCTTATGAGAAAATCCCAAGTACCTTTGCGTGGTTTCCCATGCTCATGGTTCACACCAGAGGAGCATAAATCTTTATTATCTTCTTTTTCTTTTGAAATTAATGAAAGAATTTAGACAATTAGAGGGATATAATTAGTGAAAGAGAACGAGTGTAACAGATGATAATAGTTAATCATACCATCCAATTCTCAAAGGCAAGATCCCACAACACAAATCATCAAACCAAAATCATTCTCAAGACAATCTATGTTCTAGAGCAAAATAGTGAAAATGAATTTATATAGCATGATCAATAAGAACAACCATTAAAGATTCATTTCTCAAATCACATAGTTCCACAAGCGGACAAAAAGTGCTATATGCAACAAAATAATAAAACAAGACCGAAAACTAAAAAATACAAGACTCACACAAACATGAAGCTCAATCAACCACATAAATCATAAGGCTCAACTTATGACCCCCAACACTTAAAACTTGCATTGCCCTCAATGTGAGAATAAATAAGACAATGAATTATAAGGGAGAGAGAACATCACAGTTTTTGAATGAGCCATCAACGAGTTTGAGCTTCCTACAAAATAAGAAAAAAAATTAGAAATGACAAAACCAAATACGATAAGGATACAATGTCCAACAACTCACATAAATCACAAAAACAACACAAAAATAACAAAAAGACTTCACTACTCCGGTGGTTGATAAGGTAGTGGTGGTGGTGGGTAGGGGTAGGTCCAAGCATTTCAACTCACCTCGAGGTCGAACATCCTATGATCCTGCTGATCAAAGAGATGGTATACCTCTTACCTAAAGTCCCCGAACTCCTGTCGAAACTCCCCAAACTCTTGGCGGAATACACTGAAGGTCATGTCATAGTGATCACGGAATGACCTCAAGTCATCTCGCAGTATCTGATATTCATCAATAGACATCATAGTGGGGCCGATCTGGGGCTCAGACTGTTTATAAGATAATGGATCCTCTTCCTCCTCCTCAGGCTGTGCAACATATGTGCTGACTTCATCACGACGTGCCTCGATAAATTGAGCATTCATATACTCTTTCACACAGTGCCTCTTCATGTGAGGCACAAGCCATCTCTCATCATAGACAAACGGAGCACCCTTGAGTTCGTTGAGATCTATGTAATATTTTCGAACCTTGGTTTGTCCTGGCGGGAGGGGTCCTTTCGCTTGATCCAATTTCCATGTTGGCTGCACAATTGTCAACTTTGAACACTACTATCAATAGTAGGTTTGAAGCCATGTCAAGGTCCATGCCGAAGCCATCTATGGGTCCAACATTCGAGGATGTGAACTACATTAATCAGAGGGGTTTTGATGATGATGATGATAATAATAATAATAATAATAATAATAATAATAATAATAATAATAATAATAATAATAATAATTACCGATGTGGAAATCAGTTCTATCAAGTTAATCGTGCAAACTTATCTTATAGGAATCTTCATAATGCATTACAACCTCCATCGGTTTTTTGTGATGATAAAATGAGGGAAAAAATGAAGATGGATGAATGGCTCATGGAATTTATGAGTGACATGCTATTTATTAACAAATAAGTGAACCGTAAGTACACGCTGTTATTGTAATACTTAGATGAGCAAGAGTATCGTATCCCACAAGGACTGCTACTTCCTAGTTCTTAAACACAAGCACCTGATTAATATCTAGACACAGATTAAACAGGTAAAAATGGAACAAAATAAAATAACATAAAATAAATGCAAAGAAATAAAATACTGGACTAAGACAATTAAACAAAACTCAGGCTTTAGGAAAACTGGATTATTATATCAATTATTAATATTTCTTAACTCTGTCAACCCGACTTCTGTCTTTAATCTGTCAATGATGGGGAATCACTAGTTTGTTATCAGGCTGCTTTTAAAGGCATAAATCATAACATAGATATAATGATCATACACTTCACTACGGTCGGTTTTTCACACATGTCATTACTTCTAATCTAGCACTCAAAGATTTATTCAACCCCATGTAATACTTGTTCACTTGGTCGGTCCTTCCAAGCGCACATAACCTGATTTCTATCTTTTCATCACTAATTCTTCTCTGGTCAGTACTAGCATGCATAAATGGTGATCAAGCATCCATACAAGATATAAATAAATGCATAGAAATCAAGCCTCGAGAGATAGCAGGAAGAAAGTAATTAAATCATATTAAAAATCTATAACATCCAATCCCTAAAGCCTAGTTATGAAATTAGCTAGACATAATTAAATAAACAATCAAAACTAGAGTATAAGTGTTCATGACAGAACTGATAAAAAAACCGAAAAACATGGAGTAATCCAGTGGTCTTGTCTCTTATGCAGTAGCACTCCATCTCTAGTAACCTTGTCGACTCCTCTCGAGTAGACGACAAACCTCTATCTTCTTCTTCTCTTTCTCAGTGTATTCAAGTGTATGGTGTGGTATTGGGCGTCCTCGCTTCGTGTATCAAAATGAGAGCTTTTATATCTAGGTTAAAAATTCTAAATTGGAGATAAAAATCACATTCCTGTGGATCCGCACGCATGGGTCGACCGAGTTGGCTGGGTTGGCCTAAAGACCTATTTTTGCATAGGGTTGACCCAGACGAAGTTGGGTCGCTTTTACAAATTGTACTGGCTGGGTCGACCGAGCCTTTTCGGGTCGACCCAAGTGTATTTCGCATTGGGATTCGGATTTTTTCAGGGTTTGATCATTTAATCCAGTTCATTAGGCTTTATTTTTGTATTTAATTAAGCTCAAGAGCCTAATTAAATCCCTCTTTAACTCCTCTTGTCCATATTTAACCGTTTTGTTTCAATTATGCAATGAAATTATAACTATTACTGTAAAACTAGCAAACACATCAAAAATCAAATGATAACAATATAAGGACAAAAGCTATATAAAAAACACAACTTCATATAATAAACATCATCAATTCATATCCAAAAGTTGTGTAAAATACACAGCTATCAATGGGCAAGACAGACAAGTACATGGAGGAATCCCAAGTCAGAGTTGAAAAACTGGAGAATGTTATTGGTGCGATGTGGGTACAGATGAAGATGTTTGAGAAGCAACTAGGGCAACTAGCTACAGTTGTTGGGAATCAACATCAACAAGGCCAGTTTCCGAGTAACACTGTGGTAAATCCTAAAGAACAATGTAATGCCATTCATCTTCGAAGCGGAACTAGCTATGAGGATCCCAAATTAACAAATGAAGATGTAGTGGTTGAGGAAACTTCTCTTAAGAAAAATTATAAAGATTTAAAATTATTCAATAAGAAGTTAAAGTCGGGACCTACAATTTTCCTATAGTGAGTGCTTACAGATGGTGGATCGATCTATTGTATACCCTTGTAAGGTGAAAATTTTTATTTTTCTATTAGATATGGAAGATGATAGAAACATGCAGCTCAGTTTGGGATGCTCCTTTTTATGTACCGGAATGGAAACATTGATTTGGACACAAGGATATTAACTATTTGGCTAGAGGATAAGCAAATATGATTTGTGTTTGATGATGAAAAGAATAAGACAGGAGTATAGTGCAACTATGTTGATATTAAAGAATCTAATTGTACTAGTGATGAAATGGAGAGTTGGCCGGTGAATTCAGTGCATGGAGTTGATGTAAATTTAGCGGATGATCGAAATAAAGAAGGAAATTCGAAAAAGAACTGGGAGAAAGAATGTGGGATATCTATTCCTCTAATTTTGGGTACACGAGTTGTAGAGGTTGTCAGACTGTTGACATTAAATATAGCGCTTGTTAGGAGGTAACCCAATGTGTTTTGATTTTTATTTTATCTTCTTTACTTAATTTGTGTTGTTTTCATGTTGTTGTTGTTTGCGGGTATAGGTACGACAATTTTACATTACAGTGGATCAATGAGTTTATGCAGCGAAGTTAAAAAAATTGTTCTATCAGACACCGTCGTAGTATTGGCCGTTCATGCCCTTTGGATATCAGAATTTCACCTTTTCCCATCATCTTGAGTGTTATGTTAGTGGTTGATGACAACTCAATCGATCTTTTCAAACTTATTTTACCCGTAGGTTTTGAATAAGTTTAGAGAGATGTAATGCTTGCGTCTCTAGACCTCTGCTTATTTACTTTCATTATTTAGTTGTGTTAGTTGTTTTCAGTTTGAATTGCTTTTAGTTTTTTTTTTAATTTTGTTTTAAAATTTGAATTGGAATTGTTTGAACAAGTATATTATGATTTGGAAGAGCATGTGTGTTAGAGATCTTTGAGCTTTTATCATGTTCGATGTTGACCTATGAGGATTCGAGCCTATAAGATAATGAATTGTCTTCTTTCTTTGGGTGTGATTGGTTGATTATGCATATGTATCTCCAGAACGTACTTCAAATCTTACTTGAGATTGAATTATGTATTTAATATGGAAGAAATGATATTAGGCCATTGTTTTTTAAGCCATATGATCTCATACACTGTCCTAAATTTATTATAATCCTTGTAGCCTGTTTGAGCCTAACTTGCCTCTTATTTTTATCTACACTTAGTTTATAAAAGAAAAAGTTTGGATTATGTGATGAAGTATGTGAAGGCTAGAGGGATATTGGAGATGGGATGGAGAAAAGAACGAAAAATATTCTTGTAATGAAGATTGCGGTGATATTTTATTGGTGAATTGTGCTAGTGTTGAAATATACTTCAAACTGAAGTAGAAAAAAAAGGAAAGAAAAGAGCCCATAAAAATGGTGGAAAAGTGCCAATAATAAAGAAAATATTGAGTAAAGAGACCAAAGGTTTATGATTTGAAAAAAAATTGTTAGAAGTTGTGATTGGTTTTGTTGTGGTTGGGTAGAAGTATTTGAGTTTTAAATATTTTGAGTCACTTTGGCCATACTACCTTAACGTGAAGCCAACATTACATCCTTGAGAAAACCTAATTCATCTTCGTCTCAAATATACATGTTTTTCTTTGAAGAGTGTAGATTTTATGCAAGAATATGATAGAGCATGTGTGTAATTCAATGTTTCGATGAGTGTTTACCTTTAAAAATTACACTTTGAGTGTTTCATTTGAACATGCACCTGTAAGGAACATTGGTTTCATAGCTATAGGCTCGTAAAAATTTATAACATGTTTTTTGGATTTGACATAAATTAATTGTTCCTTTCAATTTCTATTTAATTTCTTGAGGTTGTATGTGTTAGATCATGAATTGTAAATTGCATATGTTTTTTGAATTCCATGGTTGGTCTTTATTTTTGTTTAGGGACAAACAAACCTTTAAGTTTAGGAGTTAATAACCTTGTGTCTTGTATCTATTTTGAGGTTCATTTGAGTGGCATTTGATGGGTATTGCATGCATGGGAGTTGATAACCTCGTGTTTTGTATCTATTTTGAGGTTCATTTGAGTGGCATTTAATGGGTATTGCATGCATGAAGTGACAACTTTTGTATAGTGTTCTCTATATTGTGCAATATCATGTGTTTGCTCATTGTGAAGGTTTTTAGTGGCATTTTTATTATGAGTTTTAAATGATCTTGGTAAGAGATTAGAAATATGAGAAATCGAGTAAGGAACGCATTACAAAAATAATTGGGTCAATCGGAGAAGAAATGAGTGAGAACGGAGCCAAACAGTGGAAGGCTATCAGGATACACGGTGGACTCGCAACCTTATTCGGGACTGAGGAGGTCGCGAATGAGCTCGCGAACGATTATCTTTGCCAATTTTTTGTAAATGTCACGACTGAGGGAGAGGCCTTTGGCTTGCTCGCTACTCCATTCGTGACTACTGATGTGGACGCGAGCAGGATGTCACGTAGGATTCACGAGCTCATTTGCGTCCCACATGGTCGTGAGCGAACCGATCATTTTTGTCCGATTTTTGCCATACTTGACCTAAGTATAATTGTTGAAAGGTGGACAAATTTGGGGATGATCACTTCATATCCCAAAAGAGGCATTGGAAGTAGAGAGTTAAAGAATTGGAAAAGAAGCACAAGATCAAGATCAATCATTTGATCAATAACATAATTGACATTTTAGATTTTATTTTAGTTATTTCATATTGAACAATGAATTGTTGTTGGATTATTTTGAATAATTGTATTGGTATGGATAGCTAAACCCTAGCTTTTGAGGGTTGATTATGACTAAACTTTGATATTCTTTTGATTCATGATGATGACCACCTATGATTTGGTTGTGTTTTATTTATTCTTGAGCTTGATTGTGCATTGTTTAATTGGCTACTAGATGATACAATTGATTGTGATAATTCATAAATCGAGAGAGGCGTTTTGACACTAGATTAAGAATAGATAACTCAATAGTTAATATCACACGAGTGTTGCGATTATTAGAGAGAACAAAGAACCCTTTTGTGCATTTAGGAGTTGCATGATAGAATCTTAATGAAGACGTTAGATTGTGTTATGTAATCGACAACTTATACACTTTGAGAGAAGGTTTAAGATAATAATGTGGTTCTAGCAAAATTCAAATTCCAACATAGGTGTTCAATAAAATGATTGACATAGTGAACTAGTTGATGATTAATCAATCCTAGATAGCATTTCTTTATCTTGTATGAGTTGTTAATTTCCCCCATCTTTGTCTATCGTGTGGATTGAATTTAATATATTTCATTTTGCAATTATTAGTTTAAAATCAATGCATTCTTAATTTTCCGTCGTCTAGATAATATTTAGGAATTAGAGTTTTGATATTTAGTAATTATTTATTTAAATTTATGTGAATATGACCTTGTTCAACACTAAACTATATTACTCACTGTATTATGTTTATTAGTTTGGAATCTATGTGGATACGATCTTGTTCTCCACTAAACTATATTACTCGTTGTATACTTGCAGTAGGTAAAATAAAAATCGAACACCCTTTCTACTCTTTGCACCCTCTTTTATGAATTGATGTGCAAGATTCCCTTACACATTAGACTTTCTTTAGTTCTCATAAACAAACTCTTCCGAGCCTACTTCTATCAGATCTCTCATAAACCTAAGTGTAGAAAGAGACTCTAAACACTAGGAAACTGGACTTCACGTTGAACACCAAATGAACAACCTTAGCTACGACAAAAAGCTAGAGCTCAAAACACACAAAACACTAAAAAGATTTAAAACTCTTGTAAATTTTGCACAACTTTGTCAACACAAAAATCAGATCCGCAAAGCCTATTTTATAGAGGTAGTAAACTAACTTTACTTTGGAGAAGGAAAGTCAGTTTCCTTTTTTGAACGCAGATCAACATGGTAATACTTTCCTTGTTGAATGCATTTTCTGGAATCATTTCTTGTTGATATTCAATTTGAATTTTCCAAACATGGACTTTAGAATATCCTAGAATGCATCTTTGGACAAGTCTTCAATGACCTGGAACACTTCATCAACCATCACAGAAACATCCTTGATTGATCTAAAGTTGATCGCTATCGCTCACAGTCAACTCTTGGTTGAACACTGTACTGAACTCCATTCGAACTCTCATGTCTTTGACTACTGTTCTGAAACTAGTGTGGAAACCAAGTCTTGAAGTCACTATCTTCGAACTTGTTTTGCACAACGGACTTTGAATACCACTTGGTACTCCACTTTGAACACTTCGTATCAAATATCATGATATGCCATTAAATGAAAATGAAGAATACATGCATTTTTGCACTAACAAATTATAATTACTAAAATAAAATTAGAAAAAAATCACATGCTAAAAAAAGAAAGATGTAGTTTAGATGTATGAAAATAATTACATCATGTATTGATAATATTAACTGCTACATGTATTGGAAAAACTTCACCCAATTTCGTAATTTTTGAGAATCTGAGGCTTTGTTTGTGTTTTATTTATAATTGGAAATTTCCTACTTTTTACTATTTAAAACACCAGAAACATGTTTGTTTTACTCATTTTCAATTTCAGATTTCACTTTTTCCAATCCTATATAACCTATTTAATCATATATATATCATTACAGTGAGACACATTATTTAAATATTTAATAATTCATCATAACCACACAAATATTTATCTTTTCATCTCAACCATAAATTTCAAATTGAAAATATAATTAAACAAATATATTCTCATTTTTTAAACCTATAACTCTAAATATTGAATCATTAATTATTACAAAATCATTATATTTTTTAAAAAATCAATATACCTCATAATTAAACTAGAAATACTGAAAACTGAAAATTGATGTCGGAAATAAAAACAAACAAAGTCCATCCTCGTGACCAATCCGGACTGTGTAAATAAGATTGGGTTTTTTCGCTCCGGCCCAACCGGTCCAACCGTCCGAAAGCGTGCCCTAATTCCCTTCCCCAACAACTCGCATATTCTTTCTGGTGTTCAATCTGATTCTCAACCTCAAATTCGTTTACTCTTTTTTTTTCCTCCAATTTTGAGTTGTGTGAAATCTTTTTGTTCCATTATTATTGTGATTTTCTCCAATAAATCTGTTTTAGGTGCCATTCTTGTTCATTTTCATTTGATATTTTTGTGATTTGTTACTCGATTGATTGAGAATGGGAGTTCCGGCGTTCTACCGGTGGCTGGCGGAGAAGTATCCAATGGTGGTGGTGGACGTAATTGAAGAAGAACCGGTGGTTATCGAAGGCGTTAAAATTCCTGTGGATACGAGCAACCCGAACCCTAACGAAATTGAATACGATAATCTGTATCTCGATATGAACGGAATCATTCACCCCTGCTTTCATCCTGAAGACCGAGTAAGTTTTTGAAGTTGATAATTTGATAATTTTTTACTTATGTCAGTTTTAGGTACTTGATGATTCTGCCTGTTAAGATAATTCATAGTGGTGGAATTTATGTTTTGGGTTGTAAAGAAATCTTAATTGGTAACTGCAGCCAGTTTGGATTTTTTCTCGACGCTTTAAACTATTTCTGATTTTCCAATGCTCTGAGAATTAGTTCTACTTTGTTCGGCCTTTTGCATGTGTAGGGCTTGATGAAGCAGAAATCATAGTTGACTTCTGTAAAACAAAAATCAATATTATGAAATTTGTACTGAATCGACCTGAAAATCTTCAGCCATTTGCTATCATTCTGGAACTGTTGTTGATGTGACTTGTTATTGTACCTGGGAAAATATTGAATGCTAATTTTTTGTTACATTCAGATGATAAGGATTCAGAAGAAAATATCCTGTAATTGATACAGTATATTTAACATCAAAAATTTTATCTTCCGAATTTCCATTTTAACAATTACTTTCAAACTATATTGCTCTAACAAGGTACCAATGTCATGAAATATATCTGAAAGTTTTGGGCCTTTGAACTCACTGTGCGTTTCAAGAACTAATTCTTGATTTACTCGGGCTCCATTAGATATCAGTCAGGATGTTTCCCTCATGTAATAGTGTTTTTCTTCTTTTAGTTGGAAAAATCTGATGACAAATGTTATTTCTCTTGCAGCCTTCTCCAACCACCTTTGATGAGGTGTTTCAATGCATATTTGACTATATAGATAGACTTTTTGTGATGGTGCGGCCACGAAAACTGCTTTACATGGCTATAGGTGAGTAAAAAGATTAAAATTCTTGATTAGCAATGGATAAGTTATTGCAAGTTTATATAGGCCACATTTACAACTGTTTTTTTAATTGTAGATGGAGTTGCACCAAGGGCTAAGATGAATCAACAGCGGTCAAGGCGTTTCAGAGCAGCCAAAGATGCAGCAGATGCGGTATGTGTCCTATAATGGTTTAATTACAAAAATAGTGTAAAGTATATTGTCCTCATCATATTGCAAAGTTGATTTCTAGGCAGCTGAAGAGGAGAAGTTACGTGTGGAGTTCGAAAAAGAAGGCAGGAAGCTTCCTCCGAAACAGGAATCACAACTTTTTGATTCTAATGTCATTACGCCTGGAACACCATTTATGGCTGTTCTATCCATTGCTTTGCAATATTACATTCACCTTAGACTAAACAATGACCCTGGATGGAAAAATGTCAAGGTATTGCTTTTTATATATTTGCCTGTGCTTTTACTTTGCTTCAAATGTAAATATGCAATTGTCTTTAGGATGTCTAGATGTGCACAACTTCTGTGACGATTAATACAGATCATTCTGCCTCCATGAAGGTTATTCTTTCAGATGCAAATGTTCCTGGTGAAGGGGAGCACAAAATCATGTCTTACATCCGTCTACAAAGGAATCTTCCTGGTTATGATCCAAATACCCGCCATTGTCTGTAT
Source organism: Perilla frutescens (assembly GCA_026008535.1). NCBI lineage: Eukaryota > Viridiplantae > Streptophyta > Magnoliopsida > Lamiales > Lamiaceae > Perilla > Perilla frutescens. The sequence goes on from BRKX01000019.1 coordinate 39,918,463, forward strand.
GGATTGGTATGAACTCTTTCCGACTTTCCATTATAAAACACAAGCAAATTCCTGGACTTCTGCACTTCCACAATTACTGACTATTATCTGTTTCTGCAATACAGGATGCAGATTTGATCATGCTTGCTTTGGCCACCCATGAAGTTCACTTTTCCATACTCAGAGAGGTATGTCCCTTGGCCCTTGTTACTTGACACTCTGACATTACCTATTTTAATCACTCTTTGTTGAAGTCTGTTCATCAGATCTTTCAGAATGTAGTAACAGGTTGATGTTGTCAGAATGAGGGTGGGGGGTTGGGTAAAAAACTTATGTTGCAATAGACAGTGTCATAAGATTATTATGTTCAGATTTGGATGTTCAGTTCTGACTCTCTTGCCAACATTGAACTTTCTTCTTTATGATGAGTGTTTTCTCCGATGGTGATTGCAAGGTTGTATTCACTCCAGGACAACAAGATAAATGTTTTATTTGTGGTCAAGTGGGCCATTTAGCTGCAGCCTGTGAAGGGAAGGCAAAGAGAAAGGCCGGAGAATTTGATGAGAAAAGTGATGCTGCAATTGTGCCTAAAAAGCCTTATCAAGTAAGTAGGGCATTTACACGACAGAACATCATAAATAGACTTGTGTGTGTAAATACATGTGCTAATGTTGCCTTTCCTGCAGTTCTTGCACATTTGGACTCTTCGTGAATATCTTGAATATGAGATGAGGATCCCTAATCTTCCCTTTGAGATTGATTGCGAATGTATTATTGATGATTTCATTTTCATTTGCTTCTTTGTTGGTAACGACTTCTTGCCACATATGCCCACACTTGAGATTCGTGAGGTATGTTTCTACAAACTTATTGGTCCTTTTGTATTATTATTTTATCATTTCTGAGAAATCAAAGAATAAGCTTTCTTCCTAGTTCCTCAATATATTCATATTGACATCATACATTGAACCTTTAGTAAGGTTTTTACTACAATATTTATTAAAAACAACAAAATGTACAAATGTGGGTTGTGGTAAGTTAAATATAATCTGATATGCACTTATTATGAAAATAAAACGTTTAACCAATGCCGTTACAGAATTTTGAGAACTGATTGAAACTTCTATTACGGTTGAATGATGATTTTGGAATGTTGATAAAAATGGTGAAACAGTGCTAAATGTTTCTAATGAAACTATTGTATAGGAAATAAGTAGATAATTAGTTTGAAGCTATTTTGTAGGAAATCAGTATATAATTAGTTTTATGGGTATCGAGTAACTTGAAGTCTTGAACTTTGTGACTTTCTTGAGGGCACTGATTTTGACAAATTCTTTATTCTGGTTGGCCTATTGCTTTTTCAATAAAGAATACTAAAATGATGGATGATCATGCAACATTGGTTATCAGTATGCTTTGTTGCATCTGATCTACCATGTGACTTCTGGTATTAGTTTGCCTACCAAAATCATGCTTTACCCTTATCCTTTCAAAGAAGATGTTATTATGGTTGCTGAATTTCTGAAGTTCTATCTAATTTTGAACTAGAATTCACAAGTGTTCATGGTGATGCTAACTTTCAATACTCTTATCTCTTTAATACATAGGGTGCAATCAACTTGCTCATGGCTGTTTATAAAAAGGAGCTGAGGGCTATGGGTGGGTACTTGACTAATGGAAGCAAGGTATGCAATATATTTGTGTGAATTGCTTTTTTGCCATCTGAACTATGCCACTTTTTAAGTTTGCTACAAGCTGTGTTTTTCTTGCTCGATTCTAGAGCTACTTCCGGCGGAATATCCTAGAATCATTCCATCATTTGCATGGAATGTTCTATTCTAGGAAAAACACTGCTGGTGGTAGCTCCAGATGGCAAATGCAAACACTCGAAGAGTTTAGGTGTAGTTTAGATGGAGAAATAAAAAAGTGGCATAGTTTGGATGGCAAAAAAACAACTTTACCTTATTCTTTAGGAATTATGATGTTGATATGGTCCCCTTCATATCAATAGTTTTGAGACTTGATTGCATATGCTATTCTTTTCCGTTCTTTTCCAGCCGAACCTGACCAGGGTAGAACACTTCATTCAAGCTGTGGGTTCCTTTGAAGATAAAATATTTCAAAAAAGGGCTAGATTGCATCAGGTTTATTCTACCCCTGTATTCCTCCTATATCTCAGCTCATTTCTTATTGAGAACATGCTCTACTAGTGTGGCAATTATTTCAGATTATTCCTTGTATTCTTGTGGCTATATTTCCTTTTTTTCTTTGTGGGATGAACTAGAGTGCGCTGTTATTATATTATTGTCCCATGATGATATACACTTAGCAAACAACTGAAATGGGTTTCAAGACCTTTTTCATCATTAAATCTGGTTAATGATACATGCTAGTAAATTCTTGATTTATAAGTTATAAAGTTTATAATTTCATTGTTCAATCTTGGAATGCACTGGTGCTAATTGAAATTTAGGCATTTAGTTCTGAAAATGATATTAGAAATATGCCTCTAGAGACTGAAGAAAGTCCACTTCTTTTGGTGGCAGTCTGGAAAGCAAATTTTAGGAGGTTAATTTGGTGCATAACTTCAAGTTACACTTTTATTGTTCTGGGTATTTTTCAGTATCAGATGTCTCCAGTGTATATTTAGGTTATTGGCCTTGCTCTTTTCTGGAAAATAATATATGTGATGTGAGGTGTCAATTGTGCTTATGTATCTGCTATTCTTCTCTGTCTGGCATTGCAGTAATTGACTTCTTTAACCATGGTTGGCTTGATGAGTTCTGCATTTATTAATTTAATGACTTGTCCTTATTGAATGTCATTCTCCAATATAGCCTGTTAACATTACATCTATTCATGTTTATGTGAGTGCATGTTATTAATCTATGCAGAGACAATCTGAAAGAATCAAGCGCGAGAAGTTTCAAGCTAAAAGAGGAGATGACTGTGAACCAACAAACAAGCCTGAATCTATTGTTCCGGTTGCTCGATTTCATGGTTCTCGTCTTGCTTCAGGTCCTTTATCCTCACCTTACCAGCAGAAGGGCTCTTCTGCAAGACATGATCAGCTCGGCAATGCTACCTCAAGCTTGTCTACGCTTGATATTGAACACAAACAATCCAGAACTATGGATGATAGAAGGTCCTACGATAGAGCCCAAAAAGTTGCACGGGTCGATTCTGGAGCCACTATAGGGGCTGCTATCGTCGCAGCTGAAAGCAGTCTAGAAAGTGATGTATGTCGTTCTATTCAAGGAAATGCAGTTTAATGTTATTTCCATTGTGCAAGATTAACTCTTACTTGTCTAGTTTAATTGATATGAGTTTTATCATTAGGGATTGAGATGCATATTCATCAGTTGGATTGTCCCTAATGTTATTGTGTTATCGTTGTTTTGTCTTATAGAATATATTATGTCCTAGTCAACTAATATATGCTGTGATTCAGATTCAAGATAACAAAGAAGAGCTGAAATCAAAGCTTAAGGAGTCACTTCGAGAGAAGTCTGATGTTTTCAACCAGGAAAATCCAGAGGAGGACAAGGTTCAAGCATTAGCTGAATTCTATTTCTTCCTTTATTCATATTACTTAAAGTTTACATGCAGTATCGCCCCTTCCCCAACCAAAAAACAACCTCAATGCTCCTTCCAAACCTACAAAGTTAATGGGAAAGGTTTAATGACATTGTGCGTGGACTGCCTGCGGAGACTGTGAACATAATTTGTTCGTTGGGACTTAGGTGGCATATAGTTCTTTTGTAGATAACATTACTAGTATTTGTAGTCAGTTTGACGATGCCAGTCCATGTGTTTATTCAACCATTTATCATTTCATTCATTAACTTAATAAGCTATATTTCCTTAGCATATGCTATCTATTTTTTTACTTTCCTGCACTGGTCATGTGTTTGATTACAATTAGTCTTCTAAACTGATTATATTAGATAGTGCTCTGATTATTCATTCCCTCTTCCTCTGCATATGTTTTTGTGTCCTTTTTTTGTTGTTAACGTAATAGTTCAAATAAATGCGTTAATTATTAAACTGTTGGAGAATCATATTGGAAACCAAATAATTTAATTTTTTGTATACTCTGTACTTCAATATTTAACCAACATAAAGTGTGTGCGAAAGTTCCTATTGATAACAAATGCTCTTTACTTTTGTTGAGTGTGTTGATCTACGTCACCTTGTTGATTCTGGCATTTGATTTGTGAATTTGCTTTTTTTAGGTCAGATTGGGGGAACCAGGGTGGAAAGAGAGGTATTATGAAGATAAATTTTCTGCAAAATCACCTGAAGAACTTGCAGCAGTCCGACGAGATGTAGTAAGTTGTTTGACTTGATTTCCTTGATTGAAAAGATTGCTAGTTGAGGAATATACTTTGTTTTCTGGAAATATCTCCAATTAGGGTTTCGAGAAGTTATTAAGAGATGCAATTTATAAATAGCAATTAGAAATGTTGTATTTGCTTCTTTTTAGTATGGACATATGTACTGATCGCTGGCTAATTGATTTCTTACAGGTCCTCAAATACACAGAAGGTTTATGTTGGGTTATGCACTACTATTATGAAGGGGTTTGTTCATGGCAATGGAAAGTTTCTGTCCATTTTTTTGTTTTGTCTCGTTGAATAAAACCAATGAACAGTAAACTTCTCTTGTTTGATTCTTGTCAAATGTCCACTTTTCGTTTCCCTTGTCATTGTTTTCCCCAACTGTGCATAATATTTTCATATCGCAATACCTTGCATTGCTGATTGCTTAAATTACTGTTTTCTAAAAATCATTTTCAAGCTTTTTGGCCCATATATCAGAAAGGGAAATATTACGTATCTTCCTAACTACGCAACTCATTCTACTTGCTTATATGCTAAATCTTTGAATTCGTATGGCGATATGAATTGGCTGCTGTTTTTTATTTTCGAGGATCAAACGTGTACCTTCAATCTGCAAATTGTGGTTCAAAAGAACTGAGTTGTTCTCTATTGCGTGCTATGTGATTTCCAAGCCACCTTTCTCACTTAGTATACATGTCTCACAGCAAACATATGTTGTTGCAGGTTTTATCCTTACCATTATGCACCATTTGCTTCAGACCTTAAGGATCTTGGACAGTTGAACATAAGCTTTGAATTGGGGTCCCCATTTAAGCCGTTCAATCAATTGCTTGGGGTTTTCCCTGCCGCAAGGTTGGATTGATATTGTTTTATTGCATTACAAATCCTATTGCCTTGTGTTCTAATTGGGTTTTTCTTCAGTGCTCATGCTTTGCCTGTGGAGTACAGGAAATTGATGACTGATCCAAACTCACCGATAAGTGATTTTTATCCTAGTGGTATATGTTTAAATGCATTTTTTTGGCGGATCAAAATATGTTTTTATATCTTAATATGAAGATTCAACACTCTTATTTTGATTTCTTTTTAATCAGACTTTGAAGTTGACATGAACGGTAAGCGGTTCTCTTGGCAGGTATGTTTCTGAGAGTTAAATCTTACTTGAGATACTAATACTATGGCTTTGAACATTTCAGTGAGATTTTCCATTTGTCGATCTTAGGGTATTGCCAAGTTGCCATTCATTGATGAGAGCCGTCTACTTGCAGAGGTGTCGAAAGTTGAGCACACACTTACGGTATAGTATTTGATCCTTCTCAATCATAGTACGGTTTTGTTTTGTTGAATAGTTCTTCTAACTAAGTAGATTAACTTTATTCAGGAAGAAGAAGCTCGAAGAAACAGCAAAATGTCTGACATGCTTTTTGTGTCATTATCTCATACTCTATCCCCATACATATTTTCTCTTGATGATCGCTGTAAGCACATGACTGACAAAGACAGAGTTCTGGTTAAGGAGCGGCTTGATCCGGGAGCCAGGTTTGTCTTTCTAGAATTGATTTTGCTTGGACATAGGGCATCTGTGTTGATTATACTTAAACTTTCATGGTGGTTGTGTATCATCATCCTGCTTTGTGTATAGCTAAGACCACGTGCACTGAAAAGATATGTAGGATAAGAATCTCAAGTCTTATTGGGATCATACACCATCTTTGGTAGTATTAAGAGTGATATAAAACATGGTATGTTTTCGTAGTTGAAGTTCTTATTGAAATAAAGTAATACCTAAAAATGAAAAAAATGCATTTCTTTCATTGAATGCTTCATAGACATGTCCTCTTATCATATTCTTTTTCCTGCTCACACGACATGTTCTCTTCGCCCTGTGATATTCTATTATCTTTAATGCTGAATGCTTCTGGTACATTTTCTGATAAGGCCTGTACTATCCTCTGTCATTATCACTCACGAATCAAAGTCATGCTATAGTATTAACAGTAAATGGACAGAAGTAAATTCAACATATCAGTATGTGAGGAACCATAACGACGCACGGCCTTAATCAGTAAACATGAGAATATAAAAAAATTTGTAATTCACTTTAAAATGTATTTTCTCCACAAGCATCCTATAACTTGTAATCTGTTTGCTTGTTGCTGGAGCATGAGTTGTATTGTGCTGAGTTTGTAGGTGAAAATGGTGTCCATGTCAGATGCTAATATGGCACACACTGCCCAGTTTTTTGTTTTACTAAGAATTTGACATTGGATCCTTAGCTATTGACTGCTTCCTAATGAGATCTTTTCAGTTGATTTATGAAATTAGCTCTAATAGTTTCATGCCAATACTATTCATGGAGTTGATGATTGGGGTATTTCTTAACTTGCACCAGTAAGCTTTGGGACACAATATCATTTTAGTGAAATGTGAACCACCCAACTCCTGAGCTATGCTCTAATCTATTAGGATCAGTCAATAAGAGTGGTTTCCCTTATCTTTTTGGGGATGCCTGTGTCTTGTAACTCGATAGGGTTGGTTTCTAAATGGTGGAATATAACTAATTTCTTATAATCAAGTTATATGTTGAGACTCTACGGACTCTCTTTCTGATCTTCATTACGGCTGCATGCAGTGGTGGGATGAACGGCTATATCTCCCTTTGTGCTGGGGATCCTTGCCCTCCTGTCTTCAGATCACCTATTCTGGGGATGGAAGACATTATGAACAACCAAGTCATGTAAGCTTCTTAATAATGCAATAGGGCATTTTATAGAATATATTATTAATTGGCTAGATGCACTCATATTACTGTCCTTGACTTCTAAATATTTTGGTGTCCAGATGTTCTATATATAGACTTCCAGAAGTTCATGAGCACATCACTAAACCGCCCCCAGGTGTAATTTTCCCGAAGAAGGTAAACATGGATCAAATTGGTTTGTCTTTTTCTTGAATGTTTGTGTTTTGTTAGTGTTGGAGGATGCTCTTAGTGAAGATGTTTTCTTACAGTTGTTTGTTGAGGTGAACAATTGAGTGAATTGGATACTCGCTCCTGTACATTTTGATGTCATGATATAAATTACAAGGACAGTAGAACATACCCGGGAGAAGGGGTGTGTTTCATTTGTGTGTTGGATTTTTCTACCAATCTTGGTGTTTTTATCTGAAATAATTCATAATGGTGAGAATGGATGTGTCAGATTGAAGTGCACTGGCTTATTTGGGGAATATGTATATGTCTGTTCTTACTTGGTTCTCAGCCTGCATGGTTCATGAACTCAAAACATTATTATTTTGCAGCAAGAAAGACATGTTTTATTTGTAGCTATATCTTTTGGGTTGTTACTTGGTTTATAGTCTGCAGATAGGTATGATAGGTAAAGCCGTGTCTGAGATTTGTTTGTTGCTCTCTTGTTCCTCATCTTGGATGAGTTTTCTTTATGAAGTGCAGGGGTTTAAACTATAATATGCTCGTATGGATGCTTTTCCGATTCTAATTTCATAATTCATCTCAGGCTTTATTTCGCGTACCATTTTATATTGGTGCTTAACCGTGCTTTAACGAGCATTGGATATCCAGCAACATATTTAGGCTGCAAGTCTGTGCTCCTTTTCACACTTTTTTCTCCTCTTTGAATTTGTCTGTTTAGTCGTTCACCATCGGAAATAATAGATGCACATGATTAAACCTCCAATCTATGTCTTTTGTGTACCAGAAAATGATGCAAAACTTGTCCAAAACAAAATTATTTAAAAAAAAAGAGAGAATGGGAAAGAGGATAATTTGTGATTCAGAGCCACCTTTGATGTTCTCTTTCGAATATTATGTATCTTCTGTTGTCTCATTCTTTTCATGGAAGAGTTTCTTTTTGTTTCAATTGGTTTGTGCTTGCTTTATTTGGTATTGCAGTTGCCTGAATAGGTATCTGGAGACTGGAATGACCTGTATGCAGAATTATTAACTGAGTTGATTGTGATTTGATTATTAACAAGTTCAGTTGCATTCTAATTTGCATATTTGTGTGGTTGCATTCTATATTATGAGACCTTTGTAATGGTTTCCACTGTATGCATTTATCATACTACAAAATATGAAGGTTGGCGAACACATCGCTAAAATGTATATGACATTTGTACATTTAAAGTGAAGTCAGATTGGTAATATTAGTAAAAGTAAATTCGAAGGATTCTTATGTGGCAAATTGGTATATTGGTTTAATTCTCAAATTTTGTCCTTTCACTTTTCTTTTCTCATTTTTGTTTCATTTCTCATGTTAAAGATTATATGATGCTTCTACAGCCACTCTGAGCAATTTGTTAACCTGTTCTGCCTGCCTTATCTTTTATCTCATTCCCATCCCCACAAATTATTTCTTTATTTGTTTTTTTTCCCACTTTGCCTTGTTTTAGAGTTGCTGTCTGATTCTTTTTCTTTTTTAACATGTAGACTGTGACAGTGGGTGATCTAAAACCTGAACCTGTACTTTGGCATGAGGATACTGGAAGGAGGCCGTTTGACAATGGAAGGTATTTTATTTTATTTTGGTATCAGTTGGTAGATGAAAAGTTTCATTGCCATACAAGTGTTCTGGATAATCTATGGAGTATTTATTGAACAATCTCTTCGCAGGTACAATAACAATAATAATAATTATAATAATAATAACACAAATGGAGCCATATCTGGTCGACAGCTTGGAGAGGCTGCACATCGCCTTGTTGTTAATAGTCTACAGCAACGGGGAGAGCACAATGGTCATGCTGGTCAAACGCATCCTCTATATCCTCCTCATGCTGTTGGACACATATCACATCATCAGCATTACCAAAACCACACATACCCAGGTGGAGAGCATGCGGTGATGCAAGCAAGTTCCGGCTATTCTCACCATAGACCTCCAAGCACCATGGCTTACAGACAGCCATATGTTTCACAAACTAGGAACACCCACACGAGATTCCAAAATCCTCAAAATGAGGTACACGAGAGTCCTGTGCCTCATGTTAGGGAATACAATAGACATGGATACTACCCGCCAGTCCCAACACAACATAGTGGATATGGGTATCCGCCATATCCTTCTGCGAGTGGGGTTCAGGCTTCAGCCCGTCCAGATTATTTTCATCCACCAGGTCCACACGGATATAATAATTCAGAAGCTGACAGATCGTATGGGGGTAATTATAATCATAAAGCTAGTAGTTGGGTGCCCCCAGTTAACCCGAATGCTGGCCGAGGATATAGCCATCCTCGCCAATCTGGCAATCAGTTCTCGGCCTTGGGTAGGGGAGGAGGTAGGAGGCCACCTCAGTCTGATTATCGCAGGTAGAGGTGGTGCTCTTTTCCCTAACCTAGCTTGTGGCTGTCATGTCCGCCCCCAGTTAACCTGAATGCTGGCCAAGGATACAATCATCCTTGCCAATCTGGCAATTAGTTCTCGACTTTGGGTGGGGGAGGAGGTAGAAGGCTGCCTCAAATCTGATTATCGCAGGTAGTGGTGTTCTTTTCCCTAACCTAGCTTGTGGCGGTCATGATGTTCATGATTTATAAGGGTTTGCTATAGAAACATAATTGCTCCGTAGTGCTGTTTTATTGTCATTTAGGTTGAACTTTGATTATTTGGGGGTAGGGGAAAGGTTTATTGGGAGTGTCAAAGGCCTATATTTGTTTTAGGATGAGTGGCTGATACATAGGAATAGCTTGTATGTAAGTGTTCCTTGTCTGGTTCTTTGTATTAGTTCAATGTCTCCTTGTGTTGTATAATATGATTCTTGTAAGCCTATGCAATTTTGATCTCTCTCTCTCTCTCTCTCTCTCTCTCTCTCTCTCTCTTTGATGCTTTTGTAGAATTGATAGTTTTTATTGTGCAAATGTTATCGTCTTCAATTGTAGTGCTTGCAAACTAGATCTTTGAATATGAAAATTTATTGAACACCTACATAAGTATCACAGAGGCAGTATCATATGTTTGCACCGTACTTGGATGTTTCAACCCTACTTAAATTTGGTACTTAAATTTTGTTTACGCTCTGCCTCGGATTTAGTTTACGCTCCACATTGTGGGAATTAGCAAGACTAGTGCCTTCTTGGGCACCTTCGAATCTTCCAATTAAGAAGGGTGGAATTATACATATTTTGAATGATTGGTGTGTTTAATGTGATTAAAAAATATAATGAAGCATCCGTTTATGATTTTACTTAAAAATTTCTTTATAATATCTATTTTATTAAGTAGTTTCTTAAAACAAAGTTATCTTCCTACGATTATTTTAACATGTGAAATCGTAGAATTGAGTTATTATATTTAGAGGATATTTAAAATGAATAAAAATATAAACATAAGAAGAAAAGAGATTAGGAACTAAACTTTTGATTTTATCAAATCAAAAGATCCGAGAATAGATTTTTGGAGAGAATCAATTTCTTTTTCTTTCTTTCGCAAAGCTCACATAAGCCAGTTTTCTATCGTCAGATTCAGAATCATGTAGGATAAAAAAAGAAATTAATAATTATTTCAAATAATTATTAGTTATGCAAATATTATAAATATCTTACCATCAATCATTAATTCACAAGTGAACGATTAATTTATAAACGATTTATAAATTAGGGATCTCAAACCACTCGATCACTTACAGAATTAATAAATGAGAGAATTATTTTTCTGCTTCTCAAAAGAATGAATTGATTCCATATTTATGAATTACATTCTCAACTATTTAATTCAAATGTGAATCTAAAATGCAAGTTTAGAGAATGTTGACGAACAAACTTTAATGAGCAAATCAATAATCACATTGAACTAAACAGGAGTCTATAATCACCCATGATTAAAATTATTCATACATGATCATCTTGTGGTTTAATTTAATATTTCTCTTTTTTAAAGGAATTTAAAGGAATAATTAAATTATATCGGTCCAGGTCATGCATGATCATATATATCATATATAAATGCTCCAAACTAGATATCTCCACAACAATGGTTTAGATAAAACAACCACATTCATAATGTAATTAGACTGCATCAGTGACTCTTTAATTAAAGATCTCATACTTTGATTAAATTTGTTATTGACTTTATTTTTAGTTTATTTTTCATAATCTTAATCCTCTTGCATATAACATTTATATACTAAGATTATGGTAACATTAAATATCAGAGATTTTCTGTTTTGTAAAATAAATGCATACAAGAAGCATATTAGTTCAACAATAAATATCGCTATTATAAATAATATAAAAACAATTCACAATTACTTTAAGGGCAAAAATCCCAACGTTTCCAACCACATAAAGTTCGTCATTTAATTATTCACTAATAAAAACAGTTTTACATTTAAAGTTAGATGTTTTTTCGTAATGCATATGACAATAGTCTTATACCGTTAGTATCATCAATGGTAATGTTAGTATTACCAATGCTTATAATAGCATTGTCTTGGAAAACTCTTTTCTTTTTACCTTGACATTGATAAAATTACGAAGATGTAATGTTGATTTTTGGAAGAAATCAAGAGAAGGAACTTATATGTGATACGACCCGGACTATTAATCTAGGACGAATCTGGAGAACGTAGCGGAAGACTTTAGGATACCAACACGTCAGCTAAAGAAGGGAATCAATCCGACTTGATAAACAATGAAAATACGAAAATCTAGACAATTAAATACCTAGAACAATGACACAAATTAAATAACACAATTCCAAAGGTATATGGGCTGAAAAGGAACGTGTATGGGGGCTGAAATTATGTAGGTTTTCGTGTGTGAGGCTAGTGAAGAAGGGCTTGGAGAGGATAGGTTATGATAAGGATCAAACGGACTTACGGATAGGATGATACGGCGTAGGACTTGACCTAGAACTTGTGGCTTGAAAAGAGGCGTGCGTTTGATGGATTGGTGGTTGACGTCGTGATGTTGGATGGATGGTGATTGTTGATGTGAATCACAACCCGATAGCCTCCTTGAATCTCGAACGTACCCAAGGATGAAATCTCTAAGCTGCTCTTCGATATTAGCAAGTACCCGTTAATCCCTCGAGTGAATTAAGGAATACCCTTGAATAAGACTTAAAGATGCTATCCTCTAAGAATGATGATTTATGACTAAATCAACAAAAGTTTTTATTTGATCAACCTAAGGATCGTGAGACAATTGAGAAAATAACTCTTTATTTCATGCAACGTCTAAAATAATAATGTGCAATGATTCCCCTATTTATAGGGCTAAAAGGCACGAAAATAATAAGGTTAAAAGGCCTAAAAATTGATCTAAAAGGGATCTCTAACTATACTAGGAAGATACCTAAACTAGAATTCTATTCAAGGTAGGAAATTGCCTTTAAATACAATTCTAGTCAAACCTATTTAATTATGGACGAAAATTACATCAATAATTAAATAAAAATATGAACTAAACTATAATCTAACATAATTAAATAAATACTATAGTCTAAATAAAATTCAATCCCTAATTAAATCAAATAAGGGACAAAAATTCCATGCAATGCGAATCTGTCATGCATGCTCAATTTGATGAGTTCTATCTTCATGCATTGCTCTTCAAATCTTGATCTCCAATCTTTAATTATTAACAAAGTAACAATCTTGGGATCCTTTAATGGCAGTTTTGAATGGACCGATTTGATGCTTGCCATGGTCTCATCATTCGCCTCCTCTTGAAAAGAATTCGTCCTCGAATTCGAACGGCCTGGATCGAAAACGAACACGAACTGATCATCAATCTCTTTTTGCTCAAGTTGCAACTTCATGGGATGATGCATGGATATAGGAACCACAATTAAGTCTGGTGGCACATCAATATCATGTGGAACATCTTTGACAACCTGTAGAATAGAGACATCACAAGAAAACGATTGACAAAAAATGTTAGAACTCGGCAATGTCTCTAAGTTCGCTGGTTCGAACTTCTTGTGATCTTTAACCATTGCTCCATTGATGTCAATCTCCTTTTTAGAACATGGTTGTAATTCCTCCAACTTTTCATTTACTTGAACTTTCTCAACTGCAACATTGATCTCCATTTCTTCTTCTTCACTCAAAGGTTGATCCGACTCTTCTAGATCAAGCTCTTCAACAACCTTCTCTTCTTCTTCAACATTCTCACAAGTTGCAACATCGATCAGTTCTTTAATAGATGCATCAACGGAAATTGTTACCTCGAAAGTAGAATCTTCTTTGATGGCAACGATCTCAGATGGTAACTCAATGTGGATCTTCTCTTGAATGTTGCTGGCTTGGCATGGCACCTCCATGACCGGTTGAACTGGTGATGCAGGCCGTGTAGGGGGTACATAGGTACGTAGAAACTCCTCAAATGACTCAAGTTGGTAACTCATGGTCGACTCTACTTGAACCTCTTCCTTTGACTTCATCTCTAGTTCCTCTAGCCATTTTTCTATCTGGATGGCATAATCTACCATGTCTTCCAACTCGTCGAAGCGGTACAATGCTACTCTTTCACGAATTGCCCTTCGTAGACCAGCTAGAAATCTATCCATGGTATCTTCTGGATATTCTTCTACATCAGCTCGTCTCATGGCTTCAATCAGTTTATTGTAGTAGTCATTTACACTTCGATCTCTTTGCCTAAGCTTGTATAGCTTTTCCTCCAACTCCCATTGGTAGTGGTCTGGAATGAAGCGTTTCCGCATCAAATCTTTCAACTCACGCCATGTGTTGATAGGTGGAAGGTGATCTCGATGGCATCAGTTCTGCTGTAATTCCCACCATGTTGCTGCGTAACCTTTAAACTTTGACGAAACTAGCTGCACTTTCTTTTTCTCGGGGAATTCATAGCACTCAAAAAGTTTGTCTACTTTGCGTTCTCAATCCAAATAGGTGTCGGGATAGTATAGACCTTCAAACTCAGGTATGATCATGTTGTTGTTGCGGTAGAGATGGCAAGAATTTGGTGTATAGGGAGTACGGGTGTATGGTGTATGAGTAGTGTATGGTGTATGGACCGGATGGTACATGGGTGCATATGTGTATGGTCTGGATGGTGTATATGAGTGTGAACAGATGGTGCATGTGGAATAAGATGAATTTTCGATCCCCTTGATGATAGTGGACGAAAATTTGTAGGAAGGAAGTGTATATGGAAGGTTTGGAAGGATTTGGATGGAAGAAAGCTAGAAAAGGAAAGAATTAGATGTATTTTTGAAGTTCCCAACTAGAATAGGAATCCAAAAATATATCCAAAAGTATGGAAGGTAAGAATTAGAAAGGATAAGGAAAAAGGGATTAGGTAATTTGGAAAGTGTTACACAATTGTGACACAATCTAAATATCCTAATTGAACTAGACTCTAAAAGGAAAGAACTAAAAATATATTACAACTCAAAAGGAAATTACCAAAATAAAAATAAAACTAGGAAGGAAAGTTCCAAAAATAAAATATAACTCTAAAAGAAATTACCAAAATAAAATAGAACTTTGGAAGGAAAGTTCCAAAAATAAAATATGACTCTAAAGGAAGTTACCAACTAAAGAACTATACTAGAAGGAAATTACCAAATAAGAAAAGACTCACAAGGTAATTACCAACTATAGAGAAGTACTAAAAGGAAAGCACCAAAATTAAAACAAGACTCAATAGGTAACACAATGAATATGCCTCTTTTCTTTTTTTTTTCTTTTTTTTTAATTTTCGGATTTTTTTATTTTTTTTTATTCGAACAATTTTTTTTTCGGTTTTCCTTTTTTTTAACCGATTTTTGTTTTTCTCTTTTTTTTCAATGTACCCTAGCTATTACAACTCAAAAGATTAGTAAGAAAATAAACGACACGTACGATGACACGTAGGATGAAACTTGACATGTCGGATTGAACCACGACCAGCAGAGCTGACGTGCTTTGATGCCAAAATATGATAAGACCCGGACTATTAATCTAGGACGAATCTGGAGAACGTAGCGGAAGACGTTAGGATACGAACACGTCAGCTAAAGAAGGGAATCAATCCGACTCGATAAATAATGAAAATACGAAAATCTAGACAATTAAATACCTAGAACAATGACACAAATTAAATAACACAATTCCAAAGGTATATGGGCTGAAAAGGAACGTGTATGGGGGCTGAAATTATGTAGGTTTTCGTGTGTGAGGCTAGTGAAGAAGGGCTTGGAGAGGATAGGTTATGATAAGGATCAAACGAACTTACGGATAGGATGATACGGCGTAGGACTTGACCTAGAACTTGTGGCTTGAAAAGAGGCGTGCGTTTGATGGATTGGTGGTTGACGTCGTGATGTTGGATGGATGGTGATTGTTGATGTGAATCACAACCCGATAGCCTCCTTGAATCTCGAACGTACCCAAGGATGAAATCTCTAAGCTGCTCTTCGATATTAGCAAGTACCCGTTAATCCCTCGAGTGAATTAAGGAATACCCTTGAATAAGACTTAAAGATGCTATCCTCTAAGAATGATGATTTATGAGTAAATCAACAAATTTTTTTGTTTGATCAACCTAAGGATCGTGAGACAATTGAGAAAATAACTCTTTATTTCATGCAACGTCTAAAATAATAATGTACAATGATTCCCCTATTTATAGGGCTAAAAGGCACGAAAATAATAAGGTTAAAAGGCCTAAAAATTGATCCAAAAGGGATCTCTAACTATACTAGGAAGATACCTAAACTAGAATTCTATTCAAGGTAGGAAATTGCCTTTAAATACAATTCTAGTCAAACCTATTTAATTATGGACGAAAATTACATCAATAATTAAATAAAAATCTGAACTAAACTATAGTCTAACATAATTAAATAAATACTATAGTCTAAATAAGATTCAATCCCTAATTAAATCAAATAAGGGACGAAAATTCCATGCAATGCGAATCTGTCATGCATGCTCAATTTGATTAGTTCTATCTTCATGCATTGCTCTTCAAATCTTGATCTCCAATCTTTAATTATTAACAAAGTAACAATCTTGGGATCCTTTAATGGCAGTTTTGAATGGACCGATTTGATGCTTGCCATGGTCTCATCAATATGCAAAGCCATGCATTAATTGCCATGCAGCAGTTTTCCCAAGTCATGTGCAACTATCAGAAGCTAAGGAATGTGTTTGCAGATTAGTTGCCACGTGGAAGCAGGTTGAGCAACACAAGGAAGGACATCATTCATCTTAGCTGTTAGCCATAGGATTAGAGGTGAATTAGATTGAGCTTATTAGTCGTCGATGTGATCTTGCGTTGATGGCAAGCATCGATGTGTATAAATAGTTAGAAACACAATCTGTATACTTGATTTGTGTTGAACTGAAGAAATGCTTGCTTACTGAAATAATAAACCCTAAATTCTTCTTAGCAAATATTGCTTTGTTTCTATTTATTTTACATGGTATCCAGAGCAACATCTGATTGATTCTTGATCAAACTGATATTATCTCTGATTCTATCGAGTATACCCTCTTGTGTTCGATCAAATGACTAAGAAAAACCAGGAGCAAATCAATGTCTCGTCACATTGCATTATTGAGAAGAAATAGCAAGATCAGGTGATAGGGATATGCAAGATGAAGGGATCTCTTTACATATTCCCTCAGATTGCTCCACAAACAGTCGTGGCAGGATCTGTTTCCAGTTCTCTTACTTTGCAAGACTTGCAGAGTTGCAGAATTTGTCATGAGGCCAAGCAGCAGATACAACTGTTTCCTATCTTGAATAGAAGAAGCTTGGTTCTATTTTTCTTAGTACATATGGATGTTTGGGGTCCCTGCAAGGAAGATTGTCTTTCAGACACCTCATATTTCCTTACTATAGTGGAAGATCATTTCAGGGCAACCTAGACATTATTGTTTAAGAGCAAAACTCAGGTCTGTCACATTGTTAGGAGGTTTCTTGTTATGGTTAAAACTCAATACCATAGCAATATTCAATATGTTAGAACTGATAATGGATCTGAATTTATAAACATACAGATGAATGAACTATTTGTTTCTAATGGTATTCAGCATCAAAGATCTTGTTCTTACTCTCCACAACAAAATAGGATAGTGGAAATGAAGCACAAATATCTCTTACAGGTAGCTAGGGCTCTTATGTTGCAAAGCAAACTACTTGGTGAATTTTGGTGCTATTCTATATTACATGCCACCTGGATATAGATTACCAAGTGCTGTCCTCAATTGACAATCCCCTATTGAATTACTTATTGGAATCTCACTTAATTTGTCAGTTTTACAACCTTTTGGTTGTCTAGCCTACAAATCAAAGTTATCTTCTCACAGAACCAAATTTGCTACTAGAACTTCTATGTATCTAGGTGTTTCTTCTAATCACAAAGGATATTTGTTATTTGATCTCACTTCCCATTCAGTTTGTGTCAGCAGGGATGTTGATTTTGTCCCAAAATATTTCCTCTACAAACCAAAAATAATGATTTTCTCTCTTTACCTTTCCATTCTTTTGATGATATTTTTAGTCCCTACCCATTAGTAATTCCTACTGTTTCCAATAATGATCATCATACCTTAGAAAAGTTTGTGTCAGAGTTTCAGAAGATGGCAGATACATCACCTGAGAAACATTATCTATCTGAATTCCATACTAATTCAGAACCTTCTTGTTCCCCTATACAGCAGGGAAATGGGGAACAACACCAGAATATCTCAGAAAGCAGAGATGTTATACTTGACAATTAAAGTACACAAGTTCTGAGGAAAAGCAACAGACAACATAAACCACCGTCATACTTGAAGGATTATGTTTGTCAAAGCTTAGTAAAAACTGATTATACACTAGTTACTTTTCCTTTCAGAATCTCCAGTTCCTTAAATCCTATTTATGCTGATTTTCTCATGAATGTTCAGTCCTTAAAGGAACCAACAAGTTATAAGGAGGCTTGTCAATTCAAGGAGTGGGAAGAGGCTATGACAAGAGAGCTTACTGCTCTGGAAGAGAATCACACTCGGGATATTATCGCATTACCTGCATGAAAGCATTCCATTGGTTCAAAATGGGTTTACAAGGTCAAATTGAAGTCAGATAGAACTGTTGAGAGATACAAGGCAAGGCTTGTGGCAAAGGGCTACAACCAAGAATACGGAATTGATTACACAGAAGTATTCTCTCCAGTTGCTAAGTTAGTTAAAGTAAGGATTTTCTTTGCTATAACTGCCCAATACTCTTGGTATATTCACCAAATAGACATAAACAATGCTTTCCTGCATGGACACCTAACATATGAGATCTACATGAAAATTCCACTGGGATATAGCAAGGGTAACCTTGGTGATGTCTGCAAACTCAAGATGAGCTTATATGGTCTAGCATTAAGGGAATGGAATGCTGAATTCAGTAAGGATTTACTTAGTTTAGGTTTCAAGCAATTTGAGAATGATAATTGTTTATTTACCAGAGGGTCAGGGTCTTCATTCATTGGTTTGTTAGTATATGTTGATGATATTCTTCTGTTAGGACCCTCTATTGATATCATTACATACATAAAGCAATCTCTCCATGATCAGTTTACTATTAAGGATCTTGGAGAGGCACAATACTTTCTTGGCATGGAGATAGCTAGATCTCAGTATTTACTTGTGCCAAAGAAAGTATATTCTGGATTTGTTGACTACAGTTGGTTTGATGGGTAGTAAACCAGTGCAAACACCATTTCCCCCTGGTCTATCACTTTCACACCAGAAAGGAGAGCCTTTAGACAGACCTGATGCTTACAGAAAGGTGATAGGAAAGCTGTTGTATCTCAACCTTACAAGACCTGATATAGCATTTGCGGTTCAACAACTTAGCCAGTTTGTTAATTCACCTACTAAGAGTCATTGGGATGCAACTATTCATGTACTTAGATATCTAAAAGGATCACCTTCATTGGGATTATTCTATTCATCATCTGCACAGTTTCATGTGGAAGGATATTGTGATGCTGATTGGGAAACTTGTGCACATACTAGAAGGTCTCTTTCAGGTTACTGTATATCATTGGGGAAATGTTTTATTTCTTGGAAGTGTAAAAAAAAATGACAATATCATTGTCTACAGCTGAGGCAGAGTATAGGAGCCTCAACTATACTGTTAGAGAGTTGCTGTCGGTTTCATACACTCTTCAAGATTTAGGTATTGCTGTTCCAACTCCCATTCAAGTTTTCTGTGATAACAAGGCATCAATACAAATTATGAAAAACCAGGTTTATCATGAGAGGACAAAGCATCTGGATCTTAACAGTCATTTTGCTCGATTTCATTATAGATCTGGATTCATTCTGTCTCTTTATGTTCCAACACAACTTTAGCTGGCAGACATATTTACAAAGTCTTTTGCAGGTCCACAATTCAAAGCATTACTCTCCAAACTCTTGCTCGATGATGTTCATCGGCTTGAGTGTGCGGGGGGATGTTGATTTTTGGAAGAAATCAAGAGAAGGAACTCAAATGCAAAGCCATGCAACAGTTTCCCCAAGTCATGTGCGACTATCAGAAGCTAATGAATGTGTTTGCAGATTAGTTGCCACGTGGAAGCAGACTGAGCAACAAAGGAAGGACCACATTCATCTTAGCTGTTAGCCGTAGGATTAGAGCTTAATTAGATTGAGCTTATTAGCCGTCAATGTATCTTGCGTTGATGGCAAGCATCTATGTGTATAAATAGTTAGAAACACAATCTGTAAACTTGATTTGTGTTGATGCTTGCTTACTGAAATAATAAACCCTAAATTCTTCTTAGCAAATATTGCTTCGTTTCTACTTATTTTACATGCAACCGCTTTTTTCATATGTTTCTTTTATTTATAGTAATGACATCGCTTTTTTTGATCAAATCTAGACCATCCAATATTAAAATTAAAGGGTGTGAATATATTGGATCCTAATTCACACACCATGGTTGATTCTGTCAGGAATCACTCCATATATACACACACAACTTTTCCTTTTCAATTCATTTTTGTAAGAGGGTTGTATGACGCCTAGGATCATAAATAAAAGTCATATAATTCGGCCATGGCGAAATTGTATTAATTAGTATAAATGTATGTTGACGTCGTGTCAGCGTTATTAGAAAGCAATTTGACCAAGCAAAGTTGAAAGGGAGGGTGTAGTGATGCACGATTTTGATCACACTCCAAAAGTGCATAAAAATTCCAAAGGTATTTTATCACTTTCAACAACAATTTTGATCACACTTCAAAAGTTCATAATAATTCCAATGGTATTTTATCACTTTTGGGTTACAATCAATCGATTTCAATACATTGCAACTTTAATTGATTTACTTTTCTGGTGGTGGTTAGGTTTTCTCTGTTCTACTATCTTCTATTATAGTAGAACAAATACTATCGTAAATTCATAGAATAAACATTATCCCGGAATTTTTGTTGATGATTTGTACATTTCATTACCACCTACTATCATAGATGTATTATATTTTACTTTTCCGGTCAACAGGAATGGACTTATAAATCAGGACGTTAGAGTTAGTGACCGCACAGGAGAGAGAGAGAGAGAGAGAGAGAGAGAGAGTTTCCTTCCCAATAAACTAATAATATAAATCTAATTTATAATTCGTAAATATAAAGCATTGAGCATCACATATGGATATTTTGTATTCCTTAAACAGACTTCTCATTATATATATAGGGAACAATGGATCACATCTAGACCATCTAATTAAATGATTTAATGATTGAGATTAATGTAATAGGTGATGATTGTCAAAAAATGCACCACCTTTCAATGAATTTGCAAATTAGACATCACTTTTCAAACGTTTCAATAAAGACACGACCTTTCATTTTGTAGCAAAATAGACATCCCCTTTCTTTTCCGGTCACCGGTAAAATGACGTGGCTTTATTTATTTCCTACGTGGACTATGATTCCTACGTGTACATGCCACGTCAATATTTATTTTTTAGTTAATTGCCAAAAAATGCACCATCTTTCAACGAATTTGCAAATTAGACACCACTTTTCAAAATGTTTCAATAATGACACAACCTTTTATTTTGTAGCAAAATAGACACCCCTAATTTATCACGAGACGTGGCTGCAGTTGAGGGTATTGACATGCTGATGTACAAAAAGCTCATGACAAATTAAATTCCATCAAGTCAAATTACAATAGATTTTACGCAAGATCGAATTAATTGGAGACACTCAGAATTGCTCTTGAATTAGAAGAGAAGGAGACATTCTGAATGTCACCAATTAAGGGTGTTTCTATTTGCAACACTAAATTATATAAGTAAAAAATAAATAATTATAAAATTACATAAATATCCTTATTAAATAAAAAATACAATAAAATCAATAATTAAATAAAATAAAATATTAAAAAGAAAAAAAAACATCTCTCCCCCTCCTGCATTTCCTCCCGCTGCCGGCAGTTCAGTGTCTCAGGCCTCATAGCCGCCTCCGGAGACAGTGCTGCTGCGCGGCGGAGAGCGGCGGCAGCAGCGAGGTTGGTGCATCCACCTCTCTCCCTAGCAGTGGTGTCGACAATTTCGAGAGGAGTGGCGGCGGAAACCAGTGGCCGAGGTTGGCGAAAACCAGTGGCGGCGGCGGAAAACAGTGGTGGTAGCAGCGAGGTTGGCGGCATCCACCCCTCCTTCTCTTCTAATTCAAGCAATTTTGAATGTCTCCAATTAATTCGATCTTGCGTAAAATCTATTGAATTTGACTTATGAAATTTAATTTTTCATGGGCTTTTTATACATCAGCATGCCAATACCCTCAATTGCAGCCACGTCTCGTGATAAATTAGGGGTGTTTATTTTGCTACAAAATGAAAGGTTATGTCATTATTGAAACGTTTTGAAAAGAGGTGTTTAATTTGCAAATTCGTTGAAAGGTGGTGCATTTTTTGGCAATTAACTAAAAATTAAATATTGACGTGGCAAGTACGCGTAGGAATCAAAATCCACGTAGGAAATAAATAAAGCCACGTCATTTTACCGGTGGCCGGAAAAGAAAGGGAGTGTCTATTTTGCTACAAAATGAAAGGTCGTGTCTTTATTGAAACGTTTGAAAAGTGGTGTCTAATTTGCAAATTTGTTGAAAGGTGATGCATTTTTTGGCAATTAACCCTTTTGTAAATAATAAGATAAAAAATAAAGAAGCGAGGTTGGCGGCATCCACCTCTCCTTCTCTTCTAATTCAAACAATTTTGAATGTCTCCAATTAATTTGATCTTGCGTAAAATCTATTAAATTTGACTTATGAAATTTAATTTGTCATGGACTTTTTATACATCAGCATGCCAATACCCTCAATTGCAGCTACGTCTCGTGATAAATTAGGGGTGTCTATTTTGCTACAAAATGAAAGGTTATGTCATTATTGAAACGTTTTGAAAAGAGGTGTTTAATTTGCAAATTCGTTGAAAGGTGGTGCATTTTTTGGCAATCAACTAAAAACTAAATATTGACGTGGCAAGTACGCGTAGGAATCATAGTCCACGTAGGAAATAAATAAAGTCACGTCATTTTACCGGTGGCCGGAAAAGAAAGGGGGTGTCTATTTTGCTACAAAATGAAAGGTCGTGTGTTTATTGAAACGTTTGAAAAGTGTTGTCTAATTTGTAAATTTGTTGAAAGGTGGGGGTAGCAGCGAGGTTGGCGGCATCCACCTCTCCTTCTCTTCTAATTCAAGAGCAATTCTGAGTGTTTCCAATTAATTCGATCTTGCGTAAAATCTATTGTAATTTGACTTGATGGAATTTAATTTGTCATGAGCTTTTTGTACATCAGCATGCCAATACCCTCAACTGCAGCCACGTCTCGTGATAAATTAGGGGTGTCTATTTTGCTACAAAATGAAAGGTTGTGTCATTATTGAAACGTTTTGAAAAGTGGTGTTTAATTTGTAAATTCGTTGAAAGGTGGTGCATTTTTTGGCAATTAACTAAAAACTAAATATTGACGTGGCAAGTACGCGTAGGAATCATAGTCCACGTAGGAAATAAATAAAGCCACGTTATTTTACCGGTGGTCGGAAAAGAAAGGGGGTGTCTATTTTGCTACAAAATGAAAGGTCGTGTCTTTATTGAAACGTTTGAAAAGTGGTGTCTAATTTGCAAATTTGTTGAAAGGTGATGCATTTTTTGGCAATTAACCCTTTTGTAAATAATAAGATAAAAAATAAAGAAAGAGGGGTTATTTTTGTCCAAACCTTTGAAATTGATGATGTTATCAATTAAAAAAAATATTAAAAACTTTAAACGACCATAACTTCCCCGTTTTCAATCAAATTGATGCAAAAAATATATCAAATTAAAAATCTCTTCCTGCTCTTAAATTTTTAGATGTCGGAAGGTCATGTTTAGATGAAAAATATGGACAAAAAATACAAAAAATAATTTTTTTACCATACCCAGGTTGTAATTGCTTTCGTCAGCATTATGATAACTTATCCTAACAAAATATTTGTCATATCCTAACATAATGTATTCGGTAAAAAAATATTTGTCATAGCACATAAATTTATTCGAATTTATTGAATCTCAATTATGGTTTATTTCATCTCAATTAGGGTTTATTCCATCTCGATTATTATTTATTCAATCTAATCATGATTAATAATTATTTTTTAATTTAATTTTTCATTTTTAGTTCCTAATTCATTATTAGGGTTTATTCCATCCAATTATGGTTTATAATGTACGTTGACAAAGTATTATCATATGCTAAAATAGTGTATGCATAGTGCTAAAGAAACATGATAATAATGCTAACATAATACATATATATATATTGTTATGATTTGTTCCCACTACTTTAGGGTTTATTACATCCAATAAGGGTCATTTCATCTAATTATATTTATTTCATCAAATTAGAGTTTCTTCCATTCAATTAGGGTTTTATTAAATCAAATTAGGTTTATAATTATTTCTTTAGAATATATTTTTTCACTAACAAATATTAGAAAACTTTAATTAGCACCATGATAATGCTTCGATAGCATGCTGATAATACTTCATTAGCATGATAATCCTGTTATCAAACACTCCATATTTTTTATAAGAATGACTGAATTATGTATGTTAATGCTCTAGCCCAAAAAACTATTCAAATATTACATAATTGCCACAAACTTTTCAATCAAATCTGGGCATTCGATTTGTACGAATTGTATGGTATGAGATGTGGTTCTAGTTTTCACACTAGGATTGATTTTCATCAAACCTATACCCTATATATGTAGGGCATGGTTAGCATGTGAATGTAGGCTTATGTGTAAATTGTGGACGAATCACATCAACTGATTAATTAAGATCAACGACTAGTATTAATTGAGTAAGAAAATATTTATGGATTCAATGATCTACTAAGATTTGTCAATCTTTGAAATTGACAGCGATGCCCTCTTCTCATCAAAATAAATAAAAAATTATTAACAATTAAATCGATCTTGACCCTCCCACTAACAATTTCAATGACTATGATTAGTCCATAAATTACACACTAGACCATTGTTCATAGATGAATTATTTCCTGTGTGTGTGTGTGTCATTTGGTTTGGTGGAATTGATAAATAAGATTGATTATATAGTATTGCATTGTTTAGATAAAAATAATTTTGTATTTGGATTGTTTGATTGTGATTTTAATGATTTAGAATTGATTGTCACTATTTTGTTTGCATTGGATAAATATGATAAGATTTAGGAGAATACCTAAATTTCTCTGTTCATAAGATTTTCCTTATTAGTTTAAATGAGGAGTCTTGTCTGAGATCATTTTACAAATCAAAATTCGTAAGATGGTCGATGCTCGAATCCAAACACAATCAAAGACCAATAAAATTACAAATGTTCCATTCAATATGATTTACAATCTGAATCTAAACTCATATTACAGATTTTGATCTATTAGACAATCTCATATAATTTTTTGACTAATTAAAATATTTAAATGATAATGATTAGGTAATTTTGAGTTTCGTCAATAATGGAATTAATGATATTAAATACCTTAATATTGGTTATCATCCTAATAGATAATAGGAGCTCGAGTCCATAATCAATACCCAACTCCATTCTTGCGAACCGAACAAATGATTGAACTGGATTGTTTAATCTATCGACCCTAATCAAGAAAACGAAATACGCCCACAATCAATTGAATAATTAAGTTAATTAATCTGGGAGAGTGTGTATATATTTCGTTCGTTAGATGATGTTGGGGCAATTAAGTTCGGTTGATTGGATAAAAAACACAGATTTTTCAAATCAAAACATTCAAACGATGGGGCCTAGACGGCTGGATTGGAGGAGGCTAGATATGAGCAATAAACAAACTTTATTTCCACTAAATCTCAATCAAATATTTAATTCACAAATAATCATAATTATTTGCGCATGACGTTTTGACGGTAGCTCTATATACACCTACAATAATGGGTTATCTTATGATTTGAGGTTTTTCAATATCTTTATAGAAACGACTCACAGATATCTTTATAGAGATCTCAATCAAATATTTTATTAATTCACAAATAATCATAATTGTTTGTGCACGACATTGTGACGGTAGCTCTATATACCTCAATCTAGAAAAAATATCTAAGACTCTCGAACTATCTGTGGGTCTCAGATGAGAACTAAAAGTATATATATAACATGGGGCCTAATTAAACCTTCAAATCGACGTTGATACGATTGAATTACTTGAATATATATGAATAATTATGGTGGAATCCTAAATCCTTATAAATCTTCGATTTGAAAGTTAATCTTCCAATTTTTTTTTTTTTTTGTGTTTATTCTAGTTGGTTTATATTTTCTTTGTTTAGTTTAATCATAAAATCCACTTTTTCATTAATCAAATAAAATTAAGATTAGAGGTGGTTTTTAGCGCAGCATGGGATCCGTGCAACACAAATCAGACGGCACATGTACCCACGCACTGCGCGTGGGATACATGCACCGATCATTTTTTTTTTCTGTTTTGATTTTTGATTTTTCAGTTTTTTGTTTTTGATTTTTTTATCCAAAAATTATATATCGTACAATGAAAGTGATTTAATTATTTGTATCCGACGATTCGTCCGACGCTAACATGTAGGCTTGTACACTGTGTTCAACAACTAATTTTTTTCTAAATAATTATATAGCCTAAAATGGAATAAATCAACTCTAAAATTATAATTAATAATTAATTAATTTTTTTTATTTCGGCGACTAGCACAGTGCACTCGTCCAACACTAACACGTGGGCTTGTGCACTTGGCTCGATAATTTTTTTTGAATTAAAGATAGATCCTAATTAAAATTAATAAACCTAAAAAACTACAAAAAAAACTAAATACCCCCTCGAAAAATAAAAATAGAAATTAAAACCTCCAAAAATCTCTAAACCATAAACCTCTAAACTCTAAATATTAATTGTAATGGAATCAATTCTAATTTGAATTAAATGAACTTATTAAAGAAAAGTAATATACTTGAAACTTTTAAAGCTACGGGGTCATACTTTTGGATGTTTAAATGATACTTTTTAGTATTACTGGTCATACTTTTTTTTGGCAAGATTTTGTTTTTTAAATGGGGGCAGGTCACCCACAAATTAGGTGGGTTGACCCTTGAAGTTGACCAAAGTTTGACCCTTTGTAGTAAGTAACTCAGTACATTGAGAAAATTTCAATTTTTTGGTCCCATAGGGCACACCTCTCTCCAATTTTGGTCCCAACATTATCTATTTTGGTTCCAAAAATTTTAAACTATCATTTTTAGTCACGTCGTGTCATTTTCTGTGAAAAATATTGTTGATTTTGGTCCCATTTTACTATCAATTTTGGTTCCAAAAGAACAATTTACCAAATCACTGCAACAATATATGGAGGGAAATTTGGGCAGTTTTGCCATTCTTTTGGAGGGAGATTTCACATGTTTGGAGCGAGAGTTGCCACCAATATACATCTATGTATACCTACTCACCAAACACAATAAACAACATATCCAAACACAATTACCAAGGCTACAAAATATAAGCAAGAGTCCTAAAGAGTCCTAAACATTTTCAGGAACATATATAATGCAGAAAACTAAAAAAAATAACAGATATAATCCAGAATGAATTTGTCAGGGACAAGGTCATTCTCAACAAAATATAGCGGAAGATACTACCCAAGTGGCCACGTTCAGGAACCTAAACAAAAACTGAATGCTTCAAAGAGCTATTAATTTATCAATTCCAATCATTGCAGTAATATGATAACAATATTGTGGACCACAGAAAGGAATGCCCGAGCCTAGAAATTGTTATTAAATCAGGAATTATGCAAAAAGCAATAGCATATAAATAATCATATTGCCATATGATATAGACTCAAAGTTGAGTATTTTGTACATGTCTTTTTGGTCGTTTTTAAGTCTTTTTTATAGAGTCTTAAGTCTAGTAGAGAGGTAAAGTGAAACAGGGAGGAAGAGATGTAAAATGATACAGATGGGCATAAAATGATGCTATCTGTGATGAAGGCGTAAAGGAAGGAGCCGAAGCTTGGAGAGTCTGTTGCAAATTCAATGCGAAAGTTCAGCTCCAATCACTCCAACAACTTGGATCCACGTCAGTAACCGTTCCTAAACATGGAGGAGTCGTCCGTTGTGAAGAGAAGGTGGAGAAGAAGGAGAGAGATGAAAATGATAAGGAGAGAGAAGAAGTGGCCGAGAAAACCGTACACCTTGGTGGAGAGTTGAAGAAGTCAATGCTGGATCGTGCCCCTGCGTGGGCTGAAATGGGCCGTTTATGGCAGTTCTAAACTCACTATAATACTTGATTTCCATTTTATTTTCATAGACATTCGCACATACAGTCAGGGAGGTAGATACACTTTAGTTATTTCCGTTCTTGTTTTATTATTTTAATTCAGGATATTCGACATTACTGTTGGCAATTTGCCCTCAGTCAATGCGCGAGTTATTTTTACCTTTTGTCTGGAGTTAGTTCCAGAAGTTAATCTAGTTTATTTCCTTTCGTTATGAGTTATCCAATTTTATTTGCTTTGTTTATAATTATGTTTTCCGGCTAAGTAGATAGTGTTCGAGTTGAGTGTGATAAGGATCGAGAGCAAAAATTATGCATAAGGCTAATCGGGCCTAATACACCTCGAGATGATTCCCAACTTCAACTTGGGAAAAATCCTGACATGACAATGAAGAGGCTATGTGACTGATCACTCGTAGTCAAACCCTTGTTGATGTATGTCACGGTGGAAGTAGTGGCGACCGAACCCTGATGAGCCACTAAGTGATAAATCGGGTATAGAAGCATAGAGACAATGAAGCCCGGAGATTGAAGTATAAATGGATATGGGCACAACGCTAAAGGGGTCCCATATACCAGCGTTGGGTTCTTCCAATCAAATGCTGCTATCCTTGCAAACACTTTGCATGACTCTCTTCATTGGGTCCCAGATAGTAAGGGTCTAAGAGTCGTCGACCGTATCGCTCTTAGTGTAAACCGTATGAAGAAATTGGGAGGGGGGTGTAAGGAGACCGTACCTGCTCCCTATAACCAAACGGTCTGAATGAGGTATTCATGTGTTTGTGCTCGGGATTGCATACAAAAGCTCAGTTCAAATTCACACTTGACTTGAACATTTTTTAATTATTATTTGATTCAGTTTACGTTTTAGTTTTAGTTTTGTTTTACACTAAGTTTGCAGGAACTAATTAGTGACAGTAATTCTCTCAAAGTTCCAAAAGGATACGCATTTGGATAGAAGAGTTATCACTCCTCGTGGGACGATATCCGTCTTCTGGCACTTACTAGCCGTTGAAGGGAAATTCAAGCATCTGTCGGGCTTTGCCCATAGGTGTAATTTTGCAAGCTAAATTACAGCGTGTCAAAATTTTACGCCATTGTTGGGGAGTGTAAGTGCACTTTTTCTATCCTATTCTTTCTCTTTTGGCCTTATTTGTGGTACGCACTAACTGCGCAGGCGAACTAGTCTACGATCCAGAGATAGAAAAAACAGCACGAAGAAGGTGGGCGCAAGCAAGGAGAAGTCTGGAAATGCCCATAAACCCAAATACACCATCTGAGACCTCAGAGGGAAGCTAGATATCTGACGGAGAAAGCAACACCAGTAGCACACACAAAGAAAAATATAACCCCTTCTTTTCTGAATCTGAAGAGGAGGAAATGGCAGCAAGAATACCAACACCTTCACTACCACCGCCTCAACCTACATTGAGACAACTCATATTCCCACAAGCCATGAACATGCAGCCATCTGGAATCACACTACCGCACTAGCCGAGAATTGGGAGTTGAGATCAAATTTCATCTCAATTCTGCCCAAATTCCACGACCACCATGGAGAAGACCCGCAAAGACATTTGCAGGACTTCAAAATGGCTTGCGGTACCCAGCGAAATAACATCGGAACCATGTTTGAATATATACGCTTACTCTCTTTTCCCTTTACATTACAGGACGGAGCAAGAGAATGGCTTTACACTATTCCAGCTGGGAGCGTGACCACTTGGAATGAGTTACAACAAAGGTTTCTGGAAAAGTACTTCTCCAACACAAGAGTACAAGCCATGAGAAAGAAAATCTCCACTGCCAAGGCTGGCACGAACGTAAGCTTCTACAATTATTAGAGACGTTTCAAGTAAATGCTCTCGAAATGCCCACTTTACTAAATACCTGCTCACGATTTGGGGCAATATTTTATTTCAGGTTTGCGAGTAGAGGACCGCAACCTACTCAATGCAGCTTGTGGGGGATCCATCCTCAACAAAAGAGCAAACGAAGCTATGCAATTGGTTAGAGAGATGGCTGAAGAAACTAGAGAGGATGTCTATGACAGGCCGCAAGCAGCTGCATTGGGAAAATCGATGTACACCCCAGAATCCGAGGTAAAGATCGATCAACTATTTAGAAAAATGGAGAAAATGATGATGCAATTATTAGCTAATACCTTGCGAATATATGGAGTATGCAGTATGATGGGGCACTACTCAGATCAATACCCGTAAATCCAAGAAGGAAGTGAGACTGTGAACATGGTTGATGAAGAGAATCGGTGGAGGAACGATCCATATGCCCAAAATTACAACCACAGGCAAAAATACCCAGAGTCACAGGCACATGCAGGTCCACCACGCAATATGCCCATATCCGGAGGACCAACTCTTGAAGACATGGTGAGGTAAATGGCAATAGAATCGGTCAACAGCCAGAAGCGCGCTGCTTCATTTGAGACGGAAACTAGAGCGGGACTAAATTATTTGGGTACACAAATCACCTAACTAAGTGAAGTGATCTCGCGGATAAAGAAAGGAAAGGACGTACTACCCTCACAGACCGAGCCTAACTTAAGAGCAGACGTGAATGCAATCTCACTCCGGGGAGGTAAGGAATTGGGTAAGACCTCACTGCAAGAGGAGAGTAAAAACGCCCTTAAAGATGCCACGCTAGGGAAGGCTAAAAAAGAACCAATAAAGGACAACCATGTTGAAGATCCAAAGACAATCATGGAGGTACCAGAGAAGAGAGAGATCATCATCCCACCACCATTCCTAGGAAGATTGGAGAAAAATAAGAAAGAAGCGGAGGATCGGAACTTGCTACAGATATTCAGAAAGGTGGAAGTCAATGTCCCTCTCCTGGACGCAATCAGACAGGTGCCCTGTTATGCCCATTTTCTGAAGGAATTATGCACTCGGAAGGTTCGATTCACAAAAGAAGCGCAGGTTTTCATGAGTGAGAATATCTCTGCCTTAATACAAAGGAAGCTTCCAAAGAAATACAGAGATCCTAGGATGTTCTTCATTCCCTGTGAGATTGGGGGCACAAAGATTGATCAAGCCATGCTCGACTTAGGGGATTCAATCAATGTCATACCCTTAACCGTCTTTGAAGAATTGAAACTGGGCAATTGAAAGAGACAAGGATGGTGATCCACCTAGCGGACAGATCCAGTGTATTCCTAGAAGGCATATTGGAAGATATGTTGATAAAAGTGAAGGACCTGATTTTTTCGGCAGACTTCTTCTATGTCTTGGATATGGACGTATCGAGCAAGAAAACTTCATGTATGCTGTTGGGCAGACCATTCATGAAAACATCACACACAAAAATTGATGTTGATAAAGGCACATTAACGTGAAAATTTGATAGAGACACCATCACTTTCAACATCATAGAAGCTATGAAGCATCCCACTGACACAGAAAGAATAAGCATGGTGGATATAATCGAGTCTCTAGCACAAACTGAAGGAGCAAGGATGCTTGCTAAAGACCCATTGGAATGGGTAATTGAGCACTATCAGGAAGATTGGGACATGGTAGATGAAAAAGATAAAGAAATTAAGGAAGCAATAATGCAGCTGTACAGTTTGGAGTCCTACCCAAATCCAAGGGGCAATTTGGATTTGCCCATGCTGGAATCATCTGAAAAAATGTTACGCTCTATCATTAAGCCTCCAAATTTAGAATTGAAGAAGCTGTCAGAGCATCTCAAGTGTGCCTATCTGAAAAAAGGAGAAAAGCTACCAATCGTCATCAACTCTGCGCTAACCATGGCACAAGAAACACGACTGATGGAATTGCTCAAAACGCACAAGGAGGCTATTGGATGGATACTAGCCGATATTAAAGGCATAAGCCTGTCTGTCTGCATGCACCACATTATGTTAGAATAAGGAGCCAAACCAGTCAGGGAGCTACAAAGGAAGCTAAATCCCATTATGAAATAGGTGGTCCTCAAGGAGATCTTAAAGCTACTCGATTTAGGAATCATATACTCTATATTAGATAGCGAATGGGTTAGTCCCGTTCATGTGGTCCCGAAGAAATTAGGGATTCAAGTCATTGAGAATGAAAATAAGGAGCTAATCCAAACTCGTCTCCAAATGGGTTGGAGGGTCTGCATCGACTACAGAAAGATCAATGCACTCACGAGAAAGGATCATTTCCCCTTGCCTTTCATTGACCAAATGTTGGAGTGGCTTCCGGGCAAATCGTACTTCTATTTTCTCGACGGGTATTTAGGGTATATACAAATCTATGTGGCACAAGATGATCAAGAGAAGACCACTTTGACATGCCCATTTAGAACATTCACATACCGACGCATGCCTTTTGGCCTGTGCAACGCTCCTGGAACTTTTCAGAGATGCATGATGAGAATTTTCTCAAATATGCTTGAAACGTGCATTGAGATCTTTATGGACGACTTCACTATTTATGAGGATCATTTTGATCAATGTCTTGCAAATTTGGAGAGGGTCCTGAAAAGATGTGTGGAGAAGGATCTCGTACTGAATTACGAGAAATGTCACTTCATGGTCCGAGAAGGAATGCTGTTGGGACACATGATCTCAGAACGAGGAGTTGAGGTGGACAGGGCAAAAGTGGACATCATAGCCAAATTGCCCTACCCCACCATTGTCAAACAAATCCGAGCATTCCTAGGACATGCGGGATTCTACCGAAGATTCATCAAGAATTTTGCCAAGATTGCTCAACCACTCACCCGACTCCTATAACAAGAAGTGGCCTTCGAATTTGATGAGGATTGTGATTGTTTCTGGTTTGTCCTACGCAACTACTTCGATCCGGACCCGTAAGAGGACGAGGTCGATTGTAGGACGGAGAGCTAACTCGAGTCGTGTCTCTCGAGGAAAGCTTCGTCTGGGCGATTATCTTTATAAGCTATAATTGCTAACATGCACATGGATTAAAATACAACCTAAACATTCTAAGCAAGGGTTAGATGGTTGGCTAAACTATCAAATAAAACAAGTAAAATTAACTAGCAACAACAACAATAACAAAGATTGATAAAATGATTAAGAAAAGGGCATTAGGGTGTAGATTCTCTCATTGGTTTATCCCCTAACATGATTCAAGTTGATTATGTTAATCCCGAACATACAATAGACCCCTTCAAGTGGTTTAACTTCACTTACTGTCATTGTCGATCCATTAAACCCCCATCGGCTATATCGTACTATCCATTAGGCTTATGTACCCAGTCCATCTATAGAAACCCGATTCACATAACATTGAAGGAACCTAAGTCGGGCTCTAGAATCTCCTCTAGGTCTTATCTAGAGCCTATCAATGCTAAGTAGTAGCCAATTTCTCAACATAAACGAGCACAATTCCAACAACAAGAAACCAACTATCACAAGCATGGATTGAACCTAAATCGATTATCTGCCCCCTAATGAACGGAATTAGCCCTTCATGCTTGAAACAACACAACAATCATACAAGTTCTTCATTTTAGAAATCAAAAGATAAATAAAACACAAGCTTCTATAATATTGTTTGTCTCGAGAGTTTTGGGACAAATCCCCACAAATAAGCTAAGTTAAGGAAAAAAATACCAAAAGGGAGGATCCTCGAGCAAGCCTAGCTTCCGCGGACAGCTTGAAGTCAGATTCCTCTTCTCATGCCTCTTCCTCAAGCTTGAGCTTCCTTGCCCCTTCTCCTCATCTTCTCTATCTCTGGAATGATGGTGTTGGTGGATGATGAAGTGTGAAGAAGTTGAGGGGGAAGTTGTCAATTTCCTCCTCTCCTTCAGTGTGTCAATGTGTGAATGAATCCCCCCTAATGGATTGGTGGTGAGAGATATATGAAATGGGGAGCTTTTTCCAAAGATATGTTCGGGAGTTGGGGGACAAGTTTAAGAGGGTAGTAATTAGGAGAATTAAATTCTAAACTCCTCCTATTATTTTAGGCTCCAAAAGTCCACTCCTATGTTACTTTTTCCAGCTGGCCATGTGGTGTAAAATGAAGGATTAAAGGCACGGTTAAAGGCTAGAACTGATAGGGAGGAGAGCAAACTGATCGCGGCCGAGAATTGATCAAAGGGCTAGAAAGACGCATGCCGGCACGGCACCATGCGCTCGTGCAAGTTAGGACACCGCGCGCTCACGACAGTTGGGCTCCCACGGAGGTGCTGTATCGTGGGTACTCGTGCGCGGCCGCAGGGTTTGTGCGCCGGCAGGGCCCTCAGTTGTGGCTCCGACTTTTCTCTTTAGTTTTGTTCATCAGTTGGCTTCTGGTTAGTTTTAGTCGGCCTTCATCAGTTGGAGATTTCAACTGATCCCATCAGTTGTGGTTCAAGTTCAGCTCCAGCATCTCTTGGCTCCAGTTTGAAATCTTCAATTCTCCTCCAGCTCAGCTCTTGGTTCTTCAGCTGTAGCTCCCATTCTTTAGCTGTAGGTCCAACTCATCAGTTTGACCCCAAAACTGATTAGTTCTAGGTGCGACTTAGGCTCGGCCATTAGTTTGAACCATCAGCGAGACCCTCGATCAGCGTAGCGAAGCGGGTGATTCCTGACCCATCAACAAGCTGGAGCTTCAGTTGGGAGCTTTTCCTCCTAGCCACTTTTTGGCCATAAGATCCTGCCTTTTGACATAAAAGCTTAAGTTTTATACAAACCTGGCCCAACTCACCAAAAGAGCAAACATGAAGGAAATAATACAAAAATTACATGAAAACACAGGAAAAACACATACTCAAGATATTAAATTCCTATGATAAAAAAGGATAAATATACACCAATCAGATTGCAAGGAGGCTTTTCAAGACCTTCAAAAGAAGTTAGTCTCATCTCCAATAATCCAACCACCCAATTGGGGCATGCCATTCGAAGTAATGTACGATGCAAGTGGTTATGCCGTCAGAGCAGTCCTTTGACAAAAATGAGGCAAAGAGAGCTACGTCATCTATTATGCCTCTAAGACACTGAATCCAACCCAGTGTAACTATTCAACCACCAAAAAGGAGTTATTGACGGTTGTTTTTGCTTTTAAGAAATTAAGATCCCATCTCCTAGGAGCTAAAGTGATTGTGTTCACTGATCATCCGGCTCTCAAATACCTTTTGGCGAAGAAAGAATCTAAGCTACGTCTCATTCGATGGATTCTACTATTTTAAGAATTCTATCTGGATATAAAAGACAAAACAAGAGCTGAAAATCTTGTCGCAGATAACCTTAGTAGACTCATGCATGGTGGAGAGCAAGGAAGAAATCATAGAAACATTCCCTGACAAGCACCTGTACCGGCTTGAGGGCACATTGGTAGTCGAACCATTGTATGCCAACATAGTCCTAATGACTCGACAATGTCCGATAGGCATGAGTGACCACCAGAAGAAAAAGTTGGTGAGAGAAAGCCTATTCTATGTTTGGGAAGACCTAACTCTGTGGAAGATTGGAGCTGACCAGGTCATAAGGAGATGTGTACCTGAAAATGAGATCAAGAGCATATTGAAATTCTGTCACACGGACGTTTACAGAGGACATTTTGGCCCAAGAAGAACTGCTCAGAAAATCTTAGATGGGGGATTCTACTGGTCCACCATTTTCAAAGATGTCTGTCTTTACTGCAAGAGTTGCAGAAACTGCCAAAGAACAGAGAATATATCCATCCGCGAGTCTATGCCCTTAATCCCCATTATGCCCGTTGAAATCTTCGATATCTGAGGAATTGACTTCATGAGACTTTTTCCCAAGTTCAGTGGAAATTTACACATAATCCTTGCAGTGGATTATGTATCAAAATGGGTGGAGGATAAGGCAACATGAACCAATGATGCAAGGACAGTGGTGAATTTCCTTAAGTCTAATGTGTTTTGTAGGCATGGAGTCCTCAATATACTGATTAGTCACCAAGGAACTCATTTCTGCAATATGGTCATAAAGAGGCTGCTGAACCAATATGGGGTCACGCACAGAATGACCACCACCTATCATCCCTAAGCAAATAGGCAAGCTGAAGTGTCCAATAGGGAGGTCAAAAACATCCTCGAAAAGGTGGTCAGTCCGAGAAGGAAAGATTGGAGCAATTATCTGGAGGATGCCTTATGGGCATATAACATAGCATTCAAGACTCCGATCGGAATGTCTCCATATCACCTAGTCTATGGAAAGCTATGTAATCTACCTGTGGGAATGGAACATAAAGCCTTTCGGGCAGTCCGTAAACTGAATGCCCACTTGAAGGTAGATGGAGTAGAAAGTAAACTCCAAACTCAAGAATTAGAGGAGCTAAGAGCAGACGCTTATGACAACGTTGTGATATACAAAGAAACGACAAAGAAGGTACATAATATGCTCATAAGGAGAAAGGAATTTGTAAAAGGGCAAAATGTGCTACTGTTCAATTCAAGGCTCTGTATCAACACTGGAAAACTGAAATCTAAGTGGATGAGACCCTTCATTATCCAAAACTAACTCCCAAGTAGAGCGGTGGACATCCTCAACCCAGAAGACAATGATACTTTCAGGGTGAACGGACAAAGGCTTAAGCCCTATTATAAGCACATGCGTGAAGAAGTGGTCGAAAGAGCCATGCTCATCGAACCCACTTACTAGTAAAGAGAAAGGCATAGTCGAGCTAATGACTATAAACAATAGCGTTGATCAGGAGAAAACTCGGTATTTTTATTGCTTTCATTTCGTTAAATTTTGTTTAAGTATGTATAGTGAGAACTAACTTGCAGAGGGCACAAGAAAGAAAGAGATATATTATGGGCACAACCAGGAATACAAGAGAAGTGGAGAAAAGCCTAAGTGTGTGTGGATGATAAAAGCGTAGCAGAGGAGAGAGAAAAATGATGTGAGAGCCGCTTCGACTCCCCATGCATACGTCAAATCAGAAGAGAGAGGATTTGAAATTCAAAAAATATTTTAATGTCTATCTTTCTATCTCTTAGTACGGATTTAAGCTTATCTCCACTAAATTTTCCCCAAATTTCTCAAGATCAAATCCTTCAAATCCCTAATCTCTTCCCCAAAAATCTCGCTGAACTCCAACTCATTGAAATTCAAAATTCATCTGATCACATAGAATCCTCTCACTCACCCTAGAATCATCAAGCATTCCATTCACTCCCAACACTCTCCAACGTTATGATGAGAACAAAAGGAGGCTAGACTAGTCGATCCATCGGGAAATCAACTCGCGGCTGAAAGAAGGCTGCCAACGAGACCCCAATGGAGACGCCACTCTAGTCACCGACCCCGTCTATCGAAGCTGGAACTTCATTCGCAGGAGGAGAACCTCTGAACATTCAACCTATCACCACCGTCCCCATCATGGAGAAGTCAATAACACCGAAAAAGAGAAAAGCTTTGGCGAAAGCTCCAAAGAAACCACCGGCCAAGAAGCCAAAGGTCCCAAAGGTCGATTTAGGCGTATTAGAGAAGAAAATCCTAGAAGCCCTTATCCAGAAGAGCCAGAAAGAACCAGAGCCATCCAAAAGCTTAGATCCCACACTAGCGGAACCACAACAAGAAACAGAGGTCGAACCAGAGACCGAGCCCGAGAAGGAGAAAAATGTGGAGGAGACGGAGAAAGATCAAGAAAGAGAAGAGGGCAAAGAGGATAAAACCATGGAAGATGCCTCAGAGAAGGAAAAAGGCGAAGAAAAGGAAGAAGAGAAAGAAGAGGAGGAAGCAAGAAAAAGGGCAGAGAAGGGAAAAGAAAAGGTAACCGAGGAGAAGGCTACTAAGAAGGAGGAAGAAGCGGGAACTGAGGAAGAAAGTGGGTCAGAGAAAGAAGAAGATGAGACTCAATCTGGAGAGTCCTAAAAAGCCCTCAACGAGGAGGAGAAAGCTAACAAGGCACAACCACAACAACCACCACCGAAGCCAGAAGCCACTTTAGGGAGAAGGGTTTCCCTTAGAAGTCAGGGTGCTAAGAAGGGCACAAAGAAAGGGAAGGAGGAAGCAAGCAAAGTGACGATAGAGAAATCCATATTGAAGCCAAAAAAGGGTCAGTTTCATGTTGTGCCCACAGTGAAGAGAAGGTTGGAACTGCAGAATGAGTCTACTGAGGAGAAATCCGGAGAAGAGACTATTGCGTCAGAAAGTAGTGAATCTGATGAACCCACCTAACCGCCAAAAGTTGAACCATCAGTAAAGTCGAAGAGAGAACCGATCAAACCCCAAACCTCAGCAAGAGCAGCTCCAGCAAAGCTAGAGAAAGTCGAGATTAGCGGCCAGGCAGAGCGAGAGAAATTGATGGACAAGAGGAAGCTTGTGCAACTCTATGCCCTAGATGAGACCACCCTGGAAGATTTGGGCTTAAAGGATGAAATACTCCAGTACTTAAAAAACATAAGGTGGAAGAAGGCATTGCAGTGGGTGGATAAATCTTATAAGGAGCTTTCTTGTGAATTTTTATTGACATACAGTTTCAAGCCTACGAAAGGCTATTTGCTGAATACGTCCGGGGTGATCAAGTTTTCGATACAAGGCATATAGTATAGCATGTCTATCACTGAACTAAATCTGCATTAGGGCATAGTCGGAGTGTCAGATCTTCAGAAGCAATGGTATAAGGAAGCCATGACACTAGCCTCAGAAACTTGGATGAAGAGCATTCAACACAAATGGGAGGAGATCGGAGGAATCGGCCCATTCAAGTCGGGAGCTACCAAAAGCAGGGAGATCAAAAATGTCGCTTTGCAGATTTGCTACAGATGGATCACCTACAACATCTATGTCCATAAAGATAGTACAGGACAAGTCACTCAGCAAGAGCTTTTCTTGTTGTGGTGCATGAAAAAAGGCAAGAAGGTGAACTTCAGTTTCACGGTGGCTCAACAATGGAAAATGAATGCCAGTAGCAAGACCGCCCCCTGTATCTTGATGGGCCCGTTCATCTTGAGGGTTTATGAAAGTGTAAGTGGAACCTCTCTCTCGTCCTCGAAATTCGAACTGTTGAACATGATAGAATACTTCAACCTAAATCGGCTTAAGTGATGGAAATTGGTCGAAGTAGGCAAAGATAACATCCCCTTCTTCTTATTGCCGGAAGCAAATCCGAGCACCTCTATCTATGACAGGACCGACGATGATAAGGACGGCGAACTACCCTCTGAAGGCTTACAGGAAGTGGAAAGGAAAGTTGATCGCCTGGAGAAAGCCTTAAGGAAGTTGCTAGACCACTACGAGTTAGAATACCCGTCTCACCCCTGAACACTTTGCTCCCTTTTTAGTAGTTAAGGTTTTGTTTTAGTTTTCTTTAGTTTTGTTGGTCTGTGAATATTTGTTGGTTATTACAGTTTCTTTGCTTAGTTGTTTGGAGTCGGGCAAATTCAACTCACACACTGATTATGCCCTCAAAGGCACATTGACAAGCAAGTGTGTGGAGAGAAATTTGCCCATGTGTATTTCGTGTCACAAGCATGATAGTCAATATTGTTTATGGGCGCATTTAGGTCAAACATGGATTGATAATGATTGGGATTAAACTTGCATATGAGAATGATAGATGAGATGAGTGAAACCATGCAAGTTTTGAGACTGCATTTCACATGCTATTTCTTTTCTGTGAGAATTAAAATTCTGTAATCATAATTAGACCTGTGTTTTTCTTTGTCTTATGTAAAACTGATCATTAATCCCGAACATACTTAGATGATTAAGACAATTTTCTTTCTCTTTTGGCCGCGACTATGAAAAAATACTTCCGTTGTTGCGATATTTGAGCTTGATTAATTTGTTTTCTAGCCCTTGGGTTTAAAATCTCTCTTTAAAGAGTAATCTGATGTGGGTCGAAATTATGTGCTTAGCTCAAAAATGTCAGCATGATTAAGGCCACAGTAAGAGCATGACCTGAAAAAGGGCAAATTTGTTGCTTCGCCCATATAAAAAAAAGAGAGAGAAAAGAAAGAAAAAGAAAGATCAGCAGAACAACTGAAAAAGAAAAACATATTTGATATTGTAACAGCCCGGTCCCTTAGGCGGTCATTTTTAATGGGGACGGGGTGTTAGGCGTAAAAGTCGAAGAAAATAGGTAGATTAATCAGAAATCCAGAGGGTATTTTTAGAATTAAACTAAGTTAGTGCCTCAAGAACTTAGGCAACTTAACTTTATGACTTGGAAGAACTATCGTTTTCAACGAATCAATAAGGGTCAAAGGATTCAATCGAGTCAAATGAATGCCATATCTTAGGCCAACCGAAATTTAAACAGAATCCAATGACAAATAGATAGGAATTTGACTCTTTAAATAAACAATACCTCATCATAGGTCACATCAACTAAGACCTATTAACAGGTCGGAGTCAAGTAAATCATATTGTCCAACCCATAGGATGAAAGTAAGAAATACAACTTAAGACTAACTAGAGATGAGCAGAATCATGCTTGGAAAGAAAAGCCTCTTCATAGGCGAATAACAACAACAAGCATGCAAGACCCATTCACAAGTCAACTGAAGCTGAACAGACACCGATATGTTCAACAATAGGACTTCTCAAATGACTCGGAATCAATAAAGGAACAACCGATATATCAAAAGAACATGCTTCAAAGACTTTATTGATAACTAGGATTCATAGCATTTAAAACATGCTAGTATCAAGAATCAAATTACACATATCAAGAATAAATACTAACATGAGAGTACTTAGCAGAAACATAGTGGAAGAAAATATATAACCATATAGAGCAACAAACTTGGAAACCTCAAACAAACCCACCAGCAGCACATCGCCGGCCTCATCATCTCAACCTGAAAACATTTGAAAAAGAGGGTGTGGGCACTAATGTACTCAGTGGGGTTTTATGAGAAAACTCTTGATAAACTTTAGAAATATCCAATTAATAACTGGCGGTATATGGAGAGCAAAACGCGAAAGCCCTCTCCATATCCGCAAAATCTTTTTCTTTCTTTTCCGGCGTCTTCCTTGGCTCAAACCTGTTGTCTATTGCACTCTTATGCTTGCTTTCAGATAGAAGAGGGGTTACCTCAAATATCCTCCCGAGTATGCGAAGGGATTACCCAACAATGACTCCCTTTAATCAAGATTCAACTTTGGTGACACAAGGGTCACAACCTGATAATGCAAATAAACTGTTCTTTGAGCTCGATAAACTGCTTACAACAGAAGCTATATCCTTTCTTAACTTCCTTCCTTACTTAACCTTAACCTTTCTTACTTACTTGACTTAGCTAGCAATACCAAGCCTAGAGCAATCATCTAAGGCTAATTCTTTATTTGAGCATGATCTCGGCCTATGAGGGATTTATAACTTACCCTAAAAGGCAATACTTAGCTAAATAAGCTTTAGCAAAATCCAACATTCTAATACGAGGAAATGAACGCGGATAAATATCGATTGCAATTAAAGCAATTCTAAACATCTCATGCTAGCAGAAATTGTATATAAACAATTCTAGCATATCTAAACATGTTTGAGAGCTCACTTAACTTATAATAACTTTCTTTACTTTATCAAACTCAAATAACAATTTAACATAATCATGCATAAAACTTCATTCCTTCATTTCCTTTTCTTGTACAGAGACTAAACAGGTAGAGCATAAAATACTTTTATTGGACATTTAACCTTTGCCATATCATGCTTCTAGAGCTTACTAGCTCAAACCTTATACTTAGTTTAGAACCACCCACCTCGATGACGAGCATCTCGATAACAAGCACGTAAACGAAGCAACGAGCTGAAAATTCTTCCTCGGGCCTCCTTGGGGTTCACCTTTTCTTATAAAAGTCGATCAACAACTTAGCGACCTTATTTGAGATCCTAACAAGAAATAGAAATGATATCTAAACACCCTCCCCATAACTATAACTTAAAACACGAGAATTTAAACGATTTAAATGCGCGAAATTATCGAAAACAGGTATGGAATTTCCGACTCAAAAGATCATGATTCTGAATGATCGGCCACTCTTACATCATAGATCTTCGAAAGAGCTTCGATTTGAGTATTCATGGGCCTCGTGATTCCAACTGAGGCGAAAGTTATGGCCTCCGCACGAAAACATGCCGGAGCTGCCTCGACACCATGCGCCGCGGCGGCAAGGTGCGCGCCGGCGGCCTCCATGCGCGCCGGCAGCCCTCCAGCGCGCCCGCGCACTCCTGGCTGAGGAGCAACCCCCGCTGCGGCAGGGTCCTGTTCCGCGGCGCCCCTCCTTGGCCGCGGAGGCTCCGCCGCCCTCCGCTTCTCTCTCTCAACTGGGGGT
The DNA here is from genome assembly GCA_026008535.1 of Perilla frutescens. Taxonomy (NCBI): domain Eukaryota; kingdom Viridiplantae; phylum Streptophyta; class Magnoliopsida; order Lamiales; family Lamiaceae; genus Perilla; species Perilla frutescens. The sequence goes on from BRKX01000019.1 coordinate 39,960,759, forward strand.
GCGCTCACGAAGAGCGCTTCCCTATCTTCTCTTTCTCTCTCTAAAATATCAGAGTGAGGATGGGATGAAAATACTGAAGGGGGAAGGCTGCTATTCATAGGAAAAATAGCGGCTTCCTCGAGAAGCTATTGCAGTGCAATAATACTGCTTCAAAAATATCGAGTTCGGTTAAAAGGCACTTTATTCGATGGCAAGGTCCAAATGACCTCATTCACAAAATCTGAAAATATCGAAAGGTTCGTTGGCTCGATTATTATTGAACAAACTTGACTCAGGGTAAAGGACGAGTCTTTTGAAGGAAGACGAGAAAATATTCTCTTTTCAAAAATAAAGCTACTATTTCATACAAGGGACAAATAAAATTCCCGAGCGTTCGATTGACCTCAGAATGAAAATCTGGGAATGCCAATGGATTCTTTGAGAAATTTCCTATAGGTTGGGCTTGAAAAAACAAGGCTCGGGTCAACACACGAGATTTCATAAATTTCTAACGATCACGCTCTTATGGAAAAACACTATTCATAACTTCTTTAAACGCTTTTTAAATCACCGGGAACTCAAACGACTTCAGATTTAAAATCTGAAAGCACCGGCATGCTCCTTGGGTCAACGCCTTCCAAACGCAACCAAAATTGACTATAACTGAGCTCGGATCGAAATTCTCAAAAAGACGATTTCACGAAAAACGACCCTAAAATCGCGGTTAACTACCAAAACATCCTTATCTAGGCTCCGATTAATTTCTTTAATTTTTTTAAATATATTCTAAAAACTTGGGGTTTTACAGATATCTCGTCTGCTAGAAAAAAAATCAAGAAATTATATGCTTTGGTCATAAATGATAACATCTGTGATGCATATTTTTCTGATTGAATGGGTGCATAAGGGATGCCAGCTCTGAATATGTCTTTATCTGCTTATCTGAATCTATATCCAAATTCTTCCTACCTCTGCATCATATGCCCCATTACAACCTGAATAAAGACCTTTTGATGAGCATGTTTGTTAATTAATATGGGTTGTTAAATTTAGGCCTTATGCAAACACTATGGTCTGATGTGATTACTAGAATTCTGAGCGCAAATACAACCCACTCATACATAGAGAGAAATTGAGCAGAGTGAATCCTATTCATCATTATATATTGTGACCATGTGCACTTTTAATTCCAATACCCATATCGTGTGTTAGCCCTAGTTACGCCCATAGTTAAAATGTCAATCGCATGCTTGCTTTCCTTTTGAGTCTGTTTTTATTCAGAGTTAGATTATTCTCATACTTGAGGACAAGTATAGTCCAAGTGTGTGGGGGTGATACAGACTCAAAGTTGAGTATTTTGTACATTTCTTTTTGGTCATTTTTAAGTCTTTTTTATAGAGTCTTGAGTCTGGTAGAGAGCTAAAGTGAAACAAGGAGGAAGAGATGTAAAAGGATCCAGTATGGGCATAAAACGATGTTATCTGCGATGAAGGCGTAAAGGAGGGAGCCGAAGTCTGGAGAGTCTGTTGCAAATTCAACGCGAAAGTTCAGCTCCAATCACTCCAACAACCTGGATCCATGTCAACAACCGTTCCTAAACATGGGAGAGTCATCCGTTTTGAAGATAAGGTGGAGAAGAAGAAGAGAGATGAAAAGCATAAAGACAGAGAAGAAGTGGCCGAGAAAACCACACAGCTTGGTGGAGAGTTGAAGAAGTCATTGCTAGATCGTGCCCCTACGTGGGCTGAAATGCCATTTGTGGCAGTTCTAAACTCACTATATATACTTGATTTCTATTTTATTTTCATAGACATTCACACATATAGTCAGGGAGGTAGATACAATTTAGTTATTTCCGTTCTTTTTTTATTGTTTTAATTCAGGATATTCGACATTACTATTGGTAATTTGCCCTTAGTCAATGCGCGAGTTGTTTTTGCCTTTTGACTGGAGTTGGTTCCAGAAGTTAATATAGTTTATTTCCTTTCGTTATGAGTTATCCAATTTTATTTGCTTTGTTTATAATTATGTTTTCTGGCTAAATAGATAGTGTTAAAGTTCAGTGTGATAAGGATCGAGAGTTACAAGTATGCATGAGGCTAATCGGGCGTAATATACCTCGAGATGATTCCCAACTTCAACTTGGGAAGAACGTTGACACGGCAATGGAGAGGCTATGTGGTTGATCACTCATAGTTAAACCCTTGTTGATGTATGTCAGGGTGGAAGTAGGGGCGACCGAACCCTGATGAGCCACTAAGTGATAAACCATGTACAGAAGCCTAGAGACGATGAAGCCCAGAGATTAAAGTATAGGTGGATATGGGCACATGGCCAAAGGGGTCCCATATGCCAGCGTTGGGTTCCTCCGATCAAATGTTGCTATCCTTGCAAACCCTTTGCATGACTCTCTTCATTGGGTCCCGGATAGTAAGGGTCTAAGAGTCGCCGACCGTATAGCTCTTAGTGTAAACTGTACGAAGGAATCAGGGGGTGTAAGGAGACCGTACCTGATCCCTATAACCAAATGGTCTGAATGAGGTATTCATGTGTTTGTGCTCGGGATTGCATACAAAAGCTCAGTCCGAATTCACACTTGACTTGAACATGTTTTAATTATTATTTGATTCAGTTTACGTTTTAGTTTTGTTTTACATTAAGTTTGCAGGAACAAATTAGTGTCAGTACTTCTCTCAAAGTTCTAAAAGGATACGCATTAGGATAGAAGAGGTATCACTCTTCGTGGGACGATATCCGTCTTCTGGTGTATACTAGCCGCTGGAGGCAAATTCAAGCATCTGTCGGGCTTTGCCCATAGGTGTAATTTTGCACGCTAAACGATGGCGTGTCACCATACAAATGTGATTATTCTTTACCAAACTGCACATTTGATTCCATACTCAAAGTTGTCAAGCGTTACTTAGCTTCCTCCATCCTTTGGGCCTTTTCCTTTATTTCTTCCTCCTGTTAATAATGCACATGAAACTAAATCGCATAATCTTCAAACAATCAATGCAGTCCAAGTATAATGATATACAAACTATTGTATAATTGCCTCTAGCAAAATGAAGATATATATCTATACAAAGATAGAGACAAAGACAGAGTAGAAAGAGTACCTCATACCTTTTCTACCCACAAGAGAATTCTTCTGTTAGAGCATCTTCTCTTGATTGTGTTTGATAATCTGTACGCTATTAAATATCAACACTTGTAATCTTCAAACAATCAAAGAAGTCCAAGTGTAATGATATATGAAAACTAATGTATAATTGTCTCTAGCAAAATTAAGATACTAATGTAAAGAGACAGAGAAAGAGAGCAATTCGCGCCTTTTATGCCAATGTATATGAGAATTGTTAATCAAATTCTTGAATCTAAAATTCCAAAAAATAAAGCAAAACTACTTTTCTGATTCTGTACTGCTATTCTGCAATGCATAACACTAGCCTGCAATAGACAACTAAATTTTCACAGTAACTACAAAACACACTGATATGAAATCCCCTAATCATTTGCATCCATTTTAACTATGTATCGGCTAAGAAAAACCCAATGAGCAACTCAAGAAGCAAGATTTTCACAACTAAATCTACCAATAAAATCTCCGCCACAACTTAAAACAAAATATCTTCATTATTAGGAATAAAGCAAGATTTTCAAAACTCAATTTACTAATACATGCATATTACTAAGATTTTGACTTACCCCGCCGCATCGAGTCTGAGGCAAGTGACAAAAGGTGATGACTGACGCACGGTCATTTCGCGCTCAAAATGAATTTGTATGCTCCTGTGCCCACAGCGAGCGTAGCTAGCTATTTGTAAGGGTCGATCCCACAGAGAGCTGATGTGATTCCACTTTCGAGTCACCAATCAAAAAGGGGGGTTTTGTGTTGTCACTGTACTGAAAGTAAATCTGCAAAAATAAACTAAAAAGACATATAGAGCGACTAAAATGCCCAAAAAATAAATCTAGCTACTCATGCTAGATGGAATTATAAAGACATAAAATAAAGCCATGATAAATAATAAAAACTTACTGGAATTGAATCAAAACTCGTCCAACTCCAACGCCGAACGTAAACAACATTAAATATAAATCCTAATCCCTGTGGGCATAAGGCCCCAGGTTGTCTTGCTGCCGAAGCAGCGTCTAACCTAAACTAATGGCGAAAATAAAAGTGTAGAAAATAATGGGGTACGAAGTTCTCCCTTTTCTAACTATCAAACTCGTATTTAAAAGAGTACAAAAGATCAAATAAAAATCCCCCAAAAAGGGGAAACTTCCATATCTGCCGGATTGCTGTGCCCCGCTGGACTCTGACTGGATAAGGAAACTTCCTTATCTGTTGGATCTCCTATGCCCACTGGACTCTGACTGGATAAGGAAACTTCCTTATCTGTTGGATGAATCCCGATATTTAAGGAATCTCATCCTTATCTTCCAAATTGTTGCCCAAGAGTCCATCTACGAACAAACTTTCCTTCTTCTATTCAGATTTCAATTCTGATAAAGCTCCAGCGCCAAATTTTATCTTCTTTCAACAGAATCCCGCTTTTTCCGGGAATGCTCTCTTCACTGCCTTCTCTGAATCTGCGCGAGTACTGTGGGCACGACATCTTCTGCTCAGGCTGATTTTTATCTGATATGCCCATTTCATCCATTTCAGTTTATTTGAAGGCCAAAACGCCTCTTTCGCCAGATTCGACTCTTAGAATGCCCAAACCACTTTCCTGGTTCTTTTCCGACATAAAGACACTAAAAAGGACATTTAGAGCGACTAAAATGCCCAGAAAAATGCGAAATAAATGGACTCATCACACCCACACACTTTAGTCATGATTGTCCTGAAGCATGGGGTACGAAGAACCCAGAAAAAGAAAAATAAAAGGGAAAGGAAAAGAAACAGACACGAAAGAAACAAAACATGCAACCTGTTAATCCGTGTGGGCATAGCGTTTCAACTACCAATTTTTCCAATTAACTGCGTAATCAGCATGCCCTAGCAAGTTAAAATTGAATTGAGCGTAAAGTTCCTCCCACACTCTCTTCACACAGTGTTTAGGCTTAGTGTTTACACTCAAATTCAGTCATTCCATACTTATTCATTCCATAAGCTTGCTAGCGCTCTTTCTTCAATTTCATTAAGTGGAAAAAATGCATACGTATCAAAAGGACTTTCATGGACTGTAATGGAGCATTTTAGGTAAGGTGGGGTTCTATAGGTACTGAGCTCAAACTCTCAGGAGCGTTTACTGGACATAACACCAACTTTTTTCTTACTTCCTCATGCCCTCATTCACTATTCAGATTACGAATTTTTCATTAGTGTGGGCATTCTGAACATTCAGACTAGGGGAAAACTTTTTTTTTTCTTTTTTTTTCGTTCTCCCTATCTTTTTTTATTGCATTTTCATTTTCTTCAAAACCATCCAGAGACTCCTTCTACTTCTGGTTTTTGTAATGCCCTGGCTTTATATAGTGAGGTATATCAACAAAACTGCCAGGGCATTTTATTAGCTCAAAAGGGCTGCAAAGCTGTGTCAAAGGTTGGTTTTTTATTTGGCTTAGTGGGCTCAAGCAAGAAAATGCCTAAATCATCTACACATGTATTTTAAACTTTCTGATTTTAAAGTAGAGCAAAAGCAAGTTCTAGAAATTCTAAGCACATAATGTACACACATGAAAAGAGAATGCTGTAAAATGGGCATAATAGCACAAGCTCAAATCTCACCAGGTTAATGCTCAACTCATTCATCATTCCTGCTTTTAGTGTGGGCATGCTGACTCGATTAGAAATTTTATCAACATTCACAACCAGAAACTAGTGCCCCCAAAAATTTCACAGAAAGCATGCTTGACTCAAAACGACCCACCAACACACTTTGCACGAGGCAAAGTGTTGAAACAGACATCAATAACAAAAAAAATAAAAAAAAAATAAAAATGACAACCCCTAATGCCCCCCACCCACACACTTTGCTTGAGGCAAAGTGGGTAGAATAAGAGCGACACCTAAAAACTGAAAATAAAAGAACATAAAAATAAAAGAAAAGGAATTGAACTAGGTTAGTTCGGGGCGGATGCCGGGTAAGTGAACCCAATATGTTTGAAATATGCAGTGAGGGTTTGCTTAAACTTGCTCAAGCAGCCATCAATAGTCTGATACAGGGCATTCTCAATGTTATCCAGCCTCTTCATGGTCATTCTGGCAGCAATCACTCCTTGTTGTGCCCTTTCTCCTGGTGTCTTCCTGCTTGTTCCTGTAGAAACTGAAAACAGAATGCTCGAAGGGTATGCCCTCGGCACAAAATGAATAAGGTTGCCTTCTCATCCTCAACTACTTCTGTCATTTTTTTTTTCAAGCAGATACTAGAAAACTCTCCAAATCTAGTTTGATAAATCAGAAAAAAAAAATTACTAAAAATAATAAAATAAACTATAAAAAAAAAACCTGGGTTGCCTCCCAGTAGCGCCCTAGTTACTGTCATGGGCACGACACTCCTCTGTTCAGATACTACTGGGCTCTGCGAGCCATACTGCTCTTTCTTCAGGATCGGTGTGCCCTAGGTAAGGTTTCAGTCTGTGCCCATTTACTTTGAAATGTCTTCCTGTTTTTGGATTTTTCACTTCTACTAGCGCATTAGGAAATTCAGTATGCACTTCAAATGGCCCGACCCATTTTGTCTTTAGACTTCCTCCCATGATCTTGAATCTTGAATGATAAAGAAATACTTGTTGTCCCAGAGTGAACATTTTCCATTTAACAACCTGATCATGGAGTCCTTTCATTCTTTCTTCATAGATAATATCATCATCATAGACTTCCATGCCCGTTTCTTCTACTTTTTCAGTCTGGAACTTTTTGTTGTGCTCAACTTGCTCTCCATTAAGCTTCTGAATGCCCCATGGTGGCTTGTGTTCCAACTTCGGTGTTGGCATAATAGAAGGCAACATTCTGTCACTATCGCTTCTTATGGGCACATTGTAATCCAATACTCCTGGTGGCATCTCCTTAAGTGAATGAAGCATCTTAACTGCATCTTGAATGTCATCATCTTCATCAAGGGCATTTTGATCAGTCAGTCCTTCCTGTAATGCTCTTTCCAGAGGTTCTCGATTGCTCATCATTGAGAGAGTAGGTTGGGATGGTGCATCAAAGAGATCCACAAAATTCACATTTTCCGTATCAGGTGGGTGCTTCATGGCTTCGAAAATGTTGAATGTAACCTTTTCTCCATCAAATTCGCATGTCAGTGTGCCCTTGTCGACATCAATTTGTGTGCGAGCTGTTTTCATGAAAGGTCTCCCTAGCAAAAGAATTGATGATCTCGTTGATGTGCCCATATCAAGCACATAGAAATCCACTGGGAATATCATCTCGTCCACCTTAACTAGCACATCTTCGATCAGCCCATCAGGATACACATTTGACCTGTCTGCCAACTGAATGACCACGCAAGTTGGTTGCAGAGGTCCCAACTTCAATTCATTAAAAATTGATAGGGGCATGATGTTGATTGATGCCCCCAGATCTAGCATGGCCTTTTCGACTTTTTTTTCTCCAATGATGCACGGTATTGTGAACATGCCTGGATCATCACACTTTTTTGGCATTTTCTTCTGAATTACACCTGACACATTCTCTCCCACAAGGAACTTAGCATCATCTTTAAACCGTATCTTTCTGGTGCACAACTTTTTCAGAAACTGGGCATATCACGGAACTTGTTTAATGGATTCAATTAGTGGAATGTTGATTTCCACCTTAGTGAAGACTTTCAGCATCTCACTCATCTCTTCTTCCTTCCTATTTTGTGCCAATCTACCTGGAAAAGGAGGTTTTCTTACAATTTTCAGTTTCTCTCGAATGGGCTCCAGAGTAGGCTGACTGACTTCTTGTGCCCCATTCTTCGATGATTGTTCTCTTCTTGTGGGCACATCATTTTCCATTTCAACTGAGCAGACCTCTTTTGGTGAATCCTTCACACTCTTCAAGGTCACCGCATTAACTTGTTCATGAGGGTTCTCCACTTGGGATGGAAGTTTACCAATTTTTATTTCCAATCTGTGAACCGTTTGGGCTAATTGAGCAATTTGTTTACTCATATGTGCAAAGTCCGCTCTTGTCTCTTGCTTAAATTTTTCATTCTTTTGCGCAGCCTTCACGTTTTCTTCTGCCAAGACTTGGACTAAATCTTCCAACCTCGATCTCTTTTTTTCTTCTGGTGGTGGAGGTCGCGTGGGTGGAGTATCTTCAAACCTTCTCCATCTGAAATCCTCATGGTCTCGCCAACCTAAATTGAATGTTTCAGAGTGAGGATCATATCTCCACTGATGGTTGCTGTGCTCTTCCACATCATTAACTTTCTGTATCTTCTCCTGCATTGGGCATTCGACGGTAAAATGAAGCACACTTTTACACACCCCACATGGTCTGGGATTTCTTCCTGTGATTGCTACTGTAACAGCCTTTCCAATTCGTTCACATAGCTTTTCAATTATGCTATCATCACTGGATGATTTCCCAAACGCATTTACGCTTCTTGTGCCCTCTCCACCAAAATCTCGGTTGTCTTCAGCCATCTCGGTCAGAATTCTAAAGGCTTCAGTTGGTCGCTTATTCAATATGGACCCTCCACAAGATGCATTAACAATCGTCCTTTCATGTGGCCTCAAACCTCCAACAAAGTGTTGGATCAGATCATGATCAGTTATCTGGTGCTGTGGGCATTTCGCCAGCATATTTTGGAAACGATCCCAATAATCATAGAAACTCTCGTTCGTGCCCATTTTCAGACTTTCGATCCTTCTTCTCATCTCCTGCACTCTGGAAGCTGGGAAATACTTCTCCAAAATTTTTTGTTGAAGTTCCCCCCATGTGGTCACACTACCAGTCGGCAGAGTGTACAACCAGTCCCGTGCCCCATCCTGTAGACTAAAAGGGAATGAAACTAGTCGAACATACTCTTCTCTTCCATGATCTGATGGTTGAGTTTGGCAAACCATCTCAAAATCTTGCAAATGCCTTTGAGGGTCCTCTCCAGTGATCCCATGAAATTTAGGCAAGATTTGGATGAAGCTTGCTTGCAGATCCCATGTCTGCGTGACTGCTGGGATCGTAATGCCCATTGGGCGAAGATTCATGTTAGTCGGAAAGAATAAATATCTCAAAGTTCTTCCTTCAGCGGCCATATTATCAGTGTGGCCGTTCTCAAATTGTTCTTCCTCCTCGTGCCCTGCTTCTTCTCGATCTTCTGGTGGTGGTGTTGGCTCATGAGGTTTGTTCACAGCTCGGCGTGCCCTCTTCGCTGCTGCTCTATTCTTCCTCGAAGTTTTCTCTATCTCCGGATCGTACAATAAGATTTTTACTTGAAGAAGTCCTGGGCATCAACTTCCAGGCACACCAGCTTGGAAAGTAAAATCACTGGAAATCAGCTCCCCGGCAACGGCGCCAATTTTGACGCGCGGTCGTTTCGCGCTCAAAATGAATTTGTATGCTCCTATGCCCACAGTGAGCGTAGCTAGCTATTTGTAAAGGTCAATCCCACAGAGAGCTGATGTGATTCCACTTTCGAGTCACCAATCAAAAAGGGGGGTTTTGTGTTGTCACTGTACTGAAAGTAAATCTGCAAAAATAAACTAAAAAGAATATCAAATAAACTAGATTCCAATTTAACTCACACTCACTCGATCATGGGCACACTGATTTTCCTGTATGACTGAATCACCTAGTTATGGAGATCGGATTCCTCACTGCATCTCCTCATTCATCCTTTCGGTTTAGATTTAAAAGTGATTCCTTGTCAATTAAATCCCTAACATACCACCCACCTCCCGGTTCCCCTAAGAGATGTAAATGATATGAAGCATTGTGCCTCTAGACGAACCCAAGTTTGTTGTGTTTACTGATTCCTCGTGTGCCCACAACAACCCACCAAGTTCCCAGCTACTATCGAATTAACACACAGTCACGATTTACTAATTCTTTTAGCCTTAGAATGCCCATTACGACTAAAGAGTGATCAGCCACATTAGTCATATTAAACACGCTTTTTTCTAGCATTGGAACAAAACTTGGCAGAAACTCATTCGTACAGTAAAATGCCCACAAGGCCTCACCAGTTTTAAGTGTGTGTTAAATCTTCATCTTTGTTCAACCCGGAATATAAATCTAGCTACTCATGCTAGATGGAATTATAAAGACATAAAATAAAGACATGATAAATAATAAAAACTTACTGGAATTGAATGAAAACTCGTCCAACTCCAACGCCGAACGTAAACAATATTAAATATAAATCCTAATCCCTATGGGCATAAGGCCCCAGGTTGTCTTGCTGCCGAAGCAGCGTCTAACCTAAACTAATGGCGAAAATAAAAGTGTAGAAAATAATGGGGTACGAAGTTCTCCCTTTTCTAACTATCAAACTCGTATTTAAAAGAGTACAAAAGATCAAATAAAAACCCCCAAAAAGGGGAAACTTCCATATCTGCCGGATTGCTGTGCCCCGCTGGACTCTGACTGGATAAGGAAACTTCCTTATCTGCTGGATCTCCTATGCCCACTGGACTCTGACTGGATAAGGAAACTTCCTTATCTGTTGGATGAATCCCGATATTTAAGGAATCTCATCCTTATCTTCCAAATTGTTGCCCAAGAGTCCATCTACGAACAAACTTTTCTTCTTCTATTCAGATTTCAATTCTGATAAAGCTCCAGCGCCAAATTTTATCTTCTTTCAACAGAATCCTGCTTTTTCCGGGAATGCCCTCTTCACTGCCTTCTCTGAATCTGCGCAAGTACTGTGGGCACGACATCTTCTGCTCAGGTTGATTTTTATCTGATATGCCCATTTCATCCATTTCAGTTTATTTGAAGGCCAAAACGCCTCTTTCGCCAGATTCGACTCTCAGAATGCCCAAACCACTTTCCTGGTTCTTTTCCGATATAAAGACACTAAAAAGGACATTTAGAGCGACTAAAATGCCCAGAAAAATGCGAAATAAATGGACTCATCAATGACGAGAAGCAATCTAGTGGCTTTTGTATCAACTGAGCCGTTGATCATTGTTGTGAAGAATTTTGAGGTGTTGCTGCTACATCAAAGCTGATGAAGGTGATAGGAGTCTATGCATGTGTTTGCTATTGAGACTTGCATTGCATGCATGGGAATTTAGCTCAAAATCTATGTGTTATCTCCACGTGCCATTATATCTAATACTTGCATGCAGGACCACTCCTTAACTGATGCGTGCGTTGATGTCGATCTCTCTTTCACAAGGATCAAGCTTTGTAGTTGTCAGATCTAATAGCTTAGTTAGCAAGCTAATTGTGTATATAATTAAGAAATAACACACTCTTTGTACTTGATTTTGTGAGAAATAAAAAAACTGAATTTCAGATTTAGCAAAAAAAGCTTTGCTTCAATACATATGAAATTCTACATGGTATCTAGAGCAAGGTTAATAGATCTATACTGATCCTATTTAATCAAATTGATTGATTGTTTTCGACATTCAAAATGATGAAGAAGAATCAACATTTCTCATGGTGACAAGCTCATGAGGAAGAATTAGGATTTATGGCTAAAGCACCTCCACTCAAACATGGTGAACACAGTGGTGTTGGCGATGCAAGAAGGAATGTAATATGTTCAAACACAGATTCAAATCAGCAGCTAAATGTGAACAACAACAACGGGAGAGGTGAAAGTTTCCTGATTGGATATGCTCGAAATGAGGTTAATACTAATCGAATCCTAGCAAATGATAAACTTTATATTGCGCCGAGCGAACATCCTGGTATGTTTCTTACTATAGACTATTGGGGTTTTTTCGAATTGTACCCTACAGGATCTAACCTGATGTTCATTAATTCTACAACATGCAAATCATATTTTATGTATGATTCTAATTATTACCTATGTTGAATTAGCATGCAAGTAAATCGATTCTAACGTAGCAAAAAATATAGAACTGATAAAGTACTTACATTGCGTAGTTGGGTTACAGAAGGGATTAAAGGTCTAATCAAATTTTTGGAGATGAACACAATCGACGCCCTCTCCTCCAAGGTGGTGTTCAAACAACTGCAAGCAAGATATTCCACTCCTTGATCTTCTTCTGTATTCCCGAACATTGTTTAAACGCAGGATGTGGACTGCAGACTACTAAACTGTGTGGGAACCCTAGGGAATTAAGAGAGCGTGAAAGGGGACTGTATAGTTGTTATAAATTTCATGCCCCCCTGATTGATAAAATATTGACTACCCGCAAGTGCACGGTGTAGTTGTGTACAATGATGAGTAAGGTCGTATTTCACAGAGACTAATGGTAAATTTATGTGATGAGATCGTGCAAAGCAATAAAGATGATGATCCGGAGCTGCAGTTTAGAGGTCCAATGACGCATTTGCGAGAAAAGAAGTTGAAAGCTTATTTACAAGCTTCTATTCGTCGTAAATTCGAGTTGCATGATGATGAAGTTTCGAGAAGCCCAAGATTAATCACCATGCTATCCATTGATGATGAAGAAGGAAGCATGAAGACGTGAGAAGAAGAATCACGCCATTTGGACGTGTGCATGAAGAGTTCTACGCGTTTGCATGGCAATCCGACAAGTTGCTGTTTTTCATGCAAATGTGGCAGATATATTACACTGCATGGACCGAATTAATTCCTAACTTAATTCAACCCATGGACGTGTGATTATGGGTCCAAGATGGCGAGTTTTGCAAGCCCAAAGATAGTTAGGATTTATCTATATCTAGTTAGATTTTTGTTATCTTATTTTTGGTATCTTTTGATTCTATCCTAGTTTGACTAGAATTAGTCTATTTTCGAATTCCTTAGTTGTTTAGATCAGATTTTCATGTCCTATAGTTTAGTATAAATAGGACATCCATTTGTTACATTAAAAGTTAGACAATTGCAAGAATTCAAGAAGTTATTTCTCTTTGTCTCCAGATCTTTTGTTGATCGAAAATTACACCAACAATTCTATTGATTTAGCAAACCAATAGTCTTATTTAGGTTCTTCAGGGTATAATTAAGTACTTGGGAGAATTGCTATCCGGAGAAGTTAGACGTGCGCGTTCGAGTTATTCAACACGGGTTCGCCGATCCTAGCCAATCCTTCTACCCTCATTGCCGCTGAGTTTCCTACCTCCACCGCCGACGTCTGCCACCTTGCTAGCCATCACCACCGTGATTCCAGCCACCACCGTGTCCCCTTCGTGTTAGTCATCGAGTCCTTGTTCGTCGTCCGTATTCCTAGTAAGTTCTATATCCGTTCGAGTCCTAATTTGTCCTCTATATTTTCGGTCCTACTCGCCCTCTTCTATTCTTCTTGGTTTGGTGTTTTACTTGGTATTGTCATTATCTAGGGTCTCAGGTATCGTATTAATTCAGTTCGTTATTGCATATTTTTGAGTCTATTTGTTCGTATAGTTGAGTTGTAATTTAATTCATTGTTCGTGTCGTATTGTTCCCTTACGCATCCGACATTGTTCCGTTCCTTAGCTTCCCCATATTTCGTCCGTGTCGTGTCCCATAGGTCCCGGGTCACATCATAAATTGGTATCAAGAGCCACGTCGATTTCTATCGTTCGTGGTTCAATACGTTGTTTTTTGTTTGTCTTATCGTTTTGAGTCTTTCGAGTTGTAATATTTGCATTGTTCATTGAAAAAAAAAGGAGAAAATAGTAGAGGGATCGAATCCTTACAGCATAAAAAAAATCGTCAAAAAAAAAATGAAATTCAGTTTGATTATTGTGTTTTTGATCTTAATTCCTTGTTTTTAGATTTGTTTCCATATATTTAGGGATTCTTAGATTGTGTTTACATTGGTCGAACTTATCCAAAAGTATTTTACCTTATCTACTAGATTTGTTTCCTTGTTTAGATTTTTTTCCATCCTTATCTATATCCATTCTAGATCTTCCATATATATCTTCAATATTTTCGATTCCTAGCATCTATAGGGTTTGAAAATTGCATTCCATTTACACATACACCCGGTTCACCTTATACACCACATAGTCCATACACCCGTACACCCGTACACCATACACCCGTACACCCGTGGTCCATATACACCATCTACCTGAAATACTCATTCCACACGCCTACTTCTACTCTTAGCAACCTTCCGGCTTGATGCTATCCGTTGGAGCTTGAAGAAGACCAAGAGGAGCTAGTCAAGAGGATATTGTTTTCGATCAGCCCACTCCCATATTCATTCACACACGTGCACCACATCATTGAGAGACATCCATGAGGAGAAAAATCAAGAGTGATATACATGAGCGTTTGTGAGGAATTGTGAGGTCCCATACCACTTTTTCTTCACGTTTGTTCATTTTGCAGGTACAATGAAGAAAGGTACCAACAAAGAGGCATCTACTCTACCTCTTAAGGAGCCTAGATCGCCAACCACACCAGGTGAGCAGACCTACTCGTTCGAGCCACCCTGGGATCCGAAGTACCAATATGTAGCTCTAGTCAGCCATTTTGAGCGCCAGAATCGTCTACTGAGGGACGAACTTGGCAACCAAGTAGCTGAGTTGCAAGAGGAGCTTGCACGACTCAGAACACATTCGACTGCGTCCCAGACAGTCCAAGGAGAACTTGAGAGGCATCCCGAGCCTCAAACTGATGCAACGAGGCAACCTGAGCCTCAAATCAATACAGAGAGGCAACCCGCGCCTTAAGATGGTACAGAGAGGTGACCCGAGCCTCAAGTTGAGGTACATAGGCAACGTCAGCCCCTGAGGAACATCCCACAGCTGCCTCCTGTTCAGCAAGTTGATCAAAGGCCGCTCCGAGAGCCCACCTTTGAAGAGGACTATGATTATGGATACGAGTCCTATGCAGCCAGTGGTTATGAAGCTGATCATACACCACAAGGGCATCGAGGACGCCATGGCTGACCCCGAGGTCCCTATAGATATGCTCATTACCATGATGATGATGATGGTAGGCTCAACAACGTCAAGACGAGCATACCTGAATTTGAAGGCCTTCACGATCCCGATGTTTATTTAGATTGGGAACGTAAGGTAGAGAAGATATTTGCATGCTATAACTTTTCAGAGCAAAAGAAGGTACAATTCGCATGCTTAGAGTTTAGAGGCTATGCAGCCTCATGGTGGGAAATGCAGCAAGAAAGAAAACGTAGAAATCACAACCCTCCAATCGACAACTGGGAGGAAATGAAGATATTTATGCGTGGGCGTTTCATACCCATGCATTATGAAAGAGAGCTTGAAAAGAAGCTCAATCGGGTCAAACAAGGTACAAGGTCGATTGAAGAGTACCACAAGGAAGGAGACGCAGAAATCACAACCCTCCAATCGACAACTGGGAGGAAATGAAGATATTTATGCGTGGGCGTTTCATACCCATGCATTATGAAAGAGAGCTTGAAAAGAAGCTCAATCGGGTCAAACAAGGTACAAGGTCGATTGAAGAGTACCACAAGGAATTGGAGACCCTTTTGAACCGAGTCGGGAAGCAAGAGACCTTAAATGCTACCATCATCCGGTACATTGAAGGCATGAACCCCGACATTGCATGTGAAGTCAAGCTTAGAGACTTAACCAGTGTAGAAAGAATGGTGTAGTACGCAACAATTGTGGAAAGGCAGCTGCGAGAGGGTCACCATCGATCCCATTACAATTCAGCCCCTACTCGATCATCTTGGAGTAAAGGTACCCCTTCCAGATCACTTTCTATACCGTCTACTGATTCTACACGACCCAGAGGTCCATCCGGACCACCCGAACGGTGTTTCGACCGTTCTACACCACAGTCCAGCCGTAGACCCGAGTCTACGCCCACCAGTCAGCCTCGACCGAACCCTACTCGGCCAACCCAAGGTGTGACGCCACCCAATGCAGCCCCTGATCGAGGCCATGACATCCAGTGTCACAAATGTCAAGGTTGGGGCCACTTTCAAGCTCAATGTCCAAACCGGTGAGTTCTGTACTTAACCGAATCAAATGAAGTCGAATCAGCCAGTGAGGATGAGACAGAGCCAGTGAACGACGCCACACATGAGAGAGAAGTCGGGAATGATGCAGCCCATGATCAAGTCGATCTGGAAGCTCAACAAGTCAGTTTAGTCACAATCCGGAGTTTGAGCATCATTCGAGAAGAGGAACAAGAGCACCAACGGGAGAACATCTTCTACACCCGTGCAATGATATAAGATAACATGTGCTCCATGATAAATTACAGTGGCAGTGTCATAAATGCCATCAATCAATATGCAGTGGAAATGCTTGGTCTACCAGTACAACAACATGCAAAACCTTACAGACTGCAGTGGCTTACAGATAGAGACGAGATGCGCATTGTTCATCAGGTACGTGTGTCTTCCTCAATCCATAAGTTTCCTGACACTGTTTTGTGTGACGTTATCCCTATGGATGCAGCACACTTGTTGTTAGGCAGGCATTGGCAGTATGATCGATGTGTAGTCCACGACGGACGACTGAACACGTACACGGTTGACTTAGATGGCCGAATCAGCACCTTAAGGCCATTGGCACCTAAAGACGTTGCTATGGATCAGCAACGCATGCAAGAGAGGTTCAAACAGGAAAAGACGAAGCAAGCAGCCGCAAAACGGCCCCCGAAAGCCACGACCGATTTGGCAGCCCCCGGACAGCCCCTTGGCGATGCCACCTCCCCTTCAAAACAACCTCATTCGGACTCCTTAGTTGTGGAAAAGAAGAAGGAATCGAGTACAAGCAAGCCACACACGAAGAGCTTGTTTATTTCAGTGAAATGAGTTCAGAAAGCCGTGAAAGCAGGTATGCTCCTTGTCTTACTCACATTTAAGAGTAGTGCTACTAATGATTGTTTGTCTAGTGATGTGCAGCCCTTACTTGAAGAGTTCAAGGACGTTTTCCCTGAAGAGATACCCGGAGGACTTCCACCAGTGTGAGGAATCGAGCATCAGATCGATTTCATCCCCGGAGCTGTGCTACCCAACCGAACAGCCTATAGGACGTCTCCCGATGAGACTAAGGAGATGGATAGGCAAGTCAAAGAGCTGTTGGAGAAAAAGCAAATCCGTGAAAGCCTCAGCCCATGCGCCGTTCCAGTGATCCTAGTGCTGAAGAAGAACAACGAATGGCGTATGTGCATGGATTGTAGAGCAATCAACAAGATCACGGTAAAGTATCGTTTTCCCATCCCTAGATTAGATAATATGCTTGATGAGTTATCTGGTTCGCATGTCTTTTCTAAAATTGATTTGCGTTCTGGTTATTTTCAAGTACGTATGCAAGAAGGTGATGAATGGAAAACTGCATTTAAAACAAAACATGGATTGTATGAATGGCTTATTATGCCTTTTGGTCTCACTAATGCACCAAGCACATTTATGCGTTTGATGAATCATGTTTTGCGTGAAGTGATTGGAAAATATGTTGTTGTGTATTTTGATGTTATCTTGATCTATAGTGACACAATGCACACGCATATGCAACACCTTAGACACGTTTTTGAGCTTTTTAGGGAATCGAAATTATATGGTAATTTGTCTAAGTGTTTGTTTGGTATGAATGAAGTCATATTTCTCGGCTTTGTTGTGAGTATATGTGGTATAGAAGTAGACCGTTCCAAAATCAAGGCGATTGAGGAATGGCCCACTCCTAAGTCTGCGAGTGATGTGCGATCTTTCCACGGTCTTGCTGGCTTTTATCATTGCTTTGTGTGCGATTTTTCTAGCATAGCCGCGCCGCTTACTGAGTTAAGCAAGAAAGATCGAAAGTTTGAATGGGGTCCTGTTCAAGAGCATGCGTTTAACACTTTAAAATCTTGTTTATGTAATGCGCCTGTTCTTGCTTTACCGTACTTCAATAAAACTTTTGAGATTGAATGTGATGCCTCGGGCAAAGGGATTGGTGCTGTTTTGATGCAGGAACGATGTCCAGTCGCCTATTTCAGTGAGAAGCTCCACGATGCAGCCCTTCGTTATTCCACCTATGACAAGGAGCTGTACGCACTCAAGAGAGCTTTAGAGACATGACAACACTATTTATGGCCTAAGGAATTCATGATTCACACGGATCACGAGAGTTTGAAACATCTAAAGGGCCAACAAAATCTGAACAAGCGACATGCACGATGGGTGGAGTTTATCGAGTCTTTCCCGTACGTCATCAAGTACAAGAAAGGCGCGAATAACATTGTTGCTGATGCATTGTCGAGAAGGTACGTTCTCTTGAACCTTATGCATGCTAAGATGTTAGGATTTGATGCTATTAAGGAGTTGTATGCATGTGATGAGTTCTTTACGCCGATTTACATGACTTGTTGCTCAAAATCTCGATCTTTTGATGGTTATTTCGTGCATGAGGGGTTTTTTTTCAAGGGATCACATTTATGTATTCCTAAGTCTTCTATGCGTGAGTTGTTAGTTCTAGAATCGCATGCGGGAGGTTTAATGGGTCACTTTGGTGTGTCTAAGACGTTATACTTGCTGCATGAACATTTCTTTTGGCCACGTATGAAGCATGATGTTGAGAATGTGTGTAGTAGATGTATTACATGTAGAAAGTCGAAATCTACCTCACACCCGTTTGGTTTATACACGCCTCTACCAGCCCCGTCTTCACCGTGGATTGATTTATCTATGGGTTTTATACTTGGTTTGCCACGGTCTAGGTCTAGTCGAGACTCCATCTTTGTTGTAGTTGATAGATTTTCCAAGATGTCTCATTTCATTACATGTAGGAAAACCGATGATGCTGTACACATTGTCAATCTGTTCTTTATTCATGTTGTGCGTTTACATGGAATACCTAGAACTATTGTTAGTGATAGGGATTCTAAGTTTCTTGCACATTTTTGGCGTGTACTATAGGGTAAGCTAGGTACCAAACTGTTGTTTTCTACTGCATGTCATCCACAAACTGATGGACAGACTGAAGTAGTTAATCCCACTTTAGGTACTTTGCTGCGTGCTTTAGTTAAAAACAACTTGAAATCATGGGATGATTGTTTGCCATATGCTGAATTTGCTTATAATTGTGTTGTGCATTCATCTACCAACATCTCTCCATTTGAAGTTGTTTATGGTTTTAATCCGCTAACGCCTACTGATCTTTTGCCTTTACCTGTTGAGCATCTAACGAGTGTTAAAGGTACAAGAAAAGCGAATCAAGTAAAGGAGATGCATGAGAAAATACGTGCGCGTATTGAGGCCGTTGGCGCACGTAATGCAGTTCAAAAGAACAAACGGAGCAAACCGATGATCTTTCAGCCTGGAGATCGCGTTTGGATTCATTTGAGTCCCGGACGGTTTCCTAACTTGAGAAAGTCGAAATTGATGCCTAGAGGAGATGGACCATTCACCGTGTTGAGTCGAGTCAATGACAATGCATATCGCATTGATTTACCCGGTGAGTACAAATGTTCATCTACATTTAATGTTGCTGATCTATCTCCCTTTTCTGCAGATGATGAGTTCGATGAAGATGAGTCCGAGAATTCGAGGATGAATTCTTTTCAGCAGGGGGGAATGATGAGATTGTGCAAATCAATAAAGATGATGATCCGGAGCTGCAGTTTAGAGGTCCAATGACGCGTTTGCGAGAAAAGAAGTTGCAAGCTTATTTACAAGCTTCTATTCGTCGCAAATTCGAGTTGCATGATGATGAAGTGTCGAGCAGCCCAAGATTGCTCACCATGCTATCCATTGATGATGAAGAAGGAAGCATGAAGATGTGAGAAGAATAATCACGCCATTTGGACGTGTGCATGAAGAGTTCTACGCGTTTGCATGGCAATCTGACAAGTTGCTATTTTTCATGCAAAGGTGGCAGATATATTACACTGCATGGACCGAATTAATTCCTAACTTAATTCAGCCCATGGACGTGTGATTATGGGTCCAAGATGGCGAGTTTTGCAAGCCCAAAGATAGTTAGGATTTATCTTTATCTAGTTAGATTTTTGTTATCTTATTTTTGGTATCTTTTGATTCTATCCTAGTTTGACTAGAATTAGTCTATTTTCGAATTCCTTAGTTGTTTAGGTCAGATTTTCATGTCCTATAGTTTAGTATAAATATGACATCCATTTGTTACAGTAAAAGTTAGACAATTGCAAGAATTCAAGAAGTTATTTCTCTTTTGTCTCCAGATCTTTTGTTGATCGAAAATTACACCAACAATTCGATTGATTTAGCAAACCAATAGTCTTATTTAGGTTCTTCAGGGTATAATTAAGTACTTGGAAGAATTGCTATCCGGAGAAGTTAGACGTGCGCGTTCGAGTTATTCAACACGGGTTCACCGATCCTAGCCAATCCTTCTACCCTCATTGCCGCTGAGTTTCCTACCTCCACCGCCGACGTCCGCCACCTTGCTAGCCATCAACGCCGTGATTCCAGCCACCACCGTGTCCCCTTCGTGTTAGTCATCGAGTCCTTGTCCATCGTCCGTATTCCTAGTAAGTTCTATATCCGTTCGAGTCCTAATTTGTCCTCTATATTTTCAGTCCTACTCGTCCTCTTCTATTCTTCTTGGTTTGGTGTTTTACTTGGTATTGTCATTATCTAAGGTCTTAGGTATCGTATTAATTCAGTTCGTTATTGCATATTTTCGAGTCTATTTGTTCGTATAGTTGAGTTGTAATTTAATTCATTGTTCGTGTCGTATTATTCCCTTACGCATCCGACGTTGTTCCGTTCCTTAGCTTCCGGATATTTCGTCCATGTCGTGTCCCATAGGTCCCGGGTCACATCATTATGTGCGAATATTGCAACGTCAATTTCCTAACACAATTTAGACAACATATTAAAGGATTTGGATTTAATTAACTAATTAAACAAGAAATTAAATAAAGTAAATAAAAGATGAACGGATGAAAATCGAGTCTAAATTCAGAGAGAGAAATATTGTAGGGTTTTGATTTCATTGATTTATCCATACAATGTCAATCCAATTATATGATTTATTCACGATTAGACTTTTATTATGACAATCACTCATTTCATTCAAACCTTCTCTCGAAGTGCTTAAACTGTAGATTACATGTTAGAATTAATGTGTCCATTCAATTACTAAGATGCAACTCTTAAAAGTTCTAAGGATTTATTGTCCTTACAATTAACGTCAAACTCTCGATTGTTATTGATTAATGTGCTTTTGTTCTTGTGCTCAAGTGTTAAAATTCCTCTCTCAATTTATGAATTAACACAACAAATCATGCTATCATGGTGATCAATCAATCAAGTAATCAAGACTAAGAACACAAAGATTAAAAGAAGAAACAAAATCATATAATTAAATATCCATCATACTTTAAAATCAACTACTATCAAACCCTAGAATACTAGAGAAGTAGTTACTCATAATTAAATAAATAGCTAATAACAATCCAAGATAAAACATAATTAAATAACAAGAATACGATAAACTCAGAGGATGAATCTTGATCTTGATCTTCAACTTGTTCTTGATGAAGCCATGGCCAACAAAGATGATGAAGAACCGGAGTTGCAATTTAGAGGACCAATCACAAGATCAAGAGCTAAGAAGTTGCAAGCTTACTTGCAAGTGTTGATTCGAAGAAAGCTCGAGATTGGAGATGAAGAAGTCAAGAAAAGCAATTCCAAGATAGTTAATTTATTAACTATTGAAGATCAAGAACACACCATGGAGTATTAATCTTGAAGAGATGAAGATGAAGAGTTCAAGAGCATGTGTGCATGTGCATGGAATTGTCGTGCATGTATGTGCGGTTTTTAGTGAAGAAATCGGTTCCATAGTATTTAATTATGGGGTTGATTTTATTTAGACTATAGTATTTATTTTATTTAATTAAGACTATAGTTGGATCAGATTTATTTAATTATTTAGGAGTAATTTTCGTCCATATTGAGGTCAAGTTTGACTAGAATTGTATTTAAGGCAATTTTCTACCTTGAATAGAATTCTAGTTTAGGTATCTTCCTAGTATAGTTAGAGATTTCTTTTGGATCAATTTTTAGGCCTTTTTATCTTATTATTTTCGTTCCCCCATAGTCCTATAAATAGGAGAACCATGTCATATTGTTACTTTAGACATTATTGATTAAAATTGCTTTCGCATTCAATTTGTGTCTCAACCGTTTAAAGCTTTTGATTGTTTTCCTCGAAAATTATCATTCTTGAAGCCTAGAAAACTTTGAGTCTTACATCAAGGGAACGTTCTAATTCATACGAAGAATTAGGGTGAACTCGTTACGAAGAACAACTTAGAGATTCGTTTTCATCGTACAAGATACGCCGAGGATTAATCGGGTTGCGATTCTCAACACTACCACCTTCCACCTTCATCAACGACGTCCTACATCCTTCACCAACGTTTGTGTCTCTCCCAAGACATCAAGACCTGATCGTGTGTCGATCATCAAGGGTTCGGTTCCATTCAGCATAGATTCATCGTGTTTTCCATCTGTACCGTAAGTCCTTCGAACCTCTATCATATCCTATCTACTCTAGCCATTCTAATCCCTTTCATCACCCTTGAATTACCTTCATCCAAGCCGCCCATAAACTCGTCCAAAACAACCCTATTTCTATTTGGATTTGTGTTATTTTGTGTGTCATTGTCTAGGTATTTTAATTGAGTCTTAGTTGTCTAGATATTCGAGTATAGAATCCTTACTTCACCGACGTAGTTTCTTTCCTTTGCTTCCGTGTCTTTTGTGTCTCGTTGGTCATTGAGTCCCGGGTCACATCAATCTTCAACTTGTTCTTCTCTTGCTCTTCAATCTCTGTCTTTAGGGGAGGAATATGGCGTGTATTGTTGTGGTTTTTGATGTTATGGCAGAATTTGTGATGTCTAATTTTCGTGCTTGAGAAGATATATATAGTGTAGGAATCCCCGTTGAAAAAGGAAAGAAAACGGGCCAAAATAGGTCAAAGGGACACTTTCTTCCCACTCGCGACAAAGAAGGGGTGTCACGGAAGAAAATATGTGACCTCAGTTGCGGGTAATCCTCTTAGTCACGGGTGCACATGGCAGTCTGGGAGTCTTTCACTGTTTTGCTTCGTTCTCACTCGTTTCTTATCCGATTAGCCTGATTCTTTTTTAAACGTGTTTCTAACTTGATTTCCTATCTTCCTAGGCTATTTACAAGGTCATTTGAAGCTCACATCAGAAATGACATTGAATCCCTTCACAATGAACAAACACGTGACAATACACAAAATATAGAAAACAATGCAAAACTTATCAGTTTATGCATGTAAGGCCCATCAAATACCACTCGAATGAACCTCAAAATACATGTAAAATACGAGGTTATCACCCTCTCCTCTAATTAATAGAGAGGGTGATGAAATTAAGCTCCCCGAATCCTAATGGGTTTGGGCCTCTCTACTTGTTCTTTTCCCCACTCCACTTAGGTTTTAATTGGGCTACAATATAGATCTAGAAAAATATTAAATTGGCCTGCTAATTTATTTAATTTCAAATATCCATGACATGGATATAAATAAATAAATTAATTAAGTATTATTTTTATTTCACTAAAAAAATAATACCGACCTACCAATTTAATACATATTTGTGAATATGTTTTCTCCTTTAATTCAGCCATTCCCCATGTTTATTATATAATATCCATTAATTAATTATGTAAGCTTTTGAAAACTATAATTAATTAATATCTTGTTTCGAGAGTAGTATCGCACGACTTCCGTATCATGTTAAGAATAAATTAATATTCTGCCCGCATGACTTCCCATGATCTTTGTGCTTTCTCAAGGGGACATCATTAACTTGGCGCACTAGGACACAGTGGCCATATATAATGCACAACCCATCATATATGTAAATGTCATTACCTAAAATATCGAAGTTGTTGATCCTATTAAAGACTCTCACTCATTGATAAATCGAAGTAGTTGACACAACATATATGTTCACCAATATATATGGGTTAAGAACCTGAACTCTGTGGATCTTTATTCTCTCATTTAAGGTCATAATAGAGAATAGTATCCTATTATGATCCTCATCAATACACAAGTCAGTGTACTAGAATAATCAGATAGTCAAAATAAACTAACTATCAGGTTATTCTATGGTGTACCGATGGTGGGTTCAGGACCATCTAAGTCGTGAGCCTTTTAATATAATGCAAGGAATTCAATGATATGATCTTCACTGTGTGTTGGCCCACACCATATCATCTACAATGTAAGTACATGGAACATGCAATTAAATATAAGAATAATTAAATGCACACAGTGACAGTAATTTATTATTCAATCTATATCATCTTAATATTTTTTAATGTATACAAAGACAAGCTTTCCAGTACACAAAACCAATATAGAGTTATTTGATGGAAATTTTTTCATAATTGGTGTAAATCAGGGAAGAGAGGATTACTGTCTAGAAATAAATTGACAATAACTGATGGAAGTATGCATGAATCTAGAAAGTATTCTATTGATTATATGTAGTGGTTGAAGGTTAATTATCTTGTGTTTAATTGGATTAGCATTTCTATGGTTAAGAAAATTGCGAGAGGATTCCAGAATCTAGATACTTCTAAATAGTATTGGGAAGAATTGCATAAGAGGTTAAGGAAAAAGGAATGGACCTAGGCTATACAAACTAATGAAAGAGATAGCAACTTATACACAACATAACCTAACTGTCATGGTTTTATTTTAATAATTTGACTGGGCTTTGGGATGATTTAGCATTACTCAAAACATCTAAAACATGCACATGTGCAGCCTCGAAGAATGCTAAGTTAGATCTTGAGGAAGAACATATGATATAATTTTTGAAGGGGCTTAATGATTTTTATGAGACAATAAGACAACAAATCCCTATTCTAAACCCTTTACCAAAAGTCAGTCAAGCATATGCAATGATCTTGCAAGTTGAGGAACAAATAAATATCACAACCCAACTTTCAGAAGGTATTGATCACAATGCAATGTATATCAATTAAAAGGGATGATTCAAGGGGGATCAATTTAAGAAAAGACTAAGCAATGAAGAGAAGGTAAAATTAAAATGTGATCAATGTGGTGTACTGGACATTTAAAGGCTGATTGTTTTGATATTGTGGGCATACTCGACTGGTATAAGAAATTTAAGGCATAGAAAGGAAAGGATAGAGCACACTCTGCAATATAGAAGGATGATGAGTATAAGATAGATCTAGAAGTATATAAGAAAGGAAGCAAATGTGAGTCTGTTGATGATCGACTCAATGGGGTGACTAAGATAATACAATTCAGTTAGCCAAGCATCTATCCTTCTATTTTAATAGAGAAAACAAAGGGGATAATTCAGTAATAGATGGAGCCATGAGCCTGGCCAATATGGTAGAGATTAACCTGAGATCATCACCTATTGATTTTAAAGGTCATTATGCTTTTGGAGCATCAACAGACATCACATAAGAAGAGTGATTTGTGGATTCAGCAACAAGTGATCATATATGTTGCCATGTTGGAATACTAACTGATTTAAAAAGGTTGAAACATCCACTTCAGATCTTCCTACCAGATGGTAGTAGTGTGTGGGTTTTTCTTGCTGGGAGTGCTCAACGTAATAGGGAAATGCAGTTGCAAAATGTGCTTTTTGCACCTCATTTCACTCATAACTTGTTATCAGTAGGGAAACTTGCTAAGGATTTGAATGGAAGAGTTCAGTTTCTGGCTTTACATTGCATTGTTCAAAGAAGGAAGACTGATACTATACTTAGGATCTATAAGATGAAAGGATCCTTATATGTATTTCCACAAGAATTAGTGAAATATATTACAGTGAATACACTTCATGTCAATTCTGATATGCTGATATTGGGGCATCTTTTTTTATCTACTATGTAGCACATGCCTCAATACAAGAAGAGATTTAGGACAGAAGACTTGGAATCTATCAGTTCATGTGAAATATGTCATCAAGCCAAACATCATCACAATAATTTTCCTTCACTTCAAAGGCGTAGCATGGTCTTCTTTGGGCTTGTTGACATGGATGTTTGAGGGCCTTGTTAAGAGAAGAACATTACAGACACCCCTTATTTTCTGACAGTGGTGGAAGACCACTCCAGGGCAACTTGGACTTTTCTGTTCAAGGCTAAGAGTCAAGTTTGGAATATCATTTGCAACTTTATATTGATAGTGCGTACATAATACAACAACTCTATACAAGTAATAAGGATAGATAATGGTAGTAAATTTGTTAATCAACAAATTCACACATTGTTTCATGAACATGGAATTCTACAGCAAAGAACTTGCCCTTACTCACCCCAGTAGAATGAGGTGGTAGAGTGAAAACATAAGCATCTCTTGCAAGTAGCAAGAGCTTTAATGTTCTAGAGTAAGCTCGCATCTGCCTTCTGGCCTTATTCTATCCTTCATGAAACTTGGCTAATTAATCAACTACCTTCTGCAGTGCTAGGACGGATATCCCCTTTTGAAGTTTTGTTTGAGAAACCATCTATTTTGGATCATCTTAGACCTTTTGGATGCTTCGTACACAAGTCCAATACTTTGCATTCCTAATCTAAATTTGCTGCTAGAATTTTTCAGTATATTTTCCTTGGTTATTCACCTCTGCATAAAGGATTTATTTTATATAATTTGGTGGAGTTGAAGATTTGTATTGGTAGGGATGATTCTTTCCCACCTTATTTCCTCTACAAGGAGATCACTTACCTAAATTACAATTTCAATGTTTTGAACACACACTTATTCCTGAAGCTAGTTGTCCCAAAGAGATTTTAGATGAAATTGTGACATATTGTCACAAAACTACTGGACTGGAATCTTCTTTGAGTGATTATCAAAGGCCAGGTATAGACTCCTATTTAGATGAATCTGATACTCCAGATTCATTTACATGCACTGTTCAACCATTTCTTAGAAAAAGTACTCGGATCTGCAAGCCACTATCTTATCTTAATGACTATGTCTGTAATGTGGTAGGTTACAGCTTCTATAGTGATACACAACATAGTTTTACCCCATAAACCTTTCCTTACTTAATATCTCCTTTATTTTCTCCTACTTATACTGCCTTTCTCATGAATGTTCAGACATTTAAGAAGCCTACAAGTTATGGAGAAGCTTGTATACTGAGTGGGTTGCGACAATGAACAAAGAGTTAACTGCTCTGGAAGAGAACAATACTAGGAAAATTATGCCATTACCTATTGGTAAGCATGCCATGGGGTTAAAATGGGTTTATAAGATTAAGCTAATGTCTGATGGAACAGTTGAACGATTCAAGGCAAGGTTAGTTGCAAAAGGGTATAATTAAGAATTTGGAATTGATTATGAAGATGTGTTTTCTCTTGTTGCCAAGATGGTGATTGTGAGATTATTATTTACACCGACCACCTAATTTTATTGGTATATCCATTAGATAGATATCAATGATGCCTTTTTACATGGGCATTTGTCTAATGAAATATATATGACTATCCCACATGGCTATACAAAAGAGAAACCTAGGGAGGTTTGCAAGCTGGTGAAAGGTTTATATGGACCGAAGCAAGCATTCAGTGAGTGCAATCATGAATTAAGTAAGCATTTGACTTCTCTTGTTTTTATTCAATTTGCCAATGACCAGTGCCTATTTTGAAAGGGGCTGGGACTTCTTTTGTTGCTCTTTTAGTTTATATAGATGATATTTTGCTGTTGAGTTCTTCTTTTGCAATTATTATTGAGATCAACGCATCTTTGCATGAAGCATTTACTATTAAAGACTCGGGAGAAGCCAAATAATTTTTAGGAATGAACATAGCTAGATCAGCTTCAGGGACTTATCTTTGTCAAAGAAAATATATACTTGATCTCTTAGAGACATCATGATTATTGGGAGGGAAAATAGTTTCTGCTCCTTTACCAGCAGGTATTACCTTACATCAAGATGGAGAATTGTTATCTCAACCTGAATCTTATAGAATAATTATTGGGAAATTGTTATATCCGAGTCTTACTCGAACAAACATCACTTACACAGTTCAATAACTCACTCAATTTGTTAATTATCCCACTGAAGAGCATTAGGATGTTGTAATCCTTGTCTTAAAGAATCTTAAGGGCTCGCAGTCCCTCTCTAGGACTTTATTATACTTCTTCTTCAGTGTTTGATTTCATTATCGACTGTGATGCGGATTGGGAATCTTGCCGTGATACTAGACATACCCTCACTGGTTACTGTATTTCATTAGGGAAGTTCTTGGTTTCTTGGAGATGTAAGAAACATGATACTGTCTCAATATCTACTGCCAAGACAGAGTATAGGAGTCTTAGTTTCACCACTAGAGAACTTCTTAGTTTCAATACAAGAAATGATTAATTTTTCCTGTTTATAAGGCAACACAGTCTCAATTAGCATATATTTTTACTAAGTCACTTGCTGGGATTCATTTTAGCTTCTTGTTATCTAGCCTCTAACTTGGTGACTTTCACCAGGTTGAGGCTGCGGGGGCTGAAGAATTTTGAGGTGTTGCTGCTACAACAAAGCTAATGAAGGTGATAGGAGTCTGTGCATGTGTTTGCTATCGAGAATTGCATTGCATGCATGGGAAGTTAGCTCAAAATCCACATGTCATCTCCACGTGCCATTATATCCAATGCTTGCATGCAGGACCACTCCTCATCTGATGCGTGCGTTGACATTGATGTCTCTTTCACAAGGATTAAGCTCTGTATCCATCAGATCTAGTAGCTTAGTTAATAGCAAGCTAATTAAGTATATAATGAAGAAATAACACATTCTTTGTAATTGATTTTTTTAGAAATAAAAAAACTGAATTTCAGATTTAGCAAAATATGCTTTGCTTCAATATATATGTAATTCTACATGCTGCCATAGCGACTAACACCATCCACACCTTCACCCTAGCAGTTGCTGGCGGCATGATTTCTCAGCCGGGCAGCTCGATTTCTCCACCTTCATCGAGGATTTGGGAATTTTTATAAATTGGAGATTTTTATTTTAGGTTGAATTTGGGAGTTTGGTTAAATTAGGGCTTAATTTCACATTTAAAATACTCACGCGAGTCACGTGTGAAGATTTTGTTACTTATTAATAGCCGCGTTAAAATTCTTGGGACCAAAATTTATAACCTTAAACCTATGGAACCAAAAGTGAGTGCTTTTTTTTTTTGAAAAATAACCAAAATAGATAGTATTGGGATCAAAACAGGAGAGTGGCGTGTCCTATGAGACCAAACGTGAAATTTTCTCTCAGTGCACCACATGTACTGAAAAGTTGGTGTTAACATTATTATATTTCGACATTCAACAATATAGTTCTCATGGGAATAGTTTCAATCATCACTTTATTACTTTTTTATAATAGCGTGCCTTTGTGTAGATAAATTTCACAATAAGTTTATATAACATTCACAACAATTGACATCAAAATTTTAAGTCTAAATCATGAACATAAAAACACCTACCTCCATAATTTCTTTGCTCAATTGGCTATCCTCTCTTGGGACAATATTGGATCCGTGCTAAGTTAAGGGTGTACTTTGGTAAAGGATCTAGGCCACAGTTAAAGTTCGCATGTCTAGAAAATTAGGTTTCCCGGTTGGTTCTTTCCCCACGGATTACCTGGGTGTGCCAATTTTTGAAGAAATGCCGAGGGCTGTTATTATGTAGAGGCTGGCAGATAGGATCCTTGCTAAGTTTGATAGATGGACTTGTTTAACTCTTTCTATGACTGGTAGGTTTTGTTTGATTAAATCGGTCATTATGAGCTCGTCGATCCATTCTATGATGATCTATCATTGGCCGGTCGCCTTGGTTCAAAAATTAGATGCTGCTGTGAGGAGCATTTTGTGGAAAGGTGATGTTCATGAGCGGTCTTATACGGCAGTTAGCTGGGTGAGAACATGTACGGTGGCTGAAGAAGGCGGTCTCGGGTTGTTGTCCTTTAAGGATATTAATAGAGGGCTTCTGATGAAAGTTGCATGCAAGTTGGTTAATGATAATTCTTGCGTCATGCATCTTTTGCGCACTAGGTTCCTCCCACATTCTCGGCAATGTAAAAGGGTTTCTTATTCTTCTTTTTGGTCGGGAGTTGGTCCTTTGGTGCGGAATCTTGTTCGCGAGTCCTATTGTATTGTTGGCAATGGCTCTTTTATCGATTTTTGGCATGATAAGTGGTTGGGCTATGTCATTACGGATCGTATCGATGTTCCTTTGCATGTGCATGGGAAATTTAAGGACTCGGTGGCTGGCTGATTTCTTTTGGCAAGGGACTTGGCATTTTACGTCCTCTTTTGTGCAAGCTTTTCCTCATATTTTGCAAAATATTATTGAGGTTCACATGGTTCATGATGAAGACGAACTGGTTTGGAGACCTCCTATTGCCGTGACTTGGAGACCTCCTCATCCAGGTTAAATTAAACTTAATACTGATAAATCATCGGCTGGTGCTCCTAGGAACATGGCGACAGGCGGAGTTTTTCGTCGCTCGGATGGCTCGGTCATGTTTTGTTTTCACACGGATGCTGGTGTTGGGTTTGCTTTTTTAGCAGAGGTTCTTGCGGTGCTCACGGGTTTGGAATGGGCGCAAGCTCTTTTTATTGATTTAATATGGCTCGAAGTGGATTCTATTTATGTGGTCAAGTTGCTCTCCTCTCGTAGCTTATAGGTTCCATGGTTCATGAAGGCGCGGTGGCACCGTGTCATGACTTTCCTCTCTACGATTCAGTTTTGTGTTTCTCATATTTATAGAGAGGGTAATCGTGTGGCTGATATGTTAGCTTCTAGTACTGTGCCTTCTGGTTTTTGGTTTTCTTCTATTTCGGGTATTGTTGACATTGTTAGATAGGATTTTTATGGTCATGCTTATTTTTTATTTTCATAGAGGAGTACTCTTTTTTCCATATGATTTTTTCCGAGATGAGTTTTCCATGTGTTTTAATGAGGCTCCAGTGTTAGAGATATTGACTTGTGATATCCGAGACTTTTAGGCTGGGCCAAACTTTTTGTTTTGATTTATACAATTCAATTTGGTTGACACCTATAATCAACTAATTGATGATATCAACAAAAAACCCACGATGATCTTTCAGACCATACTCATATTGCATGGTATAATTGCCAAAAATAACTAAAATTCAATCAGAGAATTTTCGTAATAATTTCATATAACATAATGAACGCTCGTTAACAGAGGGCCCCAAATGAGTGACTTTTAAAATGAGAAATTC
Organism: Perilla frutescens; assembly: GCA_026008535.1. Lineage (NCBI taxonomy): Eukaryota > Viridiplantae > Streptophyta > Magnoliopsida > Lamiales > Lamiaceae > Perilla > Perilla frutescens. The sequence goes on from BRKX01000019.1 coordinate 39,991,962, forward strand.
TTAACCATCTTATGAGGTACTATCTCATTTGTCACAATATCTCTATTGAGACACTTTCATGTATCACAATAGATCTATTGTGACACATAAAAATGTTCTAATAGGGATATTATAACAGATAAAGTAACACCTCGTGAGGTGGCTAACAATATCCCTTTTAAAACTTCAAAGTTTCTGACAAGACTTTGAGTGCTCATTTGAGACCTGTGATCAAACAATTTAGTCTTACTCTGACATTTTCACTATTATTTTTATTTCACTATATATACACTAAATTGGCAGAATGGAAGTTACACTATTTTTCATTTTTTATATAATATTAAAATTATGATATTACATATTCAATGATATTACATATTCATCGAGAGGTAATTCATTCATTGAATTTTTTAATTATAAAAATTGGAACTGTAATTTAAAAAGAAAATTAAAAATAATTATAAATCATGATTATGATATAATAAACTAAAATAAAATGATTAGCTACAAAGTAAAAATTCAAATATATAGAAGATATTAATAAGACTCAATTATGAATAAATCAACCAATAAAAATGATTAATTTAAAACTAAAAGTATCCACTTCATTTGAATTAATTTAAAACTAAATATAATATAACTCTAGTTATGAATTCCTCAAATATATTACATGATTCACCACCATCACGACAAAAATTGAAAAAAAAAACTAAAAAAATGCAATGAGAACGGCAATGTTTTAATGCACAACATATGTGACTAGTCTGGTTGACAGGAAAGTAAAGTTTTTTAGGAATACGATTTCTGAGAATGTGATTATCAGGAACATGATTATTAATAGAATATTTATTCTGTGTTTGGTGATCCAAATATTCTTTTATTCAATTATAAAATCAAAATTATCTATATAAATATTTTTTATTGAATTGAAAGTGAAAATTATCTATATTGGCAATGGTATGATCGTCGTTTAGTCCGCAACGTTATCTCAAAAATGATATTATTGAAATTTTGATAGAAATGCAAAAAAATCGTAATTTCTTCAATAAAAAAGTATCACATTTTTTATTGTTTTTTTCATTTATAAATTTTTCTATTTTTTCTATTTTATTTATTTTACACATTTTTTGTTGAATTTTTTTAATCTAAGCTTAGTATTAAAAAAAAAGATAATAATAAATCTTATTTTTTCAATTTAAAAAAAAATCAATTTTTTATTTTTTAATTAAAAAATATGAATCCAAACATAATAATAATTTATACAAAAAATAAATAATAATAAATGAAGAAATCGAATAATAAAATCATTTAACATCAGATTCCCAAAAACAAGGAAAAAAAATACAGTAGGTATTCACAATTCAGGAAAGTTGTACAATTTTTCCTTATTTTGAGGAATGTGAAGCCTTTCCATATAACATAAAAAACGAACCAAACATAGTAATATTAAAATAGAAAGTCAGATTACTTTTCCAAGTCAGATTCCGTGTCAACCAAACAATATCATAGTGTTGTTAGTTGTGCACTTTGGCACAATTACAAAGAGGGACTAATTTCCACTCTCCTACAGCAAACTTAATTGATAAATAAGTTAAATAAGCGATGGATACGCGTTGAGAAATAATTCTAAATTTGGACCTCAACATAAATATTATGTGGGATAAGAATATATTTAGTAGAGAGACGTAAGTCGACAAGCAATTGACTTTGGGGCAATCTACATTCAAAATTAAAGACTCTACATCTTTTTCAGTTTGGAATATTCCTCCCACGAGTCTATTTTTTTATAATTTTTATCCGTGCATTATATTAAGTGTCATAATAAGTAGTGAATTATCATAATAGATAATTAATGAGATAGTTAAATATCACAATCAATGCAAGTGCATCGTATTAAGTATCACAATAAGTAATTGATTGTAGATAGTTAATATAATAATTAAATGTAACAATATATCTAGAATACATTACAACACATCCATGATAAAAATTACTGTCTTTTTTCCTTTTTTTCTGAGGGAAGGAGGAGGGGTAGAAGGGGACCCACAAAGTCTTTTTAATCAATGGCAATATTAATATGGATTCCTATATTTCCACTGAAAAAACATGGATTCCAATATTCCAAGATGGGTCCCAGTTTCCGTTACAATAGAATCATGATAAACTAAATTCTTGAGAGATGTTTGGTCCAAAGTCGGCAACTTTGGTTTTAGCTTTTTTATAATCAAATGTACGTTAAGTTGCTTTCAACTGTCTCTCTTTTTTTTTTCTTTCGTTATTTTTTATTTTGTGGGGAAGACTTCTCGATTCTTACCACTAAAATAGAAAAGTGTTTTGGGCCAAGAAAATTAATCAACCATCAAAATGGACATCAATTTTTGATGACTCATGTGTAAGTTTCAACATGGAATTGATAAACTAATAGATGTAGATGGTTTGTAATGAATAATGGGTTGATATTATCGCAGTCAAAAGAAAGTGATTCGTTACCAATTTCAGTTCCTTTGAAGAAAATTTTATATCATCAACTTAAATATTACATGTAAAAATTCTCCTAGTTATGGAAAACCAAAGCCGACAAAAGTCTTATCTAAAAAAAAAGACTACAAAAGTCAAAGATGATAAAGAAGTATTCACTCTTATAAAACTAGCCGAATAAAGTAAATGATCAACAATATGTCAATATCTGAAGAAGAGGAATGCACAACTTTCTTCGTTTGCCAACTAAAAAAAATAAAATCCAAACAAAGTGTTTCACACTATTTCAGATCCAAAAATATTGACCATCAATAAGGAAAAGTTTAGTTCAAAGGATGTTTCTAAATACTCCACTAATGTTTCTCTATATACCACTTTTACTTCATACACCACAATAATTTTTCATTTTCTTCATTCTTTTTCTTTACACACCACAACAATATCATTTTTACCTTTTTATTAAAAAAAAAAAAAAGAAACATAGAAACCAAAAACATCAGCTCCTCTACTCCGCCTCCCCTTCTTTCTTCCTCCATCGCCACCACACCATACCTCTAAAAAATTCGGAACCAGAAAAAGGTGGAGGAGAGCCGCCATGACAAAAACAAATTGATGAAGACATCACTGTTGCTGCCTTGCCTATGAATAAATTAGACACCTTTAAATCAATTAGTTATGATGGATGCTCCTAATTAAATAATGTGAAAAATATTACCTCCGAAGAAGAAGAAGATCGAGAGCATCTCCAGTGTTAAGCATCTATTTGGAGCAGAATCTGTATTATTAAATAGGTGCAATTTCAGCACCAATTATTTTTTTTTTTTGCAACTTCAATGTTCTGCACCAAATAAGAATATTCTCTTAAAGATTTCATTTTGTTTTATAATTGAAATATGAATATATTTAATGATTAAGTATTTTTCTAAAAATGACAATTACACAAAATTAATAACTTTTAATTATATACTTTCAAAAAAAAAATACTATTAAAAATTATGTACTATTAAAAAAGTATAACATATAATGTGTTTGGAATAATAAAAGTACTTTAAATAATCATCAAACACTTAGAATTATACAAAAACGAAACCAAGTTCGTGAATCTTAATCATCTCCTCACCAAGGAGAATTTTCACAATTCAATCAATCTGAAGGTAAAGGACATGTGTTTGAGGATTCTTCAAACGGTTTCGATCAATATTATAATTATCTTAGAGGATCTAGAAATGATCTGTAATCAATGTGTTTTTTCAAGTAGTGTCATTGGATGTACACAATTACAATGCTTGGAAGTCGAACAATCTGAAGTACAAAGAAACGAGAAAGGAGTAGACAAGATACAATAAACTGATATGAAACAATTAGACAAACTGGAATTGGAGTACACATTCAGGCAAATCGAGTTAAGGGGACCTCTTTTCGTAAGACAAATACGCCCCGGCTAGTGCTCAAGGTTGGGCGGATTGTCTCTCAAAGATGAAACAACTTTCGTCCTTTCGGCAGTAGCACCACAAATCCGACAAGGTTCCAACAAACTAGCTAATGTCGAGAACTGGGAGCTTTAGACATAAATGATATGCAGTGCAATATGATATGATGCAGACTGTAGCATATTTTGCATGCTGGAACGTCCTATTTATAGGCACACTTCCACTGTAGGGGACAACTAGGATTTGAGGACATTCAAACTAGGTGGTGTAACCTCCAAGAGTTACAACTCTGTCATCAAGCCCCTCCAGGAGTTACAGCCTCCAGCTTCTACAGATCCCGACAGATGTTCTGTGTCCCCAAGGATTCCGACACGTGTCCAAGGCAGCTGCAGACTTTGACTCCCTCAGGAGTTACAGTCGGTTACACTCTAACCACTAACTCTAGGTGAGAGTTACAGCTTTGAAGGCACTTAACTCTCCAATAGCTATAGATTCCAAACTGGACGTGCACCACTAGTGCACCCGCAACCCGTGGATCGAGCCTCCGATCCATAGAACCTCTGCTGACCCGCTTCACAACTCGACCATTTTTGAACCATAAAACTGTAACGACTAGGCCTCGAAAGCCCACATACCTCCAAAGTTTAATTACCAAGATCCAAGTTCGAGGACGAGGACAAGACGAGCCGAGCTGAGAACTGGCTTGGGTACAGACACGGACGGGTGCGTGTGTGTGTTTGCGTATGGGCTCACGGCCAACATCCTTGTGCATTTAGTTATTACACTTAAGTGTTAATACACTTAAATACACCTCTTAATTAAGTTAATAAATTAATGTGAGATAATTAAGTGTTCTTTAAACACATTATCCCATACACCATAAATGCCCATTCGTGTGACTGATTTCCACCATTTATTTCTCACTCACCGAAAATTGAATTAGAGAAAATAAAAATACTATGATTATCTACTACCACCACAGATCAATCATACACTATTTAATTCCTCCAAAATTAAATAATCCGGTCACCAAAAATTGAATAAAATGAGACGGTTCAATTTATTACATCTAATTTTCTAACAATCCCTCACATGAGTGGAAATAGCGCATGCATGAATGTAGACAAGCAACATAGTCCTCTCGAAACACAGTTGCAGTGGGATAGGTAGGTTGTGACTTTGAACCTTCCTTCTTTCAATACCATCGGATATACCGGTTGATTACTGGACGTGATGCCTTGAACTATTCATCCTTAGTGTACACTGACACAATAGTATTGACACAGTTATATCTCAAACATTATCTGTTCTCATGTTTGTGTCCTTTTCGGGACAAGGACAACCTCTTCGAATTCATAAGGATCTTTAGAAGCGCTTACACTTCTCACTTACATAGGTGATCTCTTCTTCTCGAGTATCCTGCCATACTCTATCTCTTTAGGTTTTAGGAATTATTAAATGTCATCAGACTTAGCCTCACCATATTGACAGGTGCACACTTGGTTTGCTCACAGGGAACGGTTAAGATATAACTTTTCCAAGTGCTACCAACCCGAATGTTTGTAGCTTAGTTTTCCCATTGAACAAGTTTTTCGGATCTCCAATCATCATGGATGGGTTACCACTACAAACATTCTCAGATTGTGGATTTTAAACCCATTCCCTTTAGCAACTTAGTCACTTGATCTCGATTTAACCCTTTAATTAGTGGATCTGCTAGATTGTCTACTGACTTCACATAGTCAACTGAGACAAGTCTACTTGAGATCATATGTCTCACGATATTATGTCTCTGACGTATGTGTCGAGATTTACTATTTTATATTGCGTTACGTGCCCTTCTAATAGTTGATTAGCTATCACGGTGAATCATCACTGACGATACTAATTTTTTCTAGTATGGAATATCCTCTAGAAAGTTGCGAAGCCATTATGCTTCTTCAAAATCTTTATCTAAAGCGATAAACTCAGACTCCAAAGTGGACCGGGCTATACAAGATTGCTTCATGGATTTCCACGACACTGCTCCACCGCTGACAGTGAAAATAAATCCACTAGTCGAAAATGAGTCTTTTGTGTCTAATATCTAATTTGCATCACCGTACCGTTCATGTACATAAGAAAACCTTGTATAATGCAGCCCGAAGTTCAGAGTATATTTCAAGTATCTTAGAACTCGTACTAGGGCTTTCCAATGCTCAACTTATTCACAGAACATGTAAGATCAGGTTGAGTGCAATTAGTAATGTACATCAAACTCGCGATGATCCTTGCATACTCTTCTTGAGCTACCGGTTTTCCCCAATTTTTACTCAAGTACACGTTGAGTTCCAATGGGGTCTTAACCGGCGGACTATCAAAAGCATCGAATTTCTTAAGCACTTTCTCAACGTAATGAGATTGTGTTAAGACAATTCCATCACTTGTCTGAACTATCTTGATTCCTAGAATCATATCAGCTAAGCCCATGTCTTTCATGTCGAAATTTCATTTCAGCATTTGTTTCGTTTCAACAATCACCTGGTGGCTACTGCCATGATCAACATATTGTCTATATAAAGACAAACTATGACATAGCCATTAGAACTGCTCTTTATGTACACACACTTATCACACTCATTGATTTTGAAACCGTTTAATAACATCATGTTATCAAACTCAAGTGCCACTGAATCGGTGCTTGTTTAAGACTATACAATGACCTAACAAGTTTACACACCTTTCATTCTTACCCTAGTGCAACACACCCTTCAGGTTATTCCATGTATATTTCATCTTCCAGCTCACCATTCAGAAACATAGTCTTTATATCCATTTGATGAATTTTGAGATTGTGCAAGGTAGCAATTGCTAAATGCACCCAAATAGAAGTAATCCTTGTTACTGGTAAATAGGTATCGAAGAAATTATGCCTCTGTTTTAATCTAAAGCCTTTGGCAACCAAATGAGCTTTATACTTATCGACAGTACCATATGCCTTATACTTTCATTTTAGGATCCACTTGTATTTTAATGGTTTACACCCACTCGGGAGATCCGCGGTCCATATTTATACTTATATTTCCAGTTTATGCTCACTGGACACTACTTAGGACTACACCCGCAATTGAACGGGGTCAGTTGTAGAAGTAATAAGCTTAACCCGAGTCGATCTCTCAAGGAAGACTTTATATGAAAGAACTATCTAGAGACTACACATGCTTTCAAGTAAACGACTAAAATAAAATCTAAACATTCTAACAAAGAGGTTTGATGATGATTATGCTAGGAATTTGAAATGGACAATAAAGCGAGACAATTAAATGCAAAAACACAAATTAAATCAAGATTAGAGGAAATAAGTTTAATTAAGTTATTAAGGTGTAGATTCTCTCAATGGTTTTATCACTATGCTTTATTCAAGTTCACAATGCTACTCTCATAAATATGATAGTCCCTTCCAATTAGTTTAACTTCAATTACTGTCACCGTCTATCCGTTAAACCTCTCTTAGCTATATCATACAAGCAAGATTAACATATTAGGCTTAGGAATCCCATCCACCTAACGTTGAAGGAACCAATTTCCGAACTTAGATTTACAATCAAGACTCCTCTAAATCCTATCAATGTTCAAGTAGTGATCAAGTACCTAAACATGAAAAATCACGATTCCAACAATAACAATCAACAAAAAACAAGCATAGATCAAAACTATATCGATCTTCTACTCCCTAATAGAGAGATTAGCCACTAAACATTCTCAAAACAACACAAATAACTTAAACTTCTACAATATTAAGTATCTTTCAAGACTTTTGGGACAATTCCCCACAAACATCCAAGAAATACAAAGAAAATACAAGAGAAACCTCCTCCAAGCTTAGCTTCCGCGGATGGCTCATCGTCGGGCCTTTCTCGTCTTCGCTTCTCCTAGCTTAGCTTGGTTTCCTTCTTCTTCCTTTTCTCTTCTTCCTCTTGTGAAGGTGATGATGGTGGAAATGGTGAGAGAAAATAGTGTAGAGATTTAGTGTGTGTAGTGTGTGAAAAGGAGAGAGAATGGAGAGAATGGTGGAGAGGATGAGTGGTGAGAGTAGAGTGAGTGCGATGAATGATGACGAATAATTGTCCTTCTTTGGATCCCCAAAATCTATATTTATATTAGAGAGAGAGAAGAGATCGTAAGAGAAAGAGAGAGAGAGAGAGAGAGAGAGAGAGAGAGAGATGAAAGATAGGTATGGTGAGAGGTATGGTGGTAGGAGAGAGAAAAGGTGGTGGTAAGTTGATAGTGATGGAGCCATTAATGTGAGAGATTTGGGGATGATTTTGTGGAGAGAAAAGTCCAAAGCTAGGTTTATGGAGGATTAAGAGTCTAGTTTTTAACTTGTCACTAGATGGGGGAAGAAAGATATGTTCATTCTAGAAGAGGGGGGCGAGAGACGAGTGTAGATTAGCGATGATCGGGCGAAACAGGGCAGATTGCGCGCCCGCGGAGTGCCGCGCCGCACGCCCGCAGAAGGGCTGGAGTGTGCGCGCTCGCGGGTTGTCTCCGCCGAGAGCACCCTTGCACGGGCGCGGGCCTCGCGCGGCCGCGGGAGTTGCTTGGTCCTCATGGTGTGCGGCCGCGGGGCTTGCGCAGCTGCGGGGCCTTTGGTTCCGCCTTCCGGGTGCATCTCTTCCGATCCGGGTTCATCTCTTCAGGCCTATCTTCGCTCCATGCCACCTTATTACTTAAGAATCAAGTTTTCCAAAACTTTGCTTATTCCACCATAAGAGCAACAAGAGAATAAAATCACATAAAACCTATAGATAAACTAGAACAAAATACTAGCAAATGCAAGGGAAACATGCAAAATCATACAAAAAAACACCACAAATAAACATCAAACAACTTCCCCACGCTTAGCTCTTTGCTTGTCCTCAAGCAAATAAGAAATTTAAAAATATGAAGAAAGAAGGAAGTGATCACAAGGTGATCATATAATCGACAATTTGCATGGTTCCCACAAAAACATTCATTATCTAAAAATGTGAACACGATATCCGATCAAGTGAATTGCTTGCCTCTTCAAGTCTAGGAAGAACACGTTAGCCCATATTCAAGTAAATTACATCCCCACAAATCACATCCATACTTATTAACATACAACATAAAGCGATAAAGGGGATTGCAATCACAGGACAAGGGTCATTAGGTCTAATCATCGAGCATAACCGAGCTTCCTAATGTGGTTTCCCATACTCATCATGCAACACGTGAAAGGATTGACACACACATGAGAGGAGTAGAATCAGGAATGCAATCCTATTTATTTAAACACATTCATCGGGGGTATGGATCAAAAATCACAAGGTAAAACTATAGGGAGAAAATCCCTAGTGTCCTTGTGTGGTTTTCCATACTCATAGTCGAATAATTCAACTAGAGGAGTAGAGATCCTTATTCTCCCCCCCATTTTTTATCGTAAATACGAGGATACATGATTAAGGGGAGTAATTTTCACGAACAAGGCCAAACACACATCATATTCTTTCAAGGGCAAGACTCTTCAAGTCAATCATCAATTTGTGATCACATTCAAAAATAATTCATGTCCAAGAGAGAAACCACGGAACAATTCATTCATTCATGAGCAACTTGAAAATAATTCCTTGAAGATTCATATCAAAAATTTTCAAATTTGACCATAGGGCAAGGCAAAATACTTAGTGGGAGAATCACAACATACCTAGATAACTAAAACAACTAATCATGCATAACAAAACCAACACAATTAACATAACATGCATTGTCCTCAATGTATGAAAACAAGATGCAATAAGAGAATAGGGAAGTGGAACATATTACAAATCGTAGAAGACCGGCAACATGCGATGGTTCCTACAAAACATATGACAAATCCAACCAATTAACAACAAAAGGGTTGAACTGAAAACAATAAAAACATGCACACGAACGCAAAAACACACAGGAAAAATGAAAGAACTTCACTACTGCGGTGGATCATAAGGTGGTGGCGGAGGCTGCGGGTAAGGATAGGAGATCGTCCAGTTGTTCCAGCTTTTCTCGAGGGCTGTCATCCTCTTCTCATGCCTGTCAAGGCGACCATAGATGTCCTGCCTTATGTCACCAACGTCCTGACGAAGGGATCCCAACTCTTGGCGAAACTCGCCTATAGAAGCATCGAATCGATCCTGGAATTTCCTCATGGTGTTGTTGTAGGACTGCTGGAACTGGCCCATGGTGGTATCAAAGTGCTGCTGAAATTGGCCCATGGAGTCGGTATAGTTCTGCTGGAACTGCCCCATGGTGGTGTCGAATTGGTCCTCGAAGGACCGCCAATCAGCCTATGGTATCTGATACACATGCTGGGGCATCGTAGAGGCATAAGGCGGCGCCTGGTAGTGAGCCTGTTCATCCTGATCATTATCCTCGTCGCCTTGATCCTCTTCTCCTTCTTCTCCTCCCTCATTCTCTTCATCATTCTCTTCATCATCATTCTCTTCCTCTCCCTCATCATCATCATCATCATGTGGGGCTGAAGAGGAGCCGACCTCCCTATACGATCAGAGAGCTTCACGCTGAGCATTCATAAGCTTGGAGACGCAGGGGCGGTCGGTGTGAGGAACCACTCTCCTCGAATCCAGGATAAGCTGGGCTCGCTTGAGCTCATCCACAGTGATGAAATACTCCTTGACTTTGCTTTGTTCGGCAGGGATGGCACCTGTGGCTGGAAGCAAGCCAAGCTTGACAGCAAGAGCGGTGATGAAAGCACAAAAGGAGGGATGCATCTTGGTGCGTCGAGTCATTTGCTGGATAGCAGTCCAAATGAAGCAGGACGGGCAGACTTTGGTATTGTGGAGAGCATACCAAAGAAGATACACCTCAGTGGCATTAGCCTTGTTGCCCTGTTCCTTCCCAGAAATCGAGTAGGCAAGGAATTTGTGCATGATAGCCAGGGCAGGGTCTCGAATGAAACCAGTGGGTGTCCCCTGAGGGTCCCAATTACTGAAGCCAGTAAGCTCGTGTCAGGCGGTAGCCGTGTTGAAGTCGGTTGGCCTCTCTCTGGGCCCAGTTGTCGAAAACCCAAAATATGACTTCATTCTAGCCAATGTCACGTCAAATTCTTCACCCATCATACGAAAAGTAATCTTTGAATTTGCAGAATCAAGTTGGAAGGTGACCAAAAACTCAAGGCACAACGGATTCAAACCAACAAACTTCAACTTTGCAAATTTGTCCAAAGTCAATACTTTCAAGTAGCATTCGACTTTCCCATCAATTTTCAATGATTTCAACAAATTCCAATCAAGATAACTGGGAGAGGTAATATCATAGACAATAAAAGCTTGATACCGGTTACCTTCGGCATGGGTACGAACCGAGAACGGGCACCGATAGAGCTCTTGGAGATTCTCATCTCCTTTTTGGTGGGAAGATGACGGGTTCTTTGTCTGGGACGGCATATTGGACGGTGGAGCAAAGGAGAGCAAGGAGAAGCGATGAAGATGAGCAAAGGTGTGCGGATGGGTGCAAGTAGCTGGTGCGCGGCCGCGGGGCCTTGCTCGACCGCGGGAGCTATGGGGGACTGACGCGCGGTCGCGGGCTCTTGCTGTTGGCATGCGCGGCCGCGGAGGGGTGCACGGTCGCGGGCTGCTGGCCGAGCTGGAACTTGGCCGTGGCGGCGGCGAATGGCGTGGTGGCTGGAACGAGATGGTCCGCGGGCGCGGAGTTTCGACGTGGTCGCGGTGATGAGGATGGTGACGTGGAGGCGTGATGTGGCGAGGAAGCTTCCTTGAACTGCAATATGGCTAAAATTTGAGTGTGGATGAGAAAGGGAGATTTGGGAGTGATGGAGAGGAGGAAGAGCTCCAAAAGCGGCGTAAGTGGTGAGAAAGTAGGGTTCCAAAATGAGTGGTCCCCTTTTATAGGGAAGAGGGGTGCGCGACCGCGGGCCTTTGCGCGGCCGCGGGGCACGAGGGGCGCGTGCCCGCGGGGTCATATTTTTGGCCAATAAATGTCGCGCGCCCGCGAGGGTCACGCGCTCGCGGAGTCCTTGCGCAGAGAGGGGGGTCACGCGGCCGCAGGGCTTGCGCGGTCGCGGGCCCTGACTTAGCCATTTTTTCTGCAATTTCGCCGCTGCCTCACTCCTACTCGCACCTGCAAAACAAACACCAAAAATGCGAAAAACACATAAACACAAAATAGATTAATTAACATAATTAAAAATAAGGAAATCATGGGTTGCCTCCCATACACCGCTCATTTTAATGTCTCGAGCTAGACAAAGTTTTTGGAGCATTCAATTAGAATTGACAAGTTTCAATTCCTCCACATCGGCTTCGTGCGAAAACCCTTCATAGTATGGCTTGACTCGATGGCCGTTCACTTGGAATGTAACATTCATCACCGGATTTTTCAGTGTGACCACTCCGTAGGGGAACACTTCTTCAATGAGAAACGGTCCGCTTCAACGCGATTTGAGTTTTCCGGGGAAAAGCCGCAATCTAGTGTTGAAAAGGAGAACCTTCATGCCCGACGTGAGCTCTTTCTTGACAATTTGCCTATCGTGTAGCCTCTTCACTTTGTCTTTGTAAATCTTGGCATTGGCATAGGCCTCGTTTCTCAATTCGTCAAGCTCGGACAGTTGCAAGGCTCGCTCCTTTCCCGCACTTGCTAAGTCACAATTCACCGCATTTATAGCCTAATAGGCTCGGTGCTCGATCTCAACGGGGAGATGACATGCTTTTCCATAAATGAGGCGGTATGGGCTCATCCCGAGGATGGTTTTGTAAGCCGTCCGGTATGCCCAAAGAGCATCTGGTAGCCTTTGTGACCAATCCTTCCTCCCAAAGAGCATCCGGTAGCCTTTATGACCAATCCTTCCTCGTCACATTCACGGTCTTCTTCAAGATGTTTTGAATTTATTTGTTGCTCGTCTCAACTTGACCGGAAGTTGGAGGCTGATATGGAGTCGCGACCTTGTAAGTCACACCATTTTTTTCATCAATTTGGCAAATAGCTTGTTGGTGAAATGAGTTCCACCGTCACTTATTATTGCTCTGGGGAACCCAAACCTACTCAAAATATGCTCCTGCACGAACTTGACAACCACATTAGCGTCACAAGACCTAGTGGGGATTGCTTCAACCCACTTTGACACATAGTCGACTGCTAACAGGATATACTCAAAACCGAAAGAGTTAGGAAATGGTCCCATAAAATCAATACCCCAAACATAAAAAATTTCAACAACAAGATTGATATTTAAGGGCATTTCATTTCTCCTCCCAATATTACCTAGTCTTTGGCATTTGTCACATGAAATGGAGTAAGCATGAGCATCTTTAAAAATTGAAGGCCAATACAAACCGGATTGTAGGATCTTTCTAGCCGTCTTTTGCCCTCCAAAATGACCACCACAATGAGACGAGTGGCAAAAGGCTAGAACGTCAGTTTGTTCCTCCTCCGGGACGCATCTTCGAATTATCTCGTCTTTTCCCAAATGGAAAAGGTATGGATCGTCCCAAAAGTAATACCTACACATTGCCAAAAATCTTTTCTTTTCTTGGAAAGAAGGGTTAGGTTGCATTTTACCACAAGCAAGATAATTGACAATATCGGCATACCAAGGAGAGGAATTAAGCTCAAGAGCATGCTCATATGGAAATGTATCACAATCAACTCCTTTTTCATGCAACAAATTGGAATTTTCATCAACGGGAAGGCGAGATAAATGGTCCGCTACCACGTTTTCACACCCTTTTTGTAACGCCCCGATCTTGGGAGAAGGGCAGGGGACCGGTGCGCTACTTGAGGGAAGGGGGAAGGGGTTGTTGAACAGAAGCAATCAAAGAAATAGGGTTAGTGCCCTAAAAATTTGGGCAGCATAACCTCTATAAATGGATCAATCCACGCTTTTAAAGCGTATGAAATGACTCAAACCAGATACCATGACTCTTAGGATGAACCCAAGAAAGAATAACAAAGGCAAACTTCAATGTAAATAATAACAGTTCAAAGGTTAACTGTTAATAGGTTAGGCATGAAAAGGGCCAGACTGATGTCTGTCCAAATACTTGAAGTAAAGAGATGACAGGCTCCCGCCTGTCGTGAAAGCAATATAAAGCCAGGATTTTGCCTTGACATGGAAAACAATGTAAAGCCAGGCTTGCGCCTGTCTGAATAAGGAAAGTAAATAAATGCTAGGCTTTTGCCTGTCAGGAACGGAAAGTAAACGGGATTCGGAGAACCGAACACTCCGTAACAATAAAGAAAATGGGATTCGGAGAACCGAACACACCACAACAGTAAAGAAAATGGGATTTAGAGAACCGAACACTCCGTAGCAATAATCAGAGTAAGCGGAAAGAACGTAGCGCATTTATTCAGACTCAAAAGGAAGCATGTCCTCAGTTAGACTCTATAGCGGAAAATGAAACATATACATCAAATGATAGCCCTTCAGCCTTAGCACAGCCGTCCACCATCCCGCAACTCATCCTGAAAAATATTTGAAAAGATTTTGGGCGTGAGTACTAATGCACTCAGTGGGTACTTTTGAGAAAAAAACATTCACAATCATTTTATAAAAAAAAATATCCAATCATATTTTAAGCATATCATGGAAAGCTTTCAAAACAAAAAATTTGGGAATTCCATGTATACTAAATCATTTTAGTTCCATCATTGCGCGCCAATCTCCCCTCGAACGCTTACGGTGAGTCGGTTCGTGTACACAACCCGACTGCTTAAGGTTGGACAGTGCCCTGTTTGCTTGGGGCTCGATATCGTGAACCATTGTAGTTTCATCACCAAAAACAGTAGTAAGACTTACATGAGTCAGGAGAGCACATCAAATACAGTTATGAGTTGGATATTCAATCATGTTCATTTTATAAATATCAGGGCTTAATAACCCGAAATATATTTTTATATAATAAAAACCCACCTGATAATCTGATCTGGATAGCTAGATCTAGATTCTGATTCTGGTCTCAACTAGAAGTCTCCTTCTTCTGTGCCTACAAGATTATCCGGCAACTTAGTTTCGATGAAAGACTACCATTAGGTCAAAATCTAACCTTTCTTAGCTATGAAGTAAATATTATAATATCTACTATCTTAATACGCTGCACCCGGGTCATCAAAATATTTTGACTCTTAAGGGAACTTTACTCAAGACATTTTTATAAAGAAAAACCATTTTGGAAGTTTTGGCATACGGGGTGGTCAAATCCGTATCCTAAAATTAATTCGGTACAAATAAATTCATACCGCAAGATCGGCCCATTAGAAAAATATGAAACTTTAAATAAAAATACTATATTTTGACACGGAACAACTTTTGAGCTTAAAAATACGATAGAGCTGTCCACGAAGGATAGATCTGAAAAAGACTACAATTTAATAATCGGATACTCAAAATATACCCGAAATTAAAAAGTGACAACATTGAAAATGTATATAAATATACATAGAACATAAAACCCTAAAGACACCTTTTGATCTGACGACCCGAAAGAGTCACCGAGTTGAGGGGTGGTTGCGACTTTTGGCGGCAGTCACGATGATTTTTCATCGTGATCGTCCGTCGTGTCATCATTTCAATCACGTATTCGTGATCTACACGTTGACACCTTCAAAATGACTATTTCAGAAATGAAATAGGAAACTAGAGTCGTACCTTCTCTAGAAGCTGCTCGGCGTTTCGATTTTGAAAATGAATGAAAAATGAAACCTTAACCTCCTATTTATAGAAGAAAAATAAATAGGATAATAACGAATAAAAGAAAGAGGATAATGATGGAATAGGGTAATGATGGAAAAAGAATAGGATAATTACGAATAGGATAATATTTCGAAAAAGAAATTGGATAATGACGGATGTGCCTTAGTTATCCAAATCTATTACCTTTCACCCTAAAATTGTGCCAAGTGTTCATTTGAACTCGAAATCGGAAAATTCAAAGTTTGGCACGATGCTTGAAAATTTTTCAATCAGCTCGAGAAAAATATCAGAACATATTTTTAAAGCAATTTTTGACCAAATTAAATTTTACTAGATGTCCCTGGCTGCGATTTTCCTTTATTTGAATCCGTTAAGGACCCAACTTATTTCTTAGATTACCCTTAGGTAACATATGTTGAATAAAACCTTCTAAAATATTTCGGGGTATTACACTTTTCTATCCTTAATCTCAACATCAAATTCTTGCACAAGCAAAATCCACCTAATGAGTCCAGGTTTAGCTTGTGGTTTGGTCAACAAATGCCTTAAAGCCGCATGATCACTATGCACAATTACTTTAGAACCTAAGATGTAGTATCTAAATTTATCCAATGAAAACACAACGGCAAGCAATTCTTTTTCGGTGGTGGTGTAATTTACTTGAGCACTATTCAAGGTAAGGCTAGCATCGTAAATTACATGAAGAATTTTATCAATTCGTTGACCCAAAACGGAGCCAACGGCGGAATTTGATGCATCACACATGATTTCAAATGGTAAAGACCAATCAGGGGGAACAACAATTGATGCGGTGATCAATATCTCCTTGAGAGTATTAAAAGCATGAAAACATTTTTCATCAAACTCAAAAGGAACATCTTGAGCAAGTAAATGGCATAGAGGTTGGCTAATTTTGGAGAAGTCTTTAATAAACCGACGGTAAAAACCGGCATGGCCTAGAAAGCTTCTAATTCCCTTCACATTAATGGGTGGAGGTAATTTTTCAATCACATCTACCTTAGCCTTGTCTACACTCATTCCTTCTTTAGACACAACATGACCAAGGACTATGGCACTAGTAACCATAAAAAGACTCTTTTCCCAAGTAAGAGTTAGACTACTTTCAATGCATCTTTTTAAGTCAAGTTCTAATTTCTCTAAACAATCGAAAAATGAGGACCCAAAGATCGAAAAATCATCCATGAATACCTCAATGAAATCTGCAATCATTTCGGAGAAGATGGAGAACATACACCTTTGGAAAGTGCCCGGTGCATTCTATAGTCCAAATGGCATCCTCCGACACACAAACGTACCAAACGGGCACGTGAATGCGGTCTTGGCTTGGTCTTCCGATGCTATGGCCACCTGAAAATAACTCGATAAACTGTCAAGAAAGCAATAAAAACTATGACCGACTAGTTTATCAAGTATTTGATCAATGAAAGGAAGGGGAAAATGGTCTTTTCTAGTGGCGGCATTGAGCTTTCGGTAGTCAATGCACATTCTCCACCCGGTGGTGGTTCAAGTAGCCACATGTTCTCCCTTGTCATTCTCTACGACCGTTATCCCTCCTTTCTTTGGCACCACATCGACCGGGCTCACCCATTAACTATCGGCTATGGGATAAATGATCCCTTCCGCTAGGAGTTTGAGAATCTCCTTCTTTACGGCTTCCATTAGCACGGGGTTGAGCCTTCTTTGCCAATCACGAACCGGCTTAGCCCCTTCCTCTAAAATGATGTGATGCATACACGTAGAGGGGCTAATGCCTTTGATGTCGGAAAGATTCCATCCTATGGCTTGCTTGTTCCTCTTTAGTATGGCTACTAAGAGGTCTTCTCCATCCTTTTCTAGCCCGGAAAAGATGATCATGGGCTTCTTCTCTTCATCGTTAAGAAAGACATATTTGAGATGAGATGGGAGCTCCTTGAGCTCAAGCTCGGGAGTAGGCTTCACTTCCTCTTCGGTTGAGGCCATGACTTCCATGAGACTCGTGCCTTCTCCTAGCAAGATCTCTATCTCTTCGGCATTCAACTCGTCTCCCCCACACTTGAGGTAGGCTTCATCCATAGCAAGTTCCTCGGATGAGGTTTCACTTCTCCACGGAGCACCTAATTCTTGCAAGAAAACCTTCTCGGCCAAGACATCAATAGCATCTATGTAAGAACAATTTTCCTCAAATGAGAAGACGGGAACAGCCTTGTTTTCATGGACGGAAAAAGACACCGTTTCTCCTAATACCGACATTTTTAAGGTTCCATTTTTAACATCAATCAAGGTGTTAGTTGTAGCCATAAAAGGTCTACCTAGGAGAAGAGTATGTTCTTTACCCGTTTCTTTCACATCTCTCACATCCAATACAACAAAATCAACCGGTATGATCAATCCACCAACCTTAACTAGAATGTCCTCTATTATTCCCCTAGGATATCTCACGGACCTATCCACTAATTGTAGACACATTCTAGTTGGTTTCAATTCACCTAACTCTAATTATTTATAAATAGAGTAAGGCATCAAATTAATTCCGGCTTCTAAATCTAGCATACCACATGCTTCCTTGCCATTTTCCAAAGCAATTTTAAGAGTAAAACTACCTGGATCACAGAGCTTGGGTGGTAGTTGATGTTGTAGGATTGCACTAGCCACTTCAGATACCTCTATCTTCTCATCCTCTCCAAACTTCCTCTTCTTGGAAGCAAGTTCTTTGAAGAACTTGACATAGGCCGGCACATTTCGAATGACATTAAGGAGTGGAAGATTGACATTCACCTTGGATAGGAGTTTGTAGAACTCTTGGAATTGAGTGTCTTGCTTCTTATTCCTCAACCAGCTTGGAAATGGAATTGGAGGATTGTAAGGATTGGTAGCTTTGAGGAGTGTGGGCTTCTTCACTTCTTCACTTTTCTTTTCGGACTCCATTTGTTGTTGCGAAGGAGTCTCATCTTCTTTTTCAACCTCCTTGGTTGGACTTGGCTCTCCAACCTTGTTGTCTATCACCTTTCCACCTCTAAGCACGGTGATTGCTTGAGCTTGCTCCGATTGGCTTAGCAACTTGCCCGGCTTGGCTTGCTTGGCCAACTCTCCAACGGTCCCGCCTATTTAGCCTACTTGAGTCTCAATTCTCTTCACGGAAGCCTCAATGGATTCAAATCTTTGTTGAGTGACTAGTATGAAGGATTGCAATGTGTCTTGCTATAACACCCCAAATCCAATAATAGAAGCCCAATGATTTTTCTAGAGCCCAAATGCTTAAGTTGTATCCACTTTTAATAAAAGGCCCAAATGATGGGCTTTCGAGCCCAATTATGATTTTAATTATTTACGGCCCAATTATTATCCGATCGAGATGAACGAATATGTTAAATGATAGTGCTCATCGATACGAATCTATAGAACTTGATTTCATCTTTATTGGACTTCAATTGACCAAGTTATGATTTAATTATTGATTTAATTGAATTTTAGGGTTAAGTTATGGAGTGATATAAATACCCCCCTCATTACCACTTAAGCCTCCTTAGTTCATTTCACTTCACTCAAAGGGTATCAGCCCCCTCTCCCTTCTCTCTCTACTCCTCCCCTTGCCACCACCACCTCCGCTGCCGACCACCACCGCCGCCCCCTCCACCGCCGGAAAAATATTCCGGCGGAATTTTTAACATGCAATACTATTTTTAGATCACCCTTTCTTTCCTCTTTCATTTTCTATGATTATTTTTAAGAGATTTAGAGATTTAGGCTTCCTATTTTTGGATCTAAGAAAGGATTAAACCCTAGCCTTGAAAAAAAATCTCATTTCTTTCTATGTTATTGCATTTTATTTTCGATTCTATGTACTTCATAGTAGATTTATGGGCTGTTTTGATTATGTATTTTTAAATATTATTTTTATCTTAATTTTTAGTGTTCTTGGTGTTCTTGAACACTTGTTAAGTGGAATAGGTTGATGAAGAAATGAGGATAAGTAAATTGGTATTTAGTGTGTGTTTGTGTGTGTGTCCAGTGGGTGTTGTATGTGTGTGCGTGTGTGTTGTATGTGTGTGCGTGAGTTTTGTGTTTTATTATTAATATTATTATTATTATTATTATTATTATTATGTTTTTTTGTTAATGCTATTTATTTAATTCTACTCATAATATAGATAAATATAATTAAAAAGTTTGGAAATGTTTATCAAAATTAATCTTATTCTAATGAATATGGATCAAATTTTATTAGTAGCAATTTAATTTTAATTAAGACATATGTTTATGACACATTAATTATGAATCTTGGATTATATGTTAAGATTCAATTATAGCCTAATGTATAATCATTTAATTTTATGTGCAAATGTCTAAGGCTCAAATATGTTTAAAGTAGTTTATTATTTTAATTAATTCACGTATTTTCTAAGTTATTGAATTTAAAACTTGTTGTAATTTTCAAAAATCATATCTAGCTTAATGGATACGCTCAGATTTATTAAATAAAATGCTAAGGGTTCGAATTTTATTAATGGAGTTTTAATTTCATTTTAATCATTTTTATGTAAGATGATTTTAAACCTTCTATAATTAATAACATCATATAATTATCGAAAATAGCATATGGTTTATTGGTAAGTATTCAGATTATTACTTAAGAGGTCAAGAGTTCGAATCATATTGAAGTAATTTTATTCCTTTATAATCTTTTATCATAAAAGCTTTCTGGACTATATATATATGATTAATTATAGATGATTAATTTCGAAATCAGGGCGTAGTCTAATGGTTAAGTGTTCTGTTTGTGTAGGAGGGCCAGGGTTCATAACCATTTGATGTAGTTTTAATTCTCATTTTGTGTATTTAATTCACTGCATTTATGAAGCTATTTAGTTTAAGCAGTTTAATTAATGTTACATAAATTCTTTTAGCCTAGTGGTTAAGTGGCAATTATATTTTGGTCAAGTGTTCAAGCCCTCTTGACTACAAAATTATGTTATATTTTATCCTTATTTTTATTTAGTTTATTTTGCTTAATTTAGATTAAATTCGAAATTAAGAATATGGTATATTAAATTGATATTTCCACATTCTTCTATGATTTAAAATGATAATTTAAATCATATATTAAATATTATATTTTTTCTTTATGTATTTAAGGCATTTATTTACATGATCGAGGACTCTGATATATTTTAAGTTAGAATCCCGCTCGACATTTAAGCGACGACAGGTTACGCTCTTACTTTAGGGACTCGATCCCTAGAACCTTATTTATGTTATATCATATGTTAGAGCATTATTATGTTATTAAAACATAGTTCTTATGTATAGGTCCTAATACGAGACCCGTTTAGGACGACGATTAAGAATAATCCTATATTTAAGCATAAGTTCCTAATCCGACAGTAGGCTAAGACGAGAAGTCGTGAATAAAGCTTCAGCTAATTTAGCTATAAGGTGGGTTTACTTACTAAAATGCTTTCGAAAATATATTTAAACTTTCGTCCGCTATGAAAAATTATTTATGCTTATGTTGCTCAATGTGGATTGACACGACTCATATGAGGAATTCCGAATATGGCACTCCGGTGCAATTACTTATGAATATGTTCATGTTATGAATGTGTTATAATTTATATGTGATCACATTAGGGTCGGTCTCCACTATGTCTATTGAGCGTATGATTTATGACATGTAAAATATGAATTTATGGATATTCTTATTGCAAATTATTGGACGAATGTATGAGTATTCCCACGGAGTGTTTTCTAGCACTCAGCCCCACTATTTAAAAATGTTTTCAGGTAATTGATGACGGCAGGTGGCGGACGTGGACTAATGTGGACATTTTATATGGTTGACCACATTCTATTTTTTTGAAATATTTACTCTATTTAGTTTTGGTCAACAAACATGATTATTTATGCTTCCGCTGTAAGTTTATGGATTATTTAAATATTTTATAGACGCGTGTCATCGTCGTGGTCTTGCTGGCATAATTTGAATATTGAATCATGGATTTTTGACTAGTCAAGGTTAAACATGTTTTAATTGGTGGTTCGAAAGGTGTGATTTTGAAACGATATGTTAGTTGAAAAGTCTTATCTTGTGTGATTGGTTGTTGAATGTTAAACGCCCATGAGCGTGGAATTTATTACTGTTATAAATGAAATGTTGTACGAATTTTTATAATTCTGAAAAATGATTTATGTTAGTTTGTGAAAATTTTATTGTCATTTTTCTTTCTTCGCGTGTGTTCATGTTAGCTCACTGGGCCTCCGGGTTCGGGGCGCTACATATGGTATCAAAGCCAGGTTTACAAATCTGTAGGCCTGCGGGGTGATTTTGAAATGTTTTGAAATATTGTTAAGTTGAGCCATGGATCAAAAGGTCTTGTCAAAAAGGTGTAATGGGGCTTGGATGATAGGGTTGGACAGATTTGGTTTCTCTGGCTCAAAACTAGGGAACATGTAAGCTCATTCACCCTCATCTCAATTTGCACCAACACCCAAACATCATGGAATTCAATCCCAGCAGCCACACCTTTTTCATTCTTTTTTTTTTATTTGTTTATTTTCTGCTTTTAATTTTTTTTTATAGCAGGCAAGTACTCTGTCTTGTTCCCATATTTCTTCACTCTCATTTTTTTTATGTACATCTATATACTTGGCTAGCAATCCCCCCAAATTCCAAAGTTTCAGAGAGTCAGAATGGTGCTTCCATGTTCCCAGGGACAACATACAGGCTAAAATCAAGGCCATGGCTAATTTCTGTGAGGCTCAGTTGAACAAGGAAATTGAGAACTCAATGGCTCAAAAATGGCTCACTAGTTGGAAACTGGAATGGCAGGGCATTATGTTCTGTTGGAGGCCAAAAATGGGGTGTGTTCCTAATTGCCTTAATCATTCCCATGTCTCAACTGTGGTGACAAAAATAGCTAGGCAAAAGAGCAAACCAAGCATCAGATATCCACATCCGACACACTCTCAATAACAATGAGCATTTAAGGATTTAATCATGCTCATAGGCTCAAAACTCACTTTCTGAGGCTACAAAAACATGATCTAGAGCACAATTTGTCATCCAAGGTATCACATGAGCAGTTAAAGAGAACAAAAATGAGACAACCAACCAAAATCACCATCCCAATCAGGTCTTAACCGTTCCTCCTCATATTTATCCACCCTTAACAGCCTATGCTTTGTTAAAACATTTTTTTTTGTTTTTTTTTTATATATTTTGATTTTCTAAAGAACAGACAATGGACCCCCCCCACATTGGAAAAAAGGATAGTGTCCTAAAAAAAAAACCAAGACGAAAGAAAAACTGAAGAAAGCATGCAAGTGAGAAAAGAAAATGAAAAATAAAGAAAGCAAATATGCAAGGAGGGAAAGAGAGAGAAAACACTAGTCCGCCATGTTGCGAAGAACATGCTCTATGGTTGTGAGGTGCCCATCTATATCGTCGAGGTGACGAGTGAGTTGTTCCTCCAATCCACGAATGACTGTGGTGAGCAATGCCTCGAATGCGGGCAGAAGAGATGCGGGAACGACAGATGGACCTGCAACTGAAAGAAAACTCGGGTCTTCGACACCCGGTTGAGAAAGTTGATACTGCCCCGTGGCATTAACACACAAAAGCTTCATAGTAGCAAAGTCAGTGAGAGAAAAATACGTAGCAGGCAGAAATTCGGGTTCATTATTGGGAACATGTAGATGCTGAGCCAAGAGAGTAATGATATGCCCAAGAGTGATCTTATACAATGGATGCTTAGCAGTAAACTGCCACTGTCTAGCTATCCAAGCACCAAAATTCAATTTTTAGCCTAAGACCATGCAATCTAACATAAAGATCTCTTGTTGGGTGACCACATTCATCAAGTCCAATCTACCAAAAAACGTACAAGACAAAAAGCGATAGCAAAGACGAAGGGCACCATCATGAAGATGGTTACTCCTAGCAGATTTGGCCACATACTCAGTATCAATAGACAACTCACACCAATGCTCAGAAGCATGCATACCAAACAAAACAGGCAAATCACGAGGAGCAGCTGTATAAGCATCAAAGAGAATGGACTCATCGGACTCAAAACCAAGTAGCACATTTAAATCATTGATAGACAAATGAAAATGACGACCCCCCAAAGTAAAAACCACATCATGAGTATCATTCAGACTACGAGAGGCATCATACGCAAAAGATGACAAGAACTCCAAACTCAATAACTTATGCACAGGTAAAGAAATATCCAAGAAAGCACCCCAACCAATTCTATCAAAGTGGGCACGAATATGTTCATTTTGTCCTAAAACAGTGATGTTATCCCAATTAAAAATTCTCGCACCAACAAATGAACGAGTGGAGTTCCTTCGTGTGCGTAGAGTTACCTCGTCAGCCGAAAGGTACAAGGGTGGCGGTGCAGACCGGCGGCGACGACTGGAGGAGGCCGACGTGGTCTCTGGGTCACGGGAAGGTGCGTCCTCTGGGGAAGAACGCGGTGAGTGGTGTTGATCAAAAGTGGTAGTGGCCTTGTGACGCCGAGAGCGACAGACAGGGGCCGCGGAGGAAGTAGCAGAGGGTTGCTCTGGCAAAGGGAGAGCAGTGATAGTGATCGGCGGCGGTGAATGTGAAGGGGTGACGGATTTCTTACCGGAAATCGTGAGTGACAGAGAATGTGAGAGGTCTTGAGGCGGTGGTGATGGTTGCTGAGTCGGCGGCGATGAGAGCCATTGCCTACTATCGCCGGCGCTGGTTGGAGAAGGTGGGGGTGGCGTTTGAGTCGCCGAAGCGGTTGCTCAGTAGAGGGAGCGGTGCTGGATGCCGGTGATTGCTGGGGCGGCGTATCCTCGTGCGGCGGAGAGGGCGTGCGTTCCGGCGGCGGTGAAGATGTGACAGCCGCGGCAGCCTTTTTCGAACCCTTCTTTGAAGCCTTTCTCTTGCCCATGGTAGGAGATGGGTGATCGGAACTCATCGACAAGGGAGAGGAAGGCGGGAAGTCGTGAGGCGGTGAAAACTGAAAGAAGGCAGTGAAAATATCGTGAAAAATTTACTAAGGTAGAAGGGGTTAAATTAAGGGAGAATGTTGGGGAATTAGGGCTTCTAAAAGGAAAATCCCCAAATTAGATTTGAGGATATTGCAAATAGGTACCTGCAATCATCAAAAACAAACATTGAATCCCCCCACATTTGCAAATAACCACCCCCTTTGTAAAATATCCAATCAAGTGGGTTGGATACCACGGCCTCAACCCAGGAGGTCTGTAGTTCGATCATGCACTTTTTCTTTTTTTCTTTTTTTTTTTTTCATTTTTTTTGTTTTTTTTAAGAAATAACAACACCTAAACAAGAAAATAATAAAAAGGCCCAGAAAAATAAAAAAGAGTCGGGTTGCCTCCCGATTAGTGCCTCTTTTTAACGTCAGTGGCTCGACGATGTGTCCAAATCAGATGGGAATGGGTCGGGCCAAAGTAACCCCATCAAAATGTGATTGCTCCAACTCGACACAATATGGTTTGAGGAGTTGACCGTTGACCTTCAATAATTTCTGGGTGCATAAACTCCGGATTTCCATAGCACTGTGTGGACTAATGCTGATGACTTCATAAGGTCCCGTCCAACGGGACTTCAGTTTTCCGGGCATAAGTCGGAGGCGAGCATTGAAAAGTAGGACCTTTTGACCAACCTCGAAGGTTTTTCGCCGGATGTATTTATCATGGAGATAATTAGTGCGCTCTTTGTAGCGGCTAGCATTGTCATAAGCTTCCAACCAGATTTCCTCGAGCTCTTGTAACTGAAATCTCCTCTCATGTGCGGCTAAATGCGGGTCTAAATTGCACTGCTTGACAGCCCAAAAAGCACGATGTTCCAATTCAATGGGTAAGTGGCACTGCTTCCCAAAAATCAACCGGTAAGGCGACATCCCGATGGGTGTTTTGAACACCGTGCGGTATGCCCAAACGGCATCATCCAGACGCAGACTCCAGTCCTTACGGCTTGGGCATACAGTCTTCTCCAGAATATTTTTTATCTCGCGATTCGAGACTTCGGCCTGGCCATTGGATTGCGGATAGTAAGCTGTAGCAACCCTATGTGTAACTCCATACTTCTTGAATAAGGCTTCCAGAGTCCGGTTGCAGAAATGTGTGCCTTGGTCACTTATGATGGCTCGAGGAACACCAAAGCGTTGGAAAATCTGTGCCTTGAGGAATTTGGCCACCACCTTGGAGTTATTTGATTGAGTAGCTTTTACTTCGACCTACTTGGAAACATAGTCAACTGCCAACAAGATGTAACAATTGCCGAAAGAACTAGGAAAGGGGCCCATGAAGTCCATACCCCAAACGTCAAAAATCTCACAAACCAGGATAGGAATTTGAGGCATCTCATTCCTTGATGAAATATTGCCAAGGCGTTGGCAACGATCAGAGTTCCTGCAAAAATGGTAAGCATCCTTGAATATAGTTTCCTAATAAAATCCACAATCGAGGACCTTGCGAGCTGTCCTCTTACGTCCAAAATGGCCCCCATATGCATAATCATGGCAAAAGGTGAGAATAGACTGAATTTCATCATCAAGAATGCATCTTCGAATAACTTGATCAGCACAAGTTTTCCACAAATAAGGATCGTCCCAAATGAAGTACTTGGCTTGACTCTTCAACTTGTTTTTCTTGGTAGATTCAGTACCCTTAGGAAACATCCCTGTGGTGAGAAAGTTCACTAAATCTGCGTACCAAGGGGCGGTTTCTGTTGCGGCAAGTAACTGCTCATCTGGAAAATCGTCCCGTATGGGCAAACCATCGGACTCTGTCAGTAATCTGCTCAAATGATTCGCAACACCATTGTCAGCTCCCTTCTTGTCCTTGATTTCTAAATCAAATTCTTGCAAAAGAAGGACCCGGCGAATTAAGCGAGGCTTGGACTCCTTTTTGGATAACAAGTACTTTAGAGCTCCATGATCAGTGTACAGAACAACTTTTGATCCGACAAGGTAGGATCGAAATTTCTCACATGCAAAGACCACTGCTAGCAGTTCCTTCTCGGTTATGGTGTAGTTGCATTGAGCGGGATTGAGCATCTTCGAAGCATAATAAATGGCATGGCTGAGTTTCCCGATTCTTTGCCCAAGGACCGCGCCGATAGCATAATCGCTCGCATCGCACATAAGCTCAAATGGAAGTCCCCACTGTGGTGGTTTAATTATTGGTGCAGCAGTCAGTTTTTCCTTCAACAAATGGAATGCTTTCTTACACTTATCATCAAAGACGAAAGGAACATCTTTCTGCAGCAGCTTAGTCATAGGTTGGGCTATCTTCGAGAAATCCTGAATAAAGCGACGGTAGAAGCTGGCATGGCCCAAGAAGGCTCGAATTGCTTTCTCATTGGATGGGTATGGCAGCTTGGTGATCAAGTCAATTTTTGCTCTATCCAGTTCAATGACTTTCGCAGATATGACATGCCCGAGCACAATTCCTTGTTGCACCATAAAGTGGCAGTTCTCGAAGTTCAAAACTAAATCGGTCTCTACACACCGTTGAAGAACCTTGTCTAAATGCTCCATACATTGCTCAAAGGAGTCGCCATGCACTGTGAAGTCATCCATAAAAATCTCGATGCAGCTCTCTATCAAATCGGAAAAAATACTTATCATGCATCGCTGAAAAGTGCCCGGGGCGTTGCACAAGCCAAATGGCATCTTTCTGCAAGCAAATGTCCCAAAAGGACAAGTGAAGGTTGTCTTTTCCTGATCTTCTTGAGCCACAAAAATCTGGAAATAGCTGGAGTAGCCATCGAGGAAGCAGAAATAGGATTTCCCTGATAATATTTCGAGCATCTCATCAATAAAGGGCAACGGGAAGTGGTCTTTACGTGTTGCATCATTTAACTTCCTGAAATCAATGCACATTCGCCAACCTGTTTGCAATCTCATTGGTATTACTTCATTGCTCTCATTCTTCACAAGTTGGAATCCAGATTTCTTTGGAACAACATGTACTGGGCTAACCCAAACACTGTCTGAGATGGGGTAAATGATTCCTAATTGGAGCAACTTCAGAATCTCTTTCAATACCACTTCCTTCATCACCGGGTTTAACTTCCTCTGAGGGTCTCGGGATGGTTTGTGATCAGATTCCAGAAAAATCCGATGCATACAGATGTCAGGGCTGATTTCTTTGATGTCGGCAAGGGTCCAGCCGATAGCTCCCTTGTGTTTGCGCAGAACAACAACCAGACGTTCCTCTTGGGCAAATGACAGGTCCTTGCTAATGATGACGGGCAGTGTCTCTTATTGCCCTAAATATGCATACTTTAGATGTTGGGGAAGGCCTTTCAATTCCAGGACAGGAGCCTTCACATGAGATGGTAAGAGTGGCTCTATGTTGGTCGGTATGGGCAAACGGCCTGTCAGATTTCTTGCTGGAAATTCTTCAGTGGCGTAAAGCTGCTGAATTATCTCTTGGATTTCTTTTTCCTCCTCTGAATTGACAGTAGGTGCATGCATTCCCCCAAAAAGTACCTGTTCCAACTTGTCATTCCTGAAATTATGCTCAACAAACTCATCAATAATGGAATCAATAGTGTCAATCATATAAAGAGCTTCAGGATCTTCCACATGTTTCACAGCTTCGAATATATTAAATGTAACAACATCTCCATCAAATTCGAAGCTCATCATACCCTTATCTATATCAATTTTTGTTCTTACCGTTTTCATGAATGGACGCCCTAGCAAAATCAATGACCTATGTGCAGAAAAAGAATCATCCATATCCACAATATAAAAATCAACGGGAAAAATCAAGTCACTGACTTTAACAAGCACATCCTCTACAACACCTTGGGGGTATGAATTATATCGATCCGCCAACTGGATAATGACTCTAGTATCTTTCATAGGACCCAACTTCAAATCATAGATAAAGGCATGACATTGATAGATGCACCTAAATCAAGCATGACTTTTTCCACCTTCTTACTCCCGATGATGCAAGGGATAGTCAACATACCTGGGTCCCTGCACTTTTGTGGTAATTTGCGTTGAATAACGGCAGAAACGTTTTCACCAACCTTGATTTTTGCATCCTTCCCGTACCTCATCTTTTTAGAACACAGCTCCTTCAAAAATTTTGCATAACGGGGAACTTTCTTGATGGCATCGATCAATGGCAAATTGATATCCACCTTTTTGAACAACTCGAGGATTTCCTTTTCATCATCCTCCTTCTTGTGCCTTGCTAACCTGGACGGAAAAGGAGCTGAATCAATTTTATTAGAAACATTAGAACTAACCGGTACCTCAGTAGGAACAGGTTGTCTAGATGCCAATTCACCTTCAGCTTTAGGGTTATCATTAGTCTCGTCAGTATGCCCAAACTGCATGGATGTTTTCCTTTTTTGCTCAACTTCTCCCAATTCCTTCCCACTTCGAAGTGTAATAGCACTAACATTTCCTCTGGGATTCTGCTCAGTTTGGGACAGAAGTTTCCCTTGATTGCCTTGCATTCTGTTCATTTGAGTGGCGAGCTGAGTGATCTGCATGCCCATATTACCCAGGGCAGCTTGTGTCTCCTGCTGAAAAGCCTTCTGGCTTTGGGCCAGACTGTTCAGAAGGCTAGTACTCTGCTCCAGACTCTTCATAATCTCACTCATGGAGGGAGCCGATTTGTCTGCTTGGGCAAACGGTTCACCCCTTGGTCGTTTCGGGGGAACATTCCCAGATGCATGTTGCTCTCCAGGTTGTCTCCATCGGAAATTCGGATCATTTCTCCAGCCTGGGTTGTAGGTATTGGAGTAAGGATCATTGTTTCGTTTCTTTCTAAAATCATCTCCTCGCGGGGCATCATAGTAAATCCCTCTAAGTGCATCTTGTTGTGCATCGCCAGAGCCATAGCAAGCTTGTTCAGATGGGGGCTCTTGCAAAGTAGGACACTCGTCAGTGAAATGACCACTCTCGTTGCAAACTCCACAACGAGACCCTTTTGTTTGTGCTACAGCTAGGCCTCGAACTAGAGATGTTAGGGCCTCAATCTTCTCATCAACTTCGGAACCTTCGGCTCGTTCAACCCCTCTCACAGGTCGGTGATGACCCTCATCTTCATCGTCATATTGTTGCCCTCCGGAAACCATGTCCATAATCAATTGCTTTGTCTCTGCCAAGGTCTAATTGGTGAGTGAACCTCCACTGGCAGCATCTATAATCTTTCTATCAAATGTCGACATGCCTCGATAGAAATAATTGGTGAACATTTGGTAGTCGGTGAATCCGTGGTCTGGACACCTTCGGCATAGTTGCTGCAATCTCGTCCAATAATCTGCCAGACTTTCATTCGGTTTCCGCTTGATGCTGGAGATGGCCATTCGAAGATTTGCTGCTCTCGTCTCTGGAAAGAATTTGCGCAGAAACTGTTCTTCCATCTCATCCCAGGTGGTGATTGAAGCTGGTGGAAGGTCAAAAAGCCATTCCCGTGCTCGGCCTTGCAATGTGTGTGAAAAAGTTAACAAACGCAGGTTGTCGTTTGTAAAACCTTGAGGACGCAGGGTCGAGCAAACCTAATCAAACTCTGCTAAGTGCGTGTGTGCACTTTCTCCAGGTGCATCACTGAATTTGGGCAGCACTTGTATGAACCCCGACCGAATCTCTGCATTGTGAGCAGTGGGAGGCAACACCATGGAGATAGGCCTGTTATTTCGATGATGACCGAGCTCTCAAATCAAGGGAGCAGGTTCCTCTGCCTCAGCATTGATTAGAGCTCGATTATTCTGGTTATCATGTGGATTTTGGTTATCCGCCATGTTCACCAGCTGTTGCAGACCAGGTGTTCCTTCATTAGGTTGGGACGTCTCCTTAGACTCCAGAGCAACCCTCCTCAACTGGTGTAATGTTCTCTCCGGTTCCGGGTTGAACAGTAATTCTCCTTTGTGTGAGGAACGGGTCATGCACTGTAAAACAAATGAAAAAGCCACAGTAAGAAAAATAACAAATTGAAAAGTTTCGAGTAATTACTGCTTTGGAACCAATCCCCGGCAACGGCGCCAAAATTTGGCAGGTCGTTTTCTACCAAAAATAAAAGATCCGACAAGCAGTCGGTTTGCCCACACTGCACGGTACAGCGGCGAGCAAGATCGTCTCCCAAGGGACTGGCGAGAATCACCCTTACTTTTCAATCTGTAAAACCAGACTTTTCAAGAGAAGATTTATATTACTAAAATAAATGGTACGCAAATAATAATCACATAAAACAATAATTAAACAACAACGAGAAAGGATTTTTATAAATTAATTAGAATTATCCGGAGTCCAACCACTTCACTTTGGCTACTTAACCGATCCTTGATTCAAGAATTGAATTAATTACGGCATGCAAATCGGTTACGGTTATCGAAGACACTTACCGACACAACTTCATTCCTTCCTAGAACCTATCGACAATCAAGAAGACACTTCATTAATTGCTCCTCTAATCAACCGACAACCTTAAGAGACACTCTACCGGTTTAATGGGTTAATCTCGTTAAACTCCAAGGAACCCGATCCAAAATCAATTGACTCTGACACAGGACAATTAAATTAAGCTTACTATTCCCTTAATTCTTAAGAATCGTTTTGCTCCAAACTAAACCTCTATCACAATTGCAGATGATCTCGGTTTAATTAGCTAGTAATCGATCCGAGTCACTAAGCATTTGCAACTACTCAGCTACTTCGGATAAATCATGACTTGAACAACGGAGAACAACAAATACACGCATAAAATTAATTGAAATTAAGTGCTTAGATCTCACAGTTATGGTTGAGCCAAAGATCCGTGAATTGGTTCCGGAAGAAACTCCGCTTAGCTTGCTCGCATGTTAATAATCGAAAAAGATATGAACTATTGTAAAAATATTAACTGGAAGAATAAATTTTAATTCTCTGAAGAGAGTTCATCTTCTACTGTCTCTCGTCCAACTCTCCTTTTCAATCTAAGATCAAAACTAATAAAAAGATACATCCATATCTCCAAAAGATATATTCCTTAATAACAAGAGTTTTTAATATGGAAATTAGAATCCTAGTCTATCTTTACTAGGTAATAGCAAAAGAAGAGATATTCACAAGTTGTAAGCCAGCTCGAATCCGCATCCAGGGCTTGGGCTGGATCAACACTTGTGCAAAATTGGTCGAATTTACTCGCACAGGCCCAGATCCTAACTTCTCGGTCCATCCTTCAAGCGGCTTGCCCAAACGACCTGCTCTATATTAACTCTTTCGACCGAACTTTGCTGTATTTCCCCAAAAATATAGCCATATGCCCAGCTATAGTTATCTACCTACACAACTTCATAACACATCAAATTGTTCTCAAAACAGATAAACGCAAGGTAGCTAACTATATTAAATGCCATCAAAATTATCCTCAAAAGACAGGTAAAAAGTACCCAATCAAACCCCCCCACATTTGAGCAATACTCGTCCTCGAGCATACAAAACAAACTAAAAATGAAACGAGAGAGAACAACAAAATACACAGACTGCTTCAAGCTGGAAAATATTTAGAGGAACGGCTGTGACTCAACCATCCGCAAACCACCAACCCATCTCATTTATGAAATCTATCACTGCCCTTAACCAAGTCAGAATCATGCTCTTGGATCCAATCTCACCATGATTCTCTCATCTTCGCTCAACAAAAACGAGGGACTGAATTGAAATATCATGCACACAAGCCGTAATTTGTTATTCTCAGCATAAGTTTGCTCTTTTGTCATTCCAATTATCATCACACCAAGTTGAGCCATGGATCAAAAGGTCTTGTCAAAAAGGTGTAATGGGGCTTGGATGATAGGGTTGGACATATTTGGTTTCTCTGGCTCAAAAGTAGGGAACATGTAAGCTCATTCACCCTCTAAATATTTTCCAGCTTGAAGCAATCTGTGTATTTTGTTGTTCT
This sequence comes from Perilla frutescens, assembly GCA_026008535.1. Lineage (NCBI taxonomy): Eukaryota > Viridiplantae > Streptophyta > Magnoliopsida > Lamiales > Lamiaceae > Perilla > Perilla frutescens. Next base: position 40,024,470 of record BRKX01000019.1, read on the forward strand.
CTCTCGTTTCATTTTTAGTTTGTTTTGTATGCTCGAGGACAAGCATTGCTCAAATGTGGGGGGGTTTGATTGGGTACTTTTTACCTGTCTTTTGAGGATAATTTTGATGGCATTTTATATAGTTAGCTACCTTACATTTATCGATTTTGAGAACAATTTGATGTGTTATGAAGTTGTACAGGTAGATAACTATAGCTGGGCATATGCCTATATTTTTTGGGAAATACAGCAAAGTTCAGTCGAAAAAGTTAATATAGAGAAGGTCGTTTGGGCAAGCCGCCTGAAGGATGGACCGAGAAGTTAGGATCTGGGCCTGCGCGAGTAAATTCGGCCCGTTTTGCACAAGTGTTGATCCATCCCAAGCCCTGGACGCGGATTCGAGTTGTCTTACAGCTTGTGAATATCTCTTCTTTTGCTATTACCTAGTAAAGATAGACTAGTATTCTAATTTCCATATTAAAAACTCTTGTTATTAAGGAATATATCTTTTCGAGATATGGATGTATCTTTTTATTAGTTTTGATCTTAGATTGAAAAGGAGAGTTGGACGAGAGACAGGAGAAAAGGAACGCTCTTCAGAGAATTAAAATTTATTCTTCCAGTTAATATTTTTACAATAGTTTAGATCTTTTTCGATTATTAACATGCGAGCAACCTAAGCGGCGTTTCTTCCGGAACCAATTCACGGATCTTTGGCTCAACCATAACTGTGAGATCTAAGCGCTTAACTTCAATTAATTATATGTGTGTATTTGCTGTTCTCCGTTGTTCAAGTCGTGATTTATTCGAAGTAGCTGAGTAGTTGCGAATGCTTAGTGACTCGGATCGATTACTAGCTAATTAAACCAATCATCCACAATTTTGATAGAGGTTTAGTTTGGAGCAAAACGATTCTAAAGAATTAAGGGAATAGTAAGCTTAATTTAATTGTCCTGTGTCAGAGTCAATTGATTTTGGATCGGGTTCCTTGGAGTTTAAAGCGATTAACCCATTAAACCGGTAGAGTGTCTCTTAACGTTGTCGGTTGATTAGATGAGCAATTAATGAAGTGTCTTCTTGATTGTCGATAGGTTCTAGGATGGAATGATGTTGTGTCGGTAAGTGTCTTCGACAACCGTAACCAATTTGCATGCCGTAATTAATTCAATTCTTGAATCAAGGATCGGTTAAGTAGCTAAAGTGAAGTGGTTGGACTCCGGATAACTCTAATTAATTTATAAAAATCCTTTCTCGTTGTTGTTTAATTATTGTTTTCTGTGATCATTATTTGCGTACCATTTATTTTAGTTATATAAATTTTCTCTTGAAAAGTCTGGTTTTACAGATTGAAAAGTAAGGCTGATTCTCGTCAGTCCCTTGGGAGACGATCTTGCTCATCGCTGTACCGTGCAGTGTGGGCAAACCGACTGCTTGTCGGATCTTTTATTTTTGGTGGAAAACGACTTGCCAGGGCCGATTTTAACTTGTTTAGGAAGTGGCACTTCCAGCATAGCCAAACACCCCCACACTTTGAGGTATTTATAAGACATCACGCGTCCTTTCCACAACTCGTAAGGTGTTACATTCTTACTCTTAAGTGGAATCTTGTTCAGGATATAGTTTACTGTCAACACAGCTTCCCCCTACAAGTTCTGTGGTAGTCCCGAACTTATCAACAAAGCATTCATCATCTCTTCAAGAGTTCAGTTTTTGCGTTTAGCAACATCATTATACTATGGTGAATAGGGACCCGTGGTCTGATGAATTATACCCGCCTCTGTGCATAATTCTTTAGATGGGGCAACATATTCTCCACCTCTATTACTTTGAATTGCTTTAATTCAACCACTTATTGATTTTTGGCTTCATTTTTTAAGTTCTTAAAATCTTCAATCGACTCATCTTTACTTCTTAAAAGATAAAGATAACAATATTTCATGCAATCATCAATAAAATTAATAAAGTACTTTTTACTACCTCTAGTTTGCTCAAACTTTAAGTCACACACGTCTGTGTGAATTAGGTCTAGAGGTTTAGCGCTCCGTTCAATTGAATGGAACGGTAACTTGGCCAATTTTGCTTCGACACAAAATTCACATTTGTTTTGTGTATTAAATTGGTTCACTTTTAGAAAATCTAAATTTACTAAATGTTTTATAGCATTTATATTAACATATCCTAATCTACAATGCTAAAAATCCGAGCACTCAACAAGCAAGTAAGTAGAAGAATCAACTTCATCAGCACTTTCTTTTGCAACATGACGCATAGCCATTACATTCATTTTGAAAAGCCCATTGACGAGATATCCCTGACCAAGGAACCTTCCATACTTGCTCAAAATAAACTTTTCAGACTCAAACACTAGTCTAAAACAATGATTGACTAACAGAGAGCCCGAAACTAGATTTTTGCAGATGTTTGGGACATGTATCACATCCTTCAGAGTTAGTTTCTGGCTTGAAGTTAACTTCAAGATCATGTTGCCCACACTAGCCACTTCAGATGAGGCTTGGTTACCTATGTGCAACTTCCTACCTTCAACATCTTTGTAGGTAGCAAACGAGCTTTTGTCGGAGCATACGTGACAAGTAGCCCTGGTGTCGATGAACCACTTTCTCGGGTGGTCCACGTGGTTGGCGTCCAACACAACCACAACCAAATCATCGCCATCCCAATCATCTTGACAAGCTTTGCCTTTGCCTTTGTTGTTGTGTTCCTCCATGTGCACACCATAATTGGTATGCTTCTTCTTCAGAGCCGTTCAATGTTTGGACAGGTGCTACGGCTTGTCACAATTAAAGCAGTTGCCATTGAACTTCGTCATTGGCTTATTTCATTTGTCAACTTAACCCGGGTGCTTCCTCTTGTTGCTATTTGATGGTTCACCACATTTCATCAAGTTAGCATTATCCTCGATCGGGACTCGTGGTCTCGGATCTATCTTTCAGTTATCAGATTAATGTGAAGCTTAACCACAAGGTCTTAAAGAGTCATCTCCTTTCGTCTGTGCTTGAGATAGCTCTTGATGTCCTTCCAACACGGTGGCAACTTCTCAATCACTACAACAACAGTGAAAGCATCGGGAAGAACCATCCCTTCAGCATGAACACCATGCACAATGAGATGAAGCTCTTGCATTTGATCCATCACTGACCGGGTGTCCACCATTTTAGTCGAGGAACTTTGCCATCATGAACTTTTTAATTTCGGCATCCTACATTTTGTACTTCTTTTATAATGTTTCTCACAGTTCTTTAGCACTAGTTACATTTCCGTATACAGAATATAAACTATCTACTAAACCATTCAATACATAATTTTTACAAAGAAAATCTCCATTGATACATTAATCATAAGCCGTTCATTTGTTGTCGTCTGGCTTGTTTTCAGCAATGACTGGAGTGTCTTCTTTGATATATCTTGCAACTCCCAAAGTGGTCAGGTAGAATAGCATCTTTTGCTGCCACCTCTTAAAGTCCAAACCGAAGAACTTCTCTGGCTTCTCAGCCTGGCCATGGGGAATGGTCCTCGTGGGTGCAATGGTAGTTGATGAAGTTGCCCTTCCAACAAAGGTAATAATTGAATTAAGTTATATTTGTCATGCGATTGTTATTGGTTTTACACAATTAGATGCTCGAAAGTCGAACAATCTAAAGTATAAAGAAACAAGAAATGAGTAGATAGGATACAATAAACTGAAATGAAACAATTAGACAAACTAGAACTGGAGTGCAGATTCTGGTAAGCCAAGTTGAGGGGACCTCTCTCTGCAAGATAAATACGCCCCAGCTAGTGCTCACGGTTAGGTGTATTTTCTCTCAAAGATGATATGATTTTTATCCTTCCGGCAGTAGCACCACAAATCCAGCAAAGTTCCGGCGAACTAGCTAATGTCAAGAACTGGGAGTTTTAGACACAAATGATATTGATGAGTCCATTTATTTCGTATTTTTCTGGGCATTTTAGTCGCTCTAAATGTCTTTTTTAGTGTCTTTATGTCAGAAAAGAACCAGGAAAGTGGTTTGGGCATTCTGAGAGTCGAACCTGGCGAAAGAGGCGTTTTGGCCTTCAAATAAACTGAAATGGATGAAATGGGTATATCAGATAAAAATCAGCCTGAGCAGAAGATGTCGTGCCCACAGTACTCACGCAGATTCAGAGAAGGCAGTGAAGAGGGCATTCTCGGAAAAAGCGGGATTCTGTTGAAAGAAGATAAAATTTGGCGCTGGAGCTTTATCAGAATTGGAATCTGAATAGAAGAAGGAAAGTTTGTTCGTAGATGGACTCTTAGGCAACAATTTGGAAGATAAGGATGAGATTCCTTAAATATCGGGATTCATCCAATAGATAAGGAAGTTTCGTTATCCAGTCAGAGTTTAGTGGGCATAGGAGATCCAGCAGATAAGGAAGTTTCCTTATCCAGTCAGAGTCCAGTGGGCATAGGAGATCTAGCAGATAAGGAAGTTTCCTTATCTAGTCAGAGTCCAGCGGGGCACAACAATCCGGCAGATATGGAAGTTTCCCCTTTTTGGGGGATTTTTATTTGATCTTTTGTACTCTTTTAAATACTAGTTTGATAGTTAGAAAAGGAGAACTTCGTACCCTATTATTTTCTGCACTTTTATTTTCGTAATTAGTTTAGGTTAGACGCTGCTTCGGCAGCAAGACAACCTGGGGCCTTATGCCCACAGGGATTAGGATTTATATTTAATATTGTTTATGTTCGGCGTTGGAGTTGGACGAGTTTTCATTCAATTCCAGTAAGTTTTTATTATTTATCATGTCTTTATTTTATGTCTTTATAATTCCATCTAGCATGAGTAGCTAGATTTATATTCTGGTGGGCACATGAGCAATACAAATTCATTTTGAGCGCGAAACGACCGCGTGTCAATATGCAGTGTAATATGATATGATATAGAGTATAACATAGTTTGCATGCTGGAATGTCCTAACTATAGGCACACTTCCACTGTAGGGAACAACTAGGGTTTGAGGGCATTTAAACTAGGTGGTGTGACCTCCAGGAGTTACAGCTCTGTCATCAAGCCGCTCCAGGAGTTATAGCCTCCAGTTTCTGCAGATCTGAACAGGTGTCCTGTGTCCCCATAAATTCTGACACATGTCTAAGGAAGGTGAGACTTTGACTCCCTCAGGAGTTACAGTCAGTTACACTCGAGTCACTAACTCCAAGTGGGAGTTACACCCTTGAAGCCACTTAACTCTCTACCAGCTACAGATTTCAAACTGGATGTGCACCACAAGTGCACCCGTTACCCGCGGATCGAGCGTCCGACCTATAGAACCTCTACCGACCCGCTTCACAACCCGACCATTTCTGAACTGTAAAACTGTAATGGCTAGGCCCCGAAAGCCAACCCAAAGTCTAATTGTCATTATCCAAGTTTCAGGATGAGGATGAGATGAGACGAGCCAAGCACTGGCACTAGCATGAGCACGGGCACAGGCTCGTGGCAGTGCCATGAGTATGGGCACGCGCGCGCGTGTGCGCGTGTGGGCTCACGGCCCACATCCTTATGCACTTAGTTATCACACTTAAGTGTTAATACACTTAAATACATCTCTTAACTAAGTTAAGAAATCAATGTGGGATAATTAAGTGTGCTTTAAACACATTATCCTACATACCATAAAGGCCCAATCGTGTGACTGATTTCAACCACTTATTTCTCACTCACCGAAAATCAGATTTAAGAAAATAAAAATACTACGATTATCTACTACAACCATAGATCAATTGTACGTTATTTAATAACTCGGTCACAAGAAATCGGATAAAATGAGACACGGAAATGAGACACATTATCCTACATACAATAAAGGCCCAATCGTGTGACTGATTTCAACCATTTATTTCTCACTCACCGAAAATCAGATTTAAGAAAATAAAAATACTACGATTATCTACTACAACCATAGATCAATTGTACGTTATTTAATAACTCGGTCACAAGAAATCGGATAAAATGAGACACGGCTCAATTTATTACATCTAATTTTCCAACAAGTAGTTTTAGTTATTTGTAGGGTATTTTTAAGTTAATTTGTAATACGTGCATCTTCATTTTATCCATTAAGTTTAATTAATTGTGCTTTTATTGTAATTATTCATTTAGATAATTTATAATTTAAATTAAGTGAATATAAAACTTATAAATTAGATTAAATTAAATTTATTAGATAATCTATTTAATAATGATATTAAATAATAAAATAATTCATTAAAGATTGTGGGACCCATCAGTACCAATTTGGTGCAGCACCAAATTCTGCCATAAATTTGGGCAAGATTTAGGACGACATTGGAGTGGATTTATGCACCAAATTGGTATTTTACTCTAGCATTGGAGATGCTCTGAGCAACTAATTAAATGTATGCTTGCATGCCTATCCTAAGATATTTATTTAATTATATTGAAACATGTTTGGAGATAATCCTACCAACCTCAAGGGAAATTAGAATAACAACATCATTGTTCATATAATGGCATCATTTTCTGCATTCATTGCAAATCATTATTTCAACACTCTCGTTACACTGTATGGACGGGTCCTGATTATACCACTTCAATAATGAAATTAGACCTTTAATCTCGTGATCAATCCGAATTGAATTATGAGTTGAATTTTCGATAGTTTCTGTGTTTCCACATTTTGTAGATTCAAAAATTACTACTTGCATGCTAATTCAACCAGGGTTAATAATTATCATCACACACATAAAATATAATTTACATGAGCTAGGATTAATGAGCATCCAAATCAATCCTGTGGTGGTTCAATTTGAAAAATTCCCAACACCTGTCGTTCAATAGCAGAATGACATAGTGGAGTGAAGAAACGTATTGTTATTGGAAATGGTTAGATTGAGGATGAGCTATTTAAAGTTTTCTATTTCATTCTGCATATATACCTTAGAAACAATAGCTATTCATTGGATATCCAAGATGAAGGAAAGGTGGTTTATTCTATAGTCCTAAGAATCAGAAAGTCATTATAAGAACTCATACCTGATTCTTAGAAGAAGACTATGTTATAAGTCACAAGGTCAAGAACAAGATCATTCTTGAGGGGTTGAAGAAGGACATTTGAATCCTACCCCAAAGTGACAAGAAGAGCTACCATCTAATACTACACGTGACAAAGATGTACAGAAAATACTTGATTGTAGCGGGAGGGTTGTGTGTTAACCTGATAGATTCATTGTTTAGAAGAATCTTCTGATTTTGTGAAAAGACTGAATGAATTGGATCCCATGAACTGTGATGAAATAGCTCAAGATAAGGATGCAATTTCTTAGAAAACTGAAATGGAATCCAAAATGGGATCTATAGATCACCATGAACCGTGTGAGCTTGTAGAACCACGAAATGGGGTGAAACTCATTGAGTGAAGTGGATCCACAAAAGAAAGAAAAGATCTAATAGGAATGTTCGATCCAGATTCTCTTATCCATTGCTACTCATTTTAACTTAATTACTTGGCAAATAGATGTCAAGATAATTTTCCTGAATGAAAGTCTTGAGGAAAACATCTATATGCAATAAACAAATGGATTCACTGCTAAAGGCCAATAGCACTTGGTGTATAACCTTTGAAGTTCGTCCATGGATTTGAGCAAGCGTAAAAATCTTGGAACATCCAGTTCGATGAAGTTATCCAATCATATGGATTTGTGGAAAAATAAGAATTAAAGTTGTGTGTACAAGAAGTGTGACAGAAATGTGGTGGTTATCCTAGTACCATATGTTAAATAACAACTTGCTTATTGGGTATCAATGAGAAGGAGTTATCAAACATAGGGGTGTGGTTGTCCATGCATTTCGATATGAAATATTTGTTAGGGATGAAAGTGCACACCCTGTGTGATATACATCTGTCTGTAAAATGTTCATAGAAAAGTACACGAATATTGTAAGATAAGGTTCACAATAATGTTTATGAACGTTGTTGTGAACTTAATGTAAATTGCAGAATGTAAAACACGCAACAGGTTAGTAACCCTGTTCTATTAGCTGATCTATGTTAGGGGAACTGGTCAAGTCCGTGGAAAATAATTCACTACTCTAGTATCACGTTTACTTAGGCTATTACATGAAGTTGACCTCCCATCACTTGAAACATGTTCTACCCATACACCCCTTTTCATTGAATGGAATTGTGAGATCCCCTCACAACCTAGATGTCTAACCTATTTAGTTCACATAGGAAATCTCTCTCGAGATTTAATTCGATAGTGTATGAAAAAGATGTTTTAATACACAATGACTAGAACACTAATCTCTAGTCTAAATCACAATCAAAACTAAGTGGCTTAAAACAGTTAGAGCTGTTGAAATAATTTGTGCAGTTCTTCTATTCGGTGTCACTTTAACATGTCTGTATCCCAAGCTTATTTATAGATATAAGCTACATCCTTAACAAGGAAATAGATGTCCTAATCTGAATCAGAAATGAATAATGAAAATTTTCTTATTGAAACTGAGACCTAGGATAGTCCAAGTTAGAAATTCTTCCATCTTTAGAACTCTACCTTTGACTTCAATCTCAACCTATTCAGGTTGGACAATGCTATTCCACTCCTTGATCTTCAGTTGTATTCCCGGACTGTGTTTCAGATACAGAGTAGGTTGTAATCTACTGAGATGGGTGAGGATTCTATAGAGATCAAGAGAACCAAAGAGGGCTGATATGTGTGTACATAATATTTTTGTCCCCATCCCTAATATTTATAGGGAGGTGGGTGAAATTTGCTGCCCTAATCCTACTGGGTTTGGGCCTCTAGCTCTTGTTCCATCTTCATCCACTTCAGTCATATTGGGCTACAACAGGGATCTAGAAGAATATTAAATTAGCCTAATAATTTATTTAAATTCTAATATCCAATAAACTTAGGATATAATTAAATAAATTAAGTATTAATTTTATTCCACTAAAGAAGTAATACTGACTTACCAATTTAATACATATTTGCAAATATGCTTTCTCCTTTAGTTCAACCATTCCCCATATTTAAGATATAATGTCTAATAATTAATTATGTAAGCTTTTGAAAGCTATAATTAATTTATATCTTATTCCTTGAGTAGTACCACACAAGCGTTATCATGTACGGAAAAAATTCTACCTACAGGGTTTCTCATGAACTTTGTGTTTCCTCAAGAGGATATCATCAACCTGGCGCACCAGCACATGGTGCCCATATATATTGCTCGACCCATCATATATGTAAATGTTATCACTTAAAATTTCGAGATTATTGATTCTATCAAAGAACCTCACTCATTGATATATCAAAGCAATAAACGAAACATAAATATATCCGCCAATATATATGAGTTAAGAACCCGAACTCTGTGGATCTTTATTCTCTCACTTAAGGTCAGAGTAGAGAATAGTATCCTATCTTGATCCTCCTCAATACACGAGTTGGTGTACTAGAATAATCATCTAGTGAAGACAAACTAACTATCAAATTATTCTACAGTGTACAGATGATAAGTTCAGGACCATCTAAGCCGTGAGCCTTTTAATACATTACAAAGATCCAATGATATGATCTTACCGTGTGTTCTCTCATACCATATCATCTACAATGTAAGTATAATGAACATGCATGAAAATATAACAATTTAAATTCAAATAGTGACTGCAATAATATTCAATTTATATCATCATATAGTATCATCAGAAACGTGTACAAAGACAAGTTTTCTAGTATACAAAACTAACAATCTCTCACTTATATTTGAAGCATGTCTTTCAAGCATAGAAAATAATTGGCTAAGTCTCCAATCCAATAACTAAATCTCAAACAGTGCCTCTGGGTCTGCATCTCACTCCTATTTTCTCCACGTGACCATCAAAGGTCTTAGTTGGAAGGCTCTTCGTGAATGGATCATCTAGATTGTTCTCCGATACAATCTTGACCACTGCCACATCTCTTCTCTTAATGATTTCTCGTATAAGATGGTACTTCCTTTCTATGTGTTTACTTGCCTTATGGGCTCTGGGTTCCTTTGAATTTGCCACTGCACCTGAATTATCACAGTATATCGTGATACTGTTAGGCAAATCAAAAACCACGCTCAAGTCCAACAAGAAGCTCCGGAGCCAGATAGCTTTCTTTGCAGCCTCAAAGACAACTACATATTCAGCTTCCATAGTGGAGTCAACAATGCATTTCTGTTTGATGATCCTCCATGCAATGGCTCCGCCTCTCAATGTAAACCCATAGACTGAGGTAGACTTACTCTGATCTTTATCGGATTAAAAATTTGAGTCCGTGTAACCTAAAGACATGAGACTATCAGAGCGGTATACCAATATATAATCTCGAGTCCTTTTCAGGTACTTGAGAATATTCTTAACCGCAATCTAGTGATCTTGTCTAGGGTTAGACTGATATCTGCTTACCATGGAAACAACATAACATATATTAGGCCTAGTGCATAGCATAGCATACATCAGACTTCCCACAGCTGAAGCATATGGGACTCTTTTCATCTTATCTATCTAACACTGTGTTTGGGGACACATTTCCTTGGATAGATGAATTCCATGCCTGAAAGGTATAAAACCTTTCTTGGAATCTTGTATATACCTAGCTAGTACTGTATCAATATAGGTCGCCTGGAACGGGTACGACATATTTTTTTGGCGATCTCGGATGATCTTGATGGCAAGGACATGTCCGAATTCTCACAGATCCTTCATATCAAACTGCTTGGACAGCCACACCCTTATGTCTGATAAGACCTTCTTATTGTTTCCAATAAGCAAGATATCATCAACATCCAATATACAGAAAACCATCACGTTTCCATCACACTTGTACACACAACTCTTATCTGGACTTTGCACGAATCCATATGACTGGATAACCTCATCAAAATGAATGTTCCAAGACCTTGATGCCTTCTTAAGTCTATAAATGGATCTCTTAAGCTTACATACTAGGTGCTCTTGGCCTTCAGTAATGAAACCCTCTAGTTGCTTCATGTGGATGTTTTCTTCAAGACTTCCATTAAGGAAAGCTGTCTTGACATCCATCTACCATATCTCATAATCCAAATGGGCGGCAATAGACAAGAGAATCCGGACTAACTTATGCATAACTACTGGTGAAAAGATTTCCTCATATTTGATCCCTTCTTTCTAAGTGTACCCTTTCGCTACTAGTCTTGCTTTGAAGGTTTCAACCTTCCTGTCAGATTCACTCTTACATTTTTAGACCCACTTATATCCAATGGGTTTTAACCCCATCAGGTGGTTCTATAAGCTCCCATACTTAATTGTGATAAATCCAATCTCAGATTTCATTGCAGATTTCTAAGAATCCGTATCTTTGTCTTGAACTACTTCGTCGTAGTTCCTGGGATCCAATTCATTTAGTCCTTCAGGAAAATCCAAAGATTCACTCAAACCAATGAATATGTCAGGTTGTCATATAACCCTCCCACTGCGATGAGGCAATTCACTTACATCTGTTGTGCAGTGTCTGGTGGTACCTCTTCTTGTACCATTAGTGTATGATTTAAACCCTCTCCTCTAAGCTCCTTAAGGACGATTTCACTCCTTGGCTTGTGGTTTATCACATAGTCTTCTTCCAAGAATGGAGTATTGGTGCTAACAATGATCTTCTGATCCTTAGGACTATAGAATAAACTATCTTTTGTTCCCCTTGGATATCCAACAAATAGCCTTAGATCAGTATGAGGCACCAACTTATTAGCTTCCTTATCTAGCACATATGCTGGACTATCTCAAATCCAAACATGACCTAAATTGGGCTTTCGTCCAGCCCAAAGTTCTGTGGGTTTAGAGGAAACTGATTTCGATGCAACCAAGTTAAGTATGTAAGTTGTTGTTTCCAGGGCATATCCCCAGAATGAAATGGGCAAATCCGAATAGCTCATCATCAATCTAACCATCTCTAATAAAGTTTTGTTCCTTCTTTCCGCTACATTGTTCTATTGTGGTATCCCAGGCACAGTCAACTGGGACGTAATCCCATTCTCTGCCAAGTAGTCCCTAAATTCTCTTAATAGGTACTCACCACCATGATCAGAACGTAGTGATTTGATACGTCTACCTGTTCGTTTCTCTGCTTTCGTCCTGAACTCTTTGAATTTCTCAAAGCATTTAGATTTACAGCGTAACAGGTATATGTTATCCATATATTGAGTAATCATCAATGAGTGTAATGAACTACCCATACGCTCCTCGAGCTTGAACTAGCATAGGGCCACACAAGTCAGAGTAAATCAAATCGAATAACTCTTTAGATCTAAAGGGTGGTCATTTTACCTTCCTAACATGATTCACACAAAGAGAATGATTCTAGGACCAGTGAAGATAAAGTTCCATCATTTACTAGTTGTTGTATCCTCTTAAGGTTGATATGGTCGATCCTTAGATGTCAAAGATAGGTTTGATTTAGTTCTGAAGGTTCTTTCCATTTATTAGGTTTTGTGATCGATGTATTTAGTAATTGTGTCTACATAGTGTTTTGCATAGTATTAAGTAAATAAAGATGTCCATCTAATTTTTCAGAACAGATAACATGTTTACCGCTTGTGTAACGACTTTGCTATCAAAAGAAACTAAATATCCATTCATAAATAATTTAGAAACTGAAATAAGGTTTCACCTAAAATTCGGCACATAAAGACAGTCTCTTAAAACTAAAATCTTATCACTACTAAAAGATAAGGTAACGTCTCCCTCTGCAACTGTCGCCACTTTCATAGTATTGTCCATGTAAACAGTGATCTCGACATCACTTAGCTACCTTTTTACCAGGAACCCCTGTAAAGACATACAAACATGATCAGTAGCCCCAATATCTACTACTCAAGATTGAGTAGAACAAGTAGCTAAACATGTTTCAACAATGAGAGTGTGGTCATATCCTTCTTCTTCTTGTTGGGACACGCCGTCTACCAGTGACTCGATTGGCCGAACTTGAAGCATTTTGTCTTGGACTTGAATTCCTCTGGAGGAATATTTACCTTGGCCTTCTTAACCTTAGACGCCATATTTGTAGCCTTTTTCGGCGTGTTTCTCTTCTTCCTTTTGACCCCTGAAGAAGTCGCTCTGTTTTCAGTTATGTGTGCCTTCGAGTTTGCCCTTTGGAGTAACATAGCTGTCTGAAGATCCATAAGCAATTCAGATAAGGTAAAATCCTTCTTTATCATATTGAAGTTAGGGATGGCAGTGGATCTTGGAACCGCTCCAGATCCGCAGATCCAAATCCGTTTTTGAGGATCTGGATCATAAAATTTGGGATCCGACGGATCCGGAACGGATCTGGATCTCTATAAATTTTTTTGTTAGTGGATTTGGATCTTAAAAGATCCGCTCCAGATCCAACCCGCGGATCTATATATATATATGTATATATATATAATAGGGTTTAGGGATATATATATATATATATCCGCTTTAACTCTCTCTCCCGTCTCCTCTCAAATCTCGGCTCCTCCTCTATTCCCCAGCGGATAGCAACCAACACAGTCTTCCCTGTCTGTCCTCTCCCCCTTGCGAATTTAGCCCACCTCTATCACCGTTGCTCATGCGAGTATAAGCATACCGCCGCCGCTATCAATTCAGGACTTCAGGGCCTTCAGGCTAGTAAGGTTGTCGGCGCCTCCATTAGAACAACCCCATGGATGACGACTCTGGAAGCTCTACTCCAAAGGTTTGTGTTTATCTCTCTTATAATTTCTAGATATTTCATTTTTTGATTTGTTCGGCCAGAGCTGTTGATGATCAGATTGTAAGTCAGAATTTTACTTTACTTTCTTTCTAAGTCAGAATTTGTATCTAGATTAATTAAATTAGTAAATATGATATATCTCGATCAATATTTTCACAAAGTCAGAATTTGTATCAAAGCTAATTAGGTGATTTTTGACTTATTTTTGGTTCGTTGGGATTGTTGTAGGAAAGTAAGGATACGGTTGAAGAAAACATTGTTGAACAGCCTGGGAATGAGATTGTTGTACTTGGAGATGATGATACAACCAATGCTAAAATCATTGAGTCTTTGTCGGTGAAAGAAAAAGGCGGCAAATCGAGTAAGAAACTCACTTCTGATGCTTGGAACCATTTCAAGCTGATTTCGGTGAAGGGTGTTGAAAAGGCAAAGTGTAACTATTGCTCGGCTCTTCTATCTTACAAAGGGCAGAAATGGAACTTCTCACCTTCTTAAGCATGCAAATCTCGTTTGTCTAAGAAGGCACTTACGGATGGGAATCGGCCAAACCCAATTGAATGTTAAAACTGAAGCTGATGGAACCACTGTTGTGGAATTGAAGGATAGGGAAAAACCTATCAAATTTGATCAAGACACTTCAAGGAAGAACTTGGTTAATATGGTAATCGTACATGAGTACCCTTTATCCATAGTGGATCATGTTGGCTTTAGAAAGTTTGTGAAGGGCCTTAATTCATCTTTCAAAATGATATCGAGGAATACATTGAAGAATGACATTATGAAAACTTATGATGATGCCAAGAGTTCTTTGAAAGCCCTATTCAATTGTACTGAAGGAAGAGTTGCAATAACTACTGACATGTGGACGGCTTCCAATAAAAAAAAGGTTATATGGTTGTGATATCGCACTTCATTGATCAACAATGGAGCTTACGTAATCGAACTTTAAGATAATGACTAATGACCTTTCATTCAAATTACAAGTATTGATTTAGTTGATGTTAGTGGTTGCTGCCAATTATTTAATTATGCTGATCACTTTCAAATATTTATTAATAATTATAAATTATGTGTTAATAAGCTTTACATCAATTTTATTCTTCTATTATTGAAATAAGTTTGTGCTGCTCATGATCTTTCTTTTTTGACCTTTTTAGGACGTCGATGATGTTGAAAATAGCTGTAACATGGAAGACTTGTTTGCATATTCTCAAGATTAGTTGTCTAGTTGATCGTATTGACTTATTTTGTGTTGTAATGGATGAATATGTTTGTTTAATGTTTTCCTTTAAGATGAATATTAGATATTGTCGACTTATTTTCGATGTTTATTATTATATTGACAGTGTTATTATGATTTTGGGTTGTCTCAATTTAATTCTATTTAAAATAAAAATCTGGATCCGTGGATCAGATCTGTAGACCTGCAGATCCGATAGATTTGGATTTGGATTTCAAAATTTTAGATCCGACGGATCTGGAGCGGATCTGGATCTGGAAAAAAATAAGGCTATGGATATGGATTCAACAAGATCCGCTCCAGATCCGGCCCGTTGCCATCCCTATTTTAAGTTCAATCTAAACTACTCAAACTTCTTTGAAAGACTATGGAGCACGATATCTATTTGAGATTCGACTTCTACCTCTCTACCCAGTGTTTCGATCTCAGATAGGAAGCCCATCATCATGTGAACATGATCCCTTACTGGTGTGGAGTCAGGCATTCTCGTGCTCATCAAGTTCTTCATGGATAAGTACCGAGCCGAGCAATTCTGGTATCCGAAGAGCTCCTTAAGATTAAGCCTTATGTCATAAGCAGTCTTCATTGACTGATGTTGATGTTGCAGCACATTTGACATGGAAGCCAAGATGTAACAGCGCGTTATCTGATCAGACTTAACCCACTTATCATAATCTAAACTTTACGCTTTACTAGAATTCTCATCCGGCTTTTGAGGACATTCCTCTTCAAGTACGTATTTGTGTCCCTCAATAGTTAGGATGAGGTTAAAGGTTATGAATCCAATCATTATAGTTTTCACCGATTAACTTGTTTTCTATGAGAATTGAGGACATGATGGAGAGTGCCATGATGATATAGAATAATTGAAAAATAAACATGCAGTACAGTCACAAACTTTAGGATAACAACATATAATCGAAAACCTCTAAAAAATTATACGCCAATCCATCGACATTTTAAAAATATTTTTTATAAGCCACGACAGTGTGGACGTTTACAAAATTCATTTTTAAATAAGTTATTAAATCTTTAATTTGCCTTCAGTCGAATTTCCTTACAACAAGCAAATTAATAGTCGGAAACCATCACGGTCATGTAATCATCTAATTAACAAGCTATGATAGTGTGGGTGTTTATTAATAAATTACATCTAAGTGTGAACACCATCATCTTCGTCCCAAGGGCACTGTTTTGAAATTTACTACTCCAGATGGAGGAGTCAGTTAGTTCTAACAGTGTCCCACAACTATCTTTAAGACGTTTAATTTCTAGAGAATTCTATGATATGACACATCCGATATGGATGAAGACCTATTGTCAACGTGCATGCCCATCACTTCTCAATTAAACCAGATTAATGGAGACCGTTTGAGATTTCTACATACTTTGGAATGAATCTCTCCCACTTAGTTATTTATGTTTGAGGTTTCATTTTATCCCATTTTAAAAACATGCCAACATCACATAAAATGATAAACATTCATTGTATGCTTTAAACAACATAATAAGCAAACAAATAAAACCAACTATCATGGCTTATATCTCATTTTGCTTGATGAGATAAAATTGAAAAGTCAACTCCGGAATCTAGGGCATGGCCGCCACCCCTCATCGCCGCGCCTCGCCGAAACTCTAGCTTCGTTTAGGGTTTCGGGGCGTGAATTGGAATGTCCTTCCTTTCTTGGGGCTGCTCTACTTTCCTTCTTTGAGTCGATCTTCAATCTTTATTCAATATAGAATACTTATTCCTAAAGGAAAATCCTAATATTTCTAGAATAAAATTACAACTCAAAACTTAGTGATTTTGAAAAATCACTACTAGGTCCAACAATTTTATTTTTCCTAATTCATTAAAACAACATAATAAAATAAAATGCCTAGACCTAATCCTTAGATTTTCTCATGGATAAAAATCACATAGCCAAACCGGCAAATAGCCAATCATACATTCAACTTTAAATTAAAACATACATCACATAACTTGGAGCCATGGTACAACCTGCAAATAAATTAGTCTACAAATCCAACAATTACAATTACATGATTAACATAAAATTGCATATGATATCCATACATGATACATAATTTTTGAAAATAACAATTAATTAAATAAAAAAAATTCAAAAATTACAACAAGATAGAATTTGAAAAATAAAATAATTATCTACCAAATTAAATCTTATCAAACTCGAAAATAGCATAAGTATAAATCTGGAAATTAATTAAAATTATCGACCAAATTTATTACTTAATTTTCGATTAAAACCCTAATTAAATTATATTTTGAAACTTTGATATAAATCAAAATTCTATTCCAAATATACAAGGATCGAAAATTTCATGAATTAAAATCTGGAAATTTGATCCACTTCAAACTCTTTCCAAATTTAAATTCAATTTTTAATCCTATCTAGATTAGAATAAAACAATTTATGATATACATTAAAAATTACCTTTTCCTATTCTTATCTACAAGATTTTCAAAAATAACAAGAAATTAAATCTGGAAATTTGACCCTCTTCAAACTCTTTCAAGGTTTAAATTATATTTTCAAATCTTTTTGGATTAGAATTTGATAAATATTGATATATATATAAAATTACCTTATCTAACTCTAACCTAGTAGATTTCAAAAATAACAAGAAAAATAAATCTGGAAATTTGATCCTTTTCAAACTCTTTCAAAATTTAAAATTCTATTTCCAAATCTATTTAGATTAGAATTAGGTAACTTATGATATATATACATAAAAAATTTACATATCCAATTCAAATATATGCAATTTTTGAAAACACCTATTAAATAAATCTGGAAATTTGATCCTTATCAAAACTTCTCCAAATTAATTCAATAGGACCGAAAATTAACAAGAAAAAATTAGGGAATTCAAACATCAAATTTTGGAAAAATTTGATGCCATAATTTTTGACACTCACCTAATTAAATCTGAAAATTTTGATATCATCAAAAAACTATTCCAAATCTAATAAGGTAATGATCGAAAATTACGGTGTTCCACAAAACTTGAATTTTCGAAAAAATCAAAAAAATTCATCCAAGTTTTGAACACATAAAAATCGAAATACATATATATATAAATCTAAAAATTTAAGCACCATACATTTAATATTAAATTTAAATATATATATCGAATTCATCCTAGGATTTAAACTAGAACGATATCAAAACCCGCTCTAATACCAGTTGTTGGGGTTTTGTTGAATTAAACCACCGTAGGATCTATTGGTTGTTCATTAATCCATAATCATGTAAAACATATTTTTAGTAATCAATTTGTTAATCCGATTTTCGATTCTATTAAAAGCGGAAACATAGAAGTCGAAAAACAACTTACAAATTAAGCGTTGAGTTAAGAACCAGATTACAGGCCTAATCTTGCTATTGACATGAATATGATCGGCGCCCCCACAGTGCTATTCCACTCCCTGATCTTTTATTGCATTCCCAGACTGTGTTTCAGATACAAGGTGGTTGTAATCTACTCAAACGGGGTGTGGATTCTATGGAGATGAAGAGAACAAAAGAGGGCTGATATGTATGCATAATATTTTCATCCCCCTCCCTAGAGGTGGGCAAAATTTGCTGCTCTAACCTTACTAGATTTGGGCCTCTAGCTCTTGTTCCATCTGCAATCCACTTCAGTCATATTGGGCTACAACAGGGATCTAGAAGAATATTAAATTGTCCTATTAATTTATTTAATTTCTAATATCCAATAAATTTATGATATAATTAAATAAATTAAGAATTACTTTTATTCCACTAAAGAAGTAATACTGACTTACCAATTTAATACATATTTGTGAATATGCTTTCTCCTTTAGTTCAGTCATTCCCCATGTTCAAGATATAATATCCATTAATTAATTATGTAAGTTTCTGAAAGCTATTAATTATTCATTGAGTAGTAGCACACAAGCTTTATCATGTACGAAATAAATTTCACCTGCTTTTGTGTTTCCTCAAGAGGACATCATCAACATGGCGCACGAGGACATTGTGCCCATATATATTGCACGACCCATCATATATGTAAATGTTATCACTCAACATATCGAGATTATTAATTCTATCAAAGAACCTCACTCAATGATATATCAAAGCAATAAACACAACATATATATGTCCGCCAATATATATGAGTTAAGAACCCGAACTTTGTGGATCTTTATTATCTCACTTAAGGTCAGAGTAGAGAATAGTATCCTATCATGATCCTCCTCAATACACGAGTTGGTTTACTAGAATAATCAGCTAGTCAAGATAAGCTAACTATCAGATTATTCTACGGTGTACCGATGGTGAGTTCAGGACCATCTAAGCCATGAACCTTTTAATATGTTACAAGGATCGAATGATATGATGTTACTGTGTGTTGTCCCACACCATATCGTCAACAATTTAAGTATAATGAACACGCATGAAAATAAAATAATTTAAATGCAAACAGTGACTGCAATAATATTCAATCTATATCATCATATAATATCATCTGAAACGTACACAAAGACAAGTCTTCTAGTATACAAATCTAATAGTGGCCTGAAGGTTCTATTGCTCAAGGTGGTGCACGGCAGTGGCAGATGCCTAAGGCGGTGGTTCGCTAGCCAATTGATCGGAATTCGACCATCGATTTTTGTCGAGCCCTTTGGGAACTTGGTTCGAAACAATTGTATCTATAGTAAACTTAAAATGAAAAAAACCAGAAAACATTTCACAGGGAGAGGCAGCGGGCCTCATTATCGGCGGCCCTCCGGCTGCCGGCTGCTTCTTCTCATTCTCCCTCATTCCGGCTCGAGGCTTGACTCTCATCTGCTCAGATTTTTTCATTTTAAAAATATGATGAAAATAAAATTCTGAAGCCTTATTTATAAATCTTCAAAGTTTGGGTGGATATAAAATATTTTGAAACATATTTTTGACCTAGAAATACTTTTGACACATAATTAAATCTTTTGAAACATATCTTTTGATCCATTAGA
This sequence comes from Perilla frutescens, assembly GCA_026008535.1. Taxonomy (NCBI): domain Eukaryota; kingdom Viridiplantae; phylum Streptophyta; class Magnoliopsida; order Lamiales; family Lamiaceae; genus Perilla; species Perilla frutescens. The sequence continues at coordinate 40,044,441 of BRKX01000019.1, forward strand.
TTCGTTATAATTCCAACATGAAATCTAAAAATATCAAGAAGATCATTAGAACAATTACAAGAAAACCTACTAGTCGAATTTTACCCTTGAAAGACATTTCCATGCAAACAAGCACTCAAAGCACAATTAGGTTAATGATAAATTTTGTCTTACATTCATTTTAACTTCTATGAAGCCCTAGTCTCTTTCATTAAACTCCTAACGGAAAATAAACACTAAATCAAATACTCCAAAGATACAGGGTGCTACAAACTACCCTAAAAAATAAATTCATCCTAAAATTTCACTTACCAAATACAGAGATCATTGGATACTTTCTAAGGATTTTGATTCTAATTCCCAGGTTGCTTCTTCTGTCCCATGATGATCCACAGAACTTTAATCTCTTTGTTTCTCAGAACTTGTACCTTTTGGTTAAGAATAGTTTTCGATTTCTCTTCATAAGGAAAATCCTTCGCATGGAATATCTCTTATTGTCTTATTATGTGCTTTCAATCACACACATACTTTCTTAACATAAAGACGTGAAACACGTCATGCAGTTTTCTCAAGCTTGGCGGCAGAGCCAACTTATAAGTTATTTCACCAATCCTCTCAAGGATTTCATAGGGTCCAACAAATCTAGGCCTCAACTTACTTCTCTTTCCAAAAGGAATGATTAGCTTAGTAGAAGATTGTTAGTCTTTTATATTGGAAAACTTGTCTCTGCATACATGCTACACTATTTTTGATGATATAGATTGAATAAATTATTACACTCACTGTGTGTATTTATTTATTATTATATTTATTTGCCAGTTCCATATACTTGCATTCAAAATGATATAGTGTGTGGGTATACCCACACGGTAAAGATTATATCATTAGATCCCTTGTAATGTATTAAAAGGCTCATGACTTAGATAGTCGTCCTAAATCCACCATCGGTACACCGTAAAATAATCTGATAGTTAGTTTATCTTGACTAGCTGATTATTCTAGTACGCTAATTTGTGTATTAAGGAGGATCACGATAGGATACTATTCTCTGTTCTGAGTTTAAATGAGAGAATAAAGATCCACAAAGTTTGGGTTCTTAAGCCATATGTATTGGCAGACATATACATGTTATGATACTACTTTGACTTATCAATGAGTGAGATTCTCTAATAGAATCAACAAACTTGATATCTTGGGCAGTATTATATACATATATGATGGGTCGTGCAATAGGTATGGCCACCGTGTCCTGGTGCGCCAGATTGATGATGTTCCCTTGAGGAAGCACATAGTTCATGTGAAAGGCTGCAGGTGGAATATGTTTCGTACATGATAAATCTTGTGTGGTACTACTCAAGGAACAAGCAATTAATTAATTATAGCTGTCAAAAGCTTACATAATTAATTAATGGACATTATATCTTAAACATAGGGAATGCCTGGACTAAAGGAGAAAGCATATTTAGAAATATGTATTAAATTAGTAGGTCAGTATTATTTCTTTAGTGGAATAAAAATAATACTTTATGCATTTAATTATATCCTAATTTTATTGGATATCAAAAATTAAATAAATCTATCAGGCCAATTGAATATTCTTTTAGATCCCTGTTGTAGCCCAATATGACTGAAATGGATTGGAGATGGAACAAGAGTGAGAGGCCCAAACCCATTAGTGTTGGAGGTGAATTTTCGGCCACCTCTCTATTAATTAGAGAGGTGGTGGCCGAAAATTATGCATGTAATATCAGCCCCTCTTTTGTGCTCTCTTGATTCCCCATAGTATTAACACCCGTTTAGTAGTATACCGCCCACCCTGTATCTAAACACTGTCCGGAAATATTGCAGAAGATCAAGTAGTGTAATAGCATCTGTGGGGCACCATTTTCTACTGCATTCAACAACAAGATTAGACCTTTAATCATGTCCGTCAACCCGTCTTGAAATTGTAAGTAAATTTCGAGTTCCACATTTCCGCTTTTATTAGAATCGAAATTTGCTATGCATGTTATTTCAACTCGGCATAATTAATTTCATATGAACACATAAAATATGATATGCATGATGTTAGGATTAATGAGCAACAAATTAGATCCTGCGGTGGTTCAATTCGATAAAACTCTAACAAAGATATCTTAAGAAATACCTTATCTCCCACTTCAAAACATAACTTAGATATGCGCTTATCATCATAAGTTTTTTGTCTATCGTAGGCCTCTTGAATTCTATACCTAATCCTGTTTATCTTCTTAATTATCTGCTGAACAATTTCTGATCCTAATATGTTTCTTTCCCCAAGGTGATCCCAAAAGAGAGGTGATCTGTATTTTCAGCAATACAAAACCTCATACGGTGTCATCTTGATTGTACCCTGGTAGTTGTTGTTTTATGCGGATTCGATCAAATGAATTAATTCTTCCCAACATGGATTCACATTTTTCTAAGAAAAGGTTGTGGCAAAAGAGCTAGATGTATGATATTATTCGAAGTTCAACTGACATACATTCTAATAAAGTCATTTTTTGTTTTGCAGTCTAAATGATTATATCACAAGTTCCCCTTCTCACCAGGTTTGGTTAGAGCATGGGTGTATTGAATAACTGTACAAATCTTGTATTTAAAATGTGATTAAACTATGATTGATGAGCTGGCTTTGGTTAGTTGGACTAAGATAAGTTTGTCAAACTCTTAGCTTCCCGGTGGAAAGTGGTTTATACGTGTGTTTGTGTGTGTGTGTATTCTCTCATACATTAATCAATAAACAATATCAGTTTTACATTTCTTCATGCTCATCTTTACTTTCTAGCAAAAGGAGGATGGAATTAGAAGATTGTGGTCTTTACGAGCTTCAAGATTCAAAATTCTAAAAATACAACATAGAAGATGAAGGAGATTTAAGAAAAATATTTTTTTTGAATCTCCTCTTTAGTATTAAATAGATTTAACTAACATGAATATTATATTCTGGCTAATATTTTTTGCAATTGTTAACGAAGGTAATAGATTTTTTTTTTCTAAAAAAATTACAATATATTTTTTGAAATATACTGCTTCTGTTCTCATTCGATTTGATTGAAAAAATGAATTTTTATTTGATTCAAAATTGTTTTGGACCCATTTATTTTCAACTGTCACAAAGTGCATGTTCCTTACTATTATTTTTCCATTGGAGCAGTGAATTGGTTTCACGGGCATGACGTTCCAAAGTAGGTTTGTTATCACTTTCAATTGAGTTACCATATATCATGTATTCTTAATTTGCTTTGTTTTTAATTGTTCATATTTTTAAAGAATCACTTATAATTGAACACCTTGAGACACACTAAGACAAGTGTGTAATTGAGTTGAGTCAATTCGCGAGCTACTCGGGATATCGACTCGAGCAAAACTCGAAAGCTAATCGAGATTGATCAAGTTGAGCTCGAGCTTCTCGAGTAGCTTTCAAGTTCGAGCTCAAGCCTATCAAGCTTTAATGTATTTATAATTTTAACCTTAACAATATGTAAGTTATTTAAACAAATATTATTATATTTTTTATTATTAATTAGTATACAAGTCGAGCTCGAGCTTGTATATTTTTAATAAATTTACGGGCCAGTCTTGTGTATATCTTATGCACCAATAGACGATCTTGTGTCACTACTTTTTTTGGCTGGCTAACCGGGTCAAGGTGCGTCGACCGTCTAAAGGTGTACCTAGTGTACGAGAGAATTGACATAAATCTAAAATGTACTTAATATAAATTTCGCTATAATCCTTTATCAAATTCTTCCCGATCAAATCAAATCATTTCATTTGAATGCGATGCACATCGATAACATTATTTAAATATGCATGTTTTAGGTTTTGTATATTAAATGTGGGAAAATTACGCTTATAAAGAGGTGATAAAATATATAGATTATGGAGAAGTTATGTAAAATGAAAAGTATATAATGTTTGAAATAAAAATAAAATGTTAAAAAAAAAGATATTGGAATGTTTGCTGAAGAAGGTATTTCAAATGAGATTTTTGTACATACTTGTAAAACTCTCTCCAAACATTCTCTTTATGCACGTGTACCCACAGGCGACGTGCAACTCACTGTGCGGCACCATCTCAACAACATTTTTTTTACCATCTAACAACATTGATTTCAAACTATTTAGTTCTACCCACGACTCCAAGAGGCTTATGCTTCATTAATAAAGAAAAAGTCATATTATTGAAATTACCATGGAAAATATATGTAACATGGCCTCATATAAGCTAAATTTTAAACACATATTGCATGTGTATGTGTGTGTGTGTGTATAGGGCTGATCTCCTGTATACTAGACTAATGAGACTGGCCCATCAGACGGGCTGGCCCATTCAGCCCATCAGGAGCCAGCGCAAACCTAAACAGCCACCACAATAAAAAAAAAAAGAAAATAAAGAAAAGAAAGCAGGGCGCAACTCTCAGTTCCTACATCTCATGATTTCATCTCCATTCATCGTCATTCAAGGTGAAGCCATCATTGCTGTCGGTGACCATTGTTCGTCAGCAAAACACCGACACCACTATTAAGATCGTGGCGAAAAAAAACATGAGTTCAAAATCAACAAATCCAATTCTTTTTGCTGCAACTTTCAGATTTTGAAGGTAGGTTTCAAAAATTTCAGCATTAGTTTTTAGTTTTGTAGATTTGAGTTCTAAAATTAATTTTATGTATTCTAACACTTGCATGTTAAAAATTTGGGGATTTTTGTGCAAACTTGAAAATTTGAAATCAAATGAATTGTTTGCTTATCATGGCTGAAATTGACAAGATTGTCCAAGATGTTGGTTCCGGGGTGAGTCCAAATCAGTTTAGAGAGGGGAGGGGGTGAATAAACTGATCCAAAAACTTAACAATAATTGCGGAATAGTCAAGGCCCATTTGACTCGTTAAGTTATATGTGCTGTTAGGAGATCAATTGAGGTGATCAGCTAGCTCGGAGTGTTGTGTGTGCTTGAAGTGTGCAGTTTATAACATGCAACTGAAAACTGAAAATAGAGCAGAGCACACAGACAGTTTTATAGAGGTTCGAAGCTCAACTTCTACATCCTCTCTTCCTTCCACAGAAGGGCAATTCACTGCGCAAGTGTAAAGTTCCTTTATTACAGTTACACAATGAAGATAGGTGTTGGACCTGGCTATCGGTGACTTTATGAGTCACAGATTCCTTTCCAACTATTGTTGTCTCGGAAGCGACGAACCAACACAAGTAGCCTCCTCAGCCGATTTCTGGTCGATAGGTCACACTTACCGATCTCAACTGTTCACTGAGACTTTATGTGCTATTTCCCATCTTTACAAGGTTTTAGATCTCTTTCGAACTTCAAGAAGATAATCTTGAAACTGGTATAAACTGATGTGCTCCTTTGCGCGTCTGCGGCTTGAGCTGGGTAGTTGATCTTTGTAGAGCGAAACTGAGAGAATGGCTCTAGCTGGATTTCTTCAGCAGCTAGCTTGATGAGTGGTTTGGCTCTTTCTCTTCAGTTGGACTTTTGCTTTTGTTGAATTTGAGGGTGACGCTTTAGAACTTTGGCGAACATCTTTCCTGAAAGTCTATGCAGAAAGTCTGAGGAAAAGATCTCTTCAAGGGTCAAAAGTCACGGCCATCTTCTGGGTTGCTCATCTTTTATATATGAGTGGCTGGTGACCGTTGATGATCACTGTGTGATCATAAATGATAAAGCCGTTGAGGGGCTTTCATTTAAAGAGCCGTTGGGTAGCCTTTATTCCTCTGAAGAGCTTTTGTTCTAAGATCTCAATTGCATTAACTTCAAGATCTTCTCATTGGCTTTTCTGAAATTTAAATTTAAGTTACGGGTTCTGTCTTGATCTTTAGTTATGGGCTTTGACAGGTTGTTGGAATCTTCAGTTCTTTGGCTGTCAGTTCTGCGCATCCTTGGTAGTTTTGAAAGCCCCAATTGAGATCATCTTCAGCTGGCAGTTCTGGACTCTGGCTTGATGCTTTTTGAGCTCCAGTTTGACTTGCTTCAGCTGGCAGTTTCGAATCAGTGTTCTTCAGTTGGTATGTTGGACTCATGTCCCTTCAGCTGGAACTTCTGAACTGGTCTTCAATTCGGTTGCTGGCGCTTCTTCAGTTGGACTTCCAAAGGGATGCGTCTTCAACTGGTATCCTTCGAACTGGTACTTTTTTAGCTTGAAATTCATTCTTCAGCTGGGACTTTTTTTTAGCTGGTATCTCCTTCAGCTCGTATCTTGGATTGGTACATTCTTCAGCTGGCATTTTTCTTCAGCTGGAATCATCTTGAGCTGGTATATCTTTCAGCTCAGACTGATATGGTTTTCAGCTGGTATTCTTCTTTAGCTGGTGTTGTCCTCTCTTTAGCTGGTAATTATCTTCAGCTTGATTTGGGCATTTCTGAACTGGTTCTTTGAACTGGTAGTTTCAGTTGGTATTCTTCTTCAGATGGAATTGGACACTTCTGAATTGGTGCCTTCTTCAGTTCATGACTGTAGACTGATGACATTTGGTACTCCATTTGATGGTACCTATAACTTTCAGTTTATCTTGCTAACTAATTTAGCACGCTACAGTTTTTCTTTCAACAGCTCTTGTGGCTGGATTTTTTTCTTTTTCCTTTTCTCTCTTTTATTTTCTTTTGTCACTAGGATTGATCATTTTTAGGCTTTGATAGCTCGATTTTTTTTATATAATCATCCTTAGTTTTTTGCTTGATTTCTTTTCAGTTTTTTAAAGTTGTTTGCGTATTTTGGCATATTTTGATATCACATCAAAACCCCAGTTAGGAAAACCCCTAATAGTTTTCCTAACAATTTTCTCCTTTTTTATGATGTCCAAAACATGGCAAAATTGAGAAGTGATGGAAAAACTGATTAATAAATTTTTGAATTGTGTAAAAGAAAACACAATCAAGCAAGAAAACTTTTATAGCTAAGAAACTGATTATAAAAACTAATTAGATTTCTTTCAATCTACAATAGTTTGTTTTTCTTTTTCTTTTTCTTTTTCTTTTTCTTCAATTTCTAGCTCTTCAACTGATGTGCTTCTTCAGCTGGTATCTCATCTCCTTCTTCATCTGTTCCACCAATTGCTAGATTCTCTTTTTTCTTGAGCACTAGCATTCCTCCAGATTTCTTCTCAAACTTCCCTCTGAGACAATTGTCTCTCATCTATAGCTCTTCTCCAGACAGCTCCCCAAACTTCCCTCTGAGGCTGATGCCTCTCTTCTCGAGCAGTTCCTATAGTCCTCATTTCTTCCCCTTGAGGTTGTACTTCCCCCTGAAACTGTGAAGATTCCCTCTGAATCTTATCCCAGAGACTCAAAAAGTTTCTTCCATCATTCCTCTCAATTTCTGCATTCTCTTCCCCCTTTTTGACATCATCCAAAAGGGTGTGCATACATAGATCAAATGATGGAATGAGAACATGTGGTAACAAGCTAAATTTGATAGCTAGGGTACCTTTAAATGGGGAGGGGTATGGTCGTTCTCTTGTTGGTGAGGGTAGCCAGTTGGATGCTTCTTCAGTTGTCATGAATTGCCATAGATCTGGCAGTGGAGACTGAGCTTGAGATTCAGTTGTCAACATGGCCAAACTTGGGAGGAATTTTTCAGTTGGAGGTAGGTGGTTGAACTCTATCAATGTGGAGGATGAGTTGGATGGCTCTACAAAAGGTAGAGGAGTTGTGGCTGGTACTCCATGTTGGATTCTGTGAATCATTGAATCCATGATCTCGGAGAGTGTTGGTGTAGCCATGAATGGATTGTTCATCCAGTTTCTGCTCTAAATTCCTTCTTGACTCCAGAAGTGGCGTGCCTTCCTATCGAGCAGTTCAAACATGATTGCTTCATCAAATTGATATCTCCAAAGTGACCATCTGAGATATCTCCTCAGTTGATTGAAGACACCAAAGTCGTAACTCTCGATATGCTGAAATATGCTTGACAGCAGATTATTGAGAGTTTCGTTGAAGCTTTCTTCAACACCATCCATATAGTTGTTTTCAGCTGGTTCAGAATTAGCTGGCGCAGTTGACTCTGTCGTTATGTCATCATCTGACATGGGTTGCTTACCTCGATTGTTTGAAGTCGATTCAGTCAGACTGAAGGAACATTCTTCGGCAGTGCTCTGCCTTCTTGATCTTGGGCCAAATGGCTTCAGGTTCCTTTTTCTTTTGACAAAGATTGTGGGGAGATAATCTCTCATGTCCAGCAACACGCCTTGGTGATGGAGAACTTGAATCTGATCACATATTATCATGCAGTGTCGATTAATGAATCCTAGCTTCTCCGTGAATGTTCTAGTTTGATGGTCAAAATAGACCATACGAATATTCTGGCACAGTTGTGATAGCACATATGATGCCCTGTCAACTCTGTATCGATTGTAGATCAGTGCCATTAGGTGAGCATTTTCAGCACTGAAGTGAGTATAGTCCAGGTTGCGTCGCAGGCAGTGGATAACTATATCTTGGAGTTAGATGAACTCCGGTCAAAGACTTTCTTTCAGTCTGTGTGAATAATCATTATGCTCAACTCCTGGTTTTGTCTATTGGCTCCACAAATTTCTTTGATTTGGCATGGCTATCGAGCCTGCCGGTGAACCTGCTCCTGAAAGATGGAAGGTTTCCATCATGGTATCCTTAGAGATCACGATCGGTTGTCCACTGACTGTTGAAATGATGTTACCGTCTTCTGTGACTTAAGAGTAGATATAGAACTTGGCAACTAACTCCAGAAAGCATCATCCAAACTGAGGACCTTGAGTAAGAAACTAAAGGAGTTCAGTTTCCTCCGCTGCTATTACTAAGCGATGGAATTCATCAGCTTTGAGTCTTTTGAACTTGTCTCTTTTCAGGTTGAGAGCAAGTCTAGCTGGATTGATGTATTGAGCGGGTAGTTCCATTCTACAAGAAAGAGAGTATTTCAGAGAGTTTGAATGGATTAGAGAGAGAGAGATGCAAAGCAATGTGAGAAGAGTTTGATAGATATGTGATCTTTGATCGATATCTCCTTAGCATTTAGAAGGAGGCCTTGCATACATGTACTGTGAGTATCACTCGAGTACTCCTCAGCTGATCAGTTAATGGTTTTGACTGATGCTCAGTTGGTTTAAATGTGATGATCATCTCAGCCGTCTATAAGTTTTGCTTAACTTTAGATCAGCGGTTGAGATTTTATCCATTTGAAAATGGGGTAGTTGCCATAATGGATTTTGCTATTTATATCTCTCAAGTGATCAACTCACTTTCCACTTTAGTGGTTGATTTTGCTCAGTAGCATTAATATTTGCTATCTTTGAGAGATCTCCCATTTGAAAATTATGCCCATTGGATTGTGAAAAAATGAATAACAATGAAAATAATTTTATTAAGAATAAGCTTAAAGAATGAGCAATTTAAAACTTATCCTTGGTCAGTTAGGATACAGTCCAGCTGATGACTTTTGGTGAACTGACGATCTGGAAACTAATCGATCAGTTCTTGTCATATATTCTTCTTGGCCCCCTACATTGATTCATCACTAAACTAATCGATCAGTTCTTGATAGGGTGAACTGGATTTTCTTCACTGCTCTCGTCAGGACAGTTTGGTCTCTTCCTCTTTGAGGCTGATCCAGTTCTTTCAGCAGGCTCCTCTGGCCTTACTTTTTTCACAAATTGGCTCCGGTGCTTTGCTTTAGCTGATGTGACCCTTCGCCTACTCTGCAAGTTTCTCTTCAAGGATGACTTGAACTAAACTTCATGGGGGTTCAGTTGGGCGGCTGTCTTGGAGCTTGAAGCATACTGGGGTGACATATCTCTTTGACAAGAGATTGGGTGATGTGGCAGTATCTTCAACATCACATAGTCGACTCACTGCAATTGGGCTAAGATGTGGCTCTTTCTGCATCTGCGCAGTTGCAGGTTCAGTTGGTCGAGGTGGCTCAGCTAACTGATTTGACATATTATCAAAATTCAGTTTTCGACAGGCAGGGCTGGTGGTGCAGTTGGCTGGCTGCTGTACTCCTGCTTCTTCTTTAGCCTTGGTGTCACTTCCTAATTCAGCAAGTAGGGCAGTTGGAGGAATTTTGTTGGTCAATCGATGACTCATAATCCTCTGTACTTGCACGATTGTTGGAGGAAATGGATTTGAAGACCCAATCCATTTTAGACTCCAAACTTCTTTTGTTTACCAAAAACTCATGTCGTGAAAAGTAGTGATCAAGAAATGAGACTGGATGGACATTGAATGTCTCCAGTTGTACCAGTAGAAGTACCGGTGCAGTAGCTTGAAAAGCTCTTGATCTTGCTGAGCCACAAATGCAAATTGTGTGAGGAGTAAAGTGGTTACCTCTTTCTGTACATTTTTGGCTACATATTCACCACTGTAGAAAGCACGAATATCTTCTTCCATCAGTTGGAGAGGAGGCCAAATTCTCCTGAAGTAGTCAGCTCCATAGTCTGGATGAGGGATTCCGATGAATAGAATGAGCTTATCTAGATCAGAACAGTCTTGAAAATCTGCTGTTGATCCATTATTAGAGACTGATGATGGAACGACATTGGCAATTAAGATAGTTGAGGCTGTGGCATTTGTATTGTCTTTTGTCCTCCTTTTCTTCTTGAGTGAGTGAAGATGGATGATTCCTCTCTTGGGGATCCATTCGGAGATAAAAATGGAAAACTCTGAATTTTGGCTCTGAGAATGAATGCTTGAAGGATTTGTTGGCTTCTGAGTGGGCTGAAAAGGGGTTCGGCCAATCTATTTATAGCCTTCAATTCTGATGGAAAATCTAGTGGTAAAAAGAATTTGAGAGGAGCTTAATTCGAACGGTTCCGATTAATCCGTCGATTAATTCTCAAAATTTATCTGTTGGGATTAAATGAAGAGAGAGATAGTGGGTCCAACGGTAACAATGGTGCAACACGCCATTTTACCGTTCGACTAAGCAAGGTAAAATTTAAACTTATCTGTTCAAATCTTTCTTAGGAGCTTCCGTGTGGCTTTGAGTTGCTGATGTCATCAGATGATTCAGCTACATCGAGCAATCTTCAGTTGGCTTGGTCAGGCTTCAACTGAGATATTTCAGTTCAGCTATTCCTTTTGCTAAGATGGCTTCCAACTCTCCCTTTAGTTCAGTTGCTTGCTTCAGCGGATCATGAGCTGCTTTTTCCAATGTGAATTAATTGAACTTTCGATCAGTTCTGGTCCTTTGACTTATCAGCTTCCACAATTCTCATCAGTTTGCAAACTTTTCAGCTTGCTTCTTGCTTGAACTGATGGTTTGAGCAGTTTTGGCTCCTTTTGCTGACTGAACTGATGCACCTTTTGGTTCAGTTTCAGCTTCTGCTCTCTTTTCTTCATCAGCTGGGATTGCTCTTTGCATTCTCCCAATTTCTTGATAATCTTCATCTTCTGAAGCCAATTTCAATAACCCTAATTGGATGCAAAGCTCCACGAATCTTGTTTCTGGCAATGGCTTTGTGAAGATGTCAGTTATTTGCTTCTCAGTGTTGACATATTGGATGCATATGTCTTTCTTCTCAATATGATCTCTGATGAAGTGGTTTCTGATGTCAATATGTTCTGTTCTCGAATACAAAACTGGATTATGAGAAATAGCAATGGCACTGCTGTTGTCCCAGAAGATAGGTACTTCATCAGTTTCGACCTTGTAATCCTTCAACTGCTGCTTCATCCAGAGTATCTGTGCACAACAGCTTCCAGTAGCTACATACTCTACTTCAGTTGTCGATGTTGCAACTAAGTGTTGCTTCTTGCTGAACCAGAATATCAATTTGTTACCAAGAAACTAACATGTTCCACTAGTACTCTTCCTATCAATCTTGTATCCATCGAAGTCTGAGTCTGAATAGCCAGTTAGACTCAAGCTATCATCTCTAGGATACCATAGTCCAAGATTTATGGTTCCTCTGAGGTATTTGATGATCCTCTTTGCTGCTTTGAGATGCTCTTCTTCGGATTGGCTTGGAAGCGTTCACATAAGCCGACTGAATATAAAATATCTGGTTGACTGGCAGTTAAGTAGAGAAGCGAACCGATGATGCCTCTATAGTGACTTTGGCTAACCGATTCTCCTTCTTCATCGAGACTCAATTGAATTGATGTATTCATGGGATCTTGATAGTTTTTCCCTTATCAGTTCCAAACTTCTTGACGAGCTCCTTTGTATACTTTGCTTGACTGATAAATATCCTATCTTGGAGCTGCTTTACTTGGAGTCCTAGGAAGAATGCCATTTCTCCCATCATGCTCATCTCGAATTCACTCGGTATTAGCTATGCGAATCGAGTGCAGAGATCCTTACTCTTCGATCCAAAAATTATGTCATCCACATAAATTTGAACCATTAAGATCTCTATGATCACTCTATTCTGAATAGAGTGCAATCAATGACTACTTTTTGAAACCCATTCTTGAGCAAGAATGTTGTGAGGGTTTCATACCAGGCTTGGGGTGCTTGCTTCAACCCGTAGAGTACTTTCTTTAGTTTGAAGACTTGATCTTCAACCTCAAATCCAAGTGGTTGCTCGACGTACACGTCTTCCTTAAGAATCCCTTGCAGAAAAGCACTTTTCACATCCATTTGATAGACCGTGAAATTGTTGTAAGTCGCATAGGTAAGGTATAATCTGATAGATTCCAATCTTGTAACTGGTGCAAATGTCTCATCAAAGTCGATCCCTTCACTTTGAGAGTATCTCTTGGCTACCAGTCTTGCTTTGTTCCTTGTGATGACGCCTTGTTTGTCCAGTTTGTTGCGAAAAACCCATTTGGTTTCAATGACTTTCTGGGTTTTTGGCCTATCAACAAGAAACCAAACATTATTTCTTGTGAACTGGTTCAGCTCTTCTTGCATGGCTATGATCCAATCTGCATCTTCAAGAGCTTCACTGATGTTTGCCGGTTTAGTTTGAGATAAGAAGCATGTGAAGAGAGCATGCTCTGTTGAACTTCTGGTCTGAACTCGACTTTTTAGATCTCCAACAATCTTGTCAGCTGGGTGGCTTCTGAGCCATTTGTGTAGGCTTTTCTCAGCTGGATTTTAAGTTAGATCCTCAACATTGACATCCTCTGATGTCTTATCTTCAGTTTTCCCTTCATCTTCATCAGTTCTTCCCCCTGCTTTAGTTGTGGGGTTGAAGGTCTCACCATTATCAGTTTCTTCATTGGCTTGACTGCCCTCAGCTGTTCTGGTGCTGGATACATTTTCTTCATCTTCTAGACCAACTTCAAGCTCCTCTAGAACGGTGTGGTCCACGTAGTCCTGCGAGATATCAGTTTTGCTAAGTAGCTATTAAACTGATGTATTGAGTATTTCTTTACTCCTGTACTCACAGAAAAACTCATCAAAAACAACATGACAAGGTATTTCTACACCTAGTGTTCATTTGTTGAACACTCTATAAGCTTCAGCGCGTGGGGAATTGTAATAAAGAAATATTTCCTCATCAGCTTTGGCACCGAAAGTCTTCAGTTGACTTTTGCCATTGTTGTGAATATAACATTTATAGCTAAATACTTTGAAGTATGAAATAGATAGCTTAAGACCCTTGTATAGCTTATAAGGTGTCTTGTCATGTGCGCTAATGATGGCAGTTCTATTTTGAGTGTGGCACGCCGTGTTGACTGCCTCGGCCCAGTATCCTTCTGCTATGGTGGCATCAGCTATCATTGCTCGAGCTGCTTCTTTGAATGTGCGATATCTTCTTTCAGCTACACCATTTTGTTGTGAAGTTCTAGCAGTTGAGTGCTCGTGAGTTATTCCCAGTTCACTAAGAAAACTGATGATCTCCTGGTTGATGAATTCAGTTCCATTGTCTGAACGAATTCATTGAACTGATCTTTCCCTTTCAGTTTGCAGCCTTTTTATCATCACTGATAGCTTGGAGTAGGTTTCATCTTTGCTTCTGAGAAACTCTAACCATGTGTATCTTGAGAAGTCATCGACTACTACCAGAGTGAATCCTTTTCCTTTGGGTGTTGGTGGTCCGACTGGCCCAAATAGATCCATATGCAGCAGTTAGAGAGGAGCAGTTGTCCCTGGAGGATGACTTCTATTTTTGAATAACGACCTCACTGGCTTCTCTTTCTTGCACGGTCCACAGACGCCAGCTTTCTTGAAAATCTCCTTGGGAAGCCCATCTACTAGCTCTTTCATGGCTAGATGATTGATGGTTCTGAAGTTGAAATGATTGAGTCATCGATGTCATAGACAACTTGCTTCAGTTGAGCCTTTTGAAAGAAAGCAAGCCTCTTCGTAGTCGGTTGATCAGTCAACAACATACATGTTGCCTCTCCTTATGCCAGTTAGGAGGATTGTTCCAGTTGATTTATGTTTGATGTCATATGAGCTTCGATCGAAATCAACGGTGTATTCATTGTCACATAATTGACTAATGCTGAGCAGTTTATGCTTCAGTCCTTCCACATGGGAAACTCCTTTGACTACCATCTTTTCTTTGACCACGAACTCCTCTCTAATAGTTCGGCTTCTGGAGTTGTCTCCGAATGTGACTAATGGTCCTTTCACTTCCTTGTATCTATCTAGATCATCTATATCTCCTGTCATGTGTTTTGAGCACCCGCTATCTAGATACCGAACCTCCTTGGTCCCCTTCTTCGAAAGGATGTCCTTTTCCTACAAGAGAGATGATTAGTTTTTAGGAATCCACATGATATGGGGTCCTTCTTTGCTAATCAAATGTTTAGGGATCCAGATTTGCCAAACTTTTGACTTAATAGCAGGTAGAGAGTTTTCAGACATTGATCGCATGATCAGTTTCACTCTCTTTTCAGCTCTCCTCCTCTGAGTTGAGTCATTTGACTTGTACCTGTGACGAAAGTTAGTGGGATAGAAAACTTCGATCATAACTCTCTGATCTCAAGCTTGTCGAGCTCTTCCCTATGGCCAATTTCTTTTAACTCCATGAGCTCTGTTGCTCTTGTGGTATGGCCAGTTAGCAAACCAGTTATAGTGGAAGTTGGTCCTTGGTTTATCCCTTGAATCCAAGTACTCACTATACTGAGTTGTGAGATCCGTTCGAGTGAACTTCTCCAAGGGAATCTGAATATGTTGGCGTGTTCGATACAATTTTGTATGCACGTTCCTTCTTGAGTCAATATCTCTTCTAGGTTGACTTGCTAGAGGTCTTCGAAGATAGGCTAGTGGTATACTTCTCTCCTGAACTGGTGCCCTATCTCGATGAGATTGCGGTCCAAACTGAGTATTTCTCCTTACTCCAGTTGGTCAGTCAGTTCTGTTCACCATAGGCCTGTTCTGAGCTTTGGGCCTTGGATATACTGGTGATTTTTGATGAACTGATTGTCTCTGAGAGCTAGAGGTCTTGGCTGAACTGACGACCTCTGTTGGTAGGTTGGATGCCTTTGCTTAGCTGGTGACCTCTGCTGATAGGCGGACTGCCTATTTTGAGCTTGTGGCCTTCTTTGAGATGGCTTCCTCTGCTGAACTGATGGCTTAAACTGAATTGAGCCTTTCATTTGTGAGGATTGATTTGACCACTTCGGCTGATTTGAAGGGATGTTTTCAGTTCCCTTACCTTCGGTCTCTTCAACTGGTTGGGTCGGTACACGTCTAATAAAACCAGGAAGGGTTCCTTCTTGACTGGTTTGAACAACTGCCTTTTCCTTTTCTGCGGCAATGTACATGTTGTATCCTAACCCCGGATTACCAGTTTTAACTCTTTGATGGCTTACAATCTCATTAAGAGTTTGAGATCTCTTTTTGAATTTGAGAGATATCTCATCTCTCTTCTGGAACTCCTGTACGAGCCTCTCATTCTCAGCTCTTAGCTCATGAACTTTGAGTTTCAACTTTTCAAATTCAACTGACTGAACTCCAAGTGATTCAATTCTATGATGATCACTTCTCAGTCGTTTGACCTCATCTCTTAGGTCATTATTTTGTATCTTCAGTTGTAGATTGACGCGCGGTCATTTCGCGGTTAGAAAAAATCTCAAGAGAGATTATCCTTGTGCCCACAGCAGGCGTAGCCAGCAATGTGAGTAAAGGGTCGATCCCATGAGGAGCTGCGAACTCTATCTTTCAATGTCACCAATTCCAAAGTTTTGAGGGTTGTTGTGGTCTCCGTACTTCGTATGTAAATACTTTAAAGTAAATCTTGCAAAAATATAAATAAAAGAAACAAAGAAAATAAAGAAATGATCAGTAGTAACGTATTCTGGATTAGAACTTCGAATCAAACTTAACAAACATTTTTCCCAATCATGGGCACACAGAATTAAAATAAATTGCAAGAAAATAAAAATCATGGATTGCCTCCCAGTCAGCGCCCTAGTTATTGTCGCGGGCACGACACTTACTTCCTTCTTCATATGTAGATGGGCTCGACAAGCCTAATAGATCCTAAAACAGGATCCTTGTGCCCATAATAATGCTTCAGTCGCTGTCCATTGACCTTGAACCTTCTTTCAGTGTTCATGTCTATTAATCCCACGGCTCCATTTGGGCATGAGGCATGGACCAGGAAAGGAGCAGTCTATTTGGACTTGAGATTGCCTCCTAGTAGCTTAAGTCTAGAATTAAACAGCAGAACCTTTTTCCCATGCTCAAATGGCTTGTGGCGGATGAGTTGGTCATAGGTTCTTTTCATTCTTTTTTTTACAGGCGCAACAATCTCATCAGTCGGTTTTCCTCCATTAAGTTCATACTTTTACTTATGATAACCGACAATGTTTTATTCTCCCCTAGATAGGCATACTTGAAATGTTCGGGAAGATCTTTTAGTTCCAGCTGTGGTGGCCTCTGCACAAAGGGTATTATTTTTTCAGTCTGACTCGTGGTGGGCAACTTGTAATCCACCACTCCATATGGCATTTCCTCCAGAGAATATAGCATCATGATAGAAACTCTGATATAATCCTCTTCATCGAGGGCATCGCAGTCAGTTAGGCCGGCTTGTAATGCCCATTTCAGTGGTTCTTGATTGTTCATTCTAGAAATTGTGGCTTGGGCATGACATTGGCTCACAAAGTTGACTGACTCTGGGTCTTGAGGGTATTTCATTGCTTCAAAAATATTGAATACGATTATCTGCCCGTCAAATTCACACGTTAGTGTGCCATCATCGACATCAATCTTGGTACGAGCAGTCTTCATGAATGGTCTTCTGAGTAGTAACACAGATGAGGTAGGTGTTGTCGTGCCCATATCGAGTATGTAGAAATCAGCTAGAAAAATCAGTTCCCCCACCTTGACTAGGAAATCTTCTATCAGGCCTTTTGGGTAAACATTAGATCTGTCCGCAAGCTGAATGATCAGCCTTGTTTGCTTAAGTGGTCCCAATTTTAGTTTCTCATAAATCATCATGGGCATGACGTTTATGGATGCTTCGAGATCTAACATGGCCTTCTCAATCCTTCTATTGCCAATGATGCATGGTATGATAAACATACCAGGATCTTCACACTTCTTAGGCATTTTCTTTTGTAAAACTTCCGAAACATTCTCTCCTACAAATAGTTTGGCGTCATCTTCAAATCGTATCTTTTTGGTGTAGAGCTCCTTGAGGAATCAGACATATCGAGGTACTTACCTAACTGCATCCAAGAGTGGAACATTGATTTCCACTTTTCAAAAAATCTTGAAAAGATCTTTCATTTCTTCCTTCTTTCTGTTGTGGGCAAGACGCTCTGGAAAAGATGGTTTTCTGACAGCCTTTATTTTTTTCATCTTGGGCTCTGCAACATTTTCTTTCTCTTTCTGCTTCTCTTCTTCTGTGCCCTTAGTGTTTTCCGTATTCTCAGCTTCTGGTTCTGTTACAGCTTCTGGTAGCTCTTTTTCAATTCTTAAGGTCACAACATTCACTTGCTCACAGGGGTTTACCACTTGAGATGGTAATTGTCTATTTTTCTCTTCAAGATGTTGGATAGCTTGGGCAAGTTGTGAGATCTTCTTGCTTACATGCTGGAGCCCAATACATGTTTCATTCTTGAATTTTTCAGTTTGATGTTGTACCCTCAACGTCTCTTGATGTGCTTTCAACATCTCTTGTGCCATGGTCTGGACCAGCTCCTCCAAAGAAGGTCCTTACCTTTGATTTTGAAAAGATTGTTGCATAGGAGGAATTTGTGGTTGGGCTTGATCTGACCTTTTCCACTTGAAGTTCTCATGATCCTGCCAACCTGGATTATACATTTGAGAATAAGGATCATATCTTCTTTGACTGTTGTTATGCCCTTCGAAGGCATCTACGTTAGAAACTTCCTCCTGCAGCGTTGGGCATTCATTAGTAAGATGGACTACACTTTTGCAGACCTCACATGGTTTTTTCTTTTTTACTCCTATTGTGCCCATAACCTTCTCTATTTGTTCAAAGAATCTTTCCATCTTGGCTTCAAAATGCATTGATGTCCCAGCATCTGAAACTGTTCTTATGCCCTCGATACTCTCATCTCGATTCTCATCAGCTATTTTCACTAAAATCATGAAGGCCTCGGTTGGTAATTTATTCAAAATATATCCTCCACAAGAGACATTAACAATGGTTCCGTCATATGTCCTCAAGCCTGATACGAAGTATTGAATCAGATCGTGATCTGGTATGTGATGTTATGGGCACTTTGTCAGCATTATCTGAAAGCGACTCTAATAGTCATAAAAGCTCTCATTTGTGCCCATCTTTAGACTTTCAATTCTTCTTCTCATCTCTTGAACTCTGGATGCAGGAAAATATTTCTCCAAAAACTTTTGTTGTAGCTACACCCATGTGGTCACGCTGCCAGTCAACAGAGTGTACAACCAGTCTCGTGCCCCGTCCTGTAGAGTAAATGAAAAGGACACCAGTCGTACATATTGATCTTTTTCTCCATCCGCGAGTTAGGTTTGACATACCATCTCAAAATCTCGTATGTGTCTTCGAGGATCTTCTCCAGTCATCCCATGAAATTTAGGCAAAATATGGATGAAACTTGCTTTCAACTCCCAGCTTTCAGTGATGGCTGGGAGCGTAATGCCCATGGGACGGAGGTTCATGTTAGTCAGAAAGACTAACTGCCTAAGTGTTCGGCTCTCTTCAGCCATAGTTACTCTTTCTTGCTGCTCTTCTCTTACTTCGTGCTCTAGTTGAGAATGTTCTTCTTCCTCCAAGATGGCTTCACGAGCAAGTCTTTCAGCTTGTTGTGTCCTTCGTTCTTCTACCTTTCTCCTTTGCAAAGTCCTTTCTGGTTCGGGATTGTACTCGTAGAACTCTATAGAGGAGTTGTGCATCCACCGGCCAGGCTAACAAGTTAGAAAAATAGAATTTCAAGAACCAGCTCTCTGGAAACGGTGCCAATTCTGATGCGCAGTCGTTTCGCAGTCAGAATAAATCTCAAGAGAGACTTCTCCTTGTGCCCACAGTGGGCGTAGCCAGCAATGTGAGTAAGGGTCGATTCCACGAAGAGCTGCGAACTCCATCTTCCAATGTCACCAATTCCAAAGTTTTGAGGGTTGTTGGGGACTCTGTACTTCGTATGTAAATACTCTAAAGTAAATCTTGCAAAAATAGAAATAAAAGAAACAAAGAAAAATAAAGAAATGATCAGTAGTAAAGTATTCCGAATTAGAACTTCAAATCAAATTTAACAAACAATTTTCCCGATCATGGGCACACAAATTTCTTATGTGAATTAAATCATCCAGTTAAAGGCACCCGAATTTCTTCATTTGTGCCCAATATATGCTTTCAGATTAGATTAGAGGTGATTTCTCATCCCCTAAACCCTAACTTGTTACCCAACCCCGATTTCTCATTTGATTGTAAGCAACAAGCAGCTTTATGCCCTAGACAGACCCAGATCTATTACAAACACTGATTTCTCGTGTGCCTACAATACCCCATGATGTACCCAGTCCCTTTATCATCAACACACAGTTACGATTCATTGACCATGTATAGATTTAGCGTGCCTAATTCCAATTAACGATTAGCCACATTAATTAGCTTAACATGCTTTAGTGCAACAAAGAAAACAATACACGATGGAAACCAAATTCACACAGTGTTATGCCCAAACTGCCTCACGGTTTTCACATGTTTGTTAAGTTATCATCTCCATTCAATCCGGAATAAAAGATCTAGCCACGCATGCTAGACATAAACATAAAGATAATATTTAAAGACATGAAATTAAATAAAAACTTAATAAAATAAATAAGAAACGAGTCTCGACTCCAATGTCGAACTTAACAACATAAATTGGAAATCCTATGTTCTGAGGGCATAAGGCCCATGGAAACTAGTAGAAAATAAAGAACTAAAACTAAAAATATGGATCTGGATGGTTTGTTGTGTTTTCGGATTTTTCTATCATCAGTGATGATCCTCTCTAATGGTATTTGTACAGGTAGGTCGAAACCCTAGCATCCTTGGGCCACAAGTAAGTATGAAGCTCAAATCGTCCCATGAAAAGACTTTAATTCTGGACTGAATTTTTGACGTGCCCATTCTTTCATTTTCTGGCAGCTACACTATCCTTGTATGGATAGATCAACTTTTCTTGAATGGATGGGTCAACTTTCCTTATAGAGTAGATTCTGATTCTATCTCTTCAGCTCGCGCCCACAGGAGGACGCTTTCCTTTTGGAGAAGATTGGTCTTCTAGAAGCTTTAAGATATCTTCTCCAGATTTGGTAATATCTTCTTTAACATGATCTTCTTTCCTTATAAAACGAAATCTGGAATATCTTAAATGACTTCTGCCGAACTTCTTGCGTTGTGCCCATAACAAGTCTGCCAGGTTTAGAATCTCTTCGAGTCTTGTGGGCATAACGACCATTTCTCAGCAATATTGGAATGTGGTGGACTCTACAAGCTGGCACCTTTCATGGAGATTAGTCCTATGAAAATATCATCAAACTTATATCATCATATTTCAGCTCCAAAATGCCCACAGTGCGTGGTTTTACTCTCTTCTTGCATCTACTCGTATTTCTGGCTCTTTCCGACTCTAAACAACAAAAACAAGGACAAAAGAACGAGAAAATAGACTCCAAAAATACGAGAGAAATTGGACTTGTCATAGATGCATACTTGATATAGCAGCTAACTGATCTTCTAGCATTCTTAATTGTTCTTTTATTTCATTCTTAGAAATGGAAGTATCATGAATGTAATAAAAAAAGGTTAAGGAATCACATGTGCTAACCTCTTCTTCGTTGTCAGCCATGAGGTAGAACAATGTCTCATCTTCAGAGCTGTAGCCATCAGAGTTGATTCCTGATGTATAATCTGAGTCATCCAGCACAGCGTTCTCTGTGTTGGCCATCATAGCTTTTCTTTTGAAAAAGTTTCTTTTCACCTTAGCCTTCTTATCTTCAGGGAGCTCTGGACACTCATATTTGTAGTGTCCTTACTTGTGGCAATGGAATCATTCTCCTATGCTTCTGTTGGCTATTCTGGGTTGTTCAGTAGGCGGTTGTTTTTCTCTCGCCTCTAGGCTCCTCATCAGTTTGAAGCATAACTAATGGTTGATCTCTGATCTTTTTAAGCTTCTCTAGCAGCTTGGCAACTGACTGGATCTGATCATTGATGTCATCAATTAGGCTCTCCTTCTTCTCCGCTGTTTCTCTTCTTTGATCAGTTGAGCCTCATAGTTGTTCTCTGGCTAGAGAACTTCTTGGCCGAAAGACATTTCTTCCTCGAGTTTCTCTAAATCGATTTCTCTCGCTGTAGAAGGTTGCATCCTGGGCTAATGAAGTAGATGTCTCTCTTTTTCAGTTTAGGCTATACTCATAGGCCTTAAGAGAACTGAAAAGTTCTCTTAAGGTGATGCTGTTTAAGTCTCTTGACACTTTTGTAGCAATCACCTTCATATCTCATTCTTCTGTGAGATTGTCCAAGATTTTGGAGTTCATCTCACTGTTGGGATATGTTCTTTCTAGATTATTCATCTCACTGATGATGCCTAGAAATCTCATTTCAAAGCTTGAGATGGTTTCATCCGAGTGCATCTTGAAGGACTCATATCTGTCCACCACCAGTTGGAGCTTTTTTCCTTTGATGGCCTTGGACTCTTTGCATAGATCTGCAAGTAAGTCCCATATTTCCTTGGTAGTTCTGTAGCTCTTTTTCTCCTTCATGCGATCTTCATCTAGAGGTTGTAACAATGCGGCTTGGGCCATGAACTCTAGGTTCTTCAACTTCTTCTCTTCACTCATATGAAGATGAGTTGGCTTCGGGATCCTTGCTGGTTGATTTATATCAGCAATGTGGGCTTCATTGTCCATCATGATTGTGATTGGACCTTCTTTTATAAGTTCCCGCATATTCTTGTGGATTGAGCAGAGATGCGCCTTCATTCTCCTGCTCCAGTTATCGTAGTTCTCAACTGAAAAAATAGGTAGCTTATGGTTTCCCATAGCTAGCAAATTAGCACAGATAACAAGATCTGATTCAGTTGATCTACAAAAATGGTTGATCCTTAAAATCAACCGCTCTGATACCACTTGTTGGTCCCAGGGCGAATCAGAATTAGTTTAGAGGAGGCGTGAATAAACTGATCCAAAAACTTAACAATAATTAATTATAGAATAGTCAGAGCCCGTTTGACTCACTAAGTTATCCGTGCTGTTAGAAGATCGGTTGAGGTGATCAGCTAGCTCAGAGTATCGTGTGTGCTTGAAGTGTGCAGTTTAAACATGCAACTGAAAACTAAAAATAGAGCAAAGCACACAGACAATTTTATAGAGGTTCAAAGCTCAACTTCTATGTCCTCTCTTCCTTCCGCAGAAGGATTATTCACTATACAAGTGTAAAGTTCCTTTATTACAGTTACTCAGAGAAGGCAGGTGTTGAACTTGGCTGTTGATGACTTTATGAGTCACAGATTCCTTTTCAATTATTGTTGTCCCGGAAGCGACGAACCAACGCAAGTAGTCTCCTCAGCTAGTTTTTGGTCGACAGCTCACACTTACCGATCTCAACTGCTCGCTGAGACTTTAGATGCTATTGCCCGTCTTTACAAGGTTTTAGATCTCTTTCGATATTTAAAAAGACAGTCTTGAAACTGGTATCAACTGATGTGCTCCTTTGCGCGTCTGCGGCTTGAGCTGGGTAGTTGATCATTGTAGACCGGAACTGAGAGAATGGCTCTGGGCGGATTTCTTCAAGAGCTAGCTTGATGAGCGGTTTGGCCTCTTCTCTTTAGTTGCACTTTTGCTTTTGCTGAGTTTGAGTGTGAGGCTTTAGAACTTTGGCGAACGTCTTCGCTGAAAGTCTATGTAGAAAGTCTGAGCAAAAGATCTCTTCAAGAGTCAAAAGTCACGGCCATCTTCTGGGTTGCTCATCCTTTATAGATGAGTGCACTACAAAAAAAACGTGATTTAGCGACGGATTTAACGACGAATCATATTCCGTCGTTAAAATACCGACGGATTAACGATGGATAAATTTATGATATTTAACGACGGATTAACGACGGAAAATTCTGTCATTAACTTAACGACGGAAAAAATCCCTCGTTACCCATCGTATTTTAATTTTTAAATTTTATTTTTTAATGTTAATGACGGACTAACGACGGAATTTTCCGTAGTTAAGATAGAGACGGAAAAATCCGTTGTTAAAATTTTTTTTTTATTTTTTTTTATTTTTTAATATTAGTGACGGATTTAACAACGGAAAATTCCGTCGTTAAAATTAATTTTGATTTTTTTTATTTTTTATTATTTTTTTAATTTTTTAATTTTTTTTTAATTTTTAATTTTTCAATTAATTCTTAACTACGAATTTTAAATCAATTTTTAATTTTTTTTATTTATTTTATTTTTTATTGATTTATTTGATTTTTTTAATTATTTTATATTATTTTTAATATATTCATTTTTTAATTACTAATTAATTATGAATTTGAAATTAAAGTTTTTTAATATTCTTAATATTTTTATTTTTAGATTTATTTTATTTTAATTTTTTTTACATTATTATATTATTTTTAATATTTTATATATTTTGAAATTACTAATTAATAATTTTTTAATAATTTTTTATTTTAATAAAAAATAAAACGCGATTTTTTTTTAGTGGTGGCCGGTGACCGTTGATGATCACCATGTGATCATAAATGATAAAGTTGTTGATGGGCTTTCATTTAAAGAGTCGTTGGGTAGCCTTTGTTCCTCTGACTTTTCTGAAATTTGAATTTCAGTTACGGCTTGCGTCTTGATCTTCAGTTCTGGGCTTTGACAGGTAGTTGGAATCTTCAGTTCCTTGGCTGCCAGTTCTGCGCATTCTTGGCAGTTTTGAAAGCTCCAGTTGAGATCATCTTCAGCTGGCAGTTTTGAACTCTGGCATAATGCTTTCTGAGCTCTAGTTTAACTTGCTTCAGCTGGCAGTTTCGAACCAATGTTCTTTAGCTGGTATGTTGGATTGATATCCCTTCAGCTGGAACTTCTGAACTGGTCTTCAGTTCGGTTGCTGGCGCTTCTTCAGTTGGACTTCAGAACTGATGCGTCTTCACCTGGTATCCTTCGAACTGGTACTTCTTCAACTGGGACTTTTTTTAGTTGGTATCTCCTTCAGCTCGTACCTTGAATTGGTACATTCTTCAGCTAGCATTTTTCTTAAGCTAGAATCATCTTGAGCCGGCATATCCTTCAGCTCAGACTGATGTGGTTTTCAGCTGGTATTCTTCTTCAGCTGGTGTTGTCCTCTCTTCAGCTGGTAATTATCTTCAGCTTGATTTGGGCATTTCTGAACTGGTAGCTTCAGCTGGTATTCTTCTTCAGTTGGAATAGAGCACTTCTGAACTGGTGCCTTCTTCAGTTCATAATTGTAGACTAATGGCATTTGGTACTCCATTTGATGGTACATGCAACTTTCAGTTTATCTTGCTAACTGATTTAGCAAGCTACAGTTTTTCTTTTCAACAGCTCTTGTGGCTGGTTTTTTTTCTTTTTCTTTTTCTCTCTTTTCTTTTCTCTCTTTTATTTTCTTCTCACCTGGATTAATCATTTTCAGGCTTTGATAGCTCGATTTTTTTGATATAATCATCCTTAATTTTATGCTTGATTAATTTTTAGTTTTTCAAAGCTCTTTGCGTATTTTGGCATATTTTGACATCTCATCAAAACCCTAGTCAGGAAAACCCTTGATAGTTTTTCCTGACACAAGATAATATAGAAGTTCTTATCATAATCAATGATTCTGAGTTTATGTCCTTGTGTTGTTGCTTGGTTATAATTTTACACAAAATAATTAATTTTAGCTTTGTCTCGAAATCTCATTTGACCTTCTGATCATTTTCTAGGCATTTTGTACATTTTCTTGCTCTCACTGTGATTGCAATCTCCCATTAAATGTGATCTTGAAGCCACAACTAGTAATTGTAAACCTTTGCTCATTTCATTGATCAAATTTGGAAAGGGAATCGGTTGTCTACAATTTAGTTTTTTTACCTTTTTGTATTTTGCAAGAGTGGTTTTTTTCTTCTGTTCTTGTCAATTAGCTACTTTTCCTATTCCTCAACTTTTATTTTGTGCCTCAACAATTTCAAGTGTGGTGCATTTAGATCAAAATTAATCTTGACTTGATGGTTGTATATATACTTTTACTAAGGAGAAAATATTCAAGTGCCTTCAACTCATAGAAATTCATGTTGAATGTTTTCTCATTTAGCTTTCTGCCACTTCTCGTTTTTGCAGTTATTTAGAACAAACTTTATTGCCTCAATATGGAATGTAGTTCTCTTATATAAAGCTCATAAATAAATTGTTGACAAATAGGTAAAATACTAAAATGTATTTTGACAGATGTGTATTTTACATAAATTTTTGATATGAATTGATGTTATTCATTATATGGAGTTGAGTATTTTATATAGATTTTGTGCTTATTTTGTTATCATTTGAAGTTTTTGATGTGTTTGCTAGTTTTGCAGTAACTGTTGTGATTTCGTTGCATATTTGAAGCAAAACAAGTGAATACGGACAAGAGGAGTTAAAGGGTGTTTAATTAGGCTCTTAGACTTAATTAAATTCTTGATTAAAGCCTAATGAACTATATTAAATAATCAAAACTGGAAGAAATCCGAAGCCCAGTATGAAAAGGGAGTGAGTCGACCCAGAAAGTGCCGAACGACCTAATCCAGTATAATTTGTGAAGGGGTGGGTCGAATCGGCTCGATTCACTTGGGTCAACCTTATGTAAAAATAGGGCTCTGGGTCGACCCACAAGCTCGGGTCTGCGGTAATGTGATTTTTTCACCCCAACTTAGGATTTTTAACCTAGATATAAAAGTTGTCATTTTGATACACACCACAAGGAAGTGAGAGGATGCCTAGTACATGAGAGAACATTTAGAATACACTAGAGAGAAGACAAAGAGTTCCTGTGTACTCGAGAGGAGACGATGAGGTTGCTAGAGATGAAGTGTCATTGCAGAGAAAACAAGACTACTAGATTACTTACTGTTTTCTGGTTCCTTTATTTTTTCTATCATGAACACTGATACTCTATTGTTATTTATTTATTTAATTATGTCTAGCTAATTTCATAGCTAGGTTTTAGTGATTGGAGATTATGGTTTTTAATATATGATTTGATAACTTTTCTTCCTGCTATCTCTTAAGGTTTGAGTTCTACGTTTTATTTCATATCTTGTATGAATGCTTGATCATCATTTATGCATGCTAGTCGTTAATTTGAAGTACTGTCCAGAGAAGAATTAATTATGGAAAGATAGAAATCAGATTATGTGTGCTTGGAAGGACCGACCAAGTGAACAAGTATCACATAGGGTTGGATAGATCTTCACGTGCTAGATTAGGAGTAATGACATGTGTAAAGAACCGACCGCAGTGAAGTGCATGCTCATTATATCTATGTTATGGTATATGACTTAGAAAGCTGTTTGATAACATATTAGTGATCCCCCACCATTGATAGATTAAAGACAATAATCGGGTTGAGAGAATTAATGAATATTGTTAAATGATATAATAAATCAAAATTTCCTAAAGCCTAGGTTTTTTTATATTTGTTTTAGTTCAGTATTTTATTTATTGTGTTTTTATTTTATGCTCTTTAATTTTGTTCATTTTTGCTTGGATGTTTTGACTCTAGATATTAATTACGTGCTTGTATGTAAGAACTGGAAAATAATGGTCTCTGTGGGATACGATACTCTTACTCACCTATGTATTGTAAACACATCGTGCACTTGCGATACATTTATTAGTTAATAAATAGCGTGTCATGCATATTTCCTACAATTAAAGGACAACTTGAGAAAGGCGGAAAGAAGAAAGGCAATAATGCAGCAAACACAACTCAGTTGAATAAGTTTGGCTCCAAAACTCTCAACCCTTGTTGTATTAGATGAATACCAGGTTGATACATGTCTACAATATAAGTGATACATTTATTCTTAATATATGATACATGTTCTATTTATCTGACTACATCTTCATTGCCTTTTGCAGATTTTTAGATTGAAGATTCTTTATTTTTTAATATATGGTGGGATATTTTAGAGTTATATTGGAACAAAATATTAATGAGAATTTATTATGTTGGAATTTTATGATTTTGAAATACTATTAGATATAATTTAATTTCTTAGACATTCATTTATGATTTTTTTAGGTTTTGCAATATGGAAATAAACATCTACACATTGAGGAGAATATGATATGTTCTTATGATTTTTGGACTGAATAAATGATACTTTTCCAGACACAAGTGTTACTTTTTTTTTCACACATGATACTTTATAGTTTAACAAATGATACTAACATTATTTCTGAAAACAAATCCGTTTTTCTTTAAATGCAGGTTATGGATGTTCTTGAATGAATATAATTGCAGCTAATTCTAAATCAATGAGTGTTGTTTAGTAATAAAGACAATGATTATTTTATAAGAAATTTATTCCACAAAATCAAATCTAAAATGATACAAAATTTAAAATTCAATGATACAAACCTCCATTCCATACATTCCAATCAATAACCCCAATTGATTCACCATTACAAAACCACATATAAACCAGAGTATTTGCCATATACAATCATCTCTAACACAAAAAGTTCATGTTTTAAGCAGAATAATGACATATCCAAAACTCCACATATAATTCACCATACACCAAAATAAAACACATCAACAATTCTTCAGCTCTATCCAATATCCAACAACATTTCCAACATCCAAATATAAATCCACAATCTCAGTCATTTCTTCCTTCTATTCATGAATCTAAGGACGCACTTATGCACTTCTCGAATCTCAAGTTATTTGTGCATGCAAGAGCAATACGAGCACAATATAGTCCTCATAACTTCTTTCGATCATAAAACTACAAACCGAGAAACAAAGTTACAGATGATTTAGGAAAAATAAGGAAAAAAACTGAAATGAAAAAATATATATAAAAACAATTCAAATTGTGCCTAAGTCGAGGCACGAATAAGCCTTGGTATCAAATCTACGCATGTGACTCATCACATTTAAAATAAAAAATAGCCGAAAAAAATCGAAACAAAATATGAAAAATGACTGAATCTTAAAGAGGAATGAGTACAAGCTTCAACCAGTGACAGCTAATGGATGAATCACCGAGAAAATCGGGAAGACAGATAGAGAGAGCGACGGTGAAAAAATTGGGGAGATTGTGGCTAGGGTTTGGAGTGGAGAGCTAAAAAATAGCAAATCTGATGGGTCCAGAAAATAATTTATATCTCGGGCCACAAGTTGGATCGGGTCAATGGTTGACCCACCCGTCTGATGGGCTAGGATCCATGCACCTTGTGCATAGTTTATATGTTTTGATTGTTAGGTGGTATATTGAAAGATAACGTTGTACACTTTCTTAAAAAAATTCAAGGTTTAATTTGTTTCTAAAATATTAAATTTGCTAGTGAATCACTGTTGTGTTCCACTATCAAATTTATTATTTTAAAAATATTTTTTACAAAAATAAAATTTATTATAATATAACAAATTATAATTAATATTTCTTGCTAAAAATTAAAATTTTAATAAATTATATATCCTAATTTTGGAAAAATCAACCCTATTAATGAATTATATTAATTAACAAATAAAAAATAAATATAAACCCTAATTGGGTGGAATGAACCTAAATAATATTTATAAAATTAAACTAAACCAAAAAAAAATGAAATTGAAGAAAAAAAATTGATGAAAATGTAATAAAAATCAAAATTGGATAGCTTGCATTAGGTAATTGATTCATTTGGCTCAAGCACTTAAGTACGTACGTGTGTGTCTCTATATATATATATATATATATATAGGGAAGGATTACAATGCAAACCAATCCTAGTGTAAGAACTAGAAACTCATCTTACGCCATACAATCAATAAAGATATATGGCTAGATTTACTTAAAAGGGGTGGTGGCAATTATGTAATATTTGACAAAATATTCGCGCGAGGGTATTAATGTAATTTGGTAATTCTTATAAAAATCGCGGAGAATTTGATAACATATCGTCATGCTAACGAAATATTATCATCATGCTAACAAAGCGTTATCTTTATGCTAATGAAATTTTTTCTCATATTGTTAACGAAAAATTTAATTATAAAGAGTAATTATAAATCATAATAACAATATAAATATACAACATTAGCATAATGATATTGTTTTATCAGCACTGCGAATAAACTATATTAGCATATGACAATTAATATATTCTAATTTGATGAAATAAATAATATATAATAATTAATTAGTAATTAAAACATAAAAATTAAATCATAAAAAATAATTATAAGTCCTAATTGGAATGTAATAACTAATAATAATAATAATAATAATAATAATAATAATAATAATATAAGTATGTGTACTATGTTAACATTATTATAAGCATTCATTAGCACAATAAATGCAATATGTTAGCATATAACAAATCATTCGTCAGCATACGTAATCAACTTATCATAATGCTGACGAACCATTATTTAAAAGCTAACGAAAGCATTTGCGCGCTGGACACAAGTAAAAATTTATATTTTATATTTTTCGTCTATATTTATTTGAACAAATATATCCATGACTGATCTTGAATTAAAGAGCATGAAAAGATCTTTAATTTGGTATATTATTTGCGTTGATTCGATTTGAAACGAGTGAGTTATGATCATTCAAATTTTTAACATTTTTTAAAAAAGTGATGACATCAGCTTTTTTATTGAGATTGGACAACTATAACCCCACCTCTTTCTTTTTTGCCTTGACTTTGACATTTAATCTCAGCCATTAAATCATTTAGATGGACGGTATAAGATGGATTCCTAGTTCCTACACCAGGAAAATCTATATTTTTGATCCAACCCCTATATATATATATAAACATAGGATATGGATCATATGAGAACACATGGTTGGTGTGAGAAATGAGAACACATCTCACACCATCCAATTTAATGATCCAATGGTTGAGATTTAAGGTGGCAATTTCGTAAATAATAGGGCAAAAAATAAGGAAGGAGGGCTATTTTCGTCCAAATCCATTAAAATTGATGATGTCAGCAATTAAAAAAAAATCTTAAAAATTTTAATCGACCATAACTTCCTCATTTTTAATCCAATGCACACAAAAAATATATCAAATTAAAGCTCTCTTCATGCTCTATCATTTAAAATATCGAAAGGCTATGTTTGGATGAAAAAATACGAACGAAAAATAAAAAAGAAATTTTTTTACGCGTGCCCAGGTTGTAAATGCTTTCGTTAGCATATAATAATTCTTTGTCAGCATTATGATAACATATGAACGTATGCTAATGAAGCATTTGTCATATGCTAACATAATATATTCGATGTGCTAATAAAGAATTATCATAATGCTAACATAGTATAAATTTATTAGGGTTTATTAAATCTCAATTATGGTTTATTTAATCTCGATTATGGTTTATTCCATCTAATTATCATTATTCTTTTGAAATTTTATTTTTTGTTTATAGTTCTTAATTGATTATTATGGTTTATCATATCCAATTATAATTTATAACGTATGTTGATAGAGTATTGACATATGCTAACATAGTGTATTCGCAATGCTGACGAACCAAAACTATAATGCTAACGTAGTACAAATATATTATTATTATGATTTCTTTCAACTCATTTAGGGTTTACCACATCCAATCAATGTTTATTTCATATAATTAGGTTTATTTCATCCAATTATGATTTTTTCCATTTAATTAGGGTTTATTAAATCGAATTAGGTTTATAATTAATTTTTAGAATATTTTTTTTCGCCAACAATATTTGAAAACTTTAATTAGCATAACTATAATGCTTCGTTAGCATTATGATAATACTTCGTTAGCATAACGATCTGTTATCAAATCCTCCGCGATTTTTATAAGAATTACCAAATTACAGTAATACCCCCGC
Organism: Perilla frutescens; assembly: GCA_026008535.1. Taxonomy (NCBI): domain Eukaryota; kingdom Viridiplantae; phylum Streptophyta; class Magnoliopsida; order Lamiales; family Lamiaceae; genus Perilla; species Perilla frutescens. The sequence goes on from BRKX01000019.1 coordinate 40,075,820, forward strand.
GCGAAAAACTTTTCAGATATTACAAAATTGCCACCGCCTTTTTCATCAAATCTGGACCTTTGATTTTTGATGGATGTGTGGTGTGAGATGTGTTCTCATTTCTCACACAAGGAGTTATTTTTATATAACCCCACCCCTATAAACATATATATATATATATACATATATGATTTAGTTTAAATGAGAATTAGTGTTTTGTCTTTGAACGTGAGAATCGTGTTTGTTTACTATAATTTTAATTTAGTGTTTTTCTTACTGTATTTTGATGTTATTTTTTATTTTTATTTTTATGTTGCATGTTTTTCTTATTGTATTTTGATGTTAAATGTTTTAGCACAAAAATATAATAAAAAAATACTAAAATTACACTAAACAAGCATGTTCTCACGTGAGTCCCTATTGTAACAATCTCCTCTGAACTAAAAATAAAAAATGTGTGTTTTTGTTTATCTATATCTGTGGTGTGGACACAATTAACAACGTTGACTTCAATAAATCTTATGCTATTTGGAGGAAAAGTGATAGGCAAAAAGAATAAAATGGTGCATTTAAACGCAATTAATTTACTTTAGAATCAATTCTCATTAATATGTTTGAGGGGATTCTTACATAAGAAATATTCCGAGGTATGTGTGGCGCAAAGATAATAATAATAATAATAATAATAATAATAATAATAATAATAATAATAATAATAATAATAATAATAATTAAAAAGGCAAACTCAAAAAAGAAAGAAGAAATTAATGAACACGACATATATAACTCAAAATTGATTATAGTAAAGTAATAAAGTGTAAAAAAAGGTTTATTCTGGTTGTGAATGTGATGAACTCACATAGTCCAGGCACTTATTAAATATATATTGGTATATATATATATATATAGATATAGATATTGGGATGAAGAAACATGCATGGTCTTATATTACAGCAAGCATATATATATATATAATTTGAGAATAATATTTAATTAAAAGGAAAAGAAGCAACGAAAAGAAATGTGAAGGCAGGCACGGCAACTCTGTTCCTGTAGACTTTGGATTGAAAATGATACAAATTTAATTATTTTATAAAAGAAAATAATAAAGTTAAATGAGAAAAATAGTTGCCAGATGTAGATGTCAGATTGGAAGGGTGAAGAGCATTCGGATATAAAAAGGGACCAAATCTTCACAAATCAAACCGAAGTACCCATCTCTACACAATTCAATCTCGCCTCCATATTCCATTTTTTCCAAAGAAACGCACACACAACACACACACACACACAACACACGCACACACATCTTTCGAAATCAGGAAAATAGTTAATATTAGAAATTATTTTTGTATGGAAAATAATTTTGAGCAAGCAGCCACGAAAGCTTCAAGATTCAGAAGGATATGTGTTTTCTGTGGTAGCAGCCCTGGGAAGAACCCATGCTACCGGCTTGCAGCTATACAGCTCGGAAAACAACTGGTATTTTTTAATTAATTATATTTTAATTTCCTGCATCGCATCAATCATCGTTCGTCCATTATTTGATTAAATGATTGTTTGGAGCAGTCAAGAAATGCCAATACAAAAAACTAACAAAAGACTGCATATGCTTTTATTTTGATTTTTGAATAGAAACGGTTCACTTTATCTTAAATAATCCATATATATGTGCGCGCTCGTGTGCGCATAAGGGTAAAAATTAAACATGGTTGGACATGAAAAGAAAAGGAGATTATTATCATTGTATCATCGATATATATATATATATATATATATATTGGACATTCAAGATTAGCATGAGATGTTTCAATTTTTGTTATTATTTTTAGAGTACGTACACTGATTCTTATATAAATATATATATATTTGGTGTTTCCTTGCTAAATAGTAGTGAGATTACGTGTCCTGTCTCATGAACATACAAACAATGTGTACAAATAGACATTTCGAGTTCTTACATATTTAGTTTACGGACGTGCAGGTTGAAAGAAACATAGACTTGGTGTATGGTGGTGGAAGTATTGGATTGATGGGTGTCTCCCAATCCGTGTATAATGGTGGCCGCCACGTGTTAGGGTAATTATCTATCCATCTCTCTCTCTCTCTCTCTCTCTCTCTCTCTCATATATATACATATATATATATATAAGCAATTTTACTTAGATTTTTTGGGACGCATATTATTTCATATTATTATATTAAATATATTATTAGACGTAACTGATGATATCATGGGATGTTAATTAACTAACTTAGAATATGATACTACTGAAAAAAAGAAAAAGAAAAAAAAAAGAAAAAAGAGAAAGAGAAACGGTTTGCCACTTAATTAAGTCCATTTTCTTTTTTCTTCCTTTAGTTTTCCTTTGAAATCTTACTACACCTATCATTTTATTTCATCATTTATTCATGAAATTTTAAATTATTTTCTACAGGGTGATTCCCAGAACTCTAATGCTCAAAGAGGTAATTAATCTGCACCTTTCAGAATACATTGCCATGAATCTGTGGTTCATTTGAACTTGGATCACCTGAGGAAAAAAGATAAAATTAAGGAAATATTTTCCTAAACCCACAAAATCATAGGCTTAATTTAGAATTAATCAAGGGGCAAAAGTGTAATTTCAGCTAACAGGAGAGCCTATTGGAGAAGTGAGAGCAGTTTCTGGCATGCACCAGAGGAAGGCAGAAATGGCCGAACAAGCTGATGCATTTATAGCCTTGCCAGGTATTAATTAAATAATTTTGTCAGCTCCAGTGTGCCATCTAAAATCATTAGATTTATTTTACATAATTATATGGTAAAACGTAAATAATATGGGACGCATGCACAAATACAAAATTTGAACTTCTTTAAAAATTAAGTAGTGGTCGGAGAGCATTGATCTGTCGTTCTTTATTTATGATCAAGGTTACAAAACCCACTAGTCTCTGCGGTCAAGGCGTCTTACCGCTTAGGTGGGGGATATCCGTTTTTATTTTTTATAATATATTATTATATACTATTATTTATATTAAGAAGACTCATTGAGATACAAATTAAAATCTTATATAATGGTCAAATGCCACCAAATCATGAAATCCAAAGATCAATCTTGGGAGTGTTATATCTAATTAATATTTAACTTTTAACGTTCCAACTAATTTTCTACATTCTACATCGGTTATATATTGCACATGGTTTTCGGTTTTGGCCATTCTGGCCCCCGCGCATAGGTCAATTTTTGCAATCATGTTTATGATAGAGAACTAAAGAATCAGCTCACGGTAACCCCCCCTATATAGAAGTTGGTTATATGAAGGATTGTACTTCACATATAAACATGAAAATTAGTATTTCTATTGTAGTTTCAATACATTTCTTATTATATTTTTGTGCTAAAATAATTAATACTAAAATACAATAAGAAAAACAGTAAAAGGAAAATTAATAAAATAATACCAAAAAACCGTAAGAAATGTTATTAAAATACTCCTAACAAATTGATTTTCAAGTTCTCGTTTCTATCAAATCATATATATATATATATATATATATTGAGTTGGTCATATTTTTCTTACCTCAAATAACTCCTACTAAATTAGTAGTTCATTGTGTGGAATTTGGTCGTAGAGAATCAGTCAGTTCCTTATTTTTAATAAAAAAAAATGTAAAGTGTCAGTTCACGTATCATGAGTGAACAGCCTTATTCGTATTTTTCAACCTCAAGTCACTTTCACTAATATATAATAATTGATTAAGTGGAGTTTGGAAGCCAATCAAGAAACTGAAGCAGTAGGTAGTGTCGTCTAGTAATGGAGAAATAAACAATGTATTATTACCAAGACATTGATTGGATGATGCGAAGTTTTAAATATTTGCAGGTGGATATGGTACATTGGAGGAACTGCTAGAAGTCATAACTTGGGCTCAACTTGGAATCCATGACAAACCGGTAATTTCAAAATTATTTAAAACATGTTTCCTATCTTTCAACTTTCATATTTATTTTCTTTAAATTTAATATTTACGAAACAAACTAGTAGAATCTCATTACCCTCACTCGACATGCTATGTATGTACGTTTATTACAGTATTAGGGATGATGGTGTATTGACAATCGAAACATGTATTTATTAAATAATCATGATACGTATGCATATACGTAAGAGGAGGAAATAGATAATATTTTTAATTTGTTGATTATGATGTTTATATGTTAAAATTTCAGGTGGGATTACTGAATGTAGATGGGTACTACAATTCACTCTTGTCTTTCATTGATAAGGCTGTGGATGAGGGCTTCATAACGCCATCTGCCCGTCACATTATTGTCTCTGCCCAAACTGCCCATGAACTAATGTCTAAGCTTGAGGTAAATCATTTCCTACATACATTAATATTTCCTCAATTTCATTGCTGGCCTCACCCGCACAAGTGAAAAAAATTACATAACGCATATTTCACACTATTGTAGAGATCACTATATGTTATTAATTTTTTTTTAAATCCTTATTAATGTGTTGTGATCACTGCGGTGTGGTGTATACCCTTACATGCATTATATAATTTTTAGCTTGTTGTTGGAAAATCTGTGTTTTTTTTAGGATAAAATTAATTATCTATATTTTGATACTTTTATGGGGTTGTTTTCTGCAGGATTACGTCCAAATTTATGACAAGCCTATCTCAAAATTGAGTTGGGAGATGGAGCAACATTTTGAATATGCTACTGAATCAGATATTGCTAGTTGATGTTATCTTAGTACAAGCTTAATTAAATCTACAATGTACATATACGAACTTCATCAATTTACATATACAGGAAAAATATAGAAGCAAATGATGCATGATATAGCTCCCACAATTTTTATTAATATAGACTATTCAATTCATGTAATTTATGAGAAGTATTTTGTAATGTTATTTATATATATATATATACATGTAGCTACTATTGTGGTACACACTGACACACATGATATCTTGATCTAAACAGGTATAAGTGAGATTTAACCTCCAAAATTTTACGCATCAGATCATGATAACACTATCTAGGTCACGTCATGGGCCGGCCATACTTTATGAGGAGTTCATCCTTTACGATTTCGTCCATTGATAAGCCTATAACTAGTTGAATCAACAGAAAGTAGACTTTATTGTTTATTATTATTGATGGTTAATTTAATAGTAATTGACAATTTGCAACTTCGAATTACACTTGTTTTGCGCAAGGGAACCCTCAAACCAAAGCTTTTATCATTCCACATCATCCAATTAATATTTTCAACGCAAATTGCACCCTCAAAATAATTTCCATCATTTTTAGTGAATTCAAGTTAGGGATATTTTAGTCTTAACATAATATATATAGGGGTTGGTTATATATAATAGGAACTAGGCTTGGTGCGGGGACGTGATGATGGTATTGGTTCAAATAAAAACTTATCTTGGTGTAAAAACTACGGACTGTGCTTCTTTAGTGTATTTTTAGTGTTTTTCTTTATCTATTCTGATGTTAATTTTTTTTATATTTTTTAATGCTTTTCTTATTGTGTTTTGGTGTTAGATGTTTTTAACACTAAAATACAGTAAGAAAAGCACTAAAAGTACACTAAATAAGTACAGTCCGCACGTTTTCACACCAACATAAGTTTTTATTATAACCAACCCCTATATATATATATATATAGAGAGAGAGAGAGAGAGAGGCAAATGAGAACCATTTAATTGTGTGAGAACAAAGAAATCACAACCATAAATTCAATTAATTCAATTAATGGGTTTGACCAATCTATATTGCACTAAATTTTTGGTGGCATATTTATAATATCTGGTGTTTTTTTAGGGTTGTTGGGATATATGTAATATTTCTTCATTACCATCTCTATTGTATTTTTCTTCTCATTGTCACTCTTCTCTCTTATCATCACGCACCATTGACGAAGTTGCTGCTCCATATCTCTATCTTTCTCTTCGTCAATCTTCTCTCTTCTCTCCGTGCGCCATTGGCGAAGCTCTCTCTCTCTCTAATATAATCCTAATTGACTTTGCAATGCATGATGGGAAAATAAACGTGCATCGAATTGGGCGAGTCAAATATGGGTGTTTAATAATGAAGGACATAAAACTATCATGTGGAGGACTTATTTATTGATGTGTCACATACACAGTTTTCACCCACAATTGCAACAAGTAAATCGTCACGATGTGCTTGTACAGTGTTGTCAATGCAATTGCAAAATCTATCTAGATTCTAACGTCAATTCTCATTGTTGAATTTATTATATATCAACACATATGATTCATTTCGTTCAGTAATTTTTTTATTCAATGTGTTTGTTAACATTATTGTTGCGCTGCAAGAAAAATAGTTATAGACAATGCGGAATCCGCGTCATCTATCAAAAAATCGAGCTTTGTCTAAATCAGTATAGTCTATTATGGGTCGGCTAAAGACAACGCGGAATACGCGTTGTCTATTTCATCATAGACAACACTCGTGTGGTGAAAGATAATGTGGAATGCGCGTTGTCTATTTTATCATAGACAAAGCTCGTGCGGTGAAAGACAACATGGAAAACACGTCCTCTATTGCATCATAAACAACGGTCATGCGGTTAAGGACAATGTGGAAACCGCGTTGTCTATCATTTTTACATAACAATTATCGGTATTAGCCGACATTGTGTAACCGACAACCGTTTTGTAATCATTGTCTTTGTTGAAATTTTTGATTCTTTTTATTTTAATTTTGTTTATGATGTTATTGCATGATTATAATATTTCAAACAATAACAAAAATACAAAATTATCTCTAATAAATTTATAATTTATCATACCAATACCAATGTATACATACACTATAAATTTATTCAAGTAACAACTATAATAAAAAATCTTCTATCTAATTAATTTGTCGAAATAACAGCTGTGAAGATTAAAAATTACAAAAAAATGCAACTCCTCCAAGATTGCATAAACTTCATCTTCATTCTTCAAGTCCATTTCTCAATCGGCTCGCTACTTTAACCTCTACCATTCTAGCAAAATCAATCACCCAACTTCCATTGATCAAGACTTTACCAAAATGTTGCAACTCTAACGAATTAAACAAATATATAATAAAATGAATTCATCAAAATCAAATCTTAAGACATTAAAATATTACAAAAAATGAAGTTAATCTATAAAAAATTACTGATATGTACCTCATGAATAACTTTGTCCATAATAAGCAAAGTTAAGTTCTCAAGCAGACATGGAGTTTGAAACTGAGGGTGATGAGTACCTTCTTATCCTCAACTTGATAAGGAACCATGTCACGAAGGAGAACTGGACTTGCCATCAACACCAACCGGTGAGGCTCCAAATAAATGAGAGATTTATACTTTCCTCATCCATGTAACTTTAAGTAATAGTAAAAAAAATCATTTATTGCAAAAATACATAAATAAATAAATAAATAAAATAATATAGATTTTGTTAGAATATGTTTCCTCAAATGCGTGAATTTTGGATGTAAATAGCAAAGTTATATCGAAGCTAGTGTTTCCATTATCTATACCTTCTACATGCAGTGAAATAATAAATAAACTTTGCACAAAATATGTTTTAAATCACACTCCTTACAGTGTGTGATTGCCTCTAGGCGAAATTCACTGACATAAGTGAAATACAAAAAACAATACAAGTGTTGTCTCAGTTCACTCCCTTGACAAACATTGCATACAGTATATAAGAGATCTATCCTAGCTCACTTACTTAAACAATCTCTAGAACAAAATACTATCTAAACATATAGATAGACAGACACGTCAATCTAAATCCTAGACTCTCAATATTTGACTATCTAACCTACACACACAATTGAAACTAATCTTCAGTTGATTGGGACGCTAGGCAGATGTCGGGGAGGATGTCTCGGATCTTCGAGACAACACTAGATATAAGATTCAGAGCTTCTCACAAACCACGGTAATAACCTGCTTGCACAAATGATTTTTGTGCTTCCTCAAGAGAACATCATCAACCTGACTCACCAGGACATGGTGACCACATATAATGCACGACCCATCATATACGTATATGTTACTGCCCAAAATATCAAGGTTATTGATCCTATCAAGAATCTCACTCATTGATAAATCAAAGCAGTAGACATAACATATATATGTCCGCCACTATATATGGGTTAAGAACCTAAACTCTGTGGATCTTTATTCTCTCCCTTTAGGGTCAGAACAAAGACTAGTATCCTATCGTGATCCTCCTCAATACACATGTCAGTGTATCAAAATAATCAGTTAGTAAAGATAAACTAACTATCAGATTATTCTGCGGTGTCCAATGGTTGGTTCAGGACCATCTAAACCGTGAGCCCTTTAATACTTTGTAAGGAATCCGATGATATGATCTTTATTGTGTGTTCACCCATACCATATCATCTAAAATGCAAATATAAGGAAACATGCATATAAATATATAACAATAAATAAATGCACAAATAGTGATTGTAATTATTATTCGATCTATATCATCTTAATATTATATAATGTATACAAGACAAGCTTTCCAGCATACAAAACCAACACAAACGGTCATATCGAGGTACCTATATTTTTGTGCCCAGGATTGCATATGTCTACCGAAATCAAACTCACATTTTACTTGAACATGCCTTTTATATTATTTAATCCCGGTTATATTTTAGTATTTGTTTAGATTTAGTATTGCTGGAACAAATTAGTGACAGTAATTCCAAACAAGTTCTAAAGGATACAAAAGAAGATAGATAAGTAAAACACTCATAGTGGGATGATATCAACCTCCAGACGCTATACTAGCCGATGAAGGCATATTTAAGCATCTGTCGGGCTTTGTCCATGAATTTAATTTTGCACAAAAAATGACGGTGTGTCACTGCTCACATTCACACAACACAGATTTATGATACTACAACAACATGTAATAGCACAAAAATATTTAATACAGATAGTCACATATGCAATTTTAGCAAAGCAGAGTTCAATAACTTGATACATACAATTTTACAAAGATAGAATAGCCCACTTAGTTAGCTAATAATAGTTGAAGCTTTAGTGATTCTTCTAGAAGTCCTCTAAGTCTGATGTTCCGAGTTTTGTCCTATACATAAAGACTAACTCTTAGAAGCTTGTTGAGGTTATTAACATATTTTATAATGTAAATAAGGGTATAAGTGTACAATGGTAAGTCTAAAGAATAAGGTCATGAAAAGACGATGCTTGAAGGTTAAACGAGTAATTCTAGTTTTAAGTTATATCCGAGTCCTTGATCGAGTAAAATATAACTTAATCAGATAGATTAAAATCATATGATTAGGTGAATGGTTTAAAAGATAATAGTATATTGATAAAGTGTTGCATATCATATAATATGCTTAATTTTGAATTAAATTCCAAAATTAAACAAAATAAAAAAAGAAATAAAATAAATAAATACATGATTTGAACTATGAAGACATGAGACCTTAACCACTATACTAAATGATTTTATGCAATATAAGATAAACTACTTTAATTAAATGGTTTCATAAGTACTTTGGATTAAATACATAAAACTAGAATTAAAACTGCATCAAAAGGGTTTTGAACCCTAGACCCCTAATCACAATAAGAACACTAACCACTCGGCTAAGTCTCATTTTAAAAATTTATCACCCATCATTAATAATATATATCGTGCAGAAATGTCGTATTATAAAAGATTAAAAAGCATACATATTATTTTAACAAGATTCGAACCACATACCTCTCAAATAATAATCTGGACTGTAACCATTTAACTAGGTGCAATTTTCGAAAGTTATTAGATGATATTAATTATATAAGGTCTAAAATAATCTTACATAAAAATGATTAAAGCTATATTAATGGGACTCGAACCCTTAACCTTTAATTAATAGATCTGAAACATTCTATTAGGCTAGATGCTATTTTCAAAATCAGCAACATGATTATAATTAAGTAAAGTCATAACTATATCCATTAATTAAAACAATAAACTACTCCCAATTGGAATTGAACCTTAGACCTTTGTATATAAAATCTAAAGATTAACTATTGGGCTAGATATTTAATTTTTAACTTTAAGATAATATTTTTAAATAAATAACTCAATTCTTTTATTTAAAAAATAAACTAAATAACACACACAGATTCACGACAACCACACACAAAATCAACTGTAGCACCTCGGTCCCGAAAGACCATGTAAATAGATGCTACGGGGGTTGGGATTAAGAAACTGGAAAGAAAGGGGGTAACCTAATTAACAAAACCTCAACAGAAGACTCAGAACAACAGAACATGCTTTATAATACATATATTTGTCCATAATACTAAGATCGGAGTTCTTGGCATATCTAACAAAATAACAAGTGTTAGTCTTCTGTACTGGAAGACTTGTCTTTGTATATATTCTACAATATTTTTTGACGATATAGATTGAATAATTATTACAGTCATAGTGTGCATTTATTTATCGTTATATTTATCTGCCAGTTCCATATACTTGCATTGTAGATGATATATTGTGTGGGTATAGACACGGTAAAAATTATATCATCAGTTTCATTGCAAAGTATTAAAAAGCTCATGACTTAGATGATCCTGAACCCACCATCGGTACACTGTAGAGTAATTTGATAATTAGTTTATCTTGACTAGCTAATTATTCTAGTACACTGGTTTGTGTATTGAGAAGGATCACGATAGGATACTGTTCTATATTCTGACCTTAAGTAAGAGAATAAAGATCCACAGATTTCGGGTTCTTAACCCATATATGTTGACGAACATATATATGTTATGTTATCGCTTTGACTTATCAATGAGTGAGATTCTTAGATAGAATCAACAATCTCGATATCTTAGGTGGTATCATTTATATATATGATGGGTCGTGTAATATATATGATCATTATGTCCTGGTGTGCCAGGTGGATGATGTCCGCTTGAGGAATTTATTCCGTACATGATAAAGTTTGTGTGGTACTACTCAAGGAATAAGATATTAATTAATTATAGTTGTCACAAGATTACATAATTAATTAATGGACATTATCTTAAACATGGGGAATGGTTAGACTAAATGAGAAAGTATATTCGGAAATATGTATTAAATTGGTAGGTCAGTATTATTTTTCTTTAGTCGAATAAAAATAATACTTAATTTATTTAATTATATCCTAAGTTTATTGGCTATCATAAATTAAATAAATTAGAAGCCCAATTTAATATTCTTCTAGATCCCTGATGTAGCCCAATATGACCTTAGTGGACTGGGGACGGAACAAGAGTGAGAGACCCAAGCCTTTTAGGTTTGTAAGACCTAATTTTCGCCCAACTCTGCATAAATAAGGGGTGGGGGTCGATAATTAGGGCACTTGAAATCAGCCCCTCTTTTGTGCTCTCTTGATCCCCACAGTATTCATACCTATTTAATAATATACAGCCCCTCTTTTTGTGCTCAGACCTCTATACTTACCTTTTATGATTCAGGTTCTGCTCCTCGATATTTGCTCTCCATAGTGAGGATGGATCAGTTGGGTTATCCTAACTTTCGTTTTAGATATAGTTAGATGATCATGTTCCATATTTGTGTTTTGTATTTGTTTCTCATTTGTTTTGCATGGAGTTATTGTCCATCTTGGGTTGTGCTTCAATTTGTTTTCATTTGGGTTTTGGGGTTAGCATCTGGTCTGTGGATGCATCTCCCTTTTGCTGCTGTTTTGTTTCTAGTTCGAGTACTTGGTTAAGAGTGTGTTCATTTTTGGGACACATTCCACTTATGACTTTGTACGAGACGATTTGCGTTTTCTATATAGGCTAGGCATGGTACCGAATGCCCCACCCCCTCTAGGGGTGTTTTTTTTTAAATAATAATAATAATAATATACTGCCCACCCTGTATCTAGGCGCAGTCTAAGAATACAGTAGAAGATCGAGAAGTGGAATTACACACTTAAAGGGACGTCAATTACATACACGTCAACAACAAGATTCGGCCTTTAATCTTGTCCTCAACCTGATGTCAATTTATAAGTGAATTTTCGATGTTATATATGTTCCAAATTTATAGAATCGAAAATTGATCTTACATGCTAATTCAAGTGTGAAGTTACATAAATTGGGCAGTCATGTTCATGATCATGTACATGTACATTATGATGAACATGTAAGGTCAGAATAATAAACTGAAAGTAAGTAAATGGCAAGAGGTTGATAACCCTATTCGATCAACTAATCTACATCAGGGGGACTTCACAAGTCCATGAGAAATAATCCACTACTCTGTTACAAGGTTACAAAGGCTATTACACGATGAGCTCTCGTCACTCGACCCCTTTCCTACACACTACAACCTCTTTCGATGGACTGAATTGTAAGATCCCCTTATAACCTAGGCTCCCTCTAGTTCCCATAGGAAATCTCTCCCGAGACTCCTTTAAAGGTGTGAATGAAAGAATTTCAAATACAAATTAGAAACAAATGATCACAATGATCAAATCTAGTCTACCCAGATACTATATGCTTCAAACTTGAAGTCTTTTAGACTCTCCAGCTCTTGTGTATTTGTAAACTATGTGTTCACTAAACTAGTCTGATTCCCAAACTATTTATAAACATAAATTATAGCCTAAACAACTAATCAGATTGTCCTAAATAGAATCAAACTTAAGAAGGAAACTTTGTTTATTTAAATCGGACAACTCCTAGTTTAGAATCATTCTTTGAATAAAACTCGCCTCTTTCTTTCTTGATCTTCATCTTCAAATAAGGTAGCTTCTATTCTGAAACGTTCATCTTGAAAAAATAGCTTCAACTCCTTGAAATCAGCTTGACACGTTTCTTGAAAACACTCTTGATAACCATGTACATGAACATGTTCAAGAACATGCTCAAGTACATTCTTTGCTCTTCAATCAGATTGTCAGCGGAATGTTCATATTGTAATGTCCAGAACATGGTCTTCAAACTTGAAAACCCAAAACCATTATGTTCTTTGAATTTCCATAAAGATCATGACAATCTCAAACACTTTAGTGCATATGGCACTAACAATCTCCCCCTCTGTTTTTATCTGTTGGCAAATCAGCTCCATGTTTTTAAAGAACACAATCTTTCATCTGAAGGATCATGTATCTTAAAACGTTCTTGAATGTCCTTGTCAACATCATATGATCCTACTGTTTTTCATTCTTTTATTAGCTTGTATCTGCTCTGTTGTATTTCATTTTTTTATCATATTCATTTTCTTCATCAGCAGTTTCAATTTTTTAGCAGATTAGGATCATAGATAAGCAGATAAAAACATTTGTTGAATATATAATATCAAGGAATTGATATTACAGAAAATAAGCACAAAAATATCTTGCAAGAACATGGATGCAAGATAATAAACTCGAATAGGATAAATTTACAAAATTATCAAGCATTTACTCCCATATTTGCCACCGAGAAAGGCAAATGAGTGAAAAGAAATCTACTTGGATTTGTCAGATGCTTCCTCTCCTTCTTCTTCTTCAGGTCCTCTTTCTTTAGCATCATCATCATTATCATCATCATCATCATCTTCTTCTTCTTCTTCTTCTTCTTCTTCTTCTTCTTCTTCTTATTCTTCTTCTTCTTCTTCTGTCTCTTCAGCCTCAGTTCCTTCCTCCTCTTCTCCTGCAACTTCCTCTTCTGCCGTTTCTTCTCCTGCATCCTCTTCTTCTGCAGGTTGATCATCATGATGATGTTATAGATCAGAGATGGATATCATAGAGGACCTTTCACTACTGTAGACTCTGCACTGCTCACAAGCCTCCCAAAAATAAATTCACCATAATTGAACTTCTTGCCAGTTCCTAGATGATACAAGAACCTTCTTTGCACTTCTGTGACTACAGCTCTATGCTTGGTTGGCATCCAGTTTTAAATCATGATGCGAAACATAGCACCATACTTATGTGACAGATTTGATGATGGAATCGTCTAGGATTAGAGAGCCACTTGGTATAGATGCCCTGAGTCAGTTCTTGAGCACCATCCCTCAGTCATCTATCTCTTCCAACTCCCCCTCAACAAGTATAACCCAAAAACTCATTGATGAGTTCTGGTGAGAAATTCAGCATCTCCCCTCGGACAAAGACTTTGTGAAAGTCTTCAGATTTAGGATCATCAATCTCCTTGGTCAGGTTGCAATAAAATTATGATACAACCAAATAAACAAACTTGTGCACCCTCTGCACAGTTCCTAACAAACCTCCTTCCTCCAATAAAGAATATACCCAGTAGCTAGGAGTGTATCCTTATCCACCTTCTTCTCAGGGATTAAAGACCTCTTCTTTATCTTCTCCCATAACTCAGTATGCTTTGTTGAATGAAGTAAAGCATCTTTAGAGATACCTGGAAAATGGATGATCTATTTGTGAATATCAACATCATGTTCACTTAATTCAAAGTGAACATCTTCAGGTACATGCTTGGGATGAACAACTTTCTTTGCTTTCTTAGATGGACTAGCGCCCAAACAACATGTCCAAATAAGAAGATCCATGCCTAGACCGATAAACTATTCATACCAAAAGGGTTATATCCATTAATAAGTTGTGAAGAGTTTAACCATAAATGTCCTTGTGGTTTGTGTTGTGGATGGTAGAGTGGCTGAGGCTCTGCTTCTAGTCATTGGTGTTCTCTGAATAATCTTGACAATTGCGGTAGAAGACTTCTTCTTTGGTGTCTTCTTCTTCACGGGTGATCTGGTAAACAGATAATAATGAGCTGATGCCATTAACTTCTCTTGCTGTGGAACGAGAGTCTTTACATCAGATTCAGAAGATGAACTATGAACATCTTATGTGTTTTCAGGGTCAGCAACTAAAGGTCTTTTGATGACCTTCTTTTCTACCTTTGCAGCAGCAGTAGCAGTGATAGCCTTCATTTTGATACTCAGAGGAATATCATCCTCCTCTGAAACATTTTCTCCTTCAGCATCATGTGGTTGTTCTGTAATCACCTTCTCTGGAATAGCCTTGACAGGTGATGTCTTCTTGGCAGCACTTTCTTCAGCAACATGTTCATCGCCATCTATAGGAACATCTTTAGGCACAACAACTTCATCAGTAGTAGATCCCCTCTCTTTTTGAAGGGCTTGTTTAGTAGGTGCTGTGATGATCTTTTCTGTGACAGGGGTTGTAGTCTTCTTTGGTTTCTTGGCTACAACACGCTTTGTTCTGGCCTTTATTTGCAACAGCTTTCTTATTAACATTGTATGATCTTGCTGTTTCTTTCAATAGATCTTGTAGTGCAAGATTTTGAGTCTTTGATTTCTTTACAGAAGATGCAACTTCTAGTTCTTCTTTCTCCAGATATTCTTCTTCTTCTTCTTCTTCTTCTTCTTCTTCTTCTCCATGGAATGTCTCGATATAATATTTAATGTCCTTATTAGAGGATTCATCTCAAAGAGCCCTCTGAGCAGGTTTCTTGAAAGAAGATTCTCCATGAACTTGTGTGTCAAAATCATCTTTTTTATAGAACTGATCCTGAGATTTAAAATAAATCACCTTTCTATACCTCATTCTTGGTTTTAAAACCTTCTTTAGATGAACAAGTTTCCTTTTAGGTGCCATTGAATATAATAGAAAATAGTTCAATAAAAAATCAAGGATAACAATGGCAAAAAAATGAGAAAAACAAGAGAGAGATATTAGAAATTCTGAAAAGAGCAGCTTCGAATTTTGAGAATTAGAAGCATATAATGATATCTCAACATGGCTAAATGTATATATAAGAGAGAACTCCGTTCTATACGTATTTTAGGTATCCGTTAGATACAGAATTTAGAGGGAAATCCTGAAAAACCAATAATGATAATAGTGAGTCGGAACCAGCCGTTGACAAGGATATACACAAGATTTTGAAAAATTGTTCATGTACATGCTCATGAATATATATATGGGAATGTTCAATCCCTTTGTGTAGGCATGGTTCTTTCCAGTTCAGTGTGAAATAAACACACTCATACCCCTCATCTTGGTTTACTGAACTAAGCAAATCCCAAGGGATGCTCTGAGTTTCTCAAATCGAGCAACATCCAATCCCTTAGTGAATAGATCAACTAGTTAGTCTTCTATTTTCACATGTTCAATCTTCAGAACTTCTTCCTCAACTAACTCTTCGAGGAAGTGATGTCTGATATCAATGTGCTTTGTCCTTGAATGTTGAACTGGATTCTTGGATATATTGATAGAACTTATGTCGTGACAATACATAATAGGTGTATCATGTGCAACTTCATAATTTTTCATCATTTGCATCATCCATATGATCCGTGTCGAGCTGCTTCCAACTGCAATATATTCAACTTTTCTGCAGTTGATAATGAGATGCTATTCTGCTTCTTGCTGAACCAGGAAACAACATTGTTTCTTAAAAAGAAATAAGCACCTAATGTGAGTTTTCTATCATCTGAAGATCTTACCCAATCAGCATCACAGTAGGCAGTAAGACTTGAGTTTGTATCTGCAGTGTACCATAGTCCATAGTCTGCTGTTCTACTGATGTACTTGACGATGTTCTTGATAGCCTTCAAGTGACTTTCTTTGGGGCATGACTAATATCTGGCAATACACCAACACTGTAAGATATGTCAGGTCTGCTTGTTGTAAGGTAGAGAAGACTTCCAATCATGCTTCTGTAAAGTGTTTGATCTACTTCTTCTCCAGTATCATCCTTACCAATCTTGACAGTGGTGCTAATAGAAATTCTTTTATGCTTAGAATTCTCCAACTCAAACTTCTTGACTAAGTTTCTTGCATACTTAGACTGAGAGATAAAGATACATTTTTCTGATTGCTTTACCTGAAGTCCAAGAAAATACTTCAAGTCTCCAACAAGGCTCATCTCAAACTCATTTTCTACGTCCCTGATAAAGTCCTTGATCATCTTATTAGACACTGAGCCAAACACTATATCATCTACATTTATTTGAACCACAATCACTCGTGACTTGTCCTTTCTGATGAATAGTGTTTTGTCCTCTCCTCCTCTGTTGATATAACCCGGACAAATTGTACAGGATACGAGTACGCGCGGAAGACTTCTAGAATCGAACACGCCAACTAAGAAAGGATTCAAACCTACTCCAAAGACTCAAATAAACACACGAACTGAATTAAACAAATTAATTACTCAAATGAATAAACAAAACCGTCTAAACCTAATTACGACACCTAGACGATGACACAAAAATGGAACACAAATCCAACAAGAAAGGGGCTGTTTTAGGATGAGAATTATGGCTGGAAGTTGGTGGTATTTGGGACGTGATTTATGGGTTAAGAATGCCTAGAGAAGATAGGTTATGTTAAGTATATAACGGACTTACGAAATTGATGAGAAACACGAAGAATTGGATGCGAACGGATCCGAACCCTTGGTGATCAACACATGATCAGGTCTTGATGGCTTGGGAGTGTCACAGACATTGATGGAGGTGTAGGAAGTCGATGATGGTGGCTGGACAATGGAGGTGTTGTGATTTGCAACCCGATTAATCCCCGACGTATCTTGTACGATGATAACGAATCTCAAAGTTACTCTTTGCGGTAGTGAGTTCACCCTAATTCCTCGTGTGAATTAGAACGTTCCCTTGATGTAAGACTCAAAGTTTTCTAGGCTTAAAAAATGAGTATTTTCGAGGAAAACAATCAAAAGCTTTAAACGGTTGAGACACAAATTGAATGCAAAGGCAAATGTAATCAATAATGTCTAAAATATCAAAGTAACATGGTTCCCCTATTTATAGGGCCTATTATGCACGAAATTAATAAATAAAAGGGCCTAAAAATCTGATCCAAAAAGGATCTCTAACTGTACTATAAAAATACATAAACTAGAATTCTATTCAAGGGTGGAAATTGTCTTAAATACAATTCTAGTCAAGCCTATACTATAATGGATGAAAATTACACTTAAAATTAAATAAAAACTGATCTAAACTATAGTCCAAATTAATTAAAATAAATACTATAGTCTAGAGAAAATTCAACCCTTAATTAAACAAATTAAAGGCCGATTTCTTCACACTTGCACACGTCCACTTTGTATCTTCATCTTCAACTCTTCAAGTTATATTCTCCATAGTACGATCTTGATCTTCATTAGTTAATAAATTAACTATAACATGGCTGCGCTTTGCATCCTCTAATTCTTCGAACTTCTTGCGAATCAACACTTGGAAATATCCTTGCAATTTCTTTGTTCGAAGTCGTGTCATTGGACATTTGAATTGCAGCTCGGTTCAAGGCCTTCAATGCCTTGCATGGCTTCATCATTCCCCCTATTGAAGAGAATTTGTCCTCAAATTTGGATCATTGTCTTGATCGAACTCATCTGCGACAAACAGAGATAAATCAGCAACATTGAAATTTGAGGAACATTTATACTCATCGGGAAGATCAATGCGGTAAGCATTGTCATTTACACGACTAAAAACTGTGAAAGGACCATCTTCACATGGTGACAACTTCGATTTCCTCAGATTCGGGAACCGTCCGGGACTCAGATGAATCCAAACGCGATCTCCGGACTGAAATATGACTTGCTAGCGTCGCACGTTTCTGGATTCAGCCGTGTGCTTTCCTTTGTGCTCAATGCGAGCACGCACTCTCTCATGCATCTCCTTAACTTGCTCAGCTCGTCTCAAACCTTTAACACTTGTTAGATGCTCAACAGGTAAAGGTAACAAATCAGTAGGCATTTACGGATTAAATCCATGAACAACCTCAAAAGGAGACATATTAGTAGAAAAATATACCACACAATTATATGCAAATTCAACGTAAGGTAAACACTCTTCCCAAGACTTTAGATTGTTTTTAATTAAGGACCTAAGTAATGTACCTAACGTGCGATTCACAACCTCAGTTTGACCATCGGTTTGTGGATGACATGCAGTAGAAAACAACAACTTAGTCCCTAATTTTCCCCACAAAACTCTCCAAAAATGTGCTAAAAACTTGGAATCCCTATCACTAACAATAGTTTTAGGAATACCATGCAATCTAACTACATGCACAAAGAATAGATTGACAATATGCACAACATCATCAATTTTTCTACATGCAATGAAATGCGCCATTTTAGAAAAACGATCAACGACCACAAAAACAGAATCCTTACCCGATCTAGACCTAGGTAAACCTAAGATAAAATCCATAGACAAATCAATCCAAGGTGAACTAGGGGCGGGCAGGGGCGTGTATAAACCAAACGAATGTGAAGTAGACTTAGACCTATGGCAAGTAACACATCTACTACACACATGCTCAACATCTCTTCTCATATGCGGCCAATAAAAATGCTCATGCAGAATACTTAATGTTTTATTCACACCAAAGTGACCTATTAAACCTCCCGCATGCGATCCTAACATAAGTAGTTCACGCATAGAACAACTAGAAATGCATAACTGAGAACCACGAAATAAAAATCCATCATGCACATAAAACCCATCAAAAGACTTAGACTTTTCTGAACACTCATCAAAAATCGAAGCAAAGAATGAATCACATGCATACAGACTCTTAATCGACTCAAAACCAAGCATTCTAGCATGCATCAAATTCAGCAACATGTACCGTAGAGATAGGGCATCGGCTACAACGTTTTTTTCTCCTTTCTTATATTTGATGATGTACGGGAAAGACTCGATGAACTCGACCCATCTCGCATGCCTCTTGTTCAGATTTTGCTATCATCTCAAATGATTTAAGCTCTCATGGTCCGTGTGAATCACGAACTCCTTTGGCCAAAAATAATGCTGCCACGTCTCCAATGATCTCTTCAATGCATACAACTCTTTGTCATAGGTAAAATAACGCAGAGCTGCACCATTTAATTTCTCACTGAAGTAGGCGACTGGACGCCGTTCCTGCATCAAAACAACACCAATACCTATCCCGTAGGCATCACATTCAATCTCAAAGACCTTATCAAAATCAGGTAAACACAAAACAGGTGCATGACATAAAAGATGCTTTAAACGTGTAAATGCTGCATGTTGTGTTTTACACCACTCAAACTTGCAATCTTTCTTACTTAGCTCAGTAAGAGGCGCAGCAATGCTGGAAAAATTGTGCACAAAGCGATGATAAAATCCAGCAAGGCCGTGAAATGATCGAACCTCTGTGGCTGACTTAGGGGTTGGCCATTCTTCAATCGCTTTGATTTTAGAACGGTCAACCTCAATACCACGTACACTCATAACAAAACCAAGATATACAACCTCATCTATACAAAAAGAGCATTTAGATAGATTTTCGTACAACTTAGCTGATCTCAGAATATAAAAAACACACCTAAGATGTGCTAGGTGTGCCTGTGCATCGTGACTGTAAATCAGGTTATCATCAAAGTACACAACTACAAATTTCCAAATTACATCACGCAAAACATGGTTCATTAAACGCATAAATGTGCTCGGTGCATTAGTGAGACCAAAAGGCATAACTAACCACTCATATAAACCATGCTTAGTCTTAAAAGTTGTTTTCCACTCATCCCCTTCATTCATTCTAACTTGAAAATAACCAGAACGCAAATCAATTTTAGAAAAGACTTTAGAACCGGATAATTCATCAAGCATATCATCTAATCTAGGGATAGAGAATTGATACTTCACTGTTACTTTGTTGATTGGCGTGGCAGTCCATGCAGATTCTCCACTCGTTGTTCTTTTTCGGCACTAGAATGACTGGAACTGCGCAGGAGCTCATCGACTCTCAAATCTGCTTCATCTCAAGAAACTCCTTCACTTGTCTGTCGATCTCCTTAGTCTGTTCAAGGGATGTCTGGTATGCTGGCCAATTTGGCAAGGCGGCGCCGGCCTGGAAATTGATCTGGTGCTCGATCCCACGAACTGGAGGTAATCCACTTGGAATCTCTTCCGAGAACACATCCGCGAACTCCTCCATAAGTGGCTACACAACACTAGGCAAAGAAGAATCATTAATAGCACTGCTCTTATAGGGTAAAAGAACAAAAGGTAAACCTGCTTTTAATGCTTTTTCTACGCCTTTCACTGAAATAAACAAACTGTGGTTTTCAGCTTTCTTTGCAGCTGATCCAGACGAATTCCCACTCACAAGGGAATCATTGAAAGACAGTTTAGGGGCTGAAGAAGTAGAAGTAGCGGCCTTCTTGGGGGTCTCAGTCGATTGGGTGTTGTTGGCGGTAATCCGGACTGCGGTTGTGGTTTCCTTTGCTCTCTCAGCTCTAAACCTCTCTTGAATGAATCTTTGATCCTCAGCAACGGCTTTAGGGGACAGTGGCTTTAGTGTAGTAGTTCATCCATCTCTCTTCACGAGGTACGTATTTGCAAAGCCATCATGAACCGTTTGTTTATCAAACTACCATTGTCTTCCTAACAATATGTGTGCTGCATCCATAGGAATAACATCGCAAACAACAGAGTCAGAAAATCGACCAATAAAGAATGAGACACTTACTTGGGCCATTACTTTGATCTCTCCTCGATCCGTAAGCCACTTCAACTTGTACGGCTTCGGATACTTGATGGTGGTCAGCGCCAATTTGTCAACTGCATACTGGATAATGGCGTTGATCACACTCTCACTATCTATTATCATCGAGCAGGTCTGGTCTTAGACAGTAACACGTGTGAAAAAGATGTTCTCACGTTGATCCGGCTGCTCTTCTTCACGATTGATGCTCAGACTGCATATAAACACAAGACTAACATGAGGAAGCTCGGGTTCCTCTTCATCCGAGTCGATTAGAGGCATCTCTGGCCCCTTCTTGGCATCAACTGTGGGCTAGTCCTCATCCTCACTGGCTGACTCGATCTCATTCTGTTTGGTGATGAACAGAACACGCCGGTTCGGACATTGGTTCTAAAAGTGGCCCCAACCTTGGCACTTATGGCACTGGATATCTCTAACTCCGTTCTGGTTGGCGCTAGGTACTGTGCTAGGTGGATTGGGCCGTGTATAGGCCGGTCTGGATGGTCGTGCTGGTGTAGACTCGGGTCTACGACTGGACTGCGGCGTAGAACGGTCGAAACACCACTCAGGCGGTCTGGATTGACCTCGGGGTCGAGTAGGCTCAGTAGAAGGGGTAGAAGGTGATGTGGAATTCGCACCTTTATTCTATGGGGGTCGAACAGGGGCTGAATTGTGGTGCGATCTCCGTCGTCCCTCTCTGAGCTGTCTCTCCACAATTGATGCGTAATGCACCATCTCTTCTATACTCGTGAAGTTCTTGAGTTCAAATTCACATGTGATGTCAGAATTGATGCCTTCAATGTACTAGATGATGGTAGCATTCAAGGTCTCTTATTTCCCAACTCCATTCAAGGTGGTCTCAAGCTCCTTATGGTACTCTTCAACTGATAGTGTACCTTGCTTGCTCCGGTTGAGCTTCTTCTCGAGCTCTCTCTCATAGTGCACAGGAATGAACCGGCCACGCATCAATCCTTTCATCTCTTGCCAAGTGTCGACGAGAGGATATCTTTTACGCCTGCGTCGCTCTTGCTGCATCTCCCACCATGAGGCTGCATAGCCTCTACACTCCAAACATGCTAGCTGGACCTTCTTGATTTCTGGAAAGTCATAGCACATAAAGATCTTGTCCACCTTACGTTCCCAATCCAAGTACAGATTAGGATCGTAAAGGCCTTCACACTCTGGGATGCTTATTTTCATGTTGTTCAACAAGCTGTCGGGTTCTGCACGTCTATAGGTCTGACGTGGTCGATCACATCTGTGATATGGATCATACTCGGTCACTATCTCATCTGCAAAGTCACCATGTTCTTCTTCAGCATCTCGATCATAGGGATCGTTAAACGGCACTTGAGGTTGGCGATGCTGAGCTACTGTCGGTTGTTGAACGACTCCTTCTAGCTAGATAGGCTGGCCCTGAGCTGGTGGTACAGGAATTTGAACAGTAAGAAGCTCAAGCTGTGCCATTATCTTGGCCAAGGAACTATCTGGCTTATGCTCCAGTTCTCAATGGTGGTACTGGGCATCCCATGGTTGTGGCATAGAGGAAGCCGCATCTGTAGGAGTACTAGGTGATACGGGTGCCTTGTCATGCGCCTTATTGTAACCGTCTCTGGACTCCATGTGTACGTACAAACAGTGAACAAACGTGACAGAAAAATAAGGTGTAGGACCTCACAATTTCTCACAATCACTTGTGTTTTCTCTCTATATATTACCCCTCGTGTATGTCTCTCAAGTATGTGGTGGTGCTCGTGTGATAGGTGTGTATATGGTGGTGCTAATTGACTCTTCCGTTGCTTCAGATTGCCTTCTCTCGGACTTCTGGAGACGATTTTACCTTGAAGATGATGGAATTTGGCCAAAAATGCACTTATATCATGGCAATGCCGTGTGTTTGGCTCGTCTTGTCGAGACGTTTCCCGAAGGGTATTGTGGAGATAAATCGGAGCACGGGAGCAGGAATAGTAGGGAGATAATGAAAAATCGGAAAACCAGTGTTGTAGGGCAAAAATGAAGGAAAACGGAAAGAAAATGGAAGAAAGGGATTTGGATATGTATACACAATCTAAATACATTAATTAGACTAGACTCTAAATGGAAGACACCAAATTAAAATACAATTCAATTGGAAATTACCACTAAAGAACTATACTATAAGGAAAGTTCCCAAAATTAAAATAAGGCTCACAAGGGAGTTACCAACTATGACTAATACTAAAAGGAAGGAACTAAAAATAAAATCGAACTCAAAAGGTAAATCAAAAAATCAAATTGGATTTTCTTTTATTTTTTCTTTTTTTTTCGATTTTCTTTTCCTTTTTTTTATCCAATTTTTATTTTTATTTTTTTATTCGGTCTCTCTTTTTTTTACCGTAACCCCCTTTTTTTTAACTTTCAATTTTTGTTTTTTTTAACCGATTTATTTTTTCAATGAACACTAATTATTACTACTCGATAGACACGTACGAAGGACACGAAAGAAAATAAACAATACGTAGGATTGAACCATGACTAACTGAGCTGACGTGGCTCTGATGCCAAAATATGATGTAACCCGGACAAATTGTACATGATATGAGTACGCGTGAAAGACTTCTAGAATCGAACACGCCAACTAAGGAAGGATTGAAACCTACTCCAAAGACTCAAATAAACACACGAACTAAATTAAACAAATTAATTACTCAAACGAATAAACAAAACCGTCTAAACCTAATTACGACACCTGGACGATGACGCAAAAATGGAACACAAATCCAACAAGAAAGGGGCTGTTTTAGGACGAGAATTATGGCTGGAAGTTGGTGGTATTTGGGACGTGATTTATGGGTTAAGAATGGCTAGAGAAGATAGGTCATGTTAAGGATGTAAAGGACTTACGGAATTGATGGAAAACACGAAGAATTGGACGCGAACGGATCCGAACCCTTGATAATCGAAGCACGATCAGGTCTTGATGGCTTGGGAGTGTCACGGACGTTGATGGAGGTGTAGGAAGTCAATGATGGTGGTTGGACGATGGAGGTGTTGTGATTTACAACCCGATTAATCCCCGGCGTATCTTGTACGATGAAAACGAATCTCAAATTTACTCCTCGGTAGCGAGTTCACCCTAATTCCTCGTGTGAATTAGAAATTTCCCTTTATGTAAGAGTCAAAGTTTTTTAGGCTTCAAGAATGAATATTTTCGAGGAAAACAATCAAAATCTTTAAACGGTTGAGATACAAATTGAATGCAAAGGCAAATTTAATCAATAATGTCTAAAATATCAAAGTAACATGGTTCCCCTATTTATAGGGCCTATTATGCACGAAATTAATAAATAAAAGGGCCTAAAAATCTGATCCAAAAAGGATCTCTAACTGTACTCTAAAAATACATAAACTAGAATTCTATTCAAGGGTGAAAATTGTCTTAAATACAATTCTAGTCAAGCCTATACTATAATGGATGAAAATTACACTTAAAATTAAATAAAAACTGATCTAAACTATAGTCCAAATTAATTAAAATAAATACTATAGTCTAGAGAAAATTCAACCCTTAATTAAATAAATTAAAGGCCGATTTCTTCACACTTGCACACGTCCACTTTGTATCTTCATCTTCAACTCTTCAAGTTATATTCTCCATGGTATGATCTTGATCTTCATTAGTTAATAAATTAACTAGAACATGGCTGTCCTTTGCATCCTTTAATTCATCGAACTTTTTGCGAATCAACACTTGGAAATATCCTTGCAATTTCTTCACTCGAAGTCGCATCATTGGAACTTTGAATTGCAGCTCGAGTTGAAGGCCTTCAATCCCTTGTGTGGCTTCATCATCTATGGTATCCTTTGCTAACCAGATATGTAGCCAGTCTTTCATACCATGCTCGAGAAGCCTGTTTCAAACCATATAATGCCTTTTTGAGTTTGAAAACATAATCTTGATGATGTAGATCTTTAAATCCTTTAGGCTGTCCAACATACACATCTTTCTTCAGAAATCCATTCAAGAATGCACTCTTAACATCCATCTGATATAACTTGAACTTTATCATGCATGCTATTACTAACAGAAGTCTAATTGATTCCATTCTCGTGATTGGAGCAAAAGTCTCATCAAAATCTATTTCTTCAATCTGTGAATATCCTTGTGCAACCAGTTTGGCTTTATTCCTTGTGATATTCCAAGATTCATCAATTTTGTTCTTCAATATCCACTTAGTCCTAACTATATTGAATCATTCAGGTTTCTACACTAGATCCCAGACATCATTCTTCTTGAATTGTAGAAGCTCTTCTTACATAGCTTCAATCCAGTAGACATCTCTGAGAGCTTCTTGAACATTCTTGGGCTTTATCTTGGATGTGAAACAGACATTGGATATTTCCTCATAAAGTCTCTTTCTTAGTCTACTTCTGGTTATTCTTTCTTCATGGATATCTCCTATGACTTCTGTGGTAGGATGATCCTTAATAATCTGCCGTGAGGGCTTCCTTTGCTTCACTCCCTGATCTTCAGATTCTCTATTTATATCATCAGGTACATCAGAATGTCCAAATTCATCTAAGTGTACATCTTCTTCTGTGGGATTGACAGCATCATTCTGATCATCAAATCAGACAGTAACTGATTATACAATAGCCTTTGTCTCCTTATTGTAAATCCTGCATGATTTACTATGTCTGGAGTATCCAACAAACATTCCTTCTACTCTTCTGTTGTTCATCTTACTGAGATACTCTCTATCATTGAGTATATAGCAGGTAGAACCAAACACATGGAAATACTTCACTGTAGGTTTCTTTTCATACCAAATCTCATATGGTGCAGTGAAGGTACTCGGTCTGAGATGAACTTTATTGCTGATGTGGCATGCAGTGTTGATGGCTTCTGCCCAGAACATAGCAGCAACTCCTTTGGCAGCAATCATGGTTCTAGCCATCTCCTAGAAAGTTATGTTCTTCCTTTCAACTACTCCATTCTGCTGAGGAGTCTTGGGGGCTGAGTACTCATGGCTAATCCCATTCTCATGGCAAAAATTATCAAAATACTGATTCTCTAATTCTTTTCCATGATTACTTCTGATTCTGATAATTTGCTGATTCTTCTTAACTGTGATCTTACAAGCCAGCTTCTTGAATACCATGAATGCTTCACTCTTATCTCTGAGAATGTAAATCTTGAGAAATCATCTATGCAAACAAGATCGTACTTTTTTTCTCCGTAGCTCTCCACATCTATTGGCCCCACTAGATCCATATAAATAAGTTCTAAAATTCTTTTAGAAGTTATGTCCTGTGCTTCTTTATGCTGAGATCTTAACTGCTTCCCAATCTGGCATGGACCACATACTTTATCTCTGTTAACCTTGATATGGGGTATTCCTCTGACTCTCTCCTTGCTAATGATCCTCTGGAGATACCTGGAGTTGATGTGTCCAAGCTTCTGATGCCAGATTTCTGACTCTTCTACAGATGTTCTTTGACATGTTAAAGAACGTTGTGCAGGAACATGTAGCTGATAATAGTTCTCAGCTAATCTTCTTCCTTCCATGAGTAAGTCATTGTTCTTATTCATTACCCTGTAATTTTCTTTGGTGAAAACTATTGTCATGTCATCATCACACAACTAACTAATGCTAATAAGGTTGGTTTTGAGTCCATCAACTAGCATAGCCTTTTTCAGTTTAGGCATTCCTTCAACAACTAGCTCTCATTTACTAATTATTTTTCCCTTTTTTCCATCTCCAAAGGTGACAAAGTCGAATGAGCAAGCCTTTAAGTTCTGCACAACTAAGCAATCCCCAGTCATGTGTCTTGAACAGCCACTGTCAAAATACCAGTTGCTCTTGTCTTCTACTCTCAAGGATGTGTGAGCAATCAGACTGGTGTGCTTGACAACCCATTGCTTCTTCTATGCAAGCTTCTTCTTTTTCTGTATAGTTGGCCTTCTGTTTCTTTGCTGGAATGCTTAAAAACAAATCTCCTTCTCATCCTTTTGAGATCATAATGATATTTCTCACAATGTGGATGAATGTGGCCTTTCTCTTCACAATAATGGCAGATGATTTATTTTCTATTACCAGTATAAACAATCATCTTTTTGTCAATAATGTTCTTTTGGATCTTCGGATTTATCTTGTACATACACTGGCTGGCTTGTACTTTCTTTGAAAAATACTATCTTGGACTGTGCTCCAATATATCTAAGACTTGGATGACTCTTCCCTAAATGTCTTCGAGTAGTAAGATCTTGTTAAGATTCTTTGTTTCATTGTTCAGCATAGTGACATTTCTCTTGATAGATTTAAGCTCTGCAGATAGTTCATCAATCTCCTTCTTTTGTTGCTGGATTGTATTCTTCTATTCAGCATAAGACTTGATCAGCTTCTTCTTCTCTTCTGGAAGATTCTTGTTATGAGACTGAATAGTCTTGTTGATCTCCACTACTTTCAGCCATTTTGCTTACATCTCCTTGTATGTTTTGATAAATTCTTCTTAGCTGAAATCTTCATTGTCTGACTCATTATTTTCAGCATAGTCAAAGGGATCCTGGAAATTCAGAGATTGTTGCTATAAAACTAATAGTTTCTTTATCTGAATCACTACTGCTTTCTTCAGAAACATTGTCACTGAGAGATGTATTATAATTCTTTTTGTTTCTTTTCAGTGTGTTTGCACATTCAACTTGAATGTACCCAAAGTCATCACATTCTCTACACTGAATTGCTCTTCTAGGATTTGATTGTTGAAACTCTTTCTAATCACTGCTTGAGTTTCTATCTTGCAGAGAATTACCAGTTGGCTGTCTTTAGTTGTTAGTCCTTCGTGAAGGCTGCTTGTTGGCTCTTTTCAACATACGACTGAAGTTCTTGGTGATCAATACCATAGTATTCATTGTATCTGAATCAAGTACAGTCTTTTGTTTCTATAAATGTTCAGGTACATCTTCTGAAACTTCAGTTTTAAGAGCATACCTCTCTTTCTTGAGCTGCTATCTTTATCCTCTAGATTCATCTCAAACATCCTTAAAGACCCCATCAGCTCATCAAGCCCCATACTCTTGATATCCCTGACTTCTTCAATTGTAGCAACTTTGTATACAAACTTATTCGAAAGAGACTTGAGAACTTTTCTTACAAGTTTCTCATTGTTGATAGGCTGACCAAGAGCAAAACTCTTATTAAATATGCTTCTTAGTCTGGCATTGAACTCACCTATGGACTCAGTTTCCTCCATTCTAAGAGATTCAAACTTAGAAGTAAGATTTTAAAGCCTTGAGAGCCTGACTGAACTAGTCCCGTCAAAGGTGATTTTCAGATTATCCCATGCAGTTTTTGCACTTACAGGTTGAGATTAAACTGAATGTTTCAAGATTGACTGTAGAAAATATAATATTGAGAGTTTTAGAATTGACATTATACCGGTTCTTTTGTAGCACAGTCCATTCTCCTTCTTCAATCTCCACATGTTTTCCTTCTTTGGCAACACTTGGCCTTTCCTATCCTTCTGTGACGCTCTTCCATGCAAGCTCATCTATTGATCTTAGAAACGCCAACATCCTTATTTTTCTAGTAAGGATAATTATTGCCTTCGAGTAATGATGTTCTGACCGTCGATCCTCCTTCTTTGATTGAAATCATAGCTTGAACTCAACCAAAATCTTCACACGGCTATGTACTTTTCAGGACTCTTTTCACTATAAACTAAAGATGACTTGGTTTGGTACTAATTGAAGTTACATAAACTGGGCAATCATGTTCATGATCATGTACGCACATTATAATGAATATGTAAGGTCGGAATAATAAACTGAAAGTAAGTAAATTATTAGTTCCAGTGCGAGCCTTTGTCAGTTTAGAGAGGGGTGAATAAACTGACTTCAAAAACTTTTATGACAGATTGCGGAATAGATAGGGCTCTGACTCGCTTTATTGATTTATCTGTGCTGACTGATCAGTTGAGAGAGACTGACAGAGGCTTAGCTGGTGAGCTGATTAATTTAGAACTGATAGCTTGAAGACGTGGCTGAAGCTTGTCAGTTCAGTCTGTGTGTGTGAATGTGTGCAGTTGAATAACTTGCAAAACTATAAGACAGTAAGAACAACATACACAGAGCTTTATAGAGGTTCGAAGCTTCTCGCTTCTATGTCTTCTCTTCCTTACGCAGAAGGGCAATCCACTATGCAAGTGTAAAGTTTCTTTATTACAATTACACAGTAAAGAAACTATGTTGGACCTGAAAATGGTACCCTTCAAACCGAGCGCGGCCTCCTTTCCAACTGTTGTTGTCCCAGAAAAACGGACCCATCGGTACACGCTCCTCCTCAGCCGGTTTTTGGGTTGATAGTTCATACTTACCGGTCCCAACTGCTCGCTGAGACTTTAGGTGCTATTGCCCGTCTTTACACGATTTTAGATCTCGCTCGATTTTCAAGAAGACAGTCTTGAAACTGTTATAAACCTGAAATGCTCCTTTCTCTTTGAGTTGAGTGGTTGATCTTTGAGGGACAGAACTGAGAAGTTTTGCTCTTGCTGGACTTCTGCGTCAGCTTAGCAGCTTGTTTTGAAATTGAAGCATGCCTTCTCAGTTTAAGACTTTTCGCACTTTGAGAATCTTGAGCTTTGAGCTGTAGAGAGAGAAAGAAATATCTCATTTTCTACAAAAATAGCAAAGTTAGATTGGCGAAAGTCTTCTTCTTGGCCAAAATTGATTTCACCCTCCTTAAATAGATGAGTGAATTTTGACCATTATGATTGGTAATGTTTAGAGATCACCGGTGGCATTTTAATGCCTGTAGCCGTTTGAAGCTTCTTTTAATGAACTAGCCGTTTTCACTTTTAAATTTCTCTGCTCTAAGATCATCAGAATCTTTCAAAGATTTCATGTTGACAGATCTTCAGCTGCCTTGAGCTTCTATCATGATATAGTCTAGTTCGGCTGACTTATCAGCTGAGCTTAAGAGCTTTCATTTTTAGACTTATCAGTTGGCTACTTGCTTGAGCTTTTTCTCTCTAACTGAACTAAGGTTAGTTGAATAAAGACTCAAAGCATTTAGAGCTATTTTACCAGTAAACTGATCTTTGATCAGTTTAGGGTCATCTCTGACTAATCTCTTGATTGGATCAGTTTTAGCTTTTAAGCTGACTCAGTTCATCAATCTATCTTGGCTTCTTGCTAAGACTGTTGACTAACTCATTCGAGGATGCCTACCAGTCTCCAAAGTTCTCTTCCCCTTTACAGCTTATCTCAAGCTTAGAAGAGTTTACTCTGACTGGTCTGATCAGGCAACCTGTAAGCTGGTTGACCATGCTCTTGAATAGCTGTCTCTCACTTCAGCTCGAAGTCTTACTTGGTCTTTGTCATTTATTTCCAGCTTATCATAATCTGCAGTTTTTTATTAAATCATCACACATATTTTGACATTTCATCAAAACCATCATTTGGGATTTTCCAAACAATTTTCCTAACATAAATGCCATGAAGTTGATAACCCTGTTCAATCAACTGATCTACGTTAGGGGATTTCACAAGTCCATGAGAAACAATCCACTACTTCATTGCAAGGTTATTATATGATGGCCTCCCGTCACTCAACCCTTTTCCTACATAATACAACCTCTTTTGATGGACTGAATTATAAGATCTCCTTACAACCTAGACTCCCTCTAGTTCCCATAGGAAATCTCTCCTGAGATTCCTTCAAAGGTGTGAATGAAACAATTTCAAACACATACTAGACACACAATGATCACAAGGATCAAACCTAGTCTACCCAAATACTATATGTTTCAAACTTGAAGTCTTTTAGACTCTCTAGTCCTTGTGTATTCGTAACATCTGTGCCCACTAAACTAGTCCGATTCCCAGGTTATTTTTAAACATAAGTTATACTCTAAACAAGGTAATCAGATTGTCCTAAATAGAATCAACTCAACAAGGAAATTTTCCTTATTTAAATCGGACAACTCCTATTTTAGAATCATTCTTTGAATAGAACTCGCCTCTTTCCTTCTTGATCTTCATCTTCGAACAAGGAAACTTCTATTCTGAAACGTCCATTTTGAAAAAGCAGCTTCAACTCCTTGAAATCAGCTTGACACGTCTCTTGGAAACACTCTGGACAACCATGTACATGGTCATGTTCATGAACATGCTCAAGTACATTCCTCGATCTTCAATCAAATTGGTAGTGAAATGTTCATATCGTAATGTCCAGAACATGGTCTTCAAACTTGAAAAACCAAAACTTTTTTGTTCTTTGAATTTCCATAAAGATCATGACAATGTCAAACACTTTAGTGCAGATAGCACTAACAACGTGGATTAATTGTTTACATTAAATGCATGAAAATATGATATACATGAGCTAGGATTAATAAGCAACCAAATAGATCCTATGGTGGTTCAATTCGAAAAAAAACCCAACAACTGGTATTAGAGCGGGTTTTAGTACTGCTCTAGATTTAATCCTAGGATATTTCAAAATTTTTGATTAAGTTTGTGGATGAATTTTATGTGTTTAAATTTTCAGACTTAATGTCACAAAATTTGGAGAAATCATGATTTTAAAATTGGATGAATTTTTTGAATTTGTCAAAAAATTCAATTTTAATCCATGTGTAATTTTTTATCTTCATAAAATAATATTTGGAATAGTATTTTGATGTTCATCAAATTTCGAGATTTTATGTTATGATCTTTGAAAATTTAATGTTTTAAAATTTCCATATTTTATGTTATAATTTTTGAAAAGCCTAGAAATAAATTTGGATGGATTCTTTATCAGTATCAAAATTTTCAGATTTAATTCTTGATAGGGGTTGAAAATTTGGGGATTTAGAATTGGTTAAGGTAATTTTTGGTGTATATCAAAAGTTACCTAATTATAATCCTAATAGGTTTGAAAATAGAATTTTAAAATTGAAACAGTTTGAAGATGATCAAAATATTCAGATTTTGTCTTCTTGAAATTTTCAAGACCTAGGGTATTTAATTGGAATATATTGATTGATATCAAAATTTTCAAGTTTAATTAAGTGGGGATTTTCAAAATTTAAAGAATTAAATTTGATGGATTTTTAATTAATTTTGAAGTTTAATATTTATGGTAATTTTGAATTATGCAGGATTTATTTTGGTAGATAATTATAATTAATTTCTAAATTATATCCTATAGCTTGTTTCGAAAAATTTAATTTTATTTAAATGTAATTTTTGAAAATTATGTCATGTATGGATATCATGTGATATTTTATGCTTATCATATAATTATGGTAGTTGTTTTTGTAGACTGTTATTGTTTGCAGGTAGTACCAACTATCATGGCTCTTAAATTATGTGATGTATGTATTTAATTTAATGTTGAATGTATGTTGACCGTGTACCGGTTTGGCTACGTGATTTTTTAATCCATGAGAAAATCCATGGATTAGGTCTAGACATTTTATTTTATTATGTTGTTTTAATATAATAGGAAAAATAAAATAGTTAGACCTAGTATGTGATTTTCGAAATCACCTAAGTATTGAGTTGTAATTTTATTTCCTTGTTAATCTAGATATATTAGGATTTTCTTTCTTTTGGAATAGATATTCTATATTAAATAGGGATAGGAAATCGACTCAAAGAAGGAAAGAGGAGCACCCAAGTAAAGGAAGGATATCCTTAATAATGTCCCGAAACCCTAATTGGAGCTAAGGTTTCGGCGAGATGCAGTGGTGATCGGCGGCCATGTATGTCCAGATTTCTGGAGCTACCTTTCCAAGTTTATCTCATGAAGCAACATGAGATATAAGCCATGATAGTTGGTTTTAATTATTATGCTTATTGTGTTGTTTAGCATGCAATGGACGTTTATCATTTTATGTGATGTTTTGCATGTTTTAAAATGGGATAAAATAAAATCTCAAGTATAAATATCTAAGTGGGAGAGATACATACCAAAGTATGTGGTAATCTCAAACAGATAACTGTAGAAAACTATTAGATAACTGTAGAAAACTATTAGAACTAACTGACTCCTTCATCTGGAGTAGTAAAATCCAAACAATCTCCTTGGGATGAATATGATGGTGTTCACAGATAGATGTATTTTATTAATAAACGTCCACACTATCATGGTTTATTAATTAGATGATTGCATGACCGGATGGTTTCTGACTATTAATTTACTTGTCATAAGGAACTTTGATTGGAGGTAAATTGAAGGCTAATAAGCTTTTAAAAATGAATTTTATAAATGTCCACAGTATCGTGGCTTATAAGAAACGTTTTTAAAATGTCAGTGGATATACATATAATTTTATGAGGTTCCTTGATTATATGTTTTTTTATCCTAAAGGTTGTGACCATAGTGCATGTTTACTCTTTAGTTATTTCTATATCATCATGACAAACTCATCGGTGAAAACTATAATGATTGGATTTTCGAAACTTGAACCTTGTCCTAAATGCTGAAGGTTTAAAATTCGTACTTGAGGAGGAATGCCCTCAAAAGCTAGATGAGAATTCTAGTGAAGCGCAAAGACCGACTTATGATAAGTGGGTTAGAGTTGATGAGATAGCGCGCTGCTATATTTTGGCTTCGATGTCAAATGTGTTGCAACATCAACATCAGTATATGAAAACTGCTTATAACATAACGTTCAATCTCAAGGAGCTCTTCGGATACCATAATTTCTTGGCAGAACAGCAGCAATGAAAAATATGATGAAAACAAAGACGTCAGAATCCACTCCAGTAAGACATCATGTTCTCCAAATGATGGGCTACCTGTTGGAGATCGAAACCCTAGGTGGTGATTTGATGTCGAGTCTCAAATTGATATCGTGCTTCACAGTCTGTCATCGAAGTTTGAGTAATTTAGGCTGAACTTCAACATGATAAAAAAAGATGTTACTTTATCAGAACTGCTCATGGAAATTCAGATAGCCGAGCTCATTCAAAAAGGGAACTCGGAGGTACACATAACTGAACATAGGGCCTCTTTTTCAGGAACCATGAAGAAGAGACACACACATCAGAAAGCTGCAAATGTGGTGCCTAAAGATAAGAAAGCCAAGGTCAAGATTCCTCTAGAGGACTTTAAGTCCAAGACAAAGCGCATTAAGTGCAGTCAGTAGAGACATTGGAAGTTTGTGTGTCCCTAAAAGAAGAAGAAGGGTATATCTCACTCTCTCATTGCAGAAACATGTTTAGCTACTTGTTCTACCCGGCCTTTGGTAGTAGATACTGGACCTACTGATCATGTTTGTATGTTATTACAAGGGTTTCTGGTGAAAAGGTAGCTGAGTGATGGCGAGATTATCGTCTACATAGGCAATGCTATGAAAGTAGTGGTTGTTGTAGTGGGAGACATTATTTTACCTTTCATTAGGGATAGAACTTTAGTTTTAAAAGATTGTCTTTATGTGCCGAATTTTGGGCGGAACCTTATTTCTGTTTCTAAGTTATTTTTGAATGGATATTTTATTTCTTTTGATAGTAAGGTTGTTATCACAAGTGATAAATGTTTTATCTGTTCTAGCACATTGTGACATCATTATATACTTAACTCTATGCAAAACACTACGGAAATATAATTACTAAATACTTGTTCACACACCTAATAAAAAGAAAAAACCTCCGGAACTGAATCAAACATATCTTTGGCATCTTAGGCTCAGTCATATTAACCTTAAGAGGATATAAAGGTTCATAAAAGATGAAACATTGTCTTCATTGGTCTTGGAATCATTTCTTTTTTGTGATCACTCAAGGTATGGATACATATACATCTTACTTTGCAAGTCCGAATGCTTTGAAACTTTCAAAGAATTTAAGGTGGAAGTCGAGAAACAGATAGATAAAAGTATCAAATCACTGCATTTTGATCGTGGTAGTGAGTACCTCTCAGGCAAATTTAGGGACTACTTGGTAGAGAATGGGATTACATCCTAGTTGATTGCACCTAGCACTCCACAGTAGAATGGCGTAGCAGAAAGAAGGAACCCAACTTTATTAGAGAAAGTTAGATCGATGATGAGCTACTTAGAGTTGCCTATTTCATTATGGGGACTTGTCATGGAAACAGCAACTTATATTCTTAACTTGGTGTTGGGAAAATTGTTGGAAAAGTCCCAACTGATGGTTTTGATGAAATGTCAAAACATATATGATGATTTAATGAAAAACTGCAGGTTATTTGAAGCTGGAAATCAGGAGTAGTAACCAAATAAGACTTCAGACAACAGTCTAGCTGAAACGAGAGTTAGCTGTTTTGAAGCATGGTCAACCAGCTTAAGAGGATGCCTCAATCAGACCAGTCAGAGTCAACTCTTCAAAGCTTAAGAAAAGCTATAGAGGGAAGAGAACTTTGGAGACTGGTAGGGATCCACAGATAAGTAACCATCAGTCTAGCTGAAGGCCAAGAAAGACTGATGAGAGTAGAGCTAGCTTGAAAAGTTGAAACTGATCAAAGATCAGTCAGTTATAATGAGCCAACCTTAAAACTGATCAAAGAACAGTTAGCTGGAAGAAAGCTCAAAAAGCTTTGAGCCAATACTAAATTGACCTAATATCAGTTCAAAGAAAGGAAAGCTCAAACAAGCAGCTGACTGGAAGTTCAAGAATGAAAAGCTCACTAAAGCTAAGCAGCCAAAGACCAAGGCAACTATACTGGACCATCCCAAAATTGAAGCTTAAGGCAGCTGAGGAACTGCCAACTGGACAAATCTCAAAGCTAAAAATCAAGATAGCTGAGAGCCCATCAGCTAAATGTCCAAAACTGATAGCCGAAATATCTGCTCTCTCTGACAAGCAGTCAATGAAGATCCTGACAGGAAATCTTGGAAAGATCCTGATAATCTTTGAGCAGAAGTCATTAAAGTTAAACGGCTAGTTCATTTAAAGCTTCAAACGGCTACATGCATTAAACTACCACCGGTGAATTCGATAGATTCATCATTCACAACAGTCAAAAGATCACTTATTTATATAAAGAGAGTGGACACAATTTTGGCAAATGACTTTTGCCAAAAAGACCTTTGCAAAACTAACTTTTGTTATTTTGCAGAGCGAGCTTTCTTTCGCCCCCCAGCTCAAAGCTTAAATCTCCTAAGCGAAAAGTCCTAACTGATAAGGTGTGCTTCAAGTCACAAGCAAACAGCTAGCTGACACAGAATTCCAGCCAGAGCAAAGCTTCTCAGTTCAGTTCTTCAAATATCAACCACTTGGCTCAAGCTAAATGGCACTCCTTGTTGATAACAGATTCAAGACTTCATTCTTGAAGATCGAGCGAGATCTAAAATCATGTAAAGACGGGCAATATCACCTAAAGTATTAGCGAGCAGTTGGGACTGATAAGTGTAAGCTGTCGACCAAGAAACCAACTGAGGAGGGATGTGTACCGATGGGTTCGTTCTTCCGGGACAACAACAGTTGAAAAGGAGGCCGCGCTCGATTTGAAGGGTGCCATTTGCAGGTCCAACAGGATTTCTTCACTGTGTAACTGTAATAAAGAAACTTTACACTTGCATAGTGGATTGCCCTTCTGCAGAAGGAAGAGAGGACGTAGAAGCAAGAAGCTTCGAACCTCTATAAGTCTTGTGTGTGCTGTACTTATTGCTTTAAGATTTGCATGTTCTTTAACTGCACACTCTAGCACACAAGCTGCACTGACAAGTTAAGCTACGTCTTCAAGCTATCAGTCCTAACTGATCAGCTCACCAGCTAAGATCTCATCAAGCTCTCCATCTCAACTGATCACTGTACAGATAAATTATCTTAAGAGAGTCAGGGCCCTAAACATTCCGCAATCAATTTAAGTTTTTGAAGTTAGTTTATTCATCCCCCCTCTAAACTGACATAGACTCGCACCGGGACCAACAAGTGGTATCAGATTAGTTGATTCTAAGGATTGGCTATTTCTACAGATCATTTGAATCAGATCTGTTTATCTGTGCTAACGTTTCAAGCTCTGGGAAACCATAAGCTACCTCTTTTTTCAGTTGAGAATTATGACAACTGGAGCAGAAGAATGAAAGCTCATCTATGTTCCATCCATGAGAACATGTGGGAGGTGATTGAAGTCGGTCCAATCATCATTATAATGGACAATGAAGCCCACATCATGGACGTCAACCAACCGACCAAGATCCCAAAACTAACTCATCTTCTCACGGGTGAAGAGAAGAAGTTGAAGAACCTAGAGTTTGTTGCTCAAGCAGCACTATTTCAAACTCTAGATGAAGATCGCATGAAAGACATCAGGAACTGCAAAATAACGAAGGAGATTTAGGACTTGCTTGCAGATCTATGCAAAGAGTCTGAGGCCATCAAAGGAAACAAGCTCCAGATCACAGTCGACAGATATGAGTCTTTCAAAATGCAACCGGAAGAAAACATCTCGAGCCTAGAAACAAGATTGCTTAGCATAATAAGTGAGATGAACAATCTGGGAAGAAACTATCCCAACAGTGAGATGAACTCAAAAGTTCTTCACAATATCACAGATAAGTGGGATATGAAAGTAATTGCTATTAAAGAGTCAAGAGACTTAAATAGCATTACTCCCAGAGAGTTGTTTTGATACGTCCATGAAAAGCCTTGAAGAACCTAACTTGGAGCTGCAAATACGTGGCCCAATTACACGACTTCAAGCAATACAATTGCAAGGATATTTCCACGCATTTGTATGTAAAAAGTTCGAAGATGACAAAGGAGTTGAGAGCAGCCCCAAAATTGTTACTTTGTTAATAATTAAATATTGGAGATCAAGGTTTGAAGAAGAGAACATGAAGAACAAGCATGCACATGCACGTCACATGCATGAAGATTGCAATGTGAATCATGTGTGTGCATGGAGCTGATTTCGACCCTTTAATTAATTTAATTAAGGTTGAATTTTAGTTAGACTATAATATTAATTTTTTTAATTTAGACTATAGTTTAGATCAGATTTTATGTAATTTTTATGATAATTTCGTTCGTTATAGAATAGGTTTGACTAGGATTGTATTTAAGGCAATTTCCTAGCTTGAATAGAATTCTAGTTTAGGTAATTTCTTAGTATAGTTAGGAATCCTTTTTCGATCAGTGTTTAGGCCTTTTTTTCTTCTTATTTTTGTTCCCCCTAACACTATAAATAGGGGAACCATGTTACATTGATATTTTAGACATTATTGAATTTTTTTTCCTTTGCATCCAATTATGTCTCAATCCCAAGCTCTTTTGTTAATTTTTAGTCGAAAATTATCATTCTTCGAGGTAGCATCTTTAAGTCTTATATCAAGGGAACATTCTAATTCACACGAGAGATTAGAGTGAACTCGCTATCCAAAGAGTAACTTTGAGGATTGTTTTCATCGTACAAGAGACGTCGTGGATTAATCGGGTTGTAATTCATTCTACGTCAACACCAACACCAAGACGTCTATACCAACATCCATCCAACACTTCGTACGCCTCCTACAATACCCATCAAGGTCCAAATCGAGTACCATCATCATCCAAGTTGATTCGAGCCGTTTTCAGCCATAGTTGTTCAATTCAGCGCGAACAACACCTATACCGTATGTCCATCAAATCTCTATCATATCCTATCTACCCCAGCCCTTCTTTACCCTTTAAACACGTCCCATATCACCTAAATATCATCCCTAAAACTTTCATTCAATTCCAGCCGATCATGATTTAGTTTTTTGTATTATTCTTTTGTGTCGTCGTCTAAGTGTCGTAATTAGGTCTAGAATAGTTCGTATAATTGTTTTGTGTCTTAATTTCATTTAATTCAGTTTATTTGTGTTAATCTGAGTCACTAGAGTAGGGTTGAATCCTTTTAAAGTTGACATGTTCGATCTAGAAGTCTTCCGCGCGTCTTTTGTATCCTGTACAAATTGTTCGGGTTCCATCATAAATTTAGCATCAGAGCCATGTCTCTGTTGTTCGTGGTTCAATCCTATGAGTCAATTATTTTTCTTCCATGTCCGTCTATGTCTCAATCAAGTTGTAATAGTTAGTATTCATTTAAAAAAAAAGAGTTCTGAAAAAAAATCTGAAAAAAAAACGTGAAAGAAAAGATCAGAATCTAAAAAAAAGAGTTGATCCAAAAAAAGCACAATAAAAAAAATCCAAATTGATTCATTGTTTCCTTTTGAGTTCTATTTTATTTTTGGTACTTTCCTTTTAATACTAATCCATAGTTGGTAGTTACCTTGTGAGTCTTATCTTATTTTTGGAACTTTCCTTCTGGTATAGTTCTATAGTTGGTATTTTTCTTTTGAGTTGTAATTTATTTTTGGTTCTTTCTATCTAGAGTCTGGTCTAGTTAAGGTATTTCAATTGTGTCACACTAGTGGTACACACATCCAAATCACCTTCCTTCCTTCTTAGTTTCTTATTTCCTTTTCTTTTCTAGTTCTTCCCTTCTTTCTTTAGGATTTATTTTTGGATTCCTATTCTATTTGGGAAATTAATAAATACATCTAATCTTCTTTCCTTATCTTGATTTCTTCCATTCCAATCCTTTTAAACCTTCCATATACTCCCCCACATCCATAATTTTCATTCATCACACTTAAAGGGTTCGAAATTCTGCCCTAGTTCACCTACACCACTTATCTACAACCATATACACCATCTGGACCATACACCCATGCACCCACGCACTATCCGGTTCATACACCATACACTACTCATATTCTATACACCCGTACACCATATATACCAAATTCTTACCATCTCTACACTAACAATAAAATGATCATCCTCGAGTTTGAAGGTCTACACGATCATGATGCTTACCTAGATTGGGAACGGAAAGTAGACAAGGTCTTTGAGTGCTACGACTTTCTTAAGCTAAAGAAAGTACATCTAGTTTCATTGGAGTTTAAAGGCTACGCAGCAACATGGTGGGAATTCCAGCAAAACTGGTACCGCCGAGACCACCTTCCACCCATTGATTTGTGGCGAGAGCTAAAAGATGAGATGAGGAAACTCTTCATTCCAGACCACTACCAATGGGAACTAGAGGAAAAGCTACTAAATCTAAGGCAAGGAAAAAATAGCGTAGAGGAGTACTACAACAACATGATTGAAGCTATGAGACGAGCTGATGTGGAAAAATATCCAGAAGACACAATGGATAGATTCCTAGCTGGTCTACGAAGGGCAATCTGAGAAAAGGTAGCATTATATCACTACGAGGAGTTGGAAGATATGGTGCAATATGCTAAACAAGTTGAGAGACATTTGAGACATTTAGCACCACAGCCCAGTTATAGGCCCGAGCCTACAACACCCATACCTGCATGGCCTACCCCAATAATTCAGCCGTCCGTTGCTACACCGGCACCACCTACATGGCCAAGTCATCCCATGCCACGGACTTCTACTATCTCGACCGACGTCAAATTCGAGGTAAAGGTTGCCGAAGTCAAGGAAAAAAAAGTGGAGATCAATGTCGAGATACCAACTGAGATAGTCGTCATTTCAGAGGTAACAATTTCAGTTGAAGCATCTCTTGAAGAATTGATAGATGTTACTACTTATAAAAATGATGGACATAAGGTTGTGGAAGAGCTCAACCTAGAGATTTCAACTCTAGAGGATTTAGTTCATGAAGAATCTACATTGGAAGCGGAACAACCTTTGAGCGAAGAAGAAACAGAAATGGAGAACAAGTTAAATTCAGATGTGGTTAAAGATCAAAAGGAGCTCATACAAGCAAACATGGCGGATTCCTCAATTTCTAACATTTTTTGTCAACCATGCTCTTTTGATATTTTAATCTTATAGGTTGATGTGCCACCAAACTTGTTCATGGTTCCCATATTCATACATCCTATGAAGTTGAAGTTTCAATCATCTAACACAAGAGGGATGTGCGCGCTCATGCTCAAAAAGTTGTGTCCTATGCAACTTGTGTAAAAAGACTTTGATGATCAGTTCGTGTTCGTCTTTCATCCCGGAGATTCGAATTTGAGGATGAATTCTTTTCAAGAGGAGGGGAATGATATGTCCATGAAAAGCCTTGAAGAACCTAACTCGAAGCTGCAAATACGTGGCCCAATTACACGACTTCGAGCAATACAATTACAAGGATATTTCCTAGCATTTGTATGTAAGAAGTTCAAAGATGACAAATGAGTTAAGAGCAACCCCAAAATTGTTACTTTGTTAACAATTAAAGATTGGAGATCAAGATTTGAAGAAAAAAATATGAAGAACAAGCATGCACATGCACGTCGCATGCATGAAGATGGCGATGTGAATCACGTGTGTGCATGGAGCCGATTTTGACCCTTTAATTAATTTAATTAGGGGTTGAATTTTATTTAGACTATAGTATTAATTTATTTAATTTAGACTATAGCTTAGATAAAATTTTATTTAATTTTTATGTTAATTTTCGTTCATTATAGAATAGGTTTGACTAGGATTGTATTTTGGGCAATTTCCTACCTTGAATAGAATTCTAGTTTAGGTAATTCCCTAGTATAGTTAGGAATCCTTTTTGGATAAGTTTTTAGGCGTTTTGTTCTT
The DNA here is from genome assembly GCA_026008535.1 of Perilla frutescens. NCBI lineage: Eukaryota > Viridiplantae > Streptophyta > Magnoliopsida > Lamiales > Lamiaceae > Perilla > Perilla frutescens. Next base: position 40,117,850 of record BRKX01000019.1, read on the forward strand.
CTAATTTTCATGCCCCCTAACACTATAAATCGAGAAACCATGTTACATTGATATTTTAGACATTATTAAAGATTTTTGCCTTTACATCCAATTGTGTCTCAACCTCAAAGCTCTTTTGTTAATTTTTAGTTGAAAATTATCATTCTTAGAGATAGCATCTTTAAGTCTTATATCAAGGAAACGTTCTAATTTATATGAGGGATTAGGGTGAACTCGTTATCCGAAGAGTAACTTTGAGGTTCGTTTTCATCGTACAAGATACGCGGGGAGTAATCGGGTTGCAATTTATTCTACGTCAACACCAACACCAAGACGCCTACACCAACATCTATCCAACACTTTGTATGCCTCCTACAATACCCATCAAGGTCCAAATCAAGTACCATCATCATCCAAGTAGATTCGAGCCGTTTTCAGCCATAGTTCAATTTAGCGCAAACAACACCTATACCGTAAGTCCATCAAATCTCTATCATATCCTATCTACCCTAACCCTTCGTCACCCTTTAAACATGTCCCATATCATCTAAATATCATCCGTAAAAGTTTCATTCAATTCCATCCAATCGAGATTTGGTTTTGTGTATTATTTTTTTATGTCATGGTCTAAGTGTTGTAATTAGGCCTAGAATAGTTTGTATAATTATTTTGTGTCTTAATTTCATTTAATTCAATTTATTTGTGTTAATTTGAGTGACTAGAGTAGGGTTGAATCCTTCCAAAGTTGACATGTTTGATCTAGAAGTCTTCCGCGCGTCTCTTGTATCCTGTACAAATTGTCCAGGTTACATCTTGTTTGGATCTCTCAAGGCTCATGAATACAGCCTGAACCAAAAGAGAGAAGCATCCACTTCCTTTTCTCATGATGCTTCTTTCTATACTAAAAGAAATCGATTCAGAAAAGCCCGTAAAAGAAACAACTTCTGACCAAGAGGCTCGCCTGTTAGAGAGAATCCAGGGGAATCGCTGACTAATCGAAGAAGAGAGTTAGCTGACAAGAAAGAGATCCTAACTGAGGATATAAACGAGCAAATGCAGTTAATGACACGATTACTAGAGAAGCTTAGGAAAGTCAGAGATCAACAATCAGCTCTACCCTAAGATGATGATGCTGCTAAAGAAGAAATGAACCAGCAGCCAGCTGAACAGTTCAGGATGACAAATCGAAACATAGAAGAATGTGTCCACTACCATAAGCAAGGGCACAACAGATACGAGTGTCCAAAGCTTCCTGAAGACAAGAAGGCTAAAGTGAGAAGAAGCTTCTTGAGAGAAAAGCAATGATCGCCAAATCAAAAAATGTCGTGCTTGATGATTCAGACTACCCATCTGTAATCGACTCAGATGGACACAGCTCCGATGATGAAGCTCTACTCTGCATCATGGCCGATAAAGATGAAGAGGTTAGTATGTCTGATTCCATAACCTCTTTCTATCACATACATGAAGCTTTAATCTATAGGAATGAACTAGATGAACAGTTAAGAATCCTAGAAGATCAGTTAGCTTATGTATCAAGCATGTATATTGAACTGAAGGGTAAAAATGATGAGCTAAGAAGCAGAGTTAAAGAGCTACGTTTTGAAAATGAAAGACTGAAAATTCTTGAAGCCCAGTCAACTGAAATGGATCAGCAGAAGCTGAGAAATGCTGAACCGGAAGCTAAGAATGAGCAACTTAAGCTAGAAATCCTTGAAAAAGAGGAATTAACCCTCAAATTCAAGAAGGGATCCCAGACTATAGATGAAATCTTGAGTCATCAGAGAGTCGAAGCTGGGAGTCCAGGGTTGGGATATAGCAAGTACACTGCCACAGAAAAGGGCAAGACAGTTGTCCAGAGCTGTGAATCAGGAATGCTAAAAGGATTCACAAGACCAGCTCATTCCCCCCTAGTTGAGGAATCCAAAGACAAGGACATCTTACAAACTCCTCAAGCTCAGCCCAAAGATCAGACTGATCAGTCGAAAAAGGCAACTTGAAGACAGTCGGTCTTTCAAAGGCTTGGTGCTTAGTCAAAGTAACCAGTTCAACATGGATCAGCTCATCAACCCAGATCTACTGCTTGATTAAAATCGAAAGCTCATCCTAGGCCAAACTTTCAACAAAGGCCTTTATCTCATTCTAGGTCATCAGCTCAATTGAGACCTGAAGTTTATCCAAGGCTAGCCTTTCAGAAAAAGGCATCAGTTCAAAACAAGCCATCAGTTCAATGATCTAGAAACTCCTCCAATACATTTCAAACTGGGAGTTCTTCGAATCCCAAAAGAAATTTACATACAAGACTGTATTATTCACGACAGCATAATCCAATCTCACTAAAGGATTTCACTCCAAGTGACCTAGCAACCCAGTACAAGAGTATCTAAACTCAAGGGATGAATCAAGAATTAATCCCAACTACAACTGGTTTGTGAATTGGCCATTTCACAGAGGCCAAAAAGCTCAGAGTCTGTAGTAATCGAGCCTCTCACTACTCAAAGATTATCTTGATATATATTTTAAATAAGTTATACATGTTTATTTTTATGTCAATTGAATTTATATATGTGAAAATATAATTATGCCTATTTGATAAAGATATATATATATATATATTAATTATTTCTAGCTAAGTAATTAGTAGAATAAAATATATCTATGTAAATATATCAAGTTTAATTAATATTTTAAATGAATCAATTTCTAATTGGATATATCTTGTGTACATATGTATGCATATCCGATCAAGCATGAGCTAGTTGATAAGTATATGCGCTATATATATTTCTTAATTAAGGATATATTAAATAAGTTATATATTTTAAAAAAAATTGCATGCATAACTCTACGTAAGGTTAATATTTAGCATATGTTGAGGATAAAGTTGATTGGATTAGGTTTAGATGATTATGAAGGTAAATACATAAAAAAAAGAAACAAAATTTTTCATGTGCTTCCACGTAATCCTTGTAGAATTGTGGCATCAAATGGAAGAGACAGAGGCATGTCCCTTGGGGTCCAGGAAGGATGAGCCACATGAGTGCATTAATCACATTCTGGCCAAGTGATATTGATTATATTATGAGCTCATGACTCATGTTAGTGTCTGGTGAAGGGAGCCAAGTTCCTAAACGATGAAAATGCTTTTGCAATAAAAATATTTTGTATCACGAGAATTTGACATGGTATGGTATTAGTATATTGCATATGAGGGCATATGCATGATTTCTGCTTACTGAGCTTTAGCTTATAGAGTTCATGCATTGTAGGTGATTCTGATGAAGCATGAAAGTATGAAAGTGCTTGGTGCGGGGCGTGAAGTTTCCAAGAGTTCATGTGGGTCTATGTATATGGATGACGACCTGATGGGCTTTTATTTATAAGCTTTTCGCACCACCTTTTGACTCTATTTTTGTTCAAGCGTGAAACTTTCTTGAAGCTCACTGTCTGATTGTATATAAGCTTTTATTTTGTATGTTGTACTCTTTTGACTTCGGAGTACTTTTTCTTCCCTTAACATATTTATGTAAATTATGTGTGAAAGTAAATCTTATCCTTTCTCGAGTCTGCCATTACTTTCTATTCTATTTCGAAAAAAAATACAAGTCACCATCACATTGTTAGTCTATTCTTCTACATCCGTTAGATGGTGCCACAGAGTGGTATCAGGGCCTAGGTCATACTTCTGTAGACTGTTCATGTATATGATCTCTGGACTTGGGAACAACGCGCACCCGTAAGTTTTATTTAATTGATTATTTATATGTATAGTATAAGATTATGTCTATTGTGTTTGTATCAGACTATATATATATATAAGTTCTTTCATCATGGTGAGCGGTCAGGTATGGGTGATAGTGATGAGAGAGCATCTGGTGATGCTATTGATGATTGACTTACCGAGCTTGTAGAAAGGTAGTCTGGACAAATTCAGGAACTCATCCAGCAAAGAGAGGCAAATTGACAAGCTGTGAATGATGAAAATCGGGCATGCCATCAATCTAAGCATGTGGAAATGGTTGGGGAAAGATTTAGCAAACTAAATCCACTGACTTTTGAGGATGCCTTAGATCCTACCTATGCGGAAGAGTGGCTGAGAACGTTAGAGAACATGTTCAAGTATAGTAGAGTTCCTGAAGATGAAAAAGTTATATGTGCCACTTTTATGCTATGTGGGAGTGCAGGACACTAGTGGGACACTATAACGAGCTTTGAAAATGATGAAAGATTCAAAGAGTTATTCAGGAACAAATATTTCACAACCCCTATTCGTGCGCTGAAGATGAATGAGTTTATACAACTTAGATAGCGGAACATGACAGTTGGAGACTATATTCGAAAATTTGAACAATTGTCTAGGTTTGCGACGCATATAATTAACACCGAGGTACTTAAAGCTAAGAGATTTCTTGAAGGGCTGAAGCCAGAACTGTATAGAGATGTCAGTATGACAGGAGTTCAAGAAGCAACATACTCACAAATTGCCGAAAGAGCTTTAGTTGTTGAACAAGCTGAACTCAGGATCTTTCATGCTCAAGAAATGCAACGTAAGTTTAGGCAAGGATAAGGGCAAGGTCAAAAGTGGGCTGGAGGTAAAAGAAAAGCACAACCTTTACCTCAGGGCCAGAGACCGAAGTTTCAACCAAGACAGGGCAACAATCATGGGATCCGAACAAACATCAATGAACAGATCAGGGTAACGCACCTGTAGTGCAACCTACATGCCCAACATGCGGTGAAAAATACTCAGGAAGATGTTATGTAGAATCCTGTAGTTGCTTCAAGTGTGGAAAACCTGGTCATGTTGTCAAAGCTTGCCCCGAGTCTAATCCTAATGCGCAAAAGAAGATACCAACTAGGGCGTGTACTATCACTAAAGACGATGCAGAGACGAACCCATCTATTGTTACACGTAAAATTTCTATCTTTAGAATTCCAACATTTGTATTGTTTGATTCGGGAGCCACACATTCATTTGCATCTACTGAATATGTGAAGAGGTTGGGTAGCATACCTGATATTGCAGCAACTAGTTATAACATAATGATACCTTCTGGTGAGTCGAAGCAAACTAATCAAATTTTGAGGGCTTGCTCTATTCCCATAGGAAATAGAGAATTATATGCAGATTTGATAGTTTTTGCGATGAATGGCTATGATGTCATCTTGGAAATGGATTGATTATCAAAACATTATGCAAGAAGAAAGAAGTAATATTCCAACCACCTGGGGAGGAGCCATTTTCTTTTGTTGGGATTCCAAAGAAACTCAAATTTCCTCTAATCTCAGCGGTGAAAGCGCAAAAGCTTTTAAATAAAAGATGTGAAGGGTATTTGGTATATATTATGAATATTGAGGATCGAGGTCATTCTCTACCTAGTGAGGTACCGATTGTTTAAGAATACCCTGAAGTGTTTCCAGATGATCTTCAAGGATTACCACCTGATCGAGAAATAGAATTTGTTATTGAACTTCATCCAGAAACTGCTCAAATATCTAGAACTCCATATAGAATGACGTCAACTGAGTTGAAGAAATTGAAGATACAACTCCAAGATCTACTTGAAAAAGGTTTTATAAGGCCTAGATTTTCACCATGGGGTGCTCTAGTTTTATTTGTTCGAAAGAAAGATGGTACTTTAAGAATGTGTATATATTATCGAGAACTAAATAAAGTTACAATAAAGAATAAATATTGTTTGCCCAGGATTGATGATTTGTTTGATCAGCTCCAAGGAGCATCTGTGTTCTTAAAGATTGAAGGTAAAGGAGGAAGATATTCCTAAAACAGCATTCAGCACAAGGTATGGCCATTATGAGTTTTTGGTTATGCCTTTTGGACTAACCAATGTTCCTGCATCATTCATGGATTTGATGAATATAGTATTCAAAGACTATTTCGATAAATTTTTTATAGTCTTCATTGATGATATCCTAATATACTCTAGAAATAAAGAGGATCATGTAATACATTTAAGGATGGTATTGGAGATGCTGAAAGCGAAACAATTGTACGCGAAGTTCGTAACGTGTGAATTTTGGTTAGACCAAGTAATATTCTTGGGACGTGTCATATCAGGTATGGGAATATCAGTGGATCCAAGCAAGGTTGAAGCCATAAATAATTGGCCTCAGCTAACAAATCCTTCAGAAGTACGTAGTTTTCTCAGCCTTGCAAGATATTATCGTAGATTTGTAGAAGGATTTTCAAAGATTGCCTCTCCTATGATACAGTTAACTAGAAAGAGTGTGGCATTTAAATGGACAGAAGCTTGTGAGCAAAGCTTTCAAGAATTGAAGAAGAGGTTGACAACGACACTAATTCTATCAATTCCAATTAGAACTGGAGGTTTTGTGGTGTATAGTGATGCCTCAAAGAATGGTTTTGGTTGCGTATTGATGCAAAATAGAAAAGTGATAGCATACGCATCCAGACAATTGAAGGGATATGAGAAGAATTATCCAACACATGATTTAGAGCTGGCCGCGGTGGTTTTCGCACTTAATATTTGGAGGCATTATTTGTACGGAGAGCGGTGTGAAATCTATACTGATCGCAAGAGTTTAAAATATTTCTTCACCTAGAAAGACTTAAACATGAGACAAAGGAGATGGTTAGAGTTGGTGAAAGATTATGACTGTGTGATCAATTATCATCCTGGTAAAGCTAATGTAGTAGCTGACGCTTTGAGTAGGAAATCCATTCAAGGTGGAGAAACTACGACTACATGTTCTATGCAGAAACAAGAGTTAGCTGACTTGCAGAAGATGGGTGTAGAAATTTTAGACCAGGAATCAATAGAGGCTAAGTTGACAACTTTGACAATTCGACCCACCTTAGTTGACAAGATACGAGAAGGTCAACCAGATGATGAATACTTAGATAAAGAAATACAGAAGATCATATCAGGGATATGTTCTAGCTTTATATTGTCTGAAGATGGCATGTTACGCTTTAAAGGTCAAATTTGTGTACCTGATAAGAAGGAAATTCAAAAGGAAATTCTGAAAGAAGCGCATTCAACACCTTATTCGGTTCATCCTGATACTAATAAGATGTATAGAGATCTAAGAAAGAACTATTGGTGGCCAGGTCTAAAGAGGGATGCCACTAAGTATGTTGAACAATGTTTAACATGTCAGCAGATAAAAACAGAACACCAAAGACCAGCGGGAACTTTGCAGCCATTGCTAGTTCCAGAATGGAAATGAGAGAGGATCACAATGGATTTTGTGGTAGGATTACAAAAAACGGTCAAAGGTCATGATGCTATTTGGGTTATAATTGATCGATTAACCAAATTATCCCATTTTCTTCCTATCTCATCAACCTACCATATGGATCGCTTGGCTTAGATATAAATACAAGAAATAGTGAGACTGCATAGAGTACCTTTATCAATTGTTTCTGATAGAGATTCAATATTCTTATCTTCTTTTTGGAAAAGTTTGCAGATGGTTATGGGCACGCAGTTATCTTTTAGCACATGTTATCATCCACAGACAGACAAACAATCAGAACGAACTATATAGACATTGGAAGATATGATCAGAGCATGTGTTCTAGATTTTCATGGTTAGTGGAGCAAGTTTTTACCTTTAGTTCAATTTTCATATAACAACAATTACCAATCTACTATTGGAATGGCACCCTATAAAGCAGTATATGGAAGAAAGTGTAGGTCGTCAGTTCATTGGGCTGAGGTTGGAGAAAGAAAACTTTTGGGTCCAGATATGGTCCAAGAGATGGTTGAAGTTGTGTCACAAATCAGAAAGAGAATGAAAGCTGCCCAAAGTCGACAGAAGAGTTATGCGGACCGGAGAAGAAGAGTGTTGGAGTTTGAAATAGGGGATCAAGTGTTTTTAAAAGTTGCTCCAATGAAAGGAATCATGAGATTTGGGGAAAAAGGGAAGCTCAGTCCAAGATACATTGGCCCATTTCCTATTACTGAAAGAGTTGGAGAGGTTGCGTATAAACATCAGCTATGCACACACATGTCACAGATAGATAACGTATTTCATGTGTCAATGTTGAGAAAATATGTGGCAAATCCATCTCATGTTCTAAAAGATGCACCAATAGAGTTTAAAGAAGATTTGAGTTATAAAGACATGCTAGTTAAGATTCTTCTTCGAGAGATAAAACAACATAGAAATAAAAGCATCCCATTAGTTTAGGTCTTATGGAGGAATTAGTTAGCGGAAGAAGCTACATGGGAAAGAGAAGAGAAAATGAGAGCTAAGTACCCAAAACTATTCAGGTAAGTACAATTTCGAGGTTGAAATTTTTATAATGGGAGAAGGATGTAGTAACCGAGCCTCTCACTACTCAACGATTATCTTGATATATATTTTAAATAAGTTATACATGCTTATTTTTATGTCAATTGAATTTATATATGTGAAAATATGATTATGCCTATTTGATGAAGATTATATATATATATATATATATATATATATATTAATTAGTTCTAGGTAAGTAATGAATAGAATAAAATATAGCTATGTAAATATATCTAGTTTAATTAATATTTTAAATGAATCAATTTCTAATTGTAATATCTTGTGTTCATACGTATGCATATCCGATCAAGCATGAGTTAGTTGATAAGTATATGTGCTATATATATTTCTTAATTAAGGATATATTAAATAAGTTATAAATTTTTTTAAAAAAATTGCATGCATAACTCCACGTAAGGTTAATATTTGGCATATGTTGAGGATAAAGTTGATTGGATTAGGTTTAGTTGATTATGAAGGTAAATACATAAAAAAAAAAGAAATAAAATTTTCCATGTGCTTCCACGTAATCCTTGTAGAATGATAGGTGTGAGACCTTGGTGATCATGTGGCCAAGGTAAGTTAAGGATTATATATTTATATATATAACACACACCTCATATTTATATACTTATACATATAAACTTATAATAAATTAATGTTTGAGATCAAAATAAAAAAGAAGGGGAAACAGGATGAAAGATCAAATTAAAATAGTGAAGGTACAAAATCCATGTGTATAATTGTAGATTTAATTCTTTTCACTGTTAGACTAAATGATTAGTTTATAAATGATCTAATTCTTCTAATTAAATTGATGATTTAATTGAAAGAGCACGACAACTAGTTCAAGGTTATTTGTATTTGAAGTTTTGATGGTATATATGTATATATAGGTATATAGGCGTGCGTGTGTATTTATTTGGATGAATTCTATACTAATTTCTACCTAGGCAATGATTAGTAATGATTGATAAAATAAACATTATGTTTGTGAATTAATTAATTAGTCCACAAGCTTAATTGTGTTAATTATAAAATTAAATTAATAAATATTATAGATAAGTTGTCTTGATTTGACACTAAGTTGCTGGGGTTATATTGATCTACTTTTATTTTTAACATATGGTCCAAAGTAAAATTATAATATATATTTTGTGACTTGGCTAAGCCATAATATTAGATTAGTTCGAAAGATTTCGAAATTTACAATAATTAAGAAACTTTGAGTTGTAAAGAGGGTTTAGCACAATTTTAATTTCAGTAATTTATATCAATTCAAATAATTATGATCTATTCATGTTTATTACATTTCAGTGAAGATGTGGACTATGAAAATGACAACATATTTTACTACTAGATTTAGAGTTGATAATAATTAGTAAATTTTAATTCAATTTATATTAAATTGTTAATAATCTTTGGTTTATGTTAATTAGATTCTCTTGATAAAGCACACTTTAAGATTTGAAATATTGTAAGCTTTGGACTCGAGGTAAGTAGAAATCCATTTGCAACTACAATGCATGAACATATTATTATTTAACTATATGTGATTATTATTTGCTATTGTGTTGTTATAATTTATTACTTCATAAATGTGTAGTGTAATATACTTGTGGCATTCTATCTATTTGCATTAAATATTTTGTACCTGAGTACAAGCATATGAATGCTCGCATATAGATGTTGTTCAGGTTGTATGCATGAAATGATTTTCAAGGAGAGAAAAATGTTTTATTTGGGATTGGTCACCACCAGCCCGTGCTGTGCTGTTCATGTTAATATCTGTACATCAAGTGGGATGACTTTCATATGGGATCAAAGGGAACCGGCAGGAGGCGTGTCCCTTGGGGTCCGGGGAGGATGATCCACTTCGACTGCACCTTTGAGGAGATGAGTGGCTGATGTGGGACAACTTTCATGTGGGATTAAAGGAAACAGGCAGGGGCGTTTCCCTTGGGGTCAAGGAAGGATGAGCCACATGAGTGCACTAATCACATTCTGGCCAAGTGATATTGATTATATTATGAGCTCATGACTCATGTTGGTGTCTGGTGAAGGGAGCCAAGTTCCTAAACGATGAAAATGCTTTTGAAATTAAAATATTTTATATCACGAGCATTTGACATGGTGTGGTATTAGTATATTGCATATGAGGGCATATGCATGATTTCTGCTTATTGAGCTTTAGCTCATATAGTTCATGCATTGTAGGTGATTCTGATGAAGCATGAAAGTGCTTGGTGCGGGACGTGGAGTTTCCAGGAGTTCATGTGGGTCTATATATATGGATGACGACCTGATGGGCTTTTATTTATGAGCTTTTCGCACCACCTTTTGACTCTGTTTTTGTTCAAGCATGAAACTTCCTTGAAGCTCACTGTTTGATTGTATATAAGCTTTTATTTTGTATGTTGTACTCTTTTGACTTCGGAGTACTTTTTCTTCCCTTAATATATTTATGTAAATTATGTGTGGAAGTAAATCTTATCCTTTCTCGAGTCTTCCAATACTTTCTATTCTATTTCGAAAAAAAAATACAAGTCACCCTCACATTATTAGTCTGTTCTTCTACATCCGTTTGAGGGTGCCACAGAGTCAAAAGGCCAAAAGAAACCGGCCAAGACAGAGAACATCAAGGTCACAAGATGAGAGGATATTAGTTGAAGTCTTCTATCCCAAAACTCATCGAAGGTACAGATCACAGGACTCAACTGTCAATCGAAAAGTTATAAGAAGTCCAAAGCTGATCAAGAGAACTAATTCTGAAGAATCTCTTAAAAATGGAAATCTAAAAGTGTGGCGGATGTGGATCCCGAAATACATGATTAACCTCTCAGGACCCGATATTATGCGGGTACCTAAAACCTGACTTATGTTTTGTAGGTAAAGAGCATCCTATCTAAGAAAAAGGTCAAAGATACTTAGTATCTGGATAGCGGGTGCTCAAAACATATGACCGGAGACAAGAATGATCTCGACGGTTATAAAGAGATTAAGGGACCACTAGTCACTTTTGGAGACAACTTAAAGAGCCGAACCATTAAAGAAGGGTTTGTGGTCAAAGGGAATGTAGTCATCAATGGTGTGTCATATGTTGAAGGATTGAAGCACAAGCTGCTAAGCATCAGCCAGCTTTGTGACAATAGGTACTCAGTTGACTTCAGCAACAGCTCGTGTGACATTAGAGACAAGTCAATTGGAGCCATACTCCTGAGTAGAGTAAGAAAGGGCAACATGTATGTTGTTGACTGGTCAACCGGCTATTCAGAAGCTTGCTTTCTCTCCATAGGATCAACTGAAGCAAGCTGGTTATGGTATCGACAACTGAATCATCTCAACTTCAAAGTAATCAATTACCTGGCTAAGAAAGAGCTAGTTGATGGCTTTCCAAAGAGATCTACAAGAAAACTGGGGTCTACGGACTATGCCAGAAAGGGAAGCAAGTGAAGTCGTCTTTCAAGAACAAAAGTCATCCTCAAGGAACAACTGACATTCTTTAGTTGCTACACGTGGGCCTGTTTGGACCAGTGAAGCTACCAACACCCAGAGGCAAGAAGTTTACTCTTGTAGTAGTAGATGACTACTCAAGATATACCTGGGTGGAGTTCTTGAGAAGTAAGGATGAGACTTTTGAAAAGCTATCAACATTGATCAGAAGATTGCAAACTGACAAAGGAAAATCAGTTTAAAGGATAAGATCTGACAATGGAACTGAATTTGTCAATCAGCAAATGATCAATTTTCTGAGTGAACTGGGAATCACTCATGAGCACTCAGCTACAAGGACTCCTTAACAGAATGGTGTAGCTAAAAGGAGAAATCGCACGCTAAAGGAGGCAGCTAGAGCAATGGTAGCAGATGCCAACATAGCTGAATGCTATTGGGCCGAGGCAGTCAACACAGCCTGCCATATACAGACCAGAAGTGCTATAGTCATCACTCATGACAAAACGCCCTACGAGCTATTCAAGGGTCGTAAGTCTTCTATCTCTTACTTTAAGGTATTTGGCTACAAATGTTACATTCACAACAATGGCAAATCCCAGCTGAAAGCTTTTAGTGCCAAAGCTGATGAGGGGATCTTTCTCAGCTATAATGCCCCTCATTTACAAGCTTACAGAGTGTTCAATAAGAGAACACTAGTTGTGGAAGTAACATGTCATGTGGTATTTGATGAGCATGCTGATGAGTATAGGAACAAGGAGAAAAATTGTACATCAGTACATGCATTGCCTAGTGAAAACTTGCTGGACTATGTTGATCACATTGTCCCAGAGTAGTTTGAAGGTTCACTAGAAGATGGCATTGAAACTGATTCTAGACCAGTTGAAGATAACTTGGTCAATGAGGACACAAATTGTGGTGAAACCTCAAACCCCATAACTGAAATAGGGGGAAGAATTAGTGCAGACGACAAACAAGTCGGAGCCAAGACAGCAGCTGATAGACCAACCGAAGCATCAGCTGATGGACCAGCCGAAGAATCAGCTAATGGACCAGTCGAAGGATCAGTTGAAGGAGCAGCTGAAGAACCAGCTGAAGGCGCAGCAGAAGCCACCATATCCAAATGGCTCCGAACCCATCCAGTCGACAAAATTGTTGGTGATCCTAGAAGCAGAGTTTAGACCCAAGGATCAACTGAGTATGCACTCTTCACATGCTTCATCTCTCATATGGAACCAGCCAACGTCAAGGAAGTGCTTGAAGATTCAGACTGGATTATTGCGATGCAAGAAGAGCTGAACCAGTTCAGAAGAAACAACGTGTGGTTTCTTATCGATAGGCTGAAAACCCAAAAAGTCATTGGGACTAAATGGGTCTTTTGCAACAAACTGGATGAACAAGGCGTGATCACAAGGAACAAGTCTAGACTGGTAGACAAGGGGTATTCTCAAATTGAAGGAATCGACTTTGATGAGACATTCACACCAGTTGCAAGATTGGAGACCATCAGATTGTTCCTCGCCTATGGAACTCACAACAATTTCACGGTCTTTCAAATGGATATGAAAAGCGCAGTCTTGCAAGGGATGATGAAGGAGGATGTGTATGTCGAGCAACCTCCAGGCTTCAAAATTGGAGATCAAGTCTACAAGCTGAAGAAAGCTCTATATGGCTTGAAGTAGGCGCCAAGAGCTTGGTATGAAACCCTTACAACATTCTTACTGAAGAATGGGTTTTAGAAAGGAGTCATCGATCATACTCTATTCATAATAGAACGATCAGCAGAGATCTTAATGGTCTAAATTTATGTGGATGACATAATTTTTGGATCAAAGAGTAAAGATCTCTGCACTCGATTCGCTCAACTGATGCAAAGAGAATTCGAGATGAGCATGATGAGAGAAATGACATTCTTCCTAGGACTCCAAGTGAAGTAGCTGGAAGAAGGAATATTTATCAATCAAGCTAAGTATACCAAAGAGTTTGTCAAGAAGTTCGGAACCGATAAGGGAAAACTCTCAATATTCCAATGAATACAACAGTGTAGCTGACCCTTGATGAAGATGGAGAATCAGTTAGCCAGATGCACTACAGAGGAATCATTAGATCTCTTCTCTACTTGACTGCGAGCCGACCAGACATCTTCTACTCAGTTGGACTGTGTGTAAGGTTCCAAGCCAATCTGAAGAAAAGTCATCTCGAAGTAGTGAAGAAGATCATAAAGTACCCCAAAGGAACCATAAATCTTGGGTTATGGTATCCCAAAGATGATAGCTTGAATCTTACTGGCTACTCAGACTCAGACTTAGCAGGATGCAAGATTGACAGAAAAAGCACCAGTGTAACATGTCAGTTTCTTAGGAACAAACAAATATCCTGGTTTAGCAAAAAGTAGCACTTAGTTGCCACGTCAACAACTGAAGCCGAGTATGTAGCTGCTGAAAGTTGTTGTGCTGAGATCTTGTGGATGAAGCAATAGCTAAAGGATTATAAGGTGGAGACTGAAGCAGTGTCAATCTACTGGGATAATAATAGTGCTATTGCAATATCCCAAAATCCAGTATTGCATTCAAGGACGAAGCACATTGATATCAGACGCCACTTCATTAGACATTACATCGAGAAGAAAGACATATGCATCAAATATGTCAACACCGAGAAGCAGATAGCCGATATCTTCACCAAGCCATTGCCAAAAGATAGATTTGTGGAGTTGTGCATCCAACTGGAATTGCTCGAGCTAGCTTCAAAGGATGATGATGATCAGCCAAGAGAAGAAGGACTAAACACAAGGAAGACTAAGAGCCTAATCAAGCGAAGCTGATTTAAGACTCTTTAGTTATTATCTTGTGATTCAGTGTATTTAAAATCCTCTTTTATAAAATAAAAATTATCTTCACAAAATAAATGACAAGTCAGCATTTATTTTAAATTTTTGACCGTTGCCAAAACAATGACATTTCTCACAGTCATTAAAAATCAATGATCCAAAAATGAAAATGGGCTATTTAATTCTTTCAACCAACAAAAATTTATGAGTCTTTCTCCTCACTCATAAATCCCTTTGCTCAAAAATTTCGAGAGAATACAAGAAGCACAATTCACATACTCTTTCAAAAAATCATGTTCCAAAAAGAATATTCTCTCTCTCTCTCTCTCTCCCTCTCTCCCTCTCTCAAAAAGCTTCAATTCAAAATCGGCCAAAATTTTGAAAAATGGCTGAATCATGTAAAGCTCTTACTTCCTTTAAAGAGCAAATGATGAGAGATAAATTTCTGGAAAGATAGAAATTTCAATTGATTCTAAAAGAATCAAACAACCCATTTCTTCTGGTCAACCTCCACAAGACTGGAATTCGGCATTACCTTGAAACTCCTCCAAGATTTTTTAGACAACACTTGGTAGGTGAGTTCTTGCTTCAAGCAAATGCCATTGCAGATTGGAAGGTTATACACTCAGTGATTCATGGAAATAAACTCCAAATCACAGAAAGAAAGATTGCAGAAATCTTTCAACTTTCCAGAAAGGGTTCCACGGTTCAAGATCTGAAAGATTCAGCTGAACCATACTAGAAAGAATGGCGCGCTTCAACTTGCACCAAGCAATTCAGTTTTACCACAGCTAAAACTGATCTAAAGCCCGAATATGGAGTCATACTCGATATCACGAACAAAATGATATTCGGCGCCATTGAAAGCTTGAGACAATTAACTCAAGAAAGATACAAGATAATGATACACCTTGTTGAAGGATTGGAAGCAAATTGGGTAGAGTTTGTATTCTCCCAATTGAAGCATCAAGTCATCAAAGCTGTCGACTCAAAGAAGACTGGAAATTTGAGTCCAAAGTAGGACTTGTTCTAAGAATGAGCAAGCTCCTGGAAGATATGTTGAATCTTCCAAATGATGATGCGCTACCAGTCGTCATCTCCGACTGGATTCCCAAGAATGGGAAATCACATCTTCAGTCACTCAAGAAGAAGAGGAGATCGAAAGCCAAAACTGGAAATAAAACTTCAAGCAGCTTAACTGTCAATGAAGTTCCTTCTCCACACTCCAAGAATGGATCGTTAGTTAACTTCAAGCCCTGCACTGATCCAGATGAGCTCATTCCATTTATCGAAATTCCTCATCCAAATTATGGAGCTGACTACTTCAGGAGAACTTGTTCTCCTCTCCAGCTGACTGAAGACAATATTTGCACTTTCTACAGTGGCAAATATGCAGTCAAGAGTGCACAGAAGGATGTAACAAATCTCCTTCTCACTCACTTCACCTATCTTTCCAAGCAAGACAATCAGTTGTTCAAACAACTGCACTGGTACTTCTACTGGTATAACTGGAGACATTCTATGTCAATCCAGTCACACTTCTTGCTAACTGCATTTCATGGCATGAGCTTTTAGCAATATGAAGAGACTTGGAGTATTAAATAGATTGGGGCTTCAAATCCATTTCCTCCAACTATTGTGCAAGTCCAACATATTATGAAGCATCGACTTGATAATAACATTCCAGCTGAGGCCATGCTAGCTGATGTTCGAGCCAGTTTTAGATCGCAAGGAGTTGCAACTGAAAAGCAGTTTCTCAACAATCCAGTCGATCGATGTTGCCTAAAATTGAATTTTGATCCTGATTCAATTCAGTCGGAAGAGGCATCCTTACAAGCTGCGGGTGCCACTGAAAAGATAGACCAAGATCTATCTCACACTGAAATTGTGGTGACCCCAAGGAGTTAACACCGTGGACACACAAGAGCCAATGACGATGAAGATACTGCCACGTCACCAGATCTTCTGTCCCGGAGCTATGCATGCAAAATTACTGCTTTATAAGCAGCGGAGAAGATGGAATAAAAAATAGAACTCTCAACACATTCCTTCTCTTTATCTTCTCATACTTATCCAAAGCTCCTTCTTTCTCATATCATCTGTCATCGTAAAATGGCTCTTCCATTTCACTCGATGAACATCAAGCTTCTTATAAAGAAGCTCAGAAAGGATAAGTATCTTGACCAAGAGTTTCTTCAAGCTTGGTTAGGTCCAGAGAAGACTAGCATGATCTTCAATCTATTAAAGACATATAGGCTCTTGTCATTCATGACAACTAAGCCCAAGAGGAAGTATCTCTCGTTTGTAGCTGAGTTCTACTACAATGCGGAGATCAAGCGAGACAACATAATGTTTGTTGTCCACAATTAGGTTATCATCATCGATAAAGATACATGAACTCGTGCTTCCTACAAAGTTGGAATTGTGGAATGGCTGAAAGGTTCCACACGTCGATCATGGAGACTTTTCAAATAATTTGAAAGATAGTCTCCCTCCAATAATGGTCCAGATCATGGATATTGTGATGCACACTCTGCTCAGCAGCATCACAAACGCACAGTTCAACGACAACACCGCTCACCTCATGGCCGCCATATATTATGGATGCAAGGCTGATTGCACATCCTTTATATTGGCTGAGCTTCGCATGCATGTGAAGCGTGCTGAGATCGATCTAATCTCTAGCATATTCAAAGCCAAGTTAGGATTTTCCAATCGACTCAGTCACGTCATCAAGGAGCAACTTGGAACAGTTCCTGGTGGATTGTACCTCACCAGAAGAGAGCTCCTTCTTATAGTTTACATCCATAGAAAACATCGTGGAGTAACTGGTCACCCTAGAAAGTCGAGACTTCAGCTGACGGAGGACCACAGCCCAGCTAAAGGAAATCAGCCGCTCATTAATGCTGAACCTCCAGCTGACGCAGATCAGTCTACGACTGACAGTGATTCTTTCACTTACACAAGTGATGAGTCCACTGCACCTATACCAGCGAGCCTCCCTACATCGTTGACCCATAAATTCTAGAAGAAGGCTTCAATGCAAATCTTGACCATCAGCGACAGAGCTGTTTTGGTCACATAGGGGATCTCAGCCCCTTTCTCTTCGAACATCTTCGAAGATATCTCCAGTATCACTTATGGAGATTTCAAGTGGATGATGCCACCATGCTACACATGGCAGACAAGCGACGCTACTCATATTGGATCGAGAAAGGATAATGGAGTAGGAGCTGGATGAACTATCCATTCAGTATACCTCCATCTATTTCAAAAATCATGGATTCCATGATTAAGAGGTTTCAAACCTCGGTGCAGCATAATGCACCCCTTCCAGACCATGAGCCCTCCAACTTATCCACAACTCCTCTTCAAGAGGATGCACTCTTCACCATCTTGGATGAGCCACTTCTCGAACTCGCATCAGCTTCTACTACTAGGCAAGATCCTTGCTCTCTACATGATCTTGACCAACTGATGCCGAATGAGGAGTTTTAGGCATGGCTGTCCACTTCTCTGTCTGCACTCCAAGCTCCCCATGTCATCGACAATTTGCTGGCCACTTCTTTCTCTCTTCTGCCACAATTGTCACTACCAACTCATGACTTCCATCAGCTCATCCTTTTGGATGATGCCAAAAAGGGGGAAGAGTATGCTGATGATGGAAAAGCATATGGAAAAGCAATTGATGGAAACTGGAAAGGTCGTCTAACTCTTTGGGATAAGATCCAAAGAGAGGTACGACTTCAGAGGGAAGCTACCTTTCAAGGAAAAGCTACTCATGATGGGGAAGTCCAATTTGAGCAATGGCAAGCTCAAAACTTCTTTTGGACTTGGGAAAATGCCCAGCTGGAGCAACAACAAGAATGGGGTATCCACTGTATACCGAGCATCTCTCCCTGTAAGTATGAAAAGGGAGAATTGAGCAAAAGAAGAAGGAACTGAGTGGTGAACAGTTCCAACTGAAGAAAGAAGTTAAGAATATCAGTTCTTGATATTCTCTCTCTGTTACTTGCTTAAATTTCTTCATCTTCTTTGCTCAATTAGTTTCTAAACATGCTCTTTGTTAATAATATAAATTTATTCTGATCATGCTGATATGCCTTTCTGAATAGCTTAAAGCTTTCTATGTGCTCTGATAAATGAACAAAATTTGCATGATAATCAGAATTGAGCTGCTTTAGAACTTAAATATTTAAAGCTTTTTCGAGCTGTGCAAATGAGTATTAAAATATCTTAACGGCACTTAAGCTGCAACTTTTGTCAGCAA
Source organism: Perilla frutescens (assembly GCA_026008535.1). Classification (NCBI taxonomy): domain Eukaryota; kingdom Viridiplantae; phylum Streptophyta; class Magnoliopsida; order Lamiales; family Lamiaceae; genus Perilla; species Perilla frutescens. The sequence goes on from BRKX01000019.1 coordinate 40,136,665, forward strand.
AAACCATGATGCCTGAAAGATAAAACTCGTTAAGCTCAAATTTTATTTTTTAAAGCTCTGATACTCATCTAATTCTCAATGCTCTGATAATTATGTCAAAGCTTTGATACTCATGAATGTCAAACTTATAAGCTCTTAAAAGCTATAAGTATCTAAGACTGTTCTTAAGAGCATGGTCTGATATTACCTCTGATACCAAATACTGATACAAGCTCAGATGTTCATTCATGAAAGATAACCTCATGCAGTTTTCCATCATCAAAAAGGGGAAAATTGTTGGAAAAATTGTTGGAAAAGTCCCAACTGATGGTTTTGATGAAATGTTAAAACATATGTGATGATTTAATGAATAGCTGCAGGTTATTTGAAGCTGGAAATCAGGGATACTGACCAAGTAAGACTTCAGACAACAGTCTAGCAGAAACGAGAGTCAGCTGTTTTGAAGAATGGTCAACCAGCTTAAGAGGATGCCTCGATTAGACCAGTCAGAGTCAACTCTTCAAAGCTTAAGGAAAGTTATAGGGGGAAGAGACTTTAGAGACTGGTAGGCATCCACATATAAGTAACCATCAGTCTAGCTGAAGGCCGAGAAAGACTGATGAGAGCAGAGCCAGCTTGAAAAGCTGAAACTGAATGATCAAATATCAGTCAATTATAATAAGCCAACCCTAAAACTAATCAAAGATCAGTTAGCTGGAAGAAAGCTCAAAAAGCTTTGAGCCAATACTGAACTAACCTAAGATCAGTTCAAAGAAAGGAAAGCTCAAACAAGCAGCCGACTGGAAATCCAGGACTGAAAAGCTCACAAAAGCTAAGCAACTAAAGACCAAGTCAGCTATACTGGATCATCCCAAAAATGAAGCTTAAGGCGGCTAAGGAACTACCAACTGGATAAATCTTAGAGCTGAAAACCGAGATAGCTGAGAGGCCATCAGCTGAATGTCCAAAACTGGTAGCTGAAATATCTGCTCTCTCTGACAAGCAGTCAATGAAGATCCTGACATGAAATCTTGGAAAGATCCTGATGATCTTTGAGCAGAAGTCATTAAAGTCAAACGGCTAGTTCATTTAAACCTTCAAATAGCTACAGGCATTAAACTGCCGCCGGTGAATTCAACAGATTCATCAATCACAACGGTCAAAAGATCACTCATCTAAACTGACATAGACTCGCACCAGAACCAACACTTGGTCTCATCTAAATCAGTTCCTACTACATCCACAGAACTTTGGACTAGTCAAAAGCCCAGTCTAGGCCATGTTCAGATTTGGGGTAGCCCAGTACAAGTGCTGGATAAGGAAGCTGACAAGTTGGCGCCTCATACGGATGTTTAGCTGTTTGTCGGGTATCCAAGGGGAACGAAAGGTATTTTATTCTATAGTCCTAAGGATTAGAAGGTCATTCTGACCACTAACGCCTGATTCTTAGAAGAAGACTATGTAATTAATCACAAACCTAGGAGCGTGATTGTTCTTGAGAAACTTCGAGGAGGGAATTTGAATCCTACACCATCTGTACCAGAAGAGGTACCACCAATTACTGGATAATGGGTCATAGATATACAGAAAATGCCTTATCACAGTGGGAGAGTTGTACGCCAACCTGAAACATTCATTGGTTTGGGCGAATTTTCGGATTTCCCATAAGGACTGAATGAATTAGATCTCAGAACCTATAATGAAGCAGTTCAAGACAAAGATGCAGATTCTTGAAAATCTGCAATGGAGTTTGATATTGGATCTATGGATCTTTGCACAGTTTGTATGTCAAAGATTGCTAAATATGAGAATGATTTGAGTCAACTCTTTAATTTAGTAATAATATTCTCTTATTTCTCCTATTCTATTTTAATATGATCAATTCTATGATACATTTTCCCAAGTAAGGATTTTGTAATTTTTGGTAACTAAAGAACTCTAATTCTTAGTATAAATGGATTTATACTTTTCTAAACCCTATTTTACCAACCACATTTCCAAACGGAGGAAATTGCACTTTTATTCCCACGGGACATCTTATTGTTTGGAAATGGTCCCAATACTCTCACTTTTGACCCTAAATCGAAAAAATTACGGAGAAGTGACCCCGTAGGAATATATTTTACAGTTTTAGTCCCAATATTTTAACAGCCCGTCAAATATTAATGGGAGTCTTGCACATGATTAGCACATGACTGCCCAATTCTGAAATTAAACATTCATTTTGTAAAAATCCCCAATTCCATAAAAAGAACCCTACATCGCGAGCTACTTGAAAAAGAAAAATAGGGCATACATTCATCCACGAAAAACAGAAGAACAACCACAAAAAATCTTGAACTCTCCAGCAAAAATTACGTGATGATACGAAGAAAACATCTTCTGCCTTTACCACACCCGGATTACCGTAAGTGTTTAGAATTTCAACCTTTAATTAATTTTTATGAAAATTTCATCTTGATGAACAAGATGTGGATGTTACAAAGCAGAATGTCCAACCTATGATTGTAGACAGTGGGAATTATCCGGAATACCCTGCAAGCATGCCATTAGTGCAATATGTGCGGGAAGATGTAATCCAGAAGACTATGTCCACACATGCTATTCAGTTAACAGTTACACAGCAGTTTATTCTCATGCTATATCTCCAATGAATGGAGAAGAATTATGGTAGAAGATAGGCTATATCCCACCACTTCCACCTAATTTTGCTAGAAAGAAGAAAGGTAGGCCTCAAACAGAAAGAATATTTGATGCAAATGAAGAACCAAAGAAGAAGAAGAGGCACGACAGTAATCTTCAGAAAATGGCAAAACAAAAATTCAAAGTCACTTACCAATTTTGTGGAGAAGAGGGACACAACCGGCTTGGATGCCAATTGAGAAAAAATGTGAGTATTTACATAGTTATTCTTAATATTTAAACTATGCAAGTATCTTTAATTTTTTATATATATGGTCATTAGGAAAATGTCAATTCTGAAATAGCAAAACCTGGAGTAGAGGAGGAAAGAAGGCAACATGAAATTGTGCAGGAAACACAACCTGAAATTGTGGAAATAACACAGCCAGAAGTGGAGGAAACAACATAGCCTAAGTTGATGTAATAACACAAATAGACTATCCTACTTTGACACAAGAAGATCAAGACGTTGAGATGATGGACTCTCGCAAGCAATTTGTAAGTTATATGCAAATCTTAGTTTTCTCAGTTGCAACCTTTTTATTTTTACTGTAAATCTTATTTTTCTAAGTTGCTTCGCTACTTTTCTTACAGTTTGGATTTTCTTAATTTTTTCTCAGCAAGAATTTTGGTTTTCTCAGAATTATTTGGTGTTGATTATATGCAAATTAATATCTTAAATTTGTTGCTTCCAGAATTGAGTTTGAATCCCTCTAGTTCTCACAGACTTGGTGTTAACTATGCTGACATTTTTTGTATGTAATACAACAACAGTAGTACTATAATGAATATTTAAATATAAAATATTAAGTTTCTGGCAATCATACTATTGTTCATAACTCTTTAGCCGAACTAGCATAATTTCTAGTTTTCCACATTGGAATTTTGGATCAGTGTTAGATATGGTCATCTATCAATTTTCTAAATATTTAAGCTCTAGTGATACTGCTGCTTTTAATTTTTAGCCATGTTATTCCTTTTAATCTCTACTACTACTGTTGTTGCTACTAATTTTTAGGATCTTTTATTCTATATTTAATCTTCGCTACTACTAATTTTGTAATCATGTTTCTTTGGTTTTATAGGTGAGTAATGTACATTCTCGTTCCACCAACAAACCAACAACTGTTCTGGAAAGAAAAATGCTTGTAAGTTAATGTGGTATTTTATTTTTTATGTTAACTGTACATCAGTTTACTATATTACTTATCTATTTCTAGGCAAGGAAAAGAGCTGAGCTTGCTAGCAAGGATCCAAGAGAGTATGTGAGTCAAGAGATGTCAGTACCTTATTCCATTTCCAATTCAATCCAAGCCACACAACCAAAACAGATAGGAGTTCAAATTAGGGCTCCTCCTCCAATGAGTTTCCATCCACAACATTTTATTGGAGCTCCTTCGGGTGTTGTTGGTGCAAAAAAGGGTAAAGATGGAGAATCCATGAGAGTGTTCACAGAAGGAGGTCAAAGATTTGTAACATTATCTAGTTTGAGAGCTACATCACATGCTAGAAGAGGTGAAGGTGCTCATGTTACTGGTCCTAGTCTTACTAGTAATGTTTAATTTCAATGTTTGGGAATATTTTGGTCTTGCTTCAGAGCTACTTTTTGCTTGTTTTTGGACAATTAAACTATGAATTGTCTCATTTTGAAATCTCTGAAATGAAACCGTAAACTAAAATGGTGCATTTGGAAACAAACTGAAATGATGATGTAATTGGTTTCAAACTGAAATGATGCAATTTGAAACATATTATGGAATATTTGTTGCTTTCTTTGATTGAAGATGAAGCAGACATTTGGTGATTTTTTTTTTTTTTGGTTTGCACAACTTTTTTCTTGTTTCTTTGGTTTGCTTATTGTGTTGATTAAGTAGGTATACATAAGTAAGTTTTGTGGTAGTTTTTCCCTCCGAAGTGGTTTAATTTTGCCCCTCAAATTGGTTGAACTTTTCTCTCCACATCAATAATTCATTTGGGACCAAAAGTGCAGCAACCTATCAGACCAAAAATGCAGCTCAATTTAACAGAAAAAGTGACAGTGGGACCATTTTTGCATTTAAAAATTCATTTGGGGTCAAAAGTGAGTATTGGGACCATTTCCAAACGATATGATGTCCTGTGGAACCAAAAGTGCAATTTCCACTTTCTAGACGACAATTCAAGAAAACACCTAATCTCAAAGTTTACGTTTGATTTCAAACAAGAAGTAAAGTTTTGTAAACTCTTGAGTTTCATAGTTATACGCTTTCATATGGTCTGGCAAAAAGCAATAATGATAAAGTAAAAATGTATCTACGAGTTTCTCATGTGACTACTATTTCTTTTAAACATGAAAAATTTATACATTTTTATTGATAATTAAAAGACTAGATCATGCATTTCTGATAATCAATCTCATGCGAATCGTAGAAACATTGATGGTGATGGATTGCATTTTTTTTATAACTTTAACTTTAGTTTTAGTAGGTTATTGAATTGGTTAATGAGGCTCTAAGGTTAATCGGTCTTTTTTTTTAATAACTACTATTAAGTTAACAAGGTCAGAGAAGAGGACAATTGCTTGGGAAGATATAATAATAATGTAATAAGCCATCTCAGTGTAGGATAATAAATATAATTAAATGGATTGAAGATATTCTTAGTTTAAATTTGATATTTCATATATATAATAATAACTATACTTATACAATTCACATATACGCGGCATATAGGTTGGCAAATTTTGCTAGTTACAGGTTTAATTTTGGTCCATAGTATTAAACTAGATGTGATTTATTTTTATTAATTATAATTTCAGAATACTAGTTGGTTGATAACTATATTATAAATTTTAGATAGTAAAGTATGCGTTTAATGGGGATCTTATTTTATTCCTGAATAGAAACTTTCTATCAAAATGTTATAATATATGCAAAGGTACGTTTTGGTTTCTTAAATAATATTTTTTATAAGTAGTTAGTTGGTAATTGGCAAATGAAGGTTATACAGTGGGCTCTATGATTAATAATCTTTTAATGAGGAAAAATTGGATAATGAGTTTAAGATTTCACGTGGATTACTAATGATTAATAATCTTTTAATGAGGAAAAGTGTTGGTGGTCTTAAATTAATTTAGTTATGCCATTAACTACCGGCAAAATTCTTTTCGGTGGACTGTTAATGGTATGTAAGTTTTAATTGAGATTATTTGGTATCGATAGGTGTGACGCAATTTGAAACCTTGTCCGGCGTGTGATATTTAATTTGTGGTTATGTTTACAAGCTCTATTTATTGAGATGGGTAATGAGTAACCAAAATAAAGTTTTATTTGTGTGTGAGTAATCAATTTAAAGCTATGTTTGTGAGTGGGTAATGGTATTTAAAGTTTGTGTAAGTGGGTAACTAATTTAAATTATGTTTGTGAGTGAGTAAATGTATTTAAAATATATTTTAAGTGGGTAATTTATTAAAAAAGTATGCTCTTAAGTGGATAAATATATTGAAAGATACGCCTTTAAGTGTGTGATTTTGTTTAAAATTATTAATGCTTCGAAATTGTGTTTAAAATGGATGGGTCATTGATTATCCTTGAATATAAGATATGTTTGGAAATATTTTATTGTCCAATATAAATTGTCATTCATGCTTTGTGGTGGAATATTTATATGATTAAATATGTCATGTGTACAGTCAATGTATGAGCCTATTACTCTTCATTCGTTATGTCGAATGATATGCTTTGAGATTCCTCCTTCCTGATGTGGAATAATTATTCCTTAGTAATGTTGAATGTTATATTTGTAATTCTTCCTTCGTGATGTGAAATTATGGATGAGTTATACCACCATTCCGCAGTTTAATTTATTGTTGGATAAGGAAAAGAAAAACAAGGATTTTAATCATATCCCATATATCCCTCTTACTGAGTACGATTTATAAATACTCACCCCATATTTTAAAATATTTTTCAGATCAGTGAGTTTGGAGCTGCGAGAAGAAGGAAATATGGTAGTCTTGGTCAAATGTTTTTAATTGTCAAAAATAAGAATTTGACTTTATTGCTCTTAATTAACATAGTAACCTTTGGTTGTTCCCTTTGAGTGGGACATTTTAGCTAGAAATTGGTAGAGGTGTTTTATGGATTTATTTATGTTATCATTTGGGATTTAATTATCAGATTAATTACGATTTTATTATTCTGCTATTTAAAAAAAATACTTGAGATATTATTGTCAAAATTATTATATTCAACATTAAATAAATAAGAAAGAATAATATTTTAAATTATTAAATTTAGGGTGTTACAAACGTGAAGTTCTAAGAAGTTAGTTTGTCTAGCCTAAAGCCGTTTTGTATAGGTTGTTGCTAAAGATTCGTGACCTTACGGTTGCGAGAGAAAGTGTGGGAATTTGGGACATAGGTAGCTCTTATGTGTTTTAATTTCATTGAAGAAAGGGTAGCGTTTGAAAAGATGTTCAAGTTGGAGATCCTATTGTGCAAGTCTTTTGTCGAAACTAACTTTGAATGAGTGGATTAGTCTGTATAGGACAAGTCCTCCCAGAGTAGGTGTGTTTACCGAACTAAGTTAACATACAGGGTGTCATTTATGTTTTCTTTATTTATGTTCTTATTCTTTACTGGATCATATAATTGAACCATAAAGAACAATACAATATACAATTAATACATATAAGGTTTTCTCACTATTTATTAAAAAATCAACAATAATAGAAACTTACCATAAAACTAAAAACTAAAACTATATAATTATTTTTTCCGATTTGTTTTATAACCGATACTTTTTAAAAATACACGTGTTACTTTTGAACTTTTTAGTAATACTAAATAGTATTACAGTTGATATTAATTTTTCACTTTCTTTTGCGAGTTCATCGGTCAGCGTATTAATCGTCAAATGGTTTAACGCTAAAAATAAAAAAGAGAAAATTGAAGTGGAAACGACATGATTTAACGCCTGAAGGCTGCGTTTTGAAGCAAACTCCGTAATTATGTGTCGTGTTTTTAACACGGTAGAATACGTAATTAATATCATAATGGCCACGGCAACAACCAATATTACATGTTTTCCGTAATCCGTGGGTTTTTAAAATGGGTGTTTAAATTTTTACGGAAAAATGTAAATTGGTCAACAGGTTAAATAGTTAGACTACTATTGCTTTCATTATTCATTTATTTTTACAAGAAGCTGATAATTATGCACGTATCGCCGGCCTCACATAGATACTAATAATTATAATATTTATCAAGACAAAACTAGTTATAATATTACATCTCTATCTAAGTGCTGACGAGGAAAACCCATGTGGCACCAAGTACAATTACTGGGAAGGTTCGCTTTCAACTTATCGGTTACTACTAAACAACAAGGCACTGCTAAACTCACATGATACCAGCCAATTAATTAACCACAATATTATTATTATTATTATTATTATTATTATTATTATTATTATTATTATTATTATTATTATGCAACTGGGGAAAAATTTTAATATGAAGTTAATCTGTATTGAATATTCTAGATTTTGAGAAAGGATTTTAAGTCATAGATTGTAAAGTCTAGAAACCTCTCGCCATTAGTATAGCGTCAATTCATATCCAGAAAACGGACATATTTATAAATGTTTCTCAAGTAGTATTTCACTATCAAAATTGCTAATTTTTTTTATTTAATTTTTTCTCTAGTTTTAATTTATTATATGTTTGATTTATGTTAAAAATTATTAATTAGTGTTGATTTTTCTCAATTAAAGTTTATAATTGTTTTTATAATTTAAGCTTCAGGTTTAGGTGATAATTGATTATTTGTGTTTATTATTTCATAATTAGGATTTCACCTTTTTAATTTGATTTTTTTGTTGATAAATATTTAATATGCTCCATAAATTTAAAACCTTAATAAATTTAAAATTTAAAATACCAAACTTCAATAAATGAAAATTTGTAGCTATAGCTAAACCTTGGAATTAATTATACTAATTTATATCGTTAAATTAATTGTCATTATTCTTGTTTAATGAAGCCTCTATATAAAGGCTCACGCAAGCTAATAGTTCCCCCACAATACAAAAACTATTTGATAGAATGACAATATCAAAAATGAACATGTTATTAGTTCTTCTCCTCTCATGTTTACATTATCTTCACTACTCTGCAGCTGATCCAAACCCTAACGCAACAAAGTTCATCGAAGCCGAATGTCGAGCTACTCTTTACCCAGTTCTCTGCATCCAATCTCTCCGCAGCTACTCCAGCATAGTCCAAAACAGCCCAAAGCAGCTGGCTCGAGTGGCTCTATCAGCGAGCTTGTCGCGTGCTCAATCCGTGTCTAGCTTCATCTCCAAGGTAGCTCGGATGAGAGGCTTGAAGGAGATAGAATACGTTGCGGTAAAAGATTGCGTAGCAAACATGGGTAGCACAGTTGATCAGCTCAGTCGGTCCGTCAAGGAGGTCGGTGCGATGAAACATGATGAGCTCAACTGGCATCAAAGCAACATCGAGTCGTGGGTGGGAGCTGCTATCACCTTCCAACAAACGTGTCTTGATGGATTTTCGTCTCCTATCATGGATGGAAGTATTAAAATTGCTGTAAGTAAAAGGATCTTAGATTGTTCACACGTTACCAGCAATGCACTTGTGTTGATCCATCGCTATGCTAAAGGTGGAGCCTCAGCTGGGACTCATGGGAGTAGGAGTACCAACTTGCCTTGACGATTCAGACATAAACTATATGTACTTGTGTATAGTAAGATGCTTGCCGCCAAAATTGTAGATGTATCATATATTTCGTGTATTACTTTTTTCTTTTTTAGTTGACTCTAAAAACTGTAGAAATATAATAGATTCTCTGTTGCTCTAATCTTTTCGTTATTCGTAGGACGGTAGAAGTGGAGGTCCATTAAGCACTACCACTTATAAGTCGATCAATAACTTACATCAAGTACGTAAACGCACATAACAATAGTTTAATTAAAGTTGTTGACTAGTGCTTTGGGAAACCTTTGTTAGAAGTTGTGTTTAGTAGAGAAAATTGCATTTTTTTGTCCCGTAGGACATGGTTCCATTAGAAAATAATCCCAATTAATATTTTCAATTTTGGTCTTAAAAGGAAAAAAATTAAGCATAAATGGTTATACTGTAACTTTTTCAAATAAAATGATATTCACTTTTAGTTCCACAAAAAATGCATTTTTGACCACAAACAAATATTTACTTCCACTCCCATAAATTTGCACTGCTAACAAAAAAAAAAATGTTTCAAATATCTTCAAAAACATAAAAAATAAAATATGGTTGCATTATCTTCAAAGTTCAGGCATAGAAAACATAAAAAAATATACTTGCTTCATCTTCAAAGTTCAAACAGACAAATGTTAGTCAAAACAATGAAGGAATTTTTGAAGTTTTGATGAAATGTCACAAACTAACGAAAATTATAAGCAGGAGAGCTGAACTAAACTCAGTCAACTGAACTAAAGGCAGAACTGAACTGGAGTACTAAAGGCACCAACTGAGTCCGTCTAAGAACTGAACTAAAGTGAAGATCACCAAACAAGTTCGCCGCAAAACTGAACTGAAGACTTGTGCAAAGCTAAGCTGAGCTTTCCAAACTAAAGGATGCCGACTGAACCGCAACAAGTGACAGAGATTCTAACACGGCAAATCATCAGACATAAATCCTGGACATTCTGACTTAACCAACGGTCTCCTTCACCAACCCACTTTGATCTACAAAGGGCATTAAACTTAAAATGACTAACGGTCATTGTTAAAAAAACTATCAAGGATTTTTCTGACAAGAGGTTTTGATGAGATTTCGAAATATGTCAAAATATGCAAACAACTTTGAAAAACTGAAAGGAAGTCAAGCAGAAAACTAAGGATGATCATCTAAAAAAAATCGAGCTATCAAAGCTAAAAGAAATGATCAATCCAAATGAGAAAGAAAAGAAAAGAGAGAAAAGAAAAGAGATAGAAAAGAAAGAGAAAAGAGAGAAACCAGCTAAGAACTGAGAAAAGAAAAGAGAGAAAAAGAAAAATCCACCCACAAAGGGCTTTAAAAAAGGAAACTGTAGCTTGCTAGATCAGTTAGCAAGGTAAAACTGAAAGTTGCAGGTACCTTCAAGAGAAGTACCAAATGTCATCAGTCTGCAGTTATGAACTGAAGAAGGCACCAGCTCAGAAGTGCCCATTTCCAGCTGAACAAGAATACCAGCTGAAGCTATCAGCTGAAGGTACCAGTTCAGATGTGCCCAACACCAGCTGAAGAAGAGTTCCAGCTGAAGGAAAGTTACAGCTGAAGGAGAATACCAGCTGAAGAAGAGGTCAAGTCAGAACTGAAGGATATGCCAGTTCAAAGACCATTCCCGGCTGAAGAATACCAGTTGAAGAACACATCAGTCTGAACGGATGAACATGCCAATTCATGATGATACCAACTAAAGAAGTCCACCAGATAAAGAAAGGACAATACCAGCTGAAGGATAGTACCAGCTGAAGAAGAGGTCAAGTCAGAACTGAAGGATATGTCAGTTTAAAGACCATTCCCGGCTGAAGAATACCAGTTAAAGAACACACCAGTCTGAACTGATGAACATGTCAATTCATGATGATACCAACTGAAGAAGTTCACCAGCCAAAGAGAGGACAATACCAGCTGAAGGATAATACCAGCTGAATACCACATCACTTTGAGCTCAACGAAATACCCGCTCAAGAAGTTCCAGCTGAAGATTGAAGTCCCAGCTGAAGAAGTACCAATTCAACGAATACCAGCTGAAGACGCATCAATTTTGAAATCCAACTGATAAAGCACCAGCAACCGAACTGAAGACCAGTCCAAGGAAGTTCCAGCTGAAGGGATACAAATCCAAAATGCCAGCAGAAGAACACTGGTTCAAACTACCAGCTGAAGCAAATCAAACTGGAGCTCAGAGGCATCAAGCCTAAGTCCAGAACTGCCAGCTGAAGATGATTTTGACTGAAGCTTTCCAAATTGCCAAGCGAAGCGCAGAACTGACAGATGGGGAACTGAAGATTCCAACTACCAGACAAAGCTCAGAACTAAAGATCAAGACAGACACCGCAACAGAAATTCAAATTTCAGATAAGCCAAAGAAGATCTTGAAGTTAATGCAACCGAGATCTTAGAACACAAGCTCGTCAGAAGAGAAAAGGCTACTTAATAGCTATCTTTAAATGAAAGCCCCTCAACGGCTTTATTATTTATGATCACACAGTGATCATCAATGGTCACCAGCCACTCATGTATAAAAGGTGAGCAACCTAGAAGGTGACCTTTGACTTTTGGCACCAGATTTCTGAGAGAACTTTAGCTAAGACTTTCTGTGAAGACGTTTGCCAAAGGACTAAAGCCTCGCGCTCAAAATTCAGAAGAAGCAAAAGTCCAACTGAAGAGAATGAGTCAAATCGCTTATCAAGCTAATTGTTGATGATTTCCAGCTAGAGTAAATATCTCTGTTCAAGCCCTACAAAGATCAACTACACAGCTCAAGCCGCAGAAGCGCAAATGAGCACATCAGTTGATACCAGTTTTAAGATTGTATTCTTGAAGATTGAAAGAGATCTAAAACCTTGTAAAGATGGACAATAGCACCTAAAGTTTTAGTGAGCAGTTGAGATCAGTAAGTGTGAGTTGTTGACCCAAAAATCGGTTGAAGAGGCTACTTGCGTTAGTTCGTCGCTTCCGGGACAACAACAGTTGGAAAGGACTCTGTGACTAGTAAATTTGTCGATCGCTAGGTCCAACACCTGTCTTCACTGTGTAACTGTAATAAAGGAACTTTACACTTGCATAGTAAATTTCCCTTCTGCGGAAGGAAGAGAGGACATAGAAGTTGAGCTTTGAACCTCTATAAACTGCTTGTGTGCGCTGCTTTATTTTTTAATTTCAGTTGCATGTTTTGAACTGCACACCTCAAGCACACACACAGCACTCCGAGCTAGCATATCATCTTAACTGATCTCCTAAAGAGCACGGATAACTTAGCGAGTCAAAACGGGCCCTAAATATTTGCATCTATCGTTCTGTTTTTGGATCAGTTTATTCATCCCCCCTCTAAACTGATTCTGACTTATCTCGGGACCAACAAGTGGTATTAGAGCGGTTGATTCAAAAGATCAGCCGTTTCTGTAGATCAACTGAATCAAATCTTATTATCTGTGTTAATCTGCCAGGTATGGAAAACCATGAGCTACCTATTTGTTCAGTTGAGAACTATGATAACTGGAGTAGAAGAATGAAGGCGCATCTCTGCTCAGTCCATGAGAACATGTGGGAAGTTATCGATGAAGGTCCAATCACAATTTTGATGGGTAATGAAGCCCACATTGCTGATGTTAACCAAACAGCAAGGATCTCAAAGCCAACTGATCATCTTCTCACCAGTGAAGAGAAGAAGTTGAAGAACCTAGAGTTCATGGCCCAAGCCGCACTATTCCAAACTCTAGATGAAGACTGCATAAAGGACACAAAGAATTGTGGCACCGCCAAGGAGATATGGGACTCACTTGCAGATCTGTGCAAAGAGTCTGAGGCCATCAAAGGAAACAAGCTCCAACTGGTGGTGGATAAATATGAGTCCTTCAAGATGCACTCAGATGAAACCATCTCAAGCCTTGAGATAAGATTTCTCGGTATCATCAGTGAGATGAACAATCTGGGTAGAACATTTCCCAATAGTGAGATGAACTCCAAAATCTTGGACAATCTCACAGAAGAATGGGATATGAAGGTGATTGCTATAAAAGAGTCAAGAGACTTGAACAACATTACCCTAAGAGAACCTTTCGGTTCTCTCAAGGTTCACCATTATAGCCTAAACAAAAAAAGAGAGGCATCCACATCATCATCAGCCCAGGATCCAGCCTTCTATGGTGAAAGAAATCGGTTTAAAGAAACTCAAGGAAGGAATACCTTCCAGCCAAGAAGTTCTCAAGTCAGAGAACAATCAAGAGGCTCAACTGATCAAATGAGAGCAGCAGTGGAGAAGAAGAAGAGCCTGACTGAAGACATCAATAACCATATCTGGTCAGTTGCCAAGCTGCTCGCGAAGCTCAAAAGGATCAGAGATCAACCATCAATTATGCTTCAAACTAATAAGTAGCCCAGAAGTGAGAGAAACCAACCGTCTGCTGAACAACCCAGGGCAGCCAACAGAAGCATCGGAGAATGCTTCCATTGCCACAAGCAAGGACACCACATATATGAGTGTCCAGAGCTCCTTGAAGATAAGAAGGCTAAGGTGAAAAGAAGCTTTTTCAAGAGAAAAGTTATGATGGCCAACACAGATAATGTCATGCTGGATTACTCAGATTATGCATCGGGAATCGACTTCAACGGCTACAACTCTGAAGATGAGGCTTTGTTCTGCCTTATGGCTGACAACGAAGAAGAGATTAGCACAAGCGATTCCTTAACCTCTTTTTATCACATTCATGAAACTTTAATTTCTCGAAATGAGTTAAATGAACAATTAAGAATGCTAGAAGATCAGTTGTCTGCAATATCATGTATGCATCTGCAACTGAAGGAAGAAAATGATGACCTACGAGATGAGTTCAAAAGACTGAGAAGTGATCATGTTAGAACTGAATCACTTGGAGCTTAGTCTTCTGAATGTGAAAAGTCAAAACAAACAATTGATGAGCTAAGAGCTGAGAACAAGAGGTTCAGGCAGGAGATCTAGGAGAGAGATAGGATATATCTCTCAAATTCAAAAGGGCATCTCAAACTCTCGATGAGATTCTAAGCCATCAAAGAGTTGAAACTAGTAGTCCGAGGTTAGGATATAACAGGTACGCTACGACTGAGAAAGGAAAGGCAGTTGCTCAAACTAGTCAAGAAGGAACCCTTCCTGTTTTGTCAGACCTGCACCAACCCAACCAGTTGAAGAGACCAGAGACAAGGGAACTAAGAACATTCCTACAAATCAGCCGAAGAGGTCCAGTCAATCCTCCCAACTGAAAGGCTCAATTCAGTTATCAGTTCAGCAGAAGAAGCCATCTCAAAGAAGGCCACATGCTCAAAATAGGCAATTGGCATATCAGAAGATGCCACCAGCTCAACAAGGTATCCATCCTATCAGCAAAGGTCATCAGTTCAGCCAAGACCTCCACCTCATCAGAGACAGTCAGTTCAACAAAATTCATCATTCTTTCCAAGGCCCAAAGCTCATAATAGGCCTATGGTGAACAGAACTGACCGGCCAACTGGAGTAAAGAGAAATACTCAGTTTGGACCGTAGTCTCATCAAGATAGAGCATCAGTTCAGTTCAGAACTGCACCGCCAGCCTATCTTTATAGATATCCAGCAACTCAACCTCGAAGAAATGTTCACTCAAGGAGAAACGTGCATACAAGGCTATATCGGGCACGTCAACACACTCCTATTCCCTTGGAGAAGTTCACTCTATCAGACTTTGCAACTCAGTTCAGCGAGTACTTGGATTCAAGGAATGAACTAAGAAAAAACACCAACAACAACTGGTTTGCCAACTGGCCATACAGCAAGAGCGATAGAGCTCATGAAATTGAAAGAAATTAGCCACAGAGAAGAGCTAGACAAGCTCAAGATCAGAGAGTTATGATCGAAGTTTTCCATCCTACTAACTCTCGACACAGGTATAAGTCAAATGTCTGAAAACTGAAAGGATAGTGAAACTGATTAGATGATCAAAGTCTGAAAACTCTCTACCTTCAATTAAGCCAAAAGTTTAGCAAATTTGGATCCCTAAACACCTGATTAGAAAAGAAGGACTTAATATCATGTTGGTTCCTAAAAACTAATCGTCTCTCCTGTAGGAAAAGGGCATCCTATAGAAGAAAAGGACCAAGGAGGTTTGGTACCTAGATAGCGGGTGCTCAAAACACATGATGGGAGATAAAGAGGATATAGAAGGTTACAAGAAAGTTAAAGGACCGTTAGTCACATTCGGAGACAACTCTAGAAGCCAAACCATTGGAGAAGGGTTCATGATCAAAGGAAAGGTGGTAGTCAATGGAGTCTCCCACGTGGAAGGACTGAAGCATAAATTGCTCAGCATCAGTCAATTATGTGACAATGGATATACCGTTGATTTCAGTCGAAACTCATGTGACATCAAAGATAAGTTAATTGGAGCAATCCTCCTAACTGGTGTAAGAAGAGGCAACATGCATGTTGTTGACTGGTCAACTGGATATGGAAAAGCTTACTTTCTCTCGAAAGGCTCAACAGAAGAAAGTTAGCTATGGCATCGACGACTCAATCATCTCAACTTCAGAACCATTAATTATCTAGCTAAGAAGGAGATAGTAGATGGGCTTCCCAAGGAGATATTCAAGAAAACTGGCGTCTACGGACCATGCCAAAAAGAGAAGCAAGTGAAGTCATCATTGATGAACAGAAGTCATCCTCCAGGGACAACTGCTCCCCTCTAACTGCTATACATGGATCTATTTGGGCCGGTCAGACCATCAAGGCCCAAAGAAAAAAGATTCACTCTGGTAGTATTTGATGACTTCTCAAGATACACATGGGTAGAGTTTCTCAGAAGCAAGTATAAAACCTACACCTAGCTATCAGCGATGATCAGAAGGTTGCAAACTGAAAGAGAAAGATCAGTTCAGCGAATTGGTTCAGACAATAAAACTGAATTCGTTAACCAGCAGATCATCAGTTTTCTCAGTGAACTGGAATTACTCACAAGCACTCAGTTACTAGAACTCCACAGCAAAATGGCGTAGCTGAAAGGAGGAATTGCACACTCAAAAAAATAGCTCCAGCAATTATAGCTAATACCAACATAGCTGAAGGATATTGGGCCAAGGCAGTCAATACTGCGTACCACACTCAAAACAGAAGCACCATCGTCAACGCATATGATAAAACACCCTACGAGCTTTACAAGGGTCGTATGCCATCTATCTCATACTTTAAAGTATTTGGCTGCAAATGTTATATTCACAGCAATGTCAAAAGTCAACTGAAGAATTTCAGTGCCAAAGTTGATGAGGGAATATTTCTTTGTTACAATTCCCCACACACTCAAGCTTATAGAGTGTTCAACAAACGAAAACTAGTTATGGAAATAACTTGTCATGTTGTTTTTGATAAGTTTGCCAATGAGTACAGGAGCAAGGAGGTACTCAATCCATCAGTTCAATTTCTATCTAGCTAAACTGATAACTCACAGGACTACGTGGACCACACAATTCCAGAGGAGTTTGAAGTTAGTTTAGAAGATGAAGGAAATGGATCCAGCACCAGACCAGTTGAAAGCACAGCTGAGGGCAATGAAGCCAACAAATTAAAGAAACTATTCATGCTAAGACCTTCAACCCCATAACTGAAGCAGGGGGAAGAACTGATGAAGATGAAGAGCAAAATGAAGATAAGACATCAAAGGATGTCAATACAGAGGATCCAACTGAAAATCCAGCTAAGGAAGGTCTACCCAAATGGCTCAGAAGCCATCCAGCTGATAAAACTGTTGGAGATCCAAGAAGTCGAGTTCAGACCAGAAGTTCAACAGAGCATGCTCTCTTTACATGCTTTCTATCTCAAACTTAACTGACAAATATTAATGAAGCTCTTAAAGATGCATATTGGATAATCGACATGCAAGAAGAGCTGAACCAGTTCATAAGAAACGGTGTGTGGTTTCTTGTTGATAGGCCAAAAACCCAAAAAGTCATCAGAACCAAGTGGGTTTTTCACAATAAACTGGACAAAAAAGGCATCATCACAAGAAACAAAGCAAGACTGGTAGCCAAGAGATACTCTCAAAGTGAAGGGATCGACTTTGATGAGACATTTTTACCAGTTGCAAGATTAGAAGCTATCAGATTGTTCCTCACCTATGCGGCTCACAACAACTTCATGGTCTATCAAATGGACGTGAAAAGTGCTTTTCTTCAAGAAATGCTCAAGGAAGACGTATATGTCAAGGAACCGTCTGGATTCAAGATTGGAGACCAAGTCTTCAAACTGAAGAAAGCACTCTATAGGTTGAAGCAAGCGCCCAAAGCCTGGTATGAAACCCCCACAACATTCTTGCTTAAAAATGGGTTTCAAAAATGAGTAATTGATCGCACTCTATTTAGGATAGAGTAGTCATTAGATATCTTAATGGTTCAAATTTATGTGAATGCCATAATATTTAGATCAAAGAGTAAAGATCTCTGCACTCGATTCGCACAACTGATGCAGAGCGAATTCGACATGAGCATGATGAGAGAAATGACCTTTTTCCTAGGACTCTAAATAAAGCAGCTCCAAGATGGGTTATTCATCAGTCAAGCTAAGTATAAAAAGGAGCTCGTCAAAAAGTTTAGAACTGATAAGGGAAAAACTATCAAGATCCCTATCAGTACATCAGTTCGACTGACTTTGAATGAAGAAGGAGAATCAGTTAGCCAAACTCAATACAGAGGCATCATCGGTTTGCTTCTCCACCTAACTGACAGTTGACCATAATTTTCTTATTCAGTCGGCTTATGTGCATACTTCCAAGCCAACCAGAAGAAGAGTCATCTCGAAGCAGCAAAGAGGATCATCAAATACCTCAGAGGAACCATAAATCTTGGATTATGGTATCCTAAGGATGACAGCTTGAGTCTAACTGGCTATTCAGACTCAGACTTCGGTAGATGCAAGATTGATCGGAAGAGTACCAGTGGAACATATCAGTTTCTTGGTCACAAACTGATATTCTGGTTCAGCAAGAAGTAGCAATCAGTTACAACAGCGACAACTGAAGCAGAGTATGTAGCTGTTGGAAGCTGTTATGCACAAATAATCTGGATGAAGCAGTAGTTAAAGGATTATAAGGTCGAAACTGATGAAGTACCTATTTTCTGTAACAACAACAGTGCCATTGCTATTTCTCAGAGTTCAGTCTTGCATTCGAGAACAACGTATATTAACATCAGGCACCACTTCATCATAGATCACATTGAAAAGAAAGACATATGCATCCAATATGTCAACACTGAGAAGCAAATAACAGACATCTTCACAAAGCCATTGCTAGATACAAGATTCATAGAGCTATGTATCTAATTGGGCCTATTGGAACTAGCTTCAGAAGATGAAGATGATCAAGAAAGTGAGAGAATGCAAAGAGCAATCCCAGCCGATGAGAAAATGAGTTGATGGTCTGAGAGATATAAATAGCAAAATCCTGCAAGAAAATATTTGCTATTTATGAAAACTACCCCATTTTCAAATGAATGAAATCTCAATCGTTGATCTAAAAGTTAAGCTAACCTTGTGGATGGCTGAGATGATCATCTCATTTAAGCTAGCTGAGCATCAGTCAAATCTATTAACTGATCAGCTGAGGAGTACTTGAGTGCAACTCGAAGTACATGCATGCAAAGATTCTTTTTAAATGTTAGGAAGATATTGATCAAAGATCACATATCTGTCTGAACACTTCTTACATTTGCTTTGTATCTCTTTCTCTCTCTCTCTATAATCCATTCAATCTCTCTGAAAAACTTTCTTTTCTTTGCAGAATGGAATTACCCACTCAATACATCGATCCAGCCAGGCTTGCTCTTAGTTTGAAAAGAGACAAGTTCATCAAATTGGACTTCATGATGAAGAGACTTGAAGCTGATGAGCTTTATCGCTTAGTCTCAACAGTGGAGGAAACTGAACTCTTTTAGTTTCTCACAAGCGGTCCAAGGTTTGGACGATGCTTTCCTGAGTTAGCTGCCGAGTTCTACATCTTTTCCCAAGTCATAGGGAATGGCAACATCATTTCAATAGTCAGAGGACATCGGATCATGAACTCCAAGGAAACTTTGATGGAGACCCTCCATTTTGCAGGAGCAGGTGAACAGGCAAGCTCGGTAGTCATGCCTAACCAAGTCGAATTGTGGAGTCAATGGATGAAACCAGGAGTTGAGTGCAACGATTACTCACACAGACTGAAAGACAGTCTTTAGTCGAAGTTCATCCAACTCCTCGATATAGTCATCCACTGCTTGAGAGGTAATCTGAACTATACGTGCTTCAACACCGAAAATGCTCAACTGATGGCACTCATATATAACTGATGCAGAATCAATTGAGCATCGTATGTGCTATCACAACTACCCCAAAATGTTCCCAAGGTCAGTTTTGACTATCAAACTGGAACATTCACGGAGAAGTTGGGATATCTCAACCGGATCAGCATGATCATAAGTGATCAGATCCAAATTCTCCATCAAAGAGGCGAGTTGCTGGACAGAAGATATTATCTCCCCGTAATTTTTGTCAAAAGAAGAAAGAACCTAAAGCATTTTGGCAAGCGATTGAGGAGGCAGTGCATTGCTGAAGAAAGCCCCTCCACTCCGACTGAACTGACTTCCAACAGTCGAGGAAAGCAAATCATGTCAAATGATGACATGACAACAGAATCAACTGCGCCAACTGAGTCTGCACCAGCTGAAAACAACTTCATAGATGGTATTGAAGAAAGCTTTAACGAAACTCTCAACAATCTGCTGAGCAGATTTCACCTCATCGAGAGTTATGACTCCGATATCTTCAATCAACTGAGGAGATATCTCAGATGGTCACTCTGGAGATATCACGTTTATGAAGCAGTTATGTTCGAACTGCTCGATAGAAAAAGACGTCATTTCTGGAGTCAAGAAGGAGTTTGGAGCAGGAACTAGATGAATCACTCATTCATGGCTACTTCCACTCTCTCTGAGATTATAGATTCAATGATCCACCGAATATGACATGGAGTACCAGCCGCAGCTCCACTGTCGTTTGTAGAGCCATCCAACTAATCTTCCAACTGATCTTCCTAATATGAAACCAATATATATAGTAGATATATATTAATAGTGTGTTTTTAAAAAATAAGTTCTCTAACACCTATGAGGCCTTTTCTTCATTTGAATACCAACAACATATCTTCTCGATATGAAACCAATATTTACAGTAGATAAACATTGATAGGAAGCATGAACTCACCAGAGAAATTGTTCCTAAATTGATGTTCCACACCTTCAACTGCTGCTCAATAGCTATCAAAAGCGAAAAGGGCAATAAAAATCCATCTAAGATTTTCTCCATTATTACCTCTTTCCACATCTCAATCTTATCTCTGAATTTCACAGCGCACTTTCATCAAATAGCTAAAGTGCGGGGAATAGCTTGCAGTGTATTAAATAACTAGTACAAAATAAGAAAACCCGTTTAATAAAGAATCTGAACTGTATAGAAATATCACAAACTTGAGTCCAACACTAAAATATCACGTTCAAGAAAAAAAATTTAAGCTCAATACAGAAACTTTTGTCAACAAATAGTAATTGCAATTGAGTCCAATCGATCAAGATTTCTTCTCAAATATCAAAGCTTGAAAACCTAGTGCTTATAGAGTTTCCAAATTGGTTATAGTTAAGAATTCAAAGCTTACAGTTGCGTTTTCTATGTCAGCAGTGCTTGTTCTCCCGTCAAATTCATAGGCTTCTCAGTTGAGCATTTGAAGAGCAGAGGTTCATGGTATAGATTTCTGGAGAAGGAAGGGTTTATTTCAGAGGACGAAGGGCACGAGTGGAGATCATCAAAAAGTGGAGATAAGGCGGCAGGCGGGAGATGACGGGTAGAGATGGTGAGTTTGTAGATGAGGCGGCGGCGGGTAGGCTTTCAGTGTGTTCGTTCATTTGGGGAGGAAAGAGGAGAGCAGACGGCAGCAGGGGAGAGATGGCAGGAAAGAGGAGAATCTAAGATCGAGGGAAAAGAGAGAGGCGCGCAAGTTGAATTTCAGGGATTTGAGTATTTTTCAATTGATCCCCATCGTTCTCTTTCGTTTTAAATTTTTCTAAAATATTGAATAATTGTATTTAATAAAAAAATGCACATACACCACTGTTAATTAATAACGGTGGTGTATGCATGAATACAGACCACATACTCTTTAAAACCGTGGTATTTTTTCCTGGAAAATGCGCTCATACACCACCGTTTTTGGGAAAACCGTGGTTATTGGCTCTGTAACCACAGTTTCACGTCAAAACCATGGTTAATCAAGGGTGGTGTATCAGCGATTTTCTTTTAGTGTATGCAAAGAGCTTTGAAAAACTATAAGGAAATCAAGCAGAAAACTAAGGACAATCATATAAAAAAATTGAGCTATCAAAGCCAAAAGAAATGATCAATTCAAGTGAGAAAGAGAAGAAAAGAGAGAAAAGAAAAGAGAGAAAAGAAAAAGGAGAGAAAAGAAAAGGAGAAAAGAGAGAAACCAGCCAAGAGTTGAGAAAAGAAAAGAGAGAGAGAAGAACAGAGAGAAAAAGAAAAATTCAGCCACAAAGGGCTATGAAAAAGGAAATTGCAGCTTGCTAGATCAGTTAGCAAGGTAAACTGAAAGTTGCAAGTGCCATGAAGAGAAGTTCCAAATGCCACCAGTGTACAGTTATGAACTGAAGAAGGCATCAGCTCAGAAGTGCCCATTTCCAGTTGAAGAAGAATATTAGCTGAACCTATCAGTTCAAGGCACTAGTTCAGAAGTGCCCAACACCAGCTGAAGAAGAGTTTCAACTGAAGGAAAGTTGCAGCTGAAGGAGAATACCAGCTGAAGAAGAGGTCAAGTCAGAACTGAAAGATATGCCAGTTCAAAGACCATTCCCGGCTGAAGAATACCAGTTGAAGAACACATCAGTCTGAACTGATGAACATGCCAGTTCATGATCATACTAACTGAAGAAGTCCACCAACCAAACGAAGGACAATACCAGCTGAAGGATAGTACCAGCTGAAGAAGAGGTCAAGTCAGAACTGAAGGATATGCCAGTTTAAAGACCATTCCCGGCTGAAGTATACCAGCAGGGTCGTCCCTGGTGGTAGGCTAGGTGGGCCACCGCCCAGGGCCCCCCATTTTTATGGGGCCCCTATATTGATATATATATATATACATATAGATATATATATAATTAGATAATTTTTTTTAAATAAATATGTATAAAGTTGAAAATGGTTGTCTCTTTTAGATTCTAGTTTCTCGATTTCAAAATCTCATGTGCTTTAGTGATTAGTTCCGTAACTTTTTTTTTTCTATGTAAGTTGGATTAATCTCAATTTTACAACTAGGCTAATAATCAACTATTTATGATCTATACAAAAATCCCGTATGAGAAATGCACCTTCAAAGACTTCATTTTTAAATTTTATCAAAAATGTATTAAGAAAAAAATACTCAATTGTCATATTTAGAGCTTTTATTCCTCAATTTTTCTTTCACGATTATTTAATTAATGAAAATGTTCCTTTTCACTTATAAAATTTACAAATGGGATTTTTTAAATGTTGATTGTACTTTTTCAAGACTTATGATGATTGGAATAAAATGGAAAAAACTTCAAGATGCTAGTGAAAAAAAAAATTCTCGTGGCCCCCTTTTTTCGGTTCACCCTGGGCCTCTGAATTATCAGGGCCGGTCCTGAATACCAGTTGAAGAACACACCAGTCTGAACTGATGAACATGTTAGTTTATGATGATACCAACTGAAGAAGTCCACCAGCCAAAGAGAGGACAATACCAGCTGAAGGATAATACCAGCTGAAGGAAATACCAGCTCAAACTGATTCTGACTCGCCCCAGGACCAACAGTCATATTCAATTCACTCCTCTGTAAATAAGAGAAATCAAAACTTAGTCAAAGGCCAGCCCTTCCTTTACGTGTGTGTGAGAATATACAATTTTCTGTAAAAATATTTATCTAAAAGCGTAAGCCCAAATAGAGAATCCACACATCAGTTTATAAAACTAGATTCTAGAAAATATCACAAGAGCATATTGTAATGGCGAGCATTTGAAGATCTTTCAAGCTACCACGTCTAGTAGAATCACACACAATAGAGAGCTTTAGAACTCAGTCAGATCATTCACTTTCCATTTGTGGAGAAATCAATCCTGTTAAAAGCTCTCATTTCCTTTATCACCTTATCAACTCTAGCTTAGTTTGAGAAGCAAAATCAATTGACACAGAAGTTCAAGACTCAAACTCTTAAAGATCAAAAGAGATCTAAAACCTTGTAAAGACATCAATAGCACCTAACTCTCTGTCTAAGTGTGAGTCGCTGCTAAAGAAACTGTCGCCGCAATAGCTACCTGCCGGAGACTGTAAGTGTGAGTCATTCAATCAGCCGAGGTAATAGTGTGAAGAAGGTCATTGTTACCGGGTTCAACTCTTCATTTCATTGTATAATTTGTATAAGTGTAATATCAAGTTATACAGTGTATTACCCTTCAAGTAGAAGAAGAGGGGACATAGAATCATTCAGGCTTTAAACCTCTATAAAATCATCGTGTGATATATACTTTTTCTAAGTCCTCTATTTATCTTTAAGTTGCACACGATTTCACATTGCACACAAATTGAAAATCTCAACTAAATAGTTCAGTTAATCAACTTCAACTTAAAACGAGTCAGCGCTCAGTTATTCCGCATCTAATTAAGTTTGAAAAAGAGTTTATTCAGCCCCCTCTTTTAAACTCTATTAGACTCGTATGGCACCATCAAGTGGTATCAGAGCGGTTGATTCTAAGGATCAGCCGTGTCTGCAGATCAACTGAATCAAGTCTAATTGCTTTAGCTAACATCTTAAGCTATGAGAAACCATAAGCTAACTCTATTTTCAGTTGAGAACTATGATAACTGGAGCAGAAGAATGAAAGCTCATATGATAACTGGAGCAGAAGAATGAAACCATCAATTTCAACTTAATTACAAATTTGAAATTAATCTTTTTAATATTATTAATTTTTTTTTATTTTCCATTTTAAAATTTATTTTATTTTTTAATTTTTTAATATTATATACTATTTTTTATTATTTTATATTTTTTAATTACTATACAATTACGAATATAATTTTTTTAATATTTTTATTTATTTTACTTTATAATTTTTAATTTTTTTAATATTATAAATTTTTTAATTACTAATTAATTATGAATTTAAAATTAATCTTTTTAATATTATTAATTTGTTATTTATGTTACATTTTAATATTTATTTTTTTTTAATTTTTTAATATTATATATTTTTTATTTTTCAGTTACTAATTAATTACCAATATAAATTTTTTAAATATTTTTATTTATTTTACTTTATGATTTTTAAAATTTTATACTATTTTATACATTTTTTATTATTTTATATTATTTATTAATATTTTGGGCTTGACTTGACACACTTCCATTGGTAAAACGTGAATTTTTTGTAATGAAAGTTCAAAATGTAAGTATGAAAGTATACTTTCCCTTGATTTTTTACTTTACAAGAATTTAATTATGAAATACTCAACCATAATAATGAATTATTAATTGAAAATGGAAAATTAAATATTAAGAATAATTATAAACTCCAATTAGATGTGGTGATCGTTTATAAGCAATATTGTAAAATTAAACTAAATAAAAAATTTACTTTGATTTTTACTCCACAAGAATTTAATTATGAAATAATCAACCATAATATTAAATTTTTTCTTTAGGAAATAATGTAGAAAAATTGTTGAAGATATTTTCAAAATATTTCATTTCGGACCAAAACTGGTAGTGAAATGGGACCAAAATTGACATCAAATTTGACAGAAAACGTAAAAGATTGGGAAAACTGATAGTTCGAAACTTTTGGGACCAAAATCGACATCGGTAGGACCAAAAGGGAAGATTGGCGTGTCCTATGGGACCAAAAGTGAAATTTTCTCGCATAGATTCCCAAGCCAACTCACCTGCTCACAAATGAAGAAAAGAAGCTCAAGAATCTAGAATTCATAGCACAAGTTCCGTTGTTTCAAACTATAGATAAGGACCGAATGAAAGATACCAAAAGTTGCGAAACTGCCAAAGAAATTTGGAAGTTATTGGCAAACTTATGTCAATAGGTTGAAGCCATCAAAGGAAATAAACTTCAACTCACCGTTGACAAGTATGAGTTTTTCAAAATAGAGAACAGAATCCTATCATAATCTTCCTCAATACACATGCCGGTGTACTAAAATAATCTATTAGCCAAAACAAGCTAGCTGTCAAATTATTCTACAGTGTACCGATAGTGGGTTCATCTACATTGCAAGTATGTGCAACATGCAGATAAATATAATAATAACTAAATGCATATAGTGATTGTAATAAATATTTAATCCATATCATCAAAAATATTATTAAATGTACACAAAGACAAGTCTTCTAGTATACAAAATTAACAACAGTAACGAGAGATTATGGCTGCTGTGAACATGAGGTCTCTGGACAACATGGAAAATGCTCTGTATAATGCCTCGAGACCTGAATGGACAAGTTTAAAAAAGCCTACTCTGAACATGTTAAATTCTCCATTCAGCATCTGCCCCATACTAAACTGGTTCTTCTTTTCCATTTAGTTTGGGTTTTTATTCTTTTTTTTTCCTCTCACCCACTTTGCCTAAAGTAAAGTGTGTAGGTGGGGTCAGTTTGTTTCTTGTCGTCAAGTCAGCATGTTTATTTGTCAAATCTTGGAAAGCATGAAGTTTTTGTGTTATGGTCATTTGGTGGTTAATGTTTTCTAATCATGTTAGCATGCCCACGCTAAAGATAAGTATGACAAATGAATTGAGTATAACCTGGTAAGGTTTGATCCTAATGTTGATATGCCCATAGCAGCTCTTCTTTTCATAAGTGTTATACATTTTATTCTTAGGGTTGCTAGAACTTTCTCTTGCTCTATTCTAGAACCAAAAAGTCTTTAATGCATTTGTAGATGATTTATGCATTTTTTTCTAAAGCCCACTTAGCCAAAATGAATCAACCACCCTTTAACATTGCCTTGCAGCCTCTTTGAGCCTGGAAAAAATTTAGACTGCCCTAACATGTTTTACTTGATATCCATACTCGGAAGCTAGGGCATTACCAAAATAAAAAGGGATAGTTAATTGATTGTTTGAAAAATAGGTATTATCAGAATGCCTTAATGAGAGAAAGAAATAAAGAAAAAAAAGAAGAGAGCATAAATCAGAGTTCTTTTGGGTTACATGTTCAATGTGCCAATAAAAGAAATAAATTGATTTGAACAGTGAAATAGGGCATAAGAGAGTTGATAAAGGTTTTATTAGAGGACTACCCAGTACATAAATTTGACGATATCAACCGAGTTCCCAAAGATAATTCACCTAACCTAAAGCTCCATTACAACACTTAAAGTCCTAAGGATACTTATGTATTTTCAACACTTAATTGGTGTAGGAAAAAGAGCAATTTCAAGCATATGAGAGAAGTTTAGAATGTTTATTTTGAGTAGAGATGTCAAAATGAGCTAAGGCCGTCGGGCCAACCCATCCCTATCTCTGTTTTAGGTGGGTAGGGCTTTAAATTGGAGGCCCGTTTAGCTGGTGAGCTTCGGTGGGTAAGTCCACATGTCACGGGGCACTTGTAGTGCTTAGGTTAGTAGTGCACAGTGCGGCTAGTAGTCCTCTCTAGACTACGTCCGTCTCACTCTCAAAAGCTTTGATCGGAAAGCTTGATGCACGATGACAATATAATTCACACCCTTCAGTGCTTTTAGTGGTCTCGACAGAGCAAGCAACACACCATCACGTTTGTTTGAAAAGAATGCTTCATTAATGTAAATTGAATGTACATTATGGCTTGCTAGCAATTACAGCACATGTTGGTTGGAGAGGGGGTCACTTCTTACAATGCTCACTCGTTAGTCAAAAGTTCGCTCTTACCCCCTATAATAAGTTTAAGAAAAAAAAGGCTAGTGATAGTAGTAGATATTACAAAGCAAGAAAATGACAAAAATGGCCGTGCAAGGCCGTGCTTACAAATATGTACATTATAGGAAAATGTCTAGCATTTAGGCAATGATGGAGCTTCGGGCGGGGTGTTTGGTGGAAGTCTGCCCCAATAGTAAGGTTATGCTAGTGCTGGCGGTCCAGACGGGTACAGGTGGTCCGGGGTGCTGAGGCGCCAGTCACAAAAGCCCGACGGGCCTCGGCAACAAGGGGTCTGGCGTTACCCATCCTAAGGATAGGGATAAGGGAATGGACTTGTCCCGACGTATCTTGGGAGAGAGGATAAGATGAGGATAGCATCCTGTGACAGCTCTCCCTCTCTTGAGTTGACGACATCCTCGGTGCCATGGTCTTTAGGTAGGCATCGATCAGTAGCTGTAACGCTTTGAGGGTCATCGCTTTCTCCCATGTGCTCTCTTCCTGCGTGCATCCTGCCCACTTCACCAGGTACTCTATGTGGAGCTTCTTTCGCTTGCATGTGTCCCAGTAGTAGAGGATGGCTTCCTCAATCCTCTTTTCTATTTTGTTGACCAGATGGGGCTCGGCGTGGTCGGGTAAGTTGCGCGTAACATCCACTTTATCTGCCTAGAATGGCTTCAATTAGCTGATGTGGATGACGTTGTGGATCCCCCACTATAGGGGCAGCTCTACTCTGTAGGCCACCTTCCCAATACGCTGCAAAATGTTTAGGGATCCAATATATTTCAGCATCAAGCTGGCATCCCGCCCTCGGGATGCTTTTGATAATCGTTGGTCCGGGACCTTAACCATAATTTGGTCTCCCACTTGATATTTAACAAAGTGGCACTTCTGATCTGCATATTTTTTCATGGGCTTCTGTGCTTTCTGCAAATAGCTTCGAGCGAGGTCGAGGTTCTGCTTCCATTCCAGAGAGAAACTCTGCATCGATGAAACTCTAGCACCTTGTGGTGTGTCAATCAAGTGTGGAAGGAGCGGTTGTTACCCGGTACATATCTCAAAAGGCGTACTGTTGGTGGTAGAGCACTTTTGGGCATTGAAGCACAGCTGAGTAGCATCCAGAAGCTTCACCTAGTCCTTCTGATTAACGTGGACAAAGTACCGAAGATATTCCTCCAGCATTGAATTGAACCGCTCTATCTACCCGTTGGACTGTGTATGAAAGCTTGACCTCATATTCAACTTAGAGCCGAGTAGTTTGAACAGCTCGGTCCAAAAGTTACTAGTGAAATAGGAGTTCTGATTACTAACAATATCTCACGGCAGTCCCCAAAACTTGACAATGTGTTTGAAGAAGAATTGAGCCATCTCTTTCGCTGTAATTGTCTTAGGGCTAGTACAAAAGTGGCATACTTCGAGAACCCGTCTACTACCACCACAATTGCGTCCAGGTCTCCTACATTAGCTAAACCAGTAATGAAGTCCATTGAGACACTCTCCCATGGTTGTGAGGCTATGAGAAGTGGCTCGAGTAACCCTGTTTTCTTGTGTCGGTCCACTTTGTCCTGCTGGCACACCATGCAAGTGCGGATGAATGTCTCAATTTCCTCCCGTATCTGTGGCCAGAAGTACGTCCTCTGTACGAGGGCCACAGTGTGCTCTTCGCCAGGGTATCCTGCCCAGAGAGTGTCATGACACTCCGCAATAATTAAACTACTCAGGTTGCCACCTCTCAGGATATAGTGGCGGTTACCCTTAGTCTTCAAAAGTCCCTCTTCAAGATAAAAGTTCCGGATCTTCTTTTGCTCGACTAGGTTGAGTAGACCCTGCGCAATAGGGTCCTCCTTGGTGAGCTTGCGGATCTTATCCTTCAAGTTGGTTGTCACTTTGCTAGAGGCAAGGGCCGCCACCACCTGTTGATCTTCCAAATCAGCCTGATGACTTAGGGCATCATCGACATGATTGCTTGAGCTTATCCAGTACTTTAGTGAAAAATTAAACTCCACAAGCAGTTCATGCCATCTTACTTGCTTTACGGTCAACTTTGGTTTGGTTAAGAAGTACC
This sequence comes from Perilla frutescens, assembly GCA_026008535.1. NCBI lineage: Eukaryota > Viridiplantae > Streptophyta > Magnoliopsida > Lamiales > Lamiaceae > Perilla > Perilla frutescens. Next base: position 40,166,098 of record BRKX01000019.1, read on the forward strand.
TCACCGCCTTGTTATCCATCTTAACCACAAAAGGGAAGCCCAACAAATAGTGTTGCCATTGTCTCAAATAGTGAACAATGGCCGACATCTCCTTCTCGTGCATTGGGTAGCATCTTTTGATGTCCTTTAACTTCCGGCTCTCAAAAGCCACTGGGTGTGCTTCTTGAGTTAGCACTCCGCCGAGGGTAAACTCAGAGGCATCCATCTCCACAAGAAAAGGCATTGTTAGGTCGAGGAGTGCGAGCACAGGGTCTCTCATGAATGCCTTCTTCAGCTTCTCGAAGGCGGATTGTACTTAGGGTGTCCACTCCCAAACTTTAGTTTTCTTCATCTGATCTGTCAAGGTGCGGTCAATCTCATAGTACCCCTTTACCAATCTCCTGTAGTAGTTAGCCAGCCCTAGGAACGATCTCACTCCATGAACATCTTCTAGCGGCTTACAATCCTCAATTGCTTGGATCTTCTTGGGATTCATGTCAATCCTTTCTCTATCGATAATGTGGCCCAAGAACTCGATCCTGTCTTGGCCGAATGAGCACTTTGACGGCTTGGCATAAAGCTCGTGCTCTCTCTTTTTTTTAAGGGGAAGTTTCTTGGATTTCAGATGGAAACACAAGGAGAATCATTGTATAAAGAGACAACGGTACTTCAATTTACTTCGAATAAGATTTATGATCCACCACACAGTAACAAAAATGCTTTTCCAGCGCAAGTGAAGTTAAACTCTAATCGCATAGTTTCTCATGGGGAAATACATCTCTTTCTTTTTCTCCTTTTCTGTCTTTAAAGATGCCTGATGTTTGGTTAAACGGCGGTGGATGGCGCAAGTCTTCTTAGGGCGGAGATCGAGCGGCAAATACTTTTTGTTCTTGTAGGCTTCTCTGAGAGCGGATTTCTACTTCTGTGAAATCACGGTGAGCACCTGGGCAATCGACAGCCTCACAACCTTGATTTTTGATAGCTTGTTGGGGGCGTCGCCGGTCACCTTCGCCACCCACAGTAGTGCCAGCTCCACCTTCAAATCTTTCAGCTGCGCTAGCAAATCCACCTTGTTCTTCTGTCTCAACTCGTGCACATTAGTTCTGGCCATTTCGTGTTCGATTCATGAGGGATTGTGGTTTAGGGTTTCGGCTGGTGGAGAGCGACCAAGGAGAAACTAGCTCGTGCTCTCTCTATCTAGTGAATACCATATGGAGGTGCTCCAGATGTTCTTCTAGGGATTCACTATAGATGACAATATCGTCAAGATGCACCACCACGAACTCATCTAGAAACCCATGGAGTACCTAGTTCATTAAGGCACTGAAGGTGGCGGGGGCGTTCGTCAAGCCGAAAGGCATCACCAAGTACTCGTATGCCACATAGCTTATCACGATGGTTGTCTTGAACTCATCTCCTTCCTTGATCCGGACCTGCTAGTAACTCGATCTAAGATCGATCTTCGAAAAATATTGTGTCCGGCTGAGGCAATCGAAGCAATCCGCCACTAATGGTATTGGATATTTGTTCTTCACCATCAGTTTGTTCAGGGTGCGATAATCACAACACATCCGTAGGGTGCCATCTGACTTCTTCTAGAACAGCAAGGAGGCACCATACGGGGACTTTGCAGGCTGGATCAGCCCACTCGAGAAATTTCTTTAATTATTTCCAGAGCTCCTTGAGCTCAGGGTATGACATTCGATACGGTGCTTGGGCAGAAGGCTTCATACTCGGCACCAACTAAATCTCGTGGTCGACTACCCTCTTCGGCGGGAGCTTCTTCAGTACTTCGTCAGGCATGATGTCTTCAAACTCTTGAAGCATTCTCTTCATGACCTCGGGGATCTTTCCCGACTTCTCCTCAATGTCTTCTATCCGGAGGGTGCACAAGAAGGATGGTTCATTCTTTCGGCATCCCTTCACGAACTGCATGGCGAACAATGGCTTTGATCTCATCTTGTGTGACACAGTCTGGGCCGCACAGAGTTTGTTTCCCATTATCATGATGGCTCCCACGTGAGGCATCACCGCCGTCTTCATGTCTCGCAAGAAATCCAACTTGAGGATGAGCTTGAAGTCATCTATTGTTACAACGGACAAATTTATCCTCCCTTCATATGGCCTTAACTTGATTAACATGGACTTCGCAACTCCGGTGATCAGTTGGGCGACAGAGTTGATGGCCTTCACTCGGTCCACTCCCTTCTCCAGCACTAGTCTGAGTCATTCGAACTCGGTGCTAGTGAGATAGTTGTACTTGGTATCCGTGTCCACCTTTGTCCGGATGCGCTTTTCGTTGATCTTCACATCAACAAACATCAACCATTTCTCCTTGGTAGATTTTGTCGATGATTCTCCCTCTGCTCCATCCTCCATCATGGAGGCGGTCTTCGTAGTTTTGGGTAATGCCTTACCATTTCATGCTGCAGTCCTCGAAAATGCATTGCACCCATGGGAGAAGGCCCTGAGATTTTCTCCCTCGCTCTCGGAGTCCTCCTCATGCTCTTTTGGAACTACCACCGATTACTTCTCTTTCTTCTTAGATGTTTGTTTGTCCGACTCCATATTTCCACATAGAGCATTAATTAGCTATCGCTTTGGATAATCATTTAGCATGTGCGGACCGTTACACAAAAACACTCATCGAATCTTGAGTTTCCCGCAGCTTTGTTGCCCCATTGAGGGGCGGCTCTTGTCCGTGCTTCCTTGGGAACTCTCTTGGGAATGAGAGGGCTTTTGCCCTCCACCCCTATTGTAGGTGGGGTGGAAAGTTTTGCCCCATCCTCCTTCTGTTGGCTACCACTGGGTGCTGATGGCTTCTTCTCTCGGGTTTCCATATGTAGTCCATCAAACATTCCGCCACTGCCATCGCGTCATGAATGTTGGACACTCGTTGGCGTTATAGTTCTACACATGCCCATGGCTTCAATCCATCCAAAATTTGGTAGACCTTGCTATCTTCATCCATTTTCGGGAGGTCCAATAATATGGAGGCAAATGCCTTTGTGTACTCATTGACCGTGTCCATTTGTTTGAGCTCACGGAGTGCCTTGCAGGCATTGTACCCAACGTTCTCCGAAAATAATTGTTTTCGGATGGCTGCTTGAAGAAGATCCCACGTATGGAGCCACTCACATCGATCCCGTATGTCTTGATATTTTCCTCACCACCATTGCTTGTGTCACCAGTCAAATACATTGTGGCCGTGGCAATCTTTTCCAACTCATCATCAATGTCGGCCGCAATGAAATAATGCTCCATATAAAAAAGAAGTTGTCAACTTCCTTCGCGTTCCTTACACCGCTATAAAGTTAAGGCTCAGGGATCCATTTTTTGCTCCCCCACTAGAGCCAAAATTCTCCATACGGCCCACCGGCCCTCTGTTGACAATGGCTTGTTGGAGTAGCACCACCCGCGTCTTCAATCTTTCAATAGCACGTTGCCTATCTTCCATTGATGAGCCCCTCTCTCGACTCTCGCCCAATCGATGGTGGCGGTCCAAGTTCTCTGCTTCGAGCGTCTCGACCTCCTCCTCTAAGGTGTCGACCTTGTCCTCTAGGGTCCCAAGTACGTATGCCAACCTGGCACACTCTCTTTCTAAGTTAAGGACCCACTCATCCTTGGTCAGGGCATTTTCATGTGGAGTCTCCTCTTGCTGACCTACTTGGCCACCCCCTACGTTTGATGTAGTAGCAGTTTCTATAGCAACCCGCCTCAGTCCATGGATCAGGAACCGAGGCTCTGATACCACTTATCACGGGGCACTTGTAGTGCTTATGTTAGTAGCGCACTGTGTGGCTAGTAGTCCTCTGTAGACTACATCCGTCTCACTTTCAAAAGCTTTGATCGCAAAGCTTGATGCACGATGACGATGCAATTCACACCCTCCGGTACTTTTAGTGGTCTTGGCAGAGCAAGCAACACACCATCAAATTTGTTTAAAAAGAATGCTTCATTAATGTAAATTGAATGTACATTATGGCTAGATAGCAATTACAGCACACATTGATTGGAGAGGGGGTCACTCCTTACAACGCTCACTCATCAGTCAAAAGTTCGCTCTTACCCCCTATAATAGGTTTAAGAAAAAAACGCTAATGATAACACTAGATACTATAAAGTTAGAAAACAACAAAAACGGTCGTGCAGGGTCGTGTTTACAAATATGTACATTACAGGAAAATGTCTAGAACTTAGGCAATAACGGAGCTTCGGGCGGGACATTTGGCGGAGGTCCACCCCGACGATAAGGTTATGCTAGTGCTAGTAGCCCAGGCGGGTGCGGATGGCCCGGGGTGATTGGTGAATTATTAAACCCCATTTTCAATGAATTCATTTCTTATTTTGGGGAATGCAGTTGAACCTGTTGTAATTTGTAATTGTAATTTTTTGTTTTCTATGTTTTCTATGTTTTTCTTATAAACAAATTTGCTTAATTGTAGATTTTCTTAAACTTTCCCATCTCAGAAGTCAGACCAGCTCTTGAAATGGAAATAAGAGAACCCGATATTCTGTAAGAATTCAAATAATTGTGTGCCATGATGACTTGTATTAAACAGACATTGAAACCAGAGGCAAACTGTAATATACTAGCAAACATGTATAATCTCTTTCAACAAAATAAGTACATTGTAAAAATAAAAATTCAAATGCTGGAACAAGGCCATTTATTTAGAAACAAAAATTCAATTGCCCAGCAAAAAAAAAAAAACAAAAACAAAAGCCCGCGGATCGGCCCGCTAGCCCGCGAGTATAGGCTGGGGCGGGTAGGGCCTTGTTTTTCAGGCTAACCACCCAGGCGGCCTTACCCGTCCTGCCCCGCCAAGAGGTGGGCTTTCCAAGCTCACTACCCGTCCCGCCCCGTCAGCCCCTTTTGACATGTCTAATTTTGAGCGTAAACATTAAACCTATACACTATGTGAAGAGAGTTTGGATGGATTCTCACTTGCTCAATTCAATTTTGACTTATTGGGTGTAGTGACTATACAAATATTTGGACATGTTGGCAAAATTGGTTGTTAGAACTTCGTGCCCACAAGGGATGATGAATTACATACGTGTGAGTCTATTCCTTTTCTCTTTGGGAACTTCGTACCCCATGCTTGAGGACAATCATGCTTAAAGTATGTGTGTGTGATAAGGCCATTTATTCTATGTTTTGCGAGTTACTTTGATAGTATAAATGTCTTTTTTATTTTCTTTTTGAGTCGGAAAAGAACCAAAGAAGTAAATGGGCATTCTGAGATTCGACTCTGGCGAAAGAAGCATTCTGCTCTTCAAATTAACTGAAATCGATGAAATTGGCATATGGGAACTTCATGAGTAAGATCCAAATAGAGAGAGATAGTGTGACCATATCAGATAAGGATTGAGGTAAGCAAAAGATAACGTGCCCATAATACTTGTGCAGATTCAGAAGAGGCACTAAAGATGGCACAAGTGGAAAAATCCGAAGGAGGTTGGATGGATAAGGCTTGCTGGAGATAAATTGAGATCTCTAAAATTTAAGGATTTAGTTCAACCACCTGAAGATAAGCCTTATCCACCCAGATTCCTACGGGTAAGTGAGATCTAGCAGACAGTTGAAGATCACTATTTGTGGGGGATTTGATTTGATCATTGTACTCCTTTAAATACTAATTTTATTACTGGAAAACACCCAATAGAACATCTATTTTTTGAACTACATTTCTATATTTTCTTTTTTACATTTCAGCTGCTTTGCAGCTATGAACAATCTCAGGCTTTGTGCCCGTAGGATGTAGGATTTTCTTTTAATGTTGTTTTTGTTCAACATTATTGATGTTGGACAATTCAAGTAAGTTCATTTATTTATCATGTCTCTTAATTTAATATTTACTTTTATATCTAGCATGAGTGGCTAGATCTTTTATTTCAAGATTGAACAACGATGATGATTTAACAAACACTTAAAACTAGTGAGGCCTTATGGGCATAACACTGTAAGAATTGGTTTTTATCATGTTATGAATTTATGCGAGGAGTGAGGGCGTTTAATATGATTATTATGGTTGATTATTCCTTAATTGAGTTGGACACACTAAAGCGAATCTGGTTAATGAATCATAGATGTGTGTTAACCTAATGGTAGCTTGTGCATGACAATTTGTTTCGCAACAAATCTAAGTTAGTCTAGGGCTTAAAGCTTTTTATCATTTACATTCTGAAGAGAGATTGGAGATGGGTGATAAGTTAGGGATTTAATAAAAGAGAGATCACTTTTAAATCCAAACTAAAAAGATATATAAGGTTATGCAATAAGAGATCCGGTAACTATAACTGGATAACTAAATTTATATAAGAAATTAGCGTTCCCATGATTGAGTGTGTGTTTGTTAAATCTTATTCAAGATCAACCCCCGAAATGTTTTATAATTTAATTCTCTCTACTTGTTATTTCTAGTTTATTTATTTTAGTAGCTGTTACCATGACAATACCCAAAACCCCTTTTAAAATTGGTGACATCTAAAAGTAAAGTTACAATGCACCCAATGAGATCGACACATACTGTGGCACCCTCAAACTAATATAAAAGAATAGACTATTAACGTGAGTGTGCCTTGTATTTTTTTTTAAATTGTATAAAAAGTATTGGAAGACTCGAAAAAGGATAAGATTTTCTTTCACTCAAAATGTACATGAATATATTAAGGAAAGAAAGAGTACTCTGAAGTCAAAAGAGTACAATAGGGAAGATAAAAGCTTATATACAATCAAAACAGTGAACTTCGAAGAAGTTTCACACTTGAATAAAAACATAATCAAAAGGTGATGCGAAAAGCTCATAAACAAAAGCCCATCAGGTCATCATCCATGTACATAGACCCACATGAACTTGTAAGAACTTTACGTCTCGCACCATGCATTCTCATGGTTCAATAGAGTCACCTACAATGCATGAACTACATGAGCTAAAGCTGACATCACACATGTCAAATGCTCATGATCAAAATCTCTTCATCTCAAAAGCATTTTTCAATGTTTAAGAACTTGGTTCCCTTCACCAGACACCAATATGAGCTCATAATATAATCAATATCAATTTGGCCAATATATGGATTAATACAGTCGAGTGGACCACCCTTCCGGACCCCAAGGGCCACTCCCCCGACCAGTCATCTTTGGTCCCACATGAAAGTATCCCACCCGCGACATTAATCATCATCAGGGTACAGTCGAGTGGACCAGCCTCCCTGGACCCCAAGGGACACGCCGCCGACCAGTCACCTTTGGTCCCACATGAAAGTATCCCACTCGCGGCAGCCAACAATTAACACAACATTTCACGGGCTAGTGGTGACCACTCCCAAACAAAACAATTTTCTTTCCCTGAAATCCAGTTCATGCATGCAACCCTTGACAATATTTACATATCATGCATGCATATTGTAGTCTCCCAGTCCTGAAAGACCGTGGAAATAGACGCCACGGGGGATGGAATTAAGAAGCGAGAAAGAAAGGGGTAATCTAAGTAACAAAACCTCAACAGAAGACTCAAAATATCCAATTATGCTCTTTAATACATATACTGATCCAAAACACCAAGATCAGAATTCTTAGTGTTTTAACAAAAGAGTAGCATAAGTGTGGAAACTTATTTCTCAAAAGAATATTAATAAAAGGAGATAATGGAAAATAGGTAAAATAATAAAAGCCCATCTCTCAGTATCATCGCATCCACGCGCCAGCCTACTTACCTGAAAAATATTTGGAAATATTTGGGATGAGTACTGATGCACTCAGTGGGAAAGTTTTACAATTCAAGTTATGCAAATCATTTTGTTAAAGTAATCTATCTGTGTTCATGCAGGTAGTGAAGCTTAGGAGGTTTTAAAATTGAAAGCAACCGAAGTTCACGAAAATATTTTATCGTGAAGCGCTTTAGAGTATAACCAGTCATCAAAATGAAACGTTGTCTCAGTCAAACTATATTTTTAGTAATCTCATAAGTGTGTACAAGTTCAGCCTAAGTTTAGCAACTATAGGCTAAGTTAATCTTACATTCTCCCACTTTCAAGTTCTTGTACTCATTCAAGAGTATAAACAAGAAACGCATTCCGGCTATCAAGGTTTACAGTATGCATTCCGCACGTTCCCAACATCACAAGTATGCACAAGGCATATATAAACAACTTCATACATATATGTAATCAACATAGTTTTTCGACAAAAACCAATATCCTCACAAACATATTTCAAAACCAGTATGCTATCACCATAGCAACAGAGTATGTAATCAGCGCAGTTAATCAGAGTATGCTATCCGCATAATAATCAATCTTTTGAGGAATTCCCGTCAACACGGTGAATCCTAATCTTTCGTTTTTAGACAGACTTAACATTTCAACAAAAAATGTAAACTTTTAAAAACTAAAATTTGCATAAAAACATGTGTACCTTTTAAGTTGTTGCGTGAGTGACGAGCTGAGGGCTTATATAATATCACACAAGAACTTATGACTCACAAATGAAAGATAACCCAACAGGTCTGCAACTCTGCCTACTTTTACAAAGGTAGAGGCTACGGTGAGATATTTTATTGGACTACACCAAGCCTGGAGACCATGGGCTGCAAGAGTCGCTGACATTTTCTCAAAGAGATCTCCACCTACTTTTGCAGAGAAAGTCTATTTCTCGAGATTCTTCACGTATGTGCTACGGACTTCGGTAGATAGACGATGTGTGGCTCCACAATTACCTATAGTGGATGTGACGATGCTGAGAAATGGGCTTTTTGTTGTTGACGCATTTTCCCATTGTCTCTTTTTGTTAAGTATTCTGTTGATAATGAAGTCTCCGCGCTTGTAATATCCTTTTGTTAAATACTAAGAGCTCTGATCTTGGTGTTATGAATACGTATATATTATTATACAGAATGTTTGATTATTCTGAGTCTTCTGTTGAGATTTTATTAATCAAGTTATCCCCTTTCTTTCCCGCTTCTTAATTCCAACCCCCGTGGCGTCCATTTCCATGGTCTTTCGGGACCGGGGCGCTACACATATGCTTGTGCTCATGAACAAAATATTCAATGCAAATAAATATAACTACACATGTAAATCACATTATATCACCCTCAAATAATGCACTATAATAAGATACTGATAATTAATAAACACATATAGCCAATTAATATTATGTCCATGCATTGTAGTTGCAGAGGACTTCTACTTACCTCAAGTCCAAAACTTATAATATTTATAATCCTAAATCAGACGCTTCTTCTTCAAGATCTAACAAAATTAAATAACAAACATGTATCATTAACTATAGATAGTTTATAACTTAATAATCTTCTTTGCCTATTAAATTTCCATTTAGCTATTTCTCACACAATAAAAGTAAAAAATTGAAATCAAATATTGAATTAATTAATTATTCTAACAACAGTAAATCCTATTTCTATTTTTATTTTCAGTATAGTTCAATTGCTAATATACGTACAACCACAATCCATCCACCCATAGTTTCATCATTTCCGACTTATAAAATTTTAAATATAATTAATTCCTAAAACAAAACTAATGATTCATATTAATTGTGAACTTAATTTGGAGAGTTAATCCAAGTGCATACTATAAATTAAATAAATACTTTAAAACAAGGATTATTAATATGAAATGAATTTGGTACCGTAACAAGTTCAAGTTTCGATCGCAATCCTTTCTCTTTTCTTTTTCGTCCAAATTCCCTTTTCTTAATTATGAAGTTAGGATCTAGATATATGATAGGTCTATGTAGGTATTAATATATATATTATATGTGTATATATATAGATGCTATAGTTTATTATTTTATTAATCATATCACCCTAGACTCACACGTCTTTTTACTTAATTGGTGGCACCACCAAGCATTGCCACCTCAATTCCTTTTTTTCCTTTACTTAATTATCTTTTCTTTATATACTAACCATTATCCATTATATATATATATATATATATATCCCTTAAATGAAGAAGAATGGTTTTCTACATTAATATATCCGAGTAACAACTAATACACAAAATAAAATAAATTAAAACATGACTAATCGTATATTATATAAATATAAACAAATATAACCCATAAGTAAATATTTCTCCAAAATTTGCATAAAATTATGGTATACATGTGCTATAATGACCAACGGGTAGTGAGAGGCCCGGGTATTACATCATTCCCCTCTTATAAAAATTTCGTCCTCGAAATTTTACTTACCTGAATAATTGTGCATACTTTGTTCTCATTTCCTCTTCTTTTCCCCATTTAACTTCTTTCACTAACTGATTCCTCCATAATACCTTAACTAATGAGATGCTTTTATCTCTAAGTTGCTTTATTTCTCGAAAAAGAATCTTAACTGGTATCTCTTTGTAACTCAAATCTTCTTTCAGCTCTACTGGTGCATCTTTTAACACATGAGATGGATTTACCATATATTTTCTCAACATTGACATATGAAATACCATATATTTGTGACATGTGCGTATGTAGCTGACGTTTATACGCAACTTCTCCAACTCTTTCAATGATAGGAAATGGGCCAATGTATCTTGGACTGAACTTTCATTTCTTTCCAAACTTTCATTTCTTTCCAAATCTCATGATTCCTTTCATTGGAAAAACTTTTAGAAACACTTGATTCCCTATTTCAAACTCCAACACTCTTCTTCTCTTATCAGCATAACTCTTTCGTCGACTCTGGACAGCTTTTATTCTCCTTCTAATTTTTGACACAACTTCAACCATTTCTTAAACAATATTAGGGCCCAAAAGTTTTCTTTCACCAACCTCATCCCAATGAACTGGTGATGTACACTTTCTTCTATGCAAAGCTTCATAAGGCGTCATTCCAATGGTTGATTGGTAACTATTATTATATGAAAATTCTATTAAAGGCAATAATTTGTTCCACTTACCTTGAAAGTCTAGAATACGCACTCTTAGCTTATCTTCTAAGGTCTATATAGATTTTACACCGCTCCTCATATAAGCAATGTCTCTAAATCTTAAGTGAAAATATCCCTGCAGCTAACTCCAAATCAAGCGTTAGATAATCCTTCTGAAACTCCTTCAACTGTCTGCATGTGTATGCTAGTACTTTATTTGTTTTTGCACTAATACACCCTAAACCATTCTTTAAGATAACCCTACACACCATAAAACCCCTAATGCCTGTTGGAATTGATAAAATTGATGCGGATGTCAACCTTCATTTTAACTCTTGAAAGCTTCATTCACAAGGTTCTGTCCATCAAAACGCTACACTTTGCCGAGTTAACTATGTCGTAGAAGAGGCAATCTTCGAGAATCCCTCAACAAATCTATGATAGTATTCTGCTAGGTCGAGAAAACTACATATCTCTGAAAAATTTATTGTCCGAGGAAAATTATTAATGGCTTTGAGTTTTCTTAGATATATCAATATTCTCATACCTAATATGACTTGTCACAAGAATATTACTTAGTCCTATCAAAATTACACTTTTTGAACTTTGCATACAATTGGTTTATTTTCAGCACCTCCAACACCATCCTTAAATGCACTTCATGCTTCTCTTTATCTATTGAATATATGAAGATGTCTTCAATGAAGATGATAACAAATTTATCCAATTAATCCTTCAAAACTCTATTTCATAAGATCCACTAATGTTATTGGTGCATTGGTTAGGTCGAGAGGCATATCTAAGAACTCATAATTAACATACCTTGTGCTGAATACCATTTTGGAAATATCTTTCTCTGATACGACCAAATATAAGGCGGAAGTAAAGAATCGAACAACGCCAACTATGTATGTGATTCAACCCAACAATAAACTAAACAATACTGAATTAAGAACCCCCAATAATCTGTATAAAACCAATAACACAAAAATGACTCAAATAACCCGAAAATCCCTAAATAAAGACTCGAACAGAAACCTATGCAAACGACCTCGGATTAAGCTCAAATTTTAACACAAGGCATAATCTGTAGAGATGCAAAACATATCCAAAAATCAGCTCAAAAAAACGTGTACGTTGGGAGATTGAATGGTTGGAAATTTCTGACCCGATTTAGGATTTTTAGACCTAAATCGATGAATCTGAGTTTCGATCTGAAATGGGACGATATTGAGGGTGTTGATGATAATATGGGAGTGTTATGGACGTGGGTGGTGACTGTGGTGATGGTGGAAGGATCGATGATGAAGAAAAATGAAAAGGATAGGTGAAACTTACCCGAAACGAACCCCGAATCGACGAGAACCCGGAACGCGCCTATGGAGCAACCTTCAATGGATGTCTAACCCGGATACTACGAGATATCAAGAACGAGACAATAGATTTCAAGCTTGAATTCACCAGAAACAAACTCCACCAAAGAACTATTGATTTGTGAGATAAGTTGAAAGCTTTGCGCTGTTTTTTTCATTCAAAACGTCTCTGAGAAACATCAAGAATGAAAATCCCCTAAATAATTAACCTAGGGAATGAAAATTAAAGTGTCTTGGACCTAGAATTCGAACTGGGCTAATTAAAACTACTACTGGGTCCAATATCACCTAAACAGGTTGTGATAAATTGGACTGCTAATTAAATAACCAAAACTAAAATAAATACTTCAAATAATTGAAATAACTAATTAAAATAAACAAGGACACACGTTCAACATCAGCTCTCCAACATCAAACTTTAATCCGACTCTCTAGCATCTTGAAGTCCGGTTCCATGCTTATCTCGGGCTCATCATCCTCTTTTACCCTAAACATAAACTAATCTTTGAGAACACAAATGTCCCTTAGAGCTGGTCAAACAAATCATCTATCCTGGGCAAAAGATATTTATTTTTTTATTATAACTTTGTTCAGTTCTCAATAATCTATATTCACTCTTAACATACCATCTTTCTTTTGAACAAATAAACCATGAGCGCCTATGGTGATGAACTAGGTCTTATGAAACATTTTTTTTTCAAACATATCTTAAAGCTATAACTTCAAGTCCTTTAACTAAGTTGGTGTTATTCTGTGGAAAGATCTATTAAAACAGTTCCTGGATGAAAATCAATAACAAACTCTATCTTCGATTAAGTAGTGATCTTTTCGATCACCCGAGAATAGTTCAAGATATTTTTTTGAATGATTGGTACCTCACTCGGTATAGGGTGACCTCAATCCTCAATATTCATAACACTTACTAAATAGTCTTAACAACCCTTATTTAAGAGCTTCTGTGCTCTCACTGCTGAGGTTAAAGAAATTCGAGTTTCTTTGAAATTCCAACAAAATAAAATGACTCACCACCTCCAGATAATTGAAATGACACTTATTTCTTCTCACATTCTAGACTCGTATAATATTTTAATAACCAATCCATTTCTAAGATAACATCAGAGTCATTCACCGCTAAAACTATCAAATCTACATATATCTTCTTAGTTCCTATAGGCATCGAGTAAGCCTTCAAAATCTAATGGTTTGATTTAACTTACCAAAAAGTATTATTGGATTATTACTAGTTGTAGCAATATCAGTCATCCTACTCAACCTCCTCACATACTCAGTGGATGCAAATAAATGTGGCTCCCAAATGAAATAGTATAAATGTTAGAGCCCCAAAGATAAAGATTTTACATGCATCTACCAATGGGTTCACTTTCGCATCCAATTTGTTGATAGTAAATGCCCTGGCTGGTACCTTCTTCTGCATAGTAGGATTGGACTTTTCAGGACAATATCTAATTATATACCCAGGTTTCCCACACTTAAAGCATTTACGAGGTTCTGTCTGACATACTCCTAAGTGCTGCTCACCACATATAGGGCATACTAACTGAGCTACTGGTGTCTTATCCTGCTCTACTCGTTGACGTTTGTTTTGATCAAATAGTTGTTGCCCTTATCCGGTTTGGAACTTATGTTTTTGACTTTGAGGAGGAGATTGTATCTTTCCTTCACCACCAGACCACCTTTGCCCTTGCCCTTACCTAAATTGACGTTGCATTTCTCGAGCACGGAAGATTCTTAGTTCAGCTTGTTTAGCAACTAGTGCTAATTCAGCAATTTGTGAATATGTTGCTCCTTGAACTCCAGTCATACTCACATCTCTATACAATTCTGGTTTCAAACCTTCAAGGAATCTCTCCACTTTTAATGCCTCCGTGCTAATCATATGTGAAGCAAACCTGGACAATTGTTCAAATTTATGAATATAATCTCCAACTATCATATTTCCTTTTCTAAGTTGTATGAATTCATTTATCTTCATCGAGCGAATAGGGGCCGTAAAATATTTATTCTTGAATAACTCTTTGAATCTATCCCAACTCATGGCAGCAACATCTTCAATACTCGTCATAGTATCCTACCAATATCCTGCACTTCAACGTAGCATAAAACTAGCGCATATAACTTTTTCATCTTCAGGAAGTCTGCTATACTTAAACATATTCTCTAACATTTTCAGCCAATCTTCTGCATAAGTAGGATCCACCGCATCCTCAAATATAGGTGGATTTAGCTTTCTGAATCTTTCCCCAACCATTTCTACATGCTCAGCTTGATGGCGTACCCTATTTTCACCATTTGCACCTTGTCGATTTGCTTCTCTTTGTTGGAAAAGTTCCTGAATTTGTCCCGACTGCCTTTCTACAGGCTCGGTAAGTCGATCAATAATAGCATCTCTGTCCATACCTAGATTAGGAGTTCCCTTACTAGATTCTCTCTTACCACTACCACCCACACCTCGACCTCTCACCATGGTTAAATAACTTATATATGCAGTCTGATACAAACATAATAGATATAATCTTACAATAAACATAAAAACAATCATTCAAATTAAATGTACGGGCGCATATTGCTCCAAAGTCCAGAGATCATGTACATGGACAGTCTACAGAAATATGACCTGGGCTCTGATACCACTCTGTGGCACCCTCAAACGAATATAAAAGAATAGATTATCAATGTGAGTGTGTCTTGTTTTTTTTTTAAATAGTATAAAAAGTGTTGGAAGACTCGAAAAAGGATAAGATTTGCTTCCACTCAAAATGTGCATGAATATGTTAAGGGAAGAAAGAGTACTCCGAAGTCAAAAGAGTATAATAGGGAAGATAAAAGCTTATATACAATCAAAACAGTGAACTTCGAAGAAGTTTCACACTTGAATAAAAACATAATCAAAAGGTGATGCGAAAAGCTCATAAACAAAAGCCCATCAGGTCATCATCCATGTACATAGACCCACATGAACTTGTAAGAACTCTACGTCTCGCACCATGCATTCTCATGGTTCAACAGAGTCACCTACAATGCATGAACTACATGAGCTAAAGCTCAGTAAGCAGAAATCATGCATGCAACATGTACATATAATGCACAAAGATGACATCACACCATGTCAAATGCTCATGATCAAAATCTCTTCATCTCAAAAGCATTTTTCAATGTTTAGGAACTTGACTCCCTTCACCAAACACCAATATGAGCTCATAATATAATCAATATCAATTTGGCCAATATATTGATTAATACAGTTGAGTGGACCACCCTTCCCAGGGACCCCAAGGGACACGTCCCTGACCAGTCACCTTTGGTCCCACATGAAAGTATCCCACCCGCGGCATTAATCATCATCAGGGTACAGTCGAGTGGACCACCCTCCCTGGACACCAAGGGACACGCCCCCGACTGTTCACCTTTGGTCCCACATGAAAGTATCCCACTCACAGCACCTAATAATTAACACAACATTTCACGGGCTGGTGGTGACCAATCCCAAAGAAAACAATTTTCTCTCCCTGAAATCCATTTCATGCATACAACCCTTGACAATATTTACATGTCGTGCATGCATACGCTTGTGCTCATGAACAAGATATTCAATGTAAATAAATACAATTACACATGTAAATCACATTGTATCACCCTCAAATAATGCACTATAATAAGATACTGATAATTAATAAACACATATAGCCAATTAATATTATGTCCATGCATTGTAGTTGCAGATGGACTTCTACTTACCTCAAGTCCAAAACTTAAGGCCAATAAACTAAATCAGACGCTTCTTCTTCAAGATCTAACCAAAATAAATAACAAACATATATCATTAACTATAGATAGTTTATAACTTAATAATCTTCTTTGTCTATTAAATTTTCATTTAGCTATTTCTCACTTCCTTCACAACATTCTTTATTAAGGCCAATATATAAATAATATTATGCATATATTTAGAGTTGATTATGATACTCACATAATGTCATTTGAATATATAATTTATCACTGTTTACTAATAATAAAATAATATATCAGATTCTGTTTTCACCATTAATAATAATAATAATAATAATAATAATAATAATAATAATAATAATAATAATAATAATAAGATGACCTTTAATCATTACAAATGAATAAGATTACATTTACGTAGCTTATGGCCAATTTGAGATTACGTGGTCTTGATAAACTTAAATTGATAGTAATAACATGATATACAATGCCAAATAGGTTATTGCTTGCATATAATCAAATATACACACTCACAACAATCATATATATTCAGATTACTAATTTAAATTATTTAAAAATTAACTCAACACAATAAAAGTAAAAATTGGAATCAAGTATTTAATTAATTAATTATTCTAACAACAGTAAATCCTATTTCTATTTTTATTTTTAGTATAGTTCAATTGCTAATACACCTACAACCACAATCCATCCACCCATCATTTCATCATTTCCGACTTATAAAATTTTAAATATAATTAATTCCTAAAACAAAACTAATGATTCATCTTAATTGTGAACTTAATTTAGAGAGTTAATCCAAGTGCATACTATAAATTAAATAAATACTTTAAAACAAGGATTATTAATATGAAATGTATTTGGTACCGTAACAAGTTCAAGTTTCGATCGCAATCCTTTCTCTTTTCATTTTCGTCCAAATTCCCTTTTCTTAATTATGAAGTTAGAATCTAGATATATGATAGGTCTATGTAGGTATTAATATATATATTATACATGTATATATATAGATGCTATAGTTTATTATTTTATTAATCATAACACCCTAGACTCACACATGTCTTTTTACTTAATTGGTGGCACCACCAAGCATTGCCACCTCAATTTCTTTTTTTCCTTTTCTTAATTATCTTTTTCTTTATATACTAACCATTATCCATTAATTATATATATATATATATATATATATCCCTTAAATGAAGAAGAATGGTTTTCTACATTAATATATCCGAGTAACAACTAATACACAAAATAAAATATATTAAATCATGACTAATCATATATCATATAAATATAAACAAATATAACCCATAAGTAAATATTTCTCCAAAATTTGCATAAAATTATGGTATGCATGTGCTATAATGACCAATAGGTAGTGAGAGGTCCGGGTATTACACATACTGATACGGGCATCAGGAAAATTATGAATTCTTTTTTAGCATGAAATGACCACGCGCTAGTGTGTGTGTGGATTCTTGGTGAAAAATGATAAGAATGTGTGCATTCTTATACGATACAATTAACAATAGATGTATGATATTTGGTAATGATTAAGAGAAAATAAACAAATAGTTTAATTAATATAAAAGTTCTAAAATAAACAAAATGAGTATATATATATAGAGGGAGGTTGGTTATAATAAGGGTTACCATCTGTGTGAGAAATAAGGACAAATCTCAACCTTACAGCTATTGAAGATTGATGGTAGAGATTAAATTGGTGGAAAATAGAATATATCAAATATCATCTATTTAATTAGTCAATTTGGGTAATTGTGTACTTTTGATGCTTTAATTTATATGGAATTATCCAGCCAAATTAGATATGTCTCTATATAATTTTATATCTATCCCAAAACAAAATCCCTCAAATATTGGCCAAAAAATCGAAGCATAGTACCAATGTAACAAACAGAGAGCGGCAATTCACTCCCAAAACCTAGCACCCCAATAGAGAGCGGTGATTCACTCCCAAAACCTAGCATCCCAAAAAACACGGTAATGGTGGACTGTGGCGGCAACGACAATGAATAAACAAGGGTGAGCAACCGGTGATGGCAATTGGTGGTTTGGCGACTGTATCTGGTGGTTTTGTATCTAGAGTTGGTGGTGGTGGGTGATTCTCAGATGACAGTTCTGGGATTTGGGCGGCTATGGCACCGTCCGACTAAACAATATAAGGATTTTAATACAAACAATGATGGCACGACCAAAACTAGGTCACAAATTCAATAATTCAAATTTTTGATACGCTTTTGTCAATGCTTGGTTAGAATATTGTATGCTAGGGTTTTATTTGGGCAACCTTTGAAAAATTTTGGAATTTTTTCATATTGGATTGTTGGGTTTATTGTACAAAAATGTAGAATGATACATCGTTTGAGATGGACTTTTGATGCTAGTGATCATGTATTTTGATGCTAAATATTATTGTATGCTAAAAAATTAATTAGTATGTGTATTTGATGTATGGTGGGATGCTAAAGATTAAGATAGTAAGTGCTAAATGATAATGTTATTGGTGTGTGTGTTGTAGCTTCGTAATTGAAAAAATGTTGCTTGTTTTGTACTTATTAATGATTTGAATCGGTTAATTAAAGTCTTCTTTATATGTGTGTTTGTTGTATGGTGAGATGCTAAAGATTAAGATAGTAAGTGCTAAATGATAATGATATCGGTGCATATAATGCTTTGACATCAGAAAGAGTGATGCATTGTTGATTGACAATTCGGACGAGTGCGAGGGAATAGATTTAAGGCCCAAGTATGGAGCAAAGTCACTTATACTGGTATTCATCTGATTTATTTATAATTTTCTTATGTGACTATTGGTGCTTTATAATTACTAAATAAATGTTTTTGATAGAGTATATCAATGCTAGGTCAGAATCAATGCTTTTAAAACATCCTCTTGGTGATTTGATTTAATTAACTGTATTCATTATCAAACATTATAGCAAAACGTGTTTGGTTATTACATGGACGAAGATGGGTTGAAGATGAAATCGGCGGCAATAAAATGAGCATACATCACGAGGCTAGAAATGCTTTAGAGGGATGACGAAAATAATAATGATTGTGGTGTTGACATACTTGTATTTTAGTCCTAATCCGAGTATTAATCCGTATGTTTTTATCATGTTTTAGTATGTAGTAATAGTATAGGGTAATATTAGATTATATTTAGAATAAGTGTTACTAACACCGTTAATTTAGAAAAAAGGGTAAAATAAGCAAACCAAGGCCCGAGAATTGAGAAAGGATCAAATGAAATGTCAAAGTGCGTATCGAAAGAAGATGAAAGTGACTGGGAAACCGAATCGGATGGAGGAGAAAACATGAAGTCCGGGTCGAAACTGCAGCACCGAGCGGCACTGCAGCCTGGCACGACCCAAACCGGAGCACCACGACTGACGCTCTGCGTACGAGGCCGACAAACCATGGCATGCAATGCGACACGGGCCAGCCTTGATCCCTCCCGGGTCACACCTCCCTGACGCGACGTGAGCCGCAGGGGCACGACTGAGCTTGTGTCATGCCTCTGTGTCACAAAATCGAGATTTTTGGTTTTTGTTTTATTATTCACCTTATTTTCCCACACCTTGTATATATAGATACCTTAGTTCGAACATGAGGTATCCATCCTCATATTTTTCCACTTTTAGAGAGAGAAAGAGTGTTTTGCTTTGGAATTTTGGGATCTTGAAGAGCAAGTGTCACCTTGAAGAATTTGAATACAAGTTTTGGGTTTTTTCTCCTCTTTACCTATGTTTCTGTTTTATGTGATTTATTCTTCTATTATGATTACGGATAGCTAAATTTTTAGGCATCTAGAGTTTTGAGATTTGATTTTGGATATATGAATTGAATATGTGTATATACTTGATTTTCCAATTTTTCATCATAAATCAATGTTATGATTGAATCTATGCTTGGATTGGCCATCTTAGGATGAAATTTATGTGTGATTAGGTTTGAGAAAACAAATTATGCATGGATAATTGATTTATGATCCCAATTTGGCATGAGATTGAGAAATTAGTGTTAAATTGGTGTTTAATTGGTTGATTGAGTTTAATTTAGATTAAATTGTAATTGAGCCCTAGAGATAGGGGTTGTGTTTAATTTAAAATGCCTTGGTTGCTTGAGAGAGGGCTTAGGCTATATTTGTTATCAATTGTCGTTTGATTGGAAAATTGTGCATGAATTCCTTATTTGATGAATATATCCTTACCAATGATCGATACCCTAGTGCCAATTTCTCTTAAGTGTTTTTTATTTGGTTTTTATTCTCTTTTATTGCTCATGTGTTGCTATCTTTGTTTATTATTGCAAATCTTATTTTTCTGGTTAATTCCCAAACCAAATTCCGAATGATTTGACTAGTAAAAATTTTCGATGTGATGGTACTTGTAGACTCGTTTATGTAATTAATTTCCAATATTCGACCCGGTCTCCTATGCTCCGTATGTTCACTTGCATAATTGAGATTTTGTAAATTAAAGCTTGTGTTGATTAAATTATGATAAAAGAAAAATCTCATAAACTTTTTGACACCGTTGTCAGGGAACTAATTTGTTTATTTGAGTATATGCAATATCATTTCAAGAATTGTTTGGCTAGATTAAACGTGTTGTTTTCTTTTAAGTTCCAAACTTACCTTGTGCTTTTGTTAGGTGGTGTATGCGAACAAGGTCACGTGGAGAGCCTTTGTTTGAAGTCGACCCCGAAATAGAAGCTACAAGCCGTCATCGCAATGCGGCTAGGCGACGAAGGAAGATGATGGATAACAACAACCAAATTCCCAATCCCACAATTCAAGACCCCTTACTCCTTGAGATGCAAACACAAATGGAGGAGTTGAGGGCGCAATTGAGGGCCCAAGTGAAAGCTGTTGGTTTTGTATACTAGAAGACTTGTCTTTGCATATTTTTCTGATTATATGATGATATGAAATGAAAGTTATTGCAGTCACTATTTGCATTTAGATTATGTTCTATAATTGTTCTATGCAATGTTCCATATACTTACATTGTAGATGATATGGTGTGGGGAGTCACACGGTAAGATCATATCATTAGAACCTTGTATTGTATTAAAGAGCTCACGGATTAGATGGTCCTGAATACACCATCGGTACACCATAGAATAATCTGATAAGTTAGTTTATCTTGACTAACTGATTATTCTAGTACACTCATTTGTGTATTGAGGAGGATCACGATAGGATACTATTCTCTGTCTCTGACCCAGTTACTGAAAGAATAAAGACCCAGTAGGGTTGTGATAATAGATTTTGACCACTCCCCTATAAATAGGAGAGTGGGGAATTCAAAATTTACTACTGCAGAATCAGCCCCTCTTGTGTTCTCTTTATCTCCACAGATTCCATACCTATGTAGTAGTTTTTAGCCCATTCTGAATCTAGATACAGTCCGGAAATACAACAGAAGATCTTGGAGTAGAAATTGCGGTGGCCGATTTTTTGAGATAAGGGGCTCCTATCATTGTTCATTCAACAACAAGATTAGATCTGTAATCTTGTCCACAGACCGTCTGTCAAATTGTAAGTAGATTCGTTTCTATGTTTTCGCTTTATTAGATTCGAATCTGCTTTGCATGATTTTTGATTAGATTGTGATAATCATGCATGTTACATAAAATTATGATTTGCATGAACTTGGATTAATGAACAACCAAATAGATCTTGCGGTGGTTTAATTCGAAAAAACCCCAACAGTGGTATCAGAGCGAGGTTTTTGGCACTGTTCTAGGATTAATCTAAGCATGAATTTGATATATATAAATATATATATATATATACATATTTAAATTTGATGTTAAATTTATAGTTCTTAAATTTTCAGATTTAAATATGTATGTATGTCGATTTTATGGTATTCAAGACTTGGAAGAATTTTTGATTGAATTCGAAAATTCTAGTTTTGAGTTGTTGAAATTTTCGATCTTGATGAGATATAGATTTGGAATGATATTTGAAGTCTTCAAATTTCCAGATTTATATTTCATAATTTTCGAAAATTTGAGGATCAAATTTTTCGAATTTGATGTGTTAAAAATTCCCTAATTTGAGCTAGGAATTTTTGGTCCTTTCTTAATTAAAGTTTGGATGAAGTTTTGATCAAGATCAAATTTCCAGCTTTAATTTAGATGAGGGTCGAAAATTTGGTGGATTATAATAAGGATAGGTAATTTTTGATGTGTATCTTAATTTACCTAATTCTAATCTAGATAGGTTTGAAATTAGAATTTTAACTTTGGAAGTTTTTGAAGTGGATCAAAATTTCCAGATTTTTATTCTAAAAAAAAATTCGAAACCTATGTTATTCATTTGGAATAGTTTTTTGATTAATGTCAAAATTTCCAAATGTGTTAATTTTATGCAATTTTCGATTTTGTTAAATTAAATTGGAGAAGATTTTGATGAAAATCAAATTTCCAGATTTATTTAATGATGGTTTTCGAAAATTATGGGGATTGGGTTAATATTTGATATTATTTGATGTATATCTTAATTTACCTAATTTTGATCTAGATAGATTTGAAAATAAAATTTTAAATTTGGAAGAATTTGAAGTGGATCAAATTTCCAGATTTATTATTTGGTATATTTTCGAAAATCTATAGATTTAAATTGGATAAGGTGATTTTGGATATATACAAATAATTATCAAAATCCAATTGTGATAAGAATTTAATTATGGATAGGTTTTGGAAGATTTTGAAGTGGATCAAATCTTCAAACTTTATCTTTAAAGATTTCGATTCTTATGGATAATATTTGGATTAGATTTTTGATTTATATCAATATATCCAATTATTATTTAATTAGGGTGGCTTGAAAATATTAAATAAATTTGGTGGATAATTACAAATAATTTTCAGATTTATTTTAGTAATATTTTTGAAGATTACAAGTTTCAAATTGGTGGATAATTATTTTAATTTTCAATTTTATCTTGTGGATAATATTGAATTAATTAATTTAATTAATTGTAAAATTTGATTATTATTTAATATTCATGCATAGATATCATATCTTATTTTATGTGGATCATATAATAAATGATTATTGGATTTGTAGACTGTGTTTGTTTGCAGGTATACCAACTATCATGGCTCTTTTATTTTATGTGATGTATGTTTATGTTGAATGAATGTTGGCCGTATGCCGGTTTGGCTACGTGATTTTTAATCCATGAGAAAATCCATGGATTAGGTCTAGGTTTTATTTTACGTTGTTTTAATGTAATAGATATAAAGCTGTTAGGCCGAGTTTTGAGTTGTAATTTTTATTCTAGCAATATTAGATTTTTCCTTTTGGAATAGATAGTCTGTATTGAATAAAGATCGAAGAACAACTCAAAGAAGGAAAGTAGTTCAGCACCAAGGTTCACCAGTTCACGTCTCGAAACCCTAAATGGAGCTAGGTTTTTCGGAGAGACGCGGTGAAGGGGGCGGCGACCAAGCATGTTCCGGAGCTGACTTTCTAGTTTTATCTCATCAATCAACATGAGATATATGCCATGATAGTTGGATTATTATTATTGCTTATTATGTTGAAGCATGCAATGGATGTTTATCATTTTATGTGATGTTTGCATGTTCAATAATGGGATAAAATGAAACCTCAAACATAAATAACTAAGTGGGAGAGATTCATAACAAAGTATGTAGAAATCTCATATGGTCTCCATTAATATCTGGTTTAATTGAGAAGTGATGGGCATGCACGTTGACATCGGTCTTCCTTCATATCGGATGTGTCATATCACAGATTTCTCTAGAAATTAAATCTCCTAAATGGATAGCTGTAGAACACTATTAGAACTAACTGACTCCTCCATCTGGAGCGGTTAAATTCGAATAGTGATCTTGGTGCGAAGATAATGGTATGCACACTTAGATGTAATTTATTGATAAACGTCCACATGATCGTGGCTTATCAGTTAGATGATTACATGACCGTGTTTATTATCCGGCTATTAATTTGCTTGTTGTAAGGAAACTCATCTGGAGGCAAATTAAAGGTTTAACCTATTTATAAATGAGATTTATAAACATCCACACGATCATGGCTTATAGAAATCGTTTTTAAAGTGTCGGTGGAAAAGTATATAATTTTTATGAGGTTTTCGATTATGTACTGTTTATCCTAAATAGTTATGTGACTGTAATGCATGTTTTAATTTCAGTTATTTCATATAATCAATGGCACTCTCCAATCTGTCCTCAATCCTCAAAGAAAATAAACTTGTTGGTGAAAACTACAATGACTACATTCGTAACCTTAACTTGGTACTTGTTGCTGAGGGACATAAGTTTTTACTTGAAGAGGTTTGTCCTCAAATGCCAGATGAGAGTTCTGACGAAGCCCAAAAGGTTGCATATGATAAGTGGGTTAGGTCTAATGAGATAGCGCGCTGTTACATCTTGACAACTATGTCAAGTGTGTTGCAACATCAGCATGAGCCTATGAAAACCGCTTATGATATCATGTACAACCTTAGGCAGCTATTCAGTCATCAGAACCGCTCGGCACGCCATTTGGCAATGAAGAAACTAATGGATGTGAGAATGTCTGACTCCACACTTGTTAGGGATCAGTTCTCACGATGATGGGGTATTTATCTGAGATCGAGACCTTGGGTGGAGAGCTAGATGGTGATTCTCAAATCGACATTGTTCTTCATAGCTTGTCCTCGAAGTTTGAGCAGTTTAGACTGAATCTTAACATGATTAAAAGGGATGTCAGCCTAACTGAACTGCTCATAGACCTTCAGGCGGCTGAATTGCTCCAAAAAAGTAGTCCTGAGGCCCACATAGCTGAAAAAGGGGCGTCTTCTTCTGGTGGAAAAAGGAAGAAGAAAAATGCACCTAAAAAGGCTGCAGATGAGGCGCCTAAAGTGAAGAAACCATAGGTAAAGAATCCTCCCGAGGAATTCAAGTCAAAGACTAAGTGCTTCAAGTGCGGCCAACTAGGTCATTGGAAGGCGGCGTGTCCTAAAAAGAAGAAGAAGAGAGGTACATCTCACACTTTAGTTGTAGAAACATGTTTAGCAACTTGTTCTACCCAGTCATGGGTAGTAGATACTGGAGATACTGATCATGTTTGCATGTGTTTACAGGGGTTCATGGTAAAAAAATAGTTGAGTGAGAATGAGATCACCGTCTACATGGGCAATGCTACGAGAGTGACGGCTATTGCAGTGGGAGATGTTATTTTACCTTTCAGTAGTAATAGAACTTTGGTTTTGAAAGATTGTCTTTATGTGCTTGGTTTTAGGCGAAACTTAAATTCAGTTTCTAAATTGATTATGGATCGATATTCTGTTTCTTTTGATAACAAAGTAGTTATCTTTAGTGGTAAACATTTTATTTGTTCTAGCACATTGGATGGACACTTATACTTTCTTAAACCAATTGAAAACACTACGCAAAGACAACTATTGAATACATCGATCATAAATCCTAACAAGAGAAAAGAACCTTCAGTATTTAATCAAACATATCTTTGGCATCTAAGGCTAGGTCATATTAACCTTAAGAGGACATAAAGGCTTGTAAATGATGGACCATTGTCTTCTTTGGTACTGGAATCATTTCCTTTGTGTGAATCCTGTTTGGAAGGTAAAATGATAAAGGGTCCTTTCCAGTTAAAAGGAAATAGATTCGAAGGGATATTAGATTTGGTTCACTCTGACCTGTGTGGCCCTATGTCAGTTCAACCTCGAGGAGGGTTCGAGTATTTCATCACTCTCATTGATGATTACTCTAGATACGGTTATATCTACTTGTTGCATCGCAAGTCTGAATGCTTTGAGAAATTCAAAGAGTTCAAGGCGGAAGTGGAGAAATGAACAGACAGAAGTATCAAGTCACTACGTTCTGATCGTGGTGGCGAGTACCTCTCGAGTGAATTTAGGGATTACATGGCAGATAATGGGATTACCTCCTAGTTGACTACGCCTGGAACGCCACAACAGAATGGCGTGGCAGAAAGAAAGAATCGTACACTGTTAGAGATGGTTAGATCGATGATGAGTTATTCTGAGTTGCCCATTTCGTTCTGAGGATATGCCCTGGAAACGCCAGCCTATATCCTTAACTTGGTTCCGTCAAAATTAGTTCCTTCTACGCCCACAGAATTATGGACTGGATGAAAGCCCAATTTAAACCATATTCGGATTTGGGGTAGCCCTGCACATGTGTTGGATAAGGAAGCTGATAAGCTGGCTCCTCGTACTGATGTAAGGTTATTCGTTGGATATCCTAGAGGAACAAAAGGTGGTTTGTTTTATAGTCCTAAGGATCAAAAGATCATTGTTAGCACCAATGCTCGATTCTTAGAGGAAGACTATGTCATAAATCACAAACCAAGGAGTCAAATCATCCTTAAGGAATTAAGGGGGGAGGATCGAATCCTACACCAGTTGTACAAGAAGAGGAACCACCAAACACTGCACAACGTATCACGGAAGTACAGGAACTGCCTCGTCACAGTGGGAGGGTTGTACACCAACCTGATAGATTCATTGGTCTGGGAAAGGCTTCAGATTTCCCAGAGGCACTAAATAAATTGGATCACAGGACCTATGACGAGGCAATTAGAGATAAAGATGCAGATTCTTGGAAAACTCCAATGGAATCTGAGATTGCATCTATGGATCACAATCAAGTCTGGGAGCTCGTAGAACCACTAGATGGGATTAAACCTATTGGGTGTTAGTGGATCTACAAGCGCAAGAGAGGAGCTGACGGGAAGGTTGAAACCTTCAAAGCTAGATTGGTGGCAAAAAGATACACTCAGAAAGAAGGGATCGATTATGAGGAAACCTTTTCACCGGTAGCCATGCTTAAGTCAATCCGGATTCTCTTCTCAATAGCCGCTCATTTAGATTATGAGATCTGGCAGATGGATGTCAAGATAGCTTTCCTAAATAGAAGTCTTGAAGAAAACATTCACATGAGACAACCAGAGGGATTTGTTGCTAAAGGCCAAGAGCACTTGGTGTGCAAGCTTAAGAGATCCATTTATGGACTTAAGCAAGCATCAAGATCTTGGAACATCCGATTTAACGAGGTTATCCAGTCATATGGATTCGTGCAAAGTCCAGATGAGATTTGTGTGTACAAGAAATGTGATAGAAACGTGGTGTCATTCCTCGTACTTTATGTTGATGACATCTTGCTTATTGGAAACAGTAAGAAGGAGTTATCTAACATTAGGGTGTGGTTGTCCAAACAGTTCGATATGAAGGATCTGGGTGAAGCCGGACATGTCCTTGGCATCAAGATCATTCGAGATCGCCAGAAAAGGATGTTATGTCTGTCCCAGGCGACTTATATCGATACAGTGCTAGCTAGGATTAGCATGCAAGATTCCAAGAAAGGTTTTATACCTTACAGGCATGGAATTCATCTATCCAAGGAAATGTGTCCCCAAACACAGTCTGAGATAGAGAAAATGAAGAAAGTACCATATGCTTCGGTTGTTGGATGTTTGATGTATGCTATGCTATGCACTAGGCCTGGTATATGCTATGTCGTAGGCATGGTAAACAGATATCAGTCTAATCCTGGACAAGGTCACTGGACTGCGGTCAAAAACATTCTCAAGTACCTTAAAAGGACTCGAGACTACATGTTGGTTTTCCGCTCTGATAGTCTAGTACCTTTGGGTTATACAGACTCAGATTTTCAAACTGACAAAGATTAGAGTAAGTCTACCTTGGGCTATGTGTTTACATTAGGAGGTGGAGCCATCGCATGGAGGAGCATTAAGCAGAAATGCATTACGGATTCCACCATGGAAGCTGAATATGTAGCTGCCTCTGAGGCTGCAAAAGAGGCTGTCTGGCTCCGCGGGTTCCTAGAGGGCTTGGGAGTGATTCCTGGTTTGCCTAAGACTATCACGATATACTGTGATAATTCTGGTGCAGTGGCAAACTCGAAGGAACCCAGAGCCCACAATGCAAGTAAAAAACATACAGAGAAAGTAGCATCTTATACGAGAAATTGTTAAGAGAGGAGACGAGACGGTGGTCAATATTGCATCGGAAGACAACCTGGCTGATCTATTCATGAAGAGCCTGTCGGCTAAGACCTTTGATGGTCATGTGGAGAAAATGGGAGTGAGATGCAGACCTGGTGGCACAGTTTGAGTTGATAGTTTTGATTGAAGAGTTAGCATGCTAGTTTTTATGCTTGAAAGACATGCTTCAAGTATAAGTGGGAGATTATTGGTTTTGTATACTAGAAGACTTGTCTGTGTATACTTTTCTGATAATATGATAATATGAAATGAAAGTTATTGCAGTCACTGTTTGCATTTAGATTATGTTCTATAATTATTCTATGCAATGTTCCATATACTTACATTGTAGATGATATGGTGTGGGGAGTCACACGGTAAGATCATATCATTAGAACCTTGTATTGTATTAAAGAGCTCACGGATTAGATAGTCCTGAACACATCATCGGTACACCGTAGAATAATCTGATAAGTTAGTTTATCTTGAATAATTGATTATTCTAGTACACTCATTTGTGTATTGAGGAGGATCACGATAGGATACTATTCTGTGTCTCTGAGCTAGTTACTAAGAGAATAAAGATCCGAGTTTGGGTTTTAAACTCATGTGATATTGGCGAACATATGTGTGTGTTGTTTATTACTTTGATTTATCAATGAGTAAGATCTTTTCATAGATCGAATTCGATATCTTAGGTAATAACAATGTATACATGATGTCTCGAGCAGTGTGCATGAGCACCGTGTCCTGGTGCGCCAGGTTGATGATGTACTCTTGAGGAAACACAAGTTCATGTTGAAACCCTGCAGGTGGAATTTATTCATTACATGATAAAGCTTGTGTGGTACTACTCAAGGTTTTAGATGTTAATTAATTATAGCTGTCAGAGGCTGGCATAATTAATTAATGAACATTATATTTTAAACACGGGGAATGGCTAAACTAAAGGAGAAAGCATATTCGTAAATATGTATTAAATTGGTAGGTCAGTTTTACTTCTTTAGTGGAATAAAAGTAAAATTTAATTTATTTAATTATATCCTAAGTTTATTGGATATTGGATATTAAATAAATTGGTGGGCCAGTTTAATATTTTTCTAGATCCCTGTTGTAGCCCAAATTGACTGATAATGGACTGGAGATAGAAAAAGAGATAGAGGCCCAAACCCAGTAGGGTTGGGACAATAGATTTCGACCACTCCCCTATAAATAGGAGAGTGGGGAATTCAAAATTTACTACTGCAGAATCAGCCCCTCTTGTGTTCTCTTTATCTCCACAGATTCCATACCTATCTAGTAGTTTTTAGTCCACTCTGAATCTAGATACAGTCCGGGAATACAACAGAAGATCTTGGAGTAGAAATTGAAGTGGCTGATTTTTTGAGATAAGAGGCGCCTATCATTGTTCATTCAATAGCAAGATTAGATCTGTAATCTTGTCCACAGACCGTCTGTCAAATTGTAAGTAGATTCATTTTCTATGTTTCCGCTTTATTAGATTCGAATCTACTTTGCATGATTTTTTATTAGACTGTGATAAATATGCATGTTACATAAAATTATGATTTGCATGAATTTGGATTAATGAACAACCAAATAGATCATGCGGTGCTTTAATTCGAAAAAACCCCAACAGCAAGAGCCCAAGAGGAAGCTCCTATTCGGAATTTGTTTCACGATGTTGTCAATGAAGGAGCAAAGAATGGACCAGCTATTAATGCTAATAACTTTGAGCTTAAGCTGGGATTGATAGCAATGGTTTCCCAAAATCAATTTGGGGGCTCTTCAATCAATTGAAGATCCTCATGAGCGCGTCAGCCAATTCCTTGAGATATGCCGGACGATGAAAATGAATG
Source organism: Perilla frutescens (assembly GCA_026008535.1). Taxonomy (NCBI): domain Eukaryota; kingdom Viridiplantae; phylum Streptophyta; class Magnoliopsida; order Lamiales; family Lamiaceae; genus Perilla; species Perilla frutescens. Next base: position 40,196,031 of record BRKX01000019.1, read on the forward strand.
GAGTACCGGAGGACGCCGTGAGACTTAGAATATTCTACTTTTCCCTCCGTGAAAAAGCTAGGGCATGGTGGTCGAACCAACCCCCATCGACGTTTGAGTCTTGGAACACAATGATCTTCAAGTTTCTACAAAAGTTCTTTCCACCGGGGAAGACACTCAAGCTCAAAGGGGAGATCACCAAATTTAGGCAAAGGAAAGATAAATCTATGTATGAAGCTTGGGAGCGATTCCGTGAGATGTTGAGGAAGTGCCTGGGCCATGGGTTTGGTACAGACCATTAAGTGTGCCTTTTCTACTCCGGATCAACACCCGAGGTGAGGAGAATCCTAGATACCTCCGTCGGTGCATCTCTACTAGGAAGGGGGCCGGAAGAAGCATTATTTACCATTGATGATATGGCTTCCAACGCCTACCAATGGCCGAGTGAAAGAGAATGAATTCAAATGTTGAAGACGGTGGACACTAATGCAAGCACGGATTCGATAGCCCTTCTAGCCGCCCAAATCTCGACTTTGAATTCCAAGATCGAATCTATGGCGATGCAAAGGACCGAAGCTTCTACTCTACCTTATCTTTAGGAAGCTAATTATGTCAACCAAAGTGGTTATGGGAACCACCAAAGGCCATATAATCAAGGGTTCAAGCCACATTTCAAAGGTCAACATGGTGGACCGGGCAACCAATATCAACACTAACCACCACATCTAAATCTATCCTATGGGAATCCAAACAATGCCCTTCAACCATGACCAGGCTTCTCGGTTATAAATGGGGTAATCGATGAGGAAAAGAAGCTGAAAATGAAAGAACTTCTCATGGCTTTATTGAACAAATCTGACAAGTACATGGGTAAATCTCAAACAAGATTTGAGAAGCTTGAGAGCAACCAAGTGATGGTCAACACACAATTGAAGATGCTTGAGAAACAAATGGGATAACTAGCCACCGTTGTGGAAGGTCAACATCAACCGGGACATTTCCCCTCCAATACAATGGTAAACCCAAAAGATTACAAAGCCATTACCTTACGGAGTGGGACCGCATATAAAGGGTCCGAAATGCCAAAGCAAGGTGATGAGGCAACCATTGAAGAAGGGAAAGAAGAAGAAGTAGTGGAGGAGGAAGTGAAGACCAAGGAAGATGAGTCAATCAAAGACAAAGCAACACCTCAACCAAAGAAGATGGATGAACCGCAAGTGAAGGTGCCTTATCCTCAAAGGCTTCAAAAATCCAAGAATTAAGAGCAATTCTCCAAATTTCTTGATATATTTCGGAGGATCCAAATTAACCTCCCTCTTGTGGAGGCCTTGCAACAAATACCGAGCTATGCCAAATTTCTCAAAGATGTAGTGACAAGGAAGAAGAAATTGGGCAATTTTGAGACTGTGAGTCTAACGGAGAATTGTAGTGCCTTAATTCAAAAGAAGTTACCCGCCAAGATGAAGGACCCCGGGAGTTTTAATATTCCCGTGACTATTGGAGATCACCATGATAAGAAGGCTCTTTGTGACTTGGGAGCAAGCATAAACCTTATACCATTGTCGTTCTTCTTGAAGCTCAATATTGGAGAAATCAAGCCGACAACAATTTGCTTGCAAATGGCAGATAGGTCCTTGACTTATCCAAAGGGAGTTGTGGAGGATGTTCTTGTGAAGATGAATGATTTCATTTTTCCCATGGATTTTGTTATCCCAAATATAGAAGAGGACAAGAACGTGCCACTCATCTTGGGAATGTTGTTTTTGGCAATGGGAAAGGCACTTATTGATGTGTCCAAAGGCGAGCTTACTCTCTAATTAAATGATGAAAGTAGCACTTTTTCAATCTACAATGCAATGAAATTTCATGATGATGATGAGGACTTTATGAGAGTGAAGGATTGTAAAGTGATAAAGATTGTAGAAGAATGTGTTGAAGAAAGAATGATGGAGCACTATACATCTCAAGATGCCTTGGAGACTAGCTTGTTTGCATCACTTTACTCTTCTTCTTCATATGATTTTTTCGATGATAATACCAATATATTTTATTGTGTTTGTGCTCTTGATTCCCTACAGGAAATCCTAAGAAGAGAAAACCGTTTCTTGCCTTTGAGGGATGAAAAAGAGGAAGCATTAAAGAAGGAAAGAGGTGAGAAGAAAGACAAGAAGGAGGAGTTGAAGCCCCTTCCGGGTCACTTGAGGTATGCTTATTTAGGTGAAAATGAGGCATATCCCATGATTGTGTCGGCTTATTTATCCACATGTGAACTTGACAAGTTGTTAAGAGTCTTGAGAAAATATAAATCCGCTTTAGGTTGGTCTATTGAGGATCTGAAGGGGATTAGCCCCACCGTTTACATGCATAGGATCTTACTAGAAGATGATTACAAACCTCGTGTCCAACCACAACGTAGGTTGAATACTATAATGCAAGAAGTAGTTAGGAAAGAAGTTCTTAAATGGCTTGATGCGGGTATTATTTATGCTATTTCCGATAGCGAGTGGGTGAGTCCCACCCAAGTTGTGGCTAAGAAGGGAGGTATGACCGTAGTGAAGAATGAAGGCAATGAGTTGATTGCTACTAGGATTGTGAATGGTTGGCGAGTGTGTATTGATTATCATGTTTTGAATGCCGCCACTAGAAAAGACCATTTCCCATTACCTTTTATTGACCAAATGCTTGATAGGTTGGCCGGGTATAAGTTCTATTATTTTCTTGATGGTTATTCCCGGTATAACCAAATATTGATTGCACCCGAGGACCAACATAAATCCGCTTTTACATGTCATTATGGAATTTTTGCTTTTAGAAGAATGTCTTTTGGTTTGTGTAATGCTCTAGCTACATTTCAAAGATGTATGATGGCAATTTTCCATGATTTGATTGAAAATATAATGGAGGTTTTTATGGATAACTTTTTGGTTTTTAGAAATTTCTTTGATCATTGCTTGGAAAACCTAACCCGAGTTTTGCAGCTTTGTGAAGAGATTAACCTATTCCTAACTTGGGAAAAATGCCATTTTATGGTGAGAGACGGAATAGTCCTTGGTCACAAAGTGTCCGCTGCGGGCTTGGAGGTAGATCGGGCCAAAACAGTCGCCATTGAGAAGCTTCTACCCCCCACAAATGAAAAGGGTATCCGAAGTTTTCTTGGCCATGTCGGGTTCTATCGGCGTTTCATTAAGGATTTTTCAAAAATTTCTAAGCCTTTATGTAAATTGCTTGAAAAATCTAATGACATTATTTTTAATGATGATTATGTGCAGGCGTTCGAGACGCTTAAGAAGGCCCTAATGACGGCCCCGGTGCTCATTGCTCTGGATTGGAATGAGCCATTTAAGCTCATGTGTGATGTAAGTGAGGTGGCCGTGGGGGCCGCATTGGGGCAAAGGAGAGAAAAATTATTCCGGGTGATCTACTATGGAAGCAAAACATTGGACCTGACACAAATCAACTGCACAACTATGGAGAGGGAATTGTTGGCGGTCGTGTATGCTTTCGACAAGTTTCGGCCCTAGCTCATTGGAGCCCGAACGATTTTCCACACGGATCATGCCGTGTTCAGACACCTCTTTGCTAAGAAGGATCCCAAGCCCTGACTTATAAGGTAGATCCTTCTCCTACAAGAGTTAGATGTAGAAATTAGAGACCGAAAAGGGTGTGAGAATGTGGTGGCCGACCACCTCTCTCGTTTGGAGCATACTAAGGAGGATTAAGAGGAGAAAAGAGAGATTGATGATTGCTTCCCGGATGAGAGGATCCTAGTTGTGGGAACAATGAAGGTGCCATGGTTTGCGGATGTAGTCAATTACTTGGTGGCGGGAGTTGTGCCTAAGGAGTTAGAAGGATATCAAAAGAAGAAATTCTTCCATGATGTGAGATTCTTTGTGTGGGATGAGCCATTTTTGTTTAGAAGGTGTGCCGATCTCATATTGAGAAGGTGTGTGCCCGAAAAGGAGTGGGGACAAATTTTGGAAGCATCCCATGCGGGGTTAAGTGGAGGGCATTTTGGAGCCAATCGAACCGCTAGGAAGATCTACCAAAGTGGATTTTATTGGCCAAGTATCTTCAAGGATGCAAGAGAGTTCGTCAAAAGTTGTGATAAATATCAATGTATGGGATCTATTTCAAAGAAGAATGAAATGCCTATGAAGAATATCATTGAAGTTGAGCTTTTTGATGTTTGGGGTATAGATTTCATGGGACCATTTGTTGCTTCGGAAGGAAATTTGTACATTTTGTTAGCTGTGGATTATGTGTCAAGGTGGATTGAAGCTATTCCAACAAAGACAAGTGATGCAAAGGTCGTCCTCAAATTTCTCAAAAAGAACATCTTGACAAGGTTTGGAGCCCCTTGAGCCATTGTGAGCGATGGTGGCTCACATTTTTGCAACAAATAGATGGAAGCATTACTTGCTAGGCATGGAGTCAAGCATAAGGTTACAACACCTTATCACCCTTAAGCAAATGGTCAAGTCGAGTTGGAAAATCGTGAAGTGAAGCAAATTCTTCAAAAGGTGGTCCGAACAAATGGGAAGGATTGGGCGTCATTGTTGGATGAAGCACTATGGGCCTACCGTACGTCTTACAAGACTCCGCTATGAATGTCTCCCTACCAACTCGTGTTTGGGAAGTCTTGTCATTTGTCTGTTGAGCTTTCTCATAAAGCTTTTTGGGCCATAAAAAAGTTGAACCTCGACCCCGTGTCATCCGTAGGAGAGCGCATCTTTAAGTTGAATGAGCTAGAAGAATTTCGGATGGAGACTTTTGAGAATTCGACTATTTACAAGATGAGAGCCAAAGTCTACCATGACAAGCTTTTGAGACAAACAGATATTGCTCCGGGAGATGAAGTCCTTTTGTTCAATTCTAGGCTCAAGCTCTTTTCGGGAAAGCTAAAGACCAAATGGAGCGGCCCGTTCAAAATTGCAAGGATTTTCGATGGAGGGGCGATTGAGCTAAAAGGCAAGGATGGAAGCTTGTTTGTGGTGAATGGGCACCGAGTCAAAAAGTTTAACAAGCTGGAGGAGAAAATGGGGGTGTCCATTTGCTACCTTGATGATGTTTAATATGATGGTACTCTGTCGAGCTAGCGACTTTAAACTTAGAGCTTGTTGGGAGGCAATCCAATATTTTGTGTTCTTTTCATTTCTTTTTGTTATTTTTAGAGTGTTTCATTTTATTCACTTTTGGTATTGCTATGTTTTCTTATGTTTCGTTTAGGTTTTAGTGTTAAGTAACAGGGGATTTTTGCTCGAATGTGGCTAATTATGGAGCATAGGAGCTATACATGTACGTGTGAAGTGTCAACAATGGCCAGGTCAAAGCCGCAGCACTGAGCAGCACTGCAGCCCGGCGCGACCCAGACTGGTGCACCGCGACCGGCACTCTGTGTCCGCAGCCAAAAAACCACGGCCTGCAATGCAGCCCGATCGGCGCCGTGGTGAGCTGGCGCGACCCGACTGGTAAGTGTGGCCCGGGTCGCACCGACAGACTGGGTGATTTTTTATACTTATTCTATTTCCTTCATTCTTCACACACTCATTCTCACTTAATCTCTCTTACCTCTCGGCACTCACACACTTGTGCACTCTCCATAGAATTTTCACTCCATATCCAAGGCAAAAAATCTCTCTAAGGTATGAATCTTTCCCTCTTTGTCTTCTTCTTCTCCATGGTTTGAAGATTCTAACTCTCTAAGCTTCCAAATGGGGGTATTCATGGTGAAATGTTTTTATATGGATAATTTTCATTTTTCTTGCTTGCATTATGAGATTCTCACCTTATGAACCTTGGGTTATGGAGTTAAAATGTTTCAATTTTCATTCTTGCTCTAATATAGGGTTCGAAGATCAAAAATTGGGGAAATTCATGTATATGAGAAATTCTTGCCATTCTGCTTAGATCTATGCAATTCCATGCTCCTTGAGTGTTTTTATGTGGTTCATTTGAAAGGTTGAGCATGTTGTGGCATTTGTGTAGGAATTTCAAGGTTGTGCTCTTTACTTAGGCAAAATTTCTTGTTTATTTTTCTTTATGTGGTACATTTGGCTTGTATTTAGTTTATTTGACAAACATAAGTAAGGTTGAATTTTGTTTTGGGGATTTTGCTATATTTCATTTGTGTTTTTGCATCATTCATGAGTGTGCTTTGTTTTTCTTGCCCCATTTGTGGATATTTTGTTCTATTTAAGCCAAACCTTGCTTTATTATTTTGTTCATGTTGGTCTTTTTGGAGGGGTATGCTTGAGTAAGGCTTGAGGCTCAAACATTGTGCTATCATATGTTGGCATGCCTTTGCCAATAAACCCGTTTGTCCCTCGTTTACAAGGTACTTGGTCCATTGTCCCTTGTTTTTCTGCAAACATGGTGCAAACTAGGAGAGGAACACAAGCGGGAGGAGCCCGAAGAAGACTTAGAGATGAAGAAGAATCCGAGGAAGATGCAATGGTTGAAGTCTCGGAGGAGGAAGAACAAGAGGACGAAGAGCAAGAAGACGAGGAAGAGGAGGAGCCAAGGAATACTCGTACTCTCCTACTCCCACTCAACATGGGGCTAATGATCCCGCTCTGGTGCAAATCTTCTTGGACGACTATAACCACAAGAAGAAATGATTGAAGCTAGCTCGAGACTTCCAAGTTGCTGCTACTAAGTTCATGGATGTCGATGCCACAAAGAAGTTGGGCATCTATGAGAGTGTTATGGGACTTTTGAGACGCATTGGGTGGACACATATCCTTGGAGGAAATGACTGAAAGACTTACCATTTGCTTGTTCGTGAGTTCTTGTCAACTCTCAAAGTGAAGTCCACTCCGTCTAGGGGACCTATCTCTTGCACCTTTCGACTGGGAAATAGCAACTGGAGATTCACTCTAGAGCGTCTCAACGCCATGTTTCAGGCCCCGACTAATGGAACTTTTCATCCTCACCCGTCCTTTCGTTTCAAGGATTTCCATGATCATGTTGTCGAGCCAAATCCATATCTCCCACAGTACGATTCCAGCAAGACCAAGGCCTCTCACCTGCCTAATCCAGTGTTCCAATACATGTAAAAGCTCCTCTCGTCCATTGTGCTTGTAAGACATGAAAACAGTGGCCTCCGGACTCAAGAGCTTTATATGATGTGGTGCATGCTCAACGCCATTCCAGTGAACTTTCACTGCTCACTTCCTCATCCAGTGTCAGCGTCAAGTAGCTTTCCGCATAGGCACCATTTACATTGGGGGTTTGATCACCCTAATTGTTGTGATGTTGGACATCGATTTGTCCAACCACCAAAGTGTGCCTGGCCCACGGTCTATCAACATGGAGCACCTCCGCAATGCGAAGTTTGTGAACTCTGCCACTGCGCCATTTGACTTCCTATTGATGAACAAGCCCCAACTCCCTCTTTCCAATCCAGCCTTAACCAATGTGACTACCTATGATGAGCATGAGAATTGGTTGATGGATACTCCGGCCCACTTTGCCTTGATCACCACAGTTAAAGGCACGCCACGAACGACATCTGTGGTGAATGACGCTGGAGGCTCCACCTCACAGGCTCAGCCGAGGAGAAATCGACGCAACAGGGAGGATGTCCAGGAGGATCGCTTCAACACATTGGAGGGCTTGATGACCGACATGGCGACCAAAATTGGGAACATGAGGCTGGATATGAATTCACGGTTTGGTGATATGCGTACTGAGGTGGATATGTGCCTTACAGGTATGCAGGAGAGCTTTGATACCAGATTCACCGGCTTGGAGGAAGAGATTGGGACCCATTTCACGGGTATCAGTGCTGAGATCCAGGGACTGCAGGGGAGTTTTAACACTTTCTAGTCTAGCATGGAGAGCATGATGGGCCAGTGGCTTGGACAGGGATTGTCTCATCAGCGACCGCCACAAATGTTCCAATACCAGCACTACCTTCCCTACCCTTTATTTTTCACCCTATTTTCCCAGACCTTGTATATATAGATACCTTAGTTCGAAAATGAGGTATCCATCCTCATATTTTTCCACTTTTAGAGAGAGAAAGAGTGTTTTGCTTTGGAATTTTAGGATCTTGAAGAGCAAGTGTCACCTTGAAGAATTTTAATACATGTTTTTGGGTTTTTTCTGCTCTTTACCTATGTTTCTCTTTTATTTGATTTATTCTTCTATTATGATTATGAATAGCTAAATTTTGAGGCATCTAGGGTTTTAAGATTTGGTTTTGGATATATGAATTGAATATGGGTATATGCTTGATTTTCCAAATTTTCATCATAAATCAACGTTCTGATTGAATCTATGCTTGGATTGGCCATCCTAGGATAGAAATTTATGTGTGATTAGGTTTGACAAAACTAATTATGCATGGATAATTGATTTATAATTCCAATTTGGCATGAGATTGAGAAATTAGTGTTTAATTGGTTGATTGAGTTTAATTTAGATTAAATTGCAATTGAGCCCTAGAGATAGGGAGTTGTGTTTAACATAAAATGCCTTAGTTGCTTGAGAGAGGGCTTAGGTTATATCTGTTATCGATTATCGTTTGATTAGAAAATGGTGCATGAATTCCTTATTTGATGGTTATATCCTTGCCAATGATCGATACCCTAGAGCCAATTTCTCTTAAGTGATTTTTATTTAGTTTTTATTCTCTTCTATTCCTCTTGTGTTGTTATCTTTGTTTATTATTGCAAATCTTGTTTTTCTGGTTAATTCCCCAACAAAATTCCGAATGGTTTGACTAGTAAAAATGTTCAATGTGATGGTACTTGTAGACTCGTTTATGCAATTAATTCCCCGTGTTTGATTTGGTCTCCTATGCTCCGTATGTTCACTTGCATAATTGAGATTTGGTAAATTAAAGCTTGTGTTGATTAAATTGTGATATAAGAAAAATCTCATCAGGTGTGTACACAATGCAGCAAATGGAGACATACATGGGTCAATTCATCAAGTGTTGGAATTGTGATCTCCAGAAGGGGAATATTGCAAGAATAACATCTTCACATTAAGTATTGTGTATCCATACTAACATCAGAATTGAACATCTATTTAAGCGAGATTGCAAATAATGCAAGGTCTCTTTTTACAATCATCTGTGGGAAAAAAAAACAATCGAGTGTTAGTTATTTTTTGAGGGGTGATGTGTAGTGCTAAGTATGAAATTATGGAGTTTATTTTATTTATGATGGATGTTGGTAGCTTAAGATTTTTTTTATCGTATCATTGATATTTCAAACAATGTTTTAAGGTCATTAAGAAGCCCTTTGTTACATATATGTTAATTGTATTTATTAGTGTTTTGTATTTTATAATTTAATGCTTTACATGGACAATGTTTTTTACACGTGTTTCATGTTTTGGGAAAACTAAATTATATCAATACACATATACACATATATGGTGCCTTGTACAAATATTTCTTAGTACTTTGTATAGGTTATGTTACTGGTAAAGAATTGTATGTACTAAATGCTTTGTATTTTACAGTTTAATGCTTTATTTGGACTTTTTTTTTTACACTGTATCCATATTTTGGGAAGAACTAAATAATGTCAATATACATATATGGTGACTTGTACAAATATGATATGAAATCCTTATTCGAATTATATTAATAAATACTTTGGATATGTTATGTTACTGCTGAAACTTTTAGTTAATGATGTTTAATAAAAAAATTTGGAGTCCAATTCAACCAAACTCAAATAACTATAAACTTCATAGATGATATCATACAAAATAAATTTATTGTCTTCCATCATAATACAATTACTGCATAAAAGATAAATACGTTATTGCTATCGGCACATACATGATAATACAACTGCGGGATAAAAGAAAAACACATTGCTTAAATATATTACTTTCAATGCTTGTATAGAACAAATGAAATGCTTGTCATCTGATGAACAACCACATACACACAGCGTATAAGGCTACCATGTTGCTTAAATATAATATTTTCAATGCTTATATATTACAAAGTAAGTGTATGAGATCGGTTCGTATAGTGAAAACGATGAAAGTCGTCAACTGCACAAATAACTCGATCGAAACACTACGAATGTAAAAAAAACATGGGAACACCATGCCGATTTTCTAACAACAAACCCAAACACATAATGGGTGAAATATACAAAATCTTGAAGTATATGTTCTTATTTATATCGACTAACACACTGAGATGAAATCGATGAGTAAATATGATTGGGATAAATCAATAGGTAAAAAAGAATTTAAATGAGATCGATGGAAGAATAAGATTGCATAAACTACGGAAAAAAAAATGCTCATTCCAGAAAAACAAGAATTCGTCGGATTGAAGAATAAAAAAAAAGCAAAAATAAATGGGCGAGTTACGTCGATCTGAAAAGAGAAAAAAAAAAGTTAGAATAAATGGGGGATAGTAGAATTGTGTGAATAGTGGGATAATTACCTTAAAAAATAGGCGCCATATATGGAAAATATAATCTTTTATGACATGGAAATAAATAAGTAGCATGGTTTGCTTTGCAAAATATCATCAATACTCTTCCTCTCATTATACACGGTCAAACCTCCCCAAATTAAGGGGACAACTAATTCACTAAATTATTAATCCTAATTGTTAGTATATATGCATCAAAGAGCTAAAATTTGTTCATATTTCTCACACCAATACCTAGTCCCTATTTGAACCATATCATATATATATATATATATATATAAATATATATATATGGGTGGGTTAAAATGAGAACCATACCCTCATGTAGTAACTAAGAACCATTTACATCCATAGATCTCTACTAATTTAATGGACCAGATTGATTTTAGATTTTAGGGATCAAATTGCAAAATGGTAACTTTTTACCAAAATTTCGTGCTCCATAAGGGTGTTAATGTCAAACCCAAAATCTCCATATTAATAGCAAAAATTTGGTTGTTGATAAGTGAAAGAAAATTCTACAAAAAACACTACCAGCCGCCTCCTCCATCATCCGTCCTCCTCGTCGCCGCCTCTGCCGTCCGACCTCCTCCATGTTGCCAAACGCCCCGCCTCCTCCCTCGTCCAGGTTGCCGCCTCCGCCCTCCTCCACGTCGCCGAACGCCCCGTCTCCGCCCTCATCCAATTCGCCGCCTCCGCCCTCCGCTCTTCTTTCTCGTCGCCGTCTCCGTCCTCCTCCACGTCGCCGAATGCTGGCCTCCGCCCTCATCCAGATCGCCGCCTCCGCCCTCCATCCTCTTCCTCATCGCCGAACGCCAAAGCTCCAAGTTGCCGGCCGCCTCCACGTCACAGAAACCGCTACCACCGTAGCCGACAACAATGAAGGGTACAAGGGCCTCACGAACATGTATTTTTTTACCATTGAATATAATATTTAGATGTTTTGAATCTGATTTATTCTTTTTTTTGCATGGATATCTCGATTTTTTTAGCGTTATTTGCCTTAAATTATTAATCTTGATATGAATGTTTTATTAATTTTCCAGAATGTTTTGATGTATTTTAGTTTCATGTCTATAGCAAATTAGTATGACATGGTTAGCAAATTTTATGACTAGTGATTTTGATTTTATTTGGTTTGATATATTTAGCAAATTATAAAGATATAATTAGAAAATTAGTCAGACATTATTAACAGATTAGTAAGCTATGTTTCTGTTTTATGGGTGGTTTTTGTCTATAGCATATTAACATTAAGTATATAGCAAATTTACATTGGTTTATAGCAAATTTATAAGATATGGTTATCATTTTTTATGGGTTTTGGTTTTTGATTATTCGATCTATTTATTGGTTTTGATTTTATTTGGTTTCATGTATTTGTCAAAATTATAAAGATATAATTAGCAAATTAGTTGGATGTTAATAGCAGATTAGTAACATATGTTTTTGTTTTATGGGTGTTTTTTGTTTATAGCAAATTAACATTTAGTATTTAACAAATATACATTGGCTTATAGCAAATGATTTAGATGTGATTAGAAAAAGCTATGTGGATTAGTTTTTGCTTAATCGTTCTATTTATATATTTTATTTGATATGGTTTGATGTATTTAGCAAATTATGAACATATAATTAGCAAATTAGTTAGATATTATTAACAGATTAGTAATATAAATTTTACGATTTTTTGGGTGTTTTTTGTTTATAGCAAATTAAGATTTAGTATATAGCAAATTTACATTTGTTTATAGTAGATTAGTAAGATATGATTATCATTTTTTATGGGTATTGGTTTTTGATTAATCTGTCTATTTATTGATTTTGATTTTATTTGGTTTGATGTATTTAGAAAATTAATAAGAAATTATTAGCAAATTAGTTAGACATTATTAACATATTTAGTAAGATATGTTTTTGTTTTATGGGTGGTTTTTGTTTATAGCAAATTATCATTTGTTTATATCAAATTAGTAAGATATGATTATCATTTTTTATGGGTTTTGGTTTTTAATTATTTGATCTATTTATTGATTTTGATTTTATCTAGTTTGATGTATTTAGCACATTATAAAGATATAATTAGCAAATTAGTTAGAAGTTAATAGTAGATTAGTAATATATGTTTTTGTTTTATGGGTGTTTTTTTTTATAGCAAATTAACATTTAGTATTTAGCTAATTTACATTTGGTTTATAGCAAATGAATTAGATATGATTAGAGAAAGCTATGCGTATTGGTTTTCGATTAATCATTCCATTTATATATTTTTATTTGATATGGTTTGATGTATTTAGCAAATTATAAAGGTATAATTAGTAAATTAGTTATATATTATTAACAGATTTGTAAGATAAATTTTACGATTTTTTAGGTGGTTTTTGTATATAGCAAATTAACATTTAGTATATAGCAAATTTACAATTGCTTATAGTAAATGAGTTACTGATGATTATAAAGTGTTATGACCGGGTATTGAGTTTTTGCTTAATTGTTCTATGTATTGATTTTTATTTGATATGATTTTGCATATAATGTTGATAACGTTGTTTATTTTTTTCCTGTATTATAATGTAGAAGCAAAATTGAAGCAACCGGAACGAGAGGATATGAAGAGAAGACGATTTAGCATATTATGTATTGGTAGCAAATTATTCATTTATTTTTAGCATATTATGGTTCGAATTATAGCATAACATTAATGTTTTAATAGAACAATTTTATTCTTTTATATATAGTTGTTATGTTTTGATAGCAAACTAATGATCCATGGCGATGAAGTTATTACTGATCAATGATTGATGGCGATAAACAACAATGAATTAGGAATGAGTAAGTATTTGCTTTGTTTAAAAATATTACTGATTTGCTATTAACACATCTATAATGTGCTAATTACACTTAAACAAGTTGCTAAAAGTAGTACATACGTGTTCCTAACAGATTCTGCCTATATCCCTACACCTACAAAGATACATTAATGGATAACATAATACATGTATCTTGCATAATCAGACGATAACCGGCGTGTTGATAATATACGATGGAGTAAGAACTTGTGAAAAAAAAATTCTTATTTTGCACACAATAATTCATGTCATTTTAACTCTTTTTTTCTTAATAACTTGAAAACGTCGACAACCAAATACGAAAAGCATCTGTCGTCTATAATAAATATGAAGTGCCCATTATCTGTGAACATCTTACTATCATGTAAAGCACATTGAAACCATTTAAAAAAAAACAAGATACCATCCTATCATCAAAAAAACAAATCATATTTTCACATAAAAATATTACCGATTTATTATTAACACATATATAATGTGCTAGTTACGCATAACAAATTTGCTAAAAATCGTACATACGCATCCCTATCAGATTCCACCCATATCTCTACACCTACAAAGATACATTAATGGATAACATAATACCTGTATTTTCCATAATCAGAAGATAACCAACGTGATGATAATACACGATGGAGTAAGAACTTCTGAAAAAAAAAATACATTCTTATTTTGCACACAACAATTCATGTTATTTTAACTATTTTTTTTAATAACTTGAAAACTTCCACAACCAAATACGAAAATCATCTATCGTCTATAATAAATATGAAATGCCCATTATCTGTGAACATCTCAGTATCATGTAAAGCACATTGAAACCATTTAAAAAAATCATATTTTGACATAAAAATATTACCGATTTGCTATTAACACATCTATAATTTGCTAATTACACATACAAAATTTGCTAAACGTCGTACATACGCGTCCCTCCCAGATTCCACCCATATCTCTACACCTACAAAGATACATTAACGGAGAACATAATACCTGTATCTTCCATAATCAGACGATAACTGGAGTGATGATAATATATAATGGAATAAGAACTTGTGAAAAATGACTCCTGCAGATGAACACACGGACCAATAAAATCAGACAAAGTGGACGCCGATAAAAACATAATCTGGAACGACTTCTCAACCATAAGAGACGCAAGCAATAAGAATTTTGAACAGGTGTGTGATGAATTAAAATATGAAACACCGATAGATACAACTCTGTAAAAAAATGAGTTGTAAAAACCGTCCAAAAAAAAAAAAAACCGTTCCCATATAAATCCCACTATATATGGAACATATATATTTACTCCAAATTTTTAATATGTATTACAATGACATATATACCCTTAACTTAATATAATTCTTAAGATATTGCATTTTTGACCCTATTTTTTTTTATTAATCTGAGCCTTAGAAAATAACTGATCCAACGCTCCATATTAGTTCCTAAAATAACTGATCCAACGCTCCATATTAGTTCCTAGTTCCTACACAAGGCATTGGTTCTCATTTGATCTCTCTCTCTCTCTCTCACTCTCTTTCTCTCTCTCTCTCTCTCTCTATATATATATATATATATATATTAATCTTATCTTAATATATATATAAAAGCAAAAAAGTACACCTAAAATAGTAACTCAAGTTTTCCCGCTCATTTACACTTGCCAGAAATGGAAATTTAATGTTTATTACATAATAAATAATAAATATATATAAATTGAAAATTCCTTATTTATAAATCCGAAAATGTTGTTTTTGTATATGGTTGTCAAATTCATGCAATCATTTAATATGATAAATTTATTATCAATCTATACATATAATCATATATATATATATATCACCTATAATTACATATTGGTAATAATACCATTATATAATTATTTTAATGATCAATCTTTGATATAATTCTATAATATATTCTGTAAGCTATCTATTACTAAGATACAATAATATCTATAATATAACATAATCAATCTATCATATAACATCATTAATATTAATACAATTTCTATACATAATCATTTATAATTATATTAATAATAAATATGTAGATTCTAGCCGGTTAATTAGCCCATCAATCTATCACATAATCTTTTAATATATGTACAGACTGTACAGTCAATTATAAATCAATTTTCTTATGTAATTATTGAAACTTTAATTGTGTGTTTCTACAATTAAGAAAAACATTTTATATAAATTGACCCAAATTGCCTATTACTCAAATGAATTGTATAGATAAAGAAAAATGACAAAACCTAAAAGTCCCGGAAATCACATAACGATAACTCAGGGGATCGGAGCCTCATCAAAACCCATATGGAAAACCCAGAGTAGGAAAAACCATATGGTAAAAAGAGTACTCCTCTAAACAAAATGAAAATAACCAGGAGAATAATAATCCTGTAATACAGCATTAGAAATACAAGGAATTGCCTGTTACTATAACTAACCATATGCAAATAAATATACATACATACGCACATATAAACCATATAAACATATAGAAAGATTGTAATCAATTTGTTAACTAATAGATTGTAATCAATTTGTTAATTAATATTAGTTAAGTATACGTTTCTCCATATATATATATATATATATATATATATATATATGGGTGTGTTACAATGCAAACCCTAGCTAGTGTAGGAATTAGGAACCCATCTCGCACCATACAATCAATAAAGATCTATGGTCCATATTTGATTAAAATGAGTGGTGGCATTTCTGTAATAATTGGAAAAAAATTCGCGCGAGGGTATTAACGTAATTTGGTAATTCTTATAAAAATCGTGGAGGATATTTGATAACATATCGTCATGCTAACAAAGTATTATCATCATGTTAACGAAGCGTTACTTTATGCTAATGAAAATTTTTCTCATATTGTTAACGAAAAATTAAATTCTAAAGTGTAATTATAAATTCTAATAGGATGAAATAAACCATAATTCAGATATAATAAACTTCAATGATCTAAAAATAGATTTAAATTCTAAAAATTAATTATAAACCCCAATTAGATAGAATAAATCATAATAACAATATAAATATAAAACATTAACATAATGATATTATTTTATCAGCATTGCGAATAAAATGTTTTAGCATATAACAATTCATCGTTAGCATAAGTTATGAACCATAAATGGAGGAAGAAAACTCTAACTAATATATTGTCATTTGATGAAATAAATAATATATATTATTCAATTAGTAACTAAAACATAAAAATTAAATCATAAAAAATAATTAAAAGTCCTAATTGAAATGTAATAATAATAATAATAATAATAATAATAATAATAATAATAATAATAATAATAATAATAATAATAATAACAATAATATAAGTATGTGTACTACATTAACATTATGATAATCATTCATTAGCACAATGAATGCAATATGTTAGCATATAACAAATGCTTCGTTAGCATAAGCTATCAACTTATCATAATGCTGACGAACCATTATTTAAAAGCTAACGAAAGTATTTTCGCACTGGACACGAGTAAAAATGTATATTTTGTATTTTTCATCTATATTTATTTGAACAAATATTTCATAACTGGTCTTGAATTCAAGAGAATGAAAAGATCTTTAATTTGGTATATTTTTTGCGTTGATCCGATATGAAACTAGTGAGTTATGATCGTTCAAAGTTTTTAGGATTTTTTTTTTAAATGTGATGACATCAACTTTTTTTATGGGGATTGGACACCTATACCTCCGCCTCCTTTTTTTGCCTTGACTTTTACATTTAATCTCAGTCATTAGATCATCGAGATGGACGGTATAAGATGGGTTCCTAGTTCCTACACCAGGAAAATGTGTATTTTTTATCCAACCCCTATATATATATAAACAAAAACTTGTATGAGACGGTCTCATACATGAAACGGATCAATACATGTGAGTTAATGATACTTTACCCATAAATAATGATACATGTGAATTAATGATACTTCACCCATAAATAGTGATACTCACATGCGGGTATAAATAATGATACTCACATGTGAGTTAATGATACTTCACCCGTAAATAATGATCCCCACATGTGAATATTGACCTGAGACGGTCTCACCCAAGTCTGCCCCATATATATATATATATATATATATATATATAGAAATTATAAAATTAGCTGAATTTAATATTAACTAAGCTTCTAGATTATGGCAAATTTGGATGAATTTAATTGAATTCCGCAGCTTCACTTTTATAGAATTGTTTGGTTAATGCATTTGTATAAATAGTTGTGTTGTAATCTATCATTTTACGAAATTTCTAATTATCATTCTGATTGTTAGTAGAAAGTCGGAATATTAAGAAAAATTGTTCCCTTTATTAATTTGAGTTTTTTTTTCGATTTTATTTTTCTAATATGATTTGTGTGCAATGGTGTATTTGTATTCACTAATATTTTTTGTTTTCTTATTGACAGAAAAAATGAAGTATATATATTTGGTGAAATGATGATGAAGCTACTTTTAGTCACTACGTACGATGTTCTTGTCTATCGGAAGGAAATAAAATTGTTAATTTTTTTAATTTAGTTTTTCATGAATCTGTATGAGAAACCCAACAAGTTCATCAATTATATTGAGGAAAAAGATTGAAGATATCGTAAGATTGGAATGGTTTTTAATTTGCATACAATTCATATTGTTTAGTTTGGTCATCAAATATTCCATGACTACAAATATGGAATTTGATCCTGCTGATCGAATAAAATTATGGAATTTCCTATTTATGCCTTATTGAAAACCTTTCGTTTTCAAACATTTATAAAAAATTGCAACATAGAGGCATGTCTCATTTCCCTTGATATATAACTTGCATATCATTCAACTTGATTCCCAATTTAAATCCATAAAAGTTGAAATTATTAACGAAAATTGTTCTATCATGTTATATCCATATGATTATATGTATTTAATTGTGTATGTATTAATATATATATATATAGAGAGAGAGAGATACATAAATATCATAGTGTATTTTTCTTTAATATTAAAATATTTTTATTATAAACTCAATTAAAAAAATGCACTCCAATAATTACATGATATATTAAACAGACAAACACGCATACATATTCTAATCGCAATTGGTATTATCCAAATATTCAACTAAATTATGAACACCCAAATGATGTGTTTGCATAATTTGTGTTTTTTTCATATTTATCATTAATTATATGGTTGTATTATCTACAATAATAAATATTGTATTTTGTTGGGATTAGTTCATCACTTATAAAGATCATATCCATCAATTAATTTATATTTTGTGATTAGTTCATCATTATTGTGATGAGTTTTTTGTGGTGTTTTAAAAATTTTCATGTTTTTAGCTTTTCATTTTTCTATCTTATTCTTGTGTTTCACTATCAAATTTATTATATTAATAATATTTATCATAAAAATGAAATATATTATTGTATAACCCATCATAATTAACATTTATTTGTAATTAAGAATGAAATTTTAAAAATTTATATACTTTCATTATGGAATAATTAACTATAATAAATAATTATAATAGAAAATGAAATATTAAAAAAATCATAAGCCCTAATTGGGTTACATATACACTAAATAATAATTATAAAAATAAACTAAACCAAAAAAAAAATGATAGTGAATAAAAAAATGGAAGAAAAATTAATAAAAACCATATTAGACACCAAGTGTGATAGTGAAAGTGAAATACATAATTTAATATGTGGAAAATGAGGGTTATTTATGTGTTTTGATTTATGTACCATAAATAATACATATGGTGTACTAGAATTATCACACCTTTATTAACGATAACACAAATTGGTTAAATTTACATTAATTAGTTAAAGACTTAAAACGGAAACAGAAATGTTGTTAAATTCAAAAAATTAAATATATGTAAGTTTGTAATTTTAAATATATAAAATATATTTTAAATAATTAACGTCATATATTTTAATTTTTCAAACTAAAATTATCCCTCATGGAAAAATCCCAACAAATAGTTTTTAAAATAAACAAATTGTAAATTGTGACACTCAAGTACTAGAATCATGGTACCTTTATCAGTCTTTCAATTGAGATTCTAATATTTGATTTTATTACTTTAGTATTAAATATGTTTTAAATTTATAATTTTAAATGTTATGAAATTTTGATATAAATATATAAAAATTGCAAACATTTCAATATTTATTTTCCATTTAAATATGTATTAAATAAAATTTCAACAAATAAAACTTACATATTTTAATTTCTTAAACTAAATCTATACCACATTAAATAATCGACAAATATTATTTTGAATGAACAAATTATAAATTGTCAGGCACATCAAAGGAATCTAAACAACTTTCTTAATCTTTCAGCTAAGATAAAGTGCAAGTATCAGATTTATTAAGTTTAATATTAATAGAGATAATTTCACTTTTGATCCCATTAGAGTAGGGTCAAAATACTTTTAGTCACACATTCTACTTTTTTGGCCCCGAGGTTTATTTACTATGGCATTTTTTGTCCATTTTTTAAAAACTTTTTTGGCTCCAAAACTAACAACTTACCACACAATAATTTGGGGATATTCATTTTGGAACCAAAACATCACAAAATAAATTTTGGGACCACAAAAGTCAAGATTAGAAAATTTAGGACCAAAAATGTAAATATTGAAATCGAAAAACGTGTAGAGAATGAAAATATGATTGGATGTTTTGTTGGAAAAATGAAATCAACCTGTCATATTAATATTCTATTAGGCGATTACAACGCATGTTATATAATGTTTTCAACTTTTGTGGTCCCAAATTTTATTATTCAACTTTTTTGGTTCCAAAATTAACATTCCCTAACAGTTGTGAAGTAAGTTCTTAGTTTTGGGACCAAAAGAGTCGAAAAAATAAAATTTGAGATAAAAAAATATCGAGTAATAAACTTTGGAACCAAACAAGTTAGATGTGGGACCGAAAAAATGTTTTGATCATATTCTAATGGGACAAAAAATGAAATTATCTCATATTAATATATTTTGTAATGTTATAGATTTTAATTAATTATATTAAAAATTCAAACAATAAGTA
This sequence comes from Perilla frutescens, assembly GCA_026008535.1. Taxonomy (NCBI): domain Eukaryota; kingdom Viridiplantae; phylum Streptophyta; class Magnoliopsida; order Lamiales; family Lamiaceae; genus Perilla; species Perilla frutescens. The sequence continues at coordinate 40,216,371 of BRKX01000019.1, forward strand.
TTCAAATTCAAAAATTTAAATATTTAAGTTTTCAATTTTAATTGTTTAAAATATATTCTAAGTAAATATATCGTTGTCGAGCAAACTTACATGATATAATCTTCTAATGAATTCAAATCTTTAAAGACAATGTACTGCACTTTTCTACTAAAAAAGGTTAAATTACATTTTTACATATTATACAACACAATTCAAATTTTTTAATTTTGTTCTTTAATATTAAGATATAATATATCATACATAAAAATAGTCAATGTTTAATTTCATACTACGTATAGATCAAATAATATAATTTAATACATTCATACATGTTTGTAAGAAGACCTAAAATGATATGATGTCGAAGATGGAGTTTGAGGTGTTCTCTACAAATAAAAAAGATGATGATGAAACATTAATTAAATTGTGGTGCTACTCAAGCTGTAACAAGTGTCTGTCATTGATGTCCTATATATCCACTTCTCACAGTCAGTAGAATGGCAGGTTCAGCGCCATCTCCGCCTGTTGGTTTCGGCTAGGAAGCTCCTTCCACAACATTGGTTGGGTTGTTATCCGCAAGTGCCTTTCATGCCCGTCTCTAACCCTATTCCAAGATCTCTCCGGTCTCGAATGGTATCGTGGCAACCTCCTGAGGCACCTTGGATCAAGCTCAACATGGATGGTTCTTATTCGATCGATCTTCAGATGGCGGCAGGTGGGGGAGGTTTGGTTTGGGATTACACGGGTTCTCTTCTGGCAGGTTTCTGCGGGCTGCATCGAGTTTTGATGCGGAGTTCCAAGCACTGCATCATGGGCTAAGACTCGCTGTGCAGTATTCAGATCATATCTGGATTGAAATGGATGTTGCCTCAGTGGTGTCAGTGTTGCAGTCGGGCCGGCCCGGTTCGGCTGTGACTTGGCATACATTGACGTCCATTCATTTGTGGTGCCGCGGACGACATGTTCGGTTCTTCGACATCCATCGTGAGGGGAACCGGGCTGCTGACTATCTTGTAGGTGGGGGGGCTCAGACCCCCTTCGTTCTCTTTTTACGATTCAGGTTCTGCTCCTCGATATTTGCTCTCCTTGGTGAGGATGGATCAATTGGGTTATCCCAACTTTCATTTTAGATATAGTTAGATAATGATGTTTTTTTTAGTTGTGTCTTGTATCCATTTCTTATTGGTTCCTGTTTGGAGTTACAATCTTTTCTCGGGCTCTGCTTCATGTTATGTATTTCATTTGGTTTTTGGGGTTAGCATCTGGTCTGTGGATGCATTCCCTTTTAGTTGCTGCTTTGTTTCTAGTTCGAGTACTTGGTTAGGGGTGTGTTCACTTTTGGGACATATTCCACCTATGACTTTGTACGAGATGATTTACGATTTATATACAGGCTGGGCATGGTGCCGAATGCCCCACCCCTTTAGGGGTGTTTTTTTTTAAAAAAAGGTGTATATATAATAATTTTTTTAAAATGTGTTGTGTCATTATCTTCTTATCTTTTTCTTATTTTGCCTAAAATTATAAAATTTTTCAGTTATGTTAGGAATGAATTTCAGACGAACCAATTATGTTATTTCTTATACAGGGCACAATAAATGAAAAGTGTAAATTTATTAATAGATATGGATTGTATGCCAATATAATAGCAAATAAACTTGAATATTCTTTATACCTTTTAAACTTATTTTTATTAATATTTAAATCTAATTTAATTATTTTATTTATATAAATTATTTATTATAAATTATTCATATATCTCTCACCGTGCATCGCACGGGATGTAATACTAGTATACACATATAATATATAATTTATTTTGACAAAAATTTGTATGAGACCGTCTAACAGATCTCCTTACGTTAGACGGGTCAAAACCCGCCCCAAAACCCAGGTGTGAGTTTTTTTTTCCTTGATGGGGGGCCGCCCTTCTCCTTTTCTCCTTTTTTTTTTGGACTTGGGCCTGCAGTCCAGCTGGGCTGTTTTCAACCCCCCCTCCTTTTCCCCATTTTTCTTCTTTCTTTTTCACGCCCAATTTTTGTTATTTCTTGTTTTTTTTTTCATTTTCTTTCTTCCTTTTTTTTAAATAATTATTTTTTAAAAAATTAATTCAATTAAATTTTAGTGCTCACTAATTCCATATTAGGGTATACATCTATATCTATATTATATCTAAAAGTAAGATAGTCACTATAAATAGTAATCATTAGTTTTCCCGCCTAAATGCACTTTCTATAAATAAAAATAAAATATTAATTAATTAATTAATTAATATTTATATTATATAGTCTTTCATTACTAGAATTTCAATATTATAAATTATTTTCTTTATTTTGCAAAAATACTATATTTTTATCACAATTTATTTTGTTCATAAGATGAAATAAATTATGTGGCCTTTATGATTTATATGTGAATTTTCTAAACACCTATATTTTTTTTACGATGGACTATAATTTTATATTAATTATCATTCTTTTAAGTATTATGAGTGAATGTTCTAATATAATAATTCAAAAATATTTTAAATTTTTAAGTTGATTAAATATATTAAAATAATTCTAGATCCACATCAAAATTTCAATTGAATATATTTAAATTTTAAAATTAAATTTATTAATCAAGATACACATCGAGAAGTTTAAATTAAATCTACTTAAAATTTTGAATTAAATGTATTAATTGAACTTAGCAATTAATTGTTAAATATATTTATATCATGAATTATATATATATATATATTAAATAGTTAAATCTTATACTTTTAGTTTTTCAATCAAAAATAATCTCACATCAAAAAACTTACAATTATTGTTATGCATGAACATATTATAAATTATGAGTTCCAATAATGATATTTCAACATTTGTTGATCCCTAAGTTGAGATCAAGTGTAATATTTAGATATTTGATATTATCATTTTAATATCAAATATTAGATATATTTTAAATTTATATATTTGAATTAAATTATATATATTAAATAGTTCAAATGAAATATTTTTAAAATATTGATTTAAAATTTTCTACTCTTTAATTGATCAAGGGTGTTTTTATATACACCACCTTGTGTGGTGTATAAAGAAAAAAAGGTGGTGTATATGAAAACACCCTTGATCGATTAAAGAGTAGAAAATTTAAATCAATATTTTAAAAATATTTCATTTGAACTATTTAATATATATAATTTAATTCAAATATATAAATTCAAAATATATCTAATATTTGATATTAAAATGATAATATCAAATATCTAAATATTACACTTGATCTCAACTTAGAGATCAACAAATGTTGAAATATCATTATTGGAACTCATAATTTATAATATGTTCATGCATGTAAGTTTTTTGATGTGAGATGATTTTTGTTTGAAAAACTAAAAGTATAAGATTTAACTATTTAATATATATATATATATATATATATAATTCATGACATAAATATATTTAACAATTAATTGCTAAGTTCAATTAATACATTTAATTCAAAAATTTAAGTAGATTTAATTTAAACTTCTCGATGTGTATCTTGATTAATAAATTTAATTTGAAAATTTAAATATATTCAATTGAAATTTTGATGTGGATCTAGAATTGTTTTAATATATTTAATCAACTTAAAAATTTAAAATATTTTTGAATTATTATATTAGAAAATTCACTCATAATACTTAAAAGAATGATAACTAATATAAAATTATAGTCCATCGTAAAAAAAAATATAGGTGTTTAGAAAATTCACATATAAATCAACAATTTAGAGGCCACATAATTTATTTCATATTATGAACAAAATATATTGTGATAAAAATATAGTATTTTTGCAAAATAAAGAAAATAATTTATAATATTGAAATTCTAGTAATGAAAGACTATATAATATAAATATTAATTAATTAATTAATTAATTAATATTTTATTTTTATTTATAGAAAGTGCATTTAGGCGGGAAAACTAATGATTACTATTTATAGTGACTATCTTACTTTTAGATATAATATAGATATAGATTAGAGATCATTCTCCAAGATTTTCAATTCATAAATTAAACTAACAAAAGAACAAAAACAAATATTAGCTTATCGAACCCCATTTGCTAATGAGAACTTATTTTACTTTGAATATGATGTGAGGTATCATAATTTAATGAAATCCTAATTTTACGTACTATAATTATATTTGCTAAATATTTAAATTTTTGAAAAGTAAGAGTCGCCCTTCTTAATATATCTTGAGGACACATAACCCTTGACATGCATGCCATGTTTTATTTTAAAATTTACACATAATTCTAGAGGACAAGTATATATATCTAAATATACTATATATAAATATATTACATGATTGTGTATGCATGCATGTATTGTCTATAAAAGTATAATAAAATAATTAAGGCTATTGTAATTATATATCTTTTTTTAATTCATAAATGAATAATATTAATGTATACATATATATATATTTATATATATATATAATCTATATATGAATAATTGTGAAATAAAGATCACACTAAACCAATTTGTACTCGATAAATCATTTTCAATTAATCAAACTAAGTTCGTATTTATAGGGCACGACTTAGACAAATTACAACTTAAATAACTGATATCACAAATTTTCACAAGTTTGAAATAAATAAATATCACAAATAAGAATTTAAACATTTAATTTAAAAATGGATTGTGACATATAGCTCACAACAAGAATTGATGATGCTTAGAATGATAAGTTGTGTGTTTTATATAACTTTGATACATAATTTGTTATTATTTGGAGTTCTTGATTTATTCGCTAGTTTTGTAATAATTATGGTGAATATTGAATATTTGAAGAAGAATAGTCAAATATATGCATGGAAAGTTGAAGAATGACCAAATTTGGGTTTTGGGCTTAATTCAATACTTATTTAAGGCCCAATATTCAACATGACCAGGGGCTATCAATCCTAGATGGCCGGTCTATGCCAAATTTTACTACAATCACCCCATCACAAAATTGGTTTTTTTGTTCCAATGGTGGCCTATATATAGAGGTGGCAATTTGAACCCGGCCCGGCCCGCTTTTCGGGTCGGGCTGGGCCAAAAAAAATTAGGCCCGAAACAATTTCGGGCCGGGCCGGGCTTCGAAAATTTTGGCCCGAAAAAATTCCGGGCCGGGCCGGCCCGACCCGAAAAATGAGAGAGGCCCGACGGGCCGGGCATTTTGGCCCAAAAAGGCTAAAAAAACACTAGGCCCGCGGGGCGGCCCGGCCCGGCCCGCCTTTCGGGCCGGCCCGGGCCTTAAAAAAATAGGCCCGCAGCAATACCGGGCCGGGCCTCGTGAAAATTGGCCCGAATTTTCAAAAAAGCCCGGAATTTCGGGCCGGGCCGGGCGGCCCGAATTGCCAGGCCTACCTATATATAATTAAATTCTGCTGGTGTACAATAATATCAGGGCTGTCAATTTTTGACACGACACGAACACGTACAAAATTAGTGAATTAGTATTTAGTCTTATCGTGTTCGTGTTTTTATCGTGTCAATACAATAAGGGCACGAAAATTTCGTGTCGTGTTCGTGTCGGGTTCGTGTCGGATTCGTGTAACCCGTTAATATTATGTAAATACATAAATAAATATATTAATTATATATAATAATTTCAAATATTTATTTAATCTAAAATTTTAGTTAAAACTCAATTATTTAATTTAAAATTTATATATTTAAATTAAAATTTATTTATTTAAATTATAATTTTAATTTAATATTTACTAATAGTTTATACCGTGTCGTTGTCGTGTTCGTGTTCTTATCGTGTCTCTATCGTGTCGTGTCGACACGATAATAAATCGTGTTTTTCTTGTTCGTGTCGTGTTCATGCCGTGTCCGTGTTTGTACATAACGGATCGTGTTCGTGTTTGGGCTTATCATGTCGTGTCGTTATTGTGTCCACCCGATAACGACCCTACACGCACGAATTACCCCCCCTAAATATTATACAACGGACTTGTTTCTCTTCTGTGAAAACCAGCCATTGTCACAGTTTGATGCGAAACACCGAGCTCTTCCTTTGCAATCACAACCCAGTTATTGTAATAATTGAATTAAAATAAGTGAGGTAGTTATGGTTGATAATTTTAGTTTTTGTATTGTTAATTTTCTCTTTCTTAAGTTTATGCTTGCTCCTAGCTAATAGTCGACTGATCGCTCTATCACAATTTTTTGTTTAATATTTCTATGCTTAAATTTTTTTAAATTATTTAATTGAACAAAACAAGATCCTAAGAATTATATCTACCAACAATTCATAAGAAAAAGTTGGTCCAAAAATGTAACAATGTTGCATTGGTTTATCTTTCTCATTGTCCATAACAACAGAAACTTATGCGAAAGATTTTAGAGCAGATGAGGTGGTGAGCAAGCCAGAAAGTAGACCAACAATGAGAGCGGTATTATAGGTACTGGGCTCGCCTTGCATTGAATTATTCCTGGAGTCAATGTATGACTCATTAAGAAACGGTCCACCAACAAGAGCTCCAGTGGCAACATTGGGATTGGGCTGATTAGAATCGAGCCACTTGAAGCCATCCTTGCACCCAGGGGATTCGTCTGCTGGAATAGAGGCTCCTCTGTGATGCACATACTCTGGGTACTTATCCCCGTACCCGATCAGATAACTCATCTCCAGCGGGTTCTTACCAAGAACATATTCAGCCTAGACAATACAGGCTCACAACATCAGATGTTTTCCTAATTTTAACCTCATCAATCATAGTCAAGTTAGTGAATTAGTTTGTGTACCTGTGTGATTGCAAAATCACGAAGATCTGATGCTGCGAATTTGGTTCCATCGCAGGATAGAGTAGGTGTCTGGGAATTGAGCATGTAGTCACTATAAAGGACTGCTAGAAATGCTGATGCCACCGGTTGCTGCAATGCATTCCATTCACTTACCCATATCAGACCACCTGTACATGTTTGATAGATCATTCACATCACTATTTGATGAGATTTTTCATAGTATTTATATACATCCTCACATTTTTTGGATGAAATTTCCTTTGGCTATTAATTAAAATTATAGGAGTATCATAACCACAAACCGGATATAACATTGAGAAATTTTATGTCTACTCGTCAAGTAAAATTACAAATATGTCATTAGATTAGGATATGAATTAAAATTCGAATATCGTTAAGATTAACCATTAGACAATACCATTTTCAGTTAGTAGGTAAATTACAAATGCCACTGAAAATGATCTTTGATTAAGATATGGGGTACCATCAAATGGTTCGACATAAGTTTTTGTGCGAAAATAAATTTAATATTCCAAGCCTTAAAACTAATGAGAGATTATTACTATACCCTCAGTTCTGCTGGAGGTTGCAGATGGCGATTCTGGTAAAAGGCCGCACATCACAACTTCTGCTGAATCCCGATATTTCTGGAGAATATCAGAGTTGGAGATGTCTTTCGGGCCAAAAAAACTAATTCGGGAAATCAACACCTGCAGTGGAGCACTTGGCCATATAATTCAATAAATACAAAATCTCATTGGTCTTGACGGCATGTTGAGCATGCATTTTGCTTAGGGCCCTAATATTTTTTAATAGTTACTTGTAGATGTTGTGGCCGAAATAAAGATGTCCCAAAATGAGGAAGGAGGAGAAGGAGGAGTGAGTTAGTAGAAAACTTAAACAAAAGACGAGAAATAGAGAATAATGAGAAAGAAAGGAGAAATATCTCAATATATTTACAAATAATGTTATTATTACACTAAAAACCATTGGTAAAGTTTTTGGATAATTTTTATTCTTTGTTTAATTTAGAATTTAAAGAATTAGAATTTTGTCATAATCTATTGTATTAATGATTATTTGTTTATGATATCGGAGGAGTTTATGGCTAGTATGGGGGAATTTCTTATTGTCATCATGCAATTTTTAATTTATTTTTTTATTTGTTTGGTGTGTCTCAATTAATCTTTATCTGGTGCTCGTAAATTAAAAATCTCAAAAATATGTATCAGGGGAATAAATGAGGAAAAGGAAATAAAAGAGGACTGAAGTAATTCTTAGTCAAATGTGAGATATGGATAAATATTTCAAATCTCGTAGCAAAAAAAGATTACATGAAGGGAAAATCATAACATAGCTGAAAGATAAAATTGAGGAGGAACATTAAGTTATGCATAAAATCCTAATAAAAGTGATAAAGGGGTCTATTTTTAAGTTCTTGCTTAGGACTGTGTCAAATGTTAGCTCCTACCCACATTCAATGTTATATTTATAAATTAGTCATGTATGGTATGGGTGCAACTACTACTATTATCTGTGGATCTTGACTAGTCAGATTGTCAAACACGATAAAAGTTTCACATACATACAAAAGCAAGAGAAAAACCTACTTGAGCACCAGGTAGCTTGTTATCCCAGCTAAACCATGTCGGATTTCCCCAATTACCAAATTTTTCTCCATTTTCCCCAGTAACATAGTCAAGATAAGTTTGTTCGTCCGTCGCATGATAGAGCCAGCCGGCTGCCCACAACAGCTCATCCCCATAGCCAGTAGAATTGTAGTAATTTCTTACTTCAGGAACACTTACACTATAAGATTTTCTATATTTGTCAGCGAATGCAAATAATTGTTGAGCATGTTTCAGAAGCAAACTTGAATACGTAGAATCACTCTTCTTAAACACCAGTGATGCCGATGCTAGAGCTGCTGCTGTTTCGGCTGCGACCTCAGTTCCGGGAGCCGAAGCATTCACCATTGTAACAGGCCTCGCCTCTGTCGCATCCTCTGGCCTATTCCAACAACTGTGATCCACTTTTGGATTTCCCACCTACAACGATTCAATACACACACACCCCTAACTTATAAAACTAACGCGAACAACAGTTAATCAGATTAGTGTGTAACTAAGATTGACGGTTGAATACATTTACCTGTATGTAGAGAACATTTTCTGTTGGATGGGCATTTATAAGATAATCTGTGATCCATTTAAGTGAATTTTGAGTTGGTTCCAACTGATCCACGAGCTCCATGTGATCACCGTATTCAAGAATGGCCCATGACAGCACTGTGGCAGTGAAAGCCATTGGAAATCCAAACTTCATATGATCCCCAGCATCGTACATTCCTTTTGAGAGATCCAATTTTGCTTCGTTTCCATCGTTTAGAGATGAATCTCCTCTCCATGCTATCTCATTCTTCTCCAACTTGCCCGCTGTAAAAATCGTTTTATAAGACTCAAGGAAAAGGAAAATAATTGGTGGAAATCTTCAAGCAAAAGCCCAAGAAATGAACCTAATTCAACGTGTTTGCTATATTTAGTACTACAAAATCAATACAACATAACTATGTTATCACACAAACCATTCACCAAGAAAACATAAATTATAATTATATCTGTTATTAACATTCTAAACTCCCAAACACAAAAAATGTAGCAGTAGAAGATTAAAAGATAGATTTAAGGGAATTACATTTTTGTATGTTAAAAAATTGCATTGCGATTTTGAGAGCATCACCATATTCCTTTGAGATGCCTCGTGAAGGCCCAAAGATAGGGCCCGATTCTGAGTTCCTTAAAAATATGAAAATTGCAAATGCGATTCCAGCTAAAACTACTAACAACATGCACCAACAACAAAACCCTCTCGATGGCGGCTTCTTCCTATCCATTTCTCTCAAACAACGATCAATATTATGATATTTTCTTCTATAAATTGAATAAATGATTATATTTCCTAGATCCTAGATAAATGTACTTACAAACAGAAACTGTTCTTCTTGAAATTATATGAATAAAAAAGACATGAATGGTGATGGCAAATATATATATATATATATGTGTGTGTGTGTGTATGTGTGTGTGTGTATGTATATATATATGTGGCGCCCTCAAATCTATTAAAAGGGTTTTAAATCTTGGAAATCTGTCGCAAAATTTTGAATGCGGATAAAATTTGAAATGGGAAACTAGAGAAAGATGAAATGAATGGTTTTAGAAATTCGGATGAAATTAATTATTGATTTGTGTAAATGACTTGACAAGATCTGCATATGATGAGGTTTTGTTGGAGAAAACAAAGGAGCGAGAAATGTTGCTGAAGACTATAGGTGTTAGTTAAGTTAGTTGTTAGTTCTATAAATTCATTGAAATTTGTGTTATCTTTTTTCTTTTTCTTTTTTATAAGATAACATATTTTGTGAGTTTTACGGATCAAAATTCATTATATGTGCTGAAATTCAAATAAAAAAACAACCAAACATCAACAAAATTATAAATGTACTATTAAATATGATTTTGGATTCAAATTTTGATATGTCTTACAAATTATGAATCGTGAGATAGTGTCTACAAGTTTTTGACTTTTTATAATTGTTGAATGATTATAATAATCAAAATTATAAATTTGGTTGTAGTTTAGATTGCCATTTGTGAGTATAGTGGGGCAAATTAGTAGGACATGTTGGAAATTAAACCGGTGCGAAACTATTTCGGGTCGAATAAAATCGTCTTTTCGATCAAATTGTTTAGGTCCATAAAGTTCGAGAGCTCGTTTTCTAGGCCTAAATTTATTTTGCGATATAATCTAAGGCCTAACATGATATTAATAGGAAGTTTACCATTTTATAGGCCCAAACCCGAGACCGCAGGTGTAGGAGGATCGTCAGGATAGTCGACTAAAGCTTCAGCTATATACTAGCTACAAGGTGGATTTTGCTACCAAAACCTTTACAAACATGTTTTAAATGCTTTCGTCCATGCTAAAATGAATTGAGTTTTTTCTCAACATGAATATTACGTTTTCACTCTTCGTGGATATGATTTGACCTGGATGATGAATTCAGGCATTGTCAATTCTATTGAAATATAGTAATGTGATCACATAAGGTCTGTCTCCACGCATGATTAATTAAGCGCATTGATCTCAAATGGATGATAAATTGCTTGGCCACATGAGATGAAATTTTTTTATATGTGCTTGGACGAGCAAGATAAGCATGCCCACTGAGTGTTTTCTGGCACTCAGCCCACGTTTCTAAAATGTTTTTCAGGTACGAAGTGATGGAGGTTGCTGACGTGGACACATGGTTTTTATTTTATTTTGTACTGTGTCGTTATTATGTAGTTTGAATTTTGAATATTGACTATGGTCAGTATTAAAATATTTTATGTTTCCGCTACTATTTTGGGGTATATTAAAATATCCTAAAAATCTTATTTTATTCCGTCTCTATTTTGGACTTTGAAAATAGTAGACTGTCAACGTTGACTAGTCGTGAATTGAACTCACATGTGATTGATTGTTTGAATAGTCTTCTCGAGTCGTGATTAGTTGGTTTTAAAATTAGAGAATACTTATTGTATAAATATTTCTCTAAATACGTAATTTTTGTAAAATTAGGAATTTTATTTTAACCTTTTGTTAGCATCTTAATTCTCCGGAATTGGGGTGTTACAGTATAGTATCAGAGCAGGTCTACGAATCCGTAGGCTTGCGGTGTAAATTTTTGGGAACATTTTCGAAAAAAAATGTGTCATGTGTGATATTTTATTTGACCTATGTCCTACGTCTACGTCATGCCCCGCCATCACAGGTATAATAGTTTTATATTTTTTTTATTATAGAAAATTATGACACGGGCCATTTGGCAAGCATGTATAAAAAAATATATATTGAAGTGATTCTACTTTAAATGAGTATGATATCTGTACTTATTCTTCTATGAGCTTGAACTTAGAAGAATTTAGTAGAACATAGTACGCCATTAAGCTCATTCCCAATAGTATGAACTATAAGATGACCTCTAAATGTTATTTAGAGAACAAGTTGAATCTTAGATTGACATTAAGTTCCCTTTCAGATGGCATACCCTAATCACGGACCTAGGATGAGGGCAGGATATATTCATGTGCCAGCTTTACGTCAGATGGAGTACCGAGAGTATGTTCACCGCCCGACGGACAGTATAGGCCGGCATATCACTTGTATGATGGAGATGTGGATGGACGTTGGTGATACTAGCCGGAGTCACAGGTTGGAAGGCTGCCAATCGACTCATACGTACTCTACCAGCTGAGTGGGTTCCCTACGTTGCTCAGGTATTTGGAATCTACACGGAGAGCCACTCTACGACTCTTTAGTACATCACGGATTATCCAAGCTTTTCATCACATCTCTACCAGAGGTGGGCGATGTGGTGTGCTCCTCCAGCATATGTACAGGCACCAGCTTTGGTTCTCGGACCGAGCTATGTACATCCTCATTATGTGCCATCTCATCTGCCAGCTCCAGCTCCAGTGGGTTGGATGGCCATGCAGCCAGCAGCTGTGCTTGTACCGGTACCGGTACTAGTCCAAGCACCAGCTCCTATACCAGTCCGAGCACCAGCTCCTATTCTAGTCCGAGCTCCAGTCCCAGTTCCAGCCCCAATGCCAGTACGAGTTCCAGCTCCTACACCTGCTCATATTCTTCACCCACAGGTGCATAGCAATGGGTGGTTGGTTGAGGATGATGATAAGGATTCCGAGGAGGACCCGGAGGAGAATGTTGATCGTTCTGCTGCCTTCTGAGTCTAGATGTTAGCACCTTTTGTCTATATAGTCTTAGTAGTATGTATTTTTGTTTAGGAGTTTAGCAGACCTTTTTGAGTTAGATTTTTTTTTGTACGCCACCCTGTGAGGGAGGTTTGTATTTGGCCTAGCATGTAACTCCTTGATGGATGTCCATGATGATCTGACTGCTAGACAATCAAGTATGATATATTATTTTATTCAAGAGTCCTCTTTTGGAGGCACATTTTGTGGATATGATGATGACCTTATGTTAATGAAATGATAATTATGTTAACAAAACTTGTTTTATAACTTAACCTCAATACATTATTAATTCTTGTATAAAATATGTATGCGATTAGGATGCCGCCAAGAAGACGCCAAGCGCCGGTAGAAAATTAACATCAAAATGATATAGGTCAAGTTGTTGAGCAATTTAGATGTTATCAGCCACCAAATTTCAGTGGCTAAGGAGAGCCGCTTGAGGTCGAGCAATGGTTGCGTAAAATCAAATAAATATTTACTCATATTGGATGTGAAGATGCACATCGTGTCTCATGTGCTATCTTCCAACTCACTGAAGATGCTGACTATTGGTGGGAAGCTCACACTAGACCGATGACACCCGAGCAAATATCTGCTCTCACTTGGGAAGAATTTAAACAAGCTGTGATGGAGAAATATATACCAAGCTGCTATCGTGAGCGCAAAGAAAACGAGTTTAGTTACCACATGCAAAGGAACCTAACGGTGGATGAATATGATAAGAAATTTAATCAACTATCTCGATATGCACCTCAGTTGGCTAATATTGATGAAAAGAAGGCACTTCATTTTAGAAAAGGGTTGAGAGCTGAAATTGCCATTTCTATTACTGGACGAGGGACTACTACTTATGTAGAGACACTCGAACAGGCACAAGATATCGAGCCACTACTCTTGTTTGAGGAGAGAAAGAATAACAACTCAAAAGAAAAGAGGAAATTTGAGAATAGGGGCCAGTGGGAAAATAAGAATGATAAACAAGCAAGGGTCGGACCAGGACCTAACTCGGGAGGATAATATCAGGGAAGACCCTCTTGCCAGACTTGTGGCAAAGGACAGTGGACCATGTCTTTAAGATGCTTGCTTCAGGTGCAAACAACCAGGTCATCATGCTAACAACTGTCCTAAAGATCGGGGTAAAAAGGGAAATCGTCCAGGGAACTATGGAGAAAATAATCATATTCCTCCATGAAACTATCCGAGGAATAACCCAGGGAACAATGCAGGACAATAACAACCAAGGAATGCACGAGCTTTTGGCATGAATTAACAGCAAGCAGGACGGGAACCTGGAAACATTGCAGGTATGATTAAAATTCATGAGATGTCAATACTTGCCCTTTTTGATACTGGAGCCACGCATTCTTTTATATCTGTAAGAGCTTGTGGGAAGTTGGGAATTTGTGGTGACATCTTGAGTGATTGTTTGGAAGTAAGTATACCGTCAGGAAGAACATTGGTTACCAATAAAATTTGTTCTGATTTAGAGTTAAAACTTGATGACGAGAGTGTTAAAGTGAATTTGCACATTCTTGAGATGAATGATTTCGACGTTATTCTAGGAATGGATTGGCTTAGGGATGATCATGCTATAATAAGATGCGGTGAGAAGGAAATAACACTCCAACCACCGGAAAAAAAAACAAGTTTACCTTTTTCGGAGCACAGGTCGGATCCATGATACCCGTAATATCAGCTTTGAAAGCGATGAAGATGATAAAAAAGAAAGGATATCAAGCTTTTCTAGTAAGCTTGGTAGGGGGTAAAACCAAAGACGTGCTTATTGATGATGTTCTCGTTGTTCATAAGTTCAAAGACGTATTCCCTGATGAGTTGCCAAGCATAGCTCCCGATAGACAAGTAGAATTTACAATCGATCTTATTCCTGGAGCTGCACCTGTTTCTAGAGCGCCATATCGAATGGCACCTAAGAAACTTCAAGAGTTAAAAGTCCAACTTCAAGAATTACTGGAAAAGAAATTTATTCAACCTAGTGTTTCGCCATGGGGAGTGCCAGTTCTGTTCGTAAAGAAAAAAGATGGATCGCTTAGCATGTGTATTGACTACCGAAAGTTGAACAAGCTGACAATCAAGAACAAATACCCTCTGCCCAGAATTGATGATTTGTTTGATCTATTAAAAGGAGCCAAAGTCTTCTCGAAGATAGATTTGAGATCTGGTTATCACTAGCTGAAGGTCAAGAAAGAAGATATACCCAAGACGGTTTTTCGAACACGTTATGGTCACTATGAATTTGTTCTAATGCTATTTGGCTTAAGCAATGCACTGGCTGTGTTCATGGATCTAATGAATCGAGTATTTTATCCTTATCTAGATAAGTTTGTGTTAGTATTCATTGATGATGTGTGGATATACTCGCAAGATGAGAAACAACATAAGGAACATCTAAGAGTAGTACTAGAAGTACTAAGAACAGAGCAACTTTATGCCAAGTTCAGAAAGTGCGAATTCTAGTTAAACGAAGTTGTATTCTTAGGACATATCGTTTCGGCACAAGATATCAAGGTAGATCCTCCTAAGGTGGAAGCCGTGAGTGATTGGAAATCTCCAACCAGTGTGGGAGAAGTTCGTAGTTTCTTAGGCCTAGCTGGATATTATAGATGATTTATACAAGGATTTTCCAAGATTGCAAAACCAATGACTCAACTATTGAAGAAAGGAGTGAAATATCAATGGACAAAAGATTTTGAAGAGAGTTTCCAAGAACTCAAGAGGAGATTGGTTATTGCTCCAGTGCTAACTATACCAGATGGAGCAGAAGGATTTGTTGTCTACATTGACGCATCTAAGTTAGGTTTAGGATGTGTCTTGATGCAAAATGGTAAGGTCATTACTTATACGTCACGACAATTGAGACCTTATGAAATCAACTATCCTACTCATGACCTAGAACTAGCCGTCGTGGTTCACGCATTGAAAATTTGGAGACACCACCTTTATGGAGGAAAATGTGAAATCTACACAGATCATAAGAGTTTGAAATACTTCTTCGAAAAAAAGGAGCTCAACATGAGGCAAAGGAGATGGTTAGAATTAGTAAAGGACTATGATTGTACCATTCTCTATCACCCTGGAAAGGCAAATGTTGTAGCATATGCATTGAGTAGGAAAAGCAGATCGACACCAGAGTGTGCCCTCACTCAATAGGATCAACTGATTAAGGATTTTGCTAAGTTGAAATTGGAAGTGATTATACCTCTAGAAAGTACGGAAGCTCGAATTGCGGCTTTAGTAGTAAAATAAAATTTGTGAGCTCGTATCATTGAAGCACAACAACAAAATGAATTTCTTAGAAAAATGCGACAGAAAGCCAATATCAAGGATAATCAGAGGTTTGCAATGATGGATAATCATACACTCACGTTTGGGAGTAGACTATGCGTACCCCAGAATGAGGATCTAAAGAATGAAATTTTGAAGAAAGCTCATTATACGCCCTATACAGCACACCCAGGAGGCACAAAGATGTATCGGGACTTGAAAGAATTTTTCTGGTGGAGAGGCATGAAAAGGGAGATTGTAACTTTTGTGGAACGGTGCTTGACTTGCCAACAAGTGAAAGCGGAACATCAGCGACCAGCTGGACCTTTACATTCACTCGAAATCCCTGAATGGAAATGGAAACACATCACCATGGATTTTATGGTAGGGTTACCAAAACCATTATGCAACAATCAGGCAGTATGAGTTATTGTAGACAACCTGACTAAGTCAGCACATTTCCTACCAGTAAGAATGACTCTATGGCTAGACAATTTAGCTCAAATCTATGTCAAAGAAATTGTTCATTTACATGGAATTTCCGTGTCAATAACTTCTGATTGCGATACTCGATTTACATCAAAGTTTTGGGGAAGCTTACAAGAGGCGATGGGAACCAGATTGAACTTCAGCACAGCATTTCACCGTCAAACTGATAGATAATCAGAAAAAACAATTCAAATCCTAGAAGATATGCTCAGAGTTGTAGTCATGGATCAAGGTGGAAGTTGGGAAGATTACTTGCCATTGGTAGAATTAGCATATACAAAATATACTCAGTATGAGAAATTAGTGCACACAACAGACTAGCCACATTGTTCACATTGTCTGGCTCTGAGATAGCTTCACGTGAAGATGATGTGCGCCCCGTAATTCTAATCGGTTTGAAAGTTACGCGCGTTTGAAGTTCAGAGCCCCCCATCGCCCGCTATGCCAGTAGCTATAAGAAAATATAGTGAAGAGACTCTAACGGGTGCAACACTAATGCACCGTATCCCATCAGAACTCTGAAATTAAGTTTGCTTGGGCGAGAGTAGTACTAGGATGGATGACCCCCTGGGAAGTCCTTGTGTTGCACCTCTTTTGTAGTTCAGACTCATCTTTTCGGATAATTTGTTCCTTTTTTTTTACAATTTGTTCAATTTTTTTTATGTCACTCATTGTGAGCAAGTGAAATCATGACACAGAGCTTGCATCATCAGCATACCGTGATTCTGAGTGTGGAACCCAGCGGACGATGAAACTGGCACTCTGCTGTCTTTTTTTACCACAGATAGTGCACACAACGGGCCAACCCAGTTGTTCATGTCGTTAGGCTCAGAGAAGTGAACATGTTGTGCGCCCCGTAACTCCAATCGGTTCGAAAGTTACGCGCGTTTGAAGTTCAGAGCCCCCTACCGCCCACTGTGCCAGCAGCTATAAGAAAATATAGTGAAGAGACTCTAATAGGTGTGATAATACTAGCACTAATGTACCGGATCCCATCAGAACTCTAAAGTTAAGTGTACTTGGGCGAGAATAGTACTAGGATGGGTGACCCCCTGGAAAGTCCTCGTGTTGTACCTCTTTTGTAGTTCATTCTGTAGTTCAGACTCATCTTTTCTGTTAATTTGTTCCTTTTTTTTGCAATTTGTTCGATTTTTTACTTTATGTAACTCTATGCGTGCAAGTGATATCGCGACACAGAGCTTTTGTCATCAGCGTGCTGACGCACGGTCGTTTCGCGGTCAGAATAATTTTCAAGAGAGAGTTATCCTTATGCCTACAGCAAGGTGTAGCAAGCTTATATGAGTAAGGGTCGATCCCACGAGGAGCTGCGAATTCTATCTTCAGTGTCATTTTTCCAAAAGGTTTGAGGATTGTTGTGGTCTCCGTACTTGTATTTAAAGACTGTAAAATAAAATAACAAAACAAAACAAAACAGGAAATGAAAATATTAGTAGTAAACGTATTCCGGATTAGAACTTAGATTCGAACTCAACAAACACTTGACCGATCATGGGCACGCTGATTACTTATGCAAACCTAATTATCTAGTTAAAGGTAGCGGATCTCTCTCAACGTACCCAATCTATCCTTTCAGTTTAGCCTAGAGGTGATCTCTCGTCCCCTAAACCCTAACTTGTTACTCAACCTCGATCTCTTATATGATTGTAAGCAACAAAGCAGCATTATGATCTAGACAGGCCCAGATTTACCTAGACAAAGATCTCTCTTATGCCCTCAGTACCCGTGATGCATTCCGTCCCTTTATGACCAATACACAGCTACGATTCATTGACCATTTATAGAGGTAGTGAACACAATTCTAATTAACGAGTGATCAGCCACAATTAATTAGCTTAGCCCACTGTATAATGTAACAAAGAAAATGACTACACGACGGAACCAGATTCACACAGTTTATGCCCATAAGCCTAACGGTTCTTACGTGTTCATTAAGTTCTTATCTTTGTTTAATCCGGAATAACAAGTCTAGCCGCTCATGCTAGACTTAGAACAATAATAAGAAGTAAAATAAATAAAACAAAGCATAATATAAACGAAAAACTTACTTATATTAATTAGCATAATATAAATGAAAAACTTACTTACCTAGATTTAGGAACATAAAACTAGTGCGGAAAAATAAATTGTTTGTGCGTAAAAACAGTAAAAAGAGTGTGTCAAAAGTTATTTGTTTTCTGCCATGCATCTACTTATATAGGAGTACAAAGACACTAGGTAAACTCCCCGACAGGCCGGGGTCTTCAGCCCAACACGCAGCCGCCGTGCCCAAAGATTTCCATATCTAGCAGATTCTTCCCTTGTTTAGAAGATTCTGAGTCGCAGATTCTGTACTTGCCGTGCCCTAGTTGCGCTGACATAGCAACTTTCCTTGTAGAGCCGAGCATCCTTCCGGAAGCGTCAACTTGCCTTCCGCGGCTCCTCTTTCCTTCGGCAGTTAGGGTGCATTGCTCCTGCTGTACCTGGAATTAGTTTCCCTTATGCCCAGTCTCCTCTCCTTCTCCTCTCAATCACTCTGGAGTTGTTGTGGGCACGATCACAAACTTCTCCTTCAGCTTTTGCTGGAATGGTGGGTGATTTCCGCCATGCTCGAGAGAGAGCTTTCCGCTGAGAAGTTGTTGCCCATCTTGGAATCAGTGGTACCCTCTTGCCCTCCAGAAGTGATTCTCCTGCCTCCTACTGCCCCTTGTGCCCATTCTGGCTCTTTCGGACTCAAAAATAGAAAAAACAAAGGACAAAAGAACGATAAAAGGACACAAAAATACGAGAGAATTTGGACTTGTCACACCCACCCACTTTAGTCATGCTTGCCCTCAAGTATGTGGGTACAACATGCCCAAAAGAAAAAAAAACAGAAAACAAAATGAGGAAAAGACAGACTCAAGACAGAGACACGACAAACCAAGCATGTGAAAGCAAATCCATTGCGGGCACAGAGTCCTAGTTACCTGATCACACTCAATAGCATATAAATAGTAAAAACATTCATAATGCCCACTGAAAATCAAAATGACTAAGTTATTGGTTCACTCATGCTTTCCTCACTCAAATGTTTTTGGCTAAGTGTTTACGCTCAAAGAAAGACATAATTGAACAGAGGGTCACTATAAGCTTGCAAGTGCTCTTGTTCCTCCACCACAGTTGGTAAAATGGACATATTTAAGCACATGCCCAGATTTGTTCATTTTTGTGGGCTTTTGTACTTGGGGTTTTCTTTTTTTTTTTTCTTTTTTTTCATTTTTCTTTTCATTTTGTCCCCCCTTTTTTTCTTTTCTTTTTCTTTCTTTCTCTTGGCATTTTATGCCTTGTAACACACCAGATTTATCCTCCCCTTATGCCCATGGTCTTTTTTGTAGTTTTCAAGAAAGAACATGACCAGGGCTTTATTCACTGACGGCTCAAAAAAAGCTGCAAGGGATAACAGGGTGGTTTTATTTGGCTTTGTGGGCTCAGAAATAAAATTTGCCTAAGCATTTCAGTAGCATACACAAAATTCCTTGTGACCTCGGAATAGAGCAAAAGCAAGTTCTAGTTCACCTAAATTCAATAATGCAGAAATCACACAAGAAAGAAGTAGCACATGAATTGTGAATTCAGCTCAATTCCTCACAAAGTACTTAGTTCATTCATCGTATAAGCAGTAGCATGGGCATGCTGAAATGAGAATAAAGTAAAATATGTTGCCTTATGGTCACAATACCCTAGACTCCATGCTTTTAAGTTCAAATATTTACACATGCTTGATACTTAAAAACAACGCAAAGAAGGCAGAGTAATCCCCACCCACACACTTTACCTTCGGCAAAGTGGGTGCGAGAAGGTTATCCAACGAACCGCAAACTCAACGAAACATTAAATGGCCACCCCTATCCACACAATTTGTCTTAGACAAAGTGGGTCGGTTCGGGGGTCATTTAACTAAAATAAAAATAAAAAACACACAAACACAAAACAAAAACAGAAACACAGAAAAACAATGACTCCCTAGTGCCCACACCGACACACTTTGTGCTGAACAAAATGTGAGAATGGGCCGACATCTAGATACAAAAACAAAACACAAAAAAAACCCTAATCTACAGGAAAGAGTACCAGTTCAGACATCATAAGGGGTCGGATAATTGAATCCGACGTGCTTGAAATAGGCAAACAGGACGGTCTCCAATCGGTCTAGTCTGGAAATGATGGTGGTGGCTGCTGGCTGTTGCTGCTGTGCCCTCGGTGGCTTCTTGCTGGGACCTGCATTCAAAGGAAAACTAAGGCTACTCGAAGTTTCTAGCTTCGGCATGCCAAACACGGGTTTTCCCTCCTCATCATCAAAAACATCCATCATGCGTTTCAAGCAATTTAAATCAAACAACTCAACATGCTTGCAATACAGATTAGTGGATGAAGGATCAAAGAGACACAATTTTTCAGCAAGATGTGTGGTGCGTCGTTTTTCACCAAAAATAAATGTTCCGACTTCCGTCGGCAAGCCCCCACTGCAGAGTACAATGGTGAGCATGATCGTCTCCTAAAGGACCAGTGAGAACTACTCTTGGCTTTCAGTCTGCGTGACCAAACTCCAGAAAAGTGTTTTGTGCGATTTATAATAAACTGAACGAAATTAATAAATAAATAGAGAATAAATGCACGATTTAACAAAACAAACGGATTTAAAATATGAGAAGAAATATTCCGGATTTCAATTAACTCCACCCTAACTTATCTAAACTGATCCTCGAGGCAAAGATTAATTCAATTAACACATACAAATCAGTTATAGCTATTGAAGACGTTTACTGACGTAGCCTAATTCCTCCGTAGTTTCTTGATAATCAGGAAGACGCTTCACTAATTATTTCCCTAATCGACTGACAACCGTAAGAGACGCTCTATAGGTTTAATGAGTTGACAGCCTTAAAGTCTAGAGGAACCCAATTCATAATTAACAGACTCTGACGCAGAACTGTGAATTAAGATTGCTATTATCCCTGATTCTGAAGAATCGTTTCGCCACTAATTAAACTTAAACCACAATTACGGATGGCCGGTTTAATTGGCTACTAATTAATTCTGAATTACTAAATATGTGCACCTATCTAGCAATATTGAAACAATTAACGACTTGAAATACAAAGAATAACAAATGCATGCAATTAATTAAACGAGAAAAGCACAAATATATGTCACAGTTTAGCTAGGCCAGAGCTTCATTAGTTGTCACCGGAATAAGAAGAACATAATGAATTAATTGAAGAAGATGAAATAAATCTGCTCCAGAGCGTTTCTCTGGTGCTGCGTTCTTGTGTGAATGGAATGAATAATAAAGAAATAAGTCTTAATCTATATATAATATCCTTAATTAAAACATTAGATAAGGAAATAAAATCCTACATCAATCTAAACTAGGTAATTGCCAAGATGAGGACTCTTGAGGCGGTGGAGAGGGTGATTTCCGCATCCAGGTTCGCGTGTGGGCCGAGAATCGTGCTTTTGCAAGCCCAAAATGTGTAGTGGCCCAAGCCTCCAGAAATTTGCTTCAATCTTCATGCTGCATGCCCTTGCAGCTGGATCTGCTCCGACTCGAACTTTGCCCCTTTTCTTCACTTATATCCTTTTATACCAAAACCTGCAATTTTCTCCAACTTTGTACTACATCCCTACACAACTCAACAAACACATCATTCTTCCAAAATACACAAGTATAGGGTAATTAATTAAGAGAAATGACACCAAAAGATAACAATAAAAGCAAGCAAAATATGTCCTATCAATTTGTAATCAGTTGGGCACAAGAGATGCGATTTTTAGAATGGGCCACAGTGTCCTTGAAGTGGGCGATGGCCATAGCTCCAAAATTTATCCTCTTCTTGTGCACCATGCACCAGAGGACAAACAACTCCTGATTGGTAATGGAGTTGGAGCTATCTTTTCGGCCAAAGAAGTTGTAGGCAATCACTCGGTGACAAAAGCGAAGGGCATTACTTTTAAGCATGTATCCCTTGCTGGTTCCAGATTTGAATTTGAAACCGTCACCTAACTCAGCCCACTTCTCCTCCACATTCTCATCTGTGGGCACCACGACAACAGCAGACTTATAATCATCATCATTCAGATCCAAAAATGAAACAATTCCCAGACCCATGTTCAATTCATCAGCAGAAAGGTTGAAATTTTTACCAAAAATTTTAAACTTGAAAATTTTTGCAGAAGTACCTCCCTTCCCCATACTTTTCACAGACAGATCATGGAAAAACTCATAGACCAACTTAGAAAAAATCAAACAGTCCCATTCAATAAAGAAAGACCAACCAACGTTAGAGAAGAGTTCTCTTACCTCTCGCTCGATGCCTAAGACAGCAAGTGAGGCGAAGTGGATGGTCTTGCTATGCACGATCTCCCTTGTGGGCAAGACGCCTTCTCTTTTTGGCATGACTTTTCCAGAGGTTGGGCTAACCACAGTTTTGCCCTTCTTTGCAGACGGTTTGGCAGCAGCTTTTCCTTTTCCTTTGGCAGAGACACAGATGCGCCCTCAATAGTTTCCTTCAGGGACAGAGACTGGTCATTCTGAGTCTTATGGGCTCGCGACTCCCCACTGCTTTCAGCTTTGTCTTTCTCGGCCTCCTCCTCGGCTTCCTTGTCCTCCAACAGCGTCGGCGACGGCTACTTTTTCCTCTTCAAGGTCTGTGACTTAGCTTTCGCGGTGGCAACCTTCTCCTTCTTTACCTTCTTCAATGTTTCAGTTGCAAAGGGCTCAGGAGTGTGCTCCAGCGTCGGCTCAGGCGTCACATCTTGCTGCATGATGGCCTCCTCTTGGTCATCGATCTCGTCGGCAGTTTCCTCCACAATTTTCAGAGAGGGTTCGTCAACCTTCTCAGACTCACGGGTGGAACCAGGCGAAGGCGGTGGTTTGATAGTGGCAAGGAGTTCAATGTTCATGGCGGCAGTGCTCGACGGTTTGGTTGGTGCAGCGGCGTCGGTGGTGGTGTCCTTGGAGTTTTCCGGTGAAGTAGAAGGGGTGAACTCCACCTTCTTCTTTGTGAACTTTGCAGCGCGTGTTTTGGGGGGCCATGGTGATCGTGGTTATGGTGGTTGAGAGAGGGAGTTTGTAGAGAGAGAGAAAAGGGGCTGTAATTTTTTGAAATTTTGGGAGTGAAAATAGGCGAGTGAATTTTGGGAAGGAAGGGTTGGGGTTTATACTTGGATTCACCTTAGCCACTCAATTTAGGTTGATGTGATAGGCTCGTTAGGCGACTTTTGGGCTTCTAGGGTTTCCTTGTACGGAATCTTATGTTGTGCCCATAGGGGCAGAGAGATCCCAAATTTTCTGGAATTGCCTTTGCTGGTGTCCTCCATGCTGAAAGCATCCAAATTGGCTAGATTCTTACCTTCCATGAAAAATTCACCTGACTTTATTTCCTAAAATACTCTAAAAACAAAATACAACCGTAAAATCTAATTCCTAGACTAACATGGCAAAAATAAACACTCAAAAGGAAATAAATAAATACGGAAAGCTATAAAAGGAAATAAAAAACAAATAAACCTGGGTTGCCTCCTAGTCAGCGCCCCAGTTATTGTCGTGGGCACGATACTCCTTAGGTTTACATGTATATAGGCTCAACGAGCTAGAGCCCGAGAGCCTCTATAGATGAAACCATTGGTTCCTTGAGATGCTTTAGCCGCTGACCATTAACCTTGAATGTCTCTCCAGTACTTGAATCTAATAATTCCACTGTTCCATTTGGGCAGACGATGTGGATCTCATAAGGTCCTGACCATTTGGACTTGAGTCCTCCTCCTAATAGTTTCAGCCTGGAATTATATAGCAGAACCTTTTGCCCACGCTCGAACGGTTTGTGGTGAATGAGTTGGTCATGGGTTATTTTCATTCTTTCCTTGCAGAGAGCAGCATTGTCATTGGCTTCCATCCACATCTCTTCCAATTCTTGAAGTTGGAGCTTCCTTTCGATCCCTGCTCTATCAAGCTTCATGTTCAGCTTCTGAATTGCCCAAAAGGCCTTGTGTTCAATCTCAACGGAGAGATGACAATTCTTCCCATAGATTAAGCGGAACGGAGACATTCCAATGGGTGTTTTGTAGGCAGTGCGATATGCCCACAAGGCATCATCCAGCTTGAAACTCCAATTCTTGCTATTGGGGTTCACAACCTTTTGAATTATGGACTTTACTTCGCGGTTTGAAACCTCAGCTTGTCCATTCACTTGTGGGTGATATGCAGTGGTTACCTTATGTCTCACTACATATCCTTTGAGCAAATTCTTGATGATCATGTTGCAGAAGTGGGATCCTTGATCACTTATCAGTGCCTTGGGCACACTGAACCTGCTGAACACATTAGACTTCAGGAACTTCTTGACCACACGGGCATCATTTGTGGTAGTTGCTTTTGCTTCTACCCACTGCGATACATACTCCACAGCCAGAACTATGTATTGATGTCCATTGGATTTGGTTAAGGGTCCCATAAAATCAATTCCCAAAATGTCAAAGAAAAATACCAGCATGGTAGGCACCATGGGTATTTCAGTGCGTTTGGAGATGTTTCCAGACATCTGGCAGCGTGGGCACCGCCAACATACTTCGTAAGCATCTTTGTGAAGCGATGGCCAAAAGTGTTGGGGATTGTGCCCTTAAAGCAATTGTGAATTGGTTTTAGCTTATTTATAAAAGCGACATTTATTTTCGAACTAATATGCTTCTTGTATGCATTTACTTTACATCACAGAAAATCTCTAGTTTATTTAATGTTACCATAATCTTAGTATATACGTGTTATATACAAGAGGATTAAGATTATGGAAAATAAACTAAAAATGAAGTTTGTGACGAATTTAATTAAAGTATGGGATCTTTAATTAAAATGTCACTAATGCAGCCCGATGACATTATGAATGTGACCATTTTATCCAAACTGTTGATGTGGAGACATCCAGTTGGGTGCATTTATATATGATATGATCATATAGGACTTGGACCGATTTAATTTAATAATTCCTTCAAATTCCGTTAAAGAAAAAGAATATTAAATTAAATCATAAGATGATCATATATGAATAATCTTAATCCTGAGTGATTATACACTCCTGTTTATTTCAATGTGATTCTTAATTTGCTCGTTCAAGTTAGTTTGCCAACATTCTCTAAACTTGCATTTTAGATTCACGTTTGAATTAAATAGCTGGGAATGTAATTTACAGATATGGAATCCATTTCTTCTTTTGAGAAGCCGAAAGATAATTCTCTCATTTGTTAATTCTGGAACTGAGTGATTAGAGATCTCTAATTTATAAATCGTTTATAAATTAATCGCTCACTAGTGAATTAACGGTAAATGAGGAAAAGAAATAATTGAAGAGGTTAACGGATATTACCTGTCTTCAATTATGAATTATCTATGGAGGATTAATTCATATGAAATGATTAAATCAATGGACTGCTCAAATTCGTAGAGTAAATATGTTCTATAATTAAAGAGGGTGCAATTCTGAATTTTTAGTGGAATAATATCGGAATTAATAAGTTGAATAAATTAATTAAAGACTTAAATTATTTATTCAATTTATTGGAGCTCTTGATTATAGGTCCATGGTCCCCGATTCGCCTTCCTATTTTATTGACAGGTTAATAATAATATTTAAGTTCCTAAACTGTTATGAAAAATAAGTTTTCATAATATTTGGGCTTATGTGTAAATATTAGTTAATTCCGGGAATATATGATATTCCACAGTTTGACTGTGCTAGGAATTAAATAAATATAAGATATTTATATTATTTACATATTAGTAATAATTAATAATTATTTGAGATAATGATTAATTGGTTTCCTTATCTTTTATGATTCTGAAAATAGGAAACTGATATGTATTGGGATTTGACCTAAATCTAAATCTGATTATAAATATAAGATAAAGAGAGAAGAGTTGGGAGATTCAACAATTAATCCTCACGCGAATCTTAATCACGTGAGACGTGGATTAGTAAAAAGGATTAAGAAAGAAACCAAAAAGTTCTAATTGATATTGTGAATACCAATTCACGCCATTCTCATCGGCGATATCAATGAGATTGGTTTTGATTTGAATTCTTTTCTCTTTTGTTTATTTTTAATTCAGATTAAATATCCTCCTAAATACTACAGCTCAATTCTACGATTTCATGTGTTGAAATAATCGTAAAAAAATTAATTTAGGAACTTAATAGATTTATTCTGGTGCCCACTCAATGCCGTTAAAAGGAAGAATCGAATCGGAAAATTGTGGTGTTTACAATATTCAAGATTCAAAGGTTGATCAAAGAAGACGAAGGAGATTTAAGAAAAAAGTATTTTCTCTATCTCTTCTTTAGTATTAAATAAATTTAATTTGTATGGATATTATATTTTTATATCACGATCTATATTCTGATTAATACCGCTTCCGCTCCCGTTCGATTTGATCGAAAAGACGGATTTTATTTGACTCGAAATTTGTTTCGGATCGGTTTAATTTCCAATAAATGGTATCAGAGCCAGGTTGTTTTGATATAAGAATATGTTTCCATGGAATTAAATTTATTTAGGAGTGGGCTATTGGATTTGATCTTAATTTTTATGATGAATGAATGAATGGATGCATGGATGTTTTTGGATTGATGCCTTAAATTGGTTTTTGATAGGATCATGATGTACACCCTAAGTTTAAAGGGTATAGAAGTTGTAATTTTATATAGATTGGATTTTGCCTATCCCTCCCCGATTTCCCCACTATGTAATTTACTTTTTTCTATTTAGATTTAGGGGTGTAATTGAAGGCATCGATCCAATTCATCGTTTATAATTTCTTCCAAATTATTTTATGTATATGTGATATATGTGCCATGCATAATTATGTCATTCATGAAACTCACTCCGAGCACGTTCATAATTTTAAAGAGTTTAATATTATATTGATCTATAAGATAGATATAATCTATGAGATAGATTATCATTTTTTTATTTTTTTTGTGATGGATGATTTAAATCTGATTTTTATGAAAAATAAGATTTCACAAAAAAAAACGAAAATAAAATAAAAATACAGGTACGGTCTATCGGGGGCAGCAATCGAATTATTCAAATTTTAAGATAGACTAATTCTGTATTTTTCTTGTGTTTATTTTTGTTCTTTTTGGATCATCCTAATTCCTTAATTATTTTGATAATTTAAGAATTTGATTAAAAATTTATTGTTTTTAATCTAAAAGTTAAATTGTTAAAAATTAATTTTAATCAAATAATCAACAAGATTGGTTTTTATTAAAACATATGACGTTTTATAACTTAAAAGTTTATGAAACTTTTATTATAAATTTTGGTTAGATAATTTATTTTAATGTAATTGTTAGATTTAAATATAATTATTTTAATCAAATAAACCAATAAGATTGTATTTTATTAAAACATATGATGTTTTATAACTTAAAAGTTTATGAAACTTTTATTATAAAATAATGAGTGGGAGAAGGTTTTATGACAATAATATCTACAGTCTCCACTATTGATAAAAGCAAGGTGAGATTTTAGTGACGCCTCACGACGACTAGCTTTCGTCTCCCTACGGAAGGCTTTCACTAAAATCAATAATCAAGGCTTTGTCTCCAAAAGGATAAGTTTTTGAAATTTAATTCTTAATCTTCCTACCCTACGGCGGCGATTATGAATTAGTTTTAAAAGACTGAAATAGTGGGTCACACTCATAAAAATATTAATAAATTATTTGTTAATATTTTTGACTAAAATAAAAGGTGATTAATAAAATAAATGAAGATATGAGATGTCTTGATTATTTATTTTATTAATGGAGATTGTCTCGATTTAATTATCTTTTGATTTGACCTACCCTACGGCGGCATATCAACTGTGAGATTAAATTACCTTGGAATTGGTTGGATAAATTGTTATTGCATCATGCATCACATTTATGATTCCTAAAGTACATGTTATGTGATGTTTGTTCTTAAATTTATGCCGCTTTATTTATTTTTTAGCAATATGTCTAGTCCAATGCTTGCACTGCTTCATGAAAAATTATCTGGTGACAACTTTGTCAAGTGGAAAAGTAACATTAATATTGCACTCGCATGTGAGAACCTGACATTTGTTTTGACTGAGAATGTTCCGCCTGAACCCCCTGCAAACGCCGCTCGTAATGTACGAGATAATTATGAAAGATGGGTTATGGCAAACAATAAGGCACGCTATATGCTTGCCGGTATGAATGACGTGCTTAGACTAAAATATGAGAATACAGAGACTGCCCGTGGAATGATGGAGTCTCTGAATGAGATGTTTGGTCAACTTTCTATTCAATCAAGGCATGAGGATATTAAGATGGCCATGAATGCTAAGATGAAGAAGGGACAGTCAGTGGGAGAACATGTTTTAAATATGATCAACTACTTCACTGAAGCCGAAACCCATGGTGCAACAATTGATGATGGCACCCAAGTGAGTATGATTTTGGAATCACTCTCACATGCTTTCCTGCAATTCAAAAGCAACTATGTGATGAATAAGTTGAGTTATACATTAACTCAGTTGCCGAATGAATTGCAAACTTTTTGAGGCCATTTCAATTGGAAAGGTCAAATAAGGGGAGGCAAATGTTGCCGAGAATAAGCAATCTTCTTCTAAGAAGAGAAAAGGCAAAGGTCAAGGTGGACAATCAAAAAATAAAAGAAAAGGAAAGTTTCTTATGAAAAGAAGAACAATTCTTCAAAGAAACCAAAGGGAAAATGTTTCCATTGTAGTGAGGATGGACATTGGAAAAGAAATTGTCCCAAGTACCTTGCTCAGTTAAAGGAGAAAAAGAAAGGTAAATTTGATTTACTTGTTCTTGAATCTTGTTTAGTGGCTAAAGATTCTTCTACTTGGGTAGTTGACTCGAGCGCTACTAATCACGTTTGTTCTTCTTTGTAGATGCTTAACTCTTATGAAGAGCTAGCAGATGGTTCTTTTACTATGCGAGTAGGCAATGGTACAGTGGTTTCGGCAAGAGCAGTGGGAGTTATTAAACTTGATTTCATAGATAGGAATTTGGTTTTGAACAATGTTTATTACATTTCTAGTTTCCGTAGAAATTTGATTTTTGTTTCAAAGTTGCATGAACAATTATTTTCCCTTTCTTTCAGTAATAATGAGATTATTATTTCCAAGAATGGGCGTAATATTTGTAGTGCAAAAGTTGAAAATGGACTCTATTTAATTAAGCCAAACGATCAACCACTGTTAAATGCCGAAATGTTTAGAGTAGAACATCCTAAAAGGCAAAAGGTTTTTCATGATAATGATACATATCTTTGGCATCTTAGATTAGGTCATACTTCACTAGATAGGATAAATAGGCTAGTAAATGATGGTCCTTTAAGAGAGCTAAATGTTAGCACTCTCCCTATTTGTGAATCCTGTTTAGAAGGAAAAATGACTAAGAGAGCTTTCACGGAAAAGGGGCTAGAGCCAAAGAACCTCTTGAGCTTGTACATAGTGATGTTTGTGGTCCTTTGTCCACACAAGCTAGAGGTGGTTTTGAGTACTTCGTCACTTTTATTGATGTTTACTCTAGATATGGATATCTTTATCTTATGCATAGGAAATCCGAAACTTTTGACAAGTTTAAGGAATTCCATGCAGTAGCTGAAAAGCAGCTAGGTAAATCTTTGAAGTGTCTTCGATCTGATCAAGGAGGCTAGTATATTGATATCGAGTTCAAAGACTATTTGATAGAGCATGGTATTTTACACCAACTCACAACACCTGGCACCCCTCAGCAAAATGGTGTTGCTGAAAGGAGAAACCGAACTTTGCTTGATATGGTTAGATCCATGATGAGCTACTCTACACTGCCCGATATGTTCTGGGGATATGCGTTGCAAACAGCGGTATACATTTTGAATGTAGTTCCATCTAAGTCAATCCTAAAGACACCTCTAGAGTTGTGGAAAGGAAGTAAACCTAGTTTACGCCATTTTCACATATGGGGGTGTCCAACACATGTGCTTAAAGGAAAGATTGGAAAATTACATCCACGATCAGAAGTGTGTCTGCTCATAGGATATCCCACAGGAACAAGAGGAGGTTTGTTTTATGATCCACAAGAAAAGAAAGTAATAGTTTCGACTAATGCTATCTTTCTTGAAAATGATTATATACAAAACTTTCAACCTCGTAGTAAAGTTGTACTCGAGAAGTTACTTAATGATAAGATCAAACCACAACCCACAAAAGTTGTTGGAGAAACCACTAATGATACCACTGAACCAAATCAGAATATCATGGCACCTAGAAGCAGTGGGAGGGTGATTGTTCCACCAATCCGCTATCGTCAAGATGAAGAGGCAAATGTTGCCATTTTTGATGGAGTCGATGATGATCCATTAACATTTAAATATACAATGGAAGATTCTGATAAAGAGAAATAGCTTGAGGCTATGAACCAAGAAATGGAGTCTATGTATTACAATTCTGTCTGGGCTCTTGTAGATCTACCTGAAGGTGTCAGACCAATAGGGTGCAAATGGATCTATAAGAGAAAGAGAGGTGTTGATGGGAAAGTAGAGACTTTCAAAGAAAGGCTTGTGGCTAAGGGTTATACCCAAAAGGAAAGAGTCGACTATGATGAGACTTTATCTCCTGTAGCCATGCTTAAATCCATCCGTATACTTCTTTCAATCGCTGCATGTCTTGACTATGAAATATGGCAGATGGATGTCAAGATAGCCTTTTTGAATGGCTATCTAGATGAAGATATCTACATGCAGCAACCAAAGGATTTTGTAGCGGAAGGGTAAGAGCAGAAAGTCTGCAAATTGCTTAGATCCATTTACGGACTAAAGCAAGCCTCTCGGTCTTGGAACCATAGATTTGATGAGACCGTCAAATCATATGGTTTTGACCAAAACATTGATGAACCTTGTGTCTACAAGAGAATCAAGGATGGTAAAGTGGCATTTTTAGTGCTTTATGTGGATGATATTTTACTCATTGGGAATGATGTGGAAACGTTATCTGCAATTGAAGATTGGCTGGCCAAACAATTCCAAATGAAAGATTTGTGAGAAGCGAATTATATTCTTGGAATTCGATTTGTTCGAGATCGCAAGAATAAATTATTGGCATTGTCTCAAGCATCTTATATTGATAAGATGATGTTGCGTTATAGAATGCAAGATTCCAAAAAGGGTTACCTACCAACTCGACAAGGAGTCGTTCTCTCTAAGGAACAGTGTCCTAAGACACCTGAAGAGGAAGATAACATGAGACACATACCCTATCCCTCTGCAGTAGGCAGCCTAATGTATGTCATGTTGTGTACTAGGCCCGATATTTGTTATGCGGTGGGTATAGTCAGTCGTTTTCAATCAAATCCAAGAATTGATCATTGGATAGGAGTGAAGAATATTCTCAAGTATCTTCGGAGAACGAGAAACTATATGCTTATCTATTCAGGTGATGACCTTCAAATAGATGGATACACTGATTCTGATTTTCAATCAAACAAGGATAATCGATAGTCGATATCTGGGTCAGTGTTTACTCTTGGTGGCGGTGCCATAGTCTGGAGAAGTATCAAGCAATCCAGTACTGCATATTCCACTATGGAGGCTGAATATATATCAGCTTCTGAAGCAGCTAAAGAAGTAGTATGGCTAAAGAAGTTCCTTACTGATTTGGAAGTTGTTCCAAATTTGGATAGACCAATCACCTTATATTGTGACAATAGTGGGGCAATGGCCAATTCAAAGGAACCTCGAAGTCACAAGAGGTCAAAGCATATAGAAAGGAAGTATCATCTGATCCGAGAGATAGTACAAAGAGGAGACGCGGCAATTCTCAAGATTGCGTCTGCTGACAATCTTGCTGATCCTTTCACCAAGACTCTGCCTGCAAAAGTGTTTGAGAGGCATATTCATAATTTTGGACTTAGACACATGTCCCATATGCTTTAGGGCAAGTGGGAGATTTTTGGGGATTGTGCCCTTAAAGCAATTGTGAATTGGTTTTAGCTTAATTATAAAAGCAACATTTATTTTCGAACTAATATGCTTCTTGTATGCATTTATTTTACATCACAGAAAATCTCTAGTTTATTTAATGTTACCATAATCTTAGTATATAAGTGTTATATACAAGAGGATTAAGATTATGGAAAATAAACTAAAAATGAAGTCCGTGATGAATTTAATTAAAGTATGGGATCTTTAATTAAAATGTCACTAATGCAGCCTGATGACATTATGAATGTGACCGTTTTATCCAAACTGTTGATGTGGAGACATCCAGTTGGGTGCATTTATATATGATATGATCATATAGGACTTGGACCGATTTAATTTAATTATTCCTTCAAATTCCGTTAAAGAAAAAGAATATTAAATTAAATCACAAGATGATCATATTTGAATAATCTTAATCCTGAGTGATTATAGACTCCTGTTTATTTCAATGTGATTCTTAATTTTCTCATTAAAGTTTGTTTTCCAACATTCTCTAAACTTGCCTTTTAGATTCACGTTTGAATTAAATAGCCGGGAATGTAATTTACAGATATGGAATCCATTCCTTCTTTTGAGAAGCAGAAAGATAATTCTCTCATTTATTAATTCTGGAATTGAGTGATTAGAGATCTCTAATTTATAAATCGTTTATAAATTAATCGCTCACTAGTGAATTAATCGTAAATGAGGAAAAGAAATAATTGAAGAGGTTAACGAATATTACCTGTCTTCAATTATGAATTATCAATGGAGGATTAATTCATATGAAATGATTAAATCAATGGACTGCTCAAATTTGTAGAGTAAATATGTTCTATAATTAAAGAGAGTGTAATTCTGAATTTTTAGTGGAATAATATCGGGAAAATTAATAAGTTGAATAAATTAATTAAAGAGTTTAATTATTTATTCAATTTATTGGAGCTCTTGATTATAGGTCCATGGTCCCCGATTCGCCTTCCTATTTTATTGACAGGTTAATAATAATATTTAAGTTCCTAAAGTGTTATAAAAAATAAGTTTTCATAATGTTCGGGCTTATGTGTAAATATTAGTTAATTCCGGGAATATATGATATTCCACAGTTTGACTGTACTAGGAATTAAATAAATATAAGATATTTATATTATTTACATATTAGTAATAATTAATAATTATTTGAGATAATTATTAATTGGTTTCCTTATCTTTTATGATTCTGAATATAGGAAACTGATATGTATTGGGATTTGACCTAAATCTAAATCTGATTATAAATATAAGATAAAGAGAGAAGAGTTGGGAGACGCAACAATTAATCCTCACGCCAATCTTAATCACGTGAGACGTGGATTAGGAAAAAGGATTAAGAAAGAAACCAAAAAGTTCTAATTGATATTGTGAATCCCAATTCACGCCATTCTCATCGGCGATATCAATGAGATTGGTTTTGATTTGAATTCTTTTCTCTTTTGTTTATTTTTAATTCAGATTAAATATCCTCCCAATACTACAGCTCAATTCTACGATTTCATGTGTTGAAATAATCGTAGAAAAATTAAGTTAGGAACTTAATAGATTTATTTTGGTGCCCATTCACTGCCGTTAAAAGGAAGAATCGAATCGGAAGATTGTGGTGTTTACGATATTCAAGATTCAAAGGTTGATCAAAGAAGACGAATGAGATTTAAGAAAAATGTATTTTCTCTATCTCTTCTTTAGTATTAAATAAATTTAATTTGCATGGATATTATATTTTTATATCACGATCTATATTCTGATTAATACCGCTTCCGCTCCCGTTCGATTTGATCGAAAAGACGGATTTTATTCGACTCGAAATTTATTTCGGATCGGTTTAATTTCCAACAAAAAGAACCCGCAATCGAGGATCTTTTTCGAAGTTTTTTTGCACCGAAGTGAACTCCACATACTTCAGAGTGGCAGTGATCTAGAATTTTCTTAGCTTCTTTTGTGGGCATGCAGCGACTAATGATTTGGTCTGCGCACCTTCTCCATAGTATGGGCTCGTCCCATACATAATATCGACTCTCACTTCAGATTTTGTTCCTTTGGTAGGTCGAGAGTCTGGTAGGTAATTCTCCAGAGATCATGAAATTGACTAAGTTAGCGTACCAAGGTGCTGTGCCCTTGAGACGGAACAGATACTCATCTGGGAAAGCCTCCTCGATGGGCACTGCGTCTCTCTCCTCATTGAGTACCCTGCTTAGATGATCGGCCACCTGATTTTGGGCTCCATTCTTGTCTTTGATCTCTCAATCAAATTCTTGTAGCAGTAGTATCCACCGGATGAGCCTTGGCTTCGATTCCTTTTTTGCAAGTAGGTGCTTTAATGCAGAGTGATCGGTGTAAACAACACTCTTAGCTCCAAGCAAATAGGATCGAAACTTTTCAAAGGCGAAAACTATCGCCAGCAATTCCTTCTCAGTCGTGGTGTAGTTGGCTTGGGCATGATTCAATGTCTTGGAAGCATAGTAAATCACATGGTATTCTTTACCTCGCTTTTGTCCAAGCACCGCGCCCACAGCGTATCCACTGGCATCACACATTATTTCAAATGGAATGCCCCAGTCTGGGGTTGAATGATGGGTGCCATGATCAGTCTTTTCTTCAGAGTGTTGAAGGCTTCCTTGCATGCATCATCGAAGATAAATGGCACATCATTCTGCAAAAGGTGCGTGATTGGTTGAGCAATCCTTGCAAAATCTTTGATGAATCACCGGTAGAACCCAGCGTGCCCAAGAAAACCACGAACTTGCTTCACCGAAGTGGGGTAGGGTAGCTTTTCAATGATGTCCACCTCGGCTTTATCCACTTCTATGCCTCTCTCTGAAACGACATGCCCAAGAACAATCCCCTCACGAACCATGAAATGGCACTTTTCATAGTTTAGCACCAAGCACTTTTCCACACATCTTTTTAGTACCTTTTCAAGGTTGTCAAGGCATGTGTCAAATGAATTTCCATAGACTGTAAAGTCATCCATGAATACTTCGATACAATTCTTGAAAAGATTCGAGAAAATGCTCATCATGCATCGTTGAATAGTTCTAGGGGCATTGCAGAGCCCAAAAGGCATCCTCCGGTAAGCAAATGTACCGAATGGGCACGTGAAGGTAGTCTTCTCCTGGTCTTCTTGGTCCACTACAATTTGCATGTAGCCTGAATATCTATCAAGGAAACAAAAGAATTTGTTTCCAGCCAATCTCTCTAGCATCTGATCTATGAACGGCAATGGGAAGTGGTCCTTCCTTGTGACGGTGTTGAGCTTCCGGTAGTCTATGCAGACTCTCCATCCAGTTTGTAGCCTCGTGGGCACAAGCTCATTTTTCTCATTTTTTACCACCTCGATCCCTGACTTGGGCACGATATGAATCGGGCTCACCTACTTGCTGTCTGAAATGGCATATATGATCCCCATATCCAGAAACTTGAGTATCTCCGATGGAAGCATCCTGTCTGTCTGCGTCATTATGGGCAAATTGAAATCCACCACTCCATGCGGTAATTCTTCCAGAGAGTACAGCATCATGATGGTGTCTCTGGTATCCTCATATTCATCGAGGGCATCGTAGTCAGTTAACCCAGCTTGCAATGCCCGTTCCAAAGGTTCTTGGTTATTCATGTGTCCCAGAATGGCTTGCGATTGGGCATAGCAATGGTTCACAAAGTGGACTGACTCTGGATCTCGTGGGTACTTCATGGCTTCATAGATATTGAACACAACTACCTGGCCATCAAACTCACATGTCAGCCTGCCCGCATTGACATTGATCTTAGTGTGAGTAGTTTTCATGAAAGGCCTCCCTAACAGTAGAACGGATGTAGACGGTGTCGTGTTGCCTATGTCCAAGACATAGAAATCTGCTGGGAAAATTAATTCCCCCACTTTCACCAAGACATCTTCTATTAGACCCTCGGGGTAGACATTTGATCTATCTGCTAACTGGATGATCACCCTTGTCTCCTTGAGTGGTCCCAGATTCAATTCTTTATAAATCATCATGAGCATGACATTTATGGATACACCGAGATCAAGCATCGTCTTTTTCAATCTTTTTGCTCCCAATTATGCATGGTATGACAAACATGTCAGGATCTTCACATTTCTTTGGCATCTTTTGTAGTACTACAGAGACATTTTCTCCCATGAAGAGTCTCGCATCATCTTCAAATCGTACCTTCTTGGTACACAGCTTCTTCAGGAAACGGGCATAACGAGGAACCTGCCTTATTGCATCCAGTAATGCAATATTGATTTCCACCTTTCGAAAGACCTTGAGAAGTCCTTCATCTCTTCATCTTTCCTATCGTGGGTAAGACGCTCAGGAAAGGGAGGCTTCTTCTTTGTTTCTTGCCTTGTGGGCTCAGCAATCTCTTCTTGTGTCTGCTCTTTCTTTTTAGTCATGCCTTCAGTGTCTCCTTCCAGTTTAGCTTTCATCAGTTTTTCTTCACTCTTTGTGGTCACAGCGTTTACCTGTTCTCGGGGATTTACCACCTGAGATGGTAATTGTCCGTTTCTTTCCTTCAGTTGGGCAAGATCTTGAGCTAGTTGAGAAATTTGTTTGCTCACATGTTGCAGACCAGCCCTTGTCTCTTGTTTGAACCTTTCGTTCTCCTGTTGTGACTTCACATTTTCTTTGGCCATGGAATGGACTAGTTTGGCCAGGCTGGGTTCTCCTCGTGCCCTCGATGGTGGCAAATCTGGTTGATGGGCATCATTCCTCTTCCATCTAAAATTTTCATGATCTCTCCATCTAGGATTATATGTTTGAGAGTGGGGATCATATCACCTGTTGTTGTTGTTGTTATGCCCACCAAGAGAGTTGACTTCAGCAACGTCCTCCTCCTGCAGTGTTGGGCATTCATCAATGAAATGAGCCACGCTCTTGCATACTCCACACAATCTTTTCTTTGGTGCTCCAGTATGGTTCATTACTTTCTCCATTTGGTCCAAAATCTTTTCCAGTTTGACCTTAAGGTGCGTTGACTTCCCAGCGTCTGGAACTATCCTTGTGCCCTCGGCACTTTCATCTCTATTTTCATCAGCCATTTCTGCTAGAATTCGGAAGGCTTCTATTGGTAGCTTGTTCAGGATAGATCCTCGACATGAAGCATTAACTATGATCTTGTCCTGTGGTCTCAACCCAGACACAAAGTATTGGATCAGATCATGATCTGTGATCTGGTGTTGTGGGCATTTTGTCAGCATGCTCTGGAATCGACACCAGTAGTCATAGAAACTCTGATTTATACCCATTTTCAGACTTCCAATTCTTCACTTCATCTCCTGGACTCGGGATGCAGGAAAGTATTTCTCCAGGAATTTCTGCTGTAGTTGTGCCCATGTGGTTATACTTCCAGTTGGCAAGGTGTATAACCAGTCTCGTGCTCCGTCATGAAGAGTGAACGGAAATGAGACAAGCCGCACATATTGTTCCTTTCCCCCATCCGTAGGTTGAGTTTGACGCACCATTTCAAAATCTTGAATATGTCTCTGAGGGTTTTCTCCAGTCATCCCATGGTATTTGGGCAAGATTTGGATGAAACTTGCCTTCAACTCCCAGCTTTCAGTAATTACTGGAAGTGTTATGCCCATGGGATGTAAATTCATGTTAGTCGGAAAGACTAACTGCCTCAACGTTCTTCCTTCTTCTTCAGCCATCGGGGCTAACCTTAGTTATTCGTTTTTTTCCAGTTCTGTTCTTTCTTGCTCCAATTCTTTTTCACGAGCAAGTCTCTCTACTTGTTGTGCCCTCCGTGCTTCTGCTCTCCTCCTCTTCAGAGTCTTCTCAGGTTCTGGATCGTACGAGTAATCTCTTTCAGAGGTATTAGGCATCCACCAGCCAGGTTAACAAGTTGGAAAATAGAATTTCAAGAACCAGCTCCCCAGCAACGGTGCCAATTCTGATGCGCGGTCATTTCGCGGTGAGAATAATTCTCAAGGGAGAGTTATCCTTATGCCCACAGCAAGGCATAACAAGCTTATATGAGTAAGGGTCGATCCCACGATAAGCTGCGAATTCTATCTTCAGTGTCACTTTTCCAAAGGGTTTGAGGATTGTTGTGGTCTCTGTACTTGTATTTAAAGACTGTAAAATAAAATAAAATAACAAAACAAAATAGGAAAGGAAAATATTAGTAGTAAACGTATTCTGGATTAGAACTTAGATTCGAACTCAACAAACACTTGACCGATCATTGGCATGCTGATTACTTATGCAAACCTAATTATCTAGTTAAAGGTACCGGATCTCTCTCAACGTACCCAATCTATCCTTTCAGTTTAGCCTAGAGGTGATCTCTCGTCCCCTAAACCCTAACTTGTTACCCAACCCCGATCTCTCATTTGATTGTATATAACAAAGCAGCATTATGATCTAGACAGGCCCAGATTTACCTAGACAAAGATCTCTCTTATGCCCTCAATACCCGTGATGCATCCCATCCCTTTATGACCAACATACAACTACGATTCATTGACCATTTATAGAGGTAGTGAACACAATTCTAATTAATGAGTGATCAGCCACAATTAATTAGCTTAGCCCACTGTATAATGCAACAAAGAAAATGACTACATGACGGAACCAGATTCACACAGTTTATGCCCATAAGCCTCACGGTTCTTACGTGTTCATTAAGTTCTTATCTTTGTTCAATTCGGAATAACCAGGCTAGCCGTTCATGCTAGACTTAGAACAATAATAAGAAGTAAAAGAAATAAAATAAAGCATAATATAAATGAAAAACTTACTTGTATTAATTAGGAAAAGAATCCAACACCAACGCTGGATTTAGGAACATAAAACTAGTGCGGAAAAATAAATTGTTTGTGCGTAAAAATGGTAAAAAGAGTGTGTCAAAAGTTATTTGTTGTATGTCATGCATCTACTTATATAGGAGTACAAAGATACTAGGTAAACTCCCCGACAGGCTGGGGTCTTCAGCCCAACACACAGCCGCCATGCCCAAAGCTTTCCATATCTGGCAGATTCTTCCCTTGTTTAGAAGATTCTGAGTCGCAGATTCTGTACTTGCCGTGCCCTAGTTGCGCCGACATAGCAACTTTTCTTGTAGAGCCGAGCATCCTTTCGGAAGTGTCAACTTGCCTTCCGCGGCTCCTTTTTCCTTCGGCAGCTAGGGTGCATTGCTCCTGCTGTAGCTGGCATTAGTTTTTCTTGTGCCCAGTCTCCTCTTCTTCTCCTCCTAATCACTCTGGGGTTGTTGTGGGCATGATCACAAACTTCTTCTTCAGCTTTTGCTGGAATGGTGGGTGATTTTCGCCATGCTCGAGAGAGAGCTTTTCGCTGAGAAGTTGTTGCCCATCTTGGAATCAGTGGCAGCCTTGTGCCCTCCAAAAGTGATTCTCCTGCCTCCTGCTAAAAAAATAAAAGAGAATTTGGACTTGTCACGTGTCATGATTCTGAATATGGAACCCACAATTTCTGAAATATAGGTCATCGAAACATGGTAGGCCGCAAAACTGACACTCTATAGTCTTTTTTGACCTCGGATAGTGCACACAGCTGGCTAACCTGGTTATTCACATTGTCTGGCTGTAAGAGAGCTTCACGTGAACATGTTCTGCTCCCCGTAACTCGAATTAGTTTGAAAGTTACGCGTGTTTGAAGTTCAGAGCCCCCCACCACTCGCTGTGCCAGCAGCTATAAGAAAATTTAGTGAAGAGACTCTAACGAGTGTGATCATACCAGCACTAATGCACCGGATCCCATCAGAACTCCGAAGTTAACCGTGTTTGGTGAGAGTGGTACTAGAATGGGTGACCCCCTGGAAATTCCTCGTGTTGCACCCCTTTTGTAGTTCAGACTCATTTTTTCAGTTAATTTGTTCTTTTTTTTTACAATTTGTTCGATTTTTTCTATATGTTACTCATTGTGTCCAAATGAAATTGCGACTCAGATCTTTCGACATCAGCACGCCTGATTGTGACTGTGGGACCCATAATTTCTGAAATAGAGATCGCCGAAACACGGCTGGCCACGAAACCAGCACTCTGTGGTCTTTGTAGACCTCGGATAGTACACACAACGGACCTACTCAGTTGATCACGTCGTCTGTCTCTGAGTGAGCTTCGTGTGAACATGGTGTGCGCCCCGAAACCTCAATTGACGGGCCACGAAACCGGAAATCTAGGGTCTTTTTTAACCTCGAACAGTGCACACAGCGGGCCAAATACTTTGTTCACATCATCTGGATCTAAGACAGCTTTGCGTGAACATACTATACGCCCCGTAACTCCAAACGATTCAAAAGTTACGTACGTTTGAAGTTCAGAGCCCCCACCACCCGTTGTACCAGCCAGCGGCTATAAGAAAATATAGTGAAGAGACACTAATGGGTGCGATCATACCGGAACTAATGCACCGGATTCCATCAGAACTCCAAAGTTAAGCATTCTTTGAGAGAGTAGTACTAGGATGGGGGACCCCTTGGGAAGTCCTCGTGTTGCACCTCTTTTGTAGTTCAGACTCATCTTTTTAGTTAATTTATTCCTTTTTTTACAATTTGTTTGATTTTTTTCTTTATGTTACTCATTGTGTGCAAATGAAATCGTGATATAGGGCTTTCTTCATCAGCGTGTCGTGATTCTGAGTGTGGGACCCACAATTTCTGAAATAGAGGTCGTCGAAACACGACGGGCCAGGAAATAGACACTCTACGGTCTTTTTTGACCTCGGATAGTGTAAACAACGGGCGAACCCAGTTATTCACGTTGTCTGGCTCTGAGAGAGCTTCGCGTGAACATACTGTCCACTCCGTAACCCAAATCGGTTCGAACGTTACGCGCATTTGAAGTTCAGAGCCCCCTACCGCCTGTTGTACCAACAGATATAAGAAAATATAGTGAAGAGACACTAACGGGTGGGATCATACCAGCACTAATGCATCGGATCCCATTAGAACTCCAAAGTTAAGCGTGCTTGGAGAGAGTAGTACTAGGATGGGTGACCCCTTGGGAAGTCCTGCTGTTGCACCTCTTTTAAGGTTCAGACTCATCTTTTTCGTTAATTTATTCCTTTTTTTTACAATTTGTTTGATTTTTTCTTTATGTTATTCATTGTGTGCAAATGAAATCACGATATAGGGCTTTCATCATCAGCCTGCCGTGATTATAAGTGTGGGACCCATAATTTCTGAAATAGAGGTCATCGAAACACGGCGGGCCAGGAAACCGACACTCTGCGGTCTTTTTTGACCTCGGATAGTGCACACAACGGGCCAACCCATTGCTCATATTGTCTGTCTCTAAGAGAGTTCCGCGTGAACATGTTGTGTGCTCCGTAAGCCCGATCGGTTCAAAAGTTACGCGCATTTGAAGTTCAGAGCCCTCCACCGCCCGCTGTGCCAGCAACTATAAGAAATATAGTGAAGAGACTCTAACAGATGTGATCATACTAGCACTAATGTACCGGATCCCATCAGAACTATGAAGTAATGTGTACTTAGACGAGAGTAGTACTAGGATGGGTGACCCCCTGCGAAGTCCTCATGTTGTACCCCTTTTGTAGTTCATTTTGTAGTTCAGACTTATCTTTTCTGTTAATTTGTTCCTTTTTTTTTGCCAGTGATATCGCAACACAGAGCTTTCATCATCAGCGTGCCATGATTCTCAGTATTGAACCCACAATTTCTGAAATCGAGGTCGCCGAAACACGATTGGCCACGAAACCGGCACTCTATGGTCTTTTTTGACCTCAGATAGTGCACACAACAGGCTAACCTGGTTGTTCACGTTGTCTAGCTCTAAGAGAGTTTCGCGTGAACATGTTGTGCACCCCAAAACTCGAATCGGTTTAAAAGTTACGAGTGTTTGAAGTTCAGAGCCCCCCACCGCCCGCTGTGCCAGCAGCTATAAGAAAATTTAGTGAAGAAACTCTAACGTGTGTCATCATACCAACACTAATGCACCGGATCCCATCAGAACTCTGAAGTTAAGCGTGTTTGGACGAGAGTAGTACTAGGATGGGTGACCCCCTCGGAATTCCTCGTGTTGCACCCCTTTTGTAGTTCAGACTTATCTTTTCGGTTAATTTGTTCTTTTTTTTACAATTTGTTCATTTTTTTCTATATATTACTCATTGTGTGCAAATGAAATTGTGACTCAGAGCTTTCGACATCAGCGCGCCTGATTCTGAGTGTGGGACCCATAATTTCTGAAATAAAGGTCGCCGAAACACGGCTGGCCACGAAACCGACACTCTGCGATCTTTTTAGACCTCGGATAGTACACAACAGACCTACTCTGTTGATCACGTCGTCTCTCTATGAGAGAGCTTCGTGTGAACATGTTGTGTACCCTGAAACCTCTATCGGTTCGAAAGTTACGCGCGTTTGAAGTTCAAAGCCCCCTGCCGCCCGCTATGCCAACAGCTATAAGAAAATATAGTGAAGAGACTCTAACTTGTGCGATCATACCAGTACTAATGCACCAGATCCATCATAATTCTGAAATTAACCATGCTAGAGCGAGAGTGGTACTAGGATGGGTGACCCACTGGGAAGTCCTCGTGTTGCACCCCTTTCGTAGTTCAAACTCATCTTTTCGATTAATTTGTCCATTTTTTTTACAATTTGTTTGATTTTTTCTTTATGTACCCATCAGTGTGCCGTGATTCTAAGTGTTGGACCCACAATTTCAGAAATAGAAGTCGCCGAAACACGGCGGGCCATGAAATCGGCAATCTGGGGACTTTTTAACCTCAAATAGTGCACACAGCGGGCCAAACCATTTGTTCACAACGTCTGGCTGTGAGAGAGCTTTGCGTGAACATACAGTGCGCCCCGTAACTCCAATCGATTCAAAAGTTATGCGCGTTCGAAGTTCAGAGCCCCCACCGCCCGTTGTAACAGCAGCTATAAGAAAATATAGTGAAGAGACACTAACGGGTGCGATCATACCAGCACTAATGCACCGGATCCTATCAAAACTCCAAAGTTAAGCGTGCTTGGAGAGAGTAGTACTAGGATGGGTGACCCATTGGTAAGTCCTCATGTTGCACCTTTTTTGTAGCTCGGACTCATCTTTTTGGTTAATTTATTGCTCTTTTTTTAGAATGTATTTAATTTTTTCTTTATGTTACTCATTGTGTGCAAATAAAATTGCGATATAGGGCTTTCAACATCAGCGAGCCGTGATTCTAAGTGTAGGACCGATAATTTCTGAAATAAAGGTCGTCGAAACACGGCGGGCCAGGAAACTGACACTGTGCGGTCTTTTTTAACCTCAAATAGTGCACATAACAGGCCAGCCCAGTTGTTGACATCATATGGCTCTGCGAGAGCTTCATGTGAACATGTTGTGTGCTCAATAACCCCAATCGGATCGAAAGTTACGCGCATTTGAAGTTCAGAGCCCCCCACCGCCCGCTGTGCCAGCAGCTTTAAGATAATATAGTCAAAAGACTCTAACAGGTGTGATAATACTAGCACTAATGCATCGGATCCCATCAGAACTTTGAAGTTAAGTGTACTTGGGCGAGAGTAGTACTGGGATGGGTGACCTCCTGGGAACTCCTCGTGTTGTACCCATTTTGTAGTTCAAACTCAACTTTTCTTTAAATTTGTTCCTTTTTTTTGCAATTTGTTCGATTTTTTACTTTATGTTACTCTATGTGTGTAAGTGATATAGCGACACAGAGCTTTCGTCATCAACATGCCATGATTCTGAGTATTGAACCCACAATTTCTAAAATAGAGGTAGCCGAAACACCGTGGGCCGTGAAACCGACAGTCTATGGTCTTTTTTGACCTCAGATAGTGTACACAACGGGCTAATCTGGTTTTTTAGTTAATTTGTTCTTTTTCTTTTACAATGAGCTTTCGACATCAGCGTGCCTGATTCTGAGTGTGGGACCCATAATTTCTGAAATAGAGGTCGCCGAAACACGGCTGGCCTCGAAACCGGCACTCTACGGTCTTTGTAGACCTCGGATAGTACACACAACAGACCTACAAAGTTGAACACATCGTCTGTCTCTGAGTGAGCTTCGTGTGAACATGCTATGCGCCCCGAAACCTCAATCGGTTTGAAAGTTATGCACGTTTGAAGTTCATAGCCCCCTGCCGCCCGCTCTGCCAGCAGCTATAAGAAAATATAGTGAAGATACTCTAACAGGTGTGATCATACTAGTACTAATGCACCAGATCCATCATAATTCTTAAGTTAACCGTGCTAGATCCAGAGCAGTACTAGGATGGGTGACCCACTGGGAAGTCCTCGTGCTGCACCCCTTTTGTAGTTCAGACTCATCTTTTCGGTTAATTTGTCCCTTATTTTTACAATTTGATTGATTTTTCCTTTATGTACTCATTGTGTAAATGAAATCACGACACAGGTCTTTCATCATCAGTGTACCGTGATTCTAAGTGTGGGACCAATAATTTTTAAATAGAAGTCGCCAAAACACAGCGGGCCACGAAACCGGCAATCTGGTGTCTTTTTTGACCTTGAATAGTGCACATAGCAGGCCAAAACCTTTGTTCACATCATCTGGCTCTGAGAGAGCTTTTCGTGAACATACTATGCGCCAT
This sequence comes from Perilla frutescens, assembly GCA_026008535.1. NCBI lineage: Eukaryota > Viridiplantae > Streptophyta > Magnoliopsida > Lamiales > Lamiaceae > Perilla > Perilla frutescens. The sequence continues at coordinate 40,261,316 of BRKX01000019.1, forward strand.
GTAACTCCAAACGATTCAAAAGTTACGTGCGTTTGAAGTTTAGAGCCCCCTACCGCCCGTTGTACCACTAGCTATAAGAAAATATAGTGAAGAGACACTAACGGGCGCGATCATACCAGCACTAATGCACTGGATCCCATCAGAACTCCAAAGATAAGCATGCTTGGAGAGAGTAGTACTAGGATGGGTGACCCCTTGGGAAGTCCTCGTGTTGCACCTCTTTTGTAGTTCACACTCATCGTTTTGGTTAATTTATTTCTTTCTTTTACAATTTCTTCAATTTTTTCTTTATGTTACTCATTGTCTGCAAATAAAATCGTGATATGGGCTTTCTTCATCAGCGAGCCGTGATTTTGAGTGTGGGACCGACAATTTCTGAAATAGAGGTCGTCAAAATACGGTGGGCCAGGAAACCGACACTGTGCGGTCTTTTTTAACCTCAAATAGTGCACATAACAGACCAGTCCAGTTTTTCACATCATATGGCTCTGCGAGAGCTTCGTGTGAACATGTTGTGCACTTCGTAACCCCAATCGGTTCGAAAGTTAGGCGCATTTGAAGTTCAGAGCCTCCCACCGCCCGCTGTGCCAGCAGCTTTAAGATAATATAGTCAAAAGACTCTAACAGGTGTGATAATACTAGCACTAATGCATCGGATCCCATCAGAACTCTGAAGTTAAGTGTACTTGGGCGAGAGTAGTACTGGGATGGGTGACCTCCTGGGAACTCCTCGTGTTGTACTCCTTTTGTAGTTCATTTTGTAGTTCAAACTCAACTTTTCTTTAAATTTGATCCTTTTTTTTGCAATTTGTTCGATTTTTTACTTTATGTTACTCTATGTGTGTAAGTGATATAGCGACACAGAGCTTTCGTCATCAGCATGCCATGATTCTGAGTATTGAACCCACAATTTCTAAAATAGAGGTAGCCGAAACACGGTGGGCCGTGAAACCGACATTCTATGGTCTTTTTTTACCTCAGATAGTGCATACAACTGGCTAACCTGGTTGTTCACGTCGTCTGGCCCTAAGAGAGCTTCGCATGAACATGTTGTGTGCCCCGTAACTCGAATCGGTTTGAAAGTTACGCGTGTTTGAAGTTGAGAGCCCCCCACTGCCCGCTGTGCCAGCAGCTATAAGAAAATTTAGTGAAGAGACTCTAATGAGTGTGATCATACCAGCCTTAATGCACCGGATCCCATCAGAACTCCGAAGTTCAGCGTGTTTGGGCGAGAGTAGTACTAGGATGGGTAACCCCCTGGAAATTTCTCGTGTTGCACCCCTTTTGTAGTTCAGACTCATTTTTTCGGTTAATTTGTTCTTTTTTTTTAAATTTGCTCGATTTTTTCTATATGTTACTCATTGTGTGAAAATGAAATTGCGATTCAGAGCTTTCGACATCAGCGTGCCTGATTCTGAGTGTGGGACCCATAATTTCTGAAATAGAGGTTGCCGAAACACGGCTGGCAATGAAATCGGCACTCAGCAGTCTTCTTAGACCTCGGATAGTACACACAACGGACCTACTTAGTTGAATATGTCGTCTGTCTCTGAGTGAGCTTCGTGTAAACATGTTGTGCGCCCGGAAATCTCAATCGGTTCGAAAGTTATGCACGTTTGAAGTTCAGAGCCCCCCGTCGCCCACTGTGCCAACAGTTATAAGAAAATATAGTGAAGATACTCTAACATGTGTGATCATACCAGTACTAATGCACCCGATCCATCATAATTCTGAAGTTAACCGTGCTAGATCGAGAGTAGTACTAGGATGGGTGAACCACTGGAAAATCCACGTGCTGCACCCCTTTTGTAGTTCAGACTCATCTTTTCGGTTAATTTGTCCCTTATTTTTACAATTTGTTTGATTTTTTCTTTATGTACTCATTGTGTGCAAATGGAATCACGACACAGGGCTTTCATCATCAGTGTACCGTGATTCTAAGTGTGGGACTCATAATTCTTTAAATAGAAGTCGCCGAATCACAGCGGGCCACGAAACCAGCAATCTGGTGTCGTTTTTGACCTTGAATAGTGCACACAGCGGGCCAAACCCTTTGCTCACATCGTCTGGCTCTGAGAGAGCTTTGTGTGAACATACTGTGCACCCTGTAACTCCAAACGATTCAAAAGTTACGTGCGTTTGAAGTACAGAGCCCCCCACCGCCCGTTGTACCAGCAGCTATAAGAAAATATAGTGAAGAAACACTAACGGGTGCGATCATACCAGCACTAATGCACTGGATCCCATCAGAACTCCAAAGTTAAGCATGCTTGGACAGAGTAGTACTAGGATGGGTGACCCCTTGGGAAGTCCTCGTGTTGCACCTCTTTTGTAGTTCACACTCATCGTTTTGGTTAATTTATTCATTTCTTTTACAATTTGTTCAATTTTTTCTTTATGTTACTCATTGTGTGCAAATGAAATTGTTATATAGGGCTTTCTTCATCAGCGAGCCGTGATTCCGAGTGTGGGACCGACAATTTCTGAAATAGAGGTCGTTAAAATACGGCGGGCCAGGAAACCGACACTGTGCGGTCTTTTTTATCCTCAAATAGTGCACATAACAGGCCAGCGCAGTTTGTCATATAATATGGCTCTGCGAGAGCTTCGTGTGAACATTTTGTGCACTCCGTAACCCCAATCGGTTCGAAAGTTACGCGCATTTGAAGTTCAGAGCCCCCCACCGCCCGCTGTGCCAGTAGCTTTAAGGAAATATAGTCAAAAGACTCTAACAGGTGTGATCATACTAGCACTAATGCATCGGATCCCATCAGAAATCTGAAGTTAAGTGTACTTGGACGAGAGTAGTACTGGGATGGGTGACCTCCTGGGAACTCCTCGTGTTGTACCCCTTTTGTAGTTCATTTTGTAGTTTAGTCTCAACTTTTCTGGCCCATTGTGTTCCTTTTTTTTGCAATTTGTTCAATTTTTTACTTTATGTTACTCTATGTGTGCAAGTGATATAGCGACACAGAGCTTTCATCATCAGCGTGCCATGATTCTGAGTATGGAACCCACAATATCTGAAATAGAGGTCGCCGAAACACAGCGGGCCACGAAACCTGCAATCTGGTGTCTTTTTTGACCTTGAATAATGCACACATCGAGCCAAACCCTTTGTTCACATCGTCTGGCTCTGAGAGAGCTTTGCGTGAACATACTATGCGCCATGTAACTCCAGACGATTCAAAAGTTACGTGTGTTTGAAGTTCAGAGCCCCCCACCGCCCGTTGTACCAGCAGCTATAAGAAAATATAGTGAAGAGACACTAACGGGTGTGATCATACCAGCACTAATGCACCGGATTCCATCAAAACTCTAAATTTAAGCATGCTTGGAGAGAGGAGTACTAGGATGGGTGACCCCTTGGGAAGTCCTCGTGTTGCACCTCTTATGTAGTTCAGACTCATCTTTTTGGTTAATTTATTCCATTCTTTTACAATTTGTTCAATTTTTTCTTTATGTTACTCATTGTGTGCAAATGAAATCGTGATATAGGGCTTTCTTCATCAGCGTTCCGTGATTCTGAGTGTGGGACCCACAATTTCTGAAATAGAGGTCGTCGAAACACGGCAGGATAGGAAACCGACACTCTGTGGTCTTTTTTGACCCCGGATAGTGCACACAATGGGCCAATGCAGTTGCTCACGTCGTCTGGCTCTAAGAGAGCTTCGCGTTAACATTTTGTGCGCTACGTAACCCCAATCGATTCGAAAGATACGCGCATTTGAAGATCAGAGCCCCCCACCTCCCGCTGTGCCAGCAACAATAAGAAAGTATAGTGAAGAGACTCTAACAGGTGTGATCTTACTAGCACTATTGCACCGGATCCCATTAGAACTCTGAAGTTAAGTGTACTTGGGCGAGAGTCGTACTGAGATGGGTGAGCCCCTAGGAACTCCTCGTGTTGTACCCCTATTGTAGTTCAGACTCATCTTTTCTATTAATTTGTGCCTTTTTTTTTTAAATTTGTTGAATTTTTTACTCTGTGTTACTCTATATGTGCAAGTGATACCGCGACACAGAGCTTTCATCATCTGCGTATCATAATTCTGAGTATGCAACCCACAATTTCTTCAATAGAGGTCGCAGAAACACGGTGGGCCACAAAACCGGCACTCTATGGTCTTTTTTGACCTCGGATAGTGCACACAACTGGCTAACCGAGTTGTTCACATCGTCTGGCTCTAAGAGAGCTTTGCGTGAACATGTTCTGTACCCCATAATTCAAATCGGTTTGAAAGTTACACGTGTTTAAAGCTCAGATCCCCTCACCGCCCGCTGTGCCATCAGCTATAAGATAATTTAGTGAAGAGACTCTAATGGGTGCGATCATACCAGCACTAATGCATAGGATCCCATCAGAGCTCCAAAGTTAAGCGTGCTTGGGCGAGAGTAGTACTAGGATGGGGACCTCCTGGGAAGTCTTCGTGTTGCACCCCTTTTGTAGTTCAGACTCATCTTTTCGGATAATTTGTTCTTTTTTTTTCCAATTTTTTTGATTTTTTGCTGTATGTTACTCGTTGTGAGCAACTGAAATCACTACACAGAGCTTTCTTCATCAGCGTGCCATGATTCTGAGTGTGGGACCCACAATCTCTGCATTAGAGGTCGCCGAAACACGGCGGGCCACAAAACCGGCACTCTACAGTCTTTTTTGACCTCGGATAGTGCACACAATGGGCTAGCCCCATTCTTATCATCGTCAGGCTCTAAGCGAGCTTCGCGTGAGCATGCTGTGCGCCCCGTAACTCCAATCGGTACGAAAGTTACGCGCGTTTGAAGTTCAGAGTCCCCCACCGCCCGCTGTGCCGGCAGCTATAACAAAATATTGTGAATAGACTCTAACGGGTGCGATCATACCAGCACTAATGCACCGGATCCCATCAGAACTCCGAAGCTAAGCGTGCTTGGATGAGAGTAGTACTAGGATGGGTGACCCCCTGGGAAGTGGGTGTTGCACCCCTTTTGTAGTTCAGACTCATCTTTTCGGAGAATTTGTTATTTTTTTTAGGCAATTTTTTTGATTTTTTGTTGTATGTTACTCATTATGAGCAACTGAAATCGCGACACAGAGCTTTCGTCATCAGCGTGCCGTGATTCTGAGTGTGGGACCCACAATCTCTGCATCAGAGGGCCGCCGAAACACGGCGGGCCACGAAACCGGCACTCTACGGTCTTTTTTGACCTCGGATAGTGCACATAACGGGCTAGCCCAATCGTTCATGTCGTCTGGCTCTCAGAGAGCTTCGCGTGAGCATGCTGTGCTCCCCGTAACTCCAATCGGTTCGAAAGTTACGCGCGTTTGAAGTTCAGAGTCCTCCACCGACCGCTGAGCCGGCAGCAATGAAAAAATATTGTGAATAGATTCTTACGGGTGCGATCATACCAGCACTAATGCTCCGGATCCCATCAGAACTCCGAAGCTAAGCGTGCTTGGGCGAGAGTAGTCCTAGGATGGGTGACCCCCTGGGAAGTCCTCGTGTTGCACCCCTTTTGTAGTTCAGGCTCATCTTTTCGGAGAATTTGTTATTTTTTTTTGGCAATTTTTTCGATTTTTTGCTGTATGTTACTCATTGTGAGTAACTGAAATCACGACACAGATCTTTCGTCATCAGCATGCCGTGATTCTGAGTGTGGGACCCACAATCTCTGCATCAAAGGGTCGCCGAAACACGGCGGGCCACGAAACCTGCACTCTACGGTCTTTTTTGACCTTGGATAGAGCACACAACGGGCTAGCCTAATTGTTCACGTAGTCTGGCTCTGAGTTAGCTTCGCGTGAGCATGCTCTGCTCCCCGTAACTCCAATCGATTCGAAAGTTACGCGCGTTTGAAGTTCAAAGTCCCCCACCGATCGCTGTGCCGGCAGCAATAAAAAAATATTGTGAATAGATTCTTACGGGTGCGATCATACCAGCACTAATGCTCCGGATCCCATCAGAACTCCGAAGCTAAGCGTGCTTGGGGGAGAGTAGTACTAAGATGGGTGACCCCCTGGGAAGTCCTCGTGTTGCACCCCTTTTGTAGTTCAGGCTCATCTTTTTGGAGAATTTGTTACTTTCTTTTGGCAATTTTTCCGATTTATTGCTGTATGTTACTCATTGTGAGCAACTGAAATCGCGACACAGAGCATTCGTCATCAGCGTGCCGTGATTCTGAGTGTGGGACCCAGAATCTCTGCATCAGAGGGTCGCCGAAACACGGCGGGCCACGAAACCGGCACTCTACGGTATTTTTTGACCTCGGATAGTGCACACAACGGGCTATGCCCGTTCTTCACGTCGTTTGGCTCTAAGTTAGCTTCGCGTGAGCATGCTGTGCTCCCCGTAACTCCAATCGGTTCGAAAGTTACGCGCGTTTGAAGTTTAGAGTCCCCCAACGCCCGCTGTGCTGGCAGCTATAACAAAATATTGTTAATAGACTCTTACGGGTGCGATCATACCAGCACTAATGCTCCGGATCCCATCAGAACTCCGATGCTAAGCGTGCTTGGGTGAGAGTAGTACTAGGATGGGTAACCCCCTGGGAAGTCCTCGTGTTGCACCCCTTTTGTAGTTCAGGCTCATCTTTTCGGAGAATTTGTTATTTTTTTTTGGCAATTTTTTCGATTTTTTGCTGTATGTTACTCATTGTGAGGAACTGAAATCACGACACAGATCTTTCGTCATCAGCGTGCCGTGATTCTGAGTGTGGGACCCACAATCTCTGCATCAGAGGGTCGCCGAAACACGACGGGCCACGAAACCTGCACTCTATGGTCTTTTTTGACCTTGGATAGAGCACACAACGGGCTAGCCTAATTGTTCACGTAGTTTGGCTCTGAGTTAGCTTCGCGTGAGCATGCTGTGCTCCCCGTACGTTTGAAGTTCAAAGTCCCCCACAGATCGCTGTGCCGGCAGCAATAAAAAAATATTGTGAATAGATTCTTACGGGTGCGATCATACCAGCACTAATGCTCCGGATCCCATCAGAACTCCGAAGCTAAGCGTGCTTGGGGGAGAGTAGTACTAGGATGGGTGACCCCCTGGGAAGTCCTCGTGTTGCACCCCTTTTGTAGTTCAGGCTCATCTTTTTGGAGAATTTGTTACTTTCTTTTGGCAATTTTTCCGATTTATTGCTGCATGTTACTCATTGTGAGCAACTGAAATCGCGACACAGAGCTTTCGTCATCAGCGTGCCGTGATTCTGAGTGTGGGACCCACAATCTCTGCATCAGAGGGTCGCCGAAACACGGCGGGCCACGAAACTGGCACTCTACGGTATTTTTTGACCTCGGATAGTGCACACAACGGGCTATGCCCGTTGTTCACGTCGTTTGGCTCTGAGTTAGCTTCGCGTGAGCATGCTGTGCTCCCCGTAACTCCAATCGGTTCGAAAGTTACGCGCGTTTGAAGTTTAGAGTCCCCCAACGCCCGCTGTGCTGGCAGCTATAACAAAATATTGTTAATAGACTCTTACGGGTGCGATCATACCAGCACTAATGCTCCGGATCCCATCAGAACTCCGATGCTAAGCGTGCTTGGGTGAGAGTAGTACTAGGATGGGTGACCCCCTGGGAAGTCCTCGTGTTGCACCCCTTTTGTAGTTCAGGCTCATCATATCGGAGAATTTGTTATTTTTTTTTGGCAATTTTTTCGATTTTTTGCTAAATGTTACTCGTTGTGAGCAACTGAAATCGCGACACAGAGCCTTCGTCATCAGCGTACCGTGATTCTGAGTGTGGGACCCACAATATCTGCATCAGAGGGTCGCCGAAACACGGCGGGCCACGAAACCGGCACTCTACGGTCTTTTTTGACCTCCGATAGTGCACACAACGGGCTAGCCCTATTGTTCACGTGGTCTGGCTCCGAAAGAGATTCGCGTGAGCATGCTGTGCGCCCCGTAACTCCAATCGGTTCGAAAGTTACGCGCGTTTGAAGTTCAGAGTCCCCCACCGACCGCTGTGCCGGCAGCTATAAAAAAATATTGTGAATAGATTCTTACGGGTGCGATCATACCAGCACTAATGCACCGGATCCCATCAGAACTCCGAAGTTAAGCGTGCTTGGGCGAGAGTAGTACTAGGATGGGTGACCCCCTGTGAAGTCCTCATGTTGCACCCCTTTTGTAGTTCAGGCTCATCATATCGGAGAATTTGTTATTTTTTTTTGGCAATTTTTTCGATTTTTTGCTAAATCTAACTCGTTGTGAGCAACTGAAATCGCGACACAGAGCTTTCGTCATCAGCGTGCCGTAATTCTGAGTGTGGGACCCACAATATCTGCATCAGAGGGTCGCCGAAACACGGCGGGCCACGAAACCGGCACTCTACGGTCTTTTTTGACCTCCGATAGTGCACACAACGGGCTAGCCCTATTGTTCACGTGGTCTGGCTCCGAAAGAGATTCGCGTGAGCATGCTGTGCGCCCCGTAACTCCAATCGGTTCGAAAGTTACGCGCGTTTGAAGTTCAGAGTCCCCCAGCGACCGCTGTGCCGGCAGCTATAAAAAAATATTGTGAATAGATTCTTACGGGTTCGATCATACCAGCACTAATGCTCCGGATCCCATCAGAACTCCGATGCTAAGCGTGCTTGGGCGAGAGTAGTACTAGGATAGGTGACCCCCTGGGAAGTCCTCGTGTTGCACCCCTTTTGTAGTTCAGAATCATCTTTTCGAAGAATTTGTTTTTTTTTTTTTTGCAGTTTTTTCGATTTTTTACTGTATGTTACTCGTTGTGAGCAACTGAAATCGCGACACAGAGCTTTCGTCATCAGCGTACCGTGATTTTGAGTGTGGGACCCACAATCTCTGCATCAGAGGGTCGCCGAAACACGGCGGGCCATGAAACCGGCACTCTACGGTATTTTTTGACCTCGGATAGTGCACACAACGGGGTATGCCCTTTGTTCAAGTCGTCTGGCTCTGAAAGAGCTTCGCATGAGCATGTTGTGCGCCCCGTAACTCCAATCGGTTCGAAAGTTACGCGCGTTTGAAGTTCAGAGTCCCCTACCGACCGCTGTGCCGGCAGCTATAAAAAAATATTGTGAATAGATTCTTACGGGTGCGATCATACCAGAACTAATGCTCCGGATCCCATCAGAACTCCGAAGCTAAGCGTGCTTGGGCGAGAGTAGTACTAGGATGGGTGACCCCCTGGGAAGTCCTCGTGTTGCACCCCTTTTGTAGTTCAGGCTCATCTTTTCGGAGAATTTGTTATTTTTTTTTGGCAATTTTTTCGATTTTTTGCTGTATGTTACTCGTTGTGAGCAACTGAAATCGCGACACAGAGCTTTCGTCATCAGCGTGCCGTGATTCTGAGTGTGGGACCCACAATATCTGCATCAGAGTGTCGCCGAAACACAGCGGGCCACGAAACCGGGACTCTACGGTCTTTTTTGACCTCCGATAGTGCACACAACGGGCTAGCCCTATTGTTCACGTCGTCTGGTTCCGAAAGAGATTCGCGTGAGCACACTGTGCGCCCCGTAACTCCAATCAGTTCGAAAGTTACGCGCGTTTGAAGTTCAGAGTCCCCCACCGACCGCTGTGCCGGCAGCTATAAAAAAATATTGTGAATAGATTCTTACGGGTGCGATCATACCAGCACTAATGCACCGGATCCCATCAGAACTCCGAAGTTAAGCGTTCTTCGGCGAGAGTAGTACTAGGATAGGTGACTCCCTGGGAAGTCCTCGTGTTGCACCCCTTTTGTAGTTCAGAATCATCTTTTCGAAGAATTTATTTTTTTTTTTGCAGTTTTTTCGATTTTTTACTGTATGTTACTCGTTGTGAGCAACTGAAATCGCGACACAGAGCTTTCGTCATCAGCGTACCGTGATTTTGAGTGTGGGACCCACAATCTCTGCATCAGAGGGTCGCCGAAACACGGCGGGCCACGAAACCGGCACTCTACGGTCTTTTTTGACCTCGGATAGTGCACACAACGGGGTATGCCCTTTGTTGAAGTCGTCTGGCTCTGAAAGAGCTTCGCATGAGCATGTTGTGCGCCCCGTAACTCCAATCGGTTTGAAAGTTATGCGCGTTTGAAGTTCAGAGTCCCCTACCGACCGCTGTGCCGGCAGCTATAAAAAAATATTGTGAATAGATTCTTACGGGTGCGATCATACCAGAACTAATGCTCCGGATCCCATCAGAACTCCGAAGCTAAGCGTGCTTGGGCGAGAGTAGTACTAGGATGGGTGACCCCCTGGGAAGTCCTCGTGTTGCACCCCTTTTGTAGTTCAGGCTCATCTTTTCGGAGAATTTGTTATTTTTTTTTGGCAATTTTTTCGATTTTTTGCTGTATGTTACTCGTTGTGAGCAACTGAAATCGCGATACAGAGCTTTCGTCATCAGCGTGCCGTGATTCTGAGTGTGGGACCCACAATATCTGCATCAGAGGGTCGCCGAAACACAGCGGGCCACGAAACCGGCACTCTACGGTCTTTTTTGACCTCCGATAGTGCACACAACGGGCTAGCCAATATTGTTCACGTGGTCTGGCTCCGAAAGAGATTCGCGTGAGCACGCTGTGCGCCCCGTAACTCCAATCGGTACGAAAGTTACGCGCGTTTGAAGTTCAGAGTCCCCCACCGACCGCTGTGCCGGCAGCTATAAAAAAATATTGTGAATAGATTCTTACGGGTGCGATCATACCAGCACTAATGCACCGGATCCCATCAGAACTCCGAAGTTAAGCGTGCTTCGGCAAGAGTAGTACTAGGATAGGTGACCCCCTGGGAAGTCCTCGTGTTGCACCCCTTTTGTAGTTCAGAATCATCTTTTCGAAGAATTTATTTTTTTTTTTTGCAGTTTTTTCGATTTTTTACTGTATTTTACTCGTTGTGAGCAACTGAAATCGCGACACAGAGCTTTCGTCATCAGCGTACCGTGATTTTGAGTGTGGGACCCACAATCTCTGCATCAGAGGGTCGCCGAAACACGGCGGGCCACGAAACCGGCACTCTACGGTCTTTTTTGACCTCGGATAGTGCACACAACGGGGTATGCCCTTTGTTCAAGTCGTCTGGCTCTGAAAGAGCTTCGCATGAGCTTGTTGTGCGCCCCGTAACTCCAATCGGTTTGAAAGTTATGCGCGTTTGAAGTTCAGAGTCCCCTACCGACCGCTGTGCCGGCAGCTATAAAAAAATATTGTGAATAGATTCTTACGGGTGCGATCATACCAGAACTAATGCTCCGGATCCCATCAGAACTCCGAAGCTAAGCGTGATTGGGCGAGAGTAGTACTAGGATGGGTGACCCCCTGGGAAGTCCTCGTGTTGCACCCCTTTTGTAGTTCAGGCTCATCTTTTCGGAGAATTTGTTATTTTTTTTGGCAATTTTTTCGATTTTTTACTGTATGTTACTCGTTGTGAGCAACTGAAATCGCGATACAGAGCTTTCGTCATCAGCGTGCCGTGATTCTGAGTGTGGGACCCACAATATCTGCATCAGAGGGTCGCCAAAACACAGCGGGCCACGAAACCGGCACTCTACGGTCTTTTTTGACCTCCGATAGTGCACACAACGGGCTAGCCCTATTGTTCACGTGGTCTGGCTCCGAAAGAGATTCGCGTGAGCACGCTGTGCGCCGCGTAACTCCAATCGGTTCGAAAGTTACGCGCGTTTGAAGTTCAGAGTCCCCCACCGACCGCTGTGCCGGCAGCTATAAAAAAATATTGTGAATAGATTCTTACGGGTGCGATCATACCGGCACTAATGCACCGGATCCCATCAGAACTCCGAAGTTAAGCGTGCTTCGGCCAGAGTAGTACTAGGATAGGTGACCCCCTGGGAAGTCCTCGTGTTGCACCCCTTTTGTAGTTCAGAATCATCTTTTCGAAGAATTTATTTTTTTTTTTTTGCAGTTTTTTCGATTTTTTACTGTATGTTACTCGTTGTGAGCAACTGAAATCGCGACACAGAGCATTCGTCATCAGCGTACCGTGATTTTGAGTGTGGGACCCACAATCTCTGCATCAGAGGGTCGCCGAAACACGGCGGGACACGAAACGGCACTCTACGGTCTTTTTTGACCTCGGATAGTGCACACAACGGGCTATGCCCGTTGTTCAAGTCGTCTGGCTCTGAAAGAGCGTCGCATGAGCATGTTGTGCGCCCCGTAACTCAAATCGGTTCGAAAGTTACGCGCGTTTGAAGTTCAGAGTCCCCCACCGACCGCTGTCCCGACAGCTATAAAAAAATATTGTGAATAGATTCTCACGGGTGCGATCATACCAGCACTAATGCACCGGATCCCATCAGAACTCCGAAGTTAAGCGTGCTTCGGCAAGAGTAGTACTAGGATAGGTGACCCCCTGGGAAGTCCTCGTGTTGCACCCCTTTTGTAGTTCAGAATCATCTTTTCGAAGAATTTATTTTTTTTTTTTGCAGTTTTTTCGATTTTTTACTGTATTTTACTCGTTGTGAGCAACTGAAATCGCGACACAGAGCTTTCGTCATCAGCGTACCGTGATTTTGAGTGTGGGACCCACAATCTCTGCATCAGAGGGTCGCCGAAACACGGCGGGCCACGAAACCGGCACTCTACGGTCTTTTTTGACCTCGGATAGTGCACACAACGGGGTATGCCCTTTGTTCAAGTCGTCTGGCTCTGAAAGAGCTTCGCATGAGCTTGTTGTGCGCCCCGTAACTCCAATCGGTTTGAAAGTTATGCGCGTTTGAAGTTCAGAGTCCCCTACCGACCGCTGTGCCGGCAGCTATAAAAAAATATTGTGAATAGATTCTTACGGGTGCGATCATACCAGAACTAATGCTCCGGATCCCATCAGAACTCCGAAGCTAAGCGTGATTGGGCGAGAGTAGTACTAGGATGGGTGACCCCCTGGGAAGTCCTCGTGTTGCACCCCTTTTGTAGTTCAGGCTCATCTTTTCGGAGAATTTGTTATTTTTTTTGGCAATTTTTTCGATTTTTTACTGTATGTTACTCGTTGTGAGCAACTGAAATCGCGATACAGAGCTTTCGTCATCAGCGTGCCGTGATTCTGAGTGTGGGACCCACAATATCTGCATCAGAGGGTCGCCAAAACACAGCGGGCCACGAAACCGGCACTCTACGGTCTTTTTTGACCTCCGATAGTGCACACAACGGGCTAGCCCTATTGTTCACGTGGTCTGGCTCCGAAAGAGATTCGCGTGAGCACGCTGTGCGCCGCGTAACTCCAATCGGTTCGAAAGTTACGCGCGTTTGAAGTTCAGAGTCCCCCACCGACCGCTGTGCCGGCAGCTATAAAAAAATATTGTGAATAGATTCTTACGGGTGCGATCATACCGGCACTAATGCACCGGATCCCATCAGAACTCCGAAGTTAAGCGTGCTTCGGCCAGAGTAGTACTAGGATAGGTGACCCCCTGGGAAGTCCTCGTGTTGCACCCCTTTTGTAGTTCAGAATCATCTTTTCGAAGAATTTATTTTTTTTTTTTTGCAGTTTTTTCGATTTTTTACTGTATGTTACTCGTTGTGAGCAACTGAAATCGCGACACAGAGCATTCGTCATCAGCGTACCGTGATTTTGAGTGTGGGACCCACAATCTCTGCATCAGAGGGTCGCCGAAACACGGCGGGACACGAAACGGCACTCTACGGTCTTTTTTGACCTCGGATAGTGCACACAACGGGCTATGCCCGTTGTTCAAGTCGTCTGGCTCTGAAAGAGCGTCGCATGAGCATGTTGTGCGCCCCGTAACTCAAATCGGTTCGAAAGTTACGCGCGTTTGAAGTTCAGAGTCCCCCACCGACCGCTGTCCCGACAGCTATAAAAAAATATTGTGAATAGATTCTCACGGGTGCGATCATACCAGCACTAATGCTCCGAATCCCATCAGAACTCCGAAGCTAAGCGTGTTTGGGCGAGAGTAGTACTAGGATGGGTGACCCCTTGGGAAGTCCTCGTGTTGCACCCCTTTTGTAGTTCAGGCTCATCTTTTCGGAGAATTTGTTATTTTTTTTTGGCAATTTTTTCGATTTTTTGTTGTATGTTACTCATTGTGAGCAACTGAAATCGCGACACAGAGCTTTCGTCATCAGCGTGCCGTGAATCTGAGTGTGGGACCCAGAATCTCTGCATCAGAGGGTCGCCGAAACACGGCGGGCCACGAAACCGGCACTCTACGGTCTTTTTTGACCTCGGATAGTGCACACAATGGGCTAGCCCAATTGTTCACGTCGTCTGGCTCTGAGATAGCTTCGCGTGAGCATGCTGTGCGCCCCGTAACTCCAATCAGTTCGAAAGTTACGCGCGTTTGAAGTTCAGAGTCCCCCACCGACCGCTGTGCCGGCAGCTATAAAAAAATATTGTGAATAGATTCTTACGGGTGCGATCATACCAGCACTAATGCACCGGATCCCATCAGAACTCCGAAGTTAAGCGTGCTTCGGCGAGAGTAGTACTAGGATAGGTGACCCCCTGGGAAGTCCTCGTGTTGCACCCCTTTTGTAGTTCAGAATCATCTTTTCGAAGAATTTGTTTTTTTTTTTTTGCAGTTTTTTCGATTTTTTACTGTATGTTACTCGTTGTGAGCAACTGAAATCGCGACACAGAGCTTTCATCATCAGCGTACCGTGATTTTGAGTGTGGGACCCACAATCTCTGCATCAGAGGGTCGCCGAAACACGGCGGGCCACGAAACCGGCACTCTACGGTCTTTTTGGACCTCGGATAGTGCACACAACGGGGTATGCCCTTTGTTCAAGTCGTCTGGCTCTGAAAGAGCTTCGCATGAGCATGTTGTGCGCCCCGTAACTCCAATCGGTTTGAAAGTTATGCGCGTTTGAAGTTCAGAGTCCCCTACCGACCGCTGTGCCGGCAGCTATAAAAAAATATTGTGAATAGATTCTTACGGGTGCGATCATACCAGAACTAATGCTCCGGATCCCATCAGAACTCCGAAGCTAAGCGTGCTTGGGCGAGAGTAGTACTAGGATGGGTGACCCCCTGGGAAGTCCTCGTGTTGCATCCCTTTTGTAGTTCAGGCTCATCTTTTCGGAGAATTTGTTATTTTTTTTTGGCAATTTTTTCGATTTTTTGATGTATGTTACTCGTTGTGAGCAACTGAAATCGCGACACAGAGCTTTCGTCATCAGCGTGCCGTGATTCTGAGTGTGGGACCCACAATATCTGCATCAGAGTGTCGCCGAAACACAGCGGGCCACGAAACCGGGACTCTACGGTCTTTTTTGACCTCCGATAGTGCACACAACGGGCTAGCCCTATTGTTCACGTTGTCTGGTTCCGAAAGAGATTCGCGTGAGCACAATGTGCGCCCCGTAACTCCAATCAGTTCGAAAGTTACGCGCGTTTGAAGTTCAGAGTCCCCCACCGACCGCTGTGCCGGCAGCTATAAAAAAATATTGTGAATAGATTCTTACGGGTGCGATCATACCAGCACTAATGCACCGGATCCCATCAGAACTCCGAAGTTAAGCGTGCTTCGGCGAGAGTAGTACTAGGATAGGTGACCCCCTGGGAAGTCCTCGTGTTGCACCCCTTTTGTAGTTCAGAATCATCTTTTCGAAGAATTTATTTTTTTTTTTTGCAGTTTTTTCAATTTTTTACTGTATGTTACTCGTTGTGAGCAACTGAAATCGCGACACAGAGCTTTCATCATCAGCGTACCGTGATTTTGAGTGTGGGACCCACAATCTCTGCATCAGAGGGTCGCCGAAACACGGCGGGCCACGAAACCGGCACTCTACGGTCTTTTTTGACCTCGGATAGTGCACACAACGGGGTATGCCCTTTGTTCAAGTCGTCTGGCTCTGAAAGAGCTTCGCATGAGCTTGTTGTGCGCCCCGTAACTCCAATCGGTTTGAAAGTTATGCGCGTTTGAAGTTCAGAGTCCCCTACCGACCGCTGTGCCGGCAGCTATAAAAAAATATTGTGAATAGATTCTTACGGGTGCGATCATACCAGAACTAATACTCCGGATCCCATCAGAACTCCGAAGCTAAGCGTGCTTGGGGGAGAGTAGTACTAGGATGGGTGACCCCCTGGGAAGTCCTCGTGTTGCACCCCTTTTGTAGTTCAGGCTCATCTTTTCGGAGAATTTGTTATTTTTTTTGGCAATTTTTTCGATTTTTTGCTGTATGTTACTCGTTGTGAGCAACTGAAATCGCGATACAGAGCTTTCGTCATCAGCGTGCCGTGATTCTGAGTGTGGGACCCACAATATCTGCATCAGAGGGTCGCCGAAACACAGCGGGCCACGAAACCGGCACTCTACGGTCTTTTTTGACCTCCGATAGTGCACACAACGGGCTAGCCCTATTGTTCACGTGGTCTGGCTCCGAAAGAGATTCGCGTGAGCACGCTGTGCGCCCCTTAACTCCAATCGGTTCGAAAGTTACGCGCGTTTGAAGTTCAGAGTCCCCCACCGACCGCTGTGCCGGCAGCTATAAAAAAATATTGTGAATAGATTCTTACGGGTGCGATCATACCGGCACTAACGCACCGGATCCCATCAGAACTCCGAAGTTAAGCGTGCTTCGGCAAGAGTAGTACTAGGATAGGTGACCCCCTGGGAAGTCCTCGTGTTGCACCCCTTTTGTAGTTCAGAATCATCTTTTCGAAGAATTTATTTTTTTTTTTTTGCAGTTTTTTCGATTTTTTACTGTATGTTACTCGTTGTGAGCAACTGAAATCGCGACACAGAGCATTCGTCATCAGCGTACCGTGATTTTGAGTGTGGGACCCACAATCTCTGCATCAGAGGGTCGCTGAAACACGGCGGGCCACGAACCGGCACTCTACGGTCTTTTTTGACCTCGGATAGTGCACACAACGGGGTATGCCCTTTGTTCAAGTCGTCTGGCTCTGAAAGAGCTTCGCATGAGCATGTTGTGCGCCCCGTAACTCCAATCGGTTTGAAAGTTATGCGCGTTTGAAGTTCAGAGTCCCCTACCGACCGCTGTGCCGGCAGCTATAAAAAAATAATGTGAATAGATTCTTACGGGTGCGATCATACCAGAACTAATGCTCCGGATCCCATCAGAACTCCGAAGCTAAGCGTGCTTGGGCGAGAGTAGTACTAGGATGGGTGACCCCCTGGGAAGTCCTCGTGTTGCACCCCTTTTGTAGTTCAGGCTCATCTTTTCGGAGAATTTGTTATTTTTTTTTGGCAATTTTTTCGATTTTTTGCTGTATGTTACTCGTTGTGAGCAACTGAAATCGCGATACAGAGCTTTCGTCATCAGCGTGCCGTGATTCTGAGTGTGGGACCCACAATATCTGCATCAGAGGGTCGCCGAAACACAGCGGGCCACGAAACCGGGACTCTACGGTCTTTTTTGACCTCCGATAGTGCACACAACGGGCTAGCCCTATTGTTCACGTCGTCTGGTTCCGAAAGAGATTCGCGTGAGCACACTGTGCGCCCCGTAACTCCAATCAGTTCGAAAGTTACGCGCGTTTGAAGTTCAGAGTCCCCCACCGACCGCTGTGCCGGCAGCTATAAAAAAATATTGTGAATAGATTCTTACGGGTGCGATCATACCAGCACTAATGCACCGGATCCCATCAGAACTCCGAAGTTAAGCGTGCTTCGGCAAGAGTAGTACTAGGATAGGTGACCCCCTGGGAAGTCCTCGTGTTGCACCCCTTTTGTAGTTCAGAATCATCTTTTCGAAGAATTTATTTATTTTTTTTTTTGCAGTTTTTTCGATTTTTTACTGTATGTTACTCGTTGTGAGCAACTGAAATCGCGACACAGAGCATTCGTCATCAGCGTACCGTGATTTTGAGTGTGGGACCCACAATCTCTGCATCAGAGGGTCGCCGAAACACGGCGGGACACGAAACGGCACTGTACGGTCTTTTTTGACCTCGGATAGTGCACACAACGGGCTATGCCCGTTGTTCAAGTCGTCTGGCTCTGAAAGAGCTTCGCATGAGCATGCTGTGCGCCCCGTAACTCCAATCGGTTCGAAAGTTACGCGCGTTTGAAGTTCAGAGTCCCCCACCGACCGCTGTCCCGACAGCTATAAAAAAATATTGTGAATAGATTCTCACGGGTGCGATCATACCAGCACTAATGCTCCGGATCCCATCAGAACTCCGAAGCTAAGCGTGTTTGGGCGAGAGTTGTACTAGGATGGGTGACCCCTTGGGAAGTCCTCGTGTTGCACCCCTTTTGTAGTTCAGGCTCATCTTTTCGGAGAATTTGTTATTTTTTTTTGGCAATTTTTTCGATTTTTTGTTGTATGTTACTCGTTGTGAGCAACTGAAATCGCGACACAGAGCATTCGTCATCAGCGTGCCGTGATTCTGAGTGTGGGACCCACAATCTCTGCATCATAGGGTCGCCGAAACACGGCGGGCCATGAAACGGGCACTCTACGGTCTTTTTTGACCTCGGATAGTGCTATGCCCGTTGTTCACGTCGTCTGGCTCTGAGATAGCTTCGCGTGAGCATGCTGTGCTCCCCGTAACTCCAATCGGTTCGAAAGTTACGCGCGTTTGAAGTTCAGAGTCCCCCACCGACCGCTGTGCCGGCAGCAATAAAAAAATATTGTGAATAGATTCTTACGGGTGCGATCATACCAGCACTAATGCTCCGGATCCCATCAGAACTCCGAAGCTAAGCGTGTTTGGGCGAGAGTTGTACTAGGATGGGTGACCCCTTGGGAAGTCCTCGTGTTGCACCCCTTTTGTAGTTCAGGCTCATCTTTTCGGAGAATTTGTTATTTTTTTTTGGCAATTTTTTCGATTTTTTGTTGTATGTTACTCGTTGTGAGCAACTGAAATCGCGACACAGAGCATTCGTCATCAGCGTGCCGTGATTCTGAGTGTGGGACCCACAATCTCTGCATCATAGGGTCGCCGAATCACGGCGGGCCACGAAACCGGCACTCTACGGTCTTTTTTGACCTCGGATAGTGCTATGCCCGTTGTTCACGTCGTCTGGCTCTGAGATAGCTTCGCGTGAGCATGTTGTGCTCCCCGTAACTCCAATCGGTTCGAAAGTTACGCGCGTTTGAAGTTCAGAGTCCCCCACCGACCGCTGTGCCGGCAGCAATAAAAAAATATTGTGAATAGATTCTTACGGGTGCGATCATACCAGCACTAATGCTCCGGATCCCATCAGAACTCTGAAGCTAAGCGTGCTTGGGCGAGAGTAGTACTAGGATGGGTGACCCCCTGGGAAGTCCTCGTGTTGCACCCCTTTTGTAGTTCAGGCTCATTTTTTCGGAGAATTTTTTATTTTTTTTTGGCAATTTTTTCAATTTTTTGCTGTATGTTACTCATTGTGAGGAACTGAAATCGCGACACAGAGCTTTCGTCATCAGCGTGCCGTGATTCTGAGTGTGGGACCCACAATCTCTGCATCATAGGGTCGCCGAAACACGGTGGGCCACGAAACCGGCACTCTACGGTCTTTTTTGACCTCGGATAGTGCTATGCCCGTTGTTCACGTCGTCTGGCTCTGAGATAGCTTCGCGTGAACATGCTGTGCTCCCCGTAACTCCAATCGGTTCGAAAGTTACGCGCGATTGAAGTTCAGAGTCCCCCAACGCCCGCTGTGCCGGCAGCTATAACAAAATATTGTTAATAGACTCTTACAGGTGCGATCATACCAGCACTAATGCTCCGGATCCCATCAGAACTCCGAAGCTAAGCGTGCTTGGGTGAGAGTAGTACTAGGATGGGTGACCCCCTGGGAAGTCCTCGTGTTGCACCCCTTTTGTAGTTCAGGCTCATCATTTCGGAGAATTTGTTATTTTTTTTTGGCAATTTTTTCGTTTTTTTACTGAATGTTACTCGTTGTGAGCAACTGAAATCGCGACACAGAGCTTTCGTCATCAGCGTGCCGTGATTCTGAGTGTGGGACCCACAATATCTGCATCAGAGGGTCGCCGAAACACGGCGGGCCACGAAACAGGCACTCTACGGTCTTTTTTGACCTCGGATAGTGCACACAACGGGCTATGCCCGTTGTTCAAGTAAGCTGGCTCTGAAAGAGCTTCGCATGAGCATGCTGTGCGCCCCGTATCTCCAATCGGTTCGAAAGTTACGCGCGTTTGAAGTTCAGAGTCCCCCACCGACCGCTGTTCCGACAGCTATAAAAAAATATTGTGAATAGATTATTACGGGTGCGATCATCCCAGCACTAATGCTTCGGATCCCATCAGAACTCCGAAGCTAAGCGTGTTTGGGAAAGAGTAGTACTAGGATGGGTGACCCCTTGAGAAGTCTTCGTGTTGCACCCCTTTTGTAGTTCAGGCTCATCTTTTCGGAGAATTTGTTATTTTTTTTTGGCAATTTTTTCGATTTTTTGTTGTATGTTACTCATTGTGAGCAACTGAAATCGCGACACAGAGCTTTCGTCATCAGCGTGCCGTGATTCTGAGTGTGGGACCCACAATCTCTGCATCAGAGGGTCGCCAAAACACGGCGGGCCACGAAACCGGCACTCTACGGTCTTTTTTGACCTCGGATAGTGCACAAAATGGGCTAGCCCAATTGTTCACGTCGTCTGGCTCTGAGATAGCTTCGCGTGAGCATGCTGTGCTCCCCGTAACTCCAATCGGTTCGAAAGATACGCGCGTTTGAAGTTCAGAGTCCCCCACCGACCGCTGTGCCGGCAGCAATAAAAAAATATTGTGAATAGATTCTTACGGGTGCGATCATACCAGCACTAATGCTCCGGATCCCATCAGAACTCTGAAGCTAAGCGTGCTTGGGCGAGAGTAGTACTAGGATGGGTGACCCCCTGGGAAGTCCTCGTGTTGCACCCCTTTTGTAGTTCAGGCTCATTTTTTCGGAGAATTTTTTATTTTTTTTGGGCAATTTTTTCAATTTTTTGCTGTATGTTACTCATTGTGAGCAACTGAAATCGCGACATAGAGCTTTCGTCATCAGCGTGCCGTGATTCTGAGTGTGGGACCCAAAATCTCTGCATCAGAGGGTCGCCGAAACACGGCGGGCCACGAAACCGGCACTCTACGGTCTTTTTTGACCTCGGATAGAGGACACATCGAACTAGCCCAATAGTTCACGTCGTCTGGCTCTGAGATATCTTCGCGTGAGCATGCTGTGCTCCCCGTAACTCCAATCGGTTCGAAAGTTACGCGCGTTTGAAGGTCAGAGTCCCCCAACGCCCGGTGTGCCGGCAGGTATAACAAAATATTGTTAATAGACTCTTACGGGTGCGATCATACCAGCACTAATGCTCCGGATCCCATCAGAACTCCGAAGCTAAGCGTGCTTGGGTGAGAGTAGTACTAGGATGGGTGACCCCCTGGGAAGTCCTCGTGTTGCACCCTTTTTGTAGTTCAGGCTCATCTTTTCGGAGAATTGTTATTTTTTTTTGGCTATTTTTTCGATTTTTTGCTGTATGTTACTCGTTGTGAGAAACTGAAATCGCGACACAGAGCTTTCGTCATCAGCGTGCCGTGATTCTGAGTGTGGGACCCACAATATCTGCATCAGAGGGTCGCCGAAACACGGCGGGCCATGAAACCGGCACTCTACGGTCTTTTTTGACCTCCGATAGTGCATACAACGGGCTAGCCCTATTGTTCACGTGGTCTGGCTCCGAAAGAGATTCGCGTGAGCATGCTGTGCGCCCCGTAACTCTAATTGGTTCGAAAGTTACGCGTGTTTGAAGTTCAGAGTCCCCCACCGACCGCTGTGCCGGCAGCTATAAAAAAATATTGTGTATAGATTCTTACGGGTGCGATCATACCAGCACTAATGCACCGGATCCCATCAGAACTCCGAAGTTAAGCGTGCTTGGGCGAGAGTAGTACTAGGATAGGTGACCCCCTGGGAAGTTCTCGTGCTGCACCCCTTTTGTAGTTCAGAATCATCTTTTCGAAGAATTTGTTTTTTTTTTAGCAGTTTTTTCGATTTTTTACGGTATGTTACTCATTGTGAGCAACTCAAATCGCGACACAGAGCTTTCGTCATCAGCGTGCCGTGATTTTGAGTGTGGGACCCACAATCTCTGCATCAGAGAGTCACCGAAACACGGCGGGCCACGAAACCGGCACTCTACGGTCTTTTTTGACCTCGGATAGTGCACACAACGGGCTATGCCCGTTGTTCAAGTCGTCTGGCTCTGAAAGAACTTCGCATGAACATGCTGTGCACCCCGTAACTCCAATCGGTTCGAAAGTTACGCGCGTTTGAAGTTCAGAGTCCCGCACCGACCGCTGTGCCGGCAGCTATAAAAAAATATTGTGAATAGATTCTTACGGGTGCGATCATACCAGCACTAATGCACCGGATCCCATCAGAACTCCGAAGTTAAGCGTGCTTGGGCGAGAGTAGTACTAGGATAGGTGACCCCCTGGGATGTCCTCGTGTTGCACCCATTTTATAGTTCAAAATCATCTTTTCGAAGAATTTGTTTTTTTTTTTACAGTTTTTTCGATTTTTTACTATATGTTACTCGTTGTGAGCAACTGAAATCGCGACACAGAGCTTTCGTCATCAGCGTGCCGTGATTTTGAGTGTGGGACCCACAATCTCTGCATCAGAGGGTCACCGAAACACGGCGGGCCACGAAACCGGCACTCTACGGTCTTTTTTGACCTCGGATAGTGCACACAACGGGATATGCCCGTTGTTCTAGTCGTCTGGCTCTGAAAGAACTTCGCATGAGCATGCTGTGCGCCCCGTAACTCCAATCGGTTCGAAAGTTACGCGCGTTTGAAGTTCAGAGTCCCCCACCGACCGCTGTGCCGGCAGCTATAAAAAAATATTGTGAATAGATTCTTACGGGTGCGATCATACCAGCACTAATGCTCCGGATCCCATCAGAACTCCGAAGCTAAGCGTGCTTGGGCGAGAGTAGTACTAGGATAGGTGACCCCCTGGGAAGTCCTCGTGTTGCACCCCTTTTGTAGTTCAGAATCATCTTTTCGAAGAATTTGTTTTGTTTTTTTTGCAGTTTTTTCGATTTTTTACTATATGTTACTCGTTGTGAGCAACTGAAATCGCGACACAGAGCTTTCGTCATCAGCGTGCCGTGATTTTGAGTGTGGGACCCACAATCTCTGCATCAGAGGGTCGCCGAAATACGGCGGGCCACGAAACCGGCACTCTACAGTCTTTTTTGACCTCGGATAGTGCACACAACGGGCTATGCCCGTTGTTCAAGTCGTCTGGCTCTAAAAGAGATCCCCATGAGAATGCTGTGCGCCCCGTAACTCCAATCGGTTCGAAAGTTACGCGCGTTTGAAGTTCAGAGTCCCCCACCGACCGCTGTGCCGGCAGCTATAAAAAAATATTGTGAATAGATTCTTACGGGTGCGATCATATCAGCACTAATGCTCCGGATCCCATCAGAACTCCGAAGCTAAGCGTGCTTGGGCGAGAGTAGTACTAGGATGGGTAACCCCCTGGGAAGTCCTCGTGTTGCACCCCTTTTGTAATTCAGGCTCATCTTTTCGGAGAGTTTGTTATTTTTTTTTGGCAATTTTTTCGATTTTTTGCTGTATGTTACTCATTGTGAGCAACTGAAATCGCGACATAGAGCTTTCGTCATCAGCGTGCAGTGATTCTGAGTGTGGGACCCACAATATCTGCATCAGAGGGTCGCCGAAACACGGCGGGCCATGAAACCGGCACTCTACGGTCTTTTTTGACCTCCGATAGTGCACACAACGGGCTAGCCCTATTGTTCACGTGGTCTGGCTCCGAAAGAGATTCGCGTGAGCATGCTGTACGCCCCGTAACTCCAATTGGTTCGAAAGTTACGCGTGTTTGAAGTTCAGAGTCCCCCACCGACCGCTGTGCCGGCAGCTATAAAAAAATATTGTGAATAGATTCTTACGGGTGCGATCATACCAGCACTAATGCACCGGATCCCATCAGAACTCTGAAGTTAAGCGTGCTTGGGCGAGAGTAGCACTAGGATAGGTGACCCCCTGGGAAGTCCTCGTGTTGCACCCCTTTTGTAGTTCAGAATCATCTTTTCGAAGAATTTGTTTTTTTTTTGCAGTTTTTTCGATTTTTTACTGTATGTTACTCATTGTGAGCAACTGAAATCGCGACACCGAGCTTTCGTCATCAGCGTGCCGTGATTTTGAGTGTGGGACGCACAATCTCTGCATCAGAGGGTTGCCGAAGCACAGCGGGCCACGAAACCGGTACTCTACGGTCTTTTTTGACCTCGGATAGTGCACACAACGGGCTATGCCCGTTGTTCAATTTATCTGGCTCTAAGAGAGCTTCGCATGAGCATGCTGTGCGCCCCGTAACTCCAATCGGTTCGAAAGTTACGCGCGTTTGAAGTTCAGAGTCCCCCACCGACCGCTGTGCCGGCAGCTATAAAAAAATATTGTTAATAAACTCTTACGGGTGCGATCATACCAGCACTAATGCTCCGGATCCCATCAGAACTCTGAAGCTAAGCGTGCTTGGGTGAGAGTAGTACTAGGATGGGTGACCCCCTGGGAAGTCCTCGTGTTGCACCCCTTTTGTAGTTCAGGCTCATTTTTTCGGAGAATTTTTTATTTTTTATTGGCAATTTTTTCGATTTTTTGGTGTATGTTACTCATTGTGAGCAACTGAAATCGCGACACAGAGCTTTCGTCATCAGCGTGCCGTGATTCTGAGTGTGGGACCCACAATCTCTGCATCAGAGGGTCGCCGAAACACGGCGGGCCACGAAACCGGCACTCTACGGTCTTTTTTGACCTCGGATAGAGCACACAACGGGCTAGCCCAATAGTTCACGTCGTCTGGCTCTGAGATAGCTTCGCGTGAGCATGCTGTGCTCCCCGTAACTCCAATCGGTTCGAAAGTTACGCGCGTTTGAAGGTCAGAGTCCCCCAACGCCCGCTGTGCCGGCAGGTATAACAAAATATTGTTAATAAACTCTTACGGGTGCGATCATACCAGCACTAATGCTCCGGATTCCATCAGAACTCCGAAGCTAAGCGTGCTTGGGTGAGAGTAGTACTAGGATGGGTGACCCCCTGGGAAGTCCTCGTGTTGCACCCCTTTTGTAGTTCAGGCTCATCTTTTCGGAGAATTGTTATTTTTTTTTGGCTATTTTTTCGATTTTTTGCTGTATGTTACTCGTTGTGAGCAACTGAAATCGCGACACAGAGCTTTCGTCATCAGCGTGCCGTGATTCTGAGTGTGGGACCCATAATATCTGCATCAGAGGGTCGCCGAAACACGGCGGGCCATGAAACCGGCACTCTACGGTCTTTTTTGACCTCCGATAGTGCACACAACGGGCTAGCCCTATTGTTCACGTGGTCTGGCTCCGAAAGAGATTCGCGTGAGCATGCTGTGCGCCCCGTAACTCCAATTGGTTCGAAAGTTACGCGTGTTTGAAGTTCAGAGTCCCCCACCGACCGCTGTGCCGGCAGCTATAAAAAAATATTGTGAATAGATTCTTACGGGTGCGATCATACCAGCACTAATGCACCGGATCCCATCAGAACTCCGAAGTTAAGCGTGCTTCGGCGAGAGTAGTACTAGGATAGGTGACCCCCTGGGAAGTCCTCGTGTTGCACCCCTTTTGTAGTTTAGAATCATCTTTTCGAAGAATTTGTTTTTTTTTTAGCAGTTTTTTCGATTTTTTACGGTATGTTACTCATTGTGAGCAACTCAAATCGCGACACAGAGCTTTCGTCATCAGCGTGCCGTGATTTTGAGTGTGGGACCCACAATCTCTGCATCAGAGGGTCGCCGAAACACGGCGGGCCACGAAACCGGCACTCTATCGTCTTTTTTGACCTCGGATAGTGCACACAACGGGCTATGCCCGTTGTTCAAGTCGTCTGGCTCTGAAAGAGCTTCGCATGAGCATGCTGTGCGCCCCGTAACTCCAATTGGTTCGAAAGTTACGCGCGTTTGAAGTTCAGAGTCCCCCACCGACCGCTGTGCCGGCAGCTATAAAAAAATATTGTGAATAGATTCTTACGGGTGCGATCATACCAGCACTAATGCTCCGGATCCCATCAGAACTCCGAAGCTAAGCGTGCTTGGGAGAGAGTAGTACTAGGATGGGTGACCCCCTGGGAAGTCCTCGTGTTGCACCCCTTTTGTAGTACAGAATCATCTTTTCGGAGAATTTTTTATTTTTTTTTGGCAATTTTTTCGATTTTTTGTTCTATGTTACTCATTGTGAGCAACTAAAATCGCAACACAGAGCTTTCGTCATCAGCGTGCCGTGATTCTGAGTGTGGGACCCACAATCTCTGCATCAGAGGGTCGCCGAATCACGGCGGGCCACGAAACCGGCACTCTACGGTCTTTTTTGACCTCGGATAGAGCACACAACGGGCTAGCCCAATTGTTCACGTCGTCTGGCTCTGAGATAGCTTCGCGTGAGCATGCTGTGCTCCCCGTAACTCCAATCGGTTCGAAAGTTACGCGCGTTTGAAGGTCAGAGTCCCCCAACGCCCGTTGTGCCGGCAGGTATAACAAAATATTGTTAATAGACTCTTACGGGTGCGATCATACCAGCACTAATGCTCCGGATCCCATCAGAACTCCGAAGCTAAGCGTGCTTGGTTGAGAGTAGTACTAGGATGGGTGACCCCCTGGGAAGTCCTCGTGTTGCACCGCTTTTGTAGTTCAGAATCATCTTTTCGAAGAATTTGTTTTTTTTTTTTGCAGTTTTTTCGATTTTTTACGGTATGTTACTCGTTGTGAGCAACTGAAATCGCGCCACAGAGCTTTCGTCATCAGCGTGCCGTGATTTTGAGTGTGGGACCCACAATCTCTGCATCAGAGGGTCGCCGAAACACGGCGGGCCACGAAACCGGCACTCTACGATCTTTTTTGACCTCGGATAGTGCACACAACGGGCTATGCCCGTTGTTCAAGTCGTCTGGCTCTGAAAGAGCTTCGCATGAGCATGCTGTGCGCCCCGTAACTCCAATTGGTTCGAAAGTTACGCGCGTTTGAAGTTCAGAGTCCCCCACCGACCGCTGTGCCGGCAGCTATAAAAAAATATTGTGAATAGATTCTTACGGGTGCGATCATACCAGCACTAATGCTCCGGATCCCATCAGAACTCCGAAGCTAAGCGTGCTTGGGCGAGAGTAGTACTAGGATGGGTGACCCCCTGGGAAGTCCTCGTGTTGCACCGCTTTTGTAGTTCAGAATCATCTTTTCGAAGAATTTGTTTTTTTTTTTTTGCAGTTTTTTCGATTTTTTACAGTATGTTACTCGTTGTGAGCAACTGAAATCGCGACACAGAGCTTTCGTCATCAGCGTGCCGTGATTCTGAGTGTGGGACCCATAATATCTGCATCAGAGGGTCGCCGAAACACGGCGGGCCATGAAACCGGCACTCTACGGTCTTTTTTGACCTCCGATAGTGCACACAACGGGCTAGCCCTATTGTTCACGTGGTCTGGCTCCGAAAGAGATTCGCGTGAGCATGCTGTGCGCCCCGTAACTCCAATTGGTTCGAAAGTTACGCGTGTTTGAAGTTCAGAGTCCCCCACCGACCGCTGTGCCGGCAGCTATAAAAAAATATTGTGAATAGATTCTTACGGGTGCGATCATAGCAGCACTAATGCACCGGATCCCATCAGAACTCCGAAGTTAAGCGTGCTTGGGCGAGAGTAGTACTAGGATAGGTGACCCCCTGGGAAGTCCTCGTGTTGCACCCCTTTTGTAGTTCAGAATCATCTTTTCGAAGAATTTGTTTTTTTTTTTAGCAGTTTTTTCGATTTTTTACGGTATGTTACTCATTGTGAGCAACTCAAATCGCGACACAGAGCTTTCGTCATCAGCGTGCCGTGATTTTGAGTGTGGGACCCACAATCTCTGCATCAGAGGGTCGTCGAAACACGGCGGGCCACGAAACCGGCACTCTATCGTCTTTTTTGACCTCGGATAGTGCACACAACGGGCTATGCCCGTTGTTCAAGTCGTCTGGCTCTGAAAGAGCTTCGCATGAGCATGCTGTGCGCCCCGTAACTCCAATTGGTTCGAAAGTTACGCGCGTTTGAAGTTCAGAGTCCCCCACCGACCGCTGTGCCGGCAGCTATAAAAAAATATTGTGAATAGATTCTTACGGGTGCGATCATATCAGCACTAATGCTCCGGATCCCATCAGAACTCTGAAGCTAAGCGTGCTTGGGCGAGAGTAGTACTAGGATGGGTGACCCCCTGGGAAGTCCTCGTGTTGCACCCCTTTTGTAGTTCAGTCTCATTTTTTCGGAGAATTTTTTATTTTTTTTTGGCAATTTTTTCGATTTTTTGGTGTATGTTACTCATTGTGAGCAACTGAAATCGCGACACAGAGCTTTCGTCATCAGCGTGCCGTGATTCTGAGTGTGGGACCCACAATCTCTGCATCAGAGGGTAGCCAAAACACGGCGGGCCACGAGACCGGCACTCTACGGTCTTTTTTGACCTCGGATAGAGCACACAACGGGCTAGCCCAATTGTTCACGTCGTCTGGCTCTGAGATAGCTTCGCGTGAGCATGCTGTGCTCCCCGTAACTCCAATCGGTTCGAAAGTTACGCGCGTTTGAAGGTCAGAGTCCCCCAACGCCCGTTGTGCCGGCAGGTATAACAAAATATTGTTAATAGACTCTTACGGGTGCGATCATACCAGCACTAATGCTCCGGATCCCATCAGAACTCCGAAGCTAAGCGTGCTTGGTTGAGAGTAGTACTAGGATGGGTGACCCCCTGGGAAGTCCTCGTGTTGCACCGCTTTTGTAGTTCAGAATCATCTTTTCGAAGAATTTGTTTTTTTTTTTTTGCAGTTTTTTCGATTTTTTACGGTATGTTACTCGTTGTGAGCAACTGAAATCGCGACACAGAGCTTTCGTCATCAGCGTGCCGTGATTCTGAGTGTGGGACCCATAATATCTGCATCAGAGGGTCGCCGAAACACGGCGGGCCATGAAACCGGCACTCTACGGTCTTTTTTGACCTCCGATAGTGCACACAACGGGCTAGCCCTATTGTTCACGTGGTCTGGCTCCGAAAGAGATTCGCGTGAGCATGCTGTGCGCCCCGTAACTCCAATTGGTTCGAAAGTTACGCGTGTTTGAAGTTCAGAGTCCCCCACCGACCGCTGTGCCGGCAGCTATAAAAAAATATTGTGAATAGATTCTTACGGGTGCGATCATATCAGCACTAATGCTCCGGATCCCATCAGAACTCTGAAGCTAAGCGTGCTTGGGCGAGAGTAGTACTAGGATGGGTGACCCCCTGGGAAGTCCTCGTGTTGCACCCCTTTTGTAGTTCAGGCTCATTTTTTCGGAGAATTTTTTATTTTTTTTGGCAATTTTTTCGATTTTTTGGTGTATGTTACTCATTGTGAGCAACTGAAATCGCGACACAGAGCTTTCGTCATCAGCGTGCCGTGATTCTGAGTGTGGGACCCACAATCTCTGCATCAGAGGGTCGCCGAAACACGGCGGGCCACGAAACCGGCACTCTACGGTCTTTTTTGACCTCGGATAGAGCACACAACGGGCTAGCCCAATTGTTCACGTCGTCTGGCTCTGAGATAGCTTCGCGTGAGCATGCTGTGCTCCCCGTAACTCCAATCGGTTCGAAAGTTACGCGCGTTTGAAGGTCAGAGTCCCCCAACGCCCGTTGTGCCGGCAGGTATAACAAAATATTGTTAATAGACTCTTACGGGTGCGATCATACCAGCACTAATGCTCCGGATCCCATCAGAACTCCGAAGCTAAGCGTGCTTGGTTGAGAGTAGTACTAGGATGGGTGACCCCCTGGGAAGTCCTCGTGTTGCACCGCTTTTGTAGTTCAGAATCATCTTTTCGAAGAATTTATTTTTTTTTTTTTACAGTTTTTTCGATTTTTTACGGTATGTTACTCGTTGTGAGCAACTGAAATCGCGACACAGAGCTTTCGTCATCAGCGTGCCGTGATTCTGAGTGTGGGACCCATAATATCTGCATCAGAGGGTCGCCGAAACACGGCGGGCCATGAAACCGGCACTCTACGGTCTTTTTAGACCTTCGATAGTGCACACAACGGGCTAGCCCTATTGTTCACGTGGTCTGGCTCCGAAAGAGATTCGCGTGAGCATGCTGTGCGCCCCGTAACTCCAATTGGTTCGAAAGTTACGCGTGTTTGAAGTTCAGAGTCCCCCACCGACCGCTGTGCCGGCAGCTATAAAAAAATATTGTGAATAGATTCTTACGGGTGCGATCATACTAGCACTAATGCACCGGATCCCATCAGAACTCCGAAGTTAAGCGTGCTTGGGCGAGAGTAGTACTAGGATAGGTGACCCCCTGGGAAGTCCTCGTGTTGCACCCCTTTTGTAGTTCAGAATCATCTTTTCGAAGAATTTGTTTTTTTTTTTAGCAGTTTTTTCGATTTTTTACGGTATGTTACTCATTGTGAGCAACTCAAATCGCGACACAGAGCTTTCGTCATCAGCGTGCCGTGATTTTGAGTGTGGGACCCACAATCTCTGCATCAGAGGGTCGCCGAAACACGGCGGGCCACGAAACCGGCACTCTATCGTCTTTTTTGACCTCGGATAGTGCACACAACGGGCTATGCCCGTTGTTCAAGTCGTCTGGCTCTGAAAGAGCTTCGCATGAGCATGCTGTGCGCCCCGTAACTCCAATTGGTTCGAAAGTTACGCGTGTTTGAAGTTCAGAGTCCCCCACCGACCGCTGTGCCGGCAGCTATAAAAAAATATTGTGAATAGATTCTTACGGGTGCGATCATACCAGCACTAATGCACCGGATCCCATCAGAACTCCGAAGATAAGCGTGCTTGGGCGAGAGTAGTACTAGGATAGGTGACCCCCTGTGAAGTCCTCGTGTTCCACCCCTTTTGTAGTTCAGAATCATCTTTTCGAAGAATTTGTTTTTTTTTTTAGCAGTTTTTTCGATTTTTTACGGTATGTTACTCATTGTGAGCAACTCAAATCGCGACACAGAGCTTTCGTCATCAGCGTGCCGTGATTTTGAGTGTGGGACCCACAATCTCTGCATCAGAGGGTCGCCGAAACACGGCGGGCCACGAAACCGGCACTCTATCGTCTTTTGGACCTCGGATAGTGCACACAACGGGCTAGCCCAATAGTTCACGTCGTCTGGCTCTGAGATAGCTTCGCGTGAGCATGCTGTGCTCCCCGTAACTCCAATCGGTTCGAAAGTTACGCGCATTTGAAGGTCAGAGTCCCCCAACGCCCGCTGTGCCGGCAGGTATAACAAAATATTGTTAATAAACTCTTACGGGTGCGATCATACCAGCACTAATGCTCCGGATTCCATCAGAACTCCGAAGCTAAGCGTGCTTGGGTGAGAGTAGTACTAGGATGGGTGACCCCCTGGGAAGTCCTCGTGTTGCACCCCTTTTGTAGTTCAGGCTCATCTTTTCGAAGAATTTATTTTTTTTTTTGCAGTTTTTTCGATTTTTTACGGTATGTTACTCGTTGTGAGCAACTGAAATCGCGACACAGAGCTTTCGTCATCAGCGTGCCGTGATTTTGAGTGTGGGACCCACAATCTCTGCATCAGAGGGTCGCCGAAACACGGCGGGCCACGAAACCGGCACTCTACGATCTTTTTTGACCTCGGATAGTGCACACAACGGGCTATGCCCGTTGCTCAAGTCGTCTGGCTCTGAAAGAGCTTCGCATGAGCATGCTGTGCGCCCCGTAACTCCAATTGGTTCGAAAGTTACGCGCGTTTGAAGTTCAGAGTCCCCCACCGACCGCTGTGCCGGCAGCTATAAAAAAATATTGTGAATAGATTCTTACGGGTGCGATCATACCAGCACTAATGCTCCGGATCCCATCAGAACTCCGAAGCTAAGCGTGCTTGGGCGAGAGTAGTACTAGGATGGGTGACCCCCTGGGAAGTCCTCGTGTTGCACCCCTTTTGTAGTTCAGAATCATCTTTTCGGAGAATTTTTTATTTTTTTTTGGCAATTTTTTCGATTTTTTGTTGTATGTTACTCATTGTGAGCAACTAAAATCGCAACACAGAGCTTTCATCATCAGCGTGCCGTGATTCTGAGTGTGGGACCAACAATCTCTGCATCAGAGGGACGCCGAATCATGGCGGGCCACGAAACCGGCACTCTACGGTCTTTTTTGACCTCGGATAGAGCACACAACGGGCTA
Source organism: Perilla frutescens (assembly GCA_026008535.1). NCBI lineage: Eukaryota > Viridiplantae > Streptophyta > Magnoliopsida > Lamiales > Lamiaceae > Perilla > Perilla frutescens. The sequence continues at coordinate 40,293,371 of BRKX01000019.1, forward strand.
GCCCAATTGTTCACGTCGTCTGGCTCTGAGATAGCTTCGCGTGAGCATGCTGTGCTCCCCGTAACTCCAATCGGTTCGAAAGTTACGCGCGTTTGAAGGTCAGAGTCCCCCAACGCCCGTTGTGCCGGCAGGTATAACAAAATATTGTTAATAGACTCTTACGGGTGCGATCATACCAGCACTAATGCTCCGGATCCCATCAGAACTCCGAAGCTAAGCGTGCTTGGTTGAGAGTAGTACTAGGATGGGTGACCCCCTGGGAAGTCCTCGTGTTGCACCGCTTTTGTAGTTCAGAATCATCTTTTCGAAGAATTTGTTTTTTTTTTTTTTGCAGTTTTTTCGATTTTTTACGGTATGTTACTCGTTGTGAGCAACTGAAATCGCGACACAGATCTTTCGTCATCAGCGTGCCGTGATTTTGAGTGTGGGACCCACAATCTCTGCATCAGAGGGTCGCCGAAACACGGCGGGCCACGAAACCGGCACTCTACGATCTTTTTTGACCTCGGATAGTGCACACAACGGGCTAAGCCCGTTGTTCAAGTCGTCTGGCTCTGAAAGAGCTTCGCATGAGCATGCTGTGCGCCCCGTAACTCCAATTGGTTCGAAAGTTACGCGCGTTTGAAGTTCAGAGTCCCCCACCGACCGCTGTGCCGGCAGCTATAAAAAAATATTGTGAATAGATTCTTACGGGTGCGATCATACCAGCACTAATGCTCCGGATCCCATCAGAACTCCGAAGCTAAGCGTGCTTGGGCGAGAGTAGTACTAGGATGGGTGACCCCCTGGGAAGTCCTCGTGTTGCACCCCTTTTGTAGTTCAGAATCATCTTTTCGGAGAATTTTTTATTTTTTTTTGGCAATTTTTTCGATTTTTTGTTGTATGTTACTCATTGTGAGCAACTAAAATCGCAACACAGAGCTTTCGTCATCAGCGTGCCGTGATTCTGAGTGTGGGACCCACAATCTCTGCATCAGAGGGTCGCCGAATCACGGCGGGCCACGAAACCGGCACTCTACGGTCTTTTTTGACCTCGGATAGAGCACACAACGGGCTAGCCCAATTGTTCACGTCGTCTGGCTCTGAGATAGCTTCGCGTGAGCATGCTGTGCTCCCCGTAACTCCAATCGGTTCGAAAGTTACGCGCGTTTGAAGGTCAGAGTCCCCCAACGCCCGTTGTGCCGGCAGGTATAACAAAATATTGTTAATAGACTCTTACGGGTGCGATCATACCAGCACTAATGCTCCGGATCCCATCAGAACTCCGAAGCTAAGCGTGCTTGGTTGAGAGTAGTACTAGGATGGGTGACCCCCTGGGAAGTCCTCGTGTTGCACCGCTTTTGTAGTTCAGAATCATCTTTTCGAAGAATTTGTTTTTTTTTTTTTTGCAGTTTTTTCGATTTTTTACGGTATGTTACTCGTTGTGAGCAACTGAAATCGCGACACAGAGCTTTCGTCATCAGCGTGCCGTGATTTTGAGTGTGGGACCCACAATCTCTGCATCAGAGGGTCGCCGAAACACGGCGGGCCACGAAACCGGCACTCTACGATCTTTTTTGACCTCGGATAGTGCACACAACGGGCTATGCCCGTTGCTCAAGTCGTCTGGCTCTGAAAGAGCTTCGCATGAGCATGCTGTGCGCCCCGTAACTCCAATTGGTTCGAAAGTTACGCGCGTTTGAAGTTCAGAGTCCCCCACCGACCGCTGTGCCGGCAGCTATAAAAAAATATTGTGAATAGATTCTTACGGGTGCGATCATACCAGCACTAATGCTCCGGATCCCATCAGAACTCCGAAGCTAAGCGTGCTTGGGCGAGAGTAGTACTAGGATGGGTGACCCCCTGGGAAGTCCTCGTGTTGCACCCCTTTTGTAGTTCAGAATCATCTTTTCGGAGAATTTTTTATTTTTTTTTGGCAATTTTTTCGATTTTTTGTTGTATGTTACTCATTGTGAGCAACTAAAATCGCAACACAGAGCTTTCATCATCAGCGTGCCGTGATTCTGAGTGTGGGACCAACAATCTCTGCATCAGAGGGACGCCGAATCATGGCGGGCCACGAAACCGGCACTCTACGGTCTTTTTTGACCTCGGATAGAGCACACAACGGGCTAGCCCAATTGTTCACGTCGTCTGGCTCTGAGATAGCTTCGCGTGAGCATGCTGTGCTCCCCGTAACTCCAATCGGTTCGAAAGTTACGCGCGTTTGAAGGTCAGAGTCCCCCAACGCCCGTTGTGCCGGCAGGTATAACAGAATATTGTTAATAGACTCTTACGGGTGCGATCATACCAGCACTAATGCTCCGGATCCCATCAGAACTCCGAAGCTAAGCGTGCTTGGTTGAGAGTAGTACTAGGATGGGTGACCCCCTGGGAAGTCCTCGTGTTGCACCGCTTTTGTAGTTCAGAATCATCTTTTCGAAGAATTTGTTTTTTTTTTTTTTGCAGTTTTTTCGATTTTTTACGGTATGTTACTCGTTGTGAGCAACTGAAATCGCGACACAGAGCTTTCGTCATCAGCGTGCCGTGATTTTGAGTGTGGGACCCACAATCTCTGCATCAGAGGGTCGCCGAAACACGGCGGGCCACGAAACCGGCACTCTACGATCTTTTTTGACCTCGGATAGTGCACACAACGGGCTATGCCCGTTGTTCAAGTCGTCTGGCTCTGAAAGAGCTTCGCATGAGCATGCTGTGCGCCCCGTAACTCCAATTGGTTCGAAAGTTACGCGCGTTTGAAGTTCAGAGTCCCCCACCGACCGCTGTGCCGGCAGCTATAAAAAAATATTGTGAATAGATTCTTACGGGTGCGATCATACCAGCACTAATGCTCCGGATCCCATCAGAACTCCGAAGCTAAGCGTGCTTGGGCGAGAGTAGTACTAGGATGGGTGACCCCCTGGGAAGTCCTCGTGTTGCACCCCTTTTGTAGTTCAGAATCATCTTTTCGGAGAATTTTTTATTTTTTTTTGGCAATTTTTTCGATTTTTTGTTGTATGTTACTCATTGTGAGCAACTAAAATCGCAACACAGAGCTTTCGTCATCAGCGTGCCGTGATTCTGAGTGTGGGACCCACAATCTCTGCATCAGAGGGTCGCCGAATCACGGCGGGCCACGAAACCGGCACTCTACGGTCTTTTTTGACCTCGGATAGAGCACACAACGGGCTAGCCCAATTGTTCACGTCGTCTGGCTCTGAGATAGCTTCGCGTGAGCATGCTGTGCTCCCCGTAACTCCAATCGGTTCGAAAGTTACGCGCGTTTGAAGGTCAGAGTCCCCCAACGCCCGTTGTGCCGGCAGGTATAACAAAATATTGTTAATAGACTCTTACGGGTGCGATCATACCAGCACTAATGCTCCGGATCCCATCAGAACTCCGAAGCTAAGCGTGCTTGGTTGAGAGTAGTACTAGGATGGGTGACCCCCTGGGAAGTCCTCGTGTTGCACCGCTTTTGTAGTTCAGAATCATCTTTTCGAAGAATTTGTTTTTTTTTTTTTGCAGTTTTTTCGATTTTTTACGGTATGTTACTCGTTGTGAGCAACTGAAATCGCGACACAGAGCTTTCGTCATCAGCGTGCCGTGATTTTGAGTGTGGGACCCACAATCTCTGCATCAGAGGGTCGCCGAAACACGGCGGGCCACGAAACCGGCACTCTACGATCTTTTTTGACCTCGGATAGTGCACACAAAGGGCTATGCCCGTTGTTCAAGTCGTCTGGCTCTGAAAGAGCTTCGCATGAGCATGCTGTGCGCCCCGTAACTCCAATTGGTTCGAAAGTTACGCGCGTTTGAAGTTCAGAGTCCCCCACCGACCGCTGTGCCGGCAGCTATAAAAAAATATTGTGAATAGATTCTTACTGGTGCGATCATACCATCACTAATGCTCCGGATCCCATCAGAACTCCGAAGTTAAGCGTGCTTGGGCGAGAGTAGTACTAGGATGGGTGACCCCCTGGGAAGTCCTCGTGTTGCACCCCTTTTGTAGTTCAGAATCATCTTTTCGAAGAATTTGTTTTGTTTTTTTTGGAGTTTTTTCGATTTTTTACTATATGTTACTCGTTGTGAGCAACTGAAATCGCGACACAGAGCTTTCGTCATCAGCGTGCCGTGATTTTGAGTGTGGGACCCACAATCTCTGCATCAGAGGGTCGCCGAAACACGGCGGGCCACGAAACCGGCACTCTACGGTCTTTTTTGACCTCGGATAGTGCACACAACGGGCTATGCCCATTGTTCAAGTCGTCTGGCTCTGAAAGAGCTTCGCATGAGCATGCTGTGCGCCCCGTAACTCCAATTGGTTCGAAAGTTACGCGCGTTTGAAGTTCAGAGTCCCCCACCGACCGCTGTGCCGGCAGCTATAAAAAAATATTGTGAATAGATTCTTACTGGTGCGATCATACCATAACTAATGCTCCGGATCCCATCAGAACTCGAAGTTAAGCGTGCTTGGGCGGGAGTAGTACTAGGATGGGTGACCCCCTGGGAAGTCCTCGTGTTGCACCCCTTTTGTAGTTCAGGCTCATCTTTTCGGAGAATTTGTTATTTTTTTTTGGCAATTTTTTCGATTTTTTGTTGTATGTTACTCATTGTGAGCAACTGAAATCGCAACACAGAGCTTTTGTAATCAGTGTGCCGTGATTCTGAGTGTGGGACCCACAATATCTGCATCAGAGGGTCGCCGAAACACGGCGGGCCACGAAACCGGCACTCTACGATCTTTTTTGACCTCCGATAGTGCACACAACGGGCTAGCCCTATTGTTCACGTGGTCTTGCTCCGAAAGAGATTCGCGTGAGCCTGCTGTGCGCCCCGTAACTCCAATCGGTTCGAAAGTTACGCGCGTTTGAAGTTCAGAGTCCCCCACCGACCGCTGTGCCGGCAGCTATAAAAAAATATTGTGAATAGATTCTTACGGGTGCGATCATACCAGCACTAATGCTTCGGATCCCATCAGAACTCCGAAGCTAAGCGTGCTTGGGCGAGAGTAGTACTAGGATAGGTGACCCCCTGGGAAGTCCTCGTGTTGCACCCCTTTTGTAGTTCAGAATCATCTTTTCGAAGAATTTGTTTTGTTTTTTTTGCAGTTTTTTCGATTTTTTACTATATGTTACTCGTTGTGAGCAACTGAAATCGCGACACAGAGCTTTCGTCATCAGCGTGCCGTGATTTTGAGTGTGGGACCCACAATCTCTGCATCAGAGGGTCGCCGAAACACGGCGGGCCACGAAACCGGCACTCTACGGTCTTTTTTGACCTCGGATAGTGCACACAACGGGCTATGCCCGTTGTTCAAGTCGTCTGGCTCTGAAAGAGCTTCGCATGAGCATGCTGTGTGCCCCGTAACTCCAATTGGTTCGAAAGTTACGCGCGTTTGAAGTTCAGAGTCCCCCACCGACCGCTGTGCCGGCAGCTATAAAAAAATATTGTGAATAGATTCTTACTGGTGCGATCATACCATCACTAATGCTCCGGATCCCATCAGAACTCCGAAGTTAAGCGTGCTTAGGCGAGAGTAGTACTAGGATGGGTGACCCCCTGGGAAGTCCTCGTGTTGCACCCCTTTTGTAGTTCAGGCTCATTTTTTCGGAGAATTTGTTATTTTTTTTTGGCAATTTTTTCGATTTTTTGTTGTATGTTACTCATTGTGAGCAACTGAAATCGCAACACAGAGCTTTTGTAATCAGCGTGCCGTGATTCTGAGTGTGGGACCCACAATATCTGCATCAGAGGGTCGCCGAAACACGGCGGGCCACGAAACCGGCACTCTACGATCTTTTTTGACCTCCGATAGTGCACACAACGGGCTAGCCCTATTGTTCACGTGGTCTGGCTCCGAAAGAGATTCGCGTGAGCATGCTGTGTGCCCCGTAACTCCAATCGGTTCGAAAGTTACGCGCGTTTGAAGTTCAGAGTCCCCCACCGACCGCTGTGCCGGCAGCTATAAAAAAATATTGTGAATAGATTCTTACGGGTGCGATCATACCAGCACTAATGCTCCGGATCCTATCAGAACTCCGAAGCTAAGCGTGCTTGGGCGAGAGTAGTACTAGGATGGGTGACCCCCTGGGAAGTCCTCGTGTTGCACCCCTTTTGTAGTTCAGAATCATCTTTTCGGAGAATTTTTTATTTTTTTTTGGCAATTTTTTCGATTTTTTGTTGTATGTTACTCATTGTGAGCAACTAAAATCGCAACACAGAGCTTTCGTCATCAGCGTGCCGTGATTCTGAGTGTGGGACCCACAATCTCTGCATCAGAGGGTCGCCGAATCACGGCGGGCCACGAAACCGGCACTCTACGGTCTTTTTTGACCTCGGATAGAGCACACAACGGGCTAGCCCAATTGTTCACGTCGTCTGGCTCTGAGATAGCTTCGCGTGAGCATGCTGTGCTCCCCGTAACTCCAATCGGTTCGAAAGTTACGCGCGTTTGAAGGTCAGAGTCCCCCAACGCCCGGTGTGCCGGCAGGTATAACAAAATATTGTTAATAGACTCTTACGGGTGCGATCATACCAGCACTAATGCTCCGTATCCCATCAGAACTCCGAAGCTAAGCGTGCTTGGTTGAGAGTAGTACTAGGATGGGTGACCCCCTGGGAAGTCCTCGTGTTGCACCGCTTTTGTAGTTCAGAATCATCTTTTCGAAGAATTTGTTTTTTTTTTTTTTGCAGTTTTTTCGATTTTTTACGGTATGTTACTCGTTGTGAGCAACTGAAATCGCGACACAGAGCTTTCGTCATCAGCGTGCCGTGATTTTGAGTGTGGGACCCACAATCTCTGCATCAGAGGGTCGCCGAAACACGGCGGGCCACGAAACCGGCACTCTACGATCTTTTTTGACCTCGGATAGTGCACACAACGGGCTATGCCCGTTGTTCAAGTCGTCTGGCTCTGAAAGAGCTTCGCATGAGCATGCTGTGCGCCCCGTAACTCCAATTGGTTCGAAAGTTACGCGCGTTTGAAGTTCAGAGTCCCCCACCGACCGCTGTGCCGGCAGCTATAAAAAAATATTGTGAATAGATTCTTACTGGTGCGATCATACCATAACTAATGCTCCGGATCCCATCAGAACTCGAAGTTAAGCGTGCTTGGGCGAGAGTAGTACTAGGATGGGTGACCCCCTGGGAAGTCCTCGTGTTGCACCCCTTTTGTAGTTCAGGCTCATCTTTTCGGAGAATTTGTTATTTTTTTTTGGCAATTTTTTCGATTTTTTGTTGTATGTTACTCATTGTGAGCAACTGAAATCGCAACACAGAGCTTTTGTAATCAGTGTGCCGTGATTCTGAGTGTGGGACCCACAATATCTGCATCAGAGGGTCGCCGAAACACGGCGGGCCACGAAACCGGCACTCTACGATCTTTTTTGACCTCCGATAGTGCACACAACGGGCTAGCCCTATTGTTCACGTGGTCTAGCTCCGAAAGAGATTCGCGTGAGCCTGCTGTGCGCCCCGTAACTCCAATCGGTTCGAAAGTTACGCGCGTTTGAAGTTCAGAGTCCCCCACCGACCGCTGTGCCGGCAGCTATAAAAAAATATTGTGAATAGATTCTTACGGGTGCGATCATACCAGCACTAATGCTTCGGATCCCATCAGAACTCCGAAGCTAAGCGTGCTTGGGCGAGAGTAGTACTAGGATAGGTGACCCCCTGGGAAGTCCTCGTGTTGCACCCCTTTTGTAGTTCAGAATCATCTTTTCGAAGAATTTGTTTTGTTTTTTTTGCAGTTTTTTCGATTTTTTACTATATGTTACTCGTTGTGAGCAACTGAAATCGCGACACAGAGCTTTCGTCATCAGCGTGCCGTGATTTTGAGTGTGGGACCCACAATCTCTGCATCAGAGGGTCGCCGAAACACGGCGGGCCACGAAACCGGCACTCTACGGTCTTTTTTGACCTCGGATAGTGCACACAACGGGCTATGCCCGTTGTTCAAGTCGTCTGGCTCTGAAAGAGCTTCGCATGAGCATGCTGTGTGCCCCGTAACTCCAATTGGTTCGAAAGTTACGCGCGTTTGAAGTTCAGAGTCCCCCACCGACCGCTGTGCCGGCAGCTATAAAAAAATATTGTGAATAGATTCTTACTGGTGCGATCATACCATCACTAATGCTCCGGATCCCATCAGAACTCCGAAGTTAAGCGTGCTTAGGCGAGAGTAGTACTAGGATGGGTGACCCCCTGGGAAGTCCTCGTGTTGCACCCCTTTTGTAGTTCAGGCTCATTTTTTCGGAGAATTTGTTATTTTTTTTTGGCAATTTTTTCGATTTTTTGTTGTATGTTACTCATTGTGAGCAACTGAAATCGCAACACAGAGCTTTTGTAATCAGCGTGCCGTGATTCTGAGTGTGGGACCCACAATATCTGCATCAGAGGGTCGCCGAAACACGGCGGGCCACGAAACCGGCACTCTACGATCTTTTTTGACCTCCGATAGTGCACACAACGGGCTAGCCCTATTGTTCACGTGGTCTGGCTCCGAAAGAGATTCGCGTGAGCATGCTGTGTGCCCCGTAACTCCAATCGGTTCGAAAGTTACGCGCGTTTGAAGTTCAGAGTCCCCCACCGACCGCTGTGCCGGCAGCTATAAAAAAATATTGTGAATAGATTCTTACGGGTGCGATCATACCAGCACTAATGCTCCGGATCCTATCAGAACTCCGAAGCTAAGCGTGCTTGGGCGAGAGTAGTACTAGGATGGGTGACCCCCTGGGAAGTCCTCGTGTTGCACCCCTTTTGTAGTTCAGAATCATCTTTTCGGAGAATTTTTTATTTTTTTTTGGCAATTTTTTCGATTTTTTGTTGTATGTTACTCATTGTGAGCAACTAAAATCGCAACACAGAGCTTTCGTCATCAGCGTGCCGTGATTCTGAGTGTGGGACCCACAATCTCTGCATCAGAGGGTCGCCGAATCACGGCGGGCCACGAAACCGGCACTCTACGGTCTTTTTTGACCTCGGATAGAGCACACAACGGGCTAGCCCAATTGTTCACGTCGTCTGGCTCTGAGATAGCTTCGCGTGAGCATGCTGTGCTCCCCGTAACTCCAATCGGTTCGAAAGTTACGCGCGTTTGAAGGTCAGAGTCCCCCAACGCCCGGTGTGCCGGCAGGTATAACAAAATATTGTTAATAGACTCTTACGGGTGCGATCATACCAGCACTAATGCTCCGTATCCCATCAGAACTCCGAAGCTAAGCGTGCTTGGTTGAGAGTAGTACTAGGATGGGTGACCCCCTGGGAAGTCCTCGTGTTGCACCGCTTTTGTAGTTCAGAATCATCTTTTCGAAGAATTTGTTTTTTTTTTTTTTGCAGTTTTTTCGATTTTTTACGGTATGTTACTCGTTGTGAGCAACTGAAATCGCGACACAGAGCTTTCGTCATCAGCGTGCCGTGATTTTGAGTGTGGGACCCACAATCTCTGCATCAGAGGGTCGCCGAAACACGGCGGGCCACGAAACCGGCACTCTACGATCTTTTTTGACCTCGGATAGTGCACACAACGGGCTATGCCCGTTGTTCAAGTCGTCTGGCTCTGAAAGAGCTTCGCATGAGCATGCTGTGCGCCCCGTAACTCCAATTGGTTCGAAAGTTACGCGCGTTTGAAGTTCAGAGTCCCCCACCGACCGCTGTGCCGGCAGCTATAAAAAAATATTGTGAATAGATTCTTACGGGTGCGATCATACCAGCACTAATGCTCCGGATCCTATCAGAACTCCGAAGCTAAGCGTGCTTGGGCGAGAGTAGTACTAGGATGGGTGACCCCCTGGGAAGTCCTCGTGTTGCACCCCTTTTGTAGTTCAGAATCATCTTTTCGGAGAATTTTTTATTTTTTTTTGGCAATTTTTTCGATTTTTTGTTGTATGTTACTCATTGTGAGCAACTAAAATCGCAACACAGAGCTTTCGTCATCAGCGTGCCGTGATTCTGAGTGTGGGACCCACAATCTCTGCATCAGAGGGTCGCCGAATCACGGCGGGCCACGAAACCGGCACTCTACGGTCTTTTTTGACCTCGGATAGAGCACACAACGGGCTAGCCCAATTGTTCACGTCGTCTGGCTCTGAGATAGCTTCGCGTGAGCATGCTGTGCTCCCCGTAACTCCAATCGGTTCGAAAGTTACGCGCGTTTGAAGGTCAGAGTCCCCCAACGCCCGTTGTGCCGGCAGGTATAACAAAATATTGTTAATAGACTCTTACGGGTGCGATCATACCAGCACTAATGCTCCGGATCCCAACAGAACTCCGAAGCTAAGCGTGCTTGGTTGAGAGTAGTACTAGGATGGGTGACCCCCTGGGAAGTCCTCGTGTTGCACCGCTTTTGTAGTTCAGAATCATCTTTTCGAAGAATTTGTTTTTTTTTTTTTGCAGTTTTTTCGATTTTTTACGGTATGTTACTCGTTGTGAGCAACTGAAATCGCGACACAGAGCTTTCGTCATCAGCGTGCCGTGATTTTGAGTGTGGGACCCACAATCTCTGCATCAGAGGGTCGCCGAAACACGGCGGGCCACGAAACCGGCACTCTACGATCTTTTTTGACCTCGGATAGTGCACACAACGGGCTATGCCCGTTGTTCAAGTCGTCTGGCTCTGAAAGAGCTTCGCATGAGCATGCTGTGCGCCCCGTAACTCCAATTGGTTCGAAAGTTACGCGCGTTTGAAGTTCAGAGTCCCCCACCGACCGCTGTGCCAGCAGCTATAAAAAAATATTGTGAATAGATTCTTACGGGTGCGATCATACCAGCACTAATGCTCCGGATCCTATCAGAACTCCGAAGCTAAGCGTGCTTGGGCGAGAGTAGTACTAGGATGGGTGACCCCCTGGGAAGTCCTCGTGTTGCACCCCTTTTGTAGTTCAGAATCATCTTTTCGGAGAATTTTTTATTTTTTTTTGGCAATTTTTTCGATTTTTTGTTGTATGTTACTCATTGTGAGCAACTAAAATCGCAACACAGAGCTTTCATCATCAGCGTGCCGTGATTCTGAGTGTGGGACCCACAATCTCTGCATCAGAGGGTCGCCGAATCACGGCGGGCCACGAAACCGGCACTCTACGGTCTTTTTTGACCTCGGATAGAGCACACAACGGGCTAGCCCAATTGTTCACGTCGTCTGGCTCTGAGATAGCTTCGCGTGAGCATGCTGTGCTCCCCGTAACTCCAATCGGTTCGAAAGTTACGCGCGTTTGAAGGTCAGAGTCCCCCAACGCCCGTTGTGCCGGCAGGTATAACAAAATATTGTTAATAGACTCTTACGGGTGCGATCATACCAACACTAATGCTCCGGATCCCATCAGAACTCCGAAGCTAAGCGTGCTTGGTTGAGAGTAGTACTAGGATGGGTGACCCCCTGGGAAGTCCTCGTGTTGCACCGCTTTTGTAGTTCAGAATCATCTTTTCGAAGAATTTGTTTTTTTTTTTTGCAGTTTTTTCGATTTTTTACGGTATGTTACTCGTTGTGAGCAACTGAAATCGCGACACAGAGCTTTCGTCATCAACGTGCCGTGATTTTGAGTGTGGGACCCACAATCTCTGCATCAGAGGGTCGCCGAAACACGGCGGGCCACGAAACCGGCACTCTACGATCTTTTTTGACCTCGGATAGTGCACACAACGGGCTATGCCCGTTGTTCAAGTCGTCTGGCTCTGAATGAGCTTCGCATGAGCATGCTGTGCGCCCCGTAACTCCAATTGGTTCGAAAGTTACGCGCGTTTGAAGTTCAGAGTCCCCCACCGACCGCTGTGCCGGCAGCTATAAAAAAATATTGTGAATAGATTCTTACGGGTGCGATCATACCAGCACTAATGCTCCGGATCCCATCAGAACTCTGAAGCTAAGCGTGCTTGGGCGAGAGTAGTACTAGGATGGGTGACCCCCTGGGAAGTCCTCGTGTTGCACCCCTTTTGTAGTTCAGAATCATCTTTTCGGAGAATTTTTTATTTTTTTTTGGCAATTTTTTCGATTTTTTGTTGTATGTTACTCATTGTGAGCAACTAAAATCGCAACACAGAGCTTTCATCATCAGCGTGCCGTGATTCTGAGTGTGGGACCCACAATCTCTGCATCAGAGGGTCGCCGAATCATGGCGGGCCACGAAACAGGCACTCTACGGTCTTTTTTGACCTCGGATAGAGCACACAACGGGCTAGCCCAATTGTTCACGTCGTCTGGCTCTGAGATAGCTTCGCGTGAGCATGCTGTGCTCCCCGTAACTCCAATCGGTTCGAAAGTTACGCGCGTTTGAAGGTCAGAGTCCCCCAACGCCCGTTGTGCCGGCAGGTATAACAAAATATTGTTAATAGACTCTTACGGGTGCGATCATACCAGCACTAATGCTCCGGATCCCATCAGAACTCCGAAGCTAAGCGTGCTTGGTTGAGAGTAGTACTAGGATGGGTGACCCCCTGGGAAGTCCTCGTGTTGCACCGCTTTTGTAGTTCAGAATCATCTTTTCGAAGAATTTGTTTTTTTTTTTTTACAGTTTTTTCGATTTTTTACGGTATGTTACTCGTTGTGAGCAACTGAAATCGCGACACAGAGCTTTCGTCATCAGCGTGCCGTGATTTTGAGTGTGGGACCCACAATCTCTGCATCAGAGGGTCGCCGAAACACGACGGGCCACGAAACCGGCACTCTACGATCTTTTTTGACCTCGGATAGTGCACACAACGGGCTATGCCCGTTGTTTAAGTCGTCTGGCTCTGAAAGAGCTTCGCATGAGCATGCTGTGCGCCCCGTAACTCCAATTGGTTCGAAAGTTACGCGCGTTTGAAGTTCAGAGTCCCCCACCGACCGCTGTGCCGGCAGCTATAAAAAAATATTGTGAATAGATTCTTACGGGTGCGATCATACCAGCACTAATGCTCCGGATCCTATCAGAACTCCGAAGCTAAGCGTGCTTGGGCGAGAGTAGTACTAGGATGGGTGACCCCCTGGGAAGTCCTCGTGTTGCACCCCTTTTGTAGTTCAGAATCATCTTTTCGGAGAATTTTTTATTTTTTTTTGGCAATTTTTTCGATTTTTTGTTGTATGTTACTCATTGTGAGCAACTAAAATCGCAACACAGAGCTTTCGTCATCAGCGTGCCGTGATTCTGAGTGTGGGACCCACAATCTCTGCATCAGAGGGTCGCCGAATCACGGCGGGCCACGAAACCGGCACTCTACGGTCTTTTTTGACCTCGGATAGAGCACACAACGGGCTAGCCCAATTGTTCACGTCGTCTGGCTCTGAGATAGCTTCGCGTGAGCATGCTGTGCTCCCCGTAACTCCAATCGGTTCGAAAGTTACGCGCGTTTGAAGGTCAGAGTCCCCCAACGCCCGTTGTGCCGGCAGGTATAACAAAATATTGTTAATAGACTCTTACGGGTGCGATCATACCAGCACTAATGCTCCGGATCCCAACAGAACTCCGAAGCTAAGCGTGCTTGGTTGAGAGTAGTACTAGGATGGGTGACCCCCTGGGAAGTCCTCGTGTTGCACCGCTTTTGTAGTTCAGAATCATCTTTTCGAAGAATTTGTTTTTTTTTTTTTGCAGTTTTTTCGATTTTTTACGGTATGTTACTCGTTGTGAGCAACTGAAATCGCGACACAGAGCTTTCGTCATCAGCGTGCCGTGATTTTGAGTGTGGGACCCACAATCTCTGCATCAGAGGGTCGCCGAAACACGGCGGGCCACGAAACCGGCACTCTACGATCTTTTTTGACCTCGGATAGTGCACACAACGGGCTATGCCCGTTGTTCAAGTCGTCTGGCTCTGAAAGAGCTTCGCATGAGCATGCTGTGCGCCCCGTAACTCCAATTGGTTCGAAAGTTACGCGCGTTTGAAGTTCAGAGTCCCCCACCGACCGCTGTGCCGGCAGCTATAAAAAAATATTGTGAATAGATTCTTACGGGTGCGATCATACCAGCACTAATGCTCCGGATCCTATCAGAACTCCGAAGCTAAGCGTGCTTGGGCGAGAGTAGTACTAGGATGGGTGACCCCCTGGGAAGTCCTCGTGTTGCACCCCTTTTGTAGTTCAGAATCATCTTTTCGGAGAATTTTTTATTTTTTTTTGGCAATTTTTTCGATTTTTTGTTGTATGTTACTCATTGTGAGCAACTAAAATCGCAACACAGAGCTTTCATCATCAGCGTGCCGTGATTCTGAGTGTGGGACCCACAATCTCTGCATCAGAGGGTCGCCGAATCACGGCGGGCCACGAAACCGGCACTCTACGGTCTTTTTTGACCTCGGATAGAGCACACAACGGGCTAGCCCAATTGTTCACGTCGTCTGGCTCTGAGATAGCTTCGCGTGAGCATGCTGTGCTCCCCGTAACTCCAATCGGTTCGAAAGTTACGCGCGTTTGAAGGTCAGAGTCCCCCAACGCCCGTTGTGCCGGCAGGTATAACAAAATATTGTTAATAGACTCTTACGGGTGCGATCATACCAACACTAATGCTCCGGATCCCATCAGAACTCCGAAGCTAAGCGTGCTTGGTTGAGAGTAGTACTAGGATGGGTGACCCCCTGGGAAGTCCTCGTGTTGCACCGCTTTTGTAGTTCAGAATCATCTTTTCGAAGAATTTGTTTTTTTTTTTTGCAGTTTTTTCGATTTTTTACGGTATGTTACTCGTTGTGAGCAACTGAAATCGCGACACAGAGCTTTCGTCATCAGCGTGCCGTGATTTTGAGTGTGGGACCCACAATCTCTGCATCAGAGGGTCGCCGAAACACGACGGGCCACGAAACCGGCACTCTACGATCTTTTTTGACCTCGGATAGTGCACACAACGGGCTATGCCCGTTGTTTATGTCGTCTGGCTCTGAAAGAGCTTCGCATGAGCATGCTGTGCGCCCCGTAACTCCAATTGGTTCGAAAGTTACGCGCGTTTGAAGTTCAGAGTCCCCCACCGACCGCTGTGCCGGCAGCTATAAAAAAATATTGTGAATAGATTCTTACGGGTGCGATCATACCAGCACTAATGCTCCGGATCACATCAGAACTCCGAAGCTAAGCGTGCTTGGGCGAGAGTAGTACTAGGATGGGTGACCCCCTGGGAAGTCCTCGTGTTGCACCCCTTTTGTAGTTCAGAATCATCTTTTCGAAGAATTTGTTTTTTTTTTTTCGCAGTTTTTTCGATTTTTTACGGTATGTTACTCGTTGTGAGCAACTGAAATCGCGACACAGAGCTTTCGTCATCAGCGTGCCGTGATTTTGAGTGTGGGACCCACAATCTCTGCATCAGAGGGTCGCCGAAACACGGCGGGCCACGAAACCGGCACTCTACGATCTTTTTTGACCTCGGATAGTGCACACAACGGGCTATGCCCGTTGTTCAAGTCGTCTGGCTCAGAAAGAGCTTCGCATGAGCATGCTGTGCGCCCCGTAACTCCAATTGGTTCGAAAGTTACGCGCGTTTGAAGTTCAGAGTCCCCCACCGACCGCTGTGCCGGCAGCTATAAAAAAATATTGTGAATAGATTCTTACGGGTGCGATCATACCAGCACTAATGCTCCGGATCCCATCAGAACTCCGAAGCTAAGCGTGCTTGGGCGAGAGTAGTACTAGGATGGGTGACCCCCTGGGAAGTCCTCGTGTTGCACCCCTTTTGTAGTTCAGAATCATCTTTTCGGAGAATTTTTTATTTTTTTTTGGCAATTTTTTCGATTTTTTGTTGTATGTTACTCATTGTGAGCAACTAAAATCGCAACACAGAGCTTTCATCATCAACGTGCCGTGATTCTGAGTGTGGGACCCACAATCTCTGCATCAGAGGGTCGCCGAATCATGGCGGGCCACGAAACCGGCACTCTACGGTCTTTTTTGACCTCGGATAGAGCACACAACGGGCTAGCCCAATTGTTCACGTCGTCTGGCTCTGAGATAGCTTCGCGTGAGCATGCTGTGCTCCCCGTAACTCCAATCGGTTCGAAAGTTACGCGCGTTTGAAGGTCAGAGTCCCCCAACGCCCGTTGTGCCGGCAGGTATAACAAAATATTGTTAATAGACTCTTACGGGTGCGATCATACCAGCACTAATGCTCCGGATCCCATCAGAACTCCGAAGCTAAGCGTGCTTGGTTGAGAGTAGTACTAGGATGGGTGACCCCCTGGGAAGTCCTCGTGTTGCACCGCTTTTGTAGTTCAGAATCATCTTTTCGAAGAATTTGTTTTTTTTTTTTTACAGTTTTTTCGATTTTTTACGGTATGTTACTCGTTGTGAGCAACTGAAATCGCGACACAGAGCTTTCGTCATCAGCGTGCCGTGATTTTGAGTGTGGGACCCACAATCTCTGCATCAGAGGGTCGCCGAAACACGACGGGCCACGAAACCGGCACTCTACGATCTTTTTTGACCTCGGATAGTGCACACAACGGGCTATGCCCGTTGTTTAAGTCGTCTGGCTCTGAAAGAGCTTCGCATGAGCATGCTGTGCGCCCCGTAACTCCAATTGGTTCGAAAGTTACGCGCGTTTGAAGTTCAGAGTCCCCCACCGACCGCTGTGCCGGCAGCTATAAAAAAATATTGTGAATAGATTCTTACGGGTGCGATCATACCAGCACTAATGCTCCGGATCACATCAGAACTCCGAAGCTAAGCGTGCTTGGGCGAGAGTAGTACTAGGATGGGTGACCCCCTGGGAAGTCCTCGTG
Organism: Perilla frutescens; assembly: GCA_026008535.1. NCBI lineage: Eukaryota > Viridiplantae > Streptophyta > Magnoliopsida > Lamiales > Lamiaceae > Perilla > Perilla frutescens. Next base: position 40,310,012 of record BRKX01000019.1, read on the forward strand.
TTGCACCCCTTTTGTAGTTCAGAATCATCTTTTCGAAGAATTTGTTTTTTTTTTTTGCAGTTTTTTCGATTTTTTACGGTATGTTACTCGTTGTGAGCAACTGAAATCGCGACACAGAGCTTTCGTCATCAGCGTGCCGTGATTTTGAGTGTGGGACCCACAATCTCTGCATCAGAGGGTCGCCGAAACACGGCGGGCCACGAAACCGGCACTCTACGATCTTTTTTGACCTCGGATAGTGCACACAACGGGCTATGCCCGTTGTTCAAGTCGTCTGGCTCTGAAAGAGCTTCGCATGAGCATGCTGTGCGCCCCGTAACTCCAATTGGTTCGAAAGTTACGCGCGTTTGAACTTCAGAGTCCCCCACCGACCGCTGTGCCGGCAGCTATAAAAAAATATTGTGAATAGATTCTTACGGGTGCGATCATACCAGCACTAATGCTCCGGATCCCATCAGAACTCCGAAGCTAAGCGTGCTTGGGCGAGAGTAGTACTAGGATGGGTGACCCCCTGGGAAGTCCTCGTGTTGCACCCCTTTTGTAGTTCAGAATCATCTTTTCGGAGAATTTTTTATTTTTTTTTGGCAATTTTTTCGATTTTTTGTTGTATGTTACTCATTGTGAGCAACTAAAATCGCAACACAGAGCTTCGTCATCAGCGTGCCGTGATTCTGAGTGTGGGACCCACAATCTCTGCATCAGAGGGTCGCCGAATCACGGCGGGCCACGAAACCGGCACTCTACGGTCTTTTTTGACCTCGGATAGAGCACACAACGGGCTAGCCCAATTGTTCACGTCGTCTGGCTCTGAGATAGCTTCGCGTGAGCATGCTGTGCTCCCCGTAACTCCAATCGTTTCGAAAGTTACGCGCGTTTGAAGGTCAGAGTCCCCCAACGCCCGTTGTGCCGGCAGGTATAACAAAATATTGTTAATAGACTCTTACGGGTGCGATCATACCAGCACTAATGCTCCGGATCCCATCAGAACTCCGAAGCTAAGCGTGCTTGGTTGAGAGTAGTACTAGGATGTGTGACCCCCTGGGAAGTCCTCGTGTTGCACCGCTTTTGTAGTTCAGAATCATCTTTTCGAAGAATTTGTTTTTTTTTTTTGCAGTTTTTTCGATTTTTTACGGTATGTTACTCGTTGTGAGCAACTGAAATCGCGACACAGAGCTTTCGTCATCAGCGTGCCGTGATTTTGAGTGTGGGACCCACAATCTCTGCATCAGAGGGTCGCCGAAACACGACGGGCCACGAAACCGGCACTCTACGATCTTTTTTGACCTCGGATAGTGCACACAACGGGCTATGCCCGTTGTTTAAGTCGTCTGGCTCTGAAAGAGCTTCGCATGAGCATGCTGTGCGCCCCATAACTCCAATTGGTTCGAAAGTTACGCGCGTTTGAAGTTCAGAGTCCCCCACCGACCGCTGTGCCGGCAGCTATAAAAAAATATTGTGAATAGATTCTTACGGGTGCGATCATACCAGCACTAATGCTCCGGATCACATCAGAACTCCGAAGCTAAGCGTGCTTGGGCGAGAGTAGTACTAGGATGGGTGACCCCCTGGGAAGTCCTCGTGTTGCACCCCTTTTGTAGTTCAGAATCATCTTTTCGAAGAATTTGTTTTTTTTTTTTCGCAGTTTTTTCGATTTTTTACGGTATGTTACTCGTTGTGAGCAACTGAAATCGCGACACAGAGCTTTCGTCATCAGCGTGCCGTGATTTTGAGTGTGGGACCCACAATCTCTGCATCAGAGGGTCGCCGAAACACGGCGGGCCACGAAACCGGCACTCTACGATCTTTTTTGACCTCGGATAGTGCACACAACGGGCTATGCCCGTTGTTCAAGTCGTCTGGCTCTGAAAGAGCTTCGCATGAGCATGCTGTGCGCCCCGTAACTCCAATTGGTTCGAAAGTTACGCGCGTTTGAAGTTCAGAGTCCCCCACCGACCGCTGTGCCGGCAGCTATAAAAAAATATTGTGAATAGATTCTTACGGGTGCGATCATACCAGCACTAATGCTCCGGATCCCATCAGAACTCCGAAGCTAAGCGTGCTTGGGCGAGAGTAGTACTAGGATGGGTGACCCCCTGGGAAGTCCTCGTGTTGCACCCCTTTTGTAGTTCAGAATCATCTTTTCGGAGAATTTTTTATTTTTTTTTGGCAATTTTTTCGATTTTTTGTTGTATGTTACTCATTGTGAGCAACTAAAATCGCAACACAGAGCTTTCATCATCAGCGTGCCGTGATTCTGAGTGTGGGACCCACAATCTCTGCATCAGAGGGTCGCCGAATCATGGCGGGCCACGAAACCGGCACTCTACGGTCTTTTTTGACCTCGGATAGAGCACACAACGGGCTAGCCCAATTGTTCACGTCGTCTGGCTCTGAGATAGCTTCGCGTGAGCATGCTGTGCTCCCCGTAACTCCAATCGGTTCGAAAGTTACGCGCGTTTGAAGGTCAGAGTCCCCCAACGCCCGTTGTGCCGGCAGGTATAACAAAATATTGTTAATAGACTCTTACGGGTGCGATCATACCAGCACTAATGCTCCGGATCCCATCAGAACTCCGAAGCTAAGCGTGCTTGGTTGAGAGTAGTACTAGGATGGGTGACCCCCTGGGAAGTCCTCGTGTTGCACCGCTTTTGTAGTTCAGAATCATCTTTTCGAAGAATTTGTTTTTTTTTTTTTACAGTTTTTTCGATTTTTTACGGTATGTTACTCGTTGTGAGCAACTGAAATCGCGACACAGAGCTTTCGTCATCAGCGTGCCGTGATTTTGAGTGTGGGACCCACAATCTCTGCATCAGAGGGTCGCCGAAACACGACGGGCCACGAAACCGGCACTCTACGATCTTTTTTGACCTCGGATAGTGCACACAACGGGCTATGCCCGTTGTTTAAGTCGTCTGGCTCTGAAAGAGCTTCGCATGAGCATGCTGTGCGCCCCGTAACTCCAATTGGTTCGAAAGTTACGCGCGTTTGAAGTTCAGAGTCCCCCACCGACCGCTGTGCCGGCAGCTATAAAAAAATATTGTGAATAGATTCTTACGGGTGCGATCATACCAGCACTAATGCTCCGGATCACATCAGAACTCCGAAGCTAAGCGTGCTTGGGCGAGAGTAGTACTAGGATGGGTGACCCCCTGGGAAGTCCTCGTGTTGCACCCCTTTTGTAGTTCAGAATCATCTTTTCGAAGAATTTGTTTTTTTTTTTTTGCAGTTTTTTCGATTTTTTACGGTATGTTACTCGTTGTGAGCAACTGAAATCGCGACACAGAGCTTTCGTCATCAGCGTGCCGTGATTTTGAGTGTGGGACCCACAATCTCTGCATCAGAGGGTCGCCGAAACACGGCGGGCCACGAAACCGGCACTCTACGATCTTTTTTGACCTCGGATAGTGCACACAACGGGCTATGCCCGTTGTTCAAGTCATCTGGCTCTGAAAGAGCTTCGCATGAGCATGCTGTGCGCCCCGTAACTCCAATTGGTTCGAAAGTTACGCGCGTTTGAAGTTCAGAGTCCCCCACCGACCGCTGTGCCGGCAGCTATAAAAAAATATTGTGAATAGATTTTTACGGGTGCGATCATACCAGCACTAATGCTCCGGATCCCATCAGAACTCCGAAGCTAAGCGTGCTTGGGCGAGAGTAGTACTAGGATGGGTGACCCCCTGGGAAGTCCTCGTGTTGCACCCCTTTTGTAGTTCAGAATCATCTTTTCGGAGAATTTTTTATTTTTTTTTGGCAATTTTTTTGATTTTTTGTTGTATGTTACTCATTGTGAGCAACTAAAATCGCAACACAGAGCTTCGTCATCAGCGTGCCGTGATTCTGAGTGTGGGACCCACAATCTCTGCATCAGAGGGTCGCCGAATCACGGCGGGCCACGAAACCGGCACTCTACGGTCTTTTTTGACCTCGGATAGAGCACACAACGGGCTAGCCCAATTGTTCACGTCGTCTGGCTCTGAGATAGCTTCGCGTGAGCATGCTGTGCTCCCCGTAACTCCAATCGTTTCGAAAGTTACGCGCGTTTGAAGGTCAGAGTCCCCCAACGCCCGTTGTGCCGGCAGGTATAACAAAATATTGTTAATAGACTCTTACGGGTGCGATCATACCAGCACTAATGCTCCGGATCCCATCAGAACTCCGAAGCTAAGCGTGCTTGGTTGAGAGTAGTACTAGGATGGGTGACCCCCTGGGAAGTCCTCGTGTTGCACCGCTTTTGTAGTTCAGAATCATCTTTTCGAAGAATTTGTTTTTTTTTTTTGCAGTTTTTTCGATTTTTTACGGTATGTTACTCGTTGTGAGCAACTGAAATCGCGACACAGAGCTTTCGTCATCAGCGTGCCGTGATTTTGAGTGTGGGACCCACAATCTCTGCATTAGAGGGTCGCCGAATCACGGCGGGCCACGAAACCGGCACTCTACGGTCTTTTTTGACCTCGGATAGAGCACACAACGGGCTAGCCCAATTGTTCACGTCGTCTGGCTCTGAGATAGCTTCGCGTGAGCATGCTGTGCTCCCCGTAACTCCAATCGGTTCGAAAGTTACGCGCGTTTGAAGGTCAGAGTCCCTCAACGCCCGTTGTGCCGGCAGGTATAACAAAATATTGTTAATAGACTCTTACGGGTGCGATCATACCAGCACTAATGCTCCGGATCCCATCAGAACTCCGAAGCTAAGCGTGCTTGGTTGAGAGTAGTACTAGGATGGGTGACCCCCTGGGAAGTCCTCGTGTTGCACCGCTTTTGTAGTTCAGAATCATCTTTTCGAAGAATTTGTTTTTTTTTTTTTGCGGTTTTTTCGATTTTTTACGGTATGTTACTCGTTGTGAGCAACTGAAATCGCGACACAGAGCTTTCGTCATCAGCGTGCCGTGATTTTGAGTGTGGGACCCACAATCTCTGCATCAGAGGGTCGCCGAAACACGGCGAGCCACGAAACCGGCACTCTACGATCATTTTTGACCTCGGATAGTGCACACAACGGGCAATGCCCGTTGTTCAAGTCGTCTGGCTCTGAAAGAGCTTCGCATGAGCATGCTGTGCGCCCCGTAACTCCAATTGGTTCGAAAGTTACGCGCGTTTGAAGTTCAGAGTCCCCCACCGACCGCTGTGCCGGCAGCTATAAAAAAATATTGTGAATAGATTCTTACGGGTGCGATCATACCAGCACTAATGCTCCGGATCCCATCAGAACTCCGAAGCTAAGCGTGCTTGGGCGAGAGTAGTACTAGGATGGGTGACCCCCTGGGAAGTCCTCGTGTTGTACCCCTTTTGTAGTTCAGAATCATCTTTTCGGAGAATTTTTTATTTTTTTTTGGCAATTTTTTCGATTTTTTGTTGTATGTTACTCATTGTGAGCAACTAAAATCGCAACACAGAGCTTTCGTCATCAGCGTGCCGTGATTCTGAGTGTGGGACCCACAATCTCTGCATTAGAGGGTCGCCGAATCACGGCGGGCCACGAAACCGGCACTCTACGGTCTTTTTTGACCTCGGATAGAGCACACAACGGGCTAGCCCAATTGTTCACGTCGTCTGGCTCTGAGATAGCTTCGCGTGAGCATGCTGTGCTCCCCGTAACTCCAATCGGTTCGAAAGTTACGCGCGTTTGAAGGTCAGAGTCCCCCAACGCCCGTTGTGCCGGCAGGTATAACAAAATATTGTTAATAGACTCTTACGGATGCGATCATACCAGCACTAATGCTCCGGATCCCATCAGAACTCCGAAGCTAAGCGTGCTTGGTTGAGAGTAGTACTAGGATGGGTGACCCCCTGGGAAGTCCTCGTGTTGCACCGCTTTTGTAGTTCAGAATCATCTTTTCGAAGAATTTGTTTTTTTTTTTTTGCAGTTTTTTCGATTTTTTACGGTATGTTACTCGTTGTGAGCAACTGAAATCGCGACACAGAGCTTTCGTCATCAGCGTGCCGTGATTTTGAGTGTGGGACCCACAATCTCTGCATCAGAGGGTCGCCGAAACACGGCGGGCCACGAAACCGGCACTCTACGATCTTTTTTGACCTCGGATAGTGCACACATCGGGCTATGCCCGTTGTTCAAGTCTTCTGGCTCTGAAAGAGCTTCGCATGAGCATGCTGTGCGCCCCGTAACTCCAATTGGTTCGAAAGTTACGCGCGTTTGAAGTTCAGAGTCCCCCACCGACCGCTGTGCCGGCAGCTATAAAAAAATATTGTGAATAGATTTTTACGGGTGCGATCATACCAGCACTTATGCTCCGGATCCCATCAGAACTCCGAAGCTAAGCGTGCTTGGGCGAGAGTAGTACTAGGATGGGTGACCCCCTGGGAAGTCCTCGTGTTGCACCCCTTTTGTAGTTCAGAATCATCTTTTCGGAGAATTTTTTATCTTTTTTTGGCAATTTTTTCGATTTTTTGTTGTATGTTACTCATTGTGAGCAACTAAAATCGCAACACAGAGCTTTCGTCATCAGCGTGCCGTGATTCTGAGTGTGGGACCCACAATCTCTGCATCAGAGGGTCGCCGAATCACGGCGGGCCACGAAACCGGCACTCTACGGTCTTTTTTGACCTCGGATAGAGCACACAACGGGCTAGCCCAATTGTTCACGTCGTCTGGCTCTGAGTTAGCTTCGCGTGAGCATGCTGTGCTCCCCGTAACTCCAATCGGTTCGAAAGTTACGCGCGTTTGAAGGTCAGAGTCCCCCAACGCCCGTTGTGCCGGCAGGTATAACAAAATATTGTTAATAGACTCTTACGGGTGCGATCATACCATCACTAATGCTCCGGATCCCATCAGAACTCCGAAGCTAAGCGTGCTTGGTTGAGAGTAGTACTAGGATGGGTGACCCCCTGGGAAGTCCTCGTGTTGCACCGCTTTTGTAGTTCAGAATCATCTTTTCGAAGAATTTGTTTTTTTTTTTTTGCAGTTTTTTCGATTTTTTACGGTATGTTACTCGTTGTGAGCAACTAAAATCGCGACACAGAGCTTTCGTCATCAGCGTGCCGTGATTTTGAGTGTGGGACCCACAATATCTGCATCAGAGGGTCGCCGAAACACGGCGGGCCACGAAACCGGCACTCTACGATCTTTTTTGACCTCGGATAGTGCACACAACGGGCTATGCCCGTTGTTCAAGTCGTCTGGCTCTGAAAGAGCTTCGCATGAGCATGCTGTGCGCCCCGTAACTCCAATTGGTTCGAAAGTTACGCGCGTTTGAAGTTCAGAGTCCCCCACCGACCGCTGTGCCGGCAGCTATAAAAAAATATTGTGAATAGATTCTTACGGGTGCGATCATACCAGCACTAATGCTCCGGATCCCATCAGAACTCCGAAGCTAAGCGTGCTTGGTTGAGAGTAGTACTAGGATGGGTGACCCCCTGGGAAGTCCTCGTGTTGCACCCCTTTTGTAGTTCAGAATCATCTTTTCGGAGAATTTTTTATTTTTTTTTGGCAATTTTTTCGATTTTTTGTTGTATGTTACTCATTGTGAGCAACTAAAATCGCAACACAGAGCTTCGTCATCAGCGTGCCGTGATTCTGAGTGTGGGACCCACAATCTCTGCATCAGAGGGTCGCCGAATCACGGCGGGCCACGAAACCGGCACTCTACGGTCTTTTTTGACCTCGGATAGAGCACACAACGGGCTAGCCCAATTGTTCACGTCGTCTGGCTCTGAGATAGCTTCGCGTGAGCATGCTGTGCTCCCCGTAACTCCAATCGGTTCGAAAGTTACGCGCGTTTGAAGGTCAGAGTCCCCCAACGCCCGTTGTGCCGGCAGGTATAACAAAATATTGTTAATAGACTCTTACGGGTGCGATCATACCAGCACTAATGCTCCGGATCCCATCAGAACTCCGAAGCTAAGCGTGCTTGGTTGAGAGTAGTACTAGGATGGGTGACCCCCTGGGAAGTCCTCGTGTTGCACCGCTTTTGTAGTTCAGAATCATCTTTTCGAAGAATTTGTTTTTTTTTTTTGCAGTTTTTTCGATTTTTTACGGTATGTTACTCGTTGTGAGCAACTGAAATCGCGACACAGAGCTTTCGTCATCAGCGTGCCGTGATTTTGAGTGTGGGACCCACAATCTCTGCATCAGAGGGTCGCCGAATCACGGCGGGCCACGAAACCGGCACTCTACGGTCTTTTTTGACCTCGGATAGAGCACACAACGGGCTAGCCCAATTGTTCACGTCGTCTGGCTCTGAGATAGCTTCGCGTGAGCATGCTGTGCTCCCCGTAACTCCAATCGGTTCGAATGTTACGCGCGTTTGAAGGTCAGAGTCCCCCAACGCCCGTTGTGCCGGCAGGTATAACAAAATATTGTTAATAGACTCTTACGGGTGCGATCATACCAGCACTAATGCTCCGGATCCCATCAGAACTCCGAAGCTAAGCGTGCTTGGTTGAGAGTAGTACTAGGATGGGTGACCCCCTGGGAAGTCCTCGTGTTGCACCGCTTTTGTAGTTCAGAATCATCTTTTCGAAGAATTTGTTTTTTTTTTTTTGCAGTTTTTTCGGTTTTTTACGGTATGTTACTCGTTGTGAGCAACTGAAATCGCGACACAGAGCTTTCGTCATCAGCGTGCCGTGATTTTGAGTGTGGGACCCACAATCTCTGCATCAGAGGGTCGCCGAAACACGGCGGGCCACGAAACCGGCACTCTACGATCTTTTTTGACCTCGGATAGTGCACACAACGGGCTATGCCTGTTGTTCAAGTCGTCTGGCTCTGAAAGAGCTTCGCATGAGCATGCTGTGCGCCCCGTAACTCCAATTGGTTCGAAAGTTACGCGCGTTTGAAGTTCAGAGTCCCCCACCGACCGCTGTGCCGGCAGCTATAAAAAAATATTGTGAATAGATTCTTACGGGTGCGATCATACCAGCACTAATGCTCCGGATCCCATCAGAACTCCGAAGCTAAGCGTGCTTGGGCGAGAGTAGTACTAGGATGGGTGACCCCCTGGGAAGTCCTCGTGTTGTACCCCTTTTGTAGTTCAGAATCATCTTTTCGGAGAATTTTTTATTTTTTTTTGGCAATTTTTTCGATTTTTTGTTGTATGTTACTCATTGTGAGCAACTAAAATCGCAACACAGAGCTTTCGTCATCAGCGTGCCGTGATTCTGAGTGTGGGACCCACAATCTCTGCATCAGAGGGTCGCCGAATCACGGTGGGCCACGAAACCGGCACTCTACGGTCTTTTTTGACCTCGGATAGAGCACACAACGGGCTAGCCCAATTGTTCACGTCGTCTGGCTCTGAGATAGCTTCGCGTGAGCATGCTGTGCTCTCCGTAACTCCAATCGGTTCGAAAGTTACGCGCGTTTGAAGGTCAGAGTACCCCAACGCCCGTTGTGCCGGCAGGTATAACAAAATATTGTGAATAGATTCTTACGGGTGCGATCATACCAGCACTAATGCTCCGGATCCCATCAGAACTCCGAAGCTAAGCGTGCTTGGTTGAGAGTAGTACTAGGATGGGTGACCCCCTGGGAAGTCCTCGTGTTGCACCGCTTTTGTAGTTCAGAATCATCTTTTCGAAGAATTTGTTTTTTTTTTTTGCAGTTTTTTCGATTTTTTACGGTATGTTACTCGTTGTGAGCAACTGAAATCGCGACACAGAGCTTTCGTCATCAGCGTGCCGTGATTTTGAGTGTGGGACCCACAATCTCTGCATCAGAGGGTCGCCGAATCACGGCGGGCCACGAAACCGGCACTCTACGGTCTTTTTTGACCTCGGATAGAGCACACAACGGGCTAGCCCAATTGTTCACGTCGTCTGGCTCTGAGATAGCTTCGCGTGAGCATGCTGTGCTCCCCGTAACTCCAATCGGTTCGAAAGTTACGCGCGTTTGAAGGTCAGAGTCCCCCAACGCCCGTTGTGCCGGCAGGTATAACAAAATATTGTTAATAGACTCTTACGGGTGTGATCATACCAGCACTAATGCTCCGGATCCCATCAGAACTCCGAAGCTAAGCGTGCTTGGTTGAGAGTAGTACTAGGATGGGTGACCCCCTGGGAAGTCCTCGTGTTGCACCGCTTTTGTAGTTCAGAATCATCTTTTCGAAGAATTTGTTTTTTTTTTTTTGCAGTTTTTTCGATTTTTTACGGTATGTTACTCGTTGTGAGCAACTGAAATCGCGACACAGAGCTTTCGTCATCAGCGTGCCGTGATTTTGAGTGTGGGACCCACAATCTCTGCATCAGAGGGTCGCCGAAACACGGCGGGCCACGAAACCGGCACTCTACGGTCTTTTTTGACCTCGGATAGTGCACACAACGGGCTATGCCCGTTGTTCAAGTCGTCTGGCTCTGAAAGAGCTTCGCATGACCATGCTGTGTGCCCCGTAACTCCAATTGGTTCGAAAGTTACGCGCGTTTGAAGTTTAGAGTCCCCCACCGACCGCTGTGCCGGCAGCTATAAAAAAATATTGTGAATAGATTCTTACGGGTGCGATCATACCAGCACTAATGCTTCGGATCCCATCAGAACTCCGAAGCTAAGCGTGCTTGGGCGAGAGTAGTACTAGGATAGGTGACCCCCTGGGAAGTCCTCGTGTTGCACCCCTTTTGTAGTTCAGAATCATCTTTTCGAAGAATTTGTTTTGTTTTTTTTGCAGTTTTTTCGATTTTTTACTATATGTTACTCGTTGTGAGCAACTGAAATCGCGACACAGAGCTTTCGTCATCAGCGTGCCGTGATTTTGAGTGTGGGACCCACAATCTCTGCATCAGAGGGTCGCCGAAACACGGCGGGCCACGAAACCGGCACTCTACGGTCTTTTTTGACCTCGGATAGTGCACACAACGGGCTATGCCCGTTGTTCAAGTCGTCTGGCTCTGAAAGAGCTTCGCATGAGCATGCTGTGTGCCCCGTAACTCCAATTGGTTCGAAAGTTACGCGCGTTTGAAGTTCAGAGTCCCCCACCGACCGCTGTGCCGGCAGCTATAAAAAAATATTGTGAATAGATTCTTACTGGTGCGATCATACCATCACTAATGCTCCGGATCCCATCAGAACTCCGAAGCTAAGCGTGCTTGGGCGAGAGTAGTACTAGGATGGGTGACCCCCTGGGAAGTCCTCGTGTTGCACCCCTTTTGTAGTTCAGAATCATCTTTTCGAAGAATTTGTTTTGTTTTTTTTGCAGTTTTTTCGATTTTTTACTATATGTTACTCGTTGTGAGCAACTGAAATCGCGACACAGAGCTTTCGTCATCAGCGTGCCGTGATTTTGAGTGTGGGACCCACAATCTCTGCATCAGAGGGTCGCCGAAACACGGCGGGCCACGAAACCGGCACTCTACGGTCTTTTTTGACCTCGGATAGTGCACACAACGGGCTATGCCCGTTGTTCAAGTCGTCTGGCTCTGAATGAGCTTCGCATGAGCATGCTGTGTGCCCCGTAACTCCAATTGGTTCGAAAGTTACGCGCGTTTGAAGTTTAGAGTCCCCCACCGACCGCTGTGCCGGCAGCTATAAAAAAATATTGTGAATAGATTCTTACTGGTGCGATCATACCATCACTAATGCTCCGGATCCCATCAGAACTCCGAAGTTAAGCGTGCTTGGGCGAGAGTAGTACTAGGATGGGTGACCCCCTGGGAAGTCCTCGTGTTGCACCCCTTTTGTAGTTCAGGCTCATCTTTTCGGAGAATTTGTTATTTTTTTTTGGCAATTTTTTCGATTTTTTGTTGTATGTTACTCATTGTGAGCAACTGAAATCGCAACACAGAGCTTTTGTAATCAGCGTGCCGTGATTCTGAGTGTGGGACCCATAATATCTGCATCAGAGGGTCGCCGAAACACGGCGGGCGACGAAACCGGCACTCTACGGTCTTTTTTGACCTCGGATAGTGCACACAACGGGCTATGCCCGTTGTTCAAGTCGTCTGGCTCTGAAAGAGCTTCGCATGAGCATGCTGTGTGCCCCGTAACTCCAATTGGTTCGAAAGTTACGCGCGTTTGAAGTTCAGAGTCCCCCACCGACCGCTGTGCCGGCAGCTATAAAAAAATATTGTGAATAGATTCTTACGGGTGCGATCATACCAGCACTAATGCTTCGGATCCCATCAGAACTCCGAAGCTAAGCGTGCTTGGGCGAGAGTAGTACTAGGATAGGTGAACCCCTGGGAAGTCCTCGTGTTGCACCCCTTTTGTAGTTCAGAATCATCTTTTCGAAGAATTTGTTTTGTTTTTTTTGCAGTTTTTTCGATTTTTTACTATATGTTACTCGTTGTGAGCAACTGAAATCGCGACAAAGAGCTTTCGTCATCAGCGTGCCGTGATTTTGAGTGTGGGACCCACAATCTCTGCATCAGAGGGTCGCCGAAACACGGCGGGCCACGAAACCGGCACTCTACGGTCTTTTTTGACCTCGGATAGTGCACACAACGGGCTATGCCCGTTGTTCAAGTCGTCTGGCTCTGAAAGAGCTTCGCATGAGCATGCTGTGTGCCCCGTAACTCCAATCGGTTCGAAAGTTACGCGCGTTTGAAGTTCAGAGTCCCCCACCGACCGCTGTGCCGGCAGCTATAAAAAAATATTGTGAATAGATTCTTACGGGTGCGATCATACCAGCACTAATGCTTCGGATCCCATCAGAACTCCGAAGCTAAGCGTGCTTGGGCGAGAGTAGTACTAGGATAGGTGACCCCCTGGGAAGTCCTCGTGTTGCACCCCTTTTGTAGTTCAGAATCATCTTTTCGAAGAATTTGTTTTGTTTTTTTTGCAGTTTTTTCGATTTTTAACTATATGTTACTCGTTGTGAGCAACTGAAATCGCGACACAGAGCTTTCGTCATCAGCGTGCCGTGATTTTGAGTGTGGGACCCACAATCTCTGCATCAGAGGGTCGCCGAAACACGGCGGGCCACGAAACCGGCACTCTACGGTCTTTTTTGACCTCGGATAGTGCACACAACGGGCTATGCCCGTTGTTCAAGTCGTCTGGCTCTGAAAGAGCTTCGCATGAGCATACTGTGTGCCCCGTAACTCCAATTGGTTCGAAAGTTACGCGCGTTTGAAGTTCAGAGTCCCCCATCGACCGCTGTGCCGGCAGCTATAAAAAAATATTGTGAATAGATTCTTACTGGTGCGATCATACCATCACTAATGCTCCGGATCCCATCAGAACTCCGAAGTTAAGCGTGCTTGGGCGAGAGTAGTACTAGGATGGGTGACCCCCTGGGAAGTCCTCGTGTTGCACCCCTTTTGTAGTTCAGAATCATCTTTTCGAAGAATTTGTTTTGTTTTTTTTGAAGTTTTTTCGATTTTTTACTATATGTTACTCGTTGTGAGCAACTGAAATCGCGACACAGAGCTTTCGTCATCAGCGTGCCGTGATTTTGAGTGTGGGACCCACAATCTCTGCATCAGAGGGTCGCCGAAACACGGCGGGCCACGAAACCGGCACTCTACGGTCTTTTTTGACCTCGGATAGTGCACACAACGGGCTATGCCCGTTGTTCAAGTCGTCTGGCTCTGAAAGAGCTTCGCATGAGCATGCTGTGTGCCCCGTAACTCCAATTGGTTCGAAAGTTACGCGCGTTTGAAGTTTAGAGTCCCCCACCGACCGCTGTGCCGGCAGCTATAAAAAAATATTGTGAATAGATTCTTACGGGTGCGATCATACCAGCACTAATGCTTCGGATCCCATCAGAACTCCGAAGCTAAGCGTGCTTGGGCGAGAGTAGTACTAGGATAGGTGACCCCCTGGGAAGTCCTCGTGTTGCACCCCTTTTGTAGTTCAGAATCATCTTTTCGAAGAATTTGTTTTGTTTTTTTTGCAGTTTTTTCGATTTTTTACTATATGTTACTCGTTGTGAGCAACTGAAATCGCGACACAGAGCTTTCGTCATCAGCGTGCCGTGATTTTGAGTGTGGGACCCACAATCTCTGCATCAGAGGGTCGCCGAAACACGGCGGGCCACGAAACCGGCACTCTACGGTCTTTTTTGACCTCGGATAGTGCACACAACGGGCTATGCCCGTTGTTCAAGTCGTCTGGCTCTGAAAGAGCTTCGCATGAGCATGCTGTGTGCCCCGTAACTCCAATTGGTTCGAAAGTTACGCGCGTTTGAAGTTCAGAGTCCCCCACCGACCGCTGTGCCGGCAGCTATAAAAAAATATTGTGAATAGATTCTTACTGGTGCGATCATACCATCACTAATGCTCCGGATCCCATCAGAACTCTGAAGTTAAGCGTGCTTGGGCGAGAGTAGTACTAGGATGGGTGACCCCCTGGGAAGTCCTCGTGTTGCACCCCTTTTGTAGTTCAGAATCATCTTTTCGAAGAATTTGTTTTGTTTTTTTTGCAGTTTTTTCGATTTTTTACTATATGTTACTCGTTGTGAGCAACTGAAATCGCGACACAGAGCTTTCGTCATCAGCGTGCCGTGATTTTGAGTGTGGGACCCACAATCTCTGCATCAGAGGGTCGCCGAAACACGGCGGGCCACGAAACCGGCACTCTACGGTCTTTTTTGACCTCGGATAGTGCACACAACGGGCTATGCCCGTTGTTCAAGTCGTCTGGCTCTGAATGAGCTTCGCATGAGCATGCTGTGTGCCCCGTAACTCCAATTGGTTCGAAAGTTACGCGCGTTTGAAGTTTAGAGTCCCCCACCGACCGCTGTGCCGGCAGCTATAAAAAAATATTGTGAATAGATTCTTATTGGTGCGATCATACCATCACTAATGCTCCGGATCCCATCAGAACTCCGAAGTTAAGCGTGCTTGGGCGAGAGTAGTACTAGGATGGGTGACCCCCTGGGAAGTCCTCGTGTTGCAACCCTTTTGTAGTTCAGGCTCATCTTTTCGGAGAATTTGTTATTTTTTTTTGGCAATTTTTTCGATTTTTTGTTGTATGTTACTCATTGTGAGCAACTGAAATCGCAACACAGAGCTTTTGTAATCAGCGTGCCGTGATTCTGAGTGTGGGACCCACAATATCTGCATCAGAGGGTCGCCGAAACACGGCGGGCCACGAAACCGGCACTCTACGATCTTTTTTGACCTCCGATAGTGCACACAACGGGCTAGCCCTATTGTTCACGTGGTCTGGCTCCGAAAGAGATTCGCGTGAGCATGCTGTGCGCCCCGTAACTCCAATCGGTTCGAAAGTTACGCGCGTTTGAAGTTCAGAGTCCCCCACCGACCGCTGTGCCGGCAGCTATAAAAAACTATTGTGAATAGATTCTTACGGGTGCGATCATACCAGCACTAATGCTTCGGATCCCATCAGAACTCCGAAGCTAAGCGTGCTTGGGCGAGAGTAGTACTAGGATAGGTGACCCCCTGGGAAGTCCTCGTGTTGCACCCCTTTTGTAGTTCAGAATTATCTTTTCGAAGAATTTGTTTTGTTTTTTTTGCAGTTTTTTCGATTTTTTACTATATGTTACTCGTTGTGAGCAACTGAAATCGCGACACAGAGCTTTCGTCATCAGCGTGCCGTGATTTTGAGTGTGGGACCCACAATCTCTGCATCAGAGGGTCGCCGAAACACGGCGGGCCACGAAACCGGCACTCTACGGTCTTTTTTGACCTCAGATAGTGCACACAACGGGCTATGCCCGTTGTTCAAGTCGTCTGGCTCTGAAAGAGCTTCGCATGAGCATGCTGTGTGCCCCGTAACTCCAATTGGTTCGAAAGTTACGCGCGTTTGAAGTTCAGAGTCCCCCACCGACCGCTGTGCCGGCAGCTATAAAAAAATATTGTGAATAGATTCTTACGGGTGCGATCATACCAGCACTAATGCTTCGGATCCCATCAGAACTCCGAAGCTAAGCGTGCTTGGGCGAGAGTAGTACTAGGATAGGTGACCCCCTGGGAAGTCCTCGTGTTGCACCCCTTTTGTAGTTCAGAATCATCTTTTCGAAGAATTTGTTTTGTTTTTTTTGCAGTTTTTTCGATTTTTTACTATATGTTACTCGTTGTGAGCAACTGAAATCACGACACAGAGCTTTCGTCATCAGCGTGCCGTGATTTTGAGTGTGGGACCCACAATCTCTGCATCAGAGGGTCGCCGAAACACGGCGGGCCACGAAACCGGCACTCTACGGTCTTTTTTGACCTCGGATAGTGCACACAACGGGCTATGCCCGTTGTTCAAGTCGTCTGGCTCTGAAAGAGCTTCGCATGAGCATGCTGTGTGCCCCGTAACTCCAATTGGTTCGAAAGTTACGCGCGTTTGAAGTTCAGAGTCCCCCACCGACCGCTGTGCCGGCAGCTATAAAAAAATATTGTGAATAGATTCTTACTGGTGCGATCATACCATCACTAATGCTCCGGATCCCATCAGAACTCCGAAGTTAAGCGTGCTTGGGCGAGAGTAGTACTAGGATGGGTGACCCCCTGGGAAGTCCTCGTGTTGCACCCCTTTTGTAGTTCAGAATCATCTTTTCGAAGAATTTGTTTTGTTTTTTTTGCAGTTTTTTCGATTTTTTACTATATGTTACTCGTTGTGAGCAACTGAAATCGCGACACAGAGCTTTCGTCATCAGCGTGCCGTGATTTTGAGTGTGGGACCCACAATCTCTGCATCAGAGGGTCGCCGAAACACGGCGGGCCACGATACCGGCACTCTACGGTCTTTTTTGACCTCGGATAGTGCACACAACGGGCTATGCCCGCTGTTCAAGTCGTCTGGCTCTGAAAGAGCTTCGCATGAGCATGCTGTGTGCCCCGTAACTCCAATTGGTTCGAAAGTTACGCGCGTTTGAAGTTCAGAGTCCCCCACCGACCGCTGTGCCGGCAGCTATAAAAAAATATTGTGAATAGATTCTTACTGGTGCGATCATACCATCACTAATGCTCCGGATCCCATCAGAACTCCGAAGTTAAGCGTGCTTGGGCGAGAGTAGTACTAGGATGGGTGACCCCCTGGGAAGTCCTCGTGTTGCACCCCTTTTGTAGTTCAGGCTCATCTTTTCGGAGAATTTGTTATTTTTTTTTGGCAATTTTTTCGATTTTTTGTTGTATGTTACTCATTGTGAGCAACTGAAATCGCAACACAGAGCTTTTGTAATCAGCGTGCCGTGATTCTGAGTGTGGGACCCACAATATCTGCATCAGAGGGTCGCCGAAACACGGCGGGCCACGAAACCGGCACTCTACGATCTTTTTTGACCTCCGATAGTGCACACAACGGGCTAGCCCTATTGTTCACGTGGTCTGGCTCCGAAAGAGATTCGCGTGAGCATGCTGTGCGCCCCGTAACTCCAATCGGTTCGAAAGTTACGCGCGTTTGAAGTTCAGAGTCCCCCACCGACCGCTGTGCCGGCAGCTATAAAAAAATATTGTGAATAGATTCTTACGGGTGCGATCATACCAGCACTAATGCTTGGGATCCCATCAGAACTCCGAAGCTAAGCGTGCTTGGGCGAGAGTAGTAATAGGATAGGTGACCCCCTGGGAAGTCCTCGTGTTGCACCCCTTTTGTAGTTCAGAATCATCTTTTCGAAGAATTTGTTTTGTTTTTTTTGCAGTTTTTTCGATTTTTTACTATATGTTACTCGTTGTGAGCAACTGAAATCGCGACACAGAGCTTTCGTCATCAGCGTGCCGTGATTTTGAGTGTGGGACCCACAATCTCTGCATCAGAGGGTCGCCGAAACACGGCGGGCCACGAAACCGGCACTCTACGGTCTTTTTTGACCTCGGATAGTGCACACAACGGGCATAGCTCTGAAAGAGCTTCGCATGAGCATGCTGTGTGCCCCGTAACTCCAATTGGTTCGAAAGTTACGCGCGTTTGAAGTTCAGAGTCCCCCACCGACCGCTGTGCCGGCAGCTATAAAAAAATATTGTGAATAGATTCTTACTGGTGCGATCATACCATCACTAATGCTCCGGATCCCATCAGAACTCCGAAGTTAAGCGTGCTTGGGCGAGAGTAGTACTAGGATGGGTGACCTCCTGGGAAGTCCTCGTGTTGCACCCCTTTTGTAGTTCAGAATCATCTTTTCGAAGAATTTGTTTTGTTTTTTTTGCAGTTTTTTCGATTTTTTACTATATGTTACTCGTTGTGAGCAACTGAAATCGCGACACAGAGCTTTCGTCATCAGCGTGCCGTGATTTTGAGTGTGGGACCCACAATCTCTGCATCAGAGGGTCGCCGAAACACGGCGGGCCACGAAACCGGCACTCTACGGTCTTTTTTGACCTCGGATAGTGCACACAACGGGCTATGCCCGTTGTTCAAGTCGTCTGGCTCTGAAAGAGCTTCGCATGAGCATGCTGTGTGCCCCGTAACTCCAATTGGTTCGAAAGTTACGCGCGTTTGAAGTTCAGAGTCCCCCACCGACCGCTGTGCCGGCAGCTATAAAAAAATATTGTGAATAGATTCTTACTGGTGCGATCATACCATCACTAATGCTCCGGATCCCATCAGAACTCCGAAGTTAAGCGTGCTTGGGCGAGAGTAGTACTAGGATGGGTGACCCCCTGGGAAGTCCTCGTGTTGCACCCCTTTTGTAGTTCAGGCTCATCTTTTCGGAGAATTTGTTATTTTTTTTTGGCAATTTTTTCGATTTTTTGTTGTATGTTACTCATTGTGCGCAACTGAAATCGCAACACAGAGCTTTTGTAATCAGCGTGCCGTGATTCTGAGTGTGGGACCCACAATATCTGCATCAGAGGGTCGCCGAAACACGGCGGGCCACGAAACCGGCACTCTACGATCTTTTTTGACCTCCGATAGTGCACACAACGGGCTAGCCCTATTGTTCACGTGGTCTGGCTCCGAAAGAGATTCGCGTGAGCATGCTGTGCGCCCCGTAACTCCAATCGGTTCGAAAGTTACGCGCGTTTGAAGTTCAGAGTCCCCCACCGACCGCTGTGCCGGCAGCTATAAAAAAATATTGTGAATAGATTCTTACGGGTGCGATCATACCAGCACTAATGCTTCGGATCCCATCAGAACTCCGAAGCTAAGCGTGCTTGGGCGAGAGTAGTACTAGGATAGGTGACCCCCTGGGAAGTCCTCGTGTTGCACCCCTTTTGTAGTTCAGAATCATCTTTTCGAAGAATTTGTTTTGTTTTTTATGCAGTTTTTTCGATTTTTTACTATATGTTACTCGTTGTGAGCAACTGAAATCGCGACACAGAGCTTTCGTCATCAGCGTGCCGTGATTTTGAGTGTGGGACCCACAATCTCTGCATCAGAGGGTCGCCGAAACACGGCGGGCCACGAAACCGGCACTCTACGGTCTTTTTTGACCTCGGATAGTGCACACAACGGGCTATGCCCGTTGTTCAAGTCGTCTGGCTCTGAAAGAGCTTCGCATGAGCATGCTGTGTGCCCCGTAACTCCAATTGGTTCGAAAGTTACGCGCGTTTGAAGTTCAGAGTCCCCCACCGACCGCTGTGCCGGCAACTATAAAAAAATATTGTGAATAGATTCTTACTGGTGCGATCATACCATCACTAATGCTCCGGATCCCATCAGAACTCCGAAGTTAAGCGTGCTTGGGCGAGAGTAGTACTAGGATGGGTGACCCCCTGGGAAGTCCTCGTGTTGCACCCCTTTTGTAGTTCAGGCTCATCTTTTCGGAGAATTTGTTATTTTTTTTTGGCAATTTTTTCGATTTTTTGTTGTATGTTACTCATTGTGAGCAACTGAAATCGCAACACAGAGCTTTTGTAATCAGCGTGCCGTGATTCTGAGTGTGGGACCCACAATATCTGCATCAGAGGGTCGCCGAAACACGGCGGGCCACGAAACCGGCACTCGACGATCTTTTTTGACCTCCGATAGTGCACACAACGGGCTAGCCCTATTGTTCACGTGGTCTGGCTCCGAAAGAGATTCGCGTGAGCATGCTGTGCGCCCCGTAACTCCAATCGGTTCGAAAGTTACGCGCGTTTGAAGTTCAGAGTCCCCCACCGACCGCTGTGCCGGCAGCTATAAAAAAATATTGTGAATAGATTCTTACGGGTGCGATCATACCAGCACTAATGCTTCGGATCCCATCAGAACTCCGAAGCTAAGCGTGCTTGGGCGAGAGTAGTACTAGGATAGGTGACCCCCTGGGAAGTCCTCGTGTTGCACCCCTTTTGTAGTTCAGAATCATCTTTTCGAAGAATTTGTTTTGTTTTTTTTGCAGTTTTTTCGATTTTTTACTATATGTTACTCGTTGTGAGCAACTGAAATCGTGACACAGAGCTTTCGTCATCAGCGTGCCGTGATTTTGAGTGTGGGACCCACAATCTCTGCATCAGAGGGTCGCCGAAACACGGCGGGCCACGAAACCGGCACTCTACGGTCTTTTTTGACCTCGGATAGTGCACACAACGGGCTAGCCCTATTGTTCACGTGGTCTGGCTCCGAAAGAGCTTCGCATGAGCATGCTGTGTGCCCCGTAACTCCAATTGGTTCGAAAGTTACGCGCGTTTGAAGTTCAGAGTCCCCCACCGACCGCTGTGCCGGCAGCTATAAAAAAATATTGTGAATAGATTCTTACGGGTGCGATCATACCAGCACTAATGCTCTGGATCCCATCAGAACTCCGAAGCTAAGCGTGCTTGGACGAGAGTAGTACTAGGATGGGTGACCCCCTGGGAAGTCCTCGTGTTGCACCCCTTTTGTAGTTCAGGCTCATCTTTTCGGAGAATTTGTTATTTTTTTTTGGCAATTTTTTCGATTTTTTGTTGTATGTTACTCATTGTGAGCAACTGAAATCGCGACACAGAGCTTTCGTCATCAGCGTGCCGTGATTCTGAGTGTGGGACCCACAATCTCTGCATCAGAGGGTCGCCGAAACACGGCGGGCCACAAAACCGGCACTCTACGGTCTTTTTTGACCTCCGATAGTGCACACAACGGGCTAGCCCTATTATGCACGTGGTCTGGCTCCGAAAGAGATTCGCGTGAGCATGCTGTGCGCCCCGTAACTCCAATCGGTTCGAAAGTTACGCGCGTTTGAAGTTCAGAGTCCCCCACCGACCGCTGTGCCAAGTCGTCTGGCTCTGAAAGAGCTTCGCATGAGCATGCTGTGTGCCCCGTAACTCCAATCGGTTCGAAAGTTACGCGCGTTTGAAGTTCAGAGTCCCCCACCGACCGCTGTGCCGGCAGCTATAAAAAAATATTGTGAATAGATTCTTACGGGTGCGATCATACCAGCACTAATGCTTCGGATCCCATCAGAACTCCGAAGCTAAGCGTGCTTGGGCGAGAGTAGTACTAGGATAGGTGACCCCCTGGGAAGTCCTCGTGTTGCACCCCTTTTGTAGTTCAGAATCATCTTTTCGGAGAATTTTTTATTTTTTTTTGGCAATTTTTTCGATTTTTTGTTGTATGTTACTCATTGTGAGCAACTAAAATCGCAACACAGAGCTTTCGTCATCAGCGTGCCGTGATTCTGAGTGTGGGACCCACAATCTCTGCATCAGAGGGTCGCCGAATCACGGCGGGCCACGAAACCGGCACTCTACGATCTTTTTTGACCTCGGATACAGCACACAACGGGCTAGCCCTATTGTTCACGTGGTCTGGCTCCGAAAGAGATTCGCGTGAGCATGCTGTGCTCCCCGTAACTCCAATCGGTTCGAAAGTTACGCGCGTTTGAAGGTCAGAGTCCCCCAACGCCCGTTGTGCCGGCAGGTATAACAAAATATTGTTAATAGACTCTTACGGGTGCGATCATACCAGCACTAATGCTCCGGATCCCATCAGAACTCCGAAGCTAAGCGTGCTTGGTTGAGAGTAGTACTAGGATGGGTGACCCCCTGGGAAGTCCTCGTGTTGCACCGCTTTTGTAGTTCAGAATCATCTTTTCGAAGAATTTGTTTTTTTTTTTTTGCAGTTTTTTCGATTTTTTACGGTATGTTACTCGTTGTGAGCAACTGAAATCGCGACACAGAGCTTTCGTCATCAGCGTGCCGTGATTTTGAGTGTGGGACCCACAATCTCTGCATCAGAGGGTCGCCGAAACACGGCGGGCCACGAAACCGGCACTCTACGATCTTTTTTGACCTCGGATAGTGCACACAACGGGCTATGCCCGTTGTTCAAGTCGTCTGGCTCTGAAAGAGCTTCGCATGAGCATGCTGTGTGCCCCGTAACTCCAATCGGTTCGAAAGTTACGCGCGTTTGAAGTTCAGAGTCCCCCACCGACCGCTGTGCCGGCAGCTATAAAAAAATATTGTGAATAGATTCTTACGGGTGCGATCATACCAGCACTAATGCTTCGGATCCCATCAGAACTCCGAAGCTAAGCGTGCTTGGGCGAGAGTAGTACTAGGATAGGTGACCCCCTGGGAAGTCCTCGTGTTGCACCCCTTTTGTAGTTCAGAATCATCTTTTCGGAGAATTTTTTATTTTTTTTTGGCAATTTTTTCGATTTTTTGTTGTATGTTACTCATTGTGAGCAACTAAAATCGCAACACAGAGCTTTCGTCATCAGCGTGCCGTGATTCTGAGTGTGGGACCCACAATCTCTGCATCAGAGGGTCGCCGAATCACGGCGGGCCACGAAACCGGCACTCTACGGTCTTTTTTGACCTCGGATAGAGCACACAACGGGCTAGCCCAATTGTTCACGTCGTCTGGCTCTGAGATAGCTTCGCGTGAGCATGCTGTGCTCCCCGTAACTCCAATCGGTTCGAAAGTTACGCGCGTTTGAAGGTCAGAGTCCCCCAACGCCCGTTGTGCCGGCAGGTATAACAAAATATTGTTAATAGACTCTTACGGGTGCGATCATACCAGCACTAATGCTCCGTATCCCATCAGAACTCCGAAGCTAAGCGTGCTTGGTTGAGAGTAGTACTAGGATGGGTGACCCCCTGGGAAGTCCTCGTGTTGCACCGCTTTTGTAGTTCAGAATCATCTTTTCGAAGAATTTGTTTTTTTTTTTTGCAGTTTTTTCGATTTTTTACGGTATGTTACTCGTTGTGAGCATCTGAAATCGCGACACAGAGCTTTCGTCATCAGCGTGCCGTGATTTTGAGTGTGGGACCCACAATCTCTGCATCAGAGGGTCGCCGAAACACGGTGGGCCACGAAACCGGCACTCTACGATCTTTTTTGACCTCGGATAGTGCACACAACGGGCTATGCCCGTTGTTCAAGTCGTCTGGCTCTGAAAGAGCTTCGCATGAGCATGCTGTGTGCCCCGTAACTCCAATCGGTTCGAAAGTTACGCGCGTTTGAAGTTCAGAGTCCCCCACCGACCGCTGTGCCGGCAGCTATAAAAAAATATTGTGAATAGATTCTTACGGGTGCGATCATACCAGCACTAATGCTTCGGATCCCATCAGAACTCCGAAGCTAAGCGTGCTTGGGCGAGAGTAGTACTAGGATGGGTGACCCCCTGGGAAGTCCTCGTGTTGCACCCCTTTTGTAGTTCAGGCTCATATTTTCGGAGAATTTGTTATTTTTTTTTGGCAATTTTTTCGATTTTTTGTTGTATGTTACTCATTGTGAGCAACTGAAATCGCAACACAGAGCTTTTGTAATCAGCGTGCCGTGATTCTGAGTGTGGGACCCACAATATCTGCATCAGAGGGTCGCCGAAACACGGCGGGCCACGAAACCGGCACTCTACGATCTTTTTTGACCTCCGATAGTGCACACAACGGGCTAGCCCTATTGTTCACGTGGTCTGGCTCCGAAAGAGATTCGCGTGAGCATGCTGTGCGCCCCGTAACTCCAATCGGTTCGAAAGTTACGCGCGTTTGAAGTTCAGAGTCCCCCACCGACCGCTGTGCCGGCAGCTATAAAAAAATATTGTGAATAGATTCTTACGGGTGCGATCATACCAGCACTAATGCTTCGGATCCCATCAGAACTCCGAAGCTAAGCGTGCTTGGGCGAGAGTAGTACTAGGATAGGTGACCCCCTGGGAATTCCTCG
This sequence comes from Perilla frutescens, assembly GCA_026008535.1. Lineage (NCBI taxonomy): Eukaryota > Viridiplantae > Streptophyta > Magnoliopsida > Lamiales > Lamiaceae > Perilla > Perilla frutescens. The sequence goes on from BRKX01000019.1 coordinate 40,333,854, forward strand.
TGTTGCACCCCTTTTGTAGTTCAGAATCATCTTTTTGAAGAATTTGTTTTGTTTTTTTTGCAGTTTTTTCGATTTTTTACTATATGTTACTCGTTGTGAGCAACTGAAATCGCGACACAGAGCTTTCGTCATCAGCATGTCGTGATTTTGAGTGTGGGACCCACAATCTCTGCATCAGAGGGTCGCCGAAACACGGCGGGCCACGAAACCGGCACTCTACGGTCTTTTTTGACCTCGGATAGTGCACACAACGGGCTATGCCCGTTGTTCAAGTCGTCTGGCTCTGAAAGAGCTTCGCATGAGCATGCTGTGTGCCCCGTAACTCCAATTGGTTCGAAAGTTACGCGCGTTTGAAGTTCAGAGTCCCCCACCGACCGCTGTGCCGGCAGCTATAAAAAAATATTGTGAATAGATTCTTACGGGTGTGATCATACCATCACTAATGCTCCGGATCCCATCAGAACTCCGAAGCTAAGCGTGCTTGGGCGAGAGTAGTACTAGGATGGGTGACCCCCTGGGAAGTCCTCGTGTTGCACCCCTTTTGTAGTTCAGGCTCATCTTTTGGGAGAATTTTTTATTTTTTTTTGGCAATTTTTTCGATTTTTTGTTGTATGTTACTCATTGTGAGCAACTGAAATCGCAACACAGAACTTTTGTAATCAGCGTGCCGTGATTCTGAGTGTGGGACCCACAATATCTGCATCAGAGGGTCACCGAAACACAGCGGGCCACGAAACCGGCACTCTACGATCTTTTTTGACCTCGGATAGTGCACACAACGGGCTAGCCCTATTGTTCACGTGGTCTGGCTCTGAAAGAGATTCGCGTGAGCATGCTGTGCGCCCCGTAACTCCAATCGGTTCGAAAGTTACGCGCGTTTGAAATTCAGAGTCCCCCACCGACCGCTGTGCCGGCAACTATAAAAAAATATTGTGAATAGATTCTTACGGGTGCGATCATACCAGCACTAATGCTCTGGATCCCATCAGAACTCCGAAGCTAAGCGTGCTTGGACGAGAGTAGTACTAGGATGGGTGACCCCCTGGGAAGTCCTCGTGTTGCACCCCTTTTGTAGTTCAGGCTCATCTTTTCGGAGAATTTGTTATTTTTTTTTGGCAATTTTTTCGATTTTTTGTTGTATGTTACTCATTGTGAGCAACTGAAATCGCGACACAGAGCTTTCGTCATCAGCGTGCCGTGATTCTGAGTGTGGGACCCACAATCTCTGCATCAGAGAGTCGCCGAAACACGGCGGGCCACGAAACCGGCACTCTACGGTCTTTTTTGACCTCCGATAGTGCACACAACGGGCTAGCCCTATTATGCACGTGGTCTGGCTCCGAAAGAGATTCGCGTGAGCATGCTGTGCGCCCCGTAACTCCAATCGGTTCGAAAGTTACGCGCGTTTGAAGTTCAGAGTCCCCCACCGACCGCTGTGCCGGCAGCTATAAAAAAATATTGTGAATAGATTCTTACGGGTGGGATCATACCAGCACTAATGCACCGGATCCCATCAGAACTCCGAAGTTAAGCGTGCTTGGGCGAGAGTAGTACTAGGATAGGTGAACTCCTGGGAAGTCCTCGTGTTGTAGCCCTTTTGTAGTTCAAAATCATCTTTTCGAAGAATTTGTTTTTTTTTTTTGCAGTTTTTTTGATTTTTTACTATATGTTACTCGTTGTGAGCAACTAAAATCGCAACACAGAGCTTTCGTAATCAGCGTGCCGTGATTTTGAGTGTGGGACCCACAATCTCTGCATCAGAGGGTCGCCGAAACACGGCGGGCCACGAAACCGGCACTCTACGGTCTTTTTTGACCTCGGATAGTGCACACAACGGGCTATGCCCGTTGTTCAAGTCGTCTGGCTCTGAAAGAGCTTCGCATGAGCATGCTGTGTGCCCCGTAACTCCAATTGGTTCGAAAGTTACGCACGTTTGAAGTTCAGAGTCCCCCACCGACCGCTGTGCCGGCAGCTATAAAAAAATATTGTGAATAGATTCTTACTGGTGCGATCATACCATCACTAATGCTCCGGATCCCATCAGAACTCCGAAGTTAAGCGTGCTTGGGCGAGAGTAGTACTAGGATGGGTGACCCCCTGGGAAGTCCTCGTGTTGCACCCCTTTTGTAGTTCAGGCTCATCTTTTCGGAGAATTTGTTATTTTTTTTTGGCAGTTTTTTCGATTTTTTGTTGTATGTTACTCATTGTGAGCAACTCAAATCGCAACACAGAGCTTTTGTATTCAGCGTGCCGTGATTCTGAGTGTGGGACCCACAATATCTGCATCAGAGGGTCGCCGAAACACGGCGGGCCACGAAACCAGCACTCTACGATCTTTTTTGACCTCCGATAGTGCACACAACGGGCTAGCCCTATTGTTCACGTGGTCTGGCTCCGAAAGAGATTCGCGTGAGCATGCTGTGCGCCCCGTAACTCCAATCGGTTCGAAAGTTACGCGCGTTTGAAGGTCAGAGTCCCCCAACGCCCGTTGTGCCGGCAGGTATAACAAAATATTGTTAATAGACTCTTACGGGTGCGATCATACCAGCACTAATGCTCCGGATCCCATCAGAACTCCGAAGCTAAGCGTGCTTGGTTGAGAGTAGTACTAGGATGGGTGACCCCTTGGGAAGTCCTCGTGTTGCACCGCTTTTGTAGTTCAGAATCATCTTTTCGAAGAATTTGTTTTTTTTTTTTTGCAGTTTTTTCGATTTTTTACGGTATGTTACTCGTTGTGAGCAACTGAAATCGCGACAAAGAGCATTCGTCATCAGCGTGCCGTGATTTTGAGTGTGGGACCCACAATCTCTGCATCAGAGGGTCGCCGAAACACGGCGGGCCACGAAACTGGCACTCTACGATCTTTTTTGACCTCGGATAGTGCACACAACGGGCTATGCCCGTTGTTCAAGTCGTCTGGCTCTGAAAGAGCTTCGCATGAGCATGCTGTGTGCCCCGTAACTCCAATCGGTTCGAAAGTTACGCGCGTTTGAAGTTCAGAGTCCCCCACCGACCGCTGTGCCGGCAGCTATAAAAAAATATTGTGAATAGATTCTTACGGGTGCGATCATACCAGCACTAATGCTTCGGATCCCATCAGAACTCCGAAGCTAAGCGTGCTTGGGCGAGAGTAGTACTAGGATAGGTGACCCCCTGGGAAGTCCTCGTGTTGCACCCCTTTTGTAGTTCAGAATCATCTTTTCGGAGAATTTTTTATTTTTTTTTGGCAATTTTTTCGATTTTTTGTTGTATGTTACTCATTGTGAGCAACTAAAATCGCAACACAGAGCTTTCGTCATCAGCGTGCCGTGATTCTGAGTGTGGGACCCACAATCTCTGCATCAGAGGGTCGCCGAATCACGGCGGGCCACGAAACCGGCACTCTACGGTCTTTTTTGACCTCGGATAGAGCACACAACGGGCTAGCCCAATTGTTCACGTCGTCTGGCTCTGAGATAGCTTCGCGTGAGCATGCTGTGCTCCCCGTAACTCCAATCGGTTCGAAAGTTACGCGCGTTTGAAGGTCAGAGTCCCCCAACGCCCGTTGTGCCGGCAGGTATAACAAAATATTGTTAATAGACTCTTACGGGTGCGATCATACCAGCACTAATGCTCCGGATCCCATCAGAACTCCGAAGCTAAGCGTGCTTGGTTGAGAGTAGTACTAGGATGGGTGACCCCCTGGGAAGTCCTCGTGTTGCACCGCTTTTGTAGTTCAGAATCATCTTTTCGAAGAATTTGTTTTTTTTTTTTTGCAGTTTTTTCGATTTTTTACGGTATGTTACTCGTTGTGAGCAACTGAAATCGCGACACAGAGCTTTCGTCATCAGCGTGCCGTGATTTTGAGTGTGGGACCCACAATCTCTGCATCAGAGGGTCGCCGAAACACGGTGGGCCACGAAACCGGCACTCTACGATCTTTTTTGACCTCGGATAGTGCACACAACGGGCTATGCCCGTTGTTCAAGTCGTCTGGCTCTGAAAGAGCTTCGCATGAGCATGCTGTGTGCCCCGTAACTCCAATCGGTTCGAAAGTTACGCGCGTTTGAAGTTCAGAGTCCCCCACCGACCGCTGTGCCGGCAGCTATAAAAAAATATTGTGAATAGATTCTTACGGGTGCGATCATACCAGCACTAATGCTTCGGATCCCATCAGAACTCCGAAGCTAAGCGTGCTTGGGCGAGAGTAGTACTAGGATAGGTGACCCCCTGGGAAGTCCTCGTGTTGCACCCCTTTTGTAGTTCAGAATCATCTTTTCGAAGAATTTGTTTTGTTTTTTTTGCAGTTTTTTCGATTTTTTACTATATGTTACTCGTTGTGAGCAACTGAAATCGCGACACAGAGCTTTCGTCATCAGCGTGCCGTGATTTTGAGTGTGGGACCCACAATCTCTGCATCAGAGGGTCGCCGAAACACGGCGGGCCACGAAACCGGCACTCTACGGTCTTTTTTGACCTCTGATAGTGCACACAACGGGCTATGCCCGTTGTTCAAGTCGTCTGGCTCTGAAAGAGCTTCGCATGAGCATGCTGTGTGCCCCGTAACTCCAATTGGTTCGAAAGTTACGCGCGTTTGAAGTTCAGAGTCCCCCACCGACCGCTGTGCCGGCAGCTATAAAAAAATATTGTGAATAGATTCTTACTGGTGCGATCATACCATCACTAATGCTCCGGATCCCATCAGAACTCCGAAGTTAAGCGTGCTTGGGCGAGAGTAGTACTAGGATGGGTGACCCCCTGGGAAGTCCTCGTGTTGCACCCCTTTTGTAGTTCAGGCTCATCTTTTCGGAGAATTTGTTATTTTTTTTTGGCAATTTTTTCGATTTTTTGTTGTATGTTACTCATTGTGAGCAACTGAAATCGCAACACAGAGCTTTTGTAATCAGCGTGCCGTGATTCTGAGTGTGGGACCCACAATATCTGCATCAGAGGGTCGCCGAAACACGGCGGGCCACGAAACCGGCACTCTACGATCTTTTTTGACCTCCGATAGTGCACACAACGGGCTAGCCCTATTGTTCACGTGGTCTGGCTCCGAAAGAGATTCGCGTGAGCATGCTGTGCGCCCCGTAACTCCAATCGGTTCGAAAGTTACGCGCGTTTGAAGTTCAGAGTCCCCCACCGACCGCTGTGCCGGCAGCTATAAAAAAATATTGTGAATAGATTCTTACGGGTGCGATCATACCAGCACTAATGCTTCGGATCCCATCAGAACTCCGAAGCTAAGCGTGCTTGGGCGAGAGTAGTACTAGGATAGGTGACCCCCTGGGAATTCCTCGTGTTGCACCCCTTTTGTAGTTCAGAATCATCTTTTTGAAGAATTTGTTTTGTTTTTTTTGCAGTTTTTTCGATTTTTTACTATATGTTACTCGTTGTGAGCAACTGAAATCGCGACACAGAGCTTTCATCATCAGCATGTCGTGATTTTGAGTGTGGGACCCACAATCTCTGCATCAGAGGGTCGCCGAAACACGGCGGGCCACGAAACCGGCACTCTACGGTCTTTTTTGACCTCGGATAGTGCACACAACGGGCTATGCCCGTTGTTCAAGTCGTCTGGCTCTGAAAGAGCTTCGCATGAGCATGCTGTGTGCCCCGTAACTCCAATTGGTTCGAAAGTTACGCGCGTTTGAAGTTCAGAGTCCCCCACCGACCGCTGTGCCGGCAGCTATAAAAAAATATTGTGAATAGATTCTTACGGGTGCGATCATACCATCACTAATGCTCCGGATCCCATCAGAACTCCGAAGCTAAGCGTGCTTGGGCGAGAGTAGTACTAGGATGGGTGACCCCCTGGGAAGTCCTCGTGTTGCACCCCTTTTGTAGTTCAGGCTCATCTTTTCGGAGAATTTTTTATTTTTTTTTGGCAATTTTTTCGATTTTTTGTTGTATGTTACTCATTGTGAGCAACTGAAATCGCAACACAGAACTTTTGTAATCAGCGTGCCGTGATTCTGAGTGTGGGACCCACAATATCTGCATCAGAGGGTCACCGAAACACAGCGGGCCACGAAACCGGCACTCTACGATCTTTTTTGACCTCGGATAGTGCACACAACGGGCTAGCCCTATTGTTCACGTGGTCTGGCTCCGAAAGAGATTCGCGTGAGCATGCTGTGCGCCCCGTAACTCCAATCGGTTCGAAAGTTACGCGCGTTTGAAATTCAGAGTCCCCCACCGACCGCTGTGCCGGCAACTATAAAAAAATATTGTGAATAGATTCTTACGGGTGCGATCATACCAGCACTAATGCTCTGGATCCCATCAGAACTCCGAAGCTAAGCGTGCTTGGACGAGAGTAGTACTAGGATGGGTGACCCCCTGGGAAGTCCTCGTGTTGCACCCCTTTTGTAGTTCAGGCTCATCTTTTCGGAGAATTTGTTATTTTTTTTTGGCAATTTTTTCGATTTTTTGTTGTATGTTACTCATTGTGAGCAACTGAAATCGCGACACAGAGCTTTCGTCATCAGCGTGCCGTGATTCTGAGTGTGGGACCCACAATCTCTGCATCAGAGAGTCGCCGAAACACGGCGGGCCACGAAACCGGCACTCTACGGTCTTTTTTGACCTCCGATAGTGCACACAACGGGCTAGCCCTATTATGCACGTGGTCTGGCTCCGAAAGAGATTCGTGTGAGCATGCTGTGCGCCCCGTAACTCCAATCGGTTCGAAAGTTACGCGCGTTTGAAGTTCAGAGTCCCCCACCGACCGCTGTGCCGGCAGCTATAAAAAAATATTGTGAATAGATTCTTACGGGTGGGATCATACCAGCACTAATGCACCGGATCCCATCAGAACTCCGAAGTTAAGCGTGCTTGGGCGAGAGTAGTACTAGGATAGGTGAACTCCTGGGAAGTCCTCGTGTTGTAGCCCTTTTGTAGTTCAGAATCATCTTTTCGAAGAATTTGTTTTTTTTTTTTTGCAGTTTTTTTGATTTTTTACTATATGTTACTCGTTGTGAGCAACTAAAATCGCAACACAGAGCTTTCGTAATCAGCGTGCCGTGATTTTGAGTGTGGGACCCACAATCTCTGCATCAGAGGGTCGCCGAAACACGGCGGGCCACGAAACCGGCACTCTACGGTCTTTTTTGACCTCCGATAGTGCACACAACAGGCTATGCCCATTGTTCAAGTCGTCTGGCTCTAAAAGAGCTTCGCATGAGCATGTTGTGCGCCCCGTAACTCCAATCGGTTTGAAAGTTACGCGCGTTTGAAGTTCAGAGTCCCCCACCGACCGCTGTGCCGGCAGCAATAAAAAAATATTGTGAATAGATTCTTACGGGTGCGATCATACCAGCACTAATGCTCCGGATCCCATCAGAACTCCGAAGTTAAGCGTGCTTGGGCGACAATAGTACTAGGATAGGTGACCCCCTGGGAAGTCCTCGTGTTACACCCCTTTTGTAGTTCAGAATCATCTTTTCGAAGAATTTGTTTTTTTTTTTTGCAGTTTTTTTTATTTTTTACTAATTGTTACTCGTTGTGAGCAACTGAAATCGCAACACAGAGCTTTCGTCATCAGCGTGCTGTGATTTTGAGTGTGGGACCCACAATCTCTGCATCAGAGGATCGCCGAAACACGGCGGGCCACGAAACCGGCACGCTACGGTCTTTTTTGACCTCGGATAGTCCACACAACAGGCTATGCCCATTGTTCAAGTCGTCTGGCTCTGAAAGTGCTTCGCATGAGCATGCTGTGCGCCCCGTAACTCCAATCGGTTCGAAAGTTATGTGCGTTTGAAGTACAGAGTCCCCCACCGACCGCTGTGCCGGCAGAAATAAAAAAATATTGTGAATAGATTCTTACGGGTGCGATCATACCAGCACTAATGCTCCGGATCCCATCAGAACTCCGAAGTTAAGCGTGCTTGGGCGACAATAGTACTAGGATAGGTGACCCCCTGGGAAGTCCTCGTGTTACACCCCTTTTGTAGTTCAGAATCATCTTTTCGAAGAATTTGTTTTTTTTTTTTTGCAGTTTTTTTGATTTTTTACTATATGTTACTCGTTGTGAGCAACTGAAATCGCAACACATAGCTTTCGTCATCAGCGTGCTGTGATTTTGAGTGTGGGACCCACAATCTCTGCATCAGAGGATCGCCGAAACACGGCGGGCCACGAAACCGGCACGCTACGATGTTTTTTGACCTCGGATAGTCCACACAATAGGCTATGCCCGTTGTTCAAGTCGTCTGGCTCCGAAAGAGATTCGCGTGAGCATGCTGTGCGCCCCGTAACTCCAATCGGTTCGAAAGTTACGTGCGTTTGAAGTTCAGAGTCCCCCACCGACCACTGTGCCGGCAGCTATAAAAAAATATTGTGAATAGATTCTTACGGGTGGGATCATACCAGTACTAATGCACCGGATCCCATCAGAACTCCGAAGTTAAGCGTGCTTGGGCGAGAGTAGTACTAGGATAGGTGACCCCCTGGGAAGTCCTCGTGTTGCACCCCTTTTGTAGTTCAGAATCATCTTTTCGAAGAATTTGTTTATTTTTTTTTGCAGTTTTTTTGATTTTTTACTATATTTTACTCGTTGTGAGCATCTGAAATCGCAACACAGAGCTTTCGTCATCAGCGTGCCGTGATTTTGAGTGTGGGACCCACAATATCTGCATCAGAGGGTCGCCGAAACACGGCGGGCCACGAAACCGGCACTCTACGGTCTTTTTTGACCTCGGATAGTGCACACAACGGGCTATGCCCGTTGTTCAAGTCGTCTGGCTCTGAAAGAGCTTCGCATGAGCATGCTGTGCGCCCCGTAACTCCAATCGGTTCGAAAGTTACGCGCGTTTCAAGTTCAGAGTCACCCACCGACCGCTGTGCCGGCAGCTATAAAAAAATATTATGAATAGATTCTTACGGGTGCGAACATACCAGCACTAATGCTCCGGATCCCATCAGAACTCCGAAGCTAAGCGTGCTTGGGCGAGAGTAGTACTAGGATGGGTGACCCCCTGGGAAGTCCTCGTGTTGCACCCCTTTTGTAGTTCAGACTCATCTTTTCGGAGAATTTGTTATTTTTTTTTGGCAATTTTTTCGATTTTTTGTTGTATGTTACTCATTGTGAGCAACTGAAATCGCGACACAGAGCTTTCGTCATCAGCGTGCCATGATTCTGAGTGTGGGACCCACAATCTCTGCATCAGAGGGTCGCCGAAACACGGCGGGCCACGAAACCGGCACTCTACGGTCTTTTTTGACTCGGATAGTGCACACAACGGGCTATGCCCGTTGTTCAAGTCGTCTAGCTCTGAAAGAGCTTCGCATGAGCATGCTGTGCGCCCCGTAACTCCAATCGGTTCGAAAGTTACGCGCGTTTCAAGTTCAGAGTCACCCACCGACCGCTGTGCCGGCAGCTATAAAAAAATATTATGAATAGATTCTTACGGGTGCGATCATACCAGCACTAATGCTCCGGATCCCATCAGAACTCCGAAGCTAAGCGTGCTTGGGCGAGAGTAGTACTAGGATGGGTGAACCCCTGGGAAGTCCTCGTGTTGCACCCCTTTTGTAGTTCAGGCTCATCTTTTCGGAGAATTTGTTATTTTTTTTTGGCAATTTTTTCGATTTTTTGTTATATGTTACTCATTGTGAGCAACTGAAATCGCGACACAGAGCTTTCGTCATCAGCATGCCGTGATTCTGAGTGTGGGACCCACAATCTCTGCATCAGAGGCTCGCCGAAACACGGCGGGCCACGAAACCGGCACTCTACGGTCTTTTTTCACCTCGGATAGTGCACACAACGGGCTAGCCCAATTGTTGACGTCGTCTGGCTCTGAGATAGCTTCGCGTGAGCATGCTTTGCTCCCCGTAACTCCAATCGGTTCGAAAGTTACGCGCGTTTGAAGTTCAGAGTCCCCCACCGACCGCTGTGCCGGCAGCAATAAAAAAATATTGTGAATAGATTCTTACGGGTGCGATCATACCAGCACTAATGCTCCGGAACCCATGAGAACTCCGAAGCTAAGCGTGCTTTGGCGAGAGTAGTACTAGGATGGGTGACCCCCAGGGAAATCCTCGTGTTGCACCTCTTTTGTAGTTCAGGCTCATCTTTTCGGAGAATTTGTTATTTTTTTTTGGCAATTTTTTCGATTTTTTGCTGTATGTTACTCATTGTGAGCAACTGAAACCGCGACACAGATCTTTCGTCATCAGCGTGCCGTGATTCTGAGTGTGGGATCCACAATCTCTGCATCAGAGGCTCGCCGAAACACGGCGGGCCACGAAACCGGCACTCTACGGTCTTTTTTCACCTCGGATAGTGCACACAACGGGCTAGCCCAATTGTTGACGTCGTCTGGCTCTGAGATAGCTTCGCGTGAGCATGCTTTGCTCCCCGTAACTCCAATCGGTTCGAAAGTTACGCGCGTTTGAAGTTCAGAGTCCCCCACCGACCGCTGTGCCGGCAGCAATAAAAAAATATTGTGAATAGATTCTTACGGGTGCGATCATACCAGCACTAATGCTCCGGAACCCATGAGAACTCCAAAGCTAAGCGTGCTTTGGCGAGAGTAGTACTAGGATGGGTGACCCCCAGGGAAGTCCTCGTGTTGCACCTCTTTTGTAGTTCAGGCTCATCTTTTCGGAGAATTTGTTATTTTTTTTGGCAATTTTTTCGATTTTTTGCTGTATGTTACTCATTGTGAGCAACTGAAATCGCGACACAGATCTTTCGTCATCAGCGTGCCGTGATTCTGAGTGTGGGATCCACAATCTCTGCATCAGAGGGTCGCCGAAACACGGCGGGCCATGAAACCGGCACTCTACGGTCTTTTTTGACTCGGATAGTGCACACAACGGGCTATGCCCGTTGTTCAAGTCGTCTGGCTCTAAAAGAGCTTCGCATGAGCATGCTGTGCGCCCCGTAACTCCAATCGGTTCGAAAGTTACGCGCGTTTCAAGTTCAGAGTCCCCCACCTACCACTGTGCCGGCAGCTATAAAAAAATATTGTGAATAGATTCTTACGGGTGCGATCATACCAGCACTAATGCTCCGGATCCCATCAGAACTCCGAAGCTAAGCGTGCTTGGGCGAGAGTAGTACTAGGATGGGTGACCCCCTGGGAAGTCCTCGTGCTGCACCCCTTTTGTAGTTCGGGCTCATCTTTTCGGAGAATTTGTTATTTTTTTTTGGCAATTTTTTCGATTTTTTGTTGTATGTTACTCATTGTGAGCAACTGAAATCGCGACACAGAGCTTTCATCATCAGCGTGCCGTGATTCTGGGTGTGGGACCCACAATCTCTGCATCAGAGGGTCGCCGAAACACGACGGGCCACGAAACCGGCACTCTACGATCTTTTTTCACCTCGGATAGTGCACACAACGGGCTAGCCCAATTTTTGACATCGTCTGGCTCTGAGATAGCTTCGCATGAGCATGCTTTGCTCCCCGTAACTCCAATCGGTTCGAAAGTTACGCGCGTTTGAAGTTCAGAGTCCCCCACCGACCGCTGTGCCGGCAGCAATAAAAAAATATTGTGAATAGATTCTTACGGGTGCGATCATACCAGCACTAATGTTCCGGAACCCATGAGAACTCCGAAGCTAAGCGTGCTTTGGCGAGAGTAGTACTAGGATGGGTTACCCCCAGGGAAGTCCTCGTGTTGCACCCCTTTTGTAGTTCAGGCTCATTTTTTCAGAGAATTTGTTATTTTTTTTTTGGCAATTTTTTCGATTTTTTGCTGTATGTTACTCATTGTGAGCAACTGAAATCGCGACACAGAGCTTTCGACATCAGCGTGACGTGATTCTGAGTGTGGGACCCACAATCTCTGCATCAGAGGGTCGCCGAAACACGGCGGGCCACGAAACCGGCACTCTACGGTCTTTTTTGACCTCGGATAGTGCACACACCGGGCTATGCCCGTTGTTCACGTCGTCTGGCTCTGAGATAGCTTCGCGTGAGCATGTTGTGCTCCCCGTAACTCCAATCGGTTTGAAAGTTACGCGCGTTTGAAGTTCAGAGTCCCCCAACGCCCGATGTGCCGGCAGCTATAACAAAATATTGTTAATAGACTCTTACGGGTGCGATCATACCAGCACTAATGCTCCGGATCCCATCAGAACTCCGAAGCTAAGCATGCTTTGGCTAGAGTAGTACTAGGATGGGTGACCCCCTGGGAAGTCCTCGTGTTGCACCCCTTTTGTAGTTCAGGCTCATCTTTTCGGATAATTTGTTATTTTTTTTTGGCAATTTTTTCGATTTTTTGGTGTATGTTACTCGTTGTGAGCAACTGAAATCGCGACACAGAGCTTTCGTCATCAGCGTGCCGTGATTCTGAATGTGGGACCCACAATATCTGTATCAGAGGGTCGCCGAAACACGGCGCGCCACGAAACCGGCACTCTACGGTCTTTTTTGACCTCCGATAGTGCACACAACGGGCTAGCCCTATTGTTCATGTGGTCTGTCTCCGAAAGAGATTCGCGTGAGCATGCTGTGCGCCCCGTAACTCCAATCGGTTCGAAAGTTACCCGCGTTTGAAATTCAGAGGGCCCCACCAACCGCTGTGCCGGCAGCTATAACAAAATATTGTGAATAGACTCTAACGGGTGCGATCATACCAGCACTAATGCACCGGATCCCATTAGAACTCCGAAGTTAAGCGTCCTTGGGCAAGATTAGTACTAGGATGGGTGACCCCCTGGGAAGTCCTCGTGTTGCACCCCTTTTGTAGTTCAGACTCACCTTTTTGGAGAATTTGTTATTTTTTTTTGGCAATTTTTTCGATTTTTTGTTGTATGTTACTCATTGTGAGCAACTGAAATCGCGACACAGAGCTTTCGTCATCAGCGTGCCGTGATTCTGAGTGTGGGACCCACAATCCTGCATCAGAGGGTCGCCGAAACACGGCGGGCCACGAAACCGGCACTCTACGGTCTTTTTTGACCTCGGATAGTGCACACAACGGGCTAGCCCAATTGTTCACGTCGTCTGGCTCTGAGATAGCTTCGCGTGAGCATGCTGTGCTCCCCGTAACTCCAATCGGTTCGAAAGTTACGCGAGTTTGAATTTCAGAGTCCCCCACCGACCGCTGTGCCGGCAGCAATAAAAAAATATTGTGAATAGATTCTTACGGGTGCGATCATACCAGCACTAATGCTCCGGATCCCATCAGAACTCCGTAGCTAAGCGTGTTTGGGCGAGAGTAGTACTAGGATGGTTGACCCCCTGGGAAGTCCTCGTGTTTCAACCCTTTTGTAGTTCAGGCTCATCTTTTCGAAGAATTTGTTATTTTTTTTTGGCAATTTTTTCGATTTTTTGCTGTATGTTACTCATTCTGAGCAACTGAAATCGCGACGCAGAGCTTTCGTCATCAGCGTGTCGTGATTCTGAGTGTGGGACCCACAATCTCTGCATCAGAGGGTCACCGAAACACGGCGGGCCACGAAACCGGCACTCTACGGTCTTTTTTGACCTCGGATAGTGCACACAACGGGCTATGCCCGTTGTTCACGTCGTCTGGCTCTGAGATAGCTTCGCGTGAGCATGCTGTGCTCCCCGTAACTCCAATCGGTTCGAAAGTTACACGCGTTTGAAGTTCAGAGTCCCCCAACGCCCGCTGTGCCGTCAGCTATAACAAAATATTGTTAATAGACTCTTACGGGTGCGATCATACCAGAACTAATGCTCCGGATTCCATCAGAACTCCGAAGCTAAGCATGCTTGGGTGAGAGTAGTACTAGGATGGGTGACCCCCTGGGAAGTCCTCGTGTTGCACACCTTTTGTAGTTCAGGCTCATCTTTTCGGATAATTTGTTATTTTTTTTTGGCAATTTTTTCGATTTTTTGCTGTATGTTACTCAATGTGAGCAACTGAAATCGCGACACAGAGCATTCATCATCAGCGTGCCGTGATTCTAACTGTGGGACGCACAATATCTGTATCAGAGGGTCGCCGAAACACGGCGGGCCACGAAACCGGCACTCTACGGTCTTTTTTCACCTCCGATAGTGCACACAACGGGCTAGCCCTATTGTTCATGTGGTCTGGCTGCGAAAGAGATTCGCGTGAGCATGTTGTGCGCCCCGTAACTCCAATCGGTTCGAAAGTTACGCTCGTTTGAAGTTCAGAGTCCCCCACCGCCGGCTGTGCCGGCAGCTATAACAAAATATTGTGAATAGACTCTAACGGGTGCGATCATACCAGCACTAATGCACCGGATCCCATTAGAACTCCGAAGTTAAGCGTCCTTGGGCAAGATTAGTACTAGGATTGGTGACCTCCTGTGAAGTCCTCGTGTTGCACCCCTTTTGTAGTTCATACCAGCACTAATGCTCCGGATCCCATCAGAACTCCGTAGCTAAGCGTGTTTGGGCGAGAGTAGTACTAGGATGGGTGACCCCCTGGGAAGTCCTCGTGTTGCAACCCTTTTGTAGTTCAGGCTCATCTTTTCGGAGAATTTGTTATTTTTTTTTGGCAATTTTTTCGATTTTTTGCTGTATGTTACTCATTGTGAGCAACTGAAATCGCGACGCAGAGCTTTCGTCATCAGCATGCCGTGATTCTGAGTGTGGGACCCACAATCTCTGCATCAGAGGGTCGCCGAAACACGGCGGGCCACGAAACCGGCACTCTACGGTCTTTTTTGACCTCGGATAGTGCAAACAACGGGCTATACCCGTTGTTCACGTCGTCTGGCTCTGAGATAGCTTCGCGTGAGCATGCTGTGCTCCCCGTAACTCCAATCGGTTCGAAAGTTACACGCGTTTGAAGTTCAGAGTCCCCCAACGCCCGCTGTGCCGTTAGCTATAACAAAATATTGTTAATAGACTATTACGGGTGCGATCATACCAGCACTAATGCTCCGGATCCCATCAGAACTCCGAAGCTAAGCATGCTTGGGTGAGAGTAGTACTAGGATGGGTGACCCCCTGGGAAGTCCTCGTGTTGCACCCCTTTTGTAGTTCAGGCTCATCTTTTCAGAGAATTTGTTATTTTTTTTTGGCAATTTTTTCGATTTTTTGCTGTATGTTACTCAGTGTGAGCAACTGAAATCGCGACACAGAGCTTTCGTCATCAGCGTGCCGTGATTCTGAGTGTGGGACGCACAATATCTGTATCAGAGGGTCGCCGAAACACGGCGGGCCACGAAACCGGCACTCTACGGTCTTTTTTGACCTCCGATAGTGCACACAACGGGCTAGCCCTATTGTTCATGTGGTCTGGCTCCGAAAGAGATTCGCGTGAGCATGCTGTGCGCCCCGTAACACCAATCGGTTCGAAAGTTACGCGCGTTTGAAGTTCAGAGTCCCCCACCGCCCGCTGTGCCGGCAGCTATAACAAAATATTGTGAATAGACTCTAACGGGTGCGATCATACCAGCACTAATGCACCGGATCCCATTAGAACTCCGAAGTTAAGCGTCCTTGGGCAAGATTAGTACTAGGATGGGTGACCCCCTGGGAAGTCCTCGTGTTGCACCCCTTTTGTAGTTCAGGCTCATCTTTTCGGAGAATTTGTTATTTTTTTTTGGCAATTTTTTCGATTTTTTGCTGTATGTTACTCGTTGTGAGCAACTGAAATCGCGACACAGAGCTTCCGTCATCAGGGTGCCGTGATTCTGAGTGTGGGACCCACAATCTCTGCATCAGAGGGTCGCCGAAACACGGCGGGCCACGAAACCGGCACTCTACGGTCTTTTTTGACCTCGGATAGTGCACACAACTGGCTAGCCCAATTGTTCACGTCGTCTGGCTCTGAGATAGCTTCGCGTGAGCATGCTGTGCTCCCCGTAACTCCAATCGGTTCGAAAGTTACGTGCGTTTGAATTTCAGAGTCCCCCACCGACCGCTGTGCCGGCAGCAATAAAAAAATATTGTGAATAGATTCTTACGGGTGCGATCATACCAGCACTAATGCTCCGGATCCCATCAGAACTCCGTAGCTAAGCGTGTTTGGGCGAGAGTAGTACTAGGATGGGTGACCCCCTGGGAAGTCCTCGTGTTGCAACCCTTTTGTAGTTCAGGCTCATCTTTTCGGAGAATTTGTTATTTTTTTTTGGCAATTTTTTCGATTTTTTGCTGTATGTTAGTCATTGTGAGCAACTGAAATCGCGACGCAGAGCTTTCGTCATCAGCGTGCCGTGATTCTGAGTGTGGGACCCACAATCTCTGCATCAGAGGGTCGCCGAAACACGGCGGGCCACGAAACCGCCACTCTACGGTCTTTTTTGACCTCGGATAGTGCACACAACGGGCTATGCCCGTTGTTCACGTCGTCTGGCTCTGAGATAGCTTCGCGTGAGCATGCTGTGCTCCCCGTAACTCCAATCGGTTCGAAAGTTACACGCGTTTGAAGTTCAGAGTCCCCCAACGCCCGCTGTGCCGTTAGCTATAACAAAATATTGTTAATAGACTCTTACGGGTGCGATCATACCAGCACTAATGCTCCGGATCCCATCAGAACTCCGAAGCTAAGCATGCTTGGGTGAGAGTAGTACTAGGATGGGTGACCCCCTGGGAAGTCCTCGTGTTGCACCCGTTTTGTAGTTCAGGCTCATCTTTTCGGAGAATTTGTTATTTTTGTTTGGAAATTTTTTCGATTTTTTGCTGTATGTTACTCAGTGTGAGCAACTGAAATCGCGACACAGAGCTTTCGTCATCAGCGTGCCGTGATTCTGAGTTTGGGACGCACAATATCTGTATCAGAGGGTCGTCGAAACACGGCGGGCCACGAAACCGGCACTCTACGGTCTTTTTTGACCTCGGATAGTGCACACAACGGGCTAGCCCAATTGTTCACGTCGTCTGGCTCTGAGATAGCTTCGCATGAGCATGTTGTGCTCCCCGTAACTCCAATCGGTTCGAAAGTTACGCGCGTTTGAATTTCAGAGTCCCCCACCGACCGCTGTGCCGGCAGCAATAAAAAAATATTGTGAATAGATTCTTACGGGTGCGATCATACCAGCACTAATGCTCCGGATCCCATCAGAACTCCGTAGCTAAGCGTGCTTGGGCGAGAGTAGTACTAGGATGGGTGACCCCCTGGGAAGTCCTCGTGTTGCACCCCTTTTGTAGTTCAGGCTCATCTTTTCGGAGAATTTGTTATTTTTTTTTGGCAATTTTTTCGATTTTTTGCTGTATGTTACTCATTGTGAGCAACTGAAATCGCGACACAGAGCTTTCGTCATCAGGGTGCCGTGATTCTGAGTGTGGGACCCACAATCTCTGCATCAGAGGGTCGCCGAAACACGGCGGGCCACGAAACCGGCACTCTACGATCTTTTTTGACCTCGGATAGTGCACACAACTGGCTAGGCCAATTGTTCACGTCGTCTGGCTCTGAGATAGCTTCGCGTGAGCATGCTGTGCTCCCCGTAACTCCAATCGGTTCGAAAGTTACGCGCGTTTGAATTTCAGAGTCCCCCACCGACCGCTGTGCCGGCAGCAATAAAAAAATATTGTGAATAGATTCTTACGGGTGCGATCATACCAGCACTAATGCTCCGGATCCCATCAGAACTCCGTAGTTAAGTGTCCTTGGGCGAGATTAGTACTAGGATGGGTGACCACCTGGGAAGTCCTCGTGTTGCAACCCTTTTGTAGTTCAGGCTCATCTTTTCGGAGAATTTGTTATTTTTTTATGGCAATTTTTTCGATTTTTTGCTGTATGTTACTCATTGTGAGCAACTGAAATCGCGACGCAGAGCTTTCGTCATCAGCGTGCCGTGATTCTGAGTGTGGGACCCACAATCTCTGCATCAGAGGGTCGCCGAAACACGGCGGGCCACGAAACCGGCACTCTACGGTCTTTTTTGACCTCGGATAGTGCACACAACGGGCATAGCCCATTGTTCACGTCGTCTGGCTCTGAGATAGCTTCGCGTGAGCATGCTGTGCTCCCCGTAACTCCAATCGGTTCGAAAGTTACGCGCGTTTGAAGTTCAGAGTCCCCCAACGCCCGCTGTGCCGTCAGCTATAACAAAATATTGTTAATAGACTCTTACGGGTGCGATCATACCAGCACTAATGCTCCGGAACCCATCAGAACTCCGAAGCTAAGCATGCTTGGGTGAGAGTAGTACTAGGATGGGTGACCCCCTGGGAAGTCCTCGTGTTGCACCCCTTTTGTAGTTCAGGCTCATCTTTTCGGAGAATTTGTTGTTATTTTTTGGCAATTTTTTTAATTTTTTGCTGTATTTTACTCAGTGTGAGCAACTGAAATCGCGACACAGAGCTTTTGTCATCAGCGTGCCGTGATTCTGAGTGTGGGACCCACAATCTCTGCATCAGAGGGTCGCCGAAACACAGCGGGCCACGAAACCGGCACTCTACAGTCTTGTTTGACCTCGGATAGTGCACACAACGGGCTATGCCCGTTGTTCACGTCGTCTGGCTCTGAGATAGCTTCGCGTGAGCATGCTGTGCTCCCCGTAACTCCAATCGGTTCGAAAGTTACGCGCGTTTGAAGTTCAGAGTCCCCCAACGCCCGCTGTGCCGTCAGCTATAACAAAATATTGTTAATGGACTCTTACGGGTGCGATCATACCAGCACTAATGCTCCGGATCCCATCAGAACTCCGAAGCTAAGCGTGCTTGGGTGAGAGTAGTACTAGGATGGGTGACCCCCTGGGTAGTCCTCGTGTTGCACCCCTTTTGTAGTTCAGGCTCATCTTTTCGGAGAATTTGTTGTTATTTTTTGGCAATTTTTTCAATTTTTTGCTGTATTTTACTCAGTGTGAGCAACTGAAATCGCGACACAGAGCTTTCGTCATCAGCGTGCCGTGATTCTGAGTGTGGGACCCACAATCTCTGCATCAGAGGGTCGTCGAAACACGGCGGGCCACGAAACCGGCACTCTACGGTCTTGTTTGACCTCGGATAGTGCACACAACGGGCTATGCCCGTTGTTCACGTCGTCTGGCTCTGAGATAGCTTCGCGTGAGCATGCTGTGCTCCCCGTAACTCCAATCGGTTCGAAAGTTACGCGCGTTTGAAGTTCAGAGTCCCCCAACGCCCGCTGTGCCGTCAGCTATAACAAAATATTGTTAATGGACTCTTACGGGTGCGATCATACCAGCACTAATGCTCCGGATCCCATCAGAACTCCGAAGCTAAGCGTGCTTGGGTGAGAGTAGTACTAGGATGGGTGACCCCCTGGGTAGTCCTCGTGTTGCACCCCTTTTGTAGTTCAGGCTCATCTTTTCGGAGAATTTGTTATTTTTTTTTGGCAATTTTTTCGATTTTTTGCTGTATGTTACTCGTTGTGAGCAACTGAAATCGCGACACAGAGCTTCCGTCATCAGGGTGCCGTGATTCTGAGTGTGGGACCCACAATCTCTGCATCAGAGGGTCGCCGAAACACGGCGGGCCACGAAACCGGCACTCTACGGTCTTTTTTGACCTCGGATAGTGCACACAACTGGCTAGCCCAATTGTTCACGTCGTCTGGCTCTGAGATAGCTTCGCGTGAGCATGCTGTGCTCCCCGTAACTCCAATCGGTTCGAAAGTTACGCGCGTTTGAATTTCAGAGTCCCCCACCGACCGCTGTGCCGGCAGCAATAAAAAAATATTGTGAATAGATTCTTACGGGTGCGATCATACCAGCACTAATGCTCCGGATCCCATCAGAACTCCGTAGTTAAGTGTCCTTGGGCGAGATTAGTACTAGGATGGGTGACCACCTGGGAAGTCCTCGTGTTGCAACCCTTTTGTAGTTCAGGCTCATCTTTTCGGAGAATTTGTTATTTTTTTATGGCAATTTTTTCGATTTTTTGCTGTATGTTACTCATTGTGAGCAACTGAAATCGCGACGCAGAGCTTTCGTCATCAGCGTGCCGTGATTCTGAGTGTGGGACCCACAATCTCTGCATCAGAGGGTCGCCGAAACACGGCGGGCCACGAAACCGGCACTCTACGGTCTTTTTTGACCTCGGATAGTGCACACAACGGGCATAGCCCGTTGTTCACGTCGTCTGGCTCTGAGATAGCTTCGCGTGAGCATGCTGTGCTCCCCGTAACTCCAATCGGTTCGAAAGTTACGCGCGTTTGAAGTTCAGAGTCCCCCAACGCCCGCTGTGCCGTCAGCTATAACAAAATATTGTTAATAGACTCTTACGGGTGCGATCATACCAGCACTAATGCTCCGGAACCCATCAGAACTCCGAAGCAAAGCATGCTTGGGTGAGAGTAGTACTAGGATGGGTGACCCCCTGGGAAGTCCTCGTGTTGCACCCCTTTTGTAGTTCAGGCTCATCTTTTCGGAGAATTTGTTGTTATTTTTTGGCAATTTTTTCAATTTTTTGCTGTATTTTACTCAGTGTGAGCAACTGAAATCGCGACACAGAGCTTTTGTCATCAGCGTGCCGTGATTCTGAGTGTGGGACCCACAATCTCTGCATCAGAGGGTCGCCGAAACACAGCGGGCCACGAAACCGGCACTCTACAGTCTTGTTTGACCTCGGATAGTGCACACAACGGGCTATGCCCGTTGTTCACGTCGTCTGGCTCTGAGATAGCTTCGCGTGAGCATGCTGTGCTCCCCGTAACTCCAATCGGTTCGAAAGTTACGCGCGTTTGAAGTTCAGAGTCCCCCAACGCCCGCTGTGCCGTCAGCTATAACAAAATATTGTTAATGGACTCTTACGGGTGCGATCATACCAGCACTAATGCTCCGGATCCCATCAGAACTCCGAAGCTAAGCGTGCTTGGGTGAGAGTAGTACTAGGATGGGTGACCCCCTGGGTAGTCCTCGTGTTGCACCCCTTTTGTAGTTCAGGCTCATCTTTTCGGAGAATTTGTTGTTATTTTTTGGCAATTTTTTCAATTTTTTGCTGTATTTTACTCAGTGTGAGCAACTGAAATCGCGACACAGAGCTTTCGTCATCAGCGTGCCGTGATTCTGAGTGTGGGACCCACAATCTCTGCATCAGAGGGTCGCCGAAACACAGCGGGCCACGAAACCGGCACTCTACGGTCTTGTTTGACCTCGGATAGTGCACACAACGGGCTATGCCCGTTGTTCACGTCGTCTGGCTCTGAGATAGCTTCGCGTGAGCATGCTGTGCTCCCCGTAACTCCAATCGGTTCGAAAGTTACGCGCGTTTGAAGTTCAGAGTCCCCCAACGCCCGCTGTGCCGTCAGCTATAACAAAATATTGTTAATGGACTCTTACGGGTGCGATCATACCAGCACTAATGCTCCGGATCCCATCAGAACTCCGAAGCTAAGCGTGCTTGGGTGAGAGTAGTACTAGGATGGGTGACCCCCTGGGTAGTCCTCGTGTTGCACCCCTTTTGTAGTTCAGGCTCATCTTTTCGGAGAATTTGTTATTTTTTTTTGGTAATTTTTTCGATTTTTTGCTGTATGTTACTCATTGTGAGCAACTGAAATCGCGACACAGAGCATTCGTCATCAGCGTGCCGTGATTCTGAGTGTAGGACCCACAATCTCTGCATCAGAGGGTCGCCGAAACACGGCGGGCCACGAAACCGGCACTCTACGGTCTTGTTTGACCTCGGATAGTGCACACAACGGGCTATGCCCGTTGCTCACGTCGTCTGGCTCTGAGATAGCTTCGCGTGAGCATGCTGTGCTCCCCGTAACTCCAATCGGTTCGAAAGTTACGCGCGTTTGAAGTTCAGAGTCCCCCAACACCCGCTGTACCGGCAGCTATAACAAAATATTGTTAATGGACTCTTACGGGTGCGATCAGACCAGCACTAATGCTCCGGATCCCATCAGAACTCCGAAGCTAAGCGTGCTTGGGTGAGAGTAGTACTAGGATGGGTGACCCCCTGGGTAGTCCTCGTGTTGCACCCCTTTTGTAGTTCAGGCTCATCTTTTCGGAGAATTTGTTATTTTTTTTTGGCAATTTTTTCGATTTTTTGCTGTATGTTACTCATTGTCAGCAACTGAAATCGTGACACAGAGCTTTCGTCATCAGGGTGACGTGATTCTGAGTGTGGGACCCACAATATCTGCATCAGAGGGTCGCCGAAACACAGCGGTCCACGAAACCGGCACTCTACGGTCTTTTTTGACCTCCGATAGTGCACACAACGGGCTAGCCCTATTGTTCACGTGGTCTGGCTCCGAAAGAGATTCGCGTGAGCATGCTGTGCGCCCCGTAACTCCAATCGGTTCGAAAGTTACGCGCGTTTGAAGTTCAGAGTCCCCCACCGCCCGCTGTGCCGGCAGCAATAAAAAAATATTGTGAATAGATTCTTACGGGTGCGATCATACAAGCACTAATGCTCCGGATCCCATCAGAACTCCGTAGCTAAGCGTGCTTGGGCGAGAGTAGTACTAGGATGGGTGACCCCCTGGGAAGTCCTCGTGTTGCACCCCTTTTGTAGTTCAGGCTCATCTTTTCGGAGAATTTGTTATTTTTTTTTTGGCAATTTTTTCGATTTTTTGCTGTATGTTACTCATTGTGAGCAACTGAAATCGCGACACAGAGCATTCGTCATCAGCGTGCCGTGATTCTGAGTGTAGGACCCACAATCTCTGCATCAAAGGGTCGCCGAAACACGGCGGGCCACGAAACCGGCACTCTACTGTCTTGTTTGATCTCGGATAGTGCACACAACGGGCTATGCTCGTTGTTCACATCGTCTGGCTCTGAGATAGCTTCGCGTGAGCATGCTGTGCTCCCCGTAACTCCAATCGGTTCGAAAGTTACGCGCGTTTGTAGTTCAGAGTCCCCCAACGCCCGCTGTGCCGGCAGCTATAACAAAATATTGTTAATGGACTCTTACGGGTGCGATCATACCAGCACTAATGCTCCGGATCCCATCAGAACTCCGAAGCTAAGCGTGCTTGGGTGAGAGTAGTACTAGGATGGGTGACCCCCTGGGTAGTCCTCGTGTTGCACCCCTTTTGTAGTTCAGGCTCATCTTTTCGGAGAATTTGTTTTTTTTTTTGGCAATTTTTTCGATTTTTTGCTGTATGTTAGTCATTGTCAGCAACTGAAATCGTGACACAGAGCTTTCGTCATCAGGGTGACGTGATTCTGAGTGTGGGACCCACAATATCTGCATCAGAGGGTCGCCGAAACACAGCGGGCCACGAAACCGGCACTCTACGGTCTTTTTTGACCTCCGATAGTGCACACAACGGGCTAGCCCTATTGTTCACGTGGTCTGGCTCCGAAAGAGATTCGCGTGAGCATGCTGTGCGCCCCGTAACTCCAATCGGTTCGAAAGTTACGCGCGTTTGAATTTCAGAGTCCCCCACCGACCGCTGTGCCGGCAGCTATAAAAAAATATTGTGAATAGATTCTTACGGGTGCGATCATACCAGCACTAATGCTCCGGATCCCATCAGAACTCCGAAGCTAAGCGTGCTTGGGCGAGAGTAGTACTAGGATGGGTGACCCCCTGGGAAGTCCTCGTGTTGCACCCCTTTTGTAGTTCAGGCTCATCTTTTCGGAGAAGTTGTTATTTTTTTTTGGCAATTTTTTCGATTTTTTGCTGTACGTTACTCATTGTGAGCAACTGAAATCGCGACACAGAGCTTTCGTCATCAGCGTGCCGTGATTCTGAGTGTGGGACCCACAATCTCTGCATCAGAGGGTCGTCGAAACACGGCGGGCCACGAAACCGGCACTCTACGGTCTTTTTTGACCACGGATAGTGCACACAACGGGCTATGCCCGTTGTTCACGTCGTCTGGCTCTGAGATAGCTTCGCGTGAGCATGCTGTGCTCCCCGTAACTCCAATCGGTTCGAAAGTTACACGCGTTTGAAGTTCAGAGTCCCCCAACGCCCGCTGTGCCGGCAGCTATAACAAAATATTGTTAATAGACTCTTACAGGTGCGATCATACCAGCACTAATGCTCCGGATCCCATCAGAACTCCGAAGCTAAGCGTGCTTGGGTGAGAGTAGTACTAGGATGGGTGACCCCCTGGGAAGTCCTCGTGTTGCACCCCTTTTGTAGTTCAGGCTCATCTTTTCGGAGAATTTGTTATTTTTTTTGGCCATTTTTGCGATTTTTTGCTGTATGTTACTCGTTGTGAGCAACTGAAATCACGACACAGAGCTTTCGTCATCAGGGTGCCGTGATTCTGAGTGTGGGACCCACAATATCTGCATCAGAGGGTCGCCGAAACACAGCGGGCCACGAAACCGGCACTCTACGGTCTTTTTTGACCTCCGATAGTGCAAACAACGGGCTAGCCCTATTGTTCACGTGGTCTGGCTCCGAAAGAGATTCGCGTGAGCATGCTGTGCGTCCCGTAACTCCAATCGGTTCGAAAGTTACGCGCGTTTGAAGTTCAGAGTCCCCCACCACCCGCTGTGCCGGCAGCAATAAAAAAATATTGTGAATATATTATTACGGGTGCGATCATACCAGCACTAATGCTCCGGATCCCATCAGAACTCCGTAGCTAAGCGTGCTTGGGCGAGAGTAGTACTAGGATGGGTGACCCCTTGGGAAGTCCTGGTGTTGCACCCCTTTTGTAGTTCAGGCTCATCTTTTCGGAGAATTTGATATTTTTTTTTGGAAATTTTTTCGATTTTTTTGCTGTATGTTACTCATTGTGAGCAACTGAAATCGCGACACAGAGCATTCGTCATCAGCGTGCCGTGATTCTGAGTGTAGGACCCACAATCTCTGCATCAGAGGGTCGCCGAAACACGGCGGGCCACGAAACCGGCACTCTACGGTCTTGTTTGACCTCGGATAGTGCACACAACGGGCTATGCCCGTTGTTCACGTCGTCTGGCTCTGAGATAGTTTCGCGTGAGCATGCTGTGCTCCCCGTAACTCCAATCGGTTCGAAAGTTACGCGCGTTTGAAGTTCAGAGTCCCCCAACGCCCGCTGTGCCGGCAGCTATAACAAAATATTGTTAATGGACTCTTACGGGTGCGATCATACCAGCACTAATGCTCCGGATCCCATCAGAACTCCGAAGCTAAGCGTGCTTGGGTGAGAGTAGTACTAGGATGGGTGACCCCCTGGGAAGTCCTCGTGTTGCACCCCTTTTGTAGTTCAGGCTCATCTTTTCGGAGAATTTGTTATTTTTTTTTGGCCATTTTTGCGATTTTTTGCTGTATGTTACTCGTTGTGAGCAACTGAAATCACGACACAGAGCTTTCGTCATCAGGGTGCCGTGATTCTGAGTGTGGGACCCACAATATCTGCATCAGAGGGTCGCCGAAACACAGCGGGCCACGAAACCGGCACTCTACGGTCTTTTTTGACCTCCGATAGTGCAAACAACGGGCTAGCCCTATTGTTCACTTGGTCTGGCTCCGAAAGAGATTCGCGTGAGCATGCTGTGCGCCCCGTAACTCCAATCGGTTCGAAAGTTACGCGCGTTTGAAGTTCAGAGTCCCCCACCGCCCGCTGTGCCGGCAGCAATAAAAAAATATTGTGAATATATTCTTACGGGTGCGATCATACCAGCACTAATGCTCCGGATCCCATCAGAACTCCGTAGCTAAGCGTGCTTGGGCGAGAGTAGTACTAGGATGGGTGACCCCTTGGGAAGTCCTCGTGTTGCACCCCTTTTGTAGTTCAGGCTCATCTTTTCGGAGAATTTGTTATTTTTTTTTGGCAATGTTTTCGATTTTTTTGCTGTATGTTACTCATTGTGAGCAACTGAAATCGCGACACAGAGCATTCGTCATCAGCGTGCCGTGATTCTGAGTGTAGGACCCACAATCTCTGCATCAGAGGGTCGCCGAAACACGGCGGGCCACGAAACCGGCATTCTACGGTCTTGTTTGACCTCGGATAGTGCACACAACGGGCTATGCCCGTTGTTCACGTCGTCTGGCTCTGAGATAGTTTCGCGTGAGCATGCTGTGCTCCCCGTAACTCCAATCGGTTCGAAAGTTACGCGCGTTTGAAGTTCAGAGTCCCCCACCGCCCGCTGTGCCGGCAGCAATAAAAAAATATTGTGAATATATTCTTACGGGTGCGATCATACCAGCACTAATGCTCCGGATCCCATCAGAACTCCGTAGCTAAGCGTGCTTGGGCGAGAGTAGTACTAGGATGGGTGACCCCTTGGGAAGTCCTCGTGTTGCACCCCTTTTGTAGTTCAGGCTCATCTTTTCGGAGAATTTGTTATTTTTTTTTGGCAATGTTTTCGATTTTTTTGCTGTATGTTACTCATTGTGAGCAACTGAAATCGCGACACAGAGCATTCGTCATCAGCGTGCCGTGATTCTGAGTGTGGGACCCACAATCTCTGCATCAGAGGGTCGTCGAAACACGGCGGGCCACGAAACCGGCACTCTACGGTCTTTTTTGACCTCGGATAGTGCACACAACGGGCTATGCCCGTTGTTCACGTCGTCTGGCTTTGAGATAGCTTCGCGGGAGCATGCTGTGCTCCCCGTAACTCCAATCGGTTCGAAAGTTACACGCGTTTGAAGTTCAGAGTCCCCCAACGCCCGCTGTGCCGGCAGCTATAACAAAATATTGTTAATAGACTCTTACAGGTGCGATCATACCAGCACTAATGCTCCGGATCCCATCAGAACTCCGAAGCTAAGCGTGCTTGGGTGAGAGTAGTACTAGGATGGGTGACCCCCTGGGAAGTCCTCGTGTTGCACCCCTTTTGTAGTTCAGGCTCATCTTTTCGGAGAATTTGTTATTTTTTTTGGCAATTTTTTCGATTTTTTGCTGTATGTTACTCATTGTGAGCAACTGAAATCGCGACACAGAGCTTTCGTCATCAGGGTGCCGTGATTCTGAGTGTGGGACCCACAATATCTGCGTCAGAGGGTCGCCGAAACACGGCGGGCCACGAAACCGGCACTCTACGGTCTTTTTTGACCTCCGATAGTGCACAAAACGGGCTAGCCCTATTGTTCACGTGGTCTGGCTCCGAAAGAGATTCGCGTGAGCATGCTGTGCGCCCCGTAACTCCAATCGGTTCGAAAGTTACGCGCGTTTGAAGTTCAGAGTCCCCCAACGCCCGCTGTGCCGGCAGCTATAACAAAATATTGTTAATAGACTCTTACTGGTGCGATCATACCAGCACTAATGCTCCGGATCCCATCAGAACTCCGAAGCTAAGCGTGCTTGGGTGAGAGTAGTACTAGGATGGGTGACCCCCTGGGAAGTCTTCGTGTTGCACCCCTTTTGTAGTTCAGGCTCATCTTTTCGGAGAATTTGTTATTTTTTTTTGGCAATTATTTCGATTTTTTGCTGTATGTTACTCGTTGTGAGCAACTGAAATCGCGACACAGAGCTTTCGTCATCAGGGTGCCGTGATTCTGAGTGTGGGACCCACAATATCTGCATCAGAGGGTCGCTGAAACACAGCGGGCCACGAAACCGGCACTCTACGGTCTTTTTTGACCTCGGATAGTGCACACAACGGGCTAGCCCTATTGTTCACGTGGTCTGGCTCCGAAAGAGATTCGCGTGAGCATGCTGTGCGCCCCGTAACTCCAATCGGTTCGAAAGTTACGCGCGTTTGAAGTTCAGAGTCCCCCACCGCCCGCTGTTGCGGCAGCTATAACAAAATATTGTGAATAGACTCTAACGGGTGCGATCATACCAGCACTAATGCACCGGATCCCATTAGAACTCCGAAGTTAAGCGTCCTTGGGCGAGAGTAGTACTAGGATGGGTGACCCCCTAGGAAGTCCTCGTGTTGCACCCCTTTTGTAGTTCAGGCTCATCTTTTCGGAGAATTTGTTATTTTTTTTTGGCAATTTTTTCAATTTTTTGCTGTATGTTACTCATTGTGAGCAACTGAAATCACGACACAGAGCTTTCGTCATCAGCATGGCGTGATTCTGAGTGTGGGACCCACAATCTCTGCATCAGAGGGTCGCCGAAACACGGCGGGCCACGAAACCGGCACTATACGGTCTTTTTTGACCTCGGATAGTGCACACAACGGGCTATGCCCGTTGTTTACGTCGTCTGGCTCTGAGATAGCTTCACGTGAGCATGCTGTGCTCCCCGTAACTCCAATCGGTTCGAAAGTTACGCGCGTTTGAAGTTCAGAGTCCCCCAACGCCCGCTATGCCGGCAGCAAGAAAAAAATATTGTGTATAGATTCTTACGGGTGCGATCATACCAGCACTAATACTCCGGATCCCATCAGAACTCCGTAGCTAAGCGTGCTTGGGCGAGAGTAGTACTAGGATGGGTGACCCCCTGGGAAGTCCTCGTATTGCACCCCTTTTGTAGTTCAGACTCACCTTTTTGGAGAATTTGTTATTTTTTTTTGGCAATTTTTTCGATTTTTTGTTGTATGTTACTCATTGTAAGCAACTGAAATCGCGACACAGAGCTTTCGTCATCAGGGTGCCGTGATTCTGAGTGTGGGACCCACAATATCTGCATCAGAGGGTCGCCGAAACATGGCGGGCCACGAAACCGGCACTCTACGGTCTTTTTTGACCTCCGATAGTGCATACAACGGGCTAGCCCTATTGTTCTTGTGGTCTGGCTCCGAAAGAGATTCGCGTGAGCATGCTGTGCGCCCCGTAACTCTAATCGGTTCGAAAGTTACGTGCGTTTGAAGTTCAGAGTCCCCCACCGCCCGCTGTGCCGGCAGCTATAACAAAATATTGTGAATAGACTCTAACGGGTGCGATCATACCAGCACTAATGCACCGGATCCCATTAGAACTCCGAAGTTAAGCGTCCTTGGGCGAGATTAGTATTAGGAGGGGTGACCCCCTGGGAAGTCCTCGTGTTGCACCCCTTTTGTAGTTCAGACTCACCTTTTTGGAGAATTTGTTATTTTTTTTTTGGCAATTTTTTCGATTTTTTGTTGTATGTTACTTGTTGTGAGCAACTGAAATCGCCACACAGAACTTTCATCATCAGCGTGCCGTGATTCTAAGTATGGGACCCACAATCTCTGCATCAGAGGGTCGCCAAAACACGGCGTGCCACGAAACCGGCACTATACGGTCTTTTTTGACCTCGGATAGTGCACACAACGGGCTATGCCCGTTGTTTACGTCGTCTGGCTCTGAGATAGCTTCGCGTGAGCATGCTGTGCTCCCCGTAACTCCAATCGGTTCGAAAGTTACGCGCGTTTGAAGTTCAGAGTCCCCCAACGCCCGCTGTGCCGGCAGCAAGAAAAAAATATTGTGTATAGATTCTTACGGGTGCGATCATACCAGCACTACTGCTCCGGATCCCATCAGAACTCCGTAGCTAAGCGTGCTTGGGCGAGAGTAGTACTAGGATGGGTGACCCCCTGGGAAGTCCTCGTATTGCACCCCTTTTGTAGTTCAGACTCACCTTTTTGGAGAATTTGTTATTTTTTTTTGGCAATTTTTTCGATTTTTTGTTGTATGTTACTCATTGTAAGCAACTGAAATCGCGACACAGAGCTTTCGTCATCAGGGTGCCGTGATTCTGAGTGTGGGACCCACAATATCTGCATCAGAGGGTCGCCGAAACACGGCGGGCCACGAAACCGGCACTCTACGGTCTTTTTTGACCTCCGATAGTGCATACAACGGGCTAGCCCTATTGTTCTTGTGGTCTGGCTCCGAAAGAGATTCGCGTGAGCATGCTGTGCGCCCCGTAACTCCAATCGGTTCGAAAGTTACGCGCGTTTGAAGTTCAGAGTCCCCCACCGCCCGCTGTGCCGGCAGCTATAACAAAATATTGTGAATAGACTCTAACGGGTGCGATCATACCAGCACTAATGCACCGGATCCTATTAGAACTCCGAAGTTAAGCGTCCTTGGGCGAGATTAGTATTAGGAGGGGTGACCCCCTGGGAAGTCCTCGTGTTGCACCCCTTTTGTAGTTCAGACTCACCTTTTTGGAGAATTTGTTATTTTTTTTTTTGGCAATTTTTTCGATTTTTTGTTGTATGTTACTTGTTGTGAGCAACTGAAATCGCCACAAAGAACTTTCATCATCAGCGTGCCGTGATTCTGAGTATGGGACCCACAATCTCTGCATCAGAGGGTCGCCAAAACACGGCGTGCCACGAAACCGGCACTCTACGGTCTTTTTTGACCTCGGATAGTGCACACAACGGGCTATGCCCGTTGTTCAAGTCGTCTGGCTCTGAGATAGCTTCGCGTGAGCATGCTGTGCGCCCCGTAACTCCAATCGGTTCGAAAGTTACACGCGTTTAAAGTTCAGAGTCCCCCACCGCCCGCTGTGCCGGCAGCTATAACAAAATATTGTGAATAGACTCTAACGGGTGCGATCATACTAGCACTAATGCACCGGATCCCATTAGAACTCCGAAGTTAAGCGTCCTTGGGCGAGATTAGTATTAGGAGGGGTGACCCCCTGGGAAGTCCTCGTGTTGCACCCCTTTTGTAGTTCAGACTCACCTTTTTGGAGAATTTGTTATTTTTTTTTTGGCAATTTTTTCGATTTTTTGTTGTATGTTACTTGTTGTGAGCAACTGAAATCGCCACACAGAACTTTCATCATCAGCGTGCCGTGATTCTAAGTATGGGACCCACAATCTCTGCATCAGAGGGTCGCCAAAACACGGCGTGCCACGAAACCGGCACTATACGGTCTTTTTTGACCTCGGATAGTGCACACAACGGGCTATGCCCGTTGTTTACGTCGTCTGGCTCTGAGATAGCTTCGCGTGAGCATGCTGTGCTCCCCGTAACTCCAATCGGTTCGAAAGTTACGCGCGTTTGAAGTTCAGAGTCCCCCAACGCCCGCTGTGCCGGCAGCAAGAAAAAAATATTGTGTATAGATTCTTACGGGTGCGATCATACCAGCACTACTGCTCCGGATCCCATCAGAACTCCGTAGCTAAGCGTGCTTGGGCGAGAGTAGTACTAGGATGGGTGACCCCCTGGGAAGTCCTCGTATTGCACCCCTTTTGTAGTTCAGACTCACCTTTTTGGAGAATTTGTTATTTTTTTTTGGCAATTTTTTCGATTTTTTGTTGTATGTTACTCATTGTAAGCAACTGAAATCGCGACACAGAGCTTTCGTCATCAGGGTGCCGTGATTCTGAGTGTGGGACCCACAATATCTGCATCAGAGGGTCGCCGAAACACGGCGGGCCACGAAACCGGCACTCTACGGTCTTTTTTGACCTCCGATAGTGCATACAACGGGCTAGCCCTATTGTTCTTGTGGTCTGGCTCCGAAAGAGATTCGCGTGAGCATGCTGTGCGCCCCGTAACTCCAATCGGTTCGAAAGTTACGCGCGTTTGAAGTTCAGAGTCCCCCACCGCCCGCTGTGCCGGCAGCTATAACAAAATATTGTGAATAGACTCTAACGGGTGCGATCATACCAGCACTAATGCACCGGATCCCATTAGAACTCCGAAGTTAAGCGTCCTTGGGCGAGATTAGTATTAGGAGGGGTGACCCCCTGGGAAGTCCTCGTGTTGCACCCCTTTTGTAGTTCAGACTCACCTTTTTGGAGAATTTGTTATTTTTTTTTTTGGCAATTTTTTCGATTTTTTGTTGTATGTTACTTGTTGTGAGCAACTGAAATCGCCACAAAGAACTTTCATCATCAGCGTGCCGTGATTCTGAGTATGGGACCCACAATCTCTGCATCAGAGGGTCGCCAAAACACGGCGTGCCACGAAACCGGCACTCTACGGTCTTTTTTGACCTCGGATAGTGCACACAACGGGCTATGCCCGTTGTTCAAGTCGTCTGGCTCTGAGATAGCTTCGCGTGAGCATGCTGTGCGCCCCGTAACTCCAATCGGTTCGAAAGTTACACGCGTTTAAAGTTCAGAGTCCCCCACCGCCCGCTGTGCCGGCAGCTATAACAAAATATTGTGAATAGACTCTAACGGGAGCGATCATACTAGCACTAATGCACCGGATCCCATTAGAACTCCGAAGTTAAGCGTCCTTGGGCGAGATTAGTATTAGGAGGGGTGACCCCCTGGGAAGTCCTCGTGTTGCACCCCTTTTGTAGTTCAGACTCACCTTTTTGGAGAATTTGTTATTTTTTTTTTGGCAATTTTTTCGATTTTTTGTTGTATGTTACTTGTTGTGAGCAACTGAAATCGCCACACAGAACTTTCATCATCAGCGTGCCGTGATTCTAAGTATGGGACCCACAATCTCTGCATCAGAGGGTCGCCAAAACACGGCGTGCCACGAAACCGGCACTATACGGTCTTTTTTGACCTCGGATAGTGCACACAACGGGCTATGCCCGTTGTTTACGTCGTCTGGCTCTGAGATAGCTTCGCGTGAGCATGCTGTGCTCCCCGTAACTCCAATCGGTTCGAAAGTTACGCGCGTTTGAAGTTCAGAGTCCCCCAACGCCCGCTGTGCCGGCAGCAAGAAAAAAATATTGTGTATAGATTCTTACGGGTGCGATCATACCAGCACTACTGCTCCGGATCCCATCAGAACTCCGTAGCTAAGCGTGCTTGGGCGAGAGTAGTACTAGGATGGGTGACCCCCTGGGAAGTCCTCGTATTGCACCCCTTTTGTAGTTCAGACTCACCTTTTTGGAGAATTTGTTATTTTTTTTTGGCAATTTTTTCGATTTTTTGTTGTATGTTACTCATTGTAAGCAACTGAAATCGCGACACAGAGCTTTCGTCATCAGGGTGCCGTGATTCTGAGTGTGGGACCCACAATATCTGCATCAGAGGGTCGCTGAAACACGGCGGGCCACGAAACCGGCACTCTACGGTCTTTTTTGACCTCCGATAGTGCATACAACGGGCTAGCCCTATTGTTCTTGTGGTCTGGCTCCGAAAGAGATTCGCGTGAGCATGCTGTGCGCCCCGTAACTCCAATCGGTTCGAAAGTTACGCGCGTTTGAAGTTCAGAGTCCCCCACCGCCCGCTGTGCCGGCAGCTATAACAAAATATTGTGAATAGACTCTAACGGGTGCGATCATACCAGCACTAATGCACCGGATCCCATTAGAACTCCGAAGTTAAGCGTCCTTGGGCGAGATTAGTATTAGGAGGGGTGACCCCCTGGGAAGTCCTCGTGTTGCACCCCTTTTGTAGTTCAGACTCACCTTTTTGGAGAATTTGTTATTTTTTTTTTTGGCAATTTTTTCGATTTTTTGTTGTATGTTACTTGTTGTGAGCAACTGAAATCGCCACAAAGAACTTTCATCATCAGCGTGCCGTGATTCTGAGTATGGGACCCACAATCTCTGCATCAGAGGGTCGCCAAAACACGGCGTGCCACGAAACCGGCACTCTACGGTCTTTTTTGACCTCGGATAGTGCACACAACGGGCTATGCCCGTTGTTCAAGTCGTCTGGCTCTGAGATAGCTTCGCGTGAGCATGCTGTGCGCCCCGTAACTCCAATCGGTTCGAAAGTTACACGCGTTTAAAGTTCAGAGTCCCCCACCGCCCGCTGTGCCGGCAGCTATAACAAAATATTGTGAATAGACTCTAACGGGTGCGATCATACTAGCACTAATGCACCGGATCCCATTAGAACTCCGAAGTTAAGCGTCCTTGGACGAGATTAGTACTAGGATGGGTGACCCCCTGGGAAGTCCTCGTGTTGCAGCCCTTTTGTAGTTCAGACTCACCTTTTTGGAGAATTTGTTATTTTTTTTTTGGCAATTTTTTCGATTTTTTGTTGTATGTTACTCGTTGTGAGCAACTGAAATCGCGACACAGAACTTTCGTCATCAGCGTGCCGTGATTCTGAGTATGGGACCCACAATATCTGCATCAGAGGGTCCCCGAAACACGGCGGGCCACGAAACCGGCAATCTACGGTCTTTTTTGACCTTAGAAAGTGCACACAACGGGCCAGCCCTGTTGTTCACGTCGTCTGGCTCTGAAAGAGCTTCGCGTGAGCGTGTTGTGCGCCCCATAACTCCAATCGGTTCGAAATTTACGCGCGTTTGAATTTCAGAGTCCCCCACCGACCGCTGTGCCGGCAGCTATAAAAAAATATTGTGAATAGATTCTTACGGGTGCGATCATACCAGCACTAATGCTCCGGATCCCATCAGAACTCCGAAGCTAAGCTTGCTTGGGCGAGAGTAGTACTAGGATGGGTGACCCCCTGGGAAGTCCTCGTGTTGCACCCCTTTTGTAGTTCAGGCTCATCTTTTCGGAGAATTTGTTATTTTTTTTTGGCAATTTTTTCAATTTTTTGCTGTATCCAATCGGTTCAAGCAACATCTCGAAGCTATATATAGAATTAATATAACAAATTCGCAGGTTCTGTTATGGCTAACAATGCCTTTAACCTTTGAATTGTATATCATAAACCATATATCTCTTTTAGATATAAACCACCGTATGAACTATGAGGACCGACGCCATACCAGGCTTAGATAGTTACACTTTTCTGATGTACAAGATCCTTTATTAAGGCGAGTACAGAGCATAGTGAGTGTAATTATCTTTCTATATGAGAGAATAATAGAAGAACATATATAAATTTCACAAAGGTTTCTGAGAAAGAATCAAAGGATTTAGAAAATTTTCATATTTGAAAGAGAGGTTTTATTGATTTTGTACTTGTTCCCTTTACAACATTCGGAGAGCTCCTTTTATAGAGCTCGAAATTACTGTACATAGGGTCTATCTGTACATAAAGGGCCACCTGTTTATTTTACATAGAGGACACGTCTAACTTAGAGATTCAGATTTTTGCATGTAGGACATCTGTCTTGCTTCGTGTCAGTTGGTGTTGATCCTTTTCTGGGTTGCGACACGTGTTGATTCTTTCTTAAGGTGTGTCCTTTGAGTGCTGACGCTTGGATGGGACACGTGTTGGTTCCTGCTTGAGATGTGTTCTTTGAGTGACACATTTTTCCTTTTTTTTTTTTTTTATCTCCTCCTATCAGATAGGAGTATGACATATTTAGAAATTATTTACATGTGGTAAAAAGGTAAATACAGGTAAAAAACAAAGACTAGTCAATCTTTCATATTTGAATCTTCTTTTTCCACGTCGGGTAGTTGGCTAGTGCTTTCTCCTGGTTCTTTTTCCACATCAGGTGGTTGACTAGTACCTTCTCCTGGTTCAAGAGGATCTGTAATATAAGGCCATTCAGGATCAAGGAAGTCGCCATTTGAGGGCCACCATGGATCAAGAAAGTAGGTGGTTGTCAGTCTCGTCTCTGGTTTTGGATTTGGTTGTTCTGAATTTGGGTAGGGTTTCATAACTAGAGAAGTGTAGACCAAATCTTCCATGGCGTCTTCAGCAGTTACTTTATTAACAAAGCAGATGTGTTGATATAGTTCACGTTGCTCAGGTTGGTTGGTGTCAATGGAGCCTTCAAGTGTCTTCCATTTGTAATACATTGGTATGGGTTCAAGTTTCCCACCATTATCATTTGAATAAGGCCTATGGCATATCAGAATCAAGTGTGGATCCACAAATTTTTCAGCAGCTTGAAATTCACGTTGAAGAAATCTTTGCCATTCATCTCTAGGAGCATACCATGATAATAATTGCCATAGAAGAGTGCTATCATTCTCATTGTTGCAGAAGAATGGGAGCATCTTTTCAATACTCATTTCTATAACATGATAATAGAGTGTAGAAAGACACCAAAGATACCAGAAGGAATTTATGGTGAGGAGTGTTCTGGGACAAGTGTAGGCTATCATGAGAAATGGTTTTTGGATATCAAAGCAGGCCAATTCATATGGGAGTTGAATTTCGGTTATATACTGTGAAAGGTATCGGAAAAGATATTGTCTAGCAAATAACCGAATATTACTGACTGTATGAAAAGGTTGGCTTGAAGGTGGAAAAGAGAAATCAGGCTTGACAAGGTGGTTGGGTAATTCTTTAAGATGGAGGTTTTTAGTAGGTAAAAAAGGATTTTTACCTCGTCCTCCTACTATGACGTAGGATCTCTTTTTCACCTTTTTCTTGTTGGTCATAAAAATGACAAGAAGTACCTGAGAAGAAGATATCAGATGGAGTTGAGGTCTTCGGGAAAGATAATCAGGAACAATGTTATCCTTTCCTTTGATATGTTGAACTGTGAAGCTGTATTTTGAAAACCAATCCTTGAGACGGAGAAGTTGTTTTTCTGGTACTCCTTTGTTTTTGAGATCCATGATAGCTGGAAATGAAGTGTTGTCTAGTTGTATGATGAAATCATACCCCACCAGATGAAACTCGAATTTCTTGATTCCATTTTTCACAGCAAGAATTTCTTTATAGATTGCATGATAATGCCTTTCAGAATCTTTGAATTGTCCGCTGGCATGAGTGCAGTATAGCAATTTATCATCAATCTTTTCAAGAAGTATTGCTCCCCAGTGTTCATCACTTGCATCAGTTTGCAAAATCCGTTGCCCACTACCCGGGATTCTCAAGGAGGGTAGAGTCTGACATGCATCTTTGAGTTGCTTGATTGCAGTAGTTTGGGTATCTCCCCAGTCAGGAGCATTCTTCTTTAGGAGTTTTGAGAGTTTGCTCGTATATCTTGAGCAGTTGGGAATGAAATCCTTGATGTAGTTTACTATCCCAAGGAATTGTTGAATCTCTTTGACAGTAAGCTTTTCAGTAGGAAACTTTTGCAACTCCTCAGCAATATGGGGACCAGGCTCATATTGTCCATCAGATATCTTCATGCCCAGAAATGTAATACTGTCTTTTCCAATAATGCCTTTTCTTTCAGATAGCATGACTCCATAATTTTGGACCAATTCCAGAAACTGATTGAGTAGGACAACATGTTCTTCGGTGTTTTTGGAATAGAGTAAGATATCATCAATATAGACCAGGGCAGAATAAAGGATTGGCTCAAATATACGGGTCATAGCTTTTTGGAAAAGAGAGGGGGCAACTTTTAGACCAAATGGAATGACTTTCCATTAGTATTGTGCTGTTGGGATACAGAAAGCAGTTTTATATCTATCTGAAGGTTGAATGCCTATTTGCCAGAATCCAGATTTGAGGTCAAATTTTGAAAAGATTCGGGCTTCAGATAATTGGGCAAAGAGCATTTGTGTTGTGGGTAAGGGAAATTTATCATCTAGAAGATAGAAGTTGAGTATTTTGTAATCAATTACTAACCTCTTCTTTCCCCTGATTTGCTCAGCTCTATTATTAACATAGAATGCTGGACAGGCCCAATTGGATTTGGTTGGTTCAATGAGGCCGAGTGATAAGAGTTGAGAACACTCTTGCTTTGCCAATGCTAACTCCTCTGGATTCATGCCTGGATGTGTGGCTTTGGTAGAATTGATGTCTTCATTTTTCTTGAAGGGGAGCTGGACAAAGAATGCCTCATTTGTCCATAAGGGAGCAGGATGTTGGAACTCAGCATGAGATTCAGCACATAGTTTTCTGAGTTCCTTGGCAGTTTCTTCAAAATTTTCTGGCGTATCCTGTAGAGAGAACAATTTTTGGGATACGGAATAGGGTTGAAATCTTCTTTTGAATCGGACACCATGGGGGAGTATCTGTAACCTTTGAGCTTTGAAGAAGAGATCAAAACCCATTAGAAGATCGTGCCCATGCAGCTTGCTTCCAATGACTTTAATCCATACTGTACATTCGGGAAAAAGTTGTATTCCAATGGGATGTTTGGAGATTAAAGAAGTATGGAAGGTTTGTCCATCTGCTGCAAAAAAGTATTCATGACGTGTCTCCCAGGCATCTTCTGGTAAAATATCTGGATTCAGCATAGTCCTCCTTGCTCCAGTATCCAAGACTCCAATTACCTTGATAGGTTTATCATATTTACTTTGCAAGATTTGTACATCAAGATGTGGTGAAGGAATACCTTCTTCAAGCACCATATTTGAGTGTAGTGCTGGATAAGGTTTCATCATCAGAATTGGAACTGCTTCTTCGGTAGATGCTTCATCTTCAGATGATTCTTGAAGGATGAATGCAGTGTCAGAATCTTGTTCATCTTGTTCAGAGAATAAAGATTCTATATCAGCATCATCAGCATCTATCTCATGATAATGAAAAGCCTGGGAGGCGAGCTTTGAGGCTTTGCTTTCTTTGGTTGGGCAGTTCCTGGCAAAGTGTCCTTCTTTGTTGCAAAGATAACATCTGTTTGTTCTCTTTTTCCTAAATTGCTTCCTTTTGAAGAATCTGTATTTCTTCTTATTTTTCTGCTTTCGATATTTGGCCTTTTTCTTCTTTTTTGATGACGAACAGCTGCATTCTTTGTCAGAGCACTTTATCTCAAGATATGATTTGTCACAAACAGATTTTGGAATCTTGCGCCTTTCTATCATTTCTTTGAAAAGATTCTTCTGTTCACAGAGTTTATCCAAGGCTGCTAAACAAATTTGATGAATTTGACCCATGCTGGTTTGAGAGAGCTCCCTTCGAGTGGCTTGAATCATTCGGGTCATTTCTGGTTATAGCTCTTTCGGCAAAGATGCAAGATATACGTTCTTGAGATTAGGATCATTATATCCATTAAGACAATAGAATCGCTCTGACATTCGCTTAAAATGCCAGTCTAAGTCTTTTTTGGATAATGAACAGCATCTCATCAGAAAACACTCCTGCGAAATTGTTTTAGTGTAGAGAGAAATATCACCAATGAATTCACGATGAATTTCTCCCAACGCTTCTCCAGGGGTGGTTGCATTGAGAATCTGAAGTTGCCGATATTCACCCAAGCTTAGAAACCATTCTCGTAATGTTCCAAGGAATCTTGAGGTAAATTCCTTGAGAACAACTCGAAGATCTG
Source organism: Perilla frutescens (assembly GCA_026008535.1). Taxonomy (NCBI): domain Eukaryota; kingdom Viridiplantae; phylum Streptophyta; class Magnoliopsida; order Lamiales; family Lamiaceae; genus Perilla; species Perilla frutescens. The sequence goes on from BRKX01000019.1 coordinate 40,372,382, forward strand.
CACCATCTTTGTTAAGTTGATTATCTATCCAGGCTGCAAAAGTATGCATCTTCTCTCTCCTTTTCTGTATTGGAACATCATCAAAAGAGAACCATGGTCCGCTTGACTGTTTTGGGAAACGATCATCTTCAGGATGAGATACATATGGATCATCGCCAGCTTCTGGATCTGAATCTACTGAAAGGGGTTCAGGCTCAGTATAGGGCTGAGATTCAGGATCGGCCATCAAGATTTTAGACACGTCTGCGATTCCTTCATCTCCTTCAATGTTGGTAGAGGCATCTGAAAGACTGGATGAGTCATGGAAGATGGAATGATTAGGATAGACCATTAGAGTATCTGCTGGTTGAGTTTCATCATTATCATCATCTGGTACATCAACTTTATGAATAGTCTTCTTTTTGGCCTTCTTGGGAATTTCTAGTGGAATACTAGAAATCATTCCAAAATATTTAGAATATTCAGGAGATTCTGGTGGCGTGATGCTGGAATGAGGATGTGGTAAAAACAGAGAGCGGGCTTTATCTTCATCAATTTTTTGCATCTCCTTCTTGAGTTTTCTTATTTCAGCTTCCTTTTCCATGAATTCTTGGCCATATTGATTTCTTGACATGAGGGCTTGCAATTCTGAGTCCAGTTGCTTTATTCGATGAGATAATCTCTGTTCTGCTCGTCTAAGTTGAACTTCAATGGATTGGACTCTTTCATTTGAATTATGGACTTTGTCAAGAATTCGAGTAACCTTTGAATCAATTGTTTGAAGTGATCGATTTTGAGCTCTGGCATTCATAGTATGCCAGTTTAGAACTTCTTCTCCTTGATTTAAAGGTTTCCTTTGACCGGTTGGCTCCATTGTTGTACTTTGGATGTAAGGTCTTGAAATAATATTATTAGCAAGATCTTCATGTCGAGACAAAGGAGGGAATTCATCATCGTAGATTCTAAACATAAAACATTGAGAAGTAGGAGTTGTATACTTCTCGCCGCTATGATTAGACTTTTTTGGGTAGGAGAGGGCGCCAAAAGCTTCATCATCATCTTCTTCTGGATGGTTAGATGGATATCTACTATAATCATAGTAGAATTCATCATTAAGATAGTCATCCTCTTCTTCTTCAAATTCATCATCGGATGAATCATCTTGACAGTTGCATCTTGGATCGCACATGGATGGATCTGCATCCCAGATGAAATGGCCATTTATCATGCTGGTGTAGACTTCTCTTCCATCAGAAAAGAAGAAAGAGATAGGAATAGGGAATCCGCCGGAGTCCTTCATGATAGGATTTTGAACAGGAGAGATGAGAAGTTGAAATAGCGTCTTGGAACTGGATTCCACCCTGTCAGGTTTAAAGATAGTTTTAACCTTTCCATCTTGTAGTCGTTCAAATTTGAAGTCTGTGGCTTGGATTGGAGCTGCCTCTTGATGCATTGCTTCATAATTGGTGATCCACTCTGCTGGTACTAAACGCTCCAAATCCTTCATATTGATTTGTCTGGGGACTTGCACAATTGTTGGAACTCCAGTGCCGGCTTCTGCCAGGATCATTAGAGCATCCGCCGTCCCTTGATTTTTAAGATCAAGACTATGATTTTGAAGGCGATAGACTATTTGATGATGTAGAGTGGCCATATAGCTATTGGGAGATTGATCAGCACCAGCTATTTGAATTTGAACCTTGAAGGTTGATTCAAGAGAGGCATCTTGTAGGGATAGTGCAAAGTTTGGAAAGAAAGTGACAACAACACTTCCGGCATTTAGAGTAGTAAGCACTGTTCCAATAACAGCATGCTCATAGTGTAGATAACGAGTATCTAGTAGAGCAATTCTTGCTGTAACTGGTAAACCTTTTCTTCCATTGTAGGAAAGAACAAGTCGAACAGCTCCCATGTGAAGATGGGTGTATCCTTCCTTTCTCCAGGCTTCAATATAGTCACGAGGTATTGATAACGTGACATATTGTTCTTGATTAGTGGCAGGAAGGCCACATTGATCCATCTTTGAGGACTGAACATATTCTCGAACTGGTGGATTTTTGGAGGTTACAAGAGAACGAATACTTTTAGTAAGACTTCCATATTTGCGATAGATATTGTAAGGACTGACAAGAGGAGGTACGGTTTGTTCAACTACAGCATCACTAGGTATAGTAGTGAATTCTATGAGGTTTTCTATACTATTGGTATTATGTTTGGGTAACGAAAGAGATGTGGAGTGACTCAAGATCTTTTGAGAGATAGTGGGAAGGTTTTCCATGTTTTGAAGCTTTCTTTCCCAGTCACCACTTGAGATCTCTATATATATTCAAACAATGTTCTCTCACGGATCAAAAGCACAACCTAGCTCTGATACCACAGTGATCGGGAGCCTCAGGATTCATACGCTTTAGGCGGTTCAAGCAACATCTCGAAGCTATATATAGAATTAATATAACAAATTCGCAGGTTCTGTTATGGCTAACAATGCCTTTAACCTTTGAATTGTATATCATAAACCATATATCTCTTTTAGATATAAACCACCGTATGAACTATGAGGACCGACGCCATACCAGGCTTAGATAGTTACACTTTTCTGATGTACAAGATCCTTTATTAAGGCGAGTACAGAGCATAGTGAGTGTAATTATCTTTCTATATGAGAGAATAATCGAAGAACATATATAAATTTCACAAAGGTTTCTGAGAAAGAATCAAAGGATTTAGAACATTTTCATATTTGAAAGGGATGTTTTATTGATTTTGTACTTGTTCCCTTTACAACATACGGAGAGCTCCTTTTATAGAGCTCGGAATTACTGTACATAGGGTCTATCTGTACATAAAGGGCCACCTGTTTATTTTACATAGAGGACACGTCTAACTTAGAGATTCAGATTTTTGCATGTAGGACATCTGTCTTGCTTCGTGTCAGTTGGTGTTGATCCTTTTCTGGGTTGCGACACGTGTTGATTCTTTCTTGAGGTGTGTCCTTTGAGTTGACTAGTACCTTCTCCTGGTTCAAGAGGATCTGTAATATAAGGCCATTCAGGATCAAGGAAGTCGCCATTTGAGGGCCACCATGGATCAAGAAAGTAGGTGGTTGTCAATCTGGTCTCTGGTTTTGGATTTGGTTGTTCTGAATTTGGGTAGGGTTTCATAACTAGAGAAGTGTAGACCAAATCTTCCATGGCGTCCTCAGCAGTTACTTTATTAACAAAGCAGATGTGTTGATATAGTTCACGTTGCTCAGGTTGGTTGGTGTCAATGGAGCCTTCAAGTGTCTTCCATTTGTAATACATTGGTATGGGTTCAAGTTTCCCACCATTATCATTTGAATAAGGCCTATGGCATATAAGAATCAAGTGTGGATCCACAAATTTTTCAGCAGCTTGAAATTCACGTTGAAGAAATCTTTGCCATTCATCTCTAGGAGCATACCATGATAATAATTGCCATAGAAGAGTGCTATCATTCTCATTGTTGCAGAAGAATGGGAGCATCTTTTCAATACTCATTTCTATAACATGATAATAGAGTGTAGAAAGACACCAAAGATACCAGAAGGAATTTATGGTGAGGAGTGTTCTGGGACAAGTGTAGGCTATCATGAGAAATGGTTTTTGGATATCAAAGCAGGCCAATTCATATGGGAGTTGAATTTCGGTTATATACTGTGAAAGGTATCGGAAAAGATATTGTCTAGCAAATAACCGAATATTACTGACTGTATGAAAAGGTTGGCTTGAAGGTGGAAAAGAGAAATCAGGCTTGACAAGGTGGTTGGGTAATTCTTTAAGATGGAGGTTTTTAGTAGGTAAAAAAGGATTTTTACCTCGTCCTCCTACTATGACGTAGGATCTCTTTTTCACCTTTTTCTTGTTGGTCATAAAAATGACAGGAAGTACCTAAGAAGAAGATATCAGATGGAGTTGAGGTCTTCGGGAAAGATAATCAGGAACAATGTTATCCTTTCCTTTGATATGTTGAACTGTGAAGCTGTATTTTGAAAACCAATCCTTGAGACGGAGAAGTTGTTTTTCCGGTACTCCTTTGTTTTTGAGATCCATGATAGCTGGAAATGAAGTGTTGTCTAGTTGTATGATGAAATCATACCCCACCAGATGAAACTCGAATTTCTTGATTCCATTTTTCACAGCAAGAATTTCTTTATAGATTGCATGATAATGCCTTTCAGAATCTTTGAATTGTCCGCTGGCATGAGTGCAGTATAGCAATTTATCATCAATCTTTTCAAGAAGTATTGCTCCCCAGTGTTCATCACTTGCATCAGTTTGCAAAATCCGTTGCCCACTACCCGGGATTCTCAAAGAGGGTAGAGTCTGACATTCATCTTTGAGTTGCTTGATTGCAGTAGTTTGGGCATCTCCCCAGTCAGGAGCATTCTTCTTTAGGAGTTTTGAGAGTTTGCTCGTATATCTTGAGCAGTTGGGAATGAAATCCTTGATGTAGTTTACTATCCCAAGGAATTGTTGAATCTCTTTGACAGTAAGCTTTTCAGTAGGAAACTTTTGCAACTCCTCAGCAATATGGGGACCAGGCTCATATTGTCCATCAGATATCTTCATGCCTAGAAATGTAATACTGTCTTTTCCAATAATGCCTTTTCTTTCAGATAGCATGACTCCATAATTTTGGACCAATTCCAGAAACTGATTGAGTAGGACAACATGTTCTTCGGTGTTTTTGGAATAGAGTAAGATATCATCAATATAGACCAGGGCAGAATAAAGGATTGGCTCAAATATATGGGTCATAGCTTTTTGGAAAAGAGAGGGGGCAACTTTTAGACCAAATGGAATGACTTTCCATTGGTATTGTGCTGTTGGGATACAGAAAGCAGTTTTATATCTATCTGAAGGATGAATGCCTATTTGCCAGAATCCAGATTTGAGGTCAAATTTTGAAAAGATTCGGGCTTCAGATAATTGGGCAAAGAGCATTTGTGTTCTGGGTAAGGGAAATTTATCATCTAGAAGATAGAAGTTGAGTATTTTGTAATCAATTACTAACCTCTTCTTTTCCCTGATTTGCTCAGCTCTATTATTAACATAGAATACTGGACAGGCCCAATTGGATTTGGTTGGTTCAATGAGGCCGAGTGATAAGAGTTGAGAACACTCTTGCTTTGCCAATGCTAACTCCTCTGGATTCATGCCTGGATGTGTGGCTTTGGTAGAATTGATGTCTTCATTTTTCTTGAAGGGGAGCTGGACAAAGAATGCCTCATTTGTCTATAAGGGAGCAGGATATTGGAACTCAGCATGAGATTCAGCACATAGTTTTCTGAGTTCCTTGGCAGTTTCTTCAAAATTTTCTGGCGTATCCTGTAGAGAGAATAATTTTTGGGATACGGAATAGGGTTGAAATCTTCTTTTGAATCGGACACCATGGGGGAGTATCTGTAACCTTTGAGCTTTGAAGAAGAGATCAAAACCCATTAGAAAATCGTGCCCATGCAGCTTGCTTCCAATGACTTTAATCCATACTGTACATTCGGGAAAAAGTTGTATTCCAATGGGATGTTTGGAGATTAAAGAAGTATTGAAGGTTTATCCATCTGCTGCAAAAAAGTATTCATGACGTGTCTCCCAGGCATCTTCTGGTAAAATATCTGGATTCAGCATAGTCCTCCTTGCTCCAGTATCCAAGACTCCAATTACCTTGATAGGTTTATCATATTTACTTTGCAAGATTTGTACATCAAGATGTGGTGAAGGAATACCTTCTTCAAGCACCATATTTGAGTGTAGTGCTGGATAAGGTTTCATCATCAGAATTGGAACTGCTTCTTCGGTAGATGCTTCATCTTCAGATGATTCTTGAAGGATGAATGCAGTGTCAGAATCTTGTTCATCTTGTTCAGAGAATAAAGATTCTATATCAGCATCATCAGCATCTATCTCATGATAATGAAAAGCCTGGGAGGCGAGCTTGGAGGCTTTGCTTTCTTTGGTTGGGCAGTTCCTGGCAAAGTGTCCTTCTTTGTTGCAAAGATAACATCTGTTTGTTCTCTTTTTCCTAAATTGCTTCCTTTTGAAGAATCTGTATTTCTTCTTATTTTTCTGCTTTCGATATTTGGCCTTTTTCTTCTTTTTTGATGACGAACAGCTGCATTCTTTGTCAGAGCACTTTATCTCAAGATATGATTTGTCACAAACAGATTTTGGAATCTTGCGCCTTTCTATCATTTCTTTGAAAAGATTCTTCTGTTCACAGAGTTTATCCAAGGCTGCTAAACAAATTTGATGAATTTGACCCATGCTGGTTTGAGAGAGCTCCCTTCGAGTGGCTTGAATCATTCGGGTCATTTCTGGTTATAGCTCTTTCGGCAAAGATGCAAGATATACGTTCTTGAGATTAGGATCATTATATCCATTAAGACAATAGAATCGCTCTGACATTCGCTTAAAATGCCAGTCCAAGTCTTTTTTGGATAATGAACAGCATCTCATCAGAAAACACTCCTGCGAAATTGTTTTAGTGTAGAGAGAAATATCACCAATGAATTCACGATGAATTTCTCCCAACGCTTCTCCAGGGGTGGTTGCATTGAGAATCTGAAGTTGCCGATATTCACCCAAGCTTAGAAACCATTCTCGTAATGTTCCAAGGAATCTTGAGGTAAATTCCTTGAGAACAACTCGAAGATCTGCACCATCTTTGTTAAGTTGATTATCTATCTAGGCTGCAAAAGTATGCATCTTCTCTCTCCTTTTCTGTATTGGAACATCATCAAAAGAGAACCATGGTCCGCTTGACTGTTTTGGGAAACGATCATCTTCAGGATGAGATACATATGGATCATCGCCAGCTTCTGGATCTGAATCTACTGAAAGGGGTTCAGGCTCAGTATAGGGCTGAGATTCAGGATCGGCCATCAAGATTTTAGACACGTCTGCGATTCCTTCATCTCCTTCAATGTTGGTAGAGGCATCTGAAAGACTGGATGAGTCATGGAAGATGGAATGATTAGGATAGACCATTAGAGTATCTGCTGGTTGAGTTTCATCATTATCATCATCTGGTACATCAACTTTATGAATAGTCTTCTTTTTGGCCTTCTTGGGAATTTCTAGTGGAATACTAGAAATCATTCCAAAATATTTAGAATATTCAGGAGATTCTGGTGGCGTGATGCTGGAATGAGGATGTGGTAAAAACAGAGAGCGGGCTTTATCTTCATCAATTTTTTGCATCTCCTTCTTGAGTTTTCTTATTTCAGCTTCCTTTTCCATGAATTCTTGGCCATATTGATTTCTTGACATGAGGGCTTGCAATTCTGAGTCCAGTTGCTTTATTCGATGAGATAATCTCTGTTCTGCTCATCTAAGTTGAACTTCAATGGATTGGACTCTTTCATTTGAATTATGGACTTTGTCAAGAATTCGAGTAACCTTTGAATCAATTGTTTGAAGTGATCGATTTTGAGCTCTGGCATTCATAGTATGCCAGTTTAGAACTTCTTCTCCTTGATTTAAAGGTTTCCTTTGACCGGTTGGCTCCATTGTTGTACTTTGGATGTAAGGTCTTGAAATAATATTATTAGCAAGATCTTCATGTCGAGACAAAGGAGGGAATTCATCATCGTAGATTCTAAACATAAAACATTGAGAAGTAGGAGTTGTATACTTCTCGCCGCTATGATTAGACTTTTTTGGGTAGGAGAGGGCGCCAAAAGCTTCATCATCATCTTCTTCTGGATGGTTAGATGGATATCTACTATAATCATAGTAGAATTCATCATTAAGATAGTCATCCTCTTCTTCTTCAAATTCATCATCGGATGAATCATCTTGACAGTTGCATCTTGGATCGCACATGGATGGATCTGCATCCCAGATGAAATGGCCATTTATCATGCTGGTGTAGACTTCTCTTCCATCAGAAAAGAAGAAAGAGATAGGAATAGGGAATCCGCCGGAGTCCTTCATGATAGGATTTTGAACAGGAGAGATGAGAAGTTGAAATAGCGTCTTGGAACTGGATTCCACCCTGTCAGGTTTAAAGATAGTTTTAACCTTTCCATCTTGTAGTCGTTCAAATTTGAAGTCTGTGGCTTGGATTGGAGCTGCCTCTTGATGCATTGCTTCATAATTGGTGATCCACTCTGCTGGTACTAAACGCTCCAAATCCTTCATATTGATTTGTCTGGGGACTTGCACAATTGTTGGAACTCCAGTGCCGGCTTCTGCCAGGATCATTAGAGCATCCGCCGTCCCTTGATTTTTAAGATCAAGACTATGATTTTGAAGGTGATAGACTATTTGATGATGTAGAGTGGCCATATAGCTATTGGGAGATTGATCAGCACCAGCTATTTGAATTTGAACCTTGAAGGTTGATTCAAGAGAGGCATCTTGTAGGGATAGTGCAAAGTTTGGAAAGAAAGTGACAACAACACTTCCGGCATTTAGAGTAGTAAGCACTGTTCCAATAACAGCATGCTCATAGTGTAGATAACGAGTATCTAGTAGAGCAATTCTTGCTGTAACTGGTAAACCTTTTCTTCCATTGTAGGAAAGAACAAGTCGAACAGCTCCCATGTGAAGATGGGTGTATCCTTCCTTTCTCCAGGCTTCAATATAGTCACGAGGTATTGATAACGTGACATATTGTTCTTGATTAGTGGCAGGAAGGCCACATTGATCCATCTTTGAGGACTGAACATATTCTCGAACTGGTGGATTTTTGGAGGTTACAGGAGAACGAATACTTTTAGTAAGACTTCCATATTTGCGATAGATATTGTAAGGACTGACAAGAGGAGGTACGGTTTGTTCAACTACAGCATCACTAGGTATAGTAGTGAATTCTATGAGGTTTTCTATACTATTGGTATTATGTTTGGGTAACGAAAGAGATGTGGAGTGACTCAAGATCTTTTGAGAGATAGTGGGAAGGTTTTCCATGTTTTGAAGCTTTCTTTCCCAGTCACCACTTGAGATCTCTATATATATTCAAACAATATTCTCCCGCGGATCAAAAGCACAACCTGGCTCTGATACCACAGTGATCGGGAGCCTCAGGATTCATACGCTTTAGGCGGTTCAAGCAACATCTCGAAGCTATATATAGAATTAATATAACAAATTCGCAGGTTCTGTTATGGCTAACAATGCCTTTAACCTTTGAATTGTATATCATAAACCATATATCTCTTTTAGATATAAACCACCGTATGAACTATGAGGACCGACGCCATACCAGGCTTAGATAGTTACACTTTTCTGATGTACAAGATCCTTTATTAAGGCGAGTACAGAGCATAGTGAGTGTAATTATCTTTCTATATGAGAGAATAATCGAAGAACATATATAAATTTCACAAAGGTTTCTGAGAAAGAATCAAAGGATTTAGAACATTTTCATATTTGAAAGGAAGGTTTTATTGATTTTGTACTTGTTCCCTTTACAACATTCGGAGAGCTCCTTTTATAGAGCTCGGAATTACTGTACATAGGGTCTATCTGTACATAAAGGGCCACCTGTTTATTTTACATAGAGGACACGTCTAACTTAGAGATTCAGATTTTTGCATGTAGGACATCTGTCTTGCTTCGTGTCATTTGGTGTTGATCCTTTTCTAGGTTGTGACACGTGTTGATTCTTTCTTGAGGTGTGTCCTTTGAGTGCTGACGCTTGGATGGGACACGTGTTGGTTCCTGCTTGAGATGTGTTCTTTGAGTGACACGGCGGGCCACAAAACCGGCACTCTACGGTCTTTTTTGACCTCCGATAGTGAACACAACGGGCTAGCGCTATTGTTCACGTGGTCTGGCTCCGAAAGAGATTCGCGTGAGCATGCTGTGCGTCCCGTAACTCCAATCGGTTCGAAAGTTACGCGGGTTTCAAGTTCAGAGTCCCCCACCGCCCGCTGTGCCGGCAGCTATAACAAAATATTGTGAATAGACTCTAACGGGTGCGATCATACCAGCACTAATGCACCGGATCCCATCAGAACTCCGAAGTTAAGCGTGCTTGGGGGAGAGTTGTACTAGGATAGGTGACCCCCTGGGAAGTCCTCGTGTTGCACCACTTTTGTAGTTCAGAATCATCTTTTCGAAGAATTTCTTTTTTTTTTTTGCAATTTTTTCGATTTTTTACTGTATGTTACTCGTTGTGAGCAACTGAAATCGCGACACAGAGCTTTCGTCATCAGTGTGCCGTGATTCTGAGTGTAGGTCCCACAATCTCTGCATCAGAGGGTCGCCGAAACACGGCGGGCCACGAAACCGGCACTCTATGGTCTTTTTTGACCTCGGATAGTGCACCCAACGGGCTAGCCCTATTGTTCATGTGGTCTGGCTCCGAAAGAGATTCGCATGAGCATGCTGTGCGCCCCGTAACTCCAATCGGTTCGAAAGTTACGCGCGTTTGAAGTTCAGAGTCCCCCACCGCCCGCGGTGCCGGCAGCTATAACAAAATATTGTGAATAGACTCTAACGGGTGCGATCATACCAGCACTAATGCACCGGATCCCATTAGAACTCCGAAGTTAAGCGTCCTTGACCAAGATTAGTACTAGGATGGGTGACTCCCTGGGAAGTCCTGGTGTTGCACCACTTTTGTAGTTCAGACTCACCTTTTTAGAGAATTTGTTATTTTTTTTTGGCAATTTTTTCGATTTTTTGTTATATGTTACTTGTAGTGAGCAACTGAAATCGTGACACAGAACTTTCGTCATCAGCGTGCCGTGATTCTGAGTATGGGACCCACAATCTCTGCATCAGAGGGTCGCCGAAACACGGCGGGCCACGAAACCGGCACTCTATGGTCTTCTTTGACCTCAGAAACTGCACACAACGGGCCAGCCCTGTTGTTCATGTCGTCTGGCTCTGAAAGAGCTTCGCGTGAGCGTGCTGTGCGCCCCGTAACTCCAATCGGTTCGAAATTTACGCGCGTTTGAAGTTCAGAGTCCCCACCGCCCGCTGTGCCGGTAGCTATAATGAAATATTGTGAATAGACTCTAATGGGTGCGAGCATACCAGCACTAATGCACCGGATCCCATTAGAACTCCGAAGTTAAGCGTCCTTCGGCAAGATTAGTACTAGGATGGGTGACCCCCTGGGAAGTCCTCGTGTTGCACCACTTTTGTAGTTCAGACTCACCTTTTTGGAGAATTTGTTATTTTTTTTTTGCAATTTTTTCGATTTTTTGTTGTATGTTACTTGTTGTCATCAACTGAAATCGTGACACAGAACTTTCGTCATCAGCGTGCCGTGATTCTGAGTATGAGACCCACAATCTCTGCATCAGAGGGTCGCCGAAACACGGCGGGCCACGAAACCGGCAATCTACGGTCTTTTTTGACCTCAGATAGTGCACACAACGGGCCAGCCCTGTTATTCACGTCGTCTGGCTCTGAAAGAGCTTCGCGTGAGCGTGCTGTGCGCCCCGTAACTCCAATCGGTTCGAAATTTACGCGCGTTTGAAGTTCAGAGTCCCCACCGCCCGCTGTGCCGGTAGCTATAATGAAATATTGTGAATAGACTCTAACGGGTGCGATCATACCAGCACTAATGCACCGGATCCCATCAGAACTCCGAAGTTAAGCATGCTTGGGCGAGAGTAGTACTAGGATAGGTGACCCCCTGGGAAGTCTTCGTGTTGCACCCCTTTTGTAGTTCAGAATCATCTTTTCGAAGAATTTGTTTTTTTTTTGGCAATTTTTTCGATTTTTTACTGTATGTTACTCATTGTGAGCAACTGAAATCGTGACATAGAGCTTTTGTCATCAGCGTGCCGTGATTCTGAGTGTGGGACCCACAATATCTGCATCAGAGGGTCGCCGAAACACGGCGGGCCACGAAACCGGCACTCTACGGTCTTTTTTGAACTCAGATAGTGCACACAGCGGGCTAGCCGTGTTATTCACGTCGTCTGGCTCTGAAAGAGCTTCGCGTGAGCATGCTGTGCGCCCCGTAACTCCAATCGGTTCGAAATTTACGCGCGTTTGAAGTTCAGAGTCCCCACTGCCCACTGTGCCGGTAGCTATAATGAAATATTGTGAATAGACTCTAACGGGTGCGATCATACCAGCACTAATGCACCGGATCCCATCAGAACTCCGAAGTTAAGTATGCTTGGGCGAGAGTAGTACTAGGATAGGTGACCCCCTGGGAAGTCTTCGTGTTGCACCCTTTTTGTAGTTCAGAATCATCTTTTCGAAGAATTTGTTTTTTTCTTTTGGCAATTTTTTCGATTTTTTACTGTATGTTACTCATTGTGAGCAACTGAAATCGCGACATAGAGCTTTTGTCATCAGCGTGCCGTGATTCTGAGTGTGGGACCCACAATATCTGCATCAGAGGGTCGCCGAAACACGGCGGGCCACGAAACCGGCACTCTACGGTCTTTTTTGAACTCAGATAGTGCACACAGCGGGCTAGCCGTGTTATTCACGTCGTCTGGCTCTGAAAGAGCTTCGCGTGAGCGTGCTGTGCGCCCCGTAACTCCAATCGGTTCGAAATTTACGCGCGTTTGAAGTTCAGAGTCCCCACCGCCCACTGTGCCGGTAGCTATAATGAAATATTGTGAATAGACTCTAACGGGTGCGATCATACCAGCACTAATGCACCGGATCCCATCAGAACTCCGAAGTTAAGCATGCTTAGACGAGAGTAGTACTAGGATAGGTGACCCCCTGGGAAGTCCTCTTGTTGCACCCCTTTTGTAGTTCAGAATCATCTTTTCGAAGAATTTGTTTTTTTTTTGGCAATTTTTTCGATTTTTTACTGTATGTTACTCAATGTGAGCAACTAAAATCGCGACACAGAGCTTTTGTCATCAGCGTGCCGTGATTCTGAGTGTGGGACCCACAATATCTGCATCAGAGGGTCGCCGAAACACGGCGGGCCACGACACCGGCACTCTACGGTCTTTTTTGAACTCAGATAGTGCACACAACGGGCTAGCCCTGTTATTCACGTCGTCTGGCTCTGAAAGAGCTTCGCGTGAGCGTGCTGTGCGCCCCGTAACTCCAATCGGTTCGAAATTTACGCGCCTTTGAAGTTCAGAGTCCCCACCGCCCGCTGTGCCGGTAGCTATAATGAAATATTGTGAATAGACTCTAACGGGTGCGATCATACCAGCACTAATGCACCGGATCCCATCAGAACTCCGAAGTTAAGCATGCTTGGGCGAGAGTAGTACTAGGATGGGTGACCCCCTGGGAAGTCCTCGTGTTGCACCCCTTTTGTAGTTCAGGCTCATCTTTTCGGAGAATTTGTTATTTTTTTTTGGCAATTTTTTCGATTTTTTACTGTATGTTACTCATTGTGAGCAACTGAAATCGCGACACAGAGCTTTCGTCATCAGCGTGCCGTGATTCTGAGTGTGGGACCCACAATATCTGCATCAAAGGGTCGCCGAAACACGGCGGGCCACGAAACTGGCACTCTACGGTCTTTTTTGAACTCAGATAGTGCACACAACGGGCTAGCCCTATTGGTCACGTGGTCTGGCTCTGAAAGAGATTCGTGTGAGCATGCTGTGCGCCCCGTAACTCCAATCGGTTCGAAAGTTACGCGCGTTTGAAGTTCAGAGTCCCCCACCGCCCGCTGTGCCGGCAGCTATAACAAAATATTGTGAATAGACTCTAACTGGTGCGATCATACCAGCACTAATGCACCGGATCCCATTAGAACTCCGAAGTTAAGCGTTCTTGGGAGAGAGTAGTACTAGGATGGGTGACCCCCTGGGAAGTCCTCGTGTTGCACCCCTTTTGTAGTTCAGACTCACCTTTTCGGAGAATTTGTTATTTTTTTTTTGGCAATTTTTTCGATTTTTTGTTGTATGTTACTTGTTGTGAGCAACTGAAATCGTGACACAGAACTTTTGTCATCAGCGTGCCGTGATTCTGAGTATGAGACCCACAATCTCTGCATCAGAGGGTCGCCGAAACACGGCGGGCCACGAAACCGGCAATCTACGGTCTTTTTTGACCTCAGAAAGTGCACACAATGGGCCAGCCCTGTTATTCACGTCGTCTGGCTCTGAAAGAGCTTCGCGTAAGCGTGCTGTGCGCCCCGTAAGTCCAATCGGTTCGAAATTTACGCGCGTTTGAAGTTCAGAGTCCCCACCGCCCGCTGTGCCGGTAGCTATAATGAAATATTGTGAATAGACTCTAACTGGTGCGATCATACCAGAACTAATGCACCGGATCCCATTAGAACTCCGAAGTTAAGCATTCTTGGGCGAGAGTAGTACTAGGATGGGTGACCCCCTGGGAAGTCCTCGTGTTGCACCCCTTTTGTAGTTCAGACTCACCTTTTCGGAGAATTTGTTATTTTTTTTTTGGCAATTTTTTCGATTTTTTGTTGTATGTTACTTGTTGTGAGCAACTGAAATCGTGACACAGAACTTTCGTCATCAGCGTGCCGTGATTCTGAGTATGAGACCCACAATCTCTGCATCAGAGGGTCGCCGAAACACGGCGGGCCACGAAACCGGCAATCTACGGTCTTTTTTGACCTCAGAAAGTGCACACAACGGGCCAGCCCTGTTATTCACGTCGTCTGGCTCTGAAAGAGCTTCGCGTGAGCGTGCTGTGCGCCCCGTAACTCCAATCGGTTCGAAATTTACGCGCGTTTGAAATTCAGAGTCCCCACCGCCCGCTGTGCCGGTAGCTATAATGAAATATTGTGAATGGACTCTAACGGGTGCGATCATACCAGCACTAATGCACCGGATCCCATCAGAACTCCGAAGTTAAGCATGCTTGGGCGAGAGTAGTACTAGGATAGGTGACCCCCTGGGAAGTCATCGTGTTGCACCCCTTTTGTAGTTCAGAATCATATTTTCGAAGATTTTGTTTTTTTTTTTTGCAATTTTTTCGATTTTTTACTATATGTTACTCGTTGTGAGCAACTGAAATCGCGACACAGAGCTTTCGTCATCAGCGTGCCGTGATTCTGAGTGTGGGTCCCACAATCTCTGCATCAGAGGGTCGCCGAAACACGGCGGGCCATGAAACCGGCACTCTACGGTCTTTTTTGAACTCAGATAGTGCACACAACGGGCTAGCCCTATTGGTCACGTGGTCTGGCTCCGAAAGAGATTCGCGTGAGCATGCTGTGCGCCCCGTAACTCCAATCGGTTCGAAAGTTACGCGCGTTTGAAGTTCAGAGTCCCCCACCGCCCGCTGTGCCGGCAGCTATAACAAAATATTGTGAATAGACTCTAACTGGTGCGATCATACCAGCACTAATGCACCGGATCCCATTAGAACTCCGAAGTTAAGTGTTCTTGGGCGAGAGTAGTACTAGGATGGGTGACCCCCTGGGAAGTCCTCGTGTTGCACCCCTTTTGTAGTTCAGACTCACCTTTTCGGAGAATTTTTTATTTTTTTTTTGGAATTTTTTTCGATTTTTTGTTGTATGTTACTTGTTGTGAGCAACTGAAATCGTGACACAGAACTTTCGTCATCAGCGTGCCGTGATTCTGAGTATGAGACCCACAATCTCTGCATCAGAGGGTCGCCGAAACACGGCGGGCCACGAAAACGGCAACATACGGTCTTTTTTGACCTCAGAAAGTGCACACAACGGGACAGCCCTGTTATTCACGTCGTCTGGCTCTGAAAGAGCTTCGCGTGAGCGTGCTGTGCGCCCCGTAAGTCCAATCGGTTCGAAATTTACGCGCGTTTGAAGTTCAGAGTCCCCCACCGCCCGCTGTGCCGGCAGCTATAACAAAATATTGTGAATAGACTCTAACTGGTGCGATCATACCAGCACTAATGCACCGGATCCCATTAGAACTCCGAAGTTAAGTGTTCTTGGGCGAGAGTAGTACTAGGATGGGTGACCCCCTGGGAAGTCCTCGTGTTGCACCCCTTTTGTAGTTCAGACTCACCTTTTCGGAGAATTTTTTATTTTTTTTTTGGAAATTTTTTCGATTTTTTGTTGTATGTTACTTGTTGTGAGCAACTGAAATCGTGACACAGAACTTTCGTCATCAGCGTGCCGTGATTCTGAGTATGAGACCCACAATCTCTGCATCAGAGGGTCGCCGAAACACGGCGGGCCACGAAACCGGCAATCTACGGTCTTTTTTGACCTCAGAAAGTGCACACAACGGGCCAGCTCTGTTATTCACGTCGTCTGGCTCTGAAAGAGCTTCGCGTGAGCGTGCTGTGCGCCCCGTAAGTCCAATCGGTTCGAAATTTACGCGCGTTTGAAGTTCAGAGTCCCCCACCGCCCGCTGTGCCGGCAGCTATAACAAAATATTGTGAATAGACTCTAACTGGTGCGATCATACCAGCACTAATGCACCGGATCCCATTAGAACTCCGAAGTTAAGCGTTCTTGGGAGAGAGTAGTACTAGGATGGGTGACCCCCTGGGAAGTCCTCGTGTTGCACCCCTTTTGTAGTTCAGACTCACCTTTTCGGAGAATTTGTTATTTTTTTTTTGGCAATTTTTTCGATTTTTTGTTGTATGTTACTTGTTGTGAGCAACTGAAATCGTGACACAGAACTTTTGTCATCAGTGTGCCGTGATTCTGAGTATGAGACCCACAATCTCTGCATCAGAGGGTCGCCGAAACACGGCGGGCCACGAAACCGGCAATCTACGGTCTTTTTTGACCTCAGAAAGTGCACACAATGGGCCAGCCCTGTTATTCACGTCGTCTGGCTCTGAAAGAGCTTCGCGTAAGCGTGCTGTGCGCCCCGTAAGTCCAATCGGTTCGAAATTTACGCGCGTTTGAAGTTCAGAGTCCCCACCGCCCGCTGTGCCGGTAGCTATAATGAAATATTGTGAATAGACTCTAACTGGTGCGATCATACCAGAACTAATGCACCGGATCCCATTAGAACTCCGAAGTTAAGCATTCTTGGGCGAGAGTAGTACTAGGATGGGTGACCCCCTGGGAAGTCCTCGTGTTGCACCCCTTTTGTAGGTCAGACTCACCTTTTCGGAGAATTTGTTATTTTTTTTTTGGCAATTTTTTCGATTTTTTGTTGTATGTTACTTGTTGTGAGCAACTGAAATCGTGACACAGAACTTTCGTCATCAGCGTGCCGTGATTCTGAGTATGAGACCCACAATCTCTGCATCTGAGGGTCGCCGAAACACGGCGGGCCACGAAACCGGCAATCTACAGTCTTTTTTGACCTCAGAAAGTGCACACAACGGGCCAGTCCTGTTATTCACGTCGTCTGGCTCTGAAAGAGCTTCGCGTGAGCGTGCTGTGCGCCCCGTAACTACAATCGGTTCGAAATTTACGCGCGTTTGAAGTTCAGAGTCCCCACCGCCCGCTGTGCCGGCAGCTATAACAAAATATTGTGAATAGACTCTAACTGGTGCGATCATACCAGCACTAATGCACCGGATCCCATTAGAACTCCGAAGTTAAGCGTTCTTGGGCGAGAGTAGTACTAGGATGGGTGACCCCCTGGGAAGTCCTCGTGTTGCACCCCTTTTGTAGTTCAGACTCACCTTTTCGGAGAATTTGTTATTTTTTTTTTGGCAATTTTTTCGATTTTTTGTTGTATGTTACTTGTTGTGAGCAACTGAAATCGTGACACAGAACTTTCGTCATCAGCGTGCCGTGATTCTGAGTATGAGACCCACAATCTCTGCATCAGAGGGTCGCCGAAACACGGCGGGCCACGAAACCGGCAATCTACGGTCTTTTTTGACCTCAGAAAGTGCACACAACGGGCCAGCCCTGTTATTCACGTCGTCTGGCTCTGAAAGAGCTTCGCGTGAGCGTGCTGTGCGCCCCGTAACTCCAATCGGTTCGAAATTTACGCGCGTTTGAAATTCAGAGTCCCCACCGCCCGCTGTGCCGGTAGCTATAATGAAATATTGTGAATGGACTCTAACGGGTGCGATCATACCAGCACTAATGCACCGGATCCCATCAGAACTCCGAAGTTAAGCATGCTTGGGCGAGAGTAGTACTAGGATAGGTGACCCCCTGGGAAGTCCTCGTGTTGCACCCCTTTTGTAGTTCAGAATCATATTTTCGAAGATTTTGTTTTTTTTTTTTTGCAATTTTTTCGATTTTTTACTATATGTTACTCGTTGTGAGCAACTGAAATCGCGACACAGAGCTTTAGTCATCAGCGTGCCGTGATTCTGAGTGTGGGTCCCACAATCTCTTCATCAGAGGGTCGCCGAAACACGGCGGGCCATGAAACCGGCACTCTACGGTCTTTTTTGAACTCAGATAGTGCACACAACGGGCTAGCCCTATTGGTCACGTGGTCTGGCTCCGAAAGAGATTCGCGTGAGCATGCTGTGCGCCCCGTAACTCCAATCGGTTCGAAAGTTACGCGCGTTTGAAGTTCAGAGTCCCCCACCGCCCGCTGTGCCGGCAGCTATAACAAAATATTGTGAATAGACTCTAACTGGTGCGATCATACCAGCACTAATGCACCGGATCCCATTAGAACTCCGAAGTTAAGTGTTCTTGGGCGAGAGTAGTACTAGGATGGGTGACCCCCTGGGAAGTCCTCGTGTTGCACCCCTTTTGTAGTTCAGACTCACCTTTTCGGAGAATTTTTTATTTTTTTTTTCGAAATTTTTTCGATTTTTTGTTGTATGTTACTTGTTGTGAGCAACTGAAATCGTGACACAGAACTTTCGTCATCAGCGTGCCGTGATTCTGAGTATGAGACCCACAATCTCTGCATCAGAGGGTCGCCGAAACACGGCGGGCCACGAAACCGGCAATCTACGGTCTTTTTTGACCTCAGAAAGTGCACACAACGGGCCAGCCCTGTTATTCACATCGTCTGGCTCTGAAAGAGCTTCGCGTGAGCGTGCTGTGCGCCCCGTAAGTCCAATCGGTTCGAAATTTACGCGCGTTTGAAGTTCAGAGTCCCCCACCGCCCGCTGTGCCGGCAGCTATAACAAAATATTGTGAATAGACTCTAACTGGTGCGATCATACCAGCACTAATGCACCGGATCCCATTAGAACTCCGAAGTTAAGCGTTCTTGGGCGAGAGTAGTACTAGGATGGGTGACCCCCTGGGAAGTCCTCGTGTTGCACCCCTTTTGTAGTTCAGACTCACCTTTTCGGAGAATTTGTTATTTTTTTTTTGGCAATTTTTTTCGATTTTTTGTTGTATGTTACTTGTTGTGAGCAACTGAAATCGTGACGCAGAACTTTTGTCATCAGCGTGCCGTGATTCTGAGTATGAGACCCACAATCTCTGCATCAGAGGGTCGCCGAAACACGGCGGGCCATGAAACCGGCACTCTACGGTCTTTTTTGAACTCAGATAGTGCACACAACGGGCTAGCCCTATTGGTCACGTGGTCTGGCTCCGAAAGAGATTCGCGTGAGCATGCTGTGCGCCCCGTAACTCCAATCGGTTCGAAAGTTACGCGCGTTTGAAGTTCAGAGTCCCCCACCGCCCGCTGTGCCGGCAGCTATAACAAAATATTGTGAATAGACTCTAACTGGTGCGATCATACCAGCACTAATGCACCGGATCCCATTAGAACTCCGAAGTTAAGTGTTCTTGGGCGAGAGTAGTACTAGGATGGGTGACCCCCTGGGAAGTCCTCGTGTTGCACCCCTTTTGTAGTTCAGACTCACCTTTTCGGAGAATTTTTTATTTTTTTTTTGGAAATTTTTTCGATTTTTTGTTGTATGTTACTTGTTGTGAGCAACTGAAATCGTGACACAGAACTTTCGTCATCAGCGTGCCGTGATTCTGAGTATGAGACCCACAATCTCTGCATCAGAGGGTCGCCGAAACACGGCGGGCCACGAAACCGGCAATCTACGGTCTTTTTTGACCTCAGAAAGTGCACACAACGGGCCAGCCCTGTTATTCACGTCGTCTGGCTCTGAAAGAGCTTCGCGTGAGCGTGTTGTGCGCCCCGTAAGTCCAATCGGTTCGAAATTTACGCGCGTTTGAAGTTCAGAGTCCCCACCGCCCGCTGTGCCGGTAGCTATAATGAAATATTGTGAATAGACTCTAACTGGTGCGATCATACCAGCACTAATGCACCGGATCCCATTAGAACTCCGAAGTTAAGCGTTCTTGGGCGAGAGTAGTACTAGGATGGGTGACCCCCTGGGAAGTCCTCGTGTTGCACCCCTTTTGTAGTTCAGACTCACCTTTTCGGAGAATTTGTTATTTTTTTTTTGGCAATTTTTTCGATTTTTTGTTGTATGTTACTTGTTGTGAGCAACTGAAATCGTGACACAGAAATTTCGTCATCAGCGTGCCGTGATTCTGAGTATGAGACCCACAATCTCTGCATCAGAGGGTCGCCGAAACACGGTGGGCCACGAAACCGGCAATCTACGGTCTTTTTTGACCTCAGAAAGTGCACACAACGGGCCAGCCCTGTTATTCACGTCGTCTGGCTCTGAAAGAGCTTCGCGTGAGCGTGCTGTGTGCCCCGTAACTCCAATCGGTTCGAAATTTACGCGCGTTTGAAGTTCAGAGTCCCCACCGCCCGCTGTGCCGGCAGCTATAACAAAATATTTTGAATAGACTCTAACTGGTGCGATCATACCAGCACTAATGCACCGGATCCCATTAGAACTCCGAAGTTAAGCGTTCTTGGGCGAGAGTAGTACTAGGATGGGTGACCCCCTGGGAAGTCCTCGTGTTGCACCCCTTTTGTAGTTCAGACTCACCTTTTCGGAGAATTTGTTATTTTTTTTTGGTAATTTTTTCGATTTTTTGTTGTATGTTACTTGTTGTGAGCAACTGAAATCGTGACACAGAACTTTCGTCATGAGCGTGCCGTGATTCTGAGTATGAGACCCACAATCTCCGCATCAGAGGGTCGCCGAAACACGGCGGGCCACCAAACCGGCAATCTACGGTCTCTTTTGACCTCAGAAAGTGCACACAACGGGCCAGCCCTGTTATTCACGTCGTCTGGCTCAGAAAGAGCTTCGCGTGAGCGTGCTGTGTGCCCCGTAACTCCAATCGGTTCGAAATTTACGCGCGTTTGAAGTTCAGAGTCCCCACCGCCTGCTGTGCCGGTAGCTATAATGAAACATTGTGAATAGACTCTAACGGGTGCGATCATACCAGCACTAATGCACCGGATCCCATCAGAACTCCGAAGTTAAGCATGCTTGAGCGAGAGTAGTACTAGGATAGGTGACCCCCTGGGAAGTCCTCGTGTTGCACCCCTTTTGTAGTTCAGAATCATCTTTTCGAAGAATTTGTTTTTTTTTTTTGCAATTTTTTCGATTTTTTACTGTATGTTACTCGTTCTGAGCAACTGAAATCGCGACACAGAGCTTTCGTCATCAGCGTGCCGTGATTCTGAGTGTGGGTCCCACAATCTCTGCATCAGAGGGTCGCCGAAACACGGCGGGCCATGAAACCGGCACTCTACGGTCTTTTTTGAACTCAGATAGTGCACACAACGGGCTAGCCCTATTGGGCACGTGGTCTGGCTCTGAAAGAGTTTCGCGTGAGCATGCTGTGCGCCCCGTAACTCCAATCGGTTCGAAAGTTACGCGCGTTTGAAGTTCAGAGTCCCCCACCGCCCGCTGTGCCGGCAGCTATAACAAAATATTGTGAATAGACTCTAACTGGTGCGATCATACCAGCACTAATGCACCGGATCCCATTAGAACTCCGAAGTTAAGCGTTCTTGGGCGAGAGTAGTACTAGGATGGGTGACCCCCTGGGAAGTCCTCGTGTTGCACCCCTTTTGTAGTTCAGACTCACCTTTTCGGAGAATTTGTTATTTTTTTTTTGGCAATTTTTTCGATTTTTTGTTGTATGTTACTTGTTGTGAGCAACTGAAATCGTGACACAGAACTTTCATCATGAGCGTGCCGTGATTCTGAGTATGAGACCCACAATCTCCGCATCAGAGGGTCGCTGAAACACGGCGGGCCACGAAACCGGCAATCTACGGTCTCTTTTGACCTCAGAAAGTGCACACAACGGGCCAGCCCTGTTATTCACGTCGTCTGGCTCTGAAAGAGCTTCGCGTGAGCGTGCTGTTCGCCCCGTAACTCCAATCGGTTCGAAATTTACGCGCGTTTGAAGTTCAGAGTCCCCACCGCCCGCTGTGCCGGTAGCTATAATGAAATATTGTGAATAGACTCTAACGGGTGCGATCATACCAGCACTAATGCACCGGATCCCATCAGAACTCCGAAGTTAAGCATTCTTGAGCGAGAGTAGTACTAGGATAGGTGACCCCCTGGGAAGTCCTCGTGTTGCACCCCTTTTGTAGTTCAGAATCTTCTTTTCGAAGAATTTGTTTTTTTTTTTTGCAATTTTTTCGATTTTTTACTGTATGTTACTCGTTGTGAGCAACTGAAATCGCGACACAGAGCTTTCGTCATCACCGTGCCGTGATTCTGAGTGTGGGTCCCACAATCTCTGCATCAGAGGGTCGCCGAAACACGGCGGGCCACGAAACCGGCACTCTACGGTCTTTTTTGAACTCAGATAGTGCACACAACGGGCTAGCCCTATTGGTCACGTGGTCTGGCTCTGAAAGAGATTCGCGTGAGCATGCTGTGCGCCCCGTAACTCCAATCGGTTCGAAAGTTACGCGCGTTTGAAGTTCAGAGTCCCCCACCGCCCGCTGTGCCGGCAGCTATAACAAAATATTGTGAATAGACTCTAACTGGTGCGATCATACCAGCACAAATGCACCGGATCCCATTAGAACTCCGAAGTTAAGCGTTCTTGGGCGAGAGTAGTACTAGGATGGGTGACCCCCTGGGAAGTCCTCGTGTTGCACCCCTTTTGTAGTTCAGACTCACCTTTTCGGAGAATTTGTTATTTTTTTTTTGGCAATTTTTTCGATTTTTTGTTGTATGTTACTTGTTGTGAGCAACTGAAATCGTGACACAGAACTTTCATCATGAGCGTGCCGTGATTCTGAGTATGAGACCCACAATCTCCGCATCAGAGGGTCGCTGAAACACGGCGGGCCACGAAACCGGCAATCTACGGTCTCTTTTGACCTCAGAAAGTGCACACAACGGGCCAGCCCTGTTATTCACGTCGTCTGGCTCTGAAAGAGCTTCGCGTGAGCGTGCTGTTCGCCCCGTAACTCCAATCGGTTCGAAATTTACGCGCGTTTGAAGTTCAGAGTCCCCACCGCCCGCTGTGCCGGTAGCTATAATGAAATATTGTGAATAGACTCTAACGGGTGCGATCATACCAGCACTAATGCACCGGATCCCATCAGAACTCCGAAGTTAAGCATTCTTGAGCGAGAGTAGTACTAGGATAGGTGACCCCCTGGGAAGTCCTCGTGTTGCACCCCTTTTGTAGTTCAGAATCTTCTTTTCGAAGAATTTGTTTTTTTTTTTTGCAATTTTTTCGATTTTTTACTGTATGTTACTCGTTGTGAGCAACTGAAATCGCGACACAGAGCTTTCGTCATCACCGTGCCGTGATTCTGAGTGTGGGTCCCACAATCTCTGCATCAGAGGGTCGCCGAAACACGGCGGGCCACGAAACCGGCACTCTACGGTCTTTTTTGAACTCAGATAGTGCACACAACGGGCTAGCCCTATTGGTCACGTGGTCTGGCTCTGAAAGAGATTCGCGTGAGCATGCTGTGCGCCCCGTAACTCCAATCGGTTCGAAAGTTACGCGCGTTTGAAGTTCAGAGTCCCCCACCGCCCGCTGTGCCGGCAGCTATAACAAAATATTGTGAGTAGACTCTAACTGGTGCGATCATACAAGCACTAATGCACCGGATCCCATTAGAACTCCGAAGTTAAGCGTTCTTGGGCAAGAGTAGTACTAGGATGGGTGACCCCCTGGGAAGTCCTCGTGTTGCACCCCTTTTGTAGTTCAGACTCACCTTTTCGGAGAATTTGTTATTTTTTTTTGGCAATTTTTTCGATTTTTTGTTGTATGTTACTTGTTGTGAGCAACTGATATCGTGACACAGAACTTTCGTCATCAGCGTGCCGTGATTCTGAGTATGAGACCCACAATCTCTGCATCAGAGGGTCGCCGAAACACGGCGGGCCACGAAACCGGCACTCTACGGTCTTTTTTGAACTCAGATAGTGCACACAACGGGCTAGCCCTATTGGTCACGTGGTCTGGCTCTGAAAGAGATTCGCGTGAGCATGCTGTGCGCCCCGTAACTCCAATCGGTTCGAAAGTTACGTGCGTTTGAAGTTCAGAGTCCCCCACCGCCCGCTGTGCCGGCAGCTATAACAAAATATTGTGAATAGACTCTAACTGGTACGATCATACCAGCACTAATGCACCGGATCCCATTAGAACTCCGAAGTTAAGCGTTCTTGGGCGAGAGTAGTACTAGGATGGGTGACCCCCTGGGAAGTCCTCGTGTTGCACCCCTTTTGTAGTTCAGACTCACTTTTTCGGAGAATTATTAATTTTTTTTTTGGCGATTTTTTCGATTTTTTGTTGTATGTTACTTGTTGTGAGCAACTGAAATCGTGACCCAGAACTTTCGTCATCAGCGTGCCGTGATTCTGAGTATGAGACCCACAATCTCTGCATCAGAGGGTCGCCGAAACACGGCGGGCCACGAAACCGGCAATCTACGGTCTTTTTTGACCTCAGAAAGTGCACACAACGGGCCAGCCTGTAATTCACGTCGTCTGGCTCTGAAAGAGCTTCGCGTGAGCGTGCTGTGCGCCCCGTAAGTCCTATCGGTTCGAAATTTACGCGCGTTTGAAGTTCAGAGTCCCCACCGCCCGCTGTGCCGGTAGCTATAATGAAATATTGTGAATAGACTCTAACTGGTGCGATCATACCAGCACTAATGCACCGGATCCCATTAGAACTCCGAAGTTAAGCGTTCTTGGGCGAGAGTAGTACTAGGATGGGTGACCCCCTGGGAAGTCCTCGTGTTGCACCCCTTTTGTAGTTCAGACTCACCTTTTCGGAGAATTTGTTATTTTTTTTTTGGCAATTTTTTCGATTTTTTGTTGTATGTTACTTGTTGTGAGCAACTGAAATCGTGACACAGAACTTTCGTCATCAGCGTGCCGTGATTCTGAGTATGAGACCCACAATCTCTGCATCAGAGGGTCACCGAAACACGGCGGGCCACGAAACCGGCAATCTACGTTCTTTTTTGACCTCAGAAAGTGCACACAACTGGCCAGCCCTGTTATTCACGTCGTCTGGCTCTGAAAGAGCTTCGCGTGAGCGTGCTGTGCGCCCCGTAACTCCAATCGGTTCGAAATTTACGCGTGTTTGAAGTTCAGAGTCCCCAACGCCCGATGTGCCGGTAGCTATAATGAAATATTGTGAATAGACTCTAACGGGTGCGATCATACCAGCACTAATGCACCGGATCCCATCAGAACTCCGAAGTTAAGCATGCTCGAGCGAGAGTAGTACTAGGATAGGTGACCCCCTGGGAAGTCCTCGTGTTGCACCCCTTTTGTAGTTCAGAATCATCTTTTCGAAGAATTTATTTTTTTTTTTTGCAATTTTTTCGATTTTTTACTGTATGTTACTCGTTGTGAGCAACTGAAATCGCGACACAGAGCTTTCGTCATCAGCGTGCCGTGATTCTGAGTGTGGGTCCCACAATCTCTGCATCAGAGGGTCGCCGAAACACGGCGGGCCACGAAACCGGCACTCTACGGTCTTTTTTGAACTCAGATAGTGCACACAATGGGCGAGCCCTATTAGTCACGTGGTCTAGCTTAGAAAGAGATTCGCGTGAGCATGCTGTGCGCCCCGTAACTCCAATCGGTTCGAAAGTTACGCGCGTTTGAAGTTCAGAGTCCCCCACCGCCCGCTGTGCCGGCAGCTATGACAAAATATTGTGAATAGACTCTAACTGGTGCGATCATACCAGCACTAATGCACCGGATCCCATTAGAACTCCGAAGTTAAGCGTTCTTGGGCGAGAGTAGTACTAGGATGGGTGACCCCCTGGGAAGTCCTCGTGTTGCACCCCTTTTGTAGTTCAGACTCACCTTTTCGGAGAATTTGTTATTTTTTTTTTGGCAATTTTTTCGATTTTTTGTTGTATGTTACTTGTTGCGAGCAACTGAAATCGTGACACAGAACTTTCGTCATCAGCGTGCCGTGATTCTGAGTATGAGACCCACAATCTCTGCATCAGAGGGTCACCGAAACACGGCGGGCCACGAAACCGGCAATCTACGGTCTTTTTTGACCTCAGAAAGTGCACACAACTGGCCAGCCCTGTTATTCACGTCGTCTGGCTCTGAAAGAGCTTCGCGTGAGCGTGCTGTGCGCCCCGTAACTCCAATCGGTTTGAAATTTACGCGCGTTTGAAGTTCAGAGTCCCCACCGCCCGCTGTGCCGGTAGATATAATGAAATATTGTGAATAGACTCTAACGGGTGCGATCATACCAGCACTAATGCACCGGATCCCATCAGAACTCCGAAGTTAAGCATGCTTGGGCGAGAGTAGTACTAGGATAGGTGACCCCCTGGGAAGTCCTCGTGTTGCACCCCTTTTGTAGTTCAGAATCATCTTTTCGAAGAATTTGTTTTTTTTTTTCTACAATTTTTTCAATTTTTTACTGTATGTTACTCGTTGTGAGCAACTGAAATCGCGACACAGAGCTTTCGTCATCAGCGTGCCGTGATTCTGAGTGTGGGTCCCACAATCTCTGCATCAGAGGGTCACCGAAACACGGCGGGCCACGAAACCGGCAATCTACGTTCTTTTTTGACCTCAGAAAGTGCACACAACTGGCCAGCCCTGTTATTCACGTCGTCTGGCTCTGAAAGAGCTTCGCGTGAGCGTGCTGTGCGCCCCGTAACTCCAATCGGTTCGAAATTTACGCGTGTTTGAAGTTCAGAGTCCCCAACGCCCGATGTGCCGGTAGCTATAATGAAATATTGTGAATAGACTCTAACGGGTGCGATCATACCAGCACTAATGCACCGGATCCCATCAGAACTCCGAAGTTAAGCATGCTCGAGCGAGAGTAGTACTAGGATAGGTGACCCCCTGGGAAGTCCTCGTGTTGCACCCCTTTTGTAGTTCAGAATCATCTTTTCGAAGAATTTATTTTTTTTTTTTGCAATTTTTTCGATTTTTTACTGTATGTTACTCGTTGTGAGCAACTGAAATCGCGACACAGAGCTTTCGTCATCAGCGTGCCGTGATTCTGAGTGTGGGTCCCACAATCTCTGCATCAGAGGGTCGCCGAAACACGGCGGGCCACGAAACCGGCACTCTACGGTCTTTTTTGAACTCAGATAGTGCACACAATGGGCTAGCCCTATTAGTCACGTGGTCTAGCTTAGAAAGAGATTCGCGTGAGCATGCTGTACGCCCCGTAACTCCAATCGGTTCGAAAGTTACGCGCGTTTGAAGTTCAGAGTCCCCCACCGCCCGCTGTGCCGGCAGCTATGACAAAATATTGTGAATAGACTCTAACTGGTGCGATCATACCAGCACTAATGCACCGGATCCCATTAGAACTCCGAAGTTAAGCGTTCTTGGGCGAGAGTAGTACTAGGATGGGTGACCCCCTGGGAAGTCCTCGTGTTGCACCCCTTTTGTAGTTCAGACTCACCTTTTCGGAGAATTTGTTATTTTTTTTTTGGCAATTTTTTCGATTTTTTGTTGTATGTTACTTGTTGCGAGCAACTGAAATCGTGACACAGAACTTTCGTCATCAGCGTGCCGTGATTCTGAGTATGAGACCCACAATCTCTGCATCAGAGGGTCACCGAAACACGGCGGGCCACGAAACCGGCAATCTACGGTCTTTTTTGACCTCAGAAAGTGCACACAACTGGCCAGCCCTGTTATTCACGTCGTCTGGCTCTGAAAGAGCTTCGCGTGAGCGTGCTGTGCGCCCCGTAACTCCAATCGGTTTGAAATTTACGCGCGTTTGAAGTTCAGAGTCCCCACCGCCCGCTGTGCCGGTAGATATAATGAAATATTGTGAATAGACTCTAACGGGTGCGATCATACCAGCACTAATGCACCGGATCCCATCAGAACTCCGAAGTTAAGCATGCTTGGGCGAGAGTAGTACTAGGATAGGTGACCCCCTGGGAAGTCCTCGTGTTGCACCCCTTTTGTAGTTCAGAATCATCTTTTCGAAGAATTTGTTTTTTTTTTTCTACAATTTTTTCAATTTTTTACTGTATGTTACTCGTTGTGAGCAACTGAAATCGCGACACAGAGCTTTCGTCATCAGCGTGCCGTGATTCTGAGTGTGGGTCCCACAATCTCTGCATCAGAGGGTCGCCGAAACACGGCGGGCCACGAAACCGGCAGTCTACGGTCTTTTTTGAACTCAGATAGTGCACACAACGGGCTAGCCCTATTGGTCACGTGGTCTGGCTCAGAAAGAGATTCGCGTGAGCATGCTGTGCGCCCCGTAACTCCAATCGGTTCGAAAGTTACGCGCGTTTGAAGTTCAGAGTCCCCCACCGCCCGCTGTGCCGGCAGCTATAACAAAATATTGTGAATAGACTCTAACTGGTGCGATCATACCAGCACTAATGCACCGGATCCCATTAGAACTCCGAAGTTAAGCGTTTTTGGGCGAGAGTAGTACTAGGATGGGTGACCCCCTGGGAAGTCCTCGTGTTGCACCCCTTTTGTAGTTCAGACTCACCTTTTCGGAGAATTTGTTATTTTTTTTTTGGCAATTTTTTCGATTTTTTGTTGTATGTTACTTGTTGTGAGCAACTGAAATCGTGACACAGAACTTTCGTCATCAGCGTGCCGTGATTCTGAGTATGAGACCCACAATCTCTGCATCAGAGGGTCGCCGAAACACGGCGGGCCACGAAACCGGCAATCTACGGTCTTTTTTGACCTCAGAAAGTGCACACAACTGGCCAGCCCTGTTATTCACGTCGTCTGGCTCTGAAAGAGCTTCGTGTGAGCGTGCTGTGCGCCTCGTAAGTCCTATCGGTTCGAAATTTACGCGCGTTTGAAGTTCAGAGTCCCCACCGCCCGCTGTGCCGGTAGCTATAATGAAATATTGTGAATAGACTCTAACTGGTGCGATCATACCAGCACTAATGCACCGGATCCCATTAGAACTCCGAAGTTAAGCGTTCTTGGGCGAGAGTAGTACTAGGATGGGTGACCCCCTGGGAAGTCCTCGTGTTGCACCCCTTTTGTAGTTCAGACTCACCTTTTCGGAGAATTTGTTATTTTTTTTTTGGCAATTTTTTCGATTTTTTGTTGTATGTTACTTGTTGTGAGCAACTGAAATCGTGACATAGAACTTTCGTCATCAGCGTGCCGTGATTCTGAGTATGAGACCCACAATCTCTGCATCAGAGGGTCGCCGAAACACGGCGGGCCACGAAACCGGCAATCTACGGTCTTTTTTGACCTCAGAAAGTGCACACAACGGGCCAGCCCTGTTATTCACGTCGTCTGGCTCTGAAAGAGCTTCGTGTGAGCGTGCTGTGCGCCCCGTATCTCCAATTGGTTCGAAATTTACGCGCGTTTGAAGTTCAGAGTCCCCACCGCCCGCTGTGCCGGCAGCTATAACAAAATATTTTGAATAGACTCTAACTGGTGCGATCATACCAGCACTAATGCACCGGATCCCATTAGAACTCCGAAGTTAAGCGTTCTTGGGCAAGAGTAGTACTAGGATGGTTGACCCCCTGGGAAGTCCTCGTGTTGCACCCCTTTTGTTCAGACTCACATTTTAGGAGAATTTGTTATTTTTTTTTTGGCAATTTTTTCGATTTTTTGTTGTATGTTACTTGTTGTGAGCAACTGAAATCGTGACACAGAACTTTCGTCATCAGCGTGCCGTGATTCTGAGTATGAGACCCACAATCTCTGCATCAGAGGGTCGCCGAAACACGGCGGGCCACGAAACCGGCAATCTACGGTCTTTTTTGACCTCAGAAAGTGCACACAACTGGCCAGCCCTGTTATTCACGTCGTCTGGCTCTAAAAGAGCTTCGTGTGAGTGTGCTGTGCGCCCCGTAAGTCCTATCCGTTCGAAATTTACGCGCGTTTGAAGTTCAGAGTCCCCACCGCCCGCTGTGCCGGTAGCTATAATGAAATATTGTGAATAGACTCTAACTGGTGCGATCATACCAGCACTAATGCACCGGATCCCATTAGAACTCCGAAGTTAAGCGTTCTTGGGCGAGAGTAGTACTAGGATGGGTGACCCCCTGGGAAGTCCTCGTGTTGCACCCCTTTTGTAGTTCAGACTCACCTTTTCGGAGAATTTGTTATTTTTTTTTTGGCAATTTTTTCGATTTTTTGTTGTATGTTACTTGTTGTGAGCAACTGAAATCGTGACACAGAACTTTCGTCATCAGCGTGCCGTGATTCTGAGTATGAGACCCACAATCTCTGCATCAGAGGGTCGCCGAAACACGGCGGGCCACGAAACCGGCAATCTACGGTCTTTTTTGACCTCAGAAAGTGCACACAACGGGCCATCCCTGTTATTCACGTCGTCTGGCTCTGAAAGAGCTTCGTGTGAGCATGCTGTGCGCCCCGTATCTCCAATCGGTTCGAAATTTACGCGCATTTGAAGTTCAGAGTCCCCACCGCCCGCTGTGCCGGCAGCTATAACAAAATATTTTGAATAGACTCTAACTGGTGCGATCATACCAGCACTAATGCACCGGATCCCATTAGAACTCCGAAGTTAAGCGTTCTTGGGCAAGAGTAGTACTAGGATGGTTGACCCCCTGGGAAGTCCTCTTGTTGCACCCCTTTTGTAGTTCAGACTCACATTTTCGGAGAATTTGTTATTTTTTTTTTGGCAATTTTTTCGATTTTTTGTTGTATGTTACTTGTTGTGAGCAACTGAAATCGTGACACAGAACTTTCGTCATCAGCGTGCCGTGATTCTGAGTATGAGACCCACAATCTCTGCATCAGAGGGTCGCCGAAACACGGCGGGCCACGAAACCTGCAATCTACGGTCTTTTTGGACCTCAGAAAGTGCACACAACGGGCCAGCCCTGTTATTCACGTCGTCTGGCTCTGAAAGAGCTTCGCGTGAGCGTGCTGTGCGCCCCGTAACTCCAATCGGTTCGAAATTTACGCGCGTTTGAAGTTCAGAGTCCCCACCGCCCGCTGTGCCGGTAGCTATAACGAAATATTGTGAATAGACTCTAACGGGTGCGATCATACCAGCACTAATGCACCGGATCCCATTAGAACTCCGAAGTTAAGCGTTCTTGGGCGAGAGTAGTACTAGGATGGGTGACCCCCTGGGAAGTCCTCGTGTTGCACCCCTTTTGTAGTTCAGACTCACCTTTTCGGAGAATTTTTAATTTTTTTTTTGGCAATTTTTTCGATTTTTTGTTGTATGTTACTTGTTGTGAGCAACTGAAATCGTGACACAGAACTTTCATCATCAGCGTGCCGTGATTCTGAGTATGAGACCCACAATCTCTGCATCAGAGGGTCGCCGAAACACGGCGGGCCACGAAACCGGCAATCTACGGTCTTTTTTGACCTCAGAAAGTGCACACAACGGGCCAGACCTGTTATTCACATCGTCTGGTTCTGAAAGTGCTTCGCGTGAGCGTGCTGTGCGCCCCGTAAGTCCTATCGGTTCGAAATTTACGCGCGTTTGAAGTTCAGAGTCCCCACCGCCCGCTGTGCCGGTAGCTATAATGAAATATTGTGAATAGACTCTAACTGGTGCGATCATACCAGCACTAATGCACCGGATCCCATTAGAACTCCGAAGTTAAGCGTTCTTGGGCGAGAGTAGTACTAGGATGGGTGACCCCCTAGGAAGTCCTCGTGTTGCACCCCTTTTGTAGTTCAGACTCACCTTTTCGGAGAATTTGTTATTTTTTTTTTGGCAATTTTTTCGATTTTTTGTTGTATGTTACTTGTTGTGAGCAACTGAAATCGTGACACAGAACTTTCGTCATCAGCGTGCCGTGATTCTGAGTATGAGACCCACAATCTCTGCATCAGAGGGTCGCCGAAACACGGCGGGCCACGAAACCGGCAATCTACGGTCTTTTTTGACCTCAGAAAGTGCACACAACGGGCTAGCCCTGTTATTCACGTCGTCTGGCTCTGAAAGAGCTTCGCGTGAGCGTGCTGTGCGCCCCGTAACTCCAATCGGTTCGAAAGTTACGCGCGTTTGAAGTTCAGAGTCCCCACCGCCCGCTGTGCCGGCAGCTATAACAAAATATTTTGAATAGACTCTAACTGGTGCGATCATACCAGCACTAATGCACCGGATCCCATTAGAACTCCGAAGTTAAGCGTTCTTGGGCGAGAGTAGTACTAGGATGGGTGACCCCCTGGGAAGTCCTCGTGTTGCACCCCTTTTGTAGTTCAGACTCACCTTTTCGGAGAATTTGTTATTTTTTTTTTGGCAATTTTTTCGATTTTTTGTTGTATGTTACTTGTTGTGAGCAACTGAAATCGTGACACAGAACTTTCGTCATCAGCGTGCCGTGATTCTGAGTATGAGACCCACAATCTCTGCATCAGAGGGTCGCCGAAACACGGCGGGCCACAAAACCGGCAATCTACGGTCTTTTTGGACCTCAGAAAGTGCACACAACGGGCCAGACCTGTTATTCACGTCGTCTGGCTCTGAAAGAGCTTCGCGTGAGCGTGCTGTGCGCCCCGTAACTCCAATCGATTCGAAATTTACGCGCGTTTGAAGTTCAGAGTCCCCACCGCCCGCTGTGCCAGTAGCTATAATGAAATATTGTGAATAGACTCTAACGGGTGCGATCATACCAGCACTAATGCACCGGATCCCATCAGAACTCCGAATTTAAGCATGCTTGGGCGAGAGTAGTACTAGGATAGGTGACCCCCTGGGAAGTCCTCGTGTTGCACCCCTTTTGTAGTTCAGAATCATCTTTTCGAAGAATTTGTTTTTTTTTTTTGCAATTTTTTCGATTTTTTACTGTATCTTACTCGTTGTGAGCAACTGAAATCGCGACACAGAGCTTTCGTCATTAGCGTGCCGTGATTCTGAGTGTGGGTCCCACAATCTCTGCATCAGAGGGTCGCCGAAACACGGCGGGCCACGAATCCGGCACTCTACGGTCTTTTTTGAACTCAGATAGTGCACACAACGGGCTAGCCCTATTGGTCACGTGGTCTGGCTCTGAAAGAGATTCGCGTGAGCATGCTGTGCGCCCCGTAACTCCAATCGGTTCGAAAGTTACGCGCGTTTGAAGTTCAGAGTCCCCCATCGCCCGCTGTGCCGGCAGCTATAACAAAATATTGTGAATAGACTCTAACTGGTGCGATCATACCAGCACTAATGCATCGGATCCCATTAGAACTCCGAAGTTAAGCGTTCTTGGGCGAGAGTAGTACTAGGATGGGTGACCCCCTGGGAAGTCCTCGTGTTGCACCCCTTTTGTAGTTCAGACTCACCTTTTCGGAGAATTTTTAATTTTTCTTTTGGCAATTTTTTCGATTTTTTGTTGTATGTTACTTGTTGTGAGCAACTGAAATCGTGACACAGAACTTTCGTCATCATCGTGCCATGATTCTGAGTATGAGACCCACAATCTCTGCATCAGAGGGTCGCCGAAACACGGCGGGCCACGAAACCGGCAATCTACGGTCTTTTTTGACCTCAGAAAGTGCACACAACGGGCCAGCCCTGTTATTCACGTCGTCTGGCTCTGAAAGAGCTTCGCGTGAGCGTGCTGTGCGCCTCGTAAGTCCTATCGGTTCGAAATTTACGCGCGTTTGAAGTTCAGAGTCCCCACCGCCCGCTGTGCCGGTAGCTATAATGAAATATTGTGAATAGACTCTAACTGGTGCGATCATACCAGCACTAATGCACCGGATCCCATTAGAACTCCGAAGTTAAGCGTTCTTGGGCGAGAGTAGTACTAGGATGGGTGACCCCCTGGGAAGTCCTCGTGTTGCACCCCTTTTGTAGTTCAGACTCACCTTTTCGGAGAATTTGTTATTTTTTTTTTGGCAATTTTTTCGATTTTTTGTTGTATGTTACTTGTTGTGAGCAACTGAAATCGTGACACAGAACTTTCGTCATCAGCGTGCCGTGATTCTGAGTATGAGACCCACAATCTCTGCATCAGAGGGTCGCCGAAACACGGCGGGCCACGAAACCGGCAATCTACGGTCTTTTTTGACCTCAGAAAGTGCACACAACGGGCCAGCCCTGTTATTCACGTCGTCTGGCTCTGAAAGAGCTTCGTGTGAGCGTGCTGTGCGCCCCGTATCTCCAATCGGTTCGAAATTTACGCGCGTTTGAAGTTCAGAGTCCCCACCGCCCGCTGTGCCAGTAGCTATAATGAAATATTGTGAATAGACTCTAACGGGTGCGATCATACCAGCACTAATGCACCGGATCCCATCAGAACTCCGAAGTTAAGCATGCTTGGGCGAGAGTAGTACTAGGATAGGTGACCCCCTGGGAAGTCCTCGTGTTGCACCCCTTTTGTAGTTCAGAATCATCTTTTCGAAGAATTTGTTTTTTTTTTTTGCAATTTTTTCGATTTTTTACTGTATCTTACTCGTTGTGAGCAACTGAAATCGCGACACAGAGCTTTCGTCATCAGCGTGCCGTGATTCTGAGTGTGGGTCCCACAATCTCTGCATCAGAGGGTCGCCGAAACACGGCGGGCCACGAATCCGGCACTCTACGGTCTTTTTTGAACTCAGATAGTGCACACAACGGGCTAGCCCTATTGGTCACGTGGTCTGGCTCTGAAAGAGATTCGCGTGAGCATGCTGTGCGCCCCGTAACTCCAATCGGTTCGAAAGTTACGCGCGTTTGAAGTTCAGAGTCCCCCACCGCCCGCTGTGCCGGCAGCTATAACAAAATATTGTGAATAGACTCTAACTGGTGCGATCATACCAGCACTAATGCATCGGATCCCATTAGAACTCCGAAGTTAAGCGTTCTTGGGCGAGAGTAGTACTAGGATGGGTGACCCCCTGGGAAGTCCTCGTGTTGCACCCCTTTTGTAGTTCAGACTCACCTTTTCGGAGAATTTTTAATTTTTCTTTTGGCAATTTTTTCGATTTTTTGTTGTATGTTACTTGTTGTGAGCAACTGAAATCGTGACACAGAACTTTCGTCATCATCGTGCCGTGATTCTGAGTATGAGACCCACAATCTCTGCATCAGAGGGTCGCCGAAACACGGCGGGCCACGAAACCGGCAATCTACGGTCTTTTTTGACCTCAGAAAGTGCACACAACGGGCCAGCCCTGTTATTCACGTCGTCTGGCTCTGAAAGAGCTTCGCGTGAGCGTGCTGTGCGCCTCGTAAGTCCTATCGGTTCGAAATTTACGCGCGTTTGAAGTTCAGAGTCCCCACCGCCCGCTGTGCCGGTAGCTATAATGAAATATTGTGAATAGACTCTAACTGGTGCGATCATACCAGCACTAATGCACCGGATCCCATTAGAACTCCGAAGTTAAGCGTTCTTGGGCGAGAGTAGTACTAGGATGGGTGACCCCCTGGGAAGTCCTCGTGTTGCACCCCTTTTGTAGTTCAGACTCACCTTTTCGGAGAATTTGTTATTTTTTTTTGGCAATTTTTTCGATTTTTTGTTGTATGTTACTTGTTGTGAGAAACTGAAATCGTGACACAGAACTTTCGTCATCAGCGTGCCGTGATTCTGAGTATGAGACCCACAATCTCTGCATCAGAGGGTCGCCGAAACACGGCGGGCCACGAAACCGGCAATCTACGGTCTTTTTTGACCTCAGAAAGTGCACACAACGGGCCAGCCCTGTTATTCACGTCGTCTGGCTCTGAAAGAGCTTCGCGTGAGCGTGCTGTGCGCCCCGTAACTCCAATCGGTTCGAAATTTACGCGCGTTTGAAGTTCAGAGTCCCCACCGCCCGCTGTGCCAGTAGCTATAATGAAATATTGTGAATAGACTCTAACGGGTGCGATCATACCAGCACTAATGCACCGGATCCCATCAGAACTCCGAAGTTAAGCATGCTTGGGCGAGAGTAGTACTAGGATAGGTGACCCCCTGGGAAGTCCTCGTGTTGCACCCCTTTTGTAGTTCAGAATCATCTTTTCGAAGAATTTGTTTTTTTTTTTTGCAATTTTTTCGATTTTTTACTGTATCTTACTCGTTGTGAGCAACTGAAATCGCGACACAGAGCTTTCGTCATCAGCGTGCCGTGATTCTGAGTGTGGGTCCCACAATCTCTGCATCAGAGGGTCGCCGAAACACGGCGGGCCACGAATCCGGCACTGTACGGTCTTTTTTGAACTCAGATAGTGCACACAACGGGCCAGCCCTGTTATTCACGTCGTCTGGCTCTGAAAGAGCTTCGTGTGAGCGTGCTGTGCGCCCCGTAACTCCAATTGGTTCGAAATTTACGCGCGTTTGAAGTTCAGAGTCCCCACCGCCCGCTGTGCCGGCAGCTATAACAAAATATTTTGAATAGACTCTAACTGGTGCGATCATACCAGCACTAATGCACCGGATCCCATTAGAACTCCGAAGTTAAGCGTTCTTGGGCGAGAGTAGTACTAGGATGGTTGACCCCCTGGGAAGTCCTCGTGTTGCACCCCTTTTGTAGTTCAGACTCACCTTTTCGGAGAATTTGTTATTTTTTTTTTGGCAATTTTTTCGATTTTTTGTTGTATGTTACTTGTTGTGAGCAACTGAAATCGTGACACAGAACTTTCGTCATCAGCGTGCCGTGATTCTGAGTATGAGACCCACAATCTCTACATCAGAGGGTCGCCGAAACACGGCGGGCCACAAAACCGGCAATCTACGGTCTTTTTGGACCTCAGAAAGTGCACACAACGGGCCAGCCCTGTTATTCACGTCGTCCGGCTCTAAAAGAGCTTCGCGTGAGCGTGCTGTGCGCCCCGTAACTCCAATCGGTTCGAAATTTACGCGCGTTTGAAGTTCAGAGTCCCCACCGCCCGCTGTGCCGGTAGCTATAATGAAATATTGTGAATAGACTCTAACTGGTGCGAGCATACCAGCACTAATGCACCGGATCCCATTAGAACTCCGAAGTTAAGCGTTCGTGGGCGAGAGTAGTACTAGGATGGGTGACCCCCTGGGAAGTCCTCATGTTGCACCCCTTTTGTAGTTCAGACTTACCTTTTCGGAGAATTTGTTATTTTTTTTTTTGGCAATTTTTTCGATTTTTTGTTGTATGTTACTTGTTGTGAGCAACTGAAATCGTGACACAGAACTTTCGTCATCAGCGTGCCGTGATTCTGAGTATGAGACCCACAATCTCTGCATCAGAGGGTCGCCGAAACACGGCGGGCCACGAAACCGGCAATCTACGGTCTTTTTTGACCTCAGAAAGTGCACACAACGGGTCAGCCCTATTATTCACGTCGTCTGGCTCTGAAAGAGCTTGGCGTGAGCGTGCTGTGCGCCCCGTAACTCCAATCGGTTCGAAATTTACGCGCGTTTGAAGTTCAGAGTCCCCACCGCCCGCTGTGCCGGCAGCTATAACAAAATATTGTGAATAGACTCTAACTGGTGCGATCATACCAGCACTAATCCACCGGATCCCATTAGAACTCCGAAGTTAAGCATTCTTGGGCCAGAGTAGTACTAGGATGGGTGACCCCCTGGGAAGTCCTCGTGTTGCACCCCTTTTGTAGTTCAGACTCACCTTTTCGGAGAATTTGTTATTTTTTTTTTGGCAATTCTTTCGATTTTTTGTTGTATGTTACTTGTTGTGAGCAACTGAAATCGTGACACAGAACTTTCGTCATCAGCGTGCCGTGATTCTGAGTATGAGACCCACAATCTCTGCATCAGAGGGTCGCCGAAACATGGCGGGCCACGAAACCGGCAATCTACGGTCTTTTTTGACCTCAGAAAGTGCACACAACGGGCCAGCCCTGTTATTCACGTCGTCTGGCTCTGAAAGAGCTTCGCGTGAGCGTGCTGTGCGCCCCGTAACTCCAATCGGTTCGAAATTTACGCGCGTTTGAAGTTTAGAGTCCCCACCGCCCGCAGTGCCGGTAGCTATAATGAAATATTGTGAATAGACTCTAACGGGTGCGATCATACCAGCACTAATGCACCGGATCCCATCAGAACTCCGAAGTTAAGCATGCTTGGGCGAAAGTAGTACTAGGATAGGTGACCCCCTGGGAAGTCCTCGTGTTGCACCCCTTTTGTAGTTCAGAATCATCTTTTCGAAGAATTTGTTTTTTTTTTTTGCAATTTTTTCGATTTTTTACTGTATGTTACTCGTTGTGAGCAACTGAAATCGCGACACAGAGCTTTCGTCATCAGCGTGCCGTGATTCTGAGTGTGGGTCCCACAATCTCTGCATCAGAGGGTCGCCGAAACACGGCGGGCCACGATACCGGCGCTCTACGGTCTTTTTTGACCTCAGATAGTGCACACAACAGGCTATGCCCGTTGTTCAATTCGTCTGGCTCTGAGAGAGCTTCGCATGAGCATGCTGTGCGCCCCGTAACTCCAATCGGTTCGAAAGTTACGCGCGTTTGAAGTTCAGAGTCCCCCACCGACCGCTGTGCCGGCAGCTATAAAAAAATATTGTGAATAGATTCTTACGGGTGCGATCATACCAGCACTAATACTCCGGATCCATTCAGAACTCCGAAGCTAAGCGTGCTTGGGCGTGAGTAGTACTAGGATGGGTGACCCCCTGGGAAGTCCTCGTGTTGCACCCCTTTTGTAGTTCAGGCTCATCTTTTCGGAGAATTTGTTATTTTTTTTGGCAATTTTTTCAATTTTTTGTTGTATGTTACTCATTGTGAGCAACTGAAATCGCGACACAGAGCTTTCGTCATCAGCGTGCCGTGATTCTGAGTGTGGGACGCACAATATCTGCATCAGAGGGTCGCCGAAACACGGCGGACCACGAAACCGGCACTCTACGGTCTTTTTTGACCTCGGATAGTGCACACAACGGGCTATGCCCGTTGTTCAAGTCGTCTGGCTCTGAAAGAGATTCGCGTGAGCATGCTGTGCGCTCCGTAACTCCAATCGGTTCGAAAGTTACGCGCGTTTGAAGTTCAGAGTCCCCCACCGACCGCTGTGCCGGCAGCTATAAAAAAATATTGTGAATAGATTCTTACGGGTGCGATCATACCAGCACTAATGCTCCGGATCCCATCAGAACTCCGAAGCTAAGCGTGCTTGGGCGAGAGTAGTACTAGGATGGGTGACCCCCTGGTAAGTCCTCGTGTTGCACCCCTTTTGTAGTTCAGGCTCATCTTTTCGGAGAATTTGTTATTTTTTTGGCAATTTTTTCGATTTTTTACTGTATGTTACTCATTGTGAGGAACTGAAATCGCGACACAGAGCTTTCGTCATCAGCGTGCCGTGATTCTGAGTGTGGGACCCACAATATCTGCATCAGAGGGTCGCCGAAACACGGCGGGCCACGAAACCGGCACTCTACGGTCTTTTTTGAACTCAGATAGTGCACACAACGGGCTAGCCCTATTGGTCACGTGGTCTGGCTCTGAAAGAGATTCGCGTGAGCATGCTGTGCGCCCCGTAACTCCAATCGGTTCGAAAGTTACGCGCGTTTTAAGTTCAGAGTCCCCCACCGCCCGCTGTGCCGGCAGCTATAACAAAATATTGTGAATAGACTCTAACTGGTACGATCATACCAGCACTAATGCACCGGATCCCATTAGAACTCCGAAGTTAAACGTTCTTGGGCGAGAGTAGTACTAGGATGGGTGACCCCCTGGGAAGTCCTCGTGTTGCACCCCTTTTGTAGTTCAGACTCACCTTTTCGGAGAATTTGTTATTTTTTTTTTGGCAATTTTTTCGATTTTTTGTTGTATGTTACTTGTTGTGAGCAACTGAAATCGTGACACAGAACTTTCGTCATCAGCGTGCCGTGATTCTGAGTATGAGACCCACAATCTCTGCATCAGAGGGTCGCCGAAACACGGCGGGCCACGAAACCGGCAATCTACGGTCTTTTTTGACCTCAGAAAGTGCACACAACGGGCCAGCCCTGTTATTCACGTCGTCTGGCTCTGAAAGAGCTTCGCGTGAGCGTGCTGTGCGCCCAGTAACTCCAATCGGTTCGAAATTTACGCGCGTTTGAAGTTCTGAGTCCCCACCGCCCGCTGTGCCGGTAGCTATAATGAAATATTGTGAATAGACTCTAACTGGTGCGATCATACCAGCACTAATGCACCGAATCCCATTAGAACTCCGAAGTGAAGCGTTCTTGCGCGAGAGTAGTACTAGGATGGGTGACCCCTTGGGAAGTCCTCGTGTTGCACCCCTTTTGTAGTTCAGACTCACCTTTTCGGAGAATTTGTTATTTTTTTTTTGGCAATTTTTTCGATTATTTGTTGTATGTTACTTGTTGTGAGCAACTGAAATCGTGACACTGAACTTTCGTCATCAGCGTGCCGTGATTCTGAGTATGAGACCCACAATCTCTGCATCAGAGGGTCGCCGAAACACGTCGGGCCACGAAACCGGCAATCTACGGTCTTTTTTGACCTCAGAAAGTGCACACAACGGGCCAGCCCTGTTATTGACGTCGTCTGGCTTTGAAAGAGCTTCGCGTGAGCGTGCTGTGCGCCCCGTAACTCCAATCGGTTCGAAATTTACGCGCGTTTGAAGTTCAGAGTCCCCACCGCCCGCTGTGCCGGTAGCTATAATGAAATA
This sequence comes from Perilla frutescens, assembly GCA_026008535.1. Lineage (NCBI taxonomy): Eukaryota > Viridiplantae > Streptophyta > Magnoliopsida > Lamiales > Lamiaceae > Perilla > Perilla frutescens. The sequence continues at coordinate 40,412,883 of BRKX01000019.1, forward strand.
TTGTGAATAGACTCTAATGGGTGCGATCATACCAGCACTAATGCACCGGATCCCATCAGAACTCCGAAGTTAAGCATGCTTGGGCAAGAGTAGTACTAGGATAGGTCGCCCCCTGGGAAGTCCTCGTGTTGCACCCCTTTTGTAGTTCAGAATCATCTTTTCGAAGAATTTGTTTTTTTTTTTGCAATTTTTTCGATTTTTTACTGTATGTTACTCGTTGTGAGCAACTGAAATCGCAACACAGAGCTTTCGTCATCAGCGTGCCGTGATTCTGAGTGTGGGTCCCACAATCTCTGCATCAGAGAGTCGCCGAAACACGGCGGGCCACGATACCGGCGCTCTACGGTCTTTTTTGACCTCAGATAGTGCACACAACGGGCTATGCCCGTTGTTCAATTCGTCTGGCTCTGAGAGAGCTTCGCATGAGCATGCTGTGCGCCCCGTAACTCCAATCGGTTCGAAAGTTACGCGCGTTTGAAGTTCAGAGTCCCCCACCGACCGCTGTGCCGGCAGCTATAAAAAAATATTGTGAATAGATTCTTACGGGTGCGATCATACCAGCACTAATACTCCGGATCCATTCAGAACTCCGAAGCTAAGCGTGCTTGGGCGTGAGTAGTACTAGGATGGGTGACCCCCTGGGAAGTCCTCGTGTTGCACCCCTTTTGTAGTTCAGGCTCATCTTTTCGGAGAATTTGTTATTTTTTTTTGGCAATTTTTTCAATTTTTTGCTGTATGTTACTCATTGTGAGCAACTGTAATCGCGACACAGAGCTTTCGTCATCAGCGTGCCGTGATTCTGAGTGTGGGACGCACAATATCTGCATCAGAGGGTCGCCGAAACACGGCGGGCCACGAAACCGGCACTCTACGGTCTTTTTTGACCTTGGATAGTGCACACAACGGGCTATGCCCGTTGTTCAAGTCGTCTGGCTCTGAAAGAGATTCGCGTGAGCATGCTGTGCGCTCCGTAACTCCAATCGGTTCGAAAGTTACGCGCGTTTGAAGTTGAGAGTCCCCCACCGACCGCTGTGCCGGCAGCTATAAAAAAATATTGTGAATAGATTCTTACGGGTGCGATCATACCAGCACTAATGCTCCGGATCCCATCAGAACTCCGAAGCTAAGCGTGCTTGAGCGAGAGTAGTACTAGGATGGGTGACCCCCTGGGAAGTCCTCGTGTTGCACCCCTTTTGTAGTTCAGGCTCATCTTTTCGGAGAATTTGTTATTTTTTTTTGGCAATTTTTTCGATTTTTTACTGTATGTTACTCATTGTGAGGAACTGAAATCGCGACACAGAGCTTTCGTCATCAGCGTGCCGTGATTCTGAGTGTGGGACCCACAATATCTGCATCAGAGGGTCGCCGAAACACGGCGGGCCACGAAACCGGCACTCTACGGTCTTTTTTGAACTCAGATAGTGCACACAACGGGCTAGCCCTATTGGTCACGTGGTCTGGCTCTGAAAGAGATTCGCGTGAGCATGCTGTGCGCCCCGTAACTCCAATCGGTTCGAAAGTTACGCGCGTTTTAAGTTCAGAGTCCCCCACCGCCCGCTGTGCCGGCAGCTATAACAAAATATTGTGAATAGACTCTAACTGGTACGATCATACCAGCACTAATGCACCGGATCCCATTAGAACTCCGAAGTTAAACGTTCTTGGGCGAGAGTAGTACTAGGATGGGTGACCCCCTGGGAAGTCCTCGTGTTGCACCCCTTTTGTAGTTCAGACTCACCTTTTCGGAGAATTTGTTATTTTTTTTTTGGCAATTTTTTCGATTTTTTGTTGTATGTTACTTGTTGTGAGCAACTGAAATCGTGACACAGAACTTTCGTCATCAGCGTGCCGTGATTCTGAGTATGAGACCCACAATCTCTGCATCAGAGGGTCGCCGAAACACGGCGGGCCACGAAACCGGTAATCTACGGTCTTTTTTGACCTCAGAAAGTGCACACAACGGGCCAGCCCTGTTATTCACGTCGTCTGGCTCTGAAAGAGCTTCGCGTGAGCGTGCTGTGCGCCCAGTAACTCCAATCGGTTCGAAATTTACGCGCGTTTGAAGTTCTGAGTCCCCACCGCCCGCTATGCCGGTAGCTATAATGAAATATTGTGAATAGACTCTAACTGGTGCGATCATACCAGCACTAATGCACCGAATCCCATTAGAACTCCGAAGTGAAGCGTTCTTGCGCGAGAGTAGTACTAGGATGGGTGACCCCTTGGGAAGTCCTCGTGTTGCACCCCTTTTGTAGTTCAGACTCACCTTTTCGGAGAATTTGTTATTTTTTTTTTGGCAATTTTTTCGATTATTTGTTGTATGTTACTTGTTGTGAGCAACTGAAATCGTGACACTGAACTTTCGTCATCAGCGTGCCGTGATTCTGAGTATGAGACCCACAATCTCTGCATCAGAGGGTCGCCGAAACACGTCGGGCCACGAAACCGGCAATCTACGGTCTTTTTTGACCTCAGAAAGTGCACACAACGGGCCAGCCCTGTTATTGACGTCGTCTGGCTTTGAAAGAGCTTCGCGTGAGCGTGCTGTGCGCCCCGTAACTCCAATCGGTTCGAAATTTACGCGCGTTTGAAGTTCAGAGTCCCCACCGCCCGCTGTGCCGGTAGCTATAATGAAATATTGTGAATAGACTCTAATGGGTGCGATCATACCAGCACTAATGCACCGGATCCCATCAGAACTCCGAAGTTAAGCATGCTTGGGCGAGAGTAGTACTAGGATAGGTCGCCCCCTGGGAAGTCCTCGTGTTGCACCCCTTTTGTAGTTCAGAATCATCTTTTCGAAGAATTTGTTTTTTTTTTTGCAATTTTTTCGATTTTTTACTGTATGTTACTCGTTGTGAGCAACTGAAATCGCAACACAGAGCTTTCGTCATCAGCGTGCCGTGATTCTGAGTGTGGGTCCCACAATCTCTGCATCAGAGAGTCGCCGAAACACGGCGGGCCACGATACCGGCGCTCTACGGTCTTTTTTGACCTCAGATAGTGCACACAACGGGCTATGCCCGTTGTTCAATTCGTCTGGCTCTGAGAGAGCTTCGCATGAGCATGCTGTGCGCCCCGTAACTCCAATCGGTTCGAAAGTTACGCGCGTTTGAAGTTCAGAGTCCCCCACCGACCGCTGTGCCGGCAGCTATAAAAAAATATTGTGAATAGATTCTTACGGGTGCGATCATACCAGCACTAATACTCCGGATCCATTCAGAACTCCGAAGCTAAGCGTGCTTGGGCGTGAGTAGTACTAGGATGGGTGACCCCCTGGGAAGTCCTCGTGTTGCACCCCTTTTGTAGTTCAGGCTCATCTTTTCGGAGAATTTGTTATTTTTTTTTGGCAATTTTTTCAATTTTTTGCTGTATGTTACTCATTGTGAGCAACTGTAATCGCGACACAGAGCTTTCGTCATCAGCGTGCCGTGATTCTGAGTGTGGGACGCACAATATCTGCATCAGAGGGTCGCCGAAACACGGCGGGCCACGAAACCGGCACTCTACGGTCTTTTTTGACCTTGGATAGTGCACACAACGGGCTATGCCCGTTGTTCAAGTCGTCTGGCTCTGAAAGAGATTCGCGTGAGCATGCTGTGCGCTCCGTAACTCCAATCGGTTCGAAAGTTACGCGCGTTTGAAGTTGAGAGTCCCCCACCGACCGCTGTGCCGGCAGCTATAAAAAAATATTGTGAATAGATTCTTACGGGTGCGATCATACCAGCACTAATGCTCCGGATCCCATCAGAACTCCGAAGCTAAGCGTGCTTGAGCGAGAGTAGTACTAGGATGGGTGACCCCCTGGGAAGTCCTCGTGTTGCACCCCTTTTGTAGTTCAGGCTCATCTTTTCGGAGAATTTGTTATTTTTTTTTGGCAATTTTTTCGATTTTTTACTGTATGTTACTCATTGTGAGGAACTGAAATCGCGACACAGAGCTTTCGTCATCAGCGTGCCGTGATTCTGAGTGTGGGACCCACAATATCTGCATCAGAGGGTCGCCGAAACACGGCGGGCCACGAAACCGGCACTCTACGGTCTTTTTTGAACTCAGATAGTGCACACAACGGGCTAGCCCTATTGGTCACGTGGTCTGGCTCTGAAAGAGATTCGCGTGAGCATGCTGTGCGCCCCGTAACTCCAATCGGTTCGAAAGTTACGCGCGTTTGAAGTTCAGAGTCCCCCACCGCCCGCTGTGCCGGCAGCTATAACAAAATATTGTGAATAGACTCTAACTGGTATGATCATACCAGCACTAATGCACCGGATCCCATTAGAACTCCGAAGTTAAGCGTTCTTGGGCGAGAGTAGTACTAGGATGGGTGACCCCCTGGGAAGTCCTCGTGTTGCACCCCTTTTGTAGTTCAGACTCACCTTTTCGGAGAATTTGTTATTTTTTTTTTGGCAATTTTTTCGATTTTTTGTTGTATGTTACTTGTTGTGAGCAACTGAAATCGTGACACAGAACTTTCGTCATCAGCGTGCCGTGATTCTGAGTATGAGACCCACAATCTCTGCATCAGAGGGTCGCCGAAACACGGCGGGCCACGAAACCGGCAATCTACGGTCTTTTTTGACCTCAGAAAGTGCACACAACGGGCCAGCCCTGTTATTTACGTCGTCTGGCTCTGAAAGAGCTTCGCGTGAGCGTGCTGTGCGCCCCGTAACTCCAATCGGTTCGAAATTTACGCGCGTTTGAAGTTCAAAGTCCCCACCGCCCGCTGTGCCGGTAGCTATAATGAAATATTGTGAATAGACTCTAACTGGTGCGATCATACCAGCACTAATGCACCGGATCCCATTAGAACTCCGAAGTGAAGCGTTCTTGCGCGAGAGTAGTACTAGGATGGGTGACCCCCTGGGAAGTCCTCGTGTTGCACCCCTTTTGTAGTTCAGACTCACCTTTTCGGAGAATTTGTTATTTTTTTTTTGGCAATTTTTTCGATTTTTTGTTGTATGTTACTTGTTGTGAGCAACTGAAATCATGACACTGAACTTTCGTCATCAGCGTGCCGTGATTCTGAGTATGAGACCCACAATCTCTGCATCAGAGGGTCGCCGAAACACGTCGGGCCACGAAACCGGCAATCTACGGTCTTTTTTGACCTCAGAAAGTGCACACAACGGGCCAGCCCTGTTATTCACGTCGTCTGGCTTTGAAAGAGCTTCGCGTGAGCGTGCTGTGCGCCCCGTAACTCCAATCGGTTCGAAATTTACGCGCGTTTGAAGTTCAGAGTCCCCACCGCCCGCTGTGCCGGTAGCTATAATGAAATATTGTGAATAGACTCTAATGGGTGCGATCATACCAGCACTAATGCACCGGATCCCATCAGAACACCGAAGTTAAGCATGCTTGGGCGAGAGTAGTACTAGGATAGGTCACCCCCTGGGAAGTCCTCGTGTTGCACCCCTTTTGTAGTTCAGAATCATCTTTTCGAAGAATTTGTTTTTTTTTTTTGCAATTTTTTCGATTTTTTACTGTATGTTACTCGTTGTGAGCAACTGAAATCGCGACACAGAGCTTTCGTCATCAGCGTGCCGTGATTCTGAGTGTGGGTCCCACAATCTCTGCATCAGAGGGTCGCCGAAACACGGCGGGCCACGATACCGGCGCTCTACGGTCTTTTTTGACCTCAGATAGTGCACACAACGGGCTATGCCCGTTGTTCAATTCATCTGGCTCTAAGAGAGCTTCGCATGAGCATGCTGTGCGCCCCGTAACTCCAATCGGTTCGAAAGTTACGCGCGTTTGAAGTTCAGAGTCCCCCACCGACCGCTGTGCCGGCAGCTATAAAAAAATATTGTGAATAGATTCTTACGGGTGCGATCATACCAGCACTAATGCTCCGGATCCCATCAGAACTCCGAAGCTAAGCGTGCTTGGGCGTGAGTAGTACTAGGATGGGTGACCCCCTGGGAAGTCCTCGTGTTGCACCCCTTTTGTAGTTCAGGCTCATCTTTTCGGAGAATTTGTTATTTTTTTTTGGCAATTTTTTCGATTTTTTGCTGTATGTTACTCATTGTGAGCAACTGAAATCGCGACACAGAGCTTTCGTCATCAGCGTGCCGTGATTCTGAGTGTGGGACCCACAATATCTGCATCAGAGGGTCGCCGAAACACGGCGGGCCACGATACCGGCGCTCTACGGTCTTTTTTGACCTCGAATAGTGCACACAACGGGCTATGCCCATTGTTCAAGTCGTCTGGCTCTGAAAGAGATTCGCGTGAGCATGCTGTGCGCTCCGTAACTCCAATCGGTTCGAAAGTTACGCGCGTTTGATGTTCAGAGTCCCCCACCGACCGCTGTGCCGGCAGCTATAAAAAAATATTGTGAATAAATTCTTACGGGTGCGATCATACCAGCACTAATGCTCCGGATTCCATCAGAACTCCGAAGCTAAGCGTGCTTGGGCGAGAGTAGTACTAGGATGGGTGACCTCCTGGGAAGTCCTCGTGTTGCACCCCTTTTGTAGTTCAGACTCACCTTTTCGGAGAATTTGTTTTTTTTTTTTGGCAATTTTTTCGATTTTTTGTGTTATGTTACTCGTTGTGAGCAACTGAAATCACGACACAGAACTTTCGTCATCAGCGTGCCGTGATTCTGAGTATGGGACCCACAATCTCTGCATCAGAGGGTCGCCAAAACACGGCGGGCCATGAAACCGGTAATCTACGGTCTTTTTTGACCTCAGATAGTGCACACAACGGGCCAGCACTATTTTTCACGACGTCTGGCTCTGAAAGAGCTTCGCCTGAGCGTGCTGTGTGCCCCGTCACTCCAATCGGTTCGAAATTTACGCGCGTTTGAAGTTCAGAGTCCCCCACCGCCCACTGTGCCGGTAGCTAAAATGAAATATTGTGAATAAACTCTAACGGGTGCGATCATACCAGCACTAATGCACCGGATCCCATCAGAACTCCGAAGTTAAGCATGCTTGGGCGAGAGTAGTACTAGGATAGGTGACCCCCTGGGAAGTCCTCGTGTTGCACCCCTTTTGTAGTTCAGAATCATCTTTTCGAAGAATTTGTTTTTTTTTTGCAATTTTTTCGATTTTTACTGTATGTTACTCGTTGTGAGCAACTGAAATCACGACACAGAGCTTTCGTCATCAGCGTGCCGTGATTTTGAGTGTGGGTCCCACAATCTATGCATCAGAGGGTCGCCGAAACACGGCGGGCCACGAAACCGGCACTCTACGGTCTTTTTTGACCTCAGATAGTGCACACAACGGGCTATGCCCGTTGTTTAATTCGTCTGGCTCTTAGAGAGCTTCGCATGAGCATGCTGTGCGCCCCGTAACTCCAATCGGTTCGAAAGTTACGCGCGTTTGAAGTTCAGAGTCCCCCACTGACCGCTGTGCCGGCAGCTATAAAAAAATATTCTGAATAGATTCTTACGGGTGCCATGATACCAGCACTAATACTCCGGATCCCATCAGAACTCCGAAGCTAAGCGTGCTTGGGCGTGAGTAGTACTAGGATGGGTGACCCCCTGGGAAGTCCTCGTGTTGCACCCCTTTTGTAGTTCAGGCTCATCTTTTCGGAGAATTTGTTTTTTTTTTTGCAATTTTTTCGATTTTTTACTGTATGTTACTCGTTGTGAGCAACTGAAATCGCGACACAGAGCTTTCATCATCAGCGTACCGTGATTCTGAGTGTGGGACCCACAATCTCTGCATCAGAGGGTCGCCGAAAAACGGCGGGCCACGAAACCGGCACTCTACGGTCTTTTTTGACCTCGGAGAGTACACACAACGGGCTATGCCCGTTGTTCAAGTCGTCTGGCTCTGAAAGAGATTCGCGTGAGCATGCTGTGCGCTCCGTAACTCCAATCGGTTCGAAAGTTACGCGTGTTTGCAGTTCAGAGTCCCCCACCGACCGCTGTGCCGGCAGCTATAGAAAAATATTGTGAATAGATTCTTACGGGTGCGATCATACCAGCACTAATGCTCTGGATCCCATCAGAACTCCGAAGCTAAGCGTGCTTGGGCGAGAGTAGTACTAGGATGGGTGACCCCCTGGGAAGTCCTCGTGTTGCACCCCTTTTGTAGTTCAGGCTCATCTTTTCGGAGAATTTGTTATTTTTTTTTGGTAATTTTTTCGATTTTTTACTGTATGTTACTCATTGTGAGCAACTGAAATCGCGACACAGAGCTTTCGTCATCAGCGTGCCGTGATTCTGAGTGTGGGACCCACAATATCTGCATCAGAGGGTCGCCGAAACACGGCGGGCCACGAAACCGGCACTCTACAGTCTTTTTTGACCTCGGATAGTGCACACAACGGGCTATGCCCGTTGTTCAAGTAGTCTGGCTCTGAAAGAGCTTCGCATGAGCATTCTGTGCGCCCCGTAACTCCAATCGGTTCGAAAGTTACGCGCGTTTGAAGTTCAGAGTCCCCCACCGCCCGCTGTGCCGGCAGCTATAACAAAATATTGTGAATAGACTCTAACTGGTGCGATCATACCAGCAGTAATGCACCAGATCCCATTAGAACTCCGAAGTTAAGCGTTCTTGGGCGAGAGTAGTACTAGGATGGGTGACCCCCTGGGCAGTCCTCGTGTTGCACCCCTTTTGTAGTTCAGAATCATCTTTTCGGAGAATTTGTTATTTTTTTTTGCAATTTTTTCGATTTTTTACTGTATGTTACTCGTTATGAGCAACTGAAATCGCGACACAGAGCTTTCATCATCAGCGTGCCGTGATTCTGAGTGTGGGACCCACAATCTCTGCATCAGAGGGTCGCCGAAAAACGGCGGGCCACGAAACCGGCACTCTACGGTCTTTTTTGACCTCGGATAGTGCACACAACGGGCTATGCCCGTTGTTCAAGTAGTCTGGCTCTGAAAGAGCTTCGCATGAGCATTCTGTGCGCCCCGTAACTCCAATCGGTTCGAAAGTTACGCGCGTTTGAAGTTCAGAGTCCCCCACCGCCCGCTGTGCCGGCAGCTATAACAAAATATTGTGAATAGACTCTAACTGGTGCGATCATACCAGCACTAATGCACCAGATCCCATTAGAACTCCCAAGTTAAGCGTTCTTGGGCGAGAGTAGTACTAGGATGGGTGACCCCCTGGGCAGTCCTTGTGTTGCACCCCTTTTGTAGTTCAGACTCATCTTTTCGGAGAATTTGTTATTTTTTTTTTGCAATTTTTTCGATTTTTTACTGTATGTTACTCGTTGTGAGCAACTGAAATCGCGACACAGAGCTTTCATCATCAGCGTGCCGTGATTCTGAGTGTGGGACCCACAATATCTGCATCAGAGGGTCGCCGAAAAACGGCGGGCCACGAAACCGGCACTCTACGGTCTTTTTTGACCTCGGATAGTGCAGACAACGGGCTATGCCCGTTGTTCAAGTCGTCTGGCTCTGAAAGAGCTTCGCATGAGCATTCTGTGCGCCCCGTAACTCCAATCGGTTCGAAAGTTACGCGCGTTTGAAGTTCAGAGTCCCCCACCGACCGCTGTGCCATCAGCTATAAAAAAATATTGTGAATAGATTCTTACGGGTGCGATCATACTAGCACTAATGCTTCGGAACCCATCAGAACTCCGAAGCTAAGCGTGCTTGGGCGAGAGTAGTACTAGGATGGGTGACCCCCTGGGAAGTCCTCGTGTTGCACCCCTTTTGTAGTTCAGGCTCATCTTTTCGGAGAATTTGTTATTTTTTTTTGGCAATTTTTTCGATTTTTTGCTGTATGTTACTCATTGTGAGCAACTGAAATCGCGACACAGAGCTTTCGTCATCAGCGTGCCGTGATTCTGATTGTGCGACCCACAATATCTGCATCAGAGGGTCGCCGAAACACGGGGGGCCACGAAACCGGCACTCTACGGTCTTTTTTTACCTCAGATAGTGCACACAACGGGCTAGCCCTATTGGTCACGTGGTCTGGCTCTGAAAGAGATTCGCGTGAGCATGCTGTGCGCCCCGTAACTCCAATCGGTTCGAAAGTTACACGCGTTTGAAGTTCAGAGTCCCCCACCGCCCGCTGTGCCGGTAGCTATAATGAAATATTGTGAATAAACTCAAACGGGTGCGATCATACCAGCACTAATGCACCGGATCCCATCAGAACTCCGAAGTTAAGCATGCTTGCGCGAGAGTAGTACTAGGATAGGTGACCCCCTGTGAAGTCCTCGTGTTGCACCCCTTTTGTAGTTCAGAATCATCTTTTCGAAGAATTTGTTTTTTTTTTTTTGCAATTTTTTCGATTTTTTACTGTATGTTACTTGTTGTGAGCAACTGAAATCGCGACACAGAGCTTTCGTCATCGGCGTGCCGTGATTCTGAGTGTGGGACCCACAATCTCTGCATCAGAGGGTCGCCGAAAAACGGCGGGCCACGAAACCGGCACTCTACGGTCTTTTTTGACCTCAGATAGTGCACACAACGGGCCAGCCCTGTTGTTCGCGTCGTCTGGCTCTGAAAGAGCTTCGCGTGAGCGTGCTGTGCGCCCCGTAACTCCAATCGGTTCGAAATTTACGCGCGTTTGAAGTTCAGAGTCCCCCACCGCCCGCTGTGCCGGTAGCTATAATGAAATATTGTGAATAAACTCAAACGGGTGCGATCATACCAGCACTAATGCACCGGATCCCATCAGAACTCCGAAGTTAAGCGTGCTTAGGTGAGAGTAGTACTAGGATAGGTGACCCCCTGGGAAGTCCTCGTGTTGCACCCCTTTTGTAGTTCAGAATCATCTTTTCGAAGAATTTGTTTTTTTTTTTTGCAATTTTTTCGATTTTTTACTGTATGTTACTTGTTGTGAGCAACTGAAATCGCGACACAGAGCTTTCGTCATCGGGGTGCCGTGATTCTGATTGTGGGACCCACAATATCTGCATCAGAGGGTCGCCGAAACACGGCGGGCCACGAAACCGGCACTCTACGGTCTGTTTTGACCTTAGATAGTGCACACAACGGGCTAGCCCTATTGTTCACGTGGTCTGGCTCTGAAAGAGATTCGAGTGAGCATGCTGTGCGCCCCGTAACTCCAATCGGTTCGAAAGTTACGCGCGTTTGAAGTTCAGAGTCCCCCACCGCCCGCTGCGCCGGCAGCTATAACAAAATATTGTGAAGAGACTCTAACGGGTGCGGTCATACATGCACTAATGCACCGGATCCCTTCAGAACTACGAAGTTAAACGTGCTTGGGCAAGAGTAGTACTAGGATGAGTGACCCCTTGTGAAGTCCTCGTGTTGTACCCCTTTTGTAGTTCAGACTCATCTTTTCGGATAATTTGTTCTTATTTTTTGCAATTTTTTCAATTTTTTGCTTTATGTTACTCATTGTGAGCAACTGAAGTCGCGACACAGAGCTTCGTCATGAGCGTGCCGTGATTCTGAGTGTGGGACCCACAATCTCTGCATGAGAGGGTCGCCGAAACACGGCGGGCCACGAAACCGGCACTCTACGGTCTTTTTTGACCTCAGATAGTGAACACAGCGAGCTAGCTCGGTTGTTCAAGTCGTCTGGCTCTGAGAGAGCTTCGCGTAAGCGTGCTGTGCGCCCTGTAACTCCAATCGGTTCGAAATTTACTCGCGTTTGAAGTTCAGAGTCCCCCACCGCCCGCTATGCCGGTAGCTATAATGAAATATTGTGAATAGACTTTAACGGGTGCGATCATACCAGCACTAATGCACCGGATCCCATCAGAACTCCGAAGTTAAGCGTTCTTGGGCGAGAGTAGTACGATGATAGGTGACCCCCTGGGAAGTCCTCGTGTTGCACCCCTTTTGTAGTTCAGAATCATCTTTTCGAAGAATTTGTTTTTTTTTTTTGTAATTTTTTCGATTTTTTACTGTATGTTACTCATTGTGAGCAACTGAAATCGCGACACAGAGCTTTCATCATCAGCATGCCGTGATTCTGAGTGCGGGACCCACAATCTCTGCATCAGAGGGTCGCCGAAACACGGCGGGCCACGAAACCTGCACTCTACGGTCTTTTTTGACCTCAGATAGTGCACACAACGGGCTAGCCCTATTGTTCACGGGCGTGAGCATGCTGTGCGCCCCGTAACTCCAATCGGTTCGAAAGTTACGCGCGTTTGAAGTTCAGAGTCCCCCACCGCCCGCTGTGCCGGCAGCTATAATGAAATATATTGAATAGACTCTAACAGGTTCAATCATACCAGCACTAATGCACCGGATCCCATCAGAACTCCGAAGTTAAGCGTGCTTGGGCGAGAGTAGTACTAGGATGGTTGACCCCCTGGGAAGTCCTTGTGTTGCACGCCTTTTGTAGTTCAGACTCATATTTTCGGAGAATTTGTTCTTTTTTTTTGGCAATTTTTTCGATTTTTTGCTTTATGTTACTCGTTCTGAATTTGTGCCTTGTTTTTTAAATTTGTTGAATTTTTTACTCTGTGTTACTCTATATGTGCAAGTGATATCTCGACACAGAGCTTTGATCATCTGCGTGTTATAATTCTGAGTATGCAACCCACAATTTCTTCAATAGAGGTCGCAGAAACACGGTGGGCCACAAAACCGACACTCTATGGTCTTTTTTGACCTCGGATAGTGCACACAACTGGCTAACCGAGTTGTTCACATCGTCTGGCTCTAAGAGAGCTTTGCGTGAACATGTTCTGCACCCCATAATTCAAATCGGTTCGAAATTTACGGGCGTTTGAAGTTCATAGTCCCCCACCGCCCGCTGTGCCATCAGCTATAAGATAATTTAGTGAAGAGACTCTAACGGGTGCGATCATACCAGCACTAATGCACCGGATCCCATCAGAACTCCGAAGTTAAACGTGCTTGGGCAAGAGTAGTACTAGGATGGGTGACCCCTTGTGAAGTCCTCGTGTTGCACCCCTTTTGTAGTTCAGACTCATCTTTTCGGATAATTTGTTCTTGTTTTTTGCAATTTTTTTAATTTTTTGCTTTATGTTACTCGTTGTGAGCAACTGAAGTCACGACATAGAGCTTCGTCATGAGCGTGCCGTGATTCTGAGTGTGGGACCCACAATCTCTGCAACAGAGGGTCGCCGAAACATGGCGAGCCACGAAACCGGCACTCTACGGTCTTTTTTGACCTCGGTTAGTGAACACAACGGGCTAGCCCGGTTGTTCAAGTCGTCTGGCTCTGAGAGAGCTTCGCGTGAGCGTGCTGTGCGCCCCGTAACTCCAATCGGTTCGAAAGTTACGCGCGTTTGAAGTTCATAGTCCCCCACCGCCCGCTGTGCCGGCAGCTATAACAAAATATTGTGAATAGATTCTAACGGGTGCGATCATACCAGCACTAATGCATCGGATCCCATCAGAACTCCGAAGTTAAGCGCGCTTGGGCGAGAGTAGTACTAGGATGGGTGACCCCCTGGGAAGTCCTCGTGTTGCACCCCTTTTGTAGTTCAGACTCATCTTTTCGGAGAACTTGTTCTTTTTTTTTGGCAATTTTTTTGATTTTTTGCTGTATGTTACTCGTTCTGAGCAATTGAAATTGCGACACAGAGCTTTCGTCATCAGCGTGCCGTGATTCTGAGTGTGGGACCCACAATCTCTGCATCAGAGGGTCGCCAAAACACGGCGGGTCATAAAACCGGCACTCTACGGTCTTTTTTGACCTCGGATAGTGCACACAACGGGCTAGCCCGATTGTTCACGTCGTCTGGCTCTGAGAGAGCTTCGCGTGAGCGTGCTGTGCGCCCCGTAACTCCAATCGATTCGAAATTTACGCTCGTTTCAAGTTGAGAGTCCCCCACCGCCCGCTGTGCCGCCAGCTATAATGAAATATTGTGAATAGACTCTAACGGATGCGATCATACCAGCACTAATGCACCGGATCCCATCAGAACTCCGAAGCTAAGCATGCTTGGGCCAGAGTAGTACTTGGATAGGTGACCCCTGGAAAGTCCTCGTGTTGCACCCCTTTTGTAGTTCAGAATCATCTTTTCGGAGAATTTGTTATTTTTTTTTTTGCAATTTTTTCGATTTTTTGTTGTATGTTACTCATTGTGAGCAACTGAAATCGCGACACAGAGCTTTCGTCATCAGCGTGCCGTGATTCTGATTGTGGGACCCACAATATCTGCATCAGAGGGTCGCCGAAACACGGGGGGCCACGAAACCGGCACTTTACGGTCTTTTTTGACCTCAGATAGTGCACACAACGGGCTAGCCCTATTGGTCACGTGGTCTGGCTCTGAAAGAGATTTGCGTGAGCATGCTGTGCACCCCGGAACTCCAATCGGTTCGAAAGTTACACGCGTTTGAAGTTCAGAGTCCCCCACCGCCCGCTGTGCCGGTAGCTATAATGAAATATTGTGAATAAACTCAAACGGGTGCGATCATACCAGCACTAATGCACCGGATCCCATCAGAACTCCGAAGTTAAGCATGCTTGCGCGAGAGTAGTACTAGGATAGGTGACCCCCTGGGAAGTCCTCGTGTTGCACCCCTTTTGTAGTTCAGAATCATCTTTTCGAAGAATTTGTTTTTTTTTTTGCAATTTTTTCGATTTTTTACTGTATGTTACTTGTTGTGAGCAACTGAAATCGCGACACAGAGCTTTCGTCATCGGCGTGCCGTGATTCTGAGTGTGGGACCCACAATCTCTGCATCAGAGGGTCGCCGAAAAACGGCGGGCCACGAAACCGGCACTCTACGGTCTTTTTTGACCTCGGATAGTGCACACAACGGGCTAGCCCGGTTCTTCACGTCGTCTGGCTCTTAGAGAGCTTCGCGTGAGCGTGCTGTCCGCCCCCTAACTCCAATCGGTTCGAAATTTACGCGCGTTTCATGTTCAGAGTCCCCCACCGCCTGCTGTGCCGGCAGCTATAACAAAATATTGTGAAGACACTCTAACGGGTGCAATCATACCAGCACTAATGCACCGAATCCCATCAGAACTCCGAATTTAAGCGTGCTTGGGCGAGAGTAGTACTAGGATTGGTGACCCTCTGGGAAATCCTCGTGTTGCACCCCTTTTGTAGTTCAGACTCATCTTTTCGGAGAATTTGTTCTTTTTTTTTTGGCAATTTTTTCAATTTTTTGCTCTATGTTACTCGTTCTGAGCAACTGAAATTGCGACACAGAGCTTTCGTCATCAGCGTGCCGTGATTCTGAGTGTGGGACCCACAATCTCTGCATCAGAGGGTCGCCAAAACACGGCGGGTCATAAAACCGGCACTCTACGGTCTTTTTTGACCTCGGATAGTGCACACAACGGGCTAGCCCGATTGTTCACGTCGTCTGGCTCTGAGAGAGCTTCGCGTGAGCGTGCTGTGCGTCCCGTAACTCCAATCGATTCGAAATTTACGCTCGTTTCAAGTTGAGAGTCCCCCACCGCCCGCTGTGCCGCCAGCTATAATGAAATATTGTGAATAGACTCTAACGGATGCGATCATACCAGCACTAATGCACCGGATCCCATCAGAACTCCGAAGCTAATCATGCTTGGGCCAGAGTAGTACTTGGATAGGTGACCCCTGGAAAGTCCTCGTGTTGCACCCCTTTTGTAGTTCAGAATCATCTTTTCGGAGAATTTGTTATTTTTTTTTTTGCAATTTTTTCGATTTTTTGTTGTATGTTACTCATTGTGAGCAACTGAAATCGCGACACAGAGCTTTCGTCATCAGCGTGCCGTGATTCTGATTGTGGGACCCACAATATCTGCATCAGAGGGTCGCCGAAACACGGGGGGCCACGAAACCGGCACTTTACGGTCTTTTTTGACCTCAGATAGTGCACACAACGGGCTAGCCCTATTGGTCACGTGGTCTGGCTCTGAAAGAGATTTGCGTGAGCATGCTGTGCGCCCCGGAACTCCAATCGGTTCGAAAGTTACACGCGTTTGAAGTTCAGAGTCCCCCACCGCCCGCTGTGCCGGTAGCTATAATGAAATATTGTGAATAAACTCAAACGGGTGCGATCATACCAGCACTAATGCACTGGATCCCATCAGAACTCCGAAGTTAAGCATGCTTGCGCGAGAGTAGTACTAGGATAGGTGACCCCCTGGGAAGTCCTCGTGTTGCACCCCTTTTGTAGTTCAGAATCATCTTTTCGAAGAATTTGTTTTTTTTTTTTGCAATTTTTTCGATTTTTTACTGTATGTTACTCGTTGTGAGCAACTGAAATTGCGACACAGAGCTTTCGTCATCAGCGTGCCGTGATTCTGAGTGTGGGACCCACAATCTCTGCATCAGAGGGTCGCCGAAACACGGCGGGCCACGAAACCGGCACTCTACGGTCTTTTTTGACCTCGGATAGTGCACACAACGGGCTAGCCCGGTTCTTCACGTCGTCTGGCTCTTAGAGAGCTTCGCGTGAGCGTGCTGTCCGCCCCCTAACTCCAATCGGTTCGAAATTTACGCGCGTTTCATGTTCAGAGTCCCCCACCGCCTGCTGTGCCGGCAGCTATAACAAAATATTGTGAAGACACTCTAACGGGTGCCATCATACCAGCACTAATGCACCGAATCCCATCAGAACTCCGAATTTAAGCGTGCTTGGGCGAGAGTAGTACTAGGATTGGTGACCCTCTGGGAAATCCTCGTGTTGCACCCCTTTTGTAGTTCAGACTCATCTTTTCGGAGAATTTGTTCTTTTTTTTTGGCAATTTTTTCAATTTTTTGCTCTATGTTACTCGTTCTGAGCAACTGAAATCGCGACACAGAGCTTTCGTCATCAGTGTGCCGTGATTCTGAGTGTGGGACCCACAATCTCTGCATCAGAGGGTCGCCGAAACACGGCGGGCCACGAAACCGGCACTCTACGGTCTTTTTTGACCGCGGATAGTGCACACAACGGGCTAGCCCGATTGTTCACGTCATCTGGCTCTGAGAGAGCTTCTCGAGAACATGTTGTGCGCACCGTAACTCCAATCGGTTCGAAAGTTACGCGCGTTTGATGCTCAGAGTTCCCCACCGCCCTCTGTGCCAGCACCTATAACAAAATATTGTGAAGAGACTCTAATGGGTGCCATCATACCAGCACTAATGCACCGAATCCCATCAGAACTCTGAATTTAAGCGTGCTTGGGCGAGAGTAGTACTAGGATTGGTGACCCCCTGGTAAGTCCTCGTGTTGCACCCCTTTTGTAGTTCACACTCATCTTTTCGGATAATTTGTTCCTTTTTTTTTGCAATTTTTTCGACTTTTTAGTTTATGTTACTCATTGTGAGCAACTGAAATCGCGACACAGAGCTTTCGTCATCAACGCGTCGTGATTCTGAGTGTGGGACCCACAATCTCTGCATTAGAGGTCGCCGAAACACGGCGGGCCACGAAACCGGCACTCTACGGTCTTTTTTGACCTCGGATAGTACACACAACGGGCTAGCCCGATTGTTCACGTCGTCTGGCTCTGAGAGAGCTTCGCGAGAACATGCTGTGCGCCCCGTAACTCCAATCGGTTCGAAAGTTACACGCGTTTGAAGCTCAGAGTCCCCCACCGCCCTCTGTGCCAGCACCTATAATAAAATATTGTGAAGAGACTCTAACGAGTGCCATCATACCAGCACTAATGCACCGAATCCCATCAGAACTCCGAATTTAAGCGTGCTTTGGTGAGAGTAGTACTAGGATTGGTAACCCCCTGGTAAGTCCTCGTGTTGCACCCCTTTTCTAGTTCACACTCATCTTTTCGGATAATTTGTTCTTTTTTTTTTGCAATTTTTTCGACTTTTTAGTTTATGTTACTCATTGTGAGCAACTGAAATCGCGACACAGAGCTTTCGTCAGCAGCGTGTCGTGATTCTGAGTGTGGGACCCACAATATCTGCATTAGAGGTCGCCGAAACACGGCGGGCCACGAAACCGGCACTCTACGGTCTTTTTTGACCTCGGATAGTGCACACAACGGGCTAGCCCGGTTCTTCACGTCGTCTGGCTCTTAGAGAGCTTCGCGTGAGCGTGCTGTCCGCCCCCTAACTCCAATCGGTTCGAAATTTACGCGCGTTTCATGTTCAGAGTCCCCCACCGCCTGCTGTGCCGGCAGCTATAACAAAATATTGTGAAGAGACTCTAACGGGTGCCATCATACCAGCAGTAATGCACCGAATCCCATCAGAACTCCGAATTTAAGCGTGCTTGGGCGAGAGTAGTACTAGGATTGGTGACCCTCTGGGAAATCCTCGTGTTGCACCCCTTTTGTAGTTCAGACTCATCTTTTCGGAGAATTTGTTTTTTTTTTTTGGCAATTTTTTCAATTTTTTGCTATATGTTACTCGTTCTGAGCAACTGAAATCGCGACACAGAGCTTTCGTCATCAGTGTGCCGTGATTCTGAGTGTGGGACCCACAATCTCTGCATCAGAGGGTCGCCGAAACACGGCGGGCCACAAAACCGGCACTCTATGGTGTTTTTTGACCGCGGATAGTGCACACAACGGGCTAGCCCGATTGTTCACGTCGTCTGGCTCTGAGAGAGCTTCTCGAGAACATGTTGTGCGCACCGTAACTCCAATCGGTTCGAAAGTTACGCGCGTTTGATGCTCAGAGTTCCCCACCGCCCTCTGTGCCAGCACCTATAACAAAATATTGTGAAGAGACTCTAATGGGTGCCATCATACCAGCACTAATGCACCGAATCCCATCAGAACTCTGAATTTAAGCGTGCTTGGGCGAGAGTAGTACTAGGATTGGTGACCCCCTGGTAAGTCCTCGTGTTGCACCCCTTTTGTAGTTCACACTCATCTTTTCGGATAGTTTGTTCCTTTTTTTTTGCAATTTTTTCGACTTTTTAGTTTATGTTACTCATTGTGAGCAACTGAAATCGCGACACAGAGCTTTCGTCATCAACGCGTCGTGATTCTGAGTGTGGGACCCACAATCTCTGCATTAGAGGTCGCCGAAACACGGCTGGCCACGAAACCGACACTCTACGGTCTTTTTTGATCTCGGATAGTGCACACAGCGGGCTAGCCCTATTGTTCACGTCGTCTGGCTCTGATAGAGCTTCGCGTGAGCATGCTGTGCGCCCCGTAACTCCAATCGAATCGAAAGTTACGCGCGTTTGAAGTTCAGAGTCCCCCACCGCCCGCTGCGCCGGCAGCAATAACAAAATATTGTGAAGAGACTCTAACGGGTGCGGTCATACCTGCACTAATGCACCGGATCCCTTCAGAACTACGAAGTTAAACGTACTTGGGAAAGATTAGTACTAGGATGGGTGACCCCCTGGGAAGTCCTCGTGTTGCACCCCTTTTGTAGTTCAGAATCATCTTTTCGGAGAATTTGTTATTTTCTTTTTGCAATTTTTTCGATTTTTTGCTGTATGTTACTCGTTGTGAGCAACTGAAATCTCAACACAGAGCTTTCGTCATCAGTGTGCCGTGATTCTGAGTGTGGAACCCAGAATCTCTGCATCAGAGGGTCGCCAAAACACGGCGGGCCATGAAACCGGCACTCTACGGTCTTTTTTGACCTCGGATAGTGCACACAACGGGCTAGCCCGATTGTTCACGTCGTCTGGCTCTAAGAGAGCTTCGCGTGAGCGTGCTGTGCGCCCCGTAACTCCAATCGGTTCGAAATTTACGCGCGTTTCATGTTCAGAATCCCCCACCGCCTGCTGTGCCGGCAGCTATAACAAAATATTGTGAAGAGACTCTAACGGGTGCGATCATACCAGCAGTAATGCACTGAATCCCATCAGAACTCCGAATTTAAGCGTGCTTGGGCGAGAGTAGTACTAGGATTGGTAACCCCCTGGTAAGTCCTCGTGTTGCACCCCTTTTCTAGTTCACACTCATCTTTTCGGATAATTTGTTCTTTTTTTTTTGCAATTTTTTCGACTTTTTAGTTTATGTTACTCATTGTCAGCAACTGAAATCGCGACACTGAGCTTTCGTCATCAGCGTGTCGTGATTCTGAGTGTGGGACCCACAATATCTGCATTAGAGGTCGCCGAAACACGGCGGGCCACGAAACCGGCACTCTACGGTCTTTTTTGACCTCGGATAGTACACATAGAGGGCTAGCCCTATTGTTCACGTCGTCTAGCTCTGATAGAGCTTCGCGAGAGCATTCTGTGCGCCCCGTAATTCCAATCGGTTCGAAAGTTACGCGCGTTTGAAGTTCAGAGTCCCCCACCGCCCGCTGCGCCGGCAGCTATAACAAAATATTGTGAAGAGACTCTAACGGGTGTGGTCATACCTGCACTAATGCACCGGATCCCTTCAGAACTACGAAGTTAAACGTGCTTGGGCAAGAGTAGTACTAGGATGGGTGACCCCTTGTGAAGTCCTCGTGTTGCACCCCTTTTGTAGTTCAGACTCATCTTTTCGGATAATTTGTTCTTGTTTTTTGCAATTTTTTTAATTTTTTGCTTTATGTTACGCATTGTGAGCAACTGAAGTCGCGACATAGAGCTTCGTCATGAGCGTGCCGTGATTCTGAGTGTGGGACCCACAATCTCTGCATCAGAGGGTCGCCGAAACACGGCGAGCCACGAAACCGGCACGCTACGGTCTTTTTTGACCTCGGTTAGTGAACACAACGGGCTAGCCAGGTTGTTCAAGTCGTCTGGCTCTGAGAGAGCTTCGCGTGAGCGTGCTGTGCGCCCCGTAACTCCAATCGGTTCGAAAGTTACGCGCGTTTGAAGTTCATAGTCCCCCACCGCCCGCTGTGACGGCAGCTATAACAAAATATTGTGAATAGACTCTAACGGGTGCGATCATACCAGCACTAATGCACCGGATCCCATCAGAACTCCGAAGTTAAGCGCGCTCGGGCGAGAGTAGAACTAGGATGGGTGACCCCCTGGGAAGTCCTCGTGTTGCACCCCTTTTGTGGTTCAGACTCATCTTTTCGGAGAACTTGTTCTTTTTTTTTGGCAATTTTTTTGATTTTTTGCTGTATGTTACTCGTTCTGAGCAACTGAAATTGTGACACAGAGCTTTCGTCATCAGCGTGCCGTGATTCTGAGTGTGGGACCCACAATCTCTGCATCAGAGGGTCGCCAAAACACGGCGGGCCATGAAACCGGTACTCTACGGTCTTTTTTGACCTCGGATAGTGCACACAACGGGCTAGCCCGATTGTTCATGTCGTCTGGCTCTGAGAGAGCTTCGCGTGAGCGTGCTGTGCGCCCCGTAACTCCAATCGGTTCGAAATTTACGCTCGTTTCAAGTTGAGAGTCCCCCACCGCCCGCTGTGCCGCCAGCTATAATGAAATATTGTGAATAGACTCTAACGGATGCGATCATACCAGCACTAATGCACCGGATCCCATCAGAACTCCGAAGCTAAGCATGCTTGGGCCAGAGTAGTACTTGGATAGGTGACCCCTGGGAAGTCCTCGTGTTGCACCCCTTTTGTAGTTCAGAATCATCTTTTCGGAGAATTTGTTATTTTTTTTTTTGCAATTTTCTGAAATCGCGACACAGAGCTTTCGTCATCAGCATGCCGTGATTCTGAGTGTGGGACCCATAATCTCTGCATCAGAGGGTTGCCGAGACGCGGCGGGCCACGAAACCGTCACTCTACGGTCTTTTTTAACGTCGGATAGTGCACATACCGGGCTAGCCCTGTTGTTCACGTCGTCTGGCTCTGATAGAGCTTCGCGTGAGCATGCTGTGCGCCCCGTAACTCCAATCGGTGCGAAAGTTACGCGCGTTTGAAGTTCAGAGTCCCCCACCGCCCGCTGCGCCGGCAGCTATAACAAAATATGGTGAAGAGACTCTAACGGGTGCGGTCATACCTGCACTAATGCACCGGATCCCTTCAGAACTACGAAGTTAAACGTGCTTGGGCAAGAGTAGTACTAGGATGGGTGACCCCCTGGGAAGTCCTCGTGTTGCACCTCTTTTGTAGTTTAGAATCATCTTTTCGGAGAATTTGTTATTTTTTTTTTGCTATTTTTTCGATTTTTTGCTGTATGTTACTCGTTGTGAGCAACTGAAATCTCAACACAGAGGGTTCTGAGTGTGGAACCCAGAATCTCTGCATCAGAGGGTTGTCGAAACACGGCGGGCCACGAAACCGGCACTCTACGGTCTTTTTTGACCTCGGATAGTGCACACAACGGGCTAGCTCGGTTGTTCACGTCGTCTGGCTCTAAGAGAGCTTCGCGTGAGCGTGCTGTCCGCCCCGTAATTCCAATCGATTCGAAATTTACGCGCGTTTCATGTTTAGAGTCCCCCACCGCCTGCTGTGCCGGCAGCTATAACAAAATATTGTGAAGAGACTCTAACGGGTGCCATCATACCAGCACTAATGCACCGAATCCCATCAGAACTCCGAATTTAAGCGTGCTTGGGCGAGAGTAGTACTAGGATTGGTGACCCTCTGGGAAATCCTCGTGTTGCACCCCTTTTGTAGTTCAGACTCATCTTTTCGGAGAATTTGTTCTTTTTTTTTGGCAATTTTTTCGATTTTTTGCTATATGTTACTCGTTCTGAGCAACTGAAATCGCGACACAGAGCTTTCGTCATCAGCGTGCCGTGATTCTGAGTGTGGGACCCACAATCTCTGCATCAGAGGGTCGCCGAAACACGGCGGGCCACGAAACCGGCACTCTACGGTCTTTTTTGACCTC
This sequence comes from Perilla frutescens, assembly GCA_026008535.1. Lineage (NCBI taxonomy): Eukaryota > Viridiplantae > Streptophyta > Magnoliopsida > Lamiales > Lamiaceae > Perilla > Perilla frutescens. Next base: position 40,435,372 of record BRKX01000019.1, read on the forward strand.
GGATAGTGCACACAACGGGCTAGCCTGGTTCTTCACGTCGTCTGGCTCTTAGAGAGCTTCGCGTGAGCGTGCTGTCCGCCCCCTAACTCCAATCGGTTCGAAATTTACGCGCGTTTCATGTTCAGAGTCCCCCACCGCCTGCTGTGCCGGCAGCTATAACAAAATATTGTGAAGAGACTCTAACGGGTGCCATCATACCAGCACTAATGCACCGAATCCTATCAGAACTCCGAATTTAAGCGTGCTTGGGCGAGAGTAGTACTAGGATTGGTGACCCTCTGGGAAATCCTCGTGTTGCACCCCTTTTGTAGTTCAGACTCATCTTTTCGGAGAATTTGTTCTTTTTTTTTTGGCAATTTTTTCAATTTTTTGCTATATGTTACTCGTTCTGAGCAACTGAAATCGCGACACAAAGCTTTCGTCATCAGTGTGCCGTGATTCTGAGTGTGGGACCCACAATCTCTGCATCAGAGGGTCGCCGAAACACGGCGGGCCACGAAACCGGCACTCTACGGTCTTTTTTGACCGCGGATAGTGCACACAACGGGCTAGCCCGATTGTTCACGTCGTCTGGCTCTGAGAGAGCTTCTTGAGAACATGTTGTGCGCACCGTAACTCCAATCGGTTCGAAAGTTACGCGCGTTTGATGCTCAGAGTTCCCCACCGCCCTCTGTGCCAGCACCTATAACAAAATATTGTGAAGAGACTCTAATGGGTGCCATCATACCAGCACTAATGCACCGAATCCCATCAGAACTCTGAATTTAAGCGTGCTTGGGCGAGAGTAGTACTAGGATTTGTGACCCCCTAGTAAGTCCTCGTGTTGCACCCCTTTTGTAGTTCACACTCATCTTTTCGGATAATTTGTTCCTTTTTTTTTGCAATTTTTTCGATTTTTTGTTGTATGTTACTCGTTGTGAGCAACTGAAATCTCAACACAGAGCTTTCGTCATCAGTGTGCCGTGATTCTGAGTGTGGAACCCAGAATGTCTGCATCAGAGGGTCGCCAAAACACGGCGGGCCATGAAACCGGCACTCTACGGTCTTTTTTGACCTCGGATAGTGCACACAACGGGCTAGCCCGGTTGTTCACGTCGTCTGGCTCTAAGAGAGCTTCGCGTGAGCGTGCTGTGCGCCCCGTAACTCCAATCGGTTCGAAATTTACGCGCGTTTCATGTTCAGAATCCCCCACCGCCTGCTGTGCCGGCAGCTATAACAAAATATTGTGAAGAGACTCTAACGGGTGCGATCATACCAGCAGTAATGCACCGAATCCCATCAGAACTCCGAATTTAAGCGTGCTTGGGCGAGAGTAGTACTAGGATTGGTGACCCCCTGGAAGTCCTCGTGTTGCACCCCTTTTGTAGTTCAGACTCATGTTTTCGGAGAATTTGTTCTTTTTTTTTTGGTAATTTTTTCGATTTTTTGCTGTATAGTACTCGTTCTGAGCAACTGAAATCGCGACACAGAGCTTTCGTCATCAGCGTGCCGTGATTCTGAGTGTGGGACCCACAATCTCTGCATCAGAGGGTCGCCGAAACACGGCGGGCCACGAAACCGGCACTCTACGGTCTTTTTTGACCTCGGATAGTGCACACAATGGGCTAGCCCGATTGTTCACGTCGTCTGGCTCTGAGAGAGCTTCGCGAGAACATGTTGTGCTCCCCGTAACTCCAATCGGTTCGAAAGTTAGGCGCGTTTGATGCTCAGAGTCCCCCACCGCCCTCTGTGCCAGCACCTATAACAAAATATTGTGAAGAGACTCTAACGGGTGCCATCATACCAGCACTAATGCACCGAATCCCATCAGAACTCTGAATTTAAGCGTGCTTGGGCGAGAGTAGTACTAGGATTGGTGACCCTCTGGTAAGTCCCCGTGTTGCACCCCTTTTGTAGTTCACACTCATCTTTTCGGATAATTTGTTCCTTTTTTTTTGCAATTTTTTCGACTTTTTAGTTTATGTTACTCATTGTGAGCAACTGAAATCGCGACACAGAGCTTTCGTCATCAGCGCGTCGTGATTCTGAGTGTGGGAGCCACAATCTCTGCATTAGAGGTCGCCGAAACACGGCTGGCCACGAAACCGGCACTCTACGGTGTTTTTTGACCTCGGATAGTGCACACAATGGGCTAGCCCGGTTGTTCACGTCGTCTCGCTATGAGAGAGCTTCGCGTGAGCGTGCTGTGCGCCCCGTAACTCCAATCGGTTCGAAAGTTACGCGCGTTTGAAGTTCATAGTCCCCCACCACCCGCTGTGCCGGCAGCTATAACAAAATATTGTGAATAGACTCTAACTGGTGCGATCATACCAGCACTAATGCACCGAATCCCATCAGAACTCCAAAGTTAAGCGCGCTTGGGTGAGAGTAGTACCATGACGGGTGACCCCCTGGGAAGTCCTCGTGTTGCAGCCCTTTTGTAGTTCAGACTCATCTTTTCGGAGAATTTGTTCTTTTTTTTTTGGCAATTTTATCGATTTTTTGCTGTATGTTACTCGTTGTGAGCAACTGAAATCGCGACACAGAGCTCTCATCATTAGCGTGCCGTGATTATGAGTGTGGGACCCACAATCTCTGCATCAGAGGGTCGCCGAAACACGGTGGGCCACGAATCCGGCACTCTACGGTCTTTTTTGACCTCGGATAGTGCACACAACGGGCTAGCCCGATTGTTCATGTCGTCTCACTCTGAGATAGCTTCGCGTGAGCGTGCTGTGCGCCACGTAACTCCAATCGGTTCGAAAGTTACGCGCGTTTGAAGTTCATAGTCCCCCACCGCCCGCTGTGCCGGCAGCTATAACAAAATATTGTGAATAGACTCTAACGGGTGCGATCATACCAACACTAATGCACCGGATCCCATCAGAACTCCGAAGTTAAGGGCGCTTGGGTTAGAGTAGTACTAGGATGGGTGACCCCCTGGGAAGTCCTCGTGTTGCCCCCCTTTTGTAGTTCAGACTCATCTTTTCGGACAATTTGTTCTTTATTTTTTGGCAATTTTTTCGATTTTTTGCTGTATGTTACTCGTTCTGAGCAACTGAAATCGCGACACAGAGCTTTCGTTATCAGCGAGCCGTGATTCTGAGTGTGGGACCCACAATCTCTGCATCAGAGGGTCGCCGAAACACGGCGGGCTAGGAAACCGGCACTCTAGAGTCTTTTTTAACCTCGGATAGTGCACACAACGGGCTATCCCGATTATTCACGTCATCTGGCTCTGAGAGAGCATCGCGTGAGCTTGTTGTGCGCCCCGAAACTCCAATCGGTTCGAAAGTTACGCGCGTTTGAAGTTCAGAGTCCCCCACCGCCCGCTGTGCCGGCAGCTATAACAAAATATTGTGAATCGACTCTATCGGATGCGATCATATCAGCACTAATGCACCGGATCCCATCAGAACTCCGAAGTTAAGCGCGCTTGGGCGAGAGTAGTACTAGGATGGGTGACCCCCTGGGAAGTCCTCGTGTTGCACCCCTTTTGTAGTTCAGACTCATCTTTTCGGAGAATTTGTTCTTTTTTTTTGGCAATTTTTTCCATTTTTTGCTGTATGTTACTTGTTGTGAGCAACTGTAATCGCAACACAGAGCTTTCGTCATTAGCGTGCCGTGATTATGAGTGTGGGACCCACAATCTCTGCATCAGAGGGTCGCCGAAACACAGTGGGCCACGAATCCGGCACTCTACGGTCTTTTTTGACCTCGGATAGTGCACACAACGGGCTAGCCCGATTGTTCACGTCGTCTCACTCTGAGAGAGCTTCGCGTGAGCGTGCTGTGCGCCACGTAACTCCAATCGGTTCGAAAGTTACGCGCGTTTGAAGTTCATAGTCCCCCACCGCCCGCTGTGCCGGCATCTATAACAAAATATTGTGAATCAACTCTATCGGGTGCGATCATATCAGCACTAATGCACCGGATCCCATCAGAACTCTGAAGTTAAGCACGCTTGGGCGAGAGTAGTACTAGGATGGGTGACCCCCTGGGAAGTCCTCGTGTTGCACCCCTTTTGTAGTTCAGACTCATCTTTTCGGAGTATTTGTTCTTTTTTTTTAGCAATTTTTTCGATTTTTTGCTGTATGTTACTCGTTGTGAGCAACTGAAATCGCAACACAGAGCTTTCGTCATTAGCGTGCCGTGATTCTGAGTGTGGGACCCACAATCTCTGCATCAGAGGGTTGCCGAAACACGGCGGGCCACGAATCCGGCACTCTTCGGTCTTTTTGGACCTCGGATAGTGCACACAACGGGCTAGCCCGGTTGTTCACGTCGTCTCACTCTGAGAGAGCTTCGCGTGAGCGTGCTGTGCGCCACGTAACTCCAATCGGTTCGAAAGTTACGCGCGTTTGAAGTTCATAGTCCCCCACCGCCCGCTGTGCCGGCAGCTATAAGAAACTATTGTGAATAGACTCTAACGGGTGCGATCATACCAGCACTAATGCACCGAATCCCATCAGAACTCCGAAGTTAAGAGCGCTTGGGCGAGAGTAGTACTAGGATGGGTGACCCCCTGGGAAGTATTCGTGTTGCACTCCTTTTGTAGTTCAGACTCATCTTTTCGGAGAATTAGTTCTTTTTTTTTGCAATTTTTTCGACTTTTTAGTTTATGTTACTCATTGTGAGCAACTGAAATCGCGACACTGAGCTTTCGTCATCAGCGCGTCGTGATTCTGAGTGTGGGACCCACAATCTCTACATTAGAGGTCGCCGAAACACGGCGGGCCACGTAACCGGCACTCTACGCTCTTTTTTGACCTCGGATATTGCGCATAGCGGGCTAGGTCTGTTGTTCACGTCGTCTGGCTCTAATAGAGCTTCGCGTGAGCATGCTGTGTGCCCCGTATCTCCAATCGGTTCGAAAGTTACGCACGTTTGAAGTTCAGAGTCCCCCACCGCCCGCTGCGGCGGCAACTATAACAAAATATTGTGAAGAGACTCTAACGGGTGCGGTCATACCTGCACTAATGCACCGGATCCCTTCAGAACTATGAAGTTAAACGTGCTTGGGCAAGAGTAGTACTAGGATGGGTGACCCCCTGGGAAGTCCTCGTGTTGCACCCCTTTTGTAGTTCAGACTCATCTTTTCGGATAATTTGTTCTTGTTTTTTGCAATTTTTTCAATTTTTTGCTTTATGTTACTCAATGTGAGCAACTGAAATCGCGACACAGAGCTTTCGTCATCAGCGTGCCGTGATTCTGAGTGTGGGACCCACAATCTCTGCATTAGAGGTCGCCGAAACACGGCTGGCCACGAAACCGGCAGTCTACGGTGTTTTTTGACCTCGGATAGTGCACACAATGGGCTAGCCCGATTGTTCACGTCGTCTCGCTATGAGAGAGCTTCGCGTGAGCGTGCTGTGCGCCCCGTAACTCCAATCGGTTCGAAAGGTACGCGCGTTTGAAGTTCGTAGTCCCCCACCACCCGCTGTGCCGGCAGCTATAACAAAATATTGTGAATAGACTCTAACGGGTGCGATCATACCAGCACTAATGCACCGAATCCCATCAGAACTCCAAAGTTAAGCGCACTTGGGCGAGAGTAGTACCATGACGGGTGACCCCCTGGGAAGTCCTCGTGTTGCAGCCCTTTTGTAGTTCAGACTCATCTTTTCAGAGAATTTGTTCTTTTTTTTTTGGCAATTTCATCGATTTTTTGCTGTATGTTACTCGTTGTGAGCAACTGAAATCGCGACACAGAGCTCTCATCATTAGCGTGCCGTGATTCTGAGTGTGGGACCCACAATCTCTGCATCAGAGGGTCGCCGAAACACGGTGGGCCACGAATCCGGCACTCTATGGTCTTTTTTGACCTCGGATAGTGCACACAACGGGCTAGCCCGATTGTTCACGTCGTCTCACTCTGAGAGAGCTTCGCGTGAGCGTGCTGTGCGCCACGTAACTCCAATCGGTTCGAAAGTTATGCGCGTTTGAAGTTCATAGTCCCCCACCGCCCGCTGTGCCGGCAGCTATAACAAAATATTGTGAATAGACTCTAACGGGTGCGATCATACCAACACTAATGCACCGGATCCCATCAGAACTCCGAAGTTAAGGGCGCTTGGGTTAGAGTAGTACTAGGATTGGTGACCCCCTGGGAAGTCCTCGTGTTGCCCCCCTTTTGTAGTTCAGACTCATCTTTTCGGACAATTTGTTCTTTATTTTTTGGCAATTTTTTCGATTTTTTGCTGTATGTTACTCGTTCTGAGCAACTGAAATCGCGACACAGAGCTTTCGTTATCAGCGAGCCGTGATTCTGAGTGTGGGACCCACAATCTCTGCATCAGAGGGTCGCCGAAACACGGCGGGCTAGGAAACCGGCACTCTAGAGTCTTTTTTGACCTCGGATAGTGCACACAACGGGCTATCCCGATTGTTCACGTCATCTGGCTCTGAGAGAGCATCGCGTGAGCGTGCTGTGCGCCCCGAAATTCCAATCGGTTCGAAAGTTACGCGCGTTTGAAGTTCAGAGTCCACCACCGCCCGCTGTGCCGGCAGCTATAACAAAATATTGTGAATCGACTCTATCGGATGCGATCATATCAGCACTAATGCACCGGATCCCATCAGAACTCCGAAGTTAAGCGCGCTTGGGCGAGAGTAGTACTAGGATGGGTGACCCCCTGGGAAGTCCTCGTGTTGCACCCCTTTTGTAGCTCAGACTCATCTTTTCGGAGAATTTGTTCTTTTTTTTTGGCAATTTTTTCCATTTTTTGCTGTATGTTACTTGTTGTGAGCAACTGTAATCGCAACACAGAGCTTTCGTCATTAGCGTGCCGTGATTCTGAGTGTGGGACCCACAATCTCTGCATTAGAGGGTCGCCGAAACACGGTGGGCCACGAATCCGGCACTCTACGGTCTTTTTTGACCTCGGATAGTGCACACAACGGGCTAGCCCGATTGTTCACGTCGTCTCACTCTGAGAGAGCTTCGCGTGAGCGTGCTGTGCGCCACGTAACTCCAATCGGTTCGAAAGTTACGCGCGTTTGAAGTTCATAGTCCCCCACCGCCCGCTGTGCCGGCATCTATAACAAAATATTGTGAATCGACTCTATCGGGTGCGATCATATCAGAACTAATGCACCGGATCCCATCAGAACTCTGAAGTTAAGCACGCTTGGGCTAGAGTAGTACTAGGATGGGTGACCCCCTGGGAAGTCCTCGTGTTGCACCCCTTTTGTAGTTCAGACTCATCTTTTCGGAGAATTTGTTCTTTTTTTTTTGCCAATTTTTTCGATTTTTTGCTGTATGTTACTCGTTGTGAGCAACTGAAATCGCAACACAGAGCTTTCGTCATTAGCGTGCCGTGATTCTGAGTGTGGGACCCACAATCTCTGCATCAGAGGGTTGCCGAAACACGGCGGGCCACGAATCCGGCACTCTTCGGTCTTTTTGGACCTCGGATAGTGCACACAACGGGCTAGCCCGGTTGTTCACGTCGTCTCACTCTGAGAGAGCTTCGCGTGAGCGTGCTGTGCGCCACGTAACTCCAATCGGTTCGAAAGTTACGCGCGTTTGAAGTTCATAGTCCCCCACCGCCCGCTGTGCCGGCAGCTATAACAAACTATTGTGAATAGACTCTAACGGGTGCGATCATACCAGCACTAATGCACCGAATCCCATCAGAACTCCGAAGTTAAGAGCGCTTGGGCGAGAGTAGTACTAGGATGGGTGACCCTCTGGGAAGTCTTCGTGTTGCACTCCTTTTGTAGTTCAGACTCATCTTTTCGGAGAATTTGTTCTTTTTTTATGCAATTTTTTCGACTTTTTAGTTTATGTTACTCATTGTGAGCAACTGAAATCGCGACACTGAGCTTTCGTCATCAGCGCGTCGTGATTCTGAGTGTGGGACCCACAATCTCTACATTAGAGGTCGCCGAAACACGGCGGGCCACGAAACCGGCACTCTACGCTCTTTTTTGACCTCGGATATTGCACATAGCGGGCTAGGTCTGTTGTTCACGTCGTCTGGCTCTGATAGAGCTTCGCGTGAGCATGCTGTGTGCCCCGTATCTCCAATCGGTTCGAAAGTTACGCACGTTTGAAGTTCAGAGTCCCCCACCGCCCGCTGCGGCGGCAACTATAACAAAATATTGTGAAGAGACTCTAACGGGTGCGGTCATACCTGCACTAATGCACCGGATCCCTTCAGAACTATGAAGTTAAACGTGCTTGGACAAGAGTAGTACTAGGATGGGTTACCCCCTGGGAAGTCCTCGTGTTGCACCCCTTTTGTAGTTCAGACTCATCTTTTCGGATAATTTGTTCTTGTTTTTTGCAATTTTTTCAATTTTTTGCTTTATGTTACTCAATGTGAGCAACTGAAATCGCGACACAGAGCTTTCGTCATCAGCGTGCCGTGATTCTGAGTGTGGGACCCACAATCTCTGCATCAGAGGGTCGCCGAAACACGGCGGGCCACGAATCCGGCACTCTACGGTGTTTTTTGACCTCGGATAGTGCACACAACGGGCTAGCCCGGTTGTTCACGTCGTCTCGCTATGAGAGAGCTTCGCGTGAGCGTGCTGTGCGCCCCGTAACTCCAATCGGTTCGAAAGTTACGCGCGTTTGAAGTTCATAGTCCCCCACCGCCCGCTGTGCCGGCAGCTATAACAAAATATTGTGAATAGACTCTAACGGGTGCGATCATACCAGCACTAATGCACCGAATCCCATCAGAACTCCGAAGTTATGCGCGCTTGGGCGAGAGTAGTACCATGACGGGTGAACCCCTGGGAAGTCCTCGTGTTGCAGCCCTTTTGTAGTTCAGACTCATCTTTTCGGAGAATTTGTTCTTTTTTTTTTGGCAATTTTATCGATTTTTTGCTGTATGTTACTCGTTGTGAGCAACTGAAATCGCGACACAGAGCTCACATCATTAGCGTGCCGTGATTCTGAGTGTGAGACCCACAATCTCTGCATCAGAGGGTCGCCGAAACACGGTGGGCCACGAATCCGGCAGTCTACGGTCTTTTTTGACCTCGGATAGTGCACACAACGTGCTAGCCCGATTGTTCACGTCGTCTCACTCTGAGAGAGCTTCGCGTGAGCGTGCTGTGCGCCACGTAACTCCAATCGGTTCGAAAGTTACGCGCGTTTGAAGTTCATAGTCCCCCACCGCCCGCTGTGCCGGCAGCTATAACAAAATATTGTGAATAGACTCTAACGGGTGCGATCATACCAGCACTAATGCACCGAATCCCATCAGAACTCCAAAGTTAGGCGCGCTTGGCCGAGAGTAGTACCATGACGGGTGACCCCCTGGGAAGTCCTCGTGTTGCAGCCCTTTTGTAGTTCAGACTCATCTTTTCGGAGAATTTGTTCTTTTTTTTTGGCAATTTTATCGATTTTTTGCTGTATGTTACTCGTTGTGAGCAACTGAAATCGCGACACAGAGCTCTCATCATTAGCGTGCCGTGATTCTGAGTGTGGGACCCACAATCTCTGCATCAGAGGGTCGCCGAAACACGGTGGGCCACGAATCCGGCAGTCTACGGTCTTTTTTGACCTCGGATAGTGCACACAACGTGCTAGCCCGATTGTTCACGTCGTCTCACTCTGAGAGAGCTTCGCGTGAGCGTGCTGTGCGCCACGTAACTCCAATCGGTTCGAAAGTTACGCGCGTTTGAAGTTCATAGTCCCCCACCGCCCGCTGTGCCGGCAGCTATAACAAAATATTGTGAATAGACTCTAACGGGTGCGATTATACCAGCACTAATGCACCGAATCCCATCAGAACTCCAAAGTTAAGCGCGCTTGGCCGAGAGTAGTACCATGACGGGTACCCCCTGGGAAGTCCTCGTGTTGCAGCCCTTTTGTAGTTCAGACTCATCTTTTCGGAGAATTTGTTCTTTTTTTTTGGCAATTTTATCGATTTTTTGCTGTATGTTACTCGTTGTGAGCAACTGAAATCGCGACACAGAGCTCTCATCATTAGCGTGCCGTGATTCTGAGTGTGGGACCCACAATCTCTGCATCAGAGGGTCGCCGAAACACGGTGGGCCACGAATCCGGCACTCTATGGTCTTTTTTGACCTCGGATAGTGCACACAACGGGCTAGCCCGATTGTTCACGTCGTCTCACTCTGAGAGAGCTTCGCGTGAGCGTGCTGTGCGCCACGTAACTCCAATCGGTTCGAAAGTTACGCGCGTTTGAAGTTCATAGTCCCCCACCGCCCGCTGTGCCGGCAGCTATAACAAAATATTGTGAATAGACTCTAACGGGTGCGATCATACCAACACTAATGCACCGGATCCCATCAGAACTCCGAAGTTAAGGGCGCTTGGGTTAGAGTAGTACTAGGATGGGTGACCCCCTGGGAAGTCCTCGTGTTGCCCCCCTTTTGTAGTTCAGACTCATCTTTTCGGACAATTTGTTCTTTATTTTTTGGCAATTTTTTCGATTTTTTGCTGTATGTTACTCGTTCTGAGCAACTGAAATCGCGACACAGAGCTTTCGTTATCAGCGAGCCGTGATTCTGAGTGTGGGACCCACAATCTCTGCATCAGAGGGTCGCCGAAACACGGCGGGCTAGGAAACCGGCACTCTAGAGTCTTTTTTGACCTCGGATAGTGCACACAACGGGCTATCCCGATTGTTCACGTCATCTGGCTCTGAGAGAGCATCGCGTGAGCGTGCTGTGCGCCCCGAAACTCCAATCGGTTCGAAAGTTACGCGCGTTTGAAGTTCAGAGTCCCCCACCGCCCGCTGTGCCGGCAGCTATAACAAAATATTGTGAATCGACTCTATCGGATGCGATCATATCAGCACTAATGCACCGGATCCCATCAGAACTCCGAAGTTAAGCGCGCTTGGGCGAGAGTAGTACTAGGATGGGTGACCCCCTGGGAAGTCCTCGTGTTGCACCCCTTTTGTAGCTCAGACTCATCTTTTCGGAGAATTTGTTCTTTTTTTTTGGCAATTTTTTCCATTTTTTGCTGTATGTTACTTGTTGTGAGCAACTGTAATCGCAACACAGAGCTTTCGTCATTAGCGTGCCGTGATTCTGAGTGTGGGACCCACAATCTCTGCATCAGAGGGTCGCCGAAACACGGTGGGCCACGAATCCGGCACTCTACGGTCTTTTTTGACCTCGGATAGTGCACACAACGGGCTAGCCCGATTGTTCACGTCGTCTCACTCTGAGAGAGCTTCGCGTGAGCGTGCTGTGCGCCACGTAACTCCAATCGGTTCGAAAGTTACGCGCGTTTGAAGTTCATAGTCCCCCACCGCCCGCTGTGCCGGCATCTATAACAAAATATTGTGAATCGACTCTATCGGGTGCGATCATATCAGCACTAATGCACCGAATCCCATCAGAACTCCGAAGTTATGCGCGCTTGGGCGAGAGTAGTACCATGACGGGTGAACCCCTGGGAAGTCCTCGTGTTGCAGCCCTTTTGTAGTTCAGACTCATCTTTTCGGAGAATTTGTTCTTTTTTTTTGGCAATTTTATCGATTTTTTGCTGTATGTTACTCGTTGTGAGCAACTGAAATCGCGACACAGAGCTCACATCATTAGCGTGCCGTGATTCTGAGTGTGGGACCCACAATCTCTGCATCAGAGGGTCGCCGAAACACGGTGGGCCACGAATCCGGCAGTCTACGGTCTTTTTTGACCTCGGATAGTGCACACAACGGGCTAGCCCGATTGTTAACGTCGTCTCACTCTGAGAGAGCTTCGCGTGAGCGTGCTGTGTGCCACGTAACTCCAATCGGTTCGAAAGTTACGCGCGTTTGAAGTTCATAGTCCCCCACCGCCCGCTGTGCCGGCAGCTATAACAAAATATTGTGAATAGACTCTAACGGGTGCGATCATACCAACACTAATGCACCGGATCCCATCAGAACTCCGAAGTTAAGCGCGCTTGGGTTAGAGTAGTACTAGGATGGGTGACCCCCTGGGAAGTCCTCGTGTTGCCCCCCTTTTGTAGTTCAGACTCATCTTTTCGGAGAATTTGTTCTTTATTTTTTGGCAATTTTTTCGATTTTTTGCTGTATGTTACTCGTTCTGAGCAACTGAAATCGCGACACAGAGCTTTCATCATCAGGGAGCCGTGATTCTGAGTGTGGGACCCACAATCTCTGCATCAGAGGGTCGCCGAAACACGGCGGGCTAGGAAACCGGCACACTAGAGTCTTTTTTGACCTCGGATAGTGCACACAACGGGCTATCCCGATTGTTCACGTCATCTGGCTCTGAGAGAGCATCGCGTGAGCGTGCTGTGCGCCCCGTAACTCCAATCGGTTCGAAAGTTACGCGCATTTGAAGTTCAGAGTCCCCCACCGCCCGCTGTGCCGGCAGCTATAACAAAATATTGTGAATCGACTCTATCGGATGCGATCATATCAGCACTAATGCACCGGATCCCATCAGAACTCCGAAGTTAAGCGTTTGGCGAGAGTGGTACTAGGATGGGTGACCCCCTAGGAAGTCCTCGTGTTGCACCCCTTTTGTAGTTCAGACTCATCTTTTCGGAGAATCTGTTCTTTTTTTTTTGGCAATTTTTTCCATTTTTTGCTGTATGTTACTCGTTGTGACCAACTGAAATCGCAACACAGAGCTTTCGTCATTAGCTTGCCGTGATTCTGAGTGTGGGACCCACAATCTCTGCATCAGAGGGTCGCCGAAACACGGTGGGCCACGAATCCGGCACTCTACGGTCTTTTTTGACCTCGGATAGTGCACACAACGGGCTAGCCCGATTGTTAACGTCGTCTCACTCTGAGAGAGTTTCGCGTAAGCGTGCTGTGCGCCACGTAACTCCAATCGGATCGAAAGTTACGCGCGTTTGAAGTTCATAGTCCCCCACCGCCCGCTGTGCCGGCAGCTATAACAAAATATTGTGAATAGACTCTAACGGGTGCGATCATACCAACACTAATGCACCGGATCCCATCAGAACTCCGAAGTTAAGCGCGCTTGGGTTAGAGTAGTACTAGGATGGGTGACCCCCTGGGAAGTCCTCGTGTTGCCCCCCTTTTGTAGTTCAGACTCATCTTTTCGGAGAATTTGTTCTTTATTTTTTGGCAATTTTTTCGATTTTTTGCTGTATGTTACTCGTTCTGAGCAACTGAAATCGCGACACAGAGCTTTCATCATCAGCGAGCCGTGATTCTGAGTGTGGGACCCACAATCTCTGCATCAGAGGGTCGCCGAAACACGGCGGGCCAGATTGTTAACGTCGTCTCACTCTGAGAGAGCTTCGCGTGAGCATGCTGTGCGCCTCGTAACTCCAATCGGTTCGAAAGTTACGCGCGTTTGAAGTTCAGAGTCCCCCACCGCCCGCTGCGGCGGCAGCTATAACAAATTATTGTGAAGAGATTCTAACGGGTGCGGTCATACCTGCACTAATGCACCGGATCCCTTCAGAACTACGAAGTTAAACGTGCTTGGGCAAGAGTAGTACTAGGATGGGTGACCCCCTGGGAAGTCCTCGTGTTGCACCCCTTTTATAGTTCAGACTCATCTTTTCGGAGAATTTGTTCTTTTTTTTTCACAATTTTTTCAATTTTTTGCTGTATGTTACTCGTTGTGAGCAACTGAAATCGCAACACAGAGCTTTCGTCATTTGCGTGCCGTGATTATGAGTGTGGGACCCACAATCTCTGCATCAGAGGGTCGCCGAAACACGGCGGGCCACGAATCCGGCACTCTACGGTCTTTTTTGACCTCGGATAGTGCACACAACGGGCTAGCCCGGTTGTTCACGTCGTCTCACTCTGAGAGAGCTTCGCGTGAGCATGCTGTGCGCCACGTAACTCCAATCGGTTCGAAAGTTACGCGCGTTTGAAGTTCATAGTCCCCCACCGCCCGCTGTGCCGGCAGCTATAACAAAATATTGTGAATAGACTCTAACGGGTGCGATCATACCAGCACTAATGCTCCGAATCCTATCAGAACTCCGAAGTTAAGAGCGCTTGGGCGAGAGTAGTACTAGGATGGGTGACCCCCTGGGAAGTCCTCGTGTTGCACTCCTTTTGTAGTTCAGACTCATCTTTTCGGAGAATTTGTTCTTTTTTTTTTGCAATATTTTCGACTTTTAGTTTATGTTACTCATTGTGAGCAACTGAAATCGCGACACAGAGCTTTCGTCATCAGCGCGTCGTGATTCTGAGTGTGGGACTCACAATCTCTACATTAGAGGTCGCCGAATCACGGCGGGCCACGAAACCGGCACTCTACGCTCTTTTTTGACCTTGGATATTGCACATAGTGGGCTAGGTCTGTTGTTCACGTCGTCTGGCTCTGATAGAGCTTCGCGTGAGCATGCTGTGCGCCCCGTATCTCCAATCGGTTCGAAAGTTACGCACGTTTCAAGTTCAGAGTCCCCCACCTCCCGCTGCGGCGGCAGCTATAACAAAATATTGTGAAGAGATTCTAACTGGTGCGTTCATACCTGCACTAATGCACCGGATCCCTTCAGAACTACGAAGTTAAACGTGCTTGGGCAAGAGTAGTACAAGGATGGGTGACCCCCTGGGAAGTCCTTGTGTTGCACCCCTTTCGTAGTTCAGACTCATCTTTTCGGATAATTTGTTCTTGTTTTTTGCAATTTTTTCAATTTTTTGCTTTATGTTACTCAATGTGAGCAACTGAAATCGCGACACAGAGCTTTCGTCATCAGCGTGCCGTGATTCTGAGTGTGGGACCCACAATCTCTGCATCAGAGGGTCGCCGAAACACGGCGGGCCACGAATCCGGCACTCTACGGTGTTTTTTGACCTCGGATACTGCACACAACGGGCTAGCCCGGTTGTTCACGTCATCTCGCTATGAGAGAGCTTCGTGTGAGCGTGCTGTGCGCCCCGTAACTCCAATCGGTTCGAAAGTTACGCGCGTTTGAAGTTCATAGTCCCCCACCACCCGCTGTGCCGGCAGCTATAACAAAATATTGTGAATAGACTCTAACGGGTGCAATCATACCAGCACTAATGCACCGAATCCCATCAGAGCTCCGAAGTTAAGCGCACTTGGGCGAGAGTCGTACCATGATGGGTGACCCCCTGGGAAGTCCTCGTGTTGCAGCCCTTTTGTAGTTCAGACTCATCTTTTTGGAGAATTTGTTCTTTTTTTTTGGCAATTTTTTCGATTTTTTGTTGTATGTTACTCGTTCTGAGCAACTGAAATCGCGACAAGGAGCTCTTATCATCAGCGTACCGTGATTCTGAGTGTGGGACCCTAAATCTCTGCATCAAAAGGTCGCCGAAACACGGCGGGCCACGAAACCGGCACTCTACGGTCTTTTTTGACCTCGGATAGTGCACACAACGGGATAGCCCGATTGTTCACGTTGTCTGGCTCTGAGAGAGCTTCGCGTGAGCGTGCTGTGCACCCCGTAACTCCAATCGGTTCGAAAGTTACGCGAGTTTGAAGTTCAGAGTCCCCCACCGCCCACTGTGCCGGCACCTATAACAAAATATTGTGAATAGACTCTAACGGGTGCGATCATACCAACACTAATGCACCGGATCCCATCAGAACTCCGAAGTTAAGCGCGCTTGGGTGAGAGTAATACTAGGATGGGTGACCCCCTGGGAAGTCCTCGTGTTGCCCCCCTTTTGTAGTTCAGACTCATCTTTTCGGAGAATTTGTTCGTTTTTTTTTGGCAATTTTTTCGATTTTTTGCTGTATGTTACTCGTTCTGAGCAACTAAAATCGCGACACAGAGCTTTCGCCATCAGCGAGCCGTGATTCTGAGTGTGGGAACCACAATCTCTGCATCAAAGGGTCGCCGAAACACGGCGGGCCACGAAACCGGCACTCTACGGTCTTTTTTGACCTCGGATAGTGCACACAACGGGATAGCCCGGTTGTTCACGTCGTCTGGCTCTGAGAGAGCTTCGCGTTAGCGTGCTGTGCGCCCTGTAACTCCAATCGGTTCGAAAGTTACGCGAGTTTGAAGTTCAGAGTCCCCCACCGCCGACTGTGCCGGCACCTATAACAAAATATTGTGAATAGACTTTAATGGGTGCGATCATACCAGCACTAATGCACCGGATCCCATCAGAACTCCGAAGTTAAGCGCGCTTGGGCGAGAGCAGTACTAGGATGGGTGACCCCCTGAGAAGTCCTCGTGTTGCACCCCTTTTGTAGTTCAGACTCATCTTTTCGGAGAATTTGTTCTTGTTTTTTGCAATTTTTTCAATTTTTTGCTTTATGTTACTCAATGTGAGCAACTGAAATCGCGACACATAGCTTTCGTCATCAGTGTGCGTGATTCTGAGTGTGGGACCCACAATCTCTGCATCAGAGGGTCGCCGAAACACGGCGGGCCACGAATCCGGCACTCTACGGTCTTTTTTGACCTCGGATAGTGCACACAACGGGCTAGCCCGATAGTTCATGTCGTCTCGCTCTGAGAGAGCTTCGCGTGAGCGTGCTGTGCGCCCCGTAACTCCAATCGGTTCGAAAGTTACGCGCGTTTGAAGTTCAGAGTCCCCCACCGCCCGCTGTGCCGGTAGCTATAACAAAATATTGTGAATAGACTCAAACGGGTGCGATCATAACAGCACTAATGCACCGGATCCCATCAGAACTCCGAAGTTAAGCGCGCTTGGGCGAGAGCAGTACTAGGATGGGTGACCCCCTGGGAAGTCCTCGTGTTGCACCCCTTTTGTAGTTCAGACTCATCTTTTCGGAGAATTTGTTCTTGTTTTTTGCAATTTTTTCAATTTTTTGCTTTATGTTACTCAATGTGAGCAACTGAAATCGCGACACATAGCTTTCGTCATCAGTGTGCCGTGATTCTGAGTGTGGGACCCACAATCTCTGCATCAGAGGGTCGCTGAAACACGGCGGGCCACGAATCCGGCACTCTACGGTCTTTTTTGACCTCGGATAGTGCACACAACGGGCTAGCCCGATTGTTCATGTCGTCTCGCTCTGAGAGAGCTTCGCGTGAGCGTGCTGTGCGCCCCGTAACTCCAATCGGTTCGAAAGTTACGCGCGTTTGAAGTTCATAGTCCCCCACCGCCCGCTGTGCCGGCAGCTATAACAAAATATTGTGAATAGACTCTAACAGGTGCGATCATACCAGCACTAATGCACCGAATCCCATCAGAGCTCCGAAGTTAAGCACGCTTGGGCGAGAGTAGTACCAGGATGGGTGACCCCCTGGGAAGTCCTCGTGTTGCAGCCCTTTTTGTAGTTCAGACTCATCTTTTCGGAGAATTTGTTCTTTTTTTTTTGGAAATTTTTTCGATTTTTTGTTGTATGTTACTCGTTCTGAGCAACTGAAATCGCGACACAGAGCTCTCATCATCAGCGTACCGTGATTCTGAGTGTGGGACCCACAATCTCTGCATCAGAGGGTCGCCGAAACACGGCGGGCCACGAAACCGGAACTCTACGGTCTTTTTTGACCTTGGATAGTGCACACAACGGGATAGCCCGGTTGTTCACGTCGTCTGGCTCTGAGAGAGCTTCTCGTGAGCGTGCTGTGCGCCCTGTAACTCCAATCGGTTCGAAAGTTACGCGAGTTTGAAGTTCAGAGTCCCCCACCGCCCGCTGTGCCGGCACCTATAAAAAAATATTGTGAATAGACTCTAACGGGTGCGATCATACCAACACTAATGCACCGGATCCCATCAGAACTCCGAAGTTAAGCGCCCTTGGGCGAGAGTAGTACTAGGATGGGTGACCCCCTGGGAAGTCCTCGTGTTGCCCCCCTTTTGTAGTTCAGACTCATCTTTTCGGAGAATTTGTTCTTTTTTTTCGCAATTTTTTCGATGTTTTGCTGTATGTTACTCGTTCTGAGCAACTGAAATCGCGACACAGAGCTTTCGTCATCAGCGTGCCGTGATTCTGAGAGTGGGACCCACAATCTCTGCATCAGAGGGTCGCCGAAACACGGTGGGCCACGAAACCGGCACTCTACGGTCTTTTTTGACCTCGGATAGTGCACACAACGGGCTAGCCCGATTGTTCACGTCGTCTGGCTCTCAGAGAGCTTCGCGAGAACATGTTGTGCGCCCCGTAACTCCAATCGGTTCGAAAGTTACGCGTGTTTGAAGCTCAGAGCCCCCCACCGCCCTCTGTTCCAGCACCTATAACAAAATATTGTGAAGAGACTCTAACGGGTGCCATCATACCAGCACTAATGCACCGAATCCCATCAGAACTCCGAATTTAAGCGTGCTTGGGCGAGTGTAGTATTAGGATTGGTGAACCCCTAGTAAGTCCTCGTTTTGCACCCCTTTTGTAGTTCACACTCATCTTTTCGGATAATTTGTTCTTTTTTTTTTGCAATTTTTTCGACTTTTTAGTTTATGCTACTCATTTTGAGCAACTGAAATTGCGACACAGAGCTTTCGTCATCAGCGCGTCGTGATTCTGAGTGTGGGACCCACAATCTCTGCATTAGAGGTCGCCGAAACACAGCGGGCCACGAAACCGGCACTCTACGGTCTTTATTGACCTCGGATATAGCACATAGCGGGCTAGCCCTGTTGTTCACGTCGTCTGGCTCTGATAGTGCTTCGCGTGAGCATGGTGTGCGCCCCATAACTCCAATCGGTTCGAAAGTTACGCGCGTTTGAAGTTCAGAGTCCCCCACCGCCCGCTGCGGCGGCAGCTATAACAAAATATTGTGAAGAGACTCTAACGGGTGCAGTTATACCTGCACTAATGCTCCAGATCCCTTCAGAACTACCAAGTTAAACGTGCTTGGGCAAGAGTAGTACTAAGATGGGTGACCCCTTGTGAAGTCCTCGTGTTGCACCCCTTTTGTAGTTCAGACTCATCTTTTCGGATAATTTGTTCTTGTTTTTTGCAATTTTTTCAATTTTTTGCTTTATGTTACTCATTGTGAGCAACTGAAATCACGATATAGAGCTTTCGTCATCAGAGTGCCGTGATTCTGAGTGTGGGACCCACAATCTCTGCATCAGAGGGTCGCCGAAACACGGCGGGCCACGAAACCGGCACTCTACGGTATTTTTTGACCTCAGATAGTGCACACAACGGGCCAGCCTGGTTGCTCACGTCATCTGGCTCTCAGAGAGCTTCGCGTGAGCGTGCTGTGCGCCCCATAACTCTAATCGGTTCGAAAGTTACGCGCGTTTGAATTTCATAGTCCCCCATCGCCCGCTGTGCCGGCAGCTATAACAAAATATTGTGAATAGACTCTAACGGGTGCGATCATACCAACACTAATGCACCGGATCCCATCAGAACTCCGAAGTTAAGTGCCCTTGGGCGAGAGTAGTACTAGGATGGGTGACCCCCTGGGAAGTCCTCGTGTTGCTCCCCTTTTGTAGTTCAGACTCATCTTTTCGGAGAATTTGTTCTTTTTTTTTCGCAATTTTTTCGATGTTTTGCTATATGTTACTCGTTCTGAGCAACTGAAATCGCGACACAGAGCTTTCGTCATCAGCGTGCCGTGATTCTGAGTGTGGGACCCACAATCTCTGCATCTGAGGGTCGCCAAAACACGGCGGGCCACGAATCCGGCACTCTACGGTGTTTTTTGACCTCGGATAGTGCACACAACGGGCTAGCCCGATTGTTCACGTCGTCTCGCTATGAGAGAGCTTCGCGTGAGTGTGCTGTGCGCCCCGTAACTCCAATCGGTTCGAAAGTTACGCGCGTTTGAAGTTCAGACTCCCCCACCGCCCTCTGTTCCAGCACCTATAACAAAATATTGTGAAGAGACTCTAACGGGTGCCATCATACCAGCACTAATGCAACGAATCCCATCAGAACTCCGAATTTAAGCGTGCTTGGGCGAGAGTAGTACTAGGATTGGTGAACCCCTAGTAAGTCCTCGTGTTGCACCCCTTTTGTAGTTCACACTCATCTTTTCAGATAATTTGTTCTTTTTTTTTTGCAATTTTTTCGACTTTTAGTTTATGTTACTCATTGTGAGCAACTGAAATCGCGACACAGAGCTTTCGTCATCAGCGTGTCGTGATTCTGAGTGTGGGACCCACAATCTCTGCATTAGAGGTCGCCGAAACACAGCGAGCCACGAAACCGGCACTCTACGGTCTTTATTAACCTCGGATATAGCACATAGCGAGCTAGCCCTGTTTTTCACGTCGTCTGGCTCTGATAGAGCTTCGCGTGAGCATGGTGTGCGCCCCGTAACTCCAATCGGTTCGAAAGTTACGCGAGTTTGAAGTTCAGATTCCCCCACCGCCCGCTGTGCCGGCACCTATAACAAAATATTGTGAATAGACTTTAACGGGTGCGATCATACCAACACTAATGCACCGGATCCCATCAGAACTCCGAAGTTAAGCGCGCTCGGGCCAGAGTAGTACTAGGATGGGTGACCCCCTGGAAAGTCCTCGTGTTGCCCCCCTTTTGTAGTTCAGACTCATCTTTTCGGAGAATTTGTTCTTTTTTTTTTCGCAATTTTTTCGATGTTTTGCTGTATGTTACTCGTTCTGAGCAACTGAAATCGCGAGACAGAGCTTTCGTCATCAGCGTGCCGTGATTCTGAGTGTGGGACCCACAATCTCTGCATCTGAGGGTCGCCGAAACACGGCGGGCCACGAATCCGGCACTCTACGGTGTTTTTTGACCTCGGATAGTGCACACAACGGGCTAGCCCGGTTGTTCACGTCGTCTCGCTATGAGAGAGCTTCGCGTGAGTGTGCTGTGCGCCCCGTAACTCCAATCGGTTCGAAAGTTACGCGCGTTTGAAGTTCAGACTCCCCTACCGCCCTCTGTTCCAGCACCTATAACAAAATATTGTGAAGAGACTCTAACGGGTGCCATCATACCAGCACTAATGCAACGAATCCCATCAGAACTTCGAATTTAAGCGTGCTTGGGCGAGAGTAGTACTAGGATTGGTGAACCCCTAGTAAGTCCTCGTGTTGCACCCCTTTTGTAGTTCACACTCATCTTTTCAGATAATTTGTTCTTTTTTTTTGCAATTTTTTCGACTTTTTAGTTTATGTTACTCATTGTGAGCAACTGAAATCGCGACACAGAGCTTTCGTCATCAGCGTGTCGTGATTCTGAGTGTGGGACCCACAATCTCTGCATTAGAGGTCGCCGAAACACAGCGAGCCACGAAACCGGCACTCTACGGTCTTTATTATCCTCGGATATAGCACATAGCGAGCTAGCCCTATTTTTCACGTCGTCTGGCTCTGATAGAGCTTCGCGTGAGCTTGGTGTGCGCCCCGTAACTCCAATCGGTTCGAAAGTTACGCGAGTTTGAAGTTCAGATTCCCCCACCGCCCGCTGTGCCGGCACCTATAACAAAATATTGTGAATAGACTCTAACGGGTGCAGTTATACCTGCACTAATGCACCGGATCCCTTCAGAACTACCAAGTTAAACGTGCTTGGGCAAGAGTAGTACTAGGATGGGTGACCCCTTGTGAAGTCCTCGTGTTACACCCCTTTTGTAGTTCAGACTCATCTTTTCGGATAATTTGTTCTTGTTTTTTGCAATTTTTTCAATTTTTTGCTTTATGTTACTCATTGTGAGCAACAGAAATCGCGACACAGAGCTTTCGTCATCAGAGTGCCGTGATTCTGAGTGTGGGACCCACAATCTCTGCATCAGAGGGTCGCCGAAACACGGCGGGTCACGAAACCGGCACTCTACGGTCTTTTTTGACCTCAGATAGTGCACACAGCGGGCTAGCCTGGTTGCTCACGTCGTCTGGCTCTTAGAGTGCTTCGCGTGAGCGTGCTGTGCCCCCCGTAACTCCAATCGGTTCGAAAGTTACGCGCGTTTGAATTTCATAGTCCCCCACCGCCCGCTGTGCCGGCAGCTATAACAAAATATTGTGAATAGACTCTAACGGGTGCGATCATACCAGCACTAATGCACCGAATCCCATCAGAGCTCCGAAGTTAAGCGCGCTTGGGCGAGAGTAGTACCAGGATTGGTGACCCCCTGGGAAGTCCTCGTGTTGCAGCCCTTTTGTAGTTCAGACTCATCTTTTCGGAGAATTTCTTCTTTTTTTTTTGGAAATTTTTTCAATTTTTTGTTGTATGTTACTCGTTCTGAGCAACTGAAATCGCGACACAGAGCTCTCATCATCAGCGTACCGTGATTCTGAGTGTGGGACCCACAATCTCTGCATCAGAGGGTCACCGAAACACGGCGGGCCACGAAACCGGAACACTACGGTCTTTTTTGACCTCGGATAGTGCACACAACGGGATAGCCCGGTTGTTCACGTCGTCTGGCTCTGAGAGAGCTTCGCGTGAGCGTGCTATGCACCCCGTAACTCCAATCGGTTCGAAAGTTACGCG
Organism: Perilla frutescens; assembly: GCA_026008535.1. Classification (NCBI taxonomy): domain Eukaryota; kingdom Viridiplantae; phylum Streptophyta; class Magnoliopsida; order Lamiales; family Lamiaceae; genus Perilla; species Perilla frutescens. Next base: position 40,457,590 of record BRKX01000019.1, read on the forward strand.
AGTTTGAAGTTCAGAGTCCCCCACCGCCCGCTGTGCCGGCACCTATAAAAAAATATTGTGAATAGACTCTAACGGGTGCGATCATACCAACACTAATGCACCGGATCCCATCAGAACTCCGAAGTTAAGCGCCCTTGGGCGAGAGTAGTACTAGGATGGGTGACCCCCTGGGAAGTCCTCGTGTTGCCCCCCTTTTGTAGTTCAGACTCATCTTTTCAGAGAATTTGTTCTTTTTTTTTTCACAATTTTTTCGATGTTTTGCTGTATGTTACTCGTTCTGAGCAGCTGAAATCGCGACACAGAGCTTTCGTCATCAGCGTGCCGTGATTCTGAGAGTGGGACCCACAATCTCTGTATCAGAGGGTCGCCGAAACACGGCGGGCCACGAAACCGGCACTCTACGGTCTTTTTTGACCTCGGATAGTGCACACAACGGGCTAGCCCGATTGTTCACGTCGTCTGGCTCTCAGAGAGCTTCGCGAGAACATGCTGTGCGCCCCGTAACTCCAATCGGTTCGAAAGTTACGCGCGTTTGAAGCTCAGAGCCCCCCACCGCCCTCTGTTCCAGCACCTATAACAAAATATTGTGAAGAGACTCTAACGGGTGCCATCATACCAGCACTAATGCACCGAATCCCATCAGAACTCCGAATTTAAGCGTGCTTGGGCGATTGTAGTATTAGGATTGGTGAACCCCTAGTAAGTCCTCGTGTTGCACCCCTTTTGTAGTTCACACTCATCTTTTCGGATAATTTGTTCTTTTTTTTTTGCAATTTTTTCGACTTTTTAGTTTATGTTACTCATTGTGAGCAACTGAAATCGCGACACAGAGATTTCGTCATCAGCGCGTCGTGATTCTGAGTGTGGGACCCACAATCTCTGCATTAGAGGTCGCCGAAACACAGCGGGCCACGAAACCGGCACTCTACGGTCTTTATTGACCTCGGATATAGCACATAGCGGGCTAGCCCTGTTGTTCACGTCGCCTGGCTCTGATAGAGCTTCGCGTGAGCATGGTGTGCGCCCCGTAACTCCAATCGGTTCGAAAGTTACGCGCGTTTGAAGTTCAGAGTCCCCCACCGCCCGCTGCGGCGGCAGCTATAACAAAATATTGTGAAGAGACTCTAACGGGTGCAGTTATACCTGCACTAATGCTCCGGATCCCTTCAGAACTACGAAGTTAAACGTGCTTGGGCAAGAGTAGTACTAAGATGGGTGACCCCTTGTGAAGTCCTCGTGTTGCACCCCTTTTGTAGTTCAGACTCATCTTTTCGGATAATTTGTTCTTGTTTTTTGCAATTTTTTCAATTTTTTGCTTTATGTTACTCATTGTGAGCAACTGAAATCGCGATACAGAGCTTTCGTCATCAGAGTGCCGTGATTCTGAGTGTGGGACCCACAATCTCTGAATCAGAGGGTCGCCGAAACACGGCGGGCCACGAAACCGGCACTCTACGGTCTTTTTTGACCTCGGATATTGCACATAGCGGGCTAGCCCTGTTGTTCACGTCGCCTGGCTCTGATAGTGCTTCGCGTGAGCGTGCTGTGCACCCCGTAACTCCAATCGGTTCGAAAGTTACGCGCGTTTGAATTTCATAGTCCCCCACCGCCCGCTGTGCCGGCAGCTATAACAAAATATTGTGAATAGACTCTAACGGGTGCGATCATACTAGCACTAATGCACCGAATCCCATCAGAACTCCGAAGTTAAGCGCGCCTGGGCGAGAGTAGTACTAGGATGGGTGACCCCCTGGAAAGTCCTCGTGTTGCACTCCTTTTGTAGTTCAGACTCATCTTTTCGGATAATTTGTTCTTTTTTTTTGCAATTTTTTCGACTTTTTAGTTTATGTTACTCATTGTGAGCAACTGAAATCGCAAAACAGAGCTTTCGTCATCAGCGCGTCGTGATTCTGAGTGTGGCACCCACAATCTCTGCATTAGAGGTCGCCGAAACACGGCGGGCCACGAAACCGGCACTCTACGGTCTTTATTGACCTCGGATATTGCACATAGCGGGCTAGCCCTATTGTTCACGTCGTCTGGCTCTGATAGAGCTTCGCGTGAGCATGGTGTGCGCCCCGTAACTCCAATCGGTTCGAAAGTTACGCGCGTTTGAAGTTCAGAGTCCCCCACCGCCCGCTGTGCCGGCAGCTATAACAAAATATTGTGAATAGACTCAAACGGGTGTGATCATACCAGCACTAATGCACCGAATCCCATCAGAAGTCCGAAGTTAAGCGCGCTTGGGCGAGAGTAGTACTAGGATCGGTGACCCCCTGGAAAGTCCTCGTGTTGCACCCTTTTGTAGTTCAGACTCATCTTTTCGAAGAATTTGTTCTTTTTTTTTGGCAATTTTTTCGATTTTTTTATGTATGTTACTCGTTCTGAGCAACTGAAATCGCGACACAGAGCTTTCGTCATCAGCGTGCCGTGATTCTGAGTGTGGGATCCACAATCTCTGCATCAGAGGGTCGCCGAAACACGGCGGGCCACGAAACCGGCACTCTACGGTCTTTTTTGATCTCGGATAGTGCACACAACGGGCTAGCCTGATTGTTCACGTCGTCTGGCTCTCAGAGAGCTTCGCGAGAACATGCTGTGCGCCCCGTAACTCCAATCGGTTCGAAAGTTACGCGCGTTTGAAGCTCAGAGTCCCCCACCGCCCACTGTTCCAGCACCTATAACAAAATATTGTGAAGAGACTCTAACGGGTGGCATCATACCAGCAATAATGCACCGAATCCCATCAGAACCTCGAATTTAAGCGTGATTGGGCGAGAGTAGTACTAGGATTGGTGAACCCCTAGTAAGTACTCGTGTTGCACCCCTTTTGTAGATCACACTCATCTTTTCGGATAATTTGTTCTTTTTTTTTTGCAATTTTTTTGACTTTTTAGTTTATGTTACACATTGTGAGCAACTGAAATCGCAACACAGAGCTTTCGTCATCAGCGCGTCGTGATTCTGAGTGTGGGACCCACAATCTCTGCATTAGAGGTCGCCGAAACACGGCGGGCCACGAAACCGGCACTCTACGGTCTTTATTGACCTCGGATATTACACATAGCGGGCTAGCCCTATTGTTCACGTCGTCTGGCTCTAATAGAGCTTCGTGTGAGCATGGTGTGCGCCCCGTAACTCCAATCGGTTCAAAAGTTACGCGCGTTTGAAGTTCAGAGTCCCCCACCGCCCGCTGTGCCGACAGCTATAACAAAATATTGTGAATAGACTCAAACGGGTGCGATCATACCAGCACTAATGCACCAGATCCCATCAGAACTCCGAAGTTAAGTGCGCTTGGGCGAGAGTAGTACTAGGATGGGTGACTCTCTGGGAAGTCCTCGTGTTGCACTCCTTTTGTAGTTCAGACTCATCTTTTCGGAGAATTTGTTCTTTTTTTTGGTAATTTTTTCAATTTTTTGCTGTATGTTACTCGTTGTGAGCAACTGAAATCGCGACACAGAGCTTTCATCATTAGCCTGCCGTGATTCTGAGTGTGGGACCCACAATCTCTGCATTAGAGGTCGCCGAAACACGGCGGGCCACGAAACCGGCACTCTACGGTCTTTATTGACCTTGGATATTGCACATAGCGGGCTAGCCCTGTTGTTCACGTCGTCTGGCTCTGATAGAGCTTCGCGTGAGCATGGTGTGCACCCCGTAACTCCAATCGGTTCGAAAGTTACGCGCGTTTGAAGTTCAGAGTCCCCCACCGCCCGCTGTGCCGACAACTATAACAAAATATTGTGAATAGACTCAAACGGGTGTGATCATACCAGCACTAATGCACCGGATCCCATCAGAACTCGGAAGTTAAGTGCGCTTGGGCGAGAGTAGTACTAGGATGGGTGATTCCCTGGGAAGTCCTCGTTTTGCACTCCTTTTGTAGTTCAGACTCATCTTTTCGGAGAATTTGTTCTTTTTTTTTGGCAATTTTTTCGATTTTTTACTGTATGTTACTCGTTCTAAGCGACTGAAATCGCGACACAGAGCTTTCGTCATCAGCATGCCTTTATTCTGAGTGTGGGACCCACAATCTATGCATCAGTGGGTCGCCGAAACACGGCGGGCCATGAAACCGGCACTCTACGGTCTTTTTTGACCTCAGATAGTGCACACAATGGGCTAGCCTGGTTGCTCATGTCGTCTAGCTCTGAGAGAGCTTCGCGTGAGCGTGCTGTGCGCCCTGTAACTCCAATCGGTTCGAAAGTTACGCGCGTTTGAATTTCATAGTCCCCCACCGCCCGCTGTGCCGGCAGCTATAACAAAATATTGTGAATAGACTCTAACGGGTGCGATCATACCAGCACTAATACACCGAATCCCATCAGAACTCCGAATTTAAGCGCGCTTGGGCGAGAGTAGTACTAGGATGGGTGACCCCCTGGAAAGTCCTCGTGTTGCACCCCTTTTGTAGTTCAGACTCATCTTTTCGAAGAATTTGTTCTTTTTTTTTTAGCAATTTTTTCGATTTTTTACTGTATGTTACTCGTTCTGAGCAACTGAAATCGCGACACAGAGCTTTCGTCATCAGCGTGCCGTGATTCTGAGTGTGGGATCCACAATCTCTGCATCAGAGGGTCGCCGGAACACGGCGAGCCACGAAACCGGCACTCAACGGCCTTTTTTGACCTCGGATAGTGCACACAACGGGCTACCCCAATTGTTCACGTCATCTGGCTCTGAGAGAGCTTCGCGTGAGCGTGCTGTGCGCCCCGTAACTCCAATCGGTTCGAAAGTTACGCGCGTTTGAAGTTTAGAGTCCCCCACCGCCCGCTGTGCCGGCAGCTATAACAAAATATTGTGAATAGACTCTATCGGGTGCGATCATACCAGCACTAATGCACCGGATGCCATCAGAACTCCGAAGTTAATCGCGCTTGGGCGAGAGTAGTACTAGGATGGGTGACCCCCTGGGAAGTCCTCGTGTTGCACCCCTTTTGTAGTTCAGACTTATCTTTTCAGAGAATTTGTTCTTTTTTTTTTGGCAATTTTTTCAATTTTTTGCTGTATGTTACTCGTTGTCAGCACCTGAAATCGCGACACAGAGCTTTCATCATTAGCCTGCCGTGATTCTGAGTGTGGGACCCACAATCTCTGCATCAGAGGGTCGCCGAAACACGGCGGGCCAGGAAACCGGCACTCTACGGTCTTTTTTGACCTCGGAGAGTGCACACAACTGGCTAGCCCAATTATTCACGTCGTCTGGCTCTGAGAGAGCTTCGCGTGAGCGTGCTGTGCACCCCGTAACTCTAATCGGTTCGAAAGTTACGCGCGTTTGAATTTCATAGTCCCCCACCGCCCACTGTGCCGGCAGCTATAACAAAATATTGTGAATAGACTCTAACGGGTGCGATCATACTAGCACTAATGCACCGAATCCCATCAGAACTCCGAAATTAAGCGCGCTTGGGTGAGAGTAGTACTAGGATGGGTGACCCCCTGGAAAGTCCTCGTGTTGCACCCCTTTTGTAGTTCAGACTCATCTTTTCGGAGAATTTGTTCTTTTTTTTGGCAATTTTTTCAATTTTTTGCTGTATGTTACTCGTTGTGAGCAACTGAAATCGCGACACAGAGCTTTCATCATTAGCCTGCCGTGATTCTGAGTGTGGGACCCACAATCTCTGCATCAGAGGGTCGCCGAAACACGGCGGGCCACGAAACCGGCACTCTACGGTCTTTTTTGACCTCGGAGAGTGCACATAACTGGCTAGCCCAATTGTTCACGTCGTCTGGCTCTGAGAGAGCTTCGCGTGAGCGTGCTGTGCGCCCCGTAACTCCAATCGGTTCGAAAGTTTCGCGCGTTTGAATTTCATAGTCCCCCACCGCCCGCTGTGCCGGCAGCTATAATAAAATATTGTGAATAGACTCTAACGGGTGCGATCATACCAGCACTAATGCACCGAATCCCATTAGAACTCCGAAGTTAAGAGCGCTTGGGCGAGAGTAGTACTAGGATGGGTGACCCCCTGGGAAGTCCTCGTGTTGCACCCCTTTTGTAGTTCAGACTCATCTTTTCGGAGAATTTGTTCTTTTTTTTTGGCAATTTTTTCGACTTTTCAGTTTATGTTACTCATTGTGAGCAACTGAAATCGCGACACAGAGCTTTCGTCATCAGCGCGTCGTGATTCTGAGTGTGGGACCCACAATCTCTGCATTAGAGGTCGCCGAAACACGGCGGGCCACGAAACCGGCACTCTACGGTCTTTTTTGACCTCGGATATTGCACATAGCGGGCTAGCCCTGTTGTTCACATCGTCTGGCTCTGAGAGAACTTCGCGTGAGCGTGCTGTGCACCCCGTAACTCCAATCGGTTCGAAAGTTACGCGCGTTTGAATTTCATAGTCCCCCACCGCCCGCTGTGCCTGCAGCTATAATAAAATATTGTGAATAGACTCTAACGGGTGCGATCATACTAGCACTAATGCACCGAATCCCATCAGAACTCCGAAGTTAAGCGCGCTTGGGCGAGAGTAGTACTAGGATGGGTGACCCCCTGGAAAGTCCTCGTGTTGCACCCCTTTTGTAGTTCAGACTCATCTTTTCGGATAATTTGTTCTTTTTTTTTGCAATTTTTTCGACTTTTTAGTTTATGTTACTCATTTTGAGCAACTGAAATCGCAACACAGAGCTTTCGTCATCAGCGCGTCGTGATTCTGAGTGTGGGACCCACAATCTCTGCATTAGAGGTCGCCGAAACACGGCGGGCCACGAAACCGGCACTCTACGGTCTTTATTGACCTCGGATATTACACATAGCGGGCTAGCCCTATTGTTCACGTCGTCTGGCTCTGATAGAGCTTCGTGTGAGCATGGTGTGCGCCCCGTAACTCCAATCAGTTCGAAAGTTACGCGCGTTTGAAGTTCAGAGTCCCCCACCGCCCGCTGTGCCGGCAGCTATAACAAAATATTGTGAATAGACTCAAACGGGTGCGATCATACCAGCACTAATGCACCGGATCCCATCAGAACTCCGAAGTTAAGTGTGCTTGGGCGAGAGTAGTACTAGGATGGGTGACTCCCTAGGAAGTCCTCGTGTTGCACTCCTTTTGTAGTTCAGACTCATCTTTTCGGATAATTTGTTCTTTTTTTTTGCAATTTTTTCGACTTTTTAGTTTATGTTACTCATTGTGAGCAACTGAAATCGCAACACAGAGCTTTCGTCATCAGTACGTCGTGATTCTGAGTGTGGGACCCACAATCTCTGCATTAGAGGTCGCCGAAACACGGCGGGCCACGAAACCGGCACTCTACGGTCTTTATTGACCTCGGATATTGCACATAGCAGGCTAGCCCTGATGTTCACGTCGTCTGGCTCTGATAGAGCTTCGCGTGAGCATGGTGTGCGCCCCGTAACTCCAATCGGTTCGAAAGTTACGCGCGTTTGAAGTTCAGAGTCCCCCACCGCCCGCTGTGCCGGCAGCTATAACAAAATATTGTGAATAGACTCAAACGGGTGCGATCATACCAGCACTAATGCACCGAATCCCATCAGAAGTCCGTAGTTAAGCGCGCTTGGGCGAGAGTAGTACTAGGATGGGTGACCCCCTGGAAAGTCCTCGTGTTGCACCCTTTTGTAGTTCAGACTCATCTTTTCGAAGAATTTGTTCTTTTTTTTTTGGCAATTTTTTCGATTTTTTTATGTATGTTACTCGTTCTGAGCAACTGAAATCGCGACACAGAGCTTTCGTCATCAGCGTGCCGTGATTCTGAGTGTGGGATCCACAATCTCTGCATCAGAGAGTCGCCGAAACACGGCGGGCCACGAAACCGGCACTCTACGGTCTTTTTTGAACTCGGATAGTGTACACAACGGGCTAGGCTGATTCTTCACGTCGTCTGGCTGTCAGAGAGCTTCGCGAGAACATGCTGTGCGCCCCGTAACTCCAATCGGTTCGAAAGTTACGCGCGTTTGAAGCTCAGAGTCCCCCACCGCCCTCTGTTCCAGCACCTATAACAAAATATTGTGAAGAGACTCTAACGGGTGCCATCATACCAGCACTAATGCACCGAATCCCATCAGAACTTCGAATTTAAGCGTGCTTGGGCGAGAGTAGTACTAGGATTGGTGAACCCCTAGTAAGTCCTCGTGTTGCACCCCTTTTGTAGATCACACTCATCTTTTCGGATAATTTGTTCTTTTTTTTTTGCAATTTTTTTGACTTTTTAGTTTATGTTACTCATTGTGAGCAACTGAAATCGCAACACAGAGCTTTCGTCATCAGCGCGTTGTGATTCTGAGTGTGGGACCCACAATCTCTGCATTAGAGGTCGCCGAAACACGGCGGGCCACGAAACCGGCACTCTAAGGTCTTTATTGACCTCGGATATTACACATAGCGGGCTAGCCCTATTGTTCACATCGTCTGGCTCTGATAGAGCTTCGTGTGAGCATGGTGTGCGCCCCGTAACTCCAATCGGTTCGAAAGTTACGCGCGTTTGAAGTTCAGAGTCACCCACCGCCCGCTGTGCCGGCAGCTATAACAAAATATTGTGAATAGACTCAAACGGGTGCGATCATACCAGCACTAATGCACCGGATCCCATCAGAACTCCGAAGTTAAGTGCGCTTGGGCGAGAGTAGTACTAGGATGGGTGACTCCCTGGGAAGTCCTCGTGTTGCACTCCTTTTGTAGTTCAGACTCATCTTTTCGGAGAATTTGTTCTTTTTTTTTGGCAATTTTTTCAATTTTTTGCTGTATGTTACTCGTTGTGAGCAACTGAAATCGCGACACAGAGCTTTCATCATTAGCCTGCCGTGATTCTGAGTTTGGGACCCACAATCTCTGCATTAGAGGTCGCCGAAACACGGCGGGCCACGAAACCGGCACTCTACGTTATTTATTGACCTTGGATATTGCACATAGCGGGCTAGCCCTGTTGTTCACGTCGTCTGGCTCTGATAGAGCTTCGCGTGAGCATGGTGTGCGCCTCGTAACTCCAATCGGTTCGAAAGTTACGCGCGTTTGAAGTTCAGAGTCCCCCACCGCCCGCTATGCCGACAACTATAACAAAATATTGTGAATAGTCTCAAACGGGTGTGATCATACCAGCACTAATGCACCGGATCCCATCAGAACTCCGAAGTTAAGAGCGCTTGGGCGAGAGTAGTACTAGGATGGGTGACCCCCTAGGAAGTCCTCGTGTTGCACCCCTTTTGTAGTTCAGACTCATCTTTTCGGAGAATTTGTTCTTTTTTTTTGCAATTTTTTCGACTTTTCAGTTTATGTTACTCATTGTGAGCAACTGAAATCGCGAAACAGAGCTTTCGTCATCAGTGCGTCGTGATTCTGAATGTGGGACCCACAATCTCTGCATTAGAGGTCGCCGAAACACGGCGGGCCACGAAACCGGCACTCTACGGTCTTTTTTGACCTGGGATATTGCACATAGTGGGCTAGCCCTGTTGTTCACGTCGTCTGGCTCTGAGAGAGCTTCGCGTGAGCGTGCTGTGCACCCCGTAACTCCAATCGGTTCGAAAGTTACGCGCGTTTGAATTTCATAGTCCCCCACCGCCCACTGTGCCGGCAGCTATAACAAAATATTGTGAATAGACTCTAACGGGTGCGATCATACCAGCACTAATGCACCGGATCCCATCAGAACATCGAAGTTAAGCGCGCTTGGGCGAGAGTAGTACTAGGATGGGTGACCCCCTGGGAAGTCCTCGTGTTGCACCCCTTTTGTAGTTCAGACTCATCTTTTCAGAGAATTTGTTCTTTTTTTTTTGGCAATTTTTTCAATTTTTTGCTGTATGTTACTCGTTGTCAGCAACTGAAATCGGGACACAGAGCTTTCATCATTAGCCTGCCGTGATTCTGAGTGTGGGACCCACAATCTCTGCATCAGAGTGTCGCCGAAACACGGCGGGCCACGAAACCGGCACTCTACGGTCTTTTTTGACCTCGGAGAGTGCACACAATTGGCTAGCCCAATTATTCACATCGTCTGGCTCTGAGAGAGCTTCGCGTGAGCGTGCTGTGCGCCCCGTAACTCCAATCGGTTCGAAAGTTACGCGCGTTTGAATTTCATAGTCCCCCACCGCCCGCTGTGCCGGCAGCTATAATAAAATATTGTGAATAGACTCTAACGGGTGCGATCATACCAGCACTAATGCACCGAATCCCATCAGAACTCCGAAGTTAAGAGCGCTTGGGCGAGAGTAGTACTAGGATGGGTGACCCCCTGGGAAGTCCTCGTGTTGCACCCCTTTTGTAGTTCAGACTCATCTTTTCGAAGAATTTGTTCTTTTTTTTTGGCAATTTTTTCAATTTTTTGCTGTATGTTACTCATTGTCAGCAACTGAAATCGCGACACAGAGCTTTTATCATTAGCCTGCCGTGATTCTGAGTGTGGGACCCACAAACTCTGCATTAGAGGTCGCCGAAACACGGCGGGCCACGAAACCGGCACTCTACGGTCTTTATTGACCTTGGATATTGCACATAGCGGGCTAGCCCTGTTGTTCACGTCGTCTGGCTCTGATAGAGCTTCGTGTGAGCATGGTGTGCGCCCCGTAACTCCAATCGGTTTGAAAGTTACGCGCGTTTGAAGTTCAGAGTCCCCCACCGCCCGCTGTGCCGGCAGCTATAACAAAATATTGTGAATAGACTCAAACGGGTGCGATCATACCAGCACTAATGCACCGGATCCCATCAGAACTCCGAAGTTAAGTGCGCTTGGGCGAGAGTAGTACTAGGATGGGTGACTCCCTGGGAAGTCCTCGTGTTGCACTCCTTTTGTAGTTCAGACTCATCTTTTCGGAGAATTTGTTCTTTTTTTTTGGCAATTTTTTCGATTTTTTGCTGTATGTTACTCGTTCTGAGCAACTGAAATCGCGACACAGAGCTTTCGTCATCAGCATGCCTTTATTCTGAGTGTGGGACCCACAATCTCTGCATCAGAGGGTCGCCGAAACACGGCGGGCCATGAAACCAGCACTCTACGGTCTTTTTTGACCTCGGATATTGCACATAGTGGGCTAGCCCTGTTGTTCACGTCTTCTGGCTCTGAGAGAGCTTCGCGTGAGCGTGCTGTGAACCCCGTAACTCCAATCGGTTCGAAAGTTACGCGCGTTTGAATTCCATAGACCCCCACCGCCCACTGTGCCGGCAGCTATAACAAAATATTGTGAATAGACTCTAACTGGTGCGATCATACCAGCACTAATGCACCGGATCCCATCAGAACTTCGAAGTTAAGCGCGCTTGGGCGAGAGTAGTACTAGGATGGGTGACCCCCTGGGAAGTCCTCGTGTTGCACCCCTTTTCTAGTTCAGACTCATCTTTTCGTAGAATTTGTTCTTTTTTTTTTGGCAATTTTTTCAATTTTTTGCTGTATGTTACTCATTGTCAGCAACTGAAATCGCGACACAGAGCTTTTATCATTAGCCTGCCGTGATTCTGAGTGTGGGACCCACAAACTCTGCATTAGAGGTCGCCGAAACACGGCGGGCCACGAAACCGGCACTCTACGGTCTTTATTGACCTTGGATATTGCACATAGCGGGCTAGCCCTGTTGTTCACGTCGTCTGGCTCTGATAGAGCTTCGTGTGAGCATGGTGTGCGCCCCGTAACTCCAATCGGTTCGAAAGTTACGCGCGTTTGAAGTTCAGAGTCCCCCACCGCCCGCTGTGCCGGCAGCTATAACAAAATATTGTGAATAGACTCAAACGGGTGCAATCATACCAGCACTAATGCACCGGATCCCATCAGAACTCCGAAGTTAAGTGCGCTTGGGCGAGAGTAGTACTAGGATGGGTGACTCCCTGGGAAGTCCTCGTGTTGCACTCCTTTTGTAGTTCAGACTCATCTTTTCGGAGAATTTGTTCTTTTTTTTTGGCAATTTTTTCGATTTTTTGCTGTATGTTACTCGTTCTGAGCAACTGAAATCGCGACACAGAGCTTTCGTCATCAGCATGCCTTTATTCTGAGTGTGGGACCCACAATCTCTGCATCAGAGGGTCGCCGAAACACGGCGGGCCATGAAACCAGCACTCTACGGTCTTTTTTGACCTCAGATAGTGCACACAAAGGGCTAGCCTGGTTGCTCATGTCGTCTGGCTCTGAGAGAGCTTCGCATGAGCGTGCTGTGCGCCCTGTAACTCCAATCGGTTCGAAAGTTACGCGCGTTTGAATTTCATAGTCCCCCACCGCCCGCTGTGCCGGCAGCTATAACAAAATATTGTGAATAGACTCTAACGGGTGCGATCATACCAGCACTAATACACCGAATCCCATCAGAACTCCGAAGTTAAGCGCGCTTGGGCGAGAGTAGTACTAGGATGGGTGACCCCCTGGAATGTCCTCGTGTTGCACCCCTTTTGTAGTTCAGACTCATCTTTTCGAAGAATTTGTTCTTTTTTTTTGCAATTTTTTCGACTTTTCAGTTTATGTTACTCATTGTGAGCAACTGAAATCGCGACACAGAGCTTTCGTCATCAGTGCGTCGTGATTCTGAATGTGGGACCCACAATCTCTGCATTAGAGGTCGCCGAAACACGGCGGGCCACGAAACCGGCACTCTACGGTCTTTTTTGACCTCGGATATTGCACATAGTGGGCTAGCCCTGTTGTTCACGTCGTCTGGCTCTGAGAGAGCTTCGCGTGAGCGTGCTGTGCACCCCGTAACTCCAATCGGTTCGAAAGTTACGCGCGTTTGAATTTCATAGTCCCCCACCGCCCACTGTGCCGGCAGCTATAACAAAATATTGTGAATAGACTCTAACGGGTGCGATCATACCAGCACTAATGCACCGGATCCCATCAGAACATCGAAGTTAAGCGCGCTTGGGCGAGAGTAGTACTAGGATGGGTGACCCCCTGGGAAGTCCTCGTGTTGCACCCCTTTTGTAGTTCAGACTCATCTTTTCAGAGAATTTGTTCTTTTTTTTTTGGCAATTTTTTCAATTTTTTGCTGTATGTTACTCGTTGTCAGCAACTGAAATCGCGACACAGAGCTTTCATCATTAGCCTGCCGTGATTCTGAGTGTGGGACCCACAATCTCTGCATCAGAGTGTCGCCGAAACACGGCGGGCCACGAAACCGGCACTCTACGGTCTTTTTTGACCTCGGAGAGTGCACACAATTGGCTAGCCCAATTATTCACATCGTCTGGCTCTGAGAGAGCTTCGCGTGAGCGTGCTGTGCGCCCCGTAACTCCAATCGGTTCGAAAGTTACGCGCGTTTGAATTTCATAGTCCCCCACCGCCCGCTGTGCCGGCAGCTATAATAAAATATTGTGAATAGACTCTAACGGGTGCGATCATACCAGCACTAATGCACCGAATCCCATCAGAACTCCGAAGTTAAGAGCGCTTGGGCGAGAGTAGTACTAGGATGGGTGACCCCCTGGGAAGTCCTCGTGTTGCACCCCTTTTGTAGTTCAGACTCATCTTTTCGAAGAATTTGTTCTTTTTTTTTGGCAATTTTTTCAATTTTTTGCTGTATGTTACTCATTGTCAGCAACTGAAATCGCGACACAGAGCTTTTATCATTAGCCTGCCGTGATTCTGAGTGTGGGACCCACAAAATCTGCATTAGAGGTCGCCGAAACACGGCGGGCCACGAAACCGGCACTCTACGGTCTTTATTGACCTTGGATATTGCACATAGCGGGCTAGCCCTGTTGTTCACGTCGTCTGGCTCTGATAGAGCTTCGTGTGAGCATGGTGTGCGCCCCGTAACTCCAATCGGTTCGAAAGTTACGCGCGTTTGAAGTTCAGAGTCCCCCACCGCCCGCTGTGCCGGCAGCTATAACAAAATATTGTGAATAGACTCAAACGGGTGCGATCATACCAGCACTAATGCACCGGATCCCATCAGAACTCCGAAGTTAAGTGCGCTTGGGCGAGAGTAGTACTAGGATGGGTGACTCCCTGGGAAGTCCTCGTGTTGCACTCCTTTTGTAGTTCAGACTCATCTTTTCGGAGAATTTGTTCTTTTTTTTTGGCAATTTTTTCGATTTTTTGCTGTATGTTACTCGTTCTGAGCAACTGAAATCGCGACACAGAGCTTTCGTCATCAGCATGCCTTTATTCTGAGTGTGGGACCCACAATCTCTGCATCAGAGGGTCGCCGAAACACGGCGGGCCATGAAACCAGCACTCTACGGTCTTTTTTGACCTCGGATATTGCACATAGTGGGCTAGCCCTGTTGTTCACGTCTTCTGGCTCTGAGAGAGCTTCGCGTGAGCGTGCTGTGCACCCCGTAACTCCAATCGGTTCGAAAGTTACGCGCGTTTGAATTCCATAGACCCCCACCGCCCACTGTGCCGGCAGCTATAACAAAATATTGTGAATAGACTCTAACTGGTGCGATCATACCAGCACTAATGCACCGGATCCCATCAGAACTTCGAAGTTAAGCGCGCTTGGGCGAGAGTAGTACTAGGATGGGTGACCCCCTGGGAAGTCCTCGTGTTGCACCCCTTTTCTAGTTCAGACTCATCTTTTCGTAGAATTTGTTCTTTTTTTTTGGGAATTTTTTCAATTTTTTGCTGTATGTTACTCATTGTCAGCAACTGAAATCGCGACACAGAGCTTTTATCATTAGCCTGCCGTGATTCTGAGTGTGGGACCCACAAACTCTGCATTAGAGGTCGCCGAAACACGGCGGGCCACGAAACCGGCACTCTACGGTCTTTATTGACCTTGGATATTGCACATAGCGGGCTAGCCCTGTTGTTCACGTCGTCTGGCTCTGATAGAGCTTCGTGTGAGCATGGTGTGCGCCCCGTAACTCCAATCGGTTCGAAAGTTACGCGCGTTTGAAGTTCAGAGTCCCCCACCGCCCGCTGTGCCGGCAGCTATAACAAAATATTGTGAATAGACTCAAACGGGTGCAATCATACCAGCACTAATGCACCGGATCCCATCAGAACTCCGAAGTTAAGTGCGCTTGGGCGAGAGTAGTACTAGGATGGGTGACTCCCTGGGAAGTCCTCGTGTTGCACTCCTTTTGTAGTTCAGACTCATCTTTTCGGAGAATTTGTTCTTTTTTTTTGGCAATTTTTTCGATTTTTTGCTGTATGTTACTCGTTCTGAGCAACTGAAATCGCGACACAGAGCTTTCCTCATCAGCATGCCTTTATTCTGAGTGTGGGACCCACAATCTCTGCATCAGAGGGTCGCCGAAACACGGCGGGCCATGAAACCAGCACTCTACGGTCTTTTTTGACCTCAGATAGTGCACACAAAGGGCTAGCCTGGTTGCTCATGTCGTCTGGCTCTGAGAGAGCTTCGCATGAGCGTGCTGTGCGCCCTGTAACTCCAATCGGTTCGAAAGTTACGCGCGTTTGAATTTCATAGTCCCCCACCGCCCGCTGTGCCGGCAGCTATAACAAAATATTGTGAATAGACTCTAACGGGTGCGATCATACCAGCACTAATACACCGAATCCCATCAGAACTCCGAAGTTAAGCGCGCTTGGGCGAGAGTAGTACTAGGATGGGTGACCCCCTGGAATGTCCTCGTGTTGCACCCCTTTTGTAGTTCAGACTCATCTTTTCGAAGAATTTGTTCTTATTTTTTTAGCAATTTTTTCGATTTTTTACTGTATGTTACTCGTTCTGAGCAACTGAAATCGCGTCACAGAGCTTTCATCATCAGCGTGCCGTGATTCTGAGTGTGGGATCCACAATCTCTGCATCAGAGGGTCGCCGGAACACGGCGGGCCACGAAACCGGCACTCTACGGCCTTTTTTGACCTCGGATAGTGCACACAACGGGCTACCCCAATTGTTCACGTCATCTGGCTCTGAGAGAGCTTCGCGTGAGCGTGCTGTGCGCCCCGTAACTCCAATCGGTTCGAAAGTTACGCGCGTTTGAAGTTTAGAGTCCCCCACCACCCGCTGTGCCGGCAGCTATAACAAAATATTGTGAATAGACTCTATCGGGTTCGATCATACGAGCACTAATGCTCCGGATCCCATCAGAACTTCGAAGTTAAGCGCGCTTGGGCGAGAGTAGTACTAGGATGGGTGACCCCCTGGGAAGTCCTCGTGTTGCACCCCTTTTCTAGTTCAGACTCATCTTTTCGTAGAATTTGTTCTTTTTTTTTTGGCAATTTTTTCAATTTTTTGCTGTATGTTACTCATTGTCAGCAACTGAAATCGCGACACAGAGCTTTCATCATTAGCCTGCCGTGATTCTGAGTGTGGGACCCACAATCTCTGCATCAGAGGGTCGCCGAAACACGGCGGGCCACGAAACCGGCACTCTACGGTCTTTTTTGACCTCGGAGAGTGCACACAACTGGCTAGCCCAATTGTTCACGTCGTCTGGCTCTTAGAGAGCTTCGCGTGAGCGTGCTGTGCGCCCCGTAACTCCAATCGGTTGGAAAGTTTCGCGCGTTTGAATTTCATAGTCCCCCACCGCCCGCTGTGCCGGCAGCTATAATAAAATATTGTGAATAGACTCTAACGGGTGCGATCATACCAGCACTAATGCACCGAATCCCATTAGAACTCCGAAGTTAAGAGCGCTTGGGCGAGAGTAGTACTAGGATGGGTGACCCCCTGGGAAGTCCTCATGTTGCACCCCTTTTGTAGTTCAGACTCATCTTTTCGGAGAATTTGTTCTTTTTTTTTGGCAATTTTTTCGATTTTTTACTGTATGTTACTCGTTCTGAGCAACTGAAATCGCGTCACAGAGCTTTCATCATCAGCGTGCCGTGATTCTGAGTGTGGGATCCACAATCTCTGCATCAGAGGGTCGCCGGAACACGGCGGGCCACGAAACCGGCACTCTACGGCCTTTTTTGACCTCGGATAGTGCACACAACGGGCTACCCCAATTGTTCACGTCATCTGGCTCTGAGAGAGCTTCGCGTGAGCGTGCTGTGCGCCCCGTAACTCCAATCGGTTCGAAAGTTACGCGCGTTTGAAGTTTAGAGTCCCCCACCACCCGCTGTGCCGGCAGCTATAACAAAATATTGTGAATAGACTCTATCGGGTTCGATCATACGAGCACTAATGCTCCGGATCCCATCAGAACTTCGAAGTTAAGCGCGCTTGGGCGAGAGTAGTACTAGGATGGGTGACCCCCTGGGAAGTCCTCGTGTTGCACCCCTTTTCTAGTTCAGACTCATCTTTTCGTAGAATTTGTTCTTTTTTTTTTGGCAATTTTTTCAATTTTTTGCTGTATGTTACTCATTGTCAGCAACTGAAATCGCGACACAGAGCTTTCATCATTAGCCTGCCGTGATTCTGAGTGTGGGACCCACAATCTCTGCATCAGAGGGTCGCCGAAACACGGCGGGCCACGAAACCGGCACTCTACGGTCTTTTTTGACCTCGGAGAGTGCACACAACTGGCTAGCCCAATTGTTTACGTCGTCTGGCTCTTAGAGAGCTTCGCGTGAGCGTGCTGTGCGCCCCGTAACTCCAATCGGTTGGAAAGTTTCGCGCGTTTGAATTTCATAGTCCCCCACCGCCCGCTGTGCCGGCAGCTATAATAAAATATTGTGAATAGACTCTAACGGGTGCGATCATACCAGCACTAATGCACCGAATCCCATTAGAACTCCGAAGTTAAGAGCGCTTGGGCGAGAGTAGTACTAGGATGGGTGACCCCCTGGGAAGTCCTCATGTTGCACCCCTTTTGTAGTTCAGACTCATCTTTTCGGAGAATTTGTTCTTTTTTTTTGGCAATTTTTTCGACTTTTCAGTTTATGTTACTCATTGTGGAGCAACTGAAATCGCGACACAGAGCTTTCGTAATCAGTGCGTCGTGATTCTGAGTGTGGGACCCACAATCTCTGCATTAGAGGTCGCCGAAACACGGCGGGCCATGAAACCGGCACTCTACGGTCTTTTTTGACCTCGGATATTGCACATAGTGGGCTAGCCCTCTGGTTCACGTCGTCTGGCTCTGAGAGAGCTTCGTGTGAGCGTGCTGTGCACCCCGTAACTCCAATCGGTTCGAAAGTTACGCGCGTTTGAATTTCATAGTCCCCCACCGCCCGCTGTGCCGGCAGCTATAACAAAATATTGTGAATAGACTCTAACGGGTGCGATCATACTAGCACTAATGCACCGAATCCCATCAGAACTCCGAAGTTAAGCGCGCTTGGGCGAGAGTAGTACTAGGATGGGTGACCCCCTTGAAAGTCCTCGTGTTGCACCCCTTTTGTAGTTCAGACTCATCTTTTCGAAGAATTTGTTCTTTTTTTTGGCAATTTTTTCGATTTTTTGCTGTATGTTACTCGTTCTGAGCAACTGAAATCGCGACACAGAGCTTTCATCATCAGCGTTCCGTGATTCTGAGTGTGGGATCCACAATCTCTGCATCAGAGGGTCGCCGAAACACGGCGGGCCACGAAACCGGCACTCTACGGTCTTTTTTGACCTCGGATAGTGCACACAACTGGCTAGCCCAATTGTTCACGTCGTCTGGCTCTGAGAGAGCTTCCCGTGAGCGTGCTGTGCGCCCCGTAACTCCAATCGGTTCGAAAGTTACGCACGTTTGAATTTCATAGTCCCCCACCGCCCGCTGTGCCGGCAGCTATAATAAAATATTGTGAATAGACTCTAACGGGTGCGATCATACCAGCACTAATGCACCGAATCCCATTAGAACTCCGAAGTTAAGAGCGCTTGGGCGAGAGTAGTACTAGGATGGGTGACCCCCTGGGAAGTCCTCGTGTTGCACCCCTTTTGTAGTTCAGACTCATCTTTTCGGAGAATTTGTTCTTTTTTTTTTGCAATTTTTTCGACTTTTCAGTTTATGTTACTCATTGTGAGCAACTGAAATCGCGACACAGAGCTTTCGTCATCAGTGCGTCGTGATTCTGAGTGTGGGACCCACAATCTCTGCATTAGAGGTCGCCGAAACACGGCGGGCCACGAAACCGGCACTCTACGGTCTTTTTTGACCTCGGATATTGCACATAGTGGGCTAGCCCTGTTGTTCACGTCGTCTGGCTCTGAGAGAGCTTCGCGTGAGCGTGCTGTGCACCCCGTAACTCCAATCGGTTCGAAAGTTACGCGCGTTTGAATTCCATAGACCCCCACCGCCCACTGTGCCGGCAGCTATAACAAAATATTGTGAATAGACTCTAACGGGTGCGATCATACCAGCACTAATGCACCGGATCCCATCAGAACTTCGAAGTTAAGCGCGCTTGGGCGAGAGTAGTACTACGATGGGTGACCCCCTGGGAAGTCCTCGTGTTGCACCCCTTTTCTAGTTCAGACTCATCTTTACGTAGAATTTGTTCTTTTTTTTTTGGCAATTTTTTCAATTTTTTGCTGTATGTTACTCATTGTCAGCAACTGAAATCGCGACACAGAGCTTTTATCATTAGCCTGCCGTGATTCTGAGTGTGGGACCCACAAACTCTGCATTAGAGGTCGCCGAAACACGGCGGGCCACGAAACCGGCACTCTACGGTCTTTATTGACCTTGGATATTGCACATAGCGGGCAAGCCCTGTTGTTCACGTCGTCTGGCTCTGATAGAGCTTCGCGTGAGCATGGTGTGCGCCCCGTAACTCCAATCGGTTCGAAAGTTACGCGCGTTTGGAGTTCAGAGTCCCCCACCGCCCGCTGAGCCGACAACTATAACAAAATATTGTGAATAGACTCAAACGGTTGTGATCATACCAGCTCTAATGCACCGGATCCCATCAGAACTCCGAAGTTAAGTGCGCTTGGGCGAGAGTAGTACTAGGATGGGTGACTCCCTGGGAAGTCCTCGTGTTGCACTCCTTTTGTAGTTCAGACTCATCTTTTCGGAGAATTTGTTCTTTTTTTTTGGCAATTTTTTCGATTTTTTGCTGTATGTTACTCGTTCTGAGCAACTGAAATCGCGACACAGAGCTTTCGTCATCAGCATGCCTTTATTCTGAGTGTGGGACCCACAATCTCTGCATCAGAGGGTCGCCGAAACACGGCGGGCCATGAAACCAGCACTCTACGGTCTTTTTTGACCTCAGATAGTGCACACAAAGGGCTAGCCTGGTTGCTCATGTCGTCTGGCTCTGAGAGAGCTTCGCATGAGCGTGCTGTGCGCCCTGTAACTCCAATCGGTTCGAAAGTTACGCGCGTTTGAATTTCATAGTCCCCCACCGCCCGCTGTGCCGGCAGCTATAACAAAATATTGTGAATAGACTCTAACGGGTGCGATCATACCAGCACTAATACACCGAATCCCATCAGAACTCCGAAGTTAAGCGCGCTTGGGCGAGAGTAGTACTAGGATGGGTGACCCCCTGGAATGTCCTCGTGTTGCACCCCTTTTTTAGTTCAGACTCTCCTCTTTTCGAAGAATTTGTTCTTTTTTTTTTAGCAATTTTTTCGATTTTTTACTGTATGTTACTCGTTCTGAGCAACTGAAATCGCGACAAAGAGCTTTCATCATCAGCGTGCCGTGATTCTGAGTGTGGGATCCACAATCTCTGCATCAGAGGGTCGCCGGAACACGGCGGGCCACGAAACCGGCACTCTACGGCCTTTTTTGACATCGGATAGTGCACACAACGGGCTACCCCAATTGTTCACGTCATCTGGCTCTGAGAGAGCTTCGCGTGAGCGTGCTGTGCGCCCCGTAACTCCAATCGGTTCGAAAGTTACGCGCGTTTGAAGTTTAGAGTCCCCCACCACCCGCTGTGCCGGCAGCTATAACAAAATATTGTGAATAGACTCTATCGGGTTCGATCATACCAGCACTAATGCACCGGATCCCATCAGAACTTCGAAGTTAAGCGCGCTTGGGCGAGAGTAGTACTAGGATGGGTGACCCCCTGGGAAGTCCTCGTGTTGCACCCCTTTTCTAGTTCAGACTCATCTTTTCGTAGAATTTGTTCTTTTTTTTTTGGCAATTTTTTCAATTTTTTGCTGTATGTTACTCATTGTCAGCAACTGAAATCGCGACACAGAGCTTTCATCATTAGCCTGCCGTGATTCTGAGTGTGGGACCCACAATCTCTGCATCAGAGGGTCGCCGAAACACGGCGGGCCACGAAACCGGCACTCTACGGTCTTTTTTGACCTCGGAGAGTGCACACAACTGGCTAGCCCAATTGTTTACGTCGTCTGGCTCTTAGAGAGCTTCGCGTGAGCGTGCTGTGCGCCCCGTAACTCCAATCGGTTGGAAAGTTTCGCGCGTTTGAATTTCATAGTCCCCCACCGCCCGCTGTGCCGGCAGCTATAATAAAATATTGTGAATAGACTCTAACGGGTGCGATCATACCAGCACTAATGCACCGAATCCCATTAGAACTCCGAAGTTAAGAGCGCTTGGGCGAGAGTAGTACTAGGATGGGTGACCCCCTGGGAAGTCCTCATGTTGCACCCCTTTTGTAGTTCAGACTCATCTTTTCGGAGAATTTGTTCTTTTTTTTTGGCAATTTTTTCGACTTTTCAGTTTATGTTACTCATTGTGGAGCAACTGAAATCGCGACACAGAGCTTTCGTAATCAGTGCGTCGTGATTCTGAGTGTGGGACCCACAATCTCTGCATTAGAGGTCGCCGAAACACGGCGGGCCATGAAACCGGCACTCTACGGTCTTTTTTGACCTCGGATATTGCACATAGTGGGCTAGCCCTCTGGTTCACGTCGTCTGGCTCTGAGAGAGCTTCGTGTGAGCGTGCTGTGCACCCCGTAACTCCAATCGGTTCGAAAGTTACGCGCGTTTGAATTTCATAGTCCCCCACCGCCCGCTGTGCCGGCAGCTATAACAAAATATTGTGAATAGACTCTAACGGGTGCGATCATACTAGCACTAATGCACCGAATCCCATCAGAACTCCGAAGTTAAGCGCGCTTGGGCGAGAGTAGTACTAGGATGGGTGACCCCCTGGAAAGTCCTCGTGTTGCACCCCTTTTGTAGTTCAGACTCATCTTTTCAAAGAATTTGTTCTTTTTTTTGGCAATTTTTTCGATTTTTTGCTGTATGTTACTCGTTCTGAGCAACTGAAATCGCGACACAGAGCTTTCATCATCAGCGTTCCGTGATTCTGAGTGTGGGATCCACAATCTCTGCATCAGAGGGTCGCCGAAACACGGCGGGCCACGAAAACGGCACTCTACGGTCTTTTTTGACCTCGGATAGTGCACACAACTGGCTAGCCCAATTGTTCACGTCGTCTGGCTCTGAGAGAGCTTCGCGTGAGCGTGCTGTGAGCCCCGTAACTCCAATCGGTTCGAAAGTTACGCGCGTTTGAATTTCATAGTCCCCCACCGCCCGCTGTGCCGGCAGCTATAACAAAATATTGTGAATAGACTCTAACGGGTGCGATCATACTAGCACTAATGCACCGAATCCCATCAGAACTCCGAAGTTAAGCGCGCTTGGGCGAGAGTAGTACTAGGATGGGTGACCCCCTGGGAAGTCCTCGTGTTGCACCCCTTTTGTAGTTCAGACTCATCTTTTCGGAGAATTTGTTCTTTTTTTTTTGCAATTTTTTCGACTTTTCAGTTTATGTTACTCATTGTGAGCAACTGAAATCGCGACACAGAGCTTTCGTCATCAGTGCGTCGTGATTCTGAGTGTGGGACCCACAATCTCTGCATTAGAGGTCGCCGAAACACGGCGGGCCACGAAACCGGCACTCTACGGTCTTTTTTGACCTCGGATATTGCACATAGTGGGCTAGCCCTGTTGTTCACGTCGTCTGGCTCTGAGAGAGCTTCGCGTGAGCGTGCTGTGCACCCCGTAACTCCAATCGGTTCGAAAGTTACGCGCGTTTGAATTTAATAGTCCCCCACCGCCCACTGTGCCGGCAGCTATAACAAAATATTGTGAATAAACTCTAACGGGTGCGATCATACCAGCACTAATGCACCGGATCCCATCAGAACTTCGAAGTTAAGCGCGCTTGGGCGAGAGTAGTACTAGGATGGGTGACCCCCTGGGAAGTCCTCGTGTTGCACTCCTTTTCTAGTTCAGACTCATCTTTTCGTAGAATTTGTTCTTTTTTTTTTGGCAATTTTTTCAATTTTATGATGTATGTTACTCATTGTCAGCAACTGAAATCGCGACACAGAGCTTTTATCATTAGCCTGCCGTGATTCTGAGTGTGGGACCCACAAACTCTGCATTAGAGGTCGCCGAAACACGGCGGGCCACGAAACCGGCACTCTACGGTCTTTATTGACCTTGGATATTGCACATAGCGAGCTAGCCCTGTTGTTCACGTCGTCTGGCTCTGATAGAGCTTCGGGTGAGCATGGTGTGCGCCCCGTAACTCCAATCGGTTCGAAAGTTACGCGCGTTTGGAGTTCAGAGTCCCCCACCGCCCGCTGAGCCGACAACTATAACAAAATATTGTGAATAGACTCAAACGGTTGTGATCATACCAGCTCTAATGCACCGGATCCCATCAGAACTCCGAAGTTAAGTGCACTTGGGCGAGAGTAGTACTAGGATGGGTGACTCCCTGGGAAGTCCTCGTGTTGCACTCCTTTTGTAGTTCAGACTTATCTTTTCGGAGAATTTGTTCTTTTTTTTTGGCAATTTTTTCGATTTTTTGCTGTATGTTACTCGTTCTGAGCAACTGAAATCGCGACACAGAGCTTTCGTCATCAGCATGCCTTTATTCTGAGTGTGGGACCCACAATCTCTGCATCAGAGGGTCGCCGAAACACGGCGGGCCATGAAACCGGCACTCTACGGTCTTTTTTGACCTCAGATAGTGCACACAAAGGGCTAGCCTGGTTGCTCATGTCGTCTGGATCTGAGAGAGCTTCGCATGAGCGTGCTGTGCGCCCTGTAACTCCAATCGGTTCGAAAGTTACGCGCGTTTGAATTTCATAGTCCCCCACCGCCCGCTGTGCCGGCAGCTATAACAAAATATTGTGAATAGACTCTAACGGGTGCGATCATACCAGCACTAATACACCGAATCCCATCAGAACTCCGAAGTTAAGCGCGCTTGGGCGAGAGTAGTACTAGGATGGGTGACCCCCTGGAATGTCCTCGTGTTGCACCCCTTTTGTAGTTCAGACTCATCTTTTCGAAGAATTTGTTCTTTTTTTTTTAGCAATTTTTTCGATTTTTTACTATATGTTACTCGTTCTGAGCAACTGAAATCGCGACACAGAGCTTTCATCATCAGCGTGCCGTGATTCTGAGTGTGGGATCCACAATCTCTGCATCAGAGGGTCGCCGAAACACGGCGGGCCACGAAACCGGCACTCTACGGTCTTTTTTGACCTCGGATAGTGCACACAACTGGCTAGCCCAATTGTTCACGTCGTCTGGCTCTGAGAGAGCTTCGCGTGAGCGTGCTGTGCGCCCCGTAACTCCAATCGGTTCGAAAGTTACGCACGTTTGAATTTCATAGTCCCCCACCGCCCGCTGTGCCGGCAGCTATAATAAAATATTGTGAATAGACTCTAACGGGTGCGATCATACTAGCACTAATGCACCGAATCCCATTAGAACTCCGAAGTTAAGCGCGCTTGGGCGAGAGTAGTACTAGGATGGGTGACCCCCTGGGAAGTCCTCGTGTTGCACCCCTTTTGTAGTTCAGACTCATCTTTTCGGAGAATTTGTTCTTTTTTTTTTGCAATTTTTTCGACTTTTTAGTTTATGTTACTCATTGTGAGCAACTGAAATCGCGACACAGAGATTTCGTCATCAGTGCGTCGTGATTCTGAGTGTGGGACCCACAATCTCTGCATTAGAGGTCGCCGAAACACGGCGGGCCACGAAACCGGCACTCTACGGTCTTTTTTGACCTCGGATATTGCACATAGTGGGCTAGCCCTGTTGTTCACGTCGTCTGGCTCTGAGAGAGCTTCGCGTGAGCGTGCTGTGCACCCCGTAACTCCAATCGGTTCGAAAGTTACGCGCGTTTGAATTTAATAGTCCCCCACCGCCCACTGTGCCGGCAGCTATAACAAAATATTGTGAATAGACTCTAACGGGTGCGATCATACCAGCACTAATGCACCGGATCCCATCAGAACTTCGAAGTTAAGCGCGCTTGGGCGAGAGTAGTACTAGGATGGGTGACCCCCTGGGAAGTCCTCGTGTTGCACTCCTTTTCTAGTTCAGACTCATCTTTTCGTAGAATTTGTTCTTTTTTTTTTGGCAATTTTTTCAATTTTATGATGTATGTTACTCATTGTCAGCAACTGAAATCGCGACACAGAGCTTTTATCATTAGCCTGCCGTGATTCTGAGTGTGGGACCCACAAACTCTGCATTAGAGGTCGCCGAAACACGGCGGGCCACGAAACCGGCACTCTACGGTCTTTATTGACCTTGGATATTGCACATAGCGGGCTAGCCCTGTTGTTCACGTCGTCTGGCTCTGATAGAGCTTCGCGTGAGCATGGTGTGCGCCCCGTAACTCCAATCGGTTCGAAAGTTACGCGCGTTTGGAGTTCAGAGTCCCCCACCGCCCGCTGAGCCGACAACTATAACAAAATATTGTGAATAGACTCAAACGGTTGTGATCATACCAGCTCTAATGCACCGGATCCCATCAGAACTCCGAAGTTAAGTGCACTTGGGCGAGAGTAGTACTAGGATGGGTGACTCCCTGGGAAGTCCTCGTGTTGCACTCCTTTTGTAGTTCAGACTTATCTTTTCGGAGAATTTGTTCTTTTTTTTTGGCAATTTTTTCGATTTTTTGCTGTATGTTACTCGTTCTGAGCAACTGAAATCGCGACACAGAGCTTTCGTCATCAGCATGCCTTTATTCTGAGTGTGGGACCCACAATCTCTGCATCAGAGGGTCGCCGAAACACGGTGGGCCATGAAACCGGCACTCTACGGTCTTTTTTGACCTCAGATAGTGCACACAAAGGGCTAGCCTGGTTGCTCATGTCGTCTGGATCTGAGAGAGCTTCGCATGAGCGTGCTGTGCGCCCTGTAACTCCAATCGGTTCGAAAGTTACGCGCGTTTGAATTTCATAGTCCCCCACCGCCCGCTGTGCCGGCAGCTATAACAAAATATTGTGAATAGACTCTAACGGGTGCGATCATACCAGCACTAATACACCGAATCCCATCAGAACTCCGAAGTTAAGCGCGCTTGGGCGAGAGTAGTACTAGGATGGGTGACCCCCTGGAATGTCCTCGTGTTGCACCCCTTTTGTAGTTCAGACTCATCTTTTCGAAGAATTTGTTCTTTTTTTTTAGCAATTTTTTCAATTTTTTACTGTATGTTACTCGTTCTGAGCAACTGAAATCGCGACACAGAGCTTTCATCATCAGCGTGCCGTGATTCTGAGTGTGGGATCCACAATCTCTGCATCAGAGGGTCGCCGGAACACGGCGGGCCACGAAACCGGCACTCTACGGTCTTTTTTGACCTCGGAGAGTGCACACAACTGGCTAGCCCAATTGTTCACGTCGTCTGGCTCTGAGAGAGCTTCGCGTGAGCGTGCTATGCGCCCCGTAACTCCAATCGGTTGGAAAGTTTCGCGCGTTTGAATTTCATAGTCCCCCACCGCCCGCTGTGCCGGCAGTTATAATAAAATATTGTGAATAGACTCTAACGGGTGCGATCATACCAGCACTAATGCACCGAATCCCATTAGAACTCCGAAGTTAAGAGCGCTTGGGCGAGAATAGTACTAGGATGGGTGACCCCCTGGGAAGTCCTCATGTTGCACCCCTTTTGTAGTTCAGACTCATCTTTTCGGAGAATTTGTTCTTTTTTTTTGGCAATTTTTTCGACTTTTCAGTTTATGTTACTCATTGTGAGCAACTGAAATCGCGACACAGAGCTTTCGTCATCAGTGCGTCGTGATTCTGAGTGTGGGACCCACAATCTCTGCATTAGAGGTCGTCGAAACACGGCGGGCCATGAAACCGGCACTCTACGGTCTTTTTTGACCTCGGATATTGCACATAGTGGGCTAGCCCTCTGGTTCACGTCGTCTGGCTCTGAGAGAGCTTCGTGTGAGCGTGCTGTGCACCCCGTAACTCCAATCGGTTCGAAAGTTACGCGCGTTTGAATTTCATAGTCCCCCACCGCCCGCTGTGCCGGCAGCTATAACAAAATATTGTGAATAGACTCTAACGGGTGCGATCATACTAGCACTAATGCACCGAATCCCATCAGAACTCCGAAGTTAAGCGCGCTTGGGCGAGAGTAGTACTAGGATGGGTGACCCCCTGGAAAGTCCTCGTGTTGCACCCCTTTTGTAGTTCAGACTCATCTTTTCGAAGAATTTGTTCTTTTTTTTGGCAATTTTTTCGATTTTTTGCTGTATGTTACTCATTCTGAGCAACTGAAATCGCGACACAGAGCTTTCATCATCAGCGTGCCGTGATTCTGAGTGTGGGATCCATAATCTCTGCATCAGAGGGTCGCCGAAACACGGCGGGCCACGAAACCGGAACTCTACGGTCTTTTTTGAACTCGAATAGTGCACACAACGGGATAGCCCGGTTGTTCACGTCGTCTGGCTCTGAGAGAGCTTCGCGTGAGCTTGCTGTGCGCCCCGTAACTCCAATCGGTTCGAAAGTTACGCACGTTTGAATTTCATAGTCCCCCACCGCCCGCTGTGCCGGCAGCTATAATAAAATATTGTGAATAGACTCTAACGGGTGCGATCATACCAGCACTAATGCACCGAATCCCATTAGAACTCCGAAGTTAAGAGCGCTTGGGCGAGAGTAGTACTAGGATGGGTGACCCCCTGGGAAGTCCTCGTGTTGCACCCCTTTTGTAGTTCAGACTCATCTTTTCGGAGAATTTGTTCTTTTTTTTTTGCAATTTTTTCGACTTTTCAGTTTATGTTACTCATTGTGAGCAACTGAAATCGCGACACAGAGCTTTCGTCATCAGTGCGTCGTGATTCTGAGTGTGGGACCCACAATCTCTGCATTAGAGGTCGCCGAAACACGGCGGGCCACGAAACCGGCACTCTACGGTCTTTTTTGACCTCGGATATTGCACATAGTGGGCTAGCCCTGTTGTTCACGTCGTCTGGCTCTGAGAGAGCTTCGCGTGAGCGTGCTGTGCACCCCGTAACTCCAATCGGTTCGAAAGTTACGTGCGTTTGAATTTAATAGTCCCCCACCGCCCACTGTGCCGGCAGCTATAACAAAATATTGTGAATAGACTCTAACGGGTGCGATCATACCAGCACTAATGCACCGGATCCCATCAGAACTTCGAAGTTAAGCGCGCTTGGGCGAGAGTAGTACTAGGATGGGTGACCCCCTGGGAAGTCCTCGTGTTGCACCCCTTTTCTAGTTCAGACTCATCTTTTCGTAGAATTTGTTCTTTTTTTTTTGGCAATTTTTTCAATTTTTTGATGTATGTTACTCATTGTCAGCAACTGAAATCGCGACACAGAGCTTTTATCATTAGCCTGCCGTGATTCGGAGTGTGGGACCCACAAACTCTGCATTAGAGGTCGCTGAAACACGGCGGGCCACGAAACCGGCACTCTACGGTCTTTATTGACCTTGGATATTGCACATAGCGGGCTAGCCCTGTTGTTCACGTCGTCTGGCTCTGATAGAGCTTCGCGTGAGCATGGTGTGCGCCCCGTAACTCCAATCGGTTCGAAAGTTACGCGCGTTTGGAGTTCAGAGTCCCCCACCGCCCGCTGAGCCGACAACTATAACAAAATATTGTGAATAGACTCAAACGGTTGTGATCATACCAGCTCTAATGCACCGGATCCCATCAGAACTCCGAAGTTAAGTGCACTTGGGCGAGAGTAGTACTAGGATGGGTGACTCCCTGGGAAGTCCTCGTGTTGCACTCCTTTTGTAGTTCAGACTTATCTTTTCGGAGAATTTGTTCTTTTTTTTGGCAATTTTTTCGATTTTTTGCTGTATGTTACTCGTTCTGAGCAACTGAAATCGCGACACAGAGCTTTCGTCATCAGCATGCCTTTATTCTGAGTGTGGGACCCACAATTTCTGCATCAGAGGGTCGCCGAAACACGGCGGGCCATGAAACCGGCACTCTACGGTCTTTTTTGACCTCAGATAGTGCACACAAAGGGCTAGCCTGGTTGCTCATGTCGTCTGGATCTGAGAGAGCTTCGCATGAGCGTGCTGTGCGCCCTGTAACTCCAATCGGTTCGAAGGTTACGCGCGTTTGAATTTCATAGTCCCCCACCGCCCGCTGTGCCGGCAGCTATAACAAAATATTGTGAATAGACTCTAACGGGTGCGATCATACCAGCACTAATACAACGAATCCCATCAGAACTCCGAAGTTAAGCGCGCTTGGGCGAGAGTAGTACTAGGATGGGTGACCCCCTGGAATGTCCTCGTGTTGCACCCCTTTTGTAGTTCAGACTCATCTTTTCGAAGAATTTGTTCTTTTTTTTTTAGCAATTTTTTCGATTTTTTACTGTATGTTACTCGTTCTGAGCAACTGAAATCGCGACACAGAGCTTTCATCATCAGCGTGCCGTGATTCTGAGTGTGGGATCCACAATCTCTGCATCAGAGGGTCGCCGGAACATGGCGGGCCACGAAACCGGCACTCTACGGTCTTTTTTGACCTCGGAGAGTGCACACAACTGGCTAGCCCAATTGTTCACGTCGTCTGGCTCTGAGAGAGCTTCGCGTGAGCGTGCTGTGCGCCCCGTAACTCCAATCGGTTGGAAAGTTTCGCGCGTTTGAATTTCATAGTCCCCCACCGCCCGCTGTGCCGGCAGCTATAATAAAATATTGTGAATAGACTCTAACGGGTGCGATCATACCAGCACTAATGCACCGAATCCCATTAGAACTCCGAAGTTAAGAGCGCTTGGGCGAGAGTAGTACTAGGATGGGTGACCCCCTGGGAAGTCCTCATGTTGCACCCCTTTTGTAGTTCAGACTCATCTTTTCGGAGAATTTGTTCTTTTTTTTTGGCAATTTTTTCGACTTTTCAGTTTATGTTACTCATTGTGAGCAACTGAAATCGCGACACAGAGCTTTCGTCATCAGTGCGTCGTGATTCTGAGTGTGGGACCCACAATCTCTGCATTAGAGGTCGCCGAAACACGGCGGGCCATGAAACCGGCACTCTACGGTCTTTTTTGACCTCGGATATTGCACATAGTGGGCTAGCCCTCTGGTTCACGTCGTCTGGCTCTGAGAGAGCTTCGTGTGAGCGTGCTGTGCACCCCGTAACTCCAATCGGTTCGAAAGTTACGCGCGTTTGAATTTCATAGTCCCCCACCGCCCGCTGTGCCGGCAGCTATAACAAAATATTGTGAATAGACTCTAACGGGTGCGATCATACTAGCACTAATGCACCGAATCCCATCAGAACTCCGAAGTTAAGCGCGCTTGGGCGAGAGTAGTACTAGGATGGGTGACCCCCTGGAAAGTCCTCGTGTTGCACCCCTTTTGTAGTTCAGACTCATCTTTTCGAAGAATTTGTTCTTTTTTTTGGCAATTTTTTCGATTTTTTGCTGTATGTTACTCATTCTGAGCAACTGAAATCGCGACACAGAGCTTTCATCATCAGCGTGCCGTGATTCTGAGTGTGGGATCCACAATCTCTGCATCAGAGGGTCGCCGAAACACGGCGGGCCACGAAACCGGAACTCTACGGTCTTTTTTCACCTCGGATAGTGCACACATCGGGATAGCCCGGTTGTTCACGTCGTCTGGCTCTGAGAGAGCTTCGCGTGAGCGTGCTGTGCGCCCCGTAACTCCAATCGGTTCGAAAGTTACGCACGTTTGAATTTCATAGTCCCCCACCGCCCGCTATGCCGGCAGCTATAATAAAATATTGTGAATAGACTCTAACGGGTGCGATCATACCAGCACTAATGCACCGAATCCCATTAGAACTCCGAAGTTAAGAGCGCTTGGGCGATAGTAGTACTAGGATGGGTGACCCCCTGGGAAGTCCTCGTGTTGCACCCCTTTTGTAGTTCAGACTCATCTTTTCGGAGAATTTGTTCTTTTTTTTTGCAATTTTTTCGACTTTTCAATTTATGTTACTCATTGTGAGCAACTGAAATCGCGACACAGAGCTTTCGTCATCAGTGCGTCGTGATTCTGAGTGTGGGACCCACAATCTCTGCATTAGAGGTCGCCGAAACACGGCGGGCCACGAAACCGGCACTCTACGGTCTTTTTTGACCTCGGATATTGCACATAGTGGGCTAGCCCTGTTGTTCACGTCGTCTGGCTCTGAGAGAGCTTCGCGTGAGCGTGCTGTGCACCCCGTAACTCCAATCGGTTCGAAAGTTACGCGCGTTTGAATTTAATAGTCCCCCACCGCCCACTGTGCCGGCAGCTATAACAAAATATTGTGAATAGACTCTAACGGGTGCGATCATACCAGCACTAACGCACCGGATCCCATCAGAACTTCGAAGTTAAGCGCGCTTGGGCGAGAGTAGTACTAGGATGGGTGAACCCCTGGGAAGTCCTCGTGTTGCACCCCTTTTCTAGTTCAGACTCATCTTTTCGTAGAATTTGTTCTTTTTTTTTGGCAATTTTTTCAATTTTTTGATGTATGTTACTCATTGTCAGCAACTGAAATCGCGACACAGAGCTTTTATCATTAGCCTGCCGTGATTCTGAGTGTGGGACCCACAAACTCTGCATTAGAGGTCGCCGAAACACGGCGGGCCACGAAACCGGCACTCTACGGTCTTTATTGACCTTGGATATTGCACATAGCGGGCTAGCCCTGTTGTTCACGTCGTCTGGCTCTGATAGAGCTTCGCGTGAGCATGGTGTGCGCCCCGTAACTCCAATCGGTTCGAAAGTTACGCGCGTTTGGAGTTCAGAGTCCCCCACCGCCCGCTGAGCCGACAACTATAACAAAATATTGTGAATAGACTCTAACGGGTGCGATCATACCAGCACTAATGCACCGAATCCCATTAGAACTCCGAAGTTAAGTGCGCTTGGGCGAGAGTAGTACTAGGATGGGTGACTCCCTGGGAAGTCCTCGTGTTGCACCCCTTTTGTAGTTCAGACTCATCTTTTCGGAGAATTTGTTCTTTTTTTTTGGCAATTTTTTCGACTTTTCAGTTTATGTTACTCATTGTGAGCAACTGAAATCGCGACACAGAGCTTTCGTCATCAGTGCGTCGTGATTCTGAGTGTGGGACCCACAATCTCTGCATTAGAGGTCGCCGAAACACGGCGGGCCATGAAACCGGCACTCTACGGTCTTTTTTGACCTCGGATATTGCACATAGTGGGCTAGCCCTCTGGTTCACGTCGTCTGGCTCTGAGAGAGCTTCGCGTGTGCGTGCTGTGCGCCCCGTAACTCCAATCGGTTCGAAAGTTACGCGCGTTTGAATTTCATAGTCCCCCACCGCCCGCTGTGCCGGCAACTATAATAAAATATTGTGAATAGACTCTAACGGGTGCGATCATACCAGCACTAATGCACCGAATCCCATTAGAACTCCGAAGTTAAGAGCGCTTGGGCGAGAGTAGTACTAGGATGGGTGACCCCCTGGGAAGTCCTCGTGTTGCACCCCTTTTCTAGTTCAGACTCATCTTTTCGGAGAATTTGTTCTTTTTTTTTGGCAATTTTTTCGACTTTTCAGTTTATGTTACTCATTGTGAGCAACTGAAATCGCGACACAGAGCTTTCGTCATCAGTGCGTCGTGATTCTGAGTGTGGGACCCACAATCTCTGCATTAGAGGTCACCGAAACACGGCGGGCCATGAAACCGGCACTCTATGGTCTTTTTTGACCTCGGATATTGCACATAGTGGGCTAGCCCTCTGGTTCACGTCGTCTGGCTCTGAGAGAGCTTCGCGTGAGCGTGCTGTGCACCCCGTAACTCCAATCGGTTCGAAAGTTACGCGCGTTTGAATTTCATAGTCCCCCACCGCCCGCTGTGCCGGCAGCTATAACAAAATATTGTGAATAGACTCTAACGAGTGCGATCATACTAGCACTAATGCACCGAATCCCATCAGAACTCCGAAGTTAAGCGCGCTTGGGCGAGAGTAGAACTAGGATGGGTGACCCCCTGGAAAGTCCTCGTGTTGCACCCCTTTTGTAGTTCAGACTCATCTTTTCGAAGAATTTGTTCTTTTTTTTTGGCAATTTTTTCGATTTTTTTATGTATGTTACTCGTTCTGAGCAACTGAAATCGCGACACAGAGCTTTCATCATCAGCGTGCCGTGATTCTGAGTGTGGGATCCACAATCTCTGCATCAGAGGGTCGCCGAAACACGGCGGGCCACGAAACCAGCACTCTACGATCTTTTTTAACCTCGGATAGTGCACACAACGGGCTAGCCTGATTGTTCACGTCGTCTGGCTCTCAGAGAGCTTCGCGTGAGCGTGCTGTGCGCCCCGTAACTCTAATCGGTTCGAAAGTTACGCGTGTTTGAAGTTCAGAGTCCTCCACCGCCCGCTGTGCCGGCAGCTATAACAAAATATTGTGAATAGACTCAAACAGGTGCGATCATACCATCACTAATGCACCGGATCCCATCAGAACTCCGAAGTTAAGCGCGCTTGGGCGAGAGTAGTACTAGGATGGGTGACCCCCTGGAAAGTCCTCGTGTTGCACCCCTTTTGTAGTTCAGACTCATCTTTTCGAAGAATTTGTTCTTTTTTTTTGGCAATTTTTTCGATTTTTTTATGTATGTTACTCGTTCTGAGCAACTGAAATCGCGACACAGAGCTTTCGTCATCAGCGTGCCGTGATTCTGAGTGTGGGATCCACAATCTCTGCATCAGAGGGTCGCCGAAACACGGCGGGCCACGAAACCGGCACTCTACGGTCTTTTTTGACCTCGGATAGTGCACACAACTGGCTAGCCCAATTGTTCATGTCGTCTGGCTCTGAGAGAGATTCGCGTGAGCGTGCTGTGCGCCCCGTAACTCTAATCGGTTCGAAAGTTACGCGCGTTTGAATTTCATAGTACCCCACCGCCCGCTGTGCCGGCAGCTATAATAAAATATTGTGAATAGACTCTAACGGGTGCGATCATACTAGCACTAATGCACCGAATCCCATTAGAACTCCGAAGTTAAGAGCGCTTGGGCGAGAGTAGTACTAGGATGGGTGACCCCCTGGGAAGTCCTCATGTTGCACCCCTTTTGTAGTTCAGACTCATCTTTTCGGAGAATTTGTTCTTTTTTTTTGGCAATTTTTTCGACTTTTCAGTTTATGTTACTCATTGTGAGCAACTGAAATCGCGACACAGAGCTTTCGTCATCAGTGCGTCGTGATTCTGAGTGTGGGACCCACAATCTCTGCATTAGAGGTCGCCGAAACACGGCGGGCCATGAAACCGGCACTCTACGGTCTTTTTTGACCTCGGATATTGCACATAGTGGGCTAGCCCTCTGGTTCACGTCGTCTGGCTCTGAGAGAGCTTCGTGTGAGCGTGCTGTGCGCCCCGTAACTCCAATCGGTTCGAAAGTTACGCGCGTTTGAATTTCATAGTCCCCCACCGCCCGCTGTGCCGGCAGCTATAATAAAATATTGTGAATAGACTCTAACGGGTGCGATCATACCAGCACTAATGCACCGAATCCCATTAGAACTCCGAAGTTAAGAGCGCTTGGGCGAGAGTAGTACTAGGATGGGTGACCCCCTGGGAAGTCCTCGTGTTGCACCCCTTTTGTAGTTCAGACTCATCTTTTCGGAGAATTTGTTCTTTTTTTTTGGCAATTTTTTCGACTTTTCAGTTTATGTTACTCATTGTGAGCAACTGAAATCGCGACACAGAGCTTTCGTCATCAGTGCGTCGTGATTCTGAGTGTGGGACCCACAATCTCTGCATTAGAGGTCGCCGAAACACGGCGGGCCATGAAACCGGCACTCTACGGTCTTTTTTGACCTCGGATATTGCACATAGTGGGCTAGCCCTCTAGTTCACATCGTCTGGCTCTAAGAGAGCTTCGCGTGAGCGTGCTGTGCACCCCGTAACTCCAATCGGTTCGAAAGTTACGCGCGTTTGAATTTCATAGTCCCCCACCGCCCGCTGTGCCGGCAGCTATAACAAAATATTGTGAATAGACTCTAACAGGTGCGATCATACTAGCACTAATGCACCGAATCCCATCAGAACTCCGAAGTTAAGCGCGCTTGGGCGAGAGTAGTACTAGGATAGGTGACCCCCTGGGAAGTCTTCGTGTTGCACCCCTTTTGTAGTTCAGACTCATCTTTTCGAAGAATTTGTTTTTTTAGCAATTTTTTCGATTTTTTCCTGTATGTTACTCGTTCTGAGCAACTGAAATCGCGACACAGAGCTTTCGTTATCAGCGTGCCATGATTCTGAGTGTGGGATCCTCAATCTCTGCATCAGAGGGTCGCCGGAACACGGCGGGCCACGAAACCGGCACTCTACAGCCTTTTTTGACCTCGGATAGTGCAAACAACGGGCTAGCCCGATTGTTCACGTCATCTGGCTCTGAGAGAGCTTCGCGTGAGCGTGCTGTGCGCCCCGTAACTCCAATCGGTTCGAAAGTTACGCGCGTTTGAAGTTTAGAGTCCCCCACCGCCCGCTATGCCGGCAGCTATAACAAAATATTGTGAATAGACTCTATCGGGTGCGATCATACTAGCACTAATGCACCGGATCCCATCAGAACTCCAAAGTTAAGCGCGCTTGAGCGAGAGTAGTACTAGGATGGGTGACCCCCTGGAAAGTCCTCGTGTTGCACCCCATTTGTAGTTCAGACTCATCTTTTCGGAGAATTTGTTCTTTTTTTTTTGGCAATTTTTTCAATTTTTTGCTGTATGTTACTCGTTGTGAGCAACTGAAATCGCGACACAGAGCTTTAATCATTAGCGTGCCGTGATTCTGAGTGTGGGACCCACAATCTCTGCATCAGAGGGTCGCCGAAACACGGCGGGCCACGAAAACGGCACTATACGGTCTTTTTTGACCTCGGAGAGTGCACACAACTGGCTAGCCCAATTGTTCACGTCGTCTGGCTCTGAGAGAGCTTCGCGTGAGCGTGCTGTGCGCCCCGTAACTCCAATCGGTTCGAAAGTTACGCTCGTTTGAAGTTCAGAGTCCCCCACCGCCCGATGTGCCGGCAGCTATAAAAAAATATTGTGAATAGACTCTAACGGGTGCGATCATACCAGCACTAATGCACCGAATCCCATCAGAACTCCGAAGTTAAGCGCGCTTGGGCGAGAGTAGTACTAGGATGGGTGACCCCTTGGAAAGTCCTCGTGTTGCACCCCTTTTGTAGTTCAGACTCATCTTTTCGAAGAATTTGTTCTTTTTTTTTAGCAATTTTTTCGATTTTTTGCTGTATGTTACTCGTTCTGAGCAACTGAAATCGCGACACAGAGCTTTCGTCATCAGCGTGCCATGATTCTGAGTGTGGGATCCACAATCTCTGCATCAGAGGGTCGCCGGAACACGGCGGGCCACGAAACCGGCACTCTACGGCCTTTTTTGACCTCGGATAGTGCACACAACTGGCTAGCCCGATTGTTCACGTCATCTGGCTCCGAGAGACCTTCGCGTGAGCGTGCTGTGCGCCCCGTAACTCCAATCGGTTCGAAAGTTACGCGCGTTTGAAGTTCAAAGTCCCCCTCCGCCCGCTGTGCCGACAGCTATAACAAAATATTGTGAATCGACTCTATCGGGTGCGATCATACCAGCACTAATGCACAGGATCCCATCAGAACTCCGAAGTGAAGCGCGCTTGGGCGAGAGTAGTACTAGGATGGGTGACCCCTGGGAAGTCCTCGTGGTGCACCCCTTTTGTAGTTCAGACTCATCTTTTCGGAGAATTTGTTCTTTTTTTTTGGCAATTTTTTCAATTTTTTGTTGTATGTTACTCGTTGTGAGCAACTGAAATCGCGACACAGAGCTTTCATCATTAGCGTGCCGTGATTCTGAGTGTGGGACCCACAATCTCTGCATCAGAGGGTCGCCGAAACACGGCGGGCCACGAAACCGGCACTATACGGTCTTTTTTGACCTCGGAGAGTGCACACAACTGGCTAGCCCAATTGTTCACGTCGTCTGCCTCTGAGAGAGCTTCGCGTGAGCGTGCTGTGCGCCCCGTAACTCCAATCGGTTCGAAAGTTACGCTCGTTTGAATTTCAGAGTCCCCCACCGCCCGATGTGCCGGCAGCTATAACAAAATATTGTGAATAGACACTAACGGGTGCGATCATACCAGCACTAATTCACCGAATGCCATCAGAACTCCGAAGTTATGCGCGCTTGGGCGAGAGTAGTACTAGGATGGGTGACCCCCTGGGATGTCCTCGTGTTGCACCCCTTTTGTAGTTCAGACTCATCTTTTCGGAGAATTTGTTCTTTTTTTTTGGCAATTTTTTCGATTTTTTGCAGTATGTTACTCGTTCTGAGCAACTGAAATCGCGACACAGAGCTTTCGTCATCAGTGTATCGTGATTCTGAGTGTGGGACCCACAATCTCTGCATCAGAGGGTCGCCGAAACACGGCTGGACACGAAACCGGCACTCTACGATCTTTTTTGACCTCAGATAGTGCACACAACGGGCTAGCCTGGTTGCTCACGTCGTCTGGCTCTGAGAAAGCTTCGCGTAAGCGTGCTGTGGGCCCCGTAACTGTAATCGGTTCGAAAGTTACGCGCATTTGAATTTCATAGTCCCCCACCGCCCGCTGTGCCGGCAGCTATAACAAAATATTGTGAATAGACTCTAACGGGTGCGATCATACCAGCACTAATGCACCGAATCCCATCAGAACTCCGAAGTTAAGCGCGCTTGGGCGAGAGTAGTACTAGGATGGGTGACCTCCTGGAAAGTCCTCGTGTTGCACCCCTTTTGTAGTTCAGACTCATCTTTTCGAAGAATTTGTTCTTTTTTTTTTTAGCACTTTTTTCGATTTTTTGCTGTATGTTACTTGTTGTGAGCAACTGAAATCGCAACACAGAGCTTTCGTCATCAGCGTTCCGTGATTCTGCTTGTGGGATCCACAATCTCTGCATCAGAGGGTCGCCGAAACACGGCGGGCCACGAAACCGGCACTCTACGGTCTTTTTTGACCTCGGATAGTGCACACAGCGGGCTAGCCCAATTGTTCACGTCATCTGGCTCTGAGAGAGCTTCGCGTGAGCGTGCTGTGCGCCGCGTAACTCCAATCGGTTCGAAAGTTACGCGCGTTTGAAGTTCAGAGTCCCCCACCGCCCGCTGTGCCGGCAGCTATAACAACATATTGTGAATAGACTCTAACGGGTGCGATCATACCAGCACTAATGCACCGAATCCCATCAGAACTCCGAATTTAAGCGTGCTTGGGCGAGAGTAGTACTAGGATTGGTGAACCCCTAGTAAGTCCTCGTGTTGCACCCCTTTTGTAGTTCACACTCATCTTTTCGGATAATTTGTTCTTTTTTTTTTGCAATTTTTTCGAATTTTAGTTTATGTTACTCATTGTGAGCAACTAAAATCGCGACACAGAGCTTTCGTCATCAGCGCGTCATGATTCTGAGTGTGGGACCCACAATCTCTGCATTAGAGGTCGCAGAAACACTGCGGGTCACGAAACCGGCACTCTACGGTCTTTATTGACCTCGGATATTGCACATACCGGGCTAGCCCTGTTGTTCACGTCGTCTGGCTCTGATAGAGCTTCGCGTGAGCATGCTGTGCGCCCCGTAACTCCAATCGGTTCGAAAGTTACGCTCGTTTGAAGTTCAGAGTCCCCCACCGCCCGATGTGCCGGCAGCTATAACAAAATATTGTGAATAGACACTAACGGGTGCGATCATACCAGCACTAATTCACCGAATGCCATCAGAACTCCGAAGTTATGCGCGCTTGGGCGAGAGTAGTACTAGGATGGGTGACCCCCTGGGATGTCCTCGTGTTGCACCCCTTTTGTAGTTCAGACTCATCTTTTCGGAGAATTTGTTCTTTTTTTTTGGCAATTTTTTCGATTTTTTGCTGTATGTTACTCGTTCTGAGCAACTGAAATCGCGACACAGAGCTTTCGTCATCAGTGTATCGTGATTCTGAGTGTGGGACCCACAATCTCTGCATCAGAGGGTCGCCGAAACACGGCTGGACACGAAACCGGCACTCTACGATCTTTTTTAACCTCAGATAGTGCACACAACGGGCTAGCCTGGTTGCTCACGTCGTCTGGCTCTGAGAAAGCTTCGCGTGAGCGTGCTGTGGGCCCCGTAACTCTAATCGGTTCGAAAGTTACGCGCATTTGAATTTCATAGTCCCCCACCGCCCGCTGTGCCGGCAGCTATAACAAAATATTGTGAATAGACTCTAACGGGTGCGATCATACCAGCACTAATGCACCGAATCCCATCAGAACTCCGAAGTTAAGCGCGCTTGGGCGAGAGTAGTACTAGGATGGGTGACCTCCTGGAAAGTCCTCGTGTTGCACCCCTTTTGTAGTTCAGACTCATCTTTTCGAAGAATTTGTTCTTTTTTTTTTTAGCACTTTTTTCGATTTTTTGCTGTATGTTACTTGTTGTGAGCAACTGAAATCGCAACACAGAGCTTTCGTCATCAGCGTTCCGTGATTCTGCTTGTGGGATCCACAATCTCTGCATCAGAGGGTTGCCGAAACACGGCGGGCCACGAAACCGGCACTCTACGGTCTTTTTTGACCTCGGATAGTGCACACAGCGGGCTAGCCCAATTGTTCACGTCATCTGGCTCTGAGGGAGCTTCGCGTGAGCGTGCTGTGCGCCGCGTAACTCCAATCGGTTCAAAAGTTACGCGCGTTTGAAGTTCAGAGTCCCCCACCGCCCGCTGTGCCGGCAGCTATAACAACATATTGTGAATAGACTCTAACGGGTGCGATCATACCAGCACTAATGCATCGAATCCCATCAGAACTCCGAATTTAAGCGTGCTTGGGCGAGAGTAGTACTAGGATTGGTGAACCCCTAGTAAGTCCTCGTGTTGCACCCCTTTTGTAGTTCACACTCATCTTTTCGGATAATTTGTTCTTTTTTTTTTGCAATTTTTTCGACTTTTAGTTTATGTTACTCATTGTGAGCAACTAAAATCGCGACACAGAGCTTTCGTCATCAGCGCGTCATGATTCTGAGTGTGGGACCCACAATCTCTGCATTAGAGGTCGCAGAAACACGGCGGGTCACGAAACCGGCACTCTACGGTCTTTATTGACCTCGGATATTGCACATATCGGGCTAGCCCTGTTGTTCACGTCGTCTGGCTCTGATAGAGCTTCGCGTGAGCATGCTGTGCGCCCCGTAACTCTAATCGGTTCGAAAGTTACGCGGGTTTGAAGTTCAGAGTCCCCCACCGCCCGCTGCGGCGGCAGCTATAACAAAATATTGTGAAGAGACTCTAACGGGTGCGGTCATACCTGCACTAATGCACCGGATCTCGTCAGAACTACGAAGTTAAACGTGCTTGGGCAAGAGTAGTACTAGGATGGGTGACCCCTTGTGAAGTCCTCGTGTTGCACCCCTTTTGTAGTTCAGACTGATCTTTTCGGATAATTTGTTCTTGTTTTTTGCAATTTTTTCAATTTTTTGCTTTATGTTACGCATTGTGAGCAACTGAAATCGCGACACAGAGCTTTCGTCATCACCGTGCCGTGATTCTGAGTGTGGGACCCACAATCTCTGCATTAGAGGGTAGCCGAAACACGGGGGGCCACGAATCCGGCACTCTACGGTCTTTTTTGACCTCGGATAGTGCACACAACGGGCTAGCCCGCTTGTTCACGTCGTCTGGCTCTAAGAGAGCTTCGCGTGTGCGTGCTGTGCGCCCCGTAACTCCAATTGGTTCGAAAGTTACGCGCGTTTGAAGTTCATAGTCCCCCACCGCCCGCTGTGCCGGCAGCTATAACAAAATATTGTGAATAGACTCTAACGGGTGCGATCATACCAGCACTAATGCACCGAATCCCATCAAAACTCCTAAGTTAAGCGCGCTTGGGCGAGAGTAGTACTAGGATGGGTGACCCCCTGGGATGTCCTCGTGTTGCACCCCTTTTGTAGTTCAGACTCATCTTTTCGGAGAATTTGTTCTTTTTTTTTTGGCAATTTTTTCGATTTTTTGCTGTATGTTACTCGTTCTGAGCAACTGAAATCGCGACACAGAGCTTTCGTCATCAGCGTACCGTGATTCTGAGTGTGGGACCCACAATCACTGCATCAGAGGGTCGCCGAAACACGGCTGGACACGAAACCGGCACTCTACCATCTTTTTTGACCTCAAATAGTGCACACAACGGGCTAGCCTGGTTGCTCACGTCGTCTGGCTCTGAGAGAGCTTCGCGTGAGCGTGTTGTGGGCCCCGGAACTCCAATCGGTTCGAAAGTTACGCGCATTTGAATTTCATAGTCCCCCACCGCCCGCTGTGCCGGC
Source organism: Perilla frutescens (assembly GCA_026008535.1). Lineage (NCBI taxonomy): Eukaryota > Viridiplantae > Streptophyta > Magnoliopsida > Lamiales > Lamiaceae > Perilla > Perilla frutescens. The sequence goes on from BRKX01000019.1 coordinate 40,498,782, forward strand.
AGCTATAACAAAATATTGTGAATAGACTCTAATGGGTGCGATCATACTAGCACTAATGCACCGGATCCCATCAGAACTACGAAGTTCAGTGCGCTTGGGCGAGAGTAGTACTAGGATGGGTGACCCCTTGGGAAGTCTTCGTGTTGCACCCCTTTTATAGTTCAGACTCATCTTTTCGGAGAATTTGTTCTTTTTTTTTGGCAATTTTTTTGATTTTTTGCTGTATGTTACTTGTTGTGAGCAACTGAAATCGCAACACAGAGCTTTCGTCATTAGCGTGCCGTGATTCTGAGTGTGGGACCTACAATCTCTGCATCAGAGGGTCGCCGAAACACGGCGGGCCACGAAACCGGCAGTCTACGGTCTTTTTTGACCTCGGATAGTGCACACAGCGGGCTAGCCCAATTGTTCACGTCATCTGGCTCTGAGAGAGCTTCGCGTGAGCGTGCTGTGCGCCCCGTAACTCCAATCGGTTCGAAAGTTACGCGTGTTTGAAGTTCAGAGTCCCCCTCCACCCGCTGTGCCGACAGCTATAACAAAATATTGTGAATCGACTCTATTGGGTGCGATCATACCAGCACTAATGCACCGGATCCCATCAGAACTCCGAAGCTAAGCGCGCTTGGGCGAGAGTTGTACTAGGATGGGTTACCCCTTGGGAAGTCCTCGTGTTGCACCCCTTTTGTAGTTCAGACTCATCTTTTCGGAGAATTTGTTCTTTTTTTTTTGGCAATTTTTTCAATTTTTTGCTGTATGTTCCTCGTTGTGAGCAACTAAAATCGCGACACAGAGCTTTCGTCATTAGCGTGCCGTGATTCTGAGTGTGGGACCCACAATCTCTGCATCAGAGGGTCGCCGAAACACGGCGGGCCACGAAACCGGCACTCTACGGTCTTTTTTGACCTCGGAGAGTGCACACAACTGGCTAGCCTGATTGTTCACGTCGTCTGGCTCTGAGAGAGCTTCGCGTGAGCGTGCTGTGCGCCCCGTAACTCCAATCGGTTCGAAAGTTACGCGCGTTTGAAGTTCAGAGTCCCCACCGCCCGCTGTGCCGGCAGCTATAACAAAATATTGTGAATAGGCTCTAACGGGTGCGATCATACCACCACTAATGCACCGGATCCCATCAGAACTCCGAAGTTAAGCGCGCTTGGGCGAGTGTAGTACTAGGATGGGTGACCCCCTGGGAAGTCCTCGTGTTGCACCCCTTTTGTAGTTCAGACTCATCTTTTCGAAGAATTTGTTCTTTTTTTTTTAGCAATTTTTTCGATTTTTTGCTGTATGTTACTCGTTCTGAGCAACTGAAATCGCGACACAGAGCTTTCGTCATCAGCGTGCCGTGATTCTGAGAGTGGGATCCACAATCTCTGCATCAGAGAGTCGCCGAAACACGGCGGGCCACGAAACCGGCACTCTACGGTCTTTTTTGACCTCAGATAGTGCACCCATCGGGCTGGCCCGATTGTTCACGTCATCTTGCTCTGAGAGAGCTTCGCGTGAGTGTGCTGTGCGCCCCGTAACTCCAATCGGTTCGAAAGTTACGCGCGTTTGAAGTTCAGAGTCCCCCTCCACCCGCTGTGCCGGCAGCTATAACAAAATATTGTGAATAGACTCAAATGGGTGCGATCATACCAGCACTAATGCACCGGATCCCATCAGAACTCCGAAGTTAAGCGCGCTTGGGCGAGAGTCGTACTAGGATGGGTGACCCCCTGGGAAGTCTTCGTGTTGCACCCCTTTTTTAGTTCAGACTCATCTTTTCGGAGAATTTGTTCTTTTTTTTTGGCAATTTTTTCGATTTTTTCTTGTATGTTACTCGTTGTGAGCAACTGAAATCGGAACAAAGAGCTTTCGTCATTAGCGTGCCGTGATTCTGAGTGTGGGACCCACAATCTCTGCATCAGAGGGTCGCCGAAACACTGCGGGCCACGAAACCGGCACTCTACGGTCTTTTTTGACCTCGGATAGTACACACAACTGGCTAGCCCAATTATTTACGTCGTCTGGCTCTGAGAGAGCTTCGCGAGAACATGCTGTGCGCCCCGTAACTCCAATCGGTTCGAAAGTTACGCGCGTTTGAAGTTCAGAGTCCCCCACCGCCCGCTGTGCCGGCAGCTATAATAAAATATTGTGAATACACTCTAACGGGTGCGATCATACCAGCACTAATGCACCGAATCCCATTAGAACTCCGAAGTTAAGCGCGTTTGGGCGAGAGTAGTACTAGGATGGGTGACCACCTGGGAAGTCCTCGTGTTGCACCCCTTTTGTAGTTCAGACTCATCTTTTCGAAGAATTTGTTCTTTTTTTTTGGCAATTTTTTCGACTTTTCAGTTTATGTTACTCATTGTGAACAACTGAAATCGCGACACAGAGCTTTCGTCATCAGCGCGTCGTGATTCTGAGTGTGGGACCCACAATCTCCGCATTAGAGGTCGCCGAAACAAGGCGGGCCACGAAACCGGCACTCTACGGTCTTTTTTGACCTCGGATATTTCACATAGCGGGCTAGCCCGATTGTTCACGTCATCTGGCTCTGAGAGAGCTTCGCGTGAGCGTGCTGTGCGCCCCGTAACTCCAATCGGTTCGAAAGTTACGTGTGTTTGAAGTTCAAAGTCCCCCACCGCCCGCTGTGCCGCTAGCTATAACAAAATATTGTGAATAGACTCAAACAGGTGCGATCATACCAGCACTAATGCACCGGATCCCATCAGAACTCCGATGTTAAGCGCGCTTGGGCGAGAGTAGTACTAGGATGGGTGACCACCTGGGAAGTCTTCGTGTTGCACCCCTTTTGTAGTTCAGACTCATCTTTTCGGAGAATTTGTTCTTTTTTTTTGGCAATTTTTTCGATTTTTTGTTGTATGTTACTTGTTGTGAGCAACTGAAATCGCAACAAAGAGCTTTCGTCATTAGCGTGCCGTGATTCTGAGTGTGGGACCCACAATCTCTGCATCAGAGGGTCGCCGAAACACGGCGGGCCACGAAACCGGCACTCTACGGTCTTTTTTGACCTCGGATAGTACACACAACTGGCTAGCCCAATTGTTCACGTCGTCTGGCTCTTAGAGAGCTTCTCGTGAGCGTGCTGTGCAACCCGTAACTCCAATCGGTTCGAAAGTTACGCGCGTTTGAATTTCATAGTCCCCCACCGCCCGCTGTGCCGACAGCTATAACAGAATATTGTGAATAGACTCTAACGGGTGCGATCATACTAGCACTAATGCACCGAATCCCATCAGAACTCCGAAGTTAAGCGCGCTTGGGCGAGAGTAGTACTAGGATGGGTGACCCCCTGGAAAGTCCTCGTGTTGCACCCCTGTTGTAGTTCAGACTCATCTTTTCGGAGAATTTGTTCTTTTTTTTTTAGCAATTTTTTCGATTTTTTGTTGTATGTTACTTGTTGTGAGCAACAGAAATCGCAACATAGAGCTTTCGTCATTAGCGTGCCGTGATTCTGAGTGTGGGACCCACAATCTCTGCATCAGAGGGTCGCCGAAACACGGCGGGCCACGAAACCGGCACTCTACGGTCTTTTTTGACCTCGGATAGTACACACAACTGGCTAGCCCAATTGTTCACGTCGTCTGGCTCTGAGAGAGCTTCTCGTGAGCGTGCTGTGCAACCCGTAACTCCAATCGGTTCGAAAGTTACGCGCGTTTGAATTTCATAGTCCCCCACCGCCCGCTGTGCCGGCAGCTATAACAGAATATTGTGAATAGACTCTAACGGGTGCGATCATACTAGCACTAATGCACCGAATCCCATCAGAACTCCGAAGTTAAGCGCGCTTGGGCGAGAGTAGTACTAGGATGGGTGACCCCCTGGAAAGTCCTCGTGTTGCACCCCTTTTGTAGTTTAGACTCATCTTTTCGGAGAATTTGTTCTTTTTTTTTTAGCAATTTTTTCGATTTTTTGTTGTATGTTACTTGTTGTGAGCAACTGAAATCGCAACACAGAGCTTTTGTCATTAGCGTGCCGTGATTCTGAGTGTGGGACCCACAATCTCTGCATCAGAGGGTCGCCGAAACACGGCGGGCCACGAAACCGGCACTCTACGGTCTTTTTTGACCTCGGATAGTGCACAGAATGGGCTAGCCCAATTGTTCACGTCATCTGGCTCTGAGAGAGCTTCGCGTGAGCGTCCTGTGCACCCCGTAACTCCAATCGGTTCGAAAGTTACGCGCATTTGAAGTTCAGAGTCCCCCACCGCCCGCTTTGCCGGCACCTATAACAAAATATTGTGAATAGACTCTATCGGGTGCGATCATACCAGCACTAATGCACCGGATCCCATCAAAACTCCGAAGTTAAGTGCGCTTGGGCGATAGTAGTACTAGGATGGGTCACCCCCTGGGAAGTCCTCGTGTTGCACCCTTTTGTAGTTCAGACTCATCTTTTCGGAGAATTTGTTCTTTTTTTTTGGCAATTTTTTCGATTTTTTGCTGTATGTTACTCGTTGTGAGCAATTGAAATCGGGACACAGAGCTTTCGTCATTAGCATACCGTGATTCTGAGTGTGGGACCCACAATCTCTGCATCAGAGGGTCGCCGAAACACGGCGGGCCATGAAACCGGCACTCTACGGTCTTTTTTGACCTCGGCGAGTGCACACAACTGGCTAGACCGATTGTTCACGTCGTCTAGCTCTGAGAGAGCTTCGCGTGAGCGTGCTGTGCGCCCCGTAACTCCAATCGGTTCGAAAGTTACGCGCGTTTGAAGTTCAGAGTCCCCCACCGCCCTCTGTGCCGGCAGCTATAACAAAATATTGTGAATAGACTCTAACGGGTGCGATCATACCAGCACTAATGCACCGGATCCTATCAGAACTCCGAAGTTAAGGGCGCTTGGGCGAGAGTAGTACTAGGATGGGTGACCCCCTGGGAAGTCCTCGTGTTGCACCCCTTTTGTAGTTCAGACTCATCTTTTCGGAGAATTTGCTCTTTTTTTTGCATTTTTTTCGACCTTTTAGTTTATGTTACTCATTGTGAGCAACTGATATCGCGACACAGAGCTTTCGTCATCAGCGCGTCGTGATTCTGAGTGTGGGACCCACAATCTCTGCATTAGAGGTCGCCGAAACACGGCGGGCCACGAAACCGGCACTCTACGGTCTTTTTTGACCTCGGATATTGCACATAGCGGGCTAGCCCTGTTGTTCACGTCGTCTGGCTCTGAGAGAGCTTCGCGTGAGCGTGCTGTGCACCCCGTAACTCCAATCGGTTCGAAAGTTACGCGCGTTTGAATTTCATAGTCCCCCTCCGCCCGCTGTGCCGGCAGCCATAACAAAATATTGTGATTAGACTCTAACGGGTGCGATCATACCAGCACTAATGCACCGGATCCCATCAGAACTCCGAAGTTAAGCGCGTTTGGGCGAGAGTAGTACTAGGATGGGTGACCCCCTGGGAAGTCCTCGTGTTGCACCCCTTTTGTAGTTCAGACTCATCTTTTCGGAGAATTTGTTCTTTTTTTTTGGCAATTTTTTCGATGTTTTGCTGTATGTTACTCGTTCTGAGCAACTGAAATCGCGACACAGAGCTTTCGTCATCAGCGTGCCGTGATTTTGAGTGTGGGACCCACAATCTCTGTATCAGAGGGTCGCCGAAACACGGCGGGCCACGAAACCGGCACTCTACGGTCTTTTTTGACCTCGGATAGTGCATACAACGGGCTAGCTCAATTGTTCACGTCGTCTGGCTCTGAGAGAGCTTCGCGTGAGCGTCCTGTGCGCCCCGTAACTCCAATCGGTTCGAAAGTTACGCGCGTTTGAAGGTCAGAGTCCCCCACCGCCCGCTGTGCCGGCAGCTATAACAAAATATTGTGAATAGGCTCTAACGGGTGCGATCATACCACCACTAATGCACCGGATCCCATCAGAACTCCGAAGTTAAGCGCGCTTGGGCGAGTGTAGTACTAGGATGGGTGACCCCCTGGGAAGTCCTCGTGTTGCACCCCTTTTGTAGTTCAGACTCATCTTTTCGGAGAATTTGTTCTTTTTTTTTGGCAATGTTTTCGATTTATTGCTGTATGTTACTCGTTCTGAGCAACTGAAATCGCTACACAGAGCTTTCGTCATCAGCGTGCCGTGATTCTGAGTGTGGGACCCACAATCTCTGCATCAGAGGGTCGCCGAAACACGGCGGGCCATGAAACCGGCACTCTACGGTCTTTTTTGACCTCGAATAGTGCACACAACGGGCTAGCCCAATTGTTCGCGTCGTCTGGCTCTGAGAGAGCTTCGCGTGAGCGTCCTGTGCGCCCCATAACTCCAATCGGTTCGAAAGTTACGCGCGTTTGAAGTTCAGAGTCCCCCACCGCCCGCTGTGCCGGCAGCTATAACAAAATATTTTGAATAGGCTCTAACGGGTGCGATCATACCACCACTAATGCACCGGATCCCATCAGAACTCCGAAGTTAAGCGCGCTTGGGCGAGAGTAGTACTAGGATGGGTGACCCGCTTGGAAGTCCTCGTGTTGCACCCCTTTTGTAGTTCAGACTCATATTTTCGGAGAATTTGTTCTTTTTTTTTGGCAATTTTTTCGATGTTTTGCTGTATGTTACTCGTTCTGAGCAACTGAAATCGCGACACAGAGCTTTCGTCATCAGCGTGCCGTGATTCTTAGTGTGGGACCCACAATCTCTGCATCAGAGGGTCGCCGAAACACGGCGGGCCACGAAACCGGCACTCTACGGTCTTTTTTGACCTCGGATAGTGCACACAACGGGCTAGCTCAATTATTCACGTCGTCTGGCTCTGAGAGAGCTTCGCGTGAGCATCCTGTGCGCCCCGTAACTCCAATCGGTTCGAAAGTTACGCGCGTTTGAAGTTCAGAGTCCCCCACCGCCCGCTGTGCCGGCAGCTATATCAAAATATTGTGAATAGGCTCTAACGGGTGCGATCATACCACCACTAATGCACCGGATCCCATCAGAACTCCGAAGTTAAGCGCGCTTGGGCGAGTGTAGTACTAGGATGGTTGACCCCCTGGGAAGTCCTCGTGTTGCACCCCTTTTGTAGTTCAGACTCATCTTTTCGGAGAATTTGTTCTTTTTTTTTTGGCAATGTTTTCGATTTTTTGCTGTATGTTACTCGTTCTGAGCAACTGAAATCGCTACACAGAGCTTTCGTCATCAGCGTGCCGTGGTTCTGAGTGTGGGACCCACAATCTCTGCATCAGAGGGTCGCCGAAACACGGCGGGCCACGAATCCGGCACTCTATGGTCTTTTTTGACCTCGGATAGTGCACACAATGGGCTAGCCCGATTGATGACGTCGTTTGGCTCTGAGAGAGCTTCGCGTGAGCGTGCTGTGCGCCCCGTAACTCCAATCGGTTCGAAAGTTACGCGCGTTTGAAGTTCAGAGTCCCCCACCGCCCGCTGTGCCGGCAGCTATAACAAAATATTGTGAATAGGCTCTAACGGGTGCGATCATACCACCACCAATGCACCGGATCCCATCAGAACTCCGAAGTTAAGCGCGCTTGGGCGAGTGTAGTACTAGCATGGGTGACCCCCTGGGAAGTCCTCGTGTTGCACCCCTTTTGTAGTTCAGACTCATCTTTTCGGAGAATTTGTTCTTTTTTTTTTGGCAATGTTTTCGATTTTTTGCTGTATGTTACTCGTTCTGAGCAACTGAAATCGCTACACAGAGCTTTCGTCATCAGCGTGCCGTGGTTCTGAGTGTGGGACCCACAATCTCTGCATCAGAGGGTCGCCGAAACACGTCGGGCCACGAATCCGGCACTCTATGGTCTTTTTTGACCTCGGATAGTGCACACAATGGGCTAGCCCGGTTGTTGATGTCGTCTGGCTCTGAGAGAGCTTCGCGTGAGCGTGCTGTGCGTCCCGTAACTCCAATCGGTTCGAAAGTTACGCGCGTTTGAAGTTCAGAGTCCCCCACCGCCCGCTGTGCCGGCAGCTATAACAAAATATTGTGAATAGGCTCTAACGGGTGCGATCATACCACCACTAATGCACCGGATCCCATCAGAACTCCGAAGTTAAGCGCGCTTGGGCGAGTGTAGTACTAGGATGGGTGACCCGCTGGGAAGTCCTCGTGTTGCACCCCTTTTGTAGTTCAGACTCATCTTTTCGGAGAATTTGTTCTTTTTTTTTGGCAATTTTTTCGATGTTTTGCTGTATGTTACTCGTTCTGAGCAACTGAAATCGCGACACAGAGCTTTCGTCATCAGCGTGCCGTCATTCTGAGTGTGGGACCCACAATCTCTGCATCAGAGGGTCGCCGAAACACGGCGGGCCACCAAACCGGCACTCTACAGTCTTTTTTGACCTCGGATAGTGCACACAACGGGCTAGCCCAATTGTTCACGTCGTCTGGCTCTGAGAGAACTTCGCGTGAGCGTCCTGTGCGCCCCGTAACTCCAATCGGTTCGAAAGTTACGCGCGTTTGAAGTTCAGAGTCCCCCACCGCCCGCTGTGCCGGCAGCTATAACAAAATATTGTGAATAGGCTCTAACGGGTGCGATCATACCAGAACTAATGCACCGGATCCCATCAGAATTCCGAAGTTAAACGCGCTTGGGCGAGAGTAGTACTAGGATGGGTGACCCCCTGGGAAGTCCTCATGTTGCACCTCTTTTGTAGTTCAGACTCATCTTTTCGGAGAATTTATTCTTTTTTTTTGGCAATTTTTTCGATTTTTTGCTGTATGTTACTCATTCTGAGCAACTGAAATTGCGACACAGAGCTTTCGTCATCAGCGTGCCGTCATTCTGAGTGTGGGACCCACAATCTCTGCATCAGAGGGTCGCCGAAACACGGCGGGCCACGAAACCGGCACTCTACGGTCTTTTTTGACCTCGGATAGTGCACACAACGGGCTAGCCCAATTGTTCACGTCGTCTGGCTCTGAGAGAGCTTCGCGTGAGCGTGCTGTGCGCCCTGTAACTCCAATCGGTTCGAAAGTTACGCGCGTTTGATGTTCAGAGTCCCCCACCGCCCGCTGTGCCGGCAGCTATAACAAAATATTGTGAATAGGCTCTAACGGGTGCGATCATACCAGAACTAATGCACCGGATCCCATCAGAATTTCGAAGTTAAACGCGCTTGGGCGAGAGTAGTACTAGGATGGGTGACCCCTGGGAAGTCCTCATGTTGCACCCCTATTGTAGTTCAGACTCATCTTTTCGGAGAATTTGTTCTTTTTTTTTGACAATTTTTTCGATTTTTTGTTGTATGTTACTCGTTCTGAGCAACTGGAATCGCGACACAGAGCTTTCGTCATCAGCGTGCCGTGATTGTGAGTGTGGGGCCCACAATCTCTGCATTAAAGGGTCGCCGAAACACGGCGGGCCACGAAACCTGCACTCTACGGTCTTTTTTGACCTCGGATAGTGCACACAACGGGCTAGCCCGGTTGTTCACGTTGTCTGGCTCTGAAAGAGCTTCGCGTGAGCGTCCTGTGCGCCCCGTAACTCCAATCGGTTCGAAAGTTACGCGCGTTTGAAGTTCAGAGTCCCCCACCGCCCACTGTGCCGGCAGCTATAATAAAATATTGTGAATAGGCTCTAACGGGTGCGATCATACCAGCACTAATGCACTGGATCCCATCAGAACTCCGAAGTTAAGCGTGCTTGGGCAAGAGTAGTACTAGGATGGGTGACCTGCTGGGAAGTCCTCGTGTTGCACCCCTTTTGTAGTTCAGACTCATCTTTTCGGAGAATTTGTTCTTTTTTTTTGGCAATTTTTTCGATGTTTTGCTATATGTTACTCGTTCTGGGCAACTGAAATCGCGACACAGAGCTTTCGTCATCAGCGTGCCGTGATTCTGAGTGTGGGGCCCACAATCTCTGCATCAGAGGTTCGCCGAAACACGGCGGGCCACGAAACCGACACTCTACGGTCTTGTTTGACCTCGCATAGTGCACACAATGGGCTAGCCCGGTTGTTCACGTCCTCTGGCTCTGAGAGAGCTTCGCGTGAGCGTGCTGTGCGCCCCGTAACTCCAATCGGTTCGAAAGTTACGCGCGTTTGAAGTTCAGAGTCCCCCACCGCCCGCTGTGCCGGCAACTATAACAAAATATTGTGAATAGACTCTAACGGGTGCGATCATACCAGCACTAATGCACCGGATCCCATCAGAACTCCGAAGTTAAGCGCGCTTGGGCGAGAGTAGTACTAGGATGGGTGACCCCCTGGGAAGTCCTCGTGTTGCACCCCTTTTGTAGTTGAGACTCATCTTTTCGGAGAATTTGTTCTTTTTTTTTGGCAATTTTTTCGATTTTTTGCTGTATGTTACTCATTCTGAGCAACTGAAATCGCGACACAGAGCTTTCGTCATCAGCGTGCCGTGATTCTGAGTGTGGGCCCCACAATCTCTGCATCAGAGGGTCGCCGAAACACGGCGGGCCACGAAACCGGCACTCTACGGTCTTTTTTTACCTCGGATAGTGCACACAACGGGCTAGCCCGGTTGTTCACGTCCTCTGGCTCTGAGAGAGCTTCGCGTGAGCGTGCTGTGCGCCCCGTAACTCCAATCGGTTCGAAAGTTACGCGCGTTTGAAGTTCAGAGTCCCCCACCGCCCGCTGTGCCGGCAACTATAACAAAATATTGTGAATAGACTCTAACGGGTGCGATCATACCAGCACTAATGCACCGGATCCCATCAGAACTCCGAAGTTAAGCGCGCTTGGGCGAGAGTAGTACTAGGATGGGTGACCCCCTGGGAAGTCCTCGTGTTGCACCCCTTTTGTAGTTCAGACTCATCTTTTCGGAGAATTTGTTCTTTTTTTTTTGGCAATTTTTTCGATTTTTTGCTGTATGTTACTCATTCTGAGCAACTGAAATCGCGACACAGAGCTTTCGTCATCAGCGTGCCGTGATTCTGAGTGTGGGGCCCACAATCTCTACATCAAAGGGTCGCCGAAACACGGCGGGCCACGAAATATGCAATCTACGGTCTTTTTTGACCTTGGATAGTGCACACAATTGGCTAGCCCGGTTGTTCATGTCGTCTGGCTCTAAGAGAGCTTCGCGTGAGCGTGCTGTGCGCCCCGTAACTCAAATCGGTTCGAAAGTTACGCTCGTTTGAAGTTCAGAGTCCCCCACCGCCCGCTGTGCCGGCAACTATAACAAAATATTGTGAATAGACTCTAACGGGTGCGATCATACCAGCACTAATGCACCGGATCCCATCAAAACACCGAAGTTAAGTGCGCTTGGGCGAGTGTAGTACTAGGATGGGTGACCCCCTGGGAAGTCCTCGTGTTGCACCCCTTTTGTAGTTCAGACTCATCTTTTCGGAGAAGTTGTTCTTTTTTTTTGGCAATTTTTTCGATTTTTTGCTGTATGTTACTCGTTCTGAGCAACTGAAATTGCGACATAGAGCTTTCGTCATCACCGTGCCGTGATTCTGAGTGTGGGGCCCACAATCTCTACATCAAAGGGTCGCCGAAACACGGCGGGCCACGAAATATGCAATCTACGGTCTTTTTTGACCTTGGATAGTGCACACAATTGGCTAGCCCGGTTGTTCATGTCGTCTGGCTCTAAGAGAGCTTCGCGTGAGCGTGCTGTGCGCCCCGTAACTCAAATCGGTTCGAAAGTTACGCTCGTTTGAAGTTCAGAGTCCCCCACCGCCCGCTGTGCCGGCAACTATAACAAAATATTGTGAATAGACTCTAACGGGTGCGATCATACCAGCACTAATGCACCGGATCCCATCAAAACTCCGAAGTTTAGTGCGCTTGGGCGAGTGTAGTACTAGGATGGGTGACCCCCTGGGAAGTCCTCGTGTTGCACCCCTTTTGTAGTTCAGACTCATCTTTTCGGAGAATTTGTTCTTTTTTTTTGGCAATTTTTTCTATTTTTAGCTGTATGTTACTCGTTCTGAGCAACTGAAATCGCGACACAGAGCTTTCGTCATCAGCGTGCCGTGATTCTGAGTGTGGGGCCCACAATCTCTGCATCAGAGGGTCGCCGAAACACGGCGGGCCACGAAATATGCAATCTACGGTCTTTTTTGACCTCGGATAGTGCACACAATGGGCTAGCCCGATTGTTCACATCGTCTGGCTCTGAGAGAGCTTCACGTGAGCGTTCTGTGCGCCCCGTAACTCCAATCGGTTCGAAAGTTACGCGCGTTTGAAGTTCAGAGTCCTCCACCGCCCGCTGTGCCGGCAGCTATAACAAAATATTGTGAATAGGCTCTAACGGGCGCGATAATACCAGCACTAATGCACCGGATCCCATCAGAACTCCGAAGTTAAGCGCGCTTGGGTGAGAGTAGTACTAGGATGGGTGACCCCCTGGGAAGTCCTCGTGTTGCACCCCTTTTGTAGTTCAGACTCATCTTTTCGTAGAATTTGTTCTTTTTTTTTTGGCAATTTTTTCGATTTTATGCTATATGTTACTCGTTATGAGCAACTGAAATCGCGACACAGAGCTTTCGTCATCAGCGTGCCGTGATTCTGAGTGTGGGGCCCACAATCTCTGCATCAGAGGGTCGCCGAAACACGGCGGGCCACAAAACCGACACTCTACGGTCTTTTTTGACCTCGGATAGTGCACACAACGGGCTAGCCCGGTTGTTCATGTCGTCTGGCTCTGAGAGAGTTTCGCGTGAGCGTGCTGTGCGCCCCGTAACTCCAATCGGTTCGAAAGTTACGCGCGTTTGAAGTTCAGAGTCCCCCACCGCCCGCTGTGCCGGCAGCTATAACAAAATATTGTGAATAGGCTCTAACGGGTGCGATAATACCAGCACTAATGCACCGGATCCCATCAGAACTCCGAAGTTAAGCGCGCATGGGCGAGAGTAGTACTAGGATGGGTGACCACTTGGGAAGTCCTCGTGTTGCACCCCTTTTGTAGTTCAGACTCATCTTTTCGTAGAATTTGTTCTTTTTTTTTGGCAATTTTTTCGATTTTATGCTATATGTTACTCGTTCTGAGCAACTGAAATCGCGACACAGAGCTTTCGTCATCAGCGTGCCGTGATTCTGAGTGTGGGGCCCACAATCTCTGCATCAGAGGGTCGCCGAAACACGGCGGGCCACGAAACCGACACTCTACGGTCTTTTTTGACCTCGGATAGTGCACACAACGGGCTAGCCCGGTTGTTCATGTCGTCTGGCTCTGAGAGAGCTTCGCGTGAGCGTGCTGTGCGCCCCGTAACTCCAATCGGTTCGAAAGTAACGCGCGTTTGAAGTTCAGAGTCCCCCACCGCCCGCTGTGCCGGCAGCTATAATAAAATATTGTGAATAGGCTCTAACGGGTGCGATCATACCAGCACTAATGCACCGGATCCCATCAGAACTCCGAAGTTAAGCGCGCTTGGGTGAGAGTAGTACTACGATGGGTGACCCCCTGGGAAGTCCTCGTGTTGCACCCCTTTTGTATTTCTGACTCATCTTTTCGGAGAATTTGTTCTTTTTTTTGGCAATTTTTTCGATGTTTTGCTGTATGTTACTCGTTCTGAGCAACTGAAATCGCGACACAGAGCTTTCGTCATCAGCGTGCCGTGATTCTGAGTGTGGGACCCACAATCTCTGCATCAGAGGGTCGCCGAAACACGGCGGGCCACGAAACCCACACTCTACGGTCTTTTTTGACCTCGGATAGTGCACACAATGGGCTAGCCCGGTTGTTCATGTCGTCTGGCTCTGAGAGAGCTTCGCGTGAGCGTGCTGTGCGCCCCGTAACTCCAATCGGTTCGAAAGTTACGCTCGTTTGAAGTTCAGAGTCCCCCACCGCCTGCTGTGCCGACAGCTATAACAAAATATTGTGAATAGACTCTAACGGGTGCGATCATACCAGCACTAATGCACCGGATCCCATCAAAACTCCGAAGTTAAGCGCGCTTGGGCGAGAGTAGTACTAGGATGGGTGACCACTTGGGAAGTCCTCGTGTTGCACCCCTTTTGTAGTTCAGACTCATCTTTTCGGAGAATTTGTTCTTTTTTTTTTGGCAATTTTTTCGATTTTTTGCTGTATGTTACTCATTCTGAGCAACTGAAATCGCGACACAGAGCTTTCGTCATCAGCGTGCCGTGATTCTGAGTGTGGGACCCACAATCTCTGCATCAGAGGGTCGCCGAAACACGGCGGGCCACGAAACCGGCACTCTACGGTCTTTTGTTTTACCTCGGATAGTGCACACAACAGGCTAGCCCGATTGTTCACGTCCTCTAGCTCTGAGAGAGCTTCGCGTGAGCGTGCTGTGCGCCCCGTAACTCGAATCGGTTCGAAAGTTACGCGCGTTTGAAGTTCAGAGTCCCCCACCGCCCGCTGTGCCGACAGCTATAACAAAATATTGTGAATAGGCTCTAACGGGTGCGATCATACCAACAATAATGCAACGGATCCCATTAGAACTCCGAAGTTAAGCGTGCTTGGGCGAGAGTAGTACTAGGATGGGTGACCCCTTGGGAAGTCCTCGTGTAGCACCCCTTTTGTAGTTCAGACTCATCTTTTCGGAGAATTTGTTCTTTTTTTTTGGCAATTTTTTCGATTTTTTGCTGTATGTTACTCATTCTGAGCAACTGAAATCGCGACACTGAGCTTTCGTCATCAGCGTGCCGTGATTCTGAGTGTGGGACCCACAATCTCTGCATCAGAGGGTCGCCGAAACACGGCGGGCCACGAAACCGGCACTCTACGGTCTTTTTTTTACCTCGGATATTGCACACAACAGGCTAGCCCGATTGTTCACGTCCTCTAGCTCTGAGAGAGCTTCACGTGAGCGTTCTGTGCGCCCCGTAACTCCAATCGGTTCGAAAGTTACGCGCGTTTGAAGTTCAGAGTCCCCCACCGCCCGCTGTGCCGGCAGCTATAACAAAATATTGTGAATAGGCTCTAACGGGCGCGATAATACCAGCACTAATGCACCGGATCCCATCAGAACTCCGAAGTTAAGCGCGCTTGGGTGAGAGTAGTACTAGGATGGGTGACCCCCTGGGAAGTCCTCGTGTTGCACCCCTTTTGTAGTTCAGACTCATCTTTTCGTAGAATTTGTTCTTTTTTTTTTGGCAATTTTTTCGATTTTATGCTATATGTTACTCGTTATGAGCAACTGAAATCGCGACACAGAGCTTTCGTCATCAGCGTGCCGTGATTCTGAGTGTGGGGCCCACAATCTCTGCATCAGAGGGTCGCCGAAACACGGCGGGCCACAAAACCGACACTCTACGGTCTTTTTTGACCTCGGATAGTGCACACAACGGGCTAGCCCGGTTGTTCATGTCGTTTGGCTCTGAGAGAGTTTCGCGTGAGCGTGCTGTTCGCCCCGTAACTCCAATCGGTTCGAAAGTTACGCGCGTTTGAAGTTCAGAGTCCCCCACCGCCCGCTGTGCCGGCAGCTATAACAAAATATTGTGAATAGGCTCTAACGGGTGCGATAATACCAGCACTAATGCACCGGATCCCATCAGAACTCCGAAGTTAAGCGCGCTTGGGCGAAAGTAGTACTAGGATGGGTGACCACTTGGGAAGTCCTCGTGTTGCACCCCTTTTGTAGTTCAGACTCATCTTTTCGTAGAATTTGTTCTTTTTTTTTGGCAATTTTTTCGATTTTATGCTATATGTTACTCGTTCTGAGCAACTGAAATCGCGACACAGAGCTTTCGTCATCAGCGTGCCGTGATTCTGAGCGTGGGGCCCACAATCTCTGCATCAGAGGGTCGCCGAAACACGGCGGGCCACGAAACCGACACTCTACGGTCTTTTTTGACCTCGGATAGTGCACACAACGGGCTAGCCCGGTTGTTCATGTCGTCTGGCTCTGAGAGAGCTTCGCGTGAGCGTGCTGTGCGCCCCGTAACTCCAATCGGTTCGAAAGTAACGCGCGTTTGAAGTTCAGAGTCCCCCACCGCCCGCTGTGCCGGCAGCTATAATAAAATATTGTGAATAGGCTCTAACGGGTGCGATCATACCAGCACTAATGCACCGGATCCCATCAGAACTCCGAAGTTAAGCGCGCTTGGGCGAGAGTGGTACTACGATGGGTGACCCCCTGGGAAGTCCTCGTGTTGCACCCCTTTTGTATTTCTGACTCATCTTTTCGGAGAATTTGTTCTTTTTTTTGGCAATTTTTTCGATGTTTTGCTGTATGTTACTCGTTCTGAGCAACTGAAATCGCGACACAGAGCTTTCGTCATCAGCGTGCCGTGATTCTGAGTGTGGGACCCACAATCTCTGCATCAGAGGGTCGCCGAAACACGGCGGGCCACGAAACCCACACTCTACGGTCTTTTTTGACCTCGGATAGTGCACACAATGGGCTAGCCCGGTTGTTCATGTCGTCTGGCTCTGAGAGAGCTTCGCGTGAGCGTGCTGTGCGCCCCGTAACTCCAATCGGTTCGAAAGTTACGCTCGTTTGAAGTTCAGAGTCCCCCACCGCCTGCTGTGCCGACAGCTATAACAAAATATTGTGAATAGACTCTAACGGGTGCGATCATACCAGCACTAATGCACCGGATCCCATCAAAACTCCGAAGTTAAGCGCGCTTGGGCGAGAGTAGTACTAGGATGGGTGACCACTTGGGAAGTCCTCGTGTTGCACCCCTTTTGTAGTTCAGACTCATCTTTTCGGAGAATTTGTTCTTTTTTTTTTGGCAATTTTTTCGATTTTTTGCTGTATGTTACTCATTCTGAGCAACTGAAATCGCGACACAGAGCTTTCGTCATCAGCGTGCCGTGATTCTGAGTGTGGGACCCACAATCTCTGCATCAGAGGGTCGCGGAAACACGGCGGGCCACGAAACCGGCACTCTACGGTCTTTTGTTTTACCTCGGATAGTGCACACAACAGGCTAGCCCGATTGTTCACGTCCTCTAGCTCTGAGAGAGCTTCGCGTGAGCGTGCTGTGCGCCCCGTAACTCGAATCGGTTCGAAAGTTACGCGCGTTTGAAGTTCAGAGTCCCCCACCGCCCGCTGTGCCGGCAGCTATAACAAAATATTGTGAATAGGCTCTAACGGGTGCGATCATACCAACAATAATGCAACGGATCCCATTAGAACTCCGAAGTTAAGCGTGCTTGGGCGAGAGTAGTACTAGGATGGGTGACCCCTTGGGAAGTCCTCGTGTAGCACCCCTTTTGTAGTTCAGACTCATCTTTTCGGAGAATTTGTTCTTTTTTTTTGGCAATTTTTTCGATTTTTTGCTGTATGTTACTCATTCTGAGCAACTGAAATCGCGACACTGAGCTTTCGTCATCAGCGTGCCGTGATTCTGAGTGTGGGACCCACAATCTCTGCATCAGAGGGTCGCCGAAACACGGCGGGCCACGAAACCGGCACTCTACGGTCTTTTTTTTACCTCGGATAGTGCACACAACAGGCTAGCCCGATTGTTCACGTCCTCTAGCTCTGAGAGAGCTTCGCGTGAGCGTGCTGTGCGCCCCGTAACTCGAATCGGTTCGAAAGTTACGCGCGTTTGAATTTCAGAGTCCCCCACCGCCCGCTGTGCCGGCAGCTATAACAAAATATTGTGAATAGGCTCTAACGGGTGCGATCATACCAGCACTATTGCACCGGATCCCATCCGAACTCCGAAGTTAAGCGCGCTTGGACGAGAGTAGTACTAGGATGGGTGACCCCCTGGGAAGTCCTCGTGTTGCACCCCTTTTGTAGTTCAGACTCATCTTTTCGGAGAATTTGTTCTTTTTTTTTTGGCAATTTTTTCGATTTTTTGCTGTATATTACTCGTTCTGAGCAACTGAAATCGCGACACAGAGCTTTCGTCATCAGCGTGCCGTGATTGTGAGTGTGGGGCCCACAATCTCTGCATTAAAGGGTCGCCGAAACACGGCGGGCCACGAAACCGGCATTCTACGGTCTTTTTTGACCTCGGATAGTGCAGACAACGGGCTAGCCCAGTTGTTTACGTCGTCTGGCTCTGAGAGAGCTTCGCGTGAGCGTGCTGTGCGCCCCGTAACTGTAATCGGTTCGAAAGTTACGCGCGTTTGAAGTTCAGAGTCCACCACCGCCCGCTGTGCCGGCAGCTATAACAAAATATTGTGAATAGAATCTAACTAGTGTGATCATACCGGCACTAATGCACCGGATCCCATCAGAACTCCGAAGTTAAGCGCGCTTGGACGAGAGTAGTACTAGGATGGGTGACCCCCTGGGATGTCCTCGTGTTGCACCCCTTTTGTAGTTCAGACTCATCTTTTCGGAGAATTTGTTCTTTTTTTTTTGGCAATTTTTTCGATTTTTTGCTGTCTGTTACTCGTTCTGAGCAACTGAAATCGCGACACAGAGCTTTCGTCATCAGCGTGCCGTGATTCTGAGTGTGGGGCCCACAATCTCTGCATCAGAGGGTCGCCGAAACACGGCGGGCCACGAAACATGCAATCTACGGTCTTTTTTGACCTCGGATAGTGCACACAATGGGCTAGCCCGGTTGTTCACATCGTCTGGCTCTGAGAGAGCTTCGCGTGAGCGTTCTGTGCGCCCCGTAACTCTAATCGGTTCGAAAGTTACGCGCGTTTGAAGTTCAGAGTCCCCCACCACCCGCTGTGCCGGCAGCTATAACTAAATATTGTGAATAGGCTCTAACGGGTACGATCATACCAGCACTATTGCATCGGATCCCATCCGAACTCCGAAGTTAAGCGCGCTTGGACGAGAGTAGTACTAGGATGGGTGACCCCCTGGGATGTCCTCGTGTTGCACCCCTTTTGTAGTTCAGACTCATCTTTTCGGAGAATTTGTTCTTTTTTTCTGGCAATTTTTTCGATTTTTTGCTGTCTGTTACTCGTTCTGAGCAACTGAAATCGCGACACAGAGCTTTCGTCATCAGCGTGCCGTGATTCTGAGTGTGGGGCCCACAATCTCTGCATCAGAGGGTCGCCGAAACACGGCGGGCCACGAAACATGCAATCTACGGTCTTTTTAGACCTCGGATAGTGCACACAATGGGCTAACCCGGTTGTTCACATTGTCTGGCTCTGAGAGAGCTTCGCGTGAGCGTTCTATGCGCCCCGTAACTCTAATCGGTTCGAAAGTTACGCGCGTTTGAAGTTCAGAGTCCCCCACCACCCGCTGTGCCGGCAGCTATAACAAAATATTGTGAATAGGCTCTAACGGGTGCGATCATACCAGCACTAATGCACCGGATCCCATCAGAACTCCGAAGTTAAGCGCGCTTGGGTGAGAGTAGTACTAGGATGGGTGACCCCTTGGGAATTCCTTGGGTGACCCCCTGGGAATTCCTCGTGTTGCACCCCTTTTGTAGTTCAGACTCATCTTTTCGGAGAATTTGTTCTTTTTTTTTGGCAATTTTTTCGATTTTTTGCTGTATGTTACTCGTTCTGAGCAACTGAAATCGCGACACAGAGCTTTCGTCATCAGCGTGCCGTGATTGTGAGTGTGGGGCCCACAATCTCTGCATTAAAGGGTCGCCGAAACACGGCGGGCCACGAAACCGGCACTCTACGGTCTTTTTTGACCTCGGATAGTGCAGACAACGGGCTAGCCCAGTTGTTCACGTCCTCTAGCTCTGAAAGAGCTTCGCGTGAGCGTGCTGTGCGCCCCGTAACTCGAATCGGTTCGAAAGTTACGCGCGTTTGAATTTCAGAGTCCCCCACCGCCCGCTGTGCCGGCAGCTATAACAAAATATTGTGAATAGGCTCTAACGGGTGCGATCATACCAGCACTATTGCACCGGATCCCATCCGAACTCCGAAGTTAAGCGCGCTTGGACGAGAGTAGTACTAGGATGGGTGACCCCCTGGGAAGTCCTCGTGTTGCACCCCTTTTGTAGTTCAGACTCATCTTTTCGGAGAATTTGTTCTTTTTTTTTTGGCAATTTTTTCGATTTTTTGCTGTATATTACTCGTTCTGAGCAACTGAAATCGCGACACAGAGCTTTCGTCATCAGCGTGCCGTGATTGTGAGTGTGGGGCCCACAATCTCTGCATTAAAGGGTCGCCGAAACACGGCGGGCCACGAAACCGGCATTCTACGGTCTTTTTTGACCTCGGATAGTGCAGACAACGGGCTAGCCCAGTTGTTTACGTCGTCTGGCTCTGAGAGAGCTTCGCGTGAGCGTGCTGTGCGCCCCGTAACTCCAATCGGTTCGAAAGTTACGCGCGTTTGAAGTTCAGAGTCCACCACCGCCCGCTGTGCCGGCAGCTATAACAAAATATTGTGAATAGATTCTAACGAGTGTGATCATACCAGCACTAATGCACCGGATCCCATCAGTACTCCGAAGTTAAGCGCGCTTGGACGAGAGTAGTACTAGGATGGGTGACCCCCTGGGATGTCCTCGTGTTGCACCCCTTTTGTAGTTCAGACTCATCTTTTCGGAGAATTTGTTCTTTTTTTTTTGGCAATTTTTTCGATTTTTTGCTGTCTGTTACTCGTTCTGAGCAACTGAAATCGCGACACAGAGCTTTCGTCATCAGCGTGCCGTGATTCTGAGTGTGGGGCCCACAATCTCTGCATCAGAGGGTCGCCGAAACACGGCGGGCCACGAAACATGCAATCTACGGTCTTTTTAGACCTCGGATAGTGCACACAATGGGCTAACCCGGTTGTTCACATTGTCTGGCTCTGAGAGAGCTTCGCGTGAGCGTTCTGTGCGCCCCGTAACTCTAATCGGTTCGAAAGTTACGCGCGTTTGAAGTTCAGAGTCCCCCACCACCCGCTGTGCCGGCAGCTATAACAAAATATTGTGAATAGGCTCTAACGGGTGCGATCATACCAGCACTAATGCACCGGATCCCATCAGAACTCCTAAGTTAAGCGCGTTTGGGTGAGAGTAGTACTAGGATGGGTGACCCCTTGGGAATTCCTTGGGTGACCCCCTGGGAATTCCTCGTGTTGCACCCCTTTTGTAGTTCAGACTCATCTTTTCGGAGAATTTGTTCTTTTTTTTTGGCAATTTTTTCGATTTTTTGCTGTATGTTACTCGTTCTGAGCAACTGAAATCGCGACACAGAGCTTTCGTCATCAGCGTGCCGTGATTGTGAGTGTGGGGCCCACAATCTCTGCATTAAAGGGTCGCCGAAACACGGCGGGCCACGAAACCGGCATTTTACGGTCTTTTTTGACCTCGGATAGTGCAGACAACGGGCTAGCCCAGTTGTTTACGTCGTCTGGCTCTGAGAGAGCTTCGCGTGAGCGTGCCGTGCGCCCCGTAACTCCAATCGGTTCGAAAGTTACGCGCGTTTGAAGTTCAGAGTCCCCCACCGCCCGCTGTGCCGGCAGCTATAACAAAATATTGTGAATAGACTCTAACAGGTGTGATCATACCAGCACTAATGCACCGGATCCCATCAGAACTCCGAAGTTAAGCGCGCTTGGACGAGAGTTGTACTAGGATGGGTGACCCCCTGGGATGTCCTCGTGTTGCACCCCTTTTGTAGTTCAGACTCATCTTTTCGGAGAATTTGTTCTTTTTTTTTTGGCAATTTTTTCGATTTTTTGCTGTCTGTTACTCGTTCTGAGCAACTGAAATCGCGACACAGAGCTTTCGTCATCAGCGTGCCGTGATTCTGAGTGTGGGGCCCACAATCTCTGCATCAGAGGGTCGCCGAAACACGGCTGGCCACGAAACCGGCACTCTACGGTCTTTTTTGACCTCGGATAGTGTAGACAACGGGCTAGCCCGGTTGTTTACGTCATCTGGCTCTGAGAGAGCTTCGCGTGAGCGTGCTGTGAGCCCCGTAACTCCAATAGGTTCGAAAGTTACGCGCGATTGAAGTTCACAGTCCCCCACCGCCCGCTGTGCCGGCAACTATAACAAAATATTGTGAATAGGCTCTAACGGGTGCGATCATACTAGCACTATTGCACCGGATCCCATCCGAACTCCAAAGTTAAGCGCGCTTGGACGAGAGTAGTACTAGGATGGGTGACCCCCTGGGAAGTCCTTGTGTTGCACCCCTTTTGTAGTTCAGACTCATCTTTTCGGAGAATTTGTTCTTTTTTTTTGGCAATTTTTTCAATTTTTATCTGTATGTTACTCGTTCTGAGCAACTGAAATCACGACACAGAGCTTTCGTCATCAGCGTGCCGTGATTCTGAGTGTGGGGCCCACAATCTCTGCATCAGAGGGTCGCCGAAACATGGCGGGCCACGAAACATGCAATCTACGGTCTTTTTTGACCTCGGATAGTGCACACAATGGGCTAGCCCGGTTGTTCACATCGTCTGGCTCTGAGAGAGCTTCGCGTGAGCGTTCTGTGCGCCCCGTAACTCCAATCGGTTCGAAAGTTACGCGCGTTTGAAGTTCAGAGTCCCCCACCACCCGCTGTGCCGGCAGCTATAACAAAATATTGTGAATAGGCTCTAACGGGTGCGATCATACCAGCACTAATGCACCGAATCCCATCAGTACTCCGAAGTTAAGCGCGCTTGGGCGAGAGTAGTACTACGATGGGTGACCCCCTGGGAATTCCTCGTGTTGCACCCCTTTTGTAGTTCAGACTCATCTTTTCGGAGAATTTGTTCTTTTTTTTTGGCAATTTTTTCGATTTTTGGTTGTATGTTACACGTTCTGAGCAACTGAAATCGCGACACAGAGCTTTCGTCATCAGCGTGCCGTGATTGTGAGTGTAGGGCCCACAATCTCTGCATTAAAGGGTCGCCGAAACACGGCGGGCCACGAAACCCGCACTCTACGGTCTTTTTTTACCTCGGTTAGTGTAGACAACGGGCTAGCCCGGTTGCTCACGTCGTCTGGCTCTGAGAGAGCTTCGCGTGAGCGTGCTGTGCGGCCCGTAACTCCAATCGGTTCGAAAGTTACGCGCGTTTGAAGTTCAGAGTCCCCCACCGCCCGCTGTGCCGGCAACTATAACAAAATATTGTGAATAGGCTCTAACGGGTGCGATCATACCAGCACTAATGTACCGGATCCCATCAGAACTCCGAAGTGAAGCGCGCTTGGGCGAGAGTAGTACTAGGATGGGAGACCCCCTGGGAAGTCCTCGTGTTGCACCCCTTTTGTAGTTCAGACTCATCTTTTCGGAAAATTTATTCTTTTTTTCTTGGCAATTTCTTCGATTTTTTGCTGTATGTTACTTGTTCTGAGCAACTGAAATCGCGACACAGAGCTTTCGTCATCAGCGTGCCGTGATTCTGAGTGTGGGACCCATAATCTCTGCATCAGAGGGTCGCCGAAACACGGCGGGCCACGAAACATGCAATCTACGGTCTTTGTTGACCTCGGATAGTGCACACAATGGGCTAGCCCGGTTGTTCACATCGTCTGGCTCTGAGAGAGCTTCGCGTGAGCGTGCTGTGCGCACCGTAACTCCAATCGGTTCGAAAGTTACGCGCGTTTGAAGTTTAGAGTCCCCCACCGCCCGCTGTGCCGGCAGCTATAACAAAATATTGTGATTAGGCTCTAACGGGTGCGATCATACCAACACTAATACACCGAATCCCATCAGAACTCCGAAGTTAAGCGCGCTTGGGCGAGAGTAGTACTAGGATGGGTAACCCCCTGGGAAGTCCTCGTGTTGCACCCCTTTTGTAGTTCAGACTCATCTTTTCGGAGAATTTGTTCTTTTTTTTTGGCAATTTTTTCGATTTTTTGCTGTATGTTACTCGTTCTGAGCAACTGAAATCGCGACACAGAGCTTTCGTCATCAGCGTGCCGTTATTCTGAGTGTGGGACCCACAATCTCTGCATCAGAGGGTCACCGAAACACGGCGGGCCATGAAACCGGCATTCCACGGTCTTTTTTGACCTCGGATAGTGCACACAACGGGCTAGCCCGGTTATTCATGTCGTCTGGCTCTGAGAGAGCTTCGCGTGAGCGTGCTGTGCCCCCCGTAACTCCAATCGGTTCGAAAGTTACGCGCGTTTGAAGTTCAGAGTCCCCCACCGCCCGCTGTGCCGGCAGCTATAACAAAATATTGTGAATAGGCTCTAACGGGTGCGATCATGCCAGCACTAATGCACCGGATCCCATCAGAACTCCGAAGTTAAGCGCGCTTGGGCGGGGGTAGCACTAGGATGGGTGACCACCTGGGAAGTCCTCGTGTTGCACCCCATTTGTAGTTCAGACTCATCTTTTCGGAGAATTTGTTCTTTTTTTTTGTGGCAATTTTTTCGATTTTTTGCCGTCTGTTACTTGTTCTAAGCAACTGAAATTGCGACACAGAGCTTTCGTCATCAGCGTGCCGTGATTCTGAGTGTGGGGCCCACAATCTCTGCATCAGAGGGTCGCCGAAACACGGTGGGCCACGAAACATGCAATCTACGGTCTTTGTTGACCTCGGATAGTGCACACAATGGGCTAGCCCAGTTGTTCACATCGTCTGGCTCTGAGAGAGCTTCGCGTGAGCGTGCTGTGCGCACCGTAACTCCAATCGGTTCGAAAGTTACGCGCGTTTGAAGTTTAGAGTCCCCCACCGCCCGCTGTGCCGGCAGCTATAACAAAATATTGTGATTAGGCTCTAACGGGTGCGATCATACCAACACTAATACACCGAATCCCATCAGAACTCCGAAGTTAAGCGCGCTTGGGCGAGAGTAGTACTAGGATGGGTAACCCCCTGGGAAGTCCTCGTGTTGCACCCCTTTTGTAGTTCAGACTCATCTTTTCGGAGAATTTGTTCTTTTTTTTGGCAATTTTTTCGATTTTTTGCTGTATGTTACTCGTTCTGAGCAACTGAAATCGCGACACAGAGCTTTCGTCATCAGCGTGCCGTTATTCTGAGTGTGGGACCCACAATATCTGCATCAGAGGGTCACCGAAACACGGCGGGCCATGAAACCGGCATTCTACGGTCTTTTTTGACCTCGGATAGTGCACACAACGGGCTAGCCCGGTTATTCATGTCGTCTGGCTCTGAGAGAGCTTCGCGTGAGCGTGCTGTGCCCCCCGTAACTCCAATCGGTTCGAAAGTTACGCGCGTTTGAAGTTCAGAGTCCCCCACCGCCCGCTGTGCCGGCAGCTATAACAAAATATTGTGAATAGGCTCTAACGGGTGCGATCATACCAGCACTAATGCACCGGATCCCATCAGAACTCCGAAGTTAAGCGCGCTTGGGCGAGAGTAGTACTAGGATGGGAGACCCCCTGGGAAGTCCTCGTGTTGCACCCCTTTTGTAGTTCAGACTCATCTTTTCAGAAAATTTATTCTTTTTTTTTTGGCAATTTCTTCGATTTTTTGCTGTATGTTACTTGTTCTGAGCAACTGAAATCGCGACACAGAGCTTTCGTCATCAGCGTGCCGTGATTCTGAGTGTGGGACCCATAATCTCTGCATCAGAGGGTCGCCGAAACACGGCGAGCCACGAAACCGGCACTCCACGGTCTTTTTTGACCTCGGATAGTGCATACAATGGGCTAGCCCGGTTGTTCATGTCGTCTGGCTCTGAGAGTGCTTCGCGTGAGCGTGCTGTGCGCCCCGTAACTCCAATCGGTTCGAAGTTACGCGCGTTTGAAGTTCAGAGTCCCCCACCGCCCGCTGTGCCGACAGCTATAACAAAATATTGTGAATAGACTCTAACGGGTGCGATCATACTAGCACTAATGCACCGGATCCCATCAGAACTCCGAAGTTAAGCGCGCTTGGGCGGGAGTAGCACTAGGATGGGTGACCACCTGGGAAGTCCTCGTGTTGCACCCCATTTGTAGTTCAGACTCATCTTTTCGGAGAATTTGTTCTTTTTTTTTTGGTAATTTTTTCGATTTTTTGCTGTATGTTACTCGTTCTGAGCAACTGAAATCGCGACGCAGAGCTTTCGTCATCAGCGTGCCGTGATTCTGAGTGTGGGACCCACAATCTCTGCATCAGAGGGTCGCTGAAACACGGCGGGCCACGACACCGGCACTCTACGGTCTTTTTTGACCTCGGATAGTGCACACATCGGGCTAGCCCGGTTGTTCATGTTGTCTGACTCTGAGAGAGCTTCGCGTGAGCGTGCTGTGCGCCCCGTAACTGCAATCGGTTAGAAAGTTAAGCGCTTTTGAAGTTCAGAGTCCCCCACCGCCCGTTGTGCCGGCAGCTATAACAAAATATTGTGAATAGACTCTAACGTGTGCGATCATACTAGCACTAATGCACCGGATCCCATCAGAACTCCGAAGTTAAGCGCGCTTGGGTGAGACTAGTACTAGGATCGGTGACCCCCTGGGAATTCCTCGTGTTGCACCCCTTTTGTAGTTCAGACTCATCTTTTCGGAGAATTTGTTCTTTTTTTTTGGCAATTTTTTCGATTTTTTGCTGTATGTTACACGTTCTGAGCAACTGAAATCGCGACACAGAGCTTTCGTCATCAGCGTGCCGTGATTGTGAGTGTAGGGCCCACAATCTCTGCATTAAAGGGTCGCCGAAACACGGCGGGCCACGAAACCGGCACTCTACGGTCTTTTTTGACCTCGGTTAGTGTAGACAACGGGCTAGCCCGGTTGCTCACGTCGTCTGGCTCTGAGGGAGCTTCGCGTGAGCGTGCTGTGCGGCCCGTAACTCCAATCGGTTCGAAAGTTACGCGCGTTTGAAGTTCAGAGTCCCCCACCGCCCGCTGTGCCGGCAACTATAACAAAATATTGTGAATAGGCTCTAACGGGAGCGATCATACCAGCACTATTGCACCGGATCCCATCCGAACTCTGAAGTTAAGCGCGCTTGGAAAAGAGTAGTACTAGGATGGGTGACCCCCTGGGAAGTCCTCGTGTTGCACCCCTTTTGTAGTTCAGACTCATCTTTTCGGAAAATTTATTCTTTTTTTTTTGGCAATTTCTTCGATTTTTTGCTGTATGTTACTTGTTCTGAGCAACTGAAATCGCGACACAGAGCTTTCGTCATCAGCGTGCCGTGATTCTGAGTGTGGGATCCATAATCTCTGCATCAGAGGGTCCCCGAAACACGGCGAGCCATGAAGCCGGCACTCCACGGTCCTTTTTGACCTCGGATAGTGCATAAAATGGGCTAGTCCGGTTGTTCATGTCGTCTGGCTCTGAGAGTGCTTCGCGTGAGCGTGCTGTGCGCCCCGTAACTCCAATCGGTTCGAAGTTACGCGCGTTTGAAGTTCAGAGTCCCCCACCGCCCGCTGTGCCGACAGCTAAAACAAAATATTGTGAATAGACTCTAACGGGTGCGATCATACTAGCACTAATGCACCGGATCCCATCAGAACTCCGAAGTTAAGCGCGCTTGGGCGGGAGTAGCACTAGGATGGGTGACCACCTGGGAAGTCCTCGTGTTGCACCCCATTTGTAGTTCAGACTCATCTTTTCGGAGAATTTGTTCTTTTTTTTTTGGCAATTTTTTCGATTTTTTGATGTCTGTTACTTGTTCTAAGCAACTGAAATTGCGACACAGAACTTTCGTCATCAGCGTGCCGTGATTCTGAGTGTGGGGCCCACAATCTCTGCATCAGAGGGTCGCCGAAACACGGCGGGCCACGAAACATGCAATCTACGGTCTTTTTTGACCTCGGATAGTGCACACAATGGGCTAGCCCGGTTGTTCACATCGTCTGGCTCTGAGAGAGCTTGGCGTGAGCGTGCTGTGCGCACCGTAACTCCAATCGGTTCGAAGTTACGCGCGTTTGAAGTTCAGAGTCCCCCACCGCCCGCTGTGCCGACAGCTATAACAAAATATTGTGAATAGACTCTAACGGGTGCGATCATACTAGCACTAATGCACCGGATCCCATCAGAACTCCGAAGTTAAGCGCGCTTGGGCGGGAGTAGCACTAGGATGGGTGACCCCCTGGGAAGTCCTCGTGTTGCACCCCTTTTGTAGTTCAGACTCATCTTTTTGGAGAATTTGTTCTTTTTTTTGGCAATTTTTTCGATTTTTTGCTGTATGTTACTCGTTCTGAGCAACTGAAATCGCGACACAGAGCTTTCGTCATCAGCGTGCCGTTATTCTGAGTGTGGGACCCACAATATCTGCATCAGAGGGTCACCGAAACACGGCGGGCCATGAAACCGGCACTCCACGGTCTTTTTTGACCTCGGATAGTGCATACAATGGGCTAGCCCGGTTGTTCATGTCGTCTGGCTCTGAGAGTGCTTCGCGTGAGCGTGCTGTGCCCCCCGTAACTCCAATCGGTTCGAAAGTTACGCGCGTTTGAAGTTCAGAGTCCCCCACCGCCCGCTGTGCCGGCAGCTATAACAAAATATTGTGAATAGGCTCTAACGGGTGCGATCATACCAGCACTAATGCACCGGATCACATCAGAACTCCGAAGTTAAGCGCACTTGGGCGAGAGTAGTACTAGGATGGGTAACCCCCTGGGAAGTCCTCGTGTTGCACCCCTTTTGTAGTTCAGACTCATCTTTTCGGAGAATTTGTTCTTTTTTTTGGGAATTTTTTCGATTTTTTGCTGTATGTTACTCGTTCTGAGCAACTGAAATCGCGACACAGAGCTTTCGTCATCAGCGTGCCGTTATTCTGAGTGTGGGACCCACAATATCTGCATCAGAGGGTCACCGAAACACGGCGGGCCATGAAACCGGCATTCTACGGTCTTTTTTGACCTCGGATAGTGCACACAACGGGCTAGCCCGGTTATTCATGTCGTCTGGCTCTGAGAGAGCTTCGCGTGAGCGTGCTGTGCCCCCCGTAACTCCAATCGGTTCGAAAGTTACGCGCGTTTGAAGTTCAGAGTCCCCCACCGCCCGCTGTGCCGGCAGCTATAACAAAATATTGTGATTAGGCTCTAACGGGTGCGATCATACCAACACTAATACACCGAATCCCATCAGAACTCCGAAGTTAAGCGCGCTTGGGCGAGAGTAGTACTAGGATGGGAGACCCCCTGGGAAGTCCTCGTGTTGCACCCCTTTTGTAGTTCAGACTCATCTTTTCGGAAAATTTATTCTTTTTTTTTTTGGCAATTTCTTCGATTTTTTGCTGTATGTTACTTGTTCTGAGCAACTGAAATCGCGACACAGAGCTTTCGTCATCAGCGTGCCGTGATTCTGAGTGTGGGACCCATAATCTCTGCATCAGAGGGTCGCCGAAACACGGCGAGCCACGAAACCGGCACTCCACGGTCCTTTTTGACCTCGGATAGTGCATACAATGGGCTAGCCCGGTTGTTCATGTCGTCTGGCTCTGAGAGTGCTTCGCGTGAGCGTGCTGTGCGCCCCGTAACTCCAATCGGTTCGAAGTTACGCGCGTTTGAAGTTCAGAGTCCCCCACCGCCCGCTGTGCCGACAGCTATAACAAAATATTGTGAATAGACTCTAACGGGTGCGATCATACTAGCACTAATGCACCGGATCCCATCAGAACTCCGAAGTTAAGCGCGCTTGGGCGGGAGTAGCACTAGGATGGGTGACCACCTGGGAAGTCCTCGTGTTGCACCCCATTTGTAGTTCAGACTCATCTTTTCGGAGAATTTGTTCTTTTTTTTTGGCAATTTTTTCGATTTTTTGCTGTCTGTTACTTGTTCTAAGCAACTGAAATTGCGACACAGAGCTTTCGTCATCAGCGTGCCGTGATTCTGAGTGTGGGGCCCACAATCTCTGCATCAGAGGGTCGCCGAAACACGGCGGGCCACGAACATGCAATCTACGGTCTTTTTTGACCTCGGATAGTGCACACAATGGGCTAGCCCGGTTGTTCATGTTGTCTGACTCTGAGAGAGCTTCGCGTGAGCGTGCTGTGCGCCCCGTAACTGCAATCGGTTAGAAAGTTAAGCGCTTTTGAAGTTCAGAGTCCCCCACCGCCCGTTGTGCCGGCAGCTATAACAAAATATTGTGAATAGACTCTAACGTGTGCGATCATACCAGCACTAATGCACCGGATCCCATCAGAACTCCGAAGTTAAGCGCGCTTGGGTGAGACTAGTACTAGGATGGGTGACCCCCTGGGAATTCCTCGTGTTGCACCCCTTTTGTAGTTCAGACTCATCTTTTCGGAGAATTTGTTCTTTTTTTTTGGCAATTTTTTCGATTTTTTGCTGTATGTTACACGTTCTGAGCAACTGAAATCGCGACACAGAGCTTTCGTCATCAGCGTGCCGTGATTGTGAGTGTAGGGCCCACAATCTCTGCATTAAAGGGTCGCCGAAACACGGCGGGCCACGAAACCGGCACTCTACGGTCTTTTTTGACCTCGGTTAGTGTAGACAACGGGCTAGCCCGGTTGCTCACGTCGTCTGGCTCTGAGAGAGCTTCGCGTGAGCGTGCTGTGCGGCCCGTAACTCCAATCGGTTCGAAAGTTACGCGCGTTTGAAGTTCAGAGTCCCCCACCGCCCGCTGTGCCGGCAACTATAACAAAATATTGTGAATAGGCTCTAACGGGTGCGATCATACCAGCACTATTGCACCGGATCCCATCCGAACTCTGAAGTTAAGCGCGCTTGGAAAAGAGTAGTACTAGGATGGGTGACCCCCTGGGAAGTCCTCGTGTTGCACCCCTTTTGTAGTTCAGACTCATCTTTTCGGAAAATTTATTCTTTTTTTTTTGGCAATTTCTTCGATTTTTTGCTGTATGTTACTTGTTCTGAGCAACTGAAATCGCGACACAGAGCTTTCGTCATCAGCGTGCCGTGATTCTGAGTGTGGGACCCATAATCTCTGCATCAGAGGGTCGCCGAAACACGGCGAGCCACGAAACCGGCACTCCACGGTCCTTTTTGACCTCGGATAGTGCATACAATGGGCTAGCCCGGTTGTTCATGTCGTCTGGCTCTGAGAGTGCTTCGCTTGAGCGTGCTGTGCGCCCCGTAACTCCAATCGGTTCGAAGTTACGCGCGTTTGAAGTTCAGAGTCCCCCACCGCCCGCTGTGCCGACAGCTATAACAAAATATTGTGAATAGACTCTAACGGGTGCGATCATACTAGCACTAATGCACCGGATCCCATCAGAACTCCGAAGTTAAGCGCGCTTGGGCGGGAGTAGCACTAGGATGGGTGACCACCTGGGAAGTCCTCGTGTTGCACCCCATTTGTAGTTCAGACTCATCTTTTCGGAGAATTTGTTCTTTTTTTTTGGCAATTTTTTCGATTTTTTGCTGTCTGTTACTTGTTCTAAGCAACTGAAATTGCGACACAGAGCTTTCGTCATCAGCGTGCCGTGATTCTGAGTGTGGGGCCCACAATCTCTGCATCAGAGGGTCGCCGAAACACGGCGGGCCACGAACATGCAATCTACGGTCTTTTTTGACCTCGGATAGTTCACATCGTCTGGCTCTGAGAGAGCTTCGCGTGAGCGTGCTGTTCGCACCGTAACTCCAATCGGTTCGAAAGTTACGCGCGTTTGAAGTTTAGAGTCCCCCACCGCCCGCTGTGCCGGCAGCTATAACAAAATATTGTGATTAGGCTCTAACGGGTGCGATCATACCAACACTAATACACCGAATCCCATCAGAACTCCGAAGTTAAGCGCGCTTGGGCGAGAGTAGTACTAGGATGGGTAACCCCCTGGGAAGTCCTCGTGTTGCACCCCTTTTGTAGTTCAGACTCATCTTTTCGGAGAATTTGTTCTTTTTTTTGGCAATTTTTTCGATTTTTTGCTGTATGTTACTCGTTCTGAGCAACTGAAATCGCGACACAGAGCTTTCGTCATCAGCGTGCCGTTATTCTGAGTGTGGGACCCACAATATCTGCATCAGAGGGTCACCGAAACACGGCGGGCCATGAAACCGGCATTCTACGGTCTTTTTTGACCTCGGATAGTGCACACAACGGGCTAGCCCGGTTATTCATGTCGTCTGGCTCTGAGAGAGCTTCGCGTGAGCGTGCTGTGCCCCCCGTAACTCCAATCGGTTCGAAAGTTACGCGCGTTTGAAGTTCAGAGTCCCCCACCGCCCGCTGTGCCGGCAACTATAACAAAATATTGTGAATAGGCTCTAACGGGTGCGATCATACCAGCACTAATGCACCGGATCCCATCAGAACTCTGAAGTTAAGCGCGCTTGGGCGAGAGTAGTACTAGGATGGGAGACCCCCTGGGAAGTCCTCGTGTTGCACCCCTTTTGTAGTTCAGACTCATCTTTTCGGAAAATTTATTCTTTTTTTTTTTGGCAATTTCTTCGATTTTTTGCTGTATGTTACTTGTTCTGAGCAACTGAAATCGCGACACAGAGCTTTCGTCATCAGCGTGCCGTGATTCTGAGTGTGGGACCCATAATCTCTGCATCAGAGGGTCGCCGAAACACGGTGAGCCACGAAACCGGCACTCCACGGTCTTTTTTGACCTCGGATAGTGCATACAATGGGCTAGCCCGGTTGTTCATGTCGTCTGGCTCTGAGAGTGCTTCGCGTGAGCGTGCTGTGCCCCCCGTAACTCCAATCGGTTCGAAAGTTACGCGCGTTTGAAGTTCAGAGTCCCCCACCGCCCGCTGTGCCGGCAGCTATAACAAAATATTGTGAATAGGCTCTAACGGGTGCGATCATACCAGCACTAATGCACCGGATCACATCAGAACTCCGAAGTTAAGCGCGCTTGGGCGAGAGTAGTACTAGGATGGGAGACCCCCTGGGAAGTCCTCGTGTTGCACCCCTTTTGTAGTTCAGACTCATCTTTTCGGAAAATTTATTCTTTTTTTTTTGGCAATTTCTTCGATTTTTTGCTGTATGTTACTTGTTCTGAGCAACTGAAATCGCGACACAGAGCTTTCGTCATCAGCATGCCGTGATTCTGAGTGTGGGACCCATAATCTCTGCATCAGAGGGTCGCCGAAACACGGCGAGCCACGAAACCGGCACTCCACGGTCTTTTTTGACCTCGGATAGTGCATACAATGGGCTAGCCCGGTTGTTCATGTCGTCTGGCTCTGAGAGTGCTTCGCGTGAGCGTGCTGTGCGCCCCGTAACTCCAATCGGTTCGAAGTTACGCGCGTTTGAAGTTCAGAGTCCCCCACCGCCCGCTGTGCCGACAGCTATAACAAAATATTGTGAATAGACTCTAACGGGTGCGATCATACTAGCACTAATGCACCGGATCCCATCAAAACTCCGAAGTTAAGCGCGCTTGGGCGGGAGTAGCACTAGGATGGGTGACCACCTGGGAAGTCCTCGTGTTGCACCCCATTTGTAGTTCAGACTCATGTTTTCGGAGAATTTGTTCTTTTTTTTTTGGTAATTTTTTCGATTTTTTGCTGTATGTTACTCGTTCTGAGCAACTGAAATCGCGACGCAGAGCTTTCGTCATCAGCGTGCCGTGATTCTGAGTGTGGGACCCACAATCTCTGCATCAGAGGGTCGCTGAAACACGGCGGGCCACGACACCGGCACTCTACGGTCTTTTTTGACCTCGGATAGTGCACACATCGGGCTAGCCCGGTTGTTCATGTTGTCTGACTCTGAGAGAGCTTCGCGTGAGCGTGCTGTGCGCCCCGTAACTGCAATCGGTTAGAAAGTTAAGCGCTTTTGAAGTTCAGAGTCCCCCACCGCCCGTTGTGCCGGCAGCTATAACAAAATATTGTGAATAGACTCTAACGTGTGCGATCATACCAGCACTAATGCACCGGATCCCATCAGAACTCCGAAGTTAAGCGCGCTTGGGCGGGGTAGTACTAGGATGGGTGACCCCTGGGAAGTCCTCGTGTTGCACCCCTTTTGTAGTTCATACTCATCTTTTCAGAGAATTTGTTCTTTTTTTTTTGGCAATTTTTTCAATTTTTTGCTGTATGTTACTCGTTCTGAACAACTGAAATCGCGACACAGAGCTTTCGTCATCAGCTTGCCGTGATTCTGAGTGTGGGACCCACAATCTCTGCATCAGAGGGTCTTCGAAACACGGCGGACCACGAAACCGGCACTCCATGGTCTTTTTTGACCTCGGATAGTACACACAACGGGCTAGCCCGGTTGTTCACGTCGTCTGGCTCTGAGAGAGCTTCGCGTGAGCGTGCTGTGCGCCCCGTAACTCCAATCGGTTCGAAAGTTACGCGCATTTGAAGTTCAGAGTCCCCCACCGCCCGCTGTGCCGGCAGCTATAACAAAATATTGTGAATAGGCTCTAACGGGTGCGATCATACCAGCACTAATGCACAGGATCCCATCAGAACTCCGAAGTTAAGCGCGCTTGGGCGAGAGTAGTACTAGGATGGGTGACCCCCTGGGAAGTCCTCGTGTTGCACCCCTTCGATAGTTCAGACTCATCTTTTCGGATAATTTCTTCTTTTTTTGCAATTTTTTCGATTTTTTGCTTTATGTTACTCGTTTTGAGCAACTGAAATCGCGACACAGAGCTTTCGTCATCAGCCTGCCGTGATTCTGAGTGTGGGACCCACAATCTCTGCCTTAGAGGTCGCCGAAACACGGGGGGCTATGAAACCGGCACTCTGCGGTCTTTTTGACCTCGTATAGTGCACACAACGGCCTAGCCCGTTTGTTTACGCCGTCTGGCTCTGAGAGAGCTTCGCGTGAGCCTGCTGTGCGCCTCGTAACTCCAATCGGTTCGAAAGTTATGCGCGTTTGAAGTTCAGAGTCCACCACCGCCAGCTGTGCCGGCAGCTATAATAAAATATTGTGAAGAGACTCTAACGGGTGCGATCATACTAGCACTAATGCACCGGATCCCATCAGAACACCGAAGTTAAGCGTGCTTGGGAGAGATAGTACTAGGATGGGTGACCCCCTAGGAAGTCCTCGTGTTGCACCCCTTATGTAGTTCTGACTCATCTTTTCGGATAATTTGTTCTTTTTTTACGATTTTTTCGATTTTTGCCTTAAGTTTCTCATTGTGAGCAACTGAAATCGCGACACAGAGGTTTCGCTATCAGCGTGCCCTGATTCTGAGTGTGGGACCCACAATCTCTGCATTAGAGGTCCCCGAAACACGGCGGGCCACGAAACGGGCACTCTACGGTCTTTTTTGACCTCGGATAGTGCACACAATGGGCTAGCCCGATTGTTCACGTCGTCTGGCACTGAGAGAGCTTCGTGTGAACGTGCCGTGCGTCCCGTAACTCCAATCGGTTCTTAAGTTACGCGCGTTTGAAGTTTCAGAGTCCCCCACCGACCGCTGTGCCGGCAGCTATAAGAAAATATTGTGAATAGACTCTAACGGGTGCGATCATACCAGCACTACTGCACCGGATCCCATTAGAACTTCGAAGTTAAGCGTGCTTGGGCGAGAGTAGTACTAGGATAGGTGACCCCCTTGGAAGTTCTCGTGTTGCACCCGTTTTGTAGTTCAGACTCATTTTTTCGGAGAATTTGTTCTTTTTTTTTGGCAATTTTTTCGATTTTTTGCTGTATGTTACTCGTTCTGAGCAACTGAAATCGCAACACAGAGCTTTCGTCATCAGCATGCCATGATTCTGAGTGCGGGACCCACAAACTCTGCATCAGAGGGTTGCCGAAACACGGCGGGCCACGAAACCGGCACTCTACGGTCTTTTTTGACCTCGGATAGTGCACACAACGGATTAGCCTGGTTGTTCACGTCATCTGGCTCTGAGAGAGCTTCGCGTGAGCGTGCTTGGGTGAGAGTAGTACTAGGATAGGTGACCCCCTAGGAAGTCCTCGTGTTGCACCCCTTTTGTAGTTCATACTCATCTTTTCGGAGAATTGGTTCTTTTTTTTTGGTAATTTTTTTTTATTTTTTGCTGTATGTTACTCGTTCTGAGCAACTGAAATCGCGGCACAGAGCTTTCGTCATCAGCGTGCCGTGATTCTGAGTGTGGGACCCACAATCTCTGCATCAGAGGGTCGCCGAAACACGGCGGGCCACGAAACCGGCACTCTACGGTCTTTTTTGACCTCGGATAGTGCACACAGCGAGCCAGCCAGATTGTTCACGTCGTCTGGCTCTGAGAGAGCTTCGCGTGAGCGTGCTGTGGACCCCGTAACTCCAATCGGTTCGAAAGTTACGCGCGTTTGAAGTTCAGAGTCCCCCACCGCCCGCTGTGCCGGCAGCTATAACAAAATATTGGGAATAGACTCTAACGGGTGCGATCATACCAGCACTAATGCACCGGATCCCATCAGAACTCCGAGGTTAAGCGCGCTTGGGCGAGAGTAGTACTAGGATGGGTGACCCCCTGGGAAGTTCTCGTGTTGCACTCTTTTTGTAGTTCAGACTCATCTTTTCGAGAATTTGTTCTTTTTTTTTTGGTAATTTTTTCGATTTTTTGCTGTATGTTACTCGTTCTGCGCAACTGAAATCGCGACACAGAGCTTTCGTCATCAGCGTGCCGTGATTCTGAGTGTGGGACCCACAATCTCTGCATCAGAGGGTCGCCGAAACACGGCGGGCCACGAAACCGGCACTCTAAGGTCTTTTTTGACCTCCGATAGTGCACACAACAGGCTAGCCCGATTGTTCACGTCGTCTGGCTCTGAGAGAGCTTCGCGTGAGCATGCCGTGCGCCCCGTAACTCCAATCGGTTCTTAAGTTACGCGCGTTTGAAGTTTCAGAGTCCCCCACCGACCGCTGTGCCGGCAGCTATAAGAAAATATTGTGAATAGACTCTAACGGGTGCGATCATACCAGCACTAATGCACCGGATCCCATTAGAACTTCGAAGTTAAGCGTGCTTGGGTGAGAGTAGTACTAGGATAGGTGACCCCCTTGGAAGTTCTCGTGTTGCACCCGTTTTGTAGTTCAGACTCATTTTTTCGGAGAATTTGTTCTTTTTTTTGGCAATTTTTTCGATTTTTTGCTGTATGTTACTCGTTCTGAGCAACTGAAATCGCAACACAGAGCTTTCGTCATCAGCATGCCATGATTCTGAGTGCGGGACCCACAAACTCTGCATCAGAGGGTTGCCGAAACACGGCGGGCCACGAAACCGGCACTCTACGGTCTTTTTTGACCTCGGATAGTGCACACAACGGATTAGCCTGGTTGTTCACGTCATCTGGCTCTGAGAGAGCTTCGCGTGAGCGTGCTTGGGTGAGAGTAGTACTAGGATAGGTGACCCCCTAGGAAGTCCTCGTGTTGCACCCCTTTTGTAGTTCATACTCATCTTTTCGGAGAATTGGTTCTTTTTTTTTGGTAATTTTTTTTTATTTTTTGCTGTATGTTACTCGTTCTGAGCAACTGAAATCGCGGCACAGAGCTTTCGTCATCAGCGTGCCGTGATTCTGAGTGTGGGACCCACAATCTCTGCATCAGAGGGTCGCCGAAACACGGCGGGCCACGAAACCGGCACTCTACGGTCTTTTTTGACCTCGGATAGTGCACACAGCGAGCCAGCCAGATTGTTCACGTCGTCTGGCTCTGAGAGAGCTTCGCGTGAGCGTGCTGTGGACCCCGTAACTCCAATCGGTTCGAAAGTTACGCGCGTTTGAAGTTCAGAGTCCCCCACCGCCCGCTGTGCCGGCAGCTATAACAAAATATTGGGAATAGACTCTAACGGGTGCGATCATACCAGCACTAATGCACCGGATCCCATCAGAACTCCGAGGTTAAGCGCGCTTAGGCGAGAGTAGTACTAGGATGGGTGACCCCCTGGGAAGTTCTCGTGTTGCACTCTTTTTGTAGTTCAGACTCATCTTTTCGAGAATTTGTTCTTTTTTCTTTGGTAATTTTTTCGATTTTTTGCTGTATGTTACTCGTTCTGCGCAACTAAAATCGCGACACAGAGCTTTCGTCATCAGCGTGCCGTGATTCTGAGTGTGGGACCCACAATCTCTGCATCAGAGGGTCGCCGAAACACGGCGGGCCACGAAACCGGCATTCTAAGGTCTTTTTTGACCTCCGATAGTGCACACAACAGGCTAGACCGATTGTTCACGTCGTCTGGCTCTGAGAGAGCTTCGCGTGAGCGTGCCGTGCGCCCCGTAACTCCAATCGGTTCTTAAGTGACGCGCGTTTGAAGTTCAGAGTCCCCCATCGACCGCTGTGCCGGCAGCTATAAGAAAATATTGTGAATAGAATCTAACGACTGCGATCATACCAGCACTAATGCACCGGATCCCATTAGAACTTCGAAGTTAAGCGTGCTTGGGCGAGAGTAGTACTAGGATAGGTGACCCCCTTGGAAGTTCTCTTGTTGCATCCGTTTTGTAGTTCAGACTCATTTTTTCGGAGAATTTGTTCTTTTTTTTTGGCAATTTTTTCGATTTTTTGCTGTATGTTACTCGTTCTGAGCAACTGAAATTGCGACACAGAGCTTTCGTCATCAGCGTGCCGTGATTCTGAGTGCGGGACCCACAAACTCTGCATCAGAGGGTCGCCGAAACACGGCGGGCCACGAAACCGGCACTCTACGGTCTTTTTTGACCTCGGATAGTGCACACAACGGATTAGCTCGGTTGTTCACGTCGTCTGGCTCTGACAGAGCTTCGCGTGAGCGTGCTTGGGCGAGAGTAGTACTAGGATAGGTGACCCCCTAGGAAGTCCTCGTGTTGCACCCCTTTTGTAGTTCATACTCATCTTTTCGGAGAATTTGTTCTTTATTTTTGGTAATTTTTTTTTATTTTTTGCTGTATGTTACTCGTTCTGAGCAACTGAAATAGCGGCACAGAGCTTTCGTCATCAGCGTGCCGTGATTCTGAGTGTGGGACCCACAATCTCTGCATCAGAGGGTCGCCGAAACACGGCGGGCCACGAAACCGGCACTGTACGGTCTTTTTTGACCTCCGATAGTGCACACAACAGGCTAGACCGATTGTTCACGTCGTCTGGCTCTGAGAGAGCTTCGCGTGAGCGTGCCGTGCGCCCCGTAACTCCAATCGGTTCTTAAGTGACGCGCGTTTGAAGTTCAGAGTCCCCCATCAACCGCTGTGCCGGCAGCTATAAGAAAATATTGTGAATAGAATCTAACGGCTGCGATCATACCAGCACTAATGCACCGGATCCCATTAGAACTTCGAAGTTAAGCGTGCTTGGGCGAGAGTAGTACTAGGATAGGTGACCCCCTTGGAAGTTCTCGTGTTGCACCCGTTTTGTAGTTCAGACTCATTTTTTCGGAGAATTTGTTCTTTTTTTTTGGCAATTTTTTCGATTTTTTGCTGTATGTTACTCGTTCTGAGCAACTGAAATCGCAACACAGAGCTTTCGTCATCAGCATGCCATGATTCTGAGTGCGGGACCCACAAACTCTGCATCAGAGGGTTGCCGAAACACGGCGGGCCACGAAACCGGCACTCTACGGTCTTTTTTGACCTCGGATAGTGCACACAACGGATTAGCCTGGTTGTTCACGTCATCTGGCTCTGAGAGAGCTTCGCGTGAGCGTGCTTGGGTGAGAGTAGTACTAGGATAGGTGACCCCCTAGGAAGTCCTCGTGTTGCACCCCTTTTGTAGTTCATACTCATCTTTTCGGAGAATTGGTTCTTTTTTTTTGGTAATTTTTTTTATTTTTTGCTGTATGTTACTCGTTCTGAGCAACTGAAATCGCGGCACAGAGCTTTCGTCATCAGCGTGCCGTGATTCTGAGTGTGGGACCCACAATCTCTGCATCAGAGGGTCGCCGAAACACGGCGGGCCACGAAACCGGCACTCTACGATCTTTTTTGACCTCGGATAGTGCACACAGCGAGCCAGCCAGATTGTTCACGTCGTCTGGCTCTGAGAGAGCTTCGCGTGAGCGTGCTGTGGACCCCGTAACTCCAATCGGTTCGAAAGTTACGCGCGTTTGAAGTTCAGAGTCCCCCACCGCCCGCTGTGCCGGCAGCTATAACAAAATATTGGGAATAGACTCTAACGGGTGCGATCATACCAGCACTAATGCACCGGATCCCATCAGAACTCCGAGGTTAAGCGCGCTTAGGCGAGAGTAGTACTAGGATGGGTGACCCCCTGGGAAGTTCTCGTGTTGCACTCTTTTTGTAGTTCAGACTCATCTTTTCGAGAATTTGTTCTTTTTTCTTTGGTAATTTTTTCGATTTTTTGCTGTATGTTACTCGTTCTGCGCAACTGAAATCGCGACACAGAGCTTTCGTCATCAGCGTGCCGTGATTCTGAGTGTGGGACCCACAATCTCTGCATCAGAGGGTCGCCGAAACACGGCGGGCCACGAAACCGGCACTCTAAGGTCTTTTTTCACCTCCGATAGTGCACACAACAGGCTAGCCCGATTGTTCACGTCGTCTGGCTCTGAGAGAGCTTCGCGTGAGCATGCCGTGCGCCCCGTAACTCCAATCGGTTCTTAAGTTACGCGCGTTTGAAGTTCAGAGTCCCCCATCGACCGCTGTGCCGGCAGCTATAACAAAATATTGTGAATAGACTCTAACCGGTGCGATCATACCAGCACTAATGCACCGGATCCCATCAGAACTTCGAAGTTAAGCGTGCTTGGGCGAGTGTAGTACTAGGATGGGTGACCCCCTTGGAAGTTCTCGTGTTGCACCCGTTTTGTAGTTCAGACTCATTTTTTCGGAGAATTTGTTCTTTTTTTTTGGCAATTTTTTCGATTTTTTGCTGTATGTTACTCGTTCTGAGCAACTGAAATCGCGACACAGAGCTTTCGTCATCAGCGTGCCGTGATTCTGAGTGCGGGACCCACAAACTCTGCATCAGAGGGTCGCCGAAACACGGCGGGCAACGAAACCGGCACTCTACGGTCTTTTTTGACCTCGGATAGTGCACACAACGGATTAGCTCGGTTGTTCACGTCGTCTGGCTCTGACAGAGCTTCGCGTGAGCGTGCTTGGGCGAGAGTAGTACTAGGATAGGTGACCCCCTAGGAAGTCCTCGTGTTGCACCCCTTTTGTAGTTCATACTCATCTTTTCGGAGAATTTGTTCTTTTTTTTTGGTAATTTTTTTTTATTTTTTGCTGTATGTTACTCGTTCTGAGCAACTGAAATAGCGGCACAGAGCTTTCGTCATCAGCGTGCCGTGATTCTGAGTGTGGGACCCACAATCTCTGCATCAGAGGGTCGCCGAAACACGGCGGGCCACGAAACCGGCACTCTAAGGTCTTTTTTGACCTCCGATAGTGCACACAACAGGCTAGCCCGATTGTTTACGTCGTCTGGCTCTGAGAGAGCTTCGCGTGAGCATGCCGTGCGCCCCGTAACTCCAATCGGTTCTTAAGTTACGCGCGTTTGAAGTTCAGAGTCCCCCATCGACCGCTGTGCCGGCAGCTATAACAAAATATTGTGAATAGACTCTAACCGGTGCGATCATACCAGCACTAATGCACCGGATCCCATCAGAACTTCGAAGTTAAGCGTGCTTGGGCGAGTGTAGTACTAGGATGGGTGACCCCCTTGGAAGTTCTCGTGTTGCACCCGTTTTGTAGTTCAGACTCATTTTTTCGGAGAATTTGTTCTTTTTTTTTGGCAATTTTTTCGATTTTTTGCTGTATGTTACTCGTTCTGAGCAACTGAAATCGCGACACAGAGCTTTCGTCATCAGCGTGCCGTGATTCTGAGTGCGGGACCCACAAACTCTGCATCAGAGGGTCGCCGAAACACGGCGGGCCACGAAACCGGCACTCTACGGTCTTTTTTGACCTCGGATAGTGCACACAACGGATTAGCTCGGTTGTTCACGTCGTCTGGCTCTGACAGAGCTTCGCGTGAGCGTGCTTGGGCGAGAGTAGTACTAGGATAGGTGACCCCCTAGGAAGTCCTCGTGTTGCACCCCTTTTGTAGTTCATACTCATCTTTTCGGAGAATTTGTTCTTTTTTTTTGGTAATTTTTTTTTATTTTTTGCTGTATGTTACTCGTTCTGAGCAACTGAAATAGCGGCACAGAGCTTTCGTCATCAGCGTGCCGTGATTCTGAGTGTGGGACCCACAATCTCTGCATCAGAGGGTCGCCGAAACACGGCGGGCCACGAAACCGGCACTGTACGGTCTTTTTTGACCTCCGATAGTGCACACAACAGGCTAGACCGATTGTTCACGTCGTCTGGCTCTGAGAGAGCTTCGCGTGAGCGTGCCGTGCGCCCCGTAACTCCAATCAGTTCTTAAGTGACGCGCGTTTGAAGTTCAGAGTCCCCCATCTACCGCTGTGCCGGCAGCTATAAGAAAATATTGTGAATAGAATCTAACGGCTGCGATCATACCAGCACTAATGCACCGGATCCCATTAGAACTTCGAAGTTAAGCGTGCTTGGGCGAGAGTAGTACTAGGATAGGTGACCCCCTTGGAAGTTCTCGTGTTGCACCCGTTTTGTAGTTCAGACTCATTTTTTCGGAGAATTTGTTCTTTTTTTTTGGCAATTTTTTCGATTTTTTGCTGTATGTTACTCGTTCTGAGCAACTGAAATCGCAACACAGAGCTTTCATCATCAGCATGCCATGATTCTGAGTGCGGGACCCACAAACTCTGCATCAGAGGGTTGCCGAAACACGGCGGGCAACAAAACCGGCACTCTACGGTCTTTTTTGACCTCGGATAGTGCACACAACGGATTAGCTCGGTTGTTCACGTCGTCTGGCTCTGACAGAGCTTCGCGTGAGCGTGCTTGGGCGAGAGTAGTACTAGGATAGGTGACCCCCTAGGAAGTCCTCGTGTTGCACCCCTTTTGTAGTTCATACTCATCTTTTCGGAGAATTTGTTCTTTTTTTTTGGTAATTTTTTTTTATTTTTTGCTGTATGTTACTCGTTCTGAGCAACTGAAATAGCGGCACAGAGCTTTCGTCATCAGCGTGCCGTGATTCTGAGTGTGGGACCCACAATCTCTGCATCAGAGGGTCGCCGAAACACGGCGGGCCACGAAACCGGCACTCTAAGGTCTTTTTTGACCTCCGATAGTGCACACAACAGGCTAGCCCGATTTTTTACGTCGTCTGGCTCTGAGAGAGCTTCGCGTGAGCATGCCGTGCGCCCCGTAACTCCAATCGGTTCTTAAGTTACGCGCGTTTGAAGTTCAGAGTCCCCCATCGACCGCTGTGCCGGCAGCTATAACAAAATATTGTGAATAGACTCTAACCGGTGCGATCATACCAGCACTAATGCACCGGATCCCATCAGAACTTCGAAGTTAAGCGTGCTTGGGCGAGTGTAGTACTAGGATGGGTGACCCCCTTGGAAGTTCTCGTGTTGCACCCGTTTTGTAGTTCAGACTCATTTTTTCGGAGAATTTGTTCTTTTTTTTTGGCAATTTTTTCGATTTTTTGCTGTATGTTACTCGTTCTGAGCAACTGAAATCGCGACACAGAGCTTTCGTCATCAGCGTGCCGTGATTCTGAGTGCGGGACCCACAAACTCTGCATCAGAGGGTCGCCGAAACACGGCGGGCCACGAAACCGGCACTCTACGGTCTTTTTTGACCTCGGATAGTGCACACAACGGATTAGCTCGGTTGTTCACGTCGTCTGGCTCTGACAGAGCTTCGCGTGAGCGTGCTTGGGCGAGAGTAGTACTAGGATAGGTGACCCCCTAGGAAGTCCTCGTGTTGCACCCCTTTTGTAGTTCATACTCATCTTTTCGGAGAATTTGTTCTTTTTTTTTGGTAATTTTTTTTTATTTTTTGTTGTATGTTACTTGTTCTGAGCAACTGAAATAGCGGCACAGAGCTTTCGTCATCAGCGTGCCGTGATTCTGAGTGTGGGACCCACAATCTCTGCATCAGAGGGTCGCCGAAACACGGCGGGCCACGAAACCGGCACTCTACGGTCTTTTTTGACCTCCGATAGTGCACACAACAGGCTAGACCGATTGTTCACGTCGTCTGGCTCTGAGAGAGCTTCGCGTGAGCGTGCCGTGCGCCCCGTAACTCCAATCGGTTCTTAAGTGACGCGCGTTTGAAGTTCAGAGTCCCCCATCAACCGCTGTGCCGGCAGCTATAAGAAAATATTGTGAATAGAATCTAACGGCTGCGATCATACCAGGACTAATGCACCGGATCCCATCAGAACTTCGAAGTTAAGCGTGCTTGGGCGAGTGTAGTACTAGGATGGGTGACCCCCTTGGAAGTTCTCGTGTTGCACCCGTTTTGTAGTTCAGACTCATCTTTTCGGAGAATTTGTTCTTTTTTTTTGGCAATTTTTTCGATTTTTTGCTTTATGTTACTCGTTCTGAGCAACTGAAATCGCGACACAGAGCTTTCGTCATCAGTGTGCCGTGATTCTGAGTACGGGACCCACAAATCTCTGCATCAGAGGGTCGCCAAAACACGGCGGGCCACGAAACCGGCACTCTACGGTCTTTTTTGACCTCGGATAGTGCACACAACGGGCTAGCCCGGTTGTTCACGTCGTCTGGCTCTGAGAGAGCTTCGCGTGAGCGTGCTTGGGCGAGAGTAGTACTAGGATAGGTGACCCCCTAGGAAGTCCTCGTGTTGCACCCTTTTGTAGTTCATACTCATCTTTTCGGAGAATTTGTTCTTTTTTTTTGGTAATTTTTTTTTATTTTTTGCTGTATGTTACTCGTTCTGAGCAACTGAAATAGCGGCACAGAGCTTTCGTCATCAGCGTGCCGTGATTCTGAGTGTGGGACCCACAATCTCTGCATCAGAGGGTCGCCGAAACACGGCGGGCCACGAAACCGGCACTCTACGGTCTTTTTTGACCTCCGATAGTGCACACAACAGGCTAGACCGATTGTTCACGTCGTCTGGCTCTGAGAGAGCTTCGCGTGAGCGTGCCGTGCGCCCCGTAACTCCAATCGGTTCTTAAGTGACGCGCGTTTGAAGTTCAGAGTCCCCCATCAACCGCTGTGCCGGCAGCTATAAGAAAATATTGTGAATAGAATCTAACGGCTGCGATCATACCAGCACTAATGCACCGGATCCCATCAGAACTTCGAAGTTAAGCGTGCTTGGGCGAGTGTAGTACTAGGA
The DNA here is from genome assembly GCA_026008535.1 of Perilla frutescens. Lineage (NCBI taxonomy): Eukaryota > Viridiplantae > Streptophyta > Magnoliopsida > Lamiales > Lamiaceae > Perilla > Perilla frutescens. The sequence goes on from BRKX01000019.1 coordinate 40,543,310, forward strand.
TGGGTGACCCCCTTGGAAGTTCTCGTGTTGCACCCGTTTTGTAGTTCAGACTCATCTTTTCGGAGAATTTGTTCTTTTTTTTTGGCAATTTTTTCGATTTTTTGCATTATGTTACTCGTTCTGAGCAACTGAAATCGCGACACAGAGCTTTCGTCATCAGTGTGCCGTGATTCTGAGTACGGGACCCACAAATCTCTGCATCAGAGGGTCGCCAAAACACGGCGGGCCACGAAACCGGCACTCTACGGTCTTTTTTGACCTCGGATAGTGCACACAACGGGCTAGCCCGGTTGTTCACGTCGTCTGGCTCTGAGAGAGCTTCGCGTGAGCGTGCTTGGGCGAGAGTAGTACTAGGATAGGTGACCCCCTAGGAAGTCCTCGTGTTGCACCCCTTTTGTAGTTCATACTCATCTTTTCGGAGAATTTTTTCTTTTTTTTTGGCAATTTTTTTTATTTTTTGCTGTATGTTACTCGTTCTGAGCAACTGAAATCACGGCACAGAGCTTTTGTCATCCGCGTGCCGTGATTCTGAGTGTGGGACCCACAATCTCTGCATCAGATGGTCGCCGAAACACGGCGGGCCACGAAACCGGCACTCTACGGTCTTTGTTAACCTCGGATAGTGCACACAACGGGCTATCCCAATTGTTCACGTCGTCTGGCTCTGAGAGAGCTTCGCGTGAGCGTGCTGTGCGCCCCGTCACTCCAATCGGTTCGAAAGTTACGCGCGTTTGAAGTTCAGAGTCCCCCACCGCCCGATGTGCCGGCAGCTATAACAAAATATTTTGAATAGACTCTAACAGGTGTGATCATACCAGCACTAATGCACCGGATCCCATCAGAACTCCGAAGTTAAGCGTGTTTGGGCGAGAGTAGTACTAGGATGGTGACCCCCTGGGAAGTCCTCGTGTTGCACCCCTTTTGTAGTTCTGACTCATATTTTCGGATAATTTGTTCTTTTTTTGCAATTTTTTCGATTTTTTTCTTTATGTTACTCGTTGTGAGCAACTGAAATCGCGACATAGAGCTTTCGTCATCAGCGTGCTGTGATTCTGAGTGTGGGACCCACAATCTCTGCCTTAGAGGTCGTCGAAACACGGGGGGCTACGAAACCGGCACTCTGCGGTCTTTTTGACCTCGGATAGTGCACACAACGGCCTTGCCCGTTTGTTCACGCCGTCTGGCTCTGAGAGAGCTTCGCGTGAGCATGCTGTGCGCCTCGTAACTCCAATCGGTTCGAAAGTTATGCGCGTTTAAGGTTCAGAGTCCACCACCGCCTGCTGTGCCGGCAGCTATAATAAAATATTGTGAAGAGACTCTAACTGGTGGGATCATAATAGCACTAATGCACCGGATCCCATCAGAACTCCGAAGTTAAGCGTGCTTGGGAGAGATAGTACTAGGATGGGTGACCCCCTGGGAAGTCCTCGTGTTGCACCCCTTTTGTAGTTCACACTCATCTTTTCGCATAATTTTTTTTTTTACACTTTTTCCAATTTTTTGCTCCATGTTACTCACTGTTAGCAACTGAAATCGCGACACAGAGCTTTAGTCATCAACGTGCCGTGATTCTGAGTGCGGGACCCACAATCTCTGCATTAGAGGTCGTCGAAACACGGCGGGCCACAAAACTGGCAATCTACGGTCTTTTTTTACCTCGGATAGTGCACACAACGGCCTAGCCCTGTTGTTCACGTCGTTTGGCTCTGCGACAGCTTCGCGTGAGCTTGCTGTGCGCCTCGTAACTCCAATCGTTTCGAAAGTTACGCGCGTTTGAAGTTCAGAGTCCACCACCGCCCGCTGTGCCGCCAGCTATAATAAAATATTTTGAAGAGAGTCTAATGGGTGCGATCATACCAGCGCTAATGCACCGGATCCCATCAAAACTACGAAGTTAAACGTGCTTGGGCGAGAGTAGTACTAGGATGGGTGACCCCTTGGGAAGTCATCGTGTTGCACCCCTTTTGTAGTTCAGACTCATCTTTTTTGATAATTTCTTCTTTTTTTGCAATTTTTTCGATTTTTTGCTTTATGTTACTCGTTGTGAGCAACTTAAATCGCGACACAGAGCTTTCGTCATCAGCGTGCTGTGATTATGAGTGTGGGACCCACAATCTCTGCCTTAGAGGTCGCCGAAACACGGGGGGCCACGAAACCGGCACTCTGCGGTCTTTTTGACCTCGGATAGTGCACACAATGGCCTAGTCCATTTGTTCACGCCGTCTGGCTCTGAGAGAGCTTCGCGTGAGCATGCTGTGCGCCTCGTAACTCCAATCGGTTCGATAGTTATGCGCGTTTGAAGTTCAAAGTCCACCACCGCCCGCTGTGCCGGCAGCTATAATAAAATATTGTGAAGAGACTCTAACGGTTACAATCATACTAGCACTAATGCACCGGATCCCATAAGAACACCGAAGTTAAGCGTGCTTGGTAGAGATAGTACTAGGATGGGTGACCCCCTAGGAAGTCCTCGTGTTGCACCCCTTTTGTAGTTCACACTCATCTTTTCGAATAATTTTTTTTTTTGCACTTTTTTCAATTTTTTGCTCCGTGTTACTCATTGTTAGCAACTGAAATCGCGACACAGAGCTTTAGTCATCAACGTGCCGTGATTCTGAGTGTGGGACCCACAATCTCTGCATTAGAGGTCGCCGAAACACGGCGGGCCACAAAACCGGCAATCTACGGTCTTTTTTTACCTCGGATAGTGCACACAACGGCCTAGCCCTATTGTTCACGTCGTTTGGCTCTGCGACAGCTTCGCGTGAGCATGCTGTGCCCTATTGTTAAGCGTGGTTGGGCGAGATTAGTACTAGGATGGGTGACCCCCTGGGAAGTCCTCGTGTTGCACCCCTTTTGTAGTTCAGACTCATCTTTTCGGATAATTTCTTCTTTTTTTGCAATTTTTTCGATTTTTTGCTTTATGTTACTCGTTGTGAGCCACTGAAATCACGACACAGAGCTTTCGTCATCAGCGTGCCATGATTCTGAGTGTGGGACCCACAATCTCTGTCTTAGAGGTCGCCGAAACACGGGGGGCTACGAAACCGGCACTCTGCGGTCTTTTTGACCTCGGATAGTGCACACAACGGCCTTGCCCGTTTGTTCACGCCGTCTGGCTCTGAGAGAGCTTCGCGTGAGCATGCTGTGCGCCTCGTAACTCCAATCGGTTCGAAAGTTATGCGCGTTTAAGGTTCAGAGTCCACCACCGCCTGCTGTGCCGGCAACTATAATAAAATATTGTGAAGAGACTCTAACGGGTGGGATCATAATAGCACTAATGCACCGGATCCCATCAGAACTCCGAAGTTAAGCGTGCTTGGGAGAGATAGTACTAGGATGGGTGACCCCCTGGGAAGTCCTCGTGTTGCACCCCTTTTGTAGTTCACACTCATCTTTTCGCATAATTTTTTTTTTTGCACTTTTTCCAATTTTTTGCTCCATGTTACTCACTGTTAGCAACTGAAATCGCGACACAGAGCTTTAGTTCAGACTCATCTTTTTCGATAATTTGTTCTTTTTTTTGCAATTTTTTCGATTTTTTGCTTTATGTTCCTTTTTGTGAGCAATTAAAATTGCGACGCAGAGCTTTCGGTATCAGCGTGCCGTGATTCTGAGTGTGGGACCCACAATCTCTGCATTAGAGGTCTCCGAAACACGGCGGGCCACTAAACCGTCACTCTACGGTCTTTTTTGACCTCGGATAGTGCACACATCGTGCTAGCCCTATTGTGCGCCCTGTAGCTCCAGTCGGTTCGAAAGTTACGCGCGTTTGAAGTTCAGAGTCCCCCACCGCCTGCTTTGCCGGCAGCTATAACAAAATATTGTGAATAGACTCTAACTGGTGTGATCATACCAGCACTAATGCACCGGATCCCATCAGAACTCCGAAGTTAAGCGAGCTTGAGCGAGAGTAGTACTAGAATGGGTGACCCCTCGGGAAGTCCTCGTGTTGCACCCGTTTTGTAGTTCAGACTCATCTTTTCGAATAATTTATTCTTTTTTTTTGCAATTTTTTCGATTTTTTGCACCATATTACTCGTTGTGAGCAACTGTAATCACGACACAGAGCTTTAGTCATCAGCGTGCCGTAAGTCTGATTGTGGGACCCACAATCTCTGCATTAGAGGTCCCCGAAACACGGCGGGCCATAAAACCGGCACTCTATGGTCTATTTTGACCTCGGATAGTGCACACTTCGGGCTGGCCCTATTGTTCATGTCGTCTGGCTCTGAGAGAGTTACGCGTGAGCATGCTGTGCGCCCCGTAACTCCAATCGGTTCGAAAGTTACGCGCGTTTGAAGTTCAGAGTCCCCCACCGCCCTCTGTGCCAGCAGCTATAACAAAATATTGTGAAGGGACTCTAACGGGTGCGATCATACCAGCACTAATCCACCGGACCCCATCAGAACTACGAATTTAAGCGTGCTTGGGTGAGAGTAGTACTAGGTTTGGTGACCCCCTGGGAAGTCCTCGTGTTGCACCCCTTTTCTAGTTCAGACTTATCTTTTCGGATAATTTATTCTTTTTTTGTAATTTTTTCAATTTTTTACTTTATGTTACTCGTTGTGAGTAACTGAAATCGCGAGACAGAGCTTTCGCTATCAGCGTGCCGTGATTCTGAGTGTGGGACCCACAATCTCTACCTTAGAGGTCGCCGAAACACGGGGGGGGGGGCACGAAACCGGCACTCTGCGGTCTTTTTGATCTCGGATAGTGCACACAATGGGCTAGCCCATTTGTTCACGCCGTCTGGCTCTGAGAGAGCTTCGCGTGAGCATGCTGTGTGCCTCGTAACTCCAATCGGTTCGAAAGTTATGCGCGTTTGAAGTTCAGAGTCCACCACCACCCGCTGTGCCGGGAGCTATAATAAAATATTGTGAAGAGACTCTAATGGGTACGATCATACCAGCACTAATGCACCGGATCCCATCAGAACTACGAAGTTAAACGTGCTTGGGCAAGAGTAGTTCTAGGATGGATGACCCCTTGGGAAGTCCTCGTGTTGCACCCATTTGTAGTTCAGACGTATATTTTCGGATAATTTGTTCTTATTTTTTGCAATTTTTTTTATTTTTTGCTTTATGTTACTCGTTGTGAGCAACTGAAATCGCGACACAGAGCTTTCATCATCAGCGTGTCGTGATTCTTAGTGTGGGACCCACAATCTCTGTATTAGAGGTCCCCGAAACACGGCGGGCCACGAAACCGGCACTCTACGGTATTTTTTGACCTCGGATAGTGCACACATCGGGCTTGCCCTGTTGTTCACGTAGTCTGGCTCTAAGAGAGCTTCGCGTGAACATGATGTGCGCCCCGTAACGTTAATCGGTTCGGAAGACACGCGCCTTTGAAGTTAAGAGTCCCCCACCGCCCGCTGTGCCAGCATCCATAAAAAAATATTGTGAAGAGACTCTAATGGGTGCGGTCATACCAGCACTAATGCACTGGATCCCATCAGAACTACGAAGTTAAACGTGCTTGAGGGAGAGTAGTACTAGGATGGGTGACCCCTTGGAAAGTCCTCGTGTTGCACCCCTTTTGTAGTTCAGACTCATTTTTTCGGATAATTTGTTCTTGTTTTTTGCAATTTCTTTTCGGATAATTTGTTCTTGGTTTTTGCATTTTTTTTGATTTTTTCCTTTATGTTACTCGTTGTGAGCAACTGAAATCGCGACACAGAGCTTTCGTCATCTGCGTGCCGTGATTCTGAGTGTGGGACCCACAATCTCTGCATTAGATATCGGCGAAACACGGCGGGCCACGAAACCGACACTCTACGGTCTTTTTTGACCTCGGATAGTGCACACATCGGGCTAGCCCTATTTTTCACGTCGTCTGGCTTTTACAGAGCTTCGCCTGAACATGCCGTGCTCTCCGTAACGCCAATCGGTTCGAAAGTCATGCGCGTTTGAAGTTAAGAGTCCCCCAACACCCGCTGTGCCAGCATCTATAACAAAATATTGTGTAGAGACTCTAACGGGTGCGATCATACTGGCACTAATGCACCGGATCCCATTAGAACTCTGAAGTTAAGCGTGCTTGAGCGAGAGTATTCCTAGGATGGGTGACCCCCTGAGAAGTCCTCGTGTTGCACCCCTTTTGTAGTTCACACTCATCATTCCGGATTATTTGTCCTTTTTTTTTGCTGTGAGTCTGAGTGTGGGACTCACAATCTCTGCATTAGAGGTCCCCGAAACACGGCAGGCCATAAAACCGGCACTATATGGTCTATTTTGACCTCGAATAGTGCACACATCGGGCTGACCCTATTGTTCACGTCGTCTGGCTCTGAGAGAGTTTCGCGTGAGCATGCTGTGCGCCCCGTAACTCCAATCGGTTCGAAAGTTACGCGCGTTTGAAGTTCAGAGTCCCCCACCGCCCTCTGTGGGAGCAGCTATAACAAAATATTGTGAAGGGACTCTAACGGGTGCGATCATACCAGCACTAATCCACCGGATCCCATCAGAACTACGAATTTAAGCGTGCTTGGGCGAGAGTAGTACTAGGATTGGTGACCCCCCTGGGAAGTCCTCGTGTTGCACCCCTTTTGTAGTTCAGACTCATCTTTTCGGATAATTTGTTCTTTTTTTGCAATTTTTTCGATTTTTTACTTTATGTTACTCGTTGTGAGCAACTGAAATCGCAAGACAGAGCTTTCGCTATCAGCGTGCCGTGATTCTGAGTGTGGGACCCACAATCTCTATCTTAGAGGTCGCCGAAACACAGAGGGGCATGAAACCGGCACTCTACAGTCTTTTTGATCTCGGATAGTGCACACAATGGCCTAGCCCATTTGTTCATGCCGTCTGGCTCTGAGAGAGCTTCGCGTGACCATGCTGTGTGCCTCGTAACTCCAATCGGTTCGAAAGTTATGCGCGTTTGAAGTTCAAAGTCCACCACCGCCCGCTGTGCCGGCAGCTATAATAAAATATTGTGAAGAGACTCTAATGGGTGCGTTCATACCAGCACTAATGCACCGGATCCCATCAGAACTACGAAGTTAAACGTGCTTGGGCGAGAGTAGTACTAGGATGAATGACCCCTTGGGAAGTCCTCGTGTTGCACCCATTTGTAGTTCAGACTTATCTTTTCGGGTAATTTGTTCTTATTTTTTGCAATTTCTTTTCGGATAATTTGTTCTTTTTTTTTCATTTTTTTGATTTTTTGCTTTATCTTACTCGTTGTGAGCAACTGAAATCGCGACATAGAGCTTTCGTCATCAGCGTGTCGTGATTCTGAGTGTGGGTCCCACAATCTCTGTATTAGAGGTCCCCGAAACACGTCGGGCCACGACACCGGCACTCTACGGTCTTTTTTGACCTCGGATAGTGCACACATCGGGCTTGCCCTGTTGTTCACTTAGTCTGGCTCTGAGAGAGCTTCGCGTGAACATGATGTGCGCCCCGTAAAGCCAATCGGTTTGAAAGACACGCGCCTTTGAAGTTAAGAGTCCCCCACCGCCCGCTGTGCCAGCATCTATAAAAAAATATTGTGAAGAGACTCTAATGGGTGCGGTCATACCAGCACTAATGCACTGGATCCCATCAGAACTACGAAGTTAAACGTGCTTGAGGGAGAGTAGTACTAGGATGGGTGACCCCTTGGAAAGTCCTTGTGTTGCACCCCTTTTGTAGTTCAGACTCATCTTTTCGGATAATTTGTTCTTGTTTTTTGCAATTTCTTTTCGGATAATTTGTTCTTGGTTTTTGCAATTTTTTTGATTTTTTCCTTTATATTACTCGTTGTGAGCAACTGAAATCGCGACACAGAGCTTTCGTCATCTGTGTGCCGTGATTCTGAGTGTGGGACCTACAATCTCTGCATCAGAGGGTCGCCGAAACACGGCGGGCCACAAAACAGGCACTCTACGGTCTTTTTTGACATCGGATAGTGCACACATCGGGCTAGCCCTATTTTTCACGTCGTCTGGCTCTCAGAGAGCTTCGCCTGAACATGCTGTGCTCTCCGTAACGCCAATCGGTTCGAAAGTCATGCGCGTTTGAAGTTAAGAGTCCCCCAACACCCGTTGTGCCAGCATCTATAACAAAATATTGTGTAGAGACTCTAACGGGTGCGATCATACTGGCACTAATGCACCGGATCCCATCAGAACTCTGAAGTTAAGCGTGCTTGAGCGAGAGTATTACTAGGATGGGTGACCCCCTGAGAAGTCCTCGTGTTGCACCCCTTTTGTAGTTCACACTCATCATTCCGGATTATTTGTCCTTTTTTTTTTGCTTTGAGTCTGAGTGTGGGACCCACAATCTCTGCATTAGAGGTCCCCGAAACACGGCGGGACATAAAACCGGCACTCTATGGTCTATTTTGACCTCGGATAGTGCACACATCGGGCTGGCCCTATTGTTCACGTCGTCTGGCTCTGAGAGAGTTTCGCGTGAGCATGCTGTGTGCCTCGTAACTCCAATCGGTTCGAAAGTTATGCGCGTTTGAAGTTCAAAGTCCCCCACCGCCCTCTGTGCCAGCAGCTATAACAAAATATTGTGAAGGGACTCTAATGGGTGCGATCATACCAGCACTAATGGACCGGATCCCATCAGAACTACGAAGTTAAACGTGTTTGGGCGAGAGTAGTACTAGGATGGGTGACCCCTTGGGAAGTCCTCGTGTTGCACCCTTTTGTAGTTCAGACTCATCTTTTCGGATAATTTGTTCTTTTTTTGCAATTTTTTCGATTTTTTGCTTTATGTTACTCATTGTGAGCAACTGAAATCGCGAGACAGAGCTTTCGCTATCAGCGTGCCGTGATTCTGAGTGTGGGACCCACAATCTCTATCTTAGAGGTCGCCGAAACACGGAGGGGCATGAAACCGGCACTCCACGGTCTTTTTGATCTCGGATAGTGCACACAATGGGCTAGTCCATTTGTTCCCGCCGTCTGGCTCTGAGAGAGCTTCGCGTGAGCATGCTGTGTGCCTCGTAACTCCAATCGGTTCGAAAGTTATGCGCGTTTGAAGTTCAAAGTCCACCACCGCCCGCTGTGCCGGCAGCTATAATAAAATATTGTGAAGAGACTCTAATGGGTGCGATCATACCAGCACTAATGGACCGGATCCCATCAGAACTACGAAGTAAAACGTGCTTGGGCGAGAGTAGTACTAGGATGGGTGACCCCTTGGGAAGTCCTCGTGTTGCACCCATTTGTAGTTCAGACTTATCTTTCCGGGTAATTTGTTCTTATTTTTCGCAATTTCTTTTCGGATAATTTGTTCTTTTTTTTTTGCATTTTTTTTGATTTTTTGCTTTATGTTACTCGTTGTGAGCAACTGAAATCGCGACACAGAGCTTTCGTCATCAGCGTGTCGTGATTCTGAGTGTGGGACCCACAATCTCTGTATTAGAGGTCCCCGAAACACGGCGGGCCACGAAACCGGCACTCTACGGTCTTTTTTGACCTCGGATAGTGCACACATCGGGCTTGCCCTGTTGTTCACGTAGTCTGGCTCTGAGAGAGCTTTGCGTGAACATGATGTGCGCCCCGTAAAGCCAATCGGTTCGAAAGACACGCGTCTTTGAAGTTAAGAGTCCCCCACCGCCCGCTGTGCCAGCATCTATAAAAAAATATTGTGAAGAGACTCTAATGGGTGCGGTCATACCAGCACTAATGCACTGGATCCCATCAGAACTACAAAGTTAAACGTGCTTGAGGGAGAGTAGTACTAGGATGGCTAACCCCTGGGAAAGTCCTCGTGTTGCACCCCTTTTGTAGTTCAGACTCATATTTTCGGATAATTTGTTCTTGTTTTTTGCAATTTCTTTTCGGATAATCTGTTCTTGGTTATTGCAATTTTTTTAATTTTTTCCTTTATGTTACTCGTTGTGAGCAACTGAAATCGCGACACAGAGCTTTCGTCATCTGCGTGCCGTGATTCTGAGTGTGGGACCCACAATCTCTGCATTAGATGTCGGCGAAACACGGCGGGCCACGAAACCGGCACTCTACGGTCTTTTTTGACCTCGGATAGTGCACACATCGGGCTAGCCCTATTTTTCATGTTGTCTTGCTCTCAGAGAGCTTCGCCTGAACATATTGTGCTCCCCGTAATGCCAATTGGTTCGAAAGTCATGCGCGTTTGAAGTTAAGAGTCCCCCAACACCCGTTGTGCCAGCATCTATAAAAAATATTGTGAAGAGACTCTAACGGGTGCGATCATACTGGCACTAATGCACCGGATCCCATCAGAACTCTGAAGTTAAGCGTGCTTGAGCGAGAGTATTACTAGGATGGGTGACCCCCTGAGAAGTCCTCGTGTTGCACCCCTTTTGTAGTTCACACTCATGTTTTCGGATAATTTGTTCTTGTTTTTTGCAATTTCTTTTCGGATAATTTGTTCTTGGTTTTTGCAATTTTTTTGATTTTTTCCTTTATGTTACTCGTTGTGAGCAACTGAAATCGCGACACAGAGCTTTGGTCATCTGCGTGCCGTGATTCTGAGTGTGGGACCCACAATCTCTGCATTAGATGTCGGCGAAACACGGCGGGCCACGAAACCGGCACTCTACGGTCTTTTTTGACCTCGGATAGTGCACACATCGGGCTAGCCCTATTTTTCATGTCGTCTTGCTCTCAGAGAGCTTCGCCTGAACATGTTGTGCTCCCCGTAACGCCAATCGGTTCGAAAGTCATGCGCGTTTGAAGTTAAGAGTCCCCCCAACACCCGCTGTGCCAGCATCTATAACAAAATATTGTGAAGAGACTCTAACGGGTGCGATCATACTGGCACTAATGCACCGGATCCCATCAGAACTACAAATTTCAGCGTGCTTGGGCGAGAGTAGTACTAGGATTGGTGACCCCCTGGGAAGTCCTCGTGTTGCACCCCTTTTGTAGTTCAGACTCATCTTTTCGGATAATTTGTTCTTTTTTTGCAATTTTTTCGATTTTTTGCTTTATGGTACTCGTTGTGAGCAACTGAAATCGCGAGACAGAGCTTTCGCTATCAGCGTGCCGTGATTCTGAGTGTGGGACCCACAATCTCTGCATTAGAGGTCCCCGAAACACGGCGGGCCGTGAAACCGGTACTCTACCGTCTTTTTTGACCTCGGATAGTGCACACATCGGGCTAGCCCTATTGTTCACGTCGTCGGGCTCTCAGAGAGCTTCGCCTGAACCTGCTGTGCACCCCGTAACGCCAATCGGTTCGAAAGTCATGCGCGTTTGAAGTTAAGAGTCCCCCAACACCCGCTGTGCCAGCATCTATAACAAAATATTGTGAAGAGACTCTAACGGGTGCGATCATACTGGCACTAATGAACCGGATCCCAACAGAACTCTGAAGTTAAGCGTGCTTGAGCGAGAGTAGCACTAGGATGGGTGATCCCCTGGGAAGTCCTCGTGTTGCACCCCTTTTGTAGTTCACACTCATCTTTTCGGATAATTTGTTCTTTTTTTTTGCAATTTTTTCAATTTTTTACTTTATCTTACTCATTGTGAGCAACTGAAATCGCGACATAGAGCTTTCGTCATCAGCGTGCCGTGATTCTAAGTGTGGGACCCACAATCTCTACCTTAGAGGTCGCCGAAACACGGGGGACCACGAAACCGACACTCTACGGTCTTTTTAATCTCGGATAGTGCACACAATGGGCTAGCCCATTTATTCACGCCGTCTGGCTCTGAGAGAGCTTCCTGTGAGCATGCTGTGTGCCTCGTAACTCCAATCGGTTCGAAAGTTATGCGCGTTTGAAGTTCAGAGTCCACCACCGCCCGCTGTGCCGGCAGCTATAATAAAATATTGTGAAGAGACTCTAATGGGTGCGATCATACCAACACTAATGCACCGGATCCCATCAGAGTAATACTAGGATGGGTGACCCCTTGGGAAGTCCTCGTGTTGCACCAATTTGTAGTTCAGACTTATCTTTTCGGATAATTTGTTCTTATTTTTTGCAATTTCTTTTTGGATAATTTGTTCTTTTTTTTGCAATTTTTTTGATTTTTTGCTTTATGTTACTCGTTGTGAGCAACTGAAATCGCGACACAGAGCTTTCGTCATCTGCGTGCCGTGATTCTTAGTGTGGAACCCACAATCTCTGCATTAGAGGTCCCCGAAACACGGCGGGCCACGAAACCGGCACTCTACGGTCTTTTTTGACCTCGGATAGTGCACACATCGGGCTTGCCCTGTTGTTCACGTAGTCTGGCTCTGAGAGAGCTTCGCGTGAACATGATGTGCGCCCCGTAACGCCAATCGGTTCGAAAGACACGCGCCTTTGATATGAAGAGTCCCCCACCGCCCGCTGTGCCAGCATCTATAAAAAAATATTGTGAAGAGACTCTAATGGGTGCGGCCATAGCAGCACTAATGCACTGGATCCCATCAGAACTACAAAGTTAAACGTGCTTGAGGGAGAGTAGTACTAGGATGGGTGACCCCTTGGAAAGTCCTCGTGTTGCACCCCTTTTGTAGTTCAGACTCATCTTTTTGGATAATTTGTTCTTGTTTTTTGCAATTTCTTTTCGGATAATTTGTTCTTGGTTTTTGCAATTTTTTTTATTTTTTTCTTTATGTTACTCATTGTGAGCAACTGAAATCGCGACACAGAGCTTTCGTCATCTGCGTGCCGTGATTCTGAGTGTGGGACGCACAATCTCTGCATTAGAGGTCCCCGAAACACGGCGGGCCACGAAACCGGCACTCTACGGTCTTTTTTGACCTCGGATAGTGCACACATTGGGCTACCCCTATTGTTCACGTCGTCTGGCTCTCAGAGAGCTTCGCCTGAACATGCTGTGCTCCCCGTAACGCCAATCGGTTCGAAAGTCATGCGCGTTTGAAGTTAAGAGTCCCCCAACACCCGCTGTGCCAGCATCTATAACAAAATATTGTGAAGAGACTCTAACGGGTGCGATCATACTGGCACTAATGCACCGGATCCCATCAGAACTCTGAAGTTAAGCGTGCTTGAGCGAGAGTATTACTAGGATGGGTGACCCCCTGAGAAGTCCTCGTGTTGCACCCCTTTTGTAGTTCACACTCATCATTTCGGATAATTTGTCCTTTTTTTTTGCAATTTTTTCAATTTTTTACTTTATGTTACTCATTGTGAGCAACAGAAATCGCGACATAGTGCTTTTGTTATTAGCGTGCCGTGATTCTGAGTGTGGGACCCACAATCTCTGCATTAGAGGTCCCCGAAACACGGCGGGCCACGAAACCGGCACTCTACGGTCTTTTTTGACCTCGGATAGTGCACACATCGGGCTTGCCCTGTTGTTCACGTAGTCTGGCTCTGAGAGAGCTTCGCGTGAACATGATATGCGCCCCGTAACGCCAATCGGTTCGAAAGACACGCGCCTTTGAAGTGAAGAGTCCCCCACCGCCCGCTGTGCCAGCATCTATAAAAAAATATTGTGAAAAGACTCTAATGGGTGCGGTCATACCAGCACTAATGCACTGGATCCCATCAGAACTACGAAGTTAAACGTGCTTAAGGAAGAGTATTACTAGGATGGGTGACCCCTTGAAAAGTCCTCGTGTTGCACCCCTTTTATAGTTCAGACTCATCTTTTCGGATAATTTGTTCTTGTTTTTTGCAATTTATTTTCGGATAATTTGTTCTTGTTTTTTGCAATTTTTTTGATTTTTTCCTTTATGTTACTCGTTGTGAGCAACTGAAATCGCGACACAGAGCTTTCGTCATCTGCGTGCCGTGATTTTGAATGTGGGACCCACAATCTCTGCATTAGATGTCGGCCCAAGGGGTCACCCATCCTCGTGTTGCACCCCTTTTGTAGTTCAGACTCATCTTTTCGGATAATTTGTTCTTTTTTTGCAATTTTTTCGATTTTTTGCTTTATGTTACTCGTTGTGACAACTGAAATCGCGACACATAGCTTTCGTCATCAGCGTGCCGTGATTCTGAGTGTGGGACCCACAATCTCTGCCTTAGAGGTCGCCGAAACACGAGGGGCAACGAAACCGACACTCTACGGTCTTTTTGACCTCGGATAGTGCACACAATGGGCTAGCCCGTTTGTTCACGCCGTCTGGCTCTAAGAGAGCTTGGCGTGAGCATGCTGTGCGCCTCGTAACTCCAATCGTTTCGAAATATAAGCGCGTTTGAAGTTCAGAGTCCACCACCGCCCGATGTGCCGGCAGCTATAATAAAATATTGTGAAGAGACTCTAATGGGTGCAATCATACCAGCGCTAATGCACCGGATCCCATCAAGACTACGAAGTTAAACGTGCTTGGGCGAGAGTAGTACTAGGATGGGTGACCCCTTGGGAAGTCCTCGTCCCCTTGGGAAGTCCTCGTGTTGCACCCCTTTTGTAGTTCAGACTCATCTTTTTGGATAATTTGTTCTTTTTTTTGCAATTTTTTCAATTTTTTACTTTATGTTCCTTGTTGTGAGCAATTGAAATCACGACACAGAGCTTTCGGTATCAGCGTGCCGTGATTCTGAGTGTAGGACCCACAATCTCTGCATTAGAGGTCCCCGAAACACGGCGGGCCACGAAACCGGCACTATACGGTCTTTTTTGACCTCGGATAGTGCACACATCGGGCTTGCCCTGTTGTTCACGTAGTCTGGCTCTGAGAGACCCACAATTTCTGCCTTAGAGGTCGCCGAAACAAAGAGGGCCACAAAACCGGCACTCTACGGTCTTTTTGACCTCGGATAGTGCACACAACGTTTCTTCACGCCGTCTGGCACTGAGAGAGCTTCGCGTGAGCATGCTGTGCGCCTCGTAACTCTAATCGGTTCGAAAGTTATGCGCGTTTGAAGTTCAGAGTCCACCACCGCCCGCTGTGCCGGCAGTTATAATAAAATATTGTGAAGAGACTCTTACGGGTGCGATCATACTAGCACTAATGCACCGGATCCCATCAGAACTCCGAAGTTAAGCATGGTTGGGCGAGAGTTGTACTAGGATGGGTGACGCCCTGGGAAGTCCTCGTGTTGCACTCCGAAGTTCAGACTCATCTTTTCGGATAATTTGTTCTTTATTTGCAATTATTTCGATTTTTTGCTTTATGTTACTCGTTGTGAGCAACTGAAATCGCGACACAGAGCTTTCGCTATCAGCGTGCCGTGATTCTGAGTGTGGGACCCACAATCTCTGCATTAGACGTCCCCGAAACACGGCGAGCCACGAAACCGGCACTCTACGGTCTTTTTTGACCTCGGATAGTGCACACATCGTGCTAGCCCTGTTGTTCACGTCGTCAGGTTCAGAAAGAGCTTCACGTCAGCATGTTGTGCGCCCCGCAGCTCCAATCAGTTCGAAAGTTACGCGCGTTTGAAGTTCAGAGTTCCCCACCGCCCGCTGTGCCGGCAGCTATAACAAAATATTGTGAATAGACTCTAACTGGTGTGATCATACCAGCACTAATGCACCGAATCCCATCAGAACTCCGAAGTTAAGCGTGCTTGAGGGAGAGTAGTACTAGGATGGTTGACCCCTTGGGAAGTCCTCGTGTTGCACCCGTTTTGTAGTTCAGACTCATCTTTTCAGATAGTTTGTTCTTTTTTTTTTTGCAATTTTTTCGATTTTTTGCTCCATGTTACTCGTTGTGAGCAACTGAAATCACGACACAGAGCTTTAGTCATCAGCGTGCTGTGAGTGTGAGTGTGGGACCCACAATCTCTGCATTAGAGGTCCTCGACACACGGCGGGCCATAAAACCGGCACTCTACGGTCTTTTTTGACCTCGGATAGTGCACACATCGGGCTAGCCCTATGGTTCATATCGTCTGGCTCTGAGAGAGTTTCGCGTGAGCATGATGTGCGCCCCGTAACTCCAATCGGTTCGAAAGTTACGCGCGTTTGAAGCTCAGAGTCCCCCACCGCCCTCTGTGCCAGCAGCTATAACAAAATATTGTGAAGGGACTCTAATGGGTGCGATCATACCAGCACTAATGCACCGTATCCTATCAGAACTACGAATTTAAGCGTGCTTGGGCGAGAGTCGTACTAGGATTGGTGAACCCCTAGGAAGTCCTCGTGTTGCACCCCTTTTGTAGTTCAGACTCATCTTTTCGGATAATTTGTTCTTTTTTTTGCAATTTTTTCGATTTTTTGCTTTATGTTACTCGTTGTGGGCAACTGAAATCGCGACACAGAGCGTTCGTCATCAGCGTGCCGTGATTCTGATTATGGGACCCACAATCTCTGTATTATAGGTCCCCGAATCACGGTGGGCCACGAAATCGACACTCTATTGTCGTTTTTGACCTCGGATAGTGGGACCCACAATCTCTGCATTATAGGTCTCCGAAACACAGCGGGCCAGGAAACCGACACTCTATTATCTTTTTTGACCTCGGATAGTGCACACATCAGGCTAGCCCTGTTGTTCACGTCATCTAGCTCTGAGAGAGCTTTGCATGAACATGATGTGCGCCCCGTAACGCCAATTGGTTCGAAAGTCACGCGCCTTTGAAGTTAAGAGTCCCCCACCGCCCGCAGTGCAAGCATCTATAAAAAAATATTGTGAAGAGACTCTAATGGGTGCGATCATACCAGCACTAATGCACTGAATCCCATCAGAACTACGAAGTTAAACGTGCTTGGACGAGAGTAGTACAAGGATGGGTGACCCTGAGAAGTCCTCGTGTTGCACCCCTTATGTAGTTCAGACTCATATTTTCGGATAATTTGTTCTTGTTTTTTGCAATTTCTTTTCGGATAATTTGTTCTTGGTTTTTGCAATTTTTTTGATTTTTTGCTTTATGTTACTTGTTGTTAGCAACTGAAATCACGACACAGAGCTTTCATCATCAGCGTGCCGTGAATCTGAGTGTGGGATCCACAATCTCTGCATTAGATGTCGGCGAAACACAACGGGCCACGAAACCGGCACTCTACGGTCTTTTTTGACCTCGTATAGTGCACACAACGGGCTGGCCCGATTGTTCACGTCGTTTGGCTCTGAGAGAGCTTTGCAAGAACATGCTGTGCGCCCCGTAACTCCAATCGGTTCGAAAGTTACGCGCGTTTGAAGCTCAGAGTCCCCCACCGCCCTCTGTGCCAGCAGCTATAACAAAATATTGTGAAGGGACTCTAACGGGTGCGATCATACCAGCACTAATGCACCGTATCCTATCAGAACTACGAATTTAAGCGTGCTTGGGCGAGAGTAGTACTAGGATTGGTGACCCCCTGGGAAGTCCTCGTGTTGCACCCCTTTTGTAGTTCAAACTCATCTTTTCGGATAATTTGTTCTTTTTTTTGCAATTTTTACGATTTTTTGCTTTATGTTACTCGTTGTGAGCAACTGAAATGGCGACACAGAGCTTTCGCTGTCAGCGTGCCGTGATTCTGAGTGTGGGACCCACAATCTCTGCCTTAGAGGTCGCCGAAAAACGGCGGGCCACGAAACCGGCACTCTACGGTCTTTTTTGACCTCGGATAGTGCAAACATCAAGCTAGCCCTATTATTCACATCGTCTGGCTCTCAGAGAGTTTCGCCTGAACATGATATGCGCCTCGTAACGCCAATCGGTTCGAAAGTCATGCGTGTTTGAAGTTAATAGTCCCCCAATACCCGCTCTGCCAGCATCTACAACAAAATATTGTGAAGAGACTCTAACAGGTGCGATCCTACCAGCACTAATCCACCAGATCCCATCAAAACTATGAAGTTAATCGTGCTTGAGCGAGAGTTGTACTAGGATGGGTGACCCCCTGGGATGTCCCTCGTGTTGCACCCCTTTTGTAGTTCAGACTCATCTTTTCGGATAATTTCTTCTTTTTTTTGCAATTTTTTCGATTTTTTGCTTTATGTTACTCGTTGTAAGCAACTGAAATCGTGACACAGAGCTTTCGTCATCAGCGTGCCGTGATTCTGAGTGTGGGACCCACAATCTCTGCGTTATAGGTCCCCGAAACACGGTGGGCCATGAAACCGGCACTCTATTGTCTTTTTTGACCTCGGATAGTGCACACATCGGGCTAGCCCTGTTGTTCACGTCGTCTGGTTCTGAGAGAGCTTCGCGTGAACATGATGTGCACCCCGTAACGCCAATCAGTTCGAAAGTCACGCGCCTTTGAAGTTAAGAGTCCCCCACCGCCCGCTGTGCAAGCATCTATAAAAAAATATTGTGAAGAGACTCTAACGGGTGCGATCATACCAGCACTAATGCACTGGATACCATCAGAACTACGAAGTTAAACGTGCTTGGACGAGAGTAGTACTAGGATGGGTGACCCCTTGGGAAGTCATCTTTTCGGATAATTTGTTCTTGTTTTTTGCAATTTCTTTTCGGATAATTTTTTCTTCATTTTTGCAATTTTTTTTGATTTTTTGCTTTATGTTACTCGTTGTTAGAAACTGAAATCGCGACATAGAGCTTTCATCATCAGCGTGCCATGATTCTGAGTGTGGGACCCACAATCTCTGCATTAGATTTCGGCGAAACACAGCGGGCCACGAAACCGGCACTCTACGGTCATTTTTACCTCCGATAGTGCACACAACAGGCTGGCCCGATTGTTCACGTCGTCTGGCTCTGAGAGAGCTTCGCAAGAACATTCTGTGCGCCCCGTAACTCCAATCGTTTCGAAAGTTACGTGCGTTTGAAGCTTAGAGTCCCCCACCGCCCTCTGTGTCAACAGCGATAACAAAATATTGTGAAGGCACTCTAACGGGTGCGATCATACCAGCACGAATGCACCGGATCCCATCAGAACTACGAATTTTAACGTGCTTGGGCGAGAGTAGTACTAGGATTGGTGACCCCCTGGGAAGTCCTCGTGTTGCACCCCTTTTGTAGTTCAGACTCATCTTTTCGGATAATTTGTTCTTTTTTTTGCAATTTTTTTGATTTTTTGCTTTATGTTACTCGTTGTGAGCAACTGAAATCGCGACACAGAGCTTTCATCATCAGCGTGCCGTGATTCTGAGTGTGGGACCCACAATCTCTGCATTACAGGTCCCCGAAACACAGCGGGCCACGAAACCGGCACTCAATTGTCTTTTTTGACCTCGGATAGTGGGACCCATAATCTCTACATTATAGGTCCCCGAAACACTGTGGGCCACGAAACCGGCACTCTATTGTCTTTTTTGACCTCGGATAGTGCACACATCGGGCTAGCCCTGTTGTTCACGTCGTCTGGCTCTGAGAGAGCTTCGTGTGAACATGATGTGCGCCCCGTAACGCCAATCGGTTCGAAAGTCACGCGCCTTTGAAGTTAAGAGTCCCCCACCGCCCGCTGTGCAAGCATCTATAAAAAAATATTGTGAGGAGACTCTAATGGGTGCGATCATACCAGCACTAATGCACTGAATCCCATCAGAACTACGAAGTTAAACGTGCTTGGATGAGAGTAGTACTAGGATGGGTGACCCCTTGGGAAGTCCTCATGTTGCACACCTTTTGTAGTTCAGACTCATCTTTTTGGATAATTTGTTCTTGTTTCTTGCAATTTCTTTTCGGATAATTTGTTCTTGGTTTTTGTAATTTTTTTGATTTTTTGCTTTATTTTACTCATTGTGAGCAACTGAAATCGCGACACAGAGCTTTCGTTATCAGCGTGCCGTGATTCTGAGTGTGGGACCCGCAATCTCTGCCTTAGAGGTCGCCGAAACACGGCGGGCCATGAAATCGGTACTCTACGGTCTTTTTGACCTCGGATAGTGCACACAACCGGCTAGCCCATATGCTCACGCCGTCTGGCTCTAAGAGAGCTTCGCGTGAGCATGCTGTGCGCCTCATAACTCCAATCGGTTTGAAAGTTATGCGCGTTTGAAGTTCAGAGTCCACCACCGCTCGCTGTGCCGGCAGCTATAATAAAATATTGTGAAGAGACTCTAATGGGTGCGATCATACCAGCACTAATGCACCAGATCCCATCAGAACTACGAAGTTAAACGTTCTTAGGCGAGAGTAGTACTAGGATAGGTGACCCATTGGGAAGTCCTTGTGTTGCACACTTTTGTAGTTCAGTCTAATCTTTTCGGATAATTTGTTCTTCTTTTTTGCAA
Source organism: Perilla frutescens (assembly GCA_026008535.1). Lineage (NCBI taxonomy): Eukaryota > Viridiplantae > Streptophyta > Magnoliopsida > Lamiales > Lamiaceae > Perilla > Perilla frutescens. Next base: position 40,563,268 of record BRKX01000019.1, read on the forward strand.
TTTCTTTTCGGATAATTTGTTCTTTTTTTTGTAATTTTTTTGATTTTTTGCTTTATGTTACTCGTTGTGAGCAACTGAAAACCCGACACAGAGCTTTCATCATCTACGTGCCGTGATTCTGATTGTGGGACCCACAATCTCTGCATTAGATGTCGGCGAAACACGGCGGGCCATGAAACCGGCACTCTACCGTCTTTTTTGACCTCGGATAGTGCACACAACGGGCTAGCCCGATTGTTCATGTCGTCTGGCTCTGAGAGAGCTTCTCGAGAACATGTTGTGCGCCCCGTAACTCCAATCTGTTCGAAAGTTACGCGCGTTTGAAGCTCAGAGTCCCCCACCGCCCTCTGTACCAACAGCTATAACAAAATATTATGAAGAGACTCTAACGGGTGCGATCATACCAGCACTAACGCACCGGATCCCATCAGAACTCCGAATTTAAGCGTGCTTGGGCGAGTGTTATACTAGGATTGGTGACCCCATGGGAAGTTCTCGCGTTGTACCCCTTTTGTAGCTCAGACTTATCTTTTTGGATAATTTGTTCTTTTTTTGCAATTTTTTGATTTTTTGCTTTATGTTACTCGTTGTGAGCAACTGAAATCGCGACACAGATCTTTCGTCTTCAGGGTTCCGTGATTTTGAGTGTGGGACCCACAATCTCTGCATTAGATGTCGCCGAAACACTGCGGGCCATGAAATTGGCACTCTATGGTCTTTTTTGACCTCGAATAGTGCACACATCGGGCTAGCCTGTTGTTCATGTCGTCTGTCTCTGAGAGAGCTTCGCGTGAACATGCTGTGCGCCCCACAACTCCAATCGGTTCGAAAGTCACGCGCGTTTGAAGTAAAGAGTCCCCCACCGCTTGCTGTGCCAGCATATATAACAAAATATTATTAAGAGACTCTAACGGGTGCGATCATATTGGTACTAATGCACCGGATCCCATTAGAACTCTGAAGTTAAGCGTGCTTGAGCGAGTGTAGTACTAGCATGGGTGACCCCCTGGGAAGTCCTCGTGTTGCACCCCTTTTTTAGTTCACACTCATCATTTCGGATAATTTTGTTCTTTTTTTTTTGCAATTTTTTCAATTTTTTACCTTATGTTACTCATTGTGAGCAACTGAAATCACGACACAGAGCTTTTGTCATCAGCGTGCCGTGATTCGGAGTGTGGGACCCACAATCTCTGCTTTAGAGGTCGCCGAAACACGGCGGGCCACGAAACGGGCACTCTACGGTCTTTTTTGACCTCGGATAGTGCATACAACAGGCTAGCCCATTTTTTTACGTCGTCTGGCTCTGAGAGAGCTTCGCGTGAGCATGCTGTGCGTCCCGTAACTCCAATCAGTTCGAAAGTTACGCGTGTTTGAAGTTCAGAGTCCCCCACTGCCCGCTGTGCCGGCAACTATAATAAAATATTGTGAATAGACTCTAACGGGTGCGATCATACCAACACTAATGCACCGGATCCCATCAGAACTACGAAGTTAAACGTGCTTGGGCAAGAGTAGTACTAGGATGGGTGACCCCTTGGGAAGTCCTCGTGTTGCACACCTTTTGTAATTCAGACTTATCTTTTCGGATAATTTTTTCTTGTTTTTTGCAATTTTTTCAATTTTTTGCTTTATGTTACTCGTTGTGAGCAACTGAAATCGCAACACAGAGCTTTCGTCATCAGTGTTCCGTGATTCTGAGTGTGGGACCCATAATCTCTGCATTAGATGTCGGCGAAACACGGCGGGCCACGAAACCGGCACTCTGCGTTCTTTTTTGACCTCAGATAGTGCACACATCGGGATAGCCTTGTTGTTCACGTCGTCTGTCTTTGTGAGAGCTTCGCGTGAACATGCTGTGCGCCCCGTAACGCCAATCGGTTCGAAAGTCACGCGCGTTTCAAGTTAAGAGTCCCCCACCGCCTGCTGTGCCAGCATCTATAACAAAATATTTTGAAGAGATTCTAACAGTTGCGATCATACCAGCACTAATGCACCGGATCCCATCCGAACTCTGAAGTTAAGCGTGCTTGAGGGAGAGTATTACTAGGATGGGCGACCACCTGGGAAGTCCCTCGTGTTTCACCCCTTTTGTAGTTCAGACTCATCTTTTCGGATAATTTGTTCTTTTTTTTCTGTAATTTTTTCGATTTTTTACTGTATGTTACTCGTTGTGAGCAACTGAAATCGCGATACAGAGCTTTCGCCATCAGCGTGCCATGATTCTGAGTGTGGGACCCACAATCTTTGCATTAGAGGTCGCCGAAACACGGCGGGCCACGAAACCAGCACTCTACGGTCTTTTTTGACCTCTGATAGTGCACACAACGGGCTAGCTGTTGTTCACGTCGTCTGGCTCTGAGAGTGCTTTGCGTGAGCATGCTGTGCGCCCCGTAACTCCAATCGGTTCGAAAGTTACACGCGTTTGAAGTTCAGAGTCCCCCACCGCCCGCTGTGCCGGCAGCTATAACAAAATATTGTGAAGAGACTCTAACGGGTGCGATCATACCAGCACTAATGCACCAAAACCCATTAGAAATACGAAGTTAAACGTGCTTGGGCAAGAGTAGTGCTAGGATTGGTGACCCCCTAGGAAGTCCTCGTGTTGCACCCCTTTTGTAGTTTAAACTCATCTTTTCGGATAATTTGTTCTTGTTTTTTGCAATTTTTTCAATTTTTTGCTTTATGTTACTCGTTGTGAGCAACTGAAATCGTGACACAGACCTTTTGTCATCAGCGTGCCATGATTCTGAGTGTGGGACCCATAATCTCTGCATTAGATGTCGGTAAAACACGGCGGGCCACGTAACCGGCACTCTACGGTCTTTTTTAACCTCGGATAGTGCACACAACGGGCTAGCCTGATTGTTCACGTTGTCTGGCTCTAAGAGAGCTTCGTGAGAACATGTTGTGCGCCCCGTAAATCCAATCCGTTCGAAAGTTATACGCGTTTGAAGCTCAGAGTCCCCCACCGCCCTCTGTGCCAGCAGCTATAACAAAATATTGTGAAGAAACTCTAACGGGGGCAATCATACCAGCACTAATGCACCGGATCCCATCAGAACTCCGAATTTAAGCGTGCTTGAGCGAGAGTAGTACTAGGATTGGTGACCCTCTGGGAAGTCCCTCGTGTTGCACCCCTTTTGTAGTTCAGACTCATCTTTTCGGACAATTTGTTCTTTTTTTTTTGCAATTTTTTCAACTTTTTACTTTATGTTACACATTGTGAGCAACTGAAATCTCGACACAGAGCTTTCGTCATCAGCGTGCCGTAATTCTCAGTGTTGGACCCACAATACAGTCTTTTTTGACCTCAGATAGTGCACACAACGGGCTAGCCTGATTGTTCACGTCGTCTGGCTCTAAGAGAGCTTCGCGAAAACATACTGTGCAGCCCGTAACTCTAATCGGTTCGAAAGTTACGCGCGTTTGAAGCTCAGAGTCCCCCACCACCCTCTAATGGGTGCGATCGTACCAGCACTAATGCACCAGATCCCATCAGAACTACGAAGATAAACGTACTTGGGCGAGAGTAGTACTAGGATGGGTGACCCCTTGGGAAGTCCTCATGTTGCACCCCTTTTGTAGTTCAGACTCATCTTTTCGGATAATTTGTTCTTGTTTTTTACAATTTCTTTTCGGATAATTTGTTCTTGTTTTTTCCAATTTTTTTGATTTTTTGCTTTATGTTACTCGTTGTGATCAACTGAAATCGCGACACAGAGCTTTCGTCATCATCGTGCCGTGATTCTGAGTGTGGGACCCACAATCTCTGCATTAGATGTCGGCGAAACACGGCGGGCCATGAAACCGACACTCTACGGTCTTTTTTGACCTCAGATAGTGCACACAATGGGCTAGCCCGATTGTTCATGTCGTCTAGCTCTGAGAGAGCTTCGCGAGAACATGTTGTGCGCCACGTAACTCCAATCGGTTCGAAAGTTACGCGCGTTGAAGCTCAGAATCCCCCACCCCCTCTGTGCCAACAGCTATAACAAAATATTGTGAAGGGACTCAAATGGGTGCGATCATACCAGCACTAATGCACCGGATCCCATCACAACTCCGAATTTAAGCATGCTTGGGCGAGAGTAGAACTAGGATTGGTGACCCCCTGGTAAGTTCTCGTGTTGCACCCCTTTTGTAGTTCAGACTCATCTTTTCGGATAATTTATTCTTTTTTTTTGCAATTCTTTTGATTTTTTGCTTTCTGTTACTTGTTGTGAGCAACTGAAATCGCGACACAGAGCTTTCCTCATTAGCGTGCCGTGATTCTGAGTGTGGGACCCACAATCTCTGCATTAGAGGTCACTGAAACACGGGGGGCCACGAAACCGGCACTCTACCGTCTTTTTTGATCTCGGATAGTGCACACATCGGGCTAGCCTTGTTGTTCACGTCATCTGGCTCTGAGAGAGCTTCGCGTGAACATGTTGTGCGCCCCATAACGCCAATCGGTTCGAAAGTCATGCGCGTTTGAAGTTAAGACTCCCCCACCGCCCGCTGTGCCAGTATCTATAACAAATTATTGTGAAGAGACTCTAACGGGTGCGATCATACCAGCAATAATGCACCGGATCCCATCCGAACTCTGAAGTTAAGTGTGCTTGAGCGAGAGTAGTACTAGGATGGGCGACCCCCTGGGAAGTCCTCGTGTTGCACCCCTTTTGTAGTTCAGACTCATCATTTCGGATAATTTAGTCTTGTTTTTTGCAATTTCTTCAAATTTTTGCTTTACAGAGCTTTCGTCATCAGCGTGCCGTGATTCTGAGTGTGGGACCCATGATCTCTGCATTTGATGTCGGCAAAACACGGCGGGCCACGAAACCGGCACTCTACGGTCTTTTTTAACCTCGGATAGTGCACACAACTGGCTAGCCTGATTGTTCACGTCATCTGGCTCTGAGAGAGCTTTGCGAGAACATGTTGTGCGCCCTGTAACTCCAATCGGTTCGAAAGTTACACGCGTTTGAAACTCAGAGTCCCCCACCGCCCTCTGTGCCAGCAGCTATAACAAAATATTGTGAAGAGACTCTAACGGGTGCGATCATACCAGCACTAATGCACCGGATCCCATCAGAACTACGAATTAAGCGTGCTTGAGCAAAGAGTAGTACTAGGATGGGCGACCACCTGGGAAGTCCCTCGTGTTGCACCCCTTTTGTAGTTCAGACTCATCTTTTCGGATAATTTGTTCTTTTTTTTTACAATTTTTTCGATTTTTTAATTTATGTTACTCTTTGTGAGCAACTGAAATCGCGACACAGAGCTTTCTTCATCAACGTGCCGTGATTCTGAGTGTAGGACCCACAATCTCTGCATTAGAGGTCGCCGAAACACGGCGGGCCACGAAACCGACACTCTACGGTCTTTTTTGACCTCGGATAGTGCACACATCGGGCTAGCCCATTTTTTCACGTCTTGTGAACATGATGTGCGCCCCGTAACTCCAATCGGTTCGAAAGTCACGCGCGTTTGAAGTTAAGAGTCCACCACCGCCCGCTGTGCCAGCATCTATAATAAAATATTGTGAAGAGACTCTAATGGGTACGATCATACCAGCACTAATGCACCGGATCCCATCAGAACTATGAAGTTAAATGTGCTTGGGCGAGAGTAGTACTAGGATGGGTGACCCCTTGGGAAGACCTCGTGGTTCACCCCTTTTGTAGTTCAGACTCATCTTTTCGGATAATTTGTTCTTGTTTTTTGCAATTTCTTTTCGGATAATTTGTTCTTGTTTTTTGCAATTTTTTCTATTTTTTGCGTTATGTTACTCGTTGTGAGCAACTAAAATCACGACACAGAGCTTTCATCATCCACGTGTCGTGATTCTGAGTGTGGGACCCAGAATCTCTGCATTAGATGTCGGGGAAACACGGCGGGCCACGAAACCGGCACTCTACGGTCTTTTTTGACCTCTGATAGTGCACACAATGGGCTAGCCCATTTGTTTACATCGTCTGGCTCTAAGAGAGCTTCGCTAGAACATACTGTGCGCCCCGTAACTCCAATCGGTTCAAAAGTTACACGCGTTTGAAGCAAAGAGTCCCCCACCGCACTCTATGCCAGCAGCTATAACAAAATATTGTGAAGAAACTCTAACGGGTGCAATCATACCAACACTAATGTACCGGATCCCATCACAACTCCGAATTTAAGCGTGCTTGGGCAAGAGTAGTTCTAGGATAGGCGACCCCCTGAGAAGTCCTCGTGTTGCATCCCTTTTGTTGTTCAGACTCATCTTTTCGGATAATTTGTTCTTGTTTTTTGCAATTTTTTCTATTTTTTGCTTTATGTTACTCATTGTGAACAACTGAAATCGCGACACAGAGCTTTCATCATCCGCGTGCCGTGATTCTGAGTGTGGGACCCACAATCTCTGCATTAGATGTCGGCGAAACACGGCGGGGCATGAAACCGGCACTCTATGGTCTTTATTTGACCTAGGATAGTGCACACAACGGGCTAGCCCAATTGTTCACATCGTCTGGCTCTGAGAGAGCTTCGCGAGAACATGCTGTGCGCCCCGTAACTCCAATCGGTTCGAAAGTGACGCGCGTTTGAAGCTCAGAGTCCCCCACCGCCCTCTGTGCCAACAGCTATAACAAAATATTGTGAAGAGACTCTAACGGGTGCCATCATACCAGCACTAATGCACCGGATCCCATCAGAACTCCGAATTTAAGCGTGCTTGGGCGAGAGTAGTACTAGGATTGCTGACCCCCTGGAAAGTCCTCGTGTTGCACCCCTTTTGTAGTTCAGACTCATCTTTTTGGATAATTTGTTCTTTTTTTTACAATTTTTTTGATTTTTTACTTTATGTTACTCGTTGTGAGCAACTGAAATCGCGACACAGAGCTTTCGTCATCAGCGTGCCGTGATTCTGAGTGTGGGACCCACAATCTCTGCATTAGAGATCGCCGAAACACGGCGGGCCACGAACACGACACTCTACGGTCTTTTTTAACCTCAGATAGTGCACACATTGGGCTAGCCCTGTTGTTCACGTCGTCTGGCTCTAAGAGATCTTCGCGTGAACATGCTGTGCGGCCCGTAACGCCAATCGGTTCGAAAGACACGCGTGTTTGAAGTTAAGAGTCCCCCACCGCCCGCTGTGCCAGCATCTATAACAAAATATTGTGAAGAGACTCTAACGGGTGCGATCATACCAGCATTAATGCACTGGATCCTATCAGATCTCTGAAGTTAAGCGTGCTTGAGCGAGAGTAGTACTATAATGGGTGACCCTTGGGAAGTCTGGTGCGTCATTTTTCACCAAAAATAAATGTCCCGACAATCAGTCGGTAAGCCCTTACTGCAGAGTACAGCGGCGAGTAGGATCGTCTCCCAAAGGACTGGCGAGAATCACTCCTTATTTGCAATCTGTGTATCCAAACTTCAAACGGTGATTTTGAGATTTTTAAACTGAATTTAACGAAAGTAATAATTAAATTAAATAAACAAATACACAGAGAACGGATTCTAACAATTATTAAAGAGGTATCCCGGATTCCAACTAACTCAACTCTAGCTCAATTAATCGATCCTTGATGCAAAAATTAATTTAATCAACTTATGCAAACCAGTTATAGTCGCCGAAGACACTTACTGACACGACCTAATTTCTCCATTACTTCTCGATAACCAGGAAGACACTTCACCAATTATTTCCCTAATCGACTGACAACCGTAAGAGACACTCTATAGGTTTAATGAGCCGACAACATTTAATTCTAGAGAAACCCGATTCAAATCTAACTGACTCTGACACAGGATGATTGAGACTCGACTGTTATTCCCCTGGCTCTGAAGAACCGTTTTACCACTAATTAAACTTAAACCACAATTACGGATGACCGGTTTAATTGGCTGCTAATTAATTCTGGATTACTAAATATTTGCAACTACCTAGCAAAACCAAAACAATTAAACGACACGAAAATTAAGAATAAGAGATACATGTGATCGATTAAATGATAAAGCAGTTAGATCTCACGATTTAGTCAGCTAGAGCTTCGTTAAGTTGTCACCCGAGATATGATTGAACTTAGCTGGAACTCATAATTAAACTTGATCGCATAGAATTATTGAAAGCTTGAACACGATGAAGTAGAAAAGAAAGAAATATGAAACTGAATAAAATCACGTCTCTGGTCTCGCGTGTGTTCTGGATTCTGAATTGTTCGATTCTAATTAAAAGAGATCCTAATATATCTAATATCCATAAAAGAGTTTGTCTTAACAAGGAAGCAAAAATCTAGATATATCTAAACAAGGTAAGTTGACCAAAAAGACTCCTTAGGGTTGTGGACTTCTTTGTAGCCGCCTCCAAGTAATTCCCGAGCTGTAATTCACGTCTGGGCCCACTGGAAATCTCAAAATGCATGGATCGGCCCAGTGCCAATCGTCAAAGCCCACGAACTGCGTCCATAATTTGTTAGCTCCTGCAGTATGCCCTTACTGACTGCGACTTCAAATCTCTTCACATCAAAATGCGCAGCTTTAGTCTAGAATCTCGACTCTTTCTTCACTATGAGGCTAGCTACCTGCATTCAACTCAAAAGACACTTCTTCCCACAAAATAGAGCAATAGAGTAATTACATAGCAATAATAGACATGAAATAGATCCCCAAAACCTAGGAAAATATGGTCCAATCAAAGTCCTTCGTGTTGCACCCCTTTTGAAGTTCAGACTCATCTTTTCGGATAATTTGTTCTTTTTTTTTGCAATTTTTTCGATTTTTTACTTTTTATTACTCGTTGTGAGTAACTGAAATCGCGACACAGAGCTTTCATCATCAGCGTGCCGTGATTCTGAGTGTGGGACCCACAATCTCTGCATTAGAGGTCGCCGAAACACGGCGAGCCACGAAATCGGCACTCTACGGTCTTTTTTGACCTCGGATAGTGCACACAACGGGCTAGCCCAATTATTCACGTCGTCTGGCTCTGAGAGAGCTTCCCAAGAACATGTTGTGCGCCCCGTAACTCCAATCGGTTCGAAAGTTACGCGGGTTTGAAGCTCAGAGTCCCCCACCGCCCTCTGTGCCAGCAGCTATAACAAAATATTGTGAAGAGACTCTAACGGGTGCCATCATACCAGCACTAATGCATCGGATCCCATCAGAACTCCGAATTTAAGCGTGCTTGCGTGAGAGTAGTACTAGGATTGGTGACCCCCTGGGAAGTCCTCGTGTTGCACCCCTTTTGTAGTTCAGACTCATCTTTTCGGATAATATGCTCTTTTTTTTTTGCAATTTTTTGATTTTTTACTTTATGTTACTCGTTGTGAGCAACTGAAATCGCGACACAGAGCTTTCGTCATCAGCGTGCCGTGATTCTGAGTGTGGGACCCACAATCTCTGCATTAGAGGTCGCCGAAACACGGCGGGCTACGAAACCGGCACTCTACGGTCTTTTTTAACCTCGGATAGTGCACACAGCGAGCTAGCCCTATTGTTCACGTCGTGTGGATCTGAGAGAACTTCGCGTGAGCATGCTGTGCGTCCCGTAACTCCAATCGGTTCGAAAGTTACGCACGTTTGAAGCTCAGAGTCCCCCACCCCCCTCTGTGCCAGCAACTATAACAAAATATTGTGAAAAGACTCTAACGGGTGCGATCATACCAGCACTAATGCACCGGATCCCATCAGAACTCCGAATTTAAGCGTGCTTGGGCGAGAGTAGTACTAGGATTGGTGACTTCCTGGGAAGTCCTCGTGTTGCACCCCTTTGGTAGTTCAGACTCATCTTTTCGGATACTTTGTTCTTTTTTGTTCAATTTTTTCAATTTTTTGCTTTATGTTACTCATTGTGAGCAACTGAAATCGCGGCACAGAGCTTTCATCATCAGCGTGCCGTGATTCTGATTGTGGGACCCACAATCTATGCATTAGAGGTCGCCGAAACACGGCGGGCAACGAAACCGGCACTTTACGGTCTTTTTTGACCTTGGATAGTGCACACATCGGGCTAGCCCTGTTGTTCACGTTGTTTGGTTCTGAGAGAGCTTCGCGTGAACATGATGTGGGCCCCGTAACACCAATCAGTTCGAAAGTCACGCGCGTTTGATGTTAAGAGTCCCCCACCACCTGCTGTGCCCGCATCTATAACACAATATTGTGAAGAGACTCTAACATGTGCGATCCTACCAGCACTAATGCACCGGATCCCTTCAGAACTCTGAAGTTAAGCGTGCTTGAGCGAGAGTAGTACTAGGATGGGCGACCCCTTGGGAAGTCCTCGTTGTTGCATCCCTTTTGTAGTTCACACTCATCTTTTCGAATAATTTGTTCTTTTTTTTTTGCAATTTTTTCAATTTTTTACTTTATGTTACTTATTGTGAGTAACTGAAATCGCGACACAGAGCTTTCGTCATTAGCGTGCCGTGATTCTGAGTGTTGGACCCACAATCTCTGCCTTAGAGGTTGCCGAAACACGGCGGACCACGAAACCGGCACTCTACGGTCTTTTTTGACCTCGGATAGTGCACACGACGGGCTAGCCCATTTGTTCACGTCGTCTGGCTCCGAGAGAGCTTCACGTGAGCATGCTGTGCGCCTCGTAACTCCAATCGGTTCGAAAGTTACGCGCGTTTGAAGTTCAGAGTCCACTACCGCCCGCTGTGCCGGCAGCTATAATAAAATATTGTGAAGAGACTCTAATAGGTGCGATCATACCATCACTAATGCACCGTATCCCATCAGAACTATGAAGTTAAACATGCTTGGGCGAGAGTAGTACTAGGATGGGTGACCCCTTGGGAAGTCCTCGTGTTGCACCCCTTTAGTAGTTCAGACTCATCATTTCGGATAATTTGGTCTTGTTTTTTGCAATTTCTTTAATTTTTTGCTTTATGTTACTCGTTGTGAGCAACTGAAATCGCGACACAGAGCTTTCGTTATCAGCGTGCCATGATTATGAGTGTGGGACCCATAATCTCTGCATTAGATGTCGGCGAAACACGGCGGGCCACGAAACCGGCACTATACGGTCTATTTTAACCTCGGATAGTGCACACAACGGGCTAGCCTGATTATTCACATCGTCTGGCTCTAAGAGAGCTTCCCGAGAACATGCTGTGCGCCCCGTAACTCCAATCGATTCGAAAGTTACACGCGTTTGAAGCTTAGAGTCCCCCACCGCCCTCTGTGCCAGCAGCTACAACAAAATATTGTGAATAGACTCTAACGGGTGCGATCATACCAGCACTAATGCACCGGATCCCATCAGAACTCCGAATTTAAGCGTGCTTGAGCGAGAGTAGTACTAGGATTGGTGACCCCCTGGGAAGTCCTCGTGTTGCACTTCTTTTGTAGTTCAGACTCATCTTTTCGGATAATTTGTTCTTTTTTTCACAATTTTTTCGAGTTTTTGCTTTATGTTACTCGTTGTGAGCAACTGAAATCGCGACACAGAGCTTTCGTCATCAGCGTGCCATGATTCTGAGTGTGGGACCCACAATCTCTACATTAGAGGTCCCCGAATGTCACGACCCCAAAATTAATATCTGTTTAATATGAAGTATGACTGGCACGACTCGATCCCAAAGAAGGATGGATCAAGGCGCGAACCGGAATTAATTAAGTAAAGGAATGAACTACTGTATTCTAGGAACGATATTTCCTGTGAACTCAAATTCTGGACTGATTTGAAGTACTCACAAGGGACAGAATAATAATTATAGTACTTAATTGATTATCGAGGTATTGGACTCGTCCAAAATCAAAAGCTGAAATATTATACTTGTTATATAGCTGAGTTGCGGAAGCAAAAGAAAGATATTCAAAATTACAAGACCATCTGAGCCTTGTACAAAAGGAACTCCACTCTAAGCACTTCTCCCTTCCACACCAGCTCAACCTGCACATTTAAAAACAAACATGCAGGGCTGAGTACAAGGGTACTCAGTGAACACATTGCCAAAAATATTTACTGAATTGAACATTGATTTTCTTGTCATGCATCTGAGTAAACACACAGGGGTTTTTTTTCTAAAAAGGCCCTATATTTTACTAAATCACTTTCTATTTTTGAGCACTCTTTTCTATTGTATGATCATCCATATCCCACTGAAAGTCGAGGAATAGCTCCGCTCAGTCTTTTACCTCGAACATTTAGCATCGTCGTTGTCTTAGTCAGGAATAGCTCCGCTCAGCCTTTCCCTCATCCTAATATCACCGACCTTAAGTGTACACTAACCTCGGTTAACACGCTAAGTTAGCACGAGGCCCGATCCATTTAAGAGTTAGAAAGCCCCTTGTGAGCTAACTAAAAACAGATAAGGATATCATACAAAACAAAATATTTTATGCATGACAATAACTTATTTGCATCGGAAATAAATAACTTTAGGTGAGTAAAAACTAAAATCATTATTTGGACTAAGAGTCCGTTGAAAAGAAAGCCCACCTTTCACCGAAGTTTTAACACTTGAACTGCAGCAAAAGTTCCTCCTCGTACTTTATCTTGCACTGGACAGCTCGCCTTCATAGAGTTAACATAAAACTGAGTACGTTGAACCAAATACGCTATTTGGACTCAACACGAAATGGAAGGCCTATTAGGGTCTAGTATCCGTTCTAAATTTTTCTTGTTTAAGGGTAAATCTTGACCCTAGTGCTTAAACATCTTAAGGCATACATCATCATCATTTAAGGTATCAAAAATACCTTAACATCATCACAACTAGATTCTAGGAATAAAGTCATCACCAAGTTTGTAGACAAAACAACGTTCTGCACAACTTCTATCTTTGAAAACATTTCTGTTTTGACTCGTTAAGATGCAGGGGATGAGCCATACACCGTTGGAAAGCCACGGAAGTCTAGTTTACGGATAAATTTACGGTGACTCAAGATAATAACTAACGAAAAAGTTATGACCGTTTTACTAGAAGGTGGCAGAACTGCCAGAATTTCTGAAAACAAACTCGTGACCTGACTTTGAAGATTTTTCACGATCGATTCAGGAAGATTTACGGACTGACCTATATACCATTAGAAAGCCACGAAAGTCTAGAATTTTTAAAAATTTACAGTGGCTTAAGATGATAACAAATGAAACGGATATACCCGTTTACTGAAAGGTGGTAGAACTGCCATGACTTCCTGAAAACAGAAACATGACTCAACTTTGCTGATTTTTCATAATTTACTCAGAACGAATCAGAGATTGAGACCTATACCATTGGAAAGACACTTAAGTCTAGTTTCCGGAAAAATTTACAGTGACTCTAGATGATAACTATCGGAAAAGTTATACCCGATTCACTAGAAGGTGGCAGAACTGCCATGAATTTCCGAAACAGAACATATGACCTGACTTTGCCAATTTTTCACAATCGACTCAGGAATAACTAGAGACTGAGACCTATACCATTGGAAAGCCACTTAAATCTAGTTTCCGGCAAAATTTACGGTGTCTCAATCCGACGTAAAACGAGGGAGTTATGCTCGTTTTACCGAAGGGTGGCAAATCTGCCGACCCGCTCGCGCGAAATACGCGAACTCAAGCCAAACTTCACAAGCTTTCTATATGTTCGAAATCATGCATTTTAACACATCAAAACTCATCTAAAACATGCCTTTAAGTACTATTGAACCCATAAACATCTAACATACTTTGAACACAAAAGACACAACAACATGCTTCATAATATCTCAAGAAATTTTGCAACATAAACCAACTCATTTCTACCATCTAACATGCTTCAAAACTTAAGGCATGATTTCCAATACAACATCAAACCTATATATATATATATATAACTTCATGGTTTTCAAAATACCTTTCAAAAAACAATGGAGAGAAGCTTTGGGAGGTTGAAGATGGTGGGATCAAGCTTTGATTATGGATGCAACTTCTACTCTCCTTCTCTCTTGCTTCAAAAATAATGGAGGTGAATGTTCTTGGTGCTCCCCCTCTAAAACTTTCCACAAGATGAAGATGGAATGAAGAAGAAGAAGAAGAAGAAGAAGAAGAAGAAGAAGAAGAAGAAGAAGAAGTTGATGTTTCCTCCTTCTCTCTCTCTCGAAATGTTGTAGCAAATGGAGAAGGAAGATGGATGCTTTGCCTTTTCTCTCTCTCAACTTGCTAAGCAAATGATTTGCAAATGAAAAGGGAAGTGAATGCTTTTGATTGATTTGGGGGGACAAGGAAAACGTGAGGGTGGCATGGGAGAGGTATGGCCTCCCATGCCTTGGGAGTTGACCAAGAAATATCCGGTTAAAATACCGGTTGTTCGACTATCGTGATATTTTCCGTCTCCGGAAAAATCCCGAACTTACCCGAGCTTGATGAAATAAATCACTTATTTTAAAATAATAATTTATTTGAAATTATGGATTTTCAAAATACCACTTCGAAATACTGGTTTTAATTTATCGACCATTAAAATATCCGAACTAGAGAATATCTAATTCTCTCAGATTTTAAATCACCCTGTTTAAGTTATCTGAATTTAAACACTAATGACTGGAGAATATCTGATTCTCCTAGTCCTAAAAATATTTATCGGAATATCTAATTCACGATAAACACATACCGCAAATTTAAAAGAATAGGAATTGAATTTATCTGAAATTATAATTCCGACTTTCCATAACTAAAAAGAGGATTAAACCCTAACTGAAATAATTAATTAACTTATGGAAATTAATTGATCTTGAATTCCATGGAACTTAACGGATACTTTCAACCCTAATCTGACTGGAAATTACTATACTAAATAGTAATTGCAACAGTTTACTGCAATTAAGCAGTAATTAATTTACGGGGTATTACACCGAAACACGGCGGGCCACGAAACCGGCACTCTACGGTCTTTTTTAATTTCGGAATCCTTCGTTCACCCACTTCATCCCAATAAAGTGGTGATCGACACTTTCGCCCATACAACGCTTCGTAAGGCGCCATATTAATGGTTGCTTGATAACTATTGTTATAGGCGAACTCAATCAACGCTAATATTTCCTCCCAGCTTTCACCCCTGTCTAGGATCACTGTTCTCAACATGTCCTCTAATGTTTGGATGGTCCTTTCGGACTGTCCATCTGTTTGTGGGTGAAACGCTGTACTGAAATTGAGTTGAGTTCCTAACTCCTTCTGTAAACTAGTCCAAAATCTTGAGGTAAACTTTGAATCTCTGTCCGATGTTATCGACACTGGAACACCATGAAGGCGTACAATCTCTCTAACATAAATCTGAGCTAGCTTATTTGATCTATCCGTAACGCGGATCGGAAGGAAATGGGCTGACTTTGTGAGCCTATCAATAATGACCCATATGGCCGTATTCTCTCGTCTTGACTTGGGTAGGCCTGTCACAAAATCCATCGCTATGTGTTCCCACTTCCACTCGGGAATCTCTAACGGTTGTAGCGCACCGTAAGGCCTTTGGTGCAATGCCTTAACTTGTTGACATGACAAGCATCGCTCAACATAGGAAGCTACGTCCCGTTTCATTTCTTCCCACCAGAATTTCTGCTTCAAATCCTGATACATTTTTGTACTTCCGGGGTGTGCTGTATATGGAGTATCATGAGCCTCGCTCATGATCTCATTTCTGAGCTCAACACACGGTGGAACACATATCCTATCTTCATAAAGGATAGCATTATCTGATGCTTCCTTGAAACTTTCTATTTTTCCTGATCTGATCTTCAAACGCATCTCTTCCATGGCTTGATCTTTTCTCTGTGCCTCAATTATCTTTTCCCGAAGATCTGGTACAGCTACTAATGTTGCAATACGACATACAATCATCTCAGGTGGGTAAACCACCTCTAGCTGTAAGCTTTCAAAATCCCTGATGAGTTTCTCCTCCTGAGTGAGGAGAAAACTCAACCTGCTTGTTTTACGACTCAAGGCATCCGCTACCACATTAGCCTTGTCTGGGTGGTAACTGATTCCACAGTCATAGTCCTTTACTAATTCCAGCCATCTGCGCTGTCTCATATTTAAATCCTTCTGCTCGAAAAAGTACTTCAGACTCTTGTGATCTGTGAAAATCTCACACCTAACTCCGTATAGGTGGTGTCTCCAGATTTTCAAGGCATGCACTATTGCTGCCAACTCTAAGTCATGCGTAGGATAATTCAATTCATGATTCTTAACTGTCTGGATGCATATGCTATGACTTTACCTTCTTGCATTAGGACATAGCCTAATCCATTCTTCGAAGCATCCGTGTAAATCACAAATTCTTTATCACTAACTGGAACGGCTAACACTGGAGCAATTGTTAATCTTTTCTTAAGCTCCTTAAAACTGGCTTCACATTCTTCTGTCCACTGGTACTTGATTCCCTTCCTTAACAATTGTGTCATTGGCCTCGCTATCTTGGAGAATCCTTCTATGAATCTCCTATAGTATCCAGCTAATCCCAAGAAACTTCTGATTTCATTAGGAGTAGTTGGAGACTTCCATTCTTGTACTGCCTCTACTTTAGAGGGGTCCACTTTGATTCCTTCTGCTGACACAATGTGCCCAAGGAACATTACTTCCTTCAGCCAAAATTCGCACTTACTGAATTTAGCGTAAAGCCTTTGTTTTCTTAGGGTTTCTAACACTGTCCTTAGATGTTCTGCATGATCTGATTCTTTCTTGGAATAGATGAGAATATCATCTATGAACACAAGGACAAACTTATCTAAGAATGGATGAAACACCCTATTCATGAGATCCATGAATACTGCTGGGGCATTTGTCAATCCGAATGGCATTACTGTAAACTCGTAATGACCATATCTGGTTCGGAAAGCTGTCTTCGGTATGTCTTCTGACTTGATCTTCAGCTGATGATATCCAGACCTTAGGTCAATCTTTGAGAATACACTTGCCCCCTTGAGCTGATCAAAAAAATCATCAATCCTTGGCAATGGATACTTGTTCTTCAATGTCAGCTTATTCAGCTCACGGTAATCTATGCACATCTTCAATGTGCCATCCTTATTTTTCACAAACAGGACTGGTGCTCCCCATGGTGACGCACTAGGTCGGATGAAACCTAGGTCTAATAACTCTTGAAGTTGAATCTTGAGTTCTTGCAACTCTTTTAGGGCCATCCTGTATGGAGCTTTTGAAATCGGAGCCGCTCCCGGTTCCAAATCTATTGCAAACTCGACTTGTCGGTTCGATGGCAATCATGGCAATTCTTCTAGAAAAATGTCTGGAAACTCTTGCACAACTGGAACATCTTCCATTATCCTCTCTATATCATCTATCTTGTTTAAATAAACCAGGAAAGCTTGATTTCCTCTCTAGATCATCTTCTTAGCCTGCAGTGCTGAAATCATTGGAGTGAACTTTCTCATTTCTATACCGTGAAAACTTGTTGGCTCTTCTCCTGGAACTTGGAATGATATCTTCCTTTCGCTGCATAGGATCGTGGCATGATTTTCTGACAACCAATCCATTCCTAGGATTACATCGGTATCCCACATCTGTAGCACACTAAGATTATCAGCCTTAATCCTAGTTGTTCCCAAGTCTATTTCTATGTTCGAGCAAACATGAGTCGTAGTCATGGTTCCGCCAGTTGGTGTTAGAATCTTTTTCTTATGACTAGCTCGTTTAGTTTTAAGCTCTAACTTATCACAGCATGCTGATGAAATAAAGGAGTGCGATGCTCCAGTATCACATAAAACAACTAAAGGCATGCCATGAAGTTTGCCCATACCTGCAAGATTACCTTTCTGCTTCCCTTTTCCGGAGAAACTGGGGTTCATTGCATAAGACCTGGGATTTCCTTGCTGCATCTGCCTCTGCTGTTGCTGCTGATACTATTGTTGCTGGGGTTGCTGACTTTGTTGCCCCGATGCCTGCAAGGCCTTAAGTTGTTGAGGGTTCCGTCTTTGTTGTGCCTTCGGGCAATTCCTTGCATAGTGACCCTCCTGGCCACAGTTATAGCAACCGGTGTTGCCGGCCTGACACATGCCCTGGTGGCGTTTATTGCACCTTAGGCATAGAGGAATGTTGGGTTGTGATGGCGTAGTTCTTCCCTGAGCAGGGGCACTCTGCTGGCCCTGCTGCCTGTTTCCCTGCCAAGGCTTCCTGTAGCCTTGGTTCCTGTTCTGGTTACCTCCATCATTCCACTTTCTCTTCCCCTGGAAGCTTTGTGATGGAGTCCTGGCTGGTGTTGGTGCTGAAGTAGGTATTGGAGCTGATACTGGGGCCTTTCTTTCTTCAGGCATTACTGCCTCGATGTCCAATGCCCTATTCAACGACTCGGAATAAGTTAGGTCTTCCCGACTTGACAAAGACATGGCAATCTCATGCCTCAGTCCTGATCTGAACTTAGATGCCATCTTTTCATCAGTATCTACCTGAAGAGGTGCATACCGTGACAACTCACAGAATACTCGTTCATACTCTGTGACGGACATCTTCCCTTATTTCAGAGTATGAAACTCTGCTTCCTTCTTGACTCTGAACGTCTTAGGAATGTATTTGTTATAGAATCCAGTTTTGAACTGATCCCACGTGTAAGCATCAAGCTGCTCCGGAGTCATGGTCCTCCTTCTAGACTCCCACCAGAAATCTGCAGATCTGGTTAACTGGAATGCTACACAGGAGAGTCGCTCCTAGTTATCACAGTGGAGGAAATTGAAAATCCACTCCATCACTCGGATCCACGCCTCAGCATCGGCCGGGGTTCCTGCTCCATCAAATGATGGAGGGTTCTGTCGCAGAAAAAGCTCCTCAATTATGCGCTGTGGAGGTGGGGGAGGTGTCTGCTCTCTTTGTTCCTCATGTTCTTCTTGCTGTTCTTCATCCACTCTTTCCTGTCTTCCTTGTCTTGGAGGTCTCCCTCTAGGCCTATTTTGTCTTACAGGATTCGCATTCGCATTTCTTCCTCGTGCTGCTCTGGGTGGTACCATTCTACAAATTATAATTTCAATTTATAATTAATAATTAGGCCACTGTCCACTGTTGTATAATAACTCATGCTTTAACTAATCCTTAACATATCTTGAGCATGCAAAACGCGTTGAAACTCTGAAGCATCATCAACAACCCTTCTAGTCTTATATATATATATATACATCAGGAAAATCACCTCCAACGAGGTCTTACAAGTACATTTCGTAATGCATGGGTTCTGCAAAAACCAGCCATACCTGGACGACAGAATGCTTACAAGCTACGCATTCATGTCTCAAAAGATGGGAATACCTAAGTCCCAAGAATGGTCCTCTAGGGAACACATTCAACTACCGAAATGTACATAACAAAATATATAGTCGTCCTGATACAAAATACACTATCATAGCTCAAAAGCTAAACTAGTCAGATGAGCTACTGGCCGACCGACCATCCTGAATCCTCTGAGGGTCATCTCCCTCCTCTGGCTGTGAATCCTCCGAGGGATCCTCCTCTGACTCCTCCCCAACTGCCAGTACTAGACGGCCTGCAGCTGCTGCACTTCCCTTCTCAGCTCTCTGGCAGCGCACCTCGTGCACAACCTCTATGGTCCTCTCCGGAGAACCCATCACTGTTTGGCGCTTCCTGGGAGGAAGCTCATCATCTGCATCTCTCGAGACTGCTCGCCTCACTCGCAAGGGTCCAGCCTCCTCATCATTCTTACATCCCTGATGTGGCAGGAGATCAGCATCCATCTGTGTTGCTGGCTCCAGAGGTGGTGCTACCTGTGCTGTGAAAACGGAAGGAACAAGACGATCATAAACTCCCCTAGGTGGCTCATCCCTGAGAAGATAGTCGTGCATCTGAGCATATGGGCCTAGAGGAGGTACACGCTGAGTAAGGTACTGATGCATGAGTAGAGCAATAAACTCAGGCAAATTCGCCATCAGCTCAAAAGTCTGAGAGTGCTGGCATATGTAATAGTATGAGGCCTCTGTCGCCCATCCACGCCACAACTATGGAAGCACTCTAAGCAGGCGATGAATACCCTCCACATCACTGAGCCTCGCATGCAACCATAGCTCATGGTAGCATGACAAGAACCCTGCTAGGGTCTCCTTGCTCTCTGGCTCACAAGTCCTGAACAAAAAGGTATACTGTGCTACGGATATCGGATGGGGTACACTTTTCCGTGTCGTACACCTCTGTCCCGCCATCTGAAATATAAAAGAGAATTCTCGTGAGAAACTCATTTATATAGGCACGCCTAAAAATACACATACAACCGTATTATGACTCTTTGAACTGATATACTAAACTAAAATGGTAATTCTAACCTCTCCCCAAAACTTAAAGGGACTAATAATTTCCACACTCAAAATCATACTGAAATGAGTTCTTGCTGATGAACTCTTTGACTCAGAACAATTCTAAGTCTATTTTTGAGGCGCTGACTCGAATATTCTTAACTCTTTTGAACATTCCCGACCAATTCTCGAAACATTTACTGGAAAATCCTGAACTCTTAAACTTTATTTCAAGGCGCTAACTTGAAATAGAAAACTTCTGGCTACTTTTCAAGTTTCTAACTTGAAAAACTATGAACATACTATTTGAGACGCTGACTCGAAAAGTAAAATATCTGAAGGATCTGGTTCAAGACGCTGACTGGAACTAAAATTTTCAAGATTCTATCTTGAAGGTTCCTGGACTGATTTATTTTGAGACGCTGACTCAAAATAAATTCGGCTCGAGGTTTCGAAACGCTAATTCACAAACCTTACTAAAATGAGGAATTGATACATCAGCTACTGGAACTGGAATCCCTGATCATCATGCCTCCTGAAACTGGATCTGATTCTGAAACTTGTCTTTTTCCTTCAAGTTCTTGAACTTGCAGAATTTCTTCATCAGGTTTCACTGACTGAGTTTTTACTTAAATGAAAGCCAACTTAAAGGGAACTAAGGCAATCTAGATTCCTCTAAATTCCTCTACGTTCTCTGAGGCTTAAATTCATGAAGCAACCTGACTTATCTAAAGTCCGATCGTGCAAAAGCCCGACTTTTCTAAAGTCTGACTAATTTAAATTTTGCAATTATCTAAACTGTACTGCTGCAATCTGGCAACCTCGGGTGCCTGCTTAACTGTTACATCGTGAGCTTTCCTCAATGAAATAAAAATAATTAAAACTCTTTTAAACATAAAAGGGCTTTCAAAAACTCTTTCTGATGCAAAACTTTTGCCAATATCTGATTGGTCTTAAAACTTTTGCCAATATCTGATTGGTCTTAAAACTTTTGCCAATATCTGATTGGTCTTACCATGCCATTATCTGAATGGTCTTACTGAAAATTTTTATAAAATCGCCACTTCTGGAAGGCCTGATCTGAATGATTTTATAAAAATTTTGCCAACATCTGGATGGCCTGATCTGAATACTTTTATAAAAATTTCACCATTATCTAAATGGCTTAATTGAAAATTTTATAACTTTGCTATTATCTGAATAGCCTGAACTGAAAGATTTTCAAAATCTCGCCATTATCTGAATGGCCTGAACTGAATACTGTAATTTTGAAAATCACATACCTTTCTTTCTTTGGTTGAGATTGATGTAAGGGAGTGCTGAGAGTTGTTAACTGATCACTGAGAGTTGTTAACTGATCACTGAACAATCTTAGACTTAATTGAAAGAACTTAGAGCTTAGAGCAAAACACGCGCTCTGATACCACTCTGTCACGACCCCAAAATTAATATCTGATTAATATGAAGTGTGACTGGCATGACTCGATCCCAAAGAAGGATGGATCAAGGCGCGAACCGGAATTAATTAAATAAAGGAATGAACTACTGTATTCCAGGAACGATATTTGCTGTGAACTCAAATTCTGGACTGATTTCAAGTACTCACAAGGGACAGAATAATAATTATATTACTTAATTGATTATCGAGGTATTGGACTCGTCCAAAATCAAAAGCTGAAATATTATACTTGTTATATAGCTGAGTTGCGGAAGCAAAAGAAAGATATTCAAAATTGCAAGACCATCTGAGCCTTGTACAAAAGGAACTCCATTCTCAGCACTTCTCCCTTCCACACCAGCTCAACCTGCACATTTAAAAAACAAACATGCAGGGCTGAGTACAAGGGTACTCAGTGAACACATTGCCAAAAATATTTACTGAATTGAACACTGATTTTCTTGTCATGCATCTGAGTAAACACACATGGGTTTTATCTAAAAAGGCCCTATGTTTTACTAAATCACTTTCTATTTTTGAGCGCACTTTTCTGTTGTATGATCATCCATATCCCACTGAAAGTTGAGGAATAGCTCCGCTCAGCCTTTTCCACGAACGTCGGGGAATAGCTCCGCTCAGCCTTTTCCCTCGAACATTTAGCATCATCGTTGTCTTAGTCAGGAATAGCTCCGCTCAGCCTTTCCCTCTTCCTAATATCACCGACCTTAAGTGTACACTAACCTCGGTTAACACGCTAAATTAGCACGAGGCCCGATCGATTTAAGAGTTAGAAAGCCCCTTGTGAGCTAACTAAAAACAGATAAGGATATCATACAAAACAAAATATTTTATGCATGACAATAACTTATTTGCATCAGAAATAAATAACTTTAGGTGAGTAAAAACTCAAATCATTATTTGGACTAAGAGTCCGTTGAAAACAAAGCCCACCTTTCACCGAAGTTTTAACACTTGAACTGCAGCAAAAGTTCCTCCTCGTACTTTATCTTGCACTGGACAGCTCGCCTTCACAGAGTTAACATAAAACTGAGTACGTTGAACCAAATACGCTATTTGGACTCAACACGAAATTGAAGGCCTATTAGGGTCTAGTATCCGTTCTAAATTTTTCTTGTTTAAGGGTAAATCTTGACCCTAGTACTTAAACATCTTAAGGCATACATCATCATCATTTAAGGTATCAAAAATACCTTAACATTATCACAACTACATTCTAGGAATAAAGTCATCACCAAGTTCGTAGACAAAACAACGTTTTGCACAACGTCTATCTTTGAAAACATTTCTGTTTTGACTCGTTAACATGCAGGGGATGACCCATACACCGTTGGAAAGCCACGGAAGTCTAGTTTACGAATAAATTTATGGTGACTCAAGATAATAACTAATGAAAAATTTATGACCGTTTTACTAGAAGGTGGCAGAACTGCCAGAATTTCTGAAAACAAACTCGTGACCTGACTTTGAAGATTTTTCACAATCGATTCAGGAAGATTTACGGACTGAGCTATATACCATTAGAAAGCCACGAAAGTCTAGAATTTTTAAAAATTTACAGTGGCTTAAGATGATAACAAATGAAACGGATATACCCGTTTACTGAAAGGTCGTAGAACTGCCATGACTTCCTGAAAACAGAAACATGACTCAACTTTGCTGATTTTTCATAATTTACTCATAATGAATTAGAGATTGAGGCCTATACCATTGGAAATACACTTAAGTCTAGTTTCCGGAAAAATTTACGGTGACTCTAGATCATCACTATCGGAAAAGTTATACCCGATTCACTAGATGGTGGCAGAACTGCCACGAATTTCCGAAACAGAACATATGACCTGACTTTGCCAATTTTTCACAATCGACTCAGGAAGAACTAGAGACTGAGACCTATACCATTGGAAAGCCACTTAAATCTAGTTTCCGGCAAAATTTACGGTATCTCAATCCGACATAAAACGAGGGAGTTATGCTCGTTTTACCGAAGGGTGGCAAATCTGCCGACCCGCTCGCGCGAAATACGCGAACTCAAGCCAAACTTCACAAGCTTTCTATATGTTCGGAATCATGCATTTTAACACATCAAAACTCATCTCAAACATGCCTTTAAGTATTATTGAACCCATAAACATCTAACATACTTTGAACACAAAAGACACAACAACATGCTTCATAATATCTCAAGAAATTTTGCAACATAAACCAACTCATTTCTACCATCTAACATGCTTCAAAACTTAAGGCATGATTTCCAATACAACATCAAACATATATATATATATATATAACTTCATGGTTTTCAAAATACCTTTCAAAAAACAATGGAGAGAAGCTT
The DNA here is from genome assembly GCA_026008535.1 of Perilla frutescens. Lineage (NCBI taxonomy): Eukaryota > Viridiplantae > Streptophyta > Magnoliopsida > Lamiales > Lamiaceae > Perilla > Perilla frutescens. Next base: position 40,587,234 of record BRKX01000019.1, read on the forward strand.
TGGGAGGTTGAAGATGGTGGGATCAAGCTTTGATTATGGATGCAACTTCTACTCTCCTTCTCTCTTGCTTCGAAAATAATGGAGGTGAATGTTCTTGGTGCTCCCTCTCTAAAACTTTTCACAAGATGAAGATGGAATGAAGAAGAAGAAGAAGAAGAAGTTGATGTTTCCTCCTTCTCTCACTCTTGAAATTATGTAGCAAATGGAGAAGGAAGATGGATGCTTTGCCTTGTCTCTCTCTCAACTTGTTAAGCAAATGATTTGCAAATGAAAAGGGAAGTGAATGCTTTTGATTGATTTGGGGGGGACAAGGAAAACGTGAGGGTGGCATGGGAGAGGTATGGCCTCCCATGCCTTGGGAGTTGACTAAGAAATATCAGGTTAAAATACCGGTTGTTCGACGATTGTGATATTTTCCATCTCCGGAAAAATCCCGAACTTACCCGAGCTTGATGAAATAAATCACTTATTTTAAAATAATAATTTATTTGAAATTATGGATTTTTAAAATACCACTTCGAAATACTAGTTTTAATTTATCGACCATTAAAACATCCGAACTAGAGAATATTTAATTCTCTCAGATTTTAAATCACCCTGTTTAAATTATCTTAATTTAAACACTAATGACTGGAGAATATCTGATTCTCCTAGTCCTAAAAATATTTATCGGAATATCTAATTCACGATAAACACACACCGCAAATTTAAAAGAATATGAATTGAATTTATCTGAAATTACAATTCCAGCTTTCCAGAACTAAAAAGAGGATTAAACCCTAACTGAAATAATTAATTCACCTATGGAAATTAATTGATCTTGAATTCCATGGAACTTAACGGATACTTTCGACCCTAATCTGACTGGAAATTACTATACTAAATAGTAATTGCAACAGTTTACTGCAATTAAGCAGTAATTAATTTACGGGGTATTACACCGAAACACGGCGGACCATGAAACCGGCACTCTACGATCTTTTTTGATCTCGGATAGTGCACACATCGGGCTAGCCCTGTTGTTCACGTCATCTGGTTCTGAGAGAGCTTCGCGTGAACATGATGTGCGCCCCGTAACGCCAATAGGTTCGAAAGTCACGCGTGTTTGAAGTTAAGAGTCCCCCATCGCCTGCTGTGCCAGCATCTATAACAAAATATTGTGAAGAGACTCTAACGGGTGCGATCATACCAGCACTAATGCACCGGATCCCATCTAAACTCCGAATTTAAGCGTGCTTGGGCGAGAGTAGTACTAGGATTGGTGACCCCTTGGTAAGTCCTCGTGTTGCACCCCTTTTGTAGTTCAGACTCATCTTTTCGGATAATTTATTCTTTTTTTTTGCAATTTTTTCAATATTTTACTTTATGTTACTCATTCTGAGCGACTGAAATCGCGACACAGAGCTTTCGTCATCAGCGTGCCGTGATTCTGAGTGTGGGACCCACAATCTATGCATTAGAGGTCGCCGATACACGGAGGGCCACGAAACCGGCACTCTACGGTCTTGTTTGAGCTTGGATAGTGCACACAATGGGCTAGCCCGATTATTCACGTCGTCTGGCTCTGAGAGAGCTTCACGAGAACATGTTGTGCGCCCCGTAACTCCAATCGGTTCGAAAGTTACGCACGTTTGAAGCTCAGAGTCCCCCACCGCCCTCTGTGCCAGCACCTATAACAAAATATTGTAAAGAGACTCTAACGGGTGCCATCATACTAGCACTAATGCACCGGATCCCATCAGAACTTCGAATTTAAGCGTGCTTGGGCGAGAGTAGTACTAGGATTGGTGACCCCCTGGTAAGTCCTCGTGTTGCACCCCTTTTGTAGTTCAGACTCATCTTTTCGGATAATTTGTTCTTTTTTTGCAATTTTTTTGATTTTTTGCTTTATGTTACTCGTTGTGAGCAACTGAAATCGTGACACAGAGCTTTCGTCATCAACGTGCCGTGATTCTGAGTGTGGGACCCACAATCTCTGCATTAGAGGTCGCCGAAACACGGCGGCCCATGAAACCGGCACTTTACGGTCTTTTTTGACCTCGGATAGTGCACACATCGGGCTAGCCCTGTTGTTCTCGTCGTCTGGCTCTGACAGAGCTTTGCGTGAACATGTTGTGCGTCCCGTAACGCCAATAGGTTCGAACGTCACGCGCGTTTCAAGTTAAGAGTCCCCCACCGCCCGCTGTGCTAGCATCTATAACAAAATATTGTGAAGAGACTCTAACAGGTGCGATCATACCAGCACTAATGCACCGGATCCCATCAAAACTCTGAAGTTAAGCGTGCTTGAGCGAGAGTAGTAATATGATGGGCGACCCCCTGAGAAGTCCTTGTGTTGCATCCCTTTTGTAGTTCACACTCATCTTTTCGGATAATTTGTTCTTTTTTTTGCAATTTTTTCAATTTTTTACTTTATGTTACTCATTGTGAGCAACTGAAATCGCGACACAGAGCTTTCGTCATCAGCATACCGTGATTCTGAGTGTTGGACCCACAATCTCTGCCTTAGAGGTCGCCGAAACGCAGCGGGCCACGAAACCGGCACTCTACGGTCTTTTTTGACATCAGATAGTGCACACAACGGGCTAGCCCGTTTATTGAAGTCGTCTGGCTCTAAGAGCGCTTCGTGTGAGCATGCTGTGCGCCTCGTAACTCCAATCGGTTCGAAAGTTACGCGCGTTTGAAGTTCAGAGTCCACCACTGCCCGCTGTGCCGGCAACTATAATAAAATATTGTGAAGAGACTCTAATGGGTGCGATCATACCAGCTCTAATGCACCGGATCCCATCAGAACTAAGAAGTTAAACGCTCTTGGGCGAGAGTAGTACTAGGATGGATGACCCCTTGGGAAGTCCTCGTGTTGCACCCCTTTTGTAGTTCAGACTCATCTTTTCGGATAATTTGTTCTTGTTTTTTGCAATTTCTTTCCGGATAATTTGTTCTTTTTTTTGCAAATTTTTGGATTTTTTGCTTTATATTACTCATTGTGAGCAACTGAAATCGCGACACAGAGCTTTCGTCATCAGCGTGCCGTGATTTTGAGTGTGGGACCCACAATCTCTGCATTAGATGTCGGCGAAACACGGCGGGCCATGAAACCGGCACTCTACGGTCTTTTTTAACCTCGGCTAGTGCACACAACGGGCTAAACTGATTTTTCACGTCGTCTGGCTCTGAGAGAGCTTCGCGAGAACATGCTGTGCGTCCCGTAACTCCAATCGGTTCGAAAGTTACGCGCGTTCGAAGCTCAGAGTCCCCCACCGCCCTCTGTGCCAACAACTATAACAAAATATTGTGAAGAGACTCTAACGAGTGCCATCATACCAGCACTAATGCACCGGATCCCATCAGAGCTCCGAATTTAAGTGTGCTTGGGCGAGAGTAGTACTAGGATTGGTGACCTCTTGGGAAGTCCTCGTGTTGCACCCCTTTTGTAGTTCAGACTCATCTATTCGGATAATTTGTTCTTGTTTTTTACAATTTCTTTTCGGATAATTTGTTCTTTTTTTTGCAATTTTTTGGATTTTTTGCTTTATATGACTCGTTGTGAGCAACTGAAATCGCGACACAGAGCTTTCGTCATCAGCGTGCCGTGATTCTGAGTGTGGGACCCACAATCTCTGCATTAGATGTCGGCGAAACACGGCGGGCCACGAAACCGGCACTCTACGGTCTTTTTTGACCTCGGATAGTGCACACAACGGGCTAGCCCAATTGTTCACGTCGTCTGGCTCTGAGAGAGCTTCGCGAGAACATGTTGTGCGCCCCGTAACTCCAATCGGTTCGAAAGTTACGCGCGTTTGAAGCTCAGAGTCCCCCACCGCCCTCTGTGCCAGCACCTATAACAAAATATTGTGAAGAGACTCTAACGGGTGCCATCATACCAGCACTAATGCACCGAATCCCATCAGAACTCCGAATTTAAGCGTGCTTGGGCGAGAGTAGTACTAGGATTGGTGACCCCCTGTTAAATCCTCGTGTTGCACCCCTTTTGTAGTTCAGACTCATGTTTTCGGATAATTTGTTCTTGTTTTTTGCAATTTTTTCAATTTTTTGCTTTATGTTACTCATTGTGAGCAGCTGAAATCGCAACACAGAGCTTTCGTCATCAGCGTGCCGTGATTCTGAATGTGGGACCCACAATCTATGCATTAGAGGTCGCCGAAACACGGAGGGCCACGAAACTGGCACTCTACGGTCTTTTTTTACCTCAGATAGTGCACACAACGGGCTAGCCCGATTGTTCACGTCGTCTGGCTCTGAGAGAGCTTCGCGTGAGCATGCTGTGCACCTCGTAACTCCAATCGGTTCGAAAGTTACGCGCGTTTGAAGTTAAGAGTCCCCCACCTCCCGCTGTGCCAGCATCTATAACAAAATATTGTGAAGAGACTCTAACAGGTGCGATCATACCAGCACTAATGCACCGGATCACATCAGAACTCTGAAGTTAAGCGTGCTTGAGCGAGAGTAGTACTATGATGGATGACCCCCTGGGAAGTCCTTGTGTTGCATCCCTTTTGTAGTTCACACTCATCTTTACGGATAATTTATTCTTTTTTTTTGCAATTTTTTCAATTTTTTACTTTATGTTACTCATTGTGAGCAACTGAAATCACGACACAGAGCTTTCGTCATCAACATGCCGTGATTCTGAGTGTTGGACCCACAATCTCTGCCTTAGAGGTCGCCGAAACACAGCGGGCCACGAAACCGGCACTCTACGGTCTTTTTTGACATCAGATAGTGCACACAACTGGCTAGCCCGTTTATTCAAGTCGTCTGGCTCTGAGAGAGCTTCGCGTGAGTATGCTGTGCGCCTCGTAACTCCAATCGGTTTGAAACTTACGCGCATTTGAAGTTCAGAGTCCACCACCGCCCGCTGTGCCGACAACTATAATAAAATATTGTGAAGAGACTCTAATGGCTGCGATCATACCAGCACTAATGCACCGGATCCCATCAGAACTATGCAGTTAAACGTGCTCGAGCGAGAGTAGTACTAAGATGGGTGACCCCTTGGGAAGTCCTCGTGTTGCACCCCTTTTGTAGTTCAGACTCATCTTTTCAGATAATTTGTTCTTGTTCTTTGCAATTTCTTTTCGGATAATTTGTTCTTGTTTTTTGCAATTTTTTGGATTTTTTGCTTTATATTACTCGTTGTGAGCAACTGAAATCGCGGCACTGAGCTTTCGTCATCAGCGTGTCGTGATTCTGAGTGTGGGACCCACAATCTCTGCATTAGATGTCGGAAAAACACGGGGGGGCCACGAAACCGGAACTCTACGGTCTTTTTTAACCTCGGATAGTGCACACAACGGGCGAGCCCGATTGTTCACGTCGTCTGGCTCTAAGAGAGCTTCGAGAGAACATGCTGTGCGCCCCGTAACTCCAATCGGTTCGAAAGTTACGCGCGTTTGAAGCTCAGAGTCCCCCACCGCCCTCTGTGCCAACAGCTATAACAAAATATTGTGAAGAGACTCTAACGGGTGCCATCATACCAGCACTAATGCACCGGATCCCATCAGAACTCCGAATTTAAGCGTGCTTGGGCGAGAGTAGTACAAGAATTGGTGACCCCTTGCGAAGTCCTCGTGTTGCACTCCTTTTGTAGTTTAGACTCATCTTTTCGGATAATTTGTTCTTTTTTTTTGCAATTTTTTTGATTTTTTACTTTATGTTACTCATTGTGAGCAACTGAAATCGCGACACATAGCTTTCATCATCAGTGTGCCGTGATTCTGAGTGTGGGACCCACAATCTCTGCATTAGATGTCGGTGAAACACGGCGGGCCACGAAACCGGCACTCTACGGTCTTTTTAGACCTCGGATAGTGCACACAACGGGCTAGCCCGATTGTTCACGTCGTCTGGCTCTGAGAGAGCTTCGCGAGAACATGCTGTGCGCCCCGTAACTCCAATCGGTTCGAAAGTTACACGCGTTTGATGCTCAGAATCCCCCACCGCCCTCTGTGCCAGCACCTGTAACAAAATATTGTGAAGAGACTCTAACGGGTGCCATCATACCAGCACTAATGCACCGCATCCCATCAGAACTCCGAATTTAAGCGTGCTTGAGCGAGAGTAGTACTAGGATTGGTGACCCCTTGGGAAGTTCTCGTGTTGCACCCCTTTTGTAGTTCACACTCATCTTTTCGGATAATTTGTTCTTGTTTTTTGCAATTTTTTCAATTTTTTGCTTTATGTTACTCATTGTGAGCAGCTGAAATCGCAACACAGAGCTTTCGTCATCAGCGTGCCGTGATTCTGAATGTGGGACCCACAATCTATGCATTAGAGGTCGCCGAAACACGGAGGGCCACGAAACTGGCACTCTACGGTCTTTTTTTACCTCAGATAGTGCACACAACGGGCTAGCCCGATTGTTCACGTCGTCTGGCTCTGAGAGAGCTTCGCGTGAGCATGCTGTGCACCTCGTAACTCCAATCGGTTCGAAAGTTACGCGCGTTTGAAGTTAAGAGTCCCCCACCTCCCGCTGTGCCAGCATCTATAACAAAATATTGTGAAGAGACTCTAACAGGTGCGATCATACCAGCACTAATGCACCGGATCCCATCAGAACTCTGAAGTTAAGCGTGCTTGAGCGAGAGTAGTACTATGATGGATGACCCCCTGGGAAGTCCTTGTGTTGCATCCCTTTTGTAGTTCACACTCATCTTTACGGATAATTTATTCTTTTTTTTTGCAATTTTTTCAATTTTTTACTTTATGTTACTCATTGTGAGCAACTGAAATCACGACACAGAGCTTTCGTCATCAACATGCCGTGATTCTGAGTGTTGGACCCACAATCTCTGCCTTAGAGGTCGCCGAAACACAGCGGGCCACGAAACCGGCACTCTACGGTCTTTTTTGACATCAGATAGTGCACACAACCGGCTAGCCCGTTTATTCAAGTCGTCTGGCTCTGAGAGAGCTTCGCGTGAGTATGCTGTGCGCCTCGTAACTCCAATCGGTTTGAAACTTACGCGCATTTGAAGTTCAGAGTCCACCACCGCCCGCTGTGCCGACAACTATAATAAAATATTGTGAAGAGACTCTAATGGCTGCGATCATACCAGCACTAATGCACCGGATCCCATCAGAACTATGCAGTTAAACGTGCTCGAGCGAGAGTAGTACTAAGATGGGTGACCCCTTGGGAAGTCCTCGTGTTGCACCCCTTTTGTAGTTCAGACTCATCTTTTCAGATAATTTGTTCTTGTTCTTTGCAATTTCTTTTCGGATAATTTGTTCTTGTTTTTTGCAATTTTTTGGATTTTTTGCTTTATATTACTCGTTGTGAGCAACTGAAATCGCGGCACTGAGCTTTCGTCATCAGCGTGTCGTGATTCTGAGTGTGGGACCCACAATCTCTGCATTAGATGTCGGAAAAACACGGGGGGGCCACGAAACCGGAACTCTACGGTCTTTTTTAACCTCGGATAGTGCACACAACGGGCGAGCCCGATTGTTCACGTCGTCTGGCTCTAAGAGAGCTTCGAGAGAACATGCTGTGCGCCCCGTAACTCCAATCGGTTCGAAAGTTACGCGCGTTTGAAGCTCAGAGTCCCCCACCGCCCTCTGTGCCAACAGCTATAACAAAATATTGTGAAGAGACTCTAACGGGTGCCATCATACCAGCACTAATGCACCGGATCCCATCAGAACTCCGAATTTAAGCGTGCTTGGGCGAGAGTAGTACAAGAATTGGTGACCCCTTGCGAAGTCCTCGTGTTGCACTCCTTTTGTAGTTTAGACTCATCTTTTCGGATAATTTGTTCTTTTTTTTTGCAATTTTTTTGATTTTTTACTTTATGTTACTCATTGTGAGCAACTGAAATCGCGACACATAGCTTTCATCATCAGTGTGCCGTGATTCTGAGTGTGGGACCCACAATCTCTGCATTAGATGTCGGTGAAACACGGCGGGCCACGAAACCGGCACTCTACGGTCTTTTTAGACCTCGGATAGTGCACACAACGGGCTAGCCCGATTGTTCACGTCGTCTGGCTCTGAGAGAGCTTCGCGAGAACATGCTGTGCGCCCCGTAACTCCAATCGGTTCGAAAGTTACGCGCGTTTGATGCTCAGAATCCCCCACCGCCCTCTGTGCCAGCACCTGTAACAAAATATTGTGAAGAGACTCTAACGGGTGCCATCATACCAGCACTAATGCACCGCATCCCATCAGAACTCCGAATTTAAGCGTGCTTGGGCGAGAGTAGTACTAGGATTGGTGACCCCTTGGGAAGTTCTCGTGTTGCACCCCTTTTGTAGTTCACACTCATCTTTTCGGATAATTTGTTCCTTTTTTTTTTGCAATTTTTTTAACTTTTTAGTTTATGTTACTCATTGTGAGCAACGAAAATCGCGATATAGAGCTTTCGTCATCAGCGCGTCGTGATTCTGAGTGTGGGACCCACAATCTCTGCATTAGAGGTCGCCGAAACACGGATGGCCACGAAATCGGCACTCTACGGTCTTGTTTGACCTCCGATAGTGCACACAGCGGGCTAGCCCTGTTGTTCACGTCGTCTAGCTCTGATAGAGCTTTGCGTGAGCATGCTGTGCGCCCCGTAACTCCAATCGATTCGAAAGTTACGCGCGTTTGAAGTTCAAAGTCCCCCACCGCCCGCTGCGCAGGTAGCTATAACAAAATATTGTGAAGAGACTCTAACGAGTGCGGTCATATCTGCACTAATGCACCGGATCCCTTCAGAACTACGAAGTTAAACGTGCTTGGGCAAAAGTAGTACTAGGATGGGTGACCCCTTGGGAAGTCCTCGTGTTGCACCTCTTTTGTAGTTCAGACACATCTTTTCGGATAATTTGTTGTTGTTTTTTGCAATTTTTTCAATTTTTTTGCTTTATGTTACTCATTGTGAGCAACTGAAATCGCGACACAGAGCTTTCGTCATCAGCGTGCCGTGATTCTGAATGTGGGTCCCACAATCTATGCATTAGAGGTCGCCGAAATACGGAGGGCCATGAAACTGGCACTCTACGGTCTTTTTTGACCTCAAATAGTGAACACATCAGGCTAGCCCTCTTGTCCACGTCGTCTGGCTCTGAGAGAGCTTCGCGAGAACATGCTGTGCGCCCCGTAACTCCAATCGGTTCGAAAGTTACACGCGTTTGAAGCTAAGAGTCCCCCACCGCTATCTGTGCCAGCTATAACAAAATATTGTGAAGAGACTCTAACGGGTGCCATCATACCAGCACTAATGCACCGGATCCCATCAGAACTCCGAATTTAAGCGTTCTTGGGCGAGCGTAGTACTAGGATTGGTGACCCCCTGGGAAGTCCTCGTGTTGCACCCCTTTTGTAGTTCAAACTCATTTTTTCGGATAATTTGTTCTTGTTTTTTGCAATTTTTTGCTTTATGTTACTCATTCTGAGCAACTGAAATGGCGACACAGAGCTTTCGTCATCAGCGTGCCGTGATTCTGAATGTCGGACCCACAATCTATGCATTAGAGGTCGCCGAAACACGGCGGGCCACGAAACCGGCACTCTACGGTCTTATTTGACCTCGGATAGTGCACACAACGGGCTAGCCCAATTGTTTACATCATCTGGCTCTAAGAGAGCTTCGCGTGAACATGCTGTGCGCCTCGTAACTCCAATCGATTTGAAAGTTACGCGCGTTTGAAGCTAAGAGTCCCCCACCGCCATCTGTGCCAGCTAGAACAAAATATTGTGAAGAGACTGTAACGGGTGCCATCATACCAGCACTAATGCACCGAATCCCATCAGAACTCCGAATTTAAGCTTTCTTGGGCGAGAGTAGTACTAGGATTGGTGACCCCCTGGGAAGTCCTCGTGTTGCACCCCTTTTGTAGTTCAGACTCATCTTTTCGGATAATTTGTTCTTTTTTTTGCAATTTTTTCGATTTTTTCCTTTATGTTACTCATTGTGAGCAACTGAAATCGTGACACAGAGCTTTCGTCAGTAGCCTGCCGTGATTCTGAGTGTGGGACCCACAATCTCTGCATTAGAGGTCACCGAAACACGGCGAGCCACGAAACCGGCACTCTACGGTCTTTTTTGATCTCGAATAGTGCACACATCAGGCTAGCCCTGTTGTTCACGTCGTCTGGCTCTGAGAGAGCTTCGCGTAAGCATGCTGTGCGCCCCGTAACTCCAATCGGTTCGAAAGTTACGCGCGTTTGAAGTTCAGAGTCCCCCACCGCCCGCTGTGCCGGCAGCTATAACAAAATATTGTGAAGAGACTCTAACTGGTGCGATCATACCTGCACTAATGCACCGGATCCCTTCAGAACTACGAAATTAAACGTGCTTGGGCAAGAGTAGTACTAGGATGGGTGACCCCTTGGGAAGTCCTCGTGTTGCACCCCTTTTGTAGTTAAGACTCATCTTTTCGGATAATTTGTTCTTTTTTTTGCAATTTTTTCAATTTTTTGCTTTATGTTACTCATTGTGAGCAACTGAAATCGCGACACAGAGCTTTCGTCATCAGCGTGCCGTGATTCTGAGTGTGGGACCCACAATCTATGCATTAGAGGTCGCCGATACACGGAGGGCCACGAAACTGGCACTCTACGGTCTTTTTTGACCTCGGATAGTGCACACATCGGGCTAGCCCTCTTGTTTATGTCGTCTGGCTCTGAGAGAGCTTCGCGAGAACATGTTGTGCGCCCCGTAACTCCAATCGGTTCGAAAGTTACGCGCGTTTGAAGCTCAGAGTCCCCCACCGCCCTCTGTGCCAGCTATAACAAAATATTGTGAAGAGACTCTAACGGGTGCCATCATACCAGCACTAATGCACCGGATCCCATCAGAACTCCGAATTTAAGCATTCTTAGGCGAGAGTAATACTAGGATTGGTGACCCCCTGGGAAGTCCTCGTGTTGCACCCCCTTTGTAGTTCAGACTCATCTATTCGGATAATTTGTTCTTTTTTTTGCAATTTTTTCGATTTTTTGCTTTATGTTACTCGTTTGGAGCAACTGAAATCGTGACACAGAGCTTTCGTCATCAGTGTGCCGTGATTCTAAGTGTGGGACCCACAATCTCTGCATTAGAGGTCGCCGAAACACGGCGGGCCACGAAACCGGCACTCTACGGTCTTTTTTGACCTCGGATAGTGCACACATCGGGCTAGCCCTGTTGTTCACGTCGTCTGGCTCCGAGAGACCTTCACGTGAACATGTTGTGCGCCCCGTAACGCCAATCGGTTCGAAAGTCACGCGCGTTTAAAGTTAAGAGTCCCCCACCGCCCGCTGTGCCAGCATCTATAACAAAATATTGTGAAGAGACTCTAACTGGTGCGATCATACCATTACTAATGCACCGGATCCCATCAGAACTTTGAAGTAAACGTGCTTGAGCGAGAGTAGTACTAGGATGGGTGATCCCCTGGGAAGTCCTCGTGTTGCACCCCTTTTGTAGTTCAGACTCATCTTTTCGGATAACTTTTTTTTTTTTTGCAATTTTTTCGTTTTTTTACTTTATGTTACTCATTGTGAGCAACTGAAATCGCAACACAGAGTTTTCGTTATCAGCTTGCCATGATTCTGAGTGTGGGACCCACAATCTCTGCGTTAGAGGTCGCCGAAACACGGCGGGCCACGAAACCGGCACTCTACGGTCTTGTTTGACCTCGGATAGTGCACACAAAGGGCTAGCCCGATTGTTCACATCGTCTGGCTCTGCAAGAGCCTCGGGAGAACATGTTGTGCGCCTCGTAACGCTATTCGGTTCGAAAGTTACGCGCGTTTGAAGTTTAGAGTCCCCCACCGCCCGCTGTGCCAGCAGCTATAACAAAATATTGTGAAGAGACTCTAACGGGTGCGATCATACCAACACTAATGCACCGGATCCCATCAAAACACTGAAGTTAAGCGTGCTTGGGCGAGAGTAGTACTAGGTTTGGTGATCCCCCTGGATGTCCTTTTGTTGCACCCCCCTTTGTCGTTCAGACTCATCTTTTCGGTTAATTTGTTACTTTTTTTTACAATTTGTTCGATTTTTTCTTGATGTTACTCATTTTGTGATAGTGATGTCGCGAGACAGAGCTTTCATTATCAATGTGCCGTGATTCTAAGTGTGGGACCCACAATTTCTGAAATAGAGGTTGTCGAGACACGGCAGGCCACCAAATCGGCACTAAGCGGTCTTTTTTTACCTTGGATAGTGCACACAACGGGCTAGCCTGATCGTTCACGCCGTCTGGCTCTAAGAGAGCTTCGCATGAACATGATGTGCGTCCCGTAACTCCAATCGGTTCGAAACTTACACGCTTTCGAAGTTCGGGGCCTCCCATCACCCGCTGAGCCAGCAGCTATAAGAAAATATAGTGAATGGACTCTAACAGGTACGATCATACCATCACTAATACACCGGATCCCATTAGAACTATGAAGTTAAGCGTGCTTAAGCGAGAGTAGTACTAGGATAGGTGACCCCCTAGGTAGTCGTCACCCTGGGTAGTCCTCATGGTGCACCCATTTTTGTCGTTCAAACTCATCTTTTCGGTTAATTTGTTACTTTTTTTTTACAATTTGTTCGATTTTTTTCCTGATATTACTCATTTGTAATAATGATATTGCGAGACAGAGCATTCTTCATCAATGTGCCGTGATTCTGAGTGTGGGACCTACAATTCATGATATAGAGGTTGTCGAAACACGGCAAGCCTCAAAACCTGCCCTAAGCGGTCTTTTTTGACCTCAGATAGTGTACACAACGGGCTAGACCAGTTGTTTACACCATCTGGTTCTGAGAGAGATTCGTATGGACATGTTGTGCGCCCCGTAACTCCAATCAGTTCGAAAGTTACACGCATTTGAAGTTCGGGGCCTCCCACCGCCCGCTGTGCCAGCAACTATAAGAAAATAAAATGAACGGACTCTAATGAGTGAGATCATACTAGCAGTAATGCACCAGATCCCATCAGAACTCCGAAGTTAAGCGTGTTAGGCCGAGAGTAGTACTAGGATGGGTAACCCCCTAGTAAGTCCTCATGTTGCACCCCTTTTTGCCGTTCAGACTCATCTTTTCGGTTAATTTGTTACTTTTTTTTTGCAATTTGTTCAATTTTTTCTTGATGTTACTAATTTGTGCTAGTGATATCGCGAGACAGAGCTTTCATCATCAACGTGCTGTGATTCTGAGTGTGGGACCCATAATTCTGAAATAGAGGTTGATAAAACACGACATGCCACGAAACTGGCCCTAAGAGGTGTTTTTTGACCTCAGATAGTGCACACAATGGGCTAGCCCGATTATTCACGCCTTCTGGCTCTGAGAGAGCTTCGCGTGAACATACTTTGCACCCCGTAACTCCAATCGGTTCGAAAGTTTCGCGCGTTTGAAGTTCGGGGCCTTCCACCACCCTCTGTGCCAACAACTATAAGAAAATAAAGTGAATGAACTCTAACGGGTGCGATCATACCAGCACTAATGCAGTGGATTCCATCAGATCTCCAAAGTTAAGTGTGCTTGGGCGATAGTAGTACTAGGATGGGTGACCCCCTGGGTAGCCCTCGTGTTGCACCCCTTTTGTCGTTCAGACTCATCTTTTCGGTTAAACTCATTTTGTGCTAGTGATATCGCGAGCGTCATCAACGTGTCGTGATTTTTGTGCTAGTGATATCGCGAGACAGTGCTTTCGTCATCAACGTGTCGTGATTTTTGTGCTAGTGATATCGCGAGACAGTGCTTTCGTCATCAACGTGCCGTGATTCTGAGTGTGGGACCCACAATTTCTGAAATAGAGGTTGTCGAAACACGGCAGACCACGAAACCGATCCTAAGAGGTCTTTTTTGACCTTGGATAGTGCACATAACGGGCCAGCCCAGTTGTTCACACCTCAAAATAAGTTAATCATTCCCTTAGATTGATTAACTACCCCATCCCCTTTAATCATTCTCCTCAATCATCATCATCATCGTCGTCGTCATCATCATCATCATTATTATTGTATTTATTATTAATATATTATTTATTATTATCGTTGTTTATTATAATAATAATAATAATAATAATATATTTATTTTTATTAATTAATTTTGCTATTTATTTATTAATGTAATTAATATTATTATTTTTTATTTATTTTTATTAATTAATTTTGTTATTTATTATTATTATTGCTGTTGTTGTTGTTGTTGTTGTAAATATTATTATTATTGTTGTTATTTAAATTAATCATTATTAAATATTTATTATTTATTTTATAATAATAATAATAATAATAAAATTACATTAATGGATTTGAAACGAACATATCCTTATCTATCACAATAGCAATCATTTAATATTACATTAATGAATTTGAAACGAACCAATCCTTACATATCATAATAACAATCATTTCATAATTGAACCAAGCTACAACAATGCAATCACCATTCCCATTGTGATTAACCCTTCAATGATATCCATTATGATTGTCATTACTTAATTTGAATCAAACACTCCTCAATTAATTGGCGATAAGTTATGTAATATTTAGTGTGAATTTGTTAAAATAGAAAGTTTTTGCGGACAATAATTGACAAAGTATACAAATGAATAATTTTTCAGTGAACTTACAAATCCAATGGGCTAGCGCGAAAACTAAAGGATTGGGGATAAAAAATTTCAACTCGAAACAAATCTAGCCTGAATTAGCCCTGAACTAAATGGCCCGACAACTCAATAGGACTGACCCATAACCGACCTGGCTAGCTCGATTGATATTCCTAATTATATTCTTCAATTTGGTAAAGAGAAAACACCAAAGACTGCATAAATAAACTGCACTATATCTGCTTTTCAGTGAAGAACTCTAACATAATACATCAAATACATCTGCGCAACCGAACAACTGATTTAGTTCACAACATTACATGAAATGAATCACTTTTTACTTCAGTCAAGAAAATACACAGAAAAAAGATGTCTGTGGAAAAATTGTGTTAAGTTGACATAGATGAATTCATCCGAATGCGACCATATTCTCAGAACTCTGCAGCACTTAGTCATCATCCTTGAATTCTCTGTTTGATGCAAAAGAGAAGAAAAACTTTTAAGTGCCCATCATAATCAATCTGCATTTATGACATTTATTCGGAAAATGCGTGTTTCTGCATTTACCAGAAATGGCTGTAACATGCTGGATGTATGTTGAGATTTGTAGGTAGCATTATAGATGGAGAATAGATAATACACAGATATAGATATAGATATAGATATAGATATAGATATGATCAATCAACACACCTACGATCAAGGTATCGAGGTTGAATGCCACTGCCTTGGCATGTGGTGCATGTCAAAGAACCAGCCCCATCACAATTGATGCATCCAGAGACTTCTTTCTCATTACCACCAAGCTCAACAGTCACACTGCCGGTACCCATGCAAAATCTACATTTTTCTGCAGAAAATTTGTAAATTTGAAATGTAATCTTAACAATATTTTAAAGCTATAACAAATTATTACAAACTAGGCAGTACCAAAGAGCACCCAGTTCATTTTTACTAACCAGTGAGCTACTATATACAAGAATGGAAGTGTGCATAACAAAAACCTGAAAAGAAGGATATGATTTCCCATTGCTTGCAATAAAATCACGATGAGATCTCAGAAAGAACAAAAACGTGTACTTATATATATGCAGAAAGCAAGCAACAAGATTTCATACAACAGAGACTGAAA
This sequence comes from Perilla frutescens, assembly GCA_026008535.1. Lineage (NCBI taxonomy): Eukaryota > Viridiplantae > Streptophyta > Magnoliopsida > Lamiales > Lamiaceae > Perilla > Perilla frutescens. Next base: position 40,602,904 of record BRKX01000019.1, read on the forward strand.
TTTGGTTTGATATAGGAATAACACCACTTCTGAGAAGTTCAAGAGTGTCGGGTTAGAGAAAGCTATATGCCTATATGTAATTGAGTATGTTCGCTATATAATGGAAATTGCCTCAATTAATTTTTCCAATTGTAAGGAGTACTAGTTCTACCATTTTCCCGTTTAACATAAGATGGCATATTGCAGCAAGAGAATATAAAGATATCATCATTCTTCACTATGCAATAAGTCCAGGAAGGGAGGCTTCACAATAGACTAGCTGATTATAAGAAGATTCTATACTTTTCAGTCAAGAAGAATGATTACACGTCATTTTGTTTTAATAAATGAATTCATCAACATGCACACATAAGTCTCACATCAGTGGTGGCTTATTACGTTCTCCTGTTCTTCTGTGAATCAGTGGGAATATCATAATCATTATACCTGTTAATCTTTCTTATCCTAATAACTTCAACGTATCATTTCATTTAACTATGCAGTTTTTAACAGAAAAGTTACTCACATAACCAAAAGAAGAAACAACACTATACTAGTCCGAATTCAATTGCTACTTCATTTCCTAAGACGAAGTTGATCACATTAGTAAGTGCATGAATAAACAAAAATTCAAGAATTGAACTATTTGAAAACCTTCTTGTTTTAGACTTCTAGTGGCTACTTATGTGTTAATCATCATAAACATAAGCATTTGTCATTTCCTTTAATGTTGAAGTAGCATGGCTTTTACAAGTAAGACACAGCAGCAGAGTGAGCAGTGAGAAGTCAGGAGTTGGCCTTAAATCTTGTTTTGGCATTAATGAGTGAAGAACTACAAATAAATGTCAAAATGGGGTTTTCAGCTTTTGTATTTGGTAAAAGTTCTATGGTAGGAAAATAAGAGGAAATACTAGCTTGGAATTACTAAACTATAGCATAAAGTTTGCATTCTTAGTGTGATACTTCTTCTTGAATAGATGAGACCTCCATTTGAGTGAACATAAGTTGAACTTCAGCGCGGAAAGCATATGCTTTTTTGACTATTAGCTAAAACGCCAATATTACATCATTCAAAAGATTATAATTAGAAATGTCAAATCAAAATCCACACAATGCTATTCTCCATTCTCCTACTGCGTACCACCATCATGCATTGACACCACAAGATATGACTTGTCTAGTGCTAGATATTAGTTCACACACCTTCAATATTGGAGAATAGCTTTCTCATATACATTTTGTATACAAATGAAGTCTTTTTCTTAACATATTTTAGAAAGTAGTTAGGACTAAGAGAATAGCAAGAAAAAATTATATTCTTGAAGTATCTAATAGAATAGTGGTACCTCATCTAAATTTGTTATCTTTATTTACTTATCTTTGTTCACAAACCGACTCTTTTTCCCAACTACAGACTTCAAAAATCATACAAATAAGATTTAGTGGTGACATCATCAACAAGAACTTATCATGCATTCACGTTATTTGTACTTGCAGCAATATTTCGACAAACCTATTTCATATCACACGTGTGCGTAAAGTTAGACACATTGGAGTAATTTTCATATGTAGGTAGATAAGCACACGCATATTTCATATTGGGATAGCCGCGTCTGACTTGCATCATGCTCCAACTTTCTAAAAATATCTTGTCCTCTCCATCCATTACATGATTAATGAAACTATTATCTATCAGTTAGAACTCTCAATGCAGCAACAAAACGATGAGGATAAGAAGCACCAACCAAGAATAAAGAGAATGACTTACGAGCGCCACTGCCATTGCAGGGGAAGCATGGCTGAGTATTTTCTCTTTTGGCCTGAAAAACAACAGCACACTACCATTAAAGATTCCATTTCACGAAATTAACACTAAAATTTCTCAATATATCATTCAAAAATGCTTCAAGGTACTTCAATTTACAAAGCAGTAGAAACTAAAAGGGGGTTGAAAAAGAAAAGAAAACCTACAGCACTGTCAATTTGGGTCTCATAGAAAACAGGAATTCCAATCCCAACTGCAACACTGACCACTCCAACTGTAATTGCCGCTATCTGGAAACAAACAATATCATCATTATCTAAATCAGCAATCAAGAAAATCAATAAAGCTTCTAAATTGTCGAGAAAAATAATATTTACTGTGTTCTGATCAAGATCAACGGCTCTGATGCATGGATACGAAGGCGGAGGGCGTTGAGTCTTAAGGGTTCTTGTCGAAAATGAAGATGATGAAGAATGCTTAAGTGGGCAGTAGACAAATGGAGAGTTGAGGCGAGAAGCTGAAGGTGCAGCTAACATTTTCACGTTTTCCTTTTGCTCTTTTCCCTATTAATTTCAGCAAAATTTCGAATCAAATAATGAAATATTAGCAGGAAAATTGAATGTGGGAGAGGAGAATCTCTAATTTTGTACGTTGCAGTGGTGTTTCAATGGCGGAATGTGGATTGTGTGGGGCTGAGTTCAATATTCGCCAGAAAAAAATTAGAAATGGTCGGATTTTCTTTAAAATTCCCACCACCATTGAAATGTTGGGCTGCCGTGTGAGCCCAGGACCAACGGGCAAGAGCCCACAAATTAGAGGTGATAAGGAATGGTGGATGTTATATATCAGTTTTTTCATTCGTTAAAAAATTTGGGGTGTTTGTTTGTTAAAAAAAAATGCAAGATTGTTTTAATTGTAATATTTCAAAGTATATTTATATTGCAAATCATGTTAAAATTTATGTATTTAATTATAACTAGTGCATTACACATGCGATGCATAAGATCATATTTTGTTATTTCTAAATTTATGAGATTGATTCAATAATAATCAAAATTATGTATTAGATACTGTATTTTCTAAGTTTATAGATAATAATTTCACCACCGTACGTATATATCTTTTGAAAAAAAGCATTGTACAGGGAATAATTTCACAACAATATAATTTTTGATTTTTTAAACAAATAAATAAATACATAAAATATTATATGAATTTGATTCAAAATTTTCTCATTTAATATTATTTTAGTAATCTATACGTATTAACAAATAAATAACTAATTTATGCAATCTGTTTTTGATTAATACTTATTTAATTTATTGAACAAATGTACTAATTTCTTCCTCAATAAATTAACAAAATAATAGTGCTCAAAGGCTCAAAGGACACATACCCATAAGTTCTTGTGTCATCTGCAGCGTGTCATCTGTAGCCAATGCGCTCACTCCAATTATTGAAGCATATTTCCAGAAATCATCTGTGTTGCTACTTAGAAAGGGTTGTCCAAGTTGAAAATTTAACATTTTAGTATATATATCTTATTGCACATAAAAGTCGAAATCTTAGCTTCGAGAAAATTTCACTTTTGGTCCCATAGGACATGCTACTCTCCCCTTTTTGTCCCATTAATGTCGATTTTAGTCCCAAAAGTTTCGAACTATCAGTTTTTTCCACTCCGTTATGTTTTCCTTCAAATTTAATATCAATTTTGATCTCATTTTACTATTAGTTTTGATCCCAAATGAAAATTTTTGAAAATATCTTCAACAATTTTTTCAGATTTTTTCCTAAAGAAAAAAATTCATTATTATGGTTGATTATTTCATAATTAAATTATTGGGCGGTAAAAATCAAGGAAATTTTTTTATTTAGTTTAATTTTACAATATTGTTTATGAACATTCACCACATCTAATTAGAGTTTATAATTATTTTTAATATTTATTTTTTTAATTTTAAATTAATAATTCATTATTATGGTTGATTATTTCATAATTAAATTCTTGTGAAGTAAAAAATCAAGGGAAATTATACTTTCATACCTACATTTTGGACGTTCACTACAAAAAATTCATAAACTAAAATAAATAAAAATATTAAAAAAATTATATTCGTAATTAATTAGTAATTCAAAAACCAAAAATATATAATATTAAAAAATAGTATATAATATTAAAAAAATAAAAATTAAATAAATACTAAAATGTAAAATAAATAAAATATTAGTAATATTAAAAAGATTAATTTCAAATTCGTAATTAATTAGTAATGAAAAAATTAATAATGTTAAAAAATTTAAAAATTATAAAGTAAGATAAATAAAAATATTAAAAATATTATATTCGTAATTAATTATTAATTGAAAAATAAAAAATATATAATATTAAAATGGTATATAATATTAAAAATTTAAAAGCATAAAATAAATTTTAATTTTAAAATAAATAAAAAATTAATAACATTAAAAAGATTAATTTCAAATTTGTAATTAATTACTAATTAATAATATAAAAATTTTTAAATTGACATCAATAGGACTAAAATAAAAGAGTGGCGTGTCCTATAGGATCAAAAGTGAAAATTTCTCTCCTAGCTTCCGGTGAAATTTGGAATTCCCTACAGTAAAACAACTAGATTATATTAATGATGCAGCGCAGCATACACAATAATAACGAGATCCGTTGATTCGGAGAATGCCAAAAAAACATTTTATATTAATAAAGGGAAATAAACCCTAGTTTTGAGTTAAAAGGCTCGATCAAATGCTAAGGGATCGAACTTGGACAAGAAGTTTAGTGCAACTTCATCTCCATCATTCTCTCCTTCCTTGAAATGATTTGTCCTCGAATCACCATTAGCTTCATCTCCGGAAGAATTATCAACATATAATGGAATTAGGTGTTTCACGTTGACCACGTCAGAAGTGTGAAGATGGTTCAACAAACAGAGGTGTTACACGTTGGGATTAATCTTCTCAAGGATCACCAAATGACTGATCTTGCTAGAAGCTAATTTATTATACTCAAGGGTAGGCGAACAATCTTTAGTCGGCATAGCCCAAACTAAGTCTCCAACCTCAAAAATAACATCTCGGCGTTTAACATCAGCAACACGCTTATAACATGCATTAGCATCTTCAAGACGAGTGTGAGTCGATGCATGTAATTACTGAAGATCAGCAGTGAGATCCTCAGCACGAAAATAACGAGAGACAAGAGTAGGAAGTGGAAGAAAGTCTGTTGGGCCACAACAAATAACAACATAAACAATCTGGAATGGGCAAAGACAGTGCTCTGATTAATAGCCGATTTGTGACCACTAGTCCAGGGTTGCAGAATTCGGTCCATGCAGCTACTTAGGCGCTAGTCAGACACTAGTCCTGGCGAAAATGGTATAGTTGGCCCATTAGTGGATCTTCTTATATTTCTAAAATTGAGAATTCAAAATAGTAACTTACCTTGGGCTAAGTGTTGCAGCGCATTGATTTTCCACAAGGTCACGTGATAGACCACCTCCGTTTGCAGTGCATTAATTTTCCACAACGTCACATGATTGAAGTTAATTGACATTGAAAAAAATAAAGCACACGATGAGTTGGTAGTCCTGTTTGATCAAATGATCTACATCGGGGTACTTGTCAGGTCCGTGGAAATAATTCACTATTCTGATGCAATGTTTAGTTAGGATATTACACACAGATGATCTCCCATCACTCAATATCATTTCTATCCGTATACCCTTTTTTGATAAATTGAACTGTGAGATCTTCTCACAACTTAGAATCTATCTATCTAGATCCTATAGATATTCTCTCCTGAGAAACCTTTTGATAGTGTATGAAAAGAGTTTCAATACACGATGACTAGAACACTAAACTCTAGTCTAAACTCACGACCGAAACTATGTGGCTCAAAATAGTTAGAGCTCTTGAAATATTCAGCGCAATTTTTCTCTATTTGGTGACTATTGTAATGCTTCAACCTTGAAGGCATATGTGTTCTCCATTGACTAGTTTGATTCCTAAGCTATTTATAACAATAAAGATAGTCTAAACAAGGTAATCAGTTGTCCTAATTCTAATCGAACTCTAACAAGAAAACTTTCCTTGTTTGACTCGAACAACGCTAGTTAGAGGCTTTCCTTGAATAGAACTCGTCTTCTTGTATGTTAAACTTCAATCTGGATAAGGCAGCTTCTATTTTGAGACATCTATCTTTAATAGGAATCTTTATCTTTTTGAAATCAGCTTGACACGTCTCTTTGGAAGGTTCTGGACAACCATGTACATGATCATGTGCAGAACACTTGATCAGTACATTATTTGATCTTCAATTAGATTGGCAGCGGAATATCCTTATCTCTTGTCCAGAACATTTTTTTCAATATTTGAAAAACCAAAACCTTTGTGTTCTTGATTTACCATAAAGATTATGATAACCAAAATACTTAGTGCTAAAATATTGCACTAACAGTTTTAATTGAAATTGAAAGCCTTGGAGAAACATATTTTAAGTATATGGGTAAAAGACTTTTCATTTATCATCCATTCATACCTACAAAATCATTAATCATACGGAAATATGAATAATTTTTTTAATTACTATTATTTATAATTTTACCCTTGTGATTTTGCCTTATTATTTGTATAGTCTAGATAATGATGATGATGATGGAAACACTTCCGTGCAACAACCCCCTCCCCCTTATTTACACCCATTTTGGACGGGCGCACGGGCGTCACGAGCTCGCCTTTTCTAAAAAAATCATGTTTTTTCTTTTTTATTCGATTTTTTCATATTTTTTTTTCAAATTTTTAATTTTTAGTTTTTTTTCCAAAAATTATATACTCTAAAATAAATTTAGTGAACACCAAAATTAAAGTGAATTGATTTAATTTGTTTGAAATAAATATAAATATATATACTCTAAAATGGAATTAATGAACCTAAAATTAAAGTGAATTAATTTAGTTTTTTAGAAATCCGGTTACTCGCACAATGCCTTCACCGACTGTAACGCTTGGGCTCCTACATTGAACTCAATAATAATTTTTTCAAAACAAATATAAATGGTAATTAAAAATAAAAATTAAATTTTGAAATAAATATGTACCCTAAAATGGTGGAAGTAATGAATTCTAAAATTAAAATAAATTAATTTAATTTTTTAGAAAAAATATATACCTTAAAATGGAAATGGAAGTAGTAGCAGCAGTAATAGTTAAAAGTGGTGTGTAGAGAGCCTATATTAATTATATAAACGTAAATTCAAAAGGTGAATAAGCGAGGAGAAAGCTAGGAGATGAGATGGCAATAAAGTGGATGAGGCCATAAGGGAGCTAAAAAAGTGCATGCGAAGATTAGAATTATGTAGTTTATATGTTGCTTTTAGATTGGTTAAATAATATACTTTTCTCGTTATGGATACGTAATTGTTATTCTTAATTAGTTAATTGCTTCCGTACATGTCTAAATCTATTTGTGAGACTGTATGTGTGTGTGTGTATATATATATATATATATATATGAATAATGCTAGCAGGCCAGATTCTGGCTAGCCAGAATCTAATTTTTTGATAATTAATAAAACTGTATTATTAATAAATTAATTATGTTAATTATTAAATGTTATGTTTTTACTATATTATCCTTCTGTCATGAAATTAGTGATTTGTAATTAATTATTAAAATCATTCCAAAAGCGGATCGGAAGAAAGGGGCGCAACTTCATCTTCTTTCTTTTCTTCACTTCTTTATTTTTTTTCCATCTTCGATTTCTTCTGAATTGAAGCGCATATAGAGTTGCCCTAATTATTATGGAGGGTATCAATGTATATTTATTGAAATAATTAGTGTTTTATTAATTAAATTAATTAATTATTAAAAATAATAAAAGATTCTGGCTAGCCAGAATGTGGCTGAAAATCACTACTATATATATATATATATATATATATATAGGGAAATAATCAAATGAGAACCCTTCCTCTAGGTAGAAACTATGAATCAATTCTAGTCATTGTTTGACTCAATTTGGACGGCTCAGATTAAATCAAATTTAAGTGGATGGACGGTAACATTCCTGTAATTTTCGGCAACTTTGTGGGAGGGGGGTAATATAGTAATTCAATAATTTTTCCCTTCTGTTCTATTTTTATTTCCATATATTCATCATTCCGCTTTTTTTCTTCAGATTTTTTTTCCTCTCTCTATCTCTCTCTCTCGCTGATTTACGTTCTTCTTCTTCTTCTTCCCTTTTTGATTTCTCATTATTTTTCAGCATCTGCTTTCATCTTTTTATCATGAAGATTCGACCCTGTGATTCGTAGAGTTCATCGGCGGCGCTGTCTTTGTATGGTGACTCCATGTATGCTTTTTTTTTCTTTTCAATTTATTTTAGGAGTTTGGTGTGTCGATTTATTTCTCGTTTCTTCTCGTGATTTTTATTTCTCATCTTATTTTAGTTTCTGGCTTAATCGTTCTGTTACGAAGATTCGATATTTTTGATTGATTTGATCTGTTTCGTTCAGATCTGTGTTGTATCAGTTTTTTTTTTTTAGAAAAGTATCAGTTATCTTCTAATTGTTAGGAATCCTAAGGTTTAGTACGAGAATATACAGAATATGCATTAATTTAATTTGTTTATTTATTTTAGCATGTTAATGTATTCGTTTTAGCCCGTCGTCACATATGTTTTAGCTGTACGCATTCTCTAAAACATGTCATACAAAACATGCTTTGCTTTTTTTCTTTTTTTTCTTTTTTGTGTGTGTATATTTTTGTGACCCGGCTACATAATGTTACACACACCATGCAAATATTAGAATACTTTGGTACTAAAATGTATGGTGCATGATGCTAGAATGTGACATACCTAATGCTAAAATCAATTTGTGTGTTGATTTTATATCTGAACATCTCTTGATGTGATTGTATTATTATTTTACCTTGTTCGGTTTATAATGTTTTTTTTATTTTAATGTGTCAGCTTCTGATCTGTTTCAAGTGACCACAGTAATATGACTATAGAGATATCTCCAGGCATGACAGGGTAGTGATATGGAGGGTTCTGCTTCACGTAGCAAGACGATGATGTTTGAGAAATTCTACGGTTTGCGTGCCCCTTCTGAAGTTGTTGTTCATCCACCTATTGCAGTTAAAACAAAAGGTAGCGGCAGTCGTTTGATATCTAAGAAGGGGGCAAGGAAGAGAAAGGAGAACACACCACTCAGAATGTGCGACAATTGCCACAAGTTGTCAAATCATGATGCTAGGAACTGTCCAGCTTTGATATTATAATAGTGATTGGACATAGTTTAAATCATGTTTTACCATGCTTGTGAATTATTTTCAACACATTTATTTTGAAGAATATATATGGTTTTTAATAAAAGTGTTTATGACATTTCCTTTGCGGTAATTATATTATTATTAAGTTTTATTAACCACAGTTACTGTTTAGAATATGATGCTAAAATAACGGAAGCATGAGGTTAAATACCTTGTCAGATTCCCATTGCATATTATGTTTATCAGAACATGCTAAAATGAAAAACGCATGAGGCTAAAATAATTGAAGTAGGAGGCTAAATTTGATGTGACATTTTCCACTAGGGTTAACCGTTCCCAATTAGGGTTTATTACGTTTCAATTAGGGCTCATCTGATCCCAACTAGTAATTCTGAGATTCACATTAGGGTTCACTGTCCCCAAGTAGGGTGCATTGCGTTTCATTCCAATGAAATCACCGTTCCATATTTTGTTTATCAACACATGCTAAAATGAGAATCGCATGAGGCTAAAATGATCGAAGTAGGAGGTTAAGATTGATGTGACATTTTCCACTAGGGTTCACCGTTCCCAATTGGGGTTTATTACGTTCCGATTAGGGCTCATCTGATCCCAACTAGTAATTATGAGATTCCCATTATAGTTTCACTGTCCCCAAATAGGGTGTATTGCGTTTCATTCAAATGAAATCATCGTTCCATATTTGTTTATCAAAACATGTTAAAATGAGAATCGCATGAGGCTAAAATGATCGAAGTAGGAGGCTAAAATTGATGTGACATTTTTCACTAGGGTTCACCGTTTCTAATTAGGGTTTATTACATTCCAATTAGGGCTCATCTGATCCCAATTAGTAATTATCAGATTCCCATTAGGGTTCACTATCCCCAAATAGGGTGTATTATGTTTCATTCCAATGAAATCACCGTTCCATATTTTGTTTATCAGAACATATATGCTAAAATGAGAAATGAATGAGGCTAAAATGAGTGAAGTAGGAGGCTAAATTTGATGTAATATTTTCCACTAGGGTTCACCGTTCCCAATTAGGATTTATTGTGTTCCAATTATGGTTCATCTTATCTCAATTAGTAATTATCAAATTCCCTTTAGGGTTCACTGTCCCTAAATAGGGTGTACTATGTTTCATTCCAATGAAATGACCGTTCCATATTTGTTTATCAGAACATACATGCTAAAATGAGAAATAAATGAGCTAAAATGAGTGAAGTAGGAGGTTAAATTTGATGTGACATTTTCCATTAAGGTTCACCATTCCTAATTAAGGTTTTTTACATTCCAATTAGGGTTCATCTGATCCCAATTAGTAATTATCAGATTCTCATTATGGTTCATTGTCCCCAAATATGTGTATTGTGTTTCATTATAATGAAATCACCATTCCATATTTTATTTATCAGAACATGCTATAATGATAAATGAATGAAGCTAAAATGAGCGAAGTAGGAGGCTAAATTTGATATTTGTTTCAGAAAATATTTACGCATTTTCTTTCTTAGTTGTCAGTCATCTCCTTCGTTGCTTCACTTTCTCATTTTTTTTATCATTAACTCGTATTTTTTCATTTTGTAGTATCTATATAGGTGTAGGTATTTATATAAAACTGTTAGAAATATATTCATAATATCACCCGCTAAAATGTATTACACAATATGCTAAAATGTTATATAGGTCATGCTAAAATGTTGTATACAACATGCTAATATAAATCTGGGGCTGCTCTATGCGAAAATTATGCCTAAAAATGATTTTTTTTTGTATTTTTCATCTATTTTTTTCAAATAAACATATGCAATATGGATCTTAAATGAAAGAGTATGAAAAGAGCTTTAATTTGATATAAGATTTGCGTAAATCCGATTAAATACGAATAAATTATGATCATTTAAAGTTTTTAAGAATTATTTCAAAACATGATGATGTCACTTTTTTTTTGTTCCAATTTTACCCTTAATGAAGCGTGTGAATTTAAAGTTTTATTTTAATTACGAGATTGCCACCGCCCCTATTCCACTTTATCTATTTAATCTGGGCCGTCTAGATTTTGGAATGGAGGGATGTGATTGGTTCCCAGTTCCCACCTGATGATATATATATATATAGGGAAAGGATCAAATGAGAACCCTTCTTCTAGGTGGGAACTAGGAACCAATCCTAGCCCTTGTTTGACTCAATCTGGACGGTCCAGATTAAATCAGATTTAAGTGGATGGGCGGTGGCATTCCTGTAATTTTCGGCAACTTTATGGACAGAGGGGTAATATAGTAATTTAATAATTCTTCCCTTTTGTTCTGAGGCTAAAATGAGAATCGCATGAGGCTAAAATGAGAATCGCATGATGCTAAAATGATCGAAGTAGGATGCTAAAATTGATGTGACATTTTCCACTAGGGTTCACCGTTCCCAATTAGGGTTTATTATGTTCCGATTAGGACTCTGATCTCAACTAGTAATTATGAGATTCTCATTAGGGTTCACTATCCCCAAATAGGGTGTATTGCATTTCATTTCAATGACATCATCGTTCCATTTTTGTTTATCAACACATGCTAAAATGAGAAATGCATGAGGCTAAAATGAGCGAAGTCGGATGCTAAAATTGAATCTGGGCAATTTTTGAGTTCAGTTCCGATTTTGCCCTCAATGAGATACGCGAATTGAAGATTTTCGCGATAATTACAAAAATGCCACCGAAAATCTGGATGGATCTGGGGTGTTGATTTTGCAGGATGGACGAATGGGATCGGTTCCCGGTTCTCACCTAGCGACCGGTTCTCACCAGATCTCATCCCTATATATACAGGGAAGGGTTCAAATGAGAATCCTTCCCCCAAGTGGGAACTAGGAACCAATCATAGCCCTTGTTTCATTTAATCTGGACGGCCCAGATTAAATCAGATTTAAGTAGATGGGCGGTAGCATTACTGTAATTTTCGGCAATTTTATTGGAGGGGAGTAATATAGTAATTATTCAATAATTCTTCCTTTTTGTTCTATTTTTATTTCTATATTCATCCTTCTACTTTTTTTTCTTCAGATTTTTTTTCCTTCTCTCTCTCTCTCTCTGATTTACGTTCTTCTTCTTCCCTTTTTGATTTTTCATTATTTTTTAGCATCTGCTTTCATCTTTTTATCATGAAGATTCGACCATGTGATTCATAGAGTTCATCAACGGCGCTGTCTTTATATGGTAATTCCATGTATGTTGGTTTTTTTTCTTTTCAATTTATTTTAGCAGTTTGGTGTGTTCTCGTCTCTTCTCGTGATTTTTATTTCTCATCTTATTTTAGTTTCTGGCTTCATCGTTTTGTTACGAAGATTCGATATTTTTGATTGATTTGATCTGTTTCGTTCAGATCTGTGTTGTATCAGTTTTTTGTTTTTTTAGAAAAATATCAGTTATTTTCTAATTGTTAGGAATCCTAGGGTTTAGTACGAGAATATACAAAATATGCATTAATTTGATTTGTTTATTTATTTTAGCATGTTAATGTATTCGTTTTAGCCTGTCGTCACATATGTTTTAGCTGCACGCACTCTCTGAAACATGTCATACAAACCATGCTTTGCTTTTTTTCTTTTTTTCTTTATTGTGTGTGTATACTTTGTGACCCGACTACACAATGTTACACACACCATACAAACATTAGAATAATTTGGTGTTAAAATGTATGTTGCATGATGCTAGAATGTGACATACCTAATGCTAAAAATCAAATTGTGTGTTGATTTTATTTTTGAAGATCTCTTGATGTGATTGTATTATTATTTTACCTTGTTCAGTTTTTAATTTTTTTTATTTTAATGTGTCAGCTTCTGATCTGTTTCAAGTGACCATAGTAATATGACTTTAGAGATATCTCCAGACATGACAGGGTGGTGATATGGAGGATTCTGCTTCACGTCAAATTCTACGGTTTACGTGCCCCTTCTGAAGTTGTTGTTCATCCACCTATTGTAGTTAAAACAAAAAGTAGCGGCAGTCGATTGATATCTAAGAAGGGAGCAAGGAAGAGAAAGAAGAACAAACCACTCAGAATGTGCGACAATTACCACAAGTTGTCAGATCATGATGCTAGGAACTGTCCAACTTTGATGTTATAATAGTGATTGGGCATAGTTTAAATCATGGTTTACCATGCTTGTGAATTGTTTTCAGCACATTCATTTTGAAGAATATATATAATTTTTAATAAAAGTGTTTATAACATTTCCTTTGCGGTAATTATATCACTATTAAGTTTTATTAACCATAGTTACTGTTTAGAATATGATGCTCAAATAATGGAAGCATGAGGTTAAATACCTTGTCAGATTTCCCATTGAATATTTTGTTTATCAGAACATGCTAAAATGAGAAACGCATGAGGCTAAAATGATTGAAGTAGGAGGCTAAATTTGATATAACATTTTCTACTAGGGTTCACCGTTCTCAATTAGGGTTTATTACGTTCCAATTAGGGCTCATCTGATCCCAATTAGTAATTATCAGATTCACATTAGGGTTCACTGTTCCCAAATAGGGTGTATCACGTTTCATTCCAATAAAATCACTGTTTCCATATTTGTTTATCAAAACATGCTAAAATGAGAAATGAATGAGGCTAAAATGAGCGAAGTAGGAGGCTAAATTTGATGTGACATTTTTAACTAGGGTTCACCGTTCCTAATTAAGGTTTATTACGTTCCAATTAGGGCTCATTTGATCCCAATTAGTAATTATCAGATTCTCATTAGGGTTCACTGTCCCCAAATAGGTGTATTGCGTTTCATTCCAATGAGATCACCGTTCCATATTTTATTTATCAGAACCTGCTAAAATGAGAAATGAATGAGGCTAAACTGAGCGAAGTAGGAGGCTAAATTTGATGTGATTTTCCACTAGGGTTCACCATTCCCAATTAGGCTTTACTACGTTCCAATTATGGCTCATCTGATCCCAATTAGTAATTATGAGATTTCCATTAGGGTTCACTGTCCCCAAATTGGGTGTATTGTGTTTCATTCCAACGAAATCACCGTTTCATATTTTGTTTATCAACACATGCTAAAATGAGAAATTAATGAGGCTAAAATGAGTGAAGTAGGAGGCTAAATTTGATGTGACATTTTTCACTAGGGTTCACCGTTCCTAATTAAGGTTTATTACATTCCAATTATGGCTCATCTGACCCAATTAGGAATTATGAGATTTTCATTAAGGTTCATTGTCCCCAAATATGAGTATTGCGTTTCATTCCAATGATATCACCGTTCCATATTTTGTTTATCAAAACATGCTAAAATGAGAAATGAATGAGGCTAAAATGAGTGAAGTAGGAGGCTAAATTTGATATTTGTTTCGGAAAATATTTACGCATTTTCTTTCTTAGTTGTCAGTCATCTCCTTCGTTGCTTCACTTTCTCATTCTTTTTTTATCATTAACTCGTATTTTTTTCATTTTGTAGTATCTATATAGGTGTAGGTGTTTATATAAAACTGTTAGAAATATATTCATAATATCACCCGCTAAAATGTATTACATAATATGCTAAAATGTTATATAGGTCATGCTAAAATGTTGTATACAACATGCTAATGCAAATCTGGGGTTGCTCTATGCGAAAATTATGCCTAAAAATGATTTTTTGTATTTTTCATCTTTTTTTTTGAAATAAACATATGCAATATGGATCTTAAATGAAAGAGTATGAAAAGAGCTTTAATTTGATATAAGATTTGTGTAAATCCGATTAAAAATGAATAAATTATGATCATTTAAAGTTTTTAAGAATTTTTTCAAAATATGATGATGTCACTTTTTTTGTTCCAATTTTACCCTTAATGAAACCCGTGAATTTAAAATTTTTATTTTAATTACAAGATTGCCACCACCCCTATCTATATATATATATAGATAGGGGTGGGATCTGGTGGGAACCCTTCCCTAAGTGGGAATAAGGAACTCATCTCATCCATCTATTTATAGATTTGGATGGCTAAGATTAAAACAAATTATGGGTGGCAAACTTGTAAATATATTGAACTTTTTAAAAATAGCGGTGACATATTGGTAAATAAATTGAACTTCAAAAGTGGGGGTTAATTTCTTTCCGTCAAAATACGATGATGATGTCATCATATTTGTACAAATATTGTAGAAACTTTAATCAATCATAATTTGCTCATTTTTAATCGGATTTACGCAAATCATATATCAAATTAAAGCTATTTTTATACTCTTTCATTTAAGATCCTATATTGCATATGTTTATTTGAAAAAAATAGATGAAAAATACAAAAATCAATTTTCAGGTATATTTTTCATACAAAACAGCCCCAGATTTGTATTAGCACGACTTATATAATATTTTAGCACGATCTATACAACATTTTAGCATGAAACTACTCGCATAATAACATGATATATATAGGACATTTGAGCATAATCCGTAACTTATATCAGCATTTTGTTCATGACTTGCTCGTTTTAATTAAATTTATGCAAATTATATATCAAAATAAAGATATTCTCATTAGATTGGGGTGAATTCATTTGGAGGCATGTTATTAAAATTCTCATTTTAGCATGTTGTGTAATACATTTTAGCATGTTGTGTAATATATTTAAGCATGGTGTGTAATACATTTTAGCGGGTGATATTATGAATATTTTTCTAACAATTTTATATAAACACCTACACCTATACAGATACTATAAAACGAAAAACACGAGTTGATGATAAAGAAGAAAAAGAATGAGAAAATGAAGTAACGAAGGAGATGGCTGACAACTAAGAAATAAAATGAGAGAATAGTTCCCGAAACGAGATAAAGTTTATGAGAACAAAATATGAGCTACAATTCTAAGTACAGAGAGTAACATACAAAGTGAAAGGAACAAAGCTGAGGAAAACCTACACTACAAGCTCTCATGTGAAGATAGTTCAATTAATGTTGAAGCATTTGTTATGTCAAAGTGATTTATACTGTTAATAAAATTTTTACAAGTACTATTAATTTCAAGACATATTTCTTATGAATATTAATTTATGTTGATAAATATTAGTTCAAGTTGAAGAATATTAGTTTAAGGTGATGAATATTAGTTTCAGACATTTGTTATTAATATTTGGAAATGTCATTGTTAGCGTGAATTTTTCTTTATACGAGCATGATATTGTTGTTTTATTATCATCATATAGTATTTCATTTTAGCATCATACAATATTTCATTTCAGCATCATACTTCCGTGATTTTAGCATGATGTTCTATACCCTAATAGGAACACAATAAACCCTAATCGAACTGGGTACACTTAATTTAACCTCATTCTCACTTCATTTTAACTTGATGTTATGAACAATAAACCATAATGCGATGTAATAAACTCTAATGGAAATGTCATACATCCTAATGGGAATGTAACAAAAAAATTAGCATGCTACTTCCCTCATTTTAGCTTGATACTTAATTACCTCATTTTAGCCTGATCTATTGTTTAGTGTCTAATTGTGTCATTTTAATTTATTTATTTTATTGTGTTTAGTATTTATTTTGTTGAATTTTATTTTGATATGTGTTGATTTTATGTGTTTATTTGTGCTTATTGCTCTAATGGTGGGTTGTGCCAAGTGTTGCAAAACTTGAGCTTTTAATTATAAAAGCAGGTATTTTATGGAAATTGGTGGCAAGTGGAAAAATTGGTTAAATTGCAGTCTTAAGCTTGTGAAGAAAAAATGAGAAATAGCACCCGCGCGGGCGGGCAGGCACAAGGCCGAGACCCACGCAGCCCCGCCGCGCCCGTCCCGCGCCCGCCACAGCCCCGCCGCACCCATGTAGCCCACCGGCGCGCGGGCTGCCACCTCTCCCTCGGGTCCAGTTTTTCACCAATTTTTGTGCAGTTCCACTCCCTTCCTACTCTTTTGCACTCGATATTTTGTTTAATTAGGAACCTTCTTGCATTTTTAATTCCTAGAATTTGTAGCTTATTATGACCTAAACCTCTAGAGTGGACTTTTTGGCACCAAATCTTCCACAAAATCCCCTTCATTAATGGATCTCTTACCATCAGCTCCCATCTCCTTCTCTCTTTCTCTCTCTCTCTCTCGCTCTCTCTCTCTCTCTCCTACGGATCTCTCTTCTCTCTCATATCTCTTGGAGATTTTTAGGAGGAATCATTCATTCATACCATACTACACACCACTTCATCTTCTCCATTCTCTCTATTCTCTCTACACACACACTACACACACTAATTCTCTACACCACTTTCTCATCATTTTCACACCATCACCTTCACCTAAGAGAAGAGGAAAGAAAAGGAAGAGCAAGAGGATCGAACCAAGGGAGACGGAGAAGAGACGAGACGGACCGACGACGAGCCATCCGCGGAAGCTAAGCTCGGAGGAGGTTTATCTTGAGTTTTTCTTTACATTCTTAGATATATTTGTGGAGTTTATTCCAAACTCTTGAAAGACACGTAATATTGTAGAAGTTGTGTTATTTGTATTTGATTTATGAGATGACTTTCTTCTATGATATTTGTGGTATTTGTGTTGTTTTGAGCATGTTTAGTGGCTAATCTCTCTATTAGGGGGTAGAAGATCGATGTGGTTTTGATCTATGCTCGTTCTTGTTGATTGTTGTTGTTGGAATCGTGCTTTTTCATGTTTAGATACTTGATCACTACTTGAACATTGATAGGATTTAGAGGAGTCTTGATTGTGAATCTAAATCCGGAAATTGGTTCCTTCAACGTTAGGTGGATGGGGTTCCTAAACCTAATATGTCAATTTTGCTTGTACGGTATAGCTAAGAGAGGTTTAACGGATAAACGGTGACAGTAATTGAAGTTAAACTTATCGGAAGGGTCTATCGTATTTGTGAGAGTAGCATTATCAACTTGAATAAAGTATAGTGATAAAACCATTGAGTGAATCTACACCCTAATACCTCAATCCAACTTATTTCCTCTAATCTTAAATTAATTTGTGTATTTGCATTTAATTGTCTTGCTTTATTATCTATTTCAAATTCCTAGCATAATCATCATCAAACCCCCTTGTTAGAATGTTTAGATTTTATTTTAGTTGCTTAGTTGGAAGCATGTTTAGCCTTTAGATAATTCTTTCCTATAAAGTCTTCCTTGAGAGATCGACTCGGGTTAAGCTTATTGCTTCTACAATTGACCCCGTCCAATTGCGGGTGTGGTCCTAAGTAGTTGTCTAGTGAGCATAAACCGGAATTATAAATAGTAAATTTGTGGACCGCGAAACATCTACTAAACAACAATGAAGGATCTAGAAAATTGTAATGCGAATATAATAAACCCTACTTGGGAATAATGAACCATAATGGGAATGTTATAAACGCTAATTGAGAATAATGAACCCTAATGGGAATGTCATAAACCCTAATTGGGAATAATGAACCCTAATGGTAACGAGACATCAAATTTAGCCTTATTTTGCCCTCATTTTAACCTGATACATCCCCCATTTTAGCAAGATACTATAAAAAGTAACGGGTCATGCAATAAACCTTAATTGAGAACAATAAACCATAATGCGAATGTAATAAATTCTAATTGGGAAGAATAAATCCTAATTGAGAACAATGAACCCTAATGAGAATGTGACATCAAGTTTAGCATGCTACATCCCTCATTTTAGCCTAATAATTTTCTAATTTTAGCATGATTTGATAAACAATAATGAGGGGATGCGATAAACCATAATGGGAATATATTTAGCCTCACACTTCTTTGATTTTAGCATCTATTCTAAACAGTAATTGAGATTGACAAACCTTAATATTAATGTAATAACCTCAAAGGGATTGTCATAAATTTTTTGAAAAAATTCATATATTCTTGAAATAAAATAAAATAAAATAAGTCCTAAAAATGAATATTTTATATTTTTTTTCATATTTCTTCAGATAAATAAAGCCATGTGAGATCTTGAATGAAATAGTATGAAAAAAATTATAATTTGATATATTATATGAAAAAACATTGCGTTTATGAATTTTTAGCATTAAATTACTCTCATATTAGCATAGTGTATAAGATATTTTAGCATGACGTTACATATCAGTATTACGTTTATATGTGGATAAAGTTATTATTGTTTAATTGAAACCTTCAATTTATTGTGAAATTCATCCAACATGTAACTTACATCAACAACATTTATCACATATCAGAAATAAATTTGAATGATATTATAAATATCAGCATAAGTCATGTCATTTTAGCATGGACTATGAACCATTCCAGCATGATGTATATGTCATTTTAGCACGGACTATAATAATAATATAATTATTGATGAAAAAATGAAAATAAATACAGGAATCAGAATTGGACGAGATAATTAATAAAGATAAATACATAAATCAACAACATTATATGAAAAAAGATAAAACAAGGTAAAAATTTAATTGTGATAATTTAGAAAAAAATAGCATTTAATCCAAAAAGAATAATAACGTTTACAAACAAATCAAGAAATTCTAAAAATTTAAAATGTGCATGTGAATGTCAAAAAAAAATATCAAGAATTCAAAAGCGTGTCTGAACCGACAACATCAATTTTGAGTTTTTGCATAAAAAAATCATCTTGACCACATATATATTTATAGTTATAATATTTTATTATTTTAATAAATTATTAAATTATCATAATGTTTCAATTTGTATTTAGTAAATGGTTTACAAAACAAACAGAGAGAGGGGAGAGGAAATAAATGGAAAATAGAGAGAGAAAGAGTGGGAAGAGAGAGAGAAGTGCACAAAGAAAAAAATCGTGAATGTTGAAAAGTGGAGAAAACCATGTTTCAAAACATAAGAATTACTGAATTACCATAATACCCTCTTTTACTTAAAGTTGTAAATAATTACAAGTATGCCACCTTACATTTGACCAAACTTTGACTAAATTGTGGCCATTAAGATCTAAGTAATGGAAGGTTTAGATGAGTTTCTAGTTCCCACATGGGGTAAGGGTTCTCATTTGATCCATTCTATATATATATATATATAGGATATGGATCATATGAGAACACTTTGTTGGTGTGATAAATGAGAACCCATCTTACACCATCCAATGTAATGATCCAATGGTTGAGATTTAAGGTGGCAATTTCGTAAATAATATGGCAAAAAATAAAGGAAGGAGGGCTATTTTCGTCCAAACCCATTAAAAATGATGATGTCAGCAATTAAAAAAAATCTTAAAAACTTTAACCGACCATAACTTGCTCGTTTTTAATCCAATGTACACAAAAAATATATCAAATTAAAGCTCTCTTCATGCTCTTTCATTTAAGATGTCGAAATGCTATGTTTAGATGAAAAAATATGAACGAAAAATAAAAAAGAAAATTTTTTACGCGTGCCCAGGTTGTAAATGCTTTCGTTAGCATATAATAATCCTTCGTCAGCATTATGATAACATATGATAATGTATGCTAACGAATCATTTCTCATATGCTAACATAATATATTCATTGTGCTAATAAATAATTATCATAATGCTAGTGTAGTATAAATTTATTAGGGTTTATTAAATCTCAATTATGGTTTATTTAATCTCGATTATGGTTTATTCCATCTAATTATCATTTTTTTTTAAAATTTAATTTTTTGTTTATAGTTTTTAATTGATTATTATGGTTTATCCCATCCAATTATGGTTTATAAAGTATGTTGACAGAGTATTGTCATATGCTAACATAGTGTATTCGCAATGCTGACGAAGTAAAACCATAATGCTAACATAGTACAAATATATTATTATTATGATTTGTTTCAACTCATTTAGGGTTTAACACATCCAATCAATGTTTATTTCATCTAATTAGGTTTATTTCATCCAATTATGATTTTTTCATTTAATTATGGTTTATTAAATCAAATTAGATTTATAATTAATATTTAGAATATTTTTCCGCTAATAATATTTGAAAACTTTAATTAGCATAACTATAATGCTTCGTTAGCATGATGATAATACTTCGTTAGCATAACGATCTGTTATCAAATCCTCCGCGATTTTTATAAGAATTACCAAATTATGTTAATACCCTCGCGCGAATTTTTTTTCAGATATTACAGAAGTGACACCGTCTTTTTCAGCAAATCTGGACCTTTAGTTTTTAATGGATGTGTGGTGTGAGATGTGTTCTCATTTCTCACACAAGGGGTTATTTTTATATAACCCCACCCCTATATATATATATATATATATTATGCATTCGTTATTCATGAATATATTAGTATTTGATTTAATATTGCAATATTTAAATCAAACAAACATAACAATGTAAATAATTTCAAAATACCAATAAAACTTGATAGGCTAAATGATGTTTTTGCCTAGCTTCCAGAACATCTCAAAATGTAGGTCCCATACAATTCGAAATGCAGCAACAAAAAATAGATAAAAAATTGTGTGAGGTAATTTACGGATCAAAATTCGTAAAATGGGTCAAAATTCGAATTCAAATTCATATTTAGTGACACAATTGTAATGTTATTAGTGTTTAATTGTATTTGAATATCAATATTGACATGTCTTACAAATTTTGACCAGTAAGACATTTTACGCAAGACCCCTCAAATAAATAAAGTGTCTAAATCATCTACAGGTTTTCTTCACCTAGATTTTCTTTTTGATAGTTTATTCTTATAATTAATTAAAATTTTATTTTTTTAATTAAACTACTTATAAGTTTATGATTGTATATTTATTTTCATAAACTGTCCACATTTTTAAAGTTTATTTTTTTGACTAATTATTATATATATATATATATAACGACATATATAGATTTAATTATCATTTTAAAGTTTCTTAATGATTTGCAGTTTTTATGATTCGTGTAGTTTCTTGTATGATATTTTTCTTCGTTACTCTTTAATGTGATTTTTTTGTTATATTTTAAACGCAAATACGTCTGTACATAAGATGTACATCAGACGATCAACGCAAATACTTCTGTATATAAGATGTACATCAGACGATCAATGCGTTGATTGGGTCAACAAGCATTTGACCCGGTCAAAGTGTTGACCAAAAATATCGTCAAAACGGGTGGTATTTTTTGGGGACACATTTTTTTAATTTTAAATGATACTTTTTAGTGTTTAGATTGATATTGATTTTAACAGTTTTTTTCTTTATTTTTTTTTACCGATACTTTTTAATGATACAAGCGATACCTTTAACCTTTGAAATTGATACTTTTCATTATTATGAATGATACTAATTTTGACGGATTTTCAGGTCAAACACATTAACCGGGTCAACACACGTTGATCCAGTCAACACATTGACCGTCTGATGTGCACCTAGTGCACACAAGACTTGCCCTATTTTAAAATTCTGATGAGATTTAATTATGTCCATGTATGTTTTTATGCACGTATATACTTATTTAAATTTATACATATATTTGTATATTTATCCATATGGGTGTAATTAAACCAATTTAAGATGAGTATTAAAAAGTTTTAGTTTAGCTTGTTATTTGTTAAAGCACGTACATATTTACAAAATTATTGATATATATATAAATATCATTTATGAGATATGTATTTTATGTTTTATACTTATTTTAAATATTTATCGTAATATATATTTAAAACTAATTTTGATATCTATACATATATTAAGGCAAAATCGTGTGATAGACAACGGTTCTGGAATAAATCATTGCCTATCACACTAGTTAACATTTTTATTTTTTAGACAACCTTTTTTGTATCATAGACAACAATTTTGAGTTAATAGACAACAATACTGACATTTATTCTTGTAAATCTTCTTCTTCTTCTTCTTCTTCTTCTTCTTGCATTTTCCATGACGGTTTAAACTACATCCGTTGTATTTTAACAAAATTTTGCAGTCTTATTTATTATTTTTTTACTTGAAAATTTGAGATTTGTAACATATTTTATTTTATTTTTTTATGTATAGGTGGAGGATTTATCTCTACATTTGTGGCTTAAAATATAGTTTTCATTTGTGTTGCACTATAATAATGATGATGATGATGATGATTTATTTTCTATTTCAATTTTATCATTTAAAATAATTAAATAATTATATTTTTTACACCTGTCATATATTCAAAGAATCAAATGTTCTTTAATCGTGGAAAAATTATACATTGTTATTTATAAAATCATGTAGTTTAAAATATTCCAATTCGATCTTTCTAACATGTATTTTCATTTAATTCCTAAAATTTAATTTTCTTTTTATTTGTCATAACTACACAAAATTGATCTTCTTATCCAATTAATTAGCACATGTGCATATCATTTTATTAATTTTTAAAAATTGAATACGACATATAAAATTCTAAAATAATCATTATATTATAGATCTAAATAAATAATAATAATTTGTGCATTGCACAGAGGGAATACTAGTATATATATATAGGGGAGGGTTACAATGCAAACCCTACCTAGTGTAGGAACTAGGAACCCATCTCACACCATACAATCAATAAAGATCTATGGTCCATATTTGATTAAAAGGAGTGGTGGCAATTCTGTAATATTTGAAAAAAAATCACGCGGGAGTATTAACGTAATTTAGTAATTCTTATAAAAATCGCGGAGGATATTTGATAACATATCGTCATGCTAACGAAGTATTATCATCATGCTAACGAAGCGTTATCTTTATGCTAATGAAAATTTTCTCATATTGTTAACGAAAAATTAAATTCTAAAGTGTAATTATAAATTGTAATAGGATGAAATAAACCATAATTCAGATATAATAAACTTCAATGATCTAAAAATAGAATTAAATTCTAAAAATTAATTATAAACCCCAATTGGATGGAATAAATCATAATAACAATATAAATATAAAACATTAGTATAATGATATTATTTTATCAACATTGCGAATAAACTATGTTAGCATATGACAATTCATCGTTAGCATAAGTTATAAACCATAAATGGATGAAGAAAACTCTAACTAATATATTCTAATTTGATGAAATAAATAATATATAATATTCAATTAGTAACTAAAATATAAAAATTAAATCATAAAAAATAATTATAAGTCATAATTGAAATGTAATAAATAATAATAATAATAATAATAATAATAATAATAATAATAATAATAATATAAGTATGCGTACTATGTTAACATTATGATAATCATTCATTAGCACAATGAATGCAATATGTTAGCATATAACAAATGCTTCGTTAGCATACGTTATCAACTTATCATAATGCTGACGAACCACTATTTAAAAGCTAACAAAAGCATTTTTGCGCTGGACACGAGTAAAAATGTATATTTTGTATTTTTCGTCTATATTTATTTGAACAAATATATCCATGACTGATCTTGAATTAAACAACATGAAAATATCTTTAATTTGATATATTATTTGCGTTAATCTGATGAAGCCATGAGCAACAATGAAGATCAAGAACCGGAGTTGCAATTTCGAGGACCAATTACAAGATCAAGAGCTAAGAAGCTTCAAGCATACATGCAAGTGTTGATTCGAAGAAAGCTCGAGATTGGAGATCAAGAAGTCGAAAGAAGCAATTCCAAGATAGTTAATTTATTAACTATTGAAGATCAAGATCACACCATGTGGGACATGACTTGAAGAGTTGAAGATCAAGACTTGAAGTGCATGTGTGCATGTGCATGTAATTAACGTGCATGTGTGTGCGTGTGTGTTGCAAGTTTCGGCCCTTAGTGATTTAATTATGGGGTTGGTTTTATCTAGACTATATTATTTATTTTATTTAATTTAGACTATAATTAGATCAGATTTTATTTAATTAAATAAGTGTAATTTTCGGTCATTATGTTCAAGAGTCATATGTTTGACTAGAATTATATTTAAGGAATAATTCTACCTTGAATAGAATTCTAGTTTAGGAAGTTTCCTAGTCCAATTAGACTTCTTTTGGACCTTTAATTTTCGGTTCCTATAGCTTAGATTTTCGGCCCTATATGTCTTATAAATAGGTGCCTCATGATACATTGTTACTTTAGACATTGTTGAATTAAATTGCTTTTGCATACAATTGTGTCTCAAATCTATTACGTCTTTTGGATACTTTCACACGAAAATATTCATTCTTGGAGCTAGCAATTCTAAGTCTTAATCAAGGGTATTGCTTAATCCACTTGAGGGATTAACCGGTATTCGCTATCCGAAGATCAACTTAGAGATTTCAACCTTGAGTACGTTCGAGATCAAGGAGGCTATCTGGTTGTGATTCACAACATTATCACCTCTCGCCAACTCCATCAACGATGGCAATCATCAACCACCCGACGTCCATCTTCACGGCAGACTATTCCATTCGTTCCTAGTCCGTTCATTTTAATCGTAAGTTCGTTCAATCTTTATCATATCCTATCTTCACCAACCCATTCTTCACTTAGCCTCACACACGAAATTCCTCCTAATTTCCAGCCTATATTTCATCCACAATACAGCCCTCATTCCTTGGTATTGTGTTATATATTTGTGTCATTGTTCTAGGTATTTTAATTGTCTAGTTTTCATCTTTTCGTTTGTTTATTGAGTCGGATTGTTCCCTTCATTTAAGTTGACGTGTTTCGCATCCTAAGTCTTCCGCTAGGTCGTTGTTATCGTTCTAGATTATAGTCCGGGTCGCATCATAATCCGATTTGAAACGAGTGAGTTATGGTCGTTCAAAGTTTTTAATATTTTTTTCAAAAAGTGATGACATCAGCTTTTTTATGGGGATTGGACAACTATACCCCCGCCTCCTTTTTTTTTGCTTTGACTTCAACATTTAATCTCAGTCATTAGATCATCTAGGTGGACGGTATAAGATGGGTTCCTAGTTCCTACACCAGAAAAAGGTGTATTTTTGATCCAACCCCTACATATATATATATATATATAACACATACGAATTTATAGATGACGATATATATATGCAAACATACAAACAAATATTCTTGTAGGTGACAAAAATTTAACAAATCACACATAATATATTTATTGATTTTTATATGTTTATTTAATTTTAAAATTTTATGAAATTCAAAGCTAGATAAGATATTTAATTAATAAAGATATTACTATAATAAATAACAAGTTAATATCTTATATCTTATATATATATATATATTGTTAGAATTTGTTGCCTCAAATACTGTGAAAAACAAAATCACGTGCAATGTTATATACAATGTTGTAGTCAATGTTACTCACATTACTGACAACATTGTCACATGAATTTATAAATAGTTTGCACGAAAATATCTTTAAAACACAATCATAAAATAGCTTGTGAAAAAGGTCAAAGTGCAAATAATAGAGTGATGTTGAAGCTAATGCCAAACACTATGCCTTCAACACGCAGTGGAATTTTAAAGAACAACTTGCACGAAAATTAATTTTAAATCACACACAACACGTATGTGATTGCCTCAGGGCGAAATTACACTTTACTAGTGTTGAAAATTACAATGCTGATGTTGCCCAGGTTCACTCCCTTGACAACACAACATATAATACAAGGAACCTATTCTAGTTTCACTCACTTGAATAATTCCTCTAAAAAATACTATCTAACATCTAGATAGCTAAATAATGTATCTACTCAAAGAACTACTAACAATCAATCTAATCAGTACCTACACACACAATTAAGATAGAATCTGCCTATATTTGATCCAAACAATAGGTCTGATGTCGAGTTGAGTGTTGGCAGAGCTCTAATAGACACAAATGCAAGCTTCAAGTTTTCTCACTACTTTAGGTGAGATTTTCTCTATTTGCATACAATACTGCAGAGATCCAACAAGACTTGAAAATGTAACTCCCTACAAACACAACTAAGATATATAGATCTTAGTTGATCGAGACAATACAGAAGATGTTCATCGCAATGCCGAAGAGATCTCTAACAGAAAAGTACCGCAGCCTTCAAGCTTCTCACATTCACTCCGTGATGGTCTCTTCGGCTGGGTGACTCAAGCTCTGGATTTTCTCACTTACAATGGTGATATTTTCTCTGCTTGAGCAACCTCTTCAAATGTAAATCATGCTCCTTAAATACATTCTTCACTTGAATCGGTTGAAGGCCATGTCATCCTCTTGATCGTGGGTTGAAAATAACCGCCACCACTTCTATGGTTTGGAAGAAATCGCCCCTTATTGTCGCTGGAAGAAGAGCCCACGTCCTACACCATTTCTCTAGAGTTCCAGCACGTTAATCTCTAAAAAGAAACGGTTAAATAGAAGATAACAAGATACCTAAAAAATAGGAGATAAAGTTTGACTAAATCAAACTTTATTTTAAAAATTAATATCTCAATCATATATATCCATTTATTTGAAATATAGATTTCATGGATATATATATGATTTAAGATATACAAAATAATTATAATTTATTAAAAATAATAAATCCTAAAATCTAGGAAAGGATAAGATTAGTCACGACGAATGTCACAGACAATGTCATAGGGAGTCTGTATGACATTAAGTTCAACATAGAACAACAATGTCAGACAGCACTCAACAATCTCCCCCTTAATCTTAGCCTTTCTGCACAAAACATACAACTCGATGTATTATGTACACTTAGAGTCGCAGCGGAAAAATGGAGACAAAAATCTCCCCCTTAAGGGTTACTCCCCCTTAAGTTAATCATCACACAACGGGTAATTATCCCATATACAAATTAACGTTGAATCAACATATAAACAAGATATATGCAAGTACATATCAAAACATTAAGATGAATTAACATCAAAACAGGACATGATCAAAACTGGTCAACATCCAAACAAATATCCCATGATATCAAAACCAAGGATATGAATAAATCATATTAAAAAAAAAACTAGAGCATTCATTAAGACATTCTACTCTAAGCATGCTAAATCTCAACATCAGACTATATGTCTTCATCCTTTGTGTGTCGAGAAACAGATAGATGTGCTTAGTTTTAAAAAATATGGTATGGATGTCTTCTTAAAAGAAAGGGGTCTTTGGAAATCTGTTACAGCATTGTCTTCTTTTGAGCCTGATGTTGTTATTGAATTTTATGCTAATATGTCTCCTGAGATGGGTGATAAAACCAAGAGCAAGTATGGGTAGGTTTATGTGAAGGATAAGATCTATTCGCTTAACCCCTTGATCATAAACAAGTTTTTAGGTCTGGGCAATGATTCTGATGTTGTTAGCCTTGACTTAATTGATGATGTGGTGTCGACTGTCACTGGTGGTTTGGTAACAAAGTAGACTAACAAGCTCTCCACTTCTAAGCTCACTTTCTTTTATTTTGTTTTACACAAATTAACTAAGTGTAATTGGTTACCTACCACCAACTCTTCGGTCCTTACTATAGATTAAGCATTCTTGCTCTTCAAGCTCGGAACAAAAATCCCCTTCAACCTCGGAGATTATATTTTTGATTGTATGTTGAAGGCTGCTGCAAAATCGAACACCACCAGCATCTTACCTTTTCCCTGCCTAATCTATGCCATCCTTGTTGACCAAGGTGTTAAGCCCAACAAGAAAAATATAGTTACTGAAACGTCAACTATCTTTATCATGAAGCGAAAAGGGAATGAAGATCGTGTAATTGATCTCCCTTACACCTTTGGTCAGAGCTCAACTCCTGCCTCAAGAGATGTTGGTCAGGATGTTGCTGTAGAGACTGTTCTCTCTACTCCACGGTCAGAAAGTGATATAGCAAGTGGTTCCTCACATTTAGTGACTCTTTCTGTGCAGGTCCTTAATTCTTACATTGCTTAGATGGATTCAATGATCCATCAATGCACAGTCCTCACTAATGCTATCAATGAGCTTCGTCAAGTTCTTCGAGAGACCCTTTCTACACAAAAAGAGGGAGTAGCTACGTCTGCTGGTGCTGGTGTTGGAGGCAATGTTGGGGATGCTAAAGGGGATAAGACTGGAAAGTCTGTGGCCAAGGGGAAGGGCAAAATGAAAATTTGAAATTTTCTTTGTCAAAAATAATTTTATCTTATGTTTATGTATTGTGCTAGACACAAGTTTATTTTGGATATGTTTGCATCCTTGTTGGTTTTTGATGTGCTGGACACATGTTTATTTTGTTTGTTGGGTATCCGCGTTAGATATCCTTAGATAATTTGTTTTTTTTAATCATCAACATTAGTTGATGATTTTGCTATATATATTCTGTTTGTATATTTTAATGTGTGATGTTTATGTTGAGAATGATTTCAAAATTGATATTCTGTTTCTCACATGATGTATAGTATGTGGTGTTTTGTGTTGGAAATGATTTCAATATTGTGATTGTGTTCGCATGTTTTTAAAATATGTGTTGATTGTTATGTTGAGGATGCTCTCAATATTGTATTTCTGTACAGGGGTAAATACCCAACTTGTTGTATATTCATGTATGGGGGATTATACCCACTATTTTTTTTACATATAATAACTTAAGGGGGAGCAGACCTTAAGGGGGAGTTTTTGAACTCCAATATTTTTAATCGTATTCCGCTGCGGCTCTAATCATGTATATATTGAGCTCTATGTTTTGTGCAGAAAGGATAAGCTTAAGGGGAAGATTGTTGAGAATGACGTGTTCCAGATGATGTTATTACTTCATTGATAACATCATAATCAATGTCGTATCTAATGATGTTCCGACATTCTCGTCACATCGAGTATAATACTCAGAATATTAATCTTATCCTTTCCTAGAATTTTGGATTAATTTATTATTAAATTAATCTTATTTTATTGTGACATTTATCATATTTTATTTTCCACGTATTTAGGGATTTATTAGTTATTTTATTATGAGTTAAATCATGAATAATGTTGATTTTGACTTGTTCAAAATCTATTCCGGATTTGTAAGGGACGTGATGTTCCCACTCTCCATTGGACACTAACCATTGCAGGTGAACGTGGGTCACTAGAGTAACCACTACTATTACATGATGTTGAAGAACGTGTGTCACACAATGCAGAAGACGATTATCTCAAGTCCACTTCAGCAATGGGTAGTGGAAGGCGGTTGATTCAAATCCAAGTCATCTAGGATCGTGAGGCAACTGCCAAGACAAGATGGAGGAAGTTTTTAAGGTCTTGGTAGACCTTAAAATTATTTATGCAAACAGGTTATCACCGTGGTTTGTGAGAAGCTCTGAATCTTGCATCTAGTGTCGTCTCTGAAATCCAAGACATCTTCTCTGACATCTGCCTAGCATCCCAATCAGCTGGAGACTTTCATTTCAGTTATGTGTGTAGGTTAGATAGTCATCTTTGAGAGTCTAGGATTTAGAGTGACTTGTTGTAATCTATCTATTGTGTTTAGATAGGTTTGTTTGAGTGATTATTCGAGTGAGTGAAGTTAGGATAGTCCTCTGTATGTTTTATGCAGTGTTGTTAAGAGAGTGAACCGAGACAACATCAGTATTGTTTTTGTTTATCACTTATGATAGTGAATTTCGCCTTAAGGCAATCACACACCGTAAGGAGTGTGATTTAAAATTTATTTTGTGCAAAGTTTTGTTTACATTTTCACCGCATGTTAAAGGCAATGTGGTAACACTATCTTCAACATTTCATTTAACTTTGCAATTTACATCCGTAATTCACATTGTTTCAGGCAACAAATTCTAACGAATAGAACAATAAAAGAAGCCCAAATCATAAACAGAAGAATAAATTGCTATAAATAGTAGAATAATTTGCTACAAACCGATGAATATTTGCTATCAATAGATGAATAATTTTAAATAATGAGAGCAACGTTTATATGTTTCATTCAATCTAGATATTCCGCCCTATGAGCTGACTCCTGCCCTATTGTGGTATAAATGAAAAGGTATATGGTGAGATTATCCTATCACTGTAAGCAAAAAGTCACACAGCAGATGAAAAAGAGAGAAGAAAGCGAGGTTGAAAATGACAGACCTTTCATTTATCTAAGATCTTCAAACACCCCCTTCGAAGAAAGATTCTAAATTCGATCTGAGAAAGTCGATCCCGGGTCTATCAATCATTTAGGAAGTCGGTGCAAGAGTCGTCTTTGCGCTTGGCCAAATCTATGGATTTTCACACCCTCTCCTCTGGGTAAACTCAGGGCTCAATTGGACTTCTTTCCCTTCTTTCTTAGCTGCTTAGCTGTGATTGGAACATCGGGCAGTCGGTTTGAGTCTTCCTTCATAATAATAGTGTCAACATTTCGGGGTTCATCCTCGCACGACATCTTATAGTAGAGGCTTGCCTAAGCAAATATGCGCTCTTTGTGTAAGTTACTGTTAGCGCTCAAGATTGCTGTACAATATTAGGCTTGCCTAAGCAAATATGCGCTCCTTATGTAAGTTACTGTTAGCGATCAGGATTGTTGTACAATATTTTGCCCTTAGATACTTCATCTGTTTGTCATTGTCATTTGTGAGGCCAGAGTTCCAACTTATCAAACTTCCTCCCTTATATATTTCCATGTGTCTTATTACGTAGATACCACAATCTATTTATTAGTGTCATTCCTCCATGTCATTTACAACCTCTACATTTTCTTTAACTTCTTCTCCATTGACGTGATAATTTTTGCGTGCCATGTAATCTTCATGAAGTCTTTAAAAAAATTAACTTGTATTGTGTATCAATGTTAGAGCATAATCACATAAAAGATCATAATATTTCTAACAATCATTTCCAAATATGCTAATAATGTAATTACAATTTGCTAAACACATAGAAATAAATTGCTATCAAACAGAGGAATAATTTGTTAAAAATAGAGAAATATGAAAAATATGCATAATTTGTTATAACCAACTACACGATTTGCTAAACATAGAGTAATAATAGGCTCTCAACAAAGGAATAATTTTCTAAAAATATAGAAATATTAAAAACATGTATAATTTGTTATAGCCAACTGCACAATTTACTAAACACAGAGGAATAATTTGCTATCAACAGAGCTAGGAATAATTTGCTAAAAATAGAGAAATATGACAAACATGCATATTTTGTTATAACCAACTGAACAATTTGCTAAACACGGATGAATAAATTACTATCAACAGAGGAATAATTTGCTAAAAATAGAGAAATATGAAAAAATGCATAATTTATTATAACCAACGAGACAATTTGCTAAGCACAGAGGAATAATTAGCTATCAACAAATGAATAATTTGCTAAAAATAGAGAAATATGAAAAACATGCATAATTTGTTATAACCAACTGCACAATTTGGTAAACACATAGAAATAAACTGCTATCAACAAAGAAATAATTTACTAAAAATAGAGAAATATGAAAACATGCATAATTTGTTATAACCAACTAAACAATTTACTAAACACATATGAATAATTGGCTATCAACAGAGGAATAATTATCTAAAAATAGAGAAATATGAAAAACATGCATATTTTGTTATAACAAATTGAATAATTTGCTAAGCACAGAGGAATAATTGGCTATCAACAAAGGAATAGTTTGCTAAAAATCGAGAAATATGAAAAAAATGCATATTTTGTTATAACCAACTGAACAATTTGCTAAACACATAAGAATAATTGGTTATCAACAGAGGAATAATTTGTTAACAATAGAGAAAATTAACAAAAAAAAATTAACCCTAGTTTTTAAATTTGATTAATTAGCTGTTGTTAATCGATAGTAAGGTGTAACCCACAAAAAAATTGGCAGCAAACATTATACACAACAAGTTTATGGAGATTATTAACCACCATTAATGTACCATTTTTTTGCATTCAACCAGCACGAAGAACCTTTATCCGTCATCTTTAATCTCTAATCAAATTGTATAAAGCATCTGTAATGGAGTTTGTTTTGCTCTAATCTGTTGAAGGGAAACGTGATTTAACCTGCACAAAGAACCTTTATCCGTCATCTTTAATCTCCAATAAAAGAACCTTTATCCGTCATCTTTAATCTCCAATCAAATCATATGAGGCATTTGTAATGGAGTTTATTTTGCTCTGATCTGTTGAAGGGAAACGTGATTCAACCTGCACAAAGAACCTTTATCCGTCATCTTTAATCTCCAATCAAAAAACCTTTATACGTCATCTTTAATCTCCAATCAAATCGTATGAGGCATCTGTAATGGAGTTCGTTTTGCTCTGATCTGTTGAAGGAAAATGTTTCTCTTCTTGGCTATGTTGATTTTTCTCTACGTTCCCTGTTTTCTTCCATGTCTTCATTCTTCTCTGCTTCTTCTATTGAGTAGCCGTCGTTTACAGAAACATACAACAAAAATTCATCCAATTTTAATTTCAACATGCTCAAAAATTATACACATTAAATCTAAAAATTTAAACACATAAATTTATCAACAAATTTAATGCAATTTTCGGCCAAACATATAGAATTAATTCTAGTACAGAGTCGATACCTGCTCTGATACCAATTATTGGGGTTTTTTCGAATTATGCCCCATATGATCTAATCGGATATTCATTAATTCTATTCACATGTGCACAATATTTTATGTGTGAGTTTATCATACAAACATGTTGAATGTATCATGCAAGATCATCGAAACTATTGCAGCAGAAAAATAAAATCGATAGAACCAACTTACATGACGAGTATGATTGCTCACAAGATTATAGGTCTAATCTCGCTGTTGTCGAAGACACGGCCAAACTCAAGCTCTTTCCCACTGTGTTCGAACTCTCTCCAAGACAACAATAAACTCATTGATCTTCTACTGTAATTCCGTACCTCGTTTAGATGTAGTGTGAGCTACAAACTACTAAACTATATGGATAACCTAGGGAATCAAAAGAGCAACTAAGGGGCTGATATTAATACCCTAATTCTCTCAAATAGCTAACCTAATTAATAAGAAATTCCCTCTTGACAGTGATATATGTTGTACGTAGCAGCACCGTCTGCTAAAACTTGTCTCTCCTTCTCTAATTAATAGAGAGGGGGACAAAAATTATGACTCCCAACCCTAATGGGTCGGGCCTCTCCACTTGTTCTATTCCCTCAGTCCACTTAGGTATTATTTGGGCTATAGTAGGGATCTAGAAAAATATTAAATTGACTCATTAATTTATTTAATATCTAATATCCAATACTATGATATAATTAAATAAATTAAGTGTTATTTTTATTCCACTAAAGAAATAACACTGACCTACCAATTTAATACATATTTACTTATATGCTTTCTTCTTTAGTTCAGCCATTCCCCATGTTTAAGATATAATGTCCATTAATTAATTATGCAAGCTCTCTGACAGCTATAATTAATTAATATCTCCATTCCTAGAGTAGTACCACACAAGCTTTATCATGTACGGAATAAATTCCACCTGCAGGGTTTCACATGTACTTGTGTTTACTCAAGGGGACATCATCAACCTGACTCACTAGGACATGGTGACCATATATAGTGCATGGCCCATCATACATGTAAATGTTACTGCCCAAAATATCAAGAATCTCACTCATTGATAAATCAAAGTAGTAGAGATAATATATATATGTTTGTCACTATATATGGGTTAAGAACCCGAATTATGTGGATCTTTATTCTCTCCCTTTAGGGTCAGAACAGAGAACAGTATCCTATCGTGATCCTTCTCAATACACATATTAGTGTATCAGAATAACCAATTAGTCAAGATAAACTAATTATCAGATTATTCTACGGTGTACAATGGTTGGTTCAGGACCATCTAAACCGTGAGCTTTTTAATACTTTGCAAGGAATCCAATGATATGATCTTTATCGTATGTGTACCCACACTATATCATTTACAATGCAAGTATATGGAAACATGCATATAGATATATAACAATAAACAAATGCACAAATAGTGACTGCAATTAATATTCAATCTATATCGTCAAAACATTGTAGAATGTATACAAAGACAAGCTTTTCAGTATACAATCCTAACATACACCATATGTTAACAAAAAAAAACTAAAAATAGAAACACACAAAAAATATGAAATTAAAAACATAACTTACCTCAATCACTATTGGATCCAAATCTAATCCTCTTCCTCTTGCTCATTTCTTTATAATGTGATCTCAGCAGAAGATCAAAACCGGCAAAGAAATGTGTGGAAGATTTAGAATCGAACACATCAGTGGTAGAAGAGTTCAATCCAAATAAACGACTCAAATAATAAAGAAGCGAAACAAAAACAAAGAATAACTCGATAAATTAGACTCTAATAAATTGACAACTAAACTACCTAGAATATGACTCTACACAAGATAAAACACAAACCAATCTAGGGATATAGGTTGTATAGGAACGTGGGTTTGGAAAGGAAGTATGGGCGATAATTGTGAGATTGAATGAATTAGGCTAGAAGGGATGAAGTAGATAGGGTATGTTAGAGTTATAGAATGAACTTACGTGAAATGGATGATGAACACGATGGAGTGGATTCGAATTTGATATATCACTGTTGGACCTTGGTGGCTAGATGTGTCGGTGGACGTAGATGATTTGGTGATTGAAGGTAGATGGCGATTGGTGGTTGATGTCAAGGTAGAATGAATCGAACTCGGGGTGAAACACCAAGTGTAAAACAATACACAAAATGATTCATTACTTGAATTCTCTTCGATTGCAATCCAACCCTAGCTCCACAGAAGAACTAGAACAAGATTTATGAATAAAACTTAAAAGTTGCAAGCTTTCAAGAGTTTTAATTTTTGGCTGAAAATTAACAAAAGATGATCTTAGTTGATCAACAATAAATCGTGAGACAATTGAGAATTAATCTTCAAATTCATGAAACGTCTAAGTAATAATGTCATATGGAAGTCCTATTTATAATGCTAGGATCTACTAAACTAAGTAGGAAAACTATCCTAACTAGACTAGGAAATCTGCCTTAATTAGAATTCTAACTAAGAAAGAAGTTTCCATAATTAAAACTATAATTACCTAACTAATAAAATCTTCTAGAAAATTCCTTAATAAAAAAAAACCTGAAATAATAAAAAAAACTAAACTAAGGGATAAATTAAACCCAATCAACTTGGGCCTTCAAACTTGGACTTAATTATTCGAACATGGGCTGTCCAAATAATCAATCATGCGCTGCCTCTTTTAATCCATGCAAAATGACGTGGTCTTCAATATAAGCGGCCGTGCACACGTCGTCCTTCATGCACTTGTGTTCTTCAAACCTTGATCTTCATCTTCAATTATAACAATATCATGGCTGCATTTAACTCCATCTTCAACTCTTAGTTGCAGCTCCGGGTTTGTTCTTTTAATGCTTATCGTGGCTTCATCACTTTACTCCACCCGAAATGTCAAATTATATTCCTTGCGATTCAAAAATGGGAGCTCCAGAAGATGAACCAACAACCCTCTTTTTGTACTCATCACACAACAGATACAACTTGCTCTTCAAATCATCAACTTTATCTTTGCTAGAAGCTGGATCAATTTTTGAATAACAAAACAATACTCCAACAATCTCAGTTTCGCCCTGGACTCAAAGATGGGCCCAATGCAAGAATTTCATTGTACTGCTCCTAATATTTATCAAACTTTTTTTCATGTTCACAGTCATTTCTCTCACAACTTATCTTCACTATTTGAATGCTTTTCCATCAAACATGTAATCTTCCAAACTTCCTTGAATTCCATAACAAACATCACTGGCAAAAACAAAGATTGCAGCTTACAGACCCATCATGGGGGAATTGCTTGTAGTCGCAGGTGGCTATTCCAGTAGAGAACTCGTTGACGCCAGTGGAGCCGTGGAGATGTTGGACCAAGATGTGGGGCGGCTTGGCTAATGGCTAGGGTAGTAGGGTTTGATTGTCATTTTAGGGATACCAGATGTGAGAATTGAGATAAGAGAGACGAGAATGAGAGAACGAGATAAAATTAGATTTTTTACTTAAGAACAAAACGACGTTGTTTCAATTATTATTATTTTATTAAATAAATCCAGGCCGACCTGAAAAGACCGCCAACCCAAGTCGTCCGACCCGGTTGGTTAAAATTTTTTACGGGCCAAAAAAACGACCCTAACCCACTTTTTTTCGATTTGTTCAAGTCAACCCATCGATTTCGAGCTAAATTGACATCCCTATGTATATCACTCACAATTAGTTTTTTCACTCTAATAATATCTCTTTCTCTCCCTCTCTCTCTCTCACACACACACACACACACTTTTAATATCAACATCTCTTAAAAAATCTCACTAAATGATGCTTAATTAGATTACCAATGAAGTCACAAACAACTAATTCATCATAACACAAAAAATGACAATAAATTTTTTGGAGACTAATTCATAAGAGCACAAAAATTGACAATAAAATTTTTTCCTCCAAAAATTTGGAAAAAATCTACTTTTTCTCAAATGATATTTAGATTCTCGAGAACCCAAAGAACAATGCTCGAAGTAATGAAAACATTTTTTTTTCATATGTATTGGCGGAAAATTAATGCAGATGTGATTATTTTGTTTGATTTGTTGATTTGAATTTCGCGATGATAGTCGCTAAATCTAGAAGAGATGTCAAAGAGATATAAAACTCACGAAAATATATTAATAATGCAAAATCTCTTGTGCATCAGGTGCATGGGTCGGCCCGTGAGACGGACCCGACCCGCACCGACCCGATCCGCGCTCCGACCCGCCATATAAAAGGATTTTTTGGCACTGTTCACTCATTTGCATCCTTTCTTCTGGCTTGAAACCCTAGCCCCCATACCCATCCGTCTTCTTCATCCCGATTCTTCACATGTTTCTGCAACCCGTAGCCGCCTCATCTCCACTGCGATTCTTCACCATTTTGTGCAACCCGTAGCCACCTCATCTCCACCGCGATTCTAAACCCTAGCCGCCTCATCTCCACCGCCACATCTCCACCGCGATTACAAACCCTAGCCGCCTCATCTCCTCCACGATTCCAAACCCTAGCCACCTCCCTAACCCTCTCCGGCGTCCTTACTTGCTCTGGCCTTCGGTGGTTCGCCGCACGACTGCACTTCTCAGGTTTGTCTCTCTCTCTCTCTCTCTATATATATATATATATATATATATATATCTGTCTTTGTCTGGATTTATCCTCCATTTTTTAAAATCGTTCTTCATCAATTGAATGGAATGGGAATATCAACCCTAATTTGGGGTTTAATTTGAAATCTCTTTTTAATTACAGTCTTTAGATTATTTTTTTATTTTTTCAGATTTTTCCCCTTTATTATTGATACTCGTGTTTTTAGAATTTTTCCCCGTTTTTTTAGAAGTTTTTTCCCTTTTCTCTTTGAAATTTATTTGTTCTTTTGTTGTGAATTCTGTTTGTAATTACTTTAATGAGGTACTCTTTTTTCTCACTTTGCGCCTTTCGTATATTACATTTTTGGTAGACGAAGGGATTGTCAAAAGAATCCAACTTGTTACTGGCAATGGTATCTAAAATATCTGATCCTTGACATTATTGTGAAAATGCTTGGAATTCTTTTATTTAATTACAATTTCATGTTACAATCTGCAATTCTTGTATAGATTGGGCATTTTTATTGAATATGTTCATGTATTTGAAAAAATGAATTGACAATAACAGAAGTGGTGTATAGAGTATCAATTTGCATGCTGCTTAGTACCAAATGAGATGTATACAAGTATCAATTATGTTCTATGTTTTATATTTTGTATGTGTGTGCAATTTCTTTTTTTTTTTCAAAATTTTCATGATGATTAGTACCAAATGAGATGCCTATAAGTATCAGAGTAATTTTTTTTTATATTTTATTTGTGTGTTTTTTTTGTATATAGTATCAATATTGATGCTTATTAGTACCAAATCATATGCTTACAAGTATAAGATTTTTTTTTATGTTTTGTCTATGTGCAATTTACAATTTTTTTGTATGGAGTATCAATCTTGAAACAGAATTGTACTATTTGAGTTGACTGTATGTATCAAAATTTGAAGTATTACGTTGTATAGTATGTTGTGCTTTTTGATATGTGCATGTATGGGTTCAATTTTTATATGCATTTTGGTTTAGTTAGTGTTATTGGTTTATATGTCTATATTTTTATCATCGTGTGGTGTAGTATCACTCTGTATGCTTATTAGTACCATTTTATATGCATAGTAGTATCAAACTATTTCATACAATAATTATGTAATCTATATTTTTCATAGTTTGGGTGTTTTAATATTTGGTTTCATTGACTTATATCAGGTTTGCTCAATGAAGAAAAAGGTGTCCAAGAAGCAAGAAGCTTCCAAGGGTGTGAATGTCACCGCGAAGTGTTTGATGTTTTATGTTTTGGTTTTTTTTTATTGTGAAATCTGTTGGTCGAAGAAAGGCCGTGTACTGTGCTCGTATTGCCCTTACTGGAACAAATGATTTAAGATTCGAAGTGTATAAGATGGTGCTTGCATTCATGAATAGGAAGAAGAAGTGAGTGAGAAGTTTGTATGTATTTGTTGGATATTTGTGGTGTTACGCTAGATATTAGATCAAAACTTAGGAATATTTTGATGTGGTGCTTTGGATTTGTTAGATGTGTTGGATTTGGTTGTTTGGATTTGGTGGTTTGGGTTTGTTTACATGAAGTTAGTTATAATATTGGAGATGGGCTGAAATATTGTTCTTGTTTTATTTTTGTAGGATGTATGTTGGTGAATGGATGTTTTTGTATTATTTATTTTGATTGAATGGAATGGTGGTTTTGTATGTAGTTTACAGGTTGATGTTGAATTTTGTCATTTTAATAACTAGCATAACCTGTATTAAACAAGACCTATATTTATTCACACATACAATCGCAGTACCAATTGTTAATCTATATAGTATCAAATCTTCAATAAAAAAGTAACTGTTGATTCAATGTTAAGGTGTAATTTTGATATACGTATATTGATTTTAAGTAAAGTCAAATTTGTTTTCAGAAATGATATTAGTATCATTCGTGTATTTATAAAGCATCACATTTTTAAAAAAAAAGTAACAATACATCCTGAAGAGTATCATTTATTTAGCGTAAATGTGTCAATTGTAAAACAAAAACGTATCATTTTTAGAAACAAATGTAATATCAGTTTAAGGAGGATCTTAAAATCACAGACAGAGAAAGAGCGTATTGTATCTTTCCCGCTTCACAATATATCAAGTTTAAAGGGCTCCATTTTCAGCTCATACATATAGAATGTGCAAAACAAAGCAGACTAGAATCAATCACCTAACACCATTGCAACCTAACTACACAGAAGTGCAAAAAAGGACAAAACACAAATAAATGCAACTGCTACTAGCTAATGCATCCATTGTAACTTTAGTTTCTACTACATGTGGAGAAGTTCCTTTTCTTCTTAAACTTCACAAGAGTAATCAACATTTTTGATTCAAATTGAACTCTTAAAACATCCCAAGATAAATTTAAAAAAATGAGCAATCTTCAATCCAATAATCTGCAAAATAAATTTAACAAGTGAGTCAGTCAGATAGAACATGTACCATTTAATAAGCATGAAAGTATCAATTGTGCTGAAAACAGGTACCAACCTGATATCGATCTAAAAACAAACGAGGGTTGGGAGTCTTGGAGCCAAACTTACTCAACTAATTTGAGCTTCCTCCAACATTGCTCTTCTTCTTTCAACATTTGGTTCGTAACCGAGCTTGAAGCAGCAGCCCAAAACAGCGAACCTAAAGTCCACTCGATTCAGAAGGCAATAACAAGAAATTTGACAATGATATGGCAGAGCACATGCAAGAAATCAGCTAATATGGTGGATCTCAACTGGATAAGCCTGAGAATAACAGAATTATCGAGTTTCTTTTGAATCATTATGTCCATTAACATGATCATAAACAATTAATAGCTTAGTATATAATGTTGTAATGAAAAAAGATGAGTAGTTCGACATCCTCCAAAGAAGGAAAAATATAACAGTACTGCCAAGACTCACTTGCAATGCATTCTTTATCTGAGAAGCCTCGGGAAACAATCTTAAAGCCACTCCATTAACTTTAAGATCAAAAACCTGAAACCATCACTTTCTATTACTCATGGGAATAATTAATCAAAGATTGTATGGATACACAAAAGAAAGCATTCGAGTTCATATAATTTGCAGTGACATTAACAAGAATATATTCAGTTAAAAGCTTATTCCATCTAATAACTATGCCACAACAATTTTGCGCAAAAAAAAAAAAGAAGAAAAAAACTATAATTATTTAGTAAGGGCATAAACACAACCTCCAAAGAACAAGGTACTCAAATGAGCAATGCTATTATTCTGCCATCACTGTATGGGGGTAAGGTTTGATTCCCAATCCTCAACTCCAGGAAGAACAAAAAAAGAAACACGCACACAACGCGTGATGTTATTTTGCCTAAAGCTAATCTCATCTTCATTGCTAGATTCACTA
The DNA here is from genome assembly GCA_026008535.1 of Perilla frutescens. Classification (NCBI taxonomy): domain Eukaryota; kingdom Viridiplantae; phylum Streptophyta; class Magnoliopsida; order Lamiales; family Lamiaceae; genus Perilla; species Perilla frutescens. The sequence goes on from BRKX01000019.1 coordinate 40,644,386, forward strand.
ATTTTTCCCTTTTTCTTAACTCCTTGATTCGAGCACACATAGTATTTCTCAATGACGTCACCAATAGTATTTGTCCTTTGAGTACTTTTCCTAACCCCAAATCCAACCTCCCTAGCATGCTTACAGTAGAGTTCGTACATCTCATCGAAGGTTTCTCTTTGAATACCAATCAGACATCCAGACAAGTTCACAGTACTACCTAATGTTCATGAAAGTATCAATTAAAATGTTGTAAAGTATCAATCTTGTCTGTGTAAAACCTGATCAGATTATTCAAAAAATTTACCTCCGTATTGTGCTCGTATGGGGATAACCTCACATTCAGAATCATCAATTATCACAAGAGCTTCTAAATTATCTCCCACATTCATGTTAATTTCACTCATCCTAAGCAATATGCAAATCGAAGTATATTTTTCAAATTTCAAACAAAAATTTCGAAAATCTCAACTAATAAATTATAAGAATCTGCAGCCAAGTGCAATGGAGACAATTGAATAAGGTTGATTGAATTCTAAACTCTTACCTTGAAATTTTCGAGCTTGAGAAAAAACTGAATGAAAATTGAAATTCTTCAATATATAATGTAATCTCTCCGTTGTAGGTTCCGGCCCCGGCGACCTGGCCTTCCGGAGGCGGCGCTGATGGTGGCGGCGGTCGGTGAGGTTGGCGTTCCGCCTCTCGCCGTCATCTATGTCGCGGTTTCCCTCTCTCTCGCGGCTCGGCTGCGTTTCTTTTCCTTTTTTTTTTAGATATTGGTTTAATTTGGTAATGGGCTGGATCTGGGTTGATGGGCCGACCCGTCTCATGGGTCGGCCCATGCATCTTATGCACAGGAGACCAGCCCTATTAATAAAACATCTTGAATTTTTCATCCATCTCATACCCTTTACATAGGGAGGGTAGCTAGAGATAAAATTTTCTAAATATAATTTTAAAAGAATAAGGAATACAAATCTGTTAAGGAAATAAATCAGCCAAAATTAAAATGACCATAATACCAATTCCTATCCAATTCGAAAATAACTAACTAAATAAAATAAAACACCTAACTAAGATAGCACTCCTAAATAATATAGGAGATCATCGACATCCATCAAGGGATGTTACTGGCTATGGACCCAACATCTTGGATAATTTTTGGATATGTATTGCTTGTAACTGGACCCATGAGAATTTGAACTAGATTGAGCATCACCACACCTAGAATCACATTATGCATAATATATTTATTGATTTTTATATATTTATTAAGTTTTGGAATCTTATGAAATTCAAAACTAGATAAGATATTTAATTAATAAAAATATTATTATGTGATAAAAATCAAGTTTTCTTTGACAACAAATGAATATCTTTTATGAGATTTATATCAATATTTAAGAGTTAATGAGATCCTGCCATATCATCATTAGATGCCTTGCTCTTCACCTATAAATAGAGATCATATGGAAGATGAAAAATCACACCAAAAATCATTTGAAGAATTCAAAAATTTGAGTATAAATTTCATAAGTGAAATTCTCTAAAATATCCTAAGCGTTCTTTAAGTATTCAAAGACGTCTTTCATCAAATCCATCCTGAAATTAGTATTCGATCCAAAAAAGGCATTTAAAGGTGTTGTTCACCAAATCCATGAGAAATTGGCGTCTGATTCAGTAATAAGGTTACAAGTAGTGACTATTGACTGATTATTGAGTATGTTATTGAATAAGAATTAAGATTATAAATGGGAAATTTATACTTTGATACCTATATTTTGGACACCTTTTTAAAAATGACCCACTTTATTACTATTAGCAAAATAGTACCCATTTTTTAAAAATTTTTGCAAATCTGACCTCGATCAAATTTCCAACCTAGAATATCTACGTGGCATGCCCAACAAATTTATTTTATTTTTAGTTCATAATTGACATGGAATTTCCAGGTAATATTTTTTATTGTAGCATTTTCCACACAAGAATTCCGGCGTACCATGTAGATATTTTAGGTTGGAAATTTGATCGAGGTCAGATTTATAAATTTTTTGAAAAAGTGGGTACTTTTTTACTAATAGTAATAAAGTAGATCATTTTTGAAAAAGTGTCCAAAATGTAGGCATTAAAGTGTAAATTTTCCATTATAAATTTATAACTTACAAGTTATAAAAAAATTGACTTGATGATTTATCCTGAAATTTCGAGCTTATTCGGCTCGAGGCCAGGCCCAAACAGTTTGATGACCATTGGATTGCACCATGTAGGCCTAATTTTTTTATGGGTCTTAAATTTTTGGGTTAATTGCCAAAAAATGCACCACCTTTCAACTAATTTGCAAATTAGACACCACTTTTCAAGCGTTTCAATAAAGACACCACCTTTCATTTTGTAGCAAAATAGACACCCAATTTCTTTTCCGGCCACTGGTAAAATGACGTGGCTTTATTTATTTCCTACGTGGACTATGATTCCTACGTGTACTTGCCATGTCAATATTTATTTTTTAGTTAATTGCCAAAAAAATGCACCACCTTTCAACGAATTTACAAATTAGAAACCATTTTTCAAAACGTTTCAATAATGACACAATCTTTCATTTTGTAGCAAAATAGACACCCCTAATTTTTCACGAGACGTGGCTGCAGTTGAGGGTATTGGCATGCTGATGTACAAAAAGCCCATAACAAATTAAATTCAATCAAGTCAAATTACAATAGATTTTACGCAAGATCGAATTAATTGGAGACATTCAGAATTGCTTGAATTAGAAGATGAGACATTCTTAATGTCTCCAATTAAGGGTGTTTCTATTTGCACCACTTAGTTTACTCTTTGCACCACTAAATTATATAAGTAAAAAATAAATAATTATATAATTACATAAATATCCTTATTAAATAAAAATATAATAAAATCAATAAATAAAATAAAATAAAATATTAAAAAGAAAAAAAAACATCTCTCCTCCTCCTGCGTTTTCTCCCGCCGCCGGCAGTTTGATGTCTCAGGCCTCATGGCCGCGGGCCACGAAACCGGCACTCTACGGTCTTTTTTGACCTCGGATAGTGCGCACAACGGGCGAGCCCTATTGTTCACGTCGTCTGGCTCTGAGAGATCTTCGCGTGAGCATGCTGTGCGCCCCGTAACTCCAATCGGTTAGAAAGTTACGCGCGTTTGAAGTTCAGAGTCCCCTCCGGAGACGGCGGTGCCAGTGGCGGTAGCAGCGAGGTTGGTGCATCCACCTCCCTCCCTAGCAGTGGCGTCGACGATTTCGAGAGGAGTGGCGGCGGAGGCGGAGGCGCCTGTGGAAACCAGTGGCCGAGGCAGGAAACTTTGGCCTTACTCAAAATTCACTCTGATATGGATGTTGCTTTTAGAGATTCAAGCCTTAAAGGTCCGTTATGAGATGAAGTTTCCGACTCTGGTTAAAGTTTCATTTCACATCATCTCTGGTTAACTTTTTTCAGCTCACTAGTTACTTTCACTTCACCGATTCCGAGCGCCTCATTGGTGACGCCGCCAAAAATCAGGTTTAGGGGATTTGGGGATTTAGGGGAGGGGAGGGGAAACCGACGAGGGGGTGGGGGGTATTCTGGAGCAGACGAGGGTGGCGGCCGGCCGGGGACTGAGAGGGAGGGTGGCAGCGGCTGGCGGTAAGCTGGGAAGAAGAAGATTTTTTTAAATAAAGTTAAATTATTATTTTTATGTTTTTTTAATGTAAAAAACATGTTTTAGGGATTTAGAGGAGGGGGGAGAACCGACGAGGGGGTGGGGGGATTCTGGAGTAGACGAGAGTGGTGGCCGGCGGGGGGCTGAGAGGGAGGGTGGCGGCGGCCGACGGTAAGCTGGGAAGAAGAAGATTTTTTTTAATAAAGTTACCTCAATTGCAACCACGTCTCGTGAAAAATTAGGGGTGTCTATTTTGCTACAAAATGAAAGGTTGTGTCATTATTGAAACGTTTTGAAAAGTGGTGTCTAATTTGCAAATTCGTTGAAAGGCGGTGCATTTTTTGACAATTAACTAAAAAATAAATATTGGCATGGCAAGTACACGTAGGAAATAAATAAAGCCACGTCATTTTACCGGTGGCCGGAAAAGAAAGGGGTTGTCTATTTTGCTACAAAATGAAAGGTGGTGTCTTTATTAAAACGTTTGAAAAGTGGTGTCTAATTTGCAAATTAGTTGAAAGGTGGTGCATTTTTTGGCAATTAACCCTAAATTTTTCAGCCCAACTTAAAAGTCATCGAATCAAGTTTAAGAATTCTAGAAATAGTTAAATTTTGGGAGTGGATATTTTCACTATTAATTTTATTTTTTGACCACAAAAGAAATATAGAAAAAATAAAATAATTATTAAATTACTTCAAATCCTTTTATTACTTATTCATACCACTAATATTACTCAATGCACCACAAATTCAAAACTAAAAATAAATAAAATAAAAATAAAACAAATTAAAATCATTTATTAAACAAATAAAAACTCATTATTCATCAATTTCTAATAGTTTATTAGTATTAGATGCTATTATGTGTGTATTGATCGAAAATAATCGAGTTTAGAATGTGTTGTGGATGTGTTTTTTGTCAAGATCGCAATTCGTTCGAACTGGAAGTTTCGAACATTTTGGAGTGGTTCGAACTCCATTTTTTGAACAATGCTTGGAGAAAAAATTGAGTTCATCATGACGTTCGAATTTAAGTTTTCAAACATATTGGAGTTGTTCAAACTTCAATTTTCGAACATGGTTCGTTTGGAATTTTTTTTTGAATAAATGAGGGTTGTTCAAAAAATCATTTTTGAACACCCTTGCACTTGAATTTTTCAAAGTATCGTTCGGAAAATGATTTTTTTGAACAAATGAGGGTTGTTCAAATTTTAGTTTTCGAATCAACTTTCTTCTAAGTATTTGAGTCGTTCGAATTAATATTCTCGAACAAGATGAGCATGATCTAAATTGTATTTAGAACAGATTTTATTTGTTTTTTTTAAGTAAAATAAATATTTTTTGATTGAAGGGTATTAATTTCATGGTTCGGATCGAAAATGATTTTTTGAAGAAATGGGGATTGTTGAAATTTTAGTTTTCAAACCAACTTTTTTTTTCTAAGTATTGGAGTCGTTCGAATTAATATTTTCGAACAAGATGAACATGTTTGAAATTGTATTTAGAATAAATTTTATTTGTTTTTTTTTAAGTAAAATAAATATTTTTTAAGTGAAAGGTATTAATATAAATGTGTATAATATAAAGAGTAAAATTACAGTGCATAGAGTATCGGAAATGTAAAGAGTAAAAATTAGCAGTGCAAATACGAATATTCCATTTCTTTCTTATTGTCCATTCAAATTCGCTCAAAATAAAAATAAAAATTCTCCATTCAAAATTTTCACCCAAAACTTCACGCTAAAATCGTGCACCCCTCCACATAATAATCATCTCCGCTCACCCTTGAGAAACTCAAAATAAAAACTCTGGGAAATAGAGAGAGGATTTTCAAAACGTTACTGTGAAAAATCTGGTCCCCATTCACTCTCCCCAACCTCACTTAGTAACGGTACACCGCCGTTCCGCGGCGGCGGGATCATTGCGAATTGTTCAATCCCACTCCTTACCTACTCGCTGCGCTCATCAAACGGCCACCTCCTCTCTTTTGGACTCATTGCGGTTTATCAGTTCCAGTTGAGGTTGCAGAATCATCGTTTTCAACTAATCTTTTTTTTTCTTTTGCAATTTTTGTTGCTTGTGTGCTCAAAGAGTAGTACAGTACCATGTGCCTTGTTTCATTTGGAATAGAAGATGCAAATATAGATGTGGTTAACTGATTTCGTTAATTGCTTCTATCTTTCTCTTTTTTTTCTTCTGTTTCTTTACGATGAGATATTATGTCCTCTCGCAATGTCAAATTCTCCTAAAATTTTGTTCTATTTATGTTAATTTTCGAATCATATTCATTTTTTGATTCGCTAACTCTGGAAGTTGAGGTCCGGATTAGACGAAAGAGGGCTTTAGTTATTTTTTTTATGATGCAATTGGGAAGAAAACCTATTTCACGAACTAAATATTAGAAGTATTATATTTCGGTTTTCAGTCATTATTCTGGGGTCTCACTTGTAGCTGGACGGATAGATGATTGGGATAAGAATTAGCTGGGTTTTTCGAATTTGTACTTTTCATGGCCCTTGGCTAAGATCAAGTGTAGCTGGAATTTGCAGTGGTTTGATGCTCTGTTGGGATCTTGATTTTGAAATTGAGTGATTAGCGAACGTGAAAACTGATTTTTGTTCTGTACTTTGTTTGCCAATTGGGGGCTTTTAATTTAGAACGATATATATTTAAGATTGTGATATTGGAGGAAAAGTAAAGCTTGATTGGTTTATAGAGTTTTTTGTTATTTGCAGATATAAACACCTATCACATCACGTTTCCTTTTGCTCTAATTGCAAGTTCAAGTTTCTTGTAGAAATTTGCAGGAATAAAAATCTCAAGCAGAATCTTGGAGATACTCGTAGGTTCTTCTCAATTTGAAAGCTGTGTTTGAGAGTAGTGAAAAATAGACATGATAGAATACTTTTGCTGGTTAATTTGAGATTTATACCAAACTTTATGCTTGCAAGATTATGCTTTTCTTTTTTTCTTTTTCTTTACAAACCTTTTTTCCAATTTACTGAAGTGCTGGACTTGACGTTATAATTTTTTATCTGTCGCAGGGGTTCAAGATGATTGGATCTTTTCTAACTAGAGGACTTGTGTATGAGCTATGTGCATTCTTTTTCTCTGAAATTTTTCATTTCCATTGCACGTGTTTCTTAGTTTCTGCGCTTCTTGCAGGCTGGTGTTTGGCTATATTTATCCTGCATATGAATGCTTTAAATCCGTGGAGATGAATAAGCCTGATATTGACCAACTTCGCTTTTGGTGCCAGTATTGGTATATTTCTATATTTACTATTATGTTCAGTTCATCTTCCACGTAATTTATTTTCTAATTCCAAGGCGTTGCTTCATCTTTAACTTCCAGGATTCTGGTGGCTGGATTGACAGTATGTGAAAGGATTGGTGATGCGTTCATTGGCTGGTAAATCATAAATTTATCAGATGCTAAAAATTTAATTGCTTTTTGTTCATTTATTTTACTGATGTTCTTTAAATATTTTGTGAAGGGTTCCAATGTATGGTGAAGCTAAGTTGGCCTTCTTTATATACTTATGGTTTCCTAAAACTAAGGTAGGCAATCTTCTAATCTTCTTTACGTATTCTTGTGCCGATTTCAATTGATATCTCAATTGCACATTCTAGTTATATGTTTCCTTCACTAAATTTATTTCAGGGAACTACATATGTTTACGACTCCTTCTTTAGACCATATGTTGCTCAGCATGAGACAGAAATTGATCGTAGTTTGTTAGAACTGAGGACAAGAGCTGGAGATATGGCTGTCTTGTACTGGCAGAAGGTTGCGAGCTATGGTCAGACTAGAATTTTTGATATTTTGCAGTATATTGCTTCACAGTCAAGTCCACCTCAACCAGGTCAGGTATGTGTTGGAATGCATTATTGGTGGACTATTTTTTCTTCGACCACACCATCTGTTTCTAATTATGGAAAATCTCGACTTTGGAATTTTAGTTTTTGTTCTATGGAATTGAACTGCAGTTAAATGTTTTGGTTCCCTACTCTGACTTTCTTATATTGTGAAGCTGCAATAGCCATGCATCGGACAATAATCTCTTGCCCTTTATGTTATCTCAAACCCATACCATGCAGCTTTTAAGATTAATCAATGAAGTTATTTGTTCACTGTCCTTAATCTTGAGGCCAGATTTAGTTTGCCACTTTGACTAATAGATGAACACACGATCTATTTTTTGATATTTGTCTAGAATGCTCAATTTGCGTGCTTTACACTTTTTGGTCTTGTTATGACGATGGAAATCATGATCATTGCCTGTAAGATTGTCTCACAGGTCAACATATGTATGATGCTATCCATACTGTGCTCGAAAAACAATCAAACACCAACAAAATTACTAATATGCTAACTGATATGAGTTTGGTCTAGATACGGATACCGTCTTACGGATCTTAACCCGTGAGAAGGTCTTGCACAAATTTTTTGTGTCATCATAACTTTCCACTGAACTCCTTACAGAGTCTAAAATAGAATCTAGAACCTTTGTGCGGCTCAAACACAACTATCATTAGCTCAATTTTTTTGAAATTGCAGCGACAGCAGCAAAGGGTGCCATCAAAGCAAAGATCTGGTGTTGCAACACAGACACAAGATGGCCAACCATCTTCTCCTGGTTTGGATGCATCTTTGAGTGAGCAGCGATTGGACTCAACAGAAGAAGCAGGGTCGTCATCTAAATCCGCTCCAACGGCAGTGAGTGAACTAAAAACACCACCAGCGCTACCCCTAGTCGAGAGCACAAAATCTTCGAGTTCCACTGTAGTTCAGGTAATGCAAATTGATTCAGTCCCTCCGGCAGCAAAGGAAATGACTCCACCTCCTCCACAAGTAGTCATGGAAGAGCCTGTGAGAGTGACGCGAGCTAGGTCTAGGAGAATGCGTCCACCATCATCAGACCGCGGAGATAAGGTATAGATAAACAGAACATGTAATTAGTTGGTAGGTGAATGGATAATGTTGTTGTGTTGTTGATGCTAATGTACATTCTGCCACTTTCAACAATGCTATAATTTCATAATTCAAATAAATGAAAAATTCAATATCCTATGCCCTCTCGGAACAGGTCAGTTTGAGATTAAAGCAGCCATTGATGGTTTGCGAAAATGATGAATAATTGAGTAGAGATAATATGGAGTGCATTCCAATTGCACAACGTTTCTTGCAGCGTAGGGAAACATATCATTCTTTTCTTTAAGTTTCAAATTTGATGTCCGGAAATTCTACCGTAGCAAAGGGGATAGTACCTCAACACTATAGTGATTGTGTAACATCAACTGCATTTTTTTTTCTTCAAAATTAATTGGTATGACACGATATGTGCATTATTGGGTACTAACTTAAAGAGGGTACTAGTGGTTTTTGGTTTTGCTAGACGCAACTATATAATACGATTTTGAATGTGTTTCTCAATTTGAAACCGAAGTTGTAACTGGTTTTATCAAACCCCATTCTTGCTTGAATTTTCTAAACTGGTTTATCAAAATTATATCCATAATTATCATTTGGAGTGTTTTCTTTCCCTTTTTTCTTTTAATATTTTGTTTCTTAAACGCACATGGGGGACATTTATAAGTTATGATGGGTGCGTGTTGCACAATGAAGACATTTCGTACAAATTTTAGCTGACAATGACAATGAAGTTATTTGAGGAAGAGAATCACAAAGAAAAATCATTCATATTTAATAGTGTAGCCAATTAAAATGGAAATATCATTAACTTATTTCTATTTCAAACCCTTTTACCATGTAGTAATAGAATAACTGGCCCTTTTCTATTCCGATATTATGATATTCCCAAATCCCTGCACAGATCTATGTGCTATACAAGTAGAATTTCACAATCAAATTTATTATTTTTTCTTCTTTTTTTCCCCTCAAATGTCAGTTTATTGTGTTTTAATTAAATTTGTTTACAAGTATTAATTTTCCACCCAATTATATTTTATAATTATTAGTATTTAATTTATATTCTTTTGTTAATAATTGATTATTAGTGTTGATAATTTCATAATTAGTATTTTAAAAAATTAATTTATTGATAGATGCTAGATATATTCTACCATGTTATAATTAGTTTTTATTTTATTTATATAATATTTATTAAACTGATCGAATAATAAATTTGATAGTTAAATATGAAATCGAACCGCCAAATCCCAACGACCCCTTACTTTACACAATAGTGGCCAAATAATTTAACCGGGGTAGCGTGGGAAGAAAAAGTAGGAAACTGTGGAGGCTTTAAGATCTGAGAAGTGAGTCAAAATATAAAGTCGTCCCTCAATTGTCAACGTCGATCTCGGATAATGTCCAAGGTGTTTTGAGGGGGAATTGTGAGAGAAATGAGGCAAATTTTTTGGCTAAGGAAAGGAGGATCTTGCAAAGGCAAGATAATATAGTGGATAAGGTTGGAGGTGTTGAATATTTTATTTGGATTAATATATGTTAATTAAATGTGTATAATTGTTTTAAAGTAAGAGTTAATTAATATTTTGGTTCCATAAAAATAAGGTCCAAATATTTTTAGTTTCAAAATGTGTATTTTTGGTCTCAAAGGACATGTTTCGATACTTTTGGTTCGAAAACTAACCAGACACTTAACGACTGTTAAATCTAGGGACCAAAAGTGTCAAAACATTAAACTTGAGACCAAAATTATTTTAATCCAGTTAATTAATTTTTGAAATATTTGAAAAAGAGTAAATTACACTTTTGGTCCCGTAAGAATAGGGTTCAAACACTTTTAGTCCCACAATGTACAATTTTGATCCCAAGTTTGATTTTTTCGACACTTTTGATCCCGCAGTTTATATTTGGACACTTTTAGTCCCAAAAACTAACGGATTACTTTTATAACTGTTTATAACTTGCCAACGTTATTATTTATCAGCTCGTAAAAACTATGTAATATGAATTGAATTACTCAAGTTAACAACAACAACAACAACAGCAACAGCAGCAGCAACAACAACATGCATTTGTAAAATCATGAATGGTTGGAATATGTGTGTGACTATACTACATATAAAAGATTCTTTAAAATTATAAAATTCTTAGTGGTAGTTACAACTACTTAGTAATAATATTCTCCTATTGAGCTAGGAAAGAAGATGATCCTCTATCCCAACTTTTTTAGTTGGGTGAAGTCACTTATTGCATTTACAAGTTGCATTCCCTATCAAAGAGAAAATTTCATTTGTGGTCCCACAAGACAGCCGAATCCGCAAATGGTCCCAATACTATCTAAAGTGGTTCTTATCAAAAATTTAACATCAAATGTAGTCTTGTTCGATTAAAATTCTCAATTATAGTCCTATTTTTTTAACGGGTCGTCAAATGTAGACGGGAGCCCTCCACGTTAGTTGCACGTGATGCAAAAGGCATGAAAATGTTCCCCTAATTTATCTAATTGCCTTAATTTCGTTATCTCTCCAAAATGAACAAGAGAAATCCCTAATCTTTCAGATTTCTTCCTCAAAATTTCTTCTCCAATTCCATTGATTTTTCACGCATAGAGACACTCATTGCCCCAGTAGAGAGAAAATAAAAAAGCTTCAGTAGAACTTTTCAATATCACGATGATAAGAAGAAAATCATTCTGTGCCGAGGCACACCTAAATTACGGTGATTGTGATTTTTGGTACACATTGAGGCTGAAGCATGGATATATGACTCTGCACGATTCAGGTAAATTTGAGTACATAGGTGGCATAACAAGTGTTTTTTATTTCATTGATGGAAAAAATGGGATATAAGCTATCGAAAGGGTTTATGCGAGGGTTTAGGTTATATGGATAGGAAGAATTTATTTTCTGCTATGGAAGGACAACTGATGCCTCTAGAAACTAATGAACATCTTCATTGATTAAAGAAGCAACATCTAAATATAGAGAATTCACTATATGTTTAGAAGGTGAAAAGAATGCAGTTGGAGTTCTATCTACTTTGGAAGATATTGATGTTGTCATTAAGCAGAGGGAAGGTAATGATGGTGAGCAGAGGAAAGATAAGGATAGTTACCTTGGTGAAAAGAATGCAATTGTTGCTTTAGAAGATATTAATGTTGCCATTGAGCAGAGGGAAGGTAATGATGGTGAACAGAGGAAAGATGAGGACAGTTACCTTGGTGAAGGTGATATAGTTAGAGTTCTATCTGCTTTGAAAGATATTGTTGTTGTCATTGAGCAGAGGGAAGGTAATGATGGTGAGCAGAGGAAAGATGAGGACATTTACCTTGGTGAAGATTATAACTTAGATGAAGATGAGGACTTCACATTTAAGGAAGATAGTTGTGATGCAATTATGGATGATATTATTTTTTATGAGAATGTTGACAAAAAAGTTGAGTGGGCAGGAACAAAAACATGTCAGATGAGTCATGAGAATAGCTCTGATTCCAGTGGCATGTCAGATGAAGCAAGAAGTGATAATGATTTTATGTAACAACCCGGTCTCTAGGCAGTCATTCTTAACGGGGACGGGGTGCTAGGCGTAAAAACAGCAGGGTAAGTTGGAAATCTAAGGGGGTGTTTCTAGAATTAAACTAAGTTAACGCCTCAAAAATTGGAAGAATTATCATTTTCAACTAATCACGAAGGGTCAAAGGGTTCAATCAAATGGAAGGAATGCCTAATCATAGGTCAATCGAAATTTAAACAGAATCCAATGATTAACAAGTAGGAATTTGACTATTAAATATGCAAGACCTCTTCATAGGTCACAACAGCTAAGACCATTAATAGGTCGAAGTCAAATAAATCATAATGTCCCATTCATAGGACGAATCAAGAAAATAACTTAAGATTAACTGGAAACGAACAGAATCATGCTTGAAAGAAAAGCCTCTTCATAGACGAACATTAATAACAAGCATACTAGACTCATTCACTAGTCAACTGAAAGTGAATAGATACCATCATGCTTAGCAAGTATGACTATTCAAATAACTCGGAATTAATGAAGGAATAAACGGTATGTTAAAAGAATATGCTTCTACTTCTCAATGACTTTATTAATGACTACAATCATAGCATTTAAGACATGCTGTTATCAAGAATCAAATTACATGTATCAAGACTAAATACTAGATGTTAGAGTACTTAGCAGAAACATAGTGGAAGAAAAATCATGTAACCATATAGAGCAACAACTTTGGAAACTTAAGACAACTCAAGCAACTCCACCAACAGCACATCACTGGCCTCAGCATCTCAACCTGAAAATATTTGAAAAAGAGGCCGTGAGCACTAATGTACTCAGTGGGGTTTTACGAGAAAACTCTTTAATAAACTTTAGAAATATCTAATTAATAAATGACGGTATATGGAGAGCAAAACGGAAAAGCCCTCTCCATATCCGCAAAATCTTTTACTTCCTTTCCTGGCGCCTTTTCTGGCTCAAACCTGATGTCTACTGCACCCTTAGGCCTGCTTCCGGATAGAAGAGGGGTTACCTCAAGTATCCTCCTAAGTATGCGAGGGGATTACCCAACAGTGACTCCCTTTTCTTATCAAATGATCAACTTTAGTGACACGAAGGTCACAACATGATAATGCATTAAAACTGTTCTTTGAGCTCAATAACATGCTTAACAAGAATTGAATCATAACATTCAATATCAGAATCTTAACCTTGAATCCTTAATACTTAATCCTCGACCTTGAATTCTCACATTCAAAACTTAATATCAAAGCTTCAATACTCAATCATGACTAGCATATATCATAACCTACATTGAAGCGTCTAGATTGCATTCTTAATACTACAACCTTAACTTATATAAGGGATACAATAATCAACCTAAAAGGCATCGTTTATCACTATAACCTTTCTCAATAATAATATCAATACACAACTTAACTTATGATCATGATCATCTATACCTCATATAAATTAACTATAAGATATCATATCAAATCAATGCATCCTTTACTTAAGCAAGAGCTCAAATAACAATTAACATAATCATGCTATAACTTCCTTCTTTCCTTCCTTCCTTCCTTCCTTCCTTCCTTTGTACAGAGATCAATCAGGCAAAGCAAACATTTAGTTGGATATTTCATCTTGCTCTAACATGCTTCTAGAGCTTATTAGCTCAAACCATAGCTTTGGTTTAGATTCACCCACCTCGATGATGAGCACCTTGATGACGATTACATGGATAAAGCAACAAGCCGAAAATCCTTCCTTGGTTCTCCTCAGGGCTGACCTCTTCCTACAAAAGCCGAATCATCGACTTAGCGGCCTCCTTCGAAGAATTCTAACCTCTAACAAGAATTCAAACAACATCTAGCCTTTCCTCCCATAACTAGGACTTAAACACAGATTGCATGACTTTAGAACCTTTATAAAATACGAGGGTTTGAAATACTCGAGAATAGAATACACTTAGAGATAAAATATGGCGGCAGAGGCTTTGCACGGGCTGTGCTAATCATTGAATCGGAGAATAAATGTCCAGAACTTCTGACACAGGCTGTGCAAGCATAGCACAGTCCGTGCAAGCCCTAGCACAATCCGTGCTGTCCTTGCATGGCCCGTGCTAGCTTTCTAGAAACCTTTCGAGAGCTTTGCACGGGCCGGTCCGTGCACTCTCAAGAACCTCAAAATCTTTCGATTGAAGCATTGGTCGAGGCGTTACTCGGTCGCCTCTCCCTTTTCTCGATGTTTTAAACTTTGAACAAGGATCAACACATGCTTTAAAACTTTAAAATCGACATTATGAAATAACACAACTATATTTAGAAATAACGACGAAATCTAAATATGAACATAAATGAAACTTCAACGAAATAAACGATAATAACAACAAGGAATAATAATGAGAACAATAACGAAATACAATAACGAGAATATGATAATGAAAGACGGAATAAAATGCGGAATTAAACGACGAGAAAGAAATAGGATCTGAGGCCGACGAAAAAGAATGGTTGGAGTTGAGTGCGTCGAAGGAAGGTGGCTAACTCGGCGTCTCTTCGATTCACAGTTGCAGCAGAGCTGCCTACTGCATCCCGACGGTGCCTCTAGCACCTTTCCTCACCGCATCCCTTCTCCACCACCCCGCTTGTCGCCTCGGAGGAACACTTGCGAAGAATGTCCCTCGCTCGACTCGAAGCCTTCACTCGACTTCTCTTTCACTTTTTCTCTCAAGATTGAAGAGAAATAGATGGATTGGTGTGGAAAATGAATCGAGTGGAGAGCTCTATTTATAGGGGTGGCTTTGGCTTCCCTTGGAAGCTATTACAGTGCAACAATACTGCAAAAATTACTCCAGGTTCGGTTAAAAGCTGCTTTATTCGATGTCGAGGTCCAAATAACCTTAGACACAAAATCCAAAAATATCAGAAAACTCATTGGCTCGAGTACTATTGAACCAACCTGACTTGGGATGAAGAATAGGTCATCAGAAGAAAGACGAGCCCAAGATTCCTTTTTCAAAATTACTTTTTACTATTCATTCAGACTGACAGATTTGACTCTTGAGCGTTCGATTGACCTCAGAATGGAAATATGTGAATGCGAACAGATTCCTTGAGTCATTTTCCATAAGAGGGGCTTGGCAGAACAAGACTTGGATTAAAGAGGAGGATTTCATAAATTTTCCAAATCACGAACGCACACAAAAGTACTATTCATTAATCCTTTAAATATATGTTTCATCACCGAGATCTCAAATGACTTCAGAATAAAATTCTGAAAATACCCGCACACTCTTTGAGTCAAAACCTTTCCAAAAAGACCAAAATTGACCATAACAGAATTAAGATCAAAATTTTGAAAATACGTTATCACGAAAATTGATCCCTAAAGTCGTGACTGGCATTTGACTTCACTTAAACCTTATAAAAATTTCTTCCTTAACTTCTTAATCATGCTTAAGAATTTTCTAAACTTTATCCAAAAATCTGGGGCGTTACATTTTAATAGCATAGACACCAACATTGATGAAACAACAACAGATAAGGAGATGACTGGAAGCTCACATGGAAGGAACTTCATGTTGGGTCAGAAGTTCAGCAATAAAGCTCAATTCAAAGAAGATGTGAATAGCTATGCAGTCAAGGTTGGAAGACCCTGAAACTTTGTTAAGAATGTGATAACATCATATTTTACATGTATTTTGAGGTACATTTGAGTGGTATTTGATAGGCATTGCATGCATGAAGTGTTGAGTTTTGCATAGTTTCCTATGTTTTGTGCAATGTCACGTGTTTGTTCATTGTGAAGGGAATTAATGCCATTTTTTTATGGACTTCAAATGAGCCTGAAAAGACCCTAGAAAGATGGAAAATCGAGTTAGGAATGCGTTGCAAAAAGAATCAGGTCAATCGGACGAGAAACGAGTGAGAATGAAGCAAAACCGTGAGAGGCTGCCGATGCTGAAAAAATACCCGCGACCGGACTCGCGACCCGGGGGGTCGCGAATGTGGTCACGAATCTCCTTCTTCCCATTTTTCTACACGGTCGTGACAGAGGCAGGGTTCTCCTTTGTTTTATTCACGACCTGGTCGCGAATTTCAAGGTTGGTCATGAATTTTTTGCCACATCAGCGCCACGTCATGCCACGTGGACTCGCGACCCAAGTCGCGGGTCACTGGGTCGTGAGCGAGGTCGCGAATGCAGCGGGCCTGTCCGACTTTTGACCTATTTTTGGGCTTTTCTTTACTTGGTATATAAGGGTTTCTTTGGACGAAAATACGCACAATTCCACCTACCCCAAAGTTGCCACCAGATGTTTGCTGCAGAGAAAAACACACGCGAAGAACAAGACCAAAGGATTCAAAATCTTTCAAGATTAGAGACAAATTAATTCTTCTGGGTTTTATTTTCTCTGTTCTAAGGATTGTTCATGTTTTCTTTGTGGATGATTTTAGTTATTTATTTTGACATGGATAGCTAAAACCCTAGTATTCTAGGGTTGTTTATGATTCAAACTATGAAGTTCGTTTAATCTATTGATTTCTTATGCTTATGATTTTATTGTGTTTTGCTTATTCTCGTATTTATCTGTATTATTTACCTGATCAATAAATGGTACAACTTGATGTGTTAATTCATAAATCAAGAGAGAAGTTTTAACACGTGATCTGGAATAAGTAACTTGTTAATCAATAACATTCGAGAGAGTTGAGATTAATTGAGAGAGCAATAGACCCTAGGAGCCTTTAGGAGTTGCATGCTAGGTATTGAACAGAAACGTTAGTACTAGTTTTGTAATCTACAACCTAGGCACTTCGAGAGAAGGTTTAGGATGAATTAGTTGTTGCTCTAGCACAATTTAAGTCCCAATATAGGCATAAGAATGAAAGGATTAAATGAATGGATTAGTTGATGATTAAGCAATCCTAGAATACGTCTTTTATTCACTGTTTGATTTATCTGTTTTAATTTCTGCCGTGGTAATTTAGCTTATTTATTATTGTCAGTTTTTATTTAGTTCAATCCAATCATGTTTTGTAGTCTAGATAACTGCGAGATGTTAAATTGAATAACTAGCAGTTTAATTATTAAATCCCTGTGGATACGACCTTGTTCACCGCTATCCTATAAGCCTCGTTGTACACTTGCAGTTTAGGTGAAAATAAATACCGAACATGTTTTTGGCGCCGTTGCCAGGGATTTAATTTTTTTTTATTTGCTATTATTTAGATTTAATTTCTTGTGTTAATCTAGACATTTTTTTCAGTTTATTTTCATTTAAATATTATAATCTTCTTTTTCTTGTGATTAGGTTGTGTATGCGTACACGATCTTAGGGGGAACCACTTCAAACTTTGGATCCTGAGATTGAAGCCACCCTCCGCCACAAAAACGCAAGAAGAAGGAGAGCAATGGCAGAGCAACAACTAGCAGCTCCTGTTACAGCCGATCAGATGCACCGTATGCAACAGCAGCTAGAGGAAATGCAACGGTGATTTCAAGAGCAAGAAGCCGCTAGGCAAGCAGAGCTGGTACCGATTAATCAGATGTTCACACCGGTGCTCAACCATGGACAAGTTCCCGGTCCAGGCATTAATGCCAACAACTTTGAACTGAAGTCGGGATTGGTAGGCATGGTGCAACAGCATCAGTATGGAGGCCATAAGACTGAGAATCCAAATACACACCTGCAATAATTCTTGGAGGTCTGCAGTACAATCAAGATGAATGGGATGTCGGATGATGTCATTCGGCTTCGCGTGTTCTCATTCTCATTGAGAGACGCTGCCAAGGATTGGTATCATTCCTTGGATCTCAGTACGGTGGATAGCTGGGAGTGCTTGGCGCACAAGTTTCTACATAAATTCTTCCCTCCCGGTCTGACTCTTAAGCTCAAAGGTGAGATTACTCAGTTTCGCCAGTATGAAGATGAGAATCTATATGAAGCTTGACAGAGGTTTCGAGAGTTGCTAAGAAAGTGCCCCAATCATGGATTTGGGGTGGATCATCAGGTCTGTATTTTCTACAACGGATGTGATATGGAGGTAAAGAGGCTTCTAGATGCCTCTGCAGGCGGGTCATTGCTGAATAAAGAACACGATCAAGCTGTGACGATAATTGAAGACATGGCCACTAACAACTATCAGTGGACTGGGGATCGACCAGTAAGGATATTGAAGAGAGCTAAAGCAGTTGATGATAGTGATCCGATTTCTAAATTGGCCGCCTAGCTGTCTACTCTGAATGCCACGATCAATAACATATTTGATACTATGGCGCGACCGGGTGTAGATAATCCCATGGGAAATACAGTTGAAGATGTCAACTACATCAATCAGAGAGGTGGCTATGATGACAATAATTACTGAGGCGGGAATCAATTCTACCAAGGTAACAGATCCAACCTCTCATATGGGAATCCCAACGGTGCACTGCAGCCCCTTCCTGGCTTCTCTGTAACAAATGGAGTAATCAATGAGGAAAAGAAACAGAACATGAATGATCTATTAATGGCGTTCATGAGGAAGACCGATAAATTCATGAGAGAGTTGCAAGCTAGAGTAGAGAAGCTAGAAAACACTGTGGGTGCCATGAGTATGCAAATGAAGATATTCGAAAAGCAACTGGGTCAGTTGGCTATAGTTGTAGGAAATCAGCACCAACCGGTACAGTTCCCCAGCAACACCACAGTGAATCCCAAAGAGCAGTGCAATGCAATCCATATGCACACTGAAGTCCCTGCGCCTATTGCTGTCGCTGCACCTGTTCCTCCCAAGACAGCTTCTGACAAGCTGAATTCCACCATCAAGAGTCCTCACACGGGTCCTACAGCTCATCCCAAAATGACTATCCCGTTCCTCAGAGGACTCTAAAACAGAAGGTTGATGCACAATTCTCTCGATTTCTGGAGATTTTTAAGAAGGTGCAAATCAACATTCCTTTGGTGGAGGCGCTGCAGCTTATGCCTAAGTATGCAAAGTTCCTCAAGGATGTTGTGTCCAAGAAGAAGAAGATAGAGGAGTTCGAGAGGGTGCATATCCCAGAGAACTGCAGCTCCATCATCCAAAGGAAGCTCCCAGCTAAGATGAAGGATCCAGGAAGTTTCACACTTCCCATCACCATTGGAGAAAAGATAGTTGGTCGAGCATCGAGTGTAACATCATCAACACTCATGAAGTTGGCTGCAGTACTGATGGTGGAGGCATGGAGATGGATGCTCGGGGAAGAGAATGAGGGATACCCATTTCCCCGTTTGTGGGAACTTGAGTTCCCGAATTTGTTTGGCTGTCGACATTAAATGCAGCGCTTGTTGGGAGGCAACCCAATGTGTTTTTTTTTATGTTTCCTTTCTTTTCAGTTTTTTTTCTTATTTATGTTTTTCACTTCTTTTTCCGAGTTATGCAGGTAAAGACCGGATGGATGTTATACTTTGGGGGATAGCAATTTGATCAACTTGTCTGTCGACAAGTTTGGGGGAGGACGTTGAACCCGAATGGACATCCATGTGATCGTTGTAAGTGGTCGACGACACCTACATGCATTTTTGCAAACTTATTCCATCCTGTGGATTTGAATAAGTTTGGGGGGATGTATGCTTGTAGTGTCTAGACCTTTATTGTGTTTTTACCTGCTTTACTTGTTGCTTGTAGTGTCTAGACCTTTATTGTGTTTTTACCTGCTTTACTTGTTTCGTTTTTTTTTGTTTGTCCGGAAAAGTTGAAAAATTTTAAATTTTTGGTCTTGTATTTTACTTGGGATTTTGATGATATATGCTTTATAGTTTATGGTTTAGTACTTATAATTGAGATATTTGATTGAGGATGATTTGAGCATGTATGGCATGATTTGACTGAACATGTGTTTTGGAGATTTTCGAGCTTTATTTTGGCCAATATTGAGCTGTGAGATTTTGAGCCTATAAGACTATTGTCTAAATTTTTGTTCTTGTGTGTTGGTTTTCTGTACACTTATTTCTCTAGAACTTGCATGTCGTCTTGCTTGAGATTGAGTTTCTATGCTTGAAAATAAGAGATGATAGTAGGCCATCTTTTCTTTAGCCATTTATCCCATACACTGTCCTAAATTCATTATATTCCTTTGCGAGCCATTTTATACCTAAATGCCTTTTCTTTGAGAGCCTATTTGGGATTATTTTGTTAATTCTTGTGGAGAAATAAGAAGAAGGGTAGGAATTTTGGAGTTGGAAAAAAAATGGTGATAATTGGTGGTTTTTGTTGGTGCGAAAAAAAGTGCTATGTGAGTGTTGAAAAGGAAAAAATGAATGGAAATAACATAAAAGAAAAAAAATGTGTGAAAAGTGCCAATGAAAAGAAATAAGGAAAAGAGACCAAAGGTTCATGAGTTGAAAAATATGTGACTGATGTAAGGATGTGTAGGAGGAAATTGGAAAAATTCCAATTGGAGTTTGAATGTGAAAAGTAGTTAGGAGTAGAAAGTAAAAATGGTGGGTTGTGTTGCAATTGATGAGTCATTTTAGCCAAATATTCCTAACCTTAACCCGAGCTTACATTACAACCTTAACAAAAGTCCTATTTGATCTTAATTTTGAGCACATTTGTTTGTTAGTGGAGAGTTGAGATTGCATGTAAGCCTATGGTAGATCAAGTGTATAGTTCAATGCTTCGATGAGTGCTTACCCTTATTTTATCACATTTTGAGTGTTTGAGCGAAACACACACCGGTGAGGATCATTGGCTTAGATTTTGCTTGTTGAAATCTATCGCATGTGTTCATGATTTGAGTGTTGTGGTTGTTCTTGTCATTTCCCCGATTAGATTTTCGAGATTTTATGTGCTAGATTATAAATTGTAGAGTTATGTATTGTTTGAATTCCATGTTTGGTTTTTGTTCTTTGTTTGGGGACAAACAATGTTTTAAGTTTGGGGGAGTTGATAACACCATATTTTACATGTATTTTGAGGTACATTTGAGTGGTATTTGATAGGCATTGCATGCATGAAGTGTTGAGTTTTGCATAGTTTCCTATGTTTTGTGCAATGTCACGTGTTTGTTCATTGTGAAGAGAATTAATGTCATTTTTTGTGTGGACTTCAAATGAGCCTGGAAAGACTCTAGAAAGATGGGAAATTGAGTTAGGAGCGCTTTGCAAAAAGAATCGGGTCAATCGGACGAGAAACGAGTGAGAACGAAGCAAAACAGTGAGAGGCTGCCGATGCTGAAAAATACCCGCGACCGGACTCGCGACCCGGGGGTCGCGAATCTAGTCGCGAATCTCCTTCTTCCCATTTTTCTGCATGGTCGCGACAGAGGCAGGGTTCTCCTTTGTTTTATTCACGATCTGGTCACGAATTTCAAGGTTGGTCGTGAATTTTCTGCCACGTCATGCCACGTATTGCCACATGGACTCGCGACCCGAGCCGCGGGTGACTGGGTTGCGAGCGAGGTCGCGAATGCAGCGGGCCTGTCTGATTTTTGACCTATTTTTGGGCTTTTCTTTACTTGGTATATAAGGGTTTCTTTGGACGAAAATACACACAATTCCACCTACCCCAAAGTTGCCACCAGATGTTTGCTGCAGAGAAAAACACACGCGAAGAACAAGACCAAAGGATTCAAAATCTTTCAAGATTAGAGACAAATTAATTCTTCTGGGTTTTATTTTCTCTGTTCTAAGGATTGTTCATGTTTTCTTTGTGGATGATTTTAGTTATTTATTTTGACATGGATAGCTAAAACCCTAGTATTCTAGGGTTGTTTATGATTCAAACTATGAAGTTCGTTTAATCTATTGATTTCTTATGCTTATGATTTTATTGTGTTTTGCTTATTCTCGTATTTATCTGTATTATTTACCTGATCAATAAATGGTACAACTTGATGTGTTAATTCATAAATCAAGAGAGAAGTTTTAACACGTGATCTGGAATAAGTAACTTGTTAATCAATAACATTCGAGAGAGTTGAGATTAATTGAGAGAGCAATAGACCCTAGGAGCCTTTAGGAGTTTCATGCTAGGTATTGAACGGAAACGTTAGTACTAGTTTTGTAATCTACAACCTAGGCACTTCGAAAGAAGGTTTAGGATGGATTAGTGGTTGCTCTAGCACAATTTAAGTCCCAATATAGGCATAAGAATGAAAGGATTAAATGAATGGATTAGTTGATGATTAAGCAATCCTAGAATACGTCTTTTATTCACTGTTTGATTTATCTCTGTTAATTTCTGCCCTGGTAATTTAGTTTATTTATTATTGTTAGTTTTTATTTAGTTCAATCCAATCATGTTTTGTAGTCTAGATAACTGCGAGAGGTTAAATTAAATATCTAGCAGTTTAATTATTAAATCCTTGTGGATACGACCTTGTTCACCGCTATCCTATAAGCCTCGCTGTACACTTGCAGTTTAGGTGAAAATAAATACCGAACAGAATGATAGTAGGAGAATATATGCAAAGTGTAAGAAGAAAGATGATGGGTGTGGTTGGCATATAAATGCACTCAAGGTCAAAGATGAGACATCTTTTCAGATTAGAGAGATGGACCTTACACACACTTGTGCTAGATAGTTCCATGTTGCCAATGCCAAGTTAACATGGTTAGCCAAGATATTTGAGACATCTTTTAGTTGTAAACCTAATAGGACTGCAAGTGGTTTTAGAAGGAGTTTTTATATCACCTCAGCAAGCTTTTAGAACAAGATAGAAGGCTCTAAAGATGATTGAAGGAGACACCACTGACCAATATACCAGGTTGTGGATTATGCAGACATTCTGAACAAGAAGAATCCAGGCTCCACTATTATTCTCTAACTTGATACTACACCTGCTGGGAGAGCTTTCAAGAGCTTCTATGTATGCCTAGCTACTCTGACGAGGGGATTTAGATCAGGTTGTCGGCCTTGGATAAGAGTAGATGGTGTTGGTTTTGTATACTGAAAAGCTTGTCTTTGTATACATTAAACAACAATTAAGATGATATAGATTGAATAATAATTGCAATCACTCTTTGTGCATTTATTTATTATTATATTTATATACATGTTTCCATATACTTGTATTGTAGATGATATGGTGTGGGTGAATACATGGTAAAGATCATATCATCGAATTCCTTACAAAATATTAAAAGGCTCGCAGTTTAGATGGTCTTGAACCAACCATTGTACTCTGTAGAATAATCTGATAGTTAGTTTATCTTGACTAGCTGATTATTCTGATACACTTATTAGTGTATTGAGGAGGATCACAATAGGATACTATTCTCTATTCTGACCCTAAAGGGAGATAATAAAGATCCACATAGTTCGGGTTCTTAACCCATATGTAATGGCGGACATATATATGTCATGTTTACTGCTTTGATTTATCAATGAGTCAGATTATTGATAGGATCAATAACCTCGATATTTTGGGTAATAACATCTACGTATATAATGGGTCGTACATTGTATATGGTCACCATGTCCTGGTCCGCTAGGTTGATAATGTCCTCTTGAGGAAGCACGTAGATCATGGGAAGCCCTACACGCAGAATATTAATTTATTCTTTACATGATACGAAAATCATACGGTACTACTCAAGGAACAAGATATTAATTAATTATAGCTGTCAGAAGCTTACGCAATTAATTTATGGACATTATATCTTAAACATAGGAAATGACTGAACTAAAGAAGAAAGTATATTCGTAAATATGTATTAAATTGGTAGGTCAGTATTATTTCTTTAGTGGAATAAAAATAATACTTAATTTATTTATTTATATCCATGTCATGGATATTAGAAATTAAATAAATTAGTAAGCCAATTTAATATTCTTCTAGATCTCTGTTGTAGCCCAATATGACCTAAATGGACTGGTAATAGAACAAGAGTTGGAGGCCCAACCCAATAGGGTTTGGAGAATTAATTTTCATCCCTTCCCCTATATAAGGTGGGGGCACGAAAATTGTGAGAAAAAATACAACCAATACAACCCCTCTACATGCTCTCTTGATTCCCAGAGTTTCCACAACCGTTTAGTAGTCTGCAGCCCAACCTGTATCTAAATAAGGTCCGGAAATACAACAGAAGATCCAGAAGTAGAATATTGGAGCTGTGAGTTTTGAACACCATGAAGTTTTGCCATGATCATGTGTTCTCCATCAACAACGAGATTAGACCTTTAATCCCGTGAGCAGCCCGACAACGATTGTAAGTGTAATTTCGATACACTCTATTTTCTTTCCGTCGCAATAGAATCAAAATTGGACTTGTATGTTAATTCAACATAAGATAATTAATGTCACACATAAAATTATGATTTACATGAGCTTATAATTAATGGCATCCAAATAGATCCTGTGGGGTACAATTTGAAAAAACCCCAACAGATGGGTGTTATTGTTGGAGTTTTTTCGAATTGTACCCACACAGAATCTATTTGGATGCCATTAATTCTAAGCTCATGTCAATCATAATTTTATGTGTGACATTAATTATCTAATGTTGAATTAACATGCAAGTCCAATTTTAAATCTATTGCAGCGGAAGAAAATAGAAACTATCAAAACCGATACTTACATACTGTTGGGTTGCTCACGGGATTAAAGGTCTAATCTCATTGTTGATGGAGAACACGATCTCAGCAAATCTTCATGGTGTTCAAAACTTCACAGCTTTCATATTCTACTTCTTGATCTTCTGCTGTATTCCCTGATGTGACCCGGGACTCAATGACCAGCGAGACACAAAAGACGCGGAAGCACAGGAAAGAAACTACGTCGATTACGAAAGGATTCTATACTCGAATAACTAGACAACTAAGACTCAATTAAAATACCTAGGCAATGACACACAAAATAACACGAATTCAAATAGAAATAGGGCTGTTTTGGACGAGTTTATGGACGGCTTGGATGAAGGTAAATCGATGGTGATGAATGGGTTTAGAATGGCTAGGGTAGATAGGATATGTTAGAGGTTCGAAGGACTTACGGTATAGATTGAAAACACGATGAATTTATGCTGAATGGAACCGAACCCTTGATGATCGACACACGATCAGGTCTTGATGGCTTGGGAGTATCACGGACGTTGATGAAAGGTGTAGGACGTCGAAGATGGTGGCTGGACGATGGAGGTGTTGTGATTTGCAACCCGATTAATCCCCGGAGTATCTTGTACGATGAAAATGAATCTCCATGTTGTTCTTCGTAGCGAGTTCACCCTAATTCTTCGTATGAATTAGAACGTTCCCTTGGAATTAAGACTCAAAGTTGCTAGGCTTCAAGAATGAGTATTTTCGACAGAAAACAATCAAAAGCTTTGAAAGGTTGAGACACAAATTGAATGCAAAAGCAATTTGAATCAATAATGTCTAAAATAACAATGTGACATGATTCCCCTATTTATAGGACTAAGGGGAACGAAATTTTAAGCTAAAAAGTCCTAAAAATCTGATCCAAAAGGGATCTCTAACTATACTAGGAAGATACCTAAACTAGAATTCAATTCAAGGTAGGAAATTGCCTTAAATACAATTCTAGTCAAACCTATGATATTATGAACGAAAATTACACTTATTAATTAATTAAAAACTGAAATAAACTATAGTCTAAAGTAATTAAATAAATACTATAGTCTTGATAATTAATTCTCGAACAGGCGCCTCTGGTAGATAAGACATGGTCACGCCTTATTCGCCATAACCTCCTGGAATATCATCTTATTTAAATCTTCCAATTTTCGACCAAGTATGCTTCAATTCATCAAAGTATGATCCTCATGTTCAATTGAAAGCATAGTAATGATCTTGGAACGGCTTTGAACATTCACTTCTTTGGCTTCTTCGACTTTGACTTCAAAACGGACACCAATCTTTGTGTTGGTTCTTCAAACCTTGATCTCCAATATTTAATTGTTAACAAAGTATCAATCTTGGAGCTTCTCTCAACTCCTTTGTCATCTTCCAACTTCTTACATACAAATGTTTGGAAAAATCCTTGCAATTGTATTGCTCGAAGTCGTGTAAACGACCCACATATTTGCAGCTTCGGGTAAGGTTTTTCAAGGCTTATCGTGGACGTATCATTCCCCTCCTCTTGAAAAGAATTCGTCCTCGAATTCAAAGCTCCGGGATTAAAGACGAACATGAACTGGCCATCAAATTCTTTTTGCACAAGCTGCGTAAAACACATCTTCATGAACATGAACGAGAACATTCCACTTGTGTTAATCATCCAAAACTCTAGCATAGATTGCCTTGGCATGATATTCACGTTCAAACTTTGTGGTACATCAACTTCTAATGGAACATCTTCAACAACCTGTAAAATAAAGATATCACAAGAAAACGGTAGACAAAAAATGTTAGAACTCGATGGAGCTGCCATGCTAGCTTGTTTGAGCTCTTCATAATCTTCAACCATTGTCTCACGAATGTCATTCTCCCTTTCATAACAAGGTTGTATCTCCAACAACTCTTCATTTATGATGTGACCCGGGACTCAATGACCAACGAGACACAAAAGACACGGAAGCACAGGAAAGAAACTACGTCGATTACGAAAGGATTCTATACTCGAATAACTAGACAACTAAGACTCAATTAAAATACCTAGACAATGACACACAAAATAACACAAATCGAAATAGAAATAGAGCTGTTTTGGACGAGTTTATGGACGGCTTGGATGAAGGTAAATCAATGGTGATGAATGGGTTTAGAATGGCTAGGGTAGATAGGATATGATAGAGGTTCGAAGGACTTACGGTATAGATTGAAAACACGATGAATTTATGCTGAATGGAACCGAACCCTTGATGATCGACACACGATCACGTCTTGATGGCTTGGGAGTGTCACGGACATTGATGGAAGGTGTAGGACGTCGAAGATGGTGGCTGGATGATGGAGGTGTTGTGATTTGCAACCCGATTAATCCCCGGCGTATCTTGTACGACGAAAACGAATCTCCAAGTTGTTCTTCGTAGCGAGTTCACCCTAATTCTTCGTATGAATTAGAACGTTCCCTTGGAATTAAGACTCAAAGTTGCTAGGCTTCAAAAATGAGTATTTTCGACAGAAAACAATCAAAAGCTTTGAACGGTTGAGACACAAATTGAATGCAAAAGCAATTTGAATCAATAATGTCTAAAATAACAATGTGACATGATTCCCCTATTTATAGGACTAAGGGGAACGAAATTTTAAGCTAAAAAGTCCTAAAAATCTGATCCAAAAGGGATCTCTAACTATACTAGGAAGATACCTAAACTAGAATTCTATTCAAGGTAGCAAATTGCCTTAAATACAATTCTAGTCAAACCTATGATATTATGAACGAAAATTACACTTATTAATTAATTAAAAACTGAAATAAACTATAGTCTAAAGTAATTAAATAAATACTATAGTCTTGATAATTAATTCTCGAACAGGCGCCTCTGGTAGATAAGACATGGTCACGCCTTATTCACCATAACCTCCTGGAATATCATCTTATTTAAATCTTCCAATTTTCGACCAAGTATGCTTCAATTCATCAAAGTATGATCCTCATGTTCAATTGAAAGCATAGTAATGATCTTGGAACGGCTTTGAACATTCACTTCTTTGGCTTCTTCGACTTTGACTTCAAAACGGACACCAATCTTTGTGTTGGTTCTTCAAACCTTGATCTCCAATATTTAATTGTTAACAAAGTATCAATCTTGGAGCTTCTCTCAACTCCTTTGTCATCTTCCAACTTCTTACATACAAATGTTTGGAAAAATCCTTGCAATTGTATTGCTCGAAGTCGTGTAAACGACCCACATATTTGCAGCTTCGGGTAAGGTTTTTCAAGGCTTATCGTGGACGTATCATTCCCCTCCTCTTGAAAAGAATTCGTCCTCGAATTCAAAGCTCCGGGATTAAAGACGAACATGAACTGGCCATCAAATTCTTTTTGCACAAGCTGCGTAAAACACATCTTCATGAACATGAACGAGAACATTCCACTTGTGTTAATCATCCAAAACTCTAGCATAGATTGCCTTGGCATGATATTCACGTTCAAACTTTGTGGTACATCAACTTCTAATGGAACATCTTCAACAACCTGTAAAATAAAGATATCACAAGAAAACGGTAGACAAAAAATGTTAGAACTCGATGGAGCTGCCATGCTAGCTTGTTTGAGCTCTTCATAATCTTCAACCATTGTCTCACGAATGTCATTTTCCCTTTCATAACAAGGTTGTATCTCCAACAACTCTTCATTTATGATGTGACCCGGGACTCAATCACCAACGAGACACAAAAGACGCGGAAGCACAGGAAAGAAACTACGTCGATTACGAAAGGATTCTATACTCGAATAACTAGACAACTAAGACTCAATTAAAATACCTAGACAATGACACACAAAATAACACAAATCGAAATAGAAATAGAGCTGTTTTGGACGAGTTTATGGACGGCTTGAATGAAGGTAAATCAATGGTGATGAATGGGTTTATAATGGCTAGGGTAGATAGGATATGATAGAGGTTCGAAGGACTTACGGTATAGATTGAAAACACGATGAATTTATGCTGAATGGAACCGAACCCTTGATGATCGACACACGATCACGTCTTGATGGCTTGGGAGTGTCACGGACATTGATGGAAGGTGTAGGACGTCGAAGATGGTGGCTGGAGATGGAGGTATTGTAATTTGCAACCCGATTAATCCCCGGCGTATCTTGTACGACGAAAACGAATCTCCAAGTTGTTCTTCGTAGCGAGTTCACCCTAATTATTCGTATGAATTAGAACGTTCCCTTGGAATTAAGACTCAAAGTTTCTAGGCTTCAAGAATGATTATTTTCGACAGAAAACAATCAAAAGCTTTGAACGGTTGAGACACAAATTGAATGCAAAAGCAATTTGAATCAATAATGTCTAAAATAACAATGTGACATGATTCCCCTATTTATAGGACTAAGGGGAACGAAATTTTAAGCTAAAAAGTCCTAAAAATCTGATCCAAAAGGGATCTCTAACTATACTAGGAAGATACCTAAACTAGAATTCTATTCAAGGTAGCAAATTGCCTTAAATACAATTCTAGTCAAACCTATGATATTATGAACGAAAATTACACTTATTAATTAATTAAAAACTGAAATAAACTATAGTCTAAAGTAATTAAATAAATACTATAGTCTTGATAATTAATTCTCGAACAGGCGCCTCTGGTAGATAAGATATGGTCACGCCTTATTCGCCATAACCTCCTGGAATATCATCTTATTTAAATCTTCCAATTTTCGACCAAGTATGCTTCAATTCATCAAAGTATGATCCTCATGTTCAATTGAAAGCATAGTAATGATCTTGGGACGGCTTTGAACATTCACTTCTTTGGCTTCTTCGACTTTGACTTCAAAACGGACACCAATCTTTGTGTTGGTTCTTCAAACCTTGATCTTCAATCTTTAATTGTTAACAAAGTAACAATCTTGGAGCTTCTCTCAACTCCTTTGTCATCTTCCAACTTCTTACATACAAATGCTTGGAAAAATCCTTACAATTGTATTGCTCGAAGTCGTGTAAACGACCCACATATTTGCAGCTTCGGGTAATGTTTTTCAAGGCTTATTGTGGACGTATCATTCCCCTCCTCTTGAAAAGAATTCGTCCTCGAATTCAAAGCTCCGGGATTAAAGACGAACATGAACTGGCCATCAAATTCTTTTTGCACAAGCTGCGTAAAACACATCTTCATGAACATGAACGAGAACATTCCACTTGTGTTAATCATCCAAAACTCTAGCATAGATTGCCTTGGCATGATATTCACGTTCAAACTTTGTGGTACATCAACTTCTAATGGAACATCTTCAACAACCTGTAAAATAAAGATATCACAAGAAAACGGTAGACAAAAAATGTTAGAACTCGATGGAGCTGCCATGCTAGCTTGTTTGAGCTCTTCATAATCTTCAACCATTGTCTCACGAATGTCATTCTCCCTTTCATAACAAGGTTGTATCTCCAACAACTCTTCATTTATGATGTGACCCGGGACTCAATGACCAACGAGACACAAAAGACGCGGAAGCACAGGAAAGAAACTACGTCGATTACGAAAGGATTCTATACTCGAATAACTAGACAACTAAGACTCAATTAAAATACCTAGACAATGACACACAAAATAACACAAATCCAAATAGAAATAGAGCTATTTTGGACGAGTTTATGGACGGCTTGAATGAAGGTAAATCAATGGTGATGAATGGGTTTAGAATGGCTAGGGTAGATAGGATATGATAGAGGTTCGAAGGACTTACGGTATAGATTGAAAACACGATGAATTTAT
Source organism: Perilla frutescens (assembly GCA_026008535.1). Taxonomy (NCBI): domain Eukaryota; kingdom Viridiplantae; phylum Streptophyta; class Magnoliopsida; order Lamiales; family Lamiaceae; genus Perilla; species Perilla frutescens. The sequence goes on from BRKX01000019.1 coordinate 40,674,799, forward strand.
GCTGAATGGAACCGAACCCTTGATGATCGACACACGATCACGTCTTGATGGCTTGGGAGTGTCACGGACGTTGATGGAAGGTGTAGGACGTCGAAGATGGTGGCTGGACGATGGAGGTGTTGTGATTTGCAACCCGATTAATCCCCGGCGTATCTTGTACGACGAAAACGAATCTCCAAGTTGTTCTTCGTAGCGAGTTCACCCTAATTCTTCGTATGAATTAGAACGTTCCCTTGGAATTAAGACTCAAAGTTGCTAGGCTTCAAGAATGAGTATTTTCGACAGAAAACAATCAAAAGCTTTGAACGGTTGAGACACAAATTGAATGCAAAAGCAATTTGAATCAATAATGTCTAAAATAACAATGTGACATGATTCCCCTATTTATAGGACTAAGGGGAACGAAATTTTAAGCTAAAAAGTCCTAAAAATCTGATCCAAAAGGGATCTCTAACTATACTAGGAAGATACCTAAACTAGAATTCTATTCAAGGTAGGAAATTGCCTTAAATACAATTCTAGTCAAACCTATGATATTATGAACGAAAATTACACTTATTAATTAATTAAAAACTGAAATAAACTATAGTCTAAAGTAATTAAATAAATACTATAGTCTTGATAATTAATTCTCGAACAGGCGCCTCTGGTAGATAAGACATGGTCACGCCTTATTCGCCATAACCTCCTGGAATATCATCTTATTTAAATCTTCCAATTTTCGACCAAGTATGCTTCAATTCATCAAAGTATGATCCTCATGTTCAATTGAAAGCATAGTAATGATCTTGGGACGGCTTTGAACATTCACTTCTTTGGCTTCTTCGACTTTGACTTCAAAACGGACACCAATCTTTGTGTTGGTTCTTCAAACCTTGATCTCCAATCTTTAATTGTTAACAAAGTAAAAATCTTGGAGCTTCTCTCAACTCCTTTGTCATCTTCCAACTTCTTACATACAAATGCTTGGAAAAATCCTTACAATTGTATTGCTCGAAGTCGTGTAAACGACCCACATATTTGCAGCTTCGGGTAAGGTTTTTCAAGGCTTATCGTGGACGTATCATTTCCCTCCTCTTGAAAAGAATTCGTCCTCGAATTCAAAGCTCCGGGATTAAAGACGAACATGAACTGGCCATCAAATTCTTTTTGCACAAGCTGCGTAAAACACATCTTCATGAACATGAACGAGAACATTCCACTTGTGTTAATCATCCAAAACTCTAGCATAGATTGCCTTGGCATGATATTCACGTTCAAACTTTGTGGTACATCAACTTCTAATGGAACATCTTCAACAACCTGTAAAATAAAGATATCACAAGAAAACGGTAGACAAAAAATGTTAGAACTCGATGGAGCTGCCATGCTAGCTTGTTTGAGCTCTTCATAATCTTCAACCATTGTCTCACGAATGTCATTCTCCCTTTCATAACAAGGTTGTATCTCCAACAACTCTTCATTTATGATGTGACCCGGGACTCAATGACCAACGAGACACAAAAGATGCGGAAGCACAGGAAAGAAACTACGTCGATTACGAAAGGATTCTATACTCGAATAACTAGACAACTAAGACTCAATTAAAATACCTAGACAATGACACACAAAATAACACAAATCCAAATAGAAATAGAGCTGTTTTGGACGAGTTTATGGACGGCTTGAATGAAGGTAAATCAATGGTGATGAATGGGTTTAGAATGGCTAGGGTAGATAGGATATGATAGAGGTTCGAAGGACTTACGGTATAGATTGAAAACACGATGAATTTATGCTGAATGGAACCGAACCCTTGATGATCGACACACGATCACGTCTTGATGGCTTGGGAGTGTCACGGACGTTGATGGAAGGTGTAGGACATCGAAGATGGTGGCTGGACGATGGAGGTGTTGTGATTTGCAACCCGATTAATCCCCGGCGTATCTTGTACGACGAAAACGAATCTCCAAGTTGTTCTTCGTAGCGAGTTCACCCTAATTCTTCGTATGAATTAGAACGTTACCTTGGAATTAAGACTCAAAGTTGCTAGGCTTCAAGAATGAGTATTTTTGACAGAAAACAATCAAAAGCTTTGAACGGTTGAGACATAAATTGAATGCAAAAGCAATTTGAATCAATAATCTCTAAAATAACAATGTGACATGATTTCCCTATTTATAGGACTAAGGGGAACGAAATTTTAAGCTAAAAAGTCCTAAATATCTGATCCAAAAGGGATCTCTAACTATACTAGGAAGATACCTAAACTAGAATTCTATTCAAGGTAGGAAATTGCCTTAAATACAATTCTAGTCAAACCTATTTAATTAATGGACGAAAATTACATATAAAATTAAATAAAATCTGATCCAACTATAGTCAAACATAATTAAATAAATACTATAGTCTAAATAAAATTCCACCCCTTAATTAAATAACTAAGGGACGAAGATTCCATGCAACGCGAATCTGCCATGCATGCACAACTTGATGAGTTCTATCTTCATGCATTGCTCTTCAAATCTTGATCTCCAATCTTTGATTATTAAAGGAATAACAATCTTGGGATCCTTTAATGGCAGCTTTGGATGGACCGATTTGATGATTGCCATGGTCTCATCATTACACGTCAACTAATTCAAGGGCTTCAATCCGACTCGATAACAAACGAAAAGACGGAATCTAGACAACGAAAATACATAGAAAAATGACTCAAACTATAACATAAATCCAAATAGAAATAGGGCTGTTTTGGACGAGTTGAGGGACGGCTTGGATGAGGGTAAATCAATGGTGATGGATGGGTTTAGAATGGCTAGAGTAGATAGGATATGATAGAATTAAGATGAACTTACGGTTCGGGTAGGAATTAGGTCGAACGGATCTTGAATTGAACTCGAACTTGGACCCAAACGAAGTTGAATGATTGATGAAGATATGGACGAGTCGATGGTGGCGTTGGTGTTCGTGTTGTTGAATTATAACCCGATTAATCCCCGGCGTATCTTGTACGACGAAGATGAATCTCTAAGTTGTTCTTCGTAGCGAGTTCACCCTAATTCTTCGTATGAATTAGAACGTTCCCTTGGAATTAAGACTCAAATTTGCTAGGCTTCAAGAATGAGTATTTTCGACAGAAAATAATCAAAAGCTTTGAACGGTTGAGACACAAATTGAATGCAAAAGCAATTTTAATCAATAATGTCTAAAATAACAATGTGACATGATTCCCCTATTTATAGGACTAAGAGGAACGAAATTTTAAGCTAAAAAGTCCTAAAAATCTTATCCAAAAGGGATCTCTAACTATACTAGGAAGATACCTAAACTAGAATTCTATTCAAGGTAGGAAATTGCCTTAAATACAATTCTAGTCAAACCTATGATATTATGAACGAAAATTACACTTATTAATTAATTAAAAACTGATCTAAACTATAGTATAAAGTAATTAAATAAATACTATAGTCTTGAGAATTAATTCTCGAACAGGCGCCTCTGGTAGATAAGACATGGTCACGCCTTATTCGCCATAACCTCCTGGAATATCATCTTATTTAAATCTTCCAATTTTCGACCAAGTATGCTTCAATTTATCAAAGTATGATCCTCATCTTCAATTGAAAGCATAGTAATGATCTTGGGACGGCTTTGAACATTCACTTTTTTGGCTTATTCGACTTTGACTTCAAAACGGACACCAATCTTTGTGTTGGTTCTTCAAACCTTGATCTCCAATCTTTAATTGTTAACAAAGTAACAATCTTGGAGCTTCTCTCAACTCCTTTGTCATCTTCCAACTTCTTACATACAAATGCTTGGAAAAATCCTTGCAATTGTATTGCTCGAAGTCGTGTAAACGACCCACATATTTGCAGCTTCGGGTAAGGTTTTTCAAAGCTTATCGTCAACGTATCATTTCCCTCCTCGTGAAAAGAATTCGTCCTCGAATTCAAAGCTCCGGGATCAAAGACGAACACGAACTGGCCATCAAATTCTTTTTGCACAAGCTGTGTAAAACACATCTTTATGAACATGAACGAGAACATTCCACTTGTGTTAATCATCCAAAACTCTAGCATAGATTGACTTGGCATGATATTCACGTTCAAACTTGGTGGTACATCAACTTCTAATGGAACATCTTTAACAACCTGTAAAATAAAGATATCACAAGAAAACGGTAGATAAAAAATGTTAAAACTCGATGGAGCTGCCATGCTAGCTTGTTTGAGCTCTTCATAATCTTCAACCATTGTCTCACGAATGTCATTCTCCCTTTCATAACAAGGTTGTATCTCCAACAACTCTTCATTTATGATGTGACCCGGGACTCAATGACCAACGAGACACAAAAGACGCGGAAGCACAGGAAAGAAACTACGTCGATTATGAAAGGATTCTATACTCGAATAACTAGACAACTAAGACTCAATTAAAATACCTAGACAATGACACACAGAATAACACAAATCCAAATAGAAATAGGGCTATTTTGGATGAGTTTATGGATGGCTTGGATGAAGGTAAATCGATGGTGATGAATGGGTTTAGAATGGCTAGGGTAGATAGGATATGATAGAGGTTCGAAGGACTTACGGTATAGATTGAAAACACGATGAATTTATACTGAATGGAACCGAACCCTTGATGATCGACACACGATCAGGTCTTGATGGCTTGGGAGTGTCACGGACGTTGATGGAAGGTATAGGACGTCGAAGATGGTGGCTGGACGATGGAGGTGTTGTGATTTGCAACCCGATTAATCCCCGATGTATCTTGTACGACGAAAACGAATCTCCAAGTTGTTCTTCGTACCGAGTTCACCCTAATTCTTCGTATGAATTAGAACGTTCCCTTGGAATTAAGACTCAAAGTTGCTAGGCTTCAAGAATGAGTATTTTCGACAGAAAACAATCAAAAGCTTTGAACGGTTGAGACATAAATTGAATGCAAAAGTAATTTTAATCAATAATGTCTAAAATAACAATGTGACATGATTCCCCTATTTATAGGACTAAGGGGAATGAAATTTTAAGCTAAAAAGTCCTAAAAATCTGATCCAAAAGGGATCTCTAACTATACTAGGAAGATACCTAAACTAAAATTCTATTCAAGGTAGGAAATTGCCTTAAATACAATTCTAGTCAAACCTATTTAATTAATGGACGAAAATTACATAAAAAATTAAATAAAATCTGATCCAACTATAGTCAAACATAATTAAATAAATACTATAGTCTAAATAAAATTCCACCCCTTAATTAAATAACTAAGGGACGAAGATTCCATGCAACGCGAATCTGCCATGCATGCACAACTTGATGAGTTCTATCTTCATGCATTGCTCTTCAAATCTTGATCTCCAATCTTTGATTATTAAAGGAATAACAATCTTGGGATCCTTTAATGGCAGCTTTGGATGGACCGATTTGATGATTGCCATGGTCTCATCATTACACGTCAACTAATTGAAGGGCTTCAATCCGACTCGATAACAAACGAAAAGACGGAATCTAGATAACGAAAATACATAGAAAAATGGCACAAACTATAACATAAATCCAAATAGAAATAGGGCTGTTTAGGACGAGTTGAGGGACGGCTTGGATGAGGGTAAATCAATGGTGATGGATGGGTTTAGAATGGCTAGAGTAGATAGGATATGATAGAATTAAGATGAACTTACGGTTCGGGTAGGAATTACGTCGAACGGATCTTGAATTGACTACAACAGGGATCTAGAAGAATATTAAATTGCTCTATTAATTTATTTAATTTCTAATATCCATTACAAGGATAGAAATAAATAAATTAAGTATTATTTTTATTTCACTAAAGAAATAATACTGACCTACCAATTTAATACATATTTACGAATATGCTTTCTCCTTTAGTCCAGTCATTCCCCATGTTTAAGATATAATGTTCACTAATTAATTATGTAAGCTTCTGACAGCTATAATTAATCAATATCTTGTTCTGAGAGTAGTACCGCACGATGTATTGTCAACGTGCATGCCCATCACTTCACAATTAAACCAGATTAATGGAGACCGTTTGACATTTCCACATACTTTGGTATGTATCTCTCCCATTTAGTTATTTATACTTGAGGTTTCATCTTATCCCATTTAAACATGCAATACATCTCATAAAATGATTAAAACCATTGCATGCCAAAACAACACAATAAGCATAAAATGAAGGACCAACTATCATGGCTTATATCTCACATTGTTCCATGAGATAAACTTGGAAAATTAGCTTTGGAAATCCAGACTCCCGTTGTCGTCGCCCCTCGGCATCTCGCCGAAACCCTAGTTCCTCTAGGGTTTCAAGACGTGTTCGGGATGTCCTTCCTTGTATAACGCTACTCCATTTTTTATATTTGAGTTGATTTATTTCCCTTATTCTATATTGAATATCTATTCCAAAAGGAAAGTTCTAATATATCTAGAATAACAAAGAAAAATAAAATACAACTCAAACTAGATGATTTTCGAAAATCATCTCTATTTCTAACAATTTATTTTTCTTATTATATTAAACCAACATAATAAAATAAATTTCTTAGACCTAGTCCATGGATTTTCTCATGGATAAAAATCTCGTAGTCAAACCGGCATACGGCCAACCATACATTCAACATAAATTAAAACATCACATAACAAATAATTAAAGGCCATGATAGTTGGTGTCACCTGCAAATAAAACCATCAATAGATACAACTATCATAATTAAATATTTGACATAAAATATCACATCATATCCATACATGTTAACATATTTTCAAAAACTACATCTTTATTTAAATTAAAGATTTTTGAAAATATAACTAGATTAAATTTGGAAATTAATTATAATTTTCTACCGAATTAAATCTAATAATTTTGAATATAACATAAGATCATATTTGGAAATTGATTAAAATTATCTACCAACTAAAATCTTAAAATCAAAATATTACCTTAAGATTAACTTTGGAAATTAATTAAAATCATCCACCAAAGTATATGTAATTAAAATAAAAAATTGTCTAAGATAAAATTTGAAAATTGGTTAAAATTATCCACCAAATTATATCTTAAATTTTCAAATTTATACACTAGGATTAAATTTGGAAATTTTGAAATTAATCAAAATATTCTTCCAAATTATAACCCTAAAATTTTCGATCCCTCCAATTAAAATAACCAATTAGGAATCTTGATACTAGTCAAAATCCTTTCCAAATTATATACTAGGTATCAAAATTACTAGAATTAAAATATGGTAGTTTTGATCCTCTTCAAAAACTTACCAAATTTAAAATTCTATGTTGAAACCTACTTTGATTAAAATTAGGTAACTTTTGATATACATAAAAAATTTACCTTATACCAATTTTAATCCCCATTATTTTTGACCTCTATTAGTTTATATATGGAAATTTTGATAATATCATAAATCTATTCCAAATTAAACCTAATATTTTCGAAAATAATAGAACAAAATTAGGGAATTTTGTGATCATCAATTTTCGAAAAATTGAACACTTAATTTTTGATAAACATGAAATAAAAATTTGGAAATTATGATGAACGCCAAAATACCATTCCAAATATTTATTCAATGATCATTGAAAATACCACATGAATTAAAATAGAATTTTCGAAGCACACATTAAAAATTCATCTAATTTTAATTCCAAAATGCTCGAAAATATCATACATTAAATCTGAAAATTTAAACACATAAATTCATCTACAAATTTAATGAAATTTTCGAGTACAACGATAGAATTAATTCTAGAACATAGCCAATACCTGCTCTGATACCAATTGTTGGGGATTTTTTCAAATTATGCCCCATAGGATCTAATCGGATATTCTTTAATTCTAAACACATGTATATCATATTTTATGTGTGAATATAATTAAACAACATGTTGAACAATCATGTAAGAACATTGAATTTATTGTAGCGGAAAAATACAATTTGATTGATCGACTTACATGATGTAGTAGGGCTGCACACGAGATTAAAGATATAAACTCGTTGTTGTAGGAGAACCGGTCGAACTAGGCCTTTCTTCACAGTGTTTGAACACCTCCAAGATAGCAATAACACTCCTTGATCTTCTACTGTATTCTCGTACCTTGTTTAGATGCAGGGTGGGCTGCAGACTACTAAACTGTGTGGATAGCCTAGGGAATTAAGTAAGCAAGAGAGGGGCTGATTTTCTGGTGTCATAATTTTTGCCCCCCCTCCCCTTATAATAAGGGAGGGGATGGAAATTCCTTGTCCAACCTTAATGGGTTTGGACCCCTTCACTTGTTCCATTCCCTCAGTTCTCTTAGGTATTAATTAGGCTATAATAGGGATCTAAAAGAATATTAAATTGACCTACTAATTTATTTAATTTCTAATATCCAATACATAGATATAAATAAATAAATGAATAAATAAATAAATAAAGTATTATTTTTATTTCACTAAAGAAATAATATTGACCTACCAATTTAATACATATGTGCTTATATGTTTTCTTCTTTAGTTCAGCCATTTCCCATGTTTAAGATATAATGTCCATTAATTAATTATGTAAGCTCTGACAACTATAATTAATTTACATCTCCAATCATAGAGTAGTACCACACAAGCTCTATCATGTATGAAATAAATTCCATCTGCAGGATTTCACATGAACTTTGTGCTTACTCAAGGGGACATCATCAACCTGGCGCACCAGGACATGGTGACCATATATAATACAAGACCCATCATATATGTATGTGTTATTGCCCAAAATATCGAGGTTATTGATCCTATCAAGAATCTCACTCATTGATAAATCAAAGCAGTAGACATAACATATATATGTTTGTCAGTATATACGGGTTAAGAACCTGAACTCTGTGAATCTTTATTCTCTCCCTTTAGGGCTAGAACAGAGAACAGTATCCTATCGTGATCCTCTTCAATACACATCCTAGTGTATTAGAATAATCAGTTAGTCAAGATAAACTAACTATTAGATTATTCTACGGTGTACAATGGTTAGTTCAGGATCATCTAAACCGCGAGCCTTTTAATACTTTGTAAGGAATCTGATGATATGATCTTTACTGTGTCTTCACTCACACCATATCATCTACAATGCAAGTATATGGAAACATGCATATAAGTATAACAATAAATAAATATACATATAGTGACTGCAATTAGTATTCAATCTATATCGTCAAAAAACATTGTAGAATGTATACAAAGATAAGTTTTTCAGTATACAAACCTAACATTATCAACAATAGATGGTGACTTGCATGTAGGGCTGGGAAAACATACCGTCATACCGTACTTACCGTACCAGAAAAAATATTAGAATACCGAACTTTAAGGTATACCAGTATTTTCGGTAAGGTATGATACCGTACCGATATTTTTCGATAAGGTAACGGTATAGAATTTGAAAAATCAACATATAAGGTATACTGATATTTATAAAGTATACCTAAATAAAGGTACGGTAGAGGTATACCAGTTTTTCATACCGAACTTAAGGTATACCATTAGAAGGTATACCGAATGTTAAAGTAAGGTAACGATATGTATTTTCTCCATATTGTACAAGTAAGGTAAGGTAAAGGTATGGTGAAAAAATTAAGGTATACCTTATCGTGCCACCCCTACTTGCATGTAGCAAGTGGGATATTCTCATCTTCTTCTTCAGTGACAACAGGTTTAAGAACTTTCTCTTGAACCTCTTTCTCAACTTCAACTTCTTTTTCTGCAGCAGCCTCTTTCTCCAGATTCTTTAAGACTACTTGAACAACTTTCTTGGACTTCTTTGTTGTTGCTTTCTTCTTGACACTATTCTTAGTTCGTGCCTTCGAAGCAGATGTTAGCTTGTGTGATTTGTAACTTGCTTTTGTTAAATCATCAAACTTAAGTGGTTTTCTCTTCTTTACTTTCTTGGAAGAGGCCTCTTCTACTTCTTCCTCAGATGGATTTTCTTCATCATCACTTTTATGATATGCTTCTATAAAGCGATCTTCAGAATTTCCATATTCTTCTTCATCGATCAGTCTTCTAGAAACTTTTTGTTTCTTTGAGTCAAGTCCAAGAACTTGATGATCAAAGTCATCGAGCCATGTGTCTTTATCTATAGTTCTCTCAACATAAGTAACACGTCCTAGTTTCATTCTGGGCTTTGAAGAATCTTTTCTCTTAGGAGCCATGTGTCTCATATAAGAGATTGAAAGAAAAGCTTGATAAGATCAAAGGCAATGGTAGGAAAATTTCAGAGAGAGTGAGAGAAAATGAATAAAATTCAAAATATGAAAATACGAGAATTACAAACTGATCAGGGTTGTGATCTTTTCAAGAGATCATCTCTCTCATCTAACATTGCAATCGTATCCATTACACACAAAAATTTAGAGCAAAATCCCACAAAATCTGTAGTTAATCGTTTAATCTGCAAAGTTACAAAATAGTCGTTACAAGCAAATTACATGAACATCTCCATGAGAAAGTCCATGAACATCTTCAGTGAATTTTTTGTTAGAATTTGTTGCCTGAAACAATGTGAATTTCGGATGTAAATTGCAAAGTTAAATGAAATGTTGAAGCTAGTGTTACCACATCGCCTTCAACATATAGCGGAAATGTAAAATTCAAAACTTTGCACATAATAAATTTTAAATCACACTCCTTACATTGTGTGATTGCCTTAAGTCGAAATTCACTATCACAAGTAAAATACAAAAACAATGCTGATGTTGTCTCGGTTCACTCCCTTGACAACACTGCATAAAACATACAGATGACTATCCTAGCTTCACTCACTCGAATAATCACTCATAAACAAACCTATCTAAACACATAGATAGATTACAACAAGTCACTCTAAATCCTAGACTTCTCAAAGTTGACTATCTAACATACACACACAACTGGAATGAAAGTCTCCAGTTGATTGGGAAGCTAGGTAGACGTTGAGAAAGATGTCTTGGACTTTAGAGACGACACTAGATGCAAGATTCAGAGCTTCTCACAAACAACGGTGATAACCTGCTTGCATAAATGATTTTAAGGTCTAAGGCGACCTTAAATACTTTCTCCATCATGTATTGACAGTTGCCTCACGATCCTAGATGACTTGGACTCGAATCAACCGCCTTTCACTACCCATTGCTGGAGTGGACTTGAGATAACCATCTTCTGCATTGCGTGGCACATGTTCTTCAACATTGTGAAATAGTAGCGGTTACTCCAATGACCCACGTTCACCTGCAACGGTTAGTGTTTAATGGAGAGTGGGAATATCACGTCCCCTACAAATTTGGAATAGATTTTGAACAAGTCAAAATTAAACATTATCCACGTTTTAATTCAAAATAAAATATCTAATAAATCCCTAAATACGTGGAAATCAAAATGTGATAAATATCACACTACATTAATTTAAAATAAATTAATCCAAAATACTAGGAAAGGATAAGATTAATGTCTCGAGTGTTATACTCGATGTGACGAGAATGACAGAACAACATTAGATACGACATTGATTGTGATGTTATCAAATAAAGTGATAACATCATCTGGAACACGTCATACTCAACACTTTCTTTCACAGATTCTCCAATTTAGCTCTTTCTTTGCAGGAGTCTTCTTCGTCCTGCTGAGTGTGAAATAAATACACTCACAAACCATGAAGCTAATTAATGGTAGATGCAAATACCTAATGCGGATCTTAGCTTTTCTAACCTTGCAGTGTCCAAGCCTTTGGTGAATAAATCCGCTAGTTGATCTTCTATTATGACATGTTCAATCTTCAGAACTTCTTCTTCAACTAGACTTCTGATGTAATGATGAATGATATCAATGTGTTTGGTCCTTGAATAATGGTCTAGATTCTTTGATATGTTGATTGCACTCATGTTGTCACATAATAGAATATGGACATCATATGTAGTCTCATAATCTTTCATCATCTGTAGAATCCACACAATTGGAGTACAACTAATTTCTGCTGCAATGTACTTGGCTTCAGCTGTTGATAGAGATATACTATGTTGTTTCTTACTGAATCAAGAAATAAGATTGTTTCCTATAAAGAAATAAACATCTGATGTGCTTTTTCTGTCAACTGGGGAGCCTGCCCAATCTACATCACTATAATCCACAATGCTTACATTCATGTCATTTAAATACTAGACTCTATACTCAGTTGTTCCATTGACATATTTGATGATGTTCTTTACAGCCTTCATGTGACTTTCCTTAGGACATTCTTGATATCTAGCATAAACACCAACACTGTATGCTATGTCAGGCCCACTTATAGTCAAATATGTTGGTTTTGTATACACAAAAGGCTTGTCTTTATATACATTAAATAATATTAAGATGATATAGATTGAATAATAATTGCAATCACTGTGTGCATTTAATTATTCTTATACTTCATTGCGCATTCTATGTACTTGCATTGTAGATGATATGGTATAGGTTAACACACAGTAAACATCATATCATCGGATTTCTTGCATCGTATTAAAAGACTTGCGACTTAGATGGTCCTGAACCCTCCATCGGTATACCGTAGAATAATCTGATAGTTAGTTTATCTTGATTAACTGATTATTCTAGTACACTAGCTTGTGTATTGAAGAGGATCATGATAGGATACTGTTATCCATTCTAACCTTAAGTGAGAGATTAAAGATCCACAGAGTTCGGGTTCCTAACCCATATATATTGGCTAACATATATATGTTGTGTCGACTGCTTTGATTTAGCAAGGAGTGAGATTCTTTAATAGGATCAACAACCTTGATATTTTGGGCAGTGGCATTTATATATATGATGGGTTGTGCATTATATGTGGCCACTGTGTCCTGGTGAGCCAGGTTGATGATGTCCCCTTGAGAAAGCACAAAGATCATGGGAAGCCATACATACAATATTAATTTATTATTAACATGATATGAAAGTTGTGCTGTACTACTTATGGAACAAGATATTAATTAATTATAGCCGTTAGAAGCTTACATAATTAATTAATGGACATTATATCTTAAACATGGGGAATGACTGAACTAAAGGCAAAATCATATTCGTAGATATGTATGAAATGGTAGGTTAGTATTATTTCTTTAGTGAAATAAAAATAATACTTAATTTATTTATTTATGTTAGAATTTGTTGCCTGAAACAATGTGAATTACGGATGTAAATTGTAAAGTTAAAAGTAATGTTGAAGCTAGTGTTACCACATTGCCTTCAACATGCAGCGGAAACGTAAATAGAACTTTGCACAAAACAAGTTTTAAATCACACTCCTTACAGTCTATGATTGTCTCAAGGCGAAATTCACTATCACAAGTGAAAAACAAAAATAATGCTGATGTTGTCTCGGTTCACTCCCTTGACAACACTGCATAAAACATACAGAGGACTATCCTAGCTTCACTCACTCGAATAATCACTCAAAAACAAACCTATCTAAACACATAGATAGATTACAATCAGTCACTCTAAATCCTAAACTTATCAAAGTTGACTATCTAACCTACACACACAACTGGAATGAAAGTCTCCAGCTGATTGGGACGCTAGGTAGATGTCGAGGAAGATGTCTTGGATTTCAGAGATGACACTAGATGCAAGGTTCAGAGCTTCTCACAAACCACGGTGATAACCTGCTTGCATAAATGAATTTAAGGTCTAAGGAGACCTTAAATACTTGCTCCATCTCGACTGGATAGTTTCTCCACGATCTTTGATGAGTCAGATGCAAAACTAGCCTTCCACTACCCTTGCTGAACTGGACTTAAGATAACCGGCCTCTGCATTACGTGGCACACGTTGTTCAACATCGTGTAATAATGACGGTTACTCTAGCGGCCCACGTTCTCTGCAACGGTTAGTGTTTAAGATGAAGTAGGGAACATCACGTCCCTTAAAACTCAGAACAGATTTTGAACAAGTCATAATCAAACATTATCCACGTTTTAAATCAAAATAAAATATCTAATAAATCTCTAAAAACGTGGAAATAAAAATGTGATAAATATCACAATATATTCACATTAATTTAAAATAAATTAATCTAAAATATTAGGAAAGGATAAGGTTAGAGTTCCGAATGTTATACTCGATGTGACGAGAATGACAGACAATATTAGATACGACATTGATCGTGATGTTATCAGCGAAGTGATAACATCATCTGGAACATGTCATACTCAACAATCTCCCCCTTAAGCTTATCCTTTCTGCACAAAACATAAAGCTCACAATATACATGATTAGAGCCACAGCGGAATATGAAAACAAAAATATTGGAGTTCAAAAACTCCCCCTTAAGGTCTGCTCCCCCTTAAGTTATTATCTGGTACATAATATACGAAGTTAGTGGGTATAATCCCCTATACATGATATACAAGGTTAGTGGGTATTTATCCCTGTACAGAAAAAAATAAGTGGGTAATTATCCCATATACATAAATTATAATAATGTTGAGAACATTCTCAACATAGCAAACAACACATATCTTTAAACTATGCGAAAACAAACACAATGTTGAGATCATTCCCAACATAAAACATCACATATTGCACAATATGTGATCAATAAGGCAACAATACCGAGATTATCACCATATAAATAATATGCAAAAATCAAGCATATATAGATATTAAAATCATCAGACTAAACTGATGATTAAAATCAACTATTCAAGGATATTCAAAACTTGAATACCCAAAACATCCAAACATTAAGAATAAAACATGTGTCCAGCACATCAACAAGGATGTAAACACATCCAAAATAAACTTGTGTCCAGCACAATACATAACCAAAAAAATGTTTTTGACAAAGAAAATTCATATTTTCTTCTTTCCCTTTGCCTTAGCCACGGACTTTCCAGCCTTCTTTCCTTCAGCACCATCATCACCAGTGGCAGCATCTACTCCCCCTTTTTGTGTAGAAAGTGCACTTCGCAGAGCTTGGCGATGTTCAACCATAGCCTTGGTGAGTACTGTGCTTTGATGGATCATAGAATCCATCTGCTTGATAAAAGAATTTAACACCTGCACAAAAAATGTCACCAAATGTGAAGATGCACTAGCCAATTCACTTTCAGATCGTGGGGGAGAGAAAGCAGTCTCTATTCCAACATCTTGATCAACATCTCTGGAGGCAGCCGTAGAGCTTAGAGCAAGGTTGTAAGGGAGATCCATCACACGATCATCATTCCCTTTTGGTTTGATAATTGTGATAGTCGATGTTTCAGTGACTATCTTCTTCTTGTTTGGCTTCACTCCTTGCTCAACCATAACTGCATAGATGAGACAGGGAAAATGAAGGATGCTGGTGTTGCTGGTCTTTGTAGCAGCCTTCACCACATAATCAAATATGTAGTCTCCGAGGCTGAAGGAGATCTTAGTGTCAAGTTTAAAGAGCAGAAATGCTTGATCAATAGTGAGGACTGAAGTGTTAGTGGTAGGTAACCAATTACACACAATAATCTTGTGTAAGACAGAGTATAAAAATTTAAGCTTAGAGGTGGAAATTTTGTTTGTCCACTTGGTTACCAATCCACCAGTTATAGTCGACACAACATCATCAATAAGATCTAGACTAACAACATCATTATCATTTCCTAGACCTAAGAACTTGTTGATCACCATCGGATTAAACTTAAACACACGATCACGCATATAAATTTCCCATATTTGCTCCTTGTTTTATCACCCATATCAAGAGACACATTGGCATAGAATTCAACAATCACATCAGGCTCAAATGTCGACAGAGATGAAACAGATTTCCACAGACCCCTCTCTTTCAAAAACATATCCATGCCATACTTCTTAAAGCTTAAGACATCAATTTGTTTCTCAACACGCACATGACGGTTGCACATAATTTTGTATTGAGCCTTAGCATGCTTAGAGTAGAAAGTCTTACTAAAAGCAGAAGTAACATCATGAGGGAAACCTGGTGGATAGACTGGTTCAGAATCTTCAGACTCAGCATCATCTTTGACATCGCCTGACTGAGTGAGGGAGAGAACAACTCAAGCAGTGTCGGAAGAGACCAGATCATGAGAAGAAGTGGGAGAGGTGGCTTTCTTCACAGCCTCAGAAGAAACTTCTTTCTTGACAGTTTCAGGAATCTCCGAAGCAGTTTCCTCTTCTTGTTCAGCATCCACTTCAACAGCAGGGGCTTTAATGGGAGAGTTCTCAGGAACATTTTCCTCATCATCTGACTCATCCTGTAAAGACCTCACCAGCTTGGTCTCCATCATCAGAGTTCTCCTAGCCTTCTTGCTAGTATCTTCAACCTCTTCTTTTTCAGTGTCTTGAGAACTGTGAAGCCTCTTAGATTTACGAGTTGGTCCGACCTTCTTCTTCTTGCTGGCAATAGCTTGAATGTGCACTCCAAGATCAGGATGTATGGGGTTTTATTCTTCACCTAAGAGTACTTGTTGAAGTGGTGTTGGGTTCAACACTTGAAGCTCTTCAGGAATTTCAGCTTCCTTCATCGGAGTATCAGTATGTTCAGTCGGAGGAGATGAGGGTTTCTCCGACTCAGATTTTGCACCTTCCTCACGCACTCCAGGTGTTACAGTGACTGTGGGGGTTGATGTTGAAGTTCTAGCAGGAACTGAGGTTGAAGATGGAGTGCCCATGGTTTTCTCTAACACTTGTTTCATCATTTGAAACATAGCAGCTATGTCGCTTGGATCTGCCATGGAAGTTCTGATAAAAAAACCTTGAGAGCAACAAAGAGAAAAGAGAGAAAGACAAGATGAAGGAAAATGAAGCGACTCGATGGAGAGAGAATGAGTGAGAGATTTGAATTTTAATTCGAGATATGGATGTCAAGATCCCTCAAATCTCGGAACTCTCCAAAACCGTCACATCATTATAAACTTGACTAAAAAAAATAAAAATTAAAAAATGGATTAGTGGATAGGGATAACCGAAGGTGTACTTATCACCAAAGTACAATTAGAGATATTCATGGGCCCCCTGAACAAATCCGTCCGTTTTCTTTTTTTTTTTAATTTTAATTTAATTTTTTTAAAATAAAATAATAAACAGATAGAATACAATTACAGGACAAATATAATTCTAGGCATATGTTTTCTGAAGATTATCGTTTTTCTGCAATCTTAGTCACAACATCAGCTACAACATAACCAAACAGTGAATAAACCCAACTATAATGCACTTTATAGAATTACGGGTAATTCATAGACATAGAATTTTCAAGTTGCTGATTTTGTTAACTAGATGCAGAACCACAATAATTTCACTAATTCAGCCGTGAATTATACTTAAAATAAATGACTAAAATAAATAAATGAAAAACACACAAGGTAAACAACTGATGTTGATACAAAGAACTGACATAGAGTTCAACATCAGTAAACAAAGTGAACTAATTAAATAGAACACATTCCAAGAGACTTTCTCAAGGCAGAAAATCTCTCGAAATCAAGGGATTTGGTAAAAATATCTGTTTTTGATTCTCAGTGGATATGTATTTGATGTTTATGATCTCCTTTTCCACCAAGTCTCTGATGAAGTGATGTCGAATGTCGATATGCTTAGTGCGTGAATGTTGAACAGGATTCTTGGAAATTTCAATAGCACTAGCATTATCACACAGTAGGGTTAGTGATGAGCTTGTCATGCCATAGTCCTTCAACATTTGATTCAGCTATACCAACTGAGCACAACAACTAGCAGCTGCAACATATTTCGATTCAGCTGTTGACAAGGAGATGCAATTTTGTTTCTTGCTTGACCAAGAAACCATATTGTTTCCCAAAAAGAAACAACCACCACTTGTGGTCTTCCTATCATCAACATCACCTGCCCAATCTGAATCACTGTACCCAATGAGGCTGGTATTGGTGTCTTTGCAGTATCTGATTCCAAAGTTGACTGTACCAGCAACATATCGAATTATTCTTTTGACAGCTTTCAAGTGAGACTCCTTGGGTTGAGCTTGGTATCTAGCACATACTCCAACACTGAACATGATGTTAGGTCTGCTGGCGGTCAAGTAGAGCAAGCCTCCAATCATTCCTCTATACATCGTTGGGTCAACATTGACTCCAACATCGTCTTTGCTCAGTTTTTTAGAGGATCCCATTGGTGTCTTCATAGGCTTTGCAGCATCAAGCCCGAAGCACTTGATCAGATTTTTGGCATACTTGCTTTGGGATATGAAAATCCCATTTTTGTCTTGTTTGATTTGGAGACCAAGAAAGTAGGCCAATTCGCCGACCATGCTCATCTCAAATGTGCTGTACGTTGCATCAACAAACTCCCTAAGGAGATTAGAACATGTGGATCCAAACACAATATCATCAACATAGATTTGTGCAACAGTGATGTGTTTGTGAATCATTTTGATAAACAATGTTTTATCTACTATGCCTCTTGAAAAAACAAAGTCAATTAAAAACTCGGTAAGTCGGGCATACCAAGCTCTAGGAGCTTGTTTAAGCCCATACAATGCCTTGTATAGTTTCAGCACATGGTTTGGTTTTTCATGACATTCAAAGCCTTTTGGTTGTTCAACATAGGCTTCCTCATTCAAAATGCCATTAAGAAAAGTGCTTTTGACATCCATTTGATGCAATGTAAATCCAATATGGCAAGCAATGGCAAGTAATAGACGGATAGACTCTATTCTAGCAACAGGAGCGAATGTTTCAGCATAGTCTATTCCTTCTACTTGTGTATAACCTTGTGCAACTAGCCTGACTTTGTTTCTAACCACATTCCCAAACTCATCAGTCTTGTTCTTTAATATCCATTTAGTTCCAATTATATTTTTATTTTCAGGCCTTGGAACCAATTCCCACACATGATTTCGAACAAACTGAATAAGCTCATCATGCATTGTCTCTATCCAGAATTCGTCTTTTAGAGCTTCTTTGACATTTTTAGGTTCAACACTGGATAAGAAGCATGAGATAGACACAAGATTAATAACTGATGACATGCAAACCTGTTTGACCAATTCAGCAACATCGGCTGAGCTTTTTGTTCTGGTTTTGACTCCTTGAGATCCATCACCGATGATTTGAGAATTTGGGTGATCTCTTTTAATTCTTCTTGGAGGATCACGTCTTGGTTCATACTGGGCCAGTGGTAGATGGTCATCATCACTTTCAGAGGAGGATTCTGAGTCTGGTGTTTGAGGTGATATTGGTCCCTTTGCTGAGTGAGAAGGAGCATTGGTTTTGACATCAGGACTTCTTGTAGGACTTTTGGCAGTTTCACTAGGCTCCTTATCAGCAACATCTGGTTTATGAAGGATAAAGGACACATGATCTTCCTTAGATCTCGTTGCCAGCCTGCAAGATCATCAAACACAACATTGACAGATTCTTGCACAGCTTTGTTTCTTAGGTTAAGAACACGATATGCTCTGCTGTTTTGAGCATATCCCAAGAACAATCCTTTATCACTCTTAGAGTTAAACTTTCTAAGGTAGTCTCTATCGTTTAGGATGTAGCAGACACATCCAAATACATGGAAATATTTGAGATTTGGCTTTCTTTCTCTTAGAAGCTCATAAGGTGTCTCCTTTCTTCCTGGTCGAAGATAGACTCTGTTCCCGATGTGACAGGCTGTGTTGACAGCATCAGCCCACAGCTTCTTCAAAAGCCCTTTAGCCTGTAACATTGCACATGACATTTCCTACAGAGTTCGATTCTTTCTCTCCACTACTCCATTTTGTTCAGGAGTTTTGGGAACTGAATACTCATGGAGTATTCATTTCCTTTCACAAAAGTCATTGAATGCAGCATTCTCAAATTCTCTTCCATGATCTATTCTGATGCATGTAATGTTGGTGTCAAATTGCAAACACATTGTGCGGCAGAATCTTTTGAAGACTTTGAATGTTTCAGATTTTTTCTGCAGGAATTCAACCCAAGTGTACCTTGAGAAATCATCAACAATGACAAGTATGAAACTCTTACAACTCATACTCTTCGTATCAACTGGTCCCATAATGTCCATGTGTAAGAGTTGAAAACATCTTGTTGTTTGACAACCCCCCAGGCTTTTGTGAGGAATTCTGGTTTGTTTTCCCTTTTGGCAGGCACCACATACAACATCGTGATCAACATTCAGCTTTGGTAAGCCACGGACAGCATCCGACACAATCAGTTTCTTCAAATTTACCATGCTCATATGACCGAGCTTTTGATGAATCAACTTGGTTTTATCATTAACAGTCATGTTGCACGTTTCATCTTTGTCAGCATGGTAACAATTATCAGATGCACGGCTTCCAAACATTATACATTTGTCATGTTTGTCAAACACTTCACAAGTGTTTTTATCAAACTTGACATACATACCATCATCACAAAGCTGACTAATACTGATCAAATTTGTTGCCAGTCCTTCAACATGTAGGACATTCTGAAGCTTAGGAAAATATTTGACATTCAATTTACCTTTTCCGACAATGCTTCCTTGAGCTCCTCATCCGTAACTGACTTTGCCTTTGTTTGAAGTGGTATATTCTTCAAGAAACTCCTTATTGCCGGTCATGTGTCGAGAACATCCACTGTCAAAGTACCATGTTCCGGCAATGTTGGCCTTCAGTGATGTATACACAACATTGCATGTAACCTTCATCTTTTTGGACTTCATAGGATTCTTGTTCTTTGATGTGATCCCTGATGTTGTTCTTCTGTTCGCAACATCATCATGAAACTTAAAGCAATGTGGTTTCATGTGTCCCGGCTCCTGACAGTAATGGCACATATATTTTCGAACCTTTGAGCCCTTACATTTCTTCTGATAATCAACTTCAACATTGTTCCCAATCGGCATGGTTGGATTGTTCTCCTTCACAAATTTCACAAGATTGTTATTTGAGGAAGTCATGGAAATTTTGTTTGAGAATCCCAGTCCAGCCCTGTCTGTCTATCCCAATATTAAGGCTTCATTTAGGACATTCGTTCCTTGATTCCATTTCTGAAACGTTCTTGTGGTGCTCTCCACTTCCTTCTTTAGTTTAGTGATTTCAGCATCACTTCTGGTGAGTCTAATTTCCAGACCTACGATCTTCTCTCTAAGACACCGATTTTCTTCCACAAGAAATTTCAGTTCTTTTGATTGAGCTGTCCATTGATGCAGACTTCATTCACAACATCATTGAGCTCTTCAAGAGAGGTAGAGGGGCGTTCTTCCTGTGGGGGCGTTCTTCCTGTGGATCAACCTTTCTGATCTCAGAAGTATGATTAAACTCATCCAGTAGAGTCATTTCATACCAATTAGTAGTGTTGGGAGAGATCTCAGTGGCTTTATCTTCAACATCTGGGAGAACCTCATCTTCAATTTCACATTCTTCAATGTCTAGACCATCAAGTTCATCAATACCGTTCAGAGCATCAATTATCTGGTCGTCTTCCTCCATC
Organism: Perilla frutescens; assembly: GCA_026008535.1. Taxonomy (NCBI): domain Eukaryota; kingdom Viridiplantae; phylum Streptophyta; class Magnoliopsida; order Lamiales; family Lamiaceae; genus Perilla; species Perilla frutescens. The sequence continues at coordinate 40,696,249 of BRKX01000019.1, forward strand.
ACATTGATGAACAACACTCTCTGATCTGAATCATTTTCAGTATCAGACTCATCACTGAGAATAACATTAAAATTATTTCTTTGTCTTCTTCGTGCTGTTGGACATTCATTTGAATAATGTCCATACCCAGAGCATGCTCTACATTGAACTGAATAAATGTCTTTTCTAGTGTCAGCGACTTTCTTCTTGACATTTGATCTTCCAGAATTTGATGTTGATAAGGATGGAGATTAAAACAGCCGTCGAGGTTTGATATTTGGATGGCTTTTCTTCATGGAACGAACCAGTGAGTTGAACTTCTTTATTAGGAGTGAAACACTTAGATTCTCTTCCTCATTGATTTCCTGAAGACAGTCAACATCATCATGAACATCAGATGACACAGTTGTTGTCTGGAGAGCAATTCCCTTTGAAGTTGAGTTTGCTTTTTGATTTTGCAGGTTCATCTCAAATGTTAGCAAAATGCTGACCGCTTCACTCATACTCATGGTTCCTACATCGTGTGCTTCTTCGATTGCAGAAATTTTCATATTAAATCTTTCTAGGAGGGTTCGAAGCAACTTGCTCACCATGTTCTCATTGGATATTGGACTTCCAAGAGCGGTCGATTGGTTTGAGATCTCACATAATTTTTCAGCATAAGATGAAATAGTTTCATCTTCAAACATGCGCAAATTTTCAAATTTTGATGTGAGTAACCTCAGTTTAGTCTTTCTTACACTGGCAGACCCTTCACAATGTTCCTGAAGAATGGTCCATGCTTAATATGCAGTAACACAATTGCAAATCATCTTGAAACATGGAACATCGACTGAAACAAAAATTGCATTCAGAGCGCGAGCATTAAAATTTGAGATTATTCTCTCATCATTTGTCCATTGAGATTCCGGAGTTAACACAAAATCTCCATTCGAACCTTCCATCCTAGGAGGGCTCCATTCTTCAATAACTGTCATCCATGCTCTTTCATCGATAGATTTGATGTAGATCTTCATTCGAGATTTCCACATGACATAGTTACCACCATTGCTATCTAGAGCAGGAGGAAGACATTGATTAATTTGAATATCCATCACGGAATTTCAAGCAACACCGGATCGAGTACTTAGTGTATCAAGTACCGGCTCTGATGCCACTTGTTAGAATTTGTTGCCTGAAACAATGTGAATTACGGATGTAAATTGCAAAGTTAAAAGTAATGTTGAAGCTAGTGTTACCAAATTGCCTTTAACATGCAGCGGAAACGTAAATAGAACTTTGCACAAAACAAGTTTTAAATCACACTCCTTACTATGTGTGATTGCCTCAAGGCGAAATTCACTATCACAAGTGAAACACAAAAACAATGCTGATGTTGTCTCGGTTCACTCCCTTGACAACACTGCATAAAACATACAGAGGACTATCCTAGCTTCACTCACTCGAATAATCAGTCAAAAATAAACCTATCTAAACACATAGATAGATTACAATCAGTCACTTTAAATCCTAGACTTCTGAAAGTTGACTATCTAACCTACACACACAACTGGAATGAAAGTCTCTAGCTGATTGGGATGCTAGGCAGATGTCGAGGAAGATGTCTTGGATTTCAGAGATGACACTAGATGCAAGGTTCAAAGCTTCTTACAAACCACGGTGATAACCTGCTTGCATAAATGAATTTAAGGTCTAAGGAGACCTTAAATACTTGCTCCATCTCAGCTGGGTAGTTTCTCCATGATCTTTGATGAGTTAGATGCAAAACTACCGCCTTCCACTACCCTTGCTGAACTGGACTCGAGATAACCGGCCTCTGCACTGCGTGGCACACGTTCTTCAACATCGTATAATAATGGAGGTTACTCCAGCGACCCACGTTCTCTGCAACGGTTAGTGTCTAAGATGAAATGGGGAACATCACGTCCCTTAAAACTCGGAACAGATTTTGAACAAGTCAAAATCAAACATTATCCACGTTTTAAATCAAAATAAAATATCTAATAAATCCCTAAAAATGTGGAAATAAAAATGTGATAAATATCACAATATATTCAAATTAATTTAAAATAAATTAATCCAAAATATTATGAAAGGATAAGGTTAGAGTTCCGAGTGTTATACTCGATGTGACAAGAATGACAGACAACATTAGATACGACATTGATCGTGATGTTATCAGTGAAGTGATAACATCATCTAGAACACGTCATACTCAACAATTTATATCCTAATTAAGGATATTGAAAATTAAATAAATTAGTAGGTCAATTTAATATTTTTCTAGATCCTCGTTGTCGCCCAATATGACCTAAGTGGACTGAGGATAGAACAAGAGTTGGAGGTCCAAACCCATTAAGGTTTGGTGACCTAAATTTCACCCACCTCCATATTTATAGAAGAGGGGATGAAATTTATTAAGAGATACAACCCCTCCTTGTGCTCTCTTGAATTCTAAGGTTTCCATAACTGTTTAGTGGTCTGCAGCCCACCCTACATCTAGACAAGGTTCGAGAATACATTAGAAGATCAAGAAGTAGAATATTGGAGCTGTGAGATTTCTAACACCAATGAGAAGTAAATCGCCATCCATGTGTTCTCCATCTATAACGGGATTTGACCTTTAATCCCGTGAGCAACTCGACAACTATTCTAAGCACTGGTTTCGATTGATTCTATTTTCTTCCGTTGTTGTAGATTTGAAATTGGACTTGCATTTTAATTCAATATAGGATAATTAATGTCACAAATAAAATTATGATTTATATAAATATAGAATTAATGACATCCAAATGGATCATGTGGGTATACAATTCGAAAACCCCAACAAAATATAGTACGCTTCCAATCATGCTTCTATATAGAGTTTGATCAACTTTAGTTCCAGTATCATCCTTGGCAATCTTTATTAATGTCCTAATAGGAATCTTCTTGTGTTTGCAGCTCTCCAGACCAAACTTCTTAACAAGATTATTTGCATATTTGGATTGAGATATGAATATACCTTTTTCAGTTTGCTTGATCTGCGATCCTGAGAAGTATTTCATATCTCCTACTAAGCTCATCTCAAATTCTATCTCCATGTTATTGATAAAGTTCTTGACCATCCTTGGTGATCTTTGTTGATGTCCCAATAGAAATCCTCTTATGTTTGCAGCTCTCAAGACCAAATATGATATCATCAACATAAACTTGAATGATGATAACAATCTTGTCATTCTTTTTGATGAACAATATCATGTCTTCTCATCCTCTTCTGTAACCTTTACTTAGCAAATAGTTAGCAAGCCTTTCATACCAAGCATGAGGAGCTTATTTCAGAATACTAAGCTTTCTTAAGCTTGTAGACATGTTTTGGAAAGTGAAGATCTTCAAACCCTTTAGATTGTGTAACATACATAGGTTTCTTGAGGAAACCATTAAGGAAGGCACTCTTGACATACATCTAATATAGTTTGAACTTCAGCTGGCATGCTATGAGAAGTAGTAATCTTACAGATTCTAATCTTGTCAAACGAGCAAAGGTCTCATCAAAATGAATCTTTTCGATTTGAGAATAACCTTAAGTAACTAGTCTTAATTTATTCATGGTAATGTTTCCTTTTTCATCAGTCTTGTTTCTGAAGATCCACTTTGTTCCAATAATATTGACACCTTCTAGAGCTGGAACAAGATCTCAACATCATTCTTTCTGAACTGGAATAGTTCTTCTTGTATGGTTTCAATCGAGTAGTGATCTTGTAGAGCTCCCTTCATATCCTTTAGCTCAATCTTTAATGTAAAGTAGATGTTGGATATAAAATCTTGAACTTTGCTCTGTTCCTTGTCTTTAGTGTATCATTGACATTTCCAATAGCTATAGTTGTTGGATGACTTTTGACAATCTGCTTGTAAGTTCTTCTGGGAGTTATAATCGGTTATTCTTCAATGCTGATTGAGTCCACAAAATGTATTTCAGGATGTTCAAAGACATCATGATGAACATTTTCCTCATCATCACTTTTGTAGTCCCGAACATCATCAAACTTGACATTGACTGATTCAATGATAGTTTTGGTTACCATGTTGTATACTCTATAGGACGTATTGTTTCTTAAATATCCATGAAATATCCCTTCTACTCCACGGTTCTCTATTTTGGTCAGATATTCTCTATCATTGAGAATGTAACATGTGTACCTAAATATGTGGAATTACTTCACAATAGGCTTCTTGTTGTTCCATAATTCATACGGTGTCATAAATGTACCTGGTATGTCGTGAATACGATTACTGATATGGCAAGCAGTATTAATAGCTTCAGCCCAGAAGTGTGCTGCAATATTATTTCCAGCAATCATAGCTCTAGCCATCTCTTGGAGTGTTCTATTCTTTCCTCTTAACAACTCGATTATGTTATGGAGTCTTGGGCGCATAATATTCATGGTTTATCGTAAGTTCTTCATAGTAATCATTGAATTACTTGTTCTCCAACTCCTTACCATGACACTTCTGATTCTCAAGACATAAACACCTTTCTCCACAAAAAGATTATAAGATAATTTCTTGAAATCCATAAAAGTTTTCATTTTCTCCCTTAGAAACTTCACCCAGGTAAACTTAGAGAAATCATCAATGCAAACAAACAAATACGTCTTCTCTCCATAGCTTTCAATTTCCATTGGTCCCATTAGATCCATGTGAAGCAGATCTAGGACTCTGTTAGAGTTGTTGTGTTAAACATCCTTGTGTTGAAATCTAATTTGTTTTCCAAGTCATGGACTTGTATGTTCACAATTTGACTTTTGGCTATCACGCAAGATATCTGGTAATACTCAGTGTGTTGAACAATCTCAGTTGTGTATCGATGCATAACTATCTTCATCTTTTGCTCAATCTTGTCTTCATGCATGAGTTATCTTCATTGTAGTTCAGATCAAGTTCTTATACATCCTTCCAAACGTTGTCCAGTACATGCATGTGTGGTACTTGGAAAAACCAAATACTTTTAGTGTTGATTAATGACATACAAATCATAGCAATCAAACACTATAGCAAGTGCAAAGTACATCACTTGATAACTTGATAAATAGATTAGTGCAAAGAATAGCACTAACAAATAGTGTTAATTTATTAACCCCCAAATTAATACTTTTTATACATCGAGTGTGTGTGATCAAGGGACAAGGGACAAGGGGGTCTTAATTTGACTTCCTTTGCGAACATTAATATTTACTAGTAGTCTTCTTATGAGACTAGCTTGGCAAGTGATGGTTGATAACTCTAATATTTTTGCTCTTATTCGACATTGATTTTTATCATCTGCATTTATGCTTTTGTGTAGGGTTTCTTACTCTTATATCTGGCCGAGCATTTCTTTGCATATTTCTCATCTCAGGGATGATTCATTTTGTATTCTTGGTGATGATATAGGTTTATCAACTTTTGGACAGATAATTGGTTGGGGTATCGTATTGGTGATAAGATTTGTATCTCTCATTTTGTGCACGACCAACTCTCTGAGAAAGTGGCAGATTATTTTCAGAATGGCATGTAGAGATTGATGTTAGACTTCATTATTTCAGATGAAGGATAAAGTTGGGAAGACTTGCTTCTTTTGGTGGAATTCGTGTACAATAACAGTTACCAGAGTTTTATTAAGATGGAACCATACGAGGCTTTGTATGGGAAAAAGTATAGATCACCTCTCTTTTGGGACGCAGTTGGAGAAAGAAAGATGTTAAGAGCTAGAAATCGTTCATCAAACGATTGAGAAAGTAGCCAAGATTAGGCAAAGGATTGAAGAGGCCCAGGATAGACAAAAAGCTTATGATGATAAGTGCAGATCTGAGTTAAGTTTTGAAGTATGAGACGAATCATCCATTTTGGGAAGATGAGTAAACTGAGGCCTAGATTGTTGAACCTTATGAGATCATTAGAGGATCACAGAAGTAGCTTATAGGTTGGCTTTGCCGCCTTTGTTGGGAGAAGTGCATGATGTGTTTTATATATCCATTTTGAGAAAGTACATGTTCGAACCAAAGCACATAATTAGAAGAGATGAGATAGTCCTTGCTAAGGATTTGTCTTATGAGGATGAGCCAAGAGCAATTCTTGACCAAAAGTCCAGGTTCTGAGGAACAAAGAGATTGTCCTGGTGAAGGTTTTGTAAAATCACCACAGGATGGAAGAAGCAACCTAGGAATTAGAGTCAGAAATCATCAGGAAGTATCCAGAGACCCATGTGGTCAGTAAGTGAAATTTCGGGGTGAAATGTTTTTAGGAAGGAAGAATGTAATGCTCTCTTTCTCCGTAGTATTATTCTTAGAACATAATTGTCATTAGGAGCTTAATGGAAGAGGTTAAGGCTTCATAGAAATTAAAATGAATGTATGTAACTTAAATCGATCCATTTGTGCAGTTAAATTCTTTTTGCATATCAACATCTTTCAAAGGAATTGTTTGGTCAACAAATTGATTTCCGTATGTCTCATGGATCATCCCGATATTTTCAGATTTCGTGTTACAGTTTTAATGAATCAAATGGATTGAAAGGTGTTCTTGTAAAATATTTTTCGTAGATAAAAATGTCTGATATTCTATATCTTCCCCAAGCTTTGAAAAACTATAAATAAGGCTTCAAAATTTCATTTTCATCACATTTTTAAAACTAAGTAGGTGAGAGTCGAGCCGAGCTAGGACACGAGGGAGGAGAAAGTTACAGCAGCCGAGGCCGGAGGGCCGCCGATGTCGCCCGGTAAAACATTTTCTGATTTCTTTCATTTTCAATCATGTTGTAGATGTAATTGCGTAGAACTTAGTACCCTAAGGCTAGACACAAACCAATGGTCAGATTTTGGTCGGGATGCCGGCAAGATGCCGTCGTCGTGCGCCGCTTCAAGCTGTGGTCCCTTCGGGTTACCCAATCCAAAATGTTCCTTATGCATTGTTATCTTAGGGTGGTTTATCAACATAACTACTCATCGTGTTTTTATGTAGGTGGATTTTTGTGTTTACTCGATTTTGTAAATCGTGTATTTAAATTCATATTGTGTTTATTTGTCGTTTGAGAATCATGAAAATTTAGCATGTGCATTGTTTCACGTGAAGCATGTTGTTAATTAAATTTGGTAATTTTTGGAAAGCCGGAACTGTATGTAGAATTTATTTAGCTAAAATTGAGTAAAATGGCAAGAAGTCAATCTCCACTTTTTCCAAATGTTTTAGGCTGACTTTACTAGAAAATATTCACTGAGTTTAATTCCCTGAAGTATCGAGTTGAGAATAAAACCCTAACTTTCTGCATTGTAGTCCGAAGCCAAATTATTAGTTTAGAATGTCCATATTATATTTAGTTTTACTTAGAAAAATCATGTAGTGGTCCTAAGTTAAATCTTGTGTTGTGTAGGATCCACTAAGCTAGAGAGAGAGAGAACCAGAACTGTTTGCCACAGTAGCCTATTTCCCAAATACCTGATCAAAGTGGGTGTTTCTATTATAAAAATTGTATGTTTGAGTTACATAAACTCTGTTTATGCAAATGAAAAGCTATATCTATATCAAAAAATATTTTAGCTCTTATTTGCATCTCCATTTAAGTATTATACGATAGGCTTCCTTACCCAAGTTGGCATGTTGGAGTTCTATACAGTAGATGATACACTGGACGGTTTAGCAAGGAGATCTACAACATGTTGTATGAGTTGAGTTGGAACTAATGTTAATAAGAGAGAGCGCTCCAGAATAAAAGAAGCTTTGGCCATACATAATCAATTTTATCTTTTAAACTTTCTGTTATGTGCTTTGAGATTATTGAATATGTTTGCTAAAATGAGTTATCAAATGCTTTATAAAACTCTTCACCCACAAAGTACATTAGTACTCACATCCAAATCTTTTCAAATATATTTAGGTTGATGATGTTGACAGTGGTGGTGAAGATGGTTTAAGTGGGTTGGTTGGGCTTCCTTTGTGTCTTCATTATGTTGTTCTTGATTTACGGTTCTTTTGTCTTATTTATCAAACAATGTATTATGTTTCTGTTCTAAAATCTGAATATTTAGCCCCATAGCATGTAGCATGTTATGATTTTGTTGGGCTTTGATAACTGTTCTGCATCCTTTGCCAGGGATGAAGCCATGTTGTCTATATCTATAACACCCCAATTCCAGAAACTTAAGGTGCTAACAAAAGATTAAAATAAATTCTTAATTTTACAAAATATTCCATATTTAGAGAAAATATTTATAAAATAAATTGATGTATAATTAAAACCAACCAACCACAACTTGAGAAGACTATTCAGACAACCAATCACATGCAAGTTCAAATTACGACAAGTCAACATTGAAAGTCAATTATTTCATAAGTCCAGAATAGCGGCGGAATAAAATAAGATTTTAAAATACTTTAATATAATTCAAATTAGTGAGTGGAAGCATAACATGGTTCAATATTTGACCAAATTCAATACTCAACATTCAGAATAGATATTATTGACACAGTCTAAGACTAACAAAACCCATGTGTCTACATCAGCAACCTCCATCACTTCGTACTTGAAAACATTTTAGAAACGTGGGCTGAGTTCCAGTAAACACTCGGTGGGCATACTTATCATGTTCGTCCAAGCACATGTAAATATTTTTCATCTCATATGGCCAAACAATTCAATATTCATTTCGAGATCAATGCGCTTAATTAATCATGCGTGGAGAGACCATATGTGACCACATAACTATCTTTCAATAAAATTAACAATGTTGAGCAAAATCTGAATACATTCAAGCATGGACAAAAGAATTTAAAATATGTTCGTAAAGGTTTTAGTTAGCAAACCCACCTTGTAGCTAGTATATAGCTGAAACTTTATTCGAATGTCCCGACAATTCTCCTATGCCTGAGGTCTCGGGTTTGGGCCTACAAAAGGGTAAACGTCCTATTATAATCATGCTAGGCCTCAAATTATATCATAAAATAAATTTGAGCCTAAGAAATGAGCTCTCAAAACTGTTGGGCCGGAACGAACATACTTGAATTATTGAGTGGATTCAAAATAATTCAATAGGTTTATTTGTAGTTTTAATTGATCATAGAATATTTTAATAATAGTCCCTTAAAAAATTAATTTTAGTTACCCAATGATTAAATAAAGAGTAATTGCAACTGTTTTGACATAATTTTATAATTTATTCTCATAATATTTACTTATCCTTACTGATTGAATAAGTTTAGGAAAAGGAAATAAAATAAAATTAAAATAAAGTGACACCTCTAATACAGATTACAGAAGACACACACACCCACACACCCTACTCAAAATAAATACACCACCTTTTATGAAACTTTATATGAATATCTATGTATATAGATACACAAATGCGTCTTTTACGTACATAATTCCACTTTAGCCAATTTACTTTCTCTCCTTACCTCTCAAAAATCATTTCCTCTTCCAACCAAATCCATTTTATGGTAAAAAGATTTTGAAAGTCAACTCACTACTCTCTCTCACTTCTGCACACACATGCACAACTTCCAACCTCAAATAAACTCATCACTCTCTCTCTCTACACACACTTGCATTGGTAAATGACAATTTTAAATATACATCTCCTCTTTCTTTATCACATACACGCACGCATACAAACATATATATATGTACATATATCCATAGTCTCTCTCTATACTCACACTTTGAAATCCACATCTTTTCTCTCTCTCTCTCTTCAAAGCAGAAATGTACAGCACACTTAACAAAGAAGACCTTCAGTTTAACAGGATTCTTTTCTTTCTTTCCATAATCGTCGACCACTGCACACATACATTTAAATTTTATGTTTTTCTCTCATTATTTTTCAACACATGCATCAACTCTCAAACAATTAATTCATATAAAGTAATTTTCTCATGAAGTAAAAATCTCAGTAGACATAGGAATCAAAAGAAAATAGAGAATTATGGGTGTTTCCAAATATTGAAATTCTTGGAGTTTAAACCCAAACTTTAACCTCCAAAATGCTATAGATCTTAAAATAAAATAAAGGAAAGGAGTAGAGAAATAAGAGAGGAATTCGTTTGTGTGATTGCATATTGGATCCGGCCACCGAAAAAAATTGCCGAAAAACATCAACTTGCGGCCATGGTAGCCTTTTTTCAGCCATTGCGGCCTTCGTCTACTCACCAAACTTGTTCCAAAATATTTAGAAGGCATAAAGGAGTTGAAAAATGAGTTTTTGGAAAAATTTGATGGGTATTGAAATTTTCCGGCGGTGGCGCTCTACCTCCGGCCACCTTGCCGGAAATCACCTAGAAGGTGGAGGGAAGAAGAAGAAGAAGAAGAAGAAGAAGAAGAAGAAGAAGACTCACCTTAGGATTGAAGAAGAAGAGTCATCCCCTTAACTGGATTAATACATGTATTTATATTTATTTAGGTTGGACTAAAAGGCCCAATGCATCATTTATTTAGAATCTAGGTATGCTCTATCATTTTCAAAAACAGCCCACTTAGCCTAGATTGGCCCTTTAACATTTAAATTCTATAAATCTAATTAATTTGGTCCAAACCCAATAAAGTCCAATTAGCAATGCTTTAGGGTATTACAATATATTAATAAAAATGTCTGTTTGCCATCAGATGTAGTGATCTTGTTATATTTATGGATCCTATTTGTCTTCGTGAATGTATTCTGAGCCAAATCACATTCTTATAATACGTGTTAAAATGTGGATTTGCTCTAATTATAGAGGTTATGCTGCCCAAATTTCTGGAATGCATTAACCTATTCTTATTAAGTATATAATTAAGAAATCCTTAGTTCCGCCAGTTTAGTATAATAACCCCTTTCCCATTCCCCCAGCAACGCATCAGTCCCTTAATCTATGTTCTCTTAGGACTGGGCATTACAGACTAGCTAGGGTCAATTCGGTCCAAGTTATTGCGCTTTGTGCTATGCAAGGTAGCAAAACTCACTAGGCGCTAATCGGTCAGCTGGGGCCACCTAACACTGCGCAACCTAGGCATTTTTATTTTTTATAATATAATATGACATATTGTTATTTATATTAAAATACAACTTGAAATTTGGTTTGATGGTTAAGAATCTCTAAATTATGAGGATCAATCCTTGGAAATGTATAAGTATTCACATTTTATAATTTTAGTTTTCCAACTAATTTCTATCTCATATCGATTCTACACTGTAAAAATGGAGGCCTTGATAATGACCGTCAATGCCATTAAGAACCTTGAGTGTGAGATCATCAATGTCATATGGAGCATTGAGAAGCGATAATTCATTACTACAAGTTTTAACAAAGAGCATATACTCAGAAATGGTCTTGTTACCCTTGGATAGATGATCGAGGGTAGAATGAATCTTCATGATGTGTCCCCAAGAGGTTTTGGCATATGTAGATTGAAGAATATCCCAAGCTTGATGGGACATGGTCGTTGTGGCAATAGGGGTAACAAGTGGAGGGAGAGAGAGCTAACAATTGCATTAAGAAAAAGTTTATCTTGGCCAATCCAAAAGGAATATGCAGTGGTCACAACAGAATATGCTGTAGCAAAAGGGGAGGGCGGGTTAGTTTGGAATTGTATGTGCCATGCGCAATAATTTGTTAGGTAAGTTTGATGGGAGTTTATGTTGTAATGGTAAGGGAAATTAGTGGACAAGAAGAAGATAAATCTGCAGAGGGCATTGATGGAGCAAGATCAACTCATTGGAGTTAAAAAAAGGCTTAACACCATATAGAGATTGTAAAGCTCTTGTTCTTTGATAAAATATTCACGATTACAGTGTGAGGAATTAATACAAGCTAAAGGAAATCCTAATCTAGATGATATACATGAGAAAGATACACATGGGAGATATATAGATATACATGAATATCAAGATACATTTGTATCACGTAGGAGAAGGCTTATCAATTTCTAGGTTTCCTATTAATTTTCTAATTTTCCCATATCTCACATTGGTTACACATTGAGCATTGGATGTGGGTTGTTGTATAAAAAGTGTCCAACTATGATCAAAATAATTTGAAGTTAAAAATTATAAATTAAAAAATAGTTAGGCATCAAAATTGGTGCCTAATTATCGCCTAACTCCGTCTAGAGTTGCCTAGCTCCTCCTAGGCGGCCTGATCGATTTGGGCAACAGAGTAGATGGTTTTCAGCTCGACCATTAGCCATTGAGAGCCTAGGACGATTTCTACAATCATGGTGCCATGTATCGTTAGAATCTCTTGATCATATTATGTTGCATTGTCCTATGTCTTCCAAGGCCTCGCTTTGGTTATTTGAGGTTTTCAATCTGAAGTTCATGGGTTTCTCTTGCTTTAATCAACTTCTTATTTTTGTCATGGACTGCAAGTTTAGCTCCCAGATTCTAAAGCTTTGGGAGTCTGGTTTCATCAATTTGGTTTGGATTATCTGGGCTTTTCGTAAAAGATGCATTGTTGAGGATATGAAGCCTTTGGTTTTATGTTTGATTTCCTTCTTGAAATCTAGTTTTTTTATAATTTTCTTCCTTGTAGGGTATGCTTGGGCATATGAAATCGTCTATTGCATATTTGGTGTTACATTCCTTATTGTATACTCGAGTTTTTTAATTTTTTATTTTCAAATTTTTTCTCCGATTTCAATTTATTATGCTTTTGTTTAATTTTTCATTTGTTATTTAGGGTTCATCCTACCCAATTACGATTCAATATAATTTTTTAGTATTTAATTTTTAAAATAATCAATTAATAATTAAAAATTAAATAAAAACAAATTATAATGCATTCTAATTGAGTATGTTGAATCCTAAATAATAAGTGTAAAATGAAACTAAATCATGAGAAATTTAAATTGAAGAAAAAAATTGAAAAAAAAACTAAAATAACCGAGTGTGCAATAGGGAATGCAACACCAAATTTGAAAAAGACTAAAATAATCGAGTGTTCAGTAGGGAATGCAACACCAAATGTGCAACAGCAGAAGCTTGAGTTTATGGATATATAACTCGATCTCTAACTTGCTGACTCTCAAAACTATTAGTGTTGTGGGTCGTATCCGGCCTTTATCATTTAAGCTTGTTTTTTGTCTTCCTCCTCCGCACCAGTTGGGTTAAGATTAACATGAATGGGGTTGCCCATGGTATTCCGGGTCTCCTAGCTTATGGTGGTGTTTTTCATAATGTTCGTCTTCTTTTGCGTTGTTTTCTTGAAAAGTCGGGCTTAGGATTTGCTTTTGAGGTGGAATTCTTGGTGGTGATCTTAACTCCATATAAGGTAGCGACACGGGGAGAGGTGTATTCAATTCAAATTTTGTTAGATTTTAATGAATTTTAAAAATTCCATGGATTTCTATCGATTTATAAAATCTATAGACTCCACATAGAGTCTCCCAACTCCACATGGAGTCTCCGTGACTTTAGGTATGGATTTCGGACCGATTTCGGAAGACTTTAATGGATTTGAAATCCTTCTTGCCAGCGCTCGTTGGAACACAACGACCATTGTATGTGGGACAAAATTTGTTTGTCCCGGGCGAGTCGATATCAGTTTAGAGAGGGGGTGAATAAACTGATAAAAACTTTTACTTTAATTGCGGAATAATAAGGGCCCTTGACTCGCTGATGAACTTATCTATGCACAATTTGGTTGAGCTCTTTTAACAGCTTGAGTGCAGATTGTGTGAGCTTGTGTACAGTTCAAAAATATGCAAGTAATTAAAATAGTACAACACACAAGTGATTTATAAAGGTTCGAAGTCTCAAACTCCTACGTCCTCTCTTCCTTCCGCAGAAGGGCAACTTCACTATATAACTTGAGTTTCTTTACAAATTACACAATGAAGGACAATTGGCTCAACCTGGTAACTGCTCGCTACCTCAGTGGGTCGACGGCTCACACTTCAAGTCCCTAACTGCTTGCTAGGAAGGTAGGTGCTATTGACGTCTTTACAAGGTTTTAGATCTCTTTCGATCTTCAAGAGGTTAGTCTTGAACAAAGGGTATCAACTGATGTGCTCCTTCAATTGAACTGGATAGTTGATTGATGTATTGCTGAAACAGAGAAGATTGCTCTGGCTGGATGATCAACAGCTAGCTGAATGTTTTGATTCTGTGAATTCTTCTTCTCAGTTGGACTCTCGCAGTTTTTAGCAAATGCTGAACTTGAGCTATGTACAAGGGAGAAAGAAAGCTCTGCTTGAATGAAGGCTTCAAGAATAAGTATTGCGAAAAGTCTCGGACGCAAGAGTTGTTTAAAACTTTGATTCACTCGTCTTTTATAGTGGAGTGATTTTATGACCGTTGAGTTCCATTGATTGGTGGCTCTATTGGTTCATCAATGGCAGATGGTCTTTATTGATCGCTGGAGCTTTTGATTGAAGTAGCCGTTGCTTTTTCAATCGATCTCCATTTGATATTTAATTCCAGGATCTCCATTGAAGCATTTATTCCAAGATTCGCCGGTTGAGCAATAACTCCAGGGTTCTCTGGCTTCAATTTAGCAACTTTGAGTTCCAGTTGGCAGTTCTGAACTTGTCTATTCAGCTCGGCTATTACTCCAGCTGGTAGTTACGAGCTTGTCAGCTCAGTTTGGCTATTGCTCCAGTTGGAAGTTCCGAGCTTGTCAGCTCAGTTTGGCCATTGCTCCAGTTGGCAGTTCCAAGCTTGTCAGCTCAGTTTGGCTATTGCTCCAGTTGGCAGTTCCGAGCTTGTCAGCTTAGTTTGGCCATTGCTCCAGTTGGCAGTTCTGAGCTTGTCTGCTCAGTTTGGCCATTACTCCAGTTAGTAGTTCTAAGCTTGTCTGCTTAGTTTGGCCATTACTCCAGTTGGCAGTTCTGAGCTTGTCTGCTCAGTTTGGCCATTACTCCAATTAGTAGTTCTAAGCTTGTCTGCTTAGTTTGGCCATTACTCCAGTTGGCAGTTCTGAGCTTGTCTGCTTAGTTTGGCCATTACTCCAGTTGGTAGTTCTGAGCTTGTCTGCTCAGTTTGGCCATTACTCCAGTTGGTAGTTCTGAGCTTGTTCCTCCAGTTCGACTGATCTCAAGTCGTTAGAATGGTTTTGTCACTTCGACTACTTCTTTCTTGAACTTTCTTGTCAGCTTGACTAATCATAAGTTGTTGACTAGCTTGTTAGTTTGACTGCTCTCTCTTGAGCTTTCTTGTCTGCTTGACTAATCATAAGTTGGCTGACTTCAGTTCTGGCCTTTAACTGATTTGTCTGTTTACTTCAGTTTGGCCATTAGCTGGTTACTTCCAGTCTTTAGTTGAAACTGATCTCTTATCGGTTTCTTCAGTCTAGTCGATTCTTTTCTCCCTCAGCTCAGTTGACTTAGCTGTCAGTTTGTTTTGACTGGTTCGACTTTTTGACTCCTCAGTTGAGCTGAGTTCTGACTGGATAACGTATCTTTCCAGCTGGTAGACCATACTCCAGTTTGGTTGACTTTGGCTTTAATTGAGTTTCTTCTTGATGCTCTGGATTGATCAGCTCAGATCTGCAGCTTGAATTTTAGTCAGTTTTTCATAAATAGTTTTGACATCTCATCAAAATTTTATCTAGAGGTTCCTTAATAGTTTTTCCTAACAATTTCCCCCTTTTTGATGATGTCAAAACCTTGTCAATGATGATGAAAAACTACAAATGTTCATTTGATAGACATGCTGCAGTTTGCTTGGGCAAATTCTTGATATCAGAGCAAGCATGAAATTCAAGTATCAGAGCATTCAAAGTTCAAGTATCAGAGCATTCAAAGCATACTTTTATTTTAGTCATGCTTTCATTTTGAGTAATTAGTGCATGATTGTCCGGGTATCATAGCAGAGCACAATGCTTGATATTAAAGCACGTTGAAGCATAAGTTCAAGTATTAGAGCATATTCTCATTAGAGCATGTATCAGAGCATGAACATATTCTTATTAAAGCATGTATCAGAGCATCAAGTATAGATTAAAACATATCAAATGATCTCTAGAAAGCAAGTTAGGACTACTCCTCTTTTTTAGTTGCTTCATCTCTTCCTGCTTGATTCTCCTCTTTCTTGAGCTCCAAATTTTTTCCAAGCTTCCCCCTGAAGCTGAGCTTCCCCCTCATAATGTATTTCTCTTTAGATCTGATCCCAAAGAGTTAAGTTTTCATCATCATCATACTTTACATCTTCCCCCTTTTTGGCATCATCCAAAAGGGTAAGTTGTTGTGGGTCGCATGATGGTATAGATAGGTTTGGCAAGAAGGTGAAGGCAGTTCCCAAGTTGTCATCATGGAGTGAGGGAACTGAAGGAATGGGCATGGGCGAAGAGAACCATGCATAGGCTTCTTCAGTCGTCATGAACTGACCACGATCAGCAGTTTGAGAGAGTTCTTGCTCTCTGAAGTCCATGGAAGCTAAGGTGGTGAAGATCTCATCAGTTGACGCGATTAGAGGATCTTCAAGAAATGGGGTGCAGGAGAAGTTAGCTGGCTCATTGTCGGGAAGAGGAGCGTCGGCTGGTATGTTGAGCTGGATTCATTTGATCATCGAATCCATTATCTCCGAAAGCGTTGGCGGTGAGCAGAGTGGATGGTTCATCCAATTTCTACTCCATTCTCCTTCGTTGATCCAGAATAGGGATCCACGATTGCGAATGAGGTGGAACATTGTGGCCTCATCAAGTTGGAATCACCAAATGTGGTACTGGAGGTACCGTTTCAGTTGCTCGAATAAAGAGGGATCGGTGCCCTCAATGAGACCGAAGCAGCTTCTTAGCTGATGGTCTAGAACTGCCTCAAACTCAAACTCAATTGAGTCGCGATGGACTAAGGTTAGAGGTTGTGAGCTGGCTGGTATTGTAGACTGATCACTCAGCCTAGAGAGGGGCTCATTTTCAATCATCAGCTGCCTTTCTTCTGAGGAGCTGGCATGGGCGACCAATAGTTGCTTTCCACAACTTGAGTCGGGAGTTCCTGGTTGGCGTGATCTCTTCGAGATTGAATGGCAGTAGATGGTTTGGAGCATGTCCCTTCATCCAATTGGTTCGCCAGTTGGAGTGATCTCATCAAACTGGCTTAGAATGATGTGGCTTATGCGACCCATAAACCCAACATTCTCTCGAAACGAGCCAGTTGATGGATTATATTCTGCTCGCTCGACATTTGCTCGTAGTTGAGCAAGAATAAAGGAGGCACAGTCGGCTTTACACCTGAAGTATAGAGCGGCCGTTAGATGGGCTTTGAGTTTCGAGAATATTGGACTGTCTCAAAGTTCCCATGCAGGATATGGCCGGTGATATCCAGGAGTTGGATAATCTCACTGGGCAGGCTTTTCTTCAGCCTATGTGATCAGTCATGATGATGCACGTGAGGATATTTCCAAAGACCCCACAGTGCATATTTGTACAGTAGTTCCAGTTTCATTATGTCTGGGCCTTCGCCGGGAGGAGAAGTGTAGACATCATAGTATCTTTTGTCACCGTGATCACTTTGTTCTGGACGGTGGAGATGATGTTGTTGCCAGAGATGGTTGCATTGTGGTAGAACTCCGCAACATGGAAAGGTATATTCTTGACTGGCATGATTGTCAAGAATGGCAGCAACCCAGTTTCCTCCAATGGCCGATAAATTCTTTGAAAGTTGTCTGGGCCAAGACGTGCATTAAGAAGCTCTACATTAAGAGTCTTATCTTTTTTCATCTTGTTCATGAGCGAGTTGACATCTACCATCTGAAATGAAGGCTTCATTTCTGCAAAGAGATGGTGTTGTTAGATATGCAAGTGTGTTGAGAGAGAGAGAGTTTGCAGGTGATCAAAGCAAGGATGAGAGAGAGTTTACAGATGATCTGAGCCTGCATCTCCTTGCATATATATATTCAGCTTTGCATGCATTGATCGAGGACACTCGATTGCTTCTCTTAGCTGATCAGCTATCCGATTTGATGGATGATTAGCTGAATTAATGATACATGCTTCCCAGCCGTTCGATCGTGAAATAACTTTATGATCATGTGGTTGAGATGGAGTTATTTTGAAAATGGGGTAGGTGCCATAAATAGCAAAATATTTTCTGCAGATTTTTCTATTTAGATCTCATTAGAAAAATATATTTCCCTTTTCTTCTTCGAAGAGTTGATTTAATATCAATGCAGAGATATTAATGGCAACTTGTGAGAGAGAACCCTATTTTCAAATTGTAGCCATTGAATATAATATAAGAAATTTTATAATCACAACGGTAACACTTTAATTATGATAAGCTTGAGGATTAAAGAAAACTTATCCGGAGTCAGTTGGGATACAGTCCAACTTATTGGTTTGACGATTCAGCGGTTGGATGATTAGTTGGAGGAAATGGATTTGACGATCCTATCCATTTAATGCTCCAAGTTTCTTCACGTTGCCAGTAGCTTATGCCATGAAAGGTAGTTAGCAAAAAGTGAGATTGAATGGACATAGAATGTCTCCAGTTATACCAATAGAAATATCGGTGGAGTTGTTTGAACAACTCTTGGTCACATTGTGCAACAAAAGCAAAGTGAGTGAGAAGGAGATTGGTCACTTCCTTTTGTGCACCTTTGACTGCATATTCACCACTATAGAAAGTGCGAATATTTTCTTCAGTCAGCTAGAGAGGAGGGCATGTGCTTCTGAAGTATTCCACTCCATAGTTTGGATGAGGGATTCTAATGAATGGGATAAGCTCATCTGGATCAGAGCAAACCTGGAAGTCAACTAGCGATCCATTCTTTGATTTTGGAGAATGAACGGCGTTGGCAGTTGAGTTGCTCGAAGTCTTGTTGCTTGTCTTTGCCTTGGTTCGTCGTTTCTTTCTTAGTGACTGAAGGTGAGCAGTTCCCTTCTTGGGAATCTAGTCAGAGAGAAGGACTGGTAGTGATTCATCACTTGGAAGTTTAAGCAGGTCTTCAATCATCTTGCTCATTCTTAGAACAAGTCCTACTTTGGACTCAAATTTTCCAGATGTCTTTGAGTCAGAGGCCTTGACGACTTGATGCTTGAATTGTTGAAAAACAAATTCTGCCCAGTTTGTTTGTCGCCCTTCAGCAAGGTGAATCATGACTTTGTATCTTTCTTTGGTGAGTTGACTCAGGCTTCCAATGGCCTCGAACATCATCTTGTTCATTATATCGAGTAGAACGCCATACTTGGGCTTCAGGTCAGTTTTAGTGATTGTAAAACTGAATTGCTTGTTGCAGGTTGAAGCTTCCCATTCTCTCCAGTATGACTCTGCAGATTCATTTAGTTCTTGAACTAATGAACCTTCTTATGGAAGCTCGAACACTTCTGCAATTGTTCTCTCAGTGATTTGAAGTAGTCGTCCTTGAATCACTGATGATACTGTCTTTCCATCTGCAGACAATTTTGCTTGAAGCAAAAATTCACTCACCAAATTTTGTCTAAAGAACTTTGGGTGTGGTTCCAGGTAGTGAAGAATTCATGTCTTGTGAAGATTTGACAGAGTGGTTGGATTGTTTGATTCATTTAGAATCAATTGAAATTTCTTCCTATTAAGGAATTTGTCTCTCATAAGTTGCTCTTTGAAGGAATTTAGAGATCTGGATAATTCGGCCATCTTTGGGATTGGCTGAGATTTTGGGAAATTTCAAGAGCTTTGAGAGAGAGAGAATTTTCGAGAGCGAATGATGAGTATTTCTAAGAGGTTTCAAAGAAAGGGCTTTTTATGAGTATTAGGGTAGGCTCATAGATCTAATGGTTGAAATAATACTAGCCCCTGGCCTCTTTTGGTCATTGGCATTTAATGACTTTGAAATGTGTCATTGTTTTGCAACGGTCAAAATATTCAAAAATAAATGCAAAGTTCGACATTTATTTGAAAATAAAAAGATAATCTTTTTATATATATCAAAATAAATAATTACGAACTGAATTACAAGAATTAAACTTAGGGCTTTCTAATCAGTTTGAACTTGATCAGCACTTAGTCCTTCTTGTGATCAGTTTTTCTCCTTTTGGCAAGCAGTTCTGTGGCATCATCTTCCTCATCCTCATCGCTGCTTGATGACTCAGTTTCAGCTGACTGGAGTCTTGGATGAGCTTGCAACCGCTGGATTTGCTCCGTGTGCAGTTTAACCTCAATCAGTTCCTCGCAAGGAACTGTGTGGGTCAGTTCGTCCGTCTCCATGATGATGGTCTCATCACAACTTGATTCTGGTGAAATCTCCGGTGCAGCAGGTTGAGCAGCAGCTTGAAGAGCTCTTTGAATTAGATCAACGTACACAGTTATTGCTAGTGTACCTTGATAGGCAGGTTGTTCATCTACTTGAGTTGTTTGTTCAGCTGGCTGGTCAGACTCAGTTAGCTCTGGAGTTGACTCTTGGGGAGGAGCAGTTTGGGGTTCAGTTGACTCCTCAGGCAATCGAGCCTTTTCAGCTGACTTCTCTGACTCTTCATCACTTGGAAGAACGGGTAGAATAGGAGATTTGAGCATTTCTTCAAACTCCAGATCACTGGCAATTCGCTCATCAACTGCTTGCACCTCAGGAGAATCATCAAGGAGATTGATGATGATGTCATCTGGTTGAGGGGATTCTTCGAAAGTTAACTGCCTAGCAACAGATGCTATGATAGTTTGCCTTGAGCTATAAACTTCCGTAGTTTCAGCACCTTGTTGACTGCTTTGGGCTTCTCTGTTGAATAGATTATGTCCCTGCTGATATTGTTGTTGTCTGAGGATGAGCAGTTTCTTGAGCAACCAGTGCTGTTGAACTTGAAGATTTCTCCAGTGTTGCTGTTCAGCTTCAGTTTGTAGAGGTGGCAGTCGGATGTTGGCCCAGATAAGCAAATCGTTCATCACTTCCAACAATGTTTGTTGTTCTGGGTGAGGGTGGTTCTTTCGAATGGCAAGCATTCTCTTTAGTGTGATAATTGGATTTTGTTCAGGAGTCTCATGTCCAGCCCATTGCATGCTCCATCTCTCTTCTCTTCTCCAGAAGCTCATCCCATGAAGGGTGGTTAAGAGAAAATGGGCTTCAGAGTTGAAGTAGTATCTCCAAAGGTACCAGTATACGTACCTTGAGAGAGCTTTATATAGAGCAGCCGTGCCAATCACATCTTCAACAAAGTTTTCAGCAATAAACTTTGTCACTTGTTCATCAGCCCAGCTCTTGATGACTTCAGCTCTTGATAGAGCTCTTATATTCTCTTCAGTCTCTCTCATCGGGGGGCACGCATTTCTGAAGAAGTCAGCTCCTGTGTCCTGTGGTGGAACTCCCCTGAGAGGCACAATGTCATCTCCTTTAACTGGTGCCATATCAAACACCTTGATGTTAAAAAGAGGTAGTTTTGGAGGGGGTGGAGGTCCTGATTGCTTCTTCTTCTCTTTTGGTTGAGATGATGCGGGCTTCTTCTTTGATCTATCAGTTCCTTCCTTGGCTTGAACTGGCTTGGTAGAGGTCTTTTCTTCAGGTGAATCAACTGTTGATCCACATCAAACTTGTCGCAGAGGCTTGGCTCTGATTGTGGTTCCCAACATTTGGCTTATTGGGACATTGTCTTCTGAGTCAGAGTCCTCTTGATGTATCTCTGTAGTGATCTCTTTGCCTTTTCTTTTAGCAGACTCCTCTGCGTTCTTTAAGTGGGCATCAGTTTGGCGACTGCTTTTGATGCTTATGGACTTTGAAGCCGGTTGTCTTCTGCCAGTTGAGGGTATAAGATCTAGCTTCTCAATCATCAACGTGTCAGTTTTTTCTTCCATGAATTCGAGAGTGCTTTCTAGGATGCTGCTTATTCTGCAGGCATAGCACATCTTCTGATGGAACTCAGTTTCTTTCCAATGTTTTTCAACAATGTCTACATACTTCTTGATTTGTTCAAAGAAGTACTGAGCCCAGTTGATTTTGACATTTGTGGTGATTGCTGCACAAGCTTTGTACTTGTGCTCTGACATCTCTGAGTGACTCCCTGTTGTGCCAACAATCATCCTGGCTGCAACTGCTGCTAGAATTTTGTATTCTTCTTGGAAGCAGGACATGAGTGTACTGCTTTTGTAAGGATCTTCGCAGTTCGCTCTCTTCCAGAGATGGTAGGCCTGTTCTTGATCGACTTCCACATCTTGTAATCTTATGCCAAAAGTGGGCAGTTGAAATATCCTTCCGAGCAGTTCTGGAGTTATTACCAATTCAACTCCACGAACTTCAGTTGTGATCCTGTCATCGTATCCCTTTGAGTTCAAATATAACTCAACAACAGTTTCAGGATAGATCTTTGCTGGATAGACTTCAGTGAATTGCTTTAGTCCTGACTAATCGATCTTTGAGATCAATGAGTTGTAGAGAGGAGAATCCGAGCACTTTTCTCTATAAGCACTTTGATCTAGAAACTTGTCCTGATATAGATTCACTTGGAATCTTTTAGATGATTCCCTAGTTTTTCTGAAATCGAACTTTCGTCGAACAGTTGGTGCGCTCTTTTCAGCCATGGGATTTTTGTAAGGTTTGACGAATGATCTGGAGAAAAGAATAATATGGTCTTGACTGTATTTGGAACTGGATCTTTTACTTTCGTAACTAGATTTGCAGAACAGTTTGAGAGAACGAAGAAAGAGAAAGGCTTTAATTCTTTACTGAGTTTTGGATCGTTAAAAGTGAATTTAGAATTCAGCCATCCTTTTTATAGGAGGAGATGGGGTTCATCCAATGGTTGTGTCGATTCGTATGCCCAAGTTCAACGGTCAGATTAATTCAATCGACCCATCAATTGGCCTTTCATTTCTATCCGTTGGGGATAAATGAGGGGAGAGAGAGAGTTCAATGGTAATATTTGAGTGACATGTGTTTTTACCGTTTCCACTATTGAAGTTTTGAACTTATCTTTTCTCTCTAGTGGTTTCTTCTTGGCTTGAAACTGATTACGTCATCAGTTAGCTTCCACTGTAGCTGATGATCTACATGTTGATCAGTTCCAACTGAGGTATTTTCTTATCAGTTCCTTACTTCCTCAACTGCTTGAACTTTTAATTCAGCTGTTTCTTAGTTCAGCTGATTCTTTCAGTTCTACTGCTTTCCTTCAGCTGGTTTTTGAACTGATGTCTCCTTTTGAGTTGGTTCCAGTTCCTTTGATTTTTCCATCAGTTTGATCATTTTCCAGCTGGCATGTTTTGCCTGACTGGCTGGATCATCAGTTGAGACCATTTGACCAATCTTGCCTTGCTCCTTACCTCAGTTTGAGCAAATGAACTGATGATTCAGTTGAGCTGATGGGTTAGGCTGATCAGTTTTCAGTTTACTTTCCTTGCCCAGCTTCTCGCTTTATTTCAAACTGATAGCTTATGTGTCCAACTGATCAATTTAACAACTTTTTCAGTTATGAACTACTCATGATGAGTTGAAGCCTTTTGGTTCAGTTTCTCTCTTTAGCTGGAATGGTTTCTTGGCCTTTTTCTTCCAGTTGACTGTCTTCATCCTTTGATGCTAGCTCAAGTAGCCCTAGTTGTATGCATAGCTCCATAAACCTTGCCTCAGGCAATGGTTTGGTGAAAATGTCAGCTATCTGCTTCTCCGTGTTGACATATTTGATGCATATGTCTTTCTTCTCAATGTGATCTCTGATGAAGTGATGTCTTATGTCAATGTGCTTAGTTCTTGAATGCAGAACTGGATTTTGAGATATTGCAATTGCACTATTGTTGTCACAGAATATAGGTACTTCTTCAGTTTCAACTTTGTAGTCCTTCAACTGTTGCTTCATCCAGAGTATCTGAGCACAGCAGCTTCCCATAGCTATATATTCTGCTTCAGTTGTTGACGTGGCAACTGAGTGCTGTTTCTTGCTAAACCAGGATATCAGTTTGCTTCTAAGAAACTGACATGTTCCACTGATGTTTTTTCTATCGATCTTGCATCCACCAAAGTCTGAATCTGAATAACCAATTAGACTCAAACTGTCATCTCTGAGATACCATAGTCCAAGATTTATGGTTCCTTTGAGATATTTGATAATCCTCTTTGCTGCTTCAAGATGGCTTTTCTTTGGGTTGGCTTGAAACCGTGCGCATAGACCGACTGAATAGGAGATGTCTGGTCGGCTAGCTGTTAGGTAAAGTAGCGACCCAATGATTCCTCTGTAATATGTTTGGCTAACTGATTCTCCTTCTTCATCAAGAGTTAGCTGAACTGACGTATTCATAGGAATCTTGAGAGTTTTTCCTTTATTAACTCCAAACTTCTTGACTAGCTCCTTAGTGTACTTGGCCTGGCTGATAAATATCCCATCTTTCAGCTGCTTCACTTGGAGTCCTAGGAAGAATGTCATTTCTCCCATCATGCTCATCTCAAACTCACTTTGCATCAGTTGAGTGAATCGTGTGCATAGATCTTTGCTTTTTGATCCAAAAATTATGTCATCCACATAAATTTGAACCATTAAGATCTCAGTTGATCGTTCTATTTGGAATAGAGTTCGATCAATGAATCCTTTTTGAAACCCTTTTTCAGCAAGAATGTTGTAAGAGTTTCATACCATGCTCTAGGAGCTTGTTTCAGTCCATAGAGGGCTTTCTTCAGCTTGAAGACTTGATCCCAAATTTCAAATCCTGGCGGTTGCTCGACATACGCGTCCTCCTTGAGCATTCTTTGAAGAAAAGCACTCTTGACATCTATTTGATAGACTATGAAGTTGAAGTGAGCTGCATAGGCTAGGAACAGTCTGATGGCTTCCAATCTTGCAACTGGTGCGAATGTCTCATCAAAGTCGATCCCTTCACTTTGTGAGTATCCTTTGGCTACCAGTCTTGTCTTGTTCCTTGTGATCACACCTTGTTCATCTAGTTTGTTGTGAAAAACCCATTTTGTACCAATGACCTTCTGAGTTTTTGGTCTATCGACAAGAAACCATGCGTCATTTTTTGTGAACTGATTCAGTTCTTCTTGCATGGCCATGATCCAGTCTGAATCTTCTAAGGCTTCTTTGACGTTTGCTGGTTCCGTTTGAGATATGAAGCATATGAGTAATGCATGCTCAGTTGAACTTCTGGTTTAGACTCGACTTCTTGGATCACCAACTATCTTGTCAATTGGATGGCTTCGGAGCCATTTGGGCAAGATAGCTTCAGCTGGGTCTACTGTGGTGACGTCATCAGTCACCCTTCCATCAGTTCTTCCCCCTGTTTCAGTTGTGGGGTTTATGGTCTCAGCACGATTTGTGTCTTCATTGACCATATTATTCTCAACTGGTTTAGTACCAGTTTTATTGCCTTCTTCTAGTGAAACTTCAAGCCGCTCTGGAACAATGTGATCCACATAGTCCTGCGAGTTCTCAGTTTCACTAGGTAGTACTTGAACTGATGTGTCTATTGTTTCTTTGTTCCTGTACTCATTAGTAAATTCATCAAATACCACATGACATGTTATTTCCACAACAAGAGTTCGTTTATTAAACACTCTGTAAGCTTGTGCATGAGGTGAATTATACCCAAGAAATATTCCCTCATCAGCTTTAGCACTGAAGGCTTTCAGTTGAGTCTTGCCATTGTTGTGAATATAACATTTACAGCCAAATACTTTAAAGTATGAGATAGAAGGCTTACGACCCTTATACAGTTCATAGGGTGTTTTGCCATGTGTGGTGACAATGGCACTTCAATTTTGAGTGTGGCACGCTGTGTTGACTGCTTCAGCCCAGTAAGCTTCAGCTATGTTGGCATCAGCTATCATTGCTTGAGCTGCTTCTTTAAGTGTCCGATTTCACCGTTCAGCTACACCATTTTGTTGTGGAGTCCTAGCAGCTGAGTGTTCATGAGTGATTCCAAGTTTGTTGAGAAAACTGATCATTTGCTGATTCACAAATTCAGTTCCATTATCGGAGCGAGTCCTTTGAATTGGTCTCTCTTTTTCAGTTTGTAGCCTTCTGATCAGCACCATTAGCTTGTCGTAAGTTTCATCTTTGCTCCTTTAGAATTCCACCCACGTATATCTTGAGAAATCATCAACTACTACAAGAGTGAATCTTTTGCCTTTTGGGGTTTGTGGTCTGACTGGACCAAATAGATCCATATGTAGCAGTTGGAGGCAATCAGTTGTTCCTCGTGGATAACTCCTATTCTTGAAGGATTACTTCACTTGCTTCCCTTTTTTGGCATGGTCCACACATACCTGTTTTCTTATATATCTCCTTAGGAAGCCCCTCAACTAGCTCTTTCTTGGCTAGGTAGTTGATTGTTTTGAAGTTGAGGTGGTTTAGTCATCGATGCCATAGCCAGCTTGCTTCAGTTGATCCCTTTGAAAGAAAGCAAGCTTCTGAGTAGCCGGTTGACCAGTCAACAATATACATGTTGCCTCTCTTTATGCCAGTGAGAAGAATTACTCCAGTTGACTTGTCTCTTATATTGCAGGAGTTTTTGGTGAAGTCAACTGAGTAGCCATTGTCGCACAGCTGGCTAATGCTGAGCAGTTTGTGTTTTAGTCCATCCACATGGGAGACTCCATTTACTACAACTTTTCCCTTGACTACGAACCATTCTCCAATAGTTCAGCTTTTGGAGTTGTCTCCAAATGTGACAAGTAGACCTTTGACTTCTTCATAACCTCGAGATCTTCTCTGTCTTCGGTCATGTGTTTGGAGCACCTGCTATCTAGATACCAGATATCTTTGGTTTTCTTCATAGATAAGATGCTCTTATCCTACAAAAATAAAGATTAGCATTTAGGGACCCATTCCATATCGGGTCCTTGTTGATACATCAAGTTCTTTGGAATTCAAACTTGCCAAACTTTTGGCTTTTTATCACTCAAAGAATCAACTGATTTGGATCGCTTGATCAGTTTAAATTTTCTTTCAACTCTTCTATTTTGAGTTGAATCAGTTGAATGGTACATGCGTTGAAAGTTAGTAGGGTAAAATAATTCAACTAAAATGCTGTTATCTTGAGACCTTTGAGCCTTTCGATCAGGCCAATGCCTTGTGTGTTTCCAGTTTGCTGGATTGAACTCTTTTAGATCAGTTCTTGGTTCATTTCTAGAATCCAGGTACTCGTTATAGTGATGATAGGATTGAAATGAGTTTCTTTGATCTCTCCTATAGGTGTTCTGATTGAACTTCTTGGCAGGATAGGCTTGAGATTCAAACTGGTTTTTCTTTCTAAAGTGAGCTGATCTATCAGTTTGCCTTGAAGGCATTCTGTGCTGAGTTAGTGGTCTCTGTTGAGCTGAAGGCTTTGAATGAATAGATTGGTTTGAGTGAACTGATGGTCTTAGCTAGAATTTTGGCTTCAGTTGACCTGGTATTTTTGGTTGGGAGAACTGACCGAATTGTCTAGGCTGATTTTGAGGGTTTCTCAATATTCCTTTGCCTTTGGTTGGTTCAGCTAGCTGATCATGAGTTGACCTGGTGAATTCTTTTAGGATTCCTTTATCACTAGGTTGAGCAATTGTCTTTCCTTTCTTTAAGGCAGTGAACTTGCTATATCCTAGCCCTGTGCTGCTGGTTCCAGTTCTCTGATGATTTAATATCTCATCTAGAGTTTGAGATCCCTTTTTGAACTTCAGAGTTACACTTTCTCTCTCATGGATCTCTTGCTTGAGTTTTTGATTCTCAGATTCTAGATCGACAGTTCTTAGTTTCAGCTTTTCAAATTCCACAAGATGAGATTCAAGATAATTCATTCTTTCAAGATCAATGCTCAGTTTTCTAACTTTATGTCTCAGTTCATCATTTTCATCTTTCAGTTCAACATGCAAGCAGGATATTGAAGCTAATTGATCTTCTAGCATCATAAGTTTCATATCAAGTTCATTGCTAGAAACAGTTGCTTCATTGATATGATAGAAGGAGGTTTGAGAATCAGCTGTATTAACCTCTTCATCATGGTCAGCCATGAGGCAAAATAGTGCTTCATTATCTGAGCTGTAGCCGTCAGAATCAATTCCAGATGGATAGTCTGAATCATCTAGCATGGCATTCTCGTAGTTTGCAACCATTGCTTTCCTTTTGAAGAAGTTTCTCCTCACTTTGGCTTTCTAGGGAGTTCTGGACATTTATATCTGTAATGTCCTTATTTGTGGCAGTGAAAATATTCTCCTAGATTTCGATTGCCACCCCTGAACGATTCAGCTGATCGTTCAGCTGGTTGATGAGTTCTCTCATCTTTTGGGATTTCATCAGTTTGAGGTGGAACTGATTGTTTATCCCGAACTCTCTTCAACTTTTCTAACAACCTGGTAACTGACTGGATTTGATCATTGATGTCTTCAGTCAGGTTTTCCTTCTTTTCAGTTATTTCTCTTTTTCGTTCAGATGAAGATCCGCCTTGATTTTCTCTGACTGGTGAGCTCCTAGGTCGGAAGTTGTTCCTTCCTCGAGTATCTCTAAACCGGTTCATTTCACCATAGAAGGCTGCATCTTGAGCTGACAATGTTGATGCTTCCTTCTTCTGATTTAAGCTGTACTCATGAGCTTTGAGAGAGTCAAATAATTCTCTGGGAGTGATGCTATTTAGATTTCTTGATTCTTTTGTAGCTATCACTTTCATGTCCCATTCTTCCGTAGGATTATCCAAAACCTTGGAATTCATCTCATAATTAGGATAACTTCTCCCGAGGTTGGTCATCTCACTGATGATGCCTAGAAATCTGGTTTCAAGGCTTGAGATGGACTCTTCTGGCTGCATTTTGAAGGAGCTTGTTTCCTTTGATGGCTTCGGACTCTTGGCATAGGTCTGCTAGTAAGTCCCATATCTCCTTGGCAGTTGTGCAGTTCTTTGTGTCCTTCATTCTGTCCTCATCTAGAGTTTGAAATAGTGTAGCTTGAGCAACAAACTCTAGATTCTTCAACTTCTTCTTTTCACTGGTGAGGAGATTAGTTGGTTTTGAGATCCTGGCTGGTTCATTGATATCAACTATGTGAGTGTCATTGTCCATCATGATGATGATTGGACCATCTTCAATAACTTCCCACATATTCTCATGGATCGAGCAGAGATGCACCTTCATTCGCCTGCTCCAATTATCATAATTCTCAACTGAAAACAAAGGTAGCTTATGGTTTCTCATAGCTTGAAATGTTAGAACAGATAAGTAGATCTGATTCAGTTGATCTGCAGAAATGGCTGATCCTTAGAATCAACCGCTCTGATACCACTTGTTTGTCCCGGGCAAGTCGATATCAGTTTAGAGGGGGATGAATAAACTGATAAAAACTTTTGCTTTAATTGCGGAATAATAAGGGCCTTTGACTCGCTGATGAACTTATGCATAATTTGGTTGAATTCTTTTAACAGCTTGAGTGCAGATTGTGTGAGCTTGTGTACAGTTCAAAAATATGCAAGTAATTAAAACAGTTAGCACACAAGTGATTTATAGAGGTTCGAAGTCTCAAACTCCTACGTCCTCTCTTCCTTCCGCAGAAGGGCAACTTCACTATATAACTTGAGTTTCTTTACAAATTACACAATGAAGGACAGTTGGCTGAACCTGGTAACTGCTCGCTGCCTCAGCGGGTCGACGGCTCACACTTGAAGTCCCTAACTGCTCGCTAGGAAGGTAGGTGCTATTGACGTCTTTACAAGGTTTTAGATTTCTTTCGATCTTAAAGAGGTTAGTCTTGAACAAGGGGTATCAACTGATGTGCTCCTTCAATTGAGCTGGATAGTTGATCGATGTATTGCTGAAACTGAGAAGAATGCTCTGGCTGGATGATCAACAGCTAGCTGAATGTTTTGATTCTGTGAATTCTTCTTCTTAGTTGGACTCTTGCAGTTTTTAGCAAATGCTGAACTTGAGCTATGTAGGAAGGAAGAAGAAAGCTCTGTTTGAATGAAGGCTTCAAGAATAAGTATTGCAAAAAGTCTCGGGGGCAAGAGTTGTTTAAAAGTTTGATTCACTCGTCTTTTATAGTGGAGTGATTTTATGACCGTTGAGTTCCATTGATTGGCGGCTCTGTTGGTTCATCAATGGTAGATGGTCTTTATTGATCGCTGGAGCTTTTGATTGAAGTAGCCGTTGCTTTACCAATCAATCTCCATTGGATATTTAATTCCAGGATCTCCGTTGAAGCATTTATTCCAAGATTCGCCGGTTGAGCAATAACTCCAGGGTTCTCTGGCTACAGTTTTAGCAACTTTGAGTTCCAGTTGGCAGTTCTGAACTTGTCTGTTCGGTCCGGGTATTACTCCATCTGGCAGTTACGAGCTTGTCAGCTCAGTTTGGCTATTGCTCCAGTTGGTAGTTCCGAGTTTGTCAGCTCAGTTTGGCCATTGCTCCAGTTGGCAGTTCCAAGCTTGTCAGCTCAGTTTGGCCATTGCTCCAGTTGGCAGTTCCGAGCTTGTCAGCTTAGTTTGGCCATTGCTCCAGTTGGCAGTTCTGAGCTTATCTGCTCAGTTTGGCCATTACTCCAGTTGGCGGTTCTGAGTTTGTCTGCTCAGTTTGGCCATTACTCCAGTTGGCAGTTCTGAGCTTGTCTGCTCAGTTTAGCCATTACTCCAGTTGGTAGTTCTGAGCTTGTTCCTCTAGTTCGACTGATCTCAAGTCGTTAGAATGGTTTTGTCAGTTCGACTGCTTCTTTCTTGAACTTTCTTGTCAACTTGACTAATCATAAGTTGTTGACTAGCTTGTCAGTTTGACTGTTCTCTCTTGAGCTTTCTTGTCTGCTTGACTAATCATAAGTTGGCTGACTTCAGTTCTGGCCTTTAACTGATTTGTCTGTTTACTTCAGTTTGGCCATCAGCTGGTTACTTCCAGTCTTTAGCTGAAACTAATCTCTTATCGGTTTCTTTAGTCTAGTCGATTCTTTTCTCCCTCAGCTCAGTTGACTTAGCTATCAGTTTGTTTTGACTGGTTCGACTTTTTGACTCCTCAGTTGAGTTGAGTTCTGACTGGATAACGTATCCTTCCAGCTGGTAGACCATACTCCAGTTTGGTTGACTTTGGCTTTAATTGAATTCATTCTTGATGCTCTGGATTGATCAGCTCAGATCTGTAGCTTGAATTTTAGTCAGTTTTTCATAAATAGTTTTGACATCTCATCAAAATTTTATCTAGAGGTTCCTTGATAGTTTTTCCTAATAAAATTGAACCTAGTGACCACTGAAAGACAGTGGCTGCTGGGAATGAGTGTCGGCTGGTCCCAGCGACCGCTGGACTCCATCAACCACTGGAAATGAGTGTCTGTTGGTCCCAGCAACCGCTGGAGTCCAGCGGTCACTGAGAATTATTAATTGAAATGGATGGAGAGCCCTAATGTAGCGCCCCGGTCCCGAAAGACCGTGGAAATGAGCGCCACGGGGGTGAGGATTAAGAAGAGGGGAAAGAGAGGGGATTTCGAGGATAATTCTCAATGAACAATTCCAAATTAGTTCAATAATAGAGTACGATCATCGTAAAAAATTCAGAGTTATATATATATATATGTATATCCAAAATATGAGTTTTTGCTCTTGCGGAAACTATGATGTATCAAAAGAAATAATACGATGATCAGAGGTTAAGACGAGCCAAGACAACGGAATAACTACAAGAGTACACATATAAGCCCCTCCACAGCTCATCATCTTCACACTCCAGCTCATTGTCCTGAAAACATTTGAGAAAATATTTGGGCTGAGTACTAATGTACTCAGTGGGTTTTCTGAGAAAAACCGAGTTATCAAAAGCATTTGATAAAATAATTATCTGTGAGTATGCAGATGAATCTTAGAAGGTTTTGTAAAGTAAAATGCATCTAAGTTCATTAAAACGTTTTACATGAATGTGTTCACCAGTAAACCCTGAAGCGAACCTGATCCACCAGTAAACCCTGAAATGGACCCGCTCACCAGTAAACCCTGAAGTGAGCTAAGTACGACACCCGCAACCACCACTACATCATCATGCACAATTACCGAGTAAACCCTCAAGGTAATTAAAAGATCTTTTAGCTGAGAACAGCTAGGGATTGGGTGCGACTCAAACCAAGCAAGACTGTAGCTACTCACATTGACACAACGCTGGTATATGAGACTCCGACAACCACAGCAAGCAGAACGAATCATTTTACACAGATAATCATATATGCATATTTGTTTCAAAATGAGCTTAATAACTCAAACATAGCATTTTGAGAAAGATAGTATACGCCCACCTTTTGACTATAATAGTCGAAGCTTTTCAGTTTCTACGGAATCGAGCGACACCACAATGATTACGTCTTACGGAAAATGATCTACAAACATCAAAATTCATCTTAGAACCTCCACGAGGTCAAGACTCTCATAATTGCATAGTTTCACATGCTCGTCGGTTAAACCGACCCAAGCTAAACCTTAATAGCTTAGCAATTGCATACCCCGACAACCAATAATGACTCGAATCTCAACAATATTAATTCGCATAAATGAGACTCAACAACATCATAGACCTATGGGAGTTTATTAAAATAAAAAGATCCTTTCAAAACACATTTATCTCATTTGAGCATAAATCGAACACTTGGCGTGCGATTATAAACGACACAATTTGAATCCATCGTTAGAACTGATCTTAGCTCAAGGTTCCTCTCAAATCTAGCTATTAAATGATAAGGGCACTCCGTAGCATCATCCAAGGATTTAAAATATCCTTTTAAAACTGATTTTGAACAAGGGAGATTTGAAAACTGAAAATTTATTGAGCAATCTGCACAACAACTGACTTTGATGATTTATCAAAATTTACTCAGAAAGAATTAGGGACTGAGCCCCATACTATTAGAGAGCCACGGAAGTCTAGTTTCCGGCAAAATTTACGATGACTCAATACGACGTCTAACGAAAAAGTTATGCCTGTTTTACCGAAGGGTGGTGAATCTGCCGAACACGAAGTGCGCGGGCACGCTACCTGTGCGCGCTCGCGCGCGTCCTTGCGATCGTGCCCTTGCGCGCTCGTGCGGAACTGAGGCCAAGAACGCGAGAACGATGAGCCATTTTCAACACAACTTCATAACACCTCTCTAAACTCATAATCCTCTACATGCTATATAAACATCTCAACAAGCTTTGCAACATAAACCACCTCATTTCTACCATCTAACATGATTCAAAAACTCAAAACATGATTCCCAACACAACACCAAGCCTATATATATAACTCATGCAACCTGAAAATATATGTCTATATAACTCATGGTTTTCGAAATACCTCTCAAAATAACAATGGAGAAAAGTTGGATGAAGCTTGAAGGAAATGAAACGATGGAAACGAAGCTTCCAATGACGTCGTCGGAAACGAAACAGTGAAGAATGTCTGGAACAAGTTTGAGCTCTTCTCAACAATGGCTACAACTTCTTGCTTCTCTCACTCTCTCGCTCTCAAAGAAAATGGAAGAAAGAAGATGGTGTGGAGAAGAAGAAATGGAGAAGATGATGAAATAAGGCCTGCTTTGCCCTTTTCTCTCTCTCAACTTTTGTGTAGAAAATGAAACAAGATGGAATGAGAGGAATGAAGAAGAAGAAGCTGTTGTTTCCTCCTTCTCTCTCTCTCTCGAAAATGTTGCAGCAATGAAGATGAAATGATAAGTGAATGGTAAGCACTCTCACTCTCTATATACTATACATATGTATCTATTTGCTATTTAGGGGCAAAAGTGACGTGAGAGGCATGGGAGAGGTGAGAGGAGGCATGGCCTCCTATGCCTTGGGAGTTGACTTGAAAAATACCCGGTTTAAATATCGGTTGTTCGGTTATCGTGATATTTTCCGTCTCCGGAAAAATCCCGAATTGGACCGAAACGGATGAAATAATTCATTGATTTTAAAACCATAGATTAAACACATTTTTTCAAATATTTTAAATACGCTAAGTGATACAAATCGATAAATCGATTAATACTCATATTAAATATATTTCGATTCTCATCGATACGACACATCGCAAGTTCGGTTAAACCACCGAATTACAAAAATTTTAAAATGACGCGACTCCCATAATCTATAATTGCAACTAATTATACAGAAAAAGGTTCAGGGCACTACACCTAAATTAGAACAGATCGTGAATACTCCTCCAAATACAGACGAAATTTTCTCCCCCAAATACTCCCTCCGCTGCCGCTCACGCCAGCCGCCGCTGCCTCTATACCCCACCGACCGTTCGAGTCCACCTCCCGCTACAAACACTACCATGCCTCCTCGCATGAAGAATCCGAATATCGGGGCATCTCACGAAGTCGAAGAGGAGGATTTCATGATGAGGTATGAGTGTCCATTTTTACTAAAAACTGAATGGGGCGACCTTTATAGCAAATTTAACAAATCTTTGGTTACAAACCCTCGTTACTTAGATTAGGAGTTGTTGAAAGATTTGAAAATTGTAGCAAAAGTGACTAAATATTTGAAGGTTTTGGGTTTTAGAACATTTTGCTAAGAATGTGGATTATTCCGATTATGAATATATGTGTTATAAATCTCTTAATCACATTTCTTGATGATGCATGACGAAGATTGAATAATTCACTTGCATTTCTGAGGTGACGACATTGACCACCAAAATCTTTTAAATGATATCAAACACCACATAATGGAGCTAAAAATTGACGTCTATTAGCAAATCCACAATCCACTAGAAAATATTTACCTAAAACACACAATTAAAATGTTTTTTTAATTGGTTAGCTTTTCACTATTAAAAAAACACAATTATAAAATATGGTACATACCTTGAAGCACATGAAGGCCATTTCTTCTTGATGATGCATCATTTAAAAGTTTGGAGTCATGTGCCGAACCTTCCCACCCACTAAGCACATACATGAACTGCAAATTAAAGTTGCAAGCTGCCAAAACATTCTGTGATTGTATACCATGACGGTTACAAAAACTGCTTACTTATCGGCCAGGTACCATTGCCGGGATATGAGTTCCATCTATAGCACCGATGCAATCCTAAAATAAAGTGAATATGTGAAACAAGAAAACTACAACATTTGAAATACATTACATAGTAAATGATCGATACCTTAAAGAAAAGGAATAAATCTTGTACTTTCCTAAATTTTAGCAGGGATCCCTGTAGACGGCTTAACCATCATGTTCGGTGCTATGGTGTTCAATTCCTTTAAGGTTTTGTTGAAATTTTGACTAGTAGCAAAATGCGAACGACCGAATCTTTGGTGAACATTACAATATCTATCGTTGTGCCCAACAATGATCAAGAATGTTGCCACCATTTCTTCAACACATGTATCTTGTATCTTCTAGATGAGTTTTATATGTATCTTGTATCTTCTAGATGAGTTTTCTCTCTAATGATAGAGTACGACTTCATAAACGCATCAGGAAATATCCTATACAACTATCGAAAACTTTGTGGATCTCCTTCAATCATATTAGTAACAAAATGATATCCATTTCTAGTAATTGGTTGTCACTGCAAAGAATGTTCAATACGCCGCTTTATCATAGCAATTTTTCCTAATAAAATTATCACTGCCTTAATTTCCAACATCAAGAGCCTAACATTTTCATAAAGTTCCATCTCATCTTCCTCATCTATTTCTTCTTCCATTTCTTCTTCTTCTATTTCTTCTTCCAATATTTCATGATTTTCCATGCTGCATATAAAAAATGTGAACGAATTCTTGATCAAAGACACTACGAATATGTTAAATAAGAAATACATTCAAATGCATACAACTTAAATCAATAAATAAATAAAATAATAATAAAAAAACGTAATTCATAAGTTTAAATACATGATCATTAGAAATCCTAAGAATATAACCAAGAAAATAATAATAAAACGATAGCATAGTATGTAAAATATGATCCAAAGGATCCCTATTCTCTAATCTTGTAAGCTATCCTATTAGCTCGTTCCTCAACAGTCATCTTCAAAAAATCATCTTTTTTTGATTTGGTGTAAAGCAAGTCAAATGCCTTAAGCCGAATGTCTTCATCCAAATTTGGGTACTCTTTAATTGCATCCTAAGTCGTATAGGATCTTTCTTTTTCTCTTTTCTTCAGTATGGTATCTCTTTTCAGTAAGAGATTATGAACTCCCTCAAAAGTGTTGGATAGTTTTTTAATCTTTTCCATGATATTTTCAGTAGAGCCAGAAGTTGCTTCATACTGAGTTCTACTTCTTTTGGGTTGATTTGTTCTTTGAGTGGAGCCCTAAGCCACTTCAGGCAACCCAAAAGGTGGTGTGAAAGTAATTTTCAAGTCCTCATAATCAGGGCATTCCTCATAGTGCAAGTTTGCGTCTTTCGAGTGAGCCTAACATCAAATAAAGAATAAATTTATTAATTCACTATATTAGTTAAATAAAATTATTCGATAATATTATTGAAATATGATACTTACCTCTAAGTACTCATCGCATACTTCATTTGAAGCCATGAACTTCTTCGTAATGGGGTCATATCCAAAACCAGAGCTAAACCTCATAAGGTTTGAATAAGAAGTCCAACGATTTTTAAACCATTTGAGCCGACTTTGGTAATTGCTATAGATCTTATTACACCCAAGCTTTTCATTAAGAACAGGAAGTACTCTTTCTTCCACAGTGGTTTTGCCAAAGATACCACTATTATCTTGCCATCCCCGACGCGCAGCATTAATCATAAGTTCTAACAACACGTCGGTATGTTCCTTAGTCTATTGTTCATAGGATGCCTTCTTTTTTGAATCTTGTTGTGAATCCCCCATGATAATACTACTATATTATAGAGATACAATATATATATATATACAAAGTGAATTCAAGCTTCATACAAAAATTTCTCGGCATTCATACAGATGCAGGTGTACAATATTAGGATTATTGTGTTATTGTGTATAAACGATTAATACATCATAAAATTAAAAAAACCTACATATTTTTTTTGTTCTTCATTTAACAAAATTAAAAATAAACCTAAATTCAATCAATAATGAGTAAAAGTGTACCAAAACTACGTCAAACAGTAATTCAAGAAAAACCTACATAATTTTGTTTCTTCATGCAAGGAACTCAAAAAAGCAAAGCCAAATCCAATCAATAATGAGTACACGTGTACAAAAACAACAAGAAATAGTAGTGTAGATAGTACTTTTGTCAGAAGAATATACTGGAATTGAGTTGAGCAATTAATGTTTCTCCTCAGAGCAAATTGAAAAAGAATTGTAGTAGAGTGCAAAAAAATTCGTGTGAATGGGTTATTTAAAGATATAGGACCGAC
Organism: Perilla frutescens; assembly: GCA_026008535.1. NCBI lineage: Eukaryota > Viridiplantae > Streptophyta > Magnoliopsida > Lamiales > Lamiaceae > Perilla > Perilla frutescens. The sequence continues at coordinate 40,733,311 of BRKX01000019.1, forward strand.
TTAAACCCAGCACCGGCTGGGCCTCAGTGGTCACTGGGAACCGACCGCCTTATTTCCAGCGACCGCAGAAGTATCCTCATCAGCTACTCCAGCAACCGCTGGAGTCAACCGCGCGTTGGGGTGCCCGAATTCAACTCCTCAAAGGTCGCTGGAGTACACTGCGCGCTGGATTTTTCAAATCCATGAAAATCTCGTGTGCAGAGGTCAGATTTCATCCTTTATATTTTTAACGTGATTTTGATGTGACATCTAATAGAATCAATAACTTTTTAAAGTCCATAGATTTTTGAATGCACCCGGATTTTTAAAGACTTTTAAAAGTCTGAATTGAATACACCCGGATTTTCAAAGAATATTAAAAGTCTGGATTGAATACACCCAAATTTTAAAAGACTTTTAAAAGTCTGGATTGATACACCCAGATTTTAAAAGTCCAATAAAATCCTACAGAATCTCAATTGAATACACCCCTAGAATATGAATTTTTTATAGCTTGAGGCAAATTTTACTTATGTCGTTTCTCTCATTTCTTCTTTCAGCTATCAAGTTCCTTGGCGTCGTAAGGCTTGATGGTTGCGGGTGCTTCGTTTTATCAAATGAATTTTCTTCAAGGTTTTCTAGATCTATAAGGAAGGCAACCAAATGGTTGTTTGATTATTTATAGTTTAGAGGTTGGTTATTGGTTTTATCCTTTTACTTGTATCACACCTCTTTTTTCTTTTCGGATATTATTGGTAGAGATTACTGTGGTTCTTCAATTAAGTTTGAAAGGGTATTTTTTTCCTAGTTTTAAAGGGTACTCTGATTTTCCATGAGAGGTTTTAATGAGGCATAATTATTGTGTCTTCTCTGTGATCTCCTTGGATTTTTAGGTTACATTTTTCCTCTTTAATACACAACTTATTTATTAAATCTTGAACTTATACTTCAACCCATATTTTGAGACCCGGAATACATATATTATCTTTCGCATAATTTTTTGAATTATCACTTGAGACCAAAGTTTTCTTACGTGTTATTTCAAAGAAAGTATTAGAGCATCATAAAATAAAAAAAAAACGAAAGAATAAATTAAGAAGTCCAAAAACACAAACTATTGCCAAAATCTTATACGCATTTAACTATTGTTTTATCTCAATCCACCCCTTTACTAATGGTGTCAAAAACAAAGACACATCAACTTCAAATTGAATTCTGAATTTCTTGATCCCTTTTTTGGATATAAATTGCATAATATTGCGCACCTTATTGTCTTGCTTTAGTTTTAATATTTAATCATATTAATTCGAGTTTTCTATATGAAGTTATAATCAAAATACAAAACTATGCCGGTTTGTAAAAAAATCAGGCCAAATGTCACGAAAAACTCACTTTTATGTTGTGATTTCATTGGAATTTTGATATTTTTATTTCAAGAACATTAGTAGATAAGTTTCTTAACTTTCTATAAAATCAAGAAGATATACATAAAATAAGAAATCTATATCGTATTGAACGAGATGTGTTTTCGCACCCTTTCAAAGAGTTCATGAGGACAATTTGGACCAAACAGTTTATGCGCTTAGAGGGATTTTGGCAATGGCTGGAATGTGTTATTTGACTTTTCCCCAAAACAGAAACTAGTGGCGATGTTAAAATAAAATGAATATGCAAAAGATTGCCATAACCCATGAAAATAAAAAATACGATAAACCCATGATAAGTAATACTTGGGCATTGATGGCTACAGATTTACACACGCTAGTTTGTAACCGCAAAATGGGATTTATTATGATATGAGAGCTCCATCATTATTTTCTACCTAAAGAAGCATAATGTATTAGACCCAATCTATGAGATACTAAATTATTTTCCAATCGTCACTCCATTTTGTAGGAGAAAAATAAAACTATAAATAACTTATATACATTGTCACAAAAGACCTATTCTTCTTCGTTCTCTCTCATCTGTATGTTGGTCAGTTAAATATCTCAGATCAGCATTCTGCTAAAGTAGTACTACAACTCTTCACTGCTCCATAAATCCGATGCATTCACCTTATCATCTGATTTCAACCAGTAGTCATCGTCGATCTGCACAAAATAAAATGCCCTTTCAGCAACCAAGGGAGGAAATGGAAGTCAATAACTGAAGCCATGAAGATGAACTTACACCAACATCAAACGGGACTATTTTTTGAAACCCTGATGCTTCTGCTTCATCAACTCGACTGCTACTAGTCCTGGCTGACGAATCCAACAACTTGGCACGCTTGACTGAGGCATCTCTGCTTTTCTGATCTTTTTTACTGAAGGTTTCACAAATTGGTTATCAGAGGTCTACAAAAGAATTCCATGAAAGGATTCTGCCATTGCTTTGTAGTTTCTTTACATATGCATCTGTCTAGGGGTACAAACACACGCATGCATCAACATAGTACAAAGATAAAACCTCATCAAACTGATTATTGTTTTAGCCTCGACTTGTCAGAATCTCACAAAAAGTACCTCAGGAGATAAACACCAATTGGTCCAGCTGTGCTTCTTACAATAAGTTTATATTGCTTCGGACATAAACCAAGATCCTGTGGGAATGATACAAATAAGAAACCAACATAAAATGTAAGCAGATTTGTGAAATGGGTTCATCAAAACACCCACCTCATCAGGATCCGGCACTTCCAGAAAGCTTGCCCGGGGAGCTTGAACAGCAATAACAGTTTGGTTCTGTAGCAGTTGCACAAAAAGAAAATGCCTAGTCAGAGGAATATTGGAGCAAGGATATGAAACAAATCTTGAGGCCACGAGAGTTCAAACCGTCAGATTTGGAAGGCTCATAATATCATCCCCCGTCAGAAAAAGATTCCTGCAGAAAATTCAAATTTACCCAAAGCTAAGATACCAAATTTCACAACTAATATACGAGAAACATTAAGAGGGGAAATAGCTGATACTTTTGGAAATCCTGATTTGAAGCCAGTCCCCTAATGTCCCCTAATTTGTCCCTGTATAAAATTTAAGCGTCAGCGAAGCACCTTCGAGCTATAAGATCACAAGAGATCTGTTCTCTCTCTCAATTATCCTAACCTTATGCGATCATCAAGTCTACGATCTTCTGCATGTAGACGTTCAACTTCAGCCTGTAATGATAGATACTCCACTGTTACTGACATTCAAATTTTGATCAACTACATAAAGTTTCTTAGAGAAACAAACTTTAATGCAAAATTTAACTGCCTATTTATATCTACATTTACCATTTACATGATACTTAGATTAGACCAACTACTCTCCAATCTGTTATATAATTGGTGTTTACCTACAAGATAGTAGTACACGGCCTTTCTAACATTGACAATTCATACATGAGGCTCATACAAAATTAGTCATCCAAAGAATAATATAAAAATAGAGTAATATTTTAGTTGAAGGTATTGTAGTTGAACCTTCAAGTGAGATACTTCATCATCATGCTCTTTAGGTCCAAACATCTCAAATCCTCTGTCACAAAGCAGCCAACATGATTTACATAAAAAACCAGCATGAGAAATGTACCATGTCAAGAAAGGTAATTGTAACATACTTCCAACGAATGTGATTCTTGGTCGTTTTTTCTATAAAACCAATCCCTTCGAGAACATTTGTAATATCATAAATTCTCCTCTTCTGCACCTGGACATGGTCAAAACACAATTAACCACAATATCATGCCCAAGAACTTAAAAGGTGTCGTTTGGAACATTACTGATGGAGTTCAGGCTTACAAGCATCAATCTAATAAAAAATCAATACCTGTAAAACATCAGCTGTTTTGTTAAGATCAAGAATACCATCCTTGGCTTCCTGCATCAGCTTGATAAATTTCTTTGTCAATAAGCCTGCAAAAATAAAGGTTTTGTCTATCATCATTTAAATGCTAGTTGCAGCAAAAACTTCATTCTAAAAATAGCAGCTGAATATGGGGCTTATATAATGTATGTAAAGAAGACTTACCTAACGAACTGTCATACCGGCAGACACTTAAATTAAAATTATTAACAGCCTCTGCAAGAAAGAGGATACCATTGATAAAATAATTTGTTATTAATCAATGAATGGTCAGTCCAGACAAATAAGCTTACTTTACCTAAATTTGCCTCCTGAGCCACAGATTTTGCATATTTTGAAGACTTGGCTTCACTGATTCGTCTTCCTATGCAAGATGAACGTCCAAATGAAAATTTGCTCACTTCATCCTCCTGTTTAGGAACTTGGATACCTGCATCTCCACTTATCTTACCTCCAGGACTTCCAAGACCATTTGGCTGCTTCATGAATAGTTGAAAGACTTTACATGAATATTATAGAAACTTGAAGAGACATATAATTAAGCCTCGAAATTTATGTAAGAAAAAATAAAGAGACATACAAAAAATTAAGCCTCGAAAATTATGTACGAAAAAATAAATTACCAGCAAGAGTGGTGGCAATATGATATATATTATACAAAAGCTGTGCAGATTGTAGGCAGTTGCGCAAATATTTTACAGCTGCGTTTGGCAAGTTGAAGTTAACCTCATCTATTGAATTAATTCAGGAAATACCACACCCCTTTAAAGAATAGTTACAAGCAATGCATTTGAAATACTCAAACTTCTTATTCTTTACTTTTATGTATATCTAAGTATAGCCTCCACTAAAGTACAAACTTAAATACCTCCAGATACAATATAGACACCACAGAACGCCAGTAAAATGTTGAGGTTCTGAATGTCACTATAACTTGTGACTAGGTCAGTCATCTTATTATGCTTAGCCTTAGCATGCTCAGTCTCCTTGATAGCTGAGGTAAAACGCGAGTATCTGAAGTAGATTTTACAGTTCATAAAAATTTCCATTTATATTTACTTCAAATCTCATAGGCACACCACAATTCATTTAACCATATGGTTAGAATCAGTACTCGGAAGTTTACATAAAAAAGAAGGCAGTCCAAACATGTTCATGACATTGAAACATATATTCCTGATTTCCTTCCACATCATTTATCTAGAATGCTTTAACCGCATCTGATTTTTGGGTCAAAGTTCACCAACATGACAAATGTAACAATAAATAGTATGCATTCCTGATTTCCTCAGAGTCAAAAGGCTAGCAGGGCATCTTACTCACCTTACTACCATATTAGGGTCCAGAGGAACAAGCTAATCAGAACTTCCGTGGGTAAGCAAAAATCCCCAAGTTTGTTAGACAAAAAAGAAACCGAGAGCATTTAGTATCACATTGAAAGCTCTATTTATCGCCACGTATCACATTCTATATACAACACTGTCAGCGCTGGTACAAACGCATTTTGCTGTCAATCTTTTTCTAACAAATGTGTGTGTGTGTGTCAGTGTGGAGATCACATTTAATGAACTTAAATGTGCTGAGACAGATAAACAAAGACAATTAAGCCAGTCTAGTTCAGAAGTACTCAATGTGCTTGGTAATTTTGTCATCTTGCCATCTTGGATATTTGAATGATCACAGTTTGTTACACATTTGACATTTGCACCGGTTTTTATTTATTTCCAAGTTAATTAGCTTGTAATCGCAGCCGCTTTCAAGTTCACCGGCATGAAAACAACCATCAAACACACTGATCTAACTTCTAAGAAAACCATTGATCCATGTGGAGATATCATCATGAAAAATCAGAAATAAAGGAAGGCAGAGTAAGAAGGAATGCAATCAAACAAAAAGACATAAAAGGATCTTGGTAAATTAGAACCGATCACCCTCAATAAACACAAATCACACAATAAATCATAGAAACGCGCTTAATACAATGAGTTGATAGTATAAATAAACAGAAATAAAGATACACCCATCTAAATTAATAGGCTGCAAATAAAGATACGCCCATATAAATTAGTAGGCTGCAGATTTTAACGAAAAAAAACACATAAAAATCAGGAGTTATTTTTCAGGAGTAGCCGAAAACAGAGAAAAAACGCCAAATACAAAGCTAACATTCAAGAACGAACACAAATTCATAATCAAGAATCAACACTTCATTCAGAGGGGTGCAAACACACGCAGCATGAAAAATCAGAAAAGAACGAACCGCATTGTTCCGAGGCGACGGTGGAAGCAGGAAGAGGGATCGTTGGGCGATCGTTTCACCGCTACATTCAGCAACAAACTTATCTGGGGCGAGTTTATTAGAGTTGGGGATGGGGGTGGCGGGCTGCCGAAGAAACACCGAACGCGCATGGCGGAGTTGCGACGGCTGCGAGAGGGACTGCTTCTCCAAATGCAATCTAGATGGAGGCAGGTTTAAGCTGAGATTCAGGTCCAAATTCTCACCGGAGGCCGACATCAAATCACCAAATCAAATTCCGGCACCAAGAGTCACAAAGAATCACAAGAAAACACAAATGTCATAAATAAATAAAAACGAGGGAGGTTGTGCGTGTGTATGCAAAAGGGTTTATGAAAAGCAATAGAAATTTGAGATTTTGTGGCGTTTTCCCGGCGGGGGTTTTGGAATGGAAAACAGCGGGAGTGGAGGCGGTGAGTTCGAATCGGTGGGGCCCGCCCCCGCCTATTGCCCTTTTCAATTTTCGTTGAAATCTTTTTTGTGGGCCTAAAAGTGGGGTCCTTTTTTGATTTCTCTTTGCCGAATATAGTATTGGGTTTTGGATGGGCCCGCTACTCGGATAAACAAAGGACTTAGTGAGAGAAAAGAATAGACACAACCCACGACTTTGGAAAATTTTGATAACAACCACGTTTTACTCTTTGTAGCCTCATTATTTTATTATATTTAAATAATAATATAATTATAGAAGTCAAATTTTTATAATTACTTTTGTATTAGGTTCGGGCTCTAACAACCAATAAGATTATGTATGGCCAAAAAATAATGTCGAACTTGATTGAGAATGATGAAATATCAATCGGGCGAATAAAGGACCGGTATTTAATCGAAGTTTTCTTAGTTATCTTTCTATTGCTTGATGCTCCCTCTTTTTTTGAACTTTAGTGATTTATATAGAATGAAGCCGCAATCTCTTTCCGATTTTTAAGGGATTCCCCAATATTTTGGGGATAGCCTCTTATCCCCTTAAGGATTTTTGATCGAGTCCGCTTACCTCCAACGTATCTTTGACCCGGTCTCATTGTTTGAACTCCGTCTAAGCTTGCCCTCTATGTTATATCTTCACCCTCTCAAACTTTGGTTCCTTTGACCTCCGAACTCTGGGCTTCGGCACTTATCCGCTAAGCCCTGAGACCCTCGGGCGAATGTGGGCCTTATTATTGGATTTTAACGAAAATAAACCTCTACAATTAGCCCCTCATTACATGAGAATCGAGAATCGAGGATCATGTAATGAATGTCGTCATAATGCAGAGGGACGGTCGTAATCTACTTCGGATGATCATAAAGCCCCAAGTCTGAAGACGAGTCGATGGTATTTGTAAATGACCAAAAAATCGAACCTCTGAAGGTTCCTGACTCGAAGGAAGATCCTAAAAAAGGTCATGAGAAGCCCCAGACCTGAATGAAGGTCCTAGGGAGCTGAAGAGGTCGTGAGAGCAGACCTCGAGAAGCTCCAGACCTAAATGAAGGTCCTAGGGAGCTGAAGAGGTCGTGAGAGCAGTCATCGAGAAGCTCCAGACCTGAATGAAGGTCCTGGGGAGCTGAAGAGATCGTGAGAGCAGACCTCGAGAAGCTTCAGACCTGAGGGCAGGTCTAGGGGTAAAGCTATCTTTTCAACACTTCTTACCGACTTTCCATCTTCTCCTATAACCCTAGCCGTCCGATTCGCGAGATGCGTGGCTCAGATTCAATTTTGATTCTTTTCGGGTTTTAAACATAGATTCGTTCAACCCTTCCCTCCTTACTTTCATTCAAAGCACGCCCATTCAAATTTCCATCGAAGATTTTGCTCAAATTTCTCCCTGAATCTTGCGCGCATCCATTCTTCTTGGAATCCAGTTTTCTTCCACATCCGGCAGCATTTTGATTTTCCAGGTTATCCCTTAATTTCTTTTCCCGTTTTCTTGAGGATTCTTAGGTTGATTTTTAGTTGAGGTTTTATTTTAATAGTTGAAGAAGTAGAAGATTTTAGGCTTGGTTTGCTTGGGGATTTCGTGTGCATAAATTTGGTGGGGGTTTTTGGAGTTTTTGGTTGACTGCCGATAGTTTTTATCACCGACGGGTTTAAACAGAGGGTAGGCTCTCGGTGTTTCTGGGCATAGATTCTTGATTCTTTTCCGGCAACTGCCTGTAGATTCATATTAGTGCTAGGGTTTTCTTATCATGAGTATGTCGGGTAGCGGTGATTCCGATAAAAAGACCCGAAGTTGGGGTGGCGGAGCTAGGACAGTCGAGTCAGAGCAATCCTCCGGCTTTGTTTCTGAGTCTATTGCAGTCGTTACTCCTCCGACCAAGCCATCTGGAGAGAGGTCTGTCATAATTCCTCATGTCGGAAGAGGGTCGGTGGTTAGTCTTCTTAAGGCTTCGAAGGCGGCTACCAAGAAACATGTAGATAAGTCAAAGAAGTGAAAATCCGAGGCTGTGGGTTCTCCCTCGTCGAAAGAAGATTTTAAGGCCCCAGAGGTCTCTCCACAAGTGGGGGACGACTTAGTTAAAAAGGTGACCTCTCCGGAGTACCCAGGGTCGGGGGTAGAGATCCATGTCCTTAGGCCTTCTGATAGAGCCAACAAACCCCCACCTCGCTTTACTGCCTTTTATACTCTAGTTATTGACAGGGGGTAGGACTTCCTCTTCACCCTTTTTTTGCCAAGATCTCGCATTTTTACAGGATTGCTCATGTCCAGATATTACCAATAGGGTGATATCACATGTTGGGTATGTATTATCTCTGGAAAAATCTAGACTTTCCTGAGCCCAGCGTCGAGGAATGGCACTCCTCGTACAGAATAGTGGCTAGCTTGACCAGAAAGGTTTCTACTATTTTACCAAATGGGTTGGAGAACGAGCCCCTCTGATAAACACTCTTCCCTTTTCGTCAGAGGACTGGAAGTCGAGGTTCATCTTCATCCCAGCTGAAACTTTAACCGATAAGATCTTGCTGGCGGCGTTCGCCGAAGCCCGTGGGTCTTCGAAGCATGTCTTTATTCCTTTTACGATTTAAATGATAACTATACCTGACGTCATACTTTGTGTCGTCCCGCAGGTTTCCATAAGCAAAGAGATACAGTTGGCACTGAGGTTGAGCGAGTCAAGGCTGCTTTCTCACTTTCAGAAGAGGACCACCGATTCGAAACTGTTCGTCGAGGCCGAACCTTATTCGATATGGGGAAATTGAAGATTCGGTCCTCGAATGATAAGGTGAAGGCCCTGGCTGCAGCTAAAGTGATGAGCCCCTTGTCGTCTGGTGTCAAAAGACCGGTCGGGGCCACGCCTTCAGCCTCCCCTCTTTCGAAGAGGCAAAAAGACCAAATGGACCCCGAGGCTTCCAATCCTGCTCTTCTACCTCCGCCTATGATTGATGTCGATGCCCCGGTCTCGAAGAAGACTTCGAAGGGGTCGAGCAATATCAAGGTGCCTCTAAGGCCTTTTCTTCTCGATGTCTAGTCTGCCATTGCTGACGGCTGCTCTCCATTGGACTTCGAGAAAGATGGTGTGGAAGAGCAAGCTCAACTCGCCTTCCGGATGCTGTTAAAGGTTTGTTTATTCTTCCTTGTTCGTATTTGCTTAGTATTTATATGCTCATAATTATCCTTAAATGAGTGCTTAACATAGCTCGGTTCATCATGTTATAGGCCCTCTTCTGTCAATACCAGCTCCAGAGTCGGGTCTCGGGGCATGCTGAGGGCCTCGAGAAGAGGTTGATGGAGCTTTCCGAGGAGCGGGAGAGGATTGTCGATGAGAGGCGTGACATGGCTGCGGAGAAGTCAGCCTTGCTCGTTGAGAGGGATTCGGCTCGTGTTTTGGCCGTCGGAGCTCAGGTGCAGCTTGACAGGGCTCTGGACCATCAAGCTCAATTGGAGATGTCAAAGGCCTCTCTAGAATTGAGACTGGCTGCTGCTGAGGCGAGGGTCAAAGAGCTCGAGTCCCGACATGCGACTTTGGACTTTGCCTCATTGGTCGATTCTGCAGAGTTCAAGCCCTACAAAGAACTCTTCTATCAGGAGGGTGGCTCTGCAATGGTCGAGGCGATCAAGAAGAGGATGCCTGAGCTCGATCTTTCCTTCCTTGATGCTGACGACTAGGTGGAGACAGAGGCAGTTAGGGGCTCTATGGATGGGGCCGAAGAGGAGAAGAGGGCCGAGGCTGGAGAGGATGCTGCGAAGACGGCTGCTTCGGAGGTCGAGAAGAGTGTGGAGGGCCATCTGTAAATTCTTCTTTTTTCTTCTGTATGAAATTTACGAACAAATTTCAAACAATGCTGATGTTTTTTATGCATACTTACTGCTTTTTATTTTTGTGTATGTTTTATTGCTTTTATGACTGAGGTTTTTAATATTGTATCCATAGTTGTGAGTGGTAGAAATGTAGGCGTTCTTCTATTTTCTTCTTAGGAATCTACCTGTTTCCGAACTCATAGAAAATGAGGATCGGACCTCCTGGACATCTTCTCTGAATTTGCAGGAAGGCGGGGGTCAGGGCCCCTGGGCTTCGGGTTCTGTTAGTTACTCCAACGCTCAAGTCAGGAAACAAATAATAGAAAATACTCGAAAAATAAAAGAAATAAATAGTAAGGGAAAAGTACGGTATTCTTCTTTGATTTCGAGGCTGACTTCTTCACTCGAACTCGCGGGAAGGTGGGGGTTGGGACCCCTGGGCTTCGGGTTCTGTTAGTCACTCTGACGCCCAAGTCAGTAAACAGATAATAGAAAATACTCAAAAAATAAAAGAAATAAATAGGAAGGGAGAAGTACGGTAATCTTCTTTGGTTTCAAGGCTGACTTCTTCACTCGAACTCATGGGAAGGTGGGGGTCGGGACCCCTGGGCTTCGGGTTCTTTTAGTCACTCTGACGCCCAAGTTATTAAACAGATAATAGAAAATACTCGATAAAATAAAAGAAATAATAGGAAGGGAGAAGTACGGTACTCTTCTTTAGTTTCGAGGCCGACTTCTTCACTCAAACTTGCGGGAAGGTGGAGGTTGGGACCCCTGGGCTTCGGGTTCTTTTAGTCATTCCGACGGCCAAGTCAGTAAACAAATAATATAGTAGTAACTAAAAAATAAAGAATTGAAGAGTTCAAGAATGATAGTGTTTCAAGTGTATGGCGTTCTAGCTGTTGGCTATTGAGAGTCCTTCTTTTGATCGTAGTTTGTAAGCCCCGTTCCCTAAAACTTTCTCGATCTCATAGGGGCCTTCCCAGTTTGGAGCTAGTTTTCCAGCTCCGCTTTCCTTCGTGTTCTGGAACACTTTCCTTAGTACCCAATCTCCTATCTTGAATGTTCGCAGCCTTGTGTTTCTATCGAAGTGCCTTCTTATCATCTGTTGGTAGGCGGACATTTTCATTGCGGCTTTGTCCCTAAGTTCATCGATGGTGTAGAGGTTGGTGGCCTCGGCTTGATTGGGAGGACTACTTCCGAACCATAGGCAAGAGCGTAAGGGGTCTCTCCCGCAGCAATAAGACCAGAGGACCCCTAGAGTTGTTCGATCCATTGTCCTTTGTGTTCTGGGAGTCTTTTCTTCAGGGTGTTCAGGATTGTTTTGTTGGTGGCCTCGGCTTGACTGTTTGAGGCTAGATGCCTTGGTGTGGAGAAAAAGAGCTTGATGTTCCAATGGCGGCAGAAATCTTGAAATTTTGATCTTATGAATTGGGGATTCCGAACCTACGAATAACAAATTTCCATAAAAAACTGCATACCTCGATGTCTCTTATTCGCGCGAAGGCCTCTGTCTCGGCTCATTTGGTGAAGTAATCTGTCACGACCAAGATAAAGCATTTCTGATTCAACCCCTTTGGTAGCGGGCCCACGATGTCTATTCCCCATTTCATGAATGACCAAGGTATAGCTGCGGTGTGTAGAGGTTCTGGCGGCATGTGACTCATCTGGGCAAACCTCTGGCATCTGTTACACTTTTTGGCATAATTTTTGGCGTCTTCCCTCATGGTTGGCCAGTAAAAGCCGGCCGTTAATGCTCGGTTAGCCAGGCTTCTATGTCCTGAATAGTTCCCGCATTCACCATCGTGGAGCTCGGTTAGGATATACTTTGCTTGGGTCGGGCTTACACATTTCAAATATGGTCCTGAGAATGACTTTCGGTATAAGGATCCGAAGATCATGGTGAATTTTGGAGCTTTTGCCTGGATCCGTCTTGCTTCGATGGGCTCTTCAGGGAGTTCATTTTCTGTTAGGAATCTGCATAGGGGGGTCATCCAGTTTGTTTCGACGTCGATGGGAAGGACTTCAGAGTTGTCACCCTTTCACACAGCGGGCCATTTGGCATATAGGACCTGGATGTTTTTGTTCTGGTTAGTCTGTATCGCTGATCCCAAGTTGGCCAATGCGTCGGCGTGACGGTTTTCCTCTCTAGTGATGTGTTGGGCTTCGATTTTTTCGAACTTGGCCGCCGCCTGTTTTAAGACCGCGAGGTATGATACCATCCTCGAATCCTTTGCTTGGAATTCTTCTTCAAACTGATTTATTATCAATTGCGAATCACTCATGACTCGAATCCTTTTAGCTCCTACGTCAGTTGCCAAATTCAATCCTGCTATGAGGGCCTCGTATTCTGCTTCGTTGTTGGTGGCTTTGACCCGCATCGGATGGATCTTTCTGTAATTGTTCCTGCAGGATTAATCAGTACCATGCCCATACCACTCCCCTTCGAAGTGCTGGATCCATCAACTTGGAGGGTCCAGTACTTTGAATCATCGTCTTCGATGTTCATCAACACTTCTTCTTCCGATTTGGCCTTGTGGGAAAAATCGGCAATGAAGTCTGATAGGACTTGGGATTTAATTGATGTCCGGGGAACGTAGTGTATGTCATACTCCCCGAGTTCGATAGCCCATTTTGACAATCTTTTCGCGAGGTATGGCTTTCTCAACACAGCTATTAACGGGAACTATGTGACTACTTTTATTGAATGGCCTTGAAAATAGGATCTCATCTTCCTGGAAGCCATGATAAGTGCTAAGGCCAGCTTTTCGAGCTGCGGGTATCTGGTCTCGGCGTCTAGCAGCGAACGACTAGCATAGTATACGGGCTGTTGTCTTCCTTCGTCTTCCCTAATAAGTACTACACTGATAGAGTTAGTAGAAACAGATAAGTAAATAAGGAGTACCTTTCCGTCGATTGGTTTGGATAAAAGAGGTGGGCTCGCGAGGTACTCCTTGAGGTTTTCGAGGACCTTGGCGCATTCTGGAGTCCATTCGAAGTCTTTGTTCTTTTTTAGAGTCTGGAAAAATGCCCTGCTTCTTTCTGAATATTTAGATATAAAGCGGCTGAGAGCTGCTAATCGACCGCTCAGTTTTTGGACATCTTTCGGATTTCTGGGGTGTTGAATATTCTGAACTGCTCTGATTTGGTTTGGGTCGGCTTTGATACCTCTTTTTATTACCAGGTACCCCAGGAACTTCCCTGATGTTACTCCGAAAGCGCATTTAGCGGGATTTAGCTTCATGTTGTATCGGCGTAGAACTTCAAAGGTTCGTTGGAGGTGCATGATATGGTCCTGGGCTTGTACCTATTTGACTAGCATGTCGTCGATATATACTTCCATTATTATTCCTATGAGCTCTTCGAACATCCGATTTACCAGCCTTTGATACATTGCACCTGCATTTTTTAGTCCGAAAGGCATAACTTTATAACAGAACATACGTCGATATGTGATGAATGTTGTCTTCTCTTGGTCCTCTTGATGCATGAGGATCTGATTATATCCTGAAAAGGCGTCTATAAAGCTCATTAGCTTGTGACCTGCCGTTGCATCGACTAGGGCGTCTATCTGTGGGAGGGAGAAAGAATCTTCAGGGCACGCCTGATTGAGGTCGGTGAAGTCTATACATAGCCGGTTCTTTCCATTCTTCATTTTGACCACCACGACGTTTGCTAACCATTCGGGATAATGGACTTCATGGATGTGTTCGTTCTTTAACAGTTTGTCTACTTCTTCGTCCACGACTTTGTTTCTTTCCGGGGCGAACTTTCATCTTTTCTGTTTGACGGGAGTTTTTTCCGGATCTACCTGCAATTTGTAAGTTATAGTGGAAGGGTCGATACCTGTCATATCCTTGAATGACCATGCGAAGCAGTCATGATGCTCTTTGAGGAACGGAATTAGTTGTTCCCTGATGTCCGAGGTCAATCTGGACCCGATGGATACCCTATGATCTGAAAGTTCGGGATGAATCTGCACTTCATCGAGGTCTTCGATCTCTGGTTCTTCATAATTTCAATCTTCTATGCTCGCGGAGGTTGATCCGACCTCGATTTGGTTGACCTCAATGAATCCTTTCTGTTTGAAAGTAGAGACGCAGCATTCTCTGGATGAGACCTATTCTCCCCGCACTGATAGAACCCCCACGGAGTACGGAATTTCATGGTTTGGTGGTATGTCGAAGGTACTGCTCGGAGCTCATGGATCCAGGGTCGCCCCATAATCACGTTGTACGCTGAAGGTGCATCTATTACTTGAAATTTGATGCGGAGGTTAACTCCCTCGATATAAGTAGGGAGTGTAATTTCTCCTAAGGTCGTCTTGTGTTCTCCGCTGAAGCCAATCAGTGTTGTTGACTTGTTAATGATGTCTGTTTCTTTCACCTGCATTCCTTTCAACCTACTAAGGAAGATCACGTTAGAAGAACTCCCATTATCGATGAGAGTTCATTTGATTAAATAGTTCAATATTAGAAGAGAAATGACAAGTGCATCGTGGTGTAGGTGTGAGAGTTCAGATACTTCACTACTGGAGAAGCTGAGAGTGATTAGTTCATCAGGTTCGGCTTCTTTGGGTATGTTTCCTGGATATTTCAAGGATCGGTAGTGCCTCTTTGCTGATGATTGCGATATGCCACTGATTTCTGAACCTCCGGTTATGCAGTTTAAGGTTCGATCGATTCTCGGAGGTTCTGAGGGCTGAGTTTCCATATGGTTCTCTCTTCGATTCCAATTTTCTTTTCCTTTCGAGGTCAGGAGGTCGGTCAGATGACCCCTTTTGAGAAGCTCGATCACTTCAAGTCTAAGTGCGATGCAGTCGTCTATCCGATGCCCATGATCGTTGTGGAAGTCGTAAAATTTGTTCCTATCTCACTCATTATCTGGCATTCTAATCTTTGGAGGCCATTTGACGTTTTGTCCGAGCCCTTTCATTGCGTTTACGGCTTCCGAAGGTATTATGCAAAGGTTATACTCAGGTAGCCTTCTGTCTGGGTGCTCGGGTATTCTCCTATTTTTGGGATTGAATCTCGGGTTATGAGGATAGGGATCTGCTTGATAACTCTCATTTCTGATGTGAGCTCTGTGCTCCTTGCGGGGTGGATCATTTCGGGGTTTAAATTTGGACAAATTTGCTTCATCTTCTTCCCATTTGATTTGTGCCCATGCTTTGGCGAGGACGTCTTCCATCATTTTGCATGGATATTTGGTTAGTTCTTAGTAGAGGTCTGAGCCCCTCTTTAAACCCTTTCTAAAAGCTGACACGGCAGTGTCGATGTTGCATTCTGGGATCGATACTTTTTCTCTGTTAAATCGCCCTACGAAGCTTCGTAGGGTCTCTTCTGGTCTCTGAATCACTGTGTAAAGGTCGTCGGCATGTTTCTCGATCTTTCAGCTACTAGAGAACTGCTCGACGAACAAATCATTGAGCTGGGGTGAAGGTGCAGATGATGAGTTCGGCAGATTTGTGAACCACTGGAGGGCTGGTCCGGATAGGCTACTTCCAAACCCCTTACACATTCCGACCTCTCTACTTTCTCGCGGGATCGAGGTGGTGAACATTCTCTGCTTGTATTGTGCTATATGGTCATGGGGATCAGCAGTGCCATCGAACAATTTGATGAAGGGGAAGGCGAACTTCGGTGGCATCTCTACGAGGCTGATTTCGTCTGTAAAAGGAGAATCCGCGAAGGTTGTTGTAGCCATCTTACGGATAGGGGCAGGAACCCCGGGGATTCGCGTAAGCATGTCCTCCAGCCGCTTCAGTTTGTTCTCGACCTCGATTCCAGACTAGTTTATGGTACCTTCGAACCCAAGAGGGGGTCTAAAATAAGGATTGTTGCCACCCTCTTTATTTAAATATTGTTGTTGGTCTTCGCTAGTACCTGCAATATTTTGGTTAGTAATTTCGTTAGCGGAGCTTAAAAGCACCTGTTCACGTAGGTGGCTAGTCGTTCGAGTTCGCGAGGGTTGTCGGTGAAGTTCGTTGGGAAATTGATTCGGTGGAGTGAATGCTTCCATCTGAGCTTTAAGGACTAAATTTTCCGTTCGAATGGCTGCGAGTTCCACGACGGTGGAGTCGAGTTGCTGTTGGATCGCCCGCAATACCTGGGCAACATCTCCGCTTCCTCCTGCAGGGGGGGATTACGGACGGTGTCTCCCTCCGATTGTCTTGAGGGTTTGGGGTCGTATTGCTTCGGCCGTCGATAGTCATCTTCGATGTGGTCGATCAGAGCCCCACGGTGGGCGCCAAATTGTAAAAGTCAAATTTCTACAATTACTTTTGTATTAGGTTCAGGCTCTGGCGACCAATAAGATTACGTATGGCCAAAGAATAATGTCGAACTTGATTGAGAATGATGAAATATCAATCGGGCAAATAAAGGACCGGTATTTAATCGAAGTTTTCTTAGTTATCTTTCTATCGCTTAATGCTCCCTCTTTTTTTATCTCTTAACGATTTATATAGAATGAAGCCGCAACTTCTTTCTGATTTTTAAGGGATTTCCCGATATTTTGGGGATAGCCAAGACCCCTTAAGGGTTTTTGACCGAGTCCACTTACCTCCAACGTATCTTTGACCCGGTCTCATTGTTCGAACTCCGCCTAAGCTTGCCCTCTACGTTATATCTCACCCTCTCAAACTTTGGTTCCTTTGACCTCCGAACTCTGGGCTTCAGCATTTATCCGCTAGGCCCTGAGACCCTCGGGCGAATGTGGGCCTTTTTATTAGCCTTTAACGAAAATAGACCTCTACGATAATAAGATTTATTAGTTGTAGAGGCCACATTTTCGTAAAAGCCCAAACCCCAGGCCCATATTCATCCGAGGTCGATAGGTCGAAGGCTCAATAGTCGAAGTCAAGGGGTCGAAGGCCTAAAGAAGAAATCAAAGTCAGGCAGAATTCAAAATAGGCGACTAGGTCAAAGCCCGCTGCGGATAAGGGGAAGACTCATTCAAAAACCCTAAAAGAGATAACAGATATTCCAAAATATCGGAAATGGGTTGAGGGCTCTCTATATATATATCATTAAACAAAGCCCGAATGGGGATGGAAAAAAGGAGAAGAACACTCTGAAACTGCATCACATAACGAAATTCAACTCAACAACATTATTCTATTTTATCGCTTTCTTCAATTCATCCATTTTTCTATTCTAGATTCTGACTTGAGCGTTGAAGTCCGTTCGATTGTCAACCCCCCGATGGTCCTTCGACTTCACATGTTTATTTTTGTCCTGTAGGTCGTCGGAGCTCGAATCCAACATACGATTAATTGTAGAACTTTGACCTCTACAATTTGGCACCCACCATGGGGCTCCGATCGACCACTTCAAGATGACTAATGATAGTCAAAAGGACGCGATGACTGCCACCTATGATAGCCGAAGAGAAGCGGTGATAGCCACCCCTTCACCAGAGGGCGACGGTGATATCGCACGACTCCTGCGTTCAATCTAGCGTCAACTAGACACCATGATGGTTGAACTCGCGGTTATCCGCACGGAAAACTCAGCTTTGAAGGCCAGAGTAGAGGCCATCTCGCAGCCGAACTATTTCCCTAACGGATCTCCCTGAATTCAACCACCCCCGCTCCCACGAACTCGAATGTCTAACAAACTTCGAGAGCAGGTATTGCTAAACTCAACCCATGAGTTTGCTAACCAATCTAATGCAGGTACAAGCAGAGAACCTACGCATAAGGGCAAGGGGAAAATGACTTCCCTCTAGGACCTCCGCCTAGATTTGAGGACAATGACCCCAATCCAGAATCCGAGGTCGAGAGGAAAATTCAATGATTGGAGGATATACTAACTTGAATCCCCGGGGTCCCTGCTCTCATCTGAAAAACTGCACCGATGAGCTTCATTGATTCTCCATTTACTGATGAAATCGACCTCATAGAGATGCTCCCGAAATTCACTTTTCCGAGCATGAAATTATTCAACAGTGCGTCCGATCCTGACGACCACATTGCCCAGTACAAGCCAAGGATGTTCACTACAACGGTCCATCAGCATGCCAGAGCGGCCAGCATGTGTAAAGGTTTCGGGTCCAGCACTCCAGTGGTTTACTAATCATCCCAACTCGACGATCTCATCATTTGCCCAGCTCAATGACCTGTTCGTCGAACAGTTTGCCAGTAGTCACAAGATCAAAAAGCACGCTGACGACCTCTACACAGTCGTACAGAGGCTAGAGAAACCTCTATGAGGCTTCGTGGGGAGATTTAATAGAAAAAAAAGTGTCGATCCCAAACTGCAACGTCGACACCGCAATTTCAGCCTTCAGGAAAGGCCTCAAAAAGGATTCAGACCTCTATAAGGAGCTGATGAAATACCCATGCAAGACTATGAAGGATGTTCTTACCAAATCCTAGGCCCAAATCAAATGGGAGAGAGACGAAGCAAATTCGTCCAGGCCTCGAACCAGGAATAAATACCCAAGAAAAGAACAGAATGCAACACTGAAGCACATAGATGACAAAACGACCAGAACTAGAAATTAACATAGAAACAGAGAAATTGTTGTCCATATCATATTCGCCTTCAGATCAGGCGAATCAAAAAATGTATATATATATATATAGAGTTAAACAAAAGGAAAACAAGTAAAAAATCTAGGCTTGATCAGCAGCGACCTCATCCCCAGCCTCGACAGTGGCCTTAGTAGTATGACCCTTCACTTGAGTCTCGGCCTTGTCCTTGGCCTCCAGGAAGGGCAGGTCGAGGTTAGGTATTTTCACCTTGATGGCCTCTACCACAGCAACTCTCTCTTCCTGATAGAAGGCCTCCTTATAAGGGACGAACTCTACCGAGTCCACCACGACATCAAGGTCGGTGAACCGCTCTTCCGAACCTTTAGTAACTAGGGAGACCTCGAGCTCTACGATCTTCACCTCGACATCATTTAACGAGGCTTGGAGTCTGGTCCTCTCCATCTCTATAGTGGCCTAGAGCTCGAGGTTCTTCTTGAGCAGTACTTGAGCCCCGGTCGCTGCAGCTCGGGCCGCGTCTCTCTCTACCGTGAGAGCCAACTCCCTAGCGGCCATGTCCCGCCTCTCCTTAGCCACATTCTCCAGCTCCTCAAAAAGCTCGGAGACCCTATTTTCCAACTCCTCTGCGTGGGTCGTAAGACGCTGGCGAAGGAGATGTTGACTATATAGAACCTGAAATCAATACCCAAAAGAAGTTAAAATATGTGTATGAAGGTATATGCACATGCTCGAGAATTATCTTGGCCATCTGATAAAATGATAAGAAGGCCTGCTGCACGAGGCTATTCTTCTCGAAGTCCTCTGAGGTACCCTGGCTTGCAACAAATCATTGCACGTCCAAGTTAAAGGGCTTCAAGAAGGCCAATCGTGAGCTCGATCCCAGAAGATTCTTGTGGAGAGGTCGGTAGGCGTCCACGTCGATCACTACCGAGGCCGGAGGAGGCAGTGAAGCCATGGTAATCTCGGGAGCATCAGTCCTTGGACGCTTTGAAGAAGGAGAAATTATTCCGGAAGGGCTCGCATCTCTTGGCCTCTTAGCTCCCGAGGCCTGCAAATTTCCCCGTTGGCCGCCGCCAGAGCCTTGACCTTCACGTCTGAGGGATTGATTTTAAGTTTTCCCATTTTGTCAAAAAGATACCGACCGTCTCAAACTCTATCAAACTCCCTAAGTTCTTCGGGCAGTTGATAAGCCTCCTCAATGCGTTCAGCCTCGGCATAAGTAAGTTCTCAATGAGGGGGCTATCTTGTAAAAAACTGACAAACCATTGAGTTCACAAGCCACAAGAATAAAGGGAAAAACAAGACACAGCTTGAAGACCCACGGGCTTCGCTAAATGCAGCAGGGGTGATTTCATCTTTTGAGGTCTGAGCTGGGACGAAAATAAACTTGGGCTTCCAGTAGCCCGAAGAAGAAGGTAACTTGGAGATCAAGAGATCCCGACCTCTCACCCACTTCGTGAAATAGTAAAAACCCGGCTACCCGACGCTAGCAATTAACCTATAAATAGAATGCCACTCATCGATGCTAGGTTCGGGAAACCCGAGCTCCGCCCACAAGTAGTATATCTCCATCATGTGGAACCATTCTACTAGGGTGATTTGAGTGGGGGCTATGTCGTAGAAGTGAGAGATCTTGGCGAAAAATGGATGAATTGGAAGTCACACTCCCTTCTCGGTAACAAGCGTGTAGAACGTCGTGAACCCAGGTGGAGGTTAGTGTGCCCGTTCGGAGGGTCGGGTAGATTGAATCTTGACCTTGATTCCTGAAATCGACGGTGAGGCCAGCTTTTTCAAGAGCTCCTCACTCACCTTCGGAGCAATTTTAGAGGCCCGGAACATCTCCCCCGTCGACTGGATATCTCGGGCATGAACCTTCTGCTTCTTCAACGGATTACCCATCACTGCCGTACTCGGACATTTGCTAATCGTTGCTCCACCAATCGAGCGGGGGATGATAGCCGCCAGATGCCTATCCTTATTTTTCCCCGAGACCTTTGCCACCGGAGCAATAATAATGGGAAAGTCGGAGTCGGAGCCACTGGACTGCTCCGAGTCAGTGAAGGTCTCATCTGCAGTATCGCCGTAACTCATTCCCTCTTGTCTGGCAGCCGAGTCTTCATTAGCACTCATTTTTACAAAAAATCCAAACTACACCTAAAACTCGTCGGAAACCTGAATCCCACCGAAAACTCAGAAACCCAACATTCACCAAAGATTTACCAGAAATCCAACGGTCACCAAAGGTTTACTAGAAATCTAAAAACTCGCCCAAGAAATCTATCAAAATCCTAGTAAATCCCAAATACCTACGACGCGTAAAAATTAAAAAGGGAGAGAGAGAGACGAGAAAAATAACCTAAAAACTGACATCTTAAATAGATTCTGAGATGACGATTCGTAGTGAAATCTTCAAATGGATTTAGGCGTGGGAAAAGCACAGGCAGTTGGCAAGAATCACAGGATGATATTTTTTATAAGAGTCTAGGTGTGATTAGGGTTTATTGGAAAAGATTTTTCTTTAAAACGAGACTTTCTGGAATTCTTAAGAAAGAAAATGGAAGATGAGGGAATTACTTTCCTTGATATTTGAAATAGGGGGAAATGAATCAATATAATCCAGGCCACATGTTTTAATTGGACGGTAGATCTTGACCCAGGTAACGAGAAAATCAATCCTGCCTTTAGGTCTGGAGCTCCACAAGGTCTGCTCTTACGACCTCAGAAGCTCCCCCAAGACCTGCCTTCAGGTCTAAAGCTCCATGAGGTCTACTCTCACGACCTCAAAAGCTTCCTCAGGACCTGTCTTCAGGTCTGGAGCTCCACGAGGTCTACTCTCACAACCTCAGAAGCTCCCCCAAGACCTGTCTTCAGGTCTGGAGCTCCACAAGGTCAGCTTTCGTGGCCTCGGTAAGATCTCTCCAAAATTCACTTATGAGTATGCCTCCAAAGCTATTAAAGAATCAGTATCTAAGCCTAGGGCATGAACCAAGATAACGACTGGTGAACACCAACATTCATTACCCGATCCTTGAAACATAAGAATCAAGTAATGAGGAGCTAACTGTAGAGGCCTGATTTCTATAAAGGCCTAAAGCCCAGGGCCATATTCATCCGAGGTCGAGAGGTCGAAGGCTCGATAGCCGAAGTCAAGGGGTCGAAGTCCTAAAGAAGAAATCAAAGTCAACCAAAATTCAAAACAGGTGACTAGGTCAAAGCCCATTGCGGATAAGGGGAAGACTCATTCAAAAACCCTAAAAGGGATAATAGATATCCCTAAAATATTGGAAATGGGTTGAGGGCTCTCTCTATATATATCATTAAACAAAGCCCCGAAGGAGGACGGAAAAAAAGGAGAAGAACACTCTGAAACTGCATCACATAACGAAATTCAACTCAACAACATTATTCTATTTTATCGTTTTCTTCAATCCGTCCATTTTTCTATTTTAGATTCTGTGACTTGAGCGTCGAAGTCCGTTCGATCGTCAACCTCCCGACAGTCCTTCGGTTTCACGTGTTTCTTTTTATCTTATAGGACGCTGGAGCCCGAATCTAATGTGCGATTAATTGTAGAATTTTGACCTCTACATTAGTCGTTTAAATCCAATACCTAAAATAATATAACCTCCAAATTAGAGCCCCTACACTTCGTCTCCTTTTTAATTAGATGAACTTCTTTACTCATTCATGTATTATCACGCAGGCACTTTGTCTTATTAATAATTAACTTGATAAAGAAAAAGAACCAAACTCTAAAACATTTGCATTGAGTTTTATTAGTATTTACGGCCTTGTTATCAATCGCACATAGTTTTTACATAATTAACATGATGAAGAAGAAGAATCGAACTCTAAAACATGTACATTGAGTTTTATTGCTATTCAAGGCATTGTTATCAACCGCACATAGTTTTTACATGTGTTTAGCAGACATTACATTGAACTCAATTCATCATTATTATCATCATAAAAGGAAAGAAAGGTTTGACAATGAGGCTGCTTGGCTCAAGGCGACTGAACTTATGAAGTTTTGTAGTGTATTTGTTGGCGGATAATAATTAATTCACAATGAACTACTAACTGATGATTAATTTGGTTTTCGATGAGGTGACGATTTTGCGATGGGCATGATGTGTTAATTTGCTGACAATTTCTCTTGTCGAGAGTTCATGGTATTGCTTCAATTACCACCTTTCAATTTTATTGTGGTGATCTTTTTATTTATATCCACTTCATTCTATCTACTGCTCTAGATCAAATATGATGTTCCTGATGATTTTTTGGGCAAATATATAAAATTTCTGCAGAAGAGACGCACATGGCTATGATCAATTTACATCTCATTCTTTTTCTTTTTTAGTTGTAAAAAAGGGATGGGGGCTATATATGTTGATAAGGTTTAAAGTATGTGAGCTTTATAGTTTATATTTTTAAAAATAGTGGGAGCTATAAAGAAGAAATTGAGGGTTGTATTTAGAATTTTTCCAAAAATTGCACTTTAAATTCTACATTTTGACTTTATAAAAAAAGAGAATTTCTATTTGCAACATAAAAATTATTCTTCACACCACTGTTACTCAATGCACCACTCTTTTTACTTTTTCCACCACACACATTTATATTAATACCCTTTTAACTAAAAATATTTATTTTATTAAAAAAAACATATGTTCGAACCTATAAGTTAGAACATAATCAATTGGTTCTAACTTCAAAATTAGAACGTAATCACTATGTTCTAACTTCAGAGTTAGAACAACACTTGGAACAAATTTCAGGCATATCAGATCGAACTCTGAAGTTAGAATATAATCATTTTGTTCTAACTTTGAAGTTAGAACAACACTTAGAACAAACTTCTCAGATCCAACAACACTAAGTGAGAATTTGTATATAACATGCTGACTCACAAGACAATATGAAACCTTGCAATAATAATTCTCATACACCACAGAGTTATTACAAGAATTACAAAGAAACATTACAATATTAATTCTGATACATTACAAAGTTATTACAAAAATTCTGATCAACGGCGAGTGATAGTTTCTTCCCAAGAGATACTACATTTAGGA
The DNA here is from genome assembly GCA_026008535.1 of Perilla frutescens. Lineage (NCBI taxonomy): Eukaryota > Viridiplantae > Streptophyta > Magnoliopsida > Lamiales > Lamiaceae > Perilla > Perilla frutescens. The sequence continues at coordinate 40,757,202 of BRKX01000019.1, forward strand.
TTGACCAGCATGCTCCACATATTTATTCCTACTGCGCACATTATAAATTGTCTTCGACCTCGTCTCCCTTGAGATGATTTTGGAATTCTTTTTCCCTTTTTCCAAAACTTCATCATCCTCCAAATTTTGTTTCATGTAATCACGTTCTGTTGGAGGTTTCTTCTAGTTAACCACACGGGGATATCCACTTCGTTCATATGTCAACACCAAATGAGGAATTCTAGTATCACTTTCAGCTTTTGAACGTCACACAATAATAATAATAAAAATAATAATAAAAATAATAATAATAATAATAATAATAATAATAATAATAATAATAATAATAATAATAATAATAATAATACCAATTGGAATAGCTCTCTCACGAACTCAGTTGATCAAACTCTCGCGGTAATCAAACAATTCATAGTATGGAATATGTCCGTATAATCATAAATCAACTCTTGATCGAGTGAGCCAACAACACAACTCCCAGTTTAATCATATTCCAAAAAATACTAAAAATGGTTACTACACAAAAAAAAACATAACACTGGTTCGAGAAGAGAAGTTAGAACAATCTATATATGTTTGAATTTTGAAGTTAGAACAATGTCGTATTGTTCGAACAACAAAGTTAGAACAACCTGACTTTGTTCGACGTTTGTTATTAGAACACGTAAAAGTGTGTTCTAACTATATTTGTAGAACAAAATGCGACAGCCTCTCCAAGTTTTAATTGGTACAAATTCACGAAAAATACTTACATTGTTTGATTCATCTTGATTTTAATTCCACATTGCTGCTTGCCACCTAAATGGCCCAAGTTTAACCTAGTTTTTGTGAGCTCAATTTTATAGTTGTATGATAAGTTTAACCTAGTTCTTGTGCGTTTGTTCTTTCACTTCCCTTTTCATTTTGATTTTCTAATTTTTGTTTATTTTCATTTTTTTTATTTTATTTTGTGGTGTATTGAGTAATTTAAGTGGTACAACAAAGTAATTAAAGGGTATTTAAGTCACTTCGTAATTTTTTTTTTTATTTTTTTCTTTTGTAGTGCATAGAGCAATTTTAATAGTGCATTCAGTCGCTCCCTAAAAAAAAATCCAAAACAAATTTATTTACAAAACAAAATTTAATTTTACAAACATTTTGCAAATCCACTCCAATCTCATTTTTGGGCGCCGGAGAAATGTGGTGGCACCAGAGATGCATAAGTAGATATTTCAGCAGTAACAAAATCAATGACGTGAAAAAAACTATTTACATGTCGGACCTAAGCGGTCTTCTTTCTTTTTTCTTCTCCTCTAATGACCAATCATGGCAGCCTCCAATTGATGTGCTTCGTTGAATCAGATGGATCGGAGCAACCACCGATCATGTCCTTATCATCTCCTTGAACCTTCAGTTCGTAAACCGACCTTCGTATCCCCTAGATTTCGACTATGTATAAAATTAATAAGTGACAATAGGGCAAAGTAGCCACTTAGAAAAATAAAAAACTGTTTTTAGCCACTTATTTTAAAATATTATTATTTTGTCCAACTTTACCATAATACCCTTGGGCGCGCCCGTCCCCCGCGCGCGGGTGCGCGCGTGCAGGTGCTGGGCTACCACTCGTCCCCCGCGCGGCCCCTACGTGCCCGTCCCCCGCGCGCGCCCCCGTCCCCTGCCCACAGCGCTCGTCCCCCGCGCGCGCCCCCCGTCCCTCGTGCGCGCGCGCCCGTCCCCCCGCGCGTCCCCTGTGCGCACGTCCCCCGCGCGCGCCTCCGTCCCCGCCCCAGGTGCCCGTCCCCCGCACACGCCCCCCGTCCCCCCGCGCGCGCCCCCTTCCCCCCAGGTGCCCGTCCCCTGTGCGCGCGCACGTCCCCCGCGCGCGCCCGTCCTGCCCCAGGTGCCAGTCCCCCGTGCGCGCCCCCCGACCCCTGCGCGCACGCGCAGCCCCTGTGCGCCCGTCCCCCGCGCGCGCGCCCGTCCCCCGCCCCAGGTGCCCGGGCCCCGTGCGCGCCCCCCGTCCCCTGGGCGCGTCCCCCGCGCGCGCGCAGCCCCTGTGCGCCCGTCCCCCGTGCGCGCGCCCGTCCCCGCCCCAGGTGCCCGTCCCCCGCGCACGCCCCTGTGCGCGCTTGCGCGCTGAGCCCAGCGCGCATGTGTATGTGCGGGGGTATTTTTGTCCAAAGTGGCTAAAATAATAATGTTTAAACTTTAGTGGCTAAAAAAAGTTTTTTTTTTTTTTCTAAGTGGCTAAAAAAAAGTTGCCCCAAATTAATAATTTCATATAATTTTATTATTTTGCATAGATCATTTTAATGATATTGCACGTGCATTGCACATATGATATACCAGTTCATTTAAAAAGTGTAAATAATGCAGAGTATTGATACAAAATATTGTTAAATCAGATAAATTCTTCAAACATTTTGTTAAGTAGAGTATTTTTTCAATGCATCTTAAGAAATGTAGGTACGTATTTAAATTTTGAACTTTCAATGAGTATTGTTCAAATTTTAAAGTTTTATTTATAGAAACTAAAGTCATTGCATTTTCGTCCACATCAATAAAATATTGTTCAAATTTTAAAGTTTTATTTGTAGAAACTAAAGTCATTGCATTTTCGTCCACATCAATAAAATAAACGTTGTATCCAAATTTTAAATAGGAATTTTAATTTCTAGCCACACATGCTCAAATCTATATGGTAAATACATTATATATTTACATGACACGCACACACTCTATCAACCTCTTCTCAAATCAATTTTCAAATCACTTTTCAGACGTCGCAACCTTCTCTCTCACAGAAACGACGTAGCAGCGGCAGCCATGAGCGGAGTGGAAGTCGTGGCGAGCTGGTTCACGCCGGCAGTTCTCTTCTGCGTTCTAAACCTCATGATCGGCACCATTTTCTACAGATCAACCCTAAAACCGCCGCGCACTCTCCTCCAAAACAAGGACGATCAACTGCCGCCGCCGCAACTCGTCCGAGTTCCCTCATTTTTCGAACGGGTCAAGTCCTTCAATCTATCCAGGCACCAGGAAGAGCTCCACCATCACGAGACTGAAGAGCCCCAGCACGTGACGAGAAGCAAGTCCGATGCGGTCGCGAAGGCGGCGCCGGCAGCGAGAGTACTGCAGAAGTCGGCCAGCGTGAGGGTGTCGACGGAGAAGGAGGAGGAGGATGAGGAGCGGCGGAGGCCGGCGACGGTTAGGGAGAGGACGGCGGCGGAAGATGAGGCAGAAGATGAGAAAGCTGATGATTTCATCAACAGATTCAGGCAGCAGCTCAAGTTGCAGAGGTTGGACTCCCTTTTGAGGCAGAGGGGCTCCGGGAGGTGAGATCCTACTTGATTTCACAAATATGCCCTTGGAAAACTTTATTAATTTCTCATTCAAGGAGGGCATTAATGTCCCAAACGTTCAAACTTGGATTTTCAGTAGCTACTCTAGCTTCATTTTTCGTGTTAAATGTGTATTATGGAATGATGTTGTGTATGTATTAAATTTGGTGAAGTATTGGGAAAAATGTGATGAATGCTAGTGCTAGTTGTTCAACAAATATTGATTATCGTGTAAATGCATGGTGTAGCGATGTCTACTCTAGAATAATAGAGAATTAGTTACTCATAATTAAGCAAGTAACTAGAAGCAATCCAAAAGAACACATAATTAAAACTTGGATTTTCAGTAGCTACTCTAGCTTCATTTTTCGTGTTAAATGTGTATTATGGAATGATGTTGTGTATGTATTAAATTTGGTGAAGTATTGGGAAAAATGTGATGAATGCTAGTGCTAGTTGTTCAACAAATATTGATTATCGTGTAAATGCATGGTGTAGCGATGTCTACTCTAGAATAATAGAGAATTAGTTACTCATAATTAAGCAAGTAACTAGAAGCAATCCAAAAGAACACATAATTAAAACTTGGATTTTCAGTAGCTACTCTAGCTTCATTTTTCGTGTTAAATGTGTATTATGGAATGATGTTGTGTATGTATTAAATTTGGTGAAGTATTGGGAAAAATGTGATGAATGCTAGTGCTAGTTGTTCAACAAATATTGATTATCGTGTAAATGCATGGTGTAGCGATGTCTACTCTAGAATAATAGAGAATTAGTTACTCATAATTAAGCAAGTAACTAGAAGCAATCCAAAAGAACACATAATTAAAACAAGAACACTATAAACTCCGAAGGAGAATCTTGAAGTTACTAAAAGCAATCCAAAAGAACACATAATTAAAACAAGAACACCATAAACTCCGAAGGAGAAATGGAGAATCTTGATTGTGATCTTCAACTTTGATTATCTTGCTCTTCAATCTCTGTCTTTTGGGGTGACTTATGGTGCATGTTGCAAAATGGTATGAGGTGTTATGTTTTTTATCCCTAAATTTCGTGCTTGAGGAGGTATGTATGTAGCATAGAAAGTAGCATAGTCGAGCAAGGAAAGAAAACATTTATTTTATTATCTCTAGTAAAATTTAGCGTGAAATTTGGTGGTTGTGTTGATTTTTACTATGAATGGTGTAATTTATCATGAAATTAATGATTTTTTTGGAGAATGATTGATAGTAGTTGACTTAAGAGTTTTTTGGATTTAGTCATTTGGCTATATTTTTTTATCTGTCCAAAAAGACTACATTACATCCAAATTTAAAGTCATTTTTTATTTTTGTTTGGAAGCATACATTCAAGTGATGGAGAAATAGACAATTTTGTTAGCCTATGGTTGATTATTGCATAATTTATATTTGAGTGCCCTACACTTGAGTTATTGGAGTGAATTCTTTTTATTTATCCAAAAAATTAATTGATGTGTTGTTAGTTTTATCGGTCTGATATAATTGCGTTCAGTTTGATGCAAGTGGAGGAAACCCGAGACAAGTGTTGTGATCATTACTTCATATATCTTCTTTATTCTTATTTGTTCGTTGATCGGGCGCGATGCTCCGATTTTCACGTTTTGAAAATGCAACTGAAATGATCTTCTAAGGCCCTAAACTATTTATAGTTTTTCAAAATTTAGGGCCAGTATAATTTTATGAGATATTTTTATCCGCTAAAACACTTTTGACATCCGACTAAATATTTTAAAGAACATCTTTTAATGTCAGGGATTTGTTTGAACTCGAACACAAAATTTTAAAATAACAGTGAACTCATTGAAACATTTACAAGTAAACTAACTTATAAATTAAAATCCTTCAATGACTTTAGCATGCAAATGAGATTTAAGAGAAACTCCAAGGCTGGACTAAAAGACCAATTTATGATAGGAATTCACTTCAATACTATCTCAAATCTTGCCTCAAATTAGTGCAACATCAAATCTTGCCTTAAATTTGGAGCATAATTTGGTGTTGCACCAAATTGGTGCTGATGGATTCCACAACATTTAATGAATTATTTTGTTATTTAAAATCATTATTAAATAAATTATCTAATAAATTTAATTTAATTTATAAATTATATATTCACTTAATTTAAATTATAAATCATTTAAATAAATAAGCATATAATCTATACTATATATAAAAACAGAAAAAATCCAATTGAAATTGATTTCTCAGATTAATTAATGGCAATTTTGTAATAAAATATTAATTTTGAGGTCAATGCATTTCACTGTAATATTCATTTAATTTATTATTATTATTATTATTATTTTTTGAAAATCAATTGCTGAAATTGGGGAACGTGTGCTGATGACTATATAAATATTTGGAATTTATATAATATATATATATATATATATATATTTGGAGAACGTGTGTTTCAATGTTGGTTTGTTGGAGAACGTGTGTTTCACATATTTAATTTAATTACAGAAAATTACACAATATCTATACTAAGCGAAAGTAATTAACATCTAAAAAAAAACAATGAATAAAATAAATAAAGAAAAACAGAAAATAAGCTCACTAACTATAATTGTTAATCCACTTCTCACTAATTGTAAAACTGAAATATAAATGAAAACATAAAGATGTTTCCTAAATCATAATTCAGAAACTCACGCAGCCTCCATATTTTCATTTCCTCTGAAGGCATCAAAACACTTTCAAACTTTTCAATCTGTTGTCACAAAGTTTGAAGATAAATGGCTCCGATTTTTGGAACTGTGCAGATGCTAAAACCCGGAAGAAGTACATTCGGTATAGAACTAAGGTTGATACGATGGTACGAAAATACAAATGCATTTAGTCTGGAATGCATCTTCCATGACCGAGAGGTACATTCATATCATAATATTGTCGATTTTTTTTGTTTATGATTTCTGAAATAAAAACTTATACGAGTTATTTTTTTCATAGGGTCGACGAATCCATGTGACAATTCCGAAGGCAAATATCGAAAAGTTTAAAAATCGGATGATTGAAGGCCATGTTTATGCTATAATCGATTTTGTTATTGGAATAAATGTCATGAAGTACAAAACAACTGGGAGTCTTTACAAGATTATTGCATTTAAGCAAACACGAATATTTGAGGTTTATCATGATGAATTTCCACATCATTTGTATGAGATGAGGACTTTGACTGATATTGCAAATATGGAGAACATGGGAGATGCAGCGTTGTTTGGTAAGACATTTCAATATAGTCGATAAAAAATTTTGTAACATGTATCAATGAGATTTAAAATATTTTTTTTGTTCTTCGGCAGATGTAATGAGAACAATAGTGTCTCACTATAGACCTTTTACAAGAGAGATAAATGGGAAGCCTACCAAATTGATGGATTTGGTGTTGGAAGATGTGGAGTAAGAGTTTTAAACACTATATATTTTTTTCGTTTATTTTTTAATTATTCTCTAATTATTTTTGAATTTTTATAGTGGAAATACAATTACAGCAACACTTTGGGAAAACTATGCAGAAGATATGATACAATTTTTGGAGACTTACCCTGAAGCGCCAGTTTCTGTTATTCTACAGTTTTGCAGACCAAATGTATACAGAGGTAAAATTTTATTTATTTTAATGTAATGTTTACTTATTTATTCTGCAGTTTTGTAGATCAGTTAATGTAAAGTTTCTGACTACTTATATATTACAATAGGTGATGCACGGGTTTCATCTTTGTTTAACATTATAAAGATTGTACTGGATCAGAAAGTTTCAGAGATTGCAGATTTCAATTATAGGTAAAATAACATAAAAAATTTCAATTTGAGGTAAATAAATTTGCTTTAATGCACAGCTGAAAATGTTTAAAATATTGCAGATGTTTTATTTTGTTAGAATGTTTCAGAGATAGCATTCAAAACATGTTAGATTATGGGATTTGTTGTTATTTGATTTGTGTATAATTATGTATATGTATTGAAGATACATTTTTCCACAAAATATTGCAGATGTTTTTTTTTTATTAGAATGTTTCAGACACAATTTTTTTTTCTGCTTTTATACTTGTGTTTCAGAGATAGATTTTTTTTTATATATATAGTAAAGATTTGTTTATAATTATGTATTGTACATTCATTAATATTAATTTATAAAATATTTATTGGAGGTATATGGCCACTGGGAAAGTTAGATCAACAACTATCTCCACTCTTACATCATCATCGTCAAGGACTATACATGAGGAAATTAGAGATGGTGATTTTGAAATGAAGACCATATCTCAAATAATGACAGATGGAAATGTATTTTAAATATTTTTTCATTTCATTATAAATAGTTTTATATTAAATACATATTCACAAATAAAAATTTCTTTAACATAGATTGACAATTTCTGGATATATGCAACCATTCTGCGCGTAGAGACTATTGGAGACTGGTCGTATTTGGCTTGCAAAAGGTGCCAAAAGAAGATTAAAACAAGTGGGACTCAATTTTTCTGTGAAAAATGTCAGTCTTTTGATATTACAGGAAAACTGAGGTAAATTAAATTTATATTAAATTTCATATTTTTAAAATGTGTTCTAATTCTCATAAGTTTAAATTTATAGGTATAAGCTCACTGTGAGGGTTGTAGATGAGAGTGGAACCACCACATTCTTAATGTGGGACAAGGAAAGCATAGCACTAATTGGAAAAACAGCTACAGAATTAAGTGTGGTAAAATTAAAAAATTTAAATTCCTAAAATGATTATTTTAAGTAGATGGTGATGAAATTTTTTTATAGGGTCGAAGCACTGAAGGAATTCCACCAGGGCTCGACAAGTTGGCTAACAAAAAAGCACTGTTTAATGTTAGTGTTCAAGACGGACAGACAAGAAACTACAATGGATCTTACAGTGTAGCAAGGATTTATACAGACAGAGAAATCATAAAAAAATGTGTGGTGAAGATTTGCCATTTGAGGTATAAAATAAACACACAAAATTTAATTTTTTAATAAATGCTTTTATGTCTTTACTGAAAATAGTTTTTATGTGCAGGAGGAAGAATCCATTTCAATAAATTGATCAGAAATTAATGAAGAGATGGTAATTTATTTTGAAAAATGTACATTTTTTAAGAGAAAATTAAAATTATAAAATAATAATTATTTTAAATACAGATTGGTTCATCAAGTTTCAAATCAGCTGTTCAATCAAAGAGTCGTGTTGTTATGAAGAAAATAATTAAGCAAATCATGGAAGATGGGGAGGTAAACTATAATATTATTATATTTTTTATTCAATTAAAATAAAAAGTATAATGTTCCATTTATTAACATATTGTTTATGAAATTCAGAGTGGGGAGTTTATGGTATTTGCCACCATTAATGACATTGAAGACATTATTGGCATGTCTTATCTTGCGTGCAAAATATGCCACAAGGAGCTAGATCCATATATTGAATTGAATTTTTTTTGTGAAAAATGTCAATCATTTGACATTTGCGGCATAACAAGGTTCTTTATTATCATATATTTTGTCAATTTAATTTAATGAAAAAACTTTACAGATTTATGTATTTTTTTTTTAAAATACAGATACAAATTGAATATGGAAGTGAGTGATTCTACTGCAGTAACAACATTTCACATGTCGGATATCCATTGCATGGAATTGCTTGGACAGAAATTACCACAGATATTTTTGTGCATATTTTAAAAACTACTAAATATTTTTACATAAAATAATTTTATGTGTTTTATAGGATGAGGCACTTTAAGTACTACCAGCTGATATTGAACACATAGCAAACAAAAAAGGTGTCTTTACTATTATTGTCCTGCCTGGGCAGGTCAATAATTATAAAGGACCATATGGTGTTGTTAAGGTTGCGAGTGAGGACATAGTACAAAGTGAAGGTTCTGAAAATAGGTGGATGTTTTACTACTAAAAAATATATTAGTGTAATGTTAAATAATTACTTACAATTGTATGCATTATGTAGGGAACATCATCAAAGTCAAACAAAGGAAAAGAGAAGGTTCATGAGTCTGCGGATAACGTATGTTAATTTTCACATAAGATTGTATTTTATATGTTTGTACTATTTTTTATACAGAACATTATTTTTATTTATTAATTTTTTTTTATGATTTCAGGATAATTCAATAAGTGATGCATTACTGACACCAAGAAAGAGGAACGACATCACAAGTAATGGAGTTGTACTTATGGATGATGATGATGTAAAGAGAAAACTCATTGATGAGTTTTTAGCAACTACTCAAAAGAGGACTAAGAGATTGCAGAAGAAAGAGAAACAATGAACTTAATTAAAAAGCTGGCAGAAGTTTTACAATGAGAACAATTGGAGTGGATTTTTTAATTTTATTTTTCTGCTTTATTTACAAAGCCAATTATATTCATTTTGTGATGTTAGTTTTAGGACTTTGTTTATGTTTTAGATTTTCAGACATTTTGCTATGTTTAGATAATTTATTCATGTTTCCCTTTATGTTCAGTTATTCGATTTGTAGATAGTTTATTTAATGTTAAAGATAAAACATAAATTATAGACAATTTGAATTCTGTAAATCATAGTTTTAGAATATTAATTGACAAAATAATTTACTGAAATTTAAGTTTCACCTCTTAATGCAGCTTGACTACAGTAATAAAAAAAACATACCATCCAGTACATGAAAAATATGGCACTTTATAATTTTTTTTTAAAAAAATTGCAAATAAATATTGTCACGATTTAAATATAAATTCAGAACATAAATATGTAATTCTGCAATAAACAAGATATCAGACACCATTCATGTAATGTTTAAAGATCATCTCAAAACAATTAAATATTAAGTCGAGAAATGCGATAGATCTAAATCACAGATTATTAACCCTTCAAGAACCCATTACGAGTAAGTGGATTTCTCAGTTCACAATCACCCGTTTGTACGGGGGCGCAGGGGGTCACACAAAGTCTAGGGTTCTATCAGGTTAAACACAGTGATTCAGACCAAAACCTCTATTCAAGAGATTTCGCAGAGATCGTTCTGAAACAGAACGATCACATATCACACTGATCTAGGATACGAAAGGACATAGCATAGCATATACGCATTCAAGCATACATAAAAAAATATTCAAGCATACATATAACAGATTAGTACTTATAAAATTGAAGCATATATATAAATTATGTAACATTGAACCATATAGAAAACTATCAGGAACATTAAATTAAATTAAACAACATTAACAGGAACAGTAAATTGAAAACAAATTACAGGAAAAGTAATTTAAGTTAAATAATATTAACATATTTTTTAATAAAGTTAACAAATGTGTAGCACATATAAACACACATATATATACACATTTTTATATAGATAAGTATATATATATGTGTGTGTATATATATATTTTTAATACAACACATATATACACATATATATACATATCCAATACATAAATATGCAGATGTGAAGATATAAATAAAAACACATTATTATCATAACATACAATTTCATAATTTTCATTGCACATTTATATACACATAATAAACAACAAATACATTTATATAACAATTTTAAATACAACAATATATAATTACAGCAATATATAATTAATATATTGTATTAAATACAACAAAAGTAAAAGAAATATATATATATATATATATAAGAAAAAGTTCAATAAAATAATTAAGTAATCCGTACTACATAAAAATACAATGCAGATTTTTTTAAAAATATTTATAAAATTAATAATGCCATTTTTTATTTAAAGAAAATTAAATTATACCATAAAGATTAAATAATACAGCTACGTTTTATCATAAAAAAATAATATTAAGAAGGAATAGATCAAATATGCAAAAAAAAACGTATTACTGGACAGCTTAAAAAATAAATTATCAAAAAATATGCATAAAATAAAATAAATTATCTAAAAATATGCATAAAATATATAATAAAATAAAGCAGAAATAATTTTTTTTAAAAAGAAAGAAAGTTAGTGGGTAGTGTAAGAAGATGAAAAACCGCCATCCATATTCAAAGAAATTTAAATATTTAAATTTCAGATGAAGACACATTTTAACCAAAAACGAAAATGAAAAACACAGGGATGCAATATACAATTTCAAATGGCACATATGGACAAAAAAAAGGAGATTGATGTCACACTCATGTCCAGGTATGTTTAAATCATAATTTAGTTTTAATCAGATGATAAAAAAAATTTATATTTGAAAAATTTTGAATGTCAAGAAACAGAAATGTGAACATACATTCATGGTTTATTAAAACAGTGATGCAAGAACATATACCTTAAGTTTCCGATGTGTATGTTTATTGCAGATATGGATTAATGCAGATACTATGTTCCCCATGTGTGTGTTTATATGGATACCTACATAAAAATTTGAAAGAGTTAGTTTCAAGTCTGCATACAGAGATTAGTGTATGTGTGTCTTAATCAGTATTATAGCTATAGATTAGCATTTAGAGACTTATCTTTTTTGGGTCATTGCTCAGTTTGTTGGACTAAGTAGATGAATGTGTACACGAAAATTTGAGGGGAGAATCTGCAAAAAAAAAAGAAATAAAAATTAGTAACATATACTAAACTGATTGAACAGAGTATTCAAAATTTGTGAAAATTGTGAAAACATATACTAAAATAATGGACCAGAGACTCATCTTTTTGATTTCCTCGGCAAAATTGTGCAACTGGGGACATAAATTTGTTTATGAAAAAGTGAGGAAATAACCTCCAAAACAACATACCAGAAAATCAGAAAGAAGTAGTAAAAGTATAGAACAGACTATTACGTTTTAAAAAAATTTCAGTGTAAAACAGATACACTGCAAATCTGCTTGCATGTGATGTCTTACAATTCAAATATGCTTCAGATCTACTTCGAGGTGTGTGTATGTGTTAGTGAATGTTATATATATATATATATATATATAAATAAAACAACTTACTCATCTTTCTTGGAGTGATGCCGTCATTTGGAAAATTTTACGGAGTCAGAAATGAGCTAAGCGTTGAGGTAGGTCTTCAAAACACTGTAAAATTACACTATATACACAAAAAAAGAGTAAGAAACAGTATGAAATATATACTTTTTAGATCTGTTCAGATCTAAGTTTTTTCTTTGGAAATATGTGTATACGTGTGTTATGCAGTGAAATAGACAGAAAAAAAAAGAAACTTGTCTTTTTTTTTCCTGGCGGATATGAAACCCTAACTCGAAGAGTTTTAGCCGCTTCTCACTGAGACTGAAATATTTATAGATCTACAAACACCAAGTCGGATATTTGCAGGAAAATAAAGATTCAACCTCTGAAGCCAAAAATTTGATATCGATACCAACAGAGAAGTCAAAATAGTTTCAGTGAAGAGGGAAAGATATTTTGCAGAAACTAGGACTGCCGGAAAATATATATTCACAAAATTGCAATGAAAAATTTAGAGATGTACAAAACTCTAACTCGAATATTACAAAGAACATACAGATTCAACTTTAGAAAAAAAAATTGATATCTACACATACAGAGAAGGGGAAATAGATTCAGTAGAGGGAAAATAATTTTCTGTACAAATTAGGCTTGCCGAAAAACATATATTCAGAGAACGGCAAAAAGAAAATCGGATCTTTTTTTTCAGACATAGATGAGAGGGTTTTGGAAGAGAGAGAGAGGAGGTAGGCGGCGGAAATTTTGCAAGAGAGTGAAATGAGCTGAAGCCGACTTCTGAGGGTATATATATGTAGGGTTGAGTTAATTAGGGTAATTAATTATTAACAATAATAATAATACTAATTCTAATATACATATAATAATTAGAGAAATGTGATATTTGAGTGGAACAAAAATAACCCGGCCCAATAAAAATTATTATATGTATGGATCATGGCCTAATGATAAATGATGATCTATTTAAAATATCTATAGTATATATAAGCCCAAATATGAATTTACATAATTAAATTTAAATTATTTTACATAATTTCGATAACAGTTTATATTTTTTAATTATTTACGTAAAAAATTAAGGAATTTAATTAATATATAATAAATATATTATATAAAATCTTTTGATGCTTTTACATATTTAATTAAATATAACATAATTTGGGGAATACTTTACTATATATTTAAATATTTTAAAATATGTAATATTATTTATTTAAATCTAAGATTATTTAGGTAATATTTACAAATTAGAAGATTACGTAATATAATTAAATAGTTTATATTTTAAGATAATTAAATATTATTCAATTTTTATAAATAAGATACTATTTAAGTATTTAGTTAATGATTATATAATGAGTATGCAAATATATAATTAACCATTTATTCTACATAATTATTTATATTTAATTAGTTAATATAATTATGTATATTTAATCCGGATATTATCTAAATAATATTGTTAATTATTATTTGATATAGATAATTGTGTATATTTAATCAACAATATTAGTTAAATAATTTTTTTATGCTTAAACTATGAGGTTAATTTTTTTATGTAAATTTTTAACTGATTATTTAATTTAGGTAAATATTTATTTTATGCTTAAATTATGTCCTTAATTTAATTTTTCATTACAGCTTATTCAATAACGGATGAGCTACATGATACAAGATTAATTGACATACATGTTGAAGAGATTTCTAATATAGGTATTCTTTTTATTTTATTACATTTTTAAATAACTTAATTGTACTTAGTCAATTCACAATTTATGTAACTTTGTAAGCAAATATTTTATATATTTTCCCCAAATTTATATTATTACTTTATTTATTCATATTAGCATAGATATGTAAAATCATGCTTAAATTATTCAAATACAGGTGAGGGCACAAGTAAACCCGATCAGATTGTTGATTTAACAATTAATGAAGCAATGGAGGATGCTCAATTAATTGATATACACGTTACACAAACGTCTGATATAGGTACTAAATGTAATATATATTAATTAAACAGTAAATATAAAATTATATTAATAATTAAAATAATGTAATTTTTTTTTTGCCAATTAGGTAAACAATATGATCATAATTTGCAGCAACATTGTACTGGTAAGTTATTAATTCTTTGCAATTATTAATATTATTTTAATTTAATTATACTTAATGTTTAATTTTTCTTTTTTCAAAATATTTATAGCAACACATAGAAAAACTATTGGGAATTCTACTTTTATTGCTAGACTTAGAATATTTTTTTTTACCAAAAATTTAAAAAATATATTTCATTGCAAATACAGGTGAAAGCAGAAGTAAATCCGATCAAATTGTTGATTTAACAATTAATGAAGCACTGGAGGATGTCCAATTAATTGATATACACGTTACACAAATCTCTGATATAGGTACTAAATTTAAAATATATATATTAAGTAAACATTAAATATAAAATTATAATAATAATTAAAAGAATCTAATGTTTTTTTTTTTCCCATTAGGTAAACAATATGATTGTAATTCGCAGCAACATTGTACTGGTAAGTTATTAATTATTTGCAATTATTAATATTATTTTTATTTAATTAAAATTATTATTTTATTTTAATATTTAAAAAATATTTACAGCAAGACATACTAAAACTTCTTGGGAATCCCACTTTTATTGTTACATTTAGAATATTTTTTTTTAAACCAAAAACATATAAAATATATTTTGTTTCTAATATATGCTTTTATAACTATTTCCATTATCATTTTTAAACATAGTAAATATTTTATTCAAATACAGGTGAAGACACAAGTAAATCTGAACAGATTGTTGATTTAACGATTAATGAAGCACTGAAGGATGTTCAATTAATTGATATACACGTTACACAAATCTCTGATATAGGTACTCAATTTAAAATATATATATTAAGTAAACATTAAATATAAAATTATACTAATTATTAAAAGAATCTCATGATTTTTTTTGCTCTATTAGGTAATGAAGATGATCGTAATTCGCAGCATCATTCTATTGGTAATTTATTATTTCTTTGCACTTTTAATTATTACCATACTTTTTTATATTAGTTTAAATACTTCAAATTATTCTTAAATTAATCAAATACAGGTGAATGAACAAATAAAAGTGAACAGATTGTTGATTTAACAATTAATGAATCACTAGAAGATGATCAATTAATTGATATACATGTTACGCAAATGTTTTATACAGGTAATAAATGCAGTTTATGTTAAATAAAATTATAGATTAAATTATAATAATGATTGTATGAATCTGATGTTAATATTTTTTTATGCGTAATAGGTGAACAGTATGATCGTAATTTGCAGCAGCATGGTATTGGTAAGTTAATAATTATGTGCAATATGAATTTATTTTAAATTTTATATTTAATTATTATTTTATTTTTTTATCTTGAACGTTTTTTCAGTAATGACAAATAAAATATTGTGTAGCACACTTTTATTGGAAAATTTAGTATATATTTTTAGAATTTTACTTTTTAAATTTTTTTTCCAAATGATATATGAATTTACAAATATTATCAATATTATTATGAATAATATTAAATATTTATTTAACATTTACCATTCATAACAGTTTTAGACTACTCCGATCTTGGTGATCCAATTTTTATTTGTGAATTTTGTGGAGCACATTTTTGGTATGATGAGAGGTTGGGAAAAAATTCAAAATCACGCATTACGAAATACTCATCATGCTGTATCGGAGGAAAAATTAAATTGCCACCTATTCAAAGGCCTCCTGAAGTTTTGGAAAGTTTACTCTATCAACATGATCGTAAGAGTAAACATTTTCTTGACAATATACGTTCCTACAATAGTATGCTTGCTTTTACATCAATGGGAGGCAAGATAGATTTAAGTTTAAATATTGGTAATTCTCCACCGACATTTCGATTGAATGGTCAGAATTATCATATGATTGGAAATCTACTGTGTAGCGCCCCAGTCCCGAAAGACCGTGGAAATAGACGCCACGGGGGTTGGAATTAAGAAGCGGGAAAGAAATAGGGTAACCTGATTAACAAAATCTCAACAGAAGACTCAGAATAATCAAACATGCTGTATAATAATATATACCTATTCATAACACCAAGATCAGAGCTCTTAGTGTTTAACAAAAGGATATTACAAGTGCGGAGATTTCATTATCAACATAATACTTAACAAAAAGAGACAATGAGAAAATACATAAACAACAAAAGCCCATTTCTCAGTATCGTCACATCCACGCGCCAACCTACTAACCTGAAAAATATTTGAAAATATTTGGGCTGAGTACTAGTGCACTCAGTGGGCAAGTTTTTACAATTCAAGTTATGCAAATCATTTTGTTAAAGTAATCTATCTGTGTTCATGCAGGTAGTGAAGCTTAGGAGGTTTAAAAGTTGGAAGCAACCTAAGTTCACCAAAACATTTTATCGTGAAGCGCTTAAGAGTATAACCCGTCACTGCCCGCAACCTAAACTACATCACCAGCGCATAACGTTGAGTATGGCCATAGTATACCCAAAGAGTATAACCAATAAGTGTTTCATTTTAGTCTCACCGACAAGGAGTAGGGCAGGACAAATAATGCATGCATACTGTAGCTACTCACATTGACACAGTGCTGGTATATGAGACTCCGACAACATACAGTAGCACGTAAATATTTAACACAGATAGTCACATATGCAATTTTAACAAAGCAGATCTTAATAACTCGAAAGATACAATTTGTAAAGATATAGTATAACCCACCTGGATGATAAATTTGTAACACAGATAAGCTTTCAATCTCTGAGTTGGTTCTGCTCAGGTTTTACTAGCTCTTCTAGGCCTACAATAACCAGCCTTTGCTTAGTGTAACTAAATGACCCATATCAAAACTCAATTCCTAAGCTCTCTTTTATTTTTCTATTAAACTTTATTATCTTATTTTAACAGCTTAACCACCCTCAATACTTTACAGTTTACACTATATATTCCCAACTTAATACTAATACATAATTAATGTTCTACGAATATAAACTTAATGTTGTGATTCTCACGTAAACAACATCTATCCTGACTACTATTCATAAACGAAACATAATTATAAATAATAATTGTCGTAAATCAAATTGTTTATTGATCCTTAATTTATATTAAATTTTATTATCAATAACTATTAGTGTCACTACTGATTATTATTTCGTATGTTAACTGATTATATAATTATGTTGCTAGAAATAATTTTACTATCTACTAAGCTTGAGTAGACTTGATGATTGATAAATCACTTTTGAGATAATTACATAAATTGAATTACACCAATAGCTTAAACATATACTTTGAATTCCATAACCTTCAGATTAGTTCTAACCTAATTAATTATTAGTATTGCTGTTTTAGGTTAATATATTTTATTGGTATATAACTTTTGAATAAACATAAATTTAGTTATTGATATAGAAATTTCATGGACGATGCTTCACCTCTAATTTAATAGAAAATATAAAATTAAAGGAACTCATTTTCCAAATATAAAGTTCTATAATCTTCAAAATCAAGCATTTAAAATCAATTATCTTATATGAATTACTCATATATAGAAACTTACCTCAAACGAAATAGTTGTTGCAACAAATGATCATTATTATCAAAGTATAGGGAAATAGCTTATAAGAGTGATGGAAGATAGATGAAGGAATTCTGTTTTATTTTTACAATTAAAATCTCAATTTGATCATCTTATTTGTATTAGTCATTACTCTACTAATCTCCCCTTTTGACACCTCACCTAGGTTATATTGATTAGTCAGCTTTTATTAATTTAGTTATATAATAGGTAACTCACTCCATTTGAAATTTAATAGTCAACTAAGATACCACCATATATATATATTTATATATATACATAAGTATATAATTATACTATATGTGTGTTATGTATATATATATATATATATATATATATACAAGCACGCATATCAAGATTGCAAGAATAGTTAAACAATTAATTAAGGCTATATATATATCTAGCATTCCCGTAAGTAGATATATATATATATATATATATACTTAGATAATTTAATTATTTTTCAAATAAAATAATAATATATTTAGATAGAACATAATAACATATAATAGGATAATAATTAAATATAATTATATTTATCTAGATAATTAATTATTAGGATCATATATGATTATATCCTAAAATCATCTTCTAATACCCGAAGTGATAATAAGAAGCACCTTTTAGGTTTAGAAAATAAAATAAAATAAAATAACATTCGGGATTTGTAATAAAAATACGACAATAGTTGGGGCCTCTCTAACCTACTCTACAAGCATAGACTATTATTTTAATACTTAAAAGTTTTTGGATATTTCAATTATTCTAACTATTAGATGTATATTCCTAATTAAATTTAGATAATAAAATTTGGGGTATTACATACTGCCATCTCAAGGTTCTACACCAAAATTCGCTCAGTTATATATTTATGATACTGAAAATGAAGTTGCAAATAGAATGAAATCTGTGAGGTAATTTATATTTATTGTTACAAATTTTAAAATATAACTGTCAATATTATGTACGTTTTTTCTAATTCAATGTTATATTTTTTATTTATGTAGGAACAAGAGAAGCATCAACACACTTCATGCGAAGGTTGTTTCTGAACTTAAAAGCATGTTGGATGAACATAATGTTCTTGTGAAGTCATTTAGGATGGTAAAGCACAACATTGTAGATCTTGGTAAATGTGATGTTAAGTTGAAACTTATTGGTAGACGCGGAGGCGATGCTAGAATGTATAATCTTCCAACTGTGTCTGAAGTGGCTGCGTTAGTTGTTGGAGATTTTGATCAATCTTTTAGAGATAGAGACATAATACTGGAAAGTCAAACCGGAGAATTGAAATGCATTAATGAGTTAAATACAACTTATTTGGGTTTACAATATCCTCTTTTGTTTCCATATGGTAAAGATGGTTATAGAGAAGATATACCATTTTCAGATTTGAATTCTTCATCAAGTTATGGTAGAAAAATGGTGAGCATTAGAGAATATTTTGCCTATCGATTGCATGAAAGAGATTATGATGCAAAAACAATTCTAAGCTCAAGGAGATTATTTCAACAATTTATTGTTGATGCATATACAATGATTGAATCTGCGAGACTTTTATACATACGAACACATCAACAATCATTAAGATGTCATATGTACAAAGGTCTGGAGGAGGCTCTAACAAGAGGTGAGATAAATTCCGCAACTCAAGGAAGACGAGTTATCTTGCCTTCCACATTCACTGGAGGAGATCGATATATGATTCAAAATTACCAAGATATTATGGCTATTTGTCAGTGGGCTGGATATCCAAATCTATTAATCACATTCACATGCAATCCAAAGTGGCCAGAAATTGTAAGATATGTGCAGGAAAAAAGATTGAAACCTGAAGATCGTCCCGATATTGTTTGTCGAGTGTTCAAAATGAAGTTGGACAGTTTGATTTATGATCTGCGCCAAAACAATGTCTTTGGAAATGTTAAAGCAGGTACGTGTTAATTTTTTTCAAATTATTCTATGAAACTTTTATTTTAATATAACTTACTTTTTTTTACTTTCAATTATAGTGGTATACACCGTTGAATTTCAAAAGAGAGGCCTTCCACATGCGTATATCTTGCTTTTCATATCCAAAGAGGATCAGAATCGAGGATTAGAAATGATTAACCAAATTATATCAGCTGAAATACCTGATGAAGACCTAGATCCACAATATTACACAGCTGTACAAGATTTCATGCTTCATGGTCCATGTGGTGTTGCGAAAAAAAATTCACCTTGCATGAGAAATGGACGTTGCAGTAAATACTTTCCAAAAAAATTTACTGAGACAACAAACACGGATGAAGATGGATATCCAATATATAGACGCAGGGATAATAGAAGAACAATTTTGAAGAATGGAATGCTGATGGATAATAGATATGTGGTTCCTCACAATCGATTTCTTCTGATGAAGTATGCTGCTCATATAAATGTGGAATGGTGCAATCAGTCAAGATCAATAAAATATTTGTTCAAATATGTGAACAAAGGTCATGATCGTGTTACCGCAACATTTTATCAGACTGCTCAAGATGAAGAAAGTGGAAAAAATATTGATGAAATAAGTATGTACTATGATTGCAGATATATTTCCCCCTGCGAGGCTGCATGGAGAATATTTGGATTTCAAATTCAATATAAATATCCTCCCGTTGAGATATTAAGTTTTCATCTTGAAAATGAACAGACAGTTTTCTTTGAAGATTCTGCTTTAGTTGATGACGTCCTCAATAGACCAACGGTTCATGAAAGTGTGTTTTTAGCTTGGTTTGAAGCCAATAAGAAGTATCCGGAGGCGCGGAAACTTACTTATGTTCAATTTCCAACAAGGTTTGTTTGGAATAAAGCTACAAAAGAATGGGTACCGAGGAAAAAAATTTTCTCAATTGGAAGAATTTTCTTTGTTCCACCGGGCAGTGGGGAAATGTATTATTTGAGATGTTTACTTAATGTAGTGTGGGGCCCTACGTGTTATGAAGACATCAGAAAAATTAATGGTGTGCAGTATGCTTCATTTAAAGATGCATGTTATGCTTTGGGATTGTTAGATGACGATAAAGAATTTATTGATGGGATTGTCGAAGCAAGTTATTGGTCATCTGCTGAATCTCTCAGAAAGTTATTTGTTACATTGTTAGCCTCTGATTCAATTGGACGTCCAGAAGTTGTGTGGAATAATTGTTGGATGTATTTAGCAGATGATATATTATATAAGCAACGATCAATACTGCAACACCCTGGTACTTCAAATTATAATTGCTTAATCCTTGTTTAACTGTTGCATAATATATTAAATTCCATTATTAACTATTCTTATAATTGTACAGAATTGTACTTGACTGATGAACAAATTCAAAGTTATTGTCTGGTGGAAATTGAAAAGTTGATGAAGAGTTTTGGAAGGACTTTATGAGAATTTGAAGGTATGCCATTTCCAAGTTCTGACTTTTTTCAATCTCAGGAAAATAGATTGATAAATGATGAAATGAGATATGATAGGACGGAATTGGAAAATGATCACAAAGTGTTTGTTAGCAAACTAACAGATGAAGAACACAATGTGTATCGAATTGTATTGGATGTTATATCATCGGAATCAGGGGGCATGTTCTTTCTGTATGGATACGGAGGTAATGGAAAGACATTCATATGGAAAACATTATCAGCAGCGTTGAGATCAAAAGGAGAAATAGTTTTAAATGTTGCATCAAGTGGTATTGCTTCTATATTATTACCAGGTGGACGGACAGCGCATTCAAGATTTAAGATACTGTTAAATCCAAACGAGGATTCCACCTGTAATATTATCCAAGGAAGTCCGCTAGCAGAAATGATTCTTAGATGCAAGCTGATAATTTGGGATGAGGCACCTATGATGCACAAATACTACTTTGAAGCTTTGGATCGAACACTTCGAGATATAATGCGTGTATCTGATTCTTCAAATGCACGTAGAATTTTTGGAGGAAAAACAATCAGTTTTGGAGGAGGTTTTCGACAGATCTTACCAGTTATTCCAAAAGGAAGCAGACAGGATATTGTTAATGCCACAATAAATTCTTCTTATCTGAGGAAAGACTGTCGAGTCTTAAGATTAACAAAAAATTTAAGACTGTCGAATTTGGGGCCTAATGATGTAGCTGATGAGGTTGAACAATTTGCAAATTGGATTGCTGGTATTGGAGACGGTACAATCGGTGGCCCAAATGATGGACATGTGAATATTGACATCCCTGATGATATTGTGTTGAAATGGTCAGGAGATCCAATTTCAGCAATTGTTCATAGTACTTTTCCATCATATGATACTGATATTGCAGATACAACTTATCTACAAGAATGAGCAATTCTTGCACCAACTTTAAATGCGGTTGAATCTGTAAATCAATACATGCTTTCTCTGAACAAGGGTGAGGGCAGATTGTATTTAAGTTGTGACTCGACATGCAACTCAGATAACAATACGGGTTTGCTGCAAGAAGTTCATACTCCGGAATTCTTAAATAGTATAAGATGCTCAGGGGTTGCGAATCATGAATTATTTTTGAAAGTAGGTACTCCTGTTATGTTGTTGAGAAACATAGATCATGCAAATGGTTTATGTAATGGGACTCGATTGATGATCACAAGGCTTGGCAAACATGTTGTCGAAGCAAGATTTATCAGTGGCCAAAATGCACAGCAAATGGTACTAATTCCAAGAATGTCTCTTACGCCTGTTGATCCCAGATTGCCATTTAAGTTTCAGAGAAGACAATTTCCTCTGATGCCCTCATATGCAATGACGATAAACAAGAGCCAAGGACAATCATTGTCTCACGTTGGTTTATTGTTGCAGAAGCCAGTATTCACTCATGGACAATTCTATGTTGCTGTTTCAAAGGTTAGAAGTCGTGGTGGATTGAAGATCTTACTTGATGATAATGATACAAATACCACCACAAATGTTGTATATAGAGAAGTTTTTCAAAATTTGTAAAATTCCTGATTTTTTTTTAATAGTAAATTTGATTTTTCATAGCAAAAAGTGTATATAATTTAAATATGAATTAATATTCATTTAAAATGTTAAGAATTATATAAGTACCTATTATATATATATATATGTGTGTGTGTGTCATGTAAAATTTGTGTTAATAATTGTTTTGGTAAAATTAATAATTATTAGCGATCAATTTTATAAATTTATAAAAAAAATTAAATACCAATATATGTAAAATTACAGAGAAATATAACATAATTTTAAAGATAAATATATTTGTATTGCAAATAACGCAACGGTGAAATAACAATTCGCTTCCACCGTGCAACGTACGTCTCACATCCCGTGTTACTTCCATCGCGCAACGCGCGGGCACTATACTAGTTTTAATAAAAGTACAATTAATTAAACATAATGAATAGAATGAAATCGCGCATATCATAAATTACTACAAATTAACTTAACAACGCTCTACAAATAACATAAAAGTACTTGGAAAAAATACATTTGATAATCGTTTATAGATTTTCTAAAATAATTATAATATTGACTGAAATCATTTGAAGAAAAATCCTCAAACCCATGTCCTTCACGCTTTTGGCTTAAAGACACATTACGTGATAATTAGTTAGCATACATTAATATGCATATTATGATCAATGAAGATGAGTGTGAAATGAGTGCTCTATTTGAGGAACAAGATGAAATACCAAATCCAATTATTAATGAGCCAACAAATGATAGTCTTCAGTTCAACGAATTTCTTTCTAGATATTGAGAAATCAAGAAAAAAGATGCTTACATTGCACTTCGAAATGCATTAGTGGAACATATGTGACAAAAATATACTAACTCTAAGCATCTGAAGCCAAAATATATGTATTTTCATAAGTATTGTAATCTCGTAATATTTTTCATTAATTGTAAGAGGTTGATGATTATTTAAAGTAATTTTTAATAGTATATTTTTTTAATATTATATTTTTTTGAAAGTATATAATTAATAGTTATTAATTTTGAATAACTATCATTTAAAAAAAAAAACTAAATCATTTAATATATTCATATTTCAATCAATGTAATACTCCCTCCGTTTCGTTTTATTTGTTATTTTAGGTTTTTTATTTTGCTTCAAAATATTTCTTGTTTTATATATTTTCACACACACCCTCTCTCTAATTTAACCCTATCACAAACCATATTTTAGGAAAATGTAATTGAATAAGATTTTGTGGCATATATGAGGAATGTGTATATTTGTCTACAAAATTAATTGTTAATTCTAGATAAAAAAAAGCCTAAAACAACAAATAAAACGAAACGGAGGGAGTATATAATAACAACACCGTGGCTAAAAATAGAAACATTAGATTTTTCTGCCTATTTTATCTTTTCTAAAGATAGAATATTTTATTATTTAATTAAAAAATATTCATATTGATTAATTAGTTAATTGAAATTAAATTAATTATAGAATAATCCACAAATGTATATAGATGCAATCCGAAAATATATCTCCATACCATATATATATATTGTTTATATTATAATATATATTATATATTATTTTATAGAAGTTGACCTACTTTATATTTTAATTTTTTGTTTATATATATATATATATATTTAATATAATTAAACACTCTAATTTGCTGTGAATTAACATGTAATATTATATCTACACATAAATTCGTGATTGAGTAGAATAAATAGATATGATATATATGCGTTCGACTAAAATATATATTTATGGAATTTTTTATACAAAAAAATATAGAATGATTATATCATATATTTGTATAGATATAATTGATTGATTTGTAAGGATATGATGTTTCGTGTGCGGGTAATCTATTGAATAAAGATATATATGATGATTTATATTTTCCTAAATATATCTGAATATTGCATGTTCTTAATCAACGCAATTTACTTTATTCTATATTACACACACACACACACACACACACATATATATATATATATATTATCAATATATAAAATATATACCTATATATATATATATATATATTGTAATTCAATTTACCATAATCATCCATATATATGTCATATGAATTAAGATTATACCCTAAATTTCAATCTACCGCTATCTGTGTAAATATGGGTATTTGCATATTGCAGTCTACCTTTTTTTACGTTTTGAAAATCAAATAAACTTTAAAATATTATTTACCTTTTTGATTATCAATGTTTTTTAGTTTTGAAAAAATAAATTAATTATAAAGATCTACTTAAGCTTTGCAATTGTAAAACCCCAAATTTTTGAATTATCTTTGAGGATTCTTAATAGTAATTAAATAATTAAGGAAGAAATTTAAATAAGGTTTAAGTGAAGTCAGATGTCAGCCACGACTTTAGGAGTCAGTTTCTGGTGAAATCGTATTTTCGGAAAATTTTGATCTTAACTCTGTTTTGGTCAAACTTGGTCTCGTTAGAAAGGTTTTAACTCAAGGAGTGTGCCGGTGTTCCCGAAATTTTATTCTGAAGTCATTTGAGTTCTCGGTGATGAAAACATATTTAAAGGGTGAATGAATAGTAACTTTTGCGCGCGTTCGTGTTTTAAGAAATTTACGAAATCCTCCTCGTTGATCCGAGTCTTGTTCTATGAGGCCCCTCTTATGAGAAATGACTCAAGGAATCCGTTCGCGTTTACGGATTTCCATTCTGAGGTCAATTGAACGCTCGGGAATAAAATCTGTTAGTCTGAGTGAATAGTAAAAGTATTTCCAAAAAGGAATCTTGGCTCGTTTTTCTTCTAACGATCCCGTCTTCATCCCAAGTTAAGTTGGTTCACTAGTATTCGAGCCAACGAGTCTTCCGGTATTTTTAGATTTCGTGTCTGAGGTCGTTTGGACCTCGACATTGAATAAAGCAGCTTTTAACCGAACTCGGGGTAACTTTTGCAGTGTTTCCGCACTGGAGTGGCTTCTTAAGGAAGCCAAACTCCCCTCTATAAATACAAGTCCACCCTTTTGCCTTTCATTTGCTTATTTACAACCTTTCACTTCTAAGAGAGTGGGAAAGCTTTGAGAGAAAAGCCGAGAAAGTTCTGTCGAAGTAAAAAAGCATTCTTCGTGAGTGTTCTATAAGACGATGAGCGGAAGTCAGAGAATGTGCTAGGGGCATCGTTGGGTCATAGAAAGCGGCTTTGCTACCGTTGCGACTTGACGAGACGCCGAGCTAGCCACCTTCCTTCGACGCACCTAACCCCGTCCATTCTTGTTCGTCGGCCTCTATTTAATTTCTTTTATGTCTTTCAATTTCGCATTTACTTTTGGTTCTTCATATTCTTTGTATACTTCATTATTACTCATTTACCTTCCATTTAAAGTGGTATTTCGATTCTTATTGAAGTTCCAAGTTAATATCGTTTACGTTATATTGCTCGCTTTATTCCTATTATTATAATTCTCGTCATTATTTCATGTAATTAGTCTCGTTATTCCGTTTAAATCCCGTTCAAGTTATATTTAAGGATTTCGTCGTTATTCTAAATATTTAAAGAGGATTATCGTTATAATGCCAAAATTCTTTTTAAGTTAAAGCATGTCGTTTCATGTTAATTTAAATTATTGAAGCATGTATTTAAAATTTTTAGAAGTGTTTTTCGTGTTTATCGAAGAAATCGACGAACATTGAAGAACACCCAGAAGATCGCCCAGAAATTGGGCGTAGAGAGAGGCCGCCGAGGCGGGGGGTCCACCGCAGCGCAACACCCCCGCGGCCAGCAGCCTGCCCGTCAGTGAAAGGGTGCATCGGGGCGGGGAGGGGTGCACCGCGGCGGGGCACCTCCGTGTCATCCTACGCCGATTCTTCCGGCTATTTTCGTACCCTCTTTTCAAGCTTTTCGAGTCGTGTTATTTTCAAGTTTAATTTTAGGAGACTTTCAAGTTATTTCCGATTTATTTCGAGTAAACTTTTCAAGTTGTCTTCTGTCTAGAACTTGAGAAATCAAGATGTGATTTTCTTCAAATAAATTCTTCTCGAAATTTATAAAGTCATAAAGTCGTGCAATCTATAATTAAGTCTTAGATTTTAGCCTTCGAGTTAGATATCGTTATTTCTCACTTTAGAAGGTCAATTTCTTCGAAATAGGCCGCTAAGTCGATAATTTGACTTTTGTAGGAGGAAGTGAGCCTCGTGGGAATCCGGAGAAGGATCATCAGCTTGTTGCCTCATCTCCTACTTAGTGATCAAGGTGGGTAGATCTATACTCATCTAAAATTTGAGCTAATAAGCTCTAGAAGCATGATAGGGCAAATGAGATATCCAATAAAATATTTTGCTCTGCCTGATTGATATCTATACAAGGAAGGAAGGAAATGAAATGTTATATGTTATTTGAGCTCTCAAGCATGTTTAGAAATGCTAGAATTGTTGAGTATTGTGTTTTGCTTAGCATGAGATATTGAAATTGTCTTTAGTTGCAATTCGTGTTTATATACGTTCTTTTCCTCATTTTGAATGTTGTTATTCTGCTAAACTTCGACTAGTTAAGAATTGCCTTCTAAGGTTAGGAAAAAATTCCCTCATAGGCCAAGATCATGCTAAGGTAAAGGAGTAGACCCCTAGACGTTGCTCTAGGATTCGTTTTGCTAGCAAGGATTAAAGAAGGAAGGAACTTAGTATTTTGCTTAAGCAAAAATTTGAACTCAGAAGAACTTTGATCTCCTGATCGATAAGTGAGTCACTGCTGGGTTTATTCCCTCGCAAACTTGTAAGGATATTCAAGGTAATCCCTCTTATGTCCTAAGGCATGCCTAAGGGTATAGTTGACATCAGGTTGGAGCCAGGGTGGGCCCAAAAGAAAAGCAAAGGTTTTACTGATATGGAGAGGGCTTTTGTGTTTTGCTCTCCATATACCGTCAGTTGATTATTGGATATCTTGAAATTTATTAAAGTGTTTTATTAAAACCCACTGAGTACATTAGTTCTCACACCCCCTCTTTTTCAAATGTTTTCAGGTTGAGATGCTGAGGATGTTGGTGGCTGTGGATGTGGGTTGGTTGCCAAGATTATTTTGCTATATGATGTGACCCAGGACTTATAGGACACGACCAAGACCAAAATACGTAGAAGCTAGAATCGAAATGACGTCGGAAAAGTAAGGGATCAATACGAGACTAACTAGACGACTAAAACTAACTAAAATACCTAGACTATGACACACAAATAGAAACACAAAATCCAAACCAACGGGCTGTTTAGGGCTCGAATTGGTCAGGTTGAAGGGTGGGAATTCGTGTGTGAGGTATATGTGAAGAATGGTTAGGGTAGATAGGATATGATAAGGTTTTGGATAAACTTACGTTATATGTGCTCCAAACATCGTAAAGAACACGTATAGGCAAATCTGATCCAGAACGGCTTGGAATGACTTGGGGCTCGATCAATGTACTTCTGGAAGGTTGATGATATGTACGGCGGTGTGGATAGATGATGTCGAAAGTGGCTGGATGGCTGGTGGTAAGTCGATGCGAATCACAACCCGAAAGTTGCTTTGAATCTCGAACATACACAAGGCTAAATTCTTTAAATTGATCTTCAAGTAGCGAGTTCCCAACAATCCCTCAATGTGAATCGTAGAGTTCCCTTTGAATAAAACCTAGAATTGCTAGTTCTAAGAGTATGAATTTTTGATCAAAACTCACAAAGATTTAAATGAGGTTGAGACAATATTGAAGCAAAGCTTAATTAATCAAATAAAGTCTAAAGTATCAATGTCACAAGGAGGCTCTATTTATAATAGAGCAAGGGCCGAAAATACTATAGTTATGGCCAAAAATAATAGGACTCCAAATAGATAAACTTGAACTAGAAAACTTCCTAAACTAGAATTCTATTCAAGGTAGAATATGCCTTAAATAAATCCTAGTCAACTATGACTCTATAGGACCGAAAATTACATCAAATAATTAAATAAAATCTGACTTGGACTATAGTCTAAATTAAATAAAATAAATACTATAGTCTAATAAATCAATCCCCTTAATTAAATCATCAAGGGCCGATTGTCGCGCACACATGCACAACTCGAGCTGAACTTCACTCGTGCATCACATGCGCACGTTCATGCCATCTTGCACATGTGCACGACCTTTTCATCATGTATTGCACTCCATGTCTTGATCTCCATCTTCCAACATCAATAAGGTCATCAACTTCGAGCTACTTTGCACGCCATCTTCTTCCTCGAGCTTCTTCCGTATTGTTGCTTGCAAATACTCTTGTAACTTCTTAGCTCGTAGTCGAGTGACGGGACCTGTGAATTGCAGCTCCGGGTTTAGATCATCATTGCTATGGATGGCCTCATCATTCCCCCCTCCAGCTGAAGAGAACTCGTCCTCGAATTTGGATCCTCATCATGGTCGATTTCATCTGCATTAAATAGAGACAAATCAGCAACATTAAATGAAGAAGAACATTTGTACTCACCTGGGAGATCAATGCGGTATGCATTATCATTAACATGACTCAGAACGGTGTAGGGACCGTCTTCTCTAGGCGATAACTTCGACTTCCTCAGATTGGGAAAATGGCCAGGACTCAGATGAATCTAAACTCGATCTTCGGGCTGGAAGACTACTCGTTTGGGCCTCGTGTTGCGTGTGGCGGCTATCCTCAAGCCTTGGTGCTCAATTCGGGCATGTACCTTCTCATACATCTCTCGAATAAAATCAGCTCTTTTCATACCTTTAACACTCGTTATATGCTCAACGGGTAAAGGAAGCAAATCAATAGGAGTTAGTGGATTAAATCTATAAACTACCTCAAATGGAGACATGTTAGTAGAAGAATGCACTACACGATTATAAGCAAATTCAGCATATGGTAAACACTCTTCCCATGACTTTAAATTATTTTTAATTAGAGACCTAAGTAAAGTTCCTAATGTACGATTCACAACCTCAGTTTGATCATCGATTTGTGGATGACATGTAGTAGAAAATAATAACTTAGTACCTAATTTTTCCCACAAAACATGCTAAAAATGTCCCAAAAACTTAGAATCCCTATCACTAACAATAGTATGAGGAATCCCATGCAATCGAACAACATGAACAAAGAATAAGTTGGCAATGTTCATCATACAATGAAATGAGCCATTTTGGAGAACCGATCAACAACCACAAAACCGAATCTTTACCCGACCTAGACCTAGGCAATCCTAAGATGAAATCCATCGAAATATCAATCCAAGGGGCTGTAGAGGCGGGTAATGGCATGTAGAGTCCAAATGGATGTGAAGTGGATTTAGCTTGACGACAAGTAATGCAACGACTAGACACATTCTCTACATCCCTACGCATAGGTGGCCAAAAGAAGTGTTCATGTAGCAAGTTTAATGTCTTATGCACACCAAAGTGACCCATCAAACCCCCTGCATGCGATTCTAACACCAAAAGCTCACGCATAGAACAATCCGGGATGCACAACTTCGACTCTTTGAACAGAAAACCATCATGCACATAAAAACCATCAAAAGACCTAGGTTTGGTACTACACGACGCAAACATGGGGCTGAAATACTCATCATGCTTGTACAATGCTTTAATGGACTCAAAACCTAGCATCTTGGCATGCATCAAGTTCAAAAGAGCGTACCTTCTAGATAGAGCGTCGGCGACCACATTGTCCTCGCCTTTCTTGTACTTGATAACATACGAGAAGGACTCGATGAAGTTGACCCATCTCTCATGTCTCTTGTTCAGATTGTTTTACCCTTTCAAGTGCTTCAAACTTTCATGATCCGTGTGGATGACGAACTCCTTAGGCCAGAGATAGTGCTGCCATGTGTCCAACGCACACTTCAAAGCGTAAAGTTCTTTATCATACGTAGAGTACCTAAGGAAGGCGCCATTCAGCTTCTCACTGAAGTATGCGACGGGTCTGCGATTCTGCATCAAAACTGCACCAATACCTATGCCTGAAGCATCACACTCGATCTCAAAAGTCTTAGTAAAATCAGATAAACAAAGAATAGGAGTAGAACACAACAATGATTTCAAAGTACTAAAAGCATGCTCTTGTTGTTTACCCCACTCAAATTTCCGGCCCTTCTTACTTAGCTCAGTAAGAAGGGCGACTATACTGGAGAAATCCTGTACAAAATGGCGGTAAAACCCAGCCAATCCATGGAAGGATCGGACCTCAGAAGCGTTCTTTGTTGTTAGCCATTCTTCAATCGCATTGATTTTGGAATGGTCAACCTCAATACCTCGTGAACTGAAGACAAAGCCTAGAAAAATGACTTCATCCATACAAAATAAACACTTAGACAAGTTTCCATACAATTTTGCATCACGCAATAAGCAGAATACACGCCTAAGGTGTTCTATGGGCGCCTGTGCACTGTGACTGTAAATCAGAATATCATCAAAGTATACAACCACAAATTTATCAATCACATCACGCAAAACATGATTCATCAATCTCATGATAGTGCTCGGTGCATAAGTGAGACCAAAAGGTATAACTAACCACTCATATAAACCATGTTTTGTCTTAAATAAGGTTTTCCACTCATCTCCTTCATGCATTCTAACTTGAAAATAACCAGATGTCAAATCTATCTTAGAAAACACATTTGATCCACTTAATTCATCTAGAATATCATCAAGTCTAGGGATAGGAAATCTATACTTAACCGTGATTTTGTTGATAGCGCGGCAATCCATGCACATCCTCCATTCGTTGTTCTTCTTTGGCTCTAGGATGACTGGAACTGCACAAGGGCTCATCGACTCTCGGATCTGCTTCTTCTCCAACAGCTCCTTGACTTGGCGATCGATCTCCTTCATCTCCTCGGGCGAAGTACGTTACGCCGGTCGGTTGGGCAAGACAGTGCCGGGCACGAAGTCGATCTGGTGCTCAATCCCACAAACTGGAGGTAATCCACTTAGAATCTCTTCCGGGAACACGTCCGCGAACTCTTCCATAAATGGCTACACATCACTAGGAAAAGAAACATCATTAGTAGCACTTTCCTTATAAGATAAAAGTACGAAAGGTAAACCTGCTTTCAGTGTTTTTTTTACGCCTTTAACTAAGATGAACAGAGACCGATTTTTCTCTTTACTTGGGGCTGAACCGGATGTCTTTCCATGAACCAAAGAATCATTGGAAGGCGTCTTAGAGGTTGTATAGGCCGAGGGAGCAGTAGGGGATGGCGGTGAAGGAACGACCGAAGTGGTGCTGTTCACGGCGGCGGATCGGGCCGCGGCTGCGGCTGCTTTGACCCGTTCCTGCTTGAATCTCTCTTGCATCCTTTCATAATCCTCTGCAACAGCTTTAGGGGTTAATGGCTTCAACATAGTCGTTCCATCATCTCGAGTAATCGAGTAGGTGTTTGCCAATCCGTCATGAACAACCTGTCTGTCGAACTGCCACGGTCTTCCTAAAAGTATGTGTGTTGCCTCCATGGGAATAACATCACACAAAACAGTGTCAGAATAATGACCTTTAGTAAAAGAAACATGTACCTGACCTGTCACACTGATAGAGCCGCGGTCTATGAGCTATTGTAGCTTGTAGGGCTTCGGATGCTTGGTTGTGGTGAGGGCTAACTTATCGACATCATACTGATTGATTGCATTGATCACACTTCCACTGTCTATAATCATCGCACAAGTCTAATCTTTGATGGCAACTCGAGTGTAAAAGATGTTTTCACGCTGAGATTGCTCTTCGTCTTCATGATTGATGTTCAGACTGCGGATGGAAACTAGACTGACATGAGGTAACTCAGGTTCCTCATCATCTTGCTCGACTTCAGGGATGTCGACTGCAGTGGTGGCGTCGGCTTGTGGCTCTTCTTCATCTTCACTGGCTGATTCAAGTCCATTCTGTTCATTGAGAAACAGAACACGCCGGTTTGGACACTGATTCTGAAAATGACCCCAACCTTGGCATTTGTAACACTGGATGTCACGAGCTCGACTAGGGGCTGCATTAGGTGTCGTGTTGGACTGATTGGGCCGTTGAGCTGGGGGCCTTGCAGGTGGCGCGGTGTAGACTCGGGTCTACGGCTAGACTGCGGTGTAGAACGGTTCAAATGCCGTTCAGGTGGTCCGGACTGACCTTGGGGTCATGTGGACTCAGTAGAAGGGGTAGAAGATGATGTGGGATGTGTACCTTTGTTCCAAGAAGGCCGTGTAAGGGTTGCACTGTGGTGTGATCGACGACAGCCTTCTCTCAGCTGTTTTTCCACAATCGATGCGTATGGCACCATCCTTTCTGCATTGGTGAAGTCTTTGAGCTCAACTTCACAAGCAATATCAGGGTTCATACCTTCAATGTACCGAATGATGGTAGCATTTAAGGTCTCCTCCTTCCCGACTCTATTCAAGGCAGTCTCCAACTCCTTGTGGTATTCTTCAACTGATTTGGTGCCTTATTTGATCCGGTTGAGCTTCTTCTCAATCTCTCTCTCATAATGGACTGGAATGAAGCGTCCTCACATCAATCCTTTCATCTCTTCCCAAGTATTGATAGGTGGATTTCGATTTATGTGCCTCCTCTCCTGCTGCAGCTCCCACCAGGAGGCTGCGTAGCCTCTAAACTCTAAGCATGCTAGCTGCATCTTTTTGACCTCTGAAAAGTCATAGCATGCAAAGATCTTCTCTACCTTACATTCCTAATCTAAGTAGATATGGGGGTCGTGAAGGCCTTCAAACTCCGGAATGCTCGTTTTGATGTTTTTGAGTATTCTATCTTTTTCATAGTTGTCGGCGCAGGTTGCACGCCTGTGAGGTGCTCGTGGTTGGTCACCACCTCGTTCTGGAGGCTCATACTCAGCTTCTGAGCTCTCGTCAAAGTGCTCCTCTTCTGGCTCGTCTCAACGCTTGATGCGTCTAGCTGGACCTCGAATGGCTTGAGTAATGGTCGGACGAGTGTTAGTGCGTTCAAAGGCATGCACTAAATTGGTCAATCTTATCTGATAGGGCCTGGTGCTGTCTCTAGAAGTGCTTTGAAAGCACTTCATAGTGGTACTTAGGATCCAACTGTGGTGCTGGATCAGAATAAGACTCCATGGGTGCTTTGGACGGGTCCAAAGGCAGTGTGGTCGACTTAGAGTCAACGTGTGGGGCCAAGGATGACTTCAGATGGTCTCCTTTCTTCATGTTCCTACAAAACGAACAAACGTAAAGAAAAACAAGGTAGGACCTCACAATCTCACGTCACTCGTCTGTTTTTCTCTCTTGATTTTACCACTGGTGTATCACTCAATATATGGGTGCACAGTGTGTGATAATTGGTGTAAATTGGCTGCTCTAACTATCTAAGAGAATCGGCTCGCTAAGTGGTATTCACGGGCACAGCTTAATTACACTGGGAATGGAAGGGTATGCTACTCTTGGAACAATGATGAATTTGGCGGTGTGTAACGAACAAGTATGATGGTGTGTATGGTGAGTATCGGTCGAGTATGGGGGTGTATGGAGCTGTCGAGTTTGGTGGTGGAATAGGGTGGTGGTCGAGTAGGGGAGTAGGAAAGGAAAGATTTAGATTAATTATTGAAGTTCCAATTAGATTAGGAAGTCCAAAAATAAATCTAGGTAGAATGAAGGAAAGAATAGAATAGGATAAGGAAAGAAGAAACAAAGAAGGCAAGAGGGTGATTTGGATGTGTATTAATCTATGTGACACAATCTAAATACCTTAATTAGCCTAGACTCTAGAAAGAAAGAACCAAAAATAAAATATAACTCCAAAGGAAGTTACCAAAAAGAAAATAAACCTGGAAGGAAAATTCCAAAAAGAAAAACAAGACCTAAAAGGAAACAACCAACTATAGACTTGTACCAAAAGGAAGGTACCAAAATAAAGAAACACAAAAAGGAAACAATGAATATACCTTTTTTTTTTAAATTCAGATCTTTTTTTTTGTCCGATTTTCTCTTTTTTTTTATCGTTGGTTTTTTTTTATATGATCACCTTTTTTTTACTATGAACGATGCGGAAAATAAATTACAACTCGAATGACTCAAAACAAATAAACGAACAAATCAGACGTATTGAACCACGAACAATAAGAACCGACATGGATCTTGATACCAATTTATGATGTGACCCAGGACTTATAGGACACGACCAAGACCAAAATACGCGGAACCTAGAATCAAAATGACGTCAGAAAAGTAAGAGATCAATACGAGACTAACTAGACGACTAAAACCAACTAAAATACCTAGACTACGACACACAAATAGAAACACAAAATCCAAACCAACGGGCTGTTTAGGGCTCGAATTGGTTAGGTTGAAGGGTGGGAATTCATGTGTGAGGTATATGTGAAGATGCTTAGGGTAGGTAGGATATGATAAGGTTTTGGATAAACTTATGTTATATGTGCTCCAAACGTCGTAAAGAACACGTATACGCAAATCTGATCCGGAACGGCTTCGAATGACATGGGGCTCGATCAATGTACTCATGGAAGGTTGATGATACATACGGCGGTGTGCATGGATGACGTCGAAGGTGGCTGGACGGCTGTTGGCAAGTCGATGCGAATCACAACCCGAAAGTTGCCTTGAATCTCGAATGTACACAAGGCCAAATTCTTTAAGTTGATCTTCAAGTAGCAAGTTCCCGACAATCCCTCAATGTGAATTATAGAGTTCTCTTTGAATAAAATCTAGAATTGGTAGTTCTAAGAGTATGAATTTTCGAACAAAACTCACAAAGATTTAAATGGGGTTGGGACAATATTGAAGCAAAGCTTAATTAATCAAATAAAGTCTAAAGTATCAATGTCACAAGGAGTCTCTATTTGTAATAGAGAAAGGGCCGAAAACACTATAGTTATGGCCGAAAATAATAGTACTCCAAATAGATAAACTTGAACTAGGAAACTTCCTAAAGTAGAATTCTATTCAAGGTAGAATATGCCTTAAATAAATCCTAGTCAACTATGACTCTATAGGACCGAAAATTACATCAAATAATTAAATAAAATCTGACTTGGACTATAGTATAAATTAAATAAAATAAATACTATAGTCTAATAAATCAATCCCCTTTATTAAATCATCAAGGGCCGATTGTCGCGCACACATGCACAACTCGAGCTGAACTTCACTCATGCATCACATGCACATGTTCACGCCATCTTGCACACGTACACGACCTCTTCATCATGTATTGCACTCCATGTCTTGATCTTCATCTTCCAACATCAACAAGGTGATTAACTTCGTGCTACCTTGCACGCCGTCTTCTTCCTCAAGCTTCTTCCGTATTGTTGCTTGCAAATACTCTTGTAACTTCTTAGCTCGTAGTCAAGTGACGGGGCCTGTGAATTGCAGCTCCGAGTTTAGATCCTCATTGCTATGGATGGCCTCATCACTATAGTATTAAGTTATTTGAAATCCCATGATGTTTCTGCTTCTCTGATACACTCGTATTTATTCCCAAGCTATATTATGTTTGTCAAGATTCTAAGAATATTTCTCCAGACATGATTATCTATATAAGTAATGCATATTCAGTTTTATTCCTGCTTCTCGAGTTTATTTTCCTTCCGCCTGTGAAGAGGTCTATTCGTTTTAATCTATGAATAAGGTCTATACTCGTTGGTATCTGATTAAGTTAGCCATTTTATTTCACTAATGCATGTTTCCTTCTTAAATCAAGTAAGCCCGAGTATCATCGCCTATCTTTCAAAAGTATATCTGCATTCTTAAACCCTCGTTCATCTTCTGACTTATTCATTAAACCCTTAATAACACCCCGTCCCCATTCGTTAATCCCTATCTCGAGACCGGGCTGTTTCAGCAATAGATCTATTGCAAAGCAGAGATGAGATAGGTTGTGGATAAGTGCAAGGTTTGCTCTAAGATTTTGAAAGTAAGGTTTCATATTATTTACATTTACATTATTATAATTTTTTGTCTCTAAAAGTGATGTTTGGTGTTGTGTTTGACATGCATATTCGGTTGATGTTCTTGATTTTGTGGTTGTAAAGTAGTACATGAAAAGTGAAATATATACATATACATATATAAACACTAATCTCATGAATCTACCTTTGAATGGTAGGATCTAGATTGAAGAAATATTGGCGGGAAGAGGTAGTCGGTAAATCTTGAAATTTTAATGGACAAGAATTGTACGAACAATGCACAGATTCTGAGAAAGAACTATTGTATACAATGGTATAAACAAAGCACTGATTTTAAAAAAGGACTATAGTGTATAATTATTTGATTTGTATTTTTAAAGTATATCAGCCACGATTATATACAAACTTCTGTTGTACCTGAATTTGAGCAATTTAGATTTGTCTACACGGCTAACAAAGTCATTGTTGTATACATGTGTTTGATTTTTTACATAATTTAATCTAATTTATAATTGCAATAGGAAGCATGCTTATTTACAATTAATGGTTAAAAATGTATTATCTATAGTATATAGATATCCATTACTTAATTAAAATTTTATATTTTATAAATTGTGCTATTAAATATATATTTTTTGTTTGTTAAGATTCCATAATTAAGTTTAATATGTTTGTTAATCTTTATTGATCTAGTATAATATTAATATTAATGTGTCTAATTCACTTATGATTCACTTTAAAATTTAAAATTGATAAATAACGTATGTTGCAATATATTTAAATCTGCACCCATTACTTTGAAATACATTTCTTTGAAATTATGTTGTTATATGTAGATTGTAGTTTGAATGGTTTTATTTTTGGGAGTTTCTATTTGCACTATAGAATTTATTATTCAAATCATAAATTAAAATTATTCAAAGTTAATTAATTAAAAATATATTGAATTACCCTTACTAAAAAAATTGAAAAATTAAATAAAAATTGAAAAAAAATACAAAATAAAAAATGAACAAAGAAAAAAAAAGAAAAGAGAAAAAAAATCATTATTCTTCTCCGGCATAAATTAAAATCATTCAAAGTTAATTAATTAAAAATATACTGAATTACCCTTACTAAAAAAATTGAAAAATTAAATAAAAGTTGAAAAAAATACAAAATAAAAAACAAAGAAAGAAAAAAAAAGGACAACTATAAAAAACCATTCTTCTTCTCCGGCTACCCTCTCCACGATGATCGTCGCTGCTACCACTTTTATCGTCGCTTTCCCCAAATCCATCACCTTATATCAGAAATTAAATTCCATCTATTAGGTGTTTCAAAAATCTGAAACGAGACATCTTTTCAAGTTTAGAATTGAATTTTTGAACCTCAATGATGGGATTCAAACTTGATTTTTCAAACTAATTTTTGGAGTTAATCTTTATCTTGATCTTCTATGTGGCTGAGAGCAGTGTGCGAAGAAATTGATAGAGCAGAGTGTGGCGGAGGAGGTGTAGGTGATAGGTTTGATGACATCTCGCTGGAAAAGAAGGTAGGCAATGGACGTGAAGGTGACAATCAACTCTCTTTTCTTTTCTTCAATTTTTTTATTTTTTTGAATAATGTTTAAAGGATATTATTTTAGAGAGAAGGGTAAAAAAGACTGTGATGTGAAGAGTAAAATATGTAGTGTGAAAAGTGAGTGAGGTATAAAGAATTATTATCGTAGTACAAATAGAAACATCTTTGATTCACTACCACAAAAATGCTCATACTCTACATAATTAAGACTACGGTTCTTTAAAAATACCGTAGTAAGGTAATCAATCACTACGGTTTTTTTGAGTCCCGTAGAGTATGAGCGCTTTTTTTTTCTTGCGACTACGGTAACATAGGTTTCTGTAGAGTATGAGCGTCCATTTTCTCCTTATAACTACAGTGAGATAAAAATCGTAGTCTATTGGCATGTGTCAATTGTTAAGACTACAGAGTGGATATTATCCGTAGAGATTTGAGCAGATCACAATATCTACGGTATTGACACATAACTGTAGTAATAATATTTATAAATAAAAAAATAAATAAAATATAAAATTTAAATACCATATCTACGGTTTTATTAAATTCGTAGTAATACATGTATTTTTAAAAATAAAAATAAAATCAAATCAAGACTTAAAAATTTGGATAAAAACATGAAAATGAAATCCCTAATTGTTTCCCGCTACTGCCCGCCATTCTCCTTTCCACCTAAACCCCTCCGCCGAATTGCTTCCATCTCCGCCGCTTTCTCTCTCTATCCTCTCCCGAACCCCGTCCACTCATATCACTCTAAACCCCTTCGCCAAATTGCTTCTCTCTCCGCCGCCCACTCATTGCCAGAAAAGAAGCCTCTCAAAGTGGCCGTCCTTCTCAGCGGCGGCGTAGACAGCAGGTGAGAATAAGGCACTCAAGTTCATGGAAGGCAGTGACTGAAGCACTTAATGAGCGCATAGAGTCGGCTGTAGGTGATTTTCTGAGCTCGATTGGCAGATTGCAAGCTGAGCAACAAAAACAAGTACAACAATTTTAGGTATTAGAGCATTCATACTACAATTTTTAACTCAAGAAATCGAATTTGCATTTCTTAATCTTCTGAATTTTATTACTTTTCCCTTTTCTTGATTTTTGGTGTCTGTTTGTAGTCGACTTTGTTGCTTAGGGCTTTAATGGATATAATTTAGGGCTTTTTTGGAATTTGAATATTAAATCTGCAATCCTTTCTTTCCTTTTCTATATAATGGATCCCTATTTAATTTCAATTGATTTGTGAAGATACGTTCTTAGGAAACTAAATCAATGCTTTTTGCTAATTATGTTTTGCTTGATGTTCCATGTTATGATTCATTGCATTTCTTGCTTGCTCGTATTCCTGTATTTGAGTATGCCCAAATA
This sequence comes from Perilla frutescens, assembly GCA_026008535.1. Taxonomy (NCBI): domain Eukaryota; kingdom Viridiplantae; phylum Streptophyta; class Magnoliopsida; order Lamiales; family Lamiaceae; genus Perilla; species Perilla frutescens. The sequence goes on from BRKX01000019.1 coordinate 40,796,910, forward strand.
TGACTTTTTTTTCAGCTTCACATTTTTGAGATCTTCCCTTTGGAAGCTTGATTTGAAGTTTTATAGATTATTCAGCTTCTGAAATTGTTCAGAATTTAACGCGACATTGAATGAGAAGATAATATCAAGACAATAAATCTGTATAGGAACTTACTCTAATGTATTTTTACTCTCTTTGTCTGTATTTTGTCTTTATATTTATTTATTACATATATGCAATTTATTCACATATTTACAGACTTGTAAGAATATATATCTCTATTGACAAAGATGCTTGTAGGTTCTCACCTATGTCACTTCATGTTACTGTTACAACTTATAATGTTAGGATATCTACTTACTAGATTGTCTATTACTTGGAAAATGATGCAATTCAATTTACTAAATTGTTGACGAGGCAGGATTCCGCAAAGGAAGGAAACTAGCTCGGAGGTTTTCTTCATCCCTTTTTAAGGATTCTGATCAACCTGTAGTGATTTCCCAAGCACCAAGGTTAGACTCTTTTGTATTCCATCTCAGTTTTCAGTGTTCTCACGTTCCTTTTATTTACTTCTCTAGCTGGCATTTAATTCATTCAACTAATATGACAGTCTAATTTATTCTCTCTGCTTTGAAGCTCCCAGGGTATCTATTATTCTTTTTACTAGGCTTTCAAAAACAAGGCTGTGGCTATAGCCACTGTAAATAAAAGAAACGGACGAGGGGATGGCACTCCGGGAATGGTATCTTGGCTTCTTGTAGCTGCTCTTGCTGGGTATTATTATTATTATTATTATTATTATTATTATTATTATGTAAAAGACCTTAAGCATGCTAGATTTTCACTAGAAACTGCTAGAGTTTTTTTGGTGCTGCCTTTATCTTGCACCTCATTAGTATCATCTCTAGGGCTAATGTTAATTGGTTTAGTTTTGAAAAATCCAATAGCAGCTTGCCACTTTAAATCCTATGATATTCTCATTTTTCTTGAAGAGAATGAACGATTTAGTTATTGAGTCAACATGATGATTAAGGAACTAGTTCAACTCTTATATTAGGGAATTTTACCAGAATACATATATAACTAATCATGGTTGTCCAAATTTTGTAATAATAGTTTTTGTAAGGAACTACTTCAACTCTTATACATACACCGACTAATGACTGTAGAACAAAAACTTTTATCGGCTTATATTGTAGAAAGAGGCCGAAAGGGAAAACATCTTGAATTAATCTGTGTTATGTGATCTTTTTGTGTGTATGTGGTCTAGTTGAAGTTTCCATTTAATTTGAAGGGGAAATGCAGAATTTTAATTACCTGTTGCATTTAGTTTGGTTATCAGAGCTGTTTGATGCCTAAACAATTTTGTTTTGGTCTACTGTATGTTAAACCATTGGCATAGAATCATAGATGAGCCTATGGTGCAAATCTAAAAGTAGATTTTTGGTTGGATGTGACCAAAATGTTTGAATTAATTAGTAAGATTTTGGAACATTGGATCTGCTGCTAACTCACTATATTTGACTGCCCCTATCACATTCCATAACTTTATTCTTATTATTTTCCTGCTAGCTGCAGATAGAAATGCTATGAAACAAAACCTGTCAGCACATTTGCTATTGAACACACACACACACACACAAATGGCTTTTCCCAAACAGCAAGAGCTCACTATCTTCTCATTATTACTTATCAATTTCTCATTATTAATTCACCATCAAGTGCAGCCTTGTATCAGTTGAAGATTCAATTATAGGGCATGTTCTCGAATCTGATTCAATTAGGTACGTGGCTTGTTACCCAGTTTTCGAGTTTCAAGGACATTGTTACTATTTGATTTATTAAAGAGAAGATGCAATATTCAAAAGTAAATAAAAAAAGAGTTGCGATTAGTGTGTTTTGTGATTACAACATGCATGTTGTAATTAACAAATCACATACCATGGGAATTTAGTTTTTGCTTGAGTTTGTTCTTTCTTGTGGATTGTTTTGTGTTTTATGTTTGTTTGAGAAACGCCCGCCATATGTTTTATAAAATGTTTTTACTCATTTTGTTCCGAGTTTGACAAAGTTGATTGGAAATATATGTTTGGTTTCTTTTCTTTAGAGTTAGCGCTGAATTATCTGAATGTGTTTATTTTGGCTATTGTATTTTTCTTTGCCATTTAAACTATAGAAATCTGAAAATTAGTTTTGATTGAAGGTCTGTTTTTGTTGGAGTTTGTAGATTGAAGTTTCTGAGGAGTTTTTCTTTAGCATCCACAAATCTGCCTTCCTGTTACTTAATTATTATAACTTACGTATAATAATTCCAGACACTCTGCCTTATTCTCATTAAAGCAAACATCCACGTCAATTCTCTTGTAATCAAGTAAAACTCAATAATAAAGTACATGCATGCTATATTAATTAGTTTACTTGATTCAACTGCTTGCATTGAGATCATCTAAAATAATTAAATAACATATAATTATTCACTGGTAATGGTTTAATAAACTTTTGGCATGCAAACTGAGTCCTTGATTCAAGTTTATCCTTAATATCTGGAAATCTGAAGCCTTAATGATAATATGCTCTATTTGCTCAACAAAGGAATTAAGGAAAAATATAATAGCTGACCAACCAGTGGCCTACCAATTTAGCTGAGAACTCAATAATAGGTTGGTTACATCATAGATTTAATATTTGTTGTTAGAGAATCACTCTTATGTCTTTTCCTCCACTTCATCTTTCAGACCTCACACAATCTTATGGAAAGGTCTTCTTGGGACTGCCAGGTCAAGCTTCTCTCAATGTATTGTTCATCTACATGGTAAGAAATAAATTTAAAGATTATAATTTGATTGCATACACTGTTTTCAGACGAATGCCTTAATGGAGAAAGGGTTGTGTCGCAGTTGTCCCATCTGACCTCCAGAAACAGTCTTCCTATTTCAGTTATCAGAAACTTTTCATTGGATAGTCCCCTCCTATTCTTATTACTTCAATTATAGTTATCTTTAATACAATAATTTATTTTAGTTTTCATGGTGAAATGTTTCCACTCAGGATATGGACATGCATCATGTTTCGGATTTTGAAGAGATGCAACATTCCCATGGTGGCAATAGGAATGGTAACTATAAAATCATTTGATCAACTACAGAGAGGGAGAGGGAGAAAGTGAGAGTTTGGAATCAAAGTGAGCATATTGCAATCATCTTTTGTATATTGAATATTGGATATTTTTGGAGTCTAGATTACATTTTTGATATTGATGATGGATGGTTGTATTGGATATTGATGTTGTATTTGTTATTGGATATTATGGATGGTATATTCAATATTGGAACTGTATTGGAGTTTATTTTGAATTTTTGTAAATTCAGTTTATTGTAATTTTATTTAATTGCAAATATATGGACTACAGATAAATTAACCGTAGAGATCAGAGTATTAAGAAATTAAAAATACTACGGTATAAAATACAACTGTAGTCTTAAGGTAACTTTTACTACGGTTTTCAGGTCCAAATGGGGAGAAATATCTACGGTCAAAGCGTAATCTGTAGTCTTAATTGTTTTATCTTTACGGTATTTTTGGTCTTATGACTACGGTGTTATAACTGTAGTTGATTTGTTCTTAAGACTACGGTTAAAAACCGTAGAGTAGGTGGGTACTCTATCTCTACACCACCTTTCTCTACGGTCGTGGATCCCTTAAGACTACGGGTTTTAGCCGTAGAGTATGAGCGTTTTTGTGGTAGTGATTTTATTCTTTCATACTTATAAATTATAATAATAAAATAAAATTATACATATCTTATTTGTGCATCGCACGGTGGGTCATTCTAGTTATAATATAAAATGGAATTTTTAAGAGAATATTCTTATTTGATATAATATTTGATGCAGAGCATCAAGTTGCCAAAAACTTTGGTACTGAAATTGTACTTATTTGGTGCAAAATCTATACGAAGTAGATGCCTAACATTGTAGTACATTAGATTAGGATGTGCTGAGCCGGGTCAATTTGTTGTATGTGATCTATTTGGTTTCGGGTGGGGTGGGCCTTTATTTTGACACTTCTTAGTACAGGTGGCAATGGTTACGGAACTGCACAATCAAATTACAGTTAAGAGATAGTTTCGGAACCAAGAACTGTTGTTCTATAATCGACAGTTTCACTGCTCCAAATGGTTCCAATCGGTTCAAAAATTTATTTTTCTTAAAAAAAATAATATTGAAACGTCATTTATAAAATAATTTTAAATTTGAGTACCCACAAATTGAAAAAACACCCACAAATTATGGGAATATGAGAATTTCTTAAATAAAAATTAGTGTAATGATAACTAGAGGTTCATTATCCTTTTCCCAAGATAAACCAAACCATTATGGGACATTTGGTTTGGGAGTTTTGGGAGATTTTTTTTTTATTTCACATTGGTTTATATCAAAGATAATTAATTAAATTTTCTTATAAATTGATATTAGACATTTGTTTATAGTTGCACTAATAACCAAATGTTAATCTTAATAGAATATGGTCACATAAATTATTAAATTGACACTGAGACATTTGAGTTTGAGGGATGGTTTCAAATTATTAAATGATATAATTGTTATTATAATTATTTAAATAAAACTTTAAAAATAATAAAGTAATAAATAAAAATAATATTAAAACAACTTGAAATTGGAGTTTAATTTAATTTTAAACAGTTAACTGCACATTTTTATTCAATTGATTTTGTTTATCTTATCATTCATAAGAAGTTAGGAGGTCATTTTCTACTTTTAAAAATAAGGTATATATAAACTGACAACCAATATAAATTTTTTAAATTAATTAATTTAAATAAATTATTTTTATAGAGTAGATGTACCCACAAAATAAGAATTAGAAATCCTGATAAATAATGAAATTTCTAATAAGATAAATTGATGCAATAATAATTAATGACCTAATATCCTTTTATAGGATAAACCAACCCATTACCTTTGATAACAAATTGATATGGGATATCTGGTTTGAGAGTTGAAACTTAAAAATTGAGAGTTGGAGCCCGTTTCCAGTTCCAAAAAATCGGAACTAGAACATCACTGCTAAAACTGGGTTCCGATTACAGTTCAAAACTATCCATCATGATTCCAGTTCCGGAACCACTGATTCCGATTTCAATTTTAACCACCGATTCTGGAACCGTTTGCTACCTCTACTTCTTAGTATCCCATGTTATTATTACAAACAATTCATTACCATGCATGTTACCCAAGGCCTGATTTTAATACCATAACTAACAGAAAAGAATTTTCAGGCTTGATAAAAAAACAAAAACAAAATAAAACGTATCGGTGATAATCTATTAACAAGTTTCTCATGTCACCTTTGTACAAAATAATTGATAAACAATCATATGGCCGTATTCATACAATTAATAAACTGGACATGTTAATGACATGTTATCACAATTCATCCAAACATAATATGAAAATTCAATTTCATATTTCCCAATGATCTAGATATCGATGCTTGCTCTGATACCACGATGAGTTTATAACTCACGTAATATAAATTCATCATCATACATCTTTTCTAGGGAAAATATTGCATTAAATTGTCAAAAATTATAAGAATATATAGATGTATTGAGATTGAAAAATCTTGATATGGAATATATATATTTATGAACAATCTCTAGATCCTAACACAAAAGGAGAATTGGTATTATGGCTATGTTCAACTAAATCTCATTATTCCTTATATTAGACCTTCATTTTTCTTCCAAATTGGGAGAAATAAAAAAACCATGTCCAATTTAGTACGTGCGGGACCATAACCAAGGAATTATATATACCATTAAAATAGCATTATGTATCTACTCAAGAGAAACTCGAGAGATAAAGACGTACTAGAGTTGAAGAATCCTTATTTAATCCATTTGCCTGATTAGTTTATCATATTATGTAACATTTTAGAAATTTCAGAATATCTTAGTAGTTTTCTAAATTTATTTAGAAGACTAGAGAAAATAATTGGAGCTAAAATAAAGTTTAACAGATGTAAGTTGTGACTTTTTGTGTCTTTTATATGAAAATCGATTATGAGATTTTGCAATTGCCACTAAAAGATAGTCACTATTGGTCCTTCTTTTCAGAATTTTAATCTGACATCTACAGGAGTCCCGGAGTTGAAAATCGTAAAAGACTAAACTAGTGAATAGTGTTTTTCTGTAAAGAAATGATTTTCAAATCTATATGAAATCTTGTGTATTAATTAGAGTCTTATTTTGACGATTCGTCTCCATCAAAAATCACCCAAGAAATCCATTTGTGTTCGTGGATTTTCAATCAGAGATCAATCGAACGTTCGGGGGCATTTTTAGTAAAAAGGGAGGAATACTGAACTTTCATTTCAAAAAGTAATTCCTTCTTTGATTTTCTTCAAATGACCTCCTCATTTTTTCACGACTGATTGGTTCAATAGCACACGTGCCAACGAGACTCCCGCTATTTTCGAATTTTGCACCAGATGTCATTTGGACCTTGCTATTAAATAAAACAACTTTAATTTAATTCAAAAATGCTTTATCAGTAATTCATTTCCCTTGTACATTTCTCTCTCCCTCTCTTACTCTCTCGCTCTCTCTCTAGTTCATGTTAACAAATGAAAATCCGGGCCTACACCGAGTAAATCGTGCATGCGGGCCCAGGTTAAGTGTTGGAGGGAGAGTGGTATGATGCGTGGTCATTTCGTAGTAAGAATAAATCTCAAGATAGACTTATCCTTATGCCCACTGCAAGGTGTAGCCAGCAAACGTGAGTGAGGGTCGATCACATGAGAAACTGCGAACTCTATCTTCCAATGTCACTAATTCCAAAGTTTTGAGGGTTGTTGTGGTCTGCGTACTTCTTAATGTAAATACTGTAAAGTAAAATAGTAAAACAAAACAAAAAGAAAAGAAAATATTAATAGTAACGTATTCCGGATTAGAACATCGATTCGAATTTAACAAACACTTGACCAATCATTAGCACACTAATTACTTATGTGAACCTAATTAACTGGTTAAAGGTACCAGATCTCTCTTAACGTACCCAATTTATCCTTTCTGTATAGACTAGAGGTGATCTCATCCCTTAATCCTTACCTGTTGCTCAACCCCGATCTCTCATATGATTGTAAACAACAAGGCAACTTTATGCCCTAGACAGACCCAGATTTACTGTGACACTGATCTCTCAAGTTGCCCACGGTACTCGTGATGTATCATATCCCTTTTTGACCAACACACAACTATGATTCATTAACCATTTCTGGAGGTAGTGAACACAATTCTAATTAACGAGTGATCAGCCACGATTAACTAGCTTAGCCCCAATTTAATGCAACAAAGAAAATGATTACACGACGGAACCAAATTCACACAATTTATGCCCATAAGCCTCACGATTTTTATGTGTTCATTAAGTTCTTATCTTTGTTCAATTCGAAATAACAAATCTAGCCGCTCATGCTAGATTTAGAACAACAATAATAAATAAATGAGAACATAAATAAAATGAAAAACTTACTTGATTAAATAGTAAAACGATCCAACACCAATGTTGGATTTAAATATATAAAACTGAAAATTCTAAAAGCCTGCGGGTATAAGGCCCAAGATGGGAATTCAAATGTAGAAAAATAAAATGTATCTTAAAGAAAAACTAAATTGTAAGTATTATTCTTCGGCCTCTGCCATGAAACTACTTAAATAGGAGTACAAAAACACAAGGTTACTTCCCCTATAGGCCGGGGGATCTTCAACCTATTCCCCAGTTGGTGTGCCCAAGACTTTCCGTATCTGGTAGATTCTTCCCTTATTTAGAAAATATGTCTCGCAGATTCTGTACTTTCCATGCCCTAGATTGACGAGATTCAACATTCCTTAATTAGCTGATCCACCTCTTAGAATCTAAAAGATTCGATCAGACTTGCCTAGTAAAGCTCTTTTTTCCTTTGGCGGCTAGTATGCACTGCTCTTGATCTAGCTAGTAATTGTTACTCTTGTGCCCAGTATCCTCTCTTTCTCCTGTCAATCACTCTGGGTTTGCTATGGGCACGATCACGAACTTCTCCTCCAGCAATGCTGGAATGATGGGCATTTATGCCCAGCTCGAGAGAGAGCTTTCCATTGAGAATTTGTTGCCTATCTTTGGTATCTTTGGCATCCAAATGCACCCCAGATGTGATTCTACTGCCTCCTGCCCCTCTTGTGCCCACACTAGCTCTTTCCGACTCAAAAAAGAGAAAAAATAAAGGTCAAAAGAATGAGAAAAAACATAAAAATAGGAAAGAATTTGGACTTATCACACCCACCCACTTTAGACATACTTATCCTCAAGTATGGGGGTACAACATGCCCAAATAATAGAAAAAAAAAAAAGAAAAAAGAGAAAAAGATAGACTCAAAGACAAAGACACGACAAATCAAGCAAGTAAAGAAAAATCCCTTGCGGGCACAGAGACCTAGGTACGTGATCACAACCAACAACATAAAAACAGTAAAAACATACGTAATGTCCACTGCAAATCAAAATTACTGAGTGCTGGATTCCCTCATATTCTCCTCACTCAAGTGTTTAGCTAAGTGTTTACACTCAAGGAAAACATAATTGAACCAAGGGTCACTATAGGCTTGCAATTGCTCTTATTCCTTCACCAACATTTAGAATAATAGGCATGCTTATGCTAAGGACTTAAAAGGTTGTAATGGGACTAAGGGTTTAAGGTAGGAAATATTTGGATTTGGCTCAGATTTCAGTTGAATTTTCCCTTTGGGAGATTTCTTTTGACTCTTACTAGCCTCTGCCACCGTATCCATTTTATGAAGCACATGTCCCAGATTTTTATTTTGTGGGCATTCTGTACTTTATTTTCTTGGGGTTTCTTTTGCCACTTTTCTTTTTATTTCGACCCCTTCCTTTTTCTTTTCTTACTTTTCCTTTTTGGTATTTTATGCCTTCTAACACACCAGATTTATCTTTCCCTAGTGCCATGGTCCTTTTGTGAGTTTTCAAGAAGGAACATGACCAGTGTTCATTTTTTTTTTAAAAAAGCACCCCTAAAAGGAGTGGGGCATTCAGCACCATGCCCAACATGTATATAACTCACAAATCGTCTCGTACAAAGTCATAGATGGGATGTGTCCCAAAAGTGAACACACCCCCAATCAACTACTCAAAATAGAAGCAAAGAAACAACTCAAAGAGGATATATCCACAGACCGGATGCTAACCCCAAAAACCAAATGAAATACATAACCTGAGCACAACCTGAGAAAGGATGTAACTCCAAACAAGAATCAACATAAAATGGGAACAAGAAACAAATGAAAAAACATCATCATCTAACTATATCTAAAACGAAAGTTGGGATAACCCAACTGATCCATCCTCACCAAGGAGAGCAAATATCGTGGAGTAGAACCTCAATCATAAAAGGTGAGCATAGGGGTCTGAACCCCCCTACCTGCAAGAAATTCCGCAGCTCGATTCCCCTCACGGTGGATGTGGGAGAATCAAACATGTTGCCCATGGCATAATAATTAAATGGACATCAACGTGTGCCAAGTCACAGCCGAACTGGGCTGGCCTGACTACAACACCGACACCACCGAGGCAGCATCCATCTCAATCCAGATATGATCTGAATACTGCACCATGAGTCTCAACCCATGAAGTAGAGCCTGGAACTCCGCGTCAAAACTCGATGTAGCCCGTAGGGGAACATAACCAGTGTTCATTTTTAGCTCAAAAAGGCTGCAAGGGGTAATATTAAGGTGGTTTTATTTAGTTTTGTGGGCTCAAAAAGAAAATTTGCCTAAGTATTTCGGTAGTATACCCAAAATTCACTATGACCTCATAATAGAGCGAAAGCAAGTTCTAGTTTACCTAAATTCAAAAATCCAGAAATCAAACTAGAAAGAATAATCATGTGCATCGTGAATTTAGGCTCAATTCCTCACAAGGTACTTAGTTCATTCATCATATAAGTAGTAGCATGGGCATGCTGAAATGAAATTACAGTAAAATATGCTACCTTATAGTCACAAGACCCTAGACTCTATGCTTACAAATTCAATTATTTTCACACGCTTGACACTAAAAAAATACAAAGAAAGCAGAGTAACCCCCACCGACACACTTTATCTCCGTCAAAGTGGGTGCGAGAAGATTACCCTACGAACCGCAAACTCAACAAAACGTTAGAAGGTACCCTACCCGCACACTTTGCCTTAGAGAAAATGGGTCAGTACGGGGGTCATCTAACTAAAAAATAAACACAAAAAACAACAAAAATAGAAACTCAAAAACAAAAGACTCCTAATGCCCACACCCACACACTTTGCGCTAAGCAAACTGTGGGAATGAGGCAACTCTTAAACAGACAAAAAAACCTATATTACAGGAAATAGTACCAGGTCAGGCATCGGGGGGTCGGATAGACAAATCCAACGTGCTTGATGTAGGCGAATGACGCGCGGTCGTTTCGCGCTCAAAATGAATTTGTATGCTTCTGTGCCCACAGCGAGCGTAGCTAGCTATGAGTAAGGGTCGATCCCACAGAGAGCTGATGCGATCTTACTTTCGAGTCACCAATCACAAAAGAGGGTCTGGTACCGTGGTCACAACAATGGAAATTAAATCTGCAAAAATAAACTAAAGATATATCAAATAATAAAAGGTTCCGGAACTTGAACTAGAATCCAGTTTAACTTATACTCACTCGATCATGGGCACAGAGATTTTCCTACACGATTAAATCACCTAGTTATGGAGACCGGATTCCTCGCTGCGTCTCCTTATTCATCCGTTCAGATTAGATTTAAAGGTGATTCCTCGTCCATTAAACCCCTAACCTATCACCCACCCCCCCGGTTCCCCAAAGAGATGTAAATGAATAGGAAGCAGTGTGCCCTAGACGAACCCAAGTTTACTGTGTTTACTGATTCCTCGTGTGCCCACAACAACCCACCGATTTCCCAATTACCGTTTGAATTAACACACAGTCACGATTCGCTAATCCAATTAACCCTGGTGTGCCCTCTACAACTAAAGAGTGATCAGCCATATTAGTTATATTAAACTCACGCTCACTAGGAATAAGAACAAAAATCGGCAGAAATCTAATCGTGCAGTAATGTGCCCACACGGCCTCTCGAGTATTTAAGTGTTTTGTTAAACCTTCATCTTTAGTTCAAATTTCGGAATATAGATCTAGCTACTCATACTATAAAGAACTGTAAATACATAAATTAAAGACATGATAAATAGAAAAAACTTACTGGAATTGAATAAAAACTCGTCCAACACCAACGATGAACAGCAACAACATTAAATATAAATCCTAACCTCTGTGGGCATAAGGCCCCAGATTGTCTTGCTGCCGGAGCAGCATTAAAACTAAACTAATGGCGAAAGTAAAAGTGCAGAAACAATATGGTATGAAGTGTGTCCTCCTAACAATCAAAACTAGTATTTTAAAAGAGTACAAAGATCGAATCCAAATCCCCAAAAATGAGGAGTCTTCAATATCTACCGGATTCGTTATGCCCCGCTGGAATCTGCTTGTATAAGGAAACTTCCTTATCTGCTGGATCTCTGTGCCCACTGGAATCTGCCTGGATAAGGAAATTTCCTTAGGTGGTTGAATGAATCCCGATATTTTAGGGATGTCATCCTTATCTTCCAAATTGCTTCCCAAGAGTCCACCTATGAACAATCTTTCCTTCTTCTATTCAGATTTCAAAATCAATCAAGTTCCAACGCCAACTTTATCTTCTTTTAACAGAATCCCGATTTTTCCGGGAATGCCCTCTTTACTGCCTCTTCTGAATCTGCGCGAGTACTGTGGGCACGACATCTTCTGCTCAGGTCTAATATGCCCATTTCATCGATTTCAGTCAAATTGAGGCCAAAATGCCTCTTTCGCCAGATTTCACTCCTGTCATGCCCAAACCACTTTCCTGGTTCTTTTCCGACACAAAAGACACTAAAAAGGACATTTAGAGCGACTAAAATACCCAGAAAAACACGAAATAAATGGACTTATCACACCCACACACTTTAGTCATGATTGTCCTCAAGCATGGGGTACGAAGAACCCAGAAAAAGAAAAACAAAAAAGGAAAGGAAAAGAAACAGACACGAAAAAAAAAAACATGCAACCTGTTAATCCGTGTGGGCACAGCGTTTCAATAACCAACTTTTCCAATTAATAGCGTAATCAGCATGCCCTAGCAAGTCAAAATTGAATTGAGCATATAGGTCCTCCCACACTCTCTTCACACAGTGTTTAGGCTTAGTGTTTTCACTCAAATTCATTCATTTTATACTTATTCATTCTATAAGCTTGCAAGTGCTCTTTCTTCAATTTCATTAAGTGGAAAAATGCATAAATATCAAAAGGACTTTTATGGGCTGTAATGGGGCTCTTTAGGTAAGGTGGGGTTCTTTTGGTACTGGGCTAAAACTCTCAGAAGCGTTCACTGGACATACCACCATTTATTTTCAACTTACTTCCTCATGCCCTCATTTATCATTCAGATTACAGATTTTTCATCATGGGCATTCTGAACATTCAGACTAGGGGGAATTTATTCTCGTTTTTTTTCCTATTTTTTTTGAATTTATTTTTCATTTTTTTTGTTCCCCCAATCTTTCTTCTTGCATTTTCAATTCTTCAAAACCGTCCAGAGACTCCTTCTACTTCTGGTTTTTGTAATGCCCTGGCTTTATGTAGTGAGGTAAATCAACAAAACTGCCAGGGCATTTTATTGGCTCAAAAGGGCTGCAAAGCTGTTTCAAAGGTTGGTTTTTATTTGGCTTAGTGGGCTCAAGCAAGAAAATGCCTAAATCATCTACAATGCATTTTAAACTTTCTGATTTTAAAGTAGAGCAAAAGCAAGTTCTAGAAATTCTAAGCACAGAATGTACACACATGAAAAGAGAATGTTGTAAAATGGGCATAACAGTGCAGGCTCAAATCTCACCAGGTTAATGCGCAACTCATTTATCATCTCTGCTTCTAGTGTGGGCATGCTGACTCGATTAGCAATTTTATTACATTCACAACCCAGAAACTAGTGCTCCTCAAATCTTAACAGATAGCATGCTGACTCAAACGACCCACCAACACACTTTGCACAAAGCGAAGTGTTCAAACTGACTCAACAACAAAAGACAACAACCCAAATGCCCCCACCCACACACTTTCCTTGAGGCAAAGTGGGTAGAATAAGGGCGACACCAAAAAGAATGAAAATCAAAAGACATAAAAGAAAAGGAATTGAACCAGGTTGGTGGATGTCGGGTAAGTAAAACCAACATATTTGAAATATGCGGTAAAGGCTTGCTCAATCTTCCTCAAGAGGGTATCAACAGTCTGATACAGGGCATTCTCCATGCTATCCCGTCTCTTCATGGTCATTCTGGCACCTTCTCTTCTTGCTGTGTCCTTCCGCCTGGTGTCTTCGTGCTTGTCCCTATAGAAAATGAGAACAGAATGCTCGAAGGGTCTGCCTTCGGCATAAAAGAAATAGGGTTGCTCTCCTCTCATCCTCAACTACATCTTGCATTTTTTTTTCAGACAGATAATAGAAAAACTCTCCTAGTCTAGTTTGATAAATCAGAGAAACATTTATTAACATTACTGAAAAAGAAATAAATTAAAAACCTGGGTTGCCTCCCAGTAGCGCCCTAGTTACTGTCGTGGGCACGACACCTTCCAATTCAGATATAGATGGGCTCCACGAGCCAGACCAGTCTGATATCCTGGTCTGTGTGCCCCAGGTAAGGTTTCAGTCTGTGGCCATTAACCTTGAAACGCCCTCCAGTATCTGGATTCTTCAGCTCAACGGCTCCATTGGGGCATTCTGCGTACACTTCAAATGGACCAACCCACTTGGTCTTCAGATTTCCTCCCATCAATTTAAACCTTGAATGGTACAAAAGAACTTGTTGCCCCGGAGTAAAGCTCTTCCTTCTAATCACTTGATCATGGAGCCTCTTCATTTTTTTCTTGTAAAGAACAGCATTGTCATAGGCCTCCATCCTCATTTCTTCCAGCTCTTGAATCTGGAATTTTCTGAAATGCCCGGCTGCATCCTTGTCCATGTTCAGCTTCTGCAGTGCCCATCGTGCCTTGTATTCCAGCTCAACCGGTAAATGACAGCATTTCCCAAACAGCATCCTATATGGGGACATCCCGATTGGAGTTTTGAAAGCAGTTCGGTATGCCAATCCTTTCGACTTAGATTAACTAACTTACCAAGAATGGCTTTAATTTCTCGATTTGAGACTTCAGCTTGTCCATTCGCTTGTGGATGATAGGCTGTTGTCACACGGTGATTCACCCCATATTTCTTCAATAATTTTTCCAGAGTTTGGTTGCAAAAATGTGTTCCTTGATCGCTGATGATGGACCTGGGCACAACAAACCGGCTGAAAATATGAGATTTCAGAAATGCGGTCACTACTCTTGTATCATTGGTAGGAGTAGCCTTTGCTTCCACCCATTTGGACACATAATCAACTACCAGGATGATGTAATGGTTCCCCCTTGAGTTTGCAAGGGGTCCCATGAAATCCATTCCCCAAACATCGAAAATTTCCACTGGCATGATGGGTGTCATGGGCATTCCGTTCCTCCTTGTGATGTTCCCAACTCTCTGGCACTGATCACATCTCTTGCATACGTTGTGGGCATCCTTGAAAATCGTGGGCCAAAAGAACCCACAGTCCAGAATTCTTCTTGCTGTTCGGTTTGGTCCGAAATGCCCTCCGCAAGCAAAGTTATGGCAATGCTTCAAAATATCCTCAATTTCATTGTCAGGGACACATCTTCTTATGATCTGATCAGCACACCTCCTCCATAGAATAGGGCTGTCCCATGCATAAAACTTGCTCTCGTGCCTTAGTTTATTCTTTTGGTACCTCGAGTACCCAATTGGCAGCTCTCCAGACTCTAAAAAGTTTACTATATCTGCATACCAGGGCTCTCGTGTGCCCCATTCTGAGTACAGTTGCTCATTAGGGAAGTGATCCGTAATGGGCATTGCATCGCCTTTTTCATTCAGCACCCGGCTTAGATGATCAGCTACCAAGTTCTGTGCCCCACTCTTATCTTTTATCTCGACATCAAACTCCTGCAAGAGCAGGATCCATCTAATTAGTCTCGGCTTTGTCTCCTTCTTGGCCATCAAGTGCCGTAGGGCACCGTGATCTGTGTAGAGAATGCTCTTCGTGCCCAAGAGATAGGAACGAAACTTCTCGAATGTAAAAACTACTGCTAGCAGCTCCTTCTCAGTAGTGGTGTAATTACACTGTACCCCATTCAGAGTTTTGGAAGCATAGTAAATTACATGGCTTTCTTTTCCTCTTTTCTGACCCAGCGCCCACAGTGTAGCCACTGGCGTCACACATAATCTCAAAGGGCATTCCCCAATGTGGTGGTTGAATAACTGGTGCTGTGACCAATTGCTTCTTCAGAAAATTGAATGCCTTTTTACATTCTTCATCAAATTCAAAGGGGACATCTTGCTGTAATAAGTGAGTAATTGGCTGGGCAATTTTTGCAAAATCTTTTATGAACCTCCTGTAGAATCCAGCGTGCCCCAGAAAGCCTCTCACTTGTTTCACCGAAGTGGGGTATGGCAATTTCTCAATTATGTCCACTTTGGCTTTATCGACCTCAGTGCCCCTCTCGGAAATCACATGGCCAAGTACAATACCCTCTCTGACCATGAAATGGCATTTTTCGTAGTTCAGCACTAGGCATTTGTCCACACAATGCTGCAACACCTTCTCCAAATTATCTAAGCATCGATCAAAGCAGCTCCCATACACCGTGAAGTCATCCATGAACACCTCAATGCAGTTCTCAAGCAAATCAGAGAATATGCTCATCATACATCGCTGAAACGTGCCAAGAGCATTGCAGAGGCCAAAGGGCATTCTGCGATAGGCAAATGTGCCGAATGGGCACGTGAAAGTTGTTTTCTCCTGGTCCTCTTGACTCACTGCAATTTGCATATATCCTGAGTATCCGTCCAAGAAACAAAAGAACTTGTTCCCTGTGAGTCTCTCCAGCATCTGGTCAATGAACGGAAGTGGGAAATGATCATTCCGCGTGACCGTGTTCAGCTTCCGGTAATCAATGCAAACTCTCCAGCCAGTTTGCAGTCGTGTGGGCACAAGCTCTCCTTTTTCATTTTTCACAACTTGAATGCCCGACTTCTTGGGCACAACATGGATTGGACTGACCCACCTGCTGTCTGAAATTGGGTATATAATGCCCTGGTCCAGTAGCTTAATTATCTCCTTTAGCACTACATCCTTCATCACCGGATTGAGCTTTCTTTGTGGATCACGAACGGGCTTTGCATCATCTTCCAACAAAAGCTTGTGCATACAAACTGCTGGGCTAATGCCCTTTATATCTGCCAAAGTCCATCCGAGTGCCTCCTTGTACAGTCTCAGCAATCTCAAAAGGCGGTCTTCATCAGCTTGATTCAACCCCGGCACTAATTATCACTGGGAGTGTCTCATTATCTCCCAAGTAGGCATACTTCAAATGCCTTGGCAATGCCTTCAACTCCAGTGTGGGCGCTCTAACAATAGAAGACATCATTCTGTCATCACTTCTCCAAATGGGCACACCATAGTCCACACATCCATATGGCATTTCTTCCAATGAGTACAGCATCATAATTCCATCCCTTATGTCATCATCCTCGTCCAGGGCATCCTGGTCAAGCAGTCCATCCCACAATGCCCATTCCAGCGGTTCTCTGTTGCTCACCATGGATAAAGTAGAACGGCTCAGGGAATGAAATGTATTCACAAAATTACAATTTTCTGTATCCGGGGGGTGTTTCATGGCTTCAAAAATGTTGAACGTCACCTTCTCCCCATCAAACTCACACGTCAGTGTGCCCTTGTCCACATCAATCTTGGTTCGAGTTGTCTTCATGAAAGGCCTCCCCAGCAACAAAACTGAAGATTTTGAAGTCGCTGTGCCCATGTCAAGCACATAAAAATCTGCTGGGAATATAAGCTCGTCCACCTTGACCAATACATCTTCAATGAGGCCTTCTGGATAAATATTAGATCGGTCAGCAAGTTGAATGACCACACGAGTCTCCTTCAAAGGTCCAATTTTCAATTCTTTGAACACCGACAGGGGCATTACGTTGATTGATGCCCCCAAATCCAGCATGACCTTTTCAACTTTTCTGTCTCCAATTATGCAAGGGATCATGAACATCCCTGGATCATCACACTTCTTGGGTAACTTCCTTTGTATCACAGCCGATACATTCTCCCCAACTAGGAACCTTGCATCGTCATTGAATTGCACCTTTCTGGTACAAAGCTCCTTTAAAAACCGGGCATACCGTGGTACTTACCTGATTGCCTCGATCAGTGGGATGTTGATCTCCACCTTGCTGAATACTTTTAGCATCTCCCTGGTTTCTTCTTCTTTTCTATTTTGTGCCAATCTCCCTGGAAAGGGAGGTTTCCGTCTCTCTGGAATGGGCACTTTGGCAGGCTGCTTTACTTCCGAAATGGGCACAGTATCGGTCTGCTCGGCTTCTTGTGCCTTGTCTTCTGTGTGAATTTTTTCCACTTCTTCCTCCAAGGGCACATCGTCCTTCTCTTCTCTTGGCCTGACCATCTCCGGAAGCTCTTTTCCACTCCTCAATACTACTGCATTCACTTGTTCTCTCGGGTTTTCAACCTAGGAAGGTAACTTCCCATTTTTCTCCTCCATCTTGTGCATGGATTGAGCCAATTGATTGATTTGCTTGCTCATATGTGAAAGACTAGCTCGAGTTTCTTGCTTGAATTTTTCGTTCTCCTCAGCCATGGCATAGACAAGATCTTCTAGCCTTTGCTTTCTCTTTTCTTCTGGTGGCGGCAATGGGCGTGCAGAATGCCCATCCTCTGGCCTTCTCCATCTGAAGTTTTCATGGTCTTTCCAGCCAGGGTTATAAGTCTGGGAATTGGGATCATATCTTCTGGAATGCCCATTCTGGCCACCTACAGCATTTACTTCTTCCACCGCGTCTTGTAGAGTTGGGCATTCATCAGTGAAATGAAGTACACTCTTGCATACTCCACAAAGTCTGGGCTTTTTGGCCATGTTCACACCAGACAAGATCTTTTCGATTTTGTCACATAATCTGTCAATTCTGTTGTCTTGGTCTGGTGCCCTCTCTGATTCACTGACAACCCGAATGCCCTCTCCGCCAAAGTCTCAGTTGTCTTCAGCCATCTCCGTGAGAATTCTGAATGCTTCAACAGGCTGCTTGTTCAGTATAGACCCTCCATATGAGGCATTCACGATTGTCCTCTCATGTGGTCTCAATCCTCCAACAAAATACTGAATCAAATCGTGTTCAGTAATCTGGTGCTGTGGGCATTTCGCCAACATTGCCTGGAATCTTCCCCAGTAGTCATAGAAACTCTCGTTGGTTCCCATCTTCAGGCTCCCTATCCTTCTTCTCATTTCTTGCACTCTGGATGCTGGGAAATATTTTTCCAAGAACTTCTTCTGAAGTTGTCTCCATGTGGTCACAGCGCCAGTCGGCAATGTGTACAGCCAGTCCCGTGCCCCATCCTGAAGAGTGAAAGGGAACAAGACCAACCGCACATACTCCTCTCGTCCATGGTTGGATGGTTGAGTCTGGCAAACCATCTCAAAATCTTGCGAGTGTCTTTGTGGATCCTCTCCGGGCATTCCGTGGAACTTCGGCAAGATTTGGATAAAGTTTGCATGAATATCCCAGTTCTGAGTCACAGCTGGGAGTGTAATGCCCATCGGGCGCAGATTCATGTTGGTCGGGAAAACCAACTACCTTAAAGTCCTGTTATCCTCCGCATCTCCATTTGCGGCATTCCCATTTGCGGCCATGTTGATAGTGTGGCCGTTCTCAAACTGTCATTCCACCTCGTGCTCTTCGTGTCCTTGATCTTCTGGTGGTGTGGGCTCACGAGGTCTGTTTGTAGCTCGTCGTGCCCTCTTCACTGCTGCCCTGTTTTTTCCTCAAAGTCTTCTCTATCTCCGGATCGTACAATAGAGTTTCTTCTGAAGAGCTCCTTGGCATCAACTTCTAGGCACACTACCTTGGAAAGTAAAATCACTGGAAATCAGCTCCCCGAAAACGGCGCCAATTTTGACGTGTTGTCGTTACGCGCTCAAAATGAATTTGTATGCTTCTGTGCCCACAGCGAGCGTAGCTAGCTATGAGTAAGGGTCGATCCCACAGAGAGCTGATGCGATCTTACTTTCGAGTCACCAATCACAAAAGAGGGTCTGGTACCGTGGTCACAACAATGGAAATTAAATCTGCAAAAATAAACTAAAGAGATATCAAATAATAAAAGGTTCCGGAACTTGAACTAGAATCCAGTTTAACTTATACTCACTCGATCATGGGCACAGTGATTTTCCTACACGATTAAATCACCTAGTTGTGGAGACCGGATTCCTCGCTGCGTCTCCTTATTCATCCGTTCAGATTAGGTTTAAAGGTGATTCCTCGTCCATTGAACCCCTAACCTATCACCCACCCCCCGGTTCCCCAAAGAGATGTAAATGAATAGGAAGCAGTGTGCCCTAGACGAACCCAAGTTTACTATGTTTACTGATTCCTCGTGTGCCCACAGCAACCCACCGATTTCTCAATTACCGTTTGAATTAACACACAGTCACGATTCGCTAATCCAATTAACCCTGGTGTGCCCTCTACAACTAAAGAGTGATCAGCCACATTAGTTATATTAAACTCACGCTCACTAGGAATAAGAACAAAAATCGGCAGAAATCTAATCGTGCAGTAATGTGCCCACACGGCCTCACGAGTATTTAAGTGTTTTGTTAAACCTTCATCTTTAGTTCAAATTCTGGAATATAGATCTAGCTACTCATACTATAAAGAACTGTAAATACATAAATTAAAGACATGATAAATAGGAAAAACTTACTGGAATTGAATAAAAACTCGTCCAACACCAACGATGAACAGCAACAACATTAAATATAAATCCTAACCTCTGTGGGCATAAGGCCCCAGATTGTCTTGCTGCCGGAGGAGCGTTAAAACTAAACTAATGGCGAAAGTAAAAGTGCAGAAACAATATGGTACGAAGTATGTCCTCCTAACAATCAAAACTAGTATTTTAAAAGAGTACAAAGATCGAATCCAAATCCCCAAAAATGAGGAGTCTTCAATATCTGCCGGATTCGCTATGCCCCGCTGGAATCTGCTTGTATAAGGAAACTTTCTTATCTGCTGGATCTCTGTGCCCACTGGAATCTGCCTGGATAAGGAAATTTCCTTAGGTGGTTGAATGAATCCCGATATTTTAGGGATGTCATCCTTATCTTCCAAATTGCTTCCCAAGAGTCCACCTATGAACAATCTTTCCTTCTTCTATTCAGATTTCAAAATCAATCAAGTTCCAACGCCAGCTTTATCTTCTTTTAACAGAATCCCGATTTTTCCGGGAATGCCCTCTTCACTGCCTCTTCTGAATCTGCGCGAGTACTGTGGGCACGACATCTTCTCAGGTCTAATATGCCCATTTCATCGATTTTAGTCAAATTGAGGCCAAAATGCCTCTTTCGCCAGATTTCACTCCTGTCATGCCCAAACCACTTTCCTGGTTCTTTTCCGACACAAAAGACACTAAAAATGACATTTAGAGCGACTAAAATGCCCAGAAAAACACGAAATAAATGGACTTATCAGCGAACAGTGCGGTGTCCAATCTGTCTAGTCTAGATATGATGGTGGTCGCTGCTTGCTCTTGCTACTATGCTCTCGGGGGCCTCTTGCTAGGACCTGCATTCAGAGAAAAACTAAGGCTACTCGAAGTTTGTAGCTTCGGTATACCAAATGTAGGTTTCCCTTCCTCATCGTCAAAAAGATCCAACATCCTCTTCAGTTTTTCAGCAAGATGGGTTATCAGTTAGGCACATGAGATCTTGTTCTTAGGATAAGACAAGGTGTCCTTGAAATGGGTAATGGCCACAACCCACAGCTCCAAATTTTATCCTACTTGTGCACCATGCATCATAGAAAAAATAACTCCTGATTTGTGATGGAGTTGGAGCTATCTTTCTGGCCAAAGAAATTATGGGCAAGAACTCGGTGACAAAAGCGAAAGTCACTGCTTTTCAGCATGTATCCATTCCTAGTTCCAGACTTGAATTTGGAACCATCACCTAGTTCAGCCCATTTTTCATCCCAATTCTTATCCGTGGGTACCACAGAAACAATAGATTTATAATCATCATAATTCAAATCCAGAAAAGACACAAGACCTAAACCTATATTCAATTCATCAGCAGAAAGATTAAAATTCTTACCAAAAATTTTAAACTTAAAAACTTTAGCAAATGTACCACCCTTTCCTATACTCGTAATAGTCAAGCCATGGAAAACCTCATACACCAGCATAGGAAAAATTAAATAATCCCATTAAAGGAAAAATGACCAGCTATGTTAGAGAAAAGTTCTCTTATCTCTTACTCGATGCCCAAGGCAGCGAGTGAGGATAAGTGAATGGTCCTGCTGTGGACGATGTCGCTAGTAGGCATGACACCTTCTCCTTTCGGCATGATTTTTCCAGAGGTGGGGCTAACTACAGTCTTTCCTTTCTTAGCAGATGGCTTGGTAGGGGCCTTTTCGCTTTGCAGTTACTGAGGGCGTATCCATTATACCCTCGGTAGCCTCCTTTACAGAGGAAAGAGTCAAATCATCTTGGCTCTTGTAGGCATGAGATTCCCCACTGCCCTCATTCTCTCCTTCCTTAGCCTCCTGCTCAGCTTCTTCTTTCTCAGACGCCATCAGCGATGTCTGCTTCTTCCACTTCAAGTACTGCGGTGGATCTTTAGTGGCGACAATCTTCTCTTTCTTCAACTTTTCAATTACAGAGGGCTCAAGGGTCTGCTCCGGTATTGGCTTGGGTGTCGTCTCTTTCTGTATGCTGGCCTTTAGAGAGGGCTCATCAGCCTTCTTCTGCATGCGGGCCTTATCGGTGGTCTCCTCCACCATCTACAGAGAGGGATCGTTAGCTTTCTTAGACTCTCGAGTGGAAATGGACGATGGAGGTTGCTCCACGGTGGCAGAAGGTTGAACTTCAATGGTAGTGGTGCTCGATTGTTTGGGTTGTGTAGTGGCGTCGGTGGCGTTCTTGGTGCTTTTTGGTGAAGTTTAGGGAGTGAACTCGATTTTCTTCTTTGAGGACTTGGAGGCACGAGTTTTGGGGGCCATGGTGATCGTGGCTTGGGTGGTTAAGAAAGAGAAAAAGAGGGAATTTTAGAGAGAGAGAGGGCTGTAATTTTTTTTTTAATTTGGATGAAAAAAATGGCAAGTGAATTTTGAGAACAAAAAGAGGGTAGTTAAGTACCTACCGATTAACCCTAGCCAGTCATTTAGAATTGATGTGACAGGCCCGTCAGACGACTTTTGGGCTTCTAGGATTTTCCTATTCAGGGTTGTGTAATGCCCACGGGGGCTGACAAATCCCAGAATTTTCACTATTTCCTTAGCTTGTGCCCTCCAACTTGGAAAGTGTCCAGTTTTACTAGATTCTTTCCTTCCAAGAAAAATTCACCAAAATTTCTTACCTAAAATACTTCAAAACAAAATCCAGGCATAAAATCCAACTCCTAGTCTAACATGGAAAAGAATAATCACTTCAAAGAAAATAAATAAATTGCAAAAAATTAAAAAAACATGGGTTGCCTCCCAATTAGCGCCCCAATTATTATCGTGGGCACGACGCTTGTCTTTCATCACATGTATGTAGGCTCAACGAGATGGAGCCCCAGATCCTTCATGTATAAAACCATTGGGTTATTGAGATGTTTCAGTCATTGACTGTTGAATTTGAATGTCTCTCCAGTACTTGAATCACGTAATTCCACTACTCTATTTGGGCACAGTTAGATTTTAGTCCTCCTCCTAAAAGCTTGAGTCTAGAATTATACAATAGAACATTTTGCCTACGCTCAAACTATTTATAGTGAATGAGGTGGTCATGGATTCTCTTTATTCTTTCTTTGAAGACCACTGCGTTGTCATAGGCCTCCAGTCTCATCTCTTCTAACTCTTGAAGTTGGAACTTCCTCTCAATTCCAGCTTTGTTGAGTTTCATGTTCATCTTCTGAATTACCTAAAACGCTTTATGTTCAATTTTCCACCAGAAGGTGATAATTCTTTCCATAAACTAGGAGAAAATGAGACACCCCCATGGGGGTTTTATGGGCAGTACGATATGCCCACAAGGCATCTTCCAGCTTAAAACTCCAATTTTTACTATTGGGGTTTACGATTTTTTGAAGTATGGACTTGACTTCTCGGTTGGAAACCTTAGCTTGCCCATTTACCTGTAGGTGATATGCAGTAGTTATTTTGTGCCTAACTCCATACTCTTTGAGCAAATTCTTGATAATCATACTACAGAAGTGAGATCCTTGATCGCTTATCAGTGCCTTGGGCACGCCGAACCTAGTGAACACATTAGACTTCAGGAACGTTTTGACCACGCAGGCATCATTTGTAGAAGTAGCTTTTGCTTCCACCCATTTTGAAACATACTCCACAACAAGGACTATGTATTGATGTCCATTGTATTTACTCAAGGGACCCATGAAGTTAATTTCCCAAACGTCAAAAACTTCTACCAGCATAATAGGTGTCATGGGCATTTCATTACATTTTGAAATGTTTCCAGTCATCTAATAGCGTGGGCATAATCTGCAAACTTCGTAAGCACCCTTGTGAAGTGAAGGCTAAAAGAACCCATAATCAAGAATATTTTTTGCGGTTTTTTTTGCACCAAAGTGCCTTCCACATGCTTCGGAACGGTAGTGATCAAGAATACTCTTAGCTTCTTCTGTGGGCACGCAGCGTCGGATGATTTGATCTGCGCACTTTTTCCACAGTATGGGCTCATCCGATACATAATATCGACTCTCATTTCTGATTTTGTTTATTTGGTAAGTTGAGAGTTTGGTAGGTAGTTCTCCAGAGATCATGAACTTTACCAAGTCGGTGTACCAGGGTGCAATGCTCTTGAGGTGAAACAGGTACTCATCTAGAAAAGATTCCTCAATGGACACAACATCTTTTTCCTTATTGAGGACTCTACTCAAATGATTGACCACTTGGTTTTGAGCTCCACTTTTGTCCTTGATCTCTTAATCAAATTCTTGTAACAGTAGTATCCATCGAATAAGCCTTGGTTTTTATTCTTTTTTTGCAAGCAGGTGCTTTAATGCAGAGTGATCGGTGTAGACTACACTTTTAGCTCCGAGCAAATAAGATTAAAATTTTTCAAAGGTGAAAACTACTGCCAACAACTCTTTTTCAGTTGTGATATAGTTGGCTTGGACATGATTAAATATCTTGGAGGCATAGTATATGACATGACTTTCTTTTCCTTGCCTTTATCCAAGCACTGTGCCCACAGCATATCCACTGGCATCACACATTATTTCAAATAGCATGCCCCAATCTGGAGGTTGGATGATGGGTGTTGTGACCAACTTCTTTTTCAAGGTGTCAAAAGCTTCTTTACAAGTATCATCGAAGACGAAGGGCATATCACTTTGCAAAAGATGAGTGATCGGCTGAGCAATCTTTGAAAAATCTTGGATGAATTACCGATAGAACCCGGCGTGCCCAAGGAATCCTCGAACTTGCTTCACCATAGTGGGGTAGGGTAGTTTCTCGATGATGTCCACCTTAGCTTTATCTACCTCGATGCCTCTCTCTGAAACAACGTGCCCAAGAACAATTCCTTCACGAACCATGAAATGACATTTTTCATAATATAGCACCAAGCACTTATCCACGCATCTTTTAAGCACATTTTTCAAGGTTATCGAGGCATGCGTCAAATAAATCCCCATAGACTGTGAAATCATCCATGAACACTTTGATGCATTTCTCCAAAAAATCTAAGAAAATGCTCATCAGACACATTTGAAAAGCTCCAGGAGCATTTCAGAGCCCAAAAAGCATCCTTCGATAAGTAAATGTGCCGAATGGGCACGTGAAAGTGGTTTTCTCTTGGTCTTGTTGATCTACTACAATTTGCATGTAGCCTGAATATCCATCAAGGAAACAAAAGAATTTATTTCCAGCCAATCTCTCCAGCATTTGATCTATGAAGAAAAATGGGAAGTGATCATTTCTTGTAACTGTGTTGAGCTTTCGATAGTCTATACAGACTCTACCCAGTTTGTAGATTTGTGGGCACAAGCTCATTCCTTTCATTTTTCACAACTTGGATCCCAGACTTCTTAGGCACGACATGAATCGGACTTACCCATTTGCTGTCTGAAATGGGATAGATGATTCCCATGTCCAATAACTTGAGCATCTACTATAACATGACTTTCTTCATGGCGGAGTTCAACTTACGTTGTCGGTCCCGCACTGGTTTTGCATCATCCTCTAAGAGAATTTTATGCATATATATTGCAGGGCTTATGCGCTTGATGTTGGCCAGAGTCCATCCTATTACTTCTTTATATAGGCGTAACAATCTTAACAACTAACTTTCTTCAACGAGGCTCGGTCATTTGCTTATGATGACCGGCAGTGTAGCATTCTCCCCAAGATAAGAATATTTTAAGTGGTTCGGGAAATTTTTCAGTTCCAATTTCGATGCCCTCTGCACCAATGGTAGCATCATTTATGTCTGAGTGATGATGGGCAATTTGTAGTCCACCACTCCATGCGGTATTTTTTCCAGAGAGTATAACATCATGATGGCCTCTCTGATATCTTCATTTTCATCGAGGACATCGTAGTCAGTTCACCCAGCTTGTAATACCCATTCTAGGGGCTCTTGATTGTTCATGTGTCCCAGAATGGCTTCTGATTGGGCATAGCAATAGTTTACGAAGCTAGCTGACTCCAGATCTTGTGGATACTTCATGGCTTCGAAAATATTGAAAATAACTATCTGGCTATCGAACTCACATGTTAACGTGCCCTCATCAACATTAATCTTAGTGCGAGCAGTTTTCATGAATAGTCTCCCTAGTAGTAGAACGGATGTAGTCAGTGTCATTTTACCCATGTCCAAGACATAGAAATCAGCTGGGAAAATTAATTCCTCCACTTTGACCGAAACATATTCTATTAAACCTTCGGGGTAGACATTCAATCTATCTACCAACTGAATGATCACTCTTGTTTCCTTGAGTGGTCCAAGATTCAGTTATTCATAAATTATCATGGACATGACGTTTATAGATACACCAAGATCAAGCATCACTTTTTCAATCTTCTTACTTCCAATTATGCATGGTATGACAAACATACCAGGGTCCTCTCACACTTTTTTAGCATTTTATTTTGTAGGACCGCGGAGACATTTTCTCCCACAAAAAGTCTCACGTCGTCTTCAAATCGCACCTTCTTGGTGCACAGTTCTTTTAAAAAAATGGACATAATGACAGAATTGTCTTATTATATCCAGTAGTGGAATATTGATTTTTGTCTTTCGAAAGATCTTGAGAAGGTCATTTATCTCTTCATCCTTTCTGTCGTGGGCAAGACGCTTAGGGAAAGGAGGCTTCCTTCCTGTTTTTGTTCATGCTTTGTGGGCTCAGCAACCTCTTCCCTAGTCTATTCTTCTTCCTTCATTATGCCTTCAATGTCTCCTTTCAGTTTAGTTTTCATTACTTCTTCTTCATTCCTTGTGGTCACAGTGTTCACTTGTTCCTGAGGATTTACCACTTGAGAGGGTAATTATTCATTTTTTTCTCTTTAGTTGGGCAAGACCTTAAGCTAGTTGAGAAATTTATTTGCTAACAAGTTGCAAACCCGCCCTTGTTTCTTGCTTGAACCTTTCATTCTCCTATTGTGACTTTACATTCTTCTTGGCCAGAGCGCGGACTAGTTCAGCTAGACTGGGTTCTTCTCGTGCCCTCTGCGGTGGTGGTGATAAATCTTACTGATGGGCATCATTCATTTTCCATCTGAAATTCTCATGATCTCTCCATCCTAGATTATATGTTTGAGAGTAGGGATCATAGCGCTTATTATTGTTACGCCCACCGAGAGAATTAACTTCAGCGATCTCCTCCTACAGTGTTGGGCATTCATCGGTGAAATGGGCCACACTTTTGCACACTCCACACAATCTTTTTTTTCGGTGCCCCAGTATGGTTCATCACTTTCTCCATTTGGTCCAAAATCATTTCCATCTTGACCTCAAGGTGCTTTAATTTTCCAGCATCTGAAGTTGTCCTTATGCCCTCGGCAGTTTCATCTCAATTTTCATCACCATTTCAGCCAGAATTGTAAAGGCTTCGGATGATAATTTATTCAGAATAGATCATCCACATGAAGCATTGACAATGATTTTGTCATGTGGTCTCAAACCAGACATGAAGTATTGTATCAGATCATGATCTGTCATCTGGTGTTGTGGGCACTTGGTCAACATGTTTTGAAACCGACACCAGTAGTCATACTACCATTTAGCAGTGTGTATAACTAGTCTCGTGCCCATTTTGAAGAGTAAATGGGAACGAGACAAGTCGCACATATTGATATTTTCTCCCATCCGTTGGTTGGGTTTGACACACCATCTCGAAATCTTGAATATGCCTCTGGGATCTTCTCCAGCCATCCCATTGTATTTAGGCAAGATCTAGATGAAACTTGCATTCAACTCCCAACTTCCAGTGATGGCTGGGAGCGTAATGCCCATGGGATGTAAATTCATGTTAGTCAGAAAGACCAACTGCCTCAACATTCTGCCTTTTTCTTTAGCCATCAAGGTTATCCTTGGTTGTTTCTTTCCTCTTGTGCTCTTTCTTGCTCCAAATTTCTTTCACGAGCAAGTCTTTCAACTTGTTGTGCCCTCCGTGCTTCTGCTCTTCTCCTCTTCAGGGTCTTTTCAGGTTCTGGATCATAAGCGTAATCACCTATAGAGGTATTGGGCATCCACCGGCTAGGCTAACAAGTTGGAAAAATAGAATTTCTAGAATTAGCTCCCCGACAACGACGCCAATTCTGACACGCGGTCATTTCGCGGTCAGAATAAATCTCAAGAGACACTTATCCTTATGCCTACTACATGCGTAGCCAACAAACGTCAGTAAGAGTCGATCCCACAAGGAGCTGCGAACTCTATTTTCCAATGTCACTAATTCCAAAATTTTGAGGGTTTTGTGGTCACCGTATTTCTTAATGTAAATACTGTAAAGTAAAATAGCAAAACAAAATAAAAGGATAAAAAATTAATAGTAACATATTTTGGATTAGAACGTCGATTCGAACTTAAAAAACACTTGATTGATCATGGGCACACTGATTACTTATGTGAACCTAATTATCTGGTTAAATGTACCAGATCTTTCTCAATGTATCCAATCTATTCTTTCAGTATAGACTAAAGGTGATCTCTCATCCCCTAATCCCTAATTAACATGTTTCCCAACCCTGATCTCTCATATGATTGTAAGTAACAAGGCAACTTTATGCCCTAGATAGACTCAGATTTATTGCGACACTGATCTCTCAAGTTGCCCACAGTACCAGTAATGCATCCCATCCCTTTATGACCAACACACGGCTACGATTCATTGACCATTTATGGTGTTAGTGAACATAATTCTAATTAATAAGTAATCAGCCATGATTCACTAGCGTAGCCCACTTTAATGTAACAAAGAAAATGATTGCATGATGGAATGAAATTCACACAGTTTATGCCTATAAGCCTCACGGTTTTTATGTGTTCATTAAGTTCTTATGTTTGTTCAATCCAGAATAACAAATCTAGCCGCTCATACTAGATTTAGAACAATAATAATAAATAAATAAGAATATAAATAAAATAAAAAACTTACTTGATTAAATAGCAAAATGATCCAACACCAACGTTGGATTTAAATACATAAAACTGAAAATCTTAAAAGCTTGCGGACATAAGGCCCGAGACGGAAATTAAAATGCAGAAAAATAAAATGTATTTTAAAGCAAAAATAAATTGCAAGTTTTGTTGTTCGGCCTCTGTCATGAAACTACTTAAACAGGAGTATAAAAACACAAGGTAAATTCCCCCACAGGACAGGGGATCTTTAGCCCATTTCGCAGTCATTGTGCCCAAGACTTTCCATATATAGCAGATTCTTTTCTTATATAGAAGATCTATCTCGTAGATTTTGTACTCGCCGTGCCCTAGATTGCCGACATTCAACCTTCCTTAATTAGCCAACCATCCCTATAATTCATAAGATTCGATCAGACTTGCCTTCTAAAGCTCTTTCTTCCTTCAGCGGCTAGGGTACGCTACTCCTGCTCTAGTTAGTAATTATTACTCTTATGCCCAGTCTCCTCTCTTTCTATCAATTACTCTGTGTTTGTTGTGAGCACGATCACGAACTTCTCCTTCAGCAATGCTGGAATAGTGGGCATTTCTGCCAGGCTCGAGAGAGAGCTTTCTATTGAGAAGTTGTCACCTATATTTGGTATCTTTGGCATCCAAATGCCCTCCAGATGTGATTATGCTGCCTCCTGCTCCTCTTGTGCCCACACTAGCTCTTTCCGACTCAAAAAAGACAAAAAAAGGACAAAAGAACGAGAAAATGACGTAAAAGCACAAGATAATTTGGACTTATCATGGTACTGCGGAAGTAGCTGCTGAACGCCAAAAAGATGTTGAAGAGCCGCCGCTACTGCTGCCGATGGCTGGAGATCACCGCCGCCGCTTCTGACATCTCGTTTCAGTCCATACATGCTATTCTTATCCGATGGTGAACTATTCAACAACATAGTATAACAGCCCTATCCCTAGGCAGTCATTTTTAACGGGGACGGGGTGTTAGGCATAAAAAAACAAGGAAAGTTGGAAATTCAGGGAGGTGTTTCTAGAATTAAACTAAATTAGCGCCTTAAAAACTTAGGCAACTTAACTTTATAACTCAGAAGAATTATCATTTTCAATGAATCGAGGAGTCCAAAGATTTAATCGAGTCAAAGGAACGTCACATCATATGCCAATCAAAATTTAAACATAATTCAATGACAACATATAGGAATTCGACTCTTTAACTAAGAAAGACTTCTTCATAAACCACAATAGTTAAGACCCATAAAGAGGTCAGAATCAAATAAATCATACTATCCCATTCATAGGATGAGATAAGAAAATAACTTAAGATTAGCTTTAAACGAGCAGAATCATGCTTGAAAGAAAACGCCTTTTCATAGGCGAACAACAATAACAAGCATGTAAGACTTATTCACAGGTCAACTGGAAGTGAATAGACACAAAAATGCTCAACAAGTATGACTATTTAAATAACTCGGAATTAATGAAGGTATGTCAAAAGAACATGTTTCTACATGTTAAAGACTTTATTAATAATTAGAATCATGGCATTTAAGACATACTATTATCAAGAATCAAGTTACATATATCGAGACTAAATACTAGATGTCAGAGTACTTTGCAGAAATATAGCAGAAGAAAAATCACATAACCATATAAACAATTTTGGAAACTTAAGACAATTGAGGCAACCCCACCAGCAGCACATCACTGGCCTCAGCATCTCAACCTAAAAATATTTGAAAAAGAGGGCGTAAGTACTAATGTACTCAGTGGTGTTTTCCAATAAAACTCTTAAAATTTAGAAATATCCAATTAATAACTAGCGGTATATGGAGAGCAAAACGCAAAAGCCCTCTCCATATCCGTAAAACCTTTTACTTTCTTTCCTGGCGTCTTTCCTGGCTCAAATCTGATGTCTACTGCACCATTAGGCCTGCTTTTCGGATAGAAAATGGGTTACCTCAAATATCCTTCCAAGTATGCGAGGGGATTACCCAACAGTGACTCTCTTAACTTATCAAATGATCAACTTTAGTGATACGAAGGTCACAACAAGATAATGAAATGAAACTGTTCTTTGAGCTCGATAACATGCTTAGCAATAATTGAATCATAACCTTCAATATCAAAACCTTAATCTTGAATCCTTAATATTTAATCCTCAATATTGAATTCTCACATTCAATCCTAAATATTAAAGCCCCAATACTTAATCATGCTTTGCATAAATCAAAACCTAGATTAAATCATCTATATTGTATTCCTTAATAAACATTATAACCTTAATGCCACAAGGGAATTCTATGATCAACCTACAAGGCATTACTCACTTAAACAACCTTTCTCAATCATAATATCAATAACAACTTAACTTATGATCATGATCGTCTATACCTTAAATAAATCAACTATAAGATATCACAACATATCAAAACATCATTTACTTAATCAAGAGCTCAAATAACAATTAACATAATTATGCTATAACTTTATTTCTTCCTTCATTTCCTTTCCTTTCTTGTATAGAGACTAATCAGGCAGAGCATAAAATATTTTAATTGGATATTCATCTTGCCCTATCATGCTTCTAGAGCTTAATAGCTCAAACCATAGGTTTGGTTTAGAACCACTCACCTCGATGATGAGCACCTTAATGATGAGCATGTGGACAAAGCAACGAGCTGAAAATCCATCCTTGGTTCTCCTCGGGGCTCACCTCTTTCTACAAAAGCTGAATCATCGACTCAGTGGCCTCCTTCGAAGGATTCTAACATCCTAACAAGAATTCCAACAAAATCTAACCTTTTCTCCCTTAACTAGAACTTAAACACATATTGCACAACTTTAGAACCTTTATAAAACACGAGAGTTTGAAAGACTTGACTTTGGAACACACTTGGAAGTAAAACTTGGTTACAAAAGCCTTTCACGAGCTGTGCTAGGCCTTGAGGTAAGAATTAAATGTCCAACTTTTCTGACATGGGTCGTGCAAGCATTGCATAGTCCGTGCAGACCCTAGCACGGTCCGTGCTAGCTCAACAGATTCCTACCGAGAGCTTTGCATGGGCCGTGCAACCCTTGCATGGTCTGTGAACTCCCATGAACTTTGATTTTCTTCGATCAAAGTGTTGGTCGAGGCATTACTCGATCGCCTCTCATGTTCCTTGATGTTTTAAACTTAAAAACAAGGCTTAACACATGCTTTAAAACTTTAAAATTGATATTATAATGGAATAATACGATTATCTCTTGAACACTTTAGAAATAACGATGAAATCTTAAATACGAGACTTAAACGGAACTTCAACGAAATAAACGAGACAAACAACAATAATTAGAACGGAATAATAACAGAAATATAATAACGAGAATACAATAATGAAAGACGGAATGAAATACAGAATTTAAAGATAAGAAAGAAATAGGATCTGAGGCCGACGAACAAGAATGGATGGAGTTGAGTGCGTCGAAGGAAGGTGGCTAGCTCGGTATCTCGTCGAGTCGTAATGGTGGTAGAGCCATCTGCTACAACCTGACGGTACCCCTAGCACCTTCTCCCACCGCATACCTTCCACGCCACTCTACTCGTCATCTCGGAGGAACACTCACAAAGAATGTCCTTCACTCGATAAGAACTTCTCTCGACTTTTCTCTCACTTTTCCTCTCTCTCGAACTTTAAGAATGAAGAAGAATTGGTGTGTAAATTGTGAAGAGGTGGTGCTCTATTTATAGGGGAAGCTTTGGCTTCCAAGGGAAGCCATTGCTGTGCAACAATACTGCAAAAGTTACTCCGGGTTCGATTAAAAGCTGTTTTATTCGATATTGAGGTCCAAATGACCTCAGACACGAAATCTGAAAATACCGAGAGACTCATTGGCTTGAGTACTAGTGAATAACCTGACTCAGGATAAAAAATAGGTCATCAAAAGAAAAATGAGCCAAGATTCCTTTTTCAAAATTACTTTTTACTATTCACTCAGACTGATAGATTTTACTCCCGAGCATTCGATTGACCTCAGAATGGAAATCTGTGAATGTGAACGGATTCCTTGAGTCATTTCCCATAAGAGGGGCTTGACAGAACAAGACTCGAATTAACGAGGAGGATTTCATAAATTTTTCAAATCACGAATGCACGCAAAAGTTATTATTCATTAATCCTTTAAATACGTTTTTCATCACCCGGACCTCAAATGACTTTAGAATAAAATTCTGAAAATACCGGTACACTCCTTGAGTCAAAACCTTTCTAACAAGACCAAAATTGGCCATCACAGAGTTAAGATCAAAATTTCAAAAATACGTTTTCACAAAAATTGACCCCTAAAGTCATGACTGACATCTGACTTCACTTAAACCTTATAAAAATTTATTCCTTAACTCCTTAATTATGCTTAAGAATTCTCTAAACCTTATTCAAAAATCTGGGGTGTTACACATGGCATCCATCAACTTTGGAGATCAAGATCCCCATTCTTTTCCTGATCTTGGTCATCTAATGCCAACAGAAGAGGCGTATGCATGGTTGTCTTCACTAATGCCCTATCCTCCAGCTCTCCCAACCTTTGACAATACTTTGAAAACCACATTCTCTATCTTGCCAAATCTATCAGTTCCATCATATGATCAACAATAGTTCACCCTTTTTGATGACGCTAAAAAGGGAGAAGATAAGAATGATGATGGAAATTTAACTCTTTGGGAGCAGATCCAAAGAGAAGCTCAGTTTTAGGGGAAAGTGCAGCTTGAGTAGTAAGCTTGGGGTATTCATAGCATCCCTGGTGTTAGAGAAAAAAGAGAGTCGAGCAAGAAAAGAAGGAGTTGATAGAGCAGTCAGCGAAAGGAGCTAAGTAAAGAAGGAAGTCAAAATATCAAGATTTGATATTTTTCTTAAGATTACTCTTTATGATAAATTCTCTTCTTACATGCTCTCAGATTATGCTCTATGCTCCAAAATCATGATTTCGTTATAGATTATGCTCTATATCATGACTTCATTATGCTCTGATATGGTCGTTTAAGCTATGCTTTGACACTACGGTTTCATGCTCTGATATTTTAACTTTCATGCTCTATGACTTCATGATAGCTCTAAGTTAAAACTTAAGCACACACAATTTCACAATAGTTAGGTCTAATACCAAGCTCAAGCTGATAAAGCATAAGTGATTTAAGCACCTTGCTTCTATGCTCGTATATCAAGCTTGAACTGAACTTCCAATGCTCATGATACCAAGCTTAGTGGCTTAGTAGCTCTGATACCAAGCATGATTGTTCTGGCTCTGATACCAAGCATGAGCGTTTCTAGCATGAATGTGGCTCTGATACTAAACATGGTTGTTCTGAAATGATGATCAGATTATAGCATGAATAACTCATGAAAGAGATCTGATACCAAGCATGACTGTTCTGAAATCATGCCAGTAGCTCTGATACCAAGCTTGACTGTTCTGAAATCATGACCAAATTGCAGCATGAATGATTCATGAAAGAAATGTTTATAGCTCTGATATTAAGGTCATCTCTGATAAAACACTCATACTAAGCTCTGATATCAAGGTCATCTCTGATACCAAGCTCAAACTGAACATTCATGATTCTGAACTCTTCGATTTTACCAAGCTATGTATTGATATTATGCTCTGATACAAGTTCGAAAAGTTTTATGCTCTGATACATGCTTGAACTGAAATTTCATGATGCAAGTTCAGAACTCCGATAGAACTCCAAGTTATATTATGTATCAGTCAGCTTAAAAGCTCGTGTTCAACATCAACTGCTGAACAAGTTCAAAATAAGACAAGTCAAGCTGACAAACTATTCATCAGTTTGAGAATAGTTAAACTGACAAATAAGCTCAAAATAAGACCAGCTAAACTGACCAACTAGCCAAACAGTTGTGATCAGTCGAACTGGCAAAAGAGCTCGAAAGAACTGCCAACTAGACCAATCCAGAACTGAAAGATAAGTAGCTGAAGAACTGCTAACTGGACCATTCCGGAACTGAAAGATGAGCAACTGAAGAACTACCAATTGGACCACTTCGGAACTGAAAAATGAGCAGCTGAGAAACTGCCGACTGGAGTCTAGAACTGGAAGCCGAGTAGCTGAAGAATCTGTTAACTCGAGCTTTTCGCAGTTAATGCTCAACCAGAGATCCTGAAATTAATAAAGAAGATCTCGAAGTAAATACTCTGTAGAGATCGATTGGCAGAGCAACGACTATTTCAAACAAGCTTTAATGGCTACAAGAATCAACTACCATTGATAGATCAACAGAATCAACGATCGATGGAACTTAACAGTCACAAGATCACTCTTCTATATAAGACGACTGAATCTCATTTGACAAGGGACTTTCGAGTTTTACGACCTTTTGCCATTTTAAGCTTTCACAATATACTCACAACTGAGCTTTTTTTCTCCCCCCACAGCTCAAGTCTGCAGATTTGATCAAACTATGAAAGCCCCAACCGAGAATAATATTTGAAAGATCCAAACATCAGCTAGCTATTTGAAAGTCCAGCAAGAGCATGTTTTTCAGTTCAAGATATTCAATGATCAACTACTCAGCTCAACTCAAGGAGCACATCAGTTGATACCAATTTCAAGACTAACCTCTTGAAAATCGAAAGAGATCTAAAATCCTGTAAATACGGCAATAGCACCTATCTCTCCTGCCAGCAGTTAGGGACCGTAAGTGTGAGCTGTCGAAACCGGCTGAGGAGATCATGGCTCTACGAGAACTGCCGATTCCAGGACAGCAATAGTTGAAAAGGTGACCGTGACTCTGTGAGAGTTGCCGTTTCCAGGTTCAACCTGTCTTAATTGTGTAATTGTAATAAAGATACTTTACCATTACATAATGAATTGTCATTTTCGTAAGGAAGAGAGAACGTAGAAGTTTAAGCTTCGAACCTCTATAAATTGCTTGTGTGTTGTACTTATTGCTCTCTATTTGCATCTCTTTACAATTGCACACAAAGATCACACAAGCTGCACTTACAAGCCAACTGTTTTTCTCAACTATCTAAGTGCATTGATAAGTTTCATACGCGAGTCAAGGGCCCTATCTATTCCGCATTTGAGTTAAAACTTTTTCAGTCAGTTTATTTACCCCCCCTCTAAACTGACTTTGACTCGCCCAGGACCAACACTTTGTATAAATCTTATAAAGAATAATTACTAAAAATGAAATTAAAATTAATTTACAATCTTTATTAGATTTTTTAAAAAAAATTATTCAATACCACCAAATAAATAATATATCATTTGAACTTTTATAAATTAATCTAACGAATGTAATAATAAAAGTTTGCAAATCATGCATTATACGATAATGTATAATATAGGAGATATAGTTATAATTCATGATAAATATAAAACTTATAGTATTATTAATGAATTCACCACTTGGTGCAAGCGGTAAGAACTTGCGCACATGCATGAGATGTCTTGGGTTCGAAACAATGGCAGATCCAGAAAATTTCTTTGCGGGGCGAATCGATAACTGTTCATACTTCATATTTATTCGTGCCCCTAAGAAAGAACATTGAAAATGAGACGATCATCAATATTTGTGCATTTAATTACATTTTATCATAGGCGTGTTTGTGAAATGACGACATTTTCATTTATTCATTATTTCTCTAGTGCTACGATGACATTTTGGGGATCATTTTTAAACCTTCGTCTTCCTTTCCCTTTTCCAAATTAAATATAAAAGAATGTCGTCTTTCATTCAAATAAATAATTGAAAATAATAACATGAATAATATAAAATTTGAATTCAATTATTTTCTAAAGCAATTCATTAATTGAAATTTAATTGGTTATACTAGCAATAAAATTTGAAATAGTAATTAATTCATACTAATCATTGGATGTAGAAACTATAAATTGGTTGACGAATTAATAAAATGATAACTTCATAATATATAATTTATAAAATAAATTATGTGAGTAACATAGATCAATAATTTGAAATAAAAAAAACTAAAACAAATAGATAATATGATTAAATCATGATAATTTAAACTTGATATCAATTTAATAAATATATAATCTAATTCATAAAAGTCAAATCGCTAATTCAACCATAACTTGTTTAATTTATTGTGATTTGTGTGTATTAAATTTTATTTAATATTTATTTATATATTTGAGTGAGACTCAGTAGCCCAAAACCGAGTTATATATACTAATACCATATTTGTTCAAATATTATATCAAACCCAACAGCAAGACTCTTAAATTAAAAAAAAAAAAGTGGGGAGCAAAAATAAAATTTTCCTAAATATCCCTAATTAAAAAAAATTGGGGGTTGGGGTGGGGGCGCAAGCAGAGCAGATCCCCTATTGCATTTTGTGTTACATTTGATATTGCATAACTAATTTTTTTTTTTAATATACCATAAATAGAAAATTTAAAAATTAAAATAGATGAACCCTAAATAGAAAATTTAAATTAAAATAAATCATAATAAATTAAAAAATAAAAAAATTAATTTTTTAAAAAAATATTCAAAAATTACAGTAGAGAATGCAACATGATTTGCAACAGGTGATCCCATTTGGGGCGCAAGTGCCCCCTTGACCCCCTCTATCCGCCCCTAATTCAAAATTTGGGAGTGGTAGAGGAGGGGAGATTTTCAGCAGGCTGGACGGTCTAGTCTTGGATTGGGTGTGTCATTTTTTTTAATAAATTTAACAATTCCAGTGAATTTTATGAGCTAGAATAATTTTATATATATATATAAAAATTTAGATTCCGGCGATATTCATACATTGGCGAAAAAAATGTAGTTCCAGTGAGAAAAAAATGCACTGAAATATATATGAAAAAATATGTAATATGTGAAATGTGTATTTCAACGGAGGTTAGTTTGGATAAGGACAAATGGAGGGAGCAAATTGAATTGTTTGAAAAGGTTGGATAATCAAATTCAGCCCAATTTTTTTAGAGCAAAATACAAATACAAATGGGAAAACAGTGACACAATCAATTTAGACCCGTTACATAATCTTCCGCTCATATTATTATAATATATATATATATACATATATTACATTACTAATATTTTTTATATATAATGTAGATGTAAATACAATATATGGAAATAGGGGATGAAATATCATTTAGGACGGAAAATATAAATTATGACACTCGTTAAATGATCCTCTAGTTCAAATTGTGTGTTGCATATGTGTGTCAACATTAAAATTGCATATGTTTAATAATATTTTTCATAAAAAAAAAGATTTATTATATTATAATCATAATTAATATTTATTGCTAAAAATTGAAATTTTTAAAGAGTATATACCCTAATTTTAGAATAATCAACCATATTGATCAATAATATTAAATAAAAAAATATAAAATAATTATGAAAACATAAATATAAATCCTAACTAATAATTATAAAATTCAACTAAATCAAAATAAATTAAAATTGAAGGAAAAAAATGAAAATTTAATAAAAATAAAACACCAAGGGGCATAGGTGATTTTCATTTGCTCGTGTATCAAAGGAAATGAATGGATTTGAGTGGATAAGTTGGGCGGTAGGGAAGAGCATGTTCGACGTTACTAGCAGATAAACGCTAAAAAATAAAATGTGGAGTTGGTTGAAATTCACCAAATGGATCAGCAGATGCAAATGGATCAGTCACTATTTCTCTATTCCTTTGCCGTTTCTGTTTAACTCTTTTCTTGCTCAAGAATCTAAACCCCCACTCACATTATTTTTCCCCCATTTGCACTCCTTTTATCTCTCTCTCTCTCTCTCTCTCTCTCTCTCTCTCACACACACACACACACACACGGAAAATGTTATATGAAAATCAATCTTAGTGTGGATATTAATACTACATCTCAATCATATAATCTTAAAAAATTAAAGGTCCAAATTTGATTAAAAGGGCGTTTACAATTCTATAATATTTGAAAAAAAATTCAGGCGGGCGTACTAACGTAATTTGGTGATTCTAATAAAAATCATGGAGTGTTTGATAATAGGATCATCATGCTAATGAAATATTATGATTGTGCTAATAAAGCATTGTCGTGATGCTAATTAAAATTTTGTAATATTGTTAGAAAAAAAAATATTCTAAAAAATAATTATAAACCTAATTTGATTTAATAAATCCTAATTGAATGTAATAAATCTTAGTTGGATGAAATAAACATAATTTGATTAAATAAATTTGGATTGAATGAGATAAACCCTTAGGCAATGTTTGGTAGCCTGGATAAAGGCATATTAGTATAGGTATCTAGCAAGAACCATGTGTTTGGTAGCCATTATTCGTTCACGCGAGGCCCGGGGTGTAATTTACTGATTCGGTTGGATAATGTATCCGACGCCCCCCCTCGGATACAGTTTCTGGCGTAGCAATCTTAGTATATATGTCTTTATCTAGGCTAATTTACTCATTCCAGAACTTAGTCTACTAAATAAAACAATGTAACAAACACATTTGTGAAACAATCTTAGTATATTTATCTTAATAACCAAACACACAATTAAAATAGCTAATACGCAATTATCTTTCAAAGCAATCTAAATTTTATTAATGTGGGTATATCCGTACCAGTATACCAAACATTGCCTTAATGAACAGAACAAATCATACCAATAATATGTACGTTAGCATTATGAGTTTACTTCGTTAACTTTAGAGAATATAATATATATGTTAGCATATGACAATATTGTTGACGTTATAAACCATAATCAGATGAAATAAACCCTAATATTCAATTAGGAACTAAAAAAGAAAAATTAAATTCCGAAAAATAATTATTAATCATAATTAGATTAGATGAAATAAACTATAATTAAGATGGAATAAACTCTAATTTGGATGACATAAACCATAATTGACATTGAATAAATCCTAATAAATCTGTACTACACTAGGCATTATGATAATTCTTCATCATCATAGTGAATACATTATATTAGCATATGACAAATGCTTCGTTAGCATATATATTATCACAATGTTGACGAAACATTATTATAAGCTAACGAAATTATTTACAATCTGAGTATGCATAAAAATGTATCTTTTATATTTTGCATTCATATTTTTTATCTAACATGACTTTCCGACATTTTAAATGAAAGAGCACGAAGATAAATTTGATATATTTTTTGCATGCATTGGATTAAAAATGAGCAAATTATGGTTGTTTAAAGTTCTTAAGATTTTTTTTAAAATTGTTGACATCATTAATTGTAAATATTCGGACAAAAATAACATCCCTTCTTTTATTTTTTACCCTGTAATTTATGAAATTATCACCATTTTATTTATACAAAAAAAAAGCGATACTAATATTTATTAATATTATAAGTGATCATTTTCAATATTATAAATACTTTTTAGTATAAAAAAATACATTATTCGAATCAAATAATTATAAAAAATTCACCACCTTTTAATAGTTAAAATATGACAAATTTTGACATGTTAGACGGGATTACACAAATTTTTGTCCATCAGCAATCATATTTATGTTCCTAAAACAATGAATTAAGGTTGAAAACAAGTGGCACACGTGATCAGGAATTACAAGTATGAGTCTATATAGTTGTAATTAGTTCTGCCAATTAATACTTCATTTTAAGAAAAGTTTATATCGCAATAAAAAGATTACGCGTGACTGCCAATATCGGCAACATATATTTGCCGGAGGGAAAGTCTATAATTTATTTTGTTCATGTGGAAGACTGTGACAGTCTGTGTCAGTCAATTCGTACGTATTCGGCCATGGTTGACATGTTTAAATTTGCTCTTGCACTTATTCATGTTTGGTAATTAAATTTATAATTTTAATAATATTTATCATAATTAAAATAAATATTAATAATAATATAAATAATTATAGTTATTCCCTCCATCTCGATTATATAATCCTTTTTACTATTTTGAGGTGTCCCATTTATATAGTCTCATTACTATAAATATCATTAATTTTCATAGTAATGTACAAATAAACCCTTTTTAAATCTTGGAAATTAAAAAAATAACAACTTAAAAGTTGAAAGTCATAATATTCAATGAGGGTGTTATTGGAAGTTTAGCTTTAATATATTATTTTCATAAATATTTTTAATCTACGTGCGAGGAGAAATGAGACTATATAATTGGGACGGAGGGAGTAATATTTATCAATAAAAAATAAATTAAAATATTTATAAAATTTAATTTTGAAATAATCAACCATAATAATTATTTGTTAATTTAGAATTAAAAATTAAATGCTAAAAAATAATCATAAATCCTAATTGAGTGGGGTAAACTCTAATAAATTTAAAATTAAACTAAATAAAAAAATTCAAAAAAACTCGTAAATTCAAAGTGCGGTAGGAATGTAACAAGAAGAATGCAACAGAAAATCTTATGATGATTGAGCATTAATTAACCATTAACTATTATATTGATTTATCAATTCTATTAATTGCGCCATTGAAATTTAGCTCTAATAACAAATACTAAGACATCTAATCAGAACTTAATTAACTTTATGAGATTTGGATCAGAATGAGCTAGCTAATTCATTACCCCCGAGCGTCGATACAGCCGTGTATAACAAAGAAAGTTCCTAATACATCATATTAATTTATTTTATTTAACAATGGATTAATGTTTAATATACATGTATATCAACTCAACAATTATAAATTGAATACAGATATACATTAATAAATAAATTAAAAAAATATAGAAACAAACCTGTAAATGAGATCGAAAAAGTGTATATATATATAGAGAGAGACACACTTTCATGCGGATTAATCAAGTTTCATTTTGGGACGAGGAATTATTTATTTGTACGCTTATTTATTTTACGCAAAAATTCTTGTGCATAAGATGTATATGAGACGGTCAACGCACGTTGACTCGGTCAAAGCGTTGACCAAAAAATTGTGAAAATTGGTTATACTTTTTAGGGATACAATTGATACTTTTTTTAATTTCGAATGATACTTTTTAGTGTGTTAATTGATATTGATCTTAACAGTTTTTTCTTTATTTTTTTATTCTGCCCAATACTTTTTATTGATACAAATGATACTTTTTAGCCTTTGAAATGATACTTTTCAGTATTATGAATAATACAAATTTTGACGGATTTTTTGATCAAAGCATTGACCGGGTCAACACGCATTGACCCGGTCAACGCGTTGACCGTCTCATGTACATCTTATGTACAAGAGACTTGCCCTTTTATTTTATATTGTTTACCTTTTTTTGTGCCGATGTTGATCAATTAGCATTGACCAATGCAATCCTGGTGATTACATTTACATCCGATCAGGTCAACTATTACTCCTTTCATTCTGTTCGTATAAGTTGATTGGATTTTTTAGTAGATTTAAGAAAATTATTGAAAAAAAATAATTAAATAAGTAAATTTCCTAATATGTCCATATTTATTTCTTTAATAATGATATAATTCTCAATGTAAATATATTAAATAGGATTATATTAGTAAATGAGCTAAATATATATAGAAATCAACATATATATTGAGACATAAAAAAAAGCATATATGACCGAGACAGAAGGAATATTTTCTTGAATGATCGCTCACCTTTCTACTTATTTTCACAATCATTTACATTTTCCTGTGTTTTTGTTTTAGCCAATTACAATTTTGTTTAACTGAATTTCAAATATAAGAACTACACTATTGTATGAACAAGAAGAATTGTTAAAAGCTAACAAACTAATATACAAATCATGAAATTGTATATTAAATTACACATTAT
This sequence comes from Perilla frutescens, assembly GCA_026008535.1. Classification (NCBI taxonomy): domain Eukaryota; kingdom Viridiplantae; phylum Streptophyta; class Magnoliopsida; order Lamiales; family Lamiaceae; genus Perilla; species Perilla frutescens. The sequence goes on from BRKX01000019.1 coordinate 40,839,584, forward strand.
ATATGTGTTACATTTTGTATTGCGTAATTATTGTAAAGTAAACACTACAAGAAATTTGCTATTTAGAGACGGATATTACCGACGGACGGTCTCCGTTGGCGCTAGCAATGGACTAACGACGTGTCACGGGATGCCACCCCCATCCTATCCCCTCTCCCAGGATACGCCGGGACAAGTCCATTCCCTTATCCCGATCCTTGGGATAGGCAACATCGGGCCCTTGCTGCCGAGGCCCGTCGGGCTCCCGTGACTGGCGCCCCAGCACCCCGGGCCACCCGCACCCGCCTGGGCCGCCAGCACTAGCACCAACATACCGTCGGGGCGGACCTCCGCCAAACGCCCCGCCTGAAGCTCCTTAGTTGCCTAGAGTGCTAGCTTTTTTCCTTGTAGTGTACATATTGTAAGCACGGCCTTGCACGGCCGTTTTTGTCGTTTTCTAGCTTAGTAGTATCTAGTGCTGTCACTAGCCTTTTTTTCTTTAAGCCTATTATAGGGGGTGAGAGCGAACTTTTGTCTGACTGTGAGCGTTGTAAGGAGCGACCCCCTCTCCGACCAACGCGTGCTGTAATTGCTTCCAAGCTATAATGTACATTCAAATTGCATTAATGAAGATTTCCTTGCAATCAATCGTGTTCATGTGTTGCTTGCTCTGCCGAGACCACTAAAAGCACCGGAGGGTGTGAATTGCGTCGTCATCGTGCATCAAGCTTTGCGAGCAAAGCTTTTGTGAGTGAGGCGGACGTAGTCTAGGACGGACTACTAGCCGCACGGTGCGCCACTAGCCCAAGCACTACAAGCGCCCCGTGACAGGTGGTATCAGAGCCAGGTTCCTGATCCACGGACCGAGGCGGGTTACTATGGAAGACGTGGCTACTGCTTCCAACACGAAGGGTGGCCAAACGGGACCCGAAATGGGGACTCCAACAAAGGCCCCGACTAAGAGTGAAAGAATGAACTCCATAGAAAATGAGTGCACCCGACTTGGGTATGTAGTCTCTGAATTGGAGGAAAAGGTCGCGACCCTACGGGAAAAGGTCGAAATCCTTGAAGAGGAGAACCTAGATCTCCACCATCGACTGGGCGAGAGTCGAGAAGCACGGGCGTCCGAAGGAGAGACGCAACGTGCTATTGAAAGGTTGGAAACGCAGGTGGCGTTACTCCAACAAGCCGTTGTCAACAGAGGGCCGGCGGGCCGAATGGAGAATTTTGGCACTGGAGGGGGAGCGAGGAAACGCATCCCCGAACCACAACTCTATAGCGGCGTTAGAAACGCGAAGGAAGTCGACAACTTCCTCTTCGACATGGAGCAGTATTTCGTAGCGGCCGAGATAGATGAGGAATCGGAGCGAATCGCCACGGCCACTATGTATTTGACTGGAGATGCGAAACAATGGTGGCGAGGGAAATACCAAGACATCCGGGATCGACGGGAGCGGCTCGATACGTGGGATCTCCTTCAAGCGGCCATCAGAAAACAGTTCTTCCCTGAGAACGTCGGGTATAACGCCCGCAAGGCACTTCGGGAGCTCAAACAAACAGGCACGGTTAATGAGTACACCAAAGCATTTGCCTCCATATTGTTGGACCTCCCGAACATGGATGAGGAGAGCAAAGTCTACCAATTTATGGATGGACTGAAGCCCTGGGCCCGTGCTGAACTACAACGCCAACGAGTATCCAACATCCGCGACGCAATGGCAGCGGCGGAATGTTTAATGGACTACCATACGGAGACCCGAGAGAAGAAGCCACCAGCGCCCAGTGGTAACCAGCAGAAGGGGAGTGGGGGCAGAACTTTCCGCCCCACTTACAACAGAGGTGGTGGAGAAAAGCCCTCCCATTCCCAAGAGAGTTCCCAAGGGAGCACCGACAAGAGCCGCCCACAAGGGGGCAACAAAGCCGCGGGAAGCTCGAGATTCGACGGGTGTTTTTTGTGCAACGGCCCGCACATGCTAAAGGATTGTCCGAAGTGGCAACTAATTAATGCTCTGTGTGGAGACATGGAGTGGGACAAGCGAACGTCCAAAAAGAAGGAGAAAGAACCGGTGCCAGTCCCGGAAGAGCCTGAGGAAGACTCCGAGAGTGAAGGAGAGAATCTTGGAGCCTTCTCACATAGGTGCAATGCCCTGTCAAGGACGGGGGCACGGAAGGGTAAGGCGTTACCCAAAAACACGAAGACCGCCCCCGCAATGGAGGGCGGAGCAGTTGGAGAAGCGTCGGCAAAGTCTACCAAGGAGAAGGGGTTGATGTTTGTCGACGTGAAGATCAACGGGAAGCCCGTTCGAGCGATGGTGGACACAGGTGCCACACATAACTATCTTGCTAGCACCGAAGTTGAAAGACTTGGGCTAGTCTTGGAGAAGGGAGTGGGCCGAGTGAAGGCCATCAATTCTGCCGCTCAACCGATTGCCGGAGTTGCAAGGTCCGTGTTAATCAAGCTAGGGCCATACGAAGGGAGGACAAATTTGTCCATTGTGACCATGGATGACTTCAAGCTCATCCTTGGGTTGGACTTCCTGCGGGACACGAAGACGGCGGTGATGCCCCATGCTGGAGCCCTCATGATGATGGGTAATAAACCCTGCGTGGCCCAAACGGTGTCACACAAAACGAGTTCAAAGCCGTTGTCCGCGATGCAGTTTGTGAAGGGGTGCCGGAAGAACGAGCCATCCTTCTTGTGCACCCTCCGAATAGAAGACATTGAAGAGAAGTCGGGGAAGATCCCCGAGGTCGTGAAGAAAATCCTTCGGGAGTTCGAAGACACCATGCCTGATGAACTGCCGAAGAAGCTGCCGCCGAAGAGGGCAGTCGACCATGAGATCGAGTTGGTGCCAGGCACAAAGCCTCCTGCCCGAGCACCATATCGAATGTCATACCCTGAGCTCGAGGAGCTCAGGAAACAATTAAAGGAACTGCTCGAGAGCGGGCTGATCCGGCCTGCAAAGTCCCCGTACGGTGCCCCTGTGCTGTTCCAGAAGAAGTCAGATGGCACCCTACGGATGTGTTGTGATTATCGCGCCCTGAACAAGCTGACGGTGAAGAACAAATATCCAATACCCTTAGTGGCGGATTGCTTCGATCGCCTCAGCCGGGCAAAATATTTTTCGAAGATCGATCTTAGATCGGGCTACTGGCAGGTTCGGATCAAGGAAGGAGATGAGTTCAAGACAACTATCGTGACAAGGTACGGGGCATACGAGTACTTGGTGATGCCCTTCGGCTTGACAAACGCCCCCGCCACCTTCAGCACCTTAATGAACCAGGTACTCCACGGGTTCCTGGACGAGTTCGTGGTGGTATACCTTGACGATATTGTCATCTACAGTGAATCCCTTGAGGAACATCTGGAGCACCTCCGCAAGGTATTCACTAGACTGAGAGAGCACGAGCTTTATGCCAAGCCGTCGAAGTGCTCATTTGGCCAAGACAGGATCGAGTTCCTGGGCCACATCATTGAGAGAGGACGAATCCGCATGGATCCCAAGAAAATCCAAGCCATCGAAGAGTGGAAGCCGTCGGAAGATGTTCATGGAGTGAGATCGTTCCTTGGGCTGGCTAACTACTACAGAAGATTCGTGAAGGGGTACTCCGAGATTGCCCGCCCCTTGACGGATCTCACGAAGAAAACCGAGGTGTGGAAGTGGACGCCCCAAGCACAGGCGGCCTTTGAGAAGTTGAAGAAGGCGATCATGAGTGACCCCGTGCTCGCACTCCCCGACCTCACCAAACCTTTTGTTGTGGAGACGGACGCTTCCGAGTTTGCCCTTGGCGGAGTGCTAACTCAGGGAGCACACCCCGTGGCTTTTGAGAGCTGAAAGTTGAAGGATGTCGAAAGACGTTACCCAGTGCACGAGAAGGAGTTGTTGGCCGTTGTTCACTGTTTGAGACAATGGCGACATTATTTGCTGGGCTTCCCTTTTGTGGTCAAGACAGACAACACAGCGGTGAGCTACTTCTTGACCAAACCGAAGCTAACTGCGAAGCAAGCAAGATGGCAGGAATTGCTTGCAGAGTTTAATTTCTCACTGGAGTACCGGGCAGGCTCCAGCAATCATGTCGCTGACGCCCTAAGTCGTAGGGCTGATTTGGAAGATCAACCGGTGATGGCGGCTCTCGCCTCCAGTAAAGCAACCACCGACTTGAAGAACCGAATCCGTGAGCTCACCAAGGAAGACCCTACTGCACAGGGCCTACTCAACCTAGTCGAGCAAAAGAAGACCCGGAACTTTTGGCTCGAAGAGGGATTTCTGAAAACAAAGGGAAACCGCCTCTACGTCCCGAAAGGCGGGGACCTACGGAGAACTATCATCGCAGAGTGTCATGACACGCTCTGGGCGGGACACCCTGGCGAAGAACGCACCGTGGCCCTCGTACAGAGGACGTACTTCTGGCCACAGATGCGAGATGAGATTGAAACGTTCGTCCGCACCTGCATTGTATGTCAACAGGACAAGGCGGATCGACACAAGAAAGCAGGGTTGCTAGAGCCACTTCCCATACCCTCACGACCATGGGAGAGTGTCTCGATGGACTTCATTACCGGTTTACCCAAGGTTGGAGACTTGGATGCGATCGTGGTGGTGGTAGACCGGTTCTCGAAGTACGCCACTTTTGTGCCAGCCCCCAAGACAATCACAGCAGAAGAGACAGCTCAACTCTTCTTTAAGCACATTGTCAAGTTTTGGGGACTGCCGCGGGATATTGTTAGTGATCGGGACTCCCGTTTCACTGGCAACTTCTGGACCGAGCTGTTCAAATTACTCGGATCCAAGCTGAATATGAGCTCGAGCTTTCATCCACAGTCCGACGGGCAGACGGAGCGCTTCAATTCTATGCTGGAGGAATATCTTCGGCACTTTGTCAGCGCCAATCAGAAGGACTGGGTGAAGCTCTTGGATGCTGCTCAGTTGTGCTTCAATGCCCAAAAGTGCTCTACCACTAACGGTACGCCTTTTGAGATATGTACCGGGCAGCAACCGCTCCTCCCACACTCGATCGACGCCCCACAAGGTGCCAGAGTTTCGCCGGCGCAGAGTTTCTCTCTGGAATGGAAGCAGAACCTCGACCTCGCCCGAAGCTACCTGGAGAAGGCACAGCAGCGCATGAAAAAATATGCAGATCAGAAGCGACGCTTCGTGGAATATCGAGTGGGAGACCGAATTATGGTTAAGGTCCCGGACCAACGACTTTCCAAAGCATCCCGCGGGCGGGACGCCCGGTTGATGCCAAAATATATTGGGCCCTTAACCATCTTGCAGCGCATTGGGAAGGTAGCCTACCGAGTAGAGTTGCCCCCATGGTGGCGGATCCACAATGTCATCCACATCAGCCAACTGAAGCCGTTCCAGGCAGATAGAGTGGACGCTACGCGCGCCATGCCCGACCGCCCCCAGCTCCGTCTGGCCAATGACACAGGGAAGCGGATCGCGGAAGCCATCCTTTGCCACCGGGACGCCGCAAAACGCACGAAGCTCCACAGAGAATACCTGGTGAAGTGGGTGGGCTGTCCAAAGGAGGAAAGCACGTGGGAGAGAGCGACAACCCTCAAGGCGTTCCAACCGCTGATCGAAGCGTACCTGCTAACCGTGGCGCCGAGGACGTCGCCAACTCCAGAGGGGGAGAGCTGTCACGGGATGCCACCCCCATCCTATCCCCTCTCCCAGGATACGCCGGGACAAGTCCATTCCCTTATCCCGATCCTTGGGATAGGCAACATCGGGCCCTTGCTGCCGAGGCCCGTCGGGCTCCCGTGACTGGCGCCCCAGCACCCCGGGCCACCCGCACCCGCCTGGGCCGCCAGCACTAGCACCAACATACCGTCGGGGCGGACCTCCGCCAAACGCCCCGCCTGAAGCTCCTTAGTTGCCTAGAGTGCTAGCTTTTTTCCTTGTAGTGTACATATTGTAAGCACGGCCTTGCACGGCCGTTTTTGTCGTTTTCTAGCTTAGTAGTATCTAGTGCTGTCACTAGCCTTTTTTTCTTTAAGCCTATTATAGGGGGTGAGAGCGAACTTTTGTCTGACTGTGAGCGTTGTAAGGAGCGACCCCCTCTCCGACCAACGCGTGCTGTAATTGCTTCCAAGCTATAATGTACATTCAAATTGCATTAATGAAGATTTCCTTGCAATCAATCGTGTTCATGTGTTGCTTGCTCTGCCGAGACCACTAAAAGCACCGGAGGGTGTGAATTGCGTCGTCATCGTGCATCAAGCTTTGCGAGCAAAGCTTTTGTGAGTGAGGCGGACGTAGTCTAGGACGGACTACTAGCCGCACGGTGCGCCACTAGCCCAAGCACTACAAGCGCCCCGTGACACGACGGCATGTCCGTCGCTAGTGTTTCAATTGACGGGAATATTTCGCGCCTAAATTTAACGACGTACTAACGACGGTATGACCGTCGTTAGTATTAACAATGTCTCATATCCGTCGTTAGAAGTGTTTTTATTTTTGAATTAATTTAAAATTAATATTAACGACAGATAGTATCCGTCGGTAATTAAATTTAACGACGGACGCAGATCGTCGTTAGTATTTTCCGAATTAAAAAAAATAAATTAATAAAAACTAACGACGCACGTCCGTCGTTAGTATTTCCCAGATTAAAAAAATTAAATTAATAAAAACTAACGACAGACTAGTCCATCATTAGTATTTTCTGAATTAAAAAAAATAAATTAATAAAATTTAACGACGAACTCGTTCATCGTTAGTATTTTTCGGATTAAAAAAATAAAAAATTAAACCTAACGACGAATGGGGACGTCGTTAATCCATCGTTAAAACCTGATATATGGGTCTCCCTCTTCCCCCTCTCTCATTTCACAGAACAGCCCTAATCGTCTCTCTCTCTCTTCCCCCACCGTGCCGATTTCCCTCTCCCGTCGTGCCGACGCCGCCTCCCTCCCTAGCCATGCCCTCCGCCCCTCCCCCTCTCTCCCTCCGTAATTGGAACCCGTGCGCCTCCCGCCACCATCTGACGGAGAATGTAAGTCCTCTCTCCCTCTATCTGCTCTCCCTCTCTACTCTCCCTCTCTCGGTCTCCCTCTCTCCCTCTCTCTGCTCTCCCTCTTTCGGTCTCCCTCTCTTGTCTCCATCTCTCCCTCCCTCTGCTCTCCCTCTCTCGGTCTCTCTCTCTCTCTCTCTCTCTCTCTCTCTCGATTAATCACAGACACACACTGCCACACATTTCACGAATCAACTGCTATGTTTTTACTTTTGATACTTGTAATTGCTCATTCTTGGATTGTAAGTTTAGATCTGTAGCTATTTATTTCTAAAATTTGTGGAGCTATACTTGAGAGTTTATTCCAACTTGAAAATGCAGCACACATTCTGATTTAATAGCCTCATTTGTTGGGATGTTTGCATAAATGTATGCTCTTTTTTTAATGGACTTTTGTGCACTAGTTAGGCTTACATGAACCTCTTATGTTTATTGTATACTAAATATGTTTTTTAAAATGGCTTGGATGCATGATGTGACCCGGGGCTTATAGGGACACGACACGACACAATATGCGGAAGCTAGGAAAGAAACTACGTCGGTGAAGTAAGGGAACAATACTCGATTATCTAGATGACTAAGACTTTAACTAAAATACCTAGACAATGACACACAAAATTAACACAAATCCAAATACGAGAGGGCTGTTTTGGACGGCTATGATAAGGGTAAGGATGAAGGTATTTTCGATGATGGTGAATGGGTTTAGAAGGACTAGAGTAGATAGGGTACGATAGAGTTGAAACGGACTTACGGATTGGACGAGACGCACACGGACTTGACTCAAACGAAGGCTGGACTTGGAACGGACGTTGGTGGCAGTGGTTGACGTCAAACGGCGGCGGTGGAGAGTGTTTTGTCGATGTGAATTACAACCCAAAAGTTGCCTTGAATCTCAAATGTACACAAGGCCAAATTCTTTAAGTTGTTCTTCGATTAGCGAGTTTCCAACGATCCCTCGAACATGGACGGCGAATTCCCTTTGTAAAACTTAGAGGTGCTAAATCTAAGAGTATGAATTTAATTATCTTAACTCACAAAAGATTAAATGGGTTGAGACGATATTGAAAGCAAATGCTTAATAATTCAAATATAGTCTAAAGTATGAATGTCACATGGATCCCCTATTTATAACACTAGAGGACCGAAAATTAAAACAAAAGGGCTGAAAATTTCAAGGCCAAAACAAACTAGAGTTGAACTAGGAAACTTCCTAAACTAGAATTCTATTTAAGGTAGAACTTGTAGATCTTGCCTTATCTAAAATCCTAGTCAAATCTATGACTAAATAACCGAAAATTATCAACCAAAATAATTAAATAAACTGAATTGGACTATAGTCTAATTAAATAAAATAAAATACTATAGTCTAATAAATTAATCCCCTTAATTGGATCATTAAGGGCCGATTATTTTGGGCTTCACCATGCTTGGTCGTGGGCTTCCAATCACACGCACACATGTACATTCACATGCACACGTACACATCCTCATGCAATGCACTCCAAGTCTTGATCTTCATCTTCCATCTTCAACAAGGTCATCATCTTCAAGCTACTTTGCACGCCGTCTTCATCTTCGAGCTTCTTGCGAATTGTGGCTTGCAAATAATCTTGCAACTTCTTAGCTCGTAGTCTTGTGACGGGGCCTTTGAATTGCAGCTCCAGATTGAGTTCCTCATTGTTATGGATGTCGTCATCATTCCCCCCCTGTTGAAAAGAATTCGTCCTTGAATTTGGATCCTCATCATGGTCGAATTCATCTGCAGAAAAAGGAGACAAATCAGCAACATTAAACGTAGAAGAACACTTATACTCACCAGGGAGATCAATGCGGTATGCATTGTCATTAACACGGCTCAAAACAGTGAATGGACTATCTCCTCGGGGCGACACCTTGGACTTTCGCAAATTGGGAAAACGGCCTGGACTTAAATGGATCCAAACACGATCTCCGGGCTAGAATATCACACGTTTGCGCCTCGTGTTGCGTGTGGCGGAAACGGCTGAGCCTTTGTGCTCAATTCGAGCACGAACCTTCTCATGCATCTCTCGAATAAAATCAGCTCTCTTCATACCTTTAACACTCGTTAGATGCTCAACGGGTAAAGGAATCAAATCAGTAGGAGTTAATGGATTAAATCCATAAACTACCTCAAATGGAGACATGTTAGTAGCAGAATGAATAACACGATTATACGCCATGTATCCAATGCACGCTTCAAAGCGTATAGCTCTTTGTCGTACGTGGAATACCTCAAAATGACGCAACTTAGCTTCTCACTGAAGTAGGCGACGGGCCTGCGATCCTGCATCAAAACTGCACCAATACCTATGCCCAAAGCATCACACTCGATCTCAAAAGTCTTAGAAAAGTCAGGTAAATGAAAAACAGGAGCAAAACATAATAAAGACTTCAAAGTATTAAACGCATGCTCTTGTTGCTTACCCCACTCAAATTTCCGATCCTTCTTACTTAGCTCAGTAAGACAGGCAGCTATACTGGAGAAATCCCGTACAGAACGACGGTAAAACCCAGCTAGTCCATGAAAGGACCAAACCTCAGAGGCGTTTTTTCGGGGTGGGCCATTCCTCAATCGCTTTAATTTTGGAACGGTCTACCTCAATACCTCGTGAACTGACGACAAAGCCTAGAAAAACGACTCCATCTATGCAAAAGAAACACTTAGACAAATTTCCATACAACTTTGCATCACGCAAGAGACAGAAAACACGCCTAAGGAGTTCTAGGTGCGCCGGTGCACTGTGACTGTAAATCAGAATATCATCAAAGTAAACAACTATGAATTTACCAATCACATCACACAAAACATGGTTCATTAACCTCATAAACGTGCTCGGTGCATTAGTGAGATCAAAAGGCATAACTAACCACTCATATAGACCATGCTTTGTTCTAAACGCAGTTTTCCATTCATCCCCTTCATGCATTCTAACTTGAAAATAACCAGATCTTAAATCTATCTTAGAAAACACATTAGAACCACTTAATTCATCTAGCATATCATCAATTCTAGGGATAGAAAATCTGTACTTAATCGTTATTTTGTTGATGGCGCCGCAATCCATGCACATCCTCCATTCATCGTTCTTCTTTGGCACTAGGATGACTGGAACTACACAAGGGCTCATCGACTCTCGGATTTGCTTCTTCTCCAATAGCTCCTTCACTAGGAGGTCTATCTCCTTCGTCTCCTCGGGCGAAGTGCGGTACGCCGGTCGGTTGGGTAGGACGGCGCCAGGCACGAAGTCGATCTGGTGCTCGATCCCACGAACTGGAGGTAATCCACTCGGAATCTCTTCCGGGAACACGTCCGTGAACTCCTCCATAAGGGGCTACACATCATAAGGTAAAGAAACACCATTAGTAGCACTGTCCTTATAAGATAAAAGAACAAAAGGTAAACCTGTTTTTAGTGTTTTCTCTACGCCTTTAACTGAGATAAACAAGGATCGATTTTTCTCTACTTTAGGGACTAATCCGGATGATTTTCCACGAACTAAGGAATCATTGGAAGGCATCAAAGGGGCTGCATTGTTCGAGCTTGAAGAAGAAACCGGCTGGGAAGTTTCGGCCGAGTCTTGGCCGTTCACGGTGACGGTCCGGGCGGCAGTTATGGCTTGCTTTGCCCGTTCTTACTTGAATCTCTCTTGCATCCTTTCTTGATCCTCTGCAACAGCTTTAGGAGTGAGTGGCTTGAGTACTGTGGTTCGGCCGTCTCGTGTGATCGAGTACATGTTGGCTAAACTATCGTGAACCGCTTTCCTGTCGAATTGCCACGGTCTTCCTAGAAGTATATGGGCTGCCTCCATAGGAATAACATCACACAAAACAGTGTCAGAATAACGACTTTTAGTAAAAGAAATGTGTACCTGACCTGTGACTCGAATAGAGCCGCGATTTGTGAACTACTGCAGCTTGTAAGGCTTTGGATGCTTTGTTGTGGTGAGGGCGAGCTTATCAACGGCATATTGACTGATAGCATTGATCACGCTCCCACTGTCTATGATCATCGCAAAGTCTAATCTTTGATAGCAACTTGAGTGTAGAAGATATTCTCACGCTGCGATTGTTCTTCGTCTTCACGATTGATGTTCAGACTACGGATAGAGACTAAACTGACATGAGGTAACTCGGGTTCCTCATCTTCATTGTTGACTACAAGGTCTTCGATGGCATCAGGGGTGGCGGCTTGGGGCTCCTCTTCATCTTCACTGGCTGATTCAAGCCAGTTTTGTTCATTGAGGAACAAAACACGACGGTTCGGGCACTGATTCTGAAAATGGCCCCAATCTTGGCATTTATGACACTGGATGTCACGGGCTCAATTAGGGGCTGCATTCGGCGTCGTATTGGGCTGATTGGGCCATTGGAATGGGGGCTTCGGGGTCGACGTCGGTGTAGACTCGGGTCTACGGCTGGACTGCGGTGTAGAACGGTCGAAACGCCGTTCAGGTGGTCCGGGCTGACCTCGGGGTCGTGTGGAATTAGAAGAAGGTGTAGAAGGTGATGTGGAATGTGTACTTTTATTCCAAGAGGGGCGAGTGGCGGCGGCACTGTGGTGTGATCGACGACGGCCTTCTCGCATCTGTTTTTCCACAATCGACTTCACATGTAATGTCGGGATTCATGCCCTCAATGTACTTAATGATGGTAGCATTTAGGGTCTCCTCCTTCCCGACTCATTCAAGGCAGTCTCCAACTCCTTGTGATACTCTTCAATCGAACGGGTGCCTTGTTTGATCCGGTTGAGCTTCTTTTCGAGCTCCCTCTCATAGTGGACTGGAATGAAGCGTCCTCGCATCAATCCCTTCATTTCTTCCCATGTATCAATCGGCGGGTTCATGTTTCTGCGCCTCCTCTCTTGCTGCATCTCCCACCAAGTGGCTGCATATCCTCTGAACTCCAAATAGGCTAACTGCACATTTTTTACTTCTGTAAAGTCGTAGCAGTCGAAAATCTTCTCTATCTTATGTTCCCAATTAAGAAAGACATCGGGATCGTGAAGGCCTTCAAACTCCAGAATGCTCGTTTTGATGTTATTGAGCATTCGGTCTTCACCATAGTCATCATTGGCACGCCTCTGTCGGCGTTCGCGATCTGAAGCATCGAATCCGGCGTCGATGTTCTCATCATAGTACTCCTCCTCGAGCTCGTTTTGACGCTTGTTGCGTCGAACTTGACCACGAACAGGCTGTGTAATGGTCGATGTAGTCTTACTGCATTCAAGGGCATGCACTAGATCATCAAGTTTGTCAGATAGGGCCTGGTGCTGTCTCTGGAAGTGTTTTGAGAGTGCCTCAAAATGGTACTTAGGATCCCACGGTGCGGGTGGATCCGAAGTCGACTCCATGGGGGCTTTGGACGGATCTTGGGACGGGTCCAAAGGTGGAGTGGTCGAATGGGGGTCGGCTGGGGAGTCAAGGACGACTCGGAACGGGTACCTTTCTTCATGATACCTATAAAACGAACAAAAGTAAAGAAAAACAAGGTAGGACCTCACAATCTCACGTCACTCGTTTGTTTTCTCTCTTGATTTTACCACTCGTGTATCACTCAATATATGGGTGCATAGTGTGTGAAAATCGTGTGTATGAAGGTAGGGAAATCGTGTGTCTTGCACTGAGGAAGGACGAGAATGCTATTCTCGGAACACGGATGAATTTGGTGTGTATGGATAAGATACATGTCCTCATGCAATGCACTCCAAGTCTTGATCTCCATCTTCCATCTTCAACAAGGTCATCATCTTCAAGCTACCTTGCATGTCGTCTTCATCTTCGAGCTTCTTGCGAATTGTGGCTTGCAAATAATCTTGCAACTTCTTAGCTCGTAGTCTTGTGACGGGGCCTTTGAATTGCAGCTCCGGATTGAGTTCCTCATTGCTATGGATGACCTCATCAATGCATTTCTAGAGACTAGAGATAGGGATTGAATTAATCATATCTTTAAAGAGTTGTGGGAAACATGACCTGAATTTATCTTACTACAGTATTATTTGAGATCTTCCCTGCTTGTGTTGCAAGTAGCCTTGCATGTTGAACCCCACAGAAACAAATAGTTAATAGAATTAAAAAGAAGAAATGTGCTTGGTTTTTTGTTAATAATGGAATAGCTTTGATTTGTGAAAATTAACAATTCTATGGTTTGGTTATGTGAAGTTATATGCTCTGTTTAGAAGCTTAATTAATGGAACTGTATTCTAGTTTCTAGGAAATTGATGTTGGGAATTTGTTGTCTATACGGTGAAGGGGAACTGCAATTTGTTGTCTCACAGTTTCATGGGATGTGGTTGTGGGCTGCCTCTGTAATTCATTCTTAATTTGGGATTATTTTTTATATCTTAGGTTCAGATAAAATATTGAGCTTTTCATGTGTTTGGGAGTTGTAGCTCTATATTGCAATTCAGCTAATGCGTAAATTCATTCTTAATTTACAGTTTTGCTTGTTCGTGATTTTTGGACGTTGTGTGATACTACTGTTGATACGAGGTTAGTTATTAGGTTTATAATAAATTATGTAAAATTTATTTGGCTTATTAAAATAAATATGCTAAGTAGTATATCAATTATGTTATTTATTTGGGCAATTTAGACTAAGTATGCTATTTATACAATAATCATGCTAAGTATGCTAGTTAAAAAAAATAATGCTATGTAAAAAAAATTATGCTTGTTAAAAAAAACATGCTAAGTATGCTAGTTTAAAAAATTTAGACTAAGTATGCTATTCTATATATCCTTCTTTATCAATTGTGTTAATTTGAATGGGATGAGGGCCCCTAGATCCCTCTTTATTAAATTATTGGTGTTTGTTGGTATTGTTGTTATGAATCGATTAGAAGAACATAGATCAATTAGCGTAGAGTCGGGAACTTGGGACTGGGAAATTCACATAGGTGCTGCCGAAATTTTGAAAAAAAATAGCGTTATTTTATTTTTATATTAATTGATGGATTATAACATTGTTGGTGTTTGTTGGTATTGTTGTTCTGAATCAATTAGAAGAACATAGATCAATTAGCGTAGAGTCGAGAACTTGGCACTAGAAAATTCACATAAATGTTGTCGAAATTTTGAAAAAATTGGCGCTATTTTAATTTTTATTTACTACTTTTATATTTAATTGAACGATAATCAGTCCATTTTTACGATGAAATATTTTAGAAATTGACCTTCTACAATGAGTCTAGATCGTGAATGGATGTACCGGTGATATCTTAATAACGGTGGTTTAAATCCAGACTTCATTAATGGACTTGACTCTTTCATCGAGTTTTCCTGTAATCAACCGCCGTTTATGAGTGTAGATAAGATTAAATGTCTGATAAGACCCGAGCTGAGGAGATGTCCGATCTAATCAAAGTGCCAGAAGGACCGGTAACACGAGCAAGAGCTAAAAGATTCAAGGAAAGCCTCAATGGGTTCATGCGAGAGATCTGGAACCAAGAGTTGGATAAATGACCCGTAGAAGGAGAAGAACCCGAGCCCAAGTGGAAGATAGTGATCTCGAGCTGCGAGCACAGACTACAGCACGAGTCAGGACGCGAGCACCCGGTCGCGCCACTTGGCGCGAGCTACAGCGCGGGTGGAACCGGTTGCGCTACCAATGCTTTGGGCAATGAGACTGGTGCGTTCTACAGCGCGACCTAAGGCGCGAGTGAAGCCGGTCGCGCCATAGACGCTGCACGGAATGAGACCGGTGCGACCTACAGCGCGAGTGGAGGCTCGATTGACCCCGTGTCACGCCCATCTGGGCATATCCGGAATTGCGCAATTCTCATGTTTTATTTCCTAGTTTAATTAGGTTTTGGACCAACTATATAAGGCTTGTAAGACCTTTATTTTTAATAACTTTGATTTCATTAATTTTATTACGTGAGTTTTCACTTTTCTCTCTGAGAGAGTTATTCGAGTTTCACAACACAACGTGAGATTCAATCGACTTATCAAACGGATTCACATCCCCGTTTCTGGCGTCATCACCCAATCCAAGTTCATGTTTCCAAATTGATCGAGGGTCTCGACTACATCGTGTTCGAGGTTTGACATCTTTGAGAGGCTAGGGTTTGGATCCATCCATCCATTCCGTGGAATCTGCTACAATCCTGGATAAAACATCTGTTGTCTTTATCGTATGCCGGCAAGGATTGCATCAAGTGGTATCCAGAGACAGGTCGTATCAGGTTCCGTTTATCATTTAATTTCTGTAATTTAAATTCTCACCTATTAAAAAAAAGAGAGAGACATATCAGCATAAAAAAAAGTCGCGGATTACAAAAAAAAAGTAAAAAGGCGGGAAAATTTTTGGTGTTTTCGTTACATTTGATTGTGATATTTAGGTTGTTAGAGACGCGTATATTGCCTGGGGAGAAGTTGAAATTTTTTTTGGAAATTTTCGAATTTTTGAAATTTTTCCGGCACATTTTTGAGAATCTTTGATTGGTCTTTTGGGATTTCATTATTGTGATTGTGTTTCTAGTTTAATTCTATTTGGAGAGAATACGAGTGGTAAAAGGCAAGAGTGTGTGAGAGTATTAGAGTGAAAAGAGCCGATTGTGTGATACACGAGAGTATACACGTGAGGTTGAGAGCTAGATATTTGTTAGGTTTGTTTCATTTCATTGTTACATTAGTAGTTCATTTTCTTTTCCTAGTTTAGTATTTGTTTTGTTCTTTGATTAAAAAAAAGGACGAAAAAAAAGAAAAAAAATCGTTCAAAAAAAAAAGAGTCGATAAAAAAAAAAAAGAGAATCGACATGTCTAACAAAAGTGCAGGTACCAAGGGAGCAGCAGCTGGATCGAGTGATGAGATGAACATTACTTTTGTTCCCAAGAATACAGTGGAAGCCATTCAGCAACATCTCACGAAGTTGTTCAAAACTGAGATGGCATCATTGAATGAGAGGCTAAACCAAGTTAAGAGTTCAATACAGGAGCAATCTCAACAAGCTTCTCGAGAGAACTATGGCGGAAGAGGTGGAAGAGGCAGACGCAGAGCTCGGATAGAGGCTAGACGCTATCCACATATAGAGAGACAGCGGAATGACTACTATGACACCGAGATGGGAGACTCGGAAGAGGAAGATAGATATTCAACTGCTGGAGGTAGGAGACATGGGAGACATGGGAGAGCAAGAAATCGCAAAGACGACGATCTCGGAAACATCAAAATGAATGTGCCTTCATTCCAAGGTATAAATGACCCAGCTTTGTACCTTGAATGGGAGCGCAAGATTGAGATGATGTTCGATTGTCACAACTATTCTGAGCTGAAGAAAGTGAAGTTAGCAGCAGTGGAGTTTTCAGATTATGCCATAGTTTGGTGGGATCAGTTGACATCCAACAGGCGGTGTAATCAAGAACACCCAATAGAGACATGGGGAGAGATGAAGGCGGTGATGAGGAAGAGATTCGTACCAAGTTACTACTATCGAGAGCTATACAACAAGATGCAAAACTTGAGACAAGGTACGAATAGTGTAGATGACTACTTCAAGGAGATGGAGGTTTCAATGATTCAAGCAAATGTAGAGGAAGATAGGGAGGCTACAATGGCTCGATTTCTAGCCGGTTTGCATAGAGAGATCCGAGAAGTGGTGGAGTTGCAGCACTATGTCGAGATGGAGGACATGGTACAAATGGCTATCAAAGTAGAGAACCAACTCAAGAGGAGGGGGAACACCAACCAAAGTGAGTTCTTCCACATGGAAGTCGAACTCAAATCCCAACACAGCTTCATGGAAAGCTTCAAATCAAGGGAAGAAAGACGAGAAGCAACCATTCACTAAGCCGAAGGTTGAGACGCCTACAGTGACGGGATCAAGCAATCAAGATTCGTTGGGCAACTGAAACCGAGACATTAAGTGCTTTAAATGTCAAGGTGGAGGACACATAGCCAATCAGTGCCCAAATCGACGTGTGATGATCCTAAAGGACAATGGTGAGATTGTGACGGATGAAGAAGAAGTTGATCCGGAGATGCTGGGTTTATCCGAGTCGAGTGGGGAGGAGGAGTACGCAGCGCCCAACGCTCTGATTTTGGTTGCACGCAAATCTCTTAGCTTGCACACCAAGAGCGTCGACGAAGAACAAAGGGAGAACATATTCCATACCCGATGCCACATCAAGGATAAGGTATGTAGTATGATTATTGATGGCGGTAGTTGTACTAACGTTGCAAGTGTTGTGATGGTGACAAAATTAGGATTGCCGGTTCTCAAACATCCTAAGCCATACAAGTTGCAGTGGTTGAATGATAGTGGAGAAACCAAGGTGAACAAGCAAGTTCGAGTGCCATTTCGGATTGGCAAGTATGAAGACGAAGTGTTGTACGACGTTGTGCCTATGCAAGCGGGACATATTTTGCTAGGACGTCCATGGCAATTCGATAGGAGGGTGAAGCATGATGGCTTCACAAATAAGTACTCGTTTGTACTTAACAAGAAGACAGTAACACTAGCTCCTCTAACACCATCTCAAGTGTACGAGGACCAAGTAAAGCTACAAGAGGAGGCCGATACCATGAGGAAGAAAGGAAAAGAGGCCAACGTTGGAAAGGAGGTGGTCCAACATGCTTGTTTTATAACAGCCAGTGATGTCAAATGGGCTGTGCAACATGAGAAGCCAATGTACTTGATGATCCGCAGAGATGTGTTAATGAGTACTAACCCATTTGATCTATCTTTGCCTAGTCCTATTATGTCTCTTTTGCAGGATTTTAAGGATGTCTTTCCTGAAGAGATGCCACCGGGATTGCCACTAATTAAGGGAATCGAGCACCAAATTGATTTCGTGTCCGGCGCCACATTGCCTAACCGACCGGCATATCAAAGCAACCCTGAGGAGACAAAAGAGCCAGAACATCAAATACATGAGTTACTGGAGAAAGGCCAAGTGAGGGAGAGTTTGAGTCCATGCGCGAGTCCAGTTTTGCTCGTGCCGAAGAAGGATTCATCACTACGGATGTGTGTCGACTGCAGAGCCGTCAACAACATTACGGTAAAGTATCGACATCCCATTCTCCGTTTAGATGACATGTTAGAAGAATTACATGGTGCATGTATATTCTCTAAGATAGACTTAAGAAGTAGATATCACCAAATTCGTATCAAGGAAGGGGATGAGTGGAAAACGGCATTCATTACAAAGCTAGGATTGTATGAGTGGTTAGTCATGCCGTTTGGTTTAACAAATGCTCTTAGTACATTTATGCGTCTTATGAACCATGTCTTACGTGCCTTTATAGGTAGGTTTGTGGTGGTTTATTTTGATGACATACTAATCTATAGTAAGAATGAAGAGGATCATCATGAGCATTTGAAATTTGTTTTGCTTGCTTTGAGAAAAGAACAACTATATGCTAACTTGAAGAAATGCACCTTTTGCACAGATAAGGTTGTGTTTCTTGGTTTTGTTGTTAATGCAGATGGAGTACAGGTGGACGAAGAGAAGGTTCGAGCCATCCAAGAGTGGCCGACGCCAACAAATGCGAGTGAGGTTCGAAGTTTCCATGGACTTGCGAGCTTCTATCGGCGCTTTGTTCCACACTTCAGTAGTATCGCAGCACCCATGACCGAGGTGATCAAGAAAACTGTGGGATTTCATTGGGGAGAAGCACAAGAGAAAGCGTTTCAAACGCTCAAGGATAAATTGACACATCCACTGGTACTATCTCTTCCAAACTTTTCTAAAACTTTTGAGATAGAATGTGATACTTCTGATGTTGGAATTGGTGCAGTGTTGATGCAAGAGAAACGACCCATTGCCTACTTCAGTGAGAAGCTCGGCGGCGCCACTGCAAAATACCCAACATATGACAAGGAGTTGTATGCACTAGTTCGGGCATTGCAGACGTGGCAACAGTATTAGTGGCCTAAGGAATTTGTGATCCACACCGATCATGAGTCGTTGAAACATTTGAAGGGGCAACACAAGTTGAACAAAAGACATGCCCGCTGGATGGAGTTTGTAGAGACGTTTCCATACGTCATCAAGTATAAGCAAGGGAAGGAGAATGTGGTAGCTGACGCACTATCAAGGAGGTACGCTTTACTTTCCACCTTAGAAGCTAAGTTACTTGGTTTTGAGCATATTAAGAGTATGTATAGTGAGGATGGTGATTTTAAGGATATATATGTTGTATGTGAAGAATCTGGAGATGGGAAATTTTATAGGCATGATGGATATTTATTTAGAGAAAATAGGTTATGTGTGCCTAATTGTTCCATGCGTGAGCTTTTATTGTTGGAATCACATGGTGGTGGTTTGATGGGGCATTTTGGGGTAGCCAAGACTCTAGCTGCATTGAGGGAGCATTTCTTTTGGCCTCATATGAAACGTGATGTGGAACGTGTGTGTGCTAAGTGTGTTACATATTGACAAGCCAAATCTCGAGTCCAACCACATGGTTTATACATGCCTTTGCCTATTCCTACATCACCTTGGATAGATATATCTATGGATTTTGTGTTAGGATTGCCTAGGAGTAAACGTGGTCATGATTCTATTTTTGTGGTTGTGGATAGATTTTCCAAGATGGCACATTTCATAGCATGCTCTAAAACAAATGATGCATCCTACATTGCTGACTTGTTCTTTAAGAAAGTTGGGCGTTTACATGGCATGCCCAAGACCATTATTTCTGATAGAGATGTTAAGTTCTTAAGTTATTTCTGGAAGACTTTGTGGTGTAAGTTAGGTACGAAGCTTTTGTTTTCTACTACTTGTCACCCACAGACTGATGGTCAAACGGAAGTAGTAAATAGGACTTTATCTACACTGTTAAGGGAAATAATTAAAAAGAACATCAAAACTTGGGAGGAATGTTTGCCACATGTTGAATTTGCATATAATAGGTCTGTGCATTCTGCATCTTAGTTTTCTCTATTTGAAGTTGCATATGGATTTAATCCTTTAACTCCGTTGGATTTGATTCCTTTACCTATTCATGAGCATACTAACCTTGAAGGGGAAAAGAGAGCTGATTTTGTTAAACAGATACATGAGAAGGCTAGAGCAAACATAGAGAGGCGAACCGAGCAGTATGCCAACAAAGCCAACAAGGGGCGACAGAAGGTTGTGTTTGAGCCCGGTGAATGGGTCTGGCCACATATGCGTAAAGAGCGGTTTCCAGTTCAGAGGTGTTCTAAGTTGCTTCCTAGAAGAGGTGGACCATTTCAAGTTGTGGAGCGCATCAGTGACAATGCGTACAAGTTGGACTTGCCAGGTGAGTACAAAGTGAGTTCTTCATTTAATGTTGCTGATTTAAGTCTTTTTGATGTAGGTGACGAGCTGGATTTGAGGACAAATCCTTTTCAAGAGAAGGGGGATGATAAGACCCGAGCTGAGGAGATGTCCGATCCAATTAAAGTGCCAGAAAGACCAGTAACACGAGCAAGAGCTAAAAGGTTCAAGGAAAGCCTCAATGGGTTCATGCGAGAGATCTGGAACCAAGAGTTGGCTAAACGACCCGTAGAAGGAGAAGAACCCGAGCCTAAGTGGAAGATAGTGATCTCGAGCTGCGAGCACGGACTACAGCACGAGTCAGGATGCGAGCACCCGATCGCGCCGCTTGGCGCGAGCTACAGCGCGGGTGGAACCGGTCGCGCCACTAATGCTTCGGGCAATGAGACTGACGCGTTCTACAGCGCGACCTAAGGCGCGAGTGAAGCTGTTCGCGCCATAGACGCTGCACGGAATGAGACCGGCGCGACCTACAGCGTGAGTGGAGGCGCGATTGACCCCGTGTCGCGCCCATCTGGGCATGTCCGGAATTGCGCGATTCTTATGTTTTATTTCCTAGTTTAATTAGGTTTTGGACCAACTATAGAAGGCTTGTAAGACCTTTATTTTTCACAACTTTGATTTCATTAATTTTATTACGTGAGTTTTCACTTTTCTCTCTGAGAGAGTTATTCGAGTTTCACAACACAACGTGAGATTCAATCGACTTATCAAACGGATTCACATACCCATTTGTGGCGTCATCACCCAATCCAAGTTCGTGTTTCCAAATTGATCGAGGGTCTCGACTACATCGTGTTCGAGGTTTGACATCTTTGAGAGGCTAGGGTTTGGATCCATCCATCTATTCCGTGGAATCTGCTACAATCCTGGATAAAATATCTGTTGTCTTTGTCGTATGCCGGCAAGGATCGCATCAGTGTCCGTGTCATAAGTATAAGAACGTGCCATTTCAAACTCCAGCTACTGTTCCATTACATGTGGCAAGGAATGGATTTGTGCACAAGTATCATGTATAGACGTATCAAGGTGAAAAACGGGTACGTCGGGCTACCGAGCAGAATTTGAGTGGTCAGGATGGATTGAATCTGTACTAGAACATGGTAATGGATGCTACTGGTCCGCAAATCAACATGAATGTCTATGATCATACCGAAGAGGTCCCAAATCCTAAAGCGCAATGATTTTATGACATGTTGACGGCCGCAGACAAATAATTGTGGTCGGGTTGTGATAACCATTCTCAATTGCACTCGTTGCTCGCCTGATGAACTTAAAATCTGAGAATAATATGTCAGAGAAGTGTTTTGATCAGATAACCTAACTAATGAAAGAGATTGTACCATAGAATAATTTGGTAACTGATAATTTCTACACCACAAAGAAATTACTATGTGGTATAGGGTTACCCGCAGAGAGCCAGAGAAGATTGATTACTGTTTCAACAACTGCATGATTTATTGGGCTGCTGATAGTGAATTGGCTGAATGCAAATTATGTGGTCATCCCCGTTTCAAGGAAACAAGTCAACAATTGTAGAAACGATAGAAGACCACAACTGCACACAAAAAGATGTATTATTTTCCACTCACTTCGAGGTTACAGAGGTTATATGAATCTAATGCAACAGCAAAGGAGATGCGTTGGCATGCATCATCTGTTGATGACAGAGTAATGCGACATCTAGCAGACTCTCCTGCATGGAAACACCTAAACACAACTTTTCCTTAATTCGCTTAAGAAGCACGCAATGTTAGGTTGGGTGTATCTACTAATGGGTTCTAGCCATTTGGGCAAGTAAGACAGCAGCATTCTTCGTGGCCTGTCATCATTACACCATACTGATGATTTATTAGCTAATATAGCTCAATGATCATCTTAATAAGTGAAGGAATAATCTGAACCATCAGATGGAGTTTAATCAAGCTATTCATTCAGCTGAAGAAGCGGGGGTGCTCAAGTAATTTTCTGTTGGGGTTTGTCAACTGATCCAGTAGTGTGATGACACGTGGAAGAGTTGGTTTCTAGCAGTTACATTCGAGTATCTAAGAGGAGGGATAGCAGCTGAGTTTTAGATTAAAAAGGGGTTTTTTCATCAAGTTCAGAAAGTAAAGAGAAGGAAGAGATTTGAGTGTTCATAATCTTTGTTCATTCATTTCTGCAGAAATTCAGTGAGGGTGATTAGTTGAGAGTGAGTGATTCTTGTAATCCCATTGTAACTAATCATTTGAAGAGTATAGTGAAGATTGATCAGATTGATCCGTGGATGTAGATTCATTTTGAATCGAACCACGTAAAATTCAGTGTTCTTTATTTTTCTGCAAATTTTGTGAGCTGCGTGCGTGTGTTCTTCAATTCATTCGGTGATCTTGCTTGTTTCTGGAATTGAACCAACAAGTGGCGTCGTCTGTGGGAAACTCTCACCGATTGAATATGGGATCCGCACGATTCGATGTGGAGAAATTGACTGACAAAGTCAATTTCGGTTTGTGGAAGATGAAAGTCAAGACACTGCTCGTACAGCAAGGGCTGGGTAGTGCGCTGGTGAAGAAATCGGAGAGTGGATCTGGAAAAGATAAAGATAAATCTGAAGATCATGAGATGATCATGGAGAAGGCTCACTCGATGATCATTCTCTGCCTTGGTGACAAGGCATTGAGAGAAGTAGCTAGAGAGAAGACGGTGATTGAAGTCTGGGAGAAGCTTGAAAATCTGTATATGGTCAAATCTTTGGCCAATCGCCTGTATATGAAGCAGAAAATGTATGCATTCAAGATGATCGAAGAAAAGCCTATCATCAAAAAAATAGATGAATTCAACAGAATCCTTGATGATCTGGAAAACTTGGATGTGAAACCAGATGAAGAAGACAAAGCTCTGATGCTGCTATCATCACTGCCGAAGTCCTATGAAAATTTCAAAGATACACTATTATTTAGAAGTAGGCAAACCATAACCCTTGAAAAAGTTGAAATGGCATTGAAGTTGAAGGAGGTACAGAAGAATGGTGGAGCTGCCTCATCATCTACACAAGGTGATGAAGGTCTCAATGTCAAGAAAGGAAAGCCTCCACAGAAGATGCAGCATCAGAAGAAAGATCAACCTAAACAAGCTCAAAAGAATGGCAAGAAGGTTGACATGTCACCTAACAACCCAGATATGAAGTGCTTTCACTGTCAAGGCTCTGGACATTTCAAGAAACAGTGTCCAAAGTGGCTTGAGATGATGGCAAAGTATGAAGAGAATGATGCTAAATGCGGGTACAAACATCAAGTGAACCAGACTTTAAACAAAAATGAAGAAGGATATGAGTCAGCTGAAGCTATGTGTGTCATAAGTGGAGAGGAGAACGTTCAAGAAATTGAAGATGTAGCATCTGGGGCCAGTAAACATGAAGTGGAAGATGTAGGTGAGGGATCTGGTGCTATGTGTATTACTGCTGATGAGATTGGGTCAGAATAGGTGTTAGATTCGGGCTGTAGTTTTCATATGACCCCCATCACAGATTGGTTCTTCAGTTTTAAAGAGATAAATGGTGGAACTGTTCTCCTTGGAAATGATCAAACATGCAAAATCCAAGGGATTGGGTCTGTGAAGATCAGGATTCATGATAAGGTGATAAAGGTACTTGAGAAAGTCAGGTATGTCCCTGATCTCAGGAGAAATCTCATCTCTCTGGGTATGTTTGATTCAAAAGGGTACACATTCACCTCAAATAGAGGTAGAATGACAGTGTCGAAGGATGATAAAGTAGTTATGAAGGGAAGAATGAGGAATGATCTTTATTTTCTGGTAGGAAAAACGATTGCTGGACAACTTTACACTGCCACTAGGGAAGATAACACTTACTTGTGGCATGCCAGGTTGGCTCATGTAGGTGAGAAGGGTTTGCATGAGTTATCAAAACAAGGGTTGCTACTAGGTGATAAGATCAGTAAATTGGAACTGTGTGAGCACTGTGTTCTGGGCAAAGCTAGAAAGAAATCGTTCAGCACATCAACTCACACTATAGAAAAGATCATGGAATATGCCCACTCTGATCTATGGGGGCCCTCTAAGACACTGACTAATGGTGGTGGCAGGTATTATATTTGTATAATCGATGACTACTCAAGAAAGGTGTGGGTTTATATCCTAAAGTCCAAGGATGAGGCCTTCAACAAGTTCAAAGAATAGCATACTCTGATGGAAAACAGGACAAGCAAGAAGCTAAAGTGTTTAAGGACAGACAACGGGTTGGAATTCCTCTCTGAAGAATTCAACTCGTACTGTAAAGAAAAGAGAATTAGCAGACACAGGACAACTCATGGAACCCCGTAGCAAAATGGGGTTACAGAGCGCATGAATCAGACCTTGCTGGAGAGAGTGAGGTGTATGTTCAGTAGTTCTGGACTTCCTAAGTCGTTTTGGGGTGAATTGGTAAGCACAGCAGCTTATCTAATCAACAGGAGTCCTTCCTCTGCTATTCAGTTCAAAACTCCACAAGAGATGTGGTATGGGACACCTGCAATGTACAGGTTCCTTAAACCTATAGGTTGTCTTGCATATGCACACATCAAGCAAGATAAGTTGGAGCCTCGAGCAGTTAGATGTGTGTTTGTTGGATATCCTGCATGAGTCAAAGGGTATAAGCTTTGGTCTCTGGATCAACAGAAGTTTATTATAAGCAGGGATGTAACATTTGATGAGAATAAATATCCTATGAAGGATAGAGAGCTGCAGCCAAGCACCTCAGTTGAAATTGATCATAATTTTCATGACAAAGGTGATGATGATCATCCTGACTCCACTTCAGATGAAGATGATGATACACCTGGAGAAGATAAGGGTTTAAGCTCCTATCAATTGGCAAGAGACAGGACAAGGAGGGAGATTAAGCCACCTGCTAGATTCGGGCAGATAGATATGGTGTCATTTGCCCTGTATACAGCACTTGAGGTGGAGGTTCATGAGCCAAAGACCTACTATGAAGCTATAACCTGTACTGAGAAGGATAAGTGGATAGTGGCTATGACAGAAGAGCTGCTATCATTGGAGAAAAATCAGACATGGAAGATAGTGAACAAGCCATCTACACAGAAACTAGTTGGCTGCAGATGGTTGTTTAAAAAGAAGCCAGAAGTAGCTGGAGTAAGATTCAAAGCAAGGCTTGTTGCAAAGGGGTATTCACAGAGGGAAGGCATTGATTATAATGAGATCTTCTCACCTGTGGTGAAACAGTGCTCCATCAGAATTCTACTGGCATTAGTAGCTCAATTCAACCTGGAACTGCATCAGATGGATGTCACCACAGCGTTTCTGAATGGAAGGCTCAATGAAGACATATTCATGGAAATTCCAGAAGGAGTGCAAGTTGAGAATGCCAGCAACAAGGCATGTAAGCTGCAGAGATCATTATATGGTCTAAAGCAATGTCCTAGACAGTGGAACCTGAGGTTTAATGAGTTCATGAAGATTAGCAAGTTCAACAGAAGCTCTTTTGATAGCTGCGTGTATTATCAACAGGAAGGTAACACTTGCATTTACCTCCTCTTGTATATTGATGACATGCTTATTGCCAGTAATACTGTGAAAGGTATATTAAGTGCAAAGAGTTTGTTAAGTTCTGAGTTTGAAATGAAAGATCTTGGGGAAGCGAAGGTAATTCTGGGAATGCAGATTGTAAGAGATAGAGCAGATGGGAGCATCTTGTTGAAACAGGAGACCTATTTGGAAAAGGTGCTAAGCAGGTACAACATGAACCTTTGTAAACCTGTGTCTACGCCAGTCAAGGAGGGATTGAAGTTAAGTATACACCAAGGCCCTAGCACAGCTGAAGAGAGACAGGAGATGATCAATATTCCTTATGCAAATGCAGTTGGAAGCTTAATGTATGCTATGGTCTGCTGTAGACCTGATCTCACTTATGCTATGAGTGTGATTAGTAGGTTTATGGGTAACCCTGGGAAAACACATTGGGAAGCTGTTAAATGGGTGTTGAGGTATGTCAGAGGTACTACAGGAAAGGGTTTGAAGTTTCAGAAGTTTGCAAGTGTTGAGAATGCTTTGGAGGGGTTTTGTGATGCTGATTTTGCAGCAAATGTAGATACTCGGAAGTCACTGACTGGGTATGTTTTCAATTTGTTTGGGACTGCTGTAAGCTGGAAATCAACTCACCAAACTGTAGTGGCATTATCAACAACAGAAGCGGAGTATGTTGCTCTCTCAGAGGCTATTAAAGAAAGTTTGTGGATTCAGGGTCTACTGGCTGAGTTTGGCATTGATCAGAAGAATGTGGTGATTAATTGTGATAATCAGTCAGCTATTCATTTAGCCAAAAACCAAGGGTATCACGAGAGAACTAAACATATAGATGTCAAGCTGTATTTTGTCAGAGATTTGGTGGAAAAGGGCAGCATTGTGGTGAACAAAATTCATACTGCAGTCAATCCTGCAGATTGTTTTACAAAAGCGTTGGCAGCTCCTAAGTTCAATCTGAGTTTGGAGCTAGTTGGTCTGAATTAATGAAGACAGGAATATGTGCAGCTCAAGGTGGAGCTGTGCAGTAAAGAAGGAAGAAAAGTTCTTAGAAAATTAAAAGAAATGAAGTCAGAATAAAGTCTTGGCCATTGATGATCAGTGTGCTAAGGTGGAGAATTGATGATGTATTAGCTAATATAGCTCAATGATCATCTTAATAAGTGAAGGAATAATCTAAACCGTCGGATGGAGTTTAATCAAGCTATTCATTCAGCTGAAGAAGCGGGGGTGCTCAAGTAATTTTTTGTTGGGGTTTGTCAACTGATCCAGTAGTGTGATGACACGTGGAAGAGTTGGTTTCTAGCAGTTACATTCGAGTATCTAAGAGGAGGGATAGCAGCTAAGTTTTAGATTAAAAAGGGGTTTTTTCATAAAGTTCAGAAAGTAAAGAGAAGGAAGAGATTTGAGTGTTCATAATCTTTGTTCATTCATTTATGCAGAAATTCAGTGAGGGTGATTAGTTGAGAGTGAGTGATTCTTGTAATCCCATTGTAACTAATCATTTGAAGAGTATAGTGAAGATTGATCAGATTGATCCGTGGATGTAGATTCATTTTGAATCGAACCACGTAAAATTCGGTGTTCTTTATTTTTCTGAAAATTTTGTGAGCTGCGTGCGTGTGTTCTTCAATTCATTCAGTGATCTTGCTTGTTTCTGGAATTGAACCAACACATACAATTTTCCTCCATGGATGTGTATGAAAGAACAGTACATGTTCCTCACTGTATTAGTGTTAGGTCCACGCAATCCGAAAGAGAAATTGGATATATTTTTACAACCTTTGATATCTAAATTGATTAACTTGTGGGAGGTTGGTGTGCCTACTTATGATGTTTCACTGAAACAGAATTTTCAGATGCGAGCAGTATTAATATGGACAATTAGTAATTTTCCAGCCTACTCCATGTTATTTGGGTGGAGTACTGCTAGAAGATTGGCATGTCCACATTGTATGGAGTCCACATTGTATTGTATAGAGTCCATTGACCAACTGTAACATAATATAGAGTTTTCTGTTATAACAGGCACAAGATCCAACTAATAATGCCACCAAGCTCATGCATGATCTTTCAAGTGGGGTTTCTCATTCTGTTAATGTCTATCATGTGTATTTCATTATCATATACAAATTCTACATGATTGCCCACGGCTTACAGCGAGCTACAATGAACAGTGGAGTCTGCATTAAAGGCACACACATTGAATATTACGGGCGATGGGTGGAGGTGATTGAGTTGGAATACACTGGTCTGCCTATTAAGAAGACAGTGTTGTTTAAATGTGAGTGGTTTGATACATCAACACATGGAACAAATGTGCATCCTAACTACAAAATGGTTTCTATAAATCATAAGCGTACGTATTCATGATCTGATCCATTTGTGCTTGCTAAACAAGCAATCCAAGTGTGTTATTGTAAATACCCAAGTTTAAATCGCTCTTGAAGTGATTGGTGGGCAGTTTGCAAAATAAAGGCCCGATCTAATATCGAAGTACCATCAGAAGATGATAATACAATCATAACCTCACCCTTTCAAGAGGATAAAGTTGGTTTGCATACTCTCACAATAGATGATGATCCGATACCAAATCATCCAGATGGTGGTGTAATAGACATTGAAGAAGAATAAGATGATGATGAAGATGAAGATGAAGATATAGAACCCGAGATCAATTTATCAGATGACAATATTAGTGTTGATGATGAAATAGATGATTAGTGTGTCAGGTTTTCTAAATTAATGTTTATTTCTTATTTGTGGGCCTCAGTGGTCCAGTTGGCGATATGTCAGTGGATGCATCGACATGTCCTGATGTCGATGCACAGGGACGTCGACGTTGTTATGTTCATGATGAGTATGTTCAATTACATAGTTGAATATCTTTTTATAGATTTTTATCTTATTATTCTAATATCTTTATTATTTTGTGCATTTGGAAGGCAATTGATGCCAGCTCATCAAGTCGCATCCTCCATCATACTCAGGTTTAAGAAGTTTTTACATCCGACAGGCTACACCTGGAAGATGGTGCCCCGTGAGAGGAGGCAATAGTATATGAAGGAGTTTCAGGCATTTTATTATTATATATTCTATATTGATATTTTTTTAAGTTTAACAGTTTCATATGTTTTCAATATGTTGCAGAAGGAGTGATTTTGGGATCCCGCTCAGGATGCTGCTGTCTGGGCAGCATGGTCCGCCAAGGCCGCTGATAGATACAAGGACATGGTCTACGGCTTCAAGATGAATAGGATCAAAGGCTGCCCTTCATTCGTGCCTCCTCAGATGTGGGAAGGCTTCAAGGCGTATTGGGACAGTGATGCCTTCAAGAAAAAGTCTGAGGTATCATTAAAGAATCATCTCAGTAAGCCCGTTGGTCTTGGCACTAGGATTGTGAAGCATCGAGAGGCTCTCGGAGTGTAGTTGCACATGCTGCAGCTTTGGTATGCAATTGAATTATTTATTTATTCATTTATATTTAATGTGTGTGCTAACACGTCTATCTAATAGGCTAAAGAGACATTCAAAAGACTGCACGACACTGCTGACGGATCCTATTCAGATGGGAAGTCACGTCATATCTGTAAGTAAATTTATAAATATTTATACATTTATAAACAACGTACAAAATATATATTTAATCATTCTTATTTGATTTTGTTAATAGGCTGATGTATTGGCTCGGGTGGAGGAATTGAGCCAGCCGACTCCTGGTACAGATGAGGCACCACATGTGGACATGAGCATCGTATACATCGACACTACCCGCCAACACTCCAAGAAGAACCGGCTTTTTGGGCTCGGCAATCGATCACGGAGTTATTCAGCTCCTAGTGTCTCTTCTGCAGCTCCTCCACAACCCGACACTCAAGCTGCCATCAGGGAGTTACAGAAGAAGATGGACGCCCAGTCAGCGGCTCTCCAGGAGAAGATGGACGCACAGGCAACGCTCCTCCAGGCTCAGCAGGAGCAAATACGTCAGCAGCAGGAGATGATTCGGCAGGAGGCCGAGATGTTCGAGCAGATCAGGACGCGGTTTAAAGGCCCTCCTCCATCTTCATCATCATGACTTGCATTTGATATACTCTGTGCTGATATTTTAAGAGATTTTATGTATTTCATTGGAGATTTATGTGTTTATATTATATATATATATATATATATATTATTTTACGTATTTATGTATGTTTTTCGATAGTTTACAAACAAAAATCAAATATTATAAAAAAAATGCAAAAAAAAAATTAACAACGGACCTAACGACGGACTGGTCCGTCGTTAATTCACGACAGTCAACTTTGACTTTCTAACGACGGACCGTTTTTATCGTTAAGTCCGACGTCATTAACATTAACGACGGACTATTCTGTCGGTAACGACGTCGTTAGCCTAAAGACGACTACTGACGACAAAAGACTGTCCGTCGTTAAATCCGTCGGTAATATTTATCGACCGTCATAATCCGTCGTTATCTGTGTTGCCGACAAAGGCTTTACCGACGAACATATTCCGTCGTTAGTGCGACACCAGACGTATCTAACGACGGAAAAATGTGGTTTACCGACGGAAGTATCCATCGCTAAACAACAATTTTCTTGTAGTGAAAATCACAGTATAATCCCACAAAATGATTTAAATATATTCAAACCACAGGATTACCGTTTCAAATAGTATAAGTTCATTTTAAATTAATGAAAAAATGGAATCCTTAATTTGATAGTTTCATCGATTTCTCTGTTATTTAATTTTTTATATTTTGGATTTTTTATTAAATTATATGCTATTTATGATTACAAATTTACTCTATAATTTAATATATATATATATATTTATATATTTCAATTTTTAGGGGTTATATTTATTCTCTACTATTACTATATTTCAGTTTTTAGAATTAAATTTAAATAGTTTTAGAGCTTTTTTTTTATTTTCATAGGATATTTTTTTTAAATTTATCGGAGTTTATTTTTTTAACATTTATGGTTTAGACTTTAGAAGCAACGTGAGGATACTTCCAACATAAAAGCCATGTTACACTTAAGCATATATAAGCCAAACTTAGCCGTCTTAAGTTTCACGTGCATGGTTTTATCGTTCCATTCTAATATTGTTTGCGATTGATCCTCTATTCTACATTTAAGATTTCAATAATGATGATAATAAGTAGGGTACTATACTATTTATCTTGATACTCATGTTTAAAAAAATAATTGTATTTGTAGCCGTACAGGGGTGCGTACATAACTAACCATATATTCCATTAGTCGCTCTTAAACTAATTGATTAATATTTCTCCCATGTTTGATTGTGAGCAATGACATGTGTGGAGATCTAATATGTGAAATGCAGATTATATCGATGTTATGACAATGTTCGAAAGAACAGTGTGAGAATAGTTAAGTGATTTTTCACTATTAATAATATAAGTAATTAATTAAATTAAATAAGGTTAAATAGTCAAGAAATCAACAAAGGAATTCATTGCATGAAATCTCCCCTAGAATCTTCCGTTTCATTCATAGTTATGTCATGTAACATCTGGATTTTTCTAGGAGTTTTCTAAATATTTTTAGAAGACTACATGAGAAAATTGAAGCTAAAGTTAAAACACATACTCCTTCCGTTCCAGTTTGATAGGCTTGTTTTCCTTTTTGGTATATCCCAATATATAGACTTGCTTCTATATATATTTAACTAATTTACTAATATATACCCCTATTTTATATATTTCACATTAGACATTAATTCAATATCAAATAAATAAATAGGGACATACTAGTAAGTTTGTTAATTAATTATCTTTCCCAATCATTTTATTAATTCTCGTGAAAAGTTTCAATCAGCCTATAAAAATGGAACGAAGGGAATATAAATTACCACTTCTAGGTGTCTTTAAAGTAAATAAATTTCATTTGTACATCAAATGACTTTTAGAGTCAGATTTTTTTGTTTCGAGGCTGCATTCATTTCCCAAAAAATCACAATTGTGTTTAACTTTTTGTTTCCTATTGAATAGGAAATGAGTTAAGAGGAATCTGTCGGAATTTGAATTTCTCAATGCACAGGTCAAATAAATTCCCAGCACACATAAAAGGAATAAAGTAATTTTTGAATAGTAATTTTTTAACTGTTTTGAAAAAGCAATTGCATCCAAAACTACTTTATCTTATATTTTATATTCAGAAAAATTATACCAGCCTAAAATTTTAAAAACTATAAATAAGGGGGAACTCTCATTTTCTCACACCTCTCAATTTCTCAAAGTCGAAAATCTAAGCAATAACGAGCTGGGGGAGCACGAGGGGCAGCAGCACTCGTCAGCGTTGCCAGTGGCGGATCCAAGGGGTGTCAAGAGGAGGCAACCGTCTAATTTTTTTTAATACAGTGTGACGCTGGAGTTATGCGATATGGCCTCCATTTTGCGCCGGCGAGATTTAGTTATGGTATAGTTTGGAGAAGACAGTGTATGGGGTTGGGAAAATAAAAAATGTTGTTGGGATCCACAATTAAATAATAAAGTTTATCTATCTCTTAAGCCTTATCTCACTTATTAAAAAAAAAAAAAGAGACAATTATCGATTCAGGACCTGAAAGATGGGTAATCTATAGATTCAGGACCTGAAAGATGAAAACTCCCAATTAAGTACCCGAAAGATAATTATTCTCAATCCAGGACCTCAAAAATCATGAATTTTGATTTCTATATATTTTTTAATTAATTTTAACAATTTTTTATTAGATTTAATAGATAATTAATAAAGGAATTTTCATTGAAAATTACTATAAAATTAATTAAAAAAATAAAAGAAAATCAAAATTCATGATTTTTGAGGTCCTGGATTAAGAATTTTCATCTTTCGGGTCCTGGATTGAGAATTTTCATCTTTCAAATCCTGAATCGATAGATTACCCAACTTTCAGATCCTAAATCGACAATTCTCCAAAAATATAAATTATCTCATCCGAGTCATTTCACGTTTATCAAGGGGAACCCAAATACTAATATGAAATATCATTAAATAAAAAAAAATCTCTATGTACTTACCCTTTTACTTAAAAATAACAAACTTGAGGTACACTTCTAAAAAATTTAGTTCACCTAAATTAATTTGGGTTAATAGGCTCTAATATCGCAACCTTTTAACCTTTTCACCTTGTTTTTCACTGTATGTTTCAATTTTTGCAATAATGTCAAAACTTTATCTTTTTGTTAGAATTAAGCATAATAATGAAAATTAATCTAACGTGGCCTAATTTTTTTACACATGTACACTCTTAATTTGACATAGTATAAATTAAATTAGAATATCTCACATGTGCGATGTACGGATGTGATATGTATAATTTTATTTATTCGAAATTATAATTATGAAAAATTTAATAAAATTATTACAACAAAATAAAATTATTTTATAACTTTCTAATTTATAGAAATTTTCGTATTATTCATTTTTTAATCATAATACACCTTTGTGTTCACTATTAATTTGATGTGGCATAAATTAAACTAGAATATCTCTCATGTGATGCACAAATGTTATATGTATCATTATATCTATTACAAATTATAATTATGAAAAAAATTAAAAATTATTACAAAAAAATAAAATTATGTCATATCAGATTAAGAGTGTGCATGTTTAACAAATTTAATCAACTTCATATTAATTTTCATCTCATGGCTTAATGCTACAAAAATGTAAGGTTTTGGAATTATTACAAAAACTGAAACGTTGTGTGAAAAACGAAAAACGTTGTAAAGGTTATGATATTAGAGCCTATTAACCCAATTAATTTCACCATATCTTTTGATATGATTTTTTTTAATATTTTAAAATAAACAATAATACAACTAAATTTCCATATGTATTTTGCTCAATATTTATTATTTGCTTGATATTCTTAAATTATTATTTGAGGTTGGCTGTTAAATATTAAATTATGGATTATAATCAAAGTTGGAAAATTTGGAGTTTTGATGAATTTTAAGTTATGATTTAGAGTGTTGAATTTGGGTTATATATCAGGAGAAAGATAGTAAAAGATGACCTAAGTACAACAAAGTCATCAACTTGCGGAAATAATAAGAAAAAAAATTCTAGTGTGCTGTTAAAATAGTATCTTTTTCATAACATGCATATAAATATTGTTAGCATTGTGTTTGACACCAATCAAAGAACACTTGGTCAGATTGGATCAGTGGTGTCATGCCGTACACTATGGTTATTTATCAAGTGCTCTACATTGCATTTGCTACAGTGATTAATTGTCATTCATCTGTATGGCATTAGATAATTACTTAATTATTTAGTTTTTCCATGTACATAACTATTGTTCTAGACAACGTTCATAAAGATGTACATGAACGTGATCTGAACTTCCTGAAGATAGCTCAAGCAAGGAGTTTGGATTGAGTTGAGAAGAAGACTGTTGTGCATTATGCCATAACAGAGATTGTTCAACATGCTGAGTACTACTAGCTAGCTTGAGTGATAGTCTGAAGTCAGCCTGTGAACATACAAGACATTCCGCTGTGCTACCTGAAGTGAAGATTCAAGATCAACAATGTTCATTACAATGTGCATGAACATCTTCATGAATACCTGAAGTGAGATCAAGATCAACAATGTTCTTTGCAAACATTCGTGAACGTTTGCATAAACATCATTTGTCCAGATAGTTCTCCCAAGATCAATGAAGTTGTTCAAAGTTTTCAACCAAGAAGAAATTCAAAGATCAATCTAGAAGCTGCCTTATCCATTCTGAAGAAGCTTGTGATTGAAGTCAAAGATAGAGTTCTGAAGATGGAAGAATTCCTAACATGAATCGTCCTAGGTCTCGGTTTCAATAAGGAAAGTTTCCTTATTCATTTCTGATTTAGATTAGGACATATGTTCCCTTGTTAAGATTGTATTTCTCATCTATAAATAAGCCTGGGATACAGACGTGTTAGATATAACACCGAACAGAAGAATTGCACTAATTATTTCAAGAGCTCTAACTGTTTTGAGCCACTTAGTTTTGGTTGTGATTTAGACTAGAGATTAGTGTTCCAGTCATCGTGTATTGAAACACATTTTTCATACACTGTCAAAAGGAGTCTCGGGAGAGATGTTTTGTAAGAACTAGATAGGTTAGACATCTAGGTTGTAAGGTGATCTCACGATTCAATTCAACAAAAGAGGGTGTATGGGTAGAAAAGATTTCGAGTGACGGGAGGTCAGCTTCGTGTAATAGCCTAAGTAAACGTGACACCGGAGTAGGAATTATTTTACCAATATATTGTGTGTTTTACATTCTGCAATTTACATTAAGTTCACAACAATATTCCTGAACATTATTGTGAACCTTATCCTAAAACATTCATGTACTTTTCTGTGAACATTTTGCAGACAAATACATACCACACGGGGTATACACTTTCAGATATTTTGACAACCATCCCCTCAAATCTTACTATTTTTCTCTGTCCCGCAGGCAAACCCGAAAAGTCTAAGTAATAGTTGCTATGTTATTAACAATTTGCCCCCCTGAAAATATTTTTGGATCAGCCACTAACTGCTGCCACGCTTGAATACCCTTGTCTCGGTCCATTTCTTCACGGTTGTATCCCAAATTTTAATATGTCAAGTATTTTTTTAACATCGTTGTTGTTCGGTTTCCAGAAACATGGCCAAAACACTGAAAAATAGCCCCCAATTGCTGCCCCTTCCCCTCTCCGGTTTAAACCTTTTTGGACCGTGAAATAACAAAAAGTTCAAGTTTTAAAGTTGCTCGAAATAATTTATTATGTTTAAATATCTCATCCCCAGTGTTTCACCATCAAATTTATGAGTTTAATTAATTATAAATAGTACAAAAATAAAAATTAATTATAAGTTATAACATTAGCAACTCAGTCACATTTATCAATAAATGATTAAAATTTAAAAATTATAAACCATCATTGTAAAATGATCTATCATAAATTATAAATATAATTATGAGATTATGGGTTGGAACACTAAATGTGGACTAGAGGACTATACATTATTCAATATTATTTGGGCCCACGCACCACTATCATTATATATGTATACTTCTAATCATTCCTTCAATTTTCATTTCTTCCAAGTTGATTTTGTACGCACCACAACAAGTTGACTTGAGATACATTCATAATTTTCTTCTCTTCCATCTTACTTATTGGAAAAAAAACAAGTATAGTGCAAACAGCATGTTCGAAAAAATACAAGTGTAGTGTCGTACCTAGCTAGGTCTCAATATTGTCCTAGACCAATTATCGTTAATTCATAACATGTACATTCACGAGCAAATTCATGCTTACATGCATTCATATAAAATAAAAGATTAATTTTTTGTTTGTTTTTGTTTTTATTTTGCTTTAATTTGTTTTTTTTTTTAATGTCAAAGTACGTAACTACATATCTGAAACCTTTACGCGTAAGATCAGTTTTCGATGGGCATTAATAAGGTGGTTTACTTATAATGTTACAAAAGTTTACGAAAACTATATTTTTAGACATTAACTATGATAAAAAAAATTGGATTTTGGAATTTGATTGGTTATGGCATCGCCACCAAAACCATTTTCTTATTATAAGAACCTCTGTTACACATGTATAATAATTTTTTATTCATGATCTTCACTATCCGCGTATAAAATAGAGTATAAAATTACTCCTTTTCGGGCGACCTAAATTGTAGGTAATTGCGCTTAAAATGTCTTAAGTTCAAATTTCACCAACACATTATAAATCAAATATGTCGATTGTCGATTGTCGATTTGTCGTATGTTTTCTTAAGACAATTTACATCTCTTGTTGTAATTTAAAAGTTATTGTGTACAGGAGCGGGGATTACTCAACTTCTACTCTTGGGACAATTTATCTCTTCCGGTGAGTTTGAAATTAAGCTATTACAAGATAGTGAAATTTATCCAAAATGCACTCTTTCATAGCTATTGGGGATTGACCTAATCACCAACGTAACAAGAAAAAAAGTTAAAAAAAAAAGAAAGAAGCCTTGTACACATGATGATATATATGTATTCAAAATATTAAAATAGAAAATATGGTTTGAACATATATTAAACGAATCCCAAATAATTGCATGCTCTCAAAATCGAAGACCATACCAATCACAACTTTGAGCAAAAATGAAGTCCTAAAAGCTTAAGTAGACCAACGAGGGAAGAAAAATAAAATAATATTTCTGCCTTCATTATTAATAAATTGACTGATGTGTGTGTGTAGATATAGTAATTACTCCAAATGAAATGCATGAGAATGAAACATTGCCCATATAATTAATAGGAAATGGCAAGCGCCCCACCTCAATACTAACTGGTGGTCAGAATTCCATATGAATTCTGAATTAAATGAATTGTTCTTCAACTATTTTTCTTAATCTAAAACACTTGGTGCATAATTAAAGTATTCTTAAGAAAACATTTTGGTCGGATTCTCACCGACTACATTTCATTCACAATTTATTTGATTAGCTAGGTAGTGTAAGCTAATTAAATGTTCGCATATACGACAAATCATTCTGTGATTACAATTGTGCATTAACTATAGACTATAAATAGATTATGCCCGCAAAATTCTGTCACAATTTATGTTATCTCTATTGTTTTTGGATTACTAGCTCAGAATATTGAAAAAAATAAAATAAGTAACTCATATTCGCGACGATTTGCAAAACAATATAACATGCGTGGTTGCAAAGACCAATTTTGCGATTGAAAAAAAACAAACGGTCTGATAGGACAGTATCCATTTTGAAAAGTGACTAATATTTTTCTGATAATAAAATAAAACTTTTTAACAGTGTTGTAGAATTCGCTCAAGTCGTTATCAAATGAAATCTTCTATCCCATTTTTCTTTATTTCATTTGGTGTTTCATTTTAATTTTTATTCGATTTTTATAAATTTTTTTATTCAATTTCAATTTGTTATGATTTAGTTTAATTTTATATTATTATTTAGGATTCATTCCACCCAATTAGGTTTATATTTAATTTTTAATATTTATTTCTTATTTTTTAGTTAATATAATTAATTAATATGATTGATTATTCAAAAAGTAGTAATTATGATTTTTAAAAAATTTAATTTTTAACAATAAATGTTGATTATGATTTGTAATACTATAATAAAATTTATTTTTATAATAAACATTTTTAAAATATTAAATTTCATAGTGAGACACAATAGTAGGACATAAAAAGTGAAATAGAGCATTTTATCCCGATGGTTACCTAGGAGCCGTCTGGGCACACTACAAAAAAATCCCGATCTAGCGACGAGATTTTCCATCGTTATAATGGTACGATCCCGTCGCTAAATCCTCTAGCAACGGGAAAAACCCTGTGGTTAAATCGCTCGTTGTTAATCACGCGCGACGGTGGCTCGCCCGTCGCCAGAGCTTAGCGACGGATCTAGCGACGGGAAATTCGGTCGCTAAGTCCATGCCTGGGCGACGAGTTTGGCGGATAACGACGGGGATTCCGTCGTTATATCCGTCGCTAGATAGTGACGGGGCACCCCGTCGCTAAAATTATAATTTAAAATTTTGAAATTATTGATTGGCCCAGCCCACGAATGAGCGCCCCCACCCCGGGGGCCCGGCCCGTGAATGAGCCCTTGACCCGACCCGATGAAAGGCCCGCACCCAAACCCGCCGATGATAATTGTGTATAATATGCGCGAATGAGCCCCCGAACCGGGGGCCCTGCCCGTGAATGAGCCCTTGACCCGACCCAATGAAAGGCACGTGCCCAAACCCGCTGATGATAATTGTGTATAATATGCACCTAAGAGGATTCGAACCTGTGACCTCCTAGAAGGAGGGCCAAACACTTATCCATTGGGGCAAGTTTAATTGATGTTATATTGATAGCTTAAATAATATATATACTTATACGATTTTTTCATAATTTATTTTTCTTTATCTCTATGAATTAAAAGTGTTATATTATTATTATTATTAATATATTTATATCTATTTGTGCACAAATATATATATATATATATATAAAATATTGATATTATATTGTATTATATATCTGTATATAAGAACTATAATTTAAGGTGATACTTATTAAGTATCCATGCATACAAAAATTATATCTCTAATATAAATTTAATATGGAGAAGGATTATAAAAGTTTTTAATTAAATTATTTTAAAAATTATATATGTATATATCATGGTGAAAATGTGGTTAAATAGTCGTACTTTGTGTTTCATACTAAATATAATGATGAATTAAATTATTTTTACTTACATAATAAATAACTATAGTTTATAATTAAAAATTAAAATCCATTATATACTATATTATGTATATATTTTCATAGTATATTTTAGTTTGTTAATGTATAATTGATTAATCTTGTAGTAGTAACTATAATAAATATTGTGTTAAACTTAATACATTTTTTTAAATATATAATAATATACTAATTAGTTTATTTATTAGAATAGTAATAAAGCTAATTTGTATGGATTTGTATTTAATAAGGAAATAATACAAATTTAAAGATGTGATATTAATAAATGTGTATAGTTGCGATATTATTTTTTCAAAAATTAAAATAAATGAATAAAAATATAAAAATAATTTTAATAGGGAGAATATTTGTACTAGAATAGATTGAAATCATATTTAATTATTTTAAAAATAATTAAATAAAATTTTAAAATTAAATAAAAAATTTAAAAAAATTAAAAATTAAAAAAATAATAAAAAAAAAAATTTATCTATGGGAGTTCCCGTCGCTAGCCCCGTCGCTAAGTTGTAACTATGGGAACCCCCGTCGTTAGATTTATAAAAATAATGATATATTAAAATTTTAAAATCTAGCTACGGGATTCTCCGTCGCTAGAACTAGCTACGGAAAACCCCGTCGCTAGCCCCGTCGCAAAATTTTCCGTCACTAGTGGCTACCCGTGTCGGCCCCGTCGTTAGTTCCCGTCACTAGAATGAACTTTTTTTTATAGTGACGTTAGCGCTAGGCGGTCCCTAGCTAACTGAGCCGAAAAATGTATATTCGAGCTATTGTGCTGCTATATATTTTTTTTTAGTTAACAAAAACTTTCAGCTTAGTTGGCAAAGCTGTGTTTTTTAGTTTGCGAGGTCTCGTTCTATTCCAGGCGGTGAAAGGATTTTTTGCATTTTTTTCTCAAGCTTGTAAAAAAGAAACTGGAAATGGACCTTTCTGAGCTCGATCAGTGACTTCAAATGTAATTTCCAGAGTAGCTAGTCATTCGGCCATACATGATTTAGTTTGTGTTTTCAATTGGTTTTTGTAGTACAAATAAATTATTTATTAATATATTATTATAAAAAATAAAAACACTTAGATCTCGTCAAGGTAATCTAAGCGTTAGGCACCACTCGACCGTCCAACTAGCGTCTAGAGAATTCTACAACTAATGTTTTTTAAAACACATGATATATAACTAATAATTTTCAGTATTAAAACGAATAATATCCCTTCGTTCCAAAATATATGTTATGGAGTATTTAGTTTGTCAAAATGTTTGTAGTTTAAGATATTTCCACACACTTTCTCTCAATTTTATCACAGCTAATTAAATAATACAAAATCTCTTATTTCTAACTTAGTGATAATAGATTACTGTTTCCATAAAATATAATATCTCTTAGATTTCTCATATAAGGAGGACGAGGTATATTATTTAAAATATTTACATCTTAATTCTAATTTAAAATTTCTAAAACAACATATATTTTGAAGCAGGGGAATACATTTCAATAAAATCAATTTGCCTCAAATTCAGCTTTAGGTATATATCCAATTATTTGCATTTAAAAAATGAGATCCAAATATGAGTATCGTCAATGGGATCAAATACAAGTATTTTTTATGCAAATTAATTAGTTTCTAATTATTCATTAGGCCGACAAGCTAATATTGATCAATATGTATAAGTTATCACCCTCTGTATAACTCATTTGTACGAGGATAAAAAGTGAGGTAGTTCTCTATCTCGTTAGAAGTCACAATGTGAATGTTCAAGTCTTGCTAGCAACATTTTAGATTAAAATTCTTATGATACTTAATGTACATATAAATTTTTGACACTAATCTAGTAATACATGTATCGGGATTTACCTTGTCTATTAGGCATTAGAAATCAGGCCGGAGGCCCACTTAAATGGGTTCATTGAAAAGATAAATATGCATAAAGTACCAAATAAACCACCCCCCTCCCAATTTTTTTTACACATTTCTTAATCTTGGATCCCTCACCCCATTAAAGAATCTTCATCTCCCAACTTGCTAAGAAGGAAGACCCTCTCTCTCTCTCTCCTCTCTCTCTCTCTCAAAGGGTGTGTCTGTGTGCATATTCCCTTCATGACAAAAGGCAATTCTTTAGCAGCACTCCTCTTCCAATTCCTTGCACTACTTTTCATGGCACTGCTAACTTTCTTGCCCGAGCCATCACACGACCTCAAGAAACAAGCTCCAAAGTCGAAACGCAAGAAGAAGCTGCCGCCGCCCCCGCCGCCGGCG
This sequence comes from Perilla frutescens, assembly GCA_026008535.1. NCBI lineage: Eukaryota > Viridiplantae > Streptophyta > Magnoliopsida > Lamiales > Lamiaceae > Perilla > Perilla frutescens. The sequence continues at coordinate 40,880,922 of BRKX01000019.1, forward strand.
AAGCCGCCGTCCTCATGGGATCAAATCAAGAACTTGCTCACCTGCAAGCAAATCGAAGGCTCCAAAATCCACGATCCCTCCAAAAACACCTACTCCTCTTGCACCTCCATTTGCACCTTCAGAGACGTCGTCTACGGCAACACCAGAGTTGTACACCGCGCCGACAACTCGCCGGAGGGCAGCACCGTCGGGCAGGAAACAAGGCTCCTCGCCAAAAAAAGTTCCCATGGATCGTCGTCGCGGTCAGCTCACTCTGTCAGATCCACGGCCGCCGTTGGCGGCGCCTCTTGCACCGCCCGCGGCATCCAGTTCAGGAAGCTTTCCGGCTGTTATGAGTGTCATGCGATTGTTGACCCCAGCAGGTATTATTTATTTTGATTGTTTTGGTTGAATTTTTTTCATATTTCCAAATGTTTTTCATGAAGTTGAGATGATAAAATAAATAAATAAATTAATTAATTGCAGGTATCCATTGCCAAGAACAACCATATGTGCTTGCTCAGAATGTGGAGAGGTGTTCCCAAAAATTGAGAGCTTGGAACATCATCAAGCAGTTAGGCATGCAGGTACAATCTTGTTGATATGTTTAATTCTGTGGTCCTAATCCTGAATAATTGTACCGTGTACATAAATAGTAAATTGGATTATCCTATGTTAGATTAATTTAATTTATCACATGAAATTCTCATTGTTGGATCATATTAGTGATATATCAAAGTTTGATTTATGATAGTATTTACTGTAGTTTTAATTTATAAGTTTTTAGGAAGAAAGTCTACCCAACCTGCAAGAGTACTGCCATGGAAAAATCTTTATCACTTAACTTTTAGTCCATTCATTCTATTCACAGACTGATTGAATGAATTTTTTTATTAGGATTAAAAAAATTATTTGAAAATATAATTAAACATGTAAATGTAAATTTCATAATGTGATGTCTATATATATTTATTTGAAAATGAAGTAATATTTGATGTAAATATATTAAATATGACTATATTAGTAATGAGCTATATATATACACAATATATATAGATAGCAGTTTATATATTGATATATCAAAAAAAAAAAAATGTGAATGAAATAATCCGGCATGCATCATAATTTTACTTGCGGATAGTAACTTCACGGGCAGGGTATAATTTTTTGGTTTCTATGACCATTTTTACCCATTTATATGACTCGAGTACTATAAAAAAGATTGAAAGGACATCTATGTTTGACTAATGGGACAGTTCATTCATCATTTATTTTTTATGGCTAACTCCTTTATCCCTTTTATTTTATTTATTCATTTATTTTCGTTTTCGTTTGGAAAGCCTAAGATATGTGATTCATCACATAAAGAATATGGTTTTGCTATTAATTTTGGTTTTCAAAGAATCTTTATTTTATTTATTTGCCTTTTCATTGAGGGAATTAAGGAACTTGAAATAGTTAGTGCAGGCAAAACGGCATTTAGCTACACTTTAAACAATCTTAAAAGATGAAAAAGCAGATTTATGTGCTTAAATTCCCATTGATCTTTGCCTTTGTTTTATGAAGCATCATTCCTGTAGTTGTGATGGACCATCTAAAATAAATTTTACAACTTTCTATCCATAACATTGAAAAGTACCATTGGGTATGACGTGGCAATTTCTAATTCGTCCCGCATTATTAGTATTGTACCTCATCGGCTCACCGACAGGTCACAGGAGTAACTTTCTACTTTTTTTTTCGATTTTTTTTTTTAATTTGGGTTTTCTTATCTAACTAATTTTGTAATGCTACAAAATTATTAAATATCTGTCCTGTTCTTAAGATTAACAATGATTCCGGAAATTTTAATCTACACAATAATGATTTGTGGTATATTACTTAATTATATGGTTTTTGTTTACTAATTAAAAAAAAAAAGCGTTTTGACCTTTACCATATAATAATAATTTTAAATGTTCCGTGGAACGAGCTTCTAGTGGCACCATTACAGACAATTAAATTAATATATTCCACTGCTGTGTATCTTATTATTATATGCATATAGTTGTATCTTTCTGACTTGAAACTTGTACACAAGGAAGAAAATACTTTTTTATAGTTTTTATGTAAGATCTACTAATTACAATAAAAAAGTGAAAAGCGGCATATTTTATAACATAAAAATGGAACTAGTCTTACTCTACCCTATTTGTTTGTGACGAGATCAACTGATTTACCGTCTTTAGTAGTGATGGAGCGTGCACTAGGAATTTTTTTTTCTATGCAATTACTTGAAATTATATATAAGATATAAATTATTTTTGAGAAATTAAGCATGACTTATAACACCTATACTTACTGTGTGATTTGAACTTCAAATTTTCGGGCTAAAATTACAAGTAATCCAAAGTAATAAACATAACTTTTAAAATGGAATTAACTTATGGGGAATAATTAGCTACCCGACTTCAATCTGTATTCTTCATCTTCTTATAATCCCAAATTTATCCATTCAATTGTGCTACATTCTTTATAACACAAAATAAATTTATTCGCATTTTTTCTTTGATTTGTATTTTTGAGCTTTATTTTAATTTTACAATTGTTAATTAGGTAGTAAAATTTTCAAGAAGCTAATTAACTATCTAGGGCGGATCAAGGGGGCTGGTGGGTCTTGGCCCCATCCCCCTTTTTTCTTTTTATCTTTTTTTTTTACCGTCGGTAGGTTCGGCCCTCTCTCCAACGATGGAAAAATAATTTTATATACCTGTAGTGTAACGAGGTCCCTAAATGTATTTCCGTTTGACTCCGTCACTGCATCTCAAAATTAATTTTGTTAACAGTGTCTGAGCTGGGACCAGAGGATTCGAGCCGAAACATAGTGGAAATAATCTTCAAATCAAGCTGGCTGAAGAAAGAGAGCCCAATCTGCAAGATCGAACGCATTCTCAAAGTCCACAACACGCAGCGCACCATTCAAAGATTCGAGGACTACAGAGACGCCGTCAAGATACGCGCCACCGCCACCGCCAAGCGCAACGCCCGCTGCGCCGCCGACGGCAACGAGCTGCTCCGCTTCCACTGCGCCTCCCTCACCTGCTCCCTCGGCGCCCGCGGCTCCTCCGCCCTGTGCGGCTCCATACCGGCCTGCGGCGTCTGCACCGTCATCCGCCACGGTTTCCAGGGCAGCAAAATCAACGGGATCCGGACCACCGCCAGCAGCGGCCGCGCCCACGACTGCCTCGCCGGGGGAGGGGGGACGGCCGCCACACGCCGCGCAATGCTCGTGTGCCGCGTCATCGCGGGGCGGGTCAGGCGCGAGGACGCGGCGGCCGATGACGACGGAGCTCCGGCGGCGGCTGGGGGGTCGTACGACTCCGTGGCGGGGATTGCCGGAGTTTACTCGAATATGGAGGAGTTGCATGTGTTTAGTTCGAGGGCGATTTTGCCTTGCTTTGTGGTAATCTACAAAGCGCTTGAATCCTAGGTAGTTTTGAATTTACAAATTTGACCTTTTCTTTTTTCCCGGGAGTTCATTTTTTACAAATTTTGTTACATCTCTAGTATATTATTTTTACAAATCATTAGTATATGCTTGATTTGTACTAATAATATGCAGATATAAGATGAGACAGAATTTGCCACACAAAATTGATTAAAGAAAAGGTTTTTAGTTTTTATTTTTATTTATTCCTTTTTCTGAATATCTTTTTTAGTGCAGTGGTTAGGAATCAAGTCACATAACTGATTGAGGGTTGGCTACTAAACTAAAAGCTGACCTATTTCTGTTTTGTATGTACAGTTTTTATTGTTTTCAGTGCAAATGTTTTTTATTGGTGTATGCCCCGAGTTTGGGAAGAAACAAATAATTAATATTTTTTTTAGGGTAGTTCAACTACTCAATGATCGAGTTGGCATTGCAGTAGGTTTACTTCATTTTGTAGCCTCGAGCTCGCCACCAGCTCACCACCAACAAAAAGGGAAAAAAACAAAAGATGCATCTTCGTGTAAATTTCGTAAGGCACCTCCGATCTGATGATGGCATTCTATCCTTAACATCTCCTGTACTAATATTTTTTTCATTTTAATTTATTATTATTTAGTTTAATTTGAAAAAAAAAATTATTTAGGATTCGTCATTCCTCAATTAAGATATATTAAAAGAATTGAGGGAAAAAAATAGTCATGATATTAAGGGATGTAATATTAGAGCCTTAAAGGGCACAAGGGATTTGATTGGGTAAGGGGTCTGAAGAGTATGCGATCTCACATGTTTTATCTTTAAGAAAAAAAAATTGGAAACCTTAATTTATTTATTAATTTTGTTGGCAGCTCCCAAACATCTATAATCTTGATATTGTATAGATAGATGGCCCATCTAATTAAGATAGGGTATACTTAGTGCCTTTCATATACAAAAAAAAAAAAAAAAAATTGTGGTGGTTTATTTTCATTTTAATGTTCCTTAATCTTCTGGGTAAACATATGAATGTTTTCAATCGTCTGCTGCGAGTGCACGCTACAGATGGAATAATTGTGCTAATTTTGGGAAGCCAGCAAAAATTTCCGACTTGCATTTGATAAAACCTAGAACAAAACTCATGCAAAGAAAATATCTCAAAAATCTTATTCAATTGTTTGAAAGGTTACAACCGTAAATGAAGTGTGTTTATTCTATTTATACAAAAATGATAACACTTGCTACATAAGCTAAGATCTACGGCTGTAAATGATGATCCGCGTCACTCCTTAATCAACGGCTTCATGTGAGTTGAAGTAGTGGTCCATGCTCTCTTGCATGGCCACGTGGACAATAGATCCTCAAGATATGTAACATGCAGCCACATGCATGGGAGAATGAAGTGATCTCTGCATGATCCAAGCCTCGCGAAGTATTATCCAAGTTGCTTCAATAGTGTTCTCTTCAGCCCCCCGCAGTCCCGACACGGTGAAGATCACCGAGGTGGAGACTGGAAAGAAGTAACCTGAAACGTGGCCCAGGCAGCGATTTAGTTGACAAATCTGCAAGTTGAGACACAGAGGGAACATAAGAGGGAGCAACAAAGCCTCGCTGAAACTAAGACCGCACAAAATGGCAATCAATATAGAGATGTTTGGTGCGCTCGTGATATACTTGATTGTGCGTGATCTGAATTGCAGCTTGATTATCACAATAGAGAGTAATCGGCAAGGAAAAGGATACTACAAAATCAGTGAGCATATATGTCAACCATAAGAGCTCGCGAGTGGTGTAGCTGAGGCTACGATACTTGGCCTCTGCAGTAGACAACGAGACGGTATCCTGCTTTTTACATCACCATGAAACCAAACAATGCCCAAGAGAAATGCAGTAGCCGGTGAGAGATCACCGTGTATCAGAGCAAGAGCCCCAGTCAGCGTCGCAATGTGCTGTTAGCTGGAAAGTATCTGAAGGTGTGTAGTGTAAACCAAGAGAGAGAGTCCCTTTGAGATAACGAAGGACATGCAAGGCAGCCTCCCAGTGATCAGTGGTTGGGGAATTAATAAATTGGCTAAGTTGTTGAACCCCATAAGAAATATCTGGTCTTGTTAGATTTAGATAAAGAAGCTTCCCTATGAGCCGCCTATATGAATCACTTGGGAAGAAGGGGGTTCCATGCTTTTTGAGAGTGAGCCTAGGAGGAAATGGAGTACTAGCCGGCCTGCTCCCACTGAGGCCAACAGAGTCCAAGAGATCAAGGATATATTTTCTTTGACACAGATAGGTTCCTAAAGCAGACCTAGCTATTTCCATCCCTAAAAAAAACTTTGCCTCTCCTAAGTCTTTAATAGTGAAAGACTAGTGCAGAGAGTCCTTGACAGTAGATATAAGTTCTAGAGATGGTCCTAGGATTAGTATATCATCAACATATACTAACAGAGCAATAAAGGAATCATCTGCACCCCTAATGTAGAAGCAATGATCACTGGTGGATTGAATAAACCTAAGGGAACTGAGATGATTACCAAGCTCATGATTCCACTCCCTTGAAGCTTGCTTCAACCCATATAGACTTTTTACCAGCTTGCACACTTCACCTCTTTTTCCTTTTGTATAACCCTGAGGCAAGTCCATGTAAATCTCATCAGATAAAAAACCATGTAAAAAGGCATTATTGATGTCTATTTGGTGAAGGTGCCATGAAAACTGAGTAGCAAGGCAAAGAAAAGTCTCACAGTCACCATCATGGCAACAGGTGAGAAAACCTCATGGTAATCAACTCCAAAAGCCTGATTGTATCCCTTAGCAACCAAGCGTTCTTTATAGCGGTCTTTGGTCCCATCTGAGTGCAATTTCACTTTGTAGACCCATTTTGAGCCAATTGATGTCTTTCCAGAAGGTAAAGGAACCACCTACCAAGTTTGATTTGCTTCTAATGCTTCCAATTCTTTATCCATAGCTGCAATCCATTCTGGAGACATACAAGCTTCCAAGTAACTGGTAGGCTCCTTAATTAGTTGAATATTCATCAAAAAGACTGTGTGTTTAGGTGTAAAGATAGGAGAAATATAATAGGAAAAAGTTTATAGAGTAAGACTCTGAGCAGGATCAGGAATATCAAACATGCTTGCAGAATTGCAAACATAATCTTGTAAGTATACTGATGGGTGACAAGTTCTTGTACTTTTTCTCAGCAAGGGTACAATAGTAGGTGATAAAGAATCAGAATCAACTGTTTCAACAGTAGAAGAAGGCCCTGTAGGTGGTAAAGAATTAGAATCAACTGGTTCAATAGTAGAAATAGGATAAAAAGGTATCCTTGTATCTGTGGAGTTAGTATGTGGAGTAGAGGAGGTCTGTAAAGGAACAGAAACAGTGGTGCAATCAGGTGTAGAAATAGGGTATTCAAAACTTTGGAAAGCTAATTCAGGTAACAGTGAGCTCTGCAAAGGAAATTGTGTTCCAATAAAACAAACATCTCTACTTGTTCAGACTTTGAATCTTACCAGATCATAGAGTATGTAACCTTCACTGTGAGGAGAAAATCCCAGAAACACACACTGTGTGCTCCTTGCATCAAACTTAGTCTTTGAAGGAGAAGTATTTCCCATATACACAAGGCAACCAAAAGGCTGTGCCTTGTCAAGCTGTGGTGCTGTGCCAAATAGAACCTCATAAGGAGAAGCCTACCCTATAACAGAAGAAGGCAACCTGTTGATAATCCAGGTAGCATGAAGTATAGAGTAAGGCCAAAAACTTGAAGGAAGCTTACTGTGGAACATTAAAGCTCTAGCCACCTGTAAAAGATGTTTATGTTTCCTTTCCACCACACCATTTTGCTGTGGGGAATAAGGACATGATCTTTGGTGTAATATGCTATATTACTGTAAAAGCAACTGCACTTTGTGACTTATAAACTCCCCTCCATCTGTATAAAACTCTTGATAAGAGAATATGCTTGAACCTTGGATTGAAAGAAAAATGTTCATGTAACTCAGCTATGATCTTCTACAACTGTGAGAAAATATGAGATGCCTGCAATATTATCTTGATTACAGCGTCCCCACACATCCATGTGGACAAGCTCAAATAGTTCTTCACTTTTTCTGTGCAACAATGGAAATGGATTCCTTTGTTGCTTAGCTTGGTGACACACTTGGCATGCCCTCAAAGCTTCCATATCTCCTTCTCTCAATCTTTTCTTATTTCCAGTAAGATGCTCCATGGTATGTATAGAAGGATGGCCTAAAATCTCATGTAATCTCATTATGTCTGAACCTGTATGTACAACATTTACAGTTCCAGAACTAATGTCTTCTTGAGAGAAAACATAAAGTGAACCCTTCATTTTGCAAATTCCCAACACATTATCATTCACTCTTCTCTGCATCAAGCAATGTGTGGCTAAGAATTGCAGTTTACCATCCAAATCTTTAGTTAGCTGCCCAACAGAAAGTAAATTGTGGGTAAATTATGGTGCAAATAGCACATTTTGCAATGTCAGATACTTGTTAATTCTAGATGTACCAGCTAAATACACCCAAATACTACTGCCACCAGGAATGAAGATCTGCAGAGGGTGCCTCAACCGTTTCATATCTGTAAGTAACCCAATATAATGACACATGTGATGGCTAGCTCCTGAGTCTACAATCCAGTCTTCATTCTCAACTCTGGCTGAAGCCCCAAAGGCATAGTGCCCTTTCAAATCTATAGGAGAACATCCTAGATCAACTTCTGCCATACTAGCCAAGTTTCCTCCTTCTTCTAGAACTTCCTTTCCATTTTTCTGATACAAATGTGACAAATGGTTTGCTAATTCAGTCTGTATCAATTGACTCACTTCAGTAATAGCCTCCCTTGAGAGATCTCCTCTTTTTCCTGTCTTAGGAATATGTCATTATCACCCATAACTATCATCTTCCTGTTATATAGTACAATGTGTCTTTCATTTACCTTTCTCAGACTTAAATTTCTTGTACCACTCTGGAATACCAATGAGATCAAAATAGTCAGCCTTCACATGCCCTATACCCCCACAATGCTCACACTTGAGCTTACTTTTCTCCTCCTTGCTAAGCCTCCTTTTGAAAGCATCTCCTTTAAAATTGCTCCTTTGTGCACTGTACAAGGCATTGTAATCTATAGATTCAGACAGTTGGTTAGTAACTTTTATTTGTTCCTCAACTTGCTGAATCATGGAGTAGGCTTGACTGAGATTAGGTAAAGGGTTAAGGATGAGTATTTGTTGTCGTATCTCATAACAATCATTTAACCTCATTAAAAATTAAATGAGGTGTTCCTCTTCAAGGTCTGCCTTGATATCTTCTTGCGCAGCACAAACACAAGTCCTAGAATTTTTAATAAGTGCGAGATCATCCCATAAAGCTGTCAAGTTATTAAAATAAAGCATGACAGTTTGGCCACTTTGACTGTAAGTAGCTATTTCTCTTCTAAGCTTGTAGATGCGAGGGCCATTCATTTTGGCAAAGCGCCTCTGCAACTCTTCCCAGTCAGAGGTGCCCAAAAAAAACCGGACCGGCGGTTATAACCGCCGGTTTGGGCCGGTTCCGGAACCGTACGGACGGTTACGGTTTACAAACCGTAACCGTCAACCGTAGTAGGCCGGTCCGGTTCCGGTTTGGGGGAAGCTTTTTTTCAAACCGCCGGTTAGAAACCGCCGGTTTGGGCGGTTAACCGGCGGTTTGTGTATTTTTTTTTTAACGGTCGAGATCACGATCCGCGTGATCTCGATCTACGGCTAGGAACGCACGGAGGCGGATTGCTGATGTGGAACCGCCGGTTTTGGAGCCCAAACCGGCGGTTTGGCCGAAAACCGCCGGTTTGGGCTCCAAAACCGGCGGTTCGGCCTTTTTTTTTTCAAAATTTTTCAAATTCAAATTTTAAATTTTTCCCCCCACTCCCCAATTTTCACCTATAAATACCCCATCTCCTCCACCATTTTCACCCACACCAAACTCTCAATCTCTCTCTCTATACTCAAATTCTCTCTATTCTACTATTCAAGCAATATCATTTTCTTATTCGAGTTTTATTACAAGTTACAATTTTATGAAGTTACTCTCTAGTCTCTCCAGTCTCCACTCTCAATCTCTCAATATCTCGATTTCTTCATTTCTTCATTTCTACAATTCTACTCATTTTCTATCATCCATTCATCCCTAATCATCATGTCTAGCCGAGGTAGCCGAGCCGATAAGGGTAAAGGTAAAGCTATTGCTGATAGTTTCGAAGCTCCACGTCGTCGTCGTCATACTCATTCTGGAGTACATATTTCTGATGATGCTGATACGACGTCGCCTCAATTTCAACAACAACAACCTGAAGAATATGTGAATCCTTATGGCGGAGCCGATAGCGGTTTCTACAACGATCCAAGTGGTGGCGGTTTCTACCATGATCCAAGTGGTGCCGGTTTTCACAACAATCCTACTACAGCTCAAATGGCAGTTGATGAAGAAGTGGCAAGATGGATCCAGTTTGAAGAATTACAACTATCTCAAGAATCTCGTGCTTTCAGCGGAAATCCATCCATCGATCTCGACACGGAGGAGGAGGAGGCCGTTCCAACAAGAAGTACGGCACTAAAATCTGCTCTCTTCACTATTCATTTCCGAAAGGTGGCAAGAAAGAATGAAGCGGGTGTGTTTGATTTGTATTGCAACTATTGTCCGAAGCAATACAAATTTCACACTGAAGGCGGCTATGGGACGTACTGGTCACACATCACCAACAATCAGCAAGTCCAACTTGGACGTGCTCAAGCTCAATCGCAACTCAACTTCCAATCGGTAAACAGTCAAAATATCGAAAGTCAAGGTGAAGGTACGCCGTACTCATCCCAACTCTTTAGGTTTGACCTTCTAGTTGCTAGAGAACAAATGTGTTATTTTATTTGTGAAGAATCTTTAGCACTTCAATTTGCCGATAGCATGAATTTTGAACGTCGTATGAAAGCTGCTTATAATCCTGGTGCTCAAAGAATACCTAGAATGACTATGACTAGGACCCTTGAAAAATTGCATATAAGATATAAGTCGAAATTGAAAAGTGTTATTAGTAAAATTCCTTATAGGGTAGCTATTTGTTCTGATATTTGGTCTGATAAATTTATCTGTCGTCATTATATTGCTGTTACATTGCATTGGATTGATTATTCATGGAATTTAAATAAACGTTTAATTGCTTTTCGTAGATTTAACTGTCAACATAGTGCTACTAATATTGCTAAGGCTATTATTAAAATTTGCAATCATTTTATGTTCTTTTTTTGCTACGCATATTGAATCGTTTATTTTATTATCTTCGTATTGTGATGATTGTATTGAATTAATGGAGCTTTTACAAGTTTTTCAATATGCAACAAAAGATTTATCCGGTGTGTATTACCCTAATGTTTGTAAATTTATGTATCATTGTTATTTAATTGCTGCAAAATTTAATACTTGTAGTCATAAACCCGATTTGCAAGATATGATTCTAGCCATGGTAAAAAAATGGCTAAAATATTTTGATCATGTGCCTAATATTTTTTTGGTTGTAAAAATATTGGATCCTACTTTTAAACTAAGTGGTACTAACGAAATGATTGACATGTATTACAAGTTTTTGTCTACTATGAGTTTTACAGGTTCCGATCCTGATATACATGTGCCAACTGCTGAAGAAATTAAAACAGAAATTTATGAGTCTATATATTCACTTTATAGAGAATATGAGTTAAAATATGCTGATAGTATAACTCGTCCAACCAGTCGTTCTTCAGGTTCTAGTAGTTCTTTTTCGTTAGGATTAAATACTTCATCTTCACGTGGTAGTGCTTTACAAGAATTCCAAAAATTTTTCCACGGTAGAGGAAATACTAGGCGTAGTCAAAATGAATTAGATATGTATTTGCAAGACCTTGTTGTGCCCCCCGATGATGAAAATGCAGGTCCCAACGATTATGATGTTCTCAAGTGGTGGTTCCCAAATCAAGAGCGATATCCTTTGCTTGCAATTATGGCAAGGGAGATTTTTGGAGTCCCGGCATCAACGGTAGCGGTCGAGCAAGCTTTCAGTGAATCCGGTTACATGTTGGACGAACGGAGATCAAATTTGACACCGGATCACCTCGAAGCTCAAATGATGTTGAAGGACGAGTACAAAGCCGACCTAAGAGAGCAAGAGAACCGTTAGGATGACTTGATGGATGGCCCGCTCATTGAAGTTGGCTCGGAGAGTGAAGCCGAAGGAGGGAGCCAAACCGGAGATGATTAGGACGATGACTTCGAATTCTAGACTCGCCAAGGAAAAAAGGTAAAATGAACTACGAGGGCTTTGATTCCAAGGTAAGGGATACGTAGGCAGCTTCATATGAAGTGCAAGCCCAAATTTCAATTATTTCTTTTTCCCCCCTAATTCCTAAATTAGCTCAAATTGTAACTTGTAAATTGTAATTTGTAAATTGTAAATTTGTAAATTGTAATTTTATATTTTCATAGTTTGATTAATTTACAATTTGTATTTTGTAACTTGTTATTTGTAAATTGTAATTTGTAAATTTATTAATTGTAATTTCATATTTTCATAGCTTGATTAATTTACAATTTGTATTTTGTAACTTGTAATTTGATAAATTAAATTGTATTCTCAATATTCTTATAAGTTGTAAGTTGTAACATGTAACTTGTAAGTTTTATAACTTGTAAATTGTAAGATATAAATTATAATAATAAAATTATATAATAATATCAAAATTCAAATAAACTTGTGTTTTGTCATACTTCTTAGTTTTTAACTTGTAAATTATTAATTTTATCGATTTAGTACTTAGTAGTTTTTCGTCCAATCGTCAATTCGAGTTCGAAGAGATAGAGGAAAAAAGAAAAAAAAAACCGGAAACCGGCGGTTAACCGGCTAACCGCCGGTAACCGGCCAAAACCGCCCGACGTCCAAACCGGCGGTTCCGGTTAACAAACCGGAACCGTCAACCGTAACCGCACGGTGCGGTTCCGGTTCCGCCGTTCCGAAACCGCCTAACCGGCGGTTTCTAACCGGAACCGGCCGGAACCGGAACCGTGGGCATCTCTGTTCCCAGAGTTGCTGTGATGTTTCCAAATTATTAAAACCTCTGGCCACTTCCTTCACCATCGAGTTACAAATCCAGTTGAATACGATGTAGTCAACACGTAACCATTGCATATAGTCTACAGACTCCTTTCTAGGTTCGGGCAAAGTACCATCAACAATCCCCAATTTATTCCTAGACAATAATCATCGTCAAATAGCCCTGCTCCAACCATGAAAATTATGACCATCAAATAGATCTGCGGTAAGTGACATACCGAGGTGCTCGCTAGGAGCAAGGTAGAGCTCATCATTGGCTAGAGATCGATTGTTAACGCTCTCCACCATTGTATATCCAACTTGTAATCCTCCAGATTGATCACGATTGTTGTTGACATTGATCTGTGGAGTTGAATCCACTTCTGAATTAGCAGGATTGCGGCGCAGATTCCCCATGCCACTGTGCTCGCCTCGTTCAAAAGGATTATTCCCCATGAAGCTGAGCTCTTCATCACGAGCTTGCCTCTACGAAAATTGTGAGTTCTTCTTTGTCATTTAGAGAATCAATCGGTAGAAATCAATCTCAGAGTGTAGTGAATCAAATGAAATCAAAGATTGAGATAGAATTCGAGAAATAAAAATCTAAAATCCAGCTCTGGATACCATGATAAAACCTAGAACAAAACTCATGCAAAGAAAATATCTCAAAAATCTTATTCAATTGTTTGAAAGGTTACAACCGTAAATGAAATGTGTTTATTCTATTTATACAAAAATGATAACACTTGCTATACAAGTTAAGATCTACGGTTGTAAATGATGATCCGCGTCACTCCTTAATCAATGACTTCATGTGAGTTGAAGTAGTGGTCCATGCTCTCTTGCATGGCCACGTGGAGAATGAAGTGATCTCTGCATGATCCAAGCCTCGCAAAGTATTATCCAAGCTGCTGCAATAGTGTTCTCTTCAGCATTGTCGTGGGCTGATTACTTTTTCAAGACAGTGACTCTCAATCTACCGTGTAACCCGGTGGGGATGGCCTAGTGATAGAGTGAGAGGTCTTCTCCTCAATACCATAGGTCGGGTGTGTGAATTAAAAAAAAAAAAAACTACCGTGTAACACTTTCCAATTTTGTGTTTGCATCCCTTTTATCATTCTATTTAATTTGTCTTCGGTTCTTATTTTCTTATTTTCTAAAACCTATATGTCTTCTGGATTGCCTCGTGCATTACTTGAATATTTTTCTAAATAAGAACTTTTGGATGATATGAATGGAATATAGTTGTCTCATAAACAACGTACATTGTATTAGTTGTAATTAAGTTGTGATTGCTCCTCACGACTTTTACCCCACCCCCGCTAATCGAACTTATTCGGCCTAGTGTTATCCCGCGGGCTTAGCCCAAAGTTTTATACTTTAGAAACACTTACACAACTTTATTATTTTATTAATAAAAAAATTACTCCTGGAAAAAAGTGTGAGAGAAGAAATAAACTAGCATTTCTTCCATGCGAGGCACGAAACCAATGTACCTATGTAAGTTTAAATAATATGAATATAAAACAATTTTAAATTTTTTGAATTTTATTAAATAATAACAAAAAAATATTGATTAATTAAATTATAATTTGATTTCTGCGTATATGGCTAAATTATAAGTATATATATTTGTGCGTATTTTTAAAATAGTATCAAACACATAAATATTATTATTTTTAATGCACAAAATATATTTTTAAATGTTTTTATTAATTAATAGTTCATTTTATTAAGGTTTATTCTATGCATAAAAAATTTCCTTATACAAAATTTTCTTTCATCATTTTTTACAATACAAATAACCATTCTTATCAAAATTTAAAGAATTGTTCTTTTCCAACAAAAATATTGTCCTAAAATGACTATATAGAACTAACTTTTCATGTATATTATATATATAAGAAATTATAAATCAATACTAACACCACCATCACTATTATATATATTAGCTATTGGATGGATTGAATAAACGCATAAATTTCTAAAATTTATTAAATATTAAATATTTAAAATTCACCCAATGTACATATTAAAAATACTAAAATTTCTCTTTTTAATTATTAACACTCACTTTACTCTAGTGCGATGCACGAATCCAATATTTATAATTTTGTAAAATAGAAACCAACATCATACTAAAAACTCACATATAGAAAAAATACATTAAAAACCTGAGATAATATAAAATTTATCATTTGTCCAATTTTTTTCTACGATTCTAAAAAGCAGTTACTTTCCACTATACTCCCTAAACATTTTTCATTGGAGTCTGTATGCGTTTGAAGAACATATTGTAGAAATTATATACATAGTTGAAGAACTATATTATTATCGTGTAGAAATAAATAAAAAACTTTGATTGAATTGAGCTCCTAAATTCACATACAATTCATATCAATATATCTCGTGCAAAGCTACAAAATGAAGCGATAAATTAATTAATTATCTCCACTACAGAATAATAAAAGGAAAAAAAAAAAGAGACAAATTAACACAATCTTTGACGTTTATTCAAAATAAGAATAGAATGGATAAATAATTGCAAACCTTACACACCTGTGTATTCGAAGATTTTCATTGAGTTCTCACAAACATATTGTATTTATAAGCACAATATTTTGATATTTATTTTTTGGAACAATATGATTAGCTGAGTTTCTGGGTGTAATTATGATAAATTGCTTGCTAGAATGACGAAAATGAATTTACCTTAAAAATAAAATATAATAAAATTCTTTAATATCTATATTGTAAAGTAACCGAAAATTTAATTAGCCAATAAAAATATATAACATGATTGTGAATTATATATGTTATATACACATACATGAATTGCATATATAACTTATGCCTACAATATTATATAAGTGAAGTACTTTGAATGTTAATTTTGATGGAATAGTATTCCATATATATATAACGTGAAGAACTGAATGTATTATACCTTAACATAATTGTAAGATTTAATTATAGAATATAATATATATATATATATATATATTGAAATTATGATTTGGCTAGTTATTATGTTAATTATAGAAAGATTTAATTTTCTTTATGATATAAACGTTAATTGTAGAAATATTATTATAGAAATGATGCTATTAAATTATTTATAACTTACTATTAAATTATTGAATGCAAAATTGACTAAAACACCCTTAGGAGTGAGCGGGAAAAATGATGCTGCAGAAGTGTGTTATTATATATATATAGATATATAGATTTGAACAGAACAACACTAATTCACAGAGGTCACTTGCATGCTTAATCACATGATGAACACATTAATTCCCTTGTTTGTTAATGTTAAATCGGCGAAATAAATATGGGATTTGATTGAAAAAAGTTTGATTGAGATGATGTTGGGAAAATAAAGTACGTGGTTGGAAAGTGGTTGGAATTCCATATGGTCCATCAAAAGCCAATAATGAAGCAACACCATCAATACGAAAAATCAATATATACATACGTACTTAATGAAAGAATGAAGATGTGCGAGATTTTTCTAATTAATGCAGTGTTCGAAAAATATCCACATCTTGGAGTGATTCCAAAAATTAGTTAAAGCTAGCATAAGAAAAATAGATCTCATGGTGCAAGAATTCATAAGCCACATGCTAATTGAGGAGGCAAATCACCTCAAAGATAAGTATTGTCACTTTTCCTACTTTTAATGCTAATCTTGTGGAAAATCAGTGGTCCTACAAGAAAATATTTGATATTAGAGTTTGAGGATAGAAATGGTTTATATTTCATGCTTGGATGTTAAACACACACACACTCTCTCTCTCTCTCTCTCTCTCACACATTTCCTCTTGTGATTCCACCCTCAAAAGTTATAGATATATACTTCAAATGATAATAATCTTATAGTCTTATCAACTTTTATTATAATGTTATATATAAATTTTTAATAGATGATGAAGAATATGAAAAACGAAATTAATCATGAATTTGAAATTGAAGCTTCAAATGTTGTTGAAATAGAAGAAGAATCTATTTCATGTATATTTGAATTGGTCTGTTTTCTTCGATATTAATTAAATTTTATGTCCCTCCACTCTTTTTTACTCTCTCTCCCTCTCTGTTCAAGAATATTAGTAGAGCTGAGGATTATTAATTAGGTCAAATATATAATTATATCCTTTATTTTGACCTGCATTGAACTTCAAAAAAATACTAAAATATATCTTGAATTTTGACATTTTTAAAAAATATATCTAGCGCGTCAAAGCTGACATGTATTTATTTTTTTACTCTCAATTTGAAGGGCTGACAAATTTTTTTCTTCAAATTAGATGGGTTCTATCTAGATTGAGATTTTGGGAGAAATGAAAAGAAATTATTTAATTTTTCTTTTTTCCATCGAGATTGAGAATTTTGAAAGGAATTGAATGAAATGATCGAAATCATTTTTTCCCTTCAAATTAAATTGATAATGAGAGATTTAGGGAAATGAGAAGTTACGAATTTAGAGAGGAAATTAAGTGGATAACAATATTCTCATTTATTTATTTATTTTAAAAAAATAAAATATTTACGTCACTTTGACATGTTGGATTCAAAGTATGCCTAGTATTAATCTGACACTAGGAATTGAATCTCACGACATTCTTACAAAAAAAAATGAAAATTAAAGTTAATGATTTTTTGGTATTTTTTTTTTAAGTTGATGACATTTTTAGAAAAATAATCAAAGTTCAGGACATATTTTGACAGTATTTGAAGTTCATGATATTTTTAGAAAAAATGTGAAAGTTCAAGGCATAAATATATATTTGACGTATTAATTATGAGGTCACTAATAGACAACTTATACGACCTAAATACAAAAAAAATCCGAGTTGAACCACGAATTGAAAGAGCTATGGTCTGATATTGAGCGGATTAACACGATTGATAGCCCTAGCTGGAGGTAGTTGCTTGAACTTAATTCTAGTTATCATCGTCTTCAATGAAGGACGACTTAACTCGAAACGTATTGCCCTATAGTTATTTATCGATGTGGGTCCTTAATTTCTAGATCGACAATTTGAATGAAGGTAGGTGCAATAAATATAAAGTTTCAGGATATGGGAAATAAGTTGAACGATTTCCAGAAACCCATAAATGTGTCACTCCTCGAATGTATACATATCTCAATCACGTTTACAATTTACAATGTTTGGAATGATTAAATGGTTATTGTTGATCATTCAGAGCGGAGGGGGCTGATATTTTGGAGGCCCATGACGAAAATTAAAAAATATGAGTTTTAAAATATTTTTACGAGTATTTTGAAGTTTCTTCCATTTTGTCTTAATCATTATAAATATTGAAAAAATATAATCAACATTTATAAAATTCAATTCTTTAACTTTTGTAAGTAACAAATTAACACTTTCACTAATTAAATAATCGTGAAAGAAAGATACCGATGATATTAAAAAATGATTCGAAATGACAGCAGCTCAAGTTTTTTAATTATTGTGACATTTTGTGTTGTGATTTTGCCATTTTGGTGAACTCAAAATTGTGGAATAAAAGCTCTAAATACAACAAATCAATTATTTCTTTTTCTTATACATTTTTGATAAAAAAAAATGTAAATAATGATAGTTTATTAACAATCCAATTGAAAATTTGAGATTAATAAAATAAAAAATCTCAATAAATTTTCACATTAATTTTAAATAAAGAAAAAAAAGCAGTTGAACTAAAATTACTAAAATGAATTTTTCCATTGAGGTTACCTATATGAGAGTTCAAAGTCGAGAGAGAGTCTAAAAGAGATGACCGTTTCAATTTATGTGTATATTTTTTTTAAGAGTTATCTAATTATATTTTGTAGGGCCCCGGACGACGGCCACCTGACCTACTATACCCACTGCTGGCCTTGATTTTGAGGTGAATGAAAGGAATTTATCATACTTAATTAATTACAAAATGATGCTATTTTGTGATTTTTGTCGCTTTATCGAAATGAGAGGATCAAATATCCTTGTTACAAGGTTGAATCTTTAGGTTAAGGGTCCTTACATATTGACATATAGTATCAATCCGAGATGAAGGAACATAATTAATTAATTTACTATTTAAATCTGTTCAATTTATTTATTCCATCCATTAAAGAAAACTATTACATTAATCCAAGTATAACAACTGCTTAAATTGAAGGAAAACTCATGTTTCATGCATGTGGCAACGATAATCGTAGCTTATTACTACGTGTCAGATGTATTTGTAATGATCGCCTACTATGTGCTTGTATTCTAATTTTGATCAATAATTCTTATTATTTTTCTTAATTATTATTTTTATTTATCATTTTGCTCCTTTTTATAAGACATGTTTCAAATTAGATACAACTATCGATTGATTTAGTGATGTGTCGAAGATGCCAATTATGGTTACCTACTTTCTCATTTATTATCAATTTGATCACTACCTAGCTACTTTAATTTATGATAGTTTACAAAAGCAGTTGTCTGTTTGTATCAATGGGAAAATCCAACTTTATTTTATCCCCAAGAATGTTTTACCCTTTTAATTAATGCTTCCATCTAATTATAATTCGGTAGTTTAATTGACCGTAAATTCTACTTAAAGCATAACCATTATTTTTGTTTCATTTATGTATTTGCTTCCGCAAAATAGGGTGCTGGTAAACCGCACAATTTGATCAGACTCAAATGCAATATTTATTAGAATTTCAATGTAAAAATACAATATTACCCCGCATACAATTTTTACTTCAAATAATGAACATGAATAAAATTCATTCTCCATTTTCAACATCAATTACCAATGTTCAATTTTCATATTCTATGCATTATGATTTATGAATGATTATGATTTATGAATGATTGATCATTCATAAATCATAATGCATGACAAGTACATAAAAAAATGAGGCATTTTTTTTAGATAGCTGACGTCTTTTTTTTTTTTTTAGTCAAAAAGTTTGATTCTTTTATTTTTGTTTATTTTATGTTAATTTTCAATGAAATTGTCTTCAAAAATTATCTATTAAATTTGATAAAAAAATCAAAATTGTACGGATATTAATCTATCTTTCAAGCTGTAAATATAATAAAACTTCAATACAATTTTTGAATACACACACACACAAGGAATTGATCAAATTTAAATTATCCCTAGTACGTAAATTATAAATCAATCTCCCACCATCCAACTAAAAAAATGAGCACTCTCGATTAAATCCACACATAGTGGCATTTTTGCAATTTTCATCACTATTTTATGGATGCATGGGTATTTCTGTCTTTTTAAAAAAACTGATGTCATGCTGATTCAACATTTTAAATTTTTTCTTAAAAATTCAAATGACCATAACTTGCTCTTTTTATGGAATTTATGCAAATAATATATCAAATTAAATGTCTTTTAATCCTCTTTCATTTAAGATAAGTGAAACATATGTTCATCTGAAAAAGTATGCACAAAAAATACAATGAGAAGATCATCTATATCACCCAGAGCCATGTGCACGTGGGCCAGAAACCATATCCAAGATTCATCGTTCTCTATCGGTCTGAGCCCAACTGCAACAGGTAAGATCTGTTCGTTGCCGTCCTTCGTCAGAGCAACAAAGAGAACCCCCTTGTTCTTTCCCTTCAGGTGGGTCCCATCGATCACAAGCACTGGACGAGCATACTGGAGAAATGCATTGACACACGCACCGAGAGCAAGGAATGAATGCTTGAACCGACCATCACTCGTGATCTCCATGTCTACTACAGTTCCCGGATTCATCAATTGCAGAGTGTGAAGGAAAGTGGGCAACTGTGCATAGGACTTGTCAAAGTCTCCATATACCATCTGAATGGCAATGTTCCTCGTGCGCAGAGCGAAGCTGTAGTCGATATGGATGCCAAACTCACGCACAAGCTCCGCCATCATCTCCTTCAGCTTCAGAACAACCCGCTCGTCCATCAATCTACGAGCAAAGTATTTTCCGAGCACTCGTGCAGGTACCTGTCGCAGAGCAATTCGACCCATATCAAGATGGCATGTGTGAGTGTCGTTGAACTTGTATATTCTCCACATATGCCCATCAGCAACCGCAAAGCACTTGAACGGGCAATCACCGCCATGCTTGCAAACATAGCCCAATCGTGACCTATTCGAGCGATACACGACATACTCCACTCGATTCTGCATGTGATAGATACCGACTGCCAGGGCGAGATCATCCTTCGTTCGAAAAATAGCTCCCTGGTGCAGTGTATCTGTTTCTGGTGCTGGTCCCTCATCCCAAGATAGTAGGCCCGCAATGTCCCAGTCAGCAAGGGGAACCACCCAATTGCTCGAAGGCCCGTCAGATCTAAACGGAACACCAATGGTAGATGGTGGGACGACTCCCGTCAAGCACAGCAATCTGTCTGTACGATCAGCAGAAGAACGAAGCCAGCCACTGAATTCTGTCAACAGTGACTCCACCAACCTCGTTCTATCATTCACCTCTTCTTGTTCTTGTTCTTCTTCTTCTCCCTTTTCTTCCCCTTCTGCCTCTTCTTCTCCTTCTCCCTTTTCTTCTGCAGTAGGACCATGCGTCTCTGCATGTGAAAAGTAAGGAACATAGTCGTCCCTCATAGATGGTCCGGCTCCAGAACCTTCCAACTGTCTTGAATTCACGTACACGACCATCTCAGTAGTCTGCTCGTGAAGCAAATCGAGCAAATCTCCATCACCTTGCAAAGATGCTCTGATTCGTCTGCCAGTATTGGTGCTGGTGAGGTAAAATAATTCATACTTGATCCTGTTCGGGTCAGTTCGCAACAACTTGTGAACCTCCCTCACCAGTGAGCTAAAACACAGCTTATCGGATGACATCATCACGAGTTGTTCATCCCCATCTACATATTCTGATCTCTCCCATCGTCCACTGTGACGTACAATAATGCAGCGTCTAACCATCTGCAATTTATAAACAATACTACATGAGATCACAATTTAACCCTAAACCCTCTTAAACCCTAAACCCTATAAAACACTAAACCCTAAAGTCGTAAACCCTAAAACCCTATAAACCCCAAGCCTATATTAACTTTAAATTAACCTCAATTAATAAAATCTCCTCGATTAATTCTAAAAACCGCATCATTAGGCTATTAGCTTTATTTTAAAACTAATCGATTAGTTTTAAAAAAAACTAATCGATTAGGTTTTTTTAAATATTAATCGATTAGTTTTTTTTATTATTAATCGATTAGTTTTAAATAAATTATTAATCGATTAGTTTTAATTAAACTATTAATCGATTAGTTTTTTTTAAAATTATTAATCGATTAGTTTGTTTTTAATTAAAGTACTAATCGATTAGTTTTTATTAAAATTATTAATCGATTAGTTTGTTTTTAATTAAAGTACTAATCGATTAGTTTTTTTTTAAACTATTAATCGATTAGTTTGTTTTTTATTAAACTACTAATCAATTAGTTTTTTTTAAAACTATTAATTTTTCTTAATTAATAAATTGGTGCCTCGATTAATTTTTTTAATTAATCAATTAGTGACTCGATTTAGTTTTTGTATCTAAAATTAATCGATTAGTAACTCGATTAATTTTTTTAACTAATCGATTAGTTTTTATTTTTCAAATTAATCGAGGAAGGCCTCGATTAGTTTTCATTTTTGTAATTTAATCGAGGAAGGCCTCGATTATTATTATAATTATCGAGGAAGGCCTCGATTATTTTTTATGCTCCTCGATTATGTTTTATGCTCCTCGATAGAAAGCTAGTCATCGATTAACAACAAATAAACCACAATTAATATCAAATAATCAATGAAGGCACTAATCGATTATATTCTACGGCATCGATTATATCAATGAAGGCATCGAATAATTTTTCACAGCCTAAATGCTTCTATAACAGCATCGATTGTGCAAAGTTTAACATTATACAACCCTCAAAATCACATAAACATCGATTAAATTTAAAACCAACAACAATTAACCTAAATTAAATAGTAACAACCAATTCCAAAAAAAGGGCGTATCACTCTATGTCACCTATTTTCAAAATAAATCTAACAACACATGCAATATATAATCAAAATAATAAATATTTGCAAAATAAGTTCAAAAAAATAGAGTAGAAAACGTACCTTTGAAAATTGGTGAAAATTTACGTGCACTATTTTTTTCTCCAGAAAAATCTTTTCTTTCGCCCCTTGCTCGAAAAAATTTCTCCAACTTTTGCTATTCTTCGTCGATTTGTAGTGTAGTGTGAATAAAAACTTGTATGATTTTTGTGAATGAGATTTGTATTGTAGTGTGAATGAGCTCCGGATTCTACATCTATTTTTTCAGAAATTTCACCTACCTCGTTATAAAACATTAGAATGTATTTAATTCGGTACAACATCCCCTTCTTTTCATTAATTCGGTCCTACCTTCCCCTTCTTTTCATTTAATAAAGCCAACAACCTTTTCTTTTTATTTATTGAAACTCAGTACCTACCTTACACAAGAAATAAATGCATTCACTAAAAAATCATGATTAATTGTAGGGAACATTGCTTCAATTCTTTTAAATGAAGGTCTCGATAAAATTGCATGATCGACGGTTAATAACATTAATCAAGAATGGTTAGATAATAATCGTTCATAGTTAGAAAAGTAATCGTTCCTACTTTTAAAACTTGTTGCTTTTTCCCTTTTCTTATTTGCTATTGTCGATATTTGATTTTAAAAATAATCGATGAAATTTAAATATCTAATCGAGGCAATGTTAAAAAAGAAATCGATGATAGTTTTTTCTTAATCTATGCTTATTAAAAATTAATCGATGAAGCATCGATTTCAGGAGAATTGATATTTAAATCATCAATTCTTCTTAAATCATCATAATCGAGGCTCAACTTAGGAAATTAATCGAGGTTATGAATTAATCGAATATTGTAATTTCAATCGAGGCGATTTTGAGTAAATAATCACGGCTAAAAATTAATCGAGGCTTACTAAATATAATCGAGGCTGTTAGGGTTTCATTTTTAGAATTAGGGTTTCGGCTGTTAGGTGCATTTAATGCCTGCCAAAAGTACAATGTGCCAATCATTGAATGTGAGGACCAAGTCTAATATAGTACAAATTACCTAACAAGCTATCTATTTTTAAAAATTGTTGTTTTTTCCCGATTACTATTTATTTTTGTCTGTTTTTTTCCATTTAGACTTTATATAATTACATTAAATAAGTTAAATATTAATATTTGAATACAATAAATTAGAATAAATACGGACCATTAGTACTTTAGTAGTCATTACTAGCACGTGAAGATGCTCTCGGGACAAACGCAATAATATTATCGTACATAAAGTAAAAAATTAATCTCAGTACGATGAGTTTTGACTTTTGACTGAGTAACTAGTCTTCGAGTAACAATAATTGCTTACACATGCAATCGCAGTCAATATTGAGTATTTGTATTGGTCGATTCATAATTAAATTTATCGAATAATTAACCAAATTATGATTAACTAGTATTTTTTTTGTACAACCGAGACCATTTTATTCATTCTATATTTAAATAATGTAAATTATACATAAATGATAATAATTTCAATATTTATAAGCTTTATCAAATAATGACAAAAATATATCTGTATTGATTAAATTATAACAAATAATAACATAACAAATTAATAGGGGTGTATTCAATTGAGATTTTATTAGATTATAAAGAATTTTAAAACGTCCATGGATTTATAATCCATAGACTCCACATGGAGTCTCTCTGACTTGGATATGAATTTCAGACCGATTTCGGACGATTTTAATGGATTTGAAATCGTTCTTTCCAGCGCTCGCCGAAACACAGCGACCGCTGTATATGTAGACCAGTGCCCGCTGAAAACCAGCGGAAGACAAAATTGAACCCAACAACCGCTCGAAGCCAGCGACCGCTGGGAATGAGTGCCTCTACTGTACCATGAATCAGTATAATTTGGATCCGCTTTCCATTTCCTTTGATGTTTCAAACTCTGAAAATCACCAACAAGATGAACAATGAGCACTCTTTATCTCTAGGCTAAACATTCACTATGCCCAATAAGACAAAATAGGGCAATAAATATAACTGCACAACATACCGCTCTGTCTGCATTAAGATACCAAGGCGCTGAAGACATATACTGTGGAATGTGAGGATTAATATCCTTTCCATCTTCTTCCACTTCAGCTGGCGCAAGCCAAACCTTCCATGCCTCTTCTAATTCAAGCTGTTTCCAATGATCCTCCCTTGGTTTAAACGCCACTATGATCACAAAAACTCCAAATAGTTCACATTAACAATCACTCCGATTAGTAAAAACAAACAAAAATATGATTAAAAAAATTAAACTGGAAATTCAATAATTATGCAGAGTGCAAATCGAGATGCCCCAATAATTGACGGAACAATCGCTCGGGCCGCGAAAGGCATGAACTTGATCAAAATTAGAGGCCAGCAAAGACAAATTTGATATGTTCAATATCATTTATTTCCAATTAAATCACCAAGCAGTCGAATTGCAAAAGATGGGGAAACAGTCGATCGATGTAACGAAAAAGCGGCAGCGACAGAAAATTCATGCCACGATGAAGAATTTAAATTGAAAAGTGCATGAAGTACCTGACGCAGTCGCCATAGTTTACAAAGCGAATTGGGAACTGACCGACTTATTCCCAGCGACCGCCGGAGAACCCTCATCGGCTACTCCAGCGGCCACTGGGTGCCCGAATTCAACTCCTCAAAGGCCGCTGGAGTACATCACGCGCTAGGTTTTATAAATCTATGAAAATCTCGTGTGCAAGGTCGGATTTCATCATTTGTATTTTAACGTGATTTTGAGGTAAAATCCTATAGAATCAATGACTTTTTAAAGTCTATAGATTTTTTAATACCTCTTAATTTTAAAGAAGTCTTGAATACACCTAGATTTTTAAAAGTCTCGATTGAATACACCCGGATTTTAAAAAACTTTTAAAAGTCTGAATTGAATACACTCGGATTTTAAAAGTCCAACAAAATCCTATAGAATCTCAATTGAATACACCCTTGTAAATCTTAATCATCCCATCACCCGATTAAAAAAATACTTCGTACTCCATTAGTTGTCAGCAATTAATATCTTTATTTATTTATATATAGTTTACTTATTAGTATATTTGTTCTTGTACTTTATACAATTTTAATAAACAAACAAACAAAAATAATTGTTTTTATCCCACTAATTATAATTTTAAGTATTCATTACTTTATTAATATTTATTTTATATAGTTTTTATTGTAATGCATGCAACTTTCTGAAGTAATTTTATAATATCAATAACCATTCTTATCATAATTAGATTTTATTTTCTCACATAAAAAGGATTGTTCTTTTGTCATAAAAATATTATCATAAAATGGCTATATTTTAACATGAATATTATTTATATACAAAATATTAATTCATACTAATACTAATTGGTTAATTACCAAATGCATATTTTAAATAATGAAAAATGTTAAATAACTATTTACCGGGTAGTGCTTTTACGAGCAAACCTGCAAACGTAACATTTAATTACATCGATACAATAAATAAAGTTTTCTTCTTACAAACATTGGAATTAAATATTTTAAAGTCATCAAATAAACATATTAAATATTTAAAAACACTCATAAAATTTTAATAATAATTAAAACTGTTGTAAATATATCTAATAGATATATATGATATGAGTGATGACCAAGTATATAACTCTAAAACGCTAGATCTTGTACTATTATAAATAGAGGCATTTGGTCATCATATTAAAGATACACAATTCATATTTTCTCTCGCCTCTCTCTAGTTTACAATACGTTATCAGCACGAATCTCTAGCCAATTGAGTTTGAACTAATATCGGAGGTACGCTATAGAAAAGAATCGTGTCTTTCCCGTGAGGTAACTTTTGAATCAAAATTATGAAATTAAATTTGATGTGAATTATATTATGATTATTTGATTCACAATATTGTATGAATTGCATAATTGACTATCTTCTGTTTGATTAATAATTAAACATTTATTTGAAGACGAAATATTATTGAGATCGAAAATAAAATAAAATTATGCCAATGCTTATGATTATGTCGAGAATTTTTTTTATATATTGAATCCTCACCATTATGATTTCGTAAATATATTGGCATAATTAAATATCATGGACTTTTTCCATAATTATCATAACTTAACTTGGTTGATATTGATTTTGCATATATAGAGAAAAAAAAAATACTCGGAACTTTTAAAAGCCATGATTCTTTTTAATAAATCTTTGGTTAATCGATTTCTGTGTGCAATTCTATTGTACTATTCTTGTCTGATAATATTTTGGGTTATGATGAAATCGAACAACAAATTTCTTTTACATCATGTTTATTGGCTTTAATATATTATGTCTGTTTTTTCTTATTGTTATAATAATCGATCTTTTCCGATTTAATCATAAAAAATTAAATATTGATGCTATTCGAGTAGCACAAGTAATATTCATGAAGAATATTACATTCAAAATCATAAATTAATGCTATTAAAGTAGCACAAGTAATATTCCTCAAGAATATTGCATACTCTAAAGAGCAAATAAATTAAACATGTGGATAATATATCCTTGATTCTTTGTACATAATTGCACGAATGGCAAATATAGCCAAACTTGAGTTCATCGCCCTTGACATCTCGGGCAAGAATTATATGTCATGGACTCTTGATGCTGATGTTCACCTGATCTCAAGGGGTCTAGAGGAGACAATCAAAGAAGGAAATAAAGCATCTCAACAGGATTGCGCTAAGGCACTGATTTTCCTTCGTCATCATCTTCATGATGATCTAAAGACGGAATATTTGACCGTCAAAGATCCGAGTGAGTTGTGGACAAATCTGAAAGAAAGGTTTGATCATCAAAAGACTGTTGTCCTTCCTAAAGCTCATTACGAGTGGATGCATCTTAGACTGCAAGACTTTAAGTCTGTGAGTGCTTATAATTCTGAATTATTTAGAATTATTTCAAAATTGAAACTTTGTGGAGAGAATATCACTGATGCTGACATGCTTGAGAAAACATTCTCCACTTTTTATGCTTCTAATGTGTTGTTACAACAACAATATAGGGAGCGTGGTTTCAAAAAGTACTCTGAACTAATATCTTGTTTGTTGGTTGCTGAGCAAAATAATGAATTGCTCATGAAAAACCATGAACTCCGCCACACTGGTTCCGCTGCATTGCCTGAAGTTAATGCAACTTTCAACCATGACAATGGACATCGTGGGAACCAACATGGACGTGGACGTGGATATGGTCGCGGTCGTGGACGCGGTAAACCAAATGATGCAACCTCTAGCAACAAAAGGAAGAAAATATCCAACGAGCACAGTTCATCCAAAAAGGAAGCTGCATGTCATAGATGTGGCATGAATGGACATTGGTCACGTACTTTCCGAACGGCAAAACACCTTGCAGATCTATATCAAGATTCGATTAAGGAAAAAGACAATAAAAAAACCAATGTCGTTGACTTTGACGGCCCACTTGATACTACTCACTTAGATGTCTCCGACTTCTTTAATGACCCAAAAGGAGATAATATAGATCATTTGATTGGTGGTGGTGTGCTTGAAGACGATCATATGGACATTGTTTAGTCCTTTATCATTTATTTCTAGTTGATAAGAAGACATTGTTTATTTACTTTCACATCGTTGTTTTTTCGTTAAAAAAAACAATTGCTTATTTTCCTTTCGTATTTTTACTCAATAATAATTGATCTTCTTTTAAAAACGTCTTAGACATTCAAATGGAATCTTGTGATATTTATCTTGCTGATAGTGCCATTACACACACCATTCTCCAAAATAAGAAATATTTTCTTAAGTTGACATTAGCTGAGGATAATGTTAACACAATATCATGTGCATCAAACATCATTCAAAGCTACGGAAGAGCTTGTATCATTTTACCAAATGATACTAAATTAGATATTAAAAATGCCATGTATTCTAGTAAGTCCAAAAGAAACTTACTAAGTTTCAAAGATATCCGCTATAATGGATACCACATCGAGATTATATCAGAAGGTGGAAAAGAATATCTCTGCATAAATTCTTTTGTATCCGGCCATAAGCGAACAAAAGAAAAATTATTAACACTACCTTCTGGGATGTATTACACATTCATAAAGGCAATTGAGACAAACCATGTCATGAACCCGAAGTTCAATGACACAAAAAGCTTTATGCTTTGGCATGATAGGCTTGGACATCCTGGAGCAACTATGATGCGCCGAATAATCAATAATTCATATGGGTATAACATGAAGAATCAAAAGATTCTTATGACAAATGAATTCCCATGTGATGCTTGTGCGCAAGGCAAGTTAGTCATTAGACCTTCATAGACGAAGGTTAATATTGAATCTCCATCTTTCTTAGAGAGAATTCAAGGAGATATTTGTGGACCTATACATCCACCATGTGACCCTTTTCGATACTTTATGGTATTGATTGATGCTTCTTCTAGATGGTCACATGTATGCTTACTTTCTACTAGAAATGCAGCATTTGCTAGATTACTTGCTCAAATTATAAAATTACGAGCTCAATTCCTAGATAATTCAATTAAAAGAATTCATCTTGATAATGCTAGTGAGTTTACGTCTCAAGCATTTGAAAACTATTATATGGCTATTGGAATTGAGATTGAACATTCAGTCGCTCATGTCCATACTCAAAATGGTTTAGCAGAATCGTTTATCAAACGTCTTCAACTTATTGCTAGACCATTACTTATGAAGTCAAAACTCCCAACTACTGCTTGGGGTCATGCCATATTACATGCGGCAACATTAGTTCGTATTAGACCATCGGCCAATAATGAATACTCCCCAATGCAAATTATTTCTGGTCGAGAACCAAATGTTTCTCACTGACGAACTTTTGGTTGTGCGGTTCAAGTCCCAATTGCACCTTTACAACGAACAAAAATGGGTCCCCAACGAAGGCTTGGGATATATGTTGGATTTGATTCACCTTCGATTATAAGGTATATTGAACCTTTAACGGGTGATTTATTTACTGCACGTTTTGCAGATTGTCATTTTGATGAAATGACATTTCCAACATTAGGTGGAATGGATCTACATCCAGAAAAGCACAAGGAAATATCTTGGAATGAGAAAAGCTTGTCACATTTTGATTCTCGAACTAATCAATGTGAACAAGAAGTTGAAAAGATTATTCATTTATAAAAGATTGCAAACCAACTTCCTGATGCTTTTGTAGATACAAGAAAAGTGACACAATCTCACATACATACTGCAAATACTCCAGCCAAAATTGATGTCCCTGAAGGACAAATAGCTTTGGTAGCAAATGAGTCTAAAATTCATCAAAAACGTGGTCGACCAATTGGTTCCAAAGATTCTGTGCCTAGGAAAAGAAAGGGGCAAGATGGAAACCAAACAATGATGAAAATGATTAATCAATCAAATGAAAGTGATGTAATTCCTGAAGAATTACATGTATCTGAAAATCATGAGATCTCAAATTATTTATCTTCCAATTAGATACTGGAGAGAGAACATATAATTGTAGATGATATATTCGCATTTCATATAGCTCATCAAATTTTAAATGAGGATCCTGAACCAAAATCTATTACAGAATGTAAACAGAGAAATGATTGGCCAATGTGGAAAAGAGCTATGGAAATGAAATTAAATTCATGTGATAATCGGAATGTATTTGGACCTATAGTCCTAAGTCCTGTTAGATACAGATGGATATTTGTTAGAAAGAGAAACGAGAAAAATGAAGTTACGAGATATAGAGCAAGACTCGTAGCGCAAGGTTTCTCTCAAAGACCAGGAATTGATTATGAGGAAACATATGTTGGGGTTTTTTCGAATTAAACCACCGCATGATCTATTTGGTTGTTCATTAATCCATGTTCATGCAAATCATAATTTTATGTAACATGCATGTTTCTCACAATCTAATCAAATAGCATGTAAAACAGATTCGATTCTAATAAAGTGGAAGACATAGAAAACGAATCTACTTACAAATCGACAGACGGTCTGTGGACAAGATTATAGATCTAATCTTGCTGTTGAATGAACAATGCTAATGGCACCACTTATGTCACACACGGCCACTACACAATTCTACTCCAAGATCTTCTGTCGTATTCCTGGACTGTATCTAGATTCAGAGTGGGCTGAAATCTACTAGATAGAATTGTGAAATCTGTGGATAACCTTGAGAGACAAAGAGGGGCTGATTTCTTATGATTATTATCATCAAAATTTCATGCCCCCCTCCCCTTATATATATGGAGGGGCGAAATTTCATGTTCCAGCCCTACTGGGCTGGGCCTCTATCTCAAGTTCTATATCCAGTCCACTTTCAGTCATATTGGGCTACAACAGGGATCTAGAAGAATATTAAATTGGCCCACTAATTTATTTAATATCTAATATCCAATAAACTTAGGATATAATTAAATAAATTAAGTTTTACTTTTATTCCACTAAAGAAGTAAAACTGACCTACCAATTTAATACATATTTGCGAATATGCTTTCTCCTTTAGTCCAACCATTCCCCGTGTTTAAAATATAATGTTCATTAATTAATTATGTCAGCCTCTGACAGCTATAATTAATTAACATCTAAATCCTTGAGTAGTACCACACAAGCTTTACCATGTAAGGAATAAATTCCACCTGCAGGGTTTCAACATGAACTTGTGTTTCCTCAAGAGAACATCATCAACCTAGCGCACCAGGACACGGTGCTCATGCACACTGCTCGAGACATCATGTATACATTGTTATTACCCAAGATATCGAACTCGATCTATGAAAAGATCTTACTCATTGATAAATCAAAGTAATAAACAACGCACACATATGCTTGCCAATATCACATGAGTTCAGAACCCGAACTCTGTGGATCTTTATTCTCTCAGTAACTGGGTCAGAGACAGAGAATATTATCCTATTGTGATCCTCCTCAATACACAATAAGTGTACTAGAATAATCAGTTAGTCAAGATAAACTAAGTTATCAGATTATTCTACGGTGTACCGATGGTGTGTTCAGGACCATCTAAGCCGTGAGCTCTTTAATATAATACAAGGTTCTAATGATATGATCTTACCGTGTGACTCCCTACACCATATCATCTACAATGTAAGTATATGGAACATTGCATAGAACAATTATAGAACATAATCTAAATGCAAACAGTGACTGCAATTTCATTTCATATCATCATATAATCAGAAAAGTATACAAAGACAAGTCTTCTAGTATACAAAACCAACAATCTCCCACTTATACTTGAAGCATGTCTTTCAAGCATAAAAACTAACAGCCTAACAGCCTAGGTCTGCATCTCACTCCCATTTTCTCCACGTGACCATCAAAGGTCTTAGCCGGCAGGCTCTTCGTGAATAGATCAGCCAGGTTGTCCTCCGATGCAATTTTGACCACCGCCACGTCTCCTCTCTTAACGATTTCTCATATAAGATGGTACTTTCTCTCTATGTGCTTACTTGCATTGTGAGCTCTGGGTTCCTTCGAGTTTGCCACTGCACTAGAATTATCACAGTATATCGTGATAGTCTTAGGCAAACTAGGAACCACGCCTAAGCCCCATAGGAACCCGCGGAGCCAGACAGCCTCTTTTGCAGCCTCAGAGGCAGCTACATATTCAGCTTCCATGGTGGAATCCGCAATGCATTTCTGCTTAATGCTCCTCCATGCAATGGCTCCACCTCCTAATGTAAACACATAGCCCGAGGTAGACTTACTCTGATCTTTGTCAGTTTGAAAATCTGAGTTCGTATAACCCAAAGGTACTAGACTATCAGAGCGGAAAACTAACATATAGTCTCGAGTCCTTTTAAGGTACTTGAGAATGTTTTTGACCGCAGTCCAGTGATCTTGTCCAGGGTTAGACTGATATCTGCTTACCATGCCAACGGCATAGCATATATCAGGCCTAGTGCATAGCATAGCATACATCAAACTTCCCACAGCCGAAGCATATGGTACTTTCTTCATTTCCTCTATCTCAGACTGTGTTTGGGGACACATTTCCTTGCATAGATGAATTCCATGCCTGTAAGGTATAAAACCTTTCTCAGAATCTTGAATGCTAAACCTAGCTAGCACTGTATCGATATAAGTCACCTGGGACAGACATAACATCCTTTTCTGGCGATCTTGAATGATCTTGATGCCAAGGACATGTCCGGCTTCACCCAAATCCATCATATCGAACTGCTTGGACAACCACACCCTAATGTTAGATAACTCCTTACTGTTTCCAATAAGCAAGATGTCATCAACATAAAGTACGAGGAATGACACCATGTTTCTATTACATTTCTTGTACACACAGCTCTCATCCGAACTTTGCACGAATCCATATGACTGGATAACCTCGTCAAATCGGATATTCCAAGATCTCGATGCCTGCTTAAGTCT
This sequence comes from Perilla frutescens, assembly GCA_026008535.1. NCBI lineage: Eukaryota > Viridiplantae > Streptophyta > Magnoliopsida > Lamiales > Lamiaceae > Perilla > Perilla frutescens. The sequence continues at coordinate 40,913,969 of BRKX01000019.1, forward strand.
ATAAATGGATCTCTTAAGCTTGCACACTAAGTGCTCTTGGCCTTTAGCAATAAATCCCTCTGGTTGTCTCATGTGAATGTTTTCTTCAAGACTTCCATTTAGGAAAGCTGTCTTGACATCCATCTGCGAGATCTCATAATCTAAATGAGCGGCAATTGACAAGAGAATCCGGATTGACTTAAGCATGGCTACCGGTGAAAAGGTTTTCTCATAATCGATCCATTCTTTCTGAGTGTACCCTTTCACCACCAATCTAGCTTTGAAGGTTTCAACATTCCCGTCAGCTCCTCTCTTGCACTTGTAGATCCACTTACACCCAATGGGTTTAATCCCATCTAGTGGTTCTACGAGCTCCCAGACTTGATTGTGATCCATAGATCCAATCTCAGATTCCATTGCAGTTTTCCAAGAATCCACATCTTTATCTCGAATTGCTTCGTCATAGGTCCTGGAATCCAATTCATTTAGTCCCTCTGGGAAATCTAAAGCCTCTCCCAGATCAATGAATCTATCAGGTTGGTGTACAACCCTCCCACTGCGACGAGGTAGTTCATGTACTTCCGTGACACGTTGTGCAGTGTTTGGTGGTTCCTCTTCTTGTACAACTGGTGTAGGATTTGATCCTCTCCTTAACTCATCAAGGATGATTTGACTCCTTGGTTTGTGGTTTATCACCTAGTCTTCTTCTAAGAATCGAGCATTGGTGCTAACAATGATCTTCTGATCCTTAGGACTATAAAATAAACCACCTTTCGTTCCTCTAGGATATCCAACGAATAGCCTTACATCAGTACGAGGAGCCAGCTTATCAGCTTCCTTATCCAACACATGTGCAGGGCTACCCCAAATCCGAATATGGTTCAAACTAGGCTTTCGTCCAGTCCATAATTCTGTGGGCGTAGAAGGAACTGATTTTGACGGAACCAAGTTAAGAATATAAGCTGCTGTTTCCAGGGCATATCCCCAGAACGAAATGAGCAACTCAGAATAACTCATCATCGATCTAACCATCTCTAATAGTGTACGGTTCTTTTTTTCCGCCACACCATTCTGTTGTGGTGTTCCCGGCGCAGTCAACTGGGAGGTAATCCCATTCTCTGCCATGTAATCCCTAAATTCACTCGAGAGGTACTCGCCACCATGATCAAAACGTAGTGACTTGATACTTCTGCCTGTTCGTTTCTCCGCTTCTGCCTTAAACACTTTGAATTTCTCAAAGCATTGAGACTTGCGACGTAACAGGTAGATATAACCGTATCTAGAGTAATCATCAATGAGAGTGATGAAATACTAGAACCCTACTCGAGCTTGAACTGACATAGGGCCGCACAGGTCAGAGTGAATCAAATCTAATATCCCTTCGGATCTATTTCCTTTTAACTGGAAAGGACGCTTGGTCATTTTACCTTCCAAACAGGATTCACATAAAGGAAATGATTCCAGTACCAAAGAAGACAATGGTCCATCATTTACAAGCCTTTGTATCATCTTAAGGTTAATATGACCTAGCCTTAGATGCCAAAGATAGGTTTGATTCAATTCTGAAGGTTCTTTTCTTTTGTTAGGGTTTATGATCGATGTATTCAATAGTTGTCTTTGCGTAGTGTTTTCAATTGGTTTAAGAAAGTATAAGTGTCCATCCAATGTGCCAGAACAGATAAAATGTATACCACTAAAGATAACTACTTTGTTATCAAAAGAAACAGAATATCCATCCATAATTGATTTAGAAACTGAAATTAAGTTTCGCCTAAAACCAGGCACATAAAGACAATCTTTCAAAACCAAAGTTCTATCACTACTGAAAGGTAAAACAACGTCTCCTACTGCAATAGCCGCCACTCTTGTAGCATTGCCCATGTAGACGGTGATCTCATTCTCACTCATCTGTCTTTTTACTAGGAACCCCTGTAAAGACATGTAAACATGATCAGTAGCTCCAGTATCTACTACCCATGACTGGGTAGAACAAGTTGCTAAACATGTTTCTACAACCAGAGTGTGAGATGCACCTCTCTTCTTCTTCTTGTTAGGACACGCCGCCTTCCAGTGACCTGGTTGGCCGTACTTGAAGCACTTAGTCTTCGACTTGAATTCCTCGGGAGGAATCTTCGCCTTTAGCTTCTTTGCCTTAGGCGCCTCATCTGCAGCCTTCTTAGGTGTGTTTCTCTTCTTCCTTTTTCCACCAGAAAAAGACGCTCATTTTTCAGCTATGTGGGCCTCAGGACTGCTCTTTTGGAGCAATTCAGCCGCCTGAAGGTCTATGAGCAGTTCAGTCAGGCTGACATCCCTTTTAATCATGTTAAAATTCAACCTAAACTGCTCAAACTTCGAGGACAAGCTATGAAGAACAATGTCGATTTGAGAATCGCGATCTAGCTCTCCACCCAAGGTCTCGATCTCAGATAAATACCCCATCATCGTGAGAACGTGATCCCTAACAGGTGTGGAGTCAGACATTCTCGCATCCATTAGTTTCTTCATTGCCAAATGGCGTGCCGAGCGGTTCTGATGACCGAATAGCTGCCTAAGATTGTACATGATATCATAAGCGGTTTTCATAGGCTCATGCTGATGTTGCAACACACTTGACATAGATGCCAAGATGTAACAGCGCGCTATCTCATTAGACCTAACCCACTTATCATATGCAACCTTTTGGGCTTCGTCAGAACCCTCATCTGGCATCTGAGGACAAACCTCTTCAAGTACAAACTTTTGTCCCTCAGCAACAAGTACCAAGTTAAGGTTACGAATCCAGTCATTATAGTTTTCACCGACAAGTTTGTTTTCTTTGAGGATTGAGGACATATTGGAGAGTGTCATTGATGATATGAAATAACTGAAATTAAAACATGCAGTACAGTCACAAAACACGTTTAGGATAAACAGTATATAATTGAAAACCTCATAAAAATTATATACTTTTCCACCGACACTTTAAAAATGATTTCTATAACCCACGATCGTGTGGACGTTTATAAATCTCATTTTTAAATAGGTTAAACCTTTAATTTACCTCCAGTTGAATTTCCTTACAACAACCAAATTAATAGCCGGATAAAAACACGGTCATGTAATCGTCTAACTGATAAGCCACGATCGTGTGGACGTTTATCAATAAATTACATCTAAGTGTGCATACCATTATCTTCGTACCAAGATCACTATTCGAATTTAACCGCTCCAGATGGAGGAGTCAGTTAGTTCTAATAGTGTTCTACAGCTATCCATTTAGGAGATTTAATTTCTAGAGAAATCTGTGATATGACACATCTGATATGGAGGAAGACCGATGTCAACGCGCATGCCCATCACTTCTCAATTAAACCAGATATTAATGGAGACCGTATGAGATTTCTACATACTTTGGTATGAATCTCTCCCACTTAGTTATTTATGTTTGAGGTTTCATTTTATCCCATTTACGAACATGCAAACATCACATAAAATGATAAACATCCATTGCATGCTTCAACATAATAAGCAATAATAATAATCCAACTATCATGGCTTATATCTCATGTTGATTGATGAGATAAAACTGGAAAGTCAGCTCCGGAAACAGGCTTAGCCGCCGCCCCTTCACCGCGCCTCGCCGAAAACCGTAGCTCCATTTAGGGTTTCGGGACGTGAACCGGTGAACCTTGGTGCTGAACTACTTTCCTTCTTTGAGTTGATCTCCGATCTTTATTCAATACAGACTATCTATTCCAAAAGGAAAAATCTAATATTGCTAGAATAAAAATTACAACTCAAAACTTGGCCTAACAGTTTTATATCTATTACATTAAAACATCATAAAATAAAACTTAGACCTAATCCATTGATTTTCTCATGGATAAAAATCACATAGCCAAACTGGCATACGACCAACATTCATTCAACATAAACATACATCACATAAAATAAAGGAGCCATGATAGTTGGTAAACCTCCAAACAAACACAGTCTACAAATCCAACAATCATTTATTAAATGATCCATATAAAATAACATATGATATTTATGCATGAATATTAAATAATAATCGAATTTAACAATTAATTAAATTAATTAATTCGATATTATCCACAAGATAAAAATTGGAAATTAAAATAATTATCCACCAATTTAAATCATGATATTTTCGAAAATATATCTTAAAATAAATATGGAAATTATTTATAATTATGCCCCAAATTTATTTAATATTTTCAAGTCACCCTAATTAAATAATAATTGGATATATTGATATATATCAAAAATCTAATCCAAATATTATCCATAAGAATCTACATCTTTAAGGATAAGGTTTGAAGATTTGACCCTCTTCAAAATCTTCCAAATCCTATCCAAAATCAAATTCTTATCATAATTGAATTTTGATAATTATTTGTATATATCCAAAAACCACCTTATCCAATATTTAATCCCATAGATTTCGAAATTATCCAAATAATAAATTGGAGATTTGATCCATTTCAGATTCTTCCAAATTTAAAATTCTATTTTCAAATCTATCTAGATTAATATTAGGTAAATCAAGATATACATCAAATAACATCAAATCTAAATCCAATATACATAAATTTCGATCCATCCTAATAAATAAATCTGAAAATTTGATTTTCATCAAAATCTTCTCCAAATTAATTTATTAAAAATCGAAAAATACACTATATTTCACATTTGGAAATTTTGACATTAATCAAAAAACTATTCCAAATAATATATATATAGGTTTTGAAATTTTCAAGAATTAAAATCTGAAAATTTTAATCCACTTCAAAAATTATCAAATTTAAAATTCTAATTTCAAACCTATATAGATTAGAATTTTGTAACTTTTGATATACATCAAAAATCACCAAATCCAATTCTAATCACCAAAAATTTCGAACCATATTTAAATTAAATCTGAAAATTTTGATGTTGATCAAAAATCCATCCAAATTTAATTATAGTTTTCGAAAATTTTAACACAAAATTAGGGAATTTTTAACACATCAAATTCGAAAATTTGATCACCAAATTTTCGAAAAATAATAAGACACAAATCTGGAAATTTGAAGACATCAAATATCATCCCAAATCTATATCTCATCATGTTCGAAAATTTCAACAAATTCAAAACTAGAATTTTCGAATTCAATCCAAAATTCTTCCAAGTCTTGAATACCATAAAAATCCACATATATATGCATATTTAAATCTGAAAATTTAAGAACTATAAATTTAACATCAAATTTAAATATATATCGAATTCATGCTCGGATTAATCCTAGAACAGTGCCAAAACCTGTCTCTGATACCAATGTTGGGGTTTTTTCGAATTAAACCACCGCAGGATCTATTTGGGTGTTCATTAATCCATGGTCATGCAAATCATAATTTTATGTAACATGCATGTTTCTCACAATCTAATCAAATAGCATGTAAAACAGATTCGATTTTAATAAAGCGGAAGACATAGAAATTGAATCTACTTACAAATCGACAGACGATCTGTGGACAAGATTATAGATCTAATCTTGCTGTTGAATGAACAATGATAATGGCACCACTTATGTCACACACGGCCACTACACAATTATACTCCAAGATCTTCTGTCGTATTCCCGGACTGTATCTAGATTCAGAGTGGGCTGAAATCTACTAGATAGAATTGTGAAATCTGTGGATAACTTTGAGAGACAAAGAGAGGCTGATTTCTTATGATTATTATCATTAAAATTTCGTGCCCCCCTCCCCTTATATATAGGGAAGGGCGAAATTTCATGTTCCAGTCCTACTGGGCTGGGCCTCTATCTCAAGTTCTATATCCAGTCCACTTTCAGTCATATTGGGCTACAACAGGGATCTAGAAGAATATTAAATTGGCCCACTAATTTATTTAATATCTAATATCCAATAAACTTAGGATATAATTAAATAAATTAAGTTTTACTTTTATTCCACTAAAGAAGTAAAACTGACCTACCAATTTAATACATATTTGCGAATATGCTTTCTCCTTTAGTCCAACCATTCCCCGTGTTTAAAATATAATGTTCATTAATTAATTATGTCAGCCTCTGACATCTATAATTAATTAACATCTAAATCCTTGAGTAGTACCACACAAGCTTTACCATGTAAGGAATAAATTCCACCTGCAGGGTTTCAACATGAACTTGTGTTTCCTCAAGAGAACATCATCAACCTGGCGCACCAGGACACGGTGCTCATGCACACTGCTCGAGACATCATGTATACATTGTTATTACCCAAGATATCGAACTTGATCTACGAAAAGATCTTACTCATTGATAAATCAAAGTAATAAACAACGCACACATATGCTCGCCAATATCACATGAGTTCAGAACCCGAACTCTGTGGATCTTTATTCTCTCAGTAACTGGGTCAGAGACAGAGAATAGTATCCTATCGTGATCCTCCTCAATACACAATGAGTGTACTAGAATAACCAGTTAGTCAAGATAAACTAAGTTATCAGATTATTCTACGGTGTACCGATGGTGTGTTCAGGACCATCTAAGCCGTGAGCTCTTTAATACAATACAAGGTTCTAATGATATGATCTTACCGTGTGACTCCCCACACCATATCATCTACAATGTAAGTATATGGAACATTGCATAGAACAATTATAGAACATAATCTAAATGCAAACAGTGACTGCAATAACTTTCATTTCATATCATCATATAATCAGAAAAGTATACAAAGACAAGTCTTCTAGTATACAAAACCAACAACATACTCTTGAGTAATGGATGCGATTACTTTCAGATTTCTGATTAGACTGGCTGTGTCACATAGGCTTGCTATGCGCCTTATGGATGTAGTAACTGTCTATCTATATGGGTCATTAGATAATGACATATATATGAAAATCCCTGAAGAATTTAAAATGCCTGAAGCACTAAAGTCAAAACCCAAAAGCATGTTTTCGATTAAACTACAAAAATCGTTGTATGGGCTGAAACAGTTTGGCCGTCTATGGTATAATAGATTAAGCGAGTATCTGTTGAAAAAAGGATACAAAAATGATGATATCTGCCCTTGTGTTTTCATAAAGAAAACCGAAAGTGGATTGGCAATTATAGCAGTTTATGTTGATGATTTGAATTTAATTGGGACTCCTGAAGAGCTCAATAAAACTGCTGAATATTTGAAGAAAGAATTTGAGATGAAAGATTTGGGAAAGACAAAATTCTGTCTTGGTTTGCAAATTGAAAGTGTCCGAGGAGGAACGTTTATTCACCAATCAACATATACAAAAAAAGTGTTAAAGCGCTTTTACATGGATAATGCACATCCATTAGCATCACCAATGATCGTTAAATCTCTTGATACGAAGAAAGATCCATTTCGACCTATTGAAGATGGTGAAATGATGCTTGGTCCTGAAGTACCATATCTAAGTGCAATTGGAGCATTAACTTATCTGGCTAATTGTACTAGACCAGATATAGTTTTTTCTGTAAATCTTCTCGCAAGATATAGCGCTGCACCCACTTTGAGACATTGGAATGGTGTTAAACACATTTTACGTTATCTGAAGGGTACCATAGACCTTGGATTATATTATTCAGAAAATTCCGATTCTTCTCTGGTAGGGTATTCGGATGCAGGATTTTTATCCGATCCACATCAAGCCAAGTCACAAACTGGCTATGTTTTCACATGTGGTGGAACTGCTATATCATGGAAGTTTGTGAAGCAAACCTTGACTGCAACATCCTCAAATCATTTTGAAATCATTGCAATCTATGAAACAAATTGAGAGTGTGTATGGTTGAGAAATATGACAAGTCACATCCAAGAGTCATGCGGATTACCTTCATCAAAGATCACTCCAACTATTTTGTATGAAGACAATACTGCTTGCATCGCGCAACTCAAGGAAGGATACATCAAAGGTGATAGGACAAAGCACATTTCTCCCAAGTTATTCTACACACACGATCTCCAAAAGAGTGGTGATATCAACATTCAACAAATTCGCTCAAGTGACAATTTGGCAGACTTATTCACAAAGGCATTACCAACATCAACATTCAGAAAGTTGGTACACAAGATCGGCATGTGCCGACTCAAAGATCTACAATGATCTCAAGATCAGGGGGAGCAGTTGTACTCTTTTTCCTTCGACTAGATTTTTTCCCACTGGATTTTTCTAGCAAGGTTTTAATGAGGCAACATTTGTTTTAGAGATTGGTCACTCAAAGGGGAGTTTTGTAAATATATCTAATAGATATATATGATATGAGTGATGGTCAAGTATCTAACTCTAAAACCCTAACTCTTGTACTATTATAAATAGAGGCATTTAGTCCTCATATTAAAGATATACAATTCATATTTTCTCTCGTCTCTCTCTAGTTTACAATAAAAACATTATTTTTTAGTTCAATATAAAACTTAAATATCATCCTCATAAGAAATGAAAAATATATAATGATGCAATACTAATAGTTAGTGATGCATTATTAATTTATTATATATTATATTAATAGTTAATGGAGCAACAATATGTTTACTGTAAAAAGAAATATGGTTCACGCTAATGATACATCGATCGATATATTTTGTTTGAAATTAAAGAGAAATATGTTTAAATTTTTATTTTATATTTTTTTCCATAATTGTCAAGTTTATATGATATATATATATATATATATATATATATATATATATATATTTCATTCTCGAAGATCCGTACATGATATATCCAATATATAAAACAAAAAAGAGACACGATTTCAAAATATTCAATTAATTGCTCTAGTAAATGCATTTCAGCGTAAAATAATAATTAATATAATATTATCTCACATTTTGAATGACTTAATGGTCATAGTCAGAGAAGATTATGAAATATAATGATACATTCACTAATTGTTAAATGATTGTATTATATATATATATATATATATATATATATATATATATATATATATTATAATCGGCCAGCTACACTCAATTTAAATAAATCTTGCTGCAACTGAGATTCGCTTGGATTGGATTAACAAGGAGTTGACCCTTTGGTTGCTTCCTCAGTCTGTCCTTTTTAATTCTTTCAAAAAATTTAATTTGACAAAAGAATATTTGGCCAGGCCTCATTTTTAATCAATATATAAGTGAACCATGATGTATGATACTATAGGGTGATTGGTATACGCGGGAGAATGTAATTATCTATTAATGAAATGAACTTAAAAATAAAATGATAGTTTGAATGAAATGACAATTCTTATGATCTGACTGGTATATTTAAGAAATAAAATATTATTTTATTTTATTTATCTTATAAAATGAATAATTTATCTACTTTCAATTTTCTTTACAATTGAATAAAATGCAGTAACTAATATCATCAGCACAAGCCGTAATTTTTTCTTACATTTCTAAATTCATTTTTCTTTATTAATATGTAATTTTTTTTTCTAATTTTGTTTGAGCAAATTATAATTTATTTATTTTATTAAAAAATATTTTAAAGTATTTAATTAACACATACAATAATTTGAATACCTTAATAAAAATACTTTTACTTCATAGAAAATACTTTATCATTTCAATTTTTCATTTGAATGTTTAAATTATATCAAATACATAATGATTTTATTTTTATTAGAATATACATACATACATACATACATACACACATATGTGTGTGTGTGTGTTATATTTATTTTGATACCACTTTCATTTTTCTTCAATAAAATTTTAAAATCTATCATAATTTGATTTTAATATATATTTTTGATTTTTCTGAAAATAAATAAATAATATGAAAATAATTATAAAATAATATAAAAAATATTTAATCCAATTTTCAAATTATTTGACTAAATATGATAAATTATTATTATAAGACATGATTAAGTGTAAATATATCATATATAAATTTTTTTGTTCAATGAGAATAGCTTAACCCGTGAAATGGGTGAAATGATTATTTCCTTACTATTTTTGAAATATCAATTCCTCGAGGAATGTTGATTTCTGATTTTAAAGCATATCAATTATATGAATCAAAATGGACATAGGAATGATTATCTCATTCCACCATATCAATCAGCTCATGAGTGTTCTTTATTCTTAGAATAACTATATAAGATCTTATATTCAAATATAAACATGTGTGTGTGTATGTTGATATAGTATTTCCTTCATTTAATTGAGCAAATTAAAAACAGTAGAGAATAAATGTAACTTTTTTAATTAATATTACAATTTAAATCATTAGGAAAAATATTTCACGCATGTTGGAAAAATATATATACAATATACTTATTGATGTCGAATTAACGCTAAATGTCTTGTAAAGTTTTACGTTTCAGGAAATATGATCAAGCAACAAGGCAGGGAAGCCCATCATGAAACCAAGCTAGAGAAACCTGTGCACCAGGTCAATCAGAACACTTGAGCAACAGAAAAAAGAAAAATCAAAGCAACTGATCAAGAAAAAAAAAAAACAAAATCGGTGCACCTGTTCAAGAGAAGAAACTAGTGCACTTGATCAAGAGAAGAAAATCACAGCACCTGAATATTTAAGCAATCATCACAACTGTTGATAAGTGAAACAACACAGAAAAGAACAGGCCATTAGAGATATATACTTGGTTGAATAAAATAGAGACAACTGATCAGCGAAACGTGATCTTATACACTGTTCTGACAAGAAGAAGCCAGAGAATTTACTGGAAGAATTCGAATCCTAGTATGAAATTGAATAAGAAGACAACAAGAAGATAAAAATAGATCAGCCGTTAGGTTAATTACCATTTAAGGAAATAAGATTATCTTGATTAGAATGAATGCCAGAGCAAGAAGATAAAAATTGTGAAGACCGCTGACTCGGAAGATAGTTAGCTGTTAGACAAAGTAGTAGACATAAAAAGACAATCCCAACATTTACAAAGTACAAGGTTTCAAATTTTAATCATCTACCATAAAAAGGAGAGAGTCATTCACTTTGGAAGAGTTACAAAAATATGAATCCTTTGAGAGGGAACAATATTCAAGCATTCCATTACTCCCATGTTTCCAAATTCATTCCATGACAAGTCTTATATCTTCACACCTGCCTACCCTTAGTGTAGAGAATTTGTTCAAGTGTTAGAAGAGTTGATTTCAGCAATTTATATATCCTACAGAGGTTTGATGTTGTGAACTTATAATTAACACATTCAATAGGGAGGTTAGCACATTACCAACGTGTATACTAAATATTTCACATACAAATCAGTTATGGAGACCATAAAGAAGCCTCTAATTTTAAAATTAAATTTCATTTTCCATTCAGTTTAATCAAGTGAATTTGTAATTGGCACATCTAATAGGGAGGTTGTCACATCACGAACGCGCATGTCTATTACTTCACATATAAACTAATGCTATGAATAATTGAGATATTTTTTTTAAAATTCAATATTATCACCCACTTAGTCTTTTAAAACAAGGCTTTTAAGACATTCCATAACATGTTCATCTCAAAAATAAACATATGTGGAATGCTAGACAAACATGAACATAAATATGATAAGAAAATCAGAAATTCCAACTATCATGATCGTGATTCCAAAGTCTGTTAGTGCCATTTGCATGCATTTGTTTTCTTGGCATTTATATTCGACAAAGTCTTCATGGATGTGACCCCAACGTGGTGCGCTGATTCAACTGTGCAAAATAGGAAAAAGTTGTGGTTGTTTCTTTTGATGTTTCGGGGGATTGTTCTTGATAATTTATAGCAATTTCCTAATTGGAGTAAAAGACTTAATCAGTACGATTTCTTGGAGATCAAACCCTTTTTTTACTGCCACCTTTGAATGATTAGGTCGTATCTTTAAAGTAAATATCTTCAAAGGTGGCAGTAAAAAAAGGGCTTGATCTCCAAAAAATCGTACTAACTAATTCTTTTACTCCAATTAGGAAATTGCTATAAATTATCAAGAACAATCCCTGGAACATCAAAAGAAACAACCATAACATTTTCCTATTTTGCACAATTGAATGAGCACACCACGTTAGGGTCACATCTACGAAGATTTTGTCGAATATAAATGCCAAGAAAACAAGTGCATGCAAATGGCACTAATAAACCAGTTTATCTACTACTGCTTTTTTTTTTTTTTTTTTTCTGTATTTTGAGATTTGCATATAATATTTTTTTTCGAATATATGAGCCTTGTTTTAATGAGTTTCATGTTTTCCATTAAGAAACTTCCTAAAAGTATTTTCTTTTTCTTTATGATATCTTTTTTTTTAATTAAGAATAAGTAATTCTTATGTTGCTTGCATGTATATTTAATTAGTTCAATTATACGCATTGATTTGTTTTGAAGATTTGGTTATCATATTGACTTGTTTGTTTTTGGACTCTATTTATTTCCTATTCGTTTTGGAGTCAAAGTGAAGTTATGACTTCTTAACTTCTATCTGCTGGGCTGGGTTATTAGATGCACTAGCTCAATGAAATATACATTTTTATTTTGCCGTTTTTGTCTCACGCACTAAATTTTGTTCTTTCTCATGCAACAGAGGTAGAAAGGAATAATCAGCTAGCCTTAAAGAAAATTAAAAGATTAAATGTTGAACAAGAAGTTAAAGCTCTTAGCAAGCAGTAAAACGATACCATGGATGTTGATTACAATGAAATATTTGTACTTTCTTCAGAAAGCATATGTAGAAAGTTAAAGGTTAGAAAGAAACATAGATGAATATTATAGCATTGTTATATTTTAATGTGTCGTATGTTTATATTTACTTTTTAGTTTGTTGTACTACTCAAAATTATGCAATATATGACTTTAACAAAGCATGAAATAAAAATTTATGATCCACATTTGTATATTTTTGTTTTAAGTATAATATTATTGTTCACACATAATATATATTTTACCCACACATTTACATATACATATACATATAATTATTTTTTGTATATTAAATTACTAAAAAAATATTACCTACACATAAATTATGGTTTATATTCACATCTAAAAATTTCCATGTGTCAATATTATTTATCATGTACCATATGAGATGACATGTCATCATTTATCGTAATGTCAGATATTTAAACACACATAATTTGTACAGTTAGTGACATATATATGTGTAGGCAATGCTTATGAATTTATCTACATATGTGTGTGTGTTCGTGGTTAAAACTTTGTTCCTATGGAAATATAGCCATACTATCTTATTAACATTTGTATTATAATTGATAAAAAGAGTTATATTCACACATAAGTATAGTTTTAGCCACGTTTGAATGTGTGGATAAAATCTCAAATTCTTGTAATTATCCTTTGAATCTTATGCCTAACTTCTTTCTCAAATTGTTACACCATTGAAGTTTGTGACAAATGATTGCCAATCACACAAAACACCCTCTCAATCATAAGAGCAACAAGAACAAGAAAGATAGAATATCAATGGAAAGAAATCATCAAGAATCCATTGAAATCATCAAGAATTCATATCACCCAAGTACTTTCAAATCCTATAGCCAAAAAGGTTTTAGGCACTCATTCCAAAATAAAGCATCAAAATCCATAGAAAACAAGTTTGACATTCAAAGAGAGAAAAGTTTAGAATAAACCCAATAAACTGGGCAATCTTTAGCTCTTCTTACCCTTGTGCTCTTTTTTTTTGCATTCCAAGAACTTTAATCTCTCTTAGTGTATTTTAAGATATAATAGTGTCTGTTATTCAAAATTTCAAAAATTGGTTTCCTTAAATACCTAGTGCAAAGTGCGTTGTAAAAATAATTCAAAAATGAAAAAAATAGGTCAAAACGCGATTTTTGAGGAGGAGGCGCGACCAAGGATCAGGTCACGCCCTCCCATGAGTCGGGCTTCATGCTTGTGAGGGGCGTGACCTCGAGCAGGTCTTGTACGAAAGATATTAGCTCTCAGTCGACTATTTTCCACGAGCTCAAATTCACATTGAGGAGTCACATGTGACAGTGTCTTGGAGCGTGACCAAAGGTGGGATACGCCTAGTGGCCATGTTTCCAACGAAGAAACTCATGACTCAAATTTTAGAATCCCACAATAACATCAATCTCAAAATCTTCAACATTATAAAGAAACTAACACAATTAACTTGAAATTGTATACCAAAGCTGGTCAAAGAAATAATAAAACATAACAAAAATGAGTGCAAAAATGAGGAATATCATCAATATTCTCATTCTAAAGTTTTCTAGCACTGATGCTTCTAGGTTTTCTGAACTATAGAGCGCAAGTTTAGTAAATTTTAGTAAATTCGCCAAAACCATTCGTATGGAATTGAATTGAATCCCTTTACGGAAGCTAGCTACCTTTTACGGGTTGTAATTTCCTATTACGCTTTTCATGTTTCACATTAATTATAATATTACTTACCACATTCAACATTAATATTAACGATATATATATGTTGATAGCATGTTTCATTAGTTTCTGTCACGCACCTGTATTGAGTGACTAGCCGATGAAGAAAAACCGAAAGCTCTACCCTAGCAAGCTCCGCTCCGGGGCAACGCCTTGGCCCGCCTCCGAATGGGTTGAACATGTTCACCGTACTACTTGTTCCCGAACTATTCTGTAGGTCAGGAACAAATGTCTCATTAGACGACTTGTGACCGGAATCGCATTATCCTACTTTAAAATTACACGAAAATGTACCTGCCACCTCCACGGATTGAAAACTCGAGCATCTTTGAAGTGGTGATGATCCATGTGTACACCTCGCAAAGAAGCAAACACCTTCCATCCTTTGGGAATTGTATAACCTTCTAATATGACATGAAATATATAGATAGATAGTGAGACTTAAGCATTTATTCAAATCATATATGCAAGTGAATTGGAACCTAGCTAGAATTCTCACCTTTGATAGTAACATCGGTCATTGCTCGTCTAAAGACACCACTTATTATGTTAGCTACTCGAAGAGTTTCATTCACCACCTAAAATTAACCAATAAAAAATAAATTAAAGGTCGATAGTAAGGCACGTAAGATTTTCTATTCCAAATGAGTAATATGGTTTCAAAATTAAATACTCAGGTTACTAAAATGAACACCCCCCAGATTGTAAGAATATTCTTAAGAGCCTTTAAGATTATTAGACGGCTAAAAGAAGAGTTTGTAGCTTAATGAAAGTTAAATGAATATAAATCGTAAAGCGTTGAACCCTTTTTTTTTTAAGTCGGTGATCATTTCAAAAAGATTCTTCAAGCCATTCCCATTGTTAGAAATGTGGATACAGGCATGTGAGTTTTTGAATTCCAAATTCATTTGACACTCCGGTGGAATTCATTTCATTAATCAAAGCGTCGAAGCCCGATATCGGTTCAATTGTTGGGTTCATTTGGATTTAATTAAGGCCCAATACATAATTTCATGTATACCACTTCTTAAGCCCAAGATTAAGCTTATTTCTTGGCATCCCATTCGACCCATATATATGCATGTGTGTGACACTTGATGTCACGAGAACCAAAAAAAAAAAAAAAAAAAAACACGAAAGGGCAAAGAAAAGGATATTTAAAGATATTTTCATAGCAACTTGCTTCCAGCCTTAGCTTATATATAGCAAGCCATTTGATGAAAAAATTCGCACCAAGAAAGAGAGAAAAGTTTCTTATTTCACTCCTTATGTTACATTCGGTGTTATATTTTTAAATTATTAATTTTTTTATAATTTTTCTTCATTCAATTATATTTTTTTGCGATTTAGTTTAATTTAAAGATTTTTTCTAGGGTTCACCCCACCCAATTAGGATTTATAATTATTTTTTAGTATTTAATTTGTAATTTTCAATTAATAATTCGTTATCATGGTTGATTTATTCAAAATTATATTTTATAACTTTTTAAATTCATTTTTTTGTTGATAAATGTCGACTATGATTATTTATGTTAGAATTAATTCTTATTTTATAATAAATATTATTAAAATCATAATTTTGATAGTGAAACACAAAAGAATCGCAACTGAAAATTTGAACCCATTAGTCCACTTGAGATTTTTTATTTCACTCCTTGTGTTACACTAGTCCGTGTTACATTTTTAAATTATTAGTTTTTTATAAAAAAAATTCTTCAATTATATTTTTTGTGATTTATTTTACTTTTAAGATTGTTTTTTAGGGTTCACCCACCCAATTAGGGTTTATAATTATTTTTTAGTATTTAATTTATAATTTTCAATTAATAATTCATTATCATAGTTGATTTATTCAAAATTATATTTTACAACTTTTTAAATTCATGTTTTGTTAATAAATGTTGACTATGATTATTTATGTTAGAATTAATTCTTATTTTAAAATAAATATTATTAAAATCATAATTTTGATAGTGAAACACAGAGTGAAATACAAAGAAGTGTAACAGGAAATTTGCTGGCTAGATTGTGTATGCTTAACAGTAATCTATAAATATTATATTTTGATTTTTGATGCAATTCAATAGGAGTAGAGATCCTCTAGTCCCACTTGTGTGTGCCAACCGTGTGCCACCATTAAAATTATATATTGTTAATAATATTTTTTTATAAAAATAAAATTTATTTTATCATAACTAATTATAATTAATATTTATTGTAAAAAAATTAAAATTTTAAAAATTTATATACCCTAATTTTGGAATAATCAACCCCCAAAATCAATTATATTAACTAAAAAATGAAAATTAAATATTAAAAAATAATTATAAACCCTAATTGGGTGGAATAAACCCTAAATAATAATGTAAAATTATACTAAATCAAAATAAATTAAAATTGAAGAAAAAAATAAAAGAAAAGGTAATAATTTTGAGGTGTGGCACACGGTTGGCACACACAAGTTGGGACTAGAGGATCTCAAGTGATTCAATAGTGGGCGATTTGGGTAAATATAATTATATTTTAATACCTATATTTTGAACTATTTTTCAAAAATAATTTATTTTTTAAAAAATTAAAAAAACTGTACTCACTTTTTCAAAAAAAATTTACAAATCTAACATTTGATCAATTTTACGCCTGAAAATCATACATAATTTATTGTATTTTTAAGATTTCTTAAGTGAAAGATTTATTTTTACGTAGTTGGGGAAATAAATATATTAAAATATAATCAATATCATATGATTTTCAGGCCAGAAAATTGATTAAATGTTGGATTTGTAAAATTTATGAAAAAAAAAGTACCATTTTGTTAATTTTTAAAATATGGGCTATTTTTTTAAAAAGAGTGAAATTGTAGATATCAAGGTATAATTTTCCGTTGAATAATTTCAAATTGTATGTTAGGCAAATTCTATAATGCTTTCACCTTATTATATGTAATTATTTTTTTGTTATTTTCAATTTTTATCGGCCTACCGATAAAAAAATCGGTATTCGACTGTCACAATAGGTAGACAAGTGTCACAATAAGTAGTTAAAATGTCTCAATATAGTAGTTGAGATATCGCAATATGATAATTGAAGTGTCTTAATAAATTTTGCGGCCTGCCAAAATTATTGATTGAAACTTTCATTATTGAACAAAGTAAAATCTAGAATTTAAATAATCAAAACTAAGAGGCTCGAGACATGTATCGATTAGAAAATGGAGTGATGCAGTGCATCCACCTTATCTTATAATTTACGGTGTATACGGCATTGGCCTAACGATTTTTTTCAGGCCACATTACAACTTCCCAGAAAAAGCTGGGCACTCATCATTCCAGACATACGTTTTAATTAGTTTCAAAACTATTGCAATAATTAGTCAACCATCATCACCGTATTCATTTCGGAGCTAACGAGACTAATTAATTATACATAACTATATTAATTTCATTTAAATTCACCTTTTCTATGGTACCATATTTCATTGGTGTAAATCTCTCGCCCAGAAGACTCGCCTTGAAAGTGAAGTTATTGCAAAATTATATATTTAGACCATTTTAAGGTTTTGGGGAAACTGATTTAATCATAATTCCTTCACATGTACTCATAATTGCCATAATGTAATGATGTAATAATCTAACATAAATTTAATTTTGTGGTGGATTTCTTAATTAATTACTTGATAAATTTTTAATATTAAATTTGAGACATAGATATTGCATTCAAAATGTATCGCGACCTCACATGTCCCCCAAATAAACTCTAAAGCCCACTACTCCATCTATATTTTAAACAAGTTTCCTTTTTAAGAAAAACACACTCTTTCAATTAAAAGGGCTTTGTTCTAACCATGTTGAATGTACAAGAGACAAACTCACATTAGATGCATGTATATAAACTAATTAATATATTCTTTTGTAGCGTTTATCTTATTTATTTACATAAATTGGCAACTTATAATGACTGGAAAATAAAGTAGATCGACAAGAAATGCTGGATTGAAAATTTAGAAAAAGTTACAAAAAAAGTGGCGAAATGAATGCTTAATAATATTTCTTTTTTCGAGAGCCACTGCATGTAATCAATCCAAGATGTATATTGTAAAATATTTTAAGTCAATGGAAACGTAGACATCTGTTTGATTATATATATATATATATATATATATATATATGGAAATGATCAAATGAGAACCATTCCCCTAGGTGGGAACTAGGAACCAATCCTAGCCCTTGTTTGACTCAATCTGGACGGTCCAGATTAAATCAGATTTAAGTGATGGGCGGTGGCATTCCTGTAATTTTCGGCAACTTTCTGGACGGAGGGGTATTATAATAATTTAATAATTCTTCCCTTTTGTTCTGAGGCTAAAATGAGAATCGCATGAGGCTAAAATGAGAATCGCATAATGCTAAAATTGATGTGACATTTTCCACTAGGGTTCACCGTTCCCAATTAGGGTTTATTAAGTTCCTGATCCCAATTAGTAATTATGAGATTCCCATTAGGGTTCACTGTCCCCAAATAAGGTGTATTTCATTTCATTCCAATGAAATCATCGTTTCATTTTTGTTTATCAACATATGCTAAAATGAGAAGTGCATGATGCTAAAATGTGCGAAGTCGGATGCTAAAATTGAATCTGGGCAATTTATGTGTTCAGTTCCGATTTTACCCTTAATGAGATGCGGGAATTGAAGATTTTCGCGATAATTACACAAATGCCACCGAAAATCTGGATGGATCTGGAGCGTCGATTTTGCAAGATGGACGGATGGGATCGGTTCCCGGTTCTCACCTAGCGACGGGTTCTCACCAGATCCCATCCCTATATATATATATATATATATATATATATATATAGGGGTGGGTTATAATGAGGACTGTACTTCGTCTTCGCGTGAGAACTAGGAACGATGTTTATTTATTATGATTTTATAGCTTACCTTTTTATATTTTAGTGCTATTAGCACTAACACTAAAATATAACAAGATAAACTATAAATATTTTTTTTAAAAATTAACACTAAAATATAATAAAATAAGCTATAAATTCATAGTAAATAAGCATGTTCCTAGTTCTCACACGAAGACTAGTACCTATCTTGAGTGTAACATTTTTTTTACTGTTGCGTTTGGGGCCCTTTGACATAATTCCCTTTGTAGCTATGAATAAAGGGCCAAATTTTAAATTTCGCACAGGGCCTACGATAGGCTAGCTCTGCCCAAGAATGAAAATATCGCTATCGCAACATATATCGCAACTTCAATTTTACGGATATATCGACGGATATATCGATATCGCAGAAAATTGAAAAAAATGACGGAAATCATATTAAAATCTTGAAAATTTAGCATGAAATTTTAGGAACTATTATGACATATTATTATGCACATA
Organism: Perilla frutescens; assembly: GCA_026008535.1. Classification (NCBI taxonomy): domain Eukaryota; kingdom Viridiplantae; phylum Streptophyta; class Magnoliopsida; order Lamiales; family Lamiaceae; genus Perilla; species Perilla frutescens. The sequence goes on from BRKX01000019.1 coordinate 40,933,739, forward strand.
TTCCATTAATTATTTTGATAGAATTGTATTTTGAAAGCAAATATATGAATAATACATTATATAAATACCGCCTGAGACAATACATTTGACAAAATAATACATAATACAACATAAAATGACTAAATAAACATTATAAAGTACAATTAATACCAAAATGAGGATCTATGAGGTTCAAATATAGTAGATGGAATGTCATCTTGTTCTAAATAATATTGGTACCAACTTATCACGTTTGAGTAATTATGGATATAATTATGCACATGCGCTTGATATGTTTCTTGATTTATTCCAACAGCTTCACCATGAATTGAATAATGTCCATTGACCCAATTATTTTGTTGATACACATTTTGAGTAGTCCAATCAATTTGTGAACTCCCATATGTGTAAGAAGCATATGAATCTTGGGACATATCACTATGATCAGTGCTACCTATATTCGTAGAATCAAGATTGGCAGAAAGTTCTTCAATATCAGTCCGTGGACTTTCTTCTTGAGTCCATGCATGTCTCCTTATGTATTCCTTTCCTATTGGAACCTCTACCTCTATTTCCGTGGTCCATATCTTGTGTTGCATGAGTGAAGTTGGCCTCACAACTGAATGGACTCAATAACGTATGGCTTAAACCATAATCATCTTGATTTTTCCCACCATTTCCACCACCATCATCATTTCTACCACTTCCATCATTTTCTCCATCACTATTTCCTCCATCCTCTGTTGAGCTATCTATTTTTGAATCACGAAAAGTATTACCCACTTCTTTTTGTAATACTTGATTCACATTAATGCCATAATCACGAGTCATAGCAGCTATTTTTGGATCAGAATTTCCCTCATTATCATCTAAGTGTGCAGGGCGAACCCATTGAAAAAGTGGATTTCCTTTTTCATCATTTTCATCATCTGTTATATCTACCAGATCTAGATATTCTTGCTCTGCAACCTTATAATTTGTTGCAAAACGTGTAGCTCCTGGGCGTACAATATCTCCTCGACACATCTCCCGCATGAGTGCAAGTAGCCAACCATGGTTATAAATGTAATTGGTTAATTGTCTAGCCTTTGCAATTACCTCTGCAACAGACTCTTTTTTTCCAATATCTTCAAATATTAAGTCGATACATTGAGCAGCACATGGTCTCCAATACAGATCATACTTACTCATGAGTTTTTTTCATGCTTTCAAAAAAGCGGAACCATTATCAGTAACAATTTGTACAACATTCTTAGAACCAACCTCCAGCACCACATCCTTTAGCAAACCATATATATACTTATGATCCTTGATTATATTGGATGAATCTCACTATTCTTTCTAAGACATCCGTTGATTTCCTGATCTTCTTTCTCTTATATTTTTTTTGCAAAGTGAAATGTCTTTATAAAGCAAAGAATATTGGAACTCAAATAATTACATTGAAGACCTAAAAAAGATCACAAAAATATATAGTATTAAATAAAAATCAAAATATATTATAGAAATATTAAAAAAATCGCGATATATTGCGATATCTTGCGATATTTTGCGATATCTTGCGATATATTGCGATATATTGCGATTTCTGGTCGATACTCTGCCCCTGTATATATATATATTAGTGGATTGTGTTATTATTTCTTTGTAATTCATTTTTTTTGTACATTTTAATTCAAAATATATTATATGTCATTGTTGATATATAATATATTAGAATGGTTATCTCCTACCATTTGGTTTGGCGAAATTAATTGTTTTATAATTTTCGTCGAGTTTGCCCTGAAATTAATAGGCAATTGAATTGTATGTACTATGTTTCGCGTAGATTAGTTAAATGACTTTGATATCTCACCGAATTGTAGTATTGTGTGATAAATTGGAGCACAAAGATACGACAATTTAAGTAATATATCGTAGTGATAAGTGAATATTGTCTCGTGTTAGAAATGATGAGTGACCTCCCATATTAATAGTCGGGGCAGGTCTCCTGTACATCAGTTGTGTGTGTGTGTGATTTAGTTTAAATGTGGACTGGTGTGTGATTTAGTTCAAATGTGGATTGGTGTTTCGTGTACGGACGTGAGGATGATGCTTGTTTATTGTAATATTAGTGCTTTTTTATTGTATTTTGATGCTACTTTTTTATTTATTTTTATTTTTTTGTAATGCTTTTCTTATTATATTGTATTTTAGTGCAAAAATGTTTTAGCACCAAAATACAATACAATAAAAAAAGCAATAAAATTACAGTTGACAAGCACCGTCCTCACGTTCTCACACCAAGCCTAGTTCCTATTATAACCAACCTATATATATATATATATATGTGATCTTATATCATACAAAAAATATCATTTATAAAACTAAAACATAAATTAACACTTCTATTATTAAAACTAAAAGTATCACGTTTAATTAACAGAAAATTATTGCTAAAACAAAAAAAAACGATTACATTTTTGTAATAATTTTTTCTATTGAAAAACGTATCACTTATACATGATACTAAAAATACCAGTTTAATTTTCATATAAGACTTTGAGTACGTATTAGATGATGCATGGGAGTAATTGAGTTGAGAGTATAGCTTTAATATGTATTAAATTGAGTTCCGATCATACATACATACATATATATATGTATATATATGGCGGATGTGGTGACCCTTCTCTATGTGGGAACAACTCATCTAAACTACACAAATTTTGATCTCAATAGTCCAAATTTAATATAAAAAGGCCATGGCAAAAACTTGTAAATATGTTAAACTTTTTAAAAAAAGCGGTGACATATTGATAAATATATTGAATTTCAAAAGTGAACGGTTAATTTCTTCCGTCAAAATTTAGATGTTGATGTCAGCATATTCATACAAATATTGTAAAAACTTTAATCAATCACAACTTGCTCATTTTTATTCGGATTTACACAAATTATATATCAAATTAAAGCTCTTTTCGTACTTTTTCATTTAAGTTCCATATTGCATATGTTAATTTGAAAAATAAAAATAGATGAAAAATACAAAAATTAATTTTCAGGCATATTTTTCATACAGAGCAGCCCTAGATTTATATTAGTATGGTGTATTATGATATTTTAGCATGAAATTACTCGCATATTAACATAATATATATATATATATATATATGATATTTTAGCATAATCTGTAACTTATATCAGCATTGTGTTCATGATATTCTAGCATGATACTCATAAATTAACAAGATGATATTAGCATATTTACACAAATATTGTAGAAACTTTAAATAATCATAACTTCCTCGTTCTAATCAAATTTACGCAAATTTTATATCAAATTAAAGATATTCTCATGCTCTTTCATCTAAGATTCATATTACATATGTTTATCTAACAAAAATTATTTTATTCACAATTGTATAAAATAATATTCATAATAGGATGACAAAGTACTCATTATTATATGAAAAAATATAATTACAATACCGGAGAAAAATATTCATAACAATATGAAAACATATTCGTAAAACATATAAATTTACTCTTAATACCATATGTGGTGTTCATTCATTTTAGCATAGTTGTATGTTCATAATAGGATACGGTTGAAAGTTGTATTAATTGGAATATTAACTAGCACAACTTTAGCATGATAATTCTTTGATTTTTAGCATAATATTTATATTGATTTTAGCATGACATTTTCTTTGATTTTAACATGATATAATAAATATAATTGAGAAATAATAAACCCTACGTGAAATGTAATAAATCCTAGTTAATTAAGTAAATCTTAATTGATCTGTTAGCGTGATTTAGCATGTTATTATCCTTAATTTTAGCATGATCTACTAATCCCTAATTTGGACTAATAAACCCTATTTGTGATGTTAGCACGACTTTAGCATAATATTTTCTAGTTTTAGCATAATATTTTTATTAATTTTAGCAAGCATGATATTTCATTTGATTTTAACATAATGCAATAAAAATTAATTATGTTATAATAAATTCTAATTGGAATGTAATCATCCCTAATTGGGATTAATAAAATCCTAATTAAGTTGTAATAAAATCTAATTTGGAGAATATGTAGTCATATACAGTGCTAATATAATTTCACAGAAAAAAAAAAATACTGAAATGAGTGTAACATCATGCTAAAAGTATATAAGATATGATGTTTAAATGAATACATCACCATGCTAAAATCAAAAATCAAAAATCAAAAATCAATCCCTATAATCCCCCCCCCCCTCCCAAAAAAACAAAAAAAAACTACTCTCATTCTATCATTGTGTATATAACATTTTAACTTGACCTATAACTCATATTAGCATTGCATTTGTCACATTTAATGTTAAACTACTCTCATATTAGTATGATGCATATGCCATTTCAGAAAGCCTTATGTGCACTTGAATAAATTTAGAAGTGATGCTTTTCAGTATTAAAATTTTTTTCATAGAAATTCTCTAAAACCCTAATTGGAATGAAAGAAATCATACTTGGGGTGAAATTAATTCTAATTGGGTTGAAATAAACCCTAAAAATGAATATTTTATATTTTACATCCATATTTTATTCGGAGTACCTAAAGACATGCAACATCTTAAATGAACGAAAATGAAAAAACTTTAATTTGATATACTATATGAAAAACATAGCGTTTATAACATTTAGCCTGAAATTACTCTCTTATTAACATGATGTATATGATATTTTAGCATAAGAATAACATGTAAATGTACTCTAAATAACATGTATTGTTTGATCATTTTAGCATTATTACATATTCGTATTAATATCACATTATTTTCATTTTAACGTGACGAAATTACATGAGAATACAAAAACACAATAATTATTGAATTATCATATATAATACCTAATTGGGATGTGACTAAACCCTAATTATGCTGGAATAAACACTACTTTGATAAAATAAACACTAATTGATTATAATAAATCTCAACTGAAATGAAATAAACCATAAAATTTAATATTTTGTATTTATCATTCATATTTATTTGGATAAACAGATATAATGGAGATCTTAAATAAAATAGCATGAAAAAAGCTTTAGTTTGATATATTATTGCTTTCATTTAGCATGACAAAATTGCATGAGAATATTATGTAAATTTATTCATAATATTAATTATATGTGTTGTTCGTTCATTTTAGCATTATAATATGTTCATATTAGCATTATATTCCTTTCATTTTAGCATGTCAAAATTGCATGAGAATGACATGTTAATATATATACTCGTAATAATATTTGTGTTGTTCGTTCATTTTAGCATAGATATATGTTCATAATAGCATGTAAATATGTTTATATATATATACATATATATTAAAATCATAGAATTTTGCTTTCTGTTGGGGTTTTTTTGAATTAAACCACAACATGATCTATTTGGTTGTTCATTAATCCGTGTTCATGCAAATCATAATTTTATATAACATGCATGTTTATCACAGTCTAATTAAATAGCATGTAAAACAGATTCGATTTTAATAAAGCGGAAGACATAGAAAATGAATCTACTTACAAATCGACAGACGGTCTGATGACAAGATTACAGATCTAATCTTGTTGTTGAATGAACAAGGATAGGCACCACTTATGTCAATAAAATCGGCCACCACAATATTCTACTCCAAGATCTTCTGTTGTATTCCCGGACTGTATCTAGATTCAGAGTGGGCTGAAATCTACTAGATGGAATTATGAAATCTGTGGATAACTTTGAGAGACTAAGAGGGGCTGATTTCTTATGATAATATATCTATAAATTTCGTGCCCCCCTCCCTTTATATAATGGGAGGGGCGAAATTTCATGCTCTAGCCCTACTGGGCTGGGCCTCTATCTCAAGTTCTATATCCAGTCCACTTTCAGTCATATTGGGGTACAACAGGGATCTAGAAGAATATTAAATTGGCCCAATAATTTATTTAATATCTAATATCCAATAACTTAGGATATAATTAAATAAATTAAGTTTTACTTTTATTCCAGTAAAGAAGTAAAACTGACCTACCAATTTAATACATATTTGCGAATATGCTTTCTCCTTTAGTTCAGCCATTCCCCGTGTTTAAGATATAATGTTCATTAATTAATTATGTCAGCCTCTGACATCTACAATTAATTAACATCTAAAACCTTGAGTAGTACCACACAAGATTTATCATGTGAGGAATAAATTCCACCTGCAGGGTTTCAACATGAACTTTTGTTTCCTCAAGAGAACATCATCAACCTGGCGCACCAGGACACGGTGCTCATGCATACTGCTCGAGACATCATGTATACATTGTTATTACCCAAGATATCGAGTTTGATCTTCGAAAAGATCTCATTCATTGATAAATCAAAGTAATAATCAACGCACACATAAGCTCGCCAATATCACATGAATTCAGAACCCGAACTCTGTGGATCTTTATTCTCTCAGTAACTGGGTCAAAGACAGAGATTAGTATCCTATCGTGATCCTCCTCAATACACTAATAAGTGTACTAGAATAATCAGTTAGTCAAGATAAACTAACTTGTCAGATTATTCTATGGTGTACCGATGGTGTGTTCAGGACCATCTAAGCCGTGAGCTCTTTTAATACATTATAAGATTCTAATGACATGATCTTATTGTGTGACTCCCCACACCATATCATCTACAATGTAAGTATATGGAACATTGCATAGAACAATTATAGAACATAATATAAATGCAAACAGTGACTGTAATAACTTTCATTTCATATCATCATATTATCAGAAAAGTATACAAAGACAAGTCTTCTAGTATACAAAACCAACAATCTCCTACTTATACTTGAAGCATGTCTTTCAAGCATAAAAACTAACAGGCTAACTCTCCAATCAAAACTATCAACTCAAACTGCACCCCTAGGTCTGCATCTCACTCCCATTTTCTCCACGTGACCATCAAAGGTCTTAGCCGGCAGGCTCTTCGTGAATGGATCAGCCAGGTTGTCCTCCGATGCAATCTTGACCACCGCCACGTCTCCTCTCTTAACGATTTCTCGTATAAGATGATACTTTCTCTCTATGTGTTTACTTGCATTGTGAGCTCTAGGTTCCTTCGAGTTTGCCACTGTACCAGAACTATCACAACATATCGTGATAGTCTTAGGCAAACCAGGAACCACGCCCAAACCCAATAGGAACCCGCGGAGCCAGACAGCCTCTTTTGCAGCCTCAAAGGCAGCTACATATTCAGCTTCCATGGTAGAATCTGCAATGCATTTCTGCTTAATACTCCTCCATGCAATGGCTCCACCTCCTAATGTAAACACATAGCCCGAGGTAGACTTACTCTGATCTTTTTCAGTTTGAAAATCTGAGTCCGTATAACCCAAAGGTACTAGACTATCAGAGCGGAAAACCAATATGTAGTCTCGAGTCCTTTTAAGGTACTTGAGAATGTTTTTGACCGCAGTCCAGTGACCTTGTCCAGGATTAGACTGATATCTGCTTACCATGCCTACGACGTAGCATATATCAGGCCTAGTGCATAGCATAGCATATATCAAACTTCCCACAGCCGAAGCATATGGTACTTTCTTCATTTCCTCTATCTCAGACTGTGTTTGGGGACACATTTCATTGGATAGATGAATTCCATGCCTGTAAGGTATAAAACCTTTCTTGGAATCTTGCATGCTAAACCTAACTAGCACTGTATCGATATAAGTCACTTGGGACAGACATAACATCCTTTTCTGGCAATCTCGAATGATATTGATGCCAAGGACATATCCGGCTTCACCCAGATCCTTCATATCGAACTGCTTGGACAACCACACCCTAATGTTAGATAACTCCTTCTTACTGTTTCCAATAAGCAAGATGTCAGCGACATAAAGTACGTGGAATGACACCACATTTCTATCACATTTCTTGTACACACAGTTCTCATCTGGACTTTGCACGAATCTATATGACTGGATAATCTCATTAAATCGGATGTTCCAAGATCTCGATGCCTGCTTAAGTCCATAAATGGATCTCTTAAGCTTACACACCAAGTGTTCTTGGCCTTTAGCAATAAATCCCTCTGGTTGTCTCATGTGAATGTTTTCTTCAAGACTTCCGTTTAGGAAAGCTGTCTTGACATCCATCTGCCAGATCTCATAATCTAAATGAGCGGCAATTGACAAGAGAATCCAGATTGACTTAAGCATGACTAGCGGCAAAAAGGTTTCCTCATAATCGATCCCTTCTTTTTGAGTGTACCCTTTCGCCACCAATCTAGCTTTGAAGGTTTCAACCTTTCCATCAGCTCCTCTCTTGCGCTTGTAGATCCACTTACACCCAATGGGTTTAATCCCATCTAGTGGTTCTACGAGCTCCCAGACTTGATTGTGATCCATAGATCCAATCTCAGATTCCATTGCAGTTTTCCAAGAATCCGCATCTTTATCTCGAATTGCCTCGTCATAGGTCCTGGAATCCAATTCATTTAGTCTCTCTGGGAAATCTGAAGCCTCTCCCAGACCAATGAATCTATCAGGTTGGTGTACAACCCTCTCACTGCGACGAGGCAGTTCCTGTACTTCTGTGACACGCTGTGCAGTGTTTGGTGGTTCCTCTTCTTGTACAACTGGTGTAGGATTCGATCCCCCCCTTAACTCCTCAAGGATGATTTGAATCTTTGGTTTGTGGTTTATGACATAGTCTTCCTCTAAGAATCGAGCATTGGTGCTAACAATGATCTTCTGTTCCTTAGGACTATAAAACAAACAACATTTCGTTCCTTTAGGATATCCAACGAATAGCCTTACATCAGTACGAGGAGCCAGCTTATCAGCTTCCTTATCCAACACATGTGCAGGGCTACCCCAAATCCTAATATGGTTCAAACTGGGCTTTCGTCCAGTCCATAATTTTGTGGGCGTAGAAGGAACTGATTTTGACGGAACCAAGTTAAGAATATAGGCTACTGTTTCCAGGGCATATCCCCAGAATGAAACAGGCAACTCAGAATAACTCATTATTGATCTAACCATCTCTAACAGTGTACGATTCCTTCTTTCCGCCACACCATTCTGTTGTGGTGTTCCCGGCACAGTCAACTGGGAGGTAATACCATTCTCTGCCATGTAATCCCTAAATTCACTCGAGAGGTACTCGCCACCATGATCAGAACGTAGTGACTTGATACTTCTGCCTGTTCGTTTCTCCGCTTCTGCCTTAAACACTTTGAATTTCTCAAAGCATTCAGACTTGCGATGTAACAGGTAGATATAACCGTATCTAGAGTAATCATCAATGAGAGTGATGAAATACTCGAACCCTCCTCAAGCTTGAACTGACATAGGGCCACACAGGTCAGAGTGAATCAAATCTAATATCCCTTCAGATCTATTTCCTTTTGACTGGAAAGGACGCTTGGTCATTTTACCTTCTAAACAGGATTCACACAAAGAAAATGATTCCAGTACCAAAGAAGACAATGGTCCATCATTTACAAGCCTTTGTATCCTCTTAAGGTTAATATGACCTAGCCTTAGATGCCAAAGATAGGTTTGATTCAATTCTGAAGGTTCTTTTCTCTTGTTAGGGTTTATGATCGATGTATTCAATAGTTGTCTTTGCATAGTGTTTTCAATTGGCTTAAGAAAGTATAAGTGTCCATCCAATGTGCCAGAACAGATAAAATGTTTACCACTAAAGATAACTACTTTGTTATCAAAAGAAACAGAATATCCATCCATAATTAATTTAGAAACTGAAATTAAGTTTCGCCTAAAACTAGGCACATAAAGACACTCTTTCAAAACCAAAGTTCTATCACTACTAAAAGGTAAAACAACGTCTCCCACTGCAACAACCACCACTCTCGTAGCATTGCCCATGTAGACGGTGATCTCATTTTCACTCAGCTGTCTTTTTACCAGGAACCCCTGTAAAGACATGCAAACATGATCAGTAGCTCCAGTATCTACTACCCATGACTGGGTAGAACAAGTTGCTAAACATGTTTCTACAACCAGAGTGTGAGATATACCTCTCTTCTTCTTCTTGTTAGGACATGCCGCCTTCCAGTGACCTGGTTGGCCGCACTTGAAGCACTTAGTCTTTGACTTGAATTCCTTAGGAGGAATCTTTGCCTTTGGCTTCTTTGCCTTAGGCGCCTCATCTGCAGCCTTCTTAGGTGTGTTTCTCTTTTTCCTTTTTCCACCAGAAGAAGACGCTCCTTTTTCAGCTATGTGGGCCTTAGGACTGCTCTTTTGGAGCAATTCAGCCGCCTAAAGGCCTATGAGCAGTTCAGTCAGGCTGGCATCCCTTTTAATCATGTTAAAATTCAGTCTAAACTGCTCAAACTTCGAGGACAAGCTATGAAGAACAATGTTGATTTAAGAATCACCATCTAGCTCTCCACCCAAGGTCTCAATCTCAGATTAATACCCCATCATCGTGAGAACATGATCCCTAACAGGTGTGGAGTCAGACATTCTCGCATCCATTAGTTTCTTCATTACCAAATGGCGTGCCGAGCAGTTCTGATGACCGAATAGCTGCCTAAGGTTGTACATGATATCATAAGCGGTTTTCATAGGCTCATGCTGATGTTGCAACACACTTGACATAGATGCCAAGATGTAACAACGCGTTATCTCATTAGACCTAACCCACTTATCATATGCAACCTTTTGGGCTTCGTCAGAACCCTCATCTGGCTGTGGAGGACAAACCTCATCACGTACAAACTTATGTCCCTCAGCAACAAGAACCAAGTTAAGGTTACGAATCCAGTCATTCTAGTTTTCACTGACAAGTTTGTTTTCTTTGAGGATTGAGAACAGATTGGAGAGTGTCATTGATGATATGAAATAACTGAAATTAAAACATGCAGTACAGTCACAAAACACGTTTAGGATAAACAGTATATAATCGAAAACCTCACAAAAATTATATACTTTTCCACCGACACTTTAAAAACAATTTCTATAAGCCACGATCGTGTGTACGTTTATAAATCTCATTTTTAAATAGGTTAAATCTTTAATTTACCTCCAGTTGAATTTCCTTACAACAACCAAATTAATAGCCGGATAAAAACACGGTCATGTAATCGTCTAACTGATAAGCCACGATCGTGTGGACGTTTATCAATAAATTACATCTAAGTGTGCATACCATTATCTTCGTACCAAGATCACTATTCGAATTTAACCGCTCCAGATGGAGGAGTCAGTTAGTTCTAATAATGTTCTACAACTATCCATTTAGGAGATTTAATTTCTAGAGAAATCTGTGATATGACACATCCGATATGGAGGAAGACCGATGTCAACGCGCATGCCCATCACTTCTCAATTAAACCAGATATTAATGGAGACCGTATGAGATTTCTACATACTTTGGTATGAATCTCTCCCACTTAGTTATTTATGTTTGAGGTTTCATTTTATCCCATTATCGAACATGCAAACATCACATAAAATGATAAACATCCATTTCATGCTTCAACATAATAAGCAATAATAATAAGCCAACTATCATGGCTTATATCTCATGTTAATTGATGAGATAAAACTGGAAAGTCAGCTCCGGAACAGGCTTGGCTACCGCCCCCTTCACCGCGCCTCGCCGAAAAACTTAGCTCCATTTAGGGTTTCGGGACGTGAATCGGTGAACTTTGGTGCTGAACTACTTTCCTTCTTTGAGTTGATCTTCGATCTTTATTCAATAAAGTCTATTTATTCCAAAAGGAAAAATCTAATATTGCTAGAATAGAAATTACAACTCAAAAACTTGGCCTAACAGTTTTATATCTATTACATTAAAACAACGTAAAATAAAACTTAGACCTATTCCATGGATTTTCTCATGGATAAAAATCACGTAGCCAAACCGGCATACGGCCAACATTCATTCAACATAAACATACACCACATAAAATAAAGGAACCATGATAGTTGGTAAACCCGCAAACAAACACAGTCTAAAAATCCAACAATTATTTATTAAATGATCCACATAAAATAACATATGATATCTATGCATGAATATTAAATAATATTCGAATTTTACAATTAATTAACTTAATTAATTCGATATTATCCACAAGATTTTTTAACTTATTATTTTCGAAAATATCTCTTAAAATAAATCTGGAAATTATTTATAATTATCTACCAAATTTATTTAATATTTTTAAGCCACCCTAATTTAAATAATAATTGGATATATTGATATAAATCAAAAATCTAATCCAAATATTATCCATAAGAATCTAAATCTTTAAGGATAAGGTTTGAAGATTTGATCCACTTCAAAATCTTCCAAAACTTATCCAAAATTAAATTCTTATCACAATTGGATTTTGATAATTATTTGTATATATCCAAAAAATACCTTATCCAATTTTAAGCTATAGATTTTCGAAATTATCGAAATAATTAATCTGGAAATTTGATCCACTTCAAATTCTTCCAAATTTAAAATTTTATTTTCAAATCTATCTAGATTAAAATTAGGTAAATTATGATATACATCAAATAATATCAAATCTTAACCCAATCATCAAATTTTCGATCCACTCTAATAAATAAATCTGAAAATTTGATTTCCATCAAAATCTTCTCCAAATTAATTCATTAAAAATCAAAAATTACACTATATTTCACATTTGAAAATTTTGACACTAATCAAAAAACTATTCCAAATAATATAGCTATAGGTTTCGAAAATTACAAGAATTAAAAATCTGAAAATTTTGATCCACTTCAAAAATTACCAAATTTAAAATTCTAATTTCAAACCTATCTAGATTAGAATTAGATAACTTTTGTCATACACCAAAAATTACCTATCATAATTCTAATCAACTAGATTTTCGAACCATTACCAAAATAAATTTGGAAATTTTGATGTTGATCAAAAATCCATTCAAATTTAATTTTAGGTTTCGAAAATATAGTACACAAAATTAGGGAATTTAAACACATCAAAATTTGAAAATTTTGACTCCAAATTTTCGAAAATTATGACACATAAATCTGAAAATTTGAAGATCTCAAATATCATCCAAATCTACATCTCATGAAGATCGAAAATTCTACAACTCAAAACTATAATTTTCGAATTCAATCCAAAATTCTTCCAAGTCCTGAATACCATAAAAATCGACATATATGCATATTTAAATCTGAAAATTTAAGAACTATAAATTTAACATCAAATTTAAATATATATATTGAATTCATACTCGGATTAATCCTAGAACAGTGCCAAAACCCTGGCTTTGATACCATTATTGGGGTTTTTTCGAATTAAACCACCGCAGGATCTATTTGGTTGTTCATTAATCCGTGTTCATGCAAATCATAATTTTATATAACATGCATGTTTATCACAGTCTAATCAAATAGTATGTAAAACAGATTCGATTCTAATAAAGCGGAAGACATAGAAAACGAATCTACTTACAAATCGATAGACGGTCTGAGGACAAGATTACATATCTAATCTTGTTGTTGAATGAACAATGATAGGCACCACTTATGTCAATAAAATCAGACACCACAATATTCTACTCCAAGATCTTCTGTTGTATTCCCGGACTGTATCTAGATTCAGAGTGGGCTGAAATCTGCTAGATGGAATTGTGAAATCTGTGGATAACTTTGAGAGACTAAGAGGGGCTAATTTCTTATGATAATATATCTATAAATTTCGTGCCCCCCTCCCCTTATATATAGGGAGGGGCGAAATTTCATGCTCCAGCCCTACTGGGCTGGGCCTCTATCTCAAGTTCTATATCCAGTCAACTTTCAGTCATATTGGGGTACAACAGGGATCTAGAAGAATATTAAATTGGCCCACTAATTTATTTAATATCTAATATTCAATAACTTAGGATATAATTAAATAAATTAAGTTTTACTTTTATTCCACTAAAGAAGTAAAACTGACCTACCAATTTAATACATATTTGCGAATATGCTTTCTCCTTTAGTTCAGCCATTCCCCGTGTTTAAGATATAATGTTCATTAATTAATTATGTCAGCCTCTGATAGCTACAATTAATTAACATCTAAAACCTTGAGTAGTACCACACAAGATTTATCATGTGATGAATAAATTCCACTTGCAGGGTTTCAACATGAACTTGTATTTCCTCAAGAGAACATCATCAACCTGGCGCACCAGGACACGGTGCTCATGCATACTGCTCGAGACATCATGTATACATTGTTATTACCCAAAATATCGAGTTTGATCTACGAAAAGATCTCACTCATTGATAAATCAAAGTAATAATCAACGCACACATAAGCTCGCCAATATCAAATGAGTTCAGAACCCGAACTCTGTGGATCTTTATTCTCTCAGTAAATGGTTCAGAGACAGAGAATAGTATCCTATCGTGATCCTCCTCAATACACTAATAAGTGTACTAGTATAATCAGTAAGTCAAGATAAACTAACTTGTCAGATTATTCTACGGTGTACTGATGGTGTGTTCAGGACCATCTAAGCGGTGAGCTCTTTTAATACATTACAAGGTTCTAATGATATGATCTTACTGTGTGACTCCCCACACCATATCATCTACAATGTAAGTATATGGAACATTGCATAGAACAATTATAGAACATAATCTAAATGCAAACAGTGACTGTAATAACTTTCATTTCATATCATCATATTATCAGAAAAGTATACAAAGACAAGTCTTCTAGTATACAAAACCAACTCATTTGATGAAATTACGCATGCAAAATTTACAACACCCAAAAATACAATGATTTTGAAATGAACTAGACAATGGTTGAAAACTGTTGTCTATCTGGTTTTTTGTAGTAGTGTGCATGAGAGTAAAACACATAAATTATGAAATAAACCATAAATGAGATAGAATGAACCATAAGAAAATAGATAAATTATGAAATAAATCCTAATTGGGATAGAATGAACCATAACTAGAATAAAATAAGTCCTGAAAATGATATTATATATTTTTCATTCATCTTTCTTTGGATAAACAAAGGCATGTGAGATCTTAAATGAAATAATAAAAAAATGTTGCAATTTGATATTGTAACGCCCCGATCCCGGAAGAATAGTGATAAGGGACCGGTGCGCTACTGGGGGAAGGGGGAAGGGGTTGTTGCATAAAGATAATTAAATGAAATAGCTTTGGGACAAGAATGGGTTATATTTCCCAGAAATTTGGACAGCATAACCTCTGTAACTGTAATAGAACCACACACTAAGGCGTTTAGAAAGAATCTGAATAAAATACCAATCATCAAAGGGAACTTATCCCGCCAACAATTAAAAAGGAACATTATAGCAAAATGCTGAAATTGTAACATGCTTCAAACAAGTGGAGACAAGCTATATCAGAGTGAACGGAACAAGCGCGGAGCACAACTTAAATAAATTGTTTCAAGTTATTTCATTGTTTTAGAGTATTTAGGATTTCTAAATAACACAAAAAGAGCAAACATATAACAAAAGTCAGCCCTTGCCTCAGCTCCATCATCTTCCAGCCTGCCTCTCAACCTGAATATTTTAGAAAAGATTTGGGCTGAGTACTAGCATACCCAGTGGGCGAATTTTGATAAACAGTTCACAAACATTTTATAAATATGAATATCGTATTCACACAAGGATAACAATGGAAAGGTTTCAAATCCCAAAAGCATTCCATGTATACAAAGCTTCTTTTAACCTTACTTGCACGCTCTATCTCAACTGTCCCTTCCTACAGTGTCTTAACTTATATACATGTCCTCCAGCCTAGCTGTCTAATAAAGGATAGTGTATACGGTCCCAAAGCTTTAAGGATCCGAACTCGAGTATAGTTAAGCACTCAATGTTTTCGTACGATACTGGCGAACGTGAACAGTGAGCTAAACCATTTTGATACAGATATTCATGCATTACAGTTGATAAATAGTTGAGCTTAATAGCTGAACATAATTTGAACATAATTTGAGGAAAAATATAGCCCACCTGGATAACGAGCACATGGCGGCACAATAACTTCAAAAATGATTCATTTATCCTAGCAGGCTCTGCAGGTCCGAAACGAAGCCGTGCAAAGTGGCTGCTGTATTGCGCCTTTTTCCGGCAAACGGCGACAGCTCCGGCGACGTTGGTGGCGCTTCGGCGACGGCGGTGGTGGTGGTACGGTGGCAGCAGCTGCAGCCTGCAGTCCTCTCCCTCGGCCCTCTATTCTCTCTCCCACTCACTCTAATCTCTCTCACCCTCGCTCTCTCTTATCTCTCTTTCTTTCTTTCTTTTTCTGTTTTTTATATATATATATATTTTGATATACACGGCAATTGCCGACTCGGGGAGGGGGGGAGAATATAATATGAATGAGGTTGGTGATAGGGATTAACGGGGGGGGGGGGTTATTTAGATATTTTTAGGATTTTTAAATATAATATTTCGGATATAAAATACTGATAAAATACTTTTAGACTCGATTTAAAAATTACTTTATTTTACCGGGAGTTCAATTGATCTCGCATTATAAATTTAAAAATACCGGGAGGTTTATTGGGTTATTTCCTATTAAATCAATTCAAAATAGTATGCCGAAAATATCATTTAATAATAAAACGAGAAAAGATTCCTTTTAAAATTAAATAAAAATTACTATTTATTTTACCAAAAATATTGTTAGGAGTTCGTTTAACCTCTAATTAAAAATTTAAAAGTATCATTGAAATTCTCAGGTCGTTCTATTTCCACGAAAATTATTATTGGCCACGTGTCAAGAATATTTAAACTATAATTTTTTTTTCAATCTTAAATAATACCTAAAGTCGCGTCTTTTATCTATTTTACTTTATTTTAGCTCCAATAATTTTTTTGTAGCCTTCTAAATAAATTTAGAAAACTTTTAACTATAATCCAAAAATACGGGGTGTTACAGATATATTATATGAAAAAAAAGCATTGCATTTATGAAATTTTAGCATTAGACTACTCTCATATTAGCATAGTGTATAAGACATTTTTTAGCATGGTGTTATCAGTATGACGTTTAAATATGGATGAAGTTATGGTTGTTTAATTGAAGACTTTCAGGTTATTGTGAAATTTATCCAACATGTAACTCATACCAACACTGTTTATCACACATATCCGAAATAAATTTGAATGATATTATAAATATCAGGATAATTCATATGTCATTTTAGCATGAACTATGAACCATTCCAACATTATGTATATGTCATTTTAGCATTACCTATAACTAATAACAGAATCATCAACGAAAAATGAATACCTAAATCAGAACTAATTAAGTACAATGTACGGGATAATTAAAAAAGATGAATACATGAATCAACAACATTATATCAAGAAGATGAAATAATGAAAAAATTTAATTGAGGTGATTTACACAAAAAATAACATTTAATCAATAATGGTGTCTACAAACAAATCAAGCAAACCTAAAAATTCAAAATTCACATATGAACATCAAATTTAAAAAAAAAAATCATCAAGAATTCAAAGTCATGTATGAACTAGCTACATCAATTTTGATTTTGCGAATAAAAAAACCTTCTTAACATTATATTTATTTATAGATATAAGATTTTATTATTTTAATAAATTGCTACTAATTATCATAATTTTTTACAATTTGTGTTTACTGAATGTTTACAAAAATAGAATAGAGAAAGAGAGACGAGAAAGAGAGGGAGGAGAGAGAGAGAGAGGAAGAGAGAGAAGAGAAAAATTGGAAAAAGGAAAAAGAAGATGTGTACGAGAGAAACAAAGGATGAGAGGAGAGAGAGAAATGTTTCAAAATATAAGAATTATTGAATTACCATAATACCACCTTTTACTTAAAATTGTAAATAATTATAAGTATGCCACCTTCCATTTGATAAAAATTTGACTGAATTGTAGCCATAAAGATCTAAGTTATGGAGGGACTAGATGAGTTCCTAATTCTCACATGTGGGAAGAATTCTCATTTAAACCCTTCCCTATATTATATATATGGAGAGAGATAGTTTTTGTTAGCCAACAAAAAATTTATATGAACACACCATGTGAGCACCGCCTATGTGATAATTAATATAGGTTTTTGTTATAAAAATAAAGTTATTGTAACATAACTAATCATAATTAACATCTATTGGTGTGAATTAATTTTGAAATACACTCACACACACTAATTATAGAATAAATCAATCCTAAAAATTAATTATTAATAATAAATAATATGAAACTTAAATTCAAATATACACACACACACTACCATCACATATGCATGATGCCCGTATAAGATGTATAGTCTCTCTCTCTCTCTCTCTCTCTCTCTCTCTCTCTCTCTCCCACACACACAGTTCTAGTATGTAAATTATGAATCAAATTGGACTGTTAAATTAATTAGATGGATAGGTAAAATCTATTCTTTTTTTTTTTTTTCTAATATAAGTACATAATACTGCATATGTTGAATATTAGCATTGTAAATGTTATGTTTTAGCATGTGTATGTTGAAATTTTAGCACTGTATTTTTTAAAATAATAGGACTATATATATTACAATAATGTCTCTGTCATTTTTCATTTCTAAAATTTGGCATTTATAAACGTTAAACTTTAGCATGTATGTTTAATTTTATTAATCTATTTTCTAAATTAATATAAAATTTCAACCTCTTTTTCATTCCATTAGATCATTTTATTGGATGATCGAGATTTGTCCATAATTTACTTAGTAAGAACATGTTTAGATTTAATAGCATAGTGTATGTTGTTTGTGGTGTGTACTCTTAAGAAAAACAATGACATTATTTAATAAAAATTCGTCCCAAATAAATTGAACATTATTTTAAGTGACAACAATGACATCACAAATATGTTATTAGAGATGAGTACATGTGATAATTAGAGACGACATGTCATTTCTCAAGTTTATTATAAGTGACGATTTTGTTATTTCTAATAATATTGTCTTTAAAGACAATTTTTGTTATATTGTGAGGACAACAGTAGGTTGAAATAATTAAATGAATATTTTAGAATAGTTATGTGTGTGTGTGTGTGTGAATGTAGCTTAAATTTGAAAATAAATCTTAGACCCAACAATTTTAAAAATTTACACAAAAATCTCAATTATCGTTGATTTACCCTTAATTTGATTGAAAGAAAACCTGCTATTCTAGGTTTTAGGACTGAAAGTGAGATAATATGTATAATTATGATACTATTTTGACTAATCCGATATATATGGTTCCAAATTGATTATCGGTAAAACATAACGTAACAAAATGATCAATTTTCTAAGTTATAATATATATTTACTTCTTTATCACTAAAGAAAGAATTTATATATTATGCGTGGTTGACATATTATACAGAGAAATGTTTTGACATCCTCCTTCGATACATATATTGCGATTAAACTACTCCACTAACCGATAAAATGAAAATTAAGTAGACACCCTCTTAGATAAGGTTCATCTAAAAAAAAATCTATGTATTAATAAGCTGCTGAGAAATGTTTAGGACAAAAGGCAAGCAAATGATTTGGTCACATGCCTTAGGCAACATCTTTTCTTTCTGAACTAACATCGATCATTGAGTCACAAAGATACAAATCCACTCCTTTTATTCCTCCATACGACAGAAATGATTGTGCTACACTTCCCCAGGAATATCTCGCAAAAAAAAAATTGTACAATAAATTATTATTAATATTCAGCAATAAGTAGGAGTTCATGTGAGGTTGTTCATTGCATTTTAGATTAGGGTTTTAACTCTTTTTCTTGAACGAGAATTCATCCTCATTTTTTCATCAAAGGCCGCCATGAAATTGTTAGACCGATTTCGGAAGATAATAATGCGTTTCATCTTCCCCCGCGGCCTCCCTGCTAGAGGCAGCTCATCGGAGTCGGAAGGGCGGTACGCGGCGGCGCCAAGGCGGAGATCGTGCGACTGGGCGGTGGAGCCGCCCAAGACCTCATGCAGTTCTTATTACTACTCCAAATCACACTACAACGAAGCCATTGCCGATTGCATTGAGTTCTTCAACAAGTCGTCACAGGATGGTGTATCTAGTGGAAGAAAATCATCAGATGTTATTATGGTTTGAATAAAAATTTAATTTATTTTCTCATCACATACCGAGTTTGATTGTATTTTATACATTGTGTATATGCCTTTGGACTGTGTTATGATTCATGAACATATGCATTCAAGTTTTATGGCCAATATTATGTAGCTAGTAGGCTTTTTATTTTTTCTGTTGTGGGTTGCGAAATGATGAAGAAAAAATAAATTAAAAAAATACTTAGATAGGTTTCCTCTACTTTTTATTTTTTGAAAAAATCGAGTCATTATATTTTCATCTGCATCAAAAAAGTACAAATAACTAATTAAGATGATATGTATATATAGATATATATATATATAGAGAGAGAGAGAGAGAGAGATAGAGATAGAGATAGAGATAGCGATAGAGATGATAGATCATTTGTGAACCATGTCCTTGTGCGTGTTAACATTTAAATAATGATGTTTTTCTAATTCTAAAAACTTACATTCATACTTTGGTATGCTATTTTTCTTGTAATGATGTTAGTTTTTTTGTTTGAAATTGAAGGTTTTTTTTTCTCTGTAACACGTGAACAAAATCTTCGGTATTTATTTTTTCTATTCCTAATCCTAATGCTTAAATTGAGAAAAGAGTACTTGAAACCTAAAAGCCCTAAGTCATCACAAGTCGAAAACTACCAAATAGCATTAAAACCTTTTGAGGTAAATCCATTCGGAAAACTCTCTAATAGGAAAAGAATCCACAAATAACAATACAATAAAAGTGCATGATTCGATTATGAAAAAATTAAATCACAACACCTCTATTTTTTAGGATAAAATAAGAAAAATAAAATAAAAATTCAAAGTAATATATAAGCAGCAAAGTATATATGTGTGTGTTTTCCGGAAAATAATTTATACGAGTATATATTAAAGCAAGGAAAGCTTGAAAAAGAGATGCTACTGTGTAGCTAGTGGTCACCATAAAACATAAGTTGATTAATGTACTTCAAGTCTGTTTAGTTTTAAATTATTTAAAGCTGCAAATTAATTATGATTCTTCGTGCAAATGATGATGTCGAAATTTGGAAGTGATGTACGGTTTCAAATAAGAAAATATACTTTATTCTGACGATTAAAACAACGAGAAGAATATGGGAAATAGACAGATGTTATGATGAATTTTTCCGTTTAATTTGCTCTAGTTTCAAATTATTCTTTGGCTATTGCATTACATTAATAAGCATCTCTTCCCATGTGAATTGTATAAATAAAAGAAAAAAGTGACCCAAGAGTCCCGCATATCACAGGCTAATATCTCAAGATCGGAGCCTCATTAAAATCTAAATGGAAAACCCACTTCGGTAAAATCATATGGGAAAAAGAGTACTCCTTTATGGAAATCGAAAAAACTCAGTACCAGAAATATCCTGATTAACTGCATCAATAATACAAGGAACAACAGAAAACCAAAAACCATGAGGTACAATGCTAGACGCTAATAAATCAGCAACACGATTACCCTCTCTATAAATATGAGAAACACAAAAATGAATAGACGAGAGGAACTCCAACACACGGCGCCACCGTGGCTTTAAAAACCACAGCACCTGCAACGAACGGGAAGAAAGCAACTTGGCCACGTATATAGAGTCAGCTTCGAGCCTTATATAATCTAAAGAGAGAATGGAAGCCCACTCCAAAGCCTGAAGAACGGCAAGCAATTCAGCAATGAAAGCAAAGCCCACACCTTCATTCGAGTGAAAGCAAAAAAGGACCGAACCATCCGGACGCCTAATCACTCCACCGACAGCCATAATACCCGGAGCACCAGCCGAAGCACCATTCGTATTGATTTTCACCCAACCTGGAGGAGGCGGCCTCCAGAAAACAGAAATAGGATCCCGGGAAGGGGACGACCGAGGAGTGACCTGCAGAGTCCTCAAAATCATAAGATCCACCATCGAATTCCGCATGTACCCATGATTTCCCCGAGTGTAAGAGAACTCCTGAATTGCCGATCGAATAAGCGAGAGAATAATGAAAGGAGTGGGAACAAGGTCCTCATAGATAGCCTTGTTCCGAAGAGTCCAAATGCCCCAAATAGCCGTAATAATTGCCATCTTCCAGAGCTTCATAACTTGCGAACTAAATTGACAATTCATAAAATAAACATAAGCTTCATGAATCGACATAGCATGAATGAGATCAACTTTAAAAGCTGCAAAAATCCAACGCCAAACAATTGCCGCACAAGGGCAGCCCCAAAAGAGATGATCCATGGTCTCCGCAGCACCCGAACACAAAGGACACCAGTGAGGACCAATAAAACCATGAAGCCTATCAAAAGTCAGAAGACGAGATAGAAGAAGCCTCCAATTAACCATAGAACGCCGCATCGGAATAGAAGAATCCCAAATCCAAGACCCCCATTTGACCACCGGAAACTTCACCCGAGAATGAAGACGAGCAAGACGAGAAGTGACCGTGCCATGCAGGGAATGCATCCAAAGACGCTCATCAACGCCCTGCACAATTCTAACTGCCAAAATGTCATGCAAAATATCCGGAAATGCTCTCACAAATGCATCCGTGAAATGCCAGATGCCTTGCCAAAAGAAATCAGCCACCGAGTCTGTAAACTTACCATGCACATGTAGAGGAACACCAATTCTATCAACAAACATAACCTAACCAATTATCATGCCAGAAGTCAACCGTCGAACCATCCTCGATAATGCAAAAGGAATCGCGAACTAATTCCTTTGCCAAAGGAGCAATACCCGGCCAAACGGAAGAATAAGAAACCCGCTTACAATGCCGAGGGTGCGGAATAAAGTGAGAGCGAAAGAGCTGCATAACACTCGAGTTCTCATTAACCATCTTCCATGCAACCTTCATCAACAAACCTCGGTTAATATCCTTAAAGGACGCTAAACCCAAACCACCCTCTTCTGGCAACGCGCATGTCCTCGCCCAACTCACAGCCGTATAAGACCTATCATTTACATCGCCTTTCCAAAGGAAGTTCCGAGCAGCCAAATCCAATGTTTGCACCAAAGAGACCGGCCAATGATATATCATCATAGAATGGATCACCGAGCTCATAATGACCGACTTAAGTAAACATAAACGACCCGCCATAGATAGATTAAGTCCCGACCATCTATCAAATTTGGCAAGGATTTTATCCGCCAAAGGCTGCACGGAGACAACTCTCGGCATACCTTCGAAGAGAGGAACTCCCAAATAATCCGTTGGAAAAGATCCAACCGTGAATCCCAAACGCCTATCAACAGCCACTTTAACCCTCGGTCGCACCCTTTTTCCAAAATAAACTCTCGACTTAAGACGGCTACAATACTGACCCGAGAGAGAAGCATACTGAGTCAAAATCTTATCAAGAACTTTAACATTAGCACGCTTAGCTTGACAAAAAAGGAACACATCATGAGCATAAAGAATATGGGAAGGGAAGGCAATGCCAAGGCCATAAGTCATCGGGAGCAAGAGACGACGATCTACCGCACTGGTAATTAAGTAACTTAGAACCTCTTCAGCAATTCCAAAAAGGAGCGGAGATAATGGATCCCCTTTACGAACTCCTTGAGAACATGCAAAATAACCATGCGGTGAGCCATTCACCAAAACAGATAGCCGAGCAGAACTCAAAATATTATGCACCAAGATAATAAATTTATTCGTAAACCCAAAGCACCGCAACACATGACCAAGAAAATCCCAATTAAGAGTATCAAATACCTTAGTAATGTCCACCTTTATAGCCATATTACAACCCTTATGAGTTCGATTAAGCGCATTCACCCCCTCGGAGGCTAATAAGATAGCATCATGAATCTGTCTTCCTTGGATAAAACCAAACTGATTAACCGAAACAAATTTGGCGGCTAAAGTATTAAGGCGAGAAGCCAAAATTTTAGTAAAATTTTTGAAAAGGAAATTGCTCAAAGCAATATGCCTATAATCCTCCACAGCCATAGCGCAATCCTTCTTCGGAATAAGGACAAGAAAACTCGAATTAAGACCCGGAGGTATCACCCCAAAATTAAAAAACTCAACCACATCATTATAAACATCCTCCTCCAAAATCGTCCATGCAGCATGAAAGAAATTCCCGGAAAAACCATCAGGACCAGCATCACTATTGGCATCAAGGGAGAACACATCATTCTTCACTTCATCATGAGAAGGAATAGCAGTTAAATCATAACCCCGATCTTCAGAAATTAAAGACGGGATTAAAGAATCAAGAACTTCCAAATTCAATTGAGGATTATCCCCCTTAGAGAACAAAGACATATAATAACAACCAAATATGATCGGCAATACAGATTTGATCATGCTCAATCTCGCCATTGATAAACATCGCCACAATCGTGTTCTTGGCACGCCGAGCTTTGACACTAGCGTGAAAAAATTTTGTATTACGATCCTCGTCGTTCAACCAATCAATAAGTCAATAAGCATCTCTTCCAATATCCTATGGTCCAAAATTTTGTGTATCAACTGCGTGCGTGTCAAATATTAAAATTATTAATTTTTCTTCAATTTTAATTTAATATAAATTGACATTAATTATTATTTATTGTTTATTCGACCATTTAGAGTTTATAATTATTTTTTAGTATTTAATAATTATTTTTTAGGGTTGATTATTCCTAACTTAGGAAATATAATTTCTTAAAATTTCAATTTTTAACAATAAATATTAATTAGGATTAATTATAATATAATAAATTTTATTTTTATGAAAAACATTATTAAAACTACGCAATTTTGATGTAGCAAAGAAAACTTTGGATTAGAGGATTTCATCCACTTCCAATATTCCTCGTGACATACCTAAGAATATTACTAGAAATGATTTTCCACTCATTTTCTTGTTTTTATTTTTTATTTATTATGCCACACGTATTTTACATAACAAAATTATAAAAAAAATTAAAGATCTTTTTATAATCTCAAGACGCGAATGACTTTGTATATATTTGAATCAAATCCTCTGTGCCCTCTCATGTTACATAGCCCGAGCCATAATTTTTTTTAATATGCACTAATTGGGAAAGAATGGCCTAAATATATATATATATATATATATATATATTTTAAATTAAACTAAATCCTAATATTGAAATTTAAAAATTGAAAAATAATTAAAAAAGAGAAGTGTGGCACATGCAATTGGAGATAATAGAAAATATCATACGGGATCTGAAACCATTTACGTTTGGGGTAAATTCTAATCAATGTCTGTTATTTCCAATCAATCTTTGTTGTTTCCAATCTTTATCGGCTAGTCGAAAAATTATTTCAATTTTGCACTGTCACAATAGGTAATTAAATATTAAAGGGTTAATTATTATAAAATACACAAACTTTGATAAGATTTACAAATTAGACACAAACTTTAAAATTTTGCAATTAAAACACAAACTTACATTTTTTTGCAAAATAGACAAACTCAAATTTTTCAGACTAACGGAAAAATGAAAATTTACGACATATAATTCATTTTCACTTATTAAAACCAATGCAATGCCATCTAAATCGAAAAGTGAACAATTTTTATGGCTTTGCGGTTTTCAAATTCAATTGATTTTAAAATTTTGGTTTGAGTTTGTCTATTTTGCAAAAAAATGTAAGTTTGTGTTTTAATTGCAAAATTTTAAAGTTTGTGTCTAATTTGCAAATCTTGTCAAAGTTTGTGTATTTTATAATAATTAACCCAATATTAAAATATATTAGTTGAAGTGTCATGAGAGATTTTTTCGACCTACCGGAATTTTTGACCGAAACTTTTATTTTTGGATAAAAAAATAAGTTTTAAATAAACAAAATTTAGGGACACGTGTTAGTTGCAGGAGCAGGGGCTACAATGCATTCCCTTCACTTTCGAATTTACCATTTAGGGCTTCCATAATGCATAGGTAGCATTCACACGTGGCATGTAATGTTACCTGTGGATGAGTAACATTTGGATTGTGGAATTGGGGTAACATTTGAAAATTTTTAATTGGGTACAGATAAAGATATCGGGTAACATTTGATATTCAACAGGATGGGCACCACTTTCAACTAATTTGCGTGAAGCACACTCCGTGTGCAGACTGGTGCGTGTATTAAAATTGATGGTGGAGGTGAGTGAATGTGGAGGGGCCCGCGCAACTGTTCCCTTCCTCCTCCATTTCCAATTTTTTTTTATAATCTCTCTCTCTCCTTTTTCTTTTTTTCTTTTTCTTTTTTCTCCATTTCTACGTTGTAACGCACACACATATATTGTGTGACCATTTACATAAATTAATTAAAATATGATTAGATTACAATTAACGCACACACAATATATATATATTATTTTTGTGTGATTACATAATTACTGATTGGTTTATCAAATATAAAGGAGATATAATTTATTTTTAAAAATTATTATTATCATATAAATTGAAATATGTATATGTATATGATGAATAAATCATAAGTATTTTGTAATAAATCAAAGCATGTAAATAAAATGAATGATATAATAAAATTAGAATATATATATATATATATCTATATGCATGCACGATGTACTCGTTTTTCTCTATTTATAAATGATTAGTTAAAAAAAAATTCCACTACAATAAATTTATGTTCAAAGAAATTAAAATTTTAAATTAGTATTCAAAATAAATTTACTAAATAATTGTTGTGAAGAAAAGGGATGGATGAGAAGCCGTAGCTTGCAAATTATTTATTATTCAAAGGTTCTCAATAAAAGAGACACACTATGTAAGTTATTATTATAAATTTAAATTAAATTTATTAAAAAATGTTATCAGATTAAATTAAAATATATATCATGAAAATTATAAATAAAATTATAATATGAATTAAAAAAATATAAATAAATAAAGTAATATAATAGTGGGACCCTCAAAAAGTAACAATTGTACCTAGATGCATTGTGGATGTTTGGGTATCAATTAAATGAATATTGTAACTTTTGATATGGCGGTGATGTGACATTAATTTGTACCTAAAAATTGGGTACGGCACTGGAGATGCCCTTATGGTGGTTGTCGGCACAAACTTTAAGATACCCAACGTGGAGGTTGGAAAACACCGTGGCATTTCCCAATTCATCAAATAACTCGTTGATAATGTTGTAATGGGGAACTAATATATATATATATATATATATATATATATATATATATATATATATATATATAGGGGTGGGTTCAAATAGGAACCAATCCCTCCTGAAGGAACCTAGGAACCAATCAAATTCAAGGATTTTGATGACATGACGGATAAAAAAGCGGTGACATAGTTGTAAATATCTAAAATTCGAATTATAAGTGGTAATTCCAGATTTTTTTAATAAAGTGATGACATCATCTTTTAAAAAATTCCTAAAAACTTTAAATAATCATAACTTATTCATTTTTTATCCAATTTACACAAAAAATATATCAAATTAAAGATTTTTTTCATGCTCTTTCATTTAAGATCCATAATGCATATGTTTATTTGAGCAAAAATTGATGAAAAATACAAAAAACTATTTTTCACGTATATTCAACTCGTAACTGTCAAATATTTGCTAATATGATATCACAATATTGCTCATATCTTGTGTTTATGTTGCTAACATGAAATTTTTTATGCACGACTTTGAATTTTAAGTTGCTTTCATGAGAAAATAGTTAAAGTATGAACTATATATAGTTAAGTTCATAAACAATTATAACTTTATCAATGCTTAATATTATTTTGAAAACTTGTAATATTTGAGAATTTAAGTCATGCTAGCATATCACTATTCACATATTAGCAATGTGTTACTAACATATTAGCAAATTAATAGTCACATATTAGCCGTGTGTATATTCTCTAACATATTAGCAATATGTTGTATGTATGAATGATATTACACATGTTACACATTATTATTTTAAATGTGGTCCAATGTTATATGTGTTGTGTTTAATACGTGTCAATTTAATATTATGATCTCGTCAAGTTAGCAATATGAGTCTATCTCATGATAGCAACAAAATTTGTTGATGTTAGCAATATACATCTTTCGTGTTAGCATATTAATACAACGCCAGAAAAGACAACGGTTTTAAAGTGTTGTCTATTTAATTCCGGGAATTGGCCCCAAAATCCGAAAAAACATAACAGAATTTCGAAATTACGAAAATAACCCCGCTTTCATTAAGTTCTCAAATATTACAAGTTTACCACCTTACTTTGACTAAAACTTTGACTAAATTATGGTCATTAGATCTAATCAAATCTAAGATTAGGATTAGTTTCTAGATTCTTTCAGCGAGAATTGGTTCCATTTGATCCTTCCTCTATATATATATATATATATATATATATATATATGGGGGTTGGTTGATTCGATATTGTTTTGTTTTTTCCTTGTTGATTCGGTTGACTCGATAAGTTTTTCTGGTATCGAAAATCGAACCGAAGGGATTTCGGTTGATTCGATATTGTTTTGTTTTTTCTTTGTTTTTATTTTATTTTTTATTTTAAATCCAAATAGTTCAGTTCGATTCCAGAATTTTTTTAAAGTTTTTGAGTTTTCAATTTTCAGTCGATTTGGTATAAATTCTACCGAACCAACCTTATAAACGTATCAGTTTTTTTTCGTAACACCCCAAGAATTTTGAAACTAAAATTATTATAAGTTTAAATATGAAAATAATTTTGAAAATAGGACCGAATTAAATTTGTGCTATGGAATCTTAGTATTTTGAGGGTCGTCCAATTTAAAAATTAATCACATAGTATGAAAGCAGACATTATAGGGATCGGTTTGATTCTAAAAATGCCCTAAGTAGACTCTGTTTGAACTTTTACCATTTATACTAAAAATGCGCTATGCCGACTCTGTTTGAGCTTTTACTATTTTATAGCATAGTTGGGAAAGTTCATAGAATATTGTAAATCAGTTATAAAATGATTAGAGCAATAGTACTCTTATTTAGGAGTTTCGAAGAATGTCAAAGTGCTTGTAGATTTAGCTCTCGTATATTAGTGTGTAATAGCCAGCACAATGTTGGACACTAAGGCATGTACCCAAAGGCTAAATTCTAAGGTAAGGTGCATGTAGTGCATCACTCTATTGTCCAGCCGACACGTGTTCCCAAGCTCACTATTTTTTGTTATTTATACCTTTTTTTTACTGTCTAATAACAAAAGTTATGGCCCAAAATTTCGGACAGCCGAAAAATTTATTGTGATAAACTACTATATTGTGATACTTCAATTATCTATTGGGACATTTGACTACCTATTATGACAGTTGGATATTGGAATTTTTTTATGGATCGGCCAATAAAATTTGAAAATAGCAAAAAAATAATTAGATATAGTCCTTACTATAGAATTTACCCAGAGTTGGCTGGGCTATTTTCGTGAAAGGTATCCAAAGACGGTAAGATTGAGAAACCATTAAACGAAAGATTCTTCTTCATTGTGTAATAATAAATGTTACTTAGTGAATTTCTTGGAGGAAGAGAGGACGTATATTGGCTTTGGACTTCTATAAATCTCTGTCATTTACTGCTTTACTTGTTTATTTACTCGCTTCCGCATCAGTTAAGAATTGCAAAACTAGGAGAGCACTCTAGCATGCTCTAGCTTTAGTTGAGAGTTGAGACTGATAAAACCAGCTGCTAATTAAGTATCCAACGCAACTAAGAGTTAATATGCTCATTAATTTGACAATTATTTTATTCGGTGTTTATTTAACACCCCCTTTTAAAAACCTAATACTTTATATGGGACCAATAAGTGGTACAAAAGTGGTTGGTTCAAATTAGCCAACTACTTATTTTCTCATATTTATCCTTACCTAGCTACAGATCTCTTTGCTATGGGAAATCCTGCTAACTTACCTCTTTTTTAAGTAAAAAGAATTGAAAGCCCATCTATGCTTGCTACACGAAGAATATGTATGCAAAGTCATTGAGGAAGGTCCTATTACTACAAGAAAATACTAGATTAGCTATAATATTTAGAGAAATACTATGCTAATTAGATCTATTGTGCCATTTAGGACATTACTCATGAATAGCATATTATTTCCCCAATATTCACTATGGAATGGAGATGGATTTTATCGAAGCTCATTGGCAACGAACGTAATGATTGCTTAACAACCGAATAATGCGTGATTTTTTTTTTTCGTATTTATGAAGGAATAGAGAAGGAAATCCATCGCTCGGCTAGGATTTAATTAACGACGAATGTATTCTATCATTAAGATTTATTATTTTATTATATTTAATATAATGACAAATGTAGTCCGTCATTGATACATTACATTATAAGAAACACGTGAGTTAATGACAGACTTAGCTACGGATCATATTCCGTTGCTAAAATATCGATAAATTAACAACAAATTAAGATTGACACGTTAAACGACATATTTTACCATCTATAACGTAACTTAGCAACTGAAAAATCCATCATTAAACATTGAATTTTACTTTTTTTTATTTTATGTTTTTATATGAAGGAAGAAATAATGATGAAATTTTCCGTCGCTAAGTTAGGGATAGAAAAATATGTTGTTAAACATCTTTTTTTAATTTTTTTTTTTATTTTAGCGACGGATTATTCAATCGCTAAATTTAATTCTAATTTTTTATATTTTCCAATTACTACTTAATGATGGATTTCAAATAAATTTATTGATATTTTTAAGTTTTTAATTTATTTTATTTTATAATATTATAATATTTTATAATATTATAATATTTTATAATATTTTTTTAAAATATAATTATATTAAATCATTTATCTAGTAATTTTTTTATAATTTTTACCATTTTTTTTATTTTTGTAAATATTATTAATTATAGATATAAAATATTAAAGAAAACTAATAAAATTAATCTAATATTAAATAATGGTTAATGAAAAATAAATAATAGACTTAAATACATTTTTAGTAATTTTATACGTTTTATATCTAAGTTACTTCCTTTCAGAATCATTGCAACATGTAATATTTATTTAAATTATATAATAATTTAATAGAAAATTGACGTTGAAGGATGAATTTATCTCAAAAACAATAATTTACGTTTAAAATAAAGAATATTAACGTTGTGTACTATATATAATATTACCATTCTAAATTTGAAATTTGTAATAAAAAGAATGCATTAATTAAATTAAAAAAAATACTCAAGAATTTAAATTTAAAGATCATCACATTTTCTTACAAATTATTTAACTAAGTGAAGTTTAATTAGATATGAGGATAATCATAGAATTATATTGATTTAATTATTTTAGATATTGATAGAAAATAATATTTATATTCATTTTATTATTATTATTATAATAATAATAACAATAATAATAATAATAACAATAATAATAATAACAATGATAATAATTATTATTATTAGAAAAGAAGAAACTACCAAAAAAGACATGTATTATTATAATGCCAATTCTCATGTGCATTAGGTGAACATTAGGTGGTCAACGCTCGTTGACCCGATCAATGCATTGATCAAAATAATTGTTAAAACAACTTATACTTTTTAGAAATACAAGTGATACTTTCTGAATTTTGAGTAATATTAATTATTGTTACAGATTTTGACATTTTCTTTTGTTTTCTTTAATGGCCGATACTTTTTAAGGATACAAATAATAATTTTGGGTTTTTAAGTGATACTTTTTAGTATTATGATTTATACGGATTTTGATAATTTTTTTGGTTGACGCGTTGACCATCTTATGAACCTAGTGCACATAAGACCTGCTCTTATTATAAATATATAATATGTTGTGCATTTTACATATAAGGACTTTGGCCCAACAATTTAATGATTGGTTAACCCTCTCGGAGCTCCGTTGCTCGAATATTAGCATGAGAGAATTTCGCTCCCTAGCTATTAAATAGAGAAGGGCGTATATTTTTATTTTTTTTAGCAATGGAATTTTTGCTAATTTTTTTAATTTTTTAAGTTTATTATTTTTTTTAATTTTTTGACGACTGAATTTGACGATAATTTAGCAACGAACAATTTCATTGCTAATTTTTTTTCATCATTAATTTTGTCGTTAAAATGAATAACGACGAGATTTTTAACCACGGACTCGATCCCTTGTTAAATCATTTTAACGACGGATTTTTATTATTCTGTCATCAAAACATGATTTTTTATAGTGATATTTATCATATTTAATTTTTAATAAAATATAATGACGGATCGTTAACTTTAGCTTATCACATATTGTTTTTTACTTATAGGTGATGTCTAAAACTCCAAACGTAATAACCAAACATATCCACTGTTGATAATAATGGTGTAAGAGATATGAGAAAATTTCGATTTTGGTCCCACAGGACATGGGGTATTCCGTTTTTGGTTCCGACGGTTTCACTTTTGGTCCTTTTTCAAAAAAATTACCCAAAACTAGTCCCATAGGTTTATCAGTATCGATTTTAGTCCCACAAATTAGACGGTTGATTTAACGATGGACAGAAATATCACGCACGACTCACATGCGTGTCATTTTAGAGGAAAAATTAGACCTAATTAGACCTAAATCCCTAATTCAACAAAAAATAGACATTTTAACAGCCCGTAAAAAAATCCCCAAAATCGTTCCGCAGCAAATTCGCAAGAAATTTCAAATTTCCACAGCAATATTGGGATGTGATGATACGAAGGAAGGTTTTTTTGGAAATGCCACACCCAAACTACCGTAAGTTTCGAATCATTTCTCAAATATTTTGTCCAATTTATCCAGTAAGTTTCATTCGATTTCTGAAAGTTTAATTGTTGCTCAAATTGTTTTTGTTAGTTCAGTCTCGATTTTGGTACACTCTGAAGCTAAAGCATGGAGGAATGACAATTTCTGATGTGGGTAAGCTTGAGTATTTAGAAGGCACAATGAGTGTATTTGATTTTATAGACAGTCGTAAGTGGTGCTTGAAGTATTTAGAATAATTATGTGAACAATTAGGGTATATGGGTAGTAAGAGATTTTACGGGCTTGTTGAAAATGGCATGTTGAAGCTGATTGATTGTGAGGCTGACACTTGGATGTTGATAAAGGAGGCTGAGAAGAGCAGAGAGTTCACCATATATCTGGAGGGTGAAAGAATTTGTACAACTTATGTTGCGGAAATGGTTGAAGAAGAGGTGGAGTATTTGGATGATGAACAGGAGGTTGATGTTGAGCAGGAAGTTGAGCTTCAGAATAGGCTTAAAAGGAGAAATAGGTTAACCTATCTGCAGAGTGTTGAAAATCATGTTTCAGATGCAGAGGGTCCTATTTCAGATGCAGAGGGTCTAGATGATGATGCTGGGAAGGGAAAATCCCTGATGGAAGAGGGTGTAGGTGCTAGGAAGGGAAAGGCATTGAGTAATGTAGATGGTTTAGTTGTTGGGAAGGGAAAGGGACCAAAAAACGGAATACCCCATGTCCTGTGGGACCAAAATCGAAATTTTCTCTAAGAGATATACACTAATAAAATTAAATTAATTCATTTTAATTTTAGGATTTACTATTTTAAAAAAAAAATTATTGAACACAGTGCATGGGCTTATGCGTAGCGTAGCGCGAGTGTACGACACGAGAAGCCGAATAAAAAAACTTAATTCAAAAAATTAAATATATATTTATAAAAAAAACAAAAAAGAAGATGAAGTTAAGAATTGAAAAAAAAATGAAAAAAAAAACGAAATGAAGGGAAAGGAAGGGAAGGAGAGACTAAAAAAAAAATACAAAAGAAAATGAAAAAAGAGGGACCGACCATAGTCCTGGTCAAATAAGATCCGTCTAATGTAATGAGATCTGTTAGATCGTCTCACAAGAGACCCACTTCAGATTCTCGAGTCCCAACTTGTGTGAGCTAATCATGTACGAAACGTCAAAGTTATTACTTTTTCATTCTTTTTTTTCCTTCACTTTTAATTTATTTTGGTTTAGTATAATTTTACAATATTATTTAAGGTTTATTCCACCCAATTAAGATTTTTAATTATTTTTAATATTTAATTTTCATTTTATAGTTAATATAATTGATTTTTAGGATTGATTATTCTAAACTTAGGGTATATAATTTATAAAAATTTCAATTATTTGGAATAAATATTAATTATGATTAGTTATAATATAATAAACTTTATTTTTATAAAAAATATTATTAACAATTGATGAAGCCACGACTAGTTCTGAGGAGTCAAATCAGGATTTGCAAATGCGAGGGCCGATCACAAGGTTGAGAGCTAAGCAACTACAAGATTATTTCCAAGCCGTGGTTCGAAAGAAGCTTGAAGTTGAAGAAGGTGTTCAAATCAGCCCCATTGTTATATTGTTAACAATTGAAAATCAAGCCTTTAAATATTGAAGCATGCATGGCCGAGAGTTGAAGAAATTCGAACCTTTAATTTAATTATGGGTTTTGAATTATATCATATAGTTATTTTATTTATTTAAGTGTTATTTTCGTTTTTTTATAAGGGATTTTCTAGAAGGTTTCATTAGTTAGGTAATTAGAGTTTTAATTATGGAAACTTCTTTCCTAATTAGAATTCTAGTTATGGTAGATTTCTACTTAGTTTTTTCGCCCATAGTAATATATATAGGACTACTTTGTGACATATTTTCTTTAGACCAAGTTTGATATTGAATACACAATTCACTTTGTCTCAATCCTTGCAAACTGCAAGTTTATTTTCGAAAATAATATTCTTGGAGTTTGGCATCTCAAAAGTCTTATTAAGAACATCGTTCTAGTTCATTGAAGATCTAGAGTGGTCTCGCCAATTCAAGAAGTTTGCTTTAAGGTGTGCGTTTCGCTCATCAAAGAATCGGGGTTCACATCGAGTAAGTTCTCACATCATCAAAACCATTCCACATATCCTATCTACTCCATCCATTCTTCACACATGTCCGTAACACTTATTTCCAAACCTCACATGAATTCCACAAGTGTTCCAAGTCCTTAGAATGGTTTCCAAGTCAGTTCAAATTTTCAGATTCAATACGTGTCCGGTTTGAGCTAAATAACACGTATAGTCCAAAACATTCAAATCAGCCTGTTCCTTCACCAAATTCAACCGTAATACCATCTATATCAGAAATACTTTGGATTGAATCCTTCCACTGTTGTCGTGTTCGTTCCTAAGTCTTCCGCGCGTATAATCGATTCTGGGTAAATCGCATCAACAATATATAATTTTAATGTTGATACACATAAGTTCGGACTATATGATCTCTACCATGAGACCACCCCCTTTACGTGTTGATCACATAATTTATTTATTCAGTTTTAATTAATTATTTTGTATATCCCACTCAAACCGAACAACTTGTCAACATGTTCCACTATTGTGTCCCACTATGAAATTTAATATTTGAAAAATATTTATTACAGAAATAAATTTTATTATAGTATTACAAATCATAAACAAGATTTATTGCTAGAACTTAAATTTTTTAAAAATTATATACCCTACTTTTGGAATAATCAACTATATTAATCAATTATATTAACTAAAAAATAAGAAATAAATATTAAAAAAAAATATAAACCCTAATTGGGTGGAATGAACCGTAAATAATAATTATAAAATTAAAGTAAGTCATAACAAATTAAAATTGATGAAGATAGAGAAAAGTGGGATAGAGGGTTTCGTTTGTGTTTAGGAAATCAAGTTGGAATATAAAATTCTTCTAAAAAAGAAAAAAACCGCCAGAATATAAAATCTGAACCAAATTAATGAAATAAAAATGAAATCATATATAACATCCTAGATATACAAATACAAGAAAAACTTGTTCCGTCACGATGATCATTAATCATTATTGAAGTATTTGAACTTTAAAGCAAGCCTATATGTCAATATTTTCACTCATGCATAGGAAACTTCAGAGCTTCCCCTCTTCTTTGAGAAAATTCCTCCAATGAAGGGGATGAGCGGCTTCTTTTTCTTCTTCTTAAGCGAAGGATGTCTCTGGAGCACTGCCTGAGACGACGGCAGCTGTGGCGGTGGCATAACGACTTGAGCAACCAACGGTGGATTTGCAAATGTCACACATTTCTTCCTCTGAAATTCGACTCGTTGATCATGATTAGTCGTCTCCTTCTTCACATGCTCCCTTGTTTCTATGGAATCCTCGACATACTTGAGATCTTCGGTCTCTAAATTTAGGGCTCGTCTGTTGGAGGCACGCATTTTTAGTTGCTCGAGCTCACTTTTGGTGTGCTCGAGCTCTTGTTGTAGAGATGAGAGACATCGGGCCATGTGGTCGCTCTCGTCTCGCGCCTTTTGGAGGCTTTGCTTTGTCTCTTGAAGCTCAGATGCCATTGCTCCGTCGCCATATTGGCTTGCTCCGTCCTGCAACTGTTTGGCTAGTAGTAATTCTAAGGTACAAATGGGGTGTAAGTAAATTAATGCCGGAAAAATAGGTCGTTTACTTTGGGTGATCATATATTAGATAAATTGGATTCACAATATATAATATTGAATATTTGTAGGATTAAATGATGTAATGATCTTAAATTTTTTTAATTCATCAAAGTATATGGAGAATTATGTTATATTACTTTTATTTATTCTTCAAGCTATTTAATTTATCGCCCAAAATAATATCCCTGAAAAATTATCAAGTCCTTAATTTTGGTACGATGTAATTAATAAATACATTTATGTCATGTGCAAGTGATTCTGACTTGGAACTCAAGGAGGGATCTTACCTTTTTGTTATAAATTTGATATGAAAAGCAGCAGACCACGCCAATAAACTACTTTATTCTCGTTTAAGATGAATATGTAACATATTAGCCGTTGAAAACCTCAAACTAATTAAGATTTATACATACAGAATTGTTAATTGTTATATATAGTCATGAATTTTTGGTAAATTAATTAAGAATTAGTATGTTAGTTTCTATTTGATAAATTCGGTTCTTGAGCTTCGGTATTAAACTATTAATCATATATATCGGTATGCATTTGGATTATTACGTACGAATCAGAGTACAATGTAGAACAATAGTAATATCTAAAACGATAAAATTATTTTGTGGATTAATCTTTAAAATTATGGACTTGGAATATTTTACCCCCTTCCATTTCATTTATTAATAATTTCAATTCCTATGTGCATCATATTAATTTATAAAAAAAGAGAAGATAAAAAAATTGTATTATAAATTTATAATCAAGATTTTCATTTTGTTTCCAAATGGGTTTTCATTAAATGTGAGTACGTACTTACGTAAATCCATTTTATTTATTTCAATACGTCACAAATTTCATTCACATTTTCATACTAAAAATTATGATACATATCTTTATTGTTGCTTAATTAATGCAAACGGCCAAAACAAAAATAAGACATGATCTCACAACATTTTTCAATTGTAATGCAAGGTATATTAACATATGCATTTGATCAAAATCAAAATTTGGTAAAACTAATAAAGGCGGCTCACCTCTTTAAGCTTGTTAGCATAAAGCTCGCTAGCAAGAACTCTCTCCCCGAACAACATCACCGCCTCTCTAACCGACCGGAAGGGGGCGCTCGTGTCGATCTCCGCCTTATTCGCCGTCCCCATTGTCAGACCTCCGCCTTCCATACTCGACTCAATCCTACCAGCTATTACTACAACTATATGATTATAGGAAAAATTAACCAAAAAAAAAGTGAAAGAAGAAAAAATAATATTCAGGTAGTGTTTATGGATGCGTTTCTAAAAGTGAGTGTGTGTGATTTTGTTGGTGCATGCAATGAGTGGGGGCAAAATTTGTTAAGTAGGAGGAGGTTCGTTTCTTCGCGTCCACTTCACTGGAAATGTGCAGGTTGCTGCTGCTAAGCATTTTGATTGAGTATCAAGTTATATGGGGTTCGTTTCCACTTTTTTGTTTCTTTAATTGGATATCATGGCCTCATGTCTGATCATCCATCTCTATCCAATAAGTTAACGAACAGATTTTGTGCATGGGCCCACCATTTCTCGAATACTATATGCATATATACATGCAAAAGTTTAAATGAGAGCTAAATCTCTCGATGGCAATTAGGAACAATCACATTCCACTTCTTAACACAGAAGGCTATGACATGGTTGTAAATATTAGAAATTTCAGAAAAAAAAGATACTTTTAGATTTTTTTTTTAATTTAAAAAAATTTAAACAATCACAACTTGTTTATTTTTAATTCAATTTATGCAAATAATATAAGGATTAAAGCTTTTTCCACACATTTTCATTTAAGAGATCGGCATATTACATATGTTTATTCAAACAAAAATTACTAAAAAATACAAAAATAATTTTTCAGACATATACAAGTTGCAAGCAGATACCCTGCATAACGTAAGTGTGAGACACAAACGTTGCTAATACCTTGTATTAATGTTGCTAATATGAAATATGTCAATTATATGTTAATATAAAATCTTATTATTATAAACATATATTCATGCCATTACAACAAAAAATAATTTTACTATGAGTGAACACGAATGAAATCTATTTTTTTCTTCATTTTTTTTTCTTTGATTTCAATTTATTATATTTTAGTTTAATTTAACAATTGTTATTTAGGGTTCATCCTTTTCAATTCAAGTTTATTATATTTTTTTTAGCATTTAATTTATGTTTTTAGTAATTAATTTAATATTCTTGTGCTTTTGTTAATTTTATTCTTGATATTTGTTATAATATTTTAATATTTAATATTTTCAGTTTTTGGTTATTAATTTTTTATTCTTGTGATTTAGTTTGATTCATCCTACACAACTATGTTTTATTATAACTGTTTTCAGCATTTAATTTTTAGTTTTTAGTTAGTAACTTACTATTATGAGCATTTTTCATTATATTATTGATTTTTTTTCATGGTATTATGAGTGTTCGTTCATAGTAGCACATATAAAATTACTCGTAATAACAGTTGCGTTATTCGTTACTACTAGCACGATTATAAACATGATTACGTTCACAGTAGCATGCATAAAATTACTTACAATAGTAGATATGTTCTTGGTTCCTAGTCGCATGATTATATATATAAGGTCATAGTATACATACATGTTTACAGTAACATACATACATGCTCATAATAACATGATTTATATTAAGAATTGGTCAGATGTTTTATATTAGCAACATAAATAGCACAACTTCATAACAGAGATTTACCTACCTAAGAGTAAGGAACACGCAAGGTCGAGCACAAAATCACATAGTGGACGAGAGTTCTAATTTCACCGCACCTAGTATCAAAATAATCTTACATAAATAAAATGGCCAAGTCCAATTTAATCAAATTTGAAAAATTTGAATCTGAGCCAAAAATTCTAAATTCTGAAAAGTTTCTAGACATATTTTGAGGTTGAAATAAGTTATGGTCTAATTAAATAATTTATGAAAATTTAAGGTCTTTGTTGAAAATAACTTATTTTGCAAGTAGACATTCTCCTTCTTCATCTTTAACGAAAAAAAAAACACGTCTGAAATAAATTAATTCATTCAAGCTTTTATTTTTCAATCTCTTCTTTTGAATGTAATTTAGATAGAGAATATGGAGAATTAATTCATATGGGTGAATGAAAAATTATAATAGCACAGTTCTATTAATTTTAAATTTAAATTATGAAATTAAATATAATATATTATAAGTATCAAATTATTTATCTAATACATTATATTGTTATGAGATTATATTTTTTAATTTTTTTTCTTATTTTTATGGTTGAAATAAATATAATACATTATATTGAATAATTAATTATATAATATAATATATTACAATTTTACCCTTAAATGAACTGGATATTATGGATATAATAGACAAATCATATTTTGTAAGAAATTAATTAAATATAATCTATTATATTACAAAAAAATGTAATAAAAAAAGATTAATTTAGGAAAGCTTTGACAATGTCTCTGGGGTTGCCGAACATTAATCTTATATTTATATACCTTATTAAAGAATTAAGTTTGTTATTATTGTGGGATAATATAATATAATAAAGTTCAATTATAACAAAACTATTGAAATAAATATAATAAAGAAATACTTTTGTTATTATTTTGGGATAATTTTATGTAATAGAGTTCAATTATACCAAAGCTATTGAAGTAAAATATAATATATTATATTTACAAATAATTATTTTTAAATTATTAGATATATTATACTTTTTTACCCTTAAATTAAGTGTAAATCATGGATATAATAGGCAAATCATATTTTGTAAGAAAAATCGACTGTTTTTATATCGGTAAAGATACGTGGCCGTTCTCAATACTTGATCCTTACACATTTTTTCCCCATCTACATTCACATTACAAGTAAAATGAAGCAGAGAAATTTGCCATTTCCAGCATACCCCTAATGCATCAAGGTAGCTTTTGCAGACATAGTAAAACACACTCTGCACCAACAAGCCCATAAGACTCACAATGACAACCAAGTCAACGAGAAATCCTCCCACAACCATAGAGCTCTCCTCATAATTGAGATTTGAGATCTCCCAATAACTAGCATCCCCGTAATACATAACCCCAAATACAATTTGGCTAGTTTTAAACATGAACTTAACAATATTAAATATAGAAAGTGAAGCTCTTGCGTACAAGAGTCCTTATATGCACCAAATATCAGACGGTGCGTGGCGCTCACGGGTCCGTCTTTTTTCTTCTTTTTTCTGACCTTTTTTTCGATTTTCTTTGTTTTTTTTTTATTTTTCCTAACAAAATTTATACTATAAAATAAAATTAATGAACCCTAAAATTAAATCGAATTGATATAATTTGTTTGAAATAAATATAAATTTATATCATAAAATGAAATTAATAAATCCTAAAAAAGTACAAAATAAAACCCTAAAAAACCCCAAAAAAACCTAAAAAACACAAAATAAAACCCTACCCCCCCCCCCCAAATCCTAAAAAACCCTAAAAACACCACCCACAAAAAAAAAAATAAACCCCTAAAAACACCCCCAAAAACCCATAAAATAAGTGGCAGATCATTTACTATTTAATGATACATGTGATACTTTTTGAATTTTGAGTGATAATTTTTAATGTTACTGTTGATAGTTGATACTGATTTTACCGGATTTTTTTTTTGCGGGTTGACCCGCGTTGACCCGAATCAAAACGGGTTGACCCGCCCATTTAAAATAAGTCTCATATTGTGCATGCAAGTATTTGCCATATAGAAAACACAACCCACAAATCCAATTTCATGAGCTAGAGGCTCAAACATAACCATAACATTATTAAAAATTGGAAACTGGCTGGATGCATCCAATTCTAAACATTCCCAAAGATATGAATTCATACAAATGCTTCGGCATGCGGCCAACGATGAATCTGGAAGAGGCTTTTGTCATCTTCCGGTTATGTTGAGACTTGTTGTATGCATTAAAAATGATATAGGGCTTATCATTGCCTTTGTCATATGCAAACACAACCTGAGCGAAAGATAGAACAAACTCTTTTTCTGCAATCCCATCAACCAAGCACATCGAAGAAGACCCGTACGTGAATGACCTGCCCATGATACTTGCGCTCAACAACAGAGTCTGGGAAAGAAGACAGTGGTGGATCAAGATTAAAACCAACACAGCTGTCTCGTTTTGTAACCAACCCACCAACCGAGTACAATTTATTCCCCAAACTTATAAACTGCCCCCACGGAGCATAAGAATTTTTGTATATTTGCCATTCATTTCGGTCAGAATCAAAAACAAATTTACCACATTCAGTCGTTGAAATCATAAACAGAGCATCATTGAGGAATCCAAATCCACGAGTTCAATAAGTCTCCCCGTTGGGCAGTTGAGGGAGTAGCCGACACCGTTTAGTGTCGAGGTCGAAGAGCACGAAACCACCACCATCATCATCATCAATAACGTGAGAAAATATGAGGATTTTGCCCTTCGGGGAAGATTTGAACAAGAAAATAGAAGAGAATGTATTAAGAAGAGAATATCTTGTTTAGCTCACAAATTGAATGACAAAAACTAACTAAGAGACAAGAGGGCAAGAATCCAAATATAGGAGCACCATTAGGGCAATACAAAAAGTCAAGACTACCCTTCATATCTAAATAATATTACATATAATTCTAACATCCGTCCTCAAACTCAAGATACATTGCGACGAGCATCAAGAGTTTGCCAACCAAGGCACGAAAACGCGGAAGCGGAAGAGACTTGGTGAAAAGGTCGGCGACCTGCGACGAAGAGAAAATGAAAGGTTAGGTAAGAGTTACTTGCTGTAAATGGTGACGAGTGAAATGACAATCTATTTCGATGTGCTTGGTGTGCTCATGGAAAACAGAGTTGTGGGCAATCTGGATGGCACTTTTATTATCACAGTACATCGGAGTCGGATCAGGGATAGTACACCCATGTCAGCAAGTTCCAACGCAACCAAACAATCTCAGTGGTAGTAGAAGCCATGACACGATACTCAGCTTCTGTGGAAGAGCACGAAACAACCATTTATTTCTTACTTTTCCAAGAAATGAGGGAGTCACCAAGAAAAACACATAGACCAGTAGTGGACTTGCGATCAACGGGATCACTAGCCCAATCCACATCAGAGAACGCCCGAAGTTCAAGAGATGATGTAGAAGAATACAAAAGACTATGAAACATTATACCTCGAAGGTAGCGGAGGATACGGAGAACAACAGACTAGTGAACGGTCATGGATGACGAGACAAACTGACTGACGATGTGAACAACATAGGTAATGTCCGGACGAGAGATAGTGAGATAGACCAAGCTCACAACAATGGTGCGGTACATCGTGGGATCGTCCAAATGTGAGCCATCAAATGTAGAATATCGAACATTAGCCTCCATAGGAGTATTAATGGATCGGGTATCAGTGAGACGAGCACGTTCAAGAATGTCATTTATGTACTTCGATTGGGAGAGAAGATATCCCCTAGGAGACCTGCAAACCTAAATCCTTCATCTCAAAACGAGATGCCAATTCTGATTTCAAGAATGAAATCCCATCTGTGTCACTCCTAGTAATAATCATATCATCAACATACAATGAGAGAAGAATGATGCCAGAATCTGAGGTCTTAATAAAAAGAGCATGATCACAGTCACTCGAACAAAAGCTAAGAGAAATGAGAGCAATAGAGAAAGTTTCATACCAAAAGCGAGATGCTTGTTTGAGACCATATAAAGACTTCTTGAGTCGGCATACATTTCCAACCTCGTGGGGTACTCCGGGAGGAGGAGTCATATAGACTTCATCAATGAGAACTCCATGTAAGAAAGCATTCTTAACATCCATCTGAGAGAGATCCCATTGACGAACTGCAGCAACAGCAATAAGGGTACGAACTGTGGTCATCTTGGCGACGGGTACAAAGGTCTCCTCATAATCCAGACCATATTATTGGGAAAACCCTTTGGAAACCAACCTTACTTTGTACCTCTCAATAGATCCATCTGCCTTTGTTTTGATTTTATAAACCTATCGAGAACCAATAGCATGTTTACCTCGTGAAAGAGGCACCAAATCTCAAGTATCAGTTTTGTGCAGAGCTTGGAGTTCATCATTCATAGCTTGGATATATAAGCATGTTTTTATATATATTTAGCTAATTTACTAATATATACCCATATTTAATATGTTTACATTAAGTATTAATTTAATATCAAAGAATTAAATAGGGGCATATTAGGAAACTTCTTGATTAATTGTCTTTCCCAATCTTTTTCTTAATTCCCGCGAAAAACTCCAATCAGCCTATCAAAATGGGACGGAGTGAATATTTTTTTCTCATTCTTTTTCTTTGATTTCAATTTCTTATATTTTAGTTTAATTTT
Organism: Perilla frutescens; assembly: GCA_026008535.1. Lineage (NCBI taxonomy): Eukaryota > Viridiplantae > Streptophyta > Magnoliopsida > Lamiales > Lamiaceae > Perilla > Perilla frutescens. The sequence continues at coordinate 40,977,667 of BRKX01000019.1, forward strand.
ACAATTTTTATTTAGGGTTCATCCCTTTCAATTCAAGTTTATTATATTTTTTTAGCATTTAATTTTGATTTTTTAGTAATTAATTTAATATTCTTGTGCTTTTGTTAATTTTATACTTGATATTTGTTATAATATTTCAATATTTAATATTTTCAGGTTTTAGTTATTAATTTTTTATTCTTGTGATTTAGTTTGATTCATCCTACACAACTATGTTTTATTATAATGGTTTTCAGCATTTAATTTTTAGTTTTTAGTTATTAACTTACTATTATGAGCATTTTTCATTATATTATTGATATTTTTTTCATGTTCTTATAACTGTTCGTTCATAGTAGGACATATAAAATTACTCATAATAGCAGTTGCATTATTCGTTACTACTAGCATGATTATAAACATGATTACGTTCACATTAGCATGCATAAAATTACTTGCAATAGTAGATATGTTATTTGTTAATAGTTGCATGATTATATATGGTCATAGCATATATACATGTTTACAGTAACATACATATATGCTCATAATAACATGATTTATATTAAGAATTGTCCAGATGTTTTATCTTAGCAACATTAATACAAGATATTGGCAACATTGTGGTGTCATATTAGCAACAATAATCGAAGATATTAACAATATTATGGTTCATGTGTGTGTGTTTGTGTGTGTGTGTGTTATATGGATCTTAAATAAAAGAGTATGAAAAGACTTTTAATGCGGTATATTATTTGCGTAAATTAGATAACAAAAGAGAAATTTATGATTGCTTAAAATTTTAACAATTTTTGCGTAAATATAATGATGTCATATTTTTGGGTTTTCATGAAATTGTTGTTCTAAAATACATGAATACCACAATAATGTTAACTCCTTTTTTACTAATCTCCATTGAAATTTGAAATACAGGATTTTTTTAATAGAATTTCATTCATATTTCCCACATAAGGATTCACTTATTTGAACTCACTCTTTTATATATATATATATATTTCAATGGTGAAGATCAGATTTTTCTAGTCAATAATAGAGGTGATATATTTGTAGAATGAAACTATATATATCCTATCAATTGAGTACGGTAAAATTGAAACCCTAAAAGATGAAAAAATATTAAAATATTTAAACAATCATATGTTTATTCTTAAAAAAATCGAATGAAATCTCTTTTCATGCTCCTTCATATAAGATACATATATCATATGTTTATTCCAATAAAAATTAATAAAAAAAACACAAAAAATTCATTTTTCATGTATATACAATCTATAGACATTACTAATATGATATATTAATGTTGTTATTATCATGTATTCTTTATATAAAATAATTAAATAATGTATTATGAACATATATATACACATGTTACAATAAACATATATACATACTACGAATGAACAACACATTTGTTATTTCAAGTAACATTATATGTTACTACAAACATTCAAAATAGAATGAGAAAATGCACATAGTAGCATGCGAAAAATGCTCGTACGTAACAATCAATTAATTAATAATCAAAAATAGAGAATTAAATAAGAGTTTGAGAAACTAAGAATAGAGTTGGTGCAACAATGATGCTCTATAAAAATTTGCATAGTTGCTCTAATATCAATGTCAGATTTGAGAGAAATGATTTTAGAGACACAAAGAAAATATGACTTTTTAGAAAATATGTGCTTAGGAGCAAGATCAGATGACCGTAAAGGTTTGGCTAAAACAAGTGATATTGCTTTGATGGTTGAAAGGAGAATTTATGTGCCCTACAATAAAGAAATAAAGAATGAGATATTGGGTGAGGCTCATGATACTCCTTATATAGCTCATCCCGGAATTACAAATATGTATCGGGATTTGAAGAGAAAATTCTAGTGGAGAAATATGAAAAGAGAAATAGCTTCATTTGTAGAATGATGTCTGTCATGCCAGCAAGTAAAAGAATTACACCAAACACCGTCAGGACTTGTATAACCGCTGGAGATCCTTGAATGAAAGTCAGACAACATAAAAATGAACTCTGTTGTTGGTCTACCAAAAATAGCAGGTGGAAACACCGCTATTTGGATTATTGTTGATTGACTAACCAAATCGGCATATTTTCTACCAATATATAGCATCATGATCCCCAAAAATCTTGGAAATAGCCGCCATAGGAGTTTGAATTAAAAAGGGAAAGAAAGGGGTTAACTTGATTAACGAAACCTAAAAAAAAAACACTCAGAATAAACAAACATGTTTTATAATAAAATATATTTATCCAGAATACCAAGATCGGAGTTCTTAGCGTTCAACAAAAGAATATCATAAGTGCAAAAGCTCAATTCCTAACAGAATACTAACAAAAATAGACAGCATGAAAACACGTAAATAACAAAAGTTCATTTCTCAACATTAGATATTGTCTTTCGAACTGATTCCCACAAGAAATTTTCACCATCCACAAGCTGATACAGAGCACAAGCCACCATTTCTTTATCGCTATATTGTACAAACCCAAAAATCTTTTCCTAAGCTCAAACCCAACATTCAGCTGTGAGTGGATCACTTTTTCCATTGAAAGTGAGGGGGCTATGGCATCTAAACCCCATTTCAGTCAGGTTCCTGAACTTATGGGTTATTCGGCACTTCAGACACGGCCAAGTTCACATTTCTCGGTCTTTCTCTTAGTATTCTGAAGCTAGTCAAATTTTCAATCGATCGACACTTGTGTACAAACTCATAAAGGAAACGAAATGTAAATATGAAAAACCTTCCAAAGATAAAATACAACCCACACATAATTATGAAAGATGCCCTAAAATAGAATTTTATACAAAATGGTGGAATATAACACATACATAATCTATACATCCTTCATAAGTATTATACATCGTCTAGTCCAATAAGTCAAAACAAGGATAGCTACGTAATGCCTAATGTTGGAACTGTCTTATAAGAATGATAATGATTTCGACCAATAAATGTTACCGAGCTGACGATATAATAAAATGTCAACTTCAGTATACACTAGACTACTCAAAATACTATGATTGCAATCTATCTATAGAAATGACTGAATATACTAGTGCTTGAAACGCCTCTCTACATCATGACCATGTCGAAAGTGGAACATCAAACTTTCAGATCCATCAATCACATCTATCGACTCATCTCCTCAATCTTTCTCTCGGTCCTTCTCTTCTACAATCGGCTCCAACTAGATCCTAGATGGGCATGCCTCATCATCATGTGATCCTACCATTGTAAGTGGCGACTCTGGTGCAAGTGAAGTTGAATGATCCATCTCAGTCATTCTCTCAGCACTTAAAACCGATGTGAATAGCACTATAAGCATAACCATATCCTCATCAATCACATGCATCACTCCTGGAACCTTGCCTCATCTTTCAGCCCAAACATATAGCACATACGTTAAAAATATCAAGAAATAGACTCTCTCTACAAAAGTATGCAGATCTCTCTCTGAGAAATGAGCAACGACTCTCGTAGCCCATGATTTGCAAACCTGAAGTAGTTAAAATAGATATCTCACCATGGCCTCTACCTTCGTAATGCTTCTAGTACTCGAGACAGCCATCCACAAAGTCACAAAATGTCTAGTGAACATTGACACTTTCTTCCCTTATCTACAAATGCACACATGAAACTTCTTAATATGCTCATCCATTGTAACATGAGTACGAAGCCTCTTCGGAGGTCTCTCCTGCCATCTCGCCATCTAATTAGCATGATTTCATTCTCAAAACCAGTATGTTGGTATTATGTTGAATGCGTACTAGTTTAGGGAATGAAATATGCACATGAGCATACATTATTTTGTTTTAAACTATGCTGATTTGATTGCATGCATGTGAGAAACTTGCTTACCTATGCTTTGGGCATACTTATGAATGATTAGTATATGTTGATTGCATATGGTGATAGTTGAACTATGTTTGATGTTTTATGCTCTGGATGATTACTTCGACTTGGAACTTGAGAATGTAAGATGAACTTAGATTGAACTTGTAAGAACTTGTGGAAATGTTTGAACATAGACTGATTAAGAAATCGTATTAATTAGATAGCAGGATAGCAAGAGAGACCTTGTAAGATGTGTCGTACTCTTATAACGATGGATGAGCAGATTAAGAAGTTCCATGCGTGCATTTGTAGACCAGGGGAGGACGTGCTAGTGTTCACTGAACGTTTTGTGACTTTGTAGATGGTTGTTTCGGGTACTGGAGACATTACAGAGGTGGAGGCCATGGTGAAATATCTAGTTGGACTACCTCATGTTTGGAGATCATTGGCTGCGAGAGCCGCTACTGATTTATCAAAGAGAGATCCGCCTACTATTGTAGAGAGAGTTTATTTCTTGAGATTCTTCACGTATATGCTAGGAATTTGGGCTTATAGATGAGATGAGGTTCCAGGAGTGATGCCTATGATTGATGAGGATATAGTTATGCTCAGAGTGCCATTCAGATTAGTTTTACCTGCTGAGAGGACGATCAAGATGGATCATTCAGCTCCACTTGCACCAAAGCCGCCACTTATGATGGTAGGATCACATGATGATCAAGCAGGTCCATCTAGGACCTAGTTGGAGCTGATTGTAGAAGAGAAGGACCAAGAGAAAGATCCGGAGGAGGAGCTGATGGATGTGATTGATGGATCTTGGAGTTTGATATGATGCTCCATTTTCAACATGATCATGATGTAGAGGGGTGCCCCGAGAACTAGTTTATTAAGTCATCTCCATAGATAGATGTACAATCATAGTATTTTGAGTAGTCCTATATATACTGATGTTGACATTTTGTTATATCGTCAACTCAGGAGCTTTTGTTGGTTGAGAATATTGTCATTCTTATAATACCGTTGCGACATGAGGTATTAGATAGCTAGCCTCCTTTTGACTTATTGAACTATATGAATTTATAAATTATGTATGTGTGGTATTTTACTAATTTGTATAAAAGTTTTGTTTCAAGGGATCTTTTAGAATTATATATATGTTATCTTTTATCTTGGGAAGGTTTTGCATATTTACATTTAGTTTTCTTTATGAGTTTTGTACGCAAGTGCTGATCGATTGAAAATTTGACTAGCTGTAGAATGCCAATACGAAGATCGAGAAATATGAACTTGGTGATGTCTGAAGTGCCGAATAACTCGCAAGTTTAGGGGCCATGGATTGAAATGGAGTTTAGACAGCACAACCCTCAACTTTCAATGGAAAAGGTGATCCACTCACAACTAAACGTTGGGTTCGAGCTCTGGAAAAGATTTTTGGGTTTTTACAATGCAGTGATAAAGAAATGGTGACTTGTGCTCTGTATCAGTTTGTGGATGATGCCGATTTCTGGTGTGAGTGAGTTCAAAGGACAATATATGATGCTGAGAAGTGAACTTTTGTTATTTACGTATTTTTCCGTTGTCTCTCTTTGTTAGTATTCTGTTAGGAATTGAGCTTCTTCGCACTTATGATATTCTTTTGTTAAATGGTAAGTACCTCAATCGTAGTATAATGGATAAATATATGTTATTATAAAACATGTTTGGTTGTTCTGAGTCTTCTGTTGAGGTTTCGTTAATCAAGTTACCCCTTTTATTTAAGAGGGACAAAATGTAATATCCCAAACTTTTCAGCATTACAAGAATAACCTATGCTAACCTTAAGAGTAAGTTAGGGAAGAAAACAGATCCTTGTAGGTCTTTTTTTCAGGTGAAGTGTGTCTGTTGAGTGGGTTAGAGACACTCCGGGACCTTCACATAATTTTTATTCAGATCCCTAAATGCCTTATTAGTAGGTTAGGTGATATTGGGATAATTTGTAGTTGATTTTGAAATCTTTTTCGATAATTATGCATCTCATGAAAATCCATTTTAATTTATTTTGGTTCAGCATCTTTTGAAAAATTAACCTTCATCCCAGTTTTACGAAACTTCAAAAATGAGTTCTAACGAATCCCCATGTCATTAAAACCTAAGAAGTTGTTTGTTATTATCGTTTCACATGTTAAAGAATGTTTTCTTGGATATAATCATATATGATTATATAAAAATATATTATTTTAATTCAAACTTATCCAAATACACATTATTATGTTTATAGAATACATACATACAAAAAGGTAATATATACACACACACACACATAATAATAATAATAATAATAATAATAATTAGTATTAATAATAAAGAATTAAAGAGAGACAAGAGTGAAGGGAGCAACATGGCAATCATGCACAAATATCTATTCATATGTTTACACGTGTGATGATGATTGGATGACTAGTGCTACAAGGTAAAGATTGAGTGGGAAATTCTTACTCAGATGTTGGGATACTACCCAACATCTGAGTAATGGATATTAAATAATTATTAAAATGGATTACATATTGGGATAGTACCCCAATATATGGGTAAGAACTTCCCTGTAGTTAAGAATATCCTGGATTGAGTATGTGTATGTATATATGTATACACACAAATAAATTACATTTATATATAACCTAATTAAAAGGCATATACGAAATTCTGAAGGTAATTAGAGGTATTTATAAACCCCTTTAATTAATAGTTAATTGTGTATTCGAATTATTTTGTTTGTGACGTAAAATAGTACCCTATAAATATTTATTCATCGTGTGTATCAATAATTTATATTGATATTTCATAATTAAAATTCAGATTGTACTCCGACGGAATAATTAGCTCTAATAACAAATTAATTGATTTATATTCTATAATTTTTATGTGTTGCTAATCGTAGTTATTTATTATGTAGGCAAGAGTAAATAAATTAGCAGTACATCATAAGTTTAAACTAACTTTCAAAAGTTGTTGATTTGAAAATTTAACACCCTTCTCAATAAATGATTAATTACTAGTGTCATTCATTATATAGAATATAGGGTGTTCATAATATGAGTTTAATGTATAATATTTATGCTGCATAATTTTCTTTAGTAGTTCTTCTAATAACAGGTAGTCAAATAATTGGTTAATAAATGATAAAGCAAACAAATTAAATGATTGGTATTCAATCTTGAAATGCAATATTTATCAGTTAGACGATATAGTGTCCCACGTATAATTAGATCTATAACACATATAAGCTTTCAACCACTGATTTAATCATGCTCAGGTCCTGTTATCTTTTATTAAAGTTTCTACTAAACTTTTGTATTTTATTTAGCAGTCCCATATTTTAAACTTAGGTTGACTCTTTAGAATATATTATTCATGGCAATAAAGAATTAAGCAAAAATGTAAAAATATCGAAAACAGTTGGTGGTCAGTCACTTATTCTGTACATTTATTTTACTGATTTATGATTATATAAATTTGTGTGCGCAAATAAACATAATATAATTCAAACAATCATGTACACTTACCTTTATTCATTTTTTAAAATTAAAAAGAAGATATTTACACTCAAATGTATATAACAAATCGACATCTTTTAACTATAAAAATCATACAAATATCATTGTTTACGTCCACTAAACCATTTTAATTAATAAAATAATATTTACACAATGCCTCTTCAAATAGGGAAAAGATCCTCCTTGTAGTAAAGTTAAAACAATATTATCTAATCCTTGATTTAATAGTGCTAATATATTAAAACCTAGATATATTTAAAATATACGAACTCATATATAACCTACATGCAAAATACTAATATAAATCCATTAGAAATTTATAACCTACATGCAAAATACTAATATAAATCCATTAGAAATTTACTTAATATAGTGAAGTGATAATTAGATTAGTAATTCATGTATATCATATTAATTATTAAATGATACAAATAATTAATCAGCACGAAGAACCACTAATTCCGAAACTGAATCAAAATTTCTTTATATTACATTAATAACTTTAAATCCAACTTATAAAATATTAGCTTAGATATATTTACGAAATTGAAGATATATATCCACTAACCTTGGATTAGCTGTAAAGTTTTCTCAATTGGTGAGGATTTACGGCTTTTGTGTAGTATATTATTTTTCTCTTGGTTGATTAAGGGTAGATGTCAAATGCCCAACCCTCTCGTTTTAAAAAGCCATATCTAAAAAGTTCCAAATTCATTAATCATTGAAAATTGAAATACACATGTATGCCTAAACTCCTATCCACCTAGCTCAATATTTCTAAAGCACGTATATATCACTTTTGAAATACATGTAATGAAAGCTGTGATGAATCACAATATAAAAAGCTACGTGTAGCACAACTATAATTTGTAATACATACATACATATATATATATATATATAAGTTAAACATAAATTATAATAATATATATTTGGATAAGAATGAATGAAAATAATATATATATTTAGATAAACTTTAATTAAAAGAATATATATTTGGATAATTACTTTTTAGGCCCAGATATGATTATATCTTAAAAATAACTTTTGACACCATGATTAATAATAATAATAATAATAATAATAAAATACCTTCTAAGTTTAAAACGACACTAGTTTCCAATCAGGGTGATCACAAGAAAATTTTCTATAAAATAGATGGAAGGAGGTTAATATTTTAAAAGACCTTTAACCAAAATAAATTAATATAGATTCCCACGGGACTGCATAATTTTCTGAAAATCGTTGCAATTAAAATTCACAGTATCCCAACTTCTCACAATCTACCATAAAGGCTATTATGAAGGCTTCTAAAGTTCTGAATAAAACACCATAAGGTTTCAGAGTATCTCTAAGCCACTCAACAGACACACTTCAATTTAAAAATGATCTACAAGAATTCATTTTTTTTTCCTAACTTACCCTCAAAATTAGCTGTTAATAAGTGATTCTTTTAATATTGAAAGGTTTGGAATATTACAAACAAATTCGTAAAAATTTTTATATCCATTGTTGTGTTGGTAAGAAAATATTAAATGAAATGAAAATTGATAATATGATGAAAGGGCCCATTCATCGATTTTGCAACATTTCCTCACATCTATACATATCTCATACATATATATATATATATATACATATATATATATATATATCTATGTACTTAAAAATATAAAAAGAAAAAGAACAAAAATAAAGTGAAACAGTCGTTGATCGATTTCGCAACATTTCCTTAGACTCACACTTAAATCTTAAATGTGCGTGGTTATAATGCAAACTAATCTTAGTATAGAATTAAGAACTCATCTTACACCATATAATCAATAAAAATCAAAAGGCCTAAATTTGCTTAAAAGGGGTGGTGGCAATTATGTAATATTTGATAAGTTTTCTAGACGAGGGCATTAACGTAATTCGGTCATGTTTATAAACTGGCGCTAGGTAATTGATAACAGTATCTTCATGCTAACGAAGCATTACTATCATGCTAATTAACGAAACATTGTTATAATGCTAATAAAAAATTCTCATATTGTTAACGAAAAATTAAATTCTAAAAAGTAATTATAAATCCTAATTTGATAAAATAAACCATAATTCAGATGTAATAAACTTCAATGATCTAAAAAATAGAATTACATTCTAAAAAATAATTATAAAGCTTAATTGGATGAATAAATCATAATAGCAAAATAAATATACAGTGTTAGGATTATGATATTATTTTATCAGTGTTGCGGATAAACTATATTAGCATATGACAATTCATTGCTAGCATAAGGTATAACCCATAAATGGATGAAGATAACCCTAATTAATATATTCTAATTTGATGAAATAAACAATATATAATAATCAATTAGTAACTTAAATATAAAAATTAAATAAAAAATAATTATAAGCACTAATTGAAATGTAATAAATCATATTAACAATATAAGTACATGTACTACATTAACATCATAATAATCCTTCGTTGTCATAATGAATATAGTATGTTAACATATAACAAATATTTCGTTAGCATACGTTATATAATGTTGGCGAACCGTTATTAAATGCTAGAGAAGACATTTTCGGGCTGAACACAAGTAAAAAATATATATTTTGTATTTTTCATCTATATTATTTGCACGAATATATCCATGATTGATCTTGAATGAAAGAATATGAAACGGGCTTTAATTTGATATATTATTTACGTTGATCCGATTAGAAATAAGTGAGATATAATCGTTTAAAAATTTTAAGATTTTTTTTAAAAGTGATGACATCAGCTTTTTTATAAGGATTGGACAACTATACCCCCTCCTCCTTCTTTTTTGTCTTGACTTTGACATTAAATCTTAGTGATCATTAGATCATCTAGTTGGATGATGTAAGATGGATTCCTAATTCCTACACGAATGTGTATTTTTAATCCACTCCCTATATATATATATATATATATATATATATATATATATATAGGGAGAGGATCAAATGAAAACCCTCCCCCTAGGTAGGAACTAGGAACCAATCCTAGCCCTTGTTTAAGTAAATCTGGACGGCCCAGATTAAAACATATTTAAGTGATGGGGCGGTGGCATTGTTGTAATTTTAGGCAACTTTCTGGACGGAGGGGTAATATAGTAATTCAGTAATTAAACTTTCCATCTTCAGATTTTTTTCCCGTATTTAATTATCATTCCCTTCTCTTCTCCTCTCTCTCTCTCTCTCTCTCTCTCTCTCTCTCTCTCTCTCTCATTTAGTTCGTCTTCTACTTCTTCATCGTTCCTAATCTGCGTTTGGATCGTGTTTTTGATTTCTCAACATCCTTTTATTTCTGTAATTATCTATTTGTCGTGAAGCTTCTATATCTGTGATTCGATGGAGACTCTAGGTATGGTTTTAATTTTGCATTGTTTGATTTAGTTTTGAAATTTTAATGTTGATTAATTTCGCAATTCGTTGTATCTGCATTGATTTTACAGTTCGTTCTATTGGAGTTCATTACGGTTTTGTATTTATGTTTTTATGTTTGACTAATTTGATCTATTTCGTTCAGTTTTGTGATGTATCAGTTGTTTTTTAATTGTTAGGAATCCTAGGGTTTAGTACGAGAATATACAGACTATGCATTAATTTGATCTATTTTTTTTTATTTTAGCATGTTAATGTATTCGTTTTAGCCTGTCGTCACATATGTTTTAGCATGTTAATGTATTCATTTTAGCCCGTCGTCACATATGTTTTAGCATCGTAACATGCTGGTTTAATGTTATTTCTACTGCATTCTGTGAAACATGTCATACAAACCATGCTTTGCTTTTTTTTATTTTTTTCTTTTGTGTGTGTGTGTTTTTGTGACTCGGCTACACAATGTTACAGACACCATGTAAACATTAGAATACTTTGGTGCTAAAATGTATGTTGCATGATGCTAGAATGGTACATAGCTAATGCTAAAAATCAATTTATGTGTCTGAACATCTCTTGATGTGATTGTATTATTATATTTTACCTTGTTCAGTTTATAATTGTTTGATTTTAATGTGTCAGCTTCTTCTGTTTCAAGTGACCGTAGTAAGATTAGTCACATGGTGATATGGAGGGTTCTACTTCACATAACAAGATAATGATGTTTGAGCAATTCTACGGTTTACGTGCCCCTTCTGAAGTTGTTGTTCATCCACCTATTCCAGTTAAAATAAAAGGTAGCGACAGTCGTTTGGTAGCTAAGAAGGAGGTAAGGAAGAGAAAGGAGAACAAACCACTCAGAATGTACAACAATTGCTACAAGTTGTCAGATCATGATGCTAGGAATTGTCCAGCTTGATGTTATTATAGCGATTGGACATAGTTTAATATCATGTTTGTGAATTATTTTCAACACATTCATTTTTAAGAATATATATGATTTTTAATAAAAGTGTTTTTGACATTTCCTTTGCGGTAATTATATTACTATTAAGTTTTATTAATCATAATACCGTTTAAAATATAATGCTAAAATAACGGAAGCATGAGGTTATATACGTTGTCAGATTCTCATTACATATTTTGTTTATCAGAACATGCTAAAATGAGAAATGAATGAGGCTAAAATGAGCGAAGTAGAAGGCTAAATTTGGTGTGACATTTTCCACTAGGGTTCACCATTCCCAATTAGGGTTTATTACGTTCCAATTAGTAATTATCAGATTCCCATTAGGGTTCACTGTCCTCAAATAGGGTGTATTGCGTTTCATTCCAATGAAATCACCGTTCAATATTTGTTTATCAGAACATGCTAAAATGAGAAATGAATAAGGCTAAAATGAGCGAAGTAAGAGGCTAAATTTGATGTGACATTTTCCACTATGGTTCACCGTTCCTAATTAGGGTTTATTACGTTTCAATTATGACTCATCTGATCCCAATTAGTAATTATCAGATTCCCATTAGGGTTCACTGTCCCCAAATGGGGTGTATTGCGTTTCATTCCAATGAAATCACCGTTCCATATTTTATTTATCAGAACATGCTAAAATGAGAAATGAATGAGGCTAAAATGAGCGAAGTGGGAGGCTAAATTTGATGTGACATTTTCCACTAGGGTTCACCGTTCCCAATTAAGGTTTATTACGTTCCAATTAGGGCTCATCTGATCCCAATTAGTAATTATGAGATTCTCATTAGGGTTCACTGTCCCCAAATTGGGCGTATTGTGTTTCATTCCAACGAAATCACCGTTCCATATTTTGTTTATCAACACATGCTAAAATGATAAATGAATGAGGCTAAAATGAGCGAAGTAGGAGGCTAAATTTGTATGTTACTGTCTGCACTTAGAATTGCAGCACATATTTTGCTCTCATAAACTTTATCTCGTTTCGGGAAATATTTACGCATTTTCTTTCTTAGTTGTCAGTCATCTCCTTCGTTGCTTCACTTTCTCATTCTTTTTTCCTTTTTATCATCAACTCGTATTTTTCATTTTGTAGTATCTATATAGGTGTAGGTGTTTATATAAAACTGTTAGAAATATATTCATAATATCACCCGCTAAAATGTATTACACAATATGCTAAAATGTTATATAGTTCATGCTAAAATGTTGTATACAACATGCTAATATAAATCTGGGGTTGCTTTATGCGGAAATTATGCCTAAAAATGTTTTTTTATATTTTTCACCTATTTTTTTTCAAATAAACATATGCAATATGGATCTTAAATGAAAGAGTATGAAAAGAGCTTTAATTTGATATAAGATTTGCGTAAATCCGATTAAAAACGAATAAATTATGATCATTTAAAGTTTTTAAGAATTTTTTCAAAACATGATGATGTCACTTTTTTTTTCTTCCAATTTTACCCTTAATGAACGCGTGAATTTAAAGTTTTGATTTTAATTACAAAATTGCCACCACCCCCCTCCACTTTATTTGTTTAATCTGGACCATCCATATTTTCGAATGGATGGATGGGATTGGTTCCCAGTTCCCACCTAGGAACTGGTTCTCACCAGATCCCATCCCTATATATATATATATATATATATATATATATAAACCAAATAATAATAATAATATAGTGGGGGGCAACGTACAGCTGCGACGTGGGATCGACCGCCACACTCGGGCCTCTCGTGAATGAGTCACACGCCCTGTTGTCCCTCTTTGATGGGAGAGTGGATCTCATGTCCTGCTCCAGCCACTCTCGGCGGTACTCGCAATTTAAGATAGTAAAACTACTATTTCTCTCACATTACGTCCTCTCCTACACATCACTATATCTTTTGGAACCCCTCCCCCCCTTCCTCCAAAAGATGTTTTGAGATTAGAGTCTCAATACTTTTAATCCCAAAACATACATTTTTGTCCCAATTTTGATTTTTCTAAATTTTTTGATTTCAAATCTTATGTTTTAACATTTTTGTCTCAAAACTAACCAAACACTTCTGAAAACATTTTGACACAATTACTTATTTAATTGAAATATTTGAAAGTACATTAATCAATATATTACATTTCTAACTACTAACTTGCCGGCAATATAACTCTTTCAAGATCAACTCCATAAATCTAGAAGAACAAGAAAAAGAATCACATCTATAAAAACATTAACATATCGAATATGTTTTTATTACGGTGAAGAAATGACTTGTCTTTCTCGCCTTATTCAAGAAGAGCACGTGACTATACTACATGTATAAGATTCTTTGAAAAGTATAAAATTCTCAGCGGTAGGTACAACTAATTAAGAAAAAACTAAAAAATTGATGGTACAGTAAGGAATGCAATAGATGATTTCATCCGACTAAGTTTTTTCTTCATTTTTAGTTTTTTTCGATTTCAATTTCTTGTGATTTCGCATAATTTTACACTTGTTATTTAGCGTTCATCTTACCCAATTAGGGCATGTTATAATTTTTTATTATTTATTTCATTTTTCAGTTATTAATATTAAAAAAATAACCACTCTTATTAAAATATCCTTCAATTTTTTTTTAAAATATTTTAATTGGTTTGTTTTGAAAAAAAAAATAAACAAAATTAATTGATTATATGAAAAATTAAATACTGAACAATTATAATATCAAATCCTAATTTTGTATAATGAACCCTATACTGTAAACTTAAACTAAAACACAAAAATTAAAATCAAACAAAACATGAAGCAAAATATATATATATATATATATATATATATTGGCAATTAGAAAATGCAACACGTAAATGTAATAGACGATTTCATCCGACTAAAAATGTTGGGATACAGGATCCTTCTCTTTCTCGATTTAGTAGGAAAACTAGCATTACTCCCGCACAATGTACGGAAATTTGTTTATGAACTTTATGTTTAAAGCTTAAAGTCATAGTTGGTATGATTAATTTGTTCTAATATTAATATTATGAAATACGTAATAATTATATTTTGAAATGATATATTTATTTAATAAACTAAAGAATGCTCCAAAATTATCAATTGTTAATTTGTTATATATTAATTTAACAATTTTTTAAAATGAACTAATTATGTTGAGAAAACACATGTATTATAAAAATAAATTACAGCTTTAAAAAAACACGTAATTACAAAATATGAACTAAAATAAATTTATATATTATATCATGTCTATTTCCATACTAATGATATGTTGATAATGTAATTTTTATATGCCTAAAGTAGATCAAAATATAATAGTTTAAACATGATTTTTTTAATAGTTATATATATATATATTGGATATTATATTTTAATAATAATAACTAATTTTTCTATCATAACAAATATTAATATCTTGTGAATGTCATGCCATACCAAAACATAAACACGTACAATTATGATGCATGCATGTGTTTCGACAGACGCTACATATAATTACTAATGGTTGTTCTTAACTATATTTCATTAAATTCTAAATATACAAAGAATACAAAAATGAAAATACTATCAAATTAAATACAACTCATCATCACATAAGGATGATTTTTGGGGTCTGGTTAATTATTTGAAGAACAAACCCAATCTTTTTTTTCTTTTGAGAAGGACCAACACAATAATGAAGGAGAAAAAAATGTGAATATTAACAATTGATGGTAGACATGTTAGGTTTGTATACTGGAAAGCATATTTTTGTACATATTTTATTATAGTTTTGACGATATAGATTGAATATTAATTGCAGTCACTAGTGCATTTATTTATTGTTATATTTATCTGTCTGTTCCATATAACTGGAAGAAATTCACGTTTTTCAATGTATAAAAGGAGTCAAATGATTCAATCAAGACAAATGAATATCTATTCATAGGCCAATCAAAACTTAAAACGGAATCCAATAGTTAATAAATAGGATCTTGACTCTTTGATAGTTGTGTATTTTACACAACTTTCGGACATGTTATAATAGCTTTTATCTTAAGAAGTTGTGTAATTTACTAGCTTTTGTGTCTGAATTCTTATCATTTGGTGTTTTTAATGTGCTTGCGAGTTTTGCAGCTAAAGTGACGAAATTTTTGAATATTTGGTGCAAAATGATCAAATTGGAGTTGAAGAGAGCTGAGGAATGATTTAATTAGGCTTTGGACTTAATTAATGACTTAATTAAAGCTCAATGGAGTGGATTAAGTAGTTAAAGCCCGTCAAAATCCGAAACCCAAGTTGAAAATGCATTGGATCGACCCGGAAAGGCTCGGTCGACCCTATCATGAAGAAATTACAAAGGGCCAGGTCGACCCAGCTACGTCACTCGACCTGTACTGTACACTCCACGGATGGATGAGTTTTTACTTATAATTATTGTTCCAAACATAATTAGAGGAAGAGAGACGCATACCACTCAATACATACGTAATTTCCAGAGGCACCACGAGTCACAAAAATGGGAGAACACTCAAATTCACCATTGATTCACTTCCATACACTGCAAGAAAACAGAGGAGGCGATCAGCACCATCTTTACTTGGAAGAAATTATCAAAGTTGTTGAAGAGGCAGAGTTCGACGGTGTGGAGCGAGAATCTATCATAGAAGACAATTGAATGCTACACGGGATCACCGGTGTTATTTATTTTTATTCTATGATGACTCAAACTCTGTTTTATTTTGTTTTAATTATGTCTAGCTAAATTGTTCTAAGGATTCTAGGGTTTGTAATTATTATGGATTGAATGATATGATTTATTGAATTATCTTTTCCATTCATTATTGGGCATTTGATTACCTTGTTGGGATTTCTTATATGTATGTTGATGGCCACAACATGTGTATGCTAGCTAGTTAGTTGGAAAATTCTAGTTGTGACTGGTTAACTAATGGGATAAAATAGGTAAATCATTTTATGTGATGCAAGGAAGGACCAACCAAGTGAACTAGTGTTGTATAGGGATTTAAGTCCAAAGAACGTGATTGTGAGTAATAACGTATACGAAGAACCGACTACAGTGAAGTACATGCTTATTATTTCTATATTATGACATATGTTCTATGAATAGTCTCATAACATATTAGTGATTTTCCACCTTTAATGAAGTAACGAAGGTTAAGTAAGCAATAAATCAATCTGATATCTGTCATGATCCCTAGAATCCCCCGTTTTCATTAATTGTTAAGTGTTTATTTATTTTTGTGTGATTTTATATTTCTTGTTTATTTTGCTCTTCATATTTTCTTCTCTCACTGAATTCTTAAGTCTAGATATTGGTATTTTACCTGTGTTTTAGTCTGGTAAATTCTTCGAGCCTAAATTCTTGTGGGATATGATACTCTTGCTCACCTAAGTATGACAATAGCACCGTGCACTTGCGGTACGAGTTATTTATTAATAAATAGTGTGTCACTCTTCAAATAAACAAGACCTCTTTATATGTCACAACAATTAAGATGACTCATCATTAGGTCAGAGGCAAATAAATTATACTGTGTCCAATTCATCGGACAAGAGAAAGAAAACAACTTAAGAATGGCTATAAGTCAACTGAAAGTAAGCAAAATCAAAATGCTTAACTAGTAAAGCCTTTTCATAGGCGAAACATGAATAAACTGATATGCATGTCAAACGGTGGGGCTTCTCCATAGATTAATTATATAGTTAATCATATGAGACATGCTAAATATGAAGTCAACAAATATTCATAATCAGAGTAGCGGAATGATAGGTATAATCAAAACAACAAGACACAAAAAGTCATCAGAGTAGCAAGAAACATAGTGGGAATAATGGTCTATACAGTAGCGAAACATAATCTCAGCAACCAACCCACTTTTACAGCCACCATCGACATCTCCATCTCAACCTAAAAAATATTTGAAAAATAGGGTGTGAGCTCAATTGCACTCAATAGGATTTATAAGAAAGCTCAGAAAAACTTTAGAAATATCCAACATCAAAGCAACATATGGGAGGCAAAATGCCAAAGCCCTTCCCATATCTGCAAAACATTTTACTTCCTCTAGGCCAATCATGGCTCAAACTTGATGTCTACTGCACCGCTAGAGGTATGCCTTAGGATAAGAGAGGAGTTACCTCAAATATCCCACCGAGTATGTGAGAGGGTTACCCAGCAGTGACTCTAAGTATGCAAGGGAGGTTACCCAACAGTGACTCCCTAGTGATCAAAAAGACCACAACCTAGTGACCCAAAGGCTATCACCTGGAAACCCGAAGGTTACAACCCATAGATATGATACATCTTTAATGACTTGAAGGCCGCAACATGATAATATAATATCATTGTTCCTTGAGCTCAATATCCTGCTTAACAATCATTCAATCTCAACATTCTATCCTCAACATTCAACCCTCAACATTCATTTCTCAACATTTATTTCTCAACATTCAATTCTGTTAGCATAGATCATGACCTAGAATGAATCATCTAGGTCTAATAACTCAATCAATACTATAGCCTCAATGCCTATAATAGATAATATACTCAACCTATAAGGCATCATTCATCTAAATAACATTTCCTCATCAATAATATTTCAATACCAAAGTTAACTTATGATCATGATCATCTATGTCTCATATCAACCATGCTGTATCATATCACGCCATGCTAGCATTCATTGCACAACATGCTCAAGAGCTCAAACAACAATTAACATTATCATATCCCATAGCATAATAATTTTCTTATATAGAGACTAATTATGTAGAGCACAAAATATTTAATTGGATATTTGATTTTGCCCTATCATGCTTCTAGAGCTGGCTAGCTCAAACCATAGATGAGTATAGTATTACCCACCTAGATCACGGTCCTGGAGCAATGATCTAGATTTCCTTCCTGGGTTCCTCTAGGACTCGCTTGTCCTACAAAAGCTGATTAAGAACTGAGCAATCTATATCGAAGATCCTAGAGCCCAAAATAATTTAAGAGGAATTTCTCCCTTTCTTGACTACAACCCGACTTTAGAATGTACGACTTTAGAGACTTCTACTTGACTCAAAACATAAAGAGAATTTTAATAAATCATTAATTCAAGATTAACCGAGTTGAGAGGTTGAAAAAAGATAATACTACGTTGTCTCCAACTTTTCTCAATATTTACCCAAAAATCCAACAATGTTTAATATTCTTCCAAAATTCCGAAATCAATAGAGTATGACATGGGAAAACTATAACATATTAATTTAGGAATTTTTCGAGATCACAAACTTCCGATTAAAATTTAAATCGACGAGATAATCAATAATAAAATTCAACAGGACTCTATACATATCCAAAAATTATGAAATAAATAGAAAGACAATCCTTAGAATACAAGAATCAAAACATATGAGTTTGGGAATTTTTCAACAACTCATACTTTCAAAATAAAATTAAACACTTTAATCACTTTAGGCAGAAAATCTAAATGACGGGATATTCAAAAATAAATTTCAACAACATGTGATTCCAATGTAAATTAATATTCCAGACAACTTTCCACAACACACGTTTTCAATTCGAGATCTCAAAAGGTTCGAATCTTCAAAAAATGAAAACTAATCGGTTTTGCTGTCTACGACCCTTTTCTTGTCGTTTGGCCTATTTCTGACCCTCGAATGACAAAGACTTCAAAAAGACGAAATGAAAAGCATAATTACATACACAACATATCAAAAATTGAAGTCGAACAGACAAACAATGGACGGAGATGAGTGCATCGGAAGAGGCTAGCTGGTGTCAGCTTTCCGGTGGGTTGCAGCGGCGGCAAAGTTATGCTGCTCTGGCGCCCTTGCCCTCTGAATTGCCGGAGGCTGGCCCCACCACTGGCCGCCCGACAGCACCCTTCTCCCGCCGCCTCTCCTCCCTACCGCCACATCGCCGTTGCCCAACACCACCACCACCACCACTCAACTCTCAAATCTCTCAACTCTCTCTACTTTCTCTTTCTATAATAGATTTTGGAGTGGAGAAAATGAATAGGGAAAGCCCCTATTTATAGAAAAATTTTGGAGATATCCAATAGAAAATTTCAGGTATAAAATGTTGATAAAGTAATTTTCGGACTCAATTAAAAGTTGTTTTATTCAATGGTTAGATCCAAATGACCTCTGATACAAGAAAAAGTTCAAAATTTACTATTCACACTTTTACTTTATATCTTTTTCAATACTGGGACCTCAAATGACCTCGAATTTAAATTTTGAGAGTACCGACATACATCTCGGGTTAATACCTTTCAAACAAGACTAATATCATCTATTTTCCAATAAAAATTAAAAAATCTCAAAAGACGATTTTCACAAAAAGGACTCCTAAAGTGATGAGTTACATTCAAATCATCTTAATTATGCTCAAAATTTTCCCTAATCACTCCTAAACTTAATTATGAATTTCTTAATCATATTCTGAAAATTCGGGTACAGCTGGACTTTCTCCTACAATACGGTCAATGATACAACTGGACGTTCTCCTACAACACGGTCAAGGAGATGAGCCACCATGAAAATTTTATCTCAATCTTCAAGAAATCTGATTCATATGCTCAGTTTTTAACAATATTGGTAGCACTTGATGTTGCACTCTTTATATTTGTCGTTGCTTTTAGATATTTAATTGAAGAAGCGGGCACAAGCTTCCTTGTTATAGTCTTTGGGTTCAAGGAGTGTTCAATCTCTGATATTTATACGAACCGAGATATCATCATCATCATCATCATCATCATCATCATTATTATTATTATTTAGATTAGGTTATTTCATTATTTAATAGATGTTTAAATTTAACATACAGATAGAGTTAACAAATAGAAAAAAATTAAAAAAAATTATGCATCGCACAGGAGAAATATTGGTTATGATTCAACTAACTTCGGGACTTCAAAATTTATATTTGATGAATAAATTGAACTTTTCAAATTTATTTTGTGACTATAAAAGCGCAACTATATTTTTTAATAACTCTTGAAATAGGAAGGTGCACATGGAAAGGGGAAGAGGTGTGTATTTCCTAAAATAATTCGCCATATTTAAAAACAAAACAAAACAAAACAAAACAAGGTGGATGATGGTATATTTCTCTTCACCATATGTTTGATTTGATCGACCGACACTTTCCGAGTAGACCCAAACCATTTTCGCATTGAGCTTCGGATTTGTTCAAGTTTTGTTCATTTAATCAAGTCCATTAGGCTTTAATTGAGTCTTAAATTAAGCCCAAGAGTCTACTTAAATCATTCTTCAACTCTTCAAGTATGTATTTATTTACTTCAAATATGCAAGGAAATCATAACTATTACTACAAAACTAGCAAACACATCAAAAACTCCAAATGATAACAATATAAGCACAAAAGCTATATAAAATACACAACTTCATATAATAAACATCATCAATTCATATTCAAAAGTTATGTCAAATACACAACTGTCATATGGGCATCTCTCTTTCCATGCACCAAGTGGAGTATTTAAATAGATAAGTTTGAAACCTTAATTGGAAAGAGAAATTCGTAAATCCGTGGACAACCATAGTTGGGTTGACTGACATTAGCCACTCAACCCAGAACCCTGTTTTTGTACAAGGTCAACCCGAGTGAGATCGAGTTGGCCCATGTCTTTGTATTTTGTATTGGATTGGGTCGACTGAAATTTTCTAGGTTGACCTACTTTGATTTTTAATGGGCTTCTGATTTTCGCGGATTCTAATCACTTAATCCAGTTCAATAGGCCTTAATTAAGTAATTAATTATGCCCAAAAGTCTAATTGGATCACCATTCAACTTTCCAGGTGCATATTTGATAGTTTTGCTTCAAATATTCAATAAAATCTCTACTGTAAAACTAGCAAACACATCAAAAATTTCAAATGATAACAAATTGAACACAAAAGCTATATAAATCACACAACTCAACATTCTAAACACCATCAATTCATATCCAAAAATTGGATAAAACACATTACTGTCAAATCCCCCAAACTTAAACTGTTGCTCATCCCAAGCAATGGAAAAGAAAGGAAAACAAAAGGATATGAAGTAATGATCAAAATACTTGCCTCGGATTTCCTTCATATACATCAAACTAAACATGAAAAAATTAGATAGATAAAACTAATAGCACATCAGTCAAATTTATTGCAATTATAGAACTCTCGAAAGGTTAATATGAAAATTCACTCCACATTCGAGTGTATAAAGTGTAACTCTAAAAAAATCAGAGAACAGAACAATCCACCATAAACTTGCAAATTGTCTCTCTCTCCAGTACTAAATTGTAAAGCTTGAATTGAAAATAAAAAATGACTTTATGTTGGTTGTAATATGGGCTCTTTATCCTAGAAAATTCTTGAATTAACTACTCTTAATCATCTACCAAAAATCACCAACTTCATGACAATCTCAGTAGAACTAAATTTTGTGTAGCTCTCTTCTCCCTTTCCAAACTCAAATAAAAATCACAAACATAGTGCATGTTGAAATTTTATAGATAAAAAGAATAAAGTACTTATGAGGTCTTTTATGCACTAATTTTTTTAAATTCTTTTTTTTTCTTTTTTTATATAGAGCTTATAAGACACTATAATATTTTTTTTCCTGCATGATAAATATTTCACGGCATGACAACAACTCTTGCACCATTGCTCCACACCAAAATCTGCCAAACATCTAAACTTGAAATTCTTCAATATCTCGGCTCATAGAAAAAGTTTGAAAGGCTTAAACGGGCTGATTATGGAATCTCTAAGAGATAGGTAAAAATTTAAGATAAATCAAAGGTTAAAAAAAATGCCTAAAATTATTTTTCCAATTCAAACTTATTATGTAGTCTCGAGACAAATACAACAAAAAAACTAACAAACGCATCAAAAATGCCAAATGATAATGAATTGAGCACAAAAGCTAAATAAATCACCCAACTCAACATTCTAAACACCATCCATTCATATTCAAAAATCATGTAAAATACACAACAGTTAAAAGGTAAACATCTATTAAATAATAAAATAACATAATCTAGATAACAATAATAATTATCTAATATCTCGGCCGTATCAGATATGGCGATGAAACCCTGGTTTTCTATGGCCGAGAACATCTGGGATGTTATCATTTCCTTATGAGGACCTTGATAAGGTGTCTACTTTGGTCGTGATTCATCCGATCAATTATGGGTAGAGCAATTTTTATGGGCCATTGAAAGATAAATTTGTTGAAGATCACTTAATCTGTATGTTCGCGAATTTGTGAAAGCCTGAAGTTTCTCTCCCTCTTTCGCTCCAAATCTTCTCTAGTTGGGTGGAGATGCAACTGCTAGGTATGAATCCTCCTATTCTTGAGATTTTCATTTGTAAACATAATTTCCTTCATGAATTTGCTTTTCTAGTTGCCTTAGGATTGAGCTGATTGACTCATTTTAAGAACCCTAGAAAGAGTTTATTCAAAGCTCGCATTCCTGCAATCGAGCAGGTATTTAGATGTTTAGTTTAAAATAACCCTTAAATGTAGGCCCAATTTTCTCTATCACAATCTGGAAGATAGCATTAAAATCAAAATCAAGCTTCTTCCAGGAATAGGGTTTTCCTTCCCTTGACCTGTGCCGCCAAATTCTCTAACAATCCATCGATTTGGGAGATAAGTCAGTAAGAAGATCTTGCACTTTCATTGTCCATGTTGAAAGGCCTACGGGGATCGAATACAAGAATGATCGAAGTTATAAGGTTCTTTTCATTGTTAATAACATCGAATAGGAAGAGCACCATGGTCGAGATTATGAGTGTGTCTATGGAGAAAGTCAAGGAAATGGGGGCACACTCCAATTTTCAAAGCTTTCATTAATTCTATCTCAACTAATGGTTCAAATTGCTTGGGATTTATGTTTAAGTATGATGGTTTCCATTTCGGTGATCTATATCTAATTGGAGAGTATGGCTAATGGATGTTTGTTTTCTATCATGGGGAAGGCATTGTCTGCGAGAGTGGATAAGTTGGAGAGCTAATTGACGAACTTCATTAATCGGGAACTCCAAACTTCTTATGCACTTGCATTTACAAAACATGGAGATCCCTGGTTGCCAAAGGTTCCCTGCTCTATAAAACCAGTACCGGCTACTCTATTACGGATATATTTTGCATTTGATATGTTCAACTTGTTCATAGATGTCATGCCAGGGGAGAGATCTAGAGTTGATAAGATGGATGAAATTGATGTTGTTTCTTGGACAAAGATCCTAGGCCTGTGCATTGATATGGGAGACATTATACGAGCTAATTGGATATTAATTTCATGAGAAAATGATGGCTTCAGTTGCATTGCTTAAAACCATCAGTTTCTACTTTCTAGTGTTGAAGTTCTCTGTTGGCTTTGGTGTTGGTTTTCTTAAGGAAAATAGTTTTTAGAAGAGTGGATTAGAGTCCACCATGAGTTTCTTTATTGAGCTTGTAATGGTGATTTTGGCATTGGAATTTGCAGAAAATAAGGTCATGTCTCATGTCTAGCTTGAGGCAGACTCTACTTTGGTGATGGGGATTCTTGCTAAGAAGAACGGCTCCATTCCTTGGTGGGTAACGGCGGGTTTCATGCGCATTATGAATTTCATCCAGGACATTGAGTTTCGAGTTTCACACATTTATAGTGAAGGAAATCAGGTGGCGGATAGAATCAGTACTACTTCTCACTTTTATGTGGGATGGTGGCACGCTTCGATTCCAGAAATACAGACTTTGGTTGATCCTTATTTTTTTTTGGCATAGACTATTTTAGATCTAGTGACAATGATTCATGAGTTTGTTGTTTTGTTTTATTTTTTTATGGTGCATGGTTCTTTGTACTAATTAAGACGGGGTTGTTTTGTTCTCCAGTTGCTTTTTGTGTTTTTCTTTGGGTTCTATTAATGTACAACTCATTTGATGTATATTTCTACAGCACGTGTCATAAATAAATATTCTTTAATTAGTTCTATTAGTTAAATTTCCAAGACTTAGAAAAATTAATTAACAATGAACAATTAATTAGACTTGATTAGGGTAGAATTGACTTCTTAGTGCTGTGACACGTACTGTCGATTGTATGGTCAAATTATTTTCTTGGTCAATGTATTATTAAATCCTAATATTTCAAAATCATAACCAGACTTGAATTTCCACATTCCTATATAATTTAACGTATAAGACCAACTACAAACTCGATAGTTCTCAGCATAAATATTTCGTGAACGTACGAAATTCAAACATATCAATGGAATAAAATCATTATTTAATAATACAACATCCAAACAAAACATATCAATCTTATTCGTTGCAATTTTTCTTTATAACATGATCTATCTCTTGATTTTACACAAAAATGTACAAAATTAAACAGAGAGCACAAGTAAAATTGATACATGCATGATGCATGGGGTTCACACCCCTTGAAATTACACCTAGAGAGACAAATTAATTCAAGACTAATTCCACAAATCTAAAATAAACATATATATATAAGAAAGCGACACGCTTATATAATCTCAAGAATCTGCAGAAGAGGGCGAAGCAACGTTTGGATGAACTTTCTTGAACTTGAACAATGAAAAGAAACCACAGCCACTATCAAAGCTATGAGCTTTCTCTTCGACTGATTTGATGTTATTGGAAGCTTCCATTTTCTCCATCTTCTCCTTGCTTTGCTTCCACATGACGTAAGCTTCTGCGACGCTCGTCATGGCTAGCCTGTGCAAGAGAAAATAAGCTGCTCGATCGTATGAACTCAACGTAAAATGATGTATTTGTAGATTTTGTGTGGGCTTGGGGAGCAAGCAAATCGGTCGTGATGCATGACTGTACATAGAATCTTAGAAGCTCATAGCTTTTCTACGTAATTAGCAGTTGTTTGTTGACTATGATTCTTTTGTAACAACTAACGAGTCAACACTCTAGTAGCTAGTCTTGATTGTTGAACATGCATGCATCTCTAGCTACTAGGCGGATCCAAACCAAAATATTTGGGGGATCTCGCTGATCGACAGTTATGATTATTTATGATATAATTAATTTTAATTTTATAATAAAATTTATAAAATTAATAGTGAAACATCATGTAGTGCAAGAGAAAATTTTAACTAAATTGTTTCACTAGTAGTAAATAGATCAAATGAAATCATATGATCCCAGACTTTGTTTCGTTCTTTAATTTGTTCCCAAACCGCATGTGTTCCAAGTTTATGGTTTTAAAAAATATATATAAATCACAATTATATATCCTAATCGGGTAGAATCAACCCTAATTAAAAATAATAAAATTAAACCAAAAGACAAAAAATAAAATTGAAAAAAATGTTAAAATTCATAAATTACATAATGCGAAAAAAATGATGAAACACAATTTATGGATGATTTAATGTGAAAATGGTAGCTAATTAAACTTTTGGTCCCATGAGAATAGGGTCCAAATAATTTTAGTCCAAATTAAAGCCATATACTTTTTGTCCCAAGATTGATTTTTCGATATTTTTTTGTCCCAAATGATATGTTTTGACATTTTAGATCTCAAAACTAACCAAACACTTAACGGCCGTTAAATCTCGGCACAAAAAATGTCAAAATATTAAACTTTGGACCAAAAACATACATTAGAGTTGGGACTAAAAGTATATTGATCCTATTAATTAATTTTTGAAATATTTGAAAATATATTAATTTATATTTGTTACTTTTCTAACTGTTAACATGCTAGCGCCTAGCGTTGTTATTTTTTATGATCAACTCCGTAAAATCTATAAGTTTGAATTTAATTACTTGATTTTATAATAATAATAATAATAATAATAATAATAATAATAATCATCATCATCATCATCATCGCATGAATCTGTAAAATAATTAATGATTAGAATATGTTCACGTTAATACTACGTATAAAAGATTCTTTAATAGTGTAAAATTATTAGCGTTAGTTACAACTACTTAGTAATATTAATTCCCAATTGAACTAGCTAGGAAAGAAGATGATCAGCTATCCCAACATTTTGAGTAGGGTGAAGTCATCTATTACATTTATATGTTGCATTCTCTATCCGCGATCAATTTTTTTTAGTTTTTCTTCATTGTTTTTTTTTATTTTAATTTTTTATGTTTAATTTTACATTTATTATTTTCTGTTCATCCTACAAAATTGGGATTTTTTTATAAGTTTTTTAGTATTTATTTTTTCTAATAATCAAGAAATTTTTTATTTTTTTCAAAATATAAGAAATAAAATATTTAAGAGAAAAATTAAAGGTTATTTTAGTAAGAGTGCCTTAAATAATTTTTGAAATAATCTATTAATAAATAATTAAAAACTAAAAATTAAATATTAATAAATTATAACAAACACTAATTGGGTATAATGAACGATATTATAGCAAGTGTAAAAATTAAACTAAAACACAACAAACTGAAATTGAGAAAAAAAAAATGAAGAAAAAACCTAAAAAAAATTAATTGAATGAAATCGTCCATTATATTTCCATATTTTTCAAATATTTGAAATAATTAATTAATATGATTAAAACATTTTTAATCTCAGTTGTAACGTTTTAATTTAGACCTTAGTTTAATTTTTTGATTGAATTTATTGTCCCAAGATTTAACGATCATTAAGTGTCCGGTTAGTGTTGGGAAATAAAACATAGAACACATATCATTTGGGGAGCAAAAATAAATATTTTTAGACTGAAAGTATTAATACCCAATTTTTATAGCACCAAAAATGTATTAACTACTGAAAACAAACTATTCTTGAATTGAGAATTTGACTAAATTGAAGAAGACCCAATCACCGCATCAGGCTGCTGGGACCGAGGACAAATCCATTATTTAATTCAATAGTTTAATCCAAAGCGAACCGTATTGCCCAAGTTATTTTTATTTTTTAAATCTGGTTTCCAGGACCAAAATCATTAAAGTTCAAGGTATTGTTATTATTTTAAAAAGTAATTTTGACTAAATTATATTTTGATACTTTGTACGTTATTTTGGATTCCTTTTAAAAATTAATTTGCATTTTTAAATTTAACAAAATAGTATCAATATTTTTAAAAAAAGTTGTAAATTTAATATTGATCATTTTTTGGTCCTAAAATCTTATATAATTAATTGTATTTGAAGATAAATATTTCTCCAACCGCGTAAAAAATACTCCATTCAAGAAATCTTTAAATAAAATAAATTACATAAAAATTTCGAGCTAAAAAATTGATCAAATGCTAAATGCGCAATATTTTTAAAAAGTGGATATTATTATGTTAATTTTTCTAAAAATGAATTATTTCTTTTATAAAAATGAACTCAAAATATAAGTATAGTGTAATTTGTCCAAAATTTTATTATTATTACTTTATGCCCGGAGAAAATTAGTCGTCCAGCCAATTGTCTTCAGGGTCAGGCTACACTCATTTATATTTTTTATTGCTCAAGAATTTTCACTTGAATCGGCTCATTACAAACTCGTTCAATTCAAGCTCTTGATAAAAAAAAAGTTCCAATAAGATATATAGATCATTTAAACATTTTAATATTATTCTTAATAATCAGTTTTAAATACTCAATTGTAAGATATAATTATATATATATATATGTATGTATATAATTTAAACATGTTATTATTCATTTTTATGATAAATTTACTAAGTATTCTATTCATATTTCCCATTTTAATATATTGAACTAAATACATAATTTTTCAATATGAATCTAAATTTCTAATGTTTTTTTTTCTAATATAATTAATCATCTCATTTACTTACATTTTCCTTACCCTTACTTTTTCTTGTTTATTTATTTTAACTTTTAGGTTCCAAATTTTTTAAGAAGATATCATTTTCTGTGTAACTTACTAACTTATAACACACACACACACATATATATATATATAATTTAAACATGTTATTATTCATTTTTACGATAAATTTGCTAAGTATTCTATTCATATTTCCCATTTTAATATATTGAACTAAATACATAATTTTTCAATATGAATCTACATTTCTAATGATTTTTTTTCTAATATAATTAATCATCTCATTTACTTACATTTTCCATACCCTTACTTTTTCTTGTTTATTTATTTTAACTTTTAGGTTCCAAATTGTTTAAGAAGATATCATTTTCCGTGTAACTTACTAATTTATAACACACACACACGCACATATATATATATATATCCGTCGTAAGAATTTAATTTAAATTAAATTAATATCCGTTATTCTTAATGACGGACTGTAGACGGATAAATTTTAATGGCTAAATTAAATTATGCCATATAAATTATTAAATATCAAATTATATCATTTATTTATATTTTAGGAATTTAATTAAATTAATTCCTAAATTAAATAAAAAGATATTGATATTTAATATATGGAGATAAAGATTTAAATATCAAACTATATCATTTATTTATATTTTAGGGATTTACATGAATTAATTCCTAAATTAAATAAATAAATGTTGATATTTAAATATGTGGATAATCCCGACCAATCAGGAGTCGACACGTGTCAAATCTGTGCAGAAATCAATGATTTGATAAAGATAAGTCCAAAATATTGAGGAGCCAATCAAATCGCGCCACATCAGCCCTATTTCTCTCTCCCTACAACTATAAATAGGGGCCTCCATATCAGTTGAAAATCACACCAGAATTCATTTGAAGAGTTCAAGAATTTGAGAAGAAGTTCCACAAGTGAAGTTCTCTCAGATATTCAAGGCGTTCTTGCGGCATTCAAAGGCGTTCTTCACCAAAGCCACCCCGAAGACGGCATTTGATCCACAAGCGAGACGGTTTAAAACGTTCTGCCCCAAATTCAAACGGTATTCAACGGCGTTCTTCACCAAAATCATCTCGAAGACGGTGTTTGATCCATAAGCAAGACAGTAAAGCGTTCCACACCAAATTCAACCTAAAAAATCGGCGTTTGATCCGGAAACAAGGCATCGACCCTCCGAATTAACGTTGTCAAAAATCAAAGACCAAGTCAAAGAAGATCGAGGAAATAAATCTTCCCTGAAATCTTCGAAGACTGTTTGAAGATCGTTCATAGAGTGATTAATCAGAGGAGAAATAGAGATTGGATCCGAAAAATACAAACTTGATCCGAAATCAATTTATTTGTACACTGTTTTGTGTTTTATTAAATTAAATATAAAAATTTGTGTTACAAATTTTGGCACGCCCAGTGGGACAATCTCTACCTCTCATCTTTTCACTCTACCAAATTTGTGAACGATGTCTGCTCAAAGTAGTGCAATGAAAACAAAATTTTCAACTGCACCTACTTCAAAAACCTCAACTACTGAAAAGAGTGCGATGAAAACAAAACTTTCATCCACGGCTGTTCCAGATAGCTCTCTAAAGAGTGTCGGTGTCATTACACGGAGAATGGCTAAACAAGCAAGAGAGACTTCTCCGTCAATTAATCCTGCAGAAAAGGAATTACAGCTTGATGAGAAGAACAAGAAAAGTGATGAAGCAAAGACTGGTGCTGCACCATCGAACACTCATTTATCTGCAAGTTACCCACTTGAGGAGTCTGTCATGATGGCAGATGGATCGACTACTGATGAACAAATTGCAAATTTGACAAAAATAATGGAGCAAATGTATGCCCATATCAGAAAACAAGACGACCAAATTGCGAGGCTCTTGAAAGGGAAACAAGTCGTAAGTCAAGAGAATCATGAAGAAAATGGTGAAAATAATGGCGACGAAACACCTGAGAAGCCGGAAATAAATGATGATGCAAAATCATCTGCTAAAGAGTTGAATGTTTCAACTGATGGTTCTATTCTAATCAACCAACTCAAGGAGTTCATTGAAGGAACCATAAAAGATAGGTTCGGTGAAAGTTCTAAGTCAATGGCGGTCTATTCTAAGCCTTACACTCGAAGGATCGATAGCTTGAAGATGTCTGTAGGTTATCAACCCCCGAAGTTTCAACAGTTCGATGGAAAGGGCAATCCAAGACAACATGTAGCCCATTTTGTTGAAACGTGCAATAATGCTGGAACCTATGGAGATTATTTGGTTAAGCAGTTTGTTCGCTCTCTGAAAGGAAATGCATTCGACTGGTATACCGACTTGGAGCCTAACTCAACTGACAATTGGGAGCAGCTCCAGCATGAGTTTCTCAATCGCTTTTACAGTACCAGAAGAACAGTCAGTATGGTGGAACTCACAAGTTCTAGCCAATGGAAAGAAGAGCCTGTGATTGATTATATCAATCGGTGGAGAAATCTTTCTCTCAACTGCAAAGATCGTTTGTCTGAAGCGTCTGCCATAGAAATGTGTATTCAAGGAATGCATTGGGGCCTCCAATACATCCTGCGAGGAATTCAACCAAGAACTTTTGAAGAACTAGCTACCAGAGCTAAGTATGGCAGCAAGCGGAATTGATGGACCACCAATGCAAGAACCTTGCAAGTTCAAAGAAAGGCAAGATTTCAAGAGGAGTGCCAAGCCCTTCGACAAAGCACCAAAGAAAGAGTCTATGGCAACAAAAGCAACATCCATCAAGTTCATCAGAAAGGATACTGACAAAGATACAAAGCAGAATGATCAGCAAGAAAAGAGGATGACTCTGAAAGAGATGCAACAAAAACAATATCCATTCATGGATTCAGATGTCTCGTGGATTTTCGATGACTCACTCAAAGAAGGACTCATTGAATTGCCAGAAATGAAGCGTCCCAATGAAGCAGGGAGAACTGATGACCCGAAGTACTGCAAATATCATCGATTGGTTGGACATGCCATTCATAACTGCTTCATATTCAACGATAAGATTATGCAACTAGCTCGTCAAGGGAAAATATCACTCGAAGAAGATGATGCCACTGCAAATATTATCATCACTGAGTCTAGTAATGTTGTGAATGATGAAGAAGATGATAAGCAAGAGACTCATGTGGCTGATAATGACTGCATATCTGCAATAACATTCACCGATGAAGATTTGCAGCTTGGATCTGATCCTCACAATAGGCCTTTATTCATGAATGGCTATGCATGTGAAAAACGAGTCAATAGAATACTTATTGATGGAGGATCTGCAGTAAATATCTTGCCTTTGAGAACATTGAAAGAATTGGGAATTTCTACGGAGGATCTTTTAGGTAGCCGGTTGATGATTCAAGGATTCAACCATGAAGGACAAAGAGCTCTTGGTGCCATAAGGTTGGATTTACTAATGGATGATATGCAATCAACCGCAATGTTCCATGTGATTGATGCCAAAACTTCATATAACATGCTCCTTGGACGACCATGGCTACATGAGAATGGAGTTATCCCCTCAACATGGCATCAATGCTTCAAGTATTGTCGGGATGGAGTTGTAAAGACAGTAGTTGGTGACCACAAGCCTTTTACGGAAACTGAATCATACTTTGCTGACTCAAAGTACTATTTATCTAACACAAAGGCAACAAAGGGGGCAGAAGCTCATCAGAAAAAACTTGGAAGTGGCCAAAAGATTAAGAAAGAAGCATCTGGAACAGAATCGCTGGAAGGACTTACCATGCCTCTCACCAAAATTAATGCAAAGATGCCTATCCCACCACCACTCAAAGGATTCATTCGACCAACACAAGGCGGTGCTATTGAACATGGAGAAAGTGTTAATGGTGATGCCACTCAGCATTTCGACCCAAAAGCATTTAAACTTCTTGTTAAAGCTGGATATAGTCCGCAAGAAAGCTCTGTGACGAAGTCCCATCCAAAAGTTGTAGATCAACAGAACTATGGACTTAATACCACACAAAAATGAGAATGGCAAAGAGAGTGCTCTTTATTACCTCAGTAGAATGATGACGCCAAATGAGTTGAAGTATTCTCCAATTGAGAAGTTATGTTTGACTTTGATATTCTCCATTCAGAAACTAAAGCATTATTTCCAAGCTCACACAGTCCGTCTCATTTCTAAAGCAAATCCCTTAACGTATGTAATGTCAAGACCCGTTCTGTCAGATAGGCTTGCACGGTGGTATCTCCAACTGCAACAGTTTGAGATCATATATGTCCCCCAAAAGGCTGTGAAGGGACAAGTTTTGGCAGATTTTCTGGCTGATCATCCAATCCCCGCTGAATGGGAACTCACTGATGACCTCCCGGATGAAGACGCACTTGCAATCGAAATCTCTCCTCCTTGGCTTATGTATGTTGATGGTGCAGCTCATAAAGAAGGAGCCGGTGCTGGAGTTGTGTTTGTGACACCTGAAGGAGAAGTACTGCCATACTCTTTTACCCTAACAAAAAATTGCTCCAATAATGTAGCTGAGTATCAAGCACTTATCCTCAGATTGGAGATGGCAGTAGATACGAAAAGATTGCACATGAAGGTCTACGGAGACTCCAAATTGGTGGTCAATCAAATAAATGAGCAATATGAAGTCAAAAAGCCCGAGTTACTACCATACGTCAAGTATGCCCAACGAATGATTGGATGGCTTGGAAATGTGGAAATTGAACATGTACCAAGAAAAGAAAATAAACAAGCAGACGTATTGGCTTAGCTTGCATCCACAATAGCCATGGCCGATGGCAAAGTTCTCATACCCGTTTGTAAAAATTGGGTTATACCATCTGCCTTTGAAGATGAAGATTGCGAAGAAGATGAGAATAATGTCGTGGAAGTGTTTGAAATTGAACAAGAAGACTGGAGACAAGTGTTTGTTGATTACTTGAAGTATGAAAGGTTACCAGATGATCCACGTTGAAGAATTGATGTTCGCCGTCGTGCTGCTCCCTTCATATACTTCAAAGGCACACTGTATAGACGGTCTTTTGATGGTGTCTTTTTGAGATGTTTAAGTGATGAAGAAGCCGCAAAAGCTATGGAAGAAGCACACTCTGATCCCAATTTCGGAGTCGAGCACGAGCCTGAGCAGGATCATAATATATCGCCCCTCCCTCGCCTGAATAGTTGATCATTCGGAGAGTTTGCACTTGTAGGCTAAGAGGAAAATGAGTTTTGAAGTAATGTCCCAACCAGCTATAAACAAAGTGGATCAGGAATGCTTCCTGGACGCAAATAGGCTCTGGAGAAGATGAAAGGTCGTTTAAACCTCTATAAATACTCGCCAAAACTGGTACAGTAAGGGCTATTTCTTTTCGAAACGCCATCATGCTCGCCATTTTAAATGTCTCCGGACGAATTGAACGAGCATTACCTTCTAGAAGAACAAAGTTTCATAGCCAACAGGCAAGATAAGCAGCTAGATACATTTGGTGCATATGCTTGTCCTTCACTTCAAGTTTCTCAAATGAGACCTTTTCCGCAGCAGTCCATGGTTGATGAACTTCAATCTTGCCAGTAGGATTATGAGTTGACTTAGAACGCACCGTCTTCTTTTCTTTACGTGGAGGAGGCCTTTGATACTTTTTCTTGTTCTTTGACCAAAATTTTATCCATTCCTTGATAGAAACTGAAGAGGACTGGCCCCGAAGAATGTGATAAGCATGGAAAAGATATTTACAGCTAGCAGGAACATATAATTTGTTATTTTGATCAGCATCGGTAAGTTCCTTCATAGAAGGTATCACTTCATCATAAAATCCTCCATTCATCAGGAGTCCGGATAGCACATGCACATCCCATAAGGAGATTGACATCTCGCCTACTGAGGTTAACAAAGTGTTTGTTTTTGGACACCAAGCTTCAAAAAATGCCTTGACAATTTTAGTGTTTCGATCGTACGTAAAAAGAGAGGCAAAGACAGTATCATATATCCCAGCTTTCTGAAGATCATCGGCACATCGACGAAGGATATCTTCACTCCATTCCCAGTATCCACTGAAATAGCGGCACTCTCCGACAAATTCTACATCAGTTCCGCACTTGATATTCTCAGTAGCAAGATGATATCTCAGAGTCGGTAATATGTAGGCGTCATTTATCAAACGATGGTGAGTAGATTGCAAAGTCCACACTGTAGGTGTCTTGGACACTTCAATCTGGCGTGACCACCCCTTCTGATGAACAGGATTGGTAAGCTTAGGCCAAGCGTTTGCAAACTTGCCGGTAAGAGGTTCATGAACCCTTGGAAGTGTCCCATCCTGAGTCCGCTGATCTTCGTGTTCCAAAATCACCAAATGTCTTCTTCCGAGAAGTCACTTTTTGATCTAAATCAAAGATGGATTGTTCTCTAGAGAAGTCACTTTTTTATCTAAATCAAAGATGGATCATTCTCTTAGAGAACGCACCTCTTGATTTATAGCATCTTAATCAGAATTGAAGTTGGGTCAAAATCAAAGATGGATTGTTCTCTAGAGAAGTCACTTTTTGATGGAAATCAAAATAGATCATTCTCTTAGAGAATGCACCTCTTGATTTGTAGCATCTTGATCGGAATCACAGATGGATTGTTCTCTAGAAAAATCACCTTTTGATCGAAATCAAAGATGGATCATTCTCTTAAAGAACGCACCTCTTGATTTACAGCCTCTTGATCGGAATTAAAGTCGGGTCAAAATCACACATAGATCATTTTTTTTAGAGATATCACCTCTTGATTGAAATTAAAGATGGATCATCCTCTTAAAAAAAAAATCACCTCTTGATTTGTAGAGCAAAATTTCATATTCATCTCTTACAGAAGAAGTCGACCGTTTCTTATGTTCAGGAAAGTAAACAGCAGAATACCCAAGAGAGGAAAAAAATCAAACTAGTTGCAAAGCAAAAGCAGAATATCGATTGGGGGTTTGATTATGGCAGACGTATAGATACATGTATGCGCATGCAGTAAAGGAGAAAACTTTGAGGAATGCTAAGAATGCAATCATGAGGGACGATAGCTTAAGTTGGAGTTCTTAATGCATGCTTGTTTGATATTTCCCGGAAATTGAAATGCAAAGTAAAAAAAAAAAAAAGAATTATCTTTTGAGCATTTCATCAAGTATGTGGCAGTGACATACCCAGAGAATTTTAATTTCTGAAAGATCTTCTAAGAGGTGCGTTGATGTGTATTCCAGCAGGATGAGTTGATGTCGTCGATCCTTATAAAAAAAAATTCTCTCGATTATTTGCAAGTCGACTTTATGAAAATTTGAGAAGAATGTTAGCAGAAGAAAGAGTTCATGTCTTTACCTTTTCTGAACCAACTGCAATACTGAAGTTAGCGGAGAAGATTGGTAAGACTCTAAAGGCAATGTTCGAGCTGTGAAACTGCTGCACTTTGCGAATGCGTTGTGAAGAAAAGATCAAGTGAATAGAATATTTATAGACCTTCGTTCAGTGTTTGAGTTGATAGAGGAAACTAAATAAGCGAGAATCCTCGACGCATGAGAACTCAAAGCTATTCAGATTCATCTGGTTGGATTGCAGAATCGGCGGATGAGAAGTCCATTTAAAATATAATTCTTCCAAGTAATCGGTTTGTGTCTATGTATGGTGTGGGGCCAAAGAATTAAATAATAGCAAAAAAAATCTTGTTTGAATCTATTTGCTATTTCAGAAACTTCAAATTTCAGATTATATTAATCCCATGTTTGGCGGATTTACTTTTACATACAATTCTATTTGTAATTTATGGCATTTTATGTCTCCTAATTGGGAAATAAGTCTGCCAAACAATTCATAAAGTAAATGGACTTCACGAAATGGGCCATCGTCACAGAAGAAATTAGATAATGGAACAAAGCCCATCTCGAGGATTTTGGTTGACAAGTTCATTAAAATAACTTGGAAGCTCAATTTTCTTTATCCTTTGACGAGAAATTACAAATTCTTTATTTCTCTAATTTCCAATTCAAGAACTCATTGACACGAGTATAAAATGTCTATAAATTTAAATTCCAAAGTGAAAACTCCTTGATACGAGTTAAAACTATCTAGCAAATTAAAAAATAAATGAAGACTCCTTGATACGAGTTGAAACTATCTAGCAAATTAAAAAATGAAGGCTCCTTGATACGAGTTAAAACAATCTAATAAATCTCAAATCTTAAGACTAATTCATTTCCAAGGCAAATTGTCTATGAACAAGTCTCAAGGGGGCATTTGTAGACGGATAAATTTTAATGGCTAAATTAAATTATGCCATGTAAATTATTAAATATAAAATTATATCATTTATTTATATTTTAGGAATTTAATTAAATTAATTCCTAAATTAAATAAAAAGATATTGATATTTAATATATGGAGATAAAGATTTAAATATCAAACTATATCATTTATTTATATTTTAGGGATTTACATGAATTAATTTCTAAATTAAATAAATAAATGTTGATATTTAAATATGTGGATAATCCCGACCAATCAGGAGTCGACACCTGTCAAATCTGTGCAGAAATCAATGATTTGATAAAGATAAGTCCAAAATATTGAGGAGCCAATCAAATCGTGCCACATCAGCCCTATTTCTCTCTCCCTACAACTATAAATAGGGGCCTCCATATCAGTTGAAAATCACACCAGAATTCATTTGAAGAGTTCAAGAATTTGAGAAGAAGTTCCACAAGTGAAGTTCTCTCAAATATTCAAGGCGTTCTTGCGGCATTCAAAGGCGTTCTTCACCAAAGCCACCCCGAAGACGGCGTTTGATCCACAAGCGAGACGATTTAAAACGTTTTGCCCCAAATTCAAATGGTATTCAACGGCGTTCTTCACCAAAATCATCTCGAAGACGGTGTTTGATCCACAAGCAAGACAGTAAAGCGTTCCACACCAAATTCAACCTAAAAAATCGGCGTTTGATCCGGAAACAAGGCATCGACCCTCCGAATTAACGTTATCAAAAATCAAAGACCAAGTCAAAGAAGATCGAGGAAATAAATCTTCCCCGAAATCTTCGAAGACTGTTTGAAGATCGTTCATAGAGTGATTAATCAGAGGAGAAATAGAGATTGGATCCGAAAAATACAAACTTGATCCGAAATCAATTT
The DNA here is from genome assembly GCA_026008535.1 of Perilla frutescens. Classification (NCBI taxonomy): domain Eukaryota; kingdom Viridiplantae; phylum Streptophyta; class Magnoliopsida; order Lamiales; family Lamiaceae; genus Perilla; species Perilla frutescens. Next base: position 41,015,351 of record BRKX01000019.1, read on the forward strand.
ATTTGTACACTTTTTTGTGTTTTATGAAATTAAATACAAAAATTTGTGTTACACGGACGTAGTCCGTTGTTAAAAATAACTATTTTAAATTATAAAATCATAAAATTCGAAGGACGGAAAATGTTCATCGTCACGTTTTAATATTTTATTATTTAAATGATCAGATGTAGTAATGATGGATTGATTTCATCATTACAAATAAATATTTTAATTTATAAAATCGTAAAATTCTAACGACGGAACTGCTCCGTTATTAAATTTTAATATTTAATTATTTAAGTAATCGGAATTACTAATGAAGATTTTTTTTAGAATTACTAAATTCTGAACAAAATGTAACGATGGATCCCATCCATCGTTAATGTTAACAGCGGAAATTCAGTCATTAATTCGTCATTACACTTGGGTGCGAAGCATTCCCGCCAATTCAAAACCCTGAAACGTTTAGCAATGGACATTTCATCACTAGTCCGTCGCAAATGCCGACGGAAAACCGTCCGTAATTAATGTCCATCACTAAAATACCAATTTCTTGTAGTGTTTTATGAAGGTAGAATCGGATGAAAAGTAAAATAACAAAGAAGAATAATACCGAACTCGACTTTCAAGTATGTACAAGGGATACGCAACACTTATCCTGTAACTCCCTAAATTATATAATCTAAAATTATTCTTTCTATTTTTTTAAGCGGAAAATAATTAATAATTATAATAATAATTTGAGTAATTTTTTTTTCTTGTCTTTATGCTCATCCTAGAAATCCGAAATAGGAAAATAGTGTGTGTAGATCAAAACACCTACATTTCATAATGTCTAATAAAATCCAAGTTCACTTAAAAAAATGAAACTCATAAGTTCTAAAATATAAAATTCGCATTCCTAATATTATTTCAACCATATAATACCAAATTAAACTACTAGTTTAGGTTAGTACAAAAATACTAAACAAACATATAATATCAAGTTCAAAATAGTAGACTTAAAACAACAAGTTCAAAAGTTCGAGCTAAGTAACCAAAACTTCTAGAGCAAGTCCAACTCATTTCCTTCACGTTGCTCTAAGCTCATTGACTTGAAAATATTTTTAAATGTGGGGGTGAGTAATCTCAAAACGTACTCAGTGGTGCATTTTTTTTCTATTTATCCAACCGAAATAAATCGTAGGAATAATGAATTTAGGGTATTCTTCTTTTTCTTGAAGAATATATCTTGAACTATACAGATGACATATTCTGGTGCATACAAAAGGTTATTCTATTTGCAGGAAAAGCTAGTATGTGCGTATAAAACGTTATTCACATTCCATACACAATAATTCAAGTTGGATTAAAAATGCCTATGTCTTAATGATCGTATATCATATACTTTTATTTTAAAGATAATCATTTCACCCACCTAAGAATAAAGAGCACGTAAAATCGAGCAGATAATCACAAAGTTGATGAGAGTCCTAATTGCGCCACACCTAGTCAATTAAAATAAAAATTAATAATTATTTAAGGGAAAATTAATATTTACTCTTAACTAAATAAACGTATAAACTTGACCAAAACCTAATTGATAACATTTTTGGTTAAAATGCTATATTTAATTAATATGGAAAATTTAAGTTGAAATGTAAATAGTAACTTGTATATCTCCTGAGCGATGCTTGATATTATTTTCTTTTTATAATATTTGAAGTAAAATTCAATCGTAGTTAAATATATATTTGCAATGCACACATTTAGAAGTGTGTGAAACAAACATCTAAAATAATTAAATAAATTAAGAAACTAAACTTTATGTTCATAGATATAAACAATAATTTTTATAATTATTTAAACAAACAAATAACTTAGTATCATCTTGGATAAATAATAAGAATGCTACAAAATAATTGACACAAAATATATTAATTGAGAACATGTAGCTTGTAGTTATACACTCATAACTTTCACAAAAAAATATAATATATGTGCCCAATATAAAAAAATATCCATAAAATCCAGCAAACATAATCATGCAACGCACTAATTTTTTTTTTTTACGTGATTATATATGATTATTGACCTGTATGTTTTTATATTTTGATTAATTAGAAGTGATTAATCCAACAAAAAATCTCATTTCATCTTCTTCTTTCTTTTCTCTCTTTTCCCTCATACATCTTCTTCCTAGTTGCTCGATCTTCAACATTTTTGCGAGCTTCGTTTTGTATAATTCATAACTAAATGAACACTAAAACTATCAGAAGTTTGCCTAAGTGCTCCATCATCAGTTACATGACCTTTGAATAATGGCTTTTTTTTTTGTGGAAGGATCTGGAGTCACTACATTGCTTGATAGTTAATTCAAATATTTATAGAATCAACAATGGAGTTGAAAAGTCATTTGTATAAAATAATTTTAATTCATAATTTTGACTATAGATTGATCCAAAGAGCTGCTAAGGATCTTAAATGTGAATAAAAAATAGAAGATAATGCATCTTGAATGAAAATAAAGCCATTAATGTCTTAAATGGAAATAAAGATTATGCTAAAATGAGGGAAAAAACTAAAAAAAAAAACTTCAATGGAAATAAATTATGAAAAGCTAGATATAAAATGTGAATAAAAGTTAAGAAAATAAAACATCATAAATGCAAATAAAAATTAGAATATAAAATGTTTTAAATAAAATTAGCACTAGACAGCCATTAATATCTTAAATGGAAAGAAATTAGGAATCTTAAATGGAAAGAAATTAGGAAAAGGCAGAAAAAAAAGGAAAAGGAAAAAAAAAAGGAAAAAGCGGAAAAAATGGTTGTCTGCTGCTGTGAAATGGTTCGAACATAGAACTTCAAATCATAAGATCTTATTTAAGACTATTTGTGGCAAGCGCGTGGAGCCCACGCACGGGTTCACGCGCGGTGCGTGGGTGTCACGCGCCTGTCCTTTTTTTATGATTTTTTGTTTCTTTTTTTCGATTTTTTTATCTAATTTTTTGTTTGTTCCTTTTGTTTTATTCCACAAAATTTTATACTCTAAATTATATTAGTGAACCCTAAAATTAAAATAAATTGATATAATTTATTTGAAATGAATATGAATTTATATCCTAAAATGGAATTAATAAACTCTAAAAAAAAAGACAAAATAAATCCCTAAAAAACCCCCCAACAAACCCTAAAAAAAATAAACCTCTAAAACCCTAGTAAAACCCCTAAAAAATATAAAATAAATCCCAAAAAAACCCCTCAAAAAATCCTAAAAGATACAAAATAAACTCTAAAATACATAATATAAACATCTAAACCCATCCCCCTAAAAAAACCCTAAAAAACACAAGATAAACCCCTAAAAAAATCTTGAACTTTAAAAATCATGAACCCCCAAAAAACTCTGAATTTCTAAACTTTAAACATTAATTGGAATGGAAAAAATCATAATTTGAACTAAATAAACTAGTATAAGATAATTATCAGACACGCACATTACTTTTTTATGATGCAGATGATACTTTTCAAATTTTGAGTGATACTTTTTAGTGTTGCAGTTGATACTGATTTTGCCGGATTTTTTTTATTTTTTGCGAGTTGACCCATTGTTGGTCCCGAGCGAGTCAAAGTCAGTTTAGAAAGGGGTGTATAAACTGACTCAAAAATTTTGAGCTTTTGTGCGGAATAGTTAGGGCCCTCGCTTTTCAAAACTTATCCATGCACTAGACAATTGAGATAGAATGCTTAGCTTAAGAGCGCAGCTTGTGTGGAGTTGTGTGCAGCTGTGTATATGCAAAAGATTTGACAGTAAGAACAGCACACAAGTGATTTATAGAGGTTCGAAGCTTCAACTTCTACATCCTCTCTTCCTTCCTTAGAAGGGCAATTCACTATGCAAATGTAAAGTTTCTTTATTACAGTTACACAGTGAAGATAAACGGTTGAACCTGAAAATGACACCCTTCACTCGAGCGCGACTTCCTTTTCAACTGGTGCTGTCCCGGAAAAATGGACCTGTCGGTACGCCCTTCCTCAGCCGGTGATGGTCGACAGCTCACACTTACCGCTCCCAACTGCTCGTTGGGACTTTAGGTGCTATTGCTCGTCTTTATAAGATTTTAAATCTCTCTCGATCTTCAAGAAGTCAGTCTTGAAACTGTTATCAACTTTGAATGCTCCTTAAGCTGAGCTGAGTAGTTGATCGTTGAGTATCTTGAACTGAGAAGCTTGGCTCTGGTTGGATTCTTCAACAGCTAGTTGGTTGGTTGGTTCTTTGAAGAACTTCTTCTCAGTTGAGACTTGTCGCAACTTGTGATGTTTAAGCTTTGAGCTAAGGTGGGAGAAAGAAAGCTCAATATCTGCAATATAGCAAGAGTTAGATTGGCGAAAGTGTTAATCAGAATGCGATTCACTCTTCTTTTATAGATGAGTGATCTTTGTGACCGTTAGGTTCCACCGATCGTTAGTTCAGTTGATCCATCGACGATAGTTGAATTCTTGTAGCCGTTTGAAGCTTGTTTGAACTAGCCGTTGCCTGATTTAATGAATTCTGCTCCGAGATCTTTTGTCAGGATCTTCAATAACTTCTTGGTAGGTATCAATTGCTCGGCTTTCAGTTCTGGACTTCAGCTGGCAGATCCTCAGCTGTCTTGGCTTTCAGCTCTGGGATAGTCCAGTTGGCAGTTCCTCAACTGCCTTAAGCTTCAGTTCTGGAATGGTCCAGTTTAGCATTTCCTCAGCTGCCTTGGTCATCGGTTCTGGATTTTGGTAGCTTAGCTTTGATTAAAGCTTCAACTCTGGACTCCTGTAGGCTTCTTGGAAGCTTAGCTTTGAGCCTTTGACTAAAGCTTCAGCTGGCTGCTTCCTCTGAGCTCTTCTCCTAGTTGACTGATATCAACTTTTCTTAGCTTTGAGCTAAGCTAATGATTGCTCATCGGTTGGATGCCTTCCAGTCTTCAGTTTGAATTGGTTAGCTCCTGACTGCTTGATGCATCCTTTTTCAGCTGGTTGACCATGCTCTAAAGCGGTTGAGTTTCGCTTCAGTTGAGTTGAATTTAGGAGTCTTATTTGGTCATAAAGTCATTTTCCAGCTTGTAGTTCCTGCAGTTTTTCATAGAGATTTTCCACATGTTTTGACATTTCATCAAAATCATTAGTTGGGTTATCCTTGATAGTTTTTCCCAACACCCGCGTTTACCCGAGTCAAAGTGGGTTGACCTGTGGTTTGATCTTATCCGTCTTAGATAAGCCTTATTTGCATCTGGTGCATGAATTTTTTGCCAAGAAGAAAGTACTGCTACCAACTGCGCCATACATATTAATTCAAGAATTTTTGCCATCAAATTTATTTTTTACCATTTTTTATGTTTTTTTATTCACAATTTTACCCCTGTGATTTTGCTTTAATATATGTATAGATAGATAGATAGATAGATAGATAGATACATAGATACATAGATAGATAGATAGATTATCTATTTAATAAGTATAGATGTACTAAATAAACGCAAACTTTTCAGTGCACTACATCATCGAATTACTAGATCAGACAGGTCAAATTTTAGTCAAATACATGGGTCAACCCACCCCATTTATAACAAAAAAAAAATATCAGAAAAAAGTATCACTTAAACATACAAAAGCATTACTTATAGTGTTAAAAATTTCAGGTCTATATATTACTTGTCTTCAGTGAGTTTATTTAATTCAAATTAGAGTTTATCCCACTATAATAATATGTTTTAGGGATGGTTTGGAGTGTTTTTTTGGGTTTTAGATTTTATTTAGTTTTCTTTTTTTTTTTGTTTTAGATTTTATTTATTTATTTGAAGTTTTTGATTTTTTTGTTTTGGGAAGGTATTTTGGGGTGTTTTTAGGTTCTTTTTCTAGTTTTTTTTACTTTTTTTAGCGTATATATATATATATATATTAATTCCAATCATGGTTTATATTTAATTGTTTTAAAATAAATTAATTATCGAGCGCAGTGAATGAGTTCACGCGTTAGCACTTAATGAGGACTCGTGCACCGTGCAAGTCGTCGAATTAAAATATTTAAATTTATTGAATTATATTTATTTTTAATAGAAAAAAATTGGCAGGCGCGTGAGGCCACGTGTCGTCTGACTGTGTGGGTGATGCCGTCTGACCGTGTGGAATGATGACACGCTTCGGTTCCAAAAATACAGTTTTTGATTGATTTTGATTTTTTTTTTCTTTCCTAGAGACTATTTTAAAGCTAATGATAATGATTCATGAGTTTATTTTTTTGTTTTATTTTTTTATGGTGCATGGTTTTTTGCGCTAATTAAGACGGGTTGTTTTGTTCTCCGATTTCTTTTTATCGGGTCTATCCGTTTATTAGATTTTTCTTTGGATTCTATTAATACACACGCAACTCATTTGATATATAGTTCTACAACACGTCATATTTTAATATACATCCCTGAATTAGTTCTATAGTTAAATTTCAAATATATATATTTAAAAAAACATATATTAAATTTATCAATATTCTATCAAAAGCTGAACATATATTAAATTAATTACAAATTCAAGACTTAAAAAAATTAATTAACAATGAACAATTAATTATACTTTATTATGTTAGAATTGACTTATTAGCATGTGCTTTGCTGTGACCCCACAATTGGCTTTCTCAGGATTCTCAGGAGCCGCTGAAACGAAAAACATACACAACATATAATTATATAAGTTGTTATATACATTTTATATCCTGAAATTATTGTATATGATGGTTTGGTGATATGTCAGCTCCACACTACAAAAAAAAAGAAGTTTTTATTAACAATATTATTAGTGACGGCAGTCCTTACTAATATTAAACTTAAGTAATGACATATTATCTCTAAAAAATAAGTCATTTTTAATGATATTTTTTGTGATGATATTATTGTTACTTAAAATAATTTAAATTTATTTAGGACGAACTTTTAGGGACGCTTTATTTATATCATCACAAAAAATATTTTTAAATGATAAAATGTTGTCACAAATATATTATTAAACAGGACATGTGGTAATTAGAGACGACGAGTTGCTAATTAAAAGTCTAGTATTAATGGTGTCGTCAAGGCTATTTTTACAGTGTCGATCTGCGTAAACATAAATACATAATTATTGATAAGGGAATCGTAACACGTAGCGTCGATTGTATGGTCAAATTATTTGCTTGAGTAATTTATTATTAAACCGCTAATATTTCAAAATTCAAATTCATAACCAGACTTGAATTTCCACATTCCTATATAATTCAACATATAAGACAAACTACAAACTCGACATTTCTCAGCATAAATATTTTGTAAACGTGCGAAATTCTAACGTATCAATGGATTAAAATCGTTATTTAATAATACAACATTCAAACAAAGCATATCATCAATCTTATTCGTTGGAATTTTTCTTTAGAACATATATCTCTTGATTTTACACAAAATTGTACGAAATTAAGCAGAGAGCACAAGTAAAATGGATACATGCATGGGGTTCACACACACACCTTGAAATTACGCCTAGAGAAACAAATTAATTCAAGACTAATTTCACAAATCTAAAATAACCATTGATATATATACATATAACAAGAAAGCGACAAGATTAATATATCTCAAGAATCTGCAGAAGAGAGCGAAGCAATGTTTGAATGAACTTTCTTGAACTTGAACAATAAAAAGCAACCACAGCCATTACTGACGTCACAGCTATCAGCTTTCTCTTCAACTGATTTTATGTTACCGGAAGCTTGTATTTTCTCCATCTTCTTCTTGCTTTGCTTCCACATGACGTAAGCTTCGGCCACGCTCGTCATGGCTAGCCTGTGCAAGAGAGAAAATAAACAGATCGATCGTATGAACTCGAACAAAAAATGAAGATGCATTTGTAGATTTTGTGTTGGCTTGGGGAGCAAGCAAATCGGTCGTGATGCATGACTGTACGTAGAATCTTGGAAGCTCATAGCTTTTCTAAGTAATTAGGAGTTGTTTGTTGACTATGATTCTTTTGTAACAAGTCAATACTGTAGTAGTGTTGAACATCCCTCCACGGCTCCACGTAGAGAAGCAAAGGAGGAAAGTTGATATTAGTAAGGGTAGTTGCAATGTAGAATCCAAAAATAGTCATTTATTTAATTTAATTTTCACCGTATTCAATCATTTAATGTATATAAAATGATTAAATTTATATATAATTTAATATTTTGTTATGAAATTGAAAGTTCATGACTATAATAATAAATTTTTCAAAAAAACTAAATTATTATATAATAGTTGGAAAAATTAATGAAATCAAGGAACAAATATGCAGATACTATATAGTGGAAAGGTGGGAGGAGAGAGAAGTTAAAAAAATTGAAAAAAACAGAAGTTAAAATCATATATTAAATAATGCCAATAAATGATGATAACGGAAAAATATAATGGAGTATTCTTGAACGAGAATTCGACTCATTGAAGACCCAGTCACCTCATCAGCCTGGGACCGCGGACAAACACACCCAATCCATTATTCAATTCAATAGTTTAATCGTCAAAAAAAAAAAAAAATAGTTTAATCCAATATAGGGTAAGCCAATCGTATTGCCCAAGTTATATATATATAATTTTAAATCTGGTTTCAAGACCGAAATCATTAAAGCTCGAGGTTTTATTAATATTTTAAAAAATATTTTTTTGAGCAAATTACATTTTGACATCCTATATTTCCTGGGCTCTATTAATAAAAAAAAGAATTTACTTTTTGAAAATTAACAAAATAATTCCAACTTTTTAAAAAAATTATTTGCAAATCTAATAGTTGATGGCCCAAAATTCTCCTTAATTGCTTGTATTTTAAAATTTTCATTTCGTTAGCTAGCCGGTTAAAAAAAATTCTCCAATCAAGAATTCTGTAAATACAATCAGTTAAGTAGGATTTTCATGACCAAAAATCGATCAAATATTAGAATGTATTATTTTTTTTTTAAAAGTGAGTATTATTTTGTTTATTTGAAAAAAAAAATATTTATATAAAAAAAGAGAGAAAAAAAATATAGTCATGAAAGTGTCATTTGTCCAAAGTTGTATTATTATTACTTTAAGCCCAGAGAATATTAGTCGTGCAGTCAATTTCTCTAAAAGAAAATTTGTGTTTCTCCTAGGGTGTACATGAGCCATAGTTGTCTTCAGGCTCGAGCTCCACTAATTTACAATTTTTATTGCTCAATAATTTCACTTTAATTGGTTCATTTCAAAGTCATTTAATAAGCTAAACGAGCCAGACTCTTGACCAAAAATGAAAAAAAAATAAAAAAATTCCGATGAATCATTACAAAAAAATCGCGATCTAGCGACGAGGTTTTTCGTCGCTAGAATTGTACAACCCCATCACTAAAGCCTATAGTGATGGGTTAGCGATAGGAATAATCCCGTCGTTAAATCGCTCGTAGCTAATATTCACGCACGACGGTGGCTCGCCCGTCACCAAGACTTAGCGACGGATCTAGTGACGAGAAACCCCGTCACTAAGTCTGTAGTCTGGCTACGGCCTTGTATGACAAGTTTGGAGGCTAGCGACGGGGGACGTCGCTAGCCTGCGACGGGGTGTCCGTCGCTAAATCCGTCACTAGGTCAATGATGAGCTACAGATTTAGACTACGGGTTGTCCCGTCGCCAGATCCGTCGCTAATCTGAATTTTTTAATTGTTATTTATTTATATATAAATTAATTTTTATATTTATTTTTTATTGTAATTATTTCTAAAACATGATAAATAATATTACTAAAATAAAAGATAATGCACTAAATAAAATAGTTTCAAATACAAAATATCAAGTATCAATGTATAAATATATCAAATACATAAATATCTTAAACACATAAATATCTGAAAGTATCTTAAATACATAAAAGAGGAGTCCAGGGCAGACCATCTCGATCATTAAGGTGGCGGTAAAGCTGCTGCCACATAAATTCCCGCCTAGCTTTGTCCCGACGACGCTCTTCTTCAGCTTGCTGATGCGCCCTCTGGGTGTCTCAAGCTGCTTCTTCATTTACGACTCTACCGCTAACTCCATCGATATAACGACGATACATCCAATCACGATTCATTCCTGTTTAACTTTATTAGATAATAAAAAATTTTAGAAAAAATTTGACAGCATAACGACTCAAATTATATTTTTGACCATGCCATCAACATAACTTAGCTAAATTCTCTCTAGCAACAAACATCAAAAGGGATCTAAGGGTCCTTGTCCCCTTTATACAAGTAATAATGAACTTTCCAACTTTCAAAAAAAGAATGATTCTTCAAATCAATACAAGTTGTTACTCGGAAAAGGTAATAAATCAATATTAAAAATGATAAATCCAATTGTTTTAAATAATAAATGTAGAAAAAAAAGAAGTAAGAAATGAGCCGTTATTTGGAAGCAATACGCAGGCCAGCAGGGCTGAAATGTAAAGCCAAAATTCGGGCGGACAAAGGGTGGTAAGAGGCGTGAAACGTCGTCACCGAGCAATCTCAAATTCTCTCACTCTCAGATCTACTCTCTCTCTCTCTCTCACACACACACACACACACACACACACACACACACACACACACACACACACACACACACACACACACACACACTGCATTCACTTCGACTCGCGAAGAAGAAGATAAGAAATAGAATTAGCGCAGAAACAAAACGTGAGGAAATGGACATGAACTCAATCAGCATCAATTTCAACACATAGAAACAGATTCCAATTCAAAACACAAATATCCCCGTCATGAAATCCTCTGAGCACAAAGAATCAGAAACAAACCTGGAGAGGAATGTCGCCGCCGCTGCCTCTGCTCCCGCCGCCGGTGCCGCCGCTGCTGCCTCTACTCCCGCCGCTGATGAGACTTCTCCCGCGCACCACTGTAGACCCCGACCCCGGCCGACCGAGAGAGAGAGAGAGCCCGCTGAACTGAAAAAAAATGATGTTTTAAAGCAGGGTTCGCTATATCAGAATTGGGGATTGATTTTATTCATTACTTCACGAGGGGTACCCCGTCGCTAGCCGTCACGACGGTGGTCCCGTCGCCAAATTAAAAAAAAAAGATTATAAAAAAAAAATTCATTTTATTGTGATGGGGTACCCCGTCGATATCCGTCATGACAGTGGTTCCTGTCGCCAAATTAAAAAAAATGATAAAAAAGAAAAGAAAAAATAAATTTGAATTTTTGCGACGGGGAACCCCGTCGCCACCGGCGACCCGAAAGCCTCCGTCTCCGATTTCCGTCACTAAATAGAATTTTTTTTGTTGTGAATCAACCAGTAAAACTTCACTAAATTAATAATCAATAAATTAATAAACTCTTTAAGATAATATTTTTCTCCGCTCCCGACTTCGACCAATGGAAAAAATCATAAATATCAATAAGATAATAAAATAACATAATTTTGAAAGACCTCTATATAAATATATGGTCCCTTCAAAATCATAAATTAATAATTCCTTAAAAATTTTGATATATAGTGTAATCTCTCACCATAGTACAATGAATTTTTTTAGTACAAATACAATGAATAGTATTTAATTATTAAGAAACAGTGAACATTACTTATTAATTTTTATTAATATAATGTGAAATGAATTTATTTTAATATCAATTAAATAAATATGATACAAGAATTCATAAGATACAATGACTTTAATATTGTCAAATTCAATTTTATTAAATCATTAAAACACTCTTTAAATTAATAAATATTAATTTATAGATTTATTAATATCACTATAAAATAATAAATTTGCATAAAATCTCATAGTCCCAACCCTATTAATTTATAGAGGTTTTACTGTATATAGATCATTTAAATATTTTAATCTTATTCTTAATAATTAGTTTTAAATACTTATAAAGGTTGTAAATGAAAAGAGTCGTTCACGAGCTATTCAGAGCTCGATTTAAAAAAAACTCGTTCGTTTTCTAATCAAGCCGAGCTCGAGCTTTGATTCGAGTTCGATAAAATTATCGAACCAAACTCAAACAAAGTAGTATTCGGTTCGATCAGCTCGCAAACATTTTCGAGTTCGAGTCCGAGCTGAATTGAACATGTTCGCAAACATGTTCATAAATATTATATATAAATATTTTGAATGTATAAATTAAATAAGCTTTTTTTGAGTTCGAGTATGTAAATTAAACGAATTTTTTTCGAGCATTCAAACTTGATTAGTAAATTTTTTGAACATTTCACAAATCGAGCTCGAGCCGAATTCGAGCCCAACAGATATTTATCAAGCCCAAATCCAACATGAATATTCCTTAATCGAACATCAGGGTGTTCGGCTTGGCTCGATTCGTTTATTACCTTAATTATAAGATATATTGATAATTTAAATATGTTATTAATATTGTACGATAAATTTACCGAGTATTCCATATTCATATTTCTCGTTTTAATAGATTAAACTAAACACATGAACTTTCAATATGACTCCAAATTTCTAATGATTTTTTTTTCTTATATATTTTACCATCTCTCATTTACTTAGCTAGATTTTCCTTACGCCCACTTTTTCTTGTTTATTCATTTTAAATCTTAGGCTACAATTTTTTTTAAGAAAACATCATTTTCCGAATTTAAAAAATATATATGTTTAATTAAAATCTGATTAAGGTAGAATCACATGAAAAGTAAAATATCAAAAAGAAAATACCGATCTAACTCGACTTCCAAGTAGGAACGAGGGATAAGCAACACACTAGGTATCATCATTCCAATAACAAAATATTCAATATAGTGGTAGAGTTATATAAGATTAAGACCGAATTGAAGGTGTTGAGTTCGAATTTCATCAATATTGCTATGTGTGAGCTTGTCGCATAAAGTTGTGGTTTACCTAAACACCCTTTTTGTGTGATTTGCAGGCCCGCTATTGCACATGAGCAAAATTTATAAGTTACCCAATGCATACCCTCAGGTAGCGGCGTGGGTTGCTCTCATCATCAAAATAAAAATAAAAAAATATTCAGATAATCAAGTATATAATCTACTACAAAGTCGGGCTATTGTACAAGAATGAGATTTACTCAGTGCGTACCCTTAGGTAGCGATGTGGGTTACCTCGACATCAAAATAAAATTAAAAAAATATTCAGATAATCAGGTATGCAATCTACAACAAAGTACCAACTTTTTATAGGCTCTAAAGCATAAATAGATTCATAATTAATTCAAAAAAAAACAAAGTACCAACTTTTTATAGGCTCTAAAGCATAAATAGATTCATAATTAATTCAAAAAAACTATAGTAACTAATACATAACAAAGCTAGTTAATTTTATTATAAATTTTGGTTATCGTACCATATGTTGCATAATAATACAATTTTACCATGTGGATTGCCCAATATTATCTCGTTGTGGATCAAGCAATATGAATTCCTTCCGCGTATTAGAGATGATGATGATGATCACAACACCAAAAAACAACAATAATAATAATAATAATATAATTCTTTATGCAAATACACCACAGTTTCAGAGAACTGTCAACAAGATTATGCATGCACAATATGGTTATAGCACAACTGTGGTGTACTGGTGTACTACTAATAGACTATAAATTTTTAACAACAGTAGTGAGTTTTCGAATGCAAGTCCAATCGGATGGATCGGAGCATCGGTTCCATCAATTCACTGAGGAAAAAATTTAAATTCGAAAAAATTAGCATTTTTGTATAAGATTATTCAACGACAAACACCGCCACACCATGTAACAAAGAAGAATTTGGCCATAGAAAATTAAATTTTTAAAGATTTTGAATTGTGTAGTAATAGCCAAAAAAATGAAAGGTTGTGGTTTAACTGCAACGTTTGACGCTTATGAGAAAATTACAAACTAGGGTAAACTTTCTGTTAATTCCTACCATAATTAACCTTAAATTATATTAGAGTAAGTATTTAACTTTTTTTTTTTGAATGTTGAGGGTAACCCGCAGTTGCTACCGTGGTGCGCACTGGATAAATTCCGTCCCTGTGTAATAGCCTGTAAATTTATGCAGGGGAGGTAAACTACACTTGGTAGGCCGGGTGTGACAGACTCACACCTAGTGGTGTTGGTAAATATTTAACTTTTTTACTTATTAAATAATATGTTTATGTTGAAATTGTCAATAAAAGGTAACCCCACGTCCCCACCAATCGTATTATGAAAGATCAGAACGTTGCGACACATTTCATACGTTTAAAAAAAATTGATTACAAGATTTAATAAACGTTAATGTGGAGCCGTAACTGATATATAAATCTTTATCATTGGTACTAATGTAAAATTAATTTAATTTGCTTCATAAACATTAAGACACTGATATCATTAACTATGTAAGTTGGTTTCGAGTTTGCTCGTTTAATTGAGATGTAACATCAAACATAATCGATTAATTGTAAGAATTGACAAAATGAGTTAAATTTAAGCAAAAAAACCTCAAAAGAGAAGTATCCGAAAATCTCAATTTGACACCCAGATTCAAAATCATGATCAAGATAGTAACTTTCCTCATAGTCACTGTAGCAATCTTGGATGAATCCAAGGCAATCAAGAAATCAAGTGATTGCGATACAAATATGAAAACCGAATGTAGAGATGAGATTCTTGGTGCCATGTGTGATGATCCAGAAGAAGTAGTTTATAGAACAATCTCCAATGCTTGTTGTTGTGACCTTACAAATAATGTTAACTATGATTGTTTTTCCAATGTTATGATTAACAAAGGTAAGAGCAAATATTGCAAAACGTATCCATATGCTCGGACCAAGGCATATGAAATCTGGGATTACTGCACGTCTGTAGGTCAATGCAAGGTTAAGAAGGGAAATAGAATGTAGGGTTGTAAATGAAACGAGTCGAGCTGTATATATAGGTTTGAGCTTGTTCGGAATGATATCGAGCATTAAAATTTATGTTTGAATATGTTTGATTATCTATCGAGCTGATCTCAAATGAACTTCAATCGAGTTGCGAGTTTAGCATGAGTACTTTCATATTAATTAATATTCCTGGTTAGTTCAATTTTACTTATCGACCTCCAAATTGTTCGTATTATCAGCCAAATACAAAATTATATCCAAGATTGTTTGATATCTTATTGAATTGATATCAAACGTACACGAATATCAAGTATCAAATTATTTGGTTTGACATAACTATATATAGGAGTGCAAAATTTTCAAAATAATAATCATTTAATTTAAATAGTTTTTACTTTGAAGTCTTGCTATTTATTTTAATTTTGGCATATTTATAAGAACAAACTAGAATGTCAATTACACCCATCTCTTGTATCCGTAAGAAATTTATTAAAGAACGAATGTCCAAAAAGATTCTTGAAATTTAACGTTAATACCTATTAATATTAGGAGGTGATTGGTATGAAAGAATAAAATTAGGCATGAATTGAATAAACTTATGAATAGAACGAAGGTCGGAATAAAATGGCATTCATGAATGTCTGAATGAAATGACAATTCTTATGATTGGTATGTCTCTATAATCAATAACAGAATAAAATATTGTTTTATTTTTATTGTATAATTAATATTTTATATAATTTTAAATTTCTTTATGATTGAATTAATCGTAGTAACTAATATTATCAAGATTTGCCGTAATTTTTTTTCTTATACTTCTAAAATTGCAAGGTTGTAGTTTAATTAATTGCAACATTTCAAAGTTTAAATCTAAATTACAAATTGTATCAAAATTTATTTATTTAATCGTTTTTAACCCTCCATAAAAAACCTCCCTAAAATATGGAACTTTTTACGGATGCTGAAGATATGGATGTATCATTTTATACAAGCTAGCTAAGTACATATATTGTTTGGTTGACTATAAGTTTTATATATATATATATATATATATTATTAGATAAATATATATTAATATGCGCACTTATTAATTAATAATTTACCGTATAATTATACTAGAATTAGTTTTTTTTTTTTGAAGCCGAAAATATGATTTGTCACTAATTATGAATGTCTATCGTATGGTATACACCTACTTAAGGTTACCTAATTAGTTAAAATGGAATACTGTGGAAGTTTAGTCTTTTAGTCTCTTATCTTCATAATTTTAGAATTTATTTTAGAATTCAAAACTTCTTGGAGAAATATAATACTTTAGCTACAATTTAAAGTATTTACATAACTATCTTGAAATTTAAGCATCATGGCTGATGGAGAGAGGGGAAACTATCGACGTGCATTCAGTTTGATGACCAGTATATTCTTTAATTAGGCGAACCATGTAATATTAGATATTCTGATTTATGTGTAAAAGTGACTCTTCAAGTACTCTACTACATGTTCTATAAATAGTCGTATTTTTATACTTAGTGTTTTGAAAATTAGATCTGATCGGCCGGTCCGATCGGTTTGATCCCAACCAAGTATTTGGTCCAATTATATTTAATTTTAGCATATTAATTTTATCATGATAACATATAAGTTTTATGACGTTGTGACCACATTAGCTTTTATAAATATCTTGCTAACATTTTTCAGCATTACTACTATATAAACGAACCTCGGATCGACGAGAACCCGAAACGCACCTATGGAGTAATCTTTGATGTCTTGACTAACCCGGATACTACTGGATATCACGAACAAGTCAAATGATTTCAAGCGTGAAGGGCCAACAACAAACTCTACGAGAACGATGTTATTTGCTAGACAAGTGAAATAGCGATGTGCTTTCTAATTCAAACGAGTCTGAATAATAACAATGTCGAAACATAACTTAAATACTAGCCTAGGGTACGAAAATCCCAAGTATTTGAGCTTGGTAATTTCGAACTAGGCTGAAATAAAATAAGTAAATCCTTTGGCCCAATAGCACATAAACAAGTTGTGATAATTGGGCTTCTAATTAAATTAAATTAAATAAAACAAACTATACTAATGGATAAATAATTAAATCAAGCTGATTTAATTATGTAATGCATGTCCATGCATGGCCGCGACTCACGTTGCCTTGCCAACGTCATTCCTCGATGCTCATCAAATTCACCAACTTGTACTGTCTAAATTCAACTCCATCGTCTTCCAACTTCTTTTGAACACAGCATTGAAAATAACCTTGCAGCTTCTTGCCTCTTAATCTCACCACTGGACCTCTCAGCTGCAACTCCAGGTTTAAATCCTTAGTGCTTGTGTCAATCTCATCATTCTCCCCCTGCTGAAAAGAATTCATCCTCGAATTCAAGTCCTCCTCAGCGTCGAAGTCATCTATAGGAAAAGGAGATAGGTCAGAAACATTAAATGTGGAAGAACATTTATACTCACCGGGCAGATCAAGTCGGTAAGCATTATCGTTGACTCGGACAACCACAGTAAACGACCCATCACCACGAGGCATTAGCTTCGACTTCCTCAGAATGGGAAAATGTCCCGACTCCCGAGCTGAAGTGAATCCAAACTTTATCACTGGGTTTGAATAATACTTGTTTGCGGTGCCAATTCACCTTAGCTGCATTTCGCACACCTTGAAGCTCAATCATCGTCTTCACTTTTTCATGCATCTCTTCGAACCTGTTCAGCTCTACGAATACTTTGCAAACTCGAAAGATGATCAACAGGAAAAGGAATAAGATCCGTTGGAGTCAACAGATTAAAACCATAGACAATCTCAAATGGGGACATATGCGTAGAGGAATGCACAACACGGTTATAGGCGAATTCAGCAAACGGCAAGAACTCTTCCCACGACTTCAAATTATTCTTAACTAAAGCACGAAGTAAAGTACCTAGCATCCTATTGACTACTTCAATCTGACCATCCGTCTGCGAATGACATGCAGTAGAAAATAAAAGCTTAGTACCTAACTTTCCCCATAACAGACGCCAGAAATGTCCCAAAAACTTAGAGTCCCTATCAGAAACAATGGTCCTAGGGATACCATGCAGACGAACTACTTCACGAAAGAACAGATTGGCAATATTAACAGCATCATCAGTTTTTTTGCTGTCAATTAATAAAATGAGACATTTTCGAGAATCTATCCACTACCACAAACACAGAATCTTTGCCAGACTTAGACCTAGGCAAAGCCAGTATAAAGTCCATCGAGATGTCTACTTAAGGAGTAGTAGGCGCCGGCAAAGGCGTGTACAACCTAAACGGACTAGACGTGGATTTAGCATTTTTACAAGTAATACGTCTAGCACAGATTCTTTCAACATCCCTTTTCATACGAGGCCGGTAAAAGTGTTCATGCAAGGTACGTCTTACTAACACCAAAATGACCCATAAAACCCCCTGCATGTGACTCTAAAATCAACAAATCACGCATGGAACAAGCAGGAACACACAATTTTGATTCTTTGAACAAGAATCCATTAGAAACATAGAACGAAGCAATAGCCCTAGACTTAGCATTGCACGACTCAAAAATAAGACTAAAGAACGGATCAGACATGTAAAAGCTCTTAATATTCTCGAAACCTAGACACTGTGCATGCATAACAGAAAGCAACGTGTACCTGCAGGAGAGTGCATCAACAACCACATTCTCTTCATCATTCTTGCAGTTGATCACATAGGGGAATGACTCAATGAATTCTACCCATCTGGCATGGTATGAGTTCAAGCTCTGTTTCCCCTTCAGATACTTCAATGATTCATGATCAGTGTGTATCATGAATTTCTTAGGCCTCAAGTAGTGCTGCCAAGTCTCCAAAGACCTCTTCAATGCATACAACTCCTTATCGTATGTTGAGTATCTCAGGGCTGCACCATTCCGCTTCTCACTGAAGTAGGTGACTGGCTTCCTTTCCTACATCAAAATAGCACCAATGCCTATACCAGAGGCATCACACTCAATCTCGAACATTTTAGTAAAATCAGGCAAAACCAACACAGGAACATTATATAATTTTCATTTCAACAAATTAAAAGCATGCTCTTGGGCTTTGCCCCACTCAAACTTCTTATCTTTTCTACTCAATTCAGTCAAAAGAGCGGCTATACTGGAAAAGTCTCACACAAAATGACGATAGAAACTAGTTAAGCTATGAAAAGATCAAACATCTGCACTAGACTTAGGTGTCGGTCACTCTTCAATGGCCTTAACCTTCGATCTATCCACCTCAACTCCATGACTACTCACAAGAAAACTAAGAAAAATAACCTCATACATGCAGAAAGTACACTTAGACAAATTGACATACAATGTAGCAGCATGTAATAGCTCAAAAACACACCTAAGATGTATAACATGTTCATCAACACAAGTACTATAGATAAGGATATCATCAAAGTAGACTACCACATACTTTCCTGTCACATCTCTCAAAACATGGTTCATGAGTTTCATAAAAGTACTAGTAGCATTAGTAAGGCCAAACAGCATCACAAGCCACTCATACAACCTATGCTTTGTCTTAAACGTGTTTGATGTCCGGTTTACCTACACGCGCACAACTACTACTAACCAAACCTATAAGAGGATGGATAGTTGTAGGGCGGTGAGCTAACTCGGGTCGTGTATCTCGAGGAAAGCTTAATCTGGGCGATTACCTTTTCACATTATAATTGTTGACAAATACATGAATTTAAATACATCCTAAACATTCTAATCAAAGGTTGGATGATTTTTATACTAAATTACTAAATTAAAGCAAGTAAAATTAACTAGTAACACCAACAGTAGCAAAGACGAAAGAAAAGATTATGAAAAGAGCATTAGGGTGTAGATTCTCTCATTAGTTTCTCTCCTACCTTGATTCAAGTTGATTATGTTAATCCTGGACGTATAATAGACCCCTTCAATTGGCTTAACTTCAATTACTATCACCGTCGATCCATTAAACCCCCATTGGCTATATCATACGAACCATTAGGCTTATGGATCCAGTCCACCTAAAGATTCACAATTAGGCTTACGAAATCCGATTCACCTAATGCTGAAGGAACCTAAATCGGACTATAGGATCTCCTCTCGGTCTCATCTAGAGCCTAGCAATGCTAAGTAGTGGCCAAGTACTTAACATAAACAAGCACAATTCCAATAACAAGAAATCAACTATCATAATCATGGATCGAAACCAACTCGATTATCTACCCCCTAATGAACGGAACTAGCCCATCATCATGCTCAAAACAACACAAGAATCATACAAGTTCTTCATTTCATAAATCAAAATATAAATAAAACATAAACTTCTACAATATTGTTTGTCTAGTCAGTTTTGGGATAATCTCCACAAATGAGCTAAAGCTAAGGAAAGAACTACCGAAAAGGAGGATCTTTGAGCAAGCCTAGCTTCAGCGGATAGCTTGAAGTCGAATTCCTCTTCTCGTCCCTCTTCTTTGGGCTTGAGCTTCCTTGTCTCTTCTCCTCCTCCTCCTCCTCCTCCCTCTCTCTCTGGAACTGTGGTGGTAGTGAATGGAAGTGGAGAGGGAAGTTGTCATTTCCATCTTTCAGTAAGGAATGGTGAATGACGAGAATTCTGGGGAGAGAATACGTGCACAATCCCCCAGAGGCATGTTGAGTTCAGAACTGATGAATAGATGGAGATGATGGATGATTTATTAGTTGAAGAGAGAGAAAGCAATACGGTGGAGTTATTGGTAGATGGTTCCCCCAACTCCTCCTACTCCTAGCTAGAATCGCGTGCATTTAATTCCCACAGCTAGCCAAGTGGTGGAGAGCATTAAAGATCAAAACTGTTTAAAACTAAAGTTGGAACTGATTGAAGAGAGCAAATTGATCGCGGCTGAGAACTGATCGAGGGGCTGGAATTGATCGCACCCCACGCGCGCCGTGCGCTGGTGGAGCACCGCGCACGTATGCGGGTGCTACACTGAGGGAAGCTCACTGCGGCCGCGGGCTATGCGTGCACGGGGCGTTGGCCGAGAGCTGTGCGTCGCGGCCATGGCGCCAGCCTCGCGCGCGTGGGTGTTTCAGCTCCTTGCTTCTAGCTTTGCTTTCAGTTTCAGTTCCAGTCTTGGCCGCTCTTCTCAGTTGAGCTAATCAGTTGGGTTTCTTCAGTTGGGAATTTTCAGCTCATCTCTTCAGTTGGGCCTCCAACTCGACTCTTGGTTCTTCAGCTGCAGCTCCAAGCTCTTGGCTCCATCAGTTCAGTTCATCAGTTGGGGAACTTCAATTGATCCCATCAATTATGCCACCAGCTCAGCTCCAAGCTCTCAGCTGCAGCTTGGAATCTTCAGTTTGTCCCCAAAACTGATCAGTGTTGGGTACGACTTGAGCTCGGCCGTCAGTTTGGTCCATTACCGTCGGACAAGGGGGACTTCACCCCTTTTGACCCCCTGACTCGCTGACTGGGTAGAAAGACCCCCGACCAGCTCAGCGAAGTGGGTGATTTAGGACCTATCAACAAACTGGAACTTCAGTTGGGAGCTTCAGTTTGGGAGCTTCACCTCCTAGCCACTTTTATGCCATAAAATCCTGCTTTTGGACATAAAAGCTCAAGTTTTGCACAAACCTGTCATAACTCACAAAAAGAGCAAAAGTGAAGAAAATGACATAAAAATAACACGAAAATAATGAAAGTACATATACAAAAGACACCAAATTCCTATGATAAAATAGGACAAATAAATACTAAACAAAACGTTGTCTTCCAATCATCCTCTAACTTATTCTAACTTGGAAATATCCAGAAGGCAAGTCAATTTTAGAAAATACAGACGCTCCAGATAGTTTATCTAACATGTCATCTAACCAGTGAATGGGAAATCTATACTTTACCGTTATCTTATTTATAGCTCTGCAGTCCATGAACATGTGCCACTCGTTGTTCTTCTTGGGCACGAGGATGACTGGCACTGCACATGGTGACATGCTCTCTCTGATCTGTTTCTTTTCCAGTAACTCCATGACCTGGCGGTCGATCTCCTTTGTCTCCTCTGGGCTGGTCCGATAAACAGGTCAGTTGGGAAGGACTGCTCCAGGCTGGAAGTCAATCTGGTGCTCAATTTCCTGAATTGGCGGCAGACCACTTGGAATCTCCTCTGGAAACACATCCTTGAACTCCTCCATCAAGGGCTGCAAAACAGAAGGAATAACAGTATCAGGAGTATCATAAGCATTAAAATTAACTAGAACGATAGGCTTACCAGCTTTGATGGCTTTTTGAACTTCCTTTGCATTGATAAATAGATTTATGTGCACATATCTGAACTGGCTGCACTGGAAGGAGATGAGATAGTAACATAGGGTACCTTGGTGAGGCCCTTAGGGGCAGATGGCATTCCTTTAGAAGCTTTAGTTTCAGCCGAGGGGTGTCCATGCGGGACAGGCTGCTTACTGTCGGCCCGTTTCTCCTTCTCTTCCTTGAACTTCTCCTGTATCCTCTAGAGGTCCTCAGCGACGTTCTTAGGCACCAAAGGCCACAATCTGGTGGTCTGTCCATCTCAAGTCACAATATAAGTGTTGGCGAATCCATCATGTATCGTCTTCCTATCAAACTGCTAAGGACGACCAAGCAAAATATGTTCCGCCTCGATAGGGATAACGTCACACAACATATTATCAGTGTATCTACCAATTGAAAAGGTGACATTTACCTGATATCCAACTCAGATTTCACCTCTGTCAGTCAACCACCGCAATCGGTAGGGTTTGGGATGTTTTTGTGGAATCAGGTCCAGCTTTCCTACTGCTTAATGGCTGGTAGCATTCACAATGATGATAAGCGAACATGTCTTATCTTGGATAGAACAACAAGAGTAGAAGATGTTCTTCCGCTGATCGTTCTGATCCTCTTCACGAATAAGACTCAATGCTCGGATTGATACAAGACTCATGTGAGCTTGCTTTAGCTTCTCTTCTTCAATCTCGGCTCTAGGGGAGCCATCAAGGGACTGATCTTTGACCCCTGTATTAATAGGATCATCAAGCTCCTCTTCACTAGCTGATTCTAACTCATTCTGTTCAGTGAGGAAAAGAACTCGGTGATTCAGACACTGTGCTTAGAAGTGTCCCCATCCTCTACACTTATGACACTGGATGTCACGTGCTCTTTCTGGAGTACCATTCTGAGGTTGATTATACTGTGCAGTTCAATTCTGATTGTTTCTGTTTGGTGCAGGTGAACTGAAATCGGGTCTGCGACTGGGATGAGGTGCAGACTGCTCAAAATGGTGAACGGGTTGTGTGGGCTGACCTTGAGCACGTGTAGGGGCTGTCCAAGGTATGGGAGAATCACCTCGAACCTATGGTGTCCATGCAGGTGTCGACTATGTAGGACGTCGACATCCATCTCTGAGTTGCGGTTATACAATAGATGCATAATGGATCATGGCCTCAGCAGTGTCAAAGTCTCTCAGCTCGACCTCACATACAATATCAGGGTTCATCCCTTCTATGTACCGATTGATTGTAGCAATCAGAGTCTCTTCCTTACCAACCCAGTTCAGTGCTGTCTCCAGATCTTTGTGATACTTCTCATGTAACACCGCACAATTTCAGATAAGGTTTAGAGGATTATTAAGAGTAATTAAGAAGTTAAGGAAGAAGTTTCGTTAAAGATTAAGTGAGGTCATATGTCAGTCACGACTTTAGGAGTTATTTTTCGTAAAGTCGTCTTTTTAGAAAATTTGATCTTAACTCAGTTATGGCCAATTTTGGTCTTTTTAGAAAGGTTTTAGCTCAAGGAGTATGCCAGTTTTTTTTGATTTTAAATATGATATCGTTTGAGGTCCCGGTGATCAAAAATGTATTTAAAGGATGAATGAATAGTAACTTTTGCGTGCGTTCGTTTTTTGAGAAATTTATGAAATCCTCCTCGTTGATCCGAGTCTTGTTTTGTCAGGCCCCTCGTATGGAAAATGACTCAAGAAATCCGTTGGTATTCACAGATTTCAATTCTGAGCTCAATTGAATGCTCGAGAGCAAAATCTGTCAGTCTGAGTGAATAGTAAAAAGTAATTCCAAAAAAGGAATCTTTGCTCGTCTTTCTTCTGATGACCCCATCTTCATTACAAATCAGATTGGTTCACTAGTATTCGAGCCAACGAGTCTCTCGGTATTTTCAGATTTCATGTCTGAGGTCATTTGGACCTCGACATCGAATAAAGCGGCTTTTAACCGAACCCGGGGTAACTTTTGTAGTATTCTTGCACTGAAGTGGCTTCCCTTGGAAGCCAAGGCTTTTCCTATAAATAGGACTCCACCCCTTCACTTTCATTTGCTCATTTTAACTTTTTCAACCCCCACTTCTTGAGAGAGAAGGTCGAGAGAAAGCTCTAGTCAAGCGAGGAGTCTCTTCATGAGTTCACCTCCGAGATGACAAGCAGAGTGGCGTGGAAGGGATGCGGTGAGGGAAGGTGCTAGGGGCGCTGTTGGGTTGTAGCAGGTGTCTTTACCGCCGTTGTGACTCGACGAGACACCGAGCTAGCCACCTTCCTTCGACGCACCCAACTCCGTCCATTATTGTTCATCGATCTCGAATCCATTTTCTTTCTTGTCTTTAAGTTTCCGCATTTACTTTCTATTCTTCGTATTCTTCATATTATTTGTTATTATTCATTTATTTTCCATCTAAAGTTATTATTTCAATTCTTGTTGAAGTTTCAAGTTAATAGCATTTTCATTATTATTCTCGTGATTAAGTTCCGTATTTAAATTTCTGTATTTAAGGTTTTGTCGAGTTTAAGAGATAGACGTGTTTATGCCTTTATAATGTCGATTTCTTTTCAAGTTTAAAGCATGCTCGTTTTTAAGTTTTAGCTAAGCTTTAAGCCTTGTATTTAAGTTTATAACATTGAGGAAAGGGAGAGGCGCCCGAGTAATGCCTCGACCAATACTTCGATTGAAAGATTTTGAAGTCTGTGAGAGTGCACGGACCATGCAAAGAGTGCACGGCCCATGCAAAGCAGTGCAGAGCTCTCGGAATGTTTCTGAAGAGCTAGCACGGCCCGTGCAAGGTTAGCACGGACCGTGCTAGGTGCCGCACGGACCGTGCAAGCTATTGCACGGAGTGTGTCCGACTTTCTTAGCATCTGATTCTCACCTCGATGCCTAGCACGGCCCGTGCAAGGCTTCTACCTCCAAGTTCTTATTCCAATCATGTTCTAAACTCATGTCTTTCAAGCCCTCGTATTTTCTAAAGGTTCTAAAGTCGTGCAATCTATGTTTAAGTCATAGTTAAGGGTGATTAAGCTAGATATTGTTTAATTACTTGATTAGATATTATAATCTTCAAAGAAGGCCACTAAGTCGATGATTCGGCTTTTATAGGAAGTAGGGAATCTCGTGGAAACTTGGAGAATGATCGGCAACTCATTTCTTCATCCTCTGCTTAGTGATCGAGGTCGATAAATCTATAATCATCTAAAGTTTGAGCTAATAAGCTCTAGAAGCATGTTAGGGCAAAATGAGATATCTAATAAAATGTTTTGCTCTACCTGATTGATCTCTATGCAAAGGAAGGTAGTAAAGGAAGATATTATATTATACATGAGTTATCGAGGATGTTAGAATTACTGAGAGCATGATTATTATTTAAATGTTATTATTATCATTTTTTATATGCTCAATCTTGTGATTTAAGTTGAGATTATGTTTAGATTGGTTTAGTCAAGCTTTGACTCTAGGGCAGTGTTAGCACCCTCTTAAGACGAGATCACGTTAAGTTAAAAGATTGGACATAGGCATTTCTCCAGGCTTGGTATTGCTAGTAAAGCTAAGGAAATTAGGTTATAGCTTGGATATAAGCAGGACTTGAGCTCAGAGAACTTAAGATATGAATTATTTAGGTTGGAGTCACTGCTGGGTTAACCCCTCACAAACTCGTAAAAGTATTCGAGGTAAACCCTCTTTGATCTTATGGCATGCCTAAGGGTGTAGTTGACATAAAGTTTGAGCCAAGGTTGGGCCCAGAAGTAAAGAAAAGATTTTGCGGATATGGAAAGGGCTTTTACGTTTTGCTCTCCATATACCGCCAGTTGATTATTGGATATTTCTCAAATTATTAAAGAAGCTTTTATTAAAAACCCACTGAGTACATTAGTGCTCACGCTATTCGGATTTTATTTTCACCTAAACTGTAAGTGTACAGTGAGGCTAATAGCAAAGAGGTGAACAAGGTCGAATCCACAGAGACTCAATATCTAATCACTAGTTATTCTATTTATTCTACGGCTGTTATCTAAACTAACAAAATTATGAGTGTGAAATTAACTGAACTAACCAAACAAAATAAATAAAATTACCACAAGCATAAAATAAAAGAAAATAACAAGTAAGATTATCAGAAGAAAAAGCGCATTCTAGGATTGTTTAATCATCAACTACTCCACCTGTTTAACCAACACAATTCCATGCCTATATTCAGATTCACATCATACTAGAGAAACCACACAATTATATACAATCCCTTCTCAGAGTAATGTAAATGTTGATTACAGATTAAATAATAATGTCTCCATTAATTATCCAATATGCAACTCCAAAATGATCAACAGGTGAAATGCTCTCTTAAATAATCTCAATTCTCTCGAGTATTATCAATTATCAAGTTAATTATTCTGAATCTCGTGCTAAAACTCATCTTTTGAATTATTAATTAACACCACTGATTGCATCAATTAATGGCCAATTAATCAACACAACATCCAAAACAAGAATAATTAAAGCATGAAAAGAATCATAGACAAGAGAATTCCATTAATTAACTGGTTTCATAATTGAATGATAAACAACCCTAGACTACTAGGGTTTAGTTATCCATAATCAAACCGATAAATAAATATCCAATCCAAAAATCCATAGAAAAACAAGAATAAAAATAAACAAAACCCGGAAGGTTAAATCTGCCTATAATCTTGTACTCCTCGAATTCCTATAGCTCGTTCTTCACGATGGCTTCCCTCTGTTATTTGTCTCTGCTCCAAAACTTATAGTAGGGTTTTTCCTCTGTGATTTTCGTGTATTTCCACCCTTAAATACTAAGTACGAATTTGCTCCAAAGTAGGAAACCACAGCTGCACCGCCTTGAAAATTCGCGAGCTCGCTCCCGAGCATGTTGGTCGCGACTCCACGTGGCGTCCAGCTGTCATAGAATTCACGATCGCTTCGAATATTCCCGACCGGGTTGCGAATTTACTAAAGATGACCCCCTTCTCTATCGCGATCAAGCAGTGAATGCCTTTTGGTGATTCGCGGTCTCATTCGCGACTCGCGACTTTTCTTCTTTGTACCCCAGCCTCTGTCGCGATTCGACAGTTAATGGCTGAGGTCTTCACTCGCGAGCTGCCACGTGGACTGCGATTCTCGACCATTTTTTCCATGTATTTACCGGGACTTCCATACTTCGTTCAAACACCATCTTTCCAAGTACAATTCCTGCAAAATTCCAACAAGTAATACCAGACTCCCCAATGCATGAAAACACAAATAAACTGAGATAAAACACACCCAAAACAATTCAAACTCGACACAAAAGTGTATCGAAATTAGTGTAAAATCTCAGTTTATCAACTCCCCCAAACTTAGAAGTTTGTTTTTCCTCAAAGAAAGAACAAGACTCAACTCAAGGATTAATACAAATTATGCATGCAACTCACAATCTAGCAATGACGAAATCAAGAGGTAAGAAAAATGCAAGCTTAAAATCTGTAAGCCCTTCAAATCACCCACATGAACATTTGAAACCCAACACATATACATCAAACCAATGTTCTTCTCAAGTGTGTGTATCACTAAAACTCTCACAAAAAAAAATATATCAAGGTAACCACTCATCGAACATCAAATATACGAAAACATCAACCATAAGCTTGCACTTCTTCCCCACTCTCTCCAAATAAAATCATGCCAGAATTAAAGATCAAATAGGTCTTTTAAATGGGTTGTAATGTAGACTTTGGGTTAGGGTTGGAATTATAAGGCTAAAGTGACTCAAAAACCTTGCAAAAATCACCGAAGTTCACAGCTTTATCAACTTAACTCTACCAATCAATCTAAGTACCACCCCTTTTTTAACAAAGGCACAGGTTAGACTTTGTCTAACTCACGTCTCCTACACAATCACGTTTCTCAGACTCTTTGAGTCCGTTATTTTCTTCTTTCATCTATATTGTTGGCAACCTTTTTATTCAAGTTTTTCTTTCATTCTTTTTTTAGACATTAATTTGGAATGCCAACAACACTCATCACCTCACAACCATCAACACTAATAGTGTTCTACCATTCCCAATCACAATCATTCCCTTTTTCCTCTAATCCTATTGTCCACACGTTTTATCATTCATACCATAACGGGATTCTAAGAAAAATGATGATTAAGCTCAACGGGGTTCACAAAGGAAGTAAGTGTATTTAGGGACCATGTTTAGGCAAATGGTGATAAGAAAGATGGCCTAAAATCATTTCTTCAATCCTAAGCATAGTCAAATCACGAGTGAGGAATCATGCAAGTTCTAGTGACATCAACACATGCTGACTAACACACATAAAAAAATACGAGTTCATCACCCTTAGGCACAAAAGATCACGGTTAACCATTGGTCTTAATCATGCTTATCAAGCTCCAATGTACATATGTGATCAAATCAGAACTCACAAACTTGAAGACATATATATCCTCACTTCCATCAATTATCATCACCAAAACATGAATTCAATACATAACTCAATCAAGTTCCTCAAAACCACAAGATTAAGGCAGACAGAGTTCAAAATTTTTCCAGGTTTCCTTTCTTTCTTTTTCTTTTTTTTTCTTTTTTTTACTACTCTAAAATAAGATAAACAACTAACTAAGAAAACAATAAATAAGAATGCAGGTAGGAGAAACAAACTTGGTCGAGACATCGTAAGCGCATATCCCCCAAATTTATTCAACACAATGAGGAAGAATAAGTTTGAAGAAAGATGAAACGGTGTCTCAACCACTTACATCGTATCAGGAGGACGGGGGCGGCCGATATGGCAGGTATCTGTACGGCATGTACGGATACATGTGTGGCGGCATCTACCTCTGCTAAGACTGAGACTGGGAGCGGCCGGAAGATGTGGGCTCTTGGGGCTGGTATGGGCCAGACGGGCCGGCACCGTAAAATGGATGAGGGTAGTAGCCGGGTGCCGACTGCAGGCCCCTAACCGTATCTCGAATCTCGTGCACCTCCCCTCTCATAGCGTGCACATCTGTCTGCAACATCTGAAAGACATCATTCATTGCACTGTAGTTTGTGGTCAAGGTGCCAACGGCGTTGTTCATCGAACTAATGGCCGTGTTCATGTTGGCCATCATTTGGGTGAGAGAGTCCCATTGATCTTCGCTCCTCTCATCCCTAGTCCATGTGTGGCCTCGACGCTCTGACTGAGCAGAGGACTCTCCCAAAGAAACATGCCCTTGAGCTTCAAAGACTTCAAAGTTAGTTCGGCCCTCATTTGCGACTCCAACAATCGCTTGCCGATGGGCCGGTGTATCCATCAACCAGTTTCGAGTGTTAGTAAGATCTGACACTATAGTAAGCGGCCTATTGGGGAAAGGAAAACAGTGAGAACCGCGCAGGTGCAACAGGAACCGATCCGTGCGAGTGGCCAGCATCCGAGAATTTCTCAAAGTGGTAAGATCAATGAGGCGAGTCTCAGGGAGGGGCCCGTAGCGGTTCAGTGGGATGCCAAAATGTGCAGCAATGGGTGTAATCATCCTACCAATCTCAATTGCATCGGTGGCCTGAGTAGATTGCCTCTTGAACTGCTGCATCAAGAACGCGGCAAAGTTGAGTTTCTGGGCACTCAACATACATTAAAGAAACAGGACGTCGGGTGAGCGCATGCCGGATGTCTCATGGCGAGCCAAGACTGTCGATGCGAAGATCTTTTGAAGATACCTATAGACTGGGTTCGACATCATAGACGCTTTGACTCTCTTGTGATCAAAGCGAGTCATCTCTGTCTGGAGCTGTCGCCAAAATGCTTCAGCTGTAACCAGAAAACCATTGAAGATGCCTCCTGGAGGCACATAGAAGATGGTGTTGACTTCTGCAGCTGTGAGAATGCGCGAGACCCCGCCTAACTGAAATGTCATCGTGTGTGGGCCGCGCATTGTGGACGCCTGTACCTCTAAGGTACTCAAGAACTCATACACAAGGATGGTATATGTCGACCATCCAGCGGCCAAGGCGTAATTCCACCCGATTCTATTGATGAGGCCCCAGATGTCTTCATGAATTCCCAGGGCCATAGTCGTCTCGGCACAAGGGTATCTGGTGGGATAAATATTCATCATGGCCAGACGGGCCCAGACGCGCTGCTGCTCCTCCGTTTGTAGGCGGATCCCATACCGGTGTGGATGGTATAGGGGTTCCATCCCTTCTTCATCATCGTCAGCTAACTCGGGCTCCAATTCCTCAACAACATCATCCTCTTCAGACTATGATTCATAGTCTTCATCCTCAGCACTATTGTAGTCGTCCTCTTGCTCATCCGACTGGCCGTCCTCCTCAGACTGGGACCCGGCCTCGGACTCCTCCTCTTCTGAGTGGTACTCCTCATCTTCTGGATTTTCTTCATAATTACGTCCTTCATCCTTAGAGGACGAAGATGAACTAATGACCCGTTGGCGACGTTCGCGAGCCATTGTGATATCTGCAAAAGATGTTCCAATCAAAACCACACTATGCAAACTAACACATCAAGATGAGCATGGCTCCCCCAAACTTGCACAAAAGCAAGTTGTCGACAAAATCATCCCCCAATTTCATCTATCCACACAAGCATGGAAAATCAACCACAATTCCGCAATCACCACACAAAACCACAAAAATTCGAAAAATGAAGCACAAGAGACACGACATTCCGAGTATGAACACATATCAACACCACCAAATCAATGGGCACAATAAGAACAAAGCAAAACAAGGATTTATCCCCAAAATGTCTCCATGTTCTTAACATACTACCAACACATACTAGGAATAGCATCAAATGTAGTCAAAACCTCACGTGTACATGCTTGGGCAACAATGTAGGGGTGAATTGAGTCATTAATTGGAATATAGCCAAGAAACACAAGAAAATCCCAAATTTGAACTTTCAAAACCTAAAACATGGATATGCCAATTTATCCATAGATTTTGCATAGAACTCATGAAATTTGTACCTTCACATGATGGGTAATCGAAAAACATAAGTTCGATGGGTAGAAAACATACCTTGAATGCCGAATTTGGAGAACAAATTTGTGTATGTGCGTGTGTGAGTGAAGTGAGAATGAGATATAGGTGAAAAGTGAGAGAAGAGAGGGTTAAAACCAACTTCCGCGTCGCCACGTCAGCAAACGATTCGCGACCTCACTCGCGACCGCTACTGAGGTCGCGAATTTCCTTCAGTCAGCCTTCGAAAATTCGCGACCCGGTCGTTAATTTTTCCTTATCAATCCCCGTCTCTGTCGTGATTCGACAAAAAATGGATCACTTACCATTCGCGACCTCATTCGCGAGTCCGAACTCGTGAATCGGGTCGCGAAAATCCTTCAGTGCAATCCGACGAACTGAACGGCCTCCGATCTGTCACTGTTTCTAGAAAATTGAAATTAGATATGATCGAATGTACGACAAAAGGTCCCAAGTAAAGGTGCAACCGACCCCAATCGCAACTTTCTTTGCGCATGCCCAATACGTGGAAAATACGTATTGAAGGTTACTCCCAATAAGCGCTGCGTTTAACGTCGACAGCCAGACGATCTTGCAACTTAAGGCTCCATCAACTTAATGTGAGACACCTTGTGTCTCTACTCCGGGCTGTAGTATTTCTTGACCCTATGGCCATTGACAGTAAACAGCTCCCCCGTATGTGACAAGAGTTGGACCACACCATCGGATAGTACCGTTTTTATCACAAAAGGACCCGACCACTTAGACCTCAACTTTCCTGGAAACAATTTCAAACGAGAGTTAAATAATAAAATGTTATCACTAGGTAATAACTCCCTTTGAACAATCATCCGATCGTGGAACGCCTTGGTGCGCAGTTTGTAAAGAAATGAGTTTTCAAAGGCCTCCGAGCGGAATTCATCGAGTTCATTGAGCTGGAGCACTCTCTTAGTCCCCGCTGTCTTGAAATCGAGGTTCAGCTACTTTACCGCCCAATAAGATTTGTGCTCTAACTCAACTGGCAAATGACAGGACTTCCCAAAGAGTAACTGGTATGGAGACATTCCTAACGGCATCTTGTATGCAGTCCGGTTTGCCCACAGTGCATCATCATGCAACCCAGCCCAATCATTTCTATTGGTATTCACCGTCTTGTCCAAAATTTACCTTATCTCCCGATTAGCTAGCTTGGCCTGCCTATTTGCTTGTGGGTGATATGGTGTAGTGACCTTGTGCTTGATCCCATACTTGGCCAACAATGACTCCAAGGGCTTGTTGCAGAAGTGTGTTCCCCCATCACTTAGTAAAGCTCTTGGTATTCCAAAACGAGAAAACAGCTTCTTCAGAAAGCTGATGACTACCCGAGAATCATTGGTGACTGTTGGAATAGCTTCGACCCACCTCGAGACATAATCCACGGCTAGCAAAATGTATTGAAAACCGCTTGAAGATACTGGAAATGGGCCCATGAAGTCGATGCCCCACACATCAAATAACTCGACTTCTACGATGTTTGTGAGTGGCATTTCATTTCTCTTGGAGAGCCCCCCCATTCTTTAGCATTTGTCACACTCCCAGGTGAACTCATGGCAATCCTTAAATAAAGATAGCCAATAGAAACCACTTTGCAAGATCTTGAAAGCGGTGCGATTGGCTGAGAAATGGCCACCACTCGGCGAAGCATGGCACTGCAAATAGATTGGCCTCCATTCTTCTTGAGGCACACAATGGCGGATGACAGTGTCCGAGCAATGCCTGAACAGGTATGGGTCATCTCACATGTAGAAATTCACATCATGGAAAAATTTCTTTTTTTGATGTGAAGATAAATCGAGTGGCGGCACATTTGCAGCAAGGAAATTGACAAAGTCAGCAAACCACGGAGCTTGAGACTGTACTACGAAGAGCTGCTCATCAGGAAACTTCTCGTTGATTGGCACATGAGCCTCCTCGCCATCCACGGGGTGCTCTAAGCGAGATAAGTGGTCCGCAACCACATTCTCGCACCCTTTCCGATCTCGAATTTCGAGATCAAATTCCTGCAGCAATAAAATCCAGCGAATTAAGTGAGGCTTAACATCTTTCATATCAAACAAGTATCGCAACGCAGCATGATCAGTATAAACAATTGTTTTAACACCAATAAGGTAAGCACGAAATTTATCAAAAGAATAAACAACTGCTAATAACTCCTTCTCGGTGGTCGTGTAATTTACTTGTGCCGAGTATAAAGTACGACTGGCATAGTAAATCACACGAAACAACTTGTCTCGTTTTTGTCCTAAAGCTGCACCCACAGCAACATCACTGGCATGACACATAATTTTGAACGGCTGCGACCAATCAGGAGTGATCAGTATGGGTGCACTCACCAAAGCCTTCTTTAACGTCTCAAAGGCCTACAAACACTCATCAGAGAAATCAAATGCAACTGATTTTTCTAATAAATAACTGAGAGGCTTAGCTATCTTGGAAAAATCCCGAATGAAGCACCTATAAAATTCGGCATGGCCAACAAAACTTCTCACGGACTTCTCATTGGTTGGAGGTGGTAACTTCTCGATGGAGACGATCTTGGCACGATCAACCTCCAAACCTGTAGAAGACACTTTGTGTCCCAACACTATACCATCCCGTACCATAAAATGGCACTTTTCCCAATTAAGGACGAAGTTGGTATCCTCACATCTCTGCAAAACTTGAGTTAAATTGGCTAAACAATTATCAAAGGAATTTCCATAGACAGAGAAATCATCCATAAAAACTTCCATGATATTTTCAATCAACCCATGAAAAATAGCCATCATGCACCTCTGAAAAGTAGCTGGTTCATTACATAGACCAAAAGACATATAGCGATAAGCAAAAATACCATATGGAAATGTAAACGTAGTCTTTTTTTGATCTTCAGGAGCAATCATAATCTGATTATAACCAAAATAGCCATCTAGAAAACAATAATACTCATACCCAGCTAATCTGTCTAACATCTGATCAATAAAGGGAAGAGGGAAATGATCCTTTTGAGTGGCAGCATTCAACATGCGGTAATCAATACATACACGCCAACCAGTAACAACTCTAGTAGCAATCATTTATTTCCCTTCACCCTCTACCATAGTCATGCCCCCCTTTTTAGCCACAACTTGAGTGGGGCTAACCCACTCACTATCAGAAATAGCAAAAATGATCCCAACATCAAGTAATTTTAATACCTCTTTTCGCACTACCTCTTGCATTATGAGATTTAATCTACGTTGATTTTGCACACGGGGTTTATAATCATCCTCAAGTAAAATCCTATACATGCATATCGACGGGCTAATCCCTTTCAAATCAGAAATAGACCAACCTATAGCACTTTGATACTTTCTCAAGACACGCAAAAGGCTACCCAACTGAGATTCAGAAAGGTAGGTAGACACGATTACCGATTTAGTGTCATTTTCGCCTAGAAAGGCATACTTGAGATGGGCGGGCAACAACATCAATTCCAGCTTTTTAGGTACAATCGGCTCTCCATCTTTGGCCTTTTCACCCTCATCCCTTAGTGGGAGAAACTTGGATCCTCGCCTTGGGATTTCTTGCAAAGAATTCAACTCAGCAATTATATCGATTAAATCCAAATCATTAAATATGAATTCATTTTTATGAAAATAAGATTTGAGCAAAGCTTGCTCCAAAGACTCCCTCAGTGCCATGAAATCGTTCATGTCAATACATGAATCCACCACTTGAAGCAATTTGCACTCCTCGATTTGTTAGGCATCTTCCTTATCATGGAACTGTAAAGCTTTTAATAGAGAGAAAGTAACACTCTCGTCATTCACACGAAGTGTTAATTCCCCCTTTGCTACATCAAGCAGTGCCTTGCCCATGTTGAGCAACGGCCGACCCAAAATGAGGGGGACCTCAGAGTCCGCTTCCATATCCAATACCACAAAGTCAATAGGAAAGATGAACTCGTTGACTTTCACGAGGACATCTTCCACTATCCCCTGCGGATGAGTCACGGATCGATCTTCCATCTGAAGACAAATGGTAGTGGGCTTTATCTTTCCAATGTTCAGCTTCTGAAAGAACAACAAGGGCATGAGGTTAATGCTGGCTCCCAAGTCACATAGAGCCTTCCTAGTATGATCTCCTCCAATGGTAACAGAAATAGTGAAACTTTCGGGATCCTTAAGCTTAGCTGGAAGCTTTTTCTGAATTAGAGCACTGCAATTCTCAGAGAGATTCACGGTGGCATAATCCCCCAACTTCCTCTTCTTCGAAATGACATCTATGAGGAACTTGGCATAGCTCGGCATCTGTTGTAGAGCCTCCACCAGAGGTATATTAATT
Source organism: Perilla frutescens (assembly GCA_026008535.1). Taxonomy (NCBI): domain Eukaryota; kingdom Viridiplantae; phylum Streptophyta; class Magnoliopsida; order Lamiales; family Lamiaceae; genus Perilla; species Perilla frutescens. The sequence goes on from BRKX01000019.1 coordinate 41,050,773, forward strand.
TACACATTTCGAAAAATCTCCAAAAATTTGGAGAATTGTTCATCATTTTTCTTCTTTTGAAACCTCTGAGGATAAGGAATGAGAACAGAAGATGATGTAGGGGCTGGGGCCTGCAGAGGAGACAATGGTGGCGGCGCTGTAGGTCGACCAGTGCTCGGGACTGGATGTTCCAAATCCTCCTCTAACTGTTCATTCTTGTCTTCAGAAGTGGATGTATGCTCGGGATTCTTCGGCCCTTCATAAGAAGTTCCACTTCGCAATTGTATGGCCTTGCATTGCTCCTTTAGATTCACAGTGGTATTACTGGGGAATTGGCCTGGCTGATGCTGATTTCCCACAATTGTAGCCAATTGTCCCAACTGCTTCTCGAACATCTTCATTTGAGTACCCATAGCTCCAACAACATTCTCTAGCTTCTCAACTCGAGTTTGAGACTCGCCCATATATTTCTCTGTCTTTCCCATAAAAGCCATCTGAAAGTTATCCAACTTCGGCTTCTTTTCTTCATCAATCACCCTGTTAGTCACGGAAAATCCAGGTGGAGGCTGCAGTACGGCATTGGAATTTCCATAAGAAAGGTTGGAACGATTATCTTGGTAGAATTGATTCTCACCTCGGTAATTGTGATTGTTGTTCCCACAACTATGCTGATTAACGTAATTTACATCTTCCATAGCATTTCCTACGGGGTTCTCTACACCCGTGCGTGTCATGGCATCAAATCGACTGTTGATTGTAGCATTTAATGTTGAAAGCTGGGCGGCCAGCTTAGAAATAAGATCAGTGTCCTCTACTGCATCAGCTTTCCTCATGATCTTCACCTGTCGATCGTTGGTCCATTAGTAACTGTTTGTGGCCATGTGTTCTATGATAGATACGGCCTGATCATGTCCCTTGTTAAGTAGGGATCCACCTACCGAGGCATCTAGAAGCCTCTTCACTTCCGTGTCGCATCCGTTGTAGAAGATACAGACCTAATGATCTATCCCAAATCCATGATTAGGACATTTCCTAAGCAGCTCTTGAAACCTCTCCCAAGCTTCGTACAAATTCTCATCATCATATTGGCGAAACTGGGTGATCTCTCCTTTCAGTTTGAAAGTCAAACCGGGAGGGAAGAACTTATGAAGAAATTTGTGTGCTAGAGCCTCCTAGGTGTCGACTGTACAAAGATCCAATGAATGGTACCAATCCTTGGCAGCATCCCTTAGCGAGAATGAGAACAAGCGAAGCCGGATAGAGTCATCCGACACCCCGTTCATTTTTATGGTGCTGCAAATCTCCAGGAATTGTTGAAGGTGCGCATTCGGATTCTCCGTCTTGTGCCCCCCATACTGGTGCTGTTGGACTATTCCTATTAAGCCCGACTTCAGTTCGAAATTGTTTGCATTGATCCCGGGGCCCGAAACTTGACCATGATTCAGCACTGGTGTAAACAACTGATTAATAGGCACCGGGACAGCTGCTCTAGCTTCCTCCTGCTCTCGGAATCTTTGTTGCATTTCCGCGAGTTGTTGTTGCATCTGATGCATCTGCTCAGCAGTGATAGGTGCTGCTTGTTGATCCACCATTGTTCCTCTTCTTCTCCTTGCGTTCTGGTGACGAACAGTAGCTTCAATCTCAGGATCAAAAGGTTGAATTGGTTCTCCTTTTGAGCGTGTGCTCATACACCTCCTATGAATTTGCAGAGAAAAAGAGAAAAATAAATAAAAAAAAACAATTTCTAGAGTAACAATATATAATAAAATCGAATAATAGCAATAAAAGAATTTGAGTCCCCGGCAACGGCGCCAAAACCTTGTTCGGATTTTATTTTCACCTAAATTGCAAGTGTACAACGAGGCTCATAGCAAAGTGGTGAACAAGGTCGAATCCACAGAGACTCAATGTCTAATAACTAGTTATTCTATTTATTCTACGGCTGTTATCTAAACTAACAAAATTATGAGTGTGAAATTAACTGAACTAACCAAACAAAATAAATAAAATTACCACAAGCATAAAACAAAAGAAAATAACAAGTAAGATTATCAGAAGAAAAAGCGCATTCTAGGATTGTTTAATCATCAACTACTCCACCTGTTTAACCAACACAATTCCATGCCTATATTCAGATTCACATCACACTAGAGCAACCACACAATTATATACAATCCCTTCTCAAAGTAATGTAAATGTTGATTACAGATTAAATAATAATGTCTCCATTAATTATCCAATATGCAACTCCAAAATGATCAACAAGTCAAATGCTCTCTTAAATAATCTCAACTCTCTCGAGTATTATCAATTATCAAGTTAATTATTCTGAATCTCGTGCTAAAACTCATTTTTCGAATTATGAATTAACACCATTGATTGCATCAATTAATGGCCAATTAATCAACACAACATCCAAAACAAGAATAATTAAAGCTGAAAATAATCATAGACAAGAGAATTCCATTAATTAACCGGTTTCATAATTAAATCATAAACAACCCTAGAATACTAGGGTTTAGTTATCCATAATCAAACCGATAAATAAATATCCAATCCAAAAATCCATAGAAAAATAAGAATAAAAATAAACAAAACCCGGAAGGTTAAATCTGCCTCTAATCTTGTACTCCTCGAATTCCTAGAGCTCGTTCTTCACGATGGCTTCCCTCTGTTATTTTTCTCTGCTCCAAAACTTATAGTAGGGTTTTTCCTCTGTGATTTTCGTGTATTTCCACCCTTAAATACTAAGTACGAATTTGATCCAAAGTAGGAAACCACAGCTGCACCGCCTTAAAAATTCATAAGCTCGCTCCCGAGCATGTCGGTCGTGACTCGGGTCGCGACTCAACGTTTCATCCAGCTGTCATAGAATTCGCGATCGCTTCGGATATTCACAACCGGGTCGCAAATTTACCAAAGATGACCCCCTTCTCTATCGCGATCAAGCAGTGAATGCCTCTTGGTGATTCGCGGTCTCATTCGCGACTCGTGACTTTTCTTCTTTGCACCCCAGCCTTTGTCGCGATTCGACAGTTAATGGCTGAGGTCTTCACTCGGGAGCTACCACGTGAACTGCGATTCTCGACCATTTTTTCCATGTATTTACCGGGACTTCCATACTTCGTTCAAACACCATCTTTCCAAGTACAATTCCTGCAAAATTCTAACAAGTAATACCAAACTCCCAAATGCATGAAAACACAAATAAACTGAGATAAAACACACCCAAAACAATTCAAACTCGACACAAAATTGTATCAAAATCAGTGTAAAATCTCAGTTTATCAAACGCCCTCTTTTTCAAATGTCTTTAGATTGAGATGCCGATGCTGTTGGTGGCTGTGGATGTGGGTTGGCTGTCAAGTTATTTTTGCTATAGTATAAGTTATTGAATTCCATTGTGTTTATGCTACTCTGATACAATCATTTATATTTCCTAAGCCTTATCATGCCTATCAAGATTCTATGAATAAGTTCCTTCATGATCATTTATATATATATATAAAGATGCATTCTAAGTTTATTCCATATTTCTGAGTAATATTTCTTTTTCACCTATGAAGAGGCTTAAGCATGATTGGTTCTGTTTAATTGCTTTGACCTACTAATGAGTCCTTGCTTGTTGGTTTCTAGTTGAGTTATCCCTTGTCGTTCCATTACCTTTGCCAAAGTTTGACTCCTTCATAATCAAGTTATCTTGAGTAACATCGCCTATCTTTCGAAAGTATATATTTATTCGTAAACATTATTTGTTAATCTTCCATCTTTCATATGAATCCCTTAATAACACCCTGTCCCTATTCGTTAATCCTTATCTCAGGATAGGGCTATTACAGATGGTATCAGAGTAGGTTTGCAACTGTGTAGACCTGTCTCTTTATTTAAGTTAAGTGTTTATGTGCATATGAATTACTTCATGATAAGTTACAGCAGCAACCCACAGCTCGCCATCACCCTCGTATCCTCAACCAATTATCAAGGTATGATAGTATTGATGTTGGGGTTTTTTCGAATTAAACCACCGCATGATCTATTTGGTTGTTCGTTAATCCGTGTTCATGCAAACCATAATTTTATGTAACATGCATGTTTATCACAGTCTAATCAAATAGCATGAAAAACAGATTCAATTCTAATAAAGCGGAAGACATAGAAAATGAATATACTTACAAATCGACAGACGGTCTGAGGACAAGATTACAGATCTAATCTTGTTGTTGAATGAACAATGATAGGCGCCACTTATGTCAATAATATCGGCCACCACTATATTCTACTCCAAGATCTTCTGTTGTATTCCCGGACTGTATCTAGATTCAGAGTGGGCCGAAATCTACTAGATAGAATTGTGAAATCTGTGGATAACTTTGAGAGACAAAGAGGGGCTGATTTCTTATGATAAATCTCATTAAAATTTCATGCCCCCCTCCCCTTATATATAGGGAGGGGCAAAATTTCATGTTCCAGCCCTACTGGGCTGGGCCTCTATCTCAAGTTCTATATCCAGTTCACTTTCAGTTATATTGGGCTACAATAGAGATCTAGAAGAATATTAAAGTGGCCCACTAATTTATTTAATATCTAATATCCAATAAACTTAGGATATAATTAAATAAATTAAGTTTTACTTTTATTCCACTAAAGAAGTAAAACTGACCTACCAATATAATACATATTTGTGAATATGCTTTCTTCTTTAGTCCAACCATTCCCCGTATTTAAGATATAATGTTCATTAATTAATTATGTCAGCCTCTGACAGCTATAATTAATTAACATCTAAATCCTTGAGTAGTACCACACAAGCTTTACCATGTAAGGAATAAATTCCACCTGCAGGGTTTCAACATGAACTTGCGTTTCCTCAAGAGAACATCATCAACCTGGCGCACCAGGACACGGTGCTCATGCACACTGCTTGAGACATCATGTATACATTGTTATTACCCAAGATATCGAACTCGATCTACGAAAAGATATTACTCATTAATAAATCAAAGTAATAAACAATGCACACATATGCTCGCCAATATCACATGAGTTCAGAACCTGAACTCTGTGGATCTTTATTCTCTCAGTAACTAGGTCAGAGACAGAGAATAGTATCCTATCGTGATCCTCGTCAATACACAATGAGTGTACTAGAATAATCAGTTAGTCAAGATAAACTAACTTATCAGATTATTCTACGGTGTACCGATGGTGTGTTCAGGACCATCTAAGCCGTGAGTTCTTTAATACAATACAAGGTTCTAATGATATGATCCTACCGTGTGACTCCCCACACCATATCATCTACAATGTAAGTATATGGAACATTGCATAGAACAATTATAGAACATAATCTAAATGCAAACAGTGACTGCAATAACTTTCATTTCATATCATCATATCATCAGAAAAGTATACAAAGACAAGTCTTCTAGTATACAAAACCAACAATAGAGATTTTAGATTTTAGATTCGTGAATTTTGGAATACAGGAAAGGAAAAGACTTTAGGAAGCATGCCTCTTTTATGGATAAAGGGAAAATCTTGGGAATAAAATTCGAAGTGAAAAGTATTCGGGCAAAATGATTTTCTGAGAAGGAAAGTTTGTGAAATGAGTTCTTGATCACAAAGAAAAATGTTTAAAAATTTATTCTCAAACCTATGTCTTAAAGAAAAGGTAAAAATTTGTGATTAAAGACTTTGGGCACCAAAATTTTTATCAAAGTCAACTTCTTAAAAGAAGCTATGCATGCAAGATAAAGTTGTCTGAATCTAGACGATAACATGATCTCAGAAGAACCTTAGGTCTCCCTTTTTTGATCTAGACTGATTAACCTTCTTGTTTCTAGATAGCCAAGTGTCTTTTGACTGCTAGGAAAAATGTGCCTCTTTTTCACCCTGTTCAAAAAAGGAATGACTTTGGAGGAACCCTCGAACGTCCGGATCATGAATCACACCGAGTCCATGTTCTCCTACACACATCAAGTGCACCAGTGGGCCCCTGCATATCAAACATTTACCCCTCAGGGTCTAGGACAGTGTATGCCCCATTAGTTCCCCGAAGCAAGCTTGAGAAAATTCAAAGTTCAAGGTACTAGAGACAGATGAAGATGAAGAAGAAGAGTACCCAGAGGAGGAAGGCGAGAAAGAGGTGGAATCATCATGCAAAAGGAAAGGAAAAGGCCTAGCGTATAGTTAATCTTTAGAAGTAGTTAAATGAGGTGTTGTTGTTAGAATACGTTACTGATATGTCTATCTGTGTTAATCCAGATCTTATTCTGTAAAATGTATTAATCAACCCTTTAAATTTGAATAGCGGTAGTAATTCTCCAAAAGGCTACTCTATTTCCGGATGCAACCAAGAACCTCGTTCTTATTAATTCCAAAAGTCCTCTTAATGAGGAAATTTTCTCGCTTTGCTTGATCTATCCTGCGTAATCTAAAGACCTTATCAAAAGGCATTTCATTTTGCTTCGTGCAAATTTGAGCGAGCATCGCTAATATTTAAGATTCTTTAGAATGCCGCCAAGAAGACGTCAAGCCGAGATAGAAGAAGAGAACGAGGTTGCAAGCGAGCAAGTCCTGAACCGCGGCTCGAGAGCCTATAATGTATTTCTGAAACATAACCTTCCATCATTTAATAGTTTAGGAGACCTGACGGGAGTCGAGAAATGGTTTTGTTCCTTAGAAGTGACTTTTCGATTTTATAGCTTGTTCGGAAGATGAGGAATTATGTTGTGCTCTTTTATGCACATGGATGATACGGACTATCGGCGGGATTCCGTTCAAAGGATGATAACTTTGGAGCAATGGACGGAGTTATATTAGAAGTATTTCCCGAATTGCTATCGTAAGACAAAAGAGATGGAGATCTAGAACTTGAGGCAGGGAAAGAGGACATTGTCAAATTACGATCAAGAGTTCAACCAGTTGTCAAGGCATGATCCGCATCTTGTAGATTCAGATAGGAAGAAAGTGCGTATAGGTCAGGTAGCTTTGTCGTATCCTTTTCAATAGGTAAAAGTGATCCTCAGATGGCGCTTTTTCTGGCCAAGTGTATCTAATTGAAGTCCAGCTGACTCATGTTATTTCATAGCAACCTCGTAAAGAAGAAGATGCGTGATGCTCAAAGAAAGAAATAGAGAACCCGAAGAAGATCATTAAGCAGATATACCTAGAATTGGTAGATTGAAAATTTCAGTAAGATAAGAAGTTTTGATGAGTCTATTTATTCATTCTCATGTCAATTAAATCAAGCTCCCTTCATCAGCTTAATATCAATTGAAATTCTTCATATCATTTGAAATTCTTCAATAATATCCTTTTGAACAACTTGTAATCTTTTGATGATACTTCTTTGATCATCAATAATCAGTGATAGCATTTTTTTGTTAAGCTATGCTGATGCCTTTGAAAAATATTCAGTACGGTTCTCAATTGCTAATCGTTGATTATCTTCTATACATTTGCTACATGCAAGAACCCCTTTCGAGTTTATAAGTCCTCTGAAAAGGCAATGTTTTTAGTATAGATAACCCAGTGTTATATCTCTTTGAGCTTTTAAGCTTGTTAAAGAATTATTGATCAAGATGAAGCCCCCACTCAGAGGCATTCATTTTGTTTTTCTCCCACACATAGAGCTCGAGTGTGGACCCTTGAATAGAGCAGAGAGTATAAAGTAATATTTCTTTTAGTCATTGTTAGAAGAAGAGGAGATAGTAGTCCCAATATGAAGTAGAACCCAAGTAGTGCTAGTGAGTGCTTTCTTTGTAGGACGCGCATTTCTAAAGAGATTTTTCAGCTCGTTATGTTTAGGAAGCGATCTAAGTAATGGCAATAGGCAAGTTTTGAGCTTGTATTCAAGGTCAAGACATGCAGTCTTTTTGCCTGCAAATGATGGTGATCTCCAGCAGAAGCTATAAAGTCAGAATACCGCCTTAAGAAGAAAAGACGACTGCGATGAAGAAAGGGGGAGGAGAGTTACAATAGACATATTTCCAAAGGAGCTGTCAGAATTCCCCCCATATAGACAAGTGGAATTCGTTATCAATTTGGAACCAGGAACGACACCAGTTTCGAAAGCACCTTACAAAATGGCGCCTAAGGAGTTGTAAGAACTTAAGGTTCAACTGCAAGAGTTATTAGACCTAGATTTTATCCAACCTAGTGTGTCACCTTGGGGAGCTCCAATCTTGTTCATCTAAAAGAAGGATGGCACATTGAGAATGTGCATCGACTATAGAAAGCTTAATAAGCTGACCGTCAAGAATCGATACCCTCTCCCAAGAATAGATGATCTCTTTGACCAGCTTAAGGGAGTAAGTGTCTTCTCAAAAATAGACTTAAGATCTGGGTATCATTAACTGGAAATCCGAAAGGAGGATATTGCTAAAACTGGTTTTAGAACTCGCTTTGGACATCACGAGTTTGTAGTAATGCCTTTTGGATTAACCAATGCCCCAGCGGTGTTCATGGGTTTAATGAACCGGGTTTTTCACCCATATTTAGATAAGTTTGTGCTAGTTTTCATAGATGATATCCTCATCTATTCGATGGACGAAGAGGAACACTAAGAGCACCTAAGAGTGGTGCTGGAGACATTGAGAAGAGAGAGAGGCTTTACGCTAAGTTTAGTAAGTGTGAGTTATGGCTCAAGGAGGTGATGTTTCTAGGTCATATTGTGTCAGCAGAAGGAATGAAGGTGGATCCGGCTAAGATTAAAGCGGTTAGAAATTAGAAGTCTCCAATGAGCGTGAACGAGATATGAAGTTTTCTAGGACTCACGGGATACTATTGTAGATTTATCGAAGGATTCTCGTCGATATCTAAGCCCATGACTCAATTGTTGAAGAAGGACTCTAAGTTTATGCAAATTAGGATGCGTGCTGATACAGAGAGGAAATGTGATTGCTTATACTTCAAGGCAGCTTAAGAATCACAAGCAGAACTATCTTACTCGTGATTTAGAGCTAGCAGCGGTAGTTCATTTGCTAAGAATCAGGAGGCACCATCTCTTCAGGGCTAAATGTGAGATCTTCTCGGATCATAAGAGCTTGAAGTATTTCTTCGAGCAGAATGATCTGACATGAGGCAAAGAATATGGTTAGAACTCGTAAAGGATTATGACTGCATGATTCACTACCACCCAGGCAAGGTGAATGTGGTAGCTGACGCCCTAAGTAGGAAAGAGAAGGTAGAGTTAGGACTCGTTCAAGTCAAGAAGGAGCTTCAAAAGGAATTCGAGAAGTTAAAAATCAAGGTGCTAATACCACCTAATACCATTCGAACTCATATCGCCATGATAGCCACTCATCCCGACCTAACGCAAAGGATAGTTAAGGATCAGAAAGGAGATGAGTTTCTCAAGAAGAAAAGACTCAAAGCTCGGTCGAATAGCTCGCAAGACTTCACAGAAGCTGCCGATAACGCACTCTTATTCAAAGAAAGGCTACGTGTGCCAAGCAAGGAAGAGCTAGAGGAGAAAATCATGTGCAAAGCACATGACACGCCATATACAACACATCCCGGAAGCACCAAGATGCATCAAGATCTCAAAAGGAACTTCTAGTAGAATAACATGAAGAGATAAGTAGCCGCCTTCATAGAAAGTTGTTTGAACTATCTGTAGGTGAAAGCTTTCAATCAAAAATCTTCTGGTTTGCTCCAACCCTTAGAAATTTCCGAATGGAAGTAGGATCATATTAGTATGGACTTTGTGGTAGGTTTACCAAAGTCTAAGCGGGGGAATACTACTATTTGGGATAATCGTGAATCGATTATCAAAAGCATCACATTTGATTGTTGTTAATATGACAGATGGGCTACATCAATTAGCTCAGATGTTGTTAAGGAATTTGTGCGATTGCACGGAGTGCTGGTCTCAATTGCATCGGATCGTGATACGTGATTTACATCATGATTTTGGAGGAGCCTACAAGAAGCAATGAGATCAAAGCTCAATTTCAGCACGGCCTTTCATCCTTAAACGGATGTCCAGTCTGAAAGGACTATTCGGATTTAAGAAGGCATGCTTAGAGGAGTAGTCATCGATCAATGAAGCAGCTGGGAGGAGCTACCGCAATTGGTAGAGTTTGCGTACAACAACAGCTACCAATCATTGATCGACATGGCCCTTGTGAAGCTCTGTACGAAAATAAGTGTAGGATGCCCTCGTGTTGGGACGAGGTTGGAGAGAGAAGGATACTTGGACCTGAGATGGTCCGGGAAGCAGTCCAGAAGAATCGAGCTAATTCATCAGCGAATCAATGGGTCTTAAGATAGGCAGAAGGCGTACGCGGATTGAAGAAGAACGGAGCTTAGTTCCAACATAGGAGATAAGGTATTTTTTTAGATATCTCCTTCTAGAGGAGTAGTCCGTTTTGGCAAACGGAACAAGTTAAGCCCTATATTTTATTGGACCTTTTGAAATCCTTGAGAAGGTGAATAAAGTAGCCTACAGGTTGACCTTACCACCCAACCTGAGTGACGTTCATGACGTCTTTCATGTCTCGATATTGAGAAAATATGTGTTTGATCCAAAGCACGTGATTAGCAAAGAGGAGATAATCCTGAATGAAGATTTAGCATATGAAGAGAAGCCTAGGCAATCGTAGATCGAAAGATCCAGAAGATAAGAAACAATGAGATCAGCCTAGTAAAAGTAATCTGGAACCATCATGGTTCGGAGGAAGCAACATGGGAGCTAGAATCCAAGTTGCTCAAGAAGTATTCCGATGTCCCTTATCATGGTTTGTAAATTTCAGTACGAAATTTCTTTAAGGGGGTAGGATGTAACACCCCATAATTTTAGATAAGGTTTAAAGGATTATTAAGAGTAATTAAGAAGTTAAGGAAGAAGTTTAGTTAAAGATTAAGTGAGGTCAGCTGTCTGTCACGACTTTAGGAGTCATTTTAGTTAAAGAGGACTTTAAGATTAAGTCCTCTTTTTTGAAAATTTGATCTTAACTCAGTTATGGCCGATTTTGGTCTTTTTAGAAAGATTTAACTCAAGGAGTATGCCGGTGTGTTCGGATTTTAAATTTGATGTCGTTTGAGGCCCCGGTGATGAAAAACGTATTTAAAGGATGAATGAATAGTAACTTTTGGGTGTGTTCATGATTTGAGAAATTTACAAAATCCTTCTCGTTGATCCAAATCTTGTTCTGTCAGGCCCCTCTTATAGGGAATGACTGAAGAAATCCGTTGGCGTTCACAGATTTTAATTCTTAGCTCAATCGAACACTCGAGAGAAAAATCTGTCAGTCTGAGTGAATAGTAAAAAGTAATTCCAAAAAAGGAATCTTTGCTCGTCTTTCTTCTGACGACCCCGTCTTCATCAAGAATCAGGTTGGCTCATTAGTATTCGAGCCAATAAGTCTCTCGGTATTTTTAGATTTCATGTCTGAGGTCATTTGGACCTCGACATCGAATAAAGCAGCTTTTAACCGAACCCGGGGTAACTTTTGCAGTATTCTTGCACTGAAGTGGCTTCCCTTGGAAGCCAAAGCTTTTCCTATAAATAGGACTCCACCCCTTCACTTTCAGTTGCTCATTTTCACTTCTTCAACCCCCACTTCTTGAGAGAGAAAGTCGAGAGAAAGCTCTATCGAACGAGGAGTCTGTTCGTGAGTTCACATCCGAGATGACGAGCGGAGTAGCGTGGAAAGGATGCGGTGAGAGAAGGTGCTAGGGGCGCCGTTGGGTTGTAGCAGGCGGCTCTGCCGCCGTTGCGACTCGACGAGACGCCGAGCTAGCCACCTTCCTTCGACGCACCCAACTCCGTCCATTCTTGTTCGTCGATCTCGAATCCATTTTCTTTCTTGTCTTTAAGTTTCTGCATTTACTTTCCGTTCTTCGTATTTTTCATATTCTTCGTTATTATTCATTTCATCGTTATTTCGATTCTTGTTGAAGTTCCGATTTAATAGCATTTCCGTTATTATTCTCGTGATTAAGTTCCGTATTTAAATTTATGTATTTAAAGTTTTGTCGAGTTTAAGTGATAGACGTCTTTATGCCGTTATAATGTCGATTTCTTTTCAAGTTTAAAGCATGCTCGTTTTAAGTTTTGGCTAAGCTTTAAGCCTTGTATTTAAGTTTAAAACGTCAAGAAAAGAGAGAGGCGCCCGAGTAATGCCTCGACTAACACTTTGATCGAAAGATTTTGAAGTCTGTGAGAGTGCACAGACCGTGCAAAGAGTGCACGACCCATGTAAAGTAGTGCAGAGCTCTTGGAATGTTTCTGGAGAGCTAGCACGGCCCGTGCTAGGTGCCACACGGACTGTGCAAGCCATTGCACGGAGCGTGTCAGACTTTCTTGGCATCTGATTCTCACCTCAATGCCTAGCATGGCCCGTGCAAGGCTTCTGCCTCCAACTTTTTATTTCAATCATGTTTTAAACTCGAGTTTTTCAAGCCCTCGTATTTTCTAAAGGTTCTAAAGTCGTGCAATCTATGTTTAAGTCCTAGTTAAGGGTGATTAAGCTAGATATTATTTAATTTCTTGATTAGATGTTATAATCTTCGATGAAGACCGCTAAGTCGATGATTCGATTTTTGTAGGAAGTAGGAAACCCCGCGGAAACTCGGAGAACGATCGGCAACTCATTTCTTCATCCTCTACTTAGTGATCGAGATGGGCAAATCTATACTCATCTAAAGTTTGAGCTAATAATCTCTAGAAGCATGTTAGGGTAAAATGAGATATCCAATAAAATGTTTTTCTCTGCCTGATTGATCTCTATGCAAAGAAAGGTAGTAAAGGAAGATATTATATTATACTTGAGTTATCGAGCATGTTAGAATTACTGAAAGTATGATTATTGCTTAGTTGAGTTTATAAGGATTGTTTAGATGTTATTATTAGCATTTTGTATATGCTCAATCTTGTGATTTAAGTTGATATTATGTTTAGATTGGTTTAGTCAAGCTTTGACTCCAGGGCAGTGTTAGCTCCCTCTTCAGACGAGATCACGTTAAGTTAAAGGATTGGACCCAGACATTTCTCTAGGCTTGGTATTGCTAGTAAAGCTAAAGAAATGAGGATATAGCTTGGATATAAGAAGGACTTGAGCTCAGAGAACTTAAGATATGAATTATTTAGGTTGGAGTCACTGCTGGGTTAACCCATCGTAAACTCGTAAAAGTATTCAAGGTAACCCCTCTTTTATCTTATGGCATGTCTAAGGGTGCAGTTGACATCAGGTTTGAGCCAATGTTGGGCCCAAAAGTAAAGAAAAGGTTTTGCGGATATGGAAAGGGCTTTTGTGTTTTGCTCTTCATATACCGCCAGTTGATTATTGGATATTTCTCAAGTTGTTAAAGAAGCTTTTATTCAAAACACACTGAGTACATTAGTGCTCACGCCCTCTTTTTCAAATGTCTTTAAGATGTCGAGGCTGTTGGTGGCTGTGGATGTGGGTTGGTTGCTGAGTTATTTTTGCTATAGTATAAGTTATTGAATTCCATTGTGTTTCTGCTACTCTGATATAATCTTTTATATTTCCTAAGCCTTATCATGTCTATCAAGATTCTATGAACAAGTTCTTTCATGATCATTTATATATATAAAGATGCATTCTAAGTTTATTCCATATTTCTGAGTAATATTTCTTTTCCGCCTATGAAGAGGCTTAAGCATGATTGGTTCTGTTTAATTGCTTTGACCTATTAATGGGTCCTTGCTTGTTGGTTTTTGGTTGAGTTAGCCCTTGTCGTTCCATTACTTTTGCCAAAGTTTGACTCATTCATAATCAAGTTATCTCGAGTAACATCGTCTATCTTTCGAATGTATATCTTTATTTGTAAACCTTCTTTGTTAATCTTCCGTCTTTGATATTAATCTCTTAATAACACCTCGTCCTCATTCATTAATCTTTATCTCAGGACTGGGCTGTTACACCTCAATAGATCGAGTTCCGTAGCGAATTTGACTGAGCTTGCGTTCTAATTCCCGTTCATAGTGTACAGGAATAAATCGAAATCTCATAATATCTTTCATTTCATGCCAGGTGTCGATTGTAGAATATCTGTCTCGACGATGTCTGTGCTGCTGAAATTCCCACTACGTAGCTGCATAACCGGTGAATTTCAATGAAGCTAGTTGCACCTTCTTAACCTCTGGAAAATCATAACACTCAAATATTCTGTTGACCTTCCTCTCTTAATCGAGGTACAGGTCAGGATCGTGCAAACCCTCAAATGCCGGTGGGGTAATTAAACACATAGGATTAAAGTACCATCGTATACGAAATAAAAAGGAGGAAGATGTGACCGTGGTGAAGATTGCATCGGAAGACGAAAATGGCTATCCCCTTCACGAGCCTTCCAAGCTCAGACCTTCAATGGTCAAGTGGAGATAATGGGAGTTGATGCAGACCTAGGGCCATTTTGAATTTATATTATGTTGGAGAGTTAGCCTGTGTGTTGTTTATACTTGAAAGACATACTTCGAGTATAAGTGGGATATTATTGGTTTTGTATACTGGAAAGCTTGTCTTTGTATACATTAAACAATATTAAAATGATATAGATTGAATAATAATTGTAGTCACTATTTGTGCATTTATTTATTATTATATATTTATATGCATGTTTCCATATACTTACATTGTAGATGATATGGTGTGGGTGAACACACAATAAAGATCATATCAACGGATTTCTTGCAAAGTATTGAAGGGCTCACGGTTTAGATGGTCCTGAACCAACCATTGGACACCGCAGAATAATCTGATAGTTAGTTTATCTTGACTAACTAATTATTCTGATACACTAATATGTCTATTGAAGAGGATCATGATAGTATACTGTTCTCTTTTTTGACCCTAAAGGGAGAGAATAAATATCCATAGAGTTTGGGTTCTTAACCCATATATAGTGGCGGACATATATATGTTATGTCTACTGCTTTGATTTATCAATGAGTGAGATTCTTGATAGGATGAATAACCTCAATATTTTGGGCACTAACATGTATGTATATGATGGGTCATGCATTGTATATGGTCACAATATCCTGGTGAGTCAGGTTAATGATGTCCCCTTTAGGAAGCACAAAGATCATGGGAAGCCCTGCAGGTAGAATATTAATTTATTCTTTACGGTACTACTGAATGAACAAGATATTAATTAATTATAGCTGTCAGAAGCTTACATAATTAATTAATGGACATTGTATCTTAAACATGGGGAATGGTTGAACAAAAGGAGAATGCATATTCGCAAATATATATTAAATTGGTAGGTCAGTATTATTTCTTTAGTGGAATAAAAATAATACTTAATTTATTTATTTATATTCATGCTATGGATATTAGAAAATAAATAAATTAGTAGGTCAATTTAATATTCTTCTAGATCCCTGTTGTAGCCCAATTAACACCTAAGTGGATTGGGGAATAGAACAAGTGGAGAGGCCCAAACCTATTAGGGTTTGGAGAGATTATTTTTCATCCCCCTCTCTATTAATTAGAGGAATGGGGCATGAAATTATTAAGGAAAAATACAGCCCCTCTCGTGCTCACTTGATTCTCTAGGATTCCCACACAGTTTAGTAGTCTGCAACCCACCCTGCATCTAAATAAGGTTCGGGAATATAGCAGAAGATGAAGGAGTGGAATATATTGCTTGAAGTGGTTCGAACGTCACCTTAGAGGAGAGGGTGTTGATATGTGTTTGTGTCCAACAACGGGATTTGACCTGTAATCCCGTCTGCAACCCTACTACGCGATGTAAGTGGTTTATCAATTCTATCTTTCTGCCTGTGTTAGAACCCATTTTCTTGCATGCTAAGTCAATATTGTTAATAATTAATATCACGCATAAAATATGATTTACATGTTGTAGAATTAATGAGCATCCGATTAGATCTTGTGGGGGTAAAATTTGAAAAAACCCCAATAATAGAAGAACTGAAAAGTAAAAATGCAGTACAATCACAAAATTTAGGATAATAGTATATAATCGAAAACCTCTAAAGAATTATTTGCTAATCCATTGAAATTTTAAAAACGTTTCTTATAAGCCACGATAGTGTGGACTTTTATAAAATTCATTTTTAAATATGTTATTGAACCTTTAATTTAGCTCCAGTCAAATTTTCTTATGACAAGTAAATTAATAGTCGGAAACCATCACGGTCATGTAATCATCTAATAATTAATATGCCATGATAGTATGGATGTTTATTAATAAATTACAACTAATTGTGAACACCATCATCTTCACCCCAAGGGCACTGATTCGAATTTTACTGCTTTAGATAGAGGAGTCAGTTGGTTCTAATAGTGTCCAACAACTATCTTTATTAAGAGGTTTAATTTCTAGAGAATCCCGTGATATGACACATCCAATATGGAGGAAAACCTATTGTCAATGCGCATGCCCATCAGTTCTCAATTAAACCAGATTAATATAGACCATTTGAGATTTCTACATACTTTGGTATGAATCTCTCCTACTTAGTTATTTATATTTCAGGTTTCATTTTATCCCATTTTAAAACGTGCAAACATTACATAAAATGATAAACATCTATTGTATGCTCAAACAACATAATAAGTGAAATAATAAATATCTCATGTTGCTTGATGAGATAAAATTGTAAAGTCAGCTCCGGAATACTGGGTACGGCCACCGCCGATCACCACCGCCCCTCGCCGAAACCCTAGCTCCGATTAGGGTGGGTTTCGGGTTGTGAATCAAGATGTTCTTCCTTGATTAGGACTGAACTACTTTCCTTCTTTGAGTCTGTTAGGAAAAACTATCAAGTAAATCCCTAGATGTGGTTTTGATGAGATGTCAAAACATGTCAAAACAATTCCTGAAACACTGAAGGAGATCCAAGCTGACCAAACTGAGGCTCCAAAAAGAATTCAGCTGAAGCAAGAGTGAACCAAACTAGAGCATGGTCAACTCAGCTGGAAGGATGTGTTAACCAATTAGAAAATAACCCAACTGAGAGTTAAGCTCAACATGTCGAATCGGCTACAATCAAACTAACAGCCAGTCTGTCGAGCTGAAAGAGAAAAGTCCACCTAACTGAAGAAACTGACAGCAAGTCAGTTCAATTGAAGACTAGAACTATCCAACTTGTTGGTCCCAGCGTGAGTCAGAATTAGTTTAGAGGGGGGGTGAATAAACTGATCCAAATTTCAAACAGAATCTGCGGAATAGACTGGGCCCTTGACTTACGGAGTTATCCGTGCTTTTAGGAAATGAGTTGAGGTGATCAACTAGCTCAAAGTGCTGTGTGTGTGCTTGAATTGCGCAGTTAAATCATGCAACTGAAAACTGTAAATAGAGCGGAGCACACAGACAATTTTATACAGGTTCGAAGCTCAACTTCTACGTCCTCTCTTCCTTCCGCAAAAGGGCAATTCACTATAAAAGTGTAAAGTTCCTTTATTACAGTTACACAGTGAAGATAGGTGTTGGACCTGGCTGTCGGTGACTTTATGAGTCACGGATTCCTTTCCAACTGTTGCTGTCCCGGAAGCGGTGATCCAACGAAAACAGCTTCCTCAGCCGGTGGGGGCGACAGTCTCACATTTGCGATCTCTAACTGCTCGCTGGAGAGATAAGGTACTATTGTCCGTCTTTACAAGGTTTTAGATCTCTTTCGATCTTCAAGAATATAGTCTTGTGTTAGTTTTGTATACTGGAAGACATGTCTTTGTATACTTTTTCAACAATGTGATGATATAAATTGAATCTTTTTGCAGTCACTGTTTACATTTATATTATTATAACTGTTTATGCATATTCAGTATACTTACACTGTAGATGATATGGTGTGGGTAAACACATAGTAAGATCATATCATCAGGTCCTTATATAGTATGAAAAGACGCATGGCTTAGATGGTCATGAATACACCATCGGTACACCATAGAATAATCTGATAATTAGTTTGTCTTGACTAATTGATTATTCTAATACACGTGTTAGTGTATTGAAGAGGATCACGATAGGATACTGTTCTCTAATCTAATATAAGGTAGAGTACAAAGATCTACAGAGTTCGGGTTCTTAACTTATATTTATTGGCGCCAGGTTGATGATGTTCTCTTGAGGAAACACAAGTTTATGTTGAAACCCTGCAGGTGGAATTTATTCTGTACATGAGTAAAGCTTGTGTGGTCCTACTCAAGGTTAGATATTAATTAATTATAACTGTGAGATGCTTACATAATTAATTAATGAACATTAGATCTTAAATACGGGGAATGGCTGAACTAAAGGAGAAAGCATATTCACAAATATGTATTAAATTGGTTGGACAATATTACTTTTTTAGTGGAATAAAAGTAATATTTAATTTATTTAATAATATCCTGAGTTTATTGGATATTGGGAATTAAATAAATTAGTGGGCCAATTTAATATTCTTTTAGATCCCTGTTGTAGCCCAATATGACTTTAATGGACTGGAGATGGAAAAGAGATAGAGGCCCAAGCCCAGTAGGTCTGGGGCTTGATAATTTCGACCACCCCCTTATAAATAAGAGGGTGGGGATCGAAATTTTTAAGGTTACAATTCAGCTTCTCCATTATCTCTTGATCTCCACAGTATCCATAGTTATCTAGTAGATTTCTATCCACCCTGAATCTAGATACAGTTTGGGAATACAGCAGAAGATCAAGGAGTCGAATTACTATGCTAAGGGGTGTTGTTCATCATCATTACAACAACAAGATTAGACCTTTAATCTTGTCCACATCCCGATGTTCAATTGTAAGTCGTTTTTCGGTATTCTAGATAGATTTGAAAATAGAATATTAGATTTGGATAAAAATTTGAAGTGGATCAAATTTCCAAATTTAATCTTCTTGTGATTTTCAAAATCTACAAAGATTTGAATTGATTAAGGTAATTTTTGATATATATCAATAGTTATCTAATCTAATCCAAAAAGATTTGAAAATAGATTTTAAATTTGGAAGAATTTGAAGTAGATCAAATTTTCATATTTATTATTGTGATACCCCGATCCTTTTTGCTAAATTATAATTTATAATTCTAGTAAAATGATTTCGAATTGATATTTTTGAATTATAACCATGTGGTATGTTTGTATATTGTGCCGTTGTTTTATTGCAGGTTGTCTCACTTGAGCCAATACGTCATAGCACGGTGGTATTATACTAAGTGTATAATACATGATAACATTTAATATTAAAATTTGTCGAGTTATATGATGATGAAGTGGGGGTGAATTATATTTAATTATGTGTTTTGTCATACCTTGAACACCCTAACGCTGTGTTTTGTCATACCTTGAACATCCCCCCTTTTCGGTATGTATTAAAAGTGCTTTGAAAATTTAAAGGAAAATAGAGTGGTTTAAAACAAGGGGGATGATTTTTGGCATGTCGCGCGCTCGCGGGGAGGTGCACGCCCGCGGGGCCGTGCGTGGTCGTGGGAGACTGCGCGCCCGCGGGGCTGGCGAGGGACGCGCGCCCGCGGGGGCTGTGCGCTCGCGGGGAGCGTGGGCCGAGAGAGGGGTTCCGCGGTCGCGGGGGCTGCACGGTCGCGCGGGTGCGGGGATTTTCTACCTATAAATACAACACTTATTCATTTCCTCCTCATTTTCTTTTCATATGGGCGATTTTCCTCCCCCTTCTCTCTACAAATCTTTCATCTTTTGAAGTAGATTCTTCCATCATCATCTATCAACAAAGGTAACCTCTACACCTCTCCTTCATGGGGATTAAACACCCTTTTCTTGTTGTTTTGAAAACTAGGGTTTGTATCCAAATTTGAGGATTCTCGATTTTGTTGATTTCCTTGCTTTGATATCTTGAACATATGGTTTATTTATCTCCTTGAGGCTGTATGTGAAGTTATATCGAATTCCTATGGTTCTTTGAAGCTAGGGTTTAGAGTTTTGCCCTAACTTCCCCTTATTTTGTTGATGTGGTTTGGAGGTGTTGTGATTGTTGTTTGGGGTTGAATTTCAAGTATGTTAGAGCCCTAGGGTGAAGGTGTTTGTATTTGAAATGTTGGGTCTAAAGGATTTAAAATGAGTTATGAGCATGTGGTATAAATGTGTGCCCGTAACGTGTTCGATCGAATGCTTCAAAGAGTTTTAATGCGTATTTTGAGTCCAAAAATCGTAGTATGAACTTGTATATCCATGATTGTGTATATGGATATGTTTGAAGACCTTAAAGTAAAGTATAGCATGAGTTTGCTCAAAGTTATGATTTATTTGTATAACTCGACATCTAAATTGAAAAGAGAATAAAATGTGCTAGGTGACGTGTTGGAGCTCGAGGAGGACAACTTGTGCACGGCCAAGAAGTATTTCAAAGGTTGAGAAATTTTGAAAGCGTCTCATAAGGTTGAGGAGTCGGAGCCTGAGTAGGAGCGTTGTCAACATAAGAGAACCCCAGAAGCTTGTGTTTATCCTTTGCATGCTCTTCTTTTGATAACACTCATATTATTATTGTTATTATTACATTGATCACTCTTTTTCCTTTTGATCAATGATTATTGGGGATGGGAATAGCCCGATCTTTTGTAGGCCAAGATGTATATAACATGATATTATGTAGAACAACTTAAAGGCGGGTCGTTTGACCTTGGAGCCTTCTATGTGCGAATTATGTTGATGAATCCCTATATTATGTTTGTTATTTTAGGGTGCTAGACAGGCGGGTTGTGTAAGCCTATGAGCCCGATAGGTTAGATGATTGCATGCTTAATAGGACAAAATTTATATTGAAAAATTATGACGCCTTACCTCATCATGCTTTGTATATTATCATATTTTGACCTAAGCTTCCGCTCATATTAAAATAAGCACACAAAATATGTAAGTAAATTGTATGTTAAGTGACGTGGCCAAACGGAGTAGTTTGGGGCGTTACAATTATCTTGATATTTTTGAAATTAATGTAGATAAGAATTGGAAAAGTAATTTTTTAGTGTATATCATAAATTACTTAATTCTAATCTAGATAGACTTGAAAATAGAATTTAAATTTGGAAAAAATTTGAAATGGATCAAATTTTCAGATTTTATTCATGTAATTTTCGAAATCTAAGAAGATAAGAATTGGAAAAAGAAATTTTTCGTGTATATCATAAATTACTTAATTCTAATCTAGATAGAGTTGAAAATAAGATTTGAATTTGGATAGAATTTGAAGTGGATCAAATTTTCAAATTTTATCTTTGGTAATTTTCGAAACCTATCCAAATATTTGGAATAGATTTTTGATTTATAGCAAGATTTCCAAATATTAATTAATTAGGGTTTATTGAAAAATTAAGAAATAAATTTGGTGGATAATTTTAACAAATTTTCAGATTTATTCGAGTATATCAAGATTTAATTTGGTGGTGAATTATTTTAATTTTCAAATTATATCTTGTGATATTTTTTGAAATTATTAATTTAATTACTTGCAATTTTCAAAAGTTAATATCATGTATGGTAATTATATGGTATTTTATGCTAATCATGTAATTATGATTGTTGGCTTTGTAGACTAACATGGTTGCAGGTTTACCAACTATCATGGCTCCTTTAATTATGTGATGTATGTTTTAATTTTATGTTGAATGTATGATGGGCCGTATGCTGGTTTGGCTACGTGATTTTAATCCATGAGAAAATCCATTGATTAGGTCTAGGTTTTATTTTATGTTGTTTCAATGTAATAGAAATAAAATTGTTAGACCAAGTTATTGAGTTGTAATTTTATTCTAGATATATTAGATTATTTCTTTTAGGAATAGATATTCTGTATTAAATAAAGTTTCAAGATCAACTCAAAGATGGAAAGTAGTATAGCTCAAGAAAGGAAGTATCACTGATTCACGTCCCGAAACCCTAATTGGAGCTAGGGTTTTCAGCGAGGCGTAGTGTGGTGGACGACCACACTGTCCAAGACTTGGAGCGGACTTTCCAGTTTTATCTCATTGAGCAACATGAGATATAAGCCATGATAGTTGGTTTTATTATTATTGCTTATTGTGTTGTTGAAGCATGCAATGATGTTTATCATTTTTTGTGATGTTTGCATATTTTATAATGGGATAAAATGAAACCGCAATCATAAATAACTAAGTGGGAGAGATTCATACCAAAGTATGTAGAAATCTCATATGGTCTCCATTAATCTAGTTTAAGTGAGAAATGATGGGCATGTGCGTTGACAATAGGTTTTCCTCCATATCGGATGTGTCATATCATAGAATTCTCTAGATATTAAACCTCTTTAAAAAGATAGTTGTAGAACACTATTAGAACTAACTGACTCCTCCATCTGGAGCAGTTAAATTCAAACATGTGTACTTGGGGTGAAGATGATGGTGTTCACACTTAGATGTGATTTATTAATAGACGTCCACATGATCGTGGCTTATTAATTAGAAGATTACATGACCGTGTTGGTATCCGGCTATTAACTTGCTTGTTGTAAGGAAACTCAACAGGAGCCAAATTAAAAGTGTAATGACCTATTTGAAAATGAATTTTATAAACGACCACACTATTGTGGCTTATAGAAAATGTTTTTAAAATGTCGGTGGAAAATTATATAATTTTATAAGGTTTTCGGTTATATACTGTTTATCCTAAAGTTTGTGACTGTACTGCATGTTTTTTTTCAGTTATTCTATATCATCAATGCCACTCTCAAATCTGTCATCCATACTCAAAGAAAACAAGTTAATCGGTGAAAACTACAATGACTGGTTTCGTAATCTTAACCTCGTCCTAACTGCCGAGGGACACAAATTCGTACTTGAAGAGGAATATCCTGAAAAGCCAGATGAGAATTCTGGCGAAGAGCAAAGGTTGGCCTATGCTAAGTGGGTCAAGTCTGATGAGATTGCACACTGTTACATTTTGGCTTCTATGTCAAATGTGCTGCAACTACGACATCAGTCTATGAAGACTACTTATGATGTCATGTACAACCTTAAGGATCTCTTCGGTCACCAGAATCGCTCAGCTCGACATTTGGCAGTGAAGAAACTGATGAGCATGAAAATGGCTGACTCCACACCTGTTAAGGATCACGTTCTGAGCATGATGAGTCATCTGGCAGAGATCGAGACTTTGGGTGGATATCTGGATAGCGAGTCTCAGATAGACATTGTACTTCATAACTTGTCTCCAAAGTTTGAGCAGTTTAGATTGAACTTCAATATGATAATGAAGGATGTTACCTTATCTGAACTGCTCATGGATCTTCAGACGGCTGAGTTACTTCAAAAATAAAATCCGGAGGCACACCTAGCTTTAAGTGCGCACTTCTTCTGGTACTAAAAGGAAGAAGAGATATGCACCTAAGAAAGCTGCAAATGGGACGCCTAAGGTGAAGAAGCCCAAGGCGAAGATTCCTCCCGAGGAATTCAAGTCGAAGACAAAGTGCTTCAAGTGCGGCCAACCAGGCCACTGGAAGGCGGCGTGCCCAACAAGATAAAGAAGGGTATGTCTCACATTCTTTTCATTGAACCATGTTTAGCAACTTGTTCTACTCAGTCTTAGGTAGTAGATACTGGAGCTACTGATTATGTTTGTATGTTTTTACACGGGTTCCTGGTAAAAAGGCAGCTGAGTGATGAGGAGATCATCATCTACATGGGCAATGCCACGAAAGTGGCGGCTGTTGAAGTGGGAGACGTTACTATTTCTTTTAGTAGTGATAGGAGTTTAGTTTTGAATTACTGTCTTTATGTGCCTGGTTTTAGGCGAAACCTTATTTCTGTTTCTAAACTTTTTATGGATGGATATTCAGTTTCTTTTGATAAGAAGGTTGTTATCTTTAGTCGTCAATGTTTTATCTATTCTGGTACATTGAATGGACATATTTATTTACTTAATCCTATGCAAAATACTACGCAAAAATAATTTCTGAATACATCGATCACAAACCCTAATAAAAGGAAAGAACCTTCAGAATTGAATCAAACCTATCTTTGGCATCTGAGGCTAGGTCATATTAACCTTAAGAGGATACAAAGGCTAGTAGAGGATGGGCCCCTGTCTTTATTGGTTCTAGAATCATTTCCTTTATGTGAATACTGCTTGGAAGATAAAATGGCCAAGCATCATTTTGAGTCAAAAGGAAACCGATTTGAAGGGCTATTAGATTTTATTCACTCTGACTTATGTGGCCCTATGTCAGTTCAAGCTTGAGGAGGGTATAAGTATTTCATCACACTCATTGATGATCACTCAAGATATGAATATATCTACCTATTACGTCGCAAGTCCGAATGCTTTGGTAAATTTAAGAAATTCAGGGTGGAAGCGGAGAAAAGTATTGGTAGAAGTTGTTGGGGTTTTTTCAAATTAAACCACCGTAGGATCATTTGGTTGTTCATTAATCCATGTTCATGCAAATCATATTTTTTATGTCACATGCATGTTTATCACGTTATGCACAAAACCATGCAAAATGAATCTAATAAAGCGGAAGACATAGATTCGAATTACTTACAATTATCAGACGGTCTGAGGACAAGATTAAAGATCTAATCTTGTTGTTGAATGAACACAGTAACATGTGCCACCTACACATCAAAATCGGCCACCACAGTATTCTACTCCAAGATCTTCTTTTGTATTTCCGGACTATATCTAGATTCAGAGTAAGCTGAAATCTACTAGATAGGGTTGTGGAATCTGTGGATAACTTTGAGAGACAAAGAGGGGCTGATTATTAATAGTGAAATTTTCGCCCCCCCTTCCCCTTTATATAGGGAAGTGGGCGAAAATTCCCTTCTCAAACCCTACTGGGTTTAGGCCTCTATCTCAAGTTCAATATCCAGTGCACTATCAGTCAATTAGGCTATAACAGGGATCTAGAAGAATATTAAATTGGCCCACTAATTTATTTAATATCCAATATCCAATAAACTTAGGATATAATTAAATAAATAAGCTTTGCTTTTATTCAACTAAAGAAGTAAAACTGACCTACCAATTTAATACATATTTACAAATATGCTTTCTCATTTAGTCCATCGATTCCCCGTGTTTAAGATATAATGTTCATTAATTAATTATGTCAGCCTCTGACAGCTATAATTAATTAACATCTAAAACCTTGAGTAGTACCACACAAGCTTTACTCATGTACGGAATAAATTCCACCTGCAGGGTTTCAACATGAACTTGTGTTTTCTCAAGAAAACATCATCAACTTGGCGCACCAGGACATGGTGCTCATGCATTGATAAACAAGATATCATGTATACATTGTTATTACCCAAGATATCGAATTCGATCCACGAAAAGATCTCATCCATTGATAAATCAAAGTAATAAACAAAGCACACATATGCTCGCCAATATCACATGAGATCAGAACCCGAACTCTGTGGATCTTTATTCTCTCAGTAACTGGGTCAGAGACAGAGAATAGTATCCTATCATGATCCTCCTCAATACACTAACGAGTGTACTAGAATAATCAGTTAGTCAAGATAAACTAACTTATCAGATTATTCTAGGTGTACTGACGGTGTGTTCAGGACCATCTAAGCCGTGAGCTCTTTAATACATTATAAGGTTCTAATGATATGATCTTACCGTGTGACTCCCCACACCATATCTTCTACAATGTAAGTATATGGAACATTGCATAGAACAATTATAGAATATAATCTAAATGCAAACAGTGATTGCAATAACTTTCATTTCATATCATCATATCATCAGAAAAGTATACAAAGACTAGTCTTCCAGTATACAAAACTAACAATCTCCCACTTATACTTGAAGCATGTATTTCAAGCATAATAACTAATTGACTAACTCTCCAATCAAAACTATCAACTCAAACGGTGCCCTTAGGTCTGCATCTCACTTCCATTTTCTCCACGTGACCATCAAAGGTCTTAGCTGCCAGGCTCTTCGTTAATGGATCAGCCAGGTTGTCTTCCGATGCAATCTTGACCACTGCCACGTGTCCTCTCTTAATGATTTCTCGTATAAGATGGTACTTTCTCTCTATGTGTTTACTTGCCTTGTGGGCTCTGGGTTCCTTCGAATTTGCCACTGCACCAGAGTTATCACAGTATATCGTGATAGTCTTAGGCAAATCAGAAACCACGCCCAAGCCCACTAGGAACCCACGGAGCCAGACAACCTCAGAGGCAGCTACATACTCAACTTCCATGGTGGAATCCGCAATGCATTTCTGCTTAATGCTCCTCTATGCGATGGCTCCACCTCCTAATGTAAACACATAGCCCGAGGTAGACTTACTTTCATCTTTGTCGGATTGAAAATCTGAGTTCGTGTAACCCAAAGTTACTAGACTATCAGAGCGGAAAACTAACATGTAATCTCGAGTCCTTTTGAGGTACTTGAGAATGTTTTTGACCGCAGTCCAGTGACCTTGTCCAGGGTTAGACTGATATCTGCTTACCATGCCAACGGCATAGCATATATCAGGCCTAGTGTATATCATATCATACATCAAACTTCCCACAGCCGAAGCATATGGTACTTTCTTCATTTCCTCTATCTCAGACTGCGTTTGGGGACACATTTCCTTAGATAGATGAATTCCATGCCTGTAAGGTATAAAACCTTTCTTGGAATCTTGCATGCCAAATCTAGCTAGCACTGTATCGATATAAGTCGCCTAGGGCAGACATAACATCCTTTTCTGGTGATCTCAAATGATCTTGATGCCATGGACATGTCTGGCTTCACCCAGATCCTTCATATCGAACTGCTCGAACAACCACACACTAATGTTTGACAACGCCTTCTTACTATTTCCAATAAGCAAGATGTCATCAACATAAAGTACGAGGATTACCACCACGTTTCCGTCACATTTTTTGTACACATAGCTCTCATCTGGACTTGTGGTTTTGCAAGCTCCCAGACTTGATTGTGATCCATAGATCTAATCTCATACTCCATTGCAGATTTCCAAGAATCTGCATCCTTGTCTTGGACCGCTTCATCATAGATCCTAGGATCCAATTCATTGAGTCCTTCAGGGAAATCCGAAGATTCACCCAAACTAATGAGTGTACCCTTCTTTTTGAGTGTACTCTTTTGCCACCAATCTTACCTTGAAGACTTCAACCTTCCAGTCAGATCCTCTCTTGCACTTGTAGACCCACTTACAGCCAATGGGCTTTACCCCATCTTGTGGTTCTACAAGTTTCCAGACTTGATTGCGATCCATAGATCTGATCGCAGACTCCATTGTAGTTTTCCAAGAATCCGCATCTTTATCTCGAATTGCCTCGTCATAGGTCCTGGGATCCAATTCATTGACACCCTCTCCCACTGGGACGAGGCAGGTCCTGTACTTCTGTGACACGTTGTGCAGTGTTTGGTTGTTCCTCTTCTTGTACAACTAGTGTAGGATTCGATCCTCCCCTTAACTCCTCAATGATGATTTGACTCCTTGGTTTGTGGTTTATGATATAGTCTTCCTCTAAGAATCGAGTATTGGTGCTAACAATGATCTTCTGATCCTTAGGACTATAAAATAAACCACCTTTCGTTCCTCTAGGATATCCAACAAACAGTCTTACATCAGTACGAGGGGCCAGCTTATCAGCTTCCTTGTCCAACACGTGTGCTGGGCTATCCCAAATTCGAATATGGTTCAAATTGTGCTTTCGTCCAGTCCATAGTTCTGTGGGTGTAGCAGGAACTGATTTCGATGGAACCAAGTTAAGAATATAGGCTGTCGTTTCCAGGGCATATCCCCAGAATGAAACAAGCAACTCAGAATAACTCATCATCGATCTAACCATCTCTAACAGTGTTCGATTCTTTCTTTCTGCCACGCCATTCTGCTGTGGCGTTCCAGGCGCAGTCAACTGGGATGTAATCCCATTCTCTGTCATGTAATCCATAAATTGGCTTGACAGGTACTCACCACCACGATCAGAACATAGTGACTTGATACTTCTACCTGTTCGTTTCTCCACTTTCATCTTAAACTCTTTGAATTTCTCAAAACATTCAGACTTGCGATGCAACAGGTAGATATAACAGTATCTAGAGTAATCATCAATGAGAGTGATGAAATACTCGAACCCTCCTCGAGCTTGAACTGACATAGGGCCGCACAGGTCAGAGTGAATCAAATCTAATAGCCCTTCGGATCTATTTCCTTTTGATTGGAAAGGACGCTTGGTCATTTTACCTTCCAAACAGGATTCACACAAAGGAAATGATTCCAGCACCAAAGAGGACAATGGTCCATCATTCACAAGCCTTTGTATCCTCTTAAGGTTGATATGACCTAGCCTTAGATGCCAAAGATAGGTTTTATTCAAGTCCAAAGGTTCTTTTCTCTTGTTAGGGTTTATGATCGATGTATTCAATAATTATCTTTGCGTAGTATTTTCAATTGGTTTAAGAAAGTATAAGTGTCCATCCAATATGCTAGAACAGATAAAATGTTTACCACTAAAGATAACTACTTTGTTATTAAAAGAAACAGAATATCCATCCATAATCAATTTAGAAACTGAAACTAAGTTTCTTCTAAAACCAGGGACAGAATATCCATCCATAATCAATTTAGAAACTGAAACTAAGTTCTATCACTACTGAAAGGTAAAGCAACGTCTCCCACTGCAACAGCTGCCACTCTCGTAGCATTGCCCATGTAGACGGTGATCTCATCCTCACTCAGCTGTCTTTTTACCAGAAACCCCTGTAAAGACATGCAAACATGATCAGTAGCTCCAGTATCTACTACCCATGACTGGGTAGAACAAGTTGCTAAACATGTTTCCACAACTACAGTGTGAGATGTACCTCTCTTCTTCTTCTTGTTAGGACACGCCGCCTTCCAGTGACCTAGTTGGCCGCACTTGAAGCATTTAGGCTTAGACTTAAACTCCTGAGGAGGAATCTTCACCTTTGGTTTCTTTGCCTTAGGCGCCTCATCTGCACCCTTTTTAGGTGCGTTTCTCCTCTTCTGTTTTCCACCAGAAGAAGATGCTCCTTTTTCAGCTATGTGGGCCTCAGGATTGCTCTTTTGGAGCAATTTAGCAGCCTGAAGGTCTATGAGCAATTCAGTCAGGCCGACGTCCCTTTTAATCATGTTAAAATTCAGCCTGAACTACTCAAACTTCGAGGACAAGCTATGAACAACAATGTCAATTTGAGAATCGCCATCTAGCTCTCCACCTAAGGTCTCGATCTCAGATAAATACCCCATGATCATGAGAACGTGATCTCTAACAGGTGTGGAGTCAGACAATCTCGCATCCATTAGCTTTTTCATTGCCAAATGGCGTGCCGAGCGGTTCTGATGACCGAATAGCTGCCTAAGGTTGTGCATGATATCATATACAGTTTTCTTAGGCTTATACTGATGTTGCAACACACTCGACATAGATGCCAAGATGTAACAGCGCGCTATCTCATTAGACCTAACCCACTTATCATATCCAACCTTTTGGGCTTCTTCAGAACCCTCATTTGGCTTCTCAGGACAAACCACTTCAAGTACAAACTTGTGTTCCTCAGCAACAAGAACTAAGTTAAGGTTACGAAGCCAGTCATTGTAGTTTTCACCGACAAGTTTGTTTTCTTTGAGCATTGAGGACAGATTGGAGAGTGCCATTGATGATATGAAATAACTAAAATTAAAACATGCAGTACAGTCACAAACACGTTTAGTATAATCAATATATAATCAAAAACCTCACAAGAATTATATACTTTTCCACCGACACTTCAAAAATATCTTTTATAAGCCACGATAGTGTGGACGTTTATAAAATTCATTTTTAAATAGGTTAAACCTTTAACTTGCCTCCAGTGGAGTTTCCTTACAACAAGCAAATTAATAGCCGGATAATGAACATGGTCATGTAATCGTCTAACTGATAAGCCACGATCGTGTGGACGTTTATCAATAAATTACATCTAAGTGTGCACACCATAATCTTCGCACCAAGAGCACTATTCGAATTTAACTGCTCCAGATGGAGGAGTCAGTTAGTTCTAATAGTGTTCTACAACTATCCATTTAGGAGATTTAATTTCTAGAGAAATCTTTGATATGACACATCCGATATGGAGGAAGACCGATGTCAACGCGCATGCCCATCACTTCTCAATTAAACCATATTTAATGGAGACTGTATGAGATCTCTACATACTTTGGTATGAATCTCTCCCACTTAGTTATTTATGTTTGAGGTTTCATTTTATCCCATTATCGAAAATGCAAAACATCACATAAAATGATAAACATCCATTGCATACTTCAACATAATAAGCAACGGTAATATTCCAAGTATCATGGCTTATATCTCATTTTGATTGATGAGATAAAACTGGAAAGTCAGCTCCGAAATCAGGGCTGGATCGCCGCCCCTTCACCGCGCCTCGCTGAAAATCCTAGCTCCATTTAAGGTTTCGGGATGTGAACCGATGAACCTTCCTTTCTTGGTGCTGAACCAATTTTCTTCTTTGAGTTAATCTCCGATCTTTATTCAATACAGACTATCTATTCCAAAAGGAAAAATCTAATATTGCTAGAATAAAAATTACAACTCAAAAACTCGGTCTAACAGCTTTATATCTATCACATTAAAACAACGTAAAATAAAACCTAGACCTCATCCATGGATTTTCTCATGGATTAAAATCACGTAGCCAAACCGGCATGCGGCCAACATTCATTCAACATAAACATACATCACATAAAATAAAAGAGCCATGATAGTTGGTAAACCTACAAACAAACACAGTCTATAAAACCAACAATTATCTGATCCACATAAAATAACATATGTTATCTATGCATGAATATTTAATAATATTCAAATTTTACAATTAATTAAATTAATTAATTCGATATTATCCTCAAGATAAAAATTGGAAATTTAAATAATTATCCACCAATTTAAATCTTATGATTTTCGAAAATATCACTTAAATAAATCTGGAAATTAATTATAATTATCCACCAAAATTATTTAATATTTTCAAGTCACCCTAATTAAATAATAATTGGATATCTTGATATAAATCAAAAATCTAATCCAAATATTATCCATAAGAATCTAAATCTTTAAGGATAAGGTTTAAAGATTTGATCCACTTCAAAATCTTCCAAAATCTATCCAAAATTAAATTCTTATCACAATTGAATTTTGATAATTATTCATCTATATCTAAAATCAGCTTATCCAATTTAAATCACATAGATTTCAAAAATATCCAAACAATAAATCTGGAAATTTGATCCACTTCAAATTCTTCCAAATTTAAAATTCTATTTTCAAATCTATCTAGATTAAAATTAGGTAAATTAAGATATATATCAAATAGCATCAAATCTTAATCCAACAGCCATAATTTTCGAACCATCATGTTAAATAAATTTGGAAATTTGATTTCAAATCAAAAACCTCTCCAAATTAATTCAATATGATCGAAAATTATATCTATAAAAATTAGGGGATTTAAATACAAAAATTTTGAAAATTTTGGTACTCTAATTTTCGAAACTATATCTTATTAAATCTGGAAATTTTGATATATCAAAAAACTATTCCAAATCTAATATTACAATGTTTCGAAAAAATACCTAGATTAACACAAATTCGAATTTTCGATAAAAATCAAAATTGTATCCGAATTTAAATCTAAAATTTTCAAAAACTATACTAATTAAATCTGAAAATTTTGATAACATCAAAAACCATTCCAAATCTAATTAGGTATGGATCGAAAATTATAGTGTTCTCCAAAACTAGAATTTTTGAACTACATTAAAAATTCATCCAAGTTTAAACAAATAAACAATCGAAATACATACACATTTAAATCTGAAAATTTAAGCACCATAAATTTATCATCAAATTTAAACATGTATCTTGATTTTATCCTAAGATTAAATCTAGAACAGTGCCAAAACCAACTCTGATACCAGTTGTTGGGGTTTTTTCGAATTAAACCACCGCAGGATCATTTGGTTGTTCATTAATCTGTGTTCATGCAAATCATATTTTTTATGTAAAATGCATGTTTATAATGTCATGCACAAAACCAGGCAAAACGAATCTAACAAAGCGGAAGACATAGATTCGAATTACTTACAATTGTCAGACGGTCTGAGGACAAGATTAAAGATCTAATCTTGCTGTTGAATGAACACAGTAATAGGTGCCACCTACACCTCAAAATCAGCCAGCACAGTATTCTACTCCAAGATATTCTGTTGTATTTCCGGACTGTATCTAGATTCAGAGTGGGCTAAAATCTACTAGATAGGGTTGTGGAATCTATGGATAACTTTGAGAGACAAAGAGGGGCTGATTATTAAAAGTGAAATTTTCGCTCGCCCCTCTTCCCCTTTATATAGAAAAGTGGGTAAAAATTCCCTTCTCAAACCCTACTGGATTTGGACCTCTATCTCAAACCAACTTGAGATCGTATGGAGTTGCAACTGCAAATTAGTTCGTCAACCATCAAGCCGATCTACATTGCCGCAAACTAAATTTTGATCTTAATTCAATGCAGTCAGAAGAGCCATCATTACAAGCTGAAGCTGCCACTGAAAAGATAGATCAAGATCTATATCATACTTATGTTGTGGCAATCTTGAGGAGTCAAAAACGTGGACAAAATGGAGCCAAAGACGTTGAAGATACTACCACGTCACCAGATCTCCCGTCTCAAAATTATGTTATTCCTCCTATCAAGTCATGCTCAAGAGCTGCACAACTGATTATCAATCAGTCCAGCTCCTCCGATAGAGTAATTCCAGAGCTGACCACCTTGAAGCTAACCAACTCAGCAGTTGCTCTTAAGCAACTTCAGCAAGCTGAGAATGCAGCCAGAATTGATCCTTCTAAAGACAACTCAATGTCAGCTTCAAAGAGAAAAATGTGAAACAGCTCTAGAGAAAGCGTAGAAGCCAGTCCAGTGTGACCGCTCATGAAGAGGAAACTGACGAAAGACTCAATCTACAGCTGATCAACAAAACTGATCAAATTAGTTTAAAGGCGATATCATCAGTTCAGCAGGAAACTGACGCCTAGAGCTCAATCTCTCAACAGCTGTCTCTCCAGTCCTCTTCGATAAGTTTCTCCACTACTTATTCCTCAAGCTTATTTTTGAATAGTTACCGTTAACATTTCAAAATAAGCTCACTATTCATCTGAGTTGCCATTAAAGTCTCTATGTTATGCATTGAAGAAGAAAGAGATAAATTTCTGAGGGATATAAATAGCAAATATTCTGGCAAATATTTTGCTATTTATGGAAACTGCCCAGATTTTAAAAACCTTCAAGTCGCTTGATCAAAAAGTGAAAGTCTAAGTGGATGACTGAGATGCATGCATCATTTATTCAGCTGATTTTCTATCAAATCACATAGCTGATCAGCCAAAGGTACTTGATTGCCATGGTTAAATACATGCAAGATACTCTTTAAAATCAGGAGATCAAGAAGATGGAATGCATAACTCAATTCTCAACACATTCTTCTTATGTCTTATCTCATACTTTTCCAAGCTCTTTTCTTGCTAATATTGTTCATCGTTGCAGACAATGGCTCATTCATTCCATATGATGAACACTCAGCTTCTTCTAAAGAAGCTAAGAAAGGTTAAGTTTCTTGACCTAGAGCTTCTTCAAGCGGACATGCGGGCTACTATCGTTTGTAAAAATGATACCCAATAAAAGATATCTCTCGCATGTAGATGAATTCTACTACAATGCAGATATCAAAAGGGACAACATCATATCTGTTGTCTACAATCATGTCATCATCGTCGAAAAAGATACGCTGATGACATTATTTCAGCTTCCTAGTGAAGGCCTAAAGGTGCATGAACTTGCGCTCCCCCACAAGATGGAACTGTGGAATGGTTGAAAACTTCCAAATGTTCGACATCGAGACTTTTCAAACAATTTGAAAGATAGTCTCTCACCATCCATCATATAAATTCTGGACATTGTGACTCACATCCTTTTTCGAGGAATCAACAACGCGCAGTTCACTAATAACACTGCTCACCTCATAGCCAACTTATATTTTGGATGCAAGGCTGACTGGGCATCCTTCATATTAGCGCAGCTTCGACATCATGCAAAGCTTGCTGAGCTTAACCCAAAGACTGGCTTATTCAAACCAATCACCTCAGCCACATCATTCAGGAGCAAATTGAAACAAGCATTCCTAGCGAAACATTCATCACCAGAAGAGATCTCCTTTCAACATTTTATATCTACAGAAAACAATGAAATAAAACTGGCCGTCTAAGAAAGTCGAGACCGCAGGTTATGGAGGTCCAGCTAAAGGAAAAGAGCCATTCCTTGCAGCTGAACCTCTATCTGGCGCAGATAAATCTACGACTGATAGCGACTCCTTCACTCATATAAGTGATCAGCCTACTGCACCTGTAATCAGCAAGCCTCCCTACATCGCTGACCCAGACATTCTGGAAGAAGGCTTTTCTACAAGCTTTAACCATCAACTGAAAGGTTATTTTGGTCTCATTACGGATCTCAATCCCCAACTCTTTGAATAGCTTCAAAGATATCTCCAGTATCATTTATGGAGATTTCAAGTGGATGACGCCACCATGCTGCACATGGCCAGCAAGTGAGGTGACTTATTTTGGATTGTGGAAGGAAATTGGAGCAGGAGTTGGATGAACCATCTATAACACCCTAAATTTATTAAAGTGTTAAACTGATTTTTAATGATTATAATGGATGCGGAAATGTGAGTAATAATTTTTTTTTCTTGAATTAAATAACTTAAATAATAATCTAACTTAATCAGTTCAAACATATAAACAAAAAATAATTTAATGATTTTAATAAATTAAAAATGATACTTAATGAATTAGAATAAAAATGCAACTGGAATATTTTTATTTGAAATGTTCACCATAAATTCCAGAATAATATAAATAAAAACATGAAAAATATCTAAGAAACTACAAGATCATTGAAATACAAAATTATAAATAATCATTTTAAAGAAATTTAAACTATGATAAGAAGAAGAAATGCAAATCAGCTTGACTCGTCATTCGATCTTCCACACGCCACCAAATCATTTACCTGAAAATATCAATGAGGGATGAGCATATATAAAATATACTCAGTGTGAAAAATTATGCAAAGATTTGCCCAAGTTAATAAAACAGCAGCACACATATAAATGATAATGAAAATTGATAGTACCTTAGTACCGAAACATGATAGTACATTAGTACTAATTGAATCGCATAGCGACATTGACATTTGTGCACAAATACTGAGAGCCAAATGAATGAACATATAGTCCAACGCTCATTAATAGTAACATGAAATACGGCCAACACATGATATTAAAATGGGAAAAATATAAATCAACGGTATAAAATAAATGAATCCCATACCTTAATTGAACCGATGAGCTTTGAGTCAAACACTATCAATAATTTAATGTCTTAGTCACGCCGCACCTAAGATATTAAAGTAAACAAAACCTATAAATGAATGTATAGCCCGTAAATGCACCTCAAGTTTAAAACTGAAATGTGACATGAACTAATGAATTGTCTCTAAGGTATAAATGAGGTTTATAAATGATTTGTAAGAATTTATAGCAGAAAGTCCATAATACTTAAAATAAAATTTACTAATAAATAAAGGGATAAGGTCCAAATTGGCCACTAAACTTATTTGGGGGGCTCAATTGGGTCACTACAACTTTTTTGGGCTCAATTGGGCCACCGCGATGTTAAAATTGGCTCAATTGGGCCACCGCGTAACGGAGCCCGTTAGGGTTCCGTTAAGTGTCCCCAAAACGACGTCGTTTTGCACGTTTTTTCACCCGACCCAGTACCTCGACCCACCCTCAAAAGAAAAACCCGACCCAACACTCTTAAAATCAATACAATCGAAAATTTAGGAATTTCAACCAAGCAAATATCAATTAGGGTTCTACACTAAGCAAATATCAATTAGGGTTCTTTGATTTCAGAGTGAGTTAGGGTTCTTTGATTTCGAAAAATTGATCTTCCATTACAGAATTTTGATCTTCCATAGCTATACCACAACACCCATCTACATAGGGTCATCTACGTGGCATTTCCACGTCAGCCTCTTGCACCAACCTGTCAACTGCTCGCTCAGACGTGGCTAGTCCAGGTTGGCATTCTCGAAGCCACGTGGCTGGTCCCCTCTTCCATTAGCACACATCACGATGGAAAGGTAAGAATGGTTCTATTTTGTGTTCTTCAAATCTCTTTTGTGTGCTCTGATTTTGATTGATTTTCATTTTTTTGTTTCATAACTAGATTGAAAACATGGAGGTGAGTTTAATCAAGTTATCATATCATAATCGTGGAAAATGGGTTTTGTCTAAGCATGCACAGTATGTAGGAGGGAAAAAATTAGTTGAAAATGGAGATATAGACTTTTTATCTTTCACGCATATGATCAAGAAATACAAACAGGAATTTGGGATGCATGAAGTGAACAAATTAGTTTATTTAAAACCTGGGAAAAAATTGAGTGACAATGCTTTGATGATTTTGGAGTCAGATGATGGGATTAATGACATTGTCGCTAGTGTGTTAGAGATGAATTATGATGGCTTCATTCATATTTATCCTTATGATGAGTTGGTTCTGAATCATAAGAAGTCTGTGTTGGTTGATGAAATGGTTGTGAATCAGCCTAATTTAAGCACCCAAGCTAGTGCCAATTTGATGTGTGAAGCTGATGACTTAGGATTAAAAACTAGTGAGATTGATATGGGTGCAGGGCTGCAGAGTGGGAAAATGGTAGTTGATATTGATGAGATTGTTGTGAATCAACCTAATTTAAGCACCCAAGCTAGTGTCAATTTGATGTGTGAAGCTCCTGACTTAGAATTAAACACTAATGAGATTGATATGGGTGCAGGGCTGCAGGGTGGGAAAAGGGTAGTTAATAGGGATAAGGGTAAACAATTAGCTGAGGATTATGAATCTGAAGCTAGTGAATTTGAGCAAGATGGTTCTGAAAGTGAATCTGGAGATCTCAGTGTGGATTCTAGTTCTGAAAGTAGTGATAGTAGTTATGATGATGATGATGATAATGAAGTGGAGATGCAAATAATCAACCAAAGTAAGAGGGCAGTTAAGTATGATGGTGATGAGGGTAATCCATTTTTCTTATTAGGTATGACTTTTGCTAATGCTGAGGAAGCTAGACTTGCCATAGCTAGGTATAGTGTGGCTAGGAGTACTCCACTGAAGTTGAACCCTAATGAGAAGGGCAGGATCAGAGCACAATGTAAGAGTGTTGGGTGTCCTTTTTATTTGTGGATGTCTTATTGTCAAAATAAGCCACCATTGGTTGTAAAGAAGTTCAACTCTGAACATAACTGTTTGAAAGATGCCAAGAACAATCTAGCTAGTGCTAAATTTCTTGCCCAAGAGTTTAAGAAAATCATCAATGAAAAGCCAACCACCACAGTTAAGGAGTTATTGAAAACAGCTGAGGATAAGATGCATCTATATGTGTCTAAGTCTACATGTAAGAGGGCTAAATCACTTGTGAGAAATGAGTTGGATGGCAGCTACATAAGTGAGTTTGCAAAGATAGGGGCTTATGTAGCAATGTGTAAAGAAACAAACCCTGGATCAACAATTGAGCTTGAACTGCAGGAAGAAGCACTGCATTCTGGAAAATTTATGTTTAGAAGGTTGTACACTTGTTTTGATGCTTTGAAGAGGGGGTGGAAAGCAGGGTGTAGGCTTATAATTGGGATTGATGGGTGCCATTTGAAGGGTATTATGAAGGGCCAGATTCTAACTGCTGTGGGAAAAGATGCATCAGATCAAATTTTCCCCATTGCCTGGGCAGTGATAGATAAGGAAAATTTTGACAACTGGAAGTGGTTTCTAGAGCTGTTTGTTATGGATTTGGAGATAGGTGACAGAAGCAGATCAATGACTATTATTTCAGACATGCAAAAGGTATTCTAAGTCACTTACTGTTCAGATTATTTTTCTTATTCAAACCACCTGAATAACAATTTGTTTTTTTTGTTCTGTAGGGTCTAGTGTATGCAGTGCAAGAAGTATTGCCTCTAACAGAACATAGATACTGTGCTAGGCATGTACATGCCAATTGGAGTAAAAATTTAGCACAGTGGTGAGCTGAAGAAGAAATTCTGGGCTTGTGTGTGGAGCACATTCAAAGAAGAGTTTGATGACAACTTGAAGATGTTGGGGTCAATCAGCACTCATGCAGCAGAGGACTTTGTGGCATACAATCCTCATGTTTTTTGCAAAGCTTTTTTCAGCAATAGGTGCAAATCTGATGCATGTGACAATAATTTCTGTGAGTCATTTAATGCCAGCATAAGAGAGGCTAGGTTTAAGCTAATTTTGTCCATGTTAGATGAGATTAGGGAGGCTGCAATGGCTAGACAGGGTATGAACAGAGAGGTTGTAAATAAGTGGGCCAACAATTGGAGTCCTGCATGCTTAACTAAATATCAAGAGAATATGGATAAGGCCTTTGGGTGCAAGGTAGTTTTTAATGGTGATCATGAATATGAAGTGGGAGATGGGGATGACAGACATGTAGTTAGGTTGGACAATTGCATGTGCACTTGTAGAGTGTGGGATATCAATTGAATTCCTTGTTGCCATGCAATATGTGCTCTAAACTATGAGAAGAAGGATCCCAAAACATATATTTCTTGTTGGTATGAGAAGGCAGCATATATGGCTACATATCAATATCCCATGAAACCTATGAAGAGTCTTAAGTACCTGAGAGTTGATGATTTTGCAAAGTGTGAGCCACCTCCTATTGTAAGATTGAGTGGGAGACCAAGAGTTAAGAGAATGAGAAGTGGCAGAGAGAAGATGAAAGGGAAGCAATCTGGAAATCTAACCAAGAAGGGGGTGGTTATAAAATGTTCTATTTGTCATGTAGCAGGGCACAATCCAGTGACTTGTCCAGATAAGGTATTATGCTTCTTAATCACACTTTTTTTTGTATTCTTTCATTCTAACTAAACACTTATTAACTGACTACAGGGGAAGAGTTCCATGGCTAGTGAAGTTGCAAAAGGAAAGAAATATGATGCTAAAGGGAAGAGCAAGGCCACAGATGCCCCTAAATGCATAAGGAAAACAAGGAGAGTGGTTGGGATGGGCTTGCATATTGATGATGTCACTGGAAATTCCACATTGAATGTGAGTGTCCATGTTTTTTGTGATTGTAGTGTGTTGCATTTAACATTATGATTCTCATTTCTTATCTTGTATGGTAGCTTGGAATAAGCTCAGAGTCAATAATCCACCAAAGGGATCCAATTGCAAGTCAAAGCTTGAGTTCAGATCCAGATCCAGTTACAAGGTTTCCAGTCCCAAACCAAAGAGAGCTAAGACAAGAGCAAAGAGCCTCTAGGAGTAGTGCAAGTAGGAGAATTGCATTTGTTGCCACTGGAAACCAAGCTATCTTGCCAACCAACCTGCCTTTCAAACCACCTGGGCCAACTTGGAAGGGATTGCCTTGCACAAGAAGAACTGCTCTGGAGAAACAAAGGGTTGCTAAGAAGAACAAGTTAAAGAAATAGTGGGTTGTGACTGTTGATGTTTTTGCTTAATGATTTTTGTGAGCTGTGACTCTTAATATTAGAGCTGTGACTCTTACTATTTTGTGTAGTGATCAATTTTTGCAACTCATTTCAGAGCTCATGCAATGAGCATATGAGATTAATGCTCATTTTTTTTGTAAATCTGGCTTGATGTCAACCTTTTTGGGGCTTCTGATATGAAATCACATTTTAGCATTTGGCTTGATGTCAAATTTTTTAAGAGTGCAGTGAGCATATGACTTTTATCTTGTGAGCAATCAATATTGTTTTGATATGAAACTTTTTAGCTATGTAATATGTTGTTTTATGACTCTATTAATCTTTGAAAAATTTAAACAGATAAGTAACAAATTAAACAAACACCAATGCCAAAAATCTCTGTTTTGTAACACCAATATAGTGGCTATACAATCTCTGCAAAAATTAAACAAACACCAATGCCAAAAACCAAATCTATAAATATGTAACAACTTCACTCAAGTGTAGAATGCCAAATACCAAACAATTTCATGTGAATCAATAGAATGCCAAATAGATACGTTGCAGAATGCCAAATACCAAACATTATCTTCATTAATAGATACATAAAGCCAAATGCCAAATCATTCTTCATAATCCAAATACACACTGCAAATTCATATTTTCCCAAACCATATAAAGACTAACAACAACCAAGTTACAAGCAAAGCAAATTTAACTCTTTTCAAACTCTTCTTCATTATAAGCATATCTGAATTGACAATTGTTTGAACTGCATTCTCAGCTACTAGAACACTTTCACATTGCTTGGCCAAGTTCCTATTCTCCTTCAATAATGTAGCATTCTCCATCTTCAAGGTGTTGATCACCTCCTTCACCCTATCACTCATTTCTTCATCGCACCACTTAAAATGATTACATCCTACTTTGTGAATCACCCCTTTAGATGGCTGAAATTAACAAATATGAAAATAAAACATATGCAGTGAAAATAATCAATAAAATGTAAAATTCATTTGATTCTAACTTACCCTATAATTACGACAACCATAAAATCTTCGACTCGGGTTCTCCTTTGTCCATGAGGTCCATATCACTTCCGTAACGCCACACTTACAAACATTTCGACCCTCTTGCAAATTTGAAATTTGTTGCTTCCTATAACTTGTCGAGCTCGAAGAGGAAGAATGTGAATCCATCTTTTGTGACTGAGAGTTGGACATCTGGTTACAACACTGGTGATTTGGGATGGTGGAGGGATTTCTGCAATTTTTGATTTTGGGGATTTCCCTAAGAGAATTAGGAATCAAGAAATCCCCAAATTTTCGATTCTATTGATTTTAAGAGTGTTGGGTCGGGTTTTTCTTTTGAGGGTGGGTCGAGGTACTGGGTCGGGTGAAAAAACGTGCAAAACGACATCGTTTTGGGGACACTTAACGGAGCCCGTTAGGGCTCCATTACGCGGTGGCCCAATTGAGCCAATTTTAACATCGCGGTGGCCCAATTGAGCCCAAAAAAGTTGTAGTGACCCAATTGAGCCCCCCAAATAAGTTCAGTGGCCAATTTGGACCTTATCCCATAAATAAATGTGTAAAGTGGGTCTGTTTCAAAAAAATAATAATAATTAATTATTAAAAAAATCTAAATTAATTAAGGACTCGTAATTAATTAAGTTAGTCCTCATATCTATCAAAATAACATAGTATTCAAAGCTATACCTTAAATTGCACTATGATTAAAATATTGTCAAACTCATGTTTATCATCAAGCTATTGATCTGGATAAAATAAACCACATGTCCAATCTAAATTTGAAAGTTTTAAATTTGTTTACGTATACATATACTAAATATGTGAATAAATCCACTCTTATAAAAATGATTAACATTAAAGAGCATCTAAATCTTAAATCTCATTAGCCCAATATAAATAATTTAAAACAAAAAAAAATGATTTTGACCTTTTGATATAAAATTTGGTTCGAAAGAAAGTTATATATAATCTGCTATTCATTGCAAAAGAAATATTCATTACTAATCAATAATTATTATTATTTTTATAACCATTAACTCCAACAAATAGAAAATGAATTATAAAATAAAAATTAAAATGATGGATTTAAAACTATATTTTGTGAAAAGAAATTTAGTGCAGATTAATAAAAATTTAACAATTAACAATAGATATATAATATCTTAACTATGTGTATTCATTTGTGCATAATTAAGTTCACTTTGGATTATACGAAAATGAGGTGTCCCAAAATCAGATTATACATCTACACACACACACACACATATTGAAAAGTTTAACCAGGATTAATTCAAAACATCCCAAAAGAAATACTTATTGTATTTACTATCTCTAGATTCTCAAATTGAAATAAAAATAGTGAACATACAGACATAACACTATCATATATATACAACAACATGACCACGTGATTGACCATAATAAGAAATCTCACAAACCAAACGAAAAGGATTGAATGTACCTTTTTCGATGAATTTCAAATGCGAGAAAAGATAATTTTGTATATAGTGTAGGAAAAATGTAAAATTTCTACATCTGTCAAGTTCTTATAGTTATCATTAGATTTAAAAATAAATAAATGCTATGATTAAATGGTATTTTGAAAATCAAGCACCTTGATTAAAGTCTAAATAGTTAAATTTGAAAACTTCTCCCTAATTAATGAAGGACTATGATTTGTTACCATAGATAACTTGCTAGTTTTCAAAACTTTTATAAGTACCAAAATACGAATTTTAATAAGAAATGTCAATGATTGAATGAATGTAGACACTTTTTAAGACTATATATACATGTTCGTTTAGGTGCGCCAACAAAAAAATAATGCATGATCTTATAATATGTTTGTAAATAAAAATGTTGATCTACTTATATACATATATAACATGTATTTGAGAGCTAATAAAAAAAACTCTTTAACAAAAATGCATGACTTTATATGCTTTGAACATGTACGCCGAACCCCTTATTCTAAATTGAAACAATATAGAAATAAATTGATGCAACATAATTTCCTATATGATTTTAATTAAATTCATCTTAATTTAATAAATGAGATCGAATATATATCTAGGGGCGTGACTTAGATTATACTATAACTCGAACACTGTGTAAATTTAAAATTCACAAACCTTGATAATTCACATAATTCATGATAAATACTTTATTTAAACAGTGATTGAAAAAACGGGTTGTTACAACCTTACCCACTAAAAAGAAATTTCGTCCTCGAAATTAAACTTGCTCGAGTCTAGATTATGACAAGGGCTGGAATATCTATATTTCTCCACCTCCCAAGTAGCTTCATTAGTTCCCTGTCAAGTCCATTGTGGTTTTGAGTAATCTGATATGCCTACTCTCACACATGAGCTTTTCATTCTAAAATGATAATGGGCTCTCCTCTGGTCCTCAATCCTTACCAATCTGCAAATCTTCATGTTAAGTTATGAAATGCACTCTTATTTGGATCGGTAGAAAATTAGATAAAATCTTCCAAAGCCTGAAGGTAAAAGTTGATTCTCCATTAGGTATGAGCACTACTAATACCCGACACAATTTCCAAACCAATTAATGAACTATAACTAAACTTGTTGAATAGGAAGTCCTCAGTGAAAAATAATAAGGAGCTATCTCGGTATTTGTCCTCTTCATTTCCTCACCGCCAGAGCACCTTTCAGAGATCTTGCACCAGCTTAATGTGCGGTGTAAACGTTACTATGTGTCTCGTTTATTATTCTCCTTCATTTATTGATTCTAGACTAAAAGATTTCACTTACAAGGGTGGACGTAACTCACTTGCCCATGCAACACCCTTTTATATCGTCACTTAACACACTGATGTAGAAATTCTTAGATGCATGAACATGAGTCTATGCATAGCAGATAAAATTTAACTTAAAAAAATGGTTTATTCAAAATTTGAAGGTCTTTAGTTGGTTAAAACATAATACCAATGGCTAACAATTCCCAAAATATGAACTCATTTGAAATCGCACTCGAATCTTTTTTTTAACAATTTCAAAGGCAATAATAAGAGAGAAAACATTAAGAAGTAAATGCTAGACCTTTTAAATTCACTTGAGATAATTCACACGAAAGAGGGCTTTACAACTCTATTTGATTTTAATCACAAATTTTAAAATTTAATGAATTTAGTACATGTAGGTGTATATACTTATAAATATATATGCGTTTAGATATATATATATATACATGTATTATATGCGGTTTCTATGATAGCATAAGGGTAACGAAGTTAATATAACAATATTCATTTGATCTCAAAGTGGGTCAACTTTTTTTTTTTTTTTTTAAAAAAGGGTAAGTTTGAAACTGATTCAAGGATAATGGGCCCAGTGAATTTTTAAAATCTCATAACACTAATTAAAGATTTCAAAAGATGAGTGAATTTTCAGTCTTACCAACAAAAGTTGAAATACATCTATATATGCAGGGATATTTCTATGACAGTAAATATATTTCATAGATTTAAAACGGTACAATTAGAGTCGTTTGAAATATTTTTATGAAACTACCAGATCCCTATTTCTTTGTATAAAGAAATTTTATTTCATAAACAAGTCGATTCCCCAGCATCCATAAATAATAGGGCTGGGAGATTTATATTTATTTCTTTTTTTTCTCGAAACAACAAAAGTTTCTTTTTTAAATTAATTCGAAAACATTTAAGTAAAAAAAAATAGAGACATTTTGAAACGAGCATAAAGCTTATGGTCATAAGGACTTTTTTTTTTCTTCTTTTTAGCATGCTGGGCCAATAAATGCTTTCCTCATCATTTTCTTATATAGAGAATAAATGCAAGCAATAATGATACCACTCCTATTCATGTAAGTATGTGCAGTATGGATTTGAACAACTAAAACTTGACTAGACATAATATAAATTAATTAAGCGTATGGTCCTTGGCAAAACCCATACAAAACCTTTTAATTAATGTCATAGCGCCTCACATTGGGATACTCTCTATCGCACTGCCAGAATGTTATTTCTCAGCTAAAAGATGTCTTCCAGTAAGTTCTAAATAAACTTCGAAAGATGACATCATCAATAACCCCCTAAACAGAAAGATACGCTATCTGACTAAAAATAATAATAATAATAATAATAATAATAATAATAATAATAATAAATAAGAAACTAATTCCAAATCAAAACTAATAGCATAACCCAAGCAATGAACCACAAATCATCCAAAATATCAACTTGTCTCGATAAAGAGAACTAAAACAAGGACAAGGTCCAACACATAAAATAGAGCCAAAGATCTAAAGGGATTATCTCAAATCTAAATAAAAACTAAGAATCATCTCCCTCAATCCATAGCCGGGTCATCCTCCGAAGAAATCATT
The DNA here is from genome assembly GCA_026008535.1 of Perilla frutescens. NCBI lineage: Eukaryota > Viridiplantae > Streptophyta > Magnoliopsida > Lamiales > Lamiaceae > Perilla > Perilla frutescens. Next base: position 41,095,706 of record BRKX01000019.1, read on the forward strand.
TCCTCTGGATCCTCCTCTGACGAAGCGTCTTCTCCCGAGTCATCACCCACATCTATCGGATTTTCTTCCGAACCTCCCACTGGAATATGAGGTGGCGTAGGTGGTTGGGGTTGCAGCGGCGGTGGTGGTGGTGGAGCAAAATAATGTGGATGACCCTACATTGGCTCACCGTGGACAAAGAATCTGTATTCCCTTAATAAAGCCTCTACGTAAGTCTCAAATTGAACCCGTGCTATCCAGTGAACTCCTCCATTGCAATACCTCGTCCCTTCTCTGGTATGGTGTCACGAACCTTGCGGACCGCCTCGGTTTGATGTAGTAAATCCCCAGGTGCCACGTAATTCCTCGAGAGATTACGCATTGTCACAATATTAAGAAACACCCCCATGTGAATGTCCCATTCATAATACCAAAATTTATTCTCCACCATCGACCTACAGAAATGATAGAGAAGCTCATAAGTCTTTCTAAGTTATTTCTAAATTCGAGGACTAAATTCAAAATGTAAAACATTTATCACCCCTTGAATTTAAATAACAAATTTCAACATAACAACCAAAAATTCACATACTCAATCAACTGAAAAATGAAATCTTATACCTTGATACTGGGGTCTGTGGTAACCGAATGACTCATTAAATGAATTTAAATGCATGAATGATTCACGGAATCTACATGAAAGTAGACCCTCTCGGATACCACACTATAACACCCTAAATTCATTAAAGTGTTAAACTTATTTTTAATGATTATAATGGATGCGGAAATGTGAGTAATAATTATTTTTTCTTGAATTAAATAACTTAAATAATAATCTAACTTAATCAGTTTAAACATATAAACAAAAAATAATCTAATGATTTTAATAAATTAAAAATGATACTTACTGAATTAGAATAAAAATGTAACTGGAATATTTTTATTTGAAATGTTCACCATAAATTCCAGAATAATATAAATAAAAACATGAAAAATATCTAAGAAACAACAAGATCATTGAAATACAAAATTATAAATAATCATTTTAAAGAAATTTAAACTATGATAAGAAGAACAAATGCTAATCAGCTTGACTCGTCATTCGATCTTCCACACGCCACCAAATCATTTACCTGAAAATATCAATGAGGGATGAGCATATATAAAATATACTCAGTGTGAGAAATTATGCAAAGATTTGCCCAAGTTAATAAAACAGTAGCACACATATAACTAATACTGAAAACTGATAGTACCTTAGTAACGAAACATGATAGTACATTAGTACTAATTGAATCGCATAGCGACATTGACATTTGTGCATAAATACTGAGAGCCAAATGAATGAACATATAGTTCAAAGCTCATTGATAGTAACATGAAATACGGCCAACACGTGATATTAAAATGGGCAAAATATAAATCAACGGCATAAAATAAATGAATCTCACACCTTAATTGAACCGATGAGCTTTGAGTCAAACACTATCAATAATTTAATGTCTTAGTCACGCCGCACCTAAGATATTAAAGTAAATAAAACCTATAAATGAATGTACAGCCCGTAAATGCACCTCAAGTTTAAAATTGAAATATGAATTTAACTAATGAATTGTCTGTAAGGTATAAATGAGATTTATAAATGATTTGTAAGAATTTATAGCAGAAAGTCCATAATACTTAAAATAAAATTTACTAAAAAATAAATGTGTAAAGTGGGTCTGTTTCGAAAAAAAAATAATTAATTATTAAAAAAATCCAAATTAATTAAGGACTCCTAATTAATTCACATCTACCAAAATAATATAGTATTCAAAGCTATACCTTAAATTGCCATATGATTAAAATACTGTCTTGATAAAATAAACCACATGTCCAATCTAAATTTGAAAGTTTGAAATTTGTTTACGTATACATATACTAAATATGTCAATAGATCCACTCTTATAAAAAATATTAACATTAAAGAACATCTAAATCTTAAATCTCATTAGCCCAATATAAATAATTTAAAAAAAAATGATTTTTACCTTTTGATATAAAATTTGGTTCGAAAGAAAGTTATATATATCTGCTATTCATTGCAAAAGAAATACTAATTACTAATCAATAATTATTTTTTTTTATAACCATTAACTCCAACAAATAGAAAACGAATTATAAAATAAAAATTAAAATGATGGATTTAAAATTATATTTTGTGAAAAGAAATTTAGTGCAGATTAATAAAAATTTAACAATTAACAATAGATATATAATTTCTTAACTATGTGTATTCATTTGTGCATAATTAAGTTCACTTTGGATTATACGAAAATGAGGTGTCCCAAAATCAGATTATACATCTGCGCGCGCGCACACACATATATTGAAAAGTTTAACCAAGATTAATTCAAAACATCCCAAAAGAAATACTTATTGTATTTACTATCTCTAGATTCTCAAATTGAAATAAAAATAGTGAACGTACAGACATAACACTATCATTTATATCCAACAACATGACCACATGATTGACCATAATAAGAAATCTCACAAACCAAATGAAAAGGATTGAATGTACCTTCTTCGACGAATTTCAAATGCGAAAAAAGATAACTTTGTATATAGTGCAGGAAAAATGTAAAATTTCTGGATCTGTCAAGTTCTTATAGTTATCATTAGATTTAAAAAACAAATCAATGCCATGATTAAATGGTATTTCGAAAATCAAGCACCTTGATGAAAGTCTAAATAGTTAAATTTGAGAACTTTTCCCTAATTAATGAAGGACTATGATTTGTTATCATAGATAACTTGCTAGTTTTCAAAACTTTTATAAGTACCAAAATACGACTTTTAATAAGAAATGTCAATGATGGAATGAATGTAGACACTTTTTAAGACTATATATATACATGTTCGTTTAGGTGCCCTTACAAAAAAATAATGCATGATCTTATAATATATTTGTAAATAAAAATGTTGATCTACTTATATACATATATAACATGTATTTGATAGCTAATAAAAAAAAACTCTTTAACAAAAATGCATGACTTTATATGCTTTGAACATGTACGCCGAACCCCTTATTCTAAAATGAAACAATATAGAAATAAATTGACGCAACATAATTTCCTATATGATTTTAATTAAATTCATCTTAATTTAATAAATGAGATCGAATATATATCTAGGGGCGTGATTTAAACTATACCATAACTCGAACACTGTGTAAATTTAAAATTCACAAATCTTGATAATTCACGATAAATACTTTATTTAAACAGTAATTGAAAAAACGGGTTGTTACAACCTTACCCACTAAAAAGAAATTTCGTCCTCGAAATTAAACTTGCTCGGGTCTAGATTATGAGAAGGGCTGGAATATCTATATTTCTCCACCTCCCAAGTAGCTTCATTAGTTCCCTGTCAAGTCCATTGTGGTTTTGAGTAATCTGATATGCCTACTCTCACACATGAGCTTTTCATTCTAAAATGATAATGGGCTCTCCTCTGGTCTTCAATCCTTACTATTTTGCAAATCTTCATGTTAAGTTATGATATGTACAACTCTTATGAAATGCACTCTTATACAACTGATAATAAAAAAAAACAACAGAAATAACTAGAAAATAATAAAAAAGATAGAATGAAGCCGGCATATACATTTTTACTCCACCATCCCCCTCCCCTAAACTTATTCAACAGCAAAGAGAATAAGTTTGGCGGGAAAATAAAAAATAAATGTGGACGGGGCTTCACTTACAACACCAACTAAGACGGGTGGTGTCGGTGGCCAGTGATGGCTCTAACTCATCTGGTAAGCCTCAAATCGGCGCATCATGTCGAACATCTGCTCATCCCGTCACTTAGCAGCCTTAAAACGGGTCTGCATATCAATCTGGAAAGCCCTCTGCTCAGCTCTCATCTCTAGCTGAGTATGGCGGATCATCGAGATATTGTCCCGTGTTACTGAGAACTGGCTCTCCAACTCCCAGAGCTACTCTTGAAGTTGCTCCATGCTTTTCTCTACACCGGTACTACGCTGCCACCAACGCCCTCGTGAAGTGCCCTCTCAATCAGTGGGGCCTTCCGCATCACTTAGATCCTCAAGAGCCTCATCACGCTTATCCTCAAAAAATCCTCCACATTCCTCAGAACCCGATATGCTCTAGCCGCTCTATGTACGGGTGTATCCATGCACCAGTCACTTCTCTCAAAATAGTCGGACACTGTAGTTAACTACGGTAGTGGTAGTGGGAAATGATCCTTGACATTCTGACGGAATACAAACGGTGGGATCACACTAGTCAGGATCCTCATAACGACAAACTGGCGCATGGACAAACTCATGTCGCCCTCCATAGGGTGCAACTGGGTGATTGGGCCCCCTACCACCTTCTCAATTAGGGGAGTGAGCAATCCCTTGATGCATATGTGTAACATCCTAGAATTTTAGAGAGCTCTCTAAATTTATTTAGAAGACTAAAGAAAATAGTTGGAGCTAAAATAAAGTAAAACAGATGTAAGTCGTGACCTTTTTATGTATTTTATGTGAAAAATCGATTATGAGGTTTTGCGTTGCCGCCGGAAGATAGTCAATATTGGTCTTTTCTGGAACGTAACGACCTAAAGGAAGCAGTTGGTGCTTTCATAATTTTAATCTGACCTCTACAGGAGTCCCGTAATTGAAAATCGTAAAGGGAAAACGTGTGAATAGTAATTTATGCGAGCGTTCGTGATTCGAGAAATTTATGAAATCCTCCTCATTGATCCGAGACTTGTTCTATCAAGCCTATGTTATAGAAAATGACCCAAGGAATCTGTTCGTGTTCACGGATTGCCAATCCGAGGTCAATCAAACGCTCGGAAACAAAATCTGTCAGTAGAAAGGTATAGTAAAAGTAATTTTTAAAAGGGAATCTTTCTTCATTTTTCTTTAGATAACTTCCTCATCATTTGGAATTGAGTTAGTTCAATAGTACTCGAGCCAACGAGTCTCCCGGTATTTTCGGATTTTATTTTGGAGGTCATTTGGACCTCACCATTGAATAAAGCAACTTTAATTGAATCCGGAAATCACTTTATCAGTATTTTATATCCGAAAAAGTTATACCCGCCCCAGAGCCAGTTTTCCTATAAATAGGGGGGCTTGGGCTCATTTGCAATTGCTCTTTCTCTCTCTTCTCACTCTTTCTCTCTCGTTCGTGTTGACGAACGAGAAAAACCCGGGCCTGCGCCGAGTAAATCGCGCATGCGGGCCCAGGTTAAGTTTTGTTGGGGGTGCTGCTACGGAAGCAGCTGTCGAGCGCTGGAAGGCATCCGGAGAGCCGCCGCCGCTGCCGTGGATGGCCGGAAATCGCCGTCGTCGTGCCGCCGCTTCAGACGTCTAGTTTCGTTCCATTTCTTATCGTTTATAGTTGAAATTTCAATATGTTTTGTATTTTATATAGTACTTCATTTCGTGTGTTGAGTGCGTCGTCGTCCGGTGCCCGAAAACCAGCCAAATCACCGGAAAACGTGAAAAATAGAGGTACGCCGATCAGTTTCGGTTTTTGCCCATTTTCGCCCATTTTCGGTAGTCAAATCGAAAATGTTTCTTCTACAAAGTTGCTCAAAAAAGTATTTCCTATAGGACTGCCAAGTTTCATAATTTTCCGATAAGTTTTCATTAAAGTCGATTATTTTAATCAGACGGTTATTTTTATAACTAGAACATTTGATTTCAGAAAATTTCGAAAATTGTATAATTTAATAAAGATATATGTGGGGTCATGCCTAATTATTTTCATAATTTTTAGACTATTAAAAAGTGCAATCGAAGTTAGCTGTGTAAAATTTGATTAAAATGGCATGTTACGGAAAGTGACATCTGTCAAATCTTTTGGTCTCATTAAATCAAAAATTATATTTTGGAATTTATTTCGTTCTGTGTGGAAGTTGTACGAGGTCTTTAAAGTCGCGCATTATTAGTTGGAATATAATTAAAGTAAATAAAAGCTCCAATTAAATTAAAGTCGTGTTCTGAAAATTAGAACAACAGTCCTAAAATAAGGTTTAACCTTGTAGGACCTGTTGAGCCAGTCAGAGGAGCTGATGGATGAGTATCAAGAAGTTTGATCACTTGAGTTGATCTAGTCGAGGTGGGTTTATTTGCAAAACCTATCTATATTTGAGTTATCAACTCATAAATGTGATAGTCATAGTTAGAATATCGAAATAAATATTTGAGAAATTATCTGCTCAAGTCTCTGCTGGAGTAATAACATTATACTATTGAATAATTAATGAGAACATAGATTATGCTTTACTATAATTATCGAGAACATAGATTATGCTTGGCAAAAATTATCAAGAACATAGTTGAGAACATAGATTATGCTTCATCATAATTATTGAGAATATAGATTATGATTTATCACAATAAACGAATATAGATTATGCTTCGACATAATTAAATAGAATAGATTATGCCTGGTCATAATTAAAGTTTGTGGGGTAAAAGTTAAGGTGTAGAGTTTAAAGTTCAAAGTTTATAGATTAAGGTTAGAGGTTATATTTAAAGTCTAATAGTCATAGTTTAAAGTTGCAGTAAATTAAATATTTATTGTATTGATTGTACTTTATAATTTTTGGCTTATGCTTTTAATATTAAACTCAAGCTATAGAATGATTTCTGTTTAAGGAATATGAAGCATAATTGAACTAAATTTGATGGAGGACTTAAAGGTTCGCATAGTTGCTATATTAAGAGGATGACATAGTTTTTATACTTATGTCATATTACGCGCTTTATAGGGAACATAGATCAAAGGATAGGCAGGAACTGTGTTTCTTGCAGTTGTGATGTTAATCACTAAAGGTGTCACTGTGAGGTAACCCCTGCACATACACGTGATCTGGGCATCACTATAAGGAGTCAATGTTAGGTAACCGCTGGTATACTCAGGGTTAATGCCAGGTGATTCCTAGTACACTCTTCTCGGATTAGCGACATGTCATAGAGTGCAGTAGATGACAGAAGGAGCTACAGGGTACTAAAGAGAAGTAAAGGTTTGCAGAAATGGGAAGGGCTTTCGCATTTTGCTTTCCATTATCTATATTTATATTTTGGATATTCTGTTACAATTTTTATTAAAGATTGAATTAAAAGTTTAACCCACTGAGTGCTTTAGTACTCACGCCCAAAATATTTTCAAAATGTTTTTCATAGGTTGAGATGCTGGAGGAAATGACTCGATGTACTGTTTTGGGTTGATCATGCCTTGATGTCTCGTTCAGACTAAATTATTGCTCATGAGTTTGTTGTTATGTGATACAATATTACTCCATTGTTTTCCACTTAAACTCTGATACAGTTGCGCCATAGTATGATTTCATGCTATGTTTTATTTTTGGGCTTATCTGAATTGTATTCTTTATTGAATCATGATTAATAAAGTCCCACTTCTTTTCATAAATCCAAGCATGTTTCATTACAGTTTTCGACCTATGAGTTGGTCATATTTGGTTGAGTCTTGGATTCTGTTTATTTTCCAATTGACCTATGAATGAGACATAATATAGTTTATTTGCCTCTGACCTATTGATGGGTCTTAGTTGTTGTGACCTATGGAGAGGTCTTGTTTCTTTGAAGAGTCAGAATCCTATCTATTAATTGTTGGATTCTGTTTGAATTTGATTGGCCTATGAATACGCATTATTTTGACTTGATTGAATCATTTGACTCATTGATACATTGAAAGACGTGGATTTCTTCCAAGTACAGAGGTTATGGTGCCCAAATTTCTGGGGCATATAATATATTCTTGTTCTAAAGCCATTTCATTTGATTATTCTAAATAACACTTCCTTTTTGAGTAATACCCCGACCCTCATTTATTATTTCTTTTGGGACCGGGACATTACGGAGGACCCTCTGGATTTTGGATTATGTTACCTTTTTCCTTCTATTATTCCCGTAATATCCCCGTCCTAATCCTCGTGACCGGGGCGTTACAGAATGGTGGTATCAGAGCAGGTTGCAACTCTGCGACCTGTGTCTTAAGTTGTTTGCTTAACGTGACTATGTGAATTTGAGTTATATTATTAAAGGATTTCTACACAGCAACCCACAGTACATCATCACCTCGAATCCTCAACAGAGTTCAAATGTATGAAAGTTTTAAAAGTTTTTGTTATACTTATAATTTTTTAATGTGCAAGTGAATGGTAAGTCATTCATAAGTGAGCTTTGAGCGAGGCAAGGAAAATTAAAGAATGTTGATTTGACGTAAGTCATAGATCTAAAAGTTTAAAGAGTGAAAGTAATTTTGGATGAATCTAAAAGGTAGTCTAAAGTTGTTTTAAAAGACAAAAGTTAATTTATAGTTATTCTTTTCAAAAGGATTTTAAAGATATAATCATTTTGATATCGAAATCTTCTGGTAATTGTTGAAACCTGAATTTTGATTTAAAAGCCTTCTCTTTGGGAAAAAGGACTATCTACTACTAGAAAGTAATGTGATTCTGAGGATAGAAAATGACTAAGATAAAGGATCAAGGATAGATAATTTAAAGATAGAGCTTAGTCCAGAACATAGACTATAGATGCTTGAACTTAGAAGAACTCTAAGTTTTTCCTGTATGATTAAAGAGGCTTTAAGAATTAAGTTCCATAGCTAGAGAGTTTAAGAGGCGTGAGGTTGGGCGAGCTCTTCACACCGTGTATGAATCATGCTAGAGAGGAGAAGCTTCTTCATTTGAAGAAAGTCCTACAAATTGTAAAGATTGATCGCAAGAGGCTAGCCCATCAGACCAGAAGAGTATAGTTATCTCAAGCAAGTCGGTACAATGAAGGAAGCAACCATTAAAGGTGCATCATTGCAATTTCAGGTCCTCTTTGTCTGTTGACACAAGGTCAGCTATGTGCAACCCGAAAGAAAAGAAAGAGTTTCACTACAAACAAGCATCTAGAGCTAAAGAAGTTCCAAGCAGTGAGGGATGTCCACCTTAATCGTTAATCATGAAAGAAGCGTTACAGAAGTCAAGATGTCACAACCAGCCGATGAATGCCCGACAAAAATCCCAGATCACCTGAGGAAACGTTATAGAAGTTAAATGCCTTTCTAAGTTTTGAACTTAGAAAGAACATAGATAATAAAAGCTTTAACATAGGGTGAACTTTAAGTCATCCTTTGTTAAGAATCACTTTGAACTTAGACTGAATAAGTTATCCCCTTTCTTATAGTTGCGAGTCGTTCGAGCAGCGATGAAGCACGAATTTCAAAAAACGTGACAAGGAGTCTCATGCGACAGTTAAAGTGAAGAAGTACGAGATAAAGCTTGTACGAGAAAAGGTGAGAGCTACCAATCAATCAAGGCATAGGCAAAGTTCGATCAAGGCGGATAAAGACTCGAAACGTATAGTATGCGGGTAAAAGACGGTTTTATGTACGATTGCAAGTAAAGAAAGTTGAGCAAAGATAAAGGATCGACCAAAGTTCATCAAGATAGCTCGGCTACCAAGAAAAAGCTTTAAAGATCGAATGAATGATTAGCAGTTCCAGGTGGAAGACATGGTCTTCTCAAAGGTATCTCCAACCAATAGAAGAGTTCGCTTCGCTAAGAGATTAAAGTTGAAGGTTCGATGAATCTATTAGAAATCATCGAAGAGGATAAAGACATAGACCATATGTCGGCTTTGACGCCTGACCTTATTATTCTGCATGACGTGTCTCACGTCCTAATGCTATGGAAATATGTGTTTGAGATAAATACATGTTACCAAAGGAAAAGAGACAGTTCTGAGTGAGAACTAATCCATAAAAAAGGCCTTAGGCTATTCTTGGTCATAAGGTCTAGAGTTGTAAACCTGGTAAAGGTATTGAACCAGTATGGTTCCAGTAAAGTTGTGGATTCTTGAAAAAATATCCAGATCTCCGTTTGAGGGGAAGTAAATTTCGAGACGGAATTTTTTTTAAGGGGTTTAGTCTGTAACATCTTAGAAGACTAAAGAAAATAGTTGGACCTAAAATAAAGTAAAACAGATGTAAGTCGCAACCTTTATGTGTATTTTATGTGAAAAATCGATTATGAGATTTTGTGTTTGCCGCCGGAAGATAGTTAATATTGGTCTTTTCTGGAACGCAACGACCTAAGGGAAGTTGTTGGTGCTTTCATAATTTTAATCTGACCTCTACAGGAGTCACGTAATTGAAAATCATAAAGGGAAAACCTGTGAATAGTAATTTATGCGAGCGTTCGTGATTCTAAAAATTTACGAAATCCTCCTCATTGATCCGAGACTTGTTCTATCAAGCCTATTTTATAGGAAATGACCCAAGGAATTCGTTCGTGTTCACGGATTGCTAATCCGAGGTCAATCGAACGCTCGGGAACAAAATCTGTCAGTCGAAAGGAATAGTAAAAGTAATTTTTGAAAGGGAATCTTTCTTCGCTTTTCTTCAGATAACTTCCTCATCATCCTGAGTCGGATTGGTTCAGTAGTACTCAAGCCAATGAGTCTCCCGATATTTTCAGATTTTGTGTTGGAGGTCATTTGGACCTCGCCATTGAATAAAACAACTTTAACTGAATTCGGAAAACGTTATACCCACCCCAGAGCCACTTTTCCTATAAATAGGGGGATTTGTGCTCATTTGAAATTGCTCATTCTCTCTCTTTTCTCTCTTCTCTCTCTTTCTCTCTCATTCGTGTTAACGCAATAGAAAAACCCAGGACTACGCCGAGTAAATCGCTCATGCGGGCCAGGTTAAGTTTTATTGGGGGTGCTGCTGCGGGAGAAGCTGTCGAGTACCGAAATGCTTCTGGAGAGCCGCTGCCGCCGCCGCTGCCATGGATGGCCGGAAATCACCATCGTCGTGCCGCCGTCATGCCACCGCTTCAGATGTCTTGTTTCGGTCCATTTCTTATCCTTTATAGTTGAAATTTTAATATATTGTGTATTTTATATAGTACTTCATTTCGTTTGTTGAGTTCGTCGTCGTCCAGTGGTCGGAAACCGATCAAATCACCGGAAAACGTGAAAAATAAAGGGGTGCCGATCAGTTACGGTTTTTGCCCATTTTCACCTATTTCGGGCCGTCAAATTGAAAAAGTTTCTTCTGTAAAGTTGCTCAAAAAATAGGACTGCCAAATTTTGTAATTTTCCCATAAGTTTTGATTAAAGTCAATTAGTTTAATCAGGTGGTTATTTTTATAAGTAGAGCATCTGATTTCAAAAAAATTCGAAAATTGTATAATTTAATAAAGATATATGTGGAGTCATGCCTGATTATTTTCATAATTTTTGGACTAGTAAAAAGTGCAATTGAGGTTAGCTGTGTAAAATTTGATTAAAATGGCAAGTTACGGAAAGTGACCTCTATCAAATATTTTGGTCCCATTAAATCAAAACTTATATTTTGGAATTTATTTCCTTCTGTGTGGAAGTTGTACGAGGTCCTTATAGTCGCGCATTCTTAGTTGGAATATAATTAAAGTAAATAAAAGCTCCAATTAAATTAAAGTCGAGGTCTGAAAATTAGAACAGCAGTCCTAAAATAAGGTTTAACCTTGTAGGACCTGTTGAGCCAGTCAGAGGAGCTGACAGATGAGTATCGAGAAGTTTGATCATCTTAGTTGATCTAATCATAGTTACAATATCCAAATTAAATATTTGAGAAATTATCTGTTCAAGTCTCTGCTCTGCTAGAGTAATAGCATTATACTATTGTATAATTAATGAGAACATAGATTATGCTTTTCCATATTTATCGAGAACATAGATTATGTTTTGCCATAATTATCAAGAACATAGTTTAGAACATAGATTATGCTTCATCATAATTATTGAGAATATAGATTATGATTTATAAAAATAAACGAATATAGATTATGCTTCGACATAATTAAATAGAATAGATTATGCCTGATCATAATTAAAGTTTGTGGGGTAAAAGTTAAGGTGTAGAGTTTAAAGTTCAAAGTTTATAGATTAAGGTTAGAGGTTATATTTAAAGTCTAATAGTCATAGTTTAAAGTTGCAATAAATTAAATATTTATTGCATTGATTGTACTTTATAATTTTTGGCTTATGCTTTTAATATTAAACTCAAGTTATAGAATGATTTCCGTTTAATGAATATGAAGCATAATTGAACTAAGTTTGATAGAGGACTTAAATGTTAGCATAGTTGCTATATTAAGAGGATGTCATAGTTTTTATGCTTATGTCATATTACATGCTTTATAGGGAACATAGTTCAAAGGATAGGCAGGAACTGTGATTCTTGCACTTGTGATGTTAATCACTAAAGGTGCCACTATGAGATAACCCCTGCACATACATATGATCTGGCCATCACTATAAGGAATCAATGCTAGGTAACCCCTGGTATACTCAGGGTCAATGCCAGGTGATCTCTGGTACACTCTTCTCGGATTAGTGAGGTAACCCCTCCATTTTCCTATCAGCGACATGTCATAGAGTGCAGTAGATGACAGAAGGAGCTACAGGGTACCAAAGAAAAGTAAAGGTTTGCAGAAATGGGAAGGGCTTTCGCGTTTTGCTTTCCATTATCTGTATTTATATTTTGGATATTCTGTTACAGTTTTTATTAAAGATTGAGTTAAAAGTTTAATCCACTGAGTGCTTTAGTACTGACGCCCAAAATATTTTCAAAATGTTTTTCATAGGTTGAGATGCTGGAGGAAATGATTCGATGTACTGTTGTGGGTTGATCATGCCTTGCTGTCTCGTTCAGACTAAATTATTGCTCATGAGTTTGTTGTTATGTGATACAATATTACTCCATTGTTTTCCGCTTAAACTCTGATACAGTTGCGCCATAGTATGATTTGCATGCTATGTTTTATTTTTGGGCTTATCTGAATTGTATTCTTTATTGAATCATGATAAATAAAGTCCCACTTCTTTTCATAAATCCAAGCATGTTTTATTACAGTTTTCGACCTATGAGTTGGTCATATTTGGTTGAGTCTTGGATTCTGTTTATTTTTCAGTTGACCTATGAATGGGACATAATATAGTTTATTTGCCTCTGACCTATTGATGGGTCTTAGTTGTTGTGACCTATGGAGAGGTCTTGTTTATTTGAAGAGTCAGAATCCTATCTATTAATTGTTAGATTTTGTTTGAATTTGATTGGCCTATGAATAGGCATTCTTTTGACTTGATTGAATCATTTGACTCATTGATACGTTGAAAGACGTGGATTTCTTCCAATTACAAAGGTTATGTTGCCCAAATTTCTGGGGAATATAATATATTCTTATTCTAAAGCCATTTCATTTGATTGTTCTAAATAACACTTTCTTTTTTAGCAACACCCCGACCCTCATTTATTATTTCTTTTGGGACCAGGACATTATTGAGGACCCTCTAGATTTTGGATTATGTTACATTTTCCCTTCTATTATTCCCGTAATATCCCCGTCCTAATCCTCGGGGACCGGGGCGTTGCAATATGATACCATGATGCATCTGTGTGATGTGGGCAAGCTGTAGCACGAGAAACCGTGCCAAATCCAGAGACTGACGATTGAGCATGGCCCAGAGAATAAAGAGCTCGTCCAATCTCAGATTACTGTTGTCCTTACGAGCCGGAATGGTGTGGACAAGGATGCGCTGGATCACCCGGAAGACTGGATTTCTGATACTGGTTGCTCAGCACTTGCCTGACTTAAATTTTGTCGTCTCGAGGGTGATGAGCTTCCAAAACTCATGTTTTACAAATTGCCATGGCTTCCTGATGATCCCTCCGGATGGGCAGTGTAAAACCTCATTAATCTGGCCTACGAACATTGTTGGGGTTTATTCGAATTGAACCACCGCAGGATATAATTGGATGTTCGGTAATTCTAGTGTGATGTAGATCATAATTTTATGCAACACATATATTTTAATTGACCGAGTTTAATGAACATACAAAGCCGGTTTAATTGATTCTACTAAAGCGGAAACATAGAGATCGAATAAACATTTACAAATTAAACGATGGGTTGTGGACAAGATTAAAGGTTTAATCTTGTTGTTGTAAGTATGAAATTGGCGCCCCCACTGTGATATTCCACTCCTTGATCTTCTGCTATTTTCTCGGATTGTATCTAGATTCAGGATGGGCTGAAATCTACTAAATCGATATGGAATCTGTGGAGATAAAGAGAAAACAAGAGGAGCTGATCATTTAACTAACTTCAAAATTTCATCCCCCACCCCCTTATTTATAAGGGGTGGGCGAAATTTCAGTGTCCCAACGCTACTGGGTTTGGGCTTCTTTCCCTTTCTCCATCTCCAGTCCATTAAAGTCATATTGGGCTACAATGGGGATCTCAAAGAATATTAAATTGGCCTGCAAATTTATTTAATTTCCAATATCCAATAAACTCAGGATACAATTAAATAAATTAAGTATTATTTTTATTCCACTAAAGAAATAATATTGACCTACCAATTTAATACATATTTCTGAATATGCTTTCTCATTTAGTCCAGTCATTCGTCGTGTTTAAGATATAATGCCCATTAATTAATTATGTAAGCTTCTGACAACTATAATTAATTAATATCTTATCCATGAGTAGTACCACACAAGCTTTACTCATGTATGGAATAAATTCCACCTACAGGGTTTCAACATGAACTTGTGTTTTCCTCAAGAGGACACCATCAACTTGGCGCACCAGAACACGATGCCCATACATATTACAAAACCCATCATATGTGTAAATGTTACAACCCAATATATCGAGATTATTCATTCTATGAAAGAATCTCACTCTTTGATAAATCAAAGCTGCAAACACTACACGTATATGTCCGCCAATATATAAGGGTTAAGACCGAACTCTGTGGATTTTTATTCTCTCATTTAAGGTCAGATTAGAGAATAAAATCCTAAGTAGATCCTTCTTAATACACTTCCCATGTATTAGAATAATGAGTTAGTCAAGATAAACTAACTATCAGATTATTCTACGGTGTGCCAATGGTGGGTTCAGGGCCATCTAAGCCGTGAGCTTTTTAATACACTACAAGGAACTAATGATATGATATAACCGTGTGTTTACCAACACCATTTCATCTACGATGTAAGTATAGTGAACATGCATGTAAATATACCAATTTAAATGCAAACAATGACTGCAATTGTATTCATTCTATATCATCATAAAAACATCATCAATAATGTACACAAAAGACAGGTCTTCTAGTATACAAAGCTAACAATCTTCCACTTATACTCGAAGCATGTCTTTCAAATATAAAACAAACTATCAAACTCTCCAACTCTAAATAAAATTTCAAACGTAGACTCCGGGTCTGCATCTTACTCCCATTTTCTCCACGTGACCATAGAAGGTCTTAGCTGGAAGGCTATTTGTGAATGGATCAGCCAAATTGTCCTCCGATGCAATCTTAACCAGTGTCATATCTCCTCTCTTAATGATTTCTCGTATAAGATGGTACTTTCTCTCTATGTATTTACTTGCTTGATGGGCTCTGGGTTTCTTCAAATTTACCACTGCACCCGACTTATTACAATATACCGTGATACTCTTAGGCAAATCAGGAACCACACTCAAGTCCAACAAGAAGCTCTTGAGCCAGATGACCTCTTTTGCAGCCTCAGAGACAGCTACATATTCAGCCTCCATGGTGAAATTTACCATGTATTTCTGCTTAATGCTCCTCCATGTAATGGCCCCGCCTCCCAAGGTAAACATATAACCTGAGGTAGATTTACTCTAATCTTTATCGGATTGAAAATCTGAGTCCGTGTAACCTAAATAGACTAGACTATCAGAGCGGTACACCAGCATATAATCTCGAGTCCTTTTCAAGTTCTTGTGAATATTCTTAACCGCAGTCGAATGTCCTTGTCTATGATTAGACTGATATCTACTTACCATTCCAACCATATAGCATATATCAGGTCTAGTGCATAGCATAGCATACATAAGGCTTCCAATAGCCGAAGCATATGGAACGCCCTTCTTCTCATCTATCTCAGTCTGCGTGTGGGGACACATCTCCTTGGATAGATGAATTTCATGCCTGAAAGGTATGAAACCTTTCTTGGAATCCTGCATGTTGAACCTAGGTACCATTGTGTCGATATATGTCGCCTGGGATAGGCACAACATCCTTTTATGATGATCTCGAATTATCTTGATGCCAAGGACATGTCCGGCTTCTCCCAAATCTTTCATATCGAACTGCTTGGACAACCATACTCTTATGTTAGATAATACTTTCTTACTGTTTCCAATAAGTAAGATATCATCAACATATAGCACGAGAAAAGCTACCACGTTTCCATCACTCTTCTTGTATACACCATTCTCATCCAGACATTGTACGAATCCATATGATTGGATAACCTCGTCAAAACGGATGTTCCTAGACCTTGACATCTGCTTAAGTCCATAAATGGATCTCTTAAGTTTGCACACTAAGTGCTCTTGGTTGCTTCATGTGGATATTTCCATCAAGACTTCCATTCAGGAAAGCTGTCTAGACATTGATCTGCCAAATCTCATAATCCAAATGAGCGGTAATTGACAAGAGAATCCGGATTGACTTAAGCGTGGTTACCGGCAAAAAGGTTTCCTCATAATCGATCCCTTTTTTCTGAGTGTACCCTTTCACCACAACCTTCCCGTCAGGTCCTCTCTTGCGCTTTAGACCCACTTACAGCCAATGGGTTTTATCCCATCTTGTGGTTCTACAAGCTCCCAGACTTGATTGTGATCCATAGATCTAATCTCAGATTCCATTGTAGATTTCGAAGAATCTACATCTTTATCTTAGATCGCTTCGTCGTAGGTCCTGGGATCCAATTCATTTAGTTCTTCAAGGAAATCCGAAGATTCACCCAAATTAATGAATTTGTCAGGTTGGCCTGCAACCCTCCCACTGCGATGAGGCAGTTTCCGTACTTCTGTGACAGATTGTGCAGTAATTTGTGGTTCCTCTTCTTATACTGTTGGTGTCAGATTTGAATTTTCCCCTCAAAGCTCCTCGAGCACTATCTCACTTCTTAGTTTGTGATTTTTTACATAGTCTTCCTCTAAGAATCGAGGATTGGTACTCACAATGATCTTCCGATCCTTAGGACTATAAAATAAACCACCTTTCGTTCCTTTGTGATATTCAACAAACGGTCTAACATCCGTACGTGGTACCAGCTTATCAGCTTCTTTATCCAGCACATGTGCTGGACTACCCCAAATCCGAAAATGTCCAAGACTGGGCTTTTGTCCAGTCTAAACTTCTGTGGGCGTAGATGGGACTGATTTTCATGGAACCACATTAAGAATATATGCTGTTGTTTCCAAGGCATATCCCTAGAACGAAATAGGCAGATGTGAATAGCTCATCATTGATCTTACCATCTCTAACAATATTCTGTTCTTTCTCTTCACCACACCATTCTGTTGTGGTGTGCCAGGCGCAATCAACTGGGATGTAATACCATTCTCTGCCAAGTAGTCCCTAAATTCATTCAAGAGATACTCACCACTATGATTAGACCGTAGTGATTTGATATTTTTACCTGTACGTTTTTCCACTTCCGCTCTGAATTCTTTGAAAGTCTCAAAGGATTATGACTTATGGCGTAACAAGTATATGTATCCATATCTTGAGTAATTATCAATGAACATGATGAAATACTCATACCCTTCTTGAGCCTGAACTGACATAGGGCCTCATAAGTCAGAGTGAATCAAATCTAATACCTCTTCAGATCTATTCCCTTTATCCTTAAAGGATTGCTTGGTCATTTTACCTTCCAAACAAGATTCACACAAAGGGAACGATTCTAGGAAGAATGAAGACAAGGGCCCATTTTTTACTAGTCTTTGTATCTGTTTAAGGTTAATATGGCCGAGCCTAAGATGCGAAAGATATGTTTAATTCATTTTCGAAGGTTTTTTTCGTTTGTTAGGGTTTATGATTGATGTGTTCAATAAATGCATTTGGGTAGTGTTTTGCATAGGATTAAGTAAATAAAGATGTCCATCCAATGTGCCAGAATAGATAAAACGTTTACCACTAAAGATAACAACCTTGTTATAAAAAAAACAGACTATCCATCCATAAAAAGATGATACACTGAAATCAAGTTTCGCCTAAAACCAGGCACATAAAGACAATCCCTTAAAACTAAACTCCTATCACTACCAAAAGATAAGGATACATCTCCCACTGTAACTACCGCCACTTTCGTAGCATTGCCCATGTAGACTGAAATCTCTCCATCACTCAGCTGTCTTTTTTCCAGGAACCCCTGTAAAGACATGCAGACATGATCAGTAGCTCCAGTATCTACTACCCATTACTGAGTAGAAGAAGTAGCTAAACATGTTTCAATGATGAAAGATTGAGATGTACCCTTCTTCTTCTTCTTGTTAGGACACTCCGCGTTCTAGTGACCTGGAAGGCCGCACTTGAAACACTTTGTCTTTGACTTAAATTCCTCAGGAGGAATCTTAGTCTTGGACTTCTTCACCTTAGGGCCTCCTCTGCAGCTTTCTTTGGCGCGTTCATCTTCTTCCTTTTAGTACCGGAAGAAGACGCCCTATTTTTAGCTAGGTGTGCCTCTGGATTTCCCTTCTGAAGTAACTGAACTGCCTGAAGATCTATGAGCAGTTCAAATAAGGTAACATCCTTCTTTATCATGTTGAAGTTCAATCTAAACTGCTTAAACTTCAGGGACAGGCTGTGAAGCACGATGTCTATTTGAAACTCGGCATCCAGATCTCCACCCAAGGTCTCGATCTCAGCTAGATAACTCATCATACTAAGAATGTGATCCCTAACTAGTGTGGAATCAGTCATTTTCATGCTCATCAGTTTCTTCATCGCCAAATAGCGCGCTGAGCGGTTCTAGTGACTGAAGTGATCCTTAAGGTTGTACATGACATCATAAGCAGTCTTCATAGACTGATGTTGCAGTTGCAGCACATTTGATATAGAAGCCAAAATGTAACAACATGTAATCTCATCAGACTTGACCCACTTAGCATAGGCCAACCTTTGCTCTTCGCCAGAATTCTCATCTGGCTTTTGAGGACATTCCTCTTCAAGTACGAATTTGTGTCCTTCTGCAATGATAGCAAGGTTAAGGTTTCGAATCCAGTCATTGTAATTTTCACCGATTAACTTGTTTTCTTTGAGAATAGAGGACAGGTAGAGAGTGCCATGATGATATAGAATAACTTAAAAGTAAACATGCAGTACAGTCATAAACTTTAGGATAAATACATATAATCGAAAACCTTAAAAAATTATATGTAATCCACCGACATTTTAAAAATATTTTTTATAAGCCACGTTAGTGTGGACATTTATAAAATTCATTGTTAAACAGGTAAAACCATCTTTAATTTACCTCCAGTCAAATTTCCTTATGACAAGTAAATTAATAGTCGGAAATAACCACGGTCGTGTAATCTTTCAATTAATAAGCCACGTTAGTGTGGACATTTATTAATAAATTACACCTAAGTGTAAACACCATCATCTTAGCACCAAGTCAACTATTTCGAACTCCCTGCTCCAATTGGAGGAGTCAGTTTGTTCTCGTAGTGTTCTACAGCTATCTTGATTAAGAAGTTTAATTTCTAGAGATAACAATGATATGACACATCCCTTTTGGAGGAAGACCTATTGTCAACTCGCATGTCAATCACATCTCGATTAAACCAGATTAATGGAGATCATTTGAGATTTCTACATACTTTGGTATGAATCTCTCCCGCTTAGTTATTTAAGGTTCAGGTTTCATTTTATCCCATTGTAAAACACGCAAACATCACATAAAATGATAAACACCATTGCATGCTTCAAACAACATAATAAGAAATAATAATAAAAACCAACTATCATGGCTTATATCTCATATTTCTGAATGAGATAAAATTGGAAAGTCAGCTCCGGAAACTCGGGTATGGCCGCCGCCCCCATCACTGCGTCTCGCCGTAAACCCTAGCTCCAATTAGGGTTTCGGGATGTGAATTAGTGATACTTCCTTTCTTGAGCTGTACTACTCTCCTCTTTTGAGTTGATTTTCAAACTTTATTCAATATAGAATATCTATTCCTTAATGGAAAAATCTAATATATCTAGAATAAAATTACAACTCAATAACTTGGTCTAACAGTTTTATTTCTATTACATTATAACAACATAAAATACAACCTAGACCTAATCGATGGATTTTTTCATTGATTAAAATCACGTAGCCTAACCAGCATATGACCCATCATACATCCAACATAAAATTAAAACATACATTACGTAATTAAGGAGTCATGATAGTTGGTAACCCTGCAAACAAAAATAGTCTACAAATCCAACAATCATAATTACATGATTAACATAAAATAATATATGATATCAACACATGACATAATTTTCAAAATTATCTTTTAATTAAATTAATAATTTCAAAAATATCCCACAAGATAGAATTTGGAAATTAATATAATTATCCACCAAATTAAATCTTGATATACTCAAAAATTGCATAAGAATAAATCTGGAAATTTGTTAAAATTATCCACCAAATTTATTTCTTAATTTTCGGATAAACCCTAATTAGTTAATATTTTAAAATCTTGATATAAATCAAAAATCTATCCTAAATATTTAGATAGGGTTCGAAAAATACCAAAGATAGAATTAAGTAATTTATGATATACACCAAAGGGGCAGACTTGGGTGAGACTGTCTCATACATGAGACGGTCAATACTCACATGCGAGGATTATTATTTATGGGTGAAGTATCATTAACTCACATGTGAGTATCATTATTTATACCCGCATATGTGTATTATTATTTATGGGTGAAGTATCATTAACTCACATGTATCATTATTTATGGGTGAAGTATCATTAACTCACATGTATTGATCCGTCTCATATATGAGACCGTTTCATACAACTTTTTTATCTACACCAAAAATTACTTTTTCAATTATTATCTACTAAGATTTTCGAAAATATCAAGAAAATAAATCTGGAAATTTGATCCACTTCAAACTCTTTCCAAATTTAAATTATATTTTCAAATCATTTTGGATTAGAATTTGATAACTATTGATATATATAAAAAATTACCTTATCCAATTTTAATACACATAGAATTCGAAAATTACAAGAAGATTAAATCTATAAATTTGATCCACTAAAAATTCCTTCCAAATTTAAAATTCTATTTTCAAATATTTTTAGATTGGAATTTGATAACTATTGATATATATCAAAAATTACCTTATCCAATTCCAATACACATGGAATTCAAAAATTTCAAGAATACAAAAATCTGAAAATTTGATTCACTTCCAATTAATCCAAATCTAATATTCTATTTTCAAATCTATCTATATTAGATTTAGGTAACTTTAAGATAAACAACAAAAATACCAAATCTAATTTTATTACACCTAATTTTTGAAAACCCCCACCAAATAAATATAAAAATTTGATTTTCATCAAAAATTTATCCAAATTAATTTGATAGAATCGAAAATATACTAGGTAAAATTATGGAATTTAATACATCAAAATTTCAAAAAATTTGATACAATAATTTTTGAATACCTATCTAAGTAAATCTGGAAATTTTGAAATCATCAAAAATCTATTCCAAATCTAATAGGATATAATCGAAAATTATAGAGATCTTAAAAACTAGAATTTTCGATCTTGATCAAAAATTCATCTAAGTTTTGAACACAACAAATTGAAATACATGAACATTTAAATCTGAAAATTTAAGTACCATAAATTTAACATCCAACTTAAACATGTATCTCGAATTTATCCTAGGATTAAATCTAGAACAGTGCCAAAACTAGCACTAATACCAGTTGTTGGGGTTTTTTCGAATTGAACCACCGCAGGAGCGAATTGGATGTTCATTAATCCTAATGACATGTAGATCATAATTTTATTAATCTCGAATTTTAATTAACCGAGTTTAATTGACATGCAAAGTCGGTTTAATCGATTCTACTAAAGTGGAAAGATAGAGATCGAATAAACACTTACAAATTAAACGACGAGTTATGGACAAGATTAAACATCTAATCTTGCTATTGTAAGTATGAAATCGGTGCCCGGCGCCCCCACTGTGATATTCCACTCCTTGATCTTTTGCTGTATTCCCGAATTGTATCTAGATTCAGGGTGGGCTGAAATCTACTAGATCGATATGAAATCTGTGGAGATAAAGAAAACACAAGAGGAGCTGATCATTTAACTAACTTCAAAATTTCATGCCACGCCTCCTTATTTATAAGGGGGTGGGCAAAATTTCAGTGCCCCAACCCTACTGGGTTTGGGCCTCTTTCCCTTTTTCCATCTCCAGTCCATTAAAGTCATATTGGGCTGCAACAGGTATCTAGAAGAATATTAAATTGGCCTGCTAATTTATTTAATTTCCAATATCCAATAAACTTAGGATACAATTAAATAAATTAAGTATTATTTTTATTCTACTAAAGAAATAATACAGACCTACCAATTTAATAGATATTTCTGAATATGCTTTCTCCTTTAGTCCAGTTATTCCCCGGGTTTAAGATATAATGCCCATTAATTAGTTATGCAAGCTTCTGACAGCTATAATTAATTAATATCTTATCCTTGAGTAGTACCACACAAGCATTACTCATGTACGGAATAAATTCCACCTGCAGGGTTTCAACATGAACTTGTGTTTCCTCAAGAGGACACCATCTACCTAGTGCACCAGGACACGGTGCCCCTACATATTAGACACCATCATATGTGTAAATGTTATAACCCACGATATCGAGATTATTGATTCTATGAAAGAATCTCACCCTTTGATAAATCAAAGCTGCAAACACTACATGTATATATCCGCCAACATATAGGGGTTAAGAACTGTGTGGATTCTTATTCTCTCATTTAAGGTCAGAATAGAGAATAGAATCCTAAGTAGATCATCCTCAATACACTTGTCCGTGTATTAGAATAATCAGTTAGTCAACATAAACTAACTATCAGATTATTCTACGGTGTACCGATGGCGGGTTCAGGGCCATCTAAGCCATGAGCATTTTAATACATTACAAGGAACCAATGATATGATCTAACCATGTGTTTACCCACACCATATCATCTACGATGTAAGTATAGTGAACATGCATGTAAATATAACAATTTAAATGCAAACAGTGACTGCAATTGTATTCATTCTATATCATCATAAAAACATCATCAATAATGTATACAAAAGACAGGTCTTCTAGTATACAAAACTAACAAACATGTCATATGAGTGATTGAGGAACTGAAAACTCATGGATAAGGCCTTGATAGAGTTAGGCGTCTTGAATATTGGAGAGAATGTGCCTAGCACCTCAAAAGTGGCTCGCTCGAACGTCAGGCCGCTCATAGTAAGCAGCATGCCCCAGCCAATGTTGTCAGACATCCTCTTGACATCATCCCATAGGTCTAGCTGCTCCACAAATCTAGTCGGCTCAGTCCCTCATTTGACCATCATAGCATACCGTTCACGAAATACGGAGTCCCAGATCCTAAGCTCCTGAGGGGCTGTGGTAAGTGGTGAAAGTATAGCTGACATGGTGGGTCGCCTAGACCCCGTACTTCGCCCCGTAGCTTGCTTCTTCTTCAGTGCCATCTACACAAAATTAGAGAAAATGAATAAGCATTTTCTCACACAAAAGCCTCAACAATTAAAATCAACCATGAAAAGCACCAACACCAAAGAATTTCCGTTAAACAAAAGAGAAATTCAACACAAAAAGGGTATAACCAAGATCAAGAAACCAACTCCTACATGGATAGGCATATCAATGCATTCAATGAGCACAAAAGACCAACACAAATTCATGTAAAAGAAATTGACATCCCATTCTTCCAAGTTGGACTCCCATTACACATTTGAACAAAAATTTCAACAAAAAAAAAATTGCCCAAACTCAAGAAACCTCATCATCAACAAGAATAAGCTCATATCTACTCCCTATATGTACCCAACAATCATAACCAAGCACAAAGGAAGTGAACAATATCCCCTAGGTTAAGTGTGCTCAAGAATAAGCAAATTAAACACAATTTCTAACTTAAAACAACCCAAAATGATAGAACTTGTACCAAATCCTTCCACACTTCCTTCCTCATGCTTTAACATTGTGCATTCAAGCTTCTCTCAAACATAATTCAACCAACCACAGCCTCCAATAACATCGATTTCCTCAAATTCGCCCAAAACACACATGCACGTCAAGTGTTCGATGAAATTCCACAATGAAAAATCTATAACATTAAGCATACACCCTTCAATTTTTCGCTTACCCATGGCTTCAATTCCATGCCGAAATGGCCAAACAACAAGTAGGAGTCAAGTTAGATACCTTAGAGTGAAGAGTTGCTCAATTTCACAATTTTCCCAAAACTTGAATCCCAGCTTAAGACTTGAAAAAATTTAAGAGAAAGGGGGGGTCAGCAGATTTTGTGAGAGAAGAAAATTTTTGGTGGGGGGGGGGGTCAGCAGATTTTGTGAGAGAAGAAGAGAGAAAAAATTTGAAATAGCAATTTCTTATTCCCCCTTTTTTCTTATTCACGTTTTTCTCTTTCTTTTTTTTAAAGAGCCGAAAATAACAGAAAATCTAAAATATAAAAATTAAAAAAAAAACATAAAAAAAATATTGATCTGCCGACGGAGAACTCTCACCCGCCGACCGACGAATGGGTTGGCGGATCTCACTGGATGATTTTTTATTTTTTTTTTATCTGAGAGATAAAATTAAACGACAATTTCAACAACGAAAACATAAAAATGAAAAGAAAAAGAAGACTAAAGCTAAAATGGAAATAAATAATAAACTAGTGGGTTACCTCCCACCAAGTGCTTCATTTAACGTCTTTAGCTAGATGATATCTCACGATGACTCATGGATTATTGAGAAGTGTGACCCGTAAGTTCTGCTGCTCAGTTGGGTGCTTGAAATAGTACTTGAGATGGTGCCCATTTACTGCAAATGTTCTTCCATCAACTCGCAATAAATCACACGTACCATTCGAATTGGTTTTCTACACCATGAATGGGCCCATCCACCTTGACTTGAGCTTGCCCGGAAATAATCTCAACCTCGAATCGTACACAAGTAGTTCAACTCCCGGAGCGAACTCTTTTTGCTTGATGACACGATCATGGAATTTGCTAGCCCTTTCCTTGTAGATGCAAGAATTCTCATAAGCCTCGTTTCTCCATTCCTCCAACTCCAACAACTGATGAACTCTCTTAACTCCGGCTTCTTGGAACTCAAAATTAATCTTTCTCACAGCCCAATATGCCTTGTGCTCGATTTCTACAGGTAAGTGACAAGATTTATCAAAACCTAGCTGAAAGCGAGACATACCTATAGAAGTTTTGTACGCAGTGCGATAGGTCCACAGAGCATCATCAAGACGCTCCGCCCAATCCTTTCGGTGCACCACTATTTTCTCAAGAATTTACTTGATCTCCCTATTGGCAAGCTCGTCTTGTCCATTGTGTTAGGAAAAACTATCAAGGTTTTTCTTACAAGGGGTTTTGATGAGATGTCAAAATATGCAAAGAGCCTTGAAAGAACTGAAAAGAAATCAAGCAGAAGACTAATGATGATCATATTAAATTAAGCTGTCAAAGCAAAAAGAAATGATCAATCCATGTGAAAAGAAAAGAGAGAAAAACAAAATAGATTGTAACTTGCTAAAACAATTAGCAAGGCAAACTGGAAGTTGCAGATACTAGCAAGAGAAGTGCCGATTGCCACCAGTCTACAGTGATAAACTGATGAAGATACCAAATCAAGGTTGATACCAGCCGAAGAGATGTTCCAGCTGAAGGAAACTGATGAACATACCAGTTCAACGCCTATACCAGCTGAAGAGATGTTCCAGCTGAAGGGAACTGGTGAATATACCGGTTCAAGGCCCATACCAGCTGAAGAGATGTTCCAGCTGAAGGGAACTGATGAGCATACCGGTTCAAGGCCGACACCAGCTGAAGAGATGTTCCAGCAGAAGAGAACTGAAGAACATACCAGTTCTAGGCCAAGACCAGCTAAAGAGATGGTCCAGCTCAAGAGAACTGAAGGATATACCAGTTCTAAGCCAACACCAGCTGAAGAAATGTTCCAGCTGAAGAGAACTGGAGGACATACCAGTTCTAACGCAAGACCAGCTGAAGAAATGTTCCAGTTGAAGAGAAGAACTGAAGGACATGCCAGTTCAAGATCAAGAACTGAAGGACATACCAGTTCAAGATCAACCCTGGTTGAAGAAACACGAGTTGAAGAACATAACAATGTGAACTGATGAACATGCCAGTTCAAGGTGATACAAACTGAAGAATACTACCAACCGAAGAGAGAATGATTCCAGCTGAAGAAATGTACCAGTCCAAGATCCAAGCTGAAGGAAATGCCAGCTCAGGATATTCCAATTGAAGTAGCATACTAACAGAAGAGAAGACCAAGATACAAGCTAAAGGAAAATGTCAGCTCAAAGGATACTAGCTGAAGAATGAAGTTCCAGCTGATGAAGTACCAGTTCGAAGGATACCAGCTGAAGACGTATCAGTTTTGAAGTCCAACTGATAAAGCGCCAGCAACTGAACTGAAGACCAGTCCATGAAAGTTCAAGCTGAAGGGACACAAGTCCAAAATGACAACTAAAGAACACTGGTTCAAATTGCCAGCTGAAGCAAAGCAAACTGGAGCTCTGAAGGTATTAAACCCTAGCACAAAACTGCCAGCTGAAGAAAACCAAACTGAAGCTCAGAAGGATTCAAACCTTAGCTCAGAACTGCCAGCTGAAGCAAAGTCAACTGGAGCTCAGACGGCATCAAGCCCAAGTCTAGAACTTCCACCTGAAGATGATCACAACTGAAGCTTTCCAAAGTATGAAAAGACGCGCATAACTGACAGACAAGGAATTGAAGATTCCAACTGCCAGACAAAGCTCAGAACTAAATTTTCAGGTAGGCCAAAGAAGATCTTGAAGTTAATGTGAAAACAGTAATCCGTGCTAATACGAGTTTTAGTTAACTGCTTAAAAACTGTTCTGTGATATGTGTGGGACAGATGCAAGTACATAAAAGAATAAAGTAGTAAAAACGCATGAGATGGTAACCCAGTTCGGTTCAAACAACCAACTCTGGGGGGATTGCTCCCAAACTTGAAGTTCTGACTGTTACTCATTCGAAGAGTGTATTAAGGATCTTACATATACAAGCCTCCCAACTTATGTCACCCGTTCTTCTCTTCGAACTCTTTCGCTAGCCAAAAGTTGTAAGATCCCCTCACAACGTGACACTAGACTCCCCTAGCTACCCACGACTTCAACTTACAAGCTCTCCCGAGATTGCGTACAAAACGGAATAAAAACCCCCCACGTGTTTTACTCATAAACACTCAAAACTAGTCTATCACGTGAACTGTTTAAGAAATAACTACAAGTTACAAAACGACCATAAACTGATAGTAACACTAGAATCTAAACAAATATGAGTGGTACCAATTGCTCCTCAATTCGGTCTTCATATAGACTTTGGCGTCGATGTCTTTATTTCACGAACTAGGTAAGTGGATTGTGGTTTGTGGCCTTCTAAACGTGTGTAGATACTTCCCAAGTGTATGAGGGTTAATTCAGCACCGGATCTACACCATAAGGCAGTCAAACGAATTAATCTTGACCTTCCAAACAAGTTTGGCGCAAGATCTTTCCAACAAGGAAACTGCTATAAATAGAGTGTGCCTGGTTCTATCTGGGACATAATCTGGAACAGTTCACCAACTGTTCTTCTTTTCTTGCACAGCGGAAAATAAAACTTGGTGGGACATACCCAGGCACACATTGTCGAACATATCTCACCAATTTCAACAACAAAAATACTTAGTTCAGGATGGTGCCACTACCAATCTCCCCTTTTGGCATTTATAGTCGACAATTATCATCATGATCTGCACACCTCTCGAATAAACTTTTGCAGATCAAAATATATCAAAAAGAGTGATATATTAAAAGATAACTATCAAGGACAGTTCCAACCACACTCCCTCTGAATCTGTTCTGGGAGTGTCTTCAACCTGATCAGAGCATTGTTTCGAAGTTTAGAACTGCATTGTTAGTTGATCAAAAATATATTACAGACCAACAGAAATAAAATGGGGTAAAACAGCATCCCCAATAAATTGTTTGTGCAGAAACTATCAAACATTAAAAAAATTAGCACACGCTCAACACAGCAGCAGCAACAAAAAGACTATCATTCATAAAACCGTGGCCTTCGTTTCATTCACCAATCCTTCTCCCCCTTAATTGTTGCCAGAAACGGCAAACACCAATCTTCAGGCCGGGGACGCAACAACATCATCAGCATCATCGACATCAGCAGCAGCCGGCTTATCAGCAGCTACGACAGAGAAAGCACTCGGTACGTCAAGCGGCGAGGTAAGGCCAAGGGCTCTGGCGCGGAGATCAACCAGCAAAGTCTCCAACTCTTGCTTCCTGGTTTTGAAAGTCGGAATAGACTTGCTCAGGAACACCACTTCATGCTCCAGAGACTTGATATGCCTGTCAAAGAAAGCAGAGGTGACAGAAAAAGAAGCAGCAGATCAGTCTAGGACAGATGTTGGCACAGGTCTCGAGCTTGCATTAGTATCTCGGGCAGGAACATCCGGAGCATGCTAGGTAGAAAAGAGTTTGTGGCTGATGATCGGAGACTGGACAACAGGTGCATAGAAATCATTCACAGAAACCACATCATACTGGGCCATGATGATGCTGAAGATCAATCCAGGATAGCCAATCGGTTGCTGGGCATGAGAAGATTCGACATGAGAAAACACATTCTCAAAAATGAGCAAACCAAGGTTGATCCCTTGTCGAGTTCCCACAAAATAGAGCACCAGTGCCATATGTTTGCCCAATGTAGAATCGTGGGTACTGGGCAACCAGTTCCGAACAGCTACCTTGTGAAGTATCGAGTACTTCACACTTAAATCGGAGGCTAACAGAGCACGGCCATGAGGCCAAACATATCGACTTTGCCCAGTTAGTTCAAATACAACTTCATTCATATCAAACACCAGCGTGGGTATAACCACATTCTCATGACCTAAAAATTCATTAATCACCATTGGAGAAAAAACAATCCAATGACCTCGCACGAAGACAGAAAAAACATGTTCATATGAAGAATCACGCATGCGCTTGGACAAGTTGGCATAAAATTCATGTACAATAGTAGTTATGAATGGAGGTGCAGAGTAAGCAGACTTTTCCAATCGAAGATCATGCAACAAGGTATCAACACCCGTCCCCTCTATATCAGACTTAATTAAGCAACACTTGGAAACTAACGAGTGACCAGCAACAATCTTGAATTGCGATTGATGGAAAACAGAGATGAACTTACTATACTCAAAGACTTCAGAATCTGAATCTGATCTGTCTGGAATAGACTCAAGAACATCCTCAGCTTCTTTGTCAGAAGGGGAAGAAGCTCTGGCTTGCTTCATCAGCAGGCGACGACGTCCCGACATTAACCCCATCCTCTGCTCTGACACACTCCGTGTAACACGACAAGTAGGAACAACATCAGACTTCTTAGCCAAAGCCTTTTTCCCAGAGGGCTTCACCCATTTAGGGGGTTTTGATGAACACTCCTTCTTAGCAACAACTTTCTTGGATTTGGGGGTTTTTGAAGAAGATACCTTCTTCGCAGCAACCTTAGCCAACACCTTCGATTTCAAATTGGTGATAGATGTGTCATCTTCATCATCAGACACCGGAGGAGTGACTGGAATATCTCTCAACTTCAACTTGCGTTTGGACTCATGAGTTTTTGAGGAGGTAGCCTTAGGAGGTGGGACAGAATCAGCCTCATGAACAGGAGAATCTTCATCAAGGAAGGAGATATCAATATCATATTAACTTTGATCTTAAACAAGGATTTCAGTAGCAGCAACAGGTGATTCTTCACAAAGAAGAACTTGAACAGTGACAATGGGCGTGTCACTATACACAGGGATAGCAGCAGAAAGAGACGGAGCTTGAACAAACTTCAGAGCATCAAGAGATGCAACAAATTCCTCAATAGAGGTAGGCTCTTCGTCAATAGCAGAGGCGGTGACATCATCTTCATCAGGGACCAAGGAGACTTCAGTACCTCCAAGATTTCCACAGACACCATGGGTGGAGAGGATGGCCCTTTAGAAACCCTGGGAGAGGGTTGAACAGTGAGATCTGTCTCAGACACAGACCTAGGTAGTGAAACAGGAGAAGATACCACATAAGTTAGCACAGAAGTAAGGGCTTCGGAGGAAGCAACATATGGCTTCAGAAGAGCAGAGACAGAGGCGATTAAAGACGAGAACACAATTGGTTGAGAAAGCTCTGCAAGCTGTCGTTGCAAGTCTTCTATAGAAATTCTGGGTTTCTTGGCTTGAGAGGGCTTAGAAGAAATAGCTTTGTCCGCCATTAGAGTTCGAACAACAAAAAACAAGCAAACACTAGAGAGAGAATGACTTGGAAATTTTGCTGAGATTTTGTCTCTTTTGAAAAATAAGGTTACGACCTTAATTAGGAAATTCTAAAAGTAAATTTCCTTAACCCACTTATTCCACACACATCACCCCGCAGTTTGGTATGGGAAAGTGGAATCGATCGTGGTGTGAAAAAAAAGCACTACTAGCCGTTGAAAAGTAACCATTCCTCCATAGCAAAGTCTGTTCGGGACAGATATTGGCATAACAATTCACAGACCATATTAACCATGGTCATTTTATACTCTCTATACATACATCACTGACCAAGACTATATAGAGAGTCTTCTCACAGAGGAAAAGATTTAGAGAACACAAAGACCCAAGGAGGATCTTAGTGTTTCAAACCTTGCACTATCAAGTACCTTAGTGAAGATATCTGCAAGTTGTGCCTCTGTTGCAACATAATCAATCACAAGAGATCTATCTTCAACAAGCTCTCGGATGAAGTGGTGACGAATGTCTATGTGCTTAGTTCGAGAGTGCTGAACAGGATTCTTCAAAATGTTTATTGCACTCATATTGTTACAGTATATGGTGAGGACAGATTGTGGAACACCATAGTCAAGCAACATTTGCTTCATCCACAAGAGTTGAGTACAACAACTCCCAGCAACAATATATTCTGCCTCGGCAGTAGACAGAGAGATTGAATTCTACTTTTTGCTAAACCAAATGACCATATTATTTTCAAGGAAAAAACATCCACCTGAGGTACTCTTCCAGTCTTCAGTACATCCGGCCCAATCTGCATCACAAAACCCCACCAAACTAGGGTTTGTATAATAAGAAAACCAAAGTCCCAACTTAGTTGTACCCTTTACGTACTTGATTATGTTCTTGACAGAATTCAAGTGACTTTCTTTGGGATCAGATTGGTAGCGTGCACAAACTCTAGCGCTGTAACTGATATCAGGCCAACTTGCAGTGAGGTACAGTAAGCTACCGATCATGCTTCGGTACAAGGTTTGTTTAATGGACACATCAGCTTTATCTTTGGATAACTTCAAGTGAGTTCCCATAGGTGTTGTCTTTGGGCTGCTACTTTCCATGCCGAATTTAGTGATCAAATTCCTTGCATACTTTGTTTGAGACACAAAGATGCCATCATTCTTTTGCTTTACTTGAAGCCCCAGAAAATAGGTCATCTCACCAACCAAGCTCATCTCGAACTCAGATGTCATATCTTTGGAAAACTCTACCTTCACCAATCTGTCTGAGACAGATACAAAGACAATATCATCGATATAAATCTGAACAATGATCACTTCAGATTTTTCTCTTTTTAACAAAGAGTGTTCGATCAAATCCTCCACGAACATAAGCTTTCTCCAAAAGAAACTTTGTGAGTCTTTCATACCAAGCACGAGGGGCTTGTTTGAGTGCGTACAACGCCTTCTTCAATTTATACACATAATCAGAATGGTGATGGTCCTCAAAGCCTTTAGGTTGACACACAAAAACATATTTTGATAAGTACCAATTTAAGAAGGCACTCTTCAAGTCCATTTGATACAATTTGAACTTCATCAATGAAGCCATGGCAAGAAGTAAGCTGACAGATTCAAGTCGAGTAACTGGAGCAAACGTCTCGTCGAAATCCACACCTTCAACTTGGGAAAAGCCTTGAGCCACAAGTCTTGCCTTATTTCCGGTTATGTTCCCTTCTTCATCGGTTTTATTCTTGAATATCCACTTCATGTCGATCACATTTACACGTTTAGGACATGGAACCAAATCCAATACTTCATTTCTTTCAAACTGCAAGAGCTCTTCTTGTATGGTATGAATCCATCGATCATCTTGTAAGGCTTCTTTAACATTCTTGGGCTCAGTTGTAGAAGTGTAGCAGACATTTGCAATCATCTCACGATATTTCTTTCAAACTCCTCTGGTTCTAACTCCTTCACTCACATCACCAATGATGTCTTCTGCAGAATGATGCTTCTACACACCTTTTGAAGGTTTGAAACTATCCATTTTTGATTCCTCAACTCAAGCTGGTCTGAACTGTCTGGAACAGAAGCTCACACATGAATGTTGACATCAATACTTTCCTCATCAATTTGGGCAACATATTCTTCCAGATCATTAACAACAATGTTAATAGACTCCATCACCATCTTGGTCATCTTGATGAAAACTCGATATGCCCGACTATTCTTCGAGTACCCGAGAAAAGTGCATTCATCTCCTTTAGCATCAAACTTGCCAAGCTGTTCTCGGTCTCTTAACATATAGTAAGTACTTGCGAAGATGTGTAAGTACTTTAAATTCGGTTTCTTCCCTTTCCACAACTCATAGGGAGTGACTCTTGTCTTGGGTATGAAATACACCCGATTGATAACATGACATGTTGTGTTCATCGCTTCTGCCCATAGGTTATCAGGGACATATTTTGCCTTCAAGATGACTCGGCTCATTTCTTGAAGAATCTGATTTTTCCTCTCAACAAAACCATTTTTTTGAGGTATTTTTGGTGTAGAAAACTCCTGAGCAATACCTCTTTCTTCACAAAAACATTTGAAATAAGTATTTTCAAATTCACGACCCTGATCACTTTGAATTTTCATCACAGCTGTTGCTTTCTCCACTTCGTGCTTGAGACAAAGATTCTTGAATGTCTCAAAGGTCTCTCCCTTATCTCTAAGGAACTCAACCCATGTGAATTGCGTGAAGTCATCCACACATACAAAAACAAACTTCTTCTGTCCAATACTTTCAATTTGAACAGGCCCCATCAAATCCATATGCAGTAGCTCCAAAGCTTTTGAAGTGGTGATCTTCTTAATAGATTTATGTGACGTATGAATCAGTTTTCCTACTTGACACGGTCCATAGATTTTTCCACGATCAATATCAAACTTCGGGACTCCATTCACAGCTTCTATCTTCAAGAGACATTGCATGTTTCTGTAACTCACATGGTCATGTTTTTCGTGCCATATATTTTCTTCATCAAGCTGAGTTCTGAAGTAATTACCTTTCATATTGAGAATGTAACAATTGTCCCTTGATTAGTCTCCATCCATCAGCAGCACACATTCTTCGTTCTTCATAAGACATTTGTCTCTCGTAAAGTGAACCAAGAGACCTTGATCACAGAGTTGACTTATGTTAATTAAGTTAGCTTTTAGTCCTTCAACAAACAGAACATCCTCCAAGTTGGGCATCCCTTCAACATTTAGATGACCACGGCCAAGTACTCTTCCCTCGACACCATCTCCAAAAGTAACAGATTGATAAAAGCAATCCTTTTGGATATTCTTCAGCATACTAACATCTCCAGTCATATGTCGCGACCATCCGCTGTCAAAGTACCAGCTGCTCTTTGTATGAATATTGATGGCAGTGTGAAAAACATAGTTCCTGTGATTGTTCCAGGATCTGTTCCGCACAGTTTGTCTTCTGAAATTTAGGTCATTCTGAGATAGACCTTTCCTCTTCATTCTTCTGAGATCATTGATGTAGTGCCTACAGTATGGTCGAATGTAACCAGACTTTTCACAGTAGTGGTAGACAACTCCAATCTTACGAGGCTAAGACTTTTGACGATGTGGCTACTTGATCTCTGGTTTAAATTCAGGTTCTGGAACATATTCATCATGTGTTCCAGATGTTTGTCCTTGACAGAAACGGTCAAAAAACTTCCCACCAGTATATCCAAGCCCTGTACGATCCTGCGGACTTTTTCCTTTAGAAAGATGTCATCGAGCTGAGATGATCTAGAATTCATTATCTTGACGAGCTTCTTTAGATGAAGCAGTTCACCATTCTGAGAGAGAAAATTGTTTTTGGATTGTTGAAGATTATTCTGCAATTCACTGAGGCGCATGGACAGACTTTCTATTTCCTTAATGAGATCATCATTCTCTTTCATCAACCCTTCACATTGACTTTAACCACCATGATCCAGCTCTCATGAAGCTTTTTGTATGCTTCTATGGCAGACTCTTCAGTGAATTCTTCATCGTCACTGCATTCCGAAACATTGCCATTCTGCCTGTCAGAGACAGAATTAGGCATAGGTTGTTTGTGAGAATATGTCATGAAAGAAATATGATTGCTCACACATTCTTCATCACTCCCACTATTATCTGGATCATCACTTTCACTAAGAGTTGAACTGTAGGATTTATTCTTCCTCTTTAGGGTGTTAGCACATTCAGCTTCATAGTGCCCAAGACCACCACATTCTCGACACTTAACCTCCTTATATTTTTCTTCAACGGAATCTTCATTTTTAGATTTCCAAGGTTTGGAGAATCTGTTCCTGACAGAATTATTCTGTGATGACTTCTCATAACGTTTGACAAATTTTGAGAAATTCTTTGTCAGCAGGGCAATTGACTCAGCCAGATCATTTTTGTCAGAGACATTACTTGGCACATCAGAACTGGAGCCGGCTTGAAAAGCTATGCTTTTCTTCTGAACTGTCTCTTCATCTGTTAGTCCCATTTCAAAACTTCTCAGGGACCCCATCAGCTCCTGTAACTTCATCTTCCTCACGTCCTTGGCCTCTTCGATCGTCATGAATTTATATGCGAATCTCTTCGGAAGAGATCGCAGAACTTTCCGCACAAATTTCTCCTCAGAGAT
This sequence comes from Perilla frutescens, assembly GCA_026008535.1. NCBI lineage: Eukaryota > Viridiplantae > Streptophyta > Magnoliopsida > Lamiales > Lamiaceae > Perilla > Perilla frutescens. The sequence goes on from BRKX01000019.1 coordinate 41,130,871, forward strand.
GGCATCACCAAGTGCAAAGCTTTTATTAGCTATGTCACAAATCTTGACGTTGAAATCAGTAAGCTTTTCACCTTTATCCATTCGAAGGTTTTCAAATCTGGTAGTAAGGAGCTGTATACGAGATGCACGAACACTGCTGATTCCTTCGAAAGTAGTTTGAAGGATATCCCATGCATCCTTTGCCTTGTCACATGTGGAGATGAGTTTGAACACGTTCATGTCCACTGTAGAGAAGATGACGTTCATCGCTTTAGCATTCAGCCCCATGATTTGATAATCAGCATCGTCAAACTCTTCTTCTGGCTTCAGCACCGCTTTGCCTTTTTCATCCCTCTTGGTAAGAGGCTTCCACCCTTCAGTCACCATCTTCCAGGCATGCTCATCAATTGAGAGAATGAAAGCTGTCATTCAAGCTTTCCAATAGGCATAGTTATTGCCATCAAGGATCGGAGGTCGCACTGTCGAGGCTCCTTCTTTCATCGAGTCCATCTCGGTAAAAACAACACAAGCACATGGATTAATATCCCAAGATCAACCCTGAATACAGGCAACCCGCTCTGGTGCCAATTGAAAAACAGTAATCCGTGCTAATACGAGTTTTAGTTAACTGCTTAAAAAACTATTTTTTGATATGTGTGGGACAAATGCAAGAACCTAAAAGAATAAAGCAGTAAAAACGCACAAGATGGTAACCTAGTTCAGTTCAAACAACCTACTCTGGGGGGATTGCTCCCAAACTTGAAGTTCTGACTGTTACTCCTTAGAAAAGTGTATTAAGGATCTTACACATACAAGCCTCCTGCCTTATGTCGCCCGTTCTTCTCCTCGAACTCTTTTGCTAGCCGAAACTTGTAAGATCCCCTCACAACCGTGACACTAGACTCCCTCTAGCTACCCACGACTTCAACTTACAATCTCTTCCGAGATTGCGTACAAAACAGAATAAAAATCCCCTCATGTGTTTCACTCGTAAACACTCAAAACTAGTCTATCACGTTGAACTATTTAAGGAATAACTACTAGTTACAAAATGACCACAAACTAATTCTAACACTAGAATCTAAACAAATATGAGTGGTACCAATTGCTCCTCAATTCGGTCTTCATATAGACTTTGGTGTCGATCTCTTTCTTCCGCCAACTAGGTAAGTGGATTGTGGTTTGTGACTTTCCAAACGTGTGTAGATACTTCCCAAGTGTAGGAGGGTTAATTCAGCACTAGATCTACACCATAAGGCAGTCAAACGAATTAATCTTGACCATCTAAACAAATTCGGTGCAAAATCTTTCCAACAAGGAAACTGTCATAAATAGAGTGTCCCTGGTTCCATCTGGGACATAATCTGGAACAGTTTACCAATTATTCTTCTTTTCTTGCACAACGGAAAACAAAACTTCGTGGGACATACCCAGGCACACATTGTCAAACATATCTCGCCAATTTCAACAACACAAATACTCAGTGCATGATGGTGGCACTAACATAATGTAACTGAGATCTTGAAGCAAAAGCTCGTCAGAAGAGCAAAGACGACTCAACGGCCCTCTTAAATGAAAGCCTCTCAATATGCTTTATCATTTATGATCACATAATGATCATAAGCGGTCATCACTCACCCATCTTTAAAAGATGAGCTACCCCAAAGGTGACCGTGGGACTTTTGAGATTTTTGGAGAGAACTTTAGTTAAGACATTTCACGAAGACGTTTGCCTAAGCACTAAAGTGTCACACTCAAAAAGTCAAAAGAATCAAAAGTTCCAACTGATGAGAAGGAGCCTTAACGCTTATCTAGCTAGTAGTTGAAGATTTCCAGCCAGAGCTATTCTCTCAGTCACAGTGCTTCAATGATCAACTACCCCAGCTCAGACGCCAATGCACAAAGGAGCATACCAGTTGATACCAGTTTCAAGACTATACTCTTGAAGATCGAGCGACATCTAAAATCGTGTAAAGACGGGAAATAACACCTTATCTCTCTAGCGAGCAATTGGAGATGGCAAGTGTGACTAAAGGACAACACCAGCTGAAAAGGACACCGTGACTAAAGTTGTCATTCGCCAAGTTCAGCAATTGTCTTCACTGTGTAACTGTAATAAAGGAACTTTACACTTGCATAGTGAATTGTCATTCTACGGAATGAAGAGAGGACGTAGAGGTTGAGCTTCGAACCTCTATAAATTTCTTGTGTGCACTGCTTTATTTTTCAGTTCAGTTACATGTTTTAAAACTACACAGTCCAAGCACACATAGCACTCTGAGCTAGTAGATCATCTCAACTGATCTCCATAAAGCACGGATATTATCATGAGTCAAAACTGGCCCTGAATATTCCACATCTAAGTTAAGTTTTGTGATCAGTTTATTCTCCCCCTTCCACTCTAAACTGATTCTGACTCATTCTAAAGATCAGCCGTTTCTGCAGATTAATAGAATCAGATCTAGTTATCTGTGCTAATTTGTAAGCTATGGGAAACCATAAGCTACCTATCTTTTCAGTTGATAACTACGATAACTGGAGTAGGAGAATGAGGGATCATCTCTGCTCAATCCACGAGAATATGTGGGAAGCTATCAAGGACAGCCCAATCACAATTATGAGGGACAATGAAGCCCACATTGCTAATGTTAATTAAACAGCAAGGATCCCGGAGCCAACTCATCTTCTCACGGGTGAAGAGAAGAAGTTAAAGAACTTAGAGTTCGTGGCCCAAGCCGCGTTGTTCGAAACTCTAGATGAAGATCGCATGAAGGACACAAAGAATTGCAGAACTGCCTAGGAGATACGAGGCTTACTTGTAGATCTGTGAAAAGAGTCTGAAGCCATCAAAGGAAACAAACTCCAGCTAGCAGTGAACAAATACGAGTCCTTCAAGATGCACTCAGATGAAACCATCTCCAGCCTTGAAACAAGATTTCTTGGCATCATCAGTGAGATGAACAATCTGGGAAGAGAATATCCCAATAGTGAGATGAACTCCAAGATTTTGGACAAGCTCACCGAAGAATGGGATATGAAGGTGATTTCTACAAAAAGAGTCAAGAGACTTGAACAACATTACCCCAAGAGAACTTTTTGGTTCTCTTAAGGCTCGCGAATATAGCCTAAACTGAAAAAGACAGGCATCCACATCATCAGCGCAGGATGCAGTCTTTTACGGTAAAAGAAATCGGTTTAGAGAAACTCGAGAAAGAAATGTCTTCCGGCCTAGAAGTTCTCAAGCCAGAGAACAACCAAGTGGCTAAACTGATCGGAGAAGAGAAGCAGCGGAGAAGAAAGAGAGCTTGACTGAAGATATCAATGATCAAATCTAGTCAGTTGCAAAGCTGCTAGAGAATCTTAAAAGGATAAGAGATCAGCCATCAGTTATGCTTCAAACTGATGATGAGCCCAGAGGCGTGAGAAACTAACTGTATGCTGAACAACCCAGGGCAGCCAACAGAAGCATATGAGAATGATTCCATTGCCATAAGTAAGGACACTACAGATATGAGTGTCCAGAGCTTCCTGAAGACAAAAAGGCCAAGGTGAAGAGAAGCTTTTTCAAAAGAAAAGCTATGATGGCCAACACAGAGAATGCCATCCTAGATGACTCAGATTATCCATCAGGAATTGACTCCAACGGCTACAGATCTAAAGAAGAGACATTGTTCTGCCTCATGGCTGACTGCGAAGAACAGGTTAGCACAAGCGATTCCTTAACCACTTTTTATCACATTTATGAATCTTTCATTACTAGCAATGAAATAAATGAGCAATTAAGAATGCTAAAAGATCAGTTAGCTGCTATATCAAGCATGTATCTACAACTGAAGGAAGAAAATGATGACCTAAGAGATGAGGTCAAAAGACTGAGAAGTGATCATTATAGAACTGAATCACTTAAAGCCCAGTTAATTGAATGTCAGAAGTTGCAGCTAAATTTTGACGAGTTGAGAGCTGAGAATGAGAGGCTCTGGCAGGAGATCCAGGAGAGAGAGAAGATTTCTCTCAAATTCAAAAAGGGATGTCAAACTCTTGATGAGATTCGAAGCCATCAAAGAGTTGAAACTGGTAATTCAGGGTTAGGATACAATAGGTACACTACCTCTGAGAAAGGAAAGACAGTTATTCAAATCAGTCAAGAAGGAACCCTTCCTGGTTTTGTCAGACCTGCACCAACCCAACCAGTTGAAAAGACCGAAGGTGTGGGAACTGAAGACATTCCTACAGATCCGTCTAAGAGGTCCAGCCAATCTTCCCAACTGAAAGGCTCAGTTCAGCCATCAGTTCGGCAGAGGAAGCCATCTCAAAGGTGGCCACAAGCTCAAAATAGGCAGTTCGCCTATCAGCAGAGGCCACCAGCTCAACAAAGGCATCTAGCCTATCAACAGAGATCATCAGTTCAGCCAAGATCTCCAGCTCATCAGAGACAGTCAGTTCAACAAAGATCACCAGACTTTCAAAGGCCCAAACCTCAGAATCGGCCTATGGTGAACAGAACTGACTGGCCAACTGAATTAAGGAGAAATACTCAGTTGGGACCGCAGTCTCATTGAGATAGGGCATCCGTTCAGGAGAGAACTACTCAGCCAGCATATTCTCGAAGCCATCCAAGAAGTCAACCTAGAAGAGAAATTGACTCAAGGAGAAACGTGATCACAATGCTATATCACGCATGTCAACATTCTCAGATCCCTCTGGAGAAATTCTGTAGCGCCCCAAACTACTACGTTTGGCCACGTCACTTCACATACCATTTACTTACTTAATTTTATACACTTATAATAAAATGAGCGGAAGCTTAGGTCAAAAAGCATGACTAGGTATGACGTCATAATTCTCAATGTAAAATTTTCGCGAAATAGCATACAATCTATTGAATCTATACTATCACACAATATAGTATCAAACGGGAGCATTGAAGAAGCCCATCCACATAAACCATGCAATCGTCTAACTTATCGGGCTCATAGGTTGTCATCACCCGCCCGTCTAGCATCCTAAATCAACATACAAAATATAGGGTCAACAACATACTTCATACATAATAGGCTCCAAGGTCGAACGACCTTCCTTTAAATTGTTACACAATATCAAGTTATATACATCATAACCTACAAAAGATCGGGCTATTCTCATCCCCAATAATCATTGATCATAAGGCAAAAAGAGTGATCAATGTAATGATAATGATAATAATAATAATATGAGTATTTCAAAAGAAGAGCATTCAAAAGATAAACACAAGCTTGTGGGGTTCTCTTGTGTTCACAACTCTCATACTCGGGCTACCACTCCTCAACCTGAAATTCATTGAATGAATGGGGTGAGTATTTAACAACATACTCAGTGGGGAACACTGTAAACAGTTATAGCTAATTGCACAAGTGAAAATATAACATATGGACTTTTCTTTACTTTGTGGAGACTAGTCTCAATCCTGTAGGGTCCAAACATCATGATGCTCCAGTTAATGAACATCTTTGGCCCTGTAGGGATGCCCGCAGACATACTACCCCCAAGGAGGACATTAATAGGTCTATATTCAATCACAAAGGATCTCTGCCCTGAAGGGTCTCTTTGTCGACCCCGAAGGATCTCTTTCATTCACCGGTCCGAAGACCCTTCATATTTATACAATCAAAGCACAACAATAACTATGACATTACACGTGTTCACAGTTTAGAGTTACCCCACCTTATGAGACGCTTTCACAATTTCTCAACCTTTGATATACTTCTTGGTCGTGTACAAGTTGTCCACCTCGAGTCCCAACACGTCACCTAGCACCTTTCAATTCCCTTTTTTATTTTAGATGTCGAGTCATAAAATTAAATCATAACTTAGACCAAGCACAAGCTATACTTTTATTTAAAGACTACATACATATCCATACACATAACCTTGGATATACCAACTCATAATATGATTTTGGACTCAAAATACATATTAAAACTCTTTGAAGCATTTAATCGAACACTATACGTGCATTCATTTAAACCACATGCTCATAACTCAATTTAAATAATTTAAACCTAACATTTCAAATACAAACACCTTCATCCTAGGGCTCTAACATACATGAAAATTAACCCCAAACAACCATCACAACACCTCCAAAAAATTATCAACAAAACAAGGGGAAAATTAGGGCAAAAATCTGAACCGTAGCAATAATGAACCATAGAAATTCGATATAATTGCATATATAGCTTCAAGGAGGTAAATAGACCATATGTTCAACATATCGAAGCAAGAAGATCAACAAAATCGAAGAACCCTAATTTTGGGTAACAAACCTTAGGTTCAAATCAACAAGAATGGAGCTTAATCATCAAGAGGGAAGTGGTGTTAGATTACCTTAGATGATGGATGATGATGGTAGAATTCCCTTCCAAAAGTTGAAGGATTTCTTGAGTGAGAAATGGAGGAAATCGCCCGAGAAGAGAAAAGAAATGAAGATGAAAGGGATAAGTGTGGTATTTATAGGTAGAAAAATTAGCCCAGCCCGCACGACCGCGCACCTCTCGCGACCGCGCGAGGTGGCTCTCGGCCATCGCTTCCCGCGAGGGCACACACCCCGTGGGCGCGCACCTTGCCCATGCCTCGTCGGCGCGCAGCCTCCTCGCAGGCGCTCACCGTTCCACAGGCGCGCTCCTTGCTCAAAACAACTCCCAATCTTAAATCGACTCCCGGACATTTCCAATTCCATTTTAAAACGACTTAGATTTTCGAAACACTTTTAATACACACTGAAAAAGCAAGGGGCGTTGCCCCCTAATACACACCGAAAAAGCAGCGAGACCCCCGATCAACTCAGCGTTAGGGTGTTCAAGGTAAGGCAAAACACATGATCAAATATAATCACCTCCACTTCATTATCATAATACTCGCCAAATTTTAATATTAAATGTTATCATGTATTATACATTTAGTATAATACCACCGTGCTATGACGTATCAGCTCAAGTGAGACAACATGCAATAAAATAATAGCACAATAGACAAACATACCATCATAATTAATATTTAAACAATATTAATTCGAAATCATTTACTAAAATTATAATTTATAATTTAGCAAAAGGATCGGGGTATCACAACTTCACTCCAACAGATCTCGTAACATAGTATAGTGAGTACTTGGACTCATGGGATGAATCAAGAATCAACCCTCACTATAACTGGTTTGCCAACTGGCCATATCACAAGAGCGACAAAGCTCATGATGATAAAAGAAATTGGCCACAAGAAGGCAGATAGCTGACATCTTCACAAAGCCCTTGAAGCAAGATCTGTAAAGCTATGTATCCAAGTGGGGCTATTGGAACTAGCATCAAAAGATGAAGATGATTAAAAAAAAGGGGAGAGCAGAAGCTGAAACTGAACCAAAAGGTGCGTCAGTTCAGTCAACAAAAGAATTCAAAACTGCTCAAGTCATCAGTGCAGACAAAAAGCAAGCTGAAAAGGTTGCGAACTGATGAGAAGCATGGAAGCTGAGAAATCAAAAGGCTAGAACTGATCAGATGCTCAATCAGTTCACAATGGAGAAAACAGCTCGTGATCAGCTGAAGCAAGCAGCTGAACTGAAAGGAGAGCTGGAAGCCAACTCAGCAAAAAGAAGAGCTGAACTGAAAATGTCTCAGTTGAAGTTGATCATGCCAACTAGAGATTACCAGATATAGCCAAATCATCTGATGATGTCAGCAGCTCAAGGCCACGCGGAAGCACCAGAGGAGAACTTCAAATAGATAAGTTTGAATTTACTTTGATTAGTGGAACAATAAAATGACGTATTATACCATTGTTACTGTTGGACCCACTATCTCTCTCTTCAAGTAATCGCAACGGATAAATTTGAGAATTAATGGACAGATTAATCGGAGTCGTTCAAGATAAGCTCCCCTCAAATTCTTGTTACCGTTAGATTCACCATGGGAATTCAAGGTTATAAATAGATTGGCCGAATTCTTTAACAGCCTACTCAAAAGCCAACAAGCCTTCAAGAATTCCCTCAAGAGCCTAAATTCAGAGTTTTCCCATCCTTCCAAAAATCTCAGAAAACTCTCTCAAATTTTCAGAATGGCTCAATTTTCTGCCAATATTCACCGTAGAAAATACAACTTCAGTTTCACTGGTGAAGACTATCTTCTGCATAGATCTCTATGACGACAAAATACTCAGCAGAGACAACTTTAGAACATTCTCAGACATCTCCAGCTATTGCGAAGGGATTATTCAATCACTCAAAAATTCCAGGCTGAGAACGTTTATTGAGGATACTCCCACACAGGTGTATCCAGAAGCAGTTGCTGAGTTCTTTCTCAACTCGACAAGCTCGGATAATCCTCTGAAATTCAAGATAGAGGTTCATGGAAGACATATTGTGATCACCCCATCAGTTTTGAAAGGGGTATTTGATCTCCCAGAAGAAGGAGACAACGTTGAAGAAGTAGAAGTCGACATTAAAGATTGTTATGACAGATGGGTAACAATCGGCTTTGATGGATGTTATCACATCAATCACTCAATATTCAACTTTGGAAAGGAATTCCAAGTAGTGGCATTAATTGCCATAAGAATGATGATGGAATTATGTGAAGATCACTCCAGCATGTCAGAAATAAAGTACAGGATATGCAATGCGATATGGGAAGGAAAGAAGATTAATTGGTCCCTGTATTTCTTTCGACAACTAAAGAGGCTCGTGCATATTGTGAAAACAGAACCTAGAGGCTTCAGATGTTGTCCACGAAAGATGAACTTTCTCAATAGGTTGAGCCTTATACTGGAGTACATGATTCCTGATGTTATGATAAAAGAGACCCATCCTCAACAGGTCGACTTAGATGATTTTATTCTCAGAGTGGATATAACTGCAATGCCTCCAGTAATGATCAGAAAACGGCAACCAAGACTGTGGAAAAAGTTGATTCCAACCACTCCTACAATAAAGGAAAAAGAAAAGGCCAAAACGGCGGAGTCAGTAATTCAATCAAATATAGACTCAGATGATGTCTTTCACTCTATTAAGAGATATCAATCCCCTGGAGAAAAGGATGAGGGAAGAAAGGACTCCAGAAAGAGTCCAATTGAATGGAGAACAGCATCACCGACTCACTCTGAGATGGTCGAGAAGTCAGTTGCTAAGTACCGGACTTAGAGCATCAGCTGGATACAGGAAAAGAGACTGGAGAGCATTCACTGATTACAACAATGACTCGACGAGCTGATCAACAAGGGAAGAAGCATCGACATGGCAAGGCGCTAAAGCTATACAGAAAGCTGATCGATAACATGAAGGATCAGGTAAAACTGCACTCTGAGTCAATTCTGCAACTTGAAATATTTCCTGTAACTGAAGACTCTGAGGAAGATTCCTCCAGCAGTGAGGACTAATAAGTCCATTTATTTCGTATTTTTCTGGGCATTTTAGTCGCTCTAAATGTCCTTTTTAGTGTCTTTTGTGTCAGAAAAAAACCAGGAAAGTGGTTTCGGCATGACAGGAGTGAAATCTGGCGAAATAGGCATTTTTGCCATCAAATTAACTGAAATGGATGAAATGGGCATATCAGATGAAAATCGACCTGAGCAGAAGATGTTGTGCCCACAGTACTCACGCAGAATCAGAGGAGGCAGTGAAGAGGGCATTCCCGGAAAAGCGGGATTCTGTTGAAAGAAGCTAAAGTTGGCGAGAAAACTTGATTGATTTCGAAATCTGAATGGAAGAAGCAAAGGTTGTTCATAGGTGGACTCTTAGGAAGCAATTTGGAAGATAAGGATGACATTTCTAAAATATCGGGATTCATTCTACCACCTAAGGAAGCTTCTTTATTCAGTTAGAGTCCAGCATGCACAGAGATCCAACAGATAAGAAAGTTTCCATATCCAGGTAGATTCCAGCGGGGCATAGCGAATTCGGCGGATATTGAAGACCCCCAATTTTGGGGATTTTAATTGATCTTTGTACTCTTTTAAATACTAGTTTTGATTGTTAGAAAAATAGTACACAAAGAACACTTCGTACCCTATTATTTCTGCACTTTTATTTTCTGCAATTAGTTTAGTTTTAGCGCTGCTTCGGTAGCAAGACAATCTGGGGCCCTATGCCCACAGAGGTTAGTATTTATATTTAATGTTGTTGTTGTTCATCGTTGGGGTTGGACGAGTTTTTATTCAATTCTAGTAAGTTTTTCCTATTTATCATGTCTTTAATTTATGCCTTTACAGTTCTTTATAGTATGAGTAGCTAGATCTATATTTCAGAATTTGAACTAAAGATCAAGGTTTAACAGAATACTTAAATACTTGTGAGGCCGTGTGGGCACATTACTGCACAATTAGGTTTCTGCCGATTTTTGTTCTTATTCCAAGTGAGCGTGAGATTAAAATAACTAATGTGGCTGATCACTCTTTAGTTGTAGCGGGCACACCAGGGTTAATTGGATTAGCGAATCGTGACTGTGTGTTAATTCAAACGGTAACTGAAAAATCGGTGGGTTACTGTGGGCACACGAGAAATCAGTAAACACAGTAAACTTGGGTTCATCTAGGGCACACTGCTTCCTATTCATTTACATCTCTTTGGGGAACCGGGGGGTGGATGATAGGTTAGGGGTTTATTAGACGAGGAATCACTTTTAAACCTACTCTAAAAGGATGAATAAGGAGACATAGCGAGGAATCCGGTCTCCATAACTAGGTAACTTAATTATGTAGGAAAATCACTGTACCCATGATCGAGTGAGTTTAAGTTAAACTGAATTCTAGTTCAAGTTCCGAAAACTTTTGTTATTTGATATTCGCTTTAGTTTCTTTTGCAGATTTAATTTCCATTGTTGAGACCATGATACCAAACCCTCTTTTGTGATTGGTGACTCGAAAGTAAGATCGCATCAGCTCTCTGTGGGATCGACCCTTACTCATAGCTAGCTACGCTCGCTGTGGGCACAGGAGCATATAAATTCATTTTGAGCGCGAAACGACCGCGCGTCAAGGACATACCATACAGTTCCAGAAGAGGCGAGAAAAGAAGAACTGACAACAAGAAGGACTAGAGGCCAATCAAACTGATAAGAAGCCTTAAGAATCAACTTCTTGTAATTCCAGTTTCATATCTTTTCAATAAAACCATTTTGCCTTTAAGTTTCAAATGTCTTATCAAGAATTTACTTCACACCTTCTGACAAGGACATTTAAGGCAAACAAATAAAAGCAAGGGACACAAATTTTTCAAAGATATATGAGCACCTATTCATTACTCATAAATCAGTTCAGATGTAGTCCCCCTCCCTTGCAAAAGAGAAGAGACATACTCATTTTCTCAAATCTCACTCAAAGAGTCTCTGTCTCTCTCTCTCTCTCTTTCATCTCTCTCAAAATTCTTGCCAAATTTTCTTCAATGGCAGAATTGATAAGTTCCCCCAGCTCTTTCAAAAATCAGATGATGAGAGATAAATTCCTTGACAGGAAGAAATTCTAGGATATTCTTCAAAACTCAAACGGCCAGAACCTGCTTGTTTGTCTTCACAAGATAGGGATTCTTTACTACCTGGAAACACCACCCAGATTATTCAGACAAAATCAGGTGTGTGAATTTCTTCTCCAAGCACAAATCAGTGCTAATGGCAAGGAGATTACATTAGTTATCTAAGGCCGATCTATCAAGATAACTGAAGGAACCGTTGCTGAAGTTTTTCAACTTGCAAGATAAGGAGCAACCGTTCAAGATTTGAGTGAAGCAACTGAACCATACTGGAGAAGGTGGAAGACCCCCACATATAAAAGGCATTCAGTTTTTCCACAGCCAAAACTGATCTAAGACAAGAGTATGGAGTTCTGCTCGACATCACCAACAAGATGATGTTTGGAGCAATTAGAAGCCTAAGCTAGCTTACCTAGGAGAGGTACAAGGTGATGATATACCTAGTTGAAGGACGCGAGACAAACTGGGTTGTAACACCCGCCCCGATAAAATAAATGTAAAATATAAAATGATTGCAAAAATGCGGGCGAGACGTCTCTTTTTAAAAATAGAAATATGTATTATCTATTAAAAAGAGTTAACATTAAAAAAAATTATACATTAATATGTGGTGCATATAAAGTGATCGATAATTATAAATGTATAATTTACTTTATAAGTGTATATAAAGTATAAAGAGAATATTGATTTCTTTGTAGAAAATATTCTAAGAATATCCATATAAATTTGAATTCAAATCTATGACATCTAAGTAGCAAAATATAATAAAATAAGTCATTTCCCTCCTCACAGGTCGTCATCCATGTATACACTTCTCAGGACTTGTCGGAGCTCTAAGTATTCATGCGTCGATGCACCACATATTATCACTTTTACCTACAATGCACGAACTACATGAGCTAATGCTCAGTAAGCAGAAATCATGCACATGTATGTTCACTGGCATCACAACACGTGCAGGACACAACACACCAAAAATGTGAAATGCTCGTGTATAAAATCCTTGCATGCCATCTCAAAAGCACTTTTAACGTTTAGGAACTTGGCTCCCTTCATCAGACACCAACATGAGTCATGAGCTCATAATATAATCAATATTCACTTGGCCAAATTGTGATTAGTGCACTCATGTGGCTTATCCTTCCTGGACCCCAAAGGACACGCCCCCTGCCTGTTCCCTTTGATCCCACATGAAAGTCATCCCACATCAGCCACTCATCACCTCAAAGGTGCAATTGAAGTGGACCATCCTCCCTGGACCCCAAGGGACACGCTCCCTGCCTGTTCCATTTGATCCCACATAGAAGTCATCTCACTTGAGGCACAAATATCAACACAGCACAACACGAGCTGGTGACCAATCCCAAACAAAACATTTTCTCTCTCTGAAAACCATTTTGTGCATGCAACCTCGATAAATATCTACATGACGTGCATGCATATGCTCGTGCTCATGTACAAGATATTCAATGCAAAATAATATAATATCACAATAATATATAATAAACATGTATAATCAAATAATACTATGTTCATGCATTGTAGTTGAGGATGGATTTCTACTTACCTCGAGCCGCATACTTACAATATTTGTAATCCTAAACTGGATGCTTTCTCAAGAGGATCTAATTAAAATAAATCATAAATTAACATTCAATTTATTAATCAATTTATTATACAAAATGGTATCCAATGATGATCCTTATTTGTTTATTTATTCGTCTTCTTTCTTTAACAATATACTAATATTCCAATTGTAATCAATGAGTTATAATCTAAGTTAGAGCCTTTAATCATTATTGCCCAACTGCTGATTGAGGTTAAAGAATAGAAAACAAAATAAAATACTTAAACTTCAAATCACCAAAAATTTCCAATACTTAATCGATAATAAATATAAACTATGATAAATTAACTATTTAAAGGCTTTAGCAATTAGAACACTTATTTCTAGCTAGATATGAATATATTGTTTATAAATTTGTCATTCAAATATATTATAATTAATCTAAGAATCTTTATATCACCACAATTTAACATTGTAGAATTATTAGTAAAATTCAATAAAATTTACATTCATTAGTTCAAATTACTTCTCTTACTAATGAAACAAGAAAAATAAAACATTATAAGTTAGTAAATTTCTAAAGATGTACAAACCTTAAGGATCATATGCGTTAATTTCCTTCAACTCCTATTACCATATAATTAATTCTAACTTTTACATGAAACTAAAATATAGAATAGAACGTTGTTATTCACACGTAGGGGTTTTTCAGTTTTAAAAGTATAATGAAGTATTTAAATTTAACTATATATACCACCAAATTAATCCAATTAAATTTGAAAGTATCTCACCTAAGTTTATCGGCCGAAGCTTCCCAATTCAAGTCTCATTTTTCTTCATTTCAAAATAATTTCGATATAGATTATTTTATATGCACATATAGTTAATTATATATTGTCTTCCAAGCCAACATTATTTACACATGTCATTAGCTTAGAATACATGTAATTAAAAGTGATGCACCTATCACTCACTAGGATACGTGTAAACATATAAAGAAATTTATGTTTTTTTTTATCTAAACTAATCTAATTCTCACATATCAATATATGATTTATCACTTTATAATAATATTAATGTCTAAACTTGGATATATCTATATTTACGTGGGTGTGTCTGTGTATCCTATTTATTACATAAATTCACCTTTAAATCTAGAATAATAATTAATATAATAAATATAACAAATAAACAAATAGATATAATCACATTGACACACATATATCTATATAAATGAAATTGGTAAATAAGCACATAATAATGAGAATTGAGTAGTAAGAGGCATGAATATTACATGGGTAGAGTTTGTATTCTCACAAATCAAGCATCAAGTTCTCAAGGCCTTCAACTCACAGAGAACAAGGAAGTTTGAGTCCATGGTAGGACTTGTTCTCAGAATGAGCAAGATGATTGAAGACATCTTGAAGCTTCCAAATGATGATGCATTACTAGTCCTCATCTCCGACTGGATTCCCAAGAAATGAAGCATTCATCTTCACTCACCCAAGAAGAAAATGCTAGAAAATGGCAATACAAATACCTCAGCCTCAAATACCTCAACTGCTAATGCCGTCGCACCATCAGTCTCTTAGAACGGATCAACAGTGGACTTCCAGGACTGTTCCGATCTAGATGAGCTTATTACATTCATCGGAATTCCTCATTCAAATTATGGAGCTAACTACTTCAGGAGAACTTGCCCTCCTCTCCAACTGACGGAAGAAGATATTCGCACTTTCTATAGCGGTGAATATGCAGCCAAAAATGCACAGAAAGAGGTAACCAATCTACTTCTTACTCAATTTATATTTGTAGCCAAGCAAGATCAAGAGCTTTTTAAGCTTCTGCACCGGTACTTCTACTAATACAACTGGAGACACTCAATGTCTATCCAGTCTCATTTCTTGATCACTGCTTTTCACGCCATGTGTTTTTAGCAAGGAGAAGAAGTTTGGAGTTTGAAATGGATAGGGTCTTCAAATCCATTCCCTCCAACTATCGTGCAAGTATAGAGAATCATGAGTCATAGATTGACCAACAAAATACCTCCAACTTCCCTACTTGCCGAATTAGGAAGTGACATCAAGGCTCATGAAGAAGCAGGAGCAAAGCAGCAAGAGATCTGCACAACCAACCCTGCCAGTAGAAAACTGAATTTTGGTACTCTGTCAAATCAGTTAGCTGATCCTAATCGACCAACTGAACCTGCAACTGCACAGATGCAGCGAGACCCACCTCTCACTCCAGTTGCAGTGAGTCGACCGTGTGATGATGAAGACACTACCACATCACCCAATCTCTTGTCAAAGAGATATTGAACCCCACTGATTACTTCAAGATACAAGACAACCGCCCAACTGAACATGCAGGAAGTTCAGTTCAAGTTGTCCTCAAGAAGGAACTTGCACAGAAGGCGAAGGGTCACATCAGCTGAAGCCAAGCAACGGAGTCAATTTGTGAAGAAAGCAATGCCAGAGAAGCCTGCTGAAGGAACTGGATCCGCCTCTAAGAGGAAGAGGTCAAACTGCCCTGACGAGAGTAGTGAAGAGCATCCAGTTAGGCCCATCAAGAAGAGAAAACTGACTGAGATATAGTCCAGCAGTTCAGGAACTGATGTCATCAGTTCAGTGATGAATCAGTTCCAGGGGCGAAGAAGGAGATATGACTAGAACTGATCGATTAGTAGCCACATCATCAGTTCATCAAAAGTTATCAGTTGGACGGAGTATCCCAACTGCCAAGGATAAGTTTAAATTGATTAAATATTTAAACTTATTCCTCATAAAATTAATGCCATCGTGTTCTAATGGGCATTATATTCAAAATGGAAGATCTCTCAAGATAGCAAGCTTTCAATGCTACTAAGGAAAATCAATCACTAAAGTGGAAAGTGAGTTGATAGCCTCAGAGATATAAATAGTAAAATCCTGCATAAAATATTTTCTATTTATGGCAACTACCCCATTTTCAAATGAATGAAATCTGAACCGTTGATCTAAAAGTTAAGCCAAACTTGATGATGCCTGAGATGATCATTTCATTTATGCCAGTTCAACATCAGTCAAATCTATTTAAATTAATCAGCTGATGCGTACTCGAGAGTAACTCGAAGTACATGCATGCAAAGATTCTTTAAATGCCAAGGAGATATTGATCCAAGATCACACATCAATATCAAACTCTCCCTGCATTTGCTTTGCATCTTTCTCTCTACTCCATTCAATCTCTCTCAAACATTCTCTTGCAGAATGGAATTGCCTGCTCAATACATCGACCCAGATAGACTTGCTCTCAACCTCAAAAGAGACAAGTTCATAGAACTGGACTACATAATGGAGAGACTTAAGCCTGAAAAGTTCCATCGCTTAATCTCAGCAGCAGAGGAAACTGGACTCTTTCAGTTTCTCAAAAGAGGTCCAAGATTTAGACAATGCTTTCTTGAGGCAGTTGTCGAGTTCTATATCTTCTCCGACATTGAAAAAGATAGCAACATAATCTTATCAGTCAACGGACATCCCATCATGATCACTAAGGAAGTCGTGATAGAATCACTCTACCTTCTTGGAACAGGTGAACAGGTAGACTCAATAGTCATGCCAAACCATGCAGAATTGTGGCGTCAATAGATGAAACCAAGATATAGTCATCCACTACTGTCACAGACTGAAAGACAGTCTTCGGCTGGAGTTCATCCAACTCCAAGATATAGTCATCCACTGCCTAAGAGGCAATCCAAACTATACTCACTTCAATGCCAATAATGCTTATTTGATGGCACTCATTTACAACCGATGTAAAGTTGATTGGGCACTGTATGTGCTATCACAACTATGCCAAAATGTTCGTAGGGTCAAGTTTGACCATCAAACTGGAACATTCATGGAGAAACTAGGGTTTCTCAACCAGATCAGCATGATCATCAGTGATCAGATCCAATTTCTCAACCAGAGAGGCGAGTTGCTGGACATGATAGACTATATCTCCCCACAATCTTCATCAAAATGAGAAAGAATCTCAAACCTTTTGGTAAGTGATCAAGGAGACAACACACGGTAGAAGAAGGCCTCTTCACTCCGACTGAACTGACTTCCAATAGTCGAGGAAACCAGCTCATGTCAGATGAGGACATGACATCAGAATCAACTGTGTCAGTGGAGTCTACACGATTCGAAACCAACTTCATGGATGGTGTTGAAGAAAGCTTCAACAACACTCTCAATGATTTGCTTAGCATATTTCAGCTCATCGAGAGTTACGACTCCGATCTCTTCAATTAACTGAGGAGATATCTCAGATAGTCATTCTGGAGATATCACATTGATAAAGCAGTTATGTTTGAACTGCTTGATAGGAAGGGATGATTTTTCTGGAGTCAAGAAGGACATTGGAGCAGAAACTGAATAAGTCATCCATCAACAGCCACTCTCACTCTCTCAAAGATTATGGATTCCATGATTAACATAATCTAAAATGGAGTATTGGCCGTAACTACACTGCCATTTGCAGAGCCATCCAACTCATCCTCCACACCTATAGAGTTTAACCACCCATCTCCAACTGAAGAACTCCTCCCACATTTGACTATGATGTCAATTGAACACCAAGTTCAGTCTCCACTGCCAGATCTATGGCAGTTCATGCCAACTGAAGAAGCATCCAACTGGCTGCCCTCACCACCAAAATAACAACCATTCTCCTCCCTATTTGAAGGTAACTTAGCTACCACATTCAGCTTGTTACTGCATGTTTCCATTCCATCATTCGATCTACACATACACACCCTTTTGGATGATGCCAAAAAGGGAGAAGAGATTGAAGAAATTGAGAAAAATGATGGAAAATAGTTCTTGAGTCTCTAGGATGAGATTCAAAGGAAACCCTCGCAATTTCAAAGGGAAGTAAAACCTCAAGGGAAAGTAGTGAGGACTGTAGGATCTACTCGAGAAGAGAGGCATCAACCTCAGTGGGAAGATTAGGGAGCTATCTAGGGAAATGCTGCTAGGGATGAGAGACAATTGTCTTAGGGGGAAGTTTGAGGAGAAATCTGAAGAACTGCTAGTGCTAGAGAAAGATGAGAGCCTAGCAACTGGTGGAATAGGTGAAGAAGGAGATGAGATACTAGCTGAAGAAGCGCAGCAGCTGAAGAGCTAGAAACTGAAGGAAAAGAAAAGAAAAACAAACTTTTGTAGATTGAAATATATCTAATCAGTTTATATAATCAGTTTCTTATCTACACAAGTTTTGTTGCTTGATTGTGTCCTTGTTACACAGCTCAAAAATTTCTCAATCAGTTCTTCCATCATTGCTTAATTTTGCCATGTTTTGGACATTATCAAAAAGGGGGAATTTGTTAGGAAAAACTATCAAGATTTTTCTTACAGGGGGTTCTGATGAGATGTCAAAATATGCAAAGAGCCTTGAAAGAACTAAAAAGAAATCAAGCAGAAAACTAAGGATGATCATACTAAATGAAGCTGTCAAAGCCAAAAGAAATTATCAATCCATGTGAAAAGAAAAGAGAGAAAAGAATAGAGAGAAAAAGAAAATAGATTGTAGCTTGCTAAAACAGTTAGCAAGGCAAACTGGAAGTTACAGGTACCAGTAAGAGTAGTGCCAATTGCCACCAGTCTATAGTGATGAACTGATGAACATACCAGTTCAAGGCCGATACCAGCTGAAGAGATGTTCGAGCTGAAGGGAACTGATGAACATACCAGTTCAAGGCCGATACCAGCTAAAGAGATGTTCTAGCTGAAGTGAACTGATAAACATACCAATTCAGGTCTGATACCAGCTGAAGAGATGTTCCAGCTAAAGGGAACTGATGAACATACCAGTTCAAGGCCGACACCAGCTGAAGAGATGTTCCAGCTGAAGAGAACTGAAGGACATACCAGTTCTAGGCCAAAACCAGCTGAAGAGATGGTCCAGCTGAAGAGAACTAAAGGACATACCAGTTCTAGGCCAACACCAGTTGAAGAAAACTGAAGGACATACCGGTTCTAGGCCAAGACCAGCTGAAGAGATGGTCCAGCTGAAGAGAACTGAAGGACATGCCAGTTCTAGGCCAACACTAGCTGAAGAAATGTTTTAGCTGAAGAGAATTGAAGGACATACCATTTCTAACCCAAGACTAGCTGAAGAAATGTTCCAGCTGAAGAGAAGAATTGAAGGACATGCCAGTTCAAGATCAAGAACTGAAGGAATGCCAGTTCAAGATCAATCCCTGCTGAAGAAACACCAGTTGATGAACACAACAGTGTGAACTAATGAACATGCCAGTTCAAGGTGATACCAACTAAAGAATACTACCAGCTGAAGAGAGAATGATCTTAACTGAAACTTTCCACACTACCAAAAGACGCGCAGAACTGATAGACAAGGAACTGAGGATTCCAACTGCCAGACAAATCTCAGAACTAAAGATCAAGAGAGAAGCCGTAATTGTAACTAAATTTTCAGATAAGCCAACGAAGATCTTAAAGTTAATGCAACCGAGATCTTAAAGCAAAGCTCGTTAGAAGAGCAAAGGCGACTCAACGGCCCTCTTCAATGAAAGCCTCTCAACAGGCTTTATCATTTATGAGCACACAGTGAGCATAAGCGGTAATCACTCACCCATCTTTAAAAGGTGAGCTACCCCAAAGGTGACCGTGGGACTTTTGAGAATTTTGGAGAGAACTTTAGTTAAGACTTTCCGCAAAGACGATTGCCAAAGCACTAAAGCCTCCCGCTCAAAAACTCAGAACAATCAAAAGTTCCAACTGATGAGAAGGATTCTTAACGCTCATCGAGCTAGCTATTGAAGATTTCCAGCCAGAGCTATTCTTTCAATCACAATGCTTTAGTGATCAACTACCCCAGCTCAGACGCCAACGCGCAAAGGAGCATACCGGTTGATACCGGTTTCAAGACTGTAATCTTGAAGATCGAGCGTGATCTAAAATTGTGTAAAGACGGGCAATAGCACCTTATCTCTCTAGCGAGCAGTTAGAGATCGTAAGTATGAGCTATCGATCTACCAGCTGAGGAGGCAGCGTTCGTTGGATCGCCATTTTCGGGACAGCACCAGCTGAAAAACACACCGTGACTCGTAAAGTTCCCGTTTGCTAGGTTCAATAGTTGTCTTCACTGTGTAACTGTAAAAAACATTACACTTGCATAGTGAATTGCCCTTCTGCGGAAGGAAGAGAGGATGTAGAATTTAAGCTTCGAACCTCTATAAATTGCTTGTGTGCTCTACCTTATTTTTCAGTTCAGTTGCATGTTTTAAAACTGCACACTCCAAGCACACACTGAACTCCGAGCTAGCAGATCATCTCAACTGATCTCCACAAATCACGGATATTATCGCGAGTCAAAACGGGCCCTGAATATTCCGCATCTAAGTTCAGTTTTGTGATCAGTTTATTCATCCCCCCTCTTAACTGATTCTGACTCGTCCCAGGACCAACACATTGGTTTGAGAATTGATGTGACCAGGGGCTATGGGACACAACAAGACTCAAATATGCGGAAGCTAAGGATTGAAACTATGTCGGTGAAGTAAGGGAACGATACTCGATTATCTAGACGACTAAGACTCAACTAAAATACCTAGACAATGACACACAAAATAACACAAATCCAAATGAATAAAGGGCTGTTTTGGACGGCTATGATAAGGGCTAGGAAGAAGGTATTTCGATGATGGTGAGTAGGTTTAGAAGGGCCGGAGTAGATAGAATATGATGGAGTTGTAACGGACTTATGGATTAAATGAACTTGGATGAAACTTGGTTTGAACTATGGCTGGGTTTGAAACGGACATACGGCGACGATGGTTGACGTCGAATGGCGGCGGTGAAGGTGTTTTGCTGATATGAATCACAACCCGAAAGTTTTCTTGAATCTCGAACGTACACAAGGCCAAATTCTTTGAGTTGCTCTTCGAATAGCGAGTCTCCGACGATCCCTCGAACGTGGATGACGAATTCCCTTTGTTAAAATTTAGAGGTGCTAAATCTAAGAGTATGAATTTAATGATTAAATGGGTTGAGACGATATTGAAAGCAAAGGCTTAATAATTCAAATATAGTCTAAAGTATGAATGTCACATGGATCCCCTATTTATTACATAGGGGTGGCCAAAAATCATAGTGATTAGGGCCGAAAAACTAGAGTCCAAAACAAACTAGAACTAGACTAGATAATTTCCTAAACTGGAATTCTATTTAAGGTAGAACTTGTAGATCTTGCCTTATCTAAAATCCTAGTCAAACTATGAGTTCAATATGACCGAAAATTACATAATTAAATAAATAAAAATCTGAATTGGACTATAGTCTAATTAAATAAAATAAATACTATAGTCTAAAATAAAATAACCACTTAATTAAATAACTAAGGACCGAAACTTGGCTCTTCACTTCTTGGTCGTGAGTCTTCAACACGAACACATGCACACATGCACAACTTCATGTCTTGTACTCCATGTCTTGATCTCCATCTTCCATCTTCAACAATGTCATCATCTTCAGGCTACCTTGCACGCCGTCTCCATCTTCGAGCTTCTTGCAAATTGTGGCTTGCAAATAATCTTGCAACTTCTTAGCTCGTAGTCGTGTGACGGGGCCTTCGAATTGTAGCTCCTCATTGACTTCCTCATTGCCATGGATGTCCTCATCATTCCCTCCTGCTGAAGAGAATTCGTCCTCGAATTTGGATCCTCATCATGGTCGAATTCATCGGCAGAAAAAGGAGACAAATCAGCAACATTAAATGTAGAAGAACACTTAGACCCACAAGGGAGATCAATGCGGTATGCATTATCATTAATATGGCTCAAAAAAGTGAATGAACCATCTCCACGGGGTGACAATTTGGACTTCCGCAAGTTAGGGAACCGGCCTGGACTTAAATGGATCCAAACACGATATTCGGGCTGGAAAACAACGCGTTTGCGCTTCAAATTCCGTGCGGCTGCAACTGTCGTGCCTTTGTGCTCGATCCGGACACAAACCTTCTCATGCATCTCTCGAATAAAATCAGCTCTCTTCATACCTTTAACACTCATTTGATGCTCAACGGGTAAAGGAATCAAATCAGTTGGAGTTAGTGGATTAAATCCATAAACTACCTCAAATGGTGACATGTTAGTAGAAGAATGTATAACACGATTATAAGCAAATTCAGCATATGGTAAACATTCTTCCCATGACTTCAAATTGTTTTTAATTAGAGACCTAAGTAAAGCTCCTAATGTATGATTCACAACCTCAGTTTGACCATCGGTTAGTGGATGACATGCAGTAGAAAACAATAACTTAGTACCTAATTTTCCCCACAAAACACACCAAAAATGTCCCAAAACCTTAGAATCCCTATCACTAACAATAGTACGAGGAATTCCATGTAAACGAACAACATGCACAAAGAACAAATTGGCAATGTAAACAGCATCATCAGTTTTCCTACATGCAATGAAATGAGCCATTTTGGAGAACCGATCAACAACAACAAACACCGAATCTTTACCCGACCTAGACCTAGGTAATCCCAAGATAAAATCCATAGAAATATGAATCCAAAGGGTTGATACGACAGGTAACGGCGTGTACAAACCGAACGGGTGTGAAGTGGACTTTGCTTGACGACAAGTAATGCAACGACTACACACATTCTCTACATCCCTACGCATATGCGACAAAAATAAGTGTTCATGCAGCAAGTTCAATGTCTTATGCACACCAAATTGAGCCATCACACCTCCCGCATGCGATTCTAACACAAGTAGCTCACGCATAGAACAAACAGGAATACATAACTTAGACTCCTTAAAGAAAAACCCATCATGCACATAATAACCATCTAAAAGACGTGATTTTGACACACATGAAGCATAAATGGGGCTGAAATAGGCATCCTCAACATATAGCGACTTAATGGACTCAAAACCAAGCATCTTAGCATGCATTAAGTTCAGAAGTGCATACCTTCGAGACAGGGCATCCGCAACAATGTTTTCCTCGCCTTTCTTGTACTTGATCACATATGGAAAGGACTCAATGAATTCCACCCATCTTGCATGTCTCTTGTTCAAATTTTGCTATCCTTTGAGATGCTTTAAACTTTCATGGTCCGTGTGAATCACGAACTCCTTGGGCCAAAGATAGTGCTGCCATGTATCCAATGCACGCTTCAAAGCATAGAGCTCCTTGTCGTACGTTGAATACCTCAAACTGGCGCCACTAAGCTTCTCACTGAAGTAGGCGACGGGCCTGCGATCCTACATCAAAACTGCACCAATACCTATGCCCGAAGCATCACACTCGATCTCAAAAGTCTTAGTAAAGTCAGGTAAATGAAGAACAGGAGCAGAACACAAAAATGATTTCAAAGTATTAAACGCATGCTCTTGTTGCTTACCCCACTCAAATTTCCGGTCCTTCTTACTTAGCTAAGTAAGAGGGGCAGCTATATTGGAGAAATCCCACACAAAACGACGGTAAAACCCAGCTAGACCATGAAATGACCGAACCTCAGACGCATTTTTCAGGGTTGGCCATTCCTCAACCGCTTTGATTTTGGAACGGTCTACCTCAATACCTCATGAACTGACGACAAAGCCTAGACACATGGTTCATTAACCTCATAAACGTGCTCGGTGCATTAGTGAGACCAAAAGGAATAACTAACCACTCATATAAACCATGCTTTGTTCTAAACGCAGTTTTCCATTCATCCCCTTCATGCATTCTAACTTGAAAATAACCAGATCTTAAATCTATCTTAGAAAACACATTAGAACCACTTAATTCATCTAACATATCATCAAGTCTAGGGATAGGGAATCTGGACTTAACTGTGATTTTGTTGATGGGGCGGCAATCCATGCACATCCTCCATTCGTTGTTCTTCTTTGGCACTAGGATGACTGGAACTGCACAAGGGCTCATCGATTCTTGGATTTGCTTCTTCTCCAACAGCTCCATCACTTGGTGGTCGATCTTCTTCATCTTCTCGGGGGATGTACGGTACGTAGGTCGGTTGGGCAGGACGGCGCCGGGCACGAACTGGAGGTAATCCACTTGGAATCTCTTCCAGGAACACGTCCGTGAACTCCTCCATAAGGGGCTGCACATCACAAAGCAAAGAAACACCATTAGTAGCACTGTCCTTATAAGATAAAAGTAGAAAAGGTAAACCTGCTTTTAACGCTTTCTCTACGCTTTTAACTGAGATGAACAAGGACCGATTTTGTTCAACTGTAGGGGCTGATCCGGATGCTTTTCCACAAACCAAGGCATTATGGGAAGGCATCAAAGGGGCTGTATTGGCTGATTTTGGAGAAGGGGCCAACGGTGGAGTCTCGGCCGAAAGGTTGTCGTTCACAGCGGAGGCTAGGACGGCGACTGTAGCTTGCTTTGTCCGTTCTTTCTTAAATCTCTCTTGCATCTTCTCTTGATCCTCTGCAATAGCTTTAGGAGTGAGTGGCTTGAGTACAGTGGTTCGACCATCTCTCGTGATCGAGTAGGTGTTGGCTAAACCATCGTGAACCGCTTTTCTGTCGAATTGCCACGGTCTTCCTAAAAGAATGTGGGCTTCCTCCATAGGAATAACATCACATAGAATAGTGTCAGAATAATGACCTTTAGTTAATGAAACATGTACCTGACCTGTGACTCAAATAGAGTCGCGATCTGTGAGCCACTGTAGCTTGTAGGGCTTTGGATGCTTTGTTGTGGTGAGGGCGAGCTTATCAACGGCGTATTGACTGATTGCATTGATGACACTTCCAATGTCTATGATCATCGCACAAGTTTGATCTTTGATAGCAACTCGAGTGTAGAAGATATTCTCATGCTGCGATTGTTCTCCGTCTTCACGATTGATGTTCAGACTGCGGATAGAGACTAAACTGACATGAGATAATTCGGCCTCCTCATCTTCATCGTCGACTATAGGGGACTCGACGGCATCAAGGGCGATGTTATGGGGCTCCTCTACATCTTTACTGGCTGATTCAGCCCGTTCTATTCATTGAGGAACAAAATACGACGGTTCGGGCACTGATTCTGAAAATGGCCCCAACATTGGCATTTATGATACTGGATGTCACGGGCTCGATTAGGGGCTGTATCAGTGTCATATTGGGCTGATTGGGCCATTGAAATAGGGGCCTCGGGGTCGACGTTGGTGTAGACTTGGGTCTATGGCTAGATTGCGGTGTAGAACGGTCGAAACGCCGTTCAGGTGGTCCGGGCTAACCTCGGGGTTGTGTCAACTCAGAAGCAGGTATAGAAGGTGATGTGGAATGTCTACCTTTGTTCCAAGAAGGTGGGGCGGCGGCGGCACTGTGATGAGATCGACGGCGGCCTTCTCACAACTGTTTTTCCACAATCGATACGTACTGCACCATCCTTTCTACACTGGTGAAGTCCTTCAACTCAACTTCACATGCGATATCGGGATTCATACCTTCAATGTACCTAATGATGGTAGCATTTAAGGTGTCCTCCTTCCCGACTCGGTTCAAGGCTGTCTCCAACTATTTGTGATACTCTTCAATCGAACGGGTGCCTTATTTGATCCGGTTCAGCTTCTTCTCGAGCTCTCTCTCATATTGGACTGGAATGAAGCGTCCTCGCAAAAATCCCTTCATTTCTTCCCATGTATCAATTGGCGGATTGTGATTTATTCGCCTCCTCTCTTGCTGCATCTCCCACCAAGTGGCTGCGTATCCTCTGAATTCCAAACAGGCTAACTGCACCTTTTTTATTTCTGTAAAGTCATAGCAGTCAAAAATCTTCTCTACCTTACGTTCCCAATCAAGATAGACATCGGGATCGTGAAGGCCTTCAAACTTCGGGATGCTCGTTTTGATGTTATTGAGCATACGGTCTTCACCATAGTCATCATGACCGTTTCCACGTCTCTGGCAGCGGCCTCGATCAAGTTCTTCAGTGTTCTCATCAAAGTACTCATCCTCGGGCTCGTTTTGACGCTCGTTGCATCGATCTTGACCACGAACAGGCTGTGTAATGGTCGGAGTAGTCTTAGTGCGTTCAAGGGCATGTACTAGATCATCAAGTTTGTCAGACAGGGCCCGGTGCTGTCTCTGGAAGTGTTTTGAGAGTGCCTCAAAATGGTACTTAGGATCCCACGGTGCGGGTGGATCCGAAGTTGACTCCATGGGGGCTTTGGACGAATCTCGGGATGGGTCCAAAGGTGGAGTATCGAATGGGGGAGTCAAGAATGACTCGGAATAGGTACCTTTCTTCATGATACCTACAAAATGAACAAACGTAAAGAAAGACAAGGTAGGACCTCACAATCTCATGTCATTCGTTTGTTTTCTCTCTTAATTTTACCACTCGTGTATCACTCAATATATGGGTGCACAGTGTGTGAAGATCGTGTATATGAGGGTAGGGAAGTCGGCGGTCTTGTGCTGAGGAAGGACGGGAATGCTATTCTCAGAACACGGATGAATTTGGTGTGTATGGATGAGATACGGGTCGAGTATGTGTGAGGGAGGGGCTGACAAATTTGTATAGTGGAATAGGGATGGTGGTCGAAGGTGGTATAGGGAGAAAAGGAAAGAAAATAGATCAATTAATGAAGTCTCAATTAGATTAGGAAATCCAAAAATAAGATAGAACAAGGAAAGAAATAGAATGGATAAGGAAAGAAGAAAGAGATAAGGTAAGTAGGGGATTTGGATATGTATCCATCTATGTGACACAATCTAAATACCTTAATTAGCCTAGACTCTAGAAGGAATGAACCAAAAATAAAATAAGACACCTAAGGAAGTTACCAAAATAAAAACAAACTTGGAAGGAAATTTCCAAAAAGAAAATAGAATCTAAAAGGAAATGACCAACTATGGATTTGTACCTAAAGGAAGGTGCCAAAAATAAAATAGAACACAAAAGGAAACAATGAATTACTTCATTTTTTTGTTTTTTTTTTTAATTCAGATCTTTTTTTTTGTCCGATTTTTTTTTATCGTTCTTTTCTTTTCCTCTTTTTTTGTGAACAATGAACAATACGAAAATTAAATTACAACTCGATAAAACTCAAATAAAATAAACGAGATGAATAAACAAGTATGGAACCACGAACGATATAAACGGACGTGACTCTTGATACCACTTTATGATGTGACCAGGGGCTATGGGACACGACAAGACTCAAATATGCAGAAGCTAAGGATTGAAACTATGTCAGTGAAGTAAGGGAACGATACTCGATTATCTAGATGACTAAGACTCAACTAAAATACCTAGACAATGACACACAAAATAACACAAATCCAAACGAATAAAGGGCTGTTTTGGATGACTAGGATAAGGGCTAGGAAGAAGGTATTTCGATGATGGTGAGTAGGTTTAGAAGGGCCAGAGTAGATAGGGTATGATAGAGTTGTAACGGACTTACGGATTAAATGAACTTTGATGAGACTTAGTTCGAACTATGGCTGGGTTTGAAATGGACGTACGACGGCGATGGTTGACGTCGAACGACGACGGTGAAGGTGTTTTGTTGATGTAAATCAAAACCCGAAAGTTTCCTTGAATCTCGAACGTACACAAGGCCAAAGTCTTTAAGTTGCTCTATGAATAGCGAGTCTCCGACGATCCCTCAAATGTGGACGTCGAATTCCCTTTGATAAAACTTAGAGGTGCTAAATCTAAGAGTATGAATTTAATGATCTAAACTCACAAACATTAAATGGGTTCAGACGAAATTGAAAGCGAATGCTTAATAATTCAAATATAGACTAAAGTATGAATGTCACATGGATCCCCTATTTATAACATAGGGGTGGCCGAAAATCATAGTGATTAGGGCCGAAAAACTAGAGTCCATAACAAACTAAAACTAGACTAGATAATTTCCTAAACTAGAATTCTATTTAAGGTGGAACTTGTAGGTCTTGCCTTATCTAAAATCCTAGTCAAACTATGACTTCAACATGACCGAAAATTACATAATTAAATAAATAAAAATATAAATTGGACTATAGTCTAATTAAATAAAATAAATACTATAGTCTAAAATAAAATAACCCCTTAATTAAATAACTAAGGACCAAAACTTGGCTCTTCACTTCTTGGTCGTGAGTCTTCAACACGAACACATGCACACGTGCACAACTTCATGTCTTGTACTCTATTTCTTGATCTCCATCTTCCATCTTCAACAATGTCATCATCTTCAAGCTACCTTGCATGCCGTCTCCATCTTCGAGCTTCTTGCGAATTGTGGCTTGCAAATAATCTTGCAACTTCTCAGCTCGTAGTCTTGTGACGGGGCCTTTAAATTGCAGCTCCTCATTGACTTCTTCATTGCTATGGATGTCCTCATGAAGAATGATATGGAGATCTCACTGTGCTTCACACCATATTTGGCTAGCAAACTTCCTATTCATTTGTTGTTGAAGTGCGACCCCCATCACTTAGCAAAGCTCTTGGGGCTCCGAATCGAGTCAAGATATTTTTCTGCAGGAACTTCAACATAACTTTGGAGTCACTGGTTGATACGAGCACGATAAGCATCAACAAATCAAATCCAAAGTTGCCATTAAAGTGTTCCAAGATTGTTACTTTGTTAACAATTAAAGATTGAAGATCAAGATTTAAATAATAATACATGAAAGATGATGATCACGTCAAGTTGAACGTGTATGGCTGAATTCGCGTTCAAATCGCATGCATGGCGTTTTCGGCCGTATTAATTTATTTAGACTATAGTATTTAATTAGACTATAGTATTTATTTATTTTATATCAGATTTTATCTATTTTATTCATGTAATTTTCGTGCATATTTAGTTAGGTGTGACTAGAATTTTATTTAAGGTAATTTTCTACCTTGTATACAATTCTAGTTTAGGCAGTTCTTCTAGTCCAATTTGGACAAGCTTATTTATTATTTTTTTAGGATTAATTTCGTGCTTCCTTGTGTATAAATAAGGGATCCATGTATTTTATTTTCTTTAGACGTTGCAGGAAATAAAGAGTTATTTTCTCAATTGTCTCACAGTCCTTAGGTTAATCAAACAAACACTTTTGTTGTTTTAGTTCAAAAACATCATTCTTAAAGCTAGCAACTTTAGGTCTTATATCAAGGGAACTTCTTAATCCACATCGAGGGATTATTGGGAACTCACTATCGAAGAACAACTTTGAGGTTTGTTTTCATCGTACAAGATACGCCGGGGATTAATTGGGTTGTAATTCATCCGACCTTCATCATCGTCAATCCGCCAATCACCAACATCCAAGACTCATCGATGTTCATCTTACCATCAATCATCATTCATCCATGTGATACCCCGACCCTTTTTGCTAAGTTATAAATTATAATCTTGGTAAATGATTTTGAATTGATATTATTTTGAATATTAATGATGATGGTATGTTTGTATGTTATGCCATTGTTTTAATGCAGGTTGTCCTACTCAAGCCGATACGTCATAAGCACGGTGATATTATACTGAGTGTATAATACAGGTTGATATTTTAATAAAATGTCGAGTTATATGATAAAGGAATACAATTAAAGTTAATTTTGTTTTGCCATACCTTGAACACCCTAACTCTGAGCCGGACGGGGGTCTCACTTTTCGGTAAGTATTAAATATGTTTTGAATATCTAAGTTATGTTAGATTAGAAAGTTAAATAGATTGGAAATATCTGGGAGTCGGACTGTATTCGAAAATAGCAAATTGAGTCTGAAGCGCAACTTTCAAGCACGAGTCCATCAAGTCGCGTCTCGCAGTGAAGCTGAAACGCGACCGTGAAACGCGACCCCTCCAAATCGCGTGCTGAGCAGCTTTGCAACGCGAGCCAAAAATGCAATATTTGAGTCACGTGTCAACGGCTTCAGGGAACCATTTTTCTTCGGTTCAAACTCGACCCTTAGATGCGACCCCTTTGAGTCGCGTCTCACTGTTTTATCCAAACGCGGCCTCCGAACGCGACCCCTTAGGTCGCGTCTCGCTTCGGGATTTCCACTTTTTAAACACTCCTCCTCACTCATTCATCTTCATTTCTCAAAACACTTGGGCGATTTATCCTTCCAAATCCTCTCATGAAATTCTTCAACTTTTGGAGTAGATTCTCTCGTCATCATCAATCAACCAAAATAACTTCATACCCTCTTCTTTTTTGTGATTAAGCACCATTTCCATGTTGATTTGAACCTATGGTTTGTATCCAAAATTAGGGTTTTCGATTTTATTGATCCTCTTTCTTTGATATCTTGAGCATATGGTTTATTCACTCCATTGAAACTATATGTGTTGTTAAATTGAAATTCCTATGGTTTATTACTGCTAGAGTTTGGAATTCTGCCCTAATTTTCCCCTAATATGTTAGTGATTGGTTTAAGGTGTTGTGATGGTTATATGGAGTTGATTTTCATGTGTGTTTGAGCCCTAGGGTGGAAGTTCATGTATTGGGAATTATGGGTTTAAAGGATTTAAATTGAGTCATGTTCATGTGGTTTAAAAGGGTGCACGTATCATGTTCGATTAAATGTCTCAAAGAGTTTTAATGTGTATTTTGAGTCCAAAATCATAATATGAGCTTGTATATCCATGGTTGAGTATGTGGGTGAGTATGAGAACCTTAAAGCTATGTATAGAATGTGTTGGTCAAAATTATAGATTAATTGTATAACTCGACATCTAAAATGAAAAAGAGAATTTAAAGGTGCTAAGCGACGTATTGGGGTTCGAGGTGGACCACTTGGACACGGTAAAGTAGTATTTCAAGGTTGAAAGGATTTTGAAAGCGTCTCATAAGATGGGGTTACTCTGAATTGTAAATACGTGTAAAGTTATAGTTATTGTTGTGCTTTGATTATATAAGTATGCAGGGTCTTCGGACCGGTTATATGAATGAGACCCTTCGGGGAAATACAGAGATTCTTCGGGATTGTTAAAGAGGTCCTTCGGGATCGATATAGACTTGTTAATGTCTTCCTTGGGGGATAATAAGCCTGCGGGCATCCCTACAGGGCTAAGACATTCATTAATAGGGGAATCATAATGTTTGGGCTCTACGGGGTTGAGGCTAGTCTCCACAAAGTAAAGAAGTATACATATGTTATATTCTCACCTGTGCAATTATCTATAACTGTTTGTAGTGTTCCTCCACTGAGTATGTTGTAGAATACTCACTCCAGTCATTTAATGAATTTCATGTTGAGGAGTTGGGGCTTCAGTAGGAGCGTTGCGAACACGAGAGGACCCCCACAAGCTTGTGTTTACTTTTGCATGCTCTTCTTTTGAAATAATCGTATCGTTATTATCTCATTGATCATTCTTTTATTTTATGATCAATGACCCTTGGGGATGGGAATAGCCAGATTTTTGTAGAAACGCTATGATAACTTGATATATTATGCATACATTTTAAAGGCGGGTCGTTCGACCTAGGAGCCTATGATGTTTAAGTATATGTCAGTGAACCCCTATGCTATGTATGTAATTTAGGGTGCTAGACGGGCGGGTTGTGTAAAACCTATAAGCTCGTTAGGTTAGATGATTGTATGATTGATTTGGATGGGCTTATGCAATGCTCCCATTAAATACCATGTTGTGTGATAGTGTAGATTCGATAGGTTGCATGTTATAATTGTGAAAAATTTGTATTGAGAATTATGATGTCATTCCTCATGATGCAATTTGACCTTAGCTTCAGCTCAATTTACTATAAGAGCACAAATTTATGTAAGTAAATTGTA
The DNA here is from genome assembly GCA_026008535.1 of Perilla frutescens. NCBI lineage: Eukaryota > Viridiplantae > Streptophyta > Magnoliopsida > Lamiales > Lamiaceae > Perilla > Perilla frutescens. Next base: position 41,162,646 of record BRKX01000019.1, read on the forward strand.
TGTTAAGTGACGTGGCCAAACGGAGTAGTTTGAGGCGTTACAAAGTGGTATCAGAGTGGGTCTACACTCATGTAGACTCGTTTCTGTATGTGTTTGATTTATATATGAGAAATGTGGGTGGTTTGTTCACGACGGCTACTCGGCTTGACTCCGATCCTAAGGTATGTACATTTAAAGGTTTTGAAGCATGGGCAATTTAAAATGGGGGTTTATGTATAGAGTGTGTTGGGAAAGAAGTTAAAGAGTTAAATAGATCGTGATAGCATGTCAAAGAAGAAAAAGAACGGTCCGAAGTTGGACAATATAGATGAATGGAATATATATCTGTTGTCATGATCAACTATGATGTTTTAGATTCCCGATGCACGCTTTAAAGATATGAAATATTGAGAGTTGTGTGCTTTCATGATTATGAAATGATGAAGAGTGCTTTAGTAGTCCTCGAATTAGCTTTAAGAATGTATTAGCCCGGTCCCGAGATAGGGATTAACAAATGGGGATGGGGTATTATTAAGGGATAAACGAATAAAGACAGAAGATTAACAATGAAGGTTTACGAATAAAGATATACTTTCGAAGGATAGACGATGATACTCGAGTTTACTTGATTAAAAAGGAAACATGCTTTAGCGGAATAAAACGGCTAACTAATCAGGTACCAACAAGCATAGACCCATTCATAGGTCAAAACGAATAAATAGATATTAACGTGCACAAGCCTCTTCATAGGCGAAAGGAAAATATACTCAAGAAGCGAGAATAAAACTAAATATGCATCACTTATATAGATTATCATGTCTTGAAAATATTCTTAGAATCTTGATAAACATAATAGAACTTGTACGGAATTAGAAAGAGTGTATCAGAGTAGCAGAACACATAATGGGATTTTAAAAGAAACTTATATAATAGCAAAATAATCTTGGCAGCCAACCCACATCCACAACCACCAACATCCTCATCATCTCAACCTGAAAACATTTTGAAAAAGAGGGGGCATGAGCACTAATGTACTCAGTGGGTTTTAACAAAAACACTTTAGTAACCTCAAGATATCCAACAGTTAACTGACGGTATATGGAGAGCAAAATGCAAAAGCCCTGTCCATATCCATAAAACCTTTTTTTTTCTTTTTGGGCCCAACCTGGCTCAAACCTGATATCAACTGCACCCTTAGGCATGCCATAGGATAGAAGAAGGGTTACGTCAAATCCTTCCTTAACCTTACTAGCAAAACCAAACCTAGAGCAAAGTCTAGGAGCTAATCCTTTAATGATAGCATGATCTCGGCCTATGAGGGATTTAACACTACCCTAACAAGGCAATCCTTAATCTTTAACTATACAAGCTTTAATCAAAGCATCAATATTCAAATGCAAAGAAATGAACGTATAAATACGAATTTCAACTAAAGTCAATTCCAAATATCTCATGCTAAGCATAAACAATACTTAAATAATTCTAGCATTTCTATACATGATCGAGAACTTAATTAAAATATGATATTTTCCTTTCCTTCTTTCCTTGTACATAGATCAATCAGGCAGAGCAAAAATACTTTACTGGATATCTCATTTGCCCTAACATGCTTCTAGAGCTTATTAGCTCAAACTTTAGATGAGTATACATTTACCCACCTCGACTACTGAGCAGAAGATGAAGCAACGAGTTGATCATCATTTTTCAAATTCCCACGAGGCTCACTTCCTCCTACAAAAGTCGAATCATCGACTTAGCGGTCTCCTTCGAAGATTTCTAACTACTAACATGAAATTAAACAATACCCAACTTATATTCCCTTAACTAAGACTTAAACATAGATACCACGACTTTATAATCTTTAGAAAACACGAGAGTTTGAAAGACTCGAGTTTAGAACGCGATTAATGACAAAACACGGGCTGTGCTAATTAATGAGGCGAGAAACGGACGCCCAGACTTTCTGACATGGGCCGTGCAAGCATAGTATGATCCGTGCAAGCCCTAGCACGGTCCGTTCTAGCCTAGCACGGTCTGTGCTAGCTCTCCAGACTCATGCCGTCAGTTCTGGACGGCTTTGCACGGGCCGTGCAACCCTTGCACGGTCCGTGCTCCTTCACGAACTTCCGAAACTTTCGATCGAAGTGTTGGTCGAGGCGTTACTCAGTCGCATCTTCCTTTCCTCGACATTTTAAACTTGAAATAAGGCTTAGAACTTTTGAATAAAATATAGAAATGAACATCCTTTAAACTTTAAAAAGAAATCGGCATTATAACGGCATAAACACGATAATCCTCCTTGAATACTTAAAATAATGACGAAATCTTAAATATAACTTGAATGGAACTTTAATGAAATAAACGTGATTAATTATGAGAATTAACGGCGAGAATAACAACGGCAATAATAACGAGTATAATGACGAGAAATATAATGGAAACACTATTAACTTGGAAGTTTAACGAGAATCGAAATATAACTTTAGGCGGAAAGTAAACGAGTAATAATGAAGAACATGAAGAACACGAAGAACAGAAAGTAAATACGGAATTCAAAAGATGGAAAAGAAATGGAATCGAGACCGGTGAAAAAGAATGGATGGGGTTAGGTGCGTCAAAGGAAGGTGGCTAGCTCGGCATCTCGTCGAGTCACAACAGCGGCAGAGCCGCCTTCTACGACCCAACGGCGCCCCTAGGACATTCTCTCACCGCATCCCTTCCACACTACTCTGCTCGTCGTCATGCAGAACACTCACGAAGAACGCTTTTTACTTCGACAGAACCTCGACTTTCTCTCGAAACTCTCAAGCTCTCAACTCTCACTCTCCAAAATCTTTGGAATGAATGAATGGTGGAAATGAAGGCAAAGGGGGGGGGCTTGTATTTATAGAGGGGAGCTTGGCTTCCTTGAGAAGCGACTCCAGTGCGGAAACACTGCAAAAGTTACCCCGGGTTCGGTTAAAAGCTGCTTTATTTGATGTCGAGGTCCAAATGACCTCAGACACGAAATCTAAAAATACCAGGAGACTCGTTGCCTTGAATACTAGTGAAACAACTTGATTCATGATGAAGACGGGGTCGTCAGAAGAAAGACGAGCAAAGATTCCCTTTTTGGAATTACTTTTTACTATTCACTCAGACTGACAGATTTTTCTCCTAAACGTTCGATTGACCTCAGAATGAAAATCAATGAAGCGCCAATGGAATGCTTGAATCATTTCCATAAGTGGGGCCTGACAGAACTAGACTCAGATCAATGAGGAGGATTTCGTAAATTTTTCAAAACACGAACGCACGCAAAAGTTACTATTCATTCACCTTTTAAATACGTTTTTCATCACCGAAAACTCAAATAACTTTAGAATAAAATTCCGGGAACACCGGCACATTCCTTGAGTAAAAACCTTTCTAACGAGACCATAAATGGCCAAAATAGAATTAAAATCAAAATTTCCGAAAAGACGATTTTACGAAAATTGACCCCTAAAGTCGTGACTGACATCTGAATTCTCTTAAACCTTCTTTAATCTTATTCCTTAAATTACTTAATTACTCTTAATAATTCTCTAAATATTATCTAAAAATCTGGGTTGTTACATCCTCCCCCCCTTAAAGAAATTTCATCCCGAAATTTACTAACCATGATAGACGATATCAGGGTATTTCTTGAGCAGCTCCGATTCAAGCTCCCAGGTTGCCTCCTCTGGACCATGATGGTTCCAGATTACTTTTACAAGATTGATGGCTCCCAGGGTATTTGGATCTTTCAATCCACAATGGCTTGGGGCTTTTCTTCATAGGCTAAGTCCTCATTCAGAACTTTTGCTTCCTTGCTAATCACGTACTTTGGATCAAACACGTACTTCCTCAACATTGAGACATGAAAGACGTCATGAGCGTCACTCAGGTTGGGTGGTAAGGCTAACCTGTAGGTTACTTCATTCACCTTCTCTAGGATTTCAAAAGGTCCAATAAATCTGGGCCATAACTTGCTTCGTTTGCCAAAATGAACCACTCCTCTAGATGGAGATACCTTCAAAAACACTTTATCTCCAATGTCGAAACCGAGTTCCGTTCTTCTTTCATCCGCGTAAGCCTTCTGCCTATCTTGAGCCTCCTTCATTCACTGACGAATAAGCCCGATCTTATGGATAGCTTCCTGGACCATTTCAGGTCCAATTATCCTTCTCTCTCTAACTTCGTCGCAATACAAGGGCGATCTACAGTTCCTTCCATACAGGGCTTCATAAGGAGCCATGCCGATCTATGATTGGTAGATTTTGTTGTACGCAAACTCTACCAATGGCAGTAATTCCTCCCAACTGCTTCCTTGATCAATGACTACTCCTCTAAGGATGTCTTCTAGAATCTGGACAGTCCTTTCAGACTGGCCATCCGTTTGAGGATGGAAGGTTGTGCTGAAATTAAGCTTTGATCTCATGGCTTCTTGTAGGCTCCTCCAGAATCTTGATGTAAATCTCGTATCACGATCCGATGTAATCGAGACCGGCCCTCCATGCAAACGCACAACTTTCTTGACATAGATCTGGGCTAATTGATCTAGCCCATTCGTCATGTTAACAACAACAAAATGTGCTGATTTTGATAATGGATTAATGATTACCCAAATAGCGGTATTCCCCCGCTTAGACTTTGGAAAACCTATGACAAAGTCCATATTGATATGATCCCACTTCCATTTGGGGATTTCTAAGGGTTGGAGCAAACCAGAAGGTTTTTGATGTAAAACTTTCACTTGTTGACAGTTCAAATACATTTCCACGAAGGCGGCTATCTCTCTCTTCATATTATTCCACCAGAAGTTCTTCTTGAGGTCTTGATACATTTTGGTGCTTCCGGGATGTGATGTATATGGCGTGTCAGGTGCTTCGCACATGATTTCCTCATTTAGTTCTTCCTTGCTTGGCATACAAAGCCTTCTTTTGAATAAGAGCATGTTATCGGCGGCTTCCTTAAAATCTTGCGAGCTATCTGATCGTGCTTCTAGTCTTTTCTTTTCAAGAAACTCGTCTTCTCTCTGGGCTTCAATTATCTTTTCCCTTAGATCAGGCTGAGCGACTATCATGGTGATTTGAGCCTGAATGGACTTAAGTAGTGTTAGCACCTCGATTCTTAATTTCTCGAACTCCCTGCAAAGATCTTCCTGGACTAAAATGAGTCCTAACTTTGCCTTCTCCTTCCTACTTAGGGCATCTGGTACCACATTCGCCTTGCCTTGGTGGTAGTGAATTGTGCAGTCGTAATCCTTTACGAGTTCTAGCCATCTTTTCTGCCTCATTTTGAGATCCTTTTACTCGAAGAAATACTTCAGGCTCTTGTGATCTGAGAAGATCTCACAGTTAGCTCCATAGAGATAGTGCCTCCAGATCTTCAGTGCATGAACAACTGCTGCTAGCTCTAAGTCATGCGTGGGATAGTTCTGCTCGTGATTTTTAAGTTGCCTCGAAGCATAAGCTATGACCTTTCCTCTCTACATCAGCACGCATCCTAATCCTTTCTTCGACGCATCTGCGTAAACCACAAAATCTTCATTCCCTTCTGGAATGGCTAACACTGGGGCTATGGTTAGCATCTTCTTCAAGGTTTGGAAACTTTCCTCACACTCGGACGTCCACTTGAACTTGGAGTCCTTCTTTAATAGTCGCGTCATGGGCTTAGATATAGTCGAGAATCCTTCAATGAATCTACGATAATATGTAGCAAGTCCTAGGAAACTTCTTATCTCATTCACGTTCCTTGGAGACTTCCAGTTTTCTATAACTTCAATCTTGGCTGGATCCACCTTGATTCCTTCTACTGAAATTATATGACCTAGAAACATAACTTCTTTAAGCCAAAACTCACACTTACTAGACTTAGTGTAGAGCTTTTCTCTTCTTAACGTCTCCAGCACTACTCTTAGGTGCTCTTGATGCTCCTCTTCGTCCTTCAAATAGATGAGGATATCATCTATGAAAACTAAGACAGACTTATCTAGATACGGGTGAAAAACCCGGTTCATTAAATCCATAAACACCGCTGGGAAATTAGTCAATCCGAATGGCATCACCACAAACTCGTAATGTCCATAGCGAGTCCTAAAAGCAGTCTTAGGGACATCCTCCTTTCGGATCTTCAGTTGGTGATACCCAGATCTCAAGTCTATCTTAGTTCCCTTAAGCTAATTAAAGAGATCGTCTATTCTTGGGAGAGGGTATCGATTGTTGATGGTCAGCTTATTAAGCTCCCTATAGTCGATGCACATTCTCAATGTGTCATCCTTCTTCTTCACAAATAAGATTGAAGCTCCCCAAGGCGACAGACTAGATTGGATAAAACCTAGGTCTAATAACTCTTGCAGTTGAACCTTAAGTTCTTGCAACTCCTTAGGCGCCATTTTGTAGGGGGCTTTCGAAACTGGGACGGCTCCTAGTTCCAACTTGATGGCGAACTCCACCTACCTATCTGGAGGCAGTCCTGGCAGCTCCTTTGAAAATACGTCGGGGTATTCTCTTACGACTAGAATGTCTTCAATTGAAAATTCTCCTTCCTCTTTCCTTATCAGGTTAACTAAAAACGCTTGGTAGCTATTCTTCCTTATCATCTTGGCGGCCTTCAGGGTGGATATCACTGGGACTTTGCTTCCCAGCCTTGGTCCATAGATCTTCAACTCGTGTTTCCCGGGTGGTCGAAACACTACTTCTCTCTCAGGGCAGCTTATGGAGGCATAAGCTGAGGCTAACCAATCTATTCTCAGGATTATATTGAAGTCCTGAATCTTTATTACATAAAGATTTGACTTAAAGGTTTCCCCTTCTATGTTCATTTCTAGGTTAGAGCAGACCTTCTTAGACATCATTCTTTTCCAAGAGGGAATACTTATCTCAAGAGCATTCTAAGCATTCTCAGGTTTTATCTTCAGTTTCTTACAAACAGACCCAGCTATAAATGAATGCGATGCTCCAGTATCGAAGAGAACTGAAACTGGTGTCTCGAGGAGGATAATCATACCTGCTAGATTACCGGGGGCCTTAGCAGCTTGCTGCTGGTTGAGAGCTTAAGTACGAGCCAGCTAAGGTGGCCTCTGTCCTTGATTAGACCTTTGATCTCATCCTTGGTTCGGCCTTGGATTCATTCTCGGTCTTTGACCTTGAGGTCCTCCTTGCTGCAGCCTTGTCTGATTTTCGGAAAATCGTTGAAGTGGCTGCGGGTATAAGGGTTGTTGTGGTATTTGGGATCGTTTGTTGTTTCCTTTAGGACACTCCCTCTTGAAGTGTCCCTCTTTACCACAGTTATAGCACCCAGTTTGATTTGCTCGGCAGGCTCCAAGATGCGTCCTTCCACACTTTTGACATAACCTAAGGCTAGAGGTGTTGTCTGGCTGACTGCGAGGCACCCCTGACTCTCGGCTTTGCCAGTGGGGTTTCTTTCCTCTATCATCTCTTCTTCCTCCTTCCCACTTTCTCTTTCCTTTTGGATCATTAGCTGGCTGAGGGGGCTGAGCTTTCTCTCGAGGGAGGATAGTTTTGATTCTCAAGGCTTTGGCTAAGGTTCGAGCATAAGACATGTCTTCTTGTCCAGCGAGGGCTATGCCAATCTCGGATCTAAGTCCCTTCTTGAACATACGTGCTTTCTTCCCATCTGTGTCCACTAGATGTGGAGCATGCCTTAATAATTGGTTGAATTCTCTCTCGTATTCTGACACTGTCTTCTTTTCTTGCTTCAGGTTCCAGAACTCCATCTCATTTGCCTCTCGATAACAATCCAGGATGTACTTTTGATATAGGTCATGCTTGAAATCTTCCCAACTATAGTCCTCCCATTGCTCTGGGGTTATTGTCCTTCGAACGGACTCCCACCAATAGTCCACATCTTCAGTCAGCATGAAAAGAGCGCAACTTAACTTCTCTTCTTCTGAACAAGCTATTAAACGACGGAGGGTTGTGTTTAAGAAACACACTTTCAGCTCTTGGACCGGGGTTTGGGGCTTGCTCGGGTTCATTCTCATCTTCGTTCTCGGCTTGACGTCTTTGAGGCGGCATTCTAAAGAACTAAATATTAGCGATGTTCGTTTGAAATCGCACAAAGCTAGAATGCCTTTGGATAAGGTCTTTAATTTACGCAAGATAGGTCAAGCAAGATGGAAATTTAAACGACATCAAGCATAATGGGAAAAATTGCCTCATTGGGAGGAATTTGGCATCGATATCATAGAAAAAGTTATGGGTTACAAACAGAATAGGGCAGTCTTCTGGAAAATTCACTGCCATTATTAGAGTTTAGAAAAGTTAAAGAATATATTACATATTAGGATCTTGGTTAAAGCGGATAAAACGGACATCAGAATAACAGACAGACAAACAGATAGATCAGGCAACTAGGTGTTCTAACAGCAACACCTCTTACACTTACTACTAATACTTAATCATAAGTTGGGCCCTTCCCCTTCTCCTTGAATGGCGACCCCACTTCCTCTTCGCCCTTCTCCGGGTCCTCTTTTTCTTCTTCCTCATCTTAAAATTCAACTGACTCTGGGACGCTGAACTTGAACCTCCTCATGTGGATGCTCCTTTCGGGATACTGATAGGGCATACACTTTCCCAGACCCTGACTAGTGGATGCAGGGATCCACTAGTTCATTTGAGGAGTGCAGAAAAATAGAGACTCGGTGTGATTCACGATTCGAACACTTAAGGGTCCCGTTCCTCAGGTTCCTTCATCGTGAGGGCGTGGCGCTTGAAATCCAGGGGGACTGTTGAGAGTCGTCCTTTGCAGTTCTAGTTCTACCACGAGGCAGGGGTTTTGCTCGGTTGCTTGCTGCTCGGCTAAGGCATGCACGTGGGCATACTCCGACACCCAAGGAGCCATCAAGACTGAGGAGAACTCTGTCAGATTTCCAATCTCGGTGTACGTCTCGGGATCAAGAGTGATCATGCTTTGCAGGATACGGTACATCGTAGGCCTCTAAGTGGGTGGTGCGTGCTCACACATGCGGATGCACGTTTCGAAGTCGGGTACGCTTCCGGGATCTCCTCCGTAGCCGTTCGTCCAAGCCCACCTTTCAAGGTACCTCACCATATAGGACAACAACTGCTCATTGCCATTCCAGGTTTCCCTCCTGAACCTCTCGACAGGCACGCTTTTCCTAGCTGTCGAACGATGGTTAACAATCTAGAAGAAAATAACTTAATCAGTCTTGATTATAAAAGGGAGACATAAGGTCCTCCTGAGATCATACTAACATTTAGATTATATCTTGCATAGCTCCTTTTTACAAAAAAGCAGTTGACATTTTTATAAAAATTTTGGTGCTTAGTCTTTAAACATACATATCTACCTTTTCTTTAAGTCCAAAATTTTGAGAATGAATTTAAACCTTTTTGGGATCGAGAAATCTTTTCACAAATTTTTCCATCTCAGAAATCATCTTACCTGAACACCTTTTAATTGGAATTTCATTCTCACGGTTTTTCTCTTATCCATAAAACATGTATGCTTGCTGAAATATTTTCCTTTCCTGTATTCCAAAAATCATGAATCCAACATCCAAAATCTCTATACTATCATATCTTAATTTTTGGTTGAGATTGCGAGGGTGATAGCGAGCTATGGGTTGCTGCTTTAACTTATCACGAAGAAATTCATATGCACATAGAGACTTAGCTTAACTTAAATAAAGAGATAGGTCTGCAGAGTTGCAAGTCTGCTCTGATACCATATGTAACAGTCCGGTCCCGAGATAGGGATTAATGAATGGGGACGGGGTATTATTAAGGGATTAACGAATAAAGACGGAAGATTAACAATGAAGGTTTACGAATAAAGATATACTTTCAAAGGATAGACGATGATACTCGAGTTTACTTGATTAAAAAGGAAACATGCTTTAGCAGAATAAAACAGCTAACTAATCAGGTACCAACAAGAATATACCCACTCATAGGTCAAAGCGAATAAATAGATATTAACGTGCACAAGCCTCTTCATAGGCGAAAGGAAAATATACTCAAGAAGCGAGAATAAAACTTAATATGCATCACTTATATAGATTATCATGTCTGGAAAATATTCTTAGAATCTTGACAAACATAATAGAACTTGTACGGAATTAGAAAGAGTGTATCAGAGTAGCAGAACACATAATGGGATTTCAAAAGAAACTTATATAATAGCAAAATATTCTTGGCAGCCAACCCACATCCACAGCCACCAACATCCTCAGCATCTCAACCTGAAAACATTTTGAAAAAGAGGAGGCATGAACACTAATGTACTCAGTGGGTTTGAACAAAAATACTTTAGTAACCTCAAGATATCCAACAATTAACTGACGGTATATGGAGAGCAAAACGCAAAAGCCCTCTCCATATCCGTAAAATCTTTTCTTTTTTTTTAGCCCAACCTGGCTCAAACCTGATGTCAACTCACTCTTAGACATGTCATAGGATAGAAGAGAGGTTACCTCAAATATCCAAATGAGTTTGCGAGGGATAAACCCAGCAGTATCTCACTTAGTGATCGAAGATCACAAGTTCTCTGAGCTCAAATCCTGCTTAAGCAAAAACCTAAGTTCCTTCCTTCCTTAACCTTAGTAGCAAAACCAAACATAGAGCAAACTATAGGAGCTAATCCTTTAACGATAGCATGATCTCGGCCTATGATGGATTTAACACTACCCTAACAAGGCACTCTTTAATCCTTAACTATACAAGCTTTAATCAAAGCATAAATATTCAAATGCAAGGAAATGAATGTATAAATACGAATTTCAACTAAAGACAATTCCAAATATCTCATGCTAAGCATAAACAATACTTAAATGATTCTAGCATTTCTAAACATGATCGAGAATTTAATTAAAACATGATATCTTTCTTTCCCTCATTCCTTGTACAGAGATCAATCAGGCAGAGCAAAAATACTTTATTGGATATCTCATTTGCCCTAACATGCTTCTAGAGCTTATTAGCTCAAACTTTAGATGAGTATACATTACCCACCTCCACTACTGAGCAGAAGATAAAGCAATGAGTTGATGATCCTTCTCTAAATTTCCACGAGGCTCACTTCCTCCTACAAAAGTCGAAATATCGACTTAGCGGCCTCATTTGAAGATTTCTAATTACTAACATGAAATTAAACAATACCAAACTTATATACCCTTAACTAGGACTTAAACATAGATAGCACGGCCTTAGAATATTTACAAAACATAAGGGTTTGAAAGACTCGAGTTTAGAACGTAATTAACGACAAAACAGGGTGTTAGAAGCACTGCACGAGCCGTGCAAGCATAGCACGGGCCGTGCTAATTAATGAGGTGAGAACCGGACGCCCAGACTTTCCGACATGGGCCGTGCAAGCATAGCACGGTCCGTGCAACACCTAGCACGGTCCATGCTAGTTCTCCAGACTCATACCGTGAGTTCTGGACAGCTTTGCAAGGGCCGTGCAACCCTGGCACGGTCCGTGCTCCTTCATGAACTTCTGAAACTTTCGATCGAAGTGTTGGTCGAGGTGTTACTCATTCGCCTCTTCCTTTTCTCGATGTTTTAAACTTGAAATAAGGTTTAGAACTTTTGAATAAAATATAGAAATGAGCATGCTTTAAACTTTAAAAAAAAATCAGCATTATAACGTCATAAACACGACAATCCTCCTTGAATACTTAAAACAATGACGAAATCTTAAATATAACTTGAACAGAATTTCAATGAAATAAACGTGATTAATTATGAGAATTAACAATGAGAATAACAACGGGAATAATAACGAGTATAACGACGAGAAATATAATGGAAATGCTATTAACTTGGGACTTTAACGAGAATCAAAATATTACTTTAGGCGGAAAGTAAACGAGTAATAATGAAGAACATGAAGACCACGAAGAACAGAAAGTAAATGCGGAATTTCAAAGATGGAAAAGAAATGGAATCGAGACCAACGAACAAGAATGGACGGGGTTAGGTGCGTCAAAGGAAGGTGGCTAGCTCGGCATCTCGTCGAGTCGCAACGGCGGCAGAGCCGCCTGCTATGACCCAACGGCGCCCCTAGCACATTCTCTCACCGTATCCCTTCCACGCTACTCTGCTCGTCGTCTTGCAGAACACTCACGAAGAACGCTTTTTACTTCGACAGAACCTCGACTTTCTCTCGAAACTCTCAAGCTCTCAACTCTCACTCTCCAAAATGTTTGGAATGAATGGATGGTGCAAATGAAGGCAAGGGCGGGAGACCTTATATTTATAGAGGGGAGCTCGACTTCCTTGAGAAGCCACACCAATGCGAAAACACTGCAAAAGTTACCCCGAGTTCGGTTAAAAGCTGCTTTATTTGACGTCGAGGTCCAAATGACCTCAAACACGAAATCTAAAAATATCAGGAGACTCGTGGCTCAAATACTAGTGGACTAACTTGATTCATAATGAAGACGGGGTCGTCAGAAGAAAGACGCGCAAAGATTCCCTTTTTGGAATTACTTTTTACTATTCACTCAGACTGACATATTTTGCTCCCGAGCGTTTGATTGACCTCAGAATGGAAATCCGTGAATGCCAACGGAATCCTTAAGTCATTTTCCATAAGGGGGCCTGATAGAACTAGACTCGGATCAACGAGGATGATTTTGTAAATTTCTCAAAACACGAACGCACGCAAAAGTTACTATTCATTCACCTTTTAAATACGTTTTTCATCACCGGAAACTCAAATGACTTCAGAATAAAATTTCGGAAACACCGGCACATTTCTTTAGTAAAAACCTTTCTAACGAGACCATAAATAGCCAAAATAGAATTAAGATCAAAATTTCTGAAAATATAATTTTATGAAAATTGACCCCTAGAGTCGTGACTAACATCTGACTTCTCTTAAACCTTCTTTAATCTTCTTCCTTAAATTAATTAATTACTCTTAATAATTATCTAAACATTATCTGAAAATCTGGGGTGTTACAAAGAATGACATAAACCTAACGAGCTAGTGTGCCTAAAAGCTTTTGGATGCCGCCGCGTCGTGCTCCTGCTCCGCTAGAAGTAGAGGAATCAAGTAATGAGGAAGGTGGCCTTCATGATCCCCCACCACGAGAGAACGGGCCCGACTTTGCCCGAGGTTTCATAGAGATGCTCCCGGGTCTCATGGCCCAGCAGATGGGGTGAAGAGAAATAGCTAAATGAGGAAGGCTCCAAAAAGAGGCGTTCGACATAGTCGAGCAGTTTAGAAGGATCGTGCCGTCTAGGCTTAAAGGAAATGAAGGTCCAGAGGGGGCGGAGGAATGGATCCAGAAAATGGAGCGGATCTTCAAACACATCCAGTGTACAGAGGTACAGAAAGCCTCTTTCGCTATCTTTCAGTTTGTATAATGTTGGTACCGGGAGGGTGATTAAACTGATTAAAAAACTTTTACTTTCGATGCGGAATAACAGGGCCCTTTAACTCGCTTGATCAAACTTATATATGCACAAACCTAATAATCAGTTAAGACAGTTTGAGTGCAGCTTGTGTGATATTGTGTGCAGTTCAGAGATATGCAATGATCAATATAGTACAACACACAAGCGATTTATAGAGGTTCGAAGTCTCAAACTTCTACGTCCTCTCTTCCTTCCACAGAAGGGCAACTTCATTATATAACTTAAGTTTCTTTACAAATTACATAATGAAGGATAGTTGGCTGAACCTGGTAATTGCTCGCTACCTCAACGGGTCGAAGGCTCACACTTGAAGTCCCTAACTGCTCGCTAGGAAGATAGGTGCTATTATCGTCTTTACAAGGTTTTAGATGTCTTTCGATCTTCAAGAAGAGAGTCTTGAACAGGGGGTATCAACTGATGTGCTTCTTTAATTGAGCTGAGTAGTTGATCGTTGAATAGCTGGAACTGAGAAGGCTGCCCTGGTTGGATCGTCAACAGCTGGCTGAATATCTTGGCTCTGTAAATTCCACCTCTCAGTTGGACTCTCGCAGTTTTTATCAAATTTTGAAGTTGAGCTTAAGTGGGAGGAAGAAAGAAAAGCTCTTGCTTGAATATTTCAAGAATGTATATGCGAAAGTTGTGGAGGCGAAGAGTATTTAAAACTCTCATTCACCCGTCTTTTATAGAAAAGTGATGTTATGACTGTTGAGTTCCATTGTCCATTGATCGGTGGCTCTATTGGCTCATCAATGGCAGATGGTCTTTAATGATCTCTTGGATCATTTGGTTCAGGTAGCCATTACTCTGCCAATTGATCTTCATTAAATTCTAGGATCTTTGAAGGAGCATTTATTCCAAGATACACTGATTTAACTAATACACTCCAGGGGTCCTCTGGCTTTAGCTTTCTTAGCAGTTTAGAGTTTCAGTTGGCAGTTCTGGATTTCTCAGCTCAGTTAGATTATCGTCGCAGCTGGCAGTTCTGAGCTTGTCAGCTGAGTTTGACTATGGCTCAAGTTGGCAGTTCTGAGCTTATCAGCTGAGTCTGACTGTTGCTCCAGTGGGCAGTTCTGACCTTATTAGCTGAGTCTGGCTATCACTCCAGTTGGCAGTTCTGAGCTTATCAGCTGAGTCTGACTGTTGCTCTAGTTGGCAGTTCTGAGCTTATCAGCTGAGTCTGACTGTTGCTCTAGTTGGCAGTTTTGAGCTTATCAGCTGAGTCTGACTGTTGCTCGAGTTGGCAGTTCTGAGCTAATCACAAGCTGACTGTTCTCGAGTTCTTGGCTAGCTTGTCAGCTTGACTGATTTCTCTTTGAGCTTTCTTGTCAGTTCTGACTAATCACAAGCTGAATGACTACAGTTATTACTTTCAGCTGATCTGTGTTGCTTACTGTAGTCTGACCATCAGTTGGATGCTTCCAGTCTCTAGCTTAAACTGTCATTCTATCAGTTTCTTCAGTTTTTAGTCAACTCATTTCTCCCTCAGCTCAGCTGACTTGGTTGTCAGCTTTTTTTGACTGGTATGACTCTTCAGCTGAGTTGAACTTAGACTGGATGACGTGTCTTCCAACTTTTAGGCCATTCTTTAGATCGATTGACTTTGACTCTACTTGAGTTCTTCTTTGATGATGCCCTGGGCTGGTCAGCTTCGATCTACAGCTTGAACTCTAGTCAGTTTTTCATAAATAATTTTGACATCTCATCAAAACTGATCTAGGGGTTCCTTAATAGTTTTTGCTAACAATTTCCCCCTTTTTGATGATGTCAAAACTTTGTTGACGATGATGGAAAAACTGCAAGTGTAGCAAAAGCTTAAGTAGAATCTTAAAATCAGAGCAAATTCAGAGCATGTAGAGAGACAAATTGATTAATGATTTTTATTCAAGTATCAGAGCATTTGTCATTCATGCTATCATTCAAGTATCTAAGCGTGTCAATTTCAAGAGCAATTTGAACTTCAAATTTCAGAGCATTCTACTTTTATTCTTTTTTCTTGAGCATGCTTTCATTCCAGTATTAGAGCATCATGCTTTTTCATTCAAGAGACAAAGCATTCAAACTGAAATATCATAGCATAACTGAATTATCAGAGCATAAAGTATCATGTCAAAACATTCAAACTTGAAATATCATAGCATAATATCGAAGATTGAAGCACAGTATATCTGAGCAAGAGCATTATAATCATGACAAGCTTGAAGTAAAATCATGATCAAAACTTGTATTATATATTCACTTTAAAGCATAATTTCAAGAGTTAGTAGTTAAGACTACTAATCTACTTCCTGAAAGTTGCTCCAATTGTTCCTTTTCTTTCTGCTCGATTATCCTCTTTCTTGGACTCCTTGTTGTCTCCATGCTTCCCCCTGAAGCTGATCTTCCCCCTCATGATGAATTTCTCTTAGAATCTGATCCCAAAGAGTCAGACATCCATCATCATACGATCCTTCTTCCCCCTTTTTGGCATCATCCAAAAGGTGGAATGGATCACATGATGGTAGTGGCAAGTTTGGCAGGAACTTGAAGACAGTTGCCAAATTGTCATTAGGGATGGACGAAACTGAAAGAATTTGCATAGTCGGAGAAAGCCATACATAGGCGTCTTCAGTTGGCATGAACTGACTTTGATCAGAGATGTCTTGCTCTCTAAAGTTCATGGGGGCCAAGTTGTTGAATATCTCATCAGTTGAAGGAAGGGGTGGATCACCAATGAAGGGTGTGCATGAGGAATTGGCCGGTTCATTGTCGGAAAGAGGAGCATCGGCTGGTATACCGAGCTGGAGTCGCTTGATCATCGAATCCATGATCTCGGAGAGCGTTGGAGGCGAGGAGAGTGGATGATTCATTCAGTTTCGACTCCATGTTCCTTCGCTGATCCAAAAGGAGGAGCCACGGGTGTAGATGAGGTGGAATGTAGTTGACTCATCTAGTTGAAAGCGCCATATGTGGTACTGCAAATACTGCCACAGTTGCGCGAAGAAGGAGGAGTCAGTGTCCTCAATCAAACCAAAGCAGCTTCGGAGCTGGTGGTCTAGAACTGCTTCAAAATCAACCTCAATATAGTCACTTTGGACTAAAGGTAGAGGTTGGGAGCTGGCTGATATTTTAGGCTGATCACTCAGCCTTAAAAGAGATTTACTCTCAAGCATCAACTCTCTTTCATCAGAGGAGCTGACGGGTCCCTACAAGGGTGTCTTTCCATGATCTGAGTTGGAAGTCCCTTGTGGGTGTGAACGCGTCGGAATATGATGGTAGTAGATAGTGGCGAGCATGTCCCGTCTTCCGAGTAGTTCGCCAGTTGGTATGATCTCATCAAACTTGTTTTGTATAATGTGGCTTATGCGATTCATAAACCTCACTTTTTCTTGGAATGAGCCAGTTGACAGATCATATGCCGCACGTTGTATGTTAGCTCTCAGTTGCGCAAGGATGTAGGAGGCCCAGTCGGCTTGACATCCAAAGTATAGAGCGGTTGTGAGATGGGCTTTGATCTCGGAGAGATGGACTATCTCGAAGTTGCCATGTAGGATTTGACCGGTGATATCCAAAAGTTGGATGATATCACTTGGCATGCTCTCCTTTAGTCTATGCGAACTGTCATTGTGGCGCACGTGAGGAAACTTCTAGGTTTCCCATAAGGCATGTTTGGATGGCAGATTTTGGTCCATAACGTCTGGGCCTTTGCCAGAGAGGTGAAGAGTAGACATCATCATTTCCTTTGTGACCGTGATCACCTGATTCTTTACGGTGGAGATGATGTTGTCGCTGTTGATGGCTGTGTTGTAGTAGAATTCAGCAACATAAGCTGGTATGTTCTTAACCGGCAACAGTGTCAAGAAGGGGAGCAACCTAGTCGCCTCCAATGGTCGATAAATCTTTTAAAAGACACCCGGGCCGAGACGTGCATTGAGCATCTCTAGATTTAGAGATTTGTCCTTTCTCATCTTGCACTCAAGAGCTTTAATATCCACCATGGGAAATGAGGGCTTCATTTATGCAAAAATATGATATTCAGTTTAGAAATGCAAGAGTTTGGATAAGAGAGAGAAGGCTTAGCAAAAGATCGAACAAGAGAGAGAAAGTTTTTTTTTATGATCGGAGCCTTCATGTCTTTGCACATATTTATGCATCTTTGCATGCAAGAATCGAGGGTACTCGATTGATTTTCTTAGTTGATTAGCCATCTGATTTGATGGTTGATTAGCTGAATTACTGATGCATGTATCTCCGCCGTTCAACGGTTAAGTGACTTTATGATCTTGTAGGTGAGAGGTAGCCATTTTGAAAATGGGATAGTTGCCATAAATAGTGAAATATTTTCTGCAGATCTTTCTATTTATAGCTCATTAAAAAATATTTTCTTCGCCTCTTTGAAGGGTTGGTTTAATATCCATGCAGAGATATTAATGACAACTTTGTGATATAAAATCTGATTTTCAAATTGTAACCGTTGAAATATAATATAAGATATTTCATAAAAACAACGATAACAATATAATTAAGATAAGCTTTTGAAAAAATAAAAAAAACTTATCCTTAGTCAGTTGGGATACAGTCCAACTGATTGATGACTCGGTGGTTGGATGAATAGTTGAGTCGTGATTCTCAGTTGTTGCTGATGAGTTGGCTGCAATTGAGGCTGCAACTGAATCGATCAGTTGGTTTGATCAGTTGCTCGGCTTTTCTGTACAGAATTACCGCTTTTTGAAGGGCCTAGCTGGACTAGCAGCACTGCTTTCTTTGGATGAAGCTTTGTGCGTTGATGGTTCAGGCCTTTCTGTCTTCTTGGTTTGGTGAAGGTGAACCTAGATCTCAACTGACGAACTTTTGATCCTTTGACTAAGGGAGTGTGAGATTCCCTTTGGTGATGACCGAAACTGATCATTTTTCTTAGTCAACTGCGCACCTTTTGAGCCTGACGTGAGCAATGGAGTCACATAGCTTTTGGATAGGAGATTTGTCAATGTGGTAGTATCCTCATCGTCACTGTCTCTTGCATCAATGTGCCTTGTATTCTTTTGAGAAGCTATGACTGCAGTGTGAGATAGGTGGGGTTCTATCCTCTTGACAACAGTTGGAGTTCATCGTGATGGCTCAGTTGACTGACTTGATAGATTATCAAAGTTCAGTTGTCGACAGAATGAGCCAGTTGGGCAGTTGGCTGATTGATTTGCAATCCCAACTCCTTGAGACATGATGCTGGTCTTGAGCTCTGCTAATAAGGCGATCAGTAGAATCTTGTTGACTAGCTGATGATTCATGATGTGCTGAACTTGCACAATGGTTGGAGGGAATGGATTTGATGAACCTATCCATTTTATACTCCAAGTTTCTTCTCTTTGCCAGAAGCTCACACCATGAAAGGCAGTTAGCAATAAGTGTGACTGGATGGATATAGAATGTCTCTAGTTGTACCAATAGAAATATCTTTGAAGTTGTTTATACAACTCTTGATCTCGTTGTGCAACAACAGTGAAGTGAGTGAGAAGGAGATTGGTCACTTCCTTTTGTGCACTTTTGACTCCATATTCACCACTGTAGAAAGTGCGAATACTCTCTTCAGTCAGCTGGAGCGGAGGGCATGTGCCTCTGAAGTAGTCTGCTTCATAGTTTGGGTGGGGTATTCCAATGAATAGAATAAGCTCATCTGGATCAGAGCAAACCTGAAAATCAACTGGCGATCCGTTCTTTGATTTTGGAGAGTGAACGGCATTGGCATTTGAGTTGCTCGAACTCTAGCTGCTCATCTTGTCCTTTCCTCTTCTCTTCTTCTTTAGGGACTGTAGATGAGCAGTTCCTTTCTTGGGATCCAGTCGGAGATTAGAACCGGTAGAGATTCATCACTTGGAAGTTTCAGTAGGTCTTCAAGCATTTTGCTCATCCTTAGAACAAGTCCTACCTTGGACTCAAATTTTGCAGATGTCTTTGAGTCTGTAGCCTTGATGACTTGATGTTTGAACTGTTGAAAGACAAATTCTGCCAAGTTTGTTTGTCTCTCTTCAGCAAGGTGAATCATGACCTTGTATCTCTCTTGGGTGAGTTGGTTTAGGCTTCCAATTGCTCCGAACATCATCTTGTTCGTTATGTCATGTAGAACTCCATACTCGGGCTTGAGATCAGTTTTAGCAGTGGTAAAACTGAATTGCTTATTGCAGGTTGAAGCTTTCTATTCTCTCCAGTGTGACTCTGCAGATTCCTTTAGATCTTGAACAGATGAGCCTTCTTGTGGAAGTTGAAATACTTCAGCAACTGTTTTCTCATTGATGTGTAACATCCTTCCTTGAATCACTGAAGATATCATCTTCCCGTCTGCAGATAATTTGGCTTGAAGCAAAAATTCACTCACCAAATTTTGTCTAAAGAATTTTGGTGGAGTTTCCAGGTAGTGAAGAACTCCTGTTTTGTGAAGATTTGACAGAAGGATTGGATTGTTTGATTCATCAAGAATGAATTGAAATTTCTTCCTATCAAGTAATTTATCTCTCATGAGTTGGTTTTTGAGGGTATTTGAAGATCTGGATAATTCGGCCATCTTTGAGATTGGCTGAAATTTTGGAAAATTCAAGATCTTTTGAGAGAGAAAGGTTTGAGATTTTCAGAGGACGAGGCTTTTTAGAGGCTTGAGAGAGAGAGAGAGAGGCCTTTTTATGAGTGTTAGGACAGGCTCATAGATATGATGGTTGAAATGGTACTAGCCTCTGATTTATTTTGGTCATTGGCAATTAATGACCTTGACACGTGTCATTGTTTTGCAACGGTCAAAATTTCAAAATAAATGTAAAGCTTGACATTTATTTGAAATCAAAAAGATTGACTTTTATAAATATGGATCAAATGATAGTTACAACTGATTAACAAGAAGTATACTTAGGGCTTTTCTAATCATGTTTAATTTGATCAGCCTCTTAGTCATTCTTGTGATCAGTTTTTCTTCTCTTTGCTAGCGGTTCTGAGCTGTTATCTTCTTCATCCTCATCGCTGCTTGCCAACTCAGTTTCAGCGAATTGGAGTCTCTGTGGGGCTTGTAGCTGCTTAATTTGCTCAGTGTGCAGTTTAACCTGTTGCTGCAGGGAGTCAATCAGTTCCACATAATGGGAAGGGAGCTGGACTGTGGAACTGCTCGGTTGAGCCACGAACTGGACTGCTCTTGAGTCCGCTTCATCTCCTTCTTCAGTTCCAACAAGTTCCTCGCAAGGAACTGTGTGCGTTATTTCATCTGTCTCCATACTGGTTTGGTAGACAACTTGGTTATCTTTTTGAGCTGACTGATCAGTTGATTGATCAGTCTTATCCGTCACTGGATCAGCTGGAGGAATAGGTGAGGCAGTTTCTTTCTCAGTAGTTAGCCCTTGTGACATGGCTGTTTGGGGCTCAGCTGTCTTATCAAACTGTCGAGTCTAATCAACTAATTCTTCTAATTCTTCTGGAATGATGTTGAATTCAACTTCAGCTCCTGGAGTGGTCTTTTCAGAGCGAATTTCTTGTATTACTTCTTCAATGAGATCATCCACTGGGGTGAGTATTTGATCTCGTACTGCTGTTGATTGCTGTTCAGTTTAATGGCTTTTTGATTTCTTCAATAGCTCATTCAATAGCCATTTATGTTAAACATAAGGATGCAACCATCTTTCTCGTTCCATTTCTGTAGTGAGAACTGGCAGTGTTAATCCTTGAATTATGCATAGTTCATCAAACATACCTTTCATCGATCCTTCAGCTGGGTTTGATCATTCTTTCCTCAGTTGTAGCTGCCTCATGAGGTGTTTGCCCTTAGTGATGCTGGCATTCTCACTGTCTGTCCACCATAGGCTCCATTCTTCTTCTCTCTTCCAGAAACTCATTCCATGAAATGCTAGCAATGAGAGAAACTGCTCTGACTGGTATACATGCCTCCATAAAAACCAATAGATGTACCTGGTTAAGTTGTGGAAGAGCTTTTCATAGCCAGTTAGCTCCTGGGCATAGTGTTGAGCCATGTGCTTTTGCGTGGTTTCATCAGCCCATTTCTTTACAGACTCTCCTTGTGAGTAGGCTCTTATGTTTCCTTCAATTTGAGCCATGGAAGGGCACGTCATTTGGAAATAATCGGCTCCAGCTCCATTGTGAGGGATCCCTTTTGCAGGGATGATATCATTTGGATTTTCGCATGGAGCTGTATCTTCAATAGTTAAATTTGGTGGGATCGTTAGATCTTGTATAGGGCTTGATCTTTCTCTCCTTCTGGACTAAGAAAGTAATATTCTTCTCCTTTTTGGTTGATCAGCTGGCTTCTTCCTTGTAGCCGATCTGACATCAGCTTGACTAGTTGATTGTTCGATCATGTCAGTTCTAGTGATAGCTAAACTTTGTTGCCTGAATCTCTGAGCTATTGGAATGTCATCATAAGAGTCAGCAGTAACTAGCTTCTTTCCCTTGTCTTCTGCTGTAGACTTCTTTCTCCTTGGCTAGTCAGTTTGTTCAGGATCAATTTCAACAATTTTGAGAGGTTTCAAGATGAAGTCATTACTGACTATTGTTTTGAATTCTTTCTCCTCAGCCATCCATGGGAACTGCTTCTCCAGAATTATGCTGACCCGGCTGATATATCCAATTGATTGAGGGAATTTCTCACCATTCCAGCTTCTTTCAATGATATCAACGTACCTCTTCAGTTGTTCTAAGAAGTACTGTGCCCAGTTGATTTCCATTCGGTTGTAGATGGCAGCGCAGATTTTGTACTTTGTCGCTGTCATTTCCAATTGGCTGCTAGTTGTTCCAACCATGATCTTTGAGGCAATAGCAGCGAGCACTTGAAATTCATCTTGAAATTTTGATATGAGATGATTGCTCTTATATGGTTGAGGCTCTCCTTCCTTTTTCCAAAAGTCGTAAGCTTCCTGGAAATTCACTTGAACGTCCTCCAGCTTGACTCCGTTGTTGGGTAGTTCGAACACGTTGCTCAGAGATTCAGCTGTCACGACAATAACGTGTCCTCTTACTTCTGATCTGATTTCCCTGGGATTCGAAGATCCGTTCGAATTTAAATAAAATTCAGCAACTGGTTCGATGTAGATTCGTACTGGAAACACCTCCAGAAACTTCTTCAGCTTGGCCTGAGAAAGCTTTTCGACGATCATTCTGCTGAGAGGAGAAGCTTTGCGGGCTTGAAGAAATCCGGCTGGATTGAAAAACTTGTCTCTATCGAGCTTATCACAAAAAGCTTTAGAGTCTTCTCGAGATTGACGAAAATTGAATTTTCTGCGTGATGGATTTTGAGCCATGATTCTTCAAAGAAAGATTGATTTGAAAAGCTGAGAAATTAATATTTCAGGACTGAAGAATTTTTACTTGTGATGAGAAGTAGATAGAACCCTAACTTTGTAGTGAAAATTGGAAAGCTCATCTCAATAATTCAGCCGCCTTATTTATATAGAGAGATTTTGGCCTATCCAACGGTTGTGATGCTTGGTAAGTCCAAATTGAACGGTCGGATTAACTCAATCGACCCGTCGATTGGCTTTTCATTTCTATCCGTTGGGGATTAATGAGGAGAGAGAAAGATGATTCAACGGTAACATTTGGATGACTCGTGTTTTTACCATTTCCACTATTAAGATTTTTGAACTTATCTTTTCTCTTCAGCAGTTTCTTCTTGGCTTGAAACTGATTACGTCATCAGTTGGCTTTGACCGTAACTGATGGTCTTCCTGTTGATCAGTTCCAACTGAGATATCTTCTCATGAGTTCCTGACTAGTCTCGACTGCTTGGTTCTTCATTCAGCTGCTTCTCAGTTCAGCTGTTTTCCTTCTTCCAGTCCAGCTGTTCTCCTTCAGCTGGCTCTTGAACTGATATCTCCTTTTGAATAGGCTTCAGTTCGTATGACTCTTTCATCAGTTTGGTCAAGTTGCAGCTTGTATGTTCTGCATAACTGATTAGATTATCAGTTTGAGCAACTGAACTGATGATTTAGTTGAACTGATGGAGTAAACTGATCATCTCCAGTTTTTTTCTCCGCAGCTTCCTACCTTTACGTCATGTTGATGGCTTATGTGTCAGTTTTTCGACTTTTTGATTCAGTTCCTCTCTTCAGCTGGAGTGGTTCCTTGGTTTTTTTTTATCCAGTTGATCATCTTCATCCTGTGATGCTAGCTCCAGTAGTCCCAACTGTATGCATAGCTCCATGAACCTTGCTTTAGGTAGTGGTTTAGTGAAGATGTCAGCTATCTGCTTCTCAGTATTGACATATTTGATGCAAATGTCCTTCTTCTCGATGTGATCTCTGATGAAGTGATGCCTTATGTCAATGTGCTTAGTTCTTGAATGCAGAACTGGATTCTGAGATATCACAATTGCATTATTGTTGTCACAATAGATAGACACTTCTTCAGTTTCAACTTTGTAATCCTTCAGCTGTTGCTCCATTCAGAGAATTTGAGCACAGCAGCTTCCAGCAGCTACATATTCTGCTTCAGTTGTTGATGTGGCAACTGATTGCTGCTTCTTGCTAAACCAGTAAATCAGTTTGCTTCTAAGAAACTGACATGTTCCACTGGTACCTTTTCTGTCAATCTTGCATCCACCAAAGTCTGAGTCTGAATATCCGATTAAACTCAAACTGTCATCTCTGGGATACCATAGTCCAAGATTTATGGTTCCTTTGAGATATTTGATAATTCTCTTAGCTGCTTCAAGATGACTTTTCTTCGGATTCGCTTGAAATGGCGCACATAGACCGACTGAATAAGAGATGTCTGGTCGGCTGGCTATTAAGAAAAGTAATGACCCAATGATTCCTCTGTAGTATGTTTGGCTAACTGATTCTCCTTCTTCATCAAGAATTAGCTAAACTGATGTGTTCATTGGAACCTTGAGAGTTTTTCCTTTACTTACTCCAAACTTGTTGACTAGCTTCTTGGTGTACTTCGTCTGGCTGATGTGAATTCCGTCTTTCAGCTGCTTTACTTGGACTCCTAGGAAGAATGTCATTTCTCCCATCATGCTCATCTCAAATTCGCTTTACATCAATTGAGCGAACCGTGTGCATAGATCTTTGCTCTTTGTCCAAAAGTTATGTCATCCACATAAATTTGAACCATTAAGATCTCAGTTGATCGTTCTATTCGGAATAGAGTTCGATCAATGACTCATTTTTGAAACCCATTTTTCAGCAAGAATGTTGTTAGAGTTTCATACCACGCTCTTGGAGCTTGCTTTAGTCCGTAGAGGGCCTTTCTCAGTTTGAAGACTTGATCACAAATTTCAAAGCCTGGCGGTTGCTCGATATACACGTCCTCCTTGAGCATTCCTTGAAGAAAAGCACTCTTGACATCCATTTGGTAGACTGTGAAGTGGAAGTGAGCTGCATAGGCTAGGAACAGTCTGATGGCTTACAATCTTGCAACTAACGTGAATGTCTCATCAAAGTCGATTCCTTCACTTTGTGAGTAACCTTTGGCTACCTATCTAGCCTTGTTCCTTGTGATCAGTCCTTGTTCATCCAGTTTGTTGTGAAAAACCCATTTTGTGCCAATGACCTTTTGGGTTTTTGGCCTATCAACAAGAAACCATACGTCGTTTCATGTGAACTGATTCAGTTCTTCTTGCATAGCCATGATCCATTCTGGATCTTCTAAGGCTTCTTTGACGTTTGCTAGTTCAGTTTGAGAGATGAAGCATGTGAATAATGCATGCTCGGTTGATCCTCTGGACTGGACTCGACTTCTTGCATCTCCAACTATCTTGTCAATTGGATGGCTTCGGAACCATTTGGCCAAGATAGCTTCAGCTCAGTTTCCAGCTGGCTCTTCTGTGATGACTTCATCAGTTGTCCTTTCATCAGTTGGCTTGGCATTCTCATCATCTCTTTCCTCTACTTCAGTTGTGGGGTTTGTGGTCTCAGCACGATTTGTGTCTTCATTGACCAAGCTGTTCTCAACTGGTTTAGTACCAGTTTCATTGCCTTCTTCTAATGAAACTTCAAACCACTCTGGAACAATGTGATCCACATAGTCCTGCGAATTTTTAGTTTCACTAGGTAGTACTTGAACTGATGTGTCAATACTTTCTTTGTTCATGTACTCATTAGCAAATTCATCAAATACCACATGACATGTTATTTCCACAACAAGAGTTCATTTATTGAACACTCTATAAGCTTGTGCATGAGGAGAATTATACCCAAGAAATATTCCCTCATCAGCTTTAGCACTAAAAGCTTTCAATTGAGTTTTTCCATTGTTGTGAATATAACATTTACAGCCAAATATTTTAAAATATGAGATAGAAGGCTTACGACCCTTATACAGTTCATAAGGTGTCTTGTCATGGGCTGCTACAATGGTACTTCGATTTTGAGTATGGCAAGCTGTGTTGACTGCTTCAGCCCAGTACCCTTCAGCTATGTTGGCATCAACTATCATCGCTCGAGCTGCTTCTTTTAGTGTTCGGTTGCGCCGTTCGGCTACACCGTTTTGTTGTGGAGTTCTTGCAGCTGAATGTTCATGAGTGATTCCAAGCTGGTTGAGAAAGCTGATCATGTGTTGATTCACAAATTCAGTTCCATTGTCGGAACGAATTCTTTGAACTGATCATTCCTTCTCAGTTTGTAGTCTTCTGATCAACGCCGTTAGCTTGTCACACGTTTCATCTTTGCTTCTCAAGAATTCTACCCATGTATATCTTAAGTTAATATCAACTACTACAAGAGTGAATCTTTTGCCTTTTGGAGTTTGAGGTCTAACTGGACCAAACAAATCCATGTGTAGCAGTTGAAGACGGTCAGTTGTTCCTGGTGGATGATTCTTATTTTTGAAGGATGATTTCACCTACTTCCCTTTTTGACATGGTCCACATACACCTGTTTTCTTGTATATTTCCTTGGGAAGACCCTCAACTAGCTCTTTGTTTGCTAGGTAGTTGATTATTTTGAAGTTGAGGTGGTTTTGTCGTCGATGCCATAGCCAGCTTGCTTCAGTTGACCCTTTTGAGAGAAAGCAAGCTTCTGAGTATCCAGTTCACCAGTCAACAATGTACATGTTGCCTCTCCTGATGCCGGTTAGCAAAATTACTCCAGTTGACTTGTCTCTTATGTTGCAAGAGTTTTTGGTGAAGTCAACTGAGTAGCCATTGTCGCACAGCTGGCTGATACTGAGTAATTTGTGCTTTAGTCCATCCACATGAGAGACTCCATTCACTAGTACTTTTTCTTTGACTACGAACCCTTCTCCAATGGTTCGGCTTTTGGAATTGTCTCCAAATGTGACAAGTGGACCTTTGATTTCTTCATAACTGTCGAGATATTCTCTGTCTCCGGTCATGTGCTTGGAGCACCCGCTCTCTAGATACCAAATGTCTTTGGTTTTCTTCATAGATATGATGCTCTTGTCCTTCATAGAAAAGGATTAGCATTTAGGGACCCGTTTCATATCGGGTCCTTTTTGATACATTAAGCCTCTTGGAATCCAGACTTGCCAAACTTTTGGATTTTTGTTACTCCAAGAGTCAACTGATTTGGATCGTTTCATCAGTTTTAACTCTCTTTCAACTCTCCTTGAGTCGGTTGAATGATACCTGCATTGAAAGTTATAGGGATAAAACAATTCAACTAGCACACAATTATTTCGAGATTTTTGAGCTCTTCTATCAGGCCAATGCCTTGTGTGTTTTCAGTTTATTGGATTGAACCCTTTTGGATCAGCTCTTGGTTCATTTCTTGAATCCAGATACTCATTGTAATGATGATAGGGTTAAAATGATTTTCGTTGATCTCTTCTAGAAGTGCTTTGATTGAACTACTTAGCAGGGTAGGCTTGAGATCTAAACTGGTCTTTCTTGAAATAAACCGATCTATCAGGTTGTCTTGTCGGCATTCTATATTGAGTTGGCGGCCTCTGTTGAACTGGGGGCTTTGGACAAGTGGATTGACTTGAGTGAACTGATGGTCTTGGCTGGGAATTGGGCTTCAGCTGACCAGGTGTTTTAGATTGATAGAACTGACCAAATTGTCTAGGCTGAGTCTGAGGATTTTTCAATATTCCTTTTCCTTTGTTTGACTCAGCTGGCTGATCATGAGATCTTGTGAACCCTTTTAGGATTCCCTTATCACTGGGTTGAGCGACTGCTTTTCCTTTTTCTAAGGCAGTGAACTTGCTATATCCTAGCCCTGAGCTGTCAGTTCCAGTTCTTTGATGACTTAGTATTTCATCTAGAGTCTGAGATCCCTTTTCGAACTTCAAGTTTACCTTTTCTTTTTCAAGAATCTCTTGCTTGAGTTTTTTATTTTCTCCCTCTAGATCAGCAGTTCTCAGTTTCAATTTTTCAAATTCTATAGACTGAGATTCAAGATAATTTAATCTTTCATGATCAATGCTCAGTTTCCTAACCTTGTTTCTCAGTTCATCATTTTCATCTTTCAGTTCAACATGCAAACAGGAGATTGAAGCTAATTGGTCTTCTAACATCATAAGTTTCACATCAAGTTCATTACTAGAGACAGTTGCTTCATTTATATGATAAAAAGAAGTTTGAGAGTCAGTTGTACTAACCACTTCATCATGGTCAGCCATGAGGCAGAATAGTGCTTCATCATCTCAGCTGTAGCCGTCAGAATCGATTCCAGAAGGATAGTCTGAATCATCCAGCACGGCATTCTCAAGATTTGCGACCATTGCTTTTCTTTTGAAGAAGCTTCTTTTTACCTTGGCTTTCTTGTCTTCGGGGAGTTCTGGACATTCAAACCTGTAATGTCCTTGTTTGTGACAATGAAAACATTCTCCAAGATTGCGGTTGCCACTCCTGAATGGTTCAGCTGGCCGTTCAGTTGGTTGGTAGGCTTTTTCAACTTTTGGGATTTCATCAGTTTGAGGTGAAACTGATTGCTTATCCCGAGCTCTCTTCAACTTTTCTAGCAACTTGGTAACTGATTGGATCTAATCATTGATGTCATCAGTTAGATTCTCCTTCTTTTCTGTTGCTTCCCTTTTTCGTTCAGTTGAAGATCCACCTTGGTTTTCTTTGGCTGGTGAGCTCCTAGGTCGGAAGTTGTTTCTTCCTCGAGTGTCTCTAAACCTGGTCCTTTCATCGTAGAAAGCTGCGTCTTGAGCTGACGATGTCGATGCTTCCCTTTTTCGGTGTAGATTGTACTCATGAGCTTTAAGAGAACAAAATAGCTCCCTTGGAGTGATGCTGTTTAGGTTTCTTGACTCCTTTGTAGCTATCACTTTCATATCCCATTCGTCAGTGAGATTATCCAATATTTTGGAATTTATCTCTGAATTGGGATAACTCCTCCCGAGGTTGTTCATCTCACTAATGATCCCTAGAAATCTAGTTTCAAGGCTTGAGATGGACTCTTCTGTCTGTATTTTGAAGGATTTATACCTGTCAACTGCCAGTTGGAGCTTGTTTCCTTTTATGGCTTCGGACTCTCTGCAAAGATCTGCTAATAGGTCCCATATTTCTTTGGCAATTGTGCAGCTCTTTGTATCCTTCATACGATCTTCATCTAGAGTTTGAAATAATGCGGCTTGAGCAACGAACTCTAGATTCTTCAACTTCTTCTCTTCACTGGTGAGAAGATTAGTTGGCTTCATGATCCTAGCTGGTTGATTGATATCAACTATGTGAGCGTCATTGTCCATCATGATAATGATTGGACCGTGTTCGATGACTTCCCACATATTCTCATGAATTGAGCAGAGATGCGCCTTCATTCTCCTGCTCCAGTTATCATAATTCTCAACTGAAAATAAAGGTAGCTTATGGTTTCCCATAGCTGAAATGTTAGCACAGATAAGTAGATCTGATTCAGTTGATCTGCAGAAACGGCTGATCCTTATAATCAACCGCTCTGATACTACTTGTTAGTCCCAGGCGAGTCGGTATCAGTTTAGAGGGGGGTGAATTAACTGATTCAAAAACTTTTACTTTAGATGTGGAATAACAGGGCCCTTTAACTCGCTTGATCAAACTTATATATGCACAAACTTGATGATCAATTAAGACAGTTTGAGTGCAGCTTGTGTGATATTGTGTGCAGTTCAGAGATATGCAATGATCGATATAGTACAACACACAAGTGATTTATAGAGGTTCGAAGTCTCAAACTTCTACGTCCTATCTTCCTTCCGCAGAAGGGCAACTTCACTATATAACTTGAGTTTCTTTACAAATTACACAATGAAGGACAGTTGGTTGAACCTGGTAACTACTCGCTACCTCAGCGGGTCGACGGCTTACACTTGAAATCCATAACTGCTCGCTAGGAAGGTAGGTGCTATTCTCGTCTTTACAAGGTTTTAGATCTCTTTCGATCTTCAAGAGGTGAGTCTTGAACAAGGGGTATCAACTGATGTGCTTCTTTAATTGAGCTGAGTAGTTGATCGATGAATAACTGAAACTGAGAAGGCTGCCCTGGCTAGACCGTCAATAGCTGGCTGAATATCTTGGCTCTGTGAATTCTTCTTCTCAGTTGGACTCTCGCAATTTTTATCAAATGCTGAACTTGAGCTTAAGTGGGATGAAGAAAGAAAATCTCTAGCTTGAATATTTCAAGAATGTATATGCGAAAGTTGTGGAGGCGAAGAGTATTTAAAACTCTGATTCACCCGTCTTATATAGAGGAGTGATTTTATGACCGTTGAGTTCTATTGTCCATTGATCGGTGGCTCTATTGGCTCATCAATGGCAGGTGGTCTTTAATGATCGCTTGGATCATTTGGTTGAAGTAGCCGTTACTTTGCCAATCGACCTTCATTAAATTCTAGGATCTTTGAAGGAGCATTTATTCCAAGATACGCTGATTAAACTAATACACTCCAGGGGTCCTCTGGCTTCAGCTTTCTTGGCAGTTTAGAGTTTCAGTTGGCAGTTTTGGATTTCTCAGCTCAGTTAGATTATCGTCCTAGCTGGCAGTTCTGAGCTTGTCAGCTGAGTTTGACTATAGCTCCAGTTGGCAGTTCTTAGCTTATCAATTGAGTCTGACCGTTGCTCCAGTTGGCAGTTATGAGCTTATCAGCTGAGTCTGGCTATCGCTCCAGTCAGCAGTTCTGAGCTTATCAACTGAGTGTGACTGTTGCTCCAGTTGGCAGTTCTGAGCTTACCAGCTGAGTCTGACTGTTGCTCCAGTTGGTAGTTTTAAGCTTATCAGCTGAGTCTAACTGTTGCTCCATTTGGCAGTTCTGGGCTTATCAGCTGTGTCTGACTGATGCTCCAATTGGCAGTTTTGAGCTTATCATTCTGCAGTTCGACTAATCTCGAGTTCTTAGCTAGCTTGTCAGCTTGACTGATTTCTCTTTGAGCTTTCTTGTCAGTTCTGACTAATCACAAGCTGACTGACTACTGTTATTACTTTCAGCTGATCTGTCTTGCTTACTGTAGTCTAACCATCAGTTGGATGCTTCCAGTCTCTAGCTTAAACTGTCATTCTATCAGTTTCTTCAATTTTTAGTCAAGTCCTTTCTCCCTCAGCTCAGCTGACTTGGTTGTCAGCTTGTTTTGACTGGTATGACTCTTCAGCTGAGTTGAACTTAGACTGGATGACGTGTCTTCCAACTTGTAGGCCATTCTTTAGATCGATTGACTTTGACTCTACTTGAGTTCTTCTTTGATGATGCCCTGGGCTGGTCAGCTTCAATCTACAACTTGAACTCTAGTCAGTTTTTCATAAATAATTTTGACATCTCATCAAAACTTGATCTAGGGGTTCCTTGATAGTTTTTCCTAACATATAAGTGGTGTGCTTCTGGTGGGAAACCCATTCCCAAACTCTAACGCCCGAGCAATGCCAAGCTTTGGTGTGGACCGACTTGAAAGAGTTGATCATCACCTGATACTTTCCCAAGTCTTTCAAGACTAAGATGGAGACCGACATCCTCAATTTAAGACAAGGAGGAATGACTGTGATTGAATATGTAAGGTGGTTCAACTGTCTTTCCCGTTATGCTCCGTATATTGTGGATATGAATGAAAAGAAAGCTTGACGTTTTGAGCGTGGGTTGCATCCCGAGATTGCAGGAATTCTATTGGGCTAAAGGTTGAGAACCTATGGTGAAGTGATTGAGAGGGCCTAGGCAATCTCTCATGGGCTCCAGTTGGACCAGAAGAACCAAAGGCAGCGTGAGGCCTTTGGGAAGAGGAAATGGGAGCCGCATGACAAAGAAAAAGGGAAAGCTCCTATACAAAACAAGCCATGACAGTAGAGGCCTGGCCCACAGAGAGGAATCAACGATAGGGCTCCTTGCCCTAAATGCCAAAGGTTCCATCCACAAGAGTGCCATGCGGGGCAGAGGGTTTGCTTTACATGTGGGGACCGGAGCCACATGTTCTATGACTGCCCGAAGTGGAGGAAAGAACAAGAAAGAAGGGTCAAGCCCCGACTGTTTGCTTTGGAGGGCAAGGAAAAGAACCCTAAATAAGGTGAGGATACTATGTCAGGTATTCTTCAAGTATCAGACGTTCCAGCTTTAGTATTGTTCGATTCTAGTGCATCGTATTCTTTTATATCTGCAAGTTTCTGTTCCAAGCTTGGTTTTTCATGCAAAGATAGTAGTGAATTGTTAGAGATCAGTATTCCTTCGAGAAAGAAAGTGTCTTCGTGGAAGTATTGTCTAATTTATAAGCATTGTTGCTGATAAGTTCCAAAACTTGAAATGGACCATCTCCTCTTGGAAGTAACTTGGAACGCCTTTGAGCTGGAAACCTCTCTTTCCTCATGTGCAACAAAACCCACTCTCCGGGCTCAAAAATAACCTTTCGTCGATCCTTGTTGGCTCTTTCTGCATATTGTTCGGTCCTCCTGTCTATGTTTGCTCTAGCTTTTTCATGTATCTGCTTCACAAAATCAGCTCTCTTTCTCCCATCAAGGTTCGTATGTTCATGAACAGGTAATGAAATGAAATCTAATGGAGTTAAAGTATTAAATCCATATGCAACTTCAAATGGAGAAAATTGTCTTGCGGAATGCATAGACCTATTATAAGCAAAATCAACATGTGGAAGACATTCTTCCCAAGTCTTTATGTTCTTTTTAATTATAGCTCTCAACAAGGTAGACAATGTTCTATTTACTACTTTGGTTTGACCATCAGTTTGTAGATGACAAGTAGTAAAAAATAACAATTTGATACTTAACTTGCACCACAACGTCTTCCAAAAGTAGCTCAAAAACTTAGCATCCCTATCAGAAATAATAGTCTTAGGCATACCATGCAAATGCACAATTTTCCTAAAGAATAAATCGGCTATATGAGATGCATCATCAGTTTGATGACATGGAATAAAATGCGCCATTTTAGAAAATCTATCAACAACCACAAAAATGGAATCATGACCATGTTTACTCCTAGGCAATCCTAACACAAAATCCATAGATATGTCTATCCAAGGCGATATAGAAATAGGCAAAGGCATGTATAAATCATGTGGTTGAATACTAGACTTAGCTTATCTACATGTAATACATTTAGCACAAACACACTCCACATCACGTTTCATATGAGGCTAAAAGAAATGTTCATTCAAGGTAGATAAAATCTTAGCTACCCCAAAATGCAGCATTAAGCCCCCTCCATGAGACTCCAACAACAACAGATCACGCATGGAATAATTAGGCGCATATAATTTATTTTCTCTAAATAAAAATCCATCATGCCTATATAATTTTCCATCTCCAACTTTTTCACATGCGGTAAAGATTTCCCAAGAGCAGTTATTTTCGCATGTGATCCTCGCTGGCACGACGACGACAATTGTAGTTATTTTCCCAAGAGTATCAGGTTACACGAACAGATAGGATGGATCATCCAAACCCTAGCCTCACAACGATGTTGAACCACGAATTGATTGAATCTGCAACCCGCTATCAATTGGAAACACGAACTTGGATTAATTGGAGACGACGCCACAAATGAGGATGGTGAACCCATTTGATAAGTCGGATTGAATCTCGCGATGTATTGTGAAACTTAGATAAATCTCTTAGAGAGAAAAATATGTAACTCAAGTTTTTTAATGAATAATAATGATCTGTCTTAAATTAATGTTTTCCACCTTTAAAGAGGTTGGAACAATAGTAAATAAACCCTATTAGAGTTTTAACCCAACTAGGAAACTAGAATAAACCCATAAACAATTCTAACCCAACTAGGAAACTAGCCTAACAAATAAATCTCAAAACTACATCAAATAATAATAAAACATGATCTAACTATAGTCTAAAATAATTAAACTATTACTATAGTCTAAATAAAATTCAACCTTTTAATTAAATAAAAAGGGGCGAAAATTCTGCTCCACGCCGCATGTAGTTTTGCTTGTGGTTTCTGGCATATTTTTGTATACTGCTAAAAAACTCATGCAGTTTCGCCTGCGGTTTCTGGCCGAATTCTTCATGCAGTTCACGTCTCTCCATCTGCACGTCGCACTCCACATGGCACCATATCAGCACTTGCTTATTCATCCCACTCTTCTACAACAATTATAATTTTCCACGTAGGCTCGAACTTAGCTCCCTCAACTGATTTTCTTGATGCTTCTTGATTCCATACTTCTTGAATAAATCTGTTGAGGACTTCCTTGAACTTCTTGGCCTTTGATCGAGTCACGGGACCTTCCAGCACTTTAATGGGATCCGGCACGTCCTCAGTATGATTCGCATCATAGTTTCTTGATAGCTACAACTTTGGCTCGATAAACCTCCAAGCCGGCAGTAGAGACTTTGTGGCTAAGAACCACACCTTCGCGTACCATAAAATGGCACTTCTCCCAATTCAACACCAAATTTATCTCTTCACAACGCTGCAAAACTTGGGACAGATTTTCCAAGCAGTTATCAAAAAAGGAACCAAAGATAGAGAAGTCGTCCATAGATACTTCAATTATTTTCTCGATGAAACCATGGAAGATGGCCATCATACACCTCTAGAATGTGGTTGGAGCATTGCATAGACCAAACGGCACACGTCGATATGCAAAAACACCATAGGGGCAAGTAAACGCTAACTTATGTTGGTCCTCTGGGGCAATTATAATTTGATTGTAACCCCAATAGCCATCCAAGAAGCAATAATACTTGTACCCTACAAGTCTATCCAATATTTGGTCAATGAAAGGAAGCAGAAAGTGATCCTTACGTGTGGCCGCATTCAGAGTACGGTAGTCAATGCAAACTGACCATCCCATCATGAGTCGCGTAGCGATCATCTCGTTTCTCTCATCCTTCACCACTATCATGCATCATTTCTTTGCAACACATTGAGTCGGGCTCACCCACTCGTTGTCAGATATGGCATAAATCATCCCGGTATCCAGAAGCTTCAACACTTCTTTTCTCACGACCTCTTGCATCACCGGATTCAATCTCCTTTGTGCTTGCACTTTTAGCTTGTAATCCTGCTCAAGAAAAATATGATGCATAAAAATAGATGAGCTAATCCCCTTTAAGTCAGAAATTTACCAACCTATAGTACACTTGTATTTTCACAACACTCTCAGTAATTTATCTAGCTCCAAATCAGACAGAAAAGCAGACACAATCAGAGGATATGTATCATTCTCACCCAGAAAGGCATACCTCAAATGATCTGGAAGTGGCTTCATCTCTAATACCGGTGGTATAGGAACCAACTTGGATGCAGGAGTCTCTTTTTCTACAGTGCTCTCTTGAGACAGATCCTGAATATCCAAGTATTGCACTGGTTCTTGCGGTAATCCCTGCATAGAATCTAAAACAGCAAGATATTCTAAAATTTCATCACAGGCAAAATCAAGAGAGTCATATGAGTCAATAGAATAAATAGAGTACTGGATACAGTCCTGCAGAGGATCCTCTAACGCAACTGGTATATCGGTGCAGGCAAACTCATCCTCCGCTAAATCTATCAACTTGCAATCCTCAAACTCACTTTCATGAGGCCTCCTCATAGGATCATACATAGAAAACGTGATCTTCTCATCATTCATCTGGAATGTCAGCTGGCCATCTTGTAACGCACCAAGCTACTCCTTTTGGCCACGTCACTTAACATACTTGTAACGCCCCAAACTACTCCATTTGGCCACGTCACTAAACAAATAATTCATTTACATGCAGTTGCGTTCTCATAATAAATTGAGCGGAAGCTAAAGTCAAATTGCATAATATTAGCATAATAGGGTGAGACATCATAATTCTCAATACAAATTTTTCACAATTAAAGCATGCAACTATCATATATATTTTGTCACACAACATAGTGTTAAGTAGAAGCATCGTGTAAGCCCATCCACAAAATTATGCAATCATCTAACCTATCGGGCTCATAGGTCTTACTCAACCCGCTCGTCTACCATTCTAAATTTTAACGTACATAATACAGGGTTCAACAACATATTTCATACATAATAGGCTCCAAGGTCGAACGACCCGCCTTTAAATTGTTTTGCATAATATCTAGTTATATACATCATATCCTACAAAAGATTGGGCTAATCACATCCCCAATAATCATTGATCATAAAGCAAACAGATGGATCAATGTACTAATAATAATATGAGTATTTCAAAAGAAGAGCATCCAAAAGATAAACACAAGCTTGTGGGGTTCTCTTGTGTTCAGAACGCTCCGACTCGGCCTCGACTCCTCAACCTGAAATTCATTGAATGAATGGGGTGATTAGTTAACAACATACTCAGTGGGGAACACTGTAAACAGTTATAGCTAATTGCATAAGTGAAAATATAAAATATGGACTTTTCTTTACTTTGTGGAGACAAGTCTCAACCCCGTAGGGTCCAAACATCATTATGCCCCCGTTAATGAACGTCTTTGTCCCTGTAGGGATGCCCGCAGATATACTACCCCAAGGGAGGATATTAACAGGTCTATATTCGATCCCAAAGGATCTCTACCCCGAAGGGTCTCTTTATCGAGCCCGAAGGATCTTTGTTATGCCCCGAAGGGTCTCTTTTATCTCTGATCTGAAGACCCTTCATACTTATACAATCAAAGCACAACAATAACTATAACCTTACACATGTTCACAGTTTAGAGTTACCCCACCTTATGAGACGCTTTCAAATCTTTCTCAACCTTTGAAATACTTCTTGGCCATGCACAAGTCGTCCACCTCGAGCCCCAATACGTCACCAAGCACCTTTAAATCCCTTTTTCATTTTAGATATCGAGTTATACAATTAAATAATAACTTTGACCAAGCTCATGCTATACTTTACTTTAATGTCTTAAAACATATCCATTTACACAATCATGGATATATCAACTCATAATATGATTTTGGACTCAAAATACACATTAAAACTCTTTGAATCATTTAATCGAGCACGTTACGTGCACCCATTAAAACCACATGATCATGGCTCAATTTAAATCCTTTAAACCCAACATTTGAAATACAAACACCTTCATCCTAGGCTCTAACATACATGAAAATCAATTTCATAAAACCATTACAAAACCTCCAACCAACATCAACAAAACAAGAGGAAATTAGGGCAAAAATCCCAACTCTAGCATCAATGAACCATAGGAATTTGATATAACTTCACATATAGCTTCAAGGAGGTAGATAAATCATATGTTTAAAGATATCAAGGCAAGAGAATCAATGAAATTGAAAACCCTAAAATTTGGGCATAAACCCTAGATCCAAATCAACATGGAAATGGTGTTTAATCACCAAGGTGAAGAGGGTATGAAGTTATCTTAGATGATGGAGGATGATGAGAGATTCCACTCCAAAACTTGAAGAACATGTTGAGAGAATTTGGAAGATGAATCGCCCAAATGAAGTAAGAAATGATGAGGAAATGAGTAAAGTGTGGTATTTATAGGTTGAAATTTCCGAAACAGGGCGCGGCCTAGGGGTGGTCGCGCTCGGAGGTCGCGCTCGAGCCAAAGAAAAATAGCTCTCTGAAGTGGTGCCACGCGGACCCAACGGGTCACGCCTCCAGGTCGCGTTGCAGAGCCTATGCCATGCAACAAGCTGAGAAATATTTTTGGAAACATGCATCCTAAACTTTAGAGAATACTATCTGGCACTTACTTCGATTCTACTTCCTACAAGGAAATAATATCTCTTATTCCTCCAACCTTGACTAAAAGGAATACTGCTATATACTCTTTGCTCTATTCCGAGATCCACACTTGAGTTCTGTGAGTGAGAACATAATAAACGAATGCCTCTGAGTGAGGGCTTTATCTTGATCACAATTCTTTAACAAGCTAAAAAAAAACTGGAAGAGATATAACACTAGGTTATATATGTTAAAAAAAAACATTGCCTTTTCAGAGGACTTAAAAACTTGAAGGGTTCTTGCATATGACAAGGATATGGAAGAAATCAACGGTTAGCAACTGAAAACTGTGCTAAAATATTTTCACAAAGGTGTCAGCATAGCTTATCAAGGAAATGCTATTACTAATTCTTGATGATCAAAGAAGTATCATTCAAAAGATTGCAAATTATCCCAGTGGATATAATCAAAGAATTTCAAATGGTACAAATGGAAAATTTCATTTGATACGAAGCTATTGAAGGGCAATTGATTCAATTAACAAGAGGATATATTGATTCCAAAAGAGAATGAACAAATTGATTCTATTAACACGAGAATGAATAAATAGACTCAACAAAAACTTCTATCATACTGAAACTCTTAATCTACTGAATACTAGGTCTATCTTCTTAACAATATTTTTCTTTAGGTCTTCTCTTTCCTGAGCATCACATACCTTCTTCTTGGCAAGGTTGCTATGGAATAACACAAGTCGGTCGGATTACAAATGGCTCCGCTTGGTTGGAAGGTAGCTCTTTCGACTTAAGGCATCAGCTACAACACTCACCTTTCCATGATCATATAAGATCGTACAGTCGCAATCCTTCACCATATTCCTTGACGCAAAATCAACTCCTTTTGGGTGAAGAAGTACTTCTAGCTTTTGTGGTTGGTGTAAATCTCGCACTTGCTTCCATAGAGGTAATGCCTCCAAACCTTCAATGCATAAACCATGGTTGCTAATTCGAGATCATGTGTCGGATAATTATGCTCGTGCGTCTTCAACTGTCTTGATACGTACGCCACTACCTTTTCATGTTACATCAAAACACACCCAAGTCCTTGCTTCGAGGCGTCACTGTAGATGACAAAGCCTTCAGTCCCATCAGGAATGATCAACACTGAGGCTGACTCGAGATGTCGCTTTAATTTTGAAAACTCTGCTTACATTTCTCGCTCCATTAGAACTTCTCATTCTTCCTCGTTAATCTTGTCAAAAGGGCCCGATATCTTGGAAATCTCCTCGATAAATATTCTACAGTAGCCTGCCAGTCCTAAGAAACTTGGGACTTCATTAACATTCAACGGCGTCTTCCAATTGCTAACAACTTCCACCTTTGATGGATCTACCTCAATTCCATTTGATGTCACCACGTGGCCAAGAAATGCCACTCGCTCCAACCAGAACTCGCATTTTGAAAATTTTGCATACAACTCTTCTTTCCTTAGCGTCTCCAACACAATTCTGAGATGCTCAGCGTGTTGCTCCTTGCTTCTTGAATAAATCAAGATATCCTCGATGAAGAGTATTACGAACTGGTCAATGCACGGATAGAACACTCGATTTATCAAGTCCATGAAGACTCCAGGCGCATTGGTTAACCCAAAAGGTACCACCGTAAACTCATAGTGACCATATCGCGTTCTAAATACCGTCTTTGGGATGTCACTCTCCTTGATCCTCAATTGATGATAACCGGACTTCAAGTCGATCTTTGAAAACACACCGGCCCCCTTCAGTTGATCTAACAAATCTTCAATTCTCGGTAGCAGTTACTTGTTCTTGATCGTTAACCGGTTTAATTCTCTATAATCAATGCACATCCGCATTGACCCGTCTTTCTTCTTCACCAATAGCACAGGTGCTCCCCATGGTGAAACACT
Source organism: Perilla frutescens (assembly GCA_026008535.1). Lineage (NCBI taxonomy): Eukaryota > Viridiplantae > Streptophyta > Magnoliopsida > Lamiales > Lamiaceae > Perilla > Perilla frutescens. Next base: position 41,201,956 of record BRKX01000019.1, read on the forward strand.
TGGTCAGATTAGTTTGTTGTCTAGCAACTCTTGAAGTTGAACTTTGAGCTCTGGCAACTCCGTTGGCGTCATTCTGGATGGAACTTTAGATATTAGTACCCCATCTGGCACTAGGTCGATGGTGAACTTGATCTAACGGTCAGGAGGAATCCCTGGCAACTCGTCTGGAAACACATCGAGAAATTCATTGACCACTGATACGTCTGACACTTGCACTTCGATAGACTTTGACTCCACGATGCTAACAAAAAATCCCTGACACCCTTTCTTCTTCAACAACTTCATTGCCTTCATTGCTGTAATGATTCTCTGAGTTGATCTCGTTCTTGCACCATAGAAGATTAACTTAGGCTCACATGGAAAATCAAATTCGACCTCACGGTCACGACATCGAATCGTGGCATAATTCTCTCTCAATCAATCCATACCTAGGATTACATCGAAATCACGTATCTCCAAGACATGAAGATCTTCTCTCATCATTCTATTATTAATTTCTAGCTTCAGGCCATACTCCATCTTGCTAGAAGAAACTTTCTTTCCCGAAGGAATATTAATCTCTCAACAATTCACCACTACCTTTGCATGAAATGACAAGCTCAGAATAGCTTTTTGGCACACTAGCTCGTTAGGTTAATGTCATTCTTTAAGGCTCATTCGAGGACTACTAAAGCACTTTTCATCATTTCATAACCAAGAAAAGCACACAACTTTCAAGATTTCATTTCTTGAAAGCGTGTATCGGGAATTTAAAACATCATAGCTGATCGTGACAACAGATACATTTCATTCATCTATATTGTCCAACTTCGGACCATTCATTCTTTTCTTTATCATGTTATCACGATATATTCAACTCTTTAACTTCTTTAACTTCTTTCCCGACACACTCTATAATAGACACCCCCATTTCATATTACTCATACTTGAAAATCTTTAAGAGTACATGCCTTAGGGTTAGAGTCAAGCCGAGTAGCCGTCGTGAACAACCACCCACATTTCTCATTCATAAATTAAACACGTGCAGAACAAGTCTACAGGAGCGTAGACCTGCTCTGATACCAATTTCTAACGCCCCAAACTACTCCGTTTGGCCACGACACTTAACATACTTGTAACGCCCCAAACTACTCCGTTTGGCCACGTCACTAAACCAATAATTCATTTACATAAATTTGCGTTCTCATAATAAATTGAGCGGAAGCTAAGGTCAAATTGCATAATATTAGCATAATAGGGTAAGACATCATAATTCTCAATACAAATTTTTCGCAATTAAAGCATGCAACTATCATATATATTTTTTCACATAACATAGTGTTAAGTAGAAGCATCGTGTAAGCCCATCCACAAAATCATGCAATCATCTAACCTATCGGGCTTATAGGTCTTACTCAACCCGCCCGTCTACCATCCTAAATTTTAACGTACATAATACAGAGTTGAACAACATATTTCATACATAATAGGCTCCAAGGTCGAACGACCTGCCTTTAAATTGTTTTGCATAATATCAATTTATATACATCATAACCTACAAAATATTGGGCTAATCTCATCCCCAATAATCATTGATCATAAAGTAAACAGACGGATCAATGTACTAATAATAATATGATTATTTCAAAAGAAGAGAATGCAAAAGATAAACACAAGCTTGTGGGGTTCTCTTGTGTTCACAACGCTCCTACTCGGCCTCGACTCCTCAACCTGAAATTCATTAAATGAATGGGGTGAGTTTTTAACAACATACTCAGTAGGGAACACTGTAAACAGTTATACCTAATTGCACAAGTGAAAATATGAGATATGGACTTTTCTTTACTTTGTGGAGACTAGTCTCAACCCCGTAGGGTCCAAACATCATTATGCCCCCATTAATGAACGTCGTTGTCCCTGTAGGGATGCCCGCAGACATACTACCCCCCAGGGAGGACATTAATAGGTCTATATTCGATCTCAAAGGATCTCTGCCCCGAAGGGTCTCTTTATCGACCCCGAAGGATCTCTTTATCGACCCCGAAGGATATCTGTTATGCCCCGAATGGTCTCTTTTATCTCTCGTCCGAAGACCCTTCATACTTATACAATCAAAGCACAACAATAACTATAACCTTACACGTGTTTACAGTTTTGAGTCGAACAAAACCAGGTTGCGGTTAAAGGGCATTTCAGAAGGCGAGTCTGGCGAAAAGGGCATTTTATGCCAAATTATTCATGTTTATCTCATCACCATAAACCGTATTCAGAGGCACTGGGGACTTCTTCAGCATTCATCATACATTCGGGAAGCAGAATGGGCATATCAAAAAAGGGATGAAGCAGACCAGATGATGTCGTGCCCACTTTGCTCTTCACAGACTCAACCACAGGCCAGAATGGGCGTATGCATGAGTTTCGGGATTCAGTTGGAGGAAAGAGGCGTGAATAATAGTTGCATATCTGAATAAGAGTTGGTGATAAGCTGGACTCCTAAGAGGTGTGGCAACTAAGAGATAGATGAGATAAGGACTACTGGAGGCTTGGAGATGAAGTGATAAAACCAATCCCTAAAAAATAGGGATTTGGTCAACAAACTGGATAAGGCTTATCCAGACAGATCAGGATGGGGCACGCCGGATCCGGAAGCCAGTGAAGACCCCAGTTTGTTAGGGAAACTTAAACTCGAAAATGTAACTATTTAAGCTAGCTTTATTTTCTGGAAAAAAAAGCTTTTGGAAGTCAGAAATATTGCTACAATTTTACTTTTCTATATTTCATTTTCGTACGCTGCTTAAGCAGCCATAAACAATCCAATAGGCCTTAAGCCATTGGAACTTAGCATTATGTTTATGTTTCTCATCGTTGGAGTTGAGATTTTTGCCTAATAAATTCGTAAGTTTTCATTTATTTTATGTCTTTAATTTCTGCAATTTTAGTTATGTCTAGCCTGCTTGGCTAGATCTTTATATCTGGTGTTTGAACAATGAAAATGGCTTAAGTACAAATCTGGACTCGTGAGGCCGAAATGGGCACAATAATGCATGATAAGTTTCTGTCGATTCTTGAGCCTTGTTCCACGTGAGTGTGTGTCTAAAGTGCCCAATGTGGTTGATCACTCGTTAGGTAAAGAGGGCACACCACTATTAATTGAATTGGCGAATCGTGACTGTGTGTTGATTCATATAGTAATAAGGGAATCGATGGGTTGTTGTGGGCACAAGAGGAATCAGTTGAACATAACAGATCTGGGTCCGTCTAGAGGCACACTGCTGCTTGTTTGCTTACATCTCTTAGAGGAATCGGGGGGTGGTTAACTGGTTAGGGGTTTAATCGAAGAGGAATCACTTTTAAACCTCAAAATAAAAGGATGAATGAGGAGACGCAGAGAGGAATCTGGTCCCCATAACTGGTTGACTTATGTATGTATGAAAATCAGTGTCCCCATAATCGAGTTGTTTTATACTTAAACCAAATTCAAGTTCAAATGCCAGAACCTTTTGTTATTTGATATTTCCTTTAGTTTTCTTTTGCAGATTTACTTTCAGTACAGTGACAACACAAACCCCCCCCTTGTGATTGGTAACTCGAAGGTGGAATCACATCAGCTCTCTGTGGGATCTACCCGTACTCGCAAGCTAGCTACGCTCGCTGTGGGCACAGGAGCATTACAAATTCATTTTCAGCGCGAAACGACCGCGCGTCTAAATTGGCGCCGTTGTCGGGGAGCTGATTTCCAGTGAATTTACTTTCCAAGCTGGTGTGCCTAGAAGTTGATGTCCAGAAGTTCTTCAGAGGAAAATCTATTGTACGATCCGGAGATAGAGAAAACTTCGAGGAAGAATAGAGCAGCAACGAAGAGGGCATGCTGAGCCGCGAACAGACCTCGTGAGCCGACACCACCACCAGAAGATCGAGAAGAAGTAGGACATGAGGAGGAAGAACAATTCGAGAATGGCCACACTGATAGTATGGCCGCTGAAGGAAGAACTTTGAGATAGTTAGTCTTTCCGACTAACATGAATCTTCGCCCAATGGGCATTACGATCCCAGCAGTCACACAGACATGGGATCTGCAAGCAAGCTTCATCCAAATCTTGCCTAAATTTCATGGGATGACTGGAGAGGACCTTCAAAGGCATTTTGAAGATTTTGAGATGGTTTGCCAGACTCAACCATCTGACCATGGACGAGAAGAGTATGTGCGGTTGGTCTCGTTCCCTTTTACTCTTCAGGATGGGCACGGGACTAGCTGTACACTCTGCCGACTGGTAGTGTGACCACATGGGGGGCACTTCAATAAAAAATTTTGGAGAAGTATTTCCCAGCTTCCAGAGTGCAGGAGATGAGAAGAAGGATCGGAAGTCTGAAAATGGGCACGAATGAGAGTTTCTATGATTACTGGGATCGTTTCCAGAATATTCTAGCGAAATGCCCACAGCACCAGATAACTGATCATGATCTGATCCAACACTTTGTTGGAGGTTTGAGGCCACATGAGAGGACGATTGTTAATGCATCTTGTGGAGGGTCCATATTGAACAAGAGACCAACTGAAGCCTTTAGAATTCTGACCGAGATGGCTGAAGACAATCGAGATTTTGGTGGAGAGGGCACAAGAAGCGTAAATGCGTTTGGGAAATCATCCAATGATGAGAGCATGATTGAAAAGCTATGTGAACGAATTGGAAAGGCTGTTACAGTAGCAATCACAGGAAGAAATCCCAGACCATGTGGGGTGTGTAAAAGTGTGCTTCATTTTACCGCCGAATGCCCAATGCAGGAGAAGATACAAGAAGTTAATGCTGTGGAAGGGCACAACAACTATCAGTGGAGATATAATCCATACTCTGAAACATACAATTCAGGTTGGCAAGACTATGATGACTGCAGATGGAGATGGCCTGAAGATGCTCCACCCATGCGACCTCCACCACCAGAAGAAAAAATGAGATAAAGGTTGGAAGATTTAGTCCAAGTCTTGGCAGAAGAAAACATGAAGGCTGTGCAAGAGAATGAAAAATTTAAGCAAGAGACAAGAGCGGACTTTGCACATATGAGTAAACAAATTGCTCAATTAGCCCAAACGGTTCACAGATTGGAAATTAAAATTGGTAAACTTCCGTCCCAAGCGGAGAACATTCATGAACAAGTTAATGCGGTGACCTTGAAGAGTGGGAAGGATTTACTAAAAGAGGTCTGCTCAGCTGAAATGGAAAATGATGTGCCCACGAGAAGAGAACAATCATCGGAGAATGGGGCACAAGAAGTCAGTCAGCCTACTCTGAAGCCCATTCGAGAGAAACATAAAATTTCAAGAAAACCTCCTTTTCCAGGTAGATTGGCACAAAATAGGAAGGAAGAAGAGATGAGTGAGATGCTGAAAGTCTTCACTAAGGTGGAAATCAACATTCCACTAATTGAAGCCATTAAACAAGTTCCGCGATATGCCCATTTTCTGAAAAAGTTGTGCACCAGAAAGATACGGTTTAAAGATGATGCTAAGTTCCTTATGGGAGAGAATGTGTCAGTTGTAATTCAGAAGAAGATGCCAAAAAAGTGTGATGATCCAGGCATGTTCACAATACCATGTATCATTGGAGAAAAAAAGGTTGAAAAGGCCATGTTGGATCTGGGGGCATCAATAAACGTCAAGCCCCTGTCAGTTTTTAATGAATTGAAGTTGGGACCTCTGCAACCAACTCATGTTGTCATTCAGTTGGCAGACATATCGAATGTGTATTCAGAGAGACTGATCGAAGATGTGCTAGTTAAGGTGGACGAGATGATATTCCCAGTGGATTTCTATGAGCTTGATATGGGCACAACAACAAGATCATCAGTTCTTTTACTGGGGAGACCTTTCATGAAAAAAGCTCGCACATAAATTGATGTCGACTAGGGCACACTGACATGGCAATTTGATAGAGAAAAAGTTACATTCAACATTTTCGAAGCTATGAAGCACCCACCTGATACGGAAAATGTGAATTTTGTGGATCTCTTTGATGCACCATCCCAGCTGATAACATCATATTTTGCATGTATTTTGAGGTACATTTGAGTGGTATTTGATGGGCATTGGATGCATGAAGTGTTGAGTTTTGCATAGTTTTCTATGTTTTGTGTAATGTCACGTGTTTGTTAATTGTAAAGGGAATTAATGCTATTTTTTGTGTGGACCTCAAATGAGTGTGGGAACACCCTAGAAAGATGGGAAATCAAGTTAGGAACGCGTTTCAAAAAGAATCGGGTCAATCGGATGAGAAACGAGTGAGAACGAAGTAAAACAGTGAGAGGTTGCCGGAGCTTAAATATATTCGCGACCGGACTCGCGACCGGGGGGGTCGCGAATTTGGTCGCGAATCTCCTTCTTCCCATTTTACTGTACGTTCGCGACAGAGAGGGGGGTCTCCTTTGTTTTATTCGCGACCCGGTCGCGAATTTGGGCACCCGGTCGCGAATTTTGGCCACGTCAGGGCCACGTGGATTCGCGACCTGAGTCGCGGGTGACTGGATCGCGAGCAAGGTCGCGAATCGAGCGGGCCTGTCCGATTTTTGACCTATTTTTGGGCTTTTCTTTACTTGGTATTTAAGGGTTTCCTTGGACGAAAAGACACACAATTCCACCTACCCTAAAGTTGCCACCAAAGGTTTGCTGCAGAGAAAAACAGACGCGAAGAACAAAAGCAAAGGATTCAAGATCTTTCAAGATTAGAGACAAATTAATTCTTCCGGGTTTTATTTTCTCTGTTCTAAGGATTGTTCATGTTTTCTTTGTGGATGATTTTTGTTATTTATTTTGCCATCGATAGCTAAAACCCTAGTATTCTAGGGTTGTTTATGATTCAAATTATGAAGTTCGTTTAATCTATTGATTTCTTCTGTCTATGATTTTATTGTGTTTTGCTTATTCTCATATTTATCTGTATTATTTACCTGATCAATAAATGGTACAATTTGATGTGTTATTTCATAAATCGAGAGAGGAGTTTTAACACGTGATCTGGAATAAGTAACTCGTTATTCAATAATATTCGAGAGAGTTGAGATTAATTGAGAGAACAATAGACCCTAGGAGCCTTTAGGAGTTGCATGCTAGGTATTAAACGGAGACGTTAATACGAGTTTTGTAATCTACAACCTAGGCACTTCGAGAGAAGGTTTAGGATGCATCAGTGGTTGCTCTAGCACAATTTAAGTCCCAATATAGGCATAAGAATGAAAGGATTAAATGAATGGATTAGTTGATGATTAAGCGATCCTAGAATACGTCTTTTATTCACTCTTTGATTTATCTGTGTTAATTTCTGCCGTGGTAATTTAGTTTGTTTATTATTATAAGATTTTATTTAGTTCAATTCAATCATGTTTGGAAGTCTAGATAACTGCAGGAAATTAGATTAAAATAACTAGTAGATTAATTATTAAATCTCTGTGGATACGATACTCTTGTTCATCGCTATACTAGAAGCCTCACTGTACACTTCCAGTTTAGGTGAAAATAAATACCGAATAAGTTTTTGGCGCCGTTGCCGGGGATTTAGTTTTTTTTTATTTGCTATTATTTAGATTTAATTTCTTGTGTGAATCTAGATATTTTTTTTTCAGTTTATTTTCGTTTAAATTTTATAATCTTCTTTTTCTTGTGATCAGGTTGTGTATGCATACACGATCTTAGGGAGGATCTCTAGAAGAATTCAATCCTGAGATTGAAGCTACCGTTCGGCATCACAACTCAAGAAGTAGAAGAGAGATGGCAGAACAACAAGCTCCTGTTACAGTTGAACAGATGCGTCAGATACAGAGACAATAAAAAAAGAAATACAGTTGAAGATGTCAACTACATCAATCAGAGAGGTGGTTATGATGACAATAATTACCCAGGCGAGAATCAATTCTACCAAGGTAACCGATCCAACCTCTCATATGGGAATCCTAACGGTGCACTGCAGCCCCCTCCTGGCTTCTCTGTAACAAATGGAGTAATCCATGATGAGAAGAAGCCAAAGATGGATGATGTATTGATGGCATTCATGGGGAAGACCGATAAATTCATGTGGGAGTCGCAAGCTAGAGTGGAGAAGCTGGAAAATACTGTGGGTGCCATGAGTGTGCAAATGAAGATGTTCGAGAAGCAACTGGGTCAGCTAGCTACAGTTGTAGGAACTAAGCACCAACCGGGACAGTTTCCTAGCAACACCACAGTGAATCCCAAGGAACAGTGCAATGCAATCCATCTGCACACTAAGGTTCCTGCGCCTACTACTGTCGCCAAAGTTATTCCTTCCAAAATGCCTTCCGACAAGCCGGATTCTACCATCAGGAGTCCTCAAAAGGGTCCTATAGTTTCCCCCACAGTGACTATCCCATTCTCACAAAGGACCTCGAAACAGAAAGTTGATGCACAGTTTTCAAGATTTTTGGAAATATTCAAGAAGGTGCAAATCAACATTCCTTTGGCGGAGGCGCTGCAGCACATGCCCAAGTATGCAAAGTTCCTCAAGGATGCTATGTCTAAGAAGAAAAAGATAGAGGAGTTTGAGACTGTGCACCTCCCTGAAAACTGCAGTTCCATCATCCAAAGGAAGCTCCCTGCAAAGATGAAGGATCCAGGGAGTTTTACGCTCCCCATTACTGTTGGAGACAAGATGGATGGTCGAGCATTATGTGACTTAGGGGCGAGCATCAATTTGATGCCGCTCTCCTTTTTCAAGAGGTTGAACTGTGGGCAAGTCAAGCCCACAACCATGTGTTTGCAGATGGCTGACCGATCTGTGGTATATCCTGAGGGAATTTTGGAGGATGTATTGATCAAGGTGTATGATTTCATATTCCCGGTGGATTTTGTGGTGCTAGACATGGAGAAAGACAAGAGCGTTCCTCTCATCTTGGGACGCCCATTTTTACGCACCGGACGGGCCAACATCGATCTAGACACGGGGATCCTCACTCTCCGACTTGAAGATGAACACATTCAGTTCCTATTTGATGGTGGAGACATGGAGATGGATGCTTGGGGAATAGAATGGGGGATACCCATTTCCCCTCTTGTGGGAACTTGAGTTCCCGAATTCATCTGGTTGTCGATGTTAAATGCAGCGCTTGTTGGGAGGCAACCCAATATGTTTTATTTTATTTTTCATTTAGTTTTTTTTTCTTATTTATGTTTTTCACTTCTTTTTCTGAGTTGTGCAGGTGAAGAACGGATGGATTCTGGAATATGGGGGATAGCACATTAACCAACTTGTCTTTCGACAAGTTTGGGGGAGGACGTTGAACCCAAACGGACATCCATGTGATCGTTGTAAGTGGTCGACGACCCCTATATGCATTTCTGCAAACTTATTCCATCCCGTGGATTTGAATAAGTTTGGAGTGATGTATTCTTGTGGTGTCTAGACCTTTATTTTATTTTACCTGCTTTACGTGTTTAGTTTCATTTTTGTTTTTCCGGAAAGTTCGAAATTTTTTGAATTTTGGTCTTGATTTTTTGTGGGATTTTGATGATACATGCTTTATGATCTATGGTTTAGTGCTTATGATCGAGATTATTTGATTGACAATGACTTGAGCATGTATAACATGATTTTAATGAACATGTGTTCTAGAGATTTTCGAGCTTTATTTTGTCCAATGTTGAGCTGTGAGATTTTTGAGCCTATAAGACTATTGTCTTAATTTTTGCTCTTGTGTGTTGATTGTCTGTGCATTTGTTTCTCTAGAACTTGCATGTTGTCTTGCTTGAGATTGAGTTGTTGTGCTTAAAAATAGGAGATGATAGTAGGCCATCTTTTCTTTAGCCATTTATCCCATACACTGTCCTAAATTCATTATATTCCTTTGCGAGCCCTTTTGTGCCTAAATGCCTTTTCTTTGAGAGCCTATTTGAGATTATTTTGTTGATTCTTGTGGAGAAATAGGAATAAGGGTAGGAATTTTGGAGTTGGGATAAAAAAAAATGGTGATAATTGGTGGTTGTTGTTGATGCGGGAAAAAAGTGCTATGTGAGTGTTAAAAAGGAAAAAAATGAATGAAAATAGCACAAAAGAAAAAATGTGAAAAGTGAAAATGAAAAGAAATAAAGAAAAGAGACCAAAGGTTCATGAGTTGAAAAATATGGATGACTTAAGATGGTGTAGGAGAAAGTTAGAAATATTCCAACTAGTGTTTGAATGTGAAAAGTAGTTGAGAACAGAAAGTAAAAGTGGTGGATTGTGTTGCAATTTTTTAGTCACTTTAGCCAAATATTCCTAACCTTAACGCAAGCCTACGTTACAACCTTAACGAAAGTCCTATTTGATCTTAATTTTGAGCACATTTGTTTGTCAGTGGAGAGCTTAGATTGCATGCAAGCATATGGTAGATCAAGTGTATAGTTCAATGTTTCGATGAGTGCTTACCCCTATTTTATCACACTTTGAGTGTTTGAGCGAAACACACACCGGTGAGGATCATTGGCTTGATATTTGCTCATTGAAATCTATCACATGTGTTTATAATTTGAATGTTGTTCTTGTTCATGCTTTTTCCTAATTATATTTTCGAGGTTGTACATGCTAGATTATAAATTGTGAAGTTATGTATTGTTTGAATTCCATGTTTGGTTTTTGTTCTTTGTTTGGGGACAAACAATGTTTTAAGTTTGGCGGAGTTGATAACATCATATTTTGCATGTAGTTTGAGGTACATTTGAGTGGTATTTGATGGGCATTGCATGCATGAAGTGTTGAGTTTTGCATAGTTTTCTATGTTTTGTGCAATGTCACGTGTTTGTTCATTGTGAATGGAATTAATGCCATTTTTTGTGTGGACCTCAAATGAGTGTGGGAACACCCTAGAAAGATGGGAAATCAAGTTAGGAACGCGTTGCAAAAAGAATCGGATCAATCGGACGAGAAACGAGTGAGAACGAAGCAAAACAGTGAGAGGTTGCCGGAGCTAAAATATATTCACGACCGGACTCGCGACCGGGGGGGTCGCGAATCTGGTCGCGAATCTCCTTCTTCCCATTTTACTGTACGTTCGCGACAGAGAGGGGGGTCTCCTTTGTTTTATTCGTGACCCGGTCGTGAATTTGGGCACCCGGTCGTGAATTTTGGCCATGTCAGCGCCACGTGGATTCGTGACCTGAGTCGCGGGTGACTGGATCGCGAGCGAGGTCGAGAATCGAGCGGGCCTGTCCAATTTTTGACCTATTTTTGGGCTTTTCTTTACTTGGTATTTAAGGGTTTCCTTGGATGAAAATACACACAATTCCACCTACCCCAAAGTTGCCAACAGAGATTTGCTGCAGAAAAAAAACAGACGCGAAGAACAAGACCAAAGGATTCAAGATCTTTCAAGATTAGAGACAAATTAATTCTTCCGGGTTTTATTTTCTCTGTTCTAAGGATTGTTCATGTTTTCTTTGTGGATGATTTTTGTTATTTATTTTGCCATCGATAGCTAAAACCCTAGTATTCTAGGGTTGTTTATGATTCAAATTATGAAGGTCGTTTAATCTATTGATTTCTTATGTCTATGATTTTATTGTGTTTTGCTTATTCTCATATTTATCTGTATTATTTACCTGATCAATAAATGGTACAATTTGATGTGTTATTTCATAAATCGAGAGAGGAGTTTTAACACGTGATCTGGAATAAGTAACTCGTTAATCAATAACATTCGAGAGAGTTGACATTAATTGAGAGAACAATAGACCCTAGGAGCCTTCAGGAGTTGCATGCTAGGTATTAAACGGAGACGTTAATACAAGTTTTGTAATCTACAACCTAGGCACTTCGAGAGAAGGTTTAGGATGCATCAGTGGTTGCTCTAGCACAATTTAAGTCCCAATATAGGCATAAGAATGAAAGGATTAAATGAATGGATTAGTTGATGATTAAGCGATCCTAGAATACGTCTTTTATTCACTCTTTGATTTATCTGTGTTAATTTCTGCCGTGGTAATTTAGTTTGTTTATTATTATAAGATTTTATTTAGTTCAATTCAATCATGTTTGGAAGTCTAGATAACTGCAGGAAGTTAGATTAAAATAACTAGTAGATTAATTATTAAATCTCTGTGGATACGATACTCTTGTTCACCGCTATACTAGAAGCCTCACTGTACACTTGCAGTTTAGGTGAAAATAAATACCGAACACCAGCCCACTCTCTCAATGATGAGCAATCGAGAACCTTTGGAAAGGGCATTATGGGAAGGACTGACTGATCAAAATGCCGTTGATGAAGATGATGACATTTAACATGCAGTTAAGATGCTTCGTTCACTTAAGGAGATGCCACCAGGAGTAGTGGATTACAATGTGCCCACAAGAAGCGATAGTGACAGAATGTTGCCTTCTATTATGCCAACACCGAAGTTGGAACACAAGCCACCTTGGGGCATTCGGAAGCTTAATGGAGAGCAAGTTGGGCACAACAAAAAGTTTCAGACCCAAGAATCAGAAGAAACGGGCATGGAAGTCTATGATGATGATATTCTCTATGAAGGAAGAACGAAATGACTCCATGATCAGGTTGTGAAATGGAAAAGGTTCACTCGAGGGCAACAAGTACTGCTTTATCATTCTAGATTCAAGCTCATGAGAGGAAGTCTAAAGATCAAATGTGTGATACCCCGATCCTTTTTGCTAAATTATAATTTATAATTCTAGTAAAATGATTTCGAATTGATATTGTTGAACTATAATCATGTGGTATGTTTGTATATTGTGCCGTTGTTTTAATGCAGGTTGTCTCACTTGAGCCGATACGTCATAGCACGGTGGTATTATACTAAGTGTATAATATATGATAACATTTAATATTAAAATTTGTCGAGTTATATGATGATGAAGTGGGGGTGAATTATATTTAATTATGTGTTTTGTCATACCTTGAACACCCTAACGCTGAGTTGATCGGGGGTCTTGCTGAAGTTTGAGATAAGGGGGACGATTTTGGCACGCCGCGCGCCCGCGGGCCGTGCGCGCCCGTGGGGCCGGTGAGAGACGCGCGCCCGCGGGGGCTGCGCGCTCGCGGGGAGCGTTGGCCGAGAAAGGGGTTCCGCGGTCGCGGGGGGCTGCGCGGTCGCGCGGGTCCGGGGATTTTCTACCTATAAATACAACACTTGTTCATTTCTTCCTCATTTCTTTCAACCAAGAGGGGGCGATTTTCTCCTCTTTTCTCTCTCAAAATTCTTCAACTTCTGAAGTGTAATCCATCATCATCCATCAACAAAGGTAACCTCTACACCTCTCCTTCATGGGGATTAAACACCCTTTTCTTGTTGTTTTGGAAACTAGGGTTTGTATCCAAATTTGAGGATTCTCGATTTTGTTGATTTCCTTGCTTTGATATCTTGAACATATGGTTTATTTATCTCCTTGAGGCTATATGTGAAGTTATATCGAATTCCTATGGTTCTTTGAAGCTAGGGTTTAGAGTTTTGCCCTAACTTCCCCTTATTTTGTTGATGTGGTTTGGAGGTGTTGTGATTGTTGTTTGGGGTTGAATTTCAAGTATGTTAGAGCCCTAGGGTGAAGGTGTTTGTATTTGAAATGTTGGGTCTAAAGGATTTAAAATGAGTTATGAGCATGTGGTATAAATGTGTGCCCGTAACGTGTTCGATCGAATGCTTCAAAGAGTTTTAATGCGTATTTTGAGTCCAAAATCGTAGTATGAGCTTGTATATCCATGATTGTATATATGGATATGTTTGAAGACCTTAAAGTAAAGTATAGCATGAGTTTGCTCAAAGTTGTGATTTATTTGTATAACTCGACATCTAAATTGAAAAGAGAATAAAAGGTGCTAGGTGACGTGTTGGAGCTCGAGGAGGACAACTTGTGCACGGCTAAGAAGTATTTCAAAGGTTGAGAAATTGTGAAAGCGTCTCATAAGGTGGGGTAACTCTAAACTGTGAACACGTGTAATGTTATAGTTATTGTTGTGCTTTGATTGTATAAATATGAAGGGTCTTCGGACCGGTGAATGAAAGAGATCCTTCGGGGTCGACAAAGAGACCCTTCGGGGCAGAGATCCTTTATGATCGAATATAGACCTGTTAATGTCCTCCCTGGGGGGTAGTATGTCTGCGGGCATCCCTACAGGGCCAAAGATGTTCATTAACGGGGGCATCATGATGTTTAGACCCTACGGGGTTGAGACTAGTCTCCACAAAGTAAAGAAAAGTCCATATGTTATATTTTCACTTTTGCAATTAGCTATAATTGTTTTCAGTGTTCCCCACTGAGTATGTTGTTAAATACTCACCCCATTCATTCAATGAATTTCAGGTTGAGGAGTCGGAGCCCGAGTAGGAGAGTTGTGAACACAAGAGAACCCCATAAGCTTGTGTTATCTTTTGCATGCTCTTCTTTTGAAAATACTCATATTATTATTGTTATTATTACATTGATCACTATTTTTGCTTATGATCAATGATTATTGGGGATGGAAATAGCCCGATCTTTTGTAGGTTATCATGTATATAACTTGATATTGTGCAACCATTTAAAGGCGGGTCGTTCGACCTTGGAGCCTATTACGTATGAAGTATGTTGTTGACCCTATACTTTGCATGTTGATTTAGGATGTTAGACGGGCGGGTTATGACAACCTATGAGCCCGATAAGTTAGACGATTGCATGCTAATTCGTGAAAAATTTTACGTTTAGAATTATGACGTCATGCCTAGTCATGCTTTTTGACCTAAACTTCCGCTCATTTTATTATAAGCACACAAAAATATATAAGTAAATTGTATGTTAAGTGACGTGGCCAAACAGAGTAGTTTGGGGCGTTACAAAATGGGTCGGGCCATTTGAAGTGCATGCTGAATTTCCTATTGAGGTAATAGAAGTGAAAAATCCGAAAACAGGAAGGCATTTCAAGGTAAATGGGCACAGACTGAAACTTTACCTAGGGCACACCGACCCTGAAGAAAGAGCAGTATGGCTTGCGGAGCCCAGTAATATCTGAACAAAGGAGTGTCGTGCCCATGACAGTAACTAGGGCGCTACTGGGAGGCAACCCAGGTTTTATTTATTTTATTTCATTTTTTTTAATTTATTTAAATAAAATTTCCAGTTAAGTAAACTAGTTTATGAGCAATTTTATGCTTGTTTTGGACAAGATATGTGTTCGCAGGTTAAGAATAGGAGAGAGAAAGCAAGAAATAAAGAGAATCCATTGGAAGTAGGGATTTGGAATAGGGCACTCTGAAGGGATGAGGAATCTGCCAACTGGAAGGGCACAACAAGGTGACAGTGCGATTACTATGATCGTAGGGAAGCTAAGTGCAATCAAAAATACCTTATTCCAGTTTGATACTCATTTGGTGCGCATGGAGACAGCTCTTGTTTCCTAGTTCAAACATACTGGATTCACCTAACCAGCACCCGTGACTGAGTAACCTGGTTCTGTTCTTTCCATTAGATTAGTTTTTTTTAGAGTCACCCATATTTCACCCACTTTGCCTCGTGCAAAGTGTGTGGGTGGGGACATTCCAGTTTATATTTTCTTTATTTTCTTGTTGAGTTTGTTTAAACACTTTGCCTCGTGCAAAGTGTGTTGGTGGTCAGTGTTTCTATTAAGCATGCTTTGTGTGAGTTCGTGTGGCCATTACCTTTGATATATTCGAATTAATTACTTTTTCAAAATCAGCATGCCCACAGTAAGATAGGGATAACGGAAGAGTTTAGCATGCCCTGGGAAGATTTGAGCCTAATGCTGTATGCCTACTTCACAACTTTCTTTTCTTTATGTGTGAACATTCTGTGCTCAGGAGTTCTAGAACTTGCCACTTTTTTGCTTGAAGCCTTGAAATTGTTGATGCATATGTAGACGATATAGGCTATCTTTTGCTGCGCCACCATGATATAAATTGACCCACCAACAACACAGCGTTACAGACCTTTTGAGCCTATGAAATGCCCTGACATATTTTTTGTTTGGGATGATAATATATAGCCAGGGCATCACAAAAAAAGAGGCAAAAATTGTTGGGGGATATATGAGAAAATACCAGAAAGGGATAGAGGAAAAAAAAAAGAGAGAAAAAAAAGAAAAAAAACAATATGAAAAAAAGAAAAAAAAAGAGAATAAATTCCCCCTAGTCTTAAGTGTTAAGAATGCCAGATAAAGAAATATTTATTGGCCGAAAAGGGCACAGAAGGGTAATAGATTAACTGAAAAATGGGGGGTTTGTACAGAAATAAAGCCCCACCTTACATGAAATGCCCATTATAGCCTAAAAAGCCCTATTGATACTTATGCATCTATGGTTACTCAAGATTGACAGCAGAACTTTATCAAGCTTATGGAACGAATAGATACAGAATGCATTGAATTGAGTGTATACACTGAGCCTAAACACTGAGTGAAGAGAGTTTGTGAGGATTACCAAGCTAAACTCATTTTTGATCTATTTTTGGTGTGCTGAAACTTTGCAATTTTGTTGGAAAATTAAAGTTGATGTGCCCACACTGATTCACAGTTTGCATGCTTGTTTTTGTGAGTCTGTTTCTTTTCTCTTCCTTTTTGTTTGTTTTTCTGGACGCGTTGCATCCCATGCTTGAGGAAAATCATGTCTAAAGTGTGTGGGTATGATAAGTCCATTTATTTCGTGTTATTATGGGCATTTTATTCGATATAAATGTCGTTTTTAGTCTATTTTGAGTCGAAAAGAACCAGGTTGCGGTCAAAGGGCATTTCAGAAGGCGAGTCTGGTGAAAAGGGCATTTTATGCCAAATTATTCATGTTTATCTCATCGCCATAAACCGTATTCAGAGACACTGGGGACTTCTTCAGCATTCATCATACATTCGGGAAGCAGAATGGGCATATCAGAAAGTGATGAAGCTGACCAGATGATGTCGTGCCCACTTTGCTCGCACAGACTCAACCACAGGCCATAATGGGCACATGCATGAGTTTCGGGATTCAGTTGAAGGAAAGAGGCGTGAATAATAGTTGCATATTCGAATAAGAGTTGGTGATAAGCTGGACTCCTAAGAGGTGTGGCAACTAAGAGATAGATGAGATAAGGACTGCTGAAGGCTTGGAGATGAAGTGATAAAGCCAATCCCTAAAAAATAGGGATTTGGTCAACAAACTGGATAAGGCTTATCCAGACAGATCAGGATGGGGCACGCCGGATCCGGAAGCCAGTGAAGACCCCAGTTTGTTGGGGAAACTTAAACTCGAAAATGTAACTATTTAAGCTAGTTTTATTTTCTGGAAAAAAAAGCTTTTGGAAGTCAGAAATATTGCTACAATTTTACTTTTCTATATTTCATTTTCGTACGCTGCTTAGGCAGCCATAAACAATCCAATAGGCCTTAAGCCATTGGAACTTAGGATTATGTTTATGTTTCTCATTGTTGGAGTTGAGATTTTTGCCTAATAAATTCGTAAGTTTTCATTTATTTTATGTCTTTAATTTCTGCAATTTTAGTTATGTCTAGCCTGCTTGGCTAGATCTTTATATCTGGTGTTTGAACAATGAAAATGGTTTAAGTACAAATCTGGACTCGTGAGGCTGAAATGGGCACAATAATGCATGATAAGTTTCTGTCGATTCTTGAGCCTTGTTCCACGTGAGTGTGTGTCTGAAGCGCCCAATGTGGCTGATCACTCATTAGGTAAAGAGGGCAAACCACTATTAATTGAATTGGCGAATGGTGACCGTGTGTTGATTCATATAGTAATAAGGGAATCGATGGGTTGTTGTGGGCACAAGAGAAATCAGTTGAACACAACAGATCTGGGTCCGTCTAGAGGCACACTGCTGCTTGTTTGCTTACATCTCGTAGAGGAATCGAGGGGTGGCTAACTGGTTAGGGGTTTAATCGAAGGGGAATCACTTTTAAACCTAAAATAAAAGGATGGATGAGGAGACCCAGAGAGGAATCTGGTCCCCATAACTGGGTGACTTATCTATGTATGAAAATCAGTGTACCCATGATCGAGTTGTTTTATACTTAAACCAAATTCAAGTTCAAATGTCAGAACCTTTTGTTATTTGATATTTCCTTTAGTTTTCTTTTGCAGATTTACTTTCAGTACAGTGACAACACAAACCCCCCTTGTGATTGGTGACTTGAAGGTGGAATCACATCAGATCTTTGTGGGATCGACTCGTACTCGCAAGCTAGCTACGCTCGCTGTGGGCACATGAGCATTACAAATTCATTTTGAGCGCGAAACGACCGCGCTTCACAACACCTCCAACCAACATCAACAAAACAAGGGAAAATTAGGGCAAAAATCCCAACTCTAGGATCAATGAACCATAGGAATTTGATATAACTTCACATATAGCTTGAAGGACATAGATAAACCATATGTTTAAAGATATCAAGATGAGGGAATCAATGAAATTGAAAACCCTAAAATTTGGGCATAAACCCTAGATCCAAATCAACATGGAAATGGTGTTTAATCACCAAGGTGAAGAGGGTATGAAGTTACCTTAGATGATGGAGGATGATGAGAGATTCCACTCCAAAACTTGAAGAACATGTTGAGAGAATTTAGAAGATGAATTGCCCAAATGAAGTAAGAAATGAAGAGGAAATGAGTAAACTGTGGTATTTATAAGTTGAAATTTTTAAAACGGGGTGCGGCCTAGGGGTGGTCGCACTCGGAGGTCGTGCTCGAGCAAAAAAAAAACAGCTCTCTGAAGTGGTGCCACGCAGCCCCAATGGGTCGCGCCTCCAAGTCGCATTGCAGAGCCTCTGCCACGCGGCCTGGACCAGATCGCACCTGATGGTCATACTCAAAAGAGCTTCAATTTGAGTACTTATGGGCCTCGTGATTCCAACCGAGTCAAAAGTTATGACCTCCGGACGAAACCCTACCGAAACTCAGCGAGACCCTCGATTTATGCTATTTTCGAAAACACATATAATACACAACTTGAATTTTCAAAACATATTTACTACTCATTCAATGCACACACCAAAATTACATAAAATTTAGGTATGGCAAATCAAAAGTAAATATAAGCACACTCATTCATTATATATAACTCGACAATTTAAATGTTAAATTTTAAATTTCATTATGCACTCAGCATAGTGTAACCGTGCTATGACGTATCAGCTCGAGTGGAACAACCTGCATTCAAACAACAACATAATATACAAACATACTCACATGATCAATATTCAAACAATATTAATTCAAATTCATTTTCCAAAATTATAATTCATAATTTAGGAAAAGGGACGGGGTATCACACATCTTGCACATCAATCAAAGCACAGCCTGTAGCTAGAAACGGACTTTCAAGAAACAATGAAATATTCTTGTCTTCCGGTGTGTCGAGAACCACAAAATCAGCAGGAAAAATAAACTCTTCAACCTTCACCAACACATCCTCTACAACTCCTCGAGGATAGGCAACTGATTTATCCGCCATTTGCAATGCGATGGAAGTCGGCTTAATGTCACCAATTTTTAATCTCTTGAAAATCGACAACGGCATCAAATTGATGCTAGCCCCCAAGTCACACAACACTTTACCAAAAGTGCATCCACCAATCACACAGGTAATAGTAAAGCTACCCGGGTCTTTCTGCTTCAGCGGCAACTTTCGTTGCAAGACTGCACTACATTCCTCAGGCAGATTCACTATCTCAAACTTTTGAAACTTCATTTTCTTAGAAACGACATCCTTCAGAAACTTAGCATAGCCAGGCATCTCTGGTAAAGCATCTGACAGAGGAATGTTGATGTTTACCTTTTTGAAAATCTCCATAATTTTCTCCATCTTCTGCTCAGTCTTTGCCTTAGCTAGCCTAGTCAGAAATGGAGTAGTGGAACTAATGGGCACTATCTGGGGTGCAGTGGTGGCAGGAGCCACTTTTGGAGCCGGAACAGATGGAACCTCTGCAGGTAGAACTGCTTCATCATTCAAGATCTTGATCACATCATCTCGCATCAGATGCTTGTTATTTGTGCATTTCTTTCCACTTCTCAGTTAATAGCATTACATTGATCTTTGTGATTGATCACAGATTAGCTGGAAAACTGGCCTGGCTTGTGCTGAGTAGGTGAATTATTGGCAATTTGTCTGACTTGAACCTCAAGCATGTTCAACTGCTTAGACAGAACACTCACGGTCCCCTTAATCTTCATAATCTTCATACATGTGGCCCCGACGAAACTGTTCTGATTTGCAATAAGATGGCTCATCATCTCTTCAAGATAAGGTTTCTTTGGCTCAGAAGGACCTGCAGTGGGGGTAGCAAAACCCGAAGGTTGCAAGGTGTTGTTAGGGTTAGCATAGGAAAAATTTGGCCATGTTGTTGCTCTGGAATCCTTGGTGGCCTCTATTATAGTTTCCACTGTTGTAGTTTCTCTGATTGACAAAATTCATGCCTTCCACTACAGAGGATTCTGTAACATCCCAGATTTTCAGAGTTTATTTAGAAAATTAAAGAAATTAATTAGAAAATATTAAGAGGAATTTTGAGCATAATAAGGATGTTTCAGTTCTAAACCACGATTTTAGGAGTTATTTTCCGTAAAATCATCTTTTCGAGAATTTCGATTCCAGCTCAGTTATAGTTGATTTCGGTCATGTTTAAAAGGCGTTGACCCAATGAGCATGTCGGTGCTTTTGGATTTTGAATATGAAGTCGTTTGAGTTCCCGGTGATTTAAAATCGCATTTAAAGAAGTTATGAATAGTGTTTTTGACCCGAACCTTATTTTTTTCAAGCCTACCCTATAGGAAATTTCTCAAGGAATCCGTTGGTGTTCCCGGATTTTTATTCTGAGGTCAATTGAACGCTCGAGAATTTTATTTGTTCCTTGTGTGGAATAGTAACTTTATTTTTAAAAAGAGAATCTTTTCTCGTTTTCCTTCAAGATGACTCGTTCTTATCCTGAGTCAAGTTGGTTTAATATTACTCGAGCCAACGAACCTCCCGATCTTTTCGGATTTCGTGAACGAGGTCATTTGGACCTCGCCATTGAATAAAGCGCCTTTTACCCGAATCCGATATTTTTAAAGTAGTGTTGTTGCACTACAGAAGCTTCTTGGGGAAGCTAAATATTTTCCTATATATAGAGCTCCTCCCCCTCCCTTATTTCTCGCTCATTTTCATTTCTTGACCCCAGTTCTTGAGAGAGCGAGAAGAGAGGGAGCGCTCTTCGTGAGCGCACCCCCAGTTGAGAGAGAGGAGTGGAGTAGGGAGCGCAGCGGCACAGGAGCCCCCACGGTGCAAGGGGCCCCCGCGGCGCAGGGGGCCGCCGGTGCGGACCCCCCCCCCCTCTGCGGCGCTGGGGCCGCCGGCGCGCACACCCCCGCCGCGGCGCATATGCAAGTGCGGCAGCTCCGGTATGTTTTCATGCGGAGGCGATAACTTTCGTCTCGGTTGAAACCACAAGGCCCATGAGTACTCAAATTGAAGCTCTTTCAAAGATCTACAATGTAGCAGTGGTGAATCATTCGGAATCTCAATCATTCGAATCAGATTTTCTGTCCCTTTTTGCGGTAATTTCGGTTGCCTAAAATCCTTTTTAATTCTCGTATTCTAAGTTATAGGCAAGAGAAATATCCAATAAAAGTATTTTATGCTCTGCCTCTTTAGTCTTTGTACAAGGAAAGGAATGAAGGAAGTTATATGCATGATATTGTTGAATTGTTATTTGAGTTTGATAAAGTTAATGAAGTTATTATAAGTTAGGTGAGCTCTCAAGTATGTTTAGATATGCTTGAATTATTTAAATACAATTGACGCTAGCATGAGATCTAGAATTGTTTTTTGTTGCAATCTATATTTATGCCCAGTCATTTCCTAGTATTTGGTTATTGGGTTTTGCTAAGATTAATTAGCTAAGGATATGCTAGAATTATTTATACACAATTTATGCTAGCATTAGATGTTTAGAATTGCTTTAATTGCAATTGATGTTTATCTGCGTTCATTTTCTCGTATTGGAATGTTAGATTTTGCTAAAGCTTATTTAGCTAAGTTTTGCCTTTTAGGGTAAGTTATAAATCCCTTATAGGCTGAGCTCATGCTCAATTAAGAAATTAGCCTTAGACGATTGCTCTAGGCTTGGTATTGCTAGCTAAGTCAAGTAAGTAAGGAAGGAGGTTAAGTAAGGAAGGTTAAGATTAAGTAAGGAAGGTTAAGGAAGGATATAGCTTCTGTTGTAAGAAAGTTATCGAGCTTAAAGAACAGTTTATTTGCATTATCATGCCGTGACCTTCGAGTCGCCAAGTTGAACATTTGATGTAAATGGAGTCACTGCTGGGTAATCCCCTCGCAAACTCAGATAATTCTTGAGGTAACCTCTCTCTTATTCTAAGGTATATCTAAGGGTGCAGTAGAAAACAGGTTTGAGCCAGGAAAGGCGCCAGAAAAGGAAGTAAGGTTTTGCAGATATGGAGAGGGCTTTCGCGTTTTGCTCTCCATATGTCGTAAGTTTATAATTGGATATTTCAAAGTTATTAAAGAGTTTTCTCATAAAACCCCACTGAGTACATTAGTGCTCACACCCTCTTTTTCAAATGTTTTCAGGTTAAGATGCTGAGGCCGGTGGTGTGCTGCTGGTAGAGTTGTCTGAGTTGTCTGAGGTTTCAAGTTGTTGATAGATATGGTTACATCATTTTCTTCCGCTAAGTTTCTACTAAGTACTCTGATGTTAGTATTTAGTCTTGATATGTGTAAATTGTTTCTTGATAATAGCATGTCTTAAATGCTATGAATCCTAGTTATCAATAAAGTCTTTCAAGCATGTTCTTTTGACATACCAGTATTCCTTTATTGATTCCAAGTTAATTGAAGAGTCACACTTGTTGAGCATATTGGTATCTATTCAGTTTCAGTCAACTTGTGAATGAGTTTTGCATGCTTGTTATTGTTGTTCGACTACAAAGAGGGTTTTCTTTCAAGCATGATTCCACTCATTCCAGTTAATCCTTAAATTGTTTTCTTGTTTCGTCCTTTGAATGGGAGATTATGATTTATTTGACTCCGACTTATTAATGAGTCCTTGTTGTTGTGACCCACAAAGGGGTCTTATTTATTTAAAGAGTCGAATTCTTATCTGCTTGTCATTGGATTCTGTTTAAATCTTGATTGGCCTATAGTATGGCGTTCCTTTGACTCGATTGAATCCTTTGACCCCTTTTATTCATTGAAGATGATAGTTCTTCCAAGTCATGAAGTTAAGTTGCCTAAGTTTTTGAGGCACTAACTTAGTTTAATTCTAGAAACACCGCCCTGGATTTCTTATTTTTCGTGCTATTTTTACGCACAACAAACCCGTCCCCATCCTCGGGACCGGGCTGTTATAGATTCAGAACCTTGCTGTTGTACTGCATTTACATCCATATGCGTACATCACTTCTCAAGAACTTGTTTCTTCAATTCTTCAATCTCAGCCCTCAGATCATCTATTCCAAAATCAGATACTGCAGCTACAAGCCTTGTTTGTCGTCTCTCCATCGACCATTGATAACTAGTGGCCACCATCTCCTCTATAATTCACAGTGCTTCAGCTACAATTCTATTCACCAGACATCCTCCAGCTGAGGTGTCCACCAATCTTTGTGTGTTGTTGGTCAAACCACTGTAGAAGTGAGTGATTTGTTGGTCAGCGTTGAATCCATGTTATAGACAGGACCGCAACAAATCTCTATACCGCTCCCATGCTTCAGAAATTGACTCATCTCCCATCTGTGAAAAATGAGTAATCTCAACAATAATTTTCTGAACTTTTGATACAGAAAAGTATTTGGCGAGAAAAGCTTGGCACATTTGATCCCACATGGTGATGGATTCCTTGTCCAGACTCTTGAACCACTCCTGGGCTCGGTCTCTCACAGAGAAAATGAACATCCTCATATGAATGATGTTGTCACTCACACCATTCATCTTGATGGTGTCACAGATATCCAAAAATACATCCAGATGAGCATTTGGATTTTCAGTAGCATTTCTGCTGATGTGTTATGCAGCTAACATGTTGATCAATGCTGGACGAAGTTCGAGGTTATTTGTGGCAATGCCACCACCCCATCTACCACCCAAGTATCTGTCAGTCGGCACCTGATACAGCTGATTTAGAGGGGCTGCTTCATGCTCGGGTGCAGCTTGTCCAGCTTATCTCTGCTCCATCTCACGGAGCCTTCTAGCCAATGCTTCTACATCCACGTTCTCATTAGGGGCTGCTAATTCTGCTTAATGTCATATGCGCTTCTTATTCCTCTGTCTATGAGCTCGATCAGGGGAACTTGGAACAAGATCTACGTTAGCTTGTTTAGACCTTGTTTTCATACACTACCTGAAGTAATAAATTGATGTTAGTAATAATATCAATGTATAATCGAATGTAGTCCCCGACTACGGCGCTAAAAAGTTGATGTACTAATTTTTATGCACTAATCTGCAACTAACACAGGACAATGCAATATAATTGGTGAATCGAGTATCGTATCCACAAGGACTGAAAATATGACCACACTGAGTACTAAGATAACAATTCTCTATTATTCAGGCTATCAATTTTTAGGTTTACTAAATCTAGACACGAATTTAAATGAAATCGGAGGAAATAAATGACACTCAAAAAGATAAAATTAAATAACTCAAACAAACTCAACAAACTTAATCAATTAACAGAATATTAATCCTAGGGAATGCATTACACATGTATCGTCTATGTATTAATTCAACCCTAATAATTCATAATTTAATCCGATTATTGGTGAGGAATCAGAAATATACCCACCTATCTCTGTCAGGTCTCAAGGTAAATGTAGATTAATAAATTACCTATCACTTTCGTCTCTAGGATAATTTACTACCTCCCGATAGATCAACAGATTAAATCCACTACAAATTCCAAAGAATGTATATCAAAATGTTCAATTAATCCCACTAGTTAATTATCTCCGCTAAGTCTCAAATTAACTAGCTAGCATGCTATTAATTATGGCCAGTAATCAAGCATGAAATAAAAGCATTTGAACAATTGAACATAATAATCAGAAGGAAAAAATAACAGGATTAAATTAAACCCATAGACTCAACATGCTTGCAAACCCTAGAATTAATAAAAGAACTACTCACTCATAATTAAAACAATGGAAATAACGAAAATAATAATCATCATCAACATAATATAAAATTGCAAAAGATTAAAAGAACCGGAATGATGTTTCATTGAATAAAACTTCAAATCTTCAATATTGAATGTTGCAGGTGAATCTCCAATCCAAAAATTAAAATAGAACTCTAAAATAATGATTAAAGTCTGTGAATATCGAAAACCTGGCCCAAAAGGTGAGATCGTGAGCTGGAAATGCGTTTAGAGCCAAAATTCCGTCGAATCCGCTGACCGGGTGAGTCACCGCCCGCCGACGGGCGGCTAGGTCGGCAGTAACAGTTCTGCTTCTTCCACTGTTTTGTTCCATTTTTGCTCGTTTCTCGTCCGATCAAACTGATTTAAGTTGGAGCACGGCCCTCACTTGATTCTCTATCTTTCTAGGTTCTTTCTTATTTGAATTGGATTTCAAACAACTCCTCTTTTCAGCTCAAACTTCTATAAAAAATAGCAAAACGTGAAAGAGCATAACAAAAACCAAAACACAAACTAAACTGGACTTAAACATGTATTTAACTTTAAATATCCTTCAAATAAACACCTAAATACCATGTAAAAGCCATGTTTATTGCTCATCTGTGAATGCCTTCCAGTCTTCAGTATCTCTTCCCCCTTTAGCTTCATTTAAGCTTTGACTCTGACTAGGCTGACTGAGACATCCTTTTTAGCTAGTTGACAATGCTCCAAGGTGATTGACTTTTGCTTCAGCTGAGCTGAATTTTAAAGTCTTACTTGGTCATTATTCGAACTTTCAGCCTGAATAACCTGCAATTTTTCATAGACCTTTTCCATATGTTTTGACATTTTATCAAAACCATCAATTAGGCTACCTTGATAGATTTTCCCAACATAGACTTTTGTTGATCTCTGCAACTTCCAGCCATTTTTCATATATCTCTTTGTATGTTTTGACAAATTCTTCATAGCTAAAATCTTCATTGTCTGAGTCTTCATCTTCTGCAAGTTTGAAGTGATCCTGAAATTCTGAGACTTTTGCTATAAAAGCAATAGTATCCTCATTTGAATTAATATTGTTGCTTCCTTCATAATCATTATCATTGAGAGAAGCATTGTAATTCTTTTTATTTCTCTTCAAAGTATTTGCACACTCAGCTTGAATATGTCCAAATCCATTACATTCTATGCACTAAATCCCTCTTCTGGAATTTGAGAGTTGAAACTCATTGTGCTCACTGCTAAAGTTTCTGTCTTGCTAAGAATTAATAGATGGTTATCGTCTGTTGTTGGTCTTTCTAGAGGACTGTTTATTGACTCTTTTTAACATTCGACTGAAGTTCTTGATGATCAAAACCATATTATTCATTGCATTTGAATCAAGTACAATTTTTTGTTTCTATACATGTTCAGGTACATTCTTAGAGACTTCAGCTTTAAGAGCAATACCTCTCTTCCTTGAGTTGTTGTCTTCATCTTTCAAATTCATCTCAAATGTCCTCAACGATCCCATCAGCTCATCAAGCCTCATACTCTTGATATCATTAGCTTCTTCAATTGCAGCAACTTTGTAAGCAAACTTGTTTGGAAGAGATCTGAGAACCTTCCTTACAAGCTTCTCATTACTGATAGGCTCACCAAGAGCAAATCGCTCATTTGATACGCTTCTCAGTCTGGCATTAAACTCACCAATGGACTCAGTATTCTCCATTCTTAGATTTTCAAAGTTTGAGGTTAGATTTTGAAGCCTTGATAGCCTCACTGAACTCGTCCCTTCAAAGAAAGTTTGTAGAATATCCCATGCAGCTTTGGCAGTCTCACAAGTTGAGATCAGGCTAAATGTTTTCAAGATCCACTTTTTCAATATCCCATGTAGCTTTAGCACATACAAACAATCCTTTTAAAGACTAAACCTATCGCTACTGAAAGGTATATACATGTTTCACACTATAATAGCCACCATTTACATAGCATTGTATATATAGACAGTGATCTTATCTTCACTCAAATGAGTGAGACATACCTTTCCTTTTGAGAGAACACTCAGACTTGCACTATCTTAAGCTGATTATACTTGAAGCACATAAATTTGGACTTAAAGTCCTTTTGAGGTAACCATGTCAATTTCTTCATTTTCTTACACGCTTCCTTTAGTTATGATGTATTCTTCTTCATACACAAAGATGCAATTCTCTCAGCCATATGCGCCTCTGTGATGCCTTTCATAAGCATCTCAGCTGTCTGAAGAGCAAGCATTTCTAATAAAGTGCAGTTTTCTTTATCATGCTAAAGTTCAAAAAGAACTTATTAAAACTTCAGGGATAGACTGACAAACACCATGTCGATCTAAGACTCAGTGTCTTGTTCACCATCTAGGGTTTCAATCTCTAATAAGTAGTTTATCATCCTTGATCATGATCCCTTGCAGAAATGGAATCAGCTATCTTGGTATTCATCAGATTTTTATGGCAATGATTTTTGTTGTAATTCTGATGTCCGAAGAGTTTCTTGAGATTACACCATAAGATGTTCCCACTTCTTCATCAGAATTCACAACTGGTTTCTTATGACATTCTTTATGAAGTACATTTTAAACCTTCAGCTGTTTAGAATGTCATAAGAAACCAGTTATGAATTCTGATGAAGAAGTGGGAATATCTTATGGTGTAATCTCAAGAAACTCTTCGGACATCAGAATTACAACAAAAATCATTGCCATAAAAACTGATGAACACCAAGATGGCTGATTCCATTTCTGCAAGGGATCATGATCAAGGATGATAAACTACTTATCAGAGATTGAAACCCTGGATGGTGAACAAGACACCGAGTCTTAGATCGACATGGTGTTTGTCAGTCTATCCCTGAAATTTTAATAAGTTCTTTTTGAACTTTAGCATGATAAAGAAAACTGCACTTTATTAGAAAATGCTTGCTCTTCAGACAACTGAGATGCTTATGAAAGGCATCACAGAGGAGCATATGGCTGAGAGAATTGTATCTTTGTGTATGAAGAAGAATACATCTTAACCAAAGTAAGCATGTAAGAAAATGAAGAAATTGACATGGTTACCTCAAAAGGACTTTAAGTCCAAATATATGTGCTGCAAGTATAATCAGCTAAAGATCACTGTCTATATATAAAATGCTACGTAAATGGTGGCTATTACAGTGTGAAATATGTATATACCTTTCAGCAGCGATAGGTTTAGTCTTTGAAAGGATTGTTTGTATGTGCTAGATTTTAGAAAGTTGGTTTCAGTTTCTAAATTAGTTTTGGATAGATATTTTGTTACCTTTGATAAGAATTTTTATTATCATGGTTAGGACATTTTTTCTATTCCGGCACATTGGATGGACATTTTTAAATACACTAAAACCTATGGCTAACACTACAAAGTAACTATCAAATACATTGAGAAACTTCAATTAAAGAATGTATCTTCACAAAAGAATCAAACCTATCTTTGGTATCTAAAACTTGGACATGTTATTCTTAAAAGGATTCAAAGTTTTATAAATGATGGACCATTGGGGTCACTGGTCCTAGAATCGTTTCTTTGTGCAAATCCTACTAAGAAGGTGAAATAACCAGGTACCTTTTAAAGGCTAAAAGAATAGATCCAAACAAGCTATTAGGTTTACTTCACTCTGCCTATGTGGCCCTATGACAGTTCACATTAAGAGGTAATTTTGAGTAATTCATCACGTTCATTGATGATTACTCGATTTTTAATACATGTACATAATACGTTGTAAAGTCTGGATGCTTTGAGAAATCAATGAATTTAAGATGAAAGCGGAGGAACGCATTAGTAAAAGTATCAAGACACTATGTTTCTGATCATAGTGACGAGTACCTATTAGGCGACTTTAGGGACCACTTGACAGAGAATGGGATTGCATCCCAGATAACTGCATCTGACATTCAAATAGCAAGACGGCGTAGTGGTGTGAAGAACATAATTGGAAATAGTTAGATCGATGATGAACTATTCAAAGTTGTTTATTTCGTTCTACGGATATTCCCTAGAAACAACAATTGTCTGTTGGATATGCAAGATGAATGAAAAGTGGTTTATTCTATACTCCTAAGAATCAGAAGGACATTGTAAGCATTAATGCCCAATTCATAGAAGAAGATTATGTAATAAGTCACAAGGTTAAGAACAAGATCGTTCTTGATGGTTTGAGGAAAGGACATTCGAATCCTACGCCAAAGTGTACAAGAAGAGGTACCTCCTAATACTGCACAATGTGTCACGGACATACAGAAAATACTTCATCACAGTGGGAGAATCGTGTACCAACCTGATAATTTCATTAGTCTAGAAGAATCTGCTGATTTTCTAGAAAGAATAAATGAATTAGATCCCATAAACTATAATGATGTAGTTCAAGATAATGATGCATTTTCTTGAAAAACTGCAATTAAATCTGAAAGGGGATCTATGGATCACCATGAATAGTGGGAGCTTGTAGAACCACTTAATAAGGTAAAACATATTTGGAAAAGTGAATCTACAAAAGAAAGAGATATCTAATGAATTGTTAGATCTGGAATCTCTTGGTTGTTGCTACTTATTTTAACTTATTTTTTAGTAAATAGATGTCAAGATAGTTTTTCTGAACGGAAGTTTTGAGGAAAATATCTATATGTGACAAAAAAATAGATTCATTGCTAAAGGCCAATAGCTTATTAGTGTGCTAGCTTAAAAGTCCATTCATAGATTTAAGTAAGCATCAAAATCTTAGAACATCCAATTTAACAAAATTATCCAGTCACATAGATTCATAGAAAAACCGGATGAAGGTTGTATGTACAAGAAGCATGACGGAAACGTAGTGCTTATCGTAGTATCATATGTTAAATAACAAACTTACTTATTGGATAAAAATGATAAAAAGTTATCAAACATAGGAGTGTGATTGTCCAGGTATTTCGATATGAAGGATTTCGGCTGATGTACTCATCCCAGGTTACCTATATCGAAATTGTTCTAGCTAGATTCAACATACAGATTCCAAGAAAGGTTTTATATCTTTCGAGCTTGGAATACATCTACTCAAGAAAATGTGCCCCCCAAACACATAATGAGATAGATGTGAGAAATGACATTCCCTGTGCTTTTGCAAAAGGAAGACCCACGTATGATATGCTGTGCACAAGGCCTGATATTTGCTTTGCAGTGGCATAGTAGAGAGATGTCAATTTAACCCTAGTTAAGGACAATGGATTGTGGCAAAAGATATTCTCAAGAGGACTTGAGATTGTATGCTTGTTTACCACTCAGACAGTCTGATTACCTTTGTTGGTCCTGTGGCGAGTCAGAATCAGTTTAGAGGTGGGTGAATAAACTGATTTCAAAACTAAACAATAATACGGAATATTCAGGGCCCATTTTGACTAGCGGAGTTATCCGTGCTTTGTAGAGATCAGTTGAGGTGAAATGCTAGCTTGAAATGTTGTGTGTGCTTGAGGTGTGCAGTTGAAACATGCAACTGAAACTGAAAAGTAAAGCATAGCACACAAGCAATTTATAGAGGTTCGAATCTCAACTTCTACGTCCTATCTTCCTTCCGCAGAAGGGCAAGTCACTATGCAAGTGTACAGTTCCTTTATTACAGTTACACAGTGAAGACAACTACTGAACCTGGCGAATGGCAACTTTACGAGTTACGGCTTCCTTTTCAGCTGGTGCTGTCTCGGAAACGGCGATCCAACGAACGCAGCCTCCTCAGCCGGTAGGTCGACAACTCATACTTGCTATCCCCAATAGCTCGCTGAAGAGATAAGGTACTATTGCCCGTCTTTACACAATTTTAGATCTCGTTCGATCTTCAAGAAGTCAGTCTTGAAACTGGTATCAACTGATATGCTCCTTTGCGCGTCTGTGGCTAAGCTGGGTAGTTGATCTTTGTAGCACTTGAACTGAGAGAGTTGCTCTGGCTGGAAATCTTCAACAGCTAGCTTGATGAGCGATCTGGCTCCTTCTTTTCAGTTGAACTTTTGATTCTTCTGAGTTTTGAGCGTGAGGCTTTAGTACTTTGGCGAACGTCTTCACGGAAAGTCTTAGCTAAAGTTCACTCCAAAATTGTCAAAACTCAACAGTCACCTTCTGGGTAGCTCACCTTTTATAGATGAGTGGCTGATGACAATTGATGATCACTGTGATCATAAATGATAAAGCCGTTAAGAGGCTTTCATTTAAAAAGAGCCGTTGAGTTGCCTTTTCTCTTCTGACGATCTTTTGTTCCAAGATCTCAGTTGCATTAACTTCAAGATCTTCTTTGGCTTTTCTAAAATTTGAATTTCAATTACGGCTTTTATCTTGATCTTCAGTTCTGAGCTTTGTCTGGCAATTGGAATCTTCAGTTCCTTGTCTATCAGTTCTATGTATCTCTTAGCAGTTTGGAAAGCTTCAGTTAAGATCATCTTCAGTTGGCAGTTCTGGGCTTGGGCTTGATGCCTTCTGAGCTCCAGTTTAATTTGCTTTAGCTGGCAGTTTGAACCAGTGTTCTTTAGCTGGCATTTTGGACTTGTGTCCCTTCAGCTTGAACTTTCTGGGACTGGTCTTCAGTTCGGTTGCTGGCACTTTATCAGTTGTACTTCAAAACTGATGCATCCTTAGCTGGTATCCTTCGAACTGGTACTTCTTCAGCTGGTATCTTTTTAGCTAGTATTTCCTTCAGCTTGTACCTTGGTCCTCTCTTCAGCTGGTATGCTCCTTCAGCTCGAACTTCCTGAGCTGGTATTTCCTTTAGGTCACACCTTGGACTGGTACACTTCTTCAGCTGGTATTTCCTTCAGCTGGTATTGCTTGAACTGGTATTGTCGTCAGTTCAAACCGATGTGGTCTTCAATTGGTATTTCCTTCAGCTAGAATCCTCCTCTCTTCGGCTGGCAGTTTTCTTCAGTTGGTATCATCTTGAACTGGTATGTTCATTAGTTCAAACTGATGTGTACTTCAACTGGTATTTCTTCAGCCGGGATTGGTCTTGAACTGACATGTTCTTCAGTTCTTCTCTTCAGCTGGTATTTTCCTTCAGCTGAAATGGTCTTGAACTGGCATGTCCTTTAGTTCTTCTCTTTAGCTAGTATTTTCCTTCAGCTGGAATGTTCTTGAACTAGCATGTCCATCAGTTCTTCTCTTCAGCTGGTATTTTCCTTCAGCTGGAACACTCTTCAGCTGGGATTCTTCTTCAGCTGGTACTGGGCACTTCTGAGTTGGTGCCTTGAACTGGTATTTTGCTTCAGTTCCTCACTATAGACTGGTGGCGTTTGGCACTCCTCTTGATGGTACCTGCAACTTTTAATTTATCTTGCTAACTGATCTAGAAAGCTATAGTTTCTTTTTCATTGCCCTTTATGGCTGGATATTTTCTTTCTCTCTCTCTCTCTTTTCTTTACTCAACTCTTGGCTTGTTTCTTTCTTTTCTCTCATTTTCTTTTCTCTCTTTTCTTTCTATTTTTCTCACATGGATTAATCATTTCTTTTGGCTTTGATAGCTTGATTTTTTATATGATCATCCTTAGTTTTCTACTTGATTTCTTTTCAGTTCTCCAAAGCTCTTTGCGTATTTTGATATATTTTGACATCTCATCAAAACCCATTGTCAGAAAAATTTTGATAGTTTTTCCTAACAATTTCTCCCGTTTTGATGATGTCCAAAATATGGCAAAATTGAGCGATGATGGAAGAACTGATGGAGAAATTTTTGAGTTGTCCAAAAGGACACAATCAAGCAAGAAAACTTGTGTAGCTAAGAAACTGATTATGTAAACTGATTAGATATCTCTCAATCTACAACAGTTTGTTTTTCTTTTCTTCTTATTCGGTTTCTAGCTCTTCAGCTGTTGCGCTTCCTCAGCTGGTATCACATTTCCTTCTTTACCTATTCCACCAGTTGCTAGGCTCTCCTCTTTATCTAGCACTAGAATTTCTCTAGATTTCTCCCCAAACTTCCCCAGACAGCTCTTCTCCCGATAGCTCCCCAGACTTCCTCTTGA
The DNA here is from genome assembly GCA_026008535.1 of Perilla frutescens. NCBI lineage: Eukaryota > Viridiplantae > Streptophyta > Magnoliopsida > Lamiales > Lamiaceae > Perilla > Perilla frutescens. The sequence goes on from BRKX01000019.1 coordinate 41,235,023, forward strand.
GATTGATGCCTCTCTTCTCGAGCAATTTCAACAGTCCTCAATACTTTCCCCTAAGGCTATACTTCCCCCTGAAACTGCGAGGGTTCCTCCTGAATCCCTTCCCAGAGACTCAAACACTTTCTTCCATCATCTTTCTCAATTTCTTCATTCTCTTCCCCCTTTTTGGCATCATTCAAAAGGGTGTGTAAGTATAGATCAAAGGATGGAATAGGAACATATGGTAACAAGCTGAATGTGGTAGCTAAGTTACCTTCAAACGGGAAGGGGTATGGCTGTTCTCTTGGTGGTGAGGGTAGCCAGTTGGATGCTTCTTCTGTTGGCATGAACTGTCTTAGATCTGGCAGTGGAGACTAAACTTGGGGTTCAGTTGTCATCATCACCAAACTTGGGAGGAGTTCTTCATTTGGAGATGGGTGGTTGAACTCTATCGGTGTAGAGGATGAGTTGGATGGCTCTATAAACGGTAGTGGAGCTGCGGCTGGTACTCCATTTTGGATTTTGTGAATCATTGAATCCATGATCTCGGAGAGAGTGGGAGTTGTCGTTGATGGATGATTCATCAAGTTTCTGCTCCAATTTACTTCTTAACTCTTGAAGTATCCTCCCTTCATGTTGAGCAGTTCAAAGATAACTGCTTCATCAATGTGATATCTGCAGAGTGACCATCTAAGATATCTCCTCAGTTGATTGAAGAGATCGGAGTCGTAACTCTCAATGAGGTGAAATCTGCTAAGTAGATTGTTGAGAGTTTCGTTGAAGCTTTCTTCGACACCATCCATGAAGTTGGTTTCAACTGGCGCAGTTGATTCTGTTGTCATGTGATCGTCTGACATGATCTATTTTCCTTGACTGTTAGAAGTCGGTGCAGTCTGAGTGGAGGGGTCTTCTTTAGCAGTGTGCTGCCTCCTTGATCGCTTGCCAAAAGGCTTTAGTTTCTTTCTTCTTTTGACAAAAATTATGGGGAGATAATCTCTCCTGTCTAGGAACTCGCCTCTTTAATGGAGAATTTGGATCTGATCACTGATGATCATGCTGATCTGGTTGAGAAATCCCAATTTCTCTATGAATGTTCTAGTTTGATGGTTAAAACTGAGCTTGCAAACATTCTGGTGTAGTTGTGATAGTACATACGATGCCCAGTCAACTTTGCATCGATTGTAGATGAGTGCCATCAGATGAACATGGTCAGCACTAAAGTGAGTATAGTCCAGATTGTCTCTCAGACAATGGATGACTATATCTTGGAGTTGGATGAATTCCGACCGAAGACTGTCTTTCAGTCTGTGTGAGTAATCATTGTGCTCAACTCCTGGTTTCATCCATTGGCTCCATAACTGTTCTTGGTTAGGCATGACTATTGAGTCTGCCTGTTTACCTACTCCAGGAAGATTGAGTGTTTCCATCAAGGTTTCCTTGGAGATCACAATCAGATATCCTCTGACTGATGAAATATTGTTGCCGTCTTCAGCGATGTCAGAGTAGATATAGAACTCGGAAACTAACTCAGGAAAGTATCGTCCAAATCTTGGACCTCTTGTGAGAAACTTAAAGAGTGCAGTTTTCTCCGCTGCTGAGATTAAGCGATGGAACTGATCATACTTAAGTCTCTTCATCATGAAGTCCAGTTCTATGAACTTGTCTCTTATCAGGTTGAGAGAAAGCCTAGCTAGATCGATGTATTGAGCGGGCAATTCCATTCTACAAGAAAGAGAGTATTTAAAAGAGATTGAATGGAGTATAGAGAGAGATGCAAAGCAAATACAAGGAGAATTTAGACAGATATGTGATCTTTGATCGATATCTCCTTGGCATTTAAAGAAGCTTTGAATGCATGTACTTCGAGTTGCACTCGACTACTCCTCAACTGATCAGTTCAATGGATTTGACTAATGCTCAGCTGGCTTGAATATGATGATCATCTGAGCCGTCAATAAATTTAACTCAACTTTTAGATCAGTGGTTGAGATTTCATCCATTTGAAAATGGGGTAGTTTCCATAAATAGCAAATATTTTGTGCAGGATTTTGCTATTTATATCTCTCAAGCTATCAACTCACTTTCCACTTTAGTGGTTGATTTTACTCAGTAGCATTTAAAACTCGCTATCTTTGAGAGATCTCCTATTTGAAAATAATGCCCGTTAGATTATCAAAAAATGAATCACAACGACATTAATTTTATCAAGAATAAGCTTAAAGAATAAATCAATTTAAAACTTATCCTTGGTCAGTTGGGATACAGTCCAACTAATGACTTTTGGCGAACTGATGATGTGGCAACTGATCGATCAGTTTTTATCATGTCTTCTTCTTGGCCCCTGGAACTGATTCATCACTGAAATGATGACACTAGTTGTTGAACTGCTGGATTAAATCTCAATCAACTTTCTCTTTTTGATGGGCCAAACTGGATTCTCTTCACTGCTCTCATTAGAGCAGTTTCATCTCTTCCTCTTAGAAGCTGATCCAGTTCCTTCAGCAGGCTTCTCTGGCCTTGCTTTCTTTACGGATTGACTCTAGTGCTTAGCTTCAGCTGATGTGTTCACCTCCTGTGCAAGTTCCTTCTCGAGGATGACTTAAAATGAACTTCCTACTAGTTCAGTTGGGTGGCTGTCTTGGAGCTTGAAGCAATTAGTGGGTTGACATATCTCTTTGACAAGAAATTTGGTGATGTGGTAGTATCCTCATCATCACTCATTCGACTCACTGCAACTTCGGTAAGAGGTAGCTCTCGATATATCTTTGCAGCTTTAGGTTCAGTTGGTGGAGTTGGCTCAGCTAACTGATTTGACAGAGTATCAAAATTCAGTTTTCTGCAGGCAGAGTTGGTTGTGCAGATCATTTGCTGCTTTCCCCCTGCTTCTTCTTGAGCCTTGATGTCACTTCCTAATTCGGCCAGTAGGGCAGTTAGAGGAATTTTATTGGTCAATCTATGACTCATAATCCTCTGTACTTGCACGATAGTTTGAGGAAATGGATTTGAAGACCCTATCAATTTTAAACTCCAAACTTCTTCTCTTTGCCAAAAACTCATGCCGTGAAAAGCAGTGATCAAGAAATAAGACTTAATGGACATTGAGTGTCTCCAGTTGTACCAGTAAAAATACAGATGTAGAAGCTTATAAAGCTATTGATCTTGCTTAGCCACAAATGCAAATTGAGTAAGAAGTAAATTGGTTACCTCTTTTTGTGCATTTTAGGCTGCATATTCACCACTGTAGAAAGTGTGTTGAGATCAAGCCAAGCACTGAAGATTTGAACCCGGAGTTGCAGTTGAGACGTCCAGTGACGAGATTAAGAGCCAAGAAGCTGCAAGGTTACTTCCAGTGCTATGTTCGAAAGAAGTTGGAAGATGGAGCTGATTTTAGACAGTACAAGTTGGTGACTTTGACAAGCATCGAGGAGGGTGATTGAAGTGGTGGCCATGTATGTGAACGTGTGTCCATATTTTTAATTCAGTTATTTTATTTTAATTGGACCCAGTATTTTAATTTAATTAGAAGACCAAATTATTGTTAGGAAAATTAGGCATTTTAGTTATTCATTTTATTTTCGAAAAATCCAAGCCCATTAACTTGTGATTCTCATTTCCTTAGGTTAATTACTTAAGATGTTTGAACGTATTATTTTCCTCAGACTTGACTGAATGAAAATAGCCTTTACGCTATTATCTTATCTCACACAGCAAATCGGTTCTTCGGTAGAGTTTGATTTTTGGAAAATTCAAACTTGAAATCTTTTATCTCGTTTGGATATCCAATAGTATCCGGGTTAGGCAGCCATCCAATATTGCTCCATAGGCGCGTTTCGGATTCTCGTCGATCCGAGGTTCGTTTCGGGTAAGATTCACTTCTCCCTTTTGTTTTTCCATCGTTCCACTTCGTTGCAGCCACCAGCACGCCTCCACACATATTCCACACTCATCCATAAGCATCCTAGCATCATCAATTTCGTCCATAAAGTCATCCAAGTCCAAAAATAATTTATATAAGTCCTTCAAGCCCTAATTAAGCCCTAGAAGTCAGAAAATCGACCTCCAAGCGAAATCAAAAACCACTAGTGCGTTTTTGCTGAATTTTAGATATGTTTTTTATGACTTCAAATTGTACCTTGTGTTAACATTTAAGCTTAATCAGAGTTGTCTAACATCAGTTTCTGTTCACATCTTTTCTAGGGTTCTATCGTTAGTTTTGGGTTTGTTTTTGGGTTGTTTGATTAAAGGAATAAAATGCAAAACAATCTGACCTAAATAAGCAGATTAACCAGATTAATCAAACAACCCAAAAACAAACCCAAAACTATCGATAGAACCCTAGAAAAGACGCGAACAGAACCTAATTCTAGATAACTCGGATTAAGCTCAGATTTTAACACAAGGTAGAATATGAAGTCATGAAAAACATATCCAAAATTCATAAAAAACGCATGAGTGGTGTTTTATTTGGCTCGGAGGTTAATTTTCTAACTTCTAGGGCTTAATTAGGGCTTGAACGACTTATATAAATTATTTCTGGACTTGGACGACATTATGGACAAAATTGGTGATGCTAGGATGGTTATAGATGAGTGTAGAATATGTGTGGAGGTGTGGTGGTCGCTGGAATGAAGTGGAACGATGGAAAAACGAAAGGTAGAAGTGAATCTTACCCGAAACGAACCCCGGATCGATGAGAATCTCAAACGCGCCTATGGAGCAATCTTCAATAGCTTCCTAATCCGGATACTACTGGATATTCATACAAGACAAAAGATTTCAAATTTGAATTCGTCGAAAATTAAACTTTACTGAAGAACCGATTTGCTGTGTGAGACAGGAGAATAGCGTAAAAGTTGTTTTCATTCATTCAAGTCTGAGGAAAATTAACACTTATACAGACCCAAGATGGACGGACCATCAGATTATGGCCATTGACACCCCAGGACGTCAATGAAGATCAGTAGAGGATGCAGCAGAGATTTAAGGAGGAGGAGTCGAAACGGGCCGAGAGCAAGCAACCCAATCAACTCGGGCAGCTCATAGCTGTGACTCAGTTGACCAAGAGACCCACTAAGGCCATCCTTTTTGCCATCCCTTCTCTCTCCACTGCTGCCAATCTGGATCCTGTACATCAAAACTTGTTTATCAGTGCAAAATGAGTACAAAAAGTCGTTAAAGATGGTATGCCTATCATTATAATTACTTTTAAGGCTAATGATACTTATGATACTGTTATTCCTTCTGTTTTGCAGCCTTTGATGGATGAATTTAAGTATGCATTCCCAGAGGAGATATCGAGTGGTCTGCCGCCAATTCGAGGAATTGAGCACCAGATCGACATCCAGTCACGAGCAGTCCTCCCAAACCGAACAGCTTACCGTACTAGTCTTGAGGAGATGAAAGAGATAGAACGTCAACTCAAAGAGTTGCTGGAGAAAATGCAGATCAGAGAAAGCTTGTCGCCATGCACAGTGCCCGTCGTTCTCATGCCGAAGAAGAACGAGTGGCGCATGTGCATGGACTGTCGTGCTATCAATAAGATAACGGTAAAGTATCACTTCCCTATTTCCTGTCTAGATGACATGTTAGATGAACTGTCTGGAGCGTCTGTATTTTCTAAAATTGATTAACGTTCTGGCTATTTCCAAGTGCGTATGAGTGAAGGGGATGAATGGAAGACTGCGTTCAAAATGAAGCATGGGTTGTACGAATGGCTTGTCAAGACATTTGGGCTTACCAACGCCCCTAGTACATTCATGCGTCTAATGAACCACGTCTTGAGGGATGTGATTGGAAAATATATTGTGGCCTATTTTGATGAGATTCTCATTTACTGATGAGAACGTACATAGCATTGATGGTTCAAACCCGGAGTTGCAAATTCGAGGTCCAATTACAAGGTTACGAGCTAAGCAACTTCAAGGTTACTTTCAAGGATATGTGCGAAAGAAGCTCGAGGAAGAGATGAATGATCAAGGCAACCCCAAGGTGATTACAATGCTCTCAATTGAAGATGAAGACCAAACCTTGGAGGATTGAAGCTTACTTGGTCGAAAATATGAAGATTTCAATTTGATGCAATTCCAGGAGGTTATGGCGAATAAGGCGTGACCATGTCTTATCTACCAGAGGTGCCTGTTCGAGAATTAATTATCAAGACTATAGTATTATTTTTGTTTAATTTTGGACTATAGTAGATCATATTTTAGTTGATTAATTTCGGTCATTAAGAGTCCAAGAGTCCAAGTTGACTAGAATTGTATTTAAGGCAATTTCCCACCTTGAATAGAATTCTAGCTTAGGGAACTTCCTAGTATAGTTGGAGATCAATTTGGATCAGATTTTTAGGGCCTTTAGACTGATAATTTCGTGCCCTATAGTATTATAAATAGGGGTTCTATGTTTTGTTGATACTTTAGACATTGTTGAATTAAATTGCTTTTGCATTCAATTTGTGTCTCAAATTTATTCGTCTTTTGAATACTTTTCACACGAAAATATTCATTCTTGGAGATAGCAACTACAAGTCTTATTCAAGGGTATTGCTCAATTCACTTGAGGGATTGACCGGTATTCGCTATCGAGGAACAACTTGGAGATTTCAACCTTGGATACGTTCGAGATTCAAGGAGGCTATCGGGTTGTGAATCACCACAACAACATCACACGTCCAACACCATCCACGACGTCAAACCATCCTCCACCGTCGTCCATCCTCACGGCAGCCCGAGTCCAAGTTCTACACCGTTCGTTTTATCCGTAAGTTCGTTCAAACGTTATCATATCCTATCTTCTCCAAACCATTCTTCACCAACCTTCACACACGAATTCCACCTTAAATCCAGCCCTCATAATCGTCCTTTTTAGCCCTTGATCCTTTGTATTGTGTTATATTTTTGTGTCATCGTTCTAGGTATTTTAGTTGTCTAGATTAGTCGTATTTTCATTGTTTATCGAGTCGGATTGAAGCCCTTCATTAAGTTGACGTGTTTCGATTCTTAAGTCTTCCGCTACGTCTCTAGATTCTTCCTAGATTAATAGTCCGGGTCGTATCATATTTTGGCATCAAAGCCAGGTCAGCTCTGCTGGTCGTGGTTCAATCCGACGTGTCATCTTATCCTACGTGTCGTCCTACGTGTCTTTTATTTTATTACGTGTCATCGAGTTGTAATAGCATAGCTATCATTTAAAAAAAAAGCGAAAAAGCCGATCAAAAAAAAAAAAAAAGAGGCGATAAAAAAAAAAATCGGATAAAAAAAAAGAAAGAAAAATCCGAAAATTCAAAAAAAAAAAAAAAGAGGAATATTCATAGTGTTACCATTTGAGTCTTTATTTATTTTGGTAATTTCCTTTTAAGTATTTCATCTTATTTGGTAATTACCTTGTGAGTCTATTTTATTTTTGGAACTTTCCGTCCAAGTTTTTCATTCTTTTTGGTAGTTTCCTTTTGAGTTGTAATTTAATTTTGGTTCATTCCTTTTAGAGTCTAGTCCAATTAGGATATTTAGAATTGTGTCACAATTGTGTAACACTTTCCAAATAACCTATTCCTTCTTTCCTTTTCCTTCCTACATCTTTCCTTCTACACTTGAGGATCCATTTAACCCTAAACTACCCTACACTACCACACGCCACCTAGACCTACACGTCCCCACCCCTTGCCACATAAGCCACACGCCTCCTACACATCATACCATCTCATTCATTGATCCTAGATAGTGATACTCGTCTACACCTTCGTGCAATTCACCCGTACCCTCGACATTTGACAAGACTTCTACTCATCCATTCCATTATACATGACACACACACTTCACTAAACACTTTGAGTGCAAACACGAGCGGTAAAATCAAGAGTGAAAACAAACGAGTGAACGTGAGATTGTGAGGTTCCATCCTTATTTTCCTTTACGTTTGTTCGTTTTGTAGGCCTTATGGACAAAGGCAAGAACGAAGCCACCACCTCCACACCACCTTTGGTCGAGCCATTCTCGCCCAAATCATCCGATGATCTTTCCTATACATCCAAAACACAGTGGGATCCAAAGTATCAGTTTGACGCATTAGCACAATTCTTCTTGCGTCAAAACCAGCAGATGAAGGATGAGTTCGGGAACCAAGTAGCCGAATTGGCCGAGCAAATCAAACAGCTCTCGGTTCAACCGGCTACAAGTCAAGCAGTCCAGCAACCCCAGCAGCGAGCCGCACCGAGGCAGCCCGTTTTCCAAGAAAACCGCCGCCAAGCTGCATTCGAACCCGAGTTCGATGCCGCGAATGACTATGATGCTGAGTTCTTTCCACCGAGACATGATGATCACCGTGATCATCCCAGACCACCTGCCAGACAAGATGTTCGATATGAGAGGCCCAGATATGGAGATGGAGACGGATTGCTCAATAACATCAAAACGAGCATTCCAGAATTTGAAGGCTTGCACGATCCAGACATCTATCTGGATTGGGAGCGCAAAGTCAACAAGATCATTACTTGTTATGACTTTCCAGAGATCAAGAAGGTTCAGTTAGCAGCATTGGAGTTTAGAGGATATGCAGCCTCGTGGTGGGAAATGCAGCAAGAGAGGTGACGAAGAGAGAGATATCCACCTGTTCAAACGTGGGAGGAGATGAAAGGCTTCCTACGAGGCCGTTTCATACCAGTTCACTATGAGAGAGAGCTTGAGAAGAAGCTCAACCGGATCAAGCAAGGCCCCCGCTCGATTGAAGAATATCATAAGGAGTTGGAGACTGCCTTGAATCGTGTCGGAAAAAGAGAGTCCTTAAATGCTACCATCATCAAGTACATTGAAGGCATGAATTCCGACATTGCGTGTGAAGTCGAGCTCAGAGACTTCACGAGTGTAGATGATATGGTGCACTACGCATCAATTGTGGAGAGACAGCTCCGAGAAGGCCGACGTCGATCTCATCACACTATAGCCCCTGTTCAACCCTCTTGGAACAAAGGTACGCCGTCCACATCATCTTCTACTCCTTCTACGGAATCCTCTCGACCCTGAGGTCAATCCGAACCACCCGAGCGGCGTTTTGACCGTTCTACACCACCGCCGAGCCGTAGGACCGATCCTACACCCACCGCCCCCGTTAGGCCGAATTATACACGGCCAGGTCAGCCCCAAACGGCGCCAACTTCAGCCCCTAGTCGAGCCCGAGATGTGCAGTGCCATAAATGCCAAGGTTGGGGTCACTTTCAAGCACAGTGCCCAAAACCGACGAGTTCTATTCCCCACGGAGCAGAATAAGCTCGAATCAGCCAGTGAAGATGACGACCCAGTCAAGGCCGACGCCACAGCTGAAGCAGACGTCTAGGATGAGCTCGAAGAAGAAGAGCCTGAGATTCCACATGTCAGTCTAGTTTCTATCCGCAGTCTGAACATCAATCGAGAAGTTGAGCAACAATCGCAACGAGAGAACATATTCTACACCAGAGTTGCTATTCAAGACAAGACCTGCGCATTGATCAAAGACAGTGGAAGTGTTATTAATGCAGTGAGCTAATACGCGGTCGACAAGCTTGGATTTTCCACCGTGAAGCATCCAAATCCATACCGTTTGTAGTGGCTTACAGAAAGAGGCACAGTTCGCGTAACCGGTCAGGTACATGTATCTTTTTCCATTGGTCGTTATTCTGACACTGTACTATGCGATGTTATTCCTATGGATGCAGCTCATATACTTTTAGGGAGACCATGGCAATTCGATAGACAAGTTGTACATGACGGACTCGCGAACACCTATACAGTGAAGAAAGACAGCCGAACCACCATACTAAAGCCGTTAACACCCAAGGCCGTTCAAGAGGAGCAAGAAATAATGCGAGCAAAGTTCAAAGAGGAGCACGAGAAGACCGCCGCAGCCGCCGTCCGAGTCGCTGCCGCAGACAGCCACATCTCGGCCGATAAGTCTTCACCACCGCCACCTCCCCTTTTGCAGCCTATTGTAGCCCCTTCATCACCTCAATCCGACGCCATTGATCATGGAAAAGGCGTTAATATAGCCCCTTTGCAGCAAGAAAAGAATCGGTCATTGTTTTGTACATTTAAAAGTGTTGAAAAGGCCATTAGAGCTAGGTTGCCTTTAATTCTTTTAACTTGTAAGAACAGTGCTACTAACGATGTTTCTTTGCCTAGTGGTGTGCAGCCTCTTATGAAGGAGTTCGAGGACGTATTTCCAGATGAGATTCCAAGTGGATTGCCTCCAGTTCGTGGGATCGAGCACCAGATCGATTTCGTACCTGGAGCCATCTTGCCGAACCACCCTGCATACCGCACGTCGCCTGAAGAAACCAAGGAGATAGACCGTCAAGTTAAGGAGCTGTTGGAGAAGAAGCAAATCCGAGAGTCGATGAGCCCATGTGCAGTTCCAGTGATTCTCGTGCCTAAGAAGAACAATGAATGGAGAATGTGCATGGATTGCAGAGCCATCAACAAGATAACAATTAAGTATTGTTTTCCCATTCCTAGGCTTGATGATATGCTAGATGAACTTAGTGGATCTAAGATTTTTTCTAAGATTGATTTGAGGTCTGGTTATTTTCAAGTTCGCATGCATGAGGGTGATGAATGGAAAACAGCTTTTAAGACTAAGCATGGTTTGTATCAATGGTTGGTTATGACTTTTGGTCTCACAAATGCACTGAGCACATTTATGAGATTGATGAACCATGTCTTACGTGATGTTATTGGGAAATATGTTGTTGTTTACTTTGATGATATCCTGATATACAGTCACAGTGCACAGGCGCACCTAGATCACCTTAGGCGCGTATTTATGCTTTTGAGAGATGCTCGATTGTATGGCAACATGTCTAAGTGTTCTTTTTGCTTGAATGAAGTAGTATTCTTAGGCTTTGGTGTGAGTTGTAGAGGTATTGAGGTTGACCGTTCCAAAATCAAGGCGATTGAGGAATGGCCAACGCCCAAAACCGCGTCTGAAGTCCGATCCTTTCACGGCCTTGCCGGATTTTATCGTCGCTTTGTGCGCGATTTCTCTAGCATTGCCGCGCCTCTTACTGAGCTAAGTAAGAAGGATCGCAAGTTTGAATGGGGTAAGCAACAAGAGCATGCGTTTAATACTTTGAAGTCTTTATTGTGTTCTGCTCCTGTTTTATGTTTACCGGATTTTTCCAAAACTTTTGAGATCGAGTGTGATGCCTCCGGGATAGGTATTAGCGCTGTTTTGATGCAGGAAAAACGTCCCGTGGCTTACTTCAGTGAGAAACTCAACGGCGCCAGTTTGCGGTATTCGACGTACGATAAGGAGCTATATGCTTTGAAGCGTGCATTGGATACATGGCAGCACTACTTGTGGCCTAAGGAGTTCGTCATTCACACGGATCATGAGAGCTTGAAGCACTTGAAGGGTCAAAGCAACTTGAACAAGCGTCATGCGAGATGGGTCGAGTTCATCGAGTCGTTTCCATACGTCATCAAGTACAAAAAGGGAGAAGACAATGTCGTCGCCGACGCCCTCTCTCGAAGGTACACGTTACTTAACCTAATGCATGCTAAGATGCTTGGTTTTGAGTCCATTAAGTCTTTGTATGAGTCGGACACGTATTTTTCGCCTGTTTTTGAGCAATGTTCGAAACCTATGAAGTCTTTTGATGGTTTCTATTTGCATGATGGATTCTTGTTTAGAGAGTCTAAGTTGTGCATTCCTACTTGTTCTATGCGTGAGCTACTTGTTTTAGAATCCCATGCGGGAGGATTAATGGGACATTTTGGTGTGCATAAGACATTATCCTTGTTGCATGAGCATTTCTTTTGGCCGCATATGAAACGTGATGTTGAACGTATGTGTAGTAGATGTGTTACTTGTCATAAGTCTAAATCTACTTCGCATCCATTTGCTTTGTACACGCCTTTACCTGCTGTATCTAGTCCTTGGATTGATTTATCTATGGATTTTATTTTGGGATTGCCTAGGTCTAGATCGGGTAAAGATTCTGTGTTTGTTGTAGTTGATAGGTTTTCCAAGATGATGTAGGAAAACTGATGATGCCGTTCATATAGCCAATTTGTTCTTTGTGCATGTTGTTAGATTGCATGGAATTCCTCGTACTATTATTAGTGATAGAGATTCTAAATTTTTGGGACATTTTTGGCGAGTTCTATGAGGAAAATTAGGGACTAAGTTGTTGTTTTCTACTGCATGTCATCCACAAACCGATGGTCAAACTGAGGTTGTGAATCGTACTTTAGGTACATTGCTTAAATCTTTAATTAAGAACAATGTGAGATCATGGGAAGAGTGTTTACCTTATGCTGAGTTTGCTTATAATCGTGTTATTCATTCTTCTACTAATATGTCTCCGTTTGAGGTTGTTTATGGTTTTAATCCACTAACGCCTAATGATTTGATTCCTTTACCTGTTGAGCATCTAACAAGTGTTAAGGGATTGAAGAGAGCTGATCTTATCAAGGAGATGCATGAGAAAGTTCGAGCCCGAATCGAGCACAAAGGCTCCAAGATTGCCGCCAATCGCAATACACAGCGCAAAAGAGTAGTCTTCCAACCCGGTGATCGTGTTTGGATTCACTTGAGTCCTGGCCGATTTCCCAACTTAAGGAAGTCGAAGCTTTCACCTAGAGGAGATGGTCCATTCACCGTCTTGAGCCGCGTCAATGACAATACGTATCGCATTGATCTTCTTGGTGAGTATAAGTGTTTCTCCACTTTTAACGTTGCTGATTTATCTCCCTTTGATGCAGATGAATTCGACCATGATGATGATCCAAATTCGAGGACGAATTCTTTTCAGCAGGGAGGGAATGATGAGAACGTACATAGCATTGATGGTTCAAACCCGGAGTTGCAAATTCGAGGTCCAATTACAAGGTTACGAGCTAAGCAACTTCAAGGTTACTTTCAAGGATATGTGCGAAAGAAGCTCGAGGAAGAGATGAATGATCAAGGCAACCCCAAGGTGATTACAATGCTCTCAATTGAAGATGAAGACCAAACCTTGGAGGATTGAAGCTTACTTGGTCGAAAATATGAAGATTTCAATTTGATGCAATTCCAGGAGGTTATGGCGAATAAGGCGTGACCATGTCTTATCTACCAGAGGCGCCTGTTCGAGAATTAATTATCAAGACTATAGTATTATTTTTGTTTAATTTTGGACTATAGTAGATCATATTTTAGTTGATTAATTTCGGTCATTAAGAGTCCAAGAGTCCAAGTTGACTAGAATTGTATTTAAGGCAATTTCCTACCTTGAATAGAATTCTAGCTTAGGGAACTTCCTAGTATAGTTTGAGATCAATTTGGATCAGATTTTTAGGGCCTTTAGACTAGTAATTTCATGCCCTATAGTATTATAAATAGGGGTTCTATGTTTTGTTGATACTTTAGACATTGTTGAATTAAATTGCTTTTGCATTCAATTTGTGTCTTAAATTTATTCGTCTTTTGAATACTTTTCACATGAAAATATTCATTCTTGGAGCTAGCAACTACAAGTCTTATTCAAGGGTATTGCTCAATTCACTTGAGGGATTGACCGGTATTCGCTATCGAGGAACAACTTGGAGATTTCAACCTTGGATACGTTCGAGATTCAAGGAGGCTATCGGGTTGTGAATCACCATAACAACATCACACGTCCAACACCATCCACGACGTCAAACCATCCTCCACCATCGTCCATCCTCACGGCAGCCCGAGTCCGAGTTCTACACCGTTCGTTTTATCCGTAAGTTCGTTCAAACGTTATCATATCCTATCTTCTCCAAACCATTCTTCACCAACCTTCACACACGAATTCCACCTTAAATCCAGCCCTCATAATCGTCCTTTTTAGCCCTTGATCCTTTGTATTGTGTTATATTTTTGTGTCATCGTTCTAGGTATTTTAGTTGTCTAGATTAGTCGTATTTTCATTTTTTATCGAGTCGGATTGAAGCCCTTCATTAAGTTGACGTGTTTCGATTCTTAAGTCTTCCGCTACGTCTCTAGATTCTTCCTAGATTAATAGTCCGGGTCGTATCATTTACAGTACTTGCATTCCTGATCATCTTAGACATCTTAGGCGTGTTTTTGAATTGTTGTGTGATGTGAAATTATATGCTAATTTGTCTAAGTGTACCTTTTGCATGAATGATGTTGTTTTTCTTGGTTTTGTGGTGAGTAGTTGTGGAGTTGAGGTCAATATATTGAAGGTTAAGGCCATTGAGGAGTGGCCCACGCTAAAAACTTATGCTGAGGTTCGATCATTTCATAGCTTAGCTGGTTTCTATCGCCGTTTTGTGCGAGACTTTTCTAGTATAGCCGCTCCATTGACTGAGTGGAGTCGTAAGGATAGGAAATTTGAGTGGGAAAATGCCCAAGAGTATGCTTTTAATATGTTGAAATTGAAATTATGCAATGCTCCTGTTTTGGCTTTACCTGATTTTGATAAAATGTTCGAGATTGAGTGTGAAGCCTCTAGTATAGGAATTGGTGTTGTTTTGTTACAGGAAAAGAAGCCCGTCTCATTCTTCAGCGAGAAGCTTAATGGCATAGCATTGCGGTATTCCATCTATGATAAGGAGCTTTATGCACTGAAGAGGTCGTTGGAGACATGGCAGCTCTACCTGCGCCCGAGAGAGTTCGTGATTCATACTGATCACGAGTCATTGAAGCATTTGAAGGGACAGCAGAGCTTGAACTCGTGCCATGCTCGATGGGTGGAGTTTATAGAGTCATTCCCTTATGTGATCAAGTACAAGAAGGGAGAGGAGAATATGGTTGTCGATGCACTCTCCCGCAGGTACGCGCTGATATCTGTTTACATGCACAGTCTCTAGGTCTTGAGCATGTTAAGAGTTTTTATGCTTCTGATCCGTTCTTTGAACCTATTTTTGCATCTTGTGTTGGTAAATCACGTGTTGTGGATTTATATTACATTGTTGATGGATTTCTGTTTAACGATGCAAAATTGTGCATGCCTGATTATTCTATGCGAGAGTTGTTTAGTTTGGAGTCGCATGCAGGGGGTCTTATCAGTCATTTTGGTGTCAATAAGATGTTAGATCTTTTGCATGAGCATTTTTATTGGCCTCACATGAAAAGAGATGTTGAAACATTCTGTGCTAGATGTATTGCATGTAGGAAGGCTAAATCCACATCGAGTCTGTTTGGTCTTTATACGCCTTTGCTGGCGTCATCTGCTCATTGGGTAGATATTTCCAAGGACTTTATTTTAGGTTTGCCTCGATCAAAATCTGTTAAAGACTCTGTACTTGTGGTTGTTGATCATTTCTCGAAAATGTCTCATTTTATTACATGCAAAAAAACTAATGATGCTGTTAATATTGCAAATCTGTTTTTCCGTGAGGTAGTCCGTTTGCATGGCATCCCTAGGACCATTGTTTCTAATAGGGACTCGAAATTCTTGGGACATTTTTGGAGAGTTTTGTGGGAAAAGTTGGGTACAAAACTGTTATTTTCTACTGCATGTCATCCACTGACGGATGATCAAACTTAGGTAGTAAATAGGACGTTGGGTACTCTTTTGCGTGCATTAGTGAAGAATAATCTGAAATCATGGGAAGAATGTTTACCATTTGCTGAGTTTGCATATAATAGAATCGTGCATTCTTCTACACATATGTCGCCTTTTGAGGTCATTTATGGTTTCAATTTGTTGACCCCAATGGATCTTATTCCTTTACCTATTAACCATCTCTCGAGTTTGCAAGGTGTTCGTAAAGCTAAACATGTATGAGAGATGCATGAAAAGGTGAAGACAAAGATCGAGCTTCAAGGAGAGCACAATGCAGCCAAATTGAATTTGCACTTCAAGCAAGTGCTATTCAGACCCGGTGATAAAGTTTGGGTTCACTTCAGCCAGGGACGTTTTCCTAACTTGAGGAAGTTGAAGCTGATGCCTCGTGGAGATGGACCGTTCAGTTTGGTTGCTCAAGTCAACGACAATGCTTACCAACTTGATCTGTCTGGTGAGTACAAATGTTCTTCCATATTTAATGTCTCTAACTTGTCTCCTTTTTCTGTAGATGATGTCGACACCGAGGAGGAGTTGAATTCAAGGTCGAATTCTTTTGAGGAGGGATGGAATGATGAGATTGAGACAAGCACTGAGAATTTGAACCTGGAGTTGCATCTGAGAGGTCCAGTGATGAGATTAAGATCCAAGAAGCTGCAAGGTTACTTCCAGTGCTATGTTCAAAAGAAGTTGGTGACATTGACAAACATTGAGGAGGGTGATTGAAGTGGCGGCCATGCATGTGGATGTGTGTCCATATTTTTAATTCAGTTGTTTTATTTTAATTGGACCCAGTATTTTAATTTAATTAGAAGCCCAAATTATTGTTAGGAAAATTGGGCATTTTAGTTATTTATTTTATTTTCAAAAAATCCAAGCCCATTAACTTGTGATTTTCATTTCCTTAGGTTAATTACTTAAGTTGTATGAATGTATTATTTTCCTCAGACTTGAATGAATGAAAACAGCTTTTACGCTATTCTCTTATCTCACACAGCAAATCGGTGTTCTTCAGTAGAGTATGATTTTCCCGAATTCAAACTTGAAATCTTTTATCTCATTCAGATATCTAGTAGTATCCTGGTTAGGCAGTCATTGAAGATTGCTCCATAGGCGGGTTTCGGATTCTCATCGATCAAGGGTTCATTTCGGGTAAGATTCAATTCTACCTTTCATTTTTCCATCATTCCACTTCATTCCAGCCACCACCACACCTCCACATATATTCCACACTCATCTATAACCATCCTAGCATCACCAATTTCGTCCATAAAGTCATCCAAGTCCATAAATAATTTATATAAGTCGCCCAAGCTCTAGAAGTCAGAAAATTGATCTCCAAGCCAAATTGAAAACCACTCGTCTGTTTTTTCTTAATTTTGGATATCTTTTTCATGACTTCAGATTGTACCTTGTGTTGAAATTTAAGCTTAATCCAAGCTGTCTAGCATCAGTTTCTGTTCACGTCTTTTCTAGGATTCTATCGATAGTTTTGGGTTTGTTTTTGGGTTGTTTGATTCATCCAGATTGTTTAGCATTTTATTTCTTTAATTCCAGTGCTTATTTGGGTTGAATCAATCTTGTAGTTGACTTGTGTTCTTTCCTTAGCTTCCGCATTGATTGGTCGTATCAAAGTGCAAATATCTTCTTCTGTTAGTTGGAGAGGAGGGCAAGTTCTCCTGAAGTAGTTAGCTCCATAGTCTAAATGAGGAATTCCGATGAATGGAATAAGCGCATCTGGATCAGAACAGTCATGGAAGTGAGCTGTTGATCCATTCTTGAACACTGGTGACGGAACGGCATTGGCAGCTGAGGTATTTGAGGCTGAGGCACTTGTGTTGCCTTTTCCTACCCTTTTCTTCTTGAGTGAGTGAAGATAGATGCTTCCTCTTTTGGGAATCCAGTCGGAGATGAGGACTGGTAATGCATCATCATTTGGCAGCTTCAAGATGTCTTCAATCATCTTGCTCATCCTGAGAACTTGACGCTTGATCTGTCAGAATATAAACTCTGCCCAGTTTATCTCGCATCCTTCAGCTAGGGGTATCATCACCTTGTACCTCTCCTGGGTAAGCTGGCTTAGGCTTCCAATTGTTCCAAACATCATTTTGTTGGTGATGTCAAGCAGAACTCCATACTCTGGCCTTAGATCAGTTTTAGCTGTGGTAAAACTGAATGCCTTCTTGCAGGTGGGGGTCTTCCATCTTCTCCAGTATGGTTCAACTACTTCACTCACATCTTGAACGGTTGCTCCTTGCCTTGGAAGTTGGAAAACTTTAGCAACGGTTCCTTCAGTTATCTTGATAGATTGTCCTTGGATAACTAATGTAATTTCCTTGCCGTCATCACTGATTTGTGCTTGGAGGAGAAATTCACACACCTGATTTTGTCTGAAGAATCTGGGTGGTGTTTCCAGGTAGTGAAGAATCCTGTCTTGTGAAGAGAAACAAGCAGGTTCTGGCCATTTGAGTTTTGAAGAATATCCTGGAATTTCTTCCGTTAAAGGAATTTATCTCTCATTATCTGATTTTTGAAAGAGCTGGGAGAACTAAGCAATTCTGCCATTGAAGAAAATTTGGCTAGAATTTTAAGAGAGATGAGAGAGAGAAAACAGACTCTTTGAATGATTTTGAGAGAATGAGGGTGTCTCTTCTCTTCGCTAGGAGAACTAGATCTGAATTAATTTATGAGTAATGAATCGGTACTCATATATCTTTGAAAATTTGTGTCCTTTGCTTTTGTTTATTTTCCTTAAATGCCCTTGTCAGATTGTAACGGTAGGAAGGTGCAAAGTAAATGTTTAATAAGACATTTAAAATTTTAAGGCAAAATGATTTTATTAAGAAAATATATGAAACTGAGATTTACAAGAAGTTTATCCCTAGGGCTTCACATTAATTTTGATTGGCCTCTAGTACTTCTTGTTGTCAGTTCTTCTTTTCATGCCTCTTCTGGAACTGTCTGGCATGTCCTCACTGCTGAAGGAATCTTCCTCAGAGTCTTCAGTTCCAGAGAATACTTCCAGTTGCAGAATTGACTCAGAGAGCAGTTTTACCTGATCTTTCAGGTTTTTGATTAGTTTTCTGTACAGCTTTGGCGCCTTTTCTGGTCGCTACTTTGTGCCTGTTGATCAGCTCATCGAGTCTTTATTGCAATCAGCGGATGCTCTCTAGTTGTTTGCCCCGCATCCAACTGATGCTCTGTAGTCTAGTACTTAGCACCTGGCTTCTCAACCATCTCAGAGTGAGTCGGTGATGCTGATCTCCGTCCAGTTGGACCCTTCCTGGAGTCCTTTATCTTATCATCCCCTTCTCCTGAGGATTTATATCTCTGAATGGCGCGAAAGACATCATCTGAGTCAGTGTTTGATTGAATTACTGACTTTACCATTTTGGTCTTCCATTTCCCCCTCGTTGCAGGAGTGGTTGGAATCAACTTTTGCCTCAGTCTTGGTGGTTGTTCTCTAATCATCACTGGAGGCAGTGCAGTTGTATCCACTCTGGGGATAAAGTCGTCTGGGTTGACTTGTTGAGGATGAGTTTCTTCAATCATCACATCAGGAATTAGGTACTCCAGTATAAAGCTCACTCTGTTGACAAAATTCATCTTTTGTGGAAAATGCCTGGAACTTCTGGTTTCAGTTTCCACAATATCTACGAGCTTCTTCAGTTGTCAAAAGAAGTACAGAGACCAGTTGTTCTCCTTTTCTTCCCATATTGCATTGCATATCCTATACTTTATTTTCGACATGCTTGAGTGATCTTCACATGATTCCATCATTATTCTTGTGGCAATTGATGGCAATACTTGGAATTCTTTTCCAAAGTTGAATATAGAATTATAGATGTGATAGCAACCATCAAAGCAGATTATCGCCCATCTATCATAGCAGTCTTTGATATCTATTTCTACTTCTTCAATATTCCGTCCCTCTTCTGGGAGATCAAATACCCCTTTCAAGACTGATGGGGTGATCACAATTTTCTTTCCATGAACCTCTGTCTTGAATTCCAGAGGATTTTCTGTGCTTGTTGAGTTGAGGAAGAACTCAGCAACTGCTTCTGGATACACCCGAGTGGGAGTACCCTCAGTAAACATCTCCAGCCTGGAATTTTCAAGTGATTGAATAATTCCTTCACATTAGCTGGAGATGTTGGAGAATTTTCTAAAGTTGTTTCTGCTAAGTATTTTGTCGTGATGCAAATCTTTGTAGAAAACTCTAAATTTAGGCTCTTTGAGAGGAATGCTTGAAAGCTTTGTTGGCTTTTGAGTGGGCTGAAAAAGAATTCGGCTAATCTATTTATAGCCTTCAATTCCACTGGTGAATCCAACGGTAACAAGAATTTGAAAGGAGCTTATCTTCAACGGCTCCGATTAATCCGTTGATTAACTCTCAAATTTATCTTTTGCGATTAATTGAGGAGAGAGATAGTGGGTCCAACAGTAATGATGGTATAACAAGTTATTTTACCTTTCCTCTGAGCAAAGTAAATTCAAACTTATCTAATTGAAACTCTCTCTCTAGTGCTTCCGCGTGGCTTTGAGCTGCTGATGTCATCAAATGATTTGGCTACATCTGGCAATCTCCAGTTGGCATGATCGACCTTAACTAAGATATTTTCAGTTTAGCTCTTCCTTTTGCTGAGATGGCTTCCAGCTCCACTTTCAGTTCAGCTGCTTGCTTCAGCTGACCACGAGCTGCTTTCTCTATTGCGAACTGATTGAGCATCTGATCAGTTCTGGCCTTGTTGATTTCTCAGCTTCAATGTCTCTCATCAGTTTGCAAACTTTTCAGCTTGTACTTTGTCTGAACTGATGGCTTGAGCAGTTCTGGCTCCTTTTGCTGACTGAACTGATGCATCTTTAAGTTCAGTTTCAACTTCTACTCTCTTTTTCTCATCGGCTGGGGTTGCTCTTTGCATTCTCCCATTTTGATCATCTTCATCTTCTAAAGCCAGTTCCAATAGCCCTAATTGGATACATGGCTCTACGAATCTTTCCTCTGGCAATGGCTTTGTGAAGATGTCAGCTATCTACTTCTCAGTATTGACATATTGGATGCATATGTCCATCTTTTTAATGTGATCTCTGATGAAGTGGTGCCTGATGTCGATATGCTTTGTTCTCGAAGGCAAGACTCGATTCTGAGAAATAGCAATGGCACTGTTATTATTGTAAAAGATAGGTACTTCGTCAGTTTCAAACTTGTAATCCTTCAACTGCTGCTTCATCCAGAGTATCTGTGCACAGCAGCTTCCGGCGGCTACGTACTCTACTTCAGTTATCGATGTTACAACTGAGTGCTGCTTCTTGCTGAACCAAGATATCAATTTGTGACCAACAAACTGATATGTTCCATTGGTACTCTTCCGATCAATCTTGCATCCACCGAAGTCTGAGTCTGAGTAGCCAGTTATACTCAAGCTGTCATCTCTGGAATACCATAATCCAAGATTTATGGTTCATCTGAGGTATTTGATGTTTCTCTTTACTGCTTTGAGCTGACTCTTCTTCAGGATGGCTTGGAAGCATACATATACGCCGACTGAATATGAAATATCTAGTTGACTAGCAGTTATGTAGAGAAGTGAACCGATGATTCCTCTATACTGAGTTTGGCTAACTGATTCTCCTTCTTCATCGAGAGTCAGTTGAACTGATGTATTTTTGGGGATCTTGATAGCTTTTCCCTTATCAGTTCCAAACTTCTTGACCAGTTCATTTGTATACTTCGCTTGACTGATGAATATCCCATCTTGGAGCTGCTTCACTTGGAATCTTAGGAAGAAGGTCATTTCTCCCCATGCTCATCTCGAATTTGCTCTACATCAGTTGTGCGAATCGAGTGCAGAGATCCTTACTCTTCGATCCAAATATTATATCATCCACATAAGTTTGAACCATTAACATCTCTGATGATCGCTCTATTCTGAATAGAGTGCAATCAATTACTCCTTTTTGAAACCCATTCTTGAGCAAGAATGTTGTGACGTGTTAGTGCCATCATCATGCACTAAGTATTTGTGTTGTTGTATTGGCGAGATATGTTCGACAATGTGTGCCTGCGTATGTCCCATGAAGATTTGTTTTCCGCTGTGGAAAAAAAGAAATAACAGTTGGTGAACTATTCCAGAGTATGTCCCAGACAGAACCAGGGACACTCTATTTATGGCAGTTTCCATGTTGGAAAGATCTTGCGCCGAACGAGTTTGGAAGGTCAAGATTAATTCATTTTACTGCCTTGTGGTGTAGATCCAGTGCTGAATTAACCCCACTACACTTGGAGAGTATCTACACACGTATGGAAGGCCACAAACCACAATCCACATACCATGTTGGCGGCGGATGGAGATCGACGCCTATATGAAGACCGAATTGAGGAGCAATCGGTACCACTAATATTTTGTTTAGATTCTAGTGTAAGAATCAATTTGTGGTCGTTTTTTTAACTAGTAGTTCTTCATTAAAACGTTCAACATGATAGACTAGTTTTGAGTGTTTACGAGTGAAACACGTGAGGTGATTTTTATTCCAGTTTTATATGCAATCTCGAGAGAGATTGTAAGTTGAAGTCGTGGGTAGCTAGAGGGAGTCTAGTGTCACGGTTGTGAATGGATCTTACAACTTTCGGCTAGCGAAAGAGTTCGAGGAGAAGAACGGGCGACATAAGGTAGGAGGCTTGTATGTGTAAGATCCTTAATACACTTTTCGAAGGAGTACCAGTCGAATCTTCAAGTTTAGGAGCAATCCCCCCAGAGTAGGTTGGTTGAACTGAACTAGGTTATCATCTCATTCATTTTTACTGCTTTATTCTTTTATGTTCTTGCATCAGTCCCACACATATCACAGAACAGTTTTTAAGCAGTTAACTAAAAACGTATAAGCACGGATTACTATTTTACAATTGGCACCAGAGCGGGTTGCCTGTTTTCAGGGTTGATCTTGGGGTATTAATCCATGTTATTGTGTTGTTTTTGTGGAGATGGACTCGATGAAAGAAAGAGCCTTGACGGTGCGACCTCCGCTCCTTGATGGCAATAACTATGTCTATTGAAAAGCTCGTATGACAGCTTTCATTCGCTCAATTGATGAGTGTGCCTGGAAGATGGTGACTAAAGGGTAGAAGCCTCCTCTCAAGAAGGATGAGAAAGGCAAAGTGGTGCTAAAGCCAGAAGAAGAGTTTGACGATACTGATTATCAGATCATGGGGCTGAATGCTAAAGCCATGAACGCCATTTTCTCTGCAGTGGACATGAACGTGTTCAAACTCATCTCCACGTGTGATAAGGCAAAGGATGCATGGGACATCCTTCAAACTACTTTCGAAGGAACGAGCAGTGTTCGTGCATCTCGTATGCAACTCCTCACTACCAGATTTGAAAACCTTCGAATGGATGAAGGTGAAAAACTTGCTGATTTCAACGCCAAGATTTGTGACATAGCTAATGAAAGCTTTGCACTTGGTGATGCCATCTCTGAGGAGAAACTTGTGAGGAAAGTTCTGCAATCTCTTCCCAAGAGATTCGCATATAAAGTGACGGTGATAGAAGAGGCCAAGGACGTGAGCAAGATGAACTTACAGGAGCTGATTGGGTCCCTGAGGACTTTTGAAATGGGTCTAACAGATGAAGAGACAGTTAAGAAAAAAAGCATAGCTTTTCAAGCCAGCTCCAGTTCTGATGTTCTAAGTAATGTCTCTGACAAAAATGATCTAGCTGAGTCAATTGCCTTTCTGACAAAGAATTTCTCAAAATTTGTCAAACGTTATGAGAAGCCTTCACAGAATAATTCTGTCAAGAACAGATTCTCCAAACCTCGGAAATCTAAAGATGAAGATTTCATTGAAGATAAACAGAAGGAGGTCAAGTATAGAGAATGTGGTGGTCTTGGGCACTATCAAGCTGAATGTGCTAACACCTTAAAGAAGAAGAATAAATCCTACAGTTCTACTCTTAGTGAAAGTGATGATCCAGATGATAGTGGGAGTGATGAAGAATGCGTGAACAACCATATTGCTTTCATGACACATTCTCACAAAGAACATGTGTCTAATTCTGTCTCTGACATACATAATGACAATGTTTCAGAGTGCAGTGATGATGAAGAATTCACTAAAGAGTCTGCTATAGAAGCTTACAAAAAGCTTCATGAGAGCTGGATCATGGTGGTTAAAGTTAATCAAGGGCTGATGAAAGAGAATGGTGATCTCATTAAAGATAGAGATTGTGTGTCCACGCGCCTCAGTAAATTGCAGAATTATCTTAAACTGTAATACCCCGAAATATTTTAGAAGGTTTTATTCAACTTATGTTACCCTCTGGTAAGTTAGAAAATAAGTTGGGTCCTTAAAGGACTCAAATAAAGGAAAATCGCAGCCAGAAAAATCTGTTAAAATTTAATTTGGTCAAAAATTGCTTTAAAAATATGTTATGATATTTTTCTCGGGTTGATAGAAAAATTTTCAAGCATCGTGCCAAACTTTGAATTTTCCAATTTCGAGTTCAAATGAACACTTGGCACAATTTTAGGGTGAAAGGTAATAGATTTGGATAACTAAGGCACATCCGTCATTATCCAATTTCTTTTTCGAAATATTATCCTATTCGTAATTATCCTATTCTTTTTCCATCATTATCCTATTCCATCATTATCCTCTTTCTTTTATTTGTTATTATCCTATTTATTTTTCTTCTATAAATAGGAGGTTAAGGTTTCATTTTTCATTCATTTTCAAAATCGAAACGCCGAGCAGCTTCTAGAGAAGGTACGACTCTAGTTTCCTATTTCATTTCTGAAATAGTCATTTTGAAGGTGTCAACGCGTAGATCACGAATACGTGATTGAAATGATGACACGACGGACGATCACGATGGAAAATCATCGTGACCGCCGCCAAAAGTCGCCACCACCTTTCAAATCGGTGACTCTTTCGGGTCATTGAATCAAAAAGTGTCTTTAGGGTTTTATGTTCTATGTATATTTATATACATTTTCCATGTTGTCACTTTTTAATTTCGGGTATATTTTGGGTATCCGATTATTAAATTGTAGTCTTTTTCAGATCTATCCTTCGTGGATAGCCCTAACGTATTTTTAAGCTCAAAAGTTGTTCCGTGTCAAAATATAGTATTTTTATTTAAAGTTTCATATTTTTCCAATGGGCAGATCTTGCGGTATGAATTTATTTGTACCGAGTTAATTTTAGGATACGTGTTTGACCACCCCGTATGCCAAAACTTCCAAAAGGGTTTTTCTTTATAAAAATGCCCTGAGTAAAGTTCCCTTAAGAGTCAAAATATTTTGATGATCCGGGTGATGTGTATTAAGATAGTAGATTTTATTATATTTACTTCATAGCTAAGAAAGGTTAGATTTTGACCTAATGGTAGTCTTTCATCGAAACTAAGTTGCCGGATAATCTTGTAGGCACAGAAGAAGGAGACTTCTAGTTGAGACCAGAATCAGAATCTAGATCTAGCTATTTCAGATCTGATTGCCAGGTGGGTTTTTATTATATAAAAATGTATTTTCGGGTTATTAAGCCCTGATATTTATAAAATGAATGTGATTGAATATCCAACTCATGACTGTATTTGATGTGCTCTCCTGACTCATGTAAGTCTTACTACTGTTTTTGGTGATGAAACTACAATGGTTCACGATATCGAGCCCCAAGCAAACAGGGCAGTGTCCAACCTTAAGCAGCCGGGTTGTGTACACGGACCGACTCACCGTAAGCGTTCTAGGGGAGAGTGGCGCGCAATGATGGAACTAAAATGATTTAGTATACATGGAAGCAGTCGGGTTGTGTACACAGACCGACTCACCGTAAGCGTTCTAGGGGAGAGTGGCGCGCAATGATGGAACTAAAATGATTTAGTATACATGGAATTCACAAATTTTCTGTTTTGAAAGCTTTCCATGATATGCTTAAAATATGATTGGATATTCTGTTTTATAAAATGATTGTGAAGGTTTTTCTCAAAAGTACCCACTGAGTGCATTAGTACTCACGCCCAAAAATCTTTTCAAATATTTTCAGGATGAGCTGCGGGATGGTGGACGGCTGTGCTAAGGCTGAAGGGCTATCATTTGATGTATATGTTTCCTTTTCCGCTATGGAGTCTAACTGAGAACATGCTTCCTTTTGAGTCTGAATAAATGCGCTACGTTCTTTCCGCTTACTCTGATTATTGCTACGGAGTGTTCGGTTCTCCGAATCCCGTTTTCTTTACTGTTATGGAGTGTTCGGTTCTCCGAATCCCATTTTCTTTATTGTTACGGAGTGTTCGGTTCTCCGAATCCCGTTTACTTTCTGTCCCTGACAGGCGAAAGCCTGGCATTTATTTACTTTCCTTATTCAGACAGGCGCAAGCCTGGCTTTACATTGTTTTCCATGTCAAGGCAAAAGCCTGGCTTTATATTACTTTCACGACGGGCGGGAGCCTGGCATCTCTTTACTTCAAGTATTTGGACAGACATTAGTCTGGCCTTTTTCATGCCTAACCTATTAACAGTTAACCTTTGAACTGTTATTATTTACATTGAAGTTTGCCTTTGTTATTCTTTCTTGGGTTCATCCTAAGAGTCATGGTATCTGGTTTGAGTCATTTCATACGCTTTAAAACCGTGGATTGATCTATTTATAGAGGTTATGCTGCCCAAATTTTTAGGGCACTAACCCTATTTCTTTAATTGCTTCTGTTCAACAACCCCTTCCCCCTTCCCCCAAGTAGCGCACCGGTCCCCTGCCCTTCTCCCGGGACCGGGGCGTTACAGAGTGGTATCAGAGCAGGCTGCAACTCTGCAGGCCTGTCATATTATTGATTGAGTCAAGTTCTCAATGTATTCTCTTAATTGATTATCTGATAGCCCTAGCACGTCGCCTGCACCGCACTCATCTGCTTCAAAAAGAAAGGTACATGAGTTAAAATATTTTTGAGATTCAATGATGTTTACTGATTTCAAAAAAGGAAATGTGGATAAGGACCATTCTCCACTTTGATGGTATTTATGAAAAGTCGCGCCAATGATGGTTTCAAAAGGATAATGGTATCATTTTGGGACTATGTGTCCATATGATGATGGTTATGAATGGATCAGACTCTTGTCCATGATGGTAAAATTGTGGGACTTTATGCCTAGATGGTATTGAATGATTATTTTGAATGTGACTATATATCCATTATGTTTGAAATGAAAAGTGATGTTTTGAACGGGATTATATGTCCATGATATGTTTTGAAAGAAAGTTTGATGATAGTAATCAATGCCCTATGATTAGAAATGTTACAATGTGTAAGTGATTGGAATGTGAGAATGTTAAAGTGTTAGGGAACCCAGAATGCTTATGCAGTTGGAATGTGAACATAGAATGATTTGATTGAGAATGTAGATGAACATAGCTAGTTGTGATTTATTCACATAGATTGGATTTTAAGTTGATGATTGTTAAGATTCTTGTGGAACATAGATTGATTAAGGTTTTTTTTTCCATGTTCAGGATTATGAGCCCACATGGATTGGTTCCACTGAAATGTGCCAATTTGTTATGATGTGAAATTTCAAAAGAATGTATTATGTCATGTTTGGATTTAATCCTACATGAAAGAGGGTTCACGGCAAGGCCGTGGTTCGCCTATGGTTTTAATGGGATGTCTGGGACATCTGGATTCCGGTTCAACCGAGAATCTAATGAATGATTATAAAGAACAAATTGACTAAAAAGGTGGGAACGATTATGTAGTGCCTTGTAGTCTTGAACGTAGAAAGAACTTAGAGTGGATAAGTATATTCTTTTAGATGGCTTGAGTTATATGGATTTCTAGGAAATGTCATTCGCGTGCATATGCGCATTTGAGGAACATGTTGGGAGAATTTCGAATGTAGATGAAGACTCGCGAATGATAGATCCGTTCTCGCTACACCTGCTTCTATACGTTTTTGATCGAGGAGCAAGGACAAGTGCAAGACTGGATGTCTCAAGTTCGAGGTGATGTATACGATGATCAAGATAATATGCTTTGATTCAGGTGGATCGATATATATTCTCTCTCTCTCTCTCTCTCTCTGTCTCTCTCTTTTCTCGACTCAAAGGATGATGCTAAAGGAAATTTGAAGAAAGATGCAGAGAAGAACGTATGAAGAGTTATGTGCATCAATTTAAACTGAACCAAGGCAGAGTATACGTCTCAGTAAGATTTACAACTCAAGATAAAAGAAGTTTTAGCTAGGAATGATGAGATAGCTTTTAAACAAGTTATATTGTTGGTTCTAGCTAAGGTTCATAATGTGATTGATGTCTCAATGTTGAGAAAGTATGTGTTTGATCCTAAACACGTTATAAAGAATGTCAAGATAGTCTTGAACCTGGATTTATCATACGAAGAAAGACCAGAGGCTATTCTTGACCAAAAGGTCCAAGAATTACGGAACAAACATATATTACTCGTGATAGTCCTATGGAATAACCATGGGAAAGAGAAAGGTACCTGGGAGCATGAAAGCAGAATCAATGAGTTGTATCCTAATTTACCCAATAGAGGTACGCAAATTTTGGGACGAAATTTTTATTAAGGAGGGTAGAATGTAATACCCCGAAATATTTTAGAAGGTTTTATTCAACTTATGTTACCCTCTGGTAAGTTAGAAAATAAGTTGGGTCCTTAAAGGACTCAAATAAAGGAAAATCGCAGCCAGAAAAATCTGTTAAAATTTAATTTGGTCAAAAATTGCTTTAAAAATATGTTATGATATTTTTCTCGGGTTGATAGAAAAATTTTCAAGCATCGTGCCAAACTTTGAATTTTCCAATTTCGAGTTCAAATGAACACTTGGCACAATTTTAGGGTGAAAGGTAATAGATTTGGATAACTAAGGCACATCCGTCATTATCCAATTTCTTTTTCGAAATATTATCCTATTCGTAATTATCCTATTCTTTTTCCATCATTATCCTATTCCATCATTATCCTCTTTCTTTTATTTGTTATTATCCTATTTATTTTTCTTCTATAAATAGGAGGTTAAGGTTTCATTTTTCATTCATTTTCAAAATCGAAACGCCGAGCAGCTTCTAGAGAAGGTACGACTCTAGTTTCCTATTTCATTTCCGAAATAGTCATTTTGAAGGTGTCAACGCGTAGATCACGAATACGTGATTGAAATGATGACACGACGGACGATCACGATGGAAAATCATCGTGACCGCCGCCAAAAGTCGCCACCACCTTTCAAATCGGTGACTCTTTCGGGTCATTGAATCAAAAAGTGTCTTTAGGGTTTTATGTTCTATGTATATTTATATACATTTTCCATGTTGTCACTTTTTAATTTCGGGTATATTTTGGGTATCCGATTATTAAATTGTAGTCTTTTTCAGATCTATCCTTCGTGGATAGCCCTAACGTATTTTTAAGCTCAAAAGTTGTTCCGTGTCAAAATATAGTATTTTTATTTAAAGTTTCATATTTTTCCAATGGGCAGATCTTGCGGTATGAATTTATTTGTACCGAGTTAATTTTAGGATACGTGTTTGACCACCCCGTATGCCAAAACTTCCAAAAGGGTTTTTCTTTATAAAAATGCCCTGAGTAAAGTTCCCTTAAGAGTCAAAATATTTTGATGATCCGGGTGATGTGTATTAAGATAGTAGATTTTATTATATTTACTTCATAGCTAAGAAAGGTTAGATTTTGACCTAATGGTAGTCTTTCATCGAAACTAAGTTGCCGGATAATCTTGTAGGCACAGAAGAAGGAGACTTCTAGTTGAGACCAGAATCAGAATCTAGATCTAGCTATTTCAGATCTGATTGCCAGGTGGGTTTTTATTATATAAAAATGTATTTTCGGGTTATTAAGCCCTGATATTTATAAAATGAATGTGATTGAATATCCAACTCATGACTGTATTTGATGTGCTCTCCTGACTCATGTAAGTCTTACTACTGTTTTTGGTGATGAAACTACAATGGTTCACGATATCGAGCCCCAAGCAAACAGGGCAGTGTCCAACCTTAAGCAGCCGGGTTGTGTACACGGACCGACTCACCGTAAGCGTTCTAGGGGAGAGTGGCGCGCAATGATGGAACTAAAATGATTTAGTATACATGGAAGCAGTCGGGTTGTGTACACAGACCGACTCACCGTAAGCGTTCTAGGGGAGAGTGGCGCGCAATGATGGAACTAAAATGATTTAGTATACATGGAATTCACAAATTTTCTGTTTTGAAAGCTTTCCATGATATGCTTAAAATATGATTGGATATTCTGTTTTATAAAATGATTGTGAAGGTTTTTCTCAAAAGTACCCACTGAGTGCATTAGTACTCACGCCCAAAAATCTTTTCAAATATTTTCAGGATGAGCTGCGGGATGGTGGACGGCTGTGCTAAGGCTGAAGGGCTATCATTTGATGTATATGTTTCCTTTTCCGCTATGGAGTCTAACTGAGAACATGCTTCCTTTTGAGTCTGAATAAATGCGCTACGTTCTTTCCGCTTACTCTGATTATTGCTACGGAGTGTTCGGTTCTCCGAATCCCGTTTTCTTTACTGTTATGGAGTGTTCGGTTCTCCGAATCCCATTTTCTTTATTGTTACGGAGTGTTCGGTTCTCCGAATCCCGTTTACTTTCTGTCCCTGACAGGCGAAAGCCTGGCATTTATTTACTTTCCTTATTCAGACAGGCGCAAGCCTGGCTTTACATTGTTTTCCATGTCAAGGCAAAAGCCTGGCTTTATATTGCTTTCACGACGGGCGGGAGCCTGGCATCTCTTTACTTCAAGTATTTGGACAGACATTAGTCTGGCCTTTTTCATGCCTAACCTATTAACAGTTAACCTTTGAACTGTTATTATTTACATTGAAGTTTGCCTTTGTTATTCTTTCTTGGGTTCATCCTAAGAGTCATGGTATCTGGTTTGAGTCATTTCATACGCTTTAAAACCGTGGATTGATCTATTTATAGAGGTTATGCTGCCCAAATTTTTAGGGCACTAACCCTATTTCTTTAATTGCTTCTGTTCAACAACCCCTTCCCCCTTCCCCCAAGTAGCGCACCGGTCCCCTACCCTTCTCCCGGGACCGGGGCGTTACATAAACAGTCCAGAAACAATTCTCACTCTCAGAATGGTGAACTGCTTCATCTAAAGAAGTTTGTCAAGATGATGAACTCTAGATCATCTCAGCTCGATGACATCATTTCTAAAGGAAAAACTCTGCAGGACCATATAGGTCTTGGATACACTGGTGGGAAGTTTTGCGATCGTTTCTGTCAAGGACAAACATTTGGAGAGCATGATGAATCTGTTCCAGAACCTAAATTTAAATCAGAGATCAAGCAGCCACAGCCTTCAAAGTCACAGCCTCGTAAGAATGGAGTTGTCTGCCACTATTGTGGAAAACTTGGTCACATTTGACCATACTGTAGGTACTACATCAATGATCTCAGAAGAATGAGAAGGAAAGGTCGATCTCAGAATGACCTGAATTTCAGAAGACAATCTGTGCGGAATAGATCCTGGAATAGTCATAGGAACTATGTTGTTCACACTGTCCTCAATATTCATGCAAAGAGTAGCTGGTACTTTGACAGCGGATGCTCGCGACACATGACTGGAGATGCCAGTATGTTGAAGAATATTCAAAAGGATTGTTCTTATCAATCCGTTACATTTGGAGATGGTGTTAAGGGAAGAGTTCTTGGTCGTGGTCATCTAAATGTTGAAGGGATGCCCAATTTGGAGGATGTTCTGCTTGTTGAAGGACTGAAAGCTAACTTAATTAGCATAAGTCAACTCTGCGATCAAGGTCTCTTGGTTCATTTTACTAGAGACAAATGTCTCGTGAAGAACAAAGAATGTGTGCTGCTGATGGATGGAGACAGATCAAGGGATGATTATTACCTTCTCAACATGAAAGCTAATTGCTTCAGAACTCAACTTGATGAAGCAAACATATGGCATGAAAAGCTTGGCCATGTGAGTTACAGAAACATGCAGCGTCTCTTGAAGACAGAAGCTATGAATGGAGTTCCGAAGTTTGATATTAATCGTAGCAAAATTTGTGGGCCATGTCAAGTGGGAAAACAGATTCATACATCACATAAATCTGTTAAGAAGATTACCACCACAAAATCTTTGGAGCTGTTGCATATGGATTTGATGGGTCCTGTTCAAACTGAAAGTATTGGATGGAAGAAGTTTATTTTTGTGTGTGTGGATGACTTTACACGATTCACTTGGGTGGAGTTCCTTAGAGATAAGGGAGAAACTTTTGAGACGTTCAAAAATATTTGTCTCAAGCTCGAAGTGGAGAAGGCAACAGCTGTGATGAGAATTCGAAGTGATCATGGTCGTGAATTTGAAAATGCTTACTTCAAATGTTTTTGTGAAGAAAAAGGTATTGCTCAGGAGTTTTCTGCACCAAAAATGCCTCAACAAAATGGTGTTGTTGAGAGGAAAAATCGGACTCTTCAAGAAATGAGCCGAGTCATGTTGAAGGCAAAATCTGTCCCTGACAATCTATGGGTTGAAGCTGTGAATACAGCATGTCATGTTATTAATCGGGTGTATTTCAGACCCAAGGCAAGAGTTACTCCATATGAGATGTGGAAAGGGAAGAAACCAAACTTAAAGTACTATCGCATCTTCGGAAGTACTTGTTATATGTTGAGAGACTTAGAGCAGCTTGACAAGTTTGATGCTGAAGGAGATGAATGCATTTTTCTCGGATATTCGAGAAATAGTCGGGCCTATCGAGTGTTCAACAAGAGGACCAAGACGGTGATGGAGTCCATCAATATTGTTGTGGATGACCTAGAAGAACCTATTGCCCAGATTGATGAGGAGATTGTTGATGTCACAACGCTTGTGCCAGCTTCTGTTCCAGTCAGTTTGGAACACAATGATCAAGCTGAGTTGAGAAATGAGAACCTGGATAGCCTCAAACCTTCAAAAGGTGTGCAGAAGCATCATTCTACAGCAGACATCATTCGTGATATGAGTGAAGGAGTTAGAACCATAGGAGTTCGAAAGAATTATCGTGAGACGATCGCAAATGTCTGCTATACTTCTACAACTGAGCCCAAGAACGTTAAAGAGGCCTTACAAGATGATCGATGGATTCATGCCATGCAAGAAGAGCTTTTGCAGTTTGAAAGAAATGAAGTATGGGATTTGGTTCCATGTCCAAACAGTGTTAATGTGATCGGCACGAAGTGGATCTTCAAAAATAAAATCGATGAAGAAGGGAACATAACCAGAAATAAGGTAAGACTTGTGGCTCAAGGCTATTCCAAAGTTGAAGGTGTGGATTTTGACGAGACGTTCGCTCCTGTTACTTGTCTTGAATCTATCAGGTTGCTCCTTGCCATGGCTGCATGGATGAAGTTTAAATTGTACCAAATGGATGTGAAGAGTGCCTTCTTAAATGGGTACTTGTCTGGAGATGTGTTTGTAAGCCAACCCAAGACCCATACCATCCCGAGTATGTGTACAAACTAAAGAAGGCCCTCTACAGTCTCAACAAGCTCCACGAGCTTGGTACGAATGACTTACCAAATACCTTCTGGAGAAAGGGTACGTTCGAGGTGGTGCTGATAGAACTCTCTTCATCAAGAGAGAAAAATCTGACGTGATCATCGTTCAGATTTATGTGGATGATATTATCTTCGGATCTGTCTCGGACAAAATGGTGAAAGACTTCGTGAAGGACATGACTTCAGAAATTTGAGATGAGTCTTGTAGGTGAACTAACCTACTTTCTGGGGCTTCCAGTGAAGCAAAAGGAAGATGGAATCTTTGTATCTCAAACGAAATATGCAAAGAACTTAATCAGCAAATTTGGATTGGAAAGTTGCAGTTCAAAAAGAACTCCGATGGGGACATCTTCAAAGATGTCAAAAGATGAAGCTGGTGTTGCCATTGAGCAAACCTTGTACTGAAGTATGATTAGGAGTCTGCTCTACCTTACAACAAGTAGGCCAGACATATGTTACAGCGTTGGAGTTTGTGCTGGCTACCAATCTGAACCCAAAGAAAGTCACCTGAAATCTGTCAAGCACATAATCAAGTACATAAAGGGTACTTCTGAGTTGGGACTCTGGTTTTCCTATGATACGAACCCTAGTTTGGTGGGGTTTTGCGATGCAGATTGGGCAGGATGTACTGAAGATAGGAAGAGTACCTCTGGAGGATGTTTCTTCCTTGGAAATAACATGGTCTCATGGTTCAGCAAGAAACAGAATTTTATCTCTCTTTCTACTGCCGAGGCAGAATACATTGCTGCTCGAAGTTGCTGTACTCAACTTTTGTGGATGAAACAAATGTTGCATGACTTTGGTGTCCCACAGTCTGTCCTTACCATATACTGTGACAATATGAGTGCGATAAATATTTCGAAAAATCCAGTTCAGCACTCACGTACAAAGCACATAGACATTCATCACCACTTCATCCGGGAGCTTGTTTAAGACAGATCCCTTGTGATCGAGTATGTTGGAACAGATGCCCAGCTTGCAGACATCTTTACAAAGCCACTTGATAGTAGAAGGTTTGAAACACTCAAATCCTCATTGGGTCTTTCTGTTCTCTAAACTTCTCCATTGTGAGAAGACTCTGTATACGGTCTTGGCTAGTGATGTATGTATAGAGAGTATAAAATGACCATGGTTAATATGGTCTGTAATTATTGTGCCAATATCCGTCTCAGACAGTTTCTGCTTTGGACGAACGGTTACTTTTTAACGGCTAGTAGTGCCTTGATTTTCAGACCACGATCGATTCCACTTCTCCACACCTAGCTGCGGGATGATGTGTGAGGAATAAGTGAGTTAAGGAAATTTCTTGTTTAGAGTTTCCTAATTAAAGTCTTAACCTTATTTTTCAAAAGAGACAGAATCGTTGCAAAATTTCCAAGCCGTTATCTCTCTGTGGCATGTGTTTGAATTTTTGTTGTTCGAACTCTAATGGGGGACAAAGATGTTTCTTCCGAGCCCGCTCAAGTGAAGAAACCCAGAATCTCTACTGAAGACTTGCGATGACAGCTTGCGGAGCATTCCCAACCAATTATGTTTTCGTCTTCAATTGCCTCTGTCTTTGTGAAGCCATCTGTTGCTTCCTCCGAAGTTCTTAATTCTGTGCCAACTTCTGTGGCACCTTCTGCCATTTCGCCACCTCGATCTATGTCTGAGACATATCTCATTGTTCAACTCTCTCCTAGGGTTTCTGAAGTGCCATCCTCTCTGCCCATGGTGTTTGCGGAAATTTTGGATACTTCAATTGCGGGTGCTATTGAGAATGTTGGAGGAAATGAAGTCTCCATGGCTTTTGTTAAAGATGATGTTGCCGCCGTTGCTGTTGGCGAAGAGCCTACCTCAATTGAGGAATTTGCTGCATCTCTTGATGCCCTAAAATTTGTTCAAGCTCCGTCTCTTTCTGCTGCTGTCCCGGTGTATAGTGACACGCCCGTTGTCACGGTTCAAGTTCCTTTTGGTGAAGTGATAAGACCCGAGCTGAGGAGATGTCCGATCCAATCAAAGTGCCAGAAGGACCGGTAATATGAGCAAGAGCTAAAAGGTTCAAGGAAAACCTCAATGGGTTCATGTGAGAGATCTGGAACCAAGAGTTGACTAAACGACCCGTAGAAGGAGAAGAACCCGAGCCCAAGTGGAAGATAGTGATCTTGAGCTGCGGGCACAGACTACAGCACGAGTCAGGACGCGAGCAACCGGTCGCGCCGCTTGGCGGGAGCTACAGCGCGGGTGAACACGCGAGTGGAACCGGCCGCGCCACCAACGCTTCGGGCAATAAGACTGGCGCGTTCTACAGCGCGACCTAAGGCGCGAGTGAAGCCGGTCGCACCATAGACGCTACACGGAATGAGACCGGCGCGACCTACAGCGCGACTGGCGGCGCAATTGACCCCGTGTCGCGCCCAGCTGGGCGTGTCCGGAATTGCGCGATTTTTATGTTTTATTTCCTAGTTCAAGTGGGATATTAAATTAGGTCATAGTTTATTTTGGACCAACTATATAAGGCTTGTATCTTTTATTTTTGAGAACAACTTTGATTTCATTAATTTTATATCGTGAGTTATTCACTTTTCTTTCTAAGAGAGTTATTCGAGTTTCACAACACAGCGTGAGATTCAATCGACTTATCAAACGGATTCGCATTCCCGTTTGTGGCGTCATCATCCAATCCAAGTTCGTGTTTCCAATTGATCGAGGGTCTCGACTACATCGTGTTCGAGGTTTGACATCTTTGAGAAGCTAGGGTTTGGATCCATCCATCCATTCCGTGGAATCTGCTACAATCCTGGATTAAAACATCTGCTGTCTTTGTCGTATGCCGGCGAGGATCGCATCAAGTGGTATCCAGAGACAGGTCGTATCAGGTTCCGTTTATCATTTAATTTCTGTAATTTCAATTCTCGCCTAATAAAAAAAAAGACGATATCAGCATAAAAAAAAGAGAAAAAGTCGCTGATTTATAAAAAAAAAAAAAGCGGGAAAATTTTTGGTGTTTTCGTTACATTTGATTTTGATAATTGGATTGTTGGAGACGCGTATATTACCTGGGGAGAAGTCGAAAATTTTTCGAAAATTTTTGAATTTTCGAAATTTTTCCGGCACATTTTTCGTGAATCTGTGATTGGTCTTTTGGGATTTCATTGTTGTGATTGTGTTTCTAGTTTAATTCTATTTGGAGAGAATACGAGTGGTAAAAGGCAAGAGTGTGTGAGATTATTAGAGTGAAAAGAGCCGATTGTGTGATACACGAGAGTATACACGTGAGGTTGAGAGCTAGATATTTGTTAGGTTTGATTCATTTCATTGTCACATTAGTAGTTCGTTTTCTTTATCTAGTTTAGTATTTGTTTGTTCTTTGTTAAAAAAAAAGGGACGAAAAAAAAAATCGTTCAAAAAAAAAAAGAGAGTCGATCAAAAAAAAAGAGAATCGACATGTATAACAAAAGTGCAGGTACCAAGGGAGCAGCAGCAGGATTGAGTGATGAGATGAACAATACTTTTGATCCTAAGAATACAGTGGAAGCCATTCAGCAACATTTCACGAAGTTGTTCAAAACTGAGATGGCGTCGTTGAATGAGAGGCTAAACCAAGTAGAAAGTTCAATACAGGAGCAATCTCAACAAGCTCTTCGAGAGAACCATGGCAGAAGAGGTGGAAGAGGCGGACGCGGAGTTCGGATAGAGGCTAGACGCTACGGGCATGTAGAGAGATAACGGAATGACTACTATGACACTGAGATGGGAGATTCAGAGGAGGAAGACCGAAATTCAACTGCTGGAGGTAGGAGACACGGGAGAGCAAGGAATCAAGAAGATGACGATCTCGGAAACATCAAAATGAATGTGCCGTCATTCGAAAGTAAAAATGATCCAGCTTTGTACCTTGAATGGGAGCGCAAGATTGAAATGATGTTCGATTGTCACAACTATTCTGAGCTGAAGAAAGTGAAGTTAGCAGCAGTGGAGTTTTCAGATTATGCCATAGTTTGGTGGGATCAGTTGACATCCAACAGGCGGCGTAATCAGGAACACCCAATAGAGACGTGGGGAGAGATGAAGGCGGTGATGAGGAAGAGGTTCGTACCAAGCTACTACTATCGAGAGCTATACAACAAGTTACAAAACTTGAGACAAGGTACGAATAGTGTGGATGACTACTTCAAGGAGATGGAGGTCACAATGATCCGAGCAAATGTGGAGGAAGATCGGGAGGCCACAATGGCTCGATTTCTAGCTGGATTGCATAGAGAGATCTGAGAAGTGGTAGAGTTGCAGCACTATGTCGAGATGGAGGACATGGTACAAATGGCTATCAAGGTAGAGAACCAACTCAAGAGGAGGGGGAACAACAACCGAGCGAGTTCTTCCACATGGAAGTCGAACTCAAATTCTAACACAGCTCCATGGAAAGCTTCAAATCAAGGGAAGAAAGACGAGAAGCAACCGTTCACTAAGCTGAAGGTTGAGACATCTACAATGACGGGATCAAGCAATCAAGATTCATCGGGCAACCGAAACCGAGACATTAAGTGTTTTAAATGTCAAGGTAGAGGACACATAGCAAATCAGTGCCCAAACCGACATGTGATGATCCTAAAGGACAATGGTGAGATTGTGACGGATGAAGAAGAAGTTGATCCGGAGATGCCGGGTTTATCCGAGTCGAGTGAGGAGGAGGAGTACGCAGCGCCCAACGCTCTCATTTTGGTTGCACGCAAATCTCTTAGTTTGCACACCAAGAGCGTCGACGAGGAGAAAAGAGAGAACATATTCCATACCCGATGCCACATCAAGGATAAGGTATGTAGTATGATTATTGATGGAGGTAGTTGTACTAATGTTGCAAGTGTTGTGATGGTGACAAAATTAGGATTACCGGTTCTCAAACATCCTAAGCCATACAAGCTGCAGTGGTTGAATGATAGTGGAGAAACCAAGGTGAACAAGCAAGTTAGAGTGCCATTTCGGATTGGCAAGTATGAAGACGAAGTGTTGTGCAATGTTGTGCCTATGCAAGCGGGATATATTTTGCTAGGGCGTCCATGGCAATTCGATAGGAGGGTGAAGCATGATGGCTTCACAAACAAGTACTCTTTTGTACTTAACAAGAAAACGGTGACACTAGCTCCTCTAACACCATCTCAAGTGTACGAGGACCAAGTGAAGCTACAAGAGGAGGCCGATACCATGAGAAAGAAAAGAAAAGAGGCCAACGTTGGAAAGGAGGTGGTCCAACATGCTTGTTTTGCAACAGCCAGTGATGTCAAATGGGCTGTGCAGCATGAGAAGCCAATGTACTTGATGATCCGCCGAGATGTGTTAATGAGTGCTAACCCATTTGATCCATCTTTGCCTAGTTCTATTGTGTCTCTTTTGCAGGAATTCAAGGATGTCTTTCCCGAAGAGATGCCACCGGGTTTGCCACCAATTAGGGAAATCGAGCACCAAATTGATTTTGTGCCCGGCGCCACATTGCCAAACCGGCCAGCATATCGAAGCAACCCTGAGGAGACAAAAGAGCTAGAATGTCAAATACATGAGCTACTGGAGAAAGGCCAAGTGAGGGAGAGTTTGAGCCCATGCGCGAGTCCAGTTCTACTCGTACCGAAGAAGGATTCATCACTACGGATGTGTGTCGATTGCAGAGCCGTCAACAATATTACGGTAAAGTATCGACATCCCATTCCCCGTTTAGATGATATGTTAGACGAATTACATGGTGCATGCATATTCTCTAAGATAGACTTAAGAAGTGGATATCACCAAATTCGCATTAAAGAAGGGGATGAGTGGAAAACGACATTCATTACAAAACTAGGATTGTATGAGTGGTTAGTTATGCCGTTTGGGTTAACAAATGCTCCTAGTACATTTATGCGTCTAATGAACCATGTCTTGCGTGCCTTTATAGGTAGATTTGTGGTGGTTTATTTTGATGACATATTAATCTATAGCAAGAATGAAGAGGACCATGTTGAGCATTTGAAATTTGTTTTGCTTGCTTTGAGAAAGGAACAACTATATGCTAACTTGAAGAAATGCACCTTTTGCATAGATAAGGTTGTGTTTCTTGGTTTTGTTGTTAGTGCAGAAGGAGTACAGGTGGACGAAGAGAAGGATCGAGCCATTCAAGAGTGGCCGACGCCAACAAATGCGAGTGAGGTTTGAAGTTTTCACGGACTTGCGAGCTTCTATCGGCGTTTTGTTCCACATTTCAGTAGTATCGCAGCACCCATGACTGAGGTGATCAAGAAGGCTGTGGAATTCCATTGGGGAGCAGCACAAGAGAAAGCGTTTCAAGTGCTCAAGGAGAAATTGACACATCCACCGTGTTGATGCAAGAGATACGGCCCATTGCCTACTTCAGTGAGAAGTTTGGCGGTGCCACTACAAAATACCCGACATATGACAAGGAGTTGTATGCACTAGTTCGGGCATTGCAGACATGGCAACACTATTTGTGGCCTAAGGAATTTGTAATCCACACCGATCATGAGTCGTTGAAGCATTTGAAGGGGCAACACAAGTTGAACAAAAGACATGCCCGCTGGATGGAGTTTGTAGAGACGTTTCCATACGTCATCAAGTATAAGCAAGGGAAGGAGAATGTAGTGGCTGACGCACTATCGAGGAGGTACACTTTACTTTCTACCTTAGATGCTAAGTTACTTGGTTTTGAGCACATTAAGAGTATGTATAGTGAGGATGGTGATTTTAAGGATATATATGTTGCATGTGAAGAATCTGGAGATGGGAAATTTTATAGGCATGATGGATACTTGTTTAGAGAAAATAGGTTGTGTGTGCCTAATTGTTCCATGCGTGAACTTTTATTATTGGAGTCACATGGTGGTGGATTGATGGGGCATTTTGGGGTAGCAAAGACTCTAGCTGCATTGCGGGAGCATTTCTTTTGGCCTCATATGTAACGTGATGTGGAACGTGTGTGTGCTAAGTGTGTTACATGTAGACAAGCAAAATCTCGAGTCCAACCACATGGTTTATACATGCCTTTGCCTATTCCTACATCACCTTGGATAGATATATCTATGGATTTTGTGTTAGGATTGCCTAGGAGTAAACGTGGTCATGATTCTATTTTTGTGGTTGTGGATAGATTTTCCAAGATGGCACATTTCATAGCATGCTCTAAAACAAATGATGCATCTTACATTGCTGATTTGTTCTTTAAGGAAGTTATGCGTTTGCATGGCATGCCCAAGACCATTATTTCTGATAGAGATGTTAAGTTCTTAAGTTATTTCTGGAAGACTTTGTGGTGTAAGTTAGGTACGAAGCTTTTGTTTTCTACTACTTGTCACCCACAGACTGATGGTCAGACGGAAGTAGTAAATAGGATTTTATCTACATTGTTAAGGGCAATTATTAGAAAGAACATCAAAACTTGGGAGGAATGTTTGCCACATGTTGAATTTGCATATAATAGGTCTGTGCATTCTGCATCTCAGTTCTCTCCATTTGAAGTTGCATATGGATTTAATCCTTTAACTCCGTTGGATTTGATTCCTTTACCTGTTCATGAACATACTAACCTTGAAGGGGAAAAGAGAGCTGATTTTGTTAAACAGATACATGAGAAGGCTAGAGCAAACATAGAGAGGCGAACCGAGCAGTATGCCAATAAGGCCAACAAGGGGCGACGGAAGGTTGTGTTTGAGCCTGGTGAATGGGTTTGGTTACATATGCGTAAGGAGCAGTTTCCAGTTCAGCGGCGTTCTAAATTGCTTCCTAGAGGCGATGGACCATTCCAAGTTATGGAGCGCATCAGTGACAATGCATACAAGTTGGACTTGCCAAGTGAGTACAAAGTGAGTTCTTCATTTAATGTTGCTGACTTAAGTCCTTTTGATGTAGGTGATGAGCTGGATTTGAGGACAAATCCTTTTCAAGAGGAGGGGGATGATAAGACCCAAGCTGAGGAGATGTCCGATCCAATCAAAGTGCCAAAAGGATCGGTAACACGAGCAAGAGCTAAAAGGTTCAAGGAAAACCTCAATGGGTTCATGCGAGAGATCTGGAACCAAGAGTTGACTAAACGACCCGTAGAAGGAGAAGAACTCGAGCCCAAGTGGAAGATAGTGATCTCGAGCTGCGGGCACGGACTACAGCACGAGTCAGGATGCGAGCAACCGGTTGCGCCGCTTGGCGCGAGCTACAGCGCGGGTAAACACGCGAGTGGAACTGGCCGCGCCACCAACGCTTCGGGCAATGAGACTGGCGCGTTCTACAGTGCGACCTAAGGCGCGAGTGAAGCCGTTCGCGCCACAGACGCTATACGGAATGAGACCGGCGCGACCTACAGCGCGACTGGAGGCGCGATTGACCCCGTGTCGCGCCCAGCTGGGCATGTCCGGAATTGCGCGATTTTTATGTTTTATTTCCTAGTTCAAGTGGGATATTAAATTAGGTCATATTTTATTTTGGACCAACTATATAAGGCTTGTATCTTTTATTTTTGAGAACAACTTTGATTTCATTAATTTTATATCGTGAGTTATTCACTTTTCTCTCTAAGAGAGTTATTCGAGTTTCACAACCCAGCGTGAGATTCAATCGACTTATCAAACGGATTCGCATTCCCGTTTGTGGCGTCATCATCCAATCCAAGTTCGTGTTTCAAATTGATCGAGGGTCTCGACTACATCGTGTTCGAGGTTTGACATCTTTGAGAAGCTAGGGTTTGGATCCATCCATCCATTCCGTGGAATCTGCTACAATCCTGGATTGAAACATCTGCTGTCTTTGTCGTATGCCGGCGAGGATCGCATCATGAAGTATCACCTATTGTTGCTGCTGAAAACCTTGTTCATGATCAAGGTGAATATGACATTGATATCTCCTTCCTCGATAAGGAGTCTCCTGCTCGTGAGGATGTTTCTGTCCCTCCTCCAAAGACTACCTCCTTCAAAACTCGCAGGTCCAAACGCAAGTTGGAGTTGTGCGATGATCTAGTCACTCCTCCGGTGTTTGATGATGAGGATGACATGCCCATTGCAAAGCTGAAATCCAAAGTGTTGGCTAAGGTTGCTGCGAAGAAGGGTTCTTCTTCACAAACCCCCAAGAAAGTTGCTGCAAATAAGGGGTCTTCATCAAAACCCCCCAAATCAGTGAAGCCTGCTGGGAAAAAGGCTGTGCCCAAGAAGTCTGATGTTGTTCCTGCTCGTCGTGTTACACGGAGTGTGTCTGAGCAGAGGATGGGGTTATTATCGGGACGTCATCACCCGCTGATGAAACAAGCCAGAGCACATTCCCCCTCTGATGAAAAAGCAGAGGATGTCTCTGAGTCTGTTCCAGACATATCAAATTCTGATTCTGAGGTCTTTAATTCAAGTTTATCTTTGCCCTCCATCAAAATCAATTCAAGATTGTTGCTGGTCACTCGTTGATTACCGAGCGTTGTTTGGTTAAGACCGATATAGAGGGAACTGGTGTTGATTATGATTTTTTAGGTCGTGAGAATCTTGTTGCTCCAGCACCTGTGTTTGATTTGAATGAGGTAGTGTCGGAATTGACTGGAGGAAGTCGAGTTGTTTGTCCCTCGGGGCGTGCATTGTTGGCGTCTGATCTGAGTCTGAAGTACTCAATACTTCACAAGGTTGTTGTTCGGAATTGGCTGCCCAGTACTCATGAATCTACTGTTGGCAAGTTCATGGCTTTGTTGCTGTTCAAAGTAGGCACTCGTAGTGAGTTTAATCCTGGCCTGCTGATCTTTGAGAACGTCTTTGCTCATGCCGAATCGACTCGTACCCAGCAACCTGTTGGATATCCTAGCTTAATCTTCAGCATCATAATGGCCCAGCATGATGTTGTTTCTGCAAATGATGTGTGCGCCTGTTGCGCAATCTTTGTCAATAAGCCACAAGCTATTTTCATCCCAGCATGCTCCGGATGTTCCTTCCTGCAATGCTGATGAAAGCTCGAGACCTGTGCCACCATCTGTCCCAGACAGATCTGCTGCCTCTTTTGCTGTCACTTCTATTTTCTTTGACAAGCATATCAAGTCTCTGGAGCGTGAAGTTGTGTTTCTGAGCAAGTCCATTCGGACTTTCAAGACTAGGAAACAGAAGTTGGAGGCCTTGCTGATTGATCTCTGGGCCCGAGGCCTTGGCCTTGCCTCGCCACTTGACGTGTCAAATGCTTCCTCTGTTCCTGTTGCTGATGAGCCGACTGCTGCTGATGCTGATGATGATGATGATACTGCTGCCTCCCCGGCCTGAAGTTTGGTGTTTGCCATTTCTGGCAACAATTAAGGGGGAGAAGAATGTTAGTAAACAAAGGCCACAGTTGGATGAAGGATGGTCTATTGCTGATGTTGCTATGAGCGTGTGCTCATTTTTTTTTAATGTTTGATGATGTCCGAACAAACAATTTTATTGGGGATGCTGTTTACCACACTTAATTTTTGTTGGTCTGTACTAAATTTTTTATCAACTGACAATGCAGTTCTACACTGCGAAACAGTGCTCTGATCATGATGAAGGCACTCCTAATTCAGATTCAAGGGGAGTGTGCTTGTAACTGTCTCTAACAGTTTTTAAATATATCACTCTTTTTGATATATTCTTGATCTGCGAAGGTTATTCAAGTGTTGTGCAGATCGTGATGATAATTGCCGACTATAAACGCCAAAGGGGGAGATTGTTAGTGTCATCGTCATGCACTAAGTATTTGTGTTGTTGTATTGGCGAGATATGTTCGACAATGTGTGCCTGATTATGTCCCATGAAGATTTGTTTTCCGCTGTGCAAGAAAACAAAGAACAGTTGGTGAACTGTTCCAGAGTATGTCCCA
Organism: Perilla frutescens; assembly: GCA_026008535.1. Taxonomy (NCBI): domain Eukaryota; kingdom Viridiplantae; phylum Streptophyta; class Magnoliopsida; order Lamiales; family Lamiaceae; genus Perilla; species Perilla frutescens. The sequence continues at coordinate 41,278,853 of BRKX01000019.1, forward strand.
GACAGAACCAGGGACACTCTATTTATGGCAGTTTCCATGTTGGAAAGATCTTGCGCCGAACGAGTTTGGAAGGTTAAGATTAATTCATTTTACTGCCTTGTGGTATAGATCCAGTGCTGAATTAACCTCACTACACTTGGAGAGTATCTACACACGTATGGAAGGCCACAAACCACAATCCACTTACCATGTTGGCGGTGGATGGAGATCGACGCCTATATGAAGACAGAATTGAGTGGCTGATGATCATTGTGTGATCATTGTGTGATCATAAATGATAAAGCCGTTGAGAGGCTTTCATTTAAAGAGAGCTATTGAGTTACCTTTACTCTTCTAACGAGCTTTTGTTCCAAGATCTCAGTTGCATTAACTTCAAGATCTTCTTTGGCTTTTCTGAAATTTGAATTTTCAGTTACAGCTTCTATCTTGATCTTCAGTTATGAGCTTTGTCTGGCAGTTGGAATCTTCAGTTCCTCATCTGTCAGTTCTGCGCATCTCTTGGCAGTTTGGAAAGCTTCAGTTGAGATCATCTTTAGCTGGCAGTTCTGGGCTTGGGGTTGATGCTTTCTAAGCTCCAGTTTAATTTGCTTCAGCTGGCAGTTTGAACCAGTGTTCTTTAGCTGGCATTCTGGACTTGTGTCCCTTCAGCTTGAACTCCTTTTAACTGGTCTTCAGTTCGGTTGCTGGCGCTTTATCAGTTGGACTTTAGAACTGATGCGTCTTCAGCTGGTATCCTTTGAACTGGTACTTCTTCAGTTGGAGCTTCATTCTTCAGCTTGTATCTTTTTAGCTGGTATTTACTTTAGCTTGTACCTTGGTCTTTTCTTCAGCTGGTATGCTCCTTCAGCTGGAACTTCCTGAGCTGGTATTTCCTTCAGCTCAGACATTGGACTGGTACACTTCTTCAGCTGGTATTTCTTGAACTGGTATTGTTGTCAGTTCAAACCGATGTGGTCTTCAGCTGGTATTTCCTTCAGCTGGAATCGTCCTCTCTTTGGCTGGCAGTCTTCTTCAGTTGGTATCATCTTGAAGTGGTATATTCATCAGTTCAAACTGATGTGTTCTTCAACTGGTATTTCTTCAGCCGAGATTGGTCTTGAACTAGCATGTCCTTCAATTTTTCTCTTCAGCTGGTATTTTCCTTCAGCTGGAATGGTCTTGAACTGGCATGTTCTTCAGTTCTTCTCTTCAGCTAGTATTTTCCTTCAGCTGGAATGGTCTTGAACTGGCATGTCCTTCAGTTCTTCTCTTCAGCTGGTATTTTCCTTCAGCTGGAACACTCTTCAGCTGGGATTCTTCTTCAGCTGGTACTGGGCACTTCTGAGCTGGTACCTTGAACTGGTATTTTGCTTCAGTTCATCACTGTAGACTGGTGGTTTTTGGCACTCCTCTTGATGGTACATGCAACTTCCATTTTATCTTCTAACTGATCTAGCAAGCTACAGTTTCTTTTTCATGGCCCTTTGTGGCTGGATATTTTCGTTTTCTCTCTGTTCTTTTCTCTCTTTTATCTTTACTCAACTCGTGGTTGGTTTCTTTCTTTTCTCTCTTCTTTTATCTCCTTTTCTTTTCTCTCTTTTCTTTCTATTTTTCTCACATGGATTGATCATTTCTTTTGGCTTTGATAGCTCGATTTTTTATATGATCATCCTTAGTTTTCTGCTTGATTTCTTTTCAGTTCTTCAAAGCTCTTTGCGTATTTTGACATATTTTGATATCTCATCAAAACCCATTGTCAGAAAAATCTTGAAAGTTTTTCCTAACAACCTTGGGTTAAACGAACTTAGTTTTTCTATAGAACTGGTAAAAAGGATCAGATTAAATCTTCCTCAGCATATGTGTTTAAATTGGGAAGATGAGTCATGGCATGGAGGAGTGAGGTAGAAATGCATGCTCACTCTACCATGAAAGTCAAGTATGTGGCTGGCTTTGAGACTACGAAAGACTGTGCGCCTCCATAGCTTTTTATTGGACTCAAGCATGGTTCTTAATTTGCCTTAGGAGTATCACGACACACTGTGATAACTCTAGTGCAGTAGCAATTTGAAAGGAATCCAGAGTCCATAGGGTAATTAAACACATAGGTTTATAGTACCACTTTATACAAGATATAAGAGAGGAAGATGTCGCAATGGTCTAGATTGCATTGGAGGAAAAAAATGGTTGTCCCATTCACGAGCCTTCCAAGCTTAAACCTTCAATGGTCAAGTGGAGATAATGGGAATTGATGTAGATTCGGGGCCGTTTTGAGTTTAAATGATGTTGGAGAGTTAGTTTGTGTGTTGTTTATACTTGAAAGACATGCTTTGAGTATAAATGGGAGATTGTTGGTTTTGTGTACTGAAAAGCTTATCTTTGTATACATTAAACAACAATATTAAGATAATATAGATTGAATAATAATTACAGTCACTGTTCGGTATTTTATTTTCACCTAAACTGTAAGTGTACAGCGAGGCTAATAGCAAAGCAGTGAACAAGGTCGAATCCACAGAAACTCAATATCTAATCACAAGTTATTCTATTTATTCTAGGGCTATTATCTAGACTAACAAAATTATGAGATTTTCAAACTATCAAAGCAAAATAAATAAATACTACGCAAAACCAAGCTTACAGCAGACAAAGATGCAAAGAAGAATTATCAATGAAGAAACACGCGTATTCTAGGATTGATTCTTCATAAAATATTTCATCTCATTACTAGTCCAATAACTATGCCTATGTTTAGATTTTGATCACACTAGAGCAACCACTTAGCTATTCAGAATCTCTTCTCAGATAATTAAGAACGTTAATTACATTATATATAACAATGTCTCAATTTATTAGCTATAATGTAACTCCTAAATGATCCACAAGTTAAAGCTCTCATCAGTAATCTCAACCCTCTCGAGTAGTATTAATCACCACGTTAATTATTATATTCTCGTATTGAAACTCCTCTCTCGATTTATGAATCAACACAACACAGATATATCAATTAATGACCAATCAATTGACATCAGTAAAAATAATCCAAGAATAACTAAAGTGTAAAAAAAATCATAGACACATAATTGGACTTAATAAAAAGATTTCATAAATGAATCTGAAATCAACCCTAGAATACTAGGGCTTAATTGTTCATAATAAAATAAACAAAATAAATCAAATTCACGATGTTCATAGCTAGACAAGAATTAAACTGAATAAAACCCGGAAGAATAAATCTGTCTCTAATCTTGAATTGCTTGATATCCTCTGGCATGTTCCTTGTTATGCTTCTTCTCCATAGCAAACCTCTGTTCGAAACTTGGGGGCTGATAATTCGTATCTAATTTTCACCCAAAAGAACCCTATTTATACCATGTTTAAGGAATTGCCTAAAAATACAACAGAAATCGAAAAAAGCCCGCTTCATTCACGACCAGAGTCGCGACCATGCAGCCCGCGAACCAACCCGTGAATCTACGTGGCATGACGTGGCGCCACCTGGCAGAAAATTCGTGGTCCCTCTCTTTATTCGCGACCGTGGTCACGAATATCCTTCTTCTTCATCCTGCCTCTATCGCGACTCCGCAGTGAACAGCTCATAGGGACTCGCGACCATGCAGTCGTGAGTAGGTCGCGGGTCCAAGCTCGCGACTTTCTATTCAGCTTATTTCGTCCCGTTTTCTTGATCAATCCCTTCATATACTCTTCTGGGACTCCACATTCATTTCAATATTCTAAAACATCCAAAACTCACGTACAAACCTGCAAAATATGTCAAGAACGCCCAACTCCCAAAAACTCGGAAAACTTGACTAAATTGAGATAAAACACACTCAAATCATACGAAACATGATACAACAGTGTACCAAAATCAGTGTAAAATCTCAGTTTATCAACTCCCCCAAACTTAGAAATTTGTTTGTCCTCAAATAAAGAACAAGACTTAACTCAAGGATCAATACAGATTATGCATACAACTCACAATCTAGCAATCACGAAAATAAGAAGCAAGAAACATGCAAGGTCAAAATCCGTAAGCCCTTCAAATCACCCATACGCACATTTGAAACTCAACAAACATACATCAAACCAATGTTCTCCTCAGGTGTGTGTGTATCACTAAAACTCTCACAAAATATATATCAAGGTAACCACTCATCAGACATCAAACATATGGAAACATCAACCATAAGCTTGCACTTCTTCCCCAACACTCCAATTGAAACCATGCCAGAATTAAAGATCAAATAGGTCTTTTACTGGGTTGTAATGTAGGCGCTGGGTTAGGGTTGGAATCATATGGCTAAAGTAACTCGAAAACCCTGCAAAAATCACCGAAGTTCACAGCTTCATCAACTCAACTCTACCAATCAATCTAAGCACCCTTTTTCTTTTTTCCAACAAAGACACAGGTTAGACTTTGTCTAACAAACCTCTCCTACACAACCATGTTTCTTGGACTCTTTGAGTCCGTTATTTTTTCTTTCATCTATGTTGTTGGCATCCTTTTTATTCACTTTTTTTCTTTTTTTTACTGGGGAATGCCAACAACACTCATCACCTCACAACCATCAACACCAACAGTGTTCTATCATTCCCAATCACAATCATTCATCTTCCCTCCAATCCTATTGTCCACACGTTTTATCATTCATAACACAACGGGATTCTAAGAAAAATGGTGATTAAGCTCACTGGGGTTCACAAAGGAATCATGTGTAACCAGGGACTGTGTTTGGGCAAATAGCTATAGAAAAGACGACCTAAAATCATTTCTTCAATTCCAAGCATAGTCAAAATCACGAGTGAGGAATCATGCAAGTTCTAGTGACATCAACACATGATGACCAATACACATCAAGAAAAATATGGGTTTATCACATTTAGGCATGAAAGCTCACGGTTAAACATTGGTCTTAATCATGCTTATCAAGCTCAAATGTACACATGTGATTAAATCAGAGCTCAAAGACTTCAAGACATACATATCCCCACTTCCATCAATCATCATTACCAAAGCATGAATTTAATACATAAATCGATCAAGTTTCTCAAAACCACAAGATTAAAGGAGACAAACTTCAAAATTTTCCAGGTTTTTTTGAATCTAAAGTAAAAACAAACTACCTGACAAAACTAACTAAGAAAGAAAGTAAATAGAAAGAACGGTCTAGACACCTCCGGCGCACATCCCCCCAAACTTATTCAACACTCAGAGGAAGAATAAGTTTAAAATGAAGACGGAGAGGCAGCTAGACCACTTACAGCATATTCAGGAGGACGGGGGAGGTCGGTACGGTGGGTACCTAAATGGCATGTACGGGTACAAGTGGGGAGGCATCTGATGCTGCTGAGATGGGCCACGCTGAGAGTGGCTAGAAGATGCAGGCTCATGAGGGCGGCCGGAGGAAGACAGGATACTAGGACCAACACCATAGGGAGGGTAAGAAAAATACGCACTCGGGTATGGTTGGAGTCCCCGAACCATATCTCGAATATCGTGGATCTCCCCACGCATATCATGCACATCTGTCTGCAAGGTCTGGAACGCAGCATTCATAGAGCCATAATTGGTATTTAAAGTACCAACAACAGTGTGCATCACACTGATAGCCGTGTTCATGTTGGCCATCATGTCAGTGAGGGAATCCCACTAGTTATCAGTGCGCTCCTCCCTTGTCCGAGTGTTTGCTCTCCATTCAGTTCGAGCAGAAGACTCAGTCTCCGCTCTTTGCACACCCTCAGGTATCTGAAAGCGGTCCTCGTCCGCAGCAGCATCAATAACAGCTCGGTGAGCTGGAGTATCTAACAGCCAATTTTCAGTGCGAGTTAGATCTGACATTGTGGTAAGTGGCCGGTTAGGCAGAGAAAAACACGATTGTCCCTTAAGGTCAAGAGGTGCGCATCCGTGCGGTTGGTCAGCATCCGGGATTGACGTAAGTTTGGCAAGTCGATGGCTCGAGGACCCGGAATACTGCTGTACCGATGTAGAGGGATACCCCAATGAGCGACAATTGGTGTGAGCATGCCTCCGATTTCAATGGCATCGGTGGCCTGTGAACTTTGCCTCTTGAATTGCTGCATCAAGAAGGCAGCAAAGTTAAGATTTGTACCACTCAACATAGCCTACAAGAAAAGAATCTCGGGTGTCCGAATCCCCAATGTCTTGTGTCGTGCCAATATGGTGGAAGCAATAATTTTCTACACATAGCATGTGGCACTCTCATATAGATATAGAAGAATAGACTAACAATATGAGCGTGCCTTGTTTTTTTTTTAAATAGAAAGAAAAGTATTGGAAGACTCGAGAAAGGATAAGATTTACTTCATACATAATTTACATAAATATATTAAGGGAAGAAAGAGTACTTTGACGTCAAAAGAGTACAACAGGGAAGAAAAAAGTTTATATACAATCAAAACAGTGAACTATGAAGGAGTTTCACGCTTGAACAAAAACAGAGTCAAAAGGTGGTGCGAAAAGCTTATAAACAAAAGCCCATCAGGTCGTCATCCATATACATAGACCCACATGAACTTGTAGGAACTCAACGTCCCGCACCATGCATTCTCATACTTCATCTCAGTCACCTACAATGCAGGAACTACATGAGCTAAATCTCAATAAACAGAAATCATGCATGCGACCTCATACACGATGCATAAAGAAGACACCACACCATGGCTAATTCTCGTGATATAAAATATTTTCATCTCAAAAGCATTTTCATTATTTAGTAACTTGGCTCCCTTCACCAGACACCAACATGAGTCATGAGCTCATAATATATTCAATATCAAATGGCCAGTATATGATTAGTGCACTCATGTGGCTCATCCTTCCTGGACCCCAAGGGACACGCCTCCTGCCTGTTCCCTTTGATCCCACATGAAAGTCATCTCACATCAGCCACTCATCACCTCAAAGGTGCAGTCGAAGTTGACCATCCTCCCTGGACCCCAAGGGACACGCCCCCTGCCTGTTCCCTTTGATCCCGCATGGAAGTCATCCCACTCGAGGCACAAATATTAACACAGCACAACACGGGCTGGTGGTGACCAATCCCAAACAAAACATTTTCTCTCGCTCAAAACCATTTCATGCATGCAACCTCGATCATGTGTGTATGACGTGCATGCATATGCTCGTGCTCATGTACAAAATATTCAATGCAAATAGATAGAATGCCACAAGCATATTCCACTACATATTTATGAGGTGATAAATTATAACAACACAATAGCAAATAATAATCACATACAATCAAATAATAATATATATTCATGCATTATAGTTGCAAATGGATTTCTACTTACCTCGATTCCAAAGCTTATAATATTTGAGATCCTAGACCCCGCACTTTTCAATAAAATCTATCCAAAATATATTATAATATTAATATACATATTTTTTTTAATAAATCAGATAGAACTAACTACTATTATACAATTATTTCTTTCTAAATAAATGCCTCTATTTTAGTTTCTCACTCAATTTACCATTTTGGAAGTTCAATTATGCCAAATCTCCTTTTCTCAGTTTGTTTTAATAACCAATAATCACACTTTCCTTAAATAAGAATAAATTATAAATTATTTATTCCAATAAAAACCGATTAATTAATCTTGAATACAATACTAAAATTCTTTCATTTAGTTGAAACATGTTTCGATTATGCATATAGGATAAATTTAGTAATGATTTTATTTCAAGCTTATGCAATATCTTGCATATTGACTCCACATTATAGAATTTGTATTTACTAATTTTAAATTTCTATTCTTACTAATGGTGTATAAAAAAATATAATTATTCCAAGCTAGTACATGGTGCTCAAGAGGTCAAAAACTAGAAGATTACAAATATTAATCCCAACTTTCCCCAACTTCCATTATCTTAGAAATAATTAAGCTTTACACAATAAAAGATTAATTATACTTCAACCCATTTATAAAAAAAAAACTCAATTACTGTAATTGAATATTAAAATTAATTTTCACTAAATATTGAAGTCTATTTTTTTTAAATATATACACCAATATTAAAGTAACTATAACATTTATTTATTTAATTTTTATTACTACATAACTACACAATTAAAATAATTAACTACCGACAACTACACCTTGATTAACCCATGAATCATTATTAATCACAACTTAGTTAAAATAAATCATGTAGAGACCATTTATCCAAATAAATACACACACACGCATATATACATATTTGTACTTTCACATCTTCAATAACCATTTATAGGAATTAATTAAATCTTCTTAATAGTAAAAATAAAAATACCAACCTTTATTAGTCACAATATCCCCTTTCTTTTATGCACGAAATTTACTCATCTAAATTGATTAACAATAGATGGCTAAAATTCTTACTAAAGGAACATTTTTATAATATAAAATCCACTAATCTATCTCATATTAAGTACAAATGTATACATTAGTTACATTCCACCTCAAAACATATAAATAGGACACGTGTATATACATCAATCCTTATCACTATTTTATTATTATTATTATTATTATTATTATTATTATTATTATTATATTTCTAAAACTATAATATGTATATATATATATACCCTCTTTTTTTCAAATAAACCTTAAATATCTAGAAATAACTTAGATGTCAAATAATTATCCAAACACCATAATCACCTTGACACACTTATATATATATAAATTCAATTGGCACGCAAATAAGCACATCATACTTATATAAAATATATCAAAATAACCACTGGGTAGTGAGAGGCTCGGTTACTACATAGCGAAACACCGGATTGGGCATGGCAGAGGCCTTGGCTCGTTTATGATCATACTGCGCCATTTCAGACTGAAGGCGCGGCCAAAAATGTCCAGCGTCGACTCCAAATCGGTTGAAGATACCACCAGGAGGGACATGAAAGATGGCATTAACTTGCTCAGAGGTAAGAACATGAGCCACATTGCCCAATTGGAACGTCATGACGTAGGGGCCCCGAATTTATGTTGATTGCACTTCAAGAATGCTGAGGAATTCATAAACTAAAACCGGGTATGTAGGCCATCCCCCGGCTACCGCATGGTTCCATCTAATGCGGTTGATAAGGCCCCACACGTCCTCGTGGGTACCGAGAGTTGTGGTAGTGGCAGAGCATGGATAACGAGTGGGGAAGATCTTCATGACTGCCAAGCGTCCCCAATCATCTCGTTGTGCTTGTGTTTGCAGCTCAATACCATATCTCTGAGGGTGATAGAGAGGGGCTGCAGCTTCATCATCATCAGCAACCTCGGGTTCGAGCTTTTCAACTACATCGTCCTCCTCAGATTCAGGCTCATAATCTTCATCCTCAAGGTCATCCGTGTCAGAGCCGTCATGGTGCTCATTCTCATCTGATTGTTCGTCATCTTCAAACTGCTCAAACTCCTCAGATTGAGCCTCATCCTCACTTCCATACTCTTGATACTCCTCATCTGGACTGGAAGGGATGGGTGAAGGAGTGGCAAGAGTAGGGGGTCAGCTTCGTTCGTCTGTGAGCAGAGGGCGCCTACTTCTGCCGCTCCCTACTAATCGACTGAAGAAATTGCCTCTGGCTATTCCGCAGACCAACACGAGCAACCTCCTGCAAAAAGAGACATGAGAGATTATATCCACACTTCCTCCCCCTAACATACACCACGATAACAAGATCAATCAACATAATCCCCCATGCATGTCCATCATTCTCAATCAATGGGGTGGCAACGATTAAGAGACACAAAAGACCAAATCCAACCAAGCCCCTGAACACATCTCAAACACGTAGCACTGCACAATGGAAGAGACAAAGAGTAGCAACAACAAGCACAAAGCATGCTTTCTCACACACACACCCACAAGCATCCCAAAAACCAAAACATAACACCATTCAACTAATTAAGGCACACAATGATATCACAAATCATGTAATGAAGTAATGGGAGTGGAATGGAAACAAGAGAGACCAACAATTTCAACCAAAAGTATGGGGAACACATAATTCCTCAATTTTCCCCCTTTGTAAAACCTACAATTTGGGGAATTCAATTTCTACCATAAGCTAAGCAAAAAATTGTTCCAATGCAGTCCATACGTCATGGGTAATTAAAAACCGTGAGAATCGAGGGGAGAAAACATACCTTGAGTGGTGAATTTGAGGATGGAAAAGGGGTGTGTGCATGCGTGTGTGAGAGTGTAATGAAAGAATGAGCAAAAAGATTGAAGGGGAGGGTTTAAATCCAGAATCCGCGTCGCCACGTCAGCAGGTGATTCGCGACCAAGGCTCGGGTCGCGAATTTCATGATGACTGCTTTGGAAAATTCACGACCCAGTCAGAATCATTGCCACGTGGCCCCGGGTTTGATTCGCGACTGGGTAGAAATTCGTGACCGGGGTCGCGAATTTTCTTCTGTGGTACCCCCTCTCTGTCACGACTCCGCAGTGGAACCGTGAGGAGAGTCGCGACCTTGCAGTCGCGATCGACTCCCGCGACTTCAGGTCGCAGATAAATTTTGGGCTCCCGGCGACGATTTCTGACCTCCTATCCAAGCTGTACCTCGGAAATCAAGCTCGAATATGATCGAATGTACGAGAAAAGATCCCAAGTAAAGGTTCAACCTACTCCAATCACAACTTTCTTTGCGTATGCCCAATACGTGGAAAACATGTATTGAAGGTTACTTGGAACACGTTTATCGTCCTTCGATCTATTCCACAGCTATTACCTGCATAACTCAGCAAAAAGACATCAACACAGAAAACAAAACAAAGAAAAACCAAAAAGACTCTAAAAAAAATTAAACTATTGGGTTGCCTCCCAATAAGCATTGCATTTAACGTTGACAGCCAGACAATCTTACAACTCAAGGCTCCATCAACTTAATGTGAGACACCTCGTGTCTCTGCTCCGGGCTGTAGTATTTCTTGACTCTATGGCCATTGACAGTAAACAGCTCCCCCGTGTGTGACAAAAGTTGGACCGCACCACCGGGTAGTACCGTTTTTATCACAAAAGGACCCGACCACTTGGACCTCAACTTTTCTGGAAACAATTTCAACCGAGAGTTAAATAATAAAACATTATCACCAGGTAATAACTCCCTTTGAATAATCATCCGATGGTGGAACGCCTTGGTGCGCAGTTTGTAAAGCAACGAGTTTTCAAAGGCCTCCATGCAGAATTCATCAAGCTCATTGAGCTGAAGCACCCTCTTAGTTCCCGCTGTCTTGAAATCGAGGTTTAGCTGCTTCACCGCCCAATAGGATTTATGCTCCAACTCTACCGGTAAATGGCAGGACTTCCCAAAGAGCAGCTGATATGGAGACAGTCCTAACGGCGTCTTGTATGCAATCCGGTACGCCCAAAGTGCATCATCAAGCAACCCGGCCCAATCCTTCTTATTGGTGTTCACCGTCTTGTCCAAAATTTGCCTTATCTCCCGATTAGCTAGCTCGGCCTGCCTATTTCCTTGTGGGTGATACGGCGTAGTGACCTTGTGCTTGATCCCATACTTGGCTAACAATGAGTCCAAGGGCTTGTTGCAGAAGTGTGTTCCCCCATCACTTAGTCAGGCCCTTGGTGTTCCAAAACGAGGGAACAGCTTCTTCAAAAAGCTGATGACGACCCGAGAGTCATTGGCTTCAACCCACCTCGAGACATAATCCACGGCTAGTAGAATATACTGAAAACCGCTTGAAGACATTGGGAATGGGCCCATGAAGTCGATGCCCCACACATCGAATAACTCGACTTCAGCGATGTTTGTGAGTGGCATTTCATTCCTCTTGGAGAGCCCCCCCCCATTCTTTGGCATTTGTCACACTCCTAGGTGAACTCATGGCAATCCTTAAACAGAGATGGCCAGTAGAAACCACTTTGCAAGATCTTGAAAGCGGTGCGATTGGCGGAGAAATGGCCACCACTCGGCAAAGCATGGCACTGCAAATAGATCGGCCTCCATTCTTCTTGAGGTACACAACGGTGGATGACGGTGTCCGAGCAACGCCGGAAAGGTACGGATCATCCCACATGTAGAACTTCACATCATGGGAAATTTTCTTTTTCTGATATGAGGACAAATCTGGTGGCGGCACATTTGCAGCAAGGAAATTGACAAAGTCAGCAAACCACGGAGCTTGAGATTGTACCACGAAGAGTTGCTCATCAGGGAACTTCTCATTGATTAGCACGTGAGCTTCTTCGCCATCCACGGGGTGCTCTAATCAAGAAAAGTTGTCCGCAACCACATTCTCGAACCCTTTCCGATCTCCAATCTCGAGATCAAATTCCTGCAGCAATAAAATCCAGTAGATTAAATGAGGCTTAGCATCTTTCTTATCAAACAAATATCGCAACACAACATGATCAGTATAAACTATTGTTTTAGCACCAATAAGATAAGCACGAAATTTATCAAAAGAATAAACAACGGCTAATAACTCCTTCTCGGTGGTCGTGTAATTTACTTGTGCCGAGTCTGAAGTATGACTGGCATAGTAAATTACACGAAACAACTTGTCTCGTTTTTGTCCCAAAGCTACGCCCACAGCAACATCACTTGCATCACACATGATTTCGAACGGCTGCGACGAATCAGGAGTGATCAAGATGGGTGCACTCACCAAAGCCTTCTTCAAACTCTCAAAGGCCTGCAAACACTCATCAGAGAAGTCAAATAAATCGCCTAAAAGAATCCGGCATGGCCAAGAAAACTTCTCACAGACTTCTCATTGGTTAGAGGTGGTAATTTCTCGATGGCTACAATCTTGGCACGATCAACCTCCAAACCTGCAGAAGACACTTTGTGTCCCAACACTATACCATCCCGTACCATAAAATGGCACTTCTCCCAATTAAGAACGAGGTCGGTATCCTCACATCTCTGCAAAACTTGAGTTAAATTTGCTAAAAAATTATCAAAGGAATTTCCATAGATAGAGAAATCATGCATAAATACTTCCATGATATTTTCAATCAACCCATGAAAAATAGCCATCATACATCTCTGAAAAGTAACAGGTGCATTACATAGACCAAAAGACATATAACGATAAGCAAAAATACCATATGGACATGTAAATGCAATCTTTTCTTAATCCTAAGGTGCAATCATAATCTGTTTATAACCAGAATAGCCATCTAGAAAACAATAGTACTCATACCCAGCTAATCTGTCTAACATCTAATCAATAAAAGGAAGAGGAAAATGATCATTTCTAGTGGCAGCATTCAACATGCGATAATCAATACACACACGCCAACCAGTAACAACTCGAGTAGCAATCATTTCTTTCCCTTCACCCTCTACAACAGTCATGTCCCCCTTTTTTGCTACAACTTGAGTGGGACTAACCCACTCACTATCAGAAATAGCAGAAATGATCCCCGCATCAAACAATTTCAACACCTCTTTTTGCACTACCTCTTGCATTATCGGATTTAATCTACGTTGATTTTGCACACGGGACTTGTAATCATCCTCAAGTAAAATCCTATGCATGCATATAGACGGTCTAATCCCTTTTAAATCAGAAATAGACCAACCTATAGCACTTTGATACTTCCTCAAAACACGCAAAAGGCTATCCAATTGAGATTCAGAAAGGTAAGTAGAAACGATTACCAGTTTGGTGTCATTTTCACCTAGAAAGGCATACTTGAGATGGGCAGGTGTGATACCCCGTCCCTTTTTTTTCTAAATTATGAAATTGATATTATTTGAATATTAATCATGTGAGTATGTTTGTATGTTATGCCGTTATTTTATTGCAGGTTGTCTCACTTGAGCCGATACGTCATAGCACGGTGGTATTATACTAAGTGTATAATACATGATAACATTTAATATTAAAAGTGTCGAGTTATATGATAATGAATGTGTGTCATTGCATTGAGTTTAGTTTGCCAAAACCTTGAGCACCCTAACGCTTTTTCGGTGTGTATTAAAAGTGTTTCGAAAATCTAAGTCGTTTTAAAATGGAGTTGGGAGTCAAAATAGAATTGGGGTTGAAGGGGGCATGCCGCGCGCCCGCGGGGTGGTGCGCGCCCGCGGGGGCTGCGCGGGTCCGGGGATTTTCTACCTATAAATACAACACTTATCCCTTTTCATCTTCATTTCTTTTCTCTCCTTAGGCGATTTCCTCCACCTCTCTCTCTCAAAATCCTTCAACTTTTGGAAGGGGATTCCACCATCATTAACCATCATCTAAGGTAATCTAACACCACTTTCCTCTTGATGATTAAGCTCATTTCTTGTTGAATCAAACCTAGGGTTTGTTACCCAAAATTAGGGTTCTTCGATTTTGTTGATCATCTTGCTCTAATATCTTGAACATATGGTTCATTTACCTCCTTGAGACTATATGTGAAGTTATATCGAATTCCTATGGTTCATTGTTGCTAGGGTTTGGAATTCTTCCCTAATTTCCCTTTTGTTTTGTTGATAATTGTATGGAGATGTTATGAGGGTTGTATGGGGTTGAGTTTCATGTATGTTAGAGCCCTAGGATGAAGGTGTTTGTATTTGAAATGTTGGGTCTAAAGGATTTAAAATGAGTCATGAGCATGTGGTTTAAATGTGTGCCCGTAACGTGTTCGATCAAATGCTTCAAAGAGTTTTAATGTGTATTTTGGGTCCAAAATCATAGTATGAGCTTGTATATCCATGGTCATGTATGTGGAAATATTTGAAGACTTTAAAGCAAAGTATAGCATGAGTTTGGTCTAAATTATGATTTAATTTAATAACTCGATGACTAAAATGAAAAGAGAATTGGAAGGTGCTAGGTGACGTGTTGGGACTCGAGGTGGACAACTTGTGAGCGGCAAAGGAGTATTTCAAAGGTTGAGAAATTGTGAAAGCGTCTCATAAGGTGGGGTAACTCTAAACTGTGAACACGTGTAATGTTATAGTTATTGTTGTGCTTTGATTGTATAAATATGAAGGGTCTTCGGACCGGTGAATGAAAGAGATCCTTCAGGGTCGACAAAGAGACCCTTCAGGGCAGAGATCCTTTGGGATCGAATATAGACCTGTTAATGTCCTCCCTGGGGAGTAGTATGTCTGCGGGCATCCCTACAGGGCCAAAGATGTTCATTAACGGGGGCATCAGGATGTTTAGACCCTACGGGGTTGAGACTAGTCTCCACAATGTAATGATAAGTCCATATGTTATATTTTCACTTGTACAATTAGCTATAACTGTCTGCAGTGTTCCCCACTGAGTATGTTGTTAAATACTCACCCCATTCATTCAATGAATTTTAGGTTGAGGAGTCAAGGCCGGGGTAGGAGCGTTGTGAACACAAGAGAACCCCATAAGCTTGTGTTTATCTTTTGCATGCTCTTCTTTTGAAAATACTCTCATTATTATTATTATTACATTGATCACTCTTTTTGCCTTATGATCAATGATTATTGGGGATGGGAATAGCCCGATCTTTTGTAGCTTATGATGTATATAACTTGATAACTATGCAAAACAATTTAAAGGCGGGTCGTTCGACCTTGGAGCCTATTACGTATGAAGTATGTTGTTGACCCTATATTTTGCATGTTGATTTAAGATGGTAGACGAGCGGGTTGAGTAAGACCTATGAGCCTGATAGGTTAGATGATTGCATAATTGATGTGGATGGACTTATGGAATGTTTCCGTTTGATAATATATTATGTGATAGTATAGATTCGATAGATTGCATGCTAACTCGCGAAAATTTTACATTGAGAATTATGACGTCATGCCTAGTCATGCTTTTTGACCTAAGCTTCCGCTCATATTGAATATAAACACACAAAATATGTAAGTAAATTGTATGTTAAGTGACGTAGCCAAACGGAGTATTTTGGGGCGTTACAGCAGGCAACGGCTTGAATTCCAACTTTTTAGGCACAGTCGACTCTCCATCCTTGGCCTTTTCACCCTCATCCCTTAGTGGGAGAAATTTAGATCCTCGCCTTGGGATTTTCTGCAATGAATTCAATTCAGCAATTATATCAGTTAAATCCAAATCATTAAATATGAATTCATTTTTAGTAAAATAGGATTGGAGCAATGCTTGCTCTAAAGACTCCCTCGGTGCCATGAAATCATTCATGTCAATGCATGAATCCACCACTTGAAGCACTGTACACTCCTTAATGTGTGGGGCATCTTCCTTGTCATGGAACTGCATCACTTTGAAGAGAGAGAAAGTAACACTCTCGTCATTAACACGAAGTGTTAGTTCCCCCTTTGCTACGTCGATCAATGCCTTGCCCTTGCACTGCAATTCTCAAAGAGATTCACGGTGGCATAATCCCCCAACTTCCTCTTCTTCGAAATGACATCTTTGAGGAACTTGGCATAACTCAGCATCTGCTGTAGAGCCTCTACCAGAGGTATATTAATTTGCACATTTCGAAAAATCTCGAAAAATTTTGAGAATTGTTCATCAATCTTCTTCTTTTGAAACCTCTGAGGATAAGGAATGGGAACAGAAGATGATGCAGGGGCAGGGGCTCGCGGAGAAAATGATGGTCCATCAGTGCTCAGAACCGGATGTTCCAAATCCTCATCTATCTTTACATTCTCGTCTTCAGGAGTGGATGCATACCCGGGGTTCTTCGGTCCTTCATAAGAAGTTCCGCTTCACAATTGTATGGCCTTGCACTGCTCCTTTGGATTCACAGTTGTATTACTGGGGAACTGGCCCGGCTGATGCTGATTTTCCACAACTGTAGCCAATTGTCCCAATTTCTTCTCGAACATCTTTATTTAAGTACCCATAGCTCCAACGGCATTCTCTAGCTTCTCAACTTGAGTTTTAGACTCGCCCATATATTTCTCTGTCTTGCCCATAAAAGCCATCAGAATCTCATCCAGCTTCGGCTTCTTTTCTTCATCAATCACCCCGTTAGTCACTGAAAATCCAGGTGCAGGCTGTAGTGCGGCATTGGGATTTCCATAAGAAAGGTTGGAATGATTACCCTGGTAGAATTGATTCCCACCTTGGTAATTGTGATTATTGTTCCCATAGCCGCACTGATTAATGTAATTCACGTCTTCCATTGCATTTCCTACGGGATTCTCTACACCCGTGCGTGTCATGGCATCAAATCGACTGTTGATGGTAGCATTCAACGTCGAAAGCTGGGCGGCCAACTTGGAAATATGATCAATGTCCTCTACTGCAGCAGATTTCCTCATGATCTTCACATATCGATCATCGGTCCACTGGTAACTGTTTGTGGTCATGTCTTCTATGATAGGTACGGCCTGATCATGTCCCTTGTTAAGTAGGGACCCGCCTGCTGAGGCATCCAGAAGCCTCTTCATCTCCGTGTCACATCCGTTGTAGAAGATGCACACCTGATGGTCTATCCCAAATCCATGATTAGGACAATTCCTAATCAGCTCTCGAAACCTCTCCCAAGCTTCGTACGGATTCTCATCATCATATTGACGAAACTGGGTGATCTCGCCTTTCAGTTTCAAAGTCAAACCGGGAGGGAAGAAATTATGAAGAAATTTGTGTGCTAGAGCCTCTCAGGTGTCAACTGTGCTAAGATCCAGTGAATGGTACCAATCCTTGGCGGTATCCCGCAGCGAGAATGAGAACAGATGAAGCCGGATAGAGTCATCCGACACCCCATTCCTCTTTATGATGCTGCAAATCTCTAGGAATTTTTGAAGATACGCATTCGGATTCCTTGTCTTGTGCCCCCCATACTGGTGCTGTTGGACTATTCCTATCAAGCCCGACTTCAGTTCAAAATTGTTTGCATTGATCCCGGGGCCCGGAACTTAACCATGATTCAGCACTGGTGTAAACAACTGATTAATAGGCATCGGGGTAGCTGCTCTAGCTTCCTCTTGCTCTCGGAACCTCTGTTGCATTTCCGCGAGCTGTTGTTGCATCTCACGCATCTGCTCAACAGTGATAGGTGCTGCTTACTGATCCACCATTTTTCCTCTTCTTCTCCTTGCGTTCTGGTGACGAGCAGTACCTTTAATCTCATGATCAAAAGGTTGAAGTGATTCCTCTTTTGAGCGTGTGCTCATACACCTCCTACGAATTTGCAGAGAAAAAAGAGAAAAATTAATAAAAACAAAAACAATGTCTAGAGTAACAATATATAATAAAATCGAACAATAGCAAAAAAAGAATTTGAGTCCCCGACAACGGCGCCAAAAACTTATTCGGTATTTATTTTCACCTAAACTGCAAGTGTACAGCGAGGCTAATAGCAAAGTAGTGAACAAGGTCGAATCCATAGAGACTCAATATCTAATCACTAGTTATTCTATTAATTCTACAGCTGTTATCTAGACTAACAAAATTATGAGATTTTCAAACTATCAAAGCAAAATTAATAAATACTACGCAAAACCAAGCTTACAGCAGACAAAGATGCAAAGAAGAATTATCAATGAAGAAACACGCGTATTCTAGGATTGATTCTTCATCAAATATTCCATCTCATTACTAGTCCAATAACTATGCCTATGTTTAGATTTTGATCACATTAGAGCAACCACTTAGCTATTCAGAATCTCTTCTCAGATAATTAAGAACGTTGATTACATTATATATAACAATGTCTCCATTTATTAGCTATAATGTAACTCCTAAGTGATGCACATGTTAAAGCTCTCATTAGTAATCTCAACCCTCTCGAGTAGTATTAATCACCACGTTAATTATTCTATTCTCGTATTGAAACTCCTCTCTCGATTTATGAATGAACATAACACAGATATATCAATTAATGGCAAATCAATTGACATAAGTAAAAATAATCCAAGAATAAATAAAGTGTAATAAAAATCATAGGCACATAATTGGACTTAATTAAAAGATTTCATAAATGAATCCGAAATCAACCCTAGAATACTAGGGCTTAATTGTTCATAATAAAATAAACAAAATAAATCAAATTCACGATGTTCATAGCTAGACAAGAATTAAACTGAATAAAACCCGGAAGAATAAATCTGTCTCTAATCTTGACTTGCTTGACATCCTCTGGTGTGTTCTTTGTGATGCTTCTTCTCCACAGCAAACCTCTGTTCCAAACTTGGGGGGCTGATAATTCGTATCTAATTTTCACCCAAAAGAACCCTATTTATACCAAGTTTAAGGGAAGTCCTAAAAATATAGTAGAAATCAGAAAAAGCCCGCTTCATTCGCGACCAGAGTCACGACCATGCAGCCCGTGAATCTACGTGGCATGACGTGGCACCACCTGGCAAAAAATTCACGTTCCCTCTCTTTATTCGCTACCGGGGTCGCGAATATCCTTCTTCTTCACCCTGCTTCTGTAGCGACTCCGCAGTGAACAGCTCATAGGGACTCGCGACCATGCAGTCGCGAGTGGGTCGCGGGTCCAAGCTTGCGACTTTCTCTTCAGCTTGTTTCGTCCCGTTTTCTTGATCAATCCCTTCATATACTCTTCTGGGACTCCACATTCATTTCAATATTCTAAAACATCCAAAACTTACGTACAAACCTGCAAAATATGTCAAGAACGCCCAACTCCCAAAAACTCGAAAAACTTGAATAAACTAAGATAAAACACACTCAAGTCATACGAAACATGACACAACAGTGTACCAAAATCAGTGTAAAATCTCAGTTTATCAGTCACTATGTGCACTTAAGTATTATTATTTTTAATTGCACATTCCATATACTTGCATTATAAATGATATAGTGTGTGGGAATGCACACACGGTAAAGATCATATCATTGGTTTCCCTGCAATGTATTAAAAGGCTTACGGCTTAGATGGTCCTGCACTCACCATCGATAAATCGTAGAATAATCTGATAGTTAGTTTATCTTGACTAACTGATTATTCTAGTATACTGGCTTATGTAATGAGAAAGATCACGATAGGATATTGTTCTCTTTTCTGACATTAAGTGAGAAAATAAAGATCCACAGAGTTCGGGTTCTTAACCCATATATATTGGCGGACATATATATGTTATGTTATTGCTTTAATTTATCAATGAGTGAGATTCTTATATAGGATCAACAACCTTGATATCTTGGGCAGTATCATTTACATATATGATGGGTCATGCAATATATATTGTCATTGTGCCCTGGTGCGCCAGGTTGATGATGTCCCCTTGAGGAAGCACAAGGATCGTGGAAAGCCCTGCAGGCAGAATATTTTTTATTCTTATCATGATAAACGAAAGTCGTGCTATACTAATCAAGGAACAAGATATTACTTAATTATAGCTGTCAGAAGCTCACATAATTAATTAATGGACATTATATTTTAAACATGGGGAATGGCTGGACTAAAAGAGAAAGCATATTTGTAAATATGTATTAAATTGGTAGGTCAGTATTATTTCTTTAGTGGAATAAAAATAATGCTTAATTTATTTAATTATATCATTTTCATGGATATTAGAAATTAAATAAATTAATAAACCAATTTAATATTCTTCTAGATCCCTGTTGTAGCCCAATATGACCTAAGTGGACTGGGAATAGAACAAGAGTTTGATGCCCAAACCCATAGGGTTGGAAGATGCAAATTTCACCCCCTCCCTTCTAATAGGGGGGGGCAGGAAATTTACAACACTAATACAGCCCCTCTTACATGCTCTCTTGATTCCTAGGTTTTCCACAACCATTTAGTAATCTATAGCCCACCCTGCATCTAGACAATGTTCAGGAATACAGCAGAAGATCAAGAAGTAGAATATGGGAGTTATGTGATATTCGAACACCATGGAGAATGAAGTTTCCATCCATATATTCTCCATCCACAACGGAATTAGACCTATAATCCCGTGAGCAACACAACAATATTTGTAAGTATCGGTTTCAATAGACTCTACTTTCTTTTCGCTGCAATAGATCGAAATTGGACTTGCATGTTAATTCAACATAGGATAGTTAATGTCACACATAAAATTATGATTTACATGATCTTAGAATTAATGGCATCCAAATAGATCTTGTGAGGTGCAATCAGAAAAAACCCCAACACCAAGAACTTTTCAAATACCTCATCAGAAAAATTTTATTTCTCTTTGTCGTTATTGTGACTGTGTCGGACACATCAGAACTCAATGCATTAAGTACCTAGTTACTTTGAAAAAGTCTAGAAGTCAATTTAGCAGCAAGAGCAAGATCAATAAGGTGTGCAATAAAAAGTTTGATCTGGTGGTTCGGGATTTGACTAATATTCCTAATGTTGTTTCTAAGTATGCTCTGTAGTTAACTGAACATACAGAATACAAGCAACATGTTGGTCTTAGTCATCCCATAAATGTTCAACACATACTCAAGGAACATCATAAACTAAGGTGTCAGACTTGAAGAGAATGATGTGCCTCAAGATGATCAGAACGATTGTCCTAAGGATGACTTATGACAGTTTTCTTCTAGAGAAATGGACTGTGGGCTTCTGATATTTAATGGATCAAGCTGGGTGAATTAATTGTCGTCTTTGTGAAGATACCGAAGAGATTAACCCTAATTTCTAAAGGGAGGCTTCCACTCAAGAATGTCCTATCAACATGGAAATGAACTATGGTGGTCATCTTCCAGATTTTGAAAGATGAGAGGATCTGGAGTGAGTTCAAAACTCAAATCTCTATATTTGTGTCACAATTACGACTTTCCTTGATTGTTTTATTATTCAGTTATCTATTGTATGTGATTGCTCATATTCGTCTAAGTGTTTTATCAGTTCATATATTATATCTTTAATAACTAGGCAAAACCAGCTGAGTCAAAACACAGATGAGAGTTATTGGAAAAATAAAGTGAAGCTATTAGCTTCATCTGAGAAAATGTTTTTACACTTCTGCGAAAAAATTGATAACTCGATTAAGTGATTTGTCCGTGATTGGTCACTCCCTCTAATCTCTTATTTAGTGCTTCTGGGACCAACATGCCGAATTAAGGTTCATTATCACCACAAATAAAAGGCCAATCCAGCGACGAGGTCGACATGGATCACCACTAGCGACGGAAAATCTTGCGACGGGATTAGCGACGGGGTTCTCCATAGCTAGTTCTAGCGACGGGGAATCCCGTAGCTAGATTTTAAAATTTTAATATATTATTATTTTTATAAATCTAGTGACAGGGGTTTCCGTAGTTAAAACTTAGCGACGGGACTAGCGACGGGAACCCCGTAGCTAGATTTATTTTTTTTAATTTTTTAATTTTTTTTAAATTTTTTATTTATTTTTTAAATTTTATTTAATTATTTTTAAAATAATTAAACATGATTTCAATCTATTCTAGAACAAATATTCTCCCTATTAAAATCATTTCTATATTTTTATTCATTTATTTTAATTTTTGAAAAAATAATATCGCAACTATACACATTTATTAATATCACATCTTTAAATTTGTATTATTTCCTTATTAAATACAAATCTATACAAATTAGCTTTATTACTATTCTTATAAATAAACTAATTAGTATATTATTACATATTTAAAAAAATATATTAAGTTTAACATAATATTTATTATAGTTATTACTACAAGATAAATCAATTATACATTAACAAACTAAAATATACTATGAAAATATTTACATAAATATACACTAAATACCTAATAGTCAAAAAATCGAAACCTTCATAAGTTTAATGAATTTTAGTTAATTATTTAAAAGTGTTCAATTTATCTTATATTGTCTCATTAGTAATAATAAATTTTTGTGACTAATATAATAGTTAAGTATCCATTATATTTAATAAATAATAATTCATATTTATTATTTTTAAATATTATTCTACATTAATTAATTAATTTTTGTCTAATTAATAATGAATGGTACTTTTAAATAATAATTATTGTAACATCCCACTTTTACATGATTTAAATTATTTAATTATTTAATTACTTTAAATTTGAGTTTTAATTTACTTGGTAACATTTGATAGAATTAGTTATACTCGAGAGAGTCCAAAATTGCGCCCTTAATATTAACATATTTTGTTTAATTGAAAATTGATTTGTTAAGTGTGGTTTTTATCACATAAACATTAACATACATAAATATAAAGAAAATATTTTATTTATTTATTTATTTATATAATAGATAAAAAAAAACAGATATATACATAAGTGTACATGTGGATCTTATTTAATTTTTTTTTATCATTTTTCCACTCCCACACGTGGGTGTTAAGGGGGAGGGTTGTGAGGTTATGTGTCATGAGGAGAAATCTCTAACTTATGAGTCATGCTATTTTTATATTTATCCAATCAATTCCATTTTAATTATAAAAACAAATTGGAGTGTTGTAAAATTATTTATCCATGTCTTTCTATTTCTAAATACACATTGAAGGATATTTATAATTCGTCCAAAAGTTTCAACCTGATTTCCTAATAAAGGTAAACTTTTCTCATGCTTTGATTATTTATTAAAACTCATTCATCTATTGAACTAAATTTGGTCAAAATATTAAAGAAGGTTCAGACCTCTTAATTTGAGTGAAGTTGTTATCTGTTGATGCCTAGTAGGAGAGATTTTTAGTGATTTAAAAAAAATAATAATAGATTCAACTTATGAATTAATTTATATATATATATATATAAATGTCTGAATTTTTATACATATATTCTAATTTTTAAGTTCGTTTAATTGACGAGTATTTTTAAATATTTGACCCCAGTTAAGTGGAGTTTGAATTATATTGATTCTTTAGCCATTTCAGAATCTTAAATATATATATAGTTAACATTTTTGTATTTATAGTTGTTTTTTTTAAATCTAATTAGCACGTTTGTATGGCTTACTATATATTTAATAACGAAGATATCTAATTATATCACTAATGGGTAATTCTCAAATTTTCTATTTTCCTAGTTGAGAATTACTATTTAATTAAGTTTCAATTTAATTTTCCATATTAAATATTTAAAGCAGAAATGTTATCAATTATGTTTTAGTTGAGTTTATGAGTTTAGTTAGTTAAGAATAAATATGAATTTTTCCCTTAAATGGTTATTCATTTTATTTTAATTGATTAGGTGTGTCGCAATTAGGACCCTCGTCCACTTTGTGATTCTCTGCTCAATTATTACGTGTTCATTATTCTTAGGTGGGTAAAATTATTATCTTTGAAATAAAAGTATATGATATATGCTTTTTCAGACAGAAATGTTTTTAATCCAATTTGAATTATCGTGAATGGAATATGGATAGCGTTTTATACGCAGAGAGGCGTTTTGTACGCACCAGAATATGTCATGTGCACAGTTCAAGATGTATTCTAGAATGAGAAGAAAAGTACCCTAAATCCACTATTCCTACGATTTATGTTTGTTGGATAAACAGAAAGAAATAAGCATGATCCCCCACCACTGAGTACATTTTAAGATTGCTCACCCCATAATTTTTAAATGTTTTTAGGTCAATGATTCTGGAGCAGCGTGGAGGAATGGGGGTATTCTCTAAACATTTTGGTTACTTGACTAGAACTTTTGTACTTGTTGTTTGAAGTAAACTATTTTGAACTTGGTATTCTGTACATGTTAAGTGGTTTTTGAACTAACTTAATGTAGTGGTTGAATATTATACCAATGTTCCAAGTTTGAATTTAATATTTTTGAACTTATAAGTTACTTTTTGAAATGTACTTGGAGTTTATGAAATGCAGATATTTTGATCTAAATACGTATATTTCTGAAATATATGGTTCTATTTTCTTCTTATAATTTCTAGCAAGATTAATTATAAAAAAAATTATTATCCGAACTGCTATTTTGTTAATAACTTTCCACTTTAAAGAATAGAAAGAGTGACATTTTAAATTATAGAATTTAGGGTGTTACATTTAGTGGTATCAGAGCAGATCTACCTTCCTGTAGACTCAATGTGTTTGAAAGAATTAAATTGTTTGATTTTATGATACGCCACCCATTTCTGCCACGTGCTCCTGCTCCAAGGTACTTTGCTTGATTTATTTATTTTGCAAAGTTGTTTAATGTGGTGAGCATTAAAAAAAATTTGGATAATATGTGAATGATGAGAAATGTTGAGAAGTAATTTATGCAGAAAAGTTTTATTATGTTTAAATGCATTTGATGAATGAGAAAGAGATTATTTTAGTTATCGAAATTTAGAGTGAACATAGAAACATTTTCCGTAGATGTTTTCCTTATTTAGATTCAAAATATTCAGATACTTATTATTTGGCTTGAACTTAGTAGTATGTGTTCCTTCGTTTACCTATGTGTATTACACAATTATAAGACGTGGATGACCGCCTCTCAATCGTAATCCACCACGGAATCCCGAGGCCAATCAACCACCAAATGCAGGCGGTGGCAACTTTGTGCCAGAACTGATTAGAGCACTACAGGGATTCGTACAACAACAAGCACATGCTACAGTGAAGCAAAATGCAGCACCTAATGCACCTATTCCGCCAACCACTAATCAGGTGATCGAGCAATTTCGTCGCTACACTCCACCTAGATTCAATGGTAGAAGTGGACCACTTGTTCTCGAAGAATGGATAATGGAGCTCGAACGGATCTTCGAACACATAGAGTGCGATGATGAACACAAGGTCTCATGTGCAGTCTTTCAATTCACTGAGGATGAGGGCCACTGGTGGAAGTCGTATAAAATTAGCATGACCGAAGAAGAACGTCAATGCTTGACTTGGGATAGGTTTAAATAGATCGTTATGGACAAGTACTTTTCTCGTGCTTTTCGTATGCAGAAGCAAACTGAATTCTTGGAATTGAAGCAAGGTAACTTGTCAGTCATAGAGTATGAGCGAAGGTTTAATCAACTCTCACGTTATGCAGCACGTCTACTGGATGCTGAAGATCAAAAAGCTGACTGGTTTATGAGAGGTCTTCGACCAGAGATACGTGGAATTCTTGTGGCACAGAGGATTGTTGACTACGGGCAAGCTGTTATACAAGCTCATGAAGTAGCTACCGGACTAGAAGTAGATAAAGCTCTTCTAAGAAACGCTGATCCTCATGGCAAAAGAAAATGGGATAATCGCAATAAAGGAAATGAGAATTTTCCTATAAAGAAAGAGAGAATTGAAGTACGTCCCGCAAATAGAGGACCTACAAGAGTTCCTCTATGTCCAAAATGCAAGAAGCCACATACAGGACCCTGTTTTTGGGGTAAAGGAGTTTGTTATACCTGTCGTGAGCCAGGACACATCTCAACAAATTGTCCCAAGAAGCGGCGTGAGGAGCCGAAGAAAGATGGTAATGCATGACTTTTTGCCATCACACAACAAGAAGCTGGGGAGAATAGTGGCACAATGTCAGGTATGATATCAATTTTTGGAATGCCTGTTTTAGCTCTGTTTGATTCTGGTGCTTCACACTCTTTTATTTCAACTGAACTTTGTGCTAAGCTAGGACTAGGTTTAGAAGTAGAAAACTTAGCCCTCAATGTTAGAATTCCTGCTGGAGAGACATTGAGAACTGATAGGGTTGTTAAAGATATTAAATTGGATTTTAGGGGAAAAGAACTTATAGCAGATTTACATGCTCTCAAGATGCAAGAATTTGATTTAATCTTGGGAATTGACTGGTTAAGCAGAAGTTTTGCGACTATATGTTGCCATGAACGAGAAGTAGTATTTCAAAAACCAGACGAGGAAAAGTTTATCTTCCATGGAGCTAAGCTAGGTGGAAGACCAAGAATCATATCAGCAATGAAAGCTATGAAGATGTTGAAGAAATGTGGGTGCCAAGGACTCTTGGTAAATATTATTGGGACTACGTCAACTGAACCGACACTTGATGATGTACCAATAGTTAGAGATTTTATAGATGTATTTCCCGAAGAGATACTCGGATTACCGCCGAATCGACAAGTGGAGTTCACGATTGACTTAATGCCAGGAGCAGCACCAATGTCTAAGGCACCATATCGAATGGCGCCATCAGAGTTACAAGAGTTGAAGGTCCAACTTCAAGAGCTACTTGACAAAGGGTATATTCGGCCAAGTGTTTCGCCATGGGGAGCGCCAGTTCTATTTGTAAAGAAGAAAGATGGTAGTATGAGAATGTGCATAGATTATCGAGATCTAAACCGTCTCACAATAAAGAATAAGTACCATTTGCCAAGAATTGATGATTTATTTGATCAACTTCGAGGGGCTAGTGTGTTTTCAAAGATAGATCTGATATCAGGATACCACCAATTGAAGGTGAAGGAAGACGATATCCCTAAGACCACCTTCAGGACAAGATATGGTCATTATGAGTTTGTGGTGATGCCTTTTGGATTGTCTAATGCACCAGGAGTGTTCATGTATCTAATGAATTGGGTATTTCATCCATATTTAGATCAATTCGTCATTGTGTTCATTGATGACATTCTGATTTATTCAAAAGACAAGGAGCAACACGCAGTACACCTGAGAGTTGTGCTGGAAACTCTAAGAAAGGAGAAATTATATGCTAAGTTCAAAAATTGTGAGTTTTGGTTAGATTGGATAGCATTCCTTGGGCACGTAGTGACTGCTGAAGGTATTGAGGTTGATCCAACAAAAGTAGAAGCTGTCAACAGTTGGAGTCCTCCAACAAATGTGGGAGAAGTAAGAAGTTTTCTGGGAATGGTTGGATACTACCGGAGGTTTATTGAAGGATTCTCCAAGATAGTCGGACCACTCACACAGCTGACACGAAAAGGGGTACCATTTGAATGGACAGAAAAATGTGAGAAGAGTTTTCAGGAGCTGAAACGAAGACTAATAACAGCCCCAGTATTGACCATCCCTGATGGATCTAAGGGATTTGTGATTTATAGTGATGCATCAAAACAAGGATTGGGATGTGTCTTGATACAACAGGGAAAGGTAGTTGCTTATGCTTCTAGACAATTGAAGCCTCATGAGTTGAATTATCCCACTCATGATCTAGAGTTGGTTGCTGTTGTGCATGCATTGAAGATTTGGAGACATTATCTCTATGGAGGTAAGTGTAAGATTTATACGGACCATAAAAGTCTTAAATATTTCTTCACTCAAAAGGAATTGAATATGAGGCAAAGAAAGTGGCTGGAATTAGTTAAAGACTATGACTATACGATCATGTATCACTCTGGAGAAGCCAACATTGTGGCTGATGCACTTAGTCGAAAGAAAGCGAATACTACTAAGGGAATCACGCAGCAAGAAGAGTTGATTAAAGATTTTGAGAAGTTGAGTCTCGAGGTTGTGTCCACACCAGAAGAAGCTAATGCTATAATCGCAGCATTAGTAGTGCAACCGACGCTATGAGATAGAATTAGAGTCGCACAAAGGGAAGATGCTTTCCTAGAAAAGATGCGAGCAAGAGAAGTGTCAGATGATTCTAAAGGATTCACGATCTCATCAGATGGAACTCAATTCTTTAAGGGCAGAATTTGTGTACCGAACAACAAGATAATGAGAGAAATTTTGGATGAGGCACATTGAATGCCTTACACAGCACATCCTGGAAGTACTAAAATGTATCAAGATTTAAAAAGAAGTTTCTGGTGGTATGGCATGAAGAAATCGATTGCTGATTACGTTGCACGATGTTTGGCTTGTCAACAAGTAAAAGCGGAGCACCAAAGACCGTCAGGATTATTGAATCCTCTGGAAATACCAGAATGGAAGTGGGAGCATATTACAATGAATTTTGTGGTCAGACTTCCCAAGACCGTGAAGAATCATGATGCGATTTGGGTTATAGTTGATTGACTGACAAAATCAGCTCACTTTTTGCCCGTACGAATGACGTTCACCATGGATCAACTCGCTCAGCTATACATTCGAGAAGTAGTCCGATTGCACGGAGTCCCAGTGTCCATAATATCAGATCGAGATCCCTATTTCACATCAAGATTCTGGAAGAGTTTACATACAGCTTTGGGCACGAAGCTAAAGTTTTCAACAGCATATTATCCTCAAACAGATGGCCAATCAGAAAGAACTATACAGACATTGGAAGATATGTTGCGGACTTGCGTCATGGATTTAAGAGGTAGGTGGGAGGCGCATTTACCATTAGTGGAATTTGCTTATAATAATAGTTTTCACTCTAGCATTCACATGGCTCCGTATGAAGCCCTACACGGACGAAAATGTAGATCACCGGCATATTGGGATGAAGTTGGAGAGAGAAAGATATTAGGTCCCGAAATTATCGAAAGAACGGTGGAGATAGTGGAGAAGATTCGTGATAACCTTAAAGTTGCTCAAGATCGACAAAGATCATATGCCAACAAAAGAAGAAAAGATTTGCATTTTGAGATAGGTGACAAAGTATTTTTGAAGGTCGCTCCTATGAAGGGGGTGTTGAGGTTTGGGAAGAAAGGAAAATTGAGACCTAGTTTTATCGGACCTTTCGAAATTTTAGAACAAATTGGCGATATGGCTTATCGTCTAGCTCTACCACCCGGATTTATCATTGGTACACGATGTCTTTCATGTTTCTATGCTAAGGAAGTATTTACATGAACCAAGTCACACCATCAACTATGAGGACATACAACTCAACAAAGACTTGACCTATGAAGATGAACCCGTTGCTATTCTCGATAAAAAGACCCACAAGCTGAGAAATAGACAAGTTTTGTTGATTAGAGTACAATGGAGTAGGCATGGGAAGGAAGAAGCCACTTGGGAACGCGAGGAGGAGATCCTAGCTAAATATTCATCCTTAGGACAACCTGGAAAGATAAATTTCGAGGACGAAATTTTTTTAAGTGAGTAGGATTGTAACATCCCACTTTTACATGATTTAAATTATTTAATTGCTTTAAATTTAAGTTTTAATTTACTTGGTAACATTTGATAGAATTAGTTATACTCGAGGGAGTCCGAAGTTGCGCCCTTAATATTAACATATTTTGTTTAATTGAAAATTGATTTATTACGTGTGGTTTTTATCACATAAACATTAACATACATGCATATAAAGAAAATGTTTTATTTATTTATATAATAGATAAAAAAATATATATATACATAAGTGTACATGTGGATCTTATTTAATTTTTTTTTTATCATTTTTCCACTCCCACACGTGGGTGTTAAGGGGGAGGGTTGTGAGGTTATGTGTCATGAGGAGAAATCTCTAACTTATGAGTCATGTTATTTTTATATTTATCCAATCAATACAATTTTAATTAGAAAAACAAATTGGAGTGTTGTAAAATCATTTATCCGTGTCTTTCTATTTCTAAATACACATTGAAGGATATTTATAATCCGTCCAAAAGTTTCAACCTGATTTCCTAATAAAGGTAAACTTTTCTCATGCTTTGATTATTTATTAAAACTCATTCATCTATTGAATTAAATTTGGTCAAAATATTAAAGAAGGTTCAGACCTCTTAATTTGAGTGAAGTTGTTATCTGTTGATGCCTAGTAGGAGAGATTTTTAGCGATTCTAAAAAAATAATAATAGATACAACTTATGAATTAATTTATATATATATATATAAATGTTTGAATTTTTATACATATATTCTAATTTTTAAGTTCGTTTAATTGACGAGTATTTTTAAATATTTGACCCCAGTTAAGTGGAGTTTGAATTATATTGATTCTTTAGCCATTTCAGAATCTTAAATATATATATAGTTAACATTTTTGTATTTATAGTTGTTTTTTTTAAATCTAATTAGCACGTTTGTATGGCTTACTATATATTAAATAACGAAGGTGTCTAATTATATCACTAATGGATAATTCTCAAATTTTCTATTTTCCTAGTTGAGAATTACTATTTAATTAAGTTTCAATTTAATTTTCCATATTAAATATTTAAAGCAGAAATGTTATCAATTATGTTTTAGTTGAGTTTATGAGTTTAGTTAGTTAAGAATAAATAGGATTTTTTCCCTTAAATGGTTATTCATTTTATTTTAATTCATTAGGTGTGGCGCAATTAGGACCCTCGTCCACTTTGTGATTCTCTGCTCAATTATTACGTGCTCATTATTCTTAGGTGGGTAAAATTATTATCTTTGAAATAAAAGTATATGATATATGCTTTTTCAGACAGAAATGTTTTTAATCCAATTTGAATTATCGTGGATGGAATATCGATAGCATTTTATACGCACAGAATAGCGTTTTATACGCATAGAGGCGTTTTGTACGCACCAGAATATGTCCTGTGCACAGTTCAAGATGTATTCTAGAATCAGAAGAAAAGTACCCTAAATCCATTATTCCTGCGATTTATTTTTGTTGGATAAATAGAAAGAAATAAGCATGATCCCCCACCACTAAGTACGTTTTAAGAGTGCTCACCCCACATTTTTTAAATGTTTTCAGGTCAATGATTCTGGAGCGGCGTGGAGGAATGGGGGTGAATCTTCTCTAAACATTTTGGCTACTTGACTAGAACTTTTGTACTTGTTGTTTGAAGTAAACAATTTTGAACTGGGTATTCTGTACATGTTTAGTGGTTTTTGAACTAACTTAATGTAGTGGTTGAATATTATACCAATGTTCCAAATTTGAATTTAATATTTTTGAACTTATGAGTTACTTTTTGAAATGTACTTGGAGTTTATGAAATGCAGATATTTTGATCTAAGTACGTATATTTCTGAAATATATGGTTCTATTTTCTTCTTATAATTTCTAGCAAGATTAATTATAAAAAAAATTATTATCCGAACTGCTATTTTGTTAATAACTTTCCGCTTTAAAGAATAGAAAGAGTGACATTTTAAGTTATAGAATTTAGGGTGTTACATTTAGTGGTATCAGAGCAGGTCTACCTTCCTGTAGACTCAATGTGTTCGAAAGAATTAAATTGTTTGATTTTATGATATGCTACCCATTTCTGCCACGTGCTCCTGCTCCAAGCTACTTTGCTTGATTTATTTATTTTGCAAAGTTGTTTAATGTGGTGAGCATTAAAAAAAATTTGGATAATATGTGAAAGATGAGAAATGTTGAGAACTAATTTATGCAGAAAAGTTTTATTATGTTTAAATGCATTTGATAAATGAGAAAGAGATTATTTTATTTCTCGAAATTTAGAGTGAACATAGAAACATTTTCCGTAGATGTTTTCCTTATTTAGATTCAAAATATTCAGATACTTATTATTTGGCTTGAACTTAGTAGTATGTGTTCCTTCGTTTACCTATGTGTATTACAGAATTATAAGGCGTGGACGACCGCCTCTCAATCGTAATCCACCACGGAATCCCGAGGCCAATCAACCACCAAATGCAGGCGGTGGCAACTTTGTGCCAGAACTGATTAGAGCACTACAGGGATTCGTACAACAACAAGCACATGCTACAGTGAACCAAAATGCAGCACCTAATTCACCTATTCCGCCAACCACTAATCAGGTGATCGAGCAATTTCGTCGCTACACTCCACCTAGATTCAATGGCAGAAGTGGACCACTTGTTCTCGAAGAATGGATAATGGAGCTCGAACGGATCTTCGAACATATAGAGTGTGATGATGCACATAAGGTCTCATGTGCAGTCTTTCATTTCACTGAGGATGCGAGCCACTGGTGGAAGTCGTATAAAATTGGCATGACCGAAGAAGAACGTCAAGGCTTGACTTGGGATAGGTTTAAAGAGATCGTTATGGACAAGTACTTTTCTCGTGCTTTTCGTATGCAGAAGCAAACTGAATTCTTGGAATTGAAGCAAGGTAACTTGTGAAGGTTAGCGGCTATTGTGCGAAAGGAGAGGAGGAGGTAAGGCTGGCGGCTGCGATGTGAAGAAGTTAAGGTTGACAGTGGACGATGATGATGACGGAAGAGGCCTTAAGGCGGCGGCAGCCGCAAATGGGATAATGGCAGCGGTGGTTGCAAGATCTGCGAATTTTGGGAAGAATGGAAAGTGGGAGAGAAAGTGAATGCCAATTGGAATTGAGAACCCTAAACTCGCCCTAATTTCCCCAATTTTAAAGCTAAATGGGACAGGTTTATCTCTGAGTCGGGTCGTGTTTCTATCAAAATGGGTCGGGTGCATTTTTAATTTAATTTAGAATTTTTTTAATATAAATAAACCCTAAAACGACGTTGTTTTAGGTCGAACTAACGGCCCCGTCAAGAGGGGCTTGACGGAGGGGCCCAATAGACCCAAAAAAAAAAGTTCAGGGGCTCAATTGAACCAAAAAAAAGTACAGGGGCCTGCGAGACCCTTTTCCCGTGCAAATTACATCATACAGGGAGGGGCATTGTATACCCTCTACAACAACAGGACAATTGTTCCACTCAGAAATAATTGCAGCTCAACCAAAAATAGCGGCTTTTAGTTGTAATGGTTTAGATTTATGTTTGGGGCACACTCCTGTAGGACAGTCTAACGGGTCGCTTCCGTTAGATGGATCCTAACCCGACCCGTATCTAATTTTTCCTTCTTTTTTTTTTGGCAACCCCACCCCACCCCCACTCCCTCTCTCTAACACGTACCCAAGTTGTACCTCTTTTTTTTCGATAGCCCCACCCCACCCCCACTCCCTCTCTCTAACACGCAAGGTCTGGACCATTTTTTTCTTTTTTTCTTTTTTTTTTTGGCAGCACATCTACACATTTTTTTTCTTTTTTTTCTTTTTTTTCCGCTCCAATTTACGCTTCACTAGGAAGAGTTAGAAATTGTGTGTGTTTTTTATAATGATTTTATTAATGATACTTCATCCATAATTAATGATACTTCACATCAATGTTAATGATACTTCACAACATAAAAGTTATATTTTCATTAAAATGAAAACTACCGATGATTAAGCATTAATTATTAAATTAACAACAGAGAAGTATCATTAATTATGAAGTATCACTCGTAATAAAAAAATGAAGCATCACTAATATAATGAGTAGTTACTACTCACTATCATGTTCAATTTTTGAATTGCAACATTTTCTTTTATGTAGCTAATGATTCAATTTTTGAATTGCAATATGTTTGTACTGATATTTTTCTTTCTAATTAATGATACTTTCTTCTGCAATTAGTGATACTTTTCTTCTAATTAGTGATACTTTCTTCTGCAATTAGTGATACTTTTCTTTCTAATTAATGATACTTTCTTCTGCAATTAGTGATACTTTTCTTTCTAAGAAGTGATATTTTATTCTGTAATTAGTGATACTTTGCTTCAATTAATGATACTTTCGTCTGCAATTAGTGATACTTTTCTTCTAATTAGTGATACTTTCTTCTGCAATTAGTGATACTTTACTTTCTAATTAGTGATACTTTCTTCTGCAATTAGTGATACTTTGCTTCAATTAGTGATACTTTTCTTCTGCAATTAGTGATACTTTTCTTCTAATCAATGATACTTTCTTCTGCAATTAGTGATACTTTTCTTGCTAATTAGTGATACTTTCTTCTGCAATTAGTGATACTTTTTTTAAATGCAATTTATTTTCAAGTTATATTTTTTATTTCAAAAAAATTAATTTTTGAAATAAATATATAACCTAAAATTAAATTGAATTAATATATTATTTTTTATTCGACGACACTAACGCGTGAACTCGTGTATTGCGCTTAATATACAATAATTATTAAAAGAAAAAAAAACAAATGAACAAGATTAGAAGAAAAGAAAGAAAAAATGTAGAAGAAAGAAGAAGAAGGGGAGTGGGCCTTTTGGCCCAGCAGCAATAGGAACTGAAAGAAAAAGGAAAACAAAAAGGCCCAGCAGCAACATGAACCGAAAAGAAAGGAAAATAAAATAAAAATAAATAAATCAGCAGTAGGCGCGGGTCTGAGACGGGTTTGGATGGGTTTGGGTGTGTTTTAACCCGTCTAATATAAGGGAATCCGTTAGACGGTCTTATAAAAATTTTTGTCTTATGTTTCAAACTTGGGGTCTTCAACGCTTTTCAGGGTAATACCAATGATTTTTTTTTTCAACTCTCTCTATTACATTTCGCAATATATCTTTAAATTATAAGTTTTCATTGTATTTTTATTTTTTCAATTTCATCCCACCCAATTGGAGTTTATTATTATTTTCTAATATTTATTTATCAGTGTTCAATTAATAATTCATTATTATGGTTGCTTATTTCATAAATAAATTTTATGATTTTTTAATTCATTTTTTGTTAACGAATGTTGACTAATATTTATGTCAAGATTAATTTTTATTTTATAATAAATATTATTAAAATTATAAATTTAATTATAACATCAAGTGAAACACGAAGAAATTTTATTCACAACTGTAACATGTGATTTTTGATATTGTGGGTATGTAGTACCACTAGGGAAATTGAAATCTCCTTGTTTCTACTTTTTGTATCTTACAATTAAATTTATTAATATTTTTCATTATGTTTTGAATATTAATTTATTATGTTTTAATTTAATTTTAAAATTATTAATTAGGATTAATTATATCATTTTATGGTTTATAATTTTTAATTTTTAATTTTAAAAGTTTAAGTTATAATTGATTATTTCATAATTATGACATATAATTTCTTAAAAATTTAATATTTCGTAATAAATATTAATTAAAATTAATTGTATTATAATAGTATTTTTATAATATTATATAATAAATTTATTTATATTAAAATAACAAAAACAACAATAATCAACACCACCATCCGGATAGATGATGATTGAGGACATGGGTAGCAAATTAGCTATTGACTTTCCCATATTTTTCGAAGTGGGACAGTGGTGGTCTGGTGGATATGCAAGGTGCTCTAAAATGAAATTTACTGTACACGTTGTTGTTGTCACTCCTCTTATTAAAATACTATTTATCATAAATGTCAACTTCTCTCTAATGATTGAGTACGTAGTTGTTGGTTTTGTAACGTGTGGCCATCAAACTAATAAACGCGCAAGGACACTCCCTATAAATAATTTTAAAAACCATTACAAATTAAAATACCTACATTCTTTAATTAATACTTCAAAAGTCTGATTCCTTCCTGTAAGATTATTATCTTTTTTGAATGTCGTTGATTTCAAAATTTATTTAACTCGATGAACCTATTTAATATATTTTTATTGAACATTAATTCATTATAAAAAATATGTTCATATGGCATATTAGAAATTTTACTTATCTAATTATCTTTTTCAATAATTTTCAAATCTTGATAATAAATCTAATCAACCTCCATAAACAGGACGGAGGAGTATTAATATGGTGTTATATGACATTGATTTTATTCATTTGATTAATGATCCCCTAAAGCAATTGAATGCGCAATTAAATAATCAAAAGGAGTTCAAATTAGCAGCAACAATAATAATAATAATAATAATAATAATAATAATAATAATAATAATAATAATAATAATAATAATAATAATAATAATAATAATAATAATAATAACAACAACAACTAAACATAAACATAAAGATGATTAGGAGGAGGGCGACGACTAAACATAATCTGTCAAATAAGATGGCTTTGCTCGCTGCCTCACCCGCTACATGCTCATCACCATTTACCATGCATAGTTTTTCTCTATCCATTCGCATTTACTTCTGCAACCTCTGTTTTATAAAAAAAATCCATTAATTTAAATATAATAGGTTTTATATACTTCTAAAATCGAAAGATAAAATTAAGAGTATATTATTGCAACATTACTTATATTCTTCTTATTTTGAAACTATTATGTAATAGTTGTTGTAAATACTTATATTTTCATTCTTGAAAACAAAAAAAAAAAAAACATACAACTTAAGAATTTAAAATTAGAGCAAAAACACATAAATTTAAATTTAGAATGAGTATATTTTAAATTTTAACTAAGATTTCATAACAGACGTAAATAAACCTAGTAACCTTGCTATTTGATAAAGTTGATAACCTTGTAGATAAAAGGTCATATGAATTTAAATCTTACCGGTCACCACCATCTTTTAGGTTGAATTGCACTAGCCCACATAAATAGTGGCGAAATAGATTAGGTAAAAAAAGAAAGAATTGCTCTATTCGTCCAATAACACAGGCTAATTGAGATTTTCACAAGAAAAAGATTTAGAAAGATTAATTAATTTAAAATTTCCTAATATGTCACTATTTATTTCTTTGATAATAAATTAATACTTAATGTAAACATATTAAATAGCGTATATATTAGTGAATAGTTAAATATACATATAGAAACATGTTTATATATCGGGATATCCCAAAAAGACAAACAAGTCTATCGGAACAGAAGGAGTATAAAGTTTTCCCTGAATCCATTTTTCAATTAAATATTCTTAAGTTTACTAATATATATGTACAGTGCGTGTGTGTGTGCGTGTGTGTGTGTGTGGGGGGGGGGGGTAGGGTTATATAAAAATAACTCTTGTGTGAGAAATGAGAACGCATCTCACACCACACATCCATCAAAAATCAAAGGTCCAGATTTGATGAAAAAGGCAGTGGCAATTTTGTAATATCTGAAAAGTTTTTCGCGCGAGGGTACTAACGTAATTTGATAATTCTTATAAAAATTGCGGAGGATTTAATAACAGATCGTTATGCTAACGAAGTATTATCATCATGCTACCGAAGCATTATAGGTATGCTAATTAAAGTTTTCAAATATTGTTAGCGAAAAAAATATTCTAAAAATTAATTATAAACCTAATTTGATTTAATAAATCCTAATTAAATGAAAAAAACCATAATTGGATGAAATAAACTTAATTAGATGAAATAAACATTGATTGGATGTGGTAAACCCTAAATGAGTTGGAACAAATCATAATAATAATATATTTGTACTACGTTAGCATTATGGTTTTGCTTCGTCAGTATTGTGAATACACTATGTTAGCATATGACAATACTCTGTCAATATACGTTATAAATCATAATTGGATGGGATGAACCATAATAATCAATTAAGAACTATAAACAAAAAATTAAATTTTAAAAAAATAATGATAATTAGATGGACTAAACCATAATTGAGATTAAATAAACCATAATTGAAATTTAATAAACCCTAATAAATTTATACTACGCTAGCATTATGATAATTCTTTGTTAGCACAATAAATACATTATGTTAGCATATGACAAATGCTTCGTTAGCATACATTATCATAATGCTGACGAAGAATTATTATATGCTAACGAAAGCATTTACAACATGGGCACGCGTAAAAAATTTTCTTTTTTATTTTTCGTTAATATTTTTTTCATCTAAACATAACCTTTCGACATCTTAAATGAAAGAGCATGAAGAGAGCTTTAATTTAATATATTTTTTGTGTGCATTGGATTAAAAACGAGCAACTTATGGTCGGTTAAAGTTTTTAAGATTTCTTTTTTAATTGCTGACATCATCATTTTTA
Source organism: Perilla frutescens (assembly GCA_026008535.1). Classification (NCBI taxonomy): domain Eukaryota; kingdom Viridiplantae; phylum Streptophyta; class Magnoliopsida; order Lamiales; family Lamiaceae; genus Perilla; species Perilla frutescens. The sequence continues at coordinate 41,317,110 of BRKX01000019.1, forward strand.
ATGGATTTGGAAGAAAATAGCCCTCCATCCTTTATTTTTTACCCTATTATTTACGAAATTTCCACCTTAAATCTCAATCATTAGATCATTAAATTGGATGGTGTAAGATGTGTTCTCATTTCTCACACAAACAAGGTGTTCTCATATGATCCATATCCTATATATATATATAGGGAATATAATAGATCAAATATGACATTTTTCCTACTGTTGAACTAGGACCGCATCTTCACCATCCAATATATTGATCTAATGGTTGAGATTTAATGGAAAATTTAGTGGTAATTTCGTAAATAATAGGATAAAAAATAAAGGAAAGATGACAATTTTCATCCAAATCAATTAAAATTGATTATGTCAGTAATTTAAAAAAATCTTAAAAATTTTAAACGACCATAACTTAATCGTTTTTAATCCAATCCACACAAAAAACATATCAAATTAAAGCTCTATTCGTGCTCTTTCATTTAAGATGTCGAAAGACTATGTTTAGATAAAAAAATATGGATGAAAAATATAAAAGATAAATTTTTACGCATACCCAGGTTATAAATGCTTTCGTTAGCTTATAATAATGCTTCTTCATCAACATTATGATATATGCTAACGAAGCATTTGTCATATGCTAACACAATGTATTCAATGTGCTAATGAAAAATTATCATAATGCTAGTGTAGTACATATTAATTAGGGTTTATTCAATTTCAATTATGATTTATTTCATCTCAATTATGGTTTATTCCATCTAATTATGAATACTTTTTTTGAATTTAAATTTTCTTTTTTAGCTCTTAATTGATTATTAGGATTTATTCCATCCAACTATAGTTTATAATGTATGTTAACAGAATATTGTCATATGCTAACATAGTGTATTCACAGTGCTGACGAAGCAAAACCATAATGCTAACGTAGTACATATATATTATTGTTATGATTTGTTCCTATTTATTTAGGGTTTATCACATCCAATCAATGTTTATTTCATCTAATTAAGTTTATTTCATCCAATTAGAGTTTCTTCATTCAATTAAAATTTATTAAAATCAAATTAAGTTTATAATTAGTTTTTAGAATATATTTTTAGCTAACAATATTTGAAAACTTTAATTAGCATAACGATAACGCTTCGTTAGCATAACGATCTGTTATCAAATCCTCCGCGATTTTTATAAGAATTACCAGATTACGTTAATATCCCTACGCGAAAAACTTTTCAAATATTGCAGAATTGCCACCGCCCTTTTAATCAAATCTAGACCTTTGATTTTTGAGGATTCTATAGTGTGAGATGTGATCCTAATTCCCACACTAGGATTGATTTTTACCTAACCCCTCCCCTATATATATATATATATATATATATATATATATATATATATAGGGTTTATATATTTTTTTTATATATATTGGGTTATAATTTATGAATGTTGCATATTAATTAAATTAGTATCATTACTAGTTAAAGTTTTAATTTTAAAATCTATTAATTAGTATCATTACTAGTTAAAGTTTTTATTTTAAAATCTATCTTATTTGTTAATATAGATTATGTGTGTATGTGTGTAAATATATTAAATTCATGTCAAAGTTTAATTAATAGTGAATTGCGATTCGATATCTTATGTGTTGTGATTTTTTTATTTTATATTATTAATCTATGTTATTTACGAAATTTATTTTATAAATTATATATTGTTAAGTTATCATTTTTATTATTTTATCACTCTTAAAATCGTAAATTATCTTTTGTACATCAAATAGTTTGTATGAATTTATTCTTCAATTCTGAATTTTATTGCTAGCATAATCAATTTAATTTTGATAATGAATAAATTTAGAAAATATAATTTCAAAACTATATATTTTATTCTAGTTATTTTTTTCAGATATTTATTTTAATAATACATCAACATCTTTTTTATTTAATTTTGTGAAAATCGAAGAAAAGTCGAATCAAAATGGTATTATTTTACTACAAAATAATAAAAAAAAAATTGTCGTTATTTCTCTAACACAATTATAAAAAAAAAAACTAAATATATAAATATTAGCAATCGTATCCATATTCTTCACTGTCCATTCTTAACCATAAGAACAAATGAGAAGGGCAAAGAGTTGTTGCTTCGCCCCGAGAATAATTTATGGATTCACATTATTGCATTGTTAGGAATCAGGAGCCTCCAATAATGGAGTAGAGGTCCTCTAGTCCCACTTGTGTGTGCCAACCGTGTGCCGTCATTAAAATTATATATTGTTATTAATACTTTTTTATAAAAATAAAATTTGTTTTATCATAACTAATCATAATTAATATTTATTGCAAAAAAATTAAAATTTTAAAAAATTATATATCCAAAGTTTGGAATAATCGACGCCAAAAATCAATTATATTAACTAAAAATGAAAATTAAATATTAAAAAATAATTATAAACCCTAATTGGTGGAATAAATCCTAAATAATAATATAAAATTATACTAAAATAACAAGAAATTAAAATTGAAGAAAAAAAAAAAAAAACGTAATAATTTTGAGGTGTGGCACACGATTGGCACATACAAGTTGGGACTAGAGGATCTCAAGTGGCAATAATGTATTCATCAAAACTATTTCAGTCCGAACCGCCCCTAATTAATCGGCTTGATCTGTAATCTTAATCTTCAGATTCTCTCTCTCTCTCTCTCTCATCCGATGTCTGGCGAGTCTGCATTAAAGCTCCTGCTGCAAACGTTGGGGGAGGTGTTGATATGTTATGCGGATCTCAAAGCTGGGGCAAGATTCCAGTTTTCGGAGCTCAACAAAGAACTTCTCCCGTTAGAGGCCTTCCTTAAGGATTCGGCCAATATGTCCAAGAAGACTGATCTCATCAGAGAATTGGAGAAGCAGATTAGAGACGTTGTTTATGACGTTGAAGACACCATTGAGATTTGCTTAACCAAGGCGTCTGCAGCAAAAAACAATAAATTCAGAAAATCCGTCGAAAAATTTAGCATCAAACTGCCACAAAAGGTCAAGTCTCTTAGAAAAGAAAGCGTGACCCCACTTGTAGAAAAAATTTTGAAGAGCTTTGGGAAACTAGAAATCGGCGCCGGATCCAGCACAGGCTTGGAACAACACCGCATGGAAGTGAAAACGGTAACTCCTGGCCTATTTTTAATATATTAATTGTTTATCATGGCTCACATCGAATTGATTTATATAGTATTTTTGTTTGTTCTCTTTTTTTTAGGGAACATTATTTGTTTCTCTATATATGTTTATTAGAAGCTTTGAACTGATAAAACGAATTGGTAATATATATATTGCTAAATGGTTATGTATTATATGTGAGTTATTCGTGAGTTAATTAACACATATATATGTAATGACTGCATGCCGTAAGCATTGCTACGTACATATATATATGTAGCACTCCAAACCCGGAGGGGCCAAAGTGCTAACGAACACACACGAAAGAAGAAAATCTCATAGAAAAATTTCCAACTAGAGCAATCAATTTAAGATTTGTTATGTCAAAGGAGTTTACGTTTACTAGTCAAACACCAAGAAATAATATACATTATTTGACTAGTCAAAAACCAATAGAAATAAACTTTAAGAAATTTGACTAGTCAACCACATCAAAATAATAATAGTCAATTAATCAAAACATAACATGACCAAAACGCTCATAGGCGTACACGTGGCAAAAGTCAAGGTTCAGCGGAAGCATAGAAATTAAGAGCAATTCAATTGACCATCAAAAATACATATAGCGGAACGGGCTGGGCCCGCGTGGATGGTCTGCCCCCGCCAATTTTTTAGGCAGGTAGGACTTTCATTTTTGTGCCCGTTTTTCTGGCGGGCCCAGACGGATAAGCCCGCTGCGGGGCGGGCTTTGGCGGGTAAAGCCGACGGCGGGACAGGTAGCCTGCCGGGCCCGCAATTTTTTTTTATGAATTTACTTAGTAGTTATTATTTATTAATAAGTCCTAAGTAATATATGCATGCATATAACTGGATTATTTAATAAACAATATATATACTGCATACGTAACTTAAATGGTAATTAATTACCTTGAATCAATTAAAAAGAAAGAATTTTCACACCAATTCAAAATGACGCTGACAGTCAGCTCGCTTGAAAAAGATTAAAAAGCAATTGAACTAATCAAAGGGTAACATCCGTTCGGCCGCAAGGATTAATTAGTTTTCTAATGTTGTAAATTTTAATGTCTTTAAAAATTGTTCTCTTTTTTAATTAACTTTATATTTTACTACATGACATTATATACATTTATGTAGTTATTTAAATCTAAACTTCACGGACTATTCTCTTATCTTTAAAATTTGATAAACATGCATCTTGCATTATCATTTTGGCTAACAAAGAAATTATGATGGATTTTTTATTTGCTTGAAAAAAATATTCAAACATTTTGGTTTTGGGCTTTATGCAATTTATTCATGATTTTAATTATCAATGCATAATAAATTAGACCTAGGTCAATTAATAATGTATTTTTTTAAAAAAGTAACACAGCTTGTATTGTAATTTAAAATTGAAATTTCAGAAAAAAAAAAAACGGGAATGCCCGCGGGCCGGCCCACCAACCCACGGGCTTAGGCGGGGGTGGGTAGGACCCTGCCTTTTCGGGCCCGCCCTGCCCCGCCACCCGCCTCGCCCCGCCGACCCATTTTGACAACTCTAAGCGGAAGCATATGTATCATATAATAGTTTGACCATAAATAATAAATTCAAAAGACGGTCAACTATAAAATAAAAGATCCCCATTAGTCCACATCCACCACCTGCCATCATCAATTACCTGAAGATATTTTAAATAATAGGGTTGAGTGCCAGAAAACACTCCGTGGACATACTCATACATTCGTCCCATAATTTGCATTAAAAATAACAATAATCATAATAACAATTTCACATTTGACGTCCTAATTCATACGCTCATTATACATAGTGGAGATCGACCCTAATGTGATCATATATCATCTAGCATATTCATAATATATTCGGAAATCCTCATATGAGTCGTATCAAATCTACAATGAATAACATAAACATAAATCATAATTCATTTTTCCATATTGAACAAAAGTTTAAATACATTTTCGAAAGAGTTTTGGTAAGTAAGTCCACCTTCTAGCTAAATGTAGTTGTTGCTTTAATCTCAACTTGCACGTGCTAAGCCTGCTGCCTCGGGTTAAGACCTACACATAAAGGCTATGTCTTAGAAACTTATTAGGGTAATTAACCTATTCTATAACGTAAATAAGGGTATAAGGTACATCAATAGAATAAAGTCGCGAAAAGATGATGCCTAAAGATCAAACGGGTAGAGCTTTAAGCTATACCTGAGCCCTTGATCGAGTATAATATATGGATTAAAATCATAATACTTAAAGTAAGGTTTAAAAATAATAATAATAATATTTCAATACCAATAAAGTATCACTTATAATACAATATGCTTAATTTGAATTAAATCCAAAACTAAACAAAAATAGAAAAAGAAATAAAATAATTAAATACATAAATAAAATTATGGTTGTAAACGAACCAAATCGAGTCGAACATCTTGATGCTCGAGCTCAGCTCGTTAAGGAATATGCAAGCTTGAGCTCAGCTCGAGCTCAATTCGAGCTTTTTTCCTCTTGTTCAAGCTCGGCTCGATAAATATTTGTCATGTTCGAATTCGGTTCAAGCTCATTTCATGAAATGCTCGAAAATTTACTAAATAAGCCTACACTCGAATGCTTGAAAAAAAGCTCGTTTAATTTACATATTCGAGCTCGAGCTTGAAAAAAATAGCTTATATTTTATTTACCGATTTGAAATATTTATAATATTTATGAACATGTTCGATTAAGCTCGAGTTCGAACACGTTCGTGAGCTGACCGAGCCGAATACTACTCTGTTCGAGCTCGGCTCGATAATTTTATTGAGCATGATTCAAGGCTCGAGCTCGGCTCGTTTAGAAAATGAACGAACTTCGAACGTGCTTTTTTCGAGCCGAACTCCGAATAGCCCGTGAGCGGCTCTGTTCATTTACAGCTCTAATGACCAATGGCAACTTAACCACTCGAAACCTTACCCCTTTTATTTAACAAATCTGAACATATCCATTAAGCTTGATACAATTTTCGAAATATATGACCTATATATGACCTGAGATGTAACAATGCATGTAAGAAGATTTAAACCTTAGACCTTTTAGTTAACAAATCTGAACATATCCATTAAGCTAGATACCATTTTCGAAATATACAACCCGATTTTAATTAATTAAATTTAAAACAGAGGACATTAATTACAATAAAAGAGATTTAAAAATGCATGCAAGAAGATTTGAACCTTAGACCATTTTGATATTAATTTAAGCATCAACCATTGGGCTACACAACCTTATGAAAATATTAACCTATATTCTTTATTAAATAATTTCATAGATTTAAGAAAAAAATAAAAATAAAAATAAAAATAAATACACGCCCAAAAACACACACACACACACATAACAATCAACACACACACACTCACGGCAGAACACACACACACACATATCAATTTCAAATCAATTTTATTATATTGTTTTCTTTTCTTTTCCCATTTCATTAATCAACCATTTAACATCTAAAGTGTTCAAGAACACTATAAATAAAATTAAAAATATATTTTAAAGTCATCCATCCAAAACAGCCCCTAAATAATAATATATAAACTAAAATCGAAAATAAAGTTGAAATATAAAGAAAGAAATGAAGTATTGATAGGCTAGGAATTAACCCATTCTTAGATCCGAAAATCGGAAGCCTAAACTTCAAAATATCTTAAAAATAACCAAAAAATAAGAAAGAGGAGAAGAAGAGGATTCCAACAACGTAATTGCATGTAAAAAATAATTAAAAACGTAAATGGGCTAAAACCCATAAATTGGGCCTCAATATTAAAATGCCTATATTTAGGCATTTGGGCCATGAAATCATAATTAAAATAGAGTTGGGCCTATTATTAAATTTTGGGGTGTTACAATATATGTACTTGTTCGTATAATTAATAGGGGTGGGTTGAAATAAAAATTCCTATATAAGCCACACAACTTGATGCACAATGGAGGATAAAAAAGAGGTGACATATTTGTAAATATCATAAATTAAAAAAAAAAAAGGTATTTTCATTTTTTATAAAGTGGCATCATCACATTTATAAGAATTTCTTAAATTTTTTTTACATAATCATAACTTTCTCGTTTTGAATCTAATTTATACAAATCATATATCAAATTAAAGTTTTTTCATTCTCTTTCATTTAAGATCCCGATTACATATGTTTATTCGAATAAAATTGATGAAAAATATATTAAAAAATATTTTTCATGGATATACAAGTTGTAACTGCCACACCATTGATAATAACTTATATTTTTAACAAAAAGAAATATAAAAAAATATTGATCGTTGAAAAAATTATAGCAGTTTGATTGAACGCTATCAATTCATTACAAAAACTGTAAAAAAACATATGCAAACCAAACCAACAATACTTATAAATCATATTGACAAATCGTTATTCACATATTAGCAATATGTTACTCACATATTAACAAATAATTTCCCATATAACATCAATATATACGTTACTAACATCAGCAATATAATGTACTAATGATGTTACACAACGTTATTTTTAATGTAGTCCAATGTTAAGTGAATGATGTTAAACGTGTATCAATTATGCAATATGATCTCATCATGTTAACAATATGAGTATTTCTCATGTTAACAACATAATCTCATGATGTTAGCAACACACACACACACAAACACATATTTATATATATACGGTATTAAAACGTTGTCTATTTAATTTGGGAAATTGAGCCCAAAATTCAAAAACATAACAAAATTTACAAATTGAGAAAATAGCCACCTCGTTAAGATTCTTAGATATTACAAGTTAGTCACCTTTCTTCGACTAAAAAATTGACTAAATTGTGGTGATTAGATCTAATCATTTTTGGGGCTTAAATTGATTTCTATGTTCTACAGGGGGATTAGGGGTCTATTTGATCATTTCCCTTCATACATACATACATACATATTTACATGCATATATATATGTGTGTGTAATAATTTTGGTGAAAATTATTATTTAGTGTGAGAATTAGAAACTAATCCTTGTTCTTAAATCTCTTAAAATTAAAGGATAAGATTAAATATTTTATTTTATGAGGTGAAGTTTAAGTGCTTATTTGCTATATTTTTATTGTTAATTTTATTGTATTTGAATGCTTATTTATTATAATTTTATCGTTTATTCTTATTGATTCTACTTTGGGTGTCAGCTTTGGGGATCGATCCATGGTCTTTCAAATATTTTCTACATTTTTATTACTTTCATATATGTTCCATTTGTTGTTTAATTTGTTTTTATTTGATGTTAATATCTCTATTATGTATACTTAATATTTTACATTTATTGCTAATAGTTGTCCCAAAAATTGAATCCATTAATTAATATCCAAAAATAGTTTCAACCTGAAGCTAACCATACATAATATATATATATATATATATATATATATATATATATATATAAGGGTTAGTTATAATGGGTACTAGGTATTTTCGTGAGAACTATAAACCATGCTTATTTAATATGATTTTGTAGCTTATCTTGTTGTATTTTAGTGCACTAGCACTAAAATACAACAAGATAAGCTATAAATGTTTTTAAAAAAAAATTAGCACTAAAATACAATAAAATAAGCTATAAAATTGCACTAAATAAGCATGATTTACAGTTCTCACGCTAATACCTAGTTCTCATTTAAACCAAATCCTACATATATATGTATATATATATTACTCGTTGTCAAACCATAGAATTTGGATGAATATGCACCAGATAATATATAATATTACTCTAATCATCGTTTATTTTTATTTAAACTATAATGTTAACAGCCCTCATGTAAATGTTGTGAAATTTTGACTTTTTAAAAAAAATTAATTATTAATAATAATTTATTTATTATATTTAATAGATGATCAATAATGGATTTTTTTATTGAAAATTAATATAAAAATAAATAATAACTAAGAAATAAATAAAAATGCATGATTTTTGAGGTCCAAAATAGATAATTTTCATCTCTCATGTGCTAGATTGATAGATTGCTTATTTTACTTAGGTCCTGAATTGTTAATTCTCCTAAATTATTAAAAATTTCTAATGTTCAAGTTTATCATGATAAAATGATTTATCATGGGACGTTATAAATGCCCTTTAATTTGTTTATTGATTCTTTTCTTCTTTTGTTTTTAACGAAACAAATTTAATGTTCCATAATATTTTCAAAACTTTTGCTAAAACATATAGTTCTCGTTTCTTCGTTCAGATTGTCTGTAATAGTTCTTTCTAAAAAAATTAAACAAATGGAACATATTTTGTAGGTTGGAGTCCTCATTTGAAAAATATATAAATACAAATTGGATTGGAATTTTCAAATTCCAGTAGGCTCTTTTCGAATATACAAAATATGTTGGAATAATCGTTGAAATCGGCACTCCAATTGCATTTTTCAAGTAGCTAGGCGCTTCCAACATATGTCTATATATGTTGCACGTGTTTAAATTAAATATATAAAATTATAAATTTTTTTTGCTATGTATGAAAAATGGATGTTATGCCATAGTATTGATCTACAGGAGTTTAACACGTTTGGTTGGAATGTAATTATTCCAGGGAAATGAATACGCCAATTATATATCCTTTGTTAGAATAATATGAAAGAAATTGTTCAGCATTGATATAAATTAATTAAGTAATAGTTCAGTTCTTATTAGAATACATAGTTAAAATATATATTTTATCATTTCGCTACTATCAATAATATTTTTTTAAGGTACAAATAACACGTGTTAATTAACAATATTTCAAAAGTCAATTTTGATTTAATAGGTTAAATTGGTTACTGGGAAGACATATAATGATGAATAATATATAAAATACGCATACACAAACCCTAGGCAATTTTTTAAAATCGGACCATACATCCAACCGGACAATTTACTGGTCACTAAGTCACCGGTTCAACAATTTTGAAAAAATTGAACAACCCATTGTATGATATTTATAAGTATATATACACAATAAAATATAATAAAATTATTAGTATCATGATAAATATATTAAATAAGTTTAAAAAATACACAAAATTTATATTGATGCAAGGAAATAAAGTGTTTAATTTATCGATAGTTATTCCATAAGTTAAGTAGGTAAAATTATAAAATTTATAAAAATAAATATTGAACATCAAATACTAGATTTTGAGAAAATATATAATTAAATGTCAAATAATTAAATATTAATTTGAATAATAAAAAATACTACATAATAACAATTAAGAACATTGCTAATCACTATTTGACAAGCCACTAGGTTTGCGATTAAATCAGTTGAATCGGCTAGTTCGGTCTAATTTTTAAAACACTCCCTAGTTAAACAAAAAAAGAACAAACACTTGCATATCATTAAAAAAATACAAAACAAATGAAATGTCATAGTTAATGACAAATGAAATTGATACATTCAAGGGTAAAATTACGCCTTATGCCATAAACTATTAATTAATGTTTTAACTTAAATGTTATGAATTTGGACTAATTACATCTATGTACTAACTTCTTCACATATTAACAAATTTTGGCCACGAAAAAAAGATATGGCTCACCGTTGCTGATGTGTAATATTTGACGTGGAAAAATATATGAGTAAATTACATTCTATGTTATATACTATTAAAGTTGTAACAAAAATGTTCTGAACTGTTGAGCTATCATAAGAATGTCCTGAACTAAGACTTATAACGCCTTATGTCCCATAACTATCAACATATTAATAAACTATTTCGATAATGGTCTTGACTGTGAATTAATGGATTCATTAGTACTACTCGACCTAGATGACATCTTGAAATTAAAAATCGTCACTATGTTGCCTTGATTGTCTCTCCAAAATTTCAAGATATCTTTTGGGTCCAGCATGACCAAGAATCCATCATTACGCGCTCAAGGCCATTATTGGACTTTCTCAATAGTTCAACAGTTCAACACATTTTTTGTTACATCTCAATAGTTCAAAATATTTTTATTATGTCTTAATAGTTCAAGACATTTTTGTTACAGTTTAATAGTTCATGACATGATATGGTGCAATTTATCCATATATTTTTCCACGTCAGATATTACATTTCGCAACGGCAAGTCATGCACGCCATGTTTCCATGGCCGAAATTTCGCCCTTAGGACAAAATTGTTAACATTTCCATAGTTTGTGACACATAAGGTTTAATTAGTCCTAGTTTAGGATATTTTTATTAGAGCCTTAATAGTCAAAGTATAGAATGTAATTTATCCTATATTCAAATAATAAATAGACTTAAATTAACTTGCTCCAATCAGATAGAAACGTGTAAGAATCACAATAAACCGAATGACACCAAATACTAACAACAATTTTATAACAAAAACCAACTCCCAAATAAAGTGTTCGACAAGCCTATACATAGGCATCAAAAAGAAATCATATCTAGAAATATATGGAAAATCTTAAAAAATAAGAACGTAGAAATCTAATTCATAATATATGTAAGCTAAATAAACAATACTGTACAATATAACTAAATTTAAAATACAATCTAAATATAATTTTAAGATCTCGTGATATCCTGATCAATTATTATTCAATTTAAATTAAAGTAAAGGACCAATAATTAAAAAACCATAATTCAATTAAATTATAGCATAATAATTGATCCATAATTCTCAAAATCCGCTAATTTCGTTATTCAATATTCTTATTGAAATGCATGGTGTTTTCCACTTTTGCATGTGTTTAGCACCTTGTGGTGATCATTGTGCGGATGATATTTTTTGGGGCATTTATTTATTTATTTATTATTATTATTTTTTTCTGGTCGCGGATGGTTGCTTCTGCGACCGATATTTTTCGGTGTTAAAAGTAAAACTTTTTAAATATTGTGTAATTATGTTATTGACCTTAAATTAAATATTTATTAGAGGTATAGCAGGGAAAGAATATAAGAAATGACACTGCCATAAATACAGATTTGTATATGTTTGCAAATATTTATCTCCAAATCATCCAAAAGCTTGTCAACTGCTGCTGACGTATCGTTTGTAACTTTTAAACTGTGGAAGCTATACGAAGTAGTAGATTTTGAAGATGAAGAGACCATCATTGGATATCTAAAGGAACCAAGTCCAAAAGACGAGCTTGATGTTATCTCCATAATTGGTATGCCTGGCATTGGGAAGTCAACTCTAGCATTGAAGATTTATCAGAACAAAAATATTGTTGAGGAATTCGAATTTCGCATCTGGATAGATGTATCTCAGCAGTTCAATAGTAGGGATGTGTTTTTCAGAATTTTGAAAAGATTCACCCCACAAGACACGTCTAGCCCGGACGAAGACGACTTGGTCTTAACAGTTCGTGCGTGTTTGAAAGAAAAAAAGTTCCTGTTAGTCTTTGACAGCGTATGGAGTGCTGCAGATTGGGAAACAATAAAACAAATATTGCCCCCTAGAAACAGGAACGGTAAGGTCCTAGTTACCAGTCGTGACATGAAAGTCGGTGTGCGTGCTTCTATTTCTAGGACACCCCACCAGATGAATTTTCTAACAGAACAGAGAAGTTGGGAGCTCCTGCAATTAATTGTGTTTGGGAATCTCCAAGACTGCCCTACAGAGTTATCCAAAACCGGGCGAGGTATAGCCCAAAAATGTTTGAAAATGCCACTGACAATCGTGGTGATCGGAGGGATTCTTAAGGGTCTATACATGAGGACACAATCACCCCTAGCTCTTAGAGGCGAGTGGGAAAAGGTACTAACAAATATGAGTGAGATTTGTTTCGAAGAGGAGGAAAAACTCATTTCAAACACTATAGAATTGAGTTATGATCGATTGCCCAATGAGTTGAGATTGTGTTTTCTTTACATGGGGGTCTTTCCTGAAAATGAAGAGATCTTAACTTCAGCATTGACCCGATTATGGATTGCAGAAGGATTCATACGACCAAAGCACCGAAAGAGCTTTGAAGAAACAGCGGTGGAGATTTTGTATGATCTTATCAACATGAACTTATTGATGGTTGAAAAAAAAATCTTGACCAAATCAAGACATGCCGGGTTCATGATATGATACGCGGATTTTGCATATCTAAAGCTAATGAGGAAATTTTTTTCCAAGTGATTGAAGACTCACGTGGAGTTTCTGATGATCTACAAAAGGTTCATCGACTTTGCTTACATTCTGACTTTGATCTCTGCACATTCCTCTCTAAGAAACCGAAAGGCCCACGCGTCCGCTCCTTTTTATGTTTCTGCAAGCAAGCCATCCATATGGAAAAAAGGTACATAACAGTTATTCCACAAGCCTTCAGTTTATTAAGGGTTCTGAACTGCAACTATATCAAATTCAGCCATTTTCCGAATCTTAACAAGCTAATTCTTTTGAAGCACGTCACTCTATCTATTGATAATCTAGATGTTCTTCCAGAACAGATCTCCCAACTTTTAAACCTGAAAACTCTTGTAGTTGAAACAAAATCACTTTCTATTATCGTGAAAGCAAATATATGGAAGATGAATAAGTTGAGGCATGTCAAATCCAAAGCAGCTATGTTCTTGGATGACAAAAAGTGGAAAGTTAAACCTGATGGGAACCTTCAAACACTGACTAGATTGTCACCGGAATCTTGCACGACAGATCTCTCTGTTAGGGCCTCTAATCTGAAGATGTTGGGGGTTCGAGGGAAGTTAGCCAACTGTCTCAGCACCATGTCCCTAGAAAACTTCCATCACCTTGAAAAGTTGAAGCTAGTGAATGAAGTTCATAAATCAGCATCTGAGAATCTGCTGCTGCTTGTCCTTCCCCAGCACGATCATTTTCCATCGAACCTGAAGAAGCTGACCTTATCAAAGACATATCTGAATTGGGAACGACATATGCCAATATTGGCAGCGATCAATTCCTTGGAGGTCCTTAAGTTGAAAGATGATGCATTCACTGGAATCAACTGGTGTGCTCAGGGTAATGGTTTCCAAAATCTCCAGTTCTTGCTGATTGCAGACATAAATTTGGTCGTGTGGGAGGCATCAACTACTCATTTTTCACAACTTAGGTGGCTTGTGATTAGGAGTTGCCGAGAACTTCGAGAAATTCCTGATGAGGTGGCAGCGAATCTAGAGAAATTGGAGATTGAGCATGTTCAAAGAACAGTAGTTGCGTCTGCCGCCAGAATTGAAGTAGCAAAAAAACAGGTAGAACAAAAGAAAAAATCCATACGGGGGGTTCCGTTCCAGCTCATCGTTGGCCCTGGATGTAACTAATCGATCAAGCTCTTATCAGGTACCCTTACAAGATTAGTTCCCCTTAACATGTTTCAGTTTCACATATTTATATATGCATATACAGTATCATATGTCGTTTAGCCAGTCTGAGTAACTATTTCTCAATCTGACTCACAGAGCTTTGATCCGTGCAATGGAACAATCAATGCAGATATTATCTCGATGGAATCAATATAGGACCACAGGCCTGCAGGCATCTGTTCATCTTCTGCTTGCTTCATATATCTGCAGCAATACCTTCATTTCCAACTAGATGACAAGCTTCAAAATATTTGCCTTGTTCTGTCTTCATGTTTGTTTTCGTTGTATTTTATTGAAAAATTTACATCAAAGATTAACAGGGACTTGAGTTCTTAATTCTTGTCACATATTTAATAAAATAAAGTACAATTTTTGTATGCATTAAAATATGATGGATTTGATGTTCACTAATTGCATTGTTTCTTTATGTTGGTTGTGATGGTGTTGCTTGCTACTTTAGGGCTTTATAGTTTTACAGATTTATTTAATTTGGCTTGATTTAAGTTAATTTGTTATCTAGAGTTGTTGAATCCAATAATTATTAATTCTGAAAGGAAAAATACTAAATATCAAAATTGAGAATGACTTGTAGGCTATGGTCATCCCAGAGACGTCCACCACTACTAGTAGTCAACAGATCAATAGGAACTTTAAGGCTGAACTTGCTCCGGGTGAGACTGGCTTATATCTCTTTTTTCTAGGACTTGAAAATGACTAGGCATGCTGGATTGTGGTCTGGAATTATTGGTCCCTAATGAATCTAATAGAGTTTACAAAGGACAGTTGAATATATAAATTCTTTTTTGAAAAATAAAGTGCAGATTAAATTAGCCCGGACTCATTTTATAATAAATTAAATACGAATGAGTCCGACTTAAAAGAGTATAACTGATCAATTAAGTGTTTGAAAGTGTTAGTGCCACAATTATGCACTAAGTGTTCGTGTTGTTTTGTTGGCGAGATATGGTCAACAATGTGTGTTTGAGTATGTCCCTAAAGCTATTCATTCCACTGTACGAGAAAAAAAGAACAGTTGGCAAACTGTTCCCTCTGATGTCCCAGACATATCCAGGGACACTTTTATATGGCAGTTTTCATAAATAGAAGATCTTGCGCGGATCCGTTCGTGGAAGGCAAGATATGTTCGATTGACTGCCTTATGGAGTAGATACCGAGCTGCTATTAACCCTCCTATCCAAGGAAAGTATCTACACACATTTGGGAAGATCACAAACCATCATTCACCTTCCATATTGACGGCGGATGAAGACCGACGCCACTCTTGAAGTGAAGACTATATGAAGGACGATTCATTGTGCAATCGGTGGACATTTTGTTTAGATTCTCTTAGTATATTATTTGAGAGTCATTATGCTTTGTGCCCCAAGTATTTAATAGTAGTTATTCCTTAAAACAGTTCAACGTGATAGACTAGTTTTCATTGTTTTCGAGTGAAACACGTGAGGGATTTTATTAATCCGTTTTGTACGCAATCTCGGGAGAGATTGTAAGTTGAAGTCGTTGGTAGCTAGAGGGAGTCTAGTGTCATGGTTGTAAGGGGATCTTATAGCTTTCGGCTAGCGAAAGAGTTTGTGGAGAAGAACGGGCGATATAAGGAGGGAGTCTTGTATGTGTAAGAACCCTAATACGCTTCATGAAGGAGTAACAGTCGAATCTTCAAGTATGGGAGCAATCCCCCCAGAGTAGGTTGTTGAACCGAACTGGGTTACCAATCTCGTGCATATTTTTCTGCTTTAATTTTTATGTTCTTATATCTGTCCCACACATATCGTAGAATAGTTAACAAGCAGTATTGATTAAACACTTGTGAGCACGGATTATCGTTTTTCAATTGGCACCAGAGCAGGTCACCTTTCTTAAGATGTGATTGTAGGTTTTTAATCCGTGTATTTTATGTTGTTTTACTCTCAGTGAGAGTCACCAGAGCAGGTAACCTTTCATACTGTTCTACTCTCAGTGAGAGTGATGACCCAGATGATAGCGAAAGCGATGAAGAGTTTGTGAGTAATCATATTGCTTTCATGACACAGTCTGTCAAAGAAACTTTATCTGAATCTGTTCCTGACAGTCCGGATGACAAGATGTCTGAATGCAGTGATGATGAAGAATTCACTGAAGAGTCTGCCATGGAAGCTTATAAAAAACTTCATACGAGTTGGATCATGGTGGTTCAAGCTAATAAAGGGCTGATGAAAGAGAATGCCAATCTCTTGAAAGAAAGAGATAATCTTACCACTCGTCTCAAGGAAGTGCAAAATGACTTGCTGCAATCCAAAAACAACAGTCAATCTCAGACTGCTGAGCTTCAACATCTGAAGAAGCTTGTGAAGATGATGAACTCTGGATCATCTCAACTGGATGAGATTCTTTCCAAGGAAAAGAGCTCTCAGGATCATTCGGGGCTCGGATACAATGGTGGTTATACTTATGGCAGATTCTGTTAAGGACAGACCTCTAGAACAAAAGATTCGACAGTTCCAGAATCGAGAGCTGAGCCAAAGAACAAACAACAGTGAAGGAAGTCACCTCAAAAGACACGTGTTGTGTGTCATTATTGTAAGAAACCTGGTCACATTCGACCACATTGTAGAAACTATATCACTAACCGTCGAAGGATGAAGAGAAGGGGTCTTGCATAATATGATCAGTTTTCCAGAAGAAATGTCTGGAACAGATCCAGGAACAACCACAAAAATTATGTGGTTCATACTGCCCTAAATATTCATTCAAAAAGTAGCTGATACTTTGATAGCGGATGCTCTCGGCATATGACCGGAGATGCTAACATGTTGAGCAACATTCAAAAAGATTGCTCATATCAATCTGTTACCTTTGGAGATGGTGTTAAAGGTAGAGTGATTGACTATGGAAGTCTAAATGTGGATGGAATGACCCAACTTGGAGGACGTGTTGCTTGTAGAAGGACTAAAAGCTAATTTAATTAGCATTAGTCAGTTGTGTGACCAAGGTCTCTTGGGGCATTTCACTAGAGATAAATGCCTTGTCAAGAACAAAGAAAGTGTTCTTCTGATGGATGGGGACAGATCAAGGGACAACTGTTATCTCCTTAATATGAAGGGGACTTGCTTCAGATCTCAGATTTGTGAAGCAAATTTATAGCATGAAAAACTTAGCCGTATCAGTTTTCGAAACCTCCAAAGACTCATGAAGACTGAAGCTGTGATTGGTATTCCAAAATTAAGTATTGATCGGGAGAAAGTCTGCGTACCATGTGAAGTTAGAAAATAGATTCACACATCTCATAAATCTGTTAAGAAGATTACCACTTCAAACGCCTTGAAGCTGCTGCATATGGACTTGATGGGGCCTGTTCAAACTGAAAGTATTAAACGGAAGAGGTTCATATTTGTGTGTGTGGATGACTACACTAGATTCACATGGGTGCAATTCCTAAGAGACAAGGGAAAGACCTTCAAGACATTCCGAATGCCCTCTCCACCGAAGTCTCGGTTGTCTTCAGCCATTTCTGTGAGAATTCTGAATGCTTCAACAGGCTGTTTGTTCAAAATGGATCCTCCACATGAGGCATTCACAATCGTCCTCTCATGTGGTCTCAATCCTCTGATGAAATACTGAATCAAATCATGTTCAGTAATCTGGTGTTGTGGGCATTTCGCCAGCATCGCCTGAAATATTCCCCAGTAGTCATAGAAACTTTCGTCAGTTCCCATCTTCAGGATCCCTATCCTTCTTTTAATTTCTTGCACTCTGGATGCTGGGAAATATTTCTCCAAAAACTTCTGTTGAAGTTGTCTCCATGTGGTCACAACGCCAGTATGTAGTGTGTACAGCCAGTCCCGTGCCCTATCTTGGAAAGTAAAAGGGAACGAGACCAACCGCACATATTCTTCTCGTCCATGGTCGGATGGTTGAGTTTGGCAAACCATCTCAAAATCTTGCAAATGCCTTTGTGGATCCTCTCCAGGCATTCCGTGAAACTTCGGCAAGATCTGGATAAAGTTTGCGTGAATATTCCAGTTCTGAGTCACAGCTGGGAGTGTAATGCCCATTGGGCGCAAATTCATGTTGGTCGGGAAGACCAACTGCCTTAAAGTCTTGTTATCATCCGCATTGCCATTCGCGGCATTTCCATTTGCGGCCATGTCGATGTTGTGGCCGTTCTCAAACTGTTCTTCCTCCTCGTGCCCTTCGTCTCCTTGATCTTCTTGATCCTCTGGTGGTGATGTGGGCTCACGAGGTCTATTTGCTGCTTGGCGTGCCCTCTTCACTGCTGCCCTGTTTTTCCTCGAAGTCTTCTCTATCTCCGGATCGTACAATAGAGTCTCCTCCGAAGAGCCCTTGGGCATCAACTTCCAGGCTCGCCAATTGTGGAAGATAAAATCACTAGAAACCAGCTCCCTGGCAACGGCGCCAATTTTGACGCGCGGTCGTTTCGCGCTCAAAAATATATTTGTAAACTTCTGTGCCCACAGCGAGCATAGCTAGCCAATGAGTACGGATCGATCCCACAGAGAGCTGTTGCAATTCTATTTGCCAATTCCTGTGCCCACAGTCACGATTCGCCAATTCAATTAATAGTGGTGTGCCCTCTTTACCTAACGAGTGATCAGCCACATTGGGCACTTCAGACACACACTCACATGGAACAAGGCACAAGAATTTACGGAAACTAATCATGCATTAATATGCCCATTTTGGCCTCATGAGTCCAGATTTATGCTCAAAGTAATTTCATTGTTCAAATGCCAGAAATAAAGATCTAGCCGAGAAGACTAGACATAATTAAAACTACAGAATTTAAAGACATAAAATAAATAAAAACTCACTGAATTAATTAAGTAGAAACTCAACTCCAATGTCGATAAACATGAACATAACCTAAGTCCCGAAGGTTTAAGACCTTTTGGATTGTTTTGGCTGCCTAAGTAGCGTACGTAAAATAAAATGCATAAATGTAAATTATGAAAATGTTTCTGACTGTACAAAGCTTGTTTTTCCAGAGACTAAACGTGTTTAAATAGTTACATTTCCGAGTAGAGTTTTCCCCACAGGCGGAGGTCTTCTGCTGAAATTCTAGAACGGCGTGCTCTCGCTGACCTTGACTGGATAAGCTTCAGCTTTAACAAATCCCTATTTTTTTGGGATTGTTCTTATTTCCTTTGATTGCGCTTATCTCTTCGTCTGAGTTTATCTCTTTGTTGCAGCACCTTGCAGGAGTCCAACTTAGCTCCAACTCTCATTCGGATATGTAGCTACCTTCCACCAGCTCTCCTTTCAACTGAATCCTGAGTTTCACTGGAATGCCCATTCTACCATGTGGTCGAGTCTGTGCGAGTACTGTGGGCACGGCATCATCTGTCAGCTCCATCCGTATCTGATATGCCCACTTCACTGACCGAATGTGGGATGGATACTGAGGACATCCCATGTGCCTCTGATGATCATATGTGCGAGATAATCGTGAATATTTGGGCATAAAATGCCCCTTCCGCCAAACTCGACTCTTGGAATGCCCTTTGACCGCAACCTGGTTCTTTTCGACTCAAAACACACTAAAAAGGACATTTATAAGGGATAAAATGCCGATAAAAACACGAAATAAATGGACTTATCAGTCAACTTACCAAGGCTCGAGATTCTTTTCTGACTCTCCTTTCTATACAAAAAGGCGGAGTGGATGAGGATACGGATACTGGAGACACAGATGCTGGACTGAGTGTTGCTGGTAAAGCAAAGGGGAGAAAAGGTGTAGCCAAAGGGAAGAGGAAGATGATGTGAAGCTTAGTAAAAAATAATGGGCTTATTTTTTACAAGGCCCATTTTTCTGGTGGCAACTCTTGGCGCAGAAGCCCAAGACCCGGCCCAAGACCCGGCCCAACTCTCCTAACGCCCTACTTAATTGATATTGATGTAGTATTCTCACATACTAACTCATTCTCAGTGTGTTCTGGAGAGCTCTTCATCTTCTCGAGTGAAATCTGTGAGATTCGTGAGATTTGTGTAGTTTCTGTATATCTCTTGATTTCTGTATAGCTTGAGGGTTCCTAGATTCACTATCTTGGTGGATCATTCATGAGGGTTGGTTAGGGTTCGGCTAGGGTTTACTTCTTCTGGGTCAGTGAAGGCCCCAGTAGTTAGGGTTCTTGGTCACCATTCTTACCTTGTGGTTCTTGTTTGATATTGCTTGTAATCGTCAGCATTTCCTTCGTATAACAAGACTGAGCCAATCAATACAATATCTTTGTGATTCTTTGGGCTTAATCAGTTGTAATTAGGGAATGGCTTTTGAGGGGGTCTACTCGATACCCAACAATTACCGTGATCCACCCACTTGACCAACACCTACTTAACAGTAACTGACCCATGCTGCAACACTCTTTTCTCTAACACAGCCTATGGCACAAACATGGGCTCTTCTACTAGCAATGCATTAGGTAAATCTGCCTCAACCACATAGTTTCCCTTTAACGATTTTAATTGGGACATATGGAACATCAGGTGCACCTAGCAAGATGGCAGCAGCTGCAATTGATAGGCAACAGCCCTAATTGGACCACTCACTACAAATGGCCCAAAAAATGAGCTACTAGCTTAACATTAAGCAGCCCTTGAAGAGTTGTGCAAGTGCGCGATTAAGTTTGAGCAGTACCTTATCGCCAACATCGAACTCCAATTATCGCCGGTGTTAGTTTGCTGCCTTTGCCATTCATTGTTATGCTCTCTCAAGGTGCCGACATAGTTGTATCAATATCTTATCTCTAGCTCTTAACTCCTCTGCCACTGTCTCTACTTTAATTTCACCGGGAAAAAACTGATGCAATGTTGGTGGCTGTCGGCTATAAATAATCTCAAAAGGAGTGTAGCCAGCTGCTGCATAAAATCCAGTATTATACCCATACTCAGCCCAAGGAAACCACACATTTCAGCTCTTTGGATGTTTGCTCGGAAAGCAACAGAGATAAGTTTCAAGACAACAATTCAAGACTTCTATTTATCCATCTATCTCGGGATGGTAAGCTGTACTCATCCGCAACTTAGTACCATAAGTCCTGAATAAATAAGACCAGAAAGAGCTAACAAATACACGATCACGATCCGACACAATAGATCGTGGCAATCCGTGTAAACACACAACTTCACAGACAAAAACCCCAGCAACTTACTTTAAGGTGAATGGATGTTTCAGCATAATGAAGTGAGCATATTTGGAGAACCTATCTAGCTACCACCATGAGAATACAATCTGTCATATGGTTTCGCAGTAAGCTTGTTATGAAGTCCATGCTAATATCTTCCCAAATTTGTTCAGGAATAAGGAGTGGCTGCAGTAGCCCCACGAGCATTCGACTATCATATTTATTTTTCTGACATATCAAGCATTTAGCCACAAACTTTGATACGTTGTGAAACATACCCGACCAATACACGTTAGCTGCCAAACGATGGTATATTTTATAGGCATCAGAATGACCTCCTGAAGGTGTCGAATGGAATTCCTCAATCAACTTTGTAGTCCAACTCAATGACGGAGCCATAACAACGCTCCCTTTAAAGAAAATGATGTCATTCACCAAAGCATAATCCCCTCCTGACATTCCATTAGCACGTTGCTTATGAAGAAACTGAGGATCCTATGGATGTATGTTGATTGAATAAAAAATTTTAATCAAAATGATCCACATCCCATTGTATGCTAAAACCGAATCTAAATCCCATGCGCAATATGATAGAATTGGGGATCCTTTGGATGTGTTTTGATTGAATAAAACATTTACATCAAAATGATCCCACATCCCATCGCATGCTAAAATCGAATCTAAGTCTCATGCGCAGTGGAAAACTGAGATTATCGATTACCTTGCAATTGGAGAGACACCGTTGAGAAGATATAGATATAAAATCTACAACTCATCCATTCTTCATGTTATCCACTCCATGATCTTCTGTTGTATGACCCAACCTCGATCTTGAAAATCTACAACTCATCCATTCTTCATGTTATCAACCTCCATGATCCTCTACACCTTGTAGAAGCTTGTACATGAAGAACCCAAGAACCCGCACAATAGAATTTTCAGTAATTTATTTCTATGAGGGTGAGGAATTTCAAAAACTTCATCTATGGTGGCTACAGTTTTTCTTCTCCCTTCATACATATGTAGGGCTACAACAGGGATCTAGAAAAAAATTAGGGTTAGGCCTCCAACAGGCAGTTCCCATGTCTAGCCCAGACATAACTTAAGTCCATTAATATTAATTCAATCCACTAAAAAATTAATATTGCACTACCACCCTAATTCCATATTTATGGATATGGCTTCTTCAACTCAGTTAATTCCTCATGTTTAAGATATCGAATATCCATTAATTAGATAGAGTACACTAACAACTCAATTTAATTAATTGTTTATCCATGAGTCGTACCACTCAATCTTTAAAATCATGTTGGATTAAAAAATAATCCATTTACAAGATTTAACATGATAGTTCTTTTTGACCTCCTCAGGAGACATCATCAACTCGGTGTACCGAGACACGCTTTATTTCTATAAGTAGTAAGCCATCATATATAGAACTGTTACTACCCAATCTATCGGGCTTATTGATTCTTTAATTAGAATCCCACCCATTGATAGGTCAAAGTAATGTACATTAAAATATACATATCCACTATTATATGATGATTAAGAATTATGAGTATCTGAGATTTATATTCTTACGTGCTGTCAGTCCATAAGAATTGTCTCGTTGCGATCTAGTTAAATACAATACAAAAGAGCACTAGTATGATTTCATAGCCAAGATAGACTAATTCCAAATCACACTACAACTATACTGATGGTTCGTCTAACTCCATTTAGTTTGTGAACTCTTCTCATGCTTTATAAGAAACTGATAATATGATCTTCTGTGTGCATTCCACACGCCATATTATCTATAATATTAAGTATTAGATGATTTGCATTATTTATTATATAAAATAAATGCAAAACATGTGAACGTTATTCTTATTCATAATTAAGGAAAATAATTATATCCATAAAAGACATGCTTTTAGTATACAATCCCAACAATCTTCCACTTATACTTAAAACATTGCTTTTAATGGTTTCTTATAATGCCAGACTCCAAAAGGACTTGATCTTCAATCTTCGTCCACTTGGAAGGTAGTATAGGGTTTGTGATTCTTTCCATAATGGTGTAGATGCTTTCCATGCAGGTGAGGGTATAAATCAACACTGCATCTATTCCCAAAAAAAGTCAAACAACGGATCCTTGTTTTCCAAACAAATTCGTGCAGGATCTTCTTCCATAAGGAAACTGCCATATATAATCTTTTTAGGGACAATCTTAGAACATCAAAGAGAACAATCACAAGTTGTTCTTTTCTTCGCATAACAGAATCGGTGCACCACAACAGGAATCAATTGTCAAATACTTTATCGTACATAAATTGCCGAAACAAACTATAGTGCCTGAGAATGGGACTATCAGATTCATTCAGCCTTTATTTGTTACTTCTCAATTTCAATTGGCCGATCTCTTCACAAAGTCCCTTCGCAGTCTCCACTTTGGTTTTTGTTATCCAAGTTGAGCCTTGGTGACTTACACCGGCTTCATATGTGGT
This sequence comes from Perilla frutescens, assembly GCA_026008535.1. Classification (NCBI taxonomy): domain Eukaryota; kingdom Viridiplantae; phylum Streptophyta; class Magnoliopsida; order Lamiales; family Lamiaceae; genus Perilla; species Perilla frutescens. Next base: position 41,341,207 of record BRKX01000019.1, read on the forward strand.
GGCGGGGGTGGAGGGTTGAAGAGGAGATTATTCATTTATTTATGCAATTGCATGCATGGATATGGTGCACGAAGAAGCAGATATGCATAAGTCATTTGCATGTGTATGTCAATCTTCAGGACCACTTACACCTCTTGTCATCCCATATATATCTTGCATGACGATGTAGCTCAATCCGAATACAAGCACTCCGGTCAATCGTGGCCGTTCCTCATGGAGAGCAATGATCACCATTTATCACCGTTGATATTTTAGTTAGTTAGTTAGCTTATTCTTCTTACTTTCGGTTTGTATAAATAAGAGAGCACATTGTAGTGAGTGAAAACTACTTTACAGAAGAAGATTTTTATTCCAAAATACCACGAATTTCTTTCGATGTATCTCGATCACTCAATTTGAACAGTAAACTTTGTGGTTCCTTGAATAGCCTAAGAACATTCCTTCATCTCCTCGATCATCAAACTTTCGCAGATGATGGCGGCTATTCAGGATAAAACAGCTTGTAAACATTCATATATATTAGTCGTTTTATTTGTTTTTATCTTTTTTTTTTAGATTTGAATTTTTTTTATTCTACATATATAACGTATATTAAATTGCTACTCATTTTGAGTCTCGTGACGTGCTACGGTGAGGGACTGCAAATTATTCTTATTCATATATATTAGTCATTTGATTACGTTTCATCTTTTAGATTTGAAATTTCTTAGTTTTGTTGGATATGTATTCTACATATATAACATTTATTAAATCGTGCTACCTATTGAGTCTCGTGACGTGCTGCGGTGCGCGAGAACGGGGACTGCAATTATTCGTATGGTCATTTATGCGTGCACACATAGTTGATGTATAAACAAAATATAATTGAAGTTTAATTGGCGCTGTTAATTACTCGTACAGTTGACTTTAATTAGAATATATGTGATCACCATCGAAAATTCCATCAGAAAGCGTCCTTGTTCATATTTATTTTCACTGAATTATTCCTCCATCAATCTTAAAATTACTTCATTGCACGGCCTATTTCGATATTTATCATTAATCTATCCATATTTGTAACATCAAAAAATCATAGAAACTGCAATGAAATTCCATAAAGAAAACCTGGAGCAGCTACTGATGCATGATCTCTCTCTGAGGAAAAAGAACCGTGAGATGGAAAGTTTTTTGGTTTAACAAAGCCTTTGGAGGACACAGAGTCCTTGGATGAAAAACTTTACGAGCTGGAAGACGCTATAGATGCTAGCTTCACCGCGATGGCTATAGGCGGAAGGCCCAGAACTGGAATATCATTCTGGGAGTGGCCCCTACAGATCCAGAAAAGGCGACGGCTCCACAACTTCGGAAAAGTGGTCAATGACCTCCGAGAAAGCTGTACCTCCGTCGGATGTTTCGATGGATTTCTCCCACGATGGAGTCATTTCGAAAAGGTAAACCAAGCATCCTAGTTCTGCGTTTTCTTACATATATATATATCTATATATACATATGTAACAGATCAAATGAGAACACAGCCCCATGTGAGAACTAGGAACTCATCTCATTCATCCATTGCTTTGATTTAAATGGCTAAGATTCGGTCAATTTTTGGTCAAAGGCGGGGTGGCAAACTTGTAATATTTGAGAATCATTTTCGGAAATCATATAGACAACACTTTAAAACCGTTGTCTATTCTCATAAATTTCACTGTGCTAAAATAAGAGTACTATCATGCTATTATGAACATATATACATGCGAATATGAATATAGACAATACTTTAAAACCGTTGTATATTCTTATAAATTTTGCTATGCTAAAATGATAGTACTATCATGCTATTATGAACATATATACATGCTAATATGAATATATATACATGCTAGTATGAACAGTTAATGTCTTGCTATTAATGAACACTACTACTACTATTATGAGTAAAATTTATATGTTTTATGAATATTTTTTCATGTTGTTATGAATATTTTTTCATGTTATTATGTGTATATTTTCATGTTATCGTGAATATTTTGTCATGCTATTCTGAGTTTAACATCACGCTATTATGGATGAAAAAATATATTTTCAAATAAACATATGAACAATGTATCTTAAATGAAAGAGCGCGAAAAGGTATTTAATTTGATATATATATAATTTGCGTTAATCTAATGAAAAATGAGCAAGTTATGAATTTTTAAGTTTAAATAAATTTTGTGTAAGGATGCTGATGTCAACTTTGACCAGGGGTAAGTTTGACTTTCTCATATTTACCATTATGTCACCACCTTTTTATTTAAATCTGGACCATTGAGATTAAAGCATTGTATGTGTGAGATTAGTTCCTAGTTCCTACATGGGGAATGGTTCTCATGTGAACCCTACCCTATATATATATATATGGAAAAGATCAAATGAGAATCCATCCCCCATGTGAGAATTAGGAACTAATCTCATCCATCCATTGCTTTGATTTAGATGGTTAAGATTTGGTCAATTTTTGGTCAAAGGCGGGGTGGCAAACTTGTAATATTTGAGCATCATTTTCGGAAATCATATAGACAACACTTTAAAACCGTTGTCTATTCTCATAAATTTCACTGTGCTAAAATAAGAGTACTATCATGCTATTATGAACATATATACATGCGAATATGAATATATATGCATGCTAGTATGAACCGTTAATGTCCTACTATTAACGAACACTACTACTGCTATTATGAGTAAAATTTATGTGTTTTATGAATATTTTTTCGTGCTATTATGAATATTTTTTCATGCTATTATGTGTATATTTCCATGTTATCATGAATATATTGTCATGTTATTCTAAGTTTAACATCACGTTATTATGGATGAAAAAATACATTTTCGAATAAACATATGAACAATAGATCTTAAATGAAAGAGCACGAAAACAGCTTTAATTTGATATATAATTTACGTTAATCTAATGAAAAATGAGCAAGTTATGGAGTTTAAAGTTTAAATAAATTTTGTGTAAGGATGCTGATGTCAGCTTTGACCGGAGGTAAGTTTGACTTCCTCATATTTACCATTATGCCACCGCCTTTTTATTTAAATCTGGACTAATGAGATCAAAATATTGTGTGGTTGAAATTAATTCCTAGTTCTCACATGGAGATTGGTTGTCATGTGAACCCTACCCTCTATATATATATATATATATAGGGGTGGGTTCAAATAGGAACCAATCCCCCCGTGAGAACCTAGGCATCAATCTAACATGCGAGATTTATATTGCTAACACCAAGAGATTATGTTGCTAACATGAGGTAAACTCATTTTGCTAACTTGACGAGATCATAATATTAGCAACATATTGCTAACATGTTAGCGATTATACACATTGCTAATATGTGACTAATAATTTACTAATATGTGTGGTTCCTAGATTCTCACGGGGGATTTGGTTTCTATTTGATCCTTTCCATATATATATATATATATATAGAAAAATGAAGGTTTTGAACTTAACCCTGTCTTCGACTTCGTTAATGGAATGGCTAACCTCATGAGCCAAATGTTATGAAATCAATGTACAAACGTCTTTTGGTCCGAATTATTTAGAAAATTAAAGACCTTTACTTAAAAATTATTTCATACTGCAAAAAAATTTGGGTGGAAATTGTGGTGCTGAGTTTCTTCTCTCTTAAATAGGGGGTTAAATAGCAACCAATTCCCCGTAAGAATCTAGGAATCAATTAAATTTATAGATATTGATGACATGGTAGATAAAAAATTGGTGATATAGTTGTAAATATATAAAATTCGAAATATAAGGGGTAATTCCGTATTTTTTTTTATAAAGTGATTTCATGATTTTTAAAAAAATTCTTAAAAACTTTAAATAATCATAACTTATTCGTTTTTTATCCAATTTACGCAAAAAAATATATAAAATTAAAGATTTTTTCATGTTCTTTCATTTAAGATCCATAGTGCATATGTTTATTTGAGCAAAAATTGATGAAAAATACAAAAAAAAATTTGTCGTATATTCAACTCGTAACCGTCAGATATTGCTAATATGATATCACAATATTACTCATATATTTTGTTTATGTTGCTAACATGAAATTTTTTATGTACGACTTTGAATCTTAAGTTGCTTTCATGAGAAAATAGTTAAAGTATGAGCTATATATAGTTAAGTTCATAAACAATTATAACTTTATTAATGCTTAATATTATTTTGAAAACTTGTAATATTTGAGAATTTAAGTCATACTAGCATATCATTATTCACATATTAGCAACATGTCACTAACATATTAGTAAATTATTAGTCATATATTAGCAGTGTGTATATTTCTAACATATTAGCTATAGTATGTATGTATGAATGATGTTACACATGTTACACAATATTATTTTAAATGTGATCCAATTTTTATGTGTGGTGTTTAATAGGTATCAATTTAATATTATGACCTCGTCAAGTTACCAATATGAGTCTACCTAATGTTAGCAACAGAATCTCTTGATGTTAGCAATATAAATTTCTCATGTTAGCATATTAATCCAACGCCAAAAAAGACAACGGTTTTAAAGTGTTGTCTATTTAATTCTGAGAATTGAGCCCAAAATCCGAAAAAACATAACTTAATTTCTAAATTATGAAAATAACCCCACCTTTATTAAGTTCTCAAATATTACAAGTTTGTCATCTTAGTTTGACTAAAACTTTGACTAAATTATGGTCATTAGATCTAATCAAATCTAAGGTTAGAATTGATTCCCAAGTTCTCACGGAAATTTGATTCCTATATATATATATATATATATATTTATATATATATTAAAGTTTTTTTTAATATTCCTATTGCCTTTCGCATCGCATGTTATATATAAGAAAATCTTAACCTTAGTTACCATAATTAAGTTTCGAAACCTTATGATCTCTCGGAATTTTAGTTATACCCAAGGATGAAAATATTGCTATGGCAACATATATCGCAACTTCAATTTTATGGATATATCGACGGATATATCAATATCGCATATCGATATCGTAGAAAATTGAAAAAAATGACGGAAATCATATTAAAATCTTGGAAATTTAGCATGAAATTTTAGGAACTATTATGACATATTATTATGCACATATTCCACTAATTTTTTTAATAGAATTGTATTTTGAAAGCGAATATATAAATAATACATTATATAAATACCGTCTGAGATAATACATTTGACAAAATAATACATAATACAATATAAAATGACTAAATAAACATTATAAAGTACAATTAATACCAAAATGAGGATCTATGAGATTCAAATAGTAGATGGAATGTCATCTTATTCTAAACAATATTGGTACCAACTTATCACGTTCGAGTAATTATGGATATAATTATGCAGATGCACTTGATATGTTTCTTAATTTCTTCCAACAACTTCACCATGAATTGGATAATGTCCACTGACCCAATTATTTTGTTGATACATATTTTGAGTAGTCCAACCAATTTGTGAACTCCTATGAATCTTGGGACATATCACTATGATCAGTGTCACCCATATTCATAGAATCAAGATTTGGCAAATAATTTATATTCAATCTTAGATTTCAATTTCATGTGATATTTGGGGAGAAAATTTTTAGTGATTTTGTCCATCATGTCCTTTAACTGAAAAAATGAAAAAATAAAGTCCGTGCACGTGCATCTTACTTTACTTTCTAAGACATCCGTTGATTTCCCGGTCTTATTTCTCTTATATTTTTTTGCAAAGTAAATGTCTTTCAAAAGCAAAGAATATTGCAACTCAAATAATTACATTGAAGACCTGAAAAAGATCACAAAAATATATAGTATTAAATAAAAATCAAAATATATTATAGAAATATTTAAAAAATCGCGATATATTGCGATATCTTGCGATATTTTGTGATATCTTGCGATATATTGCGATTTCTCGTCGATACTCGGGAAAAAAGATATTCCCCCCAATATCCGTATCGCAATGTCAATATCGGCGATATATCCACGATATTTCGCGATATTTTCATCCTTAGTTATACCATAGTTAAACCTATTCCAAGCATCTAAATATATACGCTTGCGATCCCAAGATCATATAGCTTTAGCTAGGAATGCACATAAATGTGTTTTGACGGACAAAACCTGCCAACCCAAATTGAATTTAGGCCGTATGATTCATTATGATTAAAAATTAAAATTATTTTAGCTCATATATCTTGTATATGCCAACCTTAATATGGGTTTTCTACCAAGTTTACTTAAAGCAATTTGTTACCTTTTATTCAATTATATATATATATATATATATATATGCTAAATCTTAAACATATATAATTATGATCATATATTTATGATCTTGTAGCCATCTATATGCATTTATTCAATTATCTTAATTCTCAAACACTCAAACCCTATACATAGGTTCAAACTTTCACCTTTTTTCGATAAAGAATAGTCTACTAACAACATTATTCTTTGCCATGGGTGGACATTTGACAACCTTCCCTACAGCCTGTAACAAATCAGTGAGTTTATATTTGAGCTAAAACTGATGCTGAAACTTGCCAAGCAAATGCTAAAACCAACATGCATATCACTTAGAAAAAAGGAAAGATCTTGTTTGTCCATCTCATTAATTTAAATCGTTCAAATTGCTCCTTAATGTACACAAAATGGTAGTATTTACATTTGATCTCTTCCCTATAATACATACACATATATATAAGATTTTGTTCAAATGAGCACTAATACTTGTAGTGAGAATGTAGGCATTATGCTTATTTAATATAACTTATTGCGCTTATTTTATTTTACATTAGTGCTAATTATTTATTATTATTTATTTTGTTGTACTTAGTCATTTCATTTGGCCAAGTACTTAGCGATCATACCAAATATAAAGTTGTGTTTTAATGCTAAAATTTGTAAATAATATATATGTGATAATATATTATATTATATTCTTTGTGTGTGTGTGTGTGTATATATATATATAGTAGTTATGAGCTATGTGCTTGGTGTAAGAACTAGACATTATGCTTATTTACTATAATGTCATTGTTTATCTTAGTGTATTTTAGTGTTAATTGTATTAAGTGCCAATTATAGTTACTAAAAAATGTAAATTATAACTAAAACATAAAAAAATAATTAGGTGGAATAAGCCTTAAATAATAGTTACAAAATTAAAATAAATTAAACCAAAAGAAATTGAAATTGAATAAAAAAAGAATTAAAATGTAATTAAAATAAAAATAATACACCAAGTGAAATAAAAAAAGTGGACTAGAGAGGTTTTCATTTGGTGAGGTTGGGTCAAATCAATCTTAATTATAAATGTAAAATTAAACTAAACATAATAAATTGAAATTTAAAGAAAAAGATAATAAATTTGATGAACATATGATGAAACACATGAAGGAACATTATTTAATACCAATATATATCAATCATCTTACTAATTATCCTTATTTCATTTGCTATATTTGGTCAAATCAATATTTATAATTGTAATTAAACTAAACATGACAAATTTGATGAACGTATGATGAAACACAAGTGGGAACAAATTATTTAATACTAATATATATATATATATATCTAGCATCTTACTAATTATCTATTATTAAGAATAAGACATAATGATAGTGAAAAGAAAAATATATAATTATTTACCGAGTCAGGATGTGACTACGTCCGGGACGTGCTGCCAAGACAAGTTATTCACTATAAACTTTTATTATGTGTTTACAATTACAGTGACATGCTATATATAATGAAAGAAAACCCCTAAATACGAAATTAGGTCGGAACTGACTAAAGTACCATCACTAAAAGTTGAATCACCGTTCTCAGTGGCCATATATATATATATATATATATATATATATATATATATATATATATATATATATATTTGTTTCTTTTCTAACGCACACAACTTATTCCATAATGAACTACCCTTAAGCGTGGTAATTAACTAAGTGAAGTACTCAGCTCGCTCACTAGTCGATTGATATTTCAAAATATACCAAAATTTCTATAAATCACCGCATGTCCAATAAGGCCCATACATCTATCAAACTGTTCTGGGTCAACGGAGTCAACTTGGGTTCAAAAAAACTAGTAAAAAATCAGTATCAATCTTTACATTAATAAGTATCATTTAAAGTTCAAAAAGCATCACTTATATCATTAAAAAGTAACTGGTCTGCTACTTATGTTATATGAGTTTATTTAGTTTAAATTGTGATTTTTTTCATTCCAATCAATGTTTAGAGTTCAGAGGGGGTTAGAATTTTTTTAGGGTTAGTTTTTTAGGGGTTTTTGTTGTGTTTTTTTAAGGTCCATTTTTTTAGGTTTATTAATCTCAATTACATGTTATATTTATTTCAAAAAATATTAAATTCGTTTACTTTTATTTTTGAATTTACTAATTCTATTTAGGGTATATATATTTATTTCAAAATTATATTTTTTTTTTCAATTACCATTTATATTTGTTTCGAAAAATTAAATTAATTGTCGAGCGCAATGCAGGAGCCCACGTGTTAGCATCGGGCGAGTGCATTGCGCGAGTCGTCAAATTAAAAACAAAAGATCATCCACTTTAATTTTAGGGTCCATTAAATCAATTTAAGGATATATATTTATATTTATTTTAAAAAATTAAATTAATTCATTTTAAATTTTAGGGTTCACTAATTGTATTTTTAGGGTAACAATTTTTAATTGATCATTTAGAATTAAATTAATCTTGATGCTGATTATCTCAGTATAAGCTAGCTAGTTAGATTGTTTCTAACTATTAGCAATTTTTACTTAGGACCGTGCGATCAGGAAACATAATGTTGTAGGGCTGCAAGATGAGGAAAACACCATGGTTGGCTATCTTATGGAAAAAATAGAGGAACTTGATGTTATCTCCATCATTGGTATGCGTGGCCTTGGGAAGACAACACTGGCAAGGAAGATTTTTCAAAACCAAGAAATATCTTCTGAATTCCCAACTCGCATTTGGATTAATGTATCTGAAAAGTTCAAACTAAGGAATGTGCATCTCGATATTCTGAAAACGTTCACTAGCCAAGACATGTCCAACCTCAGTGATCGAGAGCTAACCGAGACTATGCGGGCATGTTTGGCGACAGAAAAGTTTTTCTTGATCTTGGATGATGTATGGAGTACTGACCATTGGATAGATATACAAAATACGTTGCCTAAGAGTAATGGCATGGGTAAGGTCATCATAACCAGTCGTAGAGAAGATGTTGGCGTGCTGGCTAGTGTCAACAGAGAGCCCTATAAGATGCGCCTCCTAACCACAGAGGAAAGTTGGAAACTTCTCCAATTAGAGGTGTTTGGGAATTTGGAAGATTGCCCTTCCGAGATGGAAGGAATAAGGTTGCAATTTATGAGGAACTGTGATGGACTGCCTCTACATATAAAGGTAGTAGGAGGAATTCTTGCTGGCCAACTACATGCTCCAGGTTCAATCCAAATGGAATGGCTGAAGGTGTCTGAAAAGTTTTTGCATAACAAGAAGGGCATTTCAGATGTGGTAGAACTGAGTTACAATGCATTGCCTTATTACTTGAAAGAATGTTTTCTTTATATGGGGGTGTTTCCTAATAATTATGAAATCCCAGCTTGGACATTAACCCGTTTGTGGATTGCAGAAGGATTTATACATAATGACAGTGATCACACATTGGAGGAAACTGCCACTCAGATTTTGTATGAGCTTATCATGAGGAATTTAGTGATGGTTGATAAAATAAATCCCATTGGTGAAGTTAAAACATGCCGTATTCATGACATGATACATGAATTCTGTATATGGAAAGCTAAGGAACAGAATCTTTACAAAAAGATAAAAAGGTCGCCAAAAGGAGTTCTAGAACCTCCAGTTTCTGAGCTACTAACGGTCCGCCGTCTTTGCGTTCATTCAAATGTCAAGACATTACTCACTGAAGTACCAAACATCCCACGGGTCCGTTCCTTTTTCTGTTTCTATAATTCGCCTGAAGACTGTGATCAGAGTTACATACCATCCATCCTTGATAAACTCATTCTGCTGAGGGTTTTTGTTGCCGAATCCATTAAATTCCATGAAATACCCCTAGTGATCACGAAACTACTACACTTGAAGTACATCACTCTATCTGCTTATGATCTCGATATTCTCCCAAAATCCCTGTCCAAGCTATGGAACTTACAAACTCTTGTGGTTGAAACGAAGTCAGGTTATGTTACAATGGAAGCAAATCTATGGAGGATGAGCCTGAGACATTTCAAGACAAATGCAACAATTGTCCTGTTGACAAAAGGGACGAAAGGTACTGTAGCGGGTGCTGGTGCAAATCTTCAAACACTGAATAGATTGTCACCACAATCTTGCACGACAGATGTGTCCAAAATGGCCCGTAATCTGATCACATTGGGGGTTAGAGGAAAAATAGCAACGCTTTTGGGGAACAGGTTCTTGGAAAATTTGGGTCGCCTTCAAAAGCTGAAACTGGAGAACGATTCATTTATTTTTGAAAAAGCATCTGAAATTCCAGTGCGGGACCTTCCTCAGCCGAACTGTTTCCCGCCAAATCTCAAGAGGCTAACATTATCAAACACATTCCTCAAATGGAAGCATATGTCTACTTTGGCACACATCAATACCCTTGAAGTCCTGAAGTTGAAAGACAACGCAGTCACTGGAATATACTGGAATGCCTTGGGTGATCGCTTTGGTAGTCTTCAGTTCTTGCTCATTGCCAACACAGATTTAGTTCATTGGGAGGCCTCAGCTGATTCATTTCCTTATCTTAAGTGTCTTGTTCTTATGAATTGTGTAAACCTCAATGAAATTCCAGTAGCCTTAGCAGAAACCCTCGAGAAATTGGATATCGAGCATCTTGGAAAATCGGCAGTTCACTCAGCTATGAAAATTGCCGAACTAAAAAAACAAACTCAAGAGCCAAAAAATGACAAATCGTGCTCGGGATTGGAGCTCTCCATAGGTCCCGGATGCTTCTGGTAACCAATTTGTCTCTTGTGCTGTTCAAATAAAGCGTAATATCTGATCAGGTACTTTGCAATTCACCTCTCAACGTTTACGATTTGATTTCCATTCTCACATAATTATTACATCGTTATGTACGATTCTTTTGATCAATGCAGTGCAAAATTGATTATTTTGAATATCCGTTTCCCATCAATGCAGTGCAAAATTGATTACATCGTCATCTGCTTGCTGCTGCACTTTCGTATCGTTTGTGGTAACCCAATATCATTGTGTTTGATTATATACAATGATTTGTGTGCTTTCTCTCTGGTTCAATAAAATAAAGAACACTGGTGCACTTTCGTCTCGTTTGTGGTACTCAAACAGTATTGTTCCAAGCTTTATGAATGATTTGTGTGTTTACTGTATAGTTCAATAAAATAAAGAACATATGTTGTAATTTGTAAGGACAACGAACTAAATTATGTTGTGGTTTTGTATCAAAATTATGTTGTGCTTTTGTTTGGCATTATTATTATTATTATTATTATTATTATTATTATTATTATTATTATTATTATTATTATTATTATTATTATTATTATTATTATATGCCTACTGAGTATTGCAAGTTAAAGGATTGGTAAAATTTAAATTTATGAATTTTCAATTATGACTTGGTCACCCCACCAGTGCTGAGTTAGACATTCTGTATGTAAACAAAAGTTTATTGTGCATAATTTTGAATTAAATATTTTTTTTTTGTTCACACACACACACACATAAGGGTGGTTGAGCACTGTGTGCTTGGTATGAAAATTGTGGACTATGTTTAGTAGTAAATGCATTGCTTATCTTAGTGTATTTTAATGCTAATTAGCACTGAAATATAATAAGGCAAATAATAAAAATATATAATTAACACCAAATTACAATAAAATAATTAATAAAATCATAGGAAATAAGCATAGTGCTCACGTTTACACATAAATCATTAGTGCAGATTATAATCAAATCATATATATATATATATATATATATATATATATATATGTTTAGATGAGAAAATATCTTGGTGTCAGAAATGCTAAAATGCTTATCATATTGAATTGTATTGCTTAATTGTCATAATTTTATATATTGCTTAAAACTTTATTGCTTAATCGCTATAATTTCATTGCACATGTTGGATAAAATAATTATGCGATAAAATTATAGCAATTAAGTAGTAAATTACAATAAGATAAATATTTGCTCATTCTTCCACCAACAAATATTTCTCACCTGAATCAAATATGGAAATGTTTAAATTAGAATCCAATACCGCATAGAAACCTAGGAACCAATCCAAATCCTATAACTGATTAGATCTTATTAGCATTCATTGCTAGGCCTAAATTAAGTAATTAATTATGCCCAAAAGCCTAATTGGACCCTCCTTAAGCTCTTCAAGCATACTTGATTATTTTGCCTCAATTAATCAATAAATTTGTCACTTTTACTGCAAAACTCACAAACACATTAAAAACACAAAATGATTGGAAATTAAGTACAAAAACTAGTAAATCACACAACTTTTTAAGTTAAGCATGATCAATTCATATCCAAAAGTTATATAAAATACACATTTATCACAAATCCACCATGATAAGATAATCATTATCTGAAATATTCCATTTTCATATGATAATGATTTTAATTATGGAAAATCATAATATATATTGAATAATAAAGGAATTAAAAGTATAATACAAGACTTATGGGATGTTTGAAAATCTCATCAAAATACTCTAATAATTTATTTTTCAAAACAACATACTAGAATTGGAAATTTTGACCTACATCAAAAATCATTTCCAAATTCAATCTCCTAATTTTCAAAACATACTAGATATCTTGAATAATAAAGGAATTAAAATTACAACACAAGACTCATGCGATGTTTGAAAATCTCATCAAAAAACTCTAACAATTTATTTTTCAAAACAACATACTAGAATTGGAAAGTTTAACCTACATCAAAAATCATTTCCAAATTCAATCTCCTAATTTTCAAAACATACTAGGCTTAAATATGTAAATTTTGGTCTTCATAAAAAATCATTCGCAAATTTAATACCAAATATGTGAAAAACATAATGGAAGAAAAGCCCCAATTTTCGAAACACACGTGATTAAATTTGGAAATTTTCGATCCTCATCTAATATTTCCAAACTACATAACCATGAGTTTCAAAATTTCCCTATTATTAAAATTGGAATTTTCGATCATGATTGAAAACTGACTTCCAATTTTTTTCCATAAAATTCGTAAGCTAAGAATAATTAAATCTTAAAATTTTAAACCCTAAAATTATCTGCATATTTAAATATGCAATTTGAATCTATCATGGAATTAATTCTCTAGCAGAGCAAAAACCTATTATATCATCCCAATCCTAGGAGAACAAGGATAAAGGACTGGTGCGTCATTGTGGGAAAGAGATGTTGGAGTTTCTTCGAATTGAACCACCACATAATCTATTTGGTTGCTCATTAATCATAACATCATGTATATAATATTTTATGCATGCATACGTAATTAATTAAACCGAGTTGAATTAACATGTATATCAATTTTCGATTCTAATAAAAGTGGAAATATAGAAACTGAAAATTACTTACAAATTCGAGACGAGTTAAAGGTCTAATCTTGTTGTTGAATGTGCTTGAAAAAGGCACCCCATAAATGCTATTCCACTCATTGATCTTCTATTGTATTCCCGGACTGTGTTTAGATATAGGGTGGGCTGTATACTACTAAACCGGTATGAATACTATGGGGATCAAGAGATCACAAAAGAGGGGCTGATATTCATCCCCTAATTTTTGTCCCCCACCTCTCTATTTATTAGAGAGGTGGCCGAGAATTAGGTCTCCAAACCTAATGGGATTGAGCCTCTTACTCTTGTTCCATCCCCAATTTACTAAAGTCATATTGAGTTACAATAGAGATCTAGAAGAATATTAAATTGGACTGCTAGTGTATTTAATTTCCAATATCAAATAAACTCAGGATATAATTAAATAAATCAAGTATTATTTTTATTCCACTAAAGAAATAATATTGACCTACAAATTTAATACATATTTCCAAATATGCTTTCTTCTTTAGTCCAACTATTCCCCATGTTGAAGATACAATGTCCATTAATTAATTATGTAAGTTTCTGACAGTTATAATAATTAACTGCTTGTTCCTTGTGTTGGGGTTTTTTTGAATTAAACCACCGCAGGATCTATTGGTTGTTCATTAATCCATGTTCATGCATATCATAATTTTATGTATTGTGTATGTATTAATCTCGCCTAATCCAATTTTCATGCATAGCATATTCGAATCTAATAAAGAAGAAGACTAGATATCGAATAATACTTACAAATTGATAGACGGGTTGAGGATACGATTTCAGATCAAATCTTGCTATTGAATGAAGTTGTAATTGGTGCCCCCTTGCTTGCTATTCCACTTCAAGATCTTCTGTTTTATTTCCGGACTGAGTGTCAGATACAGAGTGGACTGTATTCTACTGATACGGTTGTGGATTCTATGGAGAACAAGAGAACAAAAGAGAGCTGAAAAATTACATCTATAATTTTCATCCCCTCCCTATAATTAAATAGGGAGGTGGCCGAAAATTGCAGCCTTAACTCTACTGGATTTAGGCCTCTCGCTCATGTTCTATCTCCAGTCCACTTTCAGTCTATTTGGGTACAACAGGGATCTAGAAGAACATTAAATTGGCCTAATAATTTATTTAATTTCCAATATCTAATAAACTTAGGATATTATTAAATATTACTTTTTTCCACTAAAGAAGTAATACTGACTTACCAATTTAATACATATTTGTGAATATGCTTTCTCCTTTAGTTCAGCCATTCCCCATGTATAAGATATAATGTTCATTAATTAATTATGTAAGCTCTGATGGCTATAATTAACTAATATCTAAAACCTTCAGTAGTACCACACAAGCTTTATCATGTATGGAATAAATTCCACCTGCAGGGTTTCACATGAGCTTGTGTTTCCTCAAGAGAACATCATCAACCTGGCGCACCAGGACACAATGCTTATATATATTGCACAACACATCATTTATGCAAATGTCACTAACCAAAATATCGAGTTTATTGATTCTATA
The DNA here is from genome assembly GCA_026008535.1 of Perilla frutescens. NCBI lineage: Eukaryota > Viridiplantae > Streptophyta > Magnoliopsida > Lamiales > Lamiaceae > Perilla > Perilla frutescens. The sequence goes on from BRKX01000019.1 coordinate 41,356,383, forward strand.
AAAGAATCTCACCCATGGATAAATCAAAGCAATGAACAAAACATATACATGTCCGTCAATAAATATTAGTTAAGAACCCGAACTCTGTGGATCTTTGTTCTCTAACTTATAATGTCAGAGTAGAGAACAATATCCTATCGTGATACGCCTCAATACACTAACACGTGTATTAGAATAATCAATTAGTCAAGATAAACTAACTATCAGATTATTCTACGGTGTACCGATGGTGTATTCAGGACTATCTAAGCCTTGAGCCTTTTAATACAATACAAGGATCTGATGATATGATCTTACTGTGTGTTTACCCACACCATATCATCTACAATGTAAGTGTATTGAATATGAATAAACAGATATATAATAATGTAAATGAAACAGTGACTGCAATAAAATCAATCTATATCATCATATCATCAGAAAAGTATATAAAGACATGTCTTCCAGTATACAAAACTAACAATCTCCCACTTATACTCGAAGCATGTCTTTCAATCATAATAACTATCTGGCTAACTCTTAAATTAAAACAATAAAACTCAAACTGCGCCTCCGAGTCTGCATCTCACGTCAATTTTCTCCACGTGACCATCAAAGGTCTTAGTTAGAAGGCTCTTCATGAATGGATCAGCTAGATTTTCCTTCGATGCAATCTTGACAACTGCCACGTCCCCTCTCTTAATGATTTCTCGTATAAGATGGTACTCCCTTTCTATGTGTTTACTTGCCTTATGGGCTCTGGGTTCCTTCGAATTTGCCACTGCACCAGAGTTATATTGTATATCGTGATACTCTTCGGTAAATTAGGAACCACGCTCAAGTCCAATAGGAAGCTCCCGAGCAAGACATCTTCTTTTGCAGCCTTAGAGGCAGCCACATATTCAGCTTCTATGGTAGAGTCACTAATGCATTTCTGCTTGATGCTCCTCCATGCAATGACTCCACCTCCTAAGGCAAATACATAGCCTAAGGTAGACTTACTCTGATCTTTATCGGATTGAAAATCTGAGTCAGTGTAACCCAAAGACACTAGACTATTAGAGCGGTATACCAACATATAATCTCGAGTCCTTTTCAGGTACTTGAGAATATTCTTAACCACAGTTTAGTGACCTTATCCAGGGTTAGACTGATATCTACTTATTATGCCAACAACACAACATATATCAGGCCTAGTGCATAGCATAACATACACCAAACTTCCCACAGCTGATGCATATGAGACTTTCTTCATCTCATCTATCTCAAACTGTGTTTGGGACACATTTTCTTGGATAGATGAATTCCATGCCTAAAAGGTATAAAACCTTTCTTGGAATCTTGCATGCTAAACATAGCTAGCACTGTATCCATATAGATCACCTGAGATAGACAGAGCATCCTTTTTCGGTGATCTCAAATGATCTTGATGCCAAGAACATGTTTGGATTCTCCCAGATCCTTCATATTGAACTACTTGGACAACCACACCCTTATGTTTGATAATTTCTTCTTATTGTTTCCAATAAGCAAGATATCATCAACATACATTACGAGGAAAACCACCACGTTTCCATCACATTTCTTGTACATGTAACTCTTATCCGGACTTTACACGAATCTATGTGACTGGATAACCTCGTCAAAATGGATATTCCAAGACCTCGACACCTGCTTAAGTCCATAAATGGATCTCTTAAGCTCGCACACTAAGTGCGTTTGGCCTTTAGCAATGAAACCCTTTGGTTGCTTCATGTGGATGTTTTCCTCATGAGTTCTATTCTGCAAAACTGTCTTGACATCCATCTACCAAATCTCATAATCCAAATGAGTAGCAATCGATAAGAGAATCTGGATTGACTTAAGCATGGCTACTGGTGAAAAGGTTTCCTCATAATCAATTATTTCTTTCTGAGTGTACCCTTTCGCCACAAGTCTTTCTTTGGAGGTTTCAATCTTCCCGTCAGGTCCTCTCTTTCGTTTGTAGACCAACTTGCACCTAATGGGTTTTATCCCAATCTAGTGGTTCTACAAGCTCCCAGACTTGATTGTGATCCATAGATCCAATCTTAGATTCCATTGCATATTTCCAAGAATCTGCATCTTTATCTTGGATCGCTTCGTCATAGGTCCTCAGATCCAATTCATTAAGTCCTTTAGGAAAATCCAAAGATTCACCCAAACCAATGAATCTGTCAGGTTGGCGTACAACCCTCCCATTGCGATGAGACAGTTCTCGTGTTTTTGTGACACGTTGTGCAGTGCCTTGTGATACCTTTTCTTGTACTACTGGTGTAGGATTCGATCATTCTCCTCTTAACTCCTCAAGAATGATTTGACTGCTTGGTTTGTGGTTTCTAACATAGTCTTTTTCTAAGAATCGAGCATTGGTGCTAACAATGATCTTCTGATCCTTAGGACTATAAAATAGACCACCTTTCGTTCTCCTAGGATATCCAAAAAATAGCCTAACATCAGTACGAGACACTAGCTTATTAGCTTCCTTACCCAGCATGTGTGTTGGGCTACTCCAAATCCGAATATGACCTAAAGTGGGCTTTTGTCCAGTCCAAAGTTCTGTGGGCGTAGAAGTACCTTATTTTGATGGAACCAAGTTAAGAATGTAGGCTGCTGTTTCTAGGGCGTATCCCCAGTACGAGATAGGCAATTCTGAATAACTCATCATCGATCTAACCATCTCTAACAAGGTTCTATTCCTTCTTTCCGCCACGCCATTCTGCTGTGGTGTTTCCGGTGCAGTCAGCTGGGATGTAATCCCATTCTCTGCTAGGTAGTCCCTAAATTCTCTTGAGAGGTACTTGTCTCCACGATCAGAACGCAGTGACTTTATACTTCTACCCGCACGTTTCTTCATTTCCATCCTAAATTCTTTGAATTTATTAAAGCATTCAGACTTGCGACATAATAGGTAGATATATCCATATCTTGAGTAATCATCAATGAGTGTGATGAAATACTAATACCCTCTTCGAGCTTGAACTAACATAGGGCTACACAAATTAGAGTGAGTGAAATCTAATACCTCCTTAGATCGATTTCCTTTAGATTCAAAAGGACACTTGGTCATTTTACATTCCAAACAGGATTTGCACAAAGAAAACGATTCTAGGACCAATGAAGATAGAGGTCCATCATTTACTAGCCTTTGTATCCTCTTAAGGTTAATATATCCTAGCCTTAGATGCTAAAGATAGGTTGGATTCAATTCTGAAGGTTCTTTCCTTTTATTAGGGTTTGTGATCGATGTATTAAGTAATTGCTTTTTCGTAGTGTTTTGCATAGGATGAAGTAAATAAAGATATCCATCCACTGTACTAGAACCGATAAAATGTTTACCACTAAAGATAACAACCTTATTATAAAAAGAAACTGAATATCCATCCATAAAAAGTTTAGAAATGGAAATAAGGTTTCGTTTAAAACTAGGCACATAAAGACAGTTTTTTAAAACTATACTCTTATCACTACTAAAAGACAAGGTAGCATCTCTCACTGCAACTGCCGCTACTCTCGTATCATTGCCCATGTAGACGATGATCTCCTCATTACTCAACTGCATTTTTACCAGGAACCCCTGTAAAGACATGCAAACATGATCAGTAGCTCCAGTATCTACTACCCAAGACCCAAGACTAAGTAGAACGAGTTTCTAAACATGTTTCAATGAAAAGAGTATGAGACATACCCTTCATCTTCTTGTTCGGACACACCGCCTTCCAGTGGCCTGGCTAGCCACACTTGAAGCACTTTGTCTTTAACTTGAATTCCTCGGGATGAATCTTTACCTTGGGCTTCTTCACCTTAGGCGTCCCACTTGCAGCTTTCTTAGGTCCGTATCTCTTCTTCTTTTTAGTACCAGAAGAAGATGCTCTATTCTCAGCAGGTGTGCCTCTGGATTTCCCTTCTGAAGCAACTCAGCCGCCTAAAGATCCATGAGCAGTTCAGATAAGGTAACATCCTTCTTTATCATGTTGAAGTTCAATCTAAACTGCTCAAACTTCGGGGATAGGTTGTGAAGCATGATGTCTATCCGAGACTTGGTGTCCAGATCTCCGCCTAAGGTCTCGATCTCAGCAAGATAATTTATCATACTAAGAACGTGATCTCTAACAGGTGTAGAGTCAGCCATTCTCGCGCTCATCAAGTTCTTCATTGCCAAATGGCATGCCGAGCGGTTTTTGTAACCGAAGAGCTCCTTAAGGTTGAACATGACATCATAAGCAGTCTTCATAGACTGATGTTGGTGTTGCAGCACATTTGTCATAGAAGCTAAAATGTAGCAGCATGCAATCTCATCAGACTTGACCCACTTATCATAGGCCAACCTTTGCTCTTCACCAGAATTCTCTTCTGGCTTCTGAGGACATTCTTCTTCAAGTACGTATTTGTATCCTTCAACAGTTAGGACGAGGTTAATGTTACGAATCCAGTCATTGTAGTTTTCACCAATTAACTTGTTTTCTTTGAGTATTGAGGACAGATTTTAGAGTGCCATGATGATATAGAGTAACTGAAAAATAAACATGCAGTACAGTCATAAACTTTAGGATAAACAATATATAATCAAAAACCTCATAAAATTATATACTTTTCAACCGACATTTTAAAAATATTTTCTATAAGCCACGATAGCGTGGACGTTTATAAAATTCATTTTTAAACAGGTTATCAAACCTTTAATTTGCCTCGAGTTGAATTTCCTTACAACAAGTAAATTAATAGTCAGAAACCAACATGGTCATGTAATCTTCTAATTATTAAGCTACGATAGTGTGGATGTTTATTAATAAATTACATCTAAGTATGAACACTATCATCTTTGCCCCAAGAACTCTAGTTTCAAATTTAACTGCTCTAGATGGAAGAGTCAGTTAGTTCTAACAGTGTTCTACATCTATCTTTTTAAAGAGGTTTAATATCTACAGAATTCTATGATATGACACATCCAAAATGGAGAAAGACCTATTGTCAACGCGCATGCCCATAATTTCTCACTTAAACCAGATTAATAGAGACCGTATGAGATTTCCACATACTTTGGTATGAATCTCTCCTATTTAGTTATTTATGATTGAGGTTTTATTTTATCCCATTTTAAAAACATGCAAATATACATAAAATGATAAACATTAATTGCATGCTTCAAACAACATAATAAGCAATAATAATAAACCAATTATCATGGCTTATATCTAATGTTGATCAAGGAGATAAATTAGAGAGTCAGCTCTGGAACAGGGACAGGGCTGTCGCTCCCTTCATCGCGCCTCGCCGATAACCCTAGTTCCATTTAGGGTTTCAGGATGTGAACTGATGATTCCTTCCTTCTTGGGACTGCACTACTTTCATTCTTTGTGTTGATCTCCGATCTTTATTCAATACAGAATATATTTTCCTAAAAGGGAAAATCTAATATTTCTAGAATAAAAAAAAATACAACTCAAAACTTAGTGATTTTCGAAAATCACTACTAGGTCTAACAATTTTATTTCTATTACATTAAAACAACATAAAATAAAACCTAGTCCTAATCCATGGATTTTTTCATGGATTAAAAATACGTAGCCAAACCAGCATATAGCCAAACATTCATTCAAGAATAATTAAAACATACATTGGAGCCATGATAGTTGGTACAACCTGCAAACACAAATAGTCTACAAAACCAACAATCATATATATATATATATAACATACATAAAATAACATATGATATCCATGCATGACATAAATTTCAAAAATTTCAATTAATTAACTTAATAATTTTGAAAAATAACACAAGATATAATTTGGAAATTAAAATAATTATCTACTAAATTAAATCTTGTTAATCTCGAAAAATTCATAAAAATAAATCTGGAAATTTATTATAATTATCCATCAAATTTATTTTTAATTTTTGAATACACCCTAATTAATTAATATTTGGAAATATAGATAAAAAATCCATCCCAAATATCTCTGAAGGATCGAAAATTACAAAGAATAAAATCTGGAAATTTGAAGCCTTTCAAACTCTTTCCAAATTATATTCTAATTTTGAATCTTATTAAAATTGGACTTTGATAATTATTTATTTTATATCAAAACTACCTTATCCAATTTTAATCATGTAGATTTTGAAAATAACCAAATAATAAATCTGGAAATTTGATCCACTTCAAACTTTTCATAATTTAAAATTCAATTCCAAAATCATTTTAGATTAAAATTAGGTAAATCAAGATATACATGAAATAATACCATATCTAATTCCAACATACATAATTTTCGACCATTACTGGCTGTGAGTGCAGCTTGTGTGATATTGTGTGCAGTTAGAGATATGCAATGATCAATATAGTACAACACACAAGAGATTTATAGAGATTCGAAGTCTTCATTGGATATTTAATTCCAGGATCTCCGTTGAAGCATTTATTCCAAGATTTGCCGGTTTGAGCAATAACTCCAGGGTTATCTGGCTTCAGTTTTGAGTTCCAGTCTAGATTCTTCAACTTCTTCTCTTCACTGGTGAGAAGATTAGTTGACTTCGGGATCCTTGTTGGTTGATTGATATCAACTATGTGAGCGTCATTGTCCATCATGATGATGATTGGACCTTCTTCAATGACTTCCCACATATTCTCATGAATTGAGCAGAGATGCACCTTCATTCACCTGCTCCAGTTATCATAGTTCTCAACTGAAAACAAAGGTAGCTTATGGTTTCCCATAGCTGAAATGTTAGCACAGATAAGTAGATCTGATTCAGTTGATCTGCAGAAACGGCTGATCCTATCAACCGCTCTGATACCACTTGTTGGTCCCGGGCGAGTCGGTATCAGTTTAGAGGGGGGGTGAATAAACTGATTTAAAAACTTTTACTTTAGATGCGGAATAATAGGGCCCTTTGACTCGCTTGATGAAACTTATCTATGCACAAACTTGATAATCAGTTAAGACAGTTTGAGTGCAGCTTGTGTGATATTGTGTGCAGTTAAAGATATGCAATGATCAATATAGTACAGCACACAAGAGATTTATAGAGGTTCGAAGTCTCAAACTTCTACGTCCTCTCTTCCTTCTGCAGAAGGGCAACTTCACTATATAACTTGAGTTTCTTTACAAATTACATAATGAAGGACAGTTGGCTGAACCTGGTAACTGCTCGCTACCTCAGCTGGTCGATGGCTCACACTTGAATTCCCTAACTGCTTGCTAGGAAGGTAGGTGCTATTGTCGTCTTTACAAGGTTTTAGATCTCTTTCGATCTTCAAGAGGTTAGTCTTGAACAAGGGGTATCAACCGATGTGCTCCTTTGATTGAGCTGAGTAGTTGATTGATGAATAGCTGGAACTGAGAAAGGCTGCCCTGGCTGGATCGTCAACAACTGGCTGAATATCCTTGACTTTGTGAATTCTTCTTCTTAGTTGGACTTTCGCAGTTTATATCAAATGTTGCACTTGAGCTTGAGTAGGAGGGAGAAAGAAAAGCTCTGCTTGTATATGCGAAGGTTGGCAAAATGTTCTGGAGGCGAAGTAGTTTTTGAAATTCTGATTCACTCGTCTTTTATAGAGGAGTCATTTTATGACCGTTTGAGTTCCCTTGTCTATTGATCAATGGCTCTGTTGGCTCATCAACGGCAGGTGGTTTTTAATAATCGCTTGGATCATTTGGTTGAAATAGCCGTTACTCTGCCAATCGATCTTCATTAAATTGCAGGATCTTTGAAGGAGCATTTATTCCAAGATACGCTGGTTCAACTAATAAACTCCGGGCTCTTCTGGCTTCAGCATTGGCAGTTTAGAGTTTCAGTTGGCAGTTCTGGATTTGTAAGCTCAGATTGATTATTTCTCCAGCTGGCAGTTCTGAGCTTATCAATTGAGTCTAACTGTTGCTCCAGTTGGCAGTTCTGAGCTTATCAGTTGAGTCTGGTTATTGCTTTAGTTGGTAGTTCTGAGCTTATCAGCTGAGTCTGACTGTTGCTCCAGATGGCAGTTCTGAGCTTATCAGCTGAGTCTGGCTATCGCTCCTGTTGGCAGTTCTGGGCTTGTCAGCTGAGATTGGCCATTGCTCCAGTTGGCAGTTCTGGGCTTGTCAACTGAGATTGGCCATTGCTCCAGTTGACAGTTCTGGGCTTGTCAATTGAGATTGGCCATTGCTCCAGTTGGCAGTTCTGGGCTTGTCAGCTGAGATTGGCCATTGGTTGAATACTGCCAGTCTCTGGCATAAACTGACATTCTATCAGTTTCATCAATATTTAGTCAACTCCTTTCTCCCTCAGTTCAGCTGACTTGGTTGTCAGCTTGTTTTGACTGGTATGACTCCTCAACCAAGTTGAACTTAGACTGGATGACGTGTCTTTCAACTTGTGGGTCATTCTTCAGATCGGTTGACTTTGACTCTTCTTGAGTTCTTCTTTGATAATGCCCTGGGCTGGTCAGCTTCGATCTACAACTTGAACTTTGGTCAGTTTTTCATAAATAATTTTGATATCTCATCAAAACCTGATCTAGAGGTTCCTTGATAATTTTTCCTAGCAATTTCCCCCTTTTTGATGATGTCAAAACTTTGTATAATGTGGCTTATGCGATTCATAAACCTGACTTTTTCTCGGAATGTGCCAGTTCACGGATCATACGCCGCTCGCTCAACGTTGGCTCTCAGTTGCACAAGGATGTAGGAAGCCTAGTGGGCTTGACATCCAAAGTATAGAGCGGCTGTGAGATGAGCCTTGATCTCAGAGAGATGGACTATCTCGAAGTTGCCATGTAGAATATGGCCGGTGATATCCAAAAGTTGGATGATATCACTTTGTATGCTCTCCTTTAGTCTGTGCGAGCTGTCATTATGGCGCACATGAGAAAGCTTCCAGGTTTCCCATAATGCATGTTTGGATGGCAGATTTAGGTCCATCACGTCTGGGCCTTTGCCGGGGAGTTAAAGAGTGCGCATCATCGTGTCCTTTGTGATCGTGATCACCTGATTCTTTACGGTGGAGATGATATTGTCACCGTTGATAGTTGCATTGTAGTAGAACTCGACAACATAAGCGGGTATGTTCTTGACCGGCAACAGTGTCAAGAAGGGGAGCCACCCAGTCGCCGCCAATGGTCGATAAATCTTTTGAAAGATATCCGGGCTGAGACGTGCATTGAGCATCTCTAGATTTAGAGATTTCTCCTTTCTCATCTTGCACTCAAGAGCTTTAATATCCACCACGGGAAATGGGGGCTTCATTTCTGCAGAATATGATATTCAGTTTAGAAATGCAAGAGTTTTGATGAAAGAGAGAAGGCTTAGCAAAAGATCGAATAAGAGAGAGATATTTTCAGATGATCGGAGCCTTCATCTCTTTACTCATATTTAAGCATCTTTGCATGCAAGAATCGAGGGTACTCGATTGATTTTCTTGGCTGATCAGCCATCTAATTTGATGGTTGATTAGCTGAATTAATGATGTATGTATCTCAGTCGTTCAAAAGTTAAGTTACTTTATGATCATGTGGCTGAGATGTAGTCATTTTGAAAATGAGGTAGTTGCCATAAATAGCGAAATATTTTATGCAGATCTTTCTATTTATAGCTCATTAAAATATATTTTCTTCGCCTCCTTGGAGGGTTGGTTTAAAATCCATACAGAGATATTAATGACAACTTTGTGATATAGAACCCGATTTTCAAATTGTAATCACTGACATATAATATAGGATATTTCATAATCACAACGGTAACAATATAGTTAAGGTAAGCTTTTGAATTTTAAAAAAACTTATCCTTAGTCAGTTGGGATACAGTCCAACTGATTGATGACGTGGTGGTTGGTTGAGCAGTTGAGTTTTGATACTCAGTTGTCACTACTGAGCTGGTTGCAGTTGAAGTTGCAACTGAATTGATCAGTTAGTTTAATCAGTTGCTCGACTCTTCTGTAGACAGTTTTCACTTCTTGAAGGGCTTTGCTGGACTAGCTGCATTGCTTTCTTTGGATGCAGTTTTGTGCGTGGATGGTTCAGGCCTTTCTGTCTTCTTAGCTTAGCGAAGGTGAAGCTGAATCTCTACGGATGAGCTTTTCATCCTTTGACTAAGGGAGTGTGAGAGTCACTTTGGCGATGACCGAAACTGATCATTTTTCTTGGTCAACTGCGCACCTTTTGAGCCTGACGTGAGCAGTGGAGTCACATAGCTTTTGGATAGAAGATTTGGTGACATGGCAGTGTCCTCATCATCACTGTCTCTTGCATCAATGTGCCTTGTATTCTTTTAAGAAGCTATGGCTACAGTGTGAGATAGGTGAGGTCCTATCCTTTTGACAGCATTTGGAGTTCGTCGTGATGGCTCAGCTGACTGACTTGATAGATTATCAAAGTTTAGCTGACGAAAAAGTGAGTTAGTTGGGCAGTTGACTAGTTGACCTGCAGTCCCAACTGCTTGAGGCATGAATCTGGATTTGAGTTTGGCCAGTAAGACGGTTGCTGGAATTTTGTTAACCAGCCGGTGATTCATGATGTGCTGAACTTGCACAATGGTTGGAGGGAATAGATTTGATGATCCTATCCATTTGATACTCCAAGTTTCTTCTCTTTACCAGAAGCTCATGCCATGAAAGGTAGTTAGCAAGAAGTGTGACTGGATGGACATAGAATGTCTCCAGTTATACCAATAGAAATATCAGTGAAGTTGCTTAAACAACTCTTGATCTCGTTGTGCAACAACAGTGAAGTGAGTGAGAAGGAGATTGGTCACTTTCTTTTGTGCAATTTTGACTGCATGTTCACCACTGTAGAAAGTGCGAATATTCTCTTCAGTCAGCTGGAGCGTAGGACATATGCCTCTGAAGTAGTCTGCTCTATAGTGTGGGTGGGGTATTCCAATGAATGGAATAAGCTCATCTGGATCAGAGCATACCTGGAAATCAACTAGCGATCCGTTCTTTAATTTAGGAGAGTGAACGGCATTGTCAGTTGAGTTGCTCGAACTCTGGTTGCTCATCTTGGCCTTTCCTCTTCTCTTCTTCTTTGGGGACTGTAGATGAGCAGTTTCTTTCTTGGGGATGCAGTCAGAGATTAGAACCGGTAGTGATTCATCACTTGGAAGGTTCAGTAGATCTTCAAGTCTTTTGCTCATCCTTAGAACAAGTCCTACCTTGGACTCAAATTTGCCAGACTTCTTTGAGTCTGTAGCCTTGATGACTTGATGCTTGAATTATTGAAAGACAAATTCTGCCCAGTTTGTTTGTCTCCCTTCAGCAAGGTGAATCATGATCTTGTATCTTTCTTGGGTGAGTTGGCTTAGGCTTCCAATTGCTCCGAACATCATCTTGTTCGTTATGTCAAGTAGAACTCCATACTCGGGCTTGAGATCAGTTTTAGCGGTGGTAAAACTGAATTACTTGTTGCAGGTTGAAGCTTTCCATTCTCTCCAGTGTGACTCTGCAGATTCTTTTAGATCTTGAACGGATGAGCCTTCTTGTGGAAGTTGGAATACTTCAGCAATTGTTTTCTCATTGATGTGTAACATCCTTCCTTGTATTACTGAAGATATCATCTTTCCATCTGCAGATAATTTGGCTTGAAGCAAAAATTCACTCACCAAATTTTGTCTAAAGAATTTTGGTGGTGTTTCTAGGTAGTGAAGAACTTCTGTTTTGTGAAGATTTGACATAAGGATTTGATTGTTTGATTCATCAAGAATCAATTGAAATTTCTGCCTATCAAGGAATTTATCTCTCATGAGTTGGTCTTTGAGAGAATTTGAAGATCTGGATAATTCGGCCATCTTTGAGGTTGGCTGAAGTTTTGGAGAATTCAAGATCTTTTGAGAGAGAGAGAGGTTTTGATATCTTTTGGAGGATGAGGCTTTTTGAGAGACTTGAGAGAGAGGCTTTTATGAGTTTTTGGACAGGCTCATAGATATGATGGTTGAAATGGTACTAGCCTCTGATTTCTTCTAGTCGTTGGCAATTAATGACCTTGACACGTGTCATTATTTTGCAACAGTCAAAATTTTAACATAAATGTAAAGCTTAACATTTATTTGAAATAAAAAAGAATCAACTTTTATAAATATTAATCAAAAGTTATTACAATTGATTAACAAGAAGTACACTTAGGGCTTTTCTAATCATGTTTAATTATGATCAGCCTCTTAGTCCTTCTTGTGATCAGTTTTTCTTCTCTTAGCCAGCGGTTCAGTGAGCTCCTCATCTTCATCCTCGGTGCTGCTAGCTGAGTCAGTTTCAGCGAACTGGAGTCTCTGTTAGGCTTGTAGCTGCTTGATTTGCTCAGTGTGCAGTTTAACCTGTTACTGCAGGGAGTCGATCAGTTCCACGTAATGTGGAGGGAGCTGGACTATGGAACTGCTTGGTTGAGCCACGAACTGGACTGCTCTGGAGTCCGCTTCCTCTCCTTCTTCAGTTCCAACAAGTTCCTCGCAAGGAACTGTGTGTGAGATTTCGTCTGTCTCCATATTGGTTTGGTAGACAGCTTGGTTATCCTTGTGAGCTGACTGATCAGTTGCTTGATCAGTCTTATCCATTACTGGATCAGCTGGGGGAATTGGTGAGGCAGTTTATTTCTCAGCAGTTGGCCCTTGTCACATGACTGTTTGGGGCTCAGCTGTCGAGTCTGATCAGCTGATTCTTCTGATTCTTCTGGAATGACATTGATTTCGACTTCAGTTCTGTGAGGGGATTTCTCAGAGTGGAGTTCTCTTATCACTTCATCGATGATATCATCTACTGGATTCAATGTTTGGTCGTTTACAGCAGCTGATTGTTGTCCAGGCTGATGGCTCTGTGATTTTTTCATCAATTGATTGAATAGCCAGTTATGTTGAACATGGGGATGCGACCACCTTTCTTGTTCCATTTCAGTTGTGATGACTGGCAGGGATAAGCAGTGAACTTTGCACAGTTCATCAAACACATCCTTCATTGATCCTTCAGCTGGATTTGTGCATTCTTTCCTCAGTTGTAGCTGTCTCATGAGATGTTTTCCCTTAGTGATACTGGCATTTTCACTGTCTGTCCACCATAGGCTCCACTCTTCTTCTCGCCTCTAGAAGCTCATTCCGTAGAATGCGAGCAATGAGAGAAATTGCTCTGACTGGTATACATGCCTCCATAGAAACTAGTAGATGTATCTGGTTAAGGTGTGGAAGAGCTCCTCATGACCAGTTAGCTCCTGGGCATAGTGTAGAGCCATGTGCTTTTGCGTGGTTTCATCAGCCCATTTCTTCACAGACTCTCCTTGTGAGTAGGCTCTTATGTTTCCTTCAATTTGAACCATGAGAGGGCACGTCATTTGAAAATAGTCGGCTCCAGCTCCATTGTGAGGGATCCTTTTTGCAGGGATGATATCATCTGGATTTTCGCATGAAGCTGTATCTTCAATAGTTAAGTTTGGTGGGATCGTTGGATCTTGTATAGGGTTGGATCTTTTTCTCCTTCTGGACTGAGAAAGTAATATTCTTCTCCTTTTTGGTTGATCAGCTGGATTCTTCCTTGTAGCTGATCTGACAACAGCTAGCCTAGCTGATTGTCCAATTATGTCAATTTTGGTGACAACTAACCTTTGTTGCCTGAATCTCTGAGCTATTGGAATTTCGTCATCAGAGTCAGCAGTAACTGGCTTCTTTCCCTTGCCTTCAGCTGCAGGCTTTTTTCTCCTTGGCTGGTTCGTTTGTTCTGGATCAATCTCAATAATTTCGAGAGGTTTCGAGATGAAGTCATTACTGACTATTGTTTTGAATTCTTTCTCCTCAGCCATCCATGGGAACTGCTTCTCCAGAATTATGCTAACCCGGCTGATATATCTAATTCTTTGAGGGAGTTTCTCACCATTCCAGCTTCTTTCAATGATATCAACGTACCTGTTCAGTTGTTCAAAGAAGTACTGTGCCCAGTTCATCTCCATTCGGTTGTAGATGGCAGCGCAGATTTTGTACTTTGTAGCTGTCATTTCCGATTGGCTGCCAGTTGTTCCAACCATGATCTTTGAGGCAATAGCAGCGAGCACTTGAAATTCATCTTGAAATTTTGATATAAGATGATTGCTCTTGTATGGTTGAGACTCTCCTTCCTTTTTCCAGAAGTCATAAGCTTCCTGGAAATTCACTTGAACGTCCTCCAGCTTGAGTCCGTTGTTGGGTAGTTCGAATATATTGCTCAGAGACTCAGCCGTCACGACAATGGCGTGTCCTCTTACTTCCGATCTCATTTCCCTGGGATTTGAAGATCCGTTTGAATTTAAATAAAATTCAGCAACTGGTTCGATGTAGATTCGTTCTGGAAACACCTTCAGAAACTTCTTCAGTTTGGCCTGAGAAAGCTTTTCAACGATCATTCTACTGAGAGGAGAAGCTTTGCAAGCTTGAATAAATCCGGCTGGATTGAAAAACTTGTCTCTATCGAGCTTAGCATAAAAAGCTTTAGAGTCTTATCCGGATTGACGAAAATTGAATCTTCTACGTGATGGATTTTGAGCCATAATTCTTCGAAAAAGATTGACTTGCGAAGTTGAGGAATTGATCTTTCAAGTTTGAAGATGCTTTTGACGAGAAGTAGGTAGAAGGCCAGTAACTCTGTAGTAAAAATTGGAAAGCTTATCTCGATTGTTCAGCCGCATTATTTATATAGAGAGATTTGGCTCATCCAACGGTTGTGACGCTTGGTATCCCCAAATTCAATGGTCAGATTAGATCAATCGACCCGTCGATTGGCTTTCCATTTCTATCCGTTGGGGATTAAAAAGGAGAGAGAAAGATGATTCAACGGTAACATTTTGATGACACGTGTTTTTACCGTTTCCACTATTGAGACTTTTGAACTTATATTTTCTCTTCAGCAGTTTCTCCTTGGCTTAAAACTGATTACGTCATCTGTTGGCTTTGATCGTAACTGATGGTCTTCCTGATGATCAGTTCCAACTGAGATAACTTCTCATCAGTTCCTGATTGGTCTTGACTGCTCGGTTCTTCATTCAGCTGCTTTTGAGTTCAGCCGTTCTCCTTCAGCTGGTCCTTGAACTAATATCTCCTTTTTAGTTTACTTCAGTTCCTGTGACTTCTTCGTCAGTTTGATCAAATTGCAGCTTGTACGTTCTGCATAACTGACTGGATCATCAGTTTGAGCGACTGAACTGATGGAGTAAACTGATCATCTCCAGTTTACTTTTTTTTAGCAGCTTCTTGCCCTTACTTCAAACTGATGGATTATGTGACCAACTGATCAGTTTCTCGTCTTTTTGATTCAGTTTCTCTCTTCAGCTGGAGTGGTCTCTTGGCCTTTTTCTTCAAGTTTATCATCTTCATCCTGTGATGCTAGCTCCAGCAGTCCCAACTGTATGCATAGCTCCATAAACCTTGCTTCAGGCAATGGTTTGGTGAAGATGTCGGCTATTTGCTTCTCAGTGTTGACATATTTGATGCATATGTCTTTCTTCTCGATGTGATCTCTGATGAAGTGATGCCTTATGTCAATGTGCATAGTTCTTGAATGTAGAACTGGATTCTGAGATATCGCAATTGTACTATTGTTGTCACAGTAGATAGGCACTTCTTCAGTTTCAACTTTGTAATCCTTCAACTGTTGCTTCATCCAGAGTATTTGAGCACAGCAGCTTCCAGCAGCTACATATTCTGCTTCAGTTGTTGACGTGGCAACTGAGTGCTACTTCTTGCAAAACCAGGATATCAGTTTGCTTCCAAGAAACTGACATGTTCCACGTGTACTTTTTCTGTCAATCTTGCATCCACCAAAGTCTGAGTCTAAATATCTAATTAAACTCAAACTGTCATCTCTGGGATACCATAGTCCAAGATTTATGGTTCCTTTGAGATATTTGATAATTTTCTTAGTTTCTTCAAGATAACTTTTCTTTAGATTGGCTTGAAACCGCGCACATAGACCGACTGAATAAGATATGTCTGGCCGGCTGGCTGTTAAGTAAAGTAATGACCCAATGATTCATCTGTAGTAAGTTTAGCTAACTGATTCTCCTTCATCATCAAGAGTTAGCTGAACTGATGTGTTCATTGGAACCTTGAGAGTTTTTCCTTTACTTACTCTAAAATTTTTGACTAGCTCCTTAGTGTACTTCGCCTGGCTGATATGAATTCCATCTTTCAGTTGCTTCACTTGGAGTTCTAGGAAGAATGTCATTTCTCCCATCATGCTCATCTCAAATTCGATTTGCATCAGTTGAACGAACCGTGTGCATAGATCTTTGCTCTTTGATCCAAAAATTATGTCATCCACATAAATTTGAATCATTAAGATCTCAGTTGATCATTCTATTCGGAATAGAGTTCGATCAATGACTTCTTTTTTAAACCCAT
This sequence comes from Perilla frutescens, assembly GCA_026008535.1. Taxonomy (NCBI): domain Eukaryota; kingdom Viridiplantae; phylum Streptophyta; class Magnoliopsida; order Lamiales; family Lamiaceae; genus Perilla; species Perilla frutescens. Next base: position 41,372,700 of record BRKX01000019.1, read on the forward strand.
TTTTCAGTAGTAATGTTGTTAGAGTTTCATACCACGCTCTTGGAGCTTGCTTTAGTCCGTAGAGGGCCTTTTTCAGTTTGAAGACTTGATCACCAATTTCAAAGCCTGGCGGTTGCTTGACATACACATCCTTCTTGAGCATTCCTTAAAGAAAAGCACTCTTGACATCCATTTGGTAGACTATGAAGTTGCAGTGAGCTGCATAGGCTAGAAACAGTCTGATGGCTTCCAATCTTGCAACTGGCGCAAATGTCTCATCAAAGTCGATTCCTTCACTTTGTGAGTAACCTTTGACTATCAGTCTAGCCTTGTTCCTTGTGATCACTCCTTGTTCATCCAGTTTGTTGCGAAAAACCCATTTTGTGCCAATGACCTTCTGGGTTTTTGGCCTATCAACTAGAAACCATACGTCATTTCGTGTGAACTGGTTCAGTTCTTCTTGCATAGCCATGATCCAGTCTGAATCTTCTAAGTCTTCTTTGACGTTTGCTGGTTTAGTTTGAGAGATGAAGCATGTGAAAAATGCATGCTAAGTTGATCCTTTGGTCTGGACTCGACTTCTTGGATCTCGAACTATCTTGTCAGTTGTGGGGTTTGTGGTCTCAGCACAATTTGTGTCTTCATTGACCAAGTTGTTCTCAACTGGTTTAGTACCAGTTTCATTGCCTTATTCTAATGAAACTTGAAACCGCTCTGGAATAATGTGATCCACATAGTCCTGCGAATTTTCAGTTTCACTAGGTAGTACTTGAACTGATGTGTCTATACTTTCTTTGTTTCTGTACTCATTAGAAAATTCATCAAATACCACATGACATGTTATTTCCACAACAAGAGTTCGTTTATTGAACACTCTATAAGCTTGTGCATGGGGAGAGTTATACCCAAGAAATATTCCCTCATCAGCTTTAGCACTAAAAGCTTTCGATTGAGTCTTGCCATTGTTGTGAATATAACATTTACAGCCAAATATTTTAAAATATGAGATAAAAGGCTTACGACCCTTGTACAGTTCATAAGGTGTCTTGTCATGGGCTGCTACAATAGCACTTCGATTTTGAGTATGGCAAGCTGTGTTGACTGCTTCAGCCCAGTACCCTTCAGTTATGTTGGCATCAGCTATCATCGCTCGAGCTGCTTTTTTTAGTGTTCGGTTGCGCCGTTTAGGTACACCGTTTTGTTGTGGAGTTCTTGCAGCTGAGTGTTCATGAGTGATTCCAAACTGGTTGAGAAAGCTGATCATGTGTTGATTCACAAATTCAGTTCCATTATCGGAGCGAATCCTTTAAACTGATCTTTCCTTCTCAATTTGTAGTCTTCTGATCAGCGCCGTGAGCTTGTCATACGTTTCATCTTTGCTCCTCAAGAATTCGACCCATGTGTATCTTGAGTAATCATCAACTACTACAAGAGTGAACCTTTTGCGTTTTGGAGTTTGAGGTCTAACTGGACCAAAAAAATCCATGTGTAGCAGTTGAAGACAATCAGTTGTTCCTGGTGGATGATTCTTATTCTTGAAAGATGATTTCACCTGCTTCCCTTTTTGACATGGTCCACATAAACCTGTTTTCTTGTATATTTCCTTGGGAAGCCCCTCAACTAGCTCTTTCTTTGCTAGGTAGTTGATTGTTTTGAAGTTGAGGTGGTTCAGTCGTCGATGCCATAGCCAGCTTGCTTCAGTTGATCCTTTTGAGAGAAAGCAAGATTCTGAGTAGCCGGTTGACCAGTCAACAATGTACATGTTGCCTCTCCTGATATCGGTTAGCAAAATTACTCTAGTTGACTTGTCTCTTATGTTGCAGGAGTTTTTGGTGAAGTTAAGTGAGTAGCCATTGTCGCACAGCTGGCTGATGCTGAGTAATTTATGCTTTAGTCCATCCACGTGGGAGACTTCATTCACTACTACTTTTCCTTTGAGAACGAACCCTTCTCCAATGGTTCGACTTTTGGAATTGTCTCCAAATGTAACGAGTGGACCTTTGATTTTTTCATAACCATCGAGATCTTATCTGTCTCCGGTCATGTGCTTGGAGCATCCGCTATCTAGATACCAAATGTCTATGGTTTTCTTCATAGATAGGATGCTCTTGTCCTACAGAGAAAAGAATTAGCATTTAGGGACCCGTTTCATATCGGATCCTTTTTGATACATTAAGCCTTTTGGAATCCAGACTTGCCAAACTTTTGGCTTCTTATCACTCAAAGAGTCAACTGATTTGGATCGTTTCATCAGTTTCGACTCTCTTTCAACTCTCCTTGAGTCGGTTGAATGATACCTACGTTGAAAGTTAATGGGATAAAATAATTCAACTAGTACACAATTATTTGGAGATTTTTTAGCTCTTCTATCAGGCCAATGCCTTGTGTGTTTCTAGCTCATTGGATTAAACCCTTTTGGATCAGCTCTTGGTTCATTTCTTGAATCCAGATACTCATTGTAATGATGATAGGGTTGAAAGGATTTTCGTTGATCTCTCCTAGAAGTGCTTTGATTGAACTGCTTAGCAGAGTAGGCTTGAGATCTAAACTGGTTTTTCTTGAAATGTACTAATCTATCAAGTTGTCTTGTCGGCATTCTGTATTGAGCTGGTGGCCTCTGTTGAGCTGGGGGCTTTGGACGAGTGGATTGACTTGAGTGAACTGATGGTCTTAGCTGGGAAATAGGCTTCAGCTGACCAGGTGTTTTAGATTGATAGAACTGACCAAATTGTTCAGGCTGAGTTTGGGGATTTTTCAGAATTCCTTTTCCTTTGTTTGACTCAACTGACTGATCATGAGATCTTGTGAACCCTTTTAGGATTCCTTTATTACTAGGTTGAGCAACTGCTTTTCCCTTTTCTAGGGCAATGAACTTGCTATATCCTAGCCCTGAGCTGTCAGTTCCAGTTCTTTGATGACTGAGTATTTCATCTAGAGTGTGAGATCATTTTTTGAATTTTATGTTTACATTTTCTTTTTTAAGAATCTCTTGCTTGAGTCTTTGATTTTCTCCCTCTAGATCAGTAGTTCTCAGTTTCAATTTCTCAAATTCTATAAACTGAGATTCAAGATAATTTAATCTTTCATGATTAATGCTCAGTTTCCTAACCTGGTTTCTCAGTTCATCATTTTCATCTATCAGTTCAACATGCAAACTGGAGATTGAAGCTAATTGGTCTTCTAGCATCATCAGTTTCACATCAAGTTCATTAATAGAGTCAGTTGCTTCATTGATATGATAAAAAGACGTTTGAGAGTCAGCTGTACTAACCTCTTCATCATGGTCAGCCATGAGGTAGAATAGTGCTTCATCATCATCTGAGCTGTAGCCGTCAGAATTAATTCCAGAAGGATAGTTTCAATCATCCAGCACAACATTCTCGAGATTTGCGACCATTGCTATTCTTTTGAAGAAGCTTCTTTTTACCTTGGCTTTCTTATCTTCGGAGAGTTCTGGACATTCAAACCTGTAATGTCCTTGTTTATGACAATGAAAATGTAACAGCCCGGTCCCGAGATAGGGATTAACGAATGGGGACAGGGTGTTATTAATGGTTTATTGAATAAGACGGAAGATTAACCAAGAAAGTTTAGGGATAAAGATATACTTTTGAAAGATAGGTGATGATACTCAAGTTTACTTAATTAGGAAAGAAACATACTTTTGCGTAACTAAACGGCTAACTAATCAGATATCAACATGCACAGACCTATTTACAGGTCCAAACGGATAGACGGATACCAACTTGAACAAGCCTCTTCATAGGTGAAGGAGAAACATGCTCGAGAAGCAGGAATAAAACTGAATACGCATCACTTATATATATACTTAGATAATCATGTCTTGGAGAAATATAATTAAACTTGAATGAAATTAGAAAGAGTGTATCAGAGTAGCAGAAACATCATGGGGTCCCAAAAGAAACTTATATAATAGTAAAACAATCTTGGCAGCCAACCCACATCCACAGCCACCATCATCCTCAGCATCTCAACCTGAAAACATTTGAAAAAGAGGAGGCGTGAGCACTAATGTACTCAGTGGGTTTTAATAAAAGCTTCTTTGATAACTCAAGAAATATCCAATAATAATCTGGCAGTATATGGAGAGCAAAACGCAAAAACCCTCTCCATATCTGCAAAACCTTTTCTTTGCTTTTGGGCCCAACCTTGGCTCAAACCTGATGTCAACTGTACCCTTAGGCATGCCATAGGATAGAAGAGGGATTACCTCAAATATCATCCCGAGTATGCGAGGGGAAAACGCAGCAGTGACACCCTTTAATGATCAAAGATCATGAACTCTGAGCTTAACCCTGGTTATAGAGCTATATTCTTCCTTTCTCAACCTTAATCCTTAATTTCTTAGCTTCATTAACCTTACTAGAATTATCGAGCTTAGAGCAACATCTAAGGCTAATCTTTTACTTAAGCATTACTTTGGCCTATAAGGGATTTATCACTAGCCAAAAAGGCAATGCTTAATTAGCTAAATAAACTTTAGCAAAATCCAACATTCAGATACGAAGAAATGAACGGGCATAATCATAAATTGCAATTTAAGCAATTCTAATTACCTCATGCTAGCATAAATAACACTTAAATAATTCTAACATTTCTAAACATGCTTTGAGAGCTCAAGCAACATATAATATTTTTCCTTTTCTTCCTTCCTTATACAGAGATCAATCAGGCAGAGCAAAATATTTTATTGGATATTTCATTTGCCCTATATGCTTCTAGAGCTTATTAGTTCAAACTTTAGATGAGTATAGATTTACCCACCTCGATTACTTGACAGAAGATGAAGTAATGAGTTGAAGATCCTTCTCCGATTTTCTACGAGGCTCACTTCCTCCTACAAAAGTCGAATCATCGCGGGGGCTGCCTTGCCCCGGCAATAATGAGAAGGGAGGGGGGCACCGTGGGGCTGCCTTGCCCCGGCGGGCTACCTGCCGCCGCGGGGCCGCCAGCCCCGGCGGGCTCCCCGCCCCCGGTGGGTTGGCCGCGGCCGAGGGGGGTGCAGCGCGGCGGCGCTCACCCCCCCCCCCCCCGCGGGGCTCTCCCACTCTCCCCTTTTCTCTCTCTCCTTATCTGGGTTCCTTCAATCGTGTATTCATCTGTTCTTCGTGTTCGTTGATTTCTTCGACGAACACGAAGAACAATTAACCCGAATTTTATAAAAACAACGTACTTGAATTTAACATGCAACAACATGCTTTTAACTTGAAAAGAAATTTTTGCATTATAACGACGTAAATACGATAATCCTCTTTAAATATTTAGAATAACAATGAAATCTCTAAATACAGCTTGAACGGAAATTAAACGGAATTAACGGGGCTAATCTCAAGAACAATAACGAGAGGAATAAAACGAGAAATATAACGTAAACGTTATTAACTTGGAACTTTCAATAAAAACTGAAATATAACTTAGACGAGCAATAATGAAGAACGCGAAGAACGTAAAGAACGGAAAGTTACTGAAGAATTTAAAGACGGAAAAAGAAATGGAGATCGAGACCGATGAACAAGAATGGACGGGGTTAGGTGCGTCGAAGGAAGATGGCTAGCTCGGCGTCTCGTCGGCAGAGCCGCCTGCTACAACCCAACGGTGTCCCTAGCACCTTCCCTCACCACATCCCTTCCATGCCACTCCGCTCGTCGTCTTGAAGAACACTCACGAAGAATTCTTTTTACTTCGACAAAACCTTCTTGGCTTTCAAAGCTTCTCACCCACTCCATTTAGAAGTGAAATAGATGACAACTGAGCAAATGAATGCAAAGAGGTGGCCTTGTATTTATAGGAAAAGCTTTGGCTTCCAAGGGAAGCCACTTCAGTGCAAGAATACTGCAAAAGTTACCCCGGGTTCGGTTAAAAGCTGCTTTATTCGATGTCGAGGTCCAAATGACCTCAAACACGAAATCTAAAAATACCGAGAGACTCGTTGGCTTGAATACTAGTGAACCAACTTGATTCGTTCAAAAGATGAGGTCGTCTGAAGAAAGACGACCAAATATTTCCTTTTTGGAATTACTTTTTACTATTCACTCAGACTGACAGATTTTGCTCCCGAGCGTTCGATTGACCTCAGAATGGTAATCCGTGAACGCCAACAGAATCCTTAGGTCATTTCCCATAAGAGGGGCCTAACAGAACTAGACTCGGATCAACGAGGAGGATTTCGTAAATTTCTCAAAACACGAACGCACGAAAAAGTTACTATCCATTCATCCTTTAAATGCGTTTTTCATCACCGGGAACTCAATTGACTTCAGAATTAAAATCCGAAAACACTGACATACTCCTTAAGTTAAAACCTTTCTAACAAGACCATGAATGGTCATAAAAGAATTAAGATCAAATTTTCTGAAAAGACGATTTTCACGAAACTGACCCTTAAAGTCATGACTGACATCTGACCTCAATTAACCTTAATTAATTTTATTCCTTAACTTCTTAATTATCATTAAGAATCTTCCAAACCTTAATCGAAAATCTGCGGTGTTACGGAAAACATTCTCCAAGATTGCGATTGCTACTCCTGAATGGTTCAGCTGGCCGTTCAACTGGTTGGTAGGCTTTTTCAACTTTTGGGATTTCATCAGTCTGAGGTGAAACTGATTGCTTATCCCGAGCTCTCTTCAACTTTTCTAGCAACTTGGTAACTGATTGGATCTTATCATTGATGTCATCAGTTAAACTCTCCTTCTTTTCAGTTGCCTCCCCTTTTCGTTCAGTTGAAGATCCGCCTTGGTTTTCTTTGGCTGGTGAGCTCCTAGGTCAGAATTTTTTCTTCCTCGAGTGTCTCTAAACCTAGTCCTTTCACCGTAGAAAGTTGCGTCTTGAGCTGACGATGTCGATGATTCCCTTTTTCGGTTTAGACTGTACTCATGAGCTTTAAGAGAACCAAATAGTTCTCTTGGAGTGATGCTGTTTAGGTTTCTTGACTCCTTTGTAGCTATCACTTTCATATCCCATTCGTCAGTGAGATTATCCAATATTTTGGAATTCATCTCTAAATTGGGATAACTTCTCCCGAGGTTGTTCATCTCACTGATGATGCCTAGAAATCTAGTTTCAAGGCTTGAGATGGACTCTTCTGCCTGCATTTTGAAGGATTCATACATGTCAACTGCCAGTTGAAGCTTGTTTCCTTTTATGGCTTCGGACTTTCTGCAAAGATCTGCTAGTAGGTCCCATATCTCTTTGGCAGTTGTGCAGTTCTTTGTATCCTTCATACGATCTTCATCTAGAGTTTGAAAAAATGCAGCTTGAGCAACGAACTCTAGATTCTTCAACTTCTTCTCTTCACTGGTGAGAAGATTAGTTGACTTCGGGATCCTTGTTGGTTGATTGATATCAACTATGTGAGCGTCATTGTCCATCATGATGATGATTGGACCTTCTTCAATGACTTCCCATATATTCTCATGAATTTAGCAGAGATGCACCTTCATTCTCCTGCTCCAGTTATCATAGTTCTCAACTGAAAACAAAGGTAGCTTATGGTTTCCCATAGCTGAAATGTTAGCACAGATAAGTAGATCTGATTCAGTTGATCTGCAGAAACGGCTGATCCTATCAACCGCTCTGATACCACTTGTTGGTCCCGGGCGAGTCGGTATCTGTTTAGAGGGGGGGTGAATCAACTGATTCAAAAACTTTTACTTTAGATGCGGAATAACAGGGCCCTTTGACTCGCTTGATGAAACTTATCTATGCACAAACTTGATAATCAGTTGAGACAGTTTGAGTGCAGCTTGTGTGATATTGTGTGCAGTTAAAGATATGCAATGATCAATATAGTACAGCACACAAGAGATTTATAGAGGTTCGAAGTCTCAAAGTTCTACGTCCTCTCTTCCTTCTGCAGAAGGGCAACTTCACTATATAACTTGAGTTTCTTTACATAATGAAGGACAGTTGGCTGAACCTGGTAACTGCTCGCTACCTCAGCTGGTCGACGGCTCACACTTGAAGTCCCTAACTGCTCGCTAGGAAGGTAGGTGCTATTGTCGCCTTTACAAGGTTTTAGATCTCTTTCGATCTTCAAGACGTTAGTCTTGAACAGGGGGTATCAACTGATGTGCTCCTCTGATTGAGCTGAGTAGTTGATCGTTGAATAGCTGGAACTGAGAAAGGCTGCCCTGGCTGGATCGTCAACAGCTGGCTGAATATCCCTAACTTTTTGAATTCTTCTTCTCAGTTGGACTTTCGCAGTTTATATCAAATGTTGCACTTGAGCTTGAGTAGGAGGGAGAAAGAAAAGCTCTGCTTGTATATGCGAAGGTTGGCAAAATGTTCTGGAGGTGAAGTAGTTTTTGAAACTCTGATTCACTCATCTTTTATAGAGGAGTGATTTTATGACCATTGAGTTCCATTGTCCATTGATCAATGGCTCTGTTAGCTCATCAACGGCAGGTGGTTTTTAATGATCGCTTGGATCATTTGGTTGAAATAGCCGTTACTCTGCCAATCGATCTTCATTAAATTCCAGGATCTTTGAAGGAGCATTTATTCCAAGATACGCTAGTTCAACTAATAAACTCCGGGCTCTTCTGGCTTCAGCATTGGCAGTTTAGAGTTTCAGTTGGCAGTTCTGGATTTGTAAGCTCAGATTGATTATTTCTCCAGCTGGCAGTTCTGAGCTTATCAGTTGAGTCTGACTGTTGCTCCAGTTGACAGTTCTGAGTTTATTAGTTGAGTCTGGTTATTGCTTCAGTTGGCAGTTCTGAGCTCATCAGCTGAGTCTAACTATGGCTCCAGATGGCAGTTCTAGGCTTGTCAGTTGAGATTGGCCATTGCTCCAGTTGGCAGTTCTGGGTTTGTCAGCTGAGATTGGCCATTGCTCCGGTTGGCAGTTCTGGGCTTGTCGGCTGAGATTGGCCATTGGTTGAATACTGCCAGTCTCTGGCATAAACTGACATTCTATCAGTTTCTTCAATCCTTAGTCAACTCATTTCTCCCTCAGTTCAACTGACTTGGTTGTCAGCTTGTTTTGACTGGTATGACTCCTCAGCCAAGTTGAACTTAGACTCGATGACGTGTCTTTCAACTTGTGGGCCATTCTTCAGATCGGTTGACTTTGACTCTTCTTGAGTTCTTCTTTGATGATGCCCTGGGCTGGTAAGCTTTGATTTACAGCTTGAACTTTGGTCAGTTTTTCATAAATAATTTTGACATCTCATCAAAACCTGATCTAGAAGTTCCTTGATAGTTTTTCCGAACAGGCTGGATAGGTTGGCCTTGAACTGGTGGAGGTAATTGATTTTGAGTATTGAGACGCTTGAACTGTGCCATTACTTTAGCCAACGTATCAACAATCTTGTTCTCCAGCATCTGATTGCACATCTCAAGGTGTTGGGATAAGGCAATAAAATGATACTGCGCATCCCAAGGCTACTGTGATAATGAAGTCGCATATGTGGGAGTAGTAGGCGATCCTGGAGCCTTATTATGCAACTTAGAACCGTCTCCGGGCTTCATGGTACCTGCAAAACAAATAAACAAAAAGAAAAAGAAACAAATGATTTTTTTTTCAAATTATATTACAACACAACTCAACTAATACAACAACTATATCACACTACAAGATTAATAACGAACTGAACTCAAGAAAAATCAAAACTGCTTTTTTTTCAAACTGTATTATAACTCAACTCAACTAATACAAAAAATATATCACACTATAAGATTAATAACGAACTGAACTCAAGAAAAATCAAAACTATTTTTTTTAACGTACGTTTTTTTTTACTTGCTATGCAATTCTAGCTAAACTAGACCCAAATAACACAACTAAACTAGAAAGAACACAGCTGGAATGAACAAAAAAAATGAACAACTCTTTTTTTTCTCTCGTGTATATCACTCAATACCAAATTAGACTAGGAATATGCCAAAACCAATCCTAACTAGACTAGAAATAGAATTTCAACTCCCCCTATATAAACTAAAGGACCGAAACTTTCTACCCTTTAAACAAAAAATCAAGACTCCAAATAATGTGAAAACTCGCTGCAATATGAGTCCCAATTGCTATTCGACGAAGACAACAATTGCAACACAAAGAAACGACAACACACTATCACCCGACACAAAAAGGCCCAAACTTGATCAAGAATCAACCAAGAACTTCAAGAAAATTCAAGAAACAAATCAATAATATTCAAGAACACATGGTGATCACAATAGGACTCGATTTTTTTTTTGTTTTTAAAAAATGATAATTCATGCTCTTTAAGTGATTAATCTATGCTGCTTGTTAACTATTCTACGATATGTGTGGGACAGATGTAGGAACATAAAATCTAAAGCAGTAAAATACGCACGAGATTGATAACCCAGTTCGGTTAACCAACCTACTCTAAGGGGACTTCACCCAAACTTGAAGATTCGACTGTTACTCCTTCGTCCAGTGTATTAGGGTTCTTACACATACAGGACTCCCTCCTTATGTCATCCGTTCTTGTCCACGAACTCTTTTGCTAGATGAAAGTTGTAAGATCCCCTTACAACCATGACATTAGACTCCCTCTAGCTACCCACGAATTCAACTTACAATCTCTCCCGAGATTGCGTACAAAACAGGTATTAAAAACCCCTCACGTGTTTCACTCAAAAACACTCAAAACTAGTATATCACGTTGAATTGTTTTAAGCAACAACTACTAGTAAATACATGGGACACAAACCACAATGACTCTCAAAAACATGCTGGAGAATCTAACGAAAATGTCCACCAACTGCTGTAAGAATCAGCCTTCTATTCTTCACTTCTCGATTGCCGCCGATCTTCTTCATCATCAATACGGTAAGTGGATTGATGGTTTGTAATATTCCCAAATGCGTGTAGATACTTTCTTTGGATAGGAGGGTTATTTGCAGCTCTGTATCTACTCCACAAGGCAGTCAATCGAATAGCTCTTGCCTTCCATGAATGGATCCACGCAAGATCTTCTATTTATGGAAACTACCATATAAAAGTGTCCCTGGTTCTGTCTGGGACATTAGAGGGAACAGTTTGTCAACTGTTCTTCTTTTCTCGCATAGCGGAATGAATAGCTTCAGGAACAAACCCAAGCACACATTGTCGAACATATCTCGCCAACAAAACAACACGAACACTTAGTGCATAACTGGCACTAACAATCTCCCCATTTGGCATTTATGGTCGACGATTATCATTGCGATCTTCACAACAGTTGAAGAAACTTCGCAGATCAAAATATATCAAAACAAGTGATATATTTAAAAACTGTCTGGGACAGTTTTACACACTCTCCCTGAATGTAAACTGGGAGTGTCTTCAAAACTTGCACAGCGGAACATTTCTCTTTAGGTACATACCTTGGAACACATTGTCTTCTATATCTCGCCAATACAAACACGAATCAAGCATTAGTGTATAACTATGGCACTAACAATCTCTCCATTTGGTGTTTATGGAAGATAATAACTCTTAATTTGCACACCTCATGAAAAATCTCCGCAAATCAGAAAATATCAAAAAGTGATATTTATAAGAAACTGTCGGGCACAGTTTTCTTGTCACGAACTCCCCCTTAATCTGGGTTGAGGAGTTTTCACCAATCATCATAATTGTCCTAACTCATAAGCTATGAACTCTTGCGACACACCGCAGGTTCTCTTCATCTTCATCTCCCATCATCTTCTCCATGAATAAACTCCCTCATGCTATCATCACTTCTCCCCCTTAATGGCTGCCATAAAAGCCAAAGCTTCAGGCGGGAGGCACTTCAGTAGCAACAGCAGCTGGAACAGTCTTTGGTGTATCTAATGGAGAGGCAAAATTAAAGGCACGAGTCTTTTTTTTTGGACTAGGCAATCCTAAACTTCTCGGTCCAAGGACTAAATATGCCATTCAAAAAACACGGAATTGGCAGAGAAATTGGGCACATGTCTGTGAGGTACAGATTGCGGCACATCATCAGCAGAGCTGGCATTAGGATCTGCAGCAGGAATATCACGAGAATTCTGGGCAGAAAATAACTTATGGCTAATCACAAGTTGGGGCTCCTTAGGCTCATAAACATCTTCCGAGGTCACAACATCATTGTGAAGAGAGTATGCTGAAGCTCATCCCGGATAATCAATGGGCTGTTGGGTCCGTTGAGACTTAACAAAGGCACACACCAAGAGAAGAACAATACCGGCTGGAACATTAGTTCTTCACTGCAAGCTTGTGATGTATTGAGCATTGAGTCATAGGCTTCAAACTCAGTGGCTAATCTGTCAGGTACATCCTCTGGCACATTTTCAGTATCATCATTAGAGGGAGAAGGAGGTTGATCCTTCTTCATCGACGATCAGTGAGATCCAAAGACCAAGCCCAACATCTGCTCGGACTAACTCCGAGTAACACGACGACCAGCAGCAACAACAATAAGAAAAGGAGCGGCATAGACAGATTTATCCAAACATAAATCATGTAATAATTCCACCACACCAGTTTTCTCAACGACAGACTGAACCAACCATCATTCAGAAATAAGATAATGACCAACCACCAGCTTGTAAAGACCTTGATGGAAAGTAGATAAAAACAAACTTGAATCAAAAGCTTCAGATTCAGAAGCGGAACTGTTTGAGACATCCGCAGGCACAATATCTGCCACTTCAACATAGCATTCTTCATCAGCAGACTTGGACTTTGCTCGAGTCTGCAATTTAGATATGAATCTCATCTTTATCAGAGTTCTGCTTAGAATCAGCAGAATCAGCATGGTGCTCAGAGGTAGAAGGGGTTTCCTCTGGTTCATCGAGCAATTAAAGCTTGTGCTTCACACCACGAGACTTGAAAGACGTCCTTCTTTGTTCCAAAAGAGGTGGAACAGATTCAGCATCAGGTGAGGAAGCATTTTCTTCAACAGTAATATTATCGTCCTTAAAATAATCAACTTCAATTCTCCCTTCTTCAACCTGAGCAAGAGTAGGAGCATCAACATCAGAGGCCTTCGGTGAGGCTTCTCCTAACGAAACATGGATCGTAACCACCGGAGTATCCATCGGGACGGTTATGGCAGTGACAGATACTCGTACAGAAACAACACTCAGCGACAGACGCTGGTACAGAAACAAAAGTCATTGCAACAATTGATGCAGCAAATTCTTCAATAAAAGAGGGATTAAGACAGGAAGCAACAACAATTCTCAATTTCAGTGAAGCAGGCTCCACCAACAGAGGTGAGGAAGAAATATCAGAAACCTTAGATCGAGGTTGGGGTTCCGAAACTGTCACAGAAACTGACTCAGACAGAGTCGCAGACACTTCAGTAGAATCACAGGGCACAGATGCAGGGACTTCTGCAGGCTTCAGTCACAACATCACTGCTGGGAACGACGACAGTGGGAACAGATGTGGAGAACATAAGTGATTTTTATAGTTCTCCAAGAGCCTTTCATAATCACAATTTCAATAAGGAAATAATTAGATTAATTTCCATAATTAGGGATCACTTCCCTTGTCAAATCTACTCTGCACGCCCTCGGGAAGTAGAATCTAAGTGAGAAACTCAAGGACCTACTAGCCGTTGCAGTTAAACAGTAACTGCTACAAACTATGCTTGCATCTGTCATGCACATATGGAGGCACACATCACATAAGACCATAAAACACTTGGTCACTTCATTTTCTCTGTACATACATCACTGACCAAGACTGTACAGAGATACTTCTCGCAAAGGAGAAGTTCAGAAAACACAAAGATCCAATGAGGATCTAAGTGTTTCAAATATTTCACTATCAACTGCCTTAGTGAAAATATCCGCAAGTTGGGCATCTTCAACCAGTTTATGAATGAAGTGGTGGCGAATATCTATGTATTTCATCTGAGTGTGCTGAACCGAATTCTTTGAAATATTTGTGGTGCTCATGTTGTCACAGAGTATGGTAAGCACAGATTGTGGCACATCATAGTCAAGCAGCATCTGCTTCATCCACAAGAGTTGGGTACATCAATTTCTAGCAGTAATATATTCTGCTTCAATAGTAGACAACGAAATAGAATTCTATTTCTGGCTGAACCACGAAACCATGTTGTGTACAAGGAAGAATCATCCTCCTGAAGTACTCTTCCGATCTTGAGTACATCCAGCCCAATCTGTATCACAAAACCCCACCAAACTAGGGTTCGAATGATAGGAGAACCATAGTCCTAACTCAGTAGTACCTCTTATGTGCTTGATTATGTTCTTGACAGAATTCAGATGGCTTTCTTTGGAGTCAAATTGATACTGATCGCACACTCCAACATAATAGCAAATATCCAAGCGTCTTGCAGTCAGGTAGAACATACTACCAATCATTCTTTGGTACAAGATTTGCTCAATAAACACACCAGCTTCATCTTTTGATATCTTCAAGGATGTTCCCATAGATGATCTTTTCGTGCTGCAACTATCCAAACCAAAGTTGCTTCTCAAGTTCCTTGTATACTTTGTTTGTGAAACAAAGATCCCATCATCGTTTTGCTTCACTTCAAGCCCCAAAAAGCAGGTTAGTTCTCCTACTAAACTCATTTCAACTTCAGATGTCATGAACTTAACAAACTCATTCACCATTCTATCTGACACAGATCCAAAGACAATATCATCGACATAACTCTGAATGATGATCACATCAGATTTTTCTCTTTTGACAAAGAGAGTTCAATCAGTTCCACCACGAACATAATCTTTCTTAAGAAGGAACTTGGTTAGCCATTAATACCAAGCTCGTGGATCTTGTTTGAGATCGTAAAGTTCTTTTTTTAGTTTGTAAACAAACTCAGGATGGTGAGGGTCTTCAAAACCTTTGGGTTGGCTAACAAACACATCTTGTTTCTCAGGCCTTGCTTCAGTCAGGTCTCTGTTTTCAGAACTGTCTAGAATGGCTGTAGGAACATGGACAGTACCATCAAGGCTCTCATCATCAATCTGGGCAGTAGGTTCTTCCAGGTCATCAACAACTGGATGGTTTTTAAGAGCATCATTGCTTTTAGATATTGGTTCAATCCGATTACAATCTTCACTTCTGTTAGGTACAGAAATAGGCACACTTCCAGTAACTTCTTCAAACCTGGAACAGTCATCTTCAACAAGAACAATTGATGATTCTTGATCACTGATATGGCTAATATTTTCATGCCACGAGTTTGCTTCATTTAGTTGAGATCTGAAGCACGTTTCCTTCATGTTGAGAAGATAACAATTGTCACGTGATCTGTCCCCGACCATCAGCAGAACACTTTCTTTGTTCTTGACAAGGCATTTGTCTCTAGTGAAATGCACCAAGAGAACTTGGTCACACAACTGACTAATGCTAATTAGATTAGCCTTTAGTCCTTCTACAAGCAGCACGTCCTCCAGGTTGGGCAATCCATGCACATTGAGACATCCACGGCCAAGCACTCTACCTTTAAAAACATCTCCAAAGGTAACCGTTTGATATGAGCAATCTTTTTGAATGTTGCTCAGCATGCTAGCATCTCCAGTCATATGTCGTGAGCATCCGCTATCAAAGTACCAGCTACTTTTTGCATGTATATTGAGGGCAGTATGAACCACATAATTTTTGTAGTTATTCCTGGATCTGTTCCAGACATTTTTTTTGGGAAACTGATCAGATTCTGCAAAACTCCTTTTCATCCTTCGGAGATCATTGATAAAGTTTCTGCAATGTGGTCGAATGTGACCAGGTTTCTCACAGTAATGACACACAACACGTGTCTTTTGATGAGACTTCCTTCTCTGCTGCTTGTTCTTTGGCTCAGCTCTCGGTTCTGGAACTGTTGAATCTTTTGTTCCAGAGGACTGTCCTTGACAGAATCCGCCATAAGTATGACCACCATTGTATCCGAGCGAAGTATGATCCTGAGGGCTCTTTCCCTTAGAGAGAATCTCATCCAGCTGAGATGATCCAGAGTTCATCATCTTCACAAGCTTCTTCAGATGTTGAAGCTCACCATTCTGTGTTTGAGAACAATTTCTGGACTGCAACAATTTATTCTGCAACTCATTAAGACGAGAAGAGAGATTATATCTTTCTTTCAAAAAATTAGAATTCTCTTTCAGCAGGTCTTCATTGACTTTAACCACCATGAGCCAACTAGAATGCAACTTTTTATACTCATCCATAACTGATTTCTCAGTAAATTCTTTATCATGACTGCATTCTGAAAATTTCTCGACCTCACTGTCAGGAACAGATGCAGACACAGACTCTTTGACAAAGTGTGTCATGAAAGCAATATGATTGCCTACACATTCTTCATCACTTCCACTATCATCAGGCTCATCACTGAAGGTAGAACTGTTGGGGTTTTTTCGAATTAAACCACCGCAGGATCATTTGGTTGTTTATTAATCCATGTTCATGCAAATCATATTTTTTATGTCACATGCATGTTTATCACGTCGTGCACAAAACCATGCAAAATGAATCTAATAAAGCGGAAGACATAGATCCAAATTACTTACAATTCTTAGACGGTCTGAGGACAATATTAAAGATCTAATCTTGCTGTTGAATGAACACAGAGTTGGCGCCACCTAACCTCAAAATTTCAACCACCACAGTATTGTACTCCAAGATCTTCTGTTGTATTCCCGAACTGTATCTAGATTCAGAGTGGGCTGAAATCTACTAGATAGAGTTGTAAAATCTGTGGATAACTTTGAGAGATAAAGAGGGGCTGTATTATGATGTTATGATTTTCGAAACCCGCCACCTATATTTATATAGGTGGTGATTGAAAATTATCATCCCAACCCTTCTGGGCTTGGGCCTCTATCTCAAATTCAATATTCAGTCCACTATCAGTCAATTAGGCTACAACATAGATCTAGAAGAATATTAAATTGGCCCACTAATTTATTTAATATCCAATATCCAAGAATATTAAATTGGCCCACTAATTTATTTAATATCCAATATCTCAATCAATTAAGTTTTACTTTTATTCCACTAAAGAAGCAAAACTGACCTACCAATTTAATACATATTTACGAATATGCTTTCTCCTTTAGTCCAGCCATTCCCCGTGTTTAAGATATAATGTTCATTAATTAATTATGTCAGCCTCAGACAGTTATAATTAATTAACATCTAAAACCTTGAGTAGTACCACACAAGCTTTACCATGTAAGGAATAAATTCCATCTACAGGGTTTCAATATGAACTTGTGTTTCCTCAAGAGAACATCATCAACCTGGCGCACCAGGACATGGTGCTCACGCATACTGCTCGAGACATCATGTATACATTGTTATCACCCAAGATATCAAATTCGATCTACGAAAAGATTTCACTCGTTGATAAATCAAAGTAATAAACAACGCACACATATGTTCGCCAATATCACATGAGTTCAGAACCCGAACTCTGTGGATCTTTATTCTCTCAGTAACTGGGTCAGAGACAGAGAATAGTATCCTATCGTGATCCTCCTCAATACACTAACGAGTGTACTAGAATAATCAGTTAGTCAAGATAAACTAACTTATCAGATTATTCTACGGTGTACCGATGGTGTGTTCAGGACCATCTAAGCTGTGAGCTCTTTAATACATTACAAGGTTCTAATGATATGATCATACCATGTGACTCCCCACACCATATCATCTACAATGTAAGTATATGGAACATTGCATAGAACAATTATAGAACATAATCTAAATGCAAACAGTGACTGCAATAACTTTCATTTCATATCATCATATCATCAGAAAAGTATACAAAGACAAGTCTTCCAGTATACAAAACTAACAAGAACAATATGACTTGTTCTTCTTTTTGAGAGTGTTAGCACACTCGACTTGACAGTGACCATAACCACCACAATCTGGACACTTTTCTTCTTTAAGTTTCTCTTCATTAGAATCGTCATTCTTCATTTTTCGAGGTTTAGAGAACCTGTTCTTGGCAGAATAATTTTGAGATGGTTTCTCAAATTGTCTTATAAACCTAGAAAAATTCTTTGAAAGCAACGCAATTAATTCTGCAAGGTCAACACTATCAGGGACATTACTTGGCACATCAGTACTGGAACCTGCCTGAAAAGCTAGGCTTTTCTTCTGCACTGTTTCTTCATCTGCCAGCCCCATTTCAAAGGTTCGCAAGGACCCCATCAGCTCTTGTAACTTTATCTTGCTCACGTTTTTGGCCTCTTCAATGGCCGTGACTTTATAAGTGAATCTTCTAGGCAGAGATCGTAAAACCTTTCGCACAAGTTTCTCTTCAGAGATCGTATCTCCGAGCGCAAAGCTTTCATTAGGGATGTCGCAAATCTTGCCGTTGAAATCAGCAAGTTTTTCACCTTCATCCATCTGAAGGTTCTCAAATCTGGTAGTAAGCAGTTGCATTCGAGAGGCACGAACACTGTTTGTTCCTTCAAATGTGGTCTGCAAGATATCTCACGCATCCTTGAATTTATCGCATGTGGATATAAGTTTGAAGACATTAATGTCAACAGCAGAGAAGATAGCGTTCATGGCTTTAGCATTCAGCCCCATGACATGGTAGTCGGTATCCTCTCATTCTTCTTCCACCTTCAGCACCACTTTGCCTTTATCATCCTTCTTGGTGGGAGGCTTCCAGCCTTCAGTCACCATCTTCCAGGCCCGTTCATCAATTGAACGAATGAAAGCTGTCATTCTAGCTTTCTAGTAGACATAATTGTTGCCATTCAGGAGCGGAGGTGTCACCGTCGAGGCTCCTTCTTTCATTATGTCCATCTCGGCAAAACAACACAAAATACACAGATTAATAACCCAAGATCACACCAGAATACAGGTGACCTGCTCCGGTGCCAATTGAAAAATGATAATCCGTGCTCTTTAAGTGATTAATCTATACTGCTTGTTAACTGTTCTACGATATGTGTGGGACAGATGTAGGAACATAAAATCTAAAGCAGTAAAATACGCATGAGATTGATAACCCAGTTCGGTTAACCAACCTACTCTAGGGAGACATCGCCCAAACTTGAAGATTCAACTGTTACTCCTTCGTGTAGTGTATTAGGATTCTTACACATACAGGACTCCCTCCTCATGTCGTCCATTCTTCTCCACGAACTCTTTCGCTAACCGAAAGTTGTAAGATCCCCTTACAATCATGACACTAGACTCCCTCTAGATACCCATGACTTCAACTTAAAATCTCTCCTGAGATTGCGTACAAAACATGTATTAAAAACCCCTCAAGTGTTTCACTCAAAAACACTCAAAACTAGTATATCACGTTGAACTGTTTTAAGGTACAACTACTAGTAAATACATGGGACATAAACCACAATGACTCTCAAAAATATGCTGGAGAATCTAACAAAAATGTGCACCGATTGCTGTAAGAATTGGCGTTCTTATATTCTTCACTTCTCGATTGTCGCCGATCTTCTTTGTTGCCAATACGGTAAGTGGATTGATGGTTTGTAATGTTCCCAAACATGTGTAGATACTTTCCTTGGATAGGAGGGTTATTTGCAGCTCTGTATCTACTCCGCAAGGCAGTCAATCGAACTGCTCTTGCCTTCCATGAATGGATCCGCACAAGATCTTCTATTTATGGAAACTGCCATATAAAAGTGTTCCTAGTTCTGTCTGTGTAGCAACCCGAACCCAAGGGCCCAGGTGCTAAGAAAACACACACCAAAACAATAGACCATAAAATTTTTCGCAATCCCCAAATAAATATTTTCTTTTGATCCTAAAAATTTGGACAACATTTCGTTTAAAATATTTATATATCCACTCTCACAGGCGTTTGCCATTCAAACCCGTATGAACAAGACTAGTCAAAATTCAACACTCGACATTTATAATACGCCCAAAAACCACAACATTCACAAATGTCCATAAAATAGTTAATTGTTTCAAATCATGAAGCGGAAGCATATGAATTTATATCTATTGACCACAACTATACATAATCAATAATTAAAATGAAAAAGTGGTCAACAAAATAAGGAATCTCCATTGGTCCACGTCAGCCACTAGTCGTCATCAAATACCTGAAAATATTATGAGAAGTAGATGGGCTGAGTGCCAGAAAACACTCAGTGGGATTTTTAATTTCTGAAATATGCTTGATAAATCAATAAATAGTTTGCATATTAACGTATTTACTGTCATGCACATAAAAAGTATCTATTCATTAACTTACAGAAGATTAACTCAATATGGTTCCCTATCATATAAATTTCACCGAAGTGATGTATTTGTACTGTAGTACAATAATTGCACCATTGTGCCATACCACACCGAAGTGCTCATACCGTACCGTAGTGCTCATACTGCACCAAAGTGCTCATACTGCACCGGAGTGCTATATCATACTGCACCGAAGTGCTCATACTGCACTGGAGTGCTCATACTTGGAACCATAAAGTTTAGTATCTTCCGATGAGCCATAAAAATATATTTTGAACTTTGAAGCATGCTTTTCATATAAACATATTTTTCTCATAAACATAACACGATTTTGAAACATAAAAACCACGTGTTACTTAGAAATCATTGAGCCATAAAAACAATCTGAAGCATGCTTAAACATAAACATATGTTATCATAAATAAAATATGTTTTTGAAACATATGTCACTATTGAGTAGATATTATAGAGTCATAAAAGCACTTTGAAGCGTGCTTTCTCATAAATATATATTATCATAAATAAAATACGTTTTTGAAACATAAGTCACTAGTGCGTCGTTTTTCACCAAAAATAATCCAACACGCAGTCGGTATACCCAAACTACCCAGAATAGTAGCAAGCAAGATCGTCTCCCAAAGGACCGGTGAGAACTATTCGAACCTTCAGCTTACAGTAACAAACTTTCTAGACAAATATCTTGATTGTAATGTAAAACCAAATTGTAAAAGCAATTAAACAAATGTAGTTTTCTTAACTAATTTAAAAAGTATTCCGGCTTCCAATTAACTCCACCCTAGCTTAATTATTCCGATCATTGACTCAATGATATTTCCAATTAATTCATGCAAACCAGTTATAGCCACCGAAGACACTTATTGACGCAGCCTGATTTCTCCTTAGCTTCTCGATAATTAGGAAGACACTTCACTAATTATTTCCCTAATCGACTGACAACCGTAAGAGACACTCTATAGATTTAATGAGCCGACAGCGTTAGACACTAGAGAAACCCGATTCAAAACCAACAGACTCTACCACAGGACTGTCAAATTAAGACTGCTCTTCTCTCGATTCTGAAGAATCGTTGTACCACTAATTAAACCTAAACCACAATTACGGATGGCCGATTTAATTGGCTACTAATTAATTCCGATCTACTAAATATTTGCAACTACCTAGCAAAGTCGAAATAATTAACAACTTTAAATGCAGAGAATCACAGATACATGCAATTAATTAAAGCAAAAGGAACGTTTAGATCTCACAGAATAATTATACCAGGGATTCATTAATCTTCATCGGAATAGAACGCACTTAGCTTGAATTCATATTTGGATTTGCAATTCAGATATTAATTGAAAAATAAGAAATATGAAAAGAAGAATGAAAATTGAATAAAATCGTGTACTGCAGAGAGAAATTAGCGTTCCTGGCATTTCCTCTGTATAGAATAAACTGTACTGCAATGGATACTGTAATAATAGAGTCCTACTCTATCTAGAAGTCTTTTATACCAATCCTTAACTAATTAATTAATAAAAGAAATCTAATCCTAATCTAACTAGGAAAATAATAAAAATAAAGTCCAACAGTAATAAAAATAGCCCAAATTTCGTCCATGGCCCACAGCTGGTGGATATCCACTATCTCCAGTCCAAATACTTGCACAATCCACCAGTCAGTATGCCCATACCGACTGCTTTCCAGACTCTTCAGCTTTCTTCAATCTAATTATGTCCAAACCCTTCAAAACAATGTCATTATCTCAACTTCCATGTCAACCACCTGAAATCAACCACAAGACACAAATTATTCCACAAAACTTGACCATGGGGTGAGTAACTACGCAAAAATACACCAAAAATGACTGAAAATATATACGAAATAACAACCTAATCAACCCCCCCCCCCCCACACTTAGACAATGCTCGTCCTCGAGCAACACTAAACAAAAGAAAGACTCAAGAAAAACTCAAAGACGACACGACAATCATTGGCAACCTTCAATGGAAAACAATCAAAGTCAGAGACAAGATACAATCATCCACAGTCCACAAACCAATCTCTTGTTTCATAAAACTGTACATATGCTTTCCATTCAAGTTAAAAAACATGCAAAACCAATCCTGCCTCACTATGATTCACTCAAGTTCTCTCAATAGAAGATATGGACAGAATATAATTCACACAAATCATACTTGATGCTTTCAAACATAAATTTGCCCATATGTCAAAATCTCTACCATGCAAATGAGATCTATACACAAATCAAAAGTTCTTTTTGCACTGGTTGTAGCGGGGCTAGGGTGCATAGATAGGATAAAAAAGATGAAATGGCTCAAATAATTGAAAACATGTAAGCATATCAAATGCATTCACCAAATTCGTCTGCAACTTCCCAAATAAATCAACAAAAACCAATTGAGTGTTGGCTTTCAATAATACAGGGCAATCAAATAAATGACAACAATTAAGCATAGCCCCTTTTATTCCATGCTCGTTTTATTCCTTATTTTTTCTCATTTTTTTCCTCTCTTTTTTTGGAATAGAACAGAGACATATACAAATTCGTTAACTCTCCAACACCAATATCTTCAAGCAGACATTAAACTCATTTCAAACCCAAAAATACACTTACATGCTTTCAAGGGACAAGAGCAGGCCAAAAGTCTAAGGCTTAATTACTTAGTGGCTATTTATCATCAAGAATAAATGGATTAGGCACAACGGGCTCACTAATGGACAATGAAGGTCATGGATAATTTTTCAAGCTAAAGTAATGGGTAATCCTAAATGCCTTAATCATTTTCATGCAAAGAAACTCAAAAGCGGTGTGATCATGGCAACTGGACAAATCAAAAATCCAACATGCAAGTACGATACACTCAGCAAGAAAATAAATCGAGCTTTCTCATATATAATGCTCATCAGGCTCAATTCTCACAAT
Source organism: Perilla frutescens (assembly GCA_026008535.1). Lineage (NCBI taxonomy): Eukaryota > Viridiplantae > Streptophyta > Magnoliopsida > Lamiales > Lamiaceae > Perilla > Perilla frutescens. The sequence continues at coordinate 41,395,787 of BRKX01000019.1, forward strand.
ATAGTAAGCTTCAACAAATTTGATTAAATTCTGCATATTTCCTCATTCAAGAATACATACAAGCATGTGCACATTTTAATCACAAGAGATAAACCATCCACTCAAGACCAATCCCATATCATGCTTTTTCTTATCATGCAATCCATCTCAAGTAAGCTAATGACTTGACACACTAAAAACCACATAAAACTCTTTTTTTTAAACAGAAAAGACAAAAACTAACTCTCCTCCCCCCCCCCCACAGTTAGATACCACAGTGTCCTCACTGTGCAAAGAGGAGAGCGACCCAAAAGAAAAATAGAAAACCATAAAAGAAAATAACACAAATAAAAAAAAACTATACAAACTGAAGAAAATGCTAACTGTGTGGTCACTAGAAGGAAGACATGGAGAAGTTAGCGACGGCTTGTTCCACAGCCTCGAGACGGTCATGGAGATCATCAAGTCGGTCCATAATCTGATGAGTAAAGGGCTCAAATAGCTTCGGGATCTCAACAAGAGAAGGTCCGGCGCTAGAAAAAGTACCTGCACTAGAAGAATGACTCGGGCCAGAGAGACCCGGTCTAGACAACTGATAATTGCCTTCGGCATTAACAAAAAGCAAATGCATAGCACGAAGATCAAGTAAAGTAAAATAGGAGATAGGAATGTGAATAACCCTGTCAATATCAACATGCAATTTTTTGGCTAAAAGAGTGATGAAACTCCCTAAAGGAACTTTCCCCATAAAATGATTAGCACTAAATTGCCATTGTTGTGCAAGCCACAACCCAAAATTTAATTTTCTGTGCCAAATCATGCTATGTAAAATGAAGATTTCCTTTTTCATCACAATATTCATCGCATCAGAACGACCAAAGAAATTATAAGACACGAACCTATGGCATAGTCTCAAACCATCATCTCTTAAATTGACACTTTTAGACATTCGTTGCACATAATCATCCTCAATTGACATCTCACACCAACGATCAGCAATAGACACAGAAAAAGAATGCGGAACATCACACGCAGTAGACTCATACCACTCATCAAGCAATGACTCGTCAGATTCAACTCCAAGCAATAAATTCAAGGCATTAACTGACAAATTAAAATTCTGGCCCTTTAGACGAAATACAATAGCATGTGAGTCGGAAAACCCCTCAGTCGAATCAAACGCAAATGTAGACAGAAATTCAAAACTCAACAAATTGAAGACAGGACACTCATTCTCAAGCAACAAATCCCAACCAATATTCCGAAAATAATCATGAATAGCTTCATTGACACCAAGAACCCCAATATTCGACCAATCAAAAAGACGAGGACCATGTAGAGTGCGTTCTCGATTTAATCGAGAATGTTTACATACCTCTTCATCAGGACGAAACGGAGGCAGTGGTGAAGTCCATTGGTCTGAGGTAGGAGAGGGCGGTGACTGAGGGATGGCAGCCCGAGCATGGTGACATCGAGTCGGGACCGCTGTCGATGATGGCGTGGGTCTGTGGACAGGTTGACGGATTGCGGAGGGGGCTGCTCTTGTGGAAGTAGCTGCTGTGGTGGCCGGTCGGTCGGAGGGTGAGGCTGTCGCCGGCAGTCTGGGCGGTATGGTGCAGACGCGGCGGCGGCCGCCTGTAGTGCAGCAGCGGCGGCGGCACGGGTTCGGGGCGGCGCGGTGTCTTCCCTCTCGCACACAGCGGCTCGCGTAGGGGTCTTCCTTTTCTGACCCATGACTCGGGTGTGACGTGTGTGTGAAGCGGCGGTGACTGATCGACGGGGACGGTGGAGCGCGCAGCGGCTGTATTGGTTCTCGGTCGTTGGCGACGTGAAGAAGATGAGAGAGAGAGAGAGAGCGATACGTGTAAAAGAAGAAAGAGAGGAGAGGGGATTATATGTGGGAAATAAAGTTGGTACCAATTACGGATTGGGATAAATTAATCTATATGGAAAAATTAAAAATCCCAAATATGAATGGTTTCAAAATTATACAACCCCATCTAAAAAAAAACTCCTATTTTCTCTTCAATGCACGCCGCTCTTCACACTTCTGTTTGTTTGTTTTTTTTATATTGTAGAAATAATAAAAACGAGAAAAAAAGGAAACACATAAAGAATAAATAAAAAAAACTAAGTATAGAAAAGAAAGAACGAAAAACTAAAGAAAAAACAAGAAAATAAAAATAAATTAAAAAAAACAAAAGACTGTTTTATATATATATATTAAAAACGAAAAAGAAAAAAACAAAGAAATAAAAAGCTAAATAAAACGAACTAAAAAAAAATTGCAGAGAAAAAAAAACAAAAAGAAAATGAAATAAAAACACGGGTTGCCTCCCGAGAAGCGCCTTTATTTAATGTCTGAGGCTCGACATGAGGAGAGCATGATCACGAAACAATGACGGGGGTCACCAGATTGACCCCGTCAAAAGTAGGTGTCTCCATTCCGGCAAAATACGGCTTGAGTAATTGCCCATTGACCTTCAAAAGCTGGTGAGTGCTAAGACTTTGAATCTCCACTGCTCCATGAGGAGTGACACTCACAACTTCGTATGGTCCCGTCTAACGGGACTTCAATTTACCCAGCATGATACGGAGACGAGCATTAAAGAGCAGTACCTTCTGTCCAATTTCAAAAGTCTTTCTTCGAATATACTTATCGTGCAGAAACTTGGTACGCTCCTTATATGTGCTAGCATTGTCATAAGCTTCTAATCGAATCTCTTCGAGCTCTTGTAATTGAAGCTTCCTTTCACGGCCTACCACATCTGGATCAAAACAACACTGCTTTACAGCCCAGAATGCTTTGTGTTCTAACTCCACAGGTAGATGGCACTGCTTTACAAAAATCAATCGGTACGGAGACATCCCGATAGGCGATTTGTAAGCTATGCGATATGCCCATACAACATCATCCAGACGCAAACTCCAGTCTTTGCGATTCGGGTTTACTTTCTTCTCAAGAATGCTTTTTATCTCACGATTAGATACTTCTGCCTGTCCATTTGATTGGGGATGGTAGGCGGTAGCAACTCGGTGATGAACTCCATATTTCTTGAACAGGGCCTCCAAATTACAGTTACAAAAGTATGTGCCTTGATCGCTAATGATAGCACGTGGAACACCAAACTGATGAAAGATATTGGTTTTGAGGAACCTGGAAACCGCCTTAGAATCATTAGACTGAGTAGCATTAACCTCGATCCACTTGGAGACATAATCGACGGCTAAAAGAATGTAGGAGTTCCCGAATGAACTGGGGAAGGGACCCATGAAGTCCATGCCCCCACACATCAAAAATCTCGTACACCAAAATAGAAACTTGAGGCATTTCATTTCGAGAACAGATATTGCCCGTGCGTTGGCATCGATCACAATTCTTGCAGAAAAAATAAGCATCCTTAAAAAGTGTTTCCCAATAGAAACCACAATCAAGAACCTTACGAGCTGTCCTCTTTGGTCCAAAGTGGCCAACACAAGCATGAGCATGGCAAAAAGTCAGAATGGACTGGATCTCATCGTCGGGAATGCACCGTCTAATTACTTGATCAGCACAAGTTTTCCACAAGTAGGGGTCGTCCCATATGAAATATTTTGCTTGGCGCTTCAATTTATTCTTCTTCGCTGTCTCGGTCCCTCTTGGAAACATCCCAGTAGTTAAATAATGAACCAAATCAGTATATCAAGGGATCACACCGGTAACTGTCAATAAAAGCTCATCAGGAAAATCATCCGGTATGGGCATACCGTCGGATTTTGTCAGCAGCCTGCTTAAATGATCAGCAACATTATTTTCGGCTCCCTTTTTATCCTTGATCTCCAAGTCGAATTCCTGTAGCAAAAGCACCCACCGTATGAGACGTGTCTTGGATTCCTTTTTGGAGAGCAAATACTTCAAAGCATCATGGTCAGAATACACCACGACTTTCGATCCAACAAGTTAAGAACGGAATTTTTCACAAGCAAAAACCATAGTAAGTAGCTCCTTGTCCGTCGTCGTGTAATTGAATTGAGTGGGATTAAGATTCTTCGATGCATAATATATCACATGGCTATTTTTCCCACTCTTTTGCCCAAGTACAGCTCCGACAGCAAAGTCGCTTGCATCGCACATGATCTGGAAAGGTAGCCCCCATTTCGGTAGTTGAATGATGGGAGCTGAAGTCAACTTGCTTTTCAAAAGATCGAATGCCTCCTTACACTTGTCATCGAAGATAAATGGCGTATCTTTCTGTAGCAGTTTGGTCATAGGCTGCGCAATCTTCGAAAAATCTTGAATAAATTGTCTGTAGAAACCCCATGACCCAAAAAGGCCTGGATTTCTTTCTCATTAGATGGATAAGGAAACTTCACAATCAAATCAACTTTCACCTTATCCACTTCTACACCCTTCTTGGAAATAACATGCCCAAGCACAATGCCTTGCTTCACCATAAAGTGACACTTTTCAAAATTCAGCACCAAATCTGTTTCAACGCACCTCTGAAGAACCTTCTCCAGATTAGCCAAACATTGATCAAAGGAGTCTCCATGCACTGTAAAATCATCCATAAAGATCTCGATACAGCTTTCAATCAAAATTGGGTAAATAATCCCTAACTGGAGCAGTTTAAGGATTTCTTTGAGCACCATCTCTTTCATGACAGGATTCAATTTCCTTTGTGGATCTCTAGATGGCTTGCAATCTGGATCAAGGAATATCCAGTGCATGCAGATATCAGGACTGATCCCTTTTATATCGGCTAAGGTCTAGCTAATTGCTCCCTTATGCCTTTTCAAAAGCTCGACCAACCTTCCTTATTGCTCTGTGCTTATATCCTTACTGATGATGACAGTTAACGTGTCTTCCTAAATTAATATCATAGATGACAGTGCTAGACAACCAAACAATAATCTTAGACGTATAGTCCACTAACATATGTTACAACCTAGAATGCATCATCTAGGTCTCATTCCTTCATCAATTAATAGCATAGCATCATCGCTTATAAAAGTTACTACATCTATCTCGTAAGGTATCATATATAGAGACAATGCTCTCATATCATAATTTCAATTTCAATAATAATCCATAAACATGATTGTCTAAATCTCATAACAGTTCATATAATTGCTAGCATCTAACATCATGCTGAATCATTTATCCCATATAATTGGCACTTCCGTGTGCTCTTTCGGCTCCCTTTCTTTCTTCTTAGCCTCCAATGCAGCTAATTCCTTCCCACTTCGCAAAGTGACAGCGCTAACATTCCCTTTTGGGTTCATTTCAGCTTCGGATAGGAGTTTGCCTTGATTTGACTGTAGCTTGTTCACTTGAGTGGCGAGTTGGGTGATTTGAGTGCCCATACTCCCCAAGGCAGCTTGTGTCTCCTGCTGGAATGCTTTTTGATTCTGTGCTAGACTGTTCACGAGTGCACTGCTCTGCTCCAAACACTTCATGATTTCATTCATGCTCGGTGCAGCACGGTTGGTATGGGCATACTGACCACCCTGTGGTTGCCTCTGAGGCAAAACTCCTGGCATCTTCTGATCCGGCTGCTTCCAACCGAAGTTTGAGTGGTCTCTCCAGCCTGGGTTGTATGTGTTTGAGTATGGATCATACTTTCTCCGTCTAAGAGCATCTTGTTGTGCATCTCCGGATCCATAACATGCCTGTTCGGTTGATGGGTCTTGCAATGTAGGACAAGAATCAGTATAATGCCCATTTTCTGCACACACGCCACAACGGATGTTTTACGTTTGTGCTACAGCTAGACCTTGAACCAGAGAAGTCAGAGCATCGATCTTCTCATTGACACTGGAGCTGTCTGCTCGCTCAATTCCCTTCACAGGTCGGTATCGGTCATCGTCCTCATTCTCATATTGCTGACCTCCAGAAACCATGTCGATGATGAGCTGCTTCTCCTCTGCTAGAGTCTTGTTAGTCAGTGATCCTCCGCTAAGCAGCATTGACTATTTTCCTGTCAAAGATAGACATACCACGGTAAAAATAGTTAGTGAGCAATTGATATTCAGAGAACCCGTGGTCTGGACATTTACGGCACAATTGCTGGAATCTCTCCCAATAATCAGCCAAACTCTCATTCTGCTTGTGCTTTATGCTGCTAATCGCCATTCTCAAGTTTGCAGCTCTGGACTCCGGGAAGAACTTGCGCAGAAATTATCCTTCCAACTCATTCCAAGTGGTAATCGAACCAGATGGAAGATCAAATAGCCAATCTCTAGCCCTGCCTTGCAAAGTATGAGAAAAAGTTAGAAGCCTCAAATTATCATCAGAAAAACCTTGAGGGCGAAGAGTCGAGCAGACTAGATCAAATTCAGCTAAGTGCTTGTGTGCACTTTCTCCAGACAGATCGCTGAACTTAGGCAAGACTTGGATGAAACCAGGTCGTATCTCAGAATTATTGGCAATCGTAGGCAGCACGATGCAAATGGGTCGATTGTTTCTGTGGCAACCTAACTCCCTGATTGGAGGTTCAGGCTCAGGTACATTCTCGAGAGCTCGATTTCCGTTGTTGGCCATGTCTTCCTTGAACAAATGATGAAGATCAAATGTTCCCAGATCAGATGTGGAAGCTCCTTTAGATTCTCTTGCAAACTTCCTTGATCGTCGTAAAGTCCTCTCCGGTTCTGGATTGAATTCTAGACTTCCTTTTTGTGAAGATCGAGTCATGCACTGGAAAAATAAAACAAAATAAAAAGAAATGGCAAACTGAAAATATTAGAATAATTACTGCTTAAAAACCGATCACCAGCAACGGCGCCAAAATTTGGTGCGTTGTTTTTCACCAAAAATAATCTGACACGCAGTCGGTATGCCCAAACTACCCAGAAAAGTAAGCAAGATCGTCTCCAAAAGGACCGGTGAGAACTATTCGAACCTTCAGCTTGTAGTAACCAACTCTCTAGACAAATATCTTGATTATAATGTAAAAACCAAATTGTAAAAGCAATTAAACAAATGTAGTTTTCTTAACAAATTTAAAAAGTATTCCGGCTTCCAATTAACTCCACCCTAGCTTAATTATTCCGATCATTGACTCAATGATATTTCCAATTAATTCATGCAAACCAGTTATAGCCACCGAAGACACTTACTGACGCAGCCTAATTTCTTCTTAGCTTCTCGATAATTAGGAAGACACTTCACTAATTATTTCCCTAATCGACTGACAACCGTAAGAGACACTCTATAGATTTAATGAGCCGATACCGTTAGACACTAGAGAAACCCGATTCAAAACCAACAGACTCTGACACAGGACTGTCGAATTAAGACTGTTCTTCTCTCGATTCTGAAGAATCGTTGTACCACTAATTAAACCTAAACTACAATTACGGATGGCCGATTTAATTGGCTACTAATTAATTCTGATCTACTAAATATTTGCAACTACCTAGCAGAGTCGAAACAATTAACAACTTTAAATGCGGAGAATCACAGATACATGCAATTAATTAAAGCAAAAGGAACGTTTAGATCTCACAGAATAATTATACCAGGGATTCGTTATTCTTCACCGGAATAGAACGCGCTTAGCTTGAATTCATATTTGGATTTGCAATTCAGAAATTAATTGAAAAATAAGAAATATGAAAAGAAGAATGAAAATTGAATAAAATCGTGTACTGCAGAGAGAAATTAGCGTTCCTGGCGTTTTCTCTGTATAGAATAAATTATACTGCAATGGATACTGTAATAATAGAGTCCTACTCTATCTAGAAGTCTTTTATACCAATCCTTAACTAATTAATTAATAAAAGAAATCTAATCCTAATCTAACTAGGAAAATAATAAAAATAAAGTCCAACAGTAATAAAAATAGCCCAAATTTCGTCCATGGCCCACAGCTGGTGGATATCCACTATCTCCAGTCCAAATACTTGCACAATCCACCAGTCGGTATGCCCATATCGACTGCTTTCCAGACTTTTCAGCTTTCTTCAATCCAATTGTGTCCAAACCCTTCAAAACAATGTCATTATCTCCACTTCCATGTCAACCACCTGAAATCAACCACAAGACACAAATTCTTCCACAAAACTTGACCATGGGGTGAGTAACTACACAAAAATACACCAAAAATGACTCAAAATATATACGAAATAGCAACCTAATCAGTCACTGTTGAGTAGATATTACCAACCTTATAGCTATAATAGCTCAAACTTGATCATACTATGCTCGTTCTAAGCCTATCGTCTCGGATAGGATTTATTCTAAGATCATATCGTAATAGCATACTAGAGTGTCGATCATGTGTCATAGCATAAGGAAGGGTTCCTAAATTAATATCATAGATGATAGTGCTAGACAACCAAACAATAATCTTAGACGTATAGTCCACTAACATATGTTACAACCTAGAATGCATCATCTAGGTCTCATTCCTTCATCAATTAATAGCATAGCATCATTGCTTATAAAAGTTACTACATCTATCTCGTAAGGTATCATATATAGAGACAATGCTCTCATATCATAATTTCAATTCCAATAATAATCCATAAACATGATTGTCTAAATCTCATAACAGTTCATATAATTGCTAGTATCTAACATCATGCTGAATCATTTATCCCATAAATTCATATCCAATAAATGATTCCATAGATAATTTCATAGATTAATCTGGCATAGCATAAAATCATTTATTTGGATATTTCATATTGCTCTAACATGTTTATAAAGATTACTCATAGATAAATATAGTATTACCCACCTCACATACAAATCTTGGGAATAGAGCAGCGTCTTGGGATTCATTCCTCTTATTCTTCGAACTCAACTGGTCTCGTACGACGACGATGAAGGTGGAAGATGCAATGAGCTTCACGGCGGCTGTTGTGGCTGCTCACCGGCGCTCCGGCGATGAGCTGCTACAGCTCCGGCGCCGGTATAAGATACGGCAACCTCCTGCTAGCTGATTCTCCCTCCTCTCTCAACCCTCGGCTCTCTCTCTCTCCCTCTTTCTTTCTCGTCCCTCTTTCTCTCTTCTTCTTTTTTCTCTTTTTCTTTCTTTTCCCCTCACCCTCAATCTCCTCTTCTTTCTCTCCTTCTCAATCTTTGCCTTCTCTCTTTCTTGATTTTTGATCTCTGCCCTCTCTCTCTTTCCTCCTCCCTCTCTTTCTTTTCTCTTTTGCTTCTCTCACATTCGATCTCTCCCTCTCCTTTCTTTTTTTCCCCTTTTTCTTTTCTTTGACTTCTCTAAATTTGGGAATGGGGAAATAGTATACATGTATAAATATACATATACACACACACATATATAAATTTTACTATTAGGCTTATATTTTTGGGCCTCTTACATAGAATGAATTGGGCCAAAAAAATGGAATTTAATTAGAATAACATGGGCTCAATATTAATTTTAGAATGGGCCCACTAATTGGGTCAAAATCGGGTTTCGATGACAACTATCGTCTAATGTATTCGTTTATTTCGTTCAAATAATAATTGGGCTAAAAATAAATAAATATTCTTATAGATGAGTTCAAAGTGGGCTCAAAAGTCCATACTTGCCTATTTTTAAAATAAAACAACTTGTATAACAATTGGGCCTAAATAAATAAAATTGGGCTCGAATTAAGTTTTGGGGCGTTACAGTCTGGGACATCAGAGGGAACAGTTTGTCAACTGTTCTTCTTTTCTCGCACAGCGGAATGAATAGCTTCAAGGACAAATCCAAGCACACATTGTTGAACATATCTCGCCAACAAAACAACATGAACACTTAGTGCATAACTGGCACTAACAGTTTTTTTTTTTAATTTAGTCGTTTCTTTTTTTTTACTGATTGTTTTATTTTTTTATACAATGAATCAAATTCTTCTTGTCCTTAATGTGTCACACACGATTTGGATTGAACCACGACCAGCAAAAGCTGACGTGTCTCTGATACCAAATTTATGATACGACCAATCAATATGCGGAAGCTAAAAACGAACACACATCAACTATAAGAATGATTCAACCCAAATGACAACTGAAAATATGAGTATTAATATGCTAAATAATCTGACCTTAAACCCCAAATAATTTCGAACAAGTAATCAAACCAAAAACAACCCAAATTTAATGATTAAACCCTAAACAAGACACGATCAGAAACCAAGCAAATCAATTCCGATTAAGCTCAAATTTTAACACAAGGTACAATCTGAAGTGATGCAAAATATATCCAAAATTCAGCAAATTCTCAGAAGTAGATTGTGATTTGGCACGGTGGTGAATTTTCAGACTCCTAAGGTTTTCTATGAAGCGCGATGGCTTGTAGGGATGCAATCTGGACTTGGATGGCTATATGATCGATGGTGATGATGATATAATGTATATGGAATGTGTATGGAGGCTGTGGATGAAGGTATGGACGGTGGTGGTGGTGAGAAACAAGAATAGATTGTGAATCTTACCCGAAACGAACCTCGGATCGACGAGAACCCGAAACGCGCCTATGGAGTAATCTTTGATGTCTTGACTAACCCGGATGCTACTGGATATCACGAAAAAGTCAAACGATTTCAAGCTTGAAGGGCCAACAACAAACTCTACGAGAACGATGTTATTTGCTAGACAAGTGAGATAGCGATGTGCTTTCTAATTCAAACGAGTCTGAATAATAACAATGTCAAAACATAAGTTAAATACTATCCTAGGGTACAAAAATCCCAAGTATTTGGGCTTGGTAATTTCGAACTAGGCTGAAATAAAATAAATAAATCCTTTGGTCCAATAACACATACACAAGTTGTGATAATTGGGCTTCTAATTAAATTAAATTAAATAAAACAAACTATACTAATGAATAAATAATTAAATCAAGCTGGTTTAATTATGTAGTGCACGTTCATGCATGGCCGCGACTCACGTTGCCTTGCCAACGTCATTCCTCGATGCTCGTCAAATTCACCAACTTGTACTGTCTAAATTCAACTCCATCGTCTTTCAACTTCTTTTAAACATAGCACTGAAAATAACCTTGCAGCTTCTTGACTCTTAATCTCGTCACTGGACCTCTCAGCTACAACTCCGGGTTTAAATTCTCAGTGCTTGTCTCGAATATCAAATATCAAATTGTGAATCAAAGCTGACTGTTGGACGACGTGTTAAAACTCTTGTTGAGAGTATAAAAATTTATATCAGATCTATGTATATAGAATCATTTGGTTTGACATTCGTCTTGGATCAAAAAAATAGTTTATACATGGAACCGTTATATAGAAATATGTCTACTGCAATCGGGAGGATGAGAAAAATGTAACCGTTTGAGATTGGTGATGCGAACAACGTAGTTAAGACAAAGAAGCGTAGAGTCTAGGAGATTTTGTTGTAAGGCTTGTATTGCTGATGTGACCCAGGACTCAATGACCAACGAGACACAAAAGACGCGAAAGCAAAGGAAAGAAACTACGTCGGTGAAGTAAGGGATCTATACTCGATTATCTAGACGACTAAGACTCAACTAAAATACCTAGACAATGACACACAAAATAACACAAATCCAAATAGAAATAGGGCTATTTTGGACGAGTTTATGGACGGCTTGGATGAAGGTAAATCGATGGTGATGAATGGGTTTAGAATGGCTAGAGTAGATAGGACATGATAGAATTAAGATGAATTTACGGTTCGGGTAGGAATTACGTCGAACGGATCTTGAATTGAACTCGAACTTGGACCCAAACGAATCTGAATGATTGATGAAGATATGGACGAGTTGATGATGGTGGAGGAGGTCGTTGATGGTGGCGTTGGTGTTCGTGTTGTTGAATTACAACCCGATTAATCCCCGGCGTATCTTGTACGACGGAAACGAATCTCTAAGTTGTTCTTCGTAGCGAGTTCACCCTAATTCTTCGTATGAATTAGAACGTTCCCTTGATGTAAGACTCAAAGTTTGCTAGGCTTCAAGAATGATAATTTTCGAGGAAAACAATCAAAAGCTTTAAACGGTTGAGACACAAATTGAATGCAAAAGCAATTTTAATCAATAATGTCTAAAATATCAAAGTAACATGGTTCCCCTATTTATAGGGCCTATTATGCACGAAAATAACTAATAAAAAGGCCTAAAAATCTGATCCAAAAGGATCTCTAACTATACTATAGAAATACCTAAACTAGAATTCTATTCAAGGTTGGAAATTGCCTTAAATACAATTCTAGTCAAACATATACTAAAGGAAACGAAAATTACACTAAAAAATTAATTAAAAACTGATCTAAACTATAGTCTAAAGTAATTAAATAAATACTATAGTCTATATAAAAATCAACCCTTTAATTAAATTAAATCAAGGGCGAAAACAGCTCCATGCACAAATGCACTTCTTCTTGCTCTCTTCTTCAACTCTTCAAGTTATATTCTCCATGGCATGATCTTGATCTTCATTAGTTAATAAATTAACTAAAGTATGGCTGCACTTTGCATCTTCTAATTCCTCAAACTTCTTGCGAATCATCACTTGGAAATAACCTTGTAATTTCTTCGCTCGAAGTCGCGTCATTGGACCTTTGAATTGCAGCTCGGGTTCAAGGCCTTCAATGCCTTGCATGGCTTCATCAATTGCGTTCAGATTTTGTTCTGAAAATAGAAACGTTGTGAAATTGTTTGAAGAACACCATTTTCACCCATTAGTTTCGGTTGATGCCAAAAGATTTCTTTTAGTGGTTTTATTTTAATTTTATAATCATTAATTAAGATTTATAATTATTTTTTATTATTTAATTTTTATTTTTCTAGTTAGTATATAATTGATTATTAGTTTATTATTTAATTTTTCTTTTTATTTCTAGTTAGTTTATAATTATATGGTCGTATTCGAAATTGTAGGGATTCTTATTTTTAGCACGGGAGAGAATTCATTTTAACATGTCCAATTCACATATTAATTTTAGCATGATAACATATATTAGTTTTATGATGTTGTAGCCACATTAGTGTTTATAAATATCTTGCTAACATTTTTCAGCATTACTATATATATGCAGGTTATCTTATTCCATCTTAGCATGCTATCATGTTCCATTTATACATATATATTTATTTTGTTTAATGGGTAACTTTTTTGTATCGAGTGATCATAGTGATATGACTGTAGAGATATCTTCTTTTATGACTAATATTAAATACCAAGTTGTGAATCAAAGCTAATTGTTGAACGAAGTGTTAAAACTCTTGATGAGAGTGTAATTTTATAAGAGATCTATGTAGAACCATTTGGTTTGACGTTCGTCTTGGATCAGAAAATTAGTTTATAGATGGAACCATTATATAGAAATATGTCTACTGCAATCAGGAGGGCAAGAAGATTGCAGCGGTTTGAGATTGGTGATGTGAACAATGTGGCTAAGACAAAGAAGCATATAGTCTAGGAGATTTTATTGTGTGGGGCTCATATTATGTTCAAATTTTGTTATGAAAATAGACATGTTGTGAAATTGTTTAAAGAACACCATTTTCACCGATTAGTTTTAGTTGATTTCTAAAGATTTCTTTCTATGGTTTATTTTAATTTTATAATTATTAATTAAGATTTATAATTATTTTTTATTATTTAATTTTTATTTTTCTAGTTAGTTTATAATTGATTATTATGGTTGATAATATCATAATTAAGATATATAATTTTTAAAGTTTTATTTTTTTATCTAAAAATGTTAATTATATTATATTATAATATTTTTTATTTTTATAATAAATATTATTACACTAGTCAATTTGATAGTGGAACATAGAAAAATTGGACTAGATGATCTCAACTTGGATGGGGGAGAATGTATTTTTTTTTTTTAAAAAAAATTGTATTCAGCAAGGATATTTAATTAATTATGTAATTAATTACTTTTGAATTAATCTATTGTGTGATTGGAAGAGTATGAATAAAAACATCCTAATTAAATGAAGTTTTATGAGTATTTTGTCGTTCATTTTATTAAATCTCCTATATCTTATTTTGTTATTTCAGAATCCACATAATAGTAATGTCATACTATTTCAATTGCATTGCTTATTTATCGTTTGCAAGTTACGTAGAATCTTATGTATTGTCCTTATATTCAAATAAATAATAAATGTAATATATTCCACAAGATACTATATAACATCTAATCTACATAACCACCATAATAAATAGAGGATCTGAATTTAGATATGAAAAACCAGATTATTCATAAAAATGTCAGGTTATATTAATGCACAATGATCAATAATTTATTCAATTTAACGCCGATAAATCTCAACCTGTGTAGTATTCAACGCCCGCAATATTTTAGTTGCAAAAATTAGTTCCCACCACTAAAAAAATTCAAATTTTAACTTTCCACCGAAACTCAAAAATTTTATAAGTCTTCCAAATTAAAATTCCCTCTAATAATCCAAAAAAAGTTCACACACAAATTTTAATTTTTCACAATTTTCAATCTCAAAAACTTCAAAACCAAATTTTCTAATCTCTAATTTCCCTCCCAACATCTAAAATGCACACAATAAAACTCCCAAACACAAACCAGATTGTTCACTCTCATTGCAACTTCATCATCATCATAATCATCATCATCATCGTATGTCAATGGACGTAAAAGAGGTTTCTGAGTCGGAGCATGACAACAAGGAGAATATCTCACCATTGTCTCTGTCTAACAAGCCCGGCCCGAATAATAATAAAAAGGCAAAATGCACACTGGTGAAGATCAACGAGCACAGGAAACCTCTAAGAGACATTACTCATCTTTACGTGACAGCGAATCGGGCTCATCTAAGGGATTTCAGGCTGCCATCATCTATATCAGTCTGTGGTGTATCGAGCAATCGGAAACGAAAACTGGAGGATGATGGTGCAGAGCAAGAGCAGCAGTCTTGCTCCAAGATTTTGAGGAGAGAGTATAGATAGAGAGAGACGGAGAAAGAGAGACAGAGAAAGAGAGACATAGAGAGGGAGATTTAAGTTATATAGCTCATATACTTAAGTCATTCTTTTTTTATGTCATTATTTTAGGATTGGATATAAATAAGATAAAATATAGTTATTGATTAGGTCATGTGCTGATTCAGTTAGCTACTACATTCAAGAAATAAAGAAGGTTGGAACTTTAATTTGTTGTGTTTTCTTTGTGAATTTTCTTATACCTTGGCTGTGCAATCCAATCAAAACTCTACTTTGTGTTATAGTACTTTAGATTTCAAAAAGCATATTTTATTTCAAAAAAATATCGAACCATATTCCCTATTTTAATTTTATAATTTTTTATTCATTTTTAATAATTAACAGATGACAAATACGTACTAAATAATTCGAATATTAATTAATATAACTGAATAAAACAATCTATCAAATCATTATTTATTAAGATGAGGACCAAATAGCCCCTTTTATATATATTTTCGATCCAATGAGCACTCTACCCATATTCAGACCGCACAACAAATATTGACATGCTGTAATCATGAAACTATTTGACAAGTCATTTTTTATTTTTCAATATTTTTAATAACACCCGCACAAACACACAAGATAAAGCATTACAAAATCCCCAAACTAGCTAGCATTACATAAATGTAATACTCCATAAATTAATTACTGCTTAATTGCAGTTAAGTGTGTGATTACTATTTAGTATAGTAATTTCCAGTCAGATTAGGGTTGAAAGTATCCGTTAAGTTCTATGGAATTCAAGGTCAATTAAATCCCGTAAGTGGGTGAATTATTTCAATTAGGGTTTAATCCCCTTTTTAGTTATGGAAAGCCGGAATTGTAATTCCTGATGAATTCATTTCATATTCTTTTAAATTGCGGTGTGTGTTTATCGTGAATTAGATATTCCGATAAATATTTTCAGGACTGGGAGAATCAGATATTCTCCAGTCATTAGTGTTTAAATTTAGATAATTTAAATAGGGTGGTTTAAAATCCGAGAGAATTAGATATTCTCTAGTTCGGATATTTTAATTGTTGAGGATTTAAAACTAGTATTTTAAAGCAGTGTTTTAAAAATTAATAATTTCAAATAACTATTGTTTTAAAGTAAGTGAATTATTTTAGCAAAATCGGTATTAGTTCAGGATTTTTTCGGAGATAGAAAATATCACGATAATCGAACAATCGATATTTAAATCGAGTATTGTTTAGTCAACCCAAGGCATGGCTCCCCTCACCTCTCCCATGCCCCAAGCCTTTTCACCATACCCTATCTATCTACCTACTTTAGGTGGCCATGCTTCTCCATTTATTAGCTCAAAAGAATCGAGAGAGGGGGAGACCAAAACAGCAACTCTTTCCTTTGCTTATACTTCATCATCTTCCATTCATTTTTCTTTTTACAAAACTAGCGAGAGAGAGAGGGGGGGGGGGGGGGGGGAAACAGCAGCAGCTTCTTTTTTTTCCTCTTCATTCCATCTTCATCATCCTCCATTCACTTCATTCCTGCGTGAGAAACTGAGGGAGAGAGAGTGAGCTGTAACTGCAACTTTTCATTCCCATCTTGTCAGCCGCATATTCTCGAGAGAGAAGGAGGAAACACATAGCTAGCTGCAACCATTTGTTGAGGAGAACTCCATCTCGTTGCAGCCATTCTTCACCATTGTGTTTCCGGCGTCGTCGTTGGAAGCTTCGTTTCCATCGTTCCATCTTCTTCCAAATTTCTTCCAACATTTCCCCATTGTTGTCTTGAGAGGTATTTTGAAAACTATGGTTATGTAGTTATGTTTTCACTTTTCGGCATCAATATATATATTTGGTTTGTATTTTAAAGCATGTTAGATGAATATTGAGTTGATTAATGTATAGACATGTTTGAGATGAGGTTGATGTGTTAAAATGTATGATTTCAATAATATAGAAAGGTTTGTGAAGTTTGGTGTCGAGTTTATGGTGTTGTGAAGTTGTGTATCGAGTTTCATGGCATCTATCGTCGTTCATGCGATTCTCGGCCTTAGTTCCGCGCGACCGCGGGCGCGCATAGGCAGCGCGACCG
Organism: Perilla frutescens; assembly: GCA_026008535.1. Taxonomy (NCBI): domain Eukaryota; kingdom Viridiplantae; phylum Streptophyta; class Magnoliopsida; order Lamiales; family Lamiaceae; genus Perilla; species Perilla frutescens. Next base: position 41,412,738 of record BRKX01000019.1, read on the forward strand.
CATGGACGCGCGCAGCGCGCCCGCGCACTTCACTTTCGATAGACTCACCACCCGTCGGTAAAATGAGAATAACTCCCTCGTTATACGTCGGATTGAGACACCGTAAATTTTTCCGGAAACTAGACTTAAGTGGCTTTGCAATGGTAAAGGTCTCAGTCTCTAATTCGTTCTGAGTAAATTATGAAAAATCAGCAAAGTCAGGTCATATGTTTTTCTTTCGGAAATTCGTGACAGATTTGCTACCTTCCAGTAAAATGAGCGTGACTTTTTCGTTAGTTATCGTATTGAGTCACCGTAAATTTTACCGGAAACTAGACTTCTATGGTTTTTCATTGGTATATGGCACAATCCCTATACCTTAGTGAGTCCAAACAGAAAATGTTTTCAACGATAGACGTTGTGCAGAACATTGTTTAGTCTACGAACTTTGTGATGACTTTGTTCCTAGAATCTAGTTGTGATTATGTTAAGGTATTTTTGATACCTTAAATGATGATGATGTATGCCTTATGATGTTTAATAGATAGGGTTGAGATTAACCCTTAAGCTAAGAGAATATTTAGAACGGATACTAGACCCTAATAGGCCTTCGTGTCGTGTTGAGTCCTGTCAGATTTAGGATTAAAATGCTAAGTGTATTTTTATCTATTGAAAGCTAGAAGATCCGCAAGGGATAAAACCATGAGGAACTAGCAGCTGCAATATTAAAACATTGGTGAAAGGTGGGCTTTCTTTTCAACGGACTCTTAGTCCAAATAATGATTTGAGTTTTTACTCACCAACAGTTATGTATTTCTGATGCAAATAAGTTATTGTCATGCATAAAATATTTTTTTTTGTATGATATCCTTATATGTATTTAGTTAGCTCGCAAGGGGCTTTCTAACTCTTAAATCGATCGGGCCTCGTGCTAACTTAGCGTGTTAACCGAGGTTAGTGTACACTTAAGGTCGGTGATATTAGGAAGAGGGAAAGGCTGAGCGGAGCTATTCCTGACTAAGACATCGACGATGCTAAACGTCCGTGGAAAAGGCTGAGCGGAGCTATTCCTCGGAGTTTAGTTCAGATATGTATTCGTGGAAAAGGCTTTAGCGGAGCTATTCCTTGACGTGTGCGGAAAAGGCTTAAGCGGAGCTATTCCTTGGCACTCAGTTCGGATACGGATGATTATACAACAGAAAGGCGTACGCAACGACAGAAAATGATTTAGTAAAACATAGGGCCTTTTCAGATAAAACCCCTGTGTGTTTACTCGAATGCTTGACAATAAAACCAGTTTTAACAAGCGTTCATAATATCAGATATATTATGATATTTTTGGCAATGTGTTCACTGAGTATACTTGTACTCAGCCATGCATATTTGTTTTTAAATGTACAGGTTGAGTGTTGATGGTGCAGGGTGAAATGCTGAGAAACAAAGTTGTTTTGTACAGGACTCAGAATATTTCCTGTATTTTGTTATGTTATATTGCTTCTGCTAATTAAGTCTAACCGAGTTAAGTCTTCAGTATGTCTTGAACTGGCTGATACCTTTTTGTTATTATGAGGTATATATATTTATTCAGTTATATTTTGAGAAATGAAAGTCAGTTCAGAATTTGAGTTCATAGCAAATATCGTTCATGGAATACAGTAGTTCATTCCTTTATTTAATTATTTCCGGTTGGCACCTTGATCCATCCTTCATTGGGATCGAGTCGTGCCAGTCACACTTCATATTAATCAGATATTAATTTAGGGTCGTGACAGAGTGGTATCAGAGTGTTTTTGCTCTGAGCTCTAAGTTCTTTCAGCTAAGTCTCAGATTGTTCCTTAGACTGTTCAGTGATCAGTTAACAACTCTCAGCACTCCCTCACATCAGTCTCAACCAAAGAAAGAAAGGTATGTGATTGTCAAAATTACAGTATTCAAGCAGGCCATTCAGATAATGGCAAGATTTTGAAAATCTTTCAGTTCAGGCCATTCAGATAATGGCAAGATTTTGAAAATCTTTTAGTTCAGGCCATTCAGATAATGGCGAGATTTTGAAAATCTTTCAGTTCAGACCATTCAGATAATGGCGAGATTTTGAAAATCTTTCGGATCAGGCTATTCAGATAATAGCAAAGTTATAAAAATTTTCAGTTAAGCCATTTAGATAAATGGTGAGATTTTTATAAAAGTATTCAGATCAGGCCATCCAGATGTTGGCAAAATTTTCAGTAAGACCATTCAGATAATGGCATGGTAAGACCAATCAGATATTGGCAAAAGTTTTGCATCAGAAAAAGTTTTTGAAAGCTCTTTATGTTTAAAAGAGTTTCAGTTATTTTTATTTCATTGAGGCAAGCTCACGATGTAACAGTTATGTAGGCACCCAAGGTTGCCAGATTGCAGCAGTGTAGTTTAGATAATTGCAAAGTTCCATTGAGTCAGACTTTAGATAAGTCGGGCTTTTACACGATCAAACTTCAGATAAATCAGGTTGCTTCATGAATTTAAGCCTCAGAGAACGTAGAGGAATTTAGAGGAATCTAGATTACCTTAGTTCCCTTTAAGTTAGCTTTCACTAAGTAAAGACTCAGCCAGTAGAACCTGATGAAGAAATTAAGCAAGTTCAAGAACTTGAAGGAAAAAGACAAGTTTTAGAAGCAGATCCAGTTCCAGGAGACATGATGATCAGGGATTCCAGTTCCAGTAGCTAATGCATCAAGTCCTCGTTTCAGTAAGGTTTGCGAATTAGCATTTTGAAACCTTAAGCCGAATTTATTTTGAGTCAGCGTCTCAAAATAAATTGGTCCAGGAACCTTCAAGATAGAATCTTGGAAATTTTAGTTCGAGTTAGCGTCTCGAACTAGATCCTTCAAAAATTTTACTTTTCGAGTCAGCGTCTCGAAAAGGGTAACCTCAAAAATTTTTTCTCGAGTTAGCGTCTCGAGGTAAAACTTTAGTATTTGAGTCAGCGTCTCAAATAGTAAGTTCAGAGTTTTCAAGTTAGAAATTTGAAAAGTAGTCAGGAGATTTCTATTTCAAGTTAGTGCCTTGAAATAAAGTTTAAGAGTGCAAGATTTTCCAGCAGAAGTTTCAAAAGTCAGTCAGAGAGTTATAGTACAGTTGAATGTGTTCCCTAGATGACCATTCTTGGGACTTAGGTATTCCCACTTTTTGAGATAGGAATGTGTTAGCTTGTAAGCATTCTGTCGTCCAGGCATGGCTGGTGTTGGTCCCGGGCGAGTCGATATCAGTTTAGAGGGGGGTGAATAAACTGATTAAAAACATTCACTTTAAATGCGAAATAATAGGGGCCCTTTGACTCACTTTAGAGAAACTTATCTATGCTCAAACTTATTGATCAGTTAAGACAGCTTGAGTGCAGTTTGTGTGAGATTGTGTGCAGTTCAAAGATATACAATAACTAAAACAGTACAACACACAAGTGATTTATAGAGGTTCGAAGTCTCAAACTTCTACGTCCTCTCTTCCTTCCGCAGAAGGGAAACTTCACTATATAACTTGAGTTTCTTTACAAATTACACAATGAAGGACAGTTGGCTGAACCTGGTAACTACTCGCTACCTCAGTGGGTCGACGGCTCACACTTGAAGTCCCTAACCGCTCGCTAGGAAGGTAGGTGCTATTGTCGTCTTTACAAGGTTTTAGATCTCTTTCGATCTTCAAGAGGTGAGTCTTGAACAGGGGGTATCAACTGATGTGCTCCTTCAATTGAGCTGGGTAGTTGATCTTTGTATAGCTGAAACTGAGAAGGCTGCCCTAGCTGGATCGTCAATAGCTGGCTGATTATCTTGACTCTATGAATTCTTCTTCTCAGTTGGACTCTCGCAGTTTCTATCAGATGCTGAACTTGAGCTTGAGTGGGAGGGAGAAAGAAAAGCTCTTGCTTGTATATGCGAAAGTTGTGGAGGGGAAGAGTTGTTTAAACTCTGATTCACTCGTCTTTTATAGAGGAGTGATTTTATAACCGTTGAGTTCCATCGATCGGTGGCTCTGTTGGCTCATAAATGGAGGATGGTCTTTATTGATTGATGGAGCTTTTGGTTGAAGTAGCCATTACTCTACCAATCAATCTTCATTGGATATTTAATTCCAGGATCTCCGTTAAAGCATTTATTCCAAGATTCGCCGGTTTGAGCAATAACTCCAGGGTTATCTGGCTTCAGTTTTGAGTTCCAGTTAGCAGTATTGAACTTGTCTATTCAGTTCGGCCATTACTCCAGTTGGCAGTTTTTAGCTTGTCAGCTGAGTTTGGCCATTGCTCCAGTTGGCAGTTTTGAGCTTGTCAGCTCAGTTTGGCTCCAGTTGGCAGTTCTGAGCTCGTCAGCTGAGTTTGGCTATTGCTGCAGCTGGCAGTTTTAAGCTTTGTTTCTCCAGTTCGATTGTTCTCAAGTTCTTGGCTGACTTGTCAGCTTGACTAATCATAAGCTGGCTGACTTCAGTTCTGGCCTTTAGCTAATCTGTCTTGTTTACTTCAGTTTTGCCTATCAGTTAGATACTTCCAGTCTTCAGTTAGAACTGATCTCTTATCAGTTCCTTCAGTCTTAGTCAATTCTTTTCTCCTTCAGCTCAGCTGACTTAGCTGTCAGTTTGTTTCGACCGGTTTGACTCTTTGACTCCTCAGTTGAGTTGACTTCTGACTGGATAACGTATTCTTCAGCTTATAGATCTTTCTCCAGATTGGTTGACTTTAGTTCTTCTTGAGTTCCTTTTTGATGCTCTGGATTGGTCAGTTCAGATCTACAACTTGAATTTTTGTCAGTTTTTCATAGCTAATTTTAACATCTCATCAAAACCTAATCTAGAGGTTCCTTGATAATTTTTCCTAACAATTTCCCCCTTTTTTATGATGTCAAAACTTTGTCTATGATAATGGAAAAACTGCAAATGTACGTTTGATATACATACTGTAGTTTGCTTAAGAATATTCTCAAAATTAGAGCAAATTTGATTTATGAAATTCATTCAAGTATCAAAGCATTCAAGATATGCATGAAATTCAAGTATAAGAGCATTTAGACTTCAAATTTCGGAGCATTCTTTCATTTTGGGCATGCTTTCATTCAGTTAATCAGAGCATTCAAACTGGCATGCTTTTATCCAAATGTCAGAGCATTATTGCACATTCAAACTTCAAGTATCAGAGCATGTTATATTAGAGCATTATTGCACATTCAAACTTCAAGTATCAGAGCATTATAATCATAATTAAGATGTGATTTGAGACATGATATTTGAAGAATTGAAGTATGTATTATATCTTCACTTAAAGCATATTATATCCAAGCTTTCATCTTTTAAGAGTAATAGTAGTTAAAACTACTAATTTACTTCCTGAAACTGCTCCTTTTCTTTCTGCTCAATTCTTCTCTTTCTTGGACTCCTTGTATTCTCCATGCTTCCCCCTGAAGCTGATCTTCCCCCTCATGATGAATTTCTCTTTAGATCTGATCCCAAAGAGTTAAGCATCCATCATCATACTGTCCATCTTCCCCCTTTTTGGCATCATCCAAAAGCTGGGATGGATCACATGATGGTATTGACAAGTTCGGCAAGAAGGTGAAGGCAGTTGCCAAATTGTCATCATGGAATGAGGGAACTGAAGGAATTTGCATGGGTGACGAGAGCCATGCATAGGCTTCTTCAGTTGTTATGAACTGACCTTGATCAGAGGTGAGAGAGACTTCTTGCTCTCTGAAGTTCATCGAGGCCAAGTTGGTGAAGATCTCGTCAGTTGAAGAAATGGGTGGATCACCAATGAATGGTGTGCATGAGGAGTTGGCCGGTTCGTTGTCAGGGAGAGGAGCATCGGCTAGTATACTGAGCTGGATTCGTTTGATCATCGAATCCATTATCTCTGAGAGTGTAGGTGGCGAGGAGAGTGGATGATTCATCTAATTTCTACTCCATGTTCCTTTGGTGATCCAGAAGGAGGAGCCACGGGTGTGGATGAGGTGGAACATTGTTGTCTCATCTAGTTGAAAACGCCATATGTGTTACTGGAGATACCGCCGCAGTTGCTCGAATAGAGAGGAGTCTGTCTCGTCAATGAGACCGAAGCAGCTGCTGAGCTGATGGTCTAAAACTTCTTTAAACTCAACCTCAATGGAGTCGCGATGGACTAAGGCTAGAGGTTGGGAGCTGGCTGATATTGTAGGTTGATCACTCAGCCTTGAAAGAGGCTCGTTCTTAATCAGCAGCTGTTGTTCGTCAGATGAGCTGACGGGTGCTTCCAAAGGTGCCTTGCCTCGACTTGAGTTGGAAGGCCCTTGTTGACGTGATAGCTTCAGGATCTGATAGCAGTAGATAGTTGGGAGCATGTCCCTTTTTCCGATTTGCTCGCCAGTTGGGATAACATCTTCAAGGTGGCTTAGAAGGATGTGGCTTATGCGACCCATAAACCCGATCTTCTCTCAGAATGAGCTAGTTGAGGGAACATATTCCACTCGCTCTATATGTGCTCGCAGCTGAGCAAGGATGAAAGAGGCCCAGTCGGCTTTACATCCGTAATATAGAGTGGCCGTGAGATGTGCTTTGAGCTCGGAAAAATGAACCGTCTCAAAGTTACCATGTAGGATATGGCCAGTGATATCCAAGAGTTGGATAATCTCACTGGGCATGCTCTCCTTTAGCATGTGGGAGCAGTCATGATGGTGCACGTGAGGATGCTTCCAAATACCCACAGTGCGTACTTGTACGGTAGATTGAGGTCCATTACGTCCGGGCCGTCACCGGGAAATTGAAGGGTATACATCATCGTATCCTTTGTCACCATGATCACTTGATTCTGGATGGAGGAGATGATGTTGTCGCTGGAGATGGTTGCGTTGTAGAAGAACTCTGCAACTTGAGCAGGTATGTTCATGACTGGCATTAGAGTCAAGAACGGCAGCAACTCGGTTGCCTTCAATGATGGATAGATTCTTTGAAAGCTATCTACGCCTAGTTGTGCATTAAGGAGCTCTAGATTCAGAGTCTTATCCTTTTTTATTTTGCGCTCTAGCGATTTGACCTCTATCGCCTGAAATGGGGGGCTTCATATCTGCAAAGAGATGTTGTTTTTGTGTTTAGATATGCAAGTGTGTTGAGAGGAGAGAGAGGGCTTGCAGGTGATCAAAGCAAGAGTGAGAAGGAGTCTGCAGATGATCGGAGCCTTCATCTCCTTGCACATATTTATTCAGCTTTGCATGTAGGAATCGAGGACACTCGATTACTTTTCTTAGCTGATCAGCCATCTGATTTGATGGATGATTAGCTGAATTAATGATGCATGCATTCCAGCTGTTCGATCGGATGGTAACTTTATGATCGTGTGGCTGAGAAGAAGCAATTTTGAAAATGAGGTAGTTGCCATAAATAACAAAATATTTTCTGCAGATCTTGCTATTTATATCTCAGTAGAAAATTATATTTTCTTTTTCCACTTTGAAGAGTTGATTTATATCAATGCAGAGATATTAATGGCAACTATGTAAAATAGAACCCTGTTTTCAAATTATAACTGTTGAATATAATATAAGAAATTTCATAATCTCAACAGTAACAAATTAATTATGATAAGCTTTGAAAAAAAACTTATCCGAATTCAGTTGGGATACAGTCCAACTGATTGAATACTCAGCAGTTGGGTGATCAGTTGAGTCTTGGTGATCAGTTGTTGCTGATGAGCTGGATGAAACTGAAGCTGCAACTGAACTGAATTGATTAGTTGGCTTGATCAGTTGCTTGGCTTTCAGTTTGCAGTTTCCGCTTCTTGAAGGGCCTAGCTAGACTGGCTGCACTGCTTTCTTTGGAGGTAGTTTTGTTCTTTGGCAGTTCAGGCCTTGCTGTTCTCTTAGCTTAGGGAAGGTGAAGCTGGATGGAAACTGACGAGTTTTTCATCCTTTAACTAAGGGACTGTCAAGTTTCCTTTGGCGATGTCCGAAACTGATCATTTTTCATAGACAGTTGCGTGTCTTTTGAGCTAGATGTGAACAGTGGTGTGACATAGCTCTTGGATAGGAGACTTAGTGATGTGGCAGTATCTTCATCATCACTATCACTCTCATCATCATGCCTTAAATTCTTCTGGGAAGCCACCGCTCTAGTATGCGAAAGATGAGGTTCTCTCCTTTTGTTGATAGGTGGAGTTTGTCGTGAGGGCTCAGCTGACTGACTTGATAGATTATCAAAGTTCAGTTTTCGACAAAGCGAGCCAGTTGGGCAGTTGACTGGTTGATCTGCAGTCCCAGCTTCTTGAGGCATGATGCTGGTCTTGAATTCCGCTAATAAGGCGATTGCTGGAATCTTGTTGACAAGCCAATGATTCATGGTGTGCTGGACTTGCACAATAGTTGAAGGAAATGGATTTGACGATCTTAGCCATTTAATGCTACAAGTTTCTTCGCGTTGCAAGTAGCTCATGCCATGAAAAGCAGTTAGTGGAAAGTGAGACTGGATGGACATAGAATGTCTCCAGTTGTACCAGTAGAAATACCGGTGGAGTTGTTTGAACAGCTCTTGATCACGTTGTGCAACAAAAGCAAAGTGAGTGAGAAGGAGAGTGGTCACTTCCTTTTGTGCACCTTTGACCGCATATTCACCACTATAGAAAGTGCGAATATTTTCTTCAGTCAGCTGGAGGGGTGGGCATGTGTTTCTAAAGTAGTCCGCTCCATAGTTTGGATGAGGAATACCAATGAATGGAATGAGCTCATCTGGATCAGAGCAAACCTGAAAATCAACTGGCGATCCGTTCTTTGATTTTGAATGGCGTTGGCAGTTGAGTTGCTCGAAGAGTGGTTGCTTGTCTTGGCCTTGGCTTTTCTCTTTTTCCTTAGTGACTGAAGATGGGCAGTTCTTTTCTTGGAATTCCAGTCAGAGATAAGGACTGGTAGTGATTCATCACTTGGAAGTTTCAGCAGGTCTTCAAGCATCTTGCTCATTCTTAGAACAAGTCCTACCTTGGACTCAAATTTGCCAGATTTCATTGAATCTGAGGCCTTGATGACTTGATGCTTGAATTGTTGAAAGACAAATTCTGCCTAGTTTGTTCGTCGTCCTTCAGCAAGGTGAATCATAACCCTGTATCTCTCTTGGGTGAATTGACTCAGGCTTCCAATGGCCCCGAACATCATCTTGTTCGTTATGTCAAGTAGAACACTATACTCGGGCTTCAGGTCAGTTTTAGCGGTTGTAAAACTGATTTGCTTGTCGTAGGTTGAACCTTTCCATTTTCTCCAGTATGACTCTGCAGATTCCTTTAATTCTTGAACGGATGAACCTTCCTGTGGGAGTTGGAACACTTCTGCAATTGTTTGTTCAGTGATTTGAAGTGGCCGTCCTTGAATCACTGATGACACTATCTTTCCATCTGCAGATAATTTTGCTTGAAGCAAAAATTCACTCACCAAATTTTGTCTAAAGAACTTTGATGGTGTTTCCAGGTAGTAAAGAATTTCTGTCTTGTGAAGATTTGACAGAAGAATTGGGTTATTTGATTCATCTAGAATCAATTGGAATTTCTTCATATCAAGAAATTTATCTCTCATAAGTTTCTCTTTGAAGGAATTTGAAGATCTAGATAATTCGACCATCTTTGGGGTTAGCTGAGATTTTGAGAATTTCAAGATCTTTGAGAGAAAGAGAGTTTTTGAGATTGTAGGAGGAGGAGGCTTTTTGAGAGGCTTAAAGGAGGAGGCTTTTTATGAGTGTTTGGACAGGCTCACAGATCTGATGGTTGGAATGGTACTAGCCTCTGGCCTCTTTTGGTCGTTGGCATTTAATGACTTTGACACGTGTCTGTAATACCCGAGTCTCTAAATCTATATTGATGATGATCATAATTATATATATATATATATATATATTTGGATTTATGTGAGTTCATGTCCTTGTATAATTTTAATAGTATTAGACACATTAAATGGTTCCCATGACATGAATTTTTAGACTCCTCAGAATATTATTATTATAGTATATATATATATAATAGATTGTCAAATTAATGCTTAAAGGTGATAAGTGTTGATATAAATACATGTACACCAAAAAAAGATCTAGCTTTAAAAAGGTGGCAAAGGATTAAGCATACACGTATATGCTTAGAAATTACTATAAATTATAAATAATTATTTAGAAATGGAAATATAAGATATACACAAGACAAATTGAAAGGGAATGGAAATAAAGCAAATTATATAAAATGCTCACACTCCACGTGTAATCAATACATGACTAATGCAAGGCTTACTAATCAAATTGAAACTAGGGCGGTGTGTATAAATAGAGGAAGTATATAGTAGTATAAATATGAGTCCATATGGAATGATACAGAATAATGGGAATTCGAAGAACAGGTTAGTGTTAATCTCATTTCCAATATTAAGAGCTTCTAATTTTTCTATCTTGACAGTTTTATCTGGGAAATCTAGCAGAGAATATATATTAACAAAGAATAGAATTAGTACTTTAAGATTTGTGGCCTAGTACTCTATTTATTTATCTCTCGGTAGTAATCTTTTTCTTTAGATAAGAAAGCTTTAAATTAGATTAATATTTTATCTAGTAAACCTCTACTATTCTATAATATTATTTTAGTTTGGAACATTATATAATTTACAATTTGTAATTGTTAATCTTAACCTTAAAGAAACATGGTTCACCGTAAATAATTTAAATTCCATTATATCAATTTGAGCATGGATTAAAGGAAAACATGTGATATGATAGAAATATGAGGACTAATTATGATAATGGATCAAAAGGTTGGTTAAAAGTAGTTAAAATCACGTTATTTAATTCAAGCTTAAGTGAAATAAAGTATTTTAATGATATTTGGTAATGAATAGATTGTGTGCATAATCCAATAGTTGTGTGTCTTAATTATAACATGAAAAATATGTTGTGAGATGTTATTAAACTAAAGTCCAGCTATATACGTAACTTGTATAAGTTTAGAGAATGAATCTTTTATTCGGATACAAGAATTATCATCTTGATCATCACTTAAGGTTGTTATATTGTTCTATTTTAATTTTAATAAATTCTATTTCTATTAATAAATAAGTGGCAACTTCAAAACGAAAAGATTAATATTGTAAGTGAAAATAGAATTGAATTGAGGAAGATATAAGAAAGGAGGAACCATACAACATTAAAAGCTATCATTATGTTTTGCTCGGTAATAATTATATATATATATATATTGACTTATTGTATGTGTTGGATAGATTTTATTTAGAGAATGCGGGTTTATGTTAACAAATACTATAAGCTTTGGAATCGAGGTGAGTAGAAATCCATCCTCAACTACAATGCATGAACATAGTATTATTTGATTATACATGTTTATTATTCATTATTGTGTTATTGTATAATTGTGTGACGTAATATGCTTGTGTATTGTATTTCCTTGGATTAAATATCTTGTACATGAGCACGAGCATATGCATACACGTCATGTAGATATTGTCGAGGTTGCATGCGTGAAATGGTTTTGAGAGAGAGAAAATGTTTTGTTTGGGATTGATCACCACCAGCCCGTGTTGTGCTGTGTTGATATTTGTGCCTCGAGTGGGATGACTTCCATGTGGGATCAAAGGGAACAGGCAGGGGGCGTGTCCCTTGGGGTCCAGGGAGGATGGTCCACTTCGACTGCACATTTGAGGTGATGAGTGGCTGATGTGGGATGACTTTCATGTGGGATCAAAGGGAACAGGCAGGGGGCGTGTCCCTTGGGGTCCAGGAAGGATGAGCCACATGAGTGCACTAATCACATTTTGGCCAAGTGAATATTGATTATATTATGAGCTCATGACTCATGTTGGTGTCTGGTGAAGGGAGCCAAGTTCCTAAACGTTAAAAATGCTTTTGAGATCTCATGAAAGGATTTTATACACAAGTATTTCACATTTGTGGTGTGTTGTGTCTTGCACGTGTTGTGATGCCAGTAAACATGCATGTGAATGATTTCTGCTTACTGAACTTTAGCTCATGTAGTTCATTCATTGTAGGTGAAAGTGATAACGTGTGGTGCATCAACACATGAATGCTTAAAGCTCTGACAAGTCCTGAGAAGTGTATACATGGATGACGACCTGTGAGGAGGGCAATGGCTTATTTATTATATTTTGCTACTTAGATGTCATAGATTTGAATTCAAATTTATATGGATATTCTTAGAATATTTTCTATAAAGAAATCAATAATTTCTTTATACTTTTTAGTAAATTATATTTTCATAATTATCGATCATTTTAAATGCACCACATATTAATCTATAATTTTTTTTAATGTTAACACCTTTTAATAGATAATACATATTTCTATTTTTTAGAAGAGACGTCTCACCCACATTTTTACATTACTTTATATTTTACATTTATTTTATTGACCTAAATTTTTAATGTTCAACACTTTTTAATGGAAAAGTACATGCTTATATTTTACAAAGAGGTGACTCACCTACATTTTTACATTACTTTCTATTTTACATTTATTTTATTAGGGCGGGTGTTACAGTGTCATTGTTTTGCAACGGTCAAAATTTCAAAAATAAATATGAAGCTTGACATTTATTTGAAATCAAAAAGGATAATCTTTTATAAATATATGAATAAGTAATTACAAACTGATTAACAAGAAGTAAACTTAGGGCTTTTCTAATCAGGTTTAACTTGATCAGCCACTTAGTCCTTCTTGTGATCAGTTTTTCTCCTCTTGGCCAGTGGTTCTGAGATGTCTTCTTCCTTATCTTCATTACTGCTAGCTGACTCAGTTTCAGCTAACTGGAGTCTTTGATGGGCTTGCAGCTGCTTGATCTGCTCAGTGTGCAGTTTAACCTGTTACTGCAGGGAGTGGATCAGCTCTTCATAGTAAGGAGGGAGCTGGACAATTGAACTGTTTGGCTGAGCACCGAACTGGACTGCTCTTAAGTCCGCTTCCTCTCATGCTTCAGTTCCAACTAGTTCCTCGCAAGGAACTGTGTGAGATATCTCGTCCGCCTCCATACTAGTTTGGTAGGCAAGCTGATCATTTCTTTGTCCTGACTGATCAGCTGACTTGTCTGTGTGAGCTAGCTCTGGATCAGCTGGAGGAATAGATGAGGTGATTCCTTTCTCAGCAGTTGGATCTTGTGAAGGAGCTGTCTGGGGCTCAGCTGCCTTCTCAAACTGATGAGTCTTCTCAGCTGATTCTTTTGACTCTTCAGGAATAATGTTAATTTCAACTTCAGCTTCGTGAGGAGATTTCTCAGAGTGAAGTTCTCTCATCACCTCATCAATGATATCATCCACTGGGTTGTATGTTTGATCGTTCACTGCAGTTGATGGATGTCCAGACTGATGGGTTTGTGACTTCTTCATTAATTGAGTGAATAGCCATTTGTGTTGAACATAGGTGTGTGTCTATCTTTCTCGTTCCCTTTCTGTAGTGATGACCGGCAGTGTTAAGCCTTGAATCTTGCACAGTTCATCAAACACGTCTTTCATCGATCCTTCAGAAGGGTTTGAGCATTCTTTCCTCAGTTGTAGCTGTCTCATGAGATGTTTGCCCTTAGTGATACTGGCATTCTCACTGTCCGTCAACCATAGGCTCCATTCTTCTTCTCGCCTCCAGAAGCTCATTCTATGGAATGCGAGTAATGAGAGAAAGGGCTCTGACGGATACACGTGTCTCCACAGAAACTAGTAGATGTACTTGATTAAGGTGTGGAAGAGCTCCTCATGGCCAGTTAGCTCCTAGGCATAGTGTTGTGCCATCATTTTCTGTGTGGTTTCATCTGCACATTTCTTCACGGACTCTCCTTGTGAATAGGCTCTTATATTTCCTTCCACTTTAGCCATTGGTGGCCACGTCATTTGGAAGTAATCTATCCCAGCTCCATTGTGAGGAATCCCTCGTGCAGAGATGATGTCTTCTGGGTTTTCACACGGAGCTGTATCCTGAAGAGTTAGATTTGGTGGAATTGTTGGATCTGTTATAGGGCTTTATTCCTTTCTCTTCTTGGATTGAGGAAGTAAGATCCTTCTCCTTTGTGTTTGACCAGCTTGCCACTTCTTTGGAGCTGGTCTGATTGCTCGGCTAGCTGATTGTCCAATGGTGTCAGCTCTGATGGCAACTGAGCTTTGTTGCCTGAATCTCTGTGCTATAGGGATGTCATCATCAGAGTCTTCAGTAACTTGCTTCTTTCCCTTGCCTTCAGCTGCAGGCTTCTTTCTTTTTGGCTGGTCAGTTTGGTCAGGATCTAGTTCCACAATCTTGAGTGGTTTAGAAATAAAGTCATTGCTGACTATAGTCTTGAACTCTGTTTCCTTAGTCATCCAAGGAAACTGCTTTTCCAGAATGATGCTGACCCGATTAACGTACCTAATTCTCTGTGGGAATTTTTTATCATCCTAGCTGCTCTTAATGATGTCAACATATCTCTTCAACTGATCAAAGAAATATTGTGCCCAGTTAATCCTCATTCGGTTGTAGATGGCAGCGCAGATTTTGTATTTGGTTGCTGACATTTCAGACTGACTGCCAGTTGTTCCTACCATTATCTTTGAGGCAATGGCAGCGAGCACCTGATATTCATCTTAAAGCTTTGAGGTAAGATGATTGCTCTTGTACAGTTGAGTTTCGCCTTCCTTTTTCCAGAAATCATAAGCTTCCTGTAATTTGACTTGAACTTCTTCCAGCTTGAGTCCGTTGTTGGGTATGCCGAACATGTTGCTCAGAGACTCAGCTGTCATGATGATCACTTGTCCTCTCACTTCCGATCTGATTTCTTTGGGATTTGAAGATCCATTTGAATTTAAGAAAAATTCAGCAACTGGTTCTGTGTAAATTCATTCTGGAAATACTTCCAGGAACTTCTTCAGCTTGGCCTGAGAAAGCTTTTCGACGATCATTCTACTTAGAGGGGAAGCTTTGCAGGCTTGAAGGAATCCGGCTGGGTTAAAAAACTTGTCTCTGTCGAGTTTTTCACAGAATACTTTAGAATCTTCTCTAGACTGACGAAAATTGAATCTTCTGCGAGTTAGGTTTTGAGCCATAATTTTTGATGAGAAATAATTTGTGAGACTGATGAATTGATCTTTGTTGGCTGAAGAGATTTGTTTTTGCTCAGTGAGGGTATGAAGGAATAAATCGGCACTAAAATTGGAAAACTTATCTCGAATGTTCAGCCGCCTTATTTATATAGTGAGATACGATTCATCCAACGGTTGTGTCGCTTCGTATGCCCAAGTTCAACGGTCGGATTCATTTAATCGACCCGTCGATTGGCCTTTCATTTAAATGAGGAGAGAGAGAGAAGGTTCAACGGTAATATTTGAGTGACACGTGTTTTTACCGTTTCCACTATTGAAACTTTTGAACTTATCTTTTCTCTCAAGCAGTTTCTCCTTGGCTTGAAACTGATTACATCATCAGTTGGCTTCGACTATAACTGATGATCTTTTTGTTGATCAGTTCCAACTGAGATGTCTTCTCATCAGTTCTTGACTTATCTTGACTGCTTGGACATTCATTCAGTTGTTGCTCAGTTCAGCTGTTTTCCTTCAGCTGGTTTTTGAACTAATATCTTCTTTTGAGTTGATTACAGTTCCTATGATTTCTTCATCAGTTTGATCAATTTGCAGCTGGTACGTTCTGCATAACTTATTGGATCATCAGTTTGAGCAACCGAACTAATGACTTGATTGAGCTAATGGGGTAAACTGATCAGCTCTAGTTTACACTCTCTCCACAGCTTCTTACTTTACTTCAAACTGATGGCTTATGTGCCCAACTGATGAGTTCAATGACCTTTTCAGTTGTGAACAGCTCATAAGGAGTTTGAAGCCTCTTGGTTCAGTTCCTTTCTTCAGCTGGAATGGATTCTTGGCCTTTTTCTTCCAATTGATAATCTTTATCCTGTGATGCTAGCTCAAGTAGTACCAATTGTATGCATAGCTCCATAAACCTTGCTTCAGGCAATGGTTTGGTGAAGATGTCAAGTATCTGCTTCTCAGTGTTGACATATTTGATGCATATGTCTTTCTTCTCGATGCGATCTCTGATGAAGTGATGTCTTATGTCACTGTGCTTAGTTCTTAAATGCAGAACTGGATTTTGAGATATTGCAATTGCACTATTGTTGTCACAGTATATAGGTACTTCTTCAGTTTCCACTTTGTAGTCGTTCAATTGTTGCTTCATCCAGAGTATCTGAGCACAGCAGCTTCCTGCAGCTACATATTCTGCTTCAGTTGTTGACGTGGCAACTGAGTGCTGCTTTTTGCTAAACCAGAATATCAATTTGCTTCCAAGAAACTGGCATGTTCCACTGGTGCTTTTTCTGTCGATCTTGTATCCACCAAAGTCTGAGTCTGAATAACCAATTAGACTCAAACTATCATCTCTGGGATACCATAGTCCAAGATTTATGGTTCCTTTGAGATATTTGATAATCCTCTTAACTGCTTTAAGATGGCTTTTCTTTGGGTTAGCTTGAAACCATGCGCATAGACCGACTGAATAAGAGATGTCTGGCCGGCTAGCTGTTAAGTAAAGTAGCGACCCAATGATTCCTCTGTAGTATGTTTGGCTAACTAATTCTCCTTCTTCATCAAGAGTTAGCTGAATTGATGTATTCATAGGAATCTTGAGAGTTTTTCCTTTGTTGAAGCCAAACTTCTTGACAAGCTCCTTGGTGTACTTCGCCTGGCTGATAAAGATCCCATCTTTTAGCTGCTTCACTTGGAGTCCTAGGAAGAATGTCATTTCTCCCATCATGCTCATCTCAAATTCGCTCTGCATCAGTTGAGCGAATCGTGTGCATAGATCTTTGCTTTTTGATCCAAAAATTATGTCATCCACATAAATTTGAACCATTAAGATCTCAGTTGATCGTTCTATTCGGAATAGAGTTCGATCAATGACTCCTTTTTGAAACCCATTTTTCAGCAAAAATGTTGTGAGAGTTTCATACCACGCTCTAGGAGCTTGTTTCAGTCCGTAGAGGGCCTTCTTCAGTTTGAAGACTTGATCACCAATTTCAAAGCCTAGCGGTTGCTCGATATATATATCTTCCTTGAGCATTCCTTGAAGAAAAGCACTCTTGACATCCATTTTGTAGACTGTGAAATTGAAGTGAGCTGCATAGGCTAGGAACAGTCTGATGGCTTCCAATCTTGCAACTGGTGCGAATGTCTCATCAAAGTCAATTCCTTCACTTTGTAAGTATCCTTTGGCTACTAGTCTAGCCTTGTTCCTTGTGATCACTCCTTGTTCATCCAGTTTGTTGCGAAAAACCCATTTTGTACCAATGACCTTCTGGGTTTTTGACCTATCAATAAGAAACCATACATCATTCCTTGTGAACTAATTCAGTTCTTCTTGCATGGCCATGATCCAGTCTAAATCTTCTAAGGCTTCTTTGACGTTTGCTGGTTCAGTTTGAGATATGAAGCATGTGAATAATGCATGCTCAGTTGAACTTCTGGTTTGAACTCGACTTCTTGGATCTCCAACTATCTTGTCAATTGGATGGCTTCAGAGCCATTTGGGCAAGATACATTCAGCTGGGTCTTCAGCTGATTCTTCTGTGGTGACATCATCAGTTGCCCTTTCATCAGCTGGTTCGGCATTTTCATCAGTTCTTTCCACTGTTTCAGTTATGGGGTTTAAGGGCTCAGCTCGATTTGTGTCTTCATTGACCAAATTGTTCTCAACTGGCTTGGTACCAGTTTCATTGCCTTCTTCTAGTGTAACTTCAAGCCGCTCTGGAACAATGTGATCCACATAGTCCTGCGAGTTCTCAGTTTCACTAGGTAGTACTTGAACTGACGTGTCTATTCTTTCTTTATTCCTGTACTCATTAGCAAATTTATCAAATACCACATGACATGTTAGTTCCACAACAAGAGTTCGTTTATTGAACACTCTGTAAGCTTGTGCATGAGGGGAGTTATACCCAAGAAATATTCCCTCATCAGCTTTAGCACTGAAAGCTTTCAACTGAGTCTTGCCATTGTTGTGAATATAACATTTACAGCCAAATATTTTAAAATATGAGATAGAAGGCTTACGACCCTTATACAGCTCATAGGGTGTTTTGTCATGTGCTGCTACAATGGCACTTCCATTTTGAGTATGGCAAGCTGTGTTGATTGCTTCAGCCCTGTAACACCCCAGAATTTTCGATTAAGGATTAGAGGATTCTTAATGATAATTAAGAAGTTAAGGAAGAAGTTTAATTAAGGTTAATTAAGGTCAGATGTCAGTCACGACTTTAAAGGTCAGTTTTCGTGAAGATCGTCTTTTCAGAAAATATGATCTTAATTATTTTATGGCCATTCGTGGTCTCGTTAGAAAGGTTTTAACTCAAGGAGTATGTCGATGTTTTCGGATTTTAATTCTGAAGTCATTTGAGTTCCCAGTGATGAAAAACGTATTTAAAAGGTGAATGAATAGTAACTTTTGCGTTCGTTCGTGTTTTGAGAAATTTACGAAATCCTCCTCATTGATCTGAGTCTAGTTCTGTCAGGCCCCTCTTATGGGAAATAACTCAAGGATTCCGTTGGCGTTCACGGATTTCCAATCTGAGGTCAATCAAACGCTCGGGAGCAAAATCTGTCAGTCTGAGTGAATAGTAAAAAGTAATTCCAAAAAGGAAATCTTTACTCGTCTTTCTTCAGACGACCCCATCTATTTCATGAAACAAGTTGGTTCACTAGTACTCGAGCCAATGAGTCTCCCGGTATTTTTAGATTTCGTGTCTGAGGTCATTTGGACCTCGACATCGAATAAAGCAGCTTTTAACCAAACCCGGGGTAACTTTTCCAGTATTCTTGCACTGAAGTGGTTTCCCTTGGAAGCCAAAGCTTTTCCTATAAATACAAGACCACCCATTTGCATTCATTTGCTCATTTCCATCCATTTCACTTCATAGAGAGTGGGAAAGCTCGTGAGAGCCGAGAAAGTTCTGTCGAAGTAAAAAGCGTTCTTCGTGAGTGTTCTGCAAGACGACGAGCGGAGTGGCGTGGAAGGGATGCGGTGAGGGAAGGTGCTAGAGGCGCCGTTGGGTTGTAGCGGGCGGCTCTACCGCCGTTGCAACTCGACGAGACGCCAAGCTAGCCACCTTTCTTCGACGCACCTAACCCCGTCCATTCTTATTCGTCGGTCTCGATCTCCATTTCTTTTTCTGTCTTTAAATTCCGCATTTACTTTCCGTTCTTTACGTTCTTCACGTTCTTCATTATTTCTTGTTTACCTTCCGTCTAAGTTGTATTTCAATTTTTATTGAAGTTCCAAGTTAATAACGTTTACATTGTATTTCTCGCTTTATTCCTGTTATTATTATTCTTGAGATTAGCCCTGTTCATTCCGTTTAAATTTCATTCAAGCTATATTTAGAGATTTCATTGTTATTCTAAATATTTAACGAGGATTATCGTGTTTACGCCGTTATAATGCCAAAATTATTTTTAAGAGTTAAAGCATGTTGTTGCATGTTAATTTCAAGTATGTTGTTTTTAAGAAATTTCGGGTTAATTATTCTTCGTGTTCTTCATGTTCGTCGAAAGAATCAACGAACACGAAGA
Organism: Perilla frutescens; assembly: GCA_026008535.1. Lineage (NCBI taxonomy): Eukaryota > Viridiplantae > Streptophyta > Magnoliopsida > Lamiales > Lamiaceae > Perilla > Perilla frutescens. Next base: position 41,432,285 of record BRKX01000019.1, read on the forward strand.
ACCCAGTTGAAGATCGCCCAGAACTGGGCTGAAGAGAGAGGAAGGGAGGGAGCCCCGCGGGGGAGGGGGTGCACCGCCGCGCTGCACCTCCTCGGCCGCGGCTAGCCTGCCGGGGGCGGGGAGCCTGCCAGGGCAAGGTGCCCCCACGGCGGCGGGGAGCCCACCGGGGCAAGGTGGCCCCGCAGCGGGGGGGAGCCCGCCAGCGCCCATGTGCGCCGCGGCGGCCCCCCCTTCTCCGTGTTGTTTTTCCGCCGTTTCTTTTCGGCTATTTTCGTATCCTCTTCTCGAGCTTTTCAAGCTTTTCAAGTCGTGTTATTTCCAAGTTATTTTCAAGTTAAATTTTAGAAAAGCAATCATGATATTTCCGATTTATTTCGAGTAATCTATTCAAGTTATTCTCCGTCTAAAAATCAAGGAATCAAGACGTGATGTTCTGTAAATAAATTCTTCTCAAAGTTTATGAAGTCATAAAGTCATGCAATCTGTAAATAAGTCTTAGATTCTAGTCTTCGAGTTAGATGTCATTATTTCTCACTTTAGATAGTTAATTTCTTCGAAGAAGGCAGCTAAGTCGATGATTCGACTTTTGTAGGAAGAAATGAGCCTCATAGGAATTCGGAGAAAGATCATCAACTCGTTGCTTCATCTTCTGTCCAGTAATCGAGGTGGGTAAATCTATACTCATCTAAAGTTTGAGCTAATAAGCTCTAGAAGCATATAGGGCAAATGAAATATCCAATAAAATATTTTGCTCTGCTTGATTGATCTCTGTACAAGGAAGGAAGAAAAGGAAAAATATTATATGTTGATTGAGCTCTCGAGCATGTTTAGAAATGTTAGAATTGTTTAGTTGTTGTTCATACTAGCATGAGGTAATTAGAATTGCTTTAATTGCAATTTATAATTATGCACGTTCATTTCTTCGTATCTGAATGTTGGATTTTGCTAAAGTTTATTTAGCTAATTAAACATTGCCTTTTAGGGTAGTGATAAATCCTTTATAGGCCGAAGTTATGCTTAAGTAAAAGTATTGCCTTAGATGTTGCTCTAAGCTCGATAATTCTAGTAAGGTTAAGGAAGGCCAAGTTAAGAAAGGAAGAATATAGCTCTATAGCCAGGTTTGAGCTCAGAATTCATGATCTTTGATCATTAAAGGGAGTCACTGCTGGGTATTCCCCTCGCATACTCGGGAGGATATTTGAGGTAACCCCTCTTCTATCCTATGGCATGCCAAAGGGTACAGTTGACATCAGGTTTAAGTCAAGGTTGGGCCCAAAAGTAAAGAAAAGGTTTTGCGGATATGGAGAGGGCTTTTGCGTTTTGCTCTCCATATACCGCCAGTTTATTATTGGATATTTCTTGAGTTATTAAAGAAGCTTTTATTAAAACCCACTGAGTACATTAGTGCTCATGCCCCCTCTTTTTCAAATGTTTTCAGGTTGAGATGCTGAGGATGATGGTGGCTGTGGATGTGGGTTGGCTGCCAAGAATATTTTACTATTATATAAGTTCCTTTTGAAATCCCATGATGTTTCTGCTACTCTGATACACTCTTTCTAATTTCATTCTAGTTCAATTATATTTATCAAGATTCTAAGGATATTCTCCAAGACATGATTATCTAAATATATAAGTGATGCATATTCAGTTTTATTCCTACTTCTCGAGCATGTATTTCCTTCGCCTACGAAGAGGCTTTTTCAAATTGGCATCTTTCTATCCGTTTGGACCTGTAAATGGGTCTGTACATGTTGGTATCTAATCAGTTAGCCGTTTAGTTCCGCAAAAGCATGTTTCTTTCTTAATTAAGTAAACCCGAGTATCGTCGCCTATCTTTCAAAAGTATATCTTTACCCCCAAAACATTCTTTGTTAAACTTCCGTCTTATTCAATAATCCCTTAATAACACCCTATCTCCATTCGTTAATCCTATCTCGGGATCGAGCTGTTACAGTTGGTATCAGAGCGAGGTTTGCAACTCTGCGGGCCTGTCTCTTTGTTTAAGTTAAGCTAAGTCTTTGTGTGCATATAAATTGTTTCGTGATATGTCACAGTAGCAACCCACAGCTCGTCATCACCCTCGTATCTTCAACTAAAATTAAGGTAAGATAATATAGAGATTTTGGATTTTAAATTCATAAACTTTGAATACTGAAAATAAAGAAATTTGAGCAAGCATACCTCCTTATGGATAAAAGGAGAAAACCCTGAGAGTGGAATTCCAAGTAAAAAGTATTCGGGGAAATGATTTTCTGAGGAAGAAAGTTTGAGAAATAAGTTCTTGATCACAAAGAAAAGTGTTTGAAAATTTATTTTTAAACCTATATCTTAAAGGAAAGATAAAAACTTCAAAGAAGAGTTCTCAATTTAAAAGAAAAGGGTTGATTCATTGTCAAAAAAAAAAAATTAGAAAGAGGTAAAAGTTTTGATTAAAGACTTTGGGCACCAAATTTTTTATAAATGTCAACTGCAAAAAGGATCTATGCATGCAAGATAAAAGGGCTGAATCTAGACGATAGCATAATCTCAGGAGAACCTTAGGTCTCTCTTTTATAATCCAGACTGATTAAGCTTCCTGTTTCTAGATGATTAAGCGTCGTTCGGCTGTTAGGAATAATGTGCCTCATTTCTGCCATGTTCAAGAAAGGAACGACATTGGAAGAACGCCAGGAAGTCTATCCGACTTGGAAACATGCATCCGCATGTGTAAACAAGCACCTCCCATTGAGAAGCCAGCAATATATCGCATCCTGCAAAACAAAATCACCCGTGATCCTGAGACATATGCTGTAATCGGGAACCTGACAGAATTCTCTTCAGCCTTGATGGCTTTTTGGGAGTCAAAGTATGGCCACGTGAACACTCTAGCCAAGCAAAATCTCTCCCTCGTGGTGGAACCAGAACTGCTAAGGGCGACTCTGAACAGTCTCCCTGAATTTCAGGCTCCGTGCCTTCATGCTGAAGGAACCATAGAAGCGAAACCCGAGACACCGAGTCTTTGCCCTCCAAAATGCACCAGTGGGCCCCTGCCTATCAACCAGTTGCCCCTCAGAGTCTGGGACCCTAAATGCCCCATCAGTTCCCTAAAGGAAGCTTAAGGCAATTCAAGTTCGAGGTACCAGAGACAGATGAAGACGAGGAAGAAGGGGGCCCAGCATGTAGTTAAGCTTTAGAAGTAGGCAAATGAGATGTTTCTGTTAGAACACATTGCTAACCTGTTTGTCCGTTTATCTGCTTTAATCCAGATCTTATTCTGAAAATGTATTAACCAACCATTTAGATTTTGACAGCAGCAGTAATTCTCCAAAAAGTAGCCCTATTTTTGAATGTAACCAAGAACCTCTTTTTTTATTTATGCCAAAAGTCCTCTTATGAGGCAATTTTCCCGATTTGCTTGATCTATCATCTAAAGACCTTATCAAAAGGCATTTCATTTTGCTTCGTGCAAATTCGAGCAAGCATCGCTAATATGTAGGATTCTTTTGAATGTCGTCGAGAAGACATCAAGCCGAGAAAACGAGGCCGTAAGCAAGCAAGTCCTGAACCGCGACTCAAGAGCTAAGAATGTGTTTTTCAAACACAACATTTCCATTCTAATAGTCTAGGAGACCCAATGGGAGTCAAGAAATGGGCTATTCCCTAGAAGCAAATTTTAGATTTTATAGACTGATCGGAAGATGACGAATTCGGTTGTGCTCTTTTATGAATACGAACTTCAGGTAGGAGTCTGTTCGAAGAATGATAAATCTGAGGAAGTGAGCGTAGTATGATTGGGAAGGCTTCAAGTAAGAGTTATATCAGAAATATATCCCGAATTGTTCATAAGGCAAATGAGGTAAAGATCTGGGGCTAGAAGCAAGGAAAAAGGACGCTGTCAATGTACGATCAAGAGTTCCATCAGTTATCAAGGCATACCCCCACATTTGTGGTTTCAGACGAGAAGAAAACTCATATAGATCAGGTCGATTGTGATATCCCTTCTAAAAGGTGAAAGTGATTCCCGTATGCCACCTTTTCCAACCAAGTGGAGCTAATTGAAGGCCAACCGACTCATGATATTTCATAGCAACTTAGTAAAGACGAAGATGCCTGAAGATCAAGGAAAGAAAGAGAAAGAACCTGAAGAAGATCGTTAAGCAGATAGACCTAGAAGTGGTAGATTAAAAGTTTCAGTAGGATAAGAAGTTTGGCGAGTCTATTCATTCATTCTCGTATCAATTAAAACAATCACCTTTCAACAGCTTCATATTAATTGAAATTCTTCATTTATATCATTTGAATTTCTTCAATATTATATCCTTTTGGACAAATTATAATCGTTTGATGATACTTCTTTAATCATCCAGAATCAGTGATAGCATTCCCTTGTTAAAGTTATATTGACGCCTTTGCAAAAATTTAGTACAGTTCTCAGTTGCAAATCATCGATTGTCTCCCATACGTTGCTACACGCAAAAACCCCTTTTGAGTTTATAAGTCCTCTGAAAAGGCAATGTTTCTAGTATAAATATCCCAGTGTTATATCTCTTCCAGCTTTTGGAACTTGTTAAAGAATTATTAATCAAGATAAAGTCCTCACTCAGAGGCAATCATTTTGTTTTGCTCCCACTCATGGAGCTCGAGTGTGGATCCTTGATTAAATCAGAGAGTATAAAGCAATGTTCCTTTAGAAGAATAAGAGGGAGTAGTCCCGATAGGAAGAAGAATCCAAGTATGATAGTTAGCGCCCTTCCAGTAGGACGCAAATCTCTAAAAATGATTTTTCAACTCGTCCAGTATTAAGAGGCAATATGAGGAATGACGTTAGATAAGTTCTGAGCTTACGTTCAAGGTCTAATCATACGATCTTTACGCCTACAAGTGATGGTGATCCCCAGCAGAGGCTATAAAGTCAGAATACCGTTGAAAAGCGGCTGTGATGAAGAAAGAGGAAGGAGAGTTTGCAATAGAAGACGTTTTAGGCACAAGAAAATTTCAAGACGTATTTTCAAAAGAGCTATCAGAACTACCACCATATAGGCGAGTAGAATTCGCTATCGATTTAGAACCAGGAGCTGCACCAGTTCGAAAGCCCCTTCCAGAATGGGGCCTAAGGAATTGCAAAAAGTCATGATTCAACTGCAAGAGTTATCAGACCTAGGTTTTATCCAACCTAGTGTGTCACCTTGGGAAGTTCCAATCTAGTTCGTGAAGAAGAAGAATAGCACATTGAGAATGTGCATCGACTATAGAAAGCTTTATAAGCTGACCATTAAGAATCGATACCCTCTCCAAAGAATAGATGATCTCTTTGATCAAAGCCTAAGAGAGCAAGTGTCTTCTCAAGGATAGACTTAAGATCTGAGTATCATCAACTGAAAAACCGAAAGGAGGATATCCCTAAAACCATTTTCAGGACTCACTATAGACATACAAGTTTGTGGTAATACCAGTCGGATTGACCAACACCTCAGCGGTGTTCATGGATTTAATGAACCAGGTTTTTCACCCGTATCTAGATAAGTTTGTGCTATTTTCGATAGATGATAACCTCATCTATTCAAAGAACGAAGATGAGCATCAAGAGCACCTAAGAGTGGTGTTGGGGGAAGTTAAAAGAAAGAAAGGCTTTACGCTAAGTTTAGTGAGTATAAGTTTTAGCTCAGGGAAGTTATATTTGTAGGTCATATAGTTTCAGTAGAAGGAACCAAGCTGGATCCAGCTAAGATTGAAGTTGTAAAGCAATTCGAAGTCTCCGAAGAACGTGAATGAGATAAAGAAGTTTTCTAGGACTCGCGGGATACTATTGCAGATTCATCAAAGGATTCCCGTCAATATCTAAGGCTGCGACGCGATTATTGAAGAAGGACTTCAAGTTTAGGTGGACGTCCGAGTGCGAGGAAAGTTCCAGACCTTAAAGAAGATATAACCACAACCCCAGTGTGGGCCATTCAGGGAGAGAATAAATACTCCGTGGTTCACGCTAATACGTCGAGAAAAGGGTTAGGATGCGTGCTGATGAAGAAAGGAAAGGTGATTGCTTATGCTTTGAGGCGGCTTAAGAATCACGGGCAGAACTACCAACGTATGACTCAGAGCTAGCAGCGGTTGTTCATACACTGAAGATCTGGAGACACCACCTCTACGGAGCCAAGTGTGAGACTCTTCTCAGATCACAAGAGCCTAAAGTATTTCTTCATAGAAAAAGGATCTTAACATCGGCAGAGAAAATGGCTAGAACTTGTAAAGGATTACAACTAGACGACTCGCTACCACCCAGGTAAGACAAATGTGGTAGCTGATGCCCTAAATAGGAAGGAGAAGGTAGAGTTAGGACTCGCTCAAGTTAAGAAGGAGCTTTGATAAGAATTCGAGAAGTTAATGATCGAGATGCTAACACCACTTGAAATCATTTAAGCACAAATCGTCACGATAGTCGCTCATCCTGACTTGAGACAAAGGATAGTTAAGGCTTAGAGAAGAAATGAGTTTCTCAAGAAGAAAAGACTAGAAGCACGATTAGATAGCTTGCAAGATTTTTCGTAAGCTGCCAATAACATGCTCTTATTCAAAGGAAGGCTTTGCGTGCCAAGCAAGGAAAAACTCTGTCAAGCAAGTGAAGCCTTGTATCAAAACCTTCTGGTTGCTCCAACCCATAGAAATTCCTGAATAGAAGTAGGACCATAGTAGTATAGACTTTGTGGTAGGTTTTTCCAAAGTCTAAGCGGTATAATACCGCTATTTAGGTAATCGTGAATCGATTATCGAAAGCAGCACTTCGTTGTTATTATTATGTCAAGGAATTTGTGCGATTGCACAAAGTACCGGTCTCAATTATGTCGAACCGTGATACAAGATTTACGTCAAGATTTTAGAAGAATCTACAAGAAGCAATGGGATCAAAGCCCAATTTCAGCATGGCATTTCATCCTCAAAAGGACTATCTAGATTCTAGAAGACATGCTTAGAGGAGTAGTCGTCAATCAAAGAAGCAGCTGGGAGGAGCTACTACAATTGGTAAAGGTTGCGTACAACAATAACTACCAATCATCGATCGGCATGGCCCCTTATGAAGCCCTTTTCGGAAGGAAATATAGATCGCCCTTATATTTGGACGAAGAAAGAAAAAGAATAATAGTTGGATCTGAAATGGTCTAGGAGTGGTCCAGAAGATTGAGCTGGTTCGTCAGCAAATCAAGGAGGCTCAAGATAGACAAAATGCTTACGCAGATCAAAGAAGAACGGAACTCAGTTTCGACATTGGAGTTAAAGTGTTCTCGAAAATGTCTCCATCAATGAGTGATTCACCTTGGCAAACGAATAAGCTAAGGACCAAATTTGTTGGACCTTTTAGGATTTTAGAAGGTGAATAAAGTAGCCTACAGGTTGGACCTACCACCCAACCTGAGTGACGTTCGCAACGTCTTTCATGTCTCACCATTGAGAAAGTACGTGTTTTATTCAAAACACGTGGTTAATAAAGAAAAGATAGTCCTGGATGAGGACTTAGCCTGGGAAGAGAAACTCCGGACCATTGAGGATCAAAAGATCCAGAATTTAAAGAACAAGAAGATTAATCTTATACAGATGATCTGGAACCATCATGGTTCAAAGGAATCAACATGGGAGCTCGAATCCAAGCTACAAAAAAATACCCTGTTATCGCTTGTCAGGGTTAGTAAATTTCGGGACGAAATTCCTTTAAGGGGGGTAGGATGTAACACCTCAGATTTTTCAATTAAGGATTAGAGGATTCTTAATGATAATTAAGAAGTTAAGGAAGAAGTTTAATTAAGGTTAATTAAGGTCAGATGTCAGTCACGACTTTAAAGATCAGTTTTCGTGAAGATCATCTTTTCAGAAAATATGATCTTAATTATTTTATGGCCATTCGTGGTCACGTTAGAAAGGTTTTAACTCAAGGAGTATGCCGATATTTTCGGATTTTAATTCTGAAGTCATTTGAGTTCCCAGTGATGAAAAACGTATTTAAAAGGTGAATGAATAGTAACTTTTGCGTGCGTTCGTGTTTTGAGAAATTTACGAAATCCTCCTCGTTGATCTGAGTCTAGTTCTATCAGGCCCCTCTTATGGAAAATGACTCAAAGATTCCGTTGGCGTTCACGGATTTCCATTCTGAGGTCAATCGAACGCTCGGGAGTAAAATCTGTCAGTCTGAGTGAATAGTAAAAAGTAATTCCAAAAAGGTAATCTTTGCTCATCTTTCTTCAGCTGACCCCATCTTTTTCACGAAACAAGTTGGTTCACTAGTACTCGAGCCAACAAGTCTCCCGATATTTTTAGATTTCATGTCTGAGGTCATTTAGACCTCGACATCGAATAAAGCAGCTTTTAACCGAACCCGGGGTAACTTTTGCAGTATTCTTGCACTGAAGTGGCTTTTCCTATAAATACAAGGCCACCCATTTGCATTCATTTTCTCATTTCCATCCATTTCACTTCATAGAGAGTGGGAAAGCTCGTGAGAGCCGAGAAAGTTCTGTCGAAGTAAAAAGCGTTCTTCGTGAGTGTTCTGTAAGACGACGAGTGGAGGGGCGTGGAAGGGATGCGATGAGGGAAGGTGTTAGAGGTGCCGTTGGGTTGTAGCGGGCGGCTCTGCCACCGTTGCAACTCGACGAGACGCCAAGCTAGCCACCTTCCTTCGACGCACCTAACCCCGTCCATTCTTGTTCGTCGGTCTCGATCTCCATTTCTTTTTCCGTCTTTAAATTCCGCATTTACTTTCCGTTCTTTACGTTCTTCACGTTGTTCATTATTGCTCGTTTACCTTCCGTCTAAGTTGTATTTCAATTTTTATTGAAGTTCCAAGTTAATAACGTTTACGTTATATTTCTCGCTTTATTCCTGTTATTATTATTCTTGAGATTAGCCCCGTTCATTCCGTTTAAATTCTGTTCAAGCTATATTTAGAGATTTCGACGTTATTCTAAATATTTAACGAAGATTATCGTGTTTACGCCGCTATAATGCCAAAATTCTTTTTCAGAGTTAAAGCATGTTGTTACATGTTAATTTCAAGTATGTTGTTTTTAAGAAATTTCGGGTTAAGTGTTCTTCGTGTTCTTCGTGTTCGTCGAAAGAATCAACGAACACGAATAACCATGTTGAAGATCGCCCAGAACTGGGCTGAAGAGAGAGGAAGGGAGAGAGCCCTGCGGGGGAGGGGGTGCGCCACCGCGCTGCACCCCCCTCGACCGCACCTAGCCCGTCGGAGCAAGGTGCCCCCGTGGCGGCGGGGAGCCCACCGGCACCCATGTGCGCCGCGACGGCCCTCCCTTCTCCGTGTTGTTTTTCCGCCGTTTCTTTTCGGCTATTTTCGTACCCTCTTCTCAAGCTTTTCAAGTCGTGTTATTTCCAAGTTATTTTCAAGTTAAATTTTAGAAAATCAATCAAGATATTTCCGATTTATTTCGAGTAATCTATTCAAGTTATTCTCCGTCTAAAAATCAAGGAATCAAGACATGATGTTCTGTAAATAAATTATTCTCAGAGTTTATGAAGTCGTAAAGTCGTGCAATCTGTAAATAAGTCTTAGATTCTAGTCTTCGAGTTAGATGTCATTATTTTTCGCTTTAGATAGTTAATTTCTTCGAAGAAGGCCGCAAGGTCGATGATTCGACTTTTGTAGGAGGAAGTAAGCCTCGTAGAAATTCGGAGAAGGATCATCAACTCGGTGCTTCATCTTCTATCCAGTAATCGAGGTGGGTAAATCTATACACATCTAAAGTTTGAGCTAATAAGCTCCAGAAGCATATAGGGCAAATGAAATATCCAATAAAATATTTTGCTCTGCCTGATTGATCTCTGTACAAGGAAGGAAGAAAAAGATAAATATTATATGTTGATTGAGCTCTCGAGCATGTTTAGAAATGTTAGAATTGTTTAGATGTTGTTCATACTAGCATGAGGTAATTAGAATTGCTTTAATTGCAATTTATGATTATGCACGTTCATTTCTTCGTATCTGAATGTTGGATTTTGCTAAAGTTTATTTAGCTAATTAAGCATTGACTTTTAGGGTAGTGATAAATCCTTTATAGGCCGAAGTTATGCTTAAGTAAAAGTATTGCCTTAGACGTTGCTCTAAGCTCGATAATTCTAGTAAGGTTAAGGAAGGCTAAGTTAAGAAAGGAAGAATATAGCTCTATAGCTAGGTTTGAGCTCAGAATTCATGATCTTTGATCATTAAAGGGAGTCACTGCTAGGTATTCCCCTCGCATACTCGGGAGGATATTTGAGGTAACCCCTCTTCTATTCTATGGCATGCCTAAGGGTACAGTTGACATCAGGTTTGAGCCAAGGTTGGGCCCAAAAGTAAAGAAAAGGTTTTGCGGATATGGAGAGGGCTTTTGTGTTTTGCTCTCCATATACCGCCAGTTTATTATTGGATATTTCTTGAGTTATTAAAGAAGCTTTTATTAAAACCCACTGAGTACATTAGTGCTCACGCCCCCTCTTTTTCAAATGTTTTCAGGTTGAGATGTTGAGGATGATGGTGGCTGTGGATGTGGGTTGGCTGGCAAGAATGTTTTACTATTATATAAGTTCCTTTTGAAATCCCATGATGTTTCTGCTACTTTGATACACTCTTTCTAATTTCATTCTAGTTCAATTATGTTTATCAAGATTCTAAGGATATTCTCCAGGACATGATTATCTAATTATATAAGTGATGCATATTCAGTTTTATTCCTACTTCTCGAGCATGTATTTCCTTCGCCTACGAAGAGACTTGTTCAAATTGGCATCTGTCTATCCGTTTGGACCTGTAAATGGGTCTGTGCATGTTGGTATCTGATCAGTTAGCCGTTTAGTTCCGCAAAAGCATGTTTCTTTGTTAATTAAGTAAACCCGAGTATCGTCGTCTATCTTTTAAAAGTATATCTTTACCCCCAAAACTTTCTTTGTTAAACTTCCGTCTTATTCAATAATCCCTTAATAACACCCTGTCCCTATTCGTTAATCCCTATCTCGGGACCGGGCTGTTACAAGCCCAGTACCCTTCAGCTATGCTGGCATCAGCTGTCATTGCTCGAGCTGCTTCTTTGAGTGTCCGGTTACGCCGTTCGGCTACACCGTTTTGTTGTGGAGTTCTTGCAGCTGAGTGTTCATGAGCGATTCCAAACTGGTTGAGGAAACTGATCATTCGCTGATTTACAAATTCAGTTCCATTGTCGAAGTGAATCCTTTGAACTAATCTTTCTTTTTCAGTTTGTAGCCTTCTTATCAGCGCCGTTAATTTGTCAAAAGTTTCATCATTGCTCCTCAAGAATTCCACCCATTTATATCTTGAGAAATCATCAACTACTACAAGATTGAATCTTTTGCCTTTTGGGTTTTGTGGTCTAACTGGACCAAACAAATCCATATGTAGCAGTTGGAGGCAATCAGTTGTTCCTAGTGGATGACTCCTATTCTTGAAGGATGATTTCACCTGATTCCCTTTTTGACAGGGTCCACATACACCTGTTTTCTTGTATATTTCCTTGGGAAGCCCCTCAACTAGTTCTTTCTTGACTAGATAGTTGATTATTTTGAAGTTGAGGTGGTTCGGTCGTCGATGCCATAGCCAGCTTGCTTCAGTTGATCCTTTTGAAAGAAAGCAAGCTTCTGAGTAGCCGGTTGACCAGTCAACAATGTACATGTTGCCTCTTCTTATGCCAGTGAGAAGAATTACTCCAGTTGACTTGTCTCTTATACTGCAGGAGTTTTTGGTGAAGTTAACTGAATAGCCATTGTCGCACAGCTGACTGATGCCGAGTAGTTTGTGCTTTAGTCCATCCATGTGGGAGACTCCATTCACTACTACTTTTCCCTTGACTACGAACCCTTCTCCAATGGTTCGGCTTTTGGAGTTGTCTCCAAATATGACAAGTGGATCTTTAACTTCTTCATAACTGTCGAGATCTTCTCTGTCTCCGGTCATGTGCTTGGAGCACCCACTATCTAGATATCAAATATCTTTGGCTTTCTTCATAGATAGGATGCTCTTGTCCTGCAAAAACAAGGATTAGCATTTAGGGGCCCGTTTCATATCGGGTCCTTGTTGATACATCAATCTCTTTGGAATCCAAATTTCCCAAACTTTTGGCTTTTTATCATCTAGGGATCCAACTGATTTGGATCGCTTGATCAGTTTAGATTTTCTTTCAACTCTTCTATTTTGAGTTGAATCACTTGAATGATACCTGCGTTGAAAATTAGTAGGGTAAAACAATTCAACTAACACACAGTTATCTCGAGATTTTTGAGCTCTTCTATCAGGACAATGCCTTGTATATTGCCAGTTTACTGGATTAAACCCTTTTGGATCAGCTCTTGGTTCATTTTTAGAATCCAGATACTCATTATAGTGATGATAAGGCTGAAATGAGTTTCTTTGATCTCTCCTTGAAGTGCTTTGATTGAACTGTTTGGCAGGGTAGGCTTGAGATCTAAACTGGTCCTTCTTTTTATAGTGGGCTGATCTATCAGTTTGCCTTGAAGGCATTCTATACTGAGCTGGTGGCCTTTGTTGAACTGAGGGCTTTGAATGACTGAATTGACTTGAGTGAACTGATGGTCTTGACTAGAAATTAGGCTTCAGTTGACCTGATATTTTTGGTTGTGAGAACTGACCAAGTTGTCTGGGCTGAGTTTGAGGATTTTTCAATATTCCCTTGCCTTTGGTTGGCTCAGCTAGCTGATCATGAGATCTAGTGAATCCTTTTAGGATTTCTTTATCACTGCGTTGAGCAACTGCTTTTCCCTTTTCTAAAGCAGTAAACTTGATATATCCTAGCCCTGAGCTGCTAGTTCCAGTTCTTTGATGGTTTAGTATCTCATCTAAAGTTTGAGATCCCTTTTTAAACTTCAGAGTTACTTTTTCTCTCTCATGGATCTCTTGCTTGAGTTTTTGATTTTCAGCTTCTAGATCAGCAGTTTTCAACTTCAATTTTTCAAATTCTATAAACTGAGACTTAAGCTAATTTAATCTTTCATGATCAATGCTCAGTTTTCTAACTTTATTTCTCAGTTCATCATTTTCATCTTTCAGTTCAACATGCAAACAGGAAATTGAAGCTAATTGATCTTCTAGAATCATAAGTTTCATGTCAAGTTCATTGCTAGAAACAGTTGATTCATTGATATGATAGAAAGAGGTTTGAGTATCAGCTGTACTAACCTCTTCATCATTTTCAGCCATGAGGCAGAATAGCGCTTCATCATCTGAGCTGTAGTCATCAGAATCAATTCTCGATGGATAGTCTGAATCGTCTAGCATGGCATTCTCATAATTTGCAACCATTGCTTTCCTTTTGAAGAAGCTTCTCCTCACCTTGGCTTTCTTGTCTTCAGGGAGTTCTGAACATTCGTATCTGTAATGTCCTTGTTTGTGGTAATGAAAGCATTCTCCAAGATTTCGGTTGCCACCCCTTAATGGTTCAGCTGACCATTCAGCTGGTTGATGAGTTCTCTCATCTTTGGGGATTTCATCAGTTTGAAGTGGAACTGATTGTTTATCCCGAACTCTCTTCAACTTTTCTAGCAACCTGGTAAATGATTGGATTTGATCATTGATGTCATCAGTTAGACTTTCCTTCTTTTTAGTTGCTTCTCTTTTTCGTTTGGTTGAAGACCCGCCTTGATTTTCTTTGGTTGGTGAGCTCCTAGGTCGGAAGTTGTTCCTTCCTCGAGTGTCTCTAAACCGGTTCCTTTCACCATAGAAAGCTGCATCTTGAGCTGACGATGTTGATGCTTCCTTCTTTCGGTTTAGACTGTACTCATGAGCTTTGAGAGAACTAAATAGTTCCCTTGGAGTGATGCTATTTAGATTTCTTGATTTATTTGTAGCTATCACTTTCATATCCCATTCTTCAGTGAGATTATCCAATATTGTAACAGCTCGGTCTCGAGATAGAGGTTTATGAATGGGGACAGGGTGTTATTAAAGGGTTAATGAGGTAAAATGGAAGATTAACAGGATGGTTTGACAGTCGAGATATGCCTTTGGGAATTATACGGGGATACTCAGATTTAATTTTGCTAGACGATAAATAAAATAGATAGACGGATACCAATCAGCATTGATGACGATAGTTAATAATACATGCAAACCCATTGATTAGACGAAAGGAAATCATACTCGGGTAGTAGAAATAGAACTTAGTATGCATCTTATACTCAAATAATTATGTCTGGGAGATTATTCATAGAGTCATGATAAGACTTAAAACGGAATTAGAAAGAGTGTATCAGAGTAGCAGATCACATAGTGGGATTTCAAGGAAATATTAGATAATAGTAAAACAGTCTTGGCAGCCAACCCACATCCATAGCCACCAACATCCTCAGCATCTCAACCAGAAAACATTTGAAAAAGAGGGGGCATGAGCACTAATGTACTCAGTGGGTTTAAGTAAAACACTTTAATAAACTTCAAGATATCCAAGAATCAACTGACGGTATATGGAGAGCAAAACGCTAAAGCCCTCTCCATATCCGTAAAATCTTTTCTTTTCCTTTGGGCCCATCTTGGCTCAAACCTGACGTCAACTGTACCCTTAGGCATGCCATAGGATAGAAGAGGGGTTACCTCAAATATCCGAACGAGTTTGCGAGGGAAAACCCAGCAGTGATTCCCTTAATGGTTCCGAGCTCATATCCTGCTTAAGTAAAAAGCTAAGTTCCTTCCTTTCTTATCCTTGCTAGCAATACCAAGCTTAGAACAATGTCTAATGCTAATCCTTTAATACTACATGATCTCGGCCTACAAGGGTTTAATGCTACCCTAACAAGGCAAACCTTAACTCTTAATTTGACAAACATAAACATTAAATTACAGGAGAAGAACGTAAACAAGTATAAATGGAAGATAATTCTAACATCTCATGCTAAGCATAACAATACTCTAGTAGTTCTATCATTTCTAAACATGCTTGAGAGCTCAAGTAAAACATAATATCTTTCTTTCTTTCTTCCTTGTACAGAGATCAATCAGGCTGAGCAAAATACTTTATTGGATATCTCATTTGCCCTAGCATGCTTCTAGAGCTTATTAGCTCAAACTTTAGATGAGTATAGATTTACCCACCTTGATTACGGGACGGAAGATGAGGCAACGAGCTGGTGGTCTTCCTTAGTATTTCTCCGAGGCTCGGTTCCTCCTACAAAAGTCGAATCATCGACATAGCGGTCTCCTTCGAAGATTTCTAATAACATGATATTAAATAATACTCAACTAATTTTCCCTTAGCTAATACTTATCATGGATAGCACGAATTTGACTTAATAAGGGTTGGAGAAAGATTTATTTTATTTAAGGAACTTCTCTACTCGATCTCTAAATTTTTAGACGGAAAATAACTCGAATATCTTATTCGAAATAAATTGAAATTAACTTGAATACCTTACTATAATATGGCTTGAAAGTAGCATAATTTATAAGACTAGAAAAGATCGGAAAGAAGGGGTACGGGAATCGCCGAAAAGAACGGTGAACGAAACAACACGGAGAAGGGGAGGCCGCCGCGGGGCTGCCTTGCCCCGGCGAGCTGGGCGCGGCCGAGGGAGATGTGGCGCGATGGCGCACACCCCCCCTCCAGCGGGGCTCTTCTCTCTCTTTCTCTTTTCTCTCTCTCTTCAACTGGGTTTCTTTAATGTGTTCTTCAACTGTTCTTCGTGTTCGTTGATTTCTTCGACGAACACGAAGAACACGAAGAACAATTAACCCGAATTTTTATAAAAACAACGTACTTGAATTTAACATGCAACAACATGCTTTTAACTTAAAAAGAATTTTGGCATTACAACGGTATAAACACGATAATCCTCCGACAAAATCGTTAAATGTGGCTTGAACGGAATTTAACGGAATAAATGAGGCTAATCTTCTTAGAATAATAATAACGGAAGTAGAATGAGAAATATAACATTCACGTTATTAAATTGGAATTTCAACAAAAATCGAAATGTAACTTTTTAGACGAGCAATAATGAAGAACGCGAAGAACGTAAAGAACAGAAAGTAAATACGGAATTTAAAGACGAAAAAGAAATGGAATCGAGACCGACGAACAAGAATGGACGGGGTTAGGTGCGTCGAAGGAATGTGGTTAGCTCGGCGTCTGGTCGAGTCGCAACCGCGGCAGAGCCACCTGCTACGATTTCAACGGCGCCCCTAGCACATTCCCTCACCGCATCCCTTCCGCGCCACTCTGCTCATCATCTTGAAGAACACTCACGAAGAACGCTTTTTATTTCGACAGAACCTTCTCGGCTTTCAAAGCTTTTAACCATCTCGATTTAGAAGTGAAGTGAATGTGAAATGAGCAAGGAATGCCAAAGGGGTGGTCCCCTATTTATAGGAAAAGCTTTGGCTTCCCTTGGAATCCATTGCTGTGCGGGAATACTGCAAAAGCTACCCCGGGTTCGGTTAAAAGCTGCTTTATTCGATGTCGAGGTCCAAATGACTTCAGACACGAAATCTAAAAATACCGGGAGACTTGTTGGCTCGAACACTAGTGAACCAACTCGAGTCGTGAAGAAGACGGGGTCGACAGAAGAAAGACGAGCAAAGATTCCCTTTTTGGAATTACTTTTTACTATTCACTCAGACTGACAGATTCGGCTCCCGAGCGTTCGATTAACCTCAGAATGGAAATCCGTGAACGCCAACGGAATCCTTGAGTTATTTCCCATAAGAGGGGCCTGACAGAACTGAACTCAAATGAACGAGGAGGATTTCGTAAATTTTTCAAAACACGAACGCACGCAAAAGTTACTATTCATTTCCTTTTTAAATACGTTTTCCATCTCCGGGAACTCAAATGACCTTAGATTTGAAATCCGAAAATACCGGTGTACTGCTTGAGTCAAAACCTTTCTAAAGAGACCATAAATGGCAATAAAGGAATTAAGATTATATTTTCCAAAAAGGCGATCTTCACGAAAACTGACTCCTAAAGTCGTGACTGACATCCAACCATAGCTAACCTTAATTAAATTCTTTCTTTAATTAATTAACTAATATTAACAATTCTCTAAACCTCATTCAAAAATCTGGGGTATTAAAAATATCTTGGAATTCATCTCATAATTGGGATAACTTCTCCCGAGGTTGTTCATCTCACTGATAATGCCTAGAAATCTAGTTTCAAGGCTTGAGATGGACTCTTCTGGTTGTATTTTGAAGGATTCATATCTGTCGACTGCCAGTTGGAGATTGTTTCCTTTGATGGCTTCGGACTCTTTGCATAGGTCTGCTAGCAGGTCCCATATCTCCTTGGCAGTTGTGCAGTTCTTTGTGTCCTTCATTCTGTCTTCATCTATAGTTTGAAATAATGCATCTTGAGCAATGAACTCTAGATTCTTTAGCTTCTTCTCTTCACTAGTGAGAAGATTGGTTGGCTTTGGAATCCTTGCCGGTTGATTGATATAAACTATATGGGCATCATTGTCCATCATGATGATGATTAGACCATCTTCAATGACTTCCCACATATTCTCATGAATTGAGCAGAGATGCGCCTTCATTCTCCTGCTCCAATTATCATAATTCTCAATTAAAAACAAAGGTAGTTTATGGTTTCCCATAGCTGGAATGTTAGCACAGATAAGTAGATCTGATTCAGTTGATCTGCAGAAACGGCTGATCCTTAGAATCAACCACTCTGATATCACTTGTTGGTCCCGGGCGAGTCGATATCAGTTTAGAGGGGGGGTGAATAAACTAATTAAAAACTTTCACTTTAAATGCGGAATAATAGGGGTCCTTTGACTCGCTTTAGAGAAACTTATCTATGCTCAAACTTATTGATCAGTTAAGACAGCTTGAGTACAGCTTGTGTGAGATTGTGTGCAGTTCAAAGATATACAATAATTAAAACAGTACAACACACAAGTGATTTATAGAGGTTCGAAGTCTCAAACTTCTACGTCCTCTCTTCCTTCCGCAGAAGGGAAACTTCACTATATAACTTGAGTTTCTTTACAAATTACACAATGAAGGATAGTTGGTTGAACTTGGTAACTGCTCGCTACCTCAGTAGGTCGACGGCTCAGACTTGAAGTCCCTAACTGCTCGCTAGGAAGGTAGGTGCTATTGTCGTCTTTACAAGGTTTTAGATCTCTTTCGATCTTCAAGAGGTGAGTCTTGAACAGGGGGTATCAACTGATGTGCTCCTTCAATTGAGTTGGGTAGTTGATCTTTGTATAGCTGAAACTGAGAAGGCTGCCCTAGCTGGATCGTCAACAGCTGGCTGATTATCTTGACTCTATGAATTCTTCTTCTCAGTTGGACTCTCGCAGTTTCTATCAGATGCTGAACTTGAGCTTGAGTGGGAGGGAGAAAGAAAAGCTCTTGCTTGTATATGCGAAAGTTGTGGAGGGGAAGAGTTGTTTAAACTCTGATTCACTCGTCTTTTATAGAGGAGTGATTTTATGACCGTTGAGTTCCATCGATCGGTGGCTCTGTTGGCTCATCAATGGAGGATGGTCTTTATTTATTGCTGGAACTTTTGGTTGAAGTAGCCGTTACTCTGCCAATCGGTCTTCATTGGATATTTAATTCCAGGATCTCCATTGAAGCATTTATTCCAAGATTCGCCGGTTTGAGCAATAACTCCAGGGTTATCTAGCTTTAGTTTTGAGTTTCAGTTAGCAGTATTAAACTTATCTATTCAGTTCGGCCATTGCTCCAGTTGGTAGTTTTTAGCTTGTCAGCTCAGTTTGGCTGTTGCTCCAGTTGGCAGTTCTGAGCTCGTCAGCTGAGTTTGTCTATTGCTCCAGTTGGCAGTTCCGAGCTTGTCAGCTGAGTTTGGCTGTTGCTCCAGTTTGTCAGTTCTGAGCTCGTCAGCTGAGTTTGGCTATTGCTCCAGCTGGCAGTTTTGAGCTTTGTTTCTCCAGTTCGACTGTTCTCAAGTTCTTGGCTGACTTGTCAGCTTGACTAAACATAAGCTGGCTGACTTCAGTTCTGGCCTTTAGCTGATCTGTCTTGTTTACTTCAGTTTTGGTTATCATTTGGATACTTCCAGTCTTCAGTTAGAACTGATCTCTTACCAGTTTCTTCAGTCTTAGTCAATTCTTCTCTCCCTCAGCTCAGCTGACTTAGCTGTCAGTTTGTTTCAACTGGTTCGACTCTTTGACTCCTCAATTGAGTTGACTTCTGACTGGATAACTTATCCTTCAGCTTGTAGACCTTTCTCCAGATTGGTTGACTTTAGTTCTTCTTGAGTTCCTTTTTGATGCTCTGGATTGGTCAGCTCAGATCTACAACTTGAATTTTTGTTAGTTTTTCATAGCTAATTTTGACATCTCATCAAAACTTAATCTAGAGGTTCCTTGATAGTTTTTCCTAACAGCTGGATTTTACAGGACCTATGCATTTGAAAATATACTTATAAGACCTCGTTAGAGATGATTTCCCTGATATATATATATATATAAGACTAGAAGGGCGGTTGATTTATGCTTCAAAGTTTCAAAGTATTTTGCGTGCTCAAGATATGTTAAGGATCAGTTAAAGCATGAGTTATTTATGCAGTAGTAGGCAGTGACTTAGTTAGTAATTATAAATAAGAGAATGGTGCCACCAAGAGCAGCATGTAGAGGAAATGTGAATGTGAATCTCGTAAGATAGAATAGGCCTAGAGGGAGACCTCCAAGGCAAGGAAGACAGGAAAGAGTGGAGAAAGAACAACAAGAGGGACACGAGGAACAAAGAGAGCAGACACCTCCCCCACCTCCACAGCGCAGAATTGAGGATATTTTTCTGCGACAGAACCCTCCATCGTTTGATGGAGCAGGAACCCCGGCCGATGTTGAGATGTGGATTCGAGCGATGGAGCAGATTTTTAATTTCCTCCGTTGTGATAACCAGGAGTGACTCTCCTGTGTAGCATTCCAGTTAACCAGGTCTGCAGATTTCTGGTGGGAGTCTACAAGGAGGACCATGACTCCGGAACAGCTTGATGCTTACACGTGAGATCAGTTCAAAACTGGATTCTACGACAAATACATTCCTAAGACGTTTAGAGTCAAGAAGGAAGCAGAGTTTCATACTCTGAAACAGGAGAAGATGTCCGTCACAGAGTACGAGCGAGTATTCTATGAGTTTTCACGGTATGCATCTCTTCAGGTAGATACTGATGAGAAGATGGCATCTAAGTTCAGATCAGGACTGAGGCATGAGATTGCCATGTCTTTGGCATGTCGGGAAGACCTAACCTATGCTAAGTCATTGAATAGGGCATTGGACATCGAGGCAGTAATGCCTGAAGAAAGAAAGCCCCTAGTATCAGCTCCAATACCTACTTCAGCACAAGCACCAGCTAGGACTCCATCACAGAGCTTCCAAGGGAAGAGAAAGTGGAATGATGGAGGTAACCAGAACAAGAACCAAGGCTACAGGAAGCCTTGGCAGGGAAATAGGTAGTAGGGCCAGCAGGGTGCCCCTCCTCAGGGAAGAACTGTATGATCACAACCCAACATTCCTCTATGCCCAAGGTGCAACAAAAGCCACCAGAGCATGTGTCAGGCCGGCAACATGGGTTGCTATAACTGTGTCCAAGAGGGTCACTATGCGAGGTATTGCTCGAAGGCACAACAGGGACGGAACCCTCAGTAGCTAAAGGCCCTGCAGGCATCGGGTCAATAGAGTCAGCAACCCCAACAACAACAGCAGAGGCAGATGCAGCAAGCAAATCCCAGGTCTTATGCAATGAACCCCAGTTCCTCTGGGAAAGGGAAGCAGAAAGGTAATCTTGTAGGTATGGGCAAACTTCATGGCATGCCTTTATTGTTTTATTTGATACTGGAGCATCGCACTCCTTTATTTCTTCAGCATGATGTGATAAGTTAGAGCTTAAAACTGAACGAGCTAGTCATAAGAAAAAGATTTTAACACCAACTGGCGGAACCATGACTACGACTCGTGTTTGCTCGAACATAGAAATAGACTTGGGAACAACTGGGATTAAGGCTAATAATCTTAGTGTTCTACTGATGTGGGATACCGACGTAATCCTAGGAATGGATTGGTTGTCAGAAAATCATGCCACGATCCTATGCAGTGAAAGGAAGATATCATTTCAAGTTCCAGGAGAAGAGCCAACAAGTGTTCACAGCATAGAGATGGGAAAGTTCACTGCAATGATTTCAACACTGCAGGCCAAGAAGATGATCAAGAGAGAAAATCAAGCTTTCCTGGTTTATCTAAACAAGATGGATGATATAAAGAAGGTAATGGAAGATGTTCCAGTTGTGCAAGAGTTTGCAGACATTTTTCCAGAAGAATTGCCAGGATTGCCACTGAATTGGCAAGTCGAGTTTGCAATATATTTGGAACCGGGAGTAGCTCCGATTTCAAAAGCTCCATACAGGATGGCTCCAAAAGAGTTGCAAGAACTCAAGATTCAACTTCAGGAGTTATTAGACCTAGGTTTTATCTGATCTAGTGCATCACCATGGGGAGCACCAGTCCTGTTTGTGAAGAAGAAGGATGGCACATTGAGGATGTACATAGATTACCGTGAGCTGAATAAGTTGACATTGAAGAACAAGTATCCTTTGCCAAGGATTGATGATCTTTTTGATCAGCTCAAGGGGGCAAGTGTATTCTCAAAGATTGACCTAAGGTCTGGATATCATCAGCTGAAGATCAAGTCAGAAGACATACCCAAGACAGCTTTCCGAACTAGATACGGTCATTACGAGTTTACAGTAATGTCATTCAGATTGACAAATGTCCCAGCAGTATTCATAGATCTCATGAATAGGGTGTTTCATACACTTTTAGATAAATTGGTCCTTGTATTCATAGATGATATTCTCATCTATTCTAAGAATGAATCAGATTATGCGGAGCATCTGAGGACAGTGTTAGAAACACTAAGAAAAGAAAGGCTTTACGCCAAATTCAGTAAGTGCGAATTTTGGCTGAAGGAAGTAATGTTCCTTGGGCACATTGTGTCAGCAAAAGGAATCAAAGTGGACCCCTCTAAAGTAGAGGCAGTACAAGAATGGAAGTCTCCAACTACTCCTAATGAAATCAGAAGTTTCCTAGGATTAGCTGGGTACTATAGGAGATTCAAAGAATGATTCTCCAAGATAGCTAGGCTAATGGCACAATTGCTAAGGAAGGGAATCAAGTACCAGTGGTCAGAAGAATGTGAAGCTAGTTTTCAGGAGCTTAAGAAAAGATTAACCAATGCTCCAGTGTTAGCTATCCCAGTCAGTGGTAAAGAATTTGTGATCTACACGGATGCTTCGAAGAATGGATTAGGCTGTGTCCTAATGCAAGAAGGCAAAGTCATAGCGTATTGACGCGCGGTTGTTTCGCGCTAAAAATGAATTTGTATTGCTCTTGTGCCCACAGCGAGCGTAGCTAGCTATGAGTAAGGGTCGATCCCACAGAGAGCTGATGTGATTCCACCTTCGACTCACCAATGAAAAAAGGGGGGTTTTATGTTGTCACTGTACTGAAAGTAAATCTGCAAAAATAAACTAAAAAGAATATCAAATAACAAAAGGTTCCGGGATTGAACTAGATTCCAATTTAACTCACACTCACTCGATCATGAGCACATTGATTTTCCTGTGTAACTGAATCACCCAGTTATGAAGATCGGATTCCTCACTGCATCTCCTTATTCATCCTTTCGGTTTAGATTTAAAAGCGATTCATCGTCAATTAAATCCCTAACATACCACCCACCTCCCGGTTCCCCTAAGAGATGTAAATGATATGAAGCATTGTGCCTCTAGACGAACCCAAGTTTGTTGAGTTTACTGATTCCTCGTGTGCCCACAACAACCCACCAAGTTCCCAGCTACTATCGAATTAACACACAATCACGATTCATTAATTCTTTTAGCCCTAGAATGCCCATTACGACTAAAGAGTGATCAGCCACATTAGTCATATTCAACATGCTTTTTTCTAGCTTTGGAACAAAACCTGGCAGAAACTCATTCGTACAGTAAAATGCCCACACGGCCTCACCAGTTTTAAGTGTGTGTTAAATCTTCATCTTTGTTCAACCCGGAATATAAATCTAGCTACTCATGCTAGATGGAATTATAAAGATATAAAATAAAGACATGATAAATAATAAAAACTTACTGGAATTGAATGAAAACTCGTCCAACTCCAATGCCGAACGTAAACAACATTAAATATAAATCCTAATCCCTGTGGGCATAAGGCCCCAGGTTGTCTTGCTGCCGAAGCAGCGTCTAACCTAAACTAATTGCGAAAATAAAAGTGCAGAAAATAACGGGGTACAAAGTTCTTTCTTTTCTAACTATCAAACTCGTATTTAAAAGAGTACAAAAGATCAAATAAAAATCCCCCAAAAAGGGAAAACTTCCATATCTGCCGGATTGCTGTGCCCCGCTGGACTCTGACTGGATTAGGAAACTTCCTTATCTGCTGGATCTCCTATGCCCACTAGACTCTGACTGGATAAGGAAACTTCCTTATCTGTTGGATGAATCCCGATATTTAAGGAATCTCACCCTTATCTTCCAAATTGTTGCCCAAGAGTCCATCTACGAACAAACTTTCCTTCTTCTATTTAGATTTCAATTCTGATAAAGCTCCAGCGCCAAATTTTATCTTCTTTCAACAGAATCCCGCTTTTTCCGGGAATGCCCTCTTCACTACCTTCTCTGAATCTGCGCGAGTACTGTGGGCACGACATCTTCTGCTCAGGCTGATTTTTATCTGATATGCCCATTTCATCCATTTTAGTTTATTTGAAGGCCAAAACGCCTCTTTCGCCAGATTCGACTCTTAGAATGCCTAAACCACTTTTCTGGTTCTTTTCCGACATAAAGACACTAAAAAGGACATTTAGAGCGACAAAAATGCCCAGAAAAATGCGAAATAAATGGACTCATCACACCCACACACTTTAGTCATGATTGTCCTCAAGCATGGGGTACGAAGAACCCAGAAAAGAAAAACAAAAGGGAAAGGAAAAGAAACAAACACGAAAGAAACAAAACATGCAACCTGTTAATCCGTGTGGGCATAGCGTTTCAACTACCAATTTTTCCAATTAATTACGTAATCAGCATGCCGTAGCAAGTCAAAATTAAACTGAGTGTAAAGGTCCCCACACTCTCTCTTCGCACTGTGTTTAGGCTTAGTGTTTACACTCAAATTCAGTCATTCCATACTTATTCATTCCATAAGCTTGCTAGTGCTCTTTCTTCAATTTCATTAAGTGGAAAAATTGCATACGTATCTAAAGGACTTTTACGGGCTGTAATGGGGCTCTTTAGGTAAGGTGGGGTGCTTTTGGTACTGAGCTAAAACTCTCAGGAGCGTTTACTGGACATACCACCAAATTTTTTCTTACTTCCTCATGCCCTCATTCACTGTTTAGATTACGAATTTTTCGTTAGTGTGGGCATTTTGAACATTAAGACTAGGGGAAAACTTTTTTTTTCTTCTTTTTTTTCTTTCTTTTTTTTTTCTTTCCCCCTATCTTTTTCTTGCAATTTAAATTTCTTCAAAACCATCCAGAGACTCCTTCTACTTCTGGTTTTTGTAATGCCCTGGCTTTATATAGTGAGGTATATCAACAAAACTGCCAGGGCATTTTATTGGCTCAAAAGGGCTGCAAAGCTGTGTCAAAGGTTGGTTTTTATTTGGCTTAGTGGGCTCAAGAAAGAAAATGTCTAAATCATCTACACATGCATTTTAAACTTTCTAATTTTAAAGTAGAGCAAAAGCAAGTTCTAGAAATTATAAGCACAGAATGTACACACATGAAAAGAGAATGCTGTAAAATGGGCATAACAGCACAGGCTCAAATCTCACCAGGTTAATGCTCAATTCATTCATCATTCCTGCTTTTAGTGTGGGCATACTGACTCGATTGGAAATTTTATCAACATTCACAACCAGAAACTAGTGCCCCCAAAAATTTCACAGAAAGCATGCTTGACTCAAAATGACCCACCAACACACTTTGCACGAGGCAAAGTGTTTAAGCAAGTATCAACAAAAAAAATAAAAATAAAAATAACAACCCCTAATGCCCCCACCCACACACTTTGCTTGAGGCAAAGTGGGTAGAATAAGAGCGACACCTAAAAATTGAAAAAAAAACATAAAAACTAAAGAAAAGGAATTGAACCAGGTTAGATCGGGGCAGATGCCGGGTAAGTGAACCCAGCATGTTTGAAATATGCAGTGAGGGTTTTCTCAAACTTGCTCAAGCAGGCATCAATAGTCTGATACAGGGCATTCTCAATGCTATCCAACCTCTTCATGGTCATTCTGGTAGCAATCACTTCTTGTTGTGCCCTTTCTCCTGGTGTCTTCCTGCTTGTTCCTGTAGAAACTGAAAACAGAATGCTCGAAGGGTATGCCCTCGGCACAAAATGAACAAGGTTGCCTTCTCATCCTCAACTACTTTTTGCATTTTTTTCAGGCAGATACTAGAAAACTCTCCAAATCTAGTTTGATAAATCAGAAAAAAAAATTAAAATTACTGAAATTAAAATAAACTAAAAAAAAACCCGGGTTGCCTCCCAGTAGCGCCCTAGTTACTGTCGTGGGCACAACACTCCTCTGTTCAGATACTACTAAGCTCCGCGAGCCATACTGCTCTTTCTTCAGGATCGGTGTGCCCTAGGTAAGGTTTCAATCTATGCCCATTTACTTTGAAATGCCTTCCTATTCTTGGATTTTTCACTTCTACTAGCTCATTCGGAAATTCAGCATGCACTTCAAATGGCCCGACCCATTTTGTCTTTGGACTTCCTCCCATGATCTTGAATCTTGAATGAAAAAGCAATACTTGTTGTCCCGGAGTGAACATTTTCCATTTAACAACCTGATCATGGAGTCCTTTCATTCTTTCTTCATAAAGAATATCATCATCATTGACTTCCATGCCCGTTTCTTCTGATTCTTGGGTCTGGAGTTTTTTGTTGTGCCCAACTTGCTCTCCATTAAGCTTCTGAATGCCCCATGGTGGCTTGTGCTCCAACTTCGGTGTTGGCATAGTAGAAGGTAGCATTCTGTCACTATCGCTTCTTGTAGGCACATTGTAATTCACTACTCCAGGTGGCATCTCCTTAAGTGAATGAAGCATCTTGACTGCATCTTGAATTTCATCATCTTCATCAAGGGCATCTTGATCAGTTAGTCCTTCCTGTAATGCCCTTTCCAGAGGTTCTCGATTGCTCATCATTGAGAGAGTAGGCTGGAATGGTGCATCAAAGAGATCAAAAAAATTCACATTTTCCGTATCAGGTGGGTGCTTCATGGCTTCGAAAATGTTGAATGTAACCTTTTCTCCATCAAATTCGCACGTCAGTGTGCCCTTGTCGATATCAATTTGTGTGCGAGTTGTTTTCATAAAAGGTCTCCTCAGCAAAAGAATTGATGATCTCGTTGATGTGCCCATATCAAGCACATAGAAATCCACTGGGAATATCATCTCGTCCACATTAACTAGCACATCTTCGATCAGCCCCTCTGGATACACATTCGACCTGTCTGCCAACTGAATGACCACACGAGTTGGCTGCAGAGGTCCCAACTTCAATTCATTAAAAATTGACAGAGGCATGACGTTGATTGATGCCCCCAGATCCAGCATGGCCTTTTCAACCTTTTTTTTCTCCAATGATGCACGGTATTGTGAACATGCCTGGATCATCACACTTTTTTGGCATCTTCTTCTGAATTACAGCTGACACATTCTCTCCCACAATGAACTTAGCATCATCTTTAAACCGTATCTTTCTGGTGCACAACTTTTTCAGAAAATGGGCATACCGCGGAACTTATTTAATGGCTTCAATTAGTGGAATGTTGATTTCCACCTTAATGAAGACTTTCAGCATCTCCCTCATCTCTTCTTCCTTCCTATTTTGTGTCAATCTACCTGGAAAATGAGGTTTTCTAGCAATTTTCTGTTTCTCTCGAATGGGCTCCAGAGTAGGCTGACTGACTTCTTGTGCCCCATTCTCTGATGATTGTTCTCTCGTTGTGGGCACATCATTTCCCATTTCGGCTGAACAAACCACTTCCAGTAAATCCTTCCCACTCTTCAAGGTTACATCATTAACTTGTTCATGAGGGTTCTCCATTTGGGATGGAAGTTTACCAATTTTTATTTCCAATCTGTGAACCGTTTGGGCTAATTGAGCAATTTGTTTACTCATATGTGCAAAGTCCGCTCTTGTCTCTTGCTTAAATTTTTCATTCTCTTGTGCAGCCTTCATGTTTTCTTCTGCCAAGGCTTGGACTTCATCTTCCAACCTCGATCTCATTTTTTCCTCTGGTGGTGGAGGTCGCATGGGTGGAGCATCTTCAGGCCTTCTCCATCTGAAATCCTCATGGTCTCACCAACCTGAATTGAATGTTTCACAGTGAGGATCATATCTCCACTGATGGTTGCTGTGCCCTTCCACATCATTAAATTTTTGTATCTCCTCCTGCATTGGGCATTCGATGGTAAAATGAAGCACACTTTTACACAACCCACATGGTCTGGGATTTCTTCCTGTGATTGCTACTGTAACAGCCTTTCCAATTCGTTCACATAACTTTTCAATCATGCTCTCATCATTGGATAATTTCCCAAATGCATTTACGCTTCTTGTGCCCTCTCCACCAAAATCTCGGCTGTCTTCAGCCATCTCGGTCAAAATTCTAAAGGCTTCAGTTGGTCGCTTGTTCAATATGGACCCTCCACAAGATGCATTAACAATCGTCCTCTCATGTGGCCTCAAACCTCCAACAAAGTGTTGGATCAGATCATGATCAGTTATCTGGTGCTGTGGGCATTTCGCCAGCATATTCTGGAAACGGTCCCAGTAATCATAGAAACTCTCGTTCGTGCCCATTTTCAGACTTCCGATCCTTCTTCTCATCTCCTGCACTCTGGAAACTGGGAAATACTTCTCCAAAAATTTTTGTTGAAGTTCCCCCCATGTGGTCACACTACCAGTCGGCATAGTGTATAGCCAGTCTTGTGCCCCATCCTGAAGAGTGAAAGGGAACGAGACTAACCTCACATACTCCTCTCGTCCATGGTCAGATCGTTGAGTCTGGAAAACCATCTCAAAATCTTGCAAGTGTCTTTGTGGATCCTCTCCAGCCATCCCATGAAATTTAGGCAAGATTTGGATGAAGCTGCTTGCTTGCAGATCCCATGTCTGCGTGACTGCTGGGATCATAATGCCCATTGGGCAAAGATTCATGTTAGTCGAAAAGACTAACTGTCTCAAAGTTCTTCCTTCGACGGCCATATTCTCAGTGTGGCCGTTCTCAAATTGTTCTTCCTCCTCGTGCCCTGCTTCTTCTCGATCTTCTGGTGGTGGTGTGGGCTTACGAGGTCTGTTTGCAGCTCGACGTGCCCTCTTTGCTGTTGTTGCTGCTCTCTTCTTCCTCGAAGTTTTCTCTATCTCCGGATCATACAATAGATTTTCACTTGAAGAAGTCCTGGGCATCAACTTCCAGGCACACAAGCTTGGAAAGTAAAATTACTGGAAATCAACTCCCCGTCAACGGTGCCAATTTTGACGCGCGGTCATTTCGCGCTCAAAATGAATTTGTATTGCTCATGTGCCCACAGCGAGCGTAGCTAGCTATGAGTAAGGGTCGATCCCACAGAGAGCTGATGTGATTCCACCTTCGACTTACCAATCAAAAAAAGGGGGGTTTTATGTTGTCACTGTACTGAAAGTAAATCTGCAAAAATAAACTAAAACGAATATCAAATAACAAAAGGTTCTGGGATTGAACTAGATTCCAATTTAACTCACACTCACTCGATCATGAGCACATTGATTTTCCTGTGTAACTGAATCACCCAGTTATGGAGATCGGATTCCTCACTACATCTCCTTATTCGTCCTTTCGGTTTAGATTTAAAAGTGATTCCTCGTCAATTAAATCCCTAACATACCACCCACCTCCCGGTTCCCCTAAGAGATGTAAATGATATGAAGCATTGTGCCTCTAGACGAACCCAAGTTTGTTGAGTTTACTGATTCCTCGTGTGCCCACAACAACCCACCAAGTTCCCAGCTACTATCGAATTAACACACAATCACGATTCATTAATTCTTTTAGCCCTAGAATGCCCATTACGACTAAAGAGTGATCAGCCACATTAGTCATATTCAACATGCTTTTTTCTAGCTTTGGAACAAAACCTGGCAGAAACTCATTCGTACAGTAAAATGCCCACACGGCCTCACCAGTTTTAAGTGTGTGTTAAATCTTCATCTTTGTTCAACCCGGAATATAAATCTAGCTACTCATGCTAGATGGAATTATAAAGATATAAAATAAATCCATGATAAATAATAAAAACTTACTGGAATTGAATGAAAACTCATCCAACTCCAATGCCGAACGTAAACAACATTAAATATAAATCCTAATCCCTGTGGGCATAAGGCCCCAGGTTGTCTTGCTGCCGAAGCAGCGTCTAACCTAAACTAATTGTGAAAATAAAAGTGCAGAAAATAATGGGGTAAGAAGTTCTTTCTTTTGTAACTATCAAAATCGTATTTAAAAGAGTACAAAAGATCAAATAAAAATCCCCCAAAAAGGGGAAACTTCCATATCTGCCGGATTGCTGTGCCCTGCTGGACTCTGACTGGATAAGGAAACTTCCTTATCTGCTGGGTCTCCTATGCCCACTGGACTCTGACTGGATAAAGAAACTTCCTTATCTGTTGGATGAATCCCGATATTTAAGGAATCTCATCCTTATCTTCCAAATTGTTGCCCAAGAGTCCATCTACGAACAAACTTTCCTTCTTCTATTCAGATTTCAATTCTGATAAAGCTCCAGTGCCAAATTTTATCTTCTTTCAACAGAATCCCGCTTTTTCCGGGAATGCCCTCTTCACTGCCTTCTCTGAATCTGCGCGAGTACTGTGGGCACGACATCTTCTGCTCAGGCTGATTTTTATCTGATATGCCCATTTCATCCATTTCAGTTTATTTGAAGGCCAAAACGCCTCTTTCGCCAGATTCGACTCTTAGAATGCCCAAACCACTTTCCTGGTTCTTTTCCGACATAAAGACACTAAAAAGGACATTTAGAGCGACAATAATGCCCAGAAAAATGCGAAATAAATGAACTCATCACGTATGCATCCAGACAGTTAAGAATTCATGAATCGAATTATCCTACGCATGACTTAGAGTTGGCAGCAATAGTGCATGCCATGAAAATCTAGAGACACCATCTATACGGAGTTAGGTGTGAGATTTTCAAAGATCACAATAATCTAAAGTACTTTTTCGAGTATATGAATTTAAATTTGAGACAACACAGATGGCTTGAATTAGTAAAGGACTACGACTATGGAATCAGTTACCACCCAAGCAAGGCTAATGTGGTAGTAGATACCTTGAGTCATAAAATAAGTAAGTTGGGTTTTCTCCTCACTCAGGAGGAGAAACTCATCAGGGATTGTAAAAGCTTACAGCTAGAGGTGGTTTACCCGCCTGAGATAATTATATGTCATGTGGCAACATTAGTAGCTGTACCAGATCTCCGAGAAAAGATAATTGAGGCACAGAGAAAAGATCAAACCATGGAAGGGATGCACTTGAAGATCGGATCAGGTAAAATAGAAAGTTTCAAGGAGGCATCAGATAATGCAATCCTTTATGAAGATAAGATATGTGTTTCACTCTGTGTTGAGCTCAGAAATGAGATCATAAGTGAGACTCATGATACTCCATATACAGCACACCCGGGAAGTACGAAAATGTATCAGGATTTGAAACAGAAATTCAGGTGGGAAGGAATGAAACGGGATGTAGCTTCCTATGTTGAGCGATGCTTGTCGTGTCAACAAGTTAAGGCATTGCACCAAAGGCCTTATGGTACGCTACAACCATTAGAGATTCCCGAGTGGAAGTGGAAACACATAGCGATGGATTTTGTGACAGGCCTACCCAAGTCAAGACAAGCGAATACGGCCATATGGGTCATTATTGACAGGCTCACAAAGTCAGCTCATT
Organism: Perilla frutescens; assembly: GCA_026008535.1. Taxonomy (NCBI): domain Eukaryota; kingdom Viridiplantae; phylum Streptophyta; class Magnoliopsida; order Lamiales; family Lamiaceae; genus Perilla; species Perilla frutescens. The sequence continues at coordinate 41,463,282 of BRKX01000019.1, forward strand.
TCCTTCCGATACGAGTTACGGATGGATCGAATAAGCTAGCTTAGATTTATGTCAGAGAGATTGTACGCCTTCATGGTGTTCTGATGTCGATAACATCGGACAGAGATTCAAGGTTTACCTCAAGATTTTGGATTAGTTTACAGAAAGAGTTGGGAACTCAACTCAATTTCAGTACATCGTTTCAGCCACAGACAGATGGTCAGTCCGAAAGGACAATACAGGCATTAGAGGACATGTTGAGAACAGTGGTCCTAGACAGGGGTAGAAGCTGGGAGGAAATAATAGCGTTGATTAAGTTCATCTATAATAATAGTTATCAGGCAACCATCAATATGGCGCCATACAAAGCATTATATGGGCGAAAGTGTCAATCACCACTTTATTGGGATGAAGTGGGTGAAAGAATGATTCTTGGGCCAGACTCAGTGTCAGAAATGATTGAAATTGTCAGAAAAATCCATCAGAGGATTCAAGAAGCCCAGAGTCGGCAGAAGTCGTATGCGGATAAACGCCGTACAGATTTACAATTTGCAACAGGAGACAAGGTCCTTGATAAGTCCACAAGAGTCGAATCTGGCGAAAGAGGCGTTTTGGCCTTCAAATAAACTGAAATGGATGAAATGGGCATATCAGATAAAAATCAGCCTGAGTAGAAGATGTCATGCCCACAGTACTCGCGCAGATTCAGAGAAGGCAGTGAAGAGGGTATTCCCGGAAAAAGTGGGATTCTGTTGAAAGAAGATAAAATGAATTTGAGTGAAAACACTAAGCCTAAACACTGTGTGAAGAGAGTGTGGGAGGACCTATACGCTCAATTCAATTTTGACTTGCTAGGGCATGCAGATTACGCTATTAATTGGAAAAGTTGGTTATTGAAACGCTGTGCCCGCACGGATTAACAGGTTGCATGTTGTGTTTTTTCGTGTCTGTTTCTTTTCCTTTCCCTTTTGTTTTTCTTTTTTTGGGTTCTTCATACCCCATGCTTGAGGACAATCATGACTAAAGTGTGTGGGTGTGATAAGTCCATTTATTTTGTGTTTTTCTGGGCATTTTAGTCACTCTAAATGTCCTTTTTAGTGTCTTTTGTGTCGTAAAAGAACCAGGAAAGTGGTTTGGGCATGACAAGAGTCGAATCTGGCGAAAGAGGCGTTTTGGCCTTTAAATAAACTGAAATGGATGAAATGGGCATATCAGATAAAAATCAGCCTGAGCAGAAGATGTCGTGCCCACAGTACTCGCGCAGATTCAGAGAAGGCAGTGAAGAGGGCATTCCCGGAAAAAGTGGGATTCTGTTGAAAGAAGATAAAATGAATTTGAGTGAAAACACTAAGCCTAAACACTGTGTGAAGAGAGTGTGGGAGGACCTATACGCTCAATTCAATTTTGACTTGCTAGGGCATGCAGATTACGCTATTAATTGGAAAAGTTGGTTATTGAAACGTTGTGCCCACACGGATTAACAGGTTGCATGTTTTGTTTTTTCGTGTCTGTTTCTTTTCCTTTCCCTTTTGTTTTTCTTTTTCTGGGTTCTTCATACCCCATGCTTGAGGACAATCATGACTAAAGTGTGTGGGTGTGATAAGTCCATTTATTTCGTGTTTTTCTGGGCATTTTAGTCGCTCTAAATGTCATTTTTAGTGTCTTTTGTGTCGGAAAAGAACCAGGAAAGTGGTTTGGGCATGACAAGAGTCGAATCTGGCGAAAGAGGCGTTTTGGCCTTCAAATAAACTGAAATGGACATATCAGATAAAAATCAGCCTAAGCAGAACATGTCGTGCCCACAGTACTCGCGCAGATTCAGAGAAGGCAGTGAAGAGGGCATTCCCGGAAAAAGTGGGATTCTGTTGAAAGAAGATAAAATTTGGCGCTGGAGCTGTATCAAAATTGAAATCTGAATAGAAGAAGGAAAGTTTGTTTGTAGATGGACTCTTGAGCAACAATTTAGAAGATAAGGATGAGATTTCTTAAATATCGGGATTCATCCAACAGATAAGGAAGTTTCCTTATCCAGTCAGAGTCCAGTGGGCATAGGAGATCCAGCAGATAAGGAAGTTTCCTTATCCAGTCAGAGTCCAGCGGGGCACAGCAATCCGGCAGATATGGAGGTTTCCCCATATTTGGGGATTTGAATTGATCTTTTTACTCTTTTAAACTACTAGTATTGATTGTTAGAAAACACACTTGGTACGATATTGTTTCTGCACTTTTACTTTCGCCATTAGTTTAGTTTTAATGCTGCTCCGGCAGCAAGACAATCTGGGGCCTTATGCCCACAGAGGTTAGGATTTATATTTAATGTTGTTGATGTTCATCATTGGTGTTGGACGAGTTTTTATTCAATTCCAGTAAGTTTTTCCTATTTATCATGTCTTTAATTTATGTATTTACAGTTCTTTCTAGCATGAGTAGCTAGATCTATATTCTGGAATTTGAACTAAAGATGAAGGTTTAACAAAATACTTAAATACTCGTGAGGCTGTGTGGGCACATTACTGCACGATTAGGTTTCTGCCAATTTTGGTTCTTATTCCTAGTGAGCGTGAGTTTAATATAACTAATGTGGCTGATCACTCTTTAGTTGTAGAGGGCACACCAGGGTTAATTGGATTAGCGAATCGTGACTGTGTGTTAATTCAAATGGTAACTGGGAAATCGGTGGGTTGCTGTGGGCACACGAGGAATCAGTAAACACAGTAAACTTGGGTTCGTCTAGGGCACACTGCTTCCTATTCATTTACATCTCTTTGGGGAACCGGGGGGGTGGGTGATATGTTAGGGGTTTAATGGACGAGGAATCACCTTTAAACCTAATCTGAACGGATGAATAAGGAGACGCAGTGAGGAATCCGGTCTCCAAAACTAGGTGATTTAATTGTGTAGAAAAATCGATGTGCCCATGATCGAGTGAGTATAAGTTAAACTGGATTCTAGTTCAAGTTCCGGAACCTTTTATTATTTGATATCTCTTTAGTTTAATTTTGCAGATTTAATTTCCATTGTTGTGACCACGGTACCAGACCCCCTTTTGTGATTGGTGACTCGAAAGTAAGATTGCATCAGCTCTCTGTGGGATCGACCCTTACTCATAGCTAGCTACGCTCGCTGTGGGCACAGGAGCATACAAATTCATTTTGAGCGCGAAACGACCGCGCGTCAAAATTGGCGCCGTTGCCGGGGAGCTGATTTCCAGTGATTTTACTTTCCAAGCTGGTGTGCCTAGAAGTTGATGCCCAGGAGCTCTTCAGAAGAAACTCTATTGTACGATCCGGAGATAGAGAAGACTTTGAGGAAAAACAGGGCAGCGGTGAAGAGGGCACGACGAGCTACAAACAGACCTCGTGAGCCCACACCACCAGAAGATCAAGGAGACGAAGGGCACGAGGAGGAAGGACAGTTTGAGAACGGCCACACTATCAACATGGCCGCAAATGGGAATGCCGCAAATGGAGATGCGGAGGATAACAGGACTTTAAGGCAGTTGGTTTTCCCGACCAACATGAATCTGCGCCCGATGGGCATTACGCTCCCAGCTGTGACTCAGAACTGGGATATTCATGCAAACTTTATCCAAATCTTGTCAAAGTTCCACGGAATGCCCGGAGAGGATCCATGTTCGGTATTTATTTTCACCTAAACTGCAAGTGTACAGTGAGGCTTCTAGTATAGCGGTGAACAAGGTCGTATCCACAGAGATTTAATAATTAATCTACTAGTTATTTTAATCTAACTTCCTGCAGTTATCTAGACTTCCAAAACATGATTGAATTGAATTAAATAAAATCTGATAATAATAAACAAACTAAATTACCACGGCAGAAATTAACACAGATAAATCAAACAGTGAATAAAAGACGTATTCTAGGATTGCTTAATCATCAATTAATCCATTCATTTAATCCTTTCATTCTTATGCCTATATTGGGACTTAGATTGTGTTAGAGCAACCAATGATGCATCCTAAACCTTCTCTCGAAGTGCCTAGGTTGTCGATTACAAAACTCGTATTAACGTCTCCGTTTAATACTTAGCATGCAACTCCTAAAGGCTCCTAGGGTCTATTGCTCTCTCAATTAATCTCAACTCTCTCGAATGTTATTGATTAACGAGTTACTTATTCCAGATCACGTGTTAAAACTCCTCTCTCGATTTATGAAATAACACATCAAATTGTACCATTTATTGATCAGGTAAATAATACAGATAAATACGAGAATAAGCAAAACACAATAAAATCATAAGCATAAGAAATCAATAAATTAAACGAACTTCATAGTTTGAATCATAAACAACCCTAGAATACTAGGGTTTTAGCTATCCATGTCAAAATAAATAACTAAAATCATCCACAAAGAAAACATGAACAATCCTTAGAACAGAGAAAATAAAACCCGGAAGAATTAATCTGTCTCTAATCTTGAAAGATCTTGAATCCTTTAGTCTTGTTCTTCGCGTCTGTTTTTCTCTGCAGCAAACCTCTGGTGGCAACTTTGGGGTAGGTGGAATTGTGTTTATTTTCGTGCATTGAAACCCTTAAATACCAAGTAAGAATTTGATCCACAGTAGCAAACCACACGTTGTACCGCCATTGAAATTCGCGAGCTCGCTCCCGAGCAGGTCGGTCGCGACTCCACGTGGCTTCCAAGTGTCACAAAATTCGCGAGTCCTTCGGATATTCGCGACCGGGTCGCGAAAAATACAAAGCCGAACCCCCTCTCTGTCGCGATCAAGCAGTGAACGCTTCTTGGTAATTCGAAATCTCATTCGCAACTCGCGAATTTTCTTCTTTGCACCCCAGCCTCTGTTGCGATTCGACAGTAAATGGCTGGGATCTTCACTCGCGAGCTGCCACGTGGACTGCGGTTCTCGGCCATTTTTTCACGTATTTTCTGGGACTTCCATACTTTGTTCAAACACCATCTTTCCAAGTACAATTCCTGCAAAATTCCCACAAGTAATACCAAACTCCCAAATGCATGAAAACATAAATAAACTGAGATGAAACACGCCCAAAACAATTCAAACTCAACACAAAAGTGTACCAAAATTAGTGTAAAATCTCAGTTTATCAATCCACAACGACACTTGCAAGATTTTGAGATGGTTTGCCAGACTCAACCATCCAACCATGGACGAGAGGAGTATGTGCGGTTGGTCTCGTTCCCTTTCACTCTTCAGGATGGGGCACGGGACTGGCTGTACACATTGCCGACTGGCGCTGTGACCACATGGAGACAACTTCAGCAGAAGTTCTTGGAAAAATATTTCCCAGCATCCAGAGTGCAAGAAATGAGAAGAAGGATAGGAAGCCTGAAGATGGGAACCAACGAGAGTTTCTATGACTACTGGGGAAGATTCCAGACAATGCTGGCGAAATGCCCACAGCACCAGATTACTGAACACGATTTGATTCAGTATTTTGTTGGAGGATTGAGACCACATGAGAGGACAATCATGAATGCCTCATGTGGAGGGTCTATACTGAACAAGCAGCCTGTTGAAGCATTCAGAATTCTCACGGAGATGGCTGAAGACAACCGAGACTTCGGCGGAGAGGGCATTCGGGTTGTCAGTGAATCAGAGAGGGCACCGGACCAAGACAGCAGAATTGACAGATTGTGTGACAAAATTGAAAAGATCTTGTCTGGTGTGAGCATGGCAAAAAAGCCCAAACCTTGTAGAGTATGCAAGAGTATACTTCATTTCACTGATGAATGCCCAACTCTACAAGACGCGGTGGAAGAAGTAAATGCTGTAGGTGGCCAGAATGGGCATTCCAGAAGATATGATCCCAATTCCCAGACTTATAACCCTGGCTAGAGAGACCATGAAAACTTCAGATGGAGAAGGCCAGAGGATGGGTATTCTGCACGCCCATTGCCGCCACCAGAAGAAAAGAGAAAGCAAAGGCTAGAAGATCTTGTCTATGCCATGGCTGAGGAGAACGAAAAATTCAAGCAAGAAACTCGAGCTGGTCTTTCACATATGAGCAAGCAAATCAATCAATTGGCTCAAGCCATGCACAAGATGGAGGAGAAAAATGGGAAGTTACCTTCCCAGGTTGAAAACCCGAGAGAACAAGTGAATGCAGTAGTATTGAGGAGTGGAAAAGAGCTTCCGGAGATGGTCAGGCCAAGAGAAGAGAAGGACGATGTGCCCTTGGAGGAAGAAGTGGAAAAAATTCACACAGGAGACAAGGTACAAGAAGCCGAGCAGACCGATACTGTGCCCATCCCAGAAGTAAAACAGCCTGCCAAAGTGCCCATTCCAGAGAGACGGAAACCTCCCTTTCCAGGAAGATTGGCACAGAATAGGAAAGAAGAAGAAACCAGGGAGATGCTAAAAGTATTCAGCAAAGTGGAAATCAATATTCCACTGATTGAGGCAATCAAACAAGTGCCGCGGTATGCCCGGTTTCTAAAGGAACTTTGTACCAGAAAGGTGCGATTCAATGACGATGCAAGGTTCCTAGTTGGGGAGAATGTATCGGCTGTGATACAAAGGAAGTTACCCAAGAAGTGTGATGATCCAGGGATGTTCATGATCCCTTGCATAATTGGAGACAGAAAAGTTGAAAAGGCCATGCTGGATTTGGGGGCATCAATCAACGTAATGCCCCTGTCGGTGTTCAAAGAATTGAAGATTGGACCTTTGAAGGAGACCCGTGTGGTCATTCAGTTAGCTGAGCGATCTAATGTTTATCCAGAAGGCCTCATTGAAGGTGTATTGGTCAAAGTGGACGAGCTTATATTCCCAGCAGATTTTTATGTGCTTGACATGGGCACAGCGACTTCAAAATCTTCAGTTTTGTTGCTAGGAAGGCCTTTCATGAAGACAGCTCGAACCAAGATTGATGTGGATAAGGGCACACTGACATGTGAGTTTGATGGGGAGAAGGTGACGTTCAACATTTTTGAAGCCATGAAACACCCCCCGGATACAGAAAATTATAATTTTGTGAATACATTTCATTCCCCGAGCCGTTCTACTTTTTCCATGGTGAGCAATAGAGAACCGCTGGAGTGGGCATTGTGGGATAGACTGATTAACCAAAATGCCCTGGACGAGGATGATGACATAAGGGATGGAATTATGATGTTGTATTCATTAGAAGAAATGCCATACGGCTGTGTGGACTATGGTGTGCCCATTCGGAGAAGTGATGACAGAATGATGCCTTCTATTGTTAGAGCGCCCACACTGGAGTTGAAGGCATTGCCAAGGCATTTGAAGTATGCCTACTTGGGAGATAATGAGACACTCCCGGTGATAATTAGTGTGGGGTTGAATCAAGCTGATGAAGACCGTCTTTTGAGATTGTTGAGACTGTACAAGGAGGCACTCGGATGGACTTTGGCAGATATAAAGGGCATTAGCCCAGCAGTTTGCATGCACAAGATATTGTTGGAAGATGATGCAAAGCCCATTCGTGATCCACAAAGAAAGCTCAATCCGGTGATGAAGGATGTGGTGCTAAAAGAGATAATTAAGCTACTGGACCAGGGCATTATATACCCAATTTCAGACAGCAAGTGGGTCAGTCCAATCCATGTTGTGCCCAAGAAGTCGGGCATTCAAGTTGTGAAAAATGAAAAAGGAGAGCTTGTGCCCACATGACTGCAAACTGGCTGGAGAGTTTGCATTGATTACCGGAAGCTGAACACGGTCACGCGGAAGGATCATTTCCCACTTCCGTTCATTGACCAGATGTTGGAGAGACTCGCAGGGAACAAGTTCTTTTGTTTCTTGGACGGATACTCAGGATATATGCAAATTGCAGTGAGTCAAGAGGACCAAGAGAAAACAACTTTCACGTGCCCATTCGGCACATTTGCCTATCGCAGAATGCCCTTTGGCCTCTGCAATGCTCCCGGCATGTTTCAGCGATGTATGATGAGCATATTCTCTGATTTGCTTGAGAACTGCATTGAGGTGTTTATGGATGACTTCACGGTGTATGGGAGCTGCTTTGATCGATGCTTAGATAATTTGGAGAAGGTGTTGCAGCGTTGTGTGGACAAATGCCTAGTGCTGAACTACAAAAAATGCCATTTCATGGTCAGAGAGGGCATTGTACTGGGCCATGTGATTTCCGAGAGGGGCATTGAGGTCGATAAAGCCAAAGTGGACATAATTGAGAAATTGCCATACCCCACTTCGGTGAAGCAAGTGAGAGGCTTTCTGGGGCACGTTGGATTCTACAGGAGGTTCATAAAAGATTTTGCAAAAATTACCCAGCCTATTACTCACTTATTGCAGCAAGATGTCCCCTTTGAATTTGATGAAGAATGTAAAAAGGCATTCAATTTTCTGAAGAAGCAACTGGTCACAGCACCAGTTATTCAGCCACCAGATTGGGAAATGCCCTTTGAGATTATGTGTGACGCCAGTGGCTACGCTGTGGGCGCTGTACTGGGTCAGAAAAGAGGAAAAGAAAGCCATGTAATTTACTATGCTTCCAAAACTCTGAATGGGGCACAGTGTAATTACACCACTACTGAGAAGGAGCTGCTAGCAATAGTTTTTGCATTCGAGAAGTGTCGGTCCTATCTCTTGGGCACGAAGAACATTGTTTATACAGATCACGGTGCCCTACGGCACTTGATGGCCAAGAAGGAGACAAAGCCGAGACTAATTAGATAGATTCTGCTCCTACAAGAGTTTGATGTCAAGATAAAAGATAAGAGTGGGGCACAAAACTTGGTAGCTGATCATCTAAGCCGGGTGCTAAATGAAAAAGACGATGCAATGCCCATTACGGATCACTTCCCTGATGAGTATCTGTACTCAGCATGGGGCACACGATAGCCCTGGTATGCAGATATAGTAAACTTTTTAGAGTCTGGAGAGCTGCCAATTGGGTACTCGAGGTACCAAAAGAATAAACTGAGGCATGAGAGCAAGTTTTATGCATGGGACAATCCTATTCTATGGAGGAGGTGTGCTGATTAGATCATAAGAAGATGTGTCCCTGACAATGAAATTGAGGATATTTTGAAGCATTGCCATAACTTTACTTGCGGAGGGCATTTCGGACCAAATCGAACAGCGAGAAGAATTCTGGACTGTGGGTTCTTTTGGCCCACGATTTTCAAGGATGCCCACAACGTATGCAAGAGATGTGATCAGTGCCAGAGAGTTGGGAACATCACAAGAAGGAACGAAATGCCCATGACACCCATCATGCCAGTGGAAATTTTCGATGTTTGGGGAATAGATTTCATGGGACCCCTCGCAAACTCAAGGGGGAACCATTACATCATCCTGGCAGTTGATTATGTGTCCAAATGGGTGGAGGCAAAGGCTACTCCTACCAATGATGCAAGAGTAGTGACCGCATTTCTGAAATCTCATATTCTCAGCCGGTTTGGTGTGCCCAGGTCCATCATCAGCGATCAAGGAACACATTTTTGCAACCAAACCTTGGAAAAATTATTGAAGAAATATGGGGTGAACCATAGAGTCACAACAGCCTACCACCCACAAGCGAATGGCCAAGCTGAAGTCTCAAATCGAGAAATTAAAGCCATTCTTGGGAAGGTGGTTAATCCAAGTCGAAAGGATTGGAGTCAACATCTGGATGATGCCCTGTGGGCATACCGAACTGCTTTCAAAACTCCAATCGGGATGTCTCCATATAGGATGCTATTTGGGAAATGCTGTCATTTGCCGGTAGAGCTGGAATACAAGGCACGATGGGCACTGCAGAAGCTAAACATGGACAAGGATGCAGCAGGGCATTTCAGAAAAATTCAGATTCAAGAGCTGGAAGAAATGAGGATGGAGGCCTATGACAATGTTGTTCTTTACAAGGAAAAAATGAAGAGGCTCCATGATCAAGTGATTAGAAGGAAGAGCTTTACTCCGGGGCAACAAGTTCTTTTGTACCATTCAAGGTTTAAATTGATGGGAGGAAATCTGAGGACCAAGTGGGTTGGTCCATTTGAAGTGTACGCAGAATGCCCCAATGGAGCAGTTGAGCTGAAGAATCCAGATACTGGAGGGCGTTTCAAGGTTAATGGCCACAGACTGAAACCTTACCTGGGGCACACAGACCAGGATGTCAGAGTGTTCTGGCTCGTGGAGCCCATCTATATCTGAATTGGAAGGTGTCGTGCCCACGACAGTAACTAGGGCGCTACTGGGAGGTAACCCAGGTTTTTAATTTATTTCTTTTTCAGTAATTTTAATAAGTGTTTTTCTGATTTATCAAACTAGACTAGGTGAGTTTTCTATTATCTGCCTAAAAAAAATGCAAGATGTAGTTGAGGAAGAGAGGAGAGCAACCCTATTTCTTTTGTGCCGAAGGCAGACCCTTCGAGCATTCTGTTCTCATTTTCTATAGGGACAAGCAGGAAGACACCAGGCGGAAGGGCACAGTAAGAAAAGATGGTGCCAGAATGACCATGAAGAGGCTGGATAGCATGGAGAATGCCCTGTATCAGACTGTTGATACCCTCTTGAGGAAGATTGAGCAAGCCTTTACCGCATATTTCAAATATGTTAGTTTCACTTACCCGACATCCACCAACCTGGTTCAATTCCTTTTCTTTTATGTCTTTTGATTTTCATTCTTTTTGGTGTCGCCTTTATTTTACCCACTTTGCCTCAAGCAAAGTGTGTGGGTGGGGGCATTTGGGTTGTTGTCTTTTGTTGTGAGTCTGTTTGAACACTTTGCCTCGTGCAAAGTGTGTTGGTGGGTCGTTTGAGTCAGCATGCTATCTGTTAAGATTTGGGAAGCATTAGTTTCTGGTTGTGAATATTGAAAAAATTGCTAATCGAGTCAGCATGCCCACACTAGAAGCAGGGACGATGAATGAGTTGAGCATTAACCTGGTGAGATTTGAGCCTGCGCTGTTATGCCCATTTTACAGCATTACCTTTTCATGTGTGTACATTCTATACTTGGAATTTCTAGAACTTGCTTTTGCTCTACTTTAAAATCAGAAATTTTGAAATGCATGTGTAGGTGATTTAGGCATTTTCTTGCTTGAGCCCACTAAGCCAAATAAAAACCAACCTTTGACACAGCTTTGCAGCCCTTTTGAGCCAATAAAATGCCCTGGCAGTTTTGTTGATTTACCTCACTATATAAAGTCAGGGCATTACAAAAACCAAAAGTAGAAGGAGTCTCTGACGATTTTGAAGAATTGAAAATGCAAGAAGAAAGATTGGGGGAGCGAAAAAAATGAAAAATAAATTCAAAAAAAAAAGGAAAAAAAAAGAGAATAAATTCCCCCTAATCTGAATGTTCAGAATGCCCATGATGAAAAATCTGTAATCTGAACGATAAATGAGGGCATGAGGAAGTAAGTTGAAAATAAATGGTGGTATGTCCAGTGAACGCTTCTGAGAGTCTTAGCCCAATACCAAAAGAACCCCACCTTACCTAAAGAGCCCAATTACAGCCCATAAAAGTCCTTTTGATATCTATGCATTTTTCCACTTAATGAAATTGAAGAAAGAGCACTTGCAAGCTTATGGAATGAATAAGTATAGAATGAATGAATTTGAGTGAAAACACTAAGCCTAAACACTGTGTGAAGAGAGTGTGGGAGGACCTATACGCTCAATTCAATTTTGACTTGCTAGGGCATGCAGATTACGCTATTAATTGGAAAAGTTGGTTATTAAAACGCTGTGCCCACACGGATTAACAGGTTGCATGTTTTGTTTTTTCGTGTCTGTTTCTTTTCCTTTCCCTTTTGTTTTTCTTTTTCTGGGTTCTTCATACCCCATGCTTGAGGACAATCATGACTAAAGTGTGTGGGTGTGATAAGTCCATTTATTTTGTGTTTTCCTGGGCATTTTAGTCGCTCTAAATGTCCTTTTTAGTGTCTTTTGTGTCGGAAAAGAACCAGGAAAGTGGTTTGGGCATGACAAGAGTCGAATCTGGCGAAAGAGGCGTTTTGGCCTTCAAATAAACTGAAATGGACATATCAGATAAAAATCAGCCTGAGCAGAACATGTCGTGCCCACAGTACTCGCGCAGATTCAGAGAAGGCAGTGAAGAGGGCATTCCCGGAAAAAGTGGGATTCTGTTGAAAGAAGATAAAATTTGGCGCTGGAGCTGTATCAGAATTGAAATCTGAATAGAAGAAGGAAAGTTTGTTTGTAGATGGACTCTTGAGCAACAATTTAGAAGATAAGGATGAGATTTCTTAAATATCGGGATTCATCCAACAGATAAGGAAGTTTCCTTATCCAGTCAGAGTCCAGTGGGCATAGGAGATCCAGCAGATAAGGAAGTTTCCTTATCCAGTCAGAGTCCAGCGGGGCACAGCAATCCGGCAGATATGGAGGTTTCCCCATATTTGGGGATTTGAATTGATCTTTTTACTCTTTTAAAATACTAGTATTGATTGTTAGAAAACACACTTGGTACGATATTGTTTCTGCACTTTTACTTTCGCCATTAGTTTAGTTTTAACGCTGCTCCGGCAGCAAGACAATCTGGGGCCTTATGCCCACAGAGGTTAGGATTTATATTTAATGTTGTTGATGTTCATCATTGGTGTTGGACGAGTTTTTATTCAATTCCAGTAAGTTTTTCCTATTTATCATGTCTTTAATTTAATGGACGAGGAATCACCTTTAAACCTAATCTGAACGGATGAATAAGGAGACGCAGTGAGGAATCTGGTCTCCATAACTAGGTGATTTAATTGTGTAGAAAAATCGATGTGCCCATGATCGAGTGAGTATAAGTTAAATTGGATTCTAGTTCAAGTTCCGGAACCTTTTATTATTTGATATCTCTTTAGTTTATTTTTGCAGATTTAATTTCCATTGTTGTGACCACGGTACCAGACCCCCTTTTGTGATTGGTGACTCGAAAGTAAGATCGCATCAGCTCTCTGTGGGATCGACCCTTACTCATAGCTAGCTACGCTCGCTGTGGGCACAGGAGCATACAAATTCATTTTGAGCGCGAAACAACCGCGCGTTAGTCCTCCTGAAAGTATCTCCTTCTAGGGAGAAATAAGATTCGGCATAAAGGGAAAGTTATGATCACGTTTTATAGGACCTTACGAGATCCTTGAGCGGAAAGGCGCAGTGGCGTACAGATTAGCATTACTACCCAGTTTTGAAAATGTTCATAACGTATTTCATGTTTCTCAGTTAAGGAAATACGTGGATGATCTCAAGCATGTGATTTAGCACAGTGAGATTGAGTTAGATCTAGATCTAACTTATGAAGAGACCAGAAGCCGTGTTGGATCGAAAGATCCAGGAGTTGAGGAACAAGTTTATTCCTCTAGTCAAGATCCTATTGACTCACCATGGTCAGGAAGAAGTGACATGGGAACTCGAGGATAAGATGAAAGCAAAATACCCATAATTGTTTCTCTAAGTATGTAAATTTCAGGACGAAATTTATTTTAAGGGGGGTGGAATGTAATACCCCGTAAATTAATTACTGCTTAATTGCAGTTAAGTGTGTGATTACTATTTAGTATAGTAATTTCCAGTCAGATTAGGGTCGAAAGTATCCGTTAAGTTCCATGGAATTCAAGGTCAATTAATTCCCGTAAGTGGGTTAATTATTTCAGTTAGGGTTTAATCCCCTTTTTAGTTATGGAAAGCCAGAATTGTAATTCCAGATGAATTCAATTCCTATTCTTTTAAATTGCGGTGTGTGTTTATCGTGAATTAGATATTCCGATAAATATTTTCAGGACTGGGAGAATCAGATATTCTCCAGTCATTAGTGATTAAATTTAGATAATTTAAACAGGGTGATTTAAAATCCGAGAGAATTAGATATTCTCTAGTTCGGATGTTTTAATTGTTGAGGATTTAAAACCAGTATTTTAAAGCAGTGTTTTAAAAATTAATAATTTCAAATAACTATTGTTTTAAAGTAAGTGAATTATTTTAGCAAAATCGGTATTAGTTCGGGATTTTTCCAGAGACGGAAAATATCACGATAATCGAACAATCAGTATTTAAATCGAGTATTGTTTAGTCAACCCAAGGCATGGCTCCCCTCACCTCTCCCATGCCTCAAGCCTTTTCACCATATCCTATCTATCTACCTACTCTAGGTGGCCACGCTTCTCCATTTATTAGCTCAAAAGAATCGAGAGAGGGGGGAGACCAAAACAGAAACACTTTCCTTTGCTTATACTTCATCATCTTCCATTCTTTTTTCTTTTTTCAAAACTAGCGAGAGAGATGGGGAGGAAAACAGCAGCAGCTTCTTTTTTTTCCTCTTCAATCCATCTTCATCATCCTCTATTCACTTCATTCCTGCGTGAGAAACTGAGGGAGAGAGAGTGAGCTGTAACTGCAACTTTCCATTCACATCTTGTCAGCTGCATATTGCCGAGAGAGAAGGAGGAAACACATAGCTAGCTGCAGCTATTTGTTCAGGAGAACTCCATCTCATTGCAGCCGTTCTTCACCATTGTGTTTCCGGTGTCGTCGTTGGAAGCTTCGTTTCCATCGTTCTATCTTCTTCCAAGTTTCTTCCAACATTTCCCTATTGTTGTCTTGAGAGGTATTTCGAAAACTATGCTTATGTAGTTATGTTTTCAGTTTTCGGCATCAGTATATATAATTGGTTTGTGTTTTAAAGCATGTTAGATGAATATTGAGTTGATTAATATATAGGCATGTTTGAGATGAGCTTGATGTGTTAAAATGCATGATTTCAATAATATAGAAAGGTTTGTGAAGTTTGGTGTCGAGTTTATGGTGTTGTGAAGTTGTGTATCGATTTTCATGGCTTCTATCGTCGTTCATGCGATTCTCGACCTCAGTTCCGCGCGAGTGCGGGGACGAGCGTGATCGCGCATAGGTAGTGCGACCACGAGGACGCGCGCGAGCGTGCACAGGTAGCGCGCCCGCGCACTTCACTTTCGGCAGACTCGCCACCCTTCGGTAAAATGAGCATAACTCCCTTGTTATACGTTGGATTGAGACACCATAAATTTTTTTGGAAACTAGACTTAAGTGGCTTTCTAATGGTATAGGTCTCGGTCTCTAATTCGTTCTAAGTAAATTATGAAAAATCGGCAAACTCAGGTCATATGTTTTTCTTTCGGAAATTCGTGACAGATTTGCTACCTTCCAGTAAAATGGGCGTGACTTTTTCATTAGTTATCGTATTGAGTCATCGTAAATTTTGCCGGAAACTAGACTTCTATGGCTTTCTATTGGTATATGGCACAATCCCTACACCTTAGTGAGTCCAAACAGAAAAAAATTTCAAAGATAGACGTTGTGTAGAACGTTGTTTAGTCTACGAACTTCGTGATGACTTTGTTCCTAGAATCTAGTTGTGATTATGTTAAGGTATTTTTGATACCTTAAATGATGATGATGTATGCCTTATGATGTTTAATAGCTAGGGTTGAGATTAACCCTTAAGCTAAGAGAAAATTTAGAACGGATACTAGACCCTAATAGGCCTTCGTGTCATGTTGAGTCCTGTCAGATTTAGGATCAACATGATAAGTGTATTTTTATCTATTGAAGGCTAGCAGATCCGCAAGGGATAAAACCGTGAGGAACTAGCAGCTGCAATATTAAAACATCGGTGAAAGGTGGGCTTTCTTTTCAAGGGACTCTTAGTCCAAATAATGATTTGAGTTTTTACTCACCAACAGTTATCTATTTCTAATGCAAATAAGTTATTGTCATGCATAAAATGTTTTGCTTTGTATGATATCCTTATCTGTATTTAGTTAGCTCGGAAGGGGCTTTCTAACTATTAAATCGATCGGGCCTCGTGCTAACTTAGCGTGTTAACCGAGGTTAGTGTACACTTAAGATCGGTGATATTAGGAAGAGGGAAAGGCTGAGCGGAGCTATTCCTCGGAGTTTAGTTCAGATATGTATCCGTGGAAAAGGCTTTAGCGGAGCTATTCCTCAACGTGTGCGGAAAAGGCTTAAGCGGAGCTATTCCTTGGCACTCAGTTCGGATACGGATGATTATACAACAGAAAGGTGTACGCAAAGACAAAAAATGATTTAGTAAAACATAGGGTCTTTTCAGATAAAACTCCTGTGTGTTTACTTGGATGCATGACAATAAAACCAGTTTTAACAAGCGTTCATAATATCAGATATATTATGATATTTTTGGCAATGTGTTCACTGAGTATACTTGTACTCAGTCCTGCATGTTTGTTTTTAAATGTACAGGTTGAGTGTTGATGGTGCAGGGTGAAGTGCTGAGAAAGAAAGTTGTTTTGTACAGGACTCAGAATATTTCTTGTATTTTGTTATGTTATATTACTTCCGCTAATTAAGTCTAACCGAGTCAAGTCTTCAGTATGTCTTGAAGTTGCTGATACCTTTTTGTTATTCTGAGGTATATATATTTATTCAGTTATATTTTGAGAAATGAAAGCCAGTTCAGAATTTGAGTTCACAGCAAATATCGTTCCTGGAATACAGTAGTTCATTCCTTTATTTAATTATTTTCGGTTCGTGCCTTGATCCATACTTCATTGGGATCGAGTCGTGCCAGTCACACATCATATTAATCAGATATTAATTTAGGGTCATGACAATAAATAACCAAAAAAATCATAATGTATTTAACTAACTAATAAATTAATAATTCTGAACACACATAAATACATAGCATCAAACAAATAAATTTGTAGCATCATGTATTACAAATATTATTAAATTAAATATTTTGAATAATCACCTAGTGCATGATGGAAAAAAAGGGCAATTGACAGATTCACAAATATTAATAGATTTCAATGAATTTATAATGACAACTATAACATTTTCTACGTAAAATAAATATAAAAAGACAATTAAATTAAAAACGATCCAAACCCTCCATCAATCAAATCTATTGAATAAGATCCATTCACAATTTAAACACAAATGATCTATTTACAAATGATAAAATAAATAATATGTTCCACAAGATACAATACAACATCCCAAACGGAATCCATGTGACTAGCCAAAAATAAATAGAGGATCCGAATATAAAAATAAAAATAAATGTTATTCCTTAACAAATCAGGTCATACAAATGCACAATGATTAATACTTTATCAATTCAACGCGGTCAAAGGCGCTAACAATATAATAATAAGACTTAGTATTTATCTAGTACGTCAAAAACATTTGAATATTTATAAATTAATATTTTAAATTTTAAATGTGGTCATAATGTAATTCAATTAGAAAATATTGTGGGTCATAAATGCACTCAAAATATTTATATGTGATTTACACAATATAGTTGGTTAGATACATTCTTCAAAATTCTTAAATTACATTTAACATTTGAAAAGCGTATAATTATATATATATATATATATATATATGAATATAATTTTATCAAATATTACAACATCAATTCAACAAAAAAAGGGAAAAAAGTAATAATGATTAATATTGGTATAATTTTATTAATTTTTCAAGGGATAAGGGCCATATAGGCCCCTGAACTTATTTGGGGGGAACAATTAGGCCCTCGAACTTTTTTTTATCTCGATTGAGCCCCTGAACTTTTATTTTGGGCTCAATCAAGCCCCTCCGTCACACACCTCACAAACGGACGTTAGGGTTTGTACAAAATGACGTCGTTTTATACAAAATGACGTCGTTTTGTGTTTGCCCAAAAAAAATTAAGGGGAATTGAAATTGAACAAAACGACGTCATTTTGATATTTTAACTTAAAATATCAAAATTAATTAACATGATTAATTAATTTTGAAGTCGTCTGTTCACAGCTCCGGCTAGATCGCGGAGAACCATAGACGGCTGACGGAGGAGAAGTCGTCGGAGTCTTCAACGGGCATGAGCGGGGGATTGGAGTGTGGTCTTCATCGAAGGAGTCACAGTTGTGATCTGAAGAAGAGTTGGAAACATATGGGGCATGTAATTTTTGTTTTGGTTCTGAATCTGTAACTTCTTCTTCTTGAAATTCTAGGCGGGATGTTGTGGAGAGATGAGTGTTGGGTTTTGAATGGTAGGTGGGGATTGCTGTGGAGGAAGGGAGCTTGAGTTTTTTCCGGTGCCGAAATTGAGGCTGATTTCGGGTATGGTAAAGGCTGATTTTTGGGGGGGGGGGCTAGAAGGTTGGGGGTCGGCGGCATAATGGCGGTGAAGGGAGCTGGGAGGTCGCGGGAGGTACGGGCAGAGGCTGGGGTCTGCCATTAACGGTTTGGGATGAATTTTTTGGAGTTTTCGATTCAAGTATTGCCGCTGCCGGGAGAGATAAGAGAGGGATGGAGCCGTGGCTTTGGGAGTCGGGAGAGGCAGAATCCGATTGGCTGCCTGGAAAGGAGTCTTCGCCGGTATCGGGGAGGTGAGATGGTTGAGAGAGAGAGAGAGGGTGGGTTCAGAAGATGGACAAGCGGGTTTGGGTACGCGGGTCGGGTGGTGCGGGTTAACCCCTCTAGTGCAGTTTTTTTTTTAGTTCTATACAAAACGACGTCGTTTTGTACAAACCCTAACGTCCGTTTGTGAGGTGTGTGACGAAGGGTCTTGATTGAGCCCAAAATAAAAGTTTAGGGGCTCAATTGAGAAAAAAAAAAGTTTGAGGACCTAATTATTTCCCCCAAATAAGCTCAGGGACCTATTTAGCTCTTATCCAATTTTTCAAAGTACACAAATAAATATACTATAAGTTTAATGTAAATCACCAATTCATTGATCTCCACTTGCTCAACATATACACACGTGATAGAGAGCTTTTAAAACACTAAGATGTAATTTGAATTGTTTTTATGAAAATTTTATTCATAGATGCAAAACAATGTCGATTTGAATGATCATAATTTCCATGAAAAAATGTAATCACTTTGAGTGAGCAATTCTTTTAAAATTTTAATATGGAAGTGAGATTTCAAAAGCTTAATTATAAATATTTTTAGAAAATAAATACATAAAGATGCAACCAAGTACAATATTAAATAACCTATACGTTCAATATTATAATATTGGTGGAAATAATGTTAGTTAATAAAATAAATGGTGAACTAATTAACTTGACTTTAACTAAATGTTAAAAAGAAATTAAAGAGTTACAATATTAAATAAATATAATTAATGGCAATTATAAAAATAAATAACTCTACCTAGTCATCCCATCTTTAACGATTAAAATCGTTTCCTAAATATTAGGACCCATTATCTGGAATTTGTAAGAGAATTTAGTTGTGATCATGACCAGTATTGAAAAATATTTCCTACTTAATTTCTTTTTAACAATAATATTGACAAGAATATGAAAATATACAATAAATAAATATGTTGAAATATTCGACATCATCATATATCAAAATACTTTTTGTTCAACTAAAATAAAAACTTGAATGTCATATTTTCCAAATACAAAAAATGACCACTAATATCATGTACTTCAATCTTCAAGCAAACCAGAATGTCGTATTTCTCAGACAAAAAATGGCCACTAATGCCACCAAAAATCATAAAAAATTATCTAAAATATGTGAGTAATTTCTCAGAATGTTAGATTCGGTATCGCAGTGGCAATTGCAGATGAACTCTGGCTACTACCATGTTTTTTAGAAATATAGCATTCAAGTTTTTATTTTGATGTATTATGATGTCGAATATTTCAACATGTTTATTTATTATTATATATTTTCGTATTCTTGTCAATCTTATTGTTTTAAAAAAAGTAAGTAGGAAATATTTTTTTATTTAATTTTCATCCAATAATGGTCATGATCACAACTAAATTCTACTTCCAAATTCTAGATAATGGTCCTTATATTTAGGAGACAATTTTAATCTTTAAAAATGGGATGACTAGATAGATTTAAAATTGAGAATATTCCTATTTTTATTTCTATTTTTGAACACATTGTTTTATGGTTTAAATTTATATATATATATTTTTTTATCTGATGTGGCATTATAAAATCCACTTCAGATTTTCGGTGATACGTGTAGGCAATAGGATACCGAAAAATTATTTTTATGATAGATTTGATAAAAATTTATAAGGTCAGGTGCTAAACTATAAATTTTCAAAGGTTAGAATATTTTTTTTGTTAAAAAGTTGAAAGGTCATGCATTAATGTGTAATTTGTCCCTAATATAATTGATTAATATGGTTGATTATTCCAAAATTAGGATATATATATATATAATGTTTTAAAATTTTAATTTTTAGCAATAAATATTAATTATGATTTTTTATAAATCTATATTATATCTAAAAGTAAGATAGTCTATCTCACAAAGAAAAATTACTCATTTTTCCGCCTAAACTACATTTCTAGATATAGAAATTTGTGCTATTTAATTAAAGTATTATTTACATATATTAATTAATAAACGTCCATAGAAAAATTAGTCAAACCAATTCAATATAGAAGTAGATTTGATTTTATTAGAGAATTAAACTTATCTAATTATATTAAATACCCAAAATCAGGAAGTTTAAAATTAATTTTGCCTAATTAATAAAATCATGATCGTGGATATTTACTAAATGATAGTTCACTACATTATTTTTATCCATACACAATCAAATAAATCTTTATTTGAAGAAAATATCAAATTAATCTTATATGGTATATTTAAAACTAATTAAGGAAATACGTAATTTTTATATTATGTATAGATATATACATGATACACCCAATCAAATTCCATGTTTCACAAATTAATTAGAATGGGTAGCAATTTAAGGATTCTTCATTTATTAAAAATCCTACATATCATACCATAAATTAATATATCGTTGTATCAACGTCGCATATCATATCATATCTTATTAATATATTGCCACATACATCTCTTCGAAAAAAACAAATTGCCATATCATATCATAATGAATTGAAATGAATCGGGAAAATAAACATGCATAAATATATTAGTAGTCAAACTTTAAATCATTTATGAAATAATCAAAATCACATTTAATTAGAAATATAAACATATAATTACCATGTGCATCTTAACCTCAATATCTAATAGTATCGGCGTCATATATTAAAAAAAATTATAATTATCAACCATTAAAATGAGTCTATATTAATATATATATATATATATATATATATTATGTAAAATATTTTCCTTTCATATGTTATATTAATCAAGATCCTCCCTTCATTGTGCTAATTAATCAATCACCTATTTACATTTAATTATGAAAATTATATATACGATTGTCATTTTGGCATTTCAATCTTCAATTCCTTATTTGATGAAAGTTATTTTTGTAATAATTTTAGTTAATTAAATTTCAATTGATATTTAAAATAATATTTATTGAAGTCATTTTTAGTTCAGAACGAGTCATTTTCTCTATATATAGGAAAATAATTGTCATTTGCATTGCATTCTTCTTTTGCAATGCTTTAAGAGTTTTTTTTTTCTTTTTTGTGCATTACATTTATCATGTATTGTTGTTGATATTATTTTCTTTATTTGCAGGTTTCAGCTCGCAATAACAAATCAATTATTTGAGAAAAAGGCCATATTTTTAATGGCTATGCTTCAATTAATTTTAAGATTTTGTATCTTTAATTTGCAATTAAAATCAAATTTTATTTCCTAAAATTCATCTTTGGAACATCCTATTAGTAAACCCCAGCTTGAATACTCATTCGATGATTTGAATGATTTAATTGAAGTATTTGAATATGGTATGTTCATATATCTCTTAAATGGTGAATTTTCTTCTACAGTCCTATAAAAGAGATGAAGGTAGTCCGAGAAGAGACTAAAAATAATTTTTTTAATGTCTTTCTTATCCTGCATCACTGAAAATTGTATATTTGTTTATTCAGATACATTTTTATCCAATATATTCACAATTTTTACATATGGAAATAGAGTTGATTATAATTGTACTAATGTACTAATATATTTCATTATATATAAAGTTGAGCTAATTAAATATAGAAGTAGATTTGATTTGATTATATATAAATACATTTGATTAGATTGCTTAAACTTATAATCAATTATATTAAACATGTTAACGGTCAAAATTCTCAATTAAATCACCTCTAGATTAAAATTTCATTATTTAATTAGATTATTTGATTAGACATGAAAAGTGATACACACACACACACACGCACGCACGCACACATCCACTTATAATTAATTGCTCTTCAATATGTTGTGAAAATATTTATCATTCTTACTGTATTTATTAATTATTTAATTCTAAATTAATTTATTTGTACAAATATTTTATATGTCTCTCACCGTGCGATCCGTGCATTGCACGGGTGCAATACTAGTTTCATAATATGACATAATAGTGAAATATGGGATGTGAACTGGAGAATTTTATCTAATAATTTAGTTGCTAAAATTACTTCCCTCCACTCAAAAAATTTAATTCCCACAGTCCGCGCAAAACAAAAAAATTATTTGCCTCCCAAATCAAAATTCCATCCAACCAAAAAACAACTCACATCCATTTTCATTTTTCACAGTTCTAAAATCTCAAAAACTTCAAACCCATTTTTACAAACTTCCCACCAAATATCCAAAATTCACAAAGATAAAAACTCCCAAACACCAACCAGATTGTTCGCCTCCATTTGAAGTTCACCATCATCATCACTAATTCACCATCAACATCATCATCTTCGTCAATGGACGTAACGAAGATAGCTATGGAGCATGACAACAAGGAGAATATCCCACCATTTTCTCTGTCGAAGAAGCCCGACCCGAATATTAAAGAGGGCAAATGCACATTGGTGAAGATGAATGAGTGCAGGAGGCCTCTAACGGATGTTACGAATCTTCATAGAGCAGCAGGTCGGGACCATTTCAGGGAGTTTAGGCAGCCATCATCTTTTTCAGTCTACAGTTTTTCGAGTAATCGGAAACGGAAACTTGTAGATGATGGTGCAGAGCAGGAGCACAGGTCTTGCTCCAAGATTTTGCGAAAAGAGTATAGATAGAAAGATAGAGAAAGAGAGATAGAATAGTTATACATCTTGTATACTTGTTTTTTGTTATTAACAAACTAGATTTTATGATGGGATATATTATATAATTAGTAGTTAACATATAGTTCTTGATTAGTTCATCTCTATGTGGGGTGCAAAATTTACAACACCGATTAAGCAAAGGGTTCTGAATAAACTTAGACAATGGTTAAAAACAGCTGTCTTTTTTTTTTCTAGTAGTGATATGTAATTAATGGGGTTGAAATTTCTTGTTACATTTTCTTGTATTTCACTCCGTGTTTCATCATTAAATTTATGGTTTTAATAATATTTATTATAAAATAAAAACTAATTATAGTATAAACAATCATAGTTAACCTTTACTAACAACATAGATGAATTAAAAATTTATAAAGCATAATTTTTGAAAAAATAAACCATAATAATGAATTATTAATTGGAAATCAAAAAATAAATATTAAAAAATAATTATAAATCCTAATTGGGTGGGGTGAACCCTAAAAAAATTATAAAATTAAACTAAATCGCAAAAAAATAAAATGAAAGAAAAAAATACAAAAAAAATTCTGAATTTAAAAGTGTAATACAGAGTGTAACAGAAAATTTCATCCTGTAATTAATGTACTAATTTATCGTTTGCAAGTTAAGCAGAATCTTATGTATCGTTCCTCTAAAAAAAACAAAGAATCTTATGTATTGTCCTTAATTATATTCAAATTAATAATAAATGTAATATATTTGACAAGATACAATGTAACATCTAATCTGCATAACTGCCGTAATAAATAGAGGATCTTAATTTAGATATGAAAAAACAGGTTATTCCTAAAATAATCAGGGTATATTTATGCACAATGATTAATAACTTATTCAATTCAACGCCGACAAATTGCGACCGCTGTAGGTTTTTTTTTTTTTCAGATTCCCATACATATTTAGTTGCTAGAATTAGTTCCCACTTCCCACCACTAAAAAAATCAAATTTTAACTTTACACAAACGCGAAAATTTTGTTGGCCTCCCAAATTAAAATTCCCTCCAATAATCCAAAAAATGTCAACCAAAATTTTAATTTTTCACAGTTTTCAATCTCAAAAACTTCAAAACCAATTTTTCTAATTTCTAATTTCCCTCCAAACATCCAAAATGCACATAATAAAACTCCCAAACACAAACCAAATTGTTCACCCTCATTGCAACTTCTTCGCATTCATCATCATCGTCATCATAGTCAATGGACGTAAAAGAGGTTTCTGAGTTGGAGCATGTCAACAAGGAGAATATCCCACCATTGTCTCTGTCGAACAAGCCCGGCCCGAATTATAAAAAGGCGAAATGCACACTGGTGAAGATCAACGAGGCCAGGAAACCTCTAAGGGACATTACTCATCTTTACAAGGCAGCGAATCGTGCTCATTTAAGGGGTTTTAGGCCGCCATCATCTATCTCAGTCTGCGGTTTATCGAGTAAGCGGAAACGAAAACTGGAGGATGATGGTGCAGAGCAAGAGCAGCAGTCTTGCTCCAAGATTTTGAGGAAAGAGTATCGATAGAGAGAGAGAGACAGACAGACAGAGAGGGAGATTTAAGATGTATAGCTCGTATACTTAAGTCAATCTTCTTTTATGTCATTGTTTTAGGATTGGATATAAATAAATTAAAATAGCGTAGTTCTTGATTAATTCACGTGCTGATTCAGTTAGCTACTAAATTCAAGAAATAAAGAAGGTTGAAAATTTGTTGCATTTTCTTTGTGAATTTTCTTATACCATGGTTGTGCAATCCAGTCAAAACTCTATTATAGTACTTTATATATATATATATATATATATATATCAAAATAAATAGTATTTTATTTCAAAAAATTATCGAACCATATTCCCTACTCCCTCCGTTTCTATATAAATGTCATTCTAACTATTTAATTTTGTTTTAAAAAGTGTCATTCTACAATTTCAAGACATAAAATTCACACTTTTCTCATATTTACCCTCATTTAATGTATTCAAACATTTATATTTTGCTCATTTAATGTATTCACACAAGGGTATATTAGATAATTCAATTAATTTATTAATTTGTGTGTATTCATCCAAAATGACAATTAAATAAAAACGGAGGGAGTATTTTATAAGTTTTTTTTATTTATTTTTAATAATTAACATGTGAACAATATTAAATAATTAGAATATTAATTAATAGAAGTAAATAAAACATTATGTCAAATCATTATTTATTAAGATGAGGAACAAATAACACCTCATATATTTTCCAATGAGCACTCTACCCTTGAACAATCTTGTTGTTGCACTTAGCTCTTACACTTTGAAACTTTTCCCACTTTGACCCCTTTTGGTTAACCGCGCGAGTAACGGGGGTTAACATCTATTTTTTTAACACGCACTAAAATACATTTTCCACGAACTATTTTTACATGTTTGAAGATTAATCACAATTTTTATTTTTATTTTGGGGTGAACAGCATTGTTGGTGCTTCATTTCTCTTCAATGTGTGTAACGAAAAATAGAGAATTGAGGGGCCGAAAATAAAATATATTGAGGGACTGATTGAGGTTTTGTTTATGGAAGCTTTTACTAGATATAATTAAGATTTTACCCCGATATTTGGATTGATTCACAAACATATCATGACTTTTCATAAACAATAATTTAACATTTGACTTTAGAAATTATCACAAATCTAGTTTGAATTCAATTTTAATACTTTAAATACTTGATGTGAATTTATTTTTTTTAATTTTATTTTGTCAAATTGACATCATCCGGATACAACGTGACACGAGTGATTTTCCATGTTAATTGCATATTTAGACCAAAAAAATACATGTTCATTATTTAAAGTCCGAAAATTGATTTTGGGCTAGATTTGTGGTAAATTCAAACGATCATATATTAAAATGTTACTCTGTCACTATGAAAGGTCAGGTTAATCATTTGAAAGGGCATGTTAAAAACCGATATCAACCCAATATATATAGATATCTATATATATATGATAGATGCTTAGAATGTCACATATGATGATATTGTGATCTCCGATATTTTTAGATTCTTTTTGTTTTTATCATTATTTTTATGTACACTTAATTAATTAGGATGGGGAAGCATGCATATAGAGGAAATGTTCCAATTTTATTTATTAATATTTTACAAATTTTTAAAAAATATGTGTTTAATTTGTATGTGTAAAAAGTGCGTGAAAGATTCAATATATGCACTTTTTTTGTGTGTGTTTATGCGAAACATGTTAGCAACATCGTTAATCCTCCTTACTAGCACTGTTAATAAAAATGGGCGAATTGGGATGACTTTCAAATTTTAGGGGCAAACTGGCTAAGATGATTTTAAAAAAATATAGGGGACAATTGACACAAAAATCTATTTGAGTACCAAAGTACTCCTTACGATACATTTTTTTCCGGGGACAAAGACGGACGCAAGAATTCTAACTTGGGGGGCGAAATGTAATAATTTTAGTTTTGGGGAGGGCGAAAAATAATATTATAATACAAATAAAATTAAATTTATATTATAAATTATATATACACATATATAAAAAAATTAGACAAAATTTGAGGGGGGCTGGTAGGGGGTCCGTCCGGGAGGGCTGAAATATACACAAAAAAAGTAGATGTGTTAGTGGAACAATATTCTTTCTATAATTCACACGCACAAAATTTATATATCATAGTTTAATAGATCATAGTTTCATAGACGGGTCAAACAGGCCCAAAATCTGTCCAGATAAGCCCAAACCCGTGCTTAGTCCCACCCAATTTTTTTTAGATGTCGAGGATAACTCGCAGTTGCTACCGTGGTGCGCACTGGGTAAATCAAAATTAATTATCGAGCATAGTGTACGAGCCCACGCTTTAGTATCAAGTGAGTGCACTTGCGCAAGATGTCTAATAGAAAAATAAATTAATTCATTTTAATTTTACAGTGCACTACTTTTATTTTATTTAAAAAAATGAATTATCGTGTGCAGTGCACAAGCCCACACTTGGGCGACAGGCACTACACGAGATGCCGAATAAAAAAAAAAAAAGAAAAAAAATTAAATGAATTTAATTTATTTTAGAGTTTACTAATCCCATTTTACGACATATATTTATTTTTTTAAAAATTAATTGTCGAGCGTAGTGCACGATTTCTCACATTAGCGTTGGGCGAGTGCATTGCGTAAAACGCTGGATAAAAATAAAAAATTAATTAAAAATTAAATAAATATATTTGAAAAAAAAGAATAAATTAAAAATTGAAGAAGAAAAACTAAAAAGAAGAAAAAGGGACCACTAAAAAAAATTGAAAATAAAAGAAAAAGGAATGACCACCACCTAAGTTAAATAAAATTCATCTAACAGGTTGAGATTCGTTAAACTATTTCACTGGAGAATCCCTTTTTTGTTGTTCATAAATTTTAATAATAATGCATACAAAAACACAAAATAAAGTATTACAAAGTCCTCAAACTTGCATTACATAATGAACAAAAAATTATTACGTATATAACTAATTAACACTGATCAATAAATTAATAATTATGAATACACATAAATACATAGCATCAAACAAATAAATTTGTAGCATCATGTATTACAAATATTATTAAATCAAATATGTTGGATATCCGCCTTGTACGCCATGGCGGAGAAAATAGTAATTAACGGATTCACAAATATTAAAAGATCCCATTGAATTTATAATGACAATTATGACCTTTGGTATATATAATAAATATAAAAAAATAATAAAATTAGAAACAATTTAAACTATCCATCTGACAAATCTAATGAATGATATCGATCCACAATTTAAATACTAGGGATAAGGGATCTATTTATGCATGATCAATTCTCTATGTATATAAATAGTGATAAATGATAAAATGTAATATGTCCCACAAGATTCATTAATACAACATCCCAATCGCAATCTATGTAACTCTGCCAAAAAATAAATAGAGGATCTGAATATGAAAATAAAAATAAATGGTATTCCTTAAAAAATCAGGTTATACAAATGGACCATGATTAATACCTTTAATAATTTAATCAATTCAATGCGGCCAAGGTGCTAATAATATAGTAATAAAATTATCCATACCCTTTTAATTTCAGTTCCCCTAATAATTTAGTTGCTAAAATTAGTTCCCTCCACTCAAAAAATTCATTCCCGCACTTTTCAAGCAAAACTGCAAAACACAAATTTTATTTTTCTCCCAAATCAAAACTCCCTCCAATCCAAACAAAACTCACATCCATTTTCATTTTTCACAGTTCTGAAATCTCAAAAACTTGAAACCCATTTTTTCAAATTTCCCACCAAATATCCAAAATTGGCATAGATAAATCTCCCAAACACCAACCAGATTGTTTCACCTCCATTTGAACTTCACCATCATCATCACTATTCACCATCAACATCATCATCTTCGTCAATGGACGTAACAAAGATTGATGAGATGCAGCATGACAACAAGGAGAATATCCCACCATTTTCTCTGTCGAATAAGCCCGGCCCGAGTACTAAAAAGTGCAAATGCACATTGGTGAAGATGAATGAATGCAGGAGGCCTTTAAGGGATGTTACAAATATTTACAGAGCAGCGGGTCGTGCCGATTTTAGGGAGTTTAGGCAGCCATCATCTGTTTTAGTCTGCAGTTTTTCGAGTAATCGGAAACGGAAACTTGTAGATGATGGCGCAGAGCAGGAGCATAGGTCTTGCTCCAAGATTTTGCGAAAAGAGTATAGATAGATATAGATTAAGTTATACAACTCGTATACTTCTTAATTTTTTGTGATTAACAAACTAGATTTTATGATTGGATATAATCGTATAAATAGTTAGATATAGTTATTGATTAGTTCATCTGTTGAGGCTTGATTAATTTTGCTATCAAATTCTTCAAGTAACAAAGAAACTTGAGGATTTGTCGCGTTTGCATTTGTGAGTTCTCATGGAAAGCCAGATTTGCGGTTCGCCATATTTATTTTATAAAAATCGTAGATTTATATTCATTTTTAAGTTTTAACACTATGTTGATTTATTTGTTTTGGAACCATTTCTAAGACGTAATCCTCTATTATATTTTGGTGTTTTTATCTTGTATTTCAATCAATGAATTTATGACATGTGTATTTAAAAACTTAAACAATATATTGTCTAGTAAAAAAAATTACACATGTCATAAATTGGGGGCAAACTTGTGTGAGATCGTCTAACGGGTCGCTTACGTTAGACGGATCTCTCCTGACCCGACTCGGTTCCGATCCGACCCGCCATATATATATTAAAAAATATTAGATTTTTTTTTCTCGCGCTGCCATCTCGCCTAGGTTTTCTCCCTCAGCTCGCCGTGCCGCTAGATTTTTTCGTTCAGCTCGCCGTCCCGACCACGTTTTTCCCATCCAGATCGTCACGCCGCCTAGATTTTTCCCGTCGAACTCACGGCGGCGCGTAGATTTTCCCCCTCCGGCGAATCATGAATGATTCAATGGATAATTTGAGAAAAGTATGTAATCTTTCTCCTGTTGGAATTCCGATTAATTCCGGTGAAGAAACAATAGCAACGACCGGTATGTATTCTTATTTTGGAAGATTTGAAATTTTGTATCAATTTTTAACCAATTATTAGGTATATCAAATTTTGAATTCAAATTGTTCGATAAAATGCTACTATGAACTGATTCATTAAACTTTTGATTTAGTAATCTATTAGTGTTATAGTAATTCTAAAAGTGATTAAAATTTTCTAAATTTTAGATATTGTTATACTTGATAATGAAGACAATGCTGAAAATGTAGAAAAAACATTTATCAACAAGGATGAATCTGTTATGTTGCAAATTGATAGTAAGTACTACTTTAGTTATATTCTTTGATTTTGTAACAAATCAATTGCAAAATGTATTTCGTAAATTAGTGATACTTCTATAATATTTAGTGATACTTTTTATCATGATAGTAATCCTTCATTTTAATTACGATTCTGCCTGAATAGATCAACAAAACTGTAAATCGCATGAATATATTAATTTTGTACACTACTGATATTTCTATAATATTTAATGATACATCTCACACATTTATTGATAATATTTTTTTCTGCCTCGGTAAATCAATAAAAGTGCACATCACACGTTATATTATATTTATATACAGTAGTGATACTTCTATGGGATTTAGTAATACTTCAATAGTATTTTGTGAAGAGCTGTTGAGTACAGTGCCTTCCGTGGCGGATACGGATGTTTCAAGCTCTTCTATTCCAATATTGGATCGTGCACGTTCAACCACAAAGGGTAGAAGAAAAATAATCAAAGGGCACCTTCAAAAAAGGAAGAAGAAGAATACTGGTGGCACTTCAATTTCAAAGGAGTTTGGGTCTAAAACCCTTAATCCCAGATTGTTTTGAGAATGCATTCAGATTGTGTTTGATAAATGTATCCCAGATTATATTATTGAAACTGTGATTATCAAATAGTTTTACTTCACGGATGTTTAGTGATACTTTATTCATCAGTATTGATACTATGATTTTCTTCATCATATAACTTGTGATTTTCTTATTATATTATTGTTAAATCGTAAAACATGTTATATTATTTCTTGATAAATTATTTTAACAAAATGCTTTGCATTAAATTATTCATTCAGTAAATAGTGTTACTCCACATCATCCACAGTGATACTTTATTCATCAATATTGATACTGTGATTTTCTTCCTCATATAACTTGTTATTTTCTTATTATATTATTGTTAAAATCATGTAACATGTTGCATTATTATTGTAACATGTTACTTAAAAAAAATGAAACAGTGTTACTCAAAAATCATGCAGTAAATAGTGTTACTTAATGATATTCATAGTGATACTTTCTTCATCACTAATGATACATTGCATATAATTTATCAATTTCTTATTTTTGATGCTTGTTACATTATTATTGATATCAAAATAAAAAAAAATACTTAATACATTTTTGTAACAAAATGCTTTTCATTAAATTAATATGAAGGATATAATAGTAAAAATGCTTTGTAACAAAATGCTTTGATTCTTATCATCACTATCATCAGATTCTTCATCATCATGTTCACTGCTATATGAAAAGTAAATTAAAACATTGAAGTATTACTAATAATCCATGTGAGCATAATTATCTATCCAGTAAGTATCACTAATGACGAATGGGGGATCACTAAGTCAAACAGCCACTAAGAAAAGATAAAGTATAACATAATTAAAAAAAAAACTCACTGAATTATACAGTTAAGCATCACTAAGTAAACAAAACAGTATCACTATTTAAAAAATAAAGTATCACTACTTATTAAACTCAAGAATCACTAAGTCAAAATTAAAGGATGACCAAGTAAATGTAAAAGTATCACTAAGTAAAAATAAGTATCACTATCCAATGAATGTAAAAATAAGTAATAATAAGTAAAATA
Source organism: Perilla frutescens (assembly GCA_026008535.1). NCBI lineage: Eukaryota > Viridiplantae > Streptophyta > Magnoliopsida > Lamiales > Lamiaceae > Perilla > Perilla frutescens. The sequence continues at coordinate 41,494,660 of BRKX01000019.1, forward strand.
GTATGACTCAAACAATCAGTAACCTGCTCGACTCCTATGAACTCTAAGTGATTACCCGATAGCTTAACCGTGCTATTAGTGCCTCAAACAATCCGTCAACTCCTCGTTCATTTCACCTGAAATCCGCTTTCTACATGCACCAAAAGATCCAATTAACGGGGAAAAAAGATTCAATTATATTATAACAATGCACACGAACAACAAACATGTTTCAAAATAACATCATTTCAAGCAGGTTGTAAGGGCTTCAGTTGAATCTGTAGTCATATTGTTTTTATCAAATAAGTCCTTCGCACTCTCAAATCCATTCTTTAATTTCAAGTAGCCATTAATCACGGTGTTCCAAGATACTAAATTCTTCATCTATGAAGGCATTATATCAAACAGTTCCCGCATTAAATTCACCATCCCGCACTTCACATATCCATCAATCATCAAATTATGCGAAAAAGAATCATTTCTAGGCATCCTATCGAAAACCAGCCTCCCAGATTGAATAATCCCGCACTGTACATACATGCAAATCAAATAATTCTTCAAAGAAAAAAATTCGACCCAAACCCAAGTTTCAATACCAACCCATGAATCTGCATTCCTCTGCTCAATAAACTCAACCTCGAACAAGATTTCAACACTAACGAGAAGGAATACTCATCCAGCAAGACCATTCTCACAAGGATTAACACAAACAGCTGGAATGCGTTTTCACAAGCATTAACACAACTAAAATGCCCTAAAATCAAAAGCCCTAAATTAAAAAAAAGCTCTAAATGGACTTACAGTATCAACTTCTAGTATGCGCTAGAGATGTTGACCTCACAGAACCGGATTCGAATGTGACTGAAACGCCGATGATCGGAAAGTTGCTGACGGTGGTGGTGCTCGCAAAAATTTCACCGGCGGTTGTGGGAGGGTAAACTGCGATTATGGGAGGAGCGAGAGAGAGGGGGCGAGCGAGAGCCAGCGAGCGAGGAGGATTCAAACCTTTTTTTAATATATATATACCGGGTCGGGTTGAATCCGGATTGGGTCAAGGGAGATCCGTCTAACATAAGAGACCGGTTAGACGGTCTCATACAAGTTTTTGTCCATAAATTGATTTATTGGAATACAAGATGAAACACTAAATTAAAATAACAGATCTCATCTTCGATCATTTCCGCAGCTATAACTTATAGTGTCAGTAACTAGAGTCACAAACACTAAAATTGTCAATAGGTGGTTTCAATGACAATTTTTGTATATATAGTGATAATAGTTGTCGCCATTAGAAGTTTTTTTTTTTTTTTGTAATGAGAATGTTGTTCAACTAACACATCTAATTTTTTTTATTATATGTATATCTTAGTCCCCCCAAACTGTTTTCTAAAGAGTACTCTCATCCTCAAATAAATTTTTGTCTCAATTATTCCGTAATTTTTTTAAAATCGCCAGTTTGCCCCTAAAAATTTGAAACTCATCCCAATTCGCCCATTTTAATTTAACAGTGCTAGTAACGAGGGTTAAACGATGTTGCTAACATGTTTCACTAAAACACACCAAAAAAATTATTTTACATATATTTGGATCTTTCACACACTTTTTACCCATACAAATTTAAAAAATATTTTTTAAAAATTTTACAAAAAAATTAAATAAAATTGCAACGTTTCCTCTATATGCATGGCTTCCACTCGCCATTTAGTATTCTTTTCATTATAATTTACTTAAATAAATTTGCAAGATCTGCTATAATACATCTAAAAATTAAACACGCCTTCAAGCATTTTAATTATAAAACTACGTATACATTTAAAAAATTCCAAAAGTAGATATTGTTGGAAAAATTCCAATATGTGGCTTGACATGTATAATGTATAAGTATTTTTAGGAAGTTCAATTAAAATTATTTAATCAAGTTTAATTTTGAATTATTAAAATTATCAGATATTTATAGAATTAAGGAGTAAATAAAATCTAGAGATTTTGAATTTGTAAACGAATGAATTGAAAATTAGGCACATATTATATATTTATATATATATAATTGATCAAATAACAACCATGCCCTAATGGGTAGAGTTATCAAATGACATGAACTGACCCATCTTGACCCAAGTCGTGACGAAATGGGCTCACATGGGGCTTTTTTATATCGAGCCCAACCCAGGCCAGGCCCATGCCTATTAAAAGCTCTACTCAATCCCAATACAAGCCCGCCTCAAGCCCACTGCAGGCCATCTTAGTTTAATTTATTTGACCATATATTAAAAAATGTTTCAACATAGTACAATTTCAGAATTTAATACCATAAGATCATATTACTAATTGCATCTTGTCATATGAATGCTAAATAAATTTACTAAGTACAATTATATATATACATTAATGTCATCATTTTAAAATGTAAAGTCCACATTAGGCCCGACCCATGCCCATATTAGGCCCGATGCATGGGTTGGGTTGGACTCATATATAGTTAAGAAAACCCAACCTACCCTAGCTTGTTTCCAATAGTGAGCTTGGGCAGGGTTGGGCATTTTGATCTCAAAGTGCACCCGGGCCTAGGCAAGTTAGGTTAGCTTGACCCAGTTGACAATTCTACTGGTGGGTAAATAATCAAACAATCGGATTAATGATTTTTAGACGACTAATGAACACGATACTAATTTAAATACACGATTTTAAAAATTTAGTAAACTCAAAAATCAGTCTAGACAAAAACGGGATTTGTAGATACATAGAGAATCCACCATAGGACAACAATGTAGAAGGAATATTTTGGATGGCCTGAAGGGGTCACCGTTCACGGCGGCCGCAGTGATGACTCAAGGTGACAGTTTGTCGGCCTCCTAGCGGGAATCTAGTCATCAATTTCTGTCGAGCTTTTAGGGTACTATGTTCTATGGAACTACATCTACAACATGCTCGAAAATGAAATAAATCAGAAAATATTTCACCAGGGAGAGATGGTTGTAGTGGCACAAATGGTGGCGGGTGACGACGGTCCTCCGACCTTCCGGCCTTGACTATGATACACCTCCCTCCTCCCTTGTGCCTTGGCTCGGCTCAACTCTTACCTACTCAATTTTCTCATTTTGAAAATGCAAAGAACATGAAATTCTGAAGCTCTATTTATAGTTTTTCAAGGCTTGGGGCAGGTATAAAATATTGGGCATTTTTATCTACAAAAAAACATTTGGCACCCGATTAATTCTTTTCAAAGTGCACTTTTTAACCCATTGGATTCGTTAAACTCTAACACGAAATCTGAAAATACTGGGATGATCCATGAAACACTTGGAAATCAATTTACTGACCAAACGATGCCTTTGAAAGATGCTGATAAGAAAAAAGAATTTAAATGCACAAATGGATCGATTAAAGTTGCATCACACAATCAAGTGACTATTTTCATTTCTGTACTTTTAATTTCTATTATTTAAATTTCTGTAACTAACTTTAATGAATTGTGGATCCACTCTGTGGTCTCGATCATCTAACCCTTTTTCTTTTCCATAAGTTTTATTTCATGTTCTTGTTCATTTAATTTCTTTGCATTTTTATTTATTTCTTTCACTTTTGTTCTTGATACTTTCGTGTTGTCACCTTCTCCTTCCCCATTTCTTCCGTTATCTTATCCTCTTCCGGTGTCCTCCAATCCCTCTAGGATTCTCAGGTTGTTCCTGGTATCAGAGCTATGAGGGTAGTGTCTTAGGGAAACTTGAGTCTAATAACTGTAAGAACGAGGTGTCCTGACGGCCTAGGTCTTGACAAGTGGTGCTTGCGTGTTTGCCCATAGGGAATTGAAGGTTATAAGTCCTGTGACAGGCTGTAAATCATGTGTTGCCCATTGGGAGTAGCTACCAGTTCATAGGAGTCTATTCAACCGGTTTACAGTTATGGAGTCTGTTTTCTCCATATCTACTTTTTTTTGTCTTCGCCGCTAGTACATTTCTGGATAATAGGAAGATTGTTAACACTGAAAAGATAAGTAATGGAAATTAAGAAAGATAAGTGATAAAAGAAAAGTGTTAAAAACTGAATGGGATGAAATGATTAGAAATCTAAGGAAAATAGATAGAAAAGATAGTGGTATAACACCGAAAGAAAAAAGTTCTAAAGAGTTGTTAGAAGAAATGATAAAAAAATTAGATGAATAAATTAGAATAAAAAATTCTCTAAAAACTTCTTCTAATAAATCTGATAAAATCAAGCCACCTGATAGAGTCAAAAATCTCCTCAGAACAAATCTCTTAAAAATAATGAAAACACTTCCAAAAATTCATTCATTCCAAATACAAAATTCATTGAAGATAACTTCCACTCTAAGAAAAATAGAGAAAGAAGAAAAATGGTTTTTTGAAACAACTTTTCATGATACAAAAGAACAAATTCAAGAAGAATATAACAAATTCATTCTTAAGGAAAAGAAAAACATCTTTTTCTTTGATTGGTTTGAATTATATGCTTCTAAAAATTCTTTTGATTACCCTTTCAAAAATATTTCTCAAGAGGATGAAAATCCAAAAGATGAAATAATTTTGGATGAAATCAAAGAAGAAATTGTTCCAAAAGAAACCATCCAAAAAAGTCTTTCAGAACAAAATGATAATAATCTTGAAAAAGAGATTTTATCAAATAATGTGTTACAAAAGCTTCATATCCAAAATGATAATAATCTTGGAAAAAAGATTTTATCAAATAATGAGTTACAAAATTTCCATATCCAAAATGATCAAACTTTAGAAATAAAGTTTTTTCAAAAAATAAATAATGATCCACAAATGGATAAAAATAATCTTGTCATGGTTCTATATTTGGAAAATGTCACTCATAATCCATTTGTCTCCAAATTTGAAGACAAAACAAAATGTTTCATTTCATTATCTAAAGAGTGGTTTCAAATAATTCTTTTCATAAAAAACTCAAATTCATGTCTCAAAATTGATTGTGGTCCTAACATTGAGAATTTTTTTTAGCTTAAGTCATTTTCACAAACTTTATGAAGATAATAAACTTGTCTTTAATAATGTTTGTCTTAAGCAAAATATTTCTTTAATGAACACTCCATAAATTGGAATCAAAATTGTCAAAGAAAATCATCATTTCAAAAATAAAAAAATGATTATGATTTAAATTATGAAAAAAGGATTGATCCAATTTTCATAGAAAAATAATTTAAAATTTTGTTGGTATTCCATTTCTTGAAATTAACAAAATAAGTCATCATGAAAGAAATAATTTCAAAAAAGAGTCCACAAATTCTTTCCTTCAAAAATGATTTGATAACCAACGTAAATATTTAGGGTTCACAAAAAATATATAAAAACATTACCAGAGTTTTTGTTCTGATCAAATAGAGTGTCTTGATATAACACAAAAAATCCATCATGATTTGCTCAAAAATAAAATTAATCTTAGGATCAAAACCATAAAAGAAACATTTGAGAAGCATTTAAATAAAAAGAAAGAGTGTTTTATAGGTTGTCTTGAAAGTGTTGTGCTTATTCTCAAATTGATAATTGTTCTTTTCAAACAAATTGCCAGTATCTTTGAGTTAATATTCACGAAAGAAAAACAAATCAATAGTCTAGGACATTTGAAGGAAAAATTCCAAAAATCCAAAATTGAAGGATACGATTCAAAATCTATTCAAAATTATCCAAAAATAACAGAAGGTACATCTTTTAAAATTGTCTTAGTTTACAAATGGGTCAAATATAAAGATAAGATATTCTTCCTCCATAAATCTTTTCATTTTCTCCAAATAGAAAAATTAGATATCCAATCTAATTTATGTCAAAAACAAAACCCGAATGAGGGTGGGAGGATTAATATCTTAGTAATTTTTGATTAAAAAGTGTGGAGTAGAATACCTTTCTATTTAAAAGATCCTTCAGAATTAAGAACCTTTCTTTCAAAATTTCAAAACATAAAAAGAGAACCAATTGAGTTTATTAAATTTCTTCAAAGAGAAGAAAATAAACTGTCACCCAAAAATTCTCATCTCAAACAAATTACCCCAAATATATCATGTCCAAAAGTCCTTGAAAGTAGATATGAAAGCTACCCTTTAGTATACTCAAATGATCTCTCCATTAAAAAATGGTTTCTTAATTTGCGAACTTTGGATCAAATAATCTCAAAACCAAAAGAAAGTCTCTATCAAGCCAAAATTAGATAATTTAGAACACCAGTCGAACATCTTCATGACCACATAAATAGTTTTAGATCAAAATTTGACAAATTCAGAATAATTATGAAAATGATATATTGTTGCAGAAAACTTGAATGTGCTTCTTCAAATAATTTCCAGCAAAGAAAATATTTTGAGAAAAAAAGACCCGAGTTCTGTTAAAAACATTCAAAGAAAAGTTCACTTAATCAAAATTGTTCATGGTTCTAAATTAAAACAAAACTGGCCATTTCAAAATAACAAATCTCCAAATTTTGAAAAAAGAAATCAACAAATGCATTACTTCATAGAAAGAAAGGAGTGTAAAGAAATCCAAAATATTTAAAAATATTCGGATAAGTTTCTTTTTATTTTAAAAGAAATAACTCCAAGAAAATACATCATCAAAATCACAATTCAGTTCTCCAAACATTACAATATTAATGTTGCAACTTTGTTTGATACAGGTACGGACCTAAATTGAATAAGAACAGGTATTGTTCCAGAAAAATATCAATATGATACTTATAAAAGGTTAACTGCTGCAAACAATACCAAACTCAAAGTTAATTCTAAAAATAATGTTTTAGTTATTAACAATGAGATTCCCTTAAATACTACATTTTTCTTAGTAGAGAACATTCATCAGACTGTCATTCTTGGAACTCTTTTCATAAATTTCTTTACTTCATACACTGTGAACAAAATTGGTATTTTTCAAAAATCAAACAAAAAATTCTTATTTTTTATTTCATTCAAAAATCTCAAATAGAGGATTTAAATCAAGTGAAAACATGTTCCATTAATAGTTTTTTCTCAAAAATTATATTTTCCTGACTCTCGAGAAAAATTCTTGCAATTCTCAGGAGTAGTTTAGCATTCATGTGAACATGATGGAAGAAAAAAATAGATATCAATAGGAGCGCCAAAGAAAAGGGAAATTCTTTCCCCATAAAAACATTCTCTCAAAAACCATCCCCACAATTACTCTCTCAAATAACTTTCTTTATTGAGTCCCTTAATAGGAATGGACGGTCTAATCCTCCAGTAGAAAGAGGAAGGCAAGTTTCAAAAAATGAGGATATATCTCCTTTAGATTATTCTCAAGACAAAAATAATTTTCAAACCAAGAGCAAACTTTTTGCAAATCAAAAAATTATACTTGATGATTCCTAGCAAGCTTTCAATTCCTAAAACAAAGGACATCTTGTAAAAAATCTTCATCTTATTTCAGAAGAGTTTTCAAAATCAAATAAAAAAAATCAAAGAACTTGAAGTTCAACTCAAAAAAAATAAATGAAAATGGTACGAAAGATATCAAAAAATTACTTTCAAAAATTGCACCTTTCATCAAAAAATATCAGCAAGAAATCACTAAAAGAGCTCGTGATATCCTTCCCTGACACTTGTTTGAAAAACTGGATTTGGAACCTAAACAAATAGGAGAACTCAAAAGAGTACTCCAATATCTTGAACAACCTGGACGTTACTTTGTAATCGCAGGAGATCATGAAGCTCATATCAGACTTGTTAGAAGAGAAAATCTCAAACAATTTAATAGAAGAAGATCGCATTAATCTGGAATGGGGATTACTTGCTGACTTCGACGTTCAAAGTGAAGTAGATCTAACACTAATGCCAAAACCACTCTAAAAGGTTTGTCTATATCTTCTTGAAGACAAATGCTTGGTCTGAATAAAAATCAAATACATTTCTCCAGAATGGATTAGACATGAAGGAGGACCATATCAAGAATATCAACATTCCATGCATCTAGTTCAATTCAATACAGAAAACACCGACTTCATGATGACAACCCTCAATGAAGAAGAATGAAGAAATATGATAAGTAAAATATTGCCAAAATACCTATCCACATATTTGTCAACAACCAGAGCCTGGACTATTGCTAACTCCAAACGACAGGCAAACAATCTTTCTGAAAATTGGCAATTTTATAAAAATGAGAATAATTTTTCCATGCTCATAAAAAATCATCCAGAATATGAGTATGGAGAACTTTTTCAACAAATTCAAAATTAAGAGTTCAATCTCTACATGAGTGAATGGACAGAAATAGAATATGAATGTATTATGCACAGAGACGCCCTTGAAGAAGATGATGGATCATCTTGGTATGATCAATTAGGTGAAGTAGGAATTCATAATCTTGAAAATATAATGGAACCATCATGCCAAGATGAGCCATCAAGGGTGTCCATCTGCATAATACATTCATATTCAATTTCCGTCCATTCACTCATGTGGAGGTTGAACTCTGGATTTTGAATTTGTTGAAAAAGTTCTCCATACTCATATTTTGAATGATTTTTTATGAATATGGAAAATTTATTCTCATTTTTTGTAAAAGTACCGATTTTTAGAAAGATTGTTTTCCTGTCGTTTGGTTTTAGCAATAGTGCAGGCTCTGGTTGTTGACAAATATGTGGATGTGTATTTTGGTAATATTTTGCTTATCATGTTTCTTCTTTCTTCTTCATTGAGGGTTGCCATCATGAAGTCGATGTTTTCTATATTGAATTGAACTAGATGCATGAAATGTTGATATTCTTGATATGGTCATCTTTCATGTCTAATCCATTCTGGAGAAATGGATTTGATTTTTATTCGGACCTTTTGAAGTGGTTTTGGCATTAGTGCGAGATTTGCTTCACTTTGAACGTCGAAGTCAGCAAGTAATCCCCAATCCAGATTAATGCGATCTTCTGTGAATTGTTTGAGAATTTCTCTTCTAACAAGTCTGATATGGCTTCATGATCTCTTGGGATTACAAAGTAAGGTCCAGGTTGTTCAAGATATTAGAGTACTCTTCTTTTGAGTTCTTCTATTTGTTTAGGTTCCAAATCCAGTTTTTCAAACAAGTGTCTGAGAAGGATATCACGAGCTCTTTTGGTGATTTCTTGCTGATATTTTTTGACGAAAGGTGCAATTTTTGAAAGTGATTTTTGAATATCCTTCGCACCATTTTCATTTATTTTTTTGAGTTGAACTTCAAGTTCTTTGATTCTTTTATTTGCTTTCAAAAACTCTTCTAAAATAAGATGAAGATTTTTTACAAGATGTCCTTTAATTTGTTTTGAGAATTGAAAGCTTGCAAGGAATCATCAAGTATCATTTTTTAATTTGCAAAAAGTTTTCTCTTGGTTTGAAAATTATTTTTGTCTTGAGAATAATTTAGAGGTGATATATCCTCATTTTTTGAAACTTGCCTTCTTCTTTCTACGGGAGGATTAGACCATGTATTCCTATTAATGGACTCAGTAAAGAAGGTCATTTGAGAGAGTAATTGTGGGGATGGTTTTTGAGAGAATGTTTTCCTGGGGAAAGAGACTTTTCCTTGGCAATCATGTTGATATATGTTTTCTTCTTCCATCCTATTCACATGAATGTTAAACTGCTCCTGAGAATTGCAACAATTTTCTTGTGAGTCAGGAAAATATGATTTTGAGAAAAACTATTAATGGAACATGCTTTCACTTGATTCAAATCCTCTATTTGAGATTTTTGAATGAAATCAAAAATAATAATTTTTTGTTTGATTTTTGAAAAAATACCAATTTCGTTCACAGTGTATGGAGTAAAGAGATTTATGAAAAGAGTTCCAAGAATAACAGTGTGATGATTGTTCTCTACTAACACAAATGTAGTATTTAAGGGAATCTCATAGTTAATAACTAAAACATCAGTTTTATAATTAACTCTGAGTTCGGTATTGTTTGTAGCAGTTAACCTTTTATAAGTATCCTTTTGATATTTTTCTGGAACAATACCTATTTTTATATAGTTTAGGTTCGTACCTGTATCAAACAAAGATGCAACATTAATATTGTAATGTTTGGAGAACTGAATTGTGATTTTGATGATGTATTTTCTTGGAGCTATTTCTTTTAAAATAAAAAGAAACTTATTCAACTATTTTTGAATATTTTGGATTTCTTTACTCTCCTTTCGTCCCATGAAGTGATGCATTTGTTGATTTATTTTTTCAAAATTTGGAGTTTTGTTATTTTGAAATTGACAGTTTTGTTTTAATTTAGAACCATGAACAATTTTGATTAAGAGAAATTTTCTTTGAATGTTTTTAACAAAACTCAAATATTTATTCTCAAATTGTTTTCTTTGCTGGAAATGATGTGAAGAAGCATATTCAAGTTTTCTGCAAAAATATATCATTTTCATAATTATTCTGCATTTGTCAAATTTTGATCTAAAACTATTTATGTGGTCATGAAGATGTTTGACTAGTGTTCTAAATGATCTAATTTTAGTTTGACAGAGACTTTCTTTTGGTTTTGAGAATATTTGATCCAAAGTTTACAAATTAAGAAATCATTTTTTAATGGAGAGATCATTTGAGTATACTAAAGGGTAGCTTTCAGATCTAATTTCAAGGATTTTTGGACATGATATATCTGGGGTAATTTATTTGAGACGAGAATATTTGGGTGACAGTTTATTTTCTTCACCCTGAAGAAATTTAATAAACTCAATTGATTCTCTTTTTATGTATTGAAATTTTGAAAGAGAAGTTCTTAATTCTGAAGGATCTTTTAAATAGAAAGGTATTCTACTCCACACTTTTTTTATCAAAAATTACTAAGTCATTAATCCTCCCACCCTCCTTCGGGTTTTGTTTTTGACATAAATTAGATTGGATATCTAATTTTTCTTTTTGGAGAAAATGAAAAGATTTATGGAGGAAGAATATCTTATCTTTATATTTGACCCATTCGTAAACCAAGACAATCTTAAGAGATGTACCTTCTGTGATTTTTGGATAATTTTGAACAGATTTTGAATCGTATCCTTCAATTCTGAATTTTTAGAATTTTTCCTTTAAATGTCCTAGACTGTTGATTTCTTTTTCTTTTGGGAATACTAACTCAAAGATACTAGCAAGTTGTTTGAAAAGAACAATTATCAATTTGAGAGTAAGCACAAAACTTTCAAGACAATCTATAAAACACTCTTTCTTTTGATTTAAATGTTTCTCAAAGGTTTCTTTTATGGTTTTTATCCTAAGATTAATTTTATTTTTGAACAAATCATGATGGGTTTTTGTGTGCTGTCAAGACACTCTATTTGATCAGAACAAAAATTCTGGTAATGCTTTGATATGTTTTTCGTGATCCCTAAATATTTATGCTGGTTATCAAACCATTTTTGAAGGAAAGAATTTGTGGAAATTTTTTCTAACATTTTCTGTTTCTATTTTTGGAATCCTAATTTCTTTTGATAAATGATTTTGTTATCTTCATTACTAAGTTTTGGATAATCATGAATTTTAACAAAGTATGAGGACTCTTTTTTGAAATTAGATGACAAATTTTGTTAATTTGAAGAAATGGAATACCAACAAAATTTTAAATTATTTTTCTATGAAAACTGGACCAATCCTTTTTTCATAATTTAAATCATATAGTATCATGATGTTTTGACCATTATTTTGAAGATGAATTTCACCATTCATTTTTTTTTTATTTTTCAAATGATGATTTTCTTTAACAATTTTGATTCCAATTTTTTGGAGTGTTCATTAAAGAAATATTTTGCTTACGACAAACATTATTAAAGACAAGTTTATTATCTTCATAAAGTTTGTGAAAATGACTTAAGTTAAAAAAAAACTTCTCAATGTTAGGTCCACAATCAATTTTGAGACATGAATTTGAGTTTTTTATGAAAAGAATGATTTGAAACCACTCTTTAGATAATGAAATGAAACATTTTGTTGTCTTCAAATTTGGAGACAAATGAATTATGAGTGACGTTTTCCAAATATGGAATCATGACAAGATGATTTTTATTCATTTGTGGATCATTATTTGTTTTTTGAAAAAACTTTATTTCTAAAGTATGATCATTTTGGATATGAAAATTTTGTAACACATTATTTGATAAAATCTTTTTTCCAAGATTATTATCATTTTGGATATGAAACTTTTGTAACATATTATTTGATAAAATCTCTTTTTCAAGATTATTATCATTTTGTTTTGAAAGAATTTTTTGGATGGTTTCTTTTGGAATAATTTCTTCTTTGATTTTATCAAAATTATTTCATCTTTTGGATTTTCATCCTCTTGAGAATTATTTTTGAAAGGGTAATCAAAAGAATTTTTAGAAGCATATAATTCAAACCAATCAAAGAAAAGGATGTTTTTCTTTTCCTTAAGAATGAATTTGTTATATTCTTCTTGAATTTGTTGTTTAGTATCATGAAAAGTAGTTTCAAAAAACCATTTTCTTCTTTCTCTATTTTTCTTAGAGTGGAAGTTATCTTCAAGGAATTTTGTATTTGGAATGAATGAATTTTTGGAAGTGTTTTCATTATTTTTAAGAGATTTTTTGACTGTATCGAATCTTTTCCTTAAGGTGGCTTGATTTTTAGAGAATTTTTTTTATCCTAATTTCTTCATCTAATTTTTTTATCATTTCTTCTAACAACTCTTTAGAACACTTATCTTTCAGTTTTATACCACTATCATTTTTATCTAATTTCCTTAGATTTCTAATCATTTCATCCCATTCAGTTTTTGGAACTTTTCTTTTATCACTTATCTTTTCTAATTTTCCATTACTTATCTTTTCAATATTAACAATCTTCCTATTATCCAGAGATGTACTAGCAGCGAAGACAAAAGAAGTAGATCTAGAGAAAACAGACCCTATAACTGTAAGCTAGTTGAATAGACTCCTAGGAACTGGTAGCTACTCCGAATGGGCAACACATAATTTACAGCCCCTCACAGAACTTATAACCTTTAACTCCCTATGGGCAAACACGCAAGCATCACTTGCCATGACCTAGGTCATCAGGACACCTCGTTCTTACAGTTATTAGATTAAAGTTTTCCTAAGACACTACCCCTATGGCTCTGATATCGAGAACACTTCGAGGATCCCAGGGGGACTAGAGGACACTGGAAGAGGATAAGAGAACGAGAGAAATTGGGAACGATAAGGTGACAACACGAAAGTATAAAGAACAAAAGTGAAAGAAATAAATAAAAATGCAAAGAAATTAAATAAATAAGAACATGATATAAAACTTACAGAAAAGAAATAAAAGAGTTAGATGATTGAGACCACAGAGTGGATCCACAGATCATTAAAGTTAGTTGCAGAAAATTAAATAACATAAATTAAAAGTACAGAAATTAAAATAGTCAGCTGATTGTGAGACCTCAGAGAGAGTCCATGAATCATAAGTTAGTTTACAGGAATGTAAAGAACATGAATTAAAGCACAAGATTGTGAGACCTCTAATGGAGTCCACAAATCATAAATAAATTGCAAGAATTTAAATATAATTGTTGTAGGCGACAGAGCACGCCATATGCATATGATGATGAGTGATTTAGGCGGCAGAGCCGACCGAATGCAGATTGATGATGATGATGATGATGATAAATTCAAATGAAATAATATTTATATATATTTCATAAGAAAGTTTTGAAAATAGTACCTTAATATACAAATCTTCAAATAATAAGATTTGAAGTGATGATGATGATGATGATGATGATGATACAAGCTTGATCTACAAGCTCATATGGTTTGAAGGTTTTGAACCAAGGTGTGAGGATGTCTCTGTGGGATTTTTACAATCTTTCTACGAAGATCTACCTCATTGCATAAGCTCAACACTCAAGGTAAGTGAAGGCTGAAGCTTTTGAAGAACTAAGAGCTTCAATGTGAAGTGTGTGTTTTACAAGTGTTAGAGAGAAGTGAGAGAGATTGAAGAGAGCTATGAGAGATTTGAGAGAGATGTTGTGAAGTGTGAGAGATTGTGTGTTGTGGCCCTGTAAGGTGTGAGGTGTTTGAGGTGTTGGGAGATGTCCTTTTATAGATGTATCTAGGGCCTTTTTTGCAATTTTTGAATATTTGAGGGCCTCCTTTTAATTCTTAAAGGACCAAAGGCCCGTACACTTAATTCAGTATATTTTATATTGATATTCTTCAAGTATTTTGTATTCCATTTTGATCCATTCCGGTGGGATGGATTGAATTCAAACTTGTACTTCTCTTACCATTTGGAGCATTTTTGTGCATACTTTTATTAGCGGTTTGGGCAGAGTGCTAAGATTAGTATATTGATTAACATTGAATCCTGCAAGCAATCCCCATTAAAGGTTGATGTGATCTTCTTCATTGAATTTCTCAACTGTTTTTTCAATGATGAGCTGGATATGAAGTTTATGATCTCCTAGTATCACCTTATAATGTTTTTCATTTTTTAGATACTTTAAGACTCTTTACGTTAGATCATCAATTGATCTTGGTGGTGTATTTATTGTCTAGATAAGATCATCTGGCAATTTACTTACTTTGCGAGCAATTTGCTTTTAAAATCTGTAAAGAAAAGGAACGATTTTGATAGAAAATTTGGAGATTTTATTTTCAAAAGCATTTTCTCCTTTTTTGTTTTCTTTAGAAAATAATTCAAAATTATCTTTCTTTTGATTTGTTTTGGAAAGTATTTGAAAAACTTCATGAAGATTTTTTGAAAGCATTTCTTCCTTTCGAGAAGAAAAAGCTTTGATAATATTGTCCAAAAGAAGAGTTTGCTCTAAGGAAAGATTTTTTGATGAAATTATTTGTTCTTGAATGATACTTAAAGGAAGTACACCTTTATTAATTTGAAAACTTCTTTCTCTCATCTCAGGAAGATCATATGTTTCTTCCAATTCTTTTTCTTGATAAGTTTCTTTGGGGAATAAGACAGGGCTTTGGTGGTAGGTTTTTCTGTATCTTGTCTTAGAGGATGAGCTTTCAGGTTTTGAGGAATTTTGATATAAGGACACTTTGTCTTTTGAGGAATTTGAGAAGAAGGTTTTTCTGGGGACAGATGAGTCTGTTTCTTTCTTTTTCATCATCCATGTTCCTAATGGAACAATGTAAAAATATAATAAAAAAATATCAGAAATATGAAAATCAATACTTAAAAACAAAAAAATGTATGTATGCATGATGATGCAAAATAGATAGAAAATATATGCGTACATGAAAAATTATTAAATATAAAAATTTTATGTATGTATAAAGCAAAATTATTAGATATTAAAAATGGATGTATGTATATACATGATGATGTGAAATCATTAGATATAGAAAATGCATATATGCATGAAAAATTATTAAATATGCAAAATATAAAATTATTGAATATGTATATACATGATGATGTAAAATTATTTCTGTATGGGTCACAATACCACTGAACCATGTGTTTCCCTTTCTTAGCATTTTGAGAATGGTAGGAATCACATTTTTCTCTAGTAAAGTGATGAATTTGTTTATTTCTTTTTTTTTTAGAATGTGGAAATTTGTTATTCTGAAATGGACAGTTATCTTCGGATGTAGAACCATGAACAATTTTGAGTAAGAAAATCTTTCTTGAGAATTTTTTTTGAATATTTTCACCAAAACTTAAATCTCTTATCACAAAATATTTTCTTTGTTGGAAATGATTTGAAGAAACACAATCAAGTTTTCTACAAAAATATAAAACTTTCATGATTAATCTGAAATTGTCAAATTTTGATTCAAGACTATTTGTGTGGTCATGAAAATGTTTGACCGGTTTTAAATGAACTGATTTTGGTTTGACAAAGACTTTGTTTTGGTTTTGAGACTTTTTGGACCAAACTTTGTGAATTAAGTAACCATTTTTTAATGATGAGATCATTTGAGTATCCTAAAGGGTAACTTTCAGTTTTACTCTCAAGGACTTTTGGACATAATATATCTGGGGTAATTTGTTTGAGACGAGAATTTTTGGTTTATTTTTTTCACTTTGAAGGAATTTAACAAACTTAATTGGTTCTCTTAAATGGAAATTTATTCTACTCCACACTTTTTTATCAAAAAAGGTAACTGGGATATTAATCCTCCTGCCCTCCTTCGGGTTTTGGTTTTGACTTAAATTAGATTGGTTATCTAATTTCTCTACTTAGAGAAAATGAAAAGATTTTTAGAGGAAGAATATCTTATCTTTATCTTTGACAAATTTGTAAACCAAGACAATCTTAAGAGATTCACCTTCTATGATCTTTGTGTAATTTTCAATGTAACATTTATTTCTGAATTTTTTGAATTTTCTTTGAAAATGTTTTAAACTATAAATTGACTCAAAACTAAGATTTGGAGCAATTATGAAATGGAAATGCAATTCATCTATTTTAGAGCTCTCTTTCTCATTTCCATTTTGAAGAGATTTGGATTTCTTTTTCAGAGACAAGTACTGTAACAGGTAACATTTTTGATTGAAAATTATCCAACTTGTTTTGATGAATGAGACAAGTTCTGTTGAGACTAAGATTTTTGAGTATCGAAAGTTCAAGAATCTTTGTTATGATTTTGATTTTTTTTAGATAATGACTCATTAAGAACATGATTGTGAAAGGCACATGAATTTTTCAGATGAATGTTTTGTTTGATGATTAATGAGGCTCTAGCTTTGGGATTATTCTTGAATTTTGAGATGTGTTATTTATTAGTACAGACCGGAATGACTTTAAATAAAATGATTCTTGAATCCGAAAAAAACACTGATGTTAATTTTGAAATTGTTTGTTGATTCAAGAGTTATTAAGAATTTCCTAGAGATGATATTTTCTAAGAATTCTTTAGAATTTTTCTCTATATGAATTTTTTGTATGTTATCAAAATACTTTATTTGATAAGAACAAAAACTCTGGTAGTGCTTTGATATGTCTTTTGTGACCCTTAAATATTTATGTTGGTTATCAAACCATTTTTGAAGAAAATAATTTGTGGAAATTTTTTCTAACATTTTCTGTTTCCATTTTCGGAATCCTAATTTCTTTTGATAAATGGTTTTGTTGTCTTCATTACTAAGTTTTGGATGATCATGAATTTTAACAAAGTATGAGGACTCTTTTTTGAAATTATTTCTTTCATGATGACCTAATTTGTCACTTTGAAAAATCGGAGTACCAACAATGTTTTGAATTGATTTTTCAATGAAAATTGGATCAATCTTTTTTTCATAATTTAAATCATATATTATCATGATGTTTTGACTATTATTTTAAAGATAGATTTGAGCATTCATTTTTCATTTTTCAAATCATGATTTTCTTTAACAATTTTGTTTCCAATTTTTGGAGTGTTCATTAAAGAAATGTTTTGCTTAAGACAAACATTATTACATACAAGTTTATTATCTTCATAAAGTTTGTGAAAATGACTTAAGCTAAAAAACTTCTCAATGGACCACAATCAATTTTGAGACATGAATTTGAGTTTTTCATGAAAAGAATGATTTGAAACCACTCTTTAGTTAATGAAATGAAACATTTTGTTTTGTCTTCAAATTTCGAGACAAATGCATTATGAGTGACATTTTATAAATATGAAATCATGACAAGATGATTTTTATCCATTTGTGGATTATTATTTATTTTTTGAAAAAACTTTATTTCAAAAGTTTATCATTTTGGATATGGAAAGTTTGTAATTCATTATTTGACAAAATCTCTTTTTCAAGATTATTATCATTTTGTTTTGAAAGACTCTTTTGGAACAATTTCTTCTTTGATTTCATCCAAAATTATTTCATCTTTTGGATTTTCATCCTCTTGAGAAATATTTTTGAAAGGCTAATCAAAAGAATTTTTAGAAGCATATAATTTAAACCAATCAAAGAAAAAGATGTTTTTCTTTTCCTTAAGAATAAATTTGTTATATTTTTCTTGAATTTGTTTTTTAGTATCTTGAAGGCAATTGTGTTGCGGATATTTTCGCTTCCCCTACTGTCTCCTCTGATTTTTGGACTTCTGTCATTCCTTGTATTTCCGATGCTGTTTTACAGGAGTTTTGTTCTCCTGGTTACTTTCAATTTTCTTGGAGGAGTACTCTTTTTCCCATATGGTTTTTCCTCCTCTGGATTTTCCATATGGGTTTTGATGAGGCTCCGGTCCCCTGTGTTATCGACTTGTGATATCTGGGACTTTTGGACTTGTTACTTTTTTTCCTTTATTTATACAATTCATTTAGGTGTGTTGAAGAGATTTTTTAACTCTATCAAGTGGCTTGATTTTATCAGGTTTATTAGAAGAAGTTTTTATGTACACTTAATTATTTAGGATGGTGGAAGCATGCATATAGAGGAAATGTTCCAATTTTATTTATTTAATTTTTAAATTTTTTTAAAATATATGTTTTATTCGTATGTGTAAAAAGTGTGTGAAAGATTCAAATATATGTATTTTTTTGTGTGTGTGTAAGCGAAGCATGTTAGCAACATCGTTAATCCTCGTTACTAGCACTGGTAATAAAAATGGGCGAATTGGGATGAGTTTCAAATTTTAGGGGCAAACTGGCTAGATGATTTTTAAAAAAAAAATATATAGGGGGGGGGGGGCAATTGAGACAAAAATTTATTTGAGTATCAAAGTGCACCTTAGGAATCAGAGTTTGGGGGGGGGGGGGGGCTAAGATATACATATAAGAAAAAAAACTAGATGTGAAAAATGGAACAATATTCTTTCTCTAACTCACATGAACAAAATTTATATGTGACAGTCTAATAGATCATAGTTTCATAGATGAGTTAAACAGGCTAAAAATCTGCCCAAATAAGTCCAAACCCGTGCCCAGTCCCACCAGGGACAGATCAGAGGGGGGTCGGGGGAGGGGGCTGTAATACCCCGAAATATTTTAGAAGATTTTATTCAACTTATGTTACCCTCTGGTAAGTTAGAAAATAAGTTGGGTCCTTAAAGGACTCAAATAAAGGAAAATCGCAGCCAGGAAAATCTGTTAAATCTAATTTGATCAAAATTTGCATTAAAAATATGTTATGATATTTTTCTCGGTTTGATAGAAAATGTTTCAAGAATCATGCCAACCTTTGAAATTTCAAATTTCGAGTTCAAATGAACTCTTGGCACAACTTTAAGTTGGAAAATAATAAATTTAATAGAAAAAAGCACATCCGTCATTATCCAATTTCTTTTTCAAAAGATTATCTTATTCGTAATTATCATATTCTTTTTCTATCATTATCCTCTTTCTTTTATTCGTTATTATCCTAGTTATTTTTCCTTTATAAATAGGAGCTTAAGGTTTCATTTTTCATTCATTTTCAAAATCGAAACGCCGAGCAGCTTCCAGAGAATGTACGACTCTAGTTTCCTATTTCAATTCTGAAATAGTCATTTTGAAGGTGTCAACGCGTAGATCACGAATACATGATTGAAATGATGACACGAAGGATGATCACGATGGAAAATCATCGTGACCGTCGCCAATTGCTCGGAGAAGGTACTTTCTCTAATTCTGATCATTCGGACCGATGAATTTAGAAATTTCAAGTTCTAATATGCGATTAACTTTAATTCTACCGATTCCGATTTTTGATGTTGTGAGTTTTCGGTATTTTTTCTCATTTTCATTTTATGTAAATCTCAGATCTACTGTTCCTGGATAGTCGTATTAGAAATCTTCTTTTTATAAATAGTCTTTGATCATTTGGATCTTGTAGTTAACCGGAATAGATTTTTGATTTCTCGTCATTTGAAATCTGGATTCGAATATTATATTATAAATCTGCCCAGTTCGAATTTATGTTCTAGCCGTCGATCTTTGATCTGATTACACCATTAAATTCCTTATTTTCTGAACTATCAAAAATTGTACTTTTGAGCAAAAATCCAACGAGTATCGAGCTCGATCGAGACCGATACATTTTCACCTAAAATCTGTGAATATTGTTACCGAAAATCCCATTTCACCCATTTTGGGTCGTCAAATCAAAAATGTTTCTTCTAGAAAGTTGCTCCAAATATTATTTCCTATAAGCCTGCCAAGTTTCGCGATCTCGTTGCGAGTTTTGAATAATTTCGATTATTTAAAATAGACAGTTATTTTTATACCGGGAGCATGTATTATCGAAAAATTCTAAAATCCTCATTCTTTAGACTTGGCATGTATAGTATCATCCCTGAATATTTTCGTAATTTTCGAGCAGTTAAAAAGTGTCGTGGCGTAGATCTGGTAAACTTTGGATAAATGACAAGTTTTGGAAAGAGACCTCTGTCAAATCAGTTGATCCCAGTAAAACAAGAATAACGTTTTGGAATTTATTTCCTTCTTCGTCGAAATTATCCAAGGTCTCTAGAGTCGCGCAATCTATTTTAGAATATAATAGAATTAATAATAGTTCCGTTTATAGTAGATTAATTCCCGAAAATATAGCGATTATCTTGCGTTAAAGTTTACCTTCTGTAGTACCAGCTAAGCTAGAGAAAGAGTATCAGGGTTGATTCTTCAGAAGTTAACTTTTCAGAATCCCGAGAAAGGTGGGTTATACTATACTATCTTTTCAAATTGTATCTTTCGAGTTATTAAGCACTGCTTTGCTAAAATTGAAAATGTGACTATCTGTGTTAAATATTTACATGCTACTGTATATTGTCGGAGTCTTATAAACCAGCGCTGTGTCAATGTGAGTAGCTACAGTATGCATGCATTATATGTCCTGCCCTACTCCTTGTCGGTGAGACTAAAATGAAACACTTATTGGTTATACTCTTTGGATATACTATGGCCATACTTAATGTTATGCGCTGGTGATGTAGTTTGGGTTGCGGGCAGTGACGGGTTATACTCTTAAGCGCTTCACGATAAAATGTTTTGGTGAACTTAAGTTGCTTCCAACTTTTAAACCTCATAAGCTTCACTACCTGCATGGACACAGATAGATTACTTTAACAAAATGATTTGCATAACTTGAATTGTAAAACTTGCCCACTGAGTGCATTAGTACTCAGCCCAAATCTTTTCAAATATTTTCAGGCCAGTAGGCTGGAGCGTGGAGGTGACGAGGCTGAGATATGGGCTATTATGATTTACATATTTTTTCCGTTGTCTCTTTTTGTTAGTATTCTGTTAAGAATTGAGCTTTCACACTTATGGTATTCTTTTGCTAAATGCTAAGAACTCTGATCTTGGTATTTTATTGATATGATTCTGCTTCTCTGATTCTGAACATTTGTTGACTTCCTAGTTAACATGTATCATATGCTTAGCTACATAATTATTCCAAAGGGAGGAAGTCCGTCTTTCGTTATGTCTATTTGATCATTCATTTTAGCCTATGGAAGGGCTTCATTTATTCAGCATATTGGTGTCTGTTTCTTATGTCGACCTATGAATGGGTCTATTGATTGTTGGTATCTGGTTATTTGTTTCCGTTTGGCCTATGAAAGGGCTTATTGAATTGTTACAACTTCCATTCTTCTCTTATAAGCCGTCATAAATGGGGATTCGCTCTAGTTACAGAGGTTATGCTGTCTAATTTTTCGGAAGGCATAACCTATCTTTGGCATACTCGGTTGTTAAATTTTATTCCAAACATTAATCCTTTTTGGATTATCACCCCGTCGTTAATTAAATTACCTAATTTCTTTCCTGCTTCTTAATTCCCACCCCCATGGCATCCATTTCCACGGTCTTTCGGGACTGGAGCGCTACAAAGTGGTATCAGAGCAGGTGTGCAACTTTGCACACCTGCTGGGTCTTATTTCGTCTTTCATTGAAATTCCGTGTGACATTATATAAGCCCTCAGCTCGTCACTCACGCAACAACTTAAAAGGTACGCATTTTTTTATGCAAATTTTAGTTTTTAAAAGTTTACATTATTTGTTGAAATTTTAAGTCTGTCTAAAAATGAAAGATTAGGATTCGCCGTGTTGATGGAAATTCCTCGAAAGATTGATTAGTATGCGGATAGCATATTCTGATTAACTGCGCTGATTGCGTATTCTGTTGCTATGGTGATAGCATATTGGTTTTGAAATATGTCTGTTAGTATACTGATTTCTGTTGAAAAACTATGTTGATTACATATATGTATGAACTTGTTTATATATGCCTTGTGCGTACTTGTGATGTTGGGAACGTGCGGAATGCATACTGTAAACCTTGATAGCTAGAATGTGTTTATTGTTTATACTCTTGAATGAGTACAAGAACTTGAAAGTGTGAGAACGTAAGATGAACTTAGCCTATAGTTGCTGAACTTAGGCTGAACTTGTAAACACTTATGAGATTGTTGAGAACATAGTTTGACTGAGGAAATGTTTCATTTTGGTTGACTAAACAAAAATTTATGGCTCAAAAGGACTGCTACATGTATATCACGATGAACGGATTATGGGATTTCGTACGTATACCAAGAAAGAGATCAATTCGGTGTTTGAGTTCATTGGGGAAATAACCTACTCTATGGGGATCAACATCCGATAAGAAGAAGTCTTTCATATTGAGGTTGTGTTAAAGTTGACCAAGAATTTGCGTTGTTACTAAGTAGATGGACACATTAAAGAATAAAATATTTTGAAAACAAAAACATAAGTCAACGATCTATGAGGAGACTAGCAATTTTCGTGGGTAGATATGTTAGATGATGATGGCTGCTACAAACAAGGTTCAACATCAGAATTGTCACCTGAGTAAAATATTGAGGTAGACCGATCACCACCTTTTATACCTCCCTGTGGAGATGAGTTATAAAGCTTGGACTTCAAACCAGAAGCAAGTAAATGAGTAATCGATTTATAGGTCAGTTATGAGATTGCGGATCTATTGCAAGTTTAAGAAATCCCTATGCAAGCTTTCAACTTAGGAGTCTTGTTTAACGATCCTGTTGCGATTACATGGAATAAAGATTCGTTCCTCCAACAAAAAGCTCTTCACCTCAGTGGATGGCCAATCGAGGCTCTGACGTGTTTCATGCCCAAGATTTGTAGCTTGTTTTAGATTGATTTTTAGAATGAGAGTAAAGATGGTCGTCACGATTGCAGCCAAATTAATTTAAAGATATGTTTGCCGGTGTTCTACTCAGCTTCCAAGAGAAGTTAAGTCAAACTATTTTGAGTCTAGGAGGTATCATAGATCAAGTCGTTCTCTCGTATCCTTCCGATGGCTAGAAAATGATTCCCGAGACATCGCTTTTCCAGCCAGTGCAAAGTCTAGCCAACTCGTGCTTTATCATAGCAACCTCGTAAAAAAAACAAGATGGGTGAAGCTCAAGAAAGAAGGAAGGAGAACCCGAAGAAGATCGTTAAGAAGATAGACCTAGTGTTCGATAGATTGAGAGTTTCATTATGATAGAAAGTTTTGATGAGTCTATTTATTCATTCTCGTGTCGATAGAATCGATTTATTCATTCTCTTTTGAAATCGATTTATTCTCTTATTAATTGAATCAATTTCCCTTCAACAGCTTCATATCATTTGAAATTCTCCATTTATACCATTTGGGATTCGTTGATTTTATCCTCTTGGACAATTTGAAATCTTTTGGATGATACTTCTTTGATCATCAAGAATCAGCAATGGCATTTACTTGTTAGGCTATGCTGACGCCTTTATGAAAATATTTCAGCACGGTTCTCAGCTCTTAAGCGTTGATTTTCTTTTGTTATTCTCATATATCTTTGTAAAATGTGAGAACCCTTCGAGTTATAAATCCTCTAAAAAGGTAATATTTTTGGTATAAATAACCTAGTGTTACCTCTCTTCCAGCTTTTGTTGATCAGATAAAGTTCTCATTACGAGGCATTTGTTTCTTTTAACTTCCACTTATAGAACTCGAGTGTGGAACCTCAAATAGAAGAGAAAGCATATAGAAGTATTCATTTAAGTATATTGTTAGGAGAGCGAATGATAGTATTCCATAACGACGAATGGAATCAAAGCAGTACCAGTTAGTGTTTTCCAAAGTCAAAAGTATATTTCTAAAGTAATTTCCCAGTTCGTAACTTTGAAAGATGATCAATGGATGTCAACAAGCAAGTTTCGAGCTTACAGTTACAGTCTAAATGTGCGATTCTTATTATGCATGCAAGTGAAGGTGACCACTAGCGGGAGCCAGACAGTCAGATTACCATTTTAAAGAAAAGAGAAGAGTATAACAAGGAAAATAAGACTAATTTGCATCGGAAATACGATTCAAGCATGCTTCAAGAAGACGTGAACGTCGAATCTCAACATTTTAAGGAAAGAGATAAAACACAGTTCGAACCTGATAGAATTTGTAATCCAATCGTCCAAGGGTGTGCTCATTCGAATCATGGGGAGATTATATGAAGTCGGTGCATCGTGATAGCTCTCATAACGGATAGAGAAAGATGGCGAACGTTTAGGCTTTCGGAAAGATAAATTTGCGTGGAAAAGAAGAGCGAGTATAGACTCTTCAAAGAAGTATTTGACCAAGAAGAAAGCGGAAAGAGGGATAAAGGTTGAGAATCAACCTAAAGAATAAGAGACCCATATCGGTTCTAGGCTGCAAGTACAAAAATTGAGGTTTTGAACCCTGAGGATGTACTTTGATACTTCTTCTCAAGATACGGAAATTTCGGGACGAAATTTATTTAAGGACGGTAGAATGTAATACCCTGAAATATTTTAGAAGATTTTATTCAACTTTTGTTACCCTCTGGTAAGTTAGAAAATAAGTTGGGTCCTTAAAGAACTCAAATAAAGGAAAATCGCAGCAAGGGAAATCTATTAAATCTAATTTGGTCAAAAATTGCATTAAAAATATGTTATGATATTTTTCTCGGGTTGATAGAAAATGTTTCAAGAATCATGCCAACCTCTGAAATTTCAAATTTCGAGTTCAAATTAACTCTTGGCACAACTTTAAGTTGGAAAATAATAAATTTAATAGAAAAAGGCACATCTGTCATTATCCAATTTCTTTTTCAAAAGATTATCTTATTCGTAATTATCATATTCTTTTTCTATCATTATCCTCTTTCTTTTATTCGTTATTATCCTAGTTATTTATTCTCTATAAATAGGAGCTTAAGGTTTCATTTTTCATTCATTTTCAAAATCGAAACGCCGAGCAGCTTCCAGAGAATGTATGACTCTAGTTTCCTATTTCAATTCTGAAATAGTCATTTTGAAGGTGTCAACGCGTAGATCACGAATACATGATTGAAATGATGACACGAAGGATGATCACGATGGAAAATCATCGTGACCGTCGCCAATTCCTCGGAGAAGGTACTTTCTCCGATTTTGGTCATTCGGACCGATGAATTTAGAAATTTCAAGTTCTAAATATGCTTATATTTCGATTATCTATAATTCTACCGATTCCGATTTTTGATGTTGTGAGTTTTCGGTATTTTTTCCCATTTTCATTTTATGTAAATCTCAGATCTACTGTTCTTGGATAGTCGTATTAGAAATCTTCTTTTTATAAATAGTCTTTGATCATTTGGATCTTGTAGTTAACCGGAATAGATTTTTGATTTCTCGTCGTTTGAAATCCGGATCCGAATATTATATTATAAATCTGCCCAGTTTGAATTTATGTTCTAGCCGTTAGATCTTTGATCTGATTACACCATTTAAAGTTGTACTTTTGAGCGAAAATCCAACGAGTATCGAGCTCGATCGAGACCGATACATTTTCACCTAAAATCTGTGAATATTGTTACCGAAAATCCCGTTTCACCCTATTTGGGTCGTCAAATCAAAAATGTTTCTTCTCGAAAGTTGCTTCAAATATTATTTCCTATAAGCCTGCCAAGTTTCGCGATCTCGATGCGAGTTTTGAATAATTTCGATTTTTTAAAGTAGACAGTTATTTTTATATCGGGAGCATGTATTATCGAAAAATTCTAAAATTCTCATTCTTTAGTCTTGGCATGTATAGTATCATCCCTGAATATTTTCGTAATTTTCGAGCGGTTAAAAAGTGTCGTGGCGTAGATCTGGTAAACTTTGGATAAATGACAAGTTTTGGAAAGAGACCTCTGTCAAATCAGTTGATCCCAGTAAAGCAAGAATAACGTTTTGGAATTTATTTCCTTCTTCGTCGAAATTATCCAAGGTCTCTAGAGTCGCGCAATCTATTTTAGAATAGAATAGAATTAATAATAGTTCCGTTTATAGTAGATTAATTCCCGAAAATATAGCGATTATCCTGAGTTAAAGTTTACCTTCTGTAGTACCAGCTGAGGTAAAGAAAGAGTATCAGGGTTGATTCTTCAGAAGTTAACTTTTCAGAATCCCGAGAAAGGTGGGTTATACTATACTATCTTTTCAAATTGTATCTTTCGAGTTATTAAGCCCTGCTTTGCTAAAATTGCATATGTGACTATCTGTGTTAAATATTTACATGCTACTGTATGTTGTCGGAGTCTTATAAACCAGCGTTGTGTCAATGTGAGTAGCTACAGTATGCATGCATTATTTGTCCTGCCCTACTCCTTGTCGGTGAGATTAAAATGAAACACTTATTGGTTATACTCTTTCGATATACTATGGCCATACTCAATGTTATGCACTGGTGATGTAGTTTGGGTTGCGGGCAGTGACGGGTTATACTCTTAAGTGCTTCACGATAAAATGTTTTGGTGAACTTAGGTTGCTTTCAACTTTTAAACCTCATAAGCTTCACTACCTGCATGGACACAGATAGATTAATTTAACAAAATGATTTGCATAACTTGAATAGTAAAACTTGCCCACTGAGTGCATTAGTACTCAGCCCAAATCTTTTCAAATATTTTCAGGTCAGTAGGCTGGAGCGTGGAGGTGACGAGGCTGAGATATGGGCTATTATGATTTACATATTTTTTCCGTTGTCTCTTTTTGTTAGTATTCTGTTAAGAATTGAGCTTTCGCACTTATGGTATTCTTTTGCTAAATGCTAAGAACTCTGATCTTGGTATTTTGTTGATATGATTTTGCTTCTCTGATTCTAAACATTTGTTGACTTCCTAGTTAACATGTATCATATGCTTAGCTACATAATTATTCCAAAGGGAGGAAGTCCATCTTTCGTTATGTCTATTTGATCATTCATTTTAGCTTATGGAAGGGCTTCATTTATTCAGCATTTTGGTGTCTGTTTCTTATGTCGACCTATGAATGGGTCTATTGATTGTTGTTATCTGGTTATTTGGTTCCGTTTGGCCTATGAAAGGGTTTATTGAATTGTTACAACTTCCATTCTTCTCTTATAAGCCGTTATAAATGGGGATTCGCTTTTGTTATAGAGGTTATGTTGTCTAATTTTTCGGAAGGCATAACCTATCTTTGGCATACTCAGTTGTTAAATTTTATTCCAAACATTAATCCATTTTGGATTATCACCCCGTAATTAATTAAATTACCCCATTTCTTTCCCGCTTCTTAATTTCCACCCCCGTGGCGTCTATTTCCACGGTCTTTCGGGACCGGGGCGCTACAGGGGCGAACTGACCCCCCAACATTTAAAAAATATTATATATGTCTTATAAATTTATTTATTTTCGCTTCTTTCACTGTTATATATACGCGTGTGTGTGTGTGTTTGTTGGGCTCAATATATAGATATATTCTAATAGATTGGGCTTATGGGCAAGTGGGTTGGGCTAGCTATAATAACTTAGTATTTAGAATAAAACAAAAAAAAAATCTTATACAACCCATTACCCAAATACTCAATTCAACTGTAGCGCTGCTTGTGGCTGCTATGTCCTGACTCAGTGACTCCCGACCGACGACCGTCCGATGTCCGTCCAGCCAGGCCCAACTGCGTCCATGGCTAAAAAGGTAACAACACTTATTGACTATTGTATAATCATTCTCTAATCTCTAGTATGATTCTATATTTGTATTGTTTATTTAGTATTCATTTAGGTTCTGGAGTTAGGGATTTAGCCATTTAGGGACTATTTTTTTGGATATAAATTGTTGACTTGTTGTGTATTGTGTATTTGTGTTTCTACTTTCTTGTCATCAATGGAACTGGGAAGATAATTGATTAGGGAATTAAATATGTCAATTGTTAAAATATGATCAATTAAATTCATTTTGAATTTATATTTATTGTGCATTGTGATTCAATATTATTATTTGCATCAATTTATTTTGATTTTTTAAATGTAGAATATAGAGAGGTTTTTTTCAAAAACTGGTAAGGTGCATCTTCTTCCGCCTAGCGATGTCAATGGATAGGGTAGGGTACGGGTATGTCTTTCTCATATCCTACCCTAATATAAAATGCCCTACCCATACCCTACCATATTACCCTATTTTTTATAACGGATAGGGTACGGGTATTACCCTACGGGTAATCGGGTACCCGCGGGTAAAACGGGTTACCCGTTTAGATTTATTTAATAATATTAATATATCACAATAAAAAACCTAAAAAACAGGAAAAAAATTAATACACGAGTTCTTTTGTCAAAACATAATCAATACAAACAAATTAAATTGTTGTGATGCCACCATAAGTCCATAACAACAAAACGAGAAAATTAATTGTAAAAGTCTCCATCAAACAACAAAAAGAATAAGTAAAAATTTTATAAATAAATATATACATATATATAATATGTTAGGGTAATCGGATAGGGTAATCGGGTAAAACTTTAATCCCATACCCTACCCTTACCCTAAAAGAAATTAGCGGGTACAGTACCCTACCCGTTACCCGAATCTGCGGGCAGTACCCTACCCTATAACCCGTTTACCCGCGGGTAAATTGACATCCCTACTTCCGCCTCTCATGATGTACCTAGTGCTAATGAATAAGTGGAAAAACAACATCGGATACAAGTAGAATTAAACCCAATTGATATTGTTAGTGACCTTGTTAGTGATCCTGGGTTGCGAAAACCCATTGAAGAATTTGATATTTCCATTCGGGATCAAGTACGGAGAGAGTACATGACTAGGGGTCCTTGTCGATCAACCAGTACTGTGTATCCAAAAAGACTATTTGGAAAAGGAAAATATGAAAGAGGTTTTCGAGAGGATTGGTATAAAACTTTCACATGGCTAGAGTATAGCATATCCAAAGATGCAATTTATTATTTTTTGTGTTATCTTTTTAAAGAATCATACAAAGGAGGTTAATATGGAGTGAAAGTTTTTACAGAAGATGGATTTCGTAATTGGAAAAGGACAGCTTAAAGGTGTGAATTGCATGTCGGGGGTCCGAATAGTTGTCACAACTATGCTAGAATTGAATTTGAATCATTTCAAGATCAAAGGCATATTGTGGCAAATATGTTTCGATCAAATGTTCATGAGATGGATGTTGCGTATCGCACTCGTTTAACAACATCATTGGATGTAGCTCGTTTTCTTTTGCAACAAGGGATAGCCTTTAGTGGACATGATGAGTCGCCGAGTTCATTAAATAGGGAAAATTTTCTTGAAATGATCCACTGGTGCAGTCAGCGGTGTCTTGATATTTCCAATGTTATGGGTCAAAATGCTTCTGGAAATAATCAAATGCTTGCTCCTTCAATTCAAAAACAATTAGCTGATTCTTGTGCTTCAGAAATTACACTTTCCACAATCAATGATATTGGGGATAGATTTTTTACTTTTTGATGAGGCTCGGGATATTTCAGTGAAAGAGTAAATGGGAGTTGTTGTAAGATATGTGAACAAGGAATGGTGTGTGATTGAGCGTTTTCTTGCAGTCGTGCATGTGGCTGACACTAGTTCTCGTTGCTTGAAAGATGATATTGTTGCTTTATTTGCACGTCATAGTTTGTCAATATCCAAATTGAGAGGCCATGGATATGATGGAGCTTCAAATATGCGAGGCGAGTTTAATGGATTAAAATCCTTTAATCTTGGAAGAAAATCCATGTGCCATGTATGTTCACTATTTTGCTCACCGACTCCAGTTAACTATTGTTGCTGCTATTAAAGGAAATGATTTGGTTCAAGATTTTTTCACTTATGTCTCCATGGTAGTGAATACGACTGAAGCATCTTGTAAAAGAAGGGATCAACTTAGGATGTTGGAACATAATAGATTGATTAATGAACTCAATAATGGAGAAAGAGTTAGTGGAAGAGGTCAGAATCAAGAGTCCAATTTGTCAAGACCTGGAGATACTCATTGGGGTTCACATTATTTGACATTGATCTGTCTATGCTCTTTATGATCTTCAGTTGAGCAAGTGTTGTACAATGTACGTGATGAAGCTACTTCATCTGAAAGTAGAAGTACCGCAAGGGGTTTGATTGATAAAATGGATAGCTATGAGTTTTTTTTTGTGCCACACTTAATGAAATTTTTATTTAGAGTTACACATAAGTTGTCTTTTTCTTTACAGCTGTTGGGTACCCATTCACTGACTAGTGGGCCTCGAGTTCATCTTTTCCCCAAATTATTACGATATTGTCCGCTTTGGGCTAAGCCCGCACGGTTTTCACTTTGGGCATCTCCCAAAAGACCTCTTACTACTAGGGTAGGTGAACTCCTTATATCCAAGCCAACTCTTGGATATATTTCCGATGTGGGACTTGGATTGCTATCCCAACAATCCTCCCCTTAAACCAAGGAACACATCCCCTCCAACGGTACACAGTCACGAAGACAACCGGAGGTCACATTTGAGGCAAACTCCCACACCATCGTGGCCCACTATCCCAGACCGAACCGGGCTCTGAAACCAATGTTGGGTACTCGTTCACCGACTAGTGGGCCTTAAGTTCACCTTTTCCCCACATTAGTATGATATTGTCCGCTTTGGGCCAAGCTTGCACAGTTTTTACTTTGGGCATCTCCCAAAAAGGCCTCTTACTAATGGGGTAGGTGAACTCCTTATATCCAAGCCAACTCTTGAATATATTTCCGATGTGGGACTTGGATTGCTATCCCAACAATAGCAGAAAGACAAAAATATTATTCAACCTATGAAATTGATTGACACCGTGAAGTGTCAATTGCGAAACTTTAGAGAAGATGGATGAGAAGAAATTTTGCAACAACTGGGTAAATTTTGTGAATTGAATGGTATTGCTCAGATTGATATGAATGCTAATATATCACTACGTGGTCATAAAAAACTTGGAGCACAAGCCATCACTAATTTGCATTATTTTCGTGTTGATATTTTTTATTAGGTATTATTTCTAAATATTTTGTTTATTTTATTTGTTGAAAATTTATACTTGTTATTAATTGCATTTTTCTCTTAATATCAGGCTGTTGATTTGATCATTCAAGAAATAAACAATAATTTTTTAGAAGCTAACACAGAATTGCTTCGTTTCATTGTGTGTCTTGATCCAAGGGATTCTTATTCGTGATTTAATGTTGATCAACTCATGCATCTTACTCATTTTTATCCTCGGGACTTCTCGACAACCCATTATTTGTTTCTTCCGTAACAACTTAGTAATTACATTATTAATGTGAGGCGGGATCCTCAATTTTCTACAATTAACAACTTGGAAATGCTTGCTCAGGAAATGGTTAAATCTGGTAAGAGTTTGGTTTTTCCATTAGTTTATCGTATGATTGAGTTAACTTTGGTGTTACCTATTTCTACAACTTCTGTTGAGAGAGTGTTTTCTACTATGAAGATTGTCAAAATTGATTTGCGTAACCGAATGGCAGATGAGTAGATGAATGATAGTTTAGTTGTGTATATTGAGAAGTATATGTTTTTAACAATTGAAAACGAGCTGATTTTGCAGCGTTTTCAATCGATAGATACACGCAGATTTCAGTTGTCGCCACTTCCTCAAATAAGCACAACTACAACCTCACTGAGTGTCAATTTTTAGCACATTTTCAATGTATCAAATATTTATACAGTTCCATCTTATTTAAATTTGTGACTTTTATTTGATTATATATGTGTTAATATATATTTACTTTGATTGTGTGGATTTTATTTTACAATACAATTTCGCCCCCCAAAAATTTATTTATGGATCCGCCACTGAGTCCCATCCATTTTGAGCCAAGCAAGCCTGGTGAGTGGGCACATGCGCCAGGAATCATTTTTTCATTTTTTTTTTGGCTTTTTTCCGTTCTCTTTTTTTTTCAATTTTTTATGGTGCATTAATTCTATTTTAAATATATATTTATTTTAAAAATATTAATTACCGAGTATAGTGCACGAATTCACGTTTTAGCATCAAACGAGTGCACTTGCGCGAGATGTCAGATAGAAAAAGAAATTAATTCACTTTTATTTTATAGTGCACCAATTTTATTTTTATTTATTTCAAAAAAATGACTTATTGTGTGCAGTACACAAGCCCACACTTTGGCGACGGGCACTGCGCGGGATGCCAAATAAAAAAAATAAGTTAATTCAATTTACTTTAGAGTTTACTAATTCCGTTTTACAGCATATATTTATTTTTAAAGAAATTAATTGTCGAGTATAGTGCACGATCCCTCACATTAGCATTAGGCGAATGCACTGCGCAAAACGCTGTATAAAAATAATAAATTAATTAAAAATTAAATAAATATTTGTAAAAAAAAGAATAAATTAAAAATTGAAGAAAAAAATGAAAAAGAAAAAAAAAGGCACCACTAACAAAATGAAAAGAAAGGAAAAGAGATAACCACCTTATAGGTTAAATAAGATTCCTCTAACTGAGTGATATTAGTTAACCTATTTCATAGGAGAATCCCTCTTTTGTTTTTCATATATTTTAATAATAATGCACACAAAAATACAAAATAAAGTATTACAAAGTCCTCAAACTTGTATTACATAATGAACAAAAATATTATAAAGTATATAACTAACACTAACCAATAAATTAATAATTATGAACACACATAAATACATAGCATCAAACAAATAAATTTGTAGCATCATGTATTACAAATATTATTAAATCAAATATTTTGGATCTCCGCCTAGTGCGTGCATGATGGAGAAAATAGTAATTAACGGATTCACAAATATTAAAAGATCTCACCGAATTTATAATGACAATTATGACCTTTTGTATATACAATAAATATATAAAAGACAATAAAATTAAAAACAATCCAAACTATCCATCGACAAAACTAATGGATAATATCAATTCACACTTTAAACACTAGGGATCTATTTATAAATCATCAATTCTCCATGCACATAAATGCTTATATATAAATAGTGATAAATGAAAATGTAATATGTCCAACAAGATTCATTAATACATCCTCCCAATCGCAATCTATGTAACTCTGCCAAAAAATAAATAGAGGATCTGAATATGAAAATAAAAATAAATGTTATTCCTTAAAATATCAGGTTATACAAATGCACAATGATTAATGTTTTTAATCAATTCAATGCGGCCAAGGCGCTAACAATATAGTAATAAAATTATCCATGCCCTTTTAATTTCAGTTCCCATAATAATTTAGTTGCTAAAATTAATTCCCTCCACTCACAAATTTTAATTCCCACACTTTTCAAGCAAAACACAAATTTTATTTTTCTCCCAAATCAAAACTCCCTCCAATCCAAACAAAACCCACATCAATTTTCATTTTTCACAGTTCTGAAATCTCAAAAACTTGAAACCCATTTTTTCAAATTTCCCACCAAATATCCAAAATTGGCATAGATAAATCTCCCAAACACCAACCAGATTGTTTCACCTCCATTTGAACTTCACCATCATCATCACTATTCACCATCAACATCATCATCTTCGTCAATGGACGTAACAAAGATTGATGAGATGCAGCATGACAACAAGGAGAATATCCCACCATTTTCTCTGTCGAATAAGCCCGGCCCGAGTACTAAAAAGTGCAAATGCACATTGGTGAAGATGAATGAATGCAGGAGGCCTTTAAGGGATGTTACAAATATTTACAGAGCAGCGGGTCGTGCCGATTTTAGGGAGTTTAGGCAGCCATCATCTGTTTTAGTCTGCAGTTTTTCGAGTAATCGGAAACGGAAACTTGTAGATGATGGCGCAGAGCAGGAGCATAGGTCTTGCTCCAAGATTTTACGAAAAGAGTATAGATAGATATAGATTAAGTTATACAACTCGTATATTTCTTAATTTTTTGTGATTAACAAACTAGATTTTATGATTGGATATAATCGTATAAATAGCTAGATATAGTTATTGATTAGTTCATCTCTTGAGGCTTGATTAATTTTGCTATCAACTTCTTCAAGTAACAAAGAAACTTGAGGATTTGTCGCGTTTGCATTTGTATTACAGTTTAGTATTTTTATCTTGTATTTCAATCATTAAATTTATGACATGTGTATTTAAAAAATTTCTAGTAAAAAAAAAATTACACATGTGTCATAAATTCAATTATTGAAATACAAGATAAAACACTAAATTAAAATAATGGATCTCATCTTCGATCATTTCCGCAACTATAACTTATAGTGTCAGTAGGTGGTTTTAGTATCAATTTTTGTATATATATAGTGATAATAGTTGTCGCCACTAGAAGCTGTTTTTTGTAATGAGAATGTCATTTCTTTTTAACTCACACAATCGATCTGTGATATTGAGAAGATTCGAACCCGTGACCTTTGGTCTCTGAACAATCTCACTCCGCCACTAGACCATCCTCACCGAGACAATGAGAATGTCATTTCTAAGGAGTACTCAGATCCTCAAATACATTTTTGTCTCAATTATCCCCTATATTTTTTTAAAATCATCTACCAGTTTGCTCCTAAAAATTTGAAACTCATCACAATTCGCCCATTTTTATTAACAGTGCTAGTAACGAGGGTTAACGATGTTGCTAACATGTTTCGCTAAAACACACCAAAAAAAATATTTTACATATATATGGATCTTTCAAACACTTTTTTACACATACAAATTAAAAAAAATATATATTTTAAAAATTTTTTACAAAAAAATAAAAATAAAATTGCAACATTTCCTCTATATGCATGGCTTCCACTCGCCGTTTAGTATTATTTTCATTATAATTTACTTAAATAAATTTGTATGATCTGCTATAATACATCTAAAAATTAAACACGTCTTCAAGCATTTTAATTATAAAACTACGTATACATTTAAAAAATTCCAAAAGTAGATATTGTTGGAAAAATTCCAATATGTGGCTTGACAAGTATAATGTATAAGTATTTTTAGGAAGTTCGATCAATTAAAATTATTTAATCAAGTCTAATTTTGATTTATTAAAATTATCAGATATATATAGAATTAAGGAGTAAATAAAATCTAGAGATTTTGAATTTTTAAGAGAATGAATTGAAAATTAGGGGGGCGCGCGCGCACACACATATATATAATTGATCAAATGACAACCAAGTCCGACTGGGTAGAGTTGTCAAATGACATGGACTGACCCAACTTGACCCAAGCCCTGATGAAATGGGCTCACATGGGCTTTTTTATATCTCGCCCAACCTATCCCAGGCCCATGCCTACCAAAAGCCCTACTCAGTCCCAACCTAAGCCCGGCTCAAGCCTACTTTAGGCCAACTATTGGAAACGGGCAAGACTAGGTTGGGTTTTCTTAACTATATATGAGTCCAACCCAACTCATGCACCGGGCCTAAAGTGGGCATGGGCCAGGCCTAATGTGGGTTTAAATTTTTAAATGATGACATTAATGTATGTAATTGTAGTTAGTGAATTTATTTATCATTTATTTGACAAGATGCAATTAGTAATATGATCTTATGGTATTAAATTCTGAAATTATACTATGTTGAAACATTTTTTAATAGTGGGCTTGGGCGGGGTTGGGCCATTTGATCTCAAAGTCCACCAAGGCCTGGGCGAGCTAGTCTAGCTCGACCCAGTTGACAACTCTACTGGTGGGTAAATAATCAAACAATCAGATTAATGATTTTCAGACGACTAATGAACACGATACGAAATTTAAATACATGATTTAAAAAATCGGGTAAACTCAAAAATCCGCCTCGACAAAACGGGATTTATAGATACATAGAGAATCCACCATAGGACAGCAAGAAGGAACATTTTGGATCGAGTGGCCCGAAGGGGTCACCGTTCACAGCGGCTGCGGCGATGACTCACGGTGACGGATCGCCGGCCTCCTGCCTGGAATCCAATCATCAGTTTCTGTCGAGCCTTTAGGGTACTAGGTTCTATGGAACTACATCTACAACATGCTCGAAAATGAAAGAAATCAGAAAATATATAACCGAGGAGAGACAGCGGTAGCGGCGCAAATGGCGGCGGGTGACGGCGGTCTGATGGCTCTCCGGCCTTGGCTACGACACCTCCCTCCTCCCTTGCACCTTAGCTCGACTCGACTCTTACCTACTTGATTTTCTCATTTGAAAATGCGAAGAAAATGAAATTCTGAAGCTCTATTTATAGTTTTTCAAGGCTTGGGCAGGTATAAAATATATAAAATATCGGGCATTTTTATCTATAAAAAACATTTGGCACCTGATTAATTCTTCTTATAGTGCACATTTTAACCCATTGGATTCGTTAAACTCTAACACGAAATCTGAAAATACTGGGATTGTTGTTCTCTTGTTACATTTTGACTAGAATTACAACTGAAGTATAAGGAAACAGAAGGAGTAGAAGAATGATAGAATTACAATAAACTGAATTTGAACAAATTAAACGAGCTGAACCGGTATGCACTTAATTACTTCACTTAAGTGTTAATACACTTAAATACACTTCTTAACTTGATTAAGAAATCAATGTGGGATCATTTAATGTGTCTTAAACACATTATCCCATACACCATAAATGCCCAATCGTGTGACCAACTTCAACCATTTATTTCTCACTCACCGAAAATCGAATTTGAGCAAATAAAAATACTACGATTATCTACTCACAACATAGAACAATCGTACGGTATTTAATTCCTCCAAAATTAAATATCCCGGTCACGAAAAATCGGATAAAATGAGTCAAAACTTAATTTAATAAATCATATTTTCCAACAAGAATGATCCATGAAACACTTGGAAATCAATTTACTGATCGAATGATGCCTTTGAAAGATGCTCGTATGCAAAAAGAATTTGAATGCACAAATGGATCGATTAAAGTTGCGTCTTACATTCACTTTAAATTACCATAACTTACTCATTTTTAATCCATTGCACGCAAAAAATATATCAAATTAAAACTCACTTTGTGTTCTTTTATTTAAGATGCTGGAAGACAATGTTTAGATGAAAAATATAGACAAAAAATACAAAGGATAAATTTTTGCACATACCCAGATTATAAATGCTTTCATTAGCTTATAATAATGCTTCATCAGCATTATGATAACGTATGCCTAACGTATACTAGTATGCTAACGTATACTAATGAGTATGTCATGTGCTAACATAATGTATTCACTGTGCAAACGAATAATAATTATTATAATGCTAACGTAGTACATATTCATTATGATGTATTTCATCTCAATTATGGTTTATTCAATCTAATTATGATTAATAATTACTTTTTTTAATTTAGTTTTCTTTTTTTAGTTCCTAATTGATTATTAGAGTTTATTTAATCCAATTATGGCTATAACGTATGTTGGTAGAGTATTATCATATCTAACATAGTGTATTATAGTACTCTGACGAAGCAAAATCATAATACTAACATAGTAAATATATATTATTGATATGATTTGTTCTGACTCATTTAGGGTTTATCACATCCAATCAAGATTTATTTCACCTAATTAGAATTTCTTCCATTCAATTTGGGTTAATTAAATCAAATTAGGTTTATAATTATTTTTTAGAATATATTTTTCGTTAACAATATTAGAAAATTTTAATTAGGATCATGATATCGCTTCGTTAGCATGATGATACTTCATTAGCATGACAACTTGTTATCAAATACTCCGTGATTTTTATAAAAGTTGTCAAATTACGTTAATGCTCCTCCCAAAAAACTTTTCAAATATTACAGATCTTGCGCCAAGATTTTTCAGAAAAAAAAGTATAGATAGATATATAGATCGAGATAGATTTAGTTATACATCTCGTGCACTTTTTTTTTTTGTCAATAACAAACTAGATTTTATGATCGGATATAATCGTGTATATTTAAGATATCGTTCTTGATTAGTTCATCTCTTGAGTCTTGATTAATTTAGCTATCAAATTCTTCAAGTAACAAAGAAACTTGTGGATTTGTTCTGTTTTCATTTGTGAGTTCTCTTAGAAAGTCAGATTTGCAGTTCGCCGTATTTTTTTTTTTAATAGTAGATTTATATTCGTTTTTAACACAAAGTTGATTTATTTGTTTTGGAACCATTTCCATCTTTTAATTTCATTATAATTCACCTAAATAAGTTTGTATGTTTAGATAGGATTGAAACACACCAAACTAAATTAAAACCATGTAAAACGAATGATTGATTAGCATATGACGAGTGATTGGTTAGCACATGACAAATGATTTGTTAAGTTACTAATTATGGTTTTTAACTTACTAATTATGTAAAATAAAATATGTCTTATTTCTATGACAATGACATTCGGTAAATAATTTGTTGGTCGCCACAATGTTCTCCATATCCCCAGTAATGTGTCTTTTTTTTATTTATTTATTTTTGCTATGCTCCTTATTTAAACACAAATTACTTTCACTTTAATAAATAAAAATATGGCACATGGAAAATACTAGTTATATATTAAAAGTTTAATTAGAGCTTAATTGCTAGAATAAAACTATATAAATAGTTAGGTTTTCCCAAAATAATTACATGTCACAATCTAATTAATATGGTTGGAAACTTTAGACATCCGTCAGCATCTTCTATCTGATAATTTCTATGTAATGGAGTTCCAACTTCCAATTGAGAGTAATTCTTTCAACACGACGATTGTAACAGGCCTCTACTTATGATAATGAACCGTACCATTCATTAACTCATTCACACATATTATTGTGCAATAATTATTCTAAATTGTGCAAATTTTGTGCAATAATTATTCAAAATTGTGCCATTCAAAAAATATTATTACTATAAATTATGCAGATTCAATAATATATAATTTTTCTTAATTCTCTCCTTAATAATAATGACCATACTTCTTAACAAATTAGTGATTAGAATCAATAAATTAATGACCAAAATGAGTAACGCTTAAGTTGGAGGAGGAAATATTTATAAGAATAGTATTTGTACGTAATAAATTTTATCATATATACAAATTCAAGATTACATAGGTCATTCGATCTAGTGCTACTTGATACATATAGTATAATTTACTAATTACTGACGTGAGATAATTTTCACAGTCATGCAAGCAGTATCCAAAGATCAGGGTAGAATTTTTCACCAGTAAATATAGTGTTTCAATTCCTTGTAGAATGCACATAAAAGTTTTACGCTATGCTGCAACCTTAGAGAAAGAGATTCATCAAACTTGTAGAAATGAGTGGGTGCTAGACCATCAACTTCTATTGCTCTGCTTCATGATGGGTGTATGTGATCATGAAAACTTCTCTACGCAAGGGATTAATTTATTTCCATTTAGAGACATCCAAGTTGTTGAGACCCATGTATAATTAAAGGAAGACATCTCGTGTTCGAATATCACCACTCTCCCTCAATGTCCTTGTATGGAAGAGAAGCATTTGTCTCTTTCTTGCATTTGTTACAAAAATTTGTTAGTGAACTACATTTTTTTATCTTTCTTGTCATGGGTCGTTATAATAATTTTAAACCACAAATTAAACTCAGAGGATTTAGAGATTTATCAACAAATTACTTGCACGATGCCTGCGCAGAGATGAGAAACTTTCACACTTTAATCATTTTCAAAAACACAATGAGTTGTCATATAATTTGAAAACTAATAGAGGAAATTAATTTTGATCACACATCAAGATTTGGTGCATTTTATCTGTTAACAAGTTTATAATGAGCATTAGTAAATTTTAGGAAAGCTATCATACTTAGAATGTGTCCAGCAGACTACAATATTATACTACAGAATCCGCAATGACATATAAGAGAATTTGCATTCCATTTTCAAAATAGAATGACGTATATCGACAGAATGAAGAACGAAGTGAAATATGATTTTATTTTATTTTTTATCATATATAATGAATATTTAATTTATGTACTTTCAAATTTTCTTATAATTGAATAAAGTGTACGTAATAGCTAATAAATATCCAAACATTTAGCAAAAAGAATTATTTAATAATTTGTTTATTATATCAAAAAACTTTATTCTAAAATATTTAATTATAAATATATAATGATTTGTATAACTTAATAAAAAAAATATTTTTACTTCATCGAAAAATAGTTTATCATTTTAATTTTCATTGAATATATTAAATTATATCAAATATAAAATTATTTTATTTTATATCATGATATATTTTATGATATATTTATTTTGGCATAATTTTCATTTTTCTTCAACAAAATTTTAAAAACTATCAAAAAAATTTGATTTTGACATTTATTTTTAAATTATTTAATCTGATTTTCAATTTATTTTTCTAAATATGGTAAAATAATATTATAAGACATGATTATATATAAATATATCACATATTAATTTTTTAGGTCAATTGAATAGCTAAACCGATGGGTGGTGGGTAGAATGACTATTGCCCTTCATTTATAAATAGAGATTCCTTCGCGAATTACAATTCTCGATTTTAAACTATATCAATCGTAAGAATGAGAATGAACATAGGAATGATAATTCTATTCCATTACATTCCATTCTATAGATACCATACCAATCATGTTCTAAAATGTCACCAAATCTTTGACGTGTAATCAAAATTCCCTCTTCTATTTTTGAAATTATATCACAACCCATCATGTTTTTGAAAATGGTTAAAATGTGAAAGTTTTTTTATCTCTGTGCAGATGATGTGCAAGTCACTTGTTGATGAATCTCTTAATCCTCTAAGTTTAATTTGTGGTTTAAAATTGTTATAGCGATAATAAGAAACACACAAATTTAACGTAGTTCATTAACAAACTTTTATAACAATGCAAGAAAGACACAAATTCAATGTAATTCACTAACACAACAAGCCCCATCCTGACCGTGAGGTTCAAGGCATTCCAACAAAAAAAAAACTTGAGAATTCATATACTTTAATTATATATGATATGATGAGATCCAAGGGACCAGAAAATAATTATGAGGCGATGCTTGGATGTGTGGGCCGGGATCATTTGAATCTTGGTCATGTAAAGGATATACATGTGAATGAGGAGAGGAAAAAAATGATTCGAGTGCAAAATGTTTCTCTTCCACACAAAGATATTGAGTGATCAGAATAGTAGTATCAAATACTAGATGTCTCCCTTTAATTATACAAGGGTCTCCATCACTTAGATGTCTTCGAAGGACCTAAATTAACCCCATGTGTAGAAAATGTTTCATCACACGCACCCATCATGGAGCAGCTTAGTGCAAAATACATTGATGGTCTAGCACCCACTCATTTCCACAAGTGTGATGAATCTCTTTCTCTAAGGGTGCAGCGTGGCGTAAAACTTTTATGTGCATTCTACAAGGAAATTAAATACAACTGCATTTCCATGGGGAAACTTCTACCCTAACTCTTTGGAAACTACACGCATGACTGTGAAAATCATGCCACAATAGTAATTAGTAATTTATAATATACGAAGGTAGCACTAGACCGAATGGCCTATTTTTTGTTGGATTTGTATATATGATAGTTTACTACGTACAAATACTATTCTTATATATATTTCCTCCTCCAATTTAAATGTTGCTAAATTTTGGTTCTTATTTAGTTTTCAATCTTCCAAAATTATAGACAGAGGAGCCTTAATTAGCATTTAAACATATGTCTTACGTGTCAATTGTAAATGAATCAAAACCATTAATTTATTAAGTTAAATGGTTATTATTAGTAAGGAGGAAATTAAGAAAAATTACATATATATTGAATCTGCACAACGACTGCACAAAATTTGCACAATTTAAAATATGTATTGCACAAAATTTGCACGATCGAAGTCTTCACGTGCGATAATAACTTTTAAAGTGAGTTAAGAAACCGTGTTGTTTTACAAGTTTTTCATCAAATCTTGTGCTTACTCCGTGTAAGATTAAAGAAGAAGAGAGAAAAGCAGGAGGGATCTATCAACGGTTGCCGACGGCCTATGCGTATTTGCTGGTCGTAAGTCGTAACACAAAATTGGTGGAGAAAATTCTTCTTAAAAAGGTAAGATTTGTTTAGTTGAAAGCATAAATTACAAAGTCAAGTCGGATTTTGTTAGAAAACAAGAACACAATGACAATATACGCGATTTATTTGTTTTGTTTGATCAAGTATCATGTAAAAAGAATTCAGACGAATTAATTTGTAACATCATGTACTACAAATATGATTAAATCAAATATTTTGGTTTTATTAAATCAAATATTTTGGATTACCGCCTAGTACATGCATGTCGGAGAAAATGGTAATAAACAGATTCACAAATATTAAAATATGGGTAGGTCTTGTGTGCACTGGGTGCATATTGAACGGTCAACATCACTACAATAAATTCGCGAACTAGCGACAGAAAATTTCATCGTTAGATTATCTTAATGACGGACTAACAACAGAAAGTGTCCGTCATTAAACACTTCATCAACGGCTAATTTAAGGACGAAAAATCTGCAATCATTAGCCTTAATGACGAATTTAACGACGGGCAGTCGTTAGCATTAATAACGGAAACTTTCATCGTAAATCCGTTCCCCGCAAATGATTATCTGAAGATTTTAACGACGGAATAGCCCATCGTTACATTTGTCGT
Source organism: Perilla frutescens (assembly GCA_026008535.1). Taxonomy (NCBI): domain Eukaryota; kingdom Viridiplantae; phylum Streptophyta; class Magnoliopsida; order Lamiales; family Lamiaceae; genus Perilla; species Perilla frutescens. Next base: position 41,537,394 of record BRKX01000019.1, read on the forward strand.
TAAGCCTAATGACGAAGCATATTTCGTCATTAAGTAGATCAACATATACAATCATATTATCATTGTAATGACGAAACATTCCGTCATTAAATCTATCAACAATTGTTTTTCGTCATTAAGTTCGATTTTTTTTCTTTTCTTAAATATTAATTCTGATTTCGATTTTTGTTTACAAATTTTGTCAAAACACAGACAGGGACACATAAAATGGTATATATATATATATATATATATATATATATATCCGACAAAAAGCATAAAATGTCATAAAATTATAATAACACTAGTTAGTGAAGTATTTCTAAATGACAACAAATGTAATAAAATAACAATATAACTATGTCTGAAGCCTAACAAACCACGATGAGGTGGAGAAGACACTATAAATTACGCCCGCACCTGCTCGAATATATCCATCTGTTGTTGTATCATCTCCAACCAGAGCACTAAGGCCCGCAGATGATGATAGGGTTGATGAAGATCCAGATCGTCCAAATCATCCACCTTCATCACCGCATATACGCATCTATATTTAACATATATAAATAAACTAATTAATCCATAAATTAAATATAAAATAATTTGTAAAAAAAAGAGTTAATTTTTCAAAATTTCAGTAGCACCTATATGAAAATCATAGTCTCAAGTTCTTGATTCTACATTAATTGATCTATGTTCTTCTAATCGATTATCCACCTGCTGTTGTATCATCTCCAACCAGAGCATTAAGGCCCGCAAATGATGATGGGGTTGATGAAGATCCAGATTGTCCAAAACCTCCACCTTTAGCACCGCCTGTACGCATCTATATTTAACATATATAAATAAACTAATCCATAAATTAAATATAAAATAATTTGTAAAAAATAAAATAATTAATTTTTCAAAATTTCGGCAGCACCTATATGAAAATCATAGTCTCAAGTTCTTGACTCTACATTAATTGATCTATGTTCTTCTAATCGGTTCATAACAACAAAATCAACAAACACCAAGAATCAATATTTAACATATATAAATGCACTAATCCATAAATTAAATACAAAATAATTTCCAAAAGAAATAAAATAGCTAATTTTTCAAAATTTCGGCAGCATCTATGTAAAAATTCTAATCCTTAAGTTCTTGACTCTATGTTAATTGAACAATGCTCTTCTAATCGATTTATTAACAACAAAACCAACAAACACCAACAATTCAATAAAGAGGGGTCGAAGGGCCCCATCTGATAAAATAGTTAAATATACTTTATTCAATGGTAATTATTAAAGAATAAATGGTTGAATTAGATAACTTTTGAGTAAATTTCACTTTTGATCCCATTAGAATAAGTTCAAAATACTTTTAGTCTTAATTGTTACATTTTTGATCCCAAGAGAATTTTTCATGACATTTTTTGTCCTAAATGATATGCTTTGAAATTTTCGGTCCCAGAGAAAATTTCACTTTTGGTCCCATAGGACATGCCCCTCTCCCCTTTTGGTCCCAGAGTTGTCTGTTTTGGTCCCAATTTTTGTTTACAGACAATTTTAGTCCTTCTGTTACGGTAAACGTTAAAATCACTGTCAATTTTGGTCCCATAAGAATTTTAATTTCAATCCCAAATTAAAAATTAACTAACTAATATAACATTATTTAAATCAACTTTCTGCAGACATTTTAGGCTGATTCCACATTATTTTTGCAGGGATATACATCAATATTCCCACAAAACCAACAAAACCAAATCAATCTTCACACAAAACCAACAAAACCAAATCAATTAACCCATAAATGCTACCAAAATACATCAAGCATCCCACAAAACCATGCATCTGAATATATACATCACTTAACCCAAACTGATATTTAACTCAACAAATACACCAAACAGCAGCAGGCATATTGAACAAAATGAAAAACAACTCAACAAACACCAAAGACCAAACTGAAATTGAACAAACTGAAATAACAAAGCCAAATTAACATAAACTTAGGCTCCCTCAAACTGAAATATTGCATCTGAATATACATCACTTCCAATATGTTTGTTTCAGAAGGTAATCAAAAAATATTCAGCAGGAATATTTCAGTTTTACTGAGGCAAAATAAACAGCAGTTAGACAAAAAATGTGTAGTAGCTGTTAGACAAAAAATGAGATTTTTTTTGAGATGCAGATCACTTTCACTCCCCTTTGGAGCCACTTCCTTTACCCTTTCCCTTGTTTGCTGCAGACTTAAGGCTAGATAGAGTGACAAACTTCTTACCCCCTTCAGTGATGACCTTCATGGGAGCTCTTTCACTTGCCTTTTCTTTTCCCTTGCTTGCAGCACCAATCAACCGAGCTGGATGGAAGCTCATGGGAGGGGGGGCTCTGATCTGAACACCTTTCTTGGCTGGCTCAGGGGCATTCACTGCAGCTGAAATGGAGTAGGCTTGTTTGGGTGGTGGCATTAGAGCCCTGTCCAGTTCCTTCTTACTCTGAGCCCTCTTGCTTGCCTTCACATGACATGAAAGTTAATACCAATTATTAACTTGAAATAAACAGACTCTGAAGGTATATTGCAGTAACTTACCAATATCTTTCTTACCCTCCTAGTTGTTGGTTTGGTGCTGAAGTGGAAGTTGTCAATTAAAGCCATCACATCATCTTCAGCTTCTTCTTGCTCTTGCTCTTGGCTACTGGGAAAGTCAGGTTGTGTGAGAACCACTTCATCAGGTTGGGTGGTGGTTTTCTCAGCCTCCACCTAAGCTCCCTAGGTAGCATATAAGAGAAAACTAGCATTAGCAAGTGGATGAATATAAACTTATCTACAATTACTTAAGTTATGAAATATGTAGATCTACTTCAGCAGCCATATGAGCTCCCACACTCTCTCTTGCAGCCCCATCACCATCCTTTTCAGCTCTCTATATAAAACATAATAAATATGTTAGGAATTGTTAAACACAAACATGAAGTAGACTTTAAATTAAGAATGCACCTTTGTCACAGGGCATCCAAGCCTGTTATGGCCCTCCACCCACATACTGCACAAGTAACCTTGAACCTCTGCTTGCCTAGCTTCTGCACTCCACTCAAATTCTGCTTCTTCTTTGGGCTTTCAGTTGCAGAAGGTCTCCTCAGCTGTGTAGGTCTTCCTTTTTGTTTTTTAGTGAATGTGGGTGGCAGGGGTGGTATATAACCAGTCTTAGCCCACAGCTCTTCTCCATTCATTGGGCTAATTGCATGGCTGTAGACTGATGCATATGTGTCCACTGAGTAGCATTCATTCACATAATCTTCTGGATCCCCTCCCTCAGAACAAATAGCACTCACAGCATGCAGACATGCTATGCTAGTCAACTCCCATCTCCTGCAGGCACAAGTCTGGTCCTGCAAGTTGACTGCATACCTTGAACCATCAAAACACGAGACCTCATAGTTGTATTCACTTGCCTTCACAGGAATACAGTCTCCAACAGTCTTAATCAGCTTCCCAACAATTGTTCTAATCCTTCCACAAATCTTTCTACCCTCCCACTTCCTTTCAGCCCTCACTCTATACCGGTAAAGCCTAGACATCATGTACTCCTTTATCCACTCCAGCATTGTGAGTGTGGGCTTCTCCCTAGCATCCAAAAAATATGCATTGAACTGCTCACACATGTTATTGACAAAAGTATCACACTTCCCAAAGATAGAGAAGTGTGATTTAGACCACTCAGAGGGTTGTTTGGCTTGCAGCCACTCCAAGCACTTTCTATCCACAACCTCTATCTCTTGCATGACACTATCAAAGGCAGGAATAGTGGTAGCATTTGCTGCCTTCCAGAGCAACTTCTTAAACTGTTGACCCCTAAACCCAACCCTCTTTAGGTTCCCATGTAAGTACCTTACACAGAACCTGTTTTCAACCCCAGGTAGGACACTCTCAAATACACCAATTAAACCTTTTTGTCTGTCTGACATAAAGGTGTACACATCCTCCCTCTCAGACATCAAATCCTCCTTCAGCAGCCTCAAAAACCACTCCCACTCAGCCCTATTCTCAACTGACACTACTGCATAGCACAATGGATATGGATCATTGTTTGGATCCATGGCTACTGCAGTCAATAGAACCCCACTATTCATTCCAGTTAGGTGGCAGCCATCCACCCCATTCCATGGCCTGCACCCAGACTTGAACCCTCTCTTCACAGCCCCAAGACAGACATAAATCCTCCTAAACTTGTTCTCACCAGCTACATGCTCACACTGCAATATCACTGTAGATCCTGGGTTCTCCTTCAGCAATGCATCTGCATAATCCCACAGTCTTGAATATTGGTCAGTGGTACTCCCTTGCAAGCTCTTCAAGCTCTTCTGCCTTGCTCTGATAGCTTGTTGTGGAGACACATACACTCCTAGCTCAGCAATGGCAGACTTCCTAAAGCTCTTCACACTCAGCTTAGGATCACACATGAAGTTCCTCTCAAACTTCTTTGCCAGCCATCCTGACTTGGCATTAGTTCCATGTAACTGCCTTGCACATGTGTGTGTCAAGTGCAGCTCCCTGATTTGAAAGAAGGCTTCATCCTTGACCTTCAAGGCATTGATATGTCAGTCACACCCCTCCTTAGTCTTCTTACATCTTGCATACACCCTTCTGATGTCATTCTTGGTAAACTTAATAGCTCTACCTTTTACAACAGCTTGGCCAGTAACAGTATCCTTGAAATCATTCTTTTGACCTAATTGAAGTGCAGGCACCCTTGCTCTTGATCCCCCTACACCCCTCACATTGGTCTCTCCCTCTTCCTCTCCAGAATCTGCACTGTCAAAATCAATTCCCTCCAATGCCCCACCATCTTCAGAATCTGAAGTATCTGCCTCTTCATCATCATCCATTCTCCCTACCCACTCAACATCTCTATCTATGTTCTCACTGAAGATGATATCATCTAATAACTCATCACGGCTATCATCATCAGCTGTGAAGTCAACATCTTCATCAGAAGAGTCTGAAACATCCTCTTCAACCAATATTCCCTTCCCCTCCCCCCTGTCCATCTCTCCCTCAATCCCATTCTTTGCATCCCCTGCATCAGTCCCAAGCCCCATCTCACTCTCAGTTCCAGACCCCATCTCACTCTCAATACCCAATCCCATCTGAACAGTTAGATCAATAATGCCCTCATCCAAGCCTACATCATCTGCCTCAGTTTCCTCACCCTTCATCTCTGCCTCAGTTTCCCCACCCTTCATCTCTCCCTCAATCCCATTCTTTGCATCCCCTGCATCAGTCCCAAGCCCCATCTTACTCTCAGTTCCAGGCCCATTCATCTTTGCCTCAGTTTCCCCACCCTTCATCTCTCCCTCAATCCTATTCTTTGCATTCCCTGTATCAGTCCCAAGCCCTGCCTCACTCTCAGTTCCAGGCCCCTTCATCTCTCCCTCATTCCCCTTCCTAGCATTAACAATATCATCTAGCTCAACCACTAACTGATAGGTTTTCAAATATCTTTCCTTCAACATTTTGGCAGTGTTATCCTCATTATTGTCAATATTGTCATTCTCTTCATCCAAATACTCTATCTCCCCTTCAACACCTTCCCCAAACTCACCCACAGACTCCTTCTTACCCTCCAAGTATATATATCATAAACTCCCTACTCTCTTTAGCTCTAAGTATCAATAACCAGGTATCAGCCTCTAACAGGAGAGGCTTCAACTCCTCCCTCTCATTATGTCCATAAAACCTCATCTCACCCGTGTACCCTAACTGCTCACAAAGCCCCTCTAAGTACTTCATACTCCACTTACGTTTATCAATAAAATAAAAAACACTAAGGGTGCCTTCTAGATAGCTATACTAACTGTCATCATTGATTGCCATTCCTCCATGCGTCAGCCTTAGGGTATACCAGAAATCACACCCAACTGTCAAAAAACCATGAAAAACGTTGTTATAGTGAGAATTGAAGTAAAAATGAAAGATGAGTGATGAAATTCTAACTGTGACCGAAAAAACGAGAGAGGAAGAAGCTTACCGTAATTTGGGTGCGGTAATGGCAAGAAAATCTTTCGTCGAATCATGCTCGGTACTACTTTAGATGCAATTTCAAAGTTTGGTTGAATTTGAGGGGTCAAATTAAGGCAGAATTAGGGTTTGGGTTTGGGTCGAATTTGGGGATTTCTTGAGGGTAGGGTTTAAATTTGGGAAATTCTGACTGTAGATCGACTTTTGTTTAACTCCCGCTTATTTAAGCCACGCGTACCGCACGTACGCCGTTTTCGTCAATTATCCTTTAACAGACGTTTAAAACCCTGGGACTAAAAGTGATAGTTTGAATCCTATGGGACTAAAAGTGAGCGATTTTTTTTAAAAAGGACCAAAAGAGACAGCACTGGGACCAAAAGGGGAGAGGGGCGTGTCCTATGGGACCAAAAGTGAAATTTTCTCTTCGGTCCCAACACTAACCGCACACTTAATGCCCATTAAATTTTGTGATGAAAAATATCAAGATATATATTATTGGAACAAAAAATGTCGTGAAATTAAACCTGAGACATAAGAACCTACAGTTTGAAGCAAAAATGTATATTTCAAAAATTTTTTTCATTTTTTCATCATTTTTTCTTCAATTTAATTTCTTGGAATTATTTTAATTTATACATGTTATTTAGTATCCATCCTACATAGTTAGTGATTCATTAAAAAAAAATTATTATTTATTTTTTAAATAATCAATTAATTTTTTCAAAATATAGCAAATAAAATATTTTAAAATAAAAATTAGGGGGAGTTTTAATAGAGTGTGGCTAAATTAATTATTCAAATCATCATTTAATAATTAAAAATAATATTAAATACTAAATATAACAAATCCTAATTTAGTAGGATGAGTTATAATATAACACTGAAAAACTAAACTAAAGTACTAGAAATTGAAATTGAAGAAAAAACTAAAAATAATTATAATGCAATCGAGAAATGCAATAGGTGATTTCATAAAACTAAAAATGTTAGGATAAAGGATTTGTGTTGAATAAAAAATACATCAAAATTTGTCTATTTCAAGGCAATTAACACTTATTATTATTATTATTATTATTAAGTATTTCACTTCAAATTACAAACCAATTATTATTATCAAAAAAATTATTTTAGCCACCATTACTAAAATTATCAGTTTTATTTTCATATATTTTATTTGGTATATTTTAAAAAATTACAAAATAAAGAAAAAATTAAATGATTATTGGAAAATTGAATGCTAAAAAATAATTATAAATTCTAATTGGATAGGATGAACCCTAAATAACACGTATAAAATTAAACTAAAGTACAAGATATTAAAATTGAAAATAAAATGAAAAATAAACATAAAAAATTGATATGTACATTTTTAGTCTCGATCCAAATATTTTTGGTCCCAAATTTAAATATTTCTAATATTTTTGGTCCCAAATGATATGTTTCGACGATTTTGTTTCCAAAATTTTAACAGCCGTTAATTATCCAATTAATTTTGGGACCAAAAATGTTGAATCGTGTCATTTGAGACCAAAACTATCGTGAAAAAATCTCTTGGGACCAAAAATGTCTACAAATTTTCTGAAGAAAAGCTTGCAGCTCCCATTTATTTTTATAACTAGTTTTTCTTAATTAAAAAATATCTCTTAATCATTAAAGTTTTAAGCTATTCAAAGCCATTACCAAAACTTCTCTGATTTAATTTAAAACAATTGAACACCTAAACACTTTTACATTACGCACTCACCATTTAAAAATATTGTTAGGAAAAACTATCAAGAAAATCCCTAATGTTAGTTTTGATGAAATGTCAAAACATGTAGAAATGTCTTCTGAAAAACTGCAGGAGTTCTAAGCTGGAAATAGTAAATTGACCAAAAAGAGACTCCAAAAATAGCTCAACTGAAGCTAAAAGTCAACTGCATTGGAGCATGGTCAATCCAGCTGAAGAGATGTATCAACCAGTCAGGAAATAACCCAAATAAGGGTTAAAGCACAAAAGTCAATTCAACTTGAATCAAACAAACAGCCGAGTTAGTCAAGCTAGAGAAGAAATCAAGCTGATTGAAGAAAACTGACAAGAAGTCAGTTAGAACTAAAGACTGGAAGCATCCAACTGATGGCCAAAAGTCAAACAGCAGCCGAACTGAAGTCAAGAGTCAAACCAATTGCTGATGACCAGAACTAGAGTCAGCCAACTTAAAGTTCAAATACAACATGAACTGCTGACCAAGTTCAAAATAAGACCAGCCAAGATGACAAACTATTCATCAGTTTATAAATAGTTGAACTGGCAAATTAGCTCAAGATAAGACCAGCAACCAAGCAGTTGTGACAGTCGAACTGGCAAAAGAGCTCAGAAGAACAACCAACCGAAGCTGTAGCCGAACCAAGCTGCTCAGTCCAGAACTGAAAGATAAGCAGCTAGAGAACTGCCAATTGGACCAATCGAGAACTGAAAGATGAGCAGTTGGAGAACTGCCAGCTGGAATCCAAAACTGGAAGCTGAGTAGCTGAAGAGTCTGTGACCTGGAGCTTCCCGCAGTTAATGCTCCACCAGAGATCTTAACATTAATGAAGAAAATCTTGGAGTAAATGCTCTGCAGAGATCGATTGGTTGAGCAATAGCTAATTCAAACAGGCTTCAACGGATACTAGAATCAACTACCATCGATAGATCAACAGAATCAACGATCGATGGATCCCAACGGTCACATAGATCACTCCTCTATATAAGAAGAGTGAATCTCATTTCATTTAAGACTTTCACCATTCTAATTCTTGCTATATTGTAGATACATACAACTGAACTTTCTTTCTCTCCTCCCCACAACTCAAGTTTCAAGCATTGTCTAAAGCTTCGAAAGTCCCAACTGAGAAGAAGATTTCAAAGAGTCAATTGATCAACTAGCTGTTGAAGATTCCAGCAAGAGCAAGCTTATCAGTTCACAAAAGTCAACGATCAACTACTCAGCTCAACTCAAAGAGCACTACAGTTGATACCAATTTCAAGATTGTATTCTTAAAGATCAAAAGAGATATAAAATCTTGTCAAGATAGGCAATAACACCTAACTCCCCAGCCAGCAGTTGGGGACTGCAAGTGTGAGCTATCAAAACTGGCTGAGAAGACCGTAGCTCTGTGAGAACTACCGTTTCCAGGACAACACCAGTTGAAAAGGCGACCGTGACTTTGCGAGAGTTGCCATTTCCAAGTTCAACCTGTCTTCATTGTGTAATTGTAATAAAGAAACTTTACCATTGCATGGTGAATTGCCCTTTTCAGTAAGGAAGAGAGGACGTAGAAGTTTAAGCTTCGAACCTCTATAAACTGCTTGTGTGTTGTACTTATTGCTTTATACTTGCATCTCTTGCAACTGCACACTCTGTTCACACAAGATGCACCTTTGAGTCAATTGATCTTCTCAACTGAGTAAGTGCATTGATAAGTTTCATACGTGAGTTAAGGGCCCTATATATTCCGTATTTATTTAAAAAGTTTTTGAGTCAGTTTATTCACCCCCTCTAAACTAACTTCGACTCATCCGGGACCAACAAGTGGTATCAGAGTAGTTGATTCTAAGGATCAACCATTTCTGCAGATCACCTGTATCAGATCTACTTATCTATGCTAACGTTTTAAGTTATGGGAAACCATAAGCTACCTCTATTTTCAGTTGAGAATTATGACAATTGGAGCAAGAGAATGAAGGCGCATCTCTGCTCGATCCATGAAAATATATGGATAGTTATTGAAGAAGGTCTAATCACCATTATGATGGATAACGAAACCCACATAGTTAATGTTAATCAATCAACCAGGATCCTGAAGACAACTCATCTTCTCACCAGTGAAAGAGAAGAAGTTGAAGAATCAAGAATTCGTTGCACAAGCTGCACTCTTCCAAACTCTAGATGAAGACAGGATGAAGGATACTAAAAATTGCCGAACTACCAAAGAGATATGAGACTTGCTAGCAGATCTTTGCTAGGAGTCCAAATCTATCACAGGAAACAAGCTCCAACTGGCAGTCAGATAAATATGAATCCTTCAATATGCAACCTGAAGAGACCATCTCGAGCCTTGAAATAAGATTTCTAAGCATAATCATCGAGATGACCAACCTGGGAAGAAGCTATCCCAACTGCGAGATGAATTCCAAAATTTTAGATAATCTCACAGAAGAATGGGACATGAAAGTGATAACTACTAAGGAATCAAGAAACTTGAATAACATCACTCCCAGAGAACTATTTGGCTCTCTCAAAGCTCATGAGTACAGCCTAAACTAGAAAATAGAAGCATCTATATCATCAGCTCAAGATGCAGCCTTCTATGGTGAAAGAAACCGATTTAGAGAAGATCGAAGAAGAAATAGCTTCTGACCTAAGAGCTTACTAGCCAGAGAGAACCAATGAGGACCAGCAACTGATCGAAGGCGAAACACAACCGAAAAGAAGGAGAACCTGACTGAAGACATCAATGATCAAATTCAGTCAGTAACAAGGTTGCTTGAAAAGCTAAAGAAAATTAGGGATCAACAATCAGTTCTACCTCAAATTGATGAAGTCCCGAAAGGAGAAAGAAACCAACAGTCAGCTGAAGGATCAGCTGAACAGTCCAGAGGAGCCAACCGAAGCTTGGGTGAATGTTTCCACTGCCACAAGCAAGGACATTACAGATATGAATGTCCATAGCTCCCTGAAGATAAAAAGGCCAAGGTGAAGAGAAACTTCTTCAAAAGAAAAGCTATGATTGCAAACTCTGAGAATGTCGTGCTGGATGATTCAGACTACCCATCTGGAATCGACTCTGATGGCTATAGCTCAGACAATGAAGCTCTATTCTGCTTTATGGCTGATAATGAAGAAGAGGTTAGTACATCCGATTCTCTAACCTCATTTTATCATATGCATGAAGCTTCTATTTCTAGCAATGAACTAAATGAACAATTAAGAATGCTAGAAGATCAGTTAGCTTCAATATCTTGCATGCATGTTGAACTGAAGGAAGAAAATGATGAACTAAGAGATAGGGTTAGAAGACTGAGCATTGATCATGAAAGAATAAATTATCTTGAAATTCATTTGGTGGAATTTGAGAAATTGAAGTTAAGTACTGCTGAATTAGAAGCTGAGAATAAGAAGCTCAAGCAAGAGATCCATGAGAGAGAAGAAGTAACTCTCAAGTTTAAAAGGGATCTCAAACTCTAGATGAAATTCTTAGTCATCAGAGAATTAAAACTGGTAGTCCAGGGCTTGGATATAGCAAGTTTACTGCCGCAGAGAAAGGAAGGACAGTTGCCCAAACTAGTGATAAAGGAATCCGAAAAGGATTCACTAGAGCAGCTCAAGTTCAGCCATCTAAGACATTCAAAGGCAAAGGGATATTAAAAACCCCTCAAGCTCAGCCTAAGCAACAGTTCAGACAGCCCCCTCAGTCAAAGCCACCAGTTCAACAAAGGGCGTCAGTCCAATAGAGATCATTAGTTCATCAAAGGCCGCCAAGTCAATTAAGATCATCAGTTCACCAAAGGCCACAAGTCCAATCTAGAGCACTGGTGAACAGAACCGACAGGCCAACTAAAGTCAAAAGGAATACTCAGTCAAGACCTCAAACTTATCAATCACCAAGGTACAACCAGCATGGATGGTACTAGAATCCTCAAAAGAGAGCTCAGAGAAGTACCTTCGTGAGTCAATATGATGAGTACTTGGATTCAAGGAACAAACCAAGAATTAATCCAAGTAGGATTAACTCGAGGCACACGAAACATTGGCCTTATGGGAGAGCTAAACAAGCTCAAAATCAAAGAGTTATGATTAAATTATTCTATCCTATTAAATCTCGTCGCAGGTACAACTCAACGGATTCAACTCTCAGAAGAAGGGTTGAAAAGAAAGCAAGAAGGATCAGACAATCCAAGTGAAAGTTCTTTACCTGTTGAAAAGCCAAAAGTTTGGCAAATTTAGATCCCAAAGCATTTAATTAGTCAACAAGGACCCGATATTATACAGGTACCTAAATGCTAATCATTGTCTTTGCAGGAAAAGAGCTTCTATCGATGAAGAAAGCCAAAGATATTTGGTATCTAGATAGTGGGTACTCCAAACACATGACTAGAGACAAAGAAGATCTAGGACACAAAGAATTCAAAGGTCCACTTATCACATTTGGAGACAACTCCAAGAGCCGAACCATTGGAGAAGGGTTTGTGGTCAAGGAAAAAGTTGTAGTCAACAGAGTGTCTCATGTGGACGGATTGAAGCACAAACTGTTAAGCATCAGTCAATTGTGCGACAATGGCTACTCTGTCGACTTCAGCAAAAACTCATGTGACATTAAAGAAAAGTCAACTGGAGCAATTATCCTAACTGGCGTAAGAAGAGACAACATGCACATTGTTGACTGGTCAACCGGCTACTCATACTTGAACTAAACCATCATGATACAAGTTCAGAACTTTGAAAAAACTCAAGTTACATTGATATCATGCATTAATCACTTAGTTTTTCCATCAACACTGTCAAGTTTTGACATCATCAAAAGAGGGGGGGAATTGTTAGGAAAAACTATCAATAAACCCCTAATGTTGGTTTTGATGAAATGTTAAAACATGTAGAAATCACTTCTGAAAAACTACAGGAGTCCTAAGCTGGAAATAGTAAACTGACCAAAAAGAGATTCCAAAAACAGCTCAGCTGAAGCTAAAAGTCAACCGCATTGGAGCATGGTCAACCCAGCTGAAGGGATGTATCAACGAGTCAGGAAATAACCCAACTAAGGGTTAAAGTATAAAATTCAATTCAGCTTGAATCAAACTGACATCCGAGTCAGTCAAGCTAGAAGAGAAATCAAGTTGATTGAAGAAACTGACAACAAGTCAGTTAGAACTGAAGACTGGAAAGATCCAGCTGATGGCCAAAAGTCAAACATCAGCCGAACTGAAGTCAAGAGTCAAACCAACTTCTGATGGCCATAACTAGAGTCATCCAGCTTAAAGCTCAAATACAACATCAACTGCTGACTAATTTCAAAATAAGACCAGCCCAGCTGACAAACTATTTATCAGTTTGTAAACAGTTGAACTGGCAAATTAGCTCAAGATAAGACCAGCTGAACTGACTAACCAAGCAGCTGTGACAGTCGAACTGGTAAAAGAGCTCAGAAAAACAGCCAACCGAAGCTGTAGCCGAACCAAGCAGCCCAGTCCAGAACTAAAAAATAAGCAACTAGTGAACAGCCAACTGGACCAGTCGAGAATTGAAAGATGAGCAGTTAGAGAACTGCCAACTGGAGTCCAGAACTATAAGCTGAGCAGCTGAAGAGTCTGCCAAATTGAGCTTCCTGCAGTTAATGCTCAACCAGAGATCTTAACATTAATGAAGAAGATCTTGGAGTAAATACTCTGCAGAGATCAATTGGCTGAGCAACGGCTAATTTAAATAGACTTCAACGGCTACTAGAATCAACTACCATCAATAGATCAAGAGAATTAATGATCGGTAGAACCCAACGATCACATAGATCACTCCTCTATATAAGATGAGTGTATCTTATTTGATTCAAGACTTTTGTCATTCTAATTCTTACTATATTACAGAAACATACAACTGAACTTTCTTTCTCTCCCCTCCACGGCTCAAGTTTCAAGCACTATCTAAAGCTGCGAAAGTCCCAACTGAGAAGAAGATTTCAAAGAGTCAATCGATCAGCTAGTTGTTGAAGATTCTAGCAAGAGCAAGCTTCTTAGTTCACGAAAGTCAACGATCAACTTCTCAACTGACTAAGTGCATTGATAAGTTTCATACACGAGTAAAGAGCTCTATCTATTCCGCATTTGTTTTAAAAAGTTTTTGGATCAGTTTATTCATCCCCCCTGTAAACTGATTTTGACTCACCCGGGACCAACAAATACTTCTCATTTTTCTTATATATATATATATATTGAGATTTCTCAGCAACCCTATTTTTCTCCAAAAATTTATTGATAAAGCCATGACAAGCATTGAAGAAGTGAACCTGGAACTGCAATTAAGAGGTCCAATTACACACTTACGAGCAAAACAAATGCAAGGTTATTTCCAAGCAATTGTGCGCGAGAAGCTTGAAGTTGAAGAAGGAATTGAATGCAGCCCCAACATTGTTACTTTGTTAACACTTGAAGATAAAGATCAAAAGCTTGAACAATGATGCTTGGTGATTGAGAGTGAACGTGTGCATGAAGATCATATTGCATGACGAGGACCAAGTTGAAGACTTGAAGAAATTCGGATCCCTTAATTTAATTATGGGATACGAAATTTATCCATTAGTTATTTAATTTATTTAGTTGTTTAATTCAAATTTTTAGTTATTTAAATTCAGATTTTTAATTAGTTAGGTAATTAGATATTTAAACATGGAAACTTCTTTCCTAGTTAGAATTCTAGTTATGGAAACTTCATTTCCTTCCTAGTTAGAATTATAGATTGGGTAATTTTATTTAAGTAATTTTCGTCTCTTTAGTAGTATAAATAGGACACCCATGTATTTTATTTTCTTTAGACATTGTTTGAGATTTGAATTAAATTCACTTCGTCTCCTCTCACACAAACTGTGTGTTTTGTTTGAAAATTTCAATTCTTAGAGTTTGGCATCTCTACACCTTATCAAGGGTATCGTTCTAATTCATTGAAGTTCTAGAGTGGTCTCGCCATTATCGAGAAGCTACTTTGAGGTACAGATTTCATTATCCTAATAATGGGGTTTGTATCGGGTTGCAACTCAATCTATCATCATCGTTTATCATCCATTATCAATCTGCACTCATCATCTTCATTGTCGCTCATCATCACGAGTTCATCATCATCGTTCGTTGTTCATCAAGATCCAGTTGTGTTCAACAAGTTTTCAACATCATATGCACTCGAGAAGGTTGCTTTAAGGTATGCGTTTCGCTTCATCAAAGAATCGGGGTTCACATCAGGTAAGTTCTCACATCACAAATCCATTCCATCTATCCTATCTACTCCAAACCTTTCGTCGAAACGTCCGTATCACCATCACCCATGTTTTCCCCAAGTTCTCGAAGTCCTTAGAAGTGTTATTGAGTCATTTCTCAGTCAGTTCCACATTCAGTTCTTATACGTGTTCGGTTTGAACTAAATAGCACGTATAACTCAAAACACTCCAAACATCCGTTCCTTTCACCAAAATTCATTCCTATTTTCATCAAACACCAAAAATACATTGGATTGAATCCTTACATCATTTATGTGTGTTCTTTCTTGAGATTCCGCATATTCGTACCTTGTCGATCTCCTGTTGAGATCACATCATAAATTTGGTATCAGAGCCACATCATCATAGCTGGTCATGGTTTAATCCAATTCTTGGTGTCATTTATCTAGGATTATTTTTATTCAGTTCTATCTGAAAAAAAGTGAAAAAAAAACTTTCGGTTAAAAATGAGAAAAGAAAAGAAGAAATGAATTAAAAAAAAGTTGCGATAAAAAAAATATAGTGTCCGATTCTTATTTAGTTGTTTCATTTTGAGTACTGTTTTATTTTTGGTACTTTCCTTATAATGTTCTAGTTTAATTAGGTTATTTAGATTATGTCACACTTGTGATATACATCCAAATCTAACCTTCCTTGTTTACTACCTTGATTTTCCTTATTTGTTTTTCCCTTCCATCTTTATTCCTATTTATTTTTCAAACTTACCTTGTTTGTCAATTAGGCCTTGAATTTGATTCCTACACCAATTAGGGATCTAATTTCCCTAGCCTACCCACATGTCCCACACTAACCTAATATTATCCATATCATAAATACTTTGGATTAAATTCTTCCACCACTGTCGTGTTCGTTCCTAAGTCTTCTGCGTGTATATTCATCCGGTGTCGATCATCTGTTGAAGATAGAGTTGATGTTTGATTGTTACAACTACCCCAAGCGGAAGAAAGTTAAAATAGCAGCTATTGGTTTTTGTGATGAAGTTCCCATCTGGTGGAAACACTTTTATTCAATTAGGCGACAAAGGGGGATACCAATAGAGACATGGAAATCAATGAAAGAGGTGTTGAGAAGGTGACATTTGCCTTATTCATACCAACAAGAGCTGGACAAAAAGCTACAAAAACTTAAGCAAAGAGGCCGTAGCGTAGATGAGTACTACAACAACATGATTGAAGCCATGAGACGAGCTGATGTAGAAGAATATCTAGAAGATACAATGGATAGATTTCTAGCTGGTCTACGAAGGGCAATTCGTGAAAGAGTCGCATTATGGCACTTCGAAGAGTTGGAGGACATGGTGCAATACGCCATTCGGATAGAAAAGTGGCTAGAGGAGCTAGAGATGACATCAAAGGATGTGATTCAAGTGGAGACCAACAATGAGTTACCAACCGAGTTCGTTGCCACCAACAAAGATTCTATTCTCGAGGTAACAGTTTCAGTTGAAGCATCTGTATATTGAAGAATTGATAGATGTTGCCACTTGTGAAAATGTTGGAAAAGAAGAAAAGTTTGTGGAAGAGCTCAATCTAGAGGTGTCAGCTCTAGAGGATTCGGTTCATGAAGAATCTACATTGGAAGCAGAACAACCTTTGAGTGAAGAAAAGAAAAGAGATGGAGAGGAGTTGATCTTACAATCAAGGATTGAGAAGGAGAACGGATTCGGTGTTGAAGTGGCTCCAAACCAAACGCAGCAAATTGTGTAAACAACTCACTTCGAAAGATTGATTTCCAAAGAACCCGAAGTAGGGTTGCTGACTGTTCACATGGGAAAAATTGAAGAAGAAAATGAGGGTGATGATAGTGGTTCTGATCCGGAGAGACCAAATTCGGATGAGTCTAATATGAAGATGACAATTTCAAAAGAATCAAAGTTGGAGGAGTCAATTTTTAGATATCTAAACTTGGAGGTGCCGGATTTGGAAAACAATGTACTTGGAGTTTTCATGGTGGAGAAAGAGCAGTTAGGAGAGAAAGATGGGGACAAGGGACTGATTCTACAATCATATGTAGTTGTGGACCAAATGGAACTCAAGCACACATCCATGGTGGATATGCCAAAAGCTAATATTTGTCGTCAACAACTTTATTTGAATGTGTTTATTTTATAGGTTGTTGAAGATGTTTCATTGGATGTTGATGCACCATCAGATTTGTGTTAGTTTTGTATACTGGAAGACTTGTCTTTGTATACTTTTCTAATGATGTGATGATATGAAATGAAACTTATTGCAGTCACTATTTGTATTTAGATTATGTTATATAATTGTTCTATGCAATGTTCCATATACTTACATTGTAGATGATATGGTGTGGAAAGTCACACGGTAAGATCATATATTAGAACCTTGTATTGTATTAAAGAGCTCACGGCTTAGATGGTCCTGAACACACCATCGGTACACCGTAGAATAATCTGATAAGTTAGTTTATCTTGACTAACTGATTATTCTAGTACACTTATTAGTGTATTGAGGAGGATCGCGATAGGATACTATTCTCTGTCTCTGACCCAGTTAGTGAGAGAATAAAGATCCACAGAGTTTGGGTTCTGAACTCATGTGATATTGGTGAGCATATGTGTGCATTGTTTGTTACTTTAATTTATCAATGGGTGAGATCTTTTCGTAGATCAATAAACTCGATATCTTGGGTAATAACAGTGTATGCATGATGTGTCGAGCAGTATGCATGAGCACCGTGTCCTGATGCGCCAGGTTGATGATGTTCTCTTGAGAAAACACAAGTTCATGTTGAAACTCTGCAGGTGGAATTTATTTCTTACATGGTAAAGCTTGTGTGGTACTGCTCAAGGTTTTAGATGTTAATTAATTATAGCTGTCAGAGGCTGACATAATTAATTAATGAACATTATATCTTAAACACGGGGAATGACTGGACTAAAGGAGAAAGCATATTCGTAAATATATATTAAATTGGTAGGTCAGTTTTACTTCTTTAGTGGAATAAAAGTAAAACTTAATTTATTTAATTATATTCTAAGTTTATTGGATATTGGATATTAAATAAATTAGTGGGCCAATTTAATATTCTTCTAGATCCATGTTGTAGCCCAATATGATTGAAAATGCAATGGATATGGAACTTGAGATAGGTGCCTAACCCAGTAGGTTTGGAGCTTGAATTTTCGGCCACCCCCTATATAAATATAGGGAGGGGGTTCAAAAATTATAACAATTAATATCAGCCCCTCTTTTGTCTCTCAAGATATCCATATATTTCACAAACCTATCTAGTAGATTTCAACCCACTCTGAATCTAGATACAGTCCGGGAATACAGCAAAAGATCTTGGAGTAGAACTTGTGGTGACTGATTTTTTGAGGAGAAAGGGGTGCCAATTTTACATTCATTCAACAGCAAGATTAGTCCTGTAATCTTATCCTCTGACCGTCTGACAATTGTAAGTAATTCGAATCTATGTATTCTGCTTTGTTAGATTCATTTTGCATGGTTTTGTACTTGACGTGATAAACATGCATGTGACATAAAAATATGATTTGCATGAACATGAATTAATGAACAACCAAATGATCCTGCGGTGGTTTAATTCAAAAAAATCCCAACAATTTGTTCGTGAATGCCATGTCAAGGCATTTTATGGTGCTGGAGTTTTGACCATTTGACATCGAGTGGATGTTCACATTCATGATCATGAAGATGCGACTTATGCAGTTTGTGCAAATGGAGTTTGATGGTCAGTTCGTGTTAGTCTTTGATCTAGGAGGTTCGAATTTGAGGATGAATTCTTTTCAAGAGGAGTGGAATGATGAAGCCATGACAAGCATTGAAGAAGTAAACCCGGGGATATAATTAAGAGGTCCAATTACACATTTACAAACAAAGCAATTGTAAGGTTATTTCCAAGCAATTGTGCGCGAGAAGCTTGAAGTTGAAGAAGGAGTTGAATGCAGTCCCAACATTGTTACTTTGTTAACACTTGAAGATGAAGATCAAAAGCTTGAAGAATGATGCATGGTGATTGAGAGTGAACGTGTGCATGAAGATCACTGATAAACATGGATTTTACATGCATTTGAGTATTTGTATGGCTCATATTTGTAGAGTAATGCATGCATTTGTTGAGTTTTTATACTAGTTTTGAGTTTTCATGTGCTATTTGATGTTTTGGTATTTCTTGTGCAAGTTTGAGCAGAATTTGAGATTTATCCAAGATCCAATTCAAGGAGGAAAGTTTCTAGAAAGATAGAGGATCAAGAGAGGGTCTCAACGCAACTTGAATCGGGTCAATTGGACAAGAAATGAGAGAGAACAGAGCAAAACGGCGGAGCGTGTCAGAGGATGCGCGCTGGCACGGATTGTGCTATCCAACGGCACGGCCCGTGCCATTAAACAAGCAAATTTCGGACTCTCGGTACCAACGGCATGGCCCGTGCCCCCTGTTTCCGGAAAATTGGTGTTTTTCCTTGTTTGGACTCTATATTTCCCCAACTATATAAGGCTCTGCTCTGGACGATTTTTAGAGAACTTTTTACCCTATATTGAAGTAGATTAGTGCTGTGAAGACAGAGGAAGATGGATATTGAAGATTTAAACATCCGGCATAAGTGTTTCACGTTTTTAATTTAATTTTATCATGACTTTTATAATGCATATTTTATTAGATTTCTATTTTTCCATGAGCGGCTAAACGCATATTAATTCTAGGGTTTGCAAAGCATTATTGAAGCTATGTATTTAATTTAATCTTGTTATTTTGCCCTTCCGATTAATGTGTTCAAGTGCTTTTGATTTCATGCTTAATTACTAATCATAACTGATGCATGCTAGCTAGTTAATTTGAGTCCTCGCGGAGATAATTAATTAGTGGGATTAATTGAATAATTTGATACACCTTCTAAGGAATCTGTAGGGGAATTTAAATCTGTGGTTCTATCGGGAGTTAGTAAATTAACCTAGAGACGAAAGTAATAGGTTGTTTGTTAATCTGCTTCTACCTTGAGACCTGACGGAGATAGGTAGATATATTTCTGATTCTTCACCTTTAATCGGATTAAAATTGGGAAAGATTAGGATTAAATTGAATCATAGTGGATACATGTGTGCTGCATTCCCTAGAATTAGTATTTCATTAATTGTTTAAGTTTGGTTATTTGCTTAGTTTATTTACTTGTGTTTATTTGGTTCTAGTTTTGTTCTTTTATTTTATTTAAATTTGTGCCTAGTTTTAGTAAACTCATATATTGGTAGCCTGGATAATAGAGAGTTGTTAGCTTAGTACTCCGTATTATCAAATATTCAGTCCTTGTGGATACGATACTCGATTCGCTTGCTATATTACATTGTCCTGTGTTAGTTGCAGTTTAGTGCATAATAAATAGTACATCAACTTTTTGGCGCCGTTGTCGGGGACTGAGTTTGATTTTTACTGATATTATTACTGACAATAATTTATTACTTTAGGTAGTGTATGAAAACAAGGTCTACACAGCCACACGTAGACCCTGTTCTTAATTCCCCTGATCAAGCCCCTAGACAGAGGAATAAGAAGCGCTGATTGAAAGAAGTAGAGATGACAGCCAACAACGAGACTGAGATGGAAGCATTGGCTAGAAGACTGCAAGAGATGGAACAGCGACTTGCTCAACAGACGGAGCCCGAACCGGAAGCAGCACCTCTAAACAAGCTGTATAGGGCTCCAACATACAGATACTTAGGCGCTGGCTAGGGTGGCGGCATCAACGCCAACAATTTTGAGCTCCGACCTGCGTTGATCAACATGGTAGCTGCACAACAGCTCGGTGGACGGGCTACGGAAAATCCAAGTGCTCATCTAGATGCATTCTTGGATATCTGTGACACTATCAAAATGAATGGTGTCAGCGATGACATCATTCGCATGAGGATGTTCATCTTCTCACTGAGGGACCGAGCCAATGAGTGGTTCAAGAGTTTGGACAAGGCGTCCATTACTATATGGGACTAGATGTGCCAGGTGTTCCTTGCCAAGTATTTCCCTCTATCAAAGGCGCAGAAGATCATTGCAGATATTACTCATTTCTCTCAGATGGGGGATGAGTCCATTTATGAAGCCTGGGAAAGGTACAGAGACCTTCTACGGTCTTGTCCACAACATGGATTTAGCATCGATCAACAAGTCACGCACTTCTACAGTGGTTTGACGATCAATACAAAAAGAATGGTGGATGCCTCAGCTGGAGGATGTCTGGTTAATCGCACTGCAGCCGAAGCACTGCGAATTATTGAAGAGATGGCGGCTAACAGTTATCAGTGGCCGATGGAGAGGCGAGAGACAAGGCTAGCAGCTGTAGTGGCCGAGTTTGGCGTGGCTGATTTGAGGGTTGAAGTTGAAATACTGAAGAAACAAGTGCTCGAGAAGCAACAAGGTTCAAAACTCTCTACGGTGGAAAGTGTTAACTTTGTCAATCAGAGAAACTACAATGGCGGCACTTACAATAACGGACCACAGGGATTCCAGACCAACAATCCGGCGTATCATCCAAGCAATAGAAATCACCCGAACTTCTCCTATTCGAATCCCAACAATGCCTTACCGCCTCCGGGTTTTGTTGTTCCTGCTGCAGCTCCCGCTGAGCCGAAGAAGCCATCACTGGAAGATACGGTGGCACAGTTGATTGCTAATAAAAACAGTTTCATCGGGGCTACCGGCACAAAGATTGCACAAATAGAGGAAATCGTGAGTGCTTTATCCAAGCAAGTGAATATATTAGAAGTCTAAGTGAGTCAATTAGAAAATCAAGTTGCCACACAGCACAAGCCGAGATAGTTCCCGAGTCACACGGAGGTCAATCCAAATGTGCACTGCAATGCCATTCAGGTAGTGTCCGGCGCCGCTCTTTCGCCAGCACCAAAAGTGGCGCCTCCTGCAGCTCCAAAAGTGGCACCACCTGAGCCTCTTTCCCCTGCTCCAAATTCTGTTGTTGATCATTTGTTTGACATCTTCAAAAAGGTACACATCAATATCCCTCTTCTAGATACTTTACGAGGTTTTCCTGGTGGAGTTAGAATTTTGAAAGAGGCCATCTCGAGAAAGAAAAAGATAGAGGATGAGGAGATGGTCCATTTGGAGGAAGAGTGCAGTGATTGGCTGTAGAAGAAGATGCCGTTGAAGATGACAGATCCGGGTAGCTTCACTGTTTCTGTGAAGATTGGGAGATCTTATTTTGAGAGAGTGCTATGTGATTCTGGAGCTAGCATTAACTTGATGCCCTTCACTATTTTTAAGAAGCTGCAATTAGGAGCTTTGCAAGAGATTGATATGAGAGTCCAGATGGCTGATAGATCATATGCCAAGCCACGAGGTGTTATCGAAGATGTGCTTGTCAAAGTTGCAAATTTGGTGTTCCCTGATGATTTTGTGGTATTGGATATGCCCGAAGACCCCAAGATGCCTCTAATCTTGGGGAGACCGTTTCTAGCAACCTGTGAAGCGGAGTTGGACATGAAGAGAGGCACGATGACTTTGGGGATTGATAGAGAACGAGTTATTGTTCGAAATCCTCCATCAAAGGATATCCCGCAGTGTGATGATGTGAGTTTGGCCCATAGCTTCATGGATGATCTGACTGACAAGCCGGAAGAGAAGCTAGTGATGAAGGCCCCAAAGATATCTATTCCTGCAGCTCCCAAAGCACAGTTATCTAAGATGTGCATGGTTGTACAAGAAGATGGAGGATTTTCTGCAGCTCTAGCTCCAAAGAAGATTATAGTGAAATTTCGGGTCTTCCGAAAGAAGAATGTGAAAGGAGCTATGCTCGTTGCAGTGGCACCAGAGAAGCCAACAGTGGCAGTGGATAGCAGTCCTCGAAAGGGACGACAATTCTGTTGGTTGGACTACTATTTTAGACCTCGTTGACTGCTGAGGTATCGTCTAGCTAAAGACGTTAAATAAAGCACTGGATGGGAGGTAACCCATCATTTTTTTTATCTGATTTGTTTTCTTTCTTTGCTTTTGTTTTGTGTCTTGTTTTAGTGTGCTAACTTGTAGAAAGGCGTTTGGAGCCCAAAAGCTATTCTGAGATCATCCATGCCGGGTTTCAAGGTCCTTTTCTCCATTTGTTGGTGTGCGGTGAGTTCGTTCCAAACACATCTTTATTTGGTTCCCTCCAAACTTATTCTCTTTGCAGTTGAATAATTTTGGGGGAGGGGGATGGATATGATATGTTTGGCACGTGTTTTTTTATTTTTTTCTTAGCGTCTGTTTGTCTTTGTGTGTTTTTGTTATTTAGAGTCATGTCTTAGTGAACTCGTGAAATGCTAATGATGAAAAGGAGTGTTGTTTTGAAAAATATTGCATGAATTTGATGGATCTTGACTTGTTTGAATTGATGTACTCAAAATTGAAGTAAATGAAGCATGAATAGTCATGTGAGCTTTTTGAGCCTTAACTGTATATCAATGCACAGTTAGATTTCTTTCATGAGTGTTTGTCATGCATGCTTTGGTGTGTCTAGAACTTGTCATGGTTTCTATTCAAATAATCTCGATTATGTGTAGAATTTAGAAGTGATTTGAGGCCATCTTTTCATAGCCACATCAATTCCTAAACACTAACCGGAAAAATTGATCCTTGCTAGCCAATTTTGAGCCATAATTGCCTTTTGTTCATGAACTTGGATGATAGGGGGTTCGGAAGGTGAATAAGGGTATCTTGTTGTGGAAAAATAGTGTTTTTGTGGAGAAAGAATGGAGATGTTGAAAGTGGGGTAGAAAATATTCTCATAGGCTCGTGAAAAAAAGAAAGAAAAACAATCGAAAAATAAAACATAAGAAAAAAATTGTGTGGAAGAGGAAAAAAAAAGCAAAATATTGAAAGGTAGCATACGCGTATGTGTGCTATTTGTTGGCTTGTTTGTATTTTTATTGTTGAGATGAGCATAAGAGAATAATGTTTTGAAGTGTAAGGGAGTTGAAAAGAGTTGTGAGTGTGTTGAATTTTCAAGTCACTTAGCCAAATTTCCTAACCTTAACCAATGTCCCGAAATTACATCCTAAATTAAAGACCTCATTGATCTTTATTCTTCTATGATTGAGCATGAGTGCTTTAGACGATTGGCAAGCCTATGGGTAACACTTTTGTATTGCATTTGATTCGATGAGCGTTATTTGATACACTTGTGAGATGAGCGATACACATATTGGTGGGGTTCATGCTTTGTTTATGGATATTAATTGTGCTGAGATTTGGATGAGTTGATGGATGTTGAATTTATGCAATTAAAATTATTTTGAGCATGTTCGTGAAACATTTATGATCGAGTTTACTTGTTCTCCTCCATGTTTATATTTTCTTAATGTTCTTCTCATTGTTCGAGGACGAACAATGGTTCAAGTTTGGGGGAGTGATAAACATGGATTTTATATGCATTTGAGTAGTTGTATGGCTCATATTTGTAGAGTAATGCATGCATTTGTTGAGTTTTTATACTAGTTTTGAGTTTTCGTGTGCTATTTGATGTTTTGGTGTTTCTTGTACAAGTTTGAGCTGAATTTGAGATTTATCCAAGATCCAATTCAAGGAGGAAAGTTGCTAGAAAGATAGAGGATCAAGAGAGGGTCTCAATGCAACTTGAATCGGGTCAATCGGACGAGAAACGAGAGAGAACGGGGCAAAACGGCGGAGCGTGTCGGAGGATACGCGCTGGCATGGACCGTGCTGTCCAATGGCACGGCCCGTGCCATTAAACAAGCAAATTTCGGACTCTCGGTACCAACGGCACGGCCCGTGCCGCCTGTTTCCGGAAAATTGGTGTTTTTCCTTGTTTGGACTCTGTATTTCCCCAACTATATAAGGCTCTACTCTGGACGATTTTTAGAGAACTTTTCTTGAAGCAAAGAAGTGCTGTGAAGACAGAGGAAGATAGAGATTGAAGATTTAAACATTCGGCATAAGTGTTTCATGTTTTTAATTTAATTTTGTCATGGCTTTTGTAATGCATATTTTATTAGATTTCTATTTTGCCATGAGTGGCTAAACGCATATTAATTCTAGGGTTTGCAAAGCATGATTGAAGCTATGTATTTAATTTAATCTTGTTATTTTGCCCTTCCGATTAATGTGTTCAAGTGCTTTTGATTTCATGCTTAATTACTAATCATAACTGATGCATGCTAGCTAGTTAATTTGAGTCCTCGCGGAGATAATTAATTAGTGGGATTAATTGAATAATTTGATACACCTTCTAAGGAATCTGTAGGGGAATTTAAATCTGTGGTTCTATCGGGAGTTAGTAAATTAACCTAGAGACGAAAGTAATAGGTTGTTTGTTAATCTGCTTCTACCTTGAGACCTGACGGAGATAGGTAGATATATTTCTGATTCTTCACCTTTAATCGGATTAAAATTGGGAAAGATTAGGATTAAATTGAATCATAGTGGATACATGTGTGCTGCATTCCCTAGAATTAGTATTTCATTAATTGTTTGAGTTTGGTTATTTGCTTAGTTTATTTACTTGTGTTTATTTGGTTCTAGTTTTGTTCTTTTATTTTATTTAAATTCGTGTCTAGTTTTAGTAAACTCATATATTGGTAGCTTGGATAATAGAGAGTTTTTAGCTTAGTACTCAGTATTATCAAATATTCAGTCCCTGTGGATACCATACTTGATTCGCTTGCTATATTACATTATCCTATGTTAGTTACAGTTTAGTGCATAATAAATTGTGCATCAATCACGTTGCATGACAAGGAACGAGTTGAAGACTTGAAGAAATTCCGATCCCTTAATTTAATTATGGGATGTAAAATTTATCCATTAGTTATTGAAATTATTTAGTTGTTTAATTCAGATTTTTAGATATTTAAATTCAGATTTTTAATTAGTTAGTGTAACGCCCCGGTCCCGAAAAGAATAGTGCTGAAAACGGGGGGTGTCACTTAAAAAGAATAGGATTTGGAATAATTATTAGTTAATAAAATAATTGTTAAAAACAAGAATAGGTTATACTCCCTAGAAATTTGAGCAACATAACCTCTGTAACTAGAGCAAATCCCCGTTTAATAATGGCTTATAAGAGTGTATTTTGATATGGCAGGACATTCAATAGGCCGTACATGGACAGAATGAAGTGATAGACAGATACCAACAAGGAATGATCTATTTATCAGAGTTAACTAAGAATGTTTTATTCATAGCACGGAGTCAAAAGCATGTAAGACCTATTCATAGGTCGATAGAAAAGTAAACAGATACCAACATACGATTCAATGGGACCTCTTCATAGGTCAAAGTGGATAAAGGAATAGTTGATATTTCAATAAAAGGGCTTCATCCCTTAAGCAAGTATTTATTTAGAATAGGCATCACAGTACTAGTAGTTTTTGGACATACTATAATCAAGTTCAAATTTCAAATACTAAATGCGATTATCAGAGTATTCAGCAGAAATCATAGCGGAAAATATTTATTCAGATAACCAGATAAGTGGCATCTCAGTCAACCCTGCCATCAGCTCACATCATTAGCCTCATCATCTCAACCTGAAAACATTTTGAAAAGAGTTGGGTATGAGTACTAATGCACTCAGTGGGTAAGTTTCGAACTCAATTTACAATATGAAATATTGATAACATCATATTTTACATGTATTTTGAGGTACATTTGAGTGGTATTTGATTGGCACTGCATGCATGAAGTGATAAGTTTTGCATAGTTTTCTATGTTTTGTGCAATGTCACGTATTTGTTCATTGTGAAGGGGATTAATGCCATTTCTTTTGTGGACCTCAAATGAGTGTAGGAACACCCTAGAAAGATGGAAAATCAAGTTAGGAGCGCGTTGGAAAAAGAATCGGGTCAATCAGACGAGAAACGAGTGAGAACGAAATGATGTAATCGGTCAAGGGGATTATTCCTGCTTTTCTCTATATTATTTACCTGATCACTAAATGATGTAATCTGATGTGTTAATCCATAATTCGAGAGATGAGTTTTAACACAAGATCTGGAATAATTAACTAGTTAGTCAATATCACTCGAGAGAGTTGCGATTAATTTAGAGAACAATAAATCTTTGGAACCATTAGGAGTTGCATAATAGGTATTGAACGGAGACATTAATATTTGTTGTGTGATCTACAATCTAGTCACTTCGAGAGAAGGTTTAGAATGTATGAGTGATTGTTCTAGCATGATTTAAATCCCAACATAGACACTAAATGAATTGATTAAGAGAATGGATTAAATAATGAGTATCCAATCCTAGAATGCGTCTTTTTCTTGAGTGTTTGATTTTCCGTGTTGATTTTTTCTGTGGTAATTCAGTATATTTATTATTCTTAGTTTTTAGATAGTCAAATTCAAGCATGATTTGTAGTCTAGATAATGGCAGGAAGTTAGATTGAAATAACTAGTAGAATAATTATTAAATCTATGTGGATACGACCTTGTTCACCACTGTCCTATAAGCCTCGATGTACACTTGCAGTTTAGGTGAAAATAAATACCGAACAAGTTTTTGACACTGTTGCCGGGGATATAATTTTTTATTTGCTATTATTTGGATTTAATTTCTTATGTTAATCTAGATATTTATTTTTCAGTTTTTAGTTTAGTTTTTTTTAAAAATTTTATAATCTTCTTTTTCTTGTGCTTTGGTTGTGTATGCGTACACGATCTCAGGTAGGAGCCTTAGAAGAATTCAATCCTGAGATTCAAGCTACCTGCTCGGCATAACAACACAATAAGAAGAAGAGAGATGGCAGAACAGCAAGTTCCTGTTACGGCTGAACAGATGCGTCAGATGCAGAGACAGTTGGAGGAGATGTAGTGGAGGATGCAAGAGCAAGAGAACACTAGAGCTCCAGAACCTCTTCCAATTAATGAGATCTTTGTTCCAGTGCTCAACCATGGAGACATTCCTGGTCCCCAAATCAATGCGAATAACTTCGAGTTGAAATCGGGGTTGGTCTCCATGGTTCAACAAAAGCAATATGGAGGACGGGCCACTAAAGACTTGAATGCACATTTGATGCAGTTTTTGGAGATCTGCAGTACATTGAAGATGAATGGAGTCCCCTATGACGCCATTTGCTTACGTCTATTTTCGTTCTCTTTACGAGATACGGCTAAGCAATGGTACCAATATCTGGCCGCTGGGTCTGTGGACAGTTGGGAAAGTCTTGCGCACAAGTTCCTGCACAAATTCTTTCCACCTGGTTTGACTCTCAAGCCGAAGGGTGAAATTACACAATTTCGTCAATACGAGGATAAGACATTATATGAGGCTTGGGAACGGTTTCGAGATATGCTGAGGAAATGCCCCAACCATGGATTTGGGGTAGATCATCAAGTCTGCATCTTCTACAACGGGTGCGACATGGAATTGAAGAGGCTTCTGGATGCCTCTGCTGGTGGTTCTTTGTTGAAAAATGGCCATGACCAAGCTGTGAGGATCATAAAAGACATGGCAACCAACAGCTATCAATGGTCTGGTGATCGACAAGTGAAGATTTTGAAAAGAGCTGCAGCAGTTGATGACAGTGATCCGATTTCCAAGCTTGCAGTCTAGCTATCTACTCTGAGTGCTATTTTCAATAGTAGATTTGATGCCATGTCTCAGCAGACTGTGAATCTTCCCATGAATCAAACAGTGGAAGATGTTAACTACGTTAACAAGAGAGGTGGTTATGAGAACAGTAATTACTGAGGTGGGAATCAATTCTACCAAGGTAATCGATCCAACCTCTCATATGGGAATCCCAACAGTGCATTGCAGCCCCCTCCTGGCTTCTCAGTAATAAATGGAGTGGTCAATGAAGAGAAGAAGCCGAAGATGGATGATCTGTTGATGGCGTTCATGTGGAATACTGACAAATTCATGAGGGAGTCGCAAACTTGAATGGATAAGTTGGAGAATACTGTGGGTGCCGTGAGTGTGCAAATGAAGATGGTCAAGAAGCAACTAGGTCAGCTGGCTACAATTGTAGGAAATCAGCACCAACCGGGACAGTTCCCCAGCAACACCACAGTGAATCCCAAAGAGCAGTGCAATGCAATCTATATACACACTGAAGTCCATGCGCCCATTGCTACCGCTGCAACTATTCCTCTCAAGACAGCTTATGACAAGCTGAATTCCACCATCAAAAGTCCTCAGACGGGTCCTACAGTGCTTCCCACAGTGACTATCCCGTACCCACAGCAAACCTTGAAACAGAAAGTTGATGCTCGGTTCTCTAGATTCCTTGAGATAAGCTCCATCATCCAAAGGAAGCTCCCAACTAAGATGAAGGATCCAGGAAGTTTCACACTTCCCATCACTATTGGAAAAAAGATAGGTGGTCGAGCACTGTGTGATTTGGGGGCGAGCATCAATTTGATGCCACTGTTATTTTTCAAGAAGTTGAATTGTGGGCAACTCAAGCCCACAACCATGTGTTTGTAGATGGCCAACCGATCTGTGGTGTATCCTGAGGGAATTTTAGAGGATGTGTTGATTAAAGTGAAGGATTTCATATTCCCGGTGGATTTTGTGGTGCTGGATATGGAGGAAGATAAAAACGTCCCTCTCATTTTGGGACGACCATTTTTTCGCACTGGACGGGCCAATATTGATTTGGACACTGGGATTTTGACTCTCTGGTTTGAAGATGAACACATTCAGTTCCTTTTTGATGTTGAGGAGCACAAGGCAGCTGTGGAGTATCAAACTATCAACACCCAGGAATCGGGTTGCATTACTGATGATGGAGGCATGAAGATGGATGATCGGGGAAGAGAATGGGGAATACCAGTTTCCCTACTTGTGGGAACTTGAGTTCCCAAATTTGTCTGGCTGTCGACATTAAATGCAGCGCTTGTTGGGAGGCAACCCAATGTGTTTTTACCTTTTTTTCGTTTCTTTTTGTTTAGTTTTTTTTTTTATGTTTTTTTTTCTGAGTTGTGCAGGTAAAGAACACTTGGATGTTGTATTTTAGGGGATAGCAAATCAATCAACTTGTCTTTTGACAAGTTTGGGAGAGGAGGTTGAGCCCGGATGGTCATCCACTTGATTTCTGTGAGTGGTCGACGACACCCACATGCATTCTTATAAACTTATTACATCCCATGTATTTGAATAAGTTTGGGGTGATGTATGCTTGTGTTGTCTAGACTTTTATTTTGTTTTACTTACTTTACATGTTTAGTTTTTATTTTTGTTTTTCCGGAAAGTTTGAAAAATTTTAATTTTGTTTGGTCTTGATTTTTTTTGTGGGATTTTGATGATATATGCTTTATGGTCTATGGTTTAGTGTTTGTAATCGAGATTATTTTATTGGGAATGATTTGAGCACGTATAAGATGATTTGAATGAACATGTGTTTTGGAGATTTTCGAGCTTTATTTTGGCCAATGTGAGCTGTGAGATTTTGAGCCTATACATGTGTCTTAATTTTTATTCTTATGTGTTAGTTGTCTATGCACTTGTTTCTCTAGAACTTGCATGTCGTCTTGCTTGAGATTGAGTTGTTGTGCTTGAAAATAGGATATGATAATAGACCATCTTTTCTTTAGCCATTTATCCCATACACTATCCTGAATTCATTACATTCCTTTACGAGCCCTTTTATGCCTAATTGCCTTTTCTTTGGAAGCCTATTTGGGATGTCATTTTTGATTCTGGTGGAGAAATAAGAAGAAGGGTAAGGAATTTTGGAGTTGGGATGAAGAAAAAAAATGGTGATAATTGGTGATTTGTGTTGGTGCAAAATAAAAAAAGTGCTATGTGAGTGTTGAAAAGAAATAAAGAAAAGAGGCCAAAGGTCCATGAGTTAAAAAAAATATGTGAATGATGTAAGGATGTGTAGGAGGAAGTTGGAAAAATTCCAACTTGTGCATAATGTGAAAAGTAGTTGGGAGTATAATGAAAAAATGGCGGATTATTTTGCAATTTTTGAGTCACTTGAGCCAAATATTCCTAACCTTAATAGGAGCCTACGTTACAATCTTAATAAAGTCCTATTTTATCTTAATTTTGAGCACATTTGTTTGTCAGTGGAGAGTTGAGATTTCATGTAAGCCTATGGTAGATCAAATAGTGTAATGTTTCGATGAGTGTTTACCCTTATTTATCACACTTTGAGTATTTGAGCGAAACACACACCGGTGAGGATCATTGGCTTGATATTTGCTCGTTGAAATCTATTGTATATGTTTATGATTTGAGTGTTGTACTTGTTCTTGTCAATTCCTAATTAGAATTTCGAGGTTTTAGGTGCTAGATTATAAATTGTAGAGTTATATATTGTCTGAATTCTATGTTTGGTTTTGTTCTTTGTTTGAGGACAAACAATGTTCTAAGTTTGGGGGGAGTTGATAACATCATATTTTACATGTATTTTGAGGTATATTTGAGTGGTATTTGATTGGCATTGCATGCATAAAGTGATAAGTTTTGCATAGTTTTCTATGTTTTGTGCAATGTCACGTGTTTGTTCATTGTGAAGGAAATTAATGTCATTTCTTTTGTGGACTTCAAATGAGTGTCAGAATACCCTAGAAAGATGGGAAATCAAGTTAGGAACACGTTGCAAAAAGAATCGGGTCAATCGGACGAGAAACGAGTGAGAACGAAGCAAAACAGTGAGAGGCTACCGGAGCTGACGTGGACTCGCGACCGGAGTCGCGAATCACTCCCTAGGCAGTTTTCTGCACCGTCGCGACAGAGGGGGGGGTTCTCCTTGGCAATATTCACGACCCGGTCATGAATTTGGGCATCTGGTCGTGAATTTTGGCCACATCAGCGCCACGTGGACTCGCGACCTGAGTCGCAGGTGACTGGGTCGCGAGTGTGGTCGCGAATCGAGCAGGCCTGTCCGATTTTTGACCTATTTTTGGATTTTTCTTAACTTGGTATTTAAGGGTTTCCTTGGACGAAAATTCTACACAATTCTACCTACCCAAAAGTTGCCACCAGAGGTTTGCTGCAGAGAAAAACAGACGCGAAGAACAAGACCAAAGGATTCAAGAGCTTTCAAGATTAGAGACGAATTAAATCTCTGGGTTTTATTTACTTTATTCTTAGAATACAATGTTTAATTTGTGGATTATTTTAGTTGTTTATTTTGCCATGGATAGCTAAAACCCTAGTATTATAGGGTTGGATTATGATTTATTTATGAAGTTCTTTTGATTCATTTTGTTTGGTGTCTATGATTTGATTATGTTTTGATTATTCCTACTTTTCTCTGTATTATTTACCTGATCACTAAATGATGCAATCTGATGTGTTAATCCATAATTCGAGAGATGAGTTTTAACACAAAATCTGGAATAATTAACTGGTTAGTCAATATCACTCGAGAGAGTTGCGATTAATTTAGAGAACAATAAATCTTTGGAACCATTAGGAGTTACATAATAGGTATTGAACGGAGACGTTAATATTTGTTGTATGATCTACAATCTAGGCACTTCGAGAGAAGGTTTAGAATGTATGAGCGATTGTTATAGCATGGTTTAAATCCCAACATAGACACTAAATGAATTGATTAAGAGAATGGATTAAATAATGAGTATCCAATCCTAGAATGCGTCTTTTTCTTCAGTGTTTGATTTTCCGTGTTGATTTCTTCTGTGGTAATTCAGTTTATTTATTATTCTTAGTTTTTAGATAGTCAAATTTAATCATGATTTGTAGTCTAAATAACGGCAGGAAGTTAGATTAAAATAACTAGTAGAACAATTATTAAATCCACAACTTGTTCACCACTGTCCTATAAGCCTCGCTGTACACTTGCAAAATAGGTGAAAATAAATACCAAACAAGTTTTTGGCGCCGTTGCCGGGGATTTAATTTTTTATTTGCTATTATTTGGATTTAATTTCTTGTGCTAATCTAGACATTTATTTTTCCGTTTTTAGTTTATTTTTTTAAAAAATTTTATAATCTTCCTTTTCTTGTGGTTTAGTTGTGTATGCATACACGATCTCACGGAGGAGCCTTAGAAGAATTCAATCCTGAGATTGAAGCTACAGCTCGGCATAACAACGCAATAAGAAGAAGAGAGATGGCAGAACAGCAAGTTCCTGTTACGGCTGAATAGATGCGTCAGATGTAGAGACAGTTGGAGGAGATGCAGCGGACGATACAAGAGCAAGAGAACGCTAGAGCTCCAGAACCTCCTCCAATTAATGATTTATTGGAATAAAAATATTTGACATAGATCTCTTTTCAAAATTTGCCATTTTACTCGATTAACATTGAATTTCCACTACGACACTTTTTAACCGTTCAAAAATTACGAAATTAATATGGGATGATCCTACACATGCCAAGACTATATTTGAGAAGTTTTAGAATTTTTCGATAATACATTCTTCCAGAATAAAAATAACTGTCTACTTTTAAAAATCGAGATTCATCAAAACTCGTCGAAAAATTACGAAACTTGGCAGATTTATAGAGAATAATTTTTTGAGCAACTTTCATGTTCAAACTTTTTCGATTCGACGAGCGGAAATGGGAGAAAATTGTGAAAAATAGATTCTGGCCGGTTTTCATGACCCAGTCACGTTTTCCGGAGATTTCGCTGGTTTCCGGCCACCGGATGGAGACGACGTCAAAAGATGAAACATATAACACACTTAAATACACGACATATTAAAATTTTAGATTATAAAGACGAGAAATGGACCAAAACGAGCTCCTGGAAGGTGGAAGCTGGCGGCGGGCGGCAACCCCAGTGGCGACGGCGTTTTCCGGTGGCGGCGCCTGCGGCCGGAGACTGGTGGCTGCCCCCTGCCGGCAGTCCCTCCTCCCCGGCTCCTTCCTGACTTGATTCATTCCTCAAAACTCCACTCGACCTGGACTCCGCTCAAGAACACTCGAAGAACACGAAGAACTCGAAGGACACTCGACTCACTTTCTATTTAGTGTTGCTAACTCGATTTTGGGATGAAAAATAATGAAAGGGGGCTGCCCCTTTTATAGGAAAAGCTTGGGGGGTCGGGTATTACTTTTTCGGATAAAAAATACTGATAAAGTTAGTTAGAACGCGATTACTTTTTCAAAAACACTATTCATAAGTTGTTTCATTGCAAGGAAATTTCATTTGACCTCGTACACAAAAAGTAAGGACACCGGGAGATTTCTTGATTTATTTTCTATCAAGTCGACCAAAAATGGTTGGCCAATATGGTTGTTTGATACACGAACGAAGAAAGATTCCTTTTTCCGGCTACTTGGAAATCACTATTCACGACGCTCCGGACACTACTGTTTGCCCGTTTGAACTCAGATTAAAAATCCGGGAACACTGGCTGATTCGTTGGCTCGTTTTCTATTGAGGAACGTTAGCGAACAATTTCTCAGGATAATGATCGGAATTTCGTAAAAGATAAAAATTAAAAACAAGTCAAAAATCAATATTCATCCTTTTTACTTTTTACCTTTTTAACCGCCGGGAACTCGATTTACCTCGGATTAAAATTCCGGGAGTACCGACGGATTTCTCGGGTCGACCGTTTTCAATAGAGTCTAATATCGACCATAACCTGAATTTTATTTGATCGAATTTTCAAAAAAACGGCATCTAGAGTTGTGTCTTACATCGGTTTTACTTTATTTAGCTCCAATATAATTCTTTAGTCTTCTAAATATAATTAGAAAACTTCTTTATCTGAAATTCAAAATACGGGGTGTTACAGTTAGGTATTAGAATTTTAAACATGGAAACTTATTTCCTAATCAGAATTCTAGTTATGGAAACTTCCTTCCTAGTTAGAATTATAGATTAGGTAATTTTATTTAAGTAATTTTTGTCCCTTTAGTAGTATAAATAGGACACCCATGTATTTTATTTTCTTTAGACATTGTTTGAGATTTGAATGAAATTCACTTTGTCTCCTCCCCACACAAACTGTGTGTTTTGTTCTAAAATTTCAATTCTTAGAGTTTGGCATCTCTACGTCTTATCAAGGGTATCGTTCTAGTTCATTGAAGTTCTAGGGTAGTCTGACTGGTCTCGCCATTATCGAGAAGCTACTTTGAGGTACACATTTTGTTATCTTAATAACAGGGTTTGTATCGGGTTGCAACTTAATCTATCATCATCGTTCATCATCCATTATCAATTTGCACTCATCGTCTTCACCGTCGTTCATCATCATCATTCATTGTTCATCAAGATCCAGCCGTGTTCAACAAGTGTTCAACTTCATCTACACTCGAGAAGTTTGCTTTAAGGTGTGCGTTTCGCTTCATCAAAGAATCGGGGTTCACATCGGGTAAGTTCTGACATCACAAATACATTCCATCTATCATATCTACTCCAAACCTTTCGTCAAAACATCCGTATCACCATCACCCACGTTTTCCTCAAGTTCCCTAAGTCTTTAGAAGTGTTATCGAGTAATTCCCAAGTCAGTTCCACATTCAGTTCTTATACGTGTCCGGTTCGAGCTAAATAGCATGTATAATTCAAAACACTCCAAACAACCATTCCTTTCTCCAAAATTCATTCCTATCTTCATCAAACACCAAAAATACGTTGGATCAAATCCTTACATCATTACCGTGTGTACTTTCTTGAGCTTCCGCATATTCGTACCTCATCGATCTCCTATTGAGATCACATCAGTTATAGGTTTAGTTTTATATTCTCACATGAAATCGTTATCCTGAAAGAAAAATCCTAATCTTTGAACAAATAGTGTTAAAGGTTAAAACCAACTAAAATTAACAAAAACCATTCCAGATTTCTTGTAAAATTAAATTACTTGGTTCCTATTAAAATTCAACTACCAAACCACCATACCAACATAAATTAAAAGCCGAGAGTGTGAACTTACGACAACAACTTCAATCTAAAGATAAATTTTGATGGAAAAAGATCGTCAGATATTCCTGCTTCTATCTTCATTGAATGACTGAGTGGTAAACAAGAGAAGAAAGAATTGAAGAAGAGAGGGAGAGAGAGAGATAGAGAGAAAAAGAGAGGAGAAGGAGAGGGGCACGATGGGGGGTTACTGTGGATGGCGGCGATACGAGAGGGGGGAGAAATCAGCTGTTTTTTTAAATTAGGGCTCGGAAGTGAAATGAGCAAGGGGAACAAGAAAAACCGCATATCTACTTCTAATGACGGCTATATTTGGTCGTTAACATATTAAAATAATAATAATTTAAAAATGAATTATCTAATGATGGATTATTTCTGTCGCTAAATTTAAATATTTTAAATTAATTAAATCGGAACATTGTAACGACGAACCCGTTCCATTGTTAGCTTTCAATTTTAATTAATTAAATAGGCATAATTAGTACCGACGGAATTGTTCCATCGTTAAATTTAAATATTTTAATCACTTAAATCGTAAAATTCTAATGATGGACTAGTTCCGTCATTAATATTTATTTTTATTAATTAAACCGGGCAAATAACTTACGACGGAACTAGTCCATCATTAGCTTTTAATTTGAATTAATAAAATATACATAATTATTAACGAAAGATTGGTTCCGTCGTTAATTTAATATTTTTATCAATTAAATTGGAAAATTCTAATGACGACTAATTCCGTTGTTAAAGTTTTAATTTTTCATTATCTAATTCTGAAAAAAAAACTAAATGCCAGAATGGTTCTGTCGTAAAACATAACGACAGTCATTATCCGCAGTTGAAGCACGGTGCGAAACAGTCCCTCCATTTTAAATCCCTAAAAATTGTAGCGATGGATGGTCCTTTGCTAGTCCGTCGTACGTGCACGTTAACCGGATCAATGCGCGTTCACACCATTGTAAAAAACCAGCATTTTAGCGACGTATTTTTCCGTCACTAAACATCAAAAAGTCGTCGTTAAATAATCTTAACACCGGATTAACGACAGATTAACATTAATGGCAGAATTAGCGACAAATTTTTTCCATCGCTAACTTATCGCCAAATTCTGTCATTAGATAAAAAATTAGCGACGGATTAGCAATATAATTTTCCCATCATTAAAAAAATTAATTTGAGCCAAACCACGGGGCAAGTTGAGCCGAGGCCAAGTAGCAGCTTGAGCTAAGCCGCGCCGAGCCAACAATAAATTGTGGAAAATCCATGCGCGTGGATGAGATTCGAACTCAGGACCTCTGGGATATGCTTTGCACCTCTATATATAAACACACGAAACCTATTTTGATTAAATTTTTATTTCTAAATTAAATAATTATATATTATTCATTTTAGTAAATATCTATTATAATTTTTAATTCTATATGTGTATCATAAAATGTAATTATATTATATCATTATTTAATATTAGATTATTGTAATTAATTTTCTCAAATATTAGATATTGATAATTAATAATATTTATAAAAATAAAAATAAATTAATAAAAAATATGAAAATAAAAAAGTACGAAAAAGTCATTAATTAGTTATTTAAAAATAAAAAATATATAAAATATTAAAAAATAATATTAAATAAAAAAATAAAAAAAATTCAAACAAAATAAATTAGAAAAGTAAAATAAATAAAAATATTAATAATAATTCATATTCGTAATTAATTAATAAATGAAAAATAAAAAAATACAAAATATTAAAAATAGTATAAGTTATTAAAATATAAAATAAATTTGAAATTGTAAAATACATAAAATAAATTTGAAAATATAAAATAAAAAATTGTAATTGAAAAATTAGAAATTAAAAATATTAAAAAATAATATAAAATATTAAAAATATTAAAAAAATAAAATAAATCTGAAAAAAAAACAAATAGTAAAACTTTTTAAAAAATTGATTTAATATTAAGTATTAATTGAAAAATTAAAAAAATTAAAAAAATCAAAATTAATTTTAGCTACGGAATAATTCCTTATCTAATCCGCAGCTAAGATTAAAAAAAATAAAAAAAATAACGGATAAAATCATCGTTAGTCCATCGTTAAAAAAAATTAAAATTAAAATACGATTTGTAACGGCGTATTTTTGCATCGTTAAACAAGAAAATCTTAATCCGTCATTAATATGTCGGTATTTTAACGACAGAATATTATCCGTCGCTAAATAGAATTTTTCTTGTAGTGTCCGATCATTGCGTTGATCAAAAGACCTGTAAAAAACAGTATTAATCATAAGAGTAAAATGTATCACTCAAAAGTCCAAAAGTATTACTTGTATGCTTAAAGAGTATCAGTCAGAAAAAAATAAAGAAAAAAGCTGTCAAAATCAGTATCAATCGTCACACTAAAAGTATCTCTTAAAATTCAAAAGGTATCACTCGTATCCCGAAATAGTATCCTCTCGCATTGACCGGATCAACACGTTAACCGTCTGATATACATCTTATATATAAGAAAATTTGCGTTAAAAGATCTTAATGAATTTATAAAGATAACTATGACCTTTTGAACATAAAATTAACATAAGAAGACAATTAAATTAAAAACGATCCAAACCACCCATCTAATAAATCTAATGGATAAGATCAATTCAAAATTTAAATAGTATGCATCTATTTACAAATGATCAATTCCCCATATATAAATACTCATATATAAATAGAGATAAATGATAAAATATAATATGTTCCACAAGATACATTAATACAACATCCCAATCGCAATCTATGTAACTTGCCAAAAATAAATAGAGGATCTGAATATACAAATAAAAATAAATGCTATTCCTTAAAAAATCGGGTTTCTACAAATGCGCAATTATTAATCCTATATTCAATTCAACGCGGTCAAGGCGCTAACAATATAGAAATAAAATTATCCGTGCCCCTTTTATTTCCGTTCCCGTTATAGTTTAGTTGCTAATTTTGTTCCCTCCACTCAAAAAATTTAAGTCCAACACTTTTCAAGCAAAACACAATTTATTTGCCTCCCACATCAAAATCCCCTCCAATAAAAAAAAAAAAAAAAAAAAAAAAAAAAAAAAAAACTCGCATCAATTTTCACTTTTCACAGTTCTAAAATCTCAAAAACTTCAAACCCATTTTTTCAAACTTCCCACCAAATATCCAAAATTCGCATAGATAAATCTCCCAAACACCAACCAGATTGTTTCACCTCCATTTGAACCTCACCATCAACATCATCACTTCATCAATGGACGTAACAAAGATAGATGAGATGCAGCATGACAACAAGGAGAATATCCCACCATTTTCCTTGTCGAAGAAGCCCGGCCCGTATACTAAAAAGGGCAAATTCACATTGGTGAAGATGAATGAGTGCAGAAGGTCTCTAAGGGATGTTACAAATCTTTACAGAGCTGCGGGTCGGGCCGATTTCAGGGAGTTTAGGCAGCCATCCTCCATTTCATTCTGTGTTTTTTCGAGTAATCGGACACGGAAACTTGTAGATGATGATGCAGAGCAGGAGCACAGATCTTGCTCCAAGATTTTGCGCAAAGTGTATAGATAGAGATATATATAGATAGAGATAGATTAAGTTATACGACTCGTATACTTCTTTTTTTTTTTTTGTCATAAACAAACTAGATTTTATTATTGGATATAATCATATAAATAGTTGAGAATTGAGATATAGTTATTGATTAGTTCATCTCTTGAGGCTTGATTAATTTAGCTATAAAATTCTTCAAGTAACAAAGAAGCTTGAGGATTTGTTGTGTTCTCAACTTCTCATCTGTGAGTTCTCCTGGAAAGTCAGATTTGCAGTTCGCCGTATTTTCTTTTAAAAAAAATCATAGACTTGTATTCCTTTTTAACACAATAATGATGGTTTTTTTTTGGCATGTGTATTAAAAAATAAAACAATTCTCCAATAAAAAATTAAATCAACACCAAATTCAAATAGGAGATCTCATCTTCGACCATTTCTGCCGTTTAGCATTCTTTTAATTATAATTTACCTGAATAAATTTATATGGTCTGCTATAACACATCTAAGCATTTTAATTATAAAACCATGTATGCATTTAACAGAATTCCAAAAGTAGATATTGTTAAAAAAATTCCAATATGTGGCTTTACATGTATAATATATATATGAGTACATGTCTCGGTGTAGTGTTGAAAACCAGTCTATTTTTTAGTTAGTGGACATTTATTATCTTTTCAATGCTCATCCTTGAATGATCCAATGCTGCAATGTATGGTAGGACAAGTTGGAAACATTATAAATGTAGAAATTTGTGTGGCATGAACACAAAAATATCATGGTTATGTGTTTGATTATCAGCTTTGGAGTTCTGCTTCTAGTAATGTTGATATTCTTCAGGCAAAACGAACATAATTTTGAATAAATTCTAATAGTTCTCACATTCTGTCATTATATTATTATATACATAATCAGTTGGACTTGTGGACAATTTTGAGCATTCTTTTTCAAAATCCAATGTTTCATTTGAATTGAAGTTGTCATTTGTGGTTGACGTGCAAGCATTCTAATCTTGATTTTACACCCATGTTGCTGGAGTGGTACTTCCTCAGCCAGTCTGCTACAATTAGTCCATGTAAGTAATGCATTGCAATTTTAATTTTAGATGATAACAAAAACTTATATATTTTGTGTTTGTAATTATTACATATTACTTTTAAGTCCTGATGAATATTTTTCATTGTATCCTCTACATTGCTATTAAAATTGTATAGGTTACCTAATCTAAGGACTATTTTCTGGAATAAAACTAGGTAGAACCAAGAATGAAAATATCGCTATCGCAACATATATCGCAACTTCAATTTTACGGATATATCGTCGATATATTGATATGCGCAGAAAATTGAAAAAAATGACGGAAACCATATTAAAATCTTGAAAATTTAGCAAGAAATTTTAGGAACTATTATGTCATATTATTATGCACATATTCCACTAAATTCTTTGATAGAATTGTATTTTGAAAGCAAACATATGAATAATACATTATATAAATACCGTCTAACAATACATTTGATAAAATAATACATAATACAACATAAATTAACTAAATAAATATTATAAGGTACAATTAATACCAAAATGAGGATCTATGAGGTTCAAATAGTAGATGGAACGTCATCTTGTTCTAAACAATATTAGTACCACTCATCACATTAGAGTAATTATGGATATAATTATGCACATACGCTTGATATGTTTCTTGATTTCTTATATTTCAATTTCGTATGATATATGGGGAGAAAAACTTTAGTGCATGATTTGTCTATCATGTCCCCTAACTGAAAAAATGAAAAAAATAAAGTCGGTGCATCTCACTTTTCAATCTAAGACATCTGTTGGTCTCCCGATCTTGTTTCTCTTATAATTTTTTACAAAGTGAGTGTCCATATAAAGCAAACAATATTGCAACTCAAATAATTACATAAAAAATCTAAAAAAGACCACAAAAATATATAGTATTAAATAAAAATCAAAATATGTTATAGAAATATAAAAAAAATCGCGATATATTGCGATATTTTGCGATATTTCGCTGATACTCGAGAAAAAAGATATTCTCCCCAATATCCGTATCGCAATATCAATATCCGCGATATTTCGTGATATTTCAATCCTTGGGTAGAACCAAGGATGAAAATATCGCTATCGCAACATATATCACAACTTTAATTTTATAGATATATCGCTGGATATATCGATATCGCATATCGATATCGCAGAAAATTGAAAAAAATGACGGAAATCATATTAAAATCTTGGAAATTTAGCAAGAAATTTTAGGAACTATTATGACATATTATTATGCACATATTCCACTAAAATTTTTGATAGAATTGTATTTTGAAAGCAAATATATGAATAATGCATTATATAAATACCATCTGAGACAATACATTTGATAAAATAAT
The DNA here is from genome assembly GCA_026008535.1 of Perilla frutescens. Classification (NCBI taxonomy): domain Eukaryota; kingdom Viridiplantae; phylum Streptophyta; class Magnoliopsida; order Lamiales; family Lamiaceae; genus Perilla; species Perilla frutescens. The sequence continues at coordinate 41,579,140 of BRKX01000019.1, forward strand.
ACATAATACAACATAAATTAACTAAATAAATATTATAAAGCACAATTAATACCAAAATGAGGATCTATGAGGTTCAAATATAGCAGATGGAATGTCATCTTGTTCTAAACAATATTGGTACCAACTCATCACATTATAGTAATTATGGATATAATTATGCACATGCGCTTGATATGTTTCTTGATTTCTTAGATTTCAATTTCGTATGATATATGGGGAGAAAAACTTTAGTGATTTGTCTATCATGTCCCCTAACTGAAAACAAATGAAAAAATAAAGCCGGTGCATCTCACTTGTCAATCTAAAACATCTGTTGGTCTCCCGATCTTCTTTCTCTTATAATTTTTTGCAAAGTGAGTGTCCTTATAAAGCAAAGAATATTGCAACTTAAATAATTACATTGAAAACCTAAAAAAGACCACACAAATATATAGTATTAAATAAATATCAAAATATGTTATAGAAATATGAAAAAATCGCGATATATTGCGATATTTTGCGATATATTGTGATATTTCACCGATACTCAGGAAAAAAGATATTTTCCCCAATATCCGTATCGCAATGTCAATATCCGTGATATTTCATGATATTTCAATCCTTGGGTAGAACAGAGGGGAAAGGGGATAGTTGTAAAAAGATTAGGTTGCAATCCATCTAAAAAAAAGATTAGGTTGCTTAAAACACTCTAGAAGAATACATTTTTGGATAATTGTATGGGTTACCTAATCTTTTTACAACTATTTAGTGTTGGGCGGATTATAGAGATGCATTGCAACCTAATTCTAAATAATGTGGCTATTTAATAAGACCCGAGCTGAGGAGATGTCCGATCCAATCAAAGTGCCAGAAGGACCGGTAACACGAGCAAGAGCTAAAAGGTTCAAGGAAAGCCTCAATGGGTTCATGCGAGAGATCTGGAACCAAGAGTTGGCTAAACGACCCGTAGAAGGAGAAGAACCCGAGCCCAAGTGGAAGATAGTGATCTCGAGCTGTGAGCACGGACTACAGCACGAGTCAGGACGCGAGAACCCGGTCGCGCCGCTTGGTGCGAGCTACAGCGCGGGTGAGCACGCGAGTGGACCCGGTCGCGCCACCAACGCTTTGGGCAATGAGACTGGCGTGTTCTACAGTGTGACCTAAGGCGCGAGTGAAGCCGGTCGCGCCACAGACGCTGCACGGAATGAGACCGGCACGACCTACAGCGCGAGTGGAGGCGCGATTGACCCTGTGTCACGCCCATCTGGGCGTGTCCGGAATTGCGCGATTCTTATGTTTTATTCCTAGTTTAATTAGGTTTTTGGACCAACTATATAAGGCTTGTAAGACCTTTATTTTTCACAACTTTGATTTCATTAATTTTATTACGTGAGTTTTCACTTTTCTCTCTGAGAGAGTTATTCGAGTTTCACAACACAACGTGAGATTCAATCGACTTATCAAACGGATTCACATCCCCGTTTGTAGCGTCATCACCCAATCCAAGTTCGAGTTTCCAAATTGATCGAGGGTCTCGACTACATCGTGTTCGAGGTTTGACATCTTTGTGAGGCTAGTGTTTGGATCCATCCATCCATTCCGTGGAATCTGCTACAATCCTGGATAAAACATCCGTTGTCTTTGTCGTATGCCGGCGAGGATCGCATCAAGTGGTATCCAGAGCCATGTCGTATCAGGTTCCGTTTATCATTTAATTTCTGTAATTTAAATTCTCGCCTATTAAAAAAAAAGTAAAAAGGCGGGAAAATTTTTAGTGTTTTCGTTACATTTGATTTTAATATTTGGGTTGTTGGAGACGCGTATATTACCTGGGGAGAAGTCGAAATTTTTTTTTTCAGAAATTTTTGAATTTTCGAAATTTTTCCGGCACATTTTTGTGAATCTGTGATTGGTCTTTTGGGATTTCATTATTGTGATTGTGTTTCTAGTTTAATTCTATTTGGAGAGAATACGAGTGGCAAAAGGCAAGAGTGTGTGAGAGTATTAGAGTGAAAAGAGCCGATTGTGTGATACACGAGAGTATACACGTGAGGTTGAGAGCTAGATATTTGTTAGGTTTGTTTCATTTCATTGTCACATTAGTAGTTCGTTTTCTTGTCCTAGTTTAGTATTTGTTTTGTTCTTTGTTAAAAAAAAGGACGAAAAAAAATCGTTCAAAAAAAAAGAGTCGATCAAAAAAGAAAAAGAGAATCAACATGTCTAACAAAAGTGCAGGTACCAAAGGAGCAGCCGCAGGATCGAGTGATGAGAACAATACTTTTGATCTTAAGAATACAGTAGAAGCCATTCAGCAACATCTCACAAAGCTGTTCAAAACTGAGATGGCGTCGTTGAATGAGAGACTAAACCAAGTGGAACATTCAATACAGGAGCAATCTCAACAAGCTCCTCGAGAGAACTACGGCGGAAGAGGAGGAAGAAGCGGACGCGGAGCTCGGATAGAGGCTAGACGCTATCCACATGTAGAGAGACAGCGGAATGACTACTATGACACCGAGATGGGAGACTCAGAAGAGAAAGATAGATATTCAACTGCTGGAGGAAGGAGACATGGGAGAGCAAGAAATCGCGAAGACGACGATCTCGGAAACATCAAAATGACCCAACTTTGTACCTTGAATGAGAGCGCAAGATTGAGATGATGTTCGATTGTCACAACTATTCTGAGCTGAAGAAAGTGAAGTTAGCAGTAGTGGAGTTTTCAGATTATGCCATAGTTTGGTGGGATCAGTTGACATCCAACAGGCGGTGTAATCAAGAACACCCAATAGAGACATGGGGAGAGATGAAGGCGGTGATGAGAAAGAGATTCGTACCAAGTTACTACTATCGAGAGCTATACAACAAGTTGCAAAACTTGAGACAAGGTACGAATAGTGTAGATGACTATTTCAAGGAGATGGAGGTTTCAATGATCCGAGTAAATGTAGAGGAAGATAGGGAGGCTACAATGGCTCGATTTCTAGTCGGTTTGCATAGAGAGATCCGAGAAGTGGTGGAGTTGCAGCACTATGTCGAGATGGAGGACATGGTACAAATGGCTATCAAAGTAGAGAACCAACTCAAGAGGAGGGGGAACACCAACCGAGTGAGTTCTTCCACATGGAAGTCGAACTCAAATCCCAACACAGCTTCATGGAAAGCTTCAAATCAAGGGAAGAAAGACGAGAAGCAACCGTTCACCAAGCCGAAGGTTGAGACGCCTACAGTGACGGGATCAAGCAATCAAGATTCGTTGGGCAACCGAAACCGAGACATTAAGTGCTTTAAATGTCAAGGTAGAGGACACATAGCCAATCAGTGCCCAAATCGACGTGTGATGATCCTAAAGGACAATGGTGAGATTGTGACGGATGAAGAAGAAGTTGATCCGGAGATGCCGGGTTTATCCGAGTCAAGTGGGGAGGAGGAGTACGCAGCGCCCAACGCTCTCATTTTGGTTGCACGCAAATCTCTTAGCCTGCACACCAAGAGCGTTGACGAGGAGCAAAGAGAGAACATATTCCATATACCCGATACCACATCAACGATAAGGTATGTAATATTATTATTGATGGCGGTAGTTGTACTAATGTTGCAAGTGTTGTGATGGTGACAAAGTTAGGATTGCCGGTTCTCAAACATCCTAAGCCATACAAGCTGCAGTGGTTGAATGATAGTGGAGAAACCAAGGTGAATAAGCAAGTTCGAGTGCCATTTCGGATTGGCAAGTATGAAGATGAAGTGTTGTGTGATGTTGTGCCTATGCAAGTGGGACATATTTTGCTAGGACGTCCATGGCAATTCGATAGGAGGGTGAAGCATGATGGTTTCACAAATAAGTACTCTTTCATACTTAACAAGAAGACGGTGACACTAGCTCCTCTAACACCATCTCAAGTGTACGAGGACCAAGTGAAGCTACAAGAGGAGGCCGATACCATGAGGAAGAAAGGAAAAGAGGCCAATGTTGGAAAGGAGGTGGTCCAACATGCTTGTTTTGCAACAGCCAGTTATGTCAAATGGGCTGTGCAACATGAGAAGCCAATGTACTTGATGATCCGCAGAGATGTGTTAATGAGTGCTAACCCATTTGATCCATCTTTGCCTAGTCCTATTGTGTCTCTTTTGCAGGATTTCAAGGATGTCTTTCCTGAAGAGATGCCACCGGGATTGCCACCAATTAGGGGAATCAAGCACCAAATTGATTTCGTGCCCGGCGCCACATTACCAAACCGCCCGGCATATCGAAGCAACCCTGAGGAGACAAAAGAGCTAGAACGTCAAATACATGAGTTACTGGAGAAAGGCCAAGTGATGGAGAGCTTGAGTCCATGCGCGAGTCCAGTTTTGCTCGTGCCGAAGAAGGATTCATCACTACGGATGTGTGTCGACTGCAGAGCCATCAACAACATTACGGTAAAGTATCGACATCCCATTTCCCGTTTAGATGACATGTTAGACGAATTACATGGTGCATGCATATTCTCTAAGATAGACTTAAGAAGTGGATATCACCAAATTCGTATCAAGGAAGGGGATGAGTGGAAAACGGCATTCATTACAAAGCTAGGATTGTATGAGTGGTTAGTCATGCCGTTTGGGTTAACAAATGCTCCTAGTACATTTATGCGTCTTATGAACCATGTCTTACGTGCCTTTATAGGTAGGTTTGTGGTGGTTTATTTTGATGACATACTAATCTATAACAAGAATGAAGAGGATCACGTTGAGCATTTGAAATTTGTTTTGCTTGCTTTGAGAAAAGAACAACTATATGCTAACGTGAAGAAATACACCTTTTGCACAGATAAGGTTGTGTTTCTTGGTTTTGTTGTTAGTGCAGATGGAGTACAGGTGGACGAAGAGAAGGTTCGAGCCATCCAAGAGTGGCTGACGCCAACAAATGCAAGTGAGGTTCGAAGTTTCCATGGACTTGCGAGCTTCTATCGGCACTTTGTTCCACACTTTAGTAGTATTGCAGCACCCATGACCGAGGTGATCAAGAAGACTGTGGAATTTCATTGGGGAGAAGCACAAGAGAAAGCGTTTCAAACGCTCAAGGAGAAATTGACACATCCACCGGTACTATCTCTTCCAAACTTTTCTAAAACTTTTGAGATAGAATGTGATGCTTCTGGAGTTGGAATTGGTGCAGTGTTGATGCAAGAGAAATGGCCCATTGCCTACTTCAGTGAGAAGCTCGGCGGCGCCACTGCAAAATACCCGACATATGACAAGGAGTTGTATGCACTAGTTTGGGCATTGCAGACGTGGCAACACTATTTGTGGCCTAAGGAATTTGTGATCCACACCGATCATGAGTCGTTGAAGCATTTGAAGGGGCAACACAAGTTGAACAAAAGACATGCCCGCTGGATGGAGTTTGTAGAGACGTTTCCATACATCATCAAGTATAAGCAAGGAAAGAAGAATGTGGTAGCTGACGCACTATCGAGGATGTACGCTTTACTTTCCACCTTAGATGCTAAGTTACTTGGTTTTGAGCATATTAAGAGTATATATAGTGAGGATGGTGATTTTAAGGATATATATGTTGCATGTGAAGAATCTGGAGATGGGAAGTTTTATAGGCATGATGGATATTTGTTTAGAGAAAATAGGTTGTGTGTGCCTAATTGTTCCATGCGTGAGCTTTTATTATTGGAATCACATGGTGGTGGTTTGATGGGGTATTTTGGGGTAGCAAAGACTCTAGCTGCATTGAGGGAGCATTTCTTTTGGCCTCATATGAAACGTGATGTGGAACGTGTGTGTGCAAGTGTGTTACATGTCGACAAGCTAAATCTCGAGTCCAACCACATGGTTTATACATGCCTTTGCCTATTCCTACATCACCTTGGATAGATATATCTATGGATTTTGTGTTAGGATTGCCTAGGAGTAAACGTGGTCATGATTCTATTTTCATGGTTGTGGATAAATTTTCCAAGATGGCACATTTCATAGCATGCTCTAAAACAAATGATGCATCCTACATTGCTGACTTGTTCTTTAAGGAAGTTGTGCGTTTACATGGCATGCCCAAGACCATTATTTCTGATAGAGATGTTAAGTTCTTAAGTTATTTCTGGAAGACTTTGTGGTGTAAGTTAGGTACGAAGCTTTTGTTTTCTACTACTTGTCACCCACAGACTGATGGTCAAACAGAAGTAGTAAATCGGACTTTATCTACACTGTTAAGGGCAATAATTAAAAAGAACATCAAAACTTGGGAGGAATGTTTGCCACATGTTGAATTTGCATATAATAGGTCTGTGCATTTTGCATCTCAGTTTTCTCCATTTGAAGTTGCATATGGATTTAATCCTTTAACTTCGTTGGATTTGATTCCTTTACTTGTTCATGAGCATACTAACCTTGAAGGGGAAAAGAGAGCTGATTTTGTTAAACAGATACATGAGAAGGCTAGAGCAAACATAGAGAGGCGAACCGAGCAGTATGCCAACAAAGCCAATAAGGGGCGACGGAAGGTTGTGTTTGAGCCCGGTGAATGGGTTTGGCTACATATGCGTAAAGAACGGTTTCCAGTTCAGAGGCGTTCTAAGTTGCTTCCTAGAGGCGATGGACCATTTCAAGTTGTGGAGCGCATCAGTGACAATGCGTACAAGTTGGACTTGCCAGGTGAGTACAAAGTGAGTTCTTCATTTAATGTTGCTGATTTAAGTCCTTTTGATGTAGGTGACGAGCTGGATTTGAGGACAAATCCTTTTCAAGAGGAGGGGGATGATAAGACCCGAGCTGAGGAGATGTCCGATCCAATCAAAGTGCCAGAAGGACCGGCACGAGCAAGAGCTAAAAGGTTCAAGGAAAGCCTCAATGGGTTCATGCGAGAGATCTGGAACCAAGAGTTGGCTAAACGACCCGTAGAAGGAGAAGAACCCGAGCCCAAGTGGAAGATAGTGATCTCGAGCTGCGAGCACGGACTACAGCACGAGTCAGAACACGAGAACCCGGTCGCGCCGCTTGGCGCGAGCTACAGCGCGGGTGAGCACGCGAGTGGACCCGGTCGCGCCACCAATGCTTCGGGCAATGAGACTGGCGCGTTCTACAGCGCGACCTGAGGCGCGAGTGAAGCCGGTCGCGCCACAGACGCTGCACGGAATGAGACCGGCTCGACCTACAGCGCGAGTGGAGGCGCGATTGACCCCGTGTCGTGCCCATCTGGGCGTGTCCGGAATTGCGCGATTCTTATGTTTTATTTCCTAGTTTAATTAGGTTTTTGGACCAACTATATAAGGTTTGTAAGACCTTTATTTTTCACAACTTTGATTTCGTTAATTTTATTACGTGAGTTTTCACTTTTCTCTCTGAGAGAGTTATTCGAGTTTAACAACACAACGTGAGATTCAATCGACTTATCAAACGGATTCACATCCCCGTTTGTGGCATCATCACCCAATCCAAGTTCGAGTTTCCAAATTGATCGAGGGTCTCGACTACATCGTGTTCGAGGTTTAACATCTTTGTGAGGCTAGGGTTTGGATCCATCCATCCATTCCGTGGAATCTGCTACAATCCTGGATAAAACATCTGCTGTCTTTTTCGTATGACGGCGAGGATCGCATCACTATTATGTTGTGTTTCATGAAAGAAATAATCGATGGATTCGAAGAAAATGGACCCATTTCCCTAAAATCATTGATAATGACGTGCATTCTTTTAATTTAAGATTGATGATGAAATGTGCATACTTTTAATACAAAGTCAATACAATAATGTTATTTTTATTGGTTTTGTGTGTAGTTTCAAAAGAGGGCATATATATATATATATATGAAATGGTGAATATATGGAAGATATTCTAAATTCAGAGGGAAATAAATATTTTATGATTTTGATTTCATTGATTTATCCATACGATGTCAATCTAGTTATATGATTGATTCACGATTCAACTTTTATTAGGACAATCACTCATTTAATTCAAACCTTCTCTCGAAGTGCTTAAATCGGAAATTATATGCTATAAATTAATATGTCCATCCAATTACTAACATGCAACTCCTAAAAGTTTCAGGGATTTATTATCCTCACAATCAATCTCAAATCTCTCGATTGTTATTGATTAATGTGCTTTGTGTTCTTGTGTTCAAGTGTTAAAACTCATCTCCCAATTTATGAATTAACACAACAAATCATGCTATCATGGTGATCAATCCATCAAGCAAATAAGGCTAAGAACACAAATTAAGAATAAAAGAATAATCAAAATCATATAATTAAATACCCATCGTACTTCAAAATCAACTATTATCAAACCCTAGATTAAGAATCAGTTACTCATAATTAAACAAGTAGCTAAAAACAATCCAAGAGAAAACATTGTTTGGAATCAAAAACACGATAAAACTCAGAAGATGAATCTTGATCTTGATCTTCAACTTGTTCTTCTCTTGCTCTTCAATCTATGTCTTTAGGAGAGGAATATGGTGTGTGCTGTTGTGGTTTTTGATGTTATGGTAGGGCTGGTGGTGCCTAATTTTCGTGCTTGAGAAAATATATATAGTGTAGGAAGTATCCTAGTTGAAAAAGGAAAGAAAACGGGTTAAAATAGGTCAAAATCGAACTTCCAGAGCTCATTCCCAACCTCGCCCATTACCGGATCGATCACGGGTCCACCATGGGACATTTTCTGCCCGCTCGCAACAGATAATGGGTGTCATAGAAGAAAATCCATGACCATAGTCACGGGTAATTCTCTTGGTCGTGGGTCCACGTGGTAGTTCGACAGCCTTTCACTATTTTGTTTCGTTCTCACTCGTTTCTCGTCCGATTGACCCTATTCTTTTTGCAACGCGTTCCTAATTGGATTTTCTATCTTCCTTGGATATTTACAAGGTAAGTTGAAGCTCACACCAGAAATGGCATTGAATCCCTTCACAACGAGCAAAATCGTGACAATGCACAAAACATAAATCTGCCAACTGGAAAATCCCGTAATAAATGCTCAACCAAAGATCTTGAAGTTAATGCTCAGAAGAAGATCTTGGAGTAAATGCTCAACGGAGATCGATTGACTAAGTAATGACTATTTTCAACAAGCTTCAACGGCTACAAAGATTAACTACCATTGATGAATAAATAGAATCAACGACTAATGGAACTCAACGGTCACAAGATCACTCCTCTATATAAGAAGAGTGAATCTCATTTTCAAATGACTTTCGTGTATCTAATTTTTGCCATTCTAGCTTTCGCAATATACTCACAACTGAGCTTTCTTTCTCTCCCCTCTCAGCTCAAGTTTGCAGATTTGTTCAAACTATGAAAGCCTCAACTGAGAAGAAGATTTAAAAGATCCAAGCATCAGCTAGCTGTTTGAAACTCCAGTAAGAGCAATCTTCTCAGTTCAAGATATTCAACGATCAACTACTCAGTTAAAATCTAGGAGCACATCAGTTGATACCAATTTCAAAACTAACTTCTTGAAGATAAAAAAAGATCTAAAACCTTGTAAAGACGGCAATAACACCTATCTCTCCAGCGAACAATTGGGGACTACAAGTGTGAGTCGTCAAAATCGGCTGAGGAGAGTGTGGCTCTACAAGAACTGCTGTTTCTGAGACAACAACAGTTGAAAAGGCGATCGTGACTCTGCGAGAGCTGCCATTTCAGGTTCAACCTGTCTTTACTCTGTAATTGTAATAAAGAAACTTTACCATTGCATAATGAATTTTCCTTTTCAGTAAGGAAGAGAGGACGTAGAATTTTCAGCTTCGAACCTCAATAAACTTGATTATGTGTTGTGCTTATTGTCTTACTTGCATATCTTTACAACTGCACACAAAGATCACACAAGCTGCACTTAAGCCAACTGAATTTATCCAACTGATTAAGTGCATAGATAAGTTTCTTATGCAAGTCAAGGGCCCCAATCATATTTCGCATTGTGTAAAAAGTTTTTGTATCAGTATATTCACCCCCTCTAAACTGATATCGACTTGTTCGAGACCAACAAGTGGTATCAGAGCGGTTGATTCTAAGGATCAGGCATTTCTGCAGATCAACTGAATCAGATCTACTTATTTGTACTAACATTTCTAGCTATGGAAAACCATAAGTTGCCTCTATTTTCAGTTGAGAATTATGACAATTGGAGCAGAAGGATGAAGGCGCATCTCTGCTCAATTCATGAGAATATGTGGGAAGTTATTGAAGATGGTCCAATCACCATTATGATGGACAATGAAGCCCACATTGTTGATATCAATCAACCAGCCAGGATCCCGAAGCCAACTCATCTTCTCACCAGTGAAGAGAAGAAGTTGAAGAATCTAGAGTTTGTAGCTCAAGCTACGTTATTTCAAACTCTGTATGAAGATAGAATGAAGGACATAAAAAACTACATAACTGCCGAGGAGATATGGGACTTGCTAGCAGATATATGACAGGAGTCTGAAGCTTTCAAAGGAAACAAGCTCCAGCTGGCAGTCGACAAGTACGAGTCCTTCAAGATGCAGCCTGAAGAAACCATCTCAAGTCTTGAAACGAGGTTTCTAGGCATAATAAGCGAGATGACCAATCTGGGAAGAAGCTATCCTAACTGTGAGATGAATTCCAAAATTCTAGACAATCTCACAGAAGAATGTGATATGAAAGTGATAGCTACCAAGGAATCAAGAAATTTGTATAGCTTAACCAAATTAACTTGAATCAAGCTTGGCGAGAAACTGAGGAGAGAATCTATACCCTAATACCCATTTTATTATCGTACTTGTTTACTTTGTTCTTGTATGATTATTATTTTCTTGTTTTAATTAAGTAGTTCTTAGTTCACCCCTTCAAATTATTGATTTAGAATGTGTAGGATTGTATTTAATTTATGTGTGTAACGCGAGAAGAATAGTCGTCCTGTTTACCTTTTCTTGAGAATATGACTTGGGTTGGCTCGCCGCCCTACATCGACCTCGTCTTATTGTAGGTCGGTTTGGGACATGTGTGTCCCTAAGGCCCTAACACCTAGCATGCTTCTAGAGTTTATTAACTCAACTATAAATAGGTTTTAAAAATAACCAACATTAGACGACGAGCTCGACTGCGCTAATATCTCGAGATTCAGCTTGTCACTTTTCTAGTAGCTCTCACAAGTCCTATAAAGGTCAATCCTTGCCTCAGGATCACTATAATATTTTCCAAAATTTTATCCCATATTAATCTAATTTAATTGGAGGTTTATCCTTTTTTATCCAACTCGACTCAGAATGCGACCTTAGGGACTTCTATTCAACTTGAAACAGAAGGAAAATAATTTCAAAATAAATTTTGATGGTGTTTGGACCGAAAAGTTGGCGCGAGGTGACACTCTATCACTTACCAATTTATTCTATTTTTACAAGATTTGTATCGCAACACTTTTTTACTTGTCCGAAAATTACGAAAATATTATGATACACTCTTACACATATGAGAACTAAAGTATGAAGTTTTGGGAATTTTTTGAAAAGACATGTTTATGGTATAAAAATAATTGTTGTGATTAAAAATTGAGAAATTTCAAAATTTATCAAAAAATGACATTCAGCATGTAAGTAGATCTCATCATTTGGGACATCTTTAAAGAACAATTTTTTTCTATTTGGCAACTTGAAAGGGCCGAAATCGGCCAAAAAAGTACCAAATTTGTCACTGTTTCCTACCATTTGGTCAATTTCCAGCCATCTTATGACCACAGATCTACATACTAAACATATATCCAATTGAAATACACAACATATTGAAATTTGGGATAAAATGGAAGACAGACTCACCGAGACAGGGAGGTAGTGGTTCACGGCGGTGCTGGAATCTCCGGCGGCGGGCGGCTGCTGGCCGGCTGCTGCTCCCTATCCCTCTCTCGGCTTGTCGTTGCTCGTGTTTTCAAATTCAAAAATGAAATAAAATGAAGAAGAGAAATGAAGAAATGAGGCTCCCCTCCCCTATTTATAGGATTTTCAAATATAACTTTGTCGGATATAAATATATGACATTGTTTTTTGGACGTGATTATTTTTTTCAAAAACACTATTAAAAAAGCACTTTATTACCTTTATTGATGTCGAAAATTTGTTTGACCTCTTATGTCAGATCTGAAATTTTCGGTGGATCGATTGACTCATTTCTTATTGAACCAACTAAAAACGGTACATCGATTATGTCATTTAATGTATAAATGAAGATAGCTTCCTTTTTAAAACACATCAAAAGTTATTATTCATAAAACACCTTGTCGTCTTTATTGTCGACGGGAGTTCGTTTAACCTTCGATTGAAAATTCGAGAACACCGACAGATTCTTTAGACCATTTTCTATCCAAACGGCCCAAAAACATGTGCCGCGGAATCCATTTGAACTTCTTATGAAAAAGATATATTTTTAAAGACTCTATAAGTCGCCACTTATGTCTTTGTTTTACTTTATTTTAAACTAATTTCTTTTTGTAGTCTTCTAAATTTAATTACGAGTCTTCTAAACATGTTCCAAAAATTAGAGTTGTGACATGCAGCTCCAATTTCTTTCTTAGTCTGCTAAATTTAATTAGGAGACACCTAAACGAGTTTCAAAAATCAGGGTTGTTACATGCATTGTCCCCTATTTGTTTCATCCGTTTTTTTCAACAATTTCATAACATGGTGTAGCTCACCTTATCAGTTAAAGGTTCACATTCAAGCTTCCACACCGGTGATTTTAGGCATGAAATGTTAGAATAGAAGAAAAATAGAAGTTGATAAATTTACGGTGAAATGTATATTTATGTTTTGAACTTTGACACTTTTTTTAAAAATGTCCCGAACTTTAAATAATACCAAAATATGTCATGAACTTTAACATTTTTTTTAAATATATCATGAACTTTGACCTTTGTCTAAAAATGTCCCGAACTTATAAATAATAAAAAAAAATGTCCTGAACTTTCCAATTTTTTTTTTCAAAAATGTCATGAGATTCAATTTTCGACGATGGATTAGTAACGAGGCATACCGAAATCTAACATGCCAAAGTGACGTGGACTTCGTAATTTTTTTAAAATAAATAAATAATGACGACATTATTTTCCGTTTTCATCTCCAAAACTGTAACTTTTCATTCCAACAAATGTCTCATACCAATCCAATTTGAAGAGAAAAAAATGTTTTATTTTCACTCATTTCGAAATTATCAATCCTAATGGAAAAAAGAAAATTAAATGATTTCTTCTTATTCTCCCCAAATCTCAATCTGAACAGAATCAATCCAATTTGCAGAAAAAAATTGTATACCCTTCAAATTGAGATTAAAAAAAAATCTATTTCACTTTGACACGCTGGACTCTGGTATGCCTCGTCATTAATCCGAAACTGAAAATTAAATCCTATGACATTTTTACAAAAAAGTGAAAAGTTCAAGACATTTTTGTTATTATTTGAAGTTCAAGACATTTTTAGAAAAAATGTCAAAGTTCAGGACATATTTTAGTATTATTTGAAGTTCGGGACATTTTTAGAAAAAAGGTCAAAGTTCGGGACATAAGTATATATTTGGCCTAAATTTACTTCAAAATTTGTTGCATTAAAGACTATATTTGGGAAATATTATGTAAAATTTGGGATTTCTGAAACCAACATCTAGTATGATTATATTCTATAAATAAAAATAAAATACGGTACAAGTTCAAGGATCCTCATAAATATATGTAAATTACATCCAGGCAGTGCGACAGAAACCTCCTCAAATGCGTACTGCAATTATTGAAAATGCTACATACGCATATATATCTTGTTAATGGCACCAAATCAGCATGAAAAGCCAATATTGAAACGATACTATATCCCTCTACTTCCAAATACTACAAGCAACAGCAGCAGCGGCCAGCAGGAGGCATATCCTAGAGAATAAACAACAGATTGATCAAGTTGTAAAACATGCTCGACAAAGTAAATAAGAATTAATGTAGAATGAGATTGGTTTGGCTTCTAATCATGGTATGACTTACAGTGGTGAACAATCCTCCAACGTTGGTTCTCTCCTTTATTCCATCCCCAGAGACCGACTACAGTTCCATCACGGACACCACCATGATGTTTGTCGCCATGAAAAGCATCCACATTGAGGCGAATGTTATTCACCATTCGTATTGCATGGTAACCATCACCCAAGTCCTTCTCCGTCCACAATATGGATTCGTCAAGAACATTAGGATTGTACTGTGTCAATTGTACCTGCCAGATCAACACCAATAACCCATTTTTAGTATGTATTCATTAGCACTAGGCCTACATACAAAAAACATTCTAATTACTACTCCATTTGCTGACTGTTCATGTATATATGAATGAATGTTTCACCGACATCTCAAGAATCATGTGCTACAAAAGTGCTTTTCGGTTAGGATCTACCAAACTTGGTGGACTCTTTTTCAGAGTTTCATCAAACACTTTGCAAGCTACTAGGACGACTTTATGTCTGTTCTGAAACAAGTTATAACCATCGAAGAAGTACCATTGCATTTTGCAGCTTTCAAGATCCTATATATATAATTGGTTGAACCTAAGAAGCGATCATTATTCAGATGCCTATCTCTATAACAACTATTTTCTTCATATCCATGAATATCAAAAATTTCTTCTAAATTGTTAAATCAGAACATAATTTTAATAATATAGGAACATCTGTTTCCTACTTATAGTCTGAATTCAAATTTATTTGCAATTAGTTATAGCGATTACAGCTTGTTAATAGGAATTTAGGATGTTGAGATTATCAATATAAGATGATTCTTGCTAGAGTTACAAATTGACCTGGTAAACTATGACACTTAACACAAACTTCCAATTCAAGAAACTAGATAGGAAGGCGAATGCCTCCCTCGATTCTAAGAGAATCTAAAAGAAAGCCTTTCGTTTGGTTCTCTTCGATGAAAGTTTAATTTCCGAGAATGTATCCTAATTTTGGCCTCATTTCTTATCATGGATTCAATCTCTGATAAAAAACAACATACCTTTGTTATGTTTCATCTCTTCAACAAGTTTAGTAATGAGCAAAAGGTTTTTTGTGCGACAAAGAAATAATAATAAAAAAAAAAAACAGAACAACTTAGAAAAAATCTGGCTCAAAAAATGCAAAAATTGACCCCTCCCATTTCCTGTTGAATTAATCAATAGGAATGCTTGCATAGCTTAAGTCTTTAACCTTTAGAGATCGACAGTCAATCTTCACCAAGATTACCCATTCAATTCAAAATACATACAAGTATGACTTTTATTAACTTTATTTAAAAAAATTAACAAAATCGTGTTGTCATCTACTTATTTCTCATTCCACCAACATTTGCAAAAAAAATAAAAATTATATCGCATTCTAGAGAAAAATCATACACATTGCAAATAATCTTACTTAGGGAGAAGATGGTTAGCCTTTTTTTTAATAGGACTTAAATAAGTCAACTAACATAGATCGAATTTCTAGGATTGATAAAAAAAATACACTCATCAATAATCAATTAGGCGACATCTACGATCTATGAAGTATTACGAATACGATTAAATAAAAAATAAAAAACAAATGAGAGAGGAGAGAGAAAGATAAAGGGTCAAAGAACTCACGGGGTGGTTAGCACCAATAGAGTGCTTCAAGGCCTGTCCAGTAGCTTTATTGATCAAAGCAAAACTGGGCAATCCTTCTTCATCTCTCACTCTCGTGCTGAATTTCTCATCTTTTATCCAGTGCTGAAACAATCAAATTAACATATCAACAATCACAACCCCCAACTTCAAACTCCAAACAAAAAAAAAACCAAAAAAAAAAGAAAGAATCGATTTTATGTTATGGCGATGTAACTTGCAGTTGCTAACATTTTTTTTATGACAAAGGTAAGCTGCAGCCGATAAATCGAGTAAAGAAAGAATGGATTTTGGATTTTGATGGTACCTGAAGGGGGTCGGAGGGATTTGAGCGTACAAGAATGACCTTGCCGTGGCTTATTGAGAGAGAGTAGTAAACGTCAGCTTTGCAGAACATCTTCACGGAGGCTCTGCCAAAGAATATGTCATCGCTGTGGTGGTGGACAGGCTGGTGGTTGTGGTCAACTACGATCACGGCAGGAGGTGGTGGAGGAAAGATAGTCACCACGGGTGGAGGCGGCGGGTGGTGGTGGTGGTGTGGTGGAGGCGGCGGTGGGTGGTGGTGGTGGTGTGGTGGAGGGGGTGGTGGGTGGTGGACATGCGTCGGACGTGGCGGGCCGGGAGGGTGGTGGCCAGGGCGGTGGTGGTGGTGGTGGCGGTCCATGAGCGTTACTTGATATAACTATGGTAGTTGTGGTGATTGATTGTGGGATTTTATGAAGAAGAAATTAATGTATATGCAAGAGCAAGACTTTGGAGTTAAGGAAACCACGTAACTACGTGGAAAAATCGACTCGAACGGATGGCCGCCACGTGGGGCTTACCTCCGATACCCGAACCTGATTCCGAACCATAATTTTTCCGAGGCTGGATCCGAACCTGAGTGAACAGTTCATCGCGACTTCCAACGCGAGTTTAGGTCAGGGAATTTGAATTTGTGATTTTGATGAGGGAAGACGACTCTGCTGCGGATATTGGTGGGCGGCCGAGATGTGGTGAGAGTGCTGAATTGCTCAGCGTTTCACGACACCAGTCTCGTGATTTAGCCTACTTGGGGGAAGAGTGTGGTAATTTGGTGGAGAAGCTTGCTAATTTTGATCGCCAAGGGATTTTTTGAGGTCACTCATGATATATCGCACCTTACTTGTGCTGATTTCCTTCGAGGCCCTGGAGTTCAAACACCTGTTATTGTCCGTGAGCGTGGTAGCCCTGAAACTCTCAGGGACCCCAGAGGATTTGCTGTGAAGTTCTACACAAGAGAGGTAAAATTCTCACACCTTAATTCTTGTTGAACTTTGTTTCTTAATGATAAAATAAAAAGATGAGTGAGTTTTATTATCAAATTTATGCATCTTTGCTTATCTAAAAAATATGTTCTTCATTCATTAATGAACAACGTAGTGACTTTCTTAATTCCACATGAAAGAATCAAAAGATGTGTTACTTTACGGCGTAGTTAGGTGATTGATTTTGTCTGCCTTTTTGCATTGGTTTAGGGAAACGACTTCCCCGTCTTCTTTATTCGTGATGGAATGAAATTCCCTGATATGGTTAATGCATTGAAACCCAACCCAAAGTCCCACATTCAGGAGAACTGGAGAATCTTGGACTTCTTCTCTCACCATCCTGAGAGTTTGCACATGTTTACGTTCCTCTTCGATGATTTGGGTGTCCCACAAGATTACAGGCATATGGAAGGCTCAGGTGTCAATTGACGAATTTGGAAGCAATAGGGACTTCAAATATTGGACCATCACTTGTTAGTTTCATAAAAAACTTCACTTCCAAAGGGTTTGAGTGGCCATTACAGATAAGAGATGGTGAATTGCAGCCATCTGCGTTTGAGGTAATGAATGTGATTTTGGACGCAAAATCATGGGATTTCAAAGAGATTGAAGGGAAATGATGATGACGTTCAGTCGTTCACAACAGAAACCTTGGAGCAATTGTATGGCCAGGACAAACAAGTGACTCGCCAAAAGGTTGGGAGATCTCTGACAATGAGTGGAAGTTAAGAATCAGAGTTCCTGTAAAGAGTAGAGCTAGTGAACTTATTATTTGAAAGGAATGGAGAAACAAATGAAGTTAAAGTAACTGGTTTCTGCATTGATGTGTTCGAACAAATCCGATCCTATTCAAGTATATTCCTTTCGAAAAATGGGAAAAATAGCACTGAATATAACTACAATGATCTTATTGAACAAGTATTCATCAAGGTAAATGCACAAGCCACATTTTTTCTATCTTTATTTGTTTTCTAAACTTTCAACATACTAATTAAAACTCTTCTTCCCAACCACAGAAATTTGATGCAGTGGTAGCAGATTTAACTATTACAGCTAAGAGGTCGCAACAAGTAGATTTCACCATTCCTTAGATAGAATCTGGAATTTCCATGGTTTTCCATTCCCAATTGAGGACAACGCGCAAAATGCTTGGATTTTCATGAAGCCTCTGGCAATGGGCCTCTGGCTAACCAATATCAGAGCATTCTTCATTTTCACTGAATTTGTGATTTGGGCTCTTGAGAATCACGTAAATGAAGAGTTCAGAGGTTCACCTTAGTAGCAAGTTGGGATGATTTTCTGGTATCGTTTCTCAACACTTGTTTTTGCACATAGTAAGTCCTTACACTATTACAAAAATAGATTAAGACAACATAAGGAAGACAACGGTTTTTATCAAAAACCGCTGTAAATTACAAAATTACAAGACTTTGATTCTGATGAGGGTGTTTCTGTGTTTTTTATTGGACTTAAATGCGTATTGTAGGGTATTTGTGGCTTTGACTGGCTTTCTAGTAGCTCGATTTCGGGTGTCGTTAGAATCGTCAAGAAGAAGGATGGATACAGAGGGCTCATGCATGGTTGGATACCAAGAATCCTGTTCCATGCCCCTGCTGCTGCAATCTACTAGTCTACTTATGAATCAGTCAAAAAGCTTTTTCTATAGAATTTTGGTTGAAAATATATTTTGTTTGGACAAGTTGAAAGAGTGCCCAATTTGGTTGAACACAAGTGGGCTCTTCCATAAATTTAGACCTATGTTTATGTAATAATGCATGGCCTTTTTCTTGTTTGTGTCTATTGGTTACTGTACAGATATTATGCATGCAGCCTTTCAGCTGGAAAAAAAAAGACTCGACCAATTCATGTTTATTTTACAGTAGATGTATGTCTCTATTGATGTTCTTATTCTTTTTTTTTTCTTTCTGTTTTCGTAATTACAGAATGAGCAAAGTCTTTCTATCCATGAAAAGGAGGTTGGGGAGCGTCGTGCTAAGGTAGAAGAAATGGAAAAGGCCTACATGCAGGGCAAGGTGATTTTACCACCTTCCAAATATTTAATTTTCTTCAATATATTTACCCAGTACAGCTCTACCTCCTTTTTGTTTAGACTGCTTATCATCTTTTAATGGAAATATGACAATAAAATTCTGGATGATCTACTTGTTGGTTTGCTATGCTCTCAATTTTTTTAATCAATTCATATTGTTTTTCTTGTAGAGACTGGTGATGAATTGCTTCTCCAAGAAGGTCATATCAGGAGTGTATATGGATTATCTTTCCATCATGATGGCTCCTTAGCAGCTTCTTGTGGATTGGATGCTCTTGCTTGTGTGTGGGACTTGAGATCTGGGCGGAGTATTCTTGCTCTAGAAGTCCATGTCAAGCTGGTAAAGCTCGCTATGTTATTGACATTAATTGTCCCTATTCTTTTTGTATGTAGCCTTATTGGGTTTGAGGAAGAGAAAATGTTTGTATATAATTCCTGCTCACTCTAACCTGATTTCACAAGTCAAATTTGAACCTCAGGAGGGATACTTTTTAGTTACAGCTTCATATGATACGACTGCTAAGATATACGCAATAGTTTTTGAAATGTCTCATATTTGTTGATTACATTCTGCTTATGTGACCCTTTTTTCAGGAATTTTATTTCTAGGTTTGGTCTTGTAAAGATTTTAAGCCTGTGAGGACATTATCTGGCCATGAATCAAAGATTACGTCGTTGGATGTCGTTGCAGGTCAGTTTTTTCTTAACTTTTAGAAGCAGGATATTGGTTTTCTGGAATGTTGGTTCTTTTTATTATTTTTATTTTATTGTATTTTGGTTTTGTAACTTTTGTCATTCAGTTTTATATGTATCAAATGCATTCTGTTTCACTATCTTATTTTCAATTCTCTCGTATCAGCTGCTACTTTTAGCTAGTAAGTACTTTGCTTTTGTTATGCCTGAGCACCCACTTTTGTAATATTTTGATACCTGCTTGTTTGTGGACATTCCTTCTTATTCCGCTTTTACCATGAGCATCCTGTTAAAAACCTAAGATGGCTGATGTGTGGTTTCTCTCCACAACAATGTTTTGGCAGATGGACAATACACTGCAACTGTTTCACATGATCGAACAATCAAGTTATGGTCAAGTAAAGACGCTAAGAAAGAGAAGGCCATGGATGTTGACTGAATCAGAATAAAATCAAGAGTGACTGAATCAAAATTTGCATCTGAGGGGCTTTCATATGGGGAAAAATATAAATTACGTTCTCTAATGCGATGTGAAGGAAGTAACACTGTTTCCTGCATGAAATCTTGGTCTTGTAATTTGTACTCTTTCAGGCAAGTGCTTTCAACTAACTATGGATGTCTCCACCCCATCTGTGCTCTTTGTATACACCTCATGATCTTGATTTATGGTTATACAGCCGCGGCTGAGGGTTCACCTGTGGCTGCAACACAAGAAAATTCAGATCATGCTATTTTGGACGGTACATTCTAACCATTTATCATTTTGTTTAGTATCTCATTGTGAATTGTTACCAGATCATGCTATTTTGTATTTTCTGTTACTTTTGAAAGTGAGTTGAAAAGGGATAATAAGCTTTTCTGAATGAACTGTTCTGCATACAGGATTATGTTGCTACAAGATGGTATAGGGCTCCGGAGCTGTGTGGTTCTTTCTTCTCTAAGGTAATAAAATGTAGCATCCCCTTTATTCCTTTATGAATTAAGATTTGACTGCAAGGTGCCAGTACCATGGTTTATGATTATAAATCAATATCTTCATGCTATGTCACTGGTGCAGTATCATTGGTCTCCTTAAAGCTGCTGAGTTAGTATTTTGGCCTATCATTTGATATTGTTGAGATAATGAATGCAAAGGATTAGCATCTTATCCCTGTAAATCATTATTGACCTCACTGCACATGTTGGGTTATTATTATTGCTAATTTCATAGTGATTTTATTTTTATGGTGGTGATAGAAGCTTGAAAGGATTTAGTTTCTGACCTTGTCCAATGAAATTAGTGCAAGGCAGGTAGATGAGTACTATTTCTTACTTAGCATTCGATCAGTTTTGGCAATTATTCTCACTGGGCAGCTTAAATATATTTTATGTAATTCGTCGTGGATCAATTAGTAGTGTTTGTAGTATTTTTTGTTCAGGGAGGACTATTGAATCCCTGGAAGTTGATATTTGTATTCTTCAGAGGTAAGGTGACTTCATTTTCATAGATGGTTTCTTGATTTATTCTTCTAATAATAATTTTTTTTATTAATGGTAGTAATATTCAACCGTTGTGAAATTACAAAGTGTTGGATAGCACTCTCCATTAGGCTCTCTCTCTCCAAATATTGCCACAAATACACCATGATTGGTTCAACCTATACTATACAAATTTTGGTTTTGGATTTGTAAGTGTAAAACCTAATCCACCAACTATCATTGTAAATAAGTCGAATCAAGCTGAACATACAAATTGTGTTTGTGATAATATATATACAAACAAACATAGATTCAATATTCAAGACTATCTATAAAAAACAACAAATTCTTCCTTTAGAAATCACAAACACATGACGGTATCCAATTTTAAAAGAATTAATAAACACATTAAACTTGTATTAAGTATTAATCAGCACATAAAAATTCCTGAATCCCAACTGTTTTGGAATTGTAATAACAATTGTAAATTTAAAAAAGTATATATTATCTACCAACAGCCAAAATAATGCAGTCTAATCTAAAGAAAAATAGAAATGTAAAACAAAATTTTCTTGCACTCTGTTCTTTCTTCGCCTATGGCTTCGGCGGTGGGGAGTTCAAATCCACAGGTGGAATTGCCGGCGATGTTGATTTCTTCAACTGATTGCCCCACCATATGTTTGAAATAATTTTGTTTGTTGATAAGATTTGGAGACTTGTATGATCGATAATGTGGTGAGTATGAGTTCCTGTATATATATGAGTATATATATGAGTGTATGACCATGTACCAAGTGTAAATTAATAGCTCTATTTCAAACGGGCGGGTACTCATTTTGACCCGAGTCAACGTAGAAATAAAAAAAAATCGGCAACATTAGTATCAACTGTAACACTAAAAAGTATCACTCAAAATTCGAAAAGTATTATTCGCATAATTAAAAAGTAAGACGTCTGGTAGTTATCTTGTACTAGTTTATTTAGTTAAAATTATGATTTTTTCCATTCCAATTAATGTTTAGGGTTTATGAGTTCAGGTTTTTTAAGGATTCATGATTTTTTTAGGTGTTTATTTTGTGTTTTTTTAGGATTTTTTAGATGTTTATTTTGTGTTTTGTAGGGTTTATTAATTTCATTTTAAAGTATAAATTTATATTTATTTCAAATAAATTAAATCAATTTACTTTAATATTAAGATCACTAATTTTATTTTAAAGTATAAAATTATTAGGAAAAAAATTAAAAAAATCGAGGTTGGTGCATGGAAGAATTTCTCATAGGTTTTAGAGGAGGAGATGTTTAGGAAATAATTAAGATCATTAACGAGGGTCAGATACGGAAGGAAATAATTTATTTTTGTTGCAACTAATGGGCTTTCATCCCTTATTCATTGAATACATTTATTGACTTTCGATATTGGCATATAATTTAATTCAAGAATCCATTAATTATTGAGTAAATTATATTTTTTGTCCGTAAGAATATAATCTAAATACTTTTACTCTCAAAATGTATAATTTTAAGCATATGTTAATTTTTTCGACAATTTTAGTCTCATAATTTATATTTGAACACTTTTGGTCCAAAAACCTAATGGACTACACTTAACATTCATTGAGTACCTATTTTGGATTGAAATTTTTACTGTATTCGCTCTAATTTTCACCCTTAATTAGACGGTGCAACCAAGATCAACAAAATTGATATTATTTTGGATTTAAAATAGGTACTTAACGGATATTAAATATAGTATGTTAGTTTTTGGGAGCAAAATTATAAAAAAAAAAAATAAACTTGAGAATTATACATTTTGAGATTAAAAATGTTTGGATCATATTCTTACGGGACCAAAAGTGTAATTTACTCATTAATTATTAGATGTGCTTATAATTGGATCACATTTGGCAGTACTTAATTAATAATTTATCTCACTTATGGAATCATGATAGAGGATTGTTTGTGCAATACCCGATATTGTTGGTTTCTAATCGCAAGATTAAAGATAGTATTTCTTAAAGGGGTGATCTCCTATGAGACGGTCTAACGGGTCGTTTTTGTTAGACGGGTCATAACCTGACCCGTTTTCCTAACTTCATATCTGGTGACACTTCAATTCATAGTATGTGACACTTCAATTTATGATTGGTGATACTTAGCTACTTAGTTTCATCTCTCGTGACACTGAGCTTCACACAATAGTTAAAGATATTACTAAAAAATATTTCATATCTGGTGACACTTTCAGTTCATAATATGTGACACTTCAGTTCATGATTGGTGACCTAGCTTCATATTCGGTGACACTTCATTGTTATTTGCTTTAATAATTCAACGTGATAGTTCGTTGTGCATGCTTGTTATGTTAGTGATATTTCATGTTACAATTGATAGGACTTCACATAATAATTAAAGATATTACTAAAAAAATATTAAAATTTATTAAGACTTATGTTGTTTCATATCCGGTGACACTTCAGTTCATAGTATGTGACACTTCCGTTTATGATTGGTGATACTTAACTTCATATCTGGTGACACTTCATTGTGATCCGGATCCGGGTCGGATCTTAATATCCGTCTAACGATTTATGACCCGTTAGACGGTCTAACACAAGTCTTTGTCTTTCTTAAAAAATGAGAGGGGGAGGGGGAGTTAAAAAGAGTCGAATTTCTCCATTTCAAATAAAATGTCATTTTTTAATTCATAAATATTAGGGCACCATTAATTAATTCAATACTATTTGAAAGGAGAACAACTGTAAAATTGTTGTAGCTACAAAACTAGAACCCTAATACTAATAGTCACATTAGAAAGGAAAAAGATTGTCAACATCAATAAAAGTCGTAATCGGGCAACTTTCCAAGCACAAGTTTTAATGAAAAACTTGTAAACGTCGAGTTATTATGACATGCGAAGACTTCACACATAATTTTTGCGTAATAATTATTATAAGTTGTGCAATTATGTGCAATAAGTATTCTAATTTGTGAAAGAATTATTCTAAACTGTTACTTTAAAAAAATTATTTTAAAATTATGCAGATTCAATAATATATAATTAATTTTAAGATTTCTGTTTTTTGTTTAGATTAGATGGCTTTATTTTGTCTGCTGATGGATGATGAATAGTTTGTTGAATTTACAATTGTTATTACAATTCCAAAACAGTTGGGATTTGGGAATTTTTTATGTGCTGGTTAATACTTAATACAAGTTTGATGTGTTTATTATTATTCTCAGAAAATCAGTACCGTTTGTCTTTGTGATTTATGAAGTAAGAATTAATTTGTTGTTTTTTGGTACTCAACGATGATCGAATTGGATAGTTTGTAAAACAACAGAGTTTCATGTATAACCTTAATTAAATTTCAATGATGTAAAAGTACTGCTATCCTGCATTTGTAAAATGAACATGTTAGAAATTCAGTTAACAACATAGTTACTTGTATATGTTGCATTTAAGATTTAACTGAGATTACCATCACATGAAATCCTGATTGATGGACATTCTGTAACCCAACTATTTCTCCAGTAGTTTCTGAATGCTTTAATATACCATCTTTCTCCTTAAAAAAAGCTCTAGCAAGATCATACAACTTTTGCTTGATTGAAGATGACGAGGATGATACATGATCCAGATTGAGGTTTTCCAAGCCATCAACAGAGCAACCTTCTGCTCCAAACCAAGTTCTTGTGATTCTATCCATTTTCTCACCCTCTCTCAAATTCAAGATTTCTGTTGAAAATTCAGAGACTAGTGCTGAACTGATAGAGTGAAGGGAGTCGACCTAACAATACGTTCAGTTCACGAAAATAACAACTCGAAGGTCCTCAAGCCAAATCGCCTGCCTTAAAACAATCAATAAATCTGCATGCCCTAACTCTGAAAAGCAGAACTAATAAATACTAATCTACGGCCATGCAAGAGCCCATGGTCCCAAAGTAAACACAAATATAAACTAATGTAATTAAATGACTGAGACAAATAAAATAACTCCTTTATGACTGCTCCAATACAACTACGGCGCGCGGGACAACTTCGCACGCCTAGTATATACTATATCTTCTCGAGTGCTATCAATTGCCGCCGCCCCTGAAACAGCCTTGTCCTCAAGGCTGAATGTTGGAAACTGACGTTGAACCTCCTCCACATCCAACCACACCGCATCCTCCTCCTCACAATCCACCCACTTGATTAGAACTTGAGGAACGCGAACACCGTCGCGACCTAGCTTCCGATAACCCAAAACTGACTCCGGAATAAAGATGAAACTCTCCTCGAACAATGCCTCTTGCAGGGTTGGTTCCCCTGAGCATGGCCCAACTGCAAGTTTCAATAGCGAAACATGGAAAACGGGATGAACTCGGGCTGTGGGAGGCAACTTGAGATGATAGGCGACAGCTCCCACCTTAGCCTTCACTTCAAAAGGACCAAAAAAACGAGGTGCTAACTTAGAATTCAAATGTCGGAACAACGTGTTTTGCCGAAAAGGCCGAAATTTAACCAACACTCGGTCCCCAATAGCAAATTCCAAATCACGACGGTGCTTATTGGCTTAACGGGTAATGCGTTGCTGGGCACGTTCCAAGTGAAAACGAAGATGCTGCAGCACCTCATCACGTTGCAGAAGATCTGTTGCCAAGGCTTGCACCCGTATCTCCCCAGGGAAAAATCGTCTTAACAACGGTGGAGATCTCTCATAGACGACCTCAAAAGGCGTCCTACCAGCACTAGATTGGAACCCAGTATTATAGCAGTACTCCGCCCACGCCAACCCTTTAGGACGTTCGGCAGCAAAGCAACATAGATATGTTTCGAGGCAACGATTAAGGACCTCGGTCTGGCCATCCGTTTCGGGGTGGTAAGTTGAACTCATCTTCAATTTTGTGCCAGCCAACTTAAATAGTTCCCGCCAAAAAGAACTCAAAAATATCGGGTCTCTATCTGACACAATAGAGGCGGGAATACCATGTAATCTTACAATCTCCTGGCAAAACAAAATGGCTACTGACCGAGCTGTGTAAGGATGACGAAGCCCGAGAAAATGACCATATTTCGAAAAGCGATCCACCACTACTAATATGCAGTCAAAATGACTCGAACGTGGTAACCCAGATATAAAATCCATACTAATATCCTCCCAAATGTTGTCGGGTATAGGTAACGGCTGCAAGAGGCTCGCGGGGGACTTGGTATCATATTTTTGCCTTTGACATGTCTCACACGCCGCTACAAATACCGCGACCTACCGCATCATACCCGGCCAGTACACATTGGCCGCCAAACGACGATAGGTGCGAAAAGCTCCTGAATGACCCCCTAACGGGGTGGAATGAAATTCCACCATCAATTTTGTGGTCCAATCTGAGTCCTGAGGAATCACCAATCGACCCTTGTAAAATAAATGACCATGCATTAAAGAATAATGTGATGGAGCTGGCGTTTCGACATCCAAAGCCTTTACAAACTTAGACAGCTCTGGATCTTGGCGAATAGCTACCTGAAGGCGGCTCCAATCCACCCAGGTCGGTAGACTCACGGCTTGCAATTCGAGCTCCACGTCACGGCGAGGTAACGCATCTGCGGCCTGATTAAGTGCCCCCGCACGGTAAATAATATCAAAATCATAGCCGAGCAACTTGCCAACCCAATTCTGCTGCGCCGGGGTCGTCAAAGGTTGCTGCAGAAGGTGCTTAAGGCTTCATTGGTCCATTTGGACTGTGAAACGATGCCCCATCAGGTAGGGTCGCCAATGTTGAACTGCGAGTACCAATGCCATCATTTCTTTCTCATAGGCAGATTTGGCGAGGTTATGATCTGACAAGCCTTTACTGAAATACGCTACAGGGCGACCTTGCTGCATTAGAACCGCACTTAATCCTCGACCTGAAGCATCACATTCCACAACAAAAGGTAAGGAGAAATCAGGCATTGCCAAAACTGGGGCCGTGGTTAAAGCATGCTTAAGGGACTCAAATGTGAGGTTTGCCTCTGGAGGCCATTCCCACCCTCGTGACGTTGATTTTTTAAGCAAAGAAGTGAGGGGGCTGCAATCTTTCCATAATTTTGAATAAATCGTCTATAGTAGCCGGTTAGGCCTAGAAAACCCCGTAGACCCACACAAAGAGGTAGGGCACGGCCACTGCAGAACTGCTGCTATTTTGGAAGGGTCCATCTGCACCCCAGCTTCAGAAACCACATGGCCTAAATACTCCACCGATGATCTGCCAAACGAGCACTTTTACGGATTTATGTAGAATAAATTATTTTGCAGCAACTCTAATACTCGATGAAGATGTACCATGTGATCTGCCCAGCTCCGACTGTACACTAGTATATCGTCAAAGAACACAAGCACAAATCGACGGAGATGAGGCCGAAAAATATCATTCATAATGGCCTGGAAGGTGGCATTAGTCAAGCCAAAAGGCATAACTAGGAATTCATAATGTCCGGAATGAGTGCGAAATGCTGTTTTAGAAATATCAGGATCGGCCACCCGAATTTGATGATATCTGGCACGTAAATCCAGCTTAGTAAACCATCGTGCCCCATGTAGCTCGTCCAATAATTCCTGAATAATTGGAATTGGGTAGTCTGCAACAGTGCGTTTGTTGAGTTCCTGATAATCCACACAAAACCGGTAACTACCATCATTTTTCCAAATTAAGAGAACTGGACTGGAATAAGGGCTGCAACTCGGCCGGATTAACCCGGCTTCCAACATCTCAGCCACCAAACGCTCCATTTCATCTTTTTGGGAATGATTATAACGATAAGGTCGAACTAAGACGGGCTCCGCACCTGGCTGCAAGGTGATACTATGGTCGATGTGCCGTCGAGGAGGGAGGCCGCCAAGACTCTGCAACACCTTCTGGAATTTCGATAAAAGATTATCCAAATCCTCCTTATGAGGTGGATCCCCTGCGTGCAATGGCCGAGAAGCCGAAAACTGGTGATCCATAGACCACATCAACCAGCTTCGATCAACATCTGAAAGACGATGGAGGTTGGCGCATGAGATCGATCGTCGTGCGAATGAGGGATCTCCCCGCAAAGTGACGAGCTTGCCATTAATTGTAAATTCCATGGTAAGATGTTGCAAATTGGCCTTCACTTCGCCCAACTGGGCCAACCAAGAGACTCCCAGAATCACATCCACGGCACCAAGAGGAAACACAAAACAATCCACCAGAAAGGTGTGTGATTGCAAATAAAGGGGAATGGCACAACACTTACCCAGTGCAGAGACGCATTGCCCATTGCCAAGAGTCACCGAAAACGATGCGGAGGCATCAATAGTTAAGCCCAAGCGCGCGGCCACGCGATCGGAGATGAAACAATGACTCGTGCCACTGTCGATCATAGTAAGCACCTTGTAAGCTTCCACTCGGCCAATCAATTTCATAGTACGGGGTCCGTCGAACCCTTGGGAAGTGAGGGGCGAGAGTTGCAGGTGCTGCAGTGCGGTCTCCTCCGAAAGAGCGTCCACGGTGGGGTCGACCACGTCGGACACCAATGGATCAGTAGGAATATAATCCTCGCTCGCCAACATCACATTCAAAGTCCTGGCTGAGCATACATGACCTAGGCTATACTGCTGACTGCAGCGGTAACACAAGCCACGTCTGCGGTGGTCCAAATACTGAGCATCAGACATATATCGCACCTGTCGAGGACCAACCCGAGACCCCGATGAAGCTGTGGAGAAGCAGGCGGAAGAGAGCGGGTCGGGAGATGAGAATCGGCCGGACTGAAGACGGAAGATGCTGGGGAGCGCTGCCACGAACCGCGACCTGATGTGGTGGACGGTGAGGCTGTAAAAGAGTGGGGCCTAGACGGGGCCCAATCCGAATGGCTAGCAGAACCTAATGACAGCTCGCGTTCCAATTGTCGAGCCCAGCGGATAGCCGTGTAGACATCCATGGAGGGATCATCACGAATGTGCCAACGGATTTCATCACGAAGCCACCCAAAAATAGGCCCAAATAATGCGAAGCTGTTAAATCAGGCATTTGAGCAACGCGTTCAATAAAGGCAGAGATATAGTCATCCACGGTACCGGTGTGGCGAGTGGTAACTAGCGCCTCATAAGAATTCACAGCAACACTATCACTAAAGTGAAGCAACAACTCCTCAGTAAATTGAGGCCAAGTGATAGCCGCATACCGACGCATCACCCACTGGAACCAATACATAGCGTCCCCTGTCATGGCGACCAAAGCAATCCTAACTTTCTCGGCGTTGGGAGTTTGATGAACCAGAAAAAATTAGTTGGCGCCTGCAATCCAGGCGCGCGGTTCAGACCCGTCAAAAGACGGAAATTCAATTTTTGGAGATGAAACCGCTGCTGCGGTAGTAGGTAGCGGACCGGCCAGGGACCCGACCGAGGGGGGCGATACCATAGAATCCCCCGAAGGTGGTGAAGGGGAAGGCGAAGGTGAAGGGGCCGGGAGTCGTTGCAACACCGTCTCCAACATGGTCGCAAGCTTGGTGAGTTACGATTGCTGCGAAGCAGAAGACGCACGAACCCCGTCTAAACTCTTCTCTATCGTCTCAAAGTGAGTCTCATGGTTCTCCAAACGGGCATCCATCCTCGTGTGCATACGCCGGCAAGGTCGGACCAATTTGATAGAGTGAAGGGAGTCTTGACTCTAACAATAAGTTCAATTCACGAAAATAACAACCCGAAGGTCCTCAGGCCAAATCGCCTGCCTTAAAACAATCAATAAATCTGCATGCCCTAACTCTGAAAAGCAGAACTAATAAATACTAATCTACGGCCCATGCAAGAGCCCATGGTCCCAAAGTAAACACAAATATAAACTAATGTAATTAAATGACTGAGACAAATAAAATAACTCCTTTATGACTGCTCCAATACGACCACGGCGCGCGGGACAACTTCGCGCGCCTAGTATATACTATATCTTCTCGAGTGCTATCAGAACCCTTTCCAAATGCCTCAGAAATTTGAATGAGTTTATATATTTTCAAGTTCGATTGTGGAGAACAAAGATACAAGTGTTAAGAATGGTGACTTACAAACCCGAAACCAGAAGTCTTATATGTCAGATTAATCTTGATATACTTGCTAAAGAAGATCCTAATGTAAGGGATATCATCAACAATTGCAAAGACTCTTCCATTTTTGCTACCTTTGGAGACGGTCAAAACAAGTTTGCATTATAACTTGATGTCAAAACCAGTACCACAAACAGCCATACAAATTCTCCCCTGCCAATAAATTCATGAATTGTGAACTTCTAAAATGAAACCAGAACTAAGGTATTTCAAGGAGTATTGAATTTGAGGAGTTATAACTTACTATGAGCAAAAACAAGTGTCAAGAAAGAGAACCACAATGTAGTCACAACTTGCAGCGTAGTTGGACATTGGAATTCTTTGTTGGCACGATGCTCAAGAACCCAAACCACAAATCCTGTGAAGATAAAGAAGGCTCCTATTGTCATCCAGAGGCCTACTGTAAGAGGTTTCATGAATATCCAGGCATCCATCTTCGTGTTATCCTTCACCGGGACGATGATAGCAATTCTAGGTTCTGAGTAAGGAAAATATGTATCTAGTTTGATGTTAATAAACTGAAGTGCAACACCTTAATACAGTAATCCTGTACAGTCAAACAACACAACACTAATAGGGCATGGGTTTGAATCCCATTAATGGAAAACTACACCACATGTGAATAGCAGCTGCAGGTAGTTTTAAAAATTAACGAATGCAACAATAACAACTCTGTACTTATGATTTTGTCTCCGACATTTCTATTTCTGGTGTTGAGAGCCCTTCATGTAGGGAAAACATTCCTTCTTGATCACATGAAATTCTGATTGATGGACTTTGTGTTAAAACTGATTCACCAGGAGTTCATGAATGCTTTGATATATCATCTTTTTCCTGAGAAAAAACTCAAGCAAGACCATGCAACTTTTGCCAAGTTCTTGTAATTATATCCATTTTCTCACCATCTTTCATATTCAAGATTGCTGTTGAAACATTGGAAACTAGTGGTGAACCATTTCTAAATGCCTGTTATGAATGAGTTTTTAGCATTTCAATTTTCATTCGGAAAACAGAGAGGCAAGTAATAAGGAAGGCTACTTACGAATCTGAAACCATAAGTCTTGTATGTCGGATTAATCATGGTATACTTGTGGCAGTACTTGCTAAGGAAGAGCCTAATGTAAGGGATTTCATCAACAATTGCAGAGACTCCTCCATTTCTGCTATCTGAAGTTGTGACCATCATATACCACACCTTTCAAGAATGCAGTAGCAAAGGAGCCACTTTAGATGCCAAAATATTCACCCTTCTTCAGCATATCTGTAGACTGAAGGTGTTGTATTGTCAACATAGATGTCAAGTTCACGTTGTAACTTGATGCCAAATTTAGCACCACAAACGGCCATATGATCCTTACGAATCTAGTCAAACTGCTGATCACTTTCTCCCCTACTAATAAATTCAAGAATTGTGAACTTCTATAATGGAACAAGAACTAAGATCTTTCTAGGTGTATTTGAGGTGTTACAGACTTGCATTGTGCAAAAACAAGTGTTGAGAAAGAAAACCAGAATGTCCATTCAATTAGTGCTTATTCCACTCCAATTAGGGTTTAGTTATATCACCATTAGGTATTATATATATATATATATATATATGTGTGATAATTCAATAATTGTTGTGTTTTCTTATTCTCATGTAATTTAATCACACTAAAATGAAAATAATGTGATGCTAATATGAACATATAACTATGCTAAAATGAACAAATAATACATGTTATCAGGGATAATTACACTTTTAGTCCCACTAGAATAGGGTCAAAATATTTTTGGTCCATATCTTTCGTTTTTAGTCCCATAGTTTATTAGCTCGACACTTTTAGTCCCAAGTATTTTTTTTTTTCGACACTTTTGGTCCCAAATGTTTTTTTCTACATTTTTAGTCCCAAGTGTAGTATATGTATGTGTATGTATGTATATGTGTGTATATATATACACATTCAAAGGATATTTTGACTTCATTTTTTTAGCAAATCATTAAGAAAAAAAGATGAATATATCTAGCAAAAAATCTAACATAATATCTCGAAAATTTTTAGCAAAATATCAAGTAAAATGCCCAATAAATATCCAGTAAAATGGAAATTAATTTCATTTGTGGTCCCACCGAACATACTCGAATCCACAAATGGTCCTAAAATTTTCTAAAATGGTCCTTACAAGAATTTTAACATTAAATGTAGTCCCGTTCAATTAAAATTCTCAAATTTAGTCCCATTTTTTTAACGGGGCCGTCAAATGTAGACGGGGGCCTCAACGTGAGTTGCACTTGAGAGTAAATTTCATTTTTCGTCCCACTGGACACACCCGAATCCACAAATGGTCTCAAAATCGATGAAATAATTAATTTATAAGAAAATTATTAATTATTAATGGCATAATTAATATTTTGTTGATCAACCTAAAAATGTCACAAAAATTTAATTACTTAATTTTGATCTAAACAATAATTTATACTTAATTTTACTCAATTGACTAATACATGGTTAAATTGACAATATTAAAAGAAATAGGTAAAATTCAAAAAATAAAATAAAAATACAAAGCTTTATTTTGTTTTGTTTTATATAATTAGGCCTATTATTTATTTTCATGTATAGATAATTACAAAACTAAAAAGACAATTTTTACTAGATATTTTTTCTTGATTTCATTTTGTTAATAAATAGATAAAATAAATAATAATTAATAAATATTAATTATTAATTACAAACAATAACTATTGGTGTTGTTAGTCAAAATAGTTTATAATTATTATTAATTAGATTACAATAAAAATAAAAAAAATTAATTGTTAATGACAAAATGCTTAAGAAAATCATTTCAACTTATTGCCAATATACGATTTTTGTTCAGTAAAATTGTCGACAAAATATACGGAAATAAAAATTTAAAAAAAATATAAGAAAATATATACTGTTAGTTTTATGACTAAAAATGTAGAAAAAAAAACACTTGGGACCAAAAGTGTCGAAAAAAAAAAATTTAGGACCAAAAGTGTTGAGTTAATAAACGATGAGACCAAAAACAAAAGATATGGGACCAAAAGTGTTTTGACCCTATTCTAGTGGGACTAAAAGTGAAATTATCCCCA
This sequence comes from Perilla frutescens, assembly GCA_026008535.1. Taxonomy (NCBI): domain Eukaryota; kingdom Viridiplantae; phylum Streptophyta; class Magnoliopsida; order Lamiales; family Lamiaceae; genus Perilla; species Perilla frutescens. The sequence continues at coordinate 41,612,387 of BRKX01000019.1, forward strand.
TGTTATCAAGAGTAAATTTAGATGTTATTATCATGTTAAAATATCGTATACATCATGTTAATAAGAGAGTAGTTCCAAGCTTAAACGCTATGAATGCAATGTTGTTCATATAATATATCAAATTAAAAAAATTATGAACTTTTATTTAAGATGTTGTATACCTTTGGCACTCCGAATAAAATATGAATGAAAAATATAAAATGTTCCTTTTTATGGTTTATTTTAACTCAATTATGGTTAAATTTAATCCAATTATGATTTTTTTTTTATTTCAATTGGGATTTTAAAATTTCTATGAAAAAATCATTTTAATACTAAAAAAATATCATTTTTAATATTATTCAGGTGCACATAAGACTTTCTTAAATGTCACGTACGACATACTAATATAAGAGTAGTTTAATGCTAAATTTTGTAAACGCTTAATATAAATTACATGTCAAGTTAAAATGTTATACACCATGATAGTATGAGAGTAGTTTATTTTCTAGAATTGTACGGATTGATTTTTTATTTTTATTTTTAGCATGATGTTGTATTCATTTGAGCATCATATCTTATACACTTTTAGCATGATGTTATACTCGTTTTAGCACATTATTTTTGAGAAATCATATTAACACTATATATGACTACATATTCTCCATATTATGTTTTATTACAACTTAACTAGGGTTTTATTAATCTCAATTATGGATGATTACATTCCAATTAAGGTTTATTATAACTCAATTAGTTTTTATTGGTGTTAAAATCTAATGAAACAACATGCATGCTAAAATCAGTAGAATAATATGCTAAAATCTAGGAAATATTATGCTAAAGTCATACGTGCTAACATCCCAATTAGGATTTATATGTCCAAATTAGGGTTTAGTAGATCATGCTAAAATCAAGGATAATAACATACTAAATCATGCTAGCAGATCAATAAAGGTTTACTCTATACAAATTAGTTAAAGTTTATTACATTTTACTTAAGGTTTATTATTTCTCAATATTATGTTTTATTACATCATTTTAAAATCAAATGAAATGTCATGCTAAAATGAATACAAATATTATGCTAAAAATCAATGAATTATCATGCTAAAATTGTGCCAATTAATACAACTTTTATATTATAAACATATAAAAATGCTAAAATGAATGAACACTACCGATGGTATTATGAGTAAATTTACATGTATTACAAATTTTTTCATATTGTTATGAATATTTTTCTTTGTTGTTGTGATTATTTTTTCATGTTACAATGAGTATTTTGTCATTCTATTATGAATATTGTTTTACACTATTGCGAATAAAATATTTTTTATTAGATAAACATATAAAATATGGATCTTAGAGGAAAGAGTATGAGAATATCTTTAATTTGATATATAATTTGCATAAATTTAATTAAAATGAGCAAGTTACGATTGTTTAAAGTTTCTACAATATTTGTGTAAACACGTTGATATCATCTTGTTAATTTATGAGTATCATGCTAGAACGTCATGAACACAATGCTGATATGAGTTACTGATTATGCTCAAATGTCATATATATCATGTTAATATGTAGGTAGTTTCATGCTAAAAGATCATATACGCAATTATGTGAGTTATAGTTGGTCATGTTAAAATGTTATATAGGTCGTGCTAAAATATTATATACAACATGCTAATATAAATTTGAGGTTGCTTTCTATGAAAAATATGTCTAAAAATTGATTTTTTGTAATTTTCATTTATTTATTTTTCAAATAAACATATGCAATGTGGATCTTAAATGAAATAGTATGAAAAGAGAGTTTTAATTTGATATATGATTTGCGTAAATTCGATTAAAAACGAACAAGTTATGATTGCTTAAAGCTTCTACAATATGTGTATAAGTATGCTGACATAAGCATCTATATTTTGACGGAAAGCAAATAACCCCCACTTTTGAAGTTCAATATATTTACCAATATGTTACCTTTTTTTTTAAAGTTCAATTTATTTATAAGTTTGCCACCTCATTTCGTGTTATATCTGGAAAATTAAGATCAAAATTTATGTGGTTTGGATAGATTCTTAGTTCCCACATAGGAAAGGGTTCTCATATATATATATATATATATATGTGTGTGTGTGTGTGTGTGTGTGTGTTAAAATTTGTTGTCCAACTTACTGAGAATAGAGTACAATTTGTAATGTGAGACACGATGTTGAAAATAGTAATTTTTACTACCTTAACACAATAGAAACAAATTGGAAAAAAATTGCACAAGAATAAATTTTAAATCACACACAACATGTATGTGATTGCCATATGGCGAAAATAGGCTTTCACAAGCATAAACACAATAGTTGATTATGTTGAACAAATGTTCACACACATCAACAAATATACATGAATCTAAATCTAGTTTTCGACTAAATTAAATTCAAAATTAACAAATCAACCTACCAATTAATTTGTTTACAATGCACCAAAGATTCATAATCTTGATCTCTTCTATCTAAACTACTTCGAATAATCTATTCATAAGAATTAAACGAAGGAAAAAACATTTAAAGAAGAAGATTGAATTCTAGAAATCTAGTTGCACAAAGGGTGACTCAAGCTTTGTATTTTCTCACTCTCACGGTGATATATTCTCTGCTCAAATAGCCTCTTCAAATGTGAATCAACTCCTTTAAATATCTCATTTGAATCGGCTTGAAGTCCAAATTATCTTCTTGAACTTGTGTTGTAGATAACCACCACTACTCCACTATTTTTGTAGAAAACCATCTTCTTGGTGTGGCTAGAAACACTACTCACGTTCTCCTCCATTTCTCTAGAGTCCCAGCACGTTAATCTCTGAAAAGAAACGGTTAAATAGAAGATAACAAAATGCCTAAATAATAGGAGATAAAGTTTGACTAAATCAAACTTTATTTAAAATAATATCTCAATCATATATGTCCATTTATTTGAAATAAAGATTTCGTGGATATATATATATATATATATGATTTAAGATATGCAAATATAAAATAATTTATTCAAAAAAAAATCCTGAAAACTAAGAAAAGATAAGATTAGACACAATAAAAGTCACAGGTAATGTCATAGGAATTCTGTATGACATTATGTTCAACATTGAAAACAATGTCATACATCACTTTACAATCACCCCCTTAATCTTAGCATTTCTGCACAAAAATATACAACTCAATGTATTATGTATACTTAGAGTCGCAGCGGAAAATGGAGACATAAATCTCCCCCTTAAGCTAATCAACATACAACGGGTAATAATCCCTTACACACCTTAATGTTGAATTGAAATCCAACATAAACAGGTAAAGCAAGTCAAGAAACTAGGTTAACCTAATTGTTCAATCATGCCAAAGCTTCACAATGCTCAACATCCCACATAAACAACAGTATACTCCACATACGAAGACATAAAAAATATAAGAAATACTAAAAAGCAAAAACCATCAGTAAAAGATGCATTGTATCGTCAAAAAAAACTTGTTCATGACATAACCATAAAAAAAAGATGCATTGAGCATCTTAAAACTGTGTCCAACACATGAACCATAATAAGCATTGTTTTTTTAAAAAAAACATAACAAAACATTGTTTATGAAATCAGAAGCTTCATATGAGCTTCCTCTTCCCCTTGGCAGCACTCTTTCTCTCCCTTGCTTTACCAGCAACACCAACATCAACATCAGTTCCACCCTTAGCTTTGTCATCCCCATCACCAACATCTCCAGCATCAGCATCATCATCTCCCCCTTTTTCTGCAGAAAGGGGAGATAGAAAAGAGTCTCGAACAGAAGAAAGATAGTGAATGGCCATATCTAAGTTAGCAATATGTTGCTATAGAGACTCCAGAGGCAACATCACAATAGGGATGTTAGGAGTAGAGGTTGTGTCATGAGCAACATCAGAATGGCTGTGCACCTGAGGGGCCTCAGAGGGGGCATTCTCTGCATTAGTATTAGAGGAGTGATAAGGCAGATCAATGACCCGGTCATCAGTTGACTTGGGCTTCAAAATGGAAAAAGTTAGAGGCTCTACTATGAGCTTCTTCTTGCTCTCCTTCAGACCTTGACTCTTAAGAAAAGCAAAGATCAAACATGGAAAGGGGAGCATGTTGGAAGGGCTGGTTTTGGACGCAGCCTTCATAGTAGCATCAAAAATTGAAGCACCAAGATTAAAAGAGAGTTGAGTGCCTAGCTTATAGAGGAGAACAACCTGATCAACTGTGAGGACAGATGCATTGGACGTGGGAAGCCAGTTACAAATAATTAACTTGTGAAGCACTGAGTAGAAAAAATGTTAACTTAGAGGCTGGGACTTTATTCATCCACTTTATCACCAGACCTCCAGTAACAACTTTTACCACATCATCAATCAGATCCAAGGAAATGATTGTGTCCTCATTACCAATGCCAAGGAATGAGTTAATCAGAGAACGGGAAAAATTATAAACCCTATCCCTAACATACACAGTTCCATAAGAACGTTTGGTGGAATCTCCCATATCAGGAACTATATTAGCATAGAACTCAAATAACACATCAGGATCATATGCCATGAATGATGTCACAGATTTCCACAAACCCCTCTCCTTTAGAAATAAATCCATTCCATGCTTCTTAAAACTAAGAACATCTATCATTTTCTCAACTCAAAAAAATCTCTTAACAATTTGTTGATGAGATTTTTTTGCTTCTTCAGAATAGAAAACCTTAATATATGCTGAAGAGACATCTAAAGGAGAATCAGAGCCAATGTCCGTACCTTGGTTCAGATCAATGGGATCAGTGGAGTGAGCCACTTCCTGATCAACATCAGCAGAGCTGAGATTTTTACTTTTGAGAGTGGTGGCATGTTCGGCAAAGGAGTCAGACTCATCTTGAAGAGTGCGAGTGACACTCTTGGAGCGTAGAGTCTTAGCCTTTCTCGAAGAGGCTCATTCTAATTTTACAGATGACTCACTGTGAAGACATTTTGACTTCCGAGAGGACGAGATAGGGTTTGAGGAACGGGCTAATGCTTCATTGTGAGATTTGAGGTCTGGATCAATGGGATTAGCAAAATCCCAAAGAACATGAAATTGAAGAGCTTGGGGAGTTAGGATCTCCGTTCCCGGAGGAATAACAAGATCAGGGTGAATGGTTTCGGCCATGGGTGGTGCGGTTGGAGATGAGGGTTTCGGTGAGGAGAGAGGAGGAATGGTGGGTTTAGGATTTTCAGGAACAGTCGGAGCGGTAGAGAGAGTGGGAACGAGAATGGTCGGAGCAGCGGATTGAGTGGTGAAGGGAACGGGAGAAGGTGTTGTTGATGAAGTAGGGTTTAAAGATGGGGCTAAAGCGGAGGAAGAGGATGGAGTGCCTTGGGACAGCTCCATCATCTTTTGTAGCACCATCATCATAGCCTGATAAGGGTTTGGATCGGCCATGGATGCAGAGCTTCAAAGAAAAAAATTTGCAGAACCATGAAGGAAGATGAACGGTTAGGGAGAGAGAGAGAGAGAAGAATAGTGAATGAGGTCAAAAGGGAAGTATGAAAAAGGGAGATTATGTGGACCCACTTTTCAACTTTAAATCTTGAGATACGGAGATTCACTTATCATAACACCCCGACAAAATTTTTATTATATTTTTTTTTATTTAAATTAGGTAGATTCGGTCAAATAAATAATGTTGACTAGTTATAGATTCGCATGAATTAATTACCAGTCAAACAATACTTTAATTGAACAGAATCAAAAACATACTTTCCCGATGTCAAGACACACAACATATATGTTAAACATCAGGATTGTAAACATTATCTAAACCACACACATGCCAAGAGATTTTCTTAACAAAGAAATCTCTCAAAATCCAAAGGTTTAGTAAGAATATCAACGATTTGGTTCTCTGTGGAAATATAATCTATCTTGATGATTTCCCGTTCAACAAGATCTCAAATAAAATGATGTCAAATATCAATATGTTTAGTGCGTGACTGTTGAACTGGATTTTTAGAAATCTCAATAGCACTGATATTGTCACAAGGCAATGTCATTAAAGGACTTGCTAGACCATAATCAAGTACCATTTGATTTAACCATAATAATTGAGCACAACAACTAGCAGCAGCAACATATTCTGATTTGGTTGTAGAAAGTGAGATACAATTTTATTTCTTACTTGACCATGAAATCAGATTGTTGCCAAAACAAAAACATCCACCGCTAGTACTTTTTCTGTCATCGACATCACCTGCCCAATCAGAATCACTAAACCCTATAAGTTGAATGTTGGTGTCTTTGCAATATCGAATACCAAAATCAATAGTTCCTGAAATATATCGAATAATTCTTTTAACAACTTTGAGATGTGATTCTTTAGGCTGAGATTGATATCTCGCACAAATACCAACACTAAATAGAATGTCAGGATGACTGGCTGTTAAATACAATAAGCTACTAATCTTTCCTCTATACACAGTAGAATCAACATCGACACCAACGTCATCTCTGCTCAATTTTTCTGAGGTTCCCATAGGAGTCTTCATTGGTTTAGCATCTTCAAGCCCAAAGCATTTGACCAATCCCTTAGCATACTTGCTTTGAGAAATGAAGATGCCATCCTTATCTTGTTTAATTTGTAGACCAAGAAAATAGTTGAGTCTACAAATTCCTTGAGCAAATTGGTAAAAGTGGAACCAAAAACAATATCATCAACATAAACTTGAGCAACAGTTTTATGTCATGACAAAGCTTTTTTAAGCTTAAAAACATGCAATGGTTTCTCATGACATTCGAATCCTTTAGGTTGTTCAACATAGGCTTCATCATTAAGATAATTATTCAAAAAGACACTTTTAACATCCATTTGATGTAAAGTAAAACCAACATAACATGCAATGGCACACAAAAGACGAATGGACTCCATCCTTGCCACAGGAGCAAAGGTTTCGTCAAAGTCTATTCCTTCAACTTGAGTATAACCTGGAGCAATTAGACGAGCTTTCTTTCTGACAACATTGCCAAATTCGTCCGTTTTATTTTTAAAAATCCATTTGGTTCCAATAACATTCTTATCTTTTAGACGTGGAACCAATTCCCACACACTGTTTCTAACAAACTGATTTAATTCTTCATGCATAGCATTAACCCAGAAATCATCCTCAAGAGCATCCTTGATGTTCTTGGGTTCAATGTTGGACAGAAAACATGTGTTAAACAATGCATTAGTGAAGGAGGACATACATACCAGTTTCACCATTTCTTTGTAATCAACTGAATTCTTCTTTCGAGTTTGAACTCCTTCAGATTCATCACCGATGATTTGAGAATTTGGATGATTTTTCCTTATTCGACTTGGTGGGTCTCTCTTTGGTTCACTCTCAACAGAGATAAGTTGTTCATCTTCACTGTCTGATGTACATGTTGATATTGGTGACTTGATAGGAGCTTTGTCACCTTCAGTAACATTATCTTCAACATTGTATGAAGACTTGTTTTTATCATCATGTTCAGACTCGTCTGTTGACAACACCTCGGTTTTAAGAAAATATTCCACTTCATCTTCTTCAGATTTCGAAGCAATTCCTGAGTGATCATCAAATACAACATTAATCGATTCTTGGACAGTTTTTGTCCTCATATTCAACACAAGATATGCTCGACTATTTGAGGCATAACCGAGAAACACTCTTTTATCACTCTTTGAATCGAACTTTCCTAAGTGATCCATGTCATTGAGAATATGACAAATACGACCAAAAACATGAAAGTATTTCAGATTTGGCTTTTTATTTTTCAGGAATTCATAGGGGGTTTCTTTCCTTCCAGGACGAAGGATCACCCTATTTCCAATGTGACAGGCAGTGTTAACAGCATCAGCCCAAAGTTTTTTCGACAAACGTTGAGCTTGTAACATTGCTCTTGACATATCCTGTAGAGTACGATTTTTCCTTTCAACCACTCCATTTTGTTGAGGAGTTTTCGGTGCAGAGTACTCATGAATAATGCCTTGCTTGTCACACAAATCATCAAACATTAAGTTCTCAAATTCGAGTCCATGGTCGGTTCTTACACATTTGATGTTAGTCTCATACTGACGAGACACGGATCTGCAGAACTTTTTGAACATTTTGAAAGCTTCAGATTTTTCTTGAAGAAATTCAACCCAAGTGAATCGTGAAAAATCATCTACTATAACAAGAATAAATCTTTTTCCACTCAGGCTTTTTGTGTCAACCAAACCCATTATGTCCATGTGAATTAAATCAAAACATTTAGTGGTTTGACATTCAGTAAGACTTTTATGGGGAGATCTTACTTGTTTACCCTTTTGACATGCTCCACACACGACATTGAGATCGATCTTTACTGGAGGAATCCCTCTAACAACATCAACATCAATCAATTTCTTAAGGCTTCGGAAGCTCACATGGCCAAGTTTTTGATGTACAAGTTGTGTGTCAACATTGACAGAAACATTGCATTTTACATTCTTGTCTGCATGATAACAATTATCCAATGCATGACTCCCGAACATGACACATTTATCATCACTGTCAAACACTTCACACGTGTCTTTGTTAAATCTGACATGCATTCCGTCATCACACAGTTGACTAATGCTTATCAAATTTCAAGTCAATCCTTCAACATGAAGAACATTTCGTAATTTAAGGAAATTTTTGACATTCAAGGTTCCCTTACCAACAATATTACCTTGTGCTCCTCCTGCATAGCTTACTTTTCCTTTACTTGAAGAGGAATACTCAGCAAGAAACTTACGATTGCCAGTCATGTGACGTGATCATCCACTGTCAAAGTACCATGTACCTGCAATGTTGGCTTTTGAAGATGTGTAAACCACATGCAAGAAACTTTGGCCTTTTTAGATCTCTTTTTCTTCTTACTGAGATTGGAAGGTGTTTCCCCAGTGATCTTCCCTGCTGCTATATCATCATGATACTTGAAGCAGTAAGGTTTGATGTGTCCAGGTTCTTAACAGTAATGGCAAATGTATTTTTTTGTTTTAGTTTTATCATCAACATTCTGCTTGACATCAGTAATCACATCCTCTGGGGAACTTCTCTTGACACCATTGTCAACAGTATCTGGACCAATCTTTTTTACATCATTTTTATCACCTCCTAGGATACCCTTCGAGCTTTCACCCTTCACAAACTTTACAAATTTATTGTTAGAAATAGACATAGATGAACTAGAGGCATAGCCCAAACATGTTCGGATATTTTGTCCCAGTGTCAGAACTTCATTTAGGGTTGATGTTCCCTGATTAAGTTGTCGAAAGATTTTCGATGCATCATCAAATTCTTTCTTCAACTTATTCATCTCAGCATCACTCCTAGTAAGGCGAATCTCTAGATCCATCACTCTTCGTCTTAGGATTTGGTTTTCTTCCATGAGAATTCCAAATTCTTTTGATTTTTCAGTCCACTGGACACACTTCATCCACAACATTGTGTAGGTGTCCAAGAGCTTCCTTATGGTTGATGTCGGACTTATCTTCTTCAATCTGAGATACTTCAATAGTATTATAAAACTCATCCAACAGTGTTATCTCATACCAATTTATGGTGTTTGGAGGGATGTTAGCAATTTCTTGTGTAACATCGGCTGAGACTGCTTGGGATTTCTGGAATATCACTGTCAAGATTAAGATCATAGTCGAAATCAACTTCACCAATGTCAGTCAGTGCTTCAATCATTTCATCAGCATCTTCATTGATTCTGACAAACAAAAAGGTTTGCTTTTCGGTTTCCTCATCATCTGATTCATCACTTAACACGGCTGCATTATAGTTTTTGCTTTGCTTTCTGTAAACAGTAAGACACTCATTTGCATAGTGTCCAAAACCTAAACATCCTCAGCACTGGACTGAGTCAATATCCCTTCTGGTGTCATTAGATGATTTAGAGGACTTTGAAGATCCAAATGATGCAGGAGAAGGAGAATCAAACAACCTTCTTGGTTTGAAGTTCGGTGATCCCTTCTTCATAGAGCGAACAAGAGAGTTAAACTTCTTAGTGAGTAGAGCAACACTCAAATTTTCATCTTCTTTGATTTCCAAGATGTTTTCAACATTATCTTGAACATTGGGAACCACCGTAGTGGATTGAAGTGCAATTCCTTTAGAAGAATTGTTAGACTTCTGGTTCTCAAGATTCATTTCAAAAGTGAGCAAAATACTCACGACTTCACTCAGGCTCATATTTGACATATTATGAGCCTCTTCAATGGCGGAGATCTTCATGTTGAACCTTTCGGGAAGAGTTCGAAGAAGTTTGCTCACCATACTCTCATTCAAGATAGGACAACCAAGTGCGGTAGACTCGTTTGAAATTTCACACAGTCTTTCCGTGTACAAGGTTATGGTCTCATCTTCCATCATTCGCAACATTTCGAACTTGGAAGTGAGCATTCTTAACTTTATTTGGCGAACATTTGTTGATCCTTCACAATGTTCCTGCAAAATATTCCATGCTTGATAAGCAGATGTGCAGTTGCACACCATTTTAAAATATGGAACATCCACTGAAATAAAAATGGCATTCAATGCCCTAGAATTGAAGTTAGAAATTATTCTATCATCATTAGTCCATTGAGTTTCTGGAGTAAGAATAAAATTTCCATCTGGTCCCTCCATCCTTGGAGGAGTCCAAGCTTCAATTACAACCAACCAAGCCTTTTCATCAATGGATTTGATATACCTCTTCATGCGTGATTTCCACATTGCATAGTTCTTGCCATTACTATCCAATACCGGAGGACGACACTGATTTATCTGAATATCCATTTCAGTAAATTAGCAACTAAGGATCGAATACTTAGTATATCAAGCACCGACTCTTGATGCCACTTGTTAAAATTTGTTGTCCAACTTACTGAGAATAGAATACAATTTGTAATGTCAAACACGATGTTGAAAATAGTAATTTTTACTACCTTAACACAATATAAACGAATTGGAAAAAAAATTGCACAAGAATAAATTTTAAATCACACACAACATGTATGTGATTGCCATATGGCGAAAATAGGCTTTCACAAGCATAAACACAATAGTTGATTATGTTGAACAAATGTTCACACACATCAACAAATATACATGAACCTAAATCTAGTTTTCAACTAAATTAAATTCAAAATTAACAAATCAACCTACCAGTTAATTTGTTTACAATGCACCAAAGATTCCTAGTCTTGATCTCTTCTATCTAAGCTACTTCGAACAATCTATTCATAAGAATTGAATGAAGGAAAAAACATTTAAAGAAGAAGATTGAATCCTAAAAATCAAGTTGCACAAAGGGTGACTCGAGCTTTGTATTTTCTCACTCTCACAGTGATATATTCTCTACTCGAATAGCCTCTTCAAATGTGAATCAACTCCTTTAAATATCTCATTTGAATCGGCTTGAAGTCCAAATTATCTTCTTGAACGTGTGTTGTAGATAACCACCACTACTCTACTATTTTGTAGAAAACCGTCTTCTTGGTGTGGCTAGAAACACTACTCACATTCTCCTCCATTTCTCTAGAGTCCCAGCACGTTAATCTCTGAAAAGAAACGGTTAAATAGAAAACAACAAAATACCTAAATAATAGGAGATAAAGTTTGACTAAATCAAACTTTATTTAAAATAATATCTCAATTATATATATCCATTTATTTAAAATAAAGATTTCGTGGATATATATATGATTTAAGATATGCAAATATAAAATAATTTATTCAAAAAATAAATCCTAAAAACTAGGAAAGGATAAGATTAGACACGATAAAAGTTGCAGGCAATGTCATAGGAATTCTGTATGATATTATGCTCAACATTGAACACAATGTCATACATCACTTTACAATATATATTTCATAATGCGAGAAGGTGGTGAAATATTTCCCCTCCAAAGTTTGACTTTTCCCTTCCCATTGTTGGTATTTTCACATCAAAACATCAAAATACACACATCTTAAGAATTTTGAATTACAATTCCTATGAGACCAAATTAGCATGTAAACTTAATAGAAAGCGTAACTGTGGGACCAATTTTGCATGTATTGGGGACCATAAATGCAAGTATTGGGGTCACTTTTGAAGAAACATATGTCCTGTGAGACTAATTTTATAATTTTCTCTGAAAAATGAAATATAGATCGAGAAACGGATAGATCAAGACTTGCTGCCAGATCCGTGATTATGATCGATCACGAATTAATCAGTGATCATTATCCACGGTGGTTGATCGAAAAGGTTTCGTAGTATCCTGAACTTTTTAATTAAGTATTAAATGAATAACATATGCTAACCTTGAGAGTAAACTAGGAAAAAAAAAATCCTTGTATGTCCCTTTTTTAGATAATTAAAACATGCACATGGAGTGGGTTAGAAATATCTAGGACCTTCTCATATTTTAAATTTAGAACCCTATATAAGTTTCATTTGCAATGTTTTTAGATAATTACGCAGCTTGTAACATTTCGTTTAATTTATGTTTGTCAAAGGTGTTTTTAAAAATTAGCCTCGTTCTAGCCATTTGGTAGGAAATGTTGTTGCCTATCACCCATGTTATTTGAAATTTCAAAATTAAGTTCTAATGAACCCCAATGTCATTAAGATATTTTTCGAATATAATCATATCCGGCTCCTAATGATTATCCAAATATACATTATTTTAATGAATTATTATCCTATTATATATTCTTATATTTTAATCATATCTAAATATATTATTAGTTTATTTAAAAATCAATTAAATTTATACATGTACATATATATACATTCATATGCCCACTCTAGCTATGGGATATAGATATATATTATTTCATAATTGAGGAGGATTTGTACAAAATAAAAAGACTACATGCGGCACCTACTCAAAATAAGTTACACTTATCAAGTGTCGGGAGTATAAATCAAAGATTATTTGGTAGCGTTTTATGCAGCGAAGAGTACTTTCGCAGCGTCGATGTCTTTAGGAGTTAAGGTGGGATCTCGAATTTGGATCCCACCAACCAATGGAGTTTTTTACCTGGACGTAGACACAGTGGTTAATGTTGATGCTGTACATTTTGGTGTGGGAGCGGTGGTCCGAGATTGCTGGGGAAAGGTATGAGGAGCTCTTGCTAAACCGACTCAAAAACCATCTTTTGTTCTTGAAGCGGAGCTAATCACGATTTTATATGGAGTATGCCTATGTTTGCAAAAAGGACTGTTGCCATGCGTTATTTTTTGGGACTCGTCACTGGCCATTAAGCATCTTGACAATGGTGTAGGGAGTGAGTAGTACTACTTGGAGAGGGAATTATCTCCTTTAGCTGGGATGGTTAAAGATGGTAGAATAATCGCCTTTCGACATATGTTTAGGGAAACAAATTTTAATGCACATTCGCTTGTACAGTATGGTGCCGGTTGTGATGAGTTATGTACTTGGAACATTAATTTTCCTCATTTTTTGAGGTAGAACATTGAATGATATTGTTATTTGGTCACAAAAAAAAAAAACAAAAAAAAGCTTAATAACAAAACAAGCTAGAAGAAATTGATTGGAGATAGACCGTAGGTTTTTATTTATTTACTTTCTATAATTTTCCATAATGATAACTAAGAGATGAGGAAAAAAAAAAGTGACGTGTTTCTTGGATTAAAGGGAGAACAATTGTTCTTAAATTTATTTAAGGTGCACTTTTTCTAAATGTTCGACAATAATTGGATATTTGAAGAAAATGGTTACGTAGTTCATGCATTTGAGTAATAAATCTTATTTTGTTAGAATCTAGATAAGAAAATAATGGACCCTAATATATCGAATGAAATCCTCCTCTGTTACATTTTGTGCAATATTTTATGCTACATATTTAAAAATATTAATTTTTATTCTGTTTTTCTCTTCGATTTTAATTGATTGTGCTTTAGTTTAATTTTACACTTGTCAATTGGGGTTCACTTTCTCAATTATGATATATAATTATTTTTTCAATATATATATATATAGAATTTTGTTTTTTATTAATAATTGATTATTTTCTAAAAAATAATTATATACCCTAATTAATAAGTGTAAAATTAAACTAAAGAGCAATCAATTGAAATTAAAGAAAAAAAAAGAATAAAAATTATAAGTAAACATATCCTTATGCTACTGTAGATTGATTAATCAATCTTTGATATTGAAACAATAAAAAAAATTAAAAAATAAAACAAAATAAAAAAAATAAAAATTCAAGGATACGCCGGAATTTGACTGTACCGTTATATTTTAAGAGAGTTAAAGATGTAATATTCTTGTTTTTATTTTTCATGTAATATTCTGCAATGCAAATATGTAATCATTTAGCTATAAATATATGTTTTATTCACGTGAATTATATTTTGATAAAAGATTATGCGAAAGAAATTAGTTATAAATTAAGATTAGGATCTGTGAATATTCTTCTTTCGTTTAAGATTACAATGCCCGATTATTATCCTCAATCCACATACAATATTTTTTATTTATTATAGGTAAATAAAATATAATAGGGCTCAGAATTAGAATTGAGTTGCAGATAATAAGAGAGACTAGCAATCATATACAACTATGTAACATAACATTTGATGTTAAATAAGTACAACAATAGAAACTCTTGAGAGAAAAAAAATCAATTTCAGACATGTTCATGCTCCAGCTACTGAGCTCATCAGACAGCTCTCACTCCAAACCTAGCAGACTATGCTGGAGGTTAACATGTTAAACCAGTATATATCTCCAAGATCATCGATTAATGATAACATCACCTCTCTACCGTGCAACTTCGGAGTCTCGGGGATTATGTTAGAGTCCACATTCCTTGAAGCAGCAGAAAATGTTGATTCTTCTGCAGCAGATGATAACCTTCTCTTGTCTGGCTGAATTAGAGATCCGCCTCCAAGATCAATTGATCCCAGGATTATGTTAGGGTTCACATTCTCATCTTTGAACCCTTCTTCATTCATTAAAGCAGCAGAAAACTTGTCTGAGAATGAAGATTTATGTGCTGGATCGCCTAAACTGTTAAGTGGATAATCATTTTTCCCACTTCCAAACTCTAGTTCATCTTCTTCAACCATATCAGCCCAACTTGTTTTATGCTCACACCTCCCAAAACCTGCCTGGAAACTCTTAGAAAAGGTTGATTCTTCTGCAGCACGATTCTTGCAATCATTTGTCAAACTATTCATCCCTTCTTCACCATCTTTCAGTGGCTCCACAGACAATATTCTTGTCTTATCTCTGCCATTAGATGATGGAAACATCTTCTCCAGAACCTGTGGCAATATCTTTGGAAGAATAGTAGTAGTTAACCGTTTGGCTTGCAAAGGACACTCTCCGACGACAACTTCCATGAACATCTTCTACCAAACCAGCCTTTCTCTTATCTCCAGAGCGCAAACATCTCCTTGGCTGAGTGAATGATACTTTAGGGATATTTGATGCCCTCTTTATGGAAGAATGTACTCCTTCCCGGCTCACATTAGGCTCATAATGGTTTGTTCTCCAATAAAAAATCGGCCCTTTCCTCATATACATAGTCAGTAAATGCTCTGTTGTTCATCTTGGCAGATGAAGGCAAAAGAGATAACTGCGTAGCATTGCCATAATCAGAATGTTTCTGAGAACCGAACCTACTACTACCCCACTGGCCACCAAATGACTTAGTATTATTTAGATCTCCATCAGTAGCCATCCCAGATTGATTCATTACTCTGTTCCATCTGTTTTATAGGATTATGAACACGCTGTGACTCAAACTCGGCCAGTGTTTTAGAGGCACGCTCATACGACTTTGCATATGAATCATCAACAGCACCATTGCCAGAAGATATGCCTTGGAGGAGAAGCTTCGCTTCTGTCATCTTGTTCATGTGCATCAAGCATACTACCAAGTTGCACTGTTTATTCTTATCCAGTTCAAACGACAGTGCTTTCCTGCAGACACGTTTGGATGAACTCCCCAGTTATTGTATGTAATAACGAATATCTCGCCAGTTCCAGGTATGAAACTTACAAGGGAAGGAAGAATTATACGAGCCCGTTTGTAATTGAAAGAAGTGATGGAGATTTACCTTGAATACTCCTTCTGAACCGTGATCCGAATCCTCTTTCCTTGAGATCTTGCCATCTTTGTTTTCCTCCCAGCAAAAACCATTCCTTCAACTCGGTTCAGTTTACGATTAAGCAATTCTACCTGCTCCTCTAATCTTCCAGATTTCTGCATTAACAAGAATTTTGATGCTGGGGTTTCCAGTTTTCACAGCACATGTATAAATATAAATAACTCAGTGAAATATCAAGATAGTGCAATCTACATTACCTTATATACGAGAGATGTCGAAATGATTTAATGGCCTCGATGGCCTCATCAGACCGATTCAATTGATTCATCACCACAGCAAGGTCTTTCAGGGCACTACCAACTCGATAACCAACATTGATCGCTGCCCAGAATAGGGAAATCGCCCTGCTTGGATCCTTGTCCACCATCTGTAAACCGCAAAATGCAGTAACCATTTAAAGAAAGATCAGCAACACTACATCAAGAACAGTATATCATCATAATTTCCAGAGTAAATTCCACTATTTAGAGAATGAGAATTTCAACATTTAAAGTAGCCGTACACTCACTAAACTGCAGGGACACAGGAATGAGAAATTCAATAGAAAAAATTGGCATCATAACAACCATATTTTTTCCATCTTCATTACACTGTAATCCATCAAAATCTGAACTAGAAAATGCCGACTTCATACCCAGAAGAAAAGAAGCATATAAAAGAAAAAAAAACGAAACCCATTACCCAAACGTGTTTCGCTCGAGCGTAAGGAGATTCGCCAGAGGGGATCTTGTGAACGGCACGAAATAGATCAGTCTTTGGTTGCAAATTCATCTCCGACCTCGGCACCTCCGGCGACCGGCGATCCTTCCTCCATATCAGCGGGCCCATGTTTGTCGGCTGAGAGGAAATCTTTCTTACTACGAATGTATGAATGAATTATGTATGTATAGGAAAAAGGTTTTGCAATTACTACACCCATTCATAGATATATTGCACGAATTTGTTGTTGGGTGAAAATTGCCAAGTATTTATGTATTGATCATGTATTTGTGCATATCAAATTTCAAAATTTGTTGTTGAGAATTAAAATTTTCCTACTCACATAGAGAAGCAGTATTTCAAAATTTGTAAACTTAATTAAATTAATATTTTTTTATTTACTTTTAATGTTTCTAATTTATGGTTAATAAATGTATATAATTTAATGATGAATTCGTATCAATATAAATATTAACAACTAAATAATTAATTATCCAGTGTATATGTCATATAAAAATTATCTTAATAATTATTTGCATAAAATTTAAAATTACGCTAATATTTTATAAATTTAAGACCGATTTAATTAGTAATATTAATAAAATTACATTAAAAAATAATATAATATTAAATTTAATTAATTTTATAATTTATGCTATGTAAATATTTTTCCGTGCAACACACGGGTCTGACATTAGAAATTGCATTGATGCATTTAAAAAATTGTAATACAATGAAAGAAAATAATTATGATAAAAAATTTCAAACATATTGGGTGTGACAACAATTGTGGACTAAGTAACGTTATACCGGTCAGTAGCCACCGCGCAACGCGCGGGTAAAATATTAGTAACATTAAAAGATGAATCTATATATTACCATAAGTGAAATAAAATACAAAATTTTTATGTTTTATGTTTTTAAAATTAGAAGGATTCAGTCAATATTCGTAAATATAATTACCCCGAAATAGAAAAAGAAAACGTGATTATTTCTTATTTTTTACAAAAACTCTGACATGTACAATGTTATAATTGAAGGAGATGTGACGGGAAATTTTGAAGAAATTAAGGCTTATAGTGATTTGGCAATGTTAGAAGCGTCTATTGAGAAGAACATGTTAAAATTTGGACAACAATATGCACATGGACTGGTCTCGGGTGTTCGGATTCTCTTGAGAATGGATCATTAAAGTGGCTAGAGCCCAATTCAACATTTTATGGGCTTGGGAGAATAGGGCACAGAACATATTTTATTTCAACTTATTAGTTTATTTTATAATTTTTTAATTAGAGTTGGGAGGAGAAATGAAAATATTCTAACGTCTCTGTCCTTTCTTTAGCTTCAGTTCTTCCCCCGTTCTCTCTCCTCTCTTTCTCTTCATTTTTTTCATGCAAAATTAGTCTTACAAGTAATTGTGTATGATCATTAAGCATGAATAAGTGTTGTGCTGAATTTTACAGGTTTCTAGCTAGCACTACTATCTTATCATCATGCCAAAGTTGGATTAAGCAGGTTTTGGCAAGAGATCTTCTGACATATCATGTTTCAACTACTATGCTTCAGGCAATACAGAGAAGAAGAGCTCGTGAGGAAGAAGAAGGTGAAGGCCTAGAGACCGAGAGTCACATGTGGCTGATGATCCACAGGTATCTACAGAGCATGCTCAGCTTGAGGCGCCACTTCCCATGGTTGTCCCACTAACTATTGATGAAGTGTCCGAGATCTTGCTTCATATGAACTGTGAGGGAGATTCAACTGATATGACACCTCAAAGGAAGCTTTTGAGCATTATTGAGGAAATCGAAAAACTCGTTATGGAGGAAATTAACCAGCGAAGGGGAACTCCAGCTGCTAAGAGGGCTGAAAGGCAAAGAAGAATGAGGATGTTGATGTCATTCCGATGACATTTGACTTCTTTTTCTAGTTGTATCATCTCCAGTTGCTTGTAAAAAACATGAAGTTCTCATTTTGTGTTTGGTAAATACACGGTTTTTTTTCAAGTATTTCAGTAAGACTATTTTACTTGATACATAAATTCTGTGAACCCTTATTATGCTTCATTACGAAACTCAAGCACAGTAGCAGAAGAAAATTGTTGGATCTTCTTTAGGTTACAACTTGTGCATCTATATGCATCGAGGTCCGAAGTTGAGCAACGGCAAGTTCTGAATAAAGCCAGATTGTACTTGTGCAAATTGAAACCATCAATCTCAACGGCAACCTAGGATCATAGTTCAACTAAGAAACTAGAATTCTCTGAGGTTTTGCTTGGCTGTTTGTGTTAAGCTTGTTGTCGGTTTCTTGTAACATCTTGCTTAGACACCATTGCCAAGAAAACGTCAAGTATAGATTAAAAACTATCTCGAAGATTAAAATTCAACTTTGAAGCATGACTCAACTAATATTCCCTCAATTGCATATTTGTATAACATCAGTTGAAGCAATGCTTTAATCTCAAACTTGAGTATTATCTTCCCTTCTGCTGGGAATGATTGTATTCTTCACATCTGCACAAGTTGAATACTATGCAGATGAAGTTGTTCATCGATCATATGCTGCCATCTCTTGCATCATGTTTCTTCAAAATGGTGAGAAGAGCTGGGTTGATGAGGGAGGGATATGATTGGATAATAGCTGGCCTACTAACTATTTTAATATTGGATTATGTGGATTTGGGGAGTACTGAGGCAATGCAAGGTGTAGTAGGTGTGAAGGCTTATTTTCCAAGGTCTAATGAAGTCAGAAACTTCACTGGGAGATGGAAGAAGAAGTTTTATAAGGAGAATCTGGAGATGGAAAGAATAGAACTTAATGTTTTCTATCTCTATTTGTTTTCTAAATTCTTCACACACACACACACACACACATATATATATAGTTCTTGAAAGGCCAAATAAATTCTTCTATATGAAGAAGCTCAACTAGTTCTACTTATTATGATGACAGAGGAGAGAGTGAAGAGAAGCTTGTCAAGATTCAGTGATTGTATGGTTATTTGTGGTGCTTGTTCTAACATCGAGCTACACAGCAAACTTGACATTCATGCTAAAGATGCAACAGCTCGAGGCCACGGACTTCTGCAATATGACAAAGAAAGGTGAATAAGTTGGCTACAAGCTAGGAAGGCTCTTTTGTGAGTGAAGTGTTGGATAGTACTAAATGAGACAATCCTTGGAGGAATATGATGAAGCACTCTCCATTAGGCTCTTTTTATCTAAACATTGCCACAAATACACCATGATTGGTTCAAGCTATACGAATTCTGGTTTTGGATTTAATGTAAGTGTGATCACTTTTTTCTTAATTATTATAGTCTCCAACTGACATTAATGTTTTGTGGTTCACTAGTGTAGAACCTAATCCACTAACCATCATTGTAAAGAAGTCAAACTAAGCCGAACATACAAATTGTGTGTTTGTGATAGATCCAATATCCAAAACTGTCTATCTAGTATCTATATATAAAAGCAGCATCAAACATAAACTATGCAATTCATCATTGATTACCAAAAAAACAACAAATTATTCCTTCAGAAATCACAAACACAAGACGGTATCCAATTGTAAAAGAATAATAATAAACACATGAAACTTGTATTAAGTATTAATCAGCACATGAAAAATCCCAAATCCCAACTGTTTTGGAATTGTAATAACAATTGTAAATTAAAAAAAAAAGTATATATGATCTATCAGCAGACAAAATAAAGCAGTCTAATCTAAAGAGAAATAGAAATCTAAAACAAAATTTTCTTGCACTCTCTTTTCCTTCTTCGCCTTTGGCTTGAGCTTCGGCGGTGGGGAGTTCAAATGGACGGGAAAAATTGCCGACGGCATCGGAGTTTGAGGGAAACCCTCGTCGACTTCAGGTGCTATTTCGTAGTAGTTGATCACGCCGACGATGACATCCATTGTGGATGTGATTTGTGATTTTCCCCTCTTGGCCTTTGGTTTGGGCTTCGGTGGTGGGGAGTTCAAATCCACCGATGGAATTGCCGACGACGTCGGAGTTTGAGGGAACCCCTCGTCGACGTCGATTTCTTCAACTGATTGCCCCGCCATGTTTGAAATAAATTTTGAGACTTGGATGATCGATAATGTGGTGAGTATGAGTTCCTGTATATAATTATATATATATATATAGGTTTTAGGGAGGGAGATGTTTAGGAAATAATTAGGATCATTAATTAATAAGGGTTCAGATACAAAAGGAAGTTATTTGCTTTTCTTGCAAGTAATGAGTTTTCATCCCTTATTGATTTATTTACTTTCCATGTTGGTATATTGATTGATTAATTACTAATTGTGCTTAAAATTGGATCACATGGCCGTACGTACTTAATCAAGACTTTACCTCACTTAATTAAGCGTAGTTATACATTAAATATCTCCGGGATCAGATATTTAGATATAGTCATGAATTAATTATTTGGTGTTTAAAACTATATATACATGTTTCCTAAATATTGGACCGGGCCTCTACTTCCTAATGAATTTTGTCCTTCACTTTACTAGTATGTAAAATATACAATGCTATGCTATGCAAGTTAATATATTTTTCCTAACAAAAGAAAAAAGAAAAGAAAAGAAAAGAAAAGAAAATGTCGAGTATATTTAACTTAAATATCTAACAGAAACTAAGATGAATATACGTCACCAAAAAATTGCGAAGTTAATAATTAATTATGTACCAAAAATAATAAAATTATAATTTAGAGGATTGTTTGTGCAATACCCGATATTATAGGTTTCCAATCGCAAGATTAAAGATAGTAGAGTCGATTTTCTCCATTACAAATAAAATGTAAATTTTTATTTCATAACTATTTACCTTGTACTAAGACAAAAAATTAAAAAATATATATGCGCACCGTGTATAGCTGTATATACGTTAGTAATCTAATCTATCTATTCATATTAGACAAGTCGCATGAGTAAAATTGTAGATAAAATAATGTGTGACAAATTGTTTTTGAAACTCTCTTTCCTGTTATCGTAACTCACGTTTACTCTGGTGGTATGAGTTCGATTGTTGCTGCCGCACTTCAAGTATTCTTTTTTATTATTTTTGTTCTAAATTTAGATTATTTCTTAAATGTTCATGCAACATACCTTTTTTTATTATTTTATTTAATCTAATGATTCATGAACAGCTTGTATTTTTTTTCTTTAAATTAGAATTTTCCTTAAATTTTCCTGCAGCACACATTTATTTTTAATTATTCTATTTAATAATTTAATTACATATTGGATTTTTTTTATTGTATTAGTTGTAAAAAAAAATGCATAATGTATATTCAGTTCCATTTGTTTAATTTATCATAAATGAAACCCGTTAGTTATCCATTGCTATTGGATATAAAAATTGATATTCATAATCAGTCTTCAAATTATGGTGCATTTTAATTTGTAATTCTGCTTATAATTGGATGACAAGGCAAGTGCTTCAATAATAACTAGTATTTTTCTCGTACGTTGTACGAATTTAAATATTTATGAATTATTATTTTAAATTTTGACGTGGTTAAATTATAATTTAATTAGAAAATATTGTGGGTCTCAAATGTACTTAAAAAATTTATATATGATTACACAAGTATTATATGATTGGTTAGAGACATTCAGATTTACCAATCTGAATCAATTTTTTTGTTAAATAATATATAAACTTGATTTTTTTTTGGGTACCTCAATCATTTTTTTCATAGCTTACAAGGTTTTTCTTTAAATTTTGTCATAACAGTTTTTTATGTCATATTGGTAGCTACGTACTAATTGATGTAACGGTTCTCCTAAAAATATAATAAAAGATTATATAATTGCTTGCATTAAAATATTTAATTTCACGCAACTATTTTTAATATTGGGATTGGTAAAAGATTACATTACGAAAAAAAAAATGTATAATACGTGTTAAATAAAAAATTTCAACAATTTCAATATATAATGAAAATGCTAAATTTGAGAGGAAATCTGTGAATGTATCCGCCTTTCTTCCAGATGCAACATCTTCAACATTCATCACTATTAAAGTTGGCTTGAATCATCAAGACATTCATCCGTACCTCCTCAACATATGCACACAAGGTAGAGAGCTTTAAAGCACTGAAGAACATTGCAAACCATAAAAAAATGAAGAATATTATACGATGTAATTTGATAAATTTTTATTTAATTTATAAATGCAGATCAGTTATTTTATTTTCACAAGAAAATTTAATCACTCGGCATGAATAATTTTTTAAATATTTTAATATGAAATTGATAGTGTCAAAACATACATGTAAGTTCAAAAAATGAATACATAAGGATACAACCAACTAAAATTTTAAATAACCAACGATTACAATATTAAATTGTTGAAACCGTAGGTTTAGTTTATAACCGTTGGATTGTTATGTGTTTTGGATATGTTTTGTCTTTCTTTATTGTTTTCTTATGCAGGAAGAAATTCAGTTAAGATATTCTAGGAAGGTTGTTATGCTTAAGTTGATTGAGTCAAAGGTTGTTATGGAAGTTGCAGACTTGCGGCGCAAATTTAGGGATGAAGTGATCGAGTTGTTATTTGGAGTAAAGACCAAGTATTGAGTTTTGTATAAATAGGAATCAGGTGTATTGTGATAGATACGGAGTCTTAGAGATATATATTCAGATTATAGATCGAGTTTTTGTATTCTGCAGATTTTCTACTAGATTTGGTTAAGACAACTTTAGTCTCAACTTTCTGTGAAGGAAGAGATAAAGTATCTTAATATTTTAGTTAGTATTTTTCTAGTAGTGTTTTTGTAATTCACACATTTTATATAGTGAAGATTTCGCCCTGAGGCATTTCATGAGATTATAGAAATATAATCTTGTGAAAATTTCAATCCATTGTTCTGTTTTAAATTTCCACTGCGTATGCAAAGTTGTCTCAACTTTATACACAACTTTGTACACAACTCTGTTAAAACCGAGAGTTCGGTTTCTTCATAAATAAGTAGAATTAATGTTAATTAATAAAACAAATAGTAGATTTGAGTACTTAACTATATATAAATATTAAAAAGAAATTATATTATGAAATAAAAGAGTTACAATATTGAAATAGAAAAAATGGAAAAAGATCGAAATAAAAGAAAATATAAAAAAGTTTTAAAAAAAAAAGGAAATATCAAAAAGAAAAATAAAAGAAAAAAAATGAAAAAATCTAAAGGAAAAAATAAAAAAGAATTAATGTTAATCATCAAAATAAACAGTAAGCTTGATCATGTGCCTAAAAAATATTAAGTAATAAAAAATCAAAAAATAGTAGAAATAGAAGTAAAGATCGAAATTAAAAGGAAAAAAGAGAAAAAAAATGAAAAGCAAAATTCGAAAGGAAAGATTTGAAAAGAAAAAATATAATTAATGTTAATTATCAAAATAAATGGTGAGCTTAGTCATGTACCTTAAAAATATTAAGTGATAAAAGAAAAAAATAGAAAGGGGTAGAATAAAAGAAAAAAATTGAAAATGAAAAATAAAGAAAATTTTGAAATTAAAAAATTGAAAAAGAAGCCACGCTAATTATCAAAATAAATGGCGTTCTTGATCATATACCTTGAAAATAATAAGTAATAAAAGAGAAAATTAGAAGGGTAAATGGTGGACATAATTATGTACCTAAAAAATATTAAGTGAAAAAACAAAAAAATTGGAAAGAGGCTGAAATAAAAGAAAAAAATCTACAAATTTTGATAAGGAAATAAAAGTAATGGGAAGGAAAATATTGTAAAAAGAATGGAAAGCAAATAAAAGAAAAGGAAAATATTAAAAAATGAAAAAATCAGAATATTTGTGTGAGGGAGGATACGGATACGATCCTGGCAAATTAATTTAATTTTGAACTTAATATATGTATAGATAGATAGATAGATTAATAATTTATCTTATTTAACCGCAGTTAAAATAAGTTGAACTAATTAAGCTTCATAAAGAAGAAGAATGAGGCCTTAAAAGAGTAGATATCAAGAATTGTGGATAGCAATAACAACACCAGATTCTATATAGGAGAATGTGAAATAGACATACTTTGATCTGTTTGCTACAGTGGTCACATCTCCTACAACTGCATCATATTTAGTACTTCAGTTAAGGAAAAACAAAATGCATGCAAAACAAATGACAAAAAAATGCTTAGATTTACCACTCAGCCCATTCACTGTCTCAAAATTGCAGATGGCTGCATCTGACCCCATCAGTGATATTGGAAATTGCTACCAAATCTGTTAAATTCAACTTTGCACCAGTTTCTTGAACCATGGGGATGCAGTAGTCCCCCTGTCAAAAACGGTACTAATCCACTCCCATAATTATTATCCTCATACACAATAACAACTTCCCTCCAACCAAAATTCTTCACAACTGCTGCAATTGCATTATAACCGTTGGATTGAGAAAAACAAATGATCAATGATCATCAGCAGATGCAAAAAAAACCTAAATAATTTCTAACTCTGCATTGGAAAAGCATCGGGAAGAGGGTTGCAGTGAAAATTTATATAACAGTTATTGATCATGCAAGTTTCTCATAAAATAGTTATATTACACTACAAAAAAATCAAGTTTTAGCGACGGATTTTTCCGTCGCTAAATCTCGAAAATCCGTCGCTAATCCGTTTTAACGACGGATTAACGACGGAACAAGTCCGTCGTTAAACACGTTGTCGTTAAATAAAATTAACGACAAAATTAACAACGGAAAAATCTAGCGACGGATTTAACGACAGATTTTTCCGTCATTAAATAATTTCCAAATTCAGTTGCCAGAAAAAAAAAAAAAAAAAAAAAAAAACTTAACGACGGATTAACGACGGAATTTTTCCATCACTAAAAATAAAAAAATTTAGTGCGTGCTCCCCACGCGCCACATATTATTCCAACATTTGCGGCTCGCGAGATTCGAACCCTTGACCTCCCGTAAAGGCAGAGATCTATCTTCTGCATCTCAACCAAGTGGGCTATTATATATTGGGGAAAATGTTTATTTAGACAAAAGTAAATAAGAAATGGGAAAAAACATCAAGATTTAAAACATAGGTGTTATTTCGACACTTTGTACTTGTTTATTAAAACTTTTTAGGAAAGGGTCCCACAATATCAATTTTAATGGTAAAAAACTGACAAGATTCTGCAAGGGAATAAATTCCCCCAGCTTTTGAGTTAAAAGCCCCACCACATAAAACTTAATCGATGCCACATAAAACTTAATCGATGTTGTATATAAAATAATCGATGCTACATAAAAATAATCGATGCTTAGTCAAGGACCGTTTGGACTTAATTGATGCTTTTTAAAAAAAAAATTGACCCAGTTAAAAAATATACACATAATCGATGCTGTTTAAAAATAGGCATAATCGATGCTGTTAACAAAATTAAAATTAATCGATGCAGTTAAAAAATTCAAATAATCGATGTTGTTTAAAAATAGGGATAATCGATGCAGTTAAAAAATTGAAAGTAATCGATGCTGAAAAATAAAAATAGTCGATGTTGTTAAAAAATAAAAAATAATCGATGCTGATTGAAATTAAAAATAATCGATTATGTTAAAAAAATTAGAAGTAATCGATTATGTTAAATTAATCGATTATGTTGAAATTAATCGATTATGTTAATCGATTATGTTGAATGTAATCGATTATGTTAAATTAATCGATTATGTTAATCGATTATGTTGAAATTAAAAATAATCGATTATGTTAAATTAATCGATGCTGTTGAAAAGCAAGAGTTTTGTAGGCAATCTTTAGAATTTGAAAATACACAGAAATTTGTACTTTGTTTCTGCCAAAAGTAACTGCAAAAAAATAGAATATTAATGAAGTATTCTTTTGAATTAAAACCGCCCAACCACCCACTCATGCAATAAATTGAATAACAAAACTGCCCTATTTATGATTAGGGTTTTGAATCAAAACACCCTGTTGCCCGTCTCCATCTCTCTCTCTCATCTCTCTCTCTCTATCTCTCTCTCATCTCCACCATTAATCGAGTCCCGTGACTCCCTCTCTCTCTCTCTCTCCCAAGATTTTAATAGCGAGTCCCGTGACTCGAATATTGAAGATATATAATTTTAAAAAAACGAAGATTACTTCTCTCTCTATTTTGGACGACCAAATTCAAAAAGAAAACCAGTTCCAGTTCAGCTGTGCACCTCTCTCTTTCACCGGCGATGGAGCAAGGAACGGCACCAGAGACGTCCACTTCTCAAGTAGGTTTCCGGCCCTTTTCATTAAAATTGTCGTATATCCATTCCTAGATTTAATCACCGTATTTTGCAATTGGTTTTTGTTTATGTTTGCAATGGTTGTGGTTGTGTTATGGCTTTAGAACTAGGCCTGTTATGTTAATAATGGATTTGTATGTTAATCTTGACTTGTTATGCTAATCGAGGCTTGTATTTGATAATCGAGGCTTGTATTTTGTTAATTTACTACTAATTGAGAAAGTTTAAAAAACCTAATTCAATACTAATCGAGTCCTAAATAAAACTAATCGAGTCCTCGATTAATTTAATACAAATCGAGGCCTTCCTCGATTAATTATAAAAAACACAAATTAATCGAGGAAGGCCTCGATTAATTTAAAACAAATCGAGGCCTTCCTCCATTAAATTAAAAAAATTAATCGATTAATTTATGACTAATCGAGATCGATTAATATTTAATTTAAATCGATAAATTTCATACAAATCGAGGCCTTCTCGAATAATTTTAAAAAACACAAGCTAATTGAGGTCTTCCTCGATTAATTTAATACAAATCGATTAATGTATAATGTAAATCGATCAAGTCTAAAAAAAATTAATTGATTAATTTTTAAAAAAAAACTAATTGATTAATGTTAAAAAAAACTAATCGATTAATGTTAAAAAAACTAATCGATTAGTTTAAAAAACAAAAACCTAATAGCCTAAATAAAACTAATCGATTAATTGCCTCTATTAATTTAAGACTAATCGATTAGTTTCTTTTTACTCGATTAATTATAAAAAAAATTAATCGATTAATTTAAAAAAAAACTAATTGATTAATGTTAAAAAAAACTAATCGATTAATGTTAAAAAAACTAATCGATTAGTTTAAAAAACAAAAACCTAATAGCCTAAATAAAACTAATCGATTAATTGCCTCTATTAATTTAAGACTAATCGATTAGTTTCTTTTTACTCGATTAATTATAAAAAAAATTAATCGATTAATTTAAAAAAAAACTAATCGATTAATATTTAAAAAAAAGTAATGGCTAGTTTAAGAAAACCTAATTTAATACAAATCGATTAATATATAATGTAAATTGATTAAGTCTAAAAAAAATTAATTGATTAATTTTTTTAAAAAAAACTAATCGATTAATGTTAAAAAAAACTAATCGATTAGTTTAAAAAACAAAAACATTATAGCCTAAATAAAACTAATCGATTAATTGTCTCTATTAATTTAAGACTAATCGATTAATATTTCATGTAAATCGATTAATTATAAAAAAAATTAATCGATTAATGTTAAATTTAAATTTTAAGAAATTCCAATTTATATGAAATATTAAAAGAATTTACTTTAATTTTGAAAATGTTGTTAGATTGATTGGGTTAGACTACCGTTACGGAGCCGGACGCCCTCGGTCGTCGTGTACGCCATCCCCGGTGTCATTGACACGATTAGAGACACACTGCTCGCGATTGGTGGTGACGCCATGCGATTGTTTAGATCAGGGTGTTTCGGATATTTTCTGGACTACAGAGGTGGTGACGTCCAGAAGAGGGTCATGCACGCGCTGATGACGTTCGAGGTGCACGCGCCGGATCGTGCACGTGTGGGGCTGGAGGCATGGTTTCACATTCATCGTTCCCAGCTGCGGTTCGGTACGAGTGAGTACGCCTTGGTGTCGGGTTTATGCTTCGGCAGCTCGACATTCGATCCTCATGGCGCTCATATTGTTCCGAGGAGATCGGTCTACCACCGTTTATTCGAAGGGAAGCGTACGACAATCAAACAGATGGAGGACAGGTTCTCTGCCCGGGGGATGGCCAGAGACGCTGCGGATTATATGAAGGTTGCGAACATATTGTTCGTATACCGGATGATTCTGTGCCTAGATCCGCACCAGGCCGTGGATCCATGGGTGTGGGCGCAAGCGGAGGATGTGGAGGGATGGAACTCGTTTCCATGGGGTGCATATTCTTACCAGTCGTTGATGCACTACATTGGCCTCCTCCCCAGGACTCGAGAGGCTATGGGCGGGAAAGGATCGGGACAGTATCATTTTTACGGGCCGATCTGGGCACTCCAGGTAATTAGTTTAAATTTAATTCTTCTAAATTAGTTTAAATCAAGTGAATACGTAACTAATCCATTAATTCACTTTACAGGTATGGGCTTGTGAGGTGATACCGGAGTTGGCTACTGAGGCTGGTCTGCACAGTGGACAGCTCACTGTGCCTCGATGTTTGAGGTGGACATTCAGACTCCCTGCCACCGACCCAGCCATCTTATTACAGTGAGTGGTACATTTTGATGTTTCTTGATATATTTAGAATCTTCGATCTATATTTGTTAATTCATCTTAATGATATTATTAATAATTCCATGCAGTCACGTGTGGTTACGTTGGTGCCATCTCCCGAGGAGACGGCAACTTCATATTACATGAGCCTGCAGTTGGAGCCTGGAGCTCAAAGTATGAGATATGTTCCCGCTCGATCCGGGAACAAGAAGAAGATGCTTGCAAATGTGGCATCTTGTTGTTCCACATCGGCAGAGGCGGTTGTCCCCCCGTCAGCCCGAGACACCAGAGCTGCTCGGACACCACAGACGGGCCGTCAGGCGACCGGTCAACCCTCGACTAGCCGGGCATTGAGGGACGAGCCAGAGCCTGGAGCCCGGCCCCTCACTGAGGACGCACCAGTGCACACGCCTGATTCGATCGATCCAGAGAGCCCTCCTCGAGCTTGGGGAATGAAGCGTTCGAGGAGGGATCGCACGCCGAGCAGTGGGGAGCCCTCAGAGGGTTTCATTTAGAGGATTGTGGATCGAGTGATGCCCCGTGTCCAGGAGCTTATTGACACGACTATTGCGCCCCATGTCCAGGAGTATGTGGATCGGGCGATTGATTGTGCATTAGCTGGTCTGGATAGCCGCTCTCGGAGGTCACACATGCCTCAGGATAGAGATCGCCACAGCCCGGAGCCGAGCGACTGTAGTCCTGGTGATCAGGCTCCACAGCCCATTGTGAAGCCGGAGGGTACTAGCACTTCGGCTCCACGCCATGGTGGTTTTAGCGCGACCTATCAGCTCATGAATGACATCGATGATAGCACACTCCAGGTCACCTACCCACGATTTAGATCCTTAGGTCCGGATGCCGTTGTTCAGCTCCATTTCAACGGCGATCGCTTGCGGCATGGATGGTTTGATCATCTCGAGGATCCGAGGACTGAGTTGAAGGATGTTCACATGAGCTACTTTCTGAGCGCGACGGCTCGACGAGTTAAGAGGGACAACCATTGTCGGACGGCGGTGGCTACTACTGGTCTATATGTGAGTTCAAGTACTTATTTGAAAATAGTTTGTCTTTTTTCTTACTAGACGCTTAATCGTAAGTCATTTTTTGCAGGAGGCCCTCGTTGCCACATGGAAGAGACTGCATCCTCTTGACCCGGAGTGCACACGTGCATACGGTGACAATGACTACCAGCGATGGACACCTGCCGAGGAACTGATACATCGGATCCAGGGCAGGGATGGGCGGTATCAGGTGCCATGGATGGGGCGTGATTATGTAAGTGAGCTTCACAAGAAATTGATATATTATCATACATTATTTGGTGACATTAATCTTGATATGATCCCAATCTTATGTCGCAGGCGATTGTGGTATGTGACGTCGCAGAGGAGCACTGGGTAGTGGTTCGTATCCGCTTTGCTGACTGGGTCGTAGAGTTGTACGACTCTTTTCTGTTTCAGATGGACGATCCGACCAACTGCGTCCAGTACGAGAGGCGGGATAGAGAGTTGATGCCCCTGCTCCGCCTACTTCCACGCCTACTCATTTGTGCCGGATTTTGGGTAGGTCGTCAGATGCCGCCCCGTTGTGCTTTTGCGATGACCCTGGATTGGACTATACCGGACCAGTTCGTGCAGACGGACCAGACGAGCTGTGGAGTATTTGCCTGCATGTACGTGATCCAAACGCATCGGGCATAATCCATTGTTCTGGATGAGGCAGACCCCTGATGATCGAGTTATACATGCCGACCAAGCTCTCGACCTTGTAACACCTGTCCACATAATCATATATAGCCGCCCCGGTACAACTGCGAAAGGGAAAATAAACACACTCAATTAGGTACATGTACAAAAAATAAGAACAAATATAGATTTAAATGTCGTACCAGATGACCGCTGCCGCGTGAGAGCAGGGGATCAAGTCCAGCTCGAACTCACGACAGTCACAGGTCCGGTTCTGAAGATCGACCATGTAGACCTCCCTCCCAACCTCGACTTTCCATAAAGTTGCTAATGTAGTGGGACGCACGGCATAGCAACGGTCCTTATCGACGTTACCCGAAAGCTTAAGCGCGATGCCATCAGTCAACACATGATTCGAACCCACTGCTGCCGCACATCGCTCGATGAATCACTGCTCAACAATCGATCTAAACATCTCGAACAATGAGCAAACAGGTAACCTCCTCGCCCACAACAGACGAGCATTGAGACTCTCCGCCGCATTAGATGTCATGAACCCATAGCACCGTACGGGACAGTGTGAACGAGCCCAATGCATTGGGCCAATATTACACAGCTTCTGATATGCATTTGGACAGACCTGCTCCAACGTCGACATACTCTCCTGGAAGGTCTCTCTCCGATATGCGTAGGCAGCCTCCTGAAATAGCGCCATCACGTGTTTCCCTCTCTTCGTCATCTTATTCTTCAAATGGTAGTAGCACAGTCCGTGCGTCGCTCTTGGGAAAACGGCCTCCACAGCATTTTTAATGCTCTGATGCTGATCCGAAACGATGAGAAGATCATCTATATCACCCAGAGCCATGTGCACGTGGGCCAGAAACCATATCCAAGATTCATCGTTCTCTATCGGTCCGAGCCCAACTGCAACAGGTAAGATCTGTTCGTTGCCGTCCTTCGTCACACCAACAAAGAGAACCCCCTTGTTCTTTCCCTTCAGGTGGGTCCCATCGATCACAAGCACTGGACAAGCATACTGGAGAAATGCATTGACACACGCACCGAGAGCAAGGAATGAATGCTTGAACCGACCATCACTCGTGATCTCCATGTCTACTACAGTTCCCGGATTCATCAATTGCAGAGTGTGAAGGAAAGCGGGCAACTGTACGTAGGACTTGTCAAAGTCTCCATATACCATCTGAATGGCAATGTTCCTCGTGCGCAGAGCGAAGCTGTAGTCGATGTGGATGCCAAACTCACGCACAAGCTCCGCCATCATCTCCTTCGGCTTCAGAACAACCTGCTCGTCCACCAATCTACGAGCAAAGTATTTTCCGAGCACTCGTGCAGGTACCTGTCGCGGAGCAATTCGACCCATATCAAGATGGCATGTGTGAGTGCCGTTGAACTTGTATATTCTCCACATATGCCCATCAGCAACCGCAAAGCACTTGAACGGGCAATCACCGCCATGCTTGCAAACATAGCCCAATCGTGACCTATTCGAGCGATACACGGCATAATCCACTCGATTTTGCATGTGATAGATACCGACCGCCAGGGCGAGATCATCCTTCGTCCGAAAAATAGCTCCCTGGTGCAGTGTATCTGTTTCTGGTGCTGGTCCCTCATCCCAAGATAGTGGGCCCACAATGTCCCAGTCAGCAAAGGGAACCACCCAATTGCTCGAAGGCCCGTCAGATCTAAACGGAACACCAGTGGTAGATGGTGGGACGACTCCCGTCAAGCACAGCAATCTGTCTGTACGATCAGCAGAAGAACGAAGCCAGCCACTAAATTCTGTCAACAGTGACTCCACCAACCTCGTTCTATCATTCACCTCTTCTTGTTCTTGTTCTTGTTCTTGTTCTTGTTCTTCTTCTTCTTCTTCTTCTTCTTCTTCTTCTTCTTCTTCTTCTTCCTCTTCTTCTCCTTCAGCCTCTTCTTCTCCATCTCCCTCTTCTTCTGCAGTAGGACCATGCGTCTCTGCATGTGAAAAGTAGGGAACATAGTCATCCCTTATAGATGGTCCGGCTCCAGAACCTTCCAACTGTCTTGAAATCACGTACACGACGAGTTCAGTAGTCTGCTCGTGAAGCAAATCAAGCAAATCTCCATCATCTTGCAAAGATGCTCTGATCCGTCTGCCAGTATTGGTGCTGGTGAGGTAAAATAATTCATACTCGATCCTGTTCGGGTCAGTCTGCAACAACTTGTGAACCTCCCTCACCAGTGAGCTAAAGCACAGCTTATCGGATGACATCGTCACGAGTTGTTCGTCCCCATCTACATATTCTGATCTCTCCCATCGTCCACTGTGACGTACAATAATGCGGCGTCTAACCATCTGGACAATTTTTAAATAATGCTACATGAGATCACAATTTAACCCTAAACCCTCTTAAACCCTAAACCCTATAAAACACTAAACCCTAAACGTAAACCCTAAAACCCTATAAACCCCAAGCCTCTATTAATCAATTAGTTTTTTTTCAAATTATTAATCCATAACTTTGTTTTTAATTAAAGTACTAATCGATTAGTTTTTATTGAAAAAATTAATCGATTTGTTTGTTTTAATTAAAGGACTACTCGATTAGTTTTTTTTAAACTATTAATCGATTAGTTTGTTTTTTTATTAAACTACTAATCGATTAATTTTTTTAATCGATTAGCTTTTTTTTAATTAAAGGACTACTCGGTTAGTTTTTTTTAAACTATTATTCGATTAGTTTGTTTTTTAAAAAAATCTACTAATCGATTAGTTTTAATTAAACTATTAATCGATTAGTTTTTTTTTCAAATTATTAATCGATAAGTTTGTTTTTAATTAAAGTACTAATCGATTAGTTTTTATTAAAATTATTAATCGATTTGTTTGTTTTAATTAAAGGACTACTCGATTAGTTTTTTTTAAACTATTAATCGATTAGTTTGTTTTTTTATTAAACTACTAATCGATTAATTTTTTTAATCAATTAGTTTTTTTTAATTAAAGGACTACTCGGTTAGTTTTTTTTAAACTATTATTCGATTAGTTTGTTTTTTAAAAAAAAACTACTAATCGATTCGTTTTAATTAAACTATTAATCGATTAGTTTTTTTTTTCAAATTATTAATCCATAACTTTATTTTTAATTAAAGTAGTAATCGATTAGTTTTTATTAAAATGATTAATCGATTCGTTTGTTTTTAATTAAAGGACTACTCGATTAGTTTTTTTTAACCATTAATCGATTAGTGTGTTTTTTTATTAATCTACTAATCGATTAGTTTTAATTAAACTATTAATCGATTAGTTTTTTTTAAAATTATTAATCGATAAGTTTGTTTTTAATTAAAGTACTAATCGATTAGTTTTTATTAAAATTATTAATCGATTCGTTTGTTTTTAATTAAAGGACTACTCGATTAGCTTTTTTTAAACTATTAATCGATTAGTTTGTTTTTTTATTAAATAACTAATTGATTAATTTTTTTAATTAATCGATTAGTGAGTCGATTTAGTTTTTGTTTCTAAAATTAATCGATTAGTAACTAGATTAATTTTTTTAACTAATCCATTTGTTTTTACTTTTCAAATTAATCGAGGAAGGCCTCGATTCATTTTTGTTTATGTAATTTAATCGAGTAAGGCCTCGATTATTAAAATAATTATCGAGGAAGGCCTCGATTGTTTTCTATGCTCCTCGATTATGTTTTATGCTCCTCGATTATGTTTTATATTTAGGTAAACATTATACAACCCTCAAAATCACATAAACATCGACTAAATTCAAAACCAACAACAATTAACCTAAATTAAACATTACCAACCAATTCCAAAAAAAGGCCGTATCACTCTATTATTTTCAAAGTAAATCTAACAACACATGCAATACATAATCAAAATAATAAACATAAATATTTGCAAAATAAGTTCAAAAAAATGGAGTACAAAACGTACCTTTGAAAATTGGTTAAAATTTCCGAACACTATTTTTTTCTCCAGAATTTTTTTTCTTTCGCACCTTGCTCGAAAATTCTCCAACTTTTCCTACTCTTCGTCGATTTGTAGTAGTGTGAATATAAACTTGTGTGATTTTTGTGAATGAGATTTGTATTGTACTGTGAATGAGCTCCGGATTCTACATCTATTTATTCAGAAAATTCACCTACCTCGTTATAAAACATTAGAATGTATTTAATTCGGTACAACATCCTCTTCTTTTCATTAATTCGGTCCTACCTTCCCCTTCTTTTCATTTAATGAAGCCAACGACCTTTTCTTTTTATTTATTGAAACTAGTACCTACCTAAGACAAGAAATAAATGCATTCACTAAAAAAAATGATTAATTGTAGGGAACATTGTCTCGATAAAATTGCATGATCACGGTTAATAACATTAATCAATAATGGTTAGATATTAATCGTCCATAGTTAATCGAGTAAGCAAATGTTAAAAAAGAAATCGAGGAGTTTTTTGTTAATCTATGCATATTAAATATTAATCGATGAAGCATGAGGATTTTTTCTTAATCTATGCATATTAAATATTAATCGATGAAGCATGATTAATACATATTCTATCGATGAAGCATCGATTTAAGAAGAATCTCATAAATCACCATAATCGAGGCTACCAATTAATCGATGCTAGTAAATATAAAATCGAGGCTGTTAGGGTTTCATTTTTAGAATTAGGGTTTGGGTTGTTAGGTGCATTTAATGCCTGCCAAAAGTACAATGTGTCAATCATTGGGTGTGGGGACCAAGTGTAATATAGTACAAATTGCCTAACAAACTACCTATATTTAAAAGTTGTTATTTTTTCCCAATTATTATTTACTTTTGTCTACTTTTATCCATTTAGACTTATATATTTATGTTTATATTCAGATATAATAAATATATATTACTTCGAAACTGTTATCCTTCCTTTATTGAAATATATATTATAATCTTTTAATGTTGTAAATTAAAATATATTATTATTAAATTATTTATTTAATATTATATTATTTCAATTAATTTTCTCAAATATTATATATTTATAATTAATAATATTTAAAAAAAATAAAATTAAAGTGAGAAAAATTATAAAAACAAAAAAATATTAAATAAATATTTTCATTTAATTATATTTTTAAAAATATCATAATATTATCTAAAATATTGAAAATATTAATTTTAAATTCGTTTTTCTTAATTGGGAAATAAAATAAATTAAAAAATATTAAAAATTAAAAAAAATTTAAAAATCAAAAAATAAAAATTAAAAAAAATAAAAATTAAATTTAGCGACGGAATTTTCCGTCGCTAAATCCGTCACTAAAATTTAAAAAATTTTCCGTCAGTGACATATTATTAAATGCTAGAGAATTTTTGCAATATGTGGACTTGTCAAACAACTTTCCTGTCTTTATTATGAATATTTTTATGGTTTCATATGTGCTGATCGATTTGCTCACAGCTCTGATAAATTCTTGGAAATTAACATGTTTTTTTGGTAAGTTTGTTTAGATTCCATGCATATGATAGTCTACATTTTCTTATAAAATAATTAATTTTTGTGGAGTATTTTGTGACAAATTGTGTAACTGAATTTTGAGGTCTGCCCCTTACGTTGAGGTTACTTCAAAATTTCAGGTTGAATGTTGAGGCTTGCCCTAAAATGTCATTCAAAAGTTTAGCAAGTCGAGATGATAGTGTGAACGAAAATCATAATTTGACAAGCCAAAATGTAATTCTCTTTAAAATACAATAGTAAAAGTCTCGTGTGCCTAAACTACATAGACACATGTATTTTACTCCAATTATACGGATGTTTTGTGATGGTGGTAGATTTACACGATAAAAGGGAAATAACAAATAACAATGCCGAATTCGACTTCCAATTAGAAACAAGGAATAAATAACGATTATCCTCACTTTATAATATCAAAATATTCATAATATTCAAGTCCACCATCAACTACAAAGTAGCCAACTACTTATAAGCTATAAAGGTAAAAGAGATGTTCTCTTTCAAACCCTTAAATGTTCTCTTTTAAACCCTTAAATCCTTACGTCTATGGTTAATTAATTCAAACTTAGAGATGAATTTTTACAGCTTGAAACTCTACCAATTAATCCTAAATAAACTTTTACTGCTCGTAAGTATTTGGGGGAATTAGGAATTAAAGGTTCTAAATTTGTTAAATTAAGAATAGATTGTCGTTATCAAAAAAAATAGACATCGTTGAGTTAACTCAGTAACGGATTGAGTTAACTTAGTAACGAACTGAGTCAGAAGGGCAGGGTTGTACCGATTTTAAAACCTTAAGGGGCCGAATGGACCAAGTCAAATCTTAAGTGCCTAACCGGAACTCGATCAATACCTTAATTAGTTGTTTTTTGTACATTTGCCCTTTATTAATATATATCTTTATTTAATATGTTTACATTAAATATAAATTCATTATCAAAGAAATAAATTGAGACATATTAGAATTTTTTTTTCTTTTTTATTAATTATCTTTTTTAATCTTTTTCTCAAGTCTTGTGAAAATAAACGTATTTTATTAGAACGGAGGAAGTATTAATTTTGAATTGGGCCCCAATTCCAAATAGGGAGGAAGTACATCTTAAAATATTTAATGAGAAATTCTAATTAAACACATCCTCCAAAATAATTAAAAATATTAATATTATAGTTAATGGCCATTATTATTTTTATACTAGTAACTTTCATTTTCTATACAATTGAAATTGACCCACCCGCAAGTTCACCACACAGATGGACGGTCCCTATCTAATTATTTTTTGATCTCTCTATTTAATTTTTTTTTAGATAAAAGTTATTGCACCTCAATGTTGAAAACTTTGACCCATAAATTCATCTAAATTGAATTATTGAAAATGATTAAGAACCATAAAATATTGTTTTGACTATGTACAAGTTTACCATAGTAAGTAATTCATGTAATTGGGTCGTCAACTAAGTTTATCCGTAGATTAAAATATGCTGCGAAATTGGTGTTTCTGTCTATTCTTTACCTCGTTTTAGCTATGGAAGGTGGGGGCTGTGATAACAGATTTTCTGTCTTTCAGTTAATTGTAGTTGCAGAATGGGAAGGGCTATGCTAGTTTTTAAATAATTAGGATTAAGGGTAAATATTATTATATTACTATTTATATTTAAAATATAGTGGGGACTATAGGGAGACAATCAGAGAAACGAGGCTGTGTTTTAAATTTTCCATATATATCTAAAGCCCAACTTTATTACTCAAAAAGAGTTACCATTCTAACATTTTATTTTATTTTTTGAAATCATCATTCTAACATATTTTTTTACCCTTTAAAAAGTGCAAGAAAACTAGTGATTTTTTTTTTTTTTTGGATTAAAGACTTCAGGAAACAATTTGCAAATTTTACAAAATTCAGGTCGCATAAAAGAAGTCTTCTTTTGAAAGAAAAAGTCTATTATTTAACTTAATAGACATAGACACAATTGTGTGAGACCATGTACGGATCTCTATATGATCCATGAGGTGGTTCTCTTTTTTTTTTTTAGTGGTCCTCCTTCCCCTATCCATTCTCTTTTCTTTTCTTTTTTTTTAGTTTTTTTTCACTTTTTTATTTACACACACACACACACACACACACACATATATATATATATATATTTAATTTTTTTGAAATAAATATATACCCTAAAATAATATTATTGAACCCTAAAATTAAATTGAATTAATTTAATTTTTGTATCTGGCGTCTCACTCAATGCATTCGTCCAACGCTAACGCATGGTCTCACACACTAGGCTCCATATAAAATGAAGATTTAATAACAACTGAAAAAATAAAAAATCAAAAATAAAAAAAAAAGAAGAAAACTGAGGCTGTTAGATGCTTTATAGATAATGATAATTCTCTTCATTGTTAGTGATACTTTACTTCATACATGGTGGTATTTATTATCTGGAGCATCAATAAACATATTAAAAAAAAAAAAGATAAATGAATGAACTAAATTTTATGATTTATGTAGAAAATAATTCTTTTTTTTTTTCTTAGCTTGTAAAAACAATTTATAGTTGATGATACTTCAATTCACATTAAGTAATATTTCGACACATAGATATGTGATATCTGGAGAATCAACAAACATATCCAAAAAAGAAGATAAATCTAAATTAAACCCCG
This sequence comes from Perilla frutescens, assembly GCA_026008535.1. Lineage (NCBI taxonomy): Eukaryota > Viridiplantae > Streptophyta > Magnoliopsida > Lamiales > Lamiaceae > Perilla > Perilla frutescens. The sequence goes on from BRKX01000019.1 coordinate 41,651,619, forward strand.
CACTATAATTTATGCAGAAAATAATTCATTTATTTTTTTTCATAACATGTGAAAATACGGAAAATTCTACGACACATCACATGTAGTTGACCATGTGCTACAATAAAACTAATGTGACACTTTTATGTGTCACACTAGACACTACGTTCTTACGGTCATAGAATTTTTCGTGAAAATATTTCATAGTTGACGATACTTCAATTTATATTAAGTGATATTTTGATACATAATTTGTGATATTTTATTTTATACCTAGTGATACGCGCATGGAGCCCGGCGCCTAACTATTTTTGCGGATTTGGATGAGTTTTATGGACAGATTTGAGTTCTATTTGATTCGTCTAACGCAAGAAATCTAATAGACATCTCATATAAATATGTCTTTTAACTTAAATAACAACCCAAAACTACATAGAATACATCTCCTATTCTACAACATATAATTGCTGGAAAAACGAACCAGTATATTTTATGTTGGAAAATTAGATTTAATAAAGTGAGCTGTGACACCTTTTATCCGATTTTTGATGATCGAGATATTTAATTTTGGAGAAATTAAATAGCATACGATTGATCTATGTTTGTAGTAGATAATCGTAGTTTATTTTCTCAAATCCGATTTTCGGTGAGTGAGAAATAAATGATTAAAATCGGTCACACGATTGGCATTTATGGTGTGTGGAATAATGTGTTTAAAACACATTTACTTATCCCACATTGATTTCTTAACTTAGTTAAGAGATGTATTTAAGTGTATTAATACTTAAGTGTAATAACTAAGTGCACAATGATATATATGGGCCGTGAACCCACACATGCGCACCCGCCTGTGCCAGTGCCACTACTCGTGCTCGTCTCGTCTCATCTCATCCTTTGGACATGTGTCAGCATCTGTGGGGACAAAGGACACATGTCAAGATCTGCAGAAGCGGAAAATTGTAACTCGCCCTCAAACTCTAACTGTTCCCTACAGTGGTCTAACTGTTCCCCTACATTCTGCACAAGCTTAGAAACATATTGCGTTCCCTACAGTGAAGATCATGCTACATTCTTGCGTTCCCTACAGTGAAGAAGCTTAGAAACATATTGCGTTCCCTACAGTGAAGATGTTGCGAGACATATTGCGAAACTCTAATAGTTCCCTACAGTGGAGATGTGCCTATAAATAGGACATCAGCATGCTACATTTATTAGACTCAAAAAAGACAGTAGTTTGTTATTAGACTCAAAAAAGACAGTACTTTGTTATTAGACTCAAAAAAGACAGTAGTTTGTTGATGAACTCATTTATTATGCGAGATTGGTTGCCATGTTTTCCTTTCCCTTGCTTTCATATGGTATATATCTAGTTGTAGTTTGGTGGTGTCTATATGTAAAATTAAAAAGGGAAATAGAAATAGTGAAGAGAGTAAATCCATCGTCCCACATCGAAGAGAGAAGGTAAGAGGAGAGAGAAAGGGATGTATAAAAGAGAGGCGGGTGGAACGAAGAAACATACTTACGTGGACGGGGTTAATGGGTGATCTGGAAGGCCCATAGCCTAGGTTGGCGACCTCCATTGCACTTAGGAGGGGCACCCGCCTAAGGTCAGCCCAAGCGGTCGAGCCTATGTCATAATGAAGGTAAGAGGAGAGAGAAATGGATGTATAAAGGAGAGGCGGGTGGAATGAAGAAACATACTTACCTGGACGGGGTTAATGGGCGATCCGGAAGGCCCATAGCCTAGGTTGGCGACCTCCATTGCACTTAGGAGGGGCGCCCGCCTAAGGTCAGCCCAAGCGGTCGAGCCTACGTCATAAGGCCTGCGTTCGCACGGCCCCCGCCCAATTACAGTTCTAATTTTCATTATCAGAATTATTAATAATTATAATTCGCGTTTAGGTCTTTCTAAATTTTAGTTTTTAAGAAATGTTAAATTTAGCCTAGAAGTTTATTCTACAAAAAAAGATCTTAAATTTAGTGAAGTTTCGAAATTTAAGAGAAGTTATTATTGCGAAGGTAGTAAATTTCAGATTCGTTCAGAGACTGTATATTTTTTCGACAAGTAATCATCTGTTTTACAATGATCTTTAATTTTGCAGTAGTTTTGATCCGAAAATTTAAATCAATTTTTATTGTTGGATAAGCAAATATTTAAAATGTTTGTATTTGTGGGGTTAAACAACATTACGAGTTTTGGACACACAGGAGTTTGAACTTGGAATTCAATTAAAAATTACAAATTTTGAGTTATGTTTCTATCTAATTACAAAAACAAGATTCGATTTTTTTATTTTTATTTTTCATTTTGTAGTAATCAACTGGACCAAAACAAAAAATGTCAACTATCTTGTACTAGTTTAATTCATTCAAGTACAACAAAACCATCAACAAATATCCTTCCAGAAGCAGAAGAAGATGTTTTTAAGGTGGAATCCATCTTTCTTACTTGTGCATGAGATTCAGCTTCTATCACCACCATAAAAATAAAATCACTATGAAATTAGCAATAATAATAACCCAACATGTGCAGTGAGGTCAATAATGATTTACAGGGATAAGATGCTAATCCTTTGCATTCATTATCTCAACAATATCAAATGATAGGCCAAAATACTAACTCAGCAGCTTTAAGGAGACCAATGATACTGCACCAGTGACATAGCATGAAGATATTGATTTATAATCATAAACCATGGTACTGGCACCTTGCAGTCAAATCTTAATTCATAAAGGAATAAAGGGGATGCTACATTTTATTACCTTAGAGAAGAAAGAACCACACAGCTCCGGAGCCCTATACCATCTTGTAGCAACATAATCCTGTATGCAGAACAGTTCATTCAGAAAAGCTTATTATCCCTTTTCAACTCACTTTCAAAAGTAACAGAAAATACAAAATAGCATGATCTGGTAACAATTCACAATGAGATACTAAACAAAATGATAAATGGTTAGAATGTACCGTCCAAAATAGCATGATCTGAATTTTCTTGTGTTGCAGCCACAGGTGAACCCTTAGCCGCGGCTGTATAACCATAAATCAAGATCATGAGGTGTATACAAAGAGCACAGATGGGGTGGAGACATCCATAGTTAGCTGAAAGCACTTGCCTGAAAGAGTAAAAATTACAAGACCAAGATTTCATGCAGGAAACAGTGTTACTTCCTTCACATCGCATTAGAGAACATAATTTATATTTTTCCCCATTTGAAAGCCCCTCAGATGCAAATTTTGATTCAGTCACTCTTGATTTTATTCTGATTCAGTCAACATCCATGGCCTTCTCTTTCTCAGCGTCTTTACTTGACAATAGCTTGATTGTTCGATCATGTGAAACAGTTGCAGTGTATTGTCCATCTGCCAAAACATTGTTTTGGAGAGAAACCACACATCAGCCATCATAGGTTTTTAACAGGATGCTCATGGTAAAAGCGGAATAAGAAGAATGTCCACGAACAAGCAGGTATCAAAATATTACACAAAGTAGGTGCTCAGGCATAACAAAAGCGAAGTACTTACTAGCTAAAAGTAGCAGCTGATACGAGAGAATTGAAAATAAGATAGTGAAACAGAATGCATTTGATACATATAATAAGACTGAATGACAAAAGTTACAAAACCAAAAGACAATGTAAAAATAAAAATAATAAAAAGAACCAACATTCCAGAAAACCAATATCCTGCTTCTAAAAGTTAAGAGAGAACTGACCTGCAACAACATCCAACGACGTAATCTTTGATTCATGGCCAGAATGATAATGTCCTCACAGGCTTAAAATATTTACAAGACCAAACCTAGAAATAAAATTCCTGAAAAAAGGGTCACATAAGCAGAACGTAATCAACAAATATGAGACATTTCAAAAACTATTGCGTATATCTTAGCAGTCGATCATATGAAGCTGTAACTAAAAAGTATCCCTCGAGGTTCAAATTTGACTTGTGAAATCAGGTTAGAGTGAGCAGGAATTATATACAAACATTTTCTCTTCCTCAAACCCAATAAGGCTACATACAAAAGAATAGGGACAACTAATGTCAATAACATAGCGAGCTTTACCAGCTTGACATGGACTTCTAGAGCAAGAATATTCTGCCCAGATCTCAAGTCCAAGACACGAGAAAGAGCATCCAATCCACAAGAAGCTGCTAAGGAGCCATCACGATGGAAAGATAATCCATATACACTCCTGCTATGACCTTCTTGGAGAAGCAATTCATCACCAGTCTCTACAAGAAAAACAATATGAATTGATTAAAAAAATAGAGAGCATAGCAAACCAACAAGTAGATCATCCAGAATTTTATTGTCATATTTCCATTAAAAGATGAGAAGCAATCTAAACAAAAAGGAGGTAGAGCTGTCCTGGCTAAATATATTGAAGAAAATTAAATATTTGGAAGGTGGTAAAATCACCTTGCCCTGCATGTAGGCCTTTTCCATTTCTTCTAACTTAGCACGACGCTCCCCAACCTCCTTTTCATGGATAGAAAGACTTTTTGCTCATTCTATAATTACAAAAACAGAAAGAAAAAAATAAAGATTAAGAACATCAATGGAGACATACATCTACTGTAAAATAAATATGAATTGGTCGAGTCTTTTTTTTTCCAGCTAAAATGCTGCATAATATCTGTACAGTAATCAATAGACACGAACAAGAAAAGGGCCATGCATTATTACATAAACATTGGTCTAAATTTATGGAAGAGCCCACTTGTGTTCAACCAAATTGAGCACTCTTTCAACTTGTCCAAACAAAATATATTTTCAACCAAAATTCTATACAAAAAGCTTTTTGACTGATTCATAAGTAGACCAGCAGATTGCAGCAGCAGGGGCATGGAACAGGATTCTTGGTATCCAACCACGCATGAGCCCTCTATATCCATCCTTCTTCTTGACGATTCTAACGACACCCGAAATCGAGCTACTAGAAAGCCGGTCAAAGCCACAAACACCCTACAATACACATTTTAAGTCCAATAAAAAACACAGAAACACCCTCATCAGAATCAAGGTCTTGTCATTTTGTAATTTACAACGGTTTTTGATAAAAACCGTTGTCTTCCTTATGTTGTCTTAATCTATTTTTGTAGTAGTGTAAGGACTTAGTATGTGCAAAAACGAGTGTTGAGAAACAGAACCAGAAAATCATCCCAACTTGCTACTAAGGTGAACCTCTGAACTCTTCATTTACGCGATTCTCAAGAGCCCAAATCACAAATTCAGTGAAGATAAAGAATGCTCTGATATTGGTTAGCCAGAGACCCATTGCCAGAGGCTTCATGAAAATCCAAGCATTTTGCGCGTTGTCCTCAATTGGGAGTGGAAAACCATGGAAATTCTAGATTCTATCTAATGAATGGTGAAATCTACTTGTTGCAATCTCTTAGCTGTAATAGTTAAATCTGCTACCACTGCATCAAATTTCTGTGGTTGGGAAGAAGAGTTTTAATTAGTATGTTGAAAGTTTAGAAAACAAATAAAGATAGAAAAAATGTGGCTTGTGCATTTACCTTGATGAATACTTGTTCAAGAAGATCATTGTGGTTATATTCAGTGCTATTTTTCCCATTTTTCGAAAGGAATATACTCGAATAGGATCGGATTTGTTTGAACACGTGAATGCAAAAACCAGTTACTTTAACTCCATTTAATTTGTTTCTCCATTCCTTTCAAATAATAAGTTCACTAGCTCTACTCTCTACAGGAACTCTGATTCTTAACTTCCACTCGTTTGCAGAGATCTCCCAACCTTTTGGCAAGTCACTTGTTTGTCCCGGCCATGCAATTGCTCCAAGGTTTTTGTTGTGAACATCATCACCATTTCCCTTCAATCTCTGAAATCCCATAATTTTGTCTCCAAAATTCATCTGTGTTTGCTCCCTAGCCTATCACATTCATTACCTAAAACACAGATGGATGCAATTCACCATCTCTTATCTGTAATCATCACTCAAACACTTTGGAGGTGAAGTTTTTTATGAAACCAACAAGTGATGGTCCAATATTTGAAGTCCCTATTGCTTCCAATCAAATTTCTTTTGTTAGAAACTTTCTTGAAGTGGCACCAACTCATTCGACTGCTTCGATCTGCTAGCACTACTATCTTAATCATCAAGACAAGGTTGGATTAAGTAGGTTTTGGCAAGAGATCTTCTAATATATCACATTTCAACTAATTTTGAGATGATTCTATGTTTCAGGCAATAAAGAGAAGAAGAGCTCATCAGCAAGAAGAAGGCCTAGAGACCGAGAGTCAGATTGCTGATGATCTACATGTATCTACAGCAATTGCTCAGACGCGACATCCCCACTTCCCATGGTTGGAATTAGGCATTGTCCACCAACTATCGGCGAAGTGTCAGAAATATTGCTCGACGATATCAGTTGTGAGGGAAATTCAACCGACTTGACACCTCAAAAGACGCTCTTGAGCATCATTGAGGCACTCGAAAAAATGATTATGGAGGAGTTTAACCATCTAAGCAGAACTCCAGCTGCTGGCAAAGAAGAGTGAAGATGTTGGTGTCATTCCACTAACATTTGACTTCTTTCTCGAGTTATATCATCTTCTCAAATTGAATGGTTAGTTTCATGATTATCCCCTTGATGATGATGATCAACTATACGTTGTTGATTTTGTCCTTAACTTGACATGCATGTTCGTAGGTCGTTTTTGTGATTATCCTTGATGATCAAACTATCCGCGGTTAATTTCAGTGGAGTTTGATCATCAAAGGGATAATCACAAAACGACGTATAAACATACATGATAAGCTAAGGACAAAATCAACAAGGGATAGTTTTATCATGTGGATAATCACGAAACCAAGAATCCAATGTTGTTCGACATTGTACTCAACCTGTTAGATGTTGTTTGATCCTCAACGTCAATTGAGGAGATGATATACCTCTAGAAGTTAAATATCAGCGGAATGACATCAATATCCTCACTCTTCTTTACCTTCCAACCTTCTTAGGAGTAGGAGTTCTCCTTAGATGGTTAAGCTCCTTCATAACCATGTTTTCGAGTGACTCAATGATACTCAAGAGCTTCTTTTGAGGTGTCAAGTCGGTTGAATCTCCCTCACAGCTGATATTGAGTTATATCTTTGACACTTCGCCAATAGTTGGTGGACAAGCCAAACTCCAACCATGGAAAGTGGGGATGTCGCCTCAAGCTGGGCACTGACATAGATACATGTGGATCATCAGCCATTTGACTCGGTCTCTAGGCCTTCACCTTTTTCTTCCTAACGAGCTCTTCTACTCAATATTGCCTCTAGGTCTTCACCTTCTCCTTTCTGACGAGCTCTTCTTCTCTATATTGCCTGAAACATAGATCATCTCAAAATTAGTTGAAACATCATATGTTAGAAGATCTCTTGCTAAAACCTGCTTAATCCAGCCTTGTCATGATGATAAGATAGTAGTGCTAGCTAGAACCTATAAAATTCAGCACAAGACTTATTCATGCTTAATGATCATACACAATTGTAAGACTAGTTTTGCATGAAAACTAAAGGATATTGGAGAAATGAAAATATTCATATGAGGCAATAACCCAACAGAAGCCACTTCTGAATTACCAAAATTTTCAATAGATTTCTTTGATAATTTGTCAGTCAAAGTGAACACAATGCACAGTAATAAGAGGCAATATGATGGGATAAGTCATGAGTTACCAAATTGTCAATAGATTTCTCTCCAATAATTAATCTGTCAAAGCAATCACAATGATCATCCCCAACATTAAACTACTTTAAAGATCGGCTTAAATCACAAACAAAACAAAACACCAAATAATTATAAAATTAAACTAAACCAAAACAAATTAAAATTGAAGAAAAAAATGATGAAAATCTAATAAAAATTAAAATGGGACATCAAATGGGATAAAAGATTTCATTTAACAATCAATAGACTATTTGGACTCCAAAAACACATAATAACAAAAATAGATGAAAATTATACTAATCATTCTAATTGCACGAGCAAAAGCCATCAGTACAGGTGTACCAACATTGAAGCCCCTCTCCACCGGAAGGGGATTCTATCAAATTAATCAAGAACGCAATACATTGCTTGAATCAGATAAGAAGATTGCGTGTTTGTTAAAATATATGTACAAATCCTCCCATCAGAAATCACATGCACAAACCGTATTCCAATTTTCTGTGAAAAGTAATAAATACCGAGATTCCTGGGCACATCAAAAATCCCGAATTCACCAAGAAAAAAAAAAGAAAAAAAAGAAAAAAAAAAAAGAGGAATTAACACAAACCCTAAAAACTAAATAGAAATCATTTTTCTTTGGCACCTTGTAGAAGCTGTTCTTTGCGAACTATTGAGAGGACTTCAGTTGTGGAATCGCAGAGAATTTACTCTTCTGTGGATTTACTCAGCAATGGAGTTGGGCTTGCTGCTTTACTTGTTCGTGTAGTGAGAGAAAGAGAGAGAAGATATCAGCGCCGATTTGGGGGGAAAGAGAGAGGTTACAGGCAAATTTTCAACCGAGGAGATGATATGCTTCATTGTGAAATTACTCTTTTGTGCCAAAGCACTTGTTTTTCTATTTTTTGGGGCAATTATATTTTAGAATATGGACTGAATCCTTCTAATTTTAAAAAAATAAAACTTAATATTTATGTATTTTATTTCACGTATGGACGGTATGGTAATGTATAGATTCATCTATTAATGTTATAGCTGTTTTAAAAGCAGAACAGTTTGATTACCTTTAGAAAAAGATTTAGAGATAAATTCATTGTTTAGTAAACTAAATCAATATTTTGATATGATATTATCCTAAACTAATCGCAGATTCAATATTATTTCTTTTTAATTTTTAATTTTATGATTGGTGTAAATTAATTTTGCAATTAAGTATTATAACTGGCCCGAGTCGAGAAAATGCAATCTCACAAAGAGCAGTGATAATAAAAATGATAGGGATCAATAGCATTTTATGGAGAGGGGTGTTATGTTATACAACAGTTTTATGCACAACGATAAAGTATTTAGATGCTACTCGATTTTTATTTTATTTTTTATTAGAACCCAATTTTTAAATAGGCAAATACTCTTGTGCATCGTCCTGGTGGGGATAGTCCAGTGGTGGAGTGGGGTTGCTTGGAGACCAAAGGTCACGAGTTCGAATCTCCTCAATACCACATGTCGGGTGTGTGCGTAAAAAAAAACACTCTTGTACATCAAAATGTATGGGTTGGCCCATCAGACGACCGACCTACCCCGCTCCGACCTGCCCGCTCTCCGTAAAAAAAATCACCATAAATAGTATCATTCTTAACACTAAAAAATGTCATTTCAAAGTACAAAAAGTTTTGAGCCTGCAACTTGTCTTATAGGAATTTCTTTAATTCAAATTATGATTTATTTCATCTCAATTAATGTTTAGAGTTTAGGGGTTTGAGATTTAGGATTTAGTGTTTTTTTAAGTTTTTTTTTTATTTTTAGGAATTTTTTTAATTCAAATTATGATTTATTTCATCTCAATTAATGTTTAGAGTTTAGGGGTTTCGGATTTAGGATTTAGTGTTTTTTTAAGTTTTTTTTTATTTTTATTTTTTGTGGGTGGGTTAGGGTTTAGTATTTTTTGGGGGGCATTTTTAGAGGTTTATTTTGTGTTTTTTAGGATTTTTTGGGTATTTTTAGGGGTTTATTTTGTGTTTTTTTTTTGTATTTTTAGGGGTTTATTTTGTGTTTTTTAAAGTTTTTAGGGGCTTATTTTGTGTTTTTTAAGATTTTTTTTGGAGTGTTTTTAAGGGTTTAGGGTCCATTAAATTAATTTTAGGATATATATTTATATTTATTTTTAAAAATTAAATTAACAGTTTAATTTTTAGGGTTCACTAATTTATTTTAGGGTATACAATTTGGGGGCAAAATAAAAAATAAAAACAAAAAAAATCAAAAAAATCGAAAAAATAAAAATAAAAAAATCAGAAAAAAATATAAAAAATTAAAAAAATATAAAAAATCGAAAAAAAATTAAGGCAACCGTGTGTACCCCACGCGCCTGCAAATGGGTTTTTTTTTTTTTTTTTTTTAAGTTGTGCCGATCCAGATTGTGCGCCGATCGTCTGATGAGCCGACCCATCAAACTTATATACAAGAGAGTGCCTCTTTACCCATCAGACTTGTGTACAAGATAGTGCCTCTTTTGTCCCCTTGGAGATGGCCTAGTGGTGGAGTGATGATATCTTGAGACCAAAGGTCTCAAGTTCGAATCCCACCTGGCTTGCGAAGTGTAGTTTACCTTCCCTGTGTGGTTTGCAGGCTATTACACAGGGGCAGGGTTTACCCAGTGCGCACCTCGGTAGCGACTGCAACCACCTTTGACAAAAAAAAAAAAAAAAAGAGAGTGCCTCTTTTAAATGTATGATTCTAGATCTTAAAAATGTTGAAAATTAGATCTACATGCTAAAATAGTAAATTTTATTTTGCATCAGAGCTCATTAAATATAAAAATAATATTTCTATTTTACTATAAGCTTTTATATCTAAAAATTATTAATGTTATGCATGTATGATCGTGTCAGACTAATTGAATTGAGGAAATTCATGGACATCTGATATTATCGAGGTCATATTAGTTATTATTATTAATAGAAAAATTATAAATATAGCCCTCATTTTACTGTTTCTAGCACCCAAAAATAATTGAATCATAAATATCATCCAAAATACTTTCTTACCCTTACGGTCCACAATTTAAAAACCGTGACCTAAATAAATAAATAAAAGCTCTAAGGTATAGTCTCACCCACCTTTGTTAGTATAGTTATGAACTTATGATTGACTCCATCAATCGTGATAATCTTTCCAAAATTGTATATCCACGTAATTATATAGTAAATATTAGTGTCACATCATAGACAAATGCCATTGGTTTCTATTCATTCATCTTAATTTTCATAAATAAGAAACGCATTTATTTTTGACAAAAATAATAACAACTTTTGGTTGCTTGGTGAAATTTAAGATGATCATTTAAAAAAATAGTTAATACAATATGTGCATGTGATACTCAGATAATTAAGATTATAAGAATCATAATTAAAAATCGAGAGTAAAAAAATAGTCAATGCAATATGTGCATGTGATACTCAGATAATTAAGATTATAAGAATCATAATTAAAAATCGAGAGTTGTTGCCCGAAATATGTAGATGTTGTATGTAGTTCATATTTTTACAGTTAATTTGATTTGAAGTGTGTCTTTGTCTGTGTGAATTTATTACATTTGTTAACATAAAATAGAATAACAATAATTAAGGCAAAAAAAAGCTTTTCTTTCTTTTACTTATATCAAGGGCGCATGGTGCATGCACTGGCGGATTAAGAATTTTTATTTTATTTTAATTTTTTTAAAGGGAGGTGGGGGAAATTATTTGTAACTTAAGGACCGTAACTTTGTACTTTCATTTGCGCGGTAAAGAAAAAAAAACAAGTGTAAGGAATGATTGACAATCTATTTGTAGTTTATTTCCTTTTATATGAGTGTTAGGAAATAATATTGTTTAATTAACACAATATATTTTTTCTTATTATTTTCTAGAGATGATGACATCATTCTACTTATATTTTACTTTATTTCTTCTAATTTTTAATAATATAAATTAATATTCATAAACTTCTAAAGTTTAAATTATTTTAATTATATTATAACATGAATCATAACTTAAAGTGAAAAACTCAAAATTTTCACTAAAATCCATAATCTAATATTTAATAGACAACATCAAATAATAATACGAGAATATTAAGAAAATAACATAAAGAGTGAGCAAAATATAGATGCATATTTAGTTGTATTATTTTATTTTAAAAACAAATAATTAAAAAATTATATCATCAAAAGATAAGACAAAATTAATTTGGGCAAGCTAAAAATGTTAGAATTATATTTCGAGCTTTAAAAAAAGACATTGATGATTTCTTTTTTCTTTTTCCTATACATTTAAGAAAAAAAATGCATTTTAAATAAAATGTGAGATGATATGAGATGAGAGATACATTTTATTTATTTATTTAAAATAATGCTATTATTGGAGAAGGATGAAAATACACTAAATGAGAGATTCAAACACCATCATTCATCTCTAAATTTCACCCCAAATCCAATCGGCGTACAACAAGCATCTCTGTCTCACTCCAGTCTCCTACTCTATAAAAAAAATTTAATTCCGGTGGTGGGAGGCACTTTCTCTGTTCGATCAATATTTGTAGAGGCCACTTTTTTATAAGACCCATGCAAAATGAAGAGTCGAGTCCAATAGAGGAAGCTTTAGAGGTCGAATATTTCGATCCCAAAAGAGGAAGAGCTCTGTTTGAGGTCGAACCAAGGTCGTCGCCGCCAGAGTATAAGAAAGGGTCAAATCTCTAGTATGATGTTAAGAACAGCACAGTCAAACACTTTGAGAACGAACTAAAAACGAGGGATGAGATGTTGATCTCCAGGTATAAGTAAGAGATCATATATACAGGAGATATGGGCCAAGTCACACTTACTCTCTGGAAATTATAGCATTCGACACGATAAGAGAAAGTTATCGTCTGTAGAAAGATTGAAAGATAGTAAAGAAGGGATGAATAGTTTGATAAATGATTGCAATAATAGTGGTGCAAAAGAATCAACCTTTTATGTTGACCCAGAAAAGTGGAATAAATGTCATACAAGAGTTTCCAGACAGGTTGTGGAAAGTGTGAGCATAAAAAAACTTAGGTTGATATGGTTGAAGAAGATGAACTAGAGTTTGGAAGTAGAAAAAATGATTATCCACTGATCACTTTAGGCGATCCATCACATGAATCTTCATTTTCTTACTAGTTTTCTGTTGCTTTAATTAATGAGGACCCTAACATAATCCCAAGATCAATTGATCTTAGAGGCAGATCTCTAACTTAGATTCATAGGAGAAGATTGTCGTCTGTGAAGTCATTGGAAGATAGTGAAGAAGGATGAATAAATTATCATATGATTGCAAGAATTATCCTGCAAAAAATCAACATTTTTCTGCTACTTCAATGAATATGGACTCCAACATAATCCCCGAGACACCTAAGTTGCATGGTAGAGATGAGAGAGCAAGTTAGGTGATGGGATCATGAATTGATGATCTTAGAGATACTAATATACACTAGTTTAACATGTTAACCTCCTGCATAGTTAGGTAGGTTTGGAGGGCTGTCTGGTAAGCTCAGTAGTTCTAACACTCCCAAAAAATGGAGGAGGTTGCATGTGTTGCAGGATATAACACACGTTCATGGAAATCCAAGACCTTGTGTTCATGCTCCAGCATGAATAGGTCCGAAATTGATTTTTTCTCTCAAGAGTTTCTTTTGTATATTGATGTTGATTCAACTATAAATGATATGACCAATTCTAAGATTGTTGTACACATTAAATATCAAATGTCATGTTACATAGTTGTATATGATTGCAAGATAAGAGAATGTTATCGTCTGTAGAGAAATTGAAAGATAGTGAAGAATGGATGAATAGTTTGATAAATGCATGCAATAATAGTGGTGTAGAAAAATCAACCTTTTTGTGTTGACCCTAGAAAAGTGGAAGAAATGTCGGACAAAAGTTTCCAGGCAGATTGTGGGAGGTATAAGCATAAAAAAAGTTGGGTTGATATGGTTGAAGAAGATGAACTAGAGTTTGGAAGTAGGAAAAATGATTATCCACTAATCACTTTAGGTGATCCATCATATGAATCTTCATTCTCATAATGAATGAGAATGTGGACCCTAACATAATCCTGGGATCAATTGATCTTGGAGGAGGATCTCAAACTTAGCCAAATAAAAGAAGGTTATCGTTTGTGAAGCCACTGAAAGATAGTAAAGAAGGGATGAATAAATTGTCATATGATTGTAAGAATTTTGCTGCAGAAGAATGAACATTTTTGTGCTACTTCAATTAATGTGGACTCCAATATAATCCCTAAGACTCCTAAGTTGCACGGTAGAGCTGAGAGAGCAAGTTAGGTGATGGGATCATGAATTGATGATCTTCGAGATACTGATATACACCGGTTTAACATGTTAACCTCCTATAAAGTCGGGTAGGTTTGGAGAGCTGTTTGATGAGCTTAGGAGTTCTAACAACCCCAAAAGCTGGAGGAGGTTGTAGGTGTTGCATGATATAACACATGTTCATGAAAGTCCAAGAGCCTGTGATCATGCTGGAGCATGAATATGTCCGAAATTGGATTTTTCTCTTAAGAGTTTCTTTTGTATACGATGTTGATTCGGCTATAAATGCTATTACCACTTCTAAGATTGTTGTACACATTTAACATCAAATGTTATGTTACATAGTTGTATATGATTACAAGATAAGAGAAGGTTATCGTCTGTAGAGAGACTGAAAGATAGTGAAGAAGGGATGAATAATTTGACAAATGATTGTAAGAATAGTGATGCAAAAGAACTAACCTTTTATGCTAACCCAAGAAAAGTGTAAGAAATCTTAGACAAGAGGGTCCATAATTTCGGGATCAATTGATCTTGGAGGCGGATCTCAAACTTAGCCAAATAAGAGAAGGTTATCATTAGTTAAACCACTGAAAGATAGTGAAGAAGTGATGAATAAATTTTCATATGATTGTAAGAATTTTGCTGCAGAAGAATGAACATTTTTCTGCTACTTCAATTAATGTGGACTCCAATATAATCCCTAAGACTCCTAAGTTGCACGGTAGAGCTGAGAGAGCAAGTTAGGTGATGGGATCATGAATTGATGATCTTCGAGATACTGATATACACCGGTTTAACATGTTAACCTCCTATAAAGTCGGGTAGGTTTGGAGAGCTGTTTGATGAGCTTAGGAGTTCTAACAACCCCAAAAGCTGGAGGAGGTTGTAGGTGTTGCATGATATAACACACGTCCATAAAAGTCCAAGAGCCTGTGATCATGCTGGAGCATGAACATGTCCGAAATTGGATTTTTCTCTTAAGAGTTTCTTTTGTATACGATGTTGATTCGGCTATAAATGCTATTACCACTTCTAAGATTGTTGTACACATTTAACATCAAATGTTATGTTACATAGTTGTATATGATTACAAGATAAGAGAAGGTTATCGTCTGTAGAGAGACTGAAAGATAGTGAAGAAGGGATGAATAATTTGACAAATGATTGTAAGAATAGTGATGCAAAAGAACTAACATTTTATGCTAACCCAAGAAAAGTGTAAGAAATCTTAGACAAGAGGGTCCATAATTTCGGGATCAATTGATCTTGGAGGCGGATCTCAAACTTAGCCAAATAAGAGAAGGTTATCATTAGTTAAACCACTAAAAGATAGTGAAGAAGTGATGAATAAATTGTCATATGATTGTAAGAATTTTGCTGCAGAAGAATGAACATTTTTCTGCTACTTCAATTAATGTGGACTCCAATATAATCCCTAAGACTCCTAAGTTGCACACTAGAGCTGAGAGAGCAAGTTAGGTGATGGGATCATGAATTGATGATCTTGGAGATGCTGATTACACTAGTTTAACATGTTTGACCTCTTGCATAGTTGGAGGGTTGTTTAATGAGCTCAGTAGTTCTAGCACTCCCAAAAACTGGAAGAGGTTGGATGTGTTGTAAGAGATAACACACTTTCATGGAAGTCCAAGACCCTGCGATCATACTGGAGCACGAACATGTACAAAATTGATTTTTTTTTCTCTTGAGAGTTTTTTTTGTGTACCAATGTAGATTCAGCTATAAATGATATTACCACTTCTAAGATTGTTGTACACATTTAACATGAAATTTTATGTTACATAGTTATAAATGATTGCAAGATAAGAGAAGGTTATCATTTGTAGAGAGACTAGATAATGAAAAAGGGATGAATAGTTTGATAAATGATTGCAATAATAGAGGTGCAGAATAATCAACCTTTTGTGCTGACCCCAAAAGTGGAAGAAATCTCAGACAAAAGTATCCAGGCAGGTTGTGAATGGTGTGAGCATAAAAAACCTTGGGTTGATATGATTGAAGAAGATGAACTAGGGTTTGGAAGTACGAAAAATGATTATCCACTGATCAGTTTAGGCGATCCATTACATGAATCTCCATTCTCTTACTAGTTTTCTACTACTTCAATGAATGAGAGTGTGGAAACTAACATAATCCCAGGATCAATTGATCTTCGAGATGGATCTCTAACTTAGACAGATAAGCGAAAGTTATCATCTGTGAAGCCATTTGAAAATAGTGAAGAAATGATGAATAAATTATCATATGATTGCAATAATTGTGCTGCAGAAGAATCAAAATTTTTCTACTACTTCAATGAATGTGGACTCCAACATAATCCCCGAGACTCCTACCTTACACGGTAGAGCTGTTAGGTGATGGGATCATGAATTGATGGTCTTGGAGATACTTATATACACTGATTTAACATGTTAACCTCTTGTATTGTCAGGTAGGTTTGGAGGGCTATCTGATGAGCTTAATAGTTCTAGTACTCCCAAAAACTGGAGGAGGTTGCAGGTGCTGCAGGATATAATACACGTGCATGAAAGTCCAAACCCTGCGACCATGCTCGAGCATGAACATGTCCGAAATTGATTTTTTCAGTCAAGTGTTTCTGTTGTATACTGATGTTGATTCAGCTGTAAATGTTATGACCACTTCTAAGTTTATTGCACTCATTTAACATCAAATGTTATGTGACATAGTTGTATATGTTTGCAAGATAAGAGAAGGTTATCGTCTATAGAGAGACTGAAAGATAGTGAAGAAGGGACGAATAGTTTGATAAATGATTGCAAGAATAGCAGTACAGAAGAATCAACCAGCACAAAAATGTGGAAGAAATCTCGGACAAGAGTTTCCAGGCAGGTTGTGGGAGGTGTGAGCATAAAAAAAGGTTAGGTTGATGTGGTTGAAGAAGGACTAGTGTGTGGAAGTAGGAAAAATGATTATCATTTGATCAGTTTTGGCGATCCATCACATGAATCTCCATTCCCAGACAAGTTTTCTGCTGCTTTGATGAATGAGAATGTGGACCCTAACATAATCTCGGGATCAATTAATCTTGGAGACGGATCTCTAACTTCGCCAGATAAAAAAATCTTACCATCTTTGAAGCCATTTAAAAATAGTGAAGAATGGATGAATAAATTGTCATATGATTGCAAGAATTGTGCTGCAGAAGAATGAACATTTTTCTACTACTTTAATGAATTTGAACGCCAACATAATCCCCAAGACTCCTAAGTTGCACGGTAGAGCTGAGAGAGCAAGTTAGGGGATGGGATCATGAATTGATGATCTTGGAGATATTGATATACACTAGTTTAACATGTTAATCTCCTGCATAGTAAGGTAGGTTTGGAGAGCTGTCTGATATGCTCAGTAGTTCTAGCACTCCCAAAAACTGAAAGAGGTTGCAGGTGTATCAGGATATAACATAGGTTTATAGAAGTCCAAGACCTTGCGATCATGCTTGTAACACCCCGTATTTTTGGATTATAGTTAAAAGTTTTCTAAATTTATTTAGAAGACTATAAAAAATTATTGGAGCTAAAATAAAGTAAAATAGATAAAAGACGCGATTTTAGGTATTATTTAAGATTGAAAAAAAAATTATAGTTGAAATATTCTTGACGTGTGGTCAATAATGATTTTCGTGGAAATAGAACGACTTGAGAATTTCAATGGTACTTTTAAAATTTTAATTAGAGGTCAAATGAATTCCTGATAATATTTTTGGTAAAATAAATAGTAATTTTTTATTCAATTTAAAAAGGAATCTTTTCTCGTTTTATTATCAAATGATATTTTCGGTATATTATTTTGAATTGATTTAATAGGAAATAACCCAATGAACCTCCCGGTATTTTTAGATTTATAATGCGAGATCAATTGAACTCCCGGTGAAATAAAGTAATTTTTAATCGAGTCCAAAAAAGTATTTTATCAATATTTTATATCCAAATATTTTATCCCAAAATATCTATAATCTCCCCCCCCCCAACGGTTGATCCTTATCACCCATGCTCCCAACTTTTAACAAATCCCCCCGAGTCGGCAATTGCCGTAAGAAAACAAAAAGAAAAGAAGAAAGAAAGAAAAAGAAAGAGATCAAGGGGAGAGAGAGTTGAGCGAGAGATAGAGAAGAGAGCGAGAGAGACAGATCCTAGAAAGAGAGAGAGTGAGGAGCTGGCCTCCCTGCCACCCCCCTTGCCGGAGCCGCCGCTGCCTTGCCGTCACCGGAGCGCCGGTGAGCAGCCATAGCCGCTGCCACAACCGAGAAACCACCTCCCGGTCACCCGTTTTCGTCGTCATCGTATCGGTCCATTTCTCGTCCTTTTTAGCCCAAATTTTAGTCTGTCGTGTATCTTTATGTGCTCTACGTTTCGTCTTTTGATATCGTTGTCATCCGGTGGCCGGAAACAGGTGAAATCGCCGGAAAACTGAAATTTAATAAAAGCACCGAACAGTCACTTTTTGCCCCGTTTCACCCATTTCGGGTCATCAAAATGAAAATATTTCTCCTCGGAAGTTGCTCGAAATAATATTTCCTATATGCACGTCGAATTTCATAATTTTTGGACGAGTTTTGAAAAATCTCGATTATTTAATTTATACAGTTATTTTTGTACCGGGAGCATGTGTTATTGAAAAATTCTAAAACTCTCAAACTATAGTCTTGGCATATATAGGATGGCCCTTGAATATTTTCGTAATTTTTGAATGGTTAAAAAGTGTCGTGGTATAAATCTAATAAAAATCGATTAAAATGGCAAATTATAAAAAGTGACCTCTGCCAAATCTTTTGATTCCAATAAATCAAAAATAATATTTTAGAAATTATTCTGTTTTACAGTAAATGCGTACGAGGTCTCTAGAGTCGCGCAATCTATTTCTGAAGAGAATAGAATTAAATAATAGCTCATATTTCAGTAGATTAATTCCTGAAAATATAGCGATTATTCTAAGTCGAAGATCGACCCTTGTAGGACCTGCAGAGCCTGCTAGGATTAATGAAAATATTTTTGAAGTTATTGTGCCGCCATGTGCTCATCATCCAGGTGGGTTATATATTTTTCTCAAATTATGTTCAGCTAATAAGCTCAACTGTTTATAACTGAATATCTGTATCAAAATGATTTAGCTCACTGTTCGCGTTCGTCAGTATCCTACGAAAATATTGAGTGTTTAACTAGACTCGAGTTCGGATCCTTTAAAGCTTTGGGACCGTATACACTATCTTTTATTAGACAGCTGGGCTGAAGGACGTGTATATAAGTTAAGACAGTGTAGGAGGGACAGTTGAGATAGAGCGTGCAAGTAAGGTTAAAAGAAGCTTTGTATACATGGAATGCTTTTGAGATTTGAAACCTTTCCATTGTTATACTCTTGTGGATACAATATTCATATTTATAAAATGATTGTGAACTGTTTATCAAAATTGTCCACTGGGTACGCTAGTACTCAGCCCAAATCTTTTCTAAATATTTTCAGGTTGAGAGGCAGGCTGGAAGATGACGGAGCTGAAGTGAGGGCTTACTTGTTGTTATATGCTTGCTCTTTTTGTGTTGTTTAGAAATCATAGATACTCTAAATCAATTAAGTACTTGAAACAATTTACTTGAGTTGTGCTCTGCGCTTGTTCCGTTCACTCTGATATAGCTTGTCTTCAATTATTTGAAGCATGTTACAAATTCAGCATTTTGCTATAAATCTATAATGTTCCTTTATAATTGTTGGCGGGATAAGTTCTCTTTGATGATTGGTATTTTATTCAGGTTTTTTCTAAACGCCTTAGAGCATGGTTTTATGACAGAGGTTATGCTGCCCAAATTTCTGGGAAATATAACCTATTCTTGTTCCAAAGCTATTTCATTTAATTATCTTTATGCAACAACCTCTTTCCCCTTTCCCTAGTAACGCACTGGTCCCTTGTCACTATTATTGCAGGACTGGGGCGTTACAGATTGGTATCAGAGCGAGGTTTGCAACTCTGTAGACCTGCAACATTATTCTTTGAATTTGAAATTATATCTATTCTCCTCCACTATTTGTTAGCAGCCCTCAGCATGTCATCTACGCCACCTTCAACAAAAGGTACACATGTATTTTAAAATTGACACACATGAGAGTGCAGTTTGTCACGCTAAATATTTTTGCAGGTTTCACGGTCATATATATATATATATCGTGATTCATTTATTAAAGTTATTTTCAGGTTTCATGATCGAAAATCGTGATTCGTTCTATTTAGGTTTCATGACCAGAGAGCATGATTCAAAAGCTATTTTCAGGTTTCATGAGGAGAGATCATGATTCTATTACTAGGTTTCATGATAAGAGGTCTTGATTCTTATATTATCAGGTTTCATGATGAGAGGTCATGATTCGTATATTTTAAGATTTCACGATTTGATATCATGATTTGTTTATTGAAAACTATTTTCAGATTTCATTATCCGTTATCATGAATAATTTTGAAAATATTTTACATGTTTCATGATTATATTTCATGATTCATCATTTGGTTAAGAATTATTTTCAGGTTTCACGACAAGAGGTTGTGATTCATTTACAAGAGAGAGAGGTTTCACTATAAAGTATTGTGATTCAAACTTATATTAAGGTTTCACGATAAGAGTTTGTGATTCGTCTAAAGTTATTCAAAGATGGTAAGACATCTAGATTTTGGTTTTGACCAAATGATGGAAATAATTGAAAGAGGTTAGAATTACCTTAAGTGATGAGAATGAGTTTTGAATAGATTCTAGATTGATCATAGCAAACTAGACTATAGTAGCTTGAACTTTGGATTGAATTTTAAGTTATCATATTGTTTTGGAGAATTTAGGCTAATTAAGTGTCTTTCTTTAGATAGGTAGATTAGATTTTAAGTTGATGATTGTTAAGATTCTTGTGGAACATAGGTTGATTAAGTGTTTTTCCACGTTCAAGATTATGAGCTCACATGGATTGGTTCCACTAAATGTGTCAATTTGCTATAATGTAAAATTTCAAAAGAATGTGTTATGTCATATTTGGATTGAATCCTACATGAAAGAGGGTTCACGGAAAGGCCGTGGTTCGCCTATGATTTAATAGGATGTTTGGGACATCTGGATTCCGGTTCAACCGAGAATTTGATGAGTATTATAAAGAGCGGATTGATTCAGAAAGATGGGAATGATTATGTAGTGTCTTGTAGACTTGAACGTAGGAAGAACTTAGAATGGATAAGTATATTCTTTTAGATGGCTTAAGTTATATGGATTTTTTTTAGGAAATGCAGTTCGTGCGTATATGTATTTGAGGAACATGTTGGGAGAATTTTGAATGTCTATGAAGAATCGCGATAGAAAGATCCGTTCTTGCTACTCCTGTCTCTATACATTTGTGATCGAGGAGCAAGGACAAGTTCAAGACGGCATGTCTTAAATTTCAAGTGACGTATACAATGATCGAGATAATATGCTTTGATTCAAGTGGATCGATATCTATTTTCTATTTCTCTTCTCGACTCAAAGGAGGATGTTATAGAAAATTTGAAGAAAGTATGAAGAGTTATGCGCATCAAGTTAAAGTAGACCAAGATAAAGTATGCGTCTTAGTAAGATTTATGACTAAAGAGAAACAGTCTTTTTGCTAGGATTAATGAAGTAGCATATATGATGGCCTTCCCACCCAACCTCAATGATGTGTTCCACGTCTTGATGCTAAAGAAGTATGTGTTTGATCTTAAACCACGTGACCAAAAAAGAAGATATGATGCTAAATAACGATTTAGAGTACGATGAAAGGCTCCAGGCCATTCTTGATCGGAAGACCCAAAGTCTGAAGAATAAAGTGATTAGCTTAACGAAGGTACCATGAAACTGCCATGGATAAGAAGAAGCAATGTGAGAGTTGGAGTCAGAATTGCTCAAAAACTGTCCCGACACTCCATTTCAAGATTAGTAAATTTCGGGACGAAATTTTTTTAAGGAGGGTAGGATGTAACACCCCGTATTTTTGGATTATAGTTAAAAGTTTTCTAAATTTATTTAGAAGACTATAAAAAAATTATTGGAGCTAAAATAAAGTAAAATGGATAAAAGACGCGATTTTAGGTATTATTTAAGATTGAAAAAAAAATTATAATAGAAATATTTTTGACGTGTGGTCACTAATGATTTTCGTGGAAATAGAACGACTTGAGAATTTTAATGGTACTTTTAAAATTTTAATTAGAGGTCAAACGAATTCCTGATAATATTTTTGGTAAAATAAATAGTAATTTTTTATTCAATTTAAAAAGGAATCCTTTCTCGTTTTATTATCAAATGATATTTTCGGCATAATATTTTGAATTGATTTAATAGGAAATAACCCAATGAACCTCCCGGTATTTTTAGATTTATAATGCGAGATCAATTGAACTCCAGGTGAAATAAAGTAATTTTTAATCGAGTCCAAAAAAGTATTTTATCAATATTTTATATCCAAATATTTTATCCCAAAATATCTATAATCTCCCCCCCACCGTTGATCCTTATCATCCATTCTCCCAACTTTTAAAAAATCCCCCCCCCCCCCCGTGAGTCAGCAATTGCCGTAAGAAAACAAAAAGAAAAGAAGAAAGAAAGAAAAAGAAAGAGATAGAGGGGAGAGAGAGTTGAGCGAGAGATAGAGTAGAGAGCGAGAGAGAGAGATCCGAGAAAGAGAGAGAGTGAGGAGCTGGCCTCCCTGCCGCCCCCCTTGCCGGAGCTGCCGCCGCCTTGCCGTCACCGGAGCGCCGGTGAGCAGCCATAGCCGCTGCCACAACCGAGAAACCACCTCACGGTCACCCGTTTTCATCGTCATCGTATCGGTTCATTTCTCGTCCTTGTAGCCCAAATTTTAGTATGTCGTGTATATTTATGTGCTCTACGTTTCGTCTTTTGATATCATTGTCTTCCGGTGGCCGAAAACCGGCGAAATCGCCGGAAAACTGAAATTTAATAAAAGTACCGATCAGTCAAGTTTTTGCCCTGTTTCACCCATTTCGGGTCATCAAAACGAAAACATTTGTTCTCGGAAGTTGCTCGAAATAATATTTCCTATATGCCCATCGAATTTCGTAATTTTTGGACGAGTTTTGAAAAATCTCGATTATTTAATTTTTACAGTTATTTTTTTATAGGGAGCATGTGTTATTGAAAAATTCTAAAAATCTCAAACTATAGTTTTGGCATATATACGATGACCCTTGAATATTTTTGTAATTTTTGAACGGTTAAAAAGTGTCGTGGTACAAATCTAATAAAAATCGATTAAAATGGCAAATTATGAAAAGTGACCTCTGTCAAATCTTTTGATTCCAATAAATCAAAAACAATATTTTAGAAATTATTCTCTTTTACAGTAAATGCGTACGAGGTCTCTAGAGTCGCGCAATCTATTTCTGAAGAGAATAGAATTAAATAATAGCTCATATTTCAGTAGATTAATTCCTGAAAATATAGCGATTATTCTAAGTCGAAGATCGACCCTTGTAGGACCTGCAGAACCTGCTAGGATTAATGAAAACATTTTTGAAGTTATTGTGCCGCCATATGCTCGTCATCCAGGTGGGTTATATATCTTTCTCAAATTATGTTCAGCTAATAAGCTCAACTGTTTATAACTGTAAAACATGAATATCTGTATCAAAATGATTTAGCTCACTGTTCGCGTTCGCCAGTATCCTACGAAAACATTGAGTGCTTAACTAGACTCGAGTTCGGATCCTTTAAAGCTTTGGGACCGTATACACTATCCTTTATTAGACAGCTGGGCTGGAGGACGTGTATATAAGTTAAGACACTGTAGGAAGGGACAGTTGAGATAGAGCGTGCAAGTAAGGTTAAAAGAAGCTTTGTATACATGGAATGCTTTTGAGATTTGAAACCTTTCCATTGTTATACTTGTGTGGAGACGATATTCATATTTATAAAATGATTGTGAACTGTTTATCAAAATTGCCTACTGGGTACGCTAGTACTCAGTCCAAATCTTTTCTAAATATTTTCAGGTTGAGAGGCAGGCTGGAAGATGACAGAGCTGAGGTGAGGGCTTACTTGTTGTTATATGCTTGCTCTTGTTGTGTTATTTAGAAATCTTAGATACTCTAAATCAATTAAGTACTTGAAATAATTTACTTGAGTTGTGCTCTGCGCTTGTTTCGTTCACTCTGATATAGCTTGTCTTCAATTGTTTGAAGCATGTTACAAATTCAGCATTTTGCTATAAATCTATAATGTTTCTTTATAATTATTGGCGGGATAAGTTCCCTTTGATGATTGGTATTTTATTCAGGTTCTTTCTAAACGCCTTAGAGCGTGGTTCTATTATAGTTACAGAGGTTATGCTGCCCAAATTTCTGGGAAATATAACCTATTCTTGTTCCAAAGCTATTTCATTTAATTATCTTTATGCAACAACCCCTTTCCCCTAGTAACGCACCGGTCCCTTATCACTATTATTCTGGGACTGGGGCATTACAATGCTGGATTATGAACAAGTCCGAAATTGATTTTTTTTCTCAAGAGTTTCTTTTGTATTCTGATGTTGATTCAAATGTAAATACTATTACCACTTTTAAGATTGTTGTACACATTTAACACCGAATGTTATGTTACATAGTTGTATATGATTTCAAGATAAGAGAAGATTATCGTCTGTAGAAAGACTAAAAGATAGTGAACAAGGGATGAATGGTTTGACAAATGATTGCAAGAATAGTGGTGCAGAAGAATTAACCTTTTGTGTTGACCCAAAAAAAGTGGAAGAAATATCGAGAAAGAGTTTCCAGGCTGGTTATGGGAGGTTTAAACATAAAAAAATGGGTTGATATGGTTCAAGAAAATGAACTAGAGTTTGGAAGTAGGGAAAATGATTATCCACTGATCAACTTAGGCGATCCATCACATGAATCTTCATTTTCGGATAAGTTTTCTGCTACTTTAATGAATGAGAATGTGAACACTAACATAATCCCGAGATCAATTGATCTTGGAGTATGATTTCTAACTTATCCAGATAAGAGAAGGTTATCATCTGTGAAGCCACTGAAAGATAGTGAATAAGGAATGAATAAATTATCATATGATTGCGAGAATTGTGTTGTAGAAGAAACAACATTTTTCTGCTACTTCAATGAATGTGGACTCGAACGTAATCCTTGAGACTCCTAAGTTTCACGGTAGAGCTGAGTGAGCAAGTTAGGTGATGGGATCATGAATTGATGATCTTGGAGATATTGATGTGCACTAGTTTAACATGTTAACCTTCTGCATAGTCAGGTAGGTTTCGAGGGTTATCTGATGAGCTCAGTAGTTCTAGCACTCCCAAAAACTGGAAGAGGTTGTAGGTGTTGCAGGATATAACACACTTTCATGGAAGTCCAAGGCCCTGCGATCATGCTGGAGCATAAACAGGTCTGAAATTGATTTTTTCTCTCAAGAGTTTCTTTCGTATACTGATGTAAATTCATAAGAGAGATTAGCAGTTCCCTTAGGGATGGTCTAGTGGTGGAGTGGTGTTATGTTGAGGCCAAAAGTCTCATGTTCGAATCCCATCACCAACACCACTAGGTGTGAGCCTATCACACCTGGCTTGCCAAGTGTGGTTAACCTCCCCTGTGTGGTTTGTAGACTACTACACAGGGGTGGGGTTTACCCAGTGCGTACCTCGGTAGCGGCTGTGGGTTATCCTTGATAACAATAAAAAAAAGAGATTAGCAATCATATTCAGCTATGTAACGTAATATTTGGTGTTAAATGTGTACAACAATCTTAGAAGTGGTAATAGCATTTACAGCTGAATTAACATCAGTGTACAAAAGAAACTCTTGAGAGAAAAAAAAATCAATTCCAGACCTATTCAAGCTCCAGCATGATCGCAGGGTCTTAGATTTCCATGAACATGTGTTACATCCTGCAACACCTACAACATCCTCCAATTTTTGGGAGTGCTAGAATTACCGAGCTCGTAAGACAGCTCTCCAAACCTACTTGACTATTCAGGAGGTTAACATGTTAAACGAGTGAATATCAGTAGCTCCAAGATAATCAATTCATGATCCCATCACCTAACTTGGTCTCTTAGCTCTGCCGTGCAACTTTGGAGTTTCGGGGATTATGTTGGAGTCTACCTTCATTGAAATAGTTGAAAAATGTTGATTCTTCTGCAACACAATTCTCGCAATCATATGACAATTTATTCATTGATAAACATGGCTTTTGCATGCGTTTGAGTAGTTATTTAGATCATATTTGAAGATGAATGCATGTATTTGTTGAGGTTTTATACTAGTTTCGGTTTTCCGTGTGCTGTTTGATGTGTTGATGTTTTTTGTGTAAGTTTGAGCTGAATTTGAGATTTATTCAAGATCCAATTCAAGGAAGAAAGTTTCTAGAAAGATAGAGGATCAGGAGAGGGTCGCAACGCAACTTGAATCGAGTTAATCGGACAAGATTCGAACAAGAACGGAGCGAAACGGTGGAGAGATGCAGGAGACCATCGATCGAGCCATACCTCAGCGGCTAAGGACCGCTGGTCGGCGGCCATGGCACGGTGGCTCGGTGGATTTCTCTAGAGGAATCCGTCGACCAACCCGCCGGTCGGCGGGTTGGAGCCGCCGGTGGGCGGGGTCTGACTTGCCGGTCGGCGGGTTTGGCCTCCGGACCTGTTTTCGGCCCACGAACTCACTTTTCAGCCCCAATTTCCGATACCTAGTATAAATAGGTTTATTCTGGATGAATTTTAGGGAATTTTTCATATAATATCAGTTTTTATTATTTTATTTTCTCTGAACTTTAGCTGTGGAATTGAATATTGAAGATTTCAAGTTCTATTCAACGAAACGACGTTCCGGTTCTTTTAATCTTTTACAATTTTATTTTATGTTTATGTTGATTATGATTTTTATTATTTCTGTCGTTTTAATTATGAGTTGGTAGTCTATTTTATTATTTCTAGGGTTTACAATTTGTGTGGAAGCTATGTCTTTGATTTAACTCTGTTATTTTTCTCTTCCGATTATTGTGTTCAAATGTTCATGTGCTTATATTTCATGCATAGATTAATGGCCATAATTTATGTATGTTAGCTAATTAATTTGAGACCTGGCAGAGATAATCAATTAGTGGGATTAAGTGAATATTTTGATACACATTCTGAGGAACCTGTAGGAGATTTATTTGATGATTTAGGGAGTTAATAATTTACCTAGAGATGAAAGTAATAAGCATTTTATTAATCTACAACTATCTTGAGACCTGGCAGAGATAGGTGGTGCGTCGTTTTTCACCAAAAATAAATGTCCCAACTTTCGTCGGTAAGCCCTTACTGCAGAGTACAGCAATTAGCGAGATCATCTCCCAAAGGAATGGTGAGAATTACTCTATACTTCCAATCTGTATGACCAAACTTTCAAGGAGTTTTTGTGATTTTAACAAAATAAATGAAATTAACAAATAAATAGAGAGATGCACGATTGAACAGAATGAACGGATTTAAAATATTAGAAGAAATATTCCGAATTCCAATTAACTCCACCCTAGCTCACCTAAACCGATCCTCGACGAAAAGATTAATTCAATTAACACATACAAATCAGTTATAGCTACCGAAGACGCTTACTGATGCAGCCTAATTCCTCCATAGTTTCTCGATAATCAGGAAGACGCTTCACCAATTATTTCCCCAATCGACTAACGACCGTAAGAGACGCTCTATAGGTTTAATGAGTCGACAACCTTAAATTCTAGAGGAACCCGATTCATAATTAACAGACTATGATGCAGGAACGTTAAATTAAGATTGCTATTCTCCCTGGTTCTGAAGAACCGTTTCGCCACTAATTAAACCTAAACCACAATTACGGATGATCGGTTTAATTGACTACTAATTAATTTCGACTCACTAAATATTTGCAACTATCTAGCAATATCGAAACAATTAACGACTCGAAATACAGAGAATAACAAATGCATGCAAATTAATTGAATGGGAAAAGAACAATTAGATCTCACAGTTTAGCTAGGCCAGGGCTTCGTTAGTTGTTACCGGAATAAGAAGAACTTAGCTTGATTGCATAATTAAATCAAACCTCCAAAATATTTTCGAACATAACATGATGAAAAATAACGAAGAAGAAGAAAATAAACGCTGCTGGAATTCGTCCCCTTTCTGCTGCGGGGTGCGTGAATATCGAATGAATCATAAAGAAATAAGTCATAATCTATATATAATATCCTTAATTAAAACATTAGATAAGGAAATAAAATCATAAATCAATCTAAACTAGGAAACATAGCAAGAGGAGGACTCTTGAGGCGGTGGAAAACTCAATTCCGCATTCAAGTTGTGGCTTGGGCCGAGAATCAGATTTTGCAAGCCCAAAACGCGTGCAGAGGCCCAGATTCCAGAAACTCACTCCAGCTTTCCAGCGGCAAGCCCTTACGGCCTAGTCTTGTCAGACTCGAATTTTTATCTTTCTTCACTCAGCTTCTTCTTGCACCAAAACCTGCCATTTTCTCCAACTTTGTACTACATCCCTACACAACTCAACAAACACATCATTCTTCCAAAATACACAAGTATAGGGCAATTAATTAGGAGAAATGGCACCAAAAGATAACAATAAAAGCAAGTAAAATAGGTAGTGATATTTCTGATTATTCACCTTTAATCGGATTAAATTGGGAGGATTAGATTAATTCATAGTGGCTACACGTAATTTGCATTCCCTGGGATTAATACCTTGTTAATTGATTGAATTTGTTGAGTTATTTTATCTGCATTATTTGTGTCTTCTTGGTCTTGTTTATTTTCATTTAATTATTCTGTAAATTCGTGTCTAGTTTAGTAAACCCAAAAATTGGTCACCTGGATAATAGAAAATTGTTCGCTTAGTACTCAGTTTAATCAAACATTCAGTCTCTGTGGATACGATACTCGATTCACCATTTATATTGCATTGTCCTATGTTAGTTGTAGTATAGTGCATAAAAATAAGTGCATCATTCATCCCTTCTTCACTATCTTCCAGTGGCTCCACATACAATAACCTTCTCTTATCTGGCTATGTTAGAGATCCGCTTCAAAGATAAATTAATTCTCGGATTATGTTAGGGTCTACATTCTCATTCATTAAAGTAGTAGAAAACTTGTCTGAGAATGAAGATTCATGTGATGGATCGCCTAAGCTGATTAGTGGATAATAATTTTTCTTACTCTCAAACTCTAGTTCATCTTCTATAACCATATCAACCCAACTTTTTTTATGCTCACACCACCCACAACCTGGCTAGAAACTCTTATTCGACATTTCTGCCACTTTCATGGGGTTAGCACAAAAGGTTGATTCTTCTGCGCCACTATTCTTGCAATCATTTGTCAAACTATTCATCCCTTCTTCACTATCTTTCAGTCCCTCTACAGACGATAACCTTCTCTTATCTTGCAATCATCTACAACTATATAACATAACATGTGATGCTAAATGTGTACAACAATCAAAGAAGTGGAAGCCCATGTAATTTGGGTTCACCAAATATTAGCTAATTCTATTCACAATCTCCTAATTTAATTAAATTAAATTATATTTGTGCAAAAATATGCAAAGCTTTGCTCGAGGTTGATAGATGAATAAAAAGTGTAAAAATATGAAACCTTCCCACGTTGACTTTCGTTCAACAAATACCTTTATCTTTATCTAAATAAAAGTAGAATATTCTTTAAAATATAGGAAAACCTCAGTAAAGTAATACTCGTTAAATTAATAAACTCTTTAAGATAATATTTTTCCACAGTCCCGATTTGGGCCAGTTGAAAATATCATAAATATCGATAAGATAATAAGATAATATAATTTTGGAATGTTCATATAGAAATGTATGGTCTCTACAACATCATAAATTAATAATTCTTTAAAACTTTAAGTATAGTTAAATTATTTTAGTGAAATATAATTGTACTTTTTTTTTATAAAAAAGTACTACCGTATTAATTGTTCCAAAGGTACTACCATATTAACTTTCAAATGAAAATTTTCAATAACTCATAACTGTAAATCTTTTTGAGCATATGTGGAATGATATATTAAACTCACATAATGTTTTATATATTTCATCTGTCAATGTTGATTTTGAGATACTTTTTAAACGATAAGTCATTATTTGATACAATTTTAAGAAATTTATTATTTTGTTAATGTAGTTTAATCAATCGCCATCATACAATGAATGCTTTTAATAAAAATACAATGAATAATATTAAATTATTAATAAAAAATGAACAATACTTATTAATTTTCATTAATAACATGTGAAATGAATTTATTTTAATATTAGTTTAATAATATGATACACAAACTAGCATTACCCGCTGTGCAATGCACGGATAAAATATATAAATATATAAATATTTATATGCATAAAAAATTATGCGTATAATTATTATGCATAAAAAATAACAATATAAATTTTATTATAATTTTTTAGATACTTTTTTATATGGATTATTTGTAACATAAGTATATAACATGTATATACTAAAGAAAAATTAATTTACAATATATTAGTAAAATTTTAAATATAAAAACATATAAAATAGAATTATAAAATATAATATATATATTATTACTTATATACATTTGCTTGTTAAGAAAAATAATACATACACTTTTATATTTGTTAATATATCTAAAATATGAATACACAATACATTAATGTTTACAAATTTACATAAATCTTAGTAAAGTAAAGCACATAAAATTTTGAAATTGGTTTGACAAATAATAGTATTTCAGCAATAAAATAATAGTAAAATGAAATGCTAGTGTCTTGAGTTTTCCCATGCCACTCATTTTTCTTCGAGAAAATGCTCCTTTTTTTCTTGTTGGTTACGGTTCTTCCATTAATATTTGAACCTCAATTTTTTTTAATTATCTCATCGCCGCTATTCTCCAAGAGAATTTAGTTTATTCTCCATTTTGTGTCATCATTCATCGTCTCTTGAAACCAGCTGGATCTTTAGCTTTTTTCCTAGTTTTTTTATCTTCATTATACATCTTTTTTTTATTAAAATATATATGTTGAATGAAATTCAAAATAACATTTAATATTTAAACAAACCAGAAAACCAGAAATGACTTTATTTGAAAGTATAAATGTAAAAATGTTATACCTTATATAA
Source organism: Perilla frutescens (assembly GCA_026008535.1). NCBI lineage: Eukaryota > Viridiplantae > Streptophyta > Magnoliopsida > Lamiales > Lamiaceae > Perilla > Perilla frutescens. Next base: position 41,682,821 of record BRKX01000019.1, read on the forward strand.
TCCAACCATAACTGTAGATCTGCAAAGTTTGACCAATCTTTAACATGTATGGAGACAATTGTGCTTCATAAATTTGCACGAAAGAAAAGGGACCATTAAAGCTTCACAAATCCGCAAGCAAAAATAGATCACTATGCAAATTTGATGTTTTGAATATACCATATTCAAGAGCCAAAAAAAATGTATGTATTTCTCTCAAATGAATACATGTGAATTGAACAAAGACTTTGGAAATCGCTGCCCAAGAATCATTTTCCTAGAGCTAGTTTAAATAGTAGCAAACACATAACGACTGAAATTATTTATGGTCAATCGATAGGAAAATAAGTAACAAATATTTTTAGCAATGATTTAAAACTTTAAATCTAGTTAATATTATTGGAGCGTGATTATGGTAAGGATAAAGATCTATGTATGGATTAGCCAAATTTATGGATGTAATTTTAGAGTATAATTAACATACTCATGGATATAGTCTTTATATCTTTATACAATATATATTACCTTAATATTATGTTCTATAGATAGCTGCATCCAATGTTCTTCACATATGGTGATGGATCGACTGTATATGTTACAAAATTTATTCGATTATTGATTGATTTAGAAGATGCTATAACATTAAAGATTGCATAATAATAATTTGGGTGGATAGGGTAATTTGGGCGGAAAAACTAAATTACGATTTTACCCCACACTATTTTACTTTTAGATATAGTAGGATTAGTAAGATACAATGATTTTTAATATGATTAAAGTTCAATTTCATCGAATCATGAAAACACTCTTTAAATTAATAAATATTAATTTATGAATTATTTAATATCACTATAAAATATTAAATTTGTACACAATCTCATGGTCCCAATGCTATTGATTTATATAGGTTTTACCGTAGGAGTTTAGATTTTCTCGCAAAAAATACTTTATATTTAGTAATTTTTTAATTGGTTTTACATTAATTTCCTCTAGATACTTTAATCATTTTAGTTAATTAATTGATTTATTTTCTTGATATTTATATCTTTTTGTATTAATCATGTTTTTATGCTGATATGTGAAATTTTAGTTTTAAAACTCAAATCGACTTGCAAGTGAATAAGAATCAACATAAATAATCATGCTATTTAATTATCAATTAGTTCTCACCAATCAACAATACATAACACCCAACTTAACAAGAATCCAAAACATAATCAAGAACCATTAAACATAATCACCCAACCATTAAACAGAATCCAGATGGATGTTTTGGCCTTCAAATCTTGCTTCAACTTTGTTCTTTTTGCCCTATCTTCAATTATCTTTCTCTTCTCTTCTTCCCCAAATATATTTCTCTTTCTAAAGTGGCTAAAGGTGGAATATAATGCCCTACGAATTGGGGTTGGTTTATATAGTGGAGGAATAAAATAATTAAAAGAAAATAAAAAATGAGAAAAAAAAGAAAATCGGGAAATTTTGTATATGTTACAAAATTTATTCGGTTATTGATTGATTTAGAAGATTCTATAACATTAAAGATTGCATAATAATAATTTGGGTGGATAGGGTAATTTGGACGGAAAAACTAAATTATGATTTTACCCCATACTATTTTACTTTTAGATATATTAGGATTATGGTATGTGTGTATATATATACTCCCCCGTTTCGTTTTATTTGTTGTTTTAGATTTTTTCTTTTGTTTCAAAATATTTGTTATTTTATATATTTTGACACACACTCTCTCAAATTTAACCTTACAATTATATGGAGAGAGAAAAAATTTTCAACTTTTTAGGAATATAAGTGAATATAAATATATGAGAGAGACAAAAATTTAACTTTTTAGGAAAATATAAGCGAATAAGATTTTATGTAATATAAAAGGAGATATATATTAGTCTTATAAAGAAATAATTGTTAATCCCATATTAAAATTCTAAAACAACGAACAAAATGAAACGGAGGGAGTATATGCTATCATGTCCATTCATCTAAGAGATACTCCCTCCGTTTTGAAATGTTTATTGTTTTAGGTTTTTTGTTTTGTTTTAAAATGTTTATTGTTTTTTATAATTGACATTTTCTCTCTTAATTTTAACCCTCTCAAATCCTACAAAATTTCTTGATTCTAACAAAATGGAGAGAGAAAAATATATGGAGAGATAAAATGTTGTTATTTTTTAGAAAAATATAGATGAATTAGATTTTATGGCATATATGAGGGATGAGTATATTTGTCCATAAAATTAATTGTTAATTCTAGATAAAAAAAATCCAAAACAACAAATATTTCGAAACAGAGGGAGTGTGTGGCTATTATTAATTGAGGAAAGAATTAATAATTAATTGAAGAGTAAATATGTACAATTTTACTTAGGAGTTTTATTTACGTCAGGATTCTAGCCTATTTGTTATGGTAATTAAATCATCTATTACCCATAATTATTTACACGCGGAATTCTAATTCAAGACACCAAGAAACATGCATATATTTTTACCTTTTCTAAATCGTGGTACTTATTTATTAATTATTTTTACTTCTCTAGTTACTTATATATTCATTGTTTCATTGTTTTTTACATCTATTAATTAATTGTTTTTATTTTTATCAATATTATAAAACTCTGTTAAATCTAATTCTGCCTATTATATTCTGGTACCATTAATTCCGCATCGCATGCTAGATTATTAGTGCACCCGTTAAAGATTTTGTTAAATTAATATAACAATCTAGTGCATACTTGGAAAGATTAAATATTGGATAAAATAATTTTAATTATAATAAGAATTCATATTCAAATATTTGTATTTCTTTGTAGAAAAAAGTAATTTTAATTTAGGCAAAGGAGAGGACTCCAATTTTCTTCACCATTATCTCTCGGGATTTCTACCGTACCAGTTGGGGTACTATATCAATCACTAATATATTATAATAATATTTTATTATCTCTCTAATACATTTTTATTATTTTTAAAATTATATATTAGTGGTTGGATATTATACAACCACCAACGTAGAATTTCCCATCTCTGGATTGGTCACGGTCTATAGTCTACTACTCAGTTCTTTAGTTCCTACTCTTTTCTCTCTTCCATAGTTAAGCATACGCGAGAATCGGTGGTTAGATGCAAAAATGGTGAAATTAAAAAATATATATATTTCGAGTTTGAAATGGAGGCGCTCAAGATGGTATGGTGATTGGTGCGGTGGCGGCGGAGGACAAGTCACCCATATATTAGATTCCGGTTGAGCAAATGAGCAGGCGATATGGTCCAGATCACGAAATTGAGATTTTTTTGCAATTATTTTCAGCTTTGTTTCGAGATGTGGTCGTAAGGAATGAAATCTACTTCGTATTCTTCGTCGATCTGAGTTTGTGAAGAAGTTAAATGTTTAGAATTTGATTGTGTTAATATAACACCCTAATCTTATAATCATAGAATGCTATCGATTTTATAAAAACTAACATATAAAATAATATACGATAGAGAATTTAAAGCATTTTCTCAAATATATAAATAAACTAGAAAACCATAATAATACATAAATAAACTTGTATTGAAGAAACTAGCATAATACTTCATAAAACATAGTGCTGAAGTGATTTTAAATAGTTTAAACTCCAGAGTATTTTTAAAGTTAGAAACAGATAATTCAACCTAAATAACACTAAAAGTTTAGTAGTGAAATAAGTTTCATAACTTATACTTTAATAAAAACTTAAACCACAACTATCTCCACATCACCATCGCCGAACTCCTCAACCTGAAATGTTATGATCAAGGAAAGAGTATAACGAATACACTCAATAGAGAATGCGCATTATTCAAAATGTATTAAACGAGCAACTCATATTCAGACATTCATGCGATGTCAACTGCCACTATAATAATAATGGTTTGAACAGTGGGGAGTCAGCCCAAAGACAACTTATCACAGCGTCAGACCTACTAACGGTCTCTGAACAAGTATATGTATATACACATGCACTGTGGGCAACCCAATGATAACTTTTTACGATCCCGGACCTATGAACGGTTCCTGACATACTTTAACTTTCACTTTCACATAAACACTCAGTCGAACAATAAATCAGAAGCTCAATATATGATGGATAATAAATAACCACATGTGTATAAAATTCCTCATCTTTACTTTAAAGACCTTTGACTCGATTTTTCAATACAAACTATTAAAAACTTGAAGGAACTAACTCGTCACCACCTAGCAGAGATTATAATTAATTATTTTAATAATAACATTTTTGTAAGAATGTGATATGGTTTAGAGATTAAACTATTAATTATTTATGATATTATCACGAACTGTACATGGCTTTCATCTATTATTATAGACTAAATCAACTAAAAGTTAATAGTTTTAATTAGTAACTTTTAATTAATTAACATATGGATATATGGGGCTGATTTCGAGCATTCATTTACTATACTAATAGTATTAATAAAATTTAACTATTGTAGTACGGTAATAGGAATAAAAATTTAGAAGACTACTCAAATTAAAATATGATAAAAGTCTCGATTCTGCGCATGTCACGAACTTATAGAAAAAAAAAATTTATAAACTAAAACTCTTATACAATTTCTTATTCGTATTCAAGTTCCAAGAATTACCAAACATGAGACACCTCTGTTGGAATAATTTTTATGTTGACTGATATATGTTAATTAAATGTGTATGGTTGTCTTAAAGTTATTCAATTAATGTGATCTAATAAGGTTATAATTATGGATTAAAGGGGTATTAATATTGTCATGGAATCTAATTGTGTAGATATCATTAATAGATTTGTAATTTGTTGAGAGACCGAATTGCAAATCCCAGATAACTTATTGTTATAAGTTAGGGTTATGGTCCCCAAATGACGACAGACAGAAAAATAGAATCTGTATTCCTTCTACAGAATTCTCTACAACAAAACCTAAGGTGCCGATCGTTTGGAAGATCCATACCACATCGAATTCGAGATTCAAGAACTATGGATTCAGGTATGCTTCTGCTATAATACTGTATCTCGGTTTATCATCATAGAGTTCATGGATTTAGGGTGTGAATCTGGATTATTGCATGCCCTATGTGGTTTAATTTTCTAACAAGTGGTATCAGAGCCACTCTATGCATGATTCTCTGAGATTTGTGAATAAAGATTAATAAATCTTGATTTTTGGTGAATCTCGTTTTCGGCTATGGATTATTGGTTCGGTAAATTTATGTTTTAATTAGTATCGTCTGAATTGATTGCTTGATCAAGGCTCGACGGATTTATTAACCAATCTTTCACGAATTCAGAATTCATGAATTTTGCTGTTATTCAATTGCCGCAAGAATTATTAATTGATTTGATTGTATATGGTATTAGAAAAATTATGTGGATTCAAATTGCATATGTTGCATGCATACAGTTCGAGGATTATCATGTTTTTAATAGTCTTGCTATTTATTGGTTTTGCCGATCACCATAGCATGAGTTTGAGTTTTAATCATGACTTTTGAATTCACGCCAATCAAGACCTCATAATGTTTAATTCGGTCAGATAAGTTTGGTTACAATTTCTTAATTATGCTATTGCGACATGATGACATTGGGAAACAATCTATTTTATTTGGTTTTGCACTACTGGATTCGTATGGAGCAGTAAACAATATATTTGCGGCGGTAATTGTTATATAATTCTTGATATGTCATGTTCGGTTCTCTTAATTTATAATTAAGAGTCAGTTTTATTCAAGCCAACATTCCCGAATTAAATTTTAATAGTCAATTAAATTTTAAATTATTTTGATGCATCTCATGTTCCTTATTAATTTGTCTGATATTTAAAATGAGTTTATTGAAACATGAAGTCGCCACAGTGACCTCTCTGTGTAGATTTATTCATGAAAAATATTAGATGTTTGTGTGAGTGTATCTTCATGCGGGTATTAGCCGGCTCACAGGAAGGTTAATATCTGGCAGAAATACACAAACACTTGTAGTGATAAATGTGTGACAATTATGAGGTTGTCCATGTAAACAATATGTCAGCCCACAGGAAGACTATTGTTTGACAGGATTTATTGTCAGTATTTGATCACCACACAGAAGTATCCACTTGCAAATTTATATTACTGTCCACAGACTTGATATTAATGTTGTATCTGGTGCCTCGAGATGCTATCAACTTATTTGAATTTGATAATGATTATACAGTTTAATGTGAGCATGAAAGTTAATTTTGGTTTTTGTTCTCTATTCAGCTATGATGTCTGCTACTTCTATTTCTGCTAACACCAACAACATTCCTATGCTTAATAGGTCAAACTTTAAGGATTGGAAAGAAAACATTCTGATCATTTTAGGCTGCATGGATCTAGACTATTCACTAAGAGTTGACAAACCTGCTTCTCTGACGGATGCAAGTTCTGCGGATGAAAAGCGGAACTTTGAGAAGTGGGATTGCTCAAATCGTGTTAGTCTTATGATCATTAAGCGCGGCATTCCAGAAGCCTTTCGAGGCACTGCCTCTGAGGAAATTAGTACTGCCAAAGAGTACCTTGCAGGAATTGAAAAACATTTTGTGAAAAACGATAAGGTCGAGACAAGTACGCTTTTAGCTAACTTGATCTCACTAAAGTATAAGGGCAAGGGAAACATAAGAGAGTACATCATGCAGATGTCTCATATTGCTTTAAAATTAAGTGCACTAAAACTCGAGGTGTCTGAGGACTTACTCGTGCATTTAGTGCTGATATCGCTTCCTACACAGTTTAGTTAGTTTAAGGTCAGTTATAACTGTCAAAAGGAAAATTGGACTCTTAATGAGCTCATTTCATACTGTGTGCAAGAGGAAGAAAGGTTGAAGCAAGAAAGAACTGGGATTGCTCAGCTGGCTAGTACTTCCAGAGATAAGGACAAAAGAACTAAGGAGGTTGAGAAAACTGCTAAAAATAAGGGTCCAGTACAAAAGAAACAGAAAATAGAAAATTTGGATGACTATTTCTTTTGTAACAAACCTGGACACCAAAAGAAGGAATGTCCCAAATATCGCGCTTGGCGTATAAAGAAGGGTACATTTCTTACTTTGGTCTGTTCTGAAGTTAATTTAGCTTCAGTACCTGGCAACACTTGGTGGTTAGATTCTGGTGCTACCACTCATATAAATGTTTCAATGCAAGGTTGTCTGAGCTGCCGAAAGCCAATTGATGGTGAAAGATACATCTATGTGGGAGATGGCAAGTCGGTGGAAGTGGAGGCAATAGGGCATTTTAGATTGTTATTAAGAACTGGTTTCTTTTTGGATTTGAAAGACACTTTTATTGTACCGTCTTTTAGACGGAATTTGATTTCTATTTCCTTATTGGACAAATATAGTTTTTCTTGTTCATTTGGGAATTGTCAGTTCAGTCTTTCTTTAAATTCCAATGTGGTTGGTACTGGTTCATTAAGTGCTTATGACAATCTCTATGTGCTCGATATTATTACTTCCTATAATGAATCCTTGCATGTTGAATCTAGAGGTACTAAGCGAAAATTAAATAATGAAAATTCAGGAAATTTATGGCATAAGCGTTTGGGTCATATCTCAAAAACCAGAATTGAGAGGCTTGTGTCAGATGGTATTTTAGATACACTTGATTTTTCGGATCTGAATGTTTGTATTGAGTGTATTAAAGGAAAACAGACCAAAATAAAGAGATTAGGTGCCAACAGAACTACAAACGTCTTACAATTGATACATACAGATATTTGTGGGCCATTCCCTACGCCTTCTTGGAATGGTCAACTTTATTTTGTATCATTTATAGACGATTACTCACGATTTGGGTACCTATATCTAATTTATGAGAAATCTGAGACCCTGGACAAATTCAAAATTTTTAAGACTGAAGTTGAAAATCAACTCAACAAAAGAATTAAAGTTGTACGATCTGACCGTGGTGGTGAGTACTATGGTAGATCTGATGGCTCAGGCGAACAACGTCCAGGTCCTTTTGCTATTTTCTTAGAGGAATGTGGAATCATCCCACAGTACACTATGCCAGGAACACCTAGCATGAATGGTGTTTCTGAAAGACGAAACCGAACTCTAATTAAAGGATATGGTTAGGAGTATGATTAGTTATTCATCCTTACCAATATCACTCTGGGGAGAAGCATTGAAAACTGCAGCTTATATTCTCAATAGAGTACCAACTAAAGCAGCTGCAAAAACACCTTTTGAGCTTTGGAACGGGCGAAAACCTAGTCTGAAGCACTTTCACATTTGGGGATGTCCAGCTGAGGCTAGGCCTTATAGGCCAAATGAAAAGAAACTGGACCCCAAAACAGTAAGCAGTTACTTTATTGGTTATTCAGAAAAATCAAGGGGTTTCAAGTTTTATGATCCCACTAGAAAAATAATTTTTGAGACGGGAAATGCAGTATTCTTTGAGGATGTTGAGTTTGGGGGGAGAAATAAGGTTAGAGATATTACTTTTGAGGAGGTGTCAGTCTCGACTCCTACTACTACTTCTGATGATTTTCAGGCTTACATACCTGTTATTAGTCGAGAAGTAGATTTGGAACCTCAACAAGATATTATTGAAAATCTTCCCACTCAGGATAATACAGTAATTCAAGAAGAACAACCTCAACAACCTCAAGAACTAATGCCATTAAGAAGTCCACGAGAGATAGGAGAAATGCTATTTCGGATGATTATGAAGTATATATCCTAGAAAGTGAGGAAAATAATGGAATGATGGAAAACGATCCTATCAATTTCCATCAAGCCATGAATGATCCAAACTCTCAAAAGTGGATTGATGCCATGAATGATGAGTACAAGTCAATGCAAGATAATCAAGTTTGGGATCTTGTCCCATTACCTGCAGGTGCGAAACCTATTGGTTGTAAATGGATTTTTAAAACCAAAAGGGATTCGAAAGGTAATGTAGAGAGATATAAGGCTCGTCTTGTGGCTAAAGGCTTTACTCAAAGAGAAGACATTGATTTTAAAGAGACTTTCTCTCCGGTTTCTTCGAAAGACTCTTTTAGAATTATTATGGCGTTAGTTGCACATTTGGATCTTGAGTTGCATCAGATGGATGTAAAAACAGCGTTTCTCAATGGTGACATTGATGAGACGATTTATATGGTGCAACCAGAAAACTTTGTGTCCGGAGATCCAAAGTTTATGGTTCGCAAATTAAAGAAATCCATCTATGGGCTTAAGCAGGCTTCTCGTCAATGGAACCACAAGTTTCATCAAGTAGTAGTCTCGTTTGGTTTTGAGACTAATGCTGCTGATGATTGTGTGTATCACAAGTTCAGTGGGAGTAAGTGTATTTTTCTGGTTTTATATGTGGATGACATTCTGCTTGCCACCAATGACTCTGTCATGCTGCACGATACTAAGAAATTTCTATCAAAGAATTTTGAGATGAAAGATCTTGGGGAAGCTTCTTTTGTATTAGGAATCTAGATACATCGAGATCGTTCTCGGGGTATTCTTGGATTATCACAAAAGACGTATATTGAGAAAGTGTTGCAAAGATTTGGCATGCAGAATTGCAAACCATGTGATACCCCTATAGCTAAAGGAGACAAGTTCAGTCTCGATCAGTGCCCAAAAGGTGATCTGGAAATTAAGGAAATGCAGAAGATTCCTTATGCCTCGGCCGTTGGGAGTCTAATGTATGCTCAAGTATGCACAAGACCTGACATAGCTTTTGTTGTTGGAATGTTGGGTAGATATTTAAGTAATCCCGGTATGAATCATTGGAAAGCAGCCAAATGGGTTATGAGGTATTTACAGAGAACAAAGGATTACATGCTCACATACAGAAAATCAGATCATTTGGAGATCATGAGGTATTCTGATTCTGATTTTGCTGGATGCCAAGATAGTAGGAGATCCACTTTGGGCTACATTTTCTTATTAGCTGGGGGAGCCATTTCTTGGAGAAGTGCTAAGCAGACACTTATAGCATCTTCTACCATGGCAGCTGAATTTGTAGCATGTTTTGAGGCATCCAATCATGGAATATGGCTGCGAAATTTTGTCATTAGGCTGCGTATTTTTGAGAATGTAGAAAGACCACTAAAGTTGTATTGTGACAATAACTCAACAGTGATGTATTCCAATAACAACAGGAGCTCTAATAAGTCAAAGCATATTGACATTAAGTTCCTGGTTGTGAAGGAGATAGTACAGAGTGGACATATTATTATAGAGCATATAGGGACAGACTCAATGATTGCGGATCCGCTTACTAAGGGATTAACACCCAAGGTCTTTCATGAGCATACTGCTCATATGAGTGTGGTTTTATTTTAGTACGTGTTGGTTATGTAGGAGTCTGTACTGTTTTATAGCTCTATAATATGATTTGGACACATTTTGTGTTTTATGGATAAATCTGTACAGATATAAAGTATTCGGTTATTTGGTTTATTACACTCTATTATTTTAATTATGTTTGATCTCACTATGGAATAAAGTGGACTAGTTGGAAATAGGCATGATAGATCACATAACATGTAATTTCCATGCTACACATCCATGATTGATCTATGTCATTTGGTTATATCGGTATATGTGATTATTGATGGGTCTATTCACGCACAAAGTGATGACAGCCTCTTTAGTCCTATGCTTGTATAATCAATGGACGAGATTGTTTGGGATACCCTTATTGTGACAGCACAGTTTGAGCTCATAAGGTATTACACACTTTTCGGTAACATATATAGTCCATGTGGGAGATTGTTGGAATAATTTTTATGTGGACTAATATATGTTAATTAAATGTGTATGGCTGTCTTAAAGTGATCCAATTAATGTGATCTAATAAGGTTATAATTATGGATTAAAGGGGTATTAATATTGTCATGGAATCTAATTGTGTAGATACCATTAATAGATTTGTAATTTGTTGAGGAACCGAATTGCAAATCCCAGATAACTTATTGTTATAAGTTAGGGTTATGGTCCCCAAACGACGGCAGACAGAAAAATAGAATCTGTATTCCTTCTACATAATTCTCTACAGCAAAACCTAAGGTGCCGATCGTTTGGAAGATCCATACCACATCAAGAATTCGAGATTCAAGAACTATGGATTTAGGTATGCTTCCGTTATAATACTGTATCTCGGTTTATCATCATAGAGTTCATGGATTTAGGATGTGAATCTGGATTATTGCATGCCCTATGTGGTTTAATTTTCTAACAACCTCTTCTATTAACTTAAACACATGCAAACACATAATTTTAGGAGACTTAAATCGAAAAGAGAAAAGTAATTATCACAAGAAGAAGAATTTATTTCATTTCATTTTGACTTTCAGATGAGTCTCGACTCTTCGACTTAGATTGAGAGTATTTGATTATATTTTAAAAGAACAAAGAATTGAAGGAGAGTTCGACGAAAAACTGCAAAGAACAAAGAGTTCCAACAAGTAACTTGAGAAATTCAATTTCACGATTTCAGGTATTATCCTCCTTCTTAGTTTAATTTAACTTACAATAACTGTTTTCCTTCTAAGCTATGTTTTATATAAATTTTCATATAGGAACTAAGATATCCACCATTATAATTCGATAGTTGCTACATATTTATGGATTGATAATATTTTGAATGAACTCTAAATTTTGGATATCTCACCTTACTCAATATATATATATATATATATATATATTTTGCAGAAGATTGGCAAAGGAACTCGGTGGATATATATTTCTGTAAAAGTATCATAAAAATAAATCTAATGATTAGTCTATGAATAGTACAAACCAGAAGTTGGTTTTTGAATTGGTTTACCTTAATCAAGTTAGTCCACAATTCTTCATAATTTCAAGTGGAGAGTAAAGACTTTTCTCACGGCAAATCTATTAGGAAACCAAAATGTTCAATGTTTGAATCATGAATTGTGAGTTTTTGAGGAGTGATCGAGAGGAATTGAAAACTGTAATAAAGGTTTTGCAGTTTATTTGAGAACATGGGATTGAGGAAGTTTACATGAATTAAATGTGCTGTTCTCTGGATAAATATTTTATATTTATTATTAGTAGTATTATTAATTAATTTAGTTCACTTATGAATGTTGGATTAATTATTGAATTTGGAAATATAAGTTATTGAATTTTTATACTTTTAATCACATTTTAAATTCTTGATATTATCCTTTAACTTTCTCTGCAGACGGGACGGCGGGACGATAAAGACTGTATTTAAGAATGAAATTTTTGAAAAAAAGGGTCGTCACATTTCATTCTCTAGAGTGGACTTTTTAGTTTCATATATTCAATTGGATAAAAATAATCACATCCTTTTCATATCCAACCGATGCTCCCAAAATTTTGAAATCGGAAACAGTAAAGTTCTTGAGCATTTAAGTAATTGGGTGTGATTTGGTGGATTCAATTAGAACTATTTACGAGCCAAGTTAAGCTCTTGAGCTAGATTTCAAGGTAGCTGGAATATTTGAATTTGTATTACTAGTATTTCTAAAATGTGGAGCTTGCCTTTTGTTGCAGCCATAAATCTGCTGTAGAATACTGAAGCAATGGCGATTTTTAGGCCACAAAAAGATCCACTCAAGCAGACTTCGTGATCGATATTTGTGACAAAGTGAAGGTTCCAATAATCTCTTCATAGATAAAAGTAAAAAGTTAAAGTCTTATGTGGTTTCTTCCAAATTCTAACCCCTAAAATCTAATCCTAAACCTTAATTATAAGAAGCAACAAAAAGAGAGCCTCTCATTCATGCATACAAGGTTCAACGTTTGAATCGAAATTGGAGGATCATGATGCGCAGAAAAGAAAGATAAATGTCGTTGAATGCGGATATGATAGCGTGTGTTCAATTTGATCTGGATAATTGAGAATTTAGGTTGGTTGCATTTTCGCCTTTCTTTAATTCATGATTTAATTTATTTTTATTTAATTTTTTTGTGAATTCATTTTGTCTTTTGATGGTCGGATTCATGTCATCACATTAATATTGGTTTTTCTTTTTCTTTCTTGAATTTTGTTTAAGAATTACTTAATTATGTGATATATTGATATTATCTTGGTTAGTCATTTGTTTCTCATTCTAGAATATATGTCAAGTCTTAGATGAGAATGATGGTAAAATGACATTTATGACTATTTGTTTGTCCGTGTTAAGCAAAACAAATTACATTTTTCAAGCATATTTTATTTTATTCATGTTTTTCTCCTATCTATAGCTAATTTGTGTGTTCGTCCATATTATTCTATAAATAGTAATAGGATTGATGTCATTTTAATTTGTTATTGTATTCTTTTTTTTGCATGAGTTTTGATTTTTGCATTAATATATGATTGTTGTGCCGATATTATTCTTTCTTTCTGTTTTGCAGGTTTCAATTTATTGATCTTGATATCGTAAATTAAAACTTTAAAAAAAGGTAAAATTATTAATTATGATGCAATGGTGCTTCAATCATTTTTTTTTAATTTAAGTTTTGCATCATTTTATAATTATGAGCAAATTTTGATGACAATATCTACTAGGATGCATCTTCATTCGGAACATTCTACTAGCACATCCTGAATATGATGAATTTTCTTATGCAATCCCATCGAAGGGTCAAAGAAAATGATCACTAAAACCAATCTTATTAATGTTTTTATTGTTCCATTAGTTAATGTTTTTTAATTTATTTATTTTTACATGATTTTTTTAATTTTTTTTTTACTACTACCTATTATTATTTCTTCGTGTAATGTTCTTAGAAATGAAAATCTCTATTATGTATGTAATTTTAACATTTGTTAATATATTTACATCATGCCCCACTTTGCTTTTGTTTGAATGGATTCAAATCTAAATAAATTTTGTATATTTTTCTGCAAAAATTAACTATTTGAGGTTTAATTATTGAATATAGTATCATGAATGGTATCTGTAATACCCCGAAAAAAATATAGTATTTAAATTTATTTTATAAGTTAGAAATTTCATGAAAGTAGAATTCAAATTTTTTGGGCTAGTTGATCATAGTCCTAGAGACATTATAGGTCCAAGAAAAGTCTCGATCTTAGTTGAGCTCTCTAATTAATATTAGAATGGACATTAATGGGATCATTTTGATATCAAGATTATCTAAATCGGACTTCATTTGAGTTTCCGATGAAATTTAATTCATGTAATGATTTGAGCCAAATTTATTTTACCATGACCACTATTATAAATTCAAGCCCAATATTGTACTTATCTTTAAGTTCATTCGGCCCATATCTTTCGAGCCCATTTCCAATCATTTTATAATCAAAATATATATATGATATATATATATATTGATGGATCTATGTAGGAGAGAATAAATTTATATTAATTGATTTAATTTTATTTGGATGAGTTTGAAAGTTCGGCTAATCCAATTTGTCAATTTGGAACTCATAGAGAGTGATTAGTGGATTATACATACGTGGAGTTACAAGAATATATATATATATATATATATATATATATATGACCCAAGTTATTATTTTATTGGCCTTTATTAGGATTCTAAGTTAGAATTTTAATTTTGAAGGTCGAGACGAGCTGAAAGTATAGTACCATCTCACGCATAAATTGCACTATTTATTGTGATCATTCATGTGAGTTTTTCTATAACTCACAACTATGTTTTAAATTCGTCCATGAAAAGCATGTTAAATATTTTAATAACAGTGTTTACGCAATGATTGGATGTTTTGAGATTTCATGCGCAGAGGAATTCCGACTTACAAGTCTAGACGGTTTACTTTGTGACTAAATATCTAGATAAGTAACCGTAAAGTATTCATGTGATCACATTGGGTCTCTCATACAATGAAGAAGAGTAAAATTTATTATAAAGTATGTTTATGATTAATTTTAAAGCATGAAAGTATGACTTGGACGAATAATAATGTCCATTGAGTGTTTTCTGGCACTCAACCCAAATATTTTCAAATATTTTCAGGTCCTGGAGATCAAACTGGTTGAGGACAAGCTGTTGGAGTGGGTTTGATGGTTGACCCTTATGTGGTTTTTGCTTAAAACCATTTTTAAACTCATGTTTGTATGTTAATATTAAATGCTTCCGTAAATACTCTGCAAAACTTTTAAGTTTGAAAGTTATTGACCCGACTGGTCAGTTTTTGATTGTATATACAAATATTTTGAATGTATATAAGGGTTGACCATGAAAGTTTTGAATGAGTGACCTGATTGACTATGTATATTTTCTGAGAA
The DNA here is from genome assembly GCA_026008535.1 of Perilla frutescens. Classification (NCBI taxonomy): domain Eukaryota; kingdom Viridiplantae; phylum Streptophyta; class Magnoliopsida; order Lamiales; family Lamiaceae; genus Perilla; species Perilla frutescens. The sequence goes on from BRKX01000019.1 coordinate 41,698,042, forward strand.
AAATTCATTTGTGGTCCCACTGGACACGGTCGAATCTGAAAATGGTCCCAATTTTTTCAAAAATGGTCCTTATAAAAATTTTCACATCAAACATGGTCCCAGTCGATTAAAATTTTTATTTGTGGTCCTAATTATTTAACGGGTCCGTCAAATATAGACGGGAGCCCTCCACGTGAGTTACATGTGATTCTTAAGGAGCGAAAATTCATCCCTAATTCTATATTTTGCCCTAATTTCATTCTCTCCCCAAATCCACTCGCTCGAATCCCTAATCTCTCCATATTTCATCCCCAAAATTTACTCACAAATTCCATTGATTTTTCACGCATTCACAAAAACCCACTGCCCAGTAGAGAGAACATCAAGAATCTAAAGTCCGAATCTTCAAATTTCGTGATGATAAGGTGAAAATCATCCATTGCCGAGGCACACCCAAATTACAAGGATTACGAGTTTTGATACACACTGAGGTTGTAGCATGGAAGTATGACGCTACACTATGAAGATAAATTCGAGTACATAGGTGGGAGAACCAATGTATTTGATTTCATTGATGGGAAAAAATGGGATATGAAATATCTAAAGGGTTTATGCGAGAGTTTGGGTTATATGGGTAGGAAAGATTTTTTTTTCGATTATGGAAGAACATATGCTGCCTTTAGAAACTGCTGAACATGCTAGATTGATTAAAGAGGCAGTCGCGAATTCTAGAGAATTTACCATATATTTAGACAGTGTGAAGAATGCAGATGGTCCTCTATCCACGTTGGAAGGAAAAGGTGTTGATGCTGTGAATGAGCAGGTGGAAGGGGTTCGTGTTGATGTTGATGCTTTGAATGAGCAGGTGGAAGGGCAGGTTTTAGAGGAAATGACTTCAAGAAATTGCTATGGAGGGCTGCAAATGCCACCACTGTTGGTGCTTTCAAATGTGTGATGGAAGAGCTTGAGAAGAAAGATGCAAATTGCTATGCATGGCTGCAAGTAAAGCCAGCAAGAGAGTGGTCTAAGTCACACTTTACAACCTTTTGCAAGAGTGACACTTTAGTTAACAATATGTGTGAGCAATTCAACAACTGCATAATGGATCCTAGAGATAAGCCTATTATCACTATGTTGGAGTGGATCAGACAATAGATCATGAAGAGGCTTCAGAAAAATAGAGACCAAGCTGAGTGCAAGTGGGAAGGCAGGTTACTGTGTGCTAGGATTGCTAAGATTCTCAACAAGATAGTGAAAGCTTCTTCTGATTGCATTTCAATGAAGGCTACCTCAAATAGATATGAAATCTCAAGCTTGGATGAATCAAGATATGCAGTGGACTTAGCTGCTAGGACTTGTGATTGTAGGAGATGAGAATTATTTGGTATTCCTTGCAAGCATGCTACTAGTGCTATTTGTGCAGAGGGTGATGCACCAGAAGACTATGTAGACACTTGCTACCATGTTGAGACCTACTGTGCAGTTTATGCACATGCTATAGCCCCTATGGGTGGACAAGACATGTGGGAGAAAACAAGCTATATACCTCCACTGCCACCTAACAATCACAAAAAAAGAAAAGACAGACCTCAAAGAGAAAGAAGAGTTGGTGCCACTGATAGTCCTAACAAGAAGCAGAAGAAGCCTACTGATAAGATACAAAGCTTAGGAAAATAAAAATTCACTGTGAAGTGCAAGTATTGTGGAGAGCTCGGGCATAACATAGTTGGATGTGCAAAGAGGAATGTATGATTAGTGTTAATTCATAATGTTATAGCTTACCTATCTATGATGTAAATTCAAATTGCCCTAACATTAAACAAATTTGAATTTTGATAGGAGGCTGAAGGTGAATGTTCAGTGAGTAAGACCAAGAAGGTTGTTGTGGTTTGCAAGTTTTGCTTGGACATTGGACACTGTGACCAGGATTGTCCATTGAGGCAGTTGTTTGAAGCTAAAGCAGTTGAGAATCAGGAAGGTACTAACTTGCAAGAAGCTGAAGCAGTTGAGAATAAGCCAGATGCTAACTTGCAAGAACCTGAAGTGCAACAATTCACACAACCTAATTTCTCTGTGACTCAAGAGGATGATCTTGATAATTAAGAAGGTGCTAACTTGCCAGCCACTGAAGTGCAACAATCCAAGAAGCCAACAACAAGAAAAGGAAGAAAACTCCTTGTAAGTTACAATTCAGTTACTTGGACCTCAATGTGTATTTCTGCTTATTAATAAATTAATTTACTCTTTTTAGGCAATAAAAAAGAAGGGCAGACAAGGTAGATGAAGAGAGAATCAGCCAAATGAAGCCATTCAATTCATGGAACTTTTGAATATTTGAAACGGCAGTTGGACAATAGGCTTTTGACCCTTGGACCCTTGGATATTTATGTCTTTTTGATGTGTTGAACTTGTAGGGTATCATGTTATGGCTTTTGAAATAGTAGTAATGTAGCTTTTGAAATAATAGTTATGGACAGTAGGCTTTTGATCCAAGGAAATAGCAGTAATTTACCCCTTTTGATGTGTTGAACTTAAATGGTATCTATTTATGCTTATTGAAACTTGAATGGTATCTGTTTATGCCCTATTTGTGCATTTCTGTTAGCAAATAGATATTCATTTCATTGATTGGAATAGTGGCATTCTATTTCATTACAGCTGCATTATAGCTTCATTTCATTACAGTAGCATTTCATTACATTACAACTGCATTACATCTTCAATTACAGCTGCATTACATCTTCAAGAAAATTGCCACCAACAAAAACTATTGTAGAACACATAGAATCTTCATTATCTTCTTCATCTTACCAACCTCTTGGCCCAGATTCTTCATTTCTTTCACCATCTTTCTCACTTCTTCGGGTAGCTTCAATTTTCCTAGGTGGCTATCAAAGCTACTGTCATCTGAAATGAAATCTTCATCCTCCCACATCAAAAAACCACACCCTTTACCATATTGAGAATCTGGGCAGTTGTAGAATGCCTTGCCTCGGCTGTGAGGTTGTTTGGAAACCCACCTCCGGGCTGCTCTACCACAGTGACAAGTTAGAAAACCTCCACCAAAATGCTTATTGCTTGATGCAGCAGACATGATTTTGTGTGGATTTTTTGGGATGATTGTGTGTTTTGATTGTTTGTGGAGAGTGTATATATATACAAATGTATTCCCTCAGCTTCTGCACTCAATTTTCCTTCCAAAATGCTAACTTTCCCTCCAAAGTTGATTGACCAGTCAATCCAACTATTTTAGTTGAGAAATAAAAAAATTGCTACTTTTAACATTTGGGACCAAAAATGGGAGTAAAATTTAACGGTAAACGTGACGGAAGGACCAATTTTGATGTCTCAGGACCATTTTTGAAAAAATTGGAACCATTTTCAGATTCGACCGTGTCCAGTGGGACCACAAATGAATTTTTCTCTATATTTTCTTGTTGACAAGTCAAAATTTTGTTATGTGTGAGTCAATGATTTTGAAAAAAAAGACTTGTTGGAAGTTGACTTTGAAAACGCCTAAGTACTGGGTTTGAACATTTTTAAGATGAGATGCTGCCCGTTTACAAATTATTTATAAAGTTAAATCTATTTTTTTAAAGTCTTTATTACGTAAGCATGTACGTATGTTTTTGGTGACGTTTTGATTCTGGTGGGACTGGGGTGTTACAGTATCAATATAACATTTCAAAACAGTATATTTTTTTGGGGTAAATGGTGTTGCCGCGTAGTTATATTTATATATTAATATATTGTCATTAAAATTATAAATTTTATAATTGATTTTTATGGATTATGTTAGACAAGTAGATAAAATCATTCGTATGCAGTTATTTTATTAAACTTAATTAATTTTTAGATATAATCAAGTTCAGACAATAAGCAGTAGTTAAAAACATAGCACGAAAAACATAATTAAAACTTATAATATAGGTGCATTACAAAAAAACATGTTAATTATTCATATTTTGTATATATGCTTTATGGTTGATAAAATAATATTTCATTAAATTAATAGTTAGTAAGTACACAAAAGTTATGTTTTGTTAAAAACAGAAAATATTAACTAATATTCATTATGAAATGGACTTTATATCTTGAGCATAAATTATGTATCAATATATGTGAAGTGTGTATGTAGGAATAAAATGACAAGAAATACAATGATTCATTTTTCACTATTATCAATAACTTGAATTATTTGAGAGTCATCCAAAAGTTTCAATACGGGATTATCATGTTATTTATATGTTAAATACATTTTGTGAAGTCTAGAAATTGTGATTATCTCGGTTTTGGTTGATTTTTTTTATTGTAGATCATCTATTCTAGCATTAATTACATTGTAACTAAATTAAATATTTATTTACATTAACTTTCCTACGTTTTGTTATTTTTATTCTTATAGTAACCATATGTTGCTCTGTGTTGTTGTTCCATAAATATAAAATTTAATTAACAATGACTCATTTTACATTATAATCAAGCAATAAAGTTATCATCAAAATAAATGAAGGGTAATTCTATACACAACCTCCAATTTTCTCTTTGTAAGCCCCATAAATAATTAAAATATAGATATTATTTGAATATACTCTTTCACCCTTATAATCCAACTACTTAAAAATTCTAATAAATTAAACATCTTTAATTCAACCGCATGATTGTAACGGCCCGGTCCCGAGTTAGGGATTAATGAATGGGGACGGGGTGTTATTAAGGGATTTAATGAATGAGACAGAAGATTAACAATGAAGGTTTGGGAATAAAGATATACTTTTTGGAGATAGGCGACGATACTCGGGTTTATCTAATTTAGAAGGGAACATGCTTTTAGCGGAATAAAACGGCTAACTAAATCAGATACCAACAAGCACAGACTTCATTTATAAGCGAAAGGAAAATATACTTCGAGAAGCAGGAATAAAACTTATAATGCATCTTTATATATATAGGTAGCCATGTCTTGGGGAAATATTCATAGAATCTCGATAATCATAATCGAACTCAAACAGAATTAAAAAGAGTGAATCAGAGTAGCAGAACACATAGTGGGATTTTAAAAGAACTTATATAATAGCAAAACAATTTTGGCAGCCAACCCACATCCACAGCCACCAACATCCTCAGCATCTCAACCTGAAAACATTTGAAAAATAAGGGGTGTGAGCACTAATGTACTTAGTGTGTTTTAATGAAATACTTTAATAAACTTCAAGATATCCAATAATCAACTGACGGTATATGGAGAGCAAAATGCAAAAGCCCTCTCCATATCCGTAAAACCTTTTCTTTCTTTTTTTTGGGCCCATCCTGGCTCAAACCTGATGTTAACTGCACCCTTATGCATGCCTTAGGACATAAGAGGGGTAAACTCGAATATCCTTTTGAGTTTGCGAGGGAATAAATCCAGCAGTGACTCACTTAACGATCAAGAGATCAAAGTTCTTCTGAGCTCAAATTCCTGTTTAAACAAAACACTAAGTTCCTTCCTTCCTTAATCCTTGCTAGCAAAACCAATCCTAACCTTAGAGGATTGATCTCGGCCTATGAGGAAATTGTCCCTAACCTTAGAAGACAGTCCTTAACTAGTTGAAGCTTAGCAAAATATCAACATTCATATACGATGAATAGAATGTATATAAACACAATTTCCAACTAACAACAATTCTAATATCTCCATCTAAGCAAAATCAATACTTAATAATTCTATCATTTCTAAACATGCTCGAGAGCTCGAATAACACAAATAATTTTTTTTCCTTCCTTCCTTGTACAGAGATCAATCAGGCAGAGCAAAATATTTTATTGGATATCTCATTTAGCCTAACAAGCTTCTAGAGCTTATTAGCTCAAACTTTTAGATAAGTATAGTTTTACCCACCTCGATCACTGAGCAGAAGATGAGGCAACGAGCTGCTGATCCTCCTCCGGATTCCTACGAGGCCCACTTCCTCCTACAAAAGTCGAATTATCGACTTAGCGGCCTCTTTCGAAGAAAACCTTCTAAAGCGGGAAATAACACTATCTAACCTAAAGACTAAAATTTAAGACTTAATTACAGATTGCACGACTTTACGACTTTATAAATTTCAAGAAGGACTTTATTTGAACAACACCCATTGATTTAATAAGTTCTAGACAGAAATCAAATTGAAAAGTTTACTCAAAATAACTCGAAGATAGCTTGAGGATTTTCTTCAAAATAAACTTGGAAATAACTCGAGATTAGCCTGGAAAAACACAACTCGAAAGGTTCGAAAAGAGGGTACGAAAATAACCAAAGAATTGACGTGAAACACACGGGAAAGGGAAGGCGCCGCGGCACACCCCTGCGCCGGCGGGGGCCTGCTGGGCCGAGGAGGGTGTGGCGCAGCGGGGCTCCTTCTTTCTCTCTCTTCCGCCCAGTTTTTGGGCCACTCTTCTGGGTTTCTTCAGTGTTCATCGATTCTTTCGACGAACACGAAGAACATGAAGAACATTCATAAAATTTTCTTTAAAAACAACATGCTTCGATAATTTTAATTAAGACGAAACAACGATAATCCTCCTTATTATTTAGAATAATGATGAAATCTTTAATTATAGCTTGAACGGAATTTAAACGGAAATAACGAGACTAAATACACGAAATAATGACGAGGATTATAACGGCATGAATAAAGCGAGAAATATAACGTAAACGTTATTAACTTGGAATTTTAATAAGAATCGAATTACAACTTAGACGAAAGGTAAATGAGCAATAATGAAGAACATGAAAAATGTAAAATAAATGCGAAATTAAAAGACGGAAAAAGAAATGGAATTGAAACTGACGAACAAGAATGGACGGGGTTAGGTGCGTTGAAGGAAGGTGGCTAGCTCGGCGTCTCGTCGAGTCGCAACGGCGGTAGAGCCGTCTGCTATGACCCAACGCGCCCCTAGCACATTCTCTCACAGCATCCCTTCCACACCAGTTCGCTCGTCATCTTTCGGAATACTCACGGAGAACACTTTTTACTTCGACAGAACTTCTCAGCTTTCAAAGCTTTCTCACTCTCTCGATTTCGAAGTGAATGAATGGTAAAAGAGCAAGCGAAAGTAAAAGGGGTGGTCCTCTATTTATAGGAGGGAGTTTGGCTTCCTTGATAAGCCACTCCAGTGCGGAAACACTGCAAAAGTTACCCCGGGTTCAGTTAAAAGTTGCTTTATTCGATGTCGAGGTCCAAATGACCTCAGACACGAAATCTAAAAATACAGGGAGATTCATTAGCTCGAATACTAGTGAACCAACCTGACTCGGGATGAAGACGGGATCGTCAGAAGAAAGACGAGTGAAGATTCTCTTTTTGGAATTACTTTTTACTATTCACTCAGACTGACAGATTTTGCTCCTGAGCGTTCGATTGACCTCAGAATGGAAATCCATGAACGCTAACGGAATCCTCGAGTCAGTTGCCATAAGAGAGGCCTGACAGAACCAGACTCAGATCAATGAGGAGGATTTCGTAAATTTCTCAAAACACGAACGCACACAAAAGTTACTATTCATTCATCCTTTAAATACGTTTTTCATCACCAGGGACTTAAATGACTTCAGAATTAAAATCCGAAAACACCGGCATACTCCTTGAGTTAAAACAGTCCTAACAAAACCTTGAATGGCCATAAAAATAATTAGGATCACATTTTTCGAAAAGACAATTTTCACGAAAACTGACCCCTAAAGTCGTGACTGACATCCGTCCTCAATTAACCTTATTTAAATTTCTTTTTTAACTAATTAATTACTATTAAGAATCCTCGAATCATAATTCCAAAATCTAGGGTTTTACATCCTACTTCCCTTAAAGAAATTTCGTCCCGAAATTTACTAACCATGATAAGGGACATCAGGGTACTTCTTGAGTAGCTCGGATTCGAGCTCCCAGGTTGTCTCTTCTGTACCATGATGGTTCCAGATTACTTTCACAAGATAGATCTCCTTGTTCCTCAACTTCTGGATCTTTCGATCCACGATGGCCTGGGGCTTCTCCTCATATGCGCAGTCCTCATTCAGGACTATCTCTTCTTTGCTAATCAAATGCTTTGGATCGAACACATATTTCCTTAACATTGAGACATAAAAGACATCATGAACGTCACTCAGGTTGGGTGGTAAGGCCAACCTATAGGCTACTTCATTAACCTTTTCTAAAATCTCGAAAGGTCCAATAAATCTAGGCCTTAACTTGTTCCGTTTACCAAAACGAACTACTCCCTTGGACGGAGATACCTTCAAGAATACTTTATCTCCGACGTGAAAGCTGAGCTCCGTTATTCTTTCATCCGCGTAGGCCTTCTGTGTATCCTGAGCCTCCTTAATTCGTTGACAAATTAACTCGATCTTCTGAATTGCTTCCTGGACCATTTCAGGTCCAAGTATTCTTTTCTCTCCAACCTCGTCCCAATACAACGGTGATCTACAATTCTTTTCGTACAGGGCTTCATAAGGGGCCATGCCGATCGATGCTTGGTAACTGTTTTTGTATGCAAATTCCACCAATGGCATTAACTCCTCCCAGCTGCTTCCATGATCAATGACTACTTCATGAAACAAGGCTAAACATGTTTCCTAATCCTTCAACGACAAGACCTCTCAACACAAATCATCAATTTATGATCACATTCAAAGACAATTCATGATCAAGAGTGAAACTATGATAACAATTTATTTTTCATGATTGACTTGACAACAATTCCTTGAAGATTCATATTCTAATTTTTCAAATTTGACAATTGGACAAAACCATCATGCTAAGTGAGGGAATCATAAAATATACAACATAATAAAAATGATAAAATCAAGAACAATTGCAACCCATTTCAACACAATTTCAACAAAATCCAACAACACAAATACATTTAACAAAACAAAAACAAACATCATCCAATTACTAACAATAAACCATAGCTACACATCATAATAACAAGCTCACTACATAAAAACATAGCGAAACATCACAATAACAAGCTCATGACTCCCCCACACTTAAACCATGCATTGTCCTCAATGTATGAAAAACAAATGCTAGATAAAAGTAAAAGGGAAGAGAATACATCACAAGATTGTAGAAGACCGGCAACGGATGCGGGTTTCTACAAAACAACACTACGAAACACGCAAATGAAATACAAATATACTAAAATGAAAAACAATGCACACGAACATGAAAATACATAAAATAAGAATAGAAAATATAAAAGACTTCACTGCTCCGGTGGTGGATAAGGTGGTTGAGTCAGCGGCGGGAAAGATGAGGCAAGGGTCCATGCATCCCAGCTTTGCTGTAGGGCCATAATCTGCTGTTATGCCTATCGACGCGAGTGTAGAGGCCCCTAACATCTTGGTGTATGGCACCAATCTCTTCATGAATCGATCGAAAGGAGGTATCAATACTCTCTTGGTGCCGCAGCACGTGGACGATGTGGTCTTGCCTGTATGCATTCATCGAGTCCATGAATTGATTGCTGAATTGGTTCATGGTGTTGCAAAGAGGCTGATGGAATTGGCCCATGGTATTGTCAAAGGAGCCTTGGAAGGCGCTCCAGTCATTGTTCGGCATTTGGTGCCCAAAATTGGGGGGCTGCTGGAATTGATCCGCCTCCTGCTGCTCTTGGTGCTCTATGCCCTCTTGCTTGCTTTCTTCTTGAGCCTCATCATTGCCCGCTTCATCGGGCTCATTGGATGGATCATGGTGTGGTGCAGATGAGGAGCCGGCTCTCGTAGTCAGCTGTATGGTGCCTTTTTGGATTTGCCGCAACTTCTGGACACAGGTCCTCTTGGCATGAGGCCTCACTTCTCGATCACTATAAATGATTTCAACTCGTTTGAACGCATCTTTGTCAATGTCGTATTGAGCGATCCTTGTTTGGGTGCCAAGGCATTTTCTTCAAGCGCCCTTAGCTTCACAGATAGGGCTGCAATGAAGGCACAAAAAAAAGGGTGCTGGAGTTCTCATTTGAGCGAGTCGTTGATAGCCAACCAAATGAAATTAGATGGGCAAATTTTCCTCTTCTTCTTAGCACACCAAAGTAGGAAGACCTCCGTCAAATTAACCTTGTTAGCCTGCTCCTTCCCATAGATATTGTAAGCTAAGAACTTATGCAGAATGGACAATGCAGGGTCCTCGATGTACTTGCTTGACGGCCCTTTTGGATCCCAATTTTGAAAACCCGAAATTTCAAACCACGCATTCTCAACATTAAAATCCGATGGCTTCTCCTTGATCCCCGTGGTCAAGAAATCAAAATATTCTTTCATTATGGTCAACTTGACTTCATATCTTTGCTCAAACATCTGAAAGTGAATCGTTTTCCCCTCCGTCTCATCATACTCAAATGACACCAAAAACTTAAGAACCAATTTATCATATACTTCAAATCTCATCTTAGCAAATGTTTCTAAACCCAAATTCTTAAGATAGTTAGTGAGTGCTTCATCAATCCCCAAAGAGTGCATTAATCTCCAATCAATATATCGTGGACAAGAAACTTCATATTTTCGGAGGGTCGTGTAGCGCTTACCTTCTTCGAGAGATATGATGAGGAAGGGGGCTCCAAATTGTTGAGCATGGTTAATCACTTCTCTTGTAGAGCTAGAGCTAGCTTTGTCTTTGCCTCGTGGAAGAGAAGGAAGCTTCATCTTGGGAGCCATGAAGTGGAAGCCTTGAGCAAAAGGAAGAAGTGCAGCAAAAAGATGGAGAGCTCGGCACTGTGTGCAGCGGCGGTGAGTGACGGCGGTGGAGAAATACGTGGTGGTGGCTGTGGCAGAGGCACGTCGGCGGGGTATTGCCGTGGCGGCGGTGAATTTGCGAGGGAAGAGCAAGAGTTTGAGGTGGGAATTTAGGTTGAATTTTCTTCAGAATGTGGAACTGGGGAGTGGAAATAATTCTATGGTGTTGGGGAATTGGGAGAAGCAGCGCATTTGGGAGAAAAAATTAAGGATTGAGACTTGTTGGCCTTTTTATAGTGATAAGAGAAAGTAAGGGGGGCCCACCGCGACGGGTGTATACGCGGTGGTGCATGGGTGATTGCGAAGAGGAGAGTGCGCACTGGTGCATTCATGCACGCCCACGGCGGGCAATTGCCGAGGGCCTCTCCCCATGGCGGCGGGTCTATGCGCGGTGGCGGGTCCTTTTCCATACTTAGCCAAAATTTTGCATTTCTCGCCCCAACATGAATTTGCTTCCCCTGTTCCTGTAAAACCATTCAAAGCTTAAAATCTCCACATCTCAAAACGTGTTAAACAAATGCAAAAAAATTAAACAAAGACGAAACATAAAATAATAAAATCATGGGTTGCCTCCCATGCATCGCTCATTTTAAAGTCTCGAGCTAGACGAAGCCTTTGGGATAACTAGATGGCATTGTCGAGCTTGAAAGCCTCAACATCGGTTTTTTGGGGTCGCTCTTCAAGGTACGGCTTGACTCGATGTCCACTCACTTGGAATGCGGTGTTTGTTCTCGGATTTTTCAATGTTACCATTCCGTATGGGAACAGTTCTTCAATGACGAACGGGACACTCCATCTCGACTTGAGTTTTCCAGGAAAGAGCCGCAAACGAGTGTTGAAAAGGAGAACCTTCATGCCTGGAATGAGCTCCTTCTTGACAATGCGCCTATCGTGAAACCTTTTCACCTTGTCTTTGTAGATCTTCGCATTGTCATATGCTTCATTCCTCAACTCATCGAGCCCGGTCAATTGCAAGTTCACTCCTTTCCTGCACACGTTAGATCAAAGTTACCGCTTTAATGGCCCAATAGGCCTTGTGCTCGATCTCTACGGGGAGATGGCATGCTTTTCCGTACACGAGGCGGTAAGAGCTCATTCCTAGAATAATCTTGTAAGCCATCTGGTATGCCCAAAGAGCGTCTGTTAGCTTTGTAGACCAATCCTTCCTCGTTATATTCATGGTCTTCTTCAAAATGTTTTGAATTTGCTTGTTGCTCATCTCAACTTGCCCGGAAGTTTGAGGGTGATATGGAATAGCCACTTTGTGAGTCACACCATTCTTTTTCATCAACTTCTCGAAAAGCTTGTTGGTGAAATGCGTTCCACCATCACTTATAATGGCTCGGGAGAATCCAAACCTACTCAAAATGTGCTCCTGCACAAACTTGATAACCACATTAGCGTCACACGACCTAGTGGGGATTGCTTCAACCCACTTTGACACATAATCGACCGCTAACAGGATATATTCAAAACCAAATGAGTTAGGAAATGGTCCCATAAAATCAATACCCCAAACATCAAAAATTTCAAGCATAAGGTTGACATTGAAAGGCATTTCATTTCTTCTCCCAATATTTCCAAGTCTTTAGCATTTATCACATGAAAGGCAATAGGTATGAACATATTTGAAAATAGAAGGCCAATACATACCAGATTGTAAGATTTTTTGGGCCGTCTTTTGCCCTCCAAAGTGGCCACCACAATGTGAGGCGTGGCAAAAGGCCAAAACATCAGTTTGCTCCTCCTCCGGGACACATCTTCGAATCACCTCATATTTTTCCAACTGGAAAAGGTATGGATCGTCCCAAAAGTAATACCTACACATTGCCAAAAATATTTTCCTTTCTTGAAAGGAAAGGTTAGGCCTCATTTTATCATAAGAAAGATAATTAACAATGTCGGCATACCATGGAGAAGAATTAAGCTCAAGAGCATGCTCATATGGAAATGAATCACAATCAACTCCTTTCTCATGCGATAAATCGAAATTTTCATCAACGGGGAGGCGAGATAGATGGTCCGCTACCATATTTTGACACCTCTTTCTATCTTTGATTTCAACATCAAATTCTTGCACAAGCAAAATCTACCTAATGAGTCCAGGTTTGGCTTGGGGCTTGGTCAAGAAATATCTAAGAGACGCATGATCACTATGCACAATCACTTTAGAACTTAAGATGTAGGATCTAAATTTATCTAATGAAAACACAACGACAAGCAATTCTTTTTCGGTGGTGGTGTAATTCACTTGAGCACTTTTCAAGTTGAGGCTAGCATAGTAAATTACATGAAGAATTTTATCCACACGTTGACCCAAGACGGCACCCACAGCAGAATTTGATACATCACACATGATTTCAAAAGGCAATGACCAATTAGGGGGAATGACAATAGGTGCGGTGATCAATTTCTCCTTAAGAGTGTTAAAAGCATGCAATCATTTTTCATCAAACTCAAAAGGAACATCTTGAGCAAGTAAATGGCATAGAGGTTGTCTAATTTTTGAGAAGTCTTCTATAAACTGACGATAAAAACCGACATGGCCTAGAAAACTTCTAACACCTTTTACATTGATGGGAGGAGGTAATTTTTCAATTACATCAACCTTAGCCTTGTCTACACCCATTCCTTCTTTAGAAACAACATGCCTAAGGACTATGCCACTAGTAACCATAAAATGACTCTTCTCCCAACTAAGAGTAAGGCTACTTTAATGCATCTTTTCAACATAAGTTCAAGCTTATCTAAACAATCAGAAAATGAAGATCCAAAGACCGAAAAGTCATCCATGAATACCTCAATGAAATCTCCAATCATTTCAGAAAAGACAGAGTACATGGACCTTTGAAATGTGCTCGGTGCATTGCATAGTCCAAATGGCATCCTTCTACAAGCAAATGTGCCAAAGGGGCACGTGAAGGCGGTCTTAGCTTGGTCCTCGAGAGCAATAGCCACCTGGAAATAACCCGCTAAATTGTCAAGAAAGTAATAAAAACTATGACCGGCAAGTTTATCAAGTATTTGATCAATGAAAGGAAGAGGAAAATGGTCTTTTCGAGTGGTGGCATTGAGCTTTCGGTAGTTAATACACATTCTTCATCCGGTGGTGGTTCGAGTAGCCACATGCTCTCTTCTATCATTTTCTACCACCGTGATTCCTCCTTTCTTGGGCACCACGTGGACTGGGCTCACCCATTCACTATCAGCTATAGGATAGATATTCCCCTCCGCTAGGAGCTTGAGAATCTCCTTCTTGATGACCTCCATCAACACGGGATTGAGCCGCTTTTGTCCTTCTCTAACCGGCTTGGCCCCTTCCTCGAGAATGATCCGATGCATGCACGTCGAGGGGCTAATACCTTTGATGTCGGAAAGGTTCTATCCAATAGCTTGCTTGTTTCTCTTAAGTAAGGCTGCCAAGAGATCTTCTTCTTCCTTTTCAAGCCCGACAAAGATGATCACGAGCTTTTTTTCCTCTTCATCAAGGTACACATATTTGAGATGAGATGGGAGCTCCTTGAGCTCAAGTTCAGGAGAGGGTATCACTTCCTCTTCGGTCGAGGCAAGAACTTCCATCAAGCTTACTCCTTCTCCTAACAAAATCTCCATCTCCTCGGTATCCAACTCATCTTTCCCACACTTGAGGTAAGCTTCTTCCATAGCAAGTTTTTCGAACAAGGCTTCACTCCTCCAATGGGAGCCTATTTCCTGCAAGAAAACCTCCTCAGCCAAGGCATCAATAGTATCGATAAAAGAGCAATTTGGAGATAGGTGTTTAGTGTATATTTGTCCTATTTTATCATAGTCATTTTGTATCTTTAGTAGGTGTTTCTTTTTTGTTTTTGTGTGATTTTTATGTTATTTCCTTCACTTTTGCTCTTTTGGTAAGTCGTGTAGATTTACATAATATCTTGAGAAAATTGAAGATAAATGACTGCAAAATTTGAAGGATTCAAGACAATGGGAAGATAGAGAATCGAATAAAGAGCGCGTGGCAAGTTGAATCGGGTCAATCGGCCAAGAAACAAGGGAGAACTAGCCAAAACCGTGGAAGCTGCCGAAGTTAGTTTTGTCAGGGTGCGCGACCACGTGACTCCCCTCTCAGCCAAGAGACCCCGCGGGCGCACGGCCTCCGAGCCCCGTGGGCGAAGCCCAGTTGAAGGCAGGACAAACTGAAGGCCACAACTGAGGACATACCCAAACTAAAGCTCGAAACTGATGGCCAACTGGTGTCGAACTGGTAGCCAGAATGCCAAACTGATGGCTAACTGGTTCCAACTGATGGCCAAGATGTCAAACTGGTGGCCAACTGGTGCCCAACTGAAGAAACCAGCTGAAAAGTCCAACTGAAGAGTCCAGTTAAACTGGAGAGCCAGCTGGAGAGTCTAGAACTGAAGAGCCAGTTGGAGAGTCCAGCTGAACTGAAGAGCCAGCTGGAGAGTCCAGCTGAAGACCCCACTGGAGAGCCAACTGATGGCCCAACTGATGGCTAAACTGATGCCCAACTGATGGCAAACTGATGGCCCAACTGATGGCCAAACTGATGGTCAAACGGATGACCAAACTGATGTCAGTTGAACTGATCACAAGCCTAGCTGAACTGAGCACAAGTTGAAGCATCAAACTGAAGACTTCAAGGTGGAGCCAAGGAATTGGAGCTAAACTGAAGCTGGAGCTGGAGTTGGAGCTCAAGTAGGTGAAGCTGGAGCTCAAGTGAAGTTGTAGCTGAAGTTGGAGTTGGAGCTGGAGCTCAAGTAGCTGAAGCTGAAGCTGGAACTCTAAGACTCTGGAGCTGAGTTGGAGACCCAAATGATGAGATAAGCTAAGTCCCCCAGCTGATGAAGTCAACTGGAGCACTAAAACTGAAGAAGCCCAACTCAAGCTCCAAAACTGAAGACAGAAAGCTGGAATCCCAGCTGAAGCAGCCCTGCCAGCTCAGAGGCCCTGCTGGCGCGGGGCTGTGCTCACGGCGACCGCTCTCCGCCGGCATGGGGCGCCCAATTCAGCCTTTTTTCGATCAGTTCAAGCTGTGTTTTTGGAGTTTTGCTCTTCAATGGTCTCCACCCACTTGGCCAGCCGGGGAATTAAATGGACGTGATTCTAGATTAGGAGTAGGAGGAGTTTGGGGAATAATCTACCATTGACCAATAACTCCACCTTTTGCTCTTGCTCTCCATCAACTCTCAACCACCACATTCAATTCACGAGGAGAGAGAAGGAGAGAATGTCTCCCCTTAAATGGAGCAGAGAAAAGAAAAGGAAGAAAAAGGGGGCTGGAGAGGAGGAAAGAAGCAGGGAAAAAGGCTCCCGGAGGGGAGGACCTCCCAACTAGTTTGAGGGACGTGACACCCTCAGACCAGTTTGGGAGGGTATATTCCATTCACTCTCCTCACACTACACATCACTCATCATCCTCTCCACCACTCTACTTCCACTCTCTCTCTACACACACATACTACACACACTAAATCTCTTTCACCTCTCTTCACCTTCACCACCACCACCACCGATCTAAAGAAGGAGAAAGGAGGAGGAGAAAAGGCAAGAGGGCTAGAGCTCAAGGAGGAAGGTCCAAAAAGAGGGATCCAACTTCAAGCCATCCGCGGAAGCTAAGCTTGGATGAGGAGGCTCCGATTTGGTATTTCCTTTCCTTTTAGCTTTAGCCAATTTGTGGGGATTTGTCCCAAGACTCTCGAGACAACAAACAATATTGTATAAGTTGTATGGATTTTATCTTTTGGTTGTTGAATAAATGACTTTTATGATGTTTATGTTGTTTTGAGCATGGTGTTGGGCGAATTTCTACATTAGGGGATGGATAATCGATTTGGTTTTGATCTTCGCTTGTTATTGTTGGTTGTTGTTGTTTGGAATCGTGCTTTTTCATGTTTAGGTACTTGATCACTACTTGAACATTGATAGGATTTAGAGGAGTCTTGATTGTGAATCTAAATCCGGAAATTGGTTCCTTCGACGTTAGGTGGATGGGGTTCCTAAGCCTAACATGTTAATCTTTCTTGTATGATATAGCTAAGAGAGGTTTAACGGATAGACGGTGACATTAATTGAAGTTAAACTAATCGGAAGGGTCTATTGTATGTGTGAGATTAACATTACCAACATTAATCGAGCTAGGAGAGAAACCAATAAGAAAATTACACCCTAGTGCTCTTCTCATAATCCTATCCTCTATCTTTGTCTTTGGTGGTGCAATTAGTTAATTTTACTTGCTAACTCTAATTGGTTATAAATAGAGTAAGGCATCAAATTACCTAACTCTAATTGCTTATAAATAGAGTAAGGCATCAAATTAATTCTGGCTCCTAGATCTAGAATACCACATGCTTCTTTACCATTTCCTAAGGCAATTTTTAGAGTAAAACTACCTGGATCACGGATCTTTGATGATAGTTGTTTTTGTAAGATTGCACTCGCCACTTCACACACCATAATCTTCTCATCCTCCGTAAACTTTCTCTTCTTGGAAGCTAGTTATTTGAAGAACTTGACATAGGCCGGCACATTGCGAATGACATCAAGGAGTGGAAAGTTGGCGTTCAGCTTTGATAAGAGCTGAGAGAACTCTTGGAATTGGGTGTCTTGCTTCTCATTCCTCAACCGGCTTGGAAATGGAATTGGAGGATTGTAGGGATTGGTGGCCTTGTGGAGTATGGGTTTCTTCACTTCTTCATCTTTTGATTCGGGCTCCCCTTTCTTTTGTTTAGGAGCCTCTTCTTATTTCTCAAATTTCTTAGTTGGGCTTGATTCTCCAACCTTGTTATCGATCACCTTGCCTCCTCTAAGAACGGTGATGGCTTGAGCTTGCTCCGATTGGCTTGGCAACTTTCCCGGCTTGGCTTGCTTGGCCAACTCTCCAACCCACTTGAGTTTCAATCCTCTTCACGGAAGCTTCCACGGATTCAAATCTTTATTGAGTGGCTTGCATGAAGGATTGCAAGGTGTCTTGCAATGATGGCCTATGCAGTTGGTTCGGTTGGGACAGATATTGCTGCGGCCTTTGAAAGAGAGGAGCTTGGTCACCTCTGGTTTGTTGTGGTGGAGCCGGTTGTTGATGTTGTTGAGCTTGTTGTTGAGGTTGCCTCCAAGAGAAATTAGGATGATTTTTCCATCCCGGATTGTATGTTTGTGAGTAGGGATTGTATGGTTGGCAGGGTTGGAAGCCTTGCAATGCATTAACTTGCTCTTGAAGAGCAAGGAAATATCCTTCTTCATTGAGCTCCGGCTCGGACATCTTTAGACACAAATTGGCCCCGTGGCCGTACTCTCTTCAAATCCCACAAGTTTCAACCGCCATAGCTTGTTGAGTTGGTCTCTCAGAGGTTCGAAGCATCTTTACTTGCCTTGTCAACTCCGCAAGTTATCTCGTCACATCATAGCTAGGGTTGGCTTCATTCACTGAAGCTCTCTTCCCCCTAGCACTCTTTTGTCATGAAGTTGTGGCCATTGTGTAATAGATATTTGAGACCTCTTCGGCGGTCCGTCCTTCAATGTCTCCTCCCGCGGCATTATCCATCATGTATTAGAAGTTTTGAGAGAGCCCGTCATAGAAGAATTGGTTGAGCAACTCGGGTGCGAGGTGGTAGTGCAGGCATTGTTGTTGAAGGCCTCTAAAACTATCCCAAGCCTCTTGAAATGCTTTACCCGGAGATTGGGCAAAGGTGACAATTTGAGCTCTCAAATCTTGGGTCTTTTGATTGGAGTAGTACTTGACCATGAACTTCTCTTAGACGGCATTGCAATTGGCCAATGAGTTGGCCGGGAGTGACATGAACCATGTCTTGGATCGATCTTTCAATGTGTAAGGGAAACACCTCATTTTCAATTGATCCTCGTTCAAACCTTGTAGAGGGAAGGTTTGAACAACAACATAGAACTCTCAGATGAAGTTCAACGTATCTTCAGTCGGCATCCCATAGAAGGAGGGAAGTTGGCTAAAATGGATGTTCTTCAACTCAAAATTTCTTACGGCTTCTCTAAGGATGATGCAAGAAGTCAACGCCCTAATCACGGGACGAGCAAAATCCCTCATATTTCTAGCCGCATTGACATTGGCATTGGCATTCTCGGGGTTGTTGAGGTAATTGGCGTCCATCTTTTCTTCCCAAGCAAACACGTTGAATCTCATCGGTTTATGGATGCTGTCAAACACGGGGGCTAATCTCCGATTGAGACTTCATCTCCCTAGCATACACAATTAAAAACAAAACGGAGATCACACGTAACTGTGGAAAAAAAAGGTGAAAGCTTAACAAGAACACAAAGAAAATAAACACAAAACCAATTTAAACAACACAATCACAAAACATAAACACTAATCAAGAACAAAATCACAAAGATCAAACTGACAGAAAATCAATTATAGCACAAAAAAGACAATAAACCTAAAGCCTTCCCCGGCAACGTCGCCAAAATTTGTTACAGCCACAAATTGTATTTTCCGATTTAGAATCAACACGGTAACTATTTCAAACCAAACCCGTAATTGGACAGGGTCAATCATAGACGCGATGAGCTAACCCGAGTCGAACTGATAAGGAAGACTTTGTATAGGTAATTATCTTAAGGCTATGCATGCAACGTGCTAGAATGATGAAAATAAAACCTAAACATTCTAATCATGAGTTTGATGGTTGATTTAAACTAACAATTAAAACAAGCAATTAAACTAGTAAAATGTAATTAACAACAATAAGATCAAGATTGAGGAAAAGATTATGATAAGAGTATTAGGGTGTAGATTCTCTCATTGGTTCATTACTAAGCTTGATTCAAGTTGGTTATATTAATCTTAAGCATACAATAGACCCCTCAAATGGTTTAATATTAATTAATGTCATCGTCTATCCATTAAACCCTTATCGACTATATCATACGAACAAGATTAATACATTAGGCTTATGAACCCAATCCACCTAACGTTGAAGGAACCACTTTCGGGATCTAGAATCTCCTTTCGGTCTCATCTAAAACCTAACAATGTTTAAGTAGTGATCAATTACTTCAACATGATAATCACAATTCCAATAACAACAACCAACAATAACAAGCATAGATCAAAACCAAATCGATCATCTACCCCCTAATAGGGAGATTATCCAATAAACATACTCAAAACAACACAAATATCATAAAAGTACGTCATCTCGTAATCAAATAAAAGTAGCATAAACTTCTACAATATTTGATATCCTTCAAGAGTTTAGGACAAACCCCCACAAATCATCTAAGAATGAGAAAGAAAATACTAAAAGAAAAGCCTCCTAATGAGCCTAGCTTCCGCGGACGGCTCGAAGTTGGCTTCTTCTCATCTCTCTTTCTTCAACCCTAGCTTGCTTCCCTATTGTATTTGCCTTATCCTCTTCTCTTGAATGGTGGTGGTGATGGTGAAAATTAGTGAAGAAATATGGTAAAGGTGGTGGTGTGAGTAGAGAGAAAATGGAGAGATGGAGTGGTGAAGAAAATAAAATGAATGGTGAATGAAGTGATGAATGATGAAGTGCTCCTATCCCCAAGATCAAATGGGGATATATGAGAGAAAGAGAGAGAGAGAATCGAGTGGGAGAGAGTGAGGTGAGAAGAGAGAGAAAAGGTGATGGTAAGTTGATGGTAAGGGAGCATTTAATGTGAGGGATTTGTGTGAGATTTTGTAGAGGGAAAGTAAAGCCAAAATCCAAAAAAGCAATCTTAGAGGAAATTAATCCCTATAATCCTACCACAAAATAGAGCCACAAAAGTCCACTTTCATGATTGATCCAGCTGTGAAGAATTAGGAGTGACATGGAGCAGGATTGCATTTGAAAGAGAGGGAAAAATTGGTCCGGAGAGGAGGAGAGAGCACCCCGCGCGCTAGCGGGGTGCTGCGCGGGTGGGGGAGCGAAGATAGATGTACGCTGGCACATCAGTGTGCGCCCGCAGAGGCTCTTCGCGAGAGCCTTGGCGCGCGGCGGCGGCGCCATGTGCGACAGCGCATTGATGCTGGCCAAGGTGTGCGCTGGGCCCGCGGGGCCATGGCGTGCGGGCACCAGGCCGGGTCCTTCCTCTCCATGTTCTTCTTCGAGTACATCAGAGTGCAATTTGAAACCTTGCTTTTCTTCATTATTATTTTTTTATTCTCTATTTGGCCATTGGAGCTCAATTTTTTACTTTTCCACTTGTCACCTTAATGCCGTAAAGTTCCTGCAATCAAAAGCTCAATTTTTTGCACAACTTGGTATGATCCACCATTAGAGCAATAAGTGAACATAAACACACAAAAGCAACACATAACAAAATAAAATACTAGAAAATAATTTACTAAACATGACAAAATTACTACAATAAAACAACATAATTAGACACTAAACAGATATCAATTGTCAGTATATAAAATAATATTAACGAATTGAACAAACTTGAAGATTAAAATTTTTATACATTTTCTCATTGTTTCTTAATTATTTAAATATAAACAATTATTTCTTTGTACAAACTATTTAATATAAAATAATTATATATCTCACCGTGCATCGCACGGGTGTAATACTATTTACATATATAATCATAACATATACATATGATAAAGTGGGAATGTATATTTTACACACTAGTAAAGTGACGGACAAAAATTATTAGGAAATAGAGGCCCAGTATAATATATACGAAACATGCATACATGTATAGTTTTAAACACCAGATAATTAATTCATGACTATATCTAATTATCTGATCCCGAAGATATCTTAATGTTTAAAAAAAAACTACGCTTAATTAAGTGAGATAAAGTATTAGTTAAGTATGGCCATGTGATCCAGTTATAAGCACAGTTACTAATTAATCGATATGCCAACATGGAAAGTAAATAAATGTAATAAATCAATAAGGGATGAAAACCCATTTCTTGCAACAAAAGCAAATAATTTCCTTTCGTATCTGAACCCTCATTAATGATCCTAATATTTATTTCCTAAACATCTCTCTCCCTAAAACCTGTATATATTGCTCATACTCATACATTCAGGAATTCACCACAATATCTATCAATATCGATCATCGCAGTCTCAAGTTAAATCCTATCAACAAAGAAAATTAATTAGAGTTGTAATTCTCAAACATGGTGTTGCCATATCTCACGTTGCTGGCATTGGATTTCAACCAATTAGCACCTGAAGAGATGAACATCGATGAGGGGCTCCCTCAAATTCTGACATCGTCAGCAATTCCGCTTGTGGATTTGAACTCCCTGCCGCCAAAGCCAAAAACGAAGAAGGGAAAATCACAAATCACATCCGCAATGGATGTCATTAGCGTGATCACAAACCTTTGGGACCAACTTGCTCTTACAGAATCTGCACAACTTCGAGCCTTTCCAGCGTACATTTTTCGAAGGGAAGAACAATGATTAGTTCAATTTCTTATGATCCTCCGTGATGATTTTGAAGCCCTTAGAGGGAATATTTTACATCGAAGCCCTCTTTCCTCTATTGATTTTGTGGTTAGTGAGCTTCTTGCTGAAGAAGTTTGACATAAGTCCGGGGTGATGAAAGGCCTCCTCCCATCACCAAGTTCATATCTCTTGGCAGCTCATTCTCGGCCTTCGTATAATCTATCTCACAAGAACCAAAATAGATCGAATTCAAAAACTATAATGCTAAATGAGTGTAATTTCTGTCATCAACCAGGTCATTGAAAGGCTCAATGCCCACTTCTGGTGACCAAATCTGCGCAACCGGCTCCACGCAGTCCTCATTTCCCACCACCTCATTATCATCAGCGACCATCTAAACTATCCTCTCTACCTAATGGTGCTGCTATTGCCTTGCCATCATTTAATATTGTCAGCTCAGGGTCCACTTCCTCATCCAATCCTACAGCTAATTTTCTTCTTTTTGGGCAATTTCAGAGATTTCTCAATCACCAACCTCACGCTATGTTTGCTATAGTCCATATAATTCCATATCTATTGCCACTGCTGATGGGACTCATATGCCATCTTCTGGGATTGGTCATGTCCTCTCGCATAATATTTTCCTTCGAAATGGTTATCACATCCCTAAATTTGCCTTGAATTTAGCTTCTGTTGGTAAAATTTGTGATTCTGGTGCTCACGTTCTATTTACCTATACCTCTTGTCATGTTCAGGACCCACATTCTCGGAGGCAAATTGGGATAGGCCATAGACAGGGTGGATGATTGTATGTTTTTGATCATCTTCAGACCCCAGGAGTTGCTACTTCTAGTGTAGATTTATCTACTTTTCGTTTGAGCCTGTCATCTTCATATTTTTATTTGTGGCATTCCCGCCTTGGACATGTTTCTTTTTCTCGTCTGAAGTACATGGCTAATAATAAATCCTTTAGATCTGTAAAGAGTTATGACATTTTATCTTGTAATGGATGCAAACTTGTTAAATATTATACATTGCCTTTTCATCATAGTACCTCTGTTTTTGCTTCTCCTTTTGACTTAATTCACTCCGATGTTTGGGGACCCTCTTCTATTTCTACAAAAGGGGGGGTCAAGATTTTATGTCTCTTTCATTGATGATCACACATGTTACTATTGGATTTATCTTATGAAACATCGTTTTGATTTTCTGAGAATTTATGCAGCCTTTCGTGCTTTTATAAAAACTCAATTTTCGGTTGTTATGAAGTGTTTTAGGTGTGATTTGGGCGAGAAATACACATCCAATAGTTTCAGAGAATTACTTGCTAGTGATGGTACTATACATCAGACTCCTACACTGACACACCCTAACAAAATGGGATGGCTGAAAGAAAACATCATCACATCATGGATGTTGGTTTTGTATACTAGAAGATCTACCTTTTGTATACATTATCGATGATGTTTTATGTTGATATAGAATGAATACAGTTGCAGTCACTGTTTGCATTTAAATTGTTATATTTACATGCATGTTCACTATACTTACATCGTAGATGATATGGTGTGGGTAAATTCCCTACCAAAAAGACCCTCATACATAACACTTGATACATAACGGATATTTTAAATATCCGTTATGTATGAGCGCATTTTTGGTATAGATAATGTATATTTCAAAAATCCGTTATGAGAGAAGTGTTATCTCCGATCATACATAACGTTTTCGAGTCTTGCGTTATCTTTGAGTGTTACATATTGTTCACAATTATAATGCTCATTTGGTACTATAATGTGTTGTGTTATGTATAAACACATTATATAATGGTAACTTTGACCGTTATGAATATCCGTTATGTATATGTGTTAATTATGATTTTTTTAATTCAAAATTAAATAATATAAACTGAAAATTTTCTAACTTCCCGCTGCTCTTCCTCTCACCATTATTTAGTAAAAAATTTACCGCCTATATTTCTCACCAAATCATTAGTCAATATTTCATTAAAATAAGAATTTTTTTACTCTACCTTTGAAAAGAAAACCTCAAACTTAATTTATATTTTTATTAGAAAAAATTGTAACAAAAGGGCAAAAGAAAAGCCCGCATCTTTATTTCCTTATCCCAAATTCAGCAAAGTAATCGATCAATAATCCAGTGTTGCGTAACAATCAGGCGGATAAGGAGGAGTTGTATGATTGAGTTTGATGCCTTCACGCTCGACGAATTGTGCCAGAGTGGAAGGGGCGAGATTGTGAAGAAAGCAAAGAAGAGGAAAAATCTGGTGGGACTATCGTCGAGAGTTCAAGATTCTGTTATGCAGCCGTCGAGGAGGAGATCTAATCGCTTTGTTGAAATGGGTTCACTCCGAATTTATCAAAAAGTTCAAAGAAATTTTGACTTGCTCAGCTCTCACAGTTCTTCATTAGTGAGTTTATGTTGGATTCAGATTCATTTCGATTTTCCTTCTTAAATAGCGAAAAAAACACAAATTATTTGTTATTTTAAGAATGTAATTTTGCTCGATTCATTTAAATTTAGCTGTTGATTTGATATATACGCAGGGAAATTTAAGGTTCTGGTTTTGCGAGATCGAAAATGTTCCTCACAAGGTGAATGATAATGAGACGTTAGGGTTTCTCTAAGGTTTTTGTTGCTTAATTACTGGAATGATGATGTGGTGTTTTTTTATTTATTTTATTTTATTTTTTGAATTTTTAGGATCGAGTATGATAGAGGAGTCAATACTTTCTCCCTTGAAGGTCGGTTGTTCCAAGTCGAATATGCCATTGAAGCTATTAAGTTTATAGTTATGCTAGTTTGAATGCCTGAAATTATGTTTTTGTTTATGATTGTGTGTGTGTTTGCGTTTGTGTTTGCTGAATTGATAAGGTAGTTTCTGGTGTTTTCTTTTAGTTGGGTTCAACTGCAATTGGTGTAAAGACTAAGGAGGGAGGGTCTAGTTTCTTATAATTTCTAATACTAAACCTATTGTTGAGTTGTACTCTTACTGTTTGAAGTTTCTAGAGAGCCTTCTTCCTATTTCTAAAATTTCTGTATGTTTATATGTTGTCAAGAAGTTTAGTTAGTTGAAGCTTCAAGGAGAACAAGGGTGTAGAAAACCAAGAAGATTCCTCATGGATTTTGTCCATCATTTAGTGTTATTAATTAAGTCTTGGTGAAGATATTTTCTTGAGTTTCCATTAGCATGCTTTTTTATTTTCTTTTTGAAGAAACAATAAGGAAAGCTTTTCATTTTTTTATGAATGTATTGTTAGCTAGTTGCATACTTGCATTTCGTACTCGTGTCCTGGCCCTTCACATATGGTTAAATTTTTCCTTCTCCAAACATTTTGTGGCTCTGATTTGATGTTTCCCATGCTTGTACAGGTTCCTTGTAACAAAATCTTTTTCATTGTTGATTAAACAGGCTTGTTTTCCACCAATCAGTCATCCAGAAGGGTTGCCTCTAAAAGTACAAGATGTTAAAGGGAAGGAATGGGTGTTTCGATTTCGATTTTGGCCAAATAACAACAGCAGAATGTATGTCCTGGAAGGAATAACTCCTTGTATACAGTTAATGCACCTACAATATACTTGCACCTTGTACCTGCTATGACATTTACCTCAGGCTTGTATGATCTTTTGAGAAGGTTGCTAACATGTATACAGTAATAGTTTCCATTAATTGTCTGTCAGCTTGAACAATGAACTTACTCATTATTTTTTTACAGGAGTTGTTTATTGTTTATGGAGAAGGCCTCCCTCATTCGTTGGTTGAAGAAGAAGCAAAATTATACTACCAAATTCTTGGCTTGTTTTCCCTTCAGGTAGATGATTCATGCTTTGATATCACCACAAATTCATAGTTCTTCATTTTCCCTGATCTTTTTTTCCTAAAAAATCATGTAGGCTGAATCCTTGATCAAGATGCTGATGGCATCCAGTGAACACATTACAGCAGGTCTGAATATTTATAAATATGGTCAACGTTACCTTGGAGATGCTCATACTTTGATACGAGTATTATTCCACAAGAAAGAGAGGGAAGCATCAAAGTTCTTGAAAAGGCATTATCGCCTTCCTGCCTCTTCCGGTAATCTTATATTCATTTGCTTAAAAAACCCTTGTTGTTGTTTGATGTAACTTCTCTTAACCAATTAATTACCATATTAAAGCCAGTCATTGTCTCCATCAATATCTATGGATGTTCCCATTGATATCTAATATCATTTCTCAACCTCAAGTTTAGTGATGTGATACAGAGGAGTCATTCCAGTGAGAAAGAAGAAATAAATTACTAGTGAATAGGAAGAAATAAATGGTTGTAGTTCAGCTGACTAAAATATGAAAAGGCCTGACAAAAAGAGATGACTAAAGAGATGAGTGTCAAAATTCTAAAGAAGGTTGGGAGTATGAAAAAAGAGTAACAAGGACAGGATAGATGAGACAATCACATGATCAGTAATTTCTAAATTCTAAATATAGTTGGTGGCCATAGATAAGTTACATGAGACTAGATTTTTCTCTGATGGGGGTGACTATGATGGTTACTACGGCCGGTTTTTCCTCAGTTGGTATTCTCATGTTTTAGTTGACCATGGTAATAGAGTGTTTTCTCTGGCCAAGTTAGCTTTTGAAGGAACACAAATTGCTGCAAAGGTGAGCTCCTTCCATATGATTTTGATTCATGATTGCTGACCTTGAAAACATGAGTTAATGAAGTATGCTTAAAAAAATATGGCTCTATCTGATCATTTTTGTTTCTGTCTTTTCTTCTATAAACTTACATTATTGCTTTATGCACCCATAAATACTTTATATGCAGATATGGATTAAAAATTCAGAATATAAGCATTTATATTGGCAGGTTAATAGTTGAGTAGTTGGGTTGAATGGGTGTTTCTCAATCACCGAAAAAGTTATTCCGATTAAAATGGCTAGCTAGCGAGTTGCAATATATATCTTATCTTTGTTTTGATATTATTACGACATAAACATGTGTAGAACGTTGATTATATTCAGATGAATGTATGAATATTTTTTGAATTAGATATACGATGATTTATGGGAATTTCAGTTATTTTTATTATTTTGGAATTATTTTAATTGCTGAAAATCTATAAGACCGTTATGTATAAGACCTAAAGATAACGAAAACTAAAAATATTTAATAATGGTAAATATCTGTTATGTATCAGAACATACATAACATAAAAAAATGTTATCTAAACTACAAACAACGTTATGTATTAATCCATGTGGTATATTTCATAACGGAGAAAAATGAATTTTCATAACGGTACAAACCATTATATATAATAGTAATAGATCACGCAATGAAGAGTGTTATGTATGAAAAAAAATCGTTATGTAAAAGTTCATAGATAACGGAGGAAGTTAAACTTTTATAACGGAAGCAAACATTATATATGAGAGTTATAGATAATGTAATATCCGATGTCATGTTTGTTGCTATAACTATTATGTATAATAACATAGATAACGGTTATTATTCCATTACGTATGAGCGCAATCATACATAACACCAGTATACGTAACAGAGTTTTTGTTACATACATAATGGATTTTATCCGTTATGTATGAGCATTTTTTGGTAGTGTAAACACACAGTTAGATCATATCATCGGTTCCTTGTAATGTATTAAAAAGCTCACAGCTTAGATGGCCCTGAACCCGCCATCAGTACACCGTAGAATAATCTGATAGTTAGTTTATCTTGACTAACTAACTATTCTAATACATGAGCAAGTGTATTGAGGAGGATCAACTTAGGATTCTATTCTCTATTCTGACCTTAAATGAGATAATAAGAATCCACAGAGTTCGGGTTCTTAACCCCTATATGTTGGCGGACATATATGTGTAGTGTTTGCAGCTTTGATTTATCAAAGGGTGAGATTTTTTCATAGAATCAATAATCTCGATATCTTGGGTTGTAACATTTACACTTATGATGGGTCGTGCAATATGTAGGGGTACCGTGTCCTGGTGCGCCAGGTTGATGGTGTCCTCTTGAGGAAACACAAGTTTATGTTGAAACCCTGCAGGTGGAATTTATTCCGTACATGAGTAAAGCTTGTGTGGTACTACTCAAGGATAAGATATTAATTAATTATAGCTTTGAGAAGCTTACATAATTAATTAATGGGCATTATATCTTAAACACGGGGAATGGCTAGACTAAAGGAGAAAACATATTCAGAAATATGTATTGAATTGGTAGGTCAGTATTATTTTTTTAGTGGAATAAAAATAATACTTAATTTATTTAAGTATATCCTAAGTTTATTGGATATTATAAATTAAATAAATTAGCAGGCCAATTTAATATTCTTCTAGATCCCTGTTGTAGCCTAATATGATTTTAATGGACTGGAGATGGAAAAGGGGATAGGGACACTGATATTTCACCCACCCCTTATATATAAGGAGGTAGGGGACGAAATTAATGGTGTTAGAAATCAGCTCCTCTTGTGTTCTCTTTATCTCCACAGATTCCATACAGATCTAGTAGATTTCAGCCCACCCTGAAACTAGATTCAGTTCGGGAATACTATATATATGATCAAGGAGTGGAATATCACAGTGGGGGCACCATTTACATCATACACAACAGCAAGATTAGACTTTTAATCTTGTCCACAACCCGTCGTTTAATTTGTAAGTCATTTTTCGGTATTCTATGTTTCTACTTTAGTAGAATCGAAAATCGGTTATGCATGTTTATTAAACTTGGTTAATTAAACATATGTGCTGCATAAAATTATGATCTACATGACAATATGATTAATGAACAACCAATTAGATCCTGCAGTGGTTCAATTCGAAAAAACCCCAACAATTTAAATAGCTCGTTCTCATTCTCTTCTTCTTCTTCTTCTTCTTCTTCTTCTCTCTACCTCTGTTCCTGGTGAGTTTTTGGGAGAAGCTACCCTTACCTCTATTTATTTAATAAATAGAATCCCTTCTACTCTTACATCTGGTGTATCCTCCTTTTGAGGCACTTTTTGGTCATACTCCTGACTATACTTCTTTGCGAGTTTTTGGTTGTGCTTATTTTGTCCTTCGCCCTCATGTTGAGTGTAGTAAGTTATCTCCTCGATCTGCCTTGTATGTTTTCCTAGGTTATGGGAATGGTCAAAAGGGTTATTGGTGTTTTGATCCTGTCAATCATAAGATTTATGTCTCACATCATGTTTTTTTTATTGAACATATTCCCCTCTTTTCTATTCCTCTTCTCCTAACACTACATCCACAGGTCCGAGCTCATCAATGTTGACCCATTTGCTAGTGATGTTGAGGTTGAACATGCAGGTCTTGATCATGATGCTTCTAATAATGATGATGAAATCTTATACCCTGTCTTTCCTGCTCCCTCTCCACCTCCTGTGATCGTGGATCATTCTCTTCATCATTCCACTCGTGTTAATAAGTCCACTCATCTCCCTAATTTTGTATACTCTTCATATTCCCCTTCATTCTCAGCTTTTCTCTCATCTCTTTACAAAATTTATGAACGCATCTCCTACAAAGAGGCTGCTCTTGATCTTTTGTGGCAACAAACTATGAATGATGAACTCCAAGCTCTGCACAAGACTGATACTTGGGATTTGGTGCCTCTTCCATGAGGTAAACATGCTATTGGTTCTCGATGGGTTTATAAAATCAAAATAAAGGCAGATGGATCTATTGAGAGATACAAAGCGAGGTTGGTTTCCAAAGGGTTTTCCCAACAATATGGTCTAGATTATAAGGAGACCTTTACACATGTCGCCAAGATGACCACAGTTTGTACCCTTATTACTATTGCTGCATTTGTCAATGGGATCTCTCTCATATGGATGTTAAGAATGCTTTCTTATATGGAGATCTTATTCATGAAGTCTACATGACTCCTCCTCCCTGGAGTACCCTACGAGGTTGGACATGTTTGCCGACTCAAGAAATCTCTATATGGTCTCAAACAAGCATCTCACTCTTGGTATGAAACTTTCTCTATTGCTCTTATTTTTCTTGGCTTTCATTCAAGTGACTGTGATCATGCTCTCTTTATTAAGACCTCAGTTTCTGTCATCATTCTTCTCTCCTTGTATGTTGATGATATGATTATTAATGGGAGTGACACAGATGGGATTTCATTTTTGAAATTAGAATTGGCATTTCGTTTTGAGATGAAGGATCTGGGCCCTCTTCGCTACTTTCTTGGTATTGAAGTTTGCAGGTCTTCTAGGGGATATCTTCTCTCCCAATCCAAGTACATCACTGACATTCTTGAGCATGCTCGTCTCACTGATACCCAACTTATTGATATTCCTATGAAAGCTAATGTTCGGTATTCTACATCTGATGGCTCACCTTTGGACGACCCCACATTGTACCATACCATTATTAGGAGCTTAGTCTATCTCACTATCTCTCGTCCGACATTTCCTATGCTATTCACATCGTCAGTCAGTTTATCTCGTCACCCACTACTGTTCACTGGTCTGCTGTTTTTCGTATCCTTCGCTATCTTCGAGGTACAATGTTTCACAACCTTTTGTATTCTTCTACATCATCTCTTGAGCTTTAGGCGTTCTCTGATGCGGATTGAGCTAGCGATCCTGCTGATCGCAAATCCACAACTGGTCTCTGTGTCTTTCTTGGTGACTCTCTTATTTCTTGGAAAAGTAAGAAACGAAGGGT
Organism: Perilla frutescens; assembly: GCA_026008535.1. NCBI lineage: Eukaryota > Viridiplantae > Streptophyta > Magnoliopsida > Lamiales > Lamiaceae > Perilla > Perilla frutescens. Next base: position 41,728,872 of record BRKX01000019.1, read on the forward strand.
TGTTTCGCACTCTTCCACAAAAGCTGAGTATCGTGCCATGGCTTTCACTACCACTGAGATTGTTTGGTTGCATTGGCTACTTGCTGAAATGGGTGTATCTATCCCTGATCTGACTCTGATGTACTGTGACAATAAGAGTGCCATCCAGATTGCTCATAACTCCGTTTTCCATGAGCGCACCAAGCATATCGAAATAGATTGTCATTTCACTCGTCACCATTTACAACAAGGAACTCTTAGCTTACCTTTCATTGTCTCTTCATCGCATGTTGTGGACCTATTCACCAAGTATCTTCCGCTTCCGCATTTTTGTGCTTTAGTTAGCAAACTCTCGATTCTCATCGCAGCAACATCTTGAGTTTGAGAGAGGATGTTAGAAATACATGTAATATTATTTAAATATCAAGGGTAGTCTTGACCTTTTGTATTACCGTAATGGTACTCTTATATTTGGGTTCTTGCCCTCTAGCCTCTCTAGTTAGTTCTTTACCATCCAACTTGTAAGTTTAACAAGATACTCTCTCCTTAATACATTTTCTTCTATTTTTTATTTGAATCTTCCATGGATATTATGTTAGATTAACAACTTCTGATATTTATTGATATCTTGTTATGTCAGTATGGTATATATTTTAGTCTTGAAAAGAGACACTAATGTGGACCATTATTATCATTTATTATGAGTCATATTAAGTAGATTGCTAATATTGTAGTACATGGAAGGAACTATATCTATAGACTGATGTAAAACCGTCATGACTCGTATTGGTATATATTTAATATTGACATAATGATTTGACCAATGAATTAACTATCCGATGACGTGCACATTACAATTTATTTAAACCATCAAGATTATTTTTGTCACTCTGGCCAAGTGGGAGAATGTAAGATTTATTAATGGCCATGTGTCATTAATAATTAAGTTATTAAGACATTTATATTAATAAGTATTAATTATATGGTTTAAATAACTTGATGTTAATCTGATAAATTGGTCATACTTATCTAAAGGTGGTTTTATGATATCCATCACGTTGATAGAATGTGTGTGTGTATATATAACTGTATCTAAACTGGTCCTCTCGTCTACCGATAAATAATACCCAAAATTATATTTTCTCTATCATCTAAAGACATTATGTGCTTAAGTAAAATGGTGAAGGGAAAGAAACCAATTTCTTCATCATCATCGAATTAAACTATGACTTATCAAGGCTACTATTCTCATTTATATATTGAATGTAAAAATCATGAAGTTCAAATATCTGTGGAATTTAATTAAGTCTACGCCTTCCTCTATATCAATGGTTGTGTTAAGATGTTTCTCGGCTGAGAGAAAAATATCTCTTCCACTAGACATCTTTGTTACTACGAAAGAACAACTACAACGACAATTATCAAAAATTCTGAAGCATTTTCTCTTCCTATTTTAAGATCAACGGAACCCTTGAATATATATGAATGTATTATGTATGTATAGCGAAAAAGGTTTTGCAAAAGAGGTTTCTTTCTCAGATATCTATTACTACAACCTAGTAGTCGTACTAATATTAATTAGGACTGGCAAAAAATATCGTCATGTCGGATACTGTCTATACCATACCGAAAAAATACTGAAGATACTGATATTTATGGTATACTAGTTTTTCGGTAAGGTATGATACCTTACCGGAATTTTACGGTAAGGTAAAGGTATGAATTTTTCAAAAATTAAGGTATATCGGCATATACCGAAAGTTCAATATACTGTCATATATGGGTACCACAGTATTTACCGGGTAAATACCTTCACTTCGGCATATACTGTAGTACGGTATGATGATATATACTGGCACATCGATACATATCGTACTTCGAATTTTATATATATATATATATGGATATAATTATATATATATACATTACATATCTATAATACAATATTTAGTAATTTTAATCAAATGAAAAAGTATATAAGGACCTATTAAAACGAAAAAAAATTGTATGGACCTAACGAAACAAAATGTGATACTACAGGGACCTAAAAATATGTTTCGCTTTTTTTTTAATGATCATCTTAAATTTCACCAAGCAACCAAATTAAAGGTTGCTATTATTTTTGTCAAAAATAAATGCGTTTCTTATTCATGAAATTTAAGGGTGAGTTTTTTTTTTTTTTGAGGTCAAATACTCCACAACTTCAACACAAATTGAAAGAAAGGCATTATCGTTATTAATAATAAAAAAATATGATTATAATCTAAATTCTTAACCAAACCTAAGAAAGACAGGCGCTTTCGCCATAAAATCGCCACTTGATTACATCGCCGATGAATGAATAGAAATCAATTGAATTTGCTCGTGACACTACTTCTTTGATATTTACTATAAAATCACGTTGACATACAATTTGAAAAAATTATCACGATTGATGGGATCAATCATAACCTTACCAACGAGAGTGGGTGGGGGCTATACGAGCTTTTCTTATTCAGGTTACAATTTTTAAATTGTGGACTGTAACGATAAAAAAAAATTATATGATATTAGGATTTAATTATTTTTAGGTGCTAGAAAAAAATAGAATGAGGGGGTATGTTTATAATTTTTTATTAAAAATTAATAACTAATGTGCCCTTGATAATATTAGGATGTCCACGAATTTTCCCAATTCAATTAGTCTGACACGGTCATACATGCCTCACATTAATAATATTTAGATATAAAAGTTTATAGTGAAATAGAAATATTATTTTACATTTAATGAGCTGTGACGCAAAATAAAATTTAATATTTTACCATGTAATATAATATTCAACATTTTTAAGATTTAGAATGATATATTTAAAAATTAAAAATAAAAATAAAAATTGGGTAACATTTAAATACTTTATCATTGTGTATAACACTGTAGTGTAACATAGCACCCCCTTTCCATAAAATGCCCTTGATCCCTATCATTTTTATTATCATTGCTCTTTATGAGATTGCATTTCCTCGACTTGGGCTAGTTATAATACTTCTACTTAATTGCAAAATTAATCTACACCATCATATATGTACAGGAAAAAAAGTAATCTAACTGTTGTGCTATTAAAACAGAAATAACATTAAAAGATGAATCTATACATTACCATAAGTGAAATTAATAAAATATTATGTTTTATGTTTTTAAAATTAGAAGAATTCAATCAATATTCGTAAATATAATTACCCTAAAAATAGAAAAAAACATGCTTTGGGGAAAAAAAGTAATTTCACAACGAAACTTACCTTCTGCAATATCCGTCCTTGGTGAAATTTGAAAATCGCAAAATTTTACTATGTTTTCTTATTTTCTGCAAAACTCTGTCATGTACAATGCTGTAATTGAAGGAGATGTGACGAGAAATTTTGAAGAAATTACGGCTTATAATGATTTGGCAATGTTAAAAGCCTCTGTTGAGAAGAACGGGTTGAAACAATAAAATTTGGACAAGAAGATGCACATGGGCTGGTCTCGGGTCATATAGCTGGTTGGGATCCTCTTGGGAATGGATCATAAAAGTGGCTAGAGCCCAATTCAACATTTTATGGGCTTGGGAGAATAGGGCCCAACCCATATTTTATTTCAAGTTATTAGTTTATTTTGTAAAGTTTTAATTAGGGTTGTAAGGAAAAATGAAAATATTCTAACGTCTCTCTCCTTTCTTTAATTTTGCTTCATTTCTTCCCCCATTCTCTCTCCTCTCTTTCTCTTCAGTTCTTCCTCATTTCTTATACAGATCTCATATTATACTTTACAAAAAATATAAAAAGATTCCAACATTCTAGTAGATCGTAACAAACTCTTAATTTCTGCTAACTACAAATATCATCTTCTTGATTTGTAAATTTGTCTATTAACCTCTCTCAAAAATAGAAAAAACAAACGTGCTTTGACCAAAAGAGTGATTTCACCACGCGCATTACCTTCTGCAAGCAACCCGCCCTGAGTGAATATTGAAAATTGAAAATTTTACTATGTTTTCTTATTTTATGCAAAACTTTTCATTTCTGCTATGTGCTAAGTATAAATATCATATCCCCCATTTGAAAATATCTCTGTTAACCTCTCTCTCTCTAGTCTCTCCTCTCTCTTTCTCTCACTACACGAACTAGCACAGCATATTGAATGTAAAAATCATGAAGTTCAAAAATCCGTGCAATTTAATTAAGCCTACACCTTCCTCCATATCAGCAGCGCCATCAAGATGTTTCTCGGCTGAGAGAAAAGATCTCTTCCACTAGACATCTTTGTTACTACGAAAGAATGAATACAACGACAATTATCAAAAATTCTGAAACATTTCCTTCTTGTTTTCAGATCAACGGAACCCTTAAATATGTATGAATCTATTATGTATGTATAGCGAAAAAGGTTTTGCAACAGAGGTTTCTTTCTCAGATATCTATTACTACAACCTAGTAGCCGTACTAATATTAATTAGGACTAGCAAAAAATACTATTATGGTGGATACCGTCCATACCGTACCGAAAAAATATCGAAGATATTGATATTTTAGGTATATCGATTTTTCAGTAAGGTATGATACCTTATTGGAATTTTATGGTAAGGTAACAGTATGAATTTTTCAAAAATTAAGGTATACCGGCATATACCGAAAGTTCGGTATACCGTCATATATAGATATATACCGTACCATGATATATACTGAAGTGAAGGTATATACTGATATGAAGGTATATATCGGCATACTGTATCGCAGTATATGCCGAAGTGAAGGTATTTACCGGTTGTCAAAGTGAAGGTATTTACCGGATCCGAAATGAATGTATTTACCGGATACCAATAAATTAAAATAAAATGAAATATGTTATACAATGTTATAATACTTAGATGTTCAGCATAAAAACATTTAGGAAAATATTATATTTCACATAAGTTAATACAAAACTCCTAACTAAATATTGAACAATATGAAATCATATGTAATATATTATAATCTTATATTCTTCTTTAATATTTAAACTAAAAGTTATGATGAATTATCAAAAAAATTAAAATAGGATGAGATATGATATAAAATGCTATAGTACTTAGTATATGTTCATCATAAAAATTTAGGAAAATATTGTATTTCATATAATTAATACAAAACTCTTAACTAAAAACTAAACAATGTGAAATCTAATGTAATAAATAATAATCTTATATTCTTCTGTAATCTTTAGACTAAAAGTTATGATGAATCATTGAGAAAATAAAAAATAAAATGAGATATGATATACAATACCATAATACTTAGTATATGTTCATCATAAACATTTAATATAATGATAATTTTGATATACCGTGAAATATCGGTATGTACGGATCGAAATATAGCTACAGTAAGGTATACCGAACTAAAGTGCGGTAAGGTATACAAAAATAAAAGTATGGTAAAAGTATGAATTATGTGTCATGCCGAACTTCAGGTATATTGGAGGTAAAAGTACGACAACAGTATGATTTTTGTCATACCGTAAATTAAGATAAAGTATAAAGTATAACAAAAAAAAGTAAAGTATATCATACCTTGACACCTCTAATATTAATACAAATACAACTATTAATAGTAATAAAATTAACTTCATTGGGAAAATTGTGTAATTCAAATTATATAAGGATGTGTAGAGATTGTACATGAGTGTGTAGAGATGGGATCACTTCTTGCAAATCATCTTGCAACTCTTCAATATTTTTTTAATTTTTAAATTTATTATGATTTATTTTAATTTAAATTTTTTATTTAGGTTCAACTTTTTTCAATTAGGGTATATTAAAAAAATTAACAAAAAAACTTAGTTATGCAACACAAATGTAACACAAATAACAACAAAGAATCTACTTTATAGGTGTGCATATCCTTACAATTTCATAATAATAATAATAATAATTTGATGGACTCGTATTTACTAAGTTTGAATAAATATGAAAGAAAGTTATGAAGAAACATACGTATATCAGAAATTGAGGTGATGGGATATATATAATAGGCATATACCAAAAGTTCGGTATACTGTCATATATAGGTATATACCATACCATAGTATATACCAAAGTGAAGGTATATAACGATGTGAAGATACTGTCATACCATACCGCGGTATATGACGAAGTGAAGGTATTTACCGAATGCCAAAGTGAAGCTATTTACCGGATACCGAAGTAAATGTATTTACCGATAAATACCTTCACTTCAGTACATACAGCGGTATGGTATGACGGTATATATACCGGCACATCGATACATACCGTACTTCGAATTTAATATATATATATATATTGCATATCTATAGTACAATATTTAGTAAGTTTATCATAAAAGTTGTGTTTTGATATTTAATTTAATACCTAAATTATAACTAAAAATAGACTATTTGAAATAAAAATTTAATAAATAATAATCTTTTATTTTTTAGATTAATAAAATTAAAATTTAAAATGAATAATCAATAAAAATTAAAATAAAATGATGTATACGTAAATTATAAGATATAAAATTATTTCAATAGAATAAAAGATAAATTAAATTATGTAATACATAAAATCTTTTATTCATCTTCAAATTTTAAAACGAAAAGTTAACAAGAATGATTCAAACGATTAAAAGAAAATGAGATATATTTATAAAAAAATAATACGTACTTTGTTCATCGTAAAAGTTCAGAAACATATAATATTTAATATAATTTAATAATTAATTATAATTAAAAATCAAATAATGTGAAATCAAATGCAATAAATAATAATTATATTATTTTTCAATGTTTAAATTGAAAGTTATGATAAATGGTCTAAACATTTTAAAGAAAATGAGATATACTATTCAATAATATAATATATAGACCTTAGTATGTTTATTATGAAAGTTTTGAATATTATAAATTTCATATAAGTTAATACTTAAATTATAACTATAAATTGATCAATTTAAAATAAAATGTTAATGATAATATTTTATTTATTTTTTAAATTTTAGACATAAAGTTATGGTGAATTAAAAATATTCTAAAATGAGATATTATATACAATATTGTAATACTTAATATGTTCATCATAAAAGTTTAGGAAAAGATTATGTTTCATATAATTTAATACAAACTTCTACCTAAAAATTGAACAATGTGAAATCAAATGTAATAAATAATAACGTTGTATTCATCTTTAATCTTTACACTAAAAAATATGAATTATCAAAAAAAATAAAAAAAATGAGATGTGCTATATAATGCTATTATACTTACTATGTGCAGCATAAACATTTATGAAAATATTATATTTCATATAATCTAATACAAAACTCCTAACAAAAAATTGAATAACATGTGAAATAACATGCAATAAATAATAATGTTATATTCTTCTTTAATCTTTAGAGTAAAAGTTATGATGAATTATCAAAAAAATTAAAATAAAATGCAATATGTTATACAATGTTATAATATTTAGTATGTTCAGCATAAAAATATTTAGGAAAATATTATATTTCGCATAATTTAATACAAAACTCCTAACAAAAAATTGAACAATATGAAATTAGATGTAATATATTATAATCTTATATTCTTCTTTAATCTTTATACTAAAGTTTATGATGAATTATCAAAAAAATTAAAATAGGATGATATATGATATCAAATGCTATAATACTTAGTGTATGTTCATCATAAACATTTAGGAAAATATTATATTTCATATAATTAATACAAAACTCTTTACTAAAAACTGAACAATGTGAAATCTAATGTAATAAATAATAATCCTATGTTCTTTTTTAATTTTTAGGCTAAAAGTTATGATGAATTATTGAGAAAATTAAAAATAAAATGAGATATGATATAAAATACCATAATACTTCGTATATGTTCATCATAAATATTTAATATAACGATAATTTCGATATACAGTGAAATGTAGGTATGGTATGAATCGAATATAACTTTTAGCCTAAAGATTAAAGAAGAATACATGATTATTATTTATTACATTATAATTCAAATTGTTTAGGTTTTAGTTAAGAGATTTGTATTAATTATATGAAATATAATATTTTCCTAAATGTTTATGATAAACATATACTAAGTATTATAGCATTTGACATCATATCTCATCCTATTTTAATTTTTTTGATAATTCATCATAAACTTACTAAATATTGTATTATAGATATGCAATGTGTACGTGTGTGTATATATATATATATTAAATTCGAAGTACGGTATGTATCGATGTGCTGGTATATACCGTCATACCGTACCGCTGTATATGCTGAAGTGAAGGTATTTATCGGTACTTCATTATCCGGTAAATACCTTAACTTCGGCATATATCGCGGTACGGTATGACGGTATATACATTCAGATTGGTACCTTCAATTTAGTATATACCGTATCACGATATACTGAACTTTCAGTATATGCCGGTATACCTTAATTTTTGAAAAATTCCTACTTTTACCTTACCGTAAAATTCCGGTAAGGTATCATATATACCTTACCGAAAATCGGTATACTATAAATATTAGTATCTTCGATATGGTATGGATGGTATTTTTTGCCAGCCTTACTCTTCAGTTCTTCCCCATTTTTTATACAAATCTCATATTATGCTTTACAAAAAATATAAAAAGATTCCAACGTTCGAGCAGATCATAACAAACTCTTAATTTCTGCTAACTATAAATATCATCTTCTTGATTTGAAAATTTGTCTATTAATCTTTCTCAAAAATAGAAAAAAAAACGTGCTTTGGAGCAAAAGAGTGATTTCACCACGCACATTATTTTCTGCAAGCAACCCGCCCTCAGTGAATTTTAAAAATTTAAAACTTTACTATGTTTTCATATTTTCTGTAAAACTCTTTGTTTCTGCTAAGTGCTAACTATAAATATCATCTCCCTCGTTTGAAAATATCTCGGGTAACCTCTCTCTCTAATCTCTCTAACGTGCGGTCATTTCGCGCTCAAAATAAATTTGTATGCTTTTGTGGCCACAACGAGCATAGTTAGCTCGTGAGTACGGTTCGATCTAATAGAGAGCTGATGTGATTCTACCTTTGAGTAACCAATCAAAGAAAGGGGGTTGGTTGTGTTGTCACCTTACTGAAATTAAACATGCAAAACAAAACTAAAGAGAATATCAAATAATAAAAAGGTTCCGGTATTTGAACTAGAATTTGGTTTAAGTCTAAACTACTCGATCATGGACACACTGATTTTCATGCATTACTAAGTTACCCAGTTATGGAGACCAGATTCTTCTCTGCATCTCCTCATTCATCCTTTCATTTAAAGCTTAAAAGTGATTCCTCGTCAAGTAAACCCCTAACCTATCACCCATCCCCCGATTCCCCAGAGATAGGATGGTTGCCTTCACTGTGCGTTAGCTCTTCATCAGCAAGATTCTTGCCTTTAACGTGAATGGCATCTTCATCATGATCAAAATCAGTAAGCTTTCCTTCACGGTAAATGTTCAGGTCTTCATGCGCAACAAAGCTAGAGGCTCCTGTATCTGCTGGGACAAACTCTTTGCTAGCTGCTGATGGAGTCTTGTACAGTTTGTCCTACAAATTCAATTATTTAATGGTGATGAACAATCAGATAAATCTACTCTATCAGTTTAGTAAGTTACTTGTACGGGGCTCAGAAAAAAAAAGAATTGGTAACCCAGTCCTCAAATTATTCAACCCAATTAGGAATCACTCCCTTGGCAAGAATTTGCATGGCAGCGGTTGTAATAACTGATGACATGAATTTATTAAATGCTATCCTTATAAAAGAAAGAAGGAACAGATAAATGCAAACTTCGGCAAACAATCTAATTAAGGACCTCGATATTCATAGGAACATATATATATTAGGACATCAGCATAGATAGATAGATAGATATTTATCGAGTACAATGTTGGGCATTGATGATATTAGAGCAATGTGAAGCAAGGTATTTGATAGAGGTTTGGTGGATGTTGTAGTAAGGTATGAAGGGTTAGGAGAACTTGATGTATATATCAAAGGTTAGCAAATGATGGAAAGAGAGTACAATTATGATGGAATGCTTATGGCTTATTATTTCAACTTCTTCAAATGGTGCAATGTTATATTTATACAACAATGAGAATATTAGATAATTCTCTAGAATTCTCTATTATATTTATATAATAATATTTGAGAAATCTCTAGATTTTTCTTTAGATTGCTTCTTAAATGATTTTTAGAATATTCTATACATGAAATATTCTAGATACATCATCTATGTATAAGAATAGTTTGACATATTCTATAATATTCTAGAAAGTTCATCTTTAGCATATTCTAAAATATTCTAGAATGATCGTCAACTTTCATCACTCCCCCTTGATACTCATTTTGATAATTCCAAGTTTTTCTCGTAATTGCTCAAACATTGGTCGTGGTAGTGCCTTTGTGAGTATGCCTACTAACCGTTCTTTTGTGCCGGCCAATATGGTTTAACTTTATTTGTTTAGCAATTGTTGCCTCCCGTATAAAATGATATTTGATAGAATTTTAGCTAATTCGTATTAATTAGACATGAATAAAACTACAAATAATAGCTTATTATGTACTTGAGGATGGAATCATCTGCTACATCATGTGCAACACTCTTGACTCTACAATAAATTTAAAAATATTAATTTTTATTCTGTTTTTTTCTTCAGTTTCAATTAATTGTTCTTTAGTTTAATTTTACACTTATTAATTAGGGTTTCCTTTTTCTAATTAGGATATATAATTATTTTTTAGAAAATAACCAATTATTAATAAAAAAATAAAATAAAATATATATTGAAAAATAATTATATATCATAATTGAGAAAAGTGAATTCTAATTAACAAGTGTAAAATTAAACTAAAGCACAACCATTTGAAGATCAAAGAGAAAAACGGAATAAAAGTTAATATATATTTTTAAATTTGTATCATAAAATGTTGCACAGAATGTAACAGGGGAGGATTTCATCTGATATATTGGGATCGATTCTTTTCTTATCTAGATTCTAATAAAATAAGATATGTTACTCAAATGCATGAACTCTTCAAATAGCATATTGTTGTCGTCGAACATTTATAAAAATTGCACCTTAAATAAATTTAGGAATTAATCTTGCAATTGTTCTTCCTTTCATCCAAGAAACACGTCACTTTCTTTTCTCATCTGTTAGTTATCATTATGGAAAATTATAGAAAGTAAATATATAAAAAGCTACTCCTAGCTTTTTTTTATTAAGCTATTTTATACATATACTACAAATTAATTGCAAATATCCTAATCATGTCATACTTTTAATTTACACTCCAACACTTGACAAGTGTAACATATGAAATAATATAGTCCCTTTATTACAAATCCTCCTCAATTATGAAATAATATATATCTATATCCCATGGCTAGAGTTGGAGCGTATGGATTTATATATATACATGTATAAATTTAATTGGTTTTCAAATAAACTAATAATATATTTAGATATGATTAAAATATAATAATATATAATAGGATAATAATTCATTAAAATAATGTATATTTGGATATCATTAGGATCCGATATGATTACATTCGAAAAATATCTTATTGACATTGGGGTTCATTAGAACTAAATTTTGAAGTTTCAAATAACAAGGGTGATGGACAACAACATTTCCTACGTACCAAATGGCTAGAACGAGGCTAATTTTTAAAAAGACCTTTGACAAACATAAATTAAAATGCACTGCTACAAGGTGCATAATTATCTAAAAATATTGCAAATGAAACTTATATAGGGTTCTAAATTTAAAATATGAGAAGGTCCCGGATATTTCTAACTCATTCAACATGCACATTTTACATGAAAAATGGATATATAAGGATCCATTTTGTTTCCTAATTACTTACTCTCAAGGTTAGTATATGCTATATATTTATTTAATACTTAAAAAGTTCGAAATGATACAAAACATTTTCGATTAATGACTGTTGACAGTGATCACTGATTGATTCATGACCGATCCATAGTCTCGGATCTGGCATCAAGCCTTGATCTATCCCTTTCTTGATCTATACTTCATGATGAGCCCGGTGCTCGCATTGATGATTCAAATCCCGAGTTGCAGCTTAGAGGTCCATTGACGAGACTTAGAGCCAAGAAGCTGCAAGGATACCTTTAGTGTTTTGTTGGGAAGAAGTTGGAGGATGTTGGAGCTGATTTCAAACAGTCCAAGTTGGTGACTGTATTGAGCATTGAGGAGCTCGACTGAATTGAAGAATTGGATGTTCCTTGCTATTTATTTTTAGTTATTTTATTTATTTTGGGCTCTTATTATTATTTGTAAATTTATTTAATTAGCAGTCCAATTTATCACAACTTGTTTAGGTAATATTAGACCTAGTAGTAGTTTTAATTAGCCCATTTTGAATTTTAGGCCCAAGACACTTTAATTTTCGTTCACTAGGTTAATTATTTAGGGGATTTTCATTTTTGATGTTTTTGAGACTGGATTTGAATGAAAAACAGCTTTACGCTTTTCTCCCATCTCACAAACAAACATCGGTTCCTTGGTAGAGTTTGGTTCTGGCGATTTCAAGCTTGAAATCTATTGTCTCGTTCGTGATATCTCGTAGTATTCGGGTTAGACAGCCATTGAAGGTTGCTCCATAGGCGCATTCCGAGTTCTCGCCGGGGTTCGTTTCGGATAAGATTCACCTATCATTCTCGTTTTTCTTCACTATCGATTTATCCACCATCACTACAGCCACCATCCACGTCTATAGAATCCCAATATCACCACCTTCATCCCTAAAGTCACCCCACATCCGTTTGTAGCCTTATCTAACCGTTTTAGGCCTAAAAATCCTAAATCGGGTCCTGAAATTCCCACCATTCGATCTCCCAACTTACACGTTCGTTTGAGCTGATTTTTAGATATATTTTGCATCTCTACAGATTGTGCCTTGTGTTAAAATTTGAGCTCAATTCCAGGTCATTTGCATAGGTTTCTGTTCGAGTCTTTATTTAGGGGTTGTCGGGTTATTTGAGTCATTTTTGTGTTAATTCTTGTTAAATTCGAGTCTTATTGGTTTTATACAGATTATTGGGGTTCTTAATTCAGTATTGTTCAATTTATTATTAGGTTGAATCACATACATAGTTGGCGTTGTTCGATTCTTTGCTTCCGTCTTATTGTTGGTCGCATCACTTCATCTCTCAGAAATAGCAGTTGAAGCTAAGCGTTGCAAATGTGAGCAACTACCCATCTGTGTATTTGTAATCCAACAAGTGCATAGTGATCACTTTCAGAGACGGGCGCATAAATTTTAACTTGGAGAGATAAAATGTAAGAATCTTAATTTGGGGGACGAAAAATAATATTACAATATACATACTATTAAATTTATATAATGAGTTATACATATATAAAAAAATTGGACAAAATTTGAGGGGGGTGGGTGCCCCACCAGCCCTCTTAGGTCCGTTCCTGATCACATTCCAATTTCTAAAAGAGAGAGAATGTATAGTCTGTTTAAGATTTAAATCTCTATATATCACGTCATTGTTTAACATTTGCTCAAGTTGTCTAAGTGCTCATCAATTATAATCAATATATTTTTAACTAAGCAAAACTAGACGAGTCTTTAACTCAGCTGAAAGACTAATACATGAAAAACCAACTAAAGTTTTAACATCAGTTCAGAATTTCACTTCTACAAATCAGTTGACTTGACTTGACATTTACACAACTTTGGTAATTATATATACTTTGATAATTTTCAACAGTGATTTGATTGTGATCATTCACCCTCTCTAATCACTTTATTATTTGAGTTTTTCGGGACCAACGAATTGGATCAAATATTATGTTATAAAAATATGTGGCTAAATATATTTATGGTCTTTTTCTTTAAATTATATATTTTTTAATTCGCTAAATATCAATTTTTTAAAACTAAAATATATTAATAAGACTCAAATGAATTGTATAAATAAAGAAAAAGAAAGTGACAAGCCTAAAAGTCCCGGATATCACAAAATGATAACTCTGGGGACCGGAGCCTCATCAAAACCCATATGGAAAATCCAGAGAAGGAAAAACCATATAGGAAAAAGAGTACTCCTCTAAACAAAATGAAAAAAACCAGGTGAACAAAAGTCCTGTAAAACAGCATTCGCAATACATGGAATAACAGAAGTCCAGAAACCCGAAGGAACCATAGAAAAGGCTAAAATATCCACAACACTATTCCATTCTCTATAGATATGAGAAACACAAAAATGAATCTGACTCAGATAATCAAGAACAGCACGTCAGCGAGCCTTGAGCTTCCAGGGAACTGCAAACTACGAGAAGAAAGAAGAGAAACCACATAAACAGAGTCTGCCTCCAACCAAATAAAGTCTAGAGACAGTCTTCGAGCCCACTCCAACGCAACAAGAACCGCTAAAAGTTCAGCAAGAAAGGCGAATCCAATTCCTTCGTCCGTGTGAAAGCAAGCAATCACCGAACCATCATGCAACCAGAACACCCCACCCGTCGCCATTACACCGGGAGCACCCTGTGCCGAACCATCCGTATTGATCTTCACCCATCCAGAAGACGGAGGCCGCCAAACAACTGAGATAGTCATTTTCGGCGGCATAGGACAAGGGTCAATCTTAAGAGCTTTAAGCGTGAGAAGATCATTAACCTCATTCCGCATGAATCCACGAGCCTTCCCCATGTATTGCGTTTCACGAAGAGCCACCCTAACCAAATTAATCAAAGTGAACGACGAAGGCACCCAGCTGTCATAAATGGCTTTGTTTCGAAAAGTCCAAAGACTCCACACCACCGTGCTAACCGTAGCCTTCCAAAGAATAAGAAGCTGCGAACCAAAGTCACAACTCATGAAATACAGAAAAGCTTGATGAAAAGAAGCCGCACGAATCCCACTCAAGCAAAAAGTATCAAACACCCAACTCCATACTTCAGCCGCAATGGGACAGCTCCAAAACAAATGATCAGATGTCTCGGCCGCGCATCTACACATAAAACAAATAGTCGGGCCAATAAAACCATGTAAGACCTCCATAGTGGGAATCCTTGAAAGCAATAAACACCAAAGAACCAAAGTCCTTCGCATGGGAATAAAAGAACTCCAAATCCATTTCCCCCAACTAACCGAAGGAAAACGAACACGACTATGAAGACGAGCAATCCGAGCAGTGACATCTCCATGCAAAGATCTCGACCAGAATCTCTCATCATCCCCCGACACAAGTTGCACCCGAAGAATATCATGGAAGACCTCCGGAAAGGAACTAACAAATGAGGCAGTGAATCGCCACACCCCATTAGAAAGGAAATCACCCACCCGATCAACCAATTTTGCATGAATACCATGAGGAATCTGAAGCCGCTCAACAATAACATACCCCAACCAATTATCATGCCAGAAGTCAACCTTAGAACCATTGCCAACAACACAAATAGACTCCTTCACCAAATTTTGCGACAACTGATGAATACCAGGCCAAATAGTCGAGTAAGCTACTCGCTTAGCCATACCCGGCGAAGACCAAAATCTCGAACGCAAAAGATAAAAGACAAAGGAATCCGAATTAATGACGTTCCAAGCAAGTTTAGACAACAATCCACGATTCAAAGTCTTAAAAGAAGTAACACCAAGTCCACCCTCCTCCTCGATCGTACATGTTCGAGCCCAGCTAACGACAGTATAAGAGCAAACATTAGGGTCCCCTTTCCATAAAAAATTACGTGCTGCAGCATCAAGATTCAACACGAGAGAAGTCGGCCATGCATAAACCATCATTGAATGGATTGCAGAGCTCAAAACCACCGACTTAATTAAACATAATCTACCAGCCATGGAAAGAGTCCGTCCATTCCAACGATCGAACTTCGCCAAAATTTTGTCAGCCAAGCACCGTAAGTGCGAGACTTTAGGAACTCCAACAAAAATAGGCACACCCAAATACTCCGTCGGAAAATCTCCTACCGTGAACCCTAATTTCCTTCGGAGATATCTCTTCACACTAGGTGTTGAGCCATTCCCATAATAAACGCGGGACTTCACCCGATTGCATCGTTGGCCCGACACCATGGCATAGGCGTCCATAACATGAGTCAAAGCTCGAACATTAGCCTTAGAAGCACGGCAAAACATGAAGACGTCATCAACATATAAAATATGAGTTGGGAAGCTCACCCCTCGGCCATAAGACTTAGGAATTAACCTCTCTTGCATCACCGCATAATTCAACAAATAATTCAGCATTTCTTCGGCAATACCAAAAAGGAGAGGAGATAATGGATCGCCTTGCCTAACCCCTCTAGAACAAGGAAAATACCCCTTAGGCGTACCATTAATCAAAATAGAGAGCCGAGCCGAAGATAAAATGACTTGAATCCAATCACAAAACTTCTCCAGAAACCCAAAACGCCGCATGACTCTATGAAGAAAAGGCCACTCCATGGTATCAAAAGCCTTGACGTCTTCATGTTTTGCTGTGCTTCTAAGGCTAATGTTCGAGCTTTGACTCATGTTATGGACGCCTATGCTATGGTGTCGGGCCAACGATGCAATCGGGTGAAGTCCCGCGTTTATTATGGGAATGGCTCAACACCTAGTGTGAAGAGATATCTCCAAAGGAAATTAGGGTTCACGGTTGGAGATTTTCCGACGGAGTATTTGGGTGTGCCTATTTTTGTTTGAGTTCCTAATACTACAAAAAAAAATAAAAAAATAGTGTCTCTATAGTTTTGGGTCAGTGACCTCTCCCACGGCTTTAAGGCCACCTCTCATTGTGTCAAAAATTAATTATTTTTAACTTACTAATTATGTAAAATAAAATATACAGTATGCCTTATTATTTTCCACGAAAATGACATTTGGTAAATAATTGGTTGTTCACCACCATGTTCTCCTTATCCCGAATATTATTATTTTTTATTTATTTTTACTATGTTCTTTATTTAAAAAGTAAATTACCTTCACTTTGATAAATGAAAATAAGTGCAAGGCAACTGGAAAATACTAATTTATATAGTAAAAGTTTAAGAGCTTAATTGATAGAATAAAACTATATATATAGTTAGTTTTTTCTTTTTTTTCCAAAATAATTACATGTGACAGTCTAATTAATATAGTGGAAAACTTTAGATATCCGTTAACATATGCTATCTGACATTCAAATTTCTATATGTAATGGACTTCATTCCGAACGAGTAGTTCTTTCAACAGTACTACTATGGTAACAAGCCTCTTCTTATGATTATGAACCCCAACATTAATTAACTCAATACTATTTGAAAGGGGAACAACTGTAAAATTGTTGTAGCTAAAAAACTAGAACCTTAATAGTCAAATTAAAATGAAAAGGATTGTTAACATCAATAAAAGTTGTAATCAGGCAACTTTCCAAGCACGAGATTTGATGAAAAACTTGTAAACATCATTTTTTTAACTCGGTTTAAAAAGTTATTATGATATGTGAAGACTTCACACATACAAATTTTTTGCAATAATTATTCTAAATTGTGCAAATTATGTGCAATAAGTATTCTAATTTGTGCAAATTTTGTGCAAGAATTATTCTAAATTGCTCATTTAAAAAAAATATTTTAAATTGTGCAGATTTAATAATATATAATTTTTCTTAATTCCCTCACTAATAATTACCAATGATCTTACAAATTAATGGTTAGAACTCATAAAAAGGACCAAAATGAAACAATACTTAAGTTGAAGGAGGAAATATACATATAAGAATAGTGTTTATATGTAATAAACTTTATCATATATACAAATTCAACGACATATAGGTCATTTGATGAAGTGCTACCTTGATACGTACAATTTAAATTACTAATTACTGACTTGTCCCGATTTTCACAATCATGCATGTAGTACCCTAAGGGTTATGATAGAATTTTTCGCATGCAAATGTAGTTGTGTTTTAATTCCTTGTAGAATACACATAAAAGTTTTATGCCACACACTACTACCTTAGAGAAATGAGTGGGGGCTAGACCATCAACGTCATTTTCATGATGGGTGCATGTGATGAAAACTTCTCTACACAAGGGATTCCTTATGTCTCTCCGAAGAGATACAAGTGGTTGAGACCCTTGTATAACTAAAGAGAGACATCTCGTGTTCGATAACCACCATTCACCTTCAATGTCCCTGTGTGGAAGATATTTTCCACTCGAATCATTTTTTCCCTCTCTCCATTATCATATATATCCTCTACATAACCAAGATTCATTTGCTATATATACGAGATGTCTCCTTTTAATTATTTAAGGGTCTAGATCAATTGGATGTCTTAAAAAGGACCTAAGTTAACCCCTTGTGTAGATAAGTTTTCATCACATGCACCCATCATACTGGAGCAGCTTAGTGCAAAATAAATTGATGCTCTAGCACCCACTCATTTCCACAAGTGTGATGGATCTCTTCCTTTGGCGTAAAACTTTTATGTGCATTCTACTAGAAAATTAAACACAACTGCATTTATGTGTAGAAAATTATATCCTAACTCTTTGGGTACTGCCCGCATGATCATGAAAATCATTGTCACGTTAGTAATTAGTAATTTATAATATACATAAGGTAGCACTAGATCGAATGGCCCATTTGTTATTGATTTTGTATTTATGATAGTTTATTATATACAAATACTATTCTTTTATATATATATATATATATATATATATATATATATACTCCAATTGCCCTGCAAATTTTGATATTTCTTATTTATTTTTTCAATCTTCCAGAATTATATATATATATATATATATATATATATTGAATCCGCATAATATATAATAAGTTTTTTTAAATGGACAATTTAGAATAATTACTGCACAAAATTTGCACAATTTAGAATAATTATTGCACAAGTTTGCATGTGCGAGTCTTCACATGCCATAATAACTTTTAAACTGAAAAACCTATGAATGATTTTTAAATTTCTTTTCAAGCACTATTTTGTCAAGCCTTTTCTTCTCCTAGCATCGTATTCTTTCAGACTAATTTCTTCAGTCTGGCTCGATCTTTTTTACTTGGTTAACATCTTTCCCCTCAAAATTATGACTATCAAGATCTAAGTCATTGAGGGTTTAGATGAGTTTCTAATTTCTACAAAAAAGAAAAGAGTTCTCATTTAAATCCTTCTCTCTCTCTCTCTCTCTCTCTCTCTCTATATATATATATATATATATATAACTAGTAAACAACACAATAATCAAGCCCCAAAACAAAACAAAAATCATCTA
This sequence comes from Perilla frutescens, assembly GCA_026008535.1. NCBI lineage: Eukaryota > Viridiplantae > Streptophyta > Magnoliopsida > Lamiales > Lamiaceae > Perilla > Perilla frutescens. The sequence goes on from BRKX01000019.1 coordinate 41,748,159, forward strand.
TTATTATTTTCCCAACCATGTCTAGCTCGCCTTCAATTTGTAAATTTCATAAAAATAGAGCTTTATAAAAACACTGACTTCTAAATCAGATAGTTTTGACTTCCAAAACAGAGCTTAACAAAATAGTGGTTCTGACTTCAGTTTGACTTTCACAAAATAGAGCTTACAAAAATACAACATACTAAATGAAAGCTCTGAACTTGGACAAAAGATCTTAATATTAGAAAGAAAAATTCTAAGTCATTCAATCATTCTTCTTACCAGCATTATGTCAAAAAATAAATTATTTTTAACTTACTAATTATAAAAAAAAAAAATACATGTCTTATTATTTTCCATGAAAATGACATTTGGTAAATAATCGGTTGTTTACCACCATGTTCTCCTTATCCCCCTATTATTTTTATTTATTTATTTTTTCTATGTTCTTTATTTAAACACTAAATTACTTTCATTTTTATAAATGAAAATAAGTTCATGGAAAATGGAAAATACATTATATAGTAAAAGTTTAAGATCTTAATTGATAGAATAAAACTATATATATATATATAGTTAGTTTTTTTTCAAAATAATTACATGTGACAGTCTAATTAATGTGGTTGGAAACTTTATACATCCGTTAGCATCTGCTATCTGACATTCAAATTTCTATGTAATGGAGTTTCAGGCAACACTACTATCGTAACAAGCCTCTTCTTATGATTATGAACACCACCATTAATTAACTCAATACCATTTGAAAGGGGAATAAGTGTAAAATTGTTGTAGCTACAAAACTCGAACCCTAATAGTCAAATTAGAAATGAAAATGATTGTTAACCTCAATAAAATAATTACATTTTTTTAACTCGATTTAAAAATTTATTATGACATGTGAAAATTTGACACCTATAAATTTCGTGTGATAATTATTCTAAATTTGTGCAAACTATGTGCAATAATTATTCTAGTTTGTGCAAATTTTGTGCAAGAATTATTTTAAATTGTTCGTTTAAAAAAATTATTTTAAATTGTGCAGATTCAATATTATATATTTTTTCTTAATTCCCCCACTAATAATAACCAATGATCTTACAAATTACAAATTAATGACTAGAACTCGTAAAAAGGATCAAAATGAACAACACTTAAGTTGGAGGAAGAAATATGTATAAGAATAGTATTTATATCTAATAAAATTTATCATATATACAAATTCAACGACAAGTAGACCATTTAATCAAGTGCTACCTTGATAAGTACAATTTAAATTACTAATTATTAACTTGGCCAGATTTTTACAGATATGCATGTAGTACCATAAGGGTTTGGGTAGAAAGTTTCGCATGCAAATGCAGTTGTGTTTTAATTCCCTGTAGAATGCACATGAAAGTTTTACGCCAAGCTACCACCTTAGAGAAATAGATTCATCACACATGTGGAAAAGAGTGGGTGCGAGACCAACAATGTCTTTTTCATAATGGGTTCCTTACTCCTGTATCGCAGATATACTTTCCATTTTCAAGTTGGGTTCTCTTTTCATTCATTCGCTCTATTGTGTTTTGATCACAAATCACAATATGGTCACAGTTACACTATATTTTCGTTATATTTTGTACATCAAACAATTAATTGTAACTCAATTCTAATTATGTGCCCTATTATATTTTATTTCCCTATAATAAAGGCATAATTACATTTTTAGTCCCACTAGAATACGGTCAAAACACTTTTGATCCCATATCCTTCATTTTTAGTCCTATAGTTTATTAGCTCGACACTTTTGGTCACAAGTGTTTTTTTTCGACACTTTTGGTCTCAAGTGTTTTTTTTCTACATTTTTAGTCCCAAGTGTAGTGTGTGTGTGTGTGTGTGTGTATTCAAAGGACATTTTGGTTTTATTTTTTCAGCAAATCATTAAGAAAAAAAAAGGAAAATATCTAGCAAAAAATCTAACATAATATCTCGAAAATTGTCGGCAAAATATCAAGTAAAATGCCCAATAAATATCCAGCAAAATGCGAATTAATTTCATTTGTGGTCCCACTAAACACACCCGAATTTTGACATCAAATGTAGTCTCGTTCGATTAAAATTCTCAAATTTAGTCCCATTTTTTTAACGGGGACGTCAAATGTAGACAGGGGGCCTCCACGTGAGTTGCACGTGAGAGTAAATTTCATTTTTGGTCACACTGGACACCCGAAATAATTAATTAATAAGAAAAATATTAATTATTAATGGCATAGTTAATGTTTTGTTGATCTTGCCTAAAAATATCACAAAATTTTAATTACTTAATTTTGATCAAAACAATAATTTATCCTTAATTTTACTCAATTGACTAATACATGGTTAAATTGACAATATTAAAAGAAATAGGTAAAATTCAAAAAATAAAATAAAAGTACAAAGCTTTGTTTTGTTTTGTTTTGTTTTATACTATTAGGCCTATTATTTATTTTCATGTATAGTTAATTACAAAACTAAAAAGATAATTTTTACTAGATATTTTTTCTTGATTTCATTTTGTTAATAAATAGATAAAATAAATAATAATTAATAAATATTAATTATTAATTACAAACAATAACTATTGGTGTTGTTAGTCAAAATAGTTTATAATTATTATTAATTAGATTACAATAAAAATAAAAAAAATTAATTGTTAATGGCAAAATGCCTAACAAAATTAGGGCTGTAAATGAACCAAACTGTTCGTGAGCTACTCGGGTATCGGCTCGAAAAAAGTTCGATCGAAACTCGTTCGTTTATTAAACTAGCCGAATTCGAGCTTTTTTTCGAGCTCGACAATTTTCTCGAGCCGAACTCGAGCTACTCGCGAGCTTCTCACGAGTAGCTCGAGTTCGACTATAAATGACCTTTTATCGAGTAGTTCGCGAGCTTTTAATCGAGCTTCTAATCGACCTTTGACAAATAAGCTAAAAAAATTTAAATTTTCACCCCCAACAAGATTCAAACACAAGTGAAATGTATTTCAATTTGTTATTATAGTCACTCGATCAAATTATTAGCAATTATGTTAATTGAATCAAATAATGTTTTTATAACAATTCTCCAAAACTTAAATATATGCAACTATTTATATATTATATTTATATAAACATATATAATATCATATTATCAATTTATCAGATAAATATATTCAACTAATAATAATAGACTATATGAACTCTACGAAATCTAAGAATTAGTATTATCATAAAAAAGGGAATCAATTAATGAGATTTACAAACATTAAGTTAAGCTTATTTTATTAAACAAAAAATAGGAATATGTAAATAGATTTATATGATAAAAAATAATGTAATAAAATATTGATTATCCAACTTTATGATATCCAACTTTAAGATATTTAGTTAAAATATTAATATAAAATAGTATTATTTGAATTTTGAAGCAGTCTAACAAAAAACTATCTAATTATGAGGTAATTAAAATTATAGTTTATAGTTATAATTAAGAATTAAGATTTGCTAATGAAATAAACACAAATGAATTTGATTAAACATATGATATCAAACAAACATCATTATATTGAATTAAATCACAATTATTCATCAACAAACAATTAATAGTGTCTGATAATTACTTAGTTCATTTGATTCGACAATATATATTATATCAATTTACTCAATTATTATATAATATACAAATATTATGTATACTTTAGCGTGCCTCATTGAAATATTTAATTTATATACCAATAAAATAAAAGAAAACTGAGATATAACAATAAAAATAAATTATGATTTATAAATCATATTATAAAAAACTTTGAAATTTGTGTTCGAATTAAGATTATTATTAATATATACTTATCAGTTGGAACATGTGTGAATGTGTAGTAAAAAATAATAAACTAACAAGAATAATGAACTATATCATCAATCAACTAATATAATTACAATTTATATAAAAATCAAACTGAATAATCGATAAAATAGTAAGAAAATGAGATATGTTTGAATTATAATTTATAAATTGCATAATACAAAACACTTTGAAATTTGAATTTGAATTGAGATGATTGTAAAATATTTGTATGTTGAAGTTTGAAAGAAAAATAATAAGCTATCATGGACAGTGAGATAAATTACTAATTAACTAATGAATACAATTTTTAAATAAAAAGTGAAAATGAATGATCGATAAAATAAAAATAAAATGAGACATGAGTAAATTATGATTTATAAATTATATTAGATTTTTTTTTTAAATTTTAATTCAAATTAAGGTAAATATATATTAAAATTTGAATACACCTATATTAATAATGAAAAATAATTAAATGAGTAATAAGCATGACTACAATTACATAATTAAGTAATTAGTTTAAAGAAAATAAAATAAAAATAAACATAATTAAAGAAAATCTAGAAAAGAAAGGAAAATGACTCGATCACAAATTTTATTATTATCGAGCTTTAATCGAGCTTTTTATCGAGTTTTTAACATATCCTTATCGAGCCGAACTCGAGCCGAGCTCGAATCGAACTCGATCATGAATTTTCTAATTCGAGCCGAACTCGAACTCAAACTCGAAGCTCGAGTCGAACTCGAACTCGAGCTCGAACTGAGTATAACTTAAACGAGCCGAACTCAAGCTTGAAGGTATTCGGCTCGATTCGGCTCGTTTACAGCCCTAAACAAAATCATTTCAAATTCTTCCTAATATACGATTTTTATTCAGTAAAATTCTCGACAAAATATACGGAAAAAAACGTTGAAAAAAAATATAAGAAAATATATATGGTTAGTTTCAGGACTAAAAATATAGAAAAAAAATACTTGGGACCAAAAGTGTTGAAAAAAAAAGTATTTGGGACCAAAAGTGTCGAGCTAATAAACTATATGACTAAAAACGAAATATATGGGACCAAAAGTGTTTTGACTCTATTCTAATGGGAATAAAAGTGAAATTATCCCTATAATAAATAAAAAAATATTGTGTGTGGATTGAGGATAATAATAGGCATTGTATTTATTTATTTATTTTTATTTTTTTGAGGAAATAGGCATTGTATTCTTAAACTAAAGAAGAATATTCACAAATCCTAATCTTAATTTATAACTAGTTTCTTTCGCATAATCTTTTATCAAAATGTTAATATTTTTATTATATGTTGTTTCATTAATTGTACAACTCGATACTATTTTCACATTGAATTATTCAATATTATTAATTTTAAAAATATAATTCACGTGAATAAAACATATATTTTATAGCTAAATGATTGCATAGCAGAATATTACATGAAAAAAAAAAAAAAGAATATTACATCTTGATATATATATATATATATCACAGCATCCCCTGCCAGGCAGCGGCAGAGCTCCTCCGCTTCTTCGGCGCCGGCGGACAGAGAGCGGTGGGAATGAGGTATCGCAGAGATATCGGAGTATGACAATCTGGTAGAGTAATATCTCTGCAACTTCGCTTTATCGGCGCTGGTGGGCTGCGGAGGGCGGTGGGGATCATGTGGCACATAGATATCGGAGTGTGGCAATCAGTTATACCTCTGCAACTCTTTCTCCGTTTTTCGGGTGCCGGTGGGGTGCAGATGGGCCGCAGAGATATAGGAATCGGAGTGTGGCATAGAACTCTGCAACTCCGACGTTTCTCCGGTGCCGGTGGAGTGCAGAGGGCGGTCGGAATCGGAGTGGGGCATAGAACTCTGCAACTCCGACGTTTCTCCGGTGCTGGTGGGGTGCTCGGAATCGGAGTGTGGCATAGAGCTCTGCAACTCCGACGTTTCTCTGTTGCCGGTGGAGTGCAGAGGGCGGTCGGAATCGGAGTGTGGCATAGAACTCTGCAACTCCGACGTTTCTCGAGTGCCGGTGGGGTGCAGATGGAGGTCGGAATCGGAGTGCGACATAGAACTCTGCAACTCCGACGTTTCTCCGGTGCCGGTGGGGTGCGGATGGAGGTGGAGATCTGCTGCGGAGTATTGGAGGAACTCATTGTGTATTGTTATCTGAGGAACTGATCATGAATATTGATGTTGCTGTGAGAGATGAATCTACATATATCGCATGTATATATAGACGGAAAGAGTTATATCTATGGAAAGAGAGAGGATTTTATGATATTTATCTATGGAAAGAGAGAGGATTTATCTATGGAAACAGAAGAGAGGAGGCGGCGTAAAATATAACGGCACAGTCAAATTCCGGCGTGTCCTTCAATTTTTATTTTTTATTTTGTTTTTATTTTATTTTTTTTATTTTTTTATTTTTTTATTTTCTTATTTTTTTTTTTATTTTTTTTTTCTTTAAATTGGAGAAAGCCCTAACTCTTTCCCCAAATCAGAAGTCCATTCGATCAGAAAACAGACTTGAATTTGGAACACCGAGAGCAGATCATGGGTTTGAAATTCACGTCGAAGAGCCTGCCGCGGAAGTGCTAGAAGGAGGAGGAGGAGGAGAATTGAAGATGAAGAAGGCGATCGAAGAAATTGAAGCGTTTTTTTTTTTTTGTGTTGTTTATCTTTCTTGGTTCTTCAATTCATTATTTATTTAGGGCTAATGGTAAACATTGTTAGTTCTGTTGAGATCTGGAGTGGAGTTCCCCTCTTTTACATATATTATTATTATTATTATTATTATTATTATTATTATTATTATTATTATTATTATTATTATTATTATTATTATTATTATTATTATTATTGCAGCAGGGAGATGTCAAATTTCCTTCAAATCAAAGTGGAGCAACTATTATTAGTGCAGAGGAGAAAGTGAAGAGCAATTTCCTAACTTGCTGAGGAGCTGTTGCCTCGTGCAGCAATGAAGCTCGGCCCATTAAAGTCAGGCTACTTTAAAATCATAATCCCGAGCAAAGGGAATGGAGGAGGCGCCTTGTGACTTCTGTTGATAGGTTGAAAGATAGTTTCTGCAGCCAACACGGTCTGGACCTTATTTTTTCTGAAAAATTTGATAAATATTAACGGGAATGCAGATGAAATTGAGTGCTTCCCTACTCCTGTATTTCAGGTATACTTTCCATTTTCAAGTTTATTGAAGAGCTGCAGCTTCATTTAATGTGTGCTATATTTCTATGCTTCCTGGATGTTTACGCGAAGTTGAATAGGATGGCTGGTATGTTTGTTGGCCGGGAGAGAGAAGCTACATTGTTATTAATGAGGGTCACCTAGACTGTCATTTTATGGCTTTCAGAAGATCAAACATTTTGGGATGACATTCAGGAAGTTTGGTGCACTTGGCCTATACACCAAGTTTGGAAAACTGATATCTGCTCTCATGCAACAGCCCCAGATTTCTCAACTCAAAAAATAGATTTGCTAAATCAGTCTCAAACAAGTTATTTGAATGCATGATAGTCCATTGCAATATTTGCATCAATCATCTATCCTTGCAGGAACCAGATAGTATAATATTATACGTCGGCTGATTTGGCACTACCTCCATCTCCTTCATTTGGTTAAACATGCTATATTAGTCCATCAATGGCTACATTGTATGACATTGCATCAAGTGGGAACTTTTCTGCGCTAGCTTTCTTGAATATTCCCATAGCTTTGTGAAAACTACCTGAGTTCGCAAGAGCATTAGTGACTATGGTATGTATGTGACCCGCACCATACCAGGATAGCTACGTATGATTCCATGGTACACGTTCGCTGCCTCATGTATCCTACCCAACCTGCACAATGTACTCAGCACTTTGGCAAAACTGTATTTATCATGTCATCATAGAACTCAACAGCACCACCCTCTGAACAACCTGATTTGCAGAAATAGCTTTAGGAGGCAGTACTATTCAAAAGAGATGAATAGGTGTAAGCATCAGGCTTTAAACTTACATCTCTCAAGCTAGAGAAAACTTCAAATGCACTCTTGTAACACCCCCATCTTAGAAAGGAAATCAATCAAATACATTACAAAGATCAAGACCGGGAAAACAACCTTTTGATTCCAGAGTGCCAAGAATTACAAATGCCTTTGCGGGCATCCTTGATTCTAAGAATGATTTGATCAATGATGTGCAGGTCACAATGTTTGGTGAACAACCAACGGCAACCGTTTTCTCAAGAATATAAGCTGTAACTTAATTCAATCAAGCCCGATTTGCAGTAACCATCAATCAATATGATGCACACCATTCACTTCACAGAAATAGGTGCACCTACAGCTACAACCACCATCATTCCTAGTAACTGAGCAGCCTCCTCCAACCTCTCAATTTTGCAGAAACAATTCAACACCAATGCATAGGTCTCAGGGTTCATATGATACCCTCTCAACAACATAGACCTAAGCACACCTTTAACCTTATCAACCTCACTGAGCCTACACAGATTACAAACAACAATGTTCAAGCTCAAGAAATTATGGGGCCGAGTTCCCTCCAAAAACCTGAGGGCTGCGTCGACACCCCCAATCTTGATTTGAACAAGACATCAACAACAATGTACACATAACTTGAAAAGCCTCTAATACCATGTCATGCATGGATCCAAACCAGTAAATTCTCATCAAAAGCAACAAAGGTTGTGGCTTTGTGGAGCAACCAACGCTCTCCAATTTTTCAATAATGCCTTCTCACAGCTCCATATTTGTGGGTCAAGTTAGACACCACGCGGTCCACGCCCACAATGTGATGAAAAGCGGACTTATCATGGAAATTCGACTGCCACGCACACCACCGGAAAAAGCTGAGAGCAACTAAATCAGAAGGTCAGTTTTGCAGAGTGGTCAGCACGATTTGAGGGGGGGAGAGAGAGAGAGAGAGAGGTGGTTTCAGCACTCTGTCTCAGCTGTTCTTGATTTATATCTATTTATTGCACATAAACGCATTTGGCTATTATTATTTAATTTAAATCCATCAACGCGCTTAGTCTTTTAATTAACTTCTTACGCAAAAACCATTCTTTTTTTTTTTCCTGAACTGAAATGCCCTCATCATTTTCAAATTTGGTTACTGGAAAATTACGTTTCATTATCAGTGTATTTAATTTCTCCTCCCCAAAATTTTACGTATTTATAAGAGGCCGGAGTCTTGAAAATGTAGTGACTCAACACATTTTAAGTCAGATTTAAGACTCCGGCCTCTTAAACCTGATGTGAGCTCTCCAAAAATTATGACCAGGAATAATTTTTAAAGTGAATCATCTAGATTCACCTTCCATTAATAATCTACCTTATAGTAAGTACATACGTTATTTTTTTTATGGTCATAGTATATTAATACAGTATGTTAGAAGAAACCTAAGTACTGTTTTAAATAGTGTGTTGTTATATACACCACTATAATTTTCTTAGTATTTTTATTTTATACACTATATATTTTTTTCCATTTTTATCCTCTACTTAAAAAATCAATTTAAATAAATTTAATAAAAAAAGAAAAAGACCATAGGAACTTAACTTTATTTTCAAAGCAGTCTAAGAACTTCGTGTAATCACTTGTACAACTAACCGCACATAACTTGGAAATCTTCGAGTATGATCACTTATCCCATACAATTCTTTTACTTGATTTATGATACATGTAAATCTGTCCAGAAAATTTCGATTTTAATCCCATAGGATATGGGTTAGTCCGATTTTCGTCTCATCCCTATCACTTTTGGTCCCAAATCGATTGAATTATCAATCTTAGTCCCGTCATAACGTTTTCCGTTTAAAAAATTATCGATTTTGGTCCCATTTTGATATCGATTTTGGTCCCAAGTTTTCCGTTAAAAAAATTATCGATTTTGGTCCCATTTTGATATCGATTTTGGTCTCAAACAGAAAAATGCTAGAAATTTTTTTCTTTGCAATTCAATTGGAGGCAAAATTAAACTGATTTGGTAGAAATTTAACTTAACTTGGTTCTAAATTTCCCACGAACATGCATCTATATATATCTACTCACCAAATCATCAAATTACAACTACTAAATCAAAAGAAAGCCATTTTTTTATTTAGTTTAATTTTCTGTCGAGCTCGAGTTCGATCAAGAAGATACTCTGCTCGTTTACACCCCAAAAGGCAGAGAATTTTTTTATTTAGTTTCATTTTACAATATTGTTTATGAGCGTTCACCACATCTAATTAGCATTTATAATTATTTTTAATATTTAATTTTAATTTTCAATTAATAATTCATTATTATGGTTGATTATTTCATAATTAAATTCTTGTAAAATGTAAAGTAAAAAATCCAGGAAAAAATTATACTTTCATACCTACATTTTGAACTTTCACTACAAAAAATTCACATTTTAGCGATGGAAGCGCGCTAAGCCAAGCCCAAAATATTAAAAATAATATATAAAGTAATATAAAATTTTAAAAATCGTAAAGTAAAACTAATAAAAATATAATAAAAATTTATACTCATAATTAATTAGTAATTGAAAAATAAAAAATATATATAATATTAAAAATGTAAAATAAATAAAACATTAATAATATTAAACAAGTTAATTTCAAATTCATAATTAATTAGTAATTAAAAAATTAATAATATTAAAAAATTTAAAAATCATAAAGTAAAATAAATAAAAATATTAAAAAAATTATATTCGTAATTAATTAGTAATTGAAAAGTATATAATATTAAAAAATAATATATGTTATTAAAACATTAAAAATGAAATAAATTGTAAAATGTAAAATAAATAAAAAATCAATAATATTAAAAAGATTGATTTCAAATTCGTAATTATATAGTAATTAAAAAATTAATAACATTAAAAAAAATTAAAAATTATCATGTAAAATAAATAAAAAATTTTAAAAAAATTATATTTGTAATTAATTAGTAATTGCAAAATAATATATATATATATATATATAATAAATATTATAAAAAATATGTTGTTATTGTGTCGTTAACATAAAAAAATAAAAAAATAAAATTAAAATACGACGTGTGTTCTTTGTTAAGTTTGAGACAAAAAAATCCGTCATTAAATATCTTAATCTTAATCTGTTGTTAATGTGTCTGTATTTTAAAACGAATTATAATCCGTTGTTAAATCGCATTTTTATTGTAGTATTTTTTTAAATAACCCAATTAAAAAAATAATAATAAAAAGTACCCTTATTTACAAATCTAACATTTAATCAATTTTTCAGCTCAAAAATCGTTCATAGATGGTTACATTTTAGGATTTATATGTCGCTGAAAATTTCACTTTTGGTCCCATATTATCGATTTTGGTCCCAAAATTAGCGGCCGTTACCCTATTTATTTTTTCCGTCTAAATTGTGGGACTAAAATTGATAATCCAAGTCCTATGGGACAAGATTTAATAATAATTTCTGAAATAGGACCAAATGTGATAGGGTTGGGATTAAAATCGGACTAGGTCATGTCCTATGGGATCAAAATCAAAATTTTCTCTAAATCTGTCTATACAAATCCACACAATATAATCCAAGCAATCATGTACACTTCTATTTATGATCATTTTCCAAAAGAGACCAAATTAACTTCTGCTAATCAGATTGTAATAGATAATTATTTTAGTAATTATTATTATTATCATTATTAATTATTAGTTTTGTATACAGAAACATAATTCTCTTCCTTATGAATCAATTAGTCTAGAATACGATTTGTTCAAGCCATCACTCAATTGATCTCTCTCTATCTTTCTCCTAATTTTTTAATATCAAAGATTTATTAACCTATGTACAGTAGCATAAATAGGATATGTTTACTTAGAATTTTAGCTAATTCGTATTAATTAGACAAGAATAAGACTACAAATAATAGCTTATTATGTACTGGAGGATGGAATCATCTGCTACATTATGTGCAACACTCTTGACTCTACAACAAATTTAAAAATATTAATTTTTATTCTGTTTTTTCTTCAATTTCAATTAATTATTATTTAGTTTAATTTTACACTTATTAATTAGAGTTTTCTTTTTCTAATTAGGATAGATAATTATTTTTTAGAAAATAATCAATTATTAATAAAAAAATAAAATTAAATATATATTGAAAAATAATTATATATCATAATTAAGAAAAGTGAATTCTAATTAACAAGTGTAAAATTAAACTAAAGCACAACCAATTGAAAATCGAAGAGAAAACGGAATAAAAGTTAATATTTTTAAATGTGTAGCATAAAATGTTGCACAGAATGTAACAGGAGAGGATTTCATCCGATATATTGGGATCCATTATTTTCTTATCTAGATTCTAATAAAATAAGATATATTACTCAAATGCATGAACTCTTCAAATATCAAATTAGTGTCGAACATTTATAAAATTAAACCTTAAATAAATTTAGGAATTAATCTTGCAATTGTTCTTCCTTTGATCCAAGAAACGCGTCACTTTTTTTCTCATCTCTTAGTTATCATTATGGACAATTATTGAAAGTAAGTAAATAAATAGCTACTTCTAGCTTGTTTTTTTATTAAGCTATTTTATACATATACTACAAACTAATTGCAAATATCCTAATCATGTCATACTTTTAATTTACACTCCAACACTTGAAAAGTGTAACGTATGTTGAGTAGTGCATGTAGTCCCTTTATTTGTACAAATCCTCCTCAATTAGAAATAATATATATCTATATTCCATAGCTAGAGTTGGGGCGTATGCATTTATATATATACATGTATAAATTTAATTGGTTTTCAAATAAACTAATAATATATTTAGATGTGATTAAAATATAATAATATATAAGAGGATAATAATTCATTAAAATAATGTATATTTGGATATCATTAGGATTCGATATGATTGCATTCGAAAAATATCTTAATGATATTGGGGTTCATTAGAACTAAATTTTGAAGTTTCAAATAACAAGGGTGATGGACAACAACATTTCCTACGTACCAAATGGCTAGAACGAGGCTAATTTTTAAAAAGACCTTTGACAAACATAAATTAAAATACACTGCTACAAGGTGCATAATTATCTAAAAATATTGCAAATGAAACTTATATAGGGTTCTGAATTTAAAATATGAGTAGGTTCCGGGTATTTCTAACTCATTCAACATGCACATTTTACCTGAAAACAAAATCTATAAGGATCCATTTGTTTTCTAACTTACTCTTAAGGTTAGTATATGCTATATATTTATTTAATACTTAAAAAGTTCGGGATAATACAAAATATTTTCGATCAATGACTGTCGACAGTGATCACAGATTGATTCGTGACCGATCCATAGTCTTGGATCTGACAGCAAGCCTTGATCTATCCCTTTCTTGATCTATACTTCATTCTTCATCTCTTAGAAATAGCAGTTGAAGCTTAGCGTTGCAAATGTGAGCAGCTACCCATCTGTGTATTTGTAGTCCAACAAGTGCATAGTGATCACTTTCAGAGACGGGCGCATGAATTTTAACTTGGGAGACGAAATGTAAGAAAATTAATTTGGGGGATAAAAAATAATATTACAATATAAATAATATTAAATTTATATAATGAGTTATACATATATAAAAAAATTGGGCAAAATTTGAGGGGGGCATTGCCCTCTTAGGTCCGTTCCTGATCACATTCCAATTTCTAAAAGAGAGAGAATGTATAGTCTGTTTAAGATTTAAACCTCTATATATCACGTCTTTGTTTAACTATTTTATCTACAATATATTTACTCAAGTTGTCTAAGTGCTCATCAATTATAATCAATATATTTTCAACTAAGCAAAACTGGATGAGTCTTTAACTCAACTGAAAGACTAATAGATGAAACACCAACTAAAGTTTTAACATCAGTTCAGAATTTCACTTCTACAAATCAATTGACTTGACTTGACATTCACGCAACTTTGGTAATTATATATACTTTGATAATTTTCAACAGTGAATTGATTGTGATCATTCACCCCCTCTAATCACTTTATTATTTGAGTTTTTCGGGACCAACGAATTGGATCAAATATTATGTTATAAAAATATGTGGCTAAATATATTTATGGTCTTTTTCTTTAAATTATATATTTTTTAATTCGCTAAATATCAATTTTTAAAACTAAAATATATTAATAAGACTACTATACTACAAAAATATATATATAGTGTCTCTATAGTTTTGGGTCTCTGTGACCTCTCCCATGGCTTTAAGGCCACCTCTCATTGTGTCAAAAAATAAATTATTTTTAACTTACTATGTAAAATAAAATATACAGTATGTCTTATTATTTTCCATGAAAATGACATTTGGTAAATAACTGGTTGTTCACCACATGTTCTCCTTATCCTGAATATTGTTTTTATTTATTTATTTATACTATGTTCTTTATTTAAAAAGTAAATTACTTTCAGTTTGATAAATGAAAATAAGTGCAAGACAACTGGAAAATACTAATTTATATAGTAAAAATTTAAGAGCTTAATTGATAGAATAAAACTATATATATAGTTAGTTTTTTTTCCAAAATAATTACATGTGACAATCTAATTAATATAGTGGAAAACTTTAGATATCCGTTAACATCTGCTATCTGACATTCAAATTTCTATATGCAATGGACTTCATTCCGAACGAGTAGTTCTTTCAACACTACTATGGTAACAAGCCTCTTCTTATGATTATGAACCCCAACATTAATTAACTCAATACTATTTGAAAGGGGAACAACTGTAAAATTGTTGTAGCTACAAAACTAGAACCTTAATAGTCAAATTAAAATGAAAAAGATTGTTAACATCAATAAAAGTCGTAATCGAACAACTTTCCAAGCACGAGATTTGATGAAAAACTTGTAAACATCATTTTTTTTAACTCGGTTTGAAAAGTTATTATGACATGTGAAGACTTCACACGTACAAATATTTTGCAATAATTATTCTAAGTTGTGCAAATTATATGCAATAAGTATTCTAATTTGTGCAAATTTTGTGCATGAATTATTCTAAATTGTTCATTTAAAAAAATTATTTTAAATTGTGCAGATTTAATAATATATATTTTTTCTTAATTCCCTCACTAATAATCACCAATGATCTTACAAATTAATGGTTAGAACTCATAAAAAGGACCAAAATGAACAACATTTAAGTTGAAGGAGGAAATATATATATATATATATATATAGTGTTTATATGTAATAAACTTTATCATATATACAAATTCAACAACAAATAGGCCATTTGATGAAATGCTACATTGATACGTACAATTTAAATTACTAATTATTGACTTGTCCCGATTTTCACAATCATGCATGTAGTACCCTAAGGGCTCGTTTACTTTGGTGGATGGGATTGGGTGTGATATCCCATGAATTTAAAGTTAAATTTACAAAACATGAAATATATGGTGTGATAAAATATATAAACATATGAATAAAATGAAGGAGATGAAGGATAACTCATAACCCACTTGTTATGAAAGGATATGAATCCTTCAATTAGTCCTTATTCACAAGGAAAAATATGTAAATGTTTGTGTTATACACATTCATTTCAACAAAACTTTGTATAATTTTAGCCTTGCATTAGTGGGATATCCCTATCATCTAAAGTAAACAAGGCCTAAGGGTTAGGATAAAATTTTTCGCATGCAGATGCAGTTGTGTTTTAATTTCTTGTAGAATACACATAAAGGTTTATGCCACACTACTACCTTAGAGAAACAGATTCATCACACATGTAGAAATGAGTGGGTGCTAGATCATGTCTTTTCCATGATGGGTGCATGTGATGAAAACTTTTCTACACAAGAGATTCCTTATGTCTTTTCGAAGAGATACAAGTGGTTGAGACCCTTGTATAATTAAAGAGAGACATCTTGTGTTCGATGACCACCACTCACCTTCAATGTCCTTGTGTGGAAGAGAAACATTTTCCACTCGAACCATTTTTTTCCCTCTCTCCATTATCATACATATCCTCTACATAATCAAGATTCATTTACTATATATACGAGATGTCTCCTTTTAATTATTTAAGGGTCTAGATCAATTGAATGTCTAAAAAAGGACCTAAGTTAACCTCTTGTATAGATAAGTTTTCATCGCATTCACCCGCATCATGCTGGAGCAGCTTAGTGCAAAATACATTGATGGTCTAGCACCACTCATTTCCACAAGTGTGATGAATCTCTTCCTTTGACATAAAACTTTTATGTGCATTCTACTAGGAAATTAAACACAACTGCATTTACGTGTAGAAAATTATATCCCAACTCTTTGGGTACTGACCGCATGACCATGGAAATCGTTGCCACGTTAGTAATTAGTAATTTATAATATACATAAGGTAGCACTAGATCGAATGGCCCATTTGTTGTTGATTTTGTATTTATGATAGTTTATTACATACAAATACTATTCTTATATATATGCAAATTTTGACCTTTCTTATTTATTTTTTCATTCTTCCAGAATTATATGTATGTATATATATATATATTGAATCCACACAATTTATAATAAGTTTTTTTAAATGGACAATTTAGAATAATTACTGCACAAAATTTGCACTTGCGAGTCTTCGCATGCCATAATAACTTTTAAACTGAAAAACGTGTAAATGATTTTCAAACATCTTTTCAAGCACTATTTTGTCAAGCCCTTTCTTCTCCTAGCATCGTATTCTTTCAGACTAATTTCTTCAGTCTGGCTCGATCTTTTTTACTTGGTTAACATCTTTCCCCTCAAAGTTGTTGGTTTTTACGGACTTAGTTTAGAGAGGAAAAGAGCAAAAAAAAAATTGTGAAGGAAAAGCTTCTATATTTCATTTCCTTCCTAACGAAGATATATGTACACCAAAAAGCTTACATAGCAGGTTACAACTTTCCATAAATTAAGGAAGTTTATTTGACTTTTTAAGCTCCACCATACAATTCTACCTTCTACATACTTCTACTATTTTCTGGAGCTTTTTCCATAATACAAAATACAAAATATCAAAATATAATATTAAAATATTAACCTAACAGTACATGCATCAAAGCTTGTTGCCATCAACACTAGTTAGTTACTCTCATCCTTTCTCTGATCATTTTAAACTTTCCTTTTTGTGTTGCTTTAGTAAATATATCAGCTAACTGATCTTTAGTTCCACAATGCAGCAACTTTATTTCTCCTTCCTTCTCTGCTTCCCTGATAGCATGATATTTCACTTTGATGTGCTTAGTTCTCCCATGGAAAACATGATTCTTCACCATAGCTATTGCAGATTTGTTGTCACACAAAATTTCAGTTGCATTGTCTTGTTTAAGCTTCAAGTCCTCCAAAATCTTCCTCATCTATAAAGCTTGGTTAACTGCAGCAGAAGCAGCAACGTAATTCGGCAGTTGACTGAGCAACTGTATTTTGCTTCTTTGAACTCTAGCACACAATGCCTGAACCAAGAGTGAAATAATACCGTAAAGTGTTCCTCATGTCATCCATTGATCCTGCTCAATCACTGTCAGTGAAACCAAGTAGTCTGGTGTCTGAACTCCTTCGATAAAGGATGCCAAAATCAAGAGTTCCTTGAATATATCTCAAAATTCGCTTGGCAGCCTTAAAATGTAACTGAGTAGGAGAAGTCATGAATCTTGATAGCACGCTGGTTGCGTACATAATGTCAGGTCTTGTTGCACATAGAAACAACAAGCTCCCAATTAAACTTCTATATACAAAAGCATCAACTGGACCTGAATCATCTTCTTTATTCAATTTATCTCCATGTACTGCGGGTTTGCTCACAATTTTGCATTTTGTGAGACCAAACCTCTTCAATATTTCACCGGCATATTTCTTTTGTGAAATGAATGTTCCTTACACACATTGTGTGACCTGCATTCCAAGAAAATACACCATTTTTCCCAAGTCATTCATTTCAAAAACTTCTTGCATTTTATGTCTGAACTCTTGAACTGCCATAGGACTGCTTCCAGTCACTAGGATATTATCAACATAAATGGATACAACAAGAAGTTCTTGATCCTCTAGCTTAGTATATAAAGTAGCTTCATTGCAAATTTTTGCAAATCCCAAATTCAACAAGAAATCATTGATTCTTGTGTACCACGCCCTTGGAGCCTGCTTGAGGCCATAAAGTGGCTTTTTCAATAAGTACAATTTCTTCATAAAGTTTCTGACCGAACTAGATCAAGAACAGAATGAATCACTTAATAGCCAACTTATCAGAGAAATCAATTCATAATTAGTTCATCTAGCTGTAGCTCAAGACCGTAACTCTAAGACTTCAATGTTTAATTCCATTCTTATACACATATAAACCACAATAATCTTGGATTGAATTAAAAACGTGATTCAATATAAATAAACTCATTTACGTATCTTCCAAGGTGGACAGATTACCAGCAGTTAGTAGTTACAACCGAAACATTCATGCGGAATTAGCCCTGATACAGACTGTAACCTTATAGTGAACGACATGAGATTAAGTTAATTAAACTACATATGAGATTGTAAGATTAGCCAAGAAGAATGTAATATCATTAATATTGGGATGCGGGCAAAATTTGTGACCACGAGTCAGATATTGAACAGTCTACACTCACGGCTCAAGCAACCAATAGCTGCGCCTTTGAAAATTTTTGTCATCCTCACCCATGGGCATAATAACAATTCAGCATATCAACACTTCCGACCTGAAAATAAATGAAATCAGCAATTACCCAGTAAACAAAACCAGATGCAAGAAAAATATCCAGATGGATGTTCCTCTGTAAGTTTTTCTTGACCGGAATCGATTTACACCACAAACTGTTAAAAAAACTTAAGCCCTTTGCATAATATATGTGACTAAACTATCATTCTTTAACTAGAAATGCTTCCAGACGCTAAGCATATTTTGTACGCTTAACATTACCGCTATGACTTGAGTAACCTATCCGCCATACTCGATCAACACAAAAATGAAATTAGCCAACATTCATTGGTTAGAATGCAATCCTTGCTTATGGCTTACCTTGTTGCATGGAGAATGGTATTCTTTGGTTTTGGCCAAATTCAGATCCACAGTATAAGGAGATATTTTCAAAGAAAAAGCCTCACTATATCCCAGAACTTGACGACCCATCATATACCAATACGATGATAACAAGAGACATAGCATACGGGTATGCTAATAATACTTGTTGCCATTTCTACCCAGTCTTTCTTGATACTATATTAGCTTCTGATTACTTGGCTTCAATATTGACTTAGTAATTAAAAACCTTGAACTGTACTTGGTTTGCATCTATGTAAGAGGTCAAACAATTGAATGTGATACGATACTCCTGCCCCTCAAAAGAAATATCAAATCTTATTAATATATATTTTTCTAATAAATGCATATTTATCTCTCGCACTATATTTGATAGAATTAAAATTGATAAAGAAGAGTGAAAATATGTTAAAAATGACATTTATTTTGTTACGGGGTAAATATTCTAAACAAACACTTATTTTGGTCACGCATATGTGTGTGCAAAGGGTTGGTTCAGTGCAAACTGAGCTAAACTAACAAAATCAAATAAAAAATTTCTTAAAAAAATTCAAATCAAATTAATCAACCAAAATAATATATATAATCGAACCAAACCAAACCATAATTTTTGGTTAGTTTGGTTTGATTTTCGGTTTAAACGAATTTTCAATTATTATTTTTGTTTTTCCAAAATAATTATATCTAAAGAAAATAACATGCACTCAATAAATAACAAATGATACATTGAATAAGTAAATGTTTTAAAAATCCTAAAATTAGAAAATTAAAACTAAATATTAGAATTACTAATATTATTTAGGTATATAATACTTTTTAAATTTATCAATTTATGTATAATTAATATTATAATTAAAAATCATAAATTATAAATATAGTATATGTGTATATATATATATATATATTGGTTGATTTGGTTTTAATCAAAATATTTTTCACTTAAACCGAAACTGAATTAAACTATATTTTGGTTTTAATATTTAAAACCAAACTAAAATTAAAGAAAAAATGACTAAATCAACCAAATTAAATAGTTCGATTTGGATCGGCTTTTAGTTTTGGTTCAATTTTGCACACTTCTAGTCACAGATGAAGCAATAAATAGAGGATTTGAATATAAAAATAAAAAAAAAGATTTATTCTATAAAAATCAGTTATACAAATTGGCATTAATGATTAATAATTTATTCAATTGAAACTGATCAATCCGCAACCAATATAGTAATAAAATTGCATTTCAGATCCCCTAATAATTTAGTTGCTAAAATTAGTCCCCCGCCCGGCCGCCCCCCAAAAAAAAATTCACATTCTCACATTCCACGCAAACACAAAAAAATATTTGCCTCCCAAATCAAAATTCCCTCCAATCCAAAAAAACTCAGTTGCATTTTCATTTTCCACAATTCGAAAATCTTAAAACCATTTTTTTCAAACTTCCCACCAAATATCCAAAATGCGCATAAATAAAACTCCCACACAACCACCTGCAGATTGTTCTTCACTTCCATTATATTTCTACTTCACTATCATCATCAATTCATCATCATAAATTTCAATGGACGTAACAAAGATTTATGAGTTGGAGCATGACAACAAGGAGAATGTCCCACCATTTTCGCTATCGAAAAAGCTCGGCCCGAAAAATAAAATGGGCAAATGCACATTGGCGAAGATCAATGAGGGCAGGAGGCCTCTAAGGGATGTTACTCATTTTTACAGAACAGCGGGTCGGGCCGATTTCAGTGTGCTTAGGCAGCCTTCATCTGTTTCAGTCTGCGATTTTTTGAGTAATCGGAAACGAAAACTGGTGGATGATGGTGCAGAGCAGGAGTTCATGTCTTCCTCCAAGATTTTGCGAAAAGAGTATAGATAGTGTGTGTGTGTGTGCGTGTGTGTAGAGAGAGAGAGAGAGAGAGAGAGAGATTAAGTTATATAGCTCGTATACTTAATTAATTAGCCATTCTTCTTTTTGAGAGAGGATGATAATGCAGAGCAGGAATACACGTCTTGCTCCAATTTTTTTTTTTTTTTGGAATAATTAATAGACTAGATTTTATGATTAAATGTACAGAAATTGAGATGTAGTTCGTGTACCGCATTTAGTTATCAAATTCAACAAACAAAAAAACTTGAAATATTTGTTGCATTTTCTAAATTTTGGTTTATAATTTTCTTTTTTATTTTTAGTGTATAATTAATTTAAAATTAGAGTTTATATATAATTTTAATTTTTAGATTTTAGTTAGTCTCTTCCATTTGGGTTAATTTTTTTCATAATTAGGGTTTATTATTATCTTCAGTACTTAATTTTAATTTTTTCTCTTCAGTACTTAATTTTAATTTTTTTAGTTAATTTTATTTAAGATTTGTTATTTCACAATTATAATTTATTACTAATTTGAGTTTAATATTTAGTTGGGATTATTTCTAGTTGAGATTAATAAACTCTAATTTGGTTGGTTTTTGAAAAGAAAATTAAAAAAAAAAAACTAAAAATTAAAGACAGTGCCGTGTGCAGTGTCATGGTGGGCACACACGCGCTTGCTGAAAATGGCAGCTTGGGCGAGTGTGACTTATTAGACGGTTTGATATAATTGTTTTTAAGAAAAGAAAAAATAAAAGAATATGAACATAATGAAACAAAATATAAAAGTAAAAAGAACCTAAAAATATATTTCACCAATAATTTTAATAATTAGATGGTCGCACCATGTAATCATGAAAGTAAAAAGAACCTAAAAATATATTTCACCAATAATTTTAATAATTAGATGGTCGCACCATGTAATCATGCTCAAATATCATTCCTCGTTACACATCAATTTCATGATCGGAAATCAACCGCATAAAACGCTCATTATTTTGATACAATTCCTTAGAATATGTATGAGCAAGCTATGGAAGTGAGTACAGTCGTTAGCAAAATGGACACAAAATTCACTGCATTGTTGTCGAGTATGCTAAGACCCGAGATCTTCTTCACCGTCGGACCTGGTTTTCCGACGACCTGCAGTTCGAGGATCGAAGAATCACATTTAGGTTACGATTATTATAAATTGATGATGATGAAACAGTAAGAACGAAAACAAAAAAAAAAAACACAGATTTAATGTGGAAAAGCCGAAGAACAGAGGAGAAAAGAGCAGTCATTTGGGGGTGGGCTTACTACTCGGACGCTTTCAGCAGTTATTCACTCCGCACTTGGCTACCAAACATTTAACATCAGCACAATAAGTCCTTCCCGGTCCTCTCGGACTAGGGAAAGGCACTCTCAATGTTGCACAGAAATTCAAATTTGTCGTACCACGGGCCTTTCGGTCCAGCCCAAAGCATTTGTTTCACAAAAACTCTAACAACACTAGGCCTCGAAATTTTTCTTCCGAGTAAAATATTTGCATACAAAGCAAATAACAACTATTACTGCAGTTTTCAGTAATCATATTCATATCAATAACAACTACAAAGAATTGGTATTTAGTAGCAAAGCTAATCTGCTATGGAAATCGGCTCACATTTGATAAGTTTGAGTCAAAGACATCATAGTAACTGCATTTGTTTGCTTGACGAGTTAATTAAATACAAACTGAAAGTCTGGAACAAGAAAAGGACCGATTACAGAAAACATTGGCTCCCTTTAATGTTCTAGCTTGACAATAAGCATCCATTATTAAACACGATTCACTTAAATGATCATAACAATTCGCATCAAATCCTTCACTAATCTTCCCCAACAAGGTCACACTAGGTTTTTTCTTATTTCACACTCGAGGGAATAAAAGTCCTCCTGGAAGCATATTTGCAACTGAAGGTGCTAGAGGATCTACCAAAGCCTCTAATAGCATTACAAAATTATTTCCAAAAATGACAGAGAGATTGGAAAGAATTCAGTTACTCTTTCTTATTACATGGTGATGCAAATAAAAGCGATATCACGTTATTAGCTCTCAGGTATGCATTCAATGGATAAGTGCATTGATTCACCAAACATGAATTAAGTACAGAAATATCACCTTATTTCGGACACTACAGAAGCCACTGTATTGGAGGGTCGCTCCCAGTAAAGAATCAATTGCACTTCCGCACAATCCAGCAAGAGTTGAAAGTGGTATCACCAATAGCTGCTTCATATCTATATTAAAAGTGCAGTTTGTAGTGAGAAATCCTACGATAACAAATGCAATCCCAAGCACACAGCCTGCAGCAGCAGCAGCAAGAAATCCCGCCTTTGTCACACCACCATTTGTACCCTTCCGAACTGGCTGGTTAAATTAAGAAAGGGTCAGGCACTATATAAAAAGATAGAAATTCAAAAATTTAAATACAGAAGAATTCTAATTCTTCCCTTTCATGAGCCAAGAATAAAAAAATAAAAATAGATCCCTTTTTATTTTCATATAAATAGTAAAATTCCACAATAGTTTCTGTATAACTAAGATATACATAAAGATAGAATCATTTTTAAAAATACAGAAAAAATCTGACTTTTCCCTTCCTGAGCCAAAAAAAAGACTTTAATTATTTTCATACAAGTAATAAAATTTCACAATAGTTTAAATTAAATTAGATATACAAAGAGAGAGAAATAAAAACAATTAAATGCAGAAGAATTCTGATTTTTCCTTTTCCTGAAAAAAAAAAGATCCCTTTTTTTTTTTATCATACAAATAATAAAAATCCACATGGAAAGTATTCCGTTTGATATTTTCCCATCAACACATGGAAAGAACCGTCTAGGAACATGATCTTTAATGAAGACAAACAGACGTGCTAAAATTGAAAAGGGTAACTTGAAATACAGAGGAAATGAGAAAAAATAGAAGCATTTCAATCTTTACGCATGAGTGTTAAATAATCATAGCAGTGCATGTCCACCTTGAAGTTCGTAATAAGTCGTGGCTGCTCATCACTGAGAACCCCAAGCTCAGATGACCATGTGTCCCCATTTGAGCAACAATAGTGACCAAGAATACCACCAGCAAGGGATGTCATAAAACGTGATTCTTTTGAATTTAGACAAAAATCCTGCGTGCCCGCCTGTGTCCAAGCAATCAGGACTAAAAGTGTGGCAATGCCACTATTCGAAAAAACTTGTATCCTGTAAAAGGAAGAAAAATTCTAGTTTTTTAAATCTTACAAAATTAACCAGAAGGCTTTGATTTCGGCCTCTTGCATAAAGAAACTTGTTGAGATGCAGAATACAAATTCCAGAAAGAGGGAAATAACTTCAATCACATTAACTAGGTGTGACAGACATGAATATAGCAAAAAGAACTTAGTACTATTATTGTATGTCTATTTCTTATCGTTAAAGACCCGAAAGTGCAATAGTATACATGATAGACTCTTAAGAGAAACAAGGATGCCTTTTAAGTGGAAACATTGAACATACATAATTGTGGGGTTATATGGTGTTCAGATTTAAAACATAACAATGAGCGTACTGCTAATTAAAGCACTGTCATGAAAAGTTCTTTGGTATCTTGTACGATGAATTTGCTATTTAAGTTGTGCAGTATAAATTGAGCCTTTTAGGTTAGTCCATAGCCAGGAAAAACCTAATCCAGTTATTTTAGAATAATATCTTTCAGATTTATGGATAAACGAGTTGAATTACAAATAAATTTAATGAACTCATCCAGATCCAGAGATAAGGTAAAGTAATTGCGGTTTTTCCATTTAAAGTAGGTAGCCAATGCACTTCCCAGCTAAAATAACATCATTTCAATTTTAGTGCAAGGCAAACTTGTATTGAATCATATTAATAAAAGACCAGGGAAAAGTAAAATAACCAAAGTCTATTTTATAAATCATCAGCAACTTATGCACACATAATTTTTTGTCTTTGAGAGAGCCAGAGATGATACCAATTGCGTTGACCACCTTCCTTGAAATCTGCATCAACTTTCTTCTTTCTGTCCTCACCTAGTTTTGTTAGCATTGAAGAAGTAGCAAAGAAGACAAGTAGCAGAGCGCCAAACCTACAATTAATTTAAACACCATATAGAAGAGAAAATAGATTATGGGCATGCACGGGCATGTTAAACATGTTCCAAATATATAGCCACATAGGAGAAGAGATACCTGTAATTGACGGCAGTATGAATTGTCATGACAACGAAACCAGCAAGAGCTCCCGAAAGGTCAAGGGACTTCTTTCTATATGACCTGATGACAATTGCAGCCGCAAGAACAGCTGCAACCAATGGTTGGACCAAAGTTCTTTCCATATCACCTGTTCACTCGTCCAACTTCAGAACAGGCTGAAAATCATAATGGAGATTCTGAATTAGTAAAGCACCAGCTTTTATGCATCACTGTTTCCTATTAAATAAAATGCCAATGCAAATTAGCATACAAAAATTGTTTTATACTGATACAGTAAACTACCTGCAATTCATATACCTCCAGATGCTATTAATATTATACCTTGCTTGTTCATCTTTTAGTACATCATAATTCTAGTTCAACAGGTTTAATGCACATAATTACTGCTCAACCTACATATTTAAAACAGAAACACGCCATCAACTTCGAAACCAAAAATAGGAGTGGTGGAATTAGATAGAAAATGGACTTCAAAATTGTTTCCATTTTGAGGTCCAACATTGCCACTAAGGATTGAGTAATAGTATGGTATAAATTAGAAGTTTTCCTATAAGAGGACACAAATAGTTAGGCCCTTGTATGAGAAACGATCAGAAGCCATATTACAACAATTCTTTGAGTGAATGGTCGTCGCATTGCAACATGGGCCATCCTACCCTAAATTTAGGCACTGGTTTTATATAGACACAATCAATCAGCATCATAACAAATTTCTGTCAAAAGATCACTCTGATGAAACACCTTATTGTAGAATTTGACGAGCACAAAATCACACTACAGAATCTGATAAGCATCCATGAAAAATAGCTAAATAGGCTTATTTCATGCAATATTAAATGATCATCCACGACATGAGTCATATTATATGATTTTTTCTTTCATGAACATTAAAAGTTACAATATCATCATGTGATGATAATCAAGAAGCCGACTATCATTCTTCCATCTAGGCTTCACAATCCCAGCAAAAAAAGCATTCCCCTCCAGAGATAGAAGTATAGAGGCAATCAAACAGTGACCTTTACAGATAATCCACATGAAAGAAACTAATGGACATCAATAATCACATCATCTGAAAACAAATTCTGAGATTTCCACCAAATCTCCATAGGATAATATTATCTCCCCTATCAGATTATAAGGCCTACATAACTAAGATAAATGCTGATAAAAACTACTCTTTCAAACACTTTTCTCCATCTTTTTTGGACCTTAGCTTTAAACAGCAATAATAATAATAATAATTAATCAATCAATCAAACAGAACGAATCCCACAAAAGTCGAAATCCCTAATTCACTAATTATAACTTCTCATTTCAAACAAAACCACAGCTCACTTACTTAATCCTCGATCATTCACACGGGCATTTATTCACACAAATCCACACAAACATTTTAACAAAACAAAAACTTGAATAAAGTTTAAATCTTTACCTCGAAAGACACGTGAAATTATCGAAATCAAAGAAGTTTCAACTCTGTTTTCGGCGGTTTTGAAACGAAATTGAATCTCCCCTGATTTATCAGTCCATATAGAGTAGAGCTACTTGCTTCGGAACTGCTACTATTTGACCAGTAATTTTTTATTTTTAATTTCTTTTATGAAATGAAACTGCTCTTATTTTTTTCTTTTTTCCAAGTAATGATGGACAACTGCTCTCTTTTTTTTTTTTTTTTTTTTACTCAGACACCCGACTTGTGGTATTGAGGAGGTTCGAACTCGTGACCTTTGACCTCCAAGTAACCTCACTCCACCACTAAGCCATCCTCACCGGGACGGACAACTGCTCTTATTTTATGTTGTCCAACTTAGTCCGAATAAAGTACCACTGTCTTAGTTTTTTAAAATACACATAATCTATTTTTTTCCAACTGATATTTCAAATTTAATTAATATAGCAATATCATATATATATATATATATATATGACAATATTATTTTTGAGTTGACACTAGTAAGTTAGTAACTATAAAATCTATTTACATTATAAAAAAAACAAATATCGTCACTATATTAAAAGTCAAAAATAATATCAACATTAATTTTTTTTAGTTCTCTCACTTCTCTGCATCAATTACATACGAAATATCATTCCCAATGGCATATTTATTTTTAAATGGCGTAATTGACTTCCGCAAAAAACGTTGGGAAAATGGAAGTTGGTAAAGGAAAAAATTATTTCTTGATTTTGATAAATTATTGAGATGATATTTTTTTTTTAAAGATCATTAAATAAATCTATGGTCCCTTTATATTAGTATAAATTATTATTTTTCTTAAATACAAGCTCGATTTAGACAATGGAGTAAAATATGCTTTATTGTTATTTATTTATTTTTATTGTATTTTAAGTGTAAATCGGATTTGATCTCTAACTTTTGTGCATCAAACTTTATACCGTACAGTTCACCAATAAATGCAAGTAACTTGAATTCATATTACACGGTAAGTATTATTTTATTAGTAGATATATACAATGAATATTTATTAATATATTGGCAGAAGAATAGACTACTTATTTTCGTAGTTTTTTTTTATACAAGGAGCATTTATTTGTATTCTCTTTTAGGTGAATTGAATGTATTTGAGATACACTTGTGTGACACAGTTGATCTCTCATGTTAGACGGATTCTCTCTTTTATTTTTTTTATTTTTTTAGTCTTCTTTTATAATGGTCATCTTCCCCCTCTCCATTCTCTTTTCTTTTTTTTTTAGTTTTTTTTTACTTTTTATTTTTTTTTAATTTTTACAAATATATATTTAATTTTTAAATTAATTTAAAAGTCCGCATTATGTATAATTTATGTAGAAAATAATTATATATAATTTATTTGAGTTAATTTAAAAGTCCACATTATGATTTATGTAGAAAATAATTCATTCATTTTTTTCTTAACATGTGAAAACATTTTATAGTTGATGATACTTCAATTTATATTAAGTGATATTTTGACACATAATTAGTGATACTTTACTTCTACATAGTTATATATAATGTCTGGAGAATCAACAAACATTCAAAAAGAAGATAAATGAATCAACTAAATTAAAACCTCACATCATGATTTATATAGAAAATAATTCATTTATTTTCTACTTCATAATTGATGATACTTCAATTCAGAATAAGTGATATTTTGACATATAATTAGTGATACTTTACTTAATTTGTAGCGTGGGCTGACTGTGTTTGCGGATTTGGATGGGTTTTTCGTGCGAATTTGGGTTCCATTTGACCCGCCTAACACAAGAGACCCGTTAAACAGTCCCATACAAATTTTTATCAATGTATTTTTATACTTTCAATAATATATCCATATGCACAATAGTGAAAAATAAATGTTTTTTTAAAGTAATCAATTAAACATGTGTTGAACAAGAGAAACACACTTTAAATCATTTAATTATTAATTTATCGATAATAATTATATATATTCCTCTAATTTACACAAATTAAGTTTTATCATCTAAATATATATGGGCATGATTGTGCATTTGATTGTGATTATATATGTAGTCAACTATAGTTTAATTCGAGAATCAGTTTATATAAATTGGACGTTAAAAAAATGGTTCAATTCATAGACGTTAGTATGGGGAAAAGCTAGAGCGTGTATACATAGCTCAAGGAAATTTATTATTGTTTGAAAATGTTGTTTATCGATGAATAAGTACCATACGTACATTAATTAAACTTCTGCATAATTGAATGTATGATTCAGATCCTAACTGTTTTGAAGTACAATTTCACTACCATTAATTAGCACTTAGTCATTAATTATCGTAGGCAGGAACTTAGGTAAATTACAATTTGACATTGAGAAAAAGGCCGTTTTTTCTATTATTCATGCAATCTTCGATGCGGGTGAGAAGGCATGACATATCGTATCTTTTTTCACATACTTTATATCTTATTTTAATTTATGATATTATAAAAATCGTACCGTTGTCGTATTTTACTTTCAGTATACTTTTGTTATACTTTCATTTAGCATACCTTGAGTTTGGTATAACAAAATGCATATCCTTACCATGCCTACTTACCGTATATCTTACCATACCAATATTTGGATATGCCGAAATTTTACGGTATACTGAAATTGTCATTATACCGAAAATTTATTTATTAAGAAAACTCGTACATAAATAATAATATTAACGACATCAAACATTCATAATGTTGAGTTATGGAGCCTGAAAAGTATTAATGTAGTGACCTGAAACTTTTAATTTAAAAATACTACTTTCTAACCTATGCATGTTATATTATTTTTCGGTTATGTTCTTATAAGTCATGCCTAGATTATTAATATTATTATAATTATCATTAATAATATTATATGATTTTCTTATTATTATTATTATTATTATTATTATTATCATTATTGTTAGTTGGTAAATATTATTTTATTTTATTTTATTTTATTTCAAGAGCTTAAACTTTATATTTCATTTGTGTAGCTCAATATTTGCTTTAATGTGAGCCCAAGTGATTATTTTCAATCCAATAATTTATTTTAATTTGGGCCAAGTACAATTATTCTAAATCCAAAATCCAAGTCCAACATGAATATTTCTTTTTTCTAGCCCAAGAGTTCTAGAACATATTGGTTGTCTTCTTCACAAGACAAGTTCAGATGAGCAACCGTTTCTTCAATCTAAGATGTGAAACGTCTGTTGATTAAAATTGGTGATTCTCCACCTTCACAAATTTATTCCATGACATTTAAATCAAACCTTTTCAGCTCTAACTTGTACTATAAAAGGGGCTCCATTGTTTGACTCTAAACACCAATCATTTTCCAAAACATCATTTTCGAACTTCTCAATAACATTAGTGTAAAACAAGTGAGAAATTCATCTGAGATTTTGAGATATTAACTAGATTGAAATGGTGTATTAAACTGGAAATGCTTTTCATTCAATTACAATGTTTCTTCCTTTCTCTCTTGCTATTCTATGTTTACATTGGGGTTTTCTTTTTAATAGAAAAGAGAGGATTCTAGAAGCAAGTCTACGTGTATCATTTGTAGACCACATATATTGAACTTAAGTAACACCAACTTTCTTATTTTTCTTATTTGGCGTGGATGGATGAGTTGGAAACCCATGTTCAAAAGCCCCCTCAATCCGAGAGAGGTACGAGAAACAACTTGTAACATGTTTCTGAACCAAATGTAGGATTGTCCAGAGAGAGCCTTGGTAAAGACGTCTGCCATCTGGGCATGCGACGGAAGATGTTGCACTCTGATAAGGCCCTTGAGAACTTGTTTTCTTACAAAATGAATATCAACTTCAACATGGTTTATTCGCGAATGAAACACATGATTGGCTGACAAGGCAACTGTACCCAAATTATCCATCCAAACAACTGATGGATGTGTAGACACAATACGTAACTCCTTTAGCAATGCTTGCACCCACAATACTTCACAAGTGGCATGTATTAAGCTCCTAAATTCCGCTTCGGTGCTAGATCTGGAAACTGTAGCCTATTTCTTAGCACTCCAGCAAACCATATTTTTTCCTAGAAACACATAAAAACCAGTAGTCGGTTTTCTATCATCTACATCAGAAGCCCAATCTGAATCGGTATATGCTGAGATGTTTAAGTGGTTGCTGCCTTGCAAATGCAAACCATAGTCAAGAGTAGTTGTCAAATATTTGAGGATTCTCTTCACAGCTTTCCAATGTAAGTCGAGAGGAGATTGCATATATTGGCTCACGTTATTTACACTGAAGGCAATGTCAGGTCTAGTCACTGTCACATATTGTAATGCCCCGATAATACTCCTATATAAATAAGGATCATTAAATGGTTGTCCTGTGAATTTAGAGAGAGCTAAAGAAGTCACCATAGGACTGGCTAGACCCTTGGCTTCAAGCATATTCACCTTGCATAATATATCTAATATATATTGTTCTTGACACAATAATAATCCAGTAGAAGTTATTTGGAAATGAATCCCCAGGAAGTGAGTGAGAGTGCCAAGATCTTTGAGCGAGAAGTCCTATTGCAAACGACGAATGATGTTATGAACTTCCTTTTGACTGTCACCTGTATTGATATCATCAACATAGGTTATAAGTAGAGTGAAGGAAGTAGTGCTCTTTCGAAAATAAAGACAATGATCAGCTTTACACTTATGAAATCCAATCTTCTCAAGACTTGCCCCAAGAGTAAAATTCCAAGCTCGGGACACCTGTTTGAGACCATATAAAGCTTTGTTAAGCTTGCAAACTAAACCTTGTTTTCCATCTCTCTCAAAACCTAGAGGTTGAGCCATATATATGGTCTTATGCAACTCACCATTTAGAAACGCATTATCAATGTCGATTTGTCTGATGTCCCAGCCTTTTGACAAAGCCAAAGTGAGAACAATTCTGACGTGATAGGTTTCACTACAGGACTAAAGGTATCTCTGTAGTCCAAACCAAATGTTTGAGTGAAACCTCTGGCTACTAGCCTTGTCTTATGCTTAGCAATACTTCTATTAGCATGTCTTTTAAGATTAAATACCCATTTGCAACTTACCACTTCTTTTCCAGTTGGCAATACACATAAGGGCCAAGTATTGTTCTTGTAAAGAGTAGCAAGCTTAGATTCCATAGCATATCTCCAAGCTGAAATATACAAGGCCTCATGAAAGTGGGTTGGCTCTATCTGATCTTGTGTCACGTTGGTTGAGACACGTATGCATGTTGAGTAAGTTTTAGGCTTGAAGACTCCTGCTTTTGCTCTAGTGATCATAGGGTTAATGTTGGCACATCATGTATTATCTCATGCTGCTAATTTTGTGAAGAGTTTTGTGTACCAGTTTTAGGAGATGTAGGACTTTGGATTGTCTCATGAGATTGGCATAAATCATCGTCTGACCAAGTTCTACGACTGCTCACTGGAGAAGAGAACTCTAAACTTGAATGATCTAAAGACCTGTCAGGTGAGTGAGAACTTGGAGCAGAATTGGAAGCCAAGTGAGGCTGAAAATATTGCCTTGGAATATAAGGAGAAGAAAAATCATCTTTGTGCAGAAAGTTTGGATTCTCAATGAAGTGGTATCGATGTTCATCAAACACAACATGTGTAGTAATTATCACTTTACCTGAGGAGAGTAGGACTTTATACCCTTTGTAGGAGGTGCTATATCCCAAGAAAACTCCTCCATCACTCCTGAAATCAAGCTTGTGTTTGTTATATGGCCTCATAAACGAAAAACATAAGCATCCAAACACTTTAAGAAAGCTAAAATTTGGTTTCTGTTTTGTAAGAATCTCTATAGGTGTTTTAAATTACAAGAGTCTGCTTGGTGTTCTATTAATAGTGTAAACTGCCGTGACAAAAGCATCTGCCCAATACTCCATTGGAACTTGTGAATGTGCCAAGAGAGAAAGTCTTACCTCCACAATATGTCTGTGTTTTCTTTCTGCCAAACTATTCTTTTGAGGAGTATAAGGACATGATATTTTGTGATTAATTCCCTTCTCCATTAGAACTTTACCTAATAGCTTGTATTCTGATCCACCATCAGTCTGTAAATTCTTAATTCTTTTATGAAACTGAGCCTCAATAAGATTCATGAAATGAATAAATGCAGTAGGAGCTTCAGTCTTGGTTTTTAATAAGTAAAGCCACACATATCTTGATGCATGATCAATAAAGCTAATATAATAAACAAAGCCAGTGTGGTAGATTCAATTGGAGAAGGACCCCAAGTCACTGTACACCAGTTCAAAAATATCATACACACTACTGCTATCATCAAAAGGCAGTCTATGTGATTTTGCCTTTAAATAAGGGGCACATACTTTATCATTTTCATCCATAACATATTGGATTCTACAAGAGTTCACAGCTCTCTTAACAACATCAAAAGATGCATGTCCAAATCTAGAATGCCAAATACTTATAAGATCTTTGTTATGAATATTACTAGTAAAGGTTAATGGCTGACATATCTGACTTCTAACTCCATCTTGAAGTCGATCACTTCCATTTGCCGGTACCTCAGTTCCAACAAGGTTGAAGTTGTATAGACCATGCTCAACCTTCCCTTTGAGAATTGTTCTTCCTGTAGCCTATTCCTTCACAAGACAAATAGTGGGGTGAAATTCAAAAAACACCCTATTATCCCTTGCAAATTGTGAGACATTTAACAAATTATTCTTTATGTTAGGTACATGCAGGAGATTTTTCATAACAAAAATGTAATCAGTGTTACTAGAAGCAGGCTTAAGAAATGAATTTCCAATATGATGGATAGGCAAACCTGCTCCATTACCAACTTGCAATTTGTCTGGGCCTTGATATTCAGTAGCAGTGTTTAGATTGTTGTAGTCGAAAGTTACGTGATTACTAACCCTAGAATCAGGGTACCGGCTCATCTCAGAAAAACTGTCTGTACCTGCATTCATGCTAGCAACATTAGCAGAAAAATTTCCTCCAAATTAACTACCTTGATAGTTGTCTATGGTATTCTGATATCCAAAATCCCGCGTATTCCCATCATTTTTGTTGATATTGTTGTAGTTAAGATTAGGGATGTAATTTAAATTTGGCCTCTCAATGCATCTGTCAGCTGTATGGCCAATGATTTGGCATCTCGGTTTTCAGTTGTTGTTAAATATGCCCCCTCGACCTCTATATTGTCCTCTACTTGATCATCTGCCTCTAGTAAATCCATTTCCTCATCCTCGATTGCCACCTTGAGAATAATAATTTTTACTTTGTGGGGTGTGAGTGGCAAAATTGGTTGAGAGTGAGGCTCCGTCAGGACTAAAACTGGATTGCTCAACAAATTCAAGCCTGTCTTCAAAGTGCAGCAGCATAGCTCTAGCCTCTCTTAAGCTACAAAACTCTACCCGAGATGTAATCGAGACCATTACATGATTATATTCTGATCCTAAACCGGCCAAAATATGCAATATCTGATTCTCATCTGCTACTTTCTCCCCTACAGCACCTAGCATATCGCAATAAGCCTTTACTTTGTTAAGATACTCATGCATATTCATGCTTCCCTTATTTAATGTTTGCAATTGGTATTTCAATTGCATCATCTTTGCTCGTGACTGAGAAGCAAAATTTGACTCTAAAGTATCCCAAATTTCTTTAGTGGTTGTTAACCCAGTGACAGCAGCAAGAATCTCATTAGTCATCGACGAAAGCAACCATGACATTATTAGCTTATCTTGTCTATTCCAAGCTACAAAATCAGGATTTGCAATAATATTATTCTCATCTGAGGTACCTGGGATAAAGCTTTCTGGGCATTTTCTCTCACTAGTAAGAAATCCTTCAAGCCCAAATCCCTCAAGAGTAGCAAGGACCTGCTGCTTCCACAAAAAATAGTTGGAATCATCGAGTTTGATCGAGATTACATTTCTCTGTAGGTAAATGACCAGAGTAGTTGATCCATTATCATCTTTAGCACTTGTAACCCCAGAAATTGGTGTATTATCCATTTGCAAAATATCCTCAACAGATCTGATTTAATTTCGCAATCGAGAAACCCAAGAAAAAAAAATAAACACGCAGCAAAAGAGCCAATGGGGAAATGGCATAGAGACAGGGATCAACTTGCTTTGATACCATGTAAAACAAGTGAGAAATTCATCTGAGATTTTGAGATATTGACTAGATCAAAATGGTGTATTAAACTAGAAATGCTTTTCATTCAATTACAATGTTTCTTCCTAGAACTCTTGCTATTCTATGTTTACATTGGGGTTTTCTTTTTAATACAAAGGAGATGATTCTAGAAGGAAGTCTACGTATATCATTTGTAGACCACATATATGTGTATGTATATATATATATGTATAGAGAGAGAGAGAGAGAACTGTGTTGCTCTCACCATGAGATATGAGAGTGGGAAAGAGAAGATTTGGTTGAATTTGGGAATGTGGATAGCCGAGAAATAGAGAGAGAGAGAGAGAGAGAGGTTAGAGGGAGAGTTATAAGAGAGAGAGAGAATAATTTTGTTCATCTTTTGTTGATGAGTGAGCGAGAGAGACAGTGTGAGTTTTGAGAGATTAATTTGTAGTTTTATTATTTAAAGTTGGGTTTGGTTCTCAATTTTAAATGGGGTAGGTGGTTTAATTTAAATGGGCCAAGGAGATAATAGATGTGTTGGGCTTAAATTCATGCACTTTATTTTATTTTATTTTATTTTATTGTAATTATTCTATTATTCCTTAATTATTTTAGTTATTTAGTATTTGTTATTAATTAATTATTTATATTAATAGGCGGCGCGTGGACATAACTAACCCGTATTATTTTTCAAAATCAAAGTTCAAGTTAAGGTGGGGAATATGATGTGACGCACATTATTATTTATTCTTGGTATGCTCTTATGCAGGTTTACAATTATTAACCCACAAGTTAAAATAATTATTATTGGCTGACGAACTTCATGTGTCCCGATATATTATTAGTCATAGGCTACCCATATTATAATTTATTATAATTATATAACTTGTGTTAGAATTCGTTGCCTGAAACAATGTGAATTACGGATGTAAATTGCAAAGTTAAAAGTAATGTTGAAGCTAGTGTTACCACATTGCCTTCAACATGCAGCGAAAACGTAAATAGAACTTTGCACAAAACAAGTTTTAAATCACACTCCTTACGGTGTGTGATTGCCTCAAGGCGAAATTCACTATCACAAGTGAAACACAAAAACAATGCTGATGTTGTCTCGGTTCACTCCCTTGATAACACTGCATAAAACATACAGAGGACTATCCTAGCTTCACTCACTCGAATAATCACTCAAAAACAAACATATCTAAACACATAGATAGATTAAAAACAGTCACTCTAAATCCTAGACTTCTCAAAGTTGACTATCTAACCTACACACACAACTGAAATGAAAGTCTCCAGCTGATTGGGACGCTAGGTAGATGTCGAGGAAGATGTCTTGGATTTCAGAGATGACACTAGATGCAAGATTCAGAGCTTCTCACAAACCACGGTGATAACCTGCTTGCATAAATGATTTTAAGTTCTAAGGAGACCTTAAATACTTCCTCCATCTCGGCTGAGTAGTTTCCATACGATCCTTGATGAGTTGGATGCAAAACTACCGCCTTCCACTACCCTTGCTGAACTGGACTCGAGATAACCGTCCTCTGCACTGCGTGGCACAAGTTCTTCAACATCGTGTAACAATGGTGGTTACTCCAGCGACCCACATTCTCTGCAACGGTTAGTGTCTAAGACGAAGTGGGGAATATCACGTCCCTTGAAACTCGGAACAGATTCTAACCTAGTCAAAATCAAGCATAATCCACGTTTTAAATTAAAATAAAATATCTAATAAATCTCTTAAATTGTGGAAAATGATATGTGACAAAAATCATAATTTATTCAGATTAATTTAAAATAAATTAATCTAAAATACTAGGAAAGGATAAGGTTAGAGATCCGAGTGTTATACTCGGTGTGCCGAGAATGACGGACAACATTAGGTACGACATTGATTGCAATGTTATCGACGAAGTGATAACATCATCTGGAACACATCATACTCAAAAATCTCCCCCTTAAGCTTATCCTTTCTTCACAAAATGTTATGCTCAATATATACATGATTAGAGCCGCATCGGAATACGATCAAAAATATTGGAGTTCAAAAACTCCCCCTTAAGGTCTGCTCCCCCTTAGGTTATTATCTGTAAAATAATATACAAAGTTAGTGGGTATAATCCCCTATACAATAGTATACAACATGGTTAGTGGGTATTTACCCATGTACAGAAAAATTAGTGGGTAATGATCCCCTATACAGAAATAATGTTGAGAACATTCTCAACAAACATCACACGTTTTAAAAACGTGCGAACACCATCACAATGTTGAGATAATTCCCAACATAAAACATCACATACTATAAGTTATGTAAAAAAATAGAATAACAATGTTGAAAACATTCTCAACATAAAACATCACACATTAAAATATGCATACGAAATATATAGCAAAATCATCAACTCATGCTGATGATTAAACCAAAAATATCCAAGGATATCCAATCATGGATACCCAACAACAAAACAAAATAAAATGTGTCCATGCACATAAAAACAAACAAGGATGTGAACCCATCCAAAATAAACTTGTGTCCAGCACAATACATAACCAAATTAAATTGTTTTTGATAAAGAAAATTCATATTTTCTTCTTCCCCTTAGCCTTGGTCACAGACTTTCCAGCCTTCTTTCCTTCAGCACCATCAGCAACATCATCATCACCAGCGGCATCTACTCCCCCTTTTTGTGTAGAATGTGCACTTCGCAAAGCTTGGCGATGTTCAACCATAGCATTGGTGAGGACTGTGCTTTGATGGATCACACAATCCATCTATTTGATAAAAGAATTTAACACCTGCACAGAAAATGTCACCAAATGTGAAGATGCACTAGCTAATTCACTTTCAGATCTTGGAAGGAAAGAGCTGTCTCTATGCCGACATCCTGATCAACATCTCTGGAGGCAGCGGTGGAACTTAGAGCAAGGTTGTAAGGGAGATCCATCACTCGATCATCATTTCCTTTTGGTTTGACAATTGTGATAGTCGATGTTTCAGTGACTATCTTCTTCTTGTTTGGCTTCACGCCTTGCTCAACCATAACTGCATAGATGAGGCAGGGAAAAGGAAGTATGCTAGTGTTGCTGGTCTTTGTAGCAGCTTTCATCACATAGTCAAATATGTAGTGTCCGAGACTGAAGGGGATCTTAGTACCAAGTTTAAAGAGCAGAAATGCTTGATCAACAGTGATGACTGAAGTGTTAGTGGTAGGTAACCAATTACACACAATAATCTTGTGTAAAACAGAATATAAGAATGTAAGCTTAGAAGTGGAAATTTTGTTTGTCCACTTGGTTACCAATCCACCAGTAATAGTCGACACCACATCATCAATAAGATCTAGACTAACAACATCATTGTCATTGCCTAGACCCAAGAAATTGTTGATCACCATCGGATTAAACTTAAACACATGATCACGCATATAAATTTCACCATATTTGCTCCTTGTATGATCACCCATATCCAGAGACACATTGGCATAGAACTCAACAATCACATCAGGCTCAAAAGTCGATAGGGATGAAACAGCTTTCCACAAACCCCTATCTTTCAAAAGCACATCCATGCCATACTTCTTAAAGCTTAAGACATCAATTTGTTTCTCAACACGCACAGGACGATTGCACATAATTTTGTATTGATCCTTAGCATGTTTAGAGTAAAAAATCTTACTAAAAGTAGAAGTAACGTCATGAGGGGAACCTGGTGGATAGACTGGTTCAGAGTCTTCAGATTCAGCATCATCTTTGACATTGCCTGATGGAGTAGGGGAGATAACATCTCGAGCAGTGCCAGAAGAGACAAGATCATGAGAAGAGGTGGGAGAGGTTGCTTTCATCACATCCTTCCTTAGAAAAGGCTTCTTTCTTGACAGTTTCAGGAATCTCCGAAACCGTTTCTTGTTCAACATCCACTTCAACATCCGCAGAGGCTTTAATGGGAGAGTTCTCGGGAAGATTTTCTTCTTCATCAGACTCATCCTGTAAAGACCGCACCAGCTTGGTCTCCATTTTCAGAGTTCTCCTAGCCTTCTTGCTAGTTTCTTCAATCTCTTCCTTTTCAGTGTCTTGAGAACTGTGAAGCCTCTTAGACTTACGAGTTGGCCCGACCTTCTTCTTCTTACTGGTGATAGCTTGAATGTGTACCCCAAGATCAGGATCTATAGGGTTTTCTTCTTCTCCTAAGAGTACTTGTTGAAGTGGTGTTGGATTTAACACTTGAACCCCTTCGGGAATTTCATCTTCTTTCATCGGAGTATCAGTTTGTTCGGTCGGAGAGGATGAGGGCTTCTCCGACTCAGATTTTGCACCTTCCTCACACACTCCGGGTGTTACAGTGACTGTGGGGGTTGAAGTTGAAGTTCCAGCGGGAACTGAAGCTGAAGATGGAGTGCCCATGGTTTTCTCAAACATTTGTTTCATCATTTGAAACATAGCAGCTAAGTCATTAGGATCCGCCATTGATGTTCTGAAAAAGCTTGAGAGAAAATAGAAGAAAGAGAGATTGACAAGATGAAAGGAAAATGAAATGACTCGGTGGAGAGAGAGTGAGTGAGAGATTTGAATTTTAATTCAAGATATGGATGCCAATATCCCTCAAATCTCGGAACTCCCCAAAACCATCACATCAAAAATAAAAAATTCAAAAATTAAAAATGGATTAGTGGATAGGGATAAACGAAGGTGCACTTATCACCAAAGTAAAAATTAGAGATATTCATGGGCCCCCTAAACAAATCCATTTTTATACATAGTTTTTATTTATTTTTTAAATAGAAAAATAGACAAGGGATACACTTACAATACAAATACAATTCCAGGCATATATTTTCTGAAGATTATCATTTTTCTGCAATTTTGGTCACAACATCAGCTACAACACAGCAAACAGTGAACAATCCCAACTATAATTCACCTTATAGAATTACGGGTATTTCATTCACAAACACATTCATCGAATGTCAAGTAGCTGACTTTGTTAAATAAAAGTAGAATTACAATAATTTCATTAAAACACCCTTGAATTATATTTAAAGGAAATGACGAACATAAATAAATAAAAATATAAACAACTGATATTTAATAAAAAGAACTCACATCGAGTTCAACATCAGTAAACAAAATGAATGTTTATGATCTCCTTTTCCACCAGATCTCTGAAAAAGTGATGTCGAATGTCGATAAGCTTAGTGCGTGAATGTTGATCAGGATTCTTGGAAATTTCAATAGCACTAGCATTATCACACAGCAGGGTTAGTGATGAGCTTGTCATGCCATAGTCTTTCAACATTTGATTCAGCCATACCAACTGAGCACAACAACTAGCAGCTGCAACATATTCCGATTCAGCTGTGACAAGGAGATGCAATTTTGTTTCTTGCTTGACCAAGAAACCATATTGTTCCCTAAAAAGAAGCAACCACCACTTGTGCTCTTTCTATCATCAACATCACCTACCCAGTCTGAATCACTGTATCCAATAAGGCTGGTGTTTGTATCTTTACAATACCTGATGCTAAAGTTAACTGTACCAGCAACATATCGAATTATTCTTTTGACAGCTTTCAAGTGAGATTCCTTGGGTTGAGCTTGGTATCTAGCACATACTCCAACACTGAACATGATGGCAGGTCTGCTGGCGGTTAAGTAGAGCAGGCTTCCAATCATTTCTCTATACATTGTTGGGTCAACATTGACTCTAACATCGTCTTTCCTCAGTTTTTCAGAGGATCCCATTGGTGTCTTCATAGGCTTTGAAGTTTCAAGCCCGAAGCGCTTGATCAGATTTTTGGCATACTTGCTTTGGGATATGAAAATCCAATCTTTGTCTTGCCTGATTTGTAGACCAAGGAAGTAGGCCAATTCGCCGACCATGCTCATCTCAAATGTGCTGCACATTGCATCAACAAACTCCCTGAGGAGATTAGAACACGTGGATCCAAAAACAATATCATCAACATAAATTTGTGCAACAGTGATGTGTTTGTGGATCCTTTTGATAAACAATGTCTGATCAACCACGCCTCTTGTAAAACTAAAGTCAATTAAAAACTCGGTAAGACGAGCATACCAAGCTCTAAGAGCTTGTTTCAGCCCATACAAGGCCTTGTGATGTTTCAGCACATGGTTTGGTTTTTCATGACATTCAAATCCTTTTGGTTGTTCAACATAGGCTTCCTCATTCAAAATACCGTTCAGGAATGCACTTTTGACATCCATTTGATGCAATGTAAACCCAATGTGGCAAGCAATGGCAAGTAGGAGACGGATAGACTCTATTCTAGCAACAAGAGCGAATGTTTCATCATAGTCTTTCCTTGTACTTGTGTAAAACCTTGTACCACTAGCCTGACTTTGTTTCTAACCACATTCCCAGACTCATCAGTCTTGTTCTTAAATATCCATTTGGTTCCAATAACATTTTTATTATTAGGCCTTGGAACCAATTCCCACACGTTATTTCGAACAAACTGAATCAACTCATCATGCATTGATTCTATCCAGAATTCATCTTTTAGAGCTTCTTTGACATTTTTAGGTTCAACACTAGATAGAAAGTATGTGATAAACACAACGTTAATGACTGATCACATGCAAACCTGTTTGACCAATTCAGCAACATCGGTTGAGCTTTTTGTTCTTGTTTTGACTCCTTGAGATCCATCACCAATGATTTGGGAATTTGGGTGATCTCTTTTAATTCTTCTTGGAGGATCACGTCTTGGTTCATACTGAGCAAGTGGAAGATGGTCATCATCGCTTTCAGAGGAGGATTCTGAGTCTGGTGTTCGAGGGGATGTTGAGTCATTTACTGAGGGAGAAGGAACATTGGATTTGACATCAGGACTTCCCGTGGGACTTTTGGGAGTGCCACTTGGCTCCTTATCAGCAACATCTGGTTTATGAAGGAGAAATGACACATCATCTTCCTCAGATTTAGTTACAAGACCTGCAAGATCATCAAACACAACATTGATAGATTCTTGCAACACTTTGGTTCTTAAGTTAAGAACACGAAATGCTCTGCTGTTTTGAGCATATCCCAAGAACAATCCTTTATCACTTTTAGAGTCAAAATTTCCAAGGTGGTCTCTGTCGTTCAGGATGTAGCAGACACATCCAAACACATGGAAATATTTGAGATTTGGCTTTCTTTCTCGCAGAAGCTCATAAGGTGTCTCCTTTCTTCCTGGTCGAAGATAGACTCTGTTCCCGATGTGACAGGCTGTGTTGACAGCTTCAGGCCATAGCTTATTCGAGAGACCTTTAGCCTGCAACATTGCACATGACATTTTCTGCAGAGTTCGATTCTTTCTCTCCACTACTCCATTTTGTTCAGGAGTTTTGGGAGCTGAATACTCATGGAGTATTCCTTTCTTTTCACAAAAGTCATTGAATACAGCATTCACAAATTCTCTTCTATGATCTGTTCTGACGCATGCAATGTTGGTGTCATATTGCAAACACATTGTCCGATAGAATCTTTTGAAAACTTTGAATGTTTCAGATTTTTCCTGTAGAAATTCAACCCAAGTATACCTTGAGAAATCATCAACAATGACAAGGATGAAACTCTTACCACTTATACTTTTTGTATCGACTGGACCCATGATGTCCATGTGTAAAAGTTGGAAACATCTTGTTGTTTGACATCCACTCAGGCTTTTGTGAGGAATTCTGGTTTGTTTTCCCTTTTGACAGGCACCACATACAACATCGTGATCAACATTCAGTTTTGGTAGGCCGCGAACAACATCTAACACAATCAGTTTTTTCAAATTTACCATGCTCATGTGACCGAGTTTTTGATGAATCAGCTTTGTTTCATCATTTACGGTCATGTTGCACGTTTCATCTTTGTCCGCATGGTAGCAATTATCAGCTGCGCGGCTTCTGAACATTATGCATTTGTCGTGTTTGTCAAATACTTCACAAATATTTTTATCAAACTTGACATGCATACCATCGTCACATAACTGACTAATACTGATCAAGTTGGCCATCAACCCTTCAACATGTAAGACATTCTGAAGCTTAGGAAAATGTTTGACATTCAATGTACCTTTTCCGACAATGTTTCCTTGAGCACCTCCTCCATAACTGATTTTGCCTTTGTTTGAAGTGGTGTATTCTTCAAGAAACTCCTTATTGCCGGTCA
The DNA here is from genome assembly GCA_026008535.1 of Perilla frutescens. NCBI lineage: Eukaryota > Viridiplantae > Streptophyta > Magnoliopsida > Lamiales > Lamiaceae > Perilla > Perilla frutescens. The sequence goes on from BRKX01000019.1 coordinate 41,790,926, forward strand.
TGTGTCGAGAACAACCACTGTTGAAGTACCATGTTCCGGCAATGTCAGCCTTTAGTGATGTATACACAACATTGCATGTAACCTTCAACTTTTTGGACTTCATCGGATTCTTGTTCTTCGATTTGATCCCTGATGTTGTTCTCCCGATTGCAACATCATCGTGGAACTTAAAGCAATGTGGTTTGATGTGTCCCGGCTCCTGATAATAATGGCACACATATTTTCGAACCTTTGAGCCTTTGCTTTTCTTTTGAACATCATCTTCAGCATTGCTCTCTGTAGACATGTTTGGGTTGTTCTCCTTCACAAATTTCACAACATTGTGATTTGATGAAGTCATGGAAACTTTGTTTGAGAATCCCAGTCCAGCTCTGTCTGTCTGTCCCAATGTTAGAGCTTCATTTAGGACATTCGTTCCTTGATTCCATTTCTGAAACGTTCTTGAGGTGCTCTCCACTTCCTTCTTTAGTTTGGTGATTTCAGCATCACTCCTGGTGAGTCTGATTTCCAGTCGCACAATCTTCTCTCTAAGGCACCGATTTTCTTCCATAAGAAATTTCAGTTCTTTGGATTGAGCTGTCCATTGACTGCAAACTTCATTCACAACATCACTGAGTTCTTCAAGAGAGGCAGATGGGTGTTCTTCCTGTGGATTAACCTCTCTGAACTCAGATGTATGCTTAAACTCATCCAGTAGAGTCATTTCATACCAATTAGTAGTGTTGGGAGAGATCTCAGTGACTTTCTCTTCAACATCTGGTAGAACCTCATCTTTAATTTCACATTCTTCAACGTCCAGACCCTCAAGTTCATCAATACCATTCAAGGCATCAATAATCTGATCGTCTTCCTCCATGACATTGATGAACAACACCCTCTGATCTGAATCATTTTCAGTATCAGACTCATCACTGAGAACAACATTAAAATTATTTCTTTGTCTTCTTCGTGATGTTGGACATTCATTTAAATAATGTCCATACCCAGAACATGCTCTACATTGAACTGAATCAATGTCTTTCCCAGTGTCAGCGACTTCTTTCTTGACATTTGATCTTCCAGAATTTAAAGTTGATGAAGATGGAGAGTCAAACAGCCGTCGAGGTTTGATATTTAGGGGGCTTTTCTTCATAGAACGAACTAGTGAGTTGAACTTCTTTGTCAGTAGTGCAACACTTAGATTCTCTTCCTCATTGATTTCCTGAAGACTGTCAACATCATTATGAACATCAGATGACACAGTTGTTGTCTGGAAAGCAATTCCCTTTGCGGTTGAGTTTGCTTTCTGATTTTGCAGATTCATCTCAAATGTTAGTAAGATGCTGACCGCTTCACTAATACTCATGGTTCCAACATCGTGTGCTTCCTCGATTGTAGAAATTTTTATATTGAATCTTTCAGGCAGAGTTCGAAGCAACTTGCTCACCATGTTCTCATTAGAGATTGGACTTCCAAGAGCGGAAGATTGGTTTGAGATCTCACATAATTTTTCAGCATAAGATGAAATAGTTTCATCTTCAAACATGCGCAAATTTTCAAATTTTGATGTGAGTAATCTCAGTTTGGTCTTCTTTACACTAGCAGACCCTTCACAATGTTCCTGAAGAATGGTCCATGCTTGATATGCAGTAACACAATTGCAAATCATCTTGAAACATGGAATATCGACAGAAACAAAAATTGCATTCAGAGCGCGAGCATTAAAGTTTGAGATAATTCTCTCATCATTTGTCCATTGAGATTCTGGAGTTAACACAAAATCTCCATTCGCACCTTCCATCCTAGGAGGGCTCCATTCTTCAATAACTGCTATCCATGCTCTTTCATCAATAGATTTGATGTATATCTTCATTCGAGATTTCCACATGACATAGTTACCACCATTGCTATCTAGAGCAGGAGGACGACATTGATTTATTTGAATATCCATAACAGATTTCAAGAAACACCGGATTGAGTACTTAGTATGTCAAGTACCGACTCTGATACCACTTGTTAGAATTCATTGCCTGAAACAATGTGAATTACGGATGTAAATTGCAAAGTTAAAAGTAATGTTGAAGCTAGTGTTACCATATTGCCTTCAACATGCAGCGGAAACGTAAATAGAACTTTGCACAAAACAAGTTTTAAATCACACTCCTTATGGTGTGTGATTGCCTCAAGGCGAAATTCACTATCACAAGTGAAACACAAAAACAATGCTGATGTTGTCTCGATTCACTCCCTTGACAACACTGCATAAAACATACAGAGGACTATCTTAGCTTCACTCACTCGAATAATCACTCAAAAACAAACCTATCTAAACACATAGATAGATTACAAACAGTCACTCTAAATCCTAGACTTCTCAAAGTTGACTATCTAACCTATACACACAACTGGAATGAAAGTCTCCAGCTGATTGGGACGCTAGGTAGATGTCGAGGAAGATGTCTTGGATTTCAGAGATGACACTAGATGAAACATTCAGAGCTTCTCACAAACCACGGTGATAACCTGCTTGCATAAATGATTTTAAGGTCTAAGGAGACCTTAAATACTTCCTCCATCTCGGCTGAGTAGTTTCCACACGATCCTTGATGAGTTGGATGCAAAACTACCGCCTTCCACTACCCTTGCTGAACTGGACTCGAGATAACCGTCCTCTGCACTGCGTGGCACACGTTCTTCAACATCGTGTAACAATAGCGGTTACTCCAGCGACCCACATTCTCTGCAACGGTTAGTGTCTAAGACGAAGTGGGGAACATCACGTCCCTTGAAACTCGGAACAGATTCTGACCTAGTCAAAATCAAGTATAATCCACGTTTTAAATTAAAATAAAATATCTAATAAATCAATCGTGGAAAATGATATATGACAAAAATCACAATTTATTCAGATTAATTTAAAAAAAATTAATCCAAAATACTAGGAAATGATAAGATTAGAGATCCGAGTGTTTTACTCGGTGTGCCGAGAATGACGGACAACATTAGGTGCGACATTGATTGCAATGTTATCGACGAAGTGATAACATCATCTGGAACACGTCATACTCAACAACTTAGATAAATGTGTTCACTACTGAGTCAATATCACTCACCCCAAAGCTATTATTTATTTCAGGTTGATGATTTACTCGGGCGATGTGCGTGGTGACGTGTGATGATGGATTTCTAAAGAGTTTTTACTATTTAGCTTCAACTGTATTAAAGTTAAATATTTTATATTTTATATTTTAATAAAAGTAATGTCCATTATTTATTATTGTTATTTTTATTTTATGAAAATTGGGGCGTGACAGTGCGTAGTTATAATAATTTCTTCGTGTTCTTATTATTTTTCTAGATTAATTATTTTCTGTCTAATTTGTAACAACTTGAATCAGAGCTCGAACTCCAGATTCAAAGAGGGCAGATACAATGGGAGACGAGAAAATGCCAATGGAAAAGTTTGACGGAACAGATTTCGGGTTTTGAAAGATGCAAATCGATGATTATCTCTATGGTAAAGATTTGTATTAACTTTTAGGTAAAAACCTAAAACTAGAAACTACGAAGGAGGATGAATGAAAGTTACAGGATAGAAAGGTGATGAGTGTGGTACGATTATCATTGTCCAGAAAAGTGGTGTTCCATACAACAAAACAAAAAAAACCATCAAAGAGATTATGATGGTCGTTGATCATCTTAATGGGTTTAATTTGATTACAACCCAGTTGAGCTCTGTTGAGATTGACTTTGATGATGAGATTTGAGCCTTAATTTTGTTTTCTTTCTTACTAGAGAGTTGGAGCGGGACAGTTAGTGTTGTTAGTGCTTCTGGAAAAGAGAACAAGACTGGGCTCTCAGATGGTTTGGAGCTGATACACATGTTTAACTTGCCCATTCAGAGCTTTGCAAGTTCATTGTGAAAAACATCCCCTGAGAATGATGGAATCAGAGATCAAGCACAAGAACTGGTTCTCACAAATGCTTTTGAATCATCCTCCCAAACTCTGGATCTCTTGCTCACTCTCACGCCCATTGATATAGAGCTAATGGCGAACGCAATTGCTAGAATATCACATATTAAAATGTAGCATTTTGTTGTCAACAAGGAGCTTGTTGATCTGCACTGCACTATCACCGCAAATGAGTGTCTTAAACTGTTAGAATATATTATATGTACTTTTATTATTAGTTAGGGTATTTTTGTCCTTTTAATGTAACCCTAGTTTTCTTCTCCTTTTAATTTGGATTGTGCTAGCTTTAGAGACTCACTTTTTTGTGCCTCCCATTTTTGTAAGATTCTTGGACATCTTTTTTGCTTAATGGAGTTTTCTCTTCTATCTTTGTCTATGGTTCATCTCATTTTAGATTACATGGTATCAAAGAGGGTTTAATCTCTTACCCATTGACAAGCTCACATTTTAGTCCTAATCCGAGCATTGTTTAGTATGTTTTTATCGCATTTTAGTTCGTTTAGTCGCTGTTTAGGGTAGCATTAGTCTTTTTTTATAATTAGTGTCGCTAACACAATTTAATTTAAAAAAAAGGTTTAAAATGAGCAACCAAAGCCCGAGAATCGAAGCGCACATCAGAAGGGGCCGGAAAGCTGAGTCGGACGGGCGAGAGAGTACGAAGACCGAGTCGGAGTCGGGAGGCCAGGCATGGCCTGCAACCCGGTGCGACCCGGAGCATAGGCCGCGACCCGTGGCTCGGTGTCCGCGGCTTAATTTTTCCCACCTATAACGTGGCACGACCTAGGGCCGGGCCCGCCCGGGTCGCGCTTGACTCCACGCGGCGCGAGCTGCAGGGGCGCGACCGGCCCCGTGTCGTGCCCCTGTGTCTTGTTTTCGGGAATTTTTGGATTTTTGCTCCATTTCTTCCAACTTTGTATAGAAGCCTTCCTTAGTTCTAATTTTGGGACAACAACTTCATATTTTGCCAATTTTAGAGTGAGAAATAGTTTGTATGCTTGAAGCTTGGGATAGTGAAGAATCAAGAAGTTCCTTGAAGATTTATATACAAGTTTTTTTGGGTTTTTTCTCTTCCTCTTCTATGTCTCTTTTATTTGTGGTTTATTCCTTTATTTTGGATATGAGTAGCTAAATTTCTAGGCATCTAGGGTTTTGAATCTTGATTTTGGGTATGTGAATTAAATATGGGTTTGTGTTTGATTTTCCAACTTCTTCTCATAAATCATGATATGATCGCTTATATTCTTTGATTGACCATCTTAGGATAGAATATGGTGTATGATTGAGTTTGAGAGAATCAATTGTGCATGGATAAATGATTTATGGTTTTGATTTTTCATTATATCGAGAGATTGATGTTTAATTGAAGTTTCTTGATTGATTGTGCTTGAATAGATTAAATTGTAATTTAGCCCTAGAGATAGGGGAATTGGATTTAATTGAAATATCTTAGTTGCTCGAGAGAGGGCTTTGATTGAATTTGATATCAATTGTTGTTGGAAAATTTAAGCATAATCCCCGTATTTGATGGACGTATCCTACTCAAGGGTCAATTCCCTAGAACCAATTTCTTTCAAGTGAATTTTATTCAATTGCCATTTCATTCTATTTCTTGTGTGTTGCTAATTTTGTTAAAACTTGTTAAAATCTAGTAATATAGTTAGAGTCCAATCCAATTTTCGAGTTGTTTAACTAGTGAAAAAGTTTGATGTTATGGTACTTGTAGGCTCAAAAATGCGTTTAATTCCCCGTGTTCGACCCGGTATCCTATGCTCCGTATGTTCACTTGCATAATTGAGATTTGGTATTTATAGCTTGTTTTGTGATCATATCTTTGTGAAAGAAAAATATCATCAAGTTTTTGGCGCCGTTGCGGGGGAACTAATTTGTTTGTTTGAGTATATGCAATGTCATTTCAAGAATTACTTTACTAGATTAAACGTGTTATTTTCTTTTAAGTTCTAAACTCACTTTATATTTTTGCTAGGTGGTGTATGCGTACTAGAGCACGTGGTGACCCATTGTTCGAGCTAGATACCGAGATCGAAGCCACAAGTCGTCATAATAACGCTCGAAGAAAAAGACATAGAATGGCGGACAATCCACCTCCACCACCTCCCATTCAGGACCCGTTGATCCTCCAAATGCAAAGACAACTCAAAGAGATGAGAGGTCAACTATGGGCCCAAGAGGAAGCTAGGGTTTGAGTCGAAGAAGCCCCAATCCGGAACTTATTCCAACCAACATTTAATGAAGGAGCTGTCAATGGGCCAGCTATACAAGCCAACAATTTTGAGTTGAAGCCGGCTTTTATGGCTATGGTATCCCAGAATCAATTCGGTGGGACGACATTAGAAGATCGACACAAACATGTCAACCAGTTTCTGGAGATTGCTCGAACGGTCAAGATTAATGGGGTAACCGAGGATGCTATCCGCTTGAAGTTGTTTATTTCTCACTACAGGATAAGGCTCGAATGTCGTGGTTGAACCAACCACCCGGTTCATTCTCATCATGGAATGACATGCTCTCTAAATTCCTTCAGAAGTTCTTTCCCCTTAGAAAGACATTAAAGCTAAAAGGAGAGATAACTTAGTTCAAGCAGAGAGATGAAGAATCCATGTGTGATGCTTGGGAGAGGTTTTGAGAGATGCTTCGCAAATGTCCGGGTCATGGTTTTGGCACGGACCATCAAGTTTGCATATTTTATAGTGGGTGTAAGTCCAATATGAGAAGTATTCTTGATGCTTCGGCTAGGGGGTCACTACTAAATCGAGGACCCGAAGAAGCTATCACAATCATTGAAGAAATGGCCTCCAACGCCTATCAATGGCCGGGGGAGCGGGAAAATGTACAAATTTTGAAAAAGGTGGAAACTACAAACAATGATGCCATAGCCCTTTTAGCTGCTCAGATGACCACTATGAATTCAAAGATAGAGGCTATGGCGTCACCAAGACCGAAGTTCTCAAGTATGCCCAATTTGGAAGAAGCAAGCATCGTTGGTCAAGGAGGTTATGGGGGTTATCAAAGGCCTTTCAACCAAAACTTCAAGCCGCATTTTGGAGGGTCACAAGGACAAGGTGGTAACCAATACCATCCAAGGCCACCCCATCCGAATCTATCTTACTCCAACCCAAACAACCACATCCAACAACCTCTTGGATTTTCTGTTACCAATGGAGTCATAGATGAAGATAAGAAATCTAAAATGGACGAGCTCCTTATGGCTTTCATGAACAAGACTGACATGTATATGGGGGATTCTCAAGCACATTTTGAGAAGATAGAAAACAATCAAGCTGCTGTGAATACTCAATTGAAGATGTTGGAAAAACAGATGGGGCAACTTGCCTCAGCTTTGGGAGGACAACACCATCCAGGACAATTCCCCTCAAATACCACCATTAACCCCAAAGAAAATTACAAGGCCATAACTCTTCGAAGTGGCACATCCTATAAAGAGCCCGTTATGCCGGATCAAGAGAATGAAACTTTGGGTAAGGATGAGCCAAGAGAAGAAGAAAAAGGGGATAATGAAGACGAGAAGGAAGATGCCCCAAGAGAGGAAAAAGAAGTTTCTAAAGGACAAAAAGAAGCCGAGCCAAGGATGAATGTGTCCTACCCGCAAAGACTCCGGAAGAGTAAGAATGAGGAACAATTTTCCAAATTCTTGGACATCTTTAGAAGAGTGCAAATAAATATACCCCTTTTGGAAGCTTTGCAACAAATGCTTACATATGCTAAGTTTCTTAAGGAGGTTATCACGAAGAAAAGGAGGTTGGACAATTATGAAACCGTGAACTTAACGGAAAATTGTAGTGCATTGATTCAAAAAAAATTGCCCGCCAAAATGAAGGACCCTGGAAGTTTTAATATCACTGTGATGATTGGGGATAGCCAAGAGAGGAAGGCCCTTTGTGATTTGGGTGCTAGTATAAATCTCATGCAGTTGTCAATCTTTTTGAGATTAAATGCTGGGGAGATAAAACCTACTACAATTTGTTTGCAAATGGCGGATAGGTTGTTAACCTATCCAAAAGGTGTCGTGGAAGACGTTCTTGTCAAGGTGAATGACTTTATATTCCCCGTGGATTTTGTTGTTCTAAATATGGAAGAAGATAAGAACGTGCCACTCATCTTTGGAAGACCGTTCTTGGCTACGGGAAAGACACTCATTGATGTGTCAAAAGGGGAGCTTACACTCTGTTTGAATGATGAAATGTAATGCCCCAAACCACTCCATTTGGCCACGTCACTTAACATGCAATTTACTTACATATTTTTTTTGTGTGCTTATTTTAAATATGAGCGGAAGCTAAGGTCAAAAACATGATAATAGCATGAAAAGGTAAGGCATTATAAATTTCAATATAAATTTTTCGCAATTGAAGCATGCAATCAATCATATATATTTTGTCACACAACCTAGTTTTAAGTAGAAGCATCGCGTAAGCCCATCCACAAAATCATGTAATCATCTAACCTATCGGGCTCATAGGTCTTACTCAACCCGCCCGTCTAATACCCTAAATTAACATACATAATACAGGATTCAACAACACGGTTCTCACATAGAAGGCTCCAAGGTCGAACGACCCGTCTTTAAAATTGTTTTGCATAATATCAAGTTATATACATTATGGCCTACAAAAGATCGGGCTATTCTCATCCCCAATAATCATTGATCATAAAGAAAAATGAATGATCAATGTAATAATAATAATATGAGTATTTTCAAAAGAAGAGCATGCAAAAGATAAACACAAGCTTGTGGGGTTCTCTTGTGTTCACAACGCTCCTACCCAGGCCTCGACTCCTTAACCTGAAATTCATTGAATGAATGGGGTGAGCCAATTGCACAAGTGAAAATATAACATATGGATACTTCTTTTCTTTTGTGGAGACTAGTCTCAACCCCGTAGGGCCCAAACATCATGATGCCCCCGTTAATGAACGTCTTTATCCCTATAGGATGCCCGCAGGCTTATTATCCCCCAGGGAGGACATTAACGAGTCTATTATCGATCCCGAAGGATCTTCTTTGTCTACCCCGAATGATCTCTTTTGTCGACCCCGAAGGATCTCTGTTCTGACCCGAAGGGTCTTATTCATACGTATAAAATCAAAGCACAACAATAACTATAACCTTACACGTGTTCACAGTTTAGAGTTACCCCACCTTAAGAGACACTTTCGAATCCTTTTAACCTTGAAATACTCCTTTGCCGTGCACATGTTGTCCTCTTCAAGCCCCAATACGTCGCCTAGGACCTTTAAATCCCTTTTTCATTTTAGATGTCGAGTTATACGATTAAATCATAATTTAGACCAAACTCATGCTATACTTTGCTTTAAGGTCTTCAAACATATCCACATACACAACCATGGATATACAAGCTCATACTGTGATTTTGGACTCACGATACACATCGAAACTCTTTGAAACATTTAATCGAGCACGTTACGTGCACTCGTTTAAACCACAAGATCAAGACTCAATTTAAATCCTTTAAACCCAACATTTTAAATACAAACACCTTCATACTAGGGCTCTAACATACATGAAAATCAACTCCATAAAGGTATCACAACACCTCCAACCAAACATCAACAAAATAAGGGGAAATTAGGGCAAAAATCTCAACTCTAGCAATAATGAACCATAGGAATTCGATATAACTTCACATATAGCTTCAAGGAGGTAAATAAACCATATGTTCAAGATATCTAGGTAAGAGGATCAATAAAATCGAAAACCCTAATTTTTTGGGTATGAACCCTAGTTTCAAATCAACAAGAATGGAGCTTAATCATCAAGAGTGAAGTGGTATTAAATTACCTTAGAGGATGGATGATGATGGTAGAATCCCCCTTCCAAAAGTTGAAGGATTTCTTGAGAGGAAGGAGAGAAAAATCGCCCAAATGGAAAGAGAAATTAAGAGGAATGAAATAAGAGTGATATTTAAAGATAGAAATCCGGACAGAAAAATCGTCCCAGCCCGCGCGACCGCGCGCCTCCCGCGGCCGCGCACCAGTGCTCTCGGCCAAACGCTCCCCGCGAGCGCGCAGGGCTGCGCCGGCGCACCCCTCGCCCGCCCCGCGGGCGCGCAACGTCCCGCGGCAGCGCACGGCCCCGCGGGCGCGCACAACCCCGCGAGCGAACGGCTCTCAAATCAACTCCCTTATTTAAATTGACTCCCGGACATTTCCAACTCCATTTAACTTTAAATTTTTCAAAGTACTTTTAATACACACCGAAAAAGCGAGACCCCCGATCAACTCAGCAATAGGGTGTTCAAGGTATGGAAAACATTAATTTAAATACAATAACATTCATCCTTTAACACATAACTCGACACTTTAGTATTAAAAATTCTAACTGTATTATACACTCAGTACAATACCACTGTGTGCTAAGACGTATCAGTTCGAGTAGGACAACCTGCAATAAAACATCCGCATAATATACAAACATACTCATATGATTAATATTCAACAATATTAATTCGAAATCATTTACTAAAATTATAATTTATAATTTAGCAAAAAGGGTCGGAGTATCACATGAAAGTAGCACGTTTTCAATATATAATGCAATGAAGTTTCATGATGATGATGAGGAGTGTATGAAAATGGAGGAGTGCAAAGTGATGACGATTGTAGAAGAATGTGTTGAAGAGACAATAATGGAGCACTACACCTTTCAAGATCCCTTGGAAACCATTTTGTTTGCATCTCTTCACTCTCCTCTTCTCTTGATTCTTTTGATGATAACACTGATATTGTGGATTGTGTGTTTGCTCTTGATTTCTTACAGGAAGTCCCAAGGAGAGGAAATCGCTTCTTACCATTGAGGGATGGAAAAGAGGAAGCATTGAAAAAGGAAGGAGGTGAAGAGAAAGACAAGAAGGAAGAATTGAAACCACTCCCGGACCACTTGAGGTATGCATACTTGGGTCCAAATGAAACATATCCCGTAATCGTGTCCTCCTATTTATCTTCTTGTGAGCTTGATAAGTTACTAAGAGTCTTGAGAAAGCATAAATCCGCGTTAGGTTGGTATATTGGAGATTTGAAGGGGATTAGCCCCACAGTTTGCATGCATAGGATATTGTTAGAAGATGAGTACAAACCCCGTGTCCAACCACAACGTAGATTAAACCCCATAATGCAAGAAGTTGTTAGGAAGGAAGTTCTTAAATGGCTTGATGCGGGTATAGTCTATGCTATTTCCGATAGCGAGTGGGTAAGTCCCACCCAAGTCGTGGCTAAGAAGGGAGGTGTGACCGTAGTAAAGGATGAAAATAATGAATTGATAGCTACTAGGGTTGTGAATGGATGGCGTGTGTGTATTGATTATCGAGCATTGAATGCGGCCACAGAAAGGACCATTTTCCATTACCTTTTATTGACCAAATGCTTAATAAGTTACCCGGATATGAATTTTATTGTTTTCTTGATGGTTATTCCGGGTATAACCAAATTTTGATTGCACCCGAGGACCAACATAAATCCGCTTTCACATGCCCTTATGGAATTTTTACTTTTAGAAGAATGTCATTTGGATTGTGTAATGCTTCGGCTACTTTCCAAAGATATATGTGTTGGAAATTAAACCGATCCGAAATAAATTTCAGGTCGAATAAAATCCGTCTTTTCGATCAAATCGAACGGGAGCGGAAGCGGTATAAATCAGACAATAGATCGTGATATAAAAATATAATATCCATGCGAATTAAATTTATTTAATGCTAAAGGAGAGATAAAGAAAATACCTTTTTCTTAAATGTCCTTCATCTTCTTCGATCAACCTTTGAATCTTGAAGCTCGTAAACACCACGATCTTCTGATTCGATCCTTCCTTTGAACGGTAGTGAGTGGACACCGGAATAAATCTATTAAGTTCCTAACTTAATTTTTCTACTATTATTTCAACACATGAAATCGCAGAATTGGGTTGTAGTATTGGGAGGATTTTTTAATCTAAATTAAAATATGAACACAAAAGAAGAATCAAAATCAAACTTTTTGATTTGAAGAAATTGTAATTCCCGTGAATTGATTCTTGGAATGAATCAATTCTTTGGCCTTTATCTTTCAAATATAATTCACGTCTCACGTGAAAATATTTTTAATTCCGCCTCCTCAATTCTTCTCTTATGTTGTATTTATAATTAGGATTAGGTCAAATCCCAATACATATCAGTTTCCTATCTTAAACAGATTCAGAATCATGTAGATAAGAAAACAAATTAATAATTATCTCATATAATTATTAATTATCACTAATATGTAAATAATATAAATATCTTATATTTATTTAATTCCTAGCACAGTCAAACTGTGGAATATCATATATTCCCGGAATTAACTAATATTTACATATAAGCCCAAACTTTATGAAAACTTATTTTTCATAATACTTTAGGAACTTAAATATTATTATCAACCCGTCAATAAAGTAGGAAGGCGAATCGAGGACCATGGACCTATAATCAAGAGCTCTAATAAATTGAATAAATAATTAAACTCTTTAATTAATTTATTCAACTTATTAATTCCGATATTATTCTACTAAAAATTCAGAATTGCACTCTCTTTAATTATAGAACATATTTACTCTACGAATTTGAGCAGTCCATTGATTTCATCATTTCATATGACTCCATAGATAATTCATAATTGAAGAAAGGTAATATCCGTTAACCTCTTCAATTATTTCTTTTCCTCATTTACCATTAATTCACCAGTGAGCGATTAATTTATAAACAATTTATAAATTAGAGATCTCAAATCACTCAGTTCCAGAATTAACAAATGAGAGAATTATCTTTCCACTTCTCTAAAGAAGGAATGGATTCCATATCTATAAATTACATTCCCAGCTATTTAATTCAAATGTGAATCTAAAATGCAAGTTTAGAGAATGTTGGCAAACAAACTTTAACGAGCAAATCAAGAATCACATTGAAATAAACAGGAGTCTATAATCACTCAGGATTAAGATTATTCATATATGATCATCTTGTGATTTAATTTAATATTCCTTTTCATTAACGGAATTTGAAGGAATAATTAAATTAAATCGGTCCGAGTCCTATATGATTGTATCATATAAAATGCACCCAACTAGATGTCTCCACATCAACGGTTTGGATAAAACGGTCACATTCATAATGTCAGTGGGCTGCATTAGTGACATTTTAATTAAAGATCCCATACTTTAATTAAATTCATCACGGACTTCATTTTTAGTTTATTTTCCATAATCTTAATCCTTTTGTATATAACATTTATATACTAAGATTATGGTAACATTAAATAAACTAGGGATTTTCTGTGATGTACAATAAATGCATACAAGAAGCATATTAGTTCGAAAATAAATGTCGCTTTTATAAATAAGATAAAAACAATTCACAATTATTTTAAGGGCACAATCCCCAACAATATGATGTCAATTTTTCATGATTTGATTGAAAAGATAATGGAGGTCTTCATGGATGATTTCTCGTTTTTTGAAAACTCTTTTGATAATTGCTTGGACAACTTAACCCGAGTCTTGCAGCGTTGTGAGGAGACTAACCTCGTCTTGAACTAGGAGAAATGCCATTTTATGGTAAGAGACGGAGTAGTCCTTGGCCACAAAGTATCAGCTGCAGGGTTGGAGGTAGATTGAGCCAAAATAGTAGCCATTGAGAAGCTTCCACCCCCACCAATGAAAAGGGTGTCCGGAGTTTCCTTGGCCATGCCGGGTTCTATCGGCGTTTTATTAAGGATTTTTCAAAGATTTCTAAACCTTTGTGTAAATTGCTTGAAAAATCTAATGACTTTGTTTTTTATGACGAATGTGTGCAGGCATTTGAGACGCTGAAGAAGGCCCTAATGACGGCCCCAATACTTATTGCTCCGGATTGGAGTGAACCCTTTGAGCTCATGTGTGATGCGAGCAAGGTAGCCGTGGGTGCCGCTTTAGGGCAAAGGAGAGAGAAGTTGTTCCGGGTGATCTACTATAGAAGTAAGACTTTGGACCTGGCACAAATCAATTACACAACCACAGAAAGAGAGTTGTTGGCGGTCGTATACGCTTTTAACAAGTTTCGGCCCTATCTTATTGGGACCCGAACAATTGTCCACACGAATCACGCCGTGTTGAGGCATCTCTTTGCCAAGAAGGATGTCAAGCCCCGACTGATAAGATGATTCTTCTCCTACAAGAATTTGATGTGGAAATTAGAGATCGAAAAGGGTGCGAGAATGCGGTGGCCGACCACCTATCTCGTTTGGAGCATACTAAAGATGATCAAAAGGACAAAAGAGAGATCAATGATTGCTTCCCAGATGAAAGGATCCTAGTTGTGGGGACAATGAAGGTGCCATGGTTCGCGGATATAGTAAATTACTTGGTGGCGGGAATTGCACCTAAAGAGTTAGAAGAGTATCAAAAGAAGAAATTTTTCCATGACTTGAGATTCTTTGTGTGGGATGAGCCGTACTTGTTTAGACGTTGTGCGGATTTAGTTTTGGGGAGTTGTGTGCCCAAAGAAGAATGGAGGTAAATTTTAGAAGCATGCCACGCAGGATTAAGTGGAGGACATTTTGGGGCTAATCGAACCGTTAGGAAAATCTACCAAAGTGGATTTTATTGGCCTAGCATTTTCAAGGATGCAAGAGAGTTCATCAAGAGTTGCGATAAGTGTCAACGGATGGGATCTATCTCTAAGAAGGATGAAATGCCTATGAAGAATATCATTGAAGTTGAGCTTTTTGATGTTTGGGGGATAGACTTCATGGGACCTTTTGTTGCTTCGGAAGGAAACTTATACATCTTGTTAGCCGTGGATTTTGTGTCTAGATAGATTGAAGCTCTTCCAACCAAGACAAATGATGCAAAAGTTGTCCTCAAGTTTCTCAAAAAAGAACATCTTGACAAGGTTTGGAGCCCCTAGAGCCATAGTAAGTGACGGTGGCTCACATTTTTGTAACAAATGGATGGAAGCATTACTTGCTAGGCATGGAGTCAAGCACAAGGTGACAACGCCTTACCACCCTCAAGCTAATGGTCAAGCCGAGTTGGCCAATCGTGAAGTTAAGAAAATCCTTCAAAAGGTAGTTAGCACAAATGGAAAGGATTGGTCTTCATTGTTGGATGAAGCTTTATGGGCTTATTGCACGGCTTACAAGACCCCGATTGGAATGTCTTCTTATCAACTCGTGTTTGGAAAGTCTTGTCATTTGCCCGTTGAGCTCTCCCATAAGGCTTTTTGGGTCACGAAGAAGTTGAATCTCGATCTCGTATCATCCATGGGAGAACGAATTTTCAAATTGAATGAGATAGAGGAGTTCCGGATGGAAGCTTTTGAAAATTCAGCTATTTACAAGATGAGGGCAAAAGTTTACCATGACAAGCTTTTGAGACAAAAAGATCTTGCACCGGGAGATGAAGTTCTCTTGTTCAATTCTAGATTCAAGCTTTTTCCGGAAAAACTTAAAACTAAATGGAGTGGCCCGTTTATCATAGCACAGATTTTTTTATGGAGGGGCAATTGAGCTCAAAGGCAAGGATGGGAGCTTGTTCGTGGTGAATGGGCACCGGGTTAAAAAGTTCTATAAGCCCGAAGAGAAAGGAGAGGTGTTTGTTTGCTACCTCAACGACGCCTAAATGTTATGGTACTTCATCGAGCTAGCGACATTAAACTTAGCACTTGTTGGGAGGCACCCCAATACTTTTTATTTAACTTTCTTATCTACTTATTTGATTTTCTTTGTTATTTCTTTTTGCGTCCCGTTGTTATCTTTCGTTCGTTGTAAATTGTAGTTGTGGTTTTGTGTTATTTTGTAGTGTTGTTTTCTTGGTTTTGGTGTTCTAAAACAGGGGGATTTTGTCCATAAAATGGCTAAGTATGAGCATAGGAGCGGTACATGAGAGAGTGAAGTGTCGACGAAGGCCGAAACGAGCCAAAATGCGGCCCGACTCGGAGAGGATCTGCAATGCGGCCCGACTCGGAGCCAGAGGCGCGACCGGGTGGCCCTGCGTCCACGGCTGTGAAACAGCCGCCTGCAACGCGGCCCGACCCGTCGGTCCCAGCCCGGGTCGTGGTGGAGAGACGCGACCCGACCCGGCGCTCGTGCGGCCTGGGTTGCGCCACCTTGCTGGGCGGATTTAAACCCTCTTCCTCCCTTCTCACTTCATTTCACACACCTCTCACTCATCTCTTCACACTCATACACTTATACACGTTCTCTAGTGTTTTTCCACTCCATTTCAAAGCACAATCTCTTCAAGGTATGAATCCCCACCCCATTTTTCATAGCTTTTCAAGCTCTCAAATGGGGGTATTCATGGTGAATTGGTTTTGCATGGTTTGTTTTCATTTTTCTTGCTTCCATTATGCAATTCTTACTTTAAGAAACTTGGGTATGCTTTCAATTTGTATGTTTGTGGAAGTATAGTTGAATTTTTTCATTCTTGCCCAAATCTAGGGTTCTAAGGTCAAAAATTGGGAAAAATCATGTAGATGAGAAATTCTTGCCATATTATCTTCGATCTATGCAATTCCATGCTCCTTAGGCATTTTTATGTGTTTCATTTGGAAGGATAAGTTTTAATGGATGTTGGATGAGATATTACATGAGGACATTGTGTGTGTTTGCCTTTTTGAAAGGGTATGTTTTCATGAGGCTTGAGATTCAAATATTATGTTCTAATTTGTTGAAATGCCCTTGCAAAATAAACTCGGTTGTCTCATGTCTTTATTATAAAAACATTTGGCATCCCGTTTCCTTTTTGAAAGGTACTTAAGTCGAAGCTCTCCCTGCAAGAATGGTGCAAACTCGTAGAGGACGACAAGCGGAAGGAGCCCGAAGACGGCTCATGGACGAAGAAGAGGTCCAAGAAGAGGAGGTGCTCGACTTGTCAGAAGAAGATGAACAAGAAGACGACGAAGAACTCGAAGATGAGGAGGAAGAGGAACAAGAGGATGAGGAGCCCAATAACAATCGTGCCCTCTTGCCCTCTCTTAATATGGGGACCAATGACCCTGCTATGGTGAATGTCTACTTGGAGGACTATGAGCATAGGAAAAAGTGGTTGAAGTTAGCCAGGGGCTTTCAAGTTGCCGCTACTCGATTTCTGGATGCCAACACAACAAGGAAGTTGGGGATTCATGAGAGTGTGATAGGGCTCCTACAACGCATTGGGTGGACACATGTCCTGGGAGAAAATGATTGGAAGACTTACCCCGTGCTAGTTCGTGAGTTTCTCTCAACACTGAAGGTAAAACACACTCCATCCAGAGGGCCTATTTCTTGCACATTCCGGCCTTGAAATCAAGACTGGAGGTTCAATGTGGATCATCTCAATAGGATGTTTCAAACTCCAACTAATGGGACCTTTCACCCTCACCCGTCCTTCCGCTTCAATGATTTCCATGACAGTGTTGTAGAGGCGAACCCAAATATGCTATAGTATGACTCTAGCAAGAGCAAGGCCTCTCATTTGCCTAACCTTGTCTTCCGGTATATGCAGAAGCTCCTCTCCTCCACTGTGCTAGCCCGCCATGAAAACAGTGGCCTCTAGACACAAGAGCTATATATGTTATGGTGCATGCTTAATGCTATCCCGGTGAATTTTGCTGCACATTTCCTCATGCAATGTCAGAGACAAAAAGCTTCTAGGATGGGTACCATTTGTGTTGGGGGCTTGATCACCCCTGTTGCAGCCATGTTGGACATCGACTTGTCCAACTATCAATGTGTGCCCGGCTCTCGAGCTCTCAACATGGAGCATCTCCGGAATGCCAAGTTTGTCAACTCCGTCTCCGCCCCATTTGATTTCCTTTTGACAAACAAGCGTCAGTTCCCGCTTCCAAATCCAACTTTGACCAATGTATCCACTTTTGATGAGAAAGAGGATTGGATGATGGATACACCGGCTCATCTTGCGTTGATTACCACGTCTGGAGGCACACCACGGAGGACACCTCGGGCGGATGATGCTGGAGGGTCCATGTACAAGCTCAGCCAAGGGGAAGCCGCAGAAATAGGGAAGATGTTCAGGATGACCGCTTTGGCACTTTAGAGAATCTGATGAATGATATGGTGGCTAGCATGGGAAATATGCGGGTAGACATGAATTCCCGTTTTGGCGATATGCGTTCTGAGGTTGATGCTCGATTCACGGAGATATAGGAGAGTTTTGATGCTCAATTTACAGGTGTGGAGGAGGAGATCAGAACCCGTTTCACGGGTATTAGTGCCGAGATTCAGGGCCTACATGGAAGCTTCAATACCTTCCAATCGAGCATGGAGAACATGATGGGCCAGTGGATCGGACAGGGAGCACCGCATCAGCGACCACCACAGATGCCACCATATCAGCACTATCCCCATACCCCTATCCTCCGTACCCGTATCCACCATATCAGCCGCCATCGGAATCCACCCCACGCCGCCCTCCTACTGATGAGTGAAAGAGTTTGTCCCTCGATTTCGGTCCCACTATCCTTTCCACTCAAACTTGTTCTTTCTTTGGAATGAAACAAGTCTGTGGGAGGGGGTATAAAGTGGTGACCGGTAATCGCCCTTTATCTGCTTTTTCTTTGAACTCTTTATCTTTTATTTGGATAATTGGGATGACTATTATTAGAATTTGGTATTTGGATTCAGTACTTTATGTTGGTTTGTACGGATTTATGTGATCTCTAGGATCGTTTCTATTTTGGGTCTGTAATAATAAATGCTTGGATTAGGCTGTAATCAGGTGTGATGACTTTCTCTGCTTGGATTTGTCTATGTTTTGATTAATTTGGTGAAGGAAACAAGGAATGATGGACATAGGGAATCATGCCACGCCTATGATGAATTAGTTTTTTGAGAAAATATTGAAAAATGCATGCATGAATAGAGTGATGAGCCGAAGTATCAATCGAGTCAAAATTGTGGAAATTTGACTTGATTTCTAGCTACTTGTGAGATTTGGGCCTATTTTGTTCCTTAATGTGTGATTCATCAAGGATATTTGCATCTCTAGAACTTGCTTCATAACTTTCATGTATTCGATATGTGCTTAGAACTTGAAGATGACCTAAGGCGGTTTTTGTCATAAGAACTTTTGAGCCATATTTATTCACTCTTTGAAATTTATCTTTGTTAGCCCCGTTAAGCCTTTGGTGATTGATTTTTATTGAATAACCCGGGGTAGAGGGAATTTAAGGAATGAAAGAATTGTTATATCAAAAATCATGGGTAGCAAAATTCGGATAAAAAATGTGAAACATGTCTAAGCCTTGGATTGTGAAGCTCAAAGTCTTTCCTTGAAATGAAAAAATGGGAATCATTAGAGTTGTGATGTTGAATTAAAAAAAAAGGGGATTTGATGCCGACTCTAGTTCCTTGTGTAAGAATGCGTCAACAAATGATTTAGGGGAAGTGAATTAGAAGAAAAAGAGAAGGCTAAGGACTATCCATCTTTTATTTAAGCTTGCTCGTTTTATGTGGTATGGGTGGAAGAGAACTTTTGGTGTTACTAGGTTTGGAATGTTATTAGGTTGTGGAAAAGAACTTGGAGTCACTGTTGCCTAAAATTTCCTTACCCGTCCAAAGAGCCGAGCGCTACAACCCTAAAGACCTATGTGATTCTGGTTTAGAGCACATTGATGAATCATGTTGAGTTATTTTGCAAGCTTATGGTGGTATGCCTCTATTACGTGATGTTGAGTGAAAATGTGCCATTTATCTCCATGTGTGAGGATCATAGTGACATTAATTGCCTTTCAAAGAGAGTGGTCATTTTTCTCATGATTTTGCTCTTTTGGTATGAAGCTTTGATCTCATTCTTTACATGTGGATTGTTTTTGTTTGAAAAGGCTGAGGCATTATTGGCTATGTTTTCCCTTTTTGTTTTAGCTTTCTCTTGTTCTTTCCAAATGCTTGTTTGAGGACAAATAAGAGTTCAAGTTTGGGGGAGTTGACATGCTCGCATTTTAGTCCTAATCCTAGCATTGTTTAGTATGTTTTATCGCATTTTAGTTCGTTTAGTCTTTGTTTAGGATAGGATTAGTCTTTTTTATAATTAGTATCGCTAACACAATTTAATTTAGAAAACAGGTTTAAAATGAGCAACCCAAAGCTCGAGAATCGAAGCGCGCATCGGAAGGGGCCGGAAAGCTGAGTTGGATGGGTGAGAGAGCACGAAGATCGAGTCGGAGCCGGGAGGCCAGGCACGGCCTGCAACGCGGCGCGATCCGGAGCCTTGGCCGCGATCCACGGCTCGGTGTCCGCGGCTTAATTTGTCCCACCTACAACGCTGCGCGACCCAGGGCCGGGCCCGTCCGGGTCGCGTCTGACTCCACGCGGCGCGAGCTACAGGGGTGCGACCGGCCCCGTGTCGCGCCCCTTTGTCTTGTTTTCGGGAATTTTCAGATTTTTGCTCCATTTTTTCCAACTTTGTATAGAAGCCTTCCTTAGTTCCAATTTTGGGACAACAACTTCATATTTTGCCAATTTTAGAGTGAGAAATAGTTTGTATGCTTGAAGCTTGGGATAGTGAAGAATCAAGAAGTTCCTTGAAGATTTATATACAAGTTTTTTTGGGTTTTTTCTCTTCCTCTTCTATGTCTCTTTTATTTGTGGTTTATTTTTTTATTTTGGATATGAGTAGCTAAATTTCTAGGCATCTAGGGTTTTGAATCTTGATTTTGGATATGTGAATTAAATATGGGTTTGTGTTTGATTTTCCAACTTCTTCTCATAAATCATGATATGATTGCTTATATTCTTTAATTGGCTATCTTAGGATAGGATATGGTGTATGATTGAGTTTGAGAGAATCAATTATGCATGGGTAAATGATTTATGGTTTCGATTTTGCATTATATCGAGAGATTGATGTTTAATTGAAGTTTCTTGATTGATTGTGCTTGAATAGATTAAATTGTAATTTAACCCTAGAGATAGGGGAATTGGATTTAATTGAAATATCTTAGTTGCTCGAGAGAGGGCTTTGATTGAATTTGATATCAATTGTTGTTGGGAAATTTCAGCATAATCCCCGTATTTGATGGACGTATCCTAGTCAAGGGTCAATTCCCTAGAACCAATTTCTTTCAAGTGAATTTTATTCAATTGCCATTTCATTCTATTTCTTGTGTGTTGCTAATTTTGTTAAAACTTGTTAAAATCTAGTAATATAGTTAGAGTCCAATCCAATTTTGGAGTTGTTTAACTAGTGAAAGAGTTTGATGTTATGGTACTTGTAGGCTCAAAAATGCGTTTAATTCCCTGTGTTCGACCCGGTCTCCTATGCTCCATATGTTCACTTGCATAATTGAGATTTGGTATTTATAGCTTGTTTTATGATCATATCTTTGTGAAAGAAAAATCTCATCACCCGTCTCTTGTGAATCCGACCATGGTGATAAGTGGGTCTCGAAAATGTAACTGGTAGCAAAAAAAAATTGAAGGGGCTGCCGCCGTAAGTTGCCATTAATTGCCAAAGCATTTGTGATCTTATTGTTGAGATTGAAGCCTTGCCACCATCTGGAACGAGAAGGATTGATAGGTGTTGAGCATTAATTATTAGAGGAGCAAGCTACTGCTACAAATTGAAGGATGTGTTGAAAAGGTAGTTGCAAAAATTAAAGGGTAGATTTAATGTATAAGTCTCGAAATTATTTTTTTGTGTGGTATTCCTCGACATATTATTTGTTTTCATTTCTGGTGTTTAGGTCTCTTTGAATTTTAGGCAGTTTTGAATTGTTTGTTGAATTTCTTTGCATTATGGCTAGTGTAAGAGATGATTCGTTGCAATCTATTAGTGTTCATTTGAATGGAAAGAACTACTCATACTGGAATTATGTGATAAATAATTTTTTGAGGGGTAAAAAGATGTGGGGATATGTGTATTGAGCTCTCTCTAAGACGATTGAAGCACACAATGAGAAATATGTTGAGAAAATTGATGTCTGGGGAGGTTAATAATTTAAAGATTATTACATGGATTAACAACTCAATGGAGAATTCGATTGGTATGAAATTAGCTAAGTATGACACTGCAAAGGAGGTATGGGATTATTTGGAATGTTTGTATACTCAATCGAAATTTTCCAAACAATATCAATTAGAGATGGATATTCGATCTCTTAATCAGAAAGAGATGAGCATTCAAGAATTCTACTCCACCATGATGGATCTTTGGGATCAGTTAGCTCTTACTAAGTCTGCAAAGTTAGAGCCTTTCTCGCATATATATCTCGATGAGAGGAGCAACGTCTGGTTTAGTTTTTTATGGCACTTCGTGATGATTTTGAGGCTTTGCATGGGAATATTTTGCATCGTAACCCCCTCCCATCTGTTGATTCTGTTGTTAGTGAATTGCTTACTGAGTAGATTCAACACAAGTCTGAGACTATGCAAGGAATTCTTCTATCTCCAAGTCAGATTGTTTTGGTTGTTCTCTTTCGCACACAAAATAGGCCTCAGAACAAGAACTCAAAACCTATTGTACTGAATGAATGCAATTTCTGCCACTAAATAGAGCATTGGAAGGCTCAATGTCCACAACTTTTGAATAAACTTCCTTCATCAATTTCTCATCCGCCAATATATCCTCCATCTCAATCACAATCTCATCCACATTCATTTAGGCAATCTTATTCACCTAGCACTGATGTTGTCACCTCTTCATCAAAACAATTACCTTCTGGAGCTTCATCATCTTCTTCTCCAATGACGAAAGCTCTTCTAGAATAGTTTTAGAAATTGTTCAACCAACAACCTCATGCCATCTCTGCAATATCAGGTTTTCTAGCTTCGAGTTCCATAGGTATACCTGCCTCTGATTGGCTTTTGGACTCAGGAGCTTTACACCATATGTCACCTGCTAGTGAATCTTTTATTTCTATCACTCCTTCTAATTATGTGTTTGTTATGACTACTAATAACACTCCTATTCCATTGTCCGGTGTTGGTTCTGTTGTCTCACCTCATGTATCTCTTCCAAGTGTTTATCATATTCCTCAACTTGCCTTAAATATAGTCTCTGTTGGTAAATTATGTGATTCTAGCTATCTTGTCACTTTTTCTTCTACTTCTTATCATGTGCAAGATCCACACTCCTAGAGGCAGATTGAGACAGGCCATAGGAAGATAGGATTGTATATTATAGATGAACTCCAAATATCTGAAGTTGCAGCTTCTAGTATTGATTTATCTACTTTTTGTTTGAGTCCTTCTTCATCTGACTTTTACTTATGACATTCTCGCCTTGGTCATGTTTCTTCCCCTCATTTGAATTTTTTGGTCTCTACTAGATCATTAGGAAAATTTAAAAGTCATGATATTTCAGGTTGTAGTAAATGTGAACTTGCAAAATTCTTCGCGTTACATTTCCATAAAAGCATGTCGATTTCTACTTTACCTTTTGATTTGATTCATTCTGATGTTTGGTGGTCTTCTCCCCTTGCTACAAATAAGAATCGCGCTATTATGTCTCTTTTATTGATGATCATACACGTTATTATTAGGTTTATATCATAAAACATCGTTCTAAATTTTTGGCAATTTATATTGCTTTTCGTGCTCTTGTGAAAACTTAATTTTCCATTGTTATTATGCTTTAGATATGACCAGGGAAGGGAGTATACCTCCAATAGTTTTTTTGAGCTTCTTGATGAAGATGGCACCATTCAGCAAACCTCCTATACTGACACCCCCTGAACAAAATGGTGTCACTGAAAGAAAACATAGACACATTATAGAGACTGCTCATTCTCTTCTTCTATCTGCTTCTGTTCTTAGTGATTTTTGAGGTGAAGGTGGTCTCACAGCTATTTACTTGATGATGAGTGCATAAATTACACTTATTTGGACTCATTTTAAGTGCTTTTGCACTTGGTTATCTTGTATATATGTTGTATATATTGTTTATTTTTGTTAAATCTTTTGTTTAATGAATTGTGGCCAATATAGGAAATTTTTGGGATCTAAAGAGCAAAAACAAAGTCAAATTGATAATGGGATCAACAAGGAATACACAAGGCATGGAAAAATGAAGAAACGAGGAAGAAAATGACCAACACTTGAAGACGCGACCCCCAAACGCGACTTCAGGGGGTCGCGCTTCAAACGCATTGCGACACGCAACATCAAAACGCGACTTACTGGGGTCCCACCTCGGTCTTGAGCCAAAATGCGACCCCCAAACGCGACGAAATGCTCGCTTTGCAGACACTTGAGAGAGCTGATTTTCTACGGGCAAAGCGCGGGTGCAAAGCGCAACTTATTGGGGTCGCGCCTCGGCCTTCAGTTGAAACGTGACCTATATCCCGTATTGCAGAGCCTTCAGAGAGCTGATTTCCTTTGTGCCAAACTCGACCCTCAAACGCGAGTTCCTGGGGTCGAGTTCCGCACAGACGAAAATAAAAAATGACTTTTGGCATTCAATTATTGGTCTATTCATTTATATATCATTTGGGCATTTCAAAACATAACAACACACACCCAAAGGAATGAAAATCACTTGGAGAAATAGCAAGAGAAGGGGTTTTTGAAGATCAAGAGAAAGGAAGAAGATTCAACATCCATTTGAGCATCCAAGTCATAGGATTGAAGAAGGAGTATTCTACATTGGGTTTTATCACTTATTCTCTCTTCTTAGACTTGTATTTAGAATGGGTTATTGTTTCTCTTCATGTAATCTTGATTTTATTGTGAATATGGTTGGTTAGAGCCTTAGGGCTCTAGGATGTGGTGAAACAATGTGAATATTGATCTATGATTTGGGATATGTATGTGTGTAAACTTTGTCAAGATTTTGATCTATGCTAGTGCTTGAATGATGTTGTTTGGTTGGCCATCTCACTAACATCACATGTATGAATCACTTGCATCTAGTCAATCCCCTGATCATAAGCATGCTTGGATCGAATCTGCATATTTGTCTTCTTAGTCGAATGTCATTATGTAGAAGGAAATGTGACCCTTAGAGCCTTTTGTAGGTGCGACCTTAGAATGCGTTAGAGATAGCCATCTTTGTCGCATTCGCAATTTAAGAGATATTCGAGAGATGCTCTTACTATATTCGTGGTCTTCCTATCTATGAACTTTGTATAAATGTATGTGTATTCCCACATTGTAGGTCAATATGAGTGTTGTGTAACCATGTCCTAGAGTTTCGCCTTATTTATCATCTTCAAAGCTCTCCTTTGTTTAGCATTGATTCTTGAGTGAAAAACATATTGATAATTATTGTTGTTTATGTGTATGTGTCTTTTATTCTTGTTTGACACTTTGATTTAGTTAAATCACCCTCTCCTTATTGTTCGTCTGGATATTTCGCTCTTTTCACGTCGTGGTATTTGCGTTGTCTGAATTTTATTCCATTTCCCTGTGGATCGACCTCGTATCATCTTATCTACAATCACATGCTTGTACACTTGTAGGCATTGACACGAGTTATGAATATTGAAACACATCACAGTAGGTTTAAGAGTAAACTAAACCTCTGTCACTTGATAAACAAAATTCCTAGTTTTCTCACCTCTAATATGTCACAATTTCATAAACATTTAGGTTATGCTCTAGACTATGCTTCTCTTAAAGTTTTTGGTTGCACTTGTTTTGTTCTTCGTACACATATTAAGAGAACTAAGTTATCTTCTCGTTCTAATATGTGTGTTTTCTTAGGCTATGGGGATGGTAAAAAAGAGTATCGTTGTTTTGATTCTGACACTCATAAATTTTATGTGTCTCGTCATGTTTTCTTTGTTGAGCATATCCTTTTCTTCTTCATTCCGTCTATCTCTCATAATGTATCTAGATCTGATCTTGTTCACACTGATCCCTACTAGTGACACTGAAGCTAACCCTACAAGTACTGATAATGATGTTCCTGATGATCATACAACTACTCCTATCCCACTTGCTCCTTCTCCATCTCCTACGTCTGTGGATCCCAGTCCTCGTTATTCCATATGTGTCTGTAAGTCTACTCAACTACCTGATTTTGCTTACTCTTCTTAATTAATTTCTTTCACCTCCTTCCTATCTTTGATTCACAAGCTTTCTGAGCCTACCTCCTACAAAGAGGCCGTTCTTGATCTTTTGTGGCAAAAGACTATGGATGATGAGCTTGATGTTTTATCCTGAACTGACACTTAGAATTTGGGATCTCTTCCATGGGGTAAGCATGTTATTAGCTTACATTGGGTATACAAAATTAAAACAAAATTTGATGGTTCTATTGAACGATACAAAGCAAGGTTGGTGGCCAAAGCTTTTTCCCAACAGTTTGGCTTAGACTATAAAGAAACATTTGCTCCCGTTACCAAGGTAACCACCATTCATACACTTATTGATGTTGCATCAGTTCGTCATTGGCATATCACTCAGATGGATATTATGAATGCCTTCTTGAATGGGGACCTTTTCGATGAGGTTTATATGACTCCTCTTCCAGGAGTACCCCATCCGACTGGGCATGTTTGCAAGCTTAAGAAGTCTTTATATGGTCTTAAACAAGCATCCTGTATTTGGTATGAGAAGTTTTCTATTGCTCTCACTTCTCTTGATTTTCGTTTAAGCGAGCATGATTTTGCTCTCTTTATCAAGAACTCGTCTTGTGGGACTATCCTCTTATCTTTATATGTTGATAATATGATTATTACTGGTGATGACATAGTTGGAATGTCTCACTTAAAATTAGAATTGGCCTCTCATTTTGAAATGAAGGACCTAGGTCCGTTGTGTTACTTTTTAGGTATTGAAGTTTGTTGGTCTCCTAAAGGTTATCTTCTTTCACAATCCAAGTATATCACCGATATTTTTGACAGTGCTCGCCTACAGACACACAGACCATTGCTAATCTTCTTGAGGCAAATGCTCGGTACTTACCCTCTGATGGTGCACATCTACCAAATCCTACATTGGCAATTTGGTTTATCTCACCATCACCCGTCCGAACATCGCTCATACAGTTCATATTGTTAGTCAGTTTGTATCTTCCCCCACCATGATATATTGGGCAGTCATTCTTCGAATTCTTTGATATCTTCGAAGTACCATATTCTAAAGTTTTCTATTTTCTTCGGCATCATCTCTTGAACTTCAGGCATTCTTTGATACTGATTGGGCTAGCGATCCCGTTGATCGCAAATCCACCATTGGTCTCTGTATTTTTCTTGGTAACTCTCTCATCTCTTGGAAAAGCATGAAACAACATGTTGTCTCTTGCTCTTCTACAGAAGCTGAGTATCGAGCTATGACTTCTACTACCACCGAGATTGTTTGTTTACGTTGGTTACTTATTAATATGAGCATCTCTCTTCATGATCCTACTCCTATGTATTGTGATAACAAGAGTGCTATCTAAATTGCCCACAACTCTGTGTTTCACGAACGTACAAAACACATTGAGATTGATTGTCACCTTAGTCATCACCATCCACAGCGTGGCACTCTTACTTTACCCTTCATCAACTCTTTCTCACAGATTGCAGATTTATTCACCAAGTCTCTTCCGCTTCCGCACTTCTATTTTTTTGTCGGCAAACTCTCAATGTTCCTTGCAATGACATCTTGAGTTTGAGGGAGGATGTTAGAATATATTATATATACTTTTATTAGGGTATTTTTGTCCTTTTGGTGTAACCCTAGTTTCCTTCCTCTTTTAGTTTGGATTATGCTAGCTTTGGAGACTCACTTTTTTGTGCCTTCCATTTTTGTAAGCTTCTTGAACATCCTTTTTGCTTAATGGAGTTTTCTCTTCTATCTTTGTCTATGGTTCTTCTTATTTTAGTTTACACAAGCTTATGATACTCTTGTTACATCTCATACTGAATTGACACATCTCCATGAATAGTATACTGCAACAAATGATCTCCAACTTAGTCAGCTAGAGAAGAATGTGAGCAGTTTTAATCCATTGTTTAGCAGATTACGCACGCTTGAAAGGATGGTAACTCCTCTTGATGTAAGAGTCACAACTCTTAAGATCACAGATATAGCTCAAGCCCGCCTCCTTCCAGTTCTAGAATCAAGACTCGGCTCTCTTTGTGATGATGTTAAAAAAGGGGTAAAAGAGATTAAAAGAAAGAAGTTGAAAGGCTTCAAAAGAAAAAAAAAAGAACGAAGAAGAACTTTGGAGGATCAAAGAAAAATCTAACTTTTAAACGACAACATCTCATTATCTCAAAAGCATCATTTCATCCGAAACTGTAACTTTCTATCATTGTGTTCTGACATCATCAAAAAGGGAGAAATTGTCACATAATATTTTATTATTTGAATGATATCAATTAATGTTTAATTGACTGGGTATACAAAGTAGTTGATCATGAAACTATTTTGTATGGAATTGTTTCATGTAAAATAGATACAAGTTATGAGCTTAATCAGAAGCGTGAAAGCTTAGTAGAAAAATTGAAGATAAGGAAATGATCAACTGATCTGAACTGGAAAATAATGGAATGATCTTTGAGCAATGAATTGAACTCAATAATTGACTTGTACAAGTACTAAGAGCACCCACAGCGGTCATCCATGTTGGGTACATATTTAGTGTCTAATTTTGTCATTTTAATTTATTTATTTTATTGTGTTTAGTATTTATTTCATTGAATTTTATTTTGATATGTGTTGATTTTATGTGTTTATTTGTGCATATTGCTCTAATGGTGGATTGTGCCAAGTGTTGCAAAACTTGAGCTTTTAATTATAAAAGTAGGTATTTTATGGAAATTGGTGGCAAGTGGAAAAATTGGTTAAATTGGAGTCTTAAGCTGGTGAAGAAAAAAATGAGAAATAGCACCCGCGTGGGCGGGCTACACAGCGCGGGCGGGCACGCACAAGGCCGAGACCCACGCAGCCCCGCCGCACCCCGCGCCCCCGCGGCGCCCGACGCCCCCGTCGCGCGGCCTCCAAGCCCCGCACGCACGGGGTGCGTTCCAGCCTAATTTTTCACGCAGATTTTGTCCGATCTTTCCCTAAACCACTGGGTATTTTATGGCACAAAATGTGAAAAAGCTGGAAGCCCAGCTGAAGGCGGGGCAAACTGAAGGCCAACACTGAGGACATACCCAAACTAAAGCTCCAAACTGATGGCCAACTGGTATCGAACTGGTAGCCAAAATGCCGAACTGATGGCTAACTGGTTCCAACTGATGGCCAATATGTCAAACTGGTGGCCAACTGTGCCCAACTGAAGAAACCAGCTGAAAAGTCCAACTGAAGAGCCAGCTGGAGAGTCCAGCTGAACTAGAGAGCCAATTGGAGAGTCTAGAACTGAAGAGCCAGCTGGAGAGTCCAGCTGAACTGAAGAGCCAGTTGAAGACCCAACTGGAGAGCCAACTGATGGTTAAACTGATGCCTAACTGATGGCAAATTGATGGCCAAACTGATGGCCAACTGATGACCAAACTGATGTAAGTTGAACTGATCACAAGCCGAGCTGAACTAAGTAGAAGTTGAAGCATCAAACTGAAGACTTCAAGCTGGAGCCAAAGAACATGGAGCTAAACTGGAGCGAATCAGTTAATTAATCCAAAAGCTGTGTTTTCAGAGTTTTGCTCTTCAATGCTCTCCACCCACTTGGCCAGCTGGGGAATTAAATAGACGTGATTCTAGACTAGGAGTAGGAGGAGTTTGGGGAATAATCTACCATCGACCAATAACTCCACCTTTTGCTCTTGCTCTCCATCAACTCTCAACCACCACATTCAATTCACGATGAGAGAGAAGGAGAGAATGTCTCCCCTTAAATGGAGCAGAGAAAAGAATAGGAAAAGGAAGGCTCCCAAAAAAGGGAAGAGAAGACTTCCAAAGGGAGGACCTCCCAACTAGTTTGAGGGACGTGACACCCTCAGACCAGTTGGGAGGGTCTATTCCATTCACTTCATCATCTCCACCGCATAAGAAAGAGAGAGGATCAGTTTTGGAGACGTGACACCCTCAAATTGATCCGTTGAGAGAAAAGGAAGTTGGCAACTAGTTGGAGAGCTTGGCACAATGGGTCACCAGCTGGAGAGGAGCTTGGGAAGAAAGGAGGCTCGGAGAGGAGAAAAGAAGCAGGGAAAAAGGCTCCCGGAGGGGAGGACCTCCCAACTAGTTTGAGGGACGTGACACCCTCAGACCAGTTTGGGAGGGTCTATTCCATTCACTCTCCTCACACTACACACACTAAATCTCTTTCACCTCTCTTCACCTTCACCACCACCACCACCGATCCAAAGAAGGAGAAAGGAGGAGGAGAAGAGGCAAGAGGGCTAGAGCTCAAGGAGGAAGGCCCGAAAAGAGGGATCCAACTTCAAGCCATCCGCGGAAGCTAAGCTTGGATGAGGAGGCTCCGATTTGGTATTTCCTTTCCTTTCAGCTTTAGCCCATTTGTGGGGATTTGTCCTAAGACTCTCGAGACAACAAACAATATTGTATAAGTTGTATGGATTTTATCTTGTGGTTGTTGAATAAATGACTTTTATGATGTTTATGTTGTTTTGAGCATGGTGTTGGGCGAATTTCTCTATTAGGGGGTATAGGATCGATTTGGTTTGTTATTGTTGGTTGTTGTTATTTGGAATCGTGCTTTTTCATGTTTAGGTACTTGATCACTACTTGACATTGATAGGATTTAGAGGAGTCTTGATTGTGAATCTAAATCCGAAAATTGGTTCCTTCGACCTTAGGTGGATGGGGTTTCTAAGCCTAACATGTTAATCTTGCTTGTATGATATAGCTAAGAGAGGTTTAACGGATAGACGGTGACAGTAATTGAAGTTAAACTAATCGGAAGGGTTTATTGTATGTGTGAGATTAACATTACCAACATTAATCGAGCTAGGAGAGAGACCAATGAGAAAATCACACCCTAGTGCTCTTCTCATAATCTTATCCTCTATCTTTGTGTTTGGTGGTGCAATTAGTTAATTTTACTTGCTTTAATTAGGTAGATTAGTGTAACTTTCCTTCCCCTTGTTTAGAATGTTTAGGATGTATTTCATTTTATTGTGCTTGACAACAATTATGGCATAGAGAGATAATCGCCCACATGAAGCTTTCCTCGAGAGACACGACCCAAGTTAGCTCACCGCCCTACAATCGACCCCGTCCTATTCCCGGAGTCCGGATCAAAGTAGTCTCGCGTGTGGAGTCAAATTCGGACACAACAGTACATACTACATTTTTTGTACTCAAAATTCAAGTACAACTGTACAACCATTGTGGCTAAATTCTAAAAAGAAGTTAAATGGAATTTGAGTACATATACATATACCCAAATTTAACACACAAACTGTGAACAATTGTGAGAGAAGAGGAAATGAGATTCTGCAAGTGTGGGCCCACATGTCTCCTATAGTTTATTTTAAACTTTTTTATTTTCTTTTCTTTTCTATTTCATTCTTTTATTTTTGTTTTCATTTTACAAATCTCAATTCTTTCAATTTTTTTTAATTTACGGCAATGTTTTATATTATTTTATATCAAAAAATATATTTTATATTTTATATTTTTTAAAATATTGTATATTATAATATATATCAATATTTGAAAAAAAAAAATACTAATATCAATCGAAATAATTAGTTGAGCTGATCATATTGATATCAATCAGCTAAGAATTGAAATTTAGTTGAGCTGATCAAAGAGTCGTTTTATGATGCTACGGTAAATCATACAAAAATGGTTGAACATGCGGAAGACACTTTTCAGGAACGTTGACTTGAAATATTACGAAAAATAAAAAGATTGACAAGACATAAACCTAATTGTCAGGAGATGTCTCCACTACAGCAAATTACGGTTGACTCTCTAAACAATCTCAACAATCATTAAAAACACAATAATCTTGATCTTTTTTTTAGTTTGTGGCAGTAGTTTTCGAATTCGAGATGTCTCAAGAGTGTTACATATGGGCTGATAAAAACTTATATTTATGATCTACATTATTTTGTTTAAATATTTTTATTATGTTTATTTATATTTATAATTTCTAATAAAATAATAATTTCAAATATTATTTTTTATATCAAGATAACCCACACTCACGATTTGAGAATATGCACCGGATAAACTCGGCTCATTCGTTTTTTGACAACCCAATTGAGTGACTGTACAGGTATGCGAATATGCCTCCAAATTATAATCGCCAATCAAACTTTGATTTTACCCCAAAAAAAAAAAGAGCAAATTCGATTTTTTACACATTGTATTTTACGCCGGAACCGGACAAAAATATTGTTTACAAACAATTCGTGTTAATCTATTTTAGTTGAACAATTCTTGATAAATTACGATCACAACACATAGCCGGGAAATTAATGAATTTACAATGCATGGACTATATAATAGGATAAATTCAGTTTTTATTAATTAGGTTCTATTTGGATTGAAGTGAAGAATTTGAAGATGAATTTGGAGTCTCGATTCGAATTTCGAAATATATCATTTGAATTTTCTATTACACTCTCTGTGTTACACTTTAAAATTATAGGTTTTTTATACTTTTTTTAATCATATTGTTTTGTAATTTAATTTAGTTTTAAGATTATTTTTTAGGGTTCA
This sequence comes from Perilla frutescens, assembly GCA_026008535.1. Lineage (NCBI taxonomy): Eukaryota > Viridiplantae > Streptophyta > Magnoliopsida > Lamiales > Lamiaceae > Perilla > Perilla frutescens. The sequence goes on from BRKX01000019.1 coordinate 41,823,430, forward strand.
CCTCATCCAATTAGGATTTATAATTATTTTTTAGTATTTAATTTTCATTTTTAAGTAATGATTCATTATTATGATTGATTTATTCAAAATTATATTTTATAGCTTTTTTCATTCATTTTTTTATTGATAAATGTTGACTATGATTATTTATGTTAGAATTAATTTTTATTTTATAATAAATATTATTAAAATCATAATTTTGATAATGAAACACAGAGCAAAACACCAGGAAATATAACATGAAATTTAAACCCGAAATATATAGTTATATGACTTATATCCAATTATTTTGTTTGTCAGAAACTTAAATTGTAGATTTGTTTTTTTTTTTAAATTGTAGATTTTAAACAAACACGTCTTAACTAACTTATCAATTACCATAAGGAAATATTAAAATGGCTAAATTAATAATCAAGAAAATTATAAGATGAGTTTATGTCTCTCTTACCACATCAATTATAGTTTTATTGTGTCTTTCATTTTTATATGAATTTAATAGGTAGTATAATTAAGGGGTGATATATATCTATGACACCTTAATATTATGTTTACTTGTAAAATCAAAGTTCATGACTATGTAAATATCCGATATTATTAATCATTTATATGGTATTACTTTTAACACCCGGGATGTGATATGTAATAGCATATATAATTATTAAAAATTTCAAACTAAAATAACTTTACAAATATTAATTAAAATATTATTATAAAATATTTACATAATATGTGGTAACTAATTAAAAAATATTTATTATAAAATATTCAACCTTATACCATATTGTCTAGCAAATGGTCATTAATAATATCAAAACATTAGATGAAACAAAATTAATTACATATAAAAAATGAGAAAAAACTTATTACATACAAAATGAGAAAAAAAAAACTAATTGCATAAATAGGTTTTCCAGTTAATCTGAGAAAAAAAGAAACTAAATATAAATTTGTGGAAAAAAAAAACTTACAAAATTTAAAATTTATAATTTAAGATTCTTTTTTGAGTAAATTATACTTTTGTTCCCGTAAGAATAAGATCTAAATACTTTTAGTCCCAAAATGTACAATTTCGGTCAAAAGTTTAATTTTTTTGACATTTTTGGTTCCACAGTTTATATTTCAATACTTTTGATCCCAAAAACTAACGGATTATTCTTAAGTACCTATTTCAGATTGAAATTTTAATAGCATTCCTTCTCTTTTCACCCTTAATTAGGTGATACAACCAAGACCATCACATTTCATTTTCTTTTTTCTTTTATTTTTCATTTTGGAATCATATCCGTGTGTATTTAATTATGTGATTATTTTATTATAATTATAACCAATATAATTCGATTTCGTTATAGTTGCTCTAGGTTTACATGATGGAATTGTAACGAATAGGTATTTAATGAATGTTATGTACAGTCAGTTAATTTTTAGGACAAAAAATATTAAAGATCAAAAGTGTAATTTCCACGCTTTTTTTTCACCTTTTCTCAACGAATTCTAACTGTTTGAAACTAGACATCACTCGTCAGAGAAATAAACGAGTGTGGGTCTTAAATCCGACAAAGCTTCACATTTTCTCCTCTCTCTCTCTCTCTCTTCATCTCGCCATTATTCAACCAACTTTCTTGCTCCTTTTTTGTCTACCCCACACATTCCGTGATCGCAACCGGGAACCGGCAATGTCGGTCACCACCGCCACCCCATCCGCCGTCCGATCATTCCATTCCGAGCGATCGAGCGGAGGAGCCCGGCAGCCCCGAGTGGCAATGACGGTCAGATCATCCAACACGCTGTCTGCAGCTCCGATCCTCACCAAGCTGCAGAGGGACTGCGCCACCCCCTTGCCGGTTTTGCGGCACGTCGCCGACGCCATGGCGGCCGACATGCGGGCCGGCCTGGCCGTCGACGGCGGCAGCGATCTCAAAATGATTCTCAGCTACGTTGATTCACTGCCGACAGGGTAATATATCATGAATACGTGTGCTTGTGTTTTTTTATTATTAATTTAGTGATTTTTTTTCTATATTAATTGTTTTATTTTGTAATGTTGAACTTTTCATAATGTAGAACAATTACTGATCAGAGGTAATTAGTTGAGCCATTTGCATTGAATATTACAAATTTCATGTTATTATTTTATAATTATAGCATGATCTTGTAATTGTTGCAAATAAAACACCAATTTTTGCAATTACGAGATGCCCAATGTTTTTTCTTTTTCTTTACTTGTTTGCATTTTCTGGCATGGAATTTGAGGTTTGCTAATTGTTGATGTTTGGTGACCCAAATTTACTTGAGTTGAGTCCGAGAAGCTCGCGTTGTGACAAACTTGGATTTTTTCGCAACGTAGTTGGGGCTTTTGAACTATCTCGATCAATACCGTTTTCAACTCATAACAAAATCCTCCTCTACCCGTGGTTTTTCCCGTTTTGGAAACCCACGTAAATCTTTGTGTTGTTTTGTTTCTTCATATTTGCTATTTTCTTATCATAATTCTATAACACTAATGACATTGGTTTTGATTTGAATGCAACAAATTTGGGGAGCTAGGTGCTATTTCAAATTCACAGATGCAAAATATTGTATTGCCTCTCAAACATGATATAAGTAGGTAACTTTGATTATATTCGCTTGCAAACTAAATAAAATTTATATAGATCCCAATGAAAATTTCCGACTTTGTAAACATGAAAATGCTTGTGCCTAATGTGATCCTTTGATATAATAGAGTGTTGAGAGTTACAAAATGGCAATTGAGCTATAGGATGATCTGTTTAGTTTTGTATACAATTTGCAAGGGATGAAAAGGGATCATACTATGCATTGGATCTTGGAGGTACAAATTTTCGAGTGCTAAGAGTCGAGCTAGGAGGGAAGGAAGAAAGGGTGGTAGCAACAGAGTTTGAGCAAGTCTCCATCCCTCAAGAATTGATGTCTGGTACCTGTGAGGTTGGTTGATCAAGATTTTTCTTTTAATGGTTCTATATATCCTTCGAATCAATGCGTTTATTCGTATGTTACCATGCTTTTTTAGGAGCTTTTCGACTTCATTGCATCTAGGCTGGCCCGATTTGCTGAGAAGGAAGGTGGAAAGTTTAATTCACCACAGGGAAGAACAAAGGAACTAGGATTTACTTTCTCTTTTGCAGTGAAGCAGACATCAATTAACTCAGGCATTCTCATCAAATGGACTAAAGGCTTTGCAGTCTCTGGAACTGTGAGTATTCATTCCTTAAGAACTGAAACATAATGTGAAAATTTGACTTAAAAAGTAAAAAAACTAAGAAAATTGTTTTTCAACATGTTACTTAATGAACTTCATTTCAGGAAGGGAGAGATGTGGTTGCCTGCTTGAATGAAGCCATGGAAAGGCAGGGCATGAACATGAGAGTGTCTGCCTTGGTATATTTTCATTCAATGTTGTGAGCTCAATTTGAAAGAGAGATGGCCTAAAATGCAAGATTCTTGCTCATGATTTGTGTATTTTTTGGCAAATTTTTATGTTGTTAAGCTAGGTCAATGACACTGTGGGAGCATTAGCCGGAGCGAGATACTGGGATGATGATGTCATGGTTGCGGTCATTCTAGGAACGGGAACCAACGCCTGCTACGTGGAGCTCCCCGATGCCATCCCTAAGCTGCACGGCACAAAATCAGGAAGTGGAAGAACGGTATGCAACTTATAACCACAAAACCTAACTGTTTCAGACATATATTTGTAATTTTGCGGGTGTTTGAGTACTGTCTGACAGATTTTGACTGGTCGGGCATGCGTAATATGTATCTATGTTAGGAATTTAATGATTTTATGATCATGGAGTATCATTACGTTTTACATATCAGATTATAAACACGGAGTGGGGGGCGTTCTCGAGTGGCCTCCCCTTGAGTGAGTTTGATAGAGAAATGGATGCTGCAAGTATCAATCCCGGGGAACAGGTACCTTGCATCTATTTTTAACGACCGATTTTTTCGTCTAATGGAAAAATCCGTCGTTAGTTCATCGTTAATGTAAAAAAAAAATGTTCAACAATGGATTTTATTAATCGGTTGTTAAAAGACTCAAAATTAATCAGTCGTTATTTTGTCGGTAATCTAATCACTCAATATAATATGTCGTTATACATATTGACTATTGTTAATGTGCAGTTCTTGATTGATAGTAGTTTCAATTTGGCACTTGTGACTGAAAACAGATATTTGAGAAAGCAATTTCTGGCATGTATCTTGGTGAAATTGTTAGACGAGTATTGCAAAGAATGGCCCAAGATGCAAGATTGTTTGGTGAATCTGTCCCACAAATGCTGCAGATGCCGTTTTCTCTAAGGTTAGTCAACATTATTTTTTACCCGACTAATGTCGTTTTTTTTTTCAATTTTTAGTAACCCGGGTTAATATCTTTCAATTAAATTTTTTATTCTTCTACTCGCACAATGCACTCGTCTGACGTGCTCGACAATTAATTTTTTTTAAATAAATATATATATTCTTAAATAAAATTAGTTAACCTAAAAATTAAAGTAAATTAATTTAAATTTGTTGATACATTGACTTGTGCAGCGCACTCGCCCGATGCTATCGCATGGACTGGTTCATTACGCTCCACAATTAATTTTTTTGAAATAAACATATACCATAAAATGAAATTAGTAAACTCTAAAATTAAAGTGAATTAATTTTATTTGTTTATCCGGCAACTCGCTCAATGCACTCTCCGATACTAATATGTGAGCTCAAATACCGCGTTCAATAATTAATTTTTTTGATTAAATATAAAACTTAATTGAATTTAATAAACTCTAATTGAAAATATAATAAACCATATATGATTGGAATGTAATAAATTCATATAAGCCAATTAACACCACTCTCATTGGCAATCTGAGCTAATCAATTATCACAAACAAACAAAAATAAGAAAAAAATGATAAATTTAAATGTTTTTCTCAATCGATTGGTGATATGTTTGGCAGAACAAACACCTAACAATTTACTTCTCTCTCCACCAAATAGATATTAATAAAACAAATTATTTTCAATTGGAGATAATTGTTAATAAAGTTGAAAGATTATGAATTGAGATTGTTAAGTTCATTGTCTAGATGGAAGAAAGATATATGATTATTTTATTAATAGATTGGATTGTGGTAAATTGTTGATGGGTTGTCTAATAAACTTCATACTTTTCAAATTACGGGTAATATTTTTTAGTATTATGAATTATACTCTTTAGTGTTACTAGTGATAATTCTTCTGGGTAATATTTTTTAGTATTATGAATTATACTCTTTAGTGTTACTAGTGATAATTCTTCTGGAGATTTTTTTGGGGCTGTGTCTATCAAGTTTTGAAATAACTAGGGTAGTGACAACGTTCATGCTGGTGGCATGACTTTTCATTTACACTTTTTGATATATCATATCCTTTCAATTTCTAAATGGTACTCCATCAGTCCCAATAGCAAGGTCCATTTTCTATTAAAATAGATAGAGTAAATAATAAAAAAGTGGACCTTACTATTGAGACGGAGTGAGTACTTTTTTATAATAGTAAATAACACATGCACACATATTTATATATATATATGTGTGTGTGTGTGTGTGTGTGTGTGTGTATAATTAATTCATACAACGATTACTAAAATGAATATGATAATTTAGAATAATGATGCTTGAAATTATAAGTATGTGAAATTAAAATCTTGTTGGATTGGTGTAGGACACCAGATATATGCGCAATGCAGCAGGACTCGTCCAAAGATCTGGAAGCCGTTGGATCAATCCTCTACGATGTGATTGGGGTATAAAACTATATATTAAGATTTTGATTATATTTGATATTTCTTTCTACACTTTTACTTGTCAAGAAAATTGCTTTGCATCTTATTTTTCAAGTATAGTGGACCTCTCTCAGGTCCTACCCCACCACACAACACCCATGAGTAATGAACTAGTACGGTTGTCAAAAGTAGTCCAGCTGCCGACTTAGCTCTATTGTGAACGGCCTATTCAAAAACCAAGCCGGTTCGTTAAAAAAACGCGTGCGGGCTTGGAATGGGTCGGGCCTATCAAAACAATTAACACTTCGAATCAAGGCCCAACCAAGCCCGCCACATGTTTGGGCCTATACTCTACTTCATAAACCCGGCCTGGCCCAGCCTGAATTGACAAATCTTATGAAATGCTATTGTAGAGGTGGCAATTTAGGTCTGGGCTGGACCAAGATTTTTCTAGTCCAAAATGACTTCGAGCCTGTCTGAAAAATTGAATGGTCTGAACGGGTCAAGCAGTATAACAAAAAATGAAAAAATTACACGGTGGCCTGCATGCGGCGCAGTCGGGCCGGGCCTCCAATATTTCGACCCAAAAGGATTTGGGTCGGGCTTGAATCTTGCACTTGGCCCGAAGTGCCCGGGCTAGGCTGGCAGCCCGTTTTGCCACCTCTTAGCTATTGGTGATCAATGTCGCTTGTTTAGATTGCAAATGAGTAGAGTTGTCAAATGGGGACCGTGAGGCACAAGGCCGCCCAAGAAGTGAGCTTTTTGGGTCGGGTCTTTTTTAGACAGCTTTACAAATGAGTGTGTATACTAATTTCCAACTCGATATTTATCAGGTGAATTCAGACTTGAGCTCGAGGAAGATAGTAATAGACGTGTGTGACACCATCTCAAAACGTGGCGGGCGGTTGGCCGGGGCAGGCATCGTCGGAATTCTCGAGAAGATGGAGGGAGATTCGAAAGGTGTGGTTTTCGGGAAGAGAACGGTGGTGGCGATGGACGGAGGGTTATACGAGCACTACCCTCAGTACCAAAGATACCTCCAAGAAGCTGTGAGTGAGCTTCTTGGACCAGAGTTATCAAAGAATGTACATGTACAACACTCCAAAGATGGATCCGGTATTGGAGCTGCTCTCTTGGCTGCAACTAATTCTATCTATCAACATTGATTTCAATCCATCATCATTGTGAAACTCATTAATCTCCATCAATTTGTTGTAAACACAAATGGGACAATTTTTTTGGACTGTTTTTCTCTTGTCTTGTACTACTTGTTTTCTTTTTCCATACATTGTAATTGGCTTTTGTTTGCTTTGAGTGTTGATATGAAATTACTGAAATTTGTAAGAACATTCAATTTTAACTTAAAAGGTCCTTTTTTTAGTTATGTTTATATATTGTACGGAATATGTGAGGTTTAAATTTTCTGTTACACTTTTTATATTTTTATAACGCCCTAAATGTTCGATAAAATACTACCCGGCCACCAGCAAGTATACTATGTATAATGACAAGTGTGTAGTATCCACATGGATTGATAATAAAAAAAATTAATGAGTACTGCTATCTTGACCCTCTAACGATATCCAAACGTTTCGAATTGTAATTGGATTGTTTAATAATAAATTGAAAACAATTAAAACAAATAAATGAATAACAGACGAAGAAAGATAAACACTCAAGTTGCATAAATATTCTAGGGTTAGAATTTCATTGATTCATTAATACAATTTCAATTCAATTTAGTGGTTTAGAAATGATACGAGTTTTACTAGGACTCGATCACCAAAATAACTTGAGCACTTAAATTGTAGATTACATGTTAGAATTAATTTGTACATTTAATTACAAACGCGTAACTCCTGAAACAATTAAATATTTTATGTCATCACAGTTAAACTTAAATATGTCGATTTTATTAATTAAAGTATCTTGTGTTGTTAGTTCTTATGTTAAAACTTCTCTTTCGATTTATTGATTGACACAACAAATCATGATAAATTGGTAATCAAGCAATTAAGCATACAATCAAATTAAAAACACAAGAAATAAGAGAATATCTAAATCATTAAATCAAATATCCATTATATAATAAAATTAAATCAATTACAGTTCAAAATAAATCACAATTTAAATAAAAAAATTAATATTAAACCCGAAGATTTTAGTCTTGATCTTGGTCTTCAGATTGTGCTTCATTTGCTCTTCAATCTTCTTGAATCTCTTTTCTAACATACAAGTGTATTTGATGTGTAATGGTATCATACTATAGTCGGGGAATGATTTATATTGAAAAAAAGAAATAAAATGATCAAAATCGAGTCAAAATAGGTGAAAGTAGACCTCGGGCACAACCATGGCTCGATCGCGCCCAAGGATTGCTGGACCATGTTGGGGCACGACCAAGACAGTGGCCACGCCCGAGCCACAACTAACCCTTTGAGACATCTAGTGTAATTTACTTTCCACTTATCATCAACAACTAATGTAATATCCGAAATTTTCAACACTTACGGAGCTGTGTAATGTCAAAACTAAATTATACCGAGCCAAAACTTTATTTGCCGTAGCAAGCACTACGTTATAAATAAACGAATGTATCACATCTATGGTTCCATGGAGCACTTATTCAGCAGCTCAAACTATAACAAGTGACAAATTCTTCAAAGGCTTTCAACTATCTTTTTATAGCAAGTTCTGTTATTATAGATACAATCAGCTCAAAACAGCAGTAAATTGAAGATGGAAAACAAGGTAAATGTAGAACTGCATTACTGCAGAATGCTTCAAGCTCAATAGACATAACGGGTGGCAAGTCGTCGCTGTATAAAAAAACGAACCAAAAATGAACGAATGATGATCTTTAGTAAGCATCCATTTCAAAGTTTCTGGTTGCAGGGGAGTTGCAGCTGCAGCTGTGCCATATTTTCAGGATGGTATACACCTCCGTTTCTCTCGAATCCCAAATGGAGGTTATGGTGGTGTCTCTTCGTATTTGAAAGAGGCAACGACGAGTTTATAGCCATGACCTGCTGTTGAGAAGGAGATAGTTGTTGATACTTGGAACCCAGAGCAGCATGCAGATGTGGGAAGAGGGAATGAGCATAGTTCAGCACGGAAGCCGAGTCTATCCCTCCATTTTTCCAGTCAGGGAAACGCGACATGCCACCTCCACCCGTGTTGTAATGTGTCTGAAGCTGAGCAGCCCACTTCTGCTGCTGCATCTCCATCTCCGTCTGCTGTCCTGTTCTGGCCGTAAAATTGCTGTTAACCGTGCTGCTATTATATCGAGCGAGCTGCACCTGCACATCAACCAACAGTATTAATCATATCTCAAAGGTATCATCATCATCATAACATTTTGCAGTTTCTTTTTCCAATTAAAATAACAACTGTGTAGTTAGATCATTCAGAATAACAGAAATGTAGCATCATAATCTCTTTCTCAAGGTTCATTATTCCTTTTGCCAGGAAGAAAAATCTTTGCAGAGCATAGCTAAAGCCAAAATGGTTCATGAGAACTTCAGAGAACACTGATGGATAGTTTCAGCACGTTACCTGTTGTGCTGCCAACGCTGAATTATGAACGTGGAAAGATGAAGAATAACCATTCTGGGGCAGTGAGCAGAACATAGAGGGGTGATTTTGTGACTGCATGTATGGCATATGGAATTGTTTAGGAGGCTCGCGAAAACATCCTGCTCTGTTTGCGCTATTACTTGTTTCCGAACCACAAAAAATCCCAGTCCCCAAAGATAAAAAGTCATATCCCTGCAAGAACTTAGTATTAAGATAAAAACCCGAATTCTCATCAGATGGTATTGGCAATGAACTCACCTGCTTTGCAGAACATAATGAAGAGGTTTCAGAGGCCATCTGATGATCTTCAATGGGCCTCTTATGCAAAAGGATATCATTTTGGGTTTCAGATGAATCTTTTTTAGCAGCAAAATGGTCGATGGCACTAAAATATGCATCACCATTTCTACCATTTATTCTCGGCATTTGGTTGTGGATGCTCTTCTCAGGAGGCTGTAGCTCTGCACCTCCACAGGTTGTTGATTGAGTAGTAGGCTGCACCGGTAATCCTTCTTTTCTGTCTGATATTCGCAAGACATTGATAAGACGACTTATGTAAACATGTGCTGAACATCTCTTCCATGACTTGCTTGATTTATTGGCGATTCCAGTAAGCTGGATCATTAAAAATTCAAGAAATGTGCTATTACGTTTGTTGAATTCACACAGATCATATTTCCAATTATCATCTTTAAGCAGCACTAGCATACCTTTTCAGTAGTAATTTTGTTCTCAATGTAACAAGGCTTTGAGGAAAAATTTGCGCTCTCAAACAAGGAAGGTATTCTGGCACTGGATGATCTTGAATTCATAAGTTCATAGGAAGCACAGTATATATTTGAAAACCGAAGAAATTGGAGTATTCAGTAAGGGAAAGAGAGGTTGTACCTCAGGCAGGATTTGTGTGTCTCAGAACTCGTAGCTCCCGTTGCAGACAAATCTATATTTGGAAAGCAGGCATACCTCATAAATACAAAAGTACATATCTCATATAAATGATGCATCCAAACTAATCTAAATGAAAAGGCTAACTACCATGCAGTAGAGAACGTACCGATGGAACTACAATTGTTGCCATACTGAACTCCAGAAGCTGTAACCTGAAAGATATCGAGAATATGATCTTAGAAGCAGTATTTAGATGGGAGATATTTTCTTAAAATAAATTTTGACCATACCTGATCCAAGTGAATTTCTTGTTCACGACTTTGGTTCGAGCCAAGTATTGATACTAGTGGTCTGCAAGATAAATAATCGATTTTTATCAAGAACAGAAGAAGACCTACATTATTGAGGACAGGAAGAAGAATTTTAGTCCACCTTGAAGTTGAGCCCGAATTTAAATCAGATTGGTCTCCGGAAGCATTAGGGGCGACTGCCTTCTTGCTAGAGAAAAACTCAGGTTGCGGAGCTTCGATTGTTTGGGATTCGACTTCTTCTGCTGTTGAATTCACCAAATTTGAAGGAAAATTGGACTTGAGAGTTACTTTTGAGATCATTTCTTTAGTCTCTTCTAGTAAAATCGGACAGGTATCTGCTCAAGAGAGACATCTAAAATGGTCAAGCACGTAACGAGAGGATGTAATAATAAGATAGAATAACAGAAAAGGAAAAAAGCAATGCTAAAAACCTTGAGCTGCATTGATCAAGCTCCCTTCTTCTAGTGTAGCTGAAGATTTTATTTCTGGTTTTTCATCGTCTAACCCTTGTTGATCAGACTTATTTGCATCAGAGAACATACCAGCCAAAGCATATAAGGTTTCAGCCACTTCTTTCTCATCCTTAGTGATGTGTCCCTGCTTCTGAAGATGTAATTTTCCATCAAGAATGTGAAGAATCGATAATTGATGTATCTCATTCATGTGTGAGTGTGTGTTTTTTCTCTGTAAATGAGATAATACAACTTAAAAGTTTCAGAAGCTGCAATGCCTAACCATATTCAGTTTGGATTTCTTTGCACAATCCTTTTTTAGTGTATCAACCTTAGTCGACACATGATTCTGCTTCCTTGAGATTAGCAATGGCGACTTAATGGATTCACGGCCCCGCTTTTTAACGGCTGCAATGATGAAAACAGAATGTAACAAGAGATTTATACAAAAATCCAGCATTTGATCATTGCGTATTTTCTTATCGAACCCTTCACTATCAAATACATTTAGAAAGCTAATTTCATCTAGTTCAAAGGAACTTAAAAATTGCCTTAATATTCCAACAACCAATTGCAGGAAATCTGTCTACATACTGTCGAATCTTCTGTTGGTTTAAAGAGAAGCAAAAGCAAAAGATGACTACCAAATAAAAGGAAATTCCCTCAAAACATCCACGAAGTGTCCCTTTTAGTACCCCACTAAAGTATATGTGTGTGTGTGTGTGTGTGTGTTCTCTTTTTTATGTAAAAACCAAATCAAGAAAAGTCAGTGGATCAACACATGGAAAGAGTCAAAGTTACACCACAGTAAAAAAAATCACATAATTAGAGTACATTCTTTAGTAGTTCAGAAAAAGCAACATGAAGAATCTTCCACTGACAACACGAAAAGCCAGAAAAGAAAAAAAGGGAAAAAAAAGTTCGGAACTTAAAAAGCACATCAAGAAGATGAGTAAGAAACTTTCACTATTGCAGAAACTAATGAATCTTACTAGGCTCAATTTAATCTCCACTAAAACACAAACTTCAACTAACAAGCATGAATCAAATAATCACAATGATAAAGTTATGAACTCGTATAAATACACACCCGACCGTAGCTTCTTAGGAATCGAGGCACGGTTAGCTGCATCACATCCATCAAGAAGCTGCAAGAATTGGAAAGAAAAAAAGAAAAAAAAAACATCAGAAACAAACTCTCTGATTTCTCATTCTTGAATAGTACAACCATAATGTAGGAGTTTTTACCGTTGTTGATGATTTGCCACTCTTGCCATCATTACTAGTACTAGGCTGAGATTCATCATCACCAAGAAATGCAACAGAGCCCATTTTTCACATCCCCCTTCAAAATTCAACTCAACTGCAGCTGCAGAAATCCTCTCTTGGAAAAACAAACTTCCAAAGCTACAAACAAGACCAGATAGCTTCAACCGGCAAAAGATAACACGAAAAACACGAAACAACACAAGAGGTAGAAAGGGAAGAATATAATGCGACACGTAGCTGAAGAAAATTCAGTAGCAAAACACCAAAAGCATATCACCGGACAAAAATTATAGCCCAGATAAAGACAAGAATGCCATGGATGGCCCCTTTTGTTGTTTAGTACCATGAATTTAATGGCAAGTTGAGGATGTTTTCGTCATTTCATTACAGATGCAGATACGAGTATGATGATCATACCAAGAAAAATGCAACCGACTGCGCAATATTTAATCTCACTCTTGTCCTTATCTACGGAGAGAGAGAGAAAGTGAAAGAGGCTAGAATTTTAATAAAATCTGAAAAAAAAAATCAGAAAAACGGAGTGAGTTTCAGGTTTGAGGAAAAGGGCTTAACAGAAACAAGGGATTTGGGAACATGAGAAATTGCATTTCTTGTTTTGGGTTATGGGTTTTGTTCAATCATCTGAAAAAGAATCGTTTGTTTTTTCATTTGTGTGTGTTAAAGCAGGGGTTGGGGGGAGGAAAGTGAATGTTGCTGTCCTTTTTTACTTGGGGGATGTTGAGGGAATCGGGTTCTTCTTCACGCAAATGAAACGACGCATTTTACTCTCTCTCTCTCTCTCTCTCTCTCTCTCTCTCTCTCTCTCTCTCTCACACACACACACACACACACACACAAAAAGAGAGAGAGAAGTGAGATGAAAATGCAGAGAGTTTACAAGCAAGAGAGGAAATACAGAAGACTAAACAAACACCGAAAGAGAGAGAGAGAGGGCAACATCGTCTCTTTTAGAAATTAAAAATCATGACACGAAAAAGAGAAGTAAAGGAAAATCTTTCAGCTTTTTAATGTGCATTAATAATAACTTAGCTTGATTCAGAAAACCATCATTACAATTTACAAATCTGAAAGAAACGGTAAACATGACATCTGGGGTTAATCGAGAACCAGAAAACAAACGCAAAAACAGAAAAAAAAAAAAAAAAAAAAAGGAAGAGCCCAGATGAGAAATCTTCTTTTTCAAGACACCCATTTCTCTCAGTCCTGAAGAAAACTCAAATACAAATTTCAATCAACGATGGTGAAAGAGAAAGATGCTTTCTTTATCTCTCTAAACTTCAAAGTTCAATTTTTTTTTGCAGAAAATAAAAACACAATCACACTAACATATCGATACAGTACCTCACACTCAGTGTGTGTATTGATTATTGTTTGTAAACCGAGCATTCCTTAACAGACGGGAGAAATATGAAACAATCCCACTTCAAAAAAAATAAAAAATAAAAATTAAAAAATCGCCTCAAAAATAACGACCGCATTATATAACTGCCGTCAGTGACGTCATTGAATGATCGGACGGCTGTGATCAACTGGCTCCTTAGAGCCGTTGATGCATGAAGAAGAAGAGACCACTGAGTCCGACGTGGCAGCCACGTAGGCGATTGCTATTTCACACGTGTGCTCAGGCAACTCTCACTGGCACTGCCTGTTTAGCCAAGTTCGGAATTTTATTTTCGTACCTATTTTTGGATTTTAGTAAAAATAATGTAAATATGAAATAGTTACGTTTTCAAATAAATTAATGAAACTTGTTTGATCGGAGAATAATGATTCCACGTTTCTTACCCTTCTCTACAATAATATAATTTAATCACTATTAAAAAGATAAAAAAAAAAAGAAAGAAATTGAACGGGCGAAGATGACTTCTACTCTAACCTTCTACTATCTTTTTTATGGATTTTTTTGAGTTTTGAGTTAGTGTTATGATTAATACTGATTTTTATAGTTTTTTTTTAGTCGATACTTTTTAACGATCCAAGTGATACTTTTTTATTTTTGAGTGATACTATTTAGTGTTACGATTAATACTGATTTTGATGGATTTTTTAATTAACGTATTGACCGTCTGATGTGCACCTAGTGTATACAAGACTGTAATTTTTAAAAGGAATTTAAAATATATGTATTAAAGTGTAATTTATCCCAAATATTATATATATATATATATATATTGAGAAACCTAAAAATATTGTATCTAATATATAAAAGACGTGGTTGAATAACGATGTTACCAAGTGGAAGCCACGTGGCGAGGAATGTGAATGAAATAATAGGCGAGTGTAATAATTATTTCAGTTACTGAATTCTGCTTCGGGTTGGCGTGAGGGTCATGTGAGGTGCATGTCCTAAATTACTTACTTATTCGATTCGGCAGAGTGAAATGACCGTTTTATCCTTTGAATTTATGGATCACAGCTTTGAATTGAATTGGTGAAGATTTGTATCTCCAAGGGTCACGCCACACGTGTCATGACTTCATTATAGTTGAAAATTTAATTTAAATTTATTTAACCACCAAAAAAACTAACTAAACCTTAAAGGCAACATAGTCCCCTTGACATAGTCCCCTTGACTATTCTATAAGAGTCACATTGCCCTTTCTTTTACTATTTGATTATGAGTTGGACTTCCATGATGCGGCCGCTATTTCAGGCCTTATTTCAGACGGCGCGTGGGTACACGCGCACGTCCCACGCGCCCGTCTTTTTTTTTTCTGTCCATTTTTTCCTCTTTTTTTTTTAGTTTTTTTGGCAATTTTTTGAACTTGTTTTTGTCTTTTTTTTATCAATTTTATTTGTTCCCCAAAAATATATACCCAAAAAAATATTAGTGAATCGTATTAAATAGAATTAAGAAACCCTAAAAAATACAAAATAAACCCCTCAAAACACAAAAAAAATCCTAAAAAACACAAAATAGACCCCTAAAAACACCCTAAAAAACCCTAAAAAACACAAAATAAACCCCTAAAAACACCCCCCAAAAAACTCTAAAAAACAGAAAATATATCCTAAAAAACCCCCCAAAAAAACTATAAAAAACCCCCTAAAAACCATGAACCCTAAAAAAACCCCTAAAAACATGAACCCTTTAAAAAATCATGAACACTAATAAAACTCTAAACTACTAAGCTCTAAAGATTAATTCAAACGGAAAAAATCACAATTTGAACTAAATAAACAAGTATAAAATAACTAGAAGACCCCTTACTTTTTAATGATACAGATGATACTTTTCGAATTTTTGATGATACTTTTTAAAGAGACTGTTGATACTCATTTAACCGTTTTTTTCTACTTTTTTGCGGGTTGACCCGCGTTGACTTGGTCAAAGCGCGGGTTTGACCCGATCCGTCTGAAATAGTGTTATTTACATCCGTTGCAGGGAAGTGTTTGCCTTGATTTATTTAGCTCCCTCGACTCTCTAAAATGACTCACATTGCCCCTTCCATGGATGGAAAAATTAACACCATTAACAAACACACACTAAAACACATTTTACTCACATTAAAACACATTTTACTCATACATTAAGATTTTTTCATATATTTTTACACACAATTTTACAATTAACCAAAATTATTACAAATTAATAAATTATGGTTAATAATAACTAAAATAATAAATACCAATAAGTTGATTAATAAATTAACTAAAACATAATAATAGTAATATAGTCATAAAATTTATATATATATATATATATATATATATTGAGTTCATTTATAAAATTATTTTAAATTTTAAAATTCGATGATTCAATGAGGAATTCTACAATAGATATATTGAGTCTTCGTTTATGAGGATTTAACGTTTTGGAAAAGGGAGTAGGATTTATGAATTTCATATTTGCTTAGATTTTTCATCTTCAAAAGTCATTATCTAGTGAAATAATTGATTTGTGGGTCCGTTTTACAATTGAAAATAAAGTCGAACACTTAATTGCAAATTTGAAATACACAGATGATGGTTTTTAGATTTAAATAATTTTATGAATTATCTCAATATATATATATATATATATATATATATATATTATAAATAAAGAATTTTTCATACTATATTATTATTATTAAGTGTTAATTAATTTATTAATAAATTTCATGGTATTTATTATTTTATTAACGGCTAACCATAATTTATTAATTTGTTGGTTAATTGTAAAATTATGTGTAAAAGTATGTGAAAAATCTTAGTGTATGAGAAAAATGTGTGTTAGTGTGTGTTTTTTAATGGTGTTAACTTTTCTGTCCATAGAAGGGACAATGTGAGCCATTTTAGAGAGTCGAGAGGGCTAAATGGACCAACTAGTCAAAGAGAGAGCAATGTGATCTTTATAGAATAGTCGAGGGGGCTATGTGACCTTTAAGCCAACTATCTAATAACACAATTCTAGAGGGAAAATATCTAGATATGATACACAAATGAGCATCTAAATAATTGTCGAATTTAGTTCAACTCTTGAAATTTTAAAGTTTAGTTAACTGGATCCTCAAATTATCAAAAATCGGTTCAATTGGAATCTTTCACTGGTTGTTCTACTAACAAACATTAAAACGTCAATTTCAAACCTAAAAACCTAGTCCGACGCACGCCTTCAGACTTTAATTATTCCTCCACTGATTGTCAAAAAGTTAAATTGAGCTTAATTTAAGACAACCCAATCCCTCAACTCCAAAAACTCTCAAAAAAATTTAAGATTTCATTGTCAAAATCTTGACTCAAAGTTCATTAAAATTCACGTCCCCATAGCTTAGCCGAAACTTCTTTAGTCAATTTTCCTGTCATTAGGTACAAGGAGAATAGCTTTTGTATATATATTTCTCATATTTTATAAATAAAACTAAGAGCCTTTAAATACAATCTGAAACTGTGCGACTAACTCTAGAGAAGAAAGGAAAAGGTAAGTACAAAATTAAGTAGAAAGATTACATTATCTTTACAGCAACAAAACCAAGAATATCTCTATGTAATGGAGATATGCTTATCACGCCCCCTCAAGATCATGGAGGCCGACAGAACACCAATCTTGGAGCGAGTTGGATGCAAACGGGCCGACGATAGAGGCTTAGTCAGCGCGTCTGCAAGCTGGTCAGCCGAGGCAATGTAAGAGACACGAATTTCGCTTTGTTGAATCTTATGACGATCAAATTGAAAATCAATAGCTATGTGCTTTATGCGGGAGTGAAATAGTGGATTTGTACAAACATATGTAGCTCCAATATTATCACAATATATAGGTGGAGCCTTTGGGACCAAAACCCCAAGTTCAAGAAGTAAGGATTGTATCCACATTAGTTCAGCTGCTGCAGAAGCAACTGCACGTACTCCGCCTCAGTAGAAGAGCAGGCGATTCCCTTTTGTTTTTTAGATGATCAGGAGATAGGATTAGCCCCTAGAAAGACAACATGAAGTGGATGATCGATCATCCGGATGACCACCCTAACCGGCATCGGAGAATGCATGGAGCTGAAGAGCTGAAGTTTGACGAATCATGAGACCAAAATCAATTGTACCACAAAGATATCGGAGGAGATGCTTAACAACTGACCAATGAGTACTAGTGGGGCAATGCATGTATTGCGACAACCGATTAACTGAGAAGGCGATATCAGTAGGGGTGAGCAAAAAGTACCGAAAACTGAAAATCGAACCGAACCAAATTAATTCGATTTTTTCGGTTCGATTCTTTTCAAAATTCGGTTCGGTTCAGTTTTTTTTTCTAGTAAAATTCAGTTTTCAGTTTTGGTTCGGTCCAAAGAGAAAATAACCGAACCGAACTGAAAAATCGAATTTATATATACTAGCAATAAAAATACTCAACTTTGTTGGACTTTATAGTTTATTTAGTTTGTTTTGTTGGAATGTATACATTTTTGGACTTTATTCAATTGTTTATTGGTGTTTTTTAAACTTGAATCTTGATAATTAACTAATTCATACTTGTACATATTTAATTATATCGAATGAAGAGAATTTAAAGAAAAAAAAATTAAGAAAAATTTCGATTCAAAACCGAACCGAACCGAAATATTTTGGTCCGGTTCGGTTCAGTTCTATTTTTAAAAATTTCAGTTTTTTTCAGTTTTAACATTTTCGGGACCGAACCGAACCGAAAAACCGAATGCTCACCCCTAGATATCAGGTCATGTAAGCAACAAATATTGCAAGGTACCAACAACAGAGTGATTCTCTGTAGCATCTGGAAGTGCATCACTAGAATTGAGGGACAGAGGTGGTGATGAAGCCATGGAAGACGAAACTGGTTTAGCATTCAACATATGTGTGCGGTGAAGAAGATCAGTGATGTACTTCTTTTGAGACAAGTGAATACCATGCTCATGATAGGAAACTTCAATACCGAGAAAGTAGGATAGATAACCCAAATCTTTTATGGGGAATGTAGCAGCCAATTTTCGAACGACATCATCTAGAAAGTGTGGCAAACTCCCTGCCAAGATAAGATCATCCACATACACAAGGAAATAAGCAAGACATGTATTATGATTGTAGACAAAGAGAGAATGATCAGATTGCGTCTGAACAAATCCAAGAGATAGAATAAAATCACGGAGCACCGAATGCCATACTCTAGGCGTCTATTTAAGCCTATATAGTGATTTTTTTTGCAACTTGCAAATGTAATCGGGTCGTTGCGGATCAACAAAGCCAGTAGGTTGTTGCATGTAGACCTTGTCAGTGAGTTCCTCATGCAGAAATGCATTATTGACATCAAGTTATCGAAGTGGCCAACATTTAGTAACAACAAGATGTAATATGATCCGAATAGAGATAGGTTTGACAACTGGACTAAAAGTCTCAAAAAAATCAAGACCAGGTCATTGGTGGAAGCCTTTAGCAACTAGTTGTGCTTTGTACTGATCCATAGTTCCATCCGGATTTTTCTTATTCGTGCGGTTTTAAAGTTGCATCATCACTTGCTCAAAAAGCCTACACCTATACCCGAAGATTGTGAAGATAGTAGATGAAAATACTTCAAGGTACTCTAGAATTATGTGACAATAGGGGCTTTTGGCCACTCAAAAGTTTAAAAAACTTTTTTTAGCCACAAAATTTGAAATATTATTTTTTTAGCCAAATATACTATAATACCCTTACTAAATTTAAAAAATAAAGTTTAAATAAAAAATAGACTCTCTCTCTCCAAACACCTCACGCCCTCTCTCTCCCCTTCTTCCCAAATCTGCATCTCTCTAAAAACAGCTCACGCCGCCTCCCCATTCACCCCGGTCCGCCACCGCCACCGTCGTTCCCGCCACCCACAGTCCGCCGCCGCCGCCGCCGTTGTCGTTCCAGCTCACGCCGTCTCTGAGACGACCACCATCGCCTATCCATCTACAAGTACAACAAACAAAACACATGAAAAGGTTAGATTTTCTAAACAATTGGGTTTTTGAAAAGTGTTGAGTTATACCCATAATTTGAACATAAATTAGACAGAATGTGGAAATCAATTATGGATTTAGTTTAATTATGGATAATGTGTTATATTGTAGGTTTCTCCATTTTTAAAGATTATAATTTGTGATAATGGCAAGTGGTGAAGAATCTTCTGATGACGTTCGTAGGCATAATGCCCGTCACGATGTGTTGGAGGTATTTTTCGAACTTCAGATTGTATAAACTTGTATTCTGGGGAAAAAAAAATTGGAGTTTTGCAAAGTGTAAGAAATTTTCTGGGCAAAATTTCTTACTTGCGCGCCGAAGCCCGCGCGCAGGGGCCGCGCGCGGGGGCGTGCGCGCGCACGGCCTCGCGCGTAAGAGCGTGCCCTCGTCCCCGCAGCCCCGTTTCTATAAATATCTTGTCTATATTAGTAATTTATAAATATATATGATGTATTTGAAAATTGTTTATTTATATATATATATATGCATATATATTGTAACTTGATTAGCTGCAAATATATCTGAATTTTTATTACTTTTCTCATACAGGATGGATGGGAATGGAAAAGGATTGCAATGATGGATATAAATTACTCCATAAGTAATCACGACTGTGTGAGTATTATTGATGATATATCAGATATATTGGATAAGTATGATGTGTATGGCCATTTTGAAAATTCATGTTTTAGTGAGTTACTAAAACTTCCAACTAAGGCCGGAAGATGCAATAAGTTGGTACACTATTTCATTACACGTGAGATAGTGAAGAAGGATGGTGGTGATCGGACTGAATTGTGATTTAAAATTGGGAGGAAAAAAGTAAGATTTAGTCGGTTCGAATATGCTCTAGTGTGTGGCTTGAAATTTGGGCCGTCAAATTTTGACCACAATCAAGAGCACAGGATTAGATCCTCCTACTTATATAAGAGGATTTTCAATGGACGTCAGATGTCCTTAGATGAATTGAAGCAAAGTTTCATTGATAAGAAGCTTGGTGACAACCCCCAAGATTATCTGAAAGTTGCCAAAATTTTGTTCGTGTATTATCTGTTGCTAGGGTTTGAACCAAGCCACACCCTCGATGATTGGATTTGGGTGTTGATCGAGAAAGAAGAAGAATGGAAAGTATTTCCGTGGGGTAGCTACTTCTATCAAAGGCTTCTACATTTCTTAACCAATATACACACCACACCGAGAGGTTCGAAAAGGCCTGCATATCACATCTATGGATTCTCATTAGCATTTTCGGTATGGCATCCAGTAATTTATTTTAAGTCTTCATTATAATTACTTTATGTATTTTTTTTAGATATAAAAATAAATGGCTTTAATTGTGATTGTTATAGGCATGGATTTATTGTGCTGTCCCACAATTGGGTGAGACATGTGGAGGTGTAGTAGACCGAAAAGCTGTACCGAGAATTTTACGCTTTGGATATAACTCGACAAATGTGGACACGAGTGATATCAGAGGACATGTAATAATTAATTAAACATTTTGTTCATCAATAAATTGACACTGACACGAGTGATTTATTTTGCCTTGAATTATTGTTTATTAAATGCAGATGTTCAAGAGGTTGCAACCTGAAAGGCGAGAAAAGGCCTCAATATATTGGAAAAGCATTGAAGATGATCCGTTTTTGCTACATTATGTTCCGCGCCGTTCAGTTGTCGCTCATGAGCCAAAACCCGCTCAATCACAACGTGCTTCAAGAGATCAAGTTCCGTTTATGAATACATTGCACGACTATGACCCATCAAGAGATGTCTTTTATGATCATACATCTTCAACACAACCACTCTATGGCCCTGTTGATCCCGTGATTCCGTGGACCATGTCTCAGAGACAAGCTTTTATTCATGATGTATATGAGTCGGCTGAGAGAGCAGCCCATGCAGCAGCAGAGAGAGCAGCAAAGAAAACTCAAAACTGGCTATCAAGTTATCTTCCACAGTTTTTTAGAAGCCAAGTAAGTGATTACGAGAATTTCGATCAGCCCGAAAGTTCACAGGTTCGTGAATGTGAGAATTACATGTTATTATATTTTAGGGTTGTTATTTCTGAATGTTATTTAACATTTCTACTTCTATTTTGATTTAATATATAGTATTGTGAAGAAAGGAGTCCAGAGGAATGGGGATGGAATCCCCCACAATATCAATGGGGATGGAATCCCCCACAAAACACAGAGCCCACAGAAGATGCGAGCGGGTATTGGAATTCCCCAATACAAAAGTCCACGCCAAATGAAGAAAATGTGTGGAAAGGCCCGGGAAGCACACAGATGGGGAATGAAGAAACTATGTGGAAAGGCACGGGAAGCACACAAATGTGGAGTGATAGTGTTTTTAACACTTGGAACCAAATGTCAGCGGGAGAGTATTGGGGGGTGGATGATTCCATGCAGCATAGGACTCCATCTCAGAGTACGAGTCATATTCCTTTCGTTACCCCTATTCGAGATATCACTCCTTTGTCTTCTCACAACACTCCAGTGAAGTTGGATTTTAGAGAGGTGAGAAGAAGGGCAACATCAGCAGCATTGCGAAGCCCATTTCTTCCAAATGATCAGCGCTTTGCGAATTTTAACAACTTTCTACAATCAAAGAAGCTGTAAGTAATTAATATGATAAAATTTCATAACTTATAATTTTTTTTTATCCGAAATATTAGATATGTTTGATTAATTTTGTTATTATAAATGCAGTAGGAATGTTGGCCTTGGTTATGGTGCGGGGGCTGATTTTTTTACGGATCTATTGAAGCCGGGGGGGAACTCACTGATGAACATATTGATGCTTACATGTGCATACTTCATACAAATCCGGCATTTGCTAGTAGAACACAGCATAAAACGGATCTAGTTCTAACTTGCTCAGGGTTCATGGTATTGATTGAAAGTTTCTTCAATATAAAGTTGTCTTTATGTTTTTTTTTATTATTGATTTGGATACATTGGTATAATGTTTTATTAGGTAGGGATTCGTAAGGTATTTGAGCAATACCATGCCCTTGAAGGAGCTTCGCAACTTAATAAGAATATTGAACAAATGATCTCTGATGAGGATCTTCTCGGTCTCTCAGAATATGTGAGTGGCCATATACCAGGGTGGCTTCCGCTGAAACCTTGGTATGATTATAACAAGGTACGTAAAAACAATTGTGATTATATAAATGTGTTTTGCTTTGAATCTTTTATAACTATGTACTAATTATTTTGTTTTAAATGTTTTCATGTAGTTGGTATTTGTATCACATCTTGATTCGGATCATTGGGTTACATGTGTGGTGAGCATCCCCAAGCACACGATCATAATCTATGACTACACGTGGGCAAACTGGATATAAGAGATCAAGAAATCCCGAATCAATTTTTTTGTTCCATTGGCGCGCATTCTCCCACAACTTCTTAAATATTGTGGATATTGGGATTGTCGGACAGATTTGCAGCCCAAGTATACTGAGTGGAAGGTTGGAACAGTTGCGGGAGCCGGAGTTTACAAACAAAATGATGGTGTTAGTTGTGGCCTATATGCGCTCAAGTTTGTGGAGATGGTCATGACAAATACCAAAATGCCGCAGCCAACCGACAAGGAAATGGAAGGATATCGTATGCATTTGGCGAACACAATTTTTAGATTTAGCACGGATGAAAATACCATTTTACCTCGTCACTCATGACTACTTACCTTATTGACTACGATGTTTGTTAATTTAAATTTGGTTTGCATCAATGTTTTCATTAATTTCATTTTTGTTTGTATATTGTTAGTTCAATCACAGGTTAATTTGAATTTTAATCCCACATAAAAAAACAGAGCGAGCTCGTTAATCCCCCCGTCCCTGCCGCGCGCGCGCTCCCCCCCGCCCCTGTCGGCGCGCGCGCTCCCCGTCCCGCCCAGGCGCGCGCGCGTCCCCCCCCGTCCCTACCGGCGCGCGCGCTCCCCGTCCCGCCCAGGCGCGCGCGCGCGTCCCAACTGCCGAGCGCGCCCAGTATTCTTAATATGAAATTTAAAATTGAATGTTGAATCCAAAATACTTAAATGTGTCACACTAAAAAATATGATGTCACTCCAAAATACATAAATATCACTCCAAATAGATAAATGTCACTCCAAATACATAATTGTTACACCAAATACATTAATATGAGCATTTAACTAGGCCTATTCGGACATGTTGGTCGAGTATGACCGGGTTCACGACATATACCACACTTGTTGGTTCGACGCGGCCGACTGCTACTCGCTTCGTTAGCATTGCAACTACCAGTGTGAAAAGCTTGTGAGATGGGAATGTTTTGGGTACATGTGGCTCGGTTGTGACCTGTTTGTTGACATCGAGAGCACACAATGCTACACTGACATCCTTTAGATGTAGACCGACTGCCTATTAAAATCCTGTTAGTGCGCGGACGTCCAGCTTGTCTCGGATTATGTGGTGCCAATAATACTCTAGAAGATACTTCGAGTGGTACATCCCAATAATCAGGATGTCCTATTGGCATTACTTCTCCAGAGTACATTCCACAGAGATTCTCAGTTGTGTAAAACCTCCAAACATATGAATAAACGTGCTTCTGTGCTTTGCTGTTGAACATATTAATATTGAAAAGTTAATTATTGAGAAAAAACAAATCGATACAATATATCATGTACAATAGAGATGTGTATATCACCTTATAGCTGCTGCTGCATGGGGACAAAGCATCAAATCAAGGTTAAACATTTGACAAGAGCATTTTCTACCCACAAGATCCACCGTGTAGTGCTTCATCCCATGTGTAACCTTAAACTTTGTAGCAGTCAATGGTTGCACATTCATTGTTTGACCTTCCTCAACCGATTTTAAAACTTTTGTGGCCGCTGTTTCTTTCAACACATGAGTCATTGCTAAAGCATCTCTACGGCGGTCATGAAACCATTGACCCACCAATGTGCGAACACATTCTAGAAGCGTGCATACTGGTAATCTTCTAGCCCATCGAAGTCGGCCATTCAAACACTCTGCGGCATTGGAGGTCATAAATTCATAGCGACGAACAGGACACTTGCATCGAGCCCAACGAATTGGATCAGCATCTAATAGTTTCTTATATGCTCCATTCGGTGATGCAATTGAAAGATTCCGCATGTGTTTATCAAACTCTTTAGCACGGTAACAATTGGCAGCTTTCTTGTACATAGCCAATATATTGGAACCCCATCTCTTAAGATTGTTCTTAAAATGGTAGGTACAAATACCATGTGCTGTTCCGGGATATACCTCTGCAACGGCATTTGTTATGCTCTTATGCTGATAAAAAACAAATAACAAATCATCTGGACATCCATTAGGTCTTCTTAAGTTGTCTCAAAAACCAAGACCATGAATTATCATTCTCTTTGTCTCCAATTCCAATTGCCAACGGATAAATTTGTTCGTTTCCATCCTTTGTTGCAGCGATAAACATAACTCCTTTGTACTTTCCTTTCAAATGAGTTCCATCAATAACAATAACAGGACGTCCATAAGAAATAAATGCATCAATACAAGCAGAAAGGGCCATGTAAACGTACTCAAAACGATCTGCTGCATCCGTCTTCAATTCAACAATAGAACCTGGATTTGACTGTTGTACCATATGCAAGTATGACGGGAGGAGCTGGAACGACTTGTCACTGTCACCGTATACCATTTTGATAGCCTGATTTCTCCCTACAAGAGCACAACCGTACTCCACGTCAACACCAAACTCTCTTTGTAATTGCATCTGCATTTCCTTTGGTTTCAATATTGCTCACTCAGTCAGTAATTTAGGAGCAAAAAATGCACCTATTACTTTTGATGTAACTGTACATCGTCCATGGCAGCTGAAATCCATTTGGCACGTATGGGGAACATTCCATTTAAAAACCCTCCATTGATCCCCAGAAGCCGAAGCACGCATTGCGAATGTGCAACCTTCATGGTGTCTACAACGAGCAGCAAACCTAGATCAGTTTGAACGTTCAATCCGATACTCCACATGATTATGCAGATGATACAAACCCATTGCATTTATCATTGACTCTTTGTCATCAAAAATAGCATCCAAGCACAAAGTATCAAGCGTGTTTACAGACATATCAATACCCAACCTGTTTAGGGGGAGTGTGGCTTGATATACTGCCCTTGGAATAATCCATTGTCGTACATGTTGGCATGTTTCTTCCAAATTGTCATCCTTCACATCATCTATGTCACATGAAGTGCCAACATCTGGTACGGGCCTACGGAGCCTTTCACAACAAATATCAACATCATCAGCCTCATCATCAACATGAACTTCATCCCCATCATCATCGACAAATGTGTCATCATTACCGCCCCAATCAAATCCAAAACCCTCATCCTCATTAACATTATCATTGTTAATGTTATGATCATCTTCAACATTGTCATTAATATTATCATCATTAACCACATCATTATCAACTTCAACATTCTCATTTTCAACAGAAACTGTTTCGTCACTATCACCATCCTCAAAATTTTAATGATTTATGTGATGAACACCTTCATAATATGGGTATGGGGGTCTAACATATGCAGTTGGATATGGGTATGACTGTGTATATGTATTTTGAGCATTCAATAAATTCAAGAAGCTATTTTGAGCATGGATCGGAGGTCGATTATGTGACTGGGAGGATGGTGCTCTCAGAGAAGTTTCAACATATAAGTTTAAAACTTGTGACCCTTCTATAGCAAAATTCAAATCGGCATCATTTCTTATAGTAAATCTTCACCTTCTACCATCATGGTCACATAACGCCAAACTTGAGATAACATACCTATACATATTTCGATCTTCACCAACAATTTCTGCAATGTCATCAATCAACCCTCCCGGGGGGATACGTACATACTCTTCAATTCCATTATAATATATATGATCCCGCCAAAAACATCCATGATGCAATAAAATATATGTCCCACTCATCTGCACAAAAAAAATACAAATATTATATATTCATACTAAATCAAACAATTGAACATAAAAAAAAATTACAACAGGGGCAGACCTGACCTCCACGCGCGCGGGTGTGCGTGCGCGCAGGGCCCCACGCGCAGGTCGTGTGCGCGCGCCCGTGCGCGCGAGCCGCTCTGCGCGCCGCACGGCGCGCACAGGCCGTCGGGGGTCCTGCGCACTCGCGCGCCAGCTCCGCGCGCGCGCCTCTGCGCGCCGGGGCCAGAGTGTACCAAAGAACACCCCGGCGCGCAAGTATGAACAAAATTGATTTTTTTTTCTGCGATTTTATAAAACACCATGCTACTATTACAGAAACAAGATTAAGAATTACCTTCAAATCTTCAAAAACTTTTTGCCTCAAATCTTCAAAATGCAAATTTTTGTGCCGCAAGTGAGAGAGAGTAGATGGGGGAGGGAATGCTAATATATATATATATATATATATATATATATATTTTCTTTTAATAAAATGGGGGGAAGGGCATTTTGGTCCCAAGTGGCTAAAATAATAATGTTTAAAGTTTGGTGGGTAAAAAAAGTTTTTTTTTCTTCTAAGTGGCTAAAAAAAGTTCCCCCTAGAATTATTACTTTAATTTTTAATTGACATTAAAGTAAACAATATGGCAATTTTTTTTCTCAAATGGCTACTTGCTCTTTCTTGTTTTGTAGAGGTGTTTAGGAGCTTTAGATAGAACTTTCATTAGTGTTCACGTGTCAAATATCGATAGATCAAGATACAGAACCAGAAAAGGCGCCCTTGCTATGAATGTATTAGGTGTTTGTACACCTAATATGGAATTCATATATGTATTTCCTGATTGGGAAGGATCAGCACATGACGGTCATGTTCTTTGTGATGTAATTTCTAGACCAAATGGTTTGAAGCTCCCGAAAGGTAATCATAAAATATGACAAAGATTGAGCTAGATGACTTCTACATTAACATACATTAATAATTATTTTTATACTTTGTGAAGGATATTATTACTTGGTAGATTCTGGATACATGAATTGTGAGGGGTTCTTAGCTCCATATAGAGGTCATAATTATCACCTTAAAGATTGGGGAGATAAAGTACCAGAAAATCCTGAGGAGTACTTGTAACACAAATTTTTGTATTTAATTAGGTAAAACACAAAACATGTACAATTCAGATGCTTTTCAAATCAAAATATATTTATACGGATCCAATCTCTATTTTTTTCTTTGATTCTTCTCTTCAAAACTTGATCTTCAAACGGTCTTTGAAATCTTCAGAGTAAATTTATCTCTTTGATTTTCTCGAACTTTTTGAACTTGGTCTTTAAAATTTTTGGGGAAGCTTTGTATCCTCGATCTTCTTTGACTTGGTCTTTGGTCTTTGAAAACGTTAATTCGGAGGGCCAACACCTTGTTTCCGGATCAAACATTGATTTTGGGTTGAATTTGACGAAGAACTCTTTTGTCCGCCTTGCTTGTAGATCAAACACCGTCTTCCTGATGATTTTGGTGAGGAACGCCTTGAATATCTGAGAGAAATTCTTGAACTCTTCAAATGATTTCTGGTGTGATTTCAACTGATATGAAGGTCCCTATTTATAGTTGTAGGGAGAGAGATCTAGAGCTGATGTGACACTATCTCATTGGCTGTTGGAAATTGATATATATCTTTTGAAAGATATTTACTTACTGCTAAAGACTTTTGATATTTATCATATAATAATATATTTATTATTTAAATATTTTATTTAATTTTGGATTTCATAAGATTCCAAAACTAAATAAATATATAAAAAATAATAAAAATATTATATATAATATTTTAAATTTTTGCTATCTACAAATGCCCCCTCGAGACTTGTTCATTGGCGACTTGTCATTTGAAATGAATGGGTCTTGAAAATTGATTAGATAGTTTAAACTTGTATCAAGGAGTCTTAAACTTGAATTAGATAGTTTATACTCGTGTCAAGGAGTTCTTGAATTTCAACTTGTAAATAGTTTATACTCATATCCAAGAGTTCTTCAATTTAAATTTATTAGATAGATTACACTCGTATCAAGAAACCTTCAATTTGGATTTGAATGTAGATAGTTTATACTCGTATCAGGGAGCTTTCTTAAACTTGGATAGTTTCTGATCATATCAGGGAGCTTTTTCTTAAACTTGGATAGTTTATGCTCATATCGTAGAGCCTTCAACTTGAATTTGAACTTTGTAGACCTTTTATACTCATGTCCGTGAGTACTTTGATTTGAATTTAGATTTGTAGACATTTTATACTCGTGTCAAGGAGTCTTGGATTTGAATTTGTAGATATTTTATACTCATATCAGGGAGTCTTGAATTTGAATTTGACTTTGTAGATATTTTATACTTGTGTCAAGGAGTCTTAGATTTGAATTTGACTTTTTTGACATTTTATACTCGTGTCAAGGATTCTTGGTATTTCTTGAAGAGTTTAGATAGTTTTGGCTCTTATCAAGGAGCTTTGGAAGATAGTTTAGGTTCTTATCAAGGAGAATTTGAGCAAATTTAGATAGTTTTGGCTCTTATCAAGGAGCATTTGCTTATTTTCTTTTCATTAATTGTAACAATTGTTGAAAGACTTGAATTGGCTCATGGTTAGATTTGTAGCCGTTTCTTCATCTTCATCTTCATCATCATCATCATCATCATCATCATCATCATCACCTTCTTCTTCTTCTTCTTCTTCACTTGGAGATTCCTCAAAAGATTTACCTCCATCATTTATTTCTAACTCTTCTTCAAAGTTGTGATGCTTTTACATCGACAGTTCTTGAACTTCATTTGTAGTCATGATTAACTCTATGTCGTAAGCTTTAGTAGATAATTCCTCGAAGGTCTTTGGTTGAATCCCTTTCAAAATATATCGACGACCCCAACACATACCTTGAATGCATATTTCAATTGTTGAACTTTCTGATAATTGATCTTTGCAATTCAGGCTCAAGTTTCTTCAACGGTTGTTGTAGTCGATGACGAACTCTTCTTTTTGTTGGTTTGTATTTGTGAGCTCAACCAAGCTAACCGTCCTTCGAGTGCTGTAGAAGTGGTTAAGGAATTCTTTCTCCATTTGCCCCCAACTATCAATCGAATTTGGCTCCAAATCAGTAAACCAATCAAACGCGTTGTCTTTTAAAGAATGAACTAATTGCTTCACCAAGTGATCTTCGTATGTTCCAGCATTATTACAGATCTCTACAAAGTAAGTCATGTGTTGTCTTGGATATTCTTTGCCATCAAATTGTTGAAATTTTGGCGGCTGGTAGCCATCTGGCATCTTTAAGTTGTTAGTTCTTAGAGTATATGCTTTGTTGTAAGTCCAAATTGATTTACGTTTCTCTCCAGACTTGTCTTTGATTGTTTTCAATATGAATTCTTTGACTTGATCAACTTATATTGAGTCATCAGACAATACTTCAACTTCTTTGACTATAGATTTTCCATTGTTGTTGGCGTGTAGTTTTGTAGATATCTCAACTTCAGTATCTTCATCCACTTGCTTGTCATAAGTATCAACAACTATTTCTTTTTCCATCTTTAAGATTTGAGCATCTCGTTCTTGTATCCGCAGGGCAAGTCGTTCGGCAAGCTTCATTAAGTTTGCAATTTGTTCTTCCAGAATTATAGACATCTTGATGCTTGAGGAATTGGTGAAGAGAAGAGATGAGAGGTAGAGATTGTCCCACCAGGCGTGCTAAAATTTGTAACACAAATTTTTGTATTTAATTTGGTAAAACACAAAATATGTACAATTTAGATGATTTTCAAATCAAAATATATTTATATGGATCCAATCTCTATTTTTCCTTTGATTCTTCTCTTCAAAACTTGATCTTCAAACGGTTTTTGAAATCTTCAGAGTAAATTTATCTCTTTGATTTTCTCGGACTTATTGTTTGAACTTGGTCTTTGAAATTTTCAGGGAAGCTTTGTATCTCCGATCTTCTGTGACTTGGTCTTTGGTCTTTGAAAACGTTAATTCGGAGGGCCAATACCTTGTTTCCAAATCAAACATTGATTTTGGGTTGAATTTGACGAAGAACGCTTTTGTCTGCCTTGCTTGTGGATCAAACGCCATCTTCGTGATGATTTTGGTGAAGAACACCTTGAATATCTGAGAGAATTTCACTTATGGAAGTTCTTCTCAAATTCTTGAACTCTTCAAATGATTTTTGGTGTGATTTTCAACTGATATAAAGGTCCCTATTTATAGTTATAGGGAGAGAGATCTAGAGCTGATATGACACTATCTCATTGGCTGTTGGAAATTGATATATATCTTTTGAAAGATATTTACTTGCTGCCAAAGACTTTTGATATTTATCATATAATAATATATTTATTATTTAAATATTTTATTTAATTTTGGATTCATAAGATTCCAAAACTAAATAAATATATAAAAAATAATAAAAATATTATATATAATATTTTAAATTTTTGCTATCTACAGTACTTCAACATGAAACATGCTAAAGCTAGGAATGTCATAGAAAGATGTTTTGGTCTACTAAAAGGGAGATGGGCTATTCTTCGAAGTCCTTCATTCTTCCCAATTCTCACTCAAGGTCGGATAGTTAGTGTGTGTGCATTGTTGCACAATCTTATCCGTAAATATATGCCAACTGGTATATGGATACCAAACAGGCCCGAAATACTGTTGTTTAATAAAGTTAGCTTGCCTTATTTTCGCGACTATTTATTAATCGGGAGAAGGTCCATTTTTTTGGATGCCGAGGGTAACTCGCAACCGCTATCGTAGTGCGCACTGGGTAAACCCCGCCCATGTGTAATAGCCTGCAAACCTACACAGAAGAGGTTGGATGTCGAGGGTAACCCGCAACCGCTACTGTAGTGCGCACTGGTAAACCCCGCTCCTGTGTAATAGCCTGCAAATCTACATAGGAGAGGTAAACCACACTTGGCAAGTCAGGTGTGACAGGCTCACATCTAGTGGCGTTGGTGGTGGGTCGAACTTAAGACCTTTGACCTCAAGAAACACCACTCTACCACTAAGCCATCCCAAAGAGATGGGAGAAGGTCCATTTTGATCCTATAACTATTTGTGTAGGAGTGCTTTGATCCCTATTTATCCTTTTGGTCCAAAATGATCTCATAACTATTTTAAGGTTCAATTTGATCTCTATTTTGATCCTTCAACTAACGGAGACAAAGATGGAGTAAAACGACGTTAACAATACCCGTTAAAACACACACTAACACATACTTTTCTCACATACTTAGATTATTTCATACACTAATGTACACTTTATACACATAAGAATTTAACATGAAATTTCCTCCATTTTCGCACATATGAAGCTTGTTATAATATAAATCTGATAATTAAAAAAATGTTCATTTTCAACATAATTTAGCATAATTTGAATGCCCAACATTCAAAATTCAAAAATTAGGCCTAAGAAGTCGTGCATTTGAGTGAAATTCAATTAGGATTTGAGAACCATAAATTACTTCATGAAATATTATTAATAAATGAAATTATCTATGTAATATGAATCATTATTATATGATAAAATAAAAAACAATTAAAAAACATACAAAAATAATTATTTACGTTATGCTAAATAAAATAATTAAGATTTTTCTGTACAAACATAAAATAATGGAGGATTCTTTGTGAAAATGGAGGAAATTTCATGTTCAATCCATATGAGGATTCTTTGTGAAAATGGTGAAAATTTCGTATTTAATCCATATGTGTGTAAAAAGTGTGTGTTAGTGTGTAAAATAATCTAATTATATGAGTAAAGTGTGTGTTAAAATAGTTGGATGATCAAAATAGGGACCAAATTAAACCTTTAAAATAGTTATGAGATCATTTTGAACCAAAAAAATAAATAGGGATCAAAACTCTCCTACACAAATAGTTATAGGATCAAAATGAACTTTTGCCCTGTCCCCTTGGGGATGGCTTAGTGGTGGAGTGGTGTTTCTTGAGGCCAAACAAGTTCAACCCACCACCAACACCACTAGGTGTGAGCCTGTCACACCTGGTTTGCCAAGTGTGGTTTACCTCCCCTGTGTAGGTTCGCAGGCTATTATACAGGGGCGAGATTTACCCAGTACGTACCACGGTAGCGGCTGCGGGTTACCCTCGACATAAAAAAAAAGAACCTTTGCCCTTTATTAATCTATAAAAATATTTTTGCAGCGTATTTTTTTTTTAATAACACGTGCCATGTGCATGCCATAAGGATTAGGAGTTTCACCTTGATTATTGATAACATATATAAAATTGTCTAGTTGAGTGAGTTTTAAAAAGGTTATATGTTTGAATTTCAAAAACATCTTCTAATTGAAATATTTGTTTGCACCCACGAATCGTTGTTGCCAGTGTCCATGTTGTGTCCGAATTCGACTCCACACACAAGACTACTGAAGGTTAAACTAATCTACCTAATTAAAAGAAGTAACATTAACTAATTACACCACCAAACACAAAGATAGATGATAAGATTATGAGAAGAGTATTAGGGTGTGACTCTCTCAATGGCTTATTTCTATACTTAGTTCAAGTTGGTAATGCTAAAATTACACATTCAATAGACCCTCTCAAAAGGCTTAATGTCAATTACTGTCACCGTCTATCAATTAAGCCTCTTTTAGCTATATAAAATGAGCAACAAGATTAACATATTATCTCACACGTACAATAGACCCTCTCAAAAGGCTCAACTTCAATTACTGTCACCGTCTATCCGTTAAACCTCTTTTAGCTATATCATACGAGCAAGACGTTGAAGGAACCAATTTCGGGATTTAGAATCACATTCAAGTTTCCTCTAAATCCTAGCAATGTTAAAGTGGTGATCAAGCACCCTAACATGATAAGGATGATTCCAACAACAACAACCAACAAGAACAAGCATAGATCAAAATCAAATCGATTATCCATCCCCTAATGTAGAAATTCGCCCAACACCATGCTCAAAACAACATAAACATCATAAAAGTCATTTATTCAACAACCAAAAGATAAAATCAATACAACTTATATAATATTGTTTGTTGTCTCGAGAGTCTTGGGACAAATCCCCACAAATGGGCTAAAGCTAAAAGGAAAGGAAATACCAAATCGGAGCCTCCTCATCCAAGCTTAGCTTCCGCGGATGGCTTGAAGTCGGATCTCTCTTCTCGGGCCTTCCTCCTTGAGCTCTAGCCCTCTTGCCTCTTCTCCTCCTCCTTTCTCTTTCTTTTGATCGGTGGTGGTGGTAGTGGTGAAAAGAAGTGGTGAAGAGGATGATGAGTGATGTGTAGTATGAGGAGAGTGAATGGAATAGACCCTCCCAAACTGGTCTGAGGGTGTCACGTCCCTCAAACTAGTTGGGAGGTCCTCCCCTCTGGGAGCCTTTTTCCCTGCTTCTTTCTTCCTTTCGAGCCCTCCTGGTTGCCAACTTCCTCTTCTCTCAACTAATCAGTTTGAGGGTGTCACGTCCACCAAACTGATCATCTCTCTCTCTTTCTATGCAGTGAAGATGACGGAGTGAATGGAATGGACCCTCCCAAACTGGTCTGAGGGTGTCACGTCCCTCAAACTAGTTGGGAGGTCCTCCCTTTGGGAGTCTTCTTTTCCCCTTTTTGGGAGCCTTCTTTCCTTTTCTTTTCTCTGCTCCATTTAAGGGGAGACATTCTCTCCTTCTCTCTCCTCGTGAATTGAATGTGGTGGTTGAGAGTTGATGGAGAGCAAGAGCAAAAGGTGGAGTTATTGGTCGATGGTAGATTATTCCCCAAACTCCTCCTACTCCTAGTCTAGAATCACGTCTATTTAATTCCCCAGCTGGCTAAGTGGGTGGAGAGCATTGAAGAGCAAAACTCCGAAAACACAGCTTTTGGATTAGTCAACTGATTCACTCCAGTTTAGCTCCATGTTCTTGGCTTCAGCTTGAAGTCTAAGCTCTTCAGCTGCAGCTTCAGTTCAGCTCCAATTCCTTGGCTCCATCTTGAAGTCTTCAGTTTGATGCTTCAACTTCTGCTCAGTTCAACTCGGCTTGTGATCAGTTCAACTGACATCAGTTTGGTCATCAGTTTGACCATTAGTTTGGCCATCAGTTGGGTCATCAAGTTGCCATCAGTTGGGCATCAGTTTAGCCATCAGTTGGGCCATCAGTTTTGGCCATCAGTTGACTCTCCAGTTGGGTCTTCAGCTGGACTTTCTAGCTGGCTCTTCACTTCTAGACTCTCCAACTGGCTCTCCAGTTTAGCTGGTTCTTCAGTTGGCCACCAGTTTGACATCTTGGCCATCAGTTGGAACCAGTTAGCCATCAGTTTGGCATTCTGGCTACTAGTTCGACACTAATTGGCCATCAGTTTCGAGCTTTAGTTTGGGTATGTCCTCAGTTGTGGCCTTCAATTTGCCCCGTCTTCAGCTGGGCTTCCAGCTTATTCACCTTTTGTACCATAAAATACAACAAAATTGAGCCACAAAAGTCCACTTTCATGATTGATCGAGCTGTGAAGAATTAGGAGTGAAATGGAGAAGGATTGCACTTGAAATAGAGGGAGAAATTAGTCCGGAAAGGGAAGAAATAGCACCCCGCACGGGCGGGGAGGGCATGCCGAGAGGCCTGGGGCGCCGCGGGGGGCTGGGGGCGAAGGGGGCGCCGCGGGGGCGCTGGGCCATTCCAGCTTTCGGCAGCTTCCACGGTTTTGGCTCGTTCTCGCTCGTTTCTTGGCCGATTGACCCGATTCAACTTGCCACACACTCCTTATTCGATTCTCTATCTTCCCATTGTCTTGAATCCCTTAAATGTTGCAGTCATTTATCCTCCATTTTCTGAAGATCTTGTGCAAATCTACATAACTCACCAAAAGAGCAAAAGTGAAGAAAATAACATAAAAAACACATAAAAAAGAGGGAGAAACACCTACTAGGGATACTAAACTCCTAAGATAAGATAGGACAAATATACACTAAATAGTCTACAAAGAAAAGAAAATGTAATCTACCTTGGATATGATACCAAGCAAATCTACTCATTCAAACATCATTTTATTTGGATCAAGTAGTTAGCAAATATATGATATAATTGCAAACAAATATTGAAATCATAGCTTATAATTTGAACTTTCCAAAAATAGCAAATTAGAGAAAAACTTTGTACAATTTTCGGTTATTAATTCTTCCAACTAGAGTGTAATTGAGCCCAGTCGAGTCGAGTCGAGTAATAGCTTATCGAGCTCGAGCTCGGTAAGAAAAAAATCAAAGCTTGACTCGACTTGAGCTCAGTCGAGCTTTGATTTTTCGAGCTCGAACTCGACTTGATAGCAAACTCAACAAGCTCGAACTCGACTCGATTATGCATACACATTAAATAAAAAATTATATTTATTTAATTTTAAATAAATATAATTTAATTATTAAGGGCAAATTTATAATTACTTTAAAGCTCGATAAGGCTGAGCTCACTATTATGGAGCTCGAGCTCAGTAACTACTCGAGTAGCTCAAACTTAACCTCAAATCAATTTCAAGTTTTCACCGAGTCGATCTTAAATAGCTCGACTCAGTTACACCCCTACTTCCCACCAAAAGTTTATAGTAAAAAAAGATGTCTAGTTATTGACTAGTGTTTGTCTGGAGTATTTGACGTACAATCTAGGTTTGTTCCTATAATAAAATACGATTTTGTGAGTAGTGATAGTAAGAAATAAAAATAAAATAAAATAAAGAGTGATCATGGATTTTTGTAGTCTTTAGTGGATAACAAAAAGTTTTTCATTACGCAAACAAAAATTTCGGATTCATGTGTACTTGTTAACATCTTTGTTGACATCTTTTTCAGTTGCATATGCATTCAAGATTTTTTATATGACTGAAAGATTATGATTTTTTTTTTTGCTAGAAAAATATTTCTCCATCTACTTTTGACCACGCTTTAACATTTTTATCATACAAAAATTTTGTTGAAATAAAATCCTAATTATATTGTTAATTTAATTATTGCACTTTCAAATCTACACAATTACATCTTAAACTTACATTAGCCACACATATTCATTAAAAAAAATCTTTTATCTAAAATTATAGTAATGTGGCCTAAAAAATAATTGTACAATCTAATTGGGTAAAATGAACCGTAGTGAATAAATATAAAATTAAATTAAAAATAAATAAATGAAAATTGAAAAAAAATAATAGAAAGGAAAAAAATTTAATTGTGAAACACAAGAAAATATGTCAGAAATCTCAAGTGCTCCCCTTCTAGGGCTAATTCTATGGTACCCCCGGATGCTACCCCCTCAGCATACCTTGCCGACACGTGTCCTCTTTATTTTTAATTTTTTTAATATTTTCGTATTATTCGAAATTCATAGAATACGGCGTATTATTTGGGAAATACGCCTGTGAACCTATTGAGACACTTTTTTTTTGAATTATGTCAAGTTAGAGGGCATGGACCCACCCCAATATTGGCACGGCGTCGGTGGATATCGGTAGATGCGAAAGATTCGCAATCCGGCGAGCGAGGCCCCGTTTGTTGTCGTCGGCAAGTCATCCAGGTTGTCGACGCCGGCGAGAACTTCCAGATCCACCCGTTATTATAATTTTCAAACTTCATCCATGGATATAAAATACCTCTCCTTTGTCTTTCTCCAAACCCTGTTTTTTTAGACCGTTTGGCGCCATTTAAATAAATAAACGGCCTTTTAATTTCAGCTCATAAATTATTTCCTCTCTCTGTTCTAAATAAGTAAAGGTTTTTTTTTTGTATGCGGACGAATTAAAAGAATAATTTGCGATTCTCCCTGAATTTATATTTCCGAATCTCTGGATTTGGCAAGAAATGGATTATTGAGCTGAGCTTCTTTTTTCAACTCAGGTACCCACATTATTTATTTATGAACGTATAGTATATTCTCTTAAATTTACTCTTCCAATCGAATTATTTGTTGCTCTGACAGAGAGAAGTTTGTAACAGTTGCTCCTTTGTTGAATTGGATTCGTTAATACTTATTTTTGCGGCACCGGTACGTTTGGGGTTTTATTAGTATTTATGGTTTTATTTATTTATGTTCGATTTTACTGAATCTTCGTATTCACAATTTGTGCGGGATGGGTGGATTTGTTATATGAGCTTTTGTTGTTTAAAATGGGCATGCGCCACGGTTTGTATTCTTTTTTGCAGTGCTGAGGGTTAATGCTTAACGGTTGTAGTATTTTTGTAGGTTTATATAATTTGAAATGAATATTAATTTGAATATTTCCATTGAGAATAATATATCTGTCGAGGATATCCCTTCCGAGAAAGATGGTAGGGATGAATGCCGTCCTTGTGATGGTGAAGCCAGTTGTCATTACGATTCAATATCTATGGAGTTAGAGAATAGGTTGGAAATTGGCAATATTGTGGAGAGTCCAGATCAAGTGTACCTACTTTACTGTGAATATGGGAGGTGTCGTGGGTTTAGTGTTAGGAAGGGGGGACCAAAGTTACCTCCCTGGTACTAATTTGCTGCGAATGAAAGAGTATGTATGCTCATGTGAAGGGTGGCCTGATGAGAAATGATTAAAAGGACGACTAACTTGTTACAAGAAACAGGTAACTCGATGTGGTTGTAAAGCTAGCCTACGCATTGTCAGAGACAGTGGTGCTGCCCCGTGGAAAGTACAGAAATTGATAAAGCAACATAATCATGAAATGTTCGCAGTGGATCAAAGTTATTTGTTGCGTTCAGCCCGGCATTTATCTAAAGCAAAGCAATCACTTGTCGAGGCTATAGACTCAGCAGAAATAGGAGTTAGCAAGGCATGCAGGTTCATGGAGAAGGAAGTAGGTGGGCCCGAGAACATTGGGTTCACGAGAAAGGATGCTTATAATCATTTGAACCGATTGAAGTCCTCAAGCAGTGTTGATATTGTTGATGCAAGTGCGTTGGTGCAGTTCTTTGTGAAGAAATCAAATCAAGAGCCATTCTTTTATTGGAATGTGCAATTGGATTCTGAAGGTCGCATAATGAATTTTTTTTTCCGGGATTCACGTTCATTGATTGACTACGACTATTTTGGAGATGTTTTATCAATCAACACAACATACAAAACAAATCGATATAATTTGGTATGTGCGCCATTTATTGGGATTAATCATCACATGAAGAATGTGTTGTTTGGGTTGGCATTTTTATCGAATGAGACCACCACGTCATTTGAATGGCTGTTTTCTACATTTTTGGAGTCGATGCATGGTAGGGAGCCGAAAGTTATTTTTTCCGATCAAAGTCAGCCACTGATGAATGGCATTGATTTAACATTTCGCACTGCAAGTCATAGACTGTGTCAGTGGCATATTGCTAGAAATGCTCCCTCTCATTTTGGAGCTTTGAATTCGAATAGTGAGTTTAGGAAGTACTGGTATTATTGCATGAATGGTGTGGAGTCTGAATTTGAGTTTGAGGAATGCTGGGAGTCCATGATCTGAACCTTTGAGCTTGAGGGCAACAGTTGGTTTTCTAATATGTATAAATTAAGGAGGAGATGGGCTTCGGTGTTTACCAACACTTGTTTCAGCGCTGGTCTTCTTGCCACATCTAGAAGTGAGGCAACCAATAAGGTCCGGAAAGATTTATGCAATGCTAGATGTTCACTGATACAAATCGTAGAGAATTATGAGCAAATCCAGATTGACTGGCGAACTAGAGAGCGTGCAGATGATGCATCGAATGTTGGCATCCCTGGTCAGTTTGTGAACAAAAGTCTTTTGTTATCGCAAGCTGTAGAGGTTTATACACGGAGTGTGTATAAACTGTTTGAGGCTCAATTGGCACTTGCCATTACGGTGGCTGTTATCGGGAATCCATTATACGTTGATGACGTTCAAATGCAATTCACGGTTGCGTCTCAGCCTCTAATGAGAAAGTTTCGATCAGTGCAATTCAACCGGTTATCTCATGAGGCGACATGTTCTTGCCACATGTGGGAGACTGAAGGTGTTTTGTGCCGACATATTTTCCGAGTTTATTTAGTGATGAATGTGTTGAAGTTCCCTGAATGTTTTTGTTGGTATGATTGGCTAATTCGGTAACTCTGTGAATTCTCCAAATCAGACGTAGAGTGCTCACAACAGTCTGAATCAAGCATGGAGAAATCAATTGATTCAAAAGGAAGGAGGAGTCCTTCAATCTCTCGAGTTGATTGTCAAAACGATTTCAAATCTAACGTGAACTTGGTGGTGTGCATGTGTTGTGAATACGCTTGTAATTAATAGTTTTGAAATTATTCTGTGTTCCTGAAAGTTTGCTTGTACTATTTTTGTGGCTATAGGAAAATTACGCAACCTGCAGTCAATATTCCCAATATGATAACTTGGATAAACCCATTGATGTTGCCTCTATTTTCCAGGTACTTTTGTTGACAGGCATGATGATACGATAACTCGATTTTTGACGAATTGTTGTCTGCAACTAACCTGTTTTGCTGTTGAATCCCCATTCACAGGTGGAGAAGAACGCAGGCCCCGCAGTTTGGGTATAATCTTCATTGGATTCGTTGTGTAGGACTGTTTTTCATTTTTTATAACATGATCTTGACAATTCACTGTATAACTATTCACATTTGGATGCCCATGCACTTTTATTTGCTTATATAATATCCAGTTGCAATATGTACTTTAGTTATAAATATTGTGTCTGGTTTGCCCTGGATGAGATGTCCACCCCTGCAATTTCCCAAGACAATGTCTTCTTTGTTGAACCATGGTCTCGTTACATTGAAACTGTCGTTCTTGCTGAGCTTGAACACCAAATGTGGCTGGGTGACTGGATTCCTGGGAGAGAGGACGCGAACCTGCAGGTGCTTGTTCGTGTTCGTAGCTATATCCAAAGGGTCTTGAATCTCCCATTTACTGAGGCTGATTTCAAGAGCAAGGTTAACCAGTGGTGCCGAAGGTTTGAAATGTTCCAGTGGTTGCTTGATCGAGTTAACCCTGACAGGTATGATCAAATGCGAAACACTGTAAATGTTGAGGATGGTGAATGGACTCGTATTCATCAGGTAATTAGACTGTACACCTCATGGTATGCTTAATTCCGAATGCGTGAATAATTATACTCCATTGAAATGGTAGATATGGCCCGATGTTCTAGTCTACAAGAATGCGGGAGAGGAAAACTGGCACCTGATGAAGAAGTTGTTTGAGGTGACTGAAGCCTCTGTTGACCATGATCAGTCCATCGAACCCAATACTTCGAGCTCCTATGTTGAAGGGAGTGGAGCGATTCCCGACAGCGAAGATGAGAACGATGGTTAGTCGTTTGATGGAGGCGTATTCGATCCTACTTTGTAAGCAACAATGAACCCCTGCATGCATGCATGGCATGCTTTATTTATATAGGGCTAAATAAGTGTGCTTGTTTGTATGAAGTTGTGAACTATGCTTCCCGTATTTGTGCTCTGTATTCGCGGTTATTCTAACTTGCGAAAACCGCCTTATGTGTAAATTACTTTGTATGCGTTCATATTATGTGTGTGATCTCTTGATGAATGAACCCGCTTCTGAATAATCTACCCCATTTTATGCCAACTTTCAAATTTCCCTCTATTTTTGTGCCTTTAGTCGGCTTAGTATTTCCGGCAATTGCAATGGCCTCTTTATTCCTTCATGTTCAAAAAAACAAGATTGTTTAGCTCTGAGGGGACCCAATATCATTCGTTTTTTTTTTAACTTAGACTTGTAGCATAACACATATATTTATTTCGGAAAAGAAAACTTGGTAGAACATGTTATTTCCGACGAACATAATGGAGAGAGCTCTTATCCCAGCAGAAAATGATCTATTGATAAAGTACTCGATTATCTGCTACAGTGCAGAGATGCAACATTTCCCTACTCCACGTGTCACTTCCCTCATCCATGTATCCCTTTTGTTTTTTACTGCTTGCCCCCATGCTAATAGAATATATTCGCTGCACTTGAGCCAGCTTTGCTTTTCAGCTTTGCATTGGGAATATTGTACGGCATTTGATATTAATGAAATGTTGAAGCCTTCCACCAAGTATTAACAGTAGAACACAATACACATTTCGCTCAAGTGCAAAATGCCTCAAAATAATTACTTCTACGATGAAAGCTGGACCCCTGCCATTGAAGAACACATGATTGACGAGCTGCTGAAGCAAAAGGAAATTGGCTGTTGGGTTCCTGGGAGCGACAATATTCTGCATGCAGTAGAGGCAGCGGCAGCCATCATTAATTCAAGGTTCAATGTACGCCGAACACTGAGTTTCTACAAAAGACATGTCGACCTACTTCAAGAACGCTATGAAACGTCCTCCTGGTTGAAGCAACTGCCCTTTGATCTTAGACACTCTAGAGCGGAAAAGAAGTTCATTCCACTAGCTCCAAACACTTGGGACAAACTAGCCAGTGTAACTACACTTTTAGGTGAATTATGTATTCCCACTTATATATATTACTCATTTTCTCACTAATATTACAGATCCGACCACTTGCCCATGCTTACGAGGACAATGACGAGCCACATCATGCGAAGCTGTTTGAAATTTTTTTCCATGAATTTGAAGACGAAGGCATAGATTTCGATGGACTGACCGCACGTACTCGAACCTCGTCTGAAGAATGGGTGGAAAATTTTTATTCAGAAGATTCTGATTCCTGCTGATTGTTCGGCAGGACATCTTCCACGTACGAGGCTTTATTCACTCCTTTCCAGGTTTTCCCCTCACTCGTCCAATGTATGTCTGTTATCTAGTATTCACAGATCCAATGTATATCTGTTATAATCCATGTCTGTTTATTTAGATGATTCTGAACTCGAGTTATTTCTGTTCTGTATGGATCATATTTAATGATCTTAATGATGGATTCCGACGTTGTTATACACTTATTATTTGAATTTCAGTTACCTATTTTAATAACGAGTCCTTCAAAGAAAGTAATTTAATGTACCCGACCGGGTTCTATATGTCCCCGCGGAGAGCCGCACTCGTCCAGATATAATGACTCCCTCTTTTCATTAAAACGAGTCCTTCAAATCTAATAATTAGATTTGCCCGACCGGGTTCTATATGTCCCCGCGGGGAGCTGCACTCGTCCAGATATTTCGACTCGAGTATTAATAACGAGTCCTT
Organism: Perilla frutescens; assembly: GCA_026008535.1. Lineage (NCBI taxonomy): Eukaryota > Viridiplantae > Streptophyta > Magnoliopsida > Lamiales > Lamiaceae > Perilla > Perilla frutescens. The sequence goes on from BRKX01000019.1 coordinate 41,866,243, forward strand.
CAGAGAAAGTAATTTAATGTACCCGACCGGGTTCTATATTTCCCCGCGGAGAGCTGCACCCGTGCAGATATAATGACTCCCTCTTTTCATTAAAACGAGTCCTTCAAATCTAATAATTAGATTTGCCCGACCGGGTTCTATATGTCCCCGCGGGGAGCTGCACCCGTCCAGATATTTCGACTCGAGTATTAATAACGAGTCCTTCAGAGAAAGTAATTTAATGTACCCGACCGGGTTCTATATGTCCCCGCGGGGAGCTGCACCCATCCAGATATTTCGACTCGAGTATTAATAATGAGTCCTTCAGAGAAAGTAATTTAATGTACCCGACCGGGTTCTATATGTCCCCGCGGAGAGCTGCACCCATGCAGATATAATGACTCCCTCTTTTCATTAAAACGAGTCCTTCAAATCTAATAATTAGATTTGCCCGACCGGGTTCTATATGTCCCCGCGGAGGGCTGCACCCGTCCAGATATTTCGACTCGAGTATCGGGTCGAAGTGTACCCGCTGAAAATAATATAAATATTTTGTATACAAATGGCTTAATTAATGTAATGCTTCTGTATGTCACATTATTTATTTAATGCATATTATGTATACTGAGAATATTTTTATGGTAACTAATAACCTGCGCATACGTATTATAAATCACTAGTTAATCCAATTAACACCATGATATCATACAAAATGGAATCATATTTAAATCCTACCACTACCGTATTTATATAAATCAATTACCTAAATATGGACTTGATCCATTATTTTAAAAATTTAATTGAACTTTTCACTAATCATATGACTGGTCTTCACGAAAAAAATATATATATTGAATTTGTAGAAAATATTCACCTAAATAATAATGTTTGTTTTCATTAAGAAAATGATAAATTTGTTTATATTTATGTATGTAATTTTAGAAAAAGACACACTTACACACACGCGTGTCGTGTGTGTATATATAAATATATATATATATATATATATATATATATTTATATATATATATGTGTGTGTGTGTGTGTGTGTATATATATACCTAAACTAAACTACAATATAATTTGTGTGTATGTTCACTGTTTAGACTTGAACGACAAAAGATGAATTTTTATTATTTATATTTTTATTTGTTGAAATAATTATGATAGTTTTTGTTTATATTTATGAAGGATAGAGTTTAGTTTTTAAATATATTTAAGGGTTCTATACGTTTGTTTCGCACACTTATATAGTATGTATTTCAATTTCATATTTAAATATGATTGAGTTTTGCTTTTACTTTTTCGACTAATATAAAATAAAAGAAAACAGCACCGCGCGGGAGACCTACTAGTTTTCATTAAAACGAGTCCTTAGAGAAAGTAATTTAACGTACCCGACCGGGTTCTACATTTACCCGCGTAGAGCTGCACCCGTCCAGATATAACGACTCGAATAACGGGTCCAAATGTACCCGTTGAATCTGCTCTACGCGACCACCCGATATGGTGGCATTTGTGCAAGCGGAATCCACCCGAATCTGGGACCAAAGCACCTCTTCCCTTCCATAGACCCTTTGTAACTACCCGTTGGGGAAGTATACACTCATTTTCACCGAATTCCCCACGTGGGGCAAAAAATGAATATGAAGAAGAAGAAGGGTAGTTGAAATTTGCAATTTTCTTTCAATGCGGTCATATTTAATTGTAGTTGTCCTTGTGTTTCGGTGATATTAGTTTCATGTTTTAATTCAATTCATTCGGAAATGACTTCACTAATTTAATTAATTGATTAAGTATTAATTAGAAATATTGATTTTAAATATTTTGAGACAGTTTCAATACAGATAATATTAAGAATATACCGATAATACTAGAGTTATATTGGAAATTAATCCGATTACGTAAATAAATTTTATTGGAACTTAATCAGATTATAGTGAAATTGTGCGATTTATTAAATGGAGAAAAACGCAGATAATATTAACAACCAAGAAAATAATAGAAACAATATTATGTATACAGATGATATACAGAAAAATGGTTCATTGCCTCAAAAATCATGAACTTTGAATTTAGTTGTAAATTTAACATGAACTTTAAAACTATGCAATTAAAACACACACTTCGATTTTGTGTGTTATTCAACATCCCCAAACTTTTATAAAATAAATTGACTTTTAATCCAACATAAAATTGCATATTTTTAAAATTCATGTTAAATTTGCAACTAAGCTCAAAGTTCATGATTTTTAAGGCAATTAACCCACCAAACAAATAGGGGGAAACAAAGAATAGAGATATAAAAAAAATTTGTAAATAGTGTGGACCGCACGGCCCTTTAGTATAATGAAGGCCCAAAGTCGAACACAATTCGGAGGCCTAGTGAGTCCATGTTAGTGGGATCAGACCCCATACATTGACAACTAACCCTCCCATAAGATATAATATATACAAGACTCACTTTTAATATTTTTCCGATGTGGGATACACGGTCACTGCTTTCTCAAGACATTCCACAACCAGTTTCTCAAGTTTTTTGTATATCAATTAATTGTGTTCTAATTGTAATACTTTCAAAATATATTGACCAATTCCAATTAAAATATAGTTAAAGTACGTAAATATAGCCAGGTTATGTCCCAAATTACGTTCGAGAATTGTAGTCCGAATTTAAGCTTTTTAATGAAAAAATATTTACGCAGCATAACATGATATACGGTAGTAAACCATGTTTACGGCCAAGGTTTTTTACATAACATGAGAAAATGAAGACAGAACATAATTTAACAGACATAACGATTTACAGCGTCCTTCCGCAACAAAGCTTTCAGCAAAATGTCCAGATGTTTAAAGCATTCCTCCCTTCCCCGCTCCTAGTAGGAGTTGCGTGCCCATGGCCTCATCCACCTTATGAACTGTTACAACCTTCAAAGAGATGCATTCAAACAGCAAAATGTCTCCGACCGCAAAGTTGTTTTGGAGCAGACACTGCATCCATCCATCCTTAATAGAGTACCTGACATCACTGACATCGTTCCTCCGAGCTCTTAGATACACCGTCCACTGATGCCCTTCATGGTTATGTAGATGAAAACTCCCTTCTCCACTTGCCAACCCAATTGCGGAAGCCAAGCTCTTTGGCACGTCCTGGGGAAATGAAGACACCAGTTCACATTAATTGTATCCATAAATATCATAAACTCTTCGTGGCCAATCTTGTTGTCTTGTACAAATTTGCTCCAACCATCATTTAGGAATAGATCAGCACCAAAATGTTTTCGCTTAAGCTTCACATCCCAGGTGTCCCCATATCTATTTTGCAAGGTTATTGAAACAAGTCTTTCGAAGTCCTCGTATTGCCGCTCAAAATCTCACGGTACATACTATGAAATAGATCAATCATGACTGATTAGTCTATTATTAGTTTAATTGATCGTCGGACCAACATAATTAATTCTATGGCAAATGGTCATACCATCCGTGAGCAAAAGCAATCCATATAAATCGCCCAGAAGGATGAAGCAGGCTCTAAAATGTAGACATTTTCATTAGATTCCAAGAGAACACGAGTTTAAGAGATAGATAGTGAAGCGGTTGTCAGGCTAACCTTTGCCACCGCCTGTGTGTGAACTGTTCCGCATGCACCCATCGCTCCCGTAAATGACCATATCGAACATTGAATTAGACACCTGCGTGAAGATGCAAAATTCCCGCATTCGTAAGCCCGTTGACACTGCGAGTAGGTTCCACCCATCGGTGAAGTGAAGCCCTAACTCCGACTCGTCGTCGGCGGCGGCCGACATCTCAATTTTGACACTCCATCTTCTCCTGTCATCCGTTGTAATCGTTAACAATTTAGGGACCCTTGACCCGTAGGCCCTTGAGAATCCAAGCGGTAGATCCTGCACGCAAACACGCCTAACATTCATTAACATTTCATGGTAGGGGGGATCAGACTCGCGTTAATTTCAATTTAAGCTCACTTACGAGGCGTCGTCTGAAGTCGTCCTTCATTATCACTTGGAAGAACTTGGTTTTATCCTCCAAAGTCGCCGAAGACATTTTCAAGGCTCCATCGCCGCTGCAACTGGCGATGTGCTTCAAGGGCGGGATTGATTCTCCGTCGGTTTCGGATTGCAGCCCTCCTCAGATCCCCAATTGTGGTTTTCGTTATCCACAGTCGATGTGAATGGGTTCAAAATTGGGTTTAGTAAAGGGTACATTCATTAAGGCGAGCACGGGTAAATATGCCCCCTGATTAAAAACATCTCAACCCGCAAGTTACTGTAATACATCAAAGTGGGTGAAAATGCACCCGGAATTCGAAGGACTGTAATATACCCACTGTATATCATTCCTTACTTTATAAATATGAAGCCACACCCAATAACTGATATGTTGTTTAAAAATTTGGAATAAACATGTCAATATAATTTCGAGCATGTCATTACAAATTTGAGTAAACATGACAATTAATTTTGATTTTTACGTGTTGTTCCACTTAAATTTTTATGTTAAACATATTATATATAATATATTACAGGTTTTTACAATCAATCCAAAATTAATATTTATATAATCAATATATGCCATCATCTATCTATCTATCTATCTATCTATCTATCTATCTATCTATCTATCTATACATATATTAAAGCTAAATCGCAGGGGTAAAATAGTCATTAAAAAATCATCTATTTATAGCCCAAATCGAAAGCCTAAAATTATTAATTTGTCTTCTTAATTTATATCTATATATTTTGCTTACTAATAATTATTTGTCTTCTTAAGTTTTTTTGTTAAAATAAATAATAAAAAATATATTTTTTGTTTAATTAAAAATATTTATTTTTTTATAAATAATGTAGTGATTATTTAAATTTGAATTTGAATTTATGTTTTATAAAATAAAATAGTGCCCGTTTAAAATTGAATTTTATGTTAGTGGCTCACAAGATTTTTTTATCTATTATTTTATAAAATTTTCGAATACTTTATTTCACATGATAATATATATATATATATATATATATATATATTATGATCAAATTATATAGTTTTCAATAAAAAAGAGCTCTAAATATATTTATATATAAAATTAACTCATAACATTTTTATTTCACTTTTCTAACTTCATTTTTATGCTATTCTAGGAAGAGGACCATTTTTCAAAACAAAATAAACTCGCGATTCTTCAACTCTTTTGAATTGATCATTCGACAGATAATTAAAAATAAACAAAATAATTTTCGTACATCGTACGGGAGAAATACTAGTTCTATAACAAAGGTAATCCCTATTTGTAAATTTCTATAATTATTTAAGGCAAACATATCATGAATGTTAGCATATGAAATTACAAAAATAGCAGATGGGCATTAATTGAAATATTATTGTATCAAGTATATTTTTACACAGCTTCGATATCTATAAAGTGGAACACGAAAAATACGTACAGGACAGGAAAAGTGGCATGATATCAACATAATAATAATATTAATAATAATAGGAATATAAATAATCATGTTAATAATAATAATAATTGTTAATTGTTTTATGAGAGTGTATACAGTTCGGGTCCCTTGGAGTTCAGATTCGGGTGATTTCTATAGCATTTTCGGGTCCGTTGCACTTCAGTTTCGGGTGTTATCTGAAGCATTTTTTATCATGAGTTATGAGACTACTTCATATTCGGGTGCTGTCCATTTCATCTACGGGTGCTGTGAACCTCACGTCGGTTGCTTAGAACTTCATGTTCGGGTGCTTTCTATATGAATTTACGGGTGCCTTCGACTTCAGTTTCGGGTGCTTTGAACTTCAATTAACGGGGGCCGTCAATTTCATTTTCGGGTGCTTTGTAAAGCATGTTCGGGTGCCTTCTACTAGATTTTCGGGTGCTGTCCACTTCATTTACGGGTGCTTTCAACTTGTGTTTCACGGGTACCATGTACTTCATTTTCGGGTGAAATCAACTTCAATTTCGTGTGCATTCAACTTAAATTCGGGTACTTTCTACTTCTAATTCAGGTGCTTCCTAATTTAGTTTGGGCTGCTTTCAATTTCGGGTGCAACCTAATTCATTCCCGCCTGCTTTCTACTTGATTTTCAGGTGCAGTCGGCTTCAGATTCGGGTGCATTGGACTTCATATTCATTAGGGTCCTTTCTACCGAATTTTCGGATGCCTTCCACTGCATTTTCGGGTGCGTTCAAACACATTTTCGGGTGCTTTCTACAAAAATGGTGCTTCTGCCTCCCTTTTGGTTTTGCACGTTTCCAAAATGATAGAAAATATAGTAGGGTATCAATTGGCTTAAAATACACGAATTTTGGGGTCATTTGGGTTGTTCACACGATTTTAGAAACGTGGTTTCAATAACACGAACTTAACCTCTGATTGATTTTTCACACGATTTGAAATTTCCGACAACTTGGATCCGACGTGGCCGCCGGAGGAGTTGACATGTCGGTCTGCGTGGAGTGTGCACATCCTATAAATTCCAGCTAATTAATTATCAATTTTTATTTCAAAACGACGTCGTTTTATTGGCAATGACACTATATTTGATTCCCAATTTTATTGGCAATGAGAGTACATCAAATGCCTACCCAAGAAAGCCAAACTTAGGGCCAAGAAGCACAACAGTTCATGTTTTTTGATGAGGAGCTCAGTCATTTTGTTGCTTTTCTAGGCATATCAGACTATTTTGTTATCTTTTGATTAGGATCTCCTTTATTTGCTTATCTATTCATTAGCAAGATCCTTCATGTGGTAAACTTGTAACAATATTGTAGTTGTGTGGGTTTTTTTTTAGACAACTGATGCTGGTAATATATATTTAGGTTATGTCATTGATCTTCTACTTATTAGCATCTGTCTAATGGTTCAGTTGTGAATTTAAACTAACAAACAAGAAAACATCTATGAATTCACCTATGAATTTAAACAAAGAGGGAACAATGCAGCTATTAAAGATTCAACAAGAAATACAATAAATACAACTTAACCCAAAGGAAGTTTGCGTTCATACAACCATTCAAATACACTATGGATCCAGACTAGAACTTTACTTATCTAACACAACAATTAACACTAAAAATACAATCACAAAATACATCACTCTAATCTTTCTACTGATTTTTTGGTTTAGCAACATCAAATTCTCAACTTCAATCTCCAGTTTTGCATTAATGGTAGAGAGCCCATCCACTGCTTCATCCTTGCACTTTTTCAAAGTTTCACACTTCTCGATCTCAAGTTCTAATTTTTCAGAAAGCACACTTTTCGTCATTTTTGCGTACTTAACTTGTTCTTCCAAGCTGTCCTTTTGTAGCATAATATTCTGAACACATACTTTTTGGAAGTCCGAAAGTTTGGGATCAAACCGTTCAAAATACTTGCAATCATCATATATGAAAAATTCACACCATTATTCAAATATAATAGCTTAACCACATAAGAAGGGTTGCATAAATCTCAAATAGAACAGAGATTTAGAAACAAATACCGTTCTTTTTGGACAACAATGGAATCGTCGACACGGGTTCTTGAATGTCATTGATGTTAACAGCTTCGCTTTCAATCCATGGAGACATTCTTTTTCTGGATTCGAGCTCGTATGTGCAGCGGTTGACTCTGAGCTAGCCGATCTTGATGATGATCCACAGGAAGTCGACATTTCATTTGGGTAAAAAGTTAACTCTTTTCTGGGCGATTTTGCTAAAGGGTTTTCAGATTTGGAATTGTCAATTTGATTCAAGGGTGAACAGATCTGGGATTGTTCATTTATTTCACCCGATTGAGAAGCTTCCCCGTGAATTTTCATGAAAACGGCGTCATTGCAGTATATGCAAAACGACGTCGTTTTAAGTTGTCGGAGAATGAGTACATGTCAATTCCTCTAGACCTTGGTCTATTTTTTAGTTCTGGCCCAGGTGGTCAGCCTAGTCGGCCCAAGTCGGATATCAGACTTTCACATCCAAGTGGGCGAAACCGGGTTACACTGGACTATAATTAATTATCACCCCTAATTCAATTCATCAGAATATTATACAGTTAGATGAAGTAAAAAATAATTTACTTCATTATAAATCTCTTGGTATGCATTACAAATAATTTGTGGTCGGCACAGCATAGATGACAATTAGGTTAATTTATCGTCATCATCATAGACATAATGATAGACAAATGAAAAACTTTCTCAGGATCTTTATTCATCCACTTCAAATTTTTTAAATAGCTTAGTTGAGTTTGTAAATTCACTCGTTGATCATTGACATTGGAGTGGAGCAAGCCAATTATTATTGTTATTATTATTATTATTATTATTATTATTATTATTATTATTGTAATAATAATAATAATGGTATGTTGTATTTTCATGCGGGGTCTTTGGTATTATAATTTAATGAAAATATGATTTTGTTTTAATCAATTTTTTTAAAATACTATATTATTAGTCTTAATTGTGGATTATTTAATGCATTTAATAATATATAGAAAAAATTGCAATAAATAATTTGCTATAACTATTTTTTGTTGTTTATATATTAAACAATTAATGAATCACACTATTACTTGCTATGAGGCTAATATATATTGAATTAATATGTGTGTGTCTGCGTGTGTGTGTGTGTGTGTGTGTGTGTAAGATTTCATCATAAATAGGAAAATATATAATTACACTGGTCCAAAAAACAATGACATCAAATTATATTTTGATTCAAAATTCTAATAGAAATAGACATACACACACACGACCAATTTAATGAAAAAAATGCAACACGTTTTTACACACAAACATTGTGCTACATCAAATATTTTACTTTATATTAATTTTTAGAGATCATTGTTGGGCCTCGCAACAATTCAATTCATAGTTTCTTTATATACATCATTTAGAAACACCCTGTATTACTCAAAGGACGAGGGAATTTTAACCAATATTTTAAAAACACTTCATTTGAACTATTTAATATATGTAAATCAATTCACACTAAAAATAATGACAATTAATATAAATCTATGGTCCATTTTAAAATTCTAGTATTCATCTATTTTTAAAAAGTATTTTTGCAAAATAAAAAAATAATTTATAATATTAAAATTCTAGTATTGAATGACTATAAATATTATACTTTTATTCCTAAAAACTGCATTTAGGCGAGAAAACTTCTTATTACTATAAATAGTGAGTATCTTACTTTTAAATATAACTAGTATACCACCCGTGCGATGCACATAAAATATTATTAAAAAGAATTTACACTCAATAATAAAATTAATTGAGCCTCAATTAAATCATCTATTGTTATATATCGAACAAAAAAAATGCTCGGTTCACTTTTCGATGTATGATGCATGTAGTTTGAAAAAATAAATTTCTAAGATTTTATATAAATTTTATAAATTGAACATATATTTAAAAAATTATCAAATTAATTTATTTGATTTTTTTCTGTATTTAATTCAAAATCACTTTTTTATTGTTGATGACTATAGTTTATAGCGTGTTCATGGAGAACATACTTCTTACTGTATATTTTAATGTGGGAGAATAATATTTTAAATTTGAAAAGGTAAAAAGAGCATGAAGATTGTATTTAATATTTAAAATGATTCAATCATATATTTACATTTGATCTTAGTTAAGAGATAGAGAAGGTTGTAGGAATATATTTAAGTTGTTGATTTTTAATATTAAACTGATGGGATAAAAATAAGCCATACTTGATCTCTACCTAAAAGATTGAGAAATCAGTTAGCTAATATTGATTAACATTTAAATAGAGTAATCAGCATTCAGATATATGGAAAAAAGCGGGTGGTAAAGTTGCAAGCAGGAAACATGTCAACTTGGACCCGGTTCCATAGCACCGGGTGATTTTGCACCCTGGACCAAGGACTTACATGCAGATACCTTGTTATTTACTGGTCTGTTTCACGTGTACCCGGTCAGCCGGAAACGGGTTCCGACTAACCTTGTCCAAATGGGAAAATGCACCGGGACGCACGAATGTTCCCGAAACAATTCATCACGCTCCTTTGTTTTCCACCCGGTGAGTTGTTGGAGGCTAAACGGGTACGTGGAACAACCACCCGTGTACGGCAAAGGTATTATTATTATGATTATTTTAATTCTTCTTAATAGTATAAGTCGTAATAAACATCATATGTTATTTTACACTTTTAAACTACAAATTGGCGCATGTTCCAAACAATAAGTAAATATTCACAATAATCTGAATTCGATTACATAACAAAACATTTTTTCAAATATGATTTATAAATCATAATTACAAATAAAATTAATTTGTGCTTGTTTCATTAACAAATGTCAATTACAAACGATAATTTCCGAGCAACATAATCGAAAAGTATATCTTTCTGGATAAACAACTTTGAATACAGCACATAATATTTTTTTATATTGTTTCTTAAATTTACATTAAATTTAATGCGGCTCAATACTTAACACGTTCTGGGACGGGATAACCCGTTTTCAGTCCCAAAGACGAAACCGAGTCCTGGAATGAAACGACGTCGATTATGTGCGCGCCTGTTGGGGTTTTTTTTCTTTAAATTTTAGGGATTTGATTTGTACAAACGACGCCTCCTCATTCACTAAACGACGCCACTTTGTCGACCAACTATTTATAAGGCTGAGCGAAACGATGTCGTCTCATAAATGAGGAACCCTACGGAAGCACTTTCCTAAATAATTGAAAATTGAAAAACCGCACTCTCTCCCGCGTTACCATTTTCACACCCGCAGATAGACGCTTAACCCGCTGCTGAACCCCCCCGCCCACACCAGCGGTTCCACCACCGTCGACGATGGCAGAAATGCAAGAGGTATGCGATTTAATTTTATTTTCTCACCCACTATGATGGTTTTCGGGTGCGAGAGTTGATTATATTCGCCTAATTGATTCATGTTATAAGGTTCGAAGTTGGGTGTGGATGAGATCATCGTTGCAAAATACTAATTGCCAAATAAACATATACTGGAAGAATTATGTGAAGCACATTATACAGGCGTTGGAGATTCTCGACGACATAGAGGGAGGGAATTTAGTTGGTGGATTTAGAGAGGGTTGTTTCGGAAAATTTGTTGAGTATGTTGGAGGAAACAGTAACAATACTGCATTGCACGCATTGATGTCGAGGGAGATCATATTGGAAGGTGCAGCGGAAAATGAACACTGGTTCAATATTGGTGGTACGAACATCCGATTTGCTCCGACGGACTTCGCTCTAGTGAGTGGCCTGAAATTCGATAGTTCAGACTTCGATCCTTGTAAGGACCATGACATTTCAGATAACAGCTTTTTCCACCGCGTGTTGGACGGGAAACCAATTAAGTTGTGGGAGCTTTCTTCTAGGTTGACGTCTTTCGATCTTGGGTCTGATATAGACGATTACTTGACAGCTGCAAATGTGGTGGTCCTATTTCAATTGGTGCTCGGATATGATCTACCGCATATCATTGATACATGGGTATGGGCATTGGTTGAAGATATTGCATGTTGGAATGATTTCCCATGGGGTTCACTAGCGTACGGGGTGTTGATGCACTATATGAATGCGATTCCAAGGGAACTTGCACAGTTAGAGAAGCAGAAGGTGAAGAAGTCATACCATTTCTATGGCCCTGCTTGGGTCCTGCAGGTAAATGCCATGCATCTCGCCACCGAGGACAATTTCTGCACCCTCATCTTTATAAAATTTGTCTGATACAGTTCATACCAATTCATAGGTCTGGGCGTACGAGGCTATACCAATACTCGGACAACGGAGTGGCCAGGTTTTGGACACGAATGTGCTCCCGAGGTGCCTGAAATGGTCGTTTCCAAACAAAGTGGCTTCGATTAGGCATTTGTTGGAAGATCAAGCGGTAAGTAATATGCAATTATGCATTTCCTTTTTAATGGAACCTTATATGATTCAGTTAGATTTAACTAGTCTTTTAAAATCTACACAAACTACGTGTTTAGTTTCATTGGAGCCAACTGATGCAGAAATGGCAATGCCTTATTATCTAAGCACCCAAGTGGATAATCCGGTCGGTGTGACTTTTGTCGTATCTCGAATCAAGACAAAGATGCCATTATATCATGAGATTGCCGGGGCGACCAGCCCTCTAGTACGCTTTCCATGCAGAGGTCCTTTACTCCCGACACTTCCATCATCGGGTGCAACATGTTCAGAGATGGGTGCAGGTCACACACGGAAGAGAGGAGCACATCATGAGCTGAATATTGATTCACAGGTTCAGGGAAAGCGTGTAAGGGTAGACGCTTCCTCGTCCAGTAGAAATGTAGATGCGCAGGAGGGTCTTCAGGAAATGCGGGAGGTCATAGCTGAAGCAGCACTGGCAGCCGCTCGCACAGTCGCCTGTGAGTTCGAAGATCACCAAGAGGCGCGACTGAGGGAGCTAAGACAGTATATATCGTCCATTGAACGAACACGCATAGAGCGAGAGGAGGCACTTTTTGAAAGGATGAAGTCTGTCCTCACAGAGATTGTGCAACCCTCTGTCAGGCTACCTAGTGGTAGTCGCAGTCCAGTGGAGGCCTGTAGTTCCGGTGTATGTGCTCGCTCACCATACTCTGCAACAAAAGAGGCTGATGTGAGTGTACTACCCATCTACATTGTTCAAACTGACAGCCCTGAAGAAAGCTAATTTCAATGTGTTGTCTTGCAGATGGAACGTTTAGTTACGAGCATTGGCCATGACTACATTGAGGACATACTATGGAATATACAGCCAACGAATCAAGGAATTCTAAGTCATGACATCATATGGAATCGTGCTCAAACAAGCAAGTACGGACAGTGGGCAGGCACTGATCGTGAGAGGGTTGTTCAATGCACCGACGGGGCTTGTGCCATAGAAACAACAGATACGGTTGCAGAAGAGGGGATGGGGTGGATACTCAGGATGATGTGGACGCACTTCGGGAGCATGATAACACAGTGCTTCGGGAGCTGGTGCCTAACTTTGGCGAAGGGGATGCTGACGTTGGGATGAATGGGAGAGGAGTATAATACTAGACTCAGTTGTGGAGGACGTAGTGATGGGGAGTGGTGTTGGTGAAAAGGACGAGGGAGGAGGGATATTGGATTGTGCAATCATTGCCGCTACTGTTGAAGGTGAGCCTCAACGGAGTCGCACTGCCCCGACAGAAATGGCATTGGGGGAAAGGCCGCAGGAGCTTCCGTTTACAAACTCTGTCCCAACAGGGGAACGTGCTGTGGAGATGGGGGACACTGTACATACATTAGTGAGCAAGGTGCTGGAAAGGGTTGAAGGGGTGGTATTGCCTGCTCCCTCGGAGTCCAGCCTTGGATTAGAACAGGAGGGAGGCAACGTGTGTACAGAAAGGGTGCTGGATGAAAGGGTTGAAGAGGTGGTATTGCCTGCTCCTGCTGGGGAAATACTTGTGGTGGAGCAGGAGGGAGGCAACGCATGTATAGAAAGGGCGTTGGAGAAAAGGATTGAAGAGGTGGTATTGCCTGCTCCCTCAAAGGAAAGGCTTGGATTGGAGCAGGAGGAAATCAACGCAGGTTCAGAAAGGGCGCTGGATGAAAGGGTTGAAGAGGTGGTATTGTCTGCTCCTACTGGGGAAATACTTGTGGTGGAGCAGGAGGGAGGCAACGCATGTACAGAAAGGGCGTTGGAGAAAAGGATTGAAGAGGTGTTATTGCCTGCTTCCTCAGAGGAAAGGCTTGGATTGGAGCAGGAGGGAATCAACGCAGGTTCAGAAAGGGCGGTGGATGAAAGGGTTGAAGAGGTGGTATTGACTGTTCCTGCTGGGGAAATATTTGTGGTTGAGCAGGAGGGGATAGACCCGGAGTTCATAGATATGTGTGTGGCGGAAAAGGTTGGTGAATTGGTCATGAGCGCCTCTGCTCCTACGGCGCTGGATGTGGTTCCAAGTGGCCCACTCAAAATGGCCAAGGGAGATGGGTCGACTGGTACAAGCTTTCAGGAGGGTGGGACAGACATGCCCAAAGAATTGGATGTGAGGGAGGGATTGACTGAAACAAAAAGAGATATGGCGGCTGCAACAGACAAAAATAAATCGAAAGACTGTCAGATCCACTCGGACTCATGCGATCTTAACTCTGGTGAGGGTTCAGATGATTCTGATCTCGAGTCACCGCCAACTGATAGCGTGCCTAGAACACTGCTTTTGTACTCCGCTTTCAGAGCAAAGGGACCAGATGCGTTGACAAGGGTGAAGATTCACGGTCTTCACTTGTCGCAACAGGATTTCGACGAGTTGGAGGACCCTAAAACCGCGATATCAGAAATGCATATGGACCTTATTCTGTGGCTATTTCAAGCGAAGCTCGAGAAAGGCCGCCTACTGAAGGACGGCATTGATGGAGAGAACACAGTCGTGTTGCAGTCATTTTTCTTTGTAAGTGTTCATGAAAATTGAAACAATAACTTAATTATGGCAAAAATAATTAACTGTACAACTCACCATGACAAAATATTGACCGCAGAAACTCTTGGCCGATGAATGGGTAAAACGTTGGCCAGGGGACGCAAAGAAATTCAAGTCTGCGTCACACCCTTTGGGCGGCTTCTATGATGAATGGAAGTGGAATGATGAGCTCATACGAACTGTACAAGGGACCAAGCAATTTGCGAAGCCGTGGAGGAACGCCAAACATGTAAGTCATATTGACATGTTGATAGACAATCCGTTAACACCATGATTCACAGTGATATGACAATGATCTCTCACTTGTAGATTATCACCGCGTGTCTCGTAAGTGAGCATTGGGTCACTGTTCGGATCAATCTGCAGTTATGGACCATAGACTTATACGATTCTCTAATATACAAGACGAGGGATAGTACTGATGATGAAATTTATAACATGCGTGAACACCAGTTGTGGCCGTTGATGTATATGATTCCACCGCTTTTGAAAGCCGCGGGATATTGGCAACATCAAAACGGTCCCGAAAAGCTGGAAAAGTTGCAGTTTCGACGTGCGCCAAAGACAATTCAGTACAAGCAGACAGAAAGTGTCAGCTGCGGCATCTTTGCCATGATGTCCATACAGAGGTTGATCTCATCGGAACGTCCTCCAATGACCTCGAAAACGGAGGTCGTCTGTGCTTATCGTCGTCTTTTCGCACTTAGGTTATACCAACAGTGCGAAGACGAGTAGTAGCGTGTGTTCACTTCCCAGGCATTTCCCAACTATGTTATATATAACGATTACAGACATTGTCATGCATTTTGAAGGGTTTGCACTAGTCACAACGGGTGGTGCATCAGAACATTTTGACCCAAGCGCGGGTGCACAACACTTGTCGCACACTAAAAACACACAGATTCCAATTAAAACTTGCTCAAGGGGTGTTAAAATTTTATTAACAAGAATTTTAGTTTATTAAGAATGAATAATAAGGAAAGTTCTTTTTAAGAAAATGTTAAAAAGGAGCCACCTTTGTTAAGATATTACGAAATAAACGTAATAAAAAGACAATAACTAATTTATAGCGTATAATATTAATGCGTTCTAACTTCAGTCAAGCCAATTCATGATATCGCAGGAATACGTAAATGATTGTTGTTCAAAATACCTTGACTATTTGCTTTTTATTTTATTTCAATGGTTATCAATCTCCCATTATATATATTTCAATTTAGATTTCATTATATTGTAAAATGGTAATTAAATGTTATTTCAATGTTCTAAATTACCAAATATGAAATATATTTTACCGACTAAACAATATGACAGCTATCTATCTATCTATTTTAAGGTAAAATCGTGTGATAAACAACGGTTCTGGTATAAACCGTTGTCTATAACACATTTCAATAATTATATTTTAGACAAGGGTTTTTTCACAATAGACCACAGTTTAGAGTTAATACACACCACTAGGGATATTTACTGTTGTAAACTTTCTACTACTATTTTTTGCCTTTTTTTAGGACAATGTAGATCTACGACCGTTTATTTTTTAACGGATTTTTCAATCTTCATTTTTATTTTCTTACTTGGAAAATTGAGATCTGTAACATTTTTTATTATGTTTTTTATGCACATATTTGTAGAACTATATGTTTGTCACCCAGAGATAGTTTCATTCATGTAATACTCATAATGATGATGATGACGATCACATAAGTATAACAGAATTTGTAATAATATATTATTTTTCTATTTCAATTTCATCATTTATAATAATTTAATAGTAAAATTTTTATGCATGTCATATATTCATGAAAATCAAATGTTCTTTAATTATAGTTAAATATTGCTGGTTAAAAAATCGTGTCACATAATTATACAAAATTGATCTTCTTATGTAATTAATTAATGTATGTGCATTTCATTCTATTAATTTTGTAAAATTGAACACAGCATACATAATTTAAAAATAATCATACACAACATATAAAATAAAAATTAATCATAATATTACATATCTTAAATATTATAATTATTTGTGCATCACACAGGAGAAATACTAGTACATATATTAAAGGGAATTCGTGGGGGCAAAATAAATAAATACCAATAATACTCACAATTAGAATAAGAATATGTGTGTACTCCTGTGTTTTCATTCTTCTAATTAATGAACTAAAATATTTGTTTATTTTATACTTTACAGTAATTCTTGTAACTTATATACGTACTATCATATTTATTAATGATTGTTACACGTTTATTTTAACACTTACAAAATAAACACACATACATACCATATAATATTTATTTCAATTTATTATTACTAATATTTTATTATTATTATCAACAAAATTTATGTGTGCCTGCATAAAATATAATTAATATAACTACTTAATATTTTATTCAGGTCACACCCACACATGGGCGCCGATTCGTTCGTGGAGCCCGGTGGAATTTTATTTTTGGCGCCGCACACTGCAAAACGGGTGCACTTAATGGTTTCAGCACCCACTTGGGGAGGGGTGCATGATACGAGCAAAACGGGTGCGTGCATGGGCGACGGGTTCATTCTACGGAGGAAACGGGTGCAGCTAAATATAATAGGCCAGTCACCCAGTACTTCGAAATCGGGTACCATCAACTTCAGATTCGGGTGCTTTCTATAGCATTTGCGGGTGCCATCGACTTCAGATTCTGGTGCTTTCAACTACACTTTCAGGTGCTTTCAACTTCCGAAAAGCAGCTTTCTACTTCGAATTCGGGTGCCAGACACTTCATTTTCGAGTGCGTTTTAATACTACTTTCGGGTGCTTTGATCTTCACTTTCGGGTGCATTAAAATCCGGGTGCTTTAAACTTCATCGGGTGCTTACCCATTGAGTTTCGGGTGCTTTCGAGTTCTTTTTCGAGTGCTTTCTATAGCAACCCGTGTGCCTTCAACTTCAGATTCGGGTGCTTCCTATAGCATTGTCGAATGCTCTAGACTTCACTATCGGGTGCTTTCAAATTCAGTTTCGGGTGCTTTCTATATATTTTCGGGTGCTTTTATCTCCATTTACGGGTGCTTCCTAATTCAATTTGACCTCCTACTGTACAACATGCTCCCAGTAATTTACGAGTGCATTCAAAGTCCATTTTCGGGTGCACTTCCCTCCGAATATACGGGTGCATTCTTGCGATACCCAAATCGAAAAAAACCAACAACCAAAATAAATTGCATCATGACTCACCTTCAATCTTACTAATAGTTTATTCACAGTAGGACCATATTATATATATTGCTGGTGATGCTAACAAAAAATACATTAACATCGTGCATATGCACGACTAGTCAGCGCAAAAGTCCAACGCTTCATACAGCGTGTAATCCAGCTAATATAATAACAGTATCCATGCAAAAACTTCCACATCATACTTCACAAAAACAAAACAAAAGCATGCATATCCAGCCTGCATATCCCTTCACGAAAACTTCCACATCATCCTTTTAACTTAATTGACAAAAGGGTGGCTCCTTGCAAAAAGCTCAACACAGTAAGCTTTCCTGTACTGAGAACAGCGAGCGGGGTCGATTGCAGCTAGGGGGGTACCTGTTAGGAAACATTCCAAGAACTTAAGGCACATGATTCCACAGTCAGATGTATTGCCTTGTTGCGGGGGGTGCTCATATCTAACCAAGTCCCAGGTTGGCTTCAAGGCTGGCTTCGTGCTCCTGCCCCGGTACACATTTAAGACATCCACAAGCTGCGCCACATTCTTGCACATGTTGCCAAACGTTTCTTTGATATCATCACATTCCTTTTTGTCCTCAGACATAGAATCGAAGATGACAATCCTTTGCTCGCCAAGGTCGAGCCTGTAAAGCACCCAATGGCTCCCCCCAATATTCCCAATCCCGAACACTCTATCCACTGCATGCCAGGGTTTCCCGCCTTGGTGTGGGTACTGGCCTTCAACGTAGGGCAGAATCCTCTCAGGTACTCGATCCATGCTTTCCATCACCAATGCTTGCTGTCCAAACCATCGGAAAAATTAACACATTAATTGATACAGTGGACTACAAAGGAAAGTGAAGTAGCATGCTTACTGTTCCCATGGACTCGATGAGTGTCCAATCTTGATTAAACTGATCAGGGAAGACACGGGAATATGTAATCACAAGATTCAACAGCACATCACAATGCTGCAAGTCACCAAAAATATGTTTCATCCATTACTTCAAATAGAAAACACTGGCATGCTTAAAAGATGATTGATGGGACTAGATACATACCTCATCAACCAGCCACCCTTGGCATGTAGCCAATGGGAGAAACCACTTTGCATCGGCCTCGCTCTTGCACTCTGTTGGTAGTCCAATTGGGGGGTTCCTGTGTTACAAGAACAGGGAGTGCATTAAGCATGATTAACAGTGACAGATAATTCGAACAACACTTACAAAAAGACATACAGTCTGTGCTGCCGGCATTGCCTAAGCCAATCATGAAAGGGCTTCTCAGCAGGCCACGCATACTCCCTAATGGGGTGAAAACTCTCCCAGTTCACAGATTCCAAACGCGGCAGCCTCGGATTATTGCTTTCGCCCTTCCTCGCCTTTTTCAGTAGTGGTTCACCAATAATAACTGAATACCGGGGTGTAGACACCTCACTTACCTCCTGGAACAAGCGTTTCTTTGGGGGTTTCTTCGTGCTCTCAATTTCCTCAGTCTCCAATTTCGGAGAATAGGCAGATAGGTCAGAAATCTCATACTCGGTTGATGGAGACTTATTCATGTCAATCTCTGGCTGTTGGACAGCAGGTTCATTCAGCCACATAGACAATTCGGCTGAGAGAAGGTCGGAGAACTAAACTTGCGGTTCACCACATCCCACGCATTCATTCAAGTCGGTCACCTTCACAGCTGCATCTTCCCCACAAACTGCCGGATAATCAACATGCTGCATTGTTTCATGCAGGTCACCACCGTCCTTCTTCCCATCAGGCTTCCCTTCAGCACTGCGGGAACCCCTCACCGCCTCAACCGGCCCAACACCATCGGAATTCTGTTTAACTGGACTCTCATCCAACTGAACACCTTTACCACTAACAGCTTCACCTTGGACTGATCCAACACCGTCGAGCTCTTTCTTCAGATCATCAACTGCTGTCTCTAGAGAATCAATTTTTTCCAGAGCAGTCTGCAGCATGCTGTTCATCGTCTACTTTTCACAATTAAGAAAAGAACCGGCTCAAAAATGTTGTTCAAAATATATGCACACCTAGGATTGAATTACTAGAACATGCATACCAATATCATCTCCGAAAGCTTCTCAATGCCTCTTGAGCCAGCCTACAATGAGACGTTCATTCCCTGGTAGTTCACAAGGCCACATTAAAAGACAGGACAAGCTCACTCACTCAATTATTTTGGAGGGACTGTGTGAATGTGCTCATGTTATGAAACTCAAAGAAAGGCTAGAAGAAAAATTACCAACAGAGTCTCCCCGAGCTTCTCAATGGGATTGACTCATGGATGTCATCTTTCTGCACTCTCGGTGATGAAGGCGTAGTCACAGATCTGAGCAATTGGTCAATGTTAGCAGCGTGCTTTCTACGGGACCTTCTCGCTGCAGAGCTCTCGTTCGTGTCCCGTCCCCTTCCAACGCTCCCATCATCATCTACGAGTTTGGCATTGATTTGTTTCCCTCTCTCCACTGCAAGTGCTCCCACCATTCCACCTATTTCCACCAGGCTATCACTTTCATCCAGCAATTTCACGGGTGTAACTTGCACCTTCTTTCCCGCAACTGTATCCCACAATTGTTGTGCTTCAAGCCGCCTCTTTTTATCCTCAGAAAATACAGATGGCATCTGTTACAAAAACAAAAGATACATCACAATTACCTCAGTGGACTATACACGACATAAAAATGAAATATCGAATACAACTACACTACCACAACGTCCGCAGCACAATTCTACAAAAAGGTGAGGAGATAGGCATATTTGTAAAATGTTTCAGTGGTCCACCGAAACATCCTCGGAAAAATGTGGGAATCAACTCTCCTCGCACAACGCCTCGAAAGGGACGGCATAACCTCAAATGCAAATATCTGAAGCGCTACGGATAAACCACACACATCCGTAGCTGGTCTGTCTGAGTGCTCACTCAAACGATTTACATTGCTCCTGGCCACATGGGTCAAAGAAACCAAGAACTCATATACAACCTTCCCCCACGGATATCTGTTGAACAGACGAACGTCATCCACAAGATGCATAAATTCCACCTCTACCTTCTTACTCTGCTGATCCCTATTCAACAGCAAACCATAAAGAACATGCAACAAAGCTAACTTCAACACAAGGCTACCATGACCCTTGTGCTTCACACTATAATTCCTGAAGGCTTCATCAATGTCCACGGCTTTTATATTCCATGCACTCTTGAAAATGTCGCGGTGAATATTAGATGAAGAAGGGACCTCAACACCTCCCCTAAAATTCAGACCCGTAATGCAGTAAAACTCTTTTCGACCTAGTTCAATTACCCTCCCATTAATCCTAAAAGCCATAGTATTCCTTGACTCCGATTCAGGCTCCAGTGCATTCAGCAAAAGGAATATCAACTGCCCTTGATTTTGTATGGGTGGCACATCAAGAAAATGACCAAAGCAGGTTGCCCTAAAAGATTCAATGTTCTTTTTGCTCAATCTTTCACGCACATCTTTCATAATCAAGTGCAGCTTGCCACGAATTGAAATCGCGCCACCAACAACTGTTAACCAAAACCGACATTCAAAACCAAATCTTTCTGCATCATCTAATCTAAGAATACGACTCAGTGGCATGCAACACAGGAATATGATCAAAATAGGCAAATGTGACTCGGAGTAGAACAAGTAGCCAAAATAGGGTTCATTTATGTACAGAGTTTCGAATACTAACCGTCCCGCCGGTCGCCATAACCGCGATTCCTCGCCTTATCCTTAGACGATATTTTCCCAGTGGGGGGACTGAACGACCTTCGTCCGGACGACATTGAGGCGCATTCACAATGTACACTTCTGCACAATTTCAGGATGAAGAAATAAATACTACGCCGGTAACAAGGAAAACTTTTGAGCAAAAAAAAGGAGAGAACGGAGAGCTACGCCGTCATAAATAAAGTGTGCATACCTCTGGCCTCACCGACTCTAGCCGCTCTAACAGTCACGGGTTCCTTTCGTCGGAATTTTGCGCGCCGACTGGACAGCAAGGAGAGAACGGAGAGCTCCGACGAAATATTTGGGAACATGAAGGGTCGCCTTCTTTTTCTACTTTTGAAACCAACGACACTATTCACGCGCGAATAACT
This sequence comes from Perilla frutescens, assembly GCA_026008535.1. Lineage (NCBI taxonomy): Eukaryota > Viridiplantae > Streptophyta > Magnoliopsida > Lamiales > Lamiaceae > Perilla > Perilla frutescens. The sequence continues at coordinate 41,888,013 of BRKX01000019.1, forward strand.
AAGCTATACTTTCATTCTTATTAATTATATTTTAAATTTATTAAAATCATAACACCATATGTTAAACGTCGCATAATAATCATTAACATAAAGTTTATAAACTTCTCTTAAGATTAATCTAATTAGGAAAAGGCCCTCGGTAAAGACAACTTGGACCCCACCTTCATGATTGAGAAAGGGTAGGGTTTGCGGGTTCTAAATGTGCCATCGATTACATCGGCAAATGAAGTTCAAAATTTCTGAAAACGGGTGGATCTGGAAGATTTCAAACCCATCGACCAGCCGGACAACTTGCCGACGTCGGAAAACGGAGCCGGAGTCGCACGAATCGGAAAATGTAACACTTGCCGACAGCCACCGACGCCCTGCCCACATAACAGTGGGGCCCATATACCCTAACGAGGCAGAAAACTAAAACTGTCGCAATATCATGCCCACTGTATCCCACCCAAAATACCATATTTTGGGAATTCGCATAAGTAAAAAAAAAAAAAAATTACACGCTTCACCTAGGTATCATCGGGGGCAGCATCCGGGGGGTAGCATAGAAAAAAAAACCCCCTTCTAGTACCAAATATGAGATTCCGAGTTCCACATTTTTTAAGTACCACCATAAAATTTATTATAAAAAAATAATAATATAACTAAACCTACTTAATATCTATTAACCACGAGATGAAATTAAAAAAATATATATTATAAATTCTAATTGTGAAATCGAGCATGGTAATAAGTAAAAATTGTAAATTAAAAAATAAAATAATTATAAACTTTAATTGGATATAATTAATTCTAATTACTAAATTGACAATTAAAATAAAACGGATACCATGTAAGAATCAAACCACTCACTCATGAGTCACGACATACTACACGCTTGTCAACTATTTTTAGATTTATATTATCATCATTCATCATCATTATTCTTCGTTTCTTAAAAGAAAAAAAAAATGGATATTCATACAAGTTCATGAGGCAGTGCAGATCCTCTGTTGTATTTTGTGTTACATTTAGTGTTACATAACTAAATTTTTTAAAATATATCCTAATTAGAAATGGATGAATCATAAATAGAAAATTTAAATTAAAATAAATCATAATAAATTAAAAAATAAAAAAATTAATTTTTTTGAAAAAATATTGAAGAGTTACAAAATGAAATACAACATGATTTACAACATGTGATCTCATTTCTTCATGGGTAGGTCTTATGTGCATTAGATGGACATCAAACGGTCAACGTATTGACTGGGTCAATGCGCGTTGATCCGGTCAATGTGTTGACCAAAAAAAGAGTAAAAAAAATATCAATTGTAATATTAAAAAGTATAACTCAAAAGTTCCAAAAATATCACTTGTATTGTAGCAATAAAAAGTATTGGCAAAAAAAAAAAAAGAAGATAAAAGCTATTAAAATCAGTATCAACCATACACTAAAAATATCACTCAAAATTCAAAAAATATCACTTTAGCAATAAAAAATATCACTTGTTTTGACGAATTTTTTTGCCAACGCATTGACCGAGCAAAAATTATTGACCAAGTTAACGTGTTAATCGTCTAATGTATATTTGATGTACACGAGAATTTGCGAAGTTCATATACTCGCCTTATTGTGTTTATGCCGTACTGTTATCACATGACACAAATTCAATTGCATGAATTGAAAAATTTTAACCTTGATAATACTCATTTGTATTACACTCAAAAATTGAGACAAATACATCGTGTAATATTGTCATTAATCTGCAGTGTCTTCTTCAAGTGATACCATAACAAAAAAAAAAGATAGATATATAACAAGTCCTTCAAAACAAGTGAAGTATTGATTATGATATGGTGAAATAATGGTGTGTCAACACATCCAAGAAGCAGATCTTTTGATATGTGGTTTCATCTGCTTGTCTTCTTCAAGTGATATCATACCTAAATGGGAGGGATCCTCCAGCATCATTTTAGCCACCAAATAACCGGCAATCGACCACGTCTGGTTCTTCCGCGCCTGCTTCCCCATGTAACGCCCGTGCTTTCCGTCATAGTACTCCGGCCAGTGATCCTTCAACAACCGCGTTTCTAGAAGTTCAATGGCACGTCGTGCTAGCTGGGGTCGCCCGGACTTGATGCAAGCAGCTGTGAGTAGCCATATAAGGACTGCACAGAAACATCAAACAACAAAATATCACCTTTGATAGTAATATATGCTCCCTCCGTCCCATTCTTTTTCTTAATCCTTGATAGTTATATATGCACAAATCATGAAACACGCTCAATAGGTTGGTTTCTATATATATTTAGCTAATTTATTAATAAATACCCCAATTTAAATACGAAATTATCTATTGCACATTTGGCGTTACATTCCCTATTGCATACTTGATTGTTTTTAATTTATTTCTTTGATTTCAATTTATCATGCTTGTTATTTAGGGTTCATTCTACCTAAAAGTAAGGTCTAATATAATTTTTCAAATAATCAATTAATAACTAAAAAATGAAAATTAAATACTAAATAATGCATTCTAATTGGGTAGGATGAATCCTAAATAATAATTGTAAAATTAAACTAAAGTATAAGAAATTGAAATTGAAATCAAAGGAAACAATTGAAAAAAAAAACTACAAAAATTGAGTGTGCAATATAGGGGATGCAACACCAAATGTGTAATAGAGGAATTTAGCTGCCTTATTTAATATGTTTACATTAAACATTAGTTCATTGTCAAATAAATAAATAGGAGCATATTATGAATTTTTTTTTATTAATTGTCTCTCAATCTTTTTTTTTCATCCTTGTCAAATTCTCTCTATCTTATTGCGACGTAGGGAATATAAGATCCAATCGTGTTTCATCTTCTATTCGATTAATGTTAATAAATTGACATTGAAAGAGACAGCAAGTTGTTACCTGGCCAAGAACCTCCATTATGGTAACTCCAGCTAGTATTCTTTGGATCACAGCCTGTTACAATTCTCCATTCATGGCTTTCCATGGCCGGATAGCATATCTTCAATGGCATTTCTCCGACCAGCTCGTCCCAACGTGACTCGATGAGATCCATTATGGCCGAGGCTTGCTCAGGAGTTGCCAGAGACGACAAAATCGCAACACAGTTTCCCAAGCAGAACCAACGGAAATCCATTTTTGCAGGGCTCACATTCCCTATGAAATAACCCCCTCGAGTTGGCATGAAATCAAACACCCAATCGGGGAGGGAATCGGGCATCACATTGAACTTATTCACCGCAGTGTGTGAATACTCTTCGGTCTTGTAACGGTATATGTCATTAAGCTGTTTGATGTCCAGCCAGAAGTAACTTCTCATGTGATAGCTCAGGGCGTGGAGACGTTTGGCTACTCTGTCGGAGAAATCCTTCCCCTCCTCATCATGCTTAAGCAGAAGCAAAGCACACCTCAAGGCCATGAAGAACAATGCCTGTATCTCTATAGGGTAACCATAAACACCCTGAAAGATGAAACAAGAGTACTAACTTAACACACATATATAGCAGCTAACGTTGCTTGAAAAACTCTAGTAACTTCAGGAACAACCACAAACACTCAGAACAAAGAAACTTGTTTTAACATACTACTGTCTTGAAAATGTCATTAATAACCAGTGAAAGTAGAAATTAAGATCTCACGAAACTCACCATTCGACGGTCAATCATGCTGCATCCATCAGCACACAGAAGGGTTGGGAATGTGTCAAAGCCTTCAGACAGGCATAATGCCAAGATTAGCTTAATGCCCCTCTGGAACTCCGGCATCTCAGCCAAAGAGTTGTCACCGGTAGACTTTGTGTATGCTCGTAGCAGAATGATCCACCAGAAACCAGAATCAACCGGAGCCACTCTACCAATAGCACATTCCCCGAAATCTGCAATGATCGTTTCGTTGTTCCTAACGGGATCATGAAGTACTTTGAAACTCGCAGGCATCACCCCTGCCCCTAGTGTGAAATTATCCACCTTTTTCTCCCATGATTGGAGACGCAGTGTTTTGAGAAGGAAGTTCTTGACAATTTCAGGTTCGCCATTCATCAAGAAGGCGAGAGCACTAGGAACAAAGTCCCGCACGAAGACCTGTCATCAAATGAACTTCTAGCTCATACAACTAAACATTGAGAGAATATAACGAATCTCAAAGACCATATCATCCATACAAGGTAGTTTCTTGTTAAAATTTATGCCTGAATGGCACTTCTTAGATCATTGATGATATTGATATATAAGTAAACCTTTGATCCATCATTAGCAACAAATCTCCACATATATACAATAATACAACATTATTAGTGCTCGATCGAAGAAGTTGAAAAGATTCAATGTCTGAGCAGAGGAAGAAGCAAATTTCTGATACAAATGGTTTGAGGATAACAACCAGTTAAAAAAGTGATCAAATGAAGACTTCCAAGACAAAGATTTCCTTCAAATTTGGACAAAGATGAAGCATCATAAAAAATTGTATGTGATCAAGAACCATCCATCATAATCATGCAAACCATTACATATTAGTGTGAGGATAACAACCAGTTAAAAAATTGATCAAATAAGAGTTCCAAGACAAAGATTTCCTTAAAATTTAGACAATGATGAAACATTATAAAAAACTGTATCTGATCAAGAACCATCATCCATCACAATCATGCAAACCATCACATATTAGAGTGACACAAGTTATCTCAAAGCAGAAACAATATGTGAACTACATATAAAGAGCTTCACCTGATCATAGTTCAGCTCCTCACTTGAATGATCCAACGCGGCTATAGTTCCAACGGGCTGCCCACGGAAGTGGACAATCGATTTCTGCAAGGCCGCCCACGCCTCAGACACTATTGGATGTGTCTCTACACAATAGAATGATCTAGGAGTGCTCATGCCGGACCTTCCCGGGGAATGAACTGCCCCGAAAGTGTCAAAGACACGAGACGAGTTCTCACCGTTCTTGTAGAAGTGTCGGGGAGGGGACGAGATTGACATCTCGCTAAAGGACCTCTCATCAAATGATCTCTTCCTCTCTATGTTCACATGCTTCGGTTTCTCCAACAACCTGGACAAATCCGACTCCCCAATCTCAAAAATCGAAGAACTCGATTCATTATGCTTCACATTTCCATTCGGAGCAACACCAGAAGTTGGGGACATCTTGAGAGAAACTTCCCACTTAATTATATCAGTTCAAAGATTTCCAAGAAGACAGAATGATCAATGCAAGGATCTGCAGTTAATGAATACAAAATCAAATCTTGAGCTCAATATTAATACATCCCAACATGCCATAAATTGAAGTCAAAGCAACACTTTTTGAAAATCTTCACACCATCAACAAGCAAGATTATTACATCACAACTCACACGCACCAAAAAGTCAACTCTGTGAAATCTAACTATCAATTCCAAGGTCAGAGGAGCTTCCCTAATCACAGCCAACTAGAAGCAAGAGACGGCAATTAACAACCCCAAATTATTAAAGCATATGACGTAAATGGCAGTATGAAATAGCATGAATCACACATTTAATTAAAAAAAAAAACTCATATTTAAGGATTTAAAAACTCCCATACAAAACGCAGGAAATAAAAAAAAGTATTTAGCAGAGATGGGAATTCTTCCATTGCTGAAAAAAAAATGCAGATTAACTAAAACAAAACAATCCAACAACTTATCCTAGAAAAAATTATAGTCAACCAAACTATCAATCACCTAATCCACAAATCTTGCCACTATATTTCAACCAAGTATATTACAAATAATTTGCACAAGCACAATAATTATAAATACACTCACTCACTCACATAAATGAGTCCCAAAAAAAAAATTGAGGAGCTAACCTTGTAGGGTTAGGCAAAAGATAGAAAATTGAATATAAATAAGGAACGAGTGAAATGGTTGAATAAAAATGAGAGAGAGAGAGAGAGAGAGGAGAGAGAGAGACTGCGGGATGAACGAGGGCAGTATTTATACGTTAGAGTGTGTAGGAAAGCCGACCTACCGGGAAATCCGGTTACAAAAATGGTGTTGTCTTGATAAAGCGGTAAAGATCCCACCTAACAAAGAGGGAGAGGTGACCGCCACGTCAGACTTTATCGGAAAGTCCACCAACGACTTTGTCCCTATTTTGGACAGTAGTAAATGCCAATAAATATAAAGGAAATTAGATTTTCTCAATTTTATTTGCATTTTCCACATTGGATTTCGCAAACTGTTGCTCTGGAAAGTCTCTGTCACGGTAACTTCGATGCTTCCTTCTCCGTGGTCGGGATTTTTGTCACGTGCTACATTCATTTTTCAATTCTGATCTGTCTACTTGTTTTTTTTCTTTTAGAATTATTAATTCAGGCGTCGTTTAGTTTGATTGATTGGATAAATAAAATTGATTGGGTAAAGTAGGATTGTATTATTGGAAAAAATAATTGTGTGTTTGGATTGCTAGATTATTATTTCATCGATTTATGATAGATCGCAAAAACTCCTGTGCATAAGATGTATATGAGACGGTCAACGCGTTGACCGGGTCAACGCGCGTTGACTCGGTCAAAGTGTTGACCAAAAAAATTGTGAAAATTGGTGATACTTTTTAGGATACAATTGATACTTTTTTTAATTTCAAATGATACTTTTTAGTGTGTCAATTGATACTGATCTTAACAGTTTTTTTCTTTATTTTTTTATTATATCCAATATTTTTTATTGATACAAATGATACTTTTTAACCTTTGAAATGATACTTTTCAGTATTATGAATGGTACTAATTTTGACGGATTTTTTGGTCAAAGCATTGACCGGGTCAACACGCGTTGACCCGGTCAACGCGTTGACCGTCTCATGTACATCTTATGTACAAGAGACTTGCCCATGATAGATTATCAATGTTATGTTTTGATTAAAGGATTATGATTAAAATGTAAAATAATACAAACGGCGTCCTTCATAAAATAATAAAGTTTTATTTGAATGAGGATAGATGGACAATTTCATGTTTTATCAATGATTATGAAACTAATTACCGCAATATTATAATTATAAGCTATCATTCAAATGGGTAATAGAAGCTCGTGCTCATCATCAATCCTGACTCCAATCAAATAAACCAAACATTTGATTAAGGCATATAATTTTATCTATCAACCCTATTTTACCATAATCAAGCAAAAAAAAAAAACCGTGCCGTAGGGACTCAAAAATTAAGTCTATTGGTTCCTTTCTATTTTTAAAAATTATTTTAAAAACTCTTTATTAAATTTAGTAAGTATTATTAAGGGGATGACTGCTATGTCAGAATGAAATCAAGTGAAAATGGAATGGTGATGAGAATTGAATGACTATTATCATTCATTTGGCTGGTATCACAAGTAATAAGATATGAATAAAATGTACAATTTTGAATTGATTTTATTATAATAATATATAATTAATAAATAAAATACACGAATTGACTTATTTATTCTAAATAACAAATTACTCTTCTTTCAAAGATACTATTATATTTTAATAATATATTGTTGAATATTATGTGATTTTTTTACTTTATTAACATTTGTGAAAAAAAAATTGAGTATACTTTAAATAAGTATTTCACTAATGATTAGCGGGTTTGCATATGTTATGTAATCATATAATATCATTAGTACTTATGTGAAATTTTTTAAAAAATTATGAATCATTAATAAATTATTAATGATTTTTTTATGAAAAATTCATAAATTTGTTTTTTTAATAAAATATTTTATAAGAATATGAGATTTCATTTGTCAATACAAAAAACAAAGTATAGTTTTGCAAAATAAAAAATAAAATTTATTTTGATAATCAGGAATGCATAATACCATTGGAGTGGGGAGTAATGACTAATCATATGTTCATGGTAATGTGATTCCTTCGAGAATGACAATTCCCAATTGAAAAAATCATACCAGCTATAGGAATGAGAATGGACGTGGGAATGTGATTCCATTCTCATTCCATTCCATCATACCAACCATGTCCTAAAAGTATTTTTGTTGAAAAATAATTTTAAAATAAAAATAAGCAAAATATATGATCGTTGGATTCATATATTGATAATTTTTATGTTTCAGATTTTAAATCGGTAAAATATTTTTTTCTTAAGAATTATAAATTCAGAACTTGAAACATGAATTATCTATGAATTCAGGACTTGAAAGATCAAAACTATCAATCAAGGATCTCAAAAATTATGTCTATTATATTGATTCCTTTTTTTTAATTATTTTTTAAAATAACTCTTTATTAAATTTAATAGACAATTACTAAAGGCATTATCGTTAAAAATAATATAAAAATATCAAAATAAACGATCGCTACAATCTTAAATTAATAATTTTGTTCTTGCTTTTGTCTCTATTACCACGGGAGTATACATATATATACGTGTGTGTGTGTATATATATTTATGTCAATCTAAAAGGTGTTTGTGGATTCGAATACATGACATTCATGAACAAATTAGTTAGTATTGTATGATCGTTAACTCATAACTGGGCTGGACATAAGGGAATTGAGTTTAGCAAAATTTGGTTAAATTTTAAGGATAATTTTGTGTTGCGTGTGCCGTGTTGTGTGTGACATAGGAAGTAAGTTTTAGTGACATAGCCATTTTGTCACAATACGACCACTTACCTAACTTATACATATTCATTTACTAATTAGGTCCAACCAATCTGTTACACACTTTTAAGTAGTTTAAACTTACTTCCAAAATATCATTACATAATGTTTTACATGTTCCTTATAACTCTTAAGCCCACAATCTTCTCTCAATAACACAGTTCACCCCATATTCTAACATTGCGCGAATTCTGGTTTAAATTTTCTTTTGTATTTCTTCCCGCTTTATCCTGTATTTTACTATCAAATTTATTGTTTTAATAATATTTGTTATAAAGTAATAATTAATTATAATATAAATAATCATAGTCAACATTTATCAATAAAAAAATTAAAAATAAAAATTTATAAAATTTAGTTATATGAAATTATCAACCATAATAATGAATTACACAACAAAAAATTACGATATAACGACGGATTCATGTTCGTCGTTAATTGCGACAGACTAACAATGGATCATTCAGCATTAACCTTTTCAGGGATTTAAAAAGGTGGGAGTCTTTGGCGCCAAAAGTTAACAGACTTTCAGTTGTTTACAGATAACGACGGACACATTTCGTCGTTAAATTTTTTCATAAGTTAATTACATATAATAGAAAATATTAACGACGGACAGTCCGTCGTAAATAATATTCTGATTATATTAAATATAATATAAAATATTAAGGACGAACAGTCCGCCGTTAAGTATTTTCTGAATTTGTTCATTTTTTTTAAAATACTTAACGACCGATATGACCCGTTGTTAAATAATTAGAGATTTTATTACTTAAAAAATATAAAACTAACGACAGAATAAATTTGCCGTTAATATTTTTTGATTTAATAATAAATTAAAATTAGATCTAATAACTGATTAATCCGTCGTTAATATTTTCTGAATTAATAATAAATTTAAACTAAATCTAACGACGGATTAATCCGTTGTTAAAAATTGATTTAGTATCAGATTACGGGCTTCTTCTTTCTCATTTTTCCTAATTCAAAACTGAGCAGTCTTCCTCCCCGCCGAGCTAACTCCGACGCCGCCGCTCTCTCTCTCTCGACACAGTCTCCGTCTCACCATCCTCTCGCTCTCTCTGTCCAGCCCCCACACCGCCCCATCCCAGTTACCGGCCCAATGCCACCGCTGCCTCAGACGTATTCCCAGCCTCCCGCCACCGCAAGAACTCTCTCTCTCATTTTGTTTTTGTGTGTTGTGTGTGTGTGTGAATTTGTGTGTGGTTTTTAATTTTTTGTGAATTTTTTGTGTTTAGTGTTGATATTTCTGGCATCCTCTATCTCCAAAGTAGCTGTTGAATAGTCTCCGACTAAGCGAACCGATATAACGAATGTTAGTTTGAGACTTTTGGTATAGAATTTCAAATTAAAATTAAAATGTAAATACCTTTGTAAAATATAAAAAATTAAACTATGTAATTTCATTAAATACTAAAAGTTATACTCAATATGCTAATTAATGATGTGCTAAGTATGCTGTGCTAAATGCTTCGAAATGCTTAGAAATTCGTTCCACGTATGTTATACCAAACGCTTCAAAAGTTTGATATTAATTAATTAGTGATGTGCATGGTTGATACCACCAATTTTAGAAATAATGTTTAGTTTGAAAATATGTTTGATAATTATTATTGATTTTTTTATGTTTAATTATTTTATGGGATGAGGGTCCTGGATCCCTCTATATTAATTGTTTAATTTGTTTGGGATGAGGGCCTCTGGATCCCTTTAGAGTATAACTATGAATTGTTGGCGTTATTGATATTGTTTATTTTTATTGGTTTGGTTGGTTTTCTTGAGTTTGTAAGTACGTTGGATTTCATAATTTGATTTATTGAGATATATTTCCGATTATTATTGAGTATTTGAATTCCTAGTTTGGATTTCTTATGTGTATGTTGATGCCAACATCAACATATGAATTATAGTCCAATGTACTTGACTGTGAGTGATGATATGTGTGAAAAACCAAGTAAAGTACATGTTCATTTTTTCTATATTATGACTTGTGTTCGGAAGAACAATCTGATAATATTTAAGTTAAATAAGGTTTAGTAGTCAATAAATTAATTATAAAAATCATTGTGTGAGAACTCCCCAAGAATTCATTATTTCCATTAATAGTTTTAATTAAGTATTTTAGTTAATTATGTTTTTGCTCTTGAAGATTTGTTTATTTATTCTCACTTTAATTATCTTTGTATCTAGATATTAATGAGGTGTTTATATTTTAATAATCAAATTGTTATTTGTCATTACAATCCAATGTGGATATGATACTCATACTCACTATTGTCTATAATTACACCATACACTTCCATATGTTTCTATTGCTAAGAAAATAGTGGCCAGAGAACGAAAATACAAGATCCCACACATATCATACAAGTCTCATATCATTCACGAGCAACCAAATAGAGTAGAGAAGAGAGGAGGAGGTTGAGGGCTTTCCATCTACCCATGAGGAGGTGTCAAGGTTGCTAGAATGGATACTACAGTAGAGAAGATAGAGATAGTTGAATTCTCTCATGTTTATGATTTTTCTGATGGAGTGATCTTTCAAAGACGAGTGTTATTTCAAAGATAACTATAAACATACAATTACTTGATGATGTGAGTGCTCTTTAAAAGATGAGTGTCATGTTGTTGGAAAAGGGAAAATTCGAGAGAGAATCTTCTCATTTCCATTTCATCAAAATATCTGTTACAATAAGCGGGAAAAATTATTCTATTTATACAATGCAACATAGTTTTATTCTAAGCTAGGAGAAAGCACAAAAGTAAAGATCAACGGCTGTTGTGCTCGATCCTTTTCATTGTGTATCCAAGGGTGTGGAATCCATGAGGAGTGGTCCATGGTGTCCATGCATGCAGGAGAATGACACGTGGACAAGCTGCTTTAGTGATCTATGTGTGCATGGCTTGATCCGCTAGTGTGCATGGCACATGTGCTTCCTTCCCTTGCTCGCTGCTCTTTGTGTCTGAAAATAAAGAACAGAAATCTCATGAACCCAGTTTCAACATCCCCCCTCAAACTAAGAACGGTGAAGATCACCAAGGAATAGTTTAGACAAAAGAGTCTTGAATTGAGGACCAGCCAACACCTTAGTAAAAACATCAGCAATCTATAGTTGGGAAGAGATATAGACTGGGTTAACAAAGCCATTTCTGTAATGAATTCGACCAAAATGGCAGTTAATATCGAGATGCTTCGTTCTCTCATGGAATACTAGGTTTTTAGTGATCTGGATTGCTGCTTTATTATCACAGTGGAGAGTAATAAGAAGGGGGTCATCAATATGCAGATCTTGAAGAACATAAGAAATCCACAAAAGTTCCCTAATTGTGAAACTCAAGCATCTATACTTGGCTTCCGCAGTTGATAAGGACACAGTCGATTGCTTCTTGCACCTCCATGAAATAAGGCAATCTCCTAGAAACACACAATACCCTGAGAGTGATTTTCTTGAGTCACAGCAACTTCCCCAATCTACATCACAGTAGGATTGAACAACAAAACCAGGAGAGTGTTTGTAGAACAATCCTAGAGAAGGTAAACCCTTTAGATACCTCAGAACATGAATGACAGCTTCCCAATGTGCTTTGGTAGGGCAACTAACAAATTGACTTAATTGTTGCACTGTAAAGGAAAGGTCTGGCCTAGTGAGGTTAAGATAGAGCAGTTTTCCAACTATTTTTCTGTAGGATTTAGGATTGGGTAAAGGATCTCCTTGCTGTTGTGAGAGTGTGAGACTAGCTGGGAAAGGTGTAGAAGTGGGTTCGCATTCTAATAACCCAGCTATGGATAACAAATCAAGAATATATTTTCTTTGTGACAAATATATCCCTAAGTGAGATCTTCCTACTTCCATGCCCAAGAAATAAGTTGCATCTCCCAAATCCTTAATAGTAAAAGCTTGATAAAGAGAGGTTTTAACTTCAACTATAACATTCAAAGATGGTCCCAGTAGCAGAATGTCATCAACATATACTAACAGGCCAACATAGCTATTCTCTGACCCTTTGGTAAACAGACAGTTATCATATTCAGATTGTGCAAACCCAAGAGAGAATAACAACTTACAGAATTCCTGGTTCTACTCTCTTGAGGCTTGTTTGAGTCCATACAGGCTTTTCTTTATTCTGCACACATCTCCCTTACTCCATTTGCCATAACCTTGAGGTATGGTCATGTAAATCTCATCAGTTGATGTACCATGCAAAAAATGCATTATTAACATCTACTTGGTGAACAAACCATGAGAATTGAGCTTCTTAAGGTAAAAAAACATTCTCACAGTTACCCATTTAGTAACAGGTGAGAAAACCTCACTGTAGTCAATCCCATATTCTTGGTTGTAACCTTTTGCAACCAATCTAGCTTTAAACCTTTCTACTGTACCATCAGATTTTAACTTGACTTTGTAAACCCACTTACAACCTATAGCATGTTTCCCTTCTGGCAGAGGAATAATGTCCCATGTATGATTCTCTTCCAGAGCCTGCACTCTTTATTCATGGCCTCATGCCATTCTTGGTACTGACATGCTTCTTTGTAACTCCCTGGTTCCTTGAGAGACTGTACACTCATCAAAAAAGCAGCATAAGTAGGAGTTAATTCCCTTGATATATGATAAGAAAAAGTGACTGGTGCAGCACTAGGCCCTTTCAGGATGTGGTTACAGACATAATATTCCAAGTAAGAAGGTAATTTCCTTACTCTAATGATTTTCCTTATTTCTTGTGGTAAAGGAGAATCATTACAAGATACATCCTGTGCAGCAAACTGACCACCCTCTCTCTGTGTGGAATCATCCAAAGCTATAGAAGGAGTATCCAAAACAGAAGGAAAATCAGTAGGAGAATCATGATGATCAGAGTTTGGTAAAGAAGAAACATGTGTATTAGGTAAAGAGGCTGATGAAAAATCATGTATAGGATCAAAAGAATGAAAATGAAGCTGTAGGGGAAGCAAACTTTGCAAAGGAAAAATAGTGGGAGAAAAAGTGACATCCCTACTAATTGTGATAGATTGATAATCTATATTGTAAAGTAGGAACCCCTTTTGGTGAAGAGCAATCCCTAGAAAAAATGCATTATGAACCCCTAGCATCAAATTTTGCTTAATGTGGTAAAGTATTTGCTTGAAAGGCAAGACAACTAAAAGGGTGTAAGATAGAGATATCTGGTTTGCTTCCAAACAGAATTTCATAAGGAGAAACCCATTGCAACACTCCACTAGGGAGTCTGTTGATTAGCCATGTTGCATATAAGATAGAATGACTCCAGAAATGAGAGGGTAATTTACTTTCAAACATCAGAGCTCGAGCTACTTCCAATAAATGCTTGTGCTTCCTCTCAACAATCCCATTTTGTTGAGGGGAATAAGGACAGGTCCTCTGATGCAAAGCTCCATTCTTAGCCAGCAAGCTTGGAAACTGTGAATTCAAGAACTCAGTACCATTATCAGTTCTAATGGCTTGCACAGTGGTGTGAAATTGAGTTTTTACCATCTGTAAATAACTCTTGACTAGAGTCCATACCTGTGATTTATGTTTAAAAAGATATGTCCAAGTAACTCTGTTGTGGTCTTCCACCATAGTGAGGAGAATGATGTATCAGTGATATTGGGTTCTCGATAAGGACCCCAAACATTTCCTTTGTTGCTTAGCCTTGTGACAGATTTTGCAAGATTGAAGTGCTTCAACATCTTCATCTCTGAACCTCTTCTGTGATAACAGATGTTTCATAGTAGTGTGAGAGGGATGCCCAAGTAGCTTGTGAAGATCAAGTACTGTGTCTGCTTGAGGTGATGTAAAAGCAACCATCTGTGGTTGCAATTCATGAGGAAAGACATATAGAAATCTCTTCAACTTGCAAATCCTTAAAACCTAATCAGTAGCCTTCTGCGGAATCATACAATGAGTGGAGAGAAACTGCACTTTTACATTCAGGTCTTTAGTGAGTTGTCCCACATATAACAGGTTGTGGGTAAATTCTGGAGCAAAAAAGACATTGTCAAGGTGTATATGATCATTGATCTTAGCTCTTCCTGTGAGGAAAGCCCATAAACTGCTCCCATCAGGAAGATAGATCTGCAAGGGTGTTTGCAATCTCTTCAACTCAGTCAATAACCCCACATGACAACACATATGTGTGCTAGCCCCATAATCTACAATCCATTCACTTCTCTTGATATTAGCAGCTACTCTAAAAGCATAGTGGCCAGTAGATTCAATGGAAGTTGATCTTGGTTCAACCTCTGCCAGGTTAATAGAATTCATATCTCTGTCTCCTCCTATCCCTTTCTTGAAATAGGCTTGCAAGTGCATAGTAATTTCACTCTGTATGAGTTTTCCAACATCACCAAGAGCCTCTATTTCAGTGTTCTTGGTGATAGGTACTGGTGCATCAGAAGCATGTGTTAAAGCCTCAGGTTGATCTAACACACAATGAGCTCTATTCTTTCCCTTTTCTACCTTGAATTTGTGATACTAGTCAAGAACCTCAATAAGCTCAAAACAGTTTTGCTTAAGATGCCCAGACCCTCCACAATGCTCACATTTGAGCTTAGACTTCTCCTTTTTTGTTAACCTCCTCTTAAACCGATCACCCTTGAAGGTACTTCTTTGGTTATTAGAATACAGTGCACTTTGATCCTAATTATTAGTGAACTGCAAAGATACATTTACTTGCTCCTCCACCTGGAGCACCATGGCATACGCTTGACTTAGTGTAGGCAACAGATCTAATATCAATATTTGCTGCCATATACCCTCATAACACTCATTCAAACCCATCAAGAATTGCATCATTTTCTCTTCTTCAACCTCCTTCAAATTGTTTTGTAATGCATCACATGTACAAGCTTTGGAATTCTTTAACAAAGAGAGATCATCGCATAAGCTTGACAGATTATTAAAGTAAACCATTACAGGCTGATTATGCTGTGTAAAAGTTGCAATATCTCTTCTCAATTTATAGATGTGTGGACCATTCTTCTTGCCAAAGTGACGTTGCAATTCTTCTCATAGATCTTTAGACGTCTTATAGTTATGAAATCCCTTAGATATTTCTTTTGTCATTGAATTAGTTA
The DNA here is from genome assembly GCA_026008535.1 of Perilla frutescens. NCBI lineage: Eukaryota > Viridiplantae > Streptophyta > Magnoliopsida > Lamiales > Lamiaceae > Perilla > Perilla frutescens. Next base: position 41,903,743 of record BRKX01000019.1, read on the forward strand.
TCCAGTTAAATACAATATAATTGACTCGCATCCACTGCATGTAGTCTAGTGAACCTATTGCTGGCTTAGGTAGTGTTCCATCAATAAAACTTAATTTGTTTCTAGACAAAAGCCCTCTCCTAACAGCCCTACACCAAGTATGATAGTTTTTGCCATCAAAGGAGTCTTCCGTGAGACACATACCAGGTGTTTCACTTAAATTGATATATAGCTCATCGTTAGCAAGCAGACGGTTATGAGTAAGCTCCACCGCTCGATTTTCTCCAATCACCGGTTTTGATTGATGACTTCCAGAGTTGCGCGGTGGCGTCGACATCAAGAGATTATCACCAATTGGTAAAGCCGATCATTGATCTTCCTTGACGCCGCTAGCTTCATCGGGAAATTTAGGATGGGTATTTGCGGTGAATCCTAATTCTTCATCGCGTATGTTCCTCCAGGAAAAATGCTGATTCTTTTTCGTCATTTGATTGAATCAATTCGCGATGATACCATGTTGGAAAAGGGAAAATTCGAGAGAGAAACTTCTCATTTCTATTTAATCAAAATATCTGTTACAATAAGCTGGAAAAATTATTCTATTTATACAATGCAACATAGCTTCTATTCTAAGCTAGGAGAAAGCACAAAAGTAAAGATCAACGACTGTTGTGCTCGATCTTTTTCATTGTATATCCAAGGGTGTAGAATCCATGAGGAGTGGTCCATGGTGTCCATGCATACAGGAGAATGACACATGGACAAGCTGCTTTAGTGATCTATGTGTGCATGGCTTGATCCGCTAGTGTGCATGGCACATGTGCTTCCTTCCCTTGCTCGTTGCTCTTTGTGTCTGAAAACAAAGAATAGAAATCTCATGAACCCAGTTTCAACACATGTCGAGGATTTGCACACACAATTTTGTTTAAACTACAAAACATATTGAAAGAAAAACTTTTGAAAGTGGATAGAAGAAGCGAGGAACATTAATTATTTTTTAGATTATGAACTTTACCTCTTTGAACAATAATACACCTACATTACATATATACATGTTTCAGTAATGAACGTTGATGATTTTGCAATATGTTCAGTATATGAATCAAACAATATTTGTAGCGAGATGGTATCAATTGTATGCTTATGCGTAATTTACCACATAATCACCGTCGAGTTTGAGTTTCGTGATTTTGACCAGTGTTCAAGTATATTGCATGCATTGACGTTGTTGGATGCGACAACACGCTATTCGGGCTTGTGTTGCTCAGCTCGCACAGGAGAAGAAGGCAATAAAACTTCTATTTTTTTAGCAAGAAACATATTCAAGTTTAAAAAGTTACAATAACAACGTAAATGATAAATCCCTTCTTCATCTTATTTCTGGAGGAATAATCTGAAATAGATTTTTTATTGTATTGCATCAATTTTATAGAATTGTTATTTTATGGGGTGGACAAAACATTTGGATTGTTGAGATAGTCAGTCTTTAGTTGTGGGGAAGTTGCCGACATTCAGTTTATTTTTGGTATTAATTTTTATTTTATTTGAGAGTATATATATAAATAATAGTAGTAGTAGGTGATTCTTATTTTATTGTCAGGGGATGGAGGTATCTGTCTATACATGTATAGAATGATAAGATTTTTAGTGAAGATAGTATTTTCTATTTTAAATAAAATCCCTATTTGTTTGGGTGTCAGTTGCATATCTATTTTTTAGGACTTAGTCGCCATAATAATTTGTGGGTTGTTGATATTTCGTATTTTTCTGTTTTGCAATGGCTATTTAAGCCAAGTTCTCTTAGTAACTAAAGCAAGTCATTCATCCATATTGCATAGAATTCTTTCTGTTATGTACAATTTGGTATCAAAGCTCCCGACCGGGGCCTAAAATAATAAAAAAACACAGTAGTTGTTTGGGTTATTTCCAAACAGAAAAAAATGAGAGATGAGTGAAGATAAAAATTTCATGCAACCTGCTATTCCGCATTTCAATGGTCACTACTCTGACCATTGGAGCTTACTCATGGAAAATATCTTGCGATCTAAAGATATTGTCATTTGATTGAAACTGGTTATAATGAACCAGAGACAACACAGTGAAATTGACTAAAGTAGGGCAGAAAGAACTGGATGATTTAAAGATGAAGGATCTCAAAGCCAGCAATCATGCTCCAATCAATTGGCATAGTAACTCTTGAGCAAATATTAGACAAACGCATTTCAAAGAAGATATGAGAGTCAATGAAAATGAACTTTGAAGGGAATGCTCGGGTGAAACGCTCGACTTTTCAAGCATTGAGAAGAGATTTTGAAATTCTAGAGATGAAAACAAGTGAATCCATTGTAGAATATTTTGTTCACTTCGTGAGTATTGTAAACAAAATGAGAAGCAACGGAGAACAGATGGAAGATGTGACCATTGTAAAAAAAATTTCAACTATGTAGTTGTCTTGATCAAAGAATCAAAGGATATTGATGTACTCACAATTGATGAACTGCAAAGTTCACTCATTGTGCATAAACACAAGTTTTGAAAGAGCAATGAATAAGAAATGATACAAATGCCATAAACTTGGTCATTTTCAGCCTGAGTTCCCTAATTGGGAGAAAGAGGCCAACTATGTAAAATCAAATAACCATGAAGAGATGTTGCTGATATCCTATATTGATGGCCCCATGCATTACATGACAATACTTGGTTCCTTGATTCAGGTTGCTCGAACCATATGAGTGGAAAAAAAAGTTGTACCTTGTGAATTAGATGAAACCTTTCGTGAAACTATAAAATTGGGAAACAACACCAAAATGGGCGTAGTTGGAAAAGGAAGGGTGAAACTACACATCATTGGTTGCAATCATGTGATCACTAATGTTTTTTATATCCTATAACTGAAGAATAACCTCCTGAGTATTGGACAACTTCAAGAGCGTGGTCTTGCAATTCTAATTCAATATGGAAAGTGCAACATATATTATCTTGAGAGAGGACTTATTCTTCAATGTGAGATGACAGTCTACCGAATGTTCGTATTAATGGCTAACTCTTAGTCTGGAAAAGAGAAGGGAGCATGTTTTCAGACAACTACAACCATCTCAAATTTAGCTCATCTTTGGTGGTGCATATATGGACATTTAAGCTATAAAGAGTTACGAACTTTGCAAACCAAGAAAATGGTCCATGGCTTTCCATTACTGCATAAATCAGTTACAGCTTGTATTGATTGCTTGGTTGGCAAACAAAATAGAAATCATATTTGGAAAATAAGCATGTAGAGAGCTACAAAGAAGCTATAGTTGATCCACACGGACATGCGGCCCAATCACTCCAATGTCAAATAGCAAGAAAAGGTACTCATTATGCTCCATTGATAATTTCAGTAGGAAAGCATAGATATATTTCTTGAGTGAGAAGTCTGAAGCATTCAACAAGTTTAAATGTTTTAAGAAACTTGCTGAAAAAGAAGTTGATTTATCAATAAAATGTGTGCGCAATGATAGAAGTGGAGAGTTTAATTCTAAAAAATTAACGAGTTTTGTGAAGAGCATGGTATTAAGAGACAGTTGACAGCAACATACACTCCTTAGCAAAATGGAGTGGCGGAACGGAAAATTCAAACAGTGATGAATTTGGTGAGAAACGTGTTATCTGAGAAGAAGATGCCCAAAACCTTTTGGCCTGAAGTTGTTAATCGCGCAATTTATGTTCTGAATAGGAGCCCTATATTAGCAGTAAAAGATGTCACACCACATGAAGTTTGGAGTGGAGTAAAGCCTACAATCAAATATTTTCAAAGTGTTTAGGTGTGTTGTACATGTGCATATCCCTTATGAAAGAAGGATAAAATTGGAAAGCAAGAGTCTTCCTTGCATTCTGTTAGGCGTTAGTGAAAAATCAAAAGCATGCCCACTGTACGATCTCACCTAAAAAAGAATCGTCACCAGTCGAGATGTTATTTTTGAAGAAAATAAAAAATGGGAATGGGATAGTGTTTGATGAATATTGGTGGATTTAGAATGGGAAGATGATGATAATATTACAATTGTAGACAATATTGAAGGTGGCAGTGATGAAGATATTGATCTGGAAAATAACGAGTCAAATTCAGCCTCAACAAAAGTTAGTTCTGATGAAAGAGTAAGGACTTGACGAGCTTCATCCTACTTGAGAGATTAAATCACCGATGAGGATTTTTCATATGAAGAGTTGGCAGTTAAAATGGTTCAAATCATGTTTATAGATCCAACTAGCTATGAAAAGGCCAAAGAAAGTCGAAATTGGAGGCTAGCAATGGATATTGAGATGGAATCAATTGAGAGGAATGAAACATGGAAACTAAGTTGTCAGCAGGTGCAAAAAAAATTAAGGTGGGCAGATTTATAAAACAAAACTCAATGAGCTTGGAAAGGTAGACAAGTACAAAACAAGGTTGGTAGCCAAGAGTTATTTAGAACAAATAGTTGATTATACTGAAGTCTGTGCATCGGTGGCAAGGATGGATACAGTTCGCATGATTACTTTTTTAGCGGGTCAAAGAGAATGAGAAATTTTCCAAGTTGACGTGAAGTCGACTTTTCTTCATGGAAAATTAAGTAAAGATGTATACAACCAGTCAGTTATGAGAATAAAGGGGGTGCGCATAAAGTGTACAAGTTACAGAGGACGTTATATGGACTAAAACAAGCTCCTCGAGCTTAGTTCAATAGACTTGAAGCACACTTTGTAAGTGAAAGATTTCAGAGATATCGTGGTGAACAAACATTATTCATTATAATCAGCAATGGAGGTAAGATTTTAATTTTAAGCGTTTGTGTAGGTGACTTAATATACATTGACAATAATGAAGTGATGATGAGTGAATTTAAAGCATCCATGCTAAGGGAATTTGATATGTTTAATTTGGGGGGCATGAGTTTTTCCTTGGGATAAAGGTTCTACAGAGTGCTAATGGTGTGTATATTTGTCAAAGAAAATATGTCCGGCCAGGATGTTTGAAAATATTTTGGCATGGGAGATATCAATGTTGTTTCAGGTTCAAAGCTACATAGAGATGAAGATGGAGTCGGAGTGGATGAGATTTTCCTCTTAGATTAGCAGAATCTTCAAGGTTGATATCTCCAAAGGCAACATTCAAATATCTTGTAATCTTCAATAGATTGAAAGCATGAGGTCTTCTATTTCAATTATGAAACTGCCATAAATAACTCAGTCGCTGACATCTTTAATAATTCATTACCGAACACATTCTAGTTTGAAGCAGTTCCTTAAAATGTTATTGGGGCAGACTTGGATGAGACCGTCTCATACATGAGACGGGATGCGGGGATCATTATTTATGGGTGAAGTATCATTAACTCACATGTGAGTATCATTATTTATACCCGCATGTGAGTATCATTATTTATGGGTGAAGTATCATTAACTCACATGTATCATTATTTATGGGTGAAGTATCATTATTTATGGGTGAAGTATCATTAACTCACATGTATTGATCCGTCTCATGTATGAGACCGTCTCATACAAGTTTTTGTCAATGTTATTTGATCACCATAGTTCTCCAAGGATCATAGTTCTCCAACGAAATCACATAATTTGTCAAAATAAATAACAATCAATCAAGTGCACAAGTTTCACTAGACTTGTTCTCTCCCGGCCTATGTTCACGTCCCAATTTTGGAGCGTCAACATAATTGTAAATGAGTATTTCCACTTTCTCTAAAGAAAAGTATGAAATTTTTTTCAAGTGGAAAGAAAAGATGAAAGATACGGTGGGATATGAGATATTTTATCCCACTTTTTTGTTGACAACTTGTCTACCACAACCAAATTTGTTATTTTAATAATAATTATTACAGTATAATTAAAAATTAATTATAGTATAACCAATACTAATAAACATTAATTAAATAGTTATTTAAGCTAGAAGAATTATAAACACAATTCCATATAGTCAATCATAATAATCAATCATAAACTAATTAGATATAATCAACTCTAATTAATAATTATAAAACTAAATTAAAATATAATAAATTGAAATTTGAAAAAATAAAAAATGATAATAATATCACTCAAAATGAATAGTGCGGTACACAAAAAATTGAATAGATAATTTTATGTATTGAAAAATGAGAAAGAAAAACTGAAACCGGATTAGATCTCCGTGCCTGTCCGTATTACATTTCGTATGTCATAACCAATTTTTCTTTTTTAATTTTTTAATATGCGTTAATTGGGAAAGGATAAATTCTAAATAAAAACTGAAATTAAATCATAATAAATAAATAAACAATAATTTTGCGCGGGAGATGTCATGGCATTGGTTTTGGTGTGAACTGAAACAAATATCTAGAGGAAAAACCAAATTTTCTCCGTCAAAGTCTAACATAATTTCATAGAAAATTTTACGTATAGACGCATACAATTCGTATATAGATAAGATGTTTGAATATATTTTAAATTTGACTCATCAAAATCAGATGAAATTATCATCGGCTACTTTTAGTACAACACTTGGTGTTACATAATTAAATTTATTAATTATTCTTTGATTTCTTTAATTCAATTTTAATTTATCATGCTTTAGTTTAATTTTACACTTATTAATTATGGTTCATCCTACCCAATTATGATATATAATCTTCTTTTACAAAATAATCAATTATTAATATGAAAATAAAAATCTACCCAATACCACATGTCGAGTGTGTGAATAAAAAAAAATAAAAAATAAGATTTTAATATTGAAAAATTAATTACATGTCCTAATTGAATAGGATGAGCCCTCAATTAATAATGTGTAAAATTAAAATAAAGCTTAATAAATTAAAATTGAATTAGAACATCGAAAAAAAATTAATAAATTTAATTATATAGCACGAAGTGTTGCCAGATGAACTCTAGTTGTGAACAATTAAAACTGAAGATTTTAATCCAATTAACTATGATCGATCTTTAATTAATTTTGGCAAAGAGCAGAAAACATTTGCATAGATCTTTAATTTATTTTGGCAAAGAGCAGAAGACATTTGCATAGATAATATAATCTCCTATCACTCAAGTCGCCACCAATGGATCCCTACGCCGCCATCGGCTTCCGCCGCAACCACGACGGATCCCTCACACGAACCCTCCAAATCCCCCGAGCTCCGCCGTCATCCGACCTCAACGACACTACTCAGCTCCTCAGCAAGGATGTCACCCTCAATTCCTCCACCAACACCTCCGTCCGCCTCTTCCTCCCCCCCAACGCCGCCGCACGCCCCAAACTGCCGATCATAATCTACGCATCCGGAGGCGGCTTCGTCATCCCCACCTCCGCCACTAGCTTATGCCACCTCTTCTGCTCCACCCTTGCCCACAACACCCCGGCCTTCGTCGTCTCTGTCGAGTACCGCATGGCCCCGGAGCACCGCCTCCCCGCCGCCTACGACGACTACATGGAAGCCTTACACTGGGTTAAATCCACCGACGACGAGTGGCTTACCAACTACGCAGATTTGTCAAACTGCTACCTCATGGGCACCAGCGCCGGCGGGAACATAGCCCTCCACGCCGGCTTACGCGCCGCCGATTGCACCGACGAACTCGAGCCGATAGAAATCAATGGCTTGATTCTCCACCAACCATTCTTCGGCGGCGTCGAAAGGACGCCGTCGGAGACTGTGAATTCGGCCAGAAGCAAGACGCTTTCGCTTCCGGTTAGCGATATAATGTGGGAGTTATCGCTGCCTGTTGGGGCCGACAGAGATCATGAATACAGTAATCCGATGATGAATGAAACGGTGCGGCGGAATTTGGATAAGATCAAGGATAAGGGGTGGAAGGTTGCGTTGACGGGCTGCGGCGGAGACACCTTGGTTGACCGCCAGAAGGAGGTGGTGGAGGCGTTGACGGAGAAAGGTGTGGCGGTGGTGGCGAAGTTTGTCGACGGAGAATATCATGGCTACGATGTTATGGAGCCGGCTAAAGCTGAACTGATCATGGCTATTGTGAAAGAGACCGTCCAATTATTTACTTGACTCCCAACCAGATTCTATATTCGGCTCGTTTGGTTTGGCGAATGAGATAAATAAAATGATTGAATATAATAGGATTGTAATGTTTAGATAAAAATAATTTTATATTTGGATTGTTTGATTGTAATTTTAATAATTTAGAATAAACTATCAATATTTTATTTGAATTTAAAGATTATGATTAAAATGTAGAATAATATCCAAATTACCCTCCATATAAGATATTCATTTGTAATTATTTAACCTTAACCATCCTAATCATACAAACCAAACAAAGGCCTATGTGAGATAGTTTGGTGGATTTATTCCTTTCATCCAACCTTGATCCAAAAAAATGAGATTTTAAATTACTAAAAGTGATGTTTTTCAACATTATAAATGATATTTTAATTTTGATCCTAATAATTATAAAATTGCCACCATTTTTTGTGCGAAAAAGAAATGCTTATATTTTTCTGTGTTAACATGATATTTTTTTAACCAAATACTCAAGAAAAATCCAACTCCTTTTTATATTGGATCCAAGTTAAAAGATCTGACAAATTTTAACACGTTAGACAGTCTTACTCTTATACTTCAAATAAATCCAATTGTCATATAGGTTTGTTCAATTTGATCCCCCATGGTTGCGTTTAATTGCTATAGTGGCCCTGAATTGTTTATTAGTGCGTCAATTTTACAATTTTCATTTGAATCCCAAATAATTATACACTCCAAGAAAATTATTAGTCAAGTATTTAATAGCTATTGTCCTTGATGAGTTCAAGTTTAATTAATATGTCTCTCGTGCAACGCTCGGTACGGAGTATTTTATTTTATAATAATTGAAAACTAAAAGCAAAACTCTATCAAATCTAACAATACATACACTTTTAGTGTGTGAAACAAATGTATAAAAAAATTTAAATAGATTAAAAAACTAAACTTTATTTTTACAAATATAAACAAAATTTATCATAATTATTTAAACAAACAATTAGCATGACATCGTCTTTGAGTAAAACAATAAGCATGCTATTAAAAAATGGAGCATAAAAAATTAATTGAACACATGCGGGTAGTTGTAAAATCAAAACTTGCATTGAAAAATTTAATTTAACTGCCCAATATACAAATATATCCACAAAATTCATCAAACATAATCGTGCAATGCGCTAATTTTTTTTATGCCACTGTGATTGGAATTGACATATATTTTATATTTTGATTAATTAGAATTGAAAATTTATATTATCTAAACATAAAATAGAAACACTAAAATTTATGTAGTTAGGTGAAAATAATTTTTTTTTACATTAAAATGCTATGATTAAACATAAAGTTTATTTGACCACAATTTTTCCACTTCATAGATCACTATATAAATTATCGGAATACAAAACACGGTCATAAGGTAGATCAAAATAGAATTAAAATTTTCACGTCTAAAGAAATTCTCAACAAATTAAAAATATTAGTGCAAGTAAATAATATGTGATTCCAAAACATTTATAATTAATTTTGGAATGGATTTGAGTATATATAGTGTAACTTTTATTGAAAATCGAACATTTATATTGAAAATATCAAAAGTTGGCCTAAATGCTCAATCTTCACTAGTTATATGAGCTTTGAATGATTTGTTTTTTTTTCCTTTATTTGATGTTGTGGAGAGGAGCTCGATTCACAATGTTGCTTGATAATTGATACAACTATTTATAAAATCAATAATGAAGTCAAGTCCACCTCCCCTGTATGGTTTGCAGGCCATTACACACGGGCGAGTATTATCCAATGTGCACCACGATACCGATTGCGGGTTACCCTCGACATAAAAAAAAATAAAGCCAAAATTGTATAATAGATTAATTTGATTGTTTAATATATAGTTTCCTACTTTTTTACTATAGATTAATGCAAAGAGTGGTCATTTGCGCTATACAGATTTGTTCAAAAATGCATTGGCGTCAGTTTTATTTTTATAATTTTACCGCTACGATTTTGCTTTAATATATGTATAGATAGATAGGTTGTTGCTAAGCTTACATCTATTAGACTACTGATTTCTCAGCTACACATCACTGATCTTTCCACCATTTGAACATCAAAAATGTATTTCTTGATGGTAATCTTTGTGAAGATATTTACATAGAGCAACTGTCAGACTTTGTATCTTCGCAAAAAAATTAAGGGTTTGATGCATAGTTCTTGTGTCGGTTCAGTATATTTACTAAAGTTGTTGAGATGCTTGGCATGCACAAGAGTAAGTCCAACCATTCTCTTCTATAATCGATCTGAATGTGACATCATTTTGTTGATTGTTTACGTGGATGATATGGTGATTACTAACAATGATTATAAATGCATTGATTCCTTGAAAGTAATGCTAATGTATTTCTTAGGTATTGAGAACTGAAGAAATAACAATAAACATTGGTGCTTCAAAAAGCTCTGCATCAAGAATGTTCAAATTCAAATATAAGAGCCAATCAAAACAAGATACCAAGGAATCTCCCTCATCGATTAGATTGAGGAGATGCCTCTATAAAAGGAAACGCTTGCTCACTTGAAGAAACTACTGAATTTTTACGAGAGCTATCTAATTCACTCCAGCCTTCTTGAAAGATCAAAATATATCCTACCCTCCAACTTGTAAGGATAATTGATGGTCCCAATTTTCGCAACAATAATCATCATGTAATCTTTAAGAGATTTCAAATCATCACTGCAATAGCACTAGAAGCCGAAGAAGAAGCCTTGTGAACATTGCAGTTCAACGTCTTGAGATAGAGACATAACAAAGTCCTCTACAATAGTGTGAGTTAATTGTAATCACTTTGTAATGGAGATTGAAACTTAGTGATCATACTCTTCTAATTTGAAGAAAGAGAGAACGTAGAACCAATTGGGTTCAAACCTCTATAAAGTGTCGTGTTCATTATTGTTTTCAGTTATTTGCTTATTTGTCTAGGTGTTATAATTGCTCAAGTGATTCTTGTGCAAAACGAAATTTCATTTAACAAAATGATCAGTAAGCAGGTGTAGAGTGACTTTTGTGGCTTCAAGGAAGAGATGTTTCCAACATATGCCTGTACAAACAACCAATATTAGAGAATGAGACTTTCTCATCGATCAAGTTTACTTGTAAGCAAATTAAGGAGAGATAAGCTGCCTTGTGTTCTGCTCTTGTCGTCCGCTGTCACTCTCTTCCCTACCTTGGTTCCCTGAAGTAAAAGCAGTTATCCAAGTTGTAATCATCCCATGTAACAAAAGAAATAAATATCATTCGACACAGCTAAATATAAAGTGCACACAATCTAACAAGAAGAAACAATTGCTACTTTTTTATTCAGGGAAACAAAATTTTCATGCTTTCATGTTCAGAGAATCAGAAGGAAGAGGTGTGCAAACAGCTCAAATTTCACCTTTGGTTTGTCATTTTCATCCTTGATGTCCAATAAGTTCAGATCCTTCAACAATACAGATGAAGCTGGCTGTAGTCTCCTGAAGAAATTGACAAAATAGTTATAGAGGTGAGTTATCAAACGTGGAAAACTTATTACAATGTGAAGCAAGGACTTCCAATCAATCAACAATACCTTCTCGGTTTCTTTGTACTGCAATCAACTTTAGGCACAAATGTGGGCATGTTTTCGGCGTCCAATCCTTCCTTTGGCAGAATAGTAGCTAGTGGTTCCAGCTGCTACCACATTAGGCAAGAGTATCAGGTTCGTTGTGAAAGCCAAAAAAAAATCTTCTAATTTTAGCACCAGAATGGATGAATAAATAAATGCCGCTAACACATTACAGAGTCAATCAGAACCTGTCAATGCATAAAAAAGGTCAAATCTAGAACAGCGAAAGTGAGATTTTGAAGCAATGGGCTCCAAAGTTCATTTAAGTATCAAAGATGCATCTCAATCATGTCCACTACTGTATATTACAATAATTTTCCTATATAATGGGGCGAGCTCAATGATCCATATATTAAAATGAGGACAACAATAACAAGTCCAATTTGTATTTCAATAGGTCCACTTCATGACTCATCGGCAAGTAACTATGGACCTACTGCAAGAAATTAATAGTTGACAATTTTGTGATTTGTGCAGCTATGTTACATGTGCAAGCGAGAGGTGATGAATAATATCTAGAGCGCACGAACGCAAATATCTGAAAGGCAAAAGCAATGACTTCCTTGTTGCAAGTCAAGTTGCAACAATCAACACACATACTTTGAAAGCTTAAAATATATAGACAATCCAGGAAAGCTTTAAAAGGATGGACGTGCTGTAGATGTATTGAACAAGCATAAGGGAGCAGTTGAAGAAATGCGGAGGTTCAGCCCTTCTTCCCATACAGTGCCAGAACCATATTATCAAATTCTGCTCCATCTCATGTTTTCTCCATTCTACCAGATGCAACTAATAAAAGAATGAATCAGTTGATGGAGAATTTAAGGTTTAATCCCTTATGCCCCCAATTGTCCCCCTAAAATAAAACCCATAAAAGTTATCCTCCATCATGAATGTGGATGTAAGGATGTTAAAACAATACTTTGAAGTCATCCTTCATGAATAAGAGTAAAATAGATATATTGTCATTGCTATTACACCTTTCTTTTGACTAATGGAGCGGAAGAAAATTCTCGAAAATATCTCCCATGGTAAGCAAAAGCTAAGCATTGGCTGTTAGAAAAGACACAAACCCAGAGTATTAATCTCTTCATCAGCTATTTGAACCAAATGGCTACACGGCTGGATTTATAATTGAATATTTTTTTCCAAAGACAATGGCATACGTTCAAGCAGATTTATGAATGATGAAGGATACAATTATGCTAACTTTCAAATACTTGAGGCAGGAAACTAACCATGCCTTCTTCCTTCACATGATTACATGTGTCACCATTTTGAGGAGATTCAGAAGACTTAAGGTGAGCATGGGACTGGGCTGCCATGGGAACATTTTGTTCCTCAAACAATGATGTACCATTATCTGCAAAATTGACATAGCTCAGTAGAGTGCGGAAGATGGAAGGACTAAACTAGGAGCTTCCAAAAATAAATTTGAAAGTAATTAAATGTAAGGGAGGAAGGAAATTATGTGTTCTAAATTAGAAGTTATTGAGAAAATCATGATCTGAATCATAATCAGAGAGCAGAAAATGAGGGTTTCTAATGAGGAATGTCCATTTCATGTCTCAACATGATTCATGCGCAAAGAAAGTAAGATATATAGGGTGTAACCTAGCTCTGTTAATTGCATCATTAATTTTTTCAAAAGATGTTACCTAATCAGATGATTAAGTTCTATGTATACTAAAACTATGTGTAAGTGAAGCACTTAATAGACACTTTATGAACAGCTCAACAATTGAACCTGTCATGCCATTTTGAAACTGAGTCGGCTCTTGTTTGGCATCTTTTAGATCCTCAAAATCTTGGGTGCTTGTATTGCTTTCACTTTCAAAAGAAGTCGCAAGACAAGATCCATCCAGTGCACATTCACTCTCTGATTCCAAATTCTTCACATCTCCCACAGTATTTACTGCATCCTGTTCTTCACTTGTGGAAGGGATATCCACTATGCCAATATCCACATAGCACACCAATTCTCGGGAGCTGTCAATGCTAGTTGAAAGTACCTTATTTCTGAAGCACAAATCCAGTTTGCTTCCATCTCTAAAGCCCTCCGTATTTTCAGTATCATCACTAGTTTCTAAGAGATCTTCAAGTTGCTGGTGAACAAGCAATAAAGTGTGACACATTATAAACAACATGAAATATAAATATCTGACTCAAGCAAGTTGGGGGCACAAAGAACTTGTTCAATGTGTACCTGCGGGTGTTGCTCACCACCTCCATCAGAACAAGAAGCAAAAGTTGCAACTGAATCTCTAGCCTGACCATTAATAAACTAATCTCAGTATCGAATAAAGCAGAATATAAGGTAGTACTAAATATGGCAATGCTAATAGCTTACTGAGGGATCAGCCACTTTCTCATTTTCGGTCTTTTCCAAACATCTAAAGGAAGGAGACACAATGTCTGAGTTCACCTGGATGAAAGTTGGGCAAAAGAAAAGTAGATAAAATGCAAAATATAAAAGCATGCCTTGGATAATATATGTAAACTCTTATCAAGGAATTTCAAACAAGTTTGAAGAAATCCATAGTGGCATTGGCATACATACTGTTTTCACAAATCCTGCAGTTTCAAAGACTTATAATGTCCACTCCTCTTAAATAGAAAAAACTTATATCTACAATAAGTATGTATGTAATATCAAGCATTGAGAAAAGCCATTGAGCTAACCATCAAAACAATGTAAAAACAAATTTTAATAATTCACTTAGGCTATATTTGGATGTTATAGGAGAAGAAATGAGTTTGTTGGAGAGGTATGAATGCTTCTGAAAGATGTGAACATGCCTGCATTTAGCAAGAAGGAATCCAGAATAAATCTTTCTTTCTTAATTATTGGAATAAACACCCCAAACCCTAACAACCAAAAACAGGAACTAAAAGACTAAACATAGCCTTAGATGTTTAACCCTAATCTTTTCACATACCTCATATAAACTTCACACAAAGAAAAAATACAAATAGAGAAACAAGGTAGTATTAAATTTTGCAGTACCTCCGGAGATTCAGCCATTTCATATTGTGAAAGATTGACATTAGAACAATGTGTTGACACTTGAAAGTCATTAGAAGAAGGTTTACTACAAGTACATCGAGACTTCAACACCTTTACTTCATTTTCCAGATCCAAGACCCTCATCTTTTCATTGGTCAGTTCATTCACAAGGTCCAGGGTTCTTGTCTTTTCAATGTTTAAAATGTCCCTGAGATGACAGTTTTCTATTTGTACCCCCTGTTGAGAAATAGTATACAAAATTAAAGAATTACATTGCATCTGAAAAAATATGTAATGGATGATCAATAACCAAGCATAAGAAAAGCACAATATTACTTCGCTTTCCAAAGAAATAACTATTACCTCAAGTTTTTCCTTGTACTGTTTCAGAACATTCCACAACTCTTTCGAAAGTCCTTTCATGATTTCATACTCCCTTTCCTTTTTAATCTTTAGCTTGCTATCATCTCCCTTCTGTGACAATTTTTCTTCAATCCCCAATCCAGAAATCCCATTGGATAGAGCGTGAATTTCATTTACGTTCTCATCATAAGTTTTTTTATCAATACAACCCTCAACCGCTTCCCCATGAATCTCTGTCAACAAGTAATCACATATCAGATTTTTCAAATTGAGAAGAAGACATAACACCAGGGATGGTACCATAAAATGCAGCAGAAAGTAAATGAACTGAGCCTCATTAACCAAAATATATATACCAGAACAACCGTTGTGCAAATTTTGGGGGAAACCTCTGTCAGTTTTAACTTCATCAATCTGAAAGATAACAGGAAATAAATCAAACTAAATAGAAAAGATACACTTGAGAAGGTGGCATAGATCTAAAGGTATGTTTGAAATTAATCAAATACTGATGCTAATAAAGTTTATATTGAAAATAATGACATGTTGTATTGCTTGTAGATTTGAATATCCTGTGAATGATATACCAAAGAAGTTTCATTGTTGCCAAACTTCATTTTCTTAAGTTGCCCTGCTTGAGGCAATGCTTGGTTGGGCCTCTTGTTGGTCAAATTTACTGGCTCTTCCACAGTTTTAAACCTACATTAATTCCAATATATGGTAACTATTTTCAGGAAAATCCAAGACAATATAAGGTAATGATCACAAGGTCAAGGAGATGCTCACTTGATTTTTGCAAATGGTGAAGCCTGCCTCAACAGGAAGGACGTATCAAGATAATCTTCTACTCCAGGTTTGACGGTCAAAATCTGCAGGATTTCAACTCAATGATAAACAACACAACAATAAATGCTGCAAAAGATGAAACAGCTGGCCCACAGAAACAAGAGACCTTACCAACATCATCCTCTTCTTGCCTTCCAAATAATCTCGCAAATATCTTGTTAGCTGATCAAAGTAAACCAATATAGATGCTCTAATAAGTATAAAGAATTCATACACAAATTTAGGCATAGAATAACTCCGAGAAAAAAGAATCCGCAAAGCAACTAAGATACCAAGGAGTTTTTGTAGTGCTTCTGCAATGTTTTATTTCGATTCCTCTGGTGCTCCAGCAGTGACTGGAAGTGAAGAAGAAAATCTATTGAGTAGAGACAGAAATGCTTAACTGCATATGGCTTTTATGCCATTCATGACTAGAGACGGAGATGCTTAAAATTTAATGATTAGTGACTGGAAGTAAAATATAAATTCAAAATAAGATTTGCTAGAAGCAGATGGCTTTCATACCCTCAAGCACTGCCCAAACACCATCGACGTATTGTTGATGAAATTGCTCTCAAGCAATCTAGCCCCCTGCAAAATAACATGAATACCACACCAAACAGCAATAAAATAGTTTGAGTAATCTTCACTAATGGAAAATACAATTTTGTAAAAGTTCTAGCAGTATATAACTCAGGAAACAACTCGATATGAGTCTTTTTTGTAATTATTTAAAAATGTCTATTATTAATGAATATAACATCTCAGAATATGTTAATAAATTAGAGCTAAGTTCAGTCAAGCTTGAGCTTGACTTCAAACTTCTCCGTTGAGTTAAAAGCTCGAGCTTGGAACTACTCGGTTCAACTCGGTAGTTATACCCCTAGCTGTCAGTTTGTCACATGCAATTGTACATAAAATAAAATTGTGAAGAATTCAAAATATATAACACTTTAATGGAACTTATGGATTGAGCTAATACCTGATTCCCAGTCTTTTTTTCCCTCTCTGCCCCAGCAAGATCTACAATTGTCAATATAGTGTTACTTGCATTGCCATCAATTTCTTCACCACCTTGCCCAAAACCACACCGTATGTTAATGATGCATTGGGAACGGCTATATGAATTTGTTGAGAAACAGATACCAGCCACCATCCAAACCAAAGAGAACAATCATTAGTACAACTACGTAAGGAAAAGTTGAAAAACAATAGTAAAGTCATGAGAAACTAGTGAAAGAGAAATACAAAAGAACATGACACAAACAATATTCCAAGACTTAAGTCACTTAACTAAGCAGCAATAGGAATTTTCTAATTCAGTTCGCGTTTATCACTCGTACAGAGACTTGGTCACATTATCAGTTGGACTTTGAATTATCTGATACAAATAAGAAAAGATAACAATGTCGTGGATAAATTGTGCCTTGTTATTCCTCCACAGTCACACTAATAGAATTTTTCCGCTTCATAAGATTTTGCATCTATAAGCTATCATTTTAAGAGAGACACAATTAGTGAAGAAAATGAAATTAATTTTTACATGAATGTAGTTATGCAAACTATATTAGTCATCACAGTGAGCCTAACTCTATTTGATTTCAGCACTCCAATCCCATAGGTGGAGAAATGAAATTAATTTTTACATGAATGTAGTTATGCAAAGTATATTAGTCATCACAGTGAGCCACTGAGCCTAACTCTATTTGATTTCAGCACTCCAATTCCATAGGTATATTGGATATGCCAAAATAATTGGCATTGGCATGCATAAAGTCATAAGCGTTTATGTACATCAGGTACAATAGAGTTGTTAGAGATTGGTATATTTATTGTATATATTCTGCATATATTTAGTGTGTATCTTATGTGGTAGGTAGATAATCTATTTTAGGATTAGATAGTAACCTAGTCTTTGTTTCCTCTGTAAGAAATATACATTCTTTTTCTCCAGAGATATGTCTACATTTTATCCTTTTCTGCAAGAGTCAAATGATAGTCTTGCTTCTTGTGACTTACTAACATCACTTTACAAACGTCAAAGGAAGAAATATACATAGCTGAAATACAGACCTTGACTGACTATTTGAATTTGTCATAGCTGTTGCGCGTTTCAGCATTCCACGTGCGATCAAAGACTCAGCTTGTTGAGCATTGCAAACAACAGCCTATTCAGCCCAAAAATGATAAGATAATTGTCAATATTTCTGCTATTCATTTCAATATAAACAAAATAAATCAGTTAATGAAAATTGAAATACTGTGGAAAACAAGAAAATCTCCACAGAAATAACCTCTTGAAGTCCCTTCATAACTGAATGTTGCATGCTGACATCACCTCCATCATGTAGCAAATCAATCATTCCCTCGGCCTTTCCTCTCTCTGAACATATCTCAAACATTGACAGATAGACTACCCTGCTCACGTGATATGTCAGATTAATAAGCAACAATAACGAATGTTTTTTTATGAGATCTTGAAATGAAGCAGAAAGTGTGTGGCTGCCTTCAGTATCAACCAAGCATGACTTGGAACAATCCTTCTTTTATACAACTGGAAACAAATTCTATGATATAAAGGTTTACCTAGATAAGCGAGCTGCACTGCTCTCATCTTCACTGAAAATGCAACGAAGGGCAAGAGGTACCATGCCAGGTTCCCGGGCACACCCAAATACGGTGTGAGTTTTCCCTGAACCACTAGGTCCCATTGCGGCCAACATCCCACTTTTCCCCTTTAGAAAATCTTCAACTAAAGGCTTCACCATTTCCTCATACACATCATTCTACAAAACCACATGAAACAACTTCTAGCTAATATCACTCTAAACATGAGGGCAATATAACCATAGTAGAGCAAAATTAACCTGAGATGATTCAGCAGAAAACACATGGGAAAACCCTTCATATACTTCCGATTTGATCCTCTTCATCTCTTGCAACGGTTGAGGAGTCAAAACCGTGACGGAACGAAGATCCTCATTCTCTTGTACGCACATTTCACAGCTCTTCTTCGTCTTCGGCTTTGGCTTGCTCTTAATTTTCGGATTTTTCGGCCAAGCGTTCTTCGATTCTGGAATAATTCTACTATTTTTCTGAACAGTGAGCGGACGGATTCTTAAGAATACCTTGAGGTTGTCGGAGATACTTCTCCCAGCAGAATCGGCTTTACAATGATCGGCATTGTTAGGGTTCTGCTCAATCTCAGTGGCAAAAATGTCTCGCGAAAGAGAGGGTGAAGAGAGCGGTACACGGAGGGGAACGGCGGATGAGGGCGTGGCGCGTGCTTTTCGAGGTGGGTTGCGGCGGACGGTGACAGTGGCGGGACACGGCGGAGGAGATTTCATCTCCATTTTTTACGATTGGAATTTGGAAGAGCCGTTAGCTATTTGGATTTGAATTAGTGAGGCCGAGGGGGAATTCAAATAAACATGAAAATCCGGTTCCGAACCGTGGGACTGAACCGGGACCGGTTTAACGTATAAAGTACGGCTCTCGTTCAGTCGTCCTAACATTTTGAATCGGACAGGCAGCTGCTTTTCTTCAACTTTTTCTTTTTTTTCTTTTATTTTTTTATTATTTTTAGTTCATATGTTTCTTATTAATTAGCATGTAAATTAGTTCATATGTTTCTTATTAATTAGCATGTAAATATTATTATATTAGACATTCACATCCTTATGGAGTCACGATGTTAGCAATTTAGAACCCAGTAATTTCAACTTCTTCGTTGTCACATGTCATATCAAAGTTAACATTCTAATACAATTTTTCCCACTTATACACATTATATATCTATACCTATATAAAAAGTGTGGATGTTTCTTACAAAATATGATTTGCCTATTATATCCATGATCTACATTTACTTTAAGGGTAAAAAAGTAATATAATATATCTAACTATTTATAAACAAATAAATTAAATTTATAAATATGATTATATTAAAATAAATAATTTTCTGAAAACGGTATCAATCTATCCTTTGAAGATCACAATGGATTTTATGAGCAAGGTTAATTGCGTATCTAAACGGCTAATTCGCTTTAATTATATAAGTGAACTATTTGTTAATGGTATCATAATAATTATATTATGTTAATATAATTTTTCTCCTAATTATAATAGGACTCTAAAATTATCTATATTAATCATTAGATTTCAACTTGCTAATTGTTACGAACAATAGTTCAAAAATTCATTCTCACTTTACAAATTTCATTGCCAATTGTTACGAAAATTCAATCACTTCGACATAACACATTCATTATTTTGATATTTTCACAATTATGAATATTCATAATGCATCGTCCACATCAAGTTCATCTTGAGGTAATTTTTAAATTTATTAAAATTTTATTTTGATGTAATTGAACTCTATTTTTCCGAGATAATTATTTATAATCTTAGAGATCATACTTTTTTCTAAGATGATTATTAAAATCTTATTTTGATGTAATTGAACACTACGAGATATTATATTTAGTTTCAATAGGTTTGGTATAATTGAACTTTATTATATAAAATTATCCTACAATAATAACAAAACTATTTCTTTAGTATATCATATTGATTTTTATACTCATTCGGTCGATGATCGATTGTGTTTAGTTTTGAAGAAGAAGAAGAAGAAGAAGAAGAAGAATAATAATAATAATAATAATAATAATAATAATAATAATAATAATAATAATATATTTATTTTACTACATTCAAATTTCACTATTTAATGTTTTTATTTTTTCCTTAAAATCAAACAAACTATAATGAGTATAAATATTATTTTGTTTAATAGCGGAGTGTTTCTATCATTTATGCTAAAGAAATCATTTTGTTTTCCATGCGCATAAATTAGAATTTATCCAAATAATCAGTTTAAATTATATCCTTGACTTAGCGAATTACAATTTTTTGATATATGTTTTAATAACAGCTCTATAAATTATATTCATTACTATGCGGCATACTTTGTTCTATAAATAACATTAGAATTGAAATGCATGCATCATATTTTATGTTTTTACTTGCTTAATAGTATAGCCTTTTATTTTCACTATATGAGATCAATTTGAATGTGATTAAACATTTTTTTTTCTTGTACAACTGCTGATGTCTACAGACAAAGAAGAAATCTACAAATGAAATGTAACACCCTAATTTTATAAACTTATAATGCTATTAATTTCATAAAAACTAAAATGTAAAATAATGCATAAAAAGAGAATTCAAGCATTTTCTCAAATATGTAAATAAACATTGTACTTAAAAACTATAATAATATATATAAATAAACTTCTTTTGAAGAAAATACCATAATACCATAATAATTCAAATAACATAGTGCGGAAGCGATTTAAATAGTTCAAACACCTAAGCATTTTTAAAGTTAGAAATCACAAATAAACATATCACCAACTAAAATTTTAGTAGTCAAATAAGTTTAATAAATTAAATAATTAAATAGGAACATAGTTCACATCCATCTCCTCCTTACCATAACCGAACTCCTCAACCTGAAATGTTATAATATAAAGATGAGTATAACGATTACACTCAGTGGGGAACACGCATTATCCAAAACATATTAAACGAGTAACTCATATTCAGACATTTATGCCATGTCAACATATTAATAATAATTGTTTGAACAGTGAGGAGTCAGCCTAAAGGCAATTTATCATGGTCTCAGACCTATTAACGGTCTCTGAACAAGTATATGCATATACATATGCACGGTGGGAAACCCAAGGATAACTTTTACGGTCTCAGACCTATGAACAGTCTCTGACATACTTTGACTTTCACTTTCACATGAATACTCAGTCGAAAAATAAATCACAAGATCAATATATAATGGATAATAAATAACCATGTGCGTATAAAATTTCCCACCTTTACTTCGAAGACCTTTGACTCGACATTTCAATGCAAAATGTTAAGAACTTGCAGAAATTAAAACGCCTTTGCCTAACAGAGATAACATTAAAGTATTTTAATAACCCAAAAGATTATAAGAATTATAAATTCCTAAACTGAATATAATTCAATCGAAATTAATATTAATTTATGGTATACTTTTCTCTAATATTTAATATTCTTGATTAGACTAAGAGTTGATAAGTTTTATAAATCAATTTAAAGAATTGAATTATATGTTTCAAAATATATTCCCGTATACAATTGTTGATGAGTTTAAATATATTTTAATAATTTTTGCAAGACTAAAAATTAACAGGTTTCCTAAATCCCGTTAAATGAAAAGAGTATATGGCTGTGATAATTATTAAAGCATTATACATTATTTCATTAGTATAATAGAACTCTCGCAGAACATTACAAGTTATTCTTCCAAATTAATATTTCATATTAATTATCTTCAACTAATTCCTTCATTATCATCAATTCCCATACCTATTTTGTTTACATCATCTACAGTCTGGAGTGTAAAAGAGATAGAGAATATAATATTAAAATAGCAAACAAAAATAGTTCCCTATAGTTCATCATTTAATTCGGTAGAATAGAATTCAAGAAGATTAAATCATTAACACGAAATTTTTATATTATCTGTATACGTACTAAATTTTTGTAAGACAAGAAATTACATTGATTTCAGAATTTGCTATAGAATTTTAGATTTGACGAGTGTCGATGTTTTGCTTTGAACGTATGGGTTGACGTTCCTTCTTGCTTCCAATGTGGAAAACTTATTTTGAATTGGAAAATTGGTGTGAGCTAGCAGAGAATTGTTTCATCTTCATTCAAAGGGGATTTTTTTTTTTTTTTTTGATAATTTGACTATTGAATTCATATGATCGATCTTTGGCGTTAGATGAGAAGGAAATTGATGGACGGTTTTGGAGATAATGGAAAAGTGAATTGAGGGAAGTTTCCAAGGTAATTAATCGTTCATTGGATAGATTATTATTATTATTATTATTATTATTATTATTATTATTATTATTATTATTTTCTGTATTTTGGATTAGTCATGGAATTTGGAATTCTAAATTATGTTATTTTAATACTTTTATTCATATTATGAACTATTAATATTATCTTTTAATTTTCTCTGCAAGTGGAAGGACTAAAATAAATATAATATATCAATTTATTCATTCTGTTCTCAACCTTAATCTTGGAAGATCATGATAAATCATTCCCTGTGCTCGAAAAGAATACACTCCTCATCTTGCAGATGCCAATTCTTTATTCAATGTTACACCGAATGAAGTAAATGAAAATATACAGTTGTATGAGTGAATATTTCTTCGAAAATCTATAGCCTCTTGTGATTCAGAAGTAAACAATTCGTACAATTAATCAGGAACTTCAGAAGATGCAAGTTGAATTTTTCCACTATCACAACATAAAATAGGAGGCTCATACTCAAATCTTACAGCACTCTACAATGACTGCAATCAGACACTTTTTTTTAATTCATGTAGTTCTGAAGTTAAAAATCCACTATGTGATGAACCTAAAATAAGAAAAAATAGAAGAAACTGATAAAAATTATGGAGGTCAATCCATATGCAATATTTTTTCGAAGTTTAAAGGAATATCCTTCAATGGATAATGTTCAACTTCAAATCTCAAAAGACGTGAACTTAATCAACGAGTATACAATTCTCCAAATGCAGATCAAGTTGCAGCTATATGGGTTGAAGGAAATAATGATAACATTTCGTTGGAGCGAGATATTGTAGTTCATAAACATTATTATGGATGTTATGACCCACTGCAATATCCACTTCTTTTTACAAGAGGTGAAATAGGTTGGCATCGAAATATTAAAAAGATTACTTCCACAAAGTCTATCACCAATAATGGTATGTCCTATATTTATTTCATTGTAATAATAAAATTATTTATTTTTAATACAATCATATTTATAAATTTAATTTATGATTATTTTACTTAAAATGTGTTTCAGTTCCCAACATGGATCTTGATAATGCTTTCCCCTATCAAGAATTAGTAGTGCAGAGGATGTCATATCTCAAGAACAAGATATGTATATTGATTTTTTTAACCATGGAGTGAAGGTGCATCATTCATTATTTTTTTTATTTAAAAAACTTTTAAATTACTAATGAGCATAAACTAACTTAGAAAATAAAAGGGCAAAATGAAAAAAAAAATTAACAATAGGCTGCAATTGTTTAGCTACCCCGAGTCTAAAACCTTAATTGCATGCATATTTAAGTGATTTAAAATTGTTTTATGGAATGATCTCTTCAATTTTTTAATTTTATTATATTCTATATAATTTACAATTTTGAGGAAGCAAAGTGATAAAAATATCTCATGTAGAGAATATGCATGCTACAAGCTACAAATAAGAAGTCCTAGACAATCTATACTTTTATTAGGATGGAGACTATTAATGTTGAATAATCCAGATGAAATTATAAATAAGATGAATCCAGATTTACCAGATGGAGGCAATCTATACTTTTATTAGGATGGAGACTATTAGGCATTCTGGTAAATAATCCAGATGAAATTGATAAGTTTGTTAGTGCTGAATTCCCTAATCAAGAAAAGAATCCCGAACTGTATGAATTAGTGAAGAAACACATGATACATGGTCATTGGGGTAAATTTCACTTTTGGTCCCATTAGAATAGGATCAAAACACTTTTAGTCTCAAAAGTTACTCTTTTGGTCTCAAATGATAATTTTTCGACAATTTTGGTCCCATAAGATTTTTTCCAGATAATTTTAGTCCCATAAAATATTTTTCCGACAATTTTAATCCCAAAACTAATAATTTTGGTGAATCTGAGATGTGTCTCATTCATATCAAAACAAACAATATGCGTTCCGAAATTCAAGGCATCCTGTCATTCTATCTGAAATCAATTTGTGTTGTCTAGCACATCAAAGATCTCAATTAGTTTGGGACTAAAATTGTTGAAAAATTTTCTTATGGGATTAAAATTGTCGGAAAAATTTCTTATGAGACCAAAATTGTCGAAAAAATTTCATTTGGGGACCAAAAAAGTAACTGTTGGGACTAAAAGTGTTTTGACCATAATCTAATGGGACCAAAAGTGAAATTTACTCTGGTCCTTGCGGAGAGAAGAATCCAAAAAATTCTTGCATGATAAAAAGAAAATGCAAATGTCATTATCCACGACCATACTACGAAAGCACAATACAGGGAAAAGATGAATATCCAATTTATCGAAGCAGCAATGATGGATCAGTGATTCCTATTCGCAATGTAGATCTAGACAATCAATGGGTCGTGCCTTACAATGTATATTTATTATCAAGATATAATTGCCATATCAATTTTGAGATATGCTCATGTATCACTGCAGTAAAATAATTATACAAATATATCTACAAAGGACATGATAGAGTGGCAATCAATATGATCTAAAATGATGACCAAAACCAAGTTGATGAAATTAAACAATTCCAAGATGCACGTTGGGTATCTTCTCAAGAAGCGATGTGGAGAATTTTTGAACTTTGTTTAAATGAAATATACCCAGCAGTCATCAACTTACAACTTCATCTACTAAATAAACAATTTGTAGCTTACCACGAAAACTAAAATTTGAAAAATCTGTTGGTATGGGATCATGCTTCAAAAACAATAATATTTACTTATGAATTATTATAAGTTGTAGTTGTTATCTCTATAACATCACTTATCTATTTTCTATGTTATATTTACTACTTTCATTCTACGTCAATTAATCTTATAATGATTAAAACTATATAAAATATTTTACATTAAAACATAAAAACCTATATTAATATATCTAAATAAAAAAGAGGACAAAACACGTGCAACGCACGTATCCTCTGCTAGTATATATAAATATATTGATTTTATTTACAATATTCACTTATATAATTAATTGAATTCAATGACTTTAATTTAATTTTCCGATATTTAAAAATTTCATTAAAAAGTTAAAAATTATAAAATTAAATAATAATTGAAAAATATTATTCAAAGTATTACAACAACAACAATAATAATACTGGGAAATTTGAGACTGCAACATACTACACCAATTTATCACTGATCACATTCTTCTCGTGCCCATATATGCTCGACTAAATCAGTTCGGAGTTGATGATGTGTTTCCTTGTTACGTAGCCTTGTGAAATTCTGAAGGTAGACTTGGAATGCTTGGGTAGAACCTACATTAATTGTTGTCGAATGAGAAGAGTCTTCATCAGACCAAATGATTGCTTCATTCCCTCCATCTTCAATGATCATATTGTGCAAAATAATGCACGTATATATGATATTCCACAAGATATCGATGTAGTAAGGTCGTGCAGGACCTCTAATTATCGCCCAGCGAGCTTGGGTCATTCCAAATGCCCATTCGATATTCTTTCTTGCAACCTCTTGTCTCTCCATGAAAAATTTCCGCTTTGCATCTATAGAGCACGGGAAACTCTTGACAAATGAATACCATTCCGAGTAGATTCCATCTGTCAAATAGTAACCTTGATTGTACAATGTGTCGTTTATCGTGAAATGAACTTCCGGAGTATTTCCTTGTAGGACAGTGTTGAATAAAGGCGATCCATAAAGAACATTTATATCATTGTAGGATTCAGGTGCACCAAAAAAACATGTCATGTCTGTTGGTGCCATCTGCACTCAAGTGTTCGAGATTGTCATGATTTGTATGGCAATATCAAAAGAACACAAAAGGTTTTGGTTGTTCAATATTGAAGACCATGTTCTGGACATTATAAGATGAAAATTCCGCTGCCAATCTGATTGAAGATCGAAGAATGTACTTGATCATGTTCGTGAACATGATCATGTACATGGTTGTCCAGAGAGTTTTCAAGAGACATGTCATGTTGGATTCAAGGAGTTGAAGCTGCCGATTCAACATGGACGTTTCAGAATAGAAACTATCTTGTTCGTGATGAAGATCAAAGAAAGAAAGCAGGAGTTCTATTCAAGGAAGTCATCTAAACTAAGAAAGTCCGAATTAATTAAGGAAAGTTTCCTTGTTGATTCCAAGTCAAATTAGGACTTTTGATTACCTTGTTAAGGCTATGTCTTGTGTTTATAAATAGCCTGGAAATCAGACTAGTTAGATGGCACGAGCACGAATGCACAAGTACTGATTAAAGAGTCAAAAGACTTCATATTTGAAGCATTAGACATTCGTCATTGTTAGATTAGAGTTGATCTTTTGATCATTGTTTTTCTAGTCTGTGTTTGAATCTTTCTCATACACACTTTTAAAGGAGTCTCGGGAGAGATTTCCTGTGGGAACTAGAGGGAGTCTAGGTTGTGAGGGGATCTCACAATTCAGTCCATCAAAAGAGGTTGTAGTGGGTAAGAAAGGGGTCGAGTGATGAGAGATCATCGTGTAAAGCCTTTGTAACCGTGCAACGGAGTAGTGGATTATTTTCACGGACTTGAGAAGTCCCCCTAACATAGATCAATTGATCGAACAGGGTTACCAACCTCGTGCCTTTTATTTGCTTTCAATTTATCATTCTGACCTTACATGTTCATCATAATGTACATGTACATGTGTAATGAACATTATGTACAGTGCATAGCTTAGGTAACTTCAATTGGCATCAAGAGCAAGTCGCTTTTTGCAAAGCGAAAAGATTCTGGAGTTGCTAATCTGTGTGCGTGATTGTATCTGCAAATGAGTTCTATGCTTGAAGGAAGTTTCATAGAGCGTCCCCCAATTTTGGATGGACATAACTACACTTACTGGAAAAAGCAAGGATGAAGGCATTTATCAAAGCATCTGATGTCAAAGTATGGAAAATTGTGTTAAATGGTTGGAGTCCTCCTACCAAGCTGGATGAATCAGGTGAAGTTATTCCAAAACCCGAAGCAAGATGGACCAAAGAAGAAAATATAAATGCGAGCCTCAATTCAAGAGTCCTCAACTCCTTATTTGCTGCAGTAGATCTGAATACATTCAGTCTTATATCAACATGTGAAGTAGCCAAAGATGCATGAGATATCTTGGAGACTATATATGAAGGTACCAACAGTGTTCATCTATCAAAGCTACAAAATTTGACCGCTGATTTTGAAAAGCTTCGCATGTTCGAAGAGGAGAACATTGATGAGTTCAATGTAAGGCTTTGGAAAATCACCAACGAAAGCTTTGTCCCAGGAGAGATAATGTCAGAAGAGAAGTTGGTGAGAAAAGTTCTCAGATCCTTGCAAAAAAGGTTCGCATATAAAATTGCTGCGATCGAAGAAGCAAAAGATATCAAATCAATGTGTTTAGATGAGCTGATGGGATCTTTGAGAACATTTGAGATGAGTTTGGGAGAAGATTTTTGTACTAGAAAGTGGAGGAACCTTGCTCTGAAGACAGGTGTTCAATCTGGTTATTCCCCAACTGTTGCAGAGTTGCTGAACACCATAAGTCTGCTTATGAAAAGCTTCAACAAGATGATGGAAAACGCCAACAAATGATCATTCTAATCAGAATGATCAATCTACTGAAAATACATCTCAATCAAGAAATAAGAGGTTGAAGATACGCTACAAAGAATGTAATGGATTTGGCCATGTTCAAAGAGAGTGTGCTAATACTCTCAAGAAGAACAAAACAAGTTACAAAGCATCTTCAAGTGATGAAGATTCGGAAGAAAGCGAGATTGATCAAGAAGATGGTGACTTTGCATTTTTTGCTCGCCAAACAACTTCAAAGGAGGTTCAAATAGATGGTCCACTTACTGAAGCACGAAAGTTTTCCAAGGAAGAAAAATATAAAGACATTCTTGCCAAGGACATGCACGTTGTTCAGAACACCATATATGTTCCAAACACCAACAAAAGATTGTCTACCAATCCGAGAGTTGTGATCTGCCACTATTGTGAAGAAAAAGGTCATATTCGACCAAACTGCAAGAATTATTTAAGTGATCTCAAAAGGATGAAGAGAAGGTATATTCCAAAGAAGATAAATCGGGCTATTCAGAAACAGTTGCACAAGGAAAAATCTTCATAAAAAAGGTGCGAGTTCAAAGAAGAGTCGGGTAAGAAAAATGAAGATCATCAACACGATGTTCCTACTGATGTTCATGAACAACCGGATGAACATCACCCTGAAGTTCATGCAGAGAAAAATAATTTTTCTCAAAATCAAAATAGTGATACTCATGGTTCTGCAGTCGTGCAAAAAGAGTTGATGCAGGTAAAAAAGATTGGTGTTGCTTAAAATGATATTCCCTATAGTGTTCTCAAGAAAGAAAAAGAATGGAAATCGGCCATTCCATATTGGGTTGCTGCTATATTTATATCCAACATGAGATCAAAGAAGACCAACGATCAGTTTGCAAGAGATCCTGCAAACGTGGTATGAAGTGTTATGCTTCACAACCCCCTTTTTCGGACCTTGCCTTCAAATCTTTTTGGCGAAAAGGGGGAGTCTACACTCCTTTGCCTTTACATGCTGGCAAATAGGGGAGTAAATTTTATTATCTTGCATCCATGTTTTTGCAAGATATTTTTGTGTTGATTTGCTGTAATATCAATTTATTGATATTATATATTGAACAGATGTTTTTATCTGTCTTACTATGATCCTAATCTACTTAAAAATTGAAACTGCTGATGAAGAAAAAAAAAGAATATGGTAAAAAATGCATTACAGCAGAGCAGATACAAGCTGATAAAAAAAAGTGAAAAACATCCGGATCATATCATGTTCACAGGGACTTTCAAGAACATTTTAAGGTACATGGTCCTTCAGTTTAAGGATTGTGTTCTTTTAAAACATGGAGCTGATTTGCCACCAGATAAAGATAAAGGGGGGAGATTGTTAGTGCCATCTGCACTCAAGTGTTCGAGATTGTCATGATCTGTATGACAATATCAAAAGAACACAAAAGGTTTTGGTTGTTCAAGATTGAAGACCATGTCTGGACATTATAAGATGAAAATTCCGCTACCAATCTGATTGAAGATCGAAGAATGTACTTGATCATGTTCGTGAACATGATTATGTACATGGTTGTCCAGAGAGTTTCCAAGAGACGTGTCATGCTGGATTCAAGGAGTTAAAGCTACCGATTCAACATGGACATTTCAAAATAGAAATTGCCTTGTTCGTGATGAAGATCAAAGAAGGAAAACATGAGTTCTATTCAAGGAAGTCATCTAAACTAAGAAAGTCCGAATTAATTAAGGAAAGTTTCCTTGTTGATTCCAAGTCAAATTAGGACTTCCGATTACCTTGTTAAGGCTATGTCTTGTGTTTATAAATAGTCTGGGAATCAGACTAGCTAGATGGCACGAGCATGAATGCACAAATACTGATTAGAGAGTCAAAAGACTTCATATTTGAAGCATTAGGCATTCGTCATTGTTAGACTAGAGTTGATCTTTTGATCATTGTTTTTCTAGTCTGTGTTTGAATCTTTCTCATACACACTTTTAAAGGAGTCTCGGGAGAGATTCCTGTGGGAACTAGAGGGAGTCTAGGTGGTGAGGGGATCTCACAATTCAGTCCATCGAAAGAGGTTGTAGTAGGTAGAAAAGGGGTCGAGTGATGAGAGATCATCGTGTAAAGCCTTTGTAACCATGCAACAGAGTATTGGATTGTTTCTCACGGACTTGAGAAGTCCTCCTCACATAGATCAATTGATCGAACAGGGTTACCAATCTCGTGCCTTTTATTTGCTTTCAATTTATCATTCTAACCTTACATGTTCATCATAATGTACATGTACATGTTAATGAACATTATGTACGGCGCACAACTTAGGTGACTTCAATGTCCACAAGCCTGCAGATGCAACTGCTTCTAGAACTATTGTCGGGACTCCATGATCACTTCCAGTGTATTGGCATTTCCAAGAAACTGGACAATTCCCCCATTCACAATGCATGTAGTCAAGGCTCCCCAACATACCAGGAAATCAATATCTTTGCTCGTGCATTTGAAGTAAGTGTTGTGTGTCTGCAATATTTGGGCCTCTCAAGTATCGAGCTCCCAAGATTTCAACGATAAATTGACAAAAGTTTGATAGACATCCAAGACAATTCTCTCACTCATCTATATATACTCATCAAGAGAGTCAGCCGAAGAACCGTATGGTAATTGACGGATAAATGTCGTATACTTTTGCAGTGGTGATAAACCCTTCTTACCCAATCTATCTTCCCTCCACTTGAAATACTTAATGGTTTTCCAAAGAATCGACAGCACAAAAGAATAACTCTCTTCGCATTCGAAATCGACGATGGAATTAGCAGAAAATATCAGATCATCAAAGAAATAATCACAGATAAGAAGAGCATGACCTTCTTCAGGGCCACGATCGACAAACTTCTGGTTCTTTTTTAAGAACTTTGAGATGCTGGCAGTCGTTGCTCTTTTTTCTTAATATGATAAAGCACCATCAATTCGAACTTATTTCTTTCTTCCCGTATTTCATTCCTAAAAAATTCACGAATTATTTATTTTCTGGAAGAAATTTTGATAACATAAGAGAATTTTTATAGAATGAATTTGGCTTAAGTTAGAGTGAAAGATGATTGAGAATTAAAAAAATAGAAATAATTATTATTTGCTAACGTCTAGTGTTACACCCCGTATTTTCGAATTACAGTTAAAGAATTTTTCTAATTATATTTAGAGGACTAAAGAATTGGAGCTAAATAAAGTAAAACTGATATAAGACGCAACTCCAAGTACGTTTAAATAAAATTCAAGATATGGTCAATATTAAACTTGTTGAAAAAGGACGACCCGAGGAATCCGCCGGTACTCTCGGAATTTCAATCCGAGGTAAATCGAGTTCCCGACGATTAAAAAGGTAAAAAGTAAAAATGATGAATAGTGATTTTCAACTCATTTTTTATTTCGATCTTTTACGAAATCCCCATCATTATCCCGAGAAATTATTTGGCAAGGTTTCTCAAAAGGGAACGAGCCAATAAATCCGCCGGTATTCCTGTATTTTCAATATGAGGTCAAATGAACGAACGGTAGCATCCGGAACATCGTGAATAGTGATTTCTAGATAGCCGGAAAAAGGAATCTTTCCTCATTCATGTGTCAAATGACTTTATCGGCTGACCATTTTTGGTCGACTTGATAGGAAATAAATCAAGGGGTTGGTGTTTTTCCTTTTTGTGTACGAGGTCAAATGAACTTTCCTTACAATAAAGCAACTTGTGAATAGTATTTTTGAAAAAGTAATCGCGTTTAATTTAACTTTATCACTATTTTATATCTGAAAAATCGATACACGACCCCCAAGCTTTTTTCTATAAATAGAGGGTTGCTTCATTCACTTTCCTCACCCCTCAAGTTATGTTAACAACTAAATCATAGACTCGAAACGTATTCGAACATAGGCAAGGAAAGTCAAGTGTTCTTGAGCGTAGTCGAGGTTCGAGTGGAGCTTTGAGGTATAAATCGAGTCGAGGAGGAGCTGTGGAGGAGGGAATGTCGGCCGAAAGCAGCCACCAGCCGCCGGCGCCGCTGCCGGAAATCGCCGCGCCTCAAGGATCTTTTTACAAGACGAATTATAGAAAACGATTCTCCTGCAAAAACTAAAATGCGTATATTCCACCAAAATCATTCAAGGCATCGTTCAGTTTGTTGAATTAGAGATGAAAGATAAATAATCACGGCTAATCAATTGTTTCTGTTGGATGATTTAAGTCCGGTATAAATATTTGACCGTGATAAAATATTGAGTAATCATTCAAATAAACGATAAATTATCAGACCGAAAGTCAGCGGATTAGTTATCCATTCACAAACTCAATTAAAATTCCTAAAATTTCCTCATCCCCAAAACATTATACCTTCGTGTCCTCTTCATCCAATCGAGATGCCACCACCAATTTCAACTGCATTTTTGTCCCAACCCTCTTTCAAAGCTACAATTCCTACTTTAATCATTCTTCTTCCCTCAACCTCACTAAATAATCATGTTTAATTAAAATAGTTAATTTCATTTAAATTCTAACCACAACTACCACCGTCCGCCGAGACTCACAAGGATCCATGGTCGCCTATTCCCTTTGGGTCTTGTTTATTTTGAGGATATACAATTTGAATGATAAATAGATTAATGGGGCACACTTGTGTGAGACCGTCTAATGGGTCTCTTACGTTAGGCAGATCTGTACCCGACCCGGATTCTTTAAACTATTAAAATTAAAAAAGAAAAAAGAAAAGAAAACCTAACACACCAGCTCTTCTCTCGCAGCCGCTCCTCTCACAGAGCTTCTATTCTCCCGATCAATCTTCTTCCGGCTCCAAACAAAGGACCAGATTGGCACTTATTTCTACTTCCCGTGGCTCGGACTCCATAAGGCTACTGGAGGTTATGGAAGCATCAAAGTCTACAGTCGTCCTCAAATTCCTGTTCCTTTCCTGCCTCCTGCTGGGGATCACGTCGTGCTTGCTGGGGACTGGTTCAAGAGAAGCCACAGAGTAAGCCGATTATTTGACCCTCAAGTGAGAAAATTGATAAAATCACTGCATATTTTCTCACAAATGAAAATGATGATTTGCTCTTCTGTTCTTGGCAACAACTTAGATATTTCTTGGATGGTGGTCACAATCTTCCCTTGCCTGATGGTCTTATTATCAATGGGCGTGGTTGGAACAAATATACATTCACCGTTGAACAAGGTCACTCAACTTCTTAATCAACTAATGGAAGTAAACCACTTAGACGTGCGTTTATAGCTTGTCATTTCATCTTTATGAATCCAAAGCTCAATTATAGGTAAAACATACAGGTTCAGGATATCCAATGTTGGGATCGCTACTTCCCTTAACTTCAGAATTTAGGGACACTTAAGGAAACTGGTGGAAGTAGAAGGATCTCAACACATATAATGCTTGATTTGTTGGATCCTTAATTATTAATTTATAAAATTTGAGATTTTTAGTGATATTTTTATTTGTAATTAGTGTTACTTTATTTTATAATTAGTGATACTTTATTTTGTAATCAAGAATATTTTTCTCTATGATAATAAAATAAATTTTTTTACTCAAGAATGAGTTTTTATTGTATTCATAGACCCGATTCTCAATTTGAGATTATGTTTTAAACTGACACTTTTCTTTTATAATTAGTGATACTTTCTTTTGTAATTAGTGATACTTTATTTTGTAATTAGTGATAATTTTTTCTATAGTAATGAGACTTCACTCCATAGGTGATGATACTTCACCCATAAATAATGATACTCATTAATGATACTTCACTCATAAAAAATGATACTCACATATGAGTTAATGATACTTTACCCATAAATAATGATACTTGAATTAATGATACTCCACTCATAGTTAATGATATTTATCTATTCTGGATTTGATAATTAATGTTTAATCATCAATAATATCATATTATACTCCACTTCCGAATTAATGATACTTCATCCATAATTAATGATACTTCACAGACAGTTAATGATACTCACCAGATATATGTGTAATAATACTTCACTTAATAGTTAATGATATTTTGCCAAATTTATATCTAATATCTAATGATACTTCACTTAATAGTTAATGATATTTCGCCCAATTTATATCTAATGATACTTCGCTTCATAGTTAATGATGTTTTACTTCACAGTTAGTGATACTTCACATATGATGATACTTTACATTATACCTAATACTCCAGTGGCTGCTCGTGGGAGCAAAGATAAGACACACGCCTGCGCGCGAAAATGGGCTTGAGGGCAGGTTTTGGACAGGTCTTGGACGAGTTTGGGTTTTATTTGACCCATCTAATATAAGCAACCTGTTAGACGGTTTCATACAAATTTTTATCTAGATTAATAAATATAATGGTGAATAAATCGTATCCCACATCTTTAGATGGAATACATATCCCACAAATAAACACAAAGTTCATTTTATCACGGGCCTTGAATTATACATTATTTTAATATCATACAAAATAAACATAGAATAACTTATTAATTCACCATCATCCATCAAAATAAACGTCTTGCAATGAAACCTCAATTTCAAATTTTTTAGCATTTTCCAAAATTCTCCACATATAATCTGATGCAATAATGAAAATAAAAATTACTCCAGTTTTAATAAAATAATTACAAATTTAAAAATTAACAATTAATTTTAAAATCGTTACTTATAATTTAAAGAAAAATAATTATGTGAAGGTCAATTTAGAATTGCAATCAAACAATCCAAACGCAACATCATTGATCCATAAACAATGCAATCCAACACCATCAATCAATCTATTTAACTCATTAGCCAAACTAAACCAAAATCATGCGCACGCGAGAGAGAGAGAGAACTTGAGTAGTGCAATCTCTCAGAATAATAGATGAAATGATTGTAACTTGATACACAACAGAACATGAAAACTTCAGTTCTAAAAGATAAATTGAATTCAAAATTTGGTGTAAACAAGAATTTAATAACAACAGCAGGAACACTAAATAGTTAAACACCTATCAGATGCTGGTAATTTAACTCAGTAATAGTTGAGGGTGTTGATTTCCCAGATGGCCGCAGACAAAATCATCAAATCAGATGCTATATAGATATGAATGCTTATAGCCTACCGGCGCTTGTACCTGCAGAGTAGCAGAATCACGGTGATGTTTCAAACATAAATAAGAAAGATACGAAATCTCAGTTTTTTTTTATAAATTAATCAATCTGAAATGCACTTGAAAAATACAATATCAAATGAAATTTATTACCGTGACTTGCTGTTGAACGACTTCCTCTTCGCACCACCTCGAAGAGTTCTTTTCTGCCTTTTCTCACTCATGTCACCTTGGAAAAGTTCCTGCATCTCATCTGTTCTTGATTTAGTAGTTTGGGAAGTATGCTTGGGATTCTTAACATGTTTTTTCACAATCTTGCCAGCATCAACAGCCTTCCTTGCAGCCTTCACTGCTTTTGCTCTCCGATATGCAACATCAACAAGGGAAATTCCATTTTTCTCTTTATCTTTTTTCTCTCCGCCCCGGTCCTTTCAAATATTGATTGTTAGAGACAGTTTTTAAGTAATATGGATTTACTGAAACCATATATGATCTCGATATTCAAAGAAAAATTATGAAAATGATTACTAGAAACTGCTCATTAAGATGACTAAATAATGTAAAATGGATAATTCATTCTGCACAATTTAGTTCTTATCCAAAAAATAATATAAACCGAAAATTTGATGGTACAATAGATAAGAACATGAAAACATCTGTACCTTGACATCATTATCATCCTCTAACATCTCTCTAGCCGCCTCCAATTTCCTTCGTTTTTTCCTTGGCAAGTTTTTCTGTCAGAAAAATTAGCTCTAGATGAATTAACTTTTATCAGACAATAATGAGACTACAAGTGTGGTATGTGAAGAACCTCGCGCTCTCGCTTCCTCTTTTCCTTCATCTTCAACTTCTCGGCTTCTTCCGCACTAATCGTGTTACTTCCAGAACCTTTTCTGTTATCCAAAGCTTCCTAGTAAATCAATTACAAATGTTATGTAGTTAGCTATCCATGGATAATTCAGCACAATCTTAAGATTAATTACATTATCAGATTTTTATGACTGATAATCACTATCAGGTCATCCATTGGGTTGTAAACGACAGTAAAGAGGGGGAAAAGATTCAATACAAAAAAGAATAGAATCTAGAAGTAAAAATCAAAGGAAAGAAAGAGGCTGATGCAATTTGTGTCTATTGTCACATGCTCGCGAAGATTAGTTTAGTAGATTTGGTTAAATTGAAATTAATCTTATTTTTATGTTTGAGTTATCGGCCTTGATCCATGGGCTATCCATTGGCGAGCCGGTTATTGTATGAAATAGAGTTCTTTTCCCAAGTAGATATTGAGAGTATTAGATTTAATGCAGGAGTTTTCAGCCTGTGAATCTGTTCTTCGTATTCTTTGAAGTTAATAAAATAAAACCAAATTTATTAAACTAATATTCACGAGCACAGTGATGATAACATGAATGGTATCAAAGACTGGATAAGACAAGAGGCCACAAAGTTTTTCACAATAAGCAAAAGAAAAAAGGGCAAAAAAGAGCATCAGGCTGCTTCATTCACATAATAGCCTCAATAAAAGGAAACCAAAATTATAAGGCCCATTTTCAGTCATTAGAAGTTAGAACATTACAAGAGAAAACACTTAGATATAACCTAGCCATAGTAGGAAAATCTTCTATCATGACAAGCTAACATTTCAAAATTGCAAAATTAGTAAAAAAAAAACATGAAAATCACAACATAAATTACAGATAATAGAAATTACCTTTGCCGCATTAGCCACAAGTTTCTTTTCCTTTTCCGTAACGAACCACGTTCTTTTAGGACGTGAATAAATTTCATCTTTGTGTGCGATCATATTTTCTGCCTACAAGTCAAGAAGAACACGCCTTACAATTTTGAAATGTATGTTATGAAACACGAGTATTTAGTATGCATAATATTGTATGGCTTAGTTCATCGTCTTTGGTTTGTGTGGCTGGTCCATATCTAAGCATAAAAACTCACTTGTAATGCTGGAATGAAAAAGATCTACCCTGTTCCATTAAGAAAAAAACCATTTGAATTCTTTTTCAATTTTAAATCCACTGAGGCACTGACCAATAGGGTGAAATTTGTGTTTAAAGTAATTCTCCTCCCAAGAGATAGTAGAATGCTTTTCATGACTCAGTTTTATATCTTTGAATCTAGTGACCTAGGATTAGGGTTTATACAGGATTATACATTTCAATGATAGATTGAGTATTTCTCGCACCAAAAGAAGCTATTAACTTTGAATACCAAACAAAAACTATAAAACCAAAACCTTTGTAGCCTCCATTTCAGCTTTTCTTAGTGTCATCTCTTCTCTGCAACAATCAAAGACAATAAATGGTGGTAAATATCATGTTCCGTTTGTAGGATCAGATAGCAAAATCATTCAATTACCTTTCTTCTTGAAAAATTGATGACACTTGATCTTCCATTTGCTCAATTATTTCAGACCACTTCTTTATTGATTGCTCAGCTACAATTCGGCTCCTCAACTTCGAACCAACTCTTTTAACCTATCATAATGGTTCAAGAGGTTACTAAACCCAGGCAAAAGATCCTACATCCCAGTCACTTATTTCTATGTTTTCATAGGAGATCTTGATAAATAATGATCATCCAATAACAACATTAATAATTGGGTCAATAATTGACATGGACCAGAAATGTGCAAACACATACTGCACACAGTAGGTGACTGCTGCATGAAATATACGGAACAAGATATATGAATCTATTAACACATACTGCACACAGTAGGTGACTGCTGCATGAAATATAAGGAACAAGATGCATGAACCTATTAATACATCTACCGGGTACAGCTTGTTCGTGCAATAGCATTGACGATGATTTACCAATCAGTTCCTTTGAGAAATTAAACAAACACATTGATTTCAAGGGAAGTACAAAGATGCAGTTTTTTATGTGCATTTTAAGAACCCCAGACAGAATATGATAACGCATTAGATGGAGAAATATTGTCAGATCACAGATGTAACATACAATGCAGGAACCAATTATTCTGATAGAGATTATACATAATGTAAAAAAGGACATAAACAACCTAACACAAGCACACACATTAAAACAAATATGCATACACGAACAATGAATGAATAGCATCAGGTGGGAATAA
The DNA here is from genome assembly GCA_026008535.1 of Perilla frutescens. NCBI lineage: Eukaryota > Viridiplantae > Streptophyta > Magnoliopsida > Lamiales > Lamiaceae > Perilla > Perilla frutescens. The sequence continues at coordinate 41,942,228 of BRKX01000019.1, forward strand.
GCTGATACATATTAGGGATAGAGTAAAGTGGGGCAACAAAATCTAATATAAATTTCTTCAAGGCTACTTAAGGTTTCAGTTGGAAGTTTCTGCCAGATATGTGTTTAAAAACCGTACACAGCCCTATTTGCACTGAGAAACAAAACTTCTACAGGTTCTCAAACTAAACAACCTGAAACAAATAAAATGAATCGAACTCACAAGTATGGGTGCTTACAATAGATTTAACGAGAGAACGGTCATCATCAGTAACAAATGTAACAGCATATCCTTCTCTACCAGCTCTCGCAGTGCGACCCACACGATGGACATAACTACAGGAATAAATTATTTTAAAAACCCAAGATAATGTGTTAGATTTTGAGATGAATGCACAAAATTAAGATGATGAGAAAAATGTGAAGCCTAGGATTTGAAAATTAATAGTAGGAATAAATTATTTTAAAAACCCAAGATAATGTGTTAGATTTTTAGATGAATACATAAAATTAAGATGATGAGAAAAATGTGAAGCCTAGGATTTGAAAATTAATTGTAGGAGAAATACAAGTATACAACTAAACAAAGAGCTACATAACTAAATGATCAATCTTCAAACCAATCACAGGAAAAAAAAAATAGTTACCTTGTAAGATCTCGTGGACATGCAAAATTAATGACTGTCTGAACACCGATAATATCAAGACCCTGAAAACAAATAATGAACAATGAGATGGCACCACCAACATCTCAACAATCAAAATCTCTTACATTTCTAGATGATAGTCTTAATCCAGTCACTTGAATAGTTACATCTTATACTTACACGAGCAGCAACATCTGTTGCAATTAGAAAATCCACTTGCTGCTTCCTGAAAAGTTCCAAGGCCTACAAATAAATATGAGTAGAAGCCTCAAGATATGGAAGGGAACCATACATATATAGAACAAAGATACAGTCATGCTCAGTGATACTTACATCCAGACGCTGGGCTTGGGTGAGGTCTCCATGAAGCTCAGCTGCTTTAAGGCCAGCTAGCCCAAAAAGAATTTTTAATCTATGAGCTGCCTTCTTGGTACCACTGAAAATAGAATATAAAAATTTTAGGGTGTGAATGAAGATGATTGCCTTCTTAGACCATCACTACACAGTACACATGATAACATTGATGGGAAATTTAGGCTCTGCTTTCATCTAATAATTAACCGACCTTGGCAGTTGCTCAACTAAAAAAGTACGATGTATATACATATATATGGGGCTAGATTCATGTGGGAACTAACTCCTATGTGAGAAATAAGAACAAATCCTAGTTCCTAGCCTTCGATTTAGGATTGAATAACGGTTGAGATTCAAGTTCTGGGACAACTATGCAATAAGTGTAACATAAGTAAGCAATAATACACAATAGAGACATTAGCACCAAATCAAAACAAACTAAGCAACAAATGTAACATACAAAAGCAATAAAAACCTACTATTTCGGAAGTTCAGCAATCAGTGGTTAGAGATTTGACACCCCCCCCCCCACACACACACAATTTACTTTACTGCTAGAATATTTCTATACCTGGGGAACCCTAAAATAGGATTTAATATATGATTCAATGACTGAAATTGTATTCAATATTCTTACTAGCTTGCTATTATATAAGCAAATTAGTCACTCATTGTAGAGTGGCATGACATCAGTGACACTACAGCGAACAAAAACTCAAAGAGGGCAGAATGAAAACATGATTCTAGCCCAGGAGAAATTGGCATTTGAGATGGAAACCTGAAGACAATCACTTTAGATGTAAAGGTCTTGGAACATAATGCAAGAAGAACGGCTTCCTGATTCCCTTCACGCATTCGACGTATGCGAACCACCCTGCATAGGAGATACGGTTCAGTTGGACATTCCATGTAGCGGATAAGAAAGAAAACTACTCACAAGACTTTAAACTGCCTCCACAGGTCATAATGGAAGGACCACAAATATTAAAGTACTTAATTAGAAAAGACAACTACTAATGACCCACTCTTCAGTTAATGCTGCTGGGCGCTTTGCTGATGGATCAGCTGACAAGCGTAATGGTTTATTCAAGGAGAGTGAGACAAGCTCGCCCACTTTCTCAGTCATGGTTGCTGAAAATAACATGGTCTGTCTCCTTTTTGGACATAACTTTACCTGAATGGCAGTAACAAATTATCTAAAAAATAAGTTTCAGAATTGCAAATTCTGTGTAACGGAGTGACAATTAAAAATGAACTGGATTTAGAAAAGCCAACAAAAACGAACAACGGAAAAGAGCACTCAAAGAAACAAGGAAGAGTTGCATGAGTTTTCTTAATCAAAAGGTTGAAGTGAATTTCTAGCACTCCGTTCCTTGTATGCATCCGCACTATTACTGCTGCCAAGATACCGATACAAGTATCTGTTTCATAATTATAAATAATTTGTTTCATTGAATTATGTGAGGTGAGGGAAAAGCAATTAAATAGGCTTTTCGGGTTTAACACGAATGGTGTGATAGTTCCATCCAATTACCTTTCTTTTCATTTAATGGCTAGAATAGTCATGTGTAAACATCTAAAATGCACACACTTCAAAATTGATTTATGATGTGGACACTCAATTACCATGTGTCCTACGTATGTTAATTCATTGGAAAGGTGGTCACAATAGAACTATTCCAGGGAGATAAAGGTGACATCAGGTAAGACGTGGCTTCTTGTCAAGGAAACAAAAAATGATGAAAATTATAGAGTAAGAGGGTGTATAATCTTCTACATTTTCAAAGTTGTTTTTGAATCTTATATGATGTTAGATCTTTATTTTAGAAATAAGTAGTAGGAATATTTGGATGATTGAGCTCAAAAGATGTTAATCACAGCAAAGTTGCAATTACAAGGACAAAGATAAAAAGGGTTTTCCAAATATGATATTTTTTGTTTAAAAAATGTTGAGGCCCCCTTTACTTTTTTTAAAAAAGAGCTTACAAGTTCCTAGCATCTTATGTTGGGACTTGGGAGCAATTAATATCTTTTTATAAAAGCTGCCAAATACTTTGAAGTGACTTACAAGCTCTAAAACATTATATAAGCTGTTTTAGAGAGCTTGTAAGCTAAGCCAAACATCCTCTAAGTAAGGGAAGATAGATGGTACTAGATCTGTTGAGGATAAGAGTTCAAAAAGGTTTTAGTATTGAGAACCATTAAGCACAAAAATATTCAAACTGATTTTTTCATTTATTTTATTCACTAGAGTCCGAATCCTTCGACACAAAGAGAAGTATCCTTTAGTTAGCAAATATACAAGTAGCTTGCTTTATTATTAAAATTACAGAAGAAACCAAGACAGAAAGTATATTCAAAGCGTATGACATTCTTCACTAAAAAATGCCCGGAAAGGAACTAAGGTACTTGCTTGCCATAATTTCTAGATTCCTTCTAAAATAATTCAGAAAAAGAAAACCTCATGCAACACCTTCACAAATAAAATCCTTAATCCAATATTTGGTTCTTAGTAACTTGAGCAGTAGCCATACCAAGAAAATTAAAAAATTATATTAAAATAACCCATAAACTCAAGAGTTTTTCCTCTACACAACATATCATGATCATGATCAAGAACAGAACTCGAATTATTCCTATAAAAGAAAGTACAAATTACCAGTTCATTAATTTCAGCACTGAATCCAAGCTCAAGAAGCCGATCTGCCTCATCAAGTATCAAAACTGCAAGCTCGTCCAGATGTACTGACATAGAGTTACGTAAGTGATCTATCATACGTCCAGGAGTTGCAACAACTATATCCGGCAGTGTTCTTAAGGCTGCTTCTTGCACCTAATATCATTCACTATTCGTTAAAACAAATATATAAAGTGGAAAACCAAATAAAGCATAAAACTAACTGGAAATTAGAACTTCCACTTTCCATGTGAAGGAGATTACATGTGAAACTCTGTCAAACTTTTAGTTAAGTAACCACATTCAATAACCATCTCATCCTCAAACGAAATCCCGAGTTATCCCACATTTCCTTTGTTCTAGTTTGAGAGACCTCTATTCTCATTCTATCATCCCACTAAGACGGGGCAACAAAATCCAAACACGGGCTCTTTTTCTATCCAAGAGACTGTCACTACAAAGAAAAACACAATATTTGTGAATGAATTTCTTCTATTCTTATATCAAATTGACTTCTAATATAAAATATCTAGTTCCATTCTCAAGGGGCAGGTAGAAAGGACCTTATATCGGTATAATTCTTGTTTGGTTCTCTCAGTAGTCAGTACTTCCCCTTCAAGTCAATAAGGAAAGACCATGAAAAAAGTTTTGATGCTCCCCTCCTGCTGAATCTCTATAAAAACCAATACTTCTCCCAGTAACAGTGAAACTATTCTGTCTCATACAACTCTGTTCCTGTTCAACTGTCACTGTGAGAACCAGAACTGAAGCTTATGAGAAAGGACTCTATTTCTGTACAGGTTATTTGAATAATACATAGGTTAGCTATTCACTTTCAAGTCGGTGAAAATTCCAAACCACAGTTACAAGGTTTATAATCTGCAACAATTTGCAGATAATACCAGCTACAATTCTACAAAAGTTGAATGTATAAATTCCATTAGTAACTGCACACCCCTGTTAAATCTCAAGTCTCCCCAGGAGCAGAAACAGTTTTAATTCTTTGTGTTTTACATGAGACCAGACATCTTAGAAAAGAAAACAATATGAAGTCAAGCTTCACCATATAAAACAAAGACTGTAACATGCAAACCTTTGTTGAAAGACCACCGACAATCAGACAGCATCTGATGTCTGTTATAAACTGAGCTAGTTTCCCAATCATACTATGAATCCTGAAAAAATAGGTCATATATAAAGTTAAAAAATTCAATTATAGAAAAACTAAGATAAAAAAGAAAACAAAGAGAACATCAAATGAATATTAGATTAACGGTGTTAATGATAGATTAAAAAGGGTTAATTGCTAAAAAAATAACCACCTTTGAACAAAGTTACAATTTAAACACGACTTTTTAAATGTTGAAATAATAACCCATCCTTTTTATATGAAACAAAATAGACACCCTCAAAAATTTTCGAAGTGCACAATAAAAATTCCCATATTTGATACCCCGTCCCCAACACATGAAAAAAATATTGTTGCATTATAATTCTGATCATCAAAAAAAATTTGGGTATCAAATTTGCTACAAATCAAACGGTTGGGTTATTATTGCAACATTTTAAAAATCATGTCTAAAGCAGCAGATTTTATTAAATTGAAGTAAAATGATCGTCTCCAATATTTATGATGAAATGAATAAAATTCCCAATAGAAAAAATGACATGATAATCCTGAAAAAAATAATATGATAATTTAAGTCCTTTCCCTTCATTTCTAAATGTTGTTGCTGTTTAGCACATGTATTCATTTGCGCTGGGCAAGACCTTCTTAAACAGAAATAAACTGTCCTAATATATGTATAGCAGTATATTGTATTTATAGCAAGGTCTACCATCATCACCCTCTAAAGTTGCTTCTGCATTCTAGATCCCAAATCTTAAAATAAGTCTCTCATGTTTTCATAACATTCAGAAATCCCAAATCTTAAAATAAGCCACTCACGTTTTCCTAAATTTCAGAAATTCTCCTTTTAGTGTAAATTAACATGATTAATGTATTGAACTAATTTTCATAGACAAGTAATTTTGAAGTGAAAGATTTCAGAGTTTGCTTGTAGGGTAAACAGAACTTGATGAACAGCATAACTGACCATGCCCACCATGATTGAATATCTAAATCTAGACAGAAAGATTGAAATTGTGCTAGAAATGGGGGACATAAGTCCACAGCAAGTGCAGGTTAAATGAGTTCTTCATAGCAAAGACATTATTGAAATAAGGATTGGACAAAATTCACCAAGTGGATACAAAATGAAAAGACGAGACCACAGTGTCAATTTAGATAACATATACAAGTGTTTGACCTGATAAAGTTTAAACTGCACATTATAACTTCTTATCCATCAAATAATCTAAACTATGATTTGGTTTGGCTTAGTTGGTTCGGTAAATTTTTGAATAGCACAACATGATCAACATACAACACATAAAAGTATAACTGAATTATAGTTCACAAAATTCATTCTAATCATTTAAATAGAAATATTATTTTATTAATCACAACTCACAAGGTCCACAATCGTCCTTGTCTCCTTGAATTGAAACAAATGCAAAGAGATACATGGTGTATTCAAATTACCTACTCAGTTTCAGGCAATTATGGAATAAAAATAGCACATAGATGTTACCTTTCGAAGTGTACAAAGTACAAAAAGGTTGAAAATGATGAATAAGATATGAAAACCTAGACAAAGATTGATGTAGAAGGAAAAAAAATTCCATATGAAGCAGAACTTACTGAACAGCCAACTCCCTTGTAGGTGTAAGAATTAGAACCCTAACAGCTGGCCTATTCTTTGGCCGGTATATGAGCCTCTCCAAGGTAGGTAAAGCAAAAGCCGCTGTCTGAACATCATTACAAAAATAAATTCATCACTCCTACAGTCAGCAATCTCACCTCTGATGTAAAAGCATTCAAAAACAAGTACAAATTTATATTTCTACACCCTGTCCTTCATTGAAAAATTGATTCAAAATTAAGCAAAAGAAGCTAAAAAATGAGAAATAAGACTTTCATATGCCATCATTTTGTAGAGGAGATCGATTTATTGAAAAAAAAACAGCTCAAATTCAAACTGCAACTACTGCTCAAAACAAATTAGAAATACCTTTCCAGATCCAGTAATAGCACTCCCGCATATATCACGTCCACTTAAGGCCAATGGTATACAAGCAGCCTACCATAAATGAGGACAAAGCATTGACTAACGAATTGCATAACCGCAAAAAACCCAATGACTAAAACTCAAATAAGAATTGAAGGACATTGGCAATTGTAAAAACCTGAATGGGAGTGGGTTTACTGTAGCCCAGAGCTTCACACGCCCGAAGCAATGGCCTCGAAAGATGAAGGTCTATAAACGAGTTCGCATGGAACGACACGCCATCTACTGGTGAAAAGAACGGTTTCGCTTCATTTCCACTCGTCGTAGGCATGTCATCCTCCTCTTCAGACCTATAATCCTCCTGCAGCAATGAATAAACCGCGAAATTCAATCAATTAATGACTAAACCACAGCCTCACGGTTCCAATTCCAGTTAATACATTAACAGCACGAAAGCATTACTTGTAGCTGGGGTTCGGAATCCGAACTCTCCTCCGAATCATCATCTCGAGCAGCGGCCGCGGCGACGGGCCTCCGTTCGAGAGCTTTACTAATTTTGTAGTCGACCGAAGTAGTGCTCCGCCGCGAGTGCTCGTCGGCGAGCGATTCGGTGTAGGAGGAGAAATCCCACGGCGACTGCGATTTCTTGTTTTTCCGTACTTTTTCTTCGCCATCGGAAAGTTCTGCTTCTTCTTCAGACTCGCTCTCGGTTTCGTGGTCGATTTCCTCGTCGCTGGGCGGTTCAAACACGAAATTCGCCATTGGAGCAGTGTGCGTGCGCGCTGCGCTACTGTGAAGGAAAATGGGACGAAGGGTTTAGGATTGTAAAAGTTCTGAGGTTTATGATTTTTTTTTTATTTTTTTTTTAGGGTTTATGATTTGGGCACAAATTATTTGTCCGAAAAAATATATGCTTGTTGGGCTTCCACGATAGAAGCCCGTATTTAGCCCCTAGGAAATTATAAACACAGCACTTCGGATGACCATTTCAATTGGATCGAATAGGACCGAACCGAACCAACCAAATTAAAATTGTGCGTTCGGTTTAGTTGATATAATTGATTTTTTTAAAATTTTGTGAAAATAATTAATGAGATAAATAAATATAAAATATATACCATCACTAACAAAGCAACCCCACAATCCAATTTGTAAATGGCCCTTTTCCAAAAATCAAAAGTTACGCGTTCAAATCCCCTTTATTTCAAAATGTGCTATTCTTTCTAAATATTTTTACTTTTCTAGAGCCCAAACCGAAGCCAAACTTAAAATGTAATTGTTTCACTGTGACAAAATGAAATATAATTGGTTTAATGTGACGAAATCAAAATGACAAAACAAAATGTAATCGGATGTAATCGGTTCAATGTGACATAACGAAATGTAATCAGTTCAATGTGACGAAAGCAAAGCCAAACCAGATTTACCTTTAGTCACACCAAATCGAAACGAGCGGTTTCATTTGGTTTCTCGAGGTGCGGTTTGCTTAGCAACCTTCATTTTTACTCTTTACGGACCCTACTATTTTACAAAATATAAATATAAATATAATATGATAAGACATTTTTTCTCCTTAGCCACCAACATAAAAAAGCATTATAAAACCATTCATTTATAGTTAACTCTAATGTCGCAAACCTTTTTAGTTCAACGTGTTGGATATAAGGGTCCGCTTGGTTCAAATTTAGCAATGAAAATCACAATGGATATCATTGAATGGTCAATCACAATGAGAATGGTGATTGCATTGTTGTCATTTGGTCCAATTATGAAATTATTGTTATTGTGATAGACGAGACTTGGTTCGTTTCAAATTCATCAATGGTAATTATTATTATTATTATTATTATTATTGTTGCTGTTGTTGTTGTTGTTGTAAATAATAATAATAATAATAATAATAATAATAATAATAATAATTATTATTATTATTATTATTATTATTATTATTATTATAAATAAAAACAATAACAATAATAGTAATATGGGATAAGGGTCACGCAGGCCCCTGTACTTTTTGGCGGGGACCTCCTAGGCCCATGTACTTTTTTTTGGCTCAATTGAGCCCTTAAACTTTTTTTTTGGGCTCTATTAGGCCCTTCCGTCAGACCCCTCTTGACGGGCTGTTAACTCTAGATGAAACGACGTTGTTTCATCAATTTTCCAAATAAGGGGATAAGGGTCACGTAGGCCCCTGAACTTTTTTTTTAGCTCAATTGAGCCCCTGAACTTTTTTTGTTGGTCTATTGGGCCCCTCCGTCAAGCCCCTCTTTACGGGACCGTTAGTTCGTATTAAAACGATGTTGTTTTATGTGTTATTCGAATAAAAAAATTCTAAATTTAATTTAAAAATCGATTTCCCTCTTCGGCAAGAACCAAATGGATTTGCACAAGATGATGCATGAAGTTTCCAAGGTTTTCTATTTTCTTCAATTGTTGTATGATTTATGGTGCGTTGATCAGATCTGACGGCTTATATTTGTTGCAGTATGCTCTGTATTCCGTGTATCTTGGATTGGTGGTCGGCTTTTCTTCCCACGCAGGTTGGGTTTTTGATCTGAGATTGTCGTTCCGTTTCTTGATTTTAGAAATAGAAATTCCAAGTAAAAATATCTTAATCTAAATGGGGTAGGTTTAATTAGTATCAGGTCGGGAGATGTTAAAATTGGGGCGAGTGAATTTTTAAATTGAATTTAGAATTTTTTTTATTCGAATAACACATAAAACGACGTCATTTTAATACGAATTTGACGGAGGGGCCCAATAGACCAAAAAAAAAGTTCAGGGTCTCAATTGAGCAAAAAAAAAAGTTCAGGGGCCTACGTGACCCTTATTCCTTTTTTTTATTTGAAAAATTGATGAAACGACGTCGTTTCATCTAGAGTTAACGGCCCCGTCAAGAGGGGCCTGACGGAGGGGCCTAATAGAGCCGAAAAAAAAAGTTTAAGGGCCCAATTGAGCCAAAAAAAAGTACAGGGGCCTAGGAGGTTCCCGCCAAAAAGTACAGGGGCCTGCGTGACCCTTATCCCTAGTAATATTTACTAGAATAATAATAAAAAAAATGGTAAATAAATAACAAGAATAATAAAAAAAATAAATATAATAATAATAATAAATATTAATATTATTATTGTCATTATTATTATAATAAATAACAACAATGATAATAACTAATATAAATAAATAATATAAATGATAATAGTATTTACAAGAATAATAGTAATATTAATATTTATACTAATTATAATAATAACGATAATAAAAAAATATAGACGACGACGACGACGACAACAACAACAACAACAACAATAATAATAATAATAACAACAACAACAACAGTGATGATGATGATGATTGAGAAATGTGGTAGTGATTGAAGGAGGTGGAGTACTTAATCAATCTAAGAAAATAATTAACTTAGTTTGATTCTCATTACCTTGTGCCAAGCATAAAGAATGGAAATGGATCACCTTCCATTCCCATTACTCATCTCCATTACCCCTTACCAAGCAGTCCGTAAGGTTGTTGTTTGTGTGTTTTAACTAATAAAAAAGGGCTACATCGAATGGACTCACTCATGGCAGCTAAAGTTTTTTTTATTTTACCTTAAGCAACCTCTTCAAGTTTGGAGAGAGGCTCAAATTCTTAAAATTGGTCTTGCACAGCAAACCATGAATCGGGATAACAGCCCCTTAATATCCTCCAGCACCAACTCCAAACATGCATGGCATATATAGAAATTAAATGGTTTGAATCATGAAAAATGTTTAATTATCACATTTGAAAATACATTGAGCATATAAGAAAATATTTACCCTAACGATTCATCTGTTTTTCTATGTTAGGTAAGTTCTGAGGTAGATAAACGATGTTCCTAAACATAAAGGGAAGTTAAAGCATTTGAGAAAAAGGGCATTTTCCACATGTTATAGCTTAAATTTACTAAGAAATATAAAACCATGCTACAACAAGTGGCAATTATAATTTAAAAAAAAAATATGAAACAAAATTTCCCTTTTTTTTCTTCTCATTCTGTCTTTTTATTACTCCTCATGCGTTAGTAATAAAAAATAGGAGGGGTAGAAGGGGCTATAATTTATGTTAGTGGTTATTTTTCTTTTTTTTAGTTATAGATTGAGGCTATGAATATGATAATGTTTAAGGTGTTGGGGGCTATGATATGGTTTTAGGTATTGGGCTCGTGTTATGGCAACGGTGCCTCTAGTATCAAGGCCACCAGCGAAGTGCCTTCGGAGGTTCAATCCATTCCAAATTCCTCTTTTACTGCTGATGGGGAGTCTATTTCAACCCACGATGTTATCTTCCTTCCACCTCTTCCTACAATTGTTGTTCAATCAAATGTTGTTATTGAACCCATAGAAGTTGCTATGGAGATTGCTCGCAATGCGAGCTATGGAAGAAAATGAGAGTGATCCTCAAATTGAAGTCCCAAGTGCTAAACATGTGGCTCTCAATCCTAAGATGGTGTCTGTGAATGTTAACACTGGCTCTGGTCCACAACGGGTGCAGCCAGCAGTGTGAGTAAGGGTCGTACCTTCAAGGAGCTGTAAATTCTACCTTCCAATATCACCAGCTTCAAAAGAGTTTATGTTTTATTATGGTCACCATAGTGAAATGTAAATTATGTAAAGTAAATAAATAAAACAAAACAAAGAAAATAAAGAAACGTTTAGTAGTAAAGTATTGTGGATTAGAACTTTGAATCAAACTTAACAACATTTTATCGATCATGGGCATACCGATTTCTTATGTGAATTTAATTATCTGATTAAAGACACCGAATCTCTTATTGCGTGCTCAATCTATCATTTTAATTTAGACTCGAGATGATCTTCGTCCCTTAGCCCCTAACATGTTGTCCAACGCCGATCTCTCAATTGATTGTAAACAACAAGACAACTTTATATCCTATATAGAACCAGATTTACTGCAAACACTGATAACCTCGTGTTTTACATATGTTTTGAGGTTCATTTGAGTGGTATTTGATGGGCATTGCAAGCATGGAGTTGTTTCAACTAAAAGTACACTTAGGTTGCACGCAAGAGAACGAGATCCCTGTAGTGTGATAAGTTTTCCCAAGTCGTATTTTCAAGGAAGGCTTAACAGGAAACAACTTTTGTGTTACAAACCACAAGAAATAAAATTCATAAACATTCTAAATCCAATGTTTGAGTTGATAAATAAGCTAGACGAAACAAGAAATAAATAATAGTTAACAAGAATTAAAAACAATGATGAATCAAGGCTTTAGAGAGTCTAGGGTATAGGTTCATCTCCTCAGATAAATCAATTAGTAAATAAATTGCTCATGCTCTATCAACAATTCACAAACAACCAAATTAATACCGATGGATAAACTTTAGCTCTCGCATTCGATGATTATCCCTATATCGATTCGTTTAGTTAGATTGTTAAATTATTAAATCACTTGTCTCCAGGAAGATTTAATATTGATCAACCACAAACGTGCAACAAATTCATCTCTTGATCTCATTCGTTGCAAGCACAATTCAACAATGGCCAATTGTCAAATCACATGTAAATTAATTGATTAAGAACAAGTATAATCACAATTTACACATATAACAACCCGATTCGAATTATCTCACCATAGATTATTGTTGAATGCTGTATGACATTGATGTTCAATGTTGCACTCGATGTCAGACAGACTTCTTGCGACATCGTCTGTGACATAGTCGTAACTAATCTTATCCTTTCCTAGTTTTATTTATTATTTTAATAAATAAAATAACTTTATATATCTTAAAATATATGTGTATATCCACGAATTTAATATTTCAAATAATTGGATATATACATATTAGATATATTATTTAAAATAGAGTTTGACAAAGTCAAAACTCTATCTCCTATTTTTTAGATCTAGCGGTTTCTCTATTTAATTCTTTTTCTTTTTCAGAAAATTATATTTGCTGGATATTTAGAAAAAGAGCATGAACGTGGGGAAGATATCAACCACGCCTTGGAGGCGGTTTCTTCCATCTACGGTGAAGTCATGGAGTGAAGCGGTTATCGTCAACCCATGTTCAAGAAAGAGAAATCGTGGACTGTGTTGGATTCAAGTGAAGAAGCATATAAGGGATGTGTTCGACACTTGAAGACTTATTCAAGTCCAATCTATTTTCCGCTATGTGAAGATTGAAGAAAGCTTGAGTCACAAACTTAGTTTAGGTTTCGTTCTTCATTCCTTCTTCTATCTTAATGTTTATTGTTGTTCAATCCTTTCACGGAATAGATTGTACAAGTTATGATAGATAGCAAGGTTGTGAAACCTTTACTAGTTTGTATACAAGTTGACGGGATGTCAATTTGTATGTTTTAGTTTGTATACAAGTCGACGGGATGTCAACTTGTATGATCAAGTTTGCATATGAATTGACGGGATGTCAATCTGTATGTTGTAGTTTGCATATGAACTGACGGGATGTCAATTTGTATGTTGTAGTGTTCATATGAACTGACGGGATGTCAATTTGTATGTTGTTGTTTGTATATGAATTGACGGGATGTCAATTTATATGTTTTAGTTCTTTTTAGTGATAGACTAGATTAGAACTTGTAATGTTGCTGTAGTGTTAAGAGCCTTCGCGTCTAACATTAACAGCTTGAAAATTTTGTACTCATTATAGTATAATTTCACCCTGTGGCAATCATACACATGTTGTGTATGATTTAAAAATTATATCGTGTATTCTTGTGCATTTTATTTCCAGCATATTTGTGTTAAGATAAGTTGTGTTAACTGTCTTTAACATTGAGTTTGACATTACGAATCTGTGTCTAATTTCAGTGTTTGTGGCAACAAATTCCAACAAGTGGCATCAAGAGCCGGTACTTAACACACTAAGTATTCAATCCTTGGTTTGTTGACTCACTGAAAGATGGATATTCAGATCAATCAATGACGTCCTCCGGCATTGGATAGTAATGGCAAGAATTATGCTATGTGGAAATCGCGCATGAAGATGTATATCAAGTCCATCGATGAGAGGGCTTGGTTAGCTGTAATTGAAGAATGGTCTCCACCAAGGATGGAAGGACCAAATGGAGTGTACATTCTTACTCCGGAGACTCAATGGACTAATGATGATCGAATCATTTCCAACTTCAATTCGAGGGCACTCAATGCTATTTTTGTTTCGGTTGATGTTCCGTGCTTCAAAATGGTGTGCAATTGCACCACGACATATCAAGCATGGAGCATACTGCAGGAACATTGTGAAGGATCGATCAGTGTACGACAAACAAAGCTCAGGCTACTCACTCCTAAATTCGAAACTCTGCGAATGTTAGAAGATGAGACTATTTCAATGTACACTGAACGATTATGTGAAGTGTCAAACGAATCTACAGCTCTCGGATGTCCGATCTCGAACGAAAACATGGTTAGCAAACTTCTTCGCACACTTCCGGAGAGATTCTACATGAAAATCTCAGCAATTGAAGAAGCTCACAATGTATCAAACATGAGTTTGAGTGAAGCAGTGAGCATTCTACTCACGTTTGAGATGAATCTTGAAAATCAGAAATCAAACACCTCCTCCAAAGGAATTGCACTTCAATCAGTAACATCAAGTTCAAATGTTGAACTTGATGTCGAGAACATTCAGGAGATTACTGAAGATGAACCCCTGAGTGTTGCGCTGCTTACCAAGAAGTTCAATACCCTTGTTCGGTCAATGAAGAAAGGTTCCCCAAACTTCAAACCACGGAGATTGTTTGATTCTCCCTCGTCGACATCATCTGGATCGACAAAATCTTCAAAGTCTCCAGATGTTGCAGTAAAGGACATTGACTCAGTTCAATGTAGGGGATGTTTTGGTTTTGGACACTATGCCAATGAATGTCCTACTGTCCAAAGGAAGCAAAGAAGAAATTATAGTGCTGCCATGTTAAGCGACGAATCCGGTGATGAAGAAGCTGAAAAATAAATTGTATTGTTTGTAAAAGTCAATGATGACTTAGATGAAATGATTGGCGCTTTAACTGACATGGAGAGTGTTGATTATGACTATGATGCTAGTCTTGATCATGTGACTCCAGATGTTCCAAGCAATGTTATGGAGAATGTTACACAAGAAGTCTCTAACATTCCTCCAAATACTACTAACTGGTATGAAATGACATTGCTGGATGAATTTTGCAACACTGCTGAAGTGTCTCAGGTGGAAGAAGACAAGTCCGAAGTCAACCATCAAGTTGCTCTACAACAATTGCACAAGGTTGTAGATGAAGTTTGTGTCCAATGGACCGAACAATCAAAAGAATTTGGGATTCTTGTGGAAGAAAACCAAACTCTAAAGCAACGAGTACTGGACCTTGAGATTTGACTCACTAGAAGTGATCTTGAGCTGAACAAGTTGAGAAATGAAGTAGAAGCTGCTTCGAAAACCTTTCGACAACTCAATCAAGGAACATCTACTCTGAACGAGGTTCTGACACTGGGACAGAACACAAAAGCAGGTTTGGGATATACATCGAGTTCAACAATGTCTATCTCAAATCCTATCAAGTTTGTCAAAGGAGAAAGTTCCAAGGATGTTCCAGTCAATGTTGACGGAAATGTCAAACTGAATGTCAATGACAAGTCCAAGGAGAAGAAATTTGTTTGTCATTATTGCCAAGAGCCTGGACACATCAAACCTTATTGCTTTAAATATCATGATGATATAGCAACAGGTAAGATTGTAGTGGAACAATCTTCTAAAACTACCAAAAAGAAGAAACGTTCAAAGAAGGCAAAGATCTCGTGTAATGTTGTCTACACATCGTTGAAAGCCAACATTACTGGTACGTGGTACTTTGACAGTGGGTGCTCTCGGCACATGACAGGAAATTCTAAGTTTCTCGATGACTATACCACGACAAGCAAAGGAAAAGTTAGTTATGGTGGAGGAGCACAAGGTAACATAGTAGGAAAATGAACCTTGAATGTCAAGAACTTTCCCAAGTTACGCAATGTGCTTCATGTCGAAGGTTTAACAGCAAATCTGATTAGCATAAGTCAGCTATGTGATGACGGTATGCATGTCAGATTCAATAAGAACACCTGTGAGGTTTTTGATAGCGAGAATAAATGCATTATGTTCGGAAGTCGGGCATTGGATAATTGCTATCATGCTGACAAGAACGAAAAATGCAATGTTTCAGTCAATGTTGACACTCAACTCGTACATCAAAAACTGGGTCATCTCAGCTTTCGAAGTTTGAAGAAACTAATTGAAGCTGATGCTGTTCGGGGTATTCCACCTGTGAAGATCAATCTCGATGTTGTTTGCAGTGCATGTCAAAAAGGCAAACAAGTAAGAGCTTCACACAAAAGTTCCTCAGCTTGTCAAACCACGAAGTGCTTCGATCTGATTCACATGGACATCATGGGTCCCGTTGACACCAAAAGCATGAGTGGAAAAAGATTCATTCTGGTGATAGTTGATGATTTTTCGAGATTCACATGGGTTGAATTTCTTCAAGAAAAATCTGAAGCCTTCAGAATGTTCAAGAAGTTTTACAGGTTGGTGTCGAGACAACATGAGTCCAACATCAAATGCATTCGAACAAATCATGGGCTCGAATTTGAAAACTCAATGTTTGAAGAGTTTTGTGAAAAACGAGGCATCATTCATGAGTTTTCTACTCCGAAGACACCTCAACAAAATGGGGTGGTTGAGAGAAAAAATCGAACTCTTCAGGAGATGTCAAGAGCAATGTTACAAGCTCAACGTTTGTCCAAGAAGCTGTGGGCTGAAGCAGTTAACACTGCTTGTCACATCGGGAATAGAGTGATTCTTCACCCAGGCAGAACTGTGACACCGTATGAACTCCTGAAGGGAAAGAAGCCCAATTTGAAGTACTTTCATGTGTTTGGATGTGTATGTTACATCCTGAATGACAGGGATCATCTGGGAAAATTTGATTCCAAAAGCGACAAAGGGATTTTCTTGGGTTACACATCTGAAAGTCGTGCTTACCGTGTGCTTAATCTTCGGACAAAAATAGTCCAAGAATCAATTAACATTGTTTTTGATGACCACACAGGTATTGCTTCAAAATCTGAAGAGGATGATGTAATTGATCTCATTGACACAGGTGAAATGTCAAGTGATCAGGCTGAAAGTGATTGTGAGAACAAGACATCCACTGAGAATGTCATCGTCAATGTTCCACAGAGTGATGAAGCTTCAGTCAAAACATCAACACCAACATTCACTTCAGACAGTGAAGATGATCAGATGGTGACTGCCGAAGATGAACCAAGAAGGGATCCTCCAAGTCGAATTCGGAAGAATCATCCAGATTCACAAATCATTGGTGAGCAATCCGAAGGAGTTCAAACTAGAAGCAAGAACTCAGAGGAATACAAAGAAATGCTGAAACTGGTATGCATGTCTTCTTTAAATGTTTGTATGTCAAACACGTGCTTTCTGTCTAACATTGAACCGAAAAACATTAAGGATGCACTTAATGATGATTTTTGGATCAATGTTATGCATGAGGAACTAAACCAGTTCGTAAGGAACAATGTATGGGAATTAGTTCCACGCCCCAAAGATAAAAATGTGATTGGGACAAAATGGATTTTCAAAAATAAAACAGATGAGTCTGGCAATGTTGTCAGAAATAAAGCTCGTCTAGTCGCTAAAGGTTACACCCAAGTTGAAGGGATAGACTTTGACGAAACATTTGCTCCTGTTGCAAGGATTGAATCCATTCGTCTTTTATGTGCAATTGCATGTTATGTGGGTTTTACTTTACATCAAATGGATGTTAAAAGTGCTTTCTTGAATGGTTTTCTCAATGAAGAAGCATATGTCGAACAACCTAAGGGGTTCGAATGTCATGAGAAACCATTGCATGTGTTTAAGCTCAAAAAGGCTTTGTATGGTCTTAAACAAGCCCCTAGAGCATGGTATGCTAGACTGACCGAATTCTTACTCCAATTTGGTTTTGAAAGAGGTCAAGTCGATAAAACATTGTTTATTAAGAAGAATCAAAAACATATTACTGTTGCTCAAATCTATGTTGATGACATTGTTTTTGGTTCGACTTGTACTAATCTGCTCAAAGATTTTGTAGACTCAATGTGCAACACATTTGAAATGAGCATGGTTGGAGAGCTCAACTATTTCCTTGGTCTACAAATCAAGCAAGATAAAGATGGAATCTTCATCTCTCAAAGCAAATATGCTAGAGGATTGGTCAAGCGTTTCGGATTAGAAAATGCTAAACCTATGAAGACACCCATGGGATCTTCTGAAAAGTTGAGCAGAGATGATGTTGGTAGCAATGATGATGTTGGTAGCAATGTTGATTCTACCATGTTGGTAGCAATGTTGATAGGCAGCTTATTGTATTTAACAGCTAGTCGTCCTGACATTATGTTTAATGTTGGTGTTTGTGCGAGATATCAATCTCAGCCTAAACGATCTCACCTTAAATCTGTTAAACGTATCATTCGCTATGTTTCAGGCACAATTGGGTTTGGTGTTAAATATTGCAAGAGTTCTAACATTCATCTTGTAGGTTATAGTGATTCCGATTGGGCAGGTGATGCGATGACAGAAAAAGCACTACCGGAGGTTGTTTTTATTTTGGCAACAATCTGATTTCTTGGTCAAGTAAGAAACAAAATTGTATCTCACTATCCACGGCCGAATCGGAGTATGTTGCTGCCGCTAGTTGTTGCTCTCAACTGTTGTGGTTAAATCAAATGGTGTTAGATTATGGTCTGGATAGTCCTTCTTTGACATTGTTATGTGACAATGTCAGTGCTATTGAAATTTCGAAGAACTCAGTCCAACATTCTCGCACCAAACACATTGACATCAGACATCACTTTATCCGTGATCTTGTGGAACGAGATATCATTAAATTGGAATACATTCCTTCAGAGAATCAAATTGCTGATATTTTTACTAAACCTTTGAATTTTGAGAGATTTTCTTCTCTAAGGAAATCTCTTGGAATGTGTGTATGTTAGTCAATGTTGACATCCTGATGTTAAAGTCAATGTTATGATTTTTGACATCAGGTTCTGTGATTCTGAAATTAATAAACACTATGGTACGATGATATGATTTTTTATTATGAATTAATTCATGAGAATTTACTCAATCATGACTCATCTCCATTTTTATTTATTTTCAGAATTTGTTGTTTATTATTTTTTATTTATTATTTAGTGTTTAAATAATAAATAATTGATTTTTTGTTGATAAGCAGATATACTTATCCGCATATCTTTTGATATGATAAGAGAGAGAGAATGAGAGATATCACTTTCATTATTTTATTATAATAAAGTGTTTTGTCTTTATCTCTTTTTCAATTCAAAACCTCTCTCTCTCTCTCCATATCTGATTAGATTTTCTCTCTCCAAACGATTCATCTTCTCCATCTCCTCAAAACGATTTTCTCTTCTTTTTCATCCATGGCGGACCAAAACCCTAATCATCTACAAGCCATGATGATGATGTTGCAGCAAATGATGGAGCTCACAAAAGGATCCCCATCATCAGCCTCAACTCCGGCTGCTGCAGTACAACCCCCACTCTCTGCAACATCAACTCAGACCCCTGACATTGCACCTCCAACTGCTCAGGCTGAACCAACTACAGCGAATGTCGCTGAGCCTTCAACATCAAAGGCGATGCCAACTGAAGCTGATGTTCATCCGGATCTCATTATTCCTCCTGGAATCGAGATCCTAAACCCTAAGCTGATTAGGATGAATGTGCTTGGAGATTCCACAAATCCAATCGACCCGGAAGCCACTTCACACCTGCAATCTTTGTCAAAAATGGCGAAGACCTCTCCACCGACAAGGAAATCAAAGCGACTTCACAGTGATGACACTGACAAACCTAAGGTCGTCTCCTCCAAGAAGGTGAAGAAGGAAGGGTCTAAGGCTACCTCCAAGTCACTGAAAGATGAGTCCGACTCCACTAGTGAACAAGTTCCTACTTCTCCTCCTGCTGATGTTACACGGAATGTCAGTCCTACTGCTGAGCCCGGGGATGAGGATTCCGGCACAGATGAGGACTCTCCGCTTGATGTCACGCAAGCCTTCAGTAAGACTTTCTATTCTGAAGAGGCTAAGAAATCCCATGCTCTTTATGTTAAGAGAACTCTTAAGGTTGAGAAAATGATAGATGTTCTTAGCTTTAAAAAATATGGGATGGATGTGTTTCTTAAGGAGAGAAGTTTATGGAAATCTGTTACGTCGCTAGTGTCATATGATCCTGATGTTATTCATGAATTTTATGCTAACATCATTTCTGATATGGGAGATCCCTCTAAACTGTGTTTTGGAACTGTGTTTGTTAGAGATAAAATCTATAAGTTCTCCCCTAATGTTATTAACACGTTTCTTGAGTTGGGCAATGAGGATACAATCATGTCTTTGGATTTGATTGATGATGTGGTGAATGTTATTACTGGAGGTTTGGTAACGAAATGGCTCAACAAAGTGCCTGCTTCCAAGTTAACATTCTTTTACTCAGTGCTATACAAGCTTGCAGTGTGCAATTGGCTACCCACATCGAATGCCTCTGTCATCACAGTTGATCAGGCCATTCTCCTGTACAAGATAGAAACTCAGCTTCCTTTCAACCTTGGTGCATACATCTTTGATGCTACGTTGAAGGCTGCCTCTAAGTCAAGTTCCTCGAACTTGCTTCCTTTCACATGTTTGATCTATGGGATCCTTAAGAGCCAAGGGTTCAAGGAACGCAAGAAGAGTGTGCTGTCTGAGCAAACCACCTTCTCCATAATGAAGCCCAAGGGGAATGATGACAGGATCATTGATCTTCCCTATCCTCATGATGCTGCAAATCCAGTGCCTCTTTCTGCCGAAGGTACCCCTGCTCCTTCCCAATCTGATGTCTATCCTGATGTTGCCTCCATGCCTTCTATTCCCATTGTCATGATGCCGTTGGAGTCTCTTCAACATCAAATTGCTCTGCTTGATCATGTGATTGGTCAACTCACCAAGGCTCGAGATTCTTTTCTGACTATCCTTTCTACACAAAAAGGGGGAGTGGATGATGATGCTGATGGTGATGATGCGGATGCTGGTGACACAGATGCTGGACCGAGTGTTGCTGGTAAAGCAAAGGGGAGAAAAGGTGCAGCCAAAGGAAAAAGAAAGATGATGTGAAGCTTAATGTTTAAGCTTCTGAAAGTTAAAACTTTTTTTGTTAAAAACAATGTTTAATGTTTTCTTTTTTATATGTACTGGACACATGGTTTTTGATATGCATTTCATGCATATCTTGGTTTTTGTTGTTGAATGCAATTTATGATTGTGTTCTTGTTTTTTTTTTATGCTTATTCAGTTTTTGATATTTGTGATATATCATTATGATTAGGCATATTGAATTTGTTTTGAGATATTGAATGATCAATATGTCTTGCTTATTGTGTGTTGAACGTTGAGTTCAACATTGACATTATGTGTTGAATGTTCAGTTCAACATTGATATTGTTGTGTTGTACCTTCTGTTCAACATTGATTTTATAATAGGATATTGTTCCTATTATATGATGATCTAATTAAGGGGGAGATTTTTAGATCTCCATTTTCCGCTGCGACTCTAATTGTACAAAATACATTGAGTTGTATGTTTTGTGCAGAAAGGCTAAGATTAAGGGGGAGATTGTTGAGTGTTGTATGACATTGATGTTCAATGTTGCACTCGATGTCAGACAGACTTCCTGCGACATCGTCTGTGACATAGTCGTAACTAATCTTATCCTTTCCTAGTTTTATTTATTATTTTAATAAATAAAATAACTTTATATATCTTAAAATATATGTGTATATCCACGAATTTAATATTTCAAATAATTGGATATATACATATTAGATATATTATTTAAAATAGAGTTTGACAAAGTCAAAACTCTATCTCCTATTTTTTAGGTCTAGCGGTTTCTCTATTTAATTCTTTTTCTTTTTCAGAAAATTATATTTGCTGGATATTTAGAAAAAGAGCATGAACGTGGGGAAGATATCAACCACGCCTTGGAGGCGGTTTCTTCCATCTACGGTGAAGTCATGGAGTGAAGCGGTTATCGTCAACCCATGTTCAAGAAAGAGAAATCGTGGACTGTGTTGGATTCAAGTGAAGAAGCATATAAGGGATGTGTTCGACACTTGAAGACTTATTCAAGCCCAATCTATTTTCCGTTGTGTGAAGATTGAAGAAAGCTTGAGTCACAAACTTAGTTTAGGTTTCGTTTGTAACATCCCAGAATTTCAGAATATCTTAAGAAGTTTTCTAAATTTATTTAGAAGACTAAAGAAAATAATTGGAGCTAAAATAAAGTAAAACAGATGTAAGTCGCGACCTTTTCGTGTATTTTATGTGAAAATCGATTATGAGATTTTGCATTTGCCGCCGGAAGATAGTCAATATTGGTCTTTTCTGGAATGTAACGACCTAAAGGAAGTTGTTGGTACTTTCAGAATTTTATTCTGACCTCTACAGGAGTCCCGTAATTGAAAATCGTAAAGGGAAAACCTGTGAATAGTAATTTTTGCGAGCGTTCGTGATTTGAAAAATTTACGAAATCCTCCTCTTTGATCCGAGACTTGTTCTAACAAGCCTATCTTATAGGAAATGACCCAAGGAATCCGTTCGCGTTCACGGATTGCCAATCTGAGGTCAATCGAACGCTCGGGAGCAAAATCCGTCAGTCAAAATGAATAGTAAAAGTAATTTTTAAAAGGGAATCTTTTCTCGTTTCTCTTCAGATGACTTGCTCGTTATTCCGAGTCAGGTTGGTTCAATAGTACTCGACCCAACGAGTCTTCCGGTATTTTCAGATTTTGTGTCGGAGGTCATTTGGACCTCGCCATTGAATAAAGCAACTTTTATTGAATCCGGAAATCACTTTATCAGTATTTTATATCCGAAAAAGTTATAATTAATGAGAACATAGTATTATACTGATGTATAATTATTGAGAACATAGATTATGTTGTGCCATAATTATTGAGAACATAGATTATGCTTTGCCATAATTATTGAGAACATAGATTATGCTTCATCATAATTATTGAGAAAATAGACTATGATTTATCACAATAAATGAATATAGATTATGCCTCAACATAATTAAATAGAATAGATTATGCCTTGTCATAACTAAAGTCTATGGGGTAAAAGTTAAGGTGTACAGTTTAAAGTTCATAGTTTATAGATTAAGGTTATAATTTTTATTTAAAGTCTAAAAGTCGTAGTTTAAAATTACAGTATATTAAATTTTTATTGTGTATTGATTATACTTGTGTATAATGAGTTGTACTTTTTAGCTTGTGCTTTTAGTATTAAACTCAAGTTATAGAATGATTTCCGTTTAAGGAATATGAAGCATAATTGAACTAAGTTTGATAGAGGACTTAAAGGTTAGCATAGATGTTATATTAAGAGGATGGCATAGTTTTTACGCTTATGTCATATTACGCACTTTATAGAGAACATAGATCAAAGGATAGACAGGAACTGTGATTCTTGCAGTTGTGATGTTAATCACTAAAGGTGTCACTGTGAGGTAACCCCTGCACATACATGTGATCTGAGCATCACTATAGGGGTCAATGCTAGGTAACCCCTGGTATACTCAGGGTCAATGCTAGGTGATCCCTGGTACACTCTTCTCGGATTAGCGAGGTAACCCCTCTCTTTTCCTATCAACGACATGTCATAGAGTGCAGTAGACGACAGAAGGAGCTACAGGGTACCAAAGAGAAGTAAAAGGTTTGCAGAAATGGAAAGGACTTTCGCGTTTTGCTTTCCATTGTCTGTATTTATATTTTGGATATTCTGTTACAGTTTTTATTAAAGATTGAGTTAAAAGTTTAACCCCCTGAGTGCTTTAGTACTCACGCCCAAAATATTTTCAAAATGTTTTTCACAGGTTGAGATGCTGGAGGTGATGGCTCGATGTACTGTTGTGGGTTGATCGTGCCTTGCTGTCTCGTTCAGACTAATGTATTTGCTCATGAGTATGTTGTTATGTGATACAATATTACTCCAATGTTTTCCGCTTAAACTCTGATACAGTTGCCCCATAGTATGATTGCATGCTATGTTTTATTTTTGGGCTTATCTGAATTGTATTCTTTATTGAATCATGATAAATAAAGTCCAATTTCTTTTCCTTAGATCCGAGCATGTCTCTTTACAGTTTTCGACCTATGGATAGGTCATATTTTGTTGAGTCTTGGATTCTGTTTATTTTCCAGTTGACCTATGAATGGGTCTCAACTTGATTAATTGTTTATGTCCTATGAATGGGACATAAAATTGTTTATTTGCCTCTGACCTATTGATGGGTCTTAGTTGTTGTGGCCTATGGAGAGGTCTTGTTTATTTGAAGAGTTAGAATCCTATCTATTAATTGTTGGATTCTTTTTGAATTTGACTAGCCTATGAATAGGCATTCCTTCAACCTGTTTGAACCCTTTGACCCTTTGATTCATTGAAAACGATAAGTTCTTCCTAATCATAAAGTTATGTTGCCTAAGTTTTTGAGGCGCTAACTTAGCTTAATTCTAGAAACACCCCCCTGGATTTCCAAATTTTCGTGCTATTTTACGCACAACAACCCTGTCCCCATCCTCGGGACCAGGCTGTTACATCGTTCTTCATTCCTTCTTCTATCTTAATGTTTATTGTTGTTCAATCCTTTCACGGAATAGATTGTACAAGTTAGGATAGATAGCAAGGTTGTGAAACCTTTACTAGTTTGTATACAAGTTGACGGGATGTCAATTTGTATGTTTTAGTTTGTATACAAGTCAACGGGATGTCAACTTGTATGATCAAGTTTGCATATGAATTGACGGGATGTCAATCTGTATGTTGTAGTTTGCATATGAACTGACGGGATGTCAATTTGTATGTTGTAGTGTTCATATGAACTGACGGGATGTCAATTTGTATGTTGTTGTTTGTATATGAATTGACAGGATGTCAATTTATATGTTTTAGTTCTTTTTAGTGATAGACTAGATTAGAACTTGTAATGTTGCTGTAGTGTTAAGAGCCTTCGCGTCTAACATTAACAGCTTGAAAATTTTGTACTCATTATAGTATAATTTCACCCTGTGGCAATCATACACATGTTGTGTATGATTTAAAAATTATATCGTGTATTCTTGTGCATTTTATTTCCAGCATATTTGTGTTAAGATAAGTTGTGTTAACTGTCTTTAACATTGAGTTTGACATTACGAATCTGTGTCTAATTTCAGTGTTTGTGGCAACAAATTCCAACAATTATGAATTTAGTTCATAATTAAAGATAATTCATCCATAAAAATCAAACAAGAAATCATCATTAACTAAATACATCAAGAAGAGAAAATAGAAGGGATCTCACAAATTCAAGAACCAATCCTCAAGTTTACAATTCTCCAAGATAATTGGAATTGAAAATCATACCAAATAATTCTCCTCAAGAGTTTAGTGAATGAGAGTTCGTGCCTAATCTCTTTCTGAAAGTCTATCAAAAAGTCTCCTCCAAAAGTGTATCCAAAAAAAGTATCCCAACCTATCTCCAATTATCCCCTTAAAAACCCTACAAAATCTCATCATAAATGCAAAAAATACACCGTCCAACCATGGCTGGAAGTCAGCCACGGCTGAGCGGGAATTTTAAAATCAAAAAGCGCAGAGGTAGCCACGGCTCAGTGAGGGGACTGCCGGCTGACAACACGGTTGTCCAACAGCCGCGGTTGTATTCCTTCAGTTATTCAATCCGATCTATTTTTGCACAATCTTGCTCCACTTACGTTTGTTTCCTCCATATACCATGCACAACTCTTCTGAATGCCAACAACACAAAACACACAATCACACAATATAAATAATAAAAATAAACAACAAAAATGAACATTAAGAACACATAAATAACGAGGAAAAACACACAAAAAATGACGAAACAGAAGTGATAAGTTTTTCATTGTTTTCTATGTTTTGTGCGTTGTCACGTGTTTGTTCGTTGTGAAGGGATTCAATGCCATTTCTAGTGTCAGCTTCAAATGACCTTGGAAATAGCCTAGAACGATAGGAACTCAAGTTAGGAATGCGTTGTAAAAAGAATCGGGTTAATCGGACGAGAAACGAGTGAGAACGAAAT
Organism: Perilla frutescens; assembly: GCA_026008535.1. Lineage (NCBI taxonomy): Eukaryota > Viridiplantae > Streptophyta > Magnoliopsida > Lamiales > Lamiaceae > Perilla > Perilla frutescens. Next base: position 41,968,188 of record BRKX01000019.1, read on the forward strand.
AAAATAGTGAAAGGGTGCCGGTGCCACGTGGACCCACGACTGCGGTCACGAATCCACTCGCGGATCCCATTCTGGCCACTTTTCTGTCAACTCGCTACTGGGGGGTCTGCCTTTATATTAACCGCGACTCCACTCGCGGATTTTACATTGGTCGCGGCTATTTTGCCACGTCAGCGCCACATGGAGTCATGGACCCGTGACCGACCTAGTGGCGGACAAGGTCGCGAAAGACACCCTGGAGTCCGATTTTGACCTATTTTGGCCCGTTTTCTTTTTGTTTTCGACTGTGATACTTTCTATACTATATATATCTTTTCAAGCGTAAAAATTGATCGTCACAAACCCTATCATAACATCAAAAACCACAACAGCACACACCATATTCCTCCCCTAAAGACAGAGATTGAAGAGCAAGAGAAGAACAAGTTGAAGATCAAGATCAAGATTCATCCTCCGGGTTTATCGTGTTCTTGTTATTTAATTATGCTTTCTCTTGGATTATTATTAGCTATTTATTTAATTATGAATAGCTAATTCTCTAGTATTTTAGGGTTTGATAGTAGTTGATTTTGAAGTACAATGGATATTTAATTATATAATTTTGATTCTTTTTTTATTCTTTGTGTTCTTAGCCTTGTTTGTTTGATTGATTGATCACCATGATAGCATGATTTGTTGTGTTAATTCATAAATCGAGATATGAGTTTTAACACTTGAACACGAGAATACAGAGCACATTAATCAATAACAATCGAGTGATTTGAGGTTAATTGTGAGGACAATAAATCCTTAAAACTTTTAGGAGTTGCATGTTAGTAATTGAATGAACACATTAATTCTAGCACGTAATCTACGATTTAAGCACTTCGAGAGAAGGATTGAATTAATTAAGTGATTGTCTTAATAAAAGTCGAATCGTGAATAATTAAATTATCTAATTAAATTGACATTGTATGGATAAATCAATGAAATCGAAACCCTAGAATATTTCTTTCCCTCTGAATTTAGAATCGATTTTCATTCGTTCATCTTTTATTTGCTTTATTTAATTTTCTATTTAAGTAGTTAGTTAAACCTCGAATCTTTTAATGTGTTGCCTAAATAGTGTTATGAAATTGACGTTACAATACTCACTCATAAATTAATTATTAGTCTCTGTGGAATACGACATTACTCATCATTGTGCAAGCACCGATCTCTCAATTTCCCCACAATACACGTGATGTACCACATCTCTTTGTGATCAACACATATCTATGATCCAATAATCATGTATAGAATTAGTGTGCCTAATTCTAATTAACGAGTGATCATCTACAATTAATTAGCTTATCCCACTTTAGTGTAACAAAGAAAACAATACGGAACAAAATTCACACAATGTTATACCCAAACGGTCTCATGATTCTCTACATATTTGGTAAGTCCTCATCTCCAACCAATCCGTAATGAATAGGTCTAGTCATTCATGCTGGACGTAGAACAATACGCAAAAATAATTGAAGACATAATATAAAAGAAACTTACTTGAAGTGCATAATTGAAAATTGGAAAATGATCATTTTCGTACCATATGTTTGACCAATTATCCCTTTTGGTTCCCTACGTATTATTTCAGTCAAAATGATACCCCAATAATACTTATTTTAACCATTTTGGTCCTAATTACCTGTGATAGCAGGTTTATAGGTCATTTTTATAAATTTTTAAAGTTGCAAGGCCAAAATTAAAATTAAAAATATTATATAACTTTACTATTATATAAAATAAAAAATTATAATTTTATTTTTTTTATAATTTATATTTTTTTTTCAAAATTTATAAATTTGTTTTGAAAAAAATTATAATTTTATTTTTTTAAAATATTTTTTTTATTTTTAAAAATTTATAATTTTAGATTTCTAAAAATTATATAATTTTAATTTTATTTTTTTTAAATTTACAGTTTATTTTTTTAAAAATTTTATAATTTCAATTTTTTTAAAAAAATAATTTATTTTTTTACAAAATTAATATTTTTTTAATTTATAATTTAATTTTTAAAAAAATATATATATTTTTAAATTTAAAATTTTAGATTTTCTAAAAATTATATAATTTTTTTAAGTTTTTAAAGAGTTAAATGATTTAATTTTCTATAAAATATTTAATCTAATTTTTTAAAATTTATATGATTTCAATAGTTTAAAAAATATGTACTATTATTTCTTTAAATATATATTTTTAATTTTTAATTCTAAAACCATGTTTATTATTTTTACAATAAAAATTAAATAACATTTCTAAATTTTCAATTTTAAGTCCCTCAATTTTAAAAATTATACAAATAAACCATATGACCTACAAATCTACTATTCTAGATAATTGAGACCAAAATAGTTAAAATATATATTATTAATGTATCACTTTGGCCAAAACAACATGCAGAGTACCAAAATTGATAAGAAGCCAAATATAAATTACCAAAATGGTCATTTCCCCATTGAAAATTTAACAAACTAAAAATTACAAATAACAGCAAAAATAATAAAATTGATACAATACAAGAGTTGGCCCAAACTAAATGCATCCCTTGTTGACATCCATTTCTCAGTGGCACTAAATGCCACTCCACTATTTGATGTATCTTTTAATTTAAAAGATTAGATAAAACCCTACTCATATTTTTTTGTTTCCAGATGCCGCTAGGTGATGGGTATGATTGCAACAAACTCATCTTCAAAGCATAAATCCATAGAAAGAATGATGAAATTATGTATTTGCTCATACAAAAATAAATAATTGCTTAAGATTTACATTATGCAAGTATTGCAAACATTAAACATACTTACATACATACAATGTAAGAAGGAAAAATCGAGAATATGAACGCAACAAAATAGAAACATAACCGCACAATGATAATTGCAGAACATGAGGCAAACATGGAGCTAGCTTTTTTATATCTATAAATCTATCTATACATATATTAAGGCAAAATCGTGTGATAGACAACGGTTTATACCAAAACCGTTGTCTTTAGATAACAGTTTTTTTTATAATAGACAACAGTTTTGAGTTAATAGACAACAGTAGTGACCTTTATTGTTGTCAATTTTTTTATTTTATTTTTAGAATTTCCATGACGGTTTAAATTACAACCGTTGTATTTTAACAAATTTTTGCAATCTTATTTATTTTTTTACTTGAAAATTTGAGATTTGCAATATTTTTTATTTTATTTTATTATGTATAGGTGGAGAGTTTGTAATAATCTACATTTATCGCATAAAAAATCAGTTTTCATTTGTGTTGCACTATAATAATAATAATAATAATATAAGTTTAACATAATTTGCAATAATTTATTATTTTTCTATTTCAATTTCATTATTTAAAATAATTATATTTTTTATACATGTCATATATTCAAAGAAATCAAATGTTCTTTAATCTTGGATAATTATACATTGATATTTATAAAATCGTGTCGTTTGAAATATTCCAATTCGATCTTTCTAACATGGATTTTCATCTAGTTCCTAAAATTTAATTTTCTTTTTGTTTGTAGTAAATACACAAAATTGATCTTCTTATCTAATTAATTAATGCATGTGCATATCATTTTATTAATTTTTAAAAATTAAACACAACATGTAGAATTCAAAATCATAATATTATAGATCTAAAAAAATAATAATTATTTGTGCAAGGAGAAATACTAGTATATATATACACATACAAACACGTATTTAATTTTGAAATGACTTCAAACTCTTTAATTTGAATTTAAAATTGGCATAGAATTGATTGCAAAAGGTACTCTTTTTTACTGCTAAAAACTGTTTGTTAGCGGCAATTTTCAGAAATTGAGTAAAAAAATAATATTTTTAGGTACAAATTGTTTCCACATCACCGCCACATCAAAAGTTACAATATTCATTTAATTGATATCCAAACATCCACAATGCATCCAGGTACAATTGTTATTTTTTGGAGGTCCCACTATTATATTACTTTATTTATTTATATTTTTTTAATTCATATTATAATTTTATTTATAATTTTCATGATATATATTTTAATTTATTGTTATAACATTTTTGAATAAATTTAATTTAAATACCAATTTAAAATTTTAATTTATTCATCATATACATATACATATTTCAATTTATATGATAATATTTTTTTAATAAATTTATTTTAAATACTAATTTGAATGTGAAATTTATTTAAATACTAATTTGAAATAGAAATAAGTGAATTGCGAAAAACAATTACAAATGCAAGCTAATTATATTATATATACACATATATTATAATGATGATAATATAAATAATTATATTATATATATATATAATTATTTTGGGGCAACAAATTATATATATATATATATATATATGCAGGAAAAAAAAAATTGAATTGATCATGTGGTTGTTTCAGCCGAAAAATAGAAAAGAAAAATGATAGAAAAAAGAAAAAGGAAAGAGAAAAGTGAACAAAAATAAAAGGAAACAGAATGTAGATGGATGGAAAGCAATTGGAGGCGGGCCCAGAGCTATACCCCCACCTCACTGGAGCGTTATTTCCAAGCGCTTGATTTCCGCTTTCCAATGCTTGCGGTGGCCTTCACGCGGGGTAAGTGAAAGTGTCACTGATTTGGTTAAATATCAAATGTTACCCTGATATGATTAATTGTACCCAATAATTTTTTTCCAAATGCTACATAAACTCCACTGTGCGAACGGTACCAATGCATGAGGTACAAATCCATGCCACGTAGGATTTGTACCATGCGTTGTAGATGCTTAAGAGCATCCACAATAGTGTACTAAATATTTGGTACATAACTCCGGCACATTAAAAGTTATGTACCTATTTTTTTAAATATCTATTCTTTTTCAAAACATCATATATCACATATGGTACATATATAACTTTGAGGGTCCCATCAATACATCATTCACTTTTATATATATACATATATATTACTTTTATACAAAATTAAGTAATTAATTTTAAATATTAATTTTAGGTATTAATTCAAAGTCATCATTAATTTTTTTTTATTTAATTTTTTTAAATTAAAATGAATCACTTTTTTTACCAAATAAAAAAAAACCAACAATTTTATTCAAACAAGAACAATGAGAACAACATTGAGAAATAAAACAATAAAATATTGAAATAAATAAAAACTTCTTAAACAAATCAATTATTAATATTATTATTGCCGTATTTTGCCCAAATATGTTCAATCAAGTCGGCTCGAAGCTTGTGATGTTGTTTCTTATCTCGTAGCTCTGCCTCTATATTTACTCGAGTAGCAAAATCAGATGGAGCTCCCGATGTAGCAAGATTGGTCTCGTTATTGGTGGATTCTTCTGTCTCCGACCACTCAATTGATGCACTTCCTTCATCTTCAATTATCATATTGTGAAGAATAATACAAGTATACATGATATCCTTCAAATTACTCCGGTACCAAAAACGAGCAGGACCTCTAATCATTGCCCACCGAGCTTGAAGTACACCAAATGCCCGCTCGACATCCTTCCTTGTAGACTCTTGCATTTGCTTGAACAACATTTTCTTGGGGTCATACGAAGAATGAAAACTTTTGACAAAAGCTGCCCACTCCGGATAGATCCCGTCTGTAAGATAGTATCCTCTGGTATAATGTCTACCATTCACTGTAAAATTAATTTTCGGCGCTTTTCCCGCTATCACTTCGTTGAACAATGGTGATTGGTAAAGAACATTTACATCATTATTTGAACCTGCAACTCCAAAAAATGCATGCCATATCCACATATCTGCAGATGCAACTGCTTCAAGCATAAGCGTTGGACTTCCATGATCACCGCGGGTAAACTGACCTTTCCAAGCGACTGGACAATTCTTCCATTCCCAGTGCATACAATCAAGACTACCTAGCATTCCAGGAAAGCCGTGTCTCCGTTCATGCATGTGGATCAAGCGTTGACAGTCATCGGCATTCGGTCTTCTTAGGTACCTTTCACCAAATATATCAATTACACATCGACAAAAATTATACAAGCAATTTACCGCAGTTGTTTCGGCAACACGAAGATACTCGTCATAATGGTCGGCTGGACCTCCATATGCCAATTGGCGGATTGCAACAGTGCATTTTTGAAGTGGTGACAAACCTACTCAACCTGATGCATCCTCTCTCAAACGAAAATATTCATCGTGACTCTCCAAGGCATTGACTATGAGGACAAATAAGTCTCTCCTCATTCGGAAACGACGCCGAAACACATCACTTGGCCATCTTGGATTTTCAGAGAAATAATCCTCAAAGAGACGAGCGTTGGCCGCTTCACGATCCCGATTAATAACCCTTCTTTTGTTGGGTATGGTGGAAGAACTTGCTACGCTTTGAAGCAGCTTGTGTTGTTGTTCGAGTATCTCGAGAAACATTTTATCATCTTCTGCTTCTTCAGCTAAAAAATTATTAAGAAAAGCCAAATAAGTATTGAGGTTTGGTTCACCAGACATTGTAGGGGCAAAAAAAAAAGAACGGAGAAAACAAAAATGTGAATTAGAAAGAAAAGATAATTGAGAAGAGATGTGATTTATTGAGAAGTTTTAGTTGTGAGAGATGTGAATAATGAACCACTCATATATATAGATAAAACTTAGTGGATGATAGTTGTCTTAAATAATGAACTTTGTAGAGGATAGTTGGCATTTAGTTGTTAAGGATAGTTGGCATTAGTTGGCATAGAACAAGTTGGCATGCAACTTTTACTAGTTGGCATGCAGCTTTTGCTTTAACATCATTTAATTTTTTAGATAGTTAACACATTAAAAAAAAGTAAATAATAATACATAAATTATAAAAATACATAAATTAAACAACACATACATAAATTTAACAAATCACGATACATGAAAAATAAAAAACACGCACTACATAAACTCACACTACATGAAAATAAAAAACACACACTACGTAAACTCAAATAAGCACACTGCATAAATGAAAGATTGAATTACTGCATCCCCATTTTTTCTTAATCTCTTCAACCATGATGTTGTGTGCTAAAAGAGCATTAGAGTCCATTCCGGAAGTATCTTTAGTGAGTATAAAGTACTCACTCATTTTGTTCTGGTATTTAAGTTGCTCATTTCTTCCCTCCTGAATATGGATATACTTATCCATATTTGACTCGAGCATTGATTGAACATCGTGCAAAGAGGGAGCATCACCAGTTTTTGTCTTGCCTTTTCCCTTTTCTTTCTTCTTCGTCGCTTTTTGACCTATGGGACGAACACGCTCTTCAACGTCATCATCGTTATTGGATAATGATGTGTATGCCCCTGACATGGAAGTTTTCATTTTCTTTTTACCGCGGTGATCACGATCTCCTGGGTTGTTCCACTTCGGACAATCCTTAAGAATTTTCCACATTCCTAAAAGTTTGAAAGATTGTCCATTGTGATTATACTCCCACTTCTTGAGTGCCTCCATGAGTATATCCTGATCACTGTGACCACTTCCCCAACCTTGCTTCACAGAAAAGTATTCATCATTAAACGCACTAACACTTCTTTGTACCGTATAGAAATGCGTTTTCATTGCTTTCCAAAGTCTCAACGGAGTGTTGGGAGGACGATTTTTATTGTACTCCATTGCTACCATTTTCCAGAATTGTTCTAGTCTCTGATCAGTTCCGACCACTGAATCTTCGCTTGTACTCACCCAACAACGTGCAAGAATATCATTCTCTTTAGGGGTCCATCTTACCCTTCTTTGCGTTGTAATATTTTGTTCAGCATCAAAATCTGCTTCGAGATTAATGCTCTCGATCCCTGGTGGCGATGAACCATGCCCAGAACTCGGAGTGCTTCCTCCATCTTTACTAACCATTCTCGTTAATTTTGAAGGCATTTGAGGTGGACTTCCATAGGAAAATCCGTGAGGAGATGGCATGAAAGGAGGATAAGAGGGATATTGATGGCAATCAGCTGGTGGATACATCATATATGGATTAGCTCCAGAAGCAGCCATTGGATTCATTTGAGAGTTTGGGTTAAAATAAAAATTTAGGGGACGAAAATTGAGATTTTGCTGGGGAATGTTGGAATTTGGTGGGGGAGGATTTGGATTTTGTGGTGGAAAGTTGAAATTTTCTTATGGATTGGAAGAATTGAAAAAATTCTTCATAAGATTTCGATCCATATTGAAATTTGAAAATTTTTAGAGATGACAATCTACAAAGGATAGCTAGATAATTTTCGTTAGATGTGTATAAATCAACAAGCAAATGATTCTACTTAAGATTTATTTTTTCTTAACATTTCACTTGATAATAATTGAGATGATCACCCACTATGACAATTCAACTGGTAAAGTTGATGTATACAGTTGAAAAAATTGATAGATGCTTGCAGACTAATCACATTGGAAATTGATATGTGTCTGCAAAGTTGATAAATGTCATATGACTATCTAATTGAGATGCATGCATGACTGCAAAAGGTGGTAAATGCATCCAAAAATAAATTCAATTGAAATAAACAATTAAATAAAATTATTTATTTCATTTAATGGTATAAAAATTCATCAAATTTGAAATGTTAAAAAAAATTAACGTACACCGTAAAAGTCGGGGGCGTTGCCCCCGAACCCCAGGACCAGGGGCGCGTCGCCCCCTGGACCCCCGATTCGCTGACCGGGCAGCGAGACCCCCGTCGGCGTCTGGGTAATTCAAGACACCCTTACGATAGTGATTTTTGGAAAACTATTCAATTGATTTTTGGAAAAATGTTAGTGATTTTGGAAAAAATAAAATTGTTCATTTTATTTTTTTTACTACATTTAAGGTATTAAACTATAACATAAAAAATCGCATAATAAGAGAATAAATAAAAATCGACAATGAAATATAAAACAACACACACATTACAACGAGTACAAGAATTTTGATCAAAATAAATAATCAAATTTAAAAGATAATTAAATAGAAAAAAATAAAACTAATTTAAATTATAATATATTATATTAAATTACATAAATAAAAAGTAATATGTGTAAAGATAAATTACAATTCTAGAAAAACTAAAAAAATAAAAATTATAATAAATAAAAAACCAATAATATCAATAAGAACTCTTATTAATACATTACATAAAAGTTTTTTTTAAAAATAATTACCGAAAATAGAAAATTAAATAAAATGAATTAAAGATAGTAAATAAATGAGAAAAAATGAATTAAAGTAAAATGAGATCAAAAAAAAAAAAAAAGTAGAGCAGATTTGATGAGAAAAACAAAAAAAGAAGAGTTGGAGTAGATTTGAGGAGAGAGAATGAAAAGAAATAAAAATCATAAAAGGGGAAGAGGTGGGGCAAGGGTGCAGAAAGAGCCACTCTCTTTTTGAGTGGTGATGCACACACATTTCTCCATGAGTTTTTCTCCAATTTCATAGAAATGGTACATGCAGCTGATATGATTTTTAACTTTGTACTAAATTCTCTTTCTTCCACCATAGTATGTACCAATTTATGGTACATACAAATCTATTTGTACCAAAAAAGTTGAGCTATAGTGGGTGCTCTAATACTCCAACGTTTATCAAAAGGTCATAAAGCCCCCCACCCCAACCCTGGGTCCAAAATCTATATCTATATATACTTATATATTAAAGTAAAGTAGTGGCTTTTTAATTCCCGTAAAAAGATACTGTCTAAAAATATCAGTTCTATAATTCTCATACAAATATTATTTGTTCCAAAAAAAGGTTAAAGTAGATCGATCCTTCGAGATAAACGTCGTTTAAAAGGGTTTTGCTATTTTATACATTTTCTCAAATAATCACAAATACTAATTTTGAACTAGTCCTTCATAATAATTAATTATTTATTAAAACGTAAAAACAATACTAAAATATTTACAAATTTCAATGAGACACGGTCAACTAGAAAAATAAATTAAATTCATAAAAACATGAAATTAATAAAAATAAAAACCATAAATTTGATATCGTATTTGCGAAAAAAGTTGAAAGGATTTGATATGATATGAACAACGGGTACTTCTCAAAACAGAAACAAAAACTTGTTCATTCATGCACAAGCCATTACTTTCCTACTATTTCACAAGAATTTCACATTAGCAATTAAAAAGTATATCTAAAAAACCTTTACCTACTCACAAGAATTTCACATTAGCAATTAAAAAGTATATGGTTATTTACCTTAAAAATCATAAACTTTGACCTTTGTTGTAAATTTAATATAAAACTTTAAAAGTATACAGTTAAAACCCTAATTTTGAATTTGTATGTTTTTCAACATGCTCAAATTTTTATAAAATAAATTGATTTACAATCCAATATACAATTTGTTCGTCTCTTCGGGCCGTCATGACTCCAACATCAATTTTTTTGAAAATGACATCATCGACTACTTTTAAAGGTCATGTTAAATTTATAATTAATCTTAAAATTCATGATTTTTAATATAATTAACCCAAAAATATATATGTAAGTATTTAGAATACCAAGAAAAGCAAGGAAAAAGTATTTCTCTCTCTCTATATATACATGTTTACCACCGATATATATATATATATACATGTTTACACAGAAAACTATTAATGAAAGGAAATCTCGAGACATCCGAATCGCAAAAAATGGTCCCAGTTTAATCGCATTATCTCGACACCTTTTGAATTAACGAATGAGGCGAAACCGGACCTGAGAGGCCGGCGATTTGACGGCGACGCCGTGCCAGCAGATGCCACCGCTGCACATTTCGTGGCGGTGATCGGGCGCCGCCGCCATGAGCGCGAGCGCGGCCTTGCGCGACACGTCCCAGGTGAGGGTGGCGAAGAGGATGGCCGCCACCACCGCGGTGGAAAGAGCAAGGACGCAGCCGCTGCCGTAGCTCCGCCCCACGGCCAGGCCGTATACCTTCAAGGCGGCGATAACCAACAGATAAATCGTCGTCAAATTCCCCACCACCGCGTTCGAAATCGTCATGGCGTCCAATCTTCTCCAGTGTGTTGTGGAAATCAATACGACTATACCATAGATAGAATAAAGATTGATCCGTGGCTGGGGGTGAGGCTTTTTTTTTTCTTTCGCTCTCTTTCTTTTTTTCTGTTTTTTTTTTTTGGTTAGTTTTTGAATGCGAGGGTGTTTTAAGAATGGAGAGGTGCCCATCTGTTATATTTTTTGTGTGATCATTAATATTTTTAAAATTTTCTTCATTTTTTTTGCATTTTAATTTATTATATTTCAGTTTAATTTTATAGCTATTAGTTAAGGTTCATTATACTGATTAGGGTGTAAAAATATTTTTTTCGTATTTAATTTTCACTTTTTAGTTATTAATTAATTATTTGACAAATTAAATATTGAAAGGTTATAATATACCCAAATTAAGTAGAATGAACCATAAAATATAAAATTAAATTAAAATACAATAAATTAAAAAAAATAGAGTAGAAGTGTAAAATATTAATAGTGACACATAAAATATAACATAGAATGTATTATGTCACAGAGAATCTCATTTGAGAGAAATGGCACTTAGAGCAACTCAAATACTGGACTAAAACAGTAATTTGATACAAAAATTCACTTCAATGTTATCACAAATCCTACCCCATGCAACACCAAATTTCTATTGTTTAATAAATTGAATTCAATTTATAAATTATATATTCACTTAATTTAAATTATAAATAAATAAATAATCTCAATAAAAGCACAATTAATTAAATACAATGGATTGAATGAAGTCAATATTATAAATTACTACAAATTAACTTAAAAACACACTACAAGTAACTAAAATTATTTGAAAAAATACATTGATTACAAATCATTTCTAGATCCTCTAAGATAATTATAATATTGACCAAAATCGTTTGAAGAATCCTCAAACCCATGTTCTTTACTTTCGGATTGATTGAATTATGAAAATTCACCTTGATGAGAAGACGATTGAGATTCACGAGTTTGGTTTCTTTTTTATATAATTCTAATATGTTCACCACGAATGTATTTACGTGTAGTGGGATCGAAGATAAAATCCAAATTTTTGAATAAAATCCCATTTTCTTCTCTCAAGTTCGCAACAATATTTTCTTCCCTCAATGTTGCAACTAATTCCTCATTCAACCGAATAAGTTTCGATATTTGCTCATTATTATTTATCTTCGCTTTTGTTTTCTTCACTTCCATAGACTGTTTACTTGAAGTAGCACCACTATTGCGCTTTGAAAGTATATAATTAAAAGTTATTAGTTTGGATAATTATCAGTTTTAGAAAAAAAAATGTAAGCGCTTGATGATCATTTAAAGTACTTTTATTATTCCAAGCACATTATATGTTATAATTTTTTAATAGTATATATATATATATATAATTTTTTTTTTGAAAGTATATAATTAAAAGTTATTAGTTTTGGATAATTATCATTTTTAGAAAAATACTAAATCATTAGACATATTCACATTTCAATTATAAAACAAAATGAATTTTTAAGAGAATATTCTTATTTGGTGTAAACATTGGAACTGCAATAAAAAATGTGTTAAAATTCCACCTATTTGGTGTAGAATCTGCACCAAATAAATGCTTAGCAAGTTAACATTGAAGATACTCTTACAAAAATGGAAGTGGGGTCCTCACGCCTCACGTCTAGAGTCTAGTTTCCAAGTTTTTTTTTTCAAAAATACATATTCCAATATTTTTAAGTAATTTTCAAATCATATTTCATGCATAATTTATGTGGAAAATAAAAAATGTGCATATTATTATTATTATTATAGGATATCATATGATTTATAAAATAATATCGCCAATTTAAAAGTAAATATGATGACATATTTTTTTTTTGTAGACAAAAATTTGTGTGATACTGACCTTTGGGTCAAAATTCGGACTAAAACTCATATTCTATGGCACGTTTGTAATTTTATTGATATTAGATGGTATTTGAATTCGAATATTGATCCGTCTTATGAATTTTAATTAATAAAAAGACTCATTCTTAATATATTGTAATATGAAATATATATAAAACATCATTTGAAAATACTAAATTTTGGGAAGTTTCTTTGAAATTTTATTGTCATCGAGAATGGAAGGGAAACAAACATCACCATATACCATTCCATGGCTAGTTCATTTCCCTATATAACCAATGGCTTTGGGCCACGTGGCGATAACATGGCCTAAAGAAATCATCATCTTGCATACGTGGGCTAATCATATATATTAAACATTTGGGCGAAGTAGTCATAGTTGTTCTTTTCCTTGGGAATGACGTAATCACTAATATTTCATTGTAAGAGGTATGGTAGTAATCGCAATTTTATTGGTAAAATGCGTTTTTCCGGCAAAAGTACGAAGGTGGTTATTTTTTTTTAATTGCATCGATTAATATTTTTTTTAGAAATTAATACAAGCTTTTAGTATGTATAATTGTATATAGTTTCCAACATGCAACGTAGTATTTTCATGCAGTGGTGTAGCTAGGGGGTGGCAGTGGGGTCACTGAATCCCCTTGGCATTCTAAAAAAAATTAGGGGCATATATGTAATTTCATATATAAATAATAAAAAAAATAAAAAAAATATGAAATCCTAACATTTACGGGCTGCACTCTCCAGACTTCAGATTTCCCCTTTGTCTTTCTCAAAATCTCGAAACCTAATTGCAGATTGTGAAAATAATTTCTCTTCAATTCTCACCGAATCATCGTTATCGGCTTCCTAGCACCGGCTGACCGTTTCTCTACGACTCCACCCGTCCACCGCCACTGCGCTGGCCCTGCTGAGTTGCTCTTTCCTCTTGCTCATACATACGGACTCACCCTGCTGCTGAAACTCGCGATTTCTGGTACGATACTTGTAGGAATTGTATCTAAAATGAATTATATGTAGGCTTTGACTAATTATATAGGTAATTGGAAATTTAAAAGAGGATTTGGAATGAAAAGCAGAACTCGAAAGTCGAAATGATAATAGAAGATTTCTGGTCAATTTTGTTTCTTCTGTTATTTAATGTGTTTGTATTCTTCTTTTGGTGATAGTGAAAGATATTTTTATATTTTATTGCTTTACTTGTGGCAATTAATCTTAGATTATTACTGATGGAAGTTTCTACATTATATTATTAAGCCTTGGACCCAGCAAGTGGTCCTGTATGATTAAAGTAAAGAAAAATGTGTATACTAGATAGAGATAAAGGAGAAATAATGCTATTAAACTATAGATAGAAACCGTGAAATATATTTTGCTCAAATATGCAATTTAAGCATTTCTTTAACAGTTTTTTATATATTGAAAAGCTATGTTGTTGATTATTTGATTTAATGATCATTATCAATTACACGTAGGCTGGAAAAATGTCTCGTCAACAATAAAAAAATGAAGCGCTTTTTTAATCCCATACTGACTACTATGGATAGTTCACCTTCAACGGCTAATGGACCTACACGTGTTGAATCTGAAGCATCGCCAAAAGAAGTCAATATTGAAGTTGATCTTCAACCTACACCATCAAATCCGGTTGATTTACTAAACCTTCCAAGTGATCCGGGACTTCAACCTAATATAATGAGCTATCCTCCAAACTTAATTGAGCAGGTGCGTAGAGCTTATTTATTAAAAGGTCCATGTCAACCGTATAATCATGATTTTCCACAAAAGATGGAGGCAAATAGAAAGCGCAAATTTGTCTCTGCTTGGTTTGATGAATTCAAGATGTGGTTGGAATATAGTCTTGCAAATGATGCAGTTTTTTATTTATATTGTTATTTGTTTTCATCGGGAAGTAGCGAAAAGGGACACGATGCCTTTATATCTGGAGAATTTAGTACTTGGCGCAAGAAAAAAAGATTAAGAGAGCATGTTGGAGGGGTTAATAGTGATCATAATAAATGTAGATTGGCATGCCAAGATTTGATGAATCAGGCCCAACACATTGAAGAGACACTTGCTAAAATATCAAGGCAATCTAAGATTGATTATCGCACTAGATTGAATGCATCAGTTAGTTGTCTTCGCTTGTGCAAGGATTGGCTTTTCGGGGGCATGATGAGTCGGTCGACTCCTTAAATCAAGGGAATTATATTGAGATTTTGAAACTTGTGGCTTCTTTTAGTGCTGAGATTTCCAATGTTGTATTGAAAATTGCTCCTGAAAATCTGAAACTCACATCACCGGATATTCAACACGATATCATAAATGCAACAGCTGTTAAGACAACTAGAGCTATCATTAATGATATTGGTAATGATTTTTTCTCTATATTAGTCGATGAATGTCGGGATGTATCTGTCAAAGAGCAGATGGGTATCGTTATGCGTTATGTGAATAAGAAAGGGTATGTTATTGAACGATTTCTTAGTCTTGTGCATGTTAATGACACAACTGCCACATCGCTTGAGAAAGGTATTGTTGCTTTGTTTTCTACTCTTGGGCTAAGCATTTCTAGTGCTTATTTCTTGGTCTGAATTCAATGGATTGAAGAGTTTGATAATTAGGAGGAATCCTAGTGCTTATTATATTCATTGTTTTGCTCATCAGCTCCAACTAACAATTGTTGCTGTTGCAAAAAAATCATCCAGTTGTTGGGTCTTTCTTTAATACCATCTCGCGTTTATGCAATGTTGTTGGAGGTTCATGTAAGCGCAAAGATATGCTTCGAGAGAGTGCAAAAGAAAAGATTATTGCTAGTATTGCAAGTGATGAAATCAAGACTGGAAGAGGACTGAATCAGGAAATGGCATTGAAACGTCCTGGGGATACTCGTTGGAGTTCCCATCACGGTACTCTCATCAGCTTGATTCATTTATTTAGTTCTGTTGTTGATGTTCTTGACTATGTTCGGACTAATGGTAGTGATAGTTCACAGAGATTTGACGCTATTGATTTGTTAGATATTATTGGCCTATTTGAGTTTGTCTTTGTGTTACATCTTATGAGGCGAATATTGAGGATCACACATGAGCTATCTCAAGTGCTACAAAAGAAGAATCTAGATATTGTTAGTGCAATGCATGTTGTTAAGGTAGCAAAGACACGCTTGCAAGCAATGAGAGATAAAGGTTGGGAGATTTTGCTGACTGAAATTTCTAAGTTTTGTAGTAGCAATGGGTTAGTCATGCTAGATATGGAAGAAGAATATGTAGCTCAAGGAAGAGGAAGACGTAGAATTGAAAAAATGACGAATCTTCACTATTATCAAGTTGATCTATTTTACTCCGTGATTGACATGCAACTTCTAGAGTTGGATCAACGTTTTGATAAAGTCAACACTGACTTACTTTTATGCATGTCATGCTTTGATCCTAGATATTCATTTTCTGCATTTGATACTGAGAAGGCACTTCGTCTTGCAAAGTTTTACCCATGTGAATTTTCTGAAGTTGCTTTGTATGAACTTGAAAGTCAGCTTGAAAATTTTATATGTGATGTGCGCATGGATGATTCTCAGACTTATCATGGATTGGAGGTCTTGCCGAGAAGATGGTTTCTACGAGGAAACATGATGTTTACCCATTGGTTTATTTGTTAGTTAAGTTGTCTTTGACTCTACCGGTTGCTACCGCTACAGTTGAAAGAGTTTTTTCAGCAATGAAGATCATCAAGAATGTTCTACGCAATAGTATGGGAGACAGTCTTTTGAATGATTTCTTAGTACCTTACATCGAAAAGGATGTCTTTGTAAATGCTACTAATGAATGTATTATGCAGCGGTTTCAGAATATGAAAAATAGGAGAGAAATGTTATGAAACAATTGTGTTTCTGTCGTTTATTTGACTTATTTTGTAATGTATGCGACATTATAACTGTGTTAAGTAGTACTTAATATTTGTTTTTTACTAATGAAAAAATTTGGACCCCCTTAAGTCGAGTTTCTGGTTGCGCCACTGTTTTCATGTACTTTTAAGTTCATTCGGATAATAGTTGATAATCAATGAATGCATAAATTGATAAGTTACGTATAATTATTCATATTTTGTGCAATGTCACGTTTTTGCCCATTATGAAATATATTATTTTCAAATGTGTTGGGTAGGGTCGTCTCAAATATTTAGTGGCCCCTGTATTTATTTTAAAAATTGAGCCACTAATATTAGAAAAGGCACTTAATTTTAATTTTTGTAATAAATTTCAAAATATTAGCATATTGAAATTATATTATTCACAAGGTTAAAATTATATTTTGAGCCTGTATTTTGGGCACTTTTTCAAAAATAGCCAACATTTCCAAAATCAACAAAACAGTACCAACTTTTTAAAAAAAATTACAAATCTAACATTTTATCATTTTTCGGCCCTAAAATCCTATGTAATTGAATTGTATTTTAACATTTATATTTTTCTAACTGCGTAAAAAAATCATCCAATCAAAATAAAATACAATAAATTGCGTACAATTTTTGGGCCATAAAATTGATTAGAATTAGATTTGTAATTTTTTTTAAAAAATGGGTACTCTTTCCTTAATTTTGAAAAAAGAACAAAAATGGAAGTATCAAAGTGTGATTTACCCCTTTGACAAAAAGAAAATAAAAATTCAAACTACTTTATTCATATTGTTGACATCCCAATACAACCTCAACTTAGTATGAAAGAGAGATATATAAATGAGATATTTAATATTTTTATTTATTAAAAAAAGATACATGATTTTTTAGGCCCTATAAATTTTTAGGTCCTGTTCCACAGCACACTTGGCATGTCTAGTTAGCCGGCCCTAGTGTTGTGAGATGCAAATGAATTTGAGAAGAGCCTAAAATAATAAACAATCAAGTTAAGAGTATTTCGCAAAATGCATCAATTCATTTGGACGAGAAACGAGCAATAATAGGAAAAAAGTACGCTACGATAAAGGTGTATAACATGGCCCGTGCTAATTAGCAGGCCAATGTAGAATGTTTCAGACCTATTGCAAGGCCAGTGCAACCATTAGCACGACATGTGCTATCTATTGCACAACACGTGCTATTTTCCTGGCAATTTTTGCCACTTTCATTTCTGAGCTCGATTTTGATTCTTCTTGGGTTTGGACTCTTCCAATTATATATAGAGGTGCTGCGACACTAAAATAAACACTATATCTTCATTACACAAACAACATTATCCATAATCACTCATATATATCAATCTGCACATGAGTTTTATCTTTATTTTTGTTTGAGAATATTAGATATTTTTTTTTTTTTGGATTTTGAATAAGACATTAACTAATCACCCATGTGATTCTATGGTTGCAATTAGTTTACTGGATTCATGTTTTACTATTAATTGATTTTTCATTTTCTTTATTTATTTATACATCTTGATTTATATGGTTCATGTATGATTATTTGACCAATAATTAATACATGCTGATTAAATTACTTGAATTTGAGAGAATATGTAAACTAATGGAATACAAGATTGCATATATAACATAATGTTGCTAGATCAAGAGATTTGTAAGAATTGTAAAGATAAATCAGTTTTTGAGATATTTAAAGATTTAATCGTTAATTTGATACCGAGAGAATATGATTGTATTTGAGACAACTCATACAAATATTGAAATTAAAATGGTTAATTAATTTATTACTTTCATGAATTCTTTTGAATGAAAACATCTATAGAATCCACTTTTTCTCATCTGAATTCCCTAGTTCTTTTAGCTTGTTTGATTTATTTTACTTCTTTCTTTCAATTATTAGTTCTAAAAACCAAAATCATTTTATATTTTTTCTAGATATAGTGCGATAAGATAGTTATCAGTGTTTGTGGATATGATCTTGCTCACTATTATTTGTTATAAATTACTTCTTATACTTGCGAGTTGATTTTAGTGAATAAAACACCGAACACGTTTTTTATGTCATTGCATAGGACTGAAGTAATTATAAATAATATTTGATTACCGAAAGACCAGAGTCAATGTCGGACAAGAAGACATTAACACCAACGGTGATGAAAAGGCCAGAGAGTAGTGGTGGCCTAGCCCAATTTTTTCCATTGGCCTGAGCTGGGCTGGCGCAGTCCGATTGCCAGCCCTAATTTTGATTGATACAAAATAAATGAGAATCAAAATAAGTCGATCATTTGTTTAATAATAATAATAATAATAATTTACTTCTCAATCAACACAAACATTTCCCCATTCTTTTTTCTACTTCGATTCCTATCTATCTATCTATCTATATAAATAAAATCGTAGGGGCAAAATTGTATTTTTATTTTCATTATTCTTTCTTAATTCTTATATTCTAATTATATGTCCAGCTACCCCCATGTCATTAATGAATGTTAGAATCACACAATACAATTCGGGTTGGTTGGGTGGTGGATTCTTTTCTTTTTTTCTATTTATTACAAAAAAAAATCAAATCTTCAATATTTTAAAGGTAAGAATAAGACGTGATTTAGAGCTAAGTTGACAGTTTATCATATTGGAGAACAAAATTTTCATATGATGCAAAAACTAATTGTAGCACATTTCGCATTTTCTTTTCATTTTTTTTTGTCGGAGTGCTAATTATTTTGATAATTAGATAATTAATTTTAGTTCTGATAATTTATTATTTTCAGATGAGTGTGTATGTACATGTGTATCTCATCCGCGCATCGTGTGGGAGAAATAATAGTAATATTTTAAATTTTA
This sequence comes from Perilla frutescens, assembly GCA_026008535.1. Classification (NCBI taxonomy): domain Eukaryota; kingdom Viridiplantae; phylum Streptophyta; class Magnoliopsida; order Lamiales; family Lamiaceae; genus Perilla; species Perilla frutescens. The sequence continues at coordinate 41,987,840 of BRKX01000019.1, forward strand.
ATAATTAAAGTTACCTTTAAAAGATCTGTATAGTGGTTGTGTAATTATTATTACCTTACTAAATTAAATATATTCATTAAAACCGAAATAACATAACAAATATGTCAGGATGGCCGAGTGGTCTAAGGCGCCAGACTCAAGTTCTGGTCTTCTTAAGAGGGCGTGGGTTCAAATCCCACTTCTGACACTTTTTTTTATTTTTATTAGTTAAAAAGTTTGGTTATTTTTTAGGCAGATATATAGTATTTTAGACTACTAATTCACGCTTAAAAAAAAAAGAAACAATATCGTGTGTTACTTTTATTTTTTTGGATTATCATTGTACACTTTAAATTTTGTACTTTCACTTAACTTTTATTTTTACTTATTATACTTTAACTGGAAGTTTTCTATTCTTTAGCTGCAGTCTTATTAATTAAGTAGAATTGTTGCCAAATTATTAGTTTGGTTAAAATTAGATACACTTTGTCTACATATGTAATATTTTGGACTACTAATGAATGCTTACCATATTTCTCATGTTAGTTTTATTTTGGATTATTGTTTACTTTAAAAAAATTTACCTCCACTTCATGAACTTTTAATTTTACTCACTCTACTTTATCACTACAAAACACATGGAAAGTGGAAATGGTAGTCCGATTCCCACGACTCTATGGCGTCAGAAAGTGGAAATGGTAGTTGGATTCCAATGACTCTATTGAGAAGACGCTGGAATAGAAAGAAAATGGCCGGGATTAAGAATAAAGGATAAAATAAAAAATAAAAGAAAAAGGAAAAGAAAAAAAGAAAAAACAAAGAACATGAGGTGTTTAATTCATATGAGTGTAAAAAGTGTTTAGCGTGTGAAATGATCTGAGTGTGTGAGAAAATTATGTATTTTAACGGATGTTATTAACTTCTGTATCCCTCCGCCTATTAAAGAAGCTAAAACATGATCATATTGAGACTTTCAAAACTAGAGTTATCAAAATGGCGGGACTCTGGCACTTTTTAGGTGGGTAGGACTTCAATTTTAAGGCCATTTTAGCTAGCGGACCCAGACAGGTATGCCTGCGGTCAGGGCCGGTCCTGACAAAAATAAGGCCCTAAGCGAAATTATAAAAATGGGCCCTATTATCGTACGCAATATATCAAGAGGAAAAAAATGTCCATTACTTATAAAAAATGACTTCGTCTAGCATTTTTACTTGCAAAATCATATACAATATCGTTCAAATATATGTTATCTAAAATCTCTTTTTCTATACATAATATTGCCAAACCATTCAATCTCTCTTGGGACATTGACGATCTCAAATACGTTTTCAACAATTTTAACTTTGAGAAGCTCCTCTCAGCCGATGTTACAGTAACCGGCATGGTCAACATGATTCTGTAAGCAATTGCAGATTTGGATAGCAATCTGCACTTTCACAAATTCAAGAATTTCAATAGCAGACATTGTCTCATTTGGCAAAGTCATTTGTGTTGATACCCATTGGTAGTGTATTATAGATTTAGGGATATTTGTTTATATTGTATATTTGGAGTTTTTGTCTTTCTTGCAGGATTAAATCTGTTGAGAAGAAATAGGAGCATGTGGGATTTGACCAAGTCCAACGATCTGCTGAAGCCATGGTTGTTCCAGAAGTTGCGCCAGAAATATAGGAGTGCAGTTCGTGGAGATCAAGGCTTAGTGGATCGGTTGCTTTGAGTAGGGATCAAGCAACGAGATGTGTATATATAGGGTTCAGATTGGTAGTGTTAGATAACGAGTTTTTAGTAGAGCTTTTCAGATATTGTAAAGTTTTGAGTTCTCGTATTTATCCGTTTCTACTAGATATAGTTAAGACAACTTTAGTCCCAACCTTCTGTGAAGGAAGAGATAAAGTGTCTTAATATTTAGTGAGAGTTTATCTGGTAGTGTTTTTGTAATTCACATATTTTATATAGTGAAGATTTCGCCCTGAGGCACTTCGCAAGATTATAGAAATATAATCTTGTGAAAATTCCAATCCATTGTTTCTGTTTCTAATTTTCCGCTGCGTATGCAAAGTTGTCTCAACTTTATACACAACTTTGTACACAACTCTTTCAAAACCGAGAGTTCGGTTTCTTCAATTGGCATCGAGAGCAGACACTTGATACACTAAGTGGTGATCCTGTTTTCGTAAGCACAATGGATTGCACGAACCCGCTGTTCAACAAACCTCCCGTTCTTGATGGCATGAACTATTCCTTTTGGAAAGTTCGGATGAGATCATGCATCAAGTCGATCGATGTAAGAGCATGGAATACGGTTCAAAAAAGATGGACATACCCCAAGACCGTGGATGCTGAAGAAGATACATGCCGTACACCACAGTCAGAATGGAGCAGAGAACAAAATGAAGAAGCCACCTTTAATGACAAAGCGCTCAACGCAATTCAATCTTCCTTAGATGTTCAAATGTTCAAACTCATAAGAAATTGTGAGTCGGCTAAGGAAGCTTGGGATATACTCCAGCAACATTGCGAAGGTGATGTTGGAATTAAAGAATCGAGGCATCGGATTCTCACCACAAAATTTGAAAACTTGAAGATGGAGGATGATGAGTCCGTAGGAGACTACTGCAACAAATTACTGGAGATTGCCAATGAGTGCAATGATTTGGGTGATCCAATTACCAATAAGAGGTTAGTTTCAAAAATTTTGAGGACTCTAACTTCTCGTTTTGACATGAAAGTGGTTGCAATTGATACTGCTACAACTACTGGAGCTCTGGATTTCACCAAACTGATGAATGATCTGAAGACATTCGAGATGGAACTAAATGAAAAGGGTGGACAGAAGAAGAAGGGAATCGCCTTGACTGTCGGGATAACTTCAAAGACAACTTCAAGGACAACTTCGGCTTACGTTGAAGTAGAAGATGAAGATCTTGAAGAAATCACTGAGAAGGATCCAGATTATGCTCTTCTCACCCGAAGAGTTAATTCTCTCATTCGAGCCAACAAAGGAAAACAACATGTGGGAGGTAGAGAACAACGAAAACCTCAAAGTGATGCCTCCGGATCTTTGGTTCTCTATGACAGGCTTATTATACCAGGAAAGGAACCTAAACTCATTATGCGTGCTGCATCTGATCACTTCCGTCCTAAGGAAGTGACGGACTTCTCTACAGTTCAATGCTATGAATGCAAGGGCTTCAGACACTTTGCCAACGAGTGTCCCAACACATTTCACAAACTGGGAAAGCATGTCAACTTTCTATCCCTTAGCGATAGTGAGCTTGACACCTCAGGGATTTATGTAGAGGAGATTCCTAATGATCCATCGACTGAGCAGGCAGCCTTAACTGCAGTATGTGTTAAAGAGGATAAGTCAAACTACACCGAAGTTGAGATAACTTCAGATAGGTATTATGAATCCTACTATAACACTCTTTTCTGTTTCAACACTGTTGTATCCACTGCAGAAAATGAGGAAGAAGTCACGGAAGAGGAAACTCTGGAGCTATTGATAAAGATGCAGGAACTTTACAAGGAACTGTACGTCAAATGGTCCAAACAGTGCAAAGTGGTGGATTCACTAACTGAGGAAGTTTCGGTGCAAAAGACCTCACTACAAAAGCTAGAAGTCATGCTGACAAAGAAGGATGCTGAGTTGGACAACATGAGAATTAAACTCAATCATGCTGATGAAACTTTTAAAAGACTCAACTCGGGAACCTCAAAACTAGATGAAGTTCTGTCTCAAACTCAGATAACTTCACATGGCCTTGGGTATAATTCGACTGCAAGACCAGCCTTCACTCAGATTTTGTCTACTCATGGCAAACCATTTGTGAAAGCCAAGGAAGTTCCTACAACTTCGTCAGTAAAGAAAAAAAGTAGGAGGTACATTTGTCACTTCTGTTTTCTTCCTGGACACATTAAGCCCTTCTGTCATAAGTTTTCGCAGGAACGCCATAAGGAGATGCATTTGAAGAACCAAGCATCAAATCCTATCCTCTCAAACAAAGGTGACAAGTCCAAGAAACTGGTATGGAGACCCAAAGTTACGCCAACAGTTACCTGCCAAGTGGTCTTCACTGCATCGACAGATAATGACTCGACCACATGGTATTTTGATAGTGGATGCTCACGTCACATGACAGGCTCTAGATGTTATCTATCAAACTATCAAAGAATCAATGGCAGTGAAGTAACTTTTGGAGGAGGATCAAATGGCAAGATTGTCGGACGAGGAACCTTGGACAGTCCTGGACTTCCAAAGCTGACCAATGTATAACATGTTGAAGGGCTGACTGCAAATCTCATTAGAATTAGTCAACTATGTGATGACAACTTCAGTGTCATCTTTGATAAAGAAAGGTGCACTGTGATGAACAGCAATGGAAATCATGTGATCTCAGGGGTAAGGTCTTCAAACAATATTTATGAGACTAGCAAAAACAGTTGTTTAAGTGTGCAGGTAAATGAAGTGCAGCTTTGGCACCAAAAATTGGGACACACCAACTTTTTAACATGAAGAATCTCCAAAGACTAAATGCTGTTCTAGGAGTTCCCAAGTTAAATATTGCAAGTCCTAGCCTCTGTGAAGACTGTCAAAAGGGAAAACAAGTTAAAGCGTCACACCCTGTTGTGACAACTTCTGATAGACCTTTCACAACTCAAAGCTGCTTCGAACTACTTCATATGGACCTTATGGGACCGGCTGAAGTTGAAAGCCTTGGAGGTAAGAGATATTCCTTTGTGATTGTAGATGATCTATCTAGGTATACTTGGGTAAAATTTTTGAATAACAAAGGTGAAACATATAATTCCTTCTTGGAGTTGTATGCCATGATCAAAATTTTTTATCATGCTTGTGTCAAGAGACTAAGATCAGATCATGGGAGGGAGTTTGAGAATATTCAATTCCTAAACTTCTGCACGAAGGAAGGAATTCATCACGAGTACTCATCTCCAAAGACGCCCCAGCAAAACGGTGTGGCCGAGCGAAAGAATAGAACCCTACAAGAAATGGCCACGGTGATGCTGCATTCAAAGAAGCTGGCTAAATGGTTTTGGGCTGAAGCATTAAATACCGCATGTCATGTAAGTAATCGAGTAAACCTAAGAACTGGAACCACAATGACATCATACGAAATTCTGAATTGTAAAAAACCCAACCTGAAATATTTACATATATTTGGTTGTGTTTGTTATATTTTGAATGATAGGGACTATCTTTATAAGTTTGACCCTAAAAGTGACAAAGGTGTGTTCATTGGTTACTCACTTAACAGTCATGCCTACCGTGTTTATAACCTCAGGACCAAAACTGTAATGGAGAGTGTGAATGTAAGGTTTGATGACTTGGCTAGTCTGGTTACTCCTACTGATGATACTAACGGTGTAATTGAGATTCAGGGAAATACAGGAAACACTGATGTAACACAAGTTGACCCTGAAGTTGAGCCCACTTCAGCAACAAACAAAGATACACCTTCCGATGAGCCTGACTCGGATGCTGATCTTGATGATTCAGCAACCCCAGAAGTTATACAAAACAATGTTCGTCGAGACCCTCCCAAGAGAATTCGCAAAGATCATCCAATCGACCAAGTCATTGGAGATGTTCACGAAGGGGTCCGAACAAGAGGGAAAGCAATTGCTAACTACAAGGAAATTGTAAGGATGGTGTGTCTATCATGTGTCATACATGAAGTTGGCACAATTGTGTTCCTATCCTTGATTGAACCTAGGAATGTAACTGAAGCCTTAAAAGACGAGTTTTGGATTAGTGCAATGCAGGCCGAATTACTTGAATTTGTGAGAAACAAAGTCTGGACACTAGTGCCCAGACCTTCTGGAGTTAATGTTATCGGGACTAAGTGGATTTTCAAAAATAAAACTGATGAGTTTGAAAACATCATTAGAAATAAGGCTCGCTTAGTTGCCCAAGGATACACTCAAGTAGAAGGCATAGACTATGATGAAACTTTTGCTCCAGTTGCACGAATAGAGTCAATTAGGCTTTTGTTTGCTATTGCATGTTACCTTAATATCACCCTTCACCAGATGGATGTTAAGGCAGCTTTTCTCAATGGAATCTTGGAAGAGGAGGCATATGTGGAACAACCCAAAGGATTCGAAGATCCCTCTAAGCCCGATCATGTGTACAGACTACACAAGGCTTTATATGGACTAAAACAAGCTCCTAGAGCTTGGAAGCCATGTCAACCTCTTTTGAGATGAGCATGGTTGGGGAACTTAGCAACTTTCTCGGCCTTCAAGTCAAGCATAAAGAAAACGGAATGTTCGTCTCACAGACGAAATATGCAAAGAATCTTGTGAAAAAGTTTGGACTAGAGAATGCAAAACACATGAGAACCCCCATGAGCACAACTGAGAAATTGTCGAATGATGCAGTTGGGCCTGAAGTTGACCCAACGTTGTACAGATCGATGATTAGAAGTCTTCTGTATCTGACTGCAAGCAGGCCAGATATAATGTACAGTGTTTGTGCATGTGCTCGATTTCAATCCTGTCCAAAGGAAGAACATCTGAAAGCTGTCAAGAGGATCATTCGATATGTTGCTGGCACTTGTGAACTAGGAATTTGGTTCACAAAGGACACAACTTCAGATCTTGTGGGGTACAGTGATGTTGACTGGGCTGGAGAAACTGATGATCGAAGAAGCACAAGTGGAGGATGCTGTTACCTAGGCAACAATCTCATCTCCTGGCACAGCAAAAAGCAAAATTGCATTTCTTTATCCACAACTGAGTCGGAGTATGTAGCAGCTGGAAGTTGTGCAACACAACTAATTTGGTTGAAGTCAATGTTGGATGACTATGGTTTGGAGAGCAATTCCCTAGTGATGCTTTGCGACAATACAAGCGCAATCAACCTTGCAAAGAACCCCGTCCATCACTCAAAGTCCAAACACATCCACTTAAGGTATCACTTTATTAGAGATTTAGTCGAAAAGAAGTTATTAAAGTTGGAGTACATTAGTACAGATTCTCAACTGGCTGACATTTTCACAAAAGCTCTTAGCTATGAGAGATTCTCATCTTTGAGAAAATCTCTTGGCTTATGTTCTATATAATCCCAAAAGTTAAATCAACTGTTGCCACAACTTTTGATATATCATAGTTGACTGTGAAGTTGAGCAGATTCGAGGATGTAAAAGTCTGTAAAAGGTGAAATCATGATTGTTCTTAAAAAACCATATAACTGGGTCAAAGATCTCAGATAAGTGGTTTTTATGAGATTCTCTTGATTATACATCTATTCACCATCTGCTCTCTTCTTGAAAAGTCTTTTATGATGTGTCAAAAGTGTTCTGAATATTTTATTCTCTATGACAACAGTTGTTCAAATTAAAAAAAAAATAAAAAAAAAATAAAAAAAAATTGAAAGTCAGTTGAGTGAATCCGGAAGTATATCCTACTCTATCTTTAATTTCATCTTTGACTATGTCTTTAATTTATTTGATCCCTATTTTTGTGGCGGGACGGATCTGTTTGTTAGTATACTCATTTAAAATTCCCGTCTTTTTGCTAAGTCTGTTAAAAACAAATCTTTGCTCCACTATTCACAAAACCCTCATTCTTCTTCATTCCTTCAACCGTTCATCTTCCAAGAAGCTCTCGTTCTCTCTCTCTCGAACTTTTCCCAAGATGACGCCGGAAAAAATGAAGCAATTACAGGAATTTATGGCGGATCCTGAAGCTTCCGCGTATCTCCGCCACCTCTCGACATTTCCACCGCAGCCGTCTCCTCCCCGCTCCTTCGCACCTAATCCTTTTCGCCTCCTGTCACCGGACTCCACCCCTCTTCTCTGACCCAGCATCTTGCTCTCGTCTTCACGAGGGAATGCTCCGATGGAGATCTCTCCTGAAGTAGGAAGCTCGGAGATCCAGTCTCAACCGCCGCTTCCTCTCCCAGCACCACCGTTAATGCCGTCCTCTGCCCTGACGCCGACGGCCGAGCAGGCGATTATCATCGCTTCGAGCGGTATAGTGATGCCGTCGTTCGATTTCCCGGAATTCGACACTCCAATTTTGGCCGAAGATCAAGAGGGCCCAGCCCCTCCGTCTGAGGAAGCCGCTCAACAAGGTGGTAGCTCTATTGCCGTTCCGTTCTCCCCTGCCGAGGCGAAACCACAGCCGGAAGTAATGCCTTCGCCGACCTCCTCTCCTCCGACGAAGAAACCCTCTAAAACTCCTAGGGGTCCTCCCTCTCGTCGTTCAAAGTGTATATCTCGAACAAGTCGTTCCTCTCAAGCTCCCGAAGAACCCATCCACATCGACAGTGATGCCGAGGGTGAGGGTCAATTGGGTGCTTCCTCCGATGAATCTGCTGAAAAATCGACCTCTCATCAACCCTCAGAAGTCGAGGAGGACAAAGAGCTTGAAGAGGAGGTTGCTGGCTCTCGGAAAGGGAAGAGGAAATTGCCTTCCTCGTCGCCGATGAAGTCGAAGGGCAAGTCAGTTAAAAAGGTCAAACGGGAAGCTACTCCGACCGAGGCCGACACCGACTCCGACTTCGAGCTTGAGGTAATTAAGGCTTTGAATGAATGTTTTTACAATGTGGCTGCTAAGAAGAATTGGGATAGTTTTAGGAAAAGGGAGTTCATTCATAATAGGGCAGTGGATTTGAAGGATTTTGCACAATATAACTTGGTTGATTTTCTGCATAAAAGGAAAGTTTTTAGGAGTGTTACGTATGTGAAACCCTATGTTGCTGAGATTGTGAAGCAGTTTTATTCAAATCTGCCTGTTGATTTTGCTAACCCCTTCTCTAAGATGTTTGGGAAAGTCTATGTCCGTGGGAAAATTTACTCTTTCACTCCTTCTCGCATTAACAAATTTCTAGCCGTTCCAAATATTGTTGAATCTGATGTTGAGACTGATGAGGAGCTAGAAGTTGAGATGGAGAATTTGCTTACGAGTGGCCGTGCAGATGTGTGGATAGTGAACAGAAGGCCTAACCGTATAGCTTCGGTTCTTACTTCTCTTTTTGCAACCTTGCACAAGATTTCAGTGTCAAATTGGATCCCTACATCCAATACCACAGTTGTGCCATTTGAGCATGTGTGCCTACTCTACAAAGTCTTCAAGGAAGAAAAATTCAATTTAGGCACTCACATTTTTAATGCTGTTGCTGAAGTTGCTGTGGTGAAGTCTACCAAGAAGTTGATCGTACCCTCTCTCATCTATAGTATGCTTGTTGAGCAAGGGTTGAAGCCGAAGAAGAAAGATGTTCTCACATTCAAGCTCCCTCTCCAAACTGTGCAACCTGCCTTCTTGAGTGAGAAGAGGCACAGAGATCTCCCGTGGATTGATGCCTCAACTGAAGAGGATCCCTCGGTCGAGTTAATGTGCTCTTTACCTGTTTTTGTTTTGCAAGAGCGAATAGCTTTCTTTTCCTCGCAGATTGCTCTCCTTGAAGGGCAACGAAGGATTTTTCAACGAATCCTTTCTTCCCAAAAAGGGGGAGAAGGTCCTAGCCGTCGCCACGGATCAAGTGATGAGGAAGATGAAGATGAGGAGTGAGGGGGAGAACCGTGAAGAAGAAGAAGACTGCAGTGTGTTGCAGTAGTATTTTGTTAATGTTGATTGGGTGAATCAAACAATTTTTTATTTTCTGCACAACTTTCTGAACAACTTTTTATTTTTCTGTCTAACTTTTATATATTTTTGGTTGCATGCAGATATGTATGCATTTGCTGTGAATATATTATGGTTATGGTTATTTTATGTGTTGTGATGATATTGTGTAGATTTTGTTCTTATTTTCGTCTTCTTGACAGGGGGAGTAACTGTTTAGCTAACATTTCTCTAAACTTTTCATAGTTATTGTGATTTGATTGTGTTGCTTCAGGGGGAGTAATTGTAACTTTTGGATTTTGTTTGGTTTTGGGAAGAAAGCCAAAAAAGGGGGAGATTGTTGATTTCGATTGGTAGTGTATTATAGATTTAGGGATATTTGTTTATATTGTATATTTGGAGTTTTTGTCTTTCTTGCAGGATTAAATCTATTGAGAAGAAATAGGAGCATGTGGGATTTGACCAAGTCCAACGATCTGCTGAAGCCACAGTTGTTCCGGAAGTTGCGTCGGAAATATAGGAGTGCAGTTCGTGGAGATCAAGGCTTAGTGGATCGGTTGCTTTGAGTAGGGATCAAGCAACGAGATGTGTATATATAGGGTTCAGATTGGTAGTATTAGATAACGAGTTTTTAGTAGAGCTTTTCAGATATTGTAAAGTTTTGAGTTCTCGTATTTATCCGTTTCTACTAGATATAGTTAAGACAACTTTAGTCCCAACCTTCTATGAAGGAAGAGATAAAGTGTCTTAATATTTAGTGAGAGTTTATCTGGTAGTGTTTTTGTAATTCACATATTTTATATAGTGAAGATTTCGCCCTGAGGCACTTCGCAAGATTATAGAAATATAATCTTGTGAAAATTCCAATCCATTGTTTCTGTTTCTAATTTTCCGCTGCGTATGCAAAGTTGTCTCAACTTTATACACAACTTTGTACACAACTCTTTCAAAACCGAGAGTTCGGTTTCTTCAATTTGTAATATTTTTAATTCCGTAAATAGATCATCTAAGTTAACATTAGATAGATTATCATGGGTAAGAGCATATTTCAGATTAACACAACAACTTCTCAATTCAGCATTATCCAATGATCTTAGAACTTTTGAATCAAATAAAAAACCAAATATATGTTCAAATGATTTCAATTGTTCAAATCTAGATTTTAAAGAAGCAATTGCCATGTCCACAACAACTACAAAATACTCAATTCTAAATGACTCCTCCGTTAATAATGAAACTTCAACATTTCTCCCTCGTCAAATTGTTTTTTTCTAGTAATAACACGTTTTTTTGGAAAAATTGGCTCTATATTCATATCAGATGCAATACTTTTAGCAATATCCAAACTTGAATTAAAACCATCATTCCTATATTTTTCAAAATATAAAATTAAACCTTCAAACTGATTCATGATAGAGTCAATGTACATAGATTTTGATTGCAACTTTTTACTCACCATGTTTACAGTAGATAAGATCTCATACCAAATAACTATACCAAGTAAAAATTCAAAATTTTCAATTGATGTAGCTAAACTTTTAGCTTCACTTTTTGACTTTGCATTATCACAAATATCACATAACTTTAATAAAGCATCTCTCAATTCAACATATTGAAATCTAATTGCTTTAACACTATTAATACGACTTTCCCAACGTGTATTCGACAAAGATTTTACAGTCAACCCTTCAATATTATCTAGTAAAACTTTCCACCTTTTCGTAGAATGTATATATGCGTTGTACTATTCCAAAAAAAGAATTTGCTTTCACACAAGAATGGGCCATATCACTTAAAGTTAGATTAAGACTATGACAAATTCATGGCATGTATAACGCTCTCGAATTAATTCCAAGCAACCTCTTTTGAACTGCTTGGTGTTTTCCTTTAATATTAGAACCATTATCATAACCTTGACCTCTGACATCTTCAATATTAAGATTAAGTGATTTTAGCACATTTTATAATTCATTAAAAAGTCCTAAACCAGACGTATCATCCACCTTTATAAATTCTAAAAAATATTCTTCTAGTTTCACTTTGCTATATGACATATCAACGCATCGGATTATCAAAGTCATTTGCTCTTGGTGACTTAAATCTGGTGTACAATCAAGAATTACTGAAAAATATTTGGCTTCCTTAATTTTCTTAATGATGATATTTCTAACTTTATCAGCCAAAAGAAAAATTAAATCATTCTGAATTTTATGACCAAGCTAATGATAATGTATTTCCTTATTTTGTATACATCTAATATAATCTTGCATAACTGCATCAAATTCACCGATCATTTTGGTCAATCCCAAAAAATTACCATTGTTATCTTGATAAAGTTTCTCATTAGATCCACGAAAAGCCACACAATTTTTAGAAAGACATTTAATAATTGCTATTATTCTAATTAAAACATGTCTCCAATGATCCTTTTCTTTAGAGATTTCTCGTTGTAAGTCCTTATCAATAGTTTCATTTTTACCTAATTTCATTTTCAATTCATACCAAGAGTTCATATTAGTAGTATGTTTTATAGAATTTTCATGCTCTTGAAGCCGTTCACTAAGATGTTTCCAATCTCTATATCCATCATTTGCTAAACAAGATGCATTATTTTTATTTTTAAACAATTTACAACAAAAGCAATATACTTTGTCCACATGTTTACTATATACTAACCACTTTCGATCCTTCACCTCACCATTGCTTAATTTTTTAGTATAATGAGTATAAGAAAAATGCCTAGAAATGTTGTCTAAAGGAAATACAATGTCCATATCTCTTATAGGTCCCTTCTCAACTAAAATATCTCGTGCCTTATTATCAATATTATCCCAATCTCTCGGATCATATATATCAACTGGAGGAATAAATTGTTCATCATTCTCTCTAGGTTCATCACCTAACATATTAAGAACATGTTCACTCTCATTTAAGTCATTTATCTTCTCATTAGTATCTTCAATTTCAAGAGGCGCATCAACACTGTTTACATTTGAATTTTCAACTTTTTCTTTAGAACTTGTACTTTTAACAATAAACTTATCCATATTACATTTCTATGATTTAACTAGTTCTTCTATTCTTTTTCTTTTTTTTCTTTTTCTCATTTCCGCATGCTTATTTTCTAAGTGGCCCTATGTTTAACACTTACAGAGTAAAATAAAAGAGTAATAATACTTGGATAAATTGGTGATTGAGACTTGAGAGCTGTTTGAGATGCCCTTTGATTTTGTATTTCGGATACACTTCCAAGTTCCAACTTCCAAACTTTTTGATAAATGATAATCTGCAAAAAAAAACTAAAATATTTAATTCAATTGCTCTTGCCTGTAAAAAAAATCACAAAATCAATAAAATATATGAATTTATTTACCCGTAAAACAAAATCAACAAGATGCTTCAATGGTTCCACCTTCTGAAATCGAAATCTGAATTTCATAATTTGCAATGAGAATTTCTTTTTGCTCGGACAATTAGGTCGATACTCGATAGTCAAGAAATAAAAATTGGTATAAGAGAATTCATGTGGTTCCTTCTATTTATATAATTATATTCATGAATATGATTCAATGGTAATAAAAGTAAGTTGAAGAGTTCTTAGTTCTTATTTTTTGAAAAACTGGCCAACGACTTGGAGAAGATGAAGAGTTTTTTTTCATAGAAATAATGTTGGAAGAGGTGAGAATTAATTGTGCCACTGATTAATGAATGATTTAATGGTATTAGATAATAAATTTTGACATCATGGATCGCATCTGCTGGGCCCAAAACCAATAAGTATAATATTTTTTTTAGTATACATAATGCCTATAACTAATGAGCTATATTAAAAATTTTAGGCCCTCCAATTTTTGGGGCCCTGGGCCGTCGCCCAGGCCCGCCCGCCCTTAGGGCCGGCCCTACCTGCGGTGGGGCAGATAGCCTGCTTATAAATAAATAAATAAATAAATAAATATATATATATATATATATATAATTTTTTTAATGAAAAATATATAGATAATTAATTATAAGGGAAGTGGCCAGTTGGCCTTGTTTATTTATTTTGTGCATGGGCCGAGAAAGAATGGGATTATTGGGTCTGGTCATGCATTATCATTTAACCATTTTATAGCATGAATATATTTATAATATGGTGTATTTAGATATCAAAATATGACCATGCATATACAAATTACGAAGCAAAGAGATATTTAGATCTTCTAATGATGTATTTAATTAATAGCTTACAGTTATAATTCTAAACATAGTTTTTAAAAGCATTTATTTCATATTTTTTTCAAAATGTTCATCAGCCACATTACAACACTAACCAGTTTCATTTCTTTTAGTTATTGTAGCCAATTTGAGTAATTCTGGAGATACCCTCCATGTTGGAACAAAATAAATGAATGCAATGAAAAATGATGAAGATAAATTGTAATACATCAAATTAAATTGTACTTTCTTTAACAAATTCTGTCTTCATAGTTGATTGTTCTCCTGTGTAGCCGAGTCTTAGATGACTTCCTCCAGAATGTCCTGATGCGGTCATAATTTTATTTAGATTCTTTGTCCCATTGTTTAGTATGGTGATTTTTCTTGATGAATTTAAGCTCAGTGGACAGCTCTGCAATCCCCTCTCTTGTTGACGGATTATGTCTTTTTGATCTGAATCAAACTTGCTCAGTATTGCTTTTTCTTCAATAAGGCTCTTATTTTGAGACAGAAAATTCTTCTTGATTTCCACAACTTCCAGCCTCCTTTTATACATCATTTTGTATGTTTTCACAAAGTCTTCTTGACAAAATTCTTCATTATCTGATTCATCTTCTTTTGCAAGACCAAAATGATCTTATTAATTAGATACCTTGGCGGTGAACGTGATGGTCTCTTCTTCAGAATCACTGTAACGGTCTCCAGAGTCATCTTCACTTAGAGATGCATTGTAGTTCTTCTTGTTTTTTTTTTTCAGTGTGTTGGCACATTCAACTTGAATATGACCAAATCCATCACATTATTCGCACCGAATTCCCCTTCGTTAATTGTTTTGTTGGAATTCCTTCTGATCACAGTTGAAGTTCCTTTTCTTGAGATGTGTTCTCAGAGCGTCTTCAGTTGTTGAACTTTTAAAGGATTACTTGTTGGCTTTTTTCAACATTATGCTAAAGTTCTTTGTAATCAGAACGATGGAGTTGATTGTTTCTGAATTAAGTACAGAGATCTTGTTATGTACTTTTTCAAGAACATTCTCAGAAATTTCAGCTTTTAGAGAAATTCCCTTCTTCTTTAGATTGCCATCTTCATCATCCAGATTCATCTCAAACCTTCTTAGAGATCCCACAAGTTCATCAAGCCTCATGTTCTTGATGTACTTGGCCTTTTCAAATGTAGCAACTTTATATGAAAACCTCTTTAGAAGAGATCTGAGAACCTTCTTTACTAGTCTCTCATTATTCATAAGCTCTCCGAGTGTAAAACTTTTGTTGGAGATGTTCCTTAGTCTGGCATTAACTCTCCAATAGTTTCAGTTTCTTCTATTCTAAGATTCTCAAAGTTAGAAGTAAGATTCTGAAGCCTTGATAGTTTTACTGAGCTGGTACCTTCAAACGTAGTCTCTAGAATATCCCACACAACTGTAGTAGTCTCACAAGTTGAGATTAAGCTGAAGGTTTCCAAATCAACTGCATAGAATATGGCATTGAGAGTCTTGAAATTGATATTATACTAGTTTTTCTGTGACACAGGCCACTCTTTTTTTTCAATCTCCACATGTTTTTCTTCTTTGGCAATAGTTGGTTTCGTCCATCCTTCAGTGATGCTTTTCCACAAAAGCTCATTAATTGATCTGAGAAACTCTCTCATCCTTGCTTTCCAGTAAAGATAATTGTTACCTTCTAGAAGCGGTGTCCTGACTGTAGATCCCTCTTCCTTGATTGAACTCATGACTTGAAATAACCAAAATCTTTACACAAGTATGCACTTCCAGAAATCTTTACGTTTTTACCAAAAACGATCTGCTCTACTATTAATTGAAATTAGATAAACTGTGTAGAGATTAACATGTCCATAACCATGTTCATGAACATTATGAATAACATGTACATTCAGATTGTTGTAACTTGAAGCAGTAAAGAACACAAGGATGATAACTCTGTTCGATCAATTGATCTACATCAGAGGGACTTCTTAAGTCCGTAAGAAATAATCTATTACTCCATTGTATGATTATAAATGCTTTTACACAATGATCTTCTGTCACTCAACCCCTTTTCTACCCACTACAACCTCTTTCGATAGATTAAATTGTGAGATCGCCTCACAACCTAGATTACCTCTAGTTCCCACAGGAAATCTCTCTCGAGACTCCTTTAAAAGTGTATGAAAGTATTTCAAATACAGACTACAAACACAACGATCAAAAGATCTACTCTAGTCTAACAATGCAGTAGCCTAATGCTTCAAACTTGAAGTATTTTAAACTTTAATCGCTACTTAGGCACACATATCTAACTAGTCTGATTCTCAGGCTATTTATAATGTCAAAGATAGCCTGAACAAGGTAATCAGTTGTCCTAATTCTAATCGTACTCTAACAAGGAAACTTTCATTGTTTGAATCGGACAACCCTAGTTAGAGACCTTCCTTGAATAGAACTCGCCTCGATGTATCTTAATATTCAATATGAATCTTCATCTCCTTGAAATCAGCATGGCACGTCTCTTCGAAAGCTTCTGGATAACCATGTATATGATCATGTGCATAACACTTGATTAATACGTTCTTTGATCTTCAATCAGATTAACAGTGGAATGCTCTTGTCTCACGTCCAGAACATGTTTCTCAACACTTGAAAAATCAAAACCTTTATGTTCTTGATTTTCCATAAAGATTATGATAATCAAAACACTTAGTGCTAAAATATTGCACTAACCGATTCCACAGAGACTTAATAATCTAAGCTACTAGTTATCTAAATTAAATCACATATAGTTATCTAGACTACTTAATGGTAAATATTAAAATAACTAAAGAACTAATCAAATTAAAGTACTAAATGTGACCACAAATTAAATCACACATGAAGATTAACAATGAAGGGCACATGTATTATAGGATTATATAATCATCAATTAATCCATTCTTTTAACCAATTTCATTTATGTATCTATGTTGTGACTTAAATTATACTAGATCAACCACTAATTTAGCCTAAACCTCCTCTCGAAGTGCATAAGATGTAGATCACAAATTAAATAATAATGTGTCCATTAATTATCTAAAATGCAACTCCTAAATGCTCATTAGGTTTACAACTCTCTCAAATAATCACAATTCTCTCGAGTGAAATTAATTACCAAGTTAATTGTTCCAAATCTCATGTTAAAACTCCTCTTTAGATTTATGAATTAACACATTAAGTTACACTATTAATGACCAGTTAAATGATGTAAAATTAAGCACAAGAACAATTAAAACATAATAGAGTCATAGGCTCAAAATCAGAATTAATTAAATGAATTTCATAATTGAATCATAATCAACTCTAGAATATTAGGGTTTAGTTGTTCATCATAAAATAAACAAATAAAAACATCCACAAAGTATTCATTGTTTGACAAGAATTAAAGAAAATAAAATCCGAAAGATTATATTTGTCTCCAATCTTGAAAACACGTGAATCCATTGGTCATGTTCTTCACGTTCTGTTTCTCTGCTGTATTCTCTCAGTTGATAAATTTAGGGTATGGTAAAATGTGTTTAATTTTCATCCAAATCAACCCTTAAATATTCAGTAAAATCAAGCTCAAAACCAACTTAAAATTGGATTGCCCCACATAATTCTTGATCTCGCTCGCGACCTAGTCACTCGCAACTCAGGTCGCAAGTCCACGTGGCATCGACGCGGTAGTGAAATTCATCAGCTCACTGAAATTCACGACCGTGCTCATGACTTTTCGGAAAACGAACCACCTCCCAGTAGCGAACTTCCAGAAAGTGGTCCATTCGTGACCGGACTTGCGAATCCACTCACGAGTCTTCTTTTGTACATCATTTTCATCCCATTCTAGACTCGACTTCTTCATCGTGCAACCTTGGGACATCATCAATGATCTCTTCTCTCGAAAATACACCAAAAAAGGTACAAATGTACAAAAATCACAAAACATACTAAATTCCAAAATCGAGTGAAATCCGACTAAACTGAGATTAAAACACAAGCAAACCATAAAAACACACAGTTAAATAATACGAAAACTAGTTTAAAATCTCAGATCACTCTCTCTCTTTCTGTGGTTGTGTGTGTGTGTTCCTGGTTGATTCAAGTTGTGTATATTCGTGTGTTCATGGCTATGTGTGTGTTAGTGGTTGTGCATGTGTGTGTGTTTTTAGTTTTTCTTATGATTTTTGTTTAATTGTTTGTTGTTTGTTTATGCGGGTACGTTTATAGTTGTTCAATTAAAAAAGTGGTAAAAGCAAATCACAAAAAATTAAAGGTAAGTTCCATTTGCAAAAATGATTTTACGGCTTAAATAAACATGTTAAGGTGCTAGCACATTATTTTTTAGTAGTATATATGAATTTGAGAAGTTGGAATATGTTAACATGTTGATTTTGGAATGTTGGTTTTTGTTTGGTTCCGGTTTGTCCTACGCAAACTACTTCGATCCGGACCCGCAAGAGGACGGGGTCGATTGTAGGGCGGAGAGCTAACTTGGGTCATGTCTCTCGAGGAAAGCTTAGAGGAGACTATCTTTTTATGCCACACATGCAAACATGTATGAAAATTTAAGTTTGGGGGAGTTGATAAGTAGTGTTTTTGTATAATATTTTGAGGTTAAAATGAAGTGAATTGAAGAGTTGTGCATGAGCTTTAACCCAAATTGCACTTTTAACCCCCTAATTTGAAAGTTTTGTTTGTTGTTTTAGTTTAACATGAAATGGAGGATGAATTAATAAATTTTTGAGTGATCCAATCCTAGAGAATCGAATAAGAAATGCACTGCAAGTTGAATCGCCTTAATTGGATAAGAAACAAGGGAGAACGAAGCAAATCCGTGAAAGGTGTCAGTGCAGAAATGGAGGCGCGAGTGGTAGCGCGAGTGAGGGCGCGACCGGAGCATTCGTGCTAGAGACATGTTTTTCTTCGATCGAGGTACGACCGAGGGCGCAACCGGGGGCATGACCGAGTCCGTGTCGCGTCCACAGCCTAGATTTTCAGATCTTCGCCTCTCCTTCTTCTCCTTCTCGATTTTTCTCTCCATTTTTACAACACACACAATACATAATCCACAACACACACCAAGAAAAAATCCCCAAATTTCTCCAACACCAAAACCTTTCTCTCATCTCCCATCTTCAACCCTCATCCATCAAACCCACACTCTAGCTAGGATGAATAAGGAGTTATGGCTTGAAGACGGAGCAAAGAGGAGACGAGCGGAGACAAGGGTGAAGTTGAGTCCAACTTCCGAGTTGTTCTTAGTTTCTATTCTTGTTTTTATTTTGATTTTTTCTTTGAAATGATTTAGTTCTTGGATTTGTTTAATGTTGGGCTAAATTATTTTGTATTTTGGGATTGTGATTATTTGGATATTTATGGTTTTATTTTTCTATGGATTGTTTATGGCCCTATTTCATTTCTTGTGCTTATACTATGTATGTGTGTTGATTAATTGATCAGTAATTTACACAATTTTATCTATTGGTTCATAATTCGAGAGATGAGTCTAAATAGACGAACCCTAGACACGAGACACCTATGTTGATAAATTAGAGAGAATTGAGGCTTAGTGTACGAGACACCTATGTCGATAAATTCGAGAGAATTGAGGCTAGTGTACGAGACACCTATGTCGATAAATTCGATAGAATTGAGTCTTAGTGTGGGGTTTGAAATCACAGGAGCTTTTAGTAAAGTACATGTGTAGGATTTGATCGGAGATGGTGAACCTAGCGTGTGTACCCTACAACTTGAGTGTCTCGAGAGAGAGCTTAAGATGCATTAGAGATTTTCCTAGTGAAATTTGACGCTACAAATAGACATTGAATAAGATTATTAGTGCTAGGTACCCGAAGAAATCAATCCCGAGAGTACCTCTACCTTCATGTTTCATTCTCCATTTATTTTCTCGTTTATTTATCATTTTCCTTAGATTATATTAGTTAATTATCTTTCCGTTTTCTTAGTGTCTAGATAACGATTGAGGTCCGATGTTGTAGTACACACAATTAGGTCTAATTAGTCTTTGTGGATACGATACTCTTGCTCGCCATATTGACTATAATTGCATCGTACACTTGCGGTATAATTTTAGTCAAATAAAAAGTCGATCAAAATTTATAAGATTAGATATCAAATTATATATATTTAAAGATCGAAGCATTTTTATTAAAAAGTTCGAAGATTGGACATCAATTTATAATTATCCATTCACAAATAACTTTTATAGTTGTTATTGAATTGGATGTTTATGAAAAAGTTGATGGGCCTACCAACTCCCACCTCACGGTAAATTCTAATATAAGGGCATCTTCAGTGCATGTATCATTTTTAGGTATAAGTAGTTGCCACATCACTGCCACATCAAAAGTTACCAAATTTACTAAATTGCTACCCAAACCTCACCAATGCATCTAGGTACAATTGCTACTTTTTGAGGGCCACACTATTACATCACTCATTTTATTTATATATTATGAATTTATTAAAAATATTATTTATGATTTTCATTATATATATATATGTTAAATTTAATATGATACTCTCTCCGTCCTAATAGCAAGGTCTACATTGCCTTATTTGGCTGTCCCAATTATTAAGAGTATTTATCTATTTCATGTAAAATGAGTTAGTTAGAAACAGTTATTCACGTGGCTTGCAATCCGCAAATTGTGGAATGTAGTTTGGAGGTAGTTAGCTCAGTTTAGAAGCTATAAATATGTAATCAGTTGTGATTCAATATCATTCAGAAATTTTCTAGATATTTTGATCTTCATTTACGATTCTCTCTTATGCATTTTTACAAACACTTTCAGTTCATCTTTTCTTCTTTAAACTTTAACACCAATAGCAAAGTCCACTACCATATATGGAAATAATTAGGGAATAATTAGGGAAAGATTAAGGAATAATTAGGGCTAATGTTAATTGTGGGCCCAAATCAAAATCCTAACCCTAATCGACCCCTGCCATCTCTCAATTAATTGTGCTCGCCTCTCTTTCAATTCTCTCACTCTCTCCGCCTGCAATACCACCGCTGGGCTCCCTCTCACTTACTCTCTCTCTCACCGCCTGTAACACTCCTTCCTCCCTCCTCTCTTTCACTGTCATCATGTGATGGAAACTCTCTCCGTCCCAAACAGCAAGGTCCCCCTACCCCAAACCTTAGCGATTCTACCGCCATGTTTGAGAGCGATGACGATTCCGGCAAGAAATCAGAGCTTTGTGATGTTTCGACACCGACGCGACCAGAAGCTCTCAGACCTGTTACAATTCCGATCGGTTTTCATCTCTGTCGCATACCTCTGCCTTGCACGCCATGAATATGCGTCTTCACATCTCTCTCTGCCTCGATTTTTGTCAGCCGCCGGTAGAGGAGGCTCCAGATTCCGCTAAAATTGTACCGGAGACTCAAGAATCGCTCTCGGTAGAGGAGTTTATACCTAAGACGGATGAGTCTTTGATGGGGGTGGTGGAGGGTACGGTGACTCACTTGGTGACGGCGGTAGAGGTTGAAACGGATGGCGGAGATTGGAGAGCCGATGTGGTCACTTCGATGCTCTGAATACTCTTCCCTTGGTACTTCAAACTGGTGAGATCTAACCCTTGGCTCTGTTGCATTTTTAATACTGTGATATGTTGGGAGTCTCTAGTTGATTGTTGTGTTGGGAGTCTCTGATAATTAATGGCTCTATCGGGAGGCTCTGTTCTTGGGAGCTTTGTTGGATTTGTTGGGAGTCTCTGGTTTATTAATTGTGTGCTGAAATGATTGTAAAATTGTGCTCACATTGTATGCTATTGGCCAATAACATCAATGAGATGAGATGTCATGTTTTAGATCCGAGTTTAGGTCTACATTTATGTGTTTCAGTGTTGTGTATGTGCTGAAATGAGTGTAAAATTATGCTCACAAAAAGGTGTTAACTTCATATCTGCATCTTCAATAGCAATATAACTATGCATCTTTACAAAAACCTAAACATATGAAATGTTCAGGTGCAATTATGGAGTATAATTACATCTTTAAAAAAAAAAAAACCAAGTCGAAATGTCTCTTTATATTGTCCTGCATCTTTACAAAAACTTATCTTCAACCTGCACAGAATCACTTCAACCTGCAAAAAATGGTTGTGTGTGATAGTTAATTCCCCTCCAGCCTTTCAACACCTAGGGAATTCTTTAATTATTCTATCTTATTCCCCCTCCAGCTTCCATTAAATGTGTGAGACTCTGTCTCACCAATTTTGATGGCACTTCCAAGTTCAAAGGCAAAATTTCTTGCCTAATAAGAGCATCTTTCCCCATGTGTGGGATCTTATAGCAATTGTGTCCTTTAACTTTCATAATCTCAATCATACAGCTCTGCAGAGTCAAGAAAATCTTGATTAATTTTGAAGGGCATAGATTTTCAATTGAAGTAACTACTGCATTCACTAACTCATCAACATTATGTGTCTCTGATTCTGTCTGTAAGGACTGAATACTCCTAAACCACCCTAAATCATTCACATTTAGATCTGGTGAGTTGGGTGGCTGTTGTATCAAAGTGAACTCAAAGCCATCTGAACTTGATGCCTCTCTAAAAATTAGATCTAAATCCTTGATGTGTGGTTTAGCATTGTCTTGTTGTATGTATATGACTTTGCTTGCTTCTGGTGGCTATTTTGCCTTTATAGCTGGCAAAACATGCAACAAAGATCATTTATTACAATGATCATTAAATGAAACAGACACACTGTTCCATTACCTGATTGATCAGACAGTCTCTGATCACTTCTTGTGTTATTGACTTAATTGCTTTAGTCTCTAATGTGCCCCTGCTTCTGTTTTTTGCTTGACCTTTTTGCTGGAACCTTGTGAGTGAAAGGAAACACTCCAATCTTACCATGAAATAATACACTATCATCTGCTGCCAAGAGAGGTTTGCATACTGCACACATGAATATTATTTTTGAGATGAACTTCTAGCTCTTGCATGTTCTGTGTGGTTCAGCCTCTTCTGGAGTCATGTAGAATCTGTTTGTCTCTTTTTTTATATAAAACCACTTCTCATCAATGTGAACTGTGTTGTGCATGCTTTTAAACGTTAGAATATTTGCATTCCTATCTAGTTCCAAGGCCTCAAGTGAAAATCGCAATCTCAACAGCTTATTAGAAGCTGTTAGGTCAGGCTTAATAGCTGATGTATGAGCTCTGATCAGCCCTTGGTTAATCCACCTCCCAACTGTGGACTTTTTGCAGTTTATTCCCTTTGCTAATGTTCTTACGCTGCTTCTTTTCTTAAGTGGCAGCATGGAAACTTTGTCTAAATCAAGAGTAACTTTCTTAGTTCTAGTGAATTTTGATTTTGCTTCAATGTGCATTTGCTCATTATTTCCTACCTTTTTCTTTACTGCAGCCCATATTCGACTAATAGATCAGTTGCATACCTGGAATTTGGCCGCAGCTTCAGTCATTTTGCCCTTCGGTATTTTTCCATCACTGCTGCATTGAAGAAGGAACTTTAATGCTTGATTTTTTTGAGACTCAGTAAAGTTGAGCTTCTTCATCTTTTTGGATTTTGTTTGTGATGTTAGCCTTAGTTAATGTATTTATAGGATTAGATTTGAATTTAAGAGGGAAATTTTTTAGTGCTAAAATTTTTGGTTTTGGCATTTTCGGTCATTGTACTTCAGCTAATTTGAATTGTATCCAAAATTAAAGTGTAAACTCATTTTCTATTCTATTCAATGACATCCGTGAGCTTTTTATTTTGCTTGCTTCAGATTTCAGTTCTTATGCAAACCATTAGTATCGATTGTAAAAAAAAATTGCTCGATAAAAATCGCTCGTGAAAAAATTGCTCGACAGAAAAATCACTCGTAAAAATATTGCTTGACTAAACGTAAAATAAAAAATGAGGCCAAACAAAAGGGAAAAAAAGTCAAGGGAATATATTAACAATAAAATATACCACTCCTTAATGAAATGGACCCCACTTTTTCTACCCACTACTTAACACCCTAATCCATTTCTCCTTAATCTCCGTACCCAATAGCAAGTGGACCTTGCTATTGGGATGGAGGTACTAATATTTTTTAGTAAATTTATTTTAAATACTAATTTGAAAATTTAATTTATTTAGATATGATTTTTTTAAAAAAAGTTGCTTCTGCGAGAGGTTTTAATCTTATAGTTGATAGATTTTGTATGTTTTCATTGTTGGCTCCACTTTATGGGTTTTAATTATTGGTTTGCCCTTCATTTCAAAAACCAGCTGAAATAGCTGAGAAAAATAACAAAAGAAAAAAGAATAGAAAAAGAAAGAGGAGAGAGAAAAAGAAAGGAAATAAGAGGGAAATGGGTTGGCTGACATATACTGCAACTTTGACCCACAACCACAATAAAATTTAACCCACAGTGCGCGCTCTCTCTCAGGATGCTTTGCAATTCACGCACTTCACCCAAGAGTGGTGCCACCTCTCTCCCTTTCCAATTGCTACATGGTAGCAATATTGCTACTTGGTACAATTTTACTCAATGCCATGTAAGAATGCTACCTAGCATTGGGGATACCCTAAGGGGACGTAATACATCACCCATATTATGATAGTTGTAGTGTCACAATAAATTTTTTCGGACCGTAGAAATTTTTATTTTTACACAAAATAAAAAAGAAAATATAAACAACCAAAATTAGCAAATCCGAGAATACTCATCATCGGGTGCATAATTGAGTGATGTATTTGAAGGAATTTAGCAGCAATTCACCTCCATATATTCGAGTTCTATACTTTCCGAAAAAAACGATGCTACACCCGTACCCACTGTAGTCCGTCGCTCGGATGTTGCCATGTGTAAAGCTCCCCCAACTTAAGAACCGGTTCGGCATCTCACTCAGTTATACATATGGACTCCGGTTGATCAAGGTTTGGACTGGGAGCCTAACGGACGTTATTTCTTCGTTGTTAGGGATGCTATTAGGGTTCTCCTAATTCAATCGGCTAACTCCTGAAAGCAATATTCGGGGATTGTGCGGACGATAGAACCGGTTACACGAATAGGTTATCTCGACCATAAATTCCCCCACAATACAATATATTTCCGAATATCTTGTTAGTTTGTGCTTCTGTGTGGATCTCTGTACCTTTAGTCGGAATATTCATAAACTGCGATCAGTATATGGGTCGATTTGTGGTTGAAGGTCGTCCTGTAGGAGTTCGTCGGTGAATGTGGGTTTAATTGTGACATCCCCGACGTTTAGCGTGCACGAGTTTTCAGGGTGATTATAATTGAAATTATACAGAAGGCTCTATGAGGCTCAACTCTTGTACAACTTCCGATGGAGGTAAAGTTCTATTCTACTCTCATCTGCCGTTATCTGGCTATCGATTAACTTTTACAAATCTGCCATTGTAAAATTAACTTCCATGACAGCTGATTATAACAGCTATAGGAGGTCTCACTTGAAATGCGATTGTGTTATGTTGAAATTAATGAGTTCCATTTCACGGTTTATTTCAGTGCGGGTTAATTCCAGATGGTATAATAGTATTGATTTCCATTTACGAATCCGGCATCGTAAAAAAGAACTTCCATGTCTGCAGATTTCTAAAATGTAGAGAAGTTGTTAATTGACAAGTGAGTTTGGTTTCCCCCCAAATAATGAGTTGCATATGTTGGTTTATTTCTGTACGGGTTTATTGTAGGTATTCTAAATGTATGGGGTTGATTTTCCTTGGATGAGTTTGGTTGATTGTAAAAAGGTTGTGGTGTGGGTTGGTTTCAGATTATATAATGTTATGTTTTGGAGTAATAGAAGCAATGGGTTGTGGTTGTGAATCTGTAATGTCAGTTAGAGTAGATATGATAAGCGATGTATGTATGTTAAGCAACCTACCTGCCAACGTATATTGCATTTGCAATTTGGTAACAATAAATTGTTGTACGAGTTTAGTTAAACTAGAAGGATTTAGACAAATTAGAGGGTTCCAACAACTTCTGATGAAAAAGCGGTCTGTGATGAGTTAATTTTCTGCAGATTTTAGTATTCATACATTTGAAAATACTATTGTTGTAAGAAAAAAAATGTTAGCTCAAATCCTCATATATAAGTAGATGTTTATTTCCAATTGAAGATGAGAGAATCTGGCCAGAGTAGTCTTGTTTTATTTGTGGTTTAAATCTGAAACAACCTAACAGTAGGTACTAGAGTATTTAGTGTCCATTTTCACATATGTTTAAGAATTTAGAACGTAGTCGTGTTGATTTGTTAAAAATGTGAGTGTTGACAGAAATGTGAAACTAGAAATGGTCTATTTCGAACCAAGAAGGACCATGTTACTTGCATTGTTACCTCGCAGAACTCTAAGCTGATGAGAGTGAAGAATGTATATTGCATTTCACCGTTAGTTACGTATATTTTTTTCTTACCCCATGGAGCCTTTGCCGAAATTAGTTTTCCATATATGGATTGGTATTTGTAGTTGTTGAGTGTAAGCGAAACTCGAACTAAATTAGCAGCTATATATAAGAAATTAAGAATGGAAGAAAGACACAATATATGACTGCATGGACACATTCACATATTAGGTTCATTAATTACACTTGAGAACATGAAATTTGTTAGCCGGTCTTCAAATAGGCCAACATTTATATTTCTACAGTTCAGCAATTGATCTGTGAACCTTCTCACGAACAAATCTATGATTATTAATATTATTATAATTAGATAGATATAAATATGTGCAATATGTTCAAATTTATAAGATGATCGCTCATGGTGTGTTAGGGCAGCAGTAAAAATCAAATATCCCGGTTATTAAACCTTTCATGCTTCGTTGCAACAATCTGGCGGTGATTAGATTTGATTAGTCAGAGAATCAGGGCTTGATTCTTCACAGACTCTGCACTCGGAACATCCTTTCTTTGATTCCATCATGCATACTGTGCCCTACATTTGTGTTCATGCGAAATATTTCATATTATGAATTTTGTCATGATGAATCTATTCATGTAATTTTTTTGTTACTTTCATCACCAATTAATTTCAACAATGATGGTGCTGTAAGTAATAATGCATATAACAAAAGGTAGAAGTATTTAAAAATCGAAGAGAATGGTAGCTGTTCATTTCACATGCTAATATGCTCATATGTTATTTGGTGATGATGCTTTGAATGTTTTAGGTGCCTTGGTATCGTGTCGTGGTCACTTGGCGTGGTTGGATCACATCCGTGAGAATCTTGGTATGGAAAACCTGCATCAGCTCGAGCAATCATGTTTTGGTAAGTTTTTAGCCGTTCCCGCCATACAATTTCAAGGGCAACTGTATAATGTGCTTATCCGGAAACTAAATAAGAGTTCATTAGGGAAGCTGCGTCTGTGTTTTTGCATAAATGATAGCGAGGTAGTTTTTGGACCTGCTGAATTTGCTCTTATAACTAGATTGAACTTTAAACGAGGGCGTGACCCACCAAATGAGTCTGAGTTCCATGAGGTTGTGTTCCATGGAGCTGAAGATCTGGTATTCTACGATATCCATAAAGCGTTCATTAAGGAATGCAAAGCCACAACTGGCAAATCACAGAACTCCTTCAAGCTGTCCCTATTCTATATCCTATATGGGATTTTACTGATTCAGGATCGTAAATGGAAGAGGCTTGATTTGAAATACATGCATTTGGTTTATGATATAAGTAATTTCAATCAATTTCACTGGGGTGAGGTCGCTTATGAATTCCTCGTGAGGTCAACGCATCATTCGCGAGAGTTACTTGAGAATAAGCTCGCTGGACATAAGAGTTTAGCATTTGATGCGAATGTCTTTAGCCTTGCGCTTCAGATATGGGTGTACGAGGTGATGCCGAATATTGCCAGTGAATGTGCGAACGTAGTCCCAGCATTGGCGTGTAGTATTCCTAGAATGCTGAGGTGGTCTGCTGCAAATTATGTGCAGTTCGAGAAAGTCCAAACGTTATTCATGCAATCGAAGAACGGGCCATTAGTGGTATTTATAAAACATTTGTTGAAATTTTATTTCATGAGTCTCTTTTTTATCTTATCCTTAATGGTAGTTGAAACAGACGTCGATGGAGCCAAATGAATCTAAGAAGATTGTGTTGGAGGAGCTAGGGGTGCATACAGTTAGCGCGGGGGTTGTTGGGGTTGGTTCTGAGGCCGATGATAATACCACATCGAGTAGTTTGAAAGACACGCAATCTGGTCTTTATCGATGTTCGAAAAGAAGGAGGCGTGATCCCCATTGTCATTGTTTTGACCGCAACATCATTAATCATGCAGTGACGCCCTTGGTGGGTGTGGATGTATCTGAGAGTGATACAATTGAGGTGCCATCAGCAGCCCCAGATGAAATAGGTTCCTTAATTGCAGCAAAGTAATTTAGTTGTGCAACGGTAATTTCGGGACTTGGTTCTCTTGGGGCATTAGACTGGGATGTGTCGATAGGTATGAGACCGGGAGGTCACAACCCATGTGAGATGTTATATGATCAGCGAAGAGTGTGTGCGTATCAAGTGTGGCGTGAGAATGCCCTTCAACAGCAGCCGTATGTTCGTATTTTACTCTCTCATTTTTTCACGTACGTTTTCCTTTCTTATAGACAAATGGCTCCATTAATGTGCACTGCAGTCCAACGCAACTGAAGCTGTCTGGGAAGTTCTGCACAGACGTTGAATGGTTTGACTGCATTTGGGATCGTACGCGTTCCCTTTGTGCAGATGTAGGTTATTTTATGCTTACCCTCTGAAATTTTCGTTCTATATTTGTTGTTGCTATTTTATTAAAATATATATTGATTGGGTGATTTATTTTGTTTAGCACATCGATGCACTTATGAACTTGTTAGCTGTTCACCGTGAATACTCATCCCCACATTGGGCTCCTATTCTATCATTTTGCTGGGTAATATGTTTTTCCTCATGAATTATACGTGAAAGTGGATTCTTTGGTTGATATGCTAATGTTTTATCGAATTTAAGGGTCACCTAATCAACAATACCGATTTCTCTGGGATTGCTGATAAGCTGATGCCATATGTTCGTGGTGATTTCCCACGGGGCGCTGGGCGAGCATGGCACATGGTTAGTAATCTATATGGAGTTGGTAACATTGTTAGGTTGTGGCTAGCGTATGATGTCTCACTTAGTCAGCGGCGAATAACCGTATATGATTTTCTTGGGGACGCAAGTAGGTGGGATGAATGTGCAAGGTGGTTCCAAATACTGTGGCGTAATATTGAAACATTAATTGAGTTAGATGATGTTATTTACAGTGATTATGTGACTGACTACGTGAATCCTTCTTGGGACATTGTCCCAGGTGGTGACTGTCCATGTGGTAGTTTGATTGATGGGGTGATTATTGCGATAAAGTGTGTGGAGTGCCTTATCAAAGGGGTTAGTCTTTCCGGTTTGGAAGGGGATATGTGTGCTATATACCGGAGAAACTACTACGCCAGACTATACGAAATGAGCTTTGTTGTGCAAGATTAACACCGACAGTGTTTGTAATATTTGTAAACCCAATCACTCGGTTTGGTTTGGTGGTGACCACCGTATTTCTTGAGCATTGTATCAAAAATGTACTGAACATGTATCGGTTGTTGAACATTATAATCATGTGAGATTGATGTAGAATGCTGTAGTATGAGCGAATTTTTTATATTTTTCTGGGGATGTAAATCCCAAGTTCCACCTGGCAATTTGGACTAGATTTGATTTTAATCCTCTGTCGTATTTTAAGTCACCTGTGTTCATATGTTTGAACGTTGATTCAGATTGTGTAATGTGGGTCCTCAAATTCTTCAATTACTATCCTGAAATATTTCTAGATGAACGTTTTGATCCTGGTATTTTATAGATTTGTATGCATATCTGCTGAGTCCAATGATAATATTTGAATAAGTGGTTGATCTTTGCAAGGGTGAGCCTCTTGATTTGGCCGAATTTCTGTGATCTTATTAGTTTTATGGTGAGATTCCAAACATAACACTAGTTCCATGGTGGTTTATCCCCACAAAAGGTGCGCACACTAAGTTGTACCTGTTTGTCTTGAATGTTGTGTCGACAGTAATGACGTCACCAAAACATTCGTAGTCGAGCTTTGATCGACTATCCCGTATAAAGAAGTTCATTAGCCGGCCGTCATCATCCATCATGACATTCCAATAGAAAGATGGGCCATTCAAAGATTTATCCTTAAAGTATTGCAGCATAGCATTAGCATCCTCGTTTGGCAGCCACGTCTGCATTTTAATGCGCCGAACCGCGTCGTACGCATCTTTTTTTGTGAATCCTATATTTTGAACCCCCGCAGTTTGCGTGGCCATGAATCTATAGCACTGGCTAACACCTATGCCCGCAGAGTGGAACGCTTCCAATATTGAGGTATTTGTGTGGGTCAGTTGCCACGATGACCTCAGTAAATAGCTTTGATCTGGGTCCAGCAGCTCGTGGTTGTGCTCCTTATGGAAAATAGTTACTCTCTACGGTCCATCTCTGTTTCGAACAACGCGCAGCCTCGCTTTGCAACCACTCATCCTCTGTTGTTTCTTGTATTGGACCAGTCCATTCTTTGAAGCCTTTGCATCTGGCTGGCCTTCACAATGACAGATAAATAATTTCATTCTCACGTCCGTGTACTGGCGGAAATATTCTTGTGCCCCCTTTCTGACGCTGAAACCCACAAGCCGACCATATTCACAGTACAATAGGAATAAGACCGAGAGGGTCTCTAAAGTGGAGCCGGGAGCGAGCTTAGCATCCAACTCCTGAATCAGTGATAGGGACGAATCACTGTGGACGGAGCCTGAATTCGTCTGAGTTTTAGCCTTCTCATCGGACGGGTTCAGTGAGTTTAGATCATCAGCGTTGGCAGATGTTGCCGGAGCAGCACTGGCCTCAGACTCGTAAGGAATATTTAAATCTAGCTCCATATCCGTGTTATCTGTCTGTGCAGAGGTAATTGTGATTTAGTGTGGCTTGTGGAACATAATGTTTAATGTTGTGTGCAAGGTAAAGAAAATTGCAGAATTGGCCGGAGTTTAATTACCTCACCTCTACAATGGAGTAAAGATTAAAAACCTTGTGCCTTCGGGTACCGTTACCTTTGATCCGCTCACCCCTTAGCGCCGAGCCATTTTTTCCCCAATTTTGTTCAGATGGGTTGTTTCAGAACCCTGTTAGTCGATAGGGACAAGAATTGGTTGAGGCCTGGAGTCAATGTTCAACTGTATTTTCTTGGAAGGCAAGTAAGGTCGTCCAAGGGTTTGAATTACTGGGCGGGAAATGAGCGCTGCTCGAACATTAATTGGTGGGCCTATATTGAGCCACATCTGGCCCAATAAGATGGAAGGATATGGTTACTGAAAAATACGGACCAATAGTGAAGTTGGCGGAACTTTATTAAGAGGTGCTTAGAAAGAGCGCGTAAGAAAATAATCTATTTGAACATAGTCATAATTATTTAGTGGAAGTACATTATCAATCACAATATTTTGTATGGTAACATATATAATCCTCCAACCACCGAAACTCTACCCGCGGGAATAGTGAGATTTTTTATTTCAAAATACAATGTTTCCGTAATTTGTTCAAAATTTGCACCTACCTTCCGGGGTGAAAATGTTTAAATTAATAGTTGAACAAATTATGTTTTGCTTAATTAAACTGTATCATTTTTTTTCGAAATTTTTGTGATAATTGAATTAAACTGTTGAGCACTAATTGCTTGACTTTGTAGAAATATCATTAAACTAACCTCATCCCACTGAATAAACTGCCTTTCTGAAATAAGAGTTCTTTCTCCATCCATCTGTAGCCCCCCAAATAAAATATTAAAAGGCTAATGAAATTTAGGCAATCGCGAACCTTAAGAAGGTGATAAGTATGGTGAAAAGGAATGGAATAGAATGATCATTGACATGTGAATTCTCATTCCACTCATTGGTATGATTCATCATATCATGATCTCAATTATTTATATGTGACTTTGAACTTCACAAATATTCCAATTTTAAAAACCTACAAATGAGAAGTGGTAATATATACATATTATATATGTGCATAACTATATATATATATTTATATGTATATTACGGTATCTAAAAAGATTTGTACTCATTCAAAGACTTTGGGTGTGGAGCTTAAATTTTTTAAAAATATTTATATAATTTAAACATTACAAATATTTGAAATTAAGGGTGTATTTACACATTTTCCTAAAAACAAATATCAATCATTACACGTGATCTCAAAATTAAATATGTTATATGAATTTTTTTAATACATATTCAGCTTTTTGAATTTCTGATATAAATTTTTAATTTAAAGTTTAAATATATATTTAATAAGATATGATAGATATTTAAATGGAAAATTTGAAATATATATTGTAATATTAAACTTATACGATCTAATATTATACTTGATCTCAACTTCTACTTAGATGAAATATGAAGAACGTAGTTGGAATACTAGTGTTGGGTGTCAATATTTAGATTTTGTTCAATTTAAAAAAAAAGGGATAATTTAACTTTTAGTCCCACTTGAATAGGGTCAAAACACTTTTGGTCCCATATCTTTCATTTTCGGTCGCATAGTTTTTTAGCTCGAAACTTTTGGTCCCAAGTGTTTGTTTTCGACACTTTTGGTCCCAAATATTTCTTTTTTCTACATTTTAAGTCCTAAAAGTAACAGTATATATTTTCTTTTATTTTTTTAAACGTTTTTTTCCGTATATTTTGTCGACAATTATATTGAATAAAAACCGTATATTGGCAAGAAGTTGAAATGATTTTGTTAGGCATTTTGCCATTAACAATTAATTTTATTTTTATTTTTATTGTAAACTAATTAATAATAATTATAAACTATTTTGACTAGGAACACCAATAGTTATTGTTTGTAATGAATGATTAATATTTATTAATTATAATTTATTTTATCTATTTATTAACAATATGAAATCAATAACAAATATGTAGTAAAAATTGTCTTTTTATTTTTGTAATTATCAATACATGAAAATTAATAATAGGCCTAATAGTATAAAACAAAAGAAAACAAAGCTTTGTATTTGTATTTTATTTTATGAATTTTACCTATTTCTTTTAATATTGGCAATTTAACCATCTATTAGTGAATTGAGTAAAAATAAGGTTGAATTATTGTTTTGATCAAAAGTAAGTAATTAAATGTTTGTGACGTTGTTAGGTTGATCAACAAAACTTTAATTATGCCATTAATAATTAATATTTTTCTGATTAATTAATTATTTCATCGAATTTGGGACCATTTGCGGATTCGGGTGTGTCCAATGGGAGCAAAAATGCAATTTACTCTCACGTGCAACTCATTTGGAGGCCCCCGTGTATATTTGACGGTCCCGTTAAAAAAAAGGGAAAAAATTTATGAATTTTAATTGAACGGGACTACATTTAATGTCAAATTTCTTGTAAGGACTATTTTAGAAAATTTTGGGACCATTTGCGGATTCGAGTGTGTTTGGTAGGACCACAAATGAAATTAATTCGCATTATGCTGAATATTTATTAGGCATTTTACTTGATATTTTGTTGATTTTTTGGCGGACAATGTTCGAGACATTATGTTAGATTTCATGGCTACATATTAATGATTTGGTGAAAACATAAAGCCAAAATGTCCTTTGAATAAATATATATATATATACACACACACACACACATACACATACATATACTATACTTGGAACTAAAAATATAGAAAAAAAACACTTACGACCAAAATGTGTCCAAATCGACACGGGTCTGTGATAATTTGAAGATGACGGGTCTAAGTGCAGCCGAACTAGGAGAATGATTCATAAAACGTGTTCAAATGGACCCGTCAAGTATCCCACTAGGGTAACCCGTTGAGTCCGACTGCTTCACAAACTCGTGTCCGTTTTAACCCGTTACACGAGAATCTTTCACAAATCGAGTCCACGTGAACCCGATATAATCACTGTCCTAACTAAACGGGTCCAAATATACCCGTCAATATTTCCTGCAAGTTAACCCGTTGCATGCCATTTTTTCACAAAGCGAGTCAATATTAACCCGTTATATGGGAATGCTTCACATAACTAGGTCCAAAATTGCCCCGTCTAAGCGCGACCAAAATTACAGAAGTGCAAGAGATTCGTTGGAAAAACGGGTCCACGTGAACCCGATGCCGAAACTCTCTTAATAAAACATGTTCGAATTAACCCGTCAAGATCCTCTCACAGTTAACACGTTGCATGCGAATGTTTCACAAAACGAGACCATCTTAACCCGTTAAACGAGGATGTTTCAGAAAAGTGGGTCCAAACTCGACCCGTCAAAAAATGCTTTATCGTGCTTTGGACCAACATGCGTGTAATACGGGTAAACACTTTTGAGTTGCAAGAGAATCTTCAATCTGAAGTGCGTTTGACCAACATGCTTTATCGTGTAATGGGTAATCACTTTTCCCATGCAAGTTCAACTTTGTGCAATGAATATATTCCATTTACAAAATGCTTTGTGTATATATATATATACACCTAACGTTGGTAGTTAACCCTAAGCTGAGACTTAAATTGCCAAAGAGCCTTCGTGTCCCCCTTCATAGTTTCCTCCACATATGGCACCTCCTCAGGAAGCTTATTTTTACGACTCATGCTGGACAACAGATATTGAAGCTCGTGTGGTAAAAGAACTTCTCCAACAGAAGGAGAATGGAGTTTGGGTCGTCGGCGCTGACAACAACCCTAGGGCTATCGAGAATGTTATGACAATTGTCAATGATGCATTCTCCAAAGAATATGGCGTCGATTGGTACACGGCTCACGTTGACATGCTCGGTGCGAGATATGATACAGTGAAGTTTCTATGGGACCACACTCCTGGAGCATTTCACTAGGATCACAATTTGAACAAATTTTTTGCGCCGGACGAGACATGGCAACGCTTTGAAAAGGTTAGATATATTTCTCGACCCGGAGTTTCATTTTATTAACCCCAAAAAAATTAATAATATTCACTGCACTTGCAGATGAATCCACTTACCGTCTTCTATCGAGACGATGGGGAGCCACACTATCGGGAGTTGACGACATTGTTTGAGACTGGAGATTCAGATGTGGGCACAAGCGAATATCTCTTCTATCCGTTTCCGTCGAGCGACGGTGAGAGTGAGTGAAATGATGAAGTTGAATGTAATATGCATGTTTCTATGTTCGTTGTCTCTATCCTAATGTAATGAATGACATATTAACAAAACGGGTCCAAATTTACCTGGTGTTTGATATTTTTTAACAATTCGGGTCAAATTAAACCCGTCATATGAGAATGTCTCATAAAACGGGTCCATACAAACCCGTTGCACGCGATTGCTTCACAGAAGGAGTCCAAATGGACTCGTTAAGGACACGTCGATTTTTAGAAATAGGTGCACGTGCCATTTCGACTAAATGGTTCCATGTGAACCCGTTTTGCATGATTTCTTGGAGAAAACTGGCCCAAATTGACACCTGGAATTCTCATTCCAATTTGACCCGGTGTGTGATATTGTTTCACAGAACGAGCCCAAATTAGAAAGCCCCATCTTTTTTTGATTTAATAATTAACCCGGTATGATGCTTTATCCTTATTTTTAAACCCGTTTCGTTGCAGATTGATTAATAATTGAACCTGTTTTTGCCTATGTGGATCTATTAATTCAATTTCTCCCTAGATCTCATATATTCCACTTCCATCTGGTGGCGTATGTTTCCGTAGGAATTACTAAATATGTCAATCGGGTTGAAACCATCAAAGTTTATACAATCTTCTATCTATGCCATGATGTACGTTTAACACCTGATCTCATCGAGACCTCCTCCAATCAACTCGGGTAAGGAGTTGGTTTGCAAGTATCGTCGTCT
The DNA here is from genome assembly GCA_026008535.1 of Perilla frutescens. Lineage (NCBI taxonomy): Eukaryota > Viridiplantae > Streptophyta > Magnoliopsida > Lamiales > Lamiaceae > Perilla > Perilla frutescens. The sequence goes on from BRKX01000019.1 coordinate 42,023,520, forward strand.
ATTAGTACTTAGGTTATATCAACAATGCAAAGACATTTAGGAATGTTTAATATTCTATGTAACTAGTCAGGACAGATTCGACTTAAATGTTCCGTTCAAGTCATGTACATTTTTGGAACCCTACTAGACAAAACGGGTGCAATTTAATTTTCTGGCGCCCATTGCGGGTGCATTCTATCAATTCTGCGGAGAAAATGAGTGCATTCTCATCGGGTTCAAACTAGAGAAAACGGGTGCATTTTTACTTATTAATGTCCAATACGGGTGGATTCTAGCAATTATGCGACGAAAACGGGTGCATTCTCACTTTTTGGCAAGCGAAAAATTTTGAAGTAGAAACGGGTGCACTTTACTTTTTTAGGCGACCAACAGGGGTGCATTATAATAAACAAACATACATAAAAGCTTAAAATTCATTTTAAATATATAATTAATATGAAACTTATAAATATTTAAACTTAATAAATATATGTCTTATAATTGTCAATATTATGTTAGGATTGAATGTTTATAATTAAAAGGTAGGGAAATACCTAAATAGCCCTACATATAATGACAAACTTTAAGGAATCGCATAATGATAAATTTAACTCCTTTACAAATAGTTGCCGTAATTATTTGGTCAATTTCAAATAGAAGCTTACTTTAATTTACATTACTCAATTTACATTAATCATTTTTTCAAAACACTTTAAATTTACACTACTCAATTTACATTAATCACTTTACTGTGACTTTCAATGATTTCTAAGAATTTGCAATTTCTTGGGGAATTTCATTTTTTCATAGAGTGGCTTTATTGATATTGCCTTAACCTAATGTATTTGAATATCATCATAACCCTTGACAGTAGTGTTTTACACATAAATTTTTAAAATTAAAGAGACATTTTTATAAACCTAAACAGGTATGTTTGAGTAGACGGATATTGTTGAAACATTTTATCAGCAAAACATAACAGTAAACTTTGCATAGATTGCTTAGGATGTCGGAGTATTAAATCAACATAAATTGCTTGAATTATCAAATTACTTGGGGAAAACGCTACAGTGGCCGTAAGCATTACAACATACAATACAAGGCTGTAAATATTATAATACTAGTTATTCATAAGTCAGTAGTATCACACACGTCACAAATATGAAATTGTAAAAGACTATGACACCGGCTTCATACTTTTCCTTTAAATAATAGACAACCATTCCTATCAATAACATTATATACGCCTGCAATTCCAGATACCTTCTACTTTCTACCATCTTAGAGCTAGACTTTGCTCCGGCATCTCCCTTTCCTTTTCCGGCCGCCGACGCAATGGCAATGGCACCACCCTCATGCAACGGTAACTGTCCGGCAGACTCCGCCACTAGTTCGTCGGAGGAATCGTCGGACGTTGTGGTCTGCAAGGAGCATTAAGCGGCCGATTGGTTTGTATCGAAGTGCCACTCAAACCCGTTCCGGCGTTTCATTCGCTGTCCAGAGAGGGAGGTACACTTGTTACAACCATTTTTTTTGTCATAATTTCATATCACTTCACAACACGACACTGTAATATGTCATTAATTTCGCTTCATATGGATGGCAGAACCACAGCTGCACGTTCGCTCGATGGATAGACCCGGCAATGCCACCCTACCAAAATGGACGAGTTCAATCACTTATGCGAGAGAAGGAGGCATTACAGATCAGCCATGATTCCCGTGCTGCATTGGTGGAGGTCTTGACTGAGAATACTAGGCTCAAAGATGCAGAGTTGGAACAGCTGCGTTCAATCCCTCGTACTGAAGAAATTGTTTACTGGTGTGTTCTTATTCCGGCAATCATGTTTGTTATCAACCACTGTTTCGGTTCTCTTTAGGTGGCGCTTTAGCGATGACAAAGCAGATTAATATGTTGTCTTTGAAGCTTCAAGTTTCTGAATTTTCAATAATGATGTAAACCTCGAACGCAGACGGAAGACTTAACGAACCGATGTATGAAAAATCCCAAAATCTCTGAATCTAACCCACAGAATGATTTAGGGTAGACGGAATCCCTAAATCCCAACGTGTTGTTGACGCAGCAACTCGGGGACGATAATTGACACACGAATGAGGGATGGTGGACTTGCCGATTCGTCGATGATGAATTCGTCTTGGAATAATCAAGAAGAATTTGAAAACTCTCAAGAGAGAATGGAACTCACGAAAATATTATATGAAAACTAAACTTATTTTCGTCCATAACAATCCCCATTAAATATAAGGGTGATAACCTAATGCAACTAGGAAACTAAACATAGGAAATAACTCCTAAACTAATAAAGAAACAAATCCTTAGCCAAAACAAAAGATAAAAGTCAAAACTAACTTAATTAAGGCCTAAATTAGGCCTCCCTAAATAGACCCATGAAAATAACACAATAAATACTAAAAACAACTAAATAAATAATCTAAAAAGTCTTCATGGATCAGCCCGCACATAAGCTATTAAATTAACACATTTTGGGCTTTCTTCTCCAACTTCTCCAATGGGCATCTTTGAGAACTCTTGAGCCCAAACTTCTTGAATCAATCCGTTTAGCACTTCCTTAAACTTCTTTGCTCGCGCTCTCGTGATTGGCCCGATAGGAACTTGGATCGAACTACGGGCTGCATCATTCCCCTCCTCTTGAAGAGGATTTGGCCTCAAATCCAAAGCGTCACCTACATCATACGGACTTAAATCAGTAACATTAAAAGATGCACTTACATTATACTCACCGGGCAAGTCCAACTTGTAGGCGTTATCATTGATGCGTTCCAACACTTGAAAAGGTCCATCACCACGGGGCAGTAGCTTGGAGCGCCTTTGTAATGGAAACCTCTCCTTGCGCATATGCAGCCACACCCAATCACTAGGTTCAAAAACAACCTGTCGCCTGCCTTTGTTGGCATGTTTGGTATACTGCTCTGTTCGCCTCTCAATGTTCAACCTTGCTTTCTCATGAATTTGCTTAACAAAGTCAGCTCATTTCGAGCCCTCAAGATTAATATGTTCATGCTCAGGCAAAGGAACCAGATCTAATGGTGTCAGAGGATTAAATCCATAAACAATCTCAAAAGGTGAAAACAAAGTAGCAGAATGAACAGAACGATTATATGCAAACTCAACATGTGGCAAACATTCTTCCCAAGACTTAATGTTCTTTTTAATGATTGCTCTCAACAAAGTAGACAAAGTTCTATTTACTACTTCAGTTTGACCATCAGGTTGCAGATGACAAGTGGTGGAAAACAGCAATTTAGTACCCAACTTGCACCACAAAGTCTTCCAAAAGTAGCTCAAAAACTTAGCATCTCTATCAGAAACAATAGTCCTAGGCATGCCATGTAATCTAACAATCTCCCTAAAGAACAGATCAGCAACGTGAGATGCATCATCAGATTTATGACATGGAATAAAATGCGCCATTTTTGAATATCTATCAACAACAACAAAGATCAAATCTCTACCACGCTTAGTCCTAGGCAAACCTAACACAAAGTCCATGAAAATATCAATCCAAGGAGCTGTAGGAATAGGCAAAGGCGTATACAACCCATGGGAAGTCGTCCTAGACTTAGCTTGCTTACATGTAACACAACGCCCACAAATTCTCTCAACATCTTGTTTCATATGAGGCCAAAAGAAATGCTCATGCAGAACAACTAGAGTCTTAGCAATGCCAAAGTGTCCCATCAACCCCCCACCATGAGATTCAAGCAACAACAAATCACGTAAAGAACATTTAGGAACACACAACTTATTCTTCCTAAAAAGATAGTCATCATGCCTAAAATACTCCCCACTAGCAGCACGCTCACATGCACGATAAATCTCACCAAAATCAAGATCATGCTCATATAAGCTCTTAATAACTTCAAAACCAAGCAACTTAGCATCTAAAGTAGAGATCAAGACATACCTCCGAGAAAGTGCATCAGCCACCACATTCTCTTTACCTTGCTTGTATTTGATGACATAGGAAAACGTCTCGATAAACTCCATCCACCTCGCATGCCTCTTATTCAACTTATGCTGCCCCTTTAAGTGCTTCAAAGACTCATAATCGGTGTGAATAACGAATTCCCGAGTCCACAAATAATGCTGCCACGTTTTGAGGGCTCTCACCAAGGCGTACATCTCCTTATCATACGTTGGATAGCTCAACGTCGCTCCATTTAGCTTCTCGTTGAAATATGCCACAGGCCTTCGCTCTTGCATTAAAATTGCACCAATACCAACACCAGAAGCATCACATTCAATCTTAAAAGACTTCGAAAAGTTAGGAAGAGATAATACCGGGGCATGTATCAGTTTGTGCTTCAAAAGCTAAAACGCCTCTTCTTGCGCCTTTCCCCACGTAAACTCCACATTTTTCTTGATGACTTCAGTTAATTGTGCGGCAATACTGCTAAAGTTAGGCACGAATCGCCTATAAAAACTAGCAAGGCCATGGAAACTCCGGACTTCTCCAATGCTCTTCGGCGTCGGCCACTATTGAATAGCTCGAATCTTCTCCTCATCAACCTGTACAGCCTGTGCACTAACAACAAAACCAAGAAACACAATTCTGTCCGTACTAAAGACGCACTTCTTATGGTTAGCAAACAATATTTCTTTCCTAAGCGCAACTAAAACAGCCCTCAAATGAACAACATGCTCTTCATGATTCTTACTATACACAAGGATGTCATCAAAATAAACAACAACAAACCTACCAATGAAAGCACGCAAAACATGATTCATAATATGCATGAACGTACTAGGTGCATTAGTTAATCCAAAAGGCATGACTAACCACTCATACAATCCAATTTTTGTCTTAAAGACAGTTTTCCATTCATCTCCTTCCTTAATTCTAATCTGATGGTATCCACTACGCAAATTAATCTTGGAAAACACGCAAGAACCATGCAACTCATCAAGCATATAATCTAGACGAGGTATAGGATGGCGATACTTTACCGTGATATTATTAATGGCACGATAATCGCAGCACATCCGCATAGTTTTATCCTTCTTAGGCACGAGTAGAACGGGTACTGCACAAGGACTCAAACTCTCCCTCACGTGCCCTTTGGCCAGCAAGTCGCCAATCTGTCTCTCCAGCTCCTTTGTCTCCTCCGGATTGGTTCGGTAAGCTGGTCGGTTTGGAACAGTAGCGTCGGGCACAAAGTCAATCTGATGCTCAATCCCTCGAATTGGTGGTAAACCAGCGGGTGTATCCTCGGGAAAAAATCATCAAATTCATGCAAAACAGAACGAATAGAAGGGGGTAGAGAAGAGAGGTCAGTATCAATAATCAAATTTTTCTTGTACAGCAACACAATCATCGGCCTCGCCTCCTGCACGGCCCTCTTCAAATCACTAGGCCTCGCAAGAAAGGACTTCTGAAGCAACCCATTCTCCTTTTTAGGAACAATCTGCTTCTTGGGCTGTTCCTTGGATTTCACCCTCTCCGCCTCCTTTTGCATCTGCACTTGATCCTCATGAACTTGTTTAGGTGTAAGAGAAACAAGTGATACCTTCTTCTTCTTATATTCGAAGGAATACTTGTTGGTGAAACCGTCATGAGTAACTCGCCTATCAAACTGCCAAGGTCATCCCAGCAAGATGTGACTCGCTTGCATTGGAATGACGTCACACAACACCTCATCCTCATACTTCCCAATGCGAAAAGGAACGTTCACTTGTTTCGTTACTTTGATTACACCGGTCTCATTCAGCCACTGTAAACGATACGGTTTGGGATGCTTCACCACAAGCAGCCCCAATCTCTGAACCATGGCCGCACTAGCCACGTTCGTGCAACTTCCTCCATCAATGATAATACTGCACACCTTGTCTTGGACATGACATCTCGTGTGAAACAGATTCTCCCGCTGCTCTCTCTTATCAGGCTGAACTTGGGCACTCAAAACTCGCCGAGCTACAAACAGCTGTGCCTCAGGTGCTGAAATCTCCTCAGCCTCATCGTCTTCGTCGGGATCCTCTAAGGCTGGCATCTCTGGATCTCGCTCCTCATCATCAGTCACAACTTCACCATCATCTCGCATGATCATAATTCGTCTGTTCGGGCACCCACTCATAATATGCCCGAATCCCTGACACTTGAAACACTTCTTATCTCGATTGCGACCATCAGGAACTGCTGGACTGCCCTGATGTGCTGTACTCGAAGTCTCAGTCCGGGACTTGAAGAACGGCTTTTTCTTATCTCTCGGCGGTGCCTCTTTCCTCCATGGACTCCCTTTTGACGAGGAACCACTAGTAATCGGCTGGGATTGCCTCCAGTTGGTCTGATTCTGTCTCTGGTTGCTGCTATTATTGCCCCTCCTCTTGAGTTTATTTTCTATCTTCATGGCCATGTGAACCATTTCTTCCAACTCAACGTAATGCTGCAACTCCACCTTATCTCGAATGTCCCAATGCAACCCAGCTAGGAATCGCGCCATAGTAGCCTCTCGATCCTCCACAATATTGGCTCCAATCATGGCTATCTCTATTTCCTTAAAGTACTCATCCACAGTCCGATTCCCTTGCTTCAAACTCTGCAACTTGTTGTAAAGCTCTCGGTAGTAATGATTAGGCACAAATCGCTTCCTCATCACAGCTTTCATCTCACGCCAAGTCTGAATAGGTGGCTCATCATTTCTTCTCCGACTGGTCACCATCTGATCCCACCAAACCAGTGCATAGTCTGAGAACTCTACCGCAACCAACTTCACCTTCTTCATCTCTGAATAATTTTGACAGTTGAATACAAGCTCCACCTTTCTCTCCCATTCAAGGTACAACTCTGGATCATTTTTCCCATAGAAGAAGGGAATGTTCATTTTAATGTTGCCCGGATTATTATTTGGTGCTCCCCCTCTATGCCAGCTTCCCACATCCTCTTCTTCATACCCTGTATCATCTACATATTCTTCATAATCGCCACGACCTCCTCTACCACCACGACCTCTACCACCACGGCCTCGAGTGGAATTGGTCTCTCGGGGCTGAGACTGCTCAATCTGATAGAGTCGTTCATACACCATCTACATCTCAGATCTCATCGTCTTTCCCAATTCGGATTTAAGTGCCTCCATCAGAAACTTCATCTTAAGATCAATAGTAGGTTGATCCTCCGTATCTGACACCTGTTCACGTCCACTTGACATATTGACACAGAAAACAAAAAGATAAACGGTTAGTAAACAAAAACCTCACCGCCTCACAAGCTCTCGTGTATCACTTAAAAGGAATTCGCTCAACACTCGTGTATCACTCGATTATGGCTTTTTTTCACTCTAATAATCTCTCTCTCTCTTGCCTTTTTCCACTCTAAATTCTCTCTCAAGGAATCAAATTCCCTCAGTCTACCACTTGAATTCAACACCAACAAAAAACAACGAAACCACAAAATAAACTCGTCCGCTTGACAAAACACTGAGACTGACCCCCAAAAGACGAAAGGATAGGAAATTAGGAACCCAAAATCAGGCTATACAGAAACTGACTCAAATGACTTTACACTACCCACGAAACTCAGAAAACACGATGAGACGTAACTGAAAGTCGAAAAAGGTGCACACAGAAACTGCCCCAAATGACTCTACACGCCCTCAGGAAACAAACGAACAAAATTGCACAAAATGAAATTCTGAATTTTTTTTTTTACACCTTCAGAACCTCAATAATCCAATAAAGTTAAGAATGAGACGAAAATAGGAAGTATGTGGCTTTGGCGATCAGTTCGAATCAAAACTGGCATTTGGTTGTGTATGGGCGTGTAAGAGATGTATTATGATCTCTTAGGGATGTTCTATGAGGATACTTAGAAGCCGAACGATAATCTCGTAGGTAATATTTTTTTTAATCAAACGCAGAAAGAAAGACGAACGCAAAGGAACGATGAAGAAAACTGACACAGAAACCACAGAGATACGAGACGCAATGGAAGCAGAAATTATAAACCCTAAAAACTCTACCCTTGACACGAAGAAAAAGAACGGAACCTGGATACGTAACCTGGATGTTTTCGAAACCTGCAAATGATGTGAACCTCGAACGCAGACGGAAGACCTAACAAACCGATGGATGGAAAATCCCAAAATCTCTGAATCTAACCCACAGAATGATTTAGGATAAACAGAATCCCTAAACCCCAATGTGTTGTTGATGCAGCAACTCGGGGACGATGATTGACACACGAATGAGGGATGGTGGACTCGCCGATTCGTCGATGATGAATTCGTCTTGGAATAATCAGGAAGAATTCGAAAACTCTCAAGCGAGAATGGAACTCACGAAAATATTATATGAAAACTAAACTGATTTTCGTCCATAACAATCCCCTTTAAATATAAGGATGATAACCTAATGCAACTAGGAAACTAAACATAGGAAATAACTCCTAAACTAATAAGGAAACAAATCCTTAGCCAAAACAAAAGATAAAAGTCAAAACTGACTTAATTAAGGCCTAAATTAGGCCTCCCTAAATAGACCCACGAAAATAACACAAATAAATACTAAAAAAAACTAAATAAATAATCTAAAAAGTCTTCATGGATCAGCCCGCACATAAGCTATTAAATTAACACATTTTGGGCTTTCTTCTCCAACTTCTCCAATGGGCTTCTTTGAGAACTCTTGAGCCCAAACTTCTTAAATCAATCCGTTTAGTACTTCCTTAAACTTCTTTGCTCGCGCTCTTGTGATTGGCCCGACAGGAACTTGGATCGAACTACAGGCTGCATCAAATAAGGTCATGTCATCTATGTTCCCGTTAATGTCTAGAATTAAGTGTGTTTTAGTTCCTTCTGTATATGGGGAAGGCAAGGTGTGTTAGTGGTCTTCCCCTTTGTGTTATGTTTTTAAGTAATTTAGGGATGGTACTGTTATCTTCAAGTGAAAGGCCTTCACCGGCGACATTGTCATCGTCTTACCGTTGGTTTCATTCACGTTCACCTGTCGGCCATTTTGTTTTCGATTGACCATACAGTTCAGAGAAAAGGACCGGTTAGGGAGGGTAATTACATTAATCCATTTAATCTTTAACATATGTTTAACAGTTTAATGCCATGTTTATCTTTCCCTAATATCGTTTCACAACAATAAATGGAAGTCCTGCTGTAGCCTACACCAGGCCTATGAAGCTAGGCGCCATCATGACAGCTGCAACTCCCTTGACTTCTATTACAATCTTGAAGGAGAAGCTTTGAAAACTTTTGATAATTGGTAGCAAACCTTTGAAAAATATAACCTGCAGAAGTTAATAGTAATAAATTAGGCCCACTTATGCGATTGGACGTGCTGAGTCACAAAATAAGATAATAAATATTCAAGCATATAATATACACGAAGTTTGATAGGAGTTCCATTTCGGACAATCCCTTTTAAACTTTACAAATAAAGAAGAAACGTCCATTTTAGTGCGAAGTAGACAATATCAAAGCAACATGTTATTGTTAATTATATTTGAGTTTAACAATGTGACCAACATAAATTGTTCACCTATGACATTACATGGCATTGCATTGATTTAATCAGGGTTGTAAACAAAACAAATAATTTTGGTTGGGTTTGAGATTCATTTTGATTTGTTGATTTTTGAATTCGGAAATTTGTGATTCGAATTAGGGGTGTAAGTGAGTCGAGCCTACTCTTGAGCTACTCAGGATCGACTTGGTGAAAACTCGAAATCGACTCAAGATTTGTCGAGTCGAGCTCGAGTTCGAGCTACTCGAGTAGTTACCGAGCTCGAGCTCGAGCTCCATAATAGTGAGCTCGACAGGCTCGCGAGCCTTATCGAGCTTAATCGAGCTTTGAAGCAATTACAAATTTACCCTTAATAATTAAATATTTTACATATATATCATTAATAATTAAATTATTTTTATTTAAAATTAATTTTTTATTTAATATTTATACTTAATCGAGTCGAGTCGAGTCGAGCTCGAGATTGCCGAGTTTGATATCGAGTCGAGCTCGAGCTCGAAAAATGAAAGCTCGACCGAGCTCGAGTCGAGTCAAGCTTCGAGTCTTCCTTATCGAGCTTGAGCTCGATAAGCCTAATACTCGACTCAACTCGGCTCGATTACACCCCTAATTCGAATACAAAGAGAAATTTTGTTTCTGATTCAATTACATATGAAATTCAAACTGAAAATCATGATATTCCATTAGACAATCGACAATATTCAATTCGATTTATGTATATATATATATAATGGATTCTGCTATATAAATATCTAATAATCCAATGGGCCGGTAATCAAGAATACTTAATACAATATATATATATACATACTAGTTTTACAACCACCCGTTGCGTGGCGGTATATAACAGCACTTCAAACAGTGTAGTGTACAATTTATGTTGCATTCTCTATTGAACTCTCGATCCTCTTAGTTTTTTCCATGTTTTTGGAATTGATTTAAATTTTTTATACTTTTTTCAAATTTCACACTTATAATGTAGAATTCATCGAACCTAATTAGAACACATTTTTTTTTCTAACTTTAGTCCAAAATTCAGTATTTGGAAAAATAAACACTAAAAAAAATATATTAAACCCTACTTGGGTAGGATATGAAGCCTAAATAATATGTGTACAAATAAAGTGAAGCATAAAAGATTGAAATGAAATAAAAAAATTGAGAAAAACATTAAACAATTGGGTGTGCAAAATTAAATACAACACAAAATGTGTAATAGACGATTTCAAATGATATATGAGGGCCTAATTTTTTGGAGGACAAGGGATTGGTATCTGAAATCTTATATATGGAATTGTGCAATGGTCATATGCGAAGTATTTAAGGTTTTGAATTAAACTGTATGAAATTACTAATATATCTTTGGCTCTAATTAACATTTTAATCAATTGGAAGTTGTAAATATTTTTAATTATAGGATTTCACAATTGTAAGCGGGAAATTTCTTCCTCCAAAATTTATGCACTACTAAATAAAGAAACAAAATAAAACAAAACTAACAATACTAAAGAATTAAACAACAAAAATAAATTATTGTTGTATGAAATTCCGAATAAAATCGAATCGTATTCCAAATTTATAATACACTTAAAAAACAAACTGACCCGAATATTCAAACCGGCTCGAATATTGACGAATAACCTAACGAGTATGCTCGACTTTATAAAATTATTGGACGTCGAATCAAATACCGAATAGAATATGCAACAATTTTTTCGAAAAAAATCTAATACCTAGATATTCACTCCGAGTTGATTCGATTACAACCCTAGTTTTAATTAATGAAAACTTACACCTGCAAAAGTAACAAATGTTAAATAATGTACCATTACTATATATTTACGTATTCCATAGTACTAATGCATTAAACACAACATTTGCTTATACACGATGTGCATATTTGAAAAGAAGTATATATGTATCGCATAATTATTAGGTATTATATATCAATCATACTAATAAGTATGTATTATATATGAACCTCGAGCGATCTGCAATTGTTCCATGGTATACCTCGCCAAAATAGCAACCTGCCCACAAAGGAGCTCGAGTTTATGATGTATTAGTTTTAACTCATCCTACCACATTTCTTTACTATTAAATATTTTATTTAATTGAGGATTCACGTATATGTAAGTGATCAATATAATATAGTTTCACTATATTTGCACTGCGAATTAAGCTCGAGCTTGGTAAATACTCCGTTGTCTATAACTCCAGGTCGTTTAGACAAACCTCCACTAAATTACACGTTGAATCCGAGTAATACTATAGTAGCAAACGAGTACGCTCGACTCACTTACGCCGCCAATCTTTACTACATTATATATGTAGGAATGAATAATTAATTTCCATTTGTGTTGGTTGCTTAACAATATACCAATATAAAAATAACAGACGCATAAAAATTAAAACTTATACATGCTAATTACCGTTGGCTATCTATCATAGGAATGCGAAGCTAAAGTATTAATTCAAAAAGGAGATTAAATTAAGCAACTTTTCGCAATATTTGTAGTATAAGGCAAAAATTTTCAATTCTTTGACATTCAACTAAGTAAACAAATTTGTATACAGACTATTCCACAAATCTCGCCACCATGTGCATTACATACATTAAGAAGAATAGTTTCTGTGCAGGCCCGAATGCATTTGGTGTAGCATAATTAAAGTGTAAATAATTTTGCCATTCGAATATATCCTACTGAAAAATGTAAAAACCTAAACTTAAGCATATAAGTGTAACAAAATTACGGGTACATACTTTATTAAAGATATCTGAATAACGTTAAAAAAACACTAATTTTTATTTAACAAGAAGGAAAACAACATGAGTTGTAACAGGTACTTGCATATCCAATTGTAATAAACCAATACGTAAATTTTAGAATCCTTTGTGGCTTTTTTATATTCCTACTACTATGCCAAAATTAGGAAAAAAAAGGTAGGTGGGACTATTTATCACTTTTACCATTAATTTAAAATAATATATTACCTAACAGTAGGAATAATGATGGTCTAGCATCAACCCTAGGATGTTATGCATTGTTTAAGTAGGGTTTGTTGTTCGGAAGCGATATTGCAATTTTTAATCACCTTCTAATTAGCACACTTATAGAGGCCATTATGCCAAGCATTAAATTACCTTCATATCAGTCCTCTCGTCCCTGTACTTGTTCTCGACCATTTCTCCTTATATAAATTGCTTAATAGACAAACCTAAAGCCCACACCCCCACCATTGAAGAACTTTGTTGATCGGCGGAAGCAATGGCGCCTTTGGAGCATCGATGGGGTACCGTAGAGACCGACTTGTTGATGGAGGAGCTGCTTAAGGGGTGCAAGGTGATTGACATGAGGAACCTAAAAGAATTGGGTTGTTTCGTAACGGTCGTCGCGGCGAGGCTGTCGGAGGTCCGCGGAGTTCCTATCACTCGGGAGGACATTGTCGTTGAGTCTATGAAGCTCGAACAGAGGTTTCACCGCTTCCACCGGTACATCACGGAGACAATCAGAATAGAGTATTTTCCCAAGACGAACAAGGTGCGGATTCATGGCAATTTCTACGACCACATGAAGACGGTAAAAGAACCATCTACAACCTTTAACTCACCGATTTAATCCCATAAAATCAAACAATATGATATAAATTCAGTGTGCTTGTTTCTATGATGTAGGAGACATGCGAGAAGGCGCTGTTGCGGCGGGAAGGTGAGCCCAAGTACATCGACCTGCACCGCGTTTATGTGGAGCATAGAGGTGGTAGAGCCCAGTGGAAATGGTTGCTGGAGTCATTCTGACGTAGCCAATCTTCTTGGATGACGGAAGAGGTCCCAGAATGGCTTCTCGACCAAAAGGGAGGACGTGGAGCTCCTTGACGAGGCAGATGAAATTGATGGGATTTCAAAATGGTTTGTCAATAAATAAGTGTGTTTTTGTTAACGTTCTTACCAAAGAATGATATATAGCTTGAAGTTATTGGGACCTGCTGGGTTTAGATGATGTTGAGACCACTTTTGGGAGGCTTTTGATGGTTTCAATTAAACAACAGAAGAGGCAGGAGGTTTAGTGAACAACAAGTACATCGTTCCAACTATTATGAACGCTATATGACTTTAATATAAGATGCATCCATGGCTAATATCGGTAGGGAATGTGATCCTCTGCAGTGCAACCATCACAGCATCTCATACTGTGCATGTTTCCTGTCTAAAACTGTGTCGTTTGGCATGTGTTTTTTTCCTTTTTTCCAAAAACATACTATTAAAGGTAAATATAAAAAATGAAAGAGAATAATAAACTATATTTATGAAAGGAAGGGAAAAAAACTGCTAATTTAGTTAAATATTTTTATTATTAATTATTTTTTCTTAACTCTGGTTTATTATTAATATTTTAGGACTTAATTCATAAATTATTTCATGACTGGGTAAACAGTAATTATGAGCTGTCATTCATTTTAATTTATAGATAAAGTTACTATAGAATTATTAAAATTACACATTACCTTTTAGAAAAGAAAAAATTATAATGGAAAAAAAACCTATGTCAAATGACACAGATATTGGCGGAAAAGGTACGTAGTAAGAGGTGCTGTGATTATTTACACAGTATGAGGTACTTGTTAATCAAATACTAATGAAGTTTCACATTTTCACACCTATTTAAAATCAAGTAACAAAGTAAATAATAAGTGGACGAGCCCTTGCTACATTATTGTAAAATACTAAATTACTTTAAAAATTCCAACTCTACAAGGTAAAATGGCAACAGTGGGCCCTTGGACTGAATTAGACACACTTTTAAATAGTAGGATGCAAAGAAATAATATGAAGCACACAAAATATAACATTATATGATAGTGGATGTAAAATTTAATCTCCTAAGCCAATCATCTTTCCTATTCCACTTTCACAATTTTCCCAATTCTACCAGAGTTGTAGATAAATGCAATATGAAGGTTTACAAATTGAATAACAATACGTATATTATTAATTCGCGGGGTTTGTTAATTGTTGTTCCATGCTTTCTTATATTCATTCCGCGCAATGCAAAAATAAAATACCGACGCTATACAAAATAAATTAAAAGTACAACTACAATCCAATGCTATACAATATGTTATTGTCACCCAAAAATGCCTCAATATTAGAAACATCACCAATCTGATTTAGGAAATGCATCATGAAGATTTCGATGGACTAGAACTATTATAAGTAAACGGTTTTCATCAAGTTAGAATCAAGGGTTACAATAGGGCCCGATATGAATGTCGCTGGGTCATTGCCTTGACACGTTTATGGCTTGGCCCACCATAATTGCTTCATAGTGGGCCAGACTATTTCAATTCCTTCGACCCATTCCACGTCCCAAGCCCACTTCAAATAACATTTCCCAAAAAGGCCAATTCAGGCAAAATAAATGGCCCCCTACTACCAAATGAAAAAGGTCCAATTTCGTTTCAATTGGGCTCATATGTTCTAATTCATCTGTAGTTCGGCCACCAAATAATTTAACAAACATGCTGCTTACATGCACATCAATTGGGCCTCCACAAGGCAAATCTGTACATATATTAAATTAAATCGCAGGGGTAAAACTGTCACTACACATCTACACGTACATTAAAGATCCACAATATTTTCTCATTCATTGATAACATGACCACATTCAAAAATTTCTTTAATAAATATTTAAATTCTTACTGCGTACGGGAGAAATACTGGTAAGTATAAATTAAAAAACTCAAATCCAGAGAATTTAGATAATAATTATGGAATCCTTTGACACATACCAGCACAGATTTCCCAAGCGGGAAAACGAGAATTAACAATCCCAATACAATGAAGCGGAGTCCAGATTACCAAAGGAAATACGTACACATGCATCAACCATTAGAACAAACCTAAACAACTCAACCATACTCCATCTAAATAAAACATAAGTAGTCACACTACAGAATTACATCATGCCACAGAAACATCAAACACTGATCACATATTACATAGATATTATATAGACAACCCGAAATCTTTATTTTATTCAGCCTCCTTCCACGCTACTGAGACCTGTGGACCTCGCCTGATGCATTACCGAGCATATTCATACCGTACTTAAAAAGCTTGCCAGAAAACATGTTTCGATACTCACAACTACTCTTGGGGATGATGTCTGAAACTGGGCTTCGCGTTAACAAGCTTTCAGCATATTTTAAGGCCAATACACCACAATCAGATTGGTTTATTTGCTGTGGCGGGTGCTTGTATTGGACAATATCCCATTTCCCTTTTAAGTTGCCATCTCTTATCACATTACCCCTCGGCTTCGCAGCAGCCATGGAATATTTTTCGCAACATGTTTCATCTCGTCGATGATCACTGGCCAGTAAAGCTTCTCAGAGAGGGGGTCATATACAGTCAGTCACTGCTCTTGAATCCAAATTTCATAGCAAAACCAATGCGTGTCATGGACATTGCCAAAACCATATATCTTGTCCACATCAACCCATGCATTGGCTCCACAAGAAGGCCCCGAGCTCCTTAAACATATGGCATCACATGTTCACTAAGAATGTTGCGATCAGCTTGTTTTAAAGCACCCTACGAAAAAAATGGACAATGGGGGAAGGTCACACCACAAATTATGTCCGCCACACATCATAATCCCCGTAATGGTAGGGTTCGACCAGAACATGCTAATACATAATTATATGAGATTCTTACCCAACACACTGTATCAAGGATGCTCCATCGACAACTGTCGCCACAAATGTTGGCACCGGCGCCTACACATTTCAGTCGGCATTCAGTGATTATCAAGGCTAGAATGGAGTCCATGTGCTGCACCGACAGGGAATACTCAATCAAATAAGATGTTTTAATGCAAATACTTAAAGTATAAATTGAAATGTGATGGTATACCTCGTCTGCGAGCCAACCATCAGGATTCAAGAGCGTGTCAAACCATGATTGGCTTACCCCAACAGACCATAAGGTTGGAATAGGGATGCTGAGCACACTGCCCAAATAAGTTACGCTAATTAACTTCTTCACAATAAAATAGATACAAAATAAGAAATTATAGGAGGAATAGAACATACTCTAGATGAAGTACCCCCCATACCATCGCAGTAATTGACTAAATGGAGAAGTCGCTTCATTAGACACGGGTGGCTGCGCAGCCGCGCAAACCTCAACATCATCATCCTCAATCAATATCAGTCGCGCACCGTTATGCTTTTTCTTAGGAGAGGCAAGGGAGAATGATGAATCAGATGAGGAGGAGTCAACCTTTTGCTCCCCTACTTCAGGAACTGTCCGCCCAACATTTGAAAATACCTCATCGTGCCCACATTTAGAATTCAACAATTGATCTTGCAGTTCGGTGACTTGCAATTGAACTTGGCTGATTTGCAAAACCAAGTCACCCAATGACAGCTCATTAACCTGCAAAACAGGTACATTTGGATCACAATGTGATAACTTATTTACCTAATATCAGAAACAGAATTAACCATTCTTTTCCACCACGATCTATACCACCCACGGGACAATCGTTCTGCCCACCGCTCAACATACCACTTCTGCCCGAAGTCCTCCTTACTTCAGGCTGCAGCTTCAAAGAGTTGGATTTCATTATGACAGTTTTTCTTGAAGTGGAACCACACACATCCAACGAATTAATAGATATCAAAGCACCAAGGTCAAACTTCGACAATGGGCTAGGTCGATGTCTACTGCCCTTACAACGATCCCCATAGGATAGCTTCCGCTTTATCAGATTTAGTCCTGTATTAAACTGTTGTACAGGAGATTCAAAACAAGTCTTATCTCCCGTGGTTGGGCTAGGCGTTCCACGCAAATTCATCAAAAGAAACACCTGTTCTTCCTCAGAGGCTTGTATTGGTAGCTAAAAAATAAATAAGGGAATTAAATAACCCATCATTTCACGTTGTAAGCGCATAAAAAAACAACCAACAAATAATAGGAAAGTACCGAGACTTGTAGCTTAGGTGAGGTAAATAGCTCATTGATCTGAAGCCGCGAAACACTACATTTTGGCAACCAACGCATCACGCGCAACATTTTACTTTGCCAACCGATACTCCTTCTCGCACATAGTTGTCCAACTCTGGGCATAACCTCATAACACCACACTTGAATCGCATACGAATATCCTGGAGCATCTACATGAGGCAAACTCCCACCAGAGATGCGGTGGACAAGGGTAGCACGCAGGGCATGGGTAGACTCAACTAGGTGGTCGTAGGCTAGACGTCCCCAAGAAAATCTTTCAAATTCAACAAGGTCATCAAGAAAGTGGATGTACCTATTGTCGATTATACTATTCTTCCCATCACGATACAGATTATTCCGTAAACAATGACTAACAAAGCGAGCTTCAGGCAAATCTGGCCCGCACCACCTCTTCCCTTACATTCAACATGGAATAGATGAAGAACATCATCAAAGCGCAGATCGTGTCACCCATCAAAGATGAGGGAGTGGAAAACAGAAGCCTTGGGAGTTGTGGGTAAAGGATTCATACGTAGCCTGGTCACTAACGCAAAATCCGCAACACCAAAATTATAACACTGATCTCTAACTTTGAAACTGAGGCAATCCTTTGGACGCGACGAGTGCTCCATTATCAACAGCAATTGGAGATAAAGGTCGTCTTGTAGCCTCAATGACGGTATATTCAAAATTTTCCCAATACATGTTTCACGGAGTTTGTTTTGGTTCTCATCACTTAATTCATTCCTCACGGATTCAAGCCATGAAATCTTGCGTGCACGCCCATCTTCAGAAGAGCCTGTAACGGAAATGGAGAAATCGACATAGTCAAGGACACCACGAGCTTTCTTCATAAAATAAAAATTCTAATGAAAGACGTTCAACACGATAATCACAAAAGCCGTACCTGCACGGCCGCGATTTGCCCTGGACGATTCCATGCATGCACGACTGTGATGGAATCCGGATATCGCTGAAATGAGATAAAAACACCACATTTTCGATAAGTGTAGATCAACGTCGGAGCAGTGTAAATAATTGATCAACTACAAAGTTTACCTAAACTCGGTGCCGCTGAAACACAGAGGAATAGGACCACAGCTGAGCGTCCGATAAATTGCAAAATAAGAATAGAGTTTCAACTACAACATGGACGAGCACTTCTCGCAGATTTCTCTGAGACATGATCATAAGTTGCGGCTCCATTTATAGTTTAAACAGACCATTAGGGTTTCCGCGGGATGTCAATCTTACTTGGCGCCTACGAATGTGCATTCAATACAAGAGTAAATTAGTTTGAAAAAGAGTTTCACACTCTCCAGAGCAATTGTACAGTCTTCTTAGCAGTTGAACTATTAGAATAATGTTAACTGATGCTTTCCAATACAGTTGTTGCAGATTCAACGTTGACAGTTTCGCGGGAAAAAGCAATTACTTGGCGCCGAAGTACTCTAATTAATGTATACACATTGGCAGTTCAAATCTAGCAGCCTACCTAGCAAATAATCCTTACATATATAATCTGAATAGTCTAATATTGCATGTACTTTACTCCATCTACATATATAAAGATAGATCCAGAATTAACAACAAGGAATTTAACTTCAATTCACTCTTTCCCTCAAAATTAACTACAAAAACTGTAGCGTGCCTATATATCACAAGCATCATTTACTATATCATACATAGACAAATAAAGTATATACATAAGCTATACTTTACGTTGCATAAGAATTATTCGCGTCAAACCAAAGTTTAAAATGCTCAAATATAAATGCCGTGAATGTAGCTAATTATGATTGGCGTGGCGTGGCATTTTTTTTGTCAAAATATTATATAAGGACAGTCTGGAGGAGGGGTTTGTCTGATACGTGAGACAATTAAGTTATTCTTGGAATAACTATATATGTTGATTATGAATCCATAAAAACGACACCTCCGTCGAAAAATCAATATAAATAAGCTTTTCTTCCTACGCAATCTTTCTCTTTTGCATTGGTTATAAAAAACTAACGTTAATAATTACTGGGTGCTGTTGATTTATTGCTTAGTAATTAACTCATGTAATTAACTGCTCATTTTCATGGCAAAATTTAAAACAACAACCTAATATAAGATAAATATGGTGAGAACAGTCGACACGATAAATTCTATACATTAAGAATACGCAGTGAAAATTAAAATATAACCATTTTCGATAAAGACTTAAAAATTATATTGCCCACCCGCTTTTAACTCAATCTTCAACAATATCACTTGATTTCATCATGGACAGGAGCCTAACAGCCAAAATGTGAACAAGTTTTAAAAAAAAATTATTACTACTGTAATTGATATGGTTGTACATTGTGTAATTGCAAACCAATCCTGTGATGCGTTCTGATGGATTGAGACGTGTTTTTGGTTTTTTGTTTACATATGCAATACGTTCACATTCAAATTTCAAATGCTCGTTATATTACTATAATATGATATAAATCAAAGTTTTCACTATCAAACTCATACTCAATACATTTCTCTATATTCCAAAGTAAATTTTAGAGCATTTTTTAAGAAATACGAGTTCAACAATAACCTTTGATGACCTACTACTGTTAGGGCTCCCCAAATTCAAATGGGCTAATCTAGAAAACATTTTTTGGGCCTTGTAGGGACAGTAATAAAAAAGTTAAGGCCCAATGTCAACATGAATTCAACTCATCTGCATTCTGACACATGACACACAGTTTTTTCCATTTTCCGTCTCATCCATTATTAACGAGAACAAACCGAATGCCCCAAAACCGGTTTACAACACTGAACCGCCCCAAGCTTCAAAGTTATTGCTTCTACGAAAAGCTTTATAGGTGGCACAATCTCAAGGACACAACCCAGTACATGGGAGTGTAGGGTCGACGTACTTTCCCATCCCACCTATAGTTATTGCCCTCACCTACTCCCGTCCAATCCTAATCAAATTCGAGTTCTACTTTCCCATCTACCTATCAACGAGGTAGGGTATTGCCCTGCTCACCGACTCCCGTCCAGTCACATCCTAATCAAATTTCCCCTACCTCTCCGTACTGCCATTTTCTCCATTTTTGTTTGAGGTGAAAAGCAAGAAAATTCAACCAGTGCAGACAAAAACGCGGAATTTCAATAAAAAATAAATAAAATTCACTGCATACTTTTGTAATATTAATAAAAACAAATGTGTTCGGCCTAAATAAATATCCTCATTAAACATTTGTAATTTCTTCCGTCCTATGATAAATAAAGTTCAAATAAATTAAACCCAACTATATAAGGTAACATAAATTAAAATTTTAATTTATAAATAATGTTTTCATTTGTTAAAATGAAAAATTAGCTGTCAATTCATGATCTCTGTTCTATGTGGATGAATTTCATATATTTATACATGATCTCAAATTCAATTTCATAAGAAATAAATATTAATTGATAAAGTTAACAACTTAATAAAAAATATGAAAGAGTAAATCGGATATAAAAATGTCTATCCCACATCAAATAATTATGGTTGGTGAAACCTATTAATAAATGGTTTAATTTTAGAAAGTTGAATTAAGTGTGTTATCTAATGAGCCAATCATGTAATGCTATAGTTAGTTTTTTAACTTAATCAAAGTGGGTTTGAGTTGTACGTCAACACTTGTAATTAAATGCAACAAAATATTGTTGAGAAGCCGTAAAATGTTTTACATTAATATTGCTAGACAATTTCGTCTAGCTAAAAAAAAGTCTAACCCCTATCTCGTCTTACAACCTATATCATTATTTTGTCCGAATATTTTGAAACAAAAATTCATAATATACCCAACAATAGATAAAATATGACTCTGAAAAAGAGGATGTCACCCGATGATAACGATGATTAAATATGAGATAAAATATGATTATAATAAATCATAATAATAGAAAATGTGCGCGACGGAAAAGAAAGTGAAAATTCTCATTGAAGAATACAACATTTCTTGCATCAAATAATTTAATAATTGATATCGACATTTTCTTAATGTGAAAAATTCTCTAATTATAACTTCTGTTTATAATCCTCCATCAGTTTTAATTGAGCTGCGAATTAAGTTTGTTGATGTACAATAATTAGCAAAATATTGATTTTTTTATGACTAGAATAACCCTAACTTTATTGATGTACAATAATTAGAAAAATTTTGATTTTTTTTAATAGAGTAACTCACAAATATTATCCGCAGGTGCATAATATCTAATAATGTTGGTGAATTTGAACTCGAGATCTCATGTTCAAATCACACCTCTAGTTCCAATTTTTGTGTGCAAATTGTTTACCAAACATTCAGATTATTACTTTTTCTTTCATTTTTTTCTTAATTTTAATTTCTTTGATTTAATATAATTTTACATTATTATTTAGTATTTATTCCAACCGATTAAGGTTTATACTTATTTTTTAGTATTTAATTTTCATTATAATTAATTTTTAAGGTTGGTTATTCCAAACTTAGGGTATATTTTTTAAAAAATTCAAATTTTAGTGATAAATATTAATTAGGATTAGTTATAATATAAAAAAAAAATTATTTGTATAAAAAAAATATTATTAACACTATACAATTTTGATGTTGGCACACGATTGACACACAAAATTTAGAACTCTGTATGTCTTCTCAAAAAAGAGGGTGAGCCAGTCACACCTGGCAGGTGTGTGGTTTACCTCCTATGTATAGTTTGTAGACTATTACACAAGGACGAAATTTACCCGGTACGCATCTCGGTAGCGACTGCGAGTTACTCTCGACATAAAAAACAGGAGGGTGTACGTTCAACTGTCGCTTACTTTTGCTCCTGCAAAACCATCAATATAATTGAAATTGGAATCTTAATAATTGTATAGGTTGAAACTTACGCTAAAGCGCTCAATTGAATTTGGTGCGCAGTAGAGAGAAACTCCCTTCAAGATTGATGGCAGCTCTCCCCTCATTATAAGTTATACCTTATAACCAACCTTTTTCTTATACTAGTATGTATAATTCATCTTAAATATTTGTGTTATATACCATAGCTTCTTCTAGTTGATCCATCGATTCATTTTATTTTCATGTGTGTGTGTGTGTCGGTCTTGCTGATTGAATTTTTTGCTGCGAGTTCATCTTTTTTTTTCCTATTTTGTTCATGAATCATGACCCCATCCTTTGTTTTTCTTGTTTTAAGACTATAGATGCGTGAATTAAAAATATCTATCAACATACTTTATGTAATAATTATTCATATTTTTGAGAAAAATATTAAAATTGAGTTTAAAGAAATATTTTGGGCGGAAGTTTTCGTGATGTCTTTGTTAGAGTGGTTAATTTTCTAGAATCCCTAGAACCTATTCTTGCCTTCACATCTCAGGTTCGATCCTATGACCACATCTCATTTCAATTTTTCCCTTTTTTTGTTTTAAACATTTAGGTGGCTTTTAATCTTAATAAATGAGATTATTGGTGTAACTTTAAAATTCTATAATGCAAATAAAAATTGCACAGTTCATGTAAATTCACTATGTTATTGTATTATTTATTCTTTCTTTCATTTTTTCTTATAAAACATTTAATTAGGTGGCTTTTCTAACTTAATAAATGAGGTCGTTGGTATTACTTTAAAACTAGCATTTCTCATGAAATACCTCTATTTTTTTATATTAAAATATCATAATAAAAATATTCAAATCATACAACTCACACCATCTGTATTTTGCAAACACAATTGTTAAAGATAAATTTCATTGCCACAACTCATGTGGTAACTGGTATAGTGGTATTTGACTATAAGAATTATATTTTGTGAACATGAGAGAATTTTCAATGATTGATACGAACTTTAAAGAATTGATGGTAAATATAAGGAGTAATTGGGAAAAAAAAACACCTTTCACCTTATTTGTAATTTTCACACTACTTTTGAAACATCGCAATAATGATACCACATTTTGATTTGTAGCATATTCGACTTCCTTAAATTTTTTCAGCAATCTGAAATCCGACGTAAACATATTTAAAACGTATATATGAACTCCGATGAACTTAAAAATTTTGGAATACAAATGACATATCAACATTGTTGAAAAATAGTTCTTATTATAAAGTGTTATGTTAATATAGGAAAAACACATAATATGTTGAGATGTATACGATAGTCATTTGTGTGCATTTATAATCAATAACAAAAAATAATATCTTTTTAATATTTTGCTCGAACGTAGAAATAACTAAAATATATTATTAGGCCACCTTTTTAGTTCAATATGTATTTACGTAGTATTGTATATCCAAATTATAAACTACAAATTAAATTATAATTTTAACTGACCCCTTAGCAACATTAACATCCATGAATATTGAAAATTGAATAAAATTCACGATTTGCATTAACATCCTCTATATAATTAGAAGTTAGGACCCATTGAATTACCTCATCCATCAGCATCCTCTGTATAGAAACTGAATAAAATATTTAATTATTAATTATTTAATTCTTCAAAAAATTTATATAATTTTTCAGTGTTTATTTAACATAATTTTAAGTGCACAATGAGGTACATAGTATAGCAGTAAACAAGAATATCATATCCATAAAAATTTAATATTTAATTAAGTGTCAGAACTCATGTCATGATTATTATCTAGACGGTCGATTAAAATGCTTAATCTAATTAAAGTACTTAAACACATAAAATAAATGAAAACAGAAAGAAAGAAAGAGCAGAGAATAAATAGAGGAGAAAAATATATTCTAAAGTTGGAGAATCCTTATCAAACACATTTGTTTAATTATTTAATTACATATCAATGTAGGGACTTAATCTAGCTAAAACAACCACAATTATACTTTAAATCTCCTCTCGAAGCACCTAAAATATAGATCACACAATATATATTAACATATCCGTTGAATATCTAACATACAACTCTTGATGCCTCATCGGTTTCTTGTTCTCTTAATTAATCTCAACTCTATAGTGCTATTGATTAATAAATTAATTACTCTACATCTCGTGTTAAAACTCATCTCTCGGTTTATAAATTAATACATCAAATTGTATTATTCAGTGATCATTTAAATAACACAGATAAACACAAGAGTAATCAAAGATTAAGATCAACTTACAGGGAATATCATAAACTAATTAAATAAACTTCATGGACAATTCATCATCCAATCCTAGAAAAATAAGGTTTAACTGTTCATATGAATATAGGAAACTAAAATCCAACAAGAAGAAATCATGTCTAACACAAATGAAGATGAATAAAATCCAGAAGTATTATCTCTATTCTTTCTCAACTTGAATCTCTTGATCTTGCTCTTTGTGTTTTTTTTTCTATAACTCTCTATCTCTGTGGAAGAATTTGTGGGTGTCAATTCGTATCCCAATTTTCATCCAGCATCCTTCTTTCATACATAGAAAGAATAAAGCCCAAAACGAGTGGAGAAATCGCCAAGTCCAGTCATGGTTTAAAAAGGCGGACGAGGCATTAGCCTCTAGACGCGCCTCAATGCGAGGGGCCGAAAATCTTCACTCAAGGCCTCACCTCTTCCCAAATCTGTGAGGCTTACGCCTCTCTTCGACGGAGGTGGAAGAGGTGCCTGGGGTGAGGCATTCTTATTTTTTGACAATTTTTTTTTTGAGGTTTTATAAGGTTTTGAGCTCCAATTGGTTAAGAGCTTAACTTAAGTAACCCAAAATTAATATAATTGTCCGCCCATCATGTAATTTGACTTAATAATTGATCAATTTCATTAAAACTTGCCGTCGCGAGTTAAGAAAGAAATTTGCATCAACTTCAGCTTCTCCATTAGCGGACCAGCCATGTCCACGCCATCCATTTGACTCACTCTTTCTCTCTCGGATTCTATCTACTGCGATGCTATAGAGCAGTTGCTCTTTTTTATTTTATTTTTTCAGTGTTCTGCTGCAGAGCGTTTGCCCCCCCTCCCCCCCCTCTCTCTCTCTCACACATTGAGATGGAGATGGATGGGTATTATATATTTTTTTAATATTTTTCTTCTTACTGTCGAGGCTTACGCCTCGTTCCGTCTCGGGTCTTATGCCTTGCAAAGCTCCAGATAAACGCATTGAGGCTAGCCTCCACCTTTTTAAACCTTCAGCCCAGTCGACACGAGAGCTCGTCGCTCACGACCATGTCACCTGCGAGTCAGGTCGCAAGTCCCTGTGGCATCCTCGCTTGCGACCAGCTCACCATTCGCGAGCGGGGTCGTGACTCAAAGGCAACCCCTGCCTCTGTAGTGACTCTGTACAGATTCGACCGATGGGTGTCTCGCGACCACCTTTGGCTCGCGAATGTGTGCTTTGCTCATTTTTAATCCTTTCTCCATTCACACACTTCATTGTGCGTTCCCAGGACTTCAACTATTCTTTGGCCAAAACATCAACATTATTTGAAACTGATCTATACCTATACCTATATAAAAATTATTGATGTTTCTTATAAAATATGATTTACCTATTATGTCCATAAAATTTGCACTTAATTTAAGGGTAAAAAAGTAATATAATATATTATAATTTTTTTTGTAAATATAATATATTATATTTATTTCAATAATTTTGTTATAATTGAACTCTACTACATAAAATTATCCCTAATATAAAATATTATAAATAATATTTTTTTTGTAATATAATATATTTTATTTATTTCAAAGTTTTGTTATAATTGAACTCTATTATATAAAATTATCCCTAATATAAAATATTAAAAATAATTAGTTGTAAATATAATATATTATATTTATTTATTTTCTTACAAAATATTATTTGTCTATTATGTCCATAATATGCACTTAATTTAAGGATAAAATAATAATATACTATATTATATAATTAATTATTCAATATAATATATTATATTTATTTCAATAGTATTGTACTCTTTCAATTCTTTATATATCCACATCATATTAATTTTCCACCTATTATTTCTCCATCATATCAACCACAAGAAACAAGAAAGAAAATAAAAAGTATAATCCAACAACAATATAATATATTAGATAATTAATTCAATAGAATTGTAGTATTATAATTTTTCATTCACACACATGAATTAATTCTCCATCAATTACTATAAATTACATATGAATGAAGAGATTGAAAAATAAAAGCTTGAATTTATAAAAAGATTATAAACTAAGTCGATAATACTTGAGAAGTTATCTATCAAAAATCAAGAATTTCTTCTCCATCAGTCATTCTATATTTAATTATTTACCTGTAATATATTATATTTACTTCAATAGTATTGTACTATTATAATTATTCATTCACATCAATTAATTCTCCACCAATTATTTTTGCATCATATTAGTCATATCAAACAAGAAAAAAAAACATAATATATATATATAATTAATTCTCCACATATAATATATTATATTTTATAATTTAAATATTATTTCAATAGAATTGTAGTATAACATAGTTTATACATATTACATCCCAATGAAGAGATTGAAAAATAAAAACTTAAATCTATGGAAAGATTATAAACTAACCTCATTGTTCTTAAGAAATTATCTGTCAATATTCAAGAATTACATCTCCATCAATCATTAATGTGGGGAAAAAAGATAAGAGGATCAATTGGAATGACATTCAATCAGTGATTTGATTCATTTAATATAAGCTATTTAAGTAGTTTTTAATAGAAAACAGGTTATTTGTTGTGGTAACTATAGTGTGTGTGTGTGTGTTCTGAAACATGTTTTATGGTATGAAAGAAAATTGAAATAAAAAAGGTTCCATAATGTATACAACCAAAATGCTAAGTTTTAATTTATTCCTTGAAATTTATGTGTTCATTCTCATTCATATGATTAAAAGTAGTTTCAATTAAATTTATTGAATCTAAATTTCAATTTCTTTATTTATTGTCGGTCTCGGATAATGTTGACTGCACCAACAAGACATGTAGATGATATATGCTGAACTATTAGAAAATATATTCATTAATGTGAAGAACACCTAAAAAAGTCAATATATGATGAAGATAAATATAATAATTGATTAATGTAGAAAAATTTGGGATTTCTATTTTGAAAGTTGCTAGACAAAGTTTTAAAAATATGGTTAATTGTAAAAAAAATCACCAACTTTAAACGAATTTAAAATTTATACATTGCTTTTAAAATATTACAATAATAAATGATTGATTGGAAAAATAAATTTTAAATTTTGGTTCAAATGTTATGTTTTTCTAGCTTATTAATTTATAATTTGAGAAATTTAGAATATTGGTGGGTTTGATAATTATATATAACATATTTTATATTAGATTATTCAGTTAATTAAGAATAGTTAATTAAATATGTGGGGGAGGAATGAATATTGCACAACTTTTTGGAATATGGATTATGTTGACTATCCATAATCATGTGATTGAGAATAAACATAGTCCAATTACTGATAAAAGAGTTGAAATAGAAGAATTGAATATTTACCACTTAGATTGAACTACTAATTATTTAACATAAATTCTCAAACTATTTAGTTAAACATAGTATAGAACAATAATATAATATGTAGTTATATGTAAGTGTTATACATTAGGATTTTTTTATAGAATGATATATATTATGTGTTGTGATTGAATGAGATGATTAAACTCATCGGGTGGATCGGAAGGAATGATATACATTGTACTACTAATTAAATTAGTTAGTCATTGAATCAAGAATTACAACTGTCAATCAAATTATGTTTTTCTTAAAAAAATTGTAAACAATGTATAATATTTTGAAAAATATATTGAACATGAAATCTTGAACTTAATATATCACAATAAACTATTAACCAAACTTTGAAATTTTATCATTTCTTTATCATTGAGCAACACATGCTGCTATAATAATAAAATTATTTATATATATATATATATATATATCTTTAAACACATGATATTTATACATTCAAAACCATTTTAATTTAGTTAAGTTATTTTTAGTTTTATTTGTTCAATGTAGTCATTTATATTTCAATAAAAATATAGTATTAAATGTATGTTTGGTTATATACACACAAAAAAGTTAATAATTTGCGACATGTGTAATAATTAAAATAGTTCAATTGATTCAGTGTATCGTGATATCATATGTAAATTAATTGATAACATAGAGGGGTTAAAAATATAATTTACTTTTGAGATAAATTATATTAATTGATGTGCGATAAAGTGTTTTGTCATGATAGTAAAAAAAATCATATAATTAATAATATTTTGAACTCATTAGCTATTTAAATTATTTTAGTAAGTTTAATTAACTTTATACTGAAGCTTTCTGAAATGGATGATGCAAGATTTTGTGAATTTATATTAATTAAAATTTTATATTTTTATTAGATAGTAAAATCAGAATAAAAATTGTTGAATAGAAGATTTGAATTATATTAATACATATATACGTCAACAATCAAAAGGTTGAGAATTGTTGTAAAAAAAAATGTTGAGAAAGGATACATGCATCCATCTCTCCCTATGTGTGCGTGTGTGTGTATTAAAACAACAAAAATATAAATAAATTAAAAGACTATAAATTCCAAGTTCGTGTTCGAATAGTTACAATTTAATTATACTTTATGTCTCTTATGTTTATATCATTTTTCTAATTATTGATTAATCTAAAATTTTCAGATATTATTATATTTATAAAATGATACACACACACACACACACACACATATATATATATATAGACACACACACACACACACACACACACACACACACAGGGATGAGATCTGGTGAGAACCATTCACTAGGTGGGAACTAGGAACCAATCTCATCCCTCCATTCCAAAATCTGGACGACCCAGATTAATTCAGATTTTCGGTGGCAATTTTGTAATTAAAATGAAACTCTTCAATTCGCGCGTCTCATTAAGGGCAAAATCGGAACTGAACTCAAAAATTGCCCAGATTCAATTTTAGCCTCTTACTGCGGTCATTTTAGTCTCATGCATTTCTCATTTTAGCATGTGTTGATAAACAAAAATGGAACGATGATTTCATTGGAATGAAATGCAATACACCCTATTTGGGAACAGTGAACCCTAATGGGAATCTCATAATACTAGTTGGGATCAGATGAGCCCTAATTGGAACGTAATAAACCCTAATTGGGAACGGTGAACCCTAGTGGAAAATATCACATCAATTTTAGCCTCCTACTTCGATCATTTTAGCGTCATGTGATTCTCATTTTAGCCTCAGAACAAAAGGGAAGAATTATTAAATTACTAAATTACTATATTACCCCTCCATCCACAAAGTTGCCAAAAATTATAGGAATGCCACCGCCCATCCACTTAAATCTGATTTAATCTGGACCGTCCAGATTGAGTCAAACAAGGGTTAGAATTGGTTCCTAGTTCCCACCTGGGGGAAGGGTTCTCATTTGCTCATTTCCACACACACACACACACACACACACACACACACATATATATATTGAAATGTATTTTTTTAATTGACTACACAAATTTAGTATAGTAAAATTATTCAAACTTTTATACTTAATTTAAGTAAATTAGTTAAATTGCGTGCAATGCACACTTTCTCTGCTAGTCCTACAAAAAGCCATCAAAACACAAACTCAAAGAAAGAAGTGAAACTTGAATAAACTGGAAGAAAAACACACTTAAAAATCAAGTAAAATAATATAAATCAAACACGAAAATTGTGTAAAATTTCAGTTTGTCAACAATCTAGTTATTTTAAATAATATTAAGGCATATGAAAAATAGTATATATTATTTGTTTACTCAAAAAATATACAAGTAGTTCATACTTAAGTAGTAATACAAATATTTTATTTTATTAAATTATATCATAGTTGTATTGAAAATCATTCATTATAATGCCCAATTAATATCTTCAAATCAACTATTCATCTTCCCTAATTGCACTATATTAGGATGGTATATTTGGAAACTTTTAAGTAATCCCAACATCCAATCTGCAATTATGACCCCAATTCAACTCTCAAATTTTATTCCTATATATACATACACAAATATATTTGTTCTATAACCGTGTAGATATGTATATGATTATGAACGATGATTGCTCAATTAGGAACCCTTTTGTTGATTGTTAGTGAAAAAAGATTCTTCATCACCTTCGCTAGCGACTTCTATTTGTAACTACATATATTTTCATTTTTTATTAAACTTATTGTTAGCTTTAGATTGTATCATGAGTTCTTGAATTTTTTATTTTTATTTTTTGATGTGGCTAAGGTTGAGTATGATTAATCCTACTTTTTGATCTTGCACAATAAATGTTTATGATCAAAAGCATGATAGATATCATTCTATATTATTGTCCAATTCATTGGTCTTTATTTTTATTTTTGAGATATTGAAATTTTTTCAGTTATTAGTGTTGTTCACAATTTATAACTATAAAATTAATTAGAAAAATCTGACAATGAAATTTAGATTAATTTGCCCATATGATGTTTTAATCTTTAACAAGAAAACATGAACTATTTAGTTACGAATGTGTCTTCCACTTGTCATGAGTTGAAAAGAAGGATATGGTGATGTTTAGATACAAAAATTATACTATAATAGAATAAAGAATTGTACAATGACTACAAATTTCATTTTGGTCAATATGTGATTATCTTTTTTTTTTTTGGTTTTGTTGTCTAGGAATTGATGTATATAATTATTTCTTCAATTTTCTTTTCTTAATTTTAATTTTATATGAGAAATATAATTTACCCGATTAACATTGGTAGGGAAAAGATTGTAGTTAATTAATTAGTTGACATCATTTATAAAGATTAATATTAATATTGTATTCTTAACATTGTTTATTTTCTAATGTTTAATCATTTATAAAGATTAATTAATCATGAATTAATGTATTTATTAAATTATTTTTCCATCTTTTCAACTTTGGTGCATGCGTTATAATTTATAAAATTAAAACATGTGCATCGCACATGTGAAATAATAGTTTGTTTCATGTTCCAAAGTCCTTTCGGTGTATTATGGCCACACACAGTGACGGGGTGAGAAATTTGAACGAAGGAAGCCTAATTTTTTCCCCTTAAATAAAACTACAATAATATTATTAAACTCTAATAAAATCTAACTCTTGAACAAGTTAAACAATAATTCACACATACAATAAGATATCAAAACACACCCTTAAACAATTAATAAAAGATTTTTTGAAATAATAAGTAAAATAGACAAAGAAATGTGTGTGTGTGTGTGTATTATAATGAGTATTGTGCTTCGTGTAAAAATTACGAACAATGTTGTAGCACCCCAAAACTCGGAGGGGTCAAGGTGCTAATGGAACATACACAAAAGGAGAAAATCCCATAGAAAAATTTCCAAATAGAGCAATCAATTTAGGATTTGGGATGTCAAAAGAAGCTTACATTTACTAGTTAAATACCAATAAATAATATATTTGATTAATCAAGAACTAATAGAAATAGATCTTAAGAAACCACATCAAAGTAATAATTGTCAATTCATTAAAACATAACATGAACAAAACGCTCATAGGCATACACGTGGCAAAAGTCAAGGTTCAGCTGAAATCATAGAAATTAAAAACAATTCAGTTGACCATCAATAAAACATATAGCGGAAGCATATGAATTATATAATAGTTTGACCATAAATAATTGAAAAACTATAATCCGTGCTAAGTGTGTTTTAATGATACTGCATGCAAGTGTTCTTCGATATGTTGGAAACAGACGCAAAAATAATAAACAAAAAGCAGTAAAAGAACGCACGAGATTGTAGTTCGGTTAATCAACCTACTCTGGAGGGACTTCGCCCAAACTTGAAAATTCGTTTACTACTCTTTCATGAAGTGTATTGAGGAACTTACACATACATGACTCCCTCCTTATGTCACCCGTTCTTCTTCACGAACTCTTTCACTGAACGAAAGTTGTGAGATCCCCTCACAAACGTGATAATATACTCCCTCTAGCTACCCACGACTTCAACTTACAATCTCTTCCGAGATTGCGTACAAAATGGATTAATAAAACCCCTCACGAGTTTCATTCAAAACACTCAAATGCTAGACTATCACGTTGAATAATTTCGGGAACAACTTCTAGCTATTACAAGAAATCACAAACCAATGACTCTCAAACACTCACTATAGAGAATCAAATATGTTGGGGATGAACCACCGATTGTTGAAGTAATCGACCTTCTTATACTTCATGTTTCCTTTGTTGACTTGATCGCCAATCTTCATCAACAAGGTAAGTAATTTAGGGCTTGTGATTCTTTCCATATTAGTGTAGATGCCTTTCATGATATTGAAGGTCTATTTCAGCACGCCATCTACTCCAAAAAGGTAGTCAAACAATCAGATCTTGGCTTCTCAAACTCGTCAGTACAAGATCATCTTAACATGGAAACTGCCATAAATAAACTATTCCTGAGTATGTCTAGAACATCAGAGTAAATAGTTTACCAACTGTTCTTCAAAACTTGCAGACAACTGTCTCAGATAGAGTCGCAGACAACTCAGAAGCATCGCAGGGCACAGATGCAGGGACTTTTGCTGGCACAGACACAACATCACTGCTAGGAACGATGGCAACAGGAACAGATGTGGAGAACACAAGTGATTTTGACAGTTTTCCAAGAGCCTTCCATAATCCGTCATTATTGCACACACAAAAACTTGAGCATAGTTTCTTAGAGAGAGTTGCAACCAAGAATGGGTAAGAGAAAACTGTTTGAGGATGAACAGTTCTAAAATATTCACTACACAATTTGATAAGGAAACAATTAGATTAATTTCCATAATTAGAGATCACTTTCCTTGTCAAATCCACTCTACACGTCCTCGAGAAGTGGAAACGAGCTGGGCGTGAAAATTGAGGGCCCACTAGTCTTTGTCGTTAAAAAGTAATTGCTACAAACTCTTTTTGTATCTGCCAGACACACATCACACAAGACCATGAAACACTTGGTCACTTCTTTTTCTCTGTACATACATCACTGACCAAGACTGTACAGAGATACTTCTCGCAAAGGAGAAGTTCAGAGAACATAAAGACCTAATGAGGGTTGAAATGTCTCAAACTTTCCACTTTCAAGCGCCTTAGTGAAAATATCAGCAAGTTGAGAATCTGTTGCAACATGCTCAATGACAAGGGATCCATCTTCTACCAGTTCTTGAATGAAGTGGTGACGAATGTCTATGTGCTTCGTCCGAGAGTGCTAAACAGGATTCTTAGAAATATTTATGGCGCTCTTGTTGTCACAGAATATGGTAAGCATAGACTGTGACACACCATAGTCAAGCAGCATCTGTTTTATCCACAAGAGTTGGGTGCAGCAGCTTCCAGCAGCAATATATTCTACTTTTGTAGTAGATAATGAAGTAGAATTCCATTTCTTGCTGAACTACGAAGCCATGTTGTTTCCAAGGAAGAAATATCCTCCTGAAGTACTCTTTTGATCTTCAGTACATCCAGCCCAATCAACATCACAAAACCCTACCAAGCTAGGGTTTGTATCATAGGGAAATCATAGTCCCAACTCCGCAGTACCTTTTGTGTACTTGATTATGTTCTTGATAAACTTCAGATGACTTTCTTTGGGATTGGATTGGTATCGAATGCATATTCCAACACGATAGCAATTATCCGAGCGACTTACAGTCAGGTAGAGTAGACTACCTATCATACTCCGATACAAGGTTTGTTCATTAGATACACCCACTTCATCTTTTGACAACATCAGATATGTTCCCATGAGTGTTCTCGTCGTACTGCAGCTCTCCATTCCTAACTTGCTGATCAAGTTTCTTGCATATTTTGTTTGAGAAACAAAGATTCCATCATCCTTTTGCTTCACTTGAAGCCCCAGAAAGTAGGTTAATTCACCAACTGGACTCATCTTAAATTCAGATGTCATGTGCTTGACAAATTCATCCACCATACTATTTGAGACAGATCCAAAGACAATATCATCAACATAGATCTGAATGATGATCACATCAGATTTTTCTCTTTTGACAAAGAGAGTTCGATCAACTCCACCACGAACATAACCTTTCTCAAGAAGGAACTTGGTTAGTCGTTCATACCAAGCACGCAGGGCTTGTTTGAGACCGTAAAGTGACTTGTACATAAATTCAAGATAATGAGGGTCTTCAAAGCCTTTAGATTAGCTAACAAAAACATCTCTCGATAAGTACCCATTTAAGAAGGCATTTTTCACGTTCATTTGATATAGTTTGAACTTCATCCAAGTAGCCATGACAAGTAACAAATGAACAGACTCAAGCTTGTAATGCGGGCAAACGTCTCGTCAAAATCAATTCCCTCAACTTGGGAATATCCTTTGATAACCAGTCTAGCCTTGTTCCTGATTATGTTCCCTTCCTCATTGGTCTTATTTTTTGAAGATCCATTTTATGCCTATCACATTTGAATCTTTGGGTCATGGAACAAGGTCTTATATTTCATTTCTTTAGAATTGCAAGAGTTATTCTTGCATGGCATGGATCTAACTTTTGTCCTTCAAGGCTTCTGTAATATTCTTAGGCTCAACAATGGATGTTTAGCACACATTGACAATCACTTCACGATAGTTCTTGCGAACTGCCCTTGATCGGACTCCTTCACTCATATCTCCAATGATATCAGCTGCTAAATGGTTTTTACGAGCATCATTGCTCTCGGATCTTGGTTAAGTTAAATCGTAGTTCTCGCTGCTGTTAGGCACAAAAACTGACACACTCCAGTAACTTTTTCAAAATTGGAACAGTCATCTTCAATAAGGACAACTGCTAGTTCTTGATCATCAATCACAACATTGACTGATTCCATAACGACCTTGGTTCTTTTATTGAACACATGATAGGTTCAGCTATTTCTTGAGTATGCAAGAAATATACATTCATCTCCTTTAGCATCAAATTTAGTGAGATAATCTCTATCTCTCAACATGTAGCACGTACTCCCAAAAATATGAAAGTATTTCACATTTGGTTTCTTTCCTTTCCATAGTTCATAAGGAGTGATTCTTGTCTTGGGTCTGAAAAACAAAGAGAACCTTGGTCACACAACTAACTAATGCTAATTAAATTAGCTTTTAGTCTCTCTATGAGCAAAATATCTTCCAAGCGAGGCATGCCGGGAACATTCAACTGATCACGTCCAAGAACTCTTCCTTTGACTTCATCTCCAAAGGTAACAAACTGATAAGAACAATCTTTCTGAAGATTGATCAACATGTTTGCCTCTCCGGTCATGTGTCTCGAGCATCCGCTGTCAAAATACTAACTGCTCTTTGCATTAATGTTGAGAGCAGTGTGAACCACGTAGTTTCTGTGGTTGTTCCTAGATATGTCTCTGACATCTTTTCTTCTGACATACTGTTCAGGTTGATACAGACCTCTTTTTCTCATTCTCCTCAAATCATTGAGATAATTTCTGTAGTGTGGATGAATGTGTCCAGGTTTCTCAAAATAGTGGAAAATAGGGAAAGTCCTTCTTTTAGACTTCTTCAGACGTGTTGACTTATCTTTGAAGAAGTTCTTTGGTTCATCTTTCATTTCAGGAACTGTCGAATCTTTTGTTCTAGAAGATTGTCCGTGACAGAATCTGTCATAAGTCTGACCGCCATTATATCCAAGCCCTGTATGATCCTAAGGGCTCTTTCATTTGGAGAGAATTTCATCCAGTTGAGATGATCCAGAGTTCATCATTTTAACAAGCTTTTTCAGTGCTGAAGTTCACCATTTTGTGTTTGAGTACTATTCCTGGACTGCGACAGTTCATCTTTCAGCTCCTTAAGTCTGATGGAGTGATCATCTCTCTCTTTAGTGAGATCGAAGTTTTCTTTAAGAAGGTCTTCATTTACTTTAACCACCATGATCCAACTGGAATGTAGCTTTTTATGTGCCTCCATAGCATATTCTTCGGTAAATTCTTCATCATCACTGCATTCTGATTTTTTCTCAACCTCGTTGTCAGGAACAGATGCAGGCACAAACTCCTTGACAGAATGTGTCATGAAAGCAATATGATTACTTACACATTCTTCATCACTTCCACTTTCATCAGGATCATCACTCTCACTTAAGGTAGAACTGTAAGACTTGTTCTTCCTTTTAGAGTGTTAGCACACTCAGCTTGGTAATGACCAAAACCACCGCATTCTCTATACTTTACCTCTTTATGCTTTTCTTCATTAGAATCTTCATTCTTGGTTCTTCGAGGTTTAGAGAAACTGTTCTTGCCAGGGATATTTTGAGAGAGTTTCTCAAAATGTCTTGCAAACTTGGTAAAGTGTTTAGATAACATAGCAATTGACTCTACTAGGTCAGCTTTGTCAGGAACATCACGGGGAACATTAATACCGGTACCGCCTAAAAAGCAATGCTTTTCTTCTTCATAGTTTCTTCTTCTGTCAGGCCCATTTCAAAGGTTCGTAAGAACCTCATCAGTTCTTGCAGCTCCATCTTGCTCATATCTTTGGCTTCTTCAATGGCCGTGACTTTGTAGGCGAATCTCTTGGGAAGGGAACGAAGAACTTTTCGAACAAGTTTTTCTTCAAAAATAGCACACCTAAGGCAAAGCTCTCATTTGAAATGTCACAAATCTTGGCGTTGAAGTCACCAAGCTTCTCTGCTTCATCCATCTTCAGGTTTTCAAATTTGGTGGTGAGTAGTTGCATCCTTTAAGCACGAATACTACTTGTTCCTTCATAAGTGGTCTGCAGAATGTCCCACGCATCCTTAGCTTTGTCACAAGTGGATATAAGTTTGAAGACATTCATGTCTACAGCTGAAAAAATAACATTCATAGCCTTGGCATTCAGTTCCATAATCTGGTAATCATCATTATTCCATTATTCCTCCGACTTCTTTATAGTATCTCCATTCTCAGCTTTCTTCATGGGAAGTTTCCATCCATCAATCACTATCTTCCAAGCACATTAATCAATAGACCGAATGAACGCAGTCATTCTAGCCTTCCAGTAGACATAATTATTGCCATCGAGGAGCGGGGTCGCACAGTCGACGCTCCTTCTTTCATCGTGTCCGTCTCGAAAAAACAAACACAAAACACGAATTAATAAACCTAAGATCACACCTGTGTAACTGGTGACCCGCTCTAGTGCCAATTGAAAAACTACAATCCATGCTAAGTGTGTTTTAATGATATTGTATGCAAGTGTTCTTCAATATATTGGGAACAGACGCAAGAACAATAAATAAAAAACAGTAAAAGAACGCACGAGATTGGTAACCCAGTTCGGTTAATCAACCTACTCTGGGGGACTTCGTCCAAACTTGAAGATTCGTTCACTACTCCTTCATAAAGTGTGTTGGGGAACTTACACATACATGACTCCCTTCTTCTGTCGCCCGTTCTTCTTCACGAACTCTTTCACTGAACGAAAGCTGTGAGATCTTCTCACAACCATGACACTAGACTCCCTCTAGCTACCCACGACTTCAACTTACAATCTCTCCTGAAATTGCATACAAAATGGATTAATAAAATCCCTCACGAGTTTCACTCAAAACACTCAAATGCTAGACTATCACGTTGAACAGTTTCGGGAACAACTTCTAGTTATTACAAGAATCACAAACCAACGACTCTCAAACACTCACTATAGAGAATCAAATATGTTGGGGGTGAACCACCGATATTTGAAGTAATCGACCTTCTTATACTTCACGTTTCTTTTGTTGACTTGATCGCCAATCTTCATCAACAAGGTAAGTGATTTAGAGCTTGTGATTTTTTTCATATTGGTGTAGATACCTTTCATGATATTGAGAGTTTATTTCAGCAAGCCATCTACTCCAAAAAAGGCAGTCAAATGATCAGATCTTGGCTTCCCAAACTCGTCAGCACAAGATCATCTTAACATGGAAGCTTCCATAAATAAACTGTTCCTGGGTATGTCTGGAACATCAGAGCGAATAGTTCACCAACTATTCTTCAAAACTTGCACAGCGGAACTTTTGTCTTCAGGCATATACCCAAGTACACATTGTCGAACATATCTCGCCAAAATAACTTTTAGTGCATAACGATGGCACTAATGATAATAAATTCAAAAGGCGTTCAACTATACAACAAAAGGTTCCCATTGGTCCACATCCGCCACCCTGCCGTCATCAATTATCTGAAAAATATTTTAAATAATGCGGCTAAGTGCCAAAAAATACTCCATATACATACTCATACATTCGTCCCATAATTTGCAACAACAACAACAATGATTTCACATTTGACATCATAATTCATACACTCACTAAATATAGTGAAGACCGACCCTAATGTGATCACATATCAAACTATAACATATTCATAGCATATTCGGAAATCCTCATCTGAATCATATCAAATCCACAATGAACAACATAAACGTAAATCATAATTCATTTTTCATAATGGACGCAAGTTTAAATATATTTTTGAAAGAGTTTTGGTAAGTAAGCCCAACTTCTAGTTAAAAGTAGTTGTCACATTAATCTCAACTTTTACGTGCTAAACATGCTGCCTTGGGTTAAGACCTACACATAAAGACTATGTCTTAGAAGCTTATTAAGGTCATTAACCTATTCTATAACGTAAATAAGAGTATAAGGGTAAGTCTATAGATTAAGTCACGAAAAGACGACGTTTAAAGGTCAAACGGATAATTCTAGCTTTAAGTTATATCCGAGTCCTTGATCGAGTATAATATATCTTAATCACATGGATTAAAACCATAATACTTAAAGTACAATTTAAAAAGATAATAATATACCAATAAAGTATCACTTATCATATAATATGCTTAATTTGAATTTGATCCAAAATCAAACAAAAAAGAAAAAGAAATAAAATAATTAAATACATAAATAAAATTGTAGTAAAAAAGATTTTAACCCATGACCTTAACTATAGAATAATAAGATCTTAACCACTATACTAAATGATTTTATACAACATAAAATAAACTGCTTTAATTAAATAGTTTGATAAATGCTTAGAATTAAATACACAAAACAAAAATTAATACAACATAAAACAAATAAAACAAGTTGCTTTTAGTTTCATAAATGATTTGAATTAAATACACAAAATAAGAATTAAAAGAGTTTTGAACACTTGACCCCCAATCAAAATTAGAACATTTAACCACTGGGCTAAGAGGAAGCTCTTATAATAAAAAGATTAAAAATAATCAAGGAAGGTCTTATGATAAAAAGATTTAAAATAATCAAGGAAGCTCTTATGATAAAAAGATTATTCGAATCAGAGACCTCTCAAGTAATAATCTAAACACCAACCATTAAACCATATGCTATTTTTGAAATTTATTAGATGTTACTAATTATATAAGGTTCAAAATCATCTTAGATACAATTTTCGATATTAACAATATGTTTTTAATTAAATAAGACATAAAGTTATCACATGCTTTAATTGAAACAGAAAGATATTAATTGCGATAAAAGTAAATATTAAAATATATGCAGTATGATTTGAACCTTTAACCTTTCAATATTAATTTAAACATCAACTATTGGGCTACACAAGTTTATGGAAATATTAACCTATACTCTTTATTAAATAGTGTAAGTAGTCTTTTATAAATAAAAATAAAATAAACACACACAAACACATGCCCAGAACACACACACACAATCACTCACGGCCAACACACACACACACACACACCAATTCTATTATTTTTTACTTTTTTTATTTCATCAATCAACCATTTAGCCTCTACAGTGTTCAAGAACACCAAGAACACCATAAATAAAATTAAAAAAATATTTTAGAGTCAATGATACAAAATTGCCCGTAAATCAAAAATAGAGTTGAAAAATAAAGAAAGAAATGAGGTATTGGAAGGCTAGGGATTAACACATTCT
Organism: Perilla frutescens; assembly: GCA_026008535.1. NCBI lineage: Eukaryota > Viridiplantae > Streptophyta > Magnoliopsida > Lamiales > Lamiaceae > Perilla > Perilla frutescens. The sequence goes on from BRKX01000019.1 coordinate 42,063,965, forward strand.
TAGATCCGAAAATTGAAAGTATAAACCTCAAAATCTTTTAAAAATAATCAAAGAATAAGAAAAAGGAGAAGAATGGGAGTCCAAAAATGTAATTGCATGTTAAAAAAGTCACCAAAAAATTTTTCCAGCTCGTGGCTCCGGCAACAACAACGGCGGCGTCGGTGTCGGAGATTAGAGGAGGCGAGAGAAAGAGAGAAGAGAGGGTTGGGGGCTGACTTAAAAATGGATCATCAAGAATGACCTAGCTAATGAGTTAAATGAGTATTTATACCCTTCTCTAACTTAACCCTAAAATTTAATTAAATCCATAATTAAATCATAACTTGGTCAAATGAAGTCCCACTTAGGTGAAATCAAGTTCTATGGTTTCGTATTGACGAGCACTATTATTTACCATATTTGAACATCTCGTTTTGATAACTATAGTTCTCGAAAATAATTAAAAACGTAAATGAACTATAAAGCCCATAAATTGGGCCTCAATAATAAAATCCCTAAATTTAGGGATTTGGGCCATATGAAATCATAAATAAAATAGAGTTTGGTCTATTATTTAACTTTGGGGTTACAGATGCATATTTATCATGATTGTACAATTTACTTTATTGTATTTTAGTGTTATTATCACTAGTACTAAAATATTACAAGATAAGCTATAATTTTTTTTCACAAAAATTAACACTAAAATATAATAAAGTAAGCTATAAAATCGTAGTAAATAGGCACCGTTCCTAGTTCTCACACGAAGCATAGTACTTATTTGAATCAAATCGCATCCTATATATATTGCGATTTGATTCAAATATGTACTAGTATTTGGTGTGTAAATGTGTGCACGATTCTTATTTACCATATTTCTATTACTTTTTTTAATTTTAGTGCTAATTATTTGTTTTAATTTTTATTGCTAGCTTATCTTATTAGTGTTAATTGTATTTAGTGCTATATAATTAACATTAGAATTCAAGAAGATAAGCAATAAAATTATAGTATTAAGTATAGTGCAAAATTTTCACACCAAGCACAAATGCAAACTATAACTCATCCATATGTGTGTGTGTGTGTGTGTATTATATATTATTTATCATTACAATAAGATTTTGCATATTTATATTGATAAATTGTTTGTAAAATTTTGAGCAAATAACTTTGGATGGCTCAGTTGGTGTAGCACAAGACTAAATGACTAAATGTCCCATAAAGCTCATTATATTCCCTCATAGTTGCCTCATAAGTCTGTATGATTATCAGATTATAAGATCGATCAATTTAATATCAAATTTCTTCTATTGAACTTAGAATGATCCAACAACAAAGTTGCATTTTTTTTATTGAATTTTGCAATATTACAAACTGAGGATCAAATTAAAAGCTATATTTTATGCTGAGTGTCGATTTTTATTATACATGGTATTGCAATTAATTTACAGATACTTAATTTCTGGCAAGGTGCTGGAGTAATACTAGTTCTAATTTAAACCAATAAGCTTATGGCATGAAGGCATAAGCTGGTAATGGAATAATGTGACTATCATTACTAAAACTTACCTATTGGTATGTCTGTATACTTGGGTCCCAAACTCCCAAGACTTAATTGTAGGGAATAGGTTTTATTATATACATATGTTTCTTGCGTCTGTTGAGGGGTGTTATTTAACTAGTGTTTGTGATTTGAAAAGAAAACAAGGAAAAAAGAGTTAGGGAATGGCAGGGTGTGCGGCAGCAAGCATACTTCAACCAGTTGTAGATTTGGTCGTGAAAAAGGTTGCTGCAGTTGCAACACGTCAATTAAATTATCTCTGCTGCTTCAGCAGCAACATCACCAGTCTTGAAGAAGAAGCCAAGAAACTAGATGCTGCAACACAAGAACTGCAGGGACAAGTTGATAGAGCAAAACAAAATGCTGACATAATCCTCACTCAAGTTGAAACTTGGTTAGCAGATTCCGACGACTTCAAAGACGTCGTGGACAGAATTCTGGAACAAGTTCCAAATGTCAAAAGCGGTTGTTTGAGGCTCGGACAACGTTATTCTCTAAGCGGGAAAGCTAAGAAAACAACTGAAGAAATGAAAAAGCATCAAGGTGGCGGCAATTTTACGAGTATAGCCCGCCCTATACCTCCTGCTGCAACTGTAGCAATTCGAGTCTAGGAAACAAATTGAAGAAAACATCATCACAACTTTGCAAGGTAGTGATGTGACTATGATAGGGATATGTGGGATGGGAGGTCTAGGAAAGACAACCATGGAGCACACAAATTACGTGCGAGATTAATGATGGACACCACGAAAACTCTCGTAGTCTTGGATGATGTTTGGGAAAGCCTCGACCTGAAGGAATTAGAGATACCTTGTGCTTCCAAAGGGTGCAAAATCCTTTTAACTTCCCGAAATGTTGATGCTTTGAGCGCAATGAAGGTTTTTCGGATGGAAATCTTATCCGAAGACGAAGCATGGTTTTTGTTTACAAAGGAAGTTGGCACTTGTGTGAATGATGATAGATTGTATTCCACAGCAAAACAAGTCGTAAAAGAGTGCAAAGGTTTGCCGATCGCCCTTGCAACTGTTGGTGCAAAAGATGAGGAGGACGCCCGTATTTGGAATGATGCACTGAAACAAATGAAGATAGCTAATCCAGAGGATATCCCAAATGCTATTGAACATGTTTATAATCCCCTTAAACTAAGTTATGATCGGTTGAGCTCGAAGGATTCCAAATCCCTGTACTTGCTTTGTTGTCTGTTTCCTGAAGATGCTGATATTCCTCTAGAGAAGTTGACTTATTTCTGCATGGGATTAGGCATATTTAAAGATATGGGGAGTTTGGAAGAAGCAAGGGGTAAGATATGCACATTGATTAAGAGGCTTAAAACTCGATCCTTACTATTAGATAGCAACGAAGAAGAAAATTGTGTGAGAATGCATGATGTTGTTCGCGATGTTTGCACATTCATTGCGAAACAAGAAAGTTGCATTGATAGCAAAGATTGTACTTGGATTTCTTCCTTTCAATTGGGTGGAGAAAGAAATGAGCTGCCTATTCAGCTGCGCCTTCTCTTCTTGATTCATTGTTCAGAGGGGGAGGAAGCATTCAAAATCACCAATACCACTTTTGAAGGGATGAGAGATCTCAACGTGTTGGATATTGAACGTTATTCATTGACATCACTGCCACACACAACACAGTCACTAAAAAATCTCAAAACTCTGCTGTTAGATTCGTGTGAGGAATTAGAGACTATATCTGTTGTTGGGGAGTTAGAAAATCTTGAGATCCTCATTTGCCAAAATTGTTCTTCGATTAGGGAGTTACCACCAGAGATAAAAAGCGGCAATCGCCTGAAAGTGTTAGATCTTACAGATTGCTACGATCTCCAAAGTATAGCTCCTGGCATCATAAAAAGTCTAGCTAGGTTGGAGGAGTTGAAGATGTTGGGGGAGCTTCGACAAATGGGAAGCAGAGATTAGGGAGGATGGAAAAGAAACACAGAATGCAAGGCTGAGAGAGCTGGAGTTCTTGACCAATCTGACCTGCTTGGAGATTGAGATAGAGAATCCTAGATTAGCTTCGGAAAAGATGAAGCTTTCATCAAAGATGGTCAAATTTGACATCAGAATTCCTGTACGTGCTCATCCTCCTTCTGATGAGTATAACAAACAACTGTATCTAGTCTGGAAGGAAGGAACTTCTTTAGGATACTGGATTGAGAAACAGCTTCTAAGAGATACTGAACATCTATATTTAAGTGGAGATGGTGCAAATAATCTAGACTTGCCAAAATTTCATGATATTCAGAAGCAATTGTGGGAGAGCAGTAGTTTACCTGGAAACAATAATGTTTCACTTTTCACCAACCTTTCTTCCATTCTTATCCAATCTTGTCCCCACCTGCACAATCTAGGGCAGTTGTCAACTGCAGGTAATGATTGCCTTTCGCAACTCCAAACTCTTTCTATCTCGAGATGAGATGCGATGCGATGCAGCAAGTGTTTTTGTGCAACGAACAAGATGAGAATAGAAACAATAGTGAAGCACAAAATATCACAAAAATTTTCCCAAAACTGAAGCAGGTTGATTTACATGATATGCCAAATCTCACAACTTTCTGTCAAGGAATTGAAAGCATTGAATTCCCTCTATTGATGGAAATGGAGATTTATGACTGCCCAAAAATGAGGAGCATCATTTCAACTACCTTAAATGGGATTGGAAGTAATCTAAACAACTCGGGAGGTACCAGCAATGTAGACGTTGATCATCTCTTTCACCAACCAGAAAAAGTAGGTATCTCATTTATTCATTTTTATCATTTATCCTATTGCATGTACAAGTGATTTGCACGCGGAGTTATTTTCACTCTCCATATATATATATTATAGATTCATGAGTTGAGATTTATGTATAATATAAATTGGAAAAAATCACTTACCAAACAAGAAAAACACAGTTAATTAGGCATTTATATATATATATATATTACGTCATATTGATTTTTTTCCCCTTATGTTGTAGACCTAGCTATCAATTGTAAGAATTGTCATTACATTCATACATTATTCAATTAGTTAATTAGTTCATTCAATTCATACCAGATTTCATTTTTTTAAAACTAGTTAATTAGTATCTTAATTATTTACTTGCATAAATTTGGCGTGATTATTCTTTTATGACTAAGAATTATTACGATTGCTTTCCTCCATAATTTACTACTCCTACAACAATAAATACATTACATTAACATTAATACTAAATAATCACTTTTTAAAAGTTGATATACGTTGGGGTTTGAGTAAAAAGTTAAAAACGAGTGAGTAGAATGACCAATTAACCTTTGTTTCATAAATTAAAATTTGATATATATATATATATATATATATATTATGAAGTTATTTGGAAGGTAGTGAGTAGATTATTTGAATTGCAGGTGTCCTTGGGCAGCCTCAAGAAATTAAGAATCGAAAGGGTGAGCGAGAATCCATTCAATCGTCATAAAATTCCTGTATCATCCTTTAATGAACTGAAAGTGTTGACTGTCATCGAGAATCACAGCTGTATGAGTTTGTTTACGTCTTCAATCGCTGAAAATCTTGTGAGCCTGGAAGAACTACGTATTATAAAATGTGATAAGATGATAGAAGTGATTAAAGATGACAAAGTGGTGATCGAGTGGTGGTCAAAGGACTCTTCTATTTCCTAAGCTGTGGTTGCTTGAGTTGGAGGATTTATGCGAATTGGTAAATGGGATGTTGAGTTGCCTTCATTGAGGAGACTGCGCATATACAATTGCCCTAATATGACAAATTTCTCCTTGGGACCTATAAGTTCACCAAATCTGCTGGAATTTTTGGTGACAGACTTCATTAATTATCCTGATGTCGTAGTCAATGTAAATTCCTTTTCTTTTATTATATTTAATTTTATTATGAAGTTACTAAGGTACTGAGTTTAATTATTATTGGAATTGCAGGTTTCATCCGGCAATTTGAAGGATTTGTGCACCCGACGGATAGAAAATCCATTACGCCGTCATAAATTAATTTTCCGTATCATTCTTTAATGGGCTGGACTGCTTAACAATCTGTGAGGATCACAGCAGTATGAGTTTATTTTCGTCTTCAATTGCGGAAAATCTTGTCAATCTTACAAAATTATATATTCGTGCTTGTGAGAAGATGGTAAAAGTGGTTGAAGGTGAGAAAGAGAAGGAGAAAGTGGTGAGTGGGGGTCAAAGGACTCATCTATTTCCGAACTTGCAGAGGCTTGAATTGTCGAGTTTATTCAACTTGGTGACGTTTTGCGAATGGAAATGTTATGTTGAGTTACCTTCACTGACGAATGTGTGCATAGATAATTGCCCATATATGAAAAATTTCACGTTGGGACCTCTAACTACACCCAAGTTGGAAAATGTCAAAAAAATTTACAGAGAAATTTGTAATTTGAAAATTTAACACGGAGAGTGTAACAGGAAATTTCATGTAGCATTCTTTGTTACTATAAAGGAAATTATTTTGAATTCTATAATTATTTGAAAAGGATTTACTGCAAAAACTTCCAATAGAAATTAATGCAAGTCCCACCCGGATTCTCTCTTCTAATTGAATAATAAACTCGAGTATAAGTCACACCAGATCACCTGTTACATTTCGTGTGGTATTTTATGTGCCAAACTTTTGTTTGTTTTATAAAAGAAATTATATTTTTTTAATTTTTAATTTATTATGATTTATTTAATTAAAAAATTTTATTTAGAATTCATCCATGCCCAATTAGAGTATATTAATTTTTTTTAAATAAAAAAAAAATCTAGTTATGGCACACCAAGTGGACCAGGAATTGGCATAGAGAATCTGATCCGAGTATAACTTACCCCCAAAAACTAGTTCTAAGAGAAGATGATTTTCTAACCGATGAATGTGTTGTGAACACAACATTTGCGGGAATTGCTTGTATCTCTGAAGAGTTTGCAGCAGTTAAAGGACGACTTTGTTATGGAAAAAGTAGCAGAAAAATGATATCAAATTTCTCCCATCTCGTTCCCTCTGTCTTTTTCTAAATCTCTCTATTTCTTTCTAAATATTCCTCCCATTTCTTTCTAAATGTTATAAAGATTCCAACTTTCTTATAAATCCTCATGTTATTTACAAATATCCAGAAAATCTTACAAAAAGGGATGAAGAAAATATAAAAAACAGTAAGGAAGCAGCAGAGACTATAACAGAATGATCCTCGCCAAGAAGTTTTTAATGATTTGGAAGAAATGAATAACTAATATTCTTACCCTTTTTGTTTTTTTTTTTTTTTTTTCTTTCTTCCTTTCATGGAAATGCTTTTGGAAGAAATGCTATTCTAGTTCATAGTCCTTTCCCTCTATCAATTAACTACTGTTTTTACAGTTATTGCACATGTGATGTTAAATATATATATATATATACATATAAGATAAATGGATTCTAATATGAAATCTTGAATAAATTGATATCAATAACTGAACTCTCTAGTTTGTGTTGTTTTCATGTAGGAAGGATGGAAGTCAGGTGAGGTGGCGCAGCAAAAAACGAAGCAGCACAAGGGCTGGATTTTATTATTGCTTTTATGTATGCTTTGTTCTATTTCAATATAAATCTGACTTGTGGAAATGTATAAAACTCGACAAAAGTAAATAGAGAATGAGAAAAAACGGTAATTTTTAAAAGTAGGCAGTTTAGTAGACAATTTATACTAGTTAACATCTACTCCTAGCCTTAATCAAGTGAACAGTGTACTTTTTGCAATTTAATATTAAGTACACACAACAATGCTGCGATTGTTTTTATTAAAATACTACGCCTAGGAAAATTGACCTATAATTGTTTTATTAAAATGCTACGCTTAGTTAAATTGAGCTACGATTGTTTTATTAAAGTGCAACACTTAGGTATATTAAGCTACGATTGTTTTATTAAAATGCAACGCCTAGTTAAATTGAGCTACGATTGTTTATTAAAATGCAACGCCTAAGTAAATTGAGCTACGATTGTGCTATTAGAATGCAACTCTTAGGTAAATTTAGCTACGATTGTTTTATTAAATTGCTACGCTTAGGTAAATTGAGCTACGATTATTTTATTAAAATGCTATGCTTAGGTAAATTGAGCAACGATTATTTCAACAAAGTTAAATCACATTTAAAAATGCTACGATTAACCTATAATAATCTATGATTAAAACTAATTTAATTTTACCCACGATTAACATGCTACGATTAAGCGTAGAGTGCAAATATTTCAGCTTTTATTTGTACAGAATACGATTATTTTATTAAAAGGCTACGCTTAGGTAAACTAAGCTACGATTATTTCAGCAAAGTTAAATCACATTGGAAAATGCTACGGTTAACCTATAATAATCAATGATTAAAACTAATTGATTTTTAGATACGATTAACATGCTACGATTTTCAATGCTGCGCTTTAGGGATTAACATGTGACGATTAAAATGCTGCGGATAATTGTAACTATTATAATGCAATGATTTAAAAGCTACGATTAAAAAGCAAAGATAAACAAGCTACGAATAACAAATCCATGATTTTAAAGCAATGATTACAAAGCTAAGATTTTAGATCATGGCCTTGAAAGATTATACGATTAAGATGCTATGATGAAATAATTGCTTTTTTAATTGCTACGATTAAAATGGAGGCTCAAAACGCAACAATTGAATGTAATTTTAATCATATGATACTATGAATGTAATTTTAATTGAAAGTAATTGCTACGAGTAATCAATAAAAATGGTACGATTGTTTGAATAGAATGCATTTATGTCTTGTTGAAGAATCCTAAACAACTGAACACTACTAACTTCATTAAATAAGCATCAGTGGGTAGAAATGCATTGACTAAATTTACTGTAGGTTTTTATTGCGTGTAAGAATGGTAGTTAAGTTTTGTAAATAAATAGATAGCAAAAGAGTTGCATGATACGCATTACAAAAATTTATGAAACAAACAAGAGCAATAGTTCGAGAGCAAAAATTTGAGCAAGGTATGCCCATATTTTGTAAAGGTGCGTTTTGGAAATGTACATTTTTAGGAGGTTATTCATATTCGTATTCTTATTTCAACTAAATCGTAGCTTTGACTAAATTAAGATTAGGGTGATACATAAGCGTTGACATAGTTAAATTATTTGTAGCCCTAATCGTAACTCTTTCTTAAGTAAATAGGGTTATTTTTAGTTAATCGTGGTATTTATTTAGCGGATTTATCATATAATTGAATTGACTTACTCGTAGCCCTCTTTCAATTAATCGTATGCATGATTTACTTGATTGTGTTAATTTTTGAATGGAATCATAGCAACTTTTGAAATAAGCGTAGCATTTTAAAATTGTTCCATTTATATAGAATCAATCGTAGCATAAATATTAATTAATAGTAGACTTTTTTGCATGTTCGTAGCAATTTGTAGTAATTGTAGCCTTTTAAAATTGTTCTAGTTTAAATAACTAGAACAATTTGGTTGTTTTAATCGTATCATTTTTAAATTGCTCAATTTATGTAAAAACAAGTGTACCAACAATATGAATTAAGCGTAGCATTTTTAAATGCCCCGTAGCATTTTTTGAAAATATTCATAGCTATTTTTGGAGTAATCGTATCATGTCGTAACCCTTCTCGGTGTTTTATTAATTATTGTATTAATTGTTTAATTGTTCGTAGCATGTTATTAATTAATGGTAGCCTGTTTTAACTCGTTGTAGCTGTGTTATAAATTAGCTTACCAATTTTTTAATTGTTCATAGCATTTTAATGATTAATCGTAGCATGTTTTAACTCCTCGTAGCTATTTTATTAATTATCTTAGGAATGTTTTAATTGTTCCTAGCATTTTAATAATTAATCGCAGCCATTTAAAATTCGTGGTAGCCTTCTTTATTAAGTAATCGTTGCATTATTTTTGAACAATCGTTGGAATTTTATATTAATCGTATATATTGTTAACGACCCGTGTCATTATTTTAATTAAGCAAAGTTTAAAAATGCAGATGGTGAGACGTCGTATTATTGTACGACACAGTGGCAGATGGGAGAGATCAGAATACGTGGATGGTGATGAGCAACTTCTCGTCATGTCGTCCGACAATTTGTGTTTTAGCGCACTGGAGAAGGAGGTGCACAAGTTATTACGTACTGAGCCGAGTACTGTGGAGTACGAATTCTCTTACTTGACGAGCACCAATACCGGTCGGCTGATAAGGGCGTCTTTACGAGATGATGGAGATTTGCTGTACGAACAGACCGCCGAGATGGTTGTGTACGTGATTTCGAGATATTTGAGCAGTTCCGGTGTTGGGCCCTCTGTTGGCACAGATTACAGAAATCTAGTGAGGGATGATTATGTTCCCAACTTTCCCCAGTACTTTTACGGATCGGGTAATCCGATTCATAGCGATTACCCCCGGCACGAAGAGGCATTTGAGACACGTGATGAGGAGGAGGATGAGGAGGAAGAAGAAGAAGAGTACGACGAACAAGAAGAAGAAGAAGAAGAAGAAGAAGAAGAAGAGGCGAACGACAAATCGGCGTTGATGGATTCACTAATCGTCTTTTAATCATTAAATCCAACGCAAGAGAAAAAAACACTACTAATTAATTATACGTTATTATGGTAATTTAAGGCAACGATGAATTTTTTGGAGCACAATGATAAATATTAAATGTAATATGTGATACGACTAATTTAAAAAAAATTTGGAGGCTACGGTTAGTGAAAACTAAGCTACGGTACTAATATTGATGTTTTCAGGAGCTACGATTGATATAAAAAGTGCTACGCTTAATGTGAAAAGTGCTACGGTTAATTTAGAATGTGCTACGATTACTATACAGGGTGCTACGATTAATTTTACACTTGATACGATTAAATAACAACATGTTCCTTTTGGTACAAAATGTGCTACGATTTGTTTTAGGGGTGCTACGATTAACATATAAAAGTCCAACACTAATTAAAGCTAATATAAATTCAAAATAAAGATACGATTAATTAAAAATAGATACAATGTGGGCTACGATTATATTATATTGTGCTACGATTAATTATAAGAGTACTACGCTTAATTCACATTAACTAAAAAACATAAACCATAATCCATAAAAAAAATTGCTACGATTAATTCACAAAGTGATACGATAAATGCCCAAATTGCTACGATTCCTTCAAATTTGCTACGGCTACCACTATGATGCTACGGTTATAATATACTATATGCTCACATTGCCGATCAATTCCCAAAGAAATAAAAATATTGCTACGATTACTATTCACAGATCAATTCACATGCTTCCATCTTGATTCTCACACAAGAAACACGGGAACTAACCTGGGGAGCGTTAGAACTCCTTGGGTTCGTGCCTTGGGACATTGTTTCCGCCGATCTTACAGCCATAAGCTTCCTTCTCCGGTTCGAAATTTCTGGCTATTTGGAGTTGTGAGAGAAGCGACAGCAAAAACAAGGAGATTTCAAGTTATTTCAAGCGAAAGCAAAAACAAGGAGGAAATTTCAGGCTATTTGGAGTCGGCGGTTTCAATTGAGGCGGTTTCAAAAAATTCAAACCCTAATAGTATATATTCCTTTTTTGTTGTTGAAAATTGTACTCAATCTAGATTTTATTCCCTTGTCATAACTTTTCAGCAAAAAAACCCCACCCGTGAACGCATGCCAAAGAATCACTTAATCGTGACACTATTCAATCACCGTACCTTTAAATGAATATAAGCGTAGCTCCTAAATAATGAATCGTAGCATTAGTAAATTAATGAAAAAAAATTGATAGTAATCGTAGTTATATTAAATGAATAATCATACTTTTAATTAATCGAAGTTATTATTAAATAACTAATCGTACCAACTTTCACTTATCTTAGCTTTAATTAAAATTTATCGTAGCTTCTAGTTAATTTAATCGTAGCAATTCAAATGTAATATTAACTTGTATAATTAATCGTAGCAATCTTATTACATTTACCAATAATCGTAGCAACTTTCACTTATCGTACCCTCGAGTAAAACTTATCGTAGCCTCTAGTTAATTTAATCGTATCAATTAAAATGTAATAATCACTTGTATAATTAATCGTAGCATTCTTATTACATTTACCAATAATCGTAGCAACTTTCACTAATCGTACCTTCAATGAAAACTTATCGTAGCCTCTAGTAAATTGAATCGTAGCAATTAAAATGTAATAATAACTTGTAAAATTAATCGTAGCAAACTTATTAGATTTAACAATAATCGTAGCAACTTTCAGTTACCGTAACTTTAATTAAAACTTATCGTAGCCTCTGGTTCATGTAATCGTAGCAATTACAATGTCATAATAACTTGTATAATTAATCGTAGCAATCTTATTACATTTACCAACAATCATAGCAAGTTAAATTATTCGTACCTTCAATGAAAACTTATCGTAGCCTCTAGTTAATTAAATCGTAACAATTAAAATGAAATAAGAACTTGTATAATTAATCACAGCAATCTTATTACATTTAACAATAATCGTAGCAACTTTCACTTTTCGTACCTTTAATTAAAACTTAACGTAGCCTCTAGTTATTTTAATCGTAGCAATTAAAATGTAACAATAACTTGTATAATTAATCATAGCAATCTTATTACATTTACCCATAATCGTAGCAGTTAAAATTATTCGTAGCTTCAATGAAAACTAATCGTATCTATTCTTCATTAATCGTCGAAAAGGGTGGTTGTGGGTGTTAAATTTCCAACCGTAATATTAAATACTAAACTGCAACAATATCTAAACAAGTACAAAAATTGACGTGCATGGTTAGCTTTTTCAGATTTATGGGCCCCATTCCATTTTAAAGTCTGTGAATAGGTACGGATTGATGTTGGGTCCAAATTTACACTTATAATTTCCGGTTTATGCTCGCTAGACACTACTTAGGACCACACCCGCAATTGGACGGGGTCAATTGTAGGAGCGACGAGCTTACCCCGAGTCGATCTCTCAAGGAAGACTCTATGAGAAAGAACTGTCTATAGGCTACACATGCTTTCGACAAAACAACTAAAATGCAATCTAAACATTCTAATCAAGAGATTTTGGAGATTTAAACTAGAATTTAAATGAACAATCAACAAAACAAACAATAACGATTTAAATGCAAGAAAATGGAAATGAAGATTAGAGGAATTAAGTTGATTAAGGTATTAGGGTGTAGATTCTCTCAATGGTTGATTACTATGCTTTATTTGAGTTGATAATGCAAATCTCACAAGTATGGTAGACCCATCCAATTAGTTTAACGTCTATTAAAGTCACGGATATCCGTTAAACCTCTCTTAGCTATACCATGCAAAATGAGACAAACAAACTAGGTTTAGGAGCCCATGCACCTAGTATCGAAGGAATTAAATCCGGAGTTAGGTTCACAATCAAGAAATCCCCTAAATCCTACCAATGCTCAAGTGATGATCAAGCACTTAAACATAAATAAGAACAATTCCAACAACAACAACCAACATAAACAAGCATAGATCACAACCAAATCGATCCTCTCCCCCTAATAGGGAGATTAGCCACTAAACATGCTCAAAACAACATAAACATCATAGAAGAACTCCATTTCATAAATCAAATGTAAATGAACACAACTTCTACAATATTATATATCCTTCAAGAGTTTGGAACAAATCCCACAAAAACATCCAAGAAATACAAGAAAGTGCACAAGAAACCTCCTCCTAGCTTAGCTTCCACGTGAGCTCGTCGTTGGTCTTCTCGTTCCCTTTCTTTCCTTCTTGGCTTGGTTTCCTTGCTCTCCTCTTTCTCCTCTTCTCTTTAGTGGAAAATGGTGGTGAAATGATGGTGAAAAATGGTGTGTAGAGTATGGAAGAGTGAAGAAAATGGTGAAGGTAGTGTAGAGAAAAAAATGGAGGAGGGTGGGTGAAGAAGATGAAGTCTTGAATGGTAGTCAATGTGTATCCAAAAAGAGAAGTGCCTCCAATGATTGATAGTGTCCCCCTTTTTGATCCAAAAATCCAATTTCATAAGAGAGAGAGAGAGAAGATCGTAAGGGAGAGAGAGAGGCAATGGTGAGATGATTGATGAGAGGAGAGAGGAAAGGTGGTGGTAAGGTGATAGTGATGGACATTAAATGTGAGAGATTTGGGAGGAGGATTTTGTGGAGGAAAAGTCCACAAAGCTAGGGTTAGGTTAAATAAATACCTATTATCCTAGTTTTTAGATTAGATTGACTCCAAGCTCTAGAATCCTCATGCAAAAGGAATGAATGATGAAGGGCACTCATTGGGTCCAAGATGCCAAGAGGGAGAAGGGAAAAAACAAGTGCCAACAAGGCGCTGATCGAGAGGGAGACGCCAGCCCGCGCGCCCGCGGGGTTCAAGAATGCCGCGCGCTCGCGGGGCTCCCGCGCCCGCGGGGTGCCTGCGCCGAGAACACCCCCGCGCGGTCGCGGGACTCGCACGGCCGCGGGGTCTTGGGCACTTGAAGTTGCGCGGCCGCGGGGCTTGCGCGTCCGCGGGGTTCACCTTTCTCACGGATTTATCTTTTCCGACCCATCTTCGCTCCACGCCACCTTAGTACCTAAAAATCGAGATTTTCCGAACAAAAGCTCAAGTTTTTCAAAACTTGGCATAATCCACCATAAAAGCAACCAGTGAAGAAATTCACACGAAAACACGAAATAAACGAGAACAAAAACTAGAAAATAACTTACAGAATATGCAAAACTATGCAATAAAACAACACAAATACATACTAAACAACTCCCCCACACTCAGCTCTTTGCTTGTCCTCAAGCAAATAAGAAATTAAAAATATGAAGCAAGAAGGAAATACTCGCGAGGCGATCATGAATTTTTTTTTTTTTTGACAAATTGCATGGTTCCCACAAAAACGATCATTATCCAAGAATGTGAACACCACATCCAATCAAGTGAATCGCTTGTTCTCTTAAGTCTAAGAAAAATACGCTAGCTCAATTTTTCATTAAGCTACTTCCCCACAAATCAAAACCAATTTATTAAGAACGAACTACCAAAAACACGAGGGATAGCAACATAGGACAAGAGTCATTAGGTAAAATCATCGAGATAAAACGAGCTTCCCAATGTGGTTTCCCATACTCATCATGCATATGCAAAAAGGTTGACAAACACACGAGAGGAGTAGAATCCGGAGTGCCATCCCCTTTATTTAAACAAAATAATAGGGATATGGATCAAAGTTCACAAGGTGAAAATCATAAGAAGGAAATCCCTAGTTTCCTTGTGTGGTTTCCCATACTCATAGTCGCATAAATCAACTAGAGGAGTAGAGATCCTTATTTTTCCCTTTTCATATCTCATTTATTATTATTATTATTATTTTTTTTTTTTTTTTTTTTTTATTATTTTTTTTTTTTTTAAATGATACATGATTGAAGGGAGTAATTTTCATGAAAAAGACTAGGTATGCTTCCCAAACCTTCGAGAACAAAATCTTTCAACATCAATCATCAATTATGCGATCACATTCAAAGATAAATAATGTTTACGAGTGAAACCACGAACAATTCACAACTTATGATCAACTCGAAGATAATTCCTTGAAGATTTTTATTTAAAATTGTTCAAATTTTGACGGTCGGACAAAACAAAACAAGAACTAAGCGAGAGAATTACCACATACCTATATAACTAGAATAACAACCTTAATAACAAACTCAACACAATCAACATAATAAATTAAAACCAAAACATCACATGAACAATCACAATCCACATCATAACATAACATAATAAGCACGACTCCCCCACACTTAAAACATGCATTGTCCGCAATGTATGAAACACAATGCAATAGGAGTCTAAGGAAGAGGAAAACATCACAAGGTGAAGAGGACCGGCAACAGGCGCTGGTTCCTACAAACGTACGACAAATACAACGAACGACAAACGAAGGAGTAAACGAGAAACAATAAAACACGCACACTAACACGAGAGAACAGGAAAGAACACAAAAACAACTTCACTGTGGTGGTGGCTCATAAGGCGGCTGTGGAGGCGGCGGGTAAGGATAGGAGAGCGTCCAATTGTTCCAGCTTTGCTCGAGAGCCGTCATCCTCTCATCGTGGCTGTCAAGGCGGCCAAAGACACTCTGCCTCAAATCCCCCACATCCTGGCGAAGGGACCCCAGCTCTTGGCGAAACTCGCCCATTGAGGCATCAAATCTCTGCTGAAACTGCCCCATAGTCTGACTGTAAGTCTGCTGGAACTGGCCCATGGATGCATCCAAATGCTGGCGAAATTGGTCCATAGAGTCCGCATAAGACTGCTGGAAGCTCTGCTGAAACTGGCCCATAGAGGTGTCAAAATGGTCCTGGAAGGACCTCCAATCAGCCTGATGCCCATGTGGGGGCATCATCGAGGGATAAGGCTGCGGCTGGAATTGGGCTCGGCCCTCTTGCTCGTTATCCTCTCCTCCTTGGTGTTCTCTTTCTCCTTCTTCATTCTCTCCTCCGTCCTGATCTTCCTCATTCGCTTCTCCTTCCTGCTCGGCCTCATCATCATCATCGCCCCGGGGGGCTGAAGAAGAACCGGCTTCTCTATCACGTCGAAGGGCCGCAATCTGAGCATTCATAAAGTTTGAGACACAGGGCCGCTGAGTGTGAGGAACCAGTCTTCTGTTATCCAAGACAATCTGAGCTCGCTTGAGCTCTTCCATAGTGATCATGAGCTCTCGGATCTTGCTTTGGCCGTCAGGGAGGGGCCCATGGTCGGGAATCAAGCCAAGCTTCACAGCCAAAGCCGTGATAAATGCACAAAAGGAGGGATGCATCTTTGTGCACCTCGTCATCTGCTGAATTGCGTTCCAAATGAAATAGGACGGGCAGATCTTTGTGTTGTGGAGGGCGCACCAAAGAAGATACACCTCAGTGGCGTTGACTTTGTTGGCCTGTTCCTTGCCTGAAATGGAGTATGCAAGGAACTTGTGCATGATTGCAAGTGCAGGGTCCCTAATGAAGCCGGTTGGTTTTCCTTGCGAATCCCAATTGTTGAACCCTGTGAGCTCGTGCCAGGCGGCAGCAGTGTCAAAGTCAATAGGCTTATCACGTGGCCCAGTTGTCGAAAACCCGAAATATGCTTTCAGTCTGGCTAAAGTGACTTCAAATTCCTCTCCAAGCATACGGAAGGTAATCTTGGAATTCACATTATCAAGCTTGAAGGTAACTAAAAACTCAAGGCACAGTGGCTTCAAGCCGACATACTTCAATTTAGCAAATTTATCCAATGTGAGCACTTTCAAATATTTCTCCACTTTGTTATCCATTTTCAGCAACTTCAACAAATTCCAATCCAGATAGCGCGGATTAGTAATTTCAAATTCATCGAAGTTTTGGAAACGGTTACCTTCAGCGTGTGTGCGAACAGGGAATGGGCACTGGTACAACTCTTGGAGATCTTCTTGTTCCTCCGCTTGGTGAGAAGAGGACGGATTCTTGGTCCTAGGAGGCATGGTGGAAGGGGGAGCACGACTGGAGTCGGGAAGAACAGCGAGAGAGAGGTGCGGACAGGGGCGCGCGGCCGCGGGAGGAGCGCGAGCGCGGGGCCTTGCGGGCAGCAGCGCGCAGCCGCGGGGACGAGCGCGGTCGCGGGGCTTTGGTGGCTGAATAGCGCGGCCGCGGGGAGCGCGCGGTCGCGGGAGCTGCGGGGTTGGAGAAAATTCCGGCGCAACTGGGCGAACGGCAGCGGTGAGCGGAGGAGTGGCTGGGAGCGGCGAACGGAGGGGAAGCTTGAAGGAAATTGCGCGCGGGCGCGGGGCTTCGACGCGGTCGCGGTGACGAATGTGGTGACGTGAATGTGTGACGTGAGGTTGGGAATTTGGGATTATTTGGTGGGTTGGGATCTGGAGTTTGCTGGGGTTTGATGGTGGAAAAGGAGGGGGATATTGGGATCCATAGAGAGGAGGGAGTAGCCCTAAAGCGGCGCAAGGGATGGGAGGAATTAGGGTTCAAACGGGTGGTCCCCCTTTTAAAGGGGAGAGAGTGCGCGACCGCTGGGGACAGCGCGGCCGTGGGGCGTGCGGGGCTCGCGCGCTCGCGGGGACGTCCGCACCCGCGGGCATCCCTTTTTGCCAATTTTCCTCGCGCGCTCGCGGAGCTGCTCCGCCGAGAGGTATGTCGCGCGGCCGCGGGGAGAGCGCGGTCGCGGGCGTCCTGCTGTGAGAAGGGTCGCGCGGCCGCGCGGGGTGCGCGGTCGCGGGACTTTCCTTGGCCAATTTTTTCCGCAATTGCTTCCCTCGCTTCATTTCTCCTCAACCTGCTCATAAACTTCAAAAACGCTAAACACACAAACACAAAATAGATTAATTAACATAATTAAAAATAAGAAAATCATGGGTTGCCTCCCATGCAGCGCTCATTTTAATGTCTCGAGCTAGACGAAGTTTTCGGAGCATTCACTCGGAATTGACAAGTTTCAATTCCTCCACAACGGCTTCATGCGAAAACCTTTCATAGTATGGCTTGACTCGATGGCCATTCACTTGGAACGTAACATTCGTCACCGGGTTCTTCAATGTGACCACTCCGTAGGGGAACACTTCTTCAATGAAAAATGGGCCGCTCCAACGTGATTTGAGTTTCCCGGGAAAAAGCCGCAATCTAGTGTTGAAAAGGAGAACCTTCATGCCCGGCATGAGTTCTTTCTTGACAATTCGCCTATCATGTAGTCTCTTCACTTTATCTTTGTAAATCTTGGCGTTGTCATATGCTTCGTTTCTCAATTCGTCGAGCTCGGACAATTGCAAGGCTCGCTTCTTTCCCGCATTTTCAAGATCACAATTCACCGCCTTTATAGCCCAATAAGCTCGGTGCTCGATTTCAACGGGGAGATGACATGCTTTGCCATATACAAGGCGGTATGGGCTCATTCCTAGAATTGTTTTGTAGGCCGTCCGGTATGCCCAAAGAGCATCCGGTAGCTTTTGTGACCAATCCTTCCTCGTCACATTCACGGTCTTCTTCAAGATGTTTTGAATTTGTTTGTTGCTCGTCTCAACTTGACCGGAAGTTTGAGGATGATATGGAGTCTCCACCTTGTGAGTCACTCCATTTTTCTTGAGCAATTTTGCAAAAAGCTTGTTGGTGAAATGAGTTCCACCGTCACTTATAATCGCCCTAGGGAATCCAAACCTACTCAAAATATGTTCCTGCACGAACTTGACAACCACATTAGCGTCACAAGACCTAGTGGGGATTGCTTCAACCCACTTTGACACATAATCAACCGCTAAGAGGATATACTCGAAGCCAAATGAGTTAGGGAATGGTCCCATAAAATCAATCCCCCAAACATCGAAAATTTCAACAACAAGATTGACATTTAGGGGCATTTCATTTCTCCTCCCAATATTACCAAGCCTCTGGCATTTATCACATGAAATGGAGTAAGCATGAGCATCTTTAAAAATTGAAGGCCAATACAAACCGGATTGTAGGATCTTTCTAGCCGTCTTTTGTCCTCCAAAATGGCCACCACAATGAGATGAATGGCAAAAGGCTAGAACATCGGTTTGCTCCTCTTCTGGGACGCATCTTCGAATGATCTCATCTTTTCCCAAATGGAAAAGGTATGGATCGTCCCAAAAGTAACACCTACACAGTGCCAAAAATCTTTTCTTCTCTTGAAAAGAGAGGTTAGGTCTCAATTTATCACAAGCAAGATAATTGACAATATCGGCATACCAAGGGGAGGAATCAAGCTCAAGAACATGCTCATATGGAAATGTATCACAATCAACTCCTTTTTCATGCAACAAATTGAAATTTTCATCAACGGGGAGGCGGGATAAATGGTCCGCTACCACGTTTTCACACCCCTTCCTATCCTTAATCTCAACATCAAATTCTTGCACAAGCAAGATCCACCTAATGAGTCTAGGTTTAGCTTGTGGTTTGGTCAACAAATGCCTTAAAGCCGCATGGTCACTATGCACGATTACTTTAGAACCTAAGATGTAGGATCTAAATTTATCCAAAGAAAACACAACGGCAAGCAATTCTTTTTCGGTTGTGGTATAATTTACTTGAGCACTATTCAAGGTGAGGCTAGCATAGTAAATTACACGAAGAATTTTATCAATACGTTGACCCAAAACGGCGCCAACGGCGGAATTTGATGCATCACACATGATCTCAAATGGTAAGGACCAGTCAGGGGGAACAACAATTGGTGCGGTGATCAATTTCTCCTTAAGAGTATTAAAAGCATGCAAGCATTTTTCATCAAACTCAAAAGGAACATCTTGAGCAAGTAAATGGCATAGAGGTTGGCTAATTTTCGAGAAGTCTTTAATAAACCTACGGTAAAAACCGGCATGGCCTAGAAAGCTTCTAATTCCTTTCACATCAACGGGTGGAGGCAATTTTTCAATCACATCTACCTTAGCCTTGTCTACACTCATTCCTTCTTTAGACACAACATGACCAAGCACTATGCCACTAGTAACCATGAAATGACTCTTTTCCCAACTAAGAGTTAGGCTACTTTCTATGCACCGTTTCAAGACAAGTTCCAATTTCTCTAAACAATCGGAAAATGAGGATCCAAAAACCGAAAAGTCATCCATGAATACCTCAATGAAGTCTCCAATCATTTCGGAGAAAATGGAGAACATACACCTTTGGAAAGTGCCCGGTGCATTGCATAGTCCAAATGGCATTCTTCGACACGCAAACGTACCAAACGGGCATGTGAATGCGGTCTTGGCTTGGTCCTCCGGCGCTATGGCCACCTGAAAATAACCCGATAAACCGTCAAGAAAGCAATAAAAACTATGGCCAGCTAATTTATCAAGTATTTGATCAATGAAAGGAAGGGGAAAATGGTCTTTTCTTGTGGCGGCATTGAGCTTTCGGTAGTCAATGCACATTCTCCACCCGGTGGTGGTTCGAGTAGCCACATGTTCTCCTTTGTCGTTCTCAACGACCGTTATCCCTCCTTTCTTTGGCACCACATGGACCGGGCTCACCCATTCACTATCGGCTATGGGATAAATGATCCCTTCCGCTAGGAGCTTAAGAATCTCCTTCTTTACGACTTCCATGAGCACGGGGTTGAGCCTCCTTTGCCCTTCACGAACCGGCTTAGCCCCTTCTTCTAGAATGATGCGATGCATACACGTAGAGGGGCTAATGCCTTTGATGTCGGAAAGACTCCATCCAATGGCTTGCTTGTTCCTCTTTAGTACGGCTACTAAGAGGTCCTCTTCATCTTTTTCTAGCCCGGAAAAGATGATCATGGGCTTCTTCTCTTCATCGTCGAGATAGACGTATTTGAGATGAGACGGGAGCTCCTTGAGCTCGAGCTCGGGAGTGGGCTTAACTTCCTCTTCGGTTGAGGCCATGACTTGCATTAGACTCATGCCTTCTCCGAGCAAGGTCTCCATCTCGTCGGCATTCCACTCGTCTCCCCCACACTTGAGGTAGGCTTCGTCCATAGCAAGCTCCTCGGATGAGGTTTCACTTCTCCACGGAGCACCTATTTCCTGTAAGAAAACCTCCTCGGCCAAAACATCAATAGCATCTATGTAAGAACAATTTTCCTCAAATGAGGAGACGGGAATAGCCTTGTTTTCATGTACGGAAAATGACACCGTTTCTCCTAACACCGACATCTTTAATGTTCCATTTTTAACATCAATCAAAGTGTTAGTTGTAGCCATAAAAGGTCTACCTAGGAGGAGCGTGTGTTCTTTACCCGTTTCCTTAACATCTCCCACATCCAAAACAACAAAATCAACCGGTATTATCAAACCTCCAACCTTAACTAGAATGTCCTCTATTATTCCCCTCGGATATCTTACGGACCTATCCGCTAATTGTAGACACATTCTAGTTGGTTTCAATTCTCCTAACTCTAATTGTTTATAAATAGAGTAAGGCATCAAATTAATTCCGGCTCCTAGATCTAGCATACCACATGCTTCTTTGCCATTTCCCAAAGCAATTTTGAGAGTGAAACTACCTGGATCACGGAGCTTTGGTGGGAGTTGATGTTGTAGGATTGCACTTGCCACTTCGGACACTTCAATCTTCTCGTCCTCCACAAATTTCCTCTTCTTGGAAGCTAGTTCTTTGAAGAACTTGACATAGGCCGGCACATTTCGAATAACATCAAGGAGTGGAAGGTTGACATTCACCTTTGAAAGGAGCTTGTAAAACTCTTGGAATTGAGTGTCTTGCTTCTCATTCCTCAACCGGCTTGGAAATGGAATTGGAGGATTGTAAGGATTGGAAGCCTTGTGGAGAGTGGGCTTCTTAACTTCTTCACTCTTCTTTTCGGGCTCTTTGTGTTGTTGTTGAAGAGCCTCCTCTTCTTTTTCATCCTCCTCGGTTGGACTCGGTTCTCCAACCTTATTATCGATCACCTTTCCTCCTCGAAGAACGGTAATGGCTTGAGCTTGCTCCGGTTGGCTTGGCAACTTGCCCGGCTTGGCTTGCTTGGCCAATTCTCCAACGGTTCCGGCTATTTGTCCCACTTGAGTCTCAATTCTCTTCACAGAAGCCTCAACGGATTCAAATCTTTGTTGAGTGGCTTGGATGAAGGTTTGCAACGTGTCTTGCAATGTTGGCCTTGGCGGTTGGTTCGGTTGGGCCGGGTATTGTTGCGGCCTCGGATAAGGTGGAGCTTGGCCTCCTCCGGCTTGTTGAGGTGGAGGCGGTTGTTGTGGTGGTAAAGGAGGTTGTTGAGGTTGTTTCCAAGAGAAATTCGGATGATTTCTCCATCCAGGATTGTATGTTTGAGAGTAGGGGTTATATTGTTGGCGCGGTTGAAAACCTTGGAGAGCATGCACTTGCTCTTGAAGAACATGGAAATGAGCTTCTTCACTTGTCTCCGTCTCAATTGATCTTTGGCACACATTGGCTCCATGGCCATACTCTCCACAAATCCCGCAAGTCTCAACGGTCATCACTTGTTGGGGTGGTCTCTCGGACGTTCGAAGCATCTCTACTTGTCTTGTCAACTCGGCAAGTTGCTTTGTCACATCATAACTAGGGTTGGCTTCATTGACGGAAGCTCTCTTCCCCCTAGCACTCTTTTGTTGGGAAGTCGTGGCCATTGTCTCATATATGTTTGAGACTTCTTCGGCGGTCCGACCTCCAATGTCCCCTCCCGATGCATTGTCCACCATATATTGGAAATTTTGAGAAAGCCCGTCGTAGAAGAATTGGTTGAGCAACTCGGGTGCGAGATGGTGGTGAGGACATTGTTGTTGGAGACCTCGAAATCGATCCCAAGCTTCATGAAACGATTCACCCGGAGATTGGGTAAAAGTAACAATTTGAGCTCTCAAGTCTTGGGTCTTTTGATTTGAGTAGTACTTGGCCATGAACTTCTCGTAGACGGCATTCCAATTGGCCAATGAATTGGCCGGAAGAGACATGAACCACGTCTTGGCTCGATCCTTCAAGGTGTAGGGAAAACACCTCATCTTCAATTGATCTTCGTTCAAACCTTGTAGAGGAAAGGTCTGAACAACGGAATAGAACTCCCGGATGAAGTTCAAAGCATCTTCGGCCGGCATCCCGTAGAATGAGGGAAGTTGGCTAAAGTGGATGTTCTTCAACTCGTAGTTCCTTGCGGCTTCGCCAAGAACTATGCAAGAAGTCGACGCCCCTATCACGGGATGAGCAAAGTCTCTCATGTTCCTAGCCGCATTGGCATTGGCATTGGCATTGTCGGGATTTATTGGGTGATTAGGATCCATCTCTCTTTCCCACTCGAATATATTGAATCTCCTTGGTCGGTGAATGTTGTCAAACACGGGGGCTAACCTTCGGTTGAGGCTTCGCCTTCCTAGCATACACAAACACAAATGAAACGGGGATCAAACGTACCTTGCGGAAAGAGATATCAAAGCCCAACAAACGGACATAAAAACAAAAAACAAATTTACAAAAACAACACAAACACTTCAGCGAAAAAGTTCACGAATTCAAAACAACACAAAAGCAAATATAGCACCTAAAAGACAATTCTCGAAAGCCTTCCCCGGCAACGGCGCCAAAATTTGTTGGGTCCAAATTTACACTTATAATTTCCGGTTTATGCTCGCTAGACACTACTTAGGACCACACCCGCAATTGGACGGGGTCAATTGTAGGAGCGACGAGCTTACCCCGAGTCGATCTCTCAAGGAAGACTCTATGAGAAAGAACTGTCTATAGGCTACACATGCTTTCGACAAAACAACTAAAATGCAATCTAAACATTCTAATCAAGAGATTTTGGAGATTTAAACTAGAATTTAAATGAACAATCAACAAAACAAACAATAACGATTTAAATGCAAGAAAATGGAAATGAAGATTAGAGGAA
The DNA here is from genome assembly GCA_026008535.1 of Perilla frutescens. Classification (NCBI taxonomy): domain Eukaryota; kingdom Viridiplantae; phylum Streptophyta; class Magnoliopsida; order Lamiales; family Lamiaceae; genus Perilla; species Perilla frutescens. The sequence goes on from BRKX01000019.1 coordinate 42,087,870, forward strand.
TTAAGTTGATTAAGGTATTAGGGTGTAGATTCTCTCAATGGTTGATTACTATGCTTTATTTGAGTTGATAATGCAAATCTCACAAGTATGGTAGACCCATCCAATTAGTTTAACGTCTATTAAAGTCACGGATATCCGTTAAACCTCTCTTAGCTATACCATGCAAAATGAGACAAACAAACTAGGTTTAGGAGCCCATGCACCTAGTATCGAAGGAATTAAATCCGGAGTTAGGTTCACAATCAAGAAATCCCCTAAATCCTACCAATGCTCAAGTGATGATCAAGCACTTAAACATAAATAAGAACAATTCCAACAACAACAACCAACATAAACAAGCATAGATCACAACCAAATCGATCCTCTCCCCCTAATAGGGAGATTAGCCACTAAACATGCTCAAAACAACATAAACATCATAGAAGAACTCCATTTCATAAATCAAATGTAAATGAACACAACTTCTACAATATTATATATCCTTCAAGAGTTTGGAACAAATCCCACAAAAACATCCAAGAAATACAAGAAAGTGCACAAGAAACCTCCTCCTAGCTTAGCTTCCACGTGAGCTCGTCGTTGGTCTTCTCGTTCCCTTTCTTTCCTTCTTGGCTTGGTTTTCTTGCTCTCCTCTTTCTCCTCTTCTCTTTAGTGGAAAATGGTGGTGAAATGATGGTGAAAAATGGTGTGTAGAGTATGGAAGAGTGAAGAAAATGGTGAAGGTAGTGTAGAGAAAAAAATGGAGGAGGGTGGGTGAAGAAGATGAAGTCTTGAATGGTAGTCAATGTGTATCCAAAAAGAGAAGTGCCTCCAATGATTGATGGTGTCCCTCTTTTTGATCCAAAAATCCAATTTCATAAGAGAGAGAGAGAGAAGATCGTAAGGGAGAGAGAGAGGCAATGGTGAGATGATTGATGAGAGGAGAGAGGAAAGGTGGTGGTAAGGTGATAGTGATGGACATTAAATGTGAGAGATTTGGGAGGAGGATTTTGTGGAGGAAAAGTCCACAAAGCTAGGGTTAGGTTAAATAAATACCTATTATCCTAGTTTTTAGATTAGATTGACTCCAAGCTCTAGAATCCTCATGCAAAAGGAATGAATGATGAAGGGCACTCATTGGGTCCAAGATGCCAAGAGGGAGAAGGGAAAAAACAAGTGCCAACAAGGCGCTGATCGAGAGGGAGACGCCAGCCCGCGCGCCCGCGCGGCGTCGCGCGCCCGCGGGGTTCAAGAATGCCGCGCGCTCGCGGGGCTCCCGCGCCCGCGGGGTGCCTGCCCGAGAACACCCCCGCGCGGTCGCGGGACTCGCGCGGCCGCGGGGTCTTGGGCACTTGAAGTTGCGCGGCCGCGGGGCTTGCGCGTCCGCGGGGTTCACCTTTCTCACGGATTTATCTTTTCCGACCCATCTTCGCTCCACGCCACCTTAGTACCTAAAAATCGAGATTTTCCGAACAAAAGCTCAAGTTTTTCAAAACTTGGCATAATCCACCATAAAAGCAACCAGTGAAGAAATTCACACGAAAACACGAAATAAACGAGAACAAAAACTAGAAAATAACTTACAGAATATGCAAAACTATGCAATAAAACAACACAAATACATACTAAACAATTGACTACAAAACTGCCTAATTTTATATTTTATCGATTGACCACAATTTTCACTATTTTTTTGTCGAGAAAAATAGTTTACCCATCTGACTTTATGTATAAGTTTGCTTCAATTCGTGATGATATTATGTGGATATTGTCTGAAGTGTGACATTCTATATTATGGTTTGGATTTTTGAATGGAATAAAAAGAACTGGTCAAGTACTCTATTAATTCGGTAATTCAATTACACTATTATATTTCCGATCAACCTCCTCTGCTTAGGGCTGTAAATGAACAGGACTGCTCGCGAGCTATTCAGAGTTTGGTTTGAAAAAAGTTTGTTCGAAGTTTGTTTGTTTTCTAAATGAGTCAAATCAATCTCGATAAAATTATCGAACCGAGCCCAAACGGAGTAGTATTCAGCTCGGTCAGCTCGTGAACATGTTTAAACTCAAGCTTAATCGAACATGTTCATTAATATTATAAATAATTCAAATGAGTAAATTAAATAAGTTCTTTTTTTTTCGAGCTCGAACTTGAATATGTAGATTAAACGAGCTTTTTTCGAGCATTCGAGCTTAGGCTCGATTAGTAAATTTTCGAGTATTTCACGAGTCAAGCTCAAACCGAATTCGAGCATGATAAATATAGGAAAAAAATTCAAATTGAGCTCGAACTAGAATATTCCTTAACGAGGTGAGCTCGTGCATCAGAATGTTCAATTCTGTTCGATTCGATTCATTTACAGTCCTACTTGTGTCCAAACGTATTACATTCCGTATATCATATCTATTTTTTTTTAAAATACCCTATTTGGGAAAGGATGAATCATAAATAAAATTTTTTAATTAAATTAAATCATAATAAATTAAAATTAAAGGTTTGACACAAGAGATACTATAGAAAATGTCACAGGAGATCTCTGATATGATTATATTTGGGAATGATGAATAAATAAAATTTTTAATTAAATTAAATAATTAGAAATTAAAAAAATGAAGATTTGACAAAGGAGATACCATAAAAAATGTGATAAGGGATCTGGTATGATTATATTTGTCGCTGTTACTTATGTCATGGATCAGTTTTCAGTATATTTTTATATTGTGTAACTATTATTCGAATAAATATTATTAAAGGTTGTTGTATGGGCAAACTAGCATCGTTGCCTCCTTTTCCTCGTGTCCAGAACAAATAAAAAACTGAAATAATTTGAAATTTACATATTGTTGATATATAATGCTTAATGTGAATGTTGCTGGATTTATACGAGGATGAATTCATATTTAACTATTTTGAATTAGGGAAATTTTAAACATAACTCCCATTTTTTTTCTTCACAGTCCTCACTATTTAAAAACTTATAAATATCAATATGATAAGATTTTTTTATTCCTGAACCTCCATCACTTAAAACCATATTATGTCATACCCATCTCACACTTTAGCCTCCATCCCTTCTCTCATGGTCCGACAAAATATGAATTGGTAGAGCCCTTGAATCTCTCGACTTCACGTGTATATCACAACACTAATAAAATCGATATTAATTAGTGGGTGTTGTTTTGCTGTTAAATGCTTGTAGTTGATCCGATCGAACACATCCATCTTCAGGCTTCGACAGCAAACGTTTACAAAAAATATCTTGCATCTATGAATTCACCTCATACACTTTTTCACAAAATGACGAAGAATGGAATAACTTCGTCAAGTTTACGAGAGCTCATGCGAGGTCAAAAAATGCAGTTTGCATAAGTTACAACAATTTCTAATTGCCACTTAATTTATTTTAATTCATACATTGAAAAAAAAAAACTTCAAAATATTATCATACAAATTTAGTCAAAGAACATTGATGAAAAAATTGATGAATATGTTGCATGTTTTATTATTTATATCTTTTTTTTAGTTGTCAAAACATGGAGGGACTATGAATTACGTCTCGCTCTATTCTGTTTTTTTAGTTATTAATTTTTATAGAAAAAAGTGGAGTATGTTGAGAGTTATGATTTCTGTCTTGCTGTTTCTCATTTTTAGTTATAGAAAAAAATGTGGGTGCTACATTGTGTAGGGGGTTATGATAAAGTTTTAAGTATTGAAGACTACGGGATAAAAATGTCTTATCATAATAATATTTAAATTTTTAAAATAATAGAGACTGAAAAGAATAAAATGGGGGTTGTATTTATAATTTTCCTTTGAATAAATCACTATCCGGCGCAACTAAACATGTTGAGCTCATTCTTGGGCGCAATTTCCAAATCTCAGATCTTTAAACTAACCCAATTCAATTGGGCCCATTAAAATGTCAAAGGCCAGCCCATTGCGTGTAAAAAAAATGTGCTAATGTTAGAACTTATCTGAGTGTGTTGTTTAAAATATGTTTTAGGAGGAGATCTCCAGTGAAATCATCTAACGGATCTCATCTGTTAGACTGATTTTATTTGATCCAGGGAGGTCCCTTCATTTTTTTTCCTTTTCTTTTTTATTTTTATTTTTAATTTTTAATCTTTTATATAATTTTTAGTTTTTTTAGTCGAGTTCGTGCATTGCACTAAATAATTTTCTTTAAAAATAAATATATACCCTAAATTTAAATTGAATTGATTTAATTTTTTATTCGGCAATTTGCATGATGCACTTATCCGATACTAACGCGTAGACTCGTGCAATGCTTTTGATAATTAATTTATTTGACATAAATATATACCATAAAATGGAATTAATGAACCATAAAATTAAATTGAATAAATTTATTTTTTTATCTGGCATCTCGTGTGCACTCGCCCAATAGTAATGTGTGGGCTCGTGCACCGCACTAGTTAATTTTTTTGAAATAAATACATACCCTAAAATGGATTTAGTGACCCTAAAATTAATTGAATTAATTTTTTTTTATCTGGAGTCTCGAAAAGTTTACTCGCTCTACGCCAACGCGTGCAGTAGTGTCAGACTCATGTACTGCGCTCGATACAAAATAATCATTTATATACTTTAAAAACTTAGTTTAAAGCACATAAATAATAACATTCTATAGAACATATGTACTTTAACACACATATATTAAAGCATTTAAAAAAAACATTTATAAACTTTAGAGATACTTACCTTGGAAATAAATAATAACAGTAATTTTAAAATATTTTGAGATGAGTTTAGTTATAACCAACCTTAATGACCCATGTGTGTGTTGGAAATTAAACCGGTCCGAAACTATTTCGGATCGAATAAAATCCGTCTTTTCAATCAAATCGAACGGGAGCGGAAATGGTATTAATCAGAATATAGATCGTGATATAAAAATGTAATATCCATGCAAATTAAATTTATTTAATACTAAAGAAGAGATAAAGAAAATACCATTTTTTTCTTAAATCTCCTTCGTCTTCTTTGATCAACCTTTGAATCTTGAATATCGTAAACACCACAATCTTCCGATTCGATCCTCCCTTTGAACGGCAATGAGGTGGCAGTGAGTGGGCACCGGAATAAATCTATTAAGTTTCTAACTTAATTCTTCCATGATTATTTCAACACATGAAATTATAGAATTGAACTATAGTATTGGGAGGATATTTAATCTGAATTAAATATAAACAAAAGAAGAAGAGAAATTGAAATCAAATTCCTTTTGATTTCATCAAATCAAATTCACGTCTTACGTGAATTGATTCTCAAAGCAAATAGAATTGATAAAGCAATTATTTGATTTGTGATTTCAACAATTCACGGCTCACGTGAATCTCCAAAACTGCGTCTCTAATTCTCTTCTCTTATGTTGTATTTATAGTTAGATATAGGTCAAATCACAATACATATCAATTTTTTTTATCTTAAATAGATTCAGAATCGTGTAGATAAGGAAATAAATTAATAATTATCTCATATAATTATTAATTATCGCTAATATGTAAATAATATAAATATCTTATATTTATTTAATTCCTAGCACAGTCAAACTGTGGAATATCATATATTCCCGGAATTAACTAATATTTACACATAAGCCCAAACTTTATGAAAACTTATTTTTCATAACACTTTAGGAACTTAAATATTATTATTAACCCGTCAATAATATAGGAAGGCGAATCAGGGACCATGGACCTATAATCAAGAGCTCCAATAAATCGAATAAATAATTAAACTCTTTAATTAATTTATTTGATTTATTAATTCCGATATTATTCCACTAAAAATTCAGAATTGCACTCTCTTTAATTATAGAACATATTTACTCTACGAATTTGAGCATTCCATTGATTTAATCATTTCATATGAATTAATCCTCCATAGATAATTCATAATTGAAGACAGGTAATATCCGTCAACCTCTTCAATTATTTTTTTTCCTCATTTATCATTAATTCACCAGTGAGCGATTAATTTATAAACAATTTATAAATTAGAGATCTCAAATCACTTAGTTCCATAATTAACAAATGAGAGAATTATCTTTCTACTTCTCAAAAGAAGGAATGGATTCCATATCTATAAATTACATTCCCAACTATTTAATTCAAATGTGAATCTAAAATGCAAGTTTAGAGAATGTTGACAAACAAACTTTAACGAGCAAATTAAGAATCACATTGAAATAAACAGGAGTCTATAATCACTCAGGATTAATATTATTCATATATGATCATCTTGTAATTTAATTTAATATTCCTTTTCTTTAATGGAATTTGAAGGAATAATTAAGTTAAATCGGTCCAAGTCCTATATGATCATATTATATATAAATGCACCTAACTAGATGTCTCCACATCAACGGTTTGGATAAAACGGTCACATTCATAATTTCATCAGGTTGCATTAGTGACATTTTAATTAAAGATCTCATACTTTAATTAAACTCATCACAGACTTCATTTTTAGTTTATTTTCCATAATCTTAATCCTCTTGTATATAACACTTATATACTAAGATTATGGTAACATTAAATAAACTAGGGATTTTCTGTGATATAAAATAAATGCATTCAAGAAGCATATTAGTTCGAAAATAAATGTCGCTTTTATAAATAAGATAAAAATAATTCACAATTGCTTTAAAGGCACAATACCCAACAGTGCGTATGAGATGTTCTATTGATGAGCCAAAGTAGCGATAACAACTCGTTCTCGTGCAGCAGCAACGTTGCGTCAACTTTCGACATAATAACAGCGATTCAAACGAGGTCATATCAATGATCCAAAACTAGATAAATGTAGCCTAGTGAATAAGGTTTCCAATGATATAAATACGTGGAAAATCCGACGGTCGAATCGGTGGAAAATTGCACCGCAAATTGGTTGCGGCTCATGGTGGCGGGGCAGCACCTCTTGACAGTTTTTCTCTTTTATCTTCTCTTTCTTAGCACCAAACTGAATGATCTCTTGTGCATTTGTGATCCAATCACAGAGAAGAAGATTATGGTATAATATTTGTAATTTTTGGTTTTAGTTTGGTGGTCGAAAAAGATGAACGAACGGTAACTGTCGAGGGTGGTTGAGGAGAGAAGCTTCATCATTTTTTTTGGGTTAATTGTCTTAAAAACCGTGAACTTTGAGGTTAGTTGCAAAATTAACATGAATTTTAAAAGCAGACAATTAAAACATTAATTTTGAAGTTGTGTGTTATTCATCATCCCCAAATTTTATAAAACAAATTGATTTTCAATCTAACATATAATTGTAGCCACTTTGATATCATTTTCAAAAATTGATGGTCGAGTCGTGACGGGCTCGAAGAGACGAGCGAATTGTACGTTGGATTAGAAGTCAATTTGTTTTATAAAAAAATTGGGAATGTTGAATAACACACTAATTCAAATCTCTAGTAGCTTCCATAAAAAATCGAGACATTCAAATCTCTCATGACATGTTATTTAACCCGTAAATCTTGGCTCGCAATGTGTGTGTGTGCGCGCGCGCGCGCGCCATATTTTTTATAATTTCTTGCTTAATTAAACTTATAAAAATTCTTCTATAATAAATTTCCGGGGTGCACTTTTGAATTAAGCGTTTTTCTTGTAAAAAAATTTCTTTAATTTTATTTTTTGTGATATAATTTAATTTAATGATTTTTTAAAAACTTCACCACATCCATTATCCAATTAGAGTCTATAATAATTTTTTAGTATTTAATTTTTAATTTTCAATTATTAATTTATTACTATGGTTGATTATTTCAAATAACATTTAATAATTTTTAATTTATTTTGTTGTTGATAAATGATGACTATGATTATTTATGTTATAATTAATTTTTATTTTATAATAAATATCATTAAAATCATAAATTTGATAGTGAAACACGGAGTAAAACACGAAGAAGCGCAACATGAAATTTGAACCGGTGGAAAATGCATTTAGTATTTTATAAGACCATCTCCAACAGTTTGTACTATAATTCTATACTAAAAGAGAATATTTCATAATATTTCCTTTATAATTATTATTTTATAATTGATAACATATAATAATACATGGAATTTCATTTAATGAATATCTATACTTAAATTCAACATTTCATAATAACTATTAAAATATTTTTTTAGAAACAGATATATTTGAATTAATATAAATTAAAAATATGATTCATTAAAATATTACGAAACAAACATGAAGTTACATAATATTATATTCTAATTCTTCGAATTAAAATATTCCTCTCATAAATGATCAATTAATGCATTTCAAAGCAAGAAACGTATACATCTTGGATTTTCATTCCATGTACTTTTATCTATTTTAGTATTTTTATGTAATTTTATTGTTGGTGTAATTTTATCTATTTTGGTATATTTATGTAGTTTTTATTGTTGGTGTAATTTTTATCTAATTTAATTTTATGTTTCAACATTTACATTTAATTAAATTTATCATATATAACAAAGTTTAAATTTAATTTACAACACATTATTTAAAATACAAATAAATAACAAACAACATACACAAAATAAAAAAAACAAAACACTAAATAAAAAACATAAAAAGAAATTGAAAAAAAAAAGTAAAAAACTTTTGCCGTTCAGGAGGAGGAAGAATCAACGCCATTTTTGTGAAATGGCGTCTAAGGAGACGCCCTTATCAATTCAAAATGGAGAGATTCAATCTTATTTAAATCTTAATAATGTGACTTTCTCAAAAAAAAAAAATCTTAATAATGTGACCATTAAAATAGAAGGGACCAAAAAAGAGTGGCAATAAGTCAAGAATCAGTCACTGGTGATGTGAAAAGCAGCCTTGCTTACTCTGCAAAAAGGAATATATAATGCATGTTCTTGTTAGATATGCATGCACCTTTACAATATGGAATAAGTTAATTTATTTTAATTATTATTATGTTTTTTTGATAAAATAATTAGAATTTGAAAAGTTAGGCGCGTTTGAATATATTTATATATAGACGAAGAAGAATAGTAACACATAAAAGTCACAAGTGATGCAGCTTATACAAATATACGTTGTTCATTGAGAGAGGAAGTCACAAATTAATTATACACCTACAAAATATAATTATCCACATAAAAAGACTTGTAAGAGTCTATTTCAAACGACATTTATATCACTTCATAAATTTCCAATCTTCTATGATTCACGACTCTTGAAATAAAACAATATATAATTATCAATAATTAAAGAATATTTGATTTCTTTAATTAATTGCTGATAAATATAAAAATATATAATTATTTATCATAATTAATGATAAAACTAAAATAGAAAATAGAAAATCAGTAAATTATTGAAAATTATGATATACTTCTTATACTTAAATCATCTTCGACAATGTATGATGATGATGTAGCAAAGATGTAGACTACATATCCTATACGTACACATGCCTAAAAATTTTAAAATTTAAAATACTACAAACGAAATGAAAAAAAAAATCAGTTGCTTAATTTTCAATAATAATGCAAAGAAAAAATATAATAAAATTTACTATTTATTTAAATAAGATAGATGGATAGATAGAAATAATCGAAGATTATATTTGGCTAGAAACCGATGTTTTTGGATAAGGTCTATCGAGACCACCTCCAAAAGGGCTAAAAAAATGAATTAGATGAGAAATCTTTATAGTTTTCTGTGTGGCAAAAGTTGTTTGACACTTCTTTGAACGTGCATGGACGTGTTGTAAAGGGCCGCCTAGATAAATCTATGTATCTTTTCTACCTATGCTTTTAGTTAACATTATCTACTTAAGTAATCATAAATTCATCGAGAGTCACGGTTCATGTGAGACGGTCTAACAGACTTAATCCATCAAATGGATTCATGCAACTAGCTTCCATCCGATCTCAATGCAACAAATGATACTTATAATTACAAAAATATCATTGTTCTTTTATGATTCATGTAATCACAAAATCGCAGCCCTTTTCTGTTTTGTGCGATAAAAGATATATTGATATTTTTCAGCACTAAAAATGATATATTTCAGCATTGTGAATGATACTTTGTAATATTAAAAACGATAGATTTTTCGAACAAAATACAAACGAAAGATCCACCATATTTTTATATTGGATCCATGTTATAAGATTCGTTTACTAAATTTTGACCAGTCAAATAATTTTGAACGATTGTTTATGCCATTCATCAATATTTATAGCTAGTACAAAAGGATAAATTTAATTATATATAATCCATGAAATATGTGTACTCTATTTAAATTCTGTAATGATTGGATATGAACTGTTTCCCAAAACTTTATTAAATTTGCCTACAATGCACTATATTATATTATATATAATTTTTTATGTATTACATATTTACATGCATTGATCAGAATTTACGTATTTAGTCGTTCTTTAGGGGAGAGAATTGATAGAGAGAGTTTGAAAAACAAACTCGCGTATTTTTGTTGGGTGATTAAACTTATCGAGGTGGGAACTCTAGTTCATTTTGTACGTATGTCTCACTCTTGTATTTCACCGTCAAATTTAATATTATATAATATTTATTATAAATATTAAAATCATTATAATAAGTATATAACCAATCATATAATTACTAACATTTATGGTTTTTATATATATATATATATTTTTTTTTTCACATACTCGACCAGTGGTATTGAGAAGATTCGAACCTGTGATTTTTAGTCTCCAAAGAACCTCACTCCACCACTAGATCATCTCCACCGGGACTAACTAACATTTATGGTTAAGAATGTAAACTTTAAAACATTACAGGTACATTCTAATTATGTACTAATCAACCATAATAATCAATTATTAACTAAAAAAATTTAAAATTTAATGGGTCAGTTTTACGCACACCAATATATATATATATAAGTCTTATATCATATGAAAAAAAATCATTTATAATATGGAAAAAGATCACTTCAATGCTGAAAAATTCTACTTATAATACTGAAAAGTATCCGTTTGATATAACGTTTACATACAACTGTTGTAACACAAGAATTTGCCAAATTTAATTATGAAATATAATTATAAAATTAAACTAAACCACGATGAGTAGAAATTGAAGAAAAATATGGATATAAAACTAATAAAATTGATAATAGGACACTAAGTGAGACAAATAAAGTATATTAGATAAAAAAAAAAGTGACAATATGGCAAAGTAACTACTTAGAAAAAAAAATTAGCCACTTTTTTTAAAATATTATTATTTTGTCCAACTTTACCATAATACCCTTGTGCGCGCAGGTGCGCATTAAGTCCAACGCGCAGGTATTAGCGCGCGGGTGCGCGCGCGTGCAGGTGCGGGGCTGCCGAGCGTAGTGCCAGCGCGCGCGGGTGCAGGGTTGCTGACGCGCACCTCCATGCTGAGTCCAGCGCGCGCGGGGTGCGGGGCTGCCGACGCGCGCGCGCACCTACACACTGAGTCCAGCGCACAGTGCTAACGGGCGGGTGCGTGCACAGGGGTGCGGCGCTGCCGATGTGCGCGCACACTAGCGAGCAGTGCCAGCATGCGGGTGCCCGCGCACCTGCGCGCTAACTCCAGCGCGCCCTCAGCACGCAGGGCCAACCACGTGCGAGCGCTCGCGCGCGCAGGTGCAGGGCTGCCCACGCACGCGCGCACCTGCGCGCTGAGTGTTGCGCGTACGTGGAGGTGCGGGGGTATTTTTCTCCAAAGTGACTAAAATTTATATGTTTAAAAATAAGTAGCTAAAATAAATTTTTTATAGTTCGAAGTGGCTAAACAAATTAGCCGGTAAAATATCGCCACATGAAATGTCGAAAATTCTCAAAGTTAAAGTTCACCTTTGTAAATTAACTCAAAAGCTACAATGTGCTAATTATCCCGATAATGCAGACCGGAAAATCGACAAAGACACATAACTAAAGACTAGAGAGGAAAAAGTGAAAAACCACTATATATGTATGTACGTATATATATATATGTGTGTATCGAATAACGGATGTAATTGATTATAACTACAAACTATCTTGTATTATTGGCATGCAAGTTTCGCAGATGTGTGCAATATAGGATTAAAACAAGAGTAATCGAATAAAAAGCTGTTATATATAAAGGTTCGAAATTTAAATAGTCGTCACTTGTCTTTAAGTTTGTTCACCTTAACATAGTGCTTCAAATATTTGTCCCCTCTCAGCTCGATATTTATGTCATTTTGACATTTTTATAGGAATTTCTTACGCATCAAGTACAATGTGTAATGATTCATTTGATCTCAACACATTGTAATTCCAAACTAGTCCATTCACACTGAAATGAGACCATTCTTGAAGTAATATGTTAAGATAGACAATTCTTGAATACAAGTTAACCAAAATTATATTGACTATTCTTAAATAATAACACACACACACATATATATTAATTAGTAAGCAGTCGACAGCTATTGGGGAAAAAAGGAAGAACAAAGCATGTGTTATTTTTACATGGGATTGGGAGTTGAGTAATGGTACCTGAAAGGAAGCAGCAATAATGCTGATGTGGACACAGACATAAAGAGACAGTTGAATATCCAGATAATATATAATAAAGTTCTTCACCACTTGTTTGTTGCATGCTAACGAATACAAGTTTCTTTATGATGCAGCTATCCTATCAAATATGGCAAAATTGGAAAAAGGTCGGAAAAGGAAGGATCTTGGAAGTAAAAAAAAAAATATATATATATATATATTAATATATATATATATATATATAGAGAGAGAGAGAGAGAGAGGGGCGCGGGGGGGGAGCACCAGAGAAAAAAACTCACACAGACAGACATGTGGTATGTGTGTGTGCGCGTAAGCAAAAGTGATAGTGATGAAGAATGTTGGAAAATCTCAATTTTTACTACCATTATTATATTTTAAGACACGACATTATCAACAAAAATAAAAAGGGTAAAAAGAAGAGAGAACTTTTGATCCATACAAAAAGAATATTTATATATGCATGCATGATTAAATTTTCTTCTCAGCTAAGTTATATACATCTTGTCGTTTTAATATATTATTATAGTGCAATTAGTACATATATACTATGTTTTTCGAGTAGGGAAAGGGAGTGCTCAAAAAATCGTCAATTGCAAACTCGATTTTTTAAAATTTTTTTAATATTTTTTCTACTTTAGTTTAATTTTACACTTGTTATTTAGGGTTTACGTACATTTCCCAATTAGGATTTATTATTTTTTTAGTATTTAATTTTTCAAATAATCAATTAATAATTATAAATTATAAATCACATGCAAAAAAATATAATATACACTTTAAGTGGGTAGAATGGATCCTAAATAACAACTGTAGAATTTTACTAAAGCACAATAATTAAATTGAAATCGAAGAAAAAAGAAAAAAAAATTAAGAGATCATCTAGTCTTAACTTGTGTGTGCCAACGCTAAAATTATATATTATTAATAATATTTTTTATAAAAATAAAGTTTATTATAATATAACTGATAATAATTAATATTTATTGCTAAAAATTGAAATTTTAAAAAATCATATACCATAAGTTTGGAATAATCAAGCCCAAATATCAATTATATTAACTAAAAATGAAAATTAATTATTAAAAAATAATTATAAATTCTAATTTGTTGGAATAAACCCTAAGTAATAATATAAAATTATAATGAATAAAAAGAAATTAAAATTGAAGAAAAAAATGAAAGAAAACGTAATAATTTTGAAATTTCGTACACGGTTGGCACACATATATTGGAACCAGAGAATCTCAGGTACAGTAAAGAGGAGAGTGGTTGGTCTTGAATCAAAACATTTTCCTTTTATACATGGGTCGGGTCGAACGTTCATTCATATTATGTTGATAGAGAAAAACGCAGACGCGCGCGCCGCCCTTTCGATCAATTAATTAGAGTAAAACTTAATTGCGTGATTAGAGTGAAACTGACAGCAGTGGACTCCCCTTTTATCAGTAGATATCCTTATTAACACAAAATCATTACCTTAATTATTACTAAATGGGAATTGACAAAAGTGTGCTTAAAGTGTTGACAATCTTAATCATGTGAATGTCTGAATCAGACAGCGTTACTTAGTACTAACTGTTTTTTTTAAATGGATAATTGTGACGCTACGATATTAAGACTTTTTTTAATCACAAAATTACCAAAATATTAAATTTTGCATTTAGAGAGCATAGTGATCAAGATATTAAATTAAATTCTTTCTAGCTCTCGTTCTCAAGTAAGGATGTAATCAATTTGAGATGACTCGTGATCGAGCTACTCATACGCAACTAAAAAAAAAAGGAATCAAGCTCAAGGTAAGTGGGGTCAAGAAACTCCAGCTTGAGACTCGATTTCAAATTTCATGTTGCATTCTCTGTTACATCTTTTGTGCCTAATTAATTTATACTTTTTTTAGTTTTAATTTATTATGATTTAGTTTAACATTAAATGTATATTTATGATCCATTATTCCCCAATTAGAGTATATTAAAAAAATGAAAAATAAATTGTGGCATAGGACATATTTGGCACAGAGGATATGATCTCTTGAGATTCAAACGTAGCTCATGAGTTCAAGTTTAAGTTCGAGTTCGAGTTCAAGTTTAAATACATAATGAATTTAATTATTTAATTTATGCAAATTTTCTTAAATTGATTTCTAAATAACATAAATAAGCATAGTTTTCCAAATCAAAAAATAATATTTATTTGGATAATTGGGTAATACATAATATCAGTAGGGGGAGGAATGAATAATTCCAAATGTGTAGGAATGAAGATTATCAATTAGAAAAATATATCAGTTATAGGACTGTGAATAAGCCTGAGAATTGTGATTCCATTCTCATTCTATTTGTCATGCCCTAAATATGCGTATATACAAGTATTGTACAGGAGAGTTTGTCATACATCAATCATTAAATTAATTGATCGAATTTGAGAATTTATGATTTGAAAAATATTCACTCACAACAATTGTGCGCTTCTCATCGTCGTAATATATGCCCTCTCATGGCATTGTAATCTTCTTGGTTAGTTTTTCGTGCTATATCTAGGTTTACCTTATTTATTGTTATCTAGATTAGAAATATGTACAGTCTCTGCTGCTGGATTATCATTTTTTTTAGGAATGACTATTTTAGAATTAGTGATAAAGATTAATTTTTTATTTTTATTTTTTGTGTTTTGATCCCCGTGTTTCTTTGTAATTTCGGATTTGGCTTGTATTTTATTCCTTTGATTTTTAGTTAATAATATACAGTTCATTTGATACGTACCCTATAAAAATATACCTAACTTCTGCATTGTAAATCACGTTTAATATCATAGAAGCTTTATATTCTCTATGTAGGGGTGTCTGTCTTTTCCTTATTACCGAAACCTCTTCTTCCACTCCCCCATTTGATTGCCATTAACATTGGTGCACAAACACCAATTAAACTCACTCGTTTATTATGTTTGACGTTCCATTTGCTGAACAGTTTTATCATTAATTCAATTGCCCTTTTGCTAAAGGGGTAATAGGGTCTAATATCATAAATTTTTCAACTTTTTTAGTGTTTCACACAATATTTCAATTTTTGCAATAATGTCACACTACAAAAAAATAGTCTTTAGAAACAAGATTATTAGCGATGATAAATGTCGTCATTAATACTAGACTTTTAGTAACGATATGTCATTTCTAATTATCACATGTGATCTCTAATAAAAAATTTGTGATGACATTGTTGTCACTTAAAAAAAATTGATGTCGTCGCAAATAAAGTGTTCCTAAAAGTTCGTCCCAAATAAATTAAAATATATGTTTAGTGACAATGTCATCACAAAAACAATGTCATTAGAAATGACATGTTGTTACTTAAGTTTATTATTAGCTAGTGATGATATTTATCGTCGCTAATAATGTTGTTACTAAAGACCTTTTTAGGTAATGTCAGAACTTTATCTTTTTGTTGCAATTAAGCCATAAGATGAAAATTAATCTGACGTGGCTTAAATTTTTACACATATGTACTCTTAATCTGATGTGATAGAAATTAAACTAGAGTATCTCTCTCGTGTGATGCACAAATGTTAATATGTATAATTTTAGTTATTATAAATTGTAATTATGAAAATTTTAATAAAATTATTACAACAAAATAAAATTAATTTATAAATTTCTAAAATATAGAAATTTTCGTATTATTCATTTTTTGTTAATTATTTGTGGGCACTATTAATCTTATGTGGCATAAATTAAACTAGAATATGTCACTTGCGATGCACCAATATGATATGTATAATTTTATTTGTTAGAAATTATAAATGTGAAAAATTTAAGAAAATTATTACAACAAAATAAAATTATGATACATCAGATTAAAAGTGCACATGTGTAAAAAATTTAAGCAACCTCAGATTAATTTTCATACCATGAGTAACAAAAAAGTAAAGTTTGAGAATTACTACAAAGATTAAAATGTTGTGTGAAAAAAAATAATTGGAAATGTTATGATATTAGAATCTATTGACCAAAATAAAAAAGTTATAGCATGAATGGATATGGGTTTGTGCACATGTCGCATGAGATAATTTCATGCTGCACTCTTTGCGTTCCACTTTTAAATTATGAGATTTTTTTGGGTTGTTTTCTTCAATATTATTTTTGGTGATTTAGTTTAATTTTATGATTGTTTATTAGAATTCAGTTCACTCAATTAGGGTTTATAATTATTTTTTAGTATTTATTTTTCAGTTTTCAATTAATAATTTATTGTTATGGTTGATCATTTCAAAATTAAATTTTATAATTTTTTTGTTGATAAATGTTGACTATATGTGATTATTTGTGTTATAATTAATTTTTATTTTATAATAAATAATATTAAAATCATAAATTTAACAATAAAATACGGAGTAAACAAGAAGGAGTGCAACAGAAAATTTGAACTAGGTTTCGTAGCGATCAAATGCTTATATATAATTAACATTATTCCATGTTTCCATATTTGTACTATGTAATTATAATTAGAATTATAATTTAAAATGAAGAGAAAATGTTAGATAGACTGCAGTCTTGCGTGCTTTAATTTCTTAGTCTTTTACTTCTCATGTCGAACCTCAATTTGCATTTATAAATAGAAAATATCAACCCTGCACTTTACCTTAAACTTACCCTAATTAAAAAAGTTTTCTAATGTGCTAATGGATTAACGTAGTCAACTTATAATAATTCTAGAAATTTGAAATTTTCAAAATTAACGATGAAGACTTAGGATTTCATTGAAGATCGGGTAAACTTTTGTTGAAGATGACACGACAAAAATGAGTAGTTGGTTACTTGTGTTTGATCAAATTATGTGTTACGTTACTGCAGCCTGGTCTTACTATATTCAACCAAAGTTGCAAGGTACCAAATTGTCTATTGTATATTTAGTGTTGCATTTCACCGTCGCATACTTGATTTTTTTTTTTAATTTTTTCAATCTTTTTCTTTGATTTCAATTTATCATGCATTAGTTGAATTTTACACTTGATATTTAGTGTTCTTCCTACACAGTTAGAGTTTAATATGATTTTTAATATTTAATTTTTAAATAATCAATTAATAACTAAAAATTAAAAATTAAATACTAAAAAATTATAATGTATTTTAATTGGGTAAGATGAATCCTAAATAATAAGTGTAAAATTAAACTAAAGTATAAGAAATTGAAATTCAAATCGAAAAAAAAAGAAGAAAAAAAACCAAAAAATAAATAAATGTGTAATAAAAAATCCAACACCAAATGTGTAGCAGAGAATTTGAGCGGTAGTTGTAGACCTTGTATGTTTGTCAATAATGGATAATTGACCTCAAATTTGTCAATTCAGATTTTCTATCATAAAATAAGATTTCATTTTCATTTTTCACTATACATATTATAATACGCATATAGGTTAGGTCGTCGATCAACCTCTTCAAAATAAAATAAAAGGAAGTGCATGCATGTGTATATATATAATGATATAAGATCGTCAGTCTATACGTAACCTTTGATAATATAACGTAGAAAGATGGAAGATAAGAAGAATCATTTTATAATACTATTTGGATTTTGGAATGCTAAAAATGTACCTGACTTTCTTTTATGGTAAACATTTTCATACACTAAGTATAAATAAAACTTATTTTAAATAGGTGGATTAAAACACTACAAGAATTCATTGATTTAGCGACGGAAATTTCCGTCGGTAAATCAAGATTTTCCGTCGTTATTTTAAGATAACGACGGATTAACGACGACGGATTAACGACGGACATGCATCGTCGTTATTTCGTTAGTCGGCAATTCAATTTAACGACGGATATCTGCCGTCGTTATCTGTAACGACGGCCATAACGACGGACCCTATCCGTCGTTAACTCTGGTGTCGTCTACAGTCGTTACTTTTTATGACGGACTCGGTCCGTCGTTACTATTTAAAAATAAATAAAAAATAATATTTAACGACGGACTCGGTCCGTCGTTAATAATTAAAAATATATTAGAATTAAAAAACGGATTTATTTAACGACGGACACTGTCCGTCGTTAATAATTAAAAAATAAATAAAAAATAAAAATCAGAAAATATAACGATAACGATTTAAAAAAAAATATAACGACGGAAGACGTCCGTCGTTAATTTTTTTTTTTGATTATTTCTGTTTACGTTTATTTAATTTTTTTTTGTAATTTAGATTATTGTTTGTAAATAAATTATGGAAAAACTGTAATAAAACGTTGAATAATATATATAAAATCTCCAATAAAATACATAAAATGTAATATAATATAATAAAGAGTGTATAAAATAAAAATAATAATAGTGTCAAGATGAAGATGGAGGAGGGTCCCTAAACTGCGCCCGCATCAGCTCGAACATCTCGGCCTGCTGGCGCAGCATCTCCTGCTGCTGATCGATCTTCTCCTGCTGGGCTTGGAGAAGCGCTGTCTGTGCGTCCATCTTCTCCTGGAGAGCCGCCTGCTGGGCATCCATTTTCTCTTGGAGAGCCCTGATGGCAGCCTGAGTATCGGGCTGTGGAGGAGCTGCAGATGAGACGCTAGGAGCTGAATAACTCCTAGATCGACTGCCGAGCCCAAACACTCTATTCTTCTTCGAGTGTCGGAGGGCAGCAACCACGTATACGGCGCTCATGTCCATGGGTGGTGGCGCCTCATCTGTGCCAGGAGTCGGCTGGCTCAACTCCTCAACCCGAGCCAACACATCAGCCTATTCATAAAATCGAAAAAGAAAGATTAATTATTTAATTTCTATGTTATTAATAAATTTATAAATATCGATAAATTAACTTACAACTATACGGGCAGACTTCCCATCTGTGTGGGATCCATCGGCATTGTCGTGCAGCCTCCTGAATGTCTCCCACGCCACGTCATTGGGCTGCACGCCCTTCTCCTTAGCCTATTAATTGGATAGAGATGTTAGCACAAACATATTAAAAAAAAATAAAAAAAAATTAATTTAATTGCATACCAAAGCTGCAGCATGCGCAACTGCACTCCGAGAGCCTCCTCGATGCTTCACAATGCCTGTGCCAGGACCATCGGGCTCAGTCAGACGATTCTTCGATGCGATCGCTGACTTCTTCTTGAAGGCATCACTGTCCCAGTGCGCCTTGAAGCCCTCCCACATCTCAGGAGGCATGAATGGAGGGCATCCCTTGGTCCTATCCTTCTTGAAGGTATGGACCATGTCCTTGTATCTCTGAGGAGCCCTGAGCTCCCATGCTGCCCAAATGGCATCCTCCAAAGTGGGATCCCAAAACCACTCCTTCTGCAAGATATTGAGAACATGTGAAAATACTAAACTTATATAACATTTTAAAATATATGTATATAATAATAAGATACCCGGAACTCCTCCCTATACATCTGCCTCCTCTCATGGGGCACCATCTTCCAGGTGTAGGCACCCAGGTGCAAAAACCTCTTGAAGCTCGATGTGATGGTGGCTGAGACGGGATAACTCGGCATCAATTGGCTTCCAAATGTAAAAAACAATAAATATATTAGAATATTATAGTTATTAAAATAATAATTTGTAAAAAAATATTAAAAACTATCTAATTCAACATACCCATCCTAAAGCCAACAACGACGCCGACCCTGCGCATCAACATCAGGCAATGACGATCCATGTAGTGAAATATCGCCAACTGGGCCACTCAGGCCCACAGATGACGATGATGAACCTCCAGCTGACGTAGTACCGCCTCCCTGCATCTGCAAAATCATACTAAGTTTAGTTTATGAAGTTAGCAAATTGACTCGGTACTAAGTACTTGAATAAGAAAACATCTATATATATCAAATAAGACCAACCACACTAATCATCTATGTCATCATCATCACTTATACTGTCATCTGATAAATCGATCTCTGGTTCTATATCTTCTTCATCATCTTCTTCTTCTTCTTGAATGTCTATTACCCCACCATCTGGATGATTTGGTATAGGATCGTCATCTATTGTGAGGGTATGCAAACCATTCCATCCTGACCACCCAAATTCTGATTGGTGTCCGGATGCACCTGTTGTTCACCTTGATAAATCCATACACGATAATTGTGCACAAATCCTTTCTTTGCCACGTGTAGTCTAACAGTAGACGGCGTTTGAAATGGAATGTTCTTACACTTACGACATGGACACTTAATCTTGTTCACACTCATGAAGGATGGTTGATTGCAGGAAAACTCGATGAAAGAATTTAGTCCATTAAGGAAGTCCGGATTCAAAGCACCATTCTGAAGGTATCGCCGGTACATCCATTCACGATCTCGACTCATTGTAGATGGCCAATTTCTAAAAGTTTTGATCGTAAAATACACACTAATTATCGGTCAATGAAATATAAAAATAATTCATTAAAAAATAGCGCTAATTTTTTTAAAAAATTCGGCAGCACCTATGTGAATTTCCTAGTCCCAAGTTCTCGACTCTACGCTAATTGATCTATGTTCTTCTAATCGATTCAACAGAAACCAACAATTCCATAAAGAGGGATCCAAGGGCCCTCATCCTAAACAGAAACCAACAATTCAATAAAGAGGGATCTAGGGGCCCTCATCCCAAACAAAAACCAACAATTCAATAAAGAGGGATCCAGGGGCCCTCATCCCATTTAACATAATTAATTGACATATAAATGCATAAATATCATACCTAGCATGATAATTGCATAAATAACAACCTTAATTAGCCTAAATTGCCCAAAAAAATTAACAAAATTATTTGACATATAAATGCATAAATATCATACTTAGCATGATAATTGCATATATAACAAGCTTAATTAGCCTAAATTGTCCAAAAAAATTAACAAAATTATTTGACATATAAATGCATAAATATCATACTTATCATGATAATTGCATATATAACAAGCTTAATTAGCCTAAATTGTCCAAAAAAAAAACATAATTAATTGACATATAAATGCATAAATATCATACTTATCATGATAATTGCATAAATAACAAGCTTAATTAGCCTAAATTGTCCAAAAAAAAATTAACATAATTAATTGACATATAAATGCATAAATATCATACTTATCATGATAATTGCATATATAACATACTTAGCCTAAATAACATACTTAGCATAAATTGACAAAATAACTTTAACAAAATTGCATACTTAGCTTATTTAATTGTAAAACTACTAACCTCGTATATATCACTGTAAACCGAAGAATTCTTGTAGTGAACCTACACAAAAATATTAACAAATTATTAATTATTTGTTTACAACTAATAATTCCAAATATCCAATTGCTTCCATGGTTACAACTAACATGCAAGAAATTTGCAATTGGAGTGAAATAACACATATACCAAGGTTCACGTACAAAAGCAAGAATATATATGCATATATATATCTCTTCAGTTACCATATCTTCCACCCCAAACAATCAATTTAATCAAAAATTTCACATCTCTATCTAAAATCTACTCTGCCCACAAACTCAAACTTTATTGTCCAACTTCTCTTCCTTTGATAAAAAAATTACAATGTAAATCAAGAATTAAGGTTAAAAAAACACAATAATAAAGCCAGTTTTCCTGACTGATTATATTATTCAGTTATGGAATTCCAATAGTTGTAAATAAAAGTAACTCCTCATTGTAACAAGCCCACGATTGAAAGAGAAGATTAGATGCTCACAATAAAAAAACAAAAACAGTTCACTATCAAGCCATTCCTAGTGCTTCCATCTTTCTACTCTGAATCAGAGAATCTTTTCCAAAATCATTTTCCCCTTTTCCTCTTTGTCCAAAACCAGAATAGCCTTTTGCTCTCATTTAAAGTTAAAGTTACAAATATATCTACTTAAATAATTAAAATCTCCAAGAAATTATAAAGAACCATAATACAAACAAGATCACATCATCACAACACTTGGATCAATTCCTAATTCAGTAACTTAATAGCTCACTTAACTACACAAACAAAGCACAAACTGTTCACCTCAATCTTCAAGAAATAAGCAAACCCAAGTCAAAATCAAGATACAAGTACCAAAAGCTGATGCATATTTTGATGAATTGCAGAAGATAGAGAGAGAGAGACGAGAGGGAGAGAGATTCAGAGTGAGAGAGAGAGATGCAGAGGGAGAGAGAGACGAGAGGGAGAGAGATTCAGAGTGAGAGAGAGAGAGATGCAGAGATTACCTTGCGCCGCTGCCGCCGCCGCCTCCTCCGCCGCCGTTCGCCAGGCCAGTCACCGCCGCCTACCGCCTTCGTCTTCACCGATCGATCGCCGGGTTGGGGGAATTTGGAAAATTAGGGTAGAGTGAATGAAATTGCAGCGATTCAGACTCTGTATAATCGTTATTTACCGACGGATAACAAAGGCCTCGGTCCGTCGTTAATATTTATTTTTTTTTAAAAAAATGTGGAAAAAAGTTAACGACGGACAATGTCGTTATTTTATAAATATTTTAATAAAATAAATGCAGAAATTTTAACGACGGACTTAATCCGTCGTTATTTTAAATTTTGTTTAGAATTAAATGCGGGAAATCATAACGACGGACTATGTCCGTCGTTAATTAAATATATTTTTAATAAAATAATTGCGGATTAATTTAACGACGGACAGCTTCCGTCGTTAATTATTAAAGTTTTTAAAAATAATTAAGGAAAAACTTAACGACGGACCTTGTCCGTCGTTAATTAAAAATGTTTTTAGTAAAATAAATGTGGATTAATTTAACGACGGACACCTTCCGTTGTTAATTATTAAATTTTTTAAAAATAATTAAGGAAAGACGTAACGATGGACCCTGTCCGTCGTTAAGTATAAATATTTTTAATAAAATAAATACGGAATATAATTAATGACGGATATATCCGTCGTTATCAAAAAATAATTTTAAAACATAATATTTTCAGAAATTATAACGACGGATCATGTCCATCGTTAATGTTAACGACGTCAGGTCCATCGTAAATCCGTCGTTATAACGTACCGACGGACAGGCCATCGGTAGTCTGTCGGGAAAAATGACCCGAAAAATTACCGTCGGTATTTCCGTTGTTAATAAGCAAAATTCTTGTAGTGAAATTGTAGGTCAACCTGTGAAAAAAAACTCCGTGAAGATTAATATCAAACCATAACAATAAAAATTATCACTCAAAATTAAAAAAATATCACATAATTTCTTAAAAAATAACGGGTCTGCTATTTTATTATATAAGTTTATTTAGCTCAAATTGTGATTTTCTTTTTCATTTCAATTAATGTTTAGAATTTAGGAGTTTAGAGTTTTTTAGGGTGCATGGTTGTTTTAGGGGTTTTTTAGTAGTTTTTAGATTTATTAGAGGTTTATTTAGGCTTTTTTAGGATTTATATTTTTTTAGGTTTATTAATCTGAATTAGGAGTATCTTGATTCGAGTGCAATGCACTAGCTCCCGCGTTAGTGTCGGCGAGTGTATTGCGACTTGCGAGAGTCATCAAATTTTAAAAAAGAAAAAAAGAAAATTAATTTTTATTTTATGGTTCATTAATTACATTTTAGGGTATATATATTTATTTCAAAATTATGTTTTCATTTTCAATTAGTGTTTACATTTGTTTCAAAAAAATTAATTATCGAGTGCAATGCATGAGCCCATGCATTGACGTCGGGTGAGTGTCTTGTAGGAGTCGGTGGATTTCAAAAAAATTAAATTAATTTACTTTAATTTTAGGGACATATACATTTTTAGAGGAAAAAATGAAAAAACACAGAAAAAAAATAGACAGGTGCGTGTATATATTGATAAAACATATATTTACTAATAAAATTATTTATAATATATAAATTTATATATATATATTAAAGTAAAATTATCGGCCCAAATAATCAATCGACACAACTTATAATATAAAAATGCAGATCCTAGGGAAGGGGCTACTATTTCATATATTAATAGTATCTAATTATTAAGTTAATAATGATGGGTAATCACGAGTTTGTTATCAGATTGCTAATTCTAGCATATCATAACATAGAATAAATAACCGTGCATTTCATTGGCCAGTCCATCACACACTTCATTATTCTCAATCAAACACACTAAGATTGTTTAGTCATGTGCAATATTTATTCACAGGTTTGTCTTTCTAAATACGCACACTACAAGAAAAAAAGCTTCTCTCCAGTGGCCCGAGAGAATTGGCTCAAATTCCGCTGGAATTACGCTATTCCGTCGGACATTCCAGCGAATCCGGTCTGCTGAAAAAAGTGCTGATGAAATCCAATTTTTCCAGCGGACAACGAAAAAAAAAATACCTCCAAAAAAAAAAAAATCCCAGCTACACAATTTTGTCAAGCTCAACCACCGCCATCGACCCGCGCATAGCACGGGAGGGCCGGGCTTATTTTAAAGCCAACAAATGACTTTGCTTGCATCCGCCCTTGAACCTGTGACCTGTGACCTCATGCCTGCAGGAGCAAGCGCTTAACTACTGGACCAAATTTCATTTTCATGAATTATACAATATATATACACACACACATATATATATATATTATCCATTTAGCATATGTAATGTTAATCCGTCATTCCGTAATCCATTTTGTATTATATTTGTAATATGTATCCTTAATTCATTAGTATATAATATATTATGTATTATTCATCCATTTTGTGTGTGTGTGTATACATATATATTATGTATTATTTATCCATTGTACGTATTTATACCACGTACATATGTTACATTATGTATTATGTACATATATAAATTACTAATTTAGTTTTTATATACTCTATGTGTGTTTGCGTGTATATTATGTACTTAGATATATAGATCGAGATGTATATGTTTTTTTCCTAAATTTTAATTAAATTATTTTTTTTCTAGATAGAGATGTAAATATTCAATTTATTATCTTTAGAAATAGGGTCCTTATATAATTTATAATCTACACCCGTCTTGATTGGGGAAAAAAATCATCAATTCATTGAATATGAATTATCTTGCAAACATTAATAAATATAATTGTGTCACATTTATGCATCATTTTTAGTTTTAAAATATTAAAAATTGAATTTTTCAAAGTATTACAATGGAATTTCGGTGCTGGATTGATTGAATTCCGCTAAAATAAAAATAAAAAAATTAAAAAATCTATTATAAAATACTTAAATAATTAAAAAAATAAAGAAAATTCAAGAAGGCATCTCCCGCTAGAATCTCGCGGGAATGTAAAAAAATTAAAATTAAAATAATTTGTTTTTAATAATAATAATAATAATAATAATAATAATAATGATGATGATGATGATTTCAGAGGACAATTCCCGCTGGAATGCCCGTTGGAATGTTTGAAAAATATTTTTAAAAAAATAATAAAGAATAAAAAAATTCCAATGGGACACTGGCGCGCTGGAATTCTCGCTGGAAATTTTAAAAAAAAATTAAAAAAATAAAAAATATATAAAAAAATCCAGCGGCACACGGGCACACTGGAATGCCTGTTGGAATTTTACAAAATTCCGCAAAAAACGAGCTCGATGGAATGAAATTCCAGCGGAAAACGGGTTCGCTGGAATTTTCCACTGGAATATGACATTTTTCTTGTAGTGGCATAGCATGATTTCTATCTTTTCACCAATTAATTATTCATCGATTAGTCCATCTAATAATTGACTCGCATGCACAAATGTTGATCAGACACTAATACACAAGAAATAAACTATAGAAAATCGTGTACCCAAATGTTATAGGAAAAATAAATCAATCTTATTAATAAAATCCACAGTATTAAACTCTAGAATCTAGCTATTAAATTAGCTAGACATAAATGAAAAAACTAAAACAAAGAGTATAGATATTCATGATAGAAAATAACAAATAAAACTATAATTAATCCACATGTGGAATTGCAGTTTTCTCTTTTATCTCTGTCGTGGCCTCCAAGCTCTTAGTAATCTTTGGCACCTCCTTCTTGAGTAGTTCCTTAGCAGTAATTTTGTCCTCCTTTTGATATATGGATAAGGATGAGGATGAGACTATGTATATGTAGGTTTTTAAAACCTAGTTAGAGAATGAGTAAAAAGTCTCGTGAGCACCTTCAGGGTTGGGTGAATCATGGCTAGGTTGATCCAGCACCTGTGTTAATAGCATTGGCCTAGTCAATTGGATTGTGCCGAGTTGACCGTGTCTTTCTTTGTTCGTTCTTGTTGAGTCAATCAGGATTTTTTTTGCGAATTGGGCTCTGAAATTTCACAGGATGAATACTTTAATCCAATCCAAATGCTTTAATTAAGTTACTAATTAAGCCCAAATCATATTTCGATATTTCTTCAACTCAAATATTTGATCATTTTACATGAAATTAATGACAAATATGATATAAACGGCAAAACTAGCAAATATATCAAAAGGTCCAAAGATATAAAATTAAGTACAAAAGCTATTAAATTACACAATTTCTCAAGTAAAACATTATCAATTTATATCCAACAGGTGTGTAAAATACACAATTGTATAGTTTTACTTGCGTTCAAATTATTATTTTATTTTATTTCCATCCTGCAATTGTTTAAATTTGCTTATTGTCAAATTTAATTGTTTATATCAAATTTAAATCATTTCTGTTATTAACAATTTCTTTAACTTTGATGCAGGTACGGATATTTATCTCTTAGGGCTGGTTTGGTTGGAAGGAAAGTAAAGTTTTTTTGGAATATGATTGTTGGGAATGTGATTCTGAGGAATATGATTACTAACATAATCTTTATTCTGTATTTGGAACACAACAAGAAAGTTGTAATTATTCTCTTTTTATTATTGGATTAAATTTAAACAAGAGTGGATAATTAAATATCTAAAATATATACTGTATCTTATTTCATACTATAATATTTATAATTTTAAATTAAGAACCATATAATGTGTAATTCTTCAATCTGCATTAGTACTATAGATATTGAATGCAACATATTATTTCAATTTAAATAAAATGATATGACTAAAAAATAATCAATTAAGGTAAATATTGTATTGGTGTCCAAATATTTTTTATTAAATTGAAAATCAAAATTATCTATATAAATATTTTTTTTATTAAATTGGAAGTCAAAATTATCTATTTGACAATGGTATGGTCATCGTTTAGTACAAAAAGTTATCTCAAAAATGATATTATTGGAATTTTGATAGAAATACCAAAAAAATAATTGATGAAATAGTCGAATTTTGGTCATAATTTATTCAATAAAAATAATAATAATAATAATAATAATAATAATAATAATAAATCTTATTTTTTCAATTTAAAAAAAATCTTTTTTTTTATTTTTTAGTTAAAAAATATGAATTCAAATATAATAATAATTTATAAAAAAATTTAAATAATAATAAATGAAGAACTCGAACAATGAAATCATTTAACACCAGATTCCCAAAAATAAGGAAAAAGAATACCTACTTGGAGTTGGTATTCACAATCCAGGAAAGTTGCACAATTTTCCTTGTTTTAAGGAATGTGATTCCTTTCCGTATTACATAAAAAATGAACAAAACACAGTAATGTTAAAATAGAAAATCAGATTACTTTCCCAAGTCAGATTCTGTGCCAATCAAACGAAACTTAATATATTTTTACGTTAATGCATGGCATTTACTTTTGGGCTTTTATAATATAACATATAATAAATGTTTTATTATTCATTTCTCCAGTAAAATAGATATGAAATTTTAAAATATTTATAAAACCCAATAGAATAATATATAAACAAATATTCTTAAGTTTTCATGCTACTATATGTGTATACTTTAATTTAATATATGTATATACATATGTATTATTTATTTAAAATTACAAAGAGGAACTACGTGAAGAAGTTACATACATATGTTATATATTTAAAAATAAATCACATCTTCATAAAAAAAATCCTAAAAATATTAAGTTATCTGTCATATCTATCTAATATATATTAAGGACATATTGATAATAAACTTATAATATACCTAAATAACATAGATCAAAAGTTTTATTTAATATTTAGATATATTAAAATATTTTCATTGTTTTTATATTGGATATTTATTTTTTTAATGTTAATTTCTAATTTTTCTCACATAAAAAATATATTAATATTTTGGGCAAGTCATATTATACTATATTATAATATATTAAAGAGTGATAGAAATTATGATATTCAATGCATACTTAATAATGAATATAATAGTGATAATAAAGATGAAATTTAGTTTTCCACCCTAACCTGATTCGATAATATATGTTTCAAAACTTAATCATAAATAATATAAATTTTTAAAACTTAATCGATATAATTCATTTTCAATTTTATGTTAGAATTATATGATGTAAAATTTTATTTTTTGTTAATTTATTAATTTAATATTAAAATATTAACTTTTATGACAATAACATTAAATAATATACAAATATAAATCTTAATCTATATTAATTTTATACCTATTAGAACAGACAATGATATGTTCTCATTTAATTGATGAGGCATTGTATATAATTCAATACACACATGTACACACACAAACTTTGACATTGTAATAATATAATTCATAAAATTATATTTGTGCATTGCGCGGAAAATTTATTAATATTAAATTATAGAAAACAGTACGAGTATAACCCTTTTGTCCATGGATGAAATTTGTTAGAGAAAATTAAGTTTATCACAAATACGAAAGTAAAATAGTCCAATGAACCTGATTAAGATATCAATACATATCAAGTCGATCACAACAAACCTAATGATATATAATTAATCTGATATATCTAATTTAATTGATAACCCTCTTATCCTAAATTATGATCTTGCGCTCATTTATATTTTGATGTGTCTGTATACGCTAATTATTATGTACTAGGTGCACATTAGAAGGTCAACGCGTTAATAAAAAAACTCATCAAAATAGGTGGTACTTTTTGAATTTTGACTGATACTTTTTAGTATCATGGTCCATACTGAATTTGACCATTTTTTCTTGGCCAATACTTTTTAAGAAAACAAATAATACTTTTAGACATTTTAATGATACATTTTAGTGTCACGGTTGATACTGATTTTGATAATTTTTTTGATCAACACGCGTTAACCGTATAATGTGCATCTAGCTAGTGTACAGAAGACTTGCCTGTCTGTATAAATAGCAGACTTGTATATTGAAATTGTGTGAATATGTGAGAAATACAGCTTCTATACAATATTTGTTCTGTCAAAATTATGCGGACCATAATTTTTATTATGAGTAATAATAAAACGATTGGTTAGATTGAATATGACACGTGATTTCTGTTGGAAATCTCATGGTCAAATTTAGTTAAGTAGGTGCAATATATAGCATCAATTCAAGAATTACAAATAAACTATTCTAGTTAGTCTTACTATATTTCAAATTGAGATATATAGGTCCGTTCCGGTGTACGAACTTGTACCAATTCAAAAAAATGATTTCCAAAACATTAGTATAATTTATTTTACTAACGCTAGAGAAGGTAACTTAAGGAAAATAATATAAATCTTATTTTTCCAACGAACAAGCCATACGTGCATAGGTCCACTATGGTGTACTAATTAATTATTTTTAATCTATTAATGATGTGGCGACACATGTGATTGATTGCATATTGTTTGCTTTGAAGACTAAACTTACTATATATGTGTGTGTGAAGCAAAGATTATGTAAGTATCATGTTACATGGATTTTATTATATTATATATTTATATTGCATAATATTTGTCGCATAATTACTTTGTTAACCTTATTTTGTAAATTTGACAAAACTTTTAAAATATTAACACTATATTTTAATTTGTAGTGATTAAAAGTTTCTTGATTTCGATCTCAAATATGGTAAAATGATGTTGTAGTCATGTGATGTGACCCGATGATAAGAATCGAACGCATATCGAATATATGTAAGGGTTCATGACACTTATGAATTAAAGAATGATGAACTATGACTCGATTAGACTAAGAACACAAGACTTGATTTATATAAGATAGCTAGACTCGAATATGGACTCAATATTTTGAACAAATTAAGATACCTAGACTTTTGACTCAACAACAAAGTAAAGACACAATCTAATCTCGGAAAGAAATAGGTTGTGTAGGAACGATGGAATTATGGATGATAATGGTGAGATGGACGACTAGGTTAGAATGGGTGAAGTAGATATGTTATGATATGGATTGATGAACTTACGTATGATGGAAGGATGATCTCAAGAACTTGATGTTGAAGGCGGACGTTTGGTGAACTTGTGGTTGACGTCGAAGATGATTTGGCGAAGATGTTGATGTAGAATGAATTAAATCCGGGGCGACACACTGTTAGTTTTGTATATTGGAAAGACATGTCTTTGTATGCTTTTCTGATGATATGATGATATGAATTGAAAGTTATTGCAGTCACTGTATGCATTTAGATTATGTTACATAATTGTTCTATGCAATATTCCATATACTTACATTGTAGATGATATGGTGTGGAGAGTCACACGGTAAGATCATATCATTAGTACCTTGTATTGTATTAAAGAGCTCACGGCTTAGATAGTCCTGAACACACCATCGGTACACCGTAGAATTATCTGTTAAGTTAGTTTATCTTGACTAACTGATTATTCTAGTACACTTGTTAGTGTATTGAGGAGGATCACGATAGGATACTATTATCTGTTTCTAACCCAGTTAGTGAGAGAATAAAGATCCACAGAGTTCGGGTTCTGAACTCATGTGATATTGGCGAGCATATGTGTGAGTTGCTTGTTACTTTGATTTATCAATGGGTGAGATCTTTTCGTAGATCAATAACTCGATATCTTGGGTAATAACAGTGTATGCATAGTGTCTCGAGCAGTATGCATGAGCACCGTGTCCTGGTGCGCCAGGTTGATGATGTTCTCTTGAGGAAGCACCAATTCATGTTGAAACCCTGCAGGTGGAATTTATTCCGTACATGAGTAAAGCTTGTGTGGCACTACTCAAGGTTTTAGATATTAATTAATTTTAGTTGTCAGAGGCTGACATAATTAATTAATGAACATTATATCTTAAACACGGGGAATGGCTGGACTAAAGGAGAAAACATATTCGTAAATATGTATTAAATTGGTAGGTCAGTTTTACTTCTTTAGTGGAATAAAAGTAAAACTTAATTTATTTAATTATATCCTAAATTTATTGGATATTGGGCATTAAATAAATTAGTGGGCCAATTTAATATTCTTCTAGATCCCTGTTGTAGCTCAATTGACTGATAATGGACTGGATATAGAACTTGAGATAGAGGCCCAAACCCAGTAGGTTTGGAGAAGCAAATTTTCGCCCACCTCTCTATTTAATAGAGGGGGGATGAAATTTGGAGATATAAGAAATCAGCCCCTCTTTTGTCTCTCAAGATATCCACAGTTTTCGCAAACCTATCTAGTAGATTTTAGCTCACTTTGAATCTAGATACAGTCCGAGAATACAGCAGAAGATCTGGGAGTAGAATTGTGGTGGCCAATTTTTAAGAA
The DNA here is from genome assembly GCA_026008535.1 of Perilla frutescens. Lineage (NCBI taxonomy): Eukaryota > Viridiplantae > Streptophyta > Magnoliopsida > Lamiales > Lamiaceae > Perilla > Perilla frutescens. The sequence continues at coordinate 42,119,921 of BRKX01000019.1, forward strand.
AAAAGAGACGCCTGTTTGTGTTCATTCAACAACAAGATTAGTCATGTAATCTTGTCCACAGACCGTCTATCGATTTGTAGGTAGATTCGTTTCTATGTCTTCTGCTTTATTAGATTCGAATATGCTTTGCATGTTAATTCTGTTAGATTGTGATAAACATGCATGTGACATAAAAATATGATTTGCATGAACATGGATTAATGAACGTCCAATAGATCCTGCAGTGGTTTCATTCGAAAAAACTCCAACAATTGGTATCATAGCGGGTTTTGGCACTGTTCTAGGATTAATCCAGGCATAATTTCGATATACATAATTAAATTTGATGATAAATTTATGGTATTTGAATTTTCAGATTTAATTGTGCATGTATTTCGATTTTATGGTATTCAAAACTCTGAAGAATTTTTGATGAATTTAAAAAATTCTAGTTTTGAATGGTGGAGAATTTTCGATAGTCATAAAATCAAATTTGGGATGATATTTGATATTCTTCAAATTTTCAAATTTGTTTTAGGATGGTGTTCGAAATTTTGAGATCAAATTTTTCAAAATTTGATGTTTATTATTAATTCCCTAATTTGTTCTATAAATTTTCGGTCCTATGGAATTAAAAATAGATGGATTTTTTATTAACATCAAAATTTCCAAATTTAATTCCTAGTAGAGGTCGAAAATTTAGTAGGTTAGAAAAGGATTATGTAATTTTTGATGTATATCAAAAGTTACCTATTTCTAATCTAATTAGGTTTGAAATTAGAATTTTAAATTTGGTAATTTTTGAAGTGGATCAAAATTGTCAGATTTTTAATTATTGAAATTTTCAAAACTTGCCTATATTATTTGGAATAGTTTTTTTTTTTTTTTATTAATGTCAAAGTTTCCAAATATGAAATATAGGGTTAATTTTTGATTTTAATAAATTAATTTAGAGAAAATTTTGATGAAAATCAAATTTCCAGATTTATTTTATTAAGGAGTCAAAAATTGCACGCTTTGGATTAAGATTTGATGTTATTTGATGTATATATTAATTTACCTAATTTTAATCTAAATAGATTTGAAAATAGAATTTTAAATTTGGAAGAGTTTGAAGTGGATCAAATTTTCAGATTTATTATTTGGTATTTTTCGAAAATCTATGTATTAAAATTGGATAAGGTAATTTTTAGATATATACAAATAATTATCAAAATCCAATTGTGATAAGAATTTAAATTTGGATAGGTTTTGGAAGATTTTGAAGTGGATCAAATCTCCAAATTTTATCCTTAAAGATTTTGATTTTTATGGATAATATTTGGATTGGATTTTTGATTTATATCAAGATATCTCAATATTATTTAATTAGTGTGGTTTGAAAATATTAAATAAATTTGGTGGATAATTTTAAATAATTTCCAGATTTATTTTAAGAGATATTTTTGAAAATAACAAGTTCAAAATTGGTGGATAATTATTTTAATTTCAAATTTTTATCTTGTAGATAATATCGAATTAATTAATTTAAGTAATTGTAAAATTTGATATTTAATATTCATGCATAGATATCATATGTCATTTTATGTGGATCATATAATATGATTGTTGGATTTGTAGACTGTGTTTGTTTGCAGGTTTACCAACTATCATAGCTCCTTTATTTTATGTGATGTATGTTTATGTTGAATGAATGTTGGTTGTATGCCGGTTTGGCTACGTGATTTTTATCCATGAGAAAATTCATGGATTATGTCTAGATTGTATTTTACGTTGTTTTAATGTAATAGACATAAAGATGTTAGACTGAGTTTTTGAGTTGTAATTTTTTATTCTAGCAAAATTAGATTTTTTCTTTTCGAATAGATAATCTGTATTGAATAAAGATCGGAGATCAACTCAAAGAAGGAAAGTAGTTCAGCACCAAGAAGGAAGTTTCACCTGTTCACGTCCCGAAACCCTAAATGGAGCTAGGGTTTTCGGTGAGGCGCGGTGAAGGGGGCGACAACCAAGCCCTATTTCGGAGCTGACTTTGCTATTTTATCTCATCAATCAACATGAGATATAAGCCATGATAGTTGGAATATTACTGTTGATTATTATGTTGAAGCATGCAATGGATGTTTATCATTTTATGTGATGTTTGCATGTTCGATAATGGGATAAAATGAAACCTCAAACATAAATAACTAAGTGGGAGAGATTCATACCAAAGTATGCAGAAATCTCATACGGTCTCCATTAAAATCTAGTTTAATTGAGAAGTGATAGGGATGCGCGTTGACATCGGTCTTCCTCCATATCGGATGTGTCATATCACAGATTTCTCTATAAATTAAATCTCCTAAATGGATAGCTGTAGAACATTATTAGAACTAACTGACTCCTCCATCTGAAGCAGTTAAATTCGAATAGTGATCCTGGTACGAAGATAATGGTGTGCACACTTAGATGTGATTTATTGATAAACGTCCACACGATCGTGGCTTATCAGTTAAATGATTACATGACCGTGTTTATTATCCAGCTATTAATTTTCTTGTTGTAAGAAAACTCAACTGGAGGCAAATTAAAGGTTTAACCTATTTAAAAATGAATTTTATAAACGTCCACACGATCGTGGCTTGTAGAAAAAAAAATTAAAGTGTCGGTGGAAAGGTATATAATTTTTGTGAGGTTTTTGATTATATATTGTTTATCCTAAAGTTTGTGACTGTACTGCATGTTTTAATTTCAGTTATTTCATATCATCAATGGCACTCCCCAATCTGTCCCCAATCCTCAAAGAAAACAAACTTATCGGTGAAAACTACAATGATTGGATTCGTAACCTTAACCTCATCCTAGTTGTTGAGGGACACAAGTTTGTACTTGAAGAGATATATCCTGACAAGCCAGATGAGGGTTCTGACGAAGTCCAAAGGGCCGCGTATGACAAGTGGGTCAAGTCTGATGAGATAGTGTGCCGCTATATTCTGGCTTCTATGTCGAATGTGTTGCAACATCAGCATCAGACTATGAAGACTGCTTATGGTGTCATGCTCAACCTTAAGGAGCTCTTCGGTTATCAGAATCGCTCGGCTCGCCGCCTAGCCATAAAGAAACTGATGGATGTGAAAATGGCTGACTCCACACCTATTAGGGATCACGTTCTCATGATGATGGGGTATCTGGCTGAGATCGAGACCTTGGGTGGAGAACTGGATGCCGAATTGCAAATTGATATAATTCTTCATAGCCTGTCCTTGAAGTTTGAGCAGTTCAGGTTGAACTTCAACATAATCAAGAAAGATGATACCTTGACTGAATTGCTCATGGACCTTCAGGCGGCTGAATTGCTTCAGAAGAACAATCCTCAGGCCCACATAGCTGAGAGAGGGGCGTCTTCTTCTGGTGTGAAAAAGAAGAAGAGATACGCACCCAAGAAGGTTGCAGATGAGGCACCTAAGGTGAAGAAGCAAAAGGCGAAGATTTCTCCTGAGAAATTCAAGTCGAAGACTAAATGCTTCAAGTGCGGCCAACCAGGTCACTGGAAGGCAGTGTGTCCTAACAAGAAGAAGAAGAGAATTACATCTCACACTCTAGTTGTGGAACATGTTTAGCAACATGGTCTACCCAGTCATGGGTAGTAGATACTGGAGCTACTGATCATGTTTGCATGTCTTTACAGGGGTTCCTGGTAAAAAGACAGCTGAGTGAGAATGAGATCACTGTTTACATGGGCAATGCTATGAGAGTGGCGGTTGTTGTAGTGGGAGACGTTGTTTTACCTTTCAGTAGTGATAGATCTTTGGTTTTGAAAGATTGTCTTTATGTGCCTGGTTTTAGGCGAAACTTAATTTCAGTTTCTAAATTGATTATGGATGGATATTCTGTTTCTTTTGATAACAAGGTGATTATCTTTAATGGTAAACATTTTATCTGTTCTGACACATTGGATGGATACTTATACTTTCTTAAACCAATTGAAAACACTACGCAAAGACAACTGTTGAATACATCGATCATAAACCATAACAGGAGAAAAGAACCTTCAGACCTGAATCAAACCTATCTTTGGCATCTAAGGCTATGTCATATTAACCTTAAGAGAATACAAAGGCTTGTAAATGATGGACCATTGTCTTCATTGGTACTAAAATCATTTCCTTTGTGTGAATCCTGTTTGGAAGGTAAAATGACCAAGCGTCCTTTCCAGTCAAAAGGAAATCGATCCGAAGGGTTACTGGATTTGATTCACTTTGATCTGTGTGGCCCTATGTCAGTTCAAGCTCAAGGAGGGTTCGAGTATTTCATCACACTATTTGATGATTACTCTAGATATGGATATATCTATCTGTTGCGTTGCGAGTCTGAATGCTTTGAGAAATTCAAAGAGTTTAAGGTGGAAGCGGAGAAACGAACATGTAGAAGTATCAAGTCACTACATTTTGATTGTGGTGGTGAGTACCTCTCAAGTCAATTTAGGGATTACATGGCAGAGAATGGGATTACATCTCAGTTGACTGTGCCTGGAACGCCACATCAAAATGGCGTGGCAGAGGATGAGCTATTCTGAGTTGCCTATTTCATTCTGGGGATATGCCCTGGAAACAGCGGCCTATATTCTTAACTTGGTTCCATCAAAATCAGTTTCTTCGACACCCATAGAATTATGGACTGGATGAAAGCCCAGTCTGAACCATATTCGAATTTGAGGTAGCCCTACACACGTGTTGGATAAGGAAACTGACAAGCTGGCTCCTCATACTGATGTAAGGTTGTTCGTTGAATATCCTAGATGAACGAAAGGTGGTTTGTTTTATAGTCCTAAGGATCAGAAGATCATTGTTAGCACCAATGCTCGATTCTTAGAAGAAGACTATGTCATAAACCACAAACAAAGGAGTGAAATCATCCTTGAGGAGTTAAGGAGAGGATCGAATCCTATACCAGTGGTACAAGAAGAGATACCACCAAACACTGCACAACGTATCACAGAAGTACATGAACTGCCTCGTTGCAGTAGGAGGGTTGTACGCCAACCTGATAGATTCATTAGTCTGGAAGAGGCTTCAGATTTCCCAAAGTGACTAAATGAATTAGATCCCAGGACCTATGACGAGACAATTCAAGATAAAGATGCAAATTCTTGGAAAACTGCAATGGAATCTGAGATTGGATATATGGACCACAATCAAGTCTGGAAACTTGTAGAACCACTAGATGGGATAAAACTCATTGGCTGTAAGTGGGTCTACAAACGCAAAAGAGGACCTGACGGGAAGGTTGAAACCTTCAAGGCAAGATTGGTGGTGAAAGGGTACACTCAGAAAGAAGGGATCGATTATGAGGAAACCTTTTCACCGGTAGCCATGCTTAAGTCAATTCGGATTCTCTTGTCAATTTCCGTTCATTTGGATTATGAGATTTGGCAGATGGATGTCAAGACAACTTTCCTAAATGGAAGTCTTGAAGAAAACATTCACATGAAGCAACCAGAGGGATTCATTACTAAGGGCCAGGAGCACCTAGTGTGTAAGCTTAAGAGATCCATTTATGGACTTAAATAGGCATCGAGATCTTGGAGCATCCGATTTGATGAGGTTATCCAATCCTATGGATTCGTGCAAAGTCCGGATGAGAACTGTGTGTACAATAAATGTGACGGAAATGTGGTGGTATTCCTTGTACTTTATATTGATGATATCTTACTTATTGGAAACAAAAAGAAGGTGTTGTCGAATATTAGAGTGTGGTTGTCCAAGCAGTTCGATATGAAGGATCTGGGTGAAACCGGAGATGTCCTTGGCATCAAGATCATTCGAGATCGCCAGAAAAGGATGTTATGTCTATCCCAGGTGACTTATATCGATATGGTGATAGCTAGGTTTGGCATGCAGGATTCTAAAAAAGGTTCTATACCTTATAGGCATGGAATTCATCTATCTAAGGCAATGTGTCCCCAAACACAGTCTGAGATAGAGGAAATGAAGAAATGACCATATGTTTTGGCTATGGGAAGCTTGATGTATGCTATGCTATGCACTAGGCCTGATATATGCTATGCAGTTGGCATGGTAAGCAGATATCAGTCTAACCCTGGATAAGGTCACTAGACTGTGGTTAAAAACATTCTCAAGTACCTTAAAAGGACTCGAGATTACATGTTGGTATACCGCTCTGATAGTCTGATGCCTTTAGGTTAAACGAACTCAGATTTTCAATCCGACAAATATCAGAGTAAATATACCTCGGGCTATTTGTTTACATTAGGAGGTGGAGCCATCACATGGAGGAGCATAAAGTAGAAATACATTGCTGATTCCACCATGGAAGCCGAGTATGTAGCTGCCTCTGAGGCTGTAAAAGAGGCTGTCTAACTCCGCAGTTTCCTATTAGGCTTGAGCGTAGTTCCTGATATGCCTAAGACTATCACGATATACTATGATAACTCTGGTGCAGTGGCAAATTCGAAGGAACCCAGAGCCCACAAGACAAGTAAACATATAGAGAGAAAGTACCATCTTATACGAGAATTCATTAAGAGAGGAGATGTGGTGGTGGTGGTCAAGATTGCATCGGAGGACAACCTGGCTGATCCATTCATGAAGAGCCTGCCGGCTAAGACCTTTGATGGTCATGTGGAGAAAATGGGAGTGAAATGCAGATCTGGTGGCACAGTTTGAGTTGATAGTTTAGATTGCAGAGTATGCTAGTTAGTTATTATGCTTGAAAGACATGCTTTAAGTATAAGTGGGAGATTGTTAGTTTTGTATACTGGAAAGACATGTCTTTGTATACTTTTCTGATGATATGATGATATGAATTGAAAGTTATTGTGGTCACGGTTTGCATTTAGATTATGTTATATAATTGTTCTATGCAATGTTCCATATACTTACATTGTAGATGATATGGTGTGGGGTATCACACGGTAAGATCATATCATTAGTACCTTATATTGTATTAAAGAGCTCACGACTTAGATGGTCTTGAACACACCATCGGTACATCGTAAAATAATCTGTTAAGTTAGTTTATCTTGGCTAACTGATTATTCTAGTACACTTGTTAGTGTATTGAGGAGGATCACGATAGGATACTATTATCTGTTTCTGACCCAGTTAGTGAGAGAATAAAGATCCACAGAGTTCGGATTCTGAACTCATGTAATATTGGCGAGCATATGTGTGCGTTGTTTGTTACTTTGATTTATCAATGGGTGAGATCTTTTCATAGATCAATAAACTTGATATCTTAGGTAATAACAGTGTATGCATAGTGTCTCGAGCAGTATGCATGAGCACCGTGTCCTGGTGCGCCAAGTTGATGATGTTCTCTTGAGGAAGCACAAGTTCATGTTGAAACCCTGCAGGTGGAATCTATTCCGTACATGAGTAAAGCTTGTGTGGTACTACTCAAGGTTTTAGATATTGATTAATTATAGCTGTCAGAGGCAGACATAATTAATTAATGAACATTATATCTTAAACACGGGGAATGGCTGAACTAAAGGAGAAAACATATTCGTAAATATGTATTAAATTGGTAGGTCATTTTTACTTCTGTAGTGGAATAATAGTAAAACTTAATTTATTTAATTATATCCTAAGTTTATTGGATATTGGACATTAAATAAATTAGTGGGCCAATTTAATATTTTTCTAGATCCCTGTTGTAGCCCAATTGGCTGATAGTGGACTTGATATAGAACTTGAGATAGAGGCCCAAACCCAGTAGGTTTGGAGAAGCAAATTTTCGTCCACCTCTCTATTTAATAGAGGGGGGGAGACAAAATTTGGAGATATAAGAAATCAGCCTCTCTTTTGTCTCTCAAGATATCCACAGTTTTCACAAACATATATAATAGATTTCAGCCCTTTCTGAATCTAGATACAGTCCGGGAATATAGCAGAAGATCTGGGAGTAGAATTGTGGTGGCCGATTTTTGAGAAAAAAGGGACGTCTGTTTGTGTTCATTCAACAGCAAGATTAGTCCTGTAATCTTGTCCACAGACCATCTATCGATTTGTAAGTAGATTCGTTTCTTTATCTTCTGCTTTATTAGATTCGAATATGTTTTGCATGTTAATTCTGTTAGACTGTGATAAACATGTATGTGACATAAAAATATGATTCACATGAACATGGATCAATGAACGTCCAATAGATCCTGCGGTGGTTTAATTCGAAAAACCCCCAACACACACCCTGTGTAAAACAATACACAAAAAGTCTCGCTACTTGAATTCTCTTCATTGTAATTCAACCCTAGCTCCACAAGAGAACTAAAACAGGATTTAAGAATAAAACTTAAAAGTTGCAAGCTTCTGAGAGTAGTAATTTTCGGCTGAAAATTAATAAAAGAGGATCTTGGGTGAGCCGATATTGAAAGGTAAAAATTCTCAAATTAATCAAATATAGTCTAAGTAATAAAGTTCACAATGGATCCCTATTTATAGTGTAGGGATCTAAAATCCTAAGCTAATAAGATTCCTAAGTAGATCAAAAATAGAAAAGGAATTCTACCTTGTTTAGAACTCTAATTAAGGTAGTTCCAAAAAGACCAAAAATTAAATAATAAAAATACTAAACTAGGATAAATAAAACCCAACAAGATTGGGCCTTCAAACTTGGACTTGAAACTCGAACATGGGCTGCACGAATTAAATCCACGCAGATCAAATCAAGCTTCAAATTTGCGATGTGTCTGCGCACGGTCCGTGCGCTCGTGCATATATGACCGCACGATCCTTGTGGGACCTTCTAGACTCGATCTCTTCATGTCTTGCATGGGCCGTGTGGTGGTGATGTTCCTATACACGGGCCGTGTGAAATGGCTCCTTCTTGTCCTTCATCTTCAATAGATAGCATGGTGATCCACCTTGGGCTATTCCACACAATCTCTTCTTCTTCAAGCTTCTTTCTCACATATGCTTGGAAATAACCTTGTAATCTTTTAGCATGAAGTCTTGTAATTGGTCCTTGCATTTGCAACTCCGAATTTTCATCTTCAATCACGGGCATGGCTTCATCATTCCTCCCCTACTGAAAAGAATTCGCCCTCGAATTCTCGGCTTTATCTTGGTCGAATAAATCTACAGAAAAAAGGAGAAAGATCAGACACATTAAACATTGAAGAACATTTATACTCACTAGGTAGATCAACGCGGTAGGCATTGTCATTCACACGATCAATCACAGTGAAATGTCTATTTCCTCTTGGGTTAAGCTTCGACTTCCTCAAATTCGGAAACCGACCGGGACTCAGATGAATCCAAACATGATCACCGGGTTTGAAGATGACTTGCTTTCGATGTTGGTTCCTCACGGCAGTGGTAGACGTGCACTTTTGCTCAATTTGAGCTCTTACCTTTTCATGCAACTTCTTGATAAAATAAGCTCGCTTTAAACCTTTTACACTTGACAAATGCTCAACTGGTAAAGGTATAAGATCCGAAGGAGTTAAGGGATTAAATCAATAAACAACTTCAAATGGTGACATATTGGTAGATGAATGCACAACACGATTATATGCAAATTTGGCAAACGATAAACAATCTTCCTAATTTTTCAAGTTGTTTTTTATTAAGGCTCGAAGTAAGGTACCTAATGTTTGATTAACTACCTCAGTTTGCCCATTAGTTTAAGGGTGACATGCAGTAGAAAACAACAATTTGGTACCCAACTTTCCCTAAAGAACTCGCCAAAAATGGCTTAGAAACTTAGAATCTCGGTCACTAACTATAGTCCTAGGTAAACCATGCAAACACACAACTTCACAAATGAACAAGTTAGCAACATTCACAGCATCATCAGTTTTCTTGCATGCAATAAAGTGTGCCATTTTAGAAAACTGATCTACCATAACGAACATTGAATCCTTACCCATCCTAGATCTAGGCAACCCCAAAATAAAATCCATAGAAATATCAATCCAAGAGGACGAAGGGGTGGGTAGAGGCGTGTATAAACCAAATGGATGTGAAGTCAACTTAGCTCTACGACAAGTAACACAATTACTACACACGTTTTCAACATCTTTTCTCATATGCGGCCAATGAAAATGTTCATACAATAAGTTTAAAGTTTTAGACACTCCAAAATGTCCCATTAAACCTCCCGCATGTGATTCCAAAACTAATAGCTCACGCATAGATATGGTCAATGATGCATATGAGACTTATGAAGATAATCCATCTCAATTTAGAAAGTTCTTGAGGATGCTGAGAAACCTTTATATCCCGGAACTATAAAATTCACAAAGTTGTCAGCTATTATAAAGCTGTACAACTTGAAGGTGAAGTACGGGGGGAGCGATGCTAGTTTCTGATGAAGCCATGCAAAGCATGTGAAGAGGGAGTTCCATTCGTCCATAGTCTCATAATTAAAGATCAAGTTTTGGATGTTGGAACAGAAGCAAATTTCAAGTTACGCGTGATCACGCCTAAGCTGTTGTTCACCGATGTGCATAAAATTAATTGGCAGTCCATGATTAATTATTTGACAGCCATGTTTGAATAATTAATGTCCAAGATTGAAGGTCCAAAGTTGTTGGGTTTATTTTATTCATAGTTTAGATTTTTATTATTTTATTTTTTGTCTTTTTTTGATTTACCTTATTTAGAGTTCTAAACAAGGTAGGAATCTTTATTTTCGATCCACTAGGGATTTTTTTATCTTCATAATTTCGTCCATCCCTACTACTACATAAGGGGATCATTGTGAACATTATTACTTAGACTTGTTTTGAATAAAAAGCTTTTACGCTATCAACTTGTCTCACGTATAACATCGATAGTTTCTTGGTAGAGTTTGTTGTTAGCACATCAAATTTGAAATCAATTATTTTATTCATGATATCTAGTAGTATCTGGGTGAATCAAGCCATGAAGATTGCTCCATAGGCGTGTTCCGAGTTCGTGTTGATTCGGGGTTCGTTTCGGGTAAGATTCACAATCCTATTTTTGTTTTCATTCACCACCACACCATTCCACATCTTCACAGCCTTCATACACGTTCCCTAAACCTTATAGCATCATCATAATCGACCATATAGTTGTCCAAGTCCAGATTGTATTAATACAAGCCAATCGAGCCCTAATTAAGCCCTAATAGTCCGAAACTTGACCACCAAGCCAAATCACAAACCACTCGTGCAAATTGGCTGAATTTTTTATATGTTTTTCATGACTTCATGTTGTACCTTGTGTTAAAATTTGAGCTTAATTAGAGTTTATTTTCTTAGGTTTCTGATCGTTTCTTGTTTGGGGTTTAATCGTTAAAATTGGGTCGTTTTTGGTTTAATTACTTGTTCAATTTTATTTGGGGTTTAAGTCAGATTGTTTAGCATATTAATACTCATATTTTCAGTTGTCATTTTGGGTATAATCACTCTTATAGTTGACGTGTGTTCGTTTTTTGGTTCCGCGTATTGATTGGTCGTATCAGTTTCACCGAGTTGTTACGTTTGTTAGGAGAAATGCTTCCTGATCAGAATGAGTTACCATCTTCGTTATATGATGTAAAAAAAACTTTAAGCACGTTGGGGGTGAGTTATGAGAAAATTCATGCTTGCCTCAACGATTGCATTCTATATCGACAGATGTATAACAACTCTACCATTTGTCCTACATGTGTGGGTTGTCAAGATGGAAGGTTAGCAAGAGGAATAAGTTTCTTAATGGGGTTCCTATGAAGGTCGTATGGTATTTTCCACCAATTCCAAGGTTTCTAAGAATGTTCCAAAATAAGGAGATATCTAAGCACTTAACTTGGCATGTTCATAACAGAAGATGTGTGGATTTCTTCGTCATCCTGCTGATGCATCCGCTTGGAGATTAATCAACAGCAAATGGTCAGATTTTGCTACGGAGCATCGAAATGTTAGATTGGCCCTTTCTGCAGATGGTGTAAATCCACATAACATGATAAATTCAACTTATAGTTGTTGGCTAGTTATACTTGTCACATACAATCTTCCACCATGGCTATGCATGAAGAGAAATTTTATAATGCTAACTTTATTAATATCTGGTCCTAAACAATCGGGAAATGACATCGATGTCTACTTAGAGCCATTGATTGATGAATTAAAAGAGTTATGGGATATAGGTGTCCAAGTTTATGATGCATATGTTATGGACCATCAATGATTTCCCGGCATACGGAAAACCTGTCAGGATGTTGTGTTAAAGGATATAATGCATGTCCACATTGTGGTGACAAAACTGATGCAAAATGGTTAGAACATTGTAGAAAGATGTCATATGCAGGCCATAGAAGATTTTTACCGAGATATCATCCTTATCAAAGGCAAAAAAAGCTTTTAATGGCTTTCAAGAGTTTAACCTTGCCCCAAAAGCATTGACTGGCCAAGAGGTCTTTCAGAGAGTTAAAGACATTAACTGTGTCTGGGGAAAAATGAACTCTAAAAAAATCAAAGGATGATAGTCAATCTTGCTGGAAGAAGAAGTCGATATTTTTTGAGCTCCCATACTGGTAATATGTACATATTCGACATGTACTTGATGTAATGCACATTGAGAAAAATGTATGTAAAAGCATCATTGGTACATTACTTGACATTCCATGAAAGATAAATGATAGCACCGCATCGAGACTAAATCTTATGGAGATGGGATTGCGAACTGATTTGGCACCCAAAGTGGGGGCAAAGCGAATCTTTTTACCCCCAACTTGTTATACATTAAGTAGAGATGAAAAAAAAATTATGTGACTCTTTCTTTAGAATGAAGGTGCCTATGGGCTATTATTCTAATATAGCTAATCTAGTTTCGATGAGGGACTTGAAGATGACTGGACTTAAGTCTCATGAATTGTATACTGAAAGCTTATCTTTGTATACTGTTAACAATGTTTTTGACGATATAGATTGATTATTACTGCAGTCACTGTTTGTGCATCTATTTACTTTGTTATATGTTTATATATGCATGTTTCCTTATACTTGCATTGTAGATGATATGGTGTGGGTAAACACACGGTGAAGATTATATCATCGGGTTCCTTGTAAAGTATTAAAAGGCTCGCAGTTTAGATGGTCCTGAACCAACCATTGTATACTATAGAATAATCTGATAGTTAATTTATCTCAACTAACTGATTATTTTGATACACTGATATGTGTATTGAGGAAGATCACGACAGGATACTATTCTCTGGTCTGACCCTAAAGGGAGAGAATAAAGATCCACAGAGTTCGGGTTCTTAAGCCTTGCACAATAGAGAACTTGTGTGTGTTATGATTATTGCTTTGATTTATCAATGGGTGAGATTATTGATAGAATCAATAATCTCGATATTTTGGGCAGTAACATATTCAAACGTATGGGTCATGCACTGTGTTAGGTCACTATGTCCTAGTGCACCAGGTTGATGATATCCCCTTGAATAAACACAAGTACATGTGAAACTCTGTAGGTGGAATTTATTCCGTACATGGTAAAACTTGTGTGGTACTGCTCTAGAAATGGAAGAATTAATTAATTATAGCTGTCGGAGCTTATATAATTAATTAATGGACATTATATCTTAAACATGGGGAATGACTGGACTAAAGAAGAATGCATTGAGTAAAATGTATTAAATTGGTAGGTCAGTGTTATTTCTTTAGTGGAATAAAAATAATACTTTATTTATTTAATTATATCCTAGGCATTGGATATTAGATATTAAATAAATTAGTGGGCCAATTTAATATTCTTCTAGATCCCTACTGTGGCCCAGATAATACCTTAATAGACTAATAGGAATGGAACAAGAGAAGAGGCCCAACCCATTAAGGTTGGGAGACAGTACACGCCTCTCTCTCTATTAATTAGAGAGGGAGGAGACGTGTATGAAGGATACACGATCAACCCCTCTCATTCACACTGCTCTCTTGATTCCCTTAGGTTATCTATACACAGTTTAGTAGATTGTAGCTCACTCTACATCTAAACGGGTATCGGGAATACATTAGAAGATCAAGAAATATCTCTGTAGCCTTGGTCGTGGTCGAACACTGTGGGAAGAAGGCCAAGTTCGAATGTTCTTCTACAACAACGAGATTAGACTTGTAATCTCGTCGTCAACCCTACTTTCTATATAAGTGGTTATTCGAATTTGATTTTTCCACTGCATTAAACTCGATGTTCTTACATGGCATATTCAACATGTTTATTTGATATCATCACACATAAAATCATGATATGCATGCACCAAGAATTATAGATTATCCGATTAGATCCTGTGGGGCGTAATTCAAAAAAACCCCAACAGGTCTTACCTAAAAATGTTAGATATGCAATCACTAAGTTATGTTTCTTCTTCAATGTATTATGTAACAAAATGATTGATGCATCAAAGTTAGATGAGATTCAAAGTGATATTGTGATGACTCTATGCTTGCTGGAGAAGTATTTTCCTCCATCATTCTTTGATATAATGGTTCATTTGGTGGTCCATCTTGTACGAGAGATAAAATTATGTGGGCCAGTTTAGTACAGATGGTTGTATCTATTTGAAAGATTCATGAGAATCTTAAAAGGAAATCTATGCAATCGCAATCGACCTGAAGGATGTATTGTTGAATGCTACATTGTTGAAGAGGTCGTTGAATTTTGTGCAGACTATTTATCTAATGTGAACACAACTGGAATCTCATCTGGGAAGACTGAAGCATACAGAATAAATTTGTTATCACAACCTGATTTGCAGTTGATCAGTGATGATGAGTTGGAGCAAGCACATATCGAGTATGACCTCAAAACTTATGTGATTTTTCATTTAAATTTTATATTGCTAAATATTTAACTATATGATGGCAATCTTTTAACAAGGGAGCACATGGAACATTTGAAGAAATAATTTCCTAAAGTTAAAAGTGAGAAGTGGTTCCAAGATGAACACAATCGATCATTTATTACTTGGCTGCGTGAACATGTAAGTTATAAGATAATAATATATTAAACAATTTTACAATGAGTTTGCAATATTAACATATTGTTTACTTGTTAGATTGTCAGCATATCCACACATTCAAAATGTGAAATATCACCTAGGCTAAAGTGGATGGCACATGGACCTTGCAATCGAGTTATGAAATATCAAGGTTATTTGATTGATGGTGTTATCTTTCATACAAGAGAACGTGATGATCTTCGAGCTATTCAAAATTCTGGAGTTAGCTTAGTTGTAAAGATAATGCAAGTTGCTCGTGCAAAAGATAAAAATTCAATTGTGGCAGACATGATGTTTTATGGAAGAATTGAGGAAATATGGGAGCTCGATTACAATATCTATAAATTTGTTCTATTTAAATGTAGTTGGGTAGAGAACAGCAGTGGTGTCAAAGTAGATGATCTTGATTTTACATTAGTCAACCTAAAGAAAGTAGGGTACAAAAATGATTCCTTCAGTTTGGGCAAACTTGTTAAACAAGTGTTCTATATTGATGGCCCACATGATCCATCATGGTCTGTCGTGCTTGCATCTCCCAGTAAAGAGTATATTGAATTCATTAATGGTGATGAATTAGGAGATATTGGTATCCATCATCAATGTTTTACCATAAGAATACCAACAATGGATCTAAATGACGAACATGATGAGGATGAGCCACCATGGGTTCGTGGAGATTGTGATGGTACTTGGATTGATAATGCTAACTCTTAGTTAGGTAATTAACATTATTTTTTGATTTTATTTCTTATTTTCTGGATGTCTTACTATATATGTTGTTGTGCGCTTTCTTATACATGTTTAATATGCTTGAGTGTCACCTTGTCTAATATGTTATTTGCACATTTTTTTATCAGATCTTGGGTTGACCGTGGATGCAAAGGAGAGCGATATGGATGCGAAGCAGAGTGAGGAGTCTAGTGTAGATTCCAAATCTACACAATCAACCAGATCACTAAGAGGAAAGGTTTACTTAAATAATCTTGCACGGAGAAAGACGAAAGGGATAAGATAAGAAGTTGATTTTAATAAATTTGGACAACCAGTCAGATCACTTGCATCCGAAATGCAAAGTTACATTGGACTACTTGCAAGGAAAGAAGTTAAGATAACTTACAAGACATGGAAAAATGTGCCTAAAGAAGTTAAAGAGTTGATTTGGGAATTAGTTAATGTAAGCAAGCACACACTAAGATATGAGTTTTGTGATATGTTTTTAATATTTTTAATGGTGCATAAGCATGACTTGTTTATATTCTCTTATAGTTATCATACCAGGTTGATGAGAGATGGAAGACTGGTTGTCTTGAATCAGCAAATGCAAAGTGGTGCCAGTGGAAAACTAAGCTATATAATGATTTTATAGTACCACACAAAGATAATCCTTCAAAGTTGAATGATCCACCACTATGCAGTGGTATTCTTCCCGAAAACTGGATTCGATTTGTAATAAGTCGTATGTCCGATGAATTTAAGGTAAACTTTCTCACCTGCAAATCTAAGTTCAATTTAGATATTTTGATAAATATTTAATTTTGATTACACTTTACTTATCAGAAATT
This sequence comes from Perilla frutescens, assembly GCA_026008535.1. NCBI lineage: Eukaryota > Viridiplantae > Streptophyta > Magnoliopsida > Lamiales > Lamiaceae > Perilla > Perilla frutescens. Next base: position 42,136,408 of record BRKX01000019.1, read on the forward strand.
GAGTGAGGTGCGAAAAGATAGAAGGATAAAAAATATATATCCACATCGACTCTTTTGTACAGGCTACGCTAGTCTAGCAGCGAAAATGGTAAAGTTTTCCTTGTACATTTTATTGTTTTACTCTTACCATAATAACACGTTGTATTTCTTAATTCTAGAAAGATGAACTAAGCGGTGATGCGGACATATACAGAGCTCTCATGTGGAAGAAAACACGAGTCACTAAAGATAGAGATATAGAAGATGACATTATAAAAAAGACAGTGGAAAGGATTGTAAGATTACAAATATTTTTTCATTGAATATATTTCTCGCTTACAATGTTTGGTAACATGATTTATCATTGCTAAATGAAAAGGATGGTTACATACGATAAAAGGAAGAAGGAGTGGACGGAGACTTACTCACATGTGCACTTGAGAAACCTGAACACTCTGGACGTGTTAGAGGTGTTGGAGGCTATGTTACTCCATCTATGTACTTGAAGATACCTAGAGGAGGACGACGTGGTTTGAAGCATGATGATTTTTAGTTGATGGAGGCGAAGAAGGAAATTTCTATTTCTAGAGAAATGATCAAAGATTTGTATGAAAAAATTGCAGAATTGCAAACAGCCATGAAGAAAGACAAAGACAATGATGAAAAAGGCAGTTGTTCTGTGAAGTGGGTGAAGAGTTGCTCTAAGGATGGGTTTCTTGATGATGAAGTGATGTTGGTGAAAAATAAAATGCTTTGCAGGTCCTTTTTCATTTTATTCTTGTTTTATCTAAGTAGTTAATAATAATAATAATAATAATAATAATAATAATAATAATAATAATAATAATAATAATAATAATAATAACAACACTAACATATAATGATTGTACAGGAGAAAATAGTTTCATGGAAATTGGATTCTTCCAATGGTGATATCGTGGTGTATGGAACTGTCATCGCTATCGAAGGGGTTATTAATATACTAACAGGTTGTGAACTTCCGTACAATTGCACGTGTATTTCAATTGATGAAGTTGTGGCCCCTAAGCCTTGCTACCATACCCTATCCCAAACGTATGTGATAATATGGGAGATGCAGTAGGATCACAAGTACCTTGGCCTGCACATTTGGTGGAAGTTAAAGAGAAGATAAATGTTATTTTACAGGTTGATATATATACATAAACTTATATAATCATCTAACATGTATAGGGTGTAATTTGTAGAAGTACATTAATAAGAAAATTGAAGCAAAACAAATGGTTAAAAAGAGATTGGTGAAGAGTTTGGAGTCTTTGAATTCATCATTGAAAGGATTGTATTGCTATTTTGAGAGTGCTATGAAGAATGGAGAGGGAATTTTTATTCCATTAGATGATGATGTCTTTGGTAGTAATTGTGAGATTTACATTCACCTTGAGGATATCATCCCCTTTTGTGACTTGGATCCAATTTCAGGAAATTACATGGTAGTCTACATATGGTAAGTATTTGTGAACCTAAATTTTAAATAATTTCATTAATTTTATTCATATTGGCACCTTCACAAAATTATTTGTGAATTGGTAGGCATCTGTTTAGAAAAATGAGGAAAGCAACGACACTTAGTGGATTTCAATTTGTTAACCCATTTACCATATCACATATGGCAAAGAGCTCACTGAGTGCACGAACACAAGTTTTGGGAGATAGGCTAAATGGGGTATGTCTAAATCAACTTGTTGTGGTGCCATGCAATGTTGGGTAAGTTATAACTTCTAATTTGTGTTTTCACTTTGTCGTTATTAATATTTTATAAAATTATGAACCAATCAATTTCTATTTTTTTGGGTAAGACTCTATTGGATACTCACTGTAATAGACTCCCACAAAGAGGTTGTATACTTGCTCAACCCTCTTGGAAATAGGATGCGTGATGACAGTTGAAAAAATATTGTGGACATGTAATAACTTACTTTGGTTGTGAAGTACTATGTAACTTCTCTTCATGAATTTTTGAGTTTTTATAATAATGTCTTTAAATGAATCCCTAATTCATTGCTTGTATAAAAGGACAATAAGTCTGTTTAATGCAAATTTGGGAAAGAAAGGCAAGAAACAACAGCATGGGAAATCCTTAAGGTGCATATAGATGTTAGGCCTAGGTAGCGTATAATTAATTGTACATATATATGTCCTTATTATATTTATTTTATTAACATAGGCCTCTTGTCAACCTGATTCCAAGCAGTGTGGTTTTTACGTGTTGCGATACATGAAAAAAATTATGAAAATGGTTCAGTTTTAATACAGGTAATCAATTTTACTCAATTCTTATAGTAATTCATAATGGAACCCTATGAAATTTTCTCGCTGCAAAGAGTTCTTCTACCAGTATGTTAATATCTTATGATGTTAACAGTTTAACAAAGAATCATATTCCGTAAAGGAGATTGATGAAGTACGTGATGAATGGGCGAATTGCGTGCTTGATTATGTATAAGATCATTTTGCAAGGTATTTTTTTTAGATTTAAAACTGATATTTTTCAATTGCAATATTGACGTTTGAATGTTTTATGGTGGGATTCGATGACTTGTATTGATGTTGAGTGCTAGTAGAAAATATTGGTGTTTGACATTGAATCGATGCAGGTACTCGATGTTGATGACCATGTGAGAGGAATGCATGCTTTATGTAATTGAACATTAGATGTGATTTTTTTTGGTTCGTATTTAGAGACTATTGTATGTTGGATGAATTTGTATCAATATACAGTATTTTGGATGAATTTGTACCAAGATATTGTATTTTGGATGATTAATTAATTAATTAGCATGTTTGGATTTTATCAATGTAGTGCATTATTTATCGGTAATTTACAGGTTTTACGTGACAACAAATAAAATTATATAATTTTAAAATAAAAAAATAACAACATAAATTTCACAATGGTTTTAAAAAAACTATTGTAAAATTACAATGGTTTTCAAAAACACCGTTGAAAATTTACAACGGTTGTTTACAAAAACCGTTGTGAAATTACAACGGTTTTTTACAAAATTGTAGAGAAATTACAACGGTGTTTGTAAACAACTGTTGTAATTTCTCAATGATTTTGTAAAAAATCGTTGTAATTTCACAACGGTTTTATAAAAAGTGTTGTAATCCTGGTTAAAAGACAATAGAGAAACATGAGATAGACAACAGTTTCAAAATCGTTGTAAAATTACAACGATTTTAAAATTGTTGTCTATGTGCATGTAAAATTTACAACATCCAAATTTACAACGGTTTTGAAATGAACTAGACAATGACTTAAAATCGTTGTCTATTTGGTTTTTTGTAGTAGCGAGGTGCTAAAATCCGATCTCGGGGATGGTCATACAAAGAAAGGAGCGAGTTGAGAACACCAATGTATCCATTGGGCAGGAGGAGGGGGATAGGCATGAAGCTAATCCAGGTGTGTTCAAATTGAATTCCGAGGACAGTCCTACAGAGAAAAGAGCGTGATGAGAACGTCGCGTCTCCAATGAAAAGATGTCTCTAATGAAGGGAGATAATGTAATGTCTCACATTGATGGGAGAATGAAAGTGAGGACGACTCATTTGTGTCGTCTTTTTGTTATTGGGCTCTACCATAGGCTTGGGGGCCTTACAACTATTAAATTTGAAAGTTTATAATACTAACACAATTTTACAAATTTGCAAAATAGACATAACTTTCCAATAACAATATAATATTTAATAATATATATACTCCATCCGTCCCAATAAAATAGGTTAATTGAGATTTTCACAATGATTAAGAAAAGGATTGGGAGACAATTAATGAAAAAACTTCCTGATATGCCCTTATTTATTTCTTTGTCAATGAATTAATATTTAATGTAAACACATTAAATATTGTATATATTAATAAATTAGTTAAATATATATACTATAGAAAAATCAATTTATGTATTGGGACATCCAAAAAACGAAAACAAGTATATCTTATTGGGACGGGGATCGAAGTATATAAAAAAATGACGTGTCTATTTTGCAAAAAAATTGTACAGTTTCTAAATTCAAGTCTACAAATTGTGTCCAAATTCGTGTATTTTTTCATAATTATCTTTTTTTTATGTTACTTATATAAATATAAATATATATATATATATATATTAATTTTATGTTACTTTAAATAATTTATGTTGTGCTATAATTTTTTTGCATTATTAAAAAATCAGCCAATAATTCATATCGTTATTTAATTTAACATATAAACTAAAGAGTACATTATTTTTATTGTGACGAGTCTCATTGTTTATTTGTTTGTGGTTAATATTTTCCTCAATTGTCGGCATGTTAGCTAGCGAACACTATGAGCCTAGCCGGACATTTTTTATTTAAATTATTCAATCATTTGATAATTACAGTACTTCCCCACTCTTCTCCATTCACAATCCCACAATAATACACGAGGAGAGCACACAAGTATAGACGAAATATAAATTATAAAATCTTGAATACTAACACACCAAACATAAGTGGTGCTTACTAAAAAATATATATATCATAATATTGATATTGATTTTACAAAATATTTCCCTAATCTACCAAATGAATACCACTAATCACTAACCCCAATTTCAATAATAAATTCTAAAAAAATAAAATTATATCCCAACCACCAAATGTGTTAAAAATAATTCCTCTGTGGCGAGCTTTGCTCTAAACTTCCTCCTATCAATCCTCAAAATTAAACTATATATTTTTTGTTTGTTTTTTTGCTTTCTTCAATTATTGAGTCGGTTGGCATTGGGTGACTCATTTCCTCGTCACATGGGCCATGCAAACGGGCCGAAATGAAGGTGACGAGCCCCTACCCATATTCAGAAACGGGCCCCACACGTAATGACCCGACAAGATTGCCCATCTCCAAAAAGCCTTTAGAAAAGATGACGCAACCGCCACATTGCCGCCGCGACGGCTACGGCTCCGCCCAGCACGTGCGCGCACGTGGACGGCGGTGCAGAGCTCACGTCCAACGCACCTTCGTAAACCATGCTGCCGTCCATTGGTGAATTGCTGCCGCCCTCCAATCCGGATCCGGGACCCGATGACGATTTTTGACTGCATCCACAAGTAAAGCAAATTAGCTTTTAGAGACGAGCTATCGAGATTCATTAGATGTTACTCATACTCTATTATTTTTATTTGTTATAAAATATTTTTTCATAATTTTAATTAGACGTCTAGATTTCGTAAGATTCCATGTAATAAATATTACTCCATCTAGCTCCAAAAAAAAATTAATTGGAGAAAAAAGAACTCGTAAGTCGTAACAAACATTTATTTTTATGAAGTGGTGAAAAGGGCAAATAAAGAAAATCTACAAAAACTATCTAAAATCTTTTAGAGCTGATAGGGTGCTACGTGTTTGTCTCCTATTGGGCTGTATGCCACTAACGGCATAATCGACCGTTACAGTAACGGCACTTTCACTGAGAATCCCAAAAAATGACTATTGACACACAACTGTAACGGCAATGTCTATTTTCACTCTTTTCAGACATCAAATTGTATTTGCTAAATTTGTTGCACTTTCATCAAATTTTTCTTCGCCGTCATAATTAATAACTTCACCAGCTGACTACGAAATATGACCAAATGTGTCAACTAGCGTTAGATTTTCTGACTCTACCACTTGATCACACATTAATTATTTTCAACCAATCCAATTATTCTCATAATTACTGCGCACATCAATTAATTACACCAGCCTGGACAAAAATAATGATTTATCAATTGACTAAAATGCCCTCGAGGGAGCATAGGGGCATTATAGTAAATTCACCTGGTGTTAGGCGAGGGGCAGAAGGTAATGATGTAGTCGGCGCCGGTGCACGTGAAGGTGCTGGTGAGGTCATCGTAGGCGTAGCTGTAGGCCTGCGGGCACGCGCTCTTGAACGCCTGCGAGTACTGCGACGGCTTGCAGGCGGCGGGTGTGCCGTACGCGCCGCTGCAGCAGTACTGCTCGCCGCCGAACGCCTCGCACGCGCTCTTGCAGGCCACGCCCTCGCCGCCGGCGCCCGTCACGCGGAGCTCCGACGGGCACGCGCCGTTCAGATCCGCCACGCATTCCGCCTTCGTACAGTTGGGGCCGGAGCCGCCCTGCGGCGCCACCAGCATCGGCAGGTTGTACCCGTCGACCAGGCTGATGTCGTAGAAGTCCTTGCCCGCGTCGCCGTCGAGGGTGAACTCGGCCAGCGTGGCGGGGGGCGCCGCGCCGCCGCCGGCGCACTCCAGCTTCCCCGAGCCGCAGTCGCCGGTGACGCAGGTGAACTTGCCGGCGGCGTCCTCGGAGCAGTGGGTCCTACCCCAGAACCGGCCGCCCCAAGACGATGGCGCATTGATGGTCCTGGTTTCGCCGGTCTGCAGAGTGAAGCCGGTGGTGGGGAGCGGCGCGATTCCGGCGTTGGATAGAATTCCCGGCCACACTGTGAACTGGCATTTGTTTACAAACGTGAATGTGGCCGATGAATACACTTCTGAAACAAGAAATTTATAAGAAATCGTTATGAATCAAATTTAATTGTAAAGATATTGTCGATGAGAAGCTAGAAGCAGTGTGAAAATAATTTAGTTAACTTTTACCTGATATAAAGGAATTAGAGAGAATTAGGAATAGAATATGGAAAAAAAGCTTTCCCATTCAGGCAATATGTGAATTATTACGTATATGAGATAGTTATGTTAGAAGAGAAGAAAAATAAAAAGAAAGAGAGAGAGAGAGAGAGAGAGAGAGAGAGAGAGAGAGAGAGAGGAGAGAGAAGAGAGAGAGAGAGAGAGAGAGAGAGAGGAGAGAGAAGAGAGAGAGAAGGGGAGAGCGTGGGAGGTTTCTGGGGAAGAGGGTGGCGGAGATATATATAGGCAACAGCCAACAAGCAGTGTTTATTAGTGGGTCATTGATGGTTGAAAAGCCAGCATTTACATAAAAATTTCGCTCTGTTGCATAATTTATTTATCATTTTTTTAAAAAAAATCTCTATATTAGGGAATTTCTTTTTAGTCAAAATATTTATACTTTACTTACGTTCAAGCGACATTTTTTTATATTAATATATTCCTCTCATTCTAATTATATAGTCTATATTTTACTCGTATTTAGATTAAAAATAATTATTAAAACAAGATATAAAAATTAAACTTTCAATATTGCTCCTATTTAAGATTTATAACTTTCAAAAACTTTAATGGTTAGTTTTTAATTTCTAAAATTTAACATAAGTGTATTTATACATTCTATGAAAAATAATATTAATTTTATATAATAATTGGTCTATATTATTGGGATACGTCAAAATAATAATATGGATTGTATAATTTGGACCGATGGATTATTTTTGTTGGTAAATTTAATACTTTTATATTCAATTGTTGTAAATTTGGATTATATATCCAAATAAGAAACGTTCATACACACATATATACATAGTATATATTAGGCAAATTTAATACGTTTATATTCAAAAGTAAATTTGGATTATATATCGAAATAAGAAACAGTCATACTCATATAGTATTTTTTTAGGCAAAATTAATACTTTTATATTCAATGGTTGTAAATTTGGATTATATATCCAAATAAGAAATTGCTGACACATTCGTTTGTGAAGTAGGGGTTTGTTTATGCTACCATCAAGGGTAGTATCCAAGTGTCACAATACATATATTAAGACACTTTTATGTGTCACATTAGAACTTTTGTGATATATAAAAATGTCACAATAGATGTATTGTGACACTTAGGTACTACCCTTGGGGGTAGCATAGAATTCCCCCGTAAAGTAGAGTCATTCATCTGTGGTTTGGAATCTATTAAATATTATTTCCAATTCGAATAAATTATATTTAATGTCTTATATTTTATTTTTATCATAATTTTATTGTTCATTAAAAAAATTTCGTCGACTAAAAGTTGACTTTAAATTTTTAGAATGAGAGTAGAGAGAGTTGTGCTATCACCGTTAGTAGAAAAACGTTGCGAGCGATTAGATTAGCTTTTGTCTAAAAAAAATTGACGAATAATAATTATAATAAAAATGAAATGTTGAAAACCGTGTTGCTATTAATTATAAATTATGGCATTATTATGAAAATGTATAAACGTTGGAATATTAAGTAAAAATGATTGCACAATAAAACATTTATATTATTTTTTCTATTATTTCCTTTAAACTAATCTTTTAATCCTTCATTTTTTAAATATCTTTAATTAATATAAATGGTGGAATATATGTTATTCCTTTTCGCAAATTTATAATATTTTCATATTGAATTACTTAATATTATAAAATTTAAAAATATAATACCCTATTTGGATGTCAATATATCTATATTAATTACTAATTGGTTAGTATTAAACTTGTTTACGCAAAAATTAAAAAAAAATAGCGATTTACTCCTGAATTAAGGTCTAATTATTATTTATGAAAGGCAAAATAGTGGGCCCCATCAAATTGCAAAATTCCCACCCAATTGGACGATCGATAATGTTTGTTGAACCGTTTGGCTTGATTATGAAGTTTTGCATATTTTCCTAGATATAGCCTTTGAATAATTAATTAACTAAAGTCGATAAAACTTAGAGTTTTTTTTTCTATATTAAACATTATATAGTTTTTTAAAATTTATTTATTTCTTTTTTTTTTCCCTTGAACGATGAGGGGAAACCGACCCGTATATGTTTGATTTTAGGGTAAATTGTACTCTAATAATTATATTTGAGTTCTCTTTAAAAATAACTCACTTTTTTTAAAATTAATAAAATACTACCCACTTTAAAAAAATCATAATGCTTAACATTTGATTATTTTTTTTGTCCGAAAATCATACCAATTAATTGTATTTTAAGATTTCTATTTGTCCAAACGCTTAAAATTAAAAAATTATAATCAAGAAATCGTAAAATACAATCAATTAAGTATGATTTTCAGACAGAAAAATTGATCAAATGTTAGATTTGTAAAAATTTAAAAAAAGTGAATAGTGTTTTTTTAAGTGACTAGTTTTTTGTTAATTTTGAAAAAAAAAGGTATATTTTAAAAAATAACAAGTAGAACTATCTACTTAATAGTTGAGACTAGTTTAGAGAATCACATTAATATTTTTCAGTAGATATTTATTGATTTTTGTTTTATACACATGATAAAAATCTAATGATTAAAACACTAGATGAAATATAAAATTGGAATAGGAGATTTTATCCGTAGAATCAGACTCAAAACACAATTAACTTACTATCTCTATCAATTCAACGTAAGTTGCCTCGTAAAATCGTTGCGATGAGTGAATGCTGAGAAAGAAAACCAAAGGAAATTTAACGTAATTTAAAAGGAACATCCAAATAAAAAAGTGAAAATAATCATAATAATGATTTAGCTAAAGTAGGGTGTTTGCATACACTACGAAACATGATTTTATGTTTTTGACTAAATTTTTAGAAAGAAAAAAAGGAATATTTGAGAAGACAGAATCTTAAAGCGGCTCAGCCTCTATGTACCAATTAGAGAAAAAGACGATATATATAATCCCTCGTTTTAATAATGCTTGTTGTTTTAGGTCCAGTTTGGTTGGCACAGAATATGACTCGGAAAAATAATCTGATTCCATATTTTAACATTATTGTATTTTGTTCATTTTTTATGTAATATGGAAATGAATCACATTCCTTAAAACAAGAAAAATTGTACAATTTTCGTGGATTTTGAATACCTACTTTAAGTAGGTATTCTTTTTCCTTATTTTTGGGAATCTGTATTAAATGATTTCATTGTTCGAGTTTTTCATTTATTTTTTTGGATTCATATTTTTTAACTAAAAAAATTAAAAAAAAAGATTTTTTTAAAATTGAAAAAATAAGATTTATTATTTTTTTATTAATAATACTAAGTTTAGATTAAAATTTTCAATAAAAAAATGAGTAAAATAAATAAAATAGAAAAAATATAAAATTTTATAATTGAAAAAAAAAAAGAAATTCAAAAATGTGATTTCCAATTTAATAAAAAAATATTTATATAGTTAATTTTGATTTCCAATTTAATAAAAAATATTTGGACACCAATACAATATTTACCTTAATTGATTATTTTTAATGATATCATTTTATTTAAATTGAAATAATATGTTGCATTCAATATTTATAGGACTAATGCAGATTGAAGAATTACACATTATATGGTTCGTAATTTAAAATTTTAAATATTGGTAGTATATATGAAATAAGATACAATATGTATTTTAGATATTTAATTATCTACTCTTATTTAAATTTAATCTAATAATAAAAAGAGAATCATTACAATTTCCTTATTGTGTTCCAAACACAGAATAAAGATTCTATTAGTAATCATTTTCCTCATAATCACATTCCCATAAATCATATTTCTAAAAAACTTTACTTTCCTGTCAACCAAACGAGCCCTAAGTTTTTTTTTGTATCAAAATGCTTGTTGTTTTAGATATTTTTACACCCCTTCTTCTAAGTTTAATCATACAAATATATAGAGAGATAAAATTTTGCTAGCTTTTTAGGAAAATATAAGGGAATAAGATTTTATTTGATATAAAACGAAGGGGTATATTAGTCCAAAAATTAATTGTTAATTCTATATTAAAATTCTAAAACAACAAGCATTATGAAACGAAGGGAGTATGAGTTTACACTATTTATTTAAATTAGGTACAATGAATGGGTAATTGACATATAACACCGAAATGGGATCATCTGTTGCAAATCATGTTGCATTCCTTATTGCAACTCTTCAATATTTTTTCAAAAAAATATATTTTTTTATTTTTTAATTTATTATAATTTATTTTAATTTTAATTTTTTAGTTTACACTATTTTATTTGGATGTTTTTTTTTTTTAATTTGATTTCAGCTTATATTAATCTTCCTTACGAGGAAGTTGTTTCATTACCGTAATGTATTGATATAGTTTCTAAAAAAATGTTAATTAAGGGAAATGAATCTCAAATAGTTTAATACTAGTGGATAATGTTAGATTAAATGGATGACCAAAATTGTTGCTTTTATAATACTCTAGATTATTTCATTAGCAGGAAAAATAAACAAGATTAAAAGTTAGTAGGATTTGACTGCGTTGAAAATAAGGTAGAGTAAAGGTCAAATCACATGTTCTAAATGATTTATCCCTTTTTTTCCCCTAGGTTTGATTTCTCTCCTACCAATTCATATCCTCTTCATCAATTGGAGAGTCAATATGTGTACAAAATTAGATGACTAGATCCATATTTCATGATGGTAACTAGTTGATGGAATTTTGTAAGTTTGAAAACTCTGTACCCTCTCCGTTTCGTTTTGTTTGTTATTTAGAATTAATAATTATTTTTTTAGACTAATATATTCTTCCTTTTTATATTACATAAAATCTTATTTACTTATATTTTTCTAAAAAATTGAAAAAAAAAAATTCCCTCTCCATATATTTGTAAGGTTAAATTTGAGAGAGAGGGTGTCAAAATATACTACCTCCGTTTCAAAATGTTTGTTGTTTTAGTTTTTTTTTTTGTTTCAAAATGTTTGTTGTTTTATATAATTTGACATTCTCTCTCCCAATTTTAACCGTCTCAAATCCTACAAGATTTCTTGATTCTAACTTACCTATAATATATGAAGAGAGAAAAATATATGGAGAGAAAAAATATTGTTATTTTTTAGGAAAATATAGATGAATTAGATTTTATGGCATATATAAGGGACGAGTATATTTGTCCACAAAATTAATTCTTAATTCCAGATAAAAAAACAAAACAACAAACATTTTGAAACGGAGGTAGTATAAAACAACAAACATTTTGACACAAAAGAAAAAACCTAAAATAACAAACAAAACGAAATGGAGGGAGTACTAAAAAATATTCAAAACTATATCAAACAAAAAAACTTACCAATTTTTTTTTTCTTTTGATTCTTCTACTTATTTGATATTTCTACTATGAACTTCATTGTATGCAATTACATTACTGATATTTTTTTCTTTGATTGTTGGGATGCTTTGAAAAATCAAGAAGCTGAGCGTTGCATGAGATTTTTTTTTCTGGTTTTGGTTTCGGTGTGGATTATAAATGTCTTACATTATTATGTAATCTATATTCACACACTTATTTAAATTCATCTCCCTGGGCTGCGGACGTAGCTAACATGATGGTAGTGAATCATGTAGATTTGTATCTTTCTTAATTCTATCCTAAAATTGATAATACTTCTTCTAGGGGAAGGAGAATAAAAAAAATTGACAAATTTGAATATTTCCTTGTACAAAAAATCTTACAAAGTAGTTTCCAAACCCACAAAATTTAATCACTTAGTTACTACCGCATGGAATTTTCTGTTAAACTTTCAAATTATGAGGTTTTTTTTTGTATTCTTTTTTCTTCAATTTTTTTATTTAGTTTAATTTTATAATCAATTTTAGGTCACCCCACATCAGGGTATATAATTATTTTTTAATATTAATTTTTTTTACTTTCAATTAATAATTATTCATTATATTATAGTTAATTTTTTTAAATTGTGTTTAATAATTCATGAACAATTGTAACAGGAAATTTCAATCGATCTGCTGCCAACATAAAACATGTCCCGTCAAATTTTGTACATGTCAATGATGATCGTTAATTGAATAGGAGATTGAGGACAGTTTGGTAGGAGATAATTTTGACTGCCTCAATTTACAATGGATATACAAAAAATCTGAAAGACAAAGCCTTCTGTTGGTAAATTTTTTTTTACCCAAGAAATTATTTATCAAATAATTGCACCAAAATAATTGTTGGGTTTTGCAGAACCTACATTACTAAAATCCATTATATTCTCGTCTTTTTTCTTCTTCTTTTCTGCAGAGTTTCTTATCTTTTCTGTTGCAATTTACAAATCAAAACTTTTGCAAACAGAATAGTGGCTATATGGCCCCATTGTCAATGTCATCTCATATGATCACTATATTATAGAATTATTGCACACAATATCTGTTATTTTTTCAATAATCTCATTACTGAACTTGATAAAATTTAGAGAAAAATTCAAATATGATCTTTAGGCTATTGTTGGGTCTAATGGACCATTGAACATTCAAACTCAGCTCAATTAAATGTTGAATATCTACATTTATTGAGGGATTTTGAACATGAGGGACTAAGCTATGCAGAAGTGAGCTTAATTTATCTTTCCGACAAATGGTGGCGGGGTAATGAAGTCTTAAATTGCGTGTTGGATTATTTAGATTTTTCATTTTAAAACAGAAATTTAATGTTAGTTAGTCTTACGCTAACAAAATGCCTTAATTGAGCACATTTTGAAAATTTGATGGTCCAATTGAATTTGTTTTGAAAGTCCGAAATCCAATTTGACCCGATAAGAATTTAAATGACCACCTCAGACTAAGAAATTAAATAGCTTGACCTCATATTTAAACATTTTCCCTAAAAAATTATGAAGTGCTATAACACAAACAATTGTGGGGGAATTGAAGATTTATAATTATTTTAGCCATTTTCCAAGAAACAAGCTATTGATATATATATATATATGTGTGTGTGTGTGTGTGTGTGTGTGTGTGTGTACTATATACCAAAATAACTATTCTTCTTTAAGTCAAAGAAAAATATATAAATAAAGAAGAAAACATTAGACGAAGATATAAAATTTATTAAATCTTTTCCAAATGATGATAAATAAAATAAAAAAGAAAAAGGAAAAAAAGATTTACACTCTTTCTATACGGTTCAGACGAATTGAGGTATACCCATCACTAAAACGTGTTTCCAGCTAAGAGTCGCACATTTAACATACAAATTGATGCGAAATTTACAGCAGGCAAGAATTTTCTCTTTTTCGCACCTTTTTCATAATCGAAAACATATTTCAGCAGATTTTTCTTTTAGGGGGAGAAAAAAATAAAACAAAGTCCTGATTCCGCTCGCACAAACGCGGCAAGATTTTATGCTGTCTTTTTCTTTTTCTTTTTTCTTTTAATTTGTTTTTTCTATTATTCCTATTTTCATTTATCAAGAAATTTGATTGCATTAACCGTTAAAATCCACGACTTTCTATAATTTGGGTTTTAAGATTCACAATCACTACTTCGTGAAAATGGTTCATGTCATCACGTGTGAGGAACTCTACTGTGCCGAATTTTATTTTATTTTGATGTTGATTTTCTTTGTTTTTCAGGTTATGAATTATCATAAAATGAATTTATTAAATTCTAAAATTAAATTGTCAGCAGGCTAATAACTTTTTTTTGAAATAAATACGTTTCGATTTCAACGTGTCAAAAATCAATTGAAATCGAGCCGATCAATTATATATATAATTTAATGAATTTATAATTAATTCAAATATTGTATATTTACATATTATGGATATAATATAATATATTCAATCAAAAATATAAACAAATGAATTGCAAGCATGAGGTTTTGAACACAATACCTCTTAAACATGGATTACCAACTGGGCCACAAACATTTTTTTTTTAATTTTAGTCTACAAAATAAGTATATAAATAAAATTCGTAAAATTTCAATTTTTCATCAAAACTGGTCTAACCGAACCAATTACTTTAGTTTCGGTTCGGTGCACACCCTTTATTTGGGAAGTTTGGTTTACTTCAATTTGGGAAGTTTGGTTCAGTTTGGACTGAATGCTTACCCCTAGAATTAATAAACTCTAAAATTAAAGTGAATTAATTTCTTTTTATCCGGTGGTTCGAGTAATGCATGAGCTCAACAGTAACGCGTAGGTCGTGTACTACGCTCGACAATTAGATTTTTTAAAATAGACATAAATTTTAATTACAGTGTAATAAACTCGATCTAATTGAGATTCATAAATCCTAATTAGAATGGAATAAATAGTTTTTAAAATAAAAAAAATATAAAAAAAAGGATTAAAAGAAAAGTGTCATTTTTGGCTACATATGTTATATGTAGGGTTAGTCTTTGTGGTCGTGAGTAGCGGAAAATTCCATCGCCGAACCTCATACAATTCAGATTTTGATAAATTCACTCTTGTTTTACTTTTGTCAGGATATCGGCAAGAATTTATTCTTGGCAAATTTTATTATCGGCTCATTAATCGCTGGGGCTGGTGATATTTTTTTTCTGGTGAAATATATATACTATATATTAAAATAAAGGTAAACACTTGCATGCATCATGATGCAAATAACACTATATGAGACGGGTCAATCAATCCCGTTTTTGACCCAGTCAACCCGCGCTTTGACTCGGTCAACGCGGGTCAACCCGCTTTGACTGGGTCAACCCATAAAAAAAATGTCCAAAGTGAGTACCAACCTTCCTATTAAAAAGTATCACAAAACATTCGAAAAGTACCATCTGTATCATTAAAAAGTAAGGGGTCTGCTAGTTATTTTATATAAGTTTATTTAGTTCAAATTTTGATTTTTTTTTTCAGTTTTTATATTGTATGTGTTGAGATTAATTTAAAACAATCATCATTCCAAGAATTTGCAAAGGAAAGCAAAATACGAGTTCGGTAAAATAAAAAGTACCATGTGGTAAGCAGAAAAGTATCAAGTACGACAAAGAAATGTATCAACCTGAGATTAATACTATCATCATTCCAACTACAATAAAAAGTATCATGTGCCACATGGCCGCCTGAAATAGGCGGCAATAACTGCTGTTGCACGCAAGTCCACCTCTAAAATAAAATAATGCATTATCTACAAAAAAAGCATAATTTTTGAGAAAAAGTTTTCTTGGTAAAAAATGTCAAATCATAAAATAAAAAAATATTTACACTTCAATTGATTAAAATATTAATTTGAGCAAAACATAAAATATTATTTTTATGCAGTTTAATTCAAAAGCTTAAATAACTTGCACATGAGCATTTTACAATTTCTCTTATCGTATTTCATAGACTAAACAATATTGCTAAAGTCGTCTTATATATAGTCACGAACGCGTGTGTCTTAAACTAGTTGATTATAGAAATATAGAATAAAGAGTATTGTATTTAATTAATAATTGCTACGTACCATACAATTGTATGAGGTTTATGATGGAATTTTCCACATGCTTTGAGTTTAACCAGCTGAAAGATTTTATCGGTTTAATTTTAATTAAATCAATAATAATAATACTACTCTCATCCCATTTATATATATGTTGATTGAATTTTTTACTAAAATTAAGAAAAATATTAGAAAAAAATATTAAATAAGTAAATTTTCTAATATGTCTATATTTATTTATTTTTACAATGAATTAATATTTAATACAAATAAACAAAGAAGAATTATGGTGCAGATTTTCATGAGTTCAAAATTAAAATAATTATTATAAATACATATTGAATAATAATGTATTAATAATTGAATTATATAAATATTACTCTATATAAAATCAACATATGTGAATGTGAGTACGTGACTTAAAAAAAACATTATATATATAGAACAGTAGTACGAATCTAACTCTAAATCTACCGAGCTTCTGCTTAAATGGGCAAGGTAAGTCAAAATTGCATATTTTAAACTACAATTTTACACTAAAATAGTAAAATGTCAAAAGGTTGTTCAAATTGTAATGTAAATGAATTTTCCGAAAAATTAAAATATAAATTACTGTGACAAATATATCTTCCTCTTTCTACCCATATTAAATCTTATTAAGATATATTTTCTGGACAAATACAGATTTCCTATTTAGAATTTAGATAGGGGTAAAATTAAAAGAGAGTGCGTGAAAATATGGTAAGCGTCAAATATTTTAAAGAAAGGTAAAAACTCTAGAACATCAATTAAAATTAAACGGAAAAAGTATACAACAACCTTAAGATATTATTAAATTTATTAATAATTACTAGATATTTTTTTTTTTTGTTAAGTGCTGTCTGACATTGATGTTCAATGTTGGATGCAATGTCAGACAGACTCCCGACGACATTGTCTGTGATATAGTCGTGATTAATCTTATCATTTTCTAGTTTTATTTATTTATTTTAATTAATAAATTATATTTTATATATCTTAGATTATGTATACATCCACGAAATAATTATTTCAAATAAACTGATATATATATATATTAGATATATTATTATTATTATTATTATTATTATTATTATTATTATTATTATTATTATTATTATTATTATTAATGGAGTTTCGAAGTCAAAACTCTATCTCCTATTTTTTAGGTTTCTTGTTTTCTTTTAAACCTTTTTCTTTTTCAGAATTTATATTGCTGGAAAGTTCAGAAAATAGGGATGAAGGTGGGAGATGGTTTCAAACACACTATGGAGGCCGTTTTTCCTCAAACACGATGGAGTAGTGATGAGGGCGGTTATCTCCAACCCACGTTCAAGAAAGAGAAGACGTGAGCCTTATTCGATTCAAGTGAAGAATGCATATAAGGGATATGGTCTACACTTGAAGACTCATTCAAGCACAAATCATCTTTTTGCTGCGTGTGAAGATTGAAGGGCTTGAGTCACAAACTTAGCTTTAGATTTCATTTTTCGTTCCTTCTTCTTCCTTTGTTGTTGTTCAATCACTTCATGAGAATGAATTGTACAAGTTAGGATAGATAGTAAGGTTGTGAAATCAGGTTAGTTTGTCTACAAATTAACGGTAGGTTAATTTGTATTTTGAATTCGTTTTTTGTTGTAAACTGGAATAGGGTTCATATATTTTGCTTGATGTGTCGAGAGCTCAGCGTCTGACATCATCAACTTAACAACTGTGTTGGCTCGTGGTAGTATAATTTCGCCCTGTGGCAATCACATACATGTGTGTGATTTAAAATTAATTCTCGTGTTATTGCATTTATATTTGTGACATTGAGTTTGACATTACGATTCTGTGTCTAATTTCAGTGTTTTTGGGCAACGAATTTCATCATTTTTATTAACGTCAGAATACAATAACATGTTTTAAACCAGCCTAGCAAAATACAAATTATATTAACAAAAAAAAACTCTCACTAATAAAAATACATCAATGAAAACCAAATACCCCATCTCAAATCATATGTAATATCTACTTTAAAAAAATGTGAGAACACAGTCTAAATCATCCAACTCAACTTTAAATATTTAATTTCTCTTTGAACATATCTCGGATAAACATAATATTTATTCGGTCAATTCTACAAACAAACATGCTTTCATAAAAACATGCCCAACACATGCATGTGCATAAAAATGCACTAACAATAAGCATTTTTCATTTTTTTTTATTCTCTATTTTAACAATGAATTGAAGTAATTCTTTCTTGGGATAGTTGTTGAAATATCGTTTCTTTTACATCTATTGTAATTCTGACTTGACTTTTAAAACTTGACACTTACAATATCATATTTCAATTTGAAGTGATACGAATTTAAATAGATTGAGAAAATTGTAAACCTATCTTAAAAAATTTCGACCTAGATCAGATGTAAAACATAACAAAAGTGAGGAGAGGAGAGAATACGCCATCCAAATACGAAATGAAATATAAAATTGAAATAGAAAATTTCACCCCTTCAAACGCTCCCGTGCATCTATGAATAATTTTCCGTCCATTTTTTTTTTTCTTTCGTTTCTGATCTAAAATTTCAGGTCACGTTTACCCACGACTCATCTGCCTGCAGTTTCCCAACTTCCTATATAAAATTTGCTAGAACTACGTACATGCATTTTTTTTATTTTTGTCAACTATCTTACAGATTTATTATGTATTTTTAAATATTTGCTTATATTAATTTAAGTGTTCGTGAGTATAATATTAATTATGACAACATTAGAATACTTAAAAAGTAGTTTAATCAAACAAATTAATTAAGAATTAGTAAGTGCTACATGACGTTCAATCCAAATTAGATGAAATAGCCTTACGATTTAATTAGATGTTTGAACAAACTAGATTTCACTATTAACCATGTCACACGACCTTATCAGAAATTTTCCACATGTGTAAATTCAGTTTATTTTGACAATAATAAACAATTAAGACTTTATTACATAATAATTTACAAAATTGTATTATCATATTAATAATCCATCCAAATGCTCATTAGTCTGAAACTTGATTAATAATATATACCAATAAATCAGTAAATATATAGTCTTATACAATAATACACATAATTAATTTAATCTAAACCTAAGGATAAGTAACAAAAAAACATATAAAAAGGGGCAAAGAATGATCAATTTCACAATAAACACAAAAAATTTATGTCAGATTGTCTGACGGGTCAAAATTTGTTAGATGAGTCTAGAATCAAATCCCAGTTCATATCTAAGCACATGTTTGTAATTTGTGAAAATAACATTTTTGGTATACTAGCTATGTTTGACATTTTATCACTTTTGATCGTATTTGTTAAAATAGTACCCTAACAATGCACATTGTGTCACTTTTAATTATGATGGTTTGCAAAAACATGTTTTCCTTTGTCAAATTTAAGTAAAAAATAATTTAGTTTTTTTATTCCAATTTATTAAAAATTATGGGATCAAATTTTATTTTAAAAATGTTTACCCTAATTTAACTATTTTTTAAACCAGCTCTTCTGTATTTCCCTTTTTCGTGTTTTATCATATTTAATTAAAAACTTGAAAACTACAAATCTCTAAAAAAAAGAAACTTGGAAATGCAAGTTTTTTTTCCGCGCATTCTACGCTTTGACCTTTTTTTTGTTTTTTTTAATCTTTTGCGTTTTCAATTCCAGGTTTTTAATTAAACTAAATAAAATATTTAAGGTTAAAAAATCTAATTTGGGTATTTTTTTTTTGAAAATAACCACATTTTTTAATAAATTACCAAAAAAAAAAAACAAATTACTTAATTTTTACCAGAAAAGAATAATTATTTCTCCACATCATCGAAACTAAGAGGGGTGTATTGGATTGAGATTTTAATGGATTTTGTTAGACATTAAAATGTCCATGGATTTCTATGGATTTTATAAATCCATAGACTCCACATGGAGTCTCCCAAAACTCCACATGGAGTCTTCCAACTCCACGCAGAGTCTGGGGGATTTCGTATGGATTTCGGATCGATTTCAATGGATTTCAAATCCATCTCGCCAGCGCTCGTTGGAACACAACGATCGGTGTATCTGGTAAGAAAAATTGAACCCAGCGGCCGCTGGAATCGAGCGGCCTTGATCCCAGTGGCCGCTGAAGTGCCATCATCGGCAAGGCCAGCAGCCGCTGGGGTCGAGTGACGGCTGGGGTGCCCGATTTTAACTCCTCACCGGCCGCTGGGACACCGCGCTCGCTGGGTTTTTCAAATCCATCGAAATCTCGTGTCTGGAGGTCGGAATTCATCCTTTGTAATTTTCACGTGAAATCCAGCTGAAATCCAACGAAGTCAATGACTTTTTAAAGTCCGTGGATTGTTGAATACCGCAGAATTTTAAAGGACTTTTAAAAGTCTGAATTGAATACATCAAGATTTCGTTGGACTTTTAAAAGTCTGGATTGAATACACCAAGATTTCATTAGACTTTTAAAAGTCTGGATTGAATACACCAGAATTTCGTTGGACTTTTAAAAGTCTGGATTGAATACACCCGGATTTTAAAAGTCCAACAAAATCCAACGAAATCTCAATCCAATACACCCCTAAAAATTACACAATACATGCTGTTAGGATACAATTTTTGCACATGCAATACGTAGGGGATACCCGAAGTGATAAAAAAATCAAATATAAAATATTAAAACAATCATTTTCCCTTTGTAATTTAATTTTATTGACGTTTTAATTAGTAGGGTTTAGATTTGAATCTTCATAGGTCAAATTAATTATCCGATGCAAACCACTATAAAATGGGGAATGACTGAAATCATAGAATTCAACTCGTAAAATTTAAGGAGTTTCGCAAAATTAATGATAGGGTCAAAATTGGGGGATTTAATGATTTATTGTAGTAAGGGATATTTCTGCGGCGGCTCTACGGCTGCGCCCACTCTCTCTCTCTCTCTCTCTCTCTCAAATTCTATAATAAAAGGTCATAATTGGCGACCATTAAGTGCTGCTGGTCTCCTTTGCGGCCGGTCTAATCATTCCTTGCGTCAGACGAGCCGGTTTGGACCGGATTCCAAGCATGTAACTCTTTTTTCTAATATTTTAAACCATCATAATTTTGTCGTTTTGATCAATTGTATTTATGCAAAAAATAAATTCCATTTTTCTCATTTATATATTCTTTTTTTTTATAGTTCCAATACACATATAAATCGGTTTATATATATATATATATATATATATATAGTTCATTCATTAATATATACACATTTATTTAATATATTTATGTTAAGTATTAATTCATTAACGGTCAACAAAATAAATATGAACTTATTTGGAAGTTTACTTGTTTATTTTTTTTAATAGTTTTTTTAATCCCAATGAAAAATTCAATCAATCTATACGAATGGGACATATAGAGTATCAAATTAAAATTCTTTTCATTTATTTTTCATTTAAATATCGAATGAGTATGTTTGAATGAAGAAATATGGATGAAAAATTAAAACTATATGTACTACGCCTGACAGGAATTTTTGTCTTTAATTGATTAAGAACTTAATTTGAAGTGCACGTTTGTATTAGGTTTCCTTATTTTAACTTTATTTGAATGTAAAAATAATGGGACAATATTTTTGCAATGAAAATATTCATATTCCAGAAAATCTGGACGAATAGGGTTTAGTTTATAGAGTTAGGGAAATTCGATCGAGTTTCTTCTCTGACTTTTGTATGAAGTTATCAAATAACTGCTGCATAAAATTCTAACAAGTACGGTTTGTTTTCAGATGGAAGAAGCTACAATTCTACAACAGTCACAACTCACAATGATGTTGACATAGCTGTTCTATAATAATGGGACACAGACAGAAATCACATCCTACATAAATTTTGTTTTAAGAGCATATATACATGTACACTTATTTTAATATATAAATTTTGTCCTTTCGAGATGTTCTAGTGGTGGAGGGGTGTTTCTTGCGGTCAAATGTCTCAAGTTCGATCCACCACCAATACCACTAAGTTTGCATGCTATTATACAGGGACGAAGTTTACCCATTACACACCACGGTAGCGGCTGCAGGTTACATGGACATCCAAAAAAAATGTCCTTTCTCTTTTCTCTCTCTGAAATTAATTTAATGAGAAACTTATGTGACTCCCATCTATCTCCCTCAACAAAATATTACTTTTTAGTATTATAAATTATATTTTTGAATATTATTAATTATATTTTTTATGATCCTAATAATTACAAAAATATCATATTTTTTATTGATCCAAATAATTATAAAATTATCACCGCTTCTTTTGTGTGAATAAAGAAATACGGATACTTTTTAGTATTGATACTGATCATTTTTAGTTATAGAAATGAATACTTTCAGCATTAAAAATGGTGCTTTTTTCGAACCAAATAATTATAAAAATGACGCCGTCCTTTTATGTTGGATCTGAATTAAAAGACACATTTGATGAATTTTGGCCCGTCGGATGATCTTCTTACACAAGGTTTTGTCTAATTTAATTGTTTAAAAAAGTTTAAACAGAGAATATATAGAGATAATGATATAATTTTTCCATATAGTTTTTGTCTACTGCGTGAGTCGATTCAATTCGTTATGAAGTAGAGGGGTTTCACACAGAATGATATAGCATTGATTGATCGATCGATCTCACGCACATTATATAAAATAAATTAGAAACATTAAAAAGAAAAAATGAAAATGTCAAATTTCATATTACCCCTCTGTGTTTTTCTGAAAAATAAAAAAACTCCCATGTTAAATAAATATTCTAAACCCCCCCTTCTGTTATGTATAATTCATCAAAAAAAGCCCCCTTTTAAGAAAGTGAATTAAATTTACTAAAAAAGAGTGTATGATTCTTATTTTTACAATTTTTGTTATTGATAAATATATTTTATATCATTTAAAAATTTTAGTATTTGGTTTTACTACTAATTTTTAGCTATTTTGATAATTTCCTATATTACATATTTTTTTTACATATAAATATATTTTATATTATTTAAAAATTATAGTATTTGGTCAAACTACTATTTTAAAAAATTAGTTATGTTTAAAAATAATACAAAAATTGTAAAAATATGAATCATATACTCTTATTTAGCAAATGTAATTCACTTTCTCAAAAAAAGGGTTTTTTTGATGAATTATACATAATAGAGGGGGTTTTTAGACTATTTTTTTAACACAGTAGTTTTTTTATTTTTCGGGAAAACACAAGGGTGTAATATGAAATTTGCCCAAATTAAAATATGAAGAAATTAAAAATACATATATACGCATTAATTGTCGATCACGTCTTCCTCATCTGTCCTAGTACTCCTTCCGTCTCACTTTGATAGGCTGATTGGATTTTTCACGAGGATTAAGAAAAAGATTGGGAAAGACAATTAATGAAGAAACTTCATAATATACCCCCATTTATTTTATTGACAATTGATTAATGCATAATGTAAACATATTAAATAGGAGTATATATTAGTAAATTAATTAAATATATATGAAAACATGTCTATATATCTAGACATACCAAAAAGGAAAACTAACCTATCAAAATGGGACGGGGGAGTTTTTAATTTGAAATTTAGAATAAATCCGTTTGTTTGAATAAGATTGACAATTGTGATATACGAACAACATTAATTATCTATTTTGAAATTAGTTTAATTTAATTGACCAAATAAAAATAGAAAAGATTTTTTCATGAATGCTTGAAAAAGTTCCATGCACGTTTATGTTGAAAAATTAAAAGAAATTAAAATTGAGGCGGCCAAGAGTGATCAAACACAAACAGACATTAAAATCTGAATGTGGAGTGATTTTCACCACGATGAATCGTTTTCATGCATGCTGCGCTGGTCTGTCTCAGAAAATATAAGTTAATTCATTTTTATTTTTGACATTTCTATATATATATATATGTGTGTGTGTGTGTGTGTGGCTGCTTATGATTACTTTGGCAAAATATTAATGGAAAAATAAATCAATCCGCGTCAACACACGTCGGTTTTAGTATGAAAAATTTCAAGCAAGTTGGGAAGTATTTTTCACTAAAGACAAACTTAAGTCTTGTATTCGTATACGGCTACCTCTTTATTTTGATAATAACTCAGTGTGATTATTTTTCGAGTTAAAATTTATTAGAGGTGTGGAAAATTTAGATTTAAACATATATTTAATACTATATATTTGTAATTTTACTAGTGTTAGATTGTGTTTGGATCTTAATCTTGATTTGTTTTACAAATTTTTAGTTATAAGGCATCTCACGTGAGCTTCCTTTAATTATTTATTTCTACTTTTTTTTTGGGGGGAGTATAATTGGGCTAGATTATTATTCAAGATTAACTAAATTGGTCGCGGAATCAAAATTGAAGGAAAATAAGTTGTATTGATAGTGCCAACATTGAAATTGAGTCGAAGGCATGTTGTAACTTGTAATCACGTGCATGGAAACTCCAATATATACTTTTTTGAGTAAATAAGAGCTCCCAAATTGACCTTTGAAGTGGTGACAACTCAAATACAAAAAAGAAAAAGAAATTATAAGATCGAAAATATAAAGAAATTAGTGTTAGCTGTTGTAAACACTATACATAAATACTCAAGGAAATATCAAGGAAAATAATATCCAATTGCAAAATAAATTCCTAGACATAGCTAGGGAAGACCCAGTCGACAACGGTTTATAAAATATGTTTTTAATCATTTAGTATCGGGTGCTAATTATAAACGGCGAGAGTTCGGCCTAGCCATACAAGGATGTAATAGTAGGACCGTAAATGAATCAAGTCGAGTCGAATATTTTGATACTCAAGATTGAGCTTGATTCGAGTTTTTTCTCTCTTATCCGAACTCGACTCAATAAACATTTGTCGTTCTTGAATTTGGTTCAAACTCGGCTCGTGAAATGTTAAAAAATTTACTAATCGAGCCTGAGTTCGAATGCTAAAAAAAAGTTTAATTTACATTTCAAGTTCAAGCTTGAAGAAAATTTTATTTAATTTACCCATTCGAAATATTTATAATATTCATGAATAATTTTCGATTAATCTCAATTTCAAACATGTTCACGAGATGATCGAGCTGAATGTAACTACGTTCAAGCTCGACTCGATAAATTTATTGAGCTCGGTTTATTTAGAAAATGAACGAGTTTCAAACGAGTTTTTTTAGGCGATCTCCAAATAGCTCGCGAGCGGTTCTGTTTGTTTACAACTCTAATTAACTATATTACTTTAAATGACAATGTTAATTAGTGCTCTGTTATCTTTTACCTAATATCTTTTCCCTCCTAATCTTGAGAGAGATTGAAAAGATTATTTTCAAAATTCAAATTTCGAATATCATCACTCTCAACAATAATCATATTTTATTATTTTCAGTAAAGTAGATATTTAGTGTTGATGATTCCTATATATTTCTCATCATCTCCTTCATCTTATTCCATTTTGTAGTCATTCATTTTATATTCTACTAGTTCTTCATCATCGAATATAATCTCTTTCAACAGCCGATCGATGTTTTAATCTCATATTAATTAACTCGCAAGTATACATGTGTTTGTATAATAAGGGTGAAGTGAAGTCGAATCCATACGAAATACCTTTTGATTAACACGTAACTATCCACTACAAGAAAAAAGGTCATTTCCAACGGATTGGGCTAGCTGGAAAATGGGCCGGTGGAATGATACAATTCCAACAGGATTCCAGCGGGATTGGGCCCATTGGAATCAGTAAAAAAGAAAACATTAATCTATTTTTTTTTATAACAACCAACTAAACCCAGCTTATCCCAAAGTTGACCAAGAACTAGACCAGAGGCCGTATCTAGGTCCAGGCACGAGCGAGCACAAACGAACCACCCCCTCAAATTAATTGGAATCATAAAAAAAGAAAACATTAATCTTTTTTTCATATAACAACCAATTGAACCTAACCCATCTCAAAGTTGACCAGGAACCGTATCCAGGTCCAGGCATGAGCAAGCACAAACGAATCACCCCCTCAAACTAATTAGAATCAACAAAAAAGGAAGACATTAATCTATTTTTTTATATAACAACCAACAGAACCTAGCCCATCCTAAAGTTGACTAGGAACTCGACCAGAGGCCGTATCCAAGTCCAAGCATGAGCGAGCACAAATGAACCACCCCTCAAATTAATTTGAAGTCTTTGTTGCTCACATGTTTCAAACCTATGACCTCGGCTCGCATGGTGAGTCTTTATAACTATACTAGAGATGTTTAATGTTCAAATATCTATATGTTATATATTTATTAATATTTTATGGATTGTATATGCATTAACTATGTGTTACATAATTACGTAATACGTTTAGACGCATATCCAACATACAATATTAAAAAAATTCATTTGAAAATTAAATTTTATTTAACAAGATTTCAATTAAACTTTACACTATGCTACAATTATATAAATAGACAACACCAATCAGACAACGATTTTACTTTAAAAACGTTGTCATTTAGAATTTCACAACGGTTTCTGTAAAAACCGTTGTATTTATGTCCGTCTTTTATGCAAAAAACAACGGTTCTTGATCATCGCTGTCTTCATGTGTTGTAACTTTGACTTTAGACAACAGTAATGAAACAACAGTTAAAAAAACCGTTGTGGATTATATTTTTTGAATAGACATCGATTCAATAAACCGTTGTATAGTGTCAATGTTTTCTTAGACAATAGTAGTTCTTATTACCGTTGTATTTTCATGTTGTTAATATTTACAACAGTTTCTAAAGCGTTGTAATTTTATGTTGTCAATTTTTTTATATTTAAATTTTATTTTTTATTAGTGTTAAAGATTAATTATTGCACTCTTTAAAAAATGATTATTTATATCACTGTTTTATATTTCCGTTCAATTTAAGTCTTTTGTTGGTATAAAAGAGTTTTATTTATAATAAATAAATAAAAGAGTTTTATTTATTAAAATCGACATGATTTAAATCATTTCGGATAATGTGAATAAATAGCTATGTATAGTTGGAGTTAAGAAAATAATAATTTTCCCTTTAGGCCTACAATAAATATTAATTATTTTTTCGACAGTTTTTATTATTAAAGTAAACTCATGTACAAGTTAAATACCTCTGGCCTTAATCGTGAACCCTAGTCATTCGTCTGCAATCCCTTCCCCAACCCTAGATTGTAAACCCACGTTCACACCCCACGAATCATCGGCACGGCCACACTTAGCCACCCACCCGTGGGCCAAAAGTCACGGCGATGCAGTTCACACCCGGCGACGACGTAGTTGTTTCCTTCTACTGTTTCAATAGCCTTAAACTGTCACTCGCGAACTCAAATTCCGTCACGAATTCATTAAGAGGTAAATTGTTATTGGGATGAAATTCGTATATTACGTTTCTAGGGTTTATATTAGATTTAATAT
Source organism: Perilla frutescens (assembly GCA_026008535.1). Lineage (NCBI taxonomy): Eukaryota > Viridiplantae > Streptophyta > Magnoliopsida > Lamiales > Lamiaceae > Perilla > Perilla frutescens. The sequence continues at coordinate 42,163,893 of BRKX01000019.1, forward strand.
TCTGGTGGATTAAGAAAAAAATTGTATTTGATATTTAAGTTTTTGGTGTATTTGCGTATTGATAGATTACAGATATATTATATATGTTTAGTTGGTCAGCATATATGATGTTCATTGCATTATAAAGTTGTGGTCGTCTTTATGAAAAGGTAGGTTGCTTATTTGTAGGATTTGAATTAATAAATTCATAACAATTATATAATATAATAAGATTTGGAATTAAACTTGGATTCTTACGGTGAATTTATGCCTTATAAAGGTGTTTACATTTGACTTCTTTAAGATTTAGTTTTCATTACCCTGCTGTTTTCCAAAAATTTTCTACTGCCACATCTTGTTCTTGTCTAAATGTGTGAAACGATTTCATACATTAATATAATTTATATTGACTATTAATGGTTTTGTTGATTGTTGAGAAAGCATATTTTCGAATAAAGCATATAAATGCATTGTGTGTATGTATTTGTTTCAAGAATTAGATCTGGTCCTCTTGATGTGCCGCCAAAATCATCTACTGATCCTGAAGAAACCGAATTCTCGGTTCTGACGGAGTTGTGATCAAAGTTGTGTCTGAAGTTGAGACAACTTTGTATATGCAGCGGAATTTAGAAACAAACAACGGATTGAAAAATTTCACGAGATTATATTTCTATAATCTTGCGAAGTGCTTCAGGGGAAAATATTCATTATATGAATTTGTGAATTACAAAAACACTACAAGTAAACTCTCACTAAACTTAAGACACTTTATCTCTTCCTTCGTAGAAGGTCGTGACTAAAGTTGTCTTAACTAATACTCGTAGAAAAACTAAAATCTATAACATAGATCTTGTACTCTCTGGAATATATCTATGAACTCGTGTATCTCTAACTCTATACAGTTGATCCATATTTATACCAAAGTAATAACTTGATCTCTACTCCACATAACCACTTCATCACCTCACGATCTTCTCTCCTAGACTTGCACCGCACACCCACAACTTCCGCAACAAACATTATCTTGGACTCTTTCTTTAGACTCGGTCAAAACACCCACATGTTCCTATTTTTGCTCAACCACATTTTATCTGCACAACACACAAAAGAAAGACAAAACACATATATATACCAACGGTTTCAACAATCTCCCCCTTTTTGTCTTTCTTCCTAAAACTTTCTTCAAACATGCGACAGAGCCATAACAGAACTCCCCCTACACATAATACTCCCCTTATCAAATACATTTCTTCCCACAAATCGCTCCCCCTGTTATGCACACTTCTCTTCAAAACAGTGACTCCAACTTATAACAGAAACATAAGACACATAATTAAAAAATGAAAAGAGCTTATCCAAACCTACCCAAGCAAAAAAATAAACATCCATATCCATGGTTAAGTTTCTAGCAAAATAAACACAATAATCATCAAAGTAGTTTTTTAAAACAAAAATAAACAGAAATTATTTGTTAAACCAACATCAAAAGATAAATTGTTGTGTTAAACAGCAGCCAAACATTCTGCAGCCTTCTTCAGTCCTTCTTCCTTCTTTCTTTTCTCCTCCCTCTACTCCTCTTGCTCGTGTTCATCATCCTCACTTCCAGCTCGTCCTTGGCTGGTGCCTTTTCTCTCTTTTTGGGAAGAAAGAAGACGCTAGAACACTCGCTTATGGTTGTCGAAAATCTGGATCTGTGCAGCGAGAAAATGAATTTGTTCCTGCAAAACAAACACAGGAATAGAGCAAAGAAGGTCCGAAGATGGTGGAGCAGATTCTGCAACATCAATCCAAAGGAGGTCACGGGCCCGGTAGTCAGCAAGGAAAGCCTTCTGGATAGTTTGAACTGGAAGTCTGGGGGATAGAACATCCTTCTTTTTTTTGCTTAAATCCTTGATCCATCAGCATGTTGTATATGAGAGAGGGAACAACCAACTTCTTGTTGGACTTTGTCATAGCAATCTCAGCAATTGCATTGAATATGTGCTGTCCCAAGTTCACCTTCTCTCCAACATACACCTTATAAAGCAGACACACATGCTCGAATGGAACCATTGTTGAGTTAGAGGTAGGAATCCAATTTGAAACAGAAATTTTGTGAAGCGTGGAAAAGACTGATGTGAGAACTGAAGCAAGCCTATTTGGCTTTTTGTTAGCAACCCAAAGGTCTGCTTGTCCTCCAGTCAACACATCGGCCATTTTGCCCTCTAACGCTTCATCAATGTCCTCTGCAGATTCAACAATATTAGGCACCCCTAGAAACTTGTTAATCCTCGCAGGAGTAACAGTACAAATCTTTCCACGCACATAAACTTTTCCATATAGCTTTGAAGACTGATTTCCAAAATCATGAGTAAGATTAGCATAGAAATGTCTAACTACCTCAGTAACATACGACCTAGCATATGTGACACTCCCCAACACTTTTCTCTTTTTCAAAAATTCAACCAAATTATATCCAGAAAAATCCTTTAAATCAACGGCACGATCATTCAATATCTCCCTATTCTTGAAGAAATCCCAATTACGCTTAGCAAGATCAGAGTAAAACAAGGTTGAGTTAGCCTTTGATACCTCTAAATAAGATTCTGAGTAGGCTTCCTCCTCAGCTGGAGCAGCACTGCGCTTAGCTTTCTTGACAACTTTGCCTCGGCCTTTTGACGGTGACGAAAAAGATATCTTTCTCTTTCCCTTCCTCGAGGCAGCAGTCTCAACTTCAGTTTCATAGCTTGCTTCTGAGTTCGACCCATGCTCAGTCGGTGTCCTTTCTCCCGAGTCACTTTTCGACTCCTCCTCACTTTCTTCCTCTTCATCCGGTTCACTGGTGATCTCTATGGGTTCAGTCGGATTCCTCGAGGAGCTGTCCGTAATATGTAGGCACTTTGACCTTCTAGTCGGAGGCACCTTTTTGGACTTGGTTGACTTTTTCTTGGAAGGGGTTTGAGTCGGAGCAGATTTCTCCGATGTCTCCACATGTGGTTCTCATTTAACCTCAGAAAATGGGACTTCTATAGGACTGCCGTTGTATATAGTCCCTTCGTTGGAGGGAAAGAGAGGATCGAGTGGTTCTTCGGTGAGGACCGGAGTGTCGAAGGGCGTCATTATTACTCCGTCGGGGGCTAGAATGATAACCTGAGAGCTTTCCAGATCAGAAGACGATGATACCGAGAAGGGTTTCACCGGTGTAGTGGCAGGTAGAGAAAGGGCCTTTGATTGGACTTCGGAGCAGCTATCAATCTCCGAAGAGATTTCCATAGGGGCATTACCTCGTGTAGGAGAGAGGAGGACTTTAGGTTGTAGAATCGGAGTAGAATCCGGCGACAAAAACTGAAAGGGATTTGGTATAATTGGTTGTGGCGGAGAGAGGATTCGCGGCTGAGGGGGAAAAGTAGACAAGTGACGGAGATAGGTTGACGCCTCGGGATCGTTGAAAAGCTCTTGGATTTGTCTCATTTTTTCGGGATTCATGGTGAAAGGGATGAGATGGGAGAGATAGATCCTGAGAAGATAAAAGGTTTCAAGGGGTTTTGTGAATAGTGTGTTGAGAAAAGACAAGGCAAAGATTCGAATGAGAGTGAGTTGAGAGAGAAAGACTTCATACGGAAGAATATATATATTAGGTAGATACCCGCTACCACAAAAATAGGAACCAACATATTAAAGATTAGTCAAAGTAGATATTAAAGATAGAGTAAGATACACTTCCAGATTCATTCAACTGACTTTCAAAAATTTTCCCTTTTTTTTTATAAATTTTTTATTATTATTAACCAACTGTCGTCAAGAAATTTATATGATCAACTTACTTTCGATATATCATAGGAAACTTTTTAAGAAAAAGACAGATGATGAATAGACGAATAACTAAAAGAATCTTATAAATACCATTTATCTAAGATCTTTGTTCTAGTTATATGGTTTTATAAGAACAATCATGGTTTCACCTTAACACATGCTTTTTCATCCTCGAATCTGTTCAACTTCACAGTTAACTATGATATACCAAAAGTGTGACAATAGTTAAGTCAACTATACTATTCATATAGAACATAAGCCAAGAGATTTTCTCAAAATTGAGAATCTCTCATAGCTTAAGGCTTTTGTAAACATATCAGCCAGTTGATTATCTGTACTAATGTACTCTAACTGTAATAGCTTATTTTCAACTAAATCTATAATAAAGTGATACCTCAAGTGTATGTGTTTGGATTTGGAATGATGAACTGGGTTCTTTGCAAGGTTGATGGCGCTCGTATTGTCGCAGAGCATCACCAAGAGGTTGCTTTCCAAACCATGATCATCCAACATTGACTTCAGCCATATCAACTATGTCGAACAGCTCCCAACGGCTACATACTCGGACTCAGCTGTAGACAACGAGATACAGTTTTGCTTTTTGCTGTGCCAAGAAATGAGATTGTTGCCAAGATAACAGCATCCTCCACTTGTGCTTCGTCTATCATCAGTTTCTCCTGCCCAGTCAGCATCACTGTACCCAACAAGGTCTGTAGTTGTGTCCTTTGTGAACCATAGACCTAATTCACATGTGCCGGCCATGTACCGAATGATCCTCTTTACAGCTTTGAAGTGCTCCTCCTTTGGACAAGACTGGAATCGAGCACATGCACAAACACTGTACATGATATCTGGCCGGTTAACAGTCAGATAAAGTAGACTTTCGATCATTGATCTGTATAAAGTTGGATCAACTTCGGGTCCAACTGCATCCTTCGAAAGCTTCTCAGTCGTGCTCATGGGGGTTCTCATATGCTTTTCACTTTCCAGACCGAACTTCTTTATAAGATTCTTGGCATATTTTGTCTGGGAGACGAACACTCCATTTTCTTTTTGCTTGACTTGAAGTCCAAGAAAATTTCTAAGCTCACCAACCATACTCATTTCGAAAGACGTGGACATTGCCTCCACAAACTCTTTTAAGGCCTTCTCGCTTGTTGACCCAAATACTATGCATCGACATATATTTGTGCAATTGTAAGAAAGTCTTTCTCCTTTTTGAGAAAAAGCGTCCTATCTGCATGTCCCCTGAAAAAACCAAAATCAAGCAAGAACTCCGTTAGTTGACTATACCAAGCTCTAGGAGTTTGCTTAAGTCCATACAAAGCTTTGTGTAATTTATACACATGATCGGGTTTTGACTGGTCTTCAAAGCCTTTGGGTTGCTCAACGTACGCTTCCTCTTCCAATACTTCATTTAGAAATGCTGCCTTAACATCCATTTAATGAAGAATAATGTTAAGATAACATGCAATGGCAAACAATAATCTGATGGACTCAATTTGAGCAACAAGAGCAAAGGTCTCATCATAGTCAATGCCCTCTACTTAAGTGTAACTTTGGGCAACTAAACGTGCTTTATTTCTAATGACATTCTCAAATTCATCAGTTTTATTCTTAAATATCCACTTAGTCCCAATTACATTTATCCCTGAAGGTCTGGGCATAAGTGTCTAGACTTTATTTCTAACAAACTCAAGTAGCTCGGCTTGCATGGCACTTATCCAGAACTCATCTTTTAATGCTTCATTCACATTTTTAGGTTCAATCATGGATAAAAAGGCAATTGTACCAACTTCATTGATAACACATGATAAGCACACCATTCTTACCATTTCTTTGTAGTTGACAGGAGTTTTACCTCTAGTTCTGACCCCTTCGCGAACATCTCCAATGACTTGATCAATTGGGTGATCTTTGCGAATCTTGCTTGGTGGGTCTCTTCTAGTGCTTCCCTGAACTACTTCTGGAATCTCTGAATCGTTTAAGTGGAAATTTGATCAAGATCCTTCAGTAATTGTATCATCATCAGTCTTTGAAGTTGACTCCACTTCTGGGTTAATTCTGCGTTCTTCATCATCAATACTTCCTGTCCTTCTATGTATCTCAAGTAAATCATCAGTATCTTCTTTAGGAATGTACAGGCTGGCTAGATCATCAAATCTCATATTCACACTCTCTATAACAGTTTTTGTTCTGAGATTATAGACACGGTAAGCATGACTATTAAGCGAATAACCAATAAACACACCTTTATCAATTTTGGGATCAAATTTGAACAAATAATCACTATCATTCAAAATGTAGCAAACACAACTGAAAACATGTAGGTATTTAAGGTTGGGTTTTTTACCATTTAGAATTTCATATGACGTCATGGTGGTTCCGGTTCTTAAGTTCACACGATTACTTACATAGCATGCAGTGTTTAAAGCTTCAGCCCAAAAACGTTTGGACAACTTCTTAGAGTGTAGCATGACAGTGGCCATCTCTTGCAGAGTCCGATTCTTCCTTTCAGCTATACCATTTTGCTAGGGTATTTTAGGAGCAGAATATTCATGATGAATACCTTCTTTTATGCAAAAGTTTAGGAGCTGATGATTTTCAAACTCCCTTCCATGATCAGATCTAATTCTTTTAACACAAGAATGGTAGAAATTCCTAACCTTAACATATAATTCTAAGAAAGCATGATAAGTTTCACCTTTGTCACTTAGAAATTTTACCCAAGTGTACCTGGAGTGGTCATCGACAATCACAAATGAATACCGTTTACCTCCAAGGCTTTCTACTACTGGATGTTTGGACTTCACAAAGATAATGAATGATCTGAAGACCTATGAAATAAAAATGAATGAGAAAGGCGGGTCAAAGAAAAAGGGAATTGCCCTGACAACTGGGTCAACCTCAAAGCCAACTTTAGCTTATGACGAAGAAGAGGATGAAGATCTTGAAGAAATCAGTGAAAAGATTCCTGATTATGCTCTTCTCACTAGAAGACTAATCACTTTCATCCGAGCTAACAGAGGAAAACAACAGAAGGGAGGTACTGAACAACGCAAGCCTCGTCATAACTTGTCCAGACCTTTGGTGATCTATGAGAAGATGAACACACCTGGAAAGAAACCTAAGATCATTAAGCGTGCTGCATCAGATCACTTTAGATCAAAGGAAGTGAAAGATTTCTCCACTGTTCAATGCTATGAGTGCAAAAGCTTTGGGCAGTTTGCAAATGAATGTGCCAATACCTTTAGAAAACTTGGAAAGCCCATCACATTTCTTTCTTTTAGTGACAGTGAGTTGGACACCTCAGGGATATTTGTGGAAGAAATCTCAGCTGATGCAACCAACAAACACGCAGCCTTAACTGCAGTATGTGCCGAACTAGACAATTCAAAGCTAATAGAAGTTGAGATAACTTCTGACAGATACGATGAGTCCTATTATGAAACCCTCTTTTGTTTCAACACTGTGATAACTACTGCAGATGAGAAAGAAGAAGTTACTGAGGAAGAAACTCTGGAGTTGCTAATAAAGTTGCAAGGACTCTACAAGGAGCTGTATGCTAAGTGGATCAAACAGTGTAAGGAAATTGAGTCACTCAATGAGGAATCCACTAGCCAGAAGGCATCTCTCGCAAAGTTGGAGGTAATGTTGACAAAGAAAGATGCAGAGATTGATAATATGAGGATTCAACTCAATCATGTAAATGAAACTTTCAAAAGACTCAGCACTGGTACGTCCAAACTCGATGAAGTTCTTGCTCAAACTCAGGTAACTTCTCATGGCATATGTTATGATAAAAATGTAAAATCTGTTTTTACACAAATCATGTCCACTCATGGAAAATCTTTTGTGAAAGCTCAAAAGTTCATCCCACTTCATCAGTGAGTAAGAAACGCAGGCGATATGTGTATCACTATTGTTTTCTCCCAGGACATATAAAACCTTTCTGCCATAGGTTTTTGCAGGAACATAAAAAGAAGATTCATCTGAAGACACAAGCCTCGAAATCAGGCCTTACAGTCAAAGGTGACAGAACCAGGACTCTAGTTTGGAAACCCAAAGTTGTCTCCAAAGACACCTGCAAAGTTGTCTTCACTGCATCAGTAGCTGATGATTCAGCAACTTGGTACTTTGACAGCGGGTGCTCTCGTCACATGACTGGATCTAAATGTTACCTGTCTAACTATTAGAAGATCAATGGCAGTGAAGTCACATTCGGATGAGGAACAAAGGGTAAGATTGTAGGCCATGGAATTTTAAATAGTCCTGATCTTCCAAAGCTAGCCAATGTATCACATGTTCAAGGCCTTACAGTGAACCTCATCAGCATTAGTCAGCTCTGTGATGACAACTTTACAGTCATCTTCGATAAGCAAAGCTGTACTGTGATTGATAAAGACGGTAAACATGTGATCTCTAGGGTAAGATCTTCTAATAACATCTATGAAACAAAAAGGAAAAGTTTCTTGAGTGCGCAAGTAAATGATATACAACTTTGGCATCAAAAATTGGGTCATACCAATTTCCGCAACATGGAGAACCTTCAGAGACTCAATGCTGTTCTTGGAGTGCCAAAGTTGAACGTATCAAATCCAAACCTGTGTGGAGATTGTCAAAAAGGAAAGCAAGTCAAAGCTTCATATCCTATTGTGATAACTTCTGAGAGACCTTTTGCCACTCAAAGCTGTTTTGAATTGATTCACATGGATCTTATGGGGCCAGCAGAGGTAGAAAGCCTTGGAGGTAAACGGTATTCCTTTGTGATTGTCGATGACCTCTCCAGGTATACTTGGGTAAAATTTCTAAGTGACAAAGGTGAAACTTATCATGCTTTCTTAGAATTATATGTTAAGGTTAGGAATTTCTACCATTCTTGTGTTAAAAGAATTAGATCTGATCATGGAAGGGAGTTTGAAAATCATCAGCTCCTAAACTTTTGCATAAAAGAAGGTATTCATCATGAATATTCTGCTCCTAAAACACCCCAGCAAAATGGTATAGCTGAAAGGAAGAATCGGACTCTGCAAGAGATGGCCACTGTCATGCTACACTCTAAGAAGTTGTCCAAACGTTTTTGGGCTGAAGCTTTAAACACTGCATGCTATGTAAGTAATCGTGTGAACTTAAGAACCGGAACCACCATGACGTTATATGAAATTCTAAATGGTAAAAAACCCAACCTTAAATACCTACATGTTTTCGATTGTGTTTGCTACATTTTAAATGATAGTGATTATTTGTTCAAATTTGATCCCACAAGTGATAAATGTGTGTTTATTGATTATTCGCTTAATAGTCATGCTTACCGTGTTTATAATCTCAGAACAAAAACTGTTATGGAGAGTGTGAATGTGAGATTAGAATCTCAAGATACTGATGATTTACTTGAGATATATGGAAGAAAAGTAAGTACTGATGATGAAGAAGGGAGAATTAACCCAGAAGTTAAGTCAACTTCAGAGACTGATGAGGATGCAATTACTGAAGGATCTTGATCAAATTTCCACTTAAACGTTTCAGAGATTCCAGAAGTAGTTCAGGGAAGTACTAGAAGAGACCCACCAAGCAAGATTCGCAAAGATCACCCAATTGATCAAGCCATTGGAGATGTTCGCGAAGGGGTCAAAACTAGAGATTAAACCCCTGTCAACTACAAAGAAATGGTAAGGATGGTGTGCTTATCATGTGTTATCAATGAAGTTGGTACAATTGTCTTTTTATCCATGATTGAACCTAAAAATGTGAATGAAGCATTAAAAGATAGTTCTGGATAAGTGCCATGCAAGCCGAGCTACTTGAGTTTGTTAGAAATAAAGTCTAGACACTTGTGCCCAGACCTTCAGGGATAAATGTAATTGGGACTAAGTGGATATTTAAGAATAAAACTGATGAATTTGAGAATGTCATTAGAAATAAAGCACGTTTAGTTGCCCAAGGTTACACTTAAGTAGAGGGTATTGACTATGATGAGACCTTTGCTCCTGTTGCTCAAATTGAGTCCATCAGATTATTGTTTTCCATTGCATGTTATCTTAACATTATTCTTCATCAAATGGATGTTAAGGCAGCATTTCTAAATAGAGTATTGGAAGAGGAAGCGTACGTTGAGCAACCCAAAGGCTTTGAAGAAAAGATTGATAAAAAGATTAAGAAAAGAGCATTAGGGTGTAGATTCTCTCATTTGGTTTCTCTCCTAGCTTGATTGAAGTTGATTACGTTAATCCCGGACGTACGATAGACCCCTTCAAGTGGTTTAACTTCACTTACTGTCATCGTCGATCCATTAAACCCCCATCGGCTATATCATACGAACCAATAGGCTTATGTACCCAGTCCACGTAAAGACTAACAATTAGGCTTACGAAACCCGATTCTCCTAACGTTGAAAGAACCTAAATCGGGCTCTAGAATCTTCTCTCGGTTTCATCTAGAGCTTAGCAATGCTAAGTAGTAGCCAATTACTCAACATAAACAAGCACAATTCCAACAACAAGAAACCAACTATCATAAGCATGGATTGAACCCAAATTGATGATCTACCCCCTAATGTAAAGGACTAGCCCCCAGCATGCTCAAAACAACATAAATATAATAAAATTTCTTCATTTTATAAATCAAAAGATAAATAAAATACAACTCCTACAATACTAGTTGTCTCGAGAGTTTGGGACAATCCCCATAAATAAGCTAAGCTAAGGAAAGAAATACCAAAAAAGAGGATCCTCGAGCAAGCCTAGCTTCCGCGGACAGCTTGAAGTCGGATTTCTCTCATCGTCCCTCTTTCTTGAGCTTGAGCTTCCTTGTCTCTTCTCCTCCTCTTTTCTCTCTATCTGGAACGATGGTGTTGGTGGATGGTGAAGGGATGAAGAAGTTGATGGAAAAGTTGTCAATTTCTCCCTCTCTTTCAATGTGTATTTGGAGCTTGAGAGGGAAGTTGTCAATTTCTCCCTCCAGAAGCGTATATAAATGAATGGAGATGGTAGTTGTTTTATTGGTGAAAAGAGAGAAAAGTAAAAAGTGGAGTTATTGCTTGGTGGTTCCCCAAACTCTTTATGCTTCTAGCTAGAAGCTAGAATCGCGTGTATTAAATTCCCCAGCTAGCCAGCATTTAAAGAAGAGATCTCCGGAAGATACAGCTTAAAACTGATTGAATTGGAGCTCGAACTGATTGAGGGAAGCAAAACTGATCGCGGCTGAACTAATCGCAGAAGGCTTGGACTGATCACTCCCGCACCAGCGGGGCACTGCGCGCTCGTGCGGTTGCTGTGCCGAGAGGGCTCTTGCGTGGCTGCGGGGCTTGCGTGACCACGGGGCATTTCAGCTCCTGGTTTTCCTTATCAGTTGGCGCTCTCATCAATTGAGCTGATTAGTTGGGAAACTCAGCTCATCGCTTCAGTTAGTCCTCCAACCTGGCTTTTGGTTCTTCAGCAGCAGCTCCAAGCTCTTGGCTCCATCAGTTTTGTTCATCAATTAGGGTCTTCAACTGATTCATTCAGTTGTGACACCAGTTCAGCTCCAAGCTCTCAGCTGCTGATCAACTCAGCAAAGCGGGTGATTCAGGACCTAACAACGAGCTGGAGCTTCAATTGGGAGCTTTTCCTCCTAGCCACTTTTTGGTCATAAAATCATGCTTTTTGACACAAAAGCTCAAGTTTTGTACAAACCTGGTCAAGCTCACCAAAAGAGCAAACGTGAAGGAAATAACATAAAAACGTCACAAAAATAAAGGAAAAACACATACTAAGAATACTAAATTCCTATGATAAAATAGGACAAATATACACCAAACAATGCTATTGGCCTTTATCAATGAATCTCTTTGTTTGTCGTATATAGATATTTTCCTCAAGACTTCTATTCAGAAAAATTATCTTGACATCTATTGGCCAAACAAATAAGTTAAAACGAGTAGTAGCGGACAAGAGATTCCAAGCTCCCACTATTCATGGTGATCCATAAATCCCATTTCAGATTACATTACAGTTTTCCAAGAAACCGCATTCTTATCTTGAACCACTTCATCATAATTCTTGGGATCTAATTCTTTTAGTCTTTCCAGAAAATCAGAAGATTCTTCTAGACCAATGAATCTGTTAGGTTGGCGCACAACCCTCCCACTGCAATGAGGTATTTTCTGTATACCCGTGACATGTTGTGCAGTATTAGATGATACCCCATCTTGTACACTTTGGTGTAGGATTCAAATATTCTTTCCTCAACTCATCAAGAATGATCTTGTTTCTTACCCTTTTGACTTAATACATAGTCTTTTTCTGAGAATCGGACATTAGTGCTTATAATAACCTTCTGATTCTTAGGACCATAGAATAAACCACCTTTCGTTCATTTTGGATATCCAATGAACAACTGTCGTTTCTAGGGCATATCCTCATGAATAGTTCATCATCGATCTAACCATTTCCAATAACATTTCATTTCTTCACTCCACTATGTCGTTCTGCTATTTGAATGGCAAGCGAAGTCAACTGGGATGTAATCCCATTTTCTATCGATATTTTAAAAATGTTTTCCATAAGCCACGATAGTGTGGATGTTTATGAAGTTCATTTTTAAATAGATTATTAGCCTTTAATTCACCTCCAGTCAAGTTTCCTTTTAACAAGTGAATTAATAGTCGGTAATGTTCCTGGTCATGTAATCATCTAATTAATAAGCATCGATAGTGTGAACGTTTATTAATAAACTACACCTAAGTGTGAACACCATCATCTTCACCCCAAGGGCACTAGTTCAAATTTCACTGCTCCAGATAGATGAGTCAGTTTGTTCTAACAGTGTCCTACAACTATCTTTTTAAGAGGTTTAATTTCTAGAGAATCCAGTGATATGACACATCCGATATGGAGGAAGACCTATTGTCAACGCGCATGCCCATCACTTCTCAATTAAACTAGATTAATAGAGATCGATTAGAATTCTACATACTTTGGTATGAATCTCACTCACTTAGTTATTTATACTTGAGGTTTTCATTTTTTTAATAAGTTGTATAAATAAAATAAAAGAAAGTGACATAACCTAAAAGTCCCAAAAATCACATGACGATAACTCAGAGGACTGGAGCCTCATTAAAACCCATATGAAAAATTCAGATTAGGAAAAATCATATAGGAAAAGGAGTACTACTCTAAACAAATCAAGAATAGCCAGGAGAACAAAAATCTTGTAAAAAAGTATCCGAAATACAAAGAATCACAAAGGTCCAAAAACTAGAAGAAACAACTGAATATGCTAAAATATTAACCGCTCGATTACCCTCTTTATAGATATGTGAGACGCAAAAATGAATATGAGAAATGTAATCAAGAATCGCATGCCACCGTGCTTTGAGCTTCCGAGGAACCTGTAAACTCCGTGACGATAAAAGAGAGACCACATAAACCGAATCTACCTCCAGCCAAATAATGTCCAGAGACACTCTTCGAGCCCATTCCAAATCAACCAACACTGCAATAAGTTCTGCAATGAAAGCAAAACCCACACCTTCTTCAGTATGAAAATACCCCGTTGGCAAGCTCGTGTTTTTGGTCTTTTTTAGCTTGATTTTGGTGCATTTTGATAGTTCGTGAGCTATTAAAGTGGGTTTATATTCAATTCTCATTTTATTTCTATTTTCATGAATTTGTCAAGTTTTGAAGTACATAGAGTGTACAAAGGAGTCAAAAGTTGAAGAGAAGTACAATCGGAAGTGAGAATGAAGTCAAAAGGGACGAAACGAGGATGGACATGTCAAGCATAGGCTTGCACGGACTGTGCAGGAAGGATTCTTGGCACACAGCCAGTGCAGATGAGGCCGTGCGTGAACATGTCCTTGGCATACGACCGTGAAAATCCAACCAGAAAGTGGTGCATGGCCCGTGCGTGAACATTCCTTGGCATACGGACCGTGCGCAGTAAGTCGATGCTTGGCAGACTTTTCTCTGTTTCCTTGTTCGACTCTAATACCGATCCAAATTGGGCCCAAACTATTTAAGGCCTCCTTGAGCACGAAAAATACGTACTTTTCACCCTATATTGAAGCAGAGAAGAGCTGTGAAGAAGGAGAAGACAAAGAACGAAGAACGAAGATTAATCATCCAACATAAGTTGTTTATGAAATTTTCTTTAATTTCTATCATGACTTTTGCAATGAACACACTATTTTCTTTAGATTTCTATTTTGCAATGAGCGGCTAAACGCGTATTAATTCTAGGATTTGCGTACATGTGGATGCTATGTTATTAATTTAATTCTTTTATTCTTCCCTTCTGATCATTGTGTTCAAGTGTTCAAATGTTTTATTTTCTGCTTCGATTACTGGCCATAATTGATTGCATGTGTAGTTGGTAAATTTGAGACCTGGCGGAGATAATTGACCAACAGATTAATTGAATATTTTGATACATGTTCTTCATGAATCTGTAGGAGTTAAAATCTGATGCTTTAAGGAGTTAATAAATTTCCCTAGAGACGAAAGTGATAGGAAATTTATTAATCAATGACTAACTTGAGACGTGGCAGAGATAGGTAGCAGCTTTTTCAGATTCTCCACCAATAATCGGATTAAAGTGGGAATTATTAAGATTGGATTAGTACATAGTTAATATATGTGTATTGCATTCCCTAGGATTAATCTTTATTAATTGTTTGAGTTTGTTAAATTGATTTAATTGCTTTGCTTGGGATATTTAGTTTAATTGTTCTTATTTAATTATTCTGATTTTATTTTTGATTGGTTTGACTCGTGTCTAGCTTTAGTAAACCCAAAAGAAAATTTAGGTAGCCTGGATAATAGAAATGTGTTAGTTTAGTACTCAGTGTGGTCGAATTTACAGTCTCTGTAGATACGATACTTGATTCACCAACTATATTGCATGTCCTGTGTTAGTTGCAGAATTGTCCATAAAAATTAGTGCATCACCCGTCACCGAGCCATCAAAAATCCGAAACACTCCTCCAGTTGCCATAACTCCCGGCGTACCTTGAGCTGCCCCCATCCGTGTTGATCTTCATCCATCCAGGAGGCGGAGGCCTCCAAATAATCGAAATAAGATTTTTTGGCGGCGAAGGCCGAGAGTCCACTTTGAGAGCTTTTAAAGTAACAAGGTCCTTAATATCATTCCTCATATAACCTTTATTGCCACGCATGAAAGACATCTCCTTAAGAGCAATACTAATCGTATTGATCAAAAGGAAAGGTGTGGGCACCAAATCCTCAGACACCGCTTTGTTACGAAAAGTCCAAATACCCCAAATAACCGTAACAACTGCCATCTTCCAAAAAGCTAAGATTTGGGAACTAAAAGAGCAGCTTATGAAATAAACAAAAGCCTCATGGTAGTACGGTGGATACTCGTCCTACCTATTCGGTTCATTTGGCGGTGGATATCGACTGACTATTTAGGATTTATGTGAAGATTATTGAATTTCTGGATATTTGGGGTTTATGTGAAATCTATTGAACTAATATTGATAAATGTCATAGCAAATCATAATATAATAGCAAATGATAATATAATATCAAAAGTACATCCGTACATACATCATGTCAATGTCACATGCTCACTGGGTATGCCTACCACTATAATTCAACGAGTATATCCTAGCTCCTATAAGCCTCTGATATACATGTACTTCCTCCTCCGTTACACTTGACGGAGGGCCTCCACCCAGTAGATGATCCTCGTATATACAGGCATATACTCCACAGCTGGTGCCATCCGTCTGCATATACTGATCTGGTATAGACCTATCCAAGGTCATCGCAAAAGCACATCGATGTGGCATTTGATGACCTCGCTAAAATCCGGCACATGCGAGTAGACGTGGAAGTAGATGAAGTAGGGGCATCAACTCTCTATCTCGCCTCATGTAGAGCATATGATCACTCGGATCGTCCATGTGAAATAGAAAGGAGTCATACAATTCCACTACCCAGTCTGTAAAGCGGATACGGACCACTACCCAGTGCTTCTCCAGAATGTCACATACCACGATCGCCTACAACGTAATATATGGATCAGTTCAAGAACAATGTTAACAAATAGTATATGACAATGTTAATTTCTCGTGAACTTAACTTACATAATCATGCCCCAGCCATGACACCTGATACTGCCATCACTGTCCGTGATCCGATGTATCAATCCTACTGGAGATATCCACCGTCGGTAGTCATCATCCCCGTATGTCTGTAAGCAATCAAGGTCAAGAGGATAAGTCTCTTCCATTCTCTGATGAGGTCCTCCTGCAAAAATCAATTATAATTAATCGTGGTGTAAAAAAGACTAACTAACAAAATTTTGCAAAAACAAAAGTATTTGAACTCACATATAAACTAGTATTAGCCACCACTGTCGGAAACCTGGGGTCTCTCTTGACTCATCGACTGGTCGCGGTCAAGAAGTAGCTAATATGATGCTCACGCATCTCCTCCCTTGGATCCTCAAGTTCGTTAAACCAACTTTGCCATATTTTTATATTATTGACATAAATATGAATATTTGCTCCGGGACCTAGACCTCTAAATCGTCCGTAGGCCATCATAAGGATGGCATCATCATGAGAATTCATGAGTTGCATGGTCGAGCTATATCCAACAGGGCGTGAGCCAATGTGCTGTTACCCTCCTGCACTAAAGTGGGTTGTAGAGTACTCTAGGAAGGTAGAGTGGGCTGTAGAGCACTCTGGACAGGTGGAGTGGGCGCCCAACAGGCACTATGATCACTGGGCTCGGGGCTGTGGTGGCCATATTAGGTGTGGGTGATCTACGATTGCGACCTTGCTCTCTACGTAGTCTGGTGAACGCCCTCTCAACAGCCTGGTCCACAACCTTTTGAATACGGGGCATCATATCCTCCCACACAGCTGCCACAACCCTCTGAAGCCAGCGCTCCATAAAACTCTCCAATGGCTCATGCGCACCTCGTCTAGACCACTCATGCTCTCCACTACTCTGAGATTGATCCCTCCTCGAACGCTTTGTTGCTCATGCTCAAAGAGGGCTCAATCTACGATCTAGATTTGTTGTGTGCTCTACTGTCTCATCAAGGGGGGTAGAGATTGGGAATCTCATCATCTGACTCGTCCCTCAATGTCCGGCTCGTCTGTCGACCCTTCTGTAGTGTCCGAGCAGCTCTAGTGCCTCAGGCTGATGGCCCGACAACCTCCTCTGCTGACTTGGAATAGCAAGATGCTGCATTTGTAAGCATCTTCTTCTTGTTCCCCTTTCGAGGGGGAACAAATCTCATGCTCTGAGCACCGATCTTCAACTGCATGCTCAGGTAATATGGAGTTCCCGTCTCCTCGGGAGATGGTACCAACAAAACCACCTGTGACTACATGGAATTAATAATATCATTAAGATTAATTAGCAAATACAGATTTGATATTCTAAATAGAGAAAGAAACCTCAAAACGTACCGATTGCTGTAATAAGGTGGTTGGGTCAGTGGCAGGGCGAATGAATGTTCACCTCAAACATTGAAACAGAGTGAACTGTCCACTATGCGCACCAGTCTCACGGGCCAACTCTGGTATCACCTCACAAGCCCATACTTGTAAAATGGATTAATAGGTTAGTTACATTCTGACTTGATTTCACTATGCATTACTAATTTAGAACAATAAAATTTAAACTAACTACCTGGAGTGCCCAGATCGGGCCGTAAAAATGATATTGTCCGGATCCTTTCCCGCCTATAGCCTCTCGAGTCTTGGGTAGGAGGTTGATGAAGTGCATCAACATCTAGTAAGAATATGCCCCCCCCCCATGGAAATGAAATTCATCGCTCCACTTCCTCCACTAGAGCCCACGCCAATGGATCCACGTACCGGTTCTGATCCAGGCATAGAATCATCCGGTATGCGAACAATATGTTCGCAACCTTTACATAGTCCGAAGCGTCTCTGACCATCCTCATTTTTGCGAACCTCTCCTCCATTTGACGAACGGTCGTGCATTTCCCTTCAAATAAACGATGGTAGACAGCTCTCGGCGGAACAATACGAATGATATTCGGATCAAATGTTAAGCTGCTAAATCGTAAACCTGACACCAGGTTGTACTCACTCGGACGGAAGCGCAGCTGAGAGTGATGAATCTGAAACCATGCCTTCAGTCCCACCAGTGCATGATCCGACACGTGCACCTCATGAGTCATCAAAGCGTGAATCACCCTCTTCTGGACATCACTACCCCTGTACTCTAGAAAATATCTGAAACATCTAGATCTGAACAATCGCACGGTGTCATCACCACCTATCATATGTAGTGTGGCTTTGATCAGATCAACTACCTCCGGTTTGGCATACACTACGATCGAAGGCATCAGACCCCGTAGTGGCTGTCTAAGCCAATCAATCTAACAACATTTTTAAAATTATAATTAAAATAAATAGTTTTAATATTTCATATAAATCGGAAATTCATAAAATTTAAATTAATTTGAGAAAATGCAAATTAATCGAGGCTCAATTAAAATTAATCGAGGCTCTCTTAAATTAATCGCAACATTTTTAAAATTAATCGATGATTAAAATTAACGAAGCTCTCTTAAATTAATCGAGGTAATTTTTAAAATAACCGATGCCCATTTTAAAATTAATCGAGGCTCGATTTAATTAATCGAGGCAATTTTTTAAATCAATCGAGGCAATTTTAAAATGAGCCTCGATTAAATTTAAAATGTGCCTTGATTATTTTAAAAATTACCTCGATTAATTTCATCGAGCCTCGATTATTTTAAAATGAGCCTCGTCTAATTTAAAACATGTCTCGATTAATTTTAAGAAAGCCTCGAATAATTTAAGCATGCCTCGATTAAATTCAAAAGCCACATAATAAGTCATGATTAACATAATAAGCCTCGATTAGTTTCAATAAGCCACGATTAGCATAAGAAGTATCGATTAATTACAAAAAGCCATGATTAACATATTTTAAGTATCGGTTAATTTCAAAAGCCACCATTAACATAATATAAACCTCTATTAACATAATAAGCCATAATTAACATAATATAAGCCACGATAAACATAATAAGTCATGATTAACATAAGCATCATCATGACCATTCATGACCTAGGCCTCTAAAAATTAATCGAGGCTCTAGAAAATTAATTGAGCCTCTTAAAATATTAATCGAGGCTCTTCAAAATTAATTGAGGCAATGATTAAATGAGCCAAGATTAAATTTAAACCCGATCAATTAATCTAATGAGCCTCGATTAGAGCTATGATTAATTAAATTAGCCACGATTATGCAAAAAACAACACGATTAATTTCAACAAGTCACGATTAATCTAATGAGTCTCGATTAAAGCTATGATTAATTAAATTAACCATGATTAAGTAATCTGGCGAGAGAGAGAGAGGAGTCACGGGGACGATGTCTTCGATGTCCTCAAAGTTCAAATATTCGAGTCACGGGACTCGATTATGTCAATCGTGGAGGCAAGTGAGAGAGAGAGAGAGAGAGAGATGAGAGACGGGCAAGAAGAGAGCAATTTTTCCTTTTTAAGAATGAAGATAGAGTGGGGAGAGAGTGACTTAAGTGAGGGAGAATGGTAGTTGTGGGTTTAAATTTGTAACCCTAGTAATTAATATTCTTCTCCATGTTGAATTGTGCAAGTACGGCCAATGTAAGCTTTTTTCGGTTTTTTTGCAGATTTAGTGAGCCATCTAAAAGTGTTTGTGTAAAATAAGTACTGATTGCCCATCAAACTACAATATTTTAAATTCCACTGGCCAATTTTACTATATTTTTATCTATATATATTTTTCACCCTTCTTCTATTCTCCTATATAATATTTTCATCTTTACAGAATTTGCATTCGCTCAAAGTGGTGTTACGTCGATAGGACTCGAGGATCATATCATCAATCATGGGATATACCCCACTTGTCTATATATTTGTCCAAATATACGTATACACTATATATATATATATAATATATTGCAGACGTGCGTCATAGTTATTTCCTGTCTTCATTAATGATTTCTTTTTCTTTCTGTGTCTAATCGAGCAGTATAAATAGATACTAGATCATATACAACTTGTTTTCAAATGAAGAAATATCTTCAACAGTCAAAGATATATTTATGAGATATTATTGTTAGGTAAAGTATCTATAGCTCAATTAATAGACTTTTTTTCGACCATGTAGTCTATATATATATATATATATATATATATATGACCAATTAATCGATTATTTTTCAATTTGTGCATATATATATTATTAATATCCAAACAATAACATAAATATGATTTGACGCAGTTGGTTGAATGCATAACAAAAAGTTATGCATTTCTTAAAGGTTGTGGGTTTGAATTATGTAAGTCTAGTAGGAAATTAAATTTGGAGTGGTTTAGACTGGTTCACCGAATTAAGCGATTTCACCCGTTTGTTTCAGGTCATTTTCAATCTAGAAATTAAATATAAGTTGATTAGAAACATAGTTGGTTTGGCATGCACTAGTTGTATATATTTTTTATATCAGACGAAAAAAGTATAACAATTATTTTACTGAAAAATATTGTTCAAAGAAAGGACAGTAGCATTGTTGAAATAATTACTAGATTTTTTGGATTAAAAAAGTATATCTTATAATACTGAAAAATCTTATATAGGTCTGATATACGAGTTATATACAACCGTTGAACATAAAACTTTGTCTATTTTCGACGATTTACATTGTTATTTCTCTCCCCTCTTTTTTTTTTTTTTATCAAAGTGTCTTTAGTAATTTTTAATATATTTGTTAGGTTAAATAACAACAGAGTTAGCAAATTTGTTAGCTCAAATAAATAAAGATTTAATGATATCAAATATTATAGTAGAAAACCTTATTAAAAAAATAAAATTGTAAAGAGACCTTTCATCAAACAAAAAAGTGCACGCATCTTAAAAATGTATTGCCGAAGTAGACCTATTAAATTAAAAAAAAAATTATAGGAATCTAGTAAAATAAAATATAACATAAAAGTATAGGAAGCTAAGATTGTATTTTACTTATATTTCTTATTATTTTTAATAAAAGGGAACAAAAATCCGTATTAAATTTAAAGGTATAGGAAAAAAAAATCAACTGGCCATATATTAATTTATTCTAAATATATTTGAACATCACATGCAATATTAAAAAGATTGTCGTCTTGATTTTGTCCTATATTATTCCCCAATTTGAATTGATTAATTAATTAAAAAGATACGGCAGTTTATGTAAAAGTTACCTAACTTTAACTCTTCTGTTGTTGCTCAAATATGATTAATCTCTTCTAAGGCGACAAATATTAGTAATTTATGCTTTACAGCAAAACATTCAATACTGCAATTAAATAAAAAACTAAAACACATGGAAGCTGGCTCAGCACAATCTCTTTTTAATTAATACGATAACTAATAAAAAGAACCACATATCGGGTTTGTAAGTAAAAAAAAAACTCTATATATAATTAGATTCCCTATAAATGCATCACTTGGCTGATAGAGATCATTACATACTACTGTATATGAAATTGCAGTCCAAAAATGTTAAATATATACTCCCTCCGTCCTATTTATATAATTCACTTTATCCTCGCACATAGATTAAAAATATTTATGAAAACAAGATATTAAAGTTTAAATTCCATTATTACCCTTACTTAAAACTAATGACTCTAAAAAATTTAAGTGGTTGAGTTTTAATTTCCAATACATAGCAAGGGTATATTTGTATATTACCATGATAATTAATACTATTTATAGTTATGGGACTATATAATTGTGACACCTCAAAATAGTAATAGGGCGGACTATATAAATGGGACGGAGGGAGTATATTTTTTTCACAAGACAACCATGATATACTAGCTAGGTGATTCGAGTTGGTAATTTTAAAATAATTTAAATTTGATACGAAATTAATCGATATAAAACTCGAAATATCAGTTTATATGTCCGAGCTCGATCTCAATATATACTTTTTTTTTGGGAACTTAGAATTACATAAAATTAATTAGAATTTACAAGTATTAATTGAATCACATTTAACCTCAGTTTTTTAAAAACTCAATCGAATTTAAATGGAACTCAAGTTTTATAAGTATATAAATGTAAAAAATTTGAATACCCCTCACATTTATCTAGAGCCTAAAGAATTTTTATTTTTCTTATAGCGCAATTAAAATTGAATAAAAAATAGTTTTTTTGGGAGTAAATTAGTTATTAATGGAAAAGGGTCCAATTTGGTTCTTTAACTATACCTGAATTTTCAGTTTGGTCGTGAAATAAAATTTTGGACCAAATCGATCACTTAACTTTTTAATAGGTATCAAAATGATCCCTTTGTACGTCTCTTAACGGATTTACGTTAACTTCCGTTAAAAACAACCGTTAACTTGTATATTTTTGTATTATTTCATAGACTAACACGCACATTTTACACACACATATATCAAACATCATTTTTTGAAAAAAAATTCCAACCCAATTCCTATTATACTCGAATTCAATTCACAACTATTCCATTGGCTCCATGAATATCACAAAATTCACAAGAATAATAATTCCAGTTGAACATCAACAAATTGTGAAGAAAAAAAAGAGAACACAAAGATCCATTATCAAATTTAAATAAACTTGATCCTAAAAAAGAAACAAATTTAGAAATGTACTCTACAAGAATGAAATTCCTTTAATTTCTATATCTTAGAATCAAAATGGGGAGAATGGTGAAAAAGAGTGCGCTCTCTACGACTCTACACGAAACTAGTGCATAAGGAAGAACTTAGCAAAAATCCCCCTTTTTCCACCAATTGAATTGCAAGATTAAACCTTAGATCCAACCAAATTTCTCCTACTCACAGCACCCATCGCGCGCCAAGTTGAGAAGATGACTTCGGGCCTCTTTGAACTCGGGCTCGCTGAGGTCGAGATGCCATGCCTCATCGAGACTCTCACCGACCTTGACGCCGAGGTGAGATGGTGCTCCTGCAATATCTTCTCCATGCAATACCAATCTGCTGTCATCATCACTCGCGACAATGTCGACCTGTTCGCATGGAAAACATTGCAAGAACTTCTGCATAGCGCCGCCATGATTCAGTTATAGATCGAAGCATTACAAGAACTTATCAATCAGTGAGGAATTTGGGTCATGGGTCCATATGTTAAGTTCTTCAATTTGGGGATTTCTTGAGTAACCCTAATTCAATATCCTAAAATATATTTGACTTCTTACAATCGTTAATCGCATTATTAACGGACGTTAACAGATATTAGTTTATGAACTAATGCAGAGATCATTTTGATATCTTTTAAAACGTTGATGGATCAATTTTGGCCGAAATTTTACTTCAGGACCAAATTGAAATTTCAGATATAGTTAAAGGATCAAATTGGACATTTTTCCATTTTTAATCATCCCATCAACCAACGGAACTATGCCAAGATTCACATTCCCCCCATCTTTTTGGGTTCGCACAATCAAACCCAACATCAACTCATATAGAGAGGGTCACTGTGCCCCAAAATTAATACTTCTCACATCCGATAATGATAGCCCATTTCTAATTTTTATATATATAACAAAATATATTTAATAAATTTGAAAAAAATACATATTTTTCTCATATATTCTTACTTATTAATGATTCAAAATAAAAGGATTGTTAATTTCAGAATATATCTAATAAGGTTATATTAATGAAAAATAAAACTTAATGCATATTTAATAATAAAAGTGCACTATAATTTTGAGACGAACAAAAAATGACCAAGAGACCACATTATTTTAGACTGATGGAGTATTTGCTATGTGTATGTGTGATTCTATTTAAATGGCATAATTTACTCCTCACACAACATCCTTCAAAAACTTGTGTTGGTCCCGGACGAGTCGGTATCAGTTTAGAGGGGGGGTGAATAAACTGATTCAAAAACTTTAACTTCATATACGGAATATAATAAGGGTCCTTAACTCGCTTTAAAAACTTATCTATGCACTTGTCAGTTTGATAATTTCCAGTCAACTTGAGTGCAACTTATGTGAGCTTGTGTACAGTTTAGAGCTATGCAAGATTAAGCAAAACAGTACAACACACAGTCGATTTATAGAGGTTCGAAGTCTCAAACTTCTACGTCCTCTCTTCCTTCCACAGAAGGGAAAATCCATTATATAACTTAAGTTTCTTTACAAATTATACAATGAATGACAGGTTGGTTGAACCTGGTAACGGTGAGTTTCTTTACACGGTTACCTCAGTGGGGTCAACAGTTCACATTTGCAGTACCCAGCAGTTTCTTTAGCGATGGCTCACACTTAGCTGCAGAGTTAGGTGCTATTATCATTTTTACACGATTTTAGATCTTTTTTTATTTTCAAGAGGTTATTCTTGAATAGGGAAATCAACTGAAGTTGCTCCTTGAGTTGAGCTATAGTAGTTGATCGATGTATCGCTTGAACTGAGAGGACTGCTCTGGCTAGACTTTCAACAGCTTGCTGATTGCATAAAGCTTTAAGATTTTCTTCTCAGTTGTGACTTTCGCAGCTGAACAATACTTTGAACTTGAGCTATGGGGGGAGAGAAAGAAAGCTCAATTGTGAGTAAATGCGAAAGTTAGAATTGAAGAGTTGAAGGATGGAAAGTCAGAAAGTCATTTGAAAATCAGATCCACTCGTCTTATATAGAGGAGTGATCTTGTGACCGTTGAGTTCCATTGATCGATGGTTCTGTTGGTTCATCAATGGTATGTTGATTTTCATAGCCGTTAGAGCTTGTTGATGTAGCCGTTACTCAGCTAATTGATCTCCCTTGAGCATTGACTCTGTGATCTTCGTTGAGCATTAACTCCAAGATTATCCAATTAGTAGTTCTAGATTTTGAACTTAGCTGTTCAATTTGGCTGTCATTACAATTGGCTATCTTTCTGAGCTTTCTTGCCAGTTTAACTGATCACAAATCGTTGACTGGTTTGTCAGTTCGACTGGTCTTATTCTGAGCTTGGTCAGCGGTTGGCTTGTCTTGAACTTCAAGCTGACTGACTTCAATTCTGGCCATCAACGGTTGATTCATCTTGCTCTTCAGTTCGGTTGATATAAGTTCTGGCCATCAGTTGGGTGCTTCTAGTCTTCAGTTTAACTGACTTGCTGTCAATTTTATCAGTCAGGTTGACTTGCTTCTCCAGCTCAACTGACCTGGTTGTTAGTTTGATTGTAACTGGTTTGACTTGTTGAGCTTAACCCTCAGTTGGGTTATTTCCTAACTAGTTGACACATCCTTCTAGTTGGGTTGACCATGCTCCAGTTTGGTTGACTTTGTTTCAGCTGAATTCTTTTTGGAGCCTCAGTTTACTTGACTCTTGCTTCAGCTGAATTCTTTTGGAGCCTCAGTTTGGTCAGCTTAGATCTCCAGCTTGGATTTCCTTCAGATTTTCAGAAATTATTTGACATGTTTTGACATTTCATAAAAACCACATCTAGGGTTTTACTTGATGGTTTTTCCTAACAACTTGTGTTTCAAACTAGAGTTTGTTTATTTTTAGGTAGAATTGTTCCTGTGTTCGAGAAATAAATTTCGAACCATAGTTCACTCTTTAAAAAATTATTTTCGAACCAGAGCGTGTGTGCAGTGAAGAGTAAAATTTATAGGGGAAAATGTCGAATTTGTTTATTTAACTATACCCGAAATCTTAGTTTGGTCTCGTAATAAAATTTGGGCCTAAATCGATCTCACATCATTTTTAGAGGTAGCAATTGAGTTCCTCTATTAATCCCTAAACAGAAACTAAATACTATTCTGGTTTTATGGGGAAAATGTCCAATTTGATCCTTTAACTATATCAGAAATTTCAATTTGGTCCCGAAATAAAATTTCGTCTCAAAATGATCCTTTAACTTTTTAAAAGGTATCAAATGGTCCCTCCATTAGTCCCTAAACTAATGTTCGTTAACTTTCATCATTTGCCCGACTAATGACCGTTAACCGTCCTATATTTGCTCAAGAAATTCTCAAATTGAAGAAACTCTTTTTTTTTCTCCATCATCGCTTACTCCACCACCGCCATTATCAACATAATTGTAGAACCACAATTTCTATAAGTTAATTTCCACCGTATCTCGTCACAATGAAATAACCCAAAAGAAAAAAGAGTGGAGAGAAAGAGAGAGACCCAGATCCGTTGTGAGGTAAATGGGTAAACTTCTAAACACTAAAATCAGTGGAGGGAGACAAATAAATCGAAGATGCATCGACGGAAGGAAGTGGAGAAATTGATGGATGGAGGGAAGATTGTACCTCTTGTTTTAGTGTCGTTGGTTGAGTCACGAACCGTAAAATTACTAGAACGACAAGTTTGATAACGTGGGGGAAGAAATGATTTGGGAGGTGGATGAATGGATTGGTTTTGGGTTTCAATTTTTGATTGAGAAACTGGATTGAGAATTGAATTTGATATAACAGAAATTGAGTTGGGTTTTTTTTTTCTAAAATTTACGTGAAGCAGATGAGCGAAGATTTGTTCTGATTTTTTTGTTTCAATTTTTTTATTCAGAAATTGGGTTGGGAATTGAATTGAGTATAATAAGAATTGGGTTGTAATTTTTTTAAAAAGTTATGTTTAATTCATGTGTGTGTAAAATATATGTGTTAGTGCGTGAAATAATCCAAAAATATATGCTTTAACAATTGTTATTAATGGAAGTTAACGTCTGTCAGTTAAGACACTAACGGAGTAATTATTTTAATACATTTTGAAAAATTGAGGGATCATTTTAAAATGAGATTTTATTTCGGGACCAAATTGGACATTTTTCCGATTTTATGGGTGTAGCCAAGGTTGGAAGAGAAAATGAGTAATGAGTTTGTTCAAAATTAAAAGTGGTGCATGTGTATAGTGGTAATAGGAGTGTATATGTGTTACTTTTGGAATATTGCGTGTATTTAAGTGATTTGGTTGGGAAAAGTCCAAGGATACAGCGAGAGAGATAAATGAATTTGATAGTTCTTTTTGGGAAAATGATTTGACATTTAGTGCTTGTGTGTGTGCATTGACTGAGAGAAAGTGATAAATGTTGATGCTTGAAAAGTGTGTGCAGAATATGGAAATTTTGGAGAAAAGTAGAAATGAAATAAATTTTATTTGAAAATAAAGTCAAAGGGATACAAGTACAGTGGAGGGAGAGGATTAAATTGATTTTGTAAATGAGATAATTATACATGTATGTGTGCCAAGAGTGAGAGAGAATGAGGAGACTAAATAAAAACTTTACTAATTATTCCCTCCGTCCCATTTATATAGTCTACTTTATTCTCACACGTAGATAAAAAATATTTATGAAAATAAGATATTAAAATTTAACTTCCATTATTACCCTTACTTAAAATTAATGACTCTAAAAAATTTAAGTGGTTGAATTTTAATTTTCAATACATACCAAGGGCATATTTGTGTATTACCATTATAATTAATACTATTTATAGTTATGAGACTATATAATTGAAACACCTCAAAATAGTAATCGGGACTATATAAATGGGATGGAGGGAGTATATGCTTTGTGTGTGCGTGAGTATAGCTTAAGATACACACACACACACATACATATATATTATGTAGCTTATCTCTATAAGTTAATGGATTTAACTCATTCAAATTTAAAAAAAAAATCTATGAAATTAATATGAATAACTTTAAAGGTTTAATCGAGCTATATTTTAATTATTATTTTGACTACTAAATATGGCAAGCACTCATGTATATCAGGATATATGGGCCGGCTCATCAGATGACCCGACCGGCCTGCGCTCTGCCAAAAAAAAAATTCGCGAGAAATAGTATCATTCTTAACACTAAAAAGTATCATTGCAAAGTACAAAAAGTATCATTTCGAAGTACAAAAGTATTGAGCATGCAACTTGTCCTATACGAGTTTCTTTAATTCAAATTATGATTTATTTCATCTCAATTAATATTTAGAGCTTAGGGGTTTGGGGTTTAGGGTTTAGTGTTTTTTTAAGTTTTTTTTTAATGTCTTTGGGGGCGGGGGTTAGGGTTTAGTATTTTTTTGGGGTATTTTTAGGGGTTTATTTCGTGTTTTTAGGGGGTTTTTTGGGGGTGTTTTTAGGAGTTTATTTTGTGTTTTTTAAAGTATTTTGGGGGTGTTTTTAGGGATTTATTTTGTGTTTTTTAGGGTATTTTGGTGTTTTTAGAGGTTTAGGGTCCATTAAATTAATTTTAGAATATATATTTATATTTATTTTAAAAAATTAAATTAATTCATTTCAATTTTTAGGGTTCACTAAATGTATTTTAGGGTATACAATTTGGAGGGAAAACAAAAAATAAAAACATAAAAATCGAAAAAAATAAATAAAAATATCAGAAAAAATAAAAAAATCAAAAAAATAAAAAATCGAAAAAAAAATAAAAAAAATTAAGGCAGGCGCGTGTACCCCATGCACCGCGCGCGAGGTGCAAATGGAGCTTTTTTTTAAAGTTGGGCCGATCCGGATTGTGGGTCGGGTCGTCTAATGGGCGGCCCATCAGACTTATGTATAAGTGAGTGCCTCATTAAATATAGTTTCAAGAGTTCATGTTGAAATACTTTATAATCTAATAAAACTACAAATTGAACCTGTTGGATTATTTCAAATCCATTCAACACCTCAGGTATATTCGTTTGGGCCCAAATATTTCAAGAGCTCATTCCTAAGCCCAAACTTATCCCATGGTATAAATTAGGGTCTAGTATGATACTAATAGGAAGTTTACCCTTTCGTAGTGATGCAGCCCGTAGTCCGATCCAAGTTCCTGTTGGGCCAATCATGAGAGCGCGAGCAAAGAAGTTCAAGGAAGTGCTAAGCGAATTGATTCAAGAAGTTTGGGCTCAAGAGTTCTCAAAGAAGCCCATTGGAGAAGTTGGAGAAGAAAGCCCAAAATGTGTTAATTTAATATCTTATGTTTGGGTTGATCCATGAAGACTCTTAGATTATTTATTTAGTCGTTTTTAGTATTTAATTTTATTATTTTCGTGGGTTTATTTAGGGAGGTCGAATTTAGGCCTTGATTAAGTCAGTTTTGACTTTTATCCTTTGTTTTGGCTAAGGATTAGTTTCCTTATTAGTTTAGGAGTTATTTCCTATGTTTAGTTTCCTAGTTGCATTAGGTTTTCATCCTTATATATATAGAGAGTTGTTTTGGACGAAAATCAGATTTTGGATATATAATATTTTCGTGAGTTTCACATTCTTTCTTGAGAGTTTTCGAATTCATCTTGATTGTTCCAAGATGAATTCATCATCGACGAATTGGTGAGTCCACCATCCCTCGTTCGTGTGTCATTCATCGTCCCCGAGTTGCTGCGTCAACAACATGTTGGGATTTAGGGATTCCATTTATCCTAAATCATTTCGTGGGTTAGATTAAGAGGTTTTGGGATCTTCCACCCATCGGTTCGTTCAAGTCTTCCGACTGTGATCGAGGTTCATATCACATAGGCCCAAACTCGATACCTCAGACATAGAGGGATCTCGACATGATATTTGAATAAAGCTTTAGCTATATATAGCTATAAGATGGGTTTTTGCTAACTAAAACCTTTACGAATATGTTTTAAATGCTTTCGTCCATGCTTAAATGAATAGATATTTTTGCTCAACATGAATATAATATTTTCACAGTTCGTGGATATGATTTGACCTAAATGATGAATTGAGACATTGTCAATTCGATTGAAATATATTTATGTGATCACAAGTGAGCATTGAATTGTTTGGCCATATAAGATGAAAAATGCTTACATGTGCTTAAACGAGCAGGATAAGCATGCCCCCTTTTTGCACTCAACCCACATTTTTAAAATATTTTTCAGGTACTAAGTGATGGAGGTTGCTGACGTGGACATATGGTTTATGTCAATTTTGAATGCTGAATATTGACTACGGTCAATATTAGATCATGTTATGATTAAGCTTTCTATTCTTAATTATATTAAAGTATTTTAAGACCTTATTTTATTTCGCAGTTATTTTGAACTTTTTAAATAATTGACTTTCAGCATCGACTAGTCGTGATTTGAACTTGCATGTGATTGGTTGTTTGAATAGTCTTCTCAAGTTGTGATTGGTTAGTTTTAAATATGTAAATTTTGTAAAATTGGGAAATTTATCTTAATCTTTTGTTAGCACCTTGATTTTATGTATTAGGGTGTTACATTAACAAGTAATCGATTTCTGCAGCCATGTTGGATCATCCTGCCTTTTCTCTATGACAATTATGAAATCTTAGCCTCATTTAAATTCATTTTTCTTAATATGATTTTCCCTCAATGCTACGTACCAACATCGACGAAGAGAAATAAGTAAATCGAAGATGCACCGATGAAAAGAAGTGGAGAAATTAATAGATGGAGGGAAAACTGTAACTCTTGCTTTGGTGTTGACGCGCGGTCGTTTTGCGCTTAAAAAATAATTTATAACTCCTGTGCCCACAGCGAGCGTAGCCAGCTAATGAGTACGGGTCGATCCCACAGAGAGTTTTTGTGATTTCACCTTCAGGTAACCAATAATAAAAGAGAGGGTTTGGTTTTGTTGTCACTACTGTAAATTAAACCTGCAAAAGAAGATAAAGAAATAACAAGGGTTCTGGCATTTGAACTTGAATTTGGTTTAAATATATATAACCTCGATCATGGGCACACCGATTTTCATACATGATAAATCATGTAGTTATGGAGACCGGATTCCTCTCTGCGTCTCCTCATTCATCCTTTCATTATAGACTTAAAAGCAATTCCTTGTCAATTAAATCCCTAATCAGTCACCCACCCCCCGATTTCCCAAAGAGATGTAAGTGAACAAATAGCAGTGTGCCCTAGACGAACCCAGATCTGTTGTTTTACCGATTCCCCGTGTGCCCACAACAACCTATTGATTCTCTTATTACTATATGAACCAACACACAGTCATGATTCGCCAATTCAATTAATAGTGGTGTGCCCTCTTCACCTAACGAGTGATCAGCCACATTGGGCATTTCAGACACACACTCACGTGGAACAAGGCACAAGAATCAACAGAAACCTATCATGCATTACTATGCCCATTTTGGGCTCACAAGTCTAGATTTATATTCAAACCATTTTCATTGTTCAAACACCAGAATAAAGGGTCTAGCCAAGTATGGTAGACATAATTAAAATTGCAGAAATGAAAGACATAATTGTAAAGGAAACTTACTGAATTTAATACACAAAAATACTCAACATAACCGTTGAGTTTAATACCATAATCCTAGATCCAAAGGCTAGGCCTTTTGGAATTGTTTCTTGCTGCAAAGCAGCGACGAAAAATGAAAGTGCAAGAAAGTAAAATTGTAACAATGTTTCTGACTGCCAAAGCTTGTGTTTCCAGAATTTAAAATAGCTTAAATAGTTACATTTCCGAATTAGAGATCCCCCAACAAGCTGGGGTCTTCACTGGATTTCCGGAACTGGCGTGCCCTCTCTGATCTGACTGGATAAGCCTAGGTTAACCAAATCCCTATTTTTTAGGGATTGTGCGTATCTCTTTGTTGCAGCGCCTCTAAGAGTCCAGTCCACCTCCAACTCTTCTTCGGATAATGTAGCTATTTTTCTCGTCTCTCTCTTCCAACTGAATTCCAAGTTTCATGCATTCGCCCTAGCCCAGCCCATTGTTGTCAAGTCTGCACGAGCAAAATGAGCACGACATCTTGCAGTCAGCCTCATCCATCTCTGATATGCCCATTCTGCCACCTGAATATAGGATGAGTGCTGAAAGAAGTCCCCTGTGCCTCTGACTGAATATTTAGCTTGGATTTTGCTTGAATAACTGGGCATAAAATGCCTCTTTCGCCAGACTCGATCTCCGCAATGCCCTATGACCTCATCCTGGTTCTTTTTGACTCAAAACAAACTAAAAATGACATTTATAATGAATAAAATACCCATAAAAATATGAAATAAATAGACTTATCAAT
This sequence comes from Perilla frutescens, assembly GCA_026008535.1. NCBI lineage: Eukaryota > Viridiplantae > Streptophyta > Magnoliopsida > Lamiales > Lamiaceae > Perilla > Perilla frutescens. The sequence continues at coordinate 42,195,657 of BRKX01000019.1, forward strand.
GTTTCCATGACCGAGTCACAAACCACACATTTACTAGAATGATGAGTTTGACAATGTAAGGTAATAAAAGATTTTGGAAGCGCAAGAAGAAACTAGTTTTGAGTTTCAATTTTTAATTGAGAAATTGGGTTAAGAATTTAATTGGATGTAATAAGCATTGGGTCGGTAATTTTTTTCAAAAACATTTGTGATGCGGAGGAAAGAGTTTTCATAGATTTGTTATGCTTTTTTTTTTTTTTTAATTCAGAAATTGGGTTGAGAACTGAATAGGTGTAATTTGAATTGAGTTTGGATTTTAAAAAGAAATTGTGTTTGATTCATGTGTGGTAAAATGTGTGTGTTAGTGTGTGAAATAATTTAAAACTATATAATTTAATGGAGGTTAACGTCCGTCTGTTGAGGAAGTATTAGAGTGGATCATTTTGATACGTTTTAGAAAGTTGAGGGATCAATATGTGATAAAATTTCTTAGATTTCGAGTATAGTCACCAATTAGACATTTTTCCAATTTATGATGTGGACATAAATACGCTTTATTAATAAGATTTTCCAAAAATCTTATTAAAAACTTAGAGAAAATAAATGTGACAAAATGAGCATGTTTGGAAAAAGGTATCACAATAAGATATTTTGTAGACTGCGCCTGGTGGGCCCCTTATCATCCAATTGTTCCCACAAGGCACAAGGCCTCAAAATGCAAATGCAAATGCAAATGCAAATACAAGTTCAAATGACATATCTATTTCATGTTGGTTTTTTTAATGAAATTTATGAAATTTTCTTTCTTTTTTTTTGTTAATTTTAATTCTTATATTTTAATTTAATTTTATAGTTATTAGATAGGGTTAGTTTTATCCAGTTAGGTTTTATATTTAATTTTTATTTTTAGTTAATAATTAATTATTATGATTGATTATTTTATAATTATGATTTATGTTTTTTTAAATTTCAATCTTTGATTGATAAACGCGGCTAAATCTCTTATGTTAAGATTATTTTTATTTTTGTAATTTCTATTATTAAAATTATAAATATAATCACAGAATATGAGTTGAAATATCAAACGTGGAATAGAGAATTTCTGGAGGCAGGTAAGTGTATTATAATAAATAAATAAAGCTATTTATTTTTCTTTTTCGGTAAAGTAATACAGCTACTTAATTACACAAACAATTACAATTCAACGTGCCAAAAGTTTATATCAATTACATCGAAATGGACCAGACCACCATTTCGCTGTCTGAACTATTTGATTTGATACCTGCACAGCCGAAGCCAAATGAAATCATTTATCCACTTAATGTTCCATTTTTATTTTTATTAAATTTTATCTTTTTTTTTTCAATTTCAATTTATTTTGGATTAGTTTAATTTTATAATTATTATTTAGGGCTCATTCCATTCAATTAAAGTTTATATTTAATTTTTAATAATTAATTTTTATTTTTTAGTTAATATAATTGATTAATATGATTGATTATTCCAAAATTAGGGTATAATATGTTTTAAATTTTTATATTTTATCAATAAATATTTATTATGATTGGTTATAATATAATTAATTTTATTTTGTAATGAATATTTTTAAAATATTAATTTTGATAGTGAGATACAATAGTGGAACTTGAAATGTGTATTAGATGATTTTATCTCGTGTACAACACAATAACTATAATAAAATTTCTATTTTCTGATTCAAAATAATGTCTCACGCAAATACACTTGTTTAATTTTTATTATCGTGTCATTGATTTATATTGTAGAAAAAATAACAAAATTCTGAAACAAGTTAATGGATGTGTAGCAATGTTAGGGTTGTAATCAGCAGGAAATTTGGACAAAAAGGTCCTTGAATTTGGCTGTGAATGTTGACAGTTACCGAATTATGAAAATTCAGAGATAAGATTCAGCTAATGGATGTTTTCATCTCTTTGAATAATCTAGCAAAGATGCACGCGTAAAGAGAATGATTTTAATAACTATATTAAACATTTCATTTTTATTATACTTCCTATGTTTAAATTAAATGTATGTTGTTTTATACTTTTTAGCTATAATTAAGATGTAAATATTTTGATTAATATACCTATATCTCAAATCATATTTCGATATATAAAAACACATTTAAGGAATTAATCCAGTCTATGTTAGACATTTGAAGTATAAATTGGGTCATTCGGCATCTTAAACTATTTTAAATGGCTCAAATAAATACTTCCGTCAAAAATATTAAATTTTTGTTAGTAATTAATGATAATTAAATGTGCAAAACTTTTATAACTTAATTCTGAGTTATTCATGCGATAAAAATCGTGCAATGTTGGTTGTGCTCAGAAAGCTCTCACTATAGACTTTTCTCAATTTGTCAATTGGACGTCACGGAGTAATTGAACGGAGAAATCTCAGAGGCAAGAGTTTGTATATATTCATGACTTAGACTGAAAATTTCTATATTGATTCGACGTCAAATATCAAAATTGAATGAGTACTAATTGAAACTTCAAAGTGTGGGTTATTATAACAAAGTTCCAATTTGTTCAATAGACAACTATTGACAATACAATTTATCCTCAAATTGCACCCCCAAAATTTGCATGTTTAAATAACCTTAATTACTAACGAATTTTTTTTTTAACGGGGGAGTTGATTGCGTCATTTAAAATAGTTTAAGGGGCCGATTTGGCCATTTAAAAAGTTTAAGGGGTCGAATGAGTCGAGTCATACTTTAAGTATATAATCGGGATTGGGTCAATATCTTAAGTGTGTTTTTTTACATTTTCCCTTAGATATATTTTTCTAATAATTGCATATTTCCCTCTCTTTCTCTAATAAATGCAGGGTTAAAATTCGGAGAAAAAGTGTAAATATATACTCTCTTCATTTCATAATAAGTGTCATTCTAACAATGTAATTTTGTTTTACAAAAAATGTCATTCTACACAATCGGGGTAAAATTTTCACATTTTTCTCATATTTGCCCTCATTTAATGCATTCGAACAATCATATTTAATTCATTTAATGTATATATATAAGGGTGTATAAGGTAATTTGATAATCCAATTAACATATTTATTAATATATGTGCATTAATCCAAAATGACACTTATTAAGAAACGAGGGAATATTAAACTATAAATATTTTGACACAAACTAAACATTCTAAGAAACATACAATTTAAAAGGGGGAGTGTGTGTGTGTGTGTGTATATATATATATGTATAATTTTTAGTGCATTTTAATCAATTATTGGACAATATTTAACAAAATTATAATATGGTTATTTTTTTAACATACGTAGAAAATGAAGGATACCTAAAATATTTAACTGTAAATAGCACTCTTGTTTTGTTTTCTATCTATCCAACAAATATTATGTGTGCGTCCAAATTTGGTAATTTGTGTGCATTTTAATTCTAATATTTTTACGTGTCATGATGAAATTAGTATTATGTTCTAATAAAATAAATTATTTCAATATATTTTTCTAAACTATTTTTTTTTTCCAAAGAGTTAAAAGAGGAACTAAAAAAATAAGTACTTTACAATAGGCATTATTGTATACATGCTTATGATATACATATGGTTGAAAAACTTTAAAAACAATTTAATTGAAAAGGAAAATCAAATATAGTGTTTCATCTTTGGATCAAGTAAGTCCTTAAAGTTTTTATAGGTACAAATAAATCATTGATATTGATACTTGCTTACATATATGCCTCTCCCTACTATTACCATTACAAAATAACTTTATATTGAAATTTTCCTTTTAAAATTTGGATCGTAGATTAAAAATAATTTAATATAAGTAAAAAAATAAAATCTTGTAGTAGTGATTATAATAATTAATTTAAGATAAACAAAATGTATAAACTTTCCATAAAAAATGTCTGAATAGTCTAATATTTAGTTTTTTCATAATAATAATAATATAAAATAATTTTTGACATTTTTTATCAACAAAATATAGAGAAATTTGAGAAAGCATGGTTAGAAATTAATAGAAATAGAACAAAATTTGACACAAAATTACTTTGGAGTGGTAAAAATAAAGAGGGACATATATGCTTCCAATTATCAACATTAATGGCGTATTTGTATGTAAGAAATACTTGATCTAAATAGGAAACATTAGGAATATTCATTTAACGATTTTCCCTTCTAAAAGTTAATAAATTTGAAAGAACTCATTTAAATAATATAAACAGTGGAAGTTACCAATAGGGAAGTTCATTAAATAAGTATTCTCAAATATCAATTAGATTTGTTCCACTTATGCATAAAAAAATTAGTCACATTCAAATCACAAAGCACATAACATGATACTTTATGACTATTTCACTGAACAAAATTCATAACACAGTTCAAGATCCAAATCAAAATCTATATTCGATGACATATTTGTAATTTTATTGATGTTTGATTGTGTTTTGATCTAAATCTTGACCCGTCTTTACAAATTTTGATCTGTAAGACGATTACATACAAGACTCCTTCCATGATAAATTGTTGAACACTTACAAAAAATCATCACATACTGATTGAACTTGAAAGAAAAAAAAAACTTCAGAATACAAATATGTACATTCTTAGTGATAGTTATTGAAATTCAATTTACAAATCATGTTATTGCAATCTGAGCGTATACTATTAAAAAAAAACAAGAACAAAAAAACCTCATTAACAATGGCTGCGTTATTTACTTTAGCGACAGATCAGAAATTGACATACATTTTCACTAAAACACACGTCTATTCTTGCAGTCCAGTTATCCATTACAGTATCAACTACACATTACCTCTTCTATTGTTATTATTTAATAAATAGACACGATAACAAATGTTTTTCTCCATTATCAAAAATTGATATAACTCGTACAAATATGAAATACCTATAATGATACAGAGTGGCTGCAAGTCTGCATTCTATTCAACTGGCAGTTGATTTGCGAGACCTCGGAGAAAACGAGTGAGCGACCTTCCTGCATTGGCAGCAGCAGCATCGGGTTTCGCCATCTCTTCTAAGCTGGCTTCGCGTTCTAATGCAGACTGCACTTTCTTAACCAATTGTCGAAGTTCCTATAATAATACGAGACAGACACTATAAACCATCAATAAGAGATCAATGGAACATAGACAATACCGGCACATTCTGCAAGTTCCTTTATTTTCAGTACAATTTATCTCCTTAAAAGTTAAGGAAGAACAACAATGATGATCCAGCAAGCAATTTGTTTTAAGTTTTGAAACACAAATCTTACCCAATGCTTCTCACAACATAACAAGAATGCTGCTACACTTTAAATTTTCCAATGTTGCTTCCCCATGTCCTCAAGCTATAATATAATCGGGATGAAGACGGCGGAGTTCATTGTTGATAAATGAAGAATCCGACTTCTACGTCATTACAAATGGTTATTGGAAACTCAGGCAAATGACCTCTACAGTATGTAAAGTCAAGGTAACGGACATGATAAGGCTTGACTAAATAAGTGCATTCCATTAGCATTTCTGAAGTGCCAGGGCTTCCTCGTGCACTTTGTTAATGTTTGGATGGCTTTTTGGGTGTTCTAGGAAAACATTATGGGGAAGAATTCGAAAATGGATGTATTAAAAAATGTGATGTGTTGAGAAGACATCATACTTGGAAACGTTAATATGTCTGGGTATATCATCGGAGAAGGAATTGACATGGGACAGTAATATTCAAGTTTACTTAAGGAATAAGACGAATAACAGAACATTATAATATTTGGCTAGAACTCCATGGGAAATGAACAACAAAATTACAAGCCCAGTCTTTAATCAAACTGACCTGACGATCAAAGTCAACCTCTCGAAGTGAATAAATTTCATTCGTAATGCCAATATCCTTATTAATTAGGCCATCAAACCATCTGGTTACGACTGCCACATTCGTAGAATCCTGTGAAGCAAGACAAAAGTTGAATGTAATCATTCATAGTAAACATACAGCAAAACTATGACACTTATTCAAAACATGATAGTTGACAAAGCCTAGTTCACTCAAGCTCATCCAGAAATGAACAATAAAAATCTATAAAAAAATGAATATGTAAACAATAAATATTGGGAAACAGGCATTGGGCTATGAAAATGTGCAAAATAACATATTTTGCATAAAATGTTTTACTGCCATTTTGGGTTCTAAAATGACTAATACCCATGAGTTAATATCCCAATGGAGATAGGGGGTTTGAGTTGAAGTATAAAGTATTGAAGGACAAAGATTGTTTCATTGCACAAAACCCATCGATTGTTTATAGATCTCGTCTTCACTGTCCAGTTATGTTTTTGCTCTGCCAACCTGTCGATAACAGGTGGGAGGGAGAAGGGGATAATGCTTTTCATAGATATTATGTGAGCAGATCAGCCAGGGAGCAAATCAAACAAAAAAAGAACATTTAATCAAAACTAAAATTATTGATCAGAATTGTGGACATATTTTGCTTCTTTAATATTTAGCATCAAGAGGCTCGAGGAAGACCACCGGATATTGTGAAAATCTGTGTGTTATGTGTGTGTCTTTATCATCTATGTAATGAATTAACAATAACAAGAATCAAACGCTTGCAAACTAGAAATAGAACTCATGAGCTCATTTGATAATCAACCCTTTAAAACGATTATTACACTGGTCAATGAGAAAACAACATATATAATACTATGATTATTCTTTAGAACTGCAGACCAAATTTTGCTTCCTAATAAATAGTATCAAGATACATGAAGAACACTATGGAACATTACAAATAATTGAAAGTTATATATGCATCTTTATCCTCTACATTATGACCAAAACATGAATATTGAGGGATCCTTCAGCTATCAACCTTTTAAAACAATTCTTACACAGCTAAAGAAGTTGAGTCATATTGATTCATACCTCTTCTTCATCTGCCTCTGAAATTTCTTCATCTCCCTCTTCTTCATTATCAATTACAATTTCCGTACCTGATAAATCATGAAACTTACTCTGGTCCCCATCTTTTGTGGCCTGAATTAAACCATCCATTATTTCAGGCTCTACTTCACGTAGCAATCTTCCTACCATATCCATTAATTGTATGATGAGCATAAATATACAACATACCATGGGTTCGAAAATCTGTTCTAAATGGCAACAAAAAACATCTACCATTCTCCACCATAAGATAAAACATTATCCAACTCATCTCAGCAGAGACTGAATGCGGCATACTAGAAATTATATTATAAATCGGTTAGGCCACAAACTGAATTAGTTTCCCAATTACTGAACCAAGCATCACTTCAAGTTCTTTCAGAAATGCTTCAGTTTATAATCAAAACAAGGTTATTGTATCACTAAGAACTGAATTCGATACTCAGCTTCCCATCTTCTCTTATCTTTAAGAAATATGCATCCCATCACTAGCAATTTTTGCTTCTTAACTCTATAAGTAACAAATATATATATTTTAGTTCTTTCTCACCTATATAGTTATATTGTCTGCGCTTTCCTTCACGAACATCACGGCTTAGTCTCTGCGACAAAACACCAAACATATTATCTTCTTCAACAACACCAAAAACAAACTAAATGAAAAGGGTGGCTAAGTAAACCAATCAGATAAATGAATTAACAGACAAATAGAAAATTAAAAAGCACTAATTAATCACCTTCACTACCATAAGAGCGTCAAACACATCTTCCTCAAGATCAGCCACTCTGCCAAAATAGATGGAAAAAACAAAAAAAAAAAAAGTAAAGGAGGAAAAAACAAACGAAGTCAAATGCCTATCTTCTACTATACACACTGAACTTTACAAAGAAGTAGAAAATAAATTGCAATTTTACCTGAGAATGCGCTTGATTTGAGGAGGAGAGAAGTTGGCTAGCTCCATACCCCAACGTACGGCGCGCCGAGCCTCCCGCTTTCTCTCGTTGCGGCTCTTCTTTCCATCGCTGCTGTCAGAGGATTCGTCGCCGCTCTCACTAGCGACGGAGAGCGGCGGAACATCGCGCGATTTCAGAGCGCGTGAGCGGAAATGAACATGGCGGCACGCGATCGAGAAGGAGGCGAAGAAAGGAAGACTCGTGGTGGCGCGCGTCGGAGATGAATGGAGGACAAGGAGCTGCGAGAAGGTGGAGGCGCGGTGGCGCCACCGTGGCCACTGAATGAACGACCGCAATACGTGAGCCATTTTCTCCGGTGCGGTTTCGCTGAATGAAATCGGGCTTTCTGCGAAATACTGAAATTGTAGATCCAATTATTTGTTGGGCCAAAGATGTTATTATGGGCTTTTTTTGATTAAAAAATGGGTATATTTATTACAATACTTTTACACCCACATCTTGTCTTGTGTGGCGAAATATGAAATGATGTTATTTAGTTCAAATTGATGTTTAATTTTGTGTTTCATGAATGTTTGAAATTTTTTGGAATAATTATTTTGTTTTTGAATCATATTTGTTTCTTCTAATATAGACGCGGGTGAGACCAAAATTCCTAAAAAATCACTTTTGGGGTTAGGAAAACATAATCTTAAATGTTAGGGTGTTAAGGCCATCTTCAACCATTTTTTCTCCTCTACCTCTATTCTAAAGGAAAATGTACAGTTGGAGCAAAGGCATCTCCAACCATCAACTTTACAATTCACTCTACAAATAGAATATTCCACTTATACTTTCTAATATTATTTTTTTTTTATCAAATTATTGTGTAGCATATATTTTTCAAATATATTTACGTTTAATATTTAATATAATTTTAATAATAATAAAAAAATTTAAATTAATTTACAAAACAATATATTATTTGAACATAAAACCAACATTTATTGATATAAAAAAACAATTACATTATAAACATGAACAAACATTAACAAAGACATAAATTACATTTTAATAACAATTAACCCTCAGAATTTGAAAATTCATCCCATGAATGATCAATTAATGCATTACGAAGTGCCACATGAGCTTCTTTGTCTTTGATTTTTCTATATCGTGTAAGAAATGATTGGAACTCAGCAGTTTCATCGTTCACCATTTCAACATTTGGAGCTAGCACTTTTCTTATAGCTTCAATTGGTGCATTAATGTAGCGCCCCGGTCCCAAAAGACCTGGAAATGGACGCCACGGGGTTGGAATTAAGAAGCGGGAAAGAAAGGGGTAATTTAAGTAACAAAACCTCAACAGAAGACTCAAAATATCCAAATATGCTTTTTAATACATATACTGATCCAAAACACCAAGATCGGGATTCTTAGTGTTTTAACAAAAAGAATATAACAAGTGCGGAAGCTTCATTATTAACAGAATACTTAATAAAAAGAAACCATGGGAAAATATGAAAATAACAAAAGCCCATCTCTCAGCATCGTCACATCCACGCGCCAGTCTACTGACCTGAAAAATATTTGAAAATATCTGGGCTGAGTACTAGTGCACTCAGTGGGCAAGTTTTTACAATACAAGTTATGCAAATCATTTTGTTAATTAATCTATCTGTGTTCATGCAGGTAGTGAAGCTTAGGAGGTTTAAAAGTTGGAAGCAACCTCAGTTCACCAAAACATTTTCTCGTGAAGCGCTTAAGAGTATAACCCGTCGTTGCCCGCAACCCGAACCACATCACCAGCGCATAAAGTTGAGTATGGCCATAGTATACCCAATGAGTATAACCAATAAGTGTTTCATTTTAGTCTCACCGACAAGGAGTAGGGCAGGACAAATAATGCATGCATACTGTAGTTACTCACATTGACACAGCGCTAGTTTATGAGACTCCGACAACATACATTAGCACGTAAATATTTAACACAGATAGTCACATATGCAATTTTAGCAAAGCAGAGCTTAATAGCTCGAAAGATAGAATTTGCAAAGATAGTATAGCCCACCTGGATAATAGATAAGGTTTCAAATTTTTGGATTGATTCTACTTGATTCCCGTTGCTTCTTCTGAGCCTACAACAACCAACCTTAGCTTAGTTTAACTAGAGGGCCTCTATCAAATCTCAATCCCTAATTCAGTTTTTAAATTTGATGTTAAACTTCATTATTAATTAATCCTATATTTCCTATTAATTTGACATCATTTTTAACTTAGAGGATAGAAAACAGAATACATGTAGTATGCTTATACAATTATTATAAAACTGAAGTAAAATAATTACTCGGGATACTATCTTCTAATTAGCTAAAAAATATCACATTTCAAGATTGAACACTGATCATTTACTTATTTTGTTATATCGTATATCAAGAAGTGTTAACTCATCAAATGGAAATTAGCTTAACACTATGATGTATTGTTAAATAAATTACTCTTCTTTACATAATAAACAACTATTCTGCAACAAATAAAATTTATAGAACATAAATCAATTTTTTTATTAAAGCTAATTAATTGTGTAAGAGTACAATTTAATTTTTAATCTAAATAAATTTTGATTTTAAATCTGCTATTTATAAAATCTATAACCTTGTATTACTTTTCTTTTTATGTTCAATTTTTGTACCAAATGAACGATTTATATTCTAGTTCTACTCCATTAAAAATTATATAGGTGAGGATCTATTAGTATATAAATTTCTTTACAGAATTTGCAATAATTATTAATAAACTACTAGATCTAAATTAAAGCATGTATATTGGTGTTGTGATGTTTGATTAGGTTGAATAAAATACAAATAAATATAAGGTGGAATGAATTTCATTTATCAAACCTAAATATCAAACCTAAACTATAATTAATAGATACGTGAATCATCAAATAGAATACCTTTGAAGAATAATTTACCTTAAGCATGTAAAACTTGTATTTTCTCTTATTCTAGTTTTATAACTGACGAGAGAGAACAAAAAAGTTGATAAATAAATGTTTTATGACTAAAATAAAATTGTTTTTATAATAAATATTTTATTTTTAACAATAAGAAACATCAATCTATATTTTGACACATGCCACAAACCATTCCACTAATAAATTCCCTCATTAGGACACGTATAAGAGGGTTAATTGATGAATCATCTACTTATTATTATTATTATTATTATTATTATTATTATTATTATTATTATTATTATTATATAACCAAAATTAAATTGTATATAATGTGTGGTAATTGTCTATATATATAGATATTAAAATATTATTTCCAACTTTATGGCAAGTTATGCATATATAGATATATATACGTAATAGTGTATATATATATATATATATTTAAATATATATAAATAAATAAATAATTGATATGCATACACACACACATATATATATATATATTCGGTTTTTTTTTTATGCATATATATTTGTCACAATAATCTATTACACTTAGTAAATAAATTTTAATTAATCAAATTAAGTGCATATCTAGGGTTCTAAATTAAATACGAGAATGTTCTAAGGGTATTTCTAACACACTCAATGAACACACATCACCTAAATATGTGACCTTCTTTCCTAGATTATCCTTATGGCTAGCATAGACTATTACGATAATACTGAAAAGTTTTGGATATTAAACTTATTCTAACTATTAGATTTATTCATAATTAAATTTAGATAATAAAATTTTGGGGTATTACAATTAAGATCCCGTTTATCCTCAATTATCATATTGTGCATAATTATGCACGCAGACATTATATCTTCCAAATCATTCTTCCTCCAAAACCGTGCTGGATTTGCCACAATTGCAAATCGACTTTGAAGAACCCCAAACGCACGCTCCACATCTTTCCTACACGATTCTTATTTCATTGCAAAATACTTCTTTTTGGCAATACGTGGATCATGAATAGTCTGCACAGGTGTGAACCATTTTGGATATATTCCATCAGCTAAATAATAGCCTATATCATACTCTTTTCCTTGAATGACATAATGTGCTGGCGGAGCGATACCCCTAGCGAGGTCACTGAAAAGATGAGATCTTTCCAACACATTAATATCATTATTAGATTCCGGCATACCAAAATACGCATGCCATATCCAAAGATCATAATCGGCCACAATTTTAAGAATAATAGTCGGATCCCCGCTACGACCCGAATATTGTCCTGCCCACCCAGTTGGAAAATTTTTCCACCTCCAATGCATGCAATCTAGACTACCTAACATTCTTGGAAAACCACGTTCTTTATCAATATAAAGTAATCTTGCAACATCATTAGCATTAGGAGATCTTAAATATTGATGTGAAAATATTTCCACAATTGCACGACAAAATTTCTTAACACATTCAATTGCAGTAGACTCACCAATATTGATGTATTCATCAATCGCATATGCCGGCATCGCATATGCTAATATCCGAAATGCAGCTGTTATTTTTTAAAGTGTAGACAAACCACTTCTCCCAGTCGCATCCCTTCATTGTGCAAAATAACCATCATGGTTTTTGACAACATCAACAACGTGAAGAAATAAATTTCGAGACATTCGAAAACGCCTGCGAAACATTCCTTCATCATAAGTTAGATTTTCAGAAAAATAATCATTAAAAAGGCGTCGGGCTGCTCCTTCTCGATCACGATGGATTGTTTTATGACCAGGAACTAAGCCTCCATGGATAGTTGTAGCATTTCTGCTTGCGTAAAATTCTGATAAGATAAGATTGTTGTTGTGAAATTATTTGAGTAACAATTGTTGTTCAACATCGTAACTATTGATCATATCTTGAAGCTCATCATCGGATGAGCTTGAAGATGAAAATGTATAAGAAGGGCCAACATAATTGGAATTCATTTTGTTTTTTTTTTAAACTTACGATGTTGAGAAATGAATGTAGGTATGTGATTTCTAAAGCATACATGCTTCTTAAATAATGTTATTATTTCAATCCTTATCATATCAGAAAATCTTCACATTGAATCGCCACCGTCCATTCAGATTTCCTTTAAATCTGCACCATCCAATCATCATCTTTATCTAAAGATAAAAAGAATGGATCACCACTATCCATTCAGATTTCCTTTAAATCTGCACCATCCAGTCATCATCTTTATCTGAAAATAAAAAGAATGAATCACCACCATCCATTCAGATTTCCTTTAAATCTGCACCATCCAATCATCATCTTTATCTGAAAATAAAAAGAATGGATCACCACCATCCATTCAGATTTCCTTTAAATCTACACTATCCAATCATCATCTTTATTTGAAAATAAAAAGAATGGATCACCACTGTCCATTCAGATTTCCTTCAAATCTATACCATTGAATCTTTATCGTATATATAAACTAGAATTATTAAAGTGGGAATATATGGAAGTAGCCGGTCAAACTTTTAAAAGATTTATTTTAGCCAGTAACTTTTAAACATATTTTATTTGGCCAGAATTACTATATTACCCCTATATTTATTTTTAACCTATTTCAATTCCCCCACCTATTCAACCGCCCGCCATTCACATTTCAGATTTTGAAATGACATTTTGAAAAAAATTCTCTCTCTCTCTCTCTCTCTCTCTCTCTCTCTCTCTCTCTCTCTCTCTCTCTCTCTCTCTCTCTCTCTCTCTCTTCTATATCTCATCTTCTTCAACACTAATAGAATCTGCAACACTGAAAATTCAAGCGAAGATTTCTCCAGATTCAAGTCATCAACCTCCGAAAAATCGTGTGAAGATCTCTCTCTCCAGATTTCTCCACCAACGAGCCGTCGACTTTAAAAATTCAAGCGAAGAAATAGAAAATCATTTCCCAACATGTGTATATTTCAGATCTAATTATTAATAATATTGTTAGATTGTTAGGTGTTTTTTTTAAGTTTGATTTGGGGAAAATTTGATTCGAAGAATATTGTTAGATTGTTAGATGTTGTTTGTTTTTTAAGTTTGAAGTTTATTTCTACACATAATAGACATGCTTTGACAATAAAAGTACCACTAATATAGTTGATGTTTGAAAATCTGGAAAAAATGAAGTATTTCTGCAACTTTCAAAAAATCTGGAAAAATGATGTTCTTAACTGCGTGCGAGCCCTGCGCGCATGCTCGTGCGCGCACGCCTTGTGCGCGCATGCTTGTGGGTACAGTTAAGAAGAAAATCGTGCGCACCTGAGGCCAAATTATCAATAGTTGTTCTGCCGATGCACATAAATTATCAATCGATGTCATGCCGATAGTATGCCGATATATGTACGCGCGTGCTTACTTTGTGCGTGCGCGCGCTTACTTTGTGCGCACATGCCTTATGCACGCATGCTTGTGGGCGCCCACAAGAAGAAATCACGCGCACATAAGGCCAAATTATCAACAGTTGTTCTGCCGATGCACAGAAATTATCAACCGATGTCATGCCGATAGTCCGTCGATGTCTGCGCGCTCACTTACTTTGTGCGCGCATGCTTGTGGGCGCAGTTAAGAAGAAAATCACGCATACTTGAGGCCAAATTATCAACAGTTGTTCTGCCGATGTATAAAAATTATCAACCGATGTCATGCCGATAGTCCGCCGATGTCTGCGTGCGCGCATGCCTTGTGCGCGCCGGGTTTTGCGCGCACTTAAGAACAATCCAGCGCGCAGTTAAGAACAAAATCATTTTTTTTTGTAAAAGTCGAACTTAATTGCTCACTGCACTAGCTCGACATGGACGAAGTATGACGAGAACTATGGTCCAAGAAATGAAGATCAACGATGAAGATGAAGATCGACAATGAAGATGAAGATGAAAAGCAGATATGAAGATAAAGATCGACGATGAAGATGAAGATCAATGATGAAGATGAAAAACAAATCTGAAAATGAAGATGATGATCGACGATATTTTAATTCTCTTTCTGAAGATGAAAACAGATCTAAAGATGAAGATGAAGATAAAAGCATATTTGATATTTTTTATTTTTTTTATGTCTAAAGGGCATTTTGGTCCAAAGTGGCTAAAAAAATATGTTTAAAACTTACTGGCTAAAATAATTTTTTTAAAAGTTTAAATGGCTAAAATAGTATTTGCCTCATTATTAAATCACCTTACAATCTCTATAAATATGATCCATTGGCAACATAATAATCCACACACATTTTCATTATATTCATCTATCTCATTTCTCTATTTTCTTATCTTATTGCTCTATCTTCTTATCTTTTTTATTACATCATATCAAATGGCTAATCCTCGAAATCCTAATTATATCAACTTCGTTATTTTTTGCCCGAAGCTTAAGAGTTTTAATTGTAAACGTCCATATTAACGTGGCTTACATTTATGTAACTCAAGTAAGCTTATAAATTCAAGATCAATCATCTTTTGATCAAGGAATCTATCTTATAGATTTGATCAATATTCGGATGAGAAAAAGGTGTATAAGAAGTGTGATGCAAGCGTGGTGGTAATCTAATGTATTATACGTAGATACTATCTATATCATTGGGAACAATGAGAAAATACTATCACACGTAGGGGTATTGTTATCCAAACAAGTTAGATACAAAGGATTTGAGAAAAGCTAGATATATCTTTGGGATCTAATGATCGCAAGAAAATAATATTATGCTTAACTCTGGTATCATATGTATATTAAATGTGATTTTCATTTGGCATATTATCCAAGAAATGAAAATAGACATTTAATTTACCTTTTGGCAAAGTAAACAAATTTTAGTCTAACCCTGTATAGGATACTTGTCTAGTAAAACATATTTTATAGTACATGAAAAGGGCTAAAGATTATATGTGGATTTACCAGATAGACAGTTAGAATCTTGTGGGTTATACTAATTTCCAAAATAGAAAAAAGACAAGAACAAGTTGACCTCTAGTTATATGTTTATCTTGGGAATTAGAGTTATAACCGTAAAGGTTATATGACTCGGTAACTTTTTGATGAGCTTAAGCAGTAGTGCCTAATTTGCGTAAAGTGTTAGGTATAATTTATTGTGCAAACACTTATGCCATTACAAATTCGAAGGACTATGAGTTCATGAGTCAAGTAAATATATGGAAAGTACCGCATTATATGAGTAATCGTATATATAGAGGTTTTTGTAAATTACCAAGATTGCATTTATAGACTTCCTAGTTAAAATCCTCATAAAATGAATGGATTGCATATCCATGTCATTTGGACTATTGAGGTAGTGGGAGTTGAATGCATGGTAAAACAAGGCAATGCTTCAAGTATAATTGTCCAGTCAATTTTCTTATAGAATAAATGAATTGTGGGTTACATATTTATATTATTTGAGCATATGAGAAAATAAAAATCAGATACTTGGAAAGAAACACAAAACTTTAAGTATAAGTGGGAGAATTGATAGACACTAGTATACTAAAAGCAATGCTTTGAGTATAAGTGGGAGATTGTTGGGATTGTATACTAAAACCATGTCTTTTATGTATATAATTATTTCTCTTTAATTATGAATGAGAATAACATTCACACATTTTGCATTTATTTTAATAAATAATGCAAATCATCCTATACTTAATATTGAAGATAATATGGTGTGTGGAATGTGTTGGTTTTGTATACTAGAAGACTTGTCTTTGTATACTTTTCTGATAATATGATGATATGAAATTAAAGTTATTGCAGTCACTGTTTGCATTTAGATTATGTTCTATAATTATTCTATGCAATGTTCCATATACTTACATTGTAGATGATATGGTGTGGGGAGTCACACGGTAAGATCATATCATTAGAACCTTGTATTGTATTAAAGAGCTCACGGCTTAGATGGTCCTGAACACACCATCGGTACACCGTAGAATAATCTGATAAGTTAGCTTATCTTGACTAAATGATTATTCTAGTACACTCATTGTGTATTGAGGAGGATCACGATAGGATACTATTCTCTGTCTTTGACCCAGTTATTGAGAGAATAAAGATCCACAGAGTTCGGGTTCTGAACTCATGTGATATTGGCGAGCATATGTGTGCGTTGTTTATTACTTTGATTTATCAATGAGTAAGATCTTTTTGTAGATCGAGTTCGATATCTTGGGTAATAACAATGTATACATGATGTCTCGAGCAGTGTGCATGAGCACCGTGTCCTGGTGCGCCAGGTTGATGATGTTCTCTTGAGGAAATGCAAGTTCATGTTGAAACCCTGCAGGTGGAATTTATTCCTTACATGGTAAAGCTTGTGTGGTACTACTCAAGGATTTAGATGTTAATTAATTATAGCTGTCAGAGGCTGACATAATTAATTAATGAACATTATATCTTAAACACGGGGAATGGCTGGACTAAAGGAGAAAGAATATTCGCAAATATGTATTAAATTGGTAGGTCAGTTTTACTTCTTTAGTGGAATAAAAGTAAAACTTAATTTATTTAATTATATCATAAGTTTATTGGATATTAGATATTAAATAAATTAGTGGGTCAATTTAATATTCTTCTAGATCCCTGTTGTAGCCCAATATGACTGAAAGTGGACTGGATATAGAACTTGAGATAGAGGCCCAGCCCAGTAGGGCTGGAACATGAAATTTCGCCCCTCCCTATATATAAGGGGAAGGGGGCACGAAATTTTAATGATATTAATCATAAGTGGTGCCATTATCATTGTTCATTCAATAGCAAGATTAGATCTATAATCTTGTCCACAGACCGTCTGTCGATTTGTAAGTAGATTCGTTTTCTATGTCTTCCGCTTTATTAGAATCGAATATGTTTTACATGCTATTTGATTAGACTGTGATAAACATGCATGTTACATAAAATTATGATTTGCATGAACATGGATTAATGAACAACCAAATAGATCCTGCGGTGGTTTAATTCGAAAAAACCCCAATAGTGGTATCAGAGCCAGGTTTTGGCACTGTTCTAGGATTAATCCGAGCATGAATTTGATATATATATTTAAATTTGATGTTAAATTTACAGTTCTTAAATTTTCAGATGTAAATATGCATATATGTTGATTTTTATGGTATTCAAGACTTGGAAGAATTTTGGATTGAATTCGAAAATTCTAGTTTTGAATTGTTGGAATTTTCGAACATGATGAGATATAGATTTGGGATGATATTTGATGTCTTCAAATTTCCAGATTTGTGTCTTATTATTTTCGAAAATTTGGTGATCAAATTTTCGAATTTGATGTGTTAAAAATTCCCTAATTTTGTGTTAAAATTTTCGAACACTATAATTATATTTGGATGGATTTTTGATCAACATCAAAATTTTCAGATTTAATTTGGATAGGGTTCGAAATTTTTGGTGATTAGAATTGGATTTGGTGATTTTTGATGTATATCAAAAGTTACAAAATTCTAATCAAGATAAGTTTGAAAATAGAATTTTAAATTTGGTAATTTTTAAAGTGGATCAAAATTTCCAGATTTATTATTCTAGGTAATTTCGAAACTTATGTATGATATTTGGAATAGTTTTTTGATTAATGTCAAAATTTCCAAATATCTTAATTTAATGTATTTTTTTCGATTTTAATAATTTAATTTGGAGTAGTTTTTGATTAAAATCAAATTTTCAGATTTAATTATTGATGTGGATCGAAAATTACATGGTTTGGACTAAGATTTGATATTATTTGATGTATATCTTGATTTACCTAATATTAATCTAGATAGATTTGAAAATAGAATTTTAAATTTGGAAGAATTTGAAATGGATCAAATCTCCAATTTATTATTTGGATAATTTCAAAATCTATGGGATTAAATATTGGATAAGGTGGTTTTTGGATATATACAAATAATTATCAAAATCCAATTATGATAAGAATTTGATTTTGGATAGGATTTGGAAGATTTTGAAGAGGATCAAATCTTCAAACCTTATCCGTAAAGATTTAGATTCTTATGGATAATATTTGGATTAGATTTTTGATATATATCAATATATCCAATTATTATTTAATTAGGGTGGCTTGAAAATATTAAATAAATTTGGTGGATAATTATAAATAATTTTCATATTTATTTTAAGATATATTTTCGAAAATATCATGATTTAAATTGGTGGATAATTATTTTAATTTCCAATTTTTATCTTGTGGATAATATCGAATTAATTAATTGTTAAATTCGATTATTATTTAATATTCATGCATAGATATCATATGTTATTTTATGTGAATCATTTAATAAATGATTGTTGGATTTGTAGACTGTGTTTGTTTGCAGGTTTACCAACTATCATGGCTCCTTTATTTTATGTGATGTATGTTTATGTTGAATGAATGTTGGCCGTATGCCGGTTTGGCTACGTGATTTTTATCCATGAGAAAATCCATGAATTAGGTCTAAATTTTATTTTACGTTGTTTTAATGTAATAGATATAAAACTGTTAGGCCGAGTTTTGAGTTGTAATTTTTATTCTAGCAATATTAGATTTTTCCTTTTGGAATAGATAGTCTGTATTGAATAAAGATCGGAGATCAACTCAAAGAAGGAAAGTAGTTAAGCACCAAGGTTCACCGGTTCACGTCCCGAAACCCTAAATGGAGCTAGGGTTTTCGGCGAGGCGCGGTGAAGGGGCGGGGGCCAAGCCTGTTTCCGGAGCTGACTTTCCAGTTTTATCTCATCAATTAACATGAGATATAAGCCATGATAGTTGGATTATTATTATTGCTTATTATGTTGAAGCATGCAATGGATGTTTATCATTTTATGTGATGTTTGCATGTTCGTAAATGGGATAAAATGAAACCTCAAACATAAATAACTAAGTGGGAGAGATTCATACCAAAGTATGTAGAAATCTCATACGGTCTCCATTAATATCTGGTTTAATTGAGAAGTGATGGGCATGCGCGTTGACATCGGTCTTCCTCCATATCGGATGTGTCATATCACAGTTTTCTCTAGAAATTAAATCTCCTAAATGGATAGCTGTAGAACATTATTAGAACTAACTGACTCCTCTATCTGGAGCGGTTAAATTCGAATAGTGATCTTGGTGTGAAGATAATGGTATGCACACTTAGATGTAATTTATTGATAAACGTCCACACGATCGTGGCTTATCAGTTAGACGATTACATGACTGTGTTTTTATCCGGCTATTAATTTGCTTGTTGTAAGGAAATTCAACTGGAGGCAAATTAAAGGTTTAACCTATTTAAAAATGAGATTTATAAACGTCCACACGATCGTGGCTTATAGAAATCGTTTTTAAAGTGTCGGTGGAAAAGTATATAATTTTTGTGAGGTTTTCGATTATATACTATTTATCCTAAACGTGTTTTGTGACTGTACTGCATGTTTTAATTTCAGTTATTTCATATCATCAATGGCACTCTCCAATCTGTCCTCAATCCTCAAAGAAAACAAACTTGTCGGTGAAAACTATAATGACTGGATTCGTAACCTTAACTTGGTACTTGTTGCTGAGGGACACAAGTTTGTACTTGAAGAGGTTTGTCCTCAGATGCCAGATAAGGGTTCTGACGAAGCCCAAAAGGTTGCATATGATAAGTGGGTTAGGTCTAATGAGATAGCGCGCTGTTACATCTTGGCATCTATGTCAAGTGTGCTGCAACATCAACATGAGCCTATGAAAACCGCTTATGATATCATGTACAACCTTAGGCAGCTATTCAGTCATCAGAACCGCTCGGCACGCTATTTGGCAATGAAGAAACTAATGGATGCGAGAATGTCTGACTCCACACCTGTTAGGGATCACGTTCTCATGATGATGGGGTATTTATCTGAGATCGAGACCTTGGGGGGAGAGCTAGATGGCGATTCTCAAATCGACATTGTTCTTCATAGCTTGTCCTCGAAGTTTGAGCAGTTTAGGCTGAATTTTAACATGATTAAAAGGGATGTCAGCCTGACTGAACTACTCATAGACCTTCAGGCGGCTGAATTGCTCCAAAAGAGCAGTCCTGAGGCCCACATAGCTGAAAAAGGAGCGTCTTCTTCTGGTGGAAAAAGGAAGAAGAGAAACGCACCTAAGAAGGCTGTAGATGAGGCGCCTAAGGCAAAGAAGCCAAAGGCGAAGATTCCTCCCGAGGAATTCAAGTCGAAGACTAAGTGCTTCAAGTGCGGCCAACCAGGTCACTGGAAGGCGGCGTGTCCTAACAAGAAGAAGAAAAGAGGTATATCTCACACTCTGGTTGTAGAAACATGTTTAGCAACTTGTTCTACCTAGTCATGGGTAGTAGATACTGGAGCTACTGATCATGTTTGCATGTCTTTACAGGGGTTCCTGGTAAAAAGACAGCTGAGTGAGAATGAGATCACCGTCTACATGGGTAATGCTACAAGAGTGGCGGCTATTGCAGTGGGAGACGTTGTTTTACCTTTCAGTAGTGATAGAACTTTGGTTTTGAAAGATTGTCTTTATGTGCCTGGTTTTAGGCGAAACTTAATTTCAGTTTCTAAATTGATTATGGATGGATATTCTGTTTCTTTTGATAACAAAGTAGTTATTTTTAGTGGTAAACATTTTATCTGTTCTGGCACATTGGATGGACACTTATACTTTCTTAAACCAACTGAAAACACTACGTAAAGACAACTGTTGAATACATCGATTATAAACCCTAACAAGAGAAAAGAACCTTCAGAATTAAATCAAACCTATCTTTGGCATCTAAGGCTAGGTCATATTAACCTTAAGAGGATACAAAGGCTTGTAAATGATGGACCATTGTCTTCTTTGGTACTGAAATCATTTCCTTTATGTGAATCATGTTTGGAAGGTAAAATGACCTAGCGTCCTTTCCAGTCAAAGGGGAATAGATCTGAAGGGATATTAGATTTGATTCACTCTGACCTGTGCGGCCCTATGTCAGTTCAAGCTCGAGGAGGGTTCGAGTATTTCATCACTCTCATTGATGATTACTCTAGATACGGTTATATCTACCTGTTACGTCGCAAGTCTGAATGCTTTGAGAAATTCAAAGTGTTTAAGGCAGAAGTGGAGAAACGAACAGACAGAAGTATCAAGTCACTACGTTCTGATCGTGGTGGTGAGTACCTCACGAATGAATTTAGGGATTACATGGCAGAGAATGGGATTACTTCCCAGCTGACTGCGCCGGGAACACCACAACAGAATGGTGTGGCGGAAATAAGGAATCGTACACTGTTAGAGATGGTTAGATCAATGATGAGTTATTCTGAGTTGCCCATTTCGTTCTGGGGATATGCCTTGGAAACAGCAGCCTATATTCTTAACTTGGTTCCGTCAAAATCAGTTCCTTCTACGCCCACAGAATTATGGACTGGACGAAAGCCCAGTTTGAACCATATTCGGATTTGGGATAGCCCTGCACATGTGTTGGATAAGGAAGCTGATAAGCTGGCTCCTCGTACTAATGTAAGGCTATTCGTTGGATATCCTAGAGGAACGAAAGGTGGTTTATTTTATAGTCCTAAGGATCAGAAGATCATTGTTAGCACCAATGCTCGATTCTTAGAGGAAGACTATGTGATAAACCACAAACTAAGGAGTCAAATCATCCTTGAGGAGTTAAGGAGAGGATCGAATCCTACACCAGTTGTACAAGAAGAGGAACCACCAAACACTGCACAACGTGTCACGGAAGTACATGAACTGCCTCATCGCAGTGGGAGGGTTGTACACCAACCTGATAGATTCATTGGTCTGGGAGAGGCTTCAGATTTCCCAGAGGGACTAAATGAATTGGATCCCAGGACCTATGACGAGGCAATTCGAGATAAAGATGCAGATTCTTGGAAAACTGCAATGGAATCTGAGATTGGATCTATGGATCACAATCAAGTCTGGGAGCTCGTAGAACCACAAGATGGGATTAAACCCATTGGGTGTATGTGGATCTACAAGCGCAAGAGAGGAGCTGACGGGAAGGTTGAAACCTTCAAAGCTAGATTGGTAGCGAAAGGGTACACTCAGAAAGAAGGGATCGATTATGAGGAAACCTTTTCACCGGTAGCCATGCTTAAATCAATCCGGATTCTCTTGTCAATTGCCATTCATTTAGATTATCAGATCTGACAGATGGATGTCAAGACAGCTTTCCTAAATGGAAGTCTTGAAGAAAACATTCACATAAGACAACCAAAGGGATTTATTGCTAAAGGCCAAGAGCACTTGGTGTGCAAGCTTAAGAGATCCATTTATGGACTTAAGCAGACATCGAGATCTTGAAATATCTGATTTGATGAGGTTATCCAGTCATATGGATTCGTGCAAAGTCCGGATGAGAGCTGTGTGTATAAGAAATGTGATAGAAACGTGGTGTCATTCCTCGTACTTTATGTTGATGACATCTTGCTTATTGGAAACAGTAAGAAGGAGTTATCTAACATTAGGGTGTGGTTGTCCAAGCAGTTCGATATGAAGGATCTGGGTGAAGCCGGACATGTCCTTGGCATCAAGATCATTCGAGATCGCCAGAAAAGGATGTTATGTCTGTCCCAGGTGACTTATATCGATACAGTGCTAGCTAGGTTTAGTATGCAAGATTCCAAGAAAGGTTTCATACCTTACAGGCATGGAATTCATCTATCCAAGGAAATGTATCCCCAAACACAGTCTGAGATAGATGAAATGAAGAAAGTACCATATGCTTCGGCTGTGGGAAGTTTGATGTATGCTATGCTATGCACTAGGCCTGATATATACTATGTCGTTGGCATGGTAAGCAGATATCAGTCTAACCCTGGACAAGGTCACTGGACTGCGGTCAAAAACATTCTCAAGTACCTTAAAAGGACTCGAGACTATATGTTGGTTTTCCGCTCTGATAGTTTAGTACCTTGGGGTTATACGGACTCAGATTTTCAAACTGACAAAGATCAGAGTAAGTCTACCTCGGGCTATGTGTTTACATTAGGAGGTGGAGCCATTGCATGGAGGAGCATTAAGCAGAAATGCATTGCGGATTCCACCATGGAAGCTGAATATGTAGCTGCCTCTGAGGCTGCAAAAGAGGCTGTCTGGCTCCGCGGGTTCCTATTGGGCTTGGGCGTGGTTCCTGGTTTGCCTAAGACTATCACGATATACTATGATAATTTTGGTGCAGTGGTAAACTCGAAGGAACCCAGAGCTCACAATGCAAGTAAGCACATAGAGAGAAAGTACCATCTTATACGAGAAATCGTTAAGAGAGAAGATGTGGCGGTGGTCAAGATTGCATCGGAGGACAACCTGGCTGATCCATTCATGAAGAGCCTGCCGGCTAAGACCTTTGATGGTCACGTGGAGAAAATGGGAGTGAGATGCAGACCTAGGGGCGCAGTTTGAGTTGATAGTTTTGATTGGAGAGTTAGCCTGTTAAGTTTTTATGCTTGAAAGACATGCTTCAAGTATAAGTGGGAGATTGTTGGTTTTGTATACTAGAAGACTTGTCTTTGTATACTTTTCTGATAATATGATGATATGAAATGAAAATTATTGCAGTCACTATTTGCATTTAGATTATGTTCTATAATTGTTCTATGCAATGTTCCATATACTTACATTGTAGATGATATGGTGTGGGGAGTCACACGGTAAGATCATATCATTAGAACCTTGTATTGTATTAAAGAGCTCACGGCTTAGATGGTCCTGAACACACCATCGGTACACCGTAGAATAATCTGATAAGTTAGTTTATCTTGACTAACTAATTATTCTATTACACTCATTGTGTATTGAGGAGGATCACGATAGGATACTATTCTCTGTCTCTGACCCAGTTACTGAGAGAATAAAGATCCACAGAGTTCAGGTTCTGAACTCATGTGATATTGGCGAGCATATGTGTGCGTTGTTTATTACTTTGATTTATCAATGAGTAAGATCTTTTTGTAGATCGAGTTCGATATCTTAGGTAATAACAATGTATACATGATGTCTCGAGCAGTGTGCATGAGCACCGTGTCCTGGTGCGCCAGGTTGATGATGTTCTCTTGAGGAAATGCAAGTTCATGTTGAAACCCTGCAGGTGGAATTTATTCCTTACATGGTAAAGCTTGTGTGGTACTACTCAAGGATTTAGATGTTAATTAATTATAGCTGTCAGAGGCTGACATAATTAATTAATGAACATTATATCTTAAACACGGGGAATGGCTGGACTAAAGGAGAAAGCATATTCGCAAATATGTATTAAATTGGTAGGTCAGTTTTACTTCTTTAGTGGAATAAAAGTAAAACTTAATTTATTTAATTATATCATAAGTTTATTGGATATTAGATATTAAATAAATTAGTGGGCCAATTTAATATTCTTCTAGATCCCTGTTGTAGCCCAATATGACTGAAAGTGGACTGGATACAGAACTTGAGATAGAGGCCCAGCCCAGTAAGGCTGGAACATGAAATTTCGCCCCTCCCTATATATAAGGGGAGGGGGGCACAAAATTTTAATGATATTAATCATAAGTGGTGCCATTATCATTGTTCATTCAACAACAAGATTAGATCTATAATCTTGTCCACAGACCGTCTGTCGATTTGTAAGTAGATTCGTTTTCTATGTCTTCCGCTTTATTAGAATCGAATATGTTTTACATGCTATTTGATTAGACTGTGATAAATATGCATGTTACATAAAATTATGATTTGCATGAACATGGATTAATGAACAACCAAATAGATCCTACGGTGGTTTAATTCGAAAAAACCCCAACTCCACACGGAAGATCATATTATCGGTTCCTTATAAAGTATGAGAAGAGTTCCACAACCTAGATGGAGTTAGACGAACCATCGGTTAGTTGTAGTGTGATTTTGAATTAGTCTATCTTGGCTATGGAATCATGCTAGTGCACTTTTGTAGTGTATTGAACTGGACCACAGTGAGATAATTCTTATGGACTGACAGCACATAAGGATATAAATCTCAGATACTTATACTTCTTAATCCTTGTATAATAGTGGACATGTTTATTTTAATGTACATTACTTTTACCTATCAATGAGTGAGATTCTAATTAAAGAATCAATAAGCCCGATAGATTGGATAGTGACATTTCTATATATGATGGATTACTATTTGTATAAAGAAATTGTGTCTCGGTACGTCGGGTTAATGATGTCCCATGAGGAGCTCAAAAAGGATTGTTATGTTAAACTCTGTAGGTGGATTTATATCCAACATAATAATAAAAGTTGAGTGGTATTGCTCATGGATAAGAAATTAATTAATTCAGTTGTCAGTATACTGTAATTAATTAATGGACATTCGGTATCTTAAACACGGGGAATTAATTGAGTTGAAGGAGACATATCCGTAATTATGGAATTGGGACGGTAGTGTGGTATTAATTCTTTAGTGGATTGGATTAATATTAATGAGCTTAAGTTATGTCTGGGCTTGACATGGAGAACTTAAGGCTTGTTGGAGGCCCAACCCTAATTCTCCTTCTAGATCCCTACTTTAGCCTATTTATACCAGTTGAAGAGAGACGAAAACCCTAGCCACACAAATTGATTTTTTGGAAAATTACAGTCCAAAATACTGTGGAATTTTCGTCTATCTCAATAGTTAGGGTTTCTTGGTCTAGTTCTCTTCAAGGTTTGGAGGATCGTCGCCCACACAATGTCTGGATCAACGAGAAAGTTATACGGCAGAAGATCGTGAAGTTGGTCGAAACGTGATCAAAGAAGTTGCTGCAGTAGCTGTTCTGCATCAATTTTTACCTTACATCAAATTCATCCGTTTTGCTAGGTAATTTGATAACCTCTGTTTTTTCGTTGCGCATGAGGTTAAGATTCGAATTAAGCATGTAGTGCATGTTTATTGATTATGATCAATTTTTTTTATTCAAACGAGCACATCCAAATGAATCTTGGATGGTTAAGATGGGGTTTTATATGTTGAAAATTGTATTGTTATCCTCTCTATATATTTATACAAAAATAACAAAAATAAACACGAAAAAGGTAACACAAAAAGAAAATTTCGCCTAATTAAAGTCTTCCCAGACAACGGCACCAAATTTTGTTTCAAATCAGAACACCTTGAATTGACTCGCAAGAGAACGATGCCAATGTAGGATGATAAGCTAACCCAGGTCGTATTCTCAAGGAAAGCTAAATAGGGCAAACGGTTCTTGTATTACACACAAAACATAAATGCAATTCTAAACATTCTAAACCAATATTCAAGAGATCAAATATTAAACAAATCAACGTGATCAAAGAAATAATAAAATATGCAAGAAATCATGTGAAAAATATAATAGAGATGTATTAGGGTTTAGATTTTTCTCCTCGATTTCTCACCAAGCTTGTCTCAAGTTAATTCCATTAATCAATACGCATAATATTAATAACTTTCGTTTCAATCGGTTAAACCTTAAAGACTAAATTACACGATCAAGATTAATAATTAGACATGCGTTTCCGCAGAATCTAATATCGAGCAATCAATTCATCTATCGATCTCATTTACTACTTAGCAATACCAAATAATGGTCAATTATTCAATATAATGAAATTCAATCCAATCAATGGAGAATTAACAATTAACAAGCGAAGATCAAAATCAATTCGAATATCTAAACCCTAATCTGAAAACATGCCAATCGTAGCACAATTCATCAAATAATAATCAGAGATATTCATCGATTCAATTACAATAGATAAAACAAAAGTAAATCCTTACAATCAAAGTCGTGCAAATCCTTGATGATGTTTTTAGTAGTGTTTTCGCAGAAGAGAAATAGAGAAAATACGTGAAAAGAAAAATTATCAGTTCTGATTGTCCAAAAAACTCCCCTCTGCAAAACCCTTTTTTTCCTTTCATAGTCGCGTAAAAGATGTCATAAAATTCCCATCCAGCTCCGGATGACAATTTTCAACGAACAACAAACCAACACCAATTGCAATCCAACGATGGCTAGCTTCTCTTCTCAACATAATGCAACAACCAACGCCGATCGGCATGTAGTGGCCACTGTATGATGCTTTGAAACGGAGCCCAACGCGCTTCTATGGCCAGTGGGCGCTGGCTTGACCTTCTCTATGAGCCCAGCGATCGCTATTGGCCAGCACCTGCTGGCTTTCTTCTACTTCACTTATTTCTTTCACCAATTACACCCGCTTTTCCACTAAAAACTTGAGAAACTGTACTCATCACATGCCACACCAAAAGTAACAAAAACCTAGCCAAATATGAGTAACATAAACGGGAAACACACACACACACACAAACACGACAAATAACGCATAAAAAACAACACATAAATGACCAAACATTCATACGCACACGAGTTACTGAACTCATCCGTCGATTCATTAACCAATATAAAAATAAATTATTACATGACTAACCATATTCGATTGCCTTTTTCATCAAATCTCAAAATATTGCAAATATAAATTTGCAATAGATGTAAAAAGGGGGAGTGGAGGGTAGGGGAGGGAGCATTTGCGTGTGTGGGAGAGAGAGAGAGAAAGAGACACGATGGTGGGGGCGGCATGAGAGAGAGAAAAGAGAGGAGGAGCGGGGTGGGGTTGTAGGGGAGGATTGAGAGTTGATTCTTTTTATTAAGTATTGTTGTTAAAATTATGATAATTAAATAATTTTAATAAGGGTATTGTTGTACATTCTGTTCCTAAATGCTAATAACATTACTTTTTTTAAAAAGTGTAATTTACTAAATAGAAATGGTTATTTTCTTATATTAACACTTTGTAATAACATAACTCATAAATATCAATTTCTCTTCTTGCATTGTTCTTCCAATTATTCTTCTTTTGTAGTTGCAACATATTTGCATACCTAAACCAAATAGGCTTAACCAGTGGCGGATCTAGGATTTTTTTTTTGGAAAGGGGCACTGATATATGATGGAGTGATCGACTTTTGGATTTATTTATGTAGTTGACACATAATGTTATTTCACTAATGCAACATATGTATACTCCATCCGTGTCTGAATAAGTGTCATTCTAACATTTTAATTTTGTTTCAAAATAAGTGTCATTCTACAAATTCGAGTTAGAAAATTCACATTTTACCCACATTTGCCCTCATTTAATACATTCAAACATCTATATATAACTCATTTAATGTGTTCACATAAAGGTGTATTAGGTAATTTAATTTATTAATTAATTTGTGTGCATTCATTTAAAATGATATTTAAATGGAAACGGGGGAGGTATATCTTTTTCTTATTTATTTTTTTATGCCGAGGGTAACCGCAGCTGCTACCGAGGTGTGCACTGGGTAAGCCCTTGTGTAATAGCTTGGAAACCACACATGGGAGGTAAACCACACTTGGCAAGGCAAGTGTGACAAACTCACACCTAATGATATTGATGGTGAGATTCGAATTTGAGACCTTTGGCCTCAAGATAACACCATCCACCACTAGGCCATCCCCGATGAGACATATCTTTTTCTTATTCCAATAGTTAAAAATAGTCCACTTTTTTAACTTTTTTTTTTCCTTCTAATTTAAATAATGTTAATTAATATGTAACATTCAAGAATCATAACATAAATTCAAAGTTTGATCCTACTTTCTCAATTCTATTATAATTTTTAAAATTCATAATCAACCCCTATTTAATATTTAATAAATATTAACTTCATTGAAAGTAAATGAAAGATACTGGTATGATTTCATTTTAAAACATTTCTATATTCTTCAAAAAAATAGAAAAAA
Organism: Perilla frutescens; assembly: GCA_026008535.1. Classification (NCBI taxonomy): domain Eukaryota; kingdom Viridiplantae; phylum Streptophyta; class Magnoliopsida; order Lamiales; family Lamiaceae; genus Perilla; species Perilla frutescens. The sequence goes on from BRKX01000019.1 coordinate 42,225,181, forward strand.
ATAATAGAAAATGACTTTTAATCACAATTAATATGGAGTATAAATTAAAATTAAATTAGAGTAAATAAATAATTATGTATCAAGCCCAACACAATTTTATATATGAGTTGTAAATGCAAAAAATTAATTGTAAAAGTTAGAAGTTGAATAAACTATAAACAAAAAAACAAAATTATAGATATAAAGAAAAATATGAAACAAACGTGAGATTACAAATGAATTAAAAAGATACAGGTAGCATTGTGCATGTATTTATGAAGTATACAATTTGTGTATCATTTTAAAAAATTTATTACTAAATTACCCCTATAAATTTTATTGCTAAAATACCCCCTGCCCCTACATAGGTTCGCCTCTTCACGCACTAGTTCTAATTTGAAAGTTTCTCCAGAGATTTAGGAATTGTACCACATAAATGCAGGTTCATTCACATGGTCACATCATTTTAAATTTATGAGATTCCTTCTTATAATAAAGAAAATAAGCTTATGATATAACATATGTTAAACTAACACAAGAATCATAAAGCAAGCCAGAGAAGAAAGAAGAAGAGAAGAAATATATTAAATAGAAGGTTTGTTAGAAGCTTACAAAGTGAGAAGCAAAAAGTGATGATGGTGTGCAAACTGAACACAAATAAAAGATGAAGGAAAGACTAAACTATATATTCTAGCACCATTATGATAATTGAGGAAGGGGAAACAAGTGCCCACCTAAATCTTTAAAGCAAAAAAAAAAACAAGCAAGAGTGATTTATGAGATGGAGTTTGTTACATTATATCGTATATTCCATGTATCAACTCAGGAAAATTTGCATCAGTGAGAAAATATTATGCCAAATATTCTTACAAATCCTTCAGCTACATACATAATAGCTAGAGACAACACATCTAGAAAATTAAAATAGTGCATGCGATCTTATGAGACTAAATTAATTATACAACTATTGACATTCATCAAGTAGCTTACTCTCTCTTTCCATCTGGCTGCAGGCTGCTAACTCTAGTTTCTATTTGATAGGTTTGAGTTTATCTTTTTCATCCTGGATACCACATCTTTCATACGAGGCCTCTCTTCAGCCAGATCTGCAGTGCATTCTAGAGCTACTTCAATAGTTTGTGCCAAGCACCTTCCGTATTTGACCTTTCTTATTTGATCATTCATGTTTAGCAGCTCCTTATCAACAACCTCCACCACAGAGTTGGGGAATGATTCTAACATCCATGTCCTCATGGTTACCTCTCCAGAAAATCTCTCATCTATTGGCTTTCTTCCCGAACATATTTCCATAAGCAAAATCCCATAGCTGTAAACATCTACCATGGTTGATACCAATCCTTCCGACCCATATTCTACAAATTAAGTTTATGGATTAGAACATATGCATGTTATATAAAGAGTTAGGAAGAAGATTGTTTACCTGGTGCCATGTATCCGATCGTGCCCAAAGTTCTGGTATGATGCGTTCTCTTTTCTTGTGTCAGAAGCTTGGATATGCCAAAGTCTCCTACATGTGCAACCATGTCTTCATCTATAAGGATATTTTGGGGTTTCAGATCACAATGGACAATAGGGGAGGAATTTCCGTCGTGTAAATACTCTAAAGCCGTTGCCACATCTACCATTATTTCCAATCTTTGGAAAATGTTGAAGCAGCAATCAGCAGAGTAGAGCCATTTTTCGAGGTTCCCATTGGGCATGAATGCCATCACCAAGGCCTTAAAATCAAGGTTTGAGCAAGAAGTTATGACCTTAACAAGATTCCTATGGCGTATGCTGCGCAGCATTTCACATTCCGTGTCAAAGCTCACCAGTGCACCCTGTACATCTAAATCAAAAACCTTCACAGCAGCAACCATTGTGTCTGAAAAACATGCCTTGTATACTGAACCAAAGCTCCCTCTGCCAATTAAGTTCTCTTCCTCAAGGTTTCTTGTGGCACGAAGGATTTCATAATACGAAATCCTGTCATGCCCGAGGCCAAGAGGAATATGCGATGAAGATGCAGGTGATCGATTAACATGACGGTTTCTCAAGATGGAGAACAGAATAAAGGCAGCAACAAAAAGTAGTGAGCCCATGGCTGGTAGTATATATTTCATAAGTTTGATCTTTTTTGAAGGTGTGGGCATGCTCGTTTTACATTCCTGCACTTTGAGCCGCGGTGCTCCACACAAACCTTTATTACCCATGAATGATTGAGATGTATAGTTGGCAAAAGGCCCTCCATCAGGAATCTCACCGGTAAGTTGATTGAAGGAAACATTGAAGTAATGAAGGTAATTAAGTGCCTGAAAAGACTTGGGAATTGGACCAGAGAGGTTGTTTTGGGACAAGTCTAAGTGATTCAACCCCTTCAACTCAGAAAAAGAATCACTTAATGTGCCATCTAGCTTGTTATTTGACAATGATAGAGTGAAAAGATTCTGAAGCTTTGAAATAGAGCCTGGAATTTCTCCAGAAAGCAGATTCCTTGAAAGATCCAACTCTATCAGGCTCTTCATATCACCAATATCTGGAGATATTGAACCCGCAATGAAATTGTTAGACAGGTTCATCCTTTCAAGCCGCTCATTAAACCATAAAGATGATGGAATGTAGGAAGTAAATGCATTGCTGGCCAAGTTAATTTCTGTCAGGACAGGAAGGTCCCCGATACACCTCGGTATTTGTCCAGAAAATTTGTTCTCAGAAAAATCTAGTGAGTACAAATTATTCAAACTGCATAAGACATGTGAGATGGAACCGTGCAGCCTATTACCTTGAATTTCCAGCACCTGCATGTTGTTCAAAAGTCCTAGTTCCGTTGGGAAGAGTCCTGTCAACTTGTTGCCTCCAAGGTACAGCCGTAGCAGGTTGCTTAAGTTCCCCAGCTCATTGGGGATTGGGCTTATGATTCTGCAATCCACAGCAACGAACATTTCCAGTGATGCAGAGAGATTGCTGGAGCCTAATGATTTGGGGAGGACTCCTGTTATGGGATTACCTGATACCACTATAACATTTAGGTACTTGCAGTTTGTCAAGGAAGAGAAGAAGTCTTGCTCAGGCTTGGATATATTATTTGTCAGCTCATTTTCTCCCAAGCCTAGCCTTTCTAGTAGACGCAAATTCCCAAGATTTATTGGTATTTCTCCGGAGAATGAGTTACCATCAAGCTGTAAAGCAGTGAGGCTGGATAGATTTGATATAGAATTAGGAATCCTTCCGTAGAAACGATTTTCTACTAGATCGAGAGACTGGATGTTGGGGAAGATCTTGTCTATGGACGATGGAATATTTCCAGAAAAGCTGTTGAATGCAAGCGCAAGTGATCCTAAGCTGGAGAGATTGAAAATAGATTGTGGTACTTCACCATCTAGCTTATTCGCTCCAAGATCCAACCATGTTAAAAGGGATAGTTGCCCCAATTCTTGAGGAACTTCCCCCATGAAACTGTTTTCACGAATCCCGAATGTAATCAAATTCGACAGATTTCCGATTGATGGAGGAATCGAGCCCACAAGGTTGTTCATCTTCAAATCAATGCCTCGGATTTCGGATAAGTTAGAGAGATGAGTTGTGATACTTCCTTGAAGATAGTTGGACGCCAGAGAAAGCCATTCCAGAGAACGACAACGCATTAGAGCTGAAGGTGGTATCTCTCCTTCAAATCGATTCGAGTAAAGTCGTAGCACTCGAAGCTTTGATGCTGCAGGTGTATTGCATATATGCTTCGGAATGCTACCGGACAGTACGTTCTCTCCCACACTAAAATGCACCAGAGAAGATATGTTGAATATGGTGGACGGCAAATCCCCTGAAAAAACTAAGCATTATAATGTATAAACTAATTAATATAACCATCAAACATATATATATGCATGGAAAAGAAATACCTGTCAAGAGATTACTTTTCAAGAAGACCTGCTGAAGCTGTGAGAGGTTTCCAATCTGCACTGGAATATTTCCAGTGAGCTTGTTGAAAGAAAGGTCAAGTGAAATGAGTTGGGCACACGTAGATAAAGTTGTTGGAATATCTCCGCTTATGTGATTGTGACTAAGATTTAAACCCTCCAATCTCCCTAACAATCCAAGACTCTGGGGAATGCGATCAGTGAACTGATTGGAAGCCATGTCTAATACACGAAGCCGTCTCAGCTTCCCCACTTCAGCAGGGATTAATCCACTCAAGTTGTTGTTGCTGATATCCAAGGACGTCAGGAATGAGAGGTTGCCGATATCTGTGGCAACGCTCCCTCGTAGATCCATATTGGAAAGATCCAAGCTCATAACTCTTGGGTGCCTTCGGCTACAAATGACGCCAATCCAACTGCAGAAAGAGGTTTCTTGTGACCAGTTCTTAGCCAAGATTTCCGAATTCATGTGTTTTTTGAGGGCTAGAAGAGAGGACTCATCTATAGTTGACCTGTTGAGATAAGCAGCACAGCAGATGCTCAGGAATAATTCTCCCAAGAACAATAGCATTGCAGCTGCTTTCCCCATTTCCGATCCTCAGAGAGAGAGAGAGAGAGAGAGAGAAGAGGAAGAGATTGCATGCCTTGCTCTTTTTTTTAAAACTAGGAAGACTTGAAGTCTCCGAAAGTGGGGCTACCATATATGTAAATGCATTTAACATTCGAAAATTCCATGCTACCCACCCAGCCAATGCCTTCTCTCTTCTTCTTTTTTCCAGCCCTTTTCCTTCTCCTAGCTATTTTTATATGAATTGTTGATAAGCTACACTATTTTCATAGTTTCTTATGCTCAATATATTATCATTAGAGATTTTTGATGTATTTATGAGTTTTGTAGTAATAACAGCGAATTTGATTATTATTTGAGATAAAATGATCAAATATGTGTGTGGAGAGTTAAAAAAGTGTTCAATTAGGCTTTTGAGCATAATTAATTACTTCAATTGAGGCCTTTTCGACCGCATTTAAAGAGCAAAGTTCGCGAGAATCCGAAGCCTGACGCGCGGGAAATACTACTTGAGTGTTTAATTGATGAAAATAATGCAAAAATTATTCTAGGAAGATGAAGAATTGAGTAAGGAGCGTTGTGTAAGTTGAAACGGTTCAATCGGATGAGAAATTAAAATATTAAATTCATGTGGATATTAAATTGGGGGTGGGTGAAATGCGTCTCTCTAAATCCTTTAATACTTTCTAGTTAATTATTTACCTGTCTGTTTTCTTTGGTATGTTTTTCTTATTTAAATTTTTGGACTTTTTTTCAAATAAAAACTTTGTCAAAAAAATTCTAGTTTTTCGAACTTGCTTGCTTGAAATAATTTTTGAATTAAGTTGTCATATGTTTTATGAATTATACTTTGGTTTTCATGATTTTGGATTTTGGATTAGAAATTATTTTAAGTAAGCATGATCTGAGATAAAGAATGCCAATTTAGCCCGAAATTGATGGGTTGACTCGAATAGACCGAAAAATACAAGGTTAGAGTTAAAAAAATTTAGTCTGAGAAAAAAATTAAACGAATGAGCCGGACCGGTTGGGCTGGCCCGATCGGCCAATCAGGCTGGACCTGACAACGTCCATTATTTTGATCATAACTTTTTTTAGAAAACTCTATCCCCTAAGATGAGCTAAAGGTGGTCCGGAAGTGGTAGTACTTCTTCTTCTTGTTCCTTTATTAAAGACAGATGTAACTAACTATGAGCAACCAAAGGCGAGTGAGTGATGCCCCCGATAGGATGTGGCATCACGAACGATAGATAGCTAGGAGCCAGAGCTACGGGCAGCCTATTCCCGAATCCTATGAGGGAATAGAATAGATGCCCTACCATAAGAGCTAAACAAGAACAAGGCAGCTACCGCTCCTGCCATTCCAGACTGAAAGGAAGGAATGGAGTAACAGGAGCTACCATATGAGCCTTGAGCTAAGAGTTCGAGCTAACGCCCCTACCATTCCTATGGAATGGAATATGGGGCGACTACTTATTATGCAGCTATGAGTACGAATAGTTAGAGACATTAAAAATCTATCTCAATTATCTTTCCATACATATAATATGCATTCACAGATTCCAAATATGCTAAAAGTTATGAATTTTTAAAGTTACAACCAATAGTAAATGAATCACATTCAATGATGCAAATTTCATTAAATGTTATATTTTCATTTACGACATACATTCATGAATTTATCAATATTATAAGGACTATAAATAATTAATATGATGTAGAAAATATATATATTAGAACATTTGATCATTTGTTATTGGAATTTGATTATATGTGTTGTTTATTCGTTTGTTGTTTCTTGAAGGTCGAGACCCTTCACTTTAATTTATTTTATTATTTCATTTTCATTTTTTTATTAGAAAATTATCTTTCATCTCGTTATCCCTCTATTATTGGGTACCACTGAAATTATAAAGTATGAAAATTATATTACTTATCATGTTTTCAATTATTTAATCGTATATACATTCTAATGTTATGGTTTGTTTGATAGATGAGAAAGAATATGGAGATGCACGTAATTATGTAGTTGAATTGAAGTATCAAATCTAGATAAAGTAAAAAAAAAAATATAAATTCTAATATTTAGATCGATGATTGAGCATAGTTATTGTGATATAATTTGAAATCATTATTTGTGAAAGAATAAACTAAGGTTAAACATTATTATCATGAAATGTATTTTTTTTTTTTCTTTATCACTCGAATGTTCTTAGTGTGAAATGTTAATTATATTATATTTACACTTTTATTTTATTTTCTCATAGCTTTTTTTACTAGTTAGCTATTATTTACCATGTTTTAAATTATTTAATTGTATTATAATATTGTTATTTTTTAATAAATGTTGAAGACTTTGAAAATGAAATCGAACATGTTGAATGGGATTCAAATATTATTATTGAAGTAGAAGAAGATTGCAATTCAAATTAGATCGAATATTAAACTATAATTAGATTTAAGATTTAGTTTGAAATTGTTGCTTTTGTACTAACATGTTATGATTAAAGATTATTGTCATGATGATTTATTTTATTTGATGCACTTTGATGTTAATGAAATTTTCTATTCATCATATTTTTTCATGTTATCTTATTTTTCATGTGTTTATTATATAATTTGTACATGTAAAAAAAATTCGTTAACATGCGGCCCGACGAGCTAGCGCGAAAACCAAAGGAGTCCATAGAGAAAATATATAAGACTCAAAGGGTCTAATTCCTTGAGAAAGAGAGGAAAAAAATGAAAAGTTGTGTAGGAGACCTTGGAGGAAATTCCAAATGAATTCAATTGTGGTTGGAAGAGAAGTGTTGGATAGTGATTGATTTTAGAACTACAATTAATTTTAATTATACATTTTTGAGTCACGTGGCCAAAAATTTCCCTTCCTTAACGTAAAGCCTATATTATAACCTTTGCGACTTCTTGTTTGATTCTTGTCTTGGATATATATGCTTTGCAGTTGAGAGTCTAAATTTCATGCAAGCTTATGGTTGGTATTATGCATAGTTTAACATTTCGATGAGTACATGCACTTCATATCTAAACACTCGTGTGTGTGAGTTTGAAATTTCACCATGAGAGGATCATTGTTCGAAGGCATGGATATGTTGAATTTCATATTTTTGGTTGAGTTCTTGAAGTCTTAAAAACCGGAGCTTGGTTTGTGATTGCATAGGTTGACTTGATTCTAAAATTGGTTTTGCTCTTGTTTAATGATAAACAAGTAAATAAGTTTGGGGGAGTTAAATCCGGATTTTACACACCATTTAGTGTTCGTTTTGTATGGTTTTAATTAAGTTTAGTGTGCTTCAATATGAGTATATGCAACTTCTTTATTCTTTTATGGTTTTGTTTGTTTGGGTTGAATTTATGCAGAAATTGATCTAAAAAGAGTTAAAGTTCAATGTTTGGAGTTTGATCAAGCTTGGATGAAGAATAGGATGGAGAATGGTTGAAGAAAAGTTGAGAAAATGACAAGAAAATGCCTGCAAAAGTCTCGCGGACAACTTTCGCGATCACGACGAAAATCTCGGTCACTTCCGGAAGAGTCTATGGTGAACTGAGTGTAAATACACTTTGTTGAGATCTGCTGACACGTGTTTTTTGCATTAGAAGTAAAAAAAAAAACGAATGGTATTCCTAAGAAATACAGGGTTATTGTATATTTAATCATTAACACCTATTGCGGCACTTAGTTGATGTAGTAGATGCGCAGTAAAATTTTATTGGAAATTGTTATTTTAATAGTGATTTATGGGGAAGTGTTATTTGAATATTGTCGGGAAGTGGATAGGTCCATATTAGTAATTAAATTTACATTTTCAATATTCTTTTATATTATTTATTTTTGTGTGGAAAAATAATTAAATTGAACTAATTCATAAATAAATTAATATATTCGATCTCCAAATTATTTGTACATACAGTAAAAATAATTTGTTAATTTATAGGTATAGAATTGGAAAATAAGTTTTAAAAAATCAAATTAATACATTTTAAATTGCAAGATGAACAAACGCTTTTTCTTTATTATTTTGTATCGGACACAAGTGTCGACATTTATTTGAATGGACGATTTGTAAACATTTTTATTATTTAATTTTATCGGCAAATAATTGGTTTGTTACAACATATAATTATGATAATAAATAAACCTTGGCATACATCAGAATTATTGGCAAATTATCATAGTCTTACGAAATTAATTTATAATGTTATGCAAATATTTGACAAATATTTATAGTAAACTACACTATATAAGTTATTTTCATTTGAAATTATATAAGACGTTATATTATACTAGTTCAATTTTCAATTAAATTATAATAAATTGCACTATATAAGTTAATTTCATTTGAAATTATATGAGATTACATTTTACGAAGTTCGTTTATTTTGAAATTATAATAAGTTGCGCTATACGAGTGCATTCCATTCGAAATTATATGAAATTACATTATACTTATTAATTTGATTTTAAATTATATTAAATTATACTATATAGGTTCATTGCATTTGAAATTATATCAAATTACATGTTACGATTTATTTAATTTGAAATTATAATAAATTATACTATATAAGCCCGTTTCATGAATGCGGAATTATTTAACATTATTTCATTATACTTGTTCATTTTATTTCAAAATTATAATAAATTGTGCTGTCATTCGGAATTATACGAAATTACGTTGTACCAGTGCATTTGATTTGAAATTATAATAAATTACATTATATAAATTCATTTCATTCAAAATTATAAGACAATATTACACTGCGCTTGTTCATTTGATTTGAAATTATAATTAATCACGCTATATGAGTTCATTTTATTCGAAGTTATAAGATATTATATTATACCGTACATTTGATTTGAATTAATAATAAATTACACTATATATGTTACTTTCATTCGAAAATATACAAGACGTTACTTTATACAAGGTCATTGCATTTGAAATTATAATCAATTGCATTATATAAGTTATTTTTATTATAAATTAAAAAAATACATTTTATTGATGGTTTGTAATTATAATAAACTCCCGTATATGAGTTTTTTTCATTCAGAATTATATGAAATTATATTATGCTAGGTTATTTCGTTCATTGTGAAAATGCCACGATTAGTTTTGTAAGAAATGCTACGATTATTATATACAAATAACCATATTCTACGATTACTTGAATACATATGATTGAATGCATTTATTTCTTATGTAAGTGAGGTATTTACTGAGCTTCATTAAATAAAAAGAAGGGGAAAGTAGGAATTTATTGACCAAATTTAGTGCATGTTTTTATTGTTGTGTAAGGAGGTAGCTAGATAAATATTTTGAATAAATAGACATGAACTCATGATCTTATGAGGTGCACTACACTACAATAATCTGCAAGAAAGTTTGAGCAAAAGGTCGAGAAGAATTTTTTAATACAAGAGGTCGACTAATTTTTTAATACAAGAGGTCGATTAATTAATATTGAATTATATTTATATATGGTATCATATTAAATTGTACGATACAACACTATGTAGTATGGTGTCACAACATAATTTTATTGATTAGTGCAACCTATAATTTCATTGTCGGTGTTTATGTGTTTTCAACAAAAACACAAAAAATGTTTAAATAACTACAAATTAATTCTCAATCTATACCCTTTTTAAAAAAAACACTCATGATTTATTTTTTGGGAATTGACATGCCGATAATTTGACGAATATATTACACATCTTTCTTCATAAGAGCATTCGACATTGAAACAAAAAGGCCAACAAGTAGTCCAATTTGATTTCAGAATAATTATAATTCTTTTTAATATTTGTCATGTATACAATTGTAAATTAATTTAGTATTACTGGATTAATTTGCTGATACAAAATGTGAAGAAAAATAGTTGAGTAATCAACTATTCAAATAACTACCAACATTTCTGTTAATTACAATAAAACACCAAAAGAATCAAATTTTATTTATACTTCGATGATTTCAAAATTTAAAAGATGTTTATTGTTCTTCTTGGATTTTGAAAAAAGAAGCACATTAAAAAACAACAATTTTTGCGTTATATTAACGAAAAAATTGCAATGCATGAAACATAAATATTTTCATATTTGCCAACATTTGTATAACATGATAAATTAATTGTGTAACATTAGGATAATTTATCGATAAAAAAATGCATACCATTATTGACTAATAATTCATTCAAGTAACAACCGACGCTTGTATCCGATACTAAAAAAAGTTAAAGAAAATAATTGATATTAAAGACAAGTTAATTAAATTTTTTCAAACATGTACAACAAAAACATTATCATATTTTATTAAAAATTAGGGTAATTTGGAAATATAAATAATTAAATAAAGATTCTAATTCAATAATAATTGAAAAATAATATAATTCAATATTAAATGAAGTAATATAATTGAATACCAAGTAATTAGTTGTTACGCACCAGTTCAATTCTCAAGATGAACTGTTGATATAATATATTAGATAAGTGTCTTAATAAGTAAAGATGATATACGTACAATACATTGGTATTTGAAAATATCATACATGCATATTTTGCCTTTTTAAAAAATTTATAAGTGAAAGGGCACATGTATGGTGTGGATCTGCCTCAGTGCAAATGCACTGAGTTCATGATAGACTTTTCACTTCCGAATGATGTTTTCCATGCAAAAATCACGGGTGGAATTTGCGGGTAACATTTGACCATGAATCCTAACGATCGTTTTCTACTTGTAGAATTCCTTACCTAGCTAGTTGGGATCAATTTCTCAATTTATAAAAGGGACTCAATGGTGGACCAATTTTTACATCCCTACATTCCACACACATCCAAATTCACTACAAATCATCCATCCACGTAGGAAGAAGCTGCAAACAAGTCCGGGTCATGATCGAGCTGGTCACACCCGGTACTCACGCTGTCAAAATGTGGAAACATGCCTTTGTATCCAAGCTCAATTTCTTACAAAAATCATTCAAGAAAACATGGGGTTAATTGGCATATAACAATTAAAGCACACACCCAATTTGTGCAATTCAGTCATTTAAACCTAATTTTGGTGCAAAACCACCAATTATCACTTTACTATAATAAAAACATAATATTCCAATATATTAGTAATTTTACATATGTTGCTATCATCATCATCATCATCATCATCATCATCGAGTAATTCAGTTCAAATCACATAAATTTTATTATTATCAAACAAATTATTTTAGCCACCCTTACTAAAATACTCTCTCAGTTTTTATTTTTAAATATTTTATTTGGTATATTTTGAAAAAAAAATTAAAAATAAAGAAAAAACAAAAAAAATTGATTATTTGAAAAATAAATGCTAAAAAATTATGATGAGTTATAGTTGGATAGGATGATCCCTAAATAACAAGTATGAAAATAAACTAAAGTACAAGAAATTAAAATCGAAGAGAAAAATGAAGAAAAACTACATAAATGAATATGTACATTTTTTGTCCCGGCCATAAATTGTTTTTATCCCAAGTTTAATTTATCCAATGTTTATGGTCCAAAATGATATGTTTCGAAATTTTTGATCCCAAAATTTAACTATTGTTAAGTATTCGGTCAATTTTGGGAACAAAAATATCAAAACATATCATTTAGAACAAAAAATGTAAATGAATTAAACTTGGGACTAAAAAAATTATGGATAGGACTAAAAATATTTTAGCCCTATTTTCATTGGACCAAAAATCAAATTAACCCCTTAATTAAACAAGGACATCTTAATATAATGCGGATATATTTTCTACAAATTTTGGAAGGTTTTTTTTATGGGGGTATTTTGGAAGAATTAACTGTGGAGCACTGCACTAACATTACGTCCACGGCATAATTTGTTAAGACATCACTGACGAGTGACGAAGTGGTTTGGAGCCCACGCTCATTCAATTATATAGAAAATCAAATTCCACATATTTTTAGAATAAATTCCGCGATTGTGGGCCTTAGAAAAATACTGAAAATTGTCCCGAAGAAATATTGCAGAGGATGAATTGGACATATATTTTTATTTTTATTTTACTCGAATTTTTATGAGGATAAATGGATTTTGAGTTTTATCGAGCATTTGAAACGTTCATTCTATTAGGAATATAATATTACGAATCCATGTGCACGTGTGTTTTAATGAACTGTTTTATTATGTTCTAAACTAGATTTTCGTCATGGTCTAGAATTTAATTATTACATTTTTAATGTAAATAATACATCTTCGCATTTTATAGATAATATTTTAGTTAATAAATTAATAATCTTTTTTTTTTTTTGTAAAGTTATACTTTTTTATTTTTATATCAAACAATTATTCTTGTGAATCTAAAAGGAGTTAAATTGACAATATAATCGATAAAAAAATACTTACTTGAATTCACACACATATGTATATACGTGCATGTTATATTATAATATTATATATTTCAAATTACCAAAAATATTTATATATATAATATTTAAAATAATTGCATAAATAATTAATACTATTGCAATCAAACTATTATATTATAAATTATGCAGCACTTGTTTGTAGACAACGTTTATGGTAGCATTTGTTGAATTTATAAATATCAATGTATGTTTGATTTAGTTATACAGTACATTTAATTAGAATATTAAATTATTAACTATTTCATATTCATTATAATTAAAAAATAGAAGAATTATCAATCCAAGGCTTATAAGATGGTTTATCTAAAAATATAGAGCCTGACACACGGTCGTTTCGCGATCAAAATAAATTTGTTCTTCTGTGCATACAACGAACGTAGCTAGTTATGAGTAAGTGTCGATCCCACAGCGAGCCGACGATATTTCACTTTCAGGTCACCAATCATAAAGGGGGTTTGGATTGTATTATCACTTTACTAGAATTTTAAATCTACAAATGTAAATAAGAGAAATACTCCCTCCGTCCCGTTTGCAAGGTCCTATTTCTTTTGGGCATGGAGATTAAGGAGAAATGGATTAAGGTGTTAAGTAGTGGGTGGAAAAAGTGGGGTCCATTTAATTAAGGAGTAGTGGGTGGAAAAAGTGGAGTATTTTATTGTTATGTGGACCCACTCCACTCACCTTTTTTCCTCTTTCTTTGCCTCATTTTCGATTCTATATTTTATCAAGCAATATTTTTACGAGCAATTTTTTGTCGAGCAATTTCTTTACGAGCTATTTTTGTCGATCAATTTTTTTGAGAATTGAAACTAATTGTTTGCATAATTAAAAATTGAAAATGAACCGAATGAAGAAACAATGCAAATTGATGAGAAGGGCGCTGCCAATCACTAAAAATTGAAATTTCTGTTAACTTAAAAAAATTTGGAGTACATTAGCAAAAATTTTACCACCAAAAAATTTCCCACCATAATTCAAATCTAATCCTATAAATACAATAACCAAGGACTACCATTTCCACTACAACACAACTTCCAAAACAAAATTCCCAAAGATGAAGAAGTTGAGCCTCACAGATTCTCAAAAAAATCAAGCTTTAGAATGCCTTCTTCAATGCAGCCGCGATGGGAAAATACCGAAGGGCAAAATTAGTGAAGCCGCGGCCAAATTCCAGGTATGCACCCGCACTATAAGTCGACTGGGGACTGCAGCAAAAAAAAAGAGAAAATAATGAACCAATGCATATTCAACCACAACCAATTTTCAGTAGAACTACGAGAGTTACTCTTGATTTAGAGAGAGTATCCAGTCTGCCACTTAAGAAAAGAAGCAGTATAAGAACATTAGCGAAGGGGATAAATTGCAAAAAATCCACAGTTGGGAGGTGGATTAGACAAGGGCTGATCAGAGCTCACACATCAGCTATTAGGCATGACCTAACAGCTTCTAATAAGCTGTTGAGGCTGAGATTTACACTTGAGGCCTTGGAACTAGACAGGAATGCAAATATTCTAACCTTTAAAAGCATGTACAACACAGTTCACATAGATGAGAAGTGGTTTTACATGAAGAAAGAGACACACAGATTCTACTTGACTCTAGAAGAGGCTGAACTACACAGATCTTGCAAGAGCAAGAATTTTATCTCAAAAATAATGTTCATGTGTGCAGTGAGTAGACCTCTCTTGGCAGCAGATGGTAGTGTGTTATTTGATGGGAAGATTGGAGTGCTTCCTTTCACTCACAAGGTCCCAGCAAAAAGGGCAAGTAAAAACAGAAGCAGAGGCACACTAAAGACAAAACCAATTGAGTCAATTACACAAGAAGTGATCAAAGACTGTCTGATCAATCAGGTAATGAAATAGTGTTTCTGTTTCATTAAATGATCATTGTAATAAATTATCTCTGTTGCAGGTTTTGCCAGCTATAAAGGCAAAATGTCCTGCAGAAGCAAGCAAAGTGATTTACATACAACAAGACAATGCCAAACCACACATCAAGGACTCAGATATAAATTTCAGAGAGGCATCAAGTGCAGATAGCTTTGTATTCACACTGATACAGCAGCCACCTAACTCACCAGACCTAAATGTGAATGATTTAGGCTGGTTTAGGAGTATTCAGTCACTGCAGACTGAAACAGAGACAAATACTGTTGATGAGTTAATGCATGCAGTGGTTACATCCTTTGAAAATCTATGCCCTACAAAATTAAACAAGATTTTCTTGACTCTACAGAGTTGTATGCTTGAGATTATGAAATTCAAAGGGCACAATGGCTATAAGATCCCACACATGGGGAAAGATGCTCTTAGTAGGCAAGCAATCTTGTCTCTGAACTTGGAAGTCCCACCAGAATTGGTGAGACAGAGCATAGATCATTTGATTGAAGCTGGAGTGGGGACTGATATAGAAGAATTGAAGAATTCCCTAGGTATTGACAGGCTAGAGGGGAATTAACAATCACACACAACCATTTTTTGCATGTTGAAGTGATCATGTGCAGATTGAAGACAAGTTTTTGTGCAGATTGAAGACAGTGCAACTGAACATCTTTGTGCAGACAAGTTTAGATTTAGGCACTTGGTTTTGTTGTAAACATGCAACTGAACATGTCATATGTTCATTGTTTTTGTAAAGATGCATAAGATATGAAGTGAAACAAATAAATGCAATCCTAATCTAGGATCCAAGGCATGACATCTCATATCATTGATGTCATTGATGTCATTGGCCAATAACACTTTGTGTGAGCACATTTTACAATCATTTCAGCCCAACAATCTCAATATTCAACAATTAAGCTCCAATATTCAACACAGCCAACAATCCCACAATATTCAACAATTAACCTCCAATATTCAACACAGCCAACAATCCCACAATTAACATCTAATTTTCAACAGAACCAACATCAATCAACCAACAGAACCAACATCAATTGACCAACAGAATCAAGCATCAACAGAATCAACATAAATTGACCAACAGAATCAACATAAATTGACCAACAGAATCAAGCCTCAACAGAATCAACATAAATTGACCAACAGAATCAAGCCTCAACAGAATCAATCAAGCCTCCACAGCATCAACATAAATTGATCAACAAAATCAATCAAGCCTCAACAGCATCAACATCAATCAACCAAAGGGACAGATCCAGAACACACAGAGAGGGTTAGATCTCACCAGAACAGACCCAAAGGGACAGATTTCACCGATTTAAAGTACAGAGGGATGAGTATTCGGAGCATCGCAGTGACAACCTCGGTTCTCCAATCTGCGCCAGCCGCTTCAACCACTTCCGCCGCACCCGCCGCCGCCGTCACCAGGTCACCCGCCGAAGCCTCGGCAGTCTCAGCAACAAACTCCTCCATCAATAGGTATTCCGGAGTCTCCGGTACGATTTCCTCAAAATCAGGAGCCTCCTCCACCGACAGCCGGCAGAGATCGAGGTAGAGGGAGATGTGAAGCCGCATGTTCACGGTGTGCAAGGCCGAGGACTGCAACAAGTCAGAAACGTCACAGAGATTAGGGCTTTCGCCCGAATCAAGCCGCATCGGGGCCGAAACATCACAGAGCTCCGATTTACGGTGGGAATCGTCACCGCTCTCAGACATGGCGGCGGAATCGTGAAGGGTTAGGGTTAGGGTGGACCTTGCAGTTTGGGACAGAGGGTAAGTGAGAGGAAGGGAAGGCTGTCACAGGCGATGACAGGGAGTCAGTGAGAGGGAGCCCGACGGTGGTGTTGCAGGCGAAGAGAGGGCAACGGAGAGAGCGAGAGATGGAGGCGGAGAGAGGGAGAAGAGATATCGAAATGAAAGACCAAAATGCACAGTGAATCGAGAGAGGGGGTTAGGGTTTTCACATGGATCCACATTTTTAATTAACCTAATTAACCCTTATTAAACCCCTTATCTTTTTGCTAATTTTTGCCAACAATGGAAGTGGACTTTGGTATTAGGACAACCAAAAATGGCATTGTGGACCTTGCTATTAGGACGGAGGGAGTATCAAATAACAAAAATTTCTAGAATTTAAACTAGAATCTGATTTAAATAACACTCACTCGATCATAGGCACACAGATCTTGCTACATAATTAAGTCACCCAATTATGGAGACCGAATTCATCGCTTTGTCTTCTTATTCATCCATTTAGAATATATTTAAAAGGGATTCATCTTTTATTAAATCACTAACCACTCACCCCATCTCTCGGTTCCCCTTAGATATGTAATTAAACAGGCAGCCTTGTGTTCTAGACGAACCCAAGTTTGTTGTGTTTACTGATTCCTCGTGTATCCACAACCAGAGACGAACGCAGAAATTCTAACTTGGGGGTGAAATGTAATAATCTTATTTTTTTTTGGGGGGGGGGGAATAATATTACAATACAAATAATATTAAATTTATATAATAAATTATATATATACATATATAAAAAAAGGGACAAAATTTGAGGGGACGCGGGTGCCTCCACCAGCCCCCCAGGTCCGTCCCTACCCACAACAACCCACCGAATTCCCATTAATCTTTGAATTAACATATAGTCACAATTCATTAATCAATTTAACTCTGGCGAACCCATTACAACAAAAGAGTGATCGGCCATATTAACCATATTAAACACACTCACGTGGAATAAGAACAAAATTTGGTAGAAACTTATTCGTGCAGTAATATGCCCACACGGCCTCGTGAGTGTTTGAGTGTATCTAAACCTTTATCTATCATTTAAATACCAAAATTATAGATCTAGATATTCATGGTAGATAGAATTGAAAGTGCAGAAATTAAATACATAATGTAGAATAAAACTTACTAAATTAAATGAACTGGTTCAACACCAACGTTGAACATCAAACGCAATCCTACGTCCTATGGGCATAAGGCCCCAGATTGTTCTTATTGCCGAAGCAGCTTTAAAACTGAAATTAAATGAGAAAGTAAAATGTGCAGAAAATGTAATGTGCGAATTCTTTTGTTTCCAAAACAGAACTAATTTAAATAGAGACATTTTTAATTTCAAATTCCTCCACAAGTGGGGTCTTCAACTACTTCCGAAATTGATGTGCCCACTTCAGCCTTTACTGGATAAGCCTTATCTTCACGTTTGTTGGCTTGATCCCGATATTTCAGGAATCCACCTCATCTTTAGTCGTTGTTCTCTATCTCCATTTCTAGGGATCCTTATATACTTAAAACAACCTCCAAACTTGATCCAGTAGTTCAACTTTATCTTTTCACTACATAATCCCACTTTTCCCACGAATGCCTTAATTTCTCACTGCCATGGTCGAATCTGCACGAGTATTGTGGGCAAGGCATCATCTATTTAGGGCTTGTTGAATTCTCGATCCCCCAATTAATAATTTAATATTTATTATATTGTATCATGCCCGGTTGATAATTTTTTAGGGTGTTTTTTTATACACTACACATTTTTCTTTACACACTACACATTAAAATTAATTGAAAAGTAATTATTTATGATTTTACTTAAATATCCTTACTAAATAATCTAATGAATTAATAACTATAAATTCAAAAATATAAACCAATAATCATAAATTAAAAGAAAACAATACATAATATATAAAAAATTAATTGAAAATGGAGCAGAAATCGAAGGAACTGAAGAACAAAGCAGAAATAGAGCAGAAAACAACCTAACCATTCTCAAAAGTTTTCAAAATCCATTTAGATTGAGATTTTTGGTGGAAATCAACCATGGAGTACGAAAAGAGTGAAGAAATAGACAATGTAAGTCATTTATCGTATATTTTTCTGATTATTTTTGGCAATTTTTCCGATCAGACAACAGGGTTCGTCGCAAATAAGTCGAAAAACACAGTTTGAAACTAGTCACAAGGCGTCGAAAATATATTTTCAACCATATGAATAATGCGTCAAAAATATATCAGAATAAAAAGGTTCTTTCAAAAAAACAGTTTCCGAAAATCATACAATGGGTTAAAAATTATTTTTTGAAATAGCTGGTTCGAGTATGTTTATCAGCATTGATACAAAATTATATATTTATCTATTAGAAATTAAATTATGTTTATTTTGTAGATTTTCTTAACTCCAAACCACCCGTTATCCCCTATGTCATGCGTGTGGAATGATCATCACAATGAATGTGCTATTGAATGGGAAACATTCAATATAATAATTATAATACATCTTAGGTGTCGAATTATATGTGTTTCATGTATGGATCATTTTATTCTAAGTGTTTTTATTTTGTTACCAGGATTATTTCTGAATTTTAACAGAGTTCGAAAAACTAATCTTACTCGATTGAAAAATAATTTTCGACCTCATTGAAGAAAGGTCAGAAAAAAAAAATTCGACTTATTGCAGAAAGGTCGGCAAATGATTTTTGAAATCATTACCAAATATCAAAAATTATTTTCCGACATCCCCAAGATGGCGAACAATTACAGAATACGTCAAAATACCTAACATAATATGTAGTTATAATCAAGACGTCAAAACATCTAACAAAGTATCATACATTCACATCAAAACAAGTAGAAAGTTCCAAGTAAAGAAAAATCCACTACAAAATATAAATAATACTAAATATCATATAAGTCGTCTAGAAATCGTTGTTCGAAACCTCTTGCTCAACTTGGATTGGAATTGCATCTTGTTCAACCATGATTGGAGTTGCTTCTCCGAGAATATTGTCCTAAAAGAATGTATATTAGTATGAAAATAAAAATAAGTTAACTAATTCAAAAAATATTTTTTGTTATCTACCATATCATATCAGAAAATATTTTTTAATAGCATATCAGAGAATATTTTTTGAATTGTAGTGTAGCATATTAGAAAACATTTTTTGAAATCATAAGCGCATGTCAGAATATTTTTTGATAGCGTGAAGCACATCAGAAAACATTATTCGAATTCAATGGACAATATCAAAAAATAATTCTTGATATCAAGTGTAGTATACCAAAAAAAAATATTGACATGAAACATCAGCAACAAAGCAAGTAGAACGTATCATAAAGCAAGTAAGCATGTCAGAAACTAATTTCTACCAAAGTATCTTCCATCAATAAAAACCAGTTTGACAACCTTTATTTTTCAGAAACAAAGAACGAAGAACGAACAATGAAATCAAAAGATCAACAATAAAATCAAAAAATCAACAATGAAAAATCAAACTTACAACAGCCTCCACGAACTTCGATTTGTGTTGGGTCGAAGAATGCTCACTTCGAAGAACACTTCCCCCTTCGATTTCAAATTCTGCCTCTGAAATCAGAAAAAATTCTCGAACCCTAGCAGATGTGCTTAGAAAATGTTTTTTTATATGTTTTTTTATTTTCTCTAGATGTATTAGAAAATATTTTTTGATTTTCTATTTTAATTTTGTTTATTATTTTAAATTAATAATATTGTTAAAATTGATTTTTAGGGTGAAGGGTAAAAATGAAAAAAATTGTAGTGTGGAAAGTAAAAACACAGAAAAAGAGAAAAAGTGTGTAGTGTGTAAAGAAAAAGGTGTAGTGTGTCTAGCAACACCCAATTTTTTATTAATCTATGATTGCTCTTCTTGGAATTTTGGTTATTTAGAACAAAATATAAAAGGAATGGCATATTGACAACGGCTAGTGTCACTACCATTATTTGTAGTTCAAAATCGTTCTCTTTTGAACAAAAAATTTTATTTAAAATAATGTTATTAAGTTGTGAGATAGAAATGTTACTTATTTATATTAAATTTGGAATCAAAATGATATAATCATGATGATGTTTTTGTTTTCCAGATTGCTCGAACAATTATGCACAATGATTATGATAGTGAACCACATTTAATAATAGAATGTCGTCAAAGGTATGATTGGCCCATGTGGGAAGAAACAATAAAATCTGAACTGACTTCCTTATAAAAATAAAATGTATTCGGGTCGATAATTGAAACACCGAATAATGTAAAATATGTTGGATGTAAATGGGTGTTTGATCGAAAAAGAAATAAGAAAAATGAAATGGTGAGATATAAAGCTCGACTTGTAGCTCAAGGTTTTTCACAAAAATTTGAAATTGATTATGATAAGACATATTCACCTGTTATGGATATAATCACTTTTCGTTTTCTTATTAGTATGATTGTACAAGAGAACTTGGAGATACAATTAATGGACGTAGTTACAGCCTACTTATATGGTTCACTCGATGTAAATATTTATATGAAAATTCCTGAATGAATGAAAATATCTGAACCAAATGTTTCACGTGATCTATATTTGATCAAATTACAGAAATCATTATATGGATTGAAACAATCTGGTCGCATGTGGTATTGAGGATTGAGTGAATATCTTATCAAGAATGGATACATAAATTATCTCATTAGCCCGTACATTTTTATTAAAAGTTCAAGTATTGGGTTTGCGATTATTGTTGTTTATGTAGATGATATGAACTTGATCGGCACTCCTTAAAAGTTGACCAAAAACTGTTAAATGTTTAAAAATGAGTTTGAAGTAAAAGATCTTGGAAATACCAAATTGTGCCTTGGTCTTGAATTAGAGCATAGGGATAATGAGATCTGTCAAGCCCCAATTTTCATAAAATAAAATAATAACAATAATAAAGAAAGGGTGTCACTTTTATTAAAATAAAATATTTGACATTAATACAGCGAAAGCTAGAATAATAAACCTCTTTGAAGACCATCATCACACGTCACTGCGCACATCGCCCGAGTAAATCATCGACCTGAAAAATGTAATAGCTTTAGGGTGAGTGTTATTGACTCAGTGGTGACCGCATTTATCCAAGTTATACAATTATAACAAATCATAATATGGGTAGCCCGCTGCTAATATATCAGAAAATATGCAACTCGTCAGTTAATAATAATTATTATAACCCGTGAATTAATAATTGTAATCCTTCATAAAAGCATGACAATGATAAACAATAATGTGCGTCACATCGTATTCCCCACCTTGAGTTGAACTTGACTTTGAAAAATTATACAGGTGTTAGTTAAGTCAATGCACCGCCTAATAATATTAAAATATATCCATTAATATAAATAAATAAATAAATAAGTAAATATAAGGAAAATAAATAATAGAAATAATGCATGACCAACCCAACCTTCTTAAACCTCTCAACCCACTTGAATAATCAACCTAGCCCAACTAAGTAATAATCACATTAGCCCAACTAATATGCTAAAAATAAAACAAACCAACTTTACTCCCTCACACCCCACTTCCGTAGCCACCATACAAATGAAAACAAAAGAGAATACTTTCTCTCTCATCTCTCTCATGCCCGCAAAGTAAGTCTGCAACCCATAAATTTATATTGAAACCCAGATTTTCTTCTCAACTCTCACTAGCTCTATCTCTCTCTTCATGGCAACAACGACAACTAGAATATAATTTGAACCAAATTGATTCCTACCCCTTCTCATCTCTACCATTTTCCCACCTCTGCACCGCCGACGACGACACCACACTATCACCAACGCAGTTCCTCTACCGAAGCAGAATCACCACCTCCCTCAACTCTCCCAATGGAATGCCAAACAGAAAAATGTATACTCACACACTTCTGTATACCTTTGAGAAGAAAACACTATTATTTTATGGATGCTTAGATTGTTGGTTTTGGTGGGTTTAGAATGAGGTATTTGAGATCTTTTTATAGTGATTAATTGATATAATTGAATTTGATATAGTGGAAATGATGGAGAGGCTCGACAGTTCAAGAGGCAACCGTTTCATAACCTTGAACGAAAATGGCTGCTTAGCTGTTGAGATTTTGTCCCACAAAGAAGACAAATACTTTTGGGCTAGGATATTGGGCTAAGAATAATAATAATGGGCCTGAAATTAAAATAAATCATTGGGTTGAAGAATAATCACTTGGGCTGAAATAAATCATTGGGTAGAGTTTTAGACTTTTGGAAAATAAGTCAAATAATTAAAATAATATTTACCATAATAATAATAATAATAATAATAATAATAATAATAATAATAATAATAATAATAATAATAATTTAGGCGTGACTTATAGGAACATAACAATATAATATAACATGTATTATAAAAATTATTTTTTTAAAAAATAAAATGTAGCAAGTTATAAAAATTTCAGGTCGCTATAGGATCATTGTTCATCAATCTGCTTATACTGAAAGGTTGCTTAAAAGGTTCAATATGGACAAAGCTCATCCTTTGAGCACTCCTATGATTGTGCGTAATTTAGATACCGAGAAAGATCCATTTCAACCTAAAGAAACTAATGAAAAAATACTTGGTCCTGAAATACCATACCTAAATACAGTTGGAGTTTTAATGTATTTAGCCTAATGTACTAGGCCAGATATCATTTTTGCTGTAAATGTACTTGCCCGTTATAGTTCAGATTCAACCCGAAGACATTGGAAAGATGTCAAACACATTCTTTGGTATATTCGTGGCACCACAGACTTAGGGTTATGTTAATATAAAGAAACTACCAACGTTGGGCTAATTGAATATGCAGATACGGGATATAAATCTGATCCATACAAAGCTCAATCACAAATGAGTTATTCATTTTGTTATAATGGTACAGCTATATCTTGTCGATCAACCAAACAGACATTAGTGGCTATGACATGCGGTCGTTTCGTTGTCAGAATAAATTTCTTCTGAATTTATCCTTGTGCCCACAGCCGGCGTAGCCAGCAATGTGAGTAAAGGGTCGTACCCACAAGGAACTACGAATTCTACCTTCAAATGTCACCAACTTAAAAAGAGTTTGGGTTGTTGTGGTCACCGTACTGCAAAGTAAATCTCACAAAAATAGAAATAACAAGAAAACAAAGAAAAACAAAGAAACGATTAGTAGTAAAGTATTCCGGATTAGAACTTCAAATCAAACTTAACAAACACTTTTCCGATCATGGGCACACCGATTTCTTATGTGAATTAAATTATATAGTTAAAGACACCCGAATTTCTTCATTTGTGCCCAATCCATCCATTCAGATTAGATTAAAGGTGATTTCTCGTCCCCCTAACTCTTAATTTATTACCCAACACCAATTTTTCATTTGATTTTAAGCAATAAGCAGCTTTATGCCCTAGACAAACCCAGAACTATTACAGACACTGATTTCTCGTATGCCCACAATACCCCGTGATATACCCAGCCCCTTTATAATCAATACACAGTTATGATTCATTGACCATGTATAGATTTAGCACGCCCAATTATAATTATCGAGTGATCAGCCACATTAATTAGCTTATCATTCTTTAGTGCAACAAAGAAATCAATACACGATGGAAACCAAATTCACACAGAAAATTTCTACATAGTTTTTACATGTTTATTAAGTTATCATCTCCATTCAATCCGGAATAAAAGATCTAGTCACGCATGCTAGACATAAACATAAAGATAATATTTAAAGACATGATATTGAATAAAAACTTACTGAAATAAATAAAAAATGAGTCTCAACCCCAACGTCGAACTTAACAACATAAACTAGAAATCCTACGTCCCGTGGGCATAGGGCCCAGGGGAGAACTGCTAGAAAATAAAGAATTTAAACTAAAATATGGATCTGGACAATTTATGGTATTCTTCGATTTTGATGATGCATGAATGATCATATCTAGTGGTATTTATACAGGTAGGTCGAAACCCTAACATCCTTGGGCCACAAGTAAGTTTGAAGCTCAAATCGGCCCATGAAAAAGCCTTAATTCTGGACTGGGCTGTCAGTGTACCCATTCTTTCCTTTTTCTGGCAGATGCACTTTCCTTGTATGGACAGATCAAATCTTCTTGTAGATTAGATTAAATCCTGAATTTTGAGGGATTTGATTCTATCTCTTCAGCTTGCGCCCACATGAGGATTGATCTTCTAGAAGTTTCAAGATATCATCTCCAGATTTGGTAATATTTGGTAATATCATCTTTGGTATGATCTTCTTATCAAATGAAATCTGGAATATCTTGGATGACTTCTACCGAACTTTTCACGTTGTGCCCATAACAAATCTGCCAGGTTTAGAATCTCATCGAGTTTTGTGGGCATAACGACCATTCTCAGCAACATTGGAATGTGATGGCTCTACAAGCTGACACCTTTCATGGAGATTGGTGCTATGAAAATCTTATTGAGCATCATTGTATTTCAGTTCCAAAATGCCCACGGTGCGTGATTTTGCTCTATTCGTGCCCTTACTCATATTTCTGGCTCTTTCCAACTCTAAAACAATAAAAATAAGGACAAAAGAACGAGAAAAAAACTCTAGAAACACGAGAGAAATTGGACTTATCAAGCTACATCTTTCAATCATTCAGAGATAATTGCTCTTTATAAAGCTAAGAGAGAATGTGTTTGGCTCACATTTGTAATAGCACATATACGAAATGCTAGCAACTTGAAACCAATAACAAATACTCCTACAATTATTTACGAAGACAATATCGCTTGTATATCACAAGTCAAAGAAGGAAACATAAAAGGCAACAAGACCAAACATATTTCACCAAAGTTTTTCCATACACATGAGCTTCAAGAAAAAAGAGAGATAGATGTTCAACAAATTCGTTCCTTCCAAAATCTTGCTGACTTGTTTACAAAAACTCTACCGATGTCTACATTTGAGAAATTGATATTCAACATCAGTATGAGATGTGTCAAGAAGAATGTTGAGCTAATTGTTCAAGGGAAGTGCTGATGATATTATATCCAGGGGGAGTGTTATGAGATATGGACATAATCCATACTTAGCCAATGACCACGTGGAGGTAAAGAAACTAAATCATGATAACCCCATCTCAGCCCATCAATTTAATAAAAACCAAAACCCACTTATCCAAGTCCAATTCTTTCTAATTTTATTTTCCAAACCAACCCAACAATTCTGCCAACACACAAACATACACACACACACACACACACACACACACACTCTCTCTCTCTCTCTCTCTCTCTCTCTCTCTCCAACAAATACCCACAATCTACTCTCTCTCTCTAAAAAACAAATAAGATTAGTATTAAGGATCTATCTCCCTAAATAATTGTTTGTGTAATATTATAATTGATTTTGTAATATTCTGTATTTATTATGTTTAGTCTAGATCCTTCCACTGTAACTATATAAATAGCAATACGGAGTCAATAAAATAATCAATCAATTCCTCTCAATTTACCGAGTCTTTATATGGTATCAGCAGTCCATCTCTACAGAGTTTCTTTTCGATCCATCTCCTAAACCTTATCTCCACCACGCCTCTCTTCTTTGCACCTCCATCGCCGACCATGACAGATGCAGCCCTCACCGAGTCCATCACGGGATCTCCCTCGTCAGCAGCGGCGCCTCCTCCGTCGCCGATCATGATCACAGCACGCCACGATCTCCCCATCACCCTCACGCCCTCCAACTTTGCATCGTGGCGCATGCACCTAAGTGTCGTGCTCCATGGCCACAATCTGTTTGGCCATGTCGACGGCAAGATGAAGCCGCCCCCAGAATCTGATGTTGATGCGTGGGCACTCTGGTTTCGGCAGGACCAGCTCCTCCTTACCGCCATGGTCGCTTCTGTCTCCACCAAAATTTTGCCGATCCTTTCAACGGTGAAGACTGCTGCCGAGGCATGGGACACCCTCAATCGCGCCTTCGCGAGTACCTCCAGGGCCCATGTCATGCAGCTCAAAACAACACTTATTAAAGTGACGTTGGGCTCCCGATCTATCATAAAATATATCACCTCTGTCAAGGTTGTCGCCGAAGAACTCGGCCTCATCGACACAGCCGTTTCTGCCGACGACTTGACCCTCTACATCATCAACGGTCTCGGTCCAGCGTATCGTGAGATTGTTAGCTCCATTCAAACCCGAGAAACTCTGTTTGGTTATGAGGAGCTTCGTGACCGCCTCCTCGAGCACGAGCAGTATTTCAAGCAATCAGAGATCGAGACTTCTCAGCTTGTTGCTACAGCAAATGTTGCCCAAACCCAGTCCTCCAACAGCAACCATAATCGCCACCATAATAACAATCGACCCTCCAACAGTGGTCACAACAATAATTATCGTGGACGTGGTGGTCGTGGTCGGGGTAACAGCCGTAGCAACAATGGCAGCGACAACAATCGCGGCAACTATTCACCATCGGGTAATCTCAACTCGGGTTACAATGTCTTCTATAATGTTGTATGCCAGCTTTGTGGTTTTTAGGGTCACACAGCGACTCATTGTCGCCGCCCACAACCTCCTGCTCACATGGCTCAGTCTCCGACTTTTCACCAACACCCAAATTCTTGGGCAATGGACACGGGTGCTTCTCACAATATTACTAATGATCTTAGTAATCTTTCTATTCATTCTGAGTATGACGGCACAGATGAGATACAAATAGCTGACGGCAATGGTATGCCTATTTCTCATTCTGGCACTTCTTTTATTAATACACCTGCTCGCAAATTCACCTTGGCAGATATTCTTTGTGTTCCAACCTCTGCTCGCAATCTTATTTCTGTTCATCAGTTTACACGGGCTAATCAGGTTTCTGTCGAATTTTTCCCCTATTATTTTTTCATTAAGGATCCAACCACGGGGGCGGTGTTGGACAGGGGGTCGTTCCGTAGAGGCAATTATGACTTGGTAGCTCGTACTTCCAGTTCAGTACCTAAGATTGCTGCGATGGGCGTTCGGACCACACCTCATCACTGGCATGCTCGATTTGGACACCCTTCTCGACATACTAGCTCGAGGATTTTATCAAGATTTAATTTACCTATATTGTCAAACTCAGGTTCTTCCGTTGAATGTGTTTCTTGCAATGTGAGCAAGGCTCATAGACTGCCATTTGGTGAATCTTCTTTTATTGCAACTCGTCCTTTGGATTATATATTTGCTGATGTTTGGGGACCTTCTTCTTCTATTGCTGTTGATGGATGTCGCTATTTTTTGTTGTTGGTTGATTTATATAGCCGATATTGTTGGGTTTACACTATTCATGCCAAGTCACAGGTTGCTACCATTTTCCATCAATTTCGGACATTGGTGGAAAAACAGTTCAATTTACCAATCCGACATTTTTATTCTGACAATGGAAGGGAATTTTTGGCATTAAAACCTTATTTAATTGAACATAGAATTTTTTGGCTCACCACGGCACCACATACGCCACAGCAAAATGGTATATCCGAGAGACGTAATCGTCACTTAATTGAGAAAGCTCGTGCTCTTCTTCACCATGCTCGTCTTCCGCCCACCTATTGGGCCTTTGCAGTTCAAACAGCAGCCTATCTCATTAATCGGACTCCATCACCAGTCACTAACTCGGCCAGTGCATTCGAGATATTATTTCAGAGGCCTCCTAATTATCTCAAGCTTCGTACTTTTGGTTGTATTTGCTTCCCATGGCTACGTCCCTACAACATTGGCAAACTGGAATTTCCTTCTAAGCCGTGCATTTTTATCGGTTATTCCACGAGTCAGAGTGCCTACAGATGCCTTGATCCCACTTCTGGTCGTATTTTTGTGTCCCGACATGTCAAATTTTCCGAATTTACCTTTTGGAATTTTGATAAAACTCATCTCCATGACAGTGCCAGGGACAAGTTTCTACATCTTGTTGGTCCTCCACCATCTCCAAAGTCGGCCGCTCCTATTCTCCCTATGTCGGCTGCCCCTACTTCGCCGTCGCCGCAACCATCACTACAGCCAGCTATCTGCACACCGCCATCGTCACCTCCTTCGACGGCGCCACCAACTGCACCACCAGCTCCTCAAAAGCCAGATCGTGTTCATCCAATGCGGACTCGGGCCTTGAACAATATCTATAAGCCTAAGAAACTATACTCTGCATCCAAACATCCATTGCCAGATGACATCGAGCCAACTTCTGTTTCTCAAGCACTTTCTTCTGCCTCTTGGCGACAGGCCATGGAAGAAGAGTTTACTACCCTTCAATCACACGGTACTTGGGATCTTGTTTCGCCTCCTCCTAAAGCCAACATTGTGGGTTGCAAGTGGGTTTTTCGTATTAAACGCAAGCCCGATGGCACTATTGAGCGATATAAGGCTCGCCTCGTCGCTAAGAGATTCCATCAACGTCACGGTATTGACTTTCAGGAGACGTTCAACCCTGTTGTCAAACCAGCAACAATAAGAACTGTTCTCACAACAGCATTGCATGCTAACTGGCCCTTGAAACAGCTCGACGTCAGTAATGCATTCCTTTATGGCTCTCTCACAACACCCGTCTACATGTCCCAACCATCGGGTTTTGTCGATTCGACCAACAAATCTCATGTTTGTCTCTTAAAGAAGTCCTTATACGGCCTTCGACAAGCATCTCGCGAGTGGTATCTCGCCCTTGGAAAGTGTCTCCAATCATTTGGGTTCTCTCAGTCTCGTGCCGACACTTCTCTCTTCATCTACGACAGAGACGGCGTTCGGATTCTTGTTCTAATTTATGTGGATGACATTATAGTCACTGGATCACATCCTCTCCACCTTCAGAAATTGCTGCTCCATCTTCAGTCACGTTTTTCAGTTAAAGATTTGGGCGAATTATCCTATTTTCTCGGCATCGAGGTCGCCCGCTGCAAAGGACTCTTCTTGTCTCAACACAAATATATTATCGATCTTTTGCGGCGACACCAAATGGACGGCGCCAAACCATTGCGTACTCCTAGCAACCCTTCGGCGTCCACTCCTTTGGCACATGTTGATCCCACCGAGTATAGGAGTGCACTCGGTGGTCTTCAGTACCTTACCTTTACTCGACCAGACATATCTTTTACTGTCAATCGTCTAGCCCAGTGAATGGCGTCTCCTTCTGTTTCTGATTGGGTAAAGGTCAAACGTTTATTTCGCTATCTCAAAGGGACCATCCATCACGGCCTTCTTCTTCGCCGTCCCAGTCACCTTCGCCTTCTGCGTACTCCGACTCCGACTTTGCTGGCGATCTCCGCGACTGTAAGTCCACATCTGCTTATATTGTTTTCCTTGGAGAAAATCCAATTTCTTGGCGATCTTGAAAGCAGACTGGCATTGCTTGTTCATCCACTGAGGCTGAATACCGCTCCTTAGCTTCTGCTGCCTCTGAAGTGGCTTGGCTCTCTCATCTTTTCAGGGAACTCCACCTCTCCATTCCCTCTACGCCGCGACTACTCTGTGATAATATTAGTGCAACCCGACTTGCGCTACATCCCATTCAGCATTCCCGAATGAAACACATCGCCATCGACATTCACTTCATTCGTGACCTTGTCTCCAAAGGTCTCCTCTCGGTGTTTTATGTGAGCACCATCGACCAACTCGCGGATCTGCTCACCAAGCCCCTTCCTCGACCACGTTTTGAGAATCTTCGTTCCAAAATTTCCGTTGCCGATGGAACGTCGATTTTGTGGGGGCGTATTAAGGATCTATCTCCCTAAATAATTGTTTGTGTAATATTATAATTGATTTTGTAATATTCTGTATTTATTATGTTTAGTCTAGATCCTTCCACTGTAACTATATAAATAGCAATACGGAGTGAATAAAATAATCAATCAATTCCTCTCAATTTACTGAGTCTTTATAATTAGAAAAAGAAAAATTATTCCAACCATCTCATCTCTCTCTCTCTCTACTATTTATATAAATCAGCAGAGAAGTCTAAAACTTCTTCTTCTCCTACCGCCCGAACAACAGCTAAGCTGCTGCAGTCGCCGCAAAGCCACCGTCATTATACCAAATTCATCTCCCATATCACCGAAAACTTATCCATCGAAACTCTAAGCCACTATGTCGCAGATACATCTCTCTACCGCTACTTCATTCTGTTAAACCAAGATGAGATCCACACAATAATTTATTATAGATAAGAAAAGAGCAAGGTGAGAAAGAAGGCTAATATGTTCAATAAGTTTATAAAAGTATGGAGGCAAGAAAGTAAGTCCCAAACCAAACATGTGACAACTAAAAAAGGAAAGGAAAACCTAAGATAGTGTAAAAGAAAAATAGTGCCCTTAATAGCAAAACAAAATTACATATATATTTCTAACACCCTCCCTCAAACTCAAGATGTCACTGCGATGAACATTGAGAGTTTGTCAACCAAAGTGTGAAAACGCAGAAGCGGAAGAGACTTGATGAAAAGGTCGGCAACTTGTGATGAAGAGGCAATGAAGGATAATGTAAGAGTTCCTTGTTGTAAGTGGTGGTGAGTGAAATGACAATCGATCTCGATATGTTTGGTGCGCTCGTGGAAGACATAGTTGTGAGCAATTTGGATGGCGTTCTTATTGTCACAATACATAGGGGTAGGATTAAGGATAGAGACACCCATATCAGTAAGCAACCAACGCAACCAAACAATCTCAGTGGTGGTGGAAGCCATGGCACGATACTCAGTTTCTGTGGAAGAGTGAGAAAAAAACTCTTTATTTTTTACTTTTCCAAGAAATGGGGGAATCACTAAGAAAAACATATAAGCTAGTGGTGGATTTGTGATCAACAGGATTGCTAGCCCAATCCGCATACGAGAACACTCAAAGCTTAAGAGATGAGGTAGAAGAATACAAAAGCCTGTGAAACATTGTACCTCAAAGATAGCGGAGGATGCAAAAAACAACAGACCAATGAACAGTAGTATGTGATGAGACAAACTGACTGATGATGTGGACGACATAGATAATCTCAAGACGAGAGATAGTGAGATAGACTAAGCTCCCAACAATGGTGCGATATAATGCATGATCTTTCAAAGGTGAGCTATCAGAGGTAGAATACCGAACATTGGCTACCATAGGATTATCAACAGTTTGGGTATCAGTGAGGCGAGCACTCCTAGGAGACCTGCAAACCTTAATACCATGAAAGTAGCGTAGAGAACCTAAATCATTCATCTCAAAATGAGATGCTAACTCGGATTTCGAGCGTGAAATCCCATTTGTGTCACTCCTAATAATGATCATATCATCAACATACAAGAAGAGAAGAATGATGCCAGAGTTCGAGGTGTTAATAAAGAGGGCGTGATCACAGTCACTCGTATGAAAACTAAGAGAAATGAGAGCAATAGAGAAGGTTTCATACCAAGATCGAGATACTTGCTTAAGACCATATAAAGACTTCTTGAGGTGGCAAACATGTCCAACCTGATAGGGTACTCTGGGGGGAGTCATGTAGACCTCATCAATAAGATCTCCATATAAGAAAACATTCTTGACATCCATCTGAGAAAGGTCCTAGTGTCGAACCGCAGTCAAAGCAATGAGGGCACGAATTGTGGTCATTATGGTAACAGGAGCAAATGTTTCCTCATAATCTAGACCATATTGTTGGGAAAAACCTTTGGCAACTAACCTTACTTTGTATCTCTCAATACATCCATCTGTCTTTGTTTTGATCTTGTACACCCATCGAGAGCCAATGGCATGTTTACCTCATGGAAGAGGCACCAAATCCCAAGTATCAGTATGGGACAATGCATCAAGCTCATCAGTCATAGCTTGCTGCCACAAGGGGTCAAAAGCTGCTTCTTTATAGGAACTGGGCTCATAAATTTTGTGAATAAAAGACAAGAAAGAGGTGAAAGTAAGAGAATATGAGGAATAAGCAAAATCAGGCAACTGAGTAGACTTACAGACATGTATAGAATGACGAGAAACATGGTCCACAATCTCAAAAGGTGGAGATAAGGCGACAGGAGTAGGAGGATCTGTATGATCATTATGAACATCATGATCAATATCTGCAATGTTAGCTTCAGTGTCACAGGTAAAAGGGGTCAGTGTGGATGAGGTCAGTGTGGGACATATTATGAGAAGTTGAATGGATGGTGAAAAAATAAATATGCACAAGGAAGAAAACCTGAAGAGAGACAGAGTTTATGAGTAACGGGGTCAAAATATCGATACTCTTTTTGTCTATCCCCATAACCTAAGAAAACGCACAAGGCGGAGCAAGAAGAAAGTTTGTTGCATTCGATATGTGGACGAAGAACGAAATGGGTATAATCGAAAACTCTTAAAGAAGTGTAATCAGGACCATAAACAAAGAGTTTTTCAAAATGAGACATACCAGCAGTAAGAGAATAAGGAATTCTGTTAATTAAGTAGACAGTTGTGAGGACAGTTTTCCCCTAAAATTCATTTGGAATAGAGACGGATAAGAGAAGAGAACGTGTAGTTTCCACAATATGTCTATGTTTTCTTTTAGCGATACCATTTTGTTCAGATGTGTCGGTGTAAGAGGTCTGCTGGATTGTGCCATTATTGGCAAGTATCTTATGAAAACTATTAGAGGTGTATTTCCCTCCCAAATCACATCTAAAATACTTGATAATAGTAGAAAATTGAGTTTTCACAAGAGCACGAAATGCACTATAAATACCCAAAAAGTCAGAATGATGTTTCATTAGATAAACCTAACAATAACGAGTATGATTATCAATGAATGAAATATAATGGCGAGACCCTCCCTTTGTGGCAAGCGGAGAAGGCCCCCAAACATCAGAGTGAATCAAGTAAAATGGAGAAGTAGAAACAGACATGTTTTTATAGAAAGGTAAAGCTGAAAATTTGGCAAGTTTACAACCACTACAACTGGAAATATCATGACTTTTCAGTTTTC
This sequence comes from Perilla frutescens, assembly GCA_026008535.1. Classification (NCBI taxonomy): domain Eukaryota; kingdom Viridiplantae; phylum Streptophyta; class Magnoliopsida; order Lamiales; family Lamiaceae; genus Perilla; species Perilla frutescens. The sequence continues at coordinate 42,258,706 of BRKX01000019.1, forward strand.
CTAAAGATCCAGTAGAGGCTTAAAAGTTCAAACGAGAAGAAGAGAGAGTGCCATAAATAAAAGTTAGAAGAAGATGTAGTTAAACAAAAAGTAGATACATCAACACTAGAAGCTGTAACTTTAGGTACTTGAAGTTCATCCATGATGTACAGTCCTCCCTGTCTACAGCCTGTCCTAATTCATCTCTTGGATTGCAGATCCTGCACATGACAGGAAGAAGAAGAGAAGGTGACAAGATATCAAAAATCACAAAGTTGGCCAACAGACACTAAATTCAATGCAAGTTGAGGAATGTGGTAGACACTTGGAAGGGAAACATGAGGGGACACAACAGATCCAACACCTGACAATGGCATAGGAGTGCCATCAGCTGTCATGACAAATATAGAATTAGATGGCATGATTTAAATAAAAGATTCAGTAGTGGGAGATATCTGGTGTGAAGCTCATGAGTCCAAAAGCCAGGCAAAAGAAGGTATACCTGTGGAACTTGGAGTCAACAAACCTGTCGAAGCAGACATAGCATGAGGCTGTTGGTGGAGAAACTTCTGGAACTGCTCAAGAAGAGCATCTGTCATAGGAAAAGAAGACGAGGAGTCTCCAGAAGGTGATTGATTTGTAGAAGGGACAACAGCAGCAGTGTTGGGCAAATAAGATTGCCTATACGGACATGGGTGAGTTTGAGACTGAGGATATAATGGCGGGTGAGAAGCCGATCTGTTCAAAAGTTGTGGGCATTGAGCTTTCCAATGACCCGTTTGGTGGCAGAAGTTGTACTCATTCGACGTTGTGGGCTTAGGATTTTTGTTCTGAGGCTTAGTTTGTGGTCGAGAAGGTATAGCCAAAACACTTTAAGTTGGAGGTGGGAGAAAGCCCTTCATAGACCCGGACTTGTGTCGAATTTCCTCAGCAAGAATCTAACTAACCACATAATCAACAGATGGGAGAGGGTTGCGATGCAAGATATTCCTATGTAGAGTTTTAAAGTCATCACGAAGTGCCATAAAAAATTAAACCAGACATTGTTCCTCTCGACGGGAGACATATGGAGCGAATGATCTAAGCTCTGCAGACTCCGTGAGAGCCAATTGATCCCAGAGATTTGTCATAGCAGAATAAAATTCCTGGATGCTCATTTCTTATGGTTTAGGGACCGAATATCCATCTCTAATTGGTACTATGATGGAAACATTCAACTGAGTATACAAACGTTCCAAATGGTCCCAGACCTCCTTCACAGTATCATATTTGGCCAATCGCATGCCAATCATATTCTCAACTAAGTTGTTAATCCAATTAATAATTTTAGAATTATTAACCTCCTAAACATCCATTTGCTCAACACATTTCTCATTATCAATTTGAATCGGCTTTACAAGGGTTCCACATACATATCCCCACATTTTTTACCCCTCAAAAAAAATTTCATCACATAATTCCAATAAGGGTAATTCTTCATATTCAAACGAACACTAATCAATTGCAAAGAGTCATCCCTTTCAGTTGCCATATTTGAAAACCCAACAAATACCAATACCCTGAAAATACCAATACCAAATTGAAACAACAAACGAAGAATAAAGATTACCCACCGATCGTTGAAGGTGATTGGCGACGAAACCTGAAAATCAGTAACTCAGAACATGATGACGAACAGCGAACAACGAACAAATCTATCGGCATCTTCGTGAACAGTTGGATCCGCGATATTGGATAACAAGCAAGAGATTAAACCTGCTCTGATACCATGTTAAACCAACACGAGATCCACACAATAATCCATTGTAGATAAGAAAAGATGAAGGTGAGGAAGAAGGCCAATGGAAAACCTAAGATAATGTAAAAGGACAATAGTGCCCCTTGTTGAGAATGGTGTGTTTCAGATGATGTTATCACTTCATTTGATAACATCAAAGTCAATGTCGTCCTTAATGTGTTTCTTCATTCTCGTCACATCGAGTATAACACTCGGGATGCTAATCTTATCCTTTCCTAGTATTTTGGATTAATTTATTTTAAATTAATTTGAAAAAATTGTTATTTTTGTCACATGTGATTTTCCACATATTTTGGTATTTATTGGATATTTTATTAATAATTAAATCGTGGATTATGGTTGATTTTGACTTGTTCAAAATCAGCTCTGGTTTTATAGGGACGTGATGTTCTCACTCCTTCTTGAACACTAACTGTTGCAGATAAACGTGGGTCACTGGAATAACCGCTACTATTGCACGATGTTGAGGAACATGTGCCACGCAATGCAGAAGACGGTTATCTCAAGTCCACTTCAACAATGGGAAGTGGAAGGCGGTATATTCAAGTCCAAGTCCTCTAAGATCATGAGGCAATTGCCAAGACAAGATGGAGGAAGTATTTAAGGTCTTTTCAGATCTTAAAATCATTTATGCAAGCAGGTTATCACCGTGGTTTGTGAGAAGCTCTGAAACTTGCATCTAGCGTCGTCTCAAAGATCCAAGACATTCTCCCAAACATCAGCCTAGCGTCCCAATCAACTGGAGACATTCATTCCAGTTGTGTGTGTAGGTTAGATAGTCGCATTTGAGAGTCTAGGATTTTGAGTGACTTGTTGTAATCTATCTATGTGTTTAGATAGGTTTGTTTGAGTGATTATTCGAGTGAGTGAACTTAGGATAGTCCTCTGTATGCTTTATGCAGTGTTGTCAAGGGAGTGAACCGAGACAACATCAGCATTGAATTTTTTATCACTTGTGTTAGTGAATTTCGCCCTGAGGCAATCACACACCGTAAGGAGTTGTGATTTAAAAGTTATACTGTGCAAAGTTCTATTTATATTTCCGCTGCACGTTGAAGGCAATGTGGTAACACTAACTTCAATATTTGTTATAACTTTGTTGTTTACATCCAAAATTCACATTATTTCAGGCAACAAACACTAACACACTTAATAGCAAAACAATATTACATATATATTTCTAACACGTTCGTCATCACAGCCGTCTCCACCAACACCCGATCTCCCTCGACTCCTATACCAACCCCACCCCAAACTATGCAATGCCATGCATGAGAAATAAAAAAATAAAACAAACTAGAAGATATCCTACAGAACTCAAAAACTATAACTCCTACTTCGGCCTCTACGATTTTTGATGTGATTACAAGGTGATAGAAACCCTCTATTTATAATGGTAGATTAGGATCAGGGCTATAGTAACAACATGATAAGATCAAGAATTGATGAGTGTTTGGGATTTAGAGATATACAAGCTATTTGCAAAAGAATATGCTGTGGAGATGAAAAAAGAAAAACAGGATTCTTGACTTTGGGCTTGTAATCTGGGCTCAAAAATGCCACTCCAAATGAGCTAAAATAAATGCAAATATCTCTAATTTATTAAAATAACCATATGGTATAGTTAATATATGCTTAAAATATTTATTAAATTTACTTATGCACAATTTATTAAACTTAAATAATTAAAATCACACACATAAAAATAAATAAAATATTTTCTTCTATTTTTAGAAAAAAAAATGTAATAATTTAAATATTTGAGACCGGATCGCTACAATTATGTAATCAATCCAATGTTAAATATACATTCTTGTTCTAATTTTTTTTTATAACAAATTTGAATTTAGATTTGGACTCACACAAATTTTTGTCTAAATTATTTAAAACCCTCTACTGGATAGCGTTAGCAAGTTTCTCATATCGTGAAAAGAATGGAACCCATTTAATATTACATATATATGATTTGTAATTAAATTTTTTTACATCTGAAGATTGAGAATAACTTTGCATGATGAGACAATCCGAGTATTACTGGGAACACTTTTCTATACACTACTACACTAGTAATTAGATTTGAAATTATAAACAAAAAATTGAAAAGGTAATCAAATCTAACTAAATAGGGCCATACTCATATAATATTCATGGCTGTTAATAAGCTATAAGTAAAAATAAGAGCAGAGCAAATTACAAATACATATATACTCTACTGCCATGTTAATTTCACTCACAGATCTATTCGTCCAACATCAATATATCAACGAAATCTTCATAATTTCTGCGTGACATTTATATGTACAGATCTCAAATCAGTTAATCGGAAGAATTTTCCGCGATCAATCCGCTACCAGCACTGATCGGTCTCCCAAGACCTCCCCTGCCGCGTCACGGCAGAGTAGCCAGTGTCCGACGTAACCACCGGCCGCCGCCGCCGCCGGAAGAGAGAGTTGTCGTAGAGCGCGCGCTTCTCCGGGTCGGAGAGAGTGGCGTAGGCGGCGTGCACTCGCATGAAGTCGTCCGCCGCCTCGTCGCCGCCGCCGCACCTGGAGGCGACGTCGGGGTGCAGAGTTCGCGCCAATTTCCGGTAGGCGGACTTGATCTCGTGGCAAGTAGCGCCGGCCTCAATCCCTAGCACGTCGTAGAACGACGCCGTCGGCGCGGCGGTTTCGGTTCTCTCCGCGGTGGCGTAGGCGGCGGAGACGCGGAGCGAGGTTCGGAGAGTAATCGGAGAATGCGGCGGCGGAATGGCGGCGAACTGGCGGGCGAAGAGCTTGTTGGGGAGGGTAAATGATGTGGAAGCCATTGGAGAAGTAGAAAACGAATTGTGTGAATGTGTGGGAGTGTGGAACTGAAGATGATTGAAACGTTTATGGTGAAGGGTATATATCGAGAGGTGGAATTTAGGAAACTATTTTTCTTTCTAAAAATATTGTATTAATAAAAAAATATTTTTGTTAGAAAGAATATCAAGTGACCAATCTAAAAAATTATAAATGCATTTAAATGAAATTTCATTTTTAAGATAAAAAAGAAGAGATTTTGGATTAGAGACCTTCCACTTTCGAAATTCCAAAAAAAAAAAACGATTTAAATTGGTCGATCCGATTGGTTTATTAAATTTATGATTGAGAAAATAAGACATAAAATAAAATCCCAAAGTTTCACTAAATATATATATTTTTTGTATAAGTATTAAAATACATAATAATTATTTTATAACCAGTGCCAAACTCAAAATACTATTCCCCCAATCGTAGTCTCCATTTGATTTGCATTAAATTTTTATTTATCTTAATATGTACTTATTTAATACTCCCTCCGTCCTATTTTAATAGGTCAATTGGAATTTTTCACGGGAATTAAGAAAAGTATTGAGAAAGACAATTATCAAGAAGTTTCCTAATATGCCCTATTTAATTCTTTGATATTTAATTAATGTCTAAGGTAAACATATTAAATAGGGGTATATATTAGTAAATTAGCTAAATATATATATAGAAACATGTCTATATATCGAGACATATCAAAAAGGAAAACAAGTCTATCAATATGGGATGGAGGGAGTATATTCTTTGAAATTGTCGATCAATTTATTTTGAATTAATAAGTAGAGTATATATATATATATATATATATATAATTTACATAAAAACTGGAGTGTACCTATGATTGTGGGACGAGAGAAATATAAATTTAAAGATTCACGGAAACTTAAAATAACTTAACAGTACTCAATATTATTGAAATTGATGCAAATGTTTAATTAATTGGTTATAAATTTAAATTAATGAAATATAAATTTAACAGAAAGTATACACGATAAATTACAAATTGGTTCGGTTTTGTCGACCAATTATTTCTTAAATCTAATAAAGAAAATCCTTTTTGATTTTTTTTAGGAAAGAAAATCCAAAATTTAAAACAGACAGACACGCGGATTTGGGGCAGTGGGCGCAGAAGATGATGCGCTGGCAATGTATTCGGCTGCGCTTATCCATTTGTGGTGGATGTGGATGAAATGCTTATTTGCTGACTCGATATTTGAAAACTACAAATTTTATTTTTTTTTCTTGATATTATGGGCTTTCTAATAAAATTTTAAAATGATCAAATGGGAAATTTTATATATTGTTTTAAATGATGAAATGATAAATTTTATATTTTTTTATATGGAAAATTATCAATTCAGACTTGAAATATGAGTAATCTATCGCTTCAAGACTTGAAAGATGAAAATTCTTAATTCAGGATTCGAAAGATGAAAGTTCTCAATTCAGAACATCAAAAATCACGAGTTTTTATTTATTAATTAATTTTAAAAACTTCTTTATTAGATTTAATTTAATAGATACTTAATGAAGGAATTTTCATTGAAAATTAATATACAATTAATTAAAAATAAAAAAAATAAAAATTCATGATTTTTGAGGTATTAAATTGAGAATTTTCATCTTCTAAATTCTGAATTGATAATTTTCATATTTCAGATCCTGAAAACGACAAGTCTCCTTATTATATGTAACATAAATTGAGTTCTTCTATTTAATATTCAAATAAGAATTCATGTAACATTCACATTGATAAGTATTTAGGGAATGAGAAAATTATATCTAATTGTTTTGAATTACTATCCGTAAACTGTAGAGATCATGTCACATCAATAATTTTTTTAAAAGATTTGTTGGTGTGACACAATATTTGTTATTTGCAAGTAGTAAAATTTTATTTTAGATTCCCTACGTCAAACTTTATATTTTTTTTTCATTTTTTACTTTAATTTATTATAATTTAATTTAATTTTAAATTTTTATGTAAGATTCATCATCTTCACTTACAACATATTAAAATAAACTATTTTTTAAATAATTTTAGCATATGAGATATAACATAATTTGATATAGAGGATCTGATCCCGTGAAACTTTAGCCTAAAATGATGGGTTACATTTTTCATAACAAGTGCAATGACAATAATTTATCTACACGACACACCATGTATGTTAGTAGGCAATAGAGCTCACTCCTACACTTAATCGGATAAGATTTAATAAATATAACTATGATATTATATGCTTTAAGCATGATATGTCTCTTTCATGTTTGACTAGCAAGTATTCAATATACGTAACGCTCTAGCACTTAATCATATGTCGTGTTGTACATGATAGTCTTGAAAATGTGAGGATTGTCTAGTATGCCCCCATATGCATCACTTTTATATGCTATATCTCTTCAATGTTTGAAGGGTAATCTTGTCCTCCCAAAATTTAAGATTCATGGGCGTGAGTTACGTGGGATTTCGGTGCCAAAATATCATTTTATCACATATTCCTTCCGTTTTTGAATAAATGTCATTATAACATTTTAATTTTATTTCAAAAAAAATATCATTCTACAAATTCGAGACAGAAAAATTACATTTTTCACGCATTTACTTTCATTTAATGCATTCAAACATCTGTATTTAACTCATATAATGTATTCATACAAGAGTGTATTAGGTAACTCAATTAATTTATTAATATGTGTGCATTCAACCAAAATGACATTTATATAGAAATGGAGGAAGTATTTATTGAAATAGTTGGGTAATCTTATTTGGCCATATGTATAACCGGCCTAATAAATAATTAAAGTAAGTTGTTAATATATAATAAGTAATTAATTAAGGTCTTAATTATTGATTATTGTGTTTTTACTTGTATACCCTGTAGCTGTTTTAGAAAGAGTCACACTTTAATTTTTATTTTTATTTTAAATCTAAATTTCCATATAAATCTCTACAAATAAGATTTTCCTTAATCAAAATTTAAAAAATGAAACTAATCTCACCCAAAATAATGAAAGATTTATTTCGAAAATGATGTGCTAATCAACCTTTTTTTTTCTTTTTCTTTTTTATGTGAGCTTATCAGTAATAAAAATATGTGCTGGTGATTTATATTCACCAAAATATCTTTTTTATATAATTTTCTTTTTAAATCTTTACCAAAATGGACAGATCATATTAAACAAAACATAAATAGAAAAATCAATAAATTCTAATTCTGATTCAAATATTTTCAGTTGAAAAATATTACAACAGAGTGTTGGAACGGTGACAGATTCAATATTTAGCATTTCGTTTAAACCAAAATTCATCCCAAAATTAATTTAGCTTGAATGGAAGCCTTAAATTAATTTTGTTTGTTGTACTAATATTATTTTAAAAAAATTGGTGTCATAAGTTTAATTTTAATTTTTTTTATTTCAACAATAAATTTTACACCCCTCTTACTAAATTAAAAATTATTTTATATAATAAATTCAACAATTTAATTTTATTAATAAATTTGATTATGATGTGATTCAACTTTTTTAAACAATCAAATTTATTAAGAAAATATGTTGCTGAATTTATTTTCCTTTACTTAAAAAAAAAAGATGAAACACGTACTAATCAAATTTATCAATAGCATATATAATGTTGAATTTATTATATAAAATAATTTTGAAATTAGTAAGAGGAGTATAAAATATATTGTTGAAATAAAAAAATAAAAAAAAAAGTTGTGTCATCAAGTCTTCTAAAATAATATTATTATGCATTATTAAAAAAAATTACATACAAAATTAAGTTGCATATTTCATTCGTGCTAAATATTTTTACCACATAACCCCTCTGAAGGCCGGTGTGAGTTGAACATGTATTAATGTTGGGTGTGGAGGTTCGGGCATCAACTCCGGATGGACATCCCTCCTAGGAAGTGGGAATGGGAACCGTTCCATCATCTGGCTTATGTTCTTCATGTAGCATTCAAACCGAATGACTCTATGAAATTACGTCGATACTTCCACATATTATGATTTTTTAAAATATGAGATGTAAAAAATAGTTCTAAAAAAAGAGGAGAAAAAAAAAAGGAAGGAAAAGGAGGTGAGAAAATGAAGAAAAATAGAGTACTTTATAGTTATTAAAAGTTATTGAAATCGCAACCTCTACAACAAATAAAAATGACTTGTATCAAATTGGTCTATTTTTATATTTGTAGAGAAAGATGCATAATAATTCAACATAAAAAAGAAATTAAAAACATTCTCATTGCAGAATTGTCCATGCCAATAGTATGATACAATTGAACTACATAGCATGTGTCTAGGATACATAAAAATTACTAAAAACTTCGTTCTAATACTCAAATTTTCGATAATGAAAAATGCATTTTTTGGAATGAAATTTTGTTTTAAACAAAATACTAAAGATCAAATGCATCGCCGTTCCAACACTCTGGTGTAATATTTTCCGACTGAAAATATTTTAATTCGAATTTTAATTAAAAGTTCAAATTTTAATTTATTGATTTTTCTATTTATGATTTGTTTAATATGATGTGTTCATTTTGATAAAGATTTGAAAATTAAAACAAAAAAAATAGTGAATATAATTCATGAGCACGTATTTGTAATCTACAAAATAACAAAGGGAATATTGATAACTTACCTAAATTAAGTATTATGGCCAGCCATATATATAGCTAAATAGCATTACCCAATAAATAAATATATTTACTTTTGCCACCTAAAATTATATTCCAAATTTAGAAAGTTGGATATCTAATTCATATTCCCTTTGTCCCAAATATATAGTTTTATATTTTTTTATTTTGGAGTACCCCAATTATATAGTTATATTTTCATATTTATTATTTATTATTAATTTTCAAAAATTATTTACAAATATGTCCTTTGTGATTTTGAAGATTACAATACAATAAAACCTATATACAGTAATATTGTTAGGACCAGAGAAAAATATTAGTATAGGGGAGTTATTCTTATATAGAATTTATATATAAAAACTATTTTTTTTTAAAAATTAATATATATTATACAACACTTGGAAATGTCCATTCATATTTTAAAACACATGAATTTAAAAGATATATAAGATTTATTCATATTTTAAAACACATGAATTTAAAAGATATATAAGATTTATTCATGTGCTTTAACCAAAGAAGACGTCATTATATGAATTAGGCAAAAAGCATAAGGTGATAATCCAGAAGATGATAGCAAGACTGGTCCTGTAACATATGTGGCCCTAAGCGAAAACTAAAAATTGGGCCCTTATAGAGATTTTTTTAAGAGTACGAATCAAGAAAAAAATTACGCACTAATATTTCAGCAAGATAATAATATGCACTAGTTCAAAAGAGACAAATGATATTTCATCTAAATACAACGCGTCTTGCAGTTTTAGAGGCAAAAGTATTTATCAAGTCAGTGTAATCTAACTGATCAACTAATTTTTTTTCAATCGATAATATAGCCAATCCATTTAACATGTCCTGCGACATAGTTGATCGTAGATAAGTCTTGATCAATTTCAACTTGGAGAAAGATCTTTCAGCTGATGCAACTGTAACCGGTATGGTTAATAAAATCTTATAGGAAATATAAGCATTTGGGAAGCAATAAGCCTCTTCAAAAAACGTAGGACATATATTACTCTTAACATTTCACTTGAAAAATAGGTCTGCAAGCATAATAACTCAGTGCACAAATCATCTCCAATAATGTCTGCATGCCCATTGTGCTTTAAATGTCGCTTAAGATTCATACAAGACTTCAACAAACTATCATATGACTCCGTCTTTAACTTTTCCACTTTAAACAGAAATCCAAAATTTGTTTCATATTCTTTAAATTTCTCAAACTGTTCTTGGAGTGAAAATCGTGCTTGATCAACTATGTAGAGAATAGTGTATAAATATAAAAAGTTTCATGTCAAGAAACTTCAAGCATGTTGGACAATGTGGAAATGTTTTGGATTCAACAATAATGTGATTGTGTTGACGAGTTACTTCAAATGTGCAAGTTAAAGGATGTGACATTAACCCAAAAAATTAAAGCATTATCACATGCAACTTTAGATAAATATTTCATACAATTATAAGTTTAATGTAACATATGTAGTTAAATTGTTCTATATATTTTATATAGATATTTAAATATATTTGAAATTTAATGTCATTTTATTACAGTATGGAGGTAAATTTCTTAAGGATGGTCATAAAAAAACACTGGAATATTACAATGTAGAGGTTATTCTTATTTAGAATTGGTCCCGAGTTGGGATCATCATTTTTTATTACTATAAGGAGGTTGTTCTTATATAGATTATTCTTATATAGAGGTTTTACTGTAATACATTAGGGTATGATTGGTATGATGGAATGGAATGGGAATCAAATCACATTCCCACGTTCATTCTCATTCCCAAGGCTGCTATAATTTTTCCAATTAGGAATGGTCATTCCCGAAGGAATCACATTACCATGAATGCAAAATTAGTCGTTACCCTCACTCCCATGGTATTATGTATTCCCGATTATCAAAATAAATTTTATTTTTTATTTTGTAAAACTATACTTTATTTTTTTACATTGACAAATGAAATCTCATATTTTTATAAAATATTTTATTAAAAAATAAATTTATGATTTTTTTAAAACTCATTAATAATTTATTAATGATTCATAAAATTTTGTAATATTTCACAAAAGTACTAATGATATTATAGGATTACATAAACTATACAAACCCGTTAATCATTAGTGAAATACTTATTAAAGTATGCTCAATTTTTTCACAAATGTTAATAGAGTAAAAAAAATTGCATAATATTCAACAAGATGTTATTAAAATATAATAGTATCTTTGAAAGAAGGGTAATTTGTTATTTAAAACTAAATAAGTCAATTCGTGTATTTTATTTATTAATTAGATATTGTTATAATAAAATCAATCCAAAAATGTAAGTTTTATTCATATCTCATTACTCGCGATACCAGTCAAAGGAATGACAAAGTCATTCCATTCCATTCTCATCACCATTCCATTACTAAGTTCATTCCATTCTCACTTGATTCCATTCCGACATACCAGTCATCTCCTAAAGGAATAAGGTCCAATTTGGCCTCTAAACTATTTCTCAAGGAGCATTCTAATCCTTAAACTAAACTTGATCCCGCTTAACTCCTTGAACTTTTGAACCTGGCTCAGTTAGCAACTTGAAGATAAAAATTTTTATTTTGGTTGTTTTAAATAAAATAAAATAAAATAAAAATAGAGGAAAATCCGTAACTATTATTCCCCAAAAAAATTATGAATATACGGAAATTTCTTATTCAACATGTCCAAATATATATAAGCTAGCATAATTTGAAAAAAAAATATAAATTAATGAATATATTGAAATCACATTATCATAAATTAATTCACTATAAATATGATAAACTGAGATTTTACACTGATTTTGGTACACTGTTGTGTCATGTTTCGTATGATTTGAGTGTGTTTTATCTCAGTTTAGTCGAGTTTTCCGAATTTTCGGGAGTTGGTCGTTCTTGACATATTTTGCAGGTTTGGTCGTGAGTTTGGATGTTTTAGAATATTGAAATGAATGTGGAGTCCCAGAAGAATATATGAAGGGATTGATCGAGAAAATGGGATGAAATAAGCTGAAGAGAAAGTCGCGAGCTTGGACCCGCGACCTACTCGCGACTGCAGGGTCGCGAGTCCCTATGAGCTGTTTACTGCGGAGTCGCGACAGAGGCAGGGTGAAGAAGAAGGTTATTCGCGACCCCGGTCGCGAATAAGAGAAGGACCGTGAATTTTCTGCCAGGTGGCACCACGTCATGCCACGTGGTTCGCAGGCTGCATGGTCGCGACTCTAGTCGCGAATGAAGCGGGTTTTTTCCGATTTTTGCTGTATTTTTAGGCTTTTCCTTAAACTTGGTATAAATAGGGTTCTTTTGGGTGAAAATTAGAAACGAATTATCAGCCCCCAAGTTTGGAACAGAGGTTTGCTGTGGAGAACAAGAATCACAAGGAACACGCCAGAGGATTTCAAGCAAGTCAAGATTAGAGACAGATTTATTCTTCCGGGTTTTATTCAGTTTAATTCTTGTCTAGCTATGAACATTGTGAATTTGATTTATTTTGTTTATTTTATTATGAACAAATAAGCCCTAGTATGCTAGGGTTGATTTCGGATTCATTTATGAAATCTTTTTATTAAGTCCAATTATATGTCTATGATTTTTATTGCACTTTAGTTAATCTTGGATTATTTTTACTTATGTCAATTGATTGGCCATTAATTGATATATTGTGTTGTGTTGATTCATAAATTGAGAGAGGAGTTTCAATACGAGAATAGAATAATTAACGTAGTGATTAATACTACTCGAGAGGGTTGAGATTACTGTTGAGAGCTTTAACCTTTGGATCATTTAGGAGTTACATTATAGATAATAAATGGAGACATTGTTATATATAATGTAATCAACGTTCTTAATTATCTGAGAAGAGATTCTGAATAGTTAAGTGATAAACTGAGATTTTACACTTATTTTCATACACTTTAGTGTTGAGTTTGGGTTGATTCGGATGTGTTTTATCTCAGTTTATTTATGTTTTTGCATATTTGGAAGTTTGGTATTACTTGTTGGTATTTTGCAGAAATTGTCCTTAAAAGGTGGTATTTGGAAAAGAAGCTTGAAGTCTCGGAATTACATGGAGAATAGACGAGAAAATGGGATGAAATAAAGCTGGAGAAAAGGAGCCACACTCGCGAGCTGACGTGGCAGTCGCGAGTCAGTCTAGTGAGCAAAACCTGTGAACTCGCGACAGAGGCCGGGGTGATCAGAGGGAAATTCGCGAGTCGCGACTCAGGTCGCGAACCACCGAAGGCCATTCACTGTTTGATCGCGACAAAGGAAGGGGTCGTCTTTGGAAAATTCACGACCCGGTCGTGAATATCAGGACAGCTGGATGCCACGTGGATTCGCGACCCGAGCCGTGACCGACGTGCTCGGGAGCGAGGTCGCGAATCTCTAGACGGTGGCAGCTTTTGTTTCCTACTCGGTTTCGAACTCTTGCCAAGTATTTAAAGGCTTGTGTACATGATTTTTGGATATCTAGAACCCTACCATAAGCTTTGGAGCACGGAAAAGAGACGAACGAAGACCATCGTGAAGAAGGAGATCTGAGGATTCGAGTTTTACGAGATTAGAGGCAGAATTGACTTCCGGGTTTTATTAGATTTTTATTCTCGTTTCATTATGGATTTTTGGATTAGCTTTTGTGTTGTTTATGTGACTATGAACAACTAAACCCTAGTATTCTAGGGTTGATTATGATTCAGTTATGAACCCTGTTATTTAATTCAATCCGTGTGTTTATGGTTTTTATCATGCTTTAATTATTCTTGTTTTTATTATGTGGCCATTAATTGATGCAACTTGGTGTGTTAATTCATAATTCGAGAGATGAGTTTTAACACGAGATCCGGGATAATTGACTTAGTAATTAATAACATTCGAGAGAGTTGAGATTATTTGAGAGAGCTTTTAACCTTGTGATCATTTAGGAATCGCATGTTAGGTAATGAACGGGGACGTTATTAGTTAATGTGTGATCAACGTTTGCATTGCTCTGAGAAGAGATTGTGGATATATTTGTGGTTGCTCTAGCATGATTTGAATCGGAATTTTGGCATGAGATTGAGTTGGATAACTGGTGGATTAACTGTTGATTGATCAATCCTAGGATATGTTTGTTCTTCTGATTTATTCATTTGTTAGTTTACTTGTTTCATTTCTTGTGGTGGTTTATTTGATTTTATTATTTAATTTAGTTAATTTCAAACTCATTAAGCTATTTAGTCTAGATAACAGCCGTAGGATAAATAGAATAACTAGTGGTTGATATTGAGTCTCTGTGGATCGACCTTGTTCACTGCTATATTATTAGCTTTTCTGTACACTTGCAGTTAGGTTAAGAATTTACCGAACAAGTTTTTAGCGCCGTTGTCGGGGATTCAATTTATTTGATTGCTATTATTCGATTTTATTTTATATTGTTAATCTAGACATTATTTTTATTTATTTGTTTTGAGTTTTCTTGTTTTCTGTAACTTCGTAGGTATTGTATGAGCACACGATCGAAAGGAGAAGCACTTCAGCCTTTTGATCCTGAGATCGAAGCTACCGTTCGTCACCAGAACGCAAGGAGAAGAAGAGGACCAATGGCAGATCAACAAGCAGCCTCTGTCACGGCTGAGCAGATGCGTCAGATGCAACAACAACTCGCGGAAATGCAACAGAGATTTCGAGAGCAAGAGGAAGCTAGAGCAGCTGCTCCTGCGCCTATTAATCAGTTGTTTACACCAGTGTTGAATCATGGTCAAGTTTCAGGCCCCGGAATCAATGCAAATAATTTTGAACTGAAGTCAGGCTTAATAGGAATGGTCACACAGCACCAGTATGGGAGGCACAAGACGGAGAACCCGAATGCACACCTTCAACAATTTCTGGAGATTTGCAGCACTATAAAGATGAATGGGGTGTCAGATGACTCTATCCGACTTCGCCTGTTCTCGTTCTCACTAAGAGATGTTGCCAAGGATTGGTATCACTCACTGGATCTTAGCACAATCGAAACCTGGGAGGCTCTAGCACACAAATTTCTTCATAAGTTTTTCCCTCCTGGTTTGACTTTGAAACTGAAAGGCAAGATCACCCAGTTTCACCAGTATGATGATGAGAATCTGTACGAAGCTTGGGAGCGGTTCCGTGAGCTGCTTAGGAAATGTCCTAATCATGGGTTTGGGATAGATCATCAGGTGTGCATCTTCTACAACGGATGCGACATGGAAGTGAAGAGGCTTCTAGATGCCTCAGCAGGTGGATCTCTACTTAACAAAGGACATGATCAGACCATCTCTATTATAGAAGACATGGCCACAAACAGCTATCAATGGACCAACGATCGACAAGTGAAGATCATGAGGAAAGTTGCTGCAGTAGAAGACACTGATCCTATTGCCAAGTTGGCCGCCCAGCTATCGACATTGAATGCTACCATCAACAGTCGATTTGACTCCTTGACTCGCACGGATGCCGAGCCTCTTGTAGGTAATGCTATGGAAGATGTGAATTATGTAGATCGGCGTGGCTATGGGAACAACAACTATCGAGGTGGAAATCAATTCTACCAAGGTAATCGCTCCAACCTTTCTTATGGAAATCCCAACGCCGCACTGCAGCCCCCACCCGGATTTTCGGTGACTAATGGAGTGATAGATGAGGGAAAGAAGCCAAAGCTAGATGAGCTTTTGATGGCTTTCATGGGCAAGACAGAGAAGTACATGGACGAATCCCAGAATAGAGTGGAAAAGCTAGAGAATGTTGTTGGAGCCATGGGTACACAAATGAAGATGTTTGAGAAGCAGTTGGGACAGTTGGCTACAGTGGTGGGAAATCAGCACCAGCCAGGTCAGTTTCCTAGCAATACTACTGTGAATCCGAAAGAGCAGTGCAAGGCCATTCAGCTACAGAGTGGGACTTCGTATAAAGGACCGACAAATCCAAGGCTTGCACCTACTCATGATGATGAAGATGGATAGATAGAGGATAAGCCGGATCCGAGCACTGATGGGCCCACAGAGACGCCGAAACCGGCGCTGCCTGCGCCTCAGCCGGTAGATGCTCCTATTCCATATCCACAGCGGTTCTAAAAGAAAAGGGTTGATGAACAATTTTCCAAGTTCTTGGAGATTTTCTGAAAGGTACACATTAACATACCTTTGGTAGAATCTTTACAGCAGATGCCGAGTTATGCTAAGTTCCTCAAGGATGTAATCTCGAAGAAGAGGAAGTTTGGAGATTATGCCACTGTGAATTTATCTGAGAATTGCAGTGCTCTTATTCAGAAGAAGCTTCCAGCTAAGCTTAAAGATCCGGGGAGCTTCACTATCTCTGTCACCATTGGAGGTGATCATACTGGGAAGACTCTCTGTGATTTGGGAGCCAGTATCAACCTCATGCCCTTGTCGTTCTTCCAAAAGCTCAACATTGGGAAGATCAAGCCCACCACCATATGTCTTCAGATGGCAGATAGATCTGTGACACATCCACGGGGGATTGTTGAGGATGTGTTGGTGAAAGTCAACGAGTTCATTTTTCCCGTTGACTTCGTGGTGCTAGATATGGAGGCCGACTCTGAGGTCCCACTCATTTTGGGGTGCCCGTTTTTGAACACGGGCAAGGCGTTGATTGATGTGGCAAATGGAGAATTAACACTTCGTGTCAATGATGACAGTGTTACTTTTTTTCTTTTCAATGCCATGCAATTTCATGACAACGAAGATGCCCAACAAATTGACGATTGCAAAATACTTCGAGTGGTGGAGTCATGCTTTGACATGGATAGTTTCATGGAGCCGAGGGAGCCTTTGGAACATGCCTTGTTCCATTCTTATTTTAATTCCAATGACTTTATACTTGATGATTTGGATTTATCTGATGTTATTGCCGAGTTGAATTCATTGCAGGAAATTCCAAGGCGAGGCTCCAAGTTCCTTCCCTTAAGGGACGAAAAAGAGCAAGCTAAAGATGAAGAGGCGGCTGTGCCAAAGAAGCTGGAATTGAAGCCGTTGCCTGCCCATCTCAAGTACGCTTTTCTAGGTGAAAATGAAACTAAACCGGTAATCGTTTCTACTTATCTTTCTGACTCTCAGTTGGATAGCCTCTTGCGTGTGTTGAGAAAATATCAAAGTGCTATAGGTTGGTCTATTTCTGATTTGAAAGGGATTAGCCCGTCTATATGCATGCATAGGATCTTACTTGAGAATGATTATAAGCCCCGTGTGCAAAATCAACGTAGGTTGAATCCGATTATGCAAGAGGTAGTTAGAAAAGAGGTGCTTAAATTGCTTGATGCCGGTATCATTTTTGCTATCTCTGATAGTGAGTGGGTTAGTCCCACTCAAGTTGTGGCTAAAAAGGGGGGCATGACTGTGGTAGAGGGTGAAGGAAAAGAAATGATTGCTACTAGGGTTGTTACTGCTTGGCGTGTGTGCATTGACTATCGCATGTTGAATGCTGCCACTAGGAAGGACCATTTTCCTCTTCCTTTCATTGATCAAATGTTAGATAGATTAACCGGATATGAGTATTATTATTTTCTTGATGGCTATTCTGGATATAATCAAATCATGATTGCTCCTGAGGATCAAGAAAAGACTGCATTTACATGTCCATATGGTATTTTTGCTTATCGATATATGTCTTTTGGATTGTGTAATGCGCCTGCTACTTTTCAGAGATGCATGATGGCCATTTTCCATGGGTTGATTGAGAATATTATAGAAGTCTTTATGGACGATTTTTCTGTGTATGGAAATTCGTTTGATAACTGTTTATCCAATCTAACCCAAGTGTTGCAGCGATGTGAGGATACCAACCTAGTTTTAAACTGGGAAAAGTGCCATTTTATGGTACGAGATGGTATAGTGTTGGGACACAAGGTGTCCGCTGAAGGTTTGGAGGTCGATCGTGCCAAGATCGTTGCTATTGAAAGGCTGCCGCCTCCAACCAATCAGGAATCTGTGAGAAGTTTTCTTGGGCATGCCGGTTTTTACCGGCGTTTTATCCGGGATTTTTCTAAAATAGCTAAGCCACTTAGCCATTTATTAGAAAAATCAATTGCATTTGACTTCTCTACTGAGTGTTTACAGGCCTTCGAGACTTTAAAGAAGGCGTTGGTGAGTGCACCCATTTTGATCACTCCGGATTGGTCACAGCCGTTCGAGATCATGTGCGATGCGAGTGATATGGCTGTAGGTGCAGCTTTGGGCTAGAAACGAGACAAATTGTTTCGTGTGATTTACTATGCCAGTCGTACTTTAGACTCGGCACAAGTCAATTACACGACCACCGAGAAAGAGCTTTTAGCCGTTGTTTATTCTTTCGATAAATTTTGTGCTTATTTAATTGGTGCCAAAACAATTGTCTATACAGATCATGCTGCGCTGAGGTATCTATTTGATAAAAAGGATGCCAAACCTCGCCTAATCCGTTAGATTTTGTTGCTGCAGGAATTTGATCTCGAGATTCGAGACCGGAAGGGTTGCGAGAATGTGGTTGCGGACCACCTATCTCGTCTAGAGCATCCCGTGGATGGCGAAGAGGCTCACATGCCCATAAATGATAAATTTCCTGATGAGCAGCTGTTAGTGGTAAAATCTCAAACTCCATGGTTTGCCGATTTTGTTAACTTTCTTGTTGTAGGTATGTCGCCACCGGATTTGTCTTCACATCAGAAAAAGAAATTTTTCCATGACGTGAAGTTCTATATGTGGGATGATCCATACCTATATCGGAGATGCTCGGATACAGTCATTCACCGTTGCGTGCCTCAAGAGGAATGGAGGCCCATTTACTTGCAGTGCCATGATTCACCGAGCGGTGGCCATTTCTCAGCCAACCGCACCGCCTTCAAGATCCTGCAATGTTGCTTTTATTGGCCATCTTGTTCAAGATTGCCATGCATTCACCCGGGAGTGTGACAAATGGCAAAGAATGGGGGGGGCTTTCCAAGAGGAATGAGATGCATCTCACGAACATCATTGAGGTTGAACTTTTTGATGTGTGGGGCATTGATTTCATGGGCCCATTCCCCATTTCTTCTAGCGGTTTTCAGTACATTCTACTAGTCGTGGATTATGTCTCGAGGTGAGTCGAAGCCATTCCAACAGTTACGAATGATTCTCGAGATTTCATAAGCTTTTTGAAGAAATTGCTCTCTCATTTTGGGACACCTAGAGCTCTACTAAGTGATGGGGGAACACATTTTTGCAACAAGCCATTGGAATCATTGTTGGCAAAATACGGGATCAAGCACAAGGTCACCACGTCGTATCACCCACAAGCAAATGGACAAGTTGAATTAGCCAATCGGGAGATAAGGCAAATCCTTGACAAAACGGTGAACACCAATAGGAAGGATTGGGCTTTATTGCTGGATGATGCATTATGGGCATATCGGACTGCTTACAAGACGCCTCTAGGAATGTCTCCGTATCAGTTGCTCTTCGGAAAGTCGTGTCACTTGTCGGTGGAGTTGGAGCATAAGTCCTATTGGGCAGTCAAGCAGTTGAACCTCGATTTCAAGGCTGTGGGGGATAAACGAGTGCTCCAGCTCAATGAACTTGATGAATTTCGGACGGAGGCCTTCGAAAATTCGATGCTCTACAAATTGCGCACCAAGGCCTTCCACGACCGGATGATTGTTCAAAGGGAGTTCTTACCTAGTGATAATGTTCTGTTGTTTAACTCTCGTTTGAAGTTGTTTCCAGGTAAGCTGCGGTCAAAGTGGTCGGGTCCATTTGTGATCAAAAAGGTTCTTCCCAGTGGAGTAGTTCAATTGTTGTCAAGAACGGGAGAGCTTTTTACTGTGAATGCTCATCGAGTAAAGAAATATTACAGTCCGGAGCAGCGCCATGAGATCTCCAGCATTAAATTGTTGGAGCCTTGAGCTGAAACAGGTCGTTTGGCTGTCGACGTTAAATGCAGCGCTTGTTGGGAGGCAACCCAACAGTTCTCTTTTATTTTTGTTTTATTTTCTTTGTTTTTGTTGTGTCTTTGTCTTTTTGCTGAGTTATGCAGGTAAGAACCACAAAGTGGGTATACAAAGAATAGAGCTACCCAAATAACCTTTAATGTGTGAAATTCCTCACATGTTAGGCATACGCAAAGAAAGTTGCGATTGGGGTTTGTTAACCTTTATTTGGGTGCTCTATTACCAGTATATAATGTCCGTGGCCCGAGTTCAAAAAGTACGGCACGAGTTTGGAGGAGAAAAATTCGTCGGGGTACATGAAACGGAACTCGCGAGCGAGCTCGCGAATCACCCCCAGCCGAAAACCTGTGAATTCGCGACAGAGGGGGGGTTCACCAGTGAAAAATTCGCGACCCAGTCGCGAATTTTCAAACAGCTCGCGAATCACCCCCAGCCGAAAACCTATGAATTCGCGACAGAGAGGGGGGTCGTTAGTGTAAAATTCACGACCCGGTCGCGAATCTGGGCCTTGGTCGCGAATCCACGTGTTCGCCAAGTGCTGACTGGGTCGCGAATTTTCCAAAGTGACCTTAAGGAAATTCGCGACCCCAGTAGCGGTCGCGAGCGAGGTCGCGATTCTCACGCTGACGTGGCGACGCGGATTTTGGTTTTTAATCTCATTTTTTTCTCTTTTTCTTCACTTCCCTCACACACTCTACACACACACTCATACACACTCAATTTCTTCTTCAAATTCGACATCTAAGGTACGTTTTCTCCACTTCAAACCCGTGTTTTTCATTTACCCATCATATGTATGTTTGAATTTCGCCTAATTTGTGTAAAATCCATGGTTCAATTGACAAATCCATGTTTAGGGTTTATGGAGTGAAATTTTGGGGGTTTTTGATGAATTCCTTGATTTAATTCGAAATTGATGATGTATGTTTCCCACGATGTTGCAATTTTATGAGCTTATGAAGTAGAATGCATATTTAGCTTCAATCTTGTTGAGTTGTGAATTTTTGGGGGATATACTTATGTTTTGGAATTCATCCAACAAGCATGCACCTATTGTTCGTTCAATTTTATTCATACGTGGTCTTGAACTTGTTAATGTGTGTTGGTCTGTGTGTGGAATTAGGGGTAATGAGAGCATTGGTTCAATTGCTTTCAACATTCCTTCATTGTCCATAAGTTGGGTTGAATCGTGTTGTGTGTTGAAGGAGGATATGCTTTGGTGTGGTGGTGGTCTACACTTTTAAGTTGAATATGGGGGATAATGTAGTTCAAACTTGCTTTTAAGCAAGTTTGGGGGAGCCATGCTCATCTTGTGGTGTTTGTTTGCATAGTTTGGTTTTGATTGGAAATTTTTGCAGATATCACAATAACTCGCGAACGTCGCCAACAGGTCATTAGTTCCTCTTCATTCTCTGAAGATGAAGGACGTGACTATGAAGAAAATCCAGAGGACGAGGAGTACCATTCAGAAGAGGAGGAGTTTGAGGCCGGGTCCCAGGATGACAGGGACGGCCAGTCCGATGAGCAAGAGGACGACTACAACAGTGCTAAGGACGAGGACTATGAACCAGAGTCCGAAGAAGAGGATGTTGTAGAAGAGTTGGAGCCCGAGTTAGCTGAGGATGATGAAGAAGGGATGGAACCCCTGTACCATCCACACTGGTATGGGATTCACCTACATATGGAAGAGCAGCAGCGTGCCTGGGCCCGTCTGGCCCAGATGAATATCTATCCCACCAGATACCCTTGTGCCGAGATGACTATGGCCCTGGGTATTCATGAAGACGTCTGGGGCCTCATCAATCAAATCGGATGGAATCACGCCTTGGCCGGTAGATGGTCGACATATCTCATCCTGGTGTATGAGTTTTTGAGTACCTTAGAGGTACAGGCGTCCACAATGCGCGGCCCACATACGATGACATTTCAGTTAGGCGGGGTATCGCGTATCCTTATAGCTACAGAAGTTAACACCATCTTCCATGTGCCTCCAGGAGGTATCTTCAATGGGTTCCCAGTTACAGCTGAAGAGTTTTGGCGACAGCTTCAGACGGAGATGACTCGTTTTGATCACAAGAGAGTCAAAGCTTCTATGATGCCGAACCCAGTCTTCCGGTATCTTCAAAAGATCTTCGCCTTGACAGTCTTGGCCCGTCATGAGACATCCGGCATGCTCCTTCCTGAAGTTCTATTTCTCTACTGCATGTTGAGTGCCCACAACCTCAACTTCGCTGCTTTCTTGATGCAGCAGCTCAAGAGGCAATCTACTCAGGCCTCCGATGCCATCAAGATTGGTGGGATGATTACACCTATTGCTGCACACTTTGGCATTCCACTGAACCACTATGGAGCCCTCCCTGAGATTCGCCTCATCGATCTTACCACGTTGAGAAATTCTCGAATGCTGGCCACTCACACGGATCGGTTTCTGTTACACCTATGCGGTTCTCAATGCTTTTCGCTGCCCAACAGGCTACTCACTACAGTGTCGGATCTTACTGACACTCGAAACTGGTTGATGGATACACCGGCCCATCGGCACGCGATTGCTGAAGTCACCAACGAGGGCCGCACTAATTTTGAAGTCTTTGAGGCTCAATGACGTATTCCTTTGGGAGAGTCGTCTGCTCAGGCCGAGCGTCGAGGCCATACACGGACTAGGGATGAGAGGAGCGAAGATCAATGGGACTCTATCACCCAAATGATGGCCAACATGAACACGACCATTGGCTCGATGAACAATATCGTTGGTACCTTGACCACAAACTACAGTGCCATGAATGATGCCTTCCAGACGTTGCAGACAGATGTGCACGCTATGAGAGGGGAGGTGCATGACATTCGAGACGCGGTTCGGGGCTTGCAGTCGGCCTCCGGTTATTATCCTCATCCATTTTATGGTGTCAGCCCATCTGGGCCATCCCAGCACCATGAGCCCACATCTTCTGGCCGCTCCCAGTCTCAGTCTCAGCAGAGGCAGATGCCGCCACATATGTATCCGTACATGCCGTACGGATACCCGTCGTACCGACCACCTCCATCCTGATTTGCTGTGAGTGGTTAAGCCACCTTTTCATCTTTCTTCAAACTTATTTTCACTTCTAGTGTTGAATAAGTTTGGGGGGATGTGCGCTTAAGGTGTCTTAACCTGTTTTTTTTTCTTAATTCTTACCCGCTTTCTTAGTTTCTTCTTTTTAGTTGTTTAGTTTGTTTCGAGTTGTTAAAAACCTGGAAAATTTTGATTTTTATCTACTCTAGTCTTGTTTTGAGTGAGGAACTTGATTGATTTATGCTTATGATTTGTGATTTGGTGATAATGTTTGATAGAGATGGGGATATGTATGTTTTGAATTGCTCAAGTTTGGATATGATCACATGTATATTGTTGAACTTGATGAGCATGTTTGAGACCAATGTTTAGCCGTGAGCTTTGAGCCAAGGGTGTTATACCTATTGTTTTATTGATGTGTGTTGGTCGGCATGTGTTGATGTCACTAGAACTTGCATGATTCCCTACTTGTGTTTTGAATATGTTTGGAAATGAAGAAATGATTTTAGGTCATCTTTTCTCGAGCCATTTACCCAAACACGGTCCCAAGTTTACATAATCCATTTGTGAGCCCCGTTGAGCCTAATTGCCTTTTTGTGGAAATTCTGTTTGTTATGGTTGAAAATTTCTATGAGAGGATTGGAAAGGGGACAAATGGGGTGTGTATTGATTGACTTTGCAGTTGGTGGAATGGGTTTGAGTGTGATGAATGATTTAACATCCCGAAAAAAAAAGAAAGGAAAAAAGAGAATAAATACAGAATGTCAAGGATATAAAAAATGAGAAGACTCAAAGAGTCTAAAGAACATTGTGGTTGTGTGGAAAATTGTGAATTAGACGAAGTCTAATTGTTGTTTTGTGTTGAAAAAAAGGTGAGTTGATTGGATGGTAGAGTTAAGTCGGGAAGCTGTGAATTTCGGTGATTTTCACAGAGTTTTGAGTCACTTTAGCCATATATTTCCGACCCTAACCCGAAGCCTATATTACAACCTAATTAAAGACCTATTTGATCTTTGGTTCCGGCATAGTTTCGATTGATAAGTTTGGGAAGTAGTGCAAGCTTATGGTTGATGTTTTCACGTGTTCGATGTTCGATGAGTGCTTACCTTTATACACATTTTGTGAGATTTGAGTGCAAAACACACACTTGAGAAGAACATTGGCTTTATGTGTGTTTGTTGAGTTTCAATAATGTATGTGAGTGAGTTGAAGGACTTGTGTATTTTGAACATGCCAATCCGTTATTTCTTGATGTGGTTGTTGCTAGATTGTGAATTTTATGCATGAGTTGTCTTGATCCTTGGTTTTGAGTCTTGTTCTTTGTTTGAGGACAAACAAACTTCTAAGTTTGGGGGAGTTGATAAACTGAGATTTTGCACTTATTTTCATACACTTTAGTGTTGAGTTTGGGTTGATTCGGATGTGTTTTATCTCAGTTTATTTATGTTTTTGCGTATTTGGAAGTTTGGTATTACTTGTTGGTATTTTCCAGAAATTGTCCTTAAAAGGTGGTATTTGGAAAAGAAGCTTGAAGTCCCGGAATTACATGGAGAATAGACGAGAAAACGGGATGAAATAAAGCTGGAGAAAAGGAGCCACACTCACGAGCTGACGTGGCAGTCGCGAGTCAGTCTAGTGAGCAAAACCTGTGAACTCGCGACAGAGGCCGGGGTGATCAGAGGGAAATTCGCGAGTCGCGACTCAGGTCGCGAACCACCGAAGGCCATTCATTGTTTGATCGCGACAGAGGAAGGGGTCGTCTTTGGAAAATTCGCGACCCGGTCGCGAATATTAGTCGCGGTCACGAATATTAGGACAGCTGGATGCCACGTGGATTCGCGACCCGAGCCGCGACCGACGTGCTCGGGAGTGAGGTCGGGAATCTCTAGATGGTGGCAGCTTTTGTTTCCTACTCGGTTTCGAACTCTTGCCAATTATTTAAAGGCTTGTGTACATGATTTTTGGATATCTGGAACCCTACCATAAGCTTTGGAGCACGGAAAAGAGACGAACGAAGACCATCGTGAAGAACGAGATCTGAGGATTCGAGTTTTACGAGATTAGAGGCAGAATTGACTTCCGGGTTTTATTAGATTTTTATTCTCGTTTCATTATGGATTTTTGGATTAGCTTTTGTGTTGTTTATGTGACTATGAACAACTAAACCCTAGTATTCTAGGGTTGATTATGATTCAGTTATGAACCCTGTTATTTAATTCAATCCGTGTGTTTATGATTTTTATCATGCTTTAATTATTCTTGTTTTTATTATGTGTTGATTAACTGGCCATTAATTGATGCAACTTGGTGTGTTAATTCATAATTCGAGAGATGAGTTTTAACACGAGATCCGGGATAATTGACTTAGTAATTAATAACATTCGAGAGAGTTGAGATTATTTGCATTGCTCTGAGAAGAGATTGTGGATATATTTGTGGTTGCTCTAGCATGATTTGAATCGGAATTTTGGCATGAGATTGAGTTGAATAACTGGTGGATTAACTGTTGATTAATCAATCCTAGGATACGTTTGTTCTTCTGATTTATTCATTTGTTAGTTTACTTGTTTCATTTCTTGTGGTGGTTTATTTGAGTTTATTATTTAATTTAGTTAATTTCAAACTTATTAAGTTATTTAGTCTAGATAACAGCCGTAGGATAAATAGAATAACTAGTGTTTGATATTGAGTCTCTGTGGATCGACCTTGTTCACTGCTATATTATTAGCTTTTCTGTACACTTGCAGTTAGGTTAAGAATTTACCGAACATTAAGTGGTTGCTCTAGTGTGATCAAAGTCTTAACATAGGCATAGTTATTGGACTAGTAATGAGATGGAGTATTTGATGAATGATCAATCCTAGAATACGCGTGTTTCTTCATTGATAATTCTTCTTTGCATCTTTGTATGTTGTAAGCTTGGTTTTGCGCGTTATTTATTTATCTTGTCTTAATAGTTTGAAAATCTTATAATTTTGTTAGTCTAGATAATAGTTGTAGAATAAATAGAATAACTAGTGATTAGATATTGGGTCTCTGTGGATTCGACCTTCTTCACTGCTTTGCTATTAGCCTTGCTGTACACTTGCAGTTTAGGTGAAAATAAATACCGAACAAAATACAATCCGGAATATACTTCATTTCTTATGTATGTATGTATGTATGAAATTATACTATATGAATTTCGGGAATGAAAGTCTATATATTCTAATAAATATATTATATTAAATGAATTATGTATAATATACGTATAACATTGATTATATTATAATAGATTATTAGTGTCTATAATTAATCAATTTAATATTGATCATAATTATATTTATATATATAATCATAATTATGGTAAATTCTATGTTGATATTTTCAATTTTAGTGGTTTAATGTTTTAATGTGTGATAAATATAATGACAATTTATGTACCCTTAAAATTATTTATAAGAAAATATTTCATTTTTTTATTACTATTATGTATATATATATATATATTTATTCATTTTTACATATTTTTTATTTATTTAGAAATAAGTAAAATAAAATTATTTATCTCCGAGGGGGCTAATTGGGTCAAATTCAATAGTTCAAGGGGCTAATTGAGCTGAGTTCAATAGTTCAAGGGGTTAATCGGGACTGAATATATTTTAAGGGTCAGGATGCTCTTTGGAAAATAGTTTAGGGGCCAAATTGCACCTTATCCCTACATTAAAATTATGACCAAAAATCTAAAATACCCACTTTTAAGCTTGATTAAATAGGGATACTATATTTGCTCCAAAATAAAATAAAAATTGGGATACTACAGGAAGTATGGGTGAATAACTCATTTTCAAAAATAATTCTTAAACAGCGTAGAGACAAAAGTTAACTGTATATTTGGAACAAATGTAATATTTATCAAGGTTGTAGAACTCGTTAAACACTAGTTGGCCGATCGGAGGGGGTCTAGCGCCTAGGTTGCCTAGGTGGATAATCGACAAAATATTGACTACCCACAAGTGCACAATGTAAATATATACAATAATAAGCAATGTCATATTTCACAGAGACTAATGATTAATTTATGTGTGAATACTATGACATGAACTTCCTAAATACTATCTAGGCAACTCATCAAAAGATTGAATTTTAATTAATTACACAAACAAGACATTAAATAAAGGAAATAAATGTTGAGTATATGGAAGAAGGTTCTAAATTCAGAGGTGAGGAAATATTCTAGGGGTTTGATTTCATTAATTTATCCATACAATATCAATTCAATTATATGAACTATTTATGATTCAGCTTTAATTTATTAGGACAATCACTCATTTAATTTAAACATTCTCTCGAAGTGCTTAAACCGTAGATTACATGCTAGAACTAATGTGTCCATTCAATTACTAACATGCAACTCTTAAAAGTTCCAAGGATTTATTGTCCCCACAATTAATCTTAAATCTCTCGATTGTTATTGATTAATGTGTTTTGTGTTCTTGTGTTCAAATGTTAAAACTCCTCTCTCAATTTATAAATTAACACAATAAATCATGTTATCATGGTGATTAATCAATCAAGTTAAATAAGGCTAAGAACACAAAGAATAAAAGAAGAATCTAAATCACATAATCAAATATTAATTGTACTTCAAAATCAACTACTATCAAACCCTAGAATACTAAAGTATTTAGTCACTCATAGCTAAACAAGTAACCAAAAACAATCCTGGGGAAAACATAATTAAAGAACAATAACACGATAAACCCAGAAGGATAATCTTGATCTTGATCTTCAACTTCTTCTTCTCTTGCTCTTCAATATCAGATCTTAGGGGGAAAATATGGTGTGTGTTGTGTGTAAATTTCATGTCTCATGTCCCTTATATATAGTTGGAAAAGTTCAAATCTAAAAAGAAATAAAAATCGAGCCTAAAAAGGAATTCCAAAAAATCACTGAAAAATCAGCGCAGATCATCCTAGATAGCACGGTCCGTGCTATTTAAAATGGCATATGCCATGTTAGTGGTTATACAGGTCGTGCTAAGCTTCTAGAAGAATTTGTGTTGGCCCAAGTATTAGCACAGGTCGTGCTATCCGATGATGCCCCGATGCACTTTGCTCTTTTGTTCCGTTCTCACTCGTTTTTTATCCGATTGACCTGATACTTTTAGCAACATGTTCCTTACTCGATTTTCTATCTTCATAGTTTCGAAGCTCATTTTCAACTCACAATAAATTTGGCATCAAATCCTTCACAATGGACAAACACGTGATAGATAGAAAATTTTGAAGAACTTATCACTTCATGCATACAACGCTCATCATATACCATAAAGAGAAGAGTAATAGGAAGCATAGAGATATGATCAATAAAAATATATTTTGATCCCAAATCATTCGAACTGTGCATTATTTTGTGTTTTACTAAATTAAATACAAAAAATTGTGTTAGGTAGTATGTGTATCATTCTTTTTTAAAATATTGTCACTTGACCTAATTTAAATATTTAATTTACTCCTAAATGAATTGTATTAAAAAATAAAAGAAAGTGACCAACCTAAGAGTCCCATAAATCACATATCGACAACTCAGCAGACCGGAGCCTCATCAAAACCCATAAGGAAAATCCAGTGTAGGAAAAACCATATGGAAAAAAGAGTACTCCTCTAAACAAATATAAAAAAATCAGTAGAACAAAAATCCTGTAAAACAACATCTTTAATACAAGGAACACGATTCCCTACTCTATACACATGAGAAACACATGTATCAATATTTTGGTATGTTATTGTAGATTTTAGATCATTTGTGCCATTATCCGTTACATTATCCGTGCCAAACTTAAATATGTAGGGTTTATCCATTATCAATTAGCTAGAGTATATTAAAAATATATTTTTTTTAAAACAACTAGTCATGGCAGAGAAGATGTGTAATGGATGGGCACCGATCTAATCTCGTTATGGTACTTGTTGAATTTGTTCGAAAGGTAATTCATAGACTACACGAAAATAAAAGCTATGAAAATTACAAACACGCACTTAAAAAATATAATAGTCTCGCAAACTTGAAGAAACTGCAAAGTACAAGTTCATATCAAAATATACACATTAATACCAGGAACGAAATTTAGAAAATTTAATTAATTAAGAAAGGAACATTTTTGTTTAGATAAGATTAAGAAATTAACATAATAAAGAATTGGAAAGTAGTACAATATTTTCCCGTCCCATTCAAGCATTCATATAGACTTGCTTTTATTTTTTAAATGTTTCAATATATAGACTAATTTTTATATTTATTTAGTTCATTTATTAATATACTCTTATTTTACATGTTCACATTAAATATTAATTCATTGTCAAAAAAAAAATTAGTATATTAAAAAATTTACATGATTAAATATTTTTTAATAATTTTCTTAATTTCAGTAAAGAAATTAATTAGTCCATAGAGGGAGTAATGTATGATTGTATTCCATGTTTCTCGTATCTAGGGAATCTAAACTATCAGTTTTGACGGTGAAATTTTATAATCTCAATCTCCCAAGCCAAGAGTCGTGTCACCACGTCTTCCACCACCTATTGAGAATGAATATTTTTTCCTCAAAAAATAAAAAGAAAAAAAGAAAAAGAATAATTAATAAATTGAATAGTGCTAAAGTACGTACCTACACATAAACTGGTTTATTTATGGTCGGTTTAATTAATGTCCGATTCAACTTAAAAAATACATATAATTTAATGGCAAAGTCTTCCATCAGATCTTGGAATTCAAACAATTTAAAATCAGACTTTTGGGCGGGTGGGTCGTATGTCGAGTCGGGTCGGATCGACCCGTCCAGCTTTGAGAGAGAGAAAAAAGTATCATTACTTAGATCACAACGTATCACCCGTAATTAGGGCTATAAACGAACCGAATCAGGTCGAACACCCTGATATTTGAGCTTAGCTCGTTAAGGAATATTCAAGCTCGAGCTCGATTCGAGCTTTTTTCCTCTTGTTCAAGCTCGACTCGATAAATATTTATCATGTACGAATTCGGTTCGAGCTCGGTTCGTGAAATGCTCAAAAATTTACTAAACGAGTCTGAGCTCGAATGCTCGAAAAAAAGCTCGTTTAATTTACATATTTGAGCTCGAATTTGAAAAAAAATAAGTTATTTTATTTACCTATTTGAATTATTTATAATATTCCTGAACATGTTCGATTAAAGCTCGAGTTCGAACATGTTCGCGAGCTAGCCGAGCCAAATACTAATATGTTTGAGCTCGGCTTGAAAATTTTATCGAGCTCGATTCGAGGCTCAAGCTCGGCTCGTTTAGAAAATGAATGAACTTCGAATGAACTTTTTTCGAGCCGAATTCTGAATAGCTTGCAAGCGGCTCTATTCATTTACAGCCCTACCTGTAACTTTAAAAGTATCATTAATGCTACTTTAATTATATGAGTTTATTACATCTAAATTATGGTTTATGCATCTAAATTAAGGTTTACTATTCTAAATTTGAATTTACTAATCTCAATTAGAGTTTATATTTATTTCAAATAATAATAATAATTGTTGAGCAATGCATGGGTGTGGGCGAGTGCACCGCACAAGTCGTCAAATCAAAATTTTAAATTACTTCACTTTAATTTTAAGATTCATTAATTCCATTTTAGAGTATACATATTTATTTCTAAAAAATAATTGTTGAGCGCAATGCATGAGATAATTTTAAGATTTACTAATTTCATTTAAGAATAAATATTTTTTGAAAAAATAAATAAACATAAACAACAAATCGAAAAGAATATAAAATTAAAAGTCGGGCGTACACAACACGCGTCGCACATGGGCGTTAGTGGCATGTATGTACCCAATCTTTAGCTTTGTTGTTTTCATTTTCTTTGGACTGGCCGTATGATGGGCCAGACCAAGTAGACAGGTGCACAGGAGATCAGTCCTAATTTGATCATCATACCAGATTAGCCGTGTATTTATTTTCTTTTTATTCTTAACGCTCTCTCTAGGGATGAGATGACAATAAATAGTGGACTATATGGGTACCTATTAAAAATTATCCACGACGCGGTACCATTGTAATGGGTATCGATATGAACGTATGTAATAACATTTCTATTGTACTTTCTATTGCATGATTATTATTCTTTTAGTCTTTTTTTTTTAATTTTAATTTTTTATATTTTAATTTAATTTTACACTTCAACCTAAAATTCACCGTACCCAATCGGAATTTAGTATAATTTTTTAGTGTTTTATATGATCAATTAAATTATAAAAACATCTAATCAAGTATAATAAATCCTAAATACTAATAAGTATAAAATTAAATAATAATTTTTTTTTCGAGAAGAACAAAACTATATTTTGTATTATTATTATTATTAAATAGGTAGACATTGGGATCTTGATCCACAATGTTGACTTTGTTTAACTAAACAAAATCAGTAGAGCCGTCAAAGAAGTTCGCTTTACCTTAAATAAATAATTCGTTGAATTTGGAATTAATAAAAAGGCTAGATTCGGATAACGTACTACAATGAGCATAAAAATGAAAAAAGAGAATATATGGGGAAAAAGGGAAAAGGTGATAATTAGCTCATTAATTGTCGGCCCACAAAGCATGTGCATTGTCATATTCAATTATTTGTCCCTATTTGGAATCATGTAACATGGCCTTTTCTTTTCTCATAGTTGGGAGAAGAGCAAATGAATTGAATGTTATCCTAAGAAATAAGTTTTTGGCTCAAGATTGAAGCTTTGATTACGACACTCCATTACTATGTCTCTTTTGTTAAGCTTATATCAATTCATCTTTTAGGATGACTTGTCTTCTCCATCATTCATTCCCTTTTGAGTACTTGTAATTTGGGATCATGTGTTTCTTCTCCGAGATACTAAAACACGGATGAGAATACTAATTTCTATTGCAGAGATTACGACACATCAACATAGTATTTCTTTATTTGAAAAGATTGTTGATTTGTTGTGATTTATATGCGCATGAAGATACTATTCCTACACATACACTTCTATATCTGTCCAGGCCAATGAGTGCATGTTGGTATGTATAGAAATGTTTAATTTAAATGAGAAACACTTGAGTGCGACGATTGCACTCAAGCTTTTTGGGTGAGGTGGCTTTCTTCTTCTTTCTTACCAGCTAGTGCGTGTGTGCGCCACGCTCGCGGCCCATGTGTCAGTTTTATTTTATATTTGTATTTCAAGTTTCTAATATTTTCTTCCAAAAAATATATATCATAAAATGAAATTATTGAACCTTAAAATTGAATCTCTGATAGCTCTCGCAGTGTACTCGTCGAGCGCTAATGCGCAAACTCATGCACTGCGCTCGGGCTAATGAATTTTTCCGAAATAAATATATACAATAAAATGAAATTAGTGAACTTTAAAAATTAAAGTAGGTTAATTTTATTCTATCCGGCGGCTCACGCAATGCTTGTGCCCGACACTAATGTTTAACAATTAATTTTTCGAATCAAATATAAATCTTAATTATGATGTAGTAAACTCTAATTTGGATAAAATAAACTCTTAATTGTGATTTAATAAACTCTTTAATAAATTCTAATTGTGATGAAATAAGCACTAATTCGATTAATAAACCCTAATTGAAATGAAATAAACTCACATGATGTCAAGTAGATATTTTTCACGATACGGGTGATATTTTTTACTGTTATTAGTGATACTTTTTATGCAAAACTTCTTTTTTTATGCGGGGCGGGTTGACCCGTGAGCTGAGCTATTTTACAAAGGGCTTGGGTACAATTGATGTACCAAAGTTTTTGCCGATTTAAATTGAGTGTCGGATAGAAACACACAAATTCCATGAATATCATTCGGGACAAACTAATTTCTTCTTTAACTATACTTTTCTATAGACCAAAAGTTGAATATGATGGAAAGTTCGAATCAAACTAACACTTTATACATTTTGTTGCTTAATTAGTTATGACATGTTCTCTTGTAATTATTTTACTGTATACAGCTTAACGATGCATCTAATTCATATTTAAGAACTATGTCAAGCAACGAAATATAATCTTTCAAACATTTCTTTACGAATTTATTATAACGAAACTCAAATTGATCATGACATAGTGTAATAACCAAAGGCCATTTCTTTCGTAGACAAATTTTGTGATATGTCAATATGGAAAATACTTTACCGCTGTGTTTTTACTGAATATTTGTACAAATATACATACATATATATATATATATGTTGAGTGTTGTATGACATTGAGGTTCAATGTTGCACTCGATGTCAGACAGACTTCCTACAACATCGTCTATGACATAATCGTAACTAATCTTATCATTTCCTAGTTTTATTTATTATTTTAATAAATAAAACAACTTTATATATCTTAAAATATATGTGTATATCCATGAAATTAGTATTTCAAATAAATGGATATATACATATTAGATATATTATTTAAAATAGAGTTTGACAAAGTCAAAACTCTATCTCTTATTTTTAAGCTTTCTTGTTTTCTCTTATTTAACCTCTTTTCTTTTTCAGTTTTTTTATTGCTGGAATATTTGGAAAATAGGTGAGAACGTGGAGATGGCTTCAACCATGCCAAGGAGACGGTTCTCTTCTCACACACGATGGAGTAGTGATGAAGAGCGGTTATCTCCAACCCACGATCAAGAGAGAGAAGACTTGAGCCTTGTCTATTCAAGTGAAGAAGCATATAAGGGATGTGTTTGACACTTGAAGACTTATTCAAGCCCAATCCATTTTCCGCTGTGTGAAGATTGAAGAAAGCTTGAGTCACAAACTTAGTATAAGTTTCGTTCTTCGTTCCTTCTTCTATCTTAATGTTTATTGTTGTTCAATCCTTTCACGGAATAGATTGTACAAGTTAGGATAGATAGCAAGGTTGTGAAACCTTTACTAGTTTGTATATAAGTTGACGGGATGTCAATTTGTATGTTTTAGTTTGTATACAAGTCGACGGGATGTCAACTTGTATGATTTAGTTTGTATATGAATTGACGGGATGTCAATTTGTATGATCTAGTTTGTGTATGAATTGACAGGATGTCAATTTGCTTGTTGTTGTGTATATGAATTGACGGGATGTCAATTTATATGTTTTAGTTCTTTTTAGTGATAGTTTAGAATAGAACTTGTAATGTTGTTGTAGTGTTGAGAGCCTTCGCGTCCAACATTGACAGCTTGAAAATTTTGTACTCTTAATAGTATAATTTCGCCATGTGGCAATCATACACATGTTGTGTATGATTTAAAAATCATATCGTGTATTCTTGTGCATTTTATTCCCAGCATATTTATGTTAAGATAAGTTGTGTTAACTGTCTTTAACATTGAGTTTGACATTACGAATCTGTGTCTAATTTCAGTGTTTGTGGCAATAAATTCCAACAAGTGGCATCAAGAGCCGGTACTTAACACATTAAGTATTCGATCCTTGGTTTGTTGACTCACTGAAAGATGGATATTCAGATCAATCAGTGTCGTCCTCCGACATTGGATAGTAATGGCAAGAATTATGCTATGTGGAAATCGCGCATGAAGATGTATATCAAGTCCATCGATGAGAGGGCTTGGTTGGCTGTAATTGAAGAATGGTCTCCACCGAGGATGGAAGGACCAAATGGAGTGTACATTCTTACTCCGGAGACTTAATGGACTAATGATGATCGAATCATTTCCAACTTCAATTCGAGGGCACTCAATGCTATTTTTATTTCGGTTGATGTTCCGTGCTTCAAAATGGTGTGTAATTGCACCACGGCATATCAAGCATGGAGCATACTGTAGGAACATTGTGAAGGATCGACCAGTGTACAACAAACAAAGCTTAGGCTACTCACTTCTAAATTCAAAACTCTGCGAATGTTAGAAGATGAGACAATTTCAATGTACACTGAACGATTATGTGAAGTGTCAAATGAATCTACAGCTCTCGCATGTCCGATCTCGAATGAAAACATGGTTAGCAAACTTCTTCGCACACTTCCGGAGAAATTCAACATGAAAATCTCAGCAATTGAAGAAGCTCACAGTGTATTAAACATGAGTTTGAGTGAAGCAGTGAGCATTCTACACACGTTTGAGATGAATCTTGAAAATCAAAAATCAAACACCTCCTCCAAAGGAATTGCACTTCAATCAGTAACATCAAGTTCAAATGTTGAACTTGATGTCGAGAACATTCAGGAGATTACTGAAGATGAACCCTTGAGTGTTGCGCTGCTTACCAAGAAGTTCAACACCCTTGTTCGGTCAATGAAGAAAGGTTCCCCAAACTTCAAACCACGGAGATTGTTTGATTATCCCTCGTCGACATCATCTGGATCGACAAAATCTTCAAAGTCTCCAGATGTTGCAGTAAAGGACATTGACTCGGTTCAATGTAGGGGATGTTCTGGTTTTGGACACTATGCCAATGAATGTCCTACTGTCCAAAAGAAGCAAAGAAGAAATTATAGTGCTGCCATGTTAAGCGACGAATTCGGTGATGAAGAAGCTGAAAAATAAATTGTACTATTTGTAACAGTCGATAATGACTTAGATGAAATGATTGGCGCTTTAACTGA
Organism: Perilla frutescens; assembly: GCA_026008535.1. Classification (NCBI taxonomy): domain Eukaryota; kingdom Viridiplantae; phylum Streptophyta; class Magnoliopsida; order Lamiales; family Lamiaceae; genus Perilla; species Perilla frutescens. Next base: position 42,294,530 of record BRKX01000019.1, read on the forward strand.
CATGGAGAGTGTTGATTATGACTATGATGCTAGTCTTGATCTTGTGACTCCAGATGTTCCAAGCAATGTTATGGAGAATGTTACACAAGAAATCTCTGACATTCCTCCAAATACCACTAACTGGTATGAAATGACATTGCTGGATGAGTTTTGCAACACTGCTGAAGTGTCTCAGGTGGAAGAAGACAAGTCCGAAGTCAGCCACCAGAAAGCTCTACAACAATTGCACAAGGTTGAAGATGAAGTTTGTGTCCAATGGACCGAACAATCAAAAGAATTTTAGATTCTTGTGGAAGAAAACCAAACTCTAAAGCAACGAGTACTGGACCTTGAGATTCGACTCACTAGAAGTGATCTTGAGCTGAACAAGTTGAGAAAGGAAGTAGAAGCTGCTTCGAAAACCTTTCGACAACTCAATCAAGCAACATCTACTCTGAACGAGGTTCTGACACTGGGACAGAACACAAAAGCAGGCTTGGGATATACATCGAGCTCAACAATGTCTATCTCAAATCCTATCATGTTTGTCAAAGGAGAAAGCTCCAAGGATATTCTAGTCAATGTTGACGGAAATGTCAAACCGAATGTCAATGACAAGTCCAAGGAGAAGAAATTTGTTTGTCATTATTGCCAAGAGCCTGGACACATCAAACCTTATTGCTTCAAATATCATGATGATATAGCAACAGGTAAGATTGTCGTGGAAAATTCTTCTAAAACTACCAAAAAGAAGAAACGTTCAAAGAAGGCAAAGATCTCGTGTAATGTTGTCTACACATCTTTGAAAGCCAACATTACTGGTACGTGGTACTTTGACAGTGGGTGCTCATGGCACATGACAGGAAATTCTAAGTTTCTCGATGACTATACCACGACAAGCAAAGGAAAAGTTAGTTATGGTGGAGGAGCACAAGGTGACATAGTAGGAAAAGGAACCTTGAATGTCAAGAACTTTCCCAAGTTACGCAATGTGCTTCATGTCGAAGGTTTAACAACAAATCTGATCAGCATAAGCCAGCTATGTGATGACGGCATGCATGTCAGATTCAATAAGAACACCTGTGAGGTTTTTGATAGCGAGAATAAATGCATTATGTTCGGAAGTCGGGCATTGGATAATTGCCATCATGCTGACAAGAACGAAAAATGCAATGTTTCAGTCAATGTTGACACTCAACTCGTACATCAAAAACTGGGTCATCTCAGCTTTCGAAGTTTGAAGAAACTAATTGAAGCTGATGCTGTTCGGGGTATTCCACCTGTGAAGATCAATCTCGATGTTGTTTGCAGTGCATGTCAAAAAGGCAAACAAATAAGAGCTTCACACAAAAGTTCCTCAGCTTGTCAAACCACGAAGTGCTTCGATCTGATTCACATGGACATCATGGGTCCCGTTGACACCAAAAGCATGAGTGGAAAAAGATTCATTCTGGTGATAGTTGATGATTTTTCGAGATTGACATGGGTTGAATTTCTTCAAGAAAAATCTGAAGCTTTCAGGATGTTCAAGAAGTTTTATAGGTTGGTGTCAAGACAACATGAGTCCAACATCAAATGCATTCGAACAGATTATGGGCTCGAATTTGAAAACTCAATGTTTGAAGAGTTTTGTGAAAAATGAGGCATCATTAATGAGTTTTTTGCTCCGAAGACACCTCAACAAAATGGGGTGGTTGAGAGAAAAAATCGAACTCTTCAGGAGATGTCAAGAGCAATGTTACAAGCTCAACGATTGTCCAAGAAACTGTGGGCTGAAGCAGTTAACACTGCTTGTCACATCGGGAATAGAGTGATTCTTCGCCCAGGCAGAACTATGACACCGTATGAACTTCTGAAGGGAAAGAAGGCCAATTTGAAGTACTTTTATGTGTTTGGATGTGTATGTTACATTCTGAATGGCAGGGATCATCTGGGAAAATTTGATTCCAAAAGCAACAAAGGGATTTTCTTGGGTTACACACCTGACAGTCGTGCTTACCGTGTGCTTAATCTTCGGACAAAAACAGTCCAAGAATCAATTAACATTGTTTTTGATGACCACACATGTATTGCTTCAAAATCTGAAGAGGATGATGTAATTGATCTCATTGACACAGGTGAAATGTCAAGTGATCAGGCTGAAAATGATTGTGAGAACAAGACATCCACTGAGAATGTCAAAGTCAATGTTCCACAGAGTGATGAAGCTTCAGTCAAAACATCAACACCAACATTCACTTCAGACAGTGAAGATGATCAGGTTGTGACTGCCGAAGATGAACCAAGAAGGGATCCTCCAAGTCGAATTCGGAAGAATCATCCAGATTCACAAATCATTGGTGAACAATCCGAAGGAGTTCAAACTAGAAGCAAGAACTCAGAGAAATACAAAGAAATGTTGAAACTGGTATGCATGTCTTCTTTAAATGTGTGTATGTCAAACACTTGCTTTATGTCTAACATTGAACCGAAAAACATTAAGGATGCACTTAATGATGATTTTTGGATCAACGCTATGCATGAGGAACTAAACCAGTTCGTAAGAAACAATGTATGGGAATTAGTTCCACGCCCCAAAGATAAAAATGTGGTTGGGACAAAATGGATTCTAAAAAATAAAACAGATGAGTCTGGCAATGTTGTCAGAAATAAAGCTCGTCTAGTCGCTCAAGGGTACACCCAAGTTGAAGGGGTAGACTTTGACGAAATATTTGCTCCTGTTGCAAGGATTGAATCCATTCATCTTTTATGTGCAATTGCATGTTATGTGGGTTTTACTTTACATCAAATGGATGTTAAAAGTGCTTTCTTGAATGGTTTTCTCAATGAAGAAGCATATGTCGAACAACCTAAGGGGTTCAAATGTCATGAGAAACCATTTTTAACATTTTTTAATAGAAAAGTACATACTTATATTTTACAAAGAGACAACTCACCCACATGTTTACATTGCTTTATTATTTTTTATTTATTTTATTGGGGCGGGTGTGACACCATTGGACATGTTTAAGCTCAAAAAGGCTTTGTATGGTCTTAAACAAGCCCCTAGAGCATGGTATGCTAGACTGACCGAATTCTTACTCCAATTTGGTTTTGAAAGAGGTCAAGTCGATAAAACATTGTTTATTAAGAAGAATCAAAAACATATTACTGTTGCTCAAATCTATGTTGATGACATTGTTTTTGGTTCCACGTGTACTAATCTGCTCAAAGATTTTGTAGACTCAATGTGCAACACATTTGAAATGAGCATGGTTGGAGAGCTCAACTATTTCCTTGGTCTACAAATCAAGTAAGATAAAGATGGAATCTTCATCTCTCAAAGCAAATATGCTAGAGGATTGGTCAAGCGTTTCGGATTAGAGAATGCTAAACCTATGAAAACACGCATGGGATCTTCTGAAAAGTTGAGCAGAGATGATGTTGGTAGCAATGTTGATTCTACCATGTATAGAGGAATGATAGGTAGCTTATTGTACTTAACAGCTAGTCGTCCTGACATTATGTTTAGTGTTGGTGTTTGTGCGAGATATCAATCTCAGCCTAAAGAATCTCACCTTAAAGCTATTAAACGTATCATTCGCTATGTTTCAAGCACAATTAGGTTTGGTGTTAAATATTGCAAGAGTTCTAACATTCATCTTGTAGGTTATAGTGATTCCGATTGGGCAAGTGATGTCGATGACAGAAAAAGTACTAGCGGAGGTTGTTTTTATTTTGGCAACAATCTGATTTCTTGGTCAAGTAAGAAACAAAATTGTATCTCACTATCCACAACCGAATCAGAATATGTTGCTACCGCTAGTTGTTGCTCTCAAGTCTCAACTGTTGTGGTTAAATCAAATGGTGTTAGATTATGGTCTGGATAGTCCTTCTTTGACATTGTTATGTGACAATGTTAGTGCAATTGAAATTTCGAAGAACCCAGTCCAACATTCTCGCACCAAACACATTGACATCAGACATCACTTTATCCGTGATCTTGTGGAACGAGATATCATTAAATTGGAATACATTCCTACAGAGAATCAAATTGCTGATATTTTTACTAAACCTTTGAATTTTGAGAGATTTTCTTCTCTAAGGAAATCTCTTGGAATGTATGTCTGTTAGTCAATGTTGACATTCTGATGTTAAAGTCAATGTTATGACTTTTTGACATCAGATTCTGTAATTCTGAAATTAGTAAAAATTATGGCACGATGATATATTTTTTTTGAATCAATTCATGAGAATTTATTCAATCATGACTCGTCTCCATTAGTTTTATTTATTTTCAGAATTTGTTTTTTTTATTATTATTTTTTATTTATTATTTAGTGTTTAAATAATAAGTAATTGAATTTTTGTTGATAAACAGATATACTTATCCGCATATCTTTTGATATGATAAAAGAGAGAATGAGAGATATCGCTTTCATTATTTTAATATAATAAAGTGGTTTGTCTTTATCTCTTTTTCAATTCAAAACCCTCTCTCTCTCTCTCTCCATATCTGATTCGTTTTTCTCTCTCCAAACGATTCATCTTCTCCGCCTCTTCAAAACATTTCTCTCTCCTTTTTCATCTATGGTGGACCAAAACCCTAATCATCTACAAGCCATGATGATGATGTTGCAGCAAATGATGGAGCTCTCAAAAGGATCCCCATCATCAGCCTCAACACCGGCTGCTGCAGTACAACCCCCACTCTCTACAACATCAACTCAGACTCCTGACATTGTTCCACCAACTGCTCATGCTGAACCAACTACAGCGAATGTCACTGAGCCTTCAACATCAAAGGCGATGCCAACTGAAGTTGAGGATCATCCGGATCTCATTATTCCTCATGGAACCGAGATGCTAAACCCTAAGCTGATTAGGATGAATGTGCTTGGAGATTCCACAAATCCAATCGACCCTGAAGCCACTTCTCACCTGCAGTCTTTGTCAAAAATGGCGAAGACTTCTCCACCAACAAGGAAATCTAAGCGACTTCACAGTGATGACACTGACAAACCTGAGGTCATCTCCTCCAAGAAGGTAAAGAAGGAAGGGTCTAAGGCTGCCTCCAAGTCGCTGAGAGATGAATCCGACTCCACTAGTGAACAAGTTCCTACTTCTCCTCCTGCTGATGTCACACAGAGTGTCAATCCTACTACTGAGCCCGTGGACGAGGATTCCGGCACAGATGGGGACTCTCCTCTTGACGTCACGCAAGCCTTTAGTAAGATTTTCTATTCTGAAGAGGCTAAGAAATCTCATGCTCTTTATGTTAAGAGAACTCTTAAGGTTGAGAAAATGATAGATGTTCTTAGCTTTAAGAAATATGGGATGGATTTGTTTCTTAAGGAGAGATGTTTATGGAAATCTGTTACGTCACTAGTGTCATATGATCCTGATGTTATTCATGAATTTTATGCTAACATCATTTATGATATGGGAGATCCCTCTAAACTGTGTTTTGGAACTGTGTTTGTTAGGGATCAAATCTATAAGTTTTCTCCTAATGTTATTAACACGTTTCTTGAGTTGGGCAATGAGGATACAATCATGTCTTTGGATTTGATTGATGATGTGGTGAATGTTATTACTGGAGGTTTGGTTCCAAAATGGCTCAACAAAGTGCCTGCTTCCAAGTTAACATTCTTTTACTCAGTGTTATACAAGCTTGCAATGTGCAATTAGCTGCCCACATCAAATGCCTCTGTCATCACAGTTGATCAGGCCATTCTCTTGTACAAGATAGGGAATCAGCTTCCTTTCAACCTTGGTGCATACATTTTTGATGCTACTTTGAAGGCTGCTTCTAAATCAAGTTCCTCGAACTTGCTTCCTTTCCCATGTTTGATCTATGGGATCCTTAAGAGCCAATGGTTAAAGGAACGCAAGAAGAGTGTGATGTCTGAGCAATCCACCTTCTCTATAATGAAGCCCAAGGGGAATGATGACAGGATCATTGATCTTCCCTATCCTCATGATGCTGCAAATCCAGTGCCTCCTTCTGCCAAAGGTACCCCTGCTCCTTTCCAATCTGATGTCTATCCTGATGTTGCCTCCACGCCTTCTATTCCAATAGTCATGATGCCGCTGGAGTCTCTTCAACATCAAATTGCCCTGCTTGATCATGTGATTGGTCAACTCACCAAGGCTCGAGATTCTTTTCTGACTCTCCTTTCTACACAAAAAGGGGGAGTGGATGATGATACTGATGGTGATGATGCGGATGTTGGAGACACAGATGCTGGACCGAGTGTTGCTGGTAAAGCAAAGGGGAGAAAAGGTGCAGCTAAAGGAAAAAGGAAGATGATGTGAAGCTTAGTGTTTAAGCTTCTGAAATTTAAAACTTTTTTTTAAAAACAATGTTTAATGTTTTATGTTTTTATGTGTGTTGGACACACGGTTTTGGTATGCATTTTATGCATATTTTATTTTTTTATTGTTGAATGCAATTTATGATTGTGTTCTTGTTTTTATATGCTTATTCAGTTTGTGATATTCATTATATATCATTATGTTTAGGCATATTGAGTTTGTTTTGAGATATTGAATTATCAATATGTCTTGATTAGTGTGTGTTGAACGTTGAGTTCAACATTGATATTATGTGTTGAATGTTCAGTTCAACATTGATATTGTTGTGTTGTACTTTCTGTTCAACATTGATTTTATGATAGGATATGTTCCTATTATATGATGATCTAATTAAGGGGGAGTAACCCTTAAGGGGGAGATTTTAAGATCTTCATTTTCCGCTGCGACTCTAATTGTACAAAATACATTGAGTTGTATGTTTTGTGCAGAAAGGCTAAGATTAAGGAGGAGATTGTTGAGTGCTGTATGACATTGAGGTTCAATGTTGCACTCGATATCAGACAGACTCCCTGCGACATCGTCTGTGACATAGTCGTAACTAATCTTATCATTTCCTAGTTTTATTTATTATTTTAATAAATAAAATAACTTTATATATCTTAAAATATATGTGTATATCCACGAAATTAATATTTCAAATAAATGGATATATACATATTAGATATATTATTTAAAATAGAGTTTGACAAAGTTAAAACTCTATCTTCTATTTTTAAGGTTTCTTGTTTTCTCTTATTTAACCTCTTTTCTTTTTCAGTTTTTTTATTGCTGGAATATTTGGAAAATAGGTGAGAACGTGGAGATGGCTTCAACCACGCCAAGGAGACGGTTCTCTTCTCACACACGATGGAGTAGTGATGAAGAGCGGTTATCTCCAACCCACGATCAAGAGAGAGAAGACTTGAGCCTTGTCTATTCAAGTGAAGAAGCATATAAGGAATGTGTTCGACTGTAGCGCCCCGGTCCCGAAAGATCGTGGAAATGGACGCCACAGGGGTTGGAATTAAGAAGTGGGAAAGAAAGGGGAATAATTTCATTAACCAAATCTCAAAAGAAGACTCACAATAACCAAACATGCTTTTTAATACATATATTTATTCAAAACACCAATATTATGGTTACTAACGTTTAACAAAAGAGTAGCATAAGTGCGGAAGCTTAATTCCCAATAGAATATTAACAAAAAGAGATAATGGGAAATAAGTAAATAATAACAACCAATATCTCAGCCTCGTCACCTCCACACTCCAGCCCACTGACCTGAAAATATTTGAAAAGATTTGGGCTGAGTACTAATGCACTCAGTGGGAAAGTTTTCACAATTCAAGTTATGCAAATCATTTTGTTAAAGTAATCTATCTGTGTTCATGCAGGTAGTGAAGCTTAGGAGGTTTAAAAGTTGAAAGCAACCTAAGTTCACCAAAATATTTTATCGTGAAGCGCTTAAGAGTATAACCCGTCACTGCCCGCAACCCGAACTACATCACCAGCGCGTAAAGTTGAGTATGGCCATATAATACCCAATGAGTATAACCAATAAGTGTTTCATTTTAGTCTCACCGACAAGGAGTAGGGCAGGATAAATAATGCATGCGTACTGTAGCTACTCACCTTAACACAGCGCTGGTATATGAGACTCCGACAACATACAGTAGCACGTAAAATATTTAACACAGATAGTCACATATGCAATTTTAAGAAAGCAGAGCTTAATAACTCGAAATATACAATTTGCAAAGATAGTATAACCCACCTTATTCATACAGAAGTCTTAACAATGATTCAACACTCGAACACGGTACTGGAGACGGAGCAACGGTCCGGAGTTCTTTCCCGAGTTCCCCTAGGGCTAAGCTGCTCTAACCATCTCAAGATTCAACCATTCACCTTCCTCGTAAGTCAAGCAAGTCCTACAAGGATCAATCTTGCTTTAGGATCAATAACTACTTCCGGAAATAATGTAATATTCGCTTTAATTTAGTTGGAGATTTATTAATTTTACTTCGACTAGGAATACGCGTTACTCGGGTTTTAAACCCAACACGAATCGATAATAGGTTCTTACGATACTCTTTAATTAACTTGAAACAAGTTCGACGTAAAATGGAGCAACTTAAAACAGGGCAGCAACTTTGAAAAATCATAGAAAATTCGATTCAAATCTGATCGAGGCATGGTCAGTGACCACGCGTTCGTCACGATGAGACCTAAAATCGGTCAGAAGGAGTCGGAGACAAATTCCGATCACCCTGGCCTGAAATCGGCCGGAAAGGTACTATTTACTGTTCCCGGAACAGATTTTTCGTCAAAAAGTTTAAGGCTCAAACGAGCTCGATACTCAACGGATTTTCGCTCAAAAATACAATTTTTGATACTAGAGGAAATAAAGATTTCAATGCAGTAAATGGATTTAGATTTTATAATGTATAACGACCGTAAATGAGCATGAAATTCAGCATTATTAACATTAGGCATAATCTGCCAGAAATAAGTTGGTTTTCGGGAAACTTACGACTCGATTTCAGAAGAACAAATGACATCGGATCATGGATTGGAAAAATATTTCTAGAAATATTGATATGAAAAGATTGTGCGGTCCAAAAATCAAGTCAAGAGGATGGAGGAATCGACGGGAAATAGCCTCCGTAGTTGCACTCGCAACACAATGATTTCTGCGGCAGATTTGATATGTCGATTTGCGACGTATCTTTGATAGACCAAACGATATCATATCGACGATCCGAGACCTATTCTGGAAACCTTGAAGAGTAAAGTTTATAGTGATGTAGGTCTCATAGAAAGATAATGGCTGGATTTACGGAAAAATATGTTGGAAATGATTTCGGTGAGTTACGAAAATTAAACCACCAAGAAAATATTTGAGCTTCGTTTAGGAGTTTCATAGATCCAAATTGATAAATTCTTGATCCTAAAATCAACTACATAATTAGAGGAAAAACATACTAAAATTTCAGAATTTATGGATGAGATTTAAAGGACGAAAATGGTAAAATACGACTGCTACACTAATGATAAAACTTACAGCTAGAAACCCCAATTTTGCATGTCTTCATTTCTGACTTTTCGTGCACTAAATCAAGCGATTTCAGTGGCTAACATCAACTACGTCAAAGTGGGAAGCACTCTGTCAAATTTCAGAATTGTTGGCTAAGGTTTGAGGGTCGAAATTAGAAGGGAAAGAAAGGTTGCTGCTGGGAGGGAAAGAGAAAAACTAGTGAAGAAGAGAATGTGGGAGAAAATAGACTCTTGCTCATCTCCCCTCTACTTGATTCAACCAATAATTATTTTAGACATGTGTAGGACATGCATCCAACTAGTTGGAATAGATGGTTACACTTGGAGTATACTTGTCATGCATGGTGACACATGTAGCAATGCATGGTGACACTTGGAGCAATGCAAGGTGACATTTGGAACAAGGTAATGTTGACACTTGGAGTAATGCAAGGTTAAATGGTGGCAATCAATTTATGGTCTATTTTAATATATGGTATTGAGTTGAAATAGAGAATGAATAAAATTGGGTTAAAAGGTTAAACGAACTCCATTTTTAATGAAATTAACGACCACACGATTATGAAAAGATTTATAACTCCTAGTCAAAGACGAAACCAAAATTTTCGGAGTTAGGCATAAAGTGGTAGAATTTTATTTTTATAATGAAAATACGGTCTATCAATAATTTAGACACGCAAGATTACGAATGAAAAATACTCATGGAAATATCTCATCACGAGGAACAAGATATGTGATTGAGAAAGATTTAGAGGACAACATGATTTTAAGAAAAGAATTGAGTCAACTTTGGGAGTCATTTTCTCTATATTTGGAATTTTCTAAAATCATTTCAAAGAATTATATAAGCAACACATGATTCCTATACGGTTGGAATAATTCATAGATTTATTTTGGGACGGGGTGTTACATCGACACTTGAATACTTATTCAAGCCCAATCCATTTTCGGCTGTGTGAAGATTGAAGAAAGCTTGAGTCACAAACTTAGTATAGGTTTCGTTCTTCGTTCCTTCTTCTATCTTAATGTTTATTGTTGTTCAATCCTTTCACGGAATAGATTGTACAAGTTAGGATAGATAGCAAGGTTGTGAAACCTTTACTAGTTTGTATACAAGTTGATGGGATGTCAACTTGTATGATTTAGTTTGTATATGAATTGACGGGATGTCAATTTATATGATCTAGTTTGTGTATGAATTGGCGGGAATTGCCGATTGTTAACATGTTTAATAACAAGGTACTTGACGTATTATATGGTACATTCAAACGGTGGACACTTAAATTATAAAAGGAAGACGTTTTCGGGTTCGAAATTCAAGATCTCTCTTCTAGCTAAAAAAGAAAGTGTTATCAAATTCAATTTTGTAATGTAGATACCCCCAAACTTCTTTTTCCATAATTGTAACAAGGCACACTTATATGAGATGGTCGGAAAATCAAATGAGAATCCATCGTCATGTGAGAATTAGGAACTTATTTAATCCATACATTCCTTTAATTTAGATGGTCATGATTTTGTCAATTTTCAGTCAAAGGAGATGACAAACTTGTAATATTTGAGAAACTTAAAAATGCTCAATTTCCGAAATCATATAGACAACGCTCTAAAATCATTATCAATTCTTATAAATTTTGGTATGCTAAATAAAATCAATATCATACTATTATGAACATATAAATACATGTTACTATAAACATATAATGATGCCAATATGAACGAACAACACTACTGCTATTATGAACAAAAATTTACACGTATTATGAGTATTTTTTCATGTTGTTATGAGTATTGTGGTGTTATTATGAGTATAACATCATGTTATTATAGACGAAAAAAATCTTCAAATAAATATATGCACAGTGGATCTTTAATGAAAGAGCATGAAAAAAGTTTTAAATTGATTTATAATTTGCGTAAATCTAATAAAAAAATAAACAAATTATGTATGTTTAAAGTTTTAAAAATTTATGTAAAAATGTTGAGTGCCGATGTCATCTTTTAATTGGCGTGAGTTTGAATTCCTTATATTTACCATTATGCTACCGTTTTTTAATCTAAACTATTGAAATCAAAGTATTGTGAAATGGAGATGACTTAATCCATGATTCTCGTTCAAAGCATTGCGTGTTTGGGAAAAAATTAAGTCTAAATAGATAAAAGTAGATAAAAGTGAATAGTTTTTGGGAAAAAACAACAACTCTTAAAAACAAGTAGTTTGTTAGGCAATTTGTACTATATTAAACTTGGTCCCCACACCCAATGATTGACATATTGTACTTTTGTCAAACATTATTAATGCACAACCCTAACAACCGAAACCCTAATTGAAGAAGCCTCCATTATTTTTGAGAGACCTCGATAATTTTTAAAAAGCCTCAATTATGTTTTAAAAGCCTCGATTATTTTTTATGGTAGCCTTGATTATTTTTAAAATTATCTCGATTTTTTCTTTTGAAAAGCCTCGTTATTTCTTAAAATTGTATCGATTTTAAAAAGTGCCTCGATTATTATGTTAAAAGTCTCGATTGTTTCTTAAGAGGGCTCGATTATTTGTAAAAGTCTCGATTATTAAATTAAATATCCTCGATTATTTTATTTAATAGCCGCGATTTTTTTTAAATTATCTCGATTTTTTTTAAATGCCTCGATTATTTCTTAAAATTGTCTCTTTTGTAAAAATTGCCTCGATTATTATTTTAGAAGCCTCGATTATTTTTTAAGAGGCCTCGACTATTTGTAAAAGTCTCGATTATTAAATTAAATAGCCTCGATTATTTGTAAAAGTTTCAATTATTTTATTTAATAGCCTCGATTATTTTTTAAATTATCTCGATTTTTTTGAAATGCCTCGATTATTTCTTGAAATTGTCTCCTTTTTAAAAATTACCTCGATTATTATTTTAGAAGCCTCGATTATTTTTTAAGAGGCCTCAATTATTTGTAACAAGTTTCGAGTATTTTTTTAATAGCCTCGATTATTTTTTTTAAATTTCATCGATTATTTTTTAAAAAGCCTCGTATCGTTTTTAAAAGCCTCGATTACTAGCCATGTTTAATATCTAACTATCCTCAATTAATATCATTTAATCGAGCCCTTCCGTTAAATGAATCGAGACAATGTTCCCTATAATTAATCAAGATTTTTTTAATGAATGCATTTATTTCTTGTGTAAGGTAGGTGCTGAGTTTCAATAAATAAAAAGAAGGAAATGTTACTGGCTTCATTAAATGAAAAGAAGGGGAAGGTAGGACCGAATTAATGAAAAGAAGGGAATGTAGGACCGAATTTAATACATTTAATATTTTGTAACGAGGTAGGTGAAATTTTTGAATAAATAGACTAACATTCGAGCTCGCTTATTCACACTACAATACAAAGCTTTTATTCACACTACAATACAAATCGACGAAGAAGAGCAAAAGTTGGAGAAATATTTTGGAGCAAGGGGCGAAAGAAAAATCGAAGACAAAAGTAGTACACGAGCAATTTTAAAAGGTACGTTTTGCACTCTCCATTTTTTTGAACTTATTTTGCAAACATTTATTGTTTTGATTATATATTTCATGTGCTGTTAGATTTAATTTGAAAATAGGCGACGAATAGAGATTTGCATGTCATACCCTTTAATCTTTAATATATTGATGACTGCATGCCGTAGAGTATAATCGTGGCTATTAGAGTTCTTGTTTTTTAATTTAATCGAGGAAGGCCTCGATTATTTGAAGGCCTCGATTAGTTTTTTTTTTCAAAATTAATCGAGGAAGCATGTCGGTTAGTCATAAATTAATCGAGGAAGGCCTCGATTAGTTTTTATTTTTTTAACTTAATGGCCTTACTCGATTAATTGAGAATTGGCCTCGATTAATAGTTTTAAATATTAATTTTTTTAAAATTAATCGATTAATTTTCTTTTGAATTAATCGATGCTTTAATTAATTTTTTTAAATTAATCGAGGCAATTAGATATTCATCGATTAGTTTTAAAAATATTCATCGATTAATTCGATAATCATCGATTAGTTTTTTCCCATGAACTATTCATCGATTATATTTTTTAGGCTTCTTCGATTAGTTTTTTTTAAATAAATTATTTATCGATTTTTTTAAACTTCATCGATTAGTATAGGATTAATCTAGGCTTTCATCGATTAATATATAACTATCCTCGATAAAAAAGCTAGTCACGATTAACAACAAATAATCCTCGACTAATTAATATAACATAATTCTCAACTAATTCCAAATAAATCATGAACTACGAATTTCAAAATCACAAACATAAAGCATAAAGTATTAATCGACGAAGCTATATTTAAAGATTTAAATTGAAAAAATGAAGCCTACTTGAGAAGATGATGGCTCTAGCAGTGTTCCGACTACTCGATCCATCTACGGCGTATGCTCCTCGGCGCCGGTGTGAGAGAGAGACCCTTTCATAGTTTTTTTTTCAAACGGCGGTTGTCGTCTACCTCAACAGTTTTTATTTGCTTCAACAAAGGATTGTGTGATGGAGCAGGGTTTGTGTGATACTTGCTGGGGTTAATAGTCGGCTGGGGGTTTTGCTGTATTTTTTTTTTTTTTTCAGAATGTGCTATGGTGCGATGGAGACAGAAGAGAGAAGGAGAAGGGGTGGGGTAGTTGAATCCTTTAATATCAAACCCTAGATCATAAATATTCTTTTACAAGTTTGAATTTAATTGGAAAGTAGCTTTTTCAGTTTCTTTTTCAGATTGTGTGGGACCATAACAAAAAATTATGTACAATGTAAGTACAAATTGAATAAACTACCACAATTTAAATCTTACTTTTTTTCCCACTTTTTATATATTTTTGTCGAAAAAAACATGGATCCCTAAAATTAATCCATAGTTCTCGTACTAACCATACCCTGACACGATCTGATGAACTTTATAAATGAGACACATATTTTCATCTGACTACGATCTAGAAAATGATAAGTCATCACCTTTTTTGGTTATTCAAATAATTACAAAATTGCTATCATTATTTTGTGAGAAAAAAGAAACATATTTTTTTAGCATTAAAAATGATATATTTTTTTTTTGAACTAAATACTTACGGAAAAATCCACCACCCTACTTTTTTCTATGTTGGATCTGAGTAAAAAATATGTCTAACGAATTTTAATTTATCAGACAGTCTGGCATGAGTTTTTATCAATTATAATTAAATACTTAAAATCATATCTACAAGTCTAAATTTAATATTATTTTATCATTATTGGGCTTATATTTTGAGGATGTATTTATCCAAAAAATCACATGTTTTTCACTTTTCAATGTTTCTTAAACGTCTTTTGAACGAGCGTATCTAAGTTATTGATTTTGAAATTTTCTACACAAAATTATTTTCAACTGCAGTAATTCATAAATAAATAGTTTTAATTATAAAAAGGGTCAAATTAAATATGTATACTCATGTCATTAACTTTAGTTTCTTTTATAAAAATGTCTAGAATTTTAAAATATAACAAAAAGTACTTAAATTTTACACAGTTTTTGCAAAAATATCATATGATCCAATTCCAAATCTCGAATTGCACACAAGGTAAGTCGAAATCTAGCTTGTAAAATGATGTGAAAGTTCATATTTAATCTTTACATGCAATATAATTTTTCACATCATTTTAAAAGTTGGATTCAAGATTGCTTTGTTTGCAATCTGACATCGGAAATTTAAAAAATGTGGAAAGTTTAGATATTCTTTTTAGAATTTTTTGAAGTTCAATTTTTTTTTTTTTTAAAAAAAAGGGCTAAAGCTTAGGACATAAGAAATTAATTTGATCTCAATTCTTTTACACCATGCAGAGGCGATTCCAGTTTTTTTTTTATATAGAATTATATTAACAAAATAAATGCTATAATATAATTGCAGTAAATATAAAATACATCAAACTTTAATCACTGCACTGCAGCTCATGTCTATATTGTTTTAATAAATTAGTAGAACTCAAACAAACAAACAAAAAAAAATCCTCAAATATACAAATTATATATCACCAGAATTTTACCAAATGACATAATTATCCATCACACAATTCCTACCGATTTCAGTATATTTGATGGGTTTATAAATAGAGAAGTAATTGAATAGTAATTAAGTAGCAAATAACCCCTAATTAAATTTAGATAAGAGTGTTTTTATTTGCACTACAAATTTTATTCTTCGCACTTCCCCCACATTCTACACTTCACATTTTACCCTTCACACCACATAATATGATTTATTTAACCTTCACTCTAGAAAAATCCATCACAAGCAAGAAAAATCTATCACAAGCAAAATCAGCTGTGTTCAAATATTCGAAAACTAATTTTCAATGGTGTTAACTAATCGAACAACCTTCAACAGGTCCAAAAACTAGTTTTGAAACGAGTATTAAATTTTCGAACACTACTTATGTTCAAAAAGCCAACACATGTTTGGAAACTAGTTTCTAAATGACCTTCCAAACCTAGTTTCCGAACGTGTTAGATTTTCGAATACAATTAATTTTCAAAACCTTACAAGGTATTTAAGTCAACTTCAAAATTATTTCATATATATGTGTATATATATATATATATATATATATTTAAATTTACGGTGCAAATAAAAAATTTCGTTGTCCAAATAGAAACACCCTTGAGATAATCATCTTCACATTTGTGACGAACCGAGTTTAGTAGAATCACTCACTCGTTATAAAGGTGAGGTCAGATGTTTGATCCAAATTCCCCCTCCTCCCCAACCAAATCATAAAAGGAAAAGAAAGAAACAATAAAAGCAAAAACACTGCTAAACTTAAGCTCAAGGGAATAATACCTCTACTAAAGTACCAAGTAGCAGAATTTCGAATTTTTTCCCAGTTACTTTTTTAAGTACAAAAAATTTAGATATTATTTATATATATTAATACCACGCTATAGCATATTCCTCACAATAAGGCTATATACAAAATGGCCCACGATTCATATATATTTGAGCAGAATCAAATAAAAGAATGGATTGTTTGTGTTCACCTGATCAGATCTCCCCTGGGAACTGAAAATGATGAATCTAAACCATCTAATATATCCAAAACATCCGTGGCGATTTGATGCTTTATTCCTCGTCGAGGGGAGCTCCCCGTGCTCTTGCTTAGTGCCCAAACCTTGTTCTTCTTAGTCTTTACCACCGCGAATTCCTGGCTTTTGCTCAGCCCGGGGACCAAACTCCGCCTCTTCATGACATCTTCTAATAGATTTCGATCCTCAGAAGAGAGTTGAGCTTTATGGGTTTTCGTGTTTCCATTGTGTTTCTCACTGTTCATGTTTGATCCCTTGCGAGTTGGAGAGCGCAGTGGCAGTGCCTTGAGTCCGTTATCTCTATACCTCACAAGACTGACCAGACGATGAAGCCAAGTCACTAGCTCAAGGATGCAAGAATCCACCTTACGTTTCTCAGCGTGATAGAGGGTCTGGAGGCGAATCAGGTTACTGGGCGTGTTGGTTTTCTTTCCGAACTCATTACTGTCAGAAGAAACGAGAAAGGATTAAGCTTCTCGAGGAAAAAAAAAATACGCGGGAGATGGAAAGGGGTTTGTGCGTTGACTGACCCATTGTTGGCCCACTCTCCAACCCATCCAAAACCCTGATGTGCCCTGATAACATTAGCAAACAGTTGAAAAGGAATTGTGTTAGTTCATCAGCAAGCTACGCATTGTAATGTTGAGACCCAAGTTGGAATAGAAAAGGCGATTATCGTACTTGGTAGTATCTGTTGCTACGGGAACAAGCCACTGGAGAGATTTTTCCATCTCAGCTTTGATTTGAGGAACGGTGAGCTACAATTAGGCATGATGAAGTAGTTCAATTTAGAGACCACAAAGAGCAGGAAATGATAAAATTGGAAAAGTGATGATGATTATGACGGCCATGTTAAAGTGATCACGAGAAACCTTTAAAGCAAAGGTAACATCAACCATTAACAACTCGTCCATCGGCCAGCTCAATTTCAAGAAAGATGACCAGAGAACCTATACACATGCCTTACTTCTCTCCTACCTATTTTTATTTGAAATACAGCTACTTACATTTATATAAAATGAGAATTTAATAAAAAGTAATTACTACAAGTCATAACACATACCCAATAAAACTACCCCCATTGACATCTATGATAAATTTCTCTCGCTACAAAACAAAAGTTCCAATTTGGCATTATTTTTCTCCAAAGAAAAAAGAATCTATTTTCATCTACCTAAAGACACTTCTCCCAAAAGATCTCCCCGAAACTCAAAACAAAGACAAAAATAGCTTTTGCATATGTGAGTGTATTGTGGATAATGAATGAGGAAGTGAAGTATATAAAGTTTATCATCCATATCTGATTGATTGCTGCAATACAAAACCTCTAATTCTAGTCTATGCAAGAAATGTTGAAGGAAATGAAATGGGAAAAAATAGATGATGTAACATTACATTCCACATTTCTCAACACCAATGTAAGATAAGTCCCCTCAATATGCCTTCACCAAAAACTGATGAACCAAATACAGCCAAAAAGAATTTGAAAATAGGATGGGCAATAAGATGAAGTCGTGTGAAGGACATACCTCTTCCTTAATGTCAGTCTGTAATCTTGAGCGTAGAGCAGCCTTGACAGTTGGTGGCAATCCATTGTACAATGTATCTCTCATATTTGGAGGAAGAGAAGTAGGGCGTGATGCCTTAAATAAATTCAATTCAAGATTAATATCAGTATTAAAAGTAAACCTGTGTACCAGATATGAAAGAACTGAAGTCTTTGATAAACTCACAACGTTGTCAATCTGAGTAATTATGTTAGCATAATGTAAAGCAAGACCAGCAACACCCAGTCTCTCTGGCTTATTATTAGAAACCTTTCCAGCCTGTGATAAACCTGCCATATTATGGAATAAAAAGTAAGAGGTACATAGAAACTCCATTCCTATCAGAACAAAAATTTGGTATAAATACATGACTCTCCTGATAATTATGTTCTTTACATCAATACCACTTCTCCTATGTAATAATTGGATAAATTCATAAATCAATTGATCAAGCAGGGGAAACACTAAATGGAAATTTGGTGTAGGTATATACGAATGAAAAAAAAAACACTAGAAATGACCCCTGAACAATTGCATTGCTTTACTTAATTATCTATGCAATCCAAAATTCAAAGGTACTATATGTTTATTACTGGAAACTGATTCATATCCTGGAAATAAAAACTATCCCCACACAACAAAGATGATAAGTGAGGAAGGAAATTTTCAAGCAGCGTTTTGTCATTGTCCAAATATTTACCTTGATCAAAACGGTGATCAATAAGAAAAGAACTCAAAATGGTACTCCCAACATTCCCCATACCACTATATTTGAAAACCAACATACAAAATAAACTACTTTTAACTGACTAGAAAAATGCGAACTATTTCACTGGAGGAAATAAATAATCTAGAATTTCTAAGGGAACCTAAGAATCATCAAGTAGAATAAGGATAAATAAATGGTTTGCAATTTGCAAAATTTTAGAGCAGTAATGTCATAACTCAACACCATAAGTCTTCCAGATTTGATGAAGTATCCCAAAGAAAGAGATGAGATGCACAGGAAAAATCACCCACAGAAAGTAAACGATACGAATGACAAAAAGAATCGTGATGGGCAGTAGGAATTGCTCTTGTTATTTCTGACAAACTACATATTATGATCAGTAGAAACTTTCTTGTCCCTCTTTTCTTTATATTAAGAGGACAAAAACAGGAAACAATGGAGAAACTGTAGAGTAAATACATACCATTATCTCCAAACACTGCTGGGATTTCCTGATGAATGAATGTTACTATGTCAACAAGCTTCTCCACAACCTATTCATAATAAAATAGAGAGGTTGAAAGAGTGATAAACACAAATAAATTTAGCTCTACAGTAGCTATGCAATCACCTAAATTATCCTAAAATAATGGTGTTAAACAATTCAGCTTAATGTAAATTCTTGAGAAAAAATAATAGTAATGATCCCTACTGCTTGTCTTTTCATCCAGGGACCGAGCTAAAGGTGCTGCAGCACTGATCCCTACCCACCACTTGAATTTTTTGAAATTTCATTTTTTATACATAAATTTATAAATCTAAAATTTTAAGCCAATCAAGTTACCTTTTCATTTGTCAATCACCCCCTGAAATCTTGTTAATTCTAGTTGAATTACAAATTTAATACATTTTAAGCTTTAGCCATCCATAAAACTATAACGAATTTGAATTGTACTTGAGAAGCAAAATCTATATTGAGCGAAATCTTTGATAATTTTTAAGGATTTTATCCTTTAATTGTTGCACTCAGGCTTGTTCAAAATGTAAATCATAATAAAGAACAAGAGATACTGTTTTCTACATGCAGACAAAACATATAATTCTATCAATTTTAAAGTTTGTTTGAAGCAAAACATATCCATTGTCATCATTGTTATTTCTATGTTTTACTTGTTATTGAGATCAGCCATGGGGATTCTAAATCATATCATTTGTCATGTGAACATGTAAGATGTTGCATATTATTAATATTTTTAAATTTTTTAATGATTAGCTATGAAAATGTCATCACAAAGTCATCACAAAAATAGATAAAAATATTAATATAATAGATTTAAAATATATGTTTCAGCACCCTGCCTCTCAAAATTTTAGCTCTGAGCCTGTGTGAATTATTAATTACTAATTTGCTACAACAGCTAGTCAGTTTGAGTGCGTACCTGCTCCAAAGTTTTAGACCACAGAGATTTCTTTTTCAAGCCCCTTACAAGTTTTCTTTGATGTTTTAGCTCACTCTGTAACATCGCCAGAGTTTCTCCTATAATAACAGAAACACAAACAACAAAGTAAGATAAACTTCTTGGTGGAAGAAGATAGAGGCAGAATAAAATTAATATGAAACACGTAACCATAATTAGATTATATAAAGGATGCATGCATCAAAATTAGCACGCATCCTTTTTAGGACATTTTGGTCGAGTTTGGATGGGTGCAGCTACAGGCAGGGGCTGTAGTAAAAGAAGTCAAAATATTTTCTGGTTCGAGGGTATCAAAGAAATTGGTGAATGTCATATAATACCACAATCTTCAAGTTCCAATAAAAAGCTTGAAAGTATGCTAGAGATCAGATCTGAGAAACTTGAACACCTTTTATCCTTTTGCTGCTTGTGCAAAATTTAGCATAGCAGGCATACAAGAACCTTTCAAATATAAGTATCATGTAGGCACAAAAAAAAGCATTGAATATTATAATCAGTGCAGAATTCATAAAGCTCCATGAAGAGCGCACAAGTGTTAGACTTGCCAAAAAGTTTGGCATCACAGAGCAATATACTCATACTAGAAAGCAATAGGCCACCAAATTACACACAAAGGAGAGATCTATAAAAATGAAATCTCAATTTAAAAAGCAGTTTCTTGACTTCTTCAAATAGTAGTAACATCACAAACCTTTCCGAGGAAGGTGCAATGAATCTACTTCTTCCAGCTTCCGCTGATAATCTTGCTCAAATCTGTCTAAAGCATGGAACTCATGATACAACTCCTGCAGACAAAGCAGCATCATATTTTCATTATTAACAGATTAACACAAAAACTCAACTTTATATTACACACAAAATGGCAAGATGCGAGTGTTCTCTCTAATTAATTGCACTCAAATCACTTATTAAAAATCATAAAGGTTTTAATCTTCATTCAACTAAGTAGATGTCATCAATCATGTTTGAAGTTCTTGGAGAAACATGTATTTAGTTCAATGAAGTCAACAAATTCACTTCATATGCAAGACAACTTTGGAAGAAATTACTGCATTTAATGGATAAGTCAAGGCTGCAAACTCAAAATTGCAAATCTTTGAGAAGAAAGTTAAAATATAAGAGCACTATGTTAACATGCACATCAAAAGCGTGCAAAGTGTCTATATACATGATTCCAAATAGAACCAAAACTTAATTAAAAGATATATAAAACCCGCCTTCCTGATCTTCAGTCAGAAGAATGTCAGCCTAGTGTTTCGAAGAGAATACCCAAAGCAAAACCCTTTGTGGAAAATGACATCCAAGAGCTTAGGATCATGGATATTTCTTTCCCATATACAACACTTCTTACAAAATTAGAACAACACTATTCTAATGTTTCCAATCAAACTAAAACTAAGCACATACACACTTCTTCAAATCATAAGTTTACAAACGCTTTAACGAGGAGATAAGAGAATAAAACAATAATTTGAATTGTTCTGGGGAGAAGTCTGTGGAATGATGAGAGGTTTAATTACAGACTTTTAGGAGTGAGTTTGTGATTGGGTATGCATATCAGCTTAAATCAATCAAGGGTATCTGACCTGCCCAATTTAATCAATAACCAAGATCTAATAACTTTATGATACACCTCTTACAATTGAATAGATGCATCCACTCACCATCCCTGTTGTTAAATAACCCTCCTCAAAGATCAAATTTTTGGTTTTCTAATTCGCTGCATGATCCCTAAATCTCTCCTAAGAAATGTCAACTGGGCTATGTACTTGAACCTTTCAGCTATGTGCCAGACAATAAGCTCTAAAAACTATTTACCTAAATGTTGGCAGGATAGAATACCCAAAATAGGCTATTCACCAGCATCACAGTAGATATCAACAAAATATTTGAGAGAAAAGAACAGTGAATGAGAGAATGAATATAAACAACTAAAATGCAGCCTTGAAGATCAAGTAAAAGGAATATTAACTAGAACCAAGAACTAGGATTAAACTTACAGATGTATGCTGGGACAGATTGGTTAGTTCTTGCATAGTCATTTCTGCATCTTCTCTTAGCTGTTTATTAACATCAGTATCTGAATCCAATCTGACAAGCCAAGGGGTGCCTCCATCAATGTAATTCGTTAAGACACAAATGAGTAGACTAATGATAACTTGAACGACCACTTACTTAGAAAAAAACCTATCCAGATTGTGCCATTGCGGGTCTTTACACAAATTTCCAAATCTGATAACCTCACGAGAGAATACTTCAAATTCTTCCCTATATAATCGTAAAAGATAATCAGCAATGAAAAAACAAAGAAGAAAATTTTAGACAGATGAAAAAACTAGGAAGAGAAGCATAGAGAAGAGAGAGAATGATGTTTTAAGCAAGAATGGTGCATTGCAAATAATACCTTTTGTCAGCAGCCGCAATCCTGAGAAGTTCGTCCATATCGGTAGAAATCAGCTGCCGCACCCCTTCTGAATTCAAAATTTCCTTTTTCAGGAACTGCACATTTTCTTCAGACAGAGACTGCAGCAGGTTTGCACCTTTGGCTATGGTATTCGCAACTTCAAATGCTAGTATAGATACTCTATTTCCCCTTGAAGCCACACCAGTTGTAAAACCACCGGAATTCAAGTTGGTCATGCTGCTGCCTAGAGTATCTAGAACCTCCACTGCTTTCTCTAGGCCTACTATGCCCGCCTTTCCAAAAAATGATGCTCCTTGAGGTGTCTAGCATAAGAAATAACTGGAGTTAATGTCAGAGCAAAATCTTGTAAGCATTCAAAGAAAATAATTAAACTGAAAAGGATCCTCTTCTCTGCTTTAACAGAATGATGTATCTGGAAAGAGAGAACAACGGGCCATAAAAGGTATTGCAGCAATCATCTCACTATATCTACTAAAGCATAGGACAAACTTAGACATGAGAGGTCGTACGCCCACAACATTCAGCATATGTTCCAACAATGGTTGTTACACCCTCAGCTGACCCATAAAACTGAAAGAAACTTTTGGAAAAGCTAATTGTAACTCTAAAATTCAGCTCATTCAATCAAGAACATATACAGCAAATCAAGGATAGCAGCAATAACAGTATTTCTCATCATTTATCCCTTCCTCTTGCATCTGCTCGGCATGTTTATCAAAGAATAGAACTGAACAGATTGTTTGTGATAATATCTGGGATAAGTTCTTTCACAGGGCTTCCAAAATGCTTCTTCTTTCTCACGACACAAAATAATCCACCACTGAACAAATTAACATACTTGACGCACAGTCACGCACTTCAATATAACTAGCCTAATCTGTTTCCAAATGCTCCTCTTTCTTATAGCAGATTCTATGGCATATCCGTCGCCCCCAACTGCTGAAGCAAGCTCAATCAAAACTAAGTTTTGTCACCTGCTTGAAAAAGATCTTCACAATCGACAAAACAGACATCTAAAACTACAATCACCGCATTCCTACATCTGAAATCACTCACTTCCTCCGCGCACCACATCCAACCAAACCCAAACATCGCAAACGGAAAAACATCAAAACCACATTGGACACTCATAAACACACAAACACACCTTGTTAGCCGGTGTGCTAGCCGTAATCACGTTGTGCAGCTCGCCGGAATCAAACAATCTGCGCGGCGCCTTCTTGAAATCATCGAGTTCCTCAGGAAAAGAGAACGAATCATCATCACTCTTCTTCTTCGGCTTCCCAAAACTTCCAACAGATTTCAGCTTCCCCGAAAACCCCGAACTCTTCGCATGCTCATCGTCCACAGATTTCCTATTTTTACGAACAGTTCCTCGAGAGCAAACCCCTCCCATACTGTACACCGCCTATTCACATCAACTTCAACACAAATAAACAAAACTTCAAAATCCGCACAAACTGAAACTCGTTGAGACATCAAACTATACAAACCAAAACAAAAACAAGAAAAACGGAAAATTAAGAAACTCGAAAAACATTAAACGTACCTGTACAAAAAAATTGGCTTAACAGAAAGCGGCAATCAAGCGTTGAAATACAGAATCGGCAACAGCGAAAAGCGAAACCGCGTAAAACGAGATCGGGAATGGATCGGATTTGATTAAATTAAACGGAATTCATTGAATTTAATGGGAAGGACGAATGCCAAAGAAAAAAGGACACGAAACACGGGGTCAGCAGTAGTGAAGTCTTGACTTTTTTCGCCCAAATTGATTTTTATTTAAATTAAAATTAGTGAAAAATGGAGAAATTTCCAATCTGAATGAATGAAGTGAGTTGTTTGTTGTTTAAATTTAATTTCAATTTTTATTTGAAGTTGAATGAAGAGAGAGAGAGAGAGAGAGAGAGAGTCCCCGCCGGTTGCTGTCGCTGTCGGTCGTCGGAGGATTGGGGTGTTGACTATTCTGCCCCTGCGTGTTTCGGTCCACGTAATTTTTGTTTTAATTTTTTTTTTGGAAAAAAAAAACTTTATTAATGATCTTGAGCTTTGACTTGGACTACCTTTTTTGTGTATTTATTATTTTTCTTTTTTAACTTTTCAAAACCATTCTTCTAAAGCAGCCTTTGCTCAGAAAATTCTCTTCTTGTTGATATCATTTTGTTGATATATTAATCATTTTTTTCTAAAATAAAGAAATATTATGTTGATAATTTGATATGTCATTATTTTTACGACAAGATGTAATATTTCCATGTGCGTTATGAATTTTCTAGTTTCTGTAATCTCTTGTCTGATAATTTGATATTTTTATATTTTAGTATAAATATTGATACTTAATATTATAAAGTAATCAATTTTATGAGATAAACTTATACTGTATTGTGTAATATAAAAAAAAAAAAACTCATTCTTTATTGAATTTGATTTTGAATGGATTATAAATATGTAAGGGACTATTTATGTTTTGGGTTTTGATCTAAACATGAGTATTCTCTTGACTTGTCAAGGTTAACACAATATTTTGCATTATATATACTTTATATGTTTATTACCCGTCCTTCAAAATGGTTCCTTTTTTTTTGTAATTTAAAAAATATAGTTCTCTTTTTCTTAAATTTTTTTAAGATTTTATTAAATTAATCTTCTTTAATGTACATTTTCTAAATAAATTTTGAAATTGATGATATTTGTACATAAAAAATTAATAAATTTGTTTTTTTTTTACCTTTCTACTTCTTCGTGTTAATAATGACCATTTTTGTGCAATATGAAATATTAATTTGTGTCTGAATCATATGGTATTTATTATATGAGAATAGATAAATATTCCACATTGGTTAGGAAAAAGTGGCATGTGCTACTTTATTAAGGTAGGAACACCCCCCTACAAGAGGATTTTGTGCAAGTGAGTTAGATACAATATCTACTTCTAACAAGAGCATCCAATTCTGTAAGCATAAGCAAAATTATAAACTCTACAGTGTAATAAAACTGATTAATTTCCCGAGTCTAAGTAGGAAATAGGATTTGATATGGTGGAGATAGAGTATATTTGCCAAAGTCATTTACATCTTAATTTTATTATAGAAAATTCTAAAACATCAATTAAAATGAAACAAAAAAATATTATTTGAGCAATTAAGAACCAAATGTATTCTAAGAAAGTGTCTAGAAACTTTACCTATTTTAAAGTCATAAAATTATTTCTCAACTTGGGAAACTTTACCTATTATAGTATGAATGTAACTAACCTTAATTATTTATTTATCTCCTCAAAAAAAAAACCTTATTATTTATTTATCATTACAAAAGTAGGTATTTGACATTTAATTTTAAAATCAATTTGTCTTAGATGCGCCAAGAGTGCTCCAAAGGTGGAGTAAGATGCTAGGTAGGTGCAAGCAATTTGAACAAATCCATCAACTTTGTTGCCACCTTTTATATTTACCCCCAAAAAAGTGACATGTATAAATTAAGACTATTAAGTAGAATTTCAATTTATGTTTGAAAATGATAAGTATTAGATTTTATTTGCTTCGTAGTCCAATTATTGATCCTGCGACAAGTAGAATTTATTTGGTCAAAAAAATGCACCATTAAATATATTACTTTTAAAATAAAAGAAGATAAAGGAATTAAATTTACTAACGTAAATCCCAAAACAACTCGGCAAAGGTAACGTGAAATTCTATCACATGTTGACGTAGTTAGTGTGTCCTTTGTCATAATAGATCTAATGTGATATTTCGATGTGTAATTATTTTTACTGCGAGATGTAATATTTCTATGTGCGTTATAGATTTTCTAGTTTCTGTAATCTCTAAGATAATTTGAGATTTTTATATTTTAGTATAACTATTGGTACTTTATATTATAAAGTAATCAATTTTATGAGGTAAATTTATAATGTGTTGTATACTACAAAAAAAAAACATTCTTTATTGAATTTGATTTTGAATGGATTATATATATGCCAGGGACTATTTATGTTTTGGGTTATGATCTAAATAAGAGTGTTCTTTGACTTGTCAAGGTGACCTAACACAATATTTTGCATTATATATATATACTTTTTATGTTTACTACCCGTCCTTCAAAATGGTTCTTTTTTTTTCGTCATTTAAAAAATATAGTTCTCTTTTTCTTAATTTTTTTAAGATTTTATTAAATTAATCTTCTTTAATGTACATTTACTAAATAATTTTTGAAATTCACAATCTTCTCTCTTAACCAGTACAGAAAGAATTAATATTTTCTTTTACCTTTCTACATACTTAAATATATTTCAATCGTATGAATTAATAATAATCATTTTTGTGCGAGATGAAATATTAATTTGTGTCTGAATCATATGGTATTTATTATATGAGAACGGATAAATATTCCACATTGATTAGGAAAAAGTGGCATGTGCTATTTTATTAAGGTGAGGTAACCCCATTATAAGAGGGTTTTCGAAGGTTAGTTAGACACAATATCTACTTCTAACAAGAGTATCCAATTCTGTAAGCATAAGCAAAATTATAAATTCTACAGTGTAATAGAACTAATTAATTTTCTCAGTCTAAATATGAAATATGATTTGATATGGTGGAGAGAGAGAATATATGCCAAAATAACTTACATCTTAATTTTATTATAGAAAATTCTAAAATATCAATTCAAATGAAAGTAAGGAATATATTATTTGAGCAATTAAGAACCAAATGTATTATAAGAAAGCACGTGAAATTTCCCGTTACATTCTCTGTGCTATATTTTCAAATTATGAGTTTTTCTTATATTTTTTACTTTTATTTTTTGTAATTTAGTTTAATTTTATGATTGTTTTTAGGGTTGATCTCACCCAATTCGGCCTTATAATTATTTTTTAATATTTAATTTTCAATGAATAATTCTTTATTATGGTTTATTTTTTAAAAATTATGTCTTATAACTTTTTAATTCATTTTTTGTTCATAAATATTGACTATGATTATTTATGTTATAATTAATTTTTATTTTATAATACATATTATTAAAATTATAAATTTAATAATAAAACATGGAGTGAAGTACAAGGAAGTGTAACATTAAATTTCAACTCTTAATAAAGTGTCTAGAAACTTTACCAATTTTTATAGAAAGTCATAATATTGTTTCTCAACTTAGGAAACTCTACCTATTATAGTATGAATGTAACTAACCTTATTTATTTATGTGTAAATGTATCTTTGTGACCAAATCAAAATAGAAAAAATCTTTTATAACCAAGATAGATTATTCCACCTTTTTTAACAAAACTTTTATGTTATCTCATATATACCTTACTAAAAAATAGTGGGCCCCTTAGAAAGTTTGACTCAATTTACCCTAGAGAAGATTGGCCAAAAATTGACCCGAATCACACACAAAATAAACGCGTTTCTCTCAGAAAAAAATACACATGAAATCATTGTTCTTCACAGGCGCAAAACATCAACCTGAAGAGATTTTTGGCCGAAAATGTTCCTAAACTGACGCAGTCACCCAATCTTTTGTCCGAGACAGCTTTGTACCTAAAAACCTAACATATATCATGGAAAATTTCGAAGCTTTGAAAAATTATCAACGGGTCAGTCACATATTCTCAATTTTAATTTGTTTGGTATGATTTAAACATGTTCTTAGGGTATTTTGTTATGTAGTTTGGTAAATTAAATCATGAGTATATTATAAAATGTATGAATTCAATTATTTACACACATAATTCGTAATTGGAATATGGAATCAAGGTTTTACGATGCAGTGATTTATTCAAAATTTTTGGGTCTATATAGACCCGAAATATAGGGTTTCAGGTCTATATTAACATGAAAAGTTATTTTCGAGTCTATATGATCGGGTTTATGTATATACTCGAAAAGAGACTCTTTCGGGTCTATATGGATCTGAAACATGTATATTGACCCGAAAAACATCGTCATGAATTTGTTGCATGAAAAAAAGTGTATATTGGCCCAGTCGGGTCAATATAGACCCGACCGGGTGTGTATTGACCCGAAAACCCTGGGAAACATATTTCTACTGTTCGGTTAATTTTTGAAAGTTTATGTAGCCTATGCTTATATAAACCTATTATCATTAAAATCAAACAATTTGAACGGTAGAATGCACAAAAAAAAAGAAACATACCTTAAAAAGAAGGTTTTTATCAATGACTTTGCTCTCAAAATCTTCAAACAAATAAGATTTGTTTTGAAGATATGTGTATTTCAATTGGATGTTTAATGTGTCATAAATGTGAAAATTACTAAACCAACTACCCTTTTTTTTTATAAAAATATTAAATTCATGGGTTCCATTAATTCAAAAATGATGTGAAGACCCACTTTGACTTTAATAAGGGTAATGGAGACTTTTACTACCTTCTTTGATTAGAATAGGTGGAATAATGAACTTTGATTAGAAAAGATTTTTTCTATGTGCATTTGGTTATTTAAATCTCTCGCTCTTTATCTATTCCCTAAAAAAAATAGGGAAAACTATTTTTCTCGACAAAAAAATAGTGAAAATTGTGGTCAATCGACAAAATATAAAACTAGGCAGTTTTGTAGTCAATCTGTACCTATTCACAGACTTTAAAATGGAATGGAGCCCAGAAATATGAAAAAGCTTACCATGCACGTCAATTTTTGTACTTGTTTAGATATTGTTGCAGTTTAGTATTTAATATTACGGTTGAAAATTTAACAACCCACAACCACCCTTTTCGACGATTAATGAAGAATAGATACGATTAGTTTTCATTGAAGCTACGAATAATTTTAACTGCTACGATTATGGGTAATTGTAATAAGATTCCTACGATTAATTATACAAGTTATTGTTACATTTTAATTGCTACGATTAAAATAACTAGAGGTTATGTTAAGTTTTAATTAAAGGTACGAAAAGTGAAAGTTGCTACGATTATTGTTAAATGTAATAAGATTGTTGTGATTAATTATACAAGTTCTTATTTCATTTTAATTGTTACGATTTAATTAATTAGAGGCTACAATAAGTTTTCATTGAAGGTACGAATAATTTAACTTGCTACGATTATTGGTAAATGTAATAAGATTGCTACGATTAATTATACAAGTTATTATGACATTGTAATTGCTACGATTAAATGAACCAGAGGCTACGATAAGTTTTAATTAAAGTTACGATAACTGAAAGTTGCTACGATTATTGTTAAATCTAATAAGTTTGCTACGATTAATTTTACAAGTTATTATTACATTTTAATTGCTACGATTCAATTTACTAGAGGCTACGATAAGTTTTCATTGAAGGTACGATTAGTGAAAGTTGCTACGATTATTGGTAAATGTAATAAGATTGCTACGATTAATTATACAAGTGATTATTACATTTTAATTGATACGATTAAATTAACTAGAGGCTACGATAAGTTTTAATTGAGGGTACGATAAGTGAAAGTTGCTATGATTATTGGTAAATGTAATAAGATTGCTACGATTAATTATACAAGTTATTATTACATTTGAATTGCTACGATTAAATTAACTAGAAGCTACGATAAATTTTAATTAAAGCTAAGATAAGTGAAAGTTGCTACGATTAGTTATTTAATAATAACTTCGATTAATTAAAAGTACGATTATTTATTTAATATAACTATGATTAGTATCAATTTTTTTTTCATTAATTTACTAATGCTACGATTCATTATTTAGGAGCTACGCTTATATTCATTTAAAGGTACGGTGATTGAATAGTGCCACGATTAAGTGCTTCTTTGGCATGCGTTCACGGGTGGGGTTTTTTTGCTGAAAAGTTATGCCAATGGAATAAAATCTAGATTAAGTACAATTTTCAACAACAAAAAAGAAATATATACTATTAGGGTTTGAATTTTTTGAAACCGCCTCAATTGAAACCGCCGACTGCAACCTAACTTGAAATAACTTGAAATCTCCTCCTTGTTTTTGCTGTCGCTTCTCTCACAACTCCAAATAGCCAGAAATTTCGAACCGAAGAAGGAAGCTTACGGCTGCAAGATCAACGGAAATAATGTCCCAAGACACGAACCCAAGGAGTTCTAACGCTCCCCAGGTTAGTTCCCGTAGCAAATTTGTAGGAATCGTAGCAATTTGGGCATTTATCGTATCACTTTGTGAATTAATCGTAGCAATTTTTTTATGGATTATGGTTTATGTTTTTTAGTTAATGTGAATTAAGCGTAGCAATTTTATTATGAATCGTAGCACGCACTTGAGTAATCATAGCACTTTGATGATTAATCGTATCACACTGTGAGTTAAGCGTAGCATTATTTTAATTAGTTGTAGTACTCTTATAATTAATCGTAGCACAATATAATATAATCGTAGCCCACATTGTATCTCTTTTTAATTAATCGTAGCTTTAATTTG
This sequence comes from Perilla frutescens, assembly GCA_026008535.1. NCBI lineage: Eukaryota > Viridiplantae > Streptophyta > Magnoliopsida > Lamiales > Lamiaceae > Perilla > Perilla frutescens. The sequence goes on from BRKX01000019.1 coordinate 42,325,540, forward strand.
AATTTTTCTTGTGTGAGAATCAAGATGGAAGCATGTGAATTGATATGTGAATAGTAATCGTAGCAATATTTTTATTTCTTTGGGAATTGATCGGCAATGTGAGCATATAGTATATTATAACCGTAGCATCATAGTGGTAGCCGTAGCAAATTTGTAGGAATCGTAGCAATTTGGACATTTATAGTATCACTTTGTGAATTAATCGTAGCAATTTTTTTATGGATTATGGTTTATCTTTTTTAGTTAATGTGAATTAAGCGTAGTACTCTTATAATTAATCGTAGCTTTAATTTGAATTTATATTAGCTTTAATTAGTGCTGGACTTTTATATGTTAATCGTAGCACCCCTAAAACAAATCGTAGCACATTTTGTACCAAAAGGAACATGTTGTAATTTAATCGTAGCAAGTGTAAAATTAATCGTAGCACATTCTAAATTAACCGTAGCACTTTTCACATTAAGCGTAGCACTTTTTATATCAATCGTAGCTCCTGAAAACATTAATAATAGTACCGTAGCTTAGTTTTCACTAACCGTAGCCTCCAATTTTTTTTTAAAAAAATTAGTCGTATCACATATTACATTTAATATTAATCATTTTGCTCCAAAAAAATCATCGTTGCCTTAAATTACCATAATAACGTATAATTAATTAGTAGTGTTTTTTTCTCTTGCGTTGGATTTAATGATTAAAAGATGATTAATTTAATTTTAATATGTAAATTAATTTGAATAAATAATTTTAGGAAATAAAATAAAATAATGTTTGATGGTATATTTGTGTAATTTGCATTAGATTGAGTGGATTAGACGGCCGCTGCAGCAGTTGAGATGTACATTGATGGTCTATGCTAAGCCGGAGGTAGTGGATACGATCAGAGCGACCCTACATATCATAGGGGGTGAGGATGCGCTGCAGTTGTTCAGAGCGGGGTGCTTCGGACATTTCCTGGACTACCCCGCTGTTGACGTCCATAAGAGGGTGATACATTTTGTGATGAGTCGCCAGGTGCGCGTGTCGGATCGTGCACTTCAGGGACGGGAGACCAATCCGTACTGCGCTTCAGCCCCAGTGCGTACAACCTCGTGTCGGGGCTACGGTTCGGCTCCTCTACATTCGATCCGAATGTAGAGCATGTAGTTCCATCGAGAGCGGTGTTCTTTCGATTGTTTCAAGGGAGACGGACGACCGTCAGGGACTTGGAGACGCGGTTCACTCAAATGCGTATGGCCAGAGACGCGCCAGATTACGTGAAGGTGGTGAATATATTGCTCGTGTACAAGATGATCTTCTGCCTAGATCAGAATCGGGTAATTGATCCGTGGGTGTGGGCGCTCGTGGAGGATATCGACAAATGGAATGCCTTTCCATGGGGGGCGTATTCATATCAGATGCTGATGCACTTCATCAGCATCCTCCCTACGGATCGAGCGTCTATGGATGGGAGAGGTGGTGGGACATATCATTTCTATGGCCCGACATGGGCTATCTAGGTAATTATTTTCCATTTTGTTATAAACTAATTAGTTGTGCGTGATAAAATCAATTTGAAAAATAACTCCTCTATGAATTCATTTGACAGATATGGGCCTTTGAGGTGATACCCACGTTGACCCAGGAGGTTAGTTTGTTGAGTAGACCGCTTGCCTTGCCACGATGTTTGAGGTGGACTCTTAGGGGTGCTAATGTCGATGTTGGGAGGTTATTGGCCGGACATGTATGTTTTGTGCACTTTTTATATATTTTCAAAAATAAACCGGCAAATTGTTAATTAGTTTTTAATTATTTGATTAAAATAATGCAGTTACAGTTGGCTTTGTTGGTGCCGTTGCCGGCTGAGACAGCGACGGCGTATTACCAGAGCATGCAGATCGAGGGTGATGCACTGGGTGTGAGATTTGTTGCCCCTCAGAAGGGCAACAAGAAGAAGATGCTTCGTGCTGCAGCATCTTGTTGTTCCACTGATGCTGATCAGCAGTGCGCCCATCCGCCCGAGCAGTGAGGCCTGGTCGTAGACCCCAAAAGGGTCTTTCATCGAGCCGAGGACTGAGAGATGAGCTGGACGATGAGATTCCAGGCCTCAGAGCTCTAGATGTAGAGATTCCGGAGCATCGGGATCTGCAGTTGACGCATCAGAGTGCCGGTCATGAGATCCCGGAGCAGAGCGTCAGCCCTCCTCATGCAGCGAGGACTAAGCGGTAGAGGAGGGATCGGTCCCGAAGCAGCGGGGAGCACGAGCGGGCACCACGAGCGTCAATGATCCATCAGAGAGCTTCATGGAGCGCTGGATGCATAGGACTGTTGTAGCCGTGAGGGAGGACATCATGCCTTGTATCGAGGGGGCTATCCAGCGGGCGGTAGACATGCTCCGTGGAGAGATGGGCCAGAGGCGCAGATCGCCCACTCTACCTCTCCAGTCAGGCGTCCTATCGGGTTCTCCACAAATAAGATATTGTCATAGGTCGGACTGCATAGCAGCGTCCCTGCTCGACCATGTAATCGCTCGTGACGTGCAGGTCTACAAGGGTCCCCGGATTCATCAATTGTAACGTGTGCAGAAATGCGGGCAGGTGCGCGTATGACTTGTCACAGTTTCCGTAGACAATCTCAATGGAAAGATTTCTGGTGCGCAGGGCGAAACTGTAATCTATATGGATGCCGAATTCCCGCACAAGCTCAGCAATCATCTCTTTTGGCTTCAAGACCGTCCTCTCGTCCACCAATTTGCGCGCAAAATACTTCGCGAGTACTCTAGCCGGAACCTGACGTGGAGCCATTCGACTCATATCAAGGTGGCATGTGTGGGTTCCGTTGAACTTGTAGATTCTCCACATCTGTCCTTCAGCAACAGTAAAGCACTTAAACGGGCAGTCACCACCGTGCTTGCATACATAGCCAAGTCGGCTCCTGTTTGATCGATACACGCAGTACTCAACTCGATTCAGCATGTGATATATTCCCACAACCAGAGCCAAATCATCCTTTGTCCGAAAAATAGCTCCCTCGCACAATGTATCTGTCGGTGCTGCTCGTCGCTCATCCCAAGACAGTGGCCCCACAATGTCTAAATCGGCAAGGGGAACCACCCAGTTGGTGTTTCCTCTATCAGCTGCAGGCCCAAGACCAGCAGAAGATGATGGCACAGCCCCCGTCAATCCCAACAATCTGTCTGTGTTTCCAGAAGTACGAATCCAATAGGCAAATTCCGTCATTAGTGGATCCATCAACGCCGATCTGTCATTCGCCTCTTCTTCTTCTTCTTCTTCTTCTTCTTCTTCTTCTTCTTCTTCTTCTTCTTCCTCTTTTTGTTCGTCGTACTCTTCTTCCTCTTCCTCATCCTCCTTCTCATCACGTGTCTCAAATGCCTCTTCGTGCCGGGGGTAATCGCTATGAATCGGATTACCCGATCCGTGAAAGTACTGGGGAAAGTAGGGAACATAATCATCCCTCACTAGATTTCTGTAATCTGTGCCAACAGAGGGCCCAACACCGGAACTGCTCAAATATCTCGAAATCACGTACACAACCATCTCGGCGGTCTGTTCGTGCAGCAAATCAAGCAAATCTCCATCATCTTGTAAAGACGCCCTTATCAGCCGACCGGTATTGGTGCTCGTCAAGTAAGAGAATTCGTACTCCACAGTACTCGGCTCAGTACGTAATAACTTGTGCACTAAAACACAAATTGTCGGATGACATGACGAGAAGTTGCTCATCACCATCCACGTATTCTGATCTCTCCCATCTGCCACTATGTCGTACAATAATACGACGTCTCACCATCTGCATTTTTAAACTTCGATTAATTAAAATAATTTCACGGGTCATTAACAATATATACGATTAATATCAAATTCCAACGATTATTCAAAAATAATGCAACGATTACTTAATAAAGAAGGCTACCACAAATTTTAAATTGCTGCGATTAATTATTAAAATGCTAGGAACAATTAAAACATTCCTAAGATAATTAATAAAATAGCTACGAGGAGTTAAAACATGCTACGATTAATCATTAAAATGCTATGAACAATTAAAAAATTGCTAAGCTAATTTATAACACAGCTACAACGAGTTAAAACAGGCTACGATTAATTAATAACATGCTACGAATAATTAAACAATTAATACGATAATTAATAAAACACCAAGAAGGGTTACGACATGATACGATTATTTATTAAAATGCTACGAACAATTACAAAAAAGCTACGCTACTTCATTAAAGTGCTACGAACACAAAAAACATGATACGATTAAAAACATGCCACGATTAAACAAATGCTACGATTACTTCATAAATGGCTACGATTGTTCTCAAGTAAACCGTAGCACTTTCCAAGCTACGGTTACTTCAAAAATAGCTATGAATATTTTCAAAAAATGCTACGAGGCATTTAAAAATGCTACGCTTAATTCATATTTATAGTATGCTTGTTTTTACATAAATTGAACAATTTAAAAATAATACGATTAAAACAAACAAATTGTTCTAGTTATTTAAACTAGAACAATTTTAAAAGGCTACAATTAATACAAATTGCTACGAACATGCAAAAAAGTCTACTATTAATTAATATTTATGCTACGATTGTTTCTATATAAATGGAACAATTTTAAAATGCTACACTTATTTCAAAAGTTGCTATGATTCCATTCAAAAATTAACACAATCAAGTAAATCATGCATATGATTAATTGAAAGAGGGCTACGAGTAAGTCAATTCAATTATATGATCAATCTGCTAAATAAATACCACGATTAATTAAAAATAACCCTATTTACTTAAGGAAGAGTTACGATTAGGGCTACAAATAATTTAACTATGTCAACGCTTATGTATCAACCTAATCTTAATTTAGTCAAAGCTACGATTTAGTTGAAATAAGAATACGAATACGAATAACCTCCTAAAAATGTACATTTCCAAAACGCACCTTTACAAAATATGGACATACCTTGCTCAAATTTTTGCTCTCGAACTATTACTCTTGTTTATTTCATAAATTTTTATAATGCGTATCATGCAACCCTTTTGCTCTCTATTTATTTACAAAACTTACCTATCATTCTTACACGCAATAAAAACCTACAGTAAATTTTGTCAAAGCATTTCTACCCACTGATGCTTATTTAATGAAGTTAGTAGTGTTCAGTTGTTTAGGATTCTTCAACAAGACATAAATGCATTCAATTCAAACAATCGTACCATTTTTATTGATTACTCATACCATACGGTTTCTTTAAAACAATAGTAGTATCATATGATTAAAATTACATTCAATTGTTGCGTTTTGGGCCTCCATTTTAATCATAGCAATTAAAAAAACAATTATTTCATCCTAGCATCTTAATCGTATAATCTTTCAAGGCCACGATCTAAAATCTTAACTTTATAATCATTGCTTTAAAATCATGGATTTGTTATTCGTAGCTTGTTTTTCTTTGATTTTTAATCGTAGCTTTTAAATCGTAGCATTATAATAGTTACAATTATCCGCAGCATTTTAATCGTCACGTGTTAATCCCTAAAGCGTAGCATTGAAAATCGTAGCATGTTAATCGTATCTAAAAATCAATTAGTTTTACTCATTGATTATTGTATGTTAACCGTAGCATTTTCCAATGAGATTTAACTTTGCTGAAATAGTCGTAGCTTAGTATACCTAAGCGTAGCCTTTTAATAAAACAATCGTATTCTCTACAAATAAAAGCTCAAATATTTGCACTCTACGCTTAATCGTAGCACGTTAATCGTGGGTAAAAATCAATTACTTTTATACATAGATTATTATAGGTTAATCGTAGCATTTTCAAATGTGATTTAACTTTGCTGAAATAATCGTAGCTCAATTTACCTAAGCGTAGCATTTTAATAAAACAATCGTAGTTCAATTTACCTAAGCGTAGCATTTTAATAAAACAATCGTAGCTCAATTTACCTAAGCGTTGCATTTTAATAAAACAATCGTAGCTCAATTTACCTAAGCGTTGCATTTTAATAAAACAATCATAGCTCAATTTACCTAGGCGTTGCATTTTAATAAAACAATCGTAGCTCAATTTACCTAAGCGTTGCATTTTAATAAAACAATCGTAGGCGTTGCATTTTAATAAAACAATCGTAGCTCAATTTACCTAAGCGTTGCATTTTAATAAAACAATCGTAGCTCAATTTACCTAGGCGTAGCATTTTAATAAAACAATCGTAGCTCAATTTACCTAGGCGTAGCATTTTAATAAAAACAATCGCAGCATTGTTGTGTGTACTTAATATTAAATTGCAAAAAGTACACTGTCCACTTAATTAAGGCTAGGAAGTAGATGTTAACTAGTACAAATTGCCTACTAAACTACCTACTTTTAAAAATTGCCGTTTTTTCTCATTCTCTATTTACTTTTGTCGAGTTTTGTACATTTCCACAAAAAAATAACCTTATTATTTATTTATCATTACAAAAGTAGGTATTTGGCATTCAATTTTAAAATCAATTTGTCTTAGCCGCGCCAAGAGTGCTCCAAAAGTGGAGTAAAATGCTAGGTAGACCGTAGGTACAAGCAATTGTGAACAAATCCATCAACTTTGTTGCCACCTTTTATATTACCCCCAAAAAAAAGTGACATGTATAAATCAAGACTATCAAGTAGAATTTCAATTTATGTTTGAAAATGATAAGTATTAGATTTTTTTGCTTCGTAGTCCAATTATTGATCCTGCGACAAGTAGGAATTTATTTGGTCAAAAAATGCACCATTAAATATATTACTTTTAAAATAAAAGAAAATAAAGGAATCAAATTTACTAACGTAAATCCCAAAACAACTCGGCAAAGGTAACACCTACAATTTGACCTTTTAACTCGTCTTTACTTTAATCATGATATATATATTTTTATTAAGTAAGTAATAATTGTATTAAATATTATCTGTAAAGGGCAAAAGCGTCATTACAAGTAGGTCAGTCAGACTTGTCAGAAGTGGGGCCCAGTTTTGAATTGAAACGGTCAGAAGAAATCGCAAAGAGAGAATTGTTTTAAAGTAGTAGTAGTATGAGAAAGGGGGAAAGTTGTACGTCTTTACTTAGATTTAATTTAATTTAATGTGCCGTGAGTTGGTTGCAATGCCAGCGTGGAGGTTTGTGATTGGTGGTTGGGCAGCATGCATTTGAGTTTCAACTCACCGGGTCCACTCGCCACGCCAAGCATCTCTTACATTCACATTTCTAATAGGAAAGCTATATATTTTTGGAGAAACATCCCATCCACATCCAATTCAATTGGAATATATATAACAAATTCAGAATTGATAACTCGTTTCACGCCATATAATAAAAAAAATATATGACTTAGACTCACTTAAAAGTTGATGATAATTCTTTAATATTTGATAAGTTTTATAAGCGGGGTATTAATGTAATTTGATAATATTTATAAAAAAAGTATCGGGTAATTAATAACAGTATCGTAATGCTAACGAAACATTACTGTCATGTTAACAAAGTATTATCGTGATGCTAATGAAAGTTTTATCATATTGTTAATGAAAAATTAAATTCTAAAAATTAATTATAAATCATAATTGGATGAAATAAACCATATCAGATATAATAAACTCCAATTATCTAAAAAGAGAATTAAATTCTAAAAAATAATAATAAACCCTAATTGGATTGAATAAACAATAATATCAATATAAATATACAATGTTAGCATTATGATATTACTTTATCAGCAGTGCATATAAACTATGTTAGCATATAACAATTCATTATTAGCATAAGGTATAAATCATAAATGGTTGAAGAAAATCCTAATTAATATATTATAATTTGATGAAATAAACTCTATATAATAATCATTTAGTAACTAAAATATAAAAAATAATTCATAAAAAATAATTATAAGTCATAATTATAATGTAATAAATCATAATAACGATATAACTACGTGTACTATGTTAACATTATGATAATTATTCGTTAGCACAATAAATACAGTATGTTAGCATTTAACAAATGCTTTTGTTAGCATACATTATCATAATGCTGACGAGTCATTATTAAAAGCTAGCGAAAATATTTTCGTGCTGGACACGAGTAAAAATGTATATTTTGTATTCTTTGTCTATATTTATTTGCACAAACATATTCATGATTGATCTTGAATTAAAGAGTATGAAAAGAGCTTTACCATGAGGGAGTTATGATCGTTTAAAATTTTTTAAGATTTAAAAAAAAACGATGACATTAACTTTTTTATAAGAATTGGACAATTATACCACTGCAACTTTTTTTTTTTTTGCCTTGACTTTGATATTAAATATCTGTCATTAGATCATCTAGTTGGATGGTATAAGATGAGTTCCTCATTCCTACACCAGAAAAATGTGTATTTTTTTATCCACTCCATATATATATATAGGGAAAGGATCAAATGAGAACCCTTTCCCTAGGTGGGAACTAGGAACCAATCCTAGTCCTTGTTTGACTCAATCTAGACGGTCCATATTAAATCAGATTTAAGTGGATGGGCGGTGGCATTCCTGTAATTTTCGGCAACTTTATGGACATAGGGGTAATGTAGTAATTTAATAATTCTTCCCTTTTATTCTGAGGCTAAAATGAGAATCGCATGATGCTAAAATGATCGAAGTAGGATGCTAAAATTGATGTGACATTTTCCACTAGGGTTCACCGTTCCCAATTAAGGTTTATTACGTTCCGATTAGGGCTCTGATCCCAACTAGTAATTATGAGATTCCCATTTGGGTTCACTGTCACCAATGCATTTCATTTCAATGAAATCATCATTCCATTTTTGTTTATCAACACATGCTAAAATGAGAAATGCATGAGGCTAAAATGAGCGAAGTCGGATGTTAAAATTGAATCTAGGCAATTTCTGAGTTTAGTTCCGATTTTGCCCTTAATGAGACGCGTGAATTGAAGATTTTTACGATAATTACAAAAATACAACCGAAAATCTGGATGGATCTGGGGCGTCGATTTTGCAGGATGGACGGATGGGATCGATTTCCGGTTCTCACCTAACGACCGGTTCTCACTAGATCTCATCCCTATATATATATATATATATATATATATATATATAACATAGAGAGAGAGTTCAAATGAGAACCAAATTGATACGTAGGAACTAGGAACTAATATATTCCACTTATTCATTTTTTTTTATGGGTGAGATTCATTTTTGAAAATGGGGTTAAAAACGCAATTTTTAAACAATTAATTTTAAGTGAGGTTATAGATATAATTTGATGTGATATTCCATATCTCATCCCATATTTCGTGGGTTTTGATATGCATTGATTCATGCAGCCATATTTCGTGGGTTATTCTACAATATTTCTTCATATTGGAGAGTTATTTTACAATATTTCTTTCATATTTTCTATCTGATCGATTGATTCATGAAAAATAACTATAGACTGATTCATGTCTGTGTTCAGAAAATAATTTATCCTTTTATATTTATTTCAACTGGTTCTTTCACAACTGGAGCATCATTTACATAATTATTGCAACCGATTTTTTATAACTTCAAATCAACCAGAATTCTGCACCAATTATTATCGCGTCGATTATTATGGAAGATACATGTTTTTTTTTCAAAAATTTTTTCATGTTTATTCGTTGTAGTTTATTTGCTCTTATAGTTCAGATGGTATTAATGGTTGTTAATTATGAATGTGAAGTTTATGTTCATAAATAATATTTAGATTGCTATAGTATAGTATAAAATTTGCTAAAATGGCGTATGTTATTTACTAATAATGGTCAATTCATATTAAAATTTACCATTTTCTAATTCTTCATATTGGAGAGTTGTTTTGATAATTCTTGCAACCGATTTTTTAATAATTTTGTATAAAGCAGATATTATGCACAAGTTATTATGGCGTCGATTCTTATGAAAGATATATGGTTTTTTTCAATATTTTTTTTATGTTGATTTGCTTTAGTACTGTCTCATATAGTTCAGATTGTACGAATGATTGGTAATTATGAATATTCAGTTTACGTACAATCATCATGTTCAGGTTGTTACGATATAGCGTACAATTTGCTAATGTGCCATATATTATTTGATAACATGTATGTTATTTATGGATTGATAAACGTGTTCACAACTTGTATTTATGTTACAATTAAAGGAAGTGGAAGTGATGTCAAATCAAGAAAGACGAAGACTGATCGTGTTGCCAATAAGCATCTGAGAAAGAGTAGCGAGTGCGGGAAAAAAATTAATCACGATACTAGGAATTGTCCTTATTCATAATTTATTTTCATGTTTATTTCTGTTGAATTATTACATTGGTTGACATTAGTTTTTAATTTAAATGTTATTTTTTTGTGGTTTTAAAAAGTGTTTGTCGCTTGGAAAATATTGAACCAAGTGAATTTTTTAGTAAACTGAGTATAAAGAATTTAAATTATTAATTATATTTCATATTAGCTAATATATAACCGATTCTTAGCAAATACTTAATTGCACTTTAGCTACATTTATAGGGTAAGTATGTAATTTATACAGTACGACTACAATTTTTTATTCCTCAAAATTTCATAAGTTTTTAGGATATTAGCGAAATTAATTTGTTTGGTGCTTAATTATATGTTATTTTAATTATTAATGTGACCTTGTATATTTATACATACTTCATTATTTGCATAATCAAGAAATGGATAAATAAATATATTTTTTTATTTTTTTTACCACACATTTGAATGATATATGTGGGAGTTTTGTTTTACTCATGCATGCTGCTTTTTTGTGTTTTTTTGCTTGGAAAATAATGCACCACATTAAATTTTTGCCTGCAAATTATTGAGTTTTTTATTATAAGTTAATGTATAACAGACTATTAGCAAAACATTCGCATGCAAATTAGCTATATATGTAAGTCAGTACCTATTTATACAGTGTACCTGCTATGTTTGAGATTCAAAATTTAACACTTTTGAGAAGATGCAAAATTAATTTGTTTGATATCACTGGTAAATATACATGTTCCATCATATTTAATTATCTATTATTTATCTTATTGTGATATTGCATAATTCCAACATTTTTTTAACTCTGTTTATAATATTTGCTTATACATACTTCATTATTTGCGTAATCAATAAATGGATACACATTTGAATGTTATGTATGGAATTTTTGTCTACCCATGCATGTTAGCAAATGATTTTCACGATACTAGAAACATTACATTTTAAACATTCAAGACTAAGAATTAAATTAAATTGTTTGTTAAAACTAGCGTTGATTAATGCCAACAAACTGTTGGAAATTAAACCGATCCGAAACAAATTTCGGGTCGAATAAAATCCGTCTTTTCGATTGAATAGAACGGAAGCGGTATAAATCAGACAATAGATCGTGATATAAAAATATAATATCTATGCGAATTAAATTTATTTAATGCTAAAGAAGAGATAAAGAAAATACCTTTTTCTTAAACCTCCTTCGTCTTCTTCGATCAATCTTTGAAACTTGAAGCTCGTAAACACCACGATCTTCTGATTCGATCCTCCCTTTGTACGGTAGTGAGTGGGCACCGAAATAAATCTATTAAGTTCCTAACTTAATATTTCTACAATTATTTTAACACATGAAATCGTAGAATTCTATTAAGTTCCTAACTTAATATTTCTACAATTATTTTAACACATGAAATCGTAGAATTGGACTATAGTATTAGGAGGATATTTAATCTGAATGAAATATAAACATCAAGAGAAAAGAATTCAAATCAAAAGAATTCAAATCAAAATCAAATTCATTGATTTCGCCGTTGGGAATGGCGTGAATTGATTTTCACAAAATCAATTAAAACTTTTGATTATCTCTTAATCCTCTTTTGCTAATTCACGTCTCACGTGAGTTTGATTGGCGTAAGAATTAATATAAGTCTCTTGTATTATATATATAATTAGGTTTAGGTCAAATCTCAATACATATCAGTTTCTTATCTTAAACAGATTCAGAATCATGTAAATAAGGAAACAAATTAATAATTATCTTAAATAATTATTAATTATTATTAATATGTAAATAATATAAATATCTTATATTTATTTAATTCCTAGCACAGTCAAACTGTGGAATATCATATATTCCCGAAATTAACTAATATTTACACATAAGCCCAAACTTTATGAAAACTTATTTTTCATAACATTTTAGGAACTTAAATATTATTATTAACCCGTCAATAATATAGGAAGGCGAATCGGGGACCATGGACTTATAATCAAGAGCTCCAATAAATCGAATAAATAATTAAACTCTTTAATTGATTTATTCAACTTATTAATTCCGATATTATTCCACTAAAAATTCAGAATTGCACTCTCTTTAATTATAGAACATATTTACTCTATGAATTTGAGCAGTCCATTGATTTAATCATTTCATATGAATTAATCCTCCATAGATAATTCATAATCGAAGACAGGTAATATCCGTTAACCTCTTCAATTATTTCTTATCCTCATTTACCATTAATTCACCAGTGAGCGATTTATTTATAACCAATTTATAAATTAGAGATCTCTAATCACTCAGTTCCAGAATTAACAAATGAGAGAATTATCTTTCTGCTTCTCAAAAGAAGGAATGGATTCCATATCTGTAAATTACATTCCCAACTATTTAATTCAAACGTGAATCTAAAATGCAAGTTTAGAGAATGTTGGCAAACAAACTTTAACGAGCAAATTAAGAAACACATTGAAATAAACAGGAGTCTATAATCACTCAGGATTAAGATTATTCATATATGATCATCTTGTGATTTAATTTAATATTCCTTTTCTTTAACGGAATTTGAAGGAATAATTAAGTTAAATCGGTCCAAGTCCTATATGATCATATCTTATATAAATGCACCCAACTGGATGTCTCTACATCAACGGTTTGGATAAAACGGTTACATTCATAATGTCATTGGGCTGCATTAGTGACATTTTAATTAAAGATCCCATACTTTAATTATATTCATCATGGACTTCGTTTTTAGTTTATTTTCCATAATCTTAATCCTCTTGTATATAACACTTATATACTAAGGTTATGGTAACATTAAATAAGCTAGGGATTTTCTGTGATGTACAATAAATGCATACAAGAATCATATTAGGTCGAAAATAAATGTCGCTTTTATAAATAAGATAAAACCAATTCACAATTGCTTTAAGGGCACAATCCCCAACACAAACCACATTGCATATGCCTAAGAATTAATATATGCAGTCAACAACTACAATTTTATGGATATGAATAAAAAAATCAGAGCAATATCTGTATGTTTCATTGAACATTGACATTTTTCATAACAATGACGCCAATATTTAGGGGTCCATCCTCGCACGACATTCTATAATGAAGACTCGACTCAGCAAGTATATGATTCTTGTGTAAGTTACTGTCAGCGATAAGGCTTGCTGCACAATATTTTACCCTTAGATACATCATCTGTTTGTCGCTGTTGTCTGTAAGGCTGGAGTTCCATTGTCTCAAACTTCCTCCTTTGTATGTTTTCATGTGTCTCATTACATAGATACCACAATCAATTGTATTTATCTAATTCCTCTATGAGATTTTCAACATATCCATTGTCCTTAATTTTTTATCCATTGTCGTGGCATTTTTTGCGTGCCTTGTAGTCTTCAGAAAGTCTTTAAAAATCTGACATGTATTGTGTATGTTAGAGCATAATTAAATAATCATAGTGCAACTTTAATAATCTAAATTTTTAACATACCATCATATGTGGAACATTTCCATACTTTGACAAAGGATCATCGTTCTCTCCCTCAAATGCTGAAGAGTTATCAATAATTTCGTCTTTGCATTTTTATGGGTCAAAACACATCAGATAGAAATGGAATATGTGGGAAATTGTGAAGAAGAACTGCACAATAAAATAATTAAATTCTGATGGAAAAGAAAATAGATATTAAAGTAACACAATTATAGTTTTTTTATATTATTTAATCTTACTGTATTTATTTTAGCTAATTGCAACCTTGAAACATTATTAATCTCACTAATTAACCTATTCCAAAATGTCGAAGTTCTTTTTTCATAATTCCAAGTTGAAGGTGGGTCTACGATAGTACCTAGCTGTGGATAAACAAAAAAAAAGTTGCATTTTTAAATTTATGTGAGGTTTTAAAATGAAAAGTTTATTTGATGTATGGAAATACAATTTAGAGGATACAACTTACACATATGTGGGTGTATTTGCTAATATATACACATATATTTTGCTGAAAAAATTGTGCATACAATATTTTGCTAAAAATATACAAATATTTGCTAACATACATAAATATATATTTGCTGAAAAACATGCAAACACTTGAAACACAAAAACCCATGATTTTTACCTGAACTCTTAACTGATTGTTTATCTCCACCATTTCTCTCATTCCCTCCTTTAAGTCCTACAATCAGATAAAGATGAAATCAAACCTAAACCCAAAACACAACCTAGATACTCTGTTAGACGAAATATACAGACATATGCTTGTCTTAAATCTAGCAAAGTTTGTTTATAAGATGATAAATAAACCCAATTGTTACAGATAGTCAAATAAAAAGCAAACTACATGTAGAAATCAATCAACAACAAAAGTTATCCACTTCTCATATGATGAGAAATTTATTTCTTTAAGTTTTAAAAATTTATCTCACATTGCAAGTGCACAATCGTGTAGCAAAGAGAAACAAGATCGAAAAAAAGGAATTAATGCAATTCAAAGAATGCAAGCATCATTACTTGAATTCTTTCGCTATTTAAACAATATAAATTTTTGAGAAGTTTTTATAGTAGGAACGAAAATAAAAGCAACAAGTCAATCCAAAGCAAGAACATAAAATTAACCAACTAAATTGATTTAAAACTATAAGAAAAAGAAGTCCTAGGGCAATGCTCATTAGTAAGGGTACAATCATTAAATATGGAAAACATGTTTATTCTACCCACACAGAATTGATTAGCCCAAGTGCTTTCTCAAGCCACAAGGACATTTGGGCTAAACACAATTCCCCTATCTCTAGGGTTAAATTAATATCTAGCTTAATCAAGCCCAATCAATTATCAACATCAATTAAACATCAATCTCTCGATTTAACATTAAATTAAACTCACAAATCATTTACCCATGTAAAATTGCTTCTCTCAAAGCTAATTAAACATAAAACCCTATCCTAAGGTGGCCATTCCAAAGGGAAGGGGCAATCAAAGCATGATTTATGAAAGAAAAAGGGAAGAAAAACATATCTCCATATTTAAATCAAATACCCATTACTAAATCACATCACCCTAGAACATAAGAGGTTTAGCTACTCATAATCCAAATAAAACAAATACCAACAAGAAAAAAATTCATAGATTAAGATAAAAATAAATCTGAAATGTGAAATACAATCTTCCAATCTTCAAATGATTCACCACTCCAAAGCTTCAAGAACAAAAATCCATAAACTAAGCTAAAAAGGGTAAAAATATGGGGGCTTGCCCTAAAATTCGAATCGGGGATCTCTTTTATACTAGGGTTAATTACATAAGCTAAAAAAAATCAAAAATGGAAAAGAAAAGCATAAATTCGAAAATGAGACAGGGGACGCGAGACGGGGTTGGTCGCGTCCCACTCGCGCCTATAATTAATCAATATCTGAAACCTTGAGTAGTACCACACAAGCTTTATTCATGTACGGAATAAATTTCACCTGCAGAGTTTCATATAAACTTGTGTTTCCTCAAGAGAACATCATCAACCTGGCGCACCAGGACACGGTGCTTATATATATTGCACGACACATCATGTATACAAATGCTATTACCCAAGATATCGAGTTTATTGATTCTATGAGAGAATCTCACCCATGGATAAATCAAAGCAATAAACAGAGCATACATATGTTCGCCAATAAATATAAGTTAAGAACCCGAACTCTGTGGATCTTTGTTCTCTCGTAAATAGGGTCAGAGAAGAGAACAATATCCTATCGTGATCCTCTTCAATACACTTAACAAGTGTATTAGAATAATCAATCAGTTAAGACAGACTAACTATCAGATTATTCTACGGTGTACCGATAGTGTATTCAGGACCATCTAAGTCATGAGCTTTTTAATACAATACAAGGATCTGATTATATGATCTTACCGTGTGTTTACCCACACCATATCATTTATAATGTAAGTATATGAAATATGAATAAATAATTATATAATAATGTAAATGCAAACAGTGACTGCAATAAGATTCAATCTATATCATCATATCATCAGAAAAATATACAAAGACAAGCCTTCCAGTATACAAAACTAACACCTATTTCAATTCAGAAGTAGTCATTTTGAAGATGTCAACGCGTAGATCACGAATACGTGATTGAAATGATGACACGACGGACGATCATGATGGAAAACCATCGTGACCGCCGCCAAAAGTCACCACCATCCCTCAAATCGGTGACTCTTTTGGGTTGCTGGATCAAAAAGTGTCTTTAGAGTTTTATGTTCTTGTATATTTATATACATTTTCCATGTTGTCACTTTTTAATTTCGGGTATATTTTGGGTATCCGAATATTAAATTATAGTCTTTTTCAGATCTATCCTTCATTTATTTCTCTATTGTACTTTTAGGCTCAAAGTTGTTCCGTCTCAAAATATAGTATTTTTATTTAAAGTTTCATATTTTTCCAATGAGCGGATCCTGCGGTATGAATTTATTTGTACCGAGTTAATTTTAGGATACGAGTTTGACCACCCCGTATGCCAACACTTCCTAAAGAGTTTTTCTTTATAAGAATGTCATGAGTAAAGTTCCCTTAAGAGTCAAAATATTTGATGATCCGGGTGCTACGTATTAAGATAATAGATATTATAATATTTACTTCATAGCTAAGAAATGTTGTATTTTGACCTAATGATAGTCTTTTATCGAAATTAAGTGATCAGATAATCTTGTAGGCAGAAGAAGGAGATTTCTAGTTGAATCCAGAATAAGAATATAGATCTAGCTATATCCAGATCAGATTTCCAAGTGGGTTTTTATTATATAAAAATGTATTTTGATGTGCTCTGATATTTATAAAATGATTGTGATTGAATATCCAACTCATGACTGTATTTGATGTGCTTTTCTGACTCATGTAAGTCTTACTACTATTTTTGGTGATGAAATTACAACGGTTCATGATATCGAGTCCCAAGCAAACAAGGCAGTGTCTAACCTTAAGCAGTCGGGTTGCGTACACGAACCAACTCACCTTAAGCGTTCTAGGGGAGAGTAGCACACAATGATGGAACTAAAATGATTTAGTATACATGGAATTCATAAATTTTCTGGTTTAAAAGCTTTCCATGATATGCTTAAAATATAATTGGATATTCTGTTTTATAAAATGATTGTGAAGGCTTTCTCAAAAGTACCCACTGAGTGCATTAGTACTAATGCCCAAAAATCTTTTCAAATATTTTTAGGATAAGCTGTGGGATGGTGGACGACTATGCTAAGGCTAAAGGGGTATCTTTTGATGTATATGTTTCTTTTATGTATAGAGTCTAATTGAGAACATGCTTCCTTTTGAGTTTGAATAAATACACTACGTTTTTTTCCGCTTACTCTGATTATTATTACGGAGTGTTCGGTTCTCCGAACCCCATTTTCTTTATTGTTAAGGAGTGTTCGGTTCCTCAAATCCTGTTTTCTTTATTGTTATGGAATGTTCGGTTCTCCGAATCCCATTTTTCTTACTGTTACGGAGTGTTCGGTTCTCCGAATCCCATTTACTTTCCGTTCTTGACAGGTGAAAGCCTGACATTTATGTGCCTGACTTTACATTGTTTTCCATGTCAAGGCAAAAGCCTGGTTTTATATTGCTTTCACGACAGACGGGAGCCTGGCATCTCTTTACTTCATGTATTTGGACAAACATCAGTCTGGCCTTTTTCATGCCTAACATATTAACAGTTAACCTTTGAACTGTTGTTATTTACATTAAAGTTTGGCTTGGTTATTCTTTCATGGGTTCATCCTAAGAGTCATGGTATCTGGTTTGAGTCATTTCATACGCTTTAAAAGTGTGGATTGATTCAGTTATAGAGGTTATACTACCCAAATTTTTGGGGCACTAACCTAAGTTCTTTGATTGTTTCTGTTCAACAACCCCTTCCCTATTTTCCTAAGTAGCACACCGGTTCCCTTGCCCTTCTCCTAGGATCGGGGTGTTACATTGCGTCTTCCTTCTCTGGCGCGGGTCGTGCCCGAGACTGGCTTTTAGGGCCTCTGTGTAGACGTCCACTCGCTCTTCCCTTAGGCACGGGTCGCGCCTCCCTTGAGCTCATCGGGTTGCATGCTATGGCACGAGCGTACAGCTCGCACCTCGCCTGTGCATGGGTCGCACTTGGGCTTGATGTTTCTCAAAAGCTCGTTCCACTCGATTCGACCCTGAAAGGTGAGAGATTGTGTCAAAAGCACTTATTGCAAAACTTATCTATTTTCATGAGAAAAACATCAAAACATGGATGAAAATACAAAGAAAAACAAGCTAAAATGCTCCGATTTAGGGTGAATATCCCATGTGTCATTATATCAAACACAAATAATCTAAAATCCCAGTAACAAAAAGAATATCCAAAAACAATATGATTAATGGACATAATACATGAAATATGACAGTTTTGGGAATGTCACTGGAAATGGATGAGCTTGTAATATTTATAATATTTAATAGATACTAATAATTGTCATCATATTTCACCATTTTTTCTATTAAATCAGAAATAATTTTATATTAGTTGTTGATATACTTCCTCTGTTTCATAATTTAATTTTACAAATGTAGATAAGGTAGTAAATTGTTTGCATAAATCATTCATAATATGTGCTATAATGCATGCAAAGATTTGATAATAATCAGACATGTATTTGCTCACATGTATACATATAACAGATAGATACATAAAAAATTCCTAAAGTGCACGAGTATTTTGCTAAAAAGTAGACAAATATTTGCTAACATACAAACCTATATATATATATATATATGTATATGCTATTATGCATGCAAAGATTTACTAATAATCAAACATATATTTGCTAATAAGTAGACAAATATTTGCTAACATACATTGTAATACCCCGTAAATTAATTACTGCTTAACTGCAGTAAATTGTTGCAATTACTATTTAGTATAGTAATTTTCAGTCAGATTAGGGTCGGAAGTATCCGTTAAGTTCCATGGAATTCAAGGATAATTACTTCCCATAGGTGGGTTAATTATTATTTCAGTTAGGGTTTAATTTCCTTTTCTGTATGGAAAGCCGGAATCGTAATTTCAGATAAATTCGATTCCTATTTTATTTATGGTGCGTGATTATCGTGAATCAGATATTCCGATAATTAATTTCAGGACTGGGAGACTCAGATATTCTCCAGTCATTCAATTGTTTAAATTCAGATAATTTAAACGAGATGCTCAAGTTAAGAGAATCAGATATTCTCTAAGTTTTGGACGTTTTAATTATCGAGAAATTAAAACCTGTATTTTTAAAGCAGTGTTTTAAAATCAATAATTTCAGATAAATTATTGTTTTAAAATAAGTGAATTATTTTAGCAATATCGGTTTAGTTTGGAATTTTTCCGAAGACGGAAAATATCACGATAACCGAACAACCGAGTATGTGCTAAAGTCAAATAAGCTTGTGTTAAGCCATGTCTCCCACGTGTGTGTGTCCCCTTTCATATATCCAAAAGGGGATAGTTATGTTTTGATTAGCTCTTAATTATCCATATTAGGAATAAAAAAATAGATATTTGTTTGGTTTGGATATATATTGCCGAGAGGGAGAGAGTGAGCTGCCACCTTTCTTCATCTTCATTCCTTTCTTCTTCTTCCTCTTCGTTCCATTCTTCTTCATTTCATTTCCTACTCAAAATTTTCGAGAAAGTGAGATCAAGGCAGCTGCAACTTCATCTTCTTCATCTCCATTCCATCGTTGTTTCGAGAGGTATTCCGAAAATTAATTTGAAGTTATATTGATGCATGTTTCCAGCTTTTGGCGTCAATATATATGTTTAGTTTGTGTTTTATTTATGATTTTGAAGCATACTAGATGATATTGAATGGATTAATGCATAGGCATGTTTGGATGAGTTTTTAGATGTGTTTTGTTGAGTTGAAAGCTTGGGTTTTGAGTTTTCATGGCTGTCGTCGCTCTCGGCCTCAATTCCGCGCGCCCGCGCTCGATTGTTGGCAGACTCGGCACCCTCCGGTTAAACGAGCATAACTCCCTCGTTTTACATCGGATTGAGACACCGTAAATTTTTCCGAAAACTAGACTTAAGTGGCTTTCTAATGGTATAGGTCTCATTCTCTAATTCGTTCTGAGTAAATTATGAAAAATCGGCGAAGTTAGGTCATGTATTCTGTTTCGGAAATTCGGGACAGATTCGCTACCTTTTGGTAAAACGGGTATATCCGTTTCATTTGTTATCATCTTAAGCCACTATAAATTTTTAAAAATTCTAAACTTCTGTGGCTTTCTAATGGTATATATCTCAGTCTGTAACTCTTCCTGAATCGATCGTGAAAAATCTTCAAAGTCAGGTCACGAGTTTGATTTCGGAAATTCTGGCAATTCTGCCACCTTTTAGTAAAATGATCATAACTTTTTCGTTATTTATCATCTTAAGTCACCGTAAATTTAGCCGTAAACTAGACTCCCGTGGTTTTCCGTTGGTATATGGTACAATCCCTACACCTTAGTGAGTCAAATCAGACAATTTTGCAAAGATAGACGTTGTGCGGAACCATGTTTAGTCTATGGGCTTAATGTTGATTTTGTTGCTAGAATCTAATTGCGATGATGTTAAGGTATTGTTGATACCTTAAATGATGATGTTGTATGCCTTAATATGTATAATAGCTAGGGTTGAGAATAACCCTTAAGCTAAGATAAAATTTAGAACGGATACTAGACCCTAATAGGCCTTCGTTTCATGTTGAGTCCTATCGGATTTGGATCAACATGCTAAGTGTATTTTTATCTACTGAAGGCTAGTAGATCCGCAACGGATAAGACCGGTGGGGAATTAGCAGCTGCAGTAATTAAAACGTCGGTGAAAAGTGGGCTTTCTTTTCAATGGACTCTTAGTCCAAATATTGATTTGAGTTTTTACTCACCCGCAGTTAATTATTCTGATGCAAATAAATGATTGTCATGCATAAAATATTTGTTTTGTATGATATCCTTATCCGTATTTAGTTAGCTCGCAAGGGGTTTCTAACTGTTAAATCGATCGGGCCTCGTGCTAACTTAGCATGTTAACCGAGGTTAGTGTACACTTGGGTCGGTGATATTAGGAAGAGAGAAAGGCTGAGCGGAGCTATTCTTGACTAAGACATCGACGGTGCTAAATGTCCTTGGAAAAGGCTGAGCGGAGCTATTCCTCGGAGTTTAGTTCAGATATGTATTCGTGGAAAAGGCTGAGCGGAGCTATTCCTCGACATGTGCGGAAAAGGCTGAGCGGAGCTATTCCTTGGCATACAGTTGGGATATGGATGATCATACAACAGAAAAGCGCGCGCAAAGACAGAAAATGATTTAGTAAAACATAGGGCCTTTTCAGATAAAAACCCCTGTGTGTTTACTCAGATGATGCATGATAATAAAACAGTTTTGATGAACGTTCATAATATCAGATATGTATTATGATATTTTTGGCAATGTGTTCACTGAGTATACTTGTACTCAGCCCTGCATGTTTGTTTTTTTTAAAATGTGCAGGTTGATGGTTGATGGTGCAGGGTGAAGTGCTGGGAAAGAAAGTCGTTTTGTACAGGACTCAGAATATTTCCTGTATTTCGTTATGTTATTTTGCTTCCGCTACTTTAGTATAACCGAGTCAAGTCTTCAGTATGTCTTGAACTCGATGATACCTTTTTGCTACTCTGAGGTATTATTTATTCAGTTATATTTTGTGAATTGAAACTCAGTTATGAATTAGAGTTCACAGTAAATTATCGTTCCTGGAATACAGTAGTTTATTTCTTTATTTAATTATTTCTGGTTCGCGCCTTGATCCATCCTTCATTGGGATCGAGTCGTGCCAGTCACACTTCATATTAATAAGATATTAATGTGGGGTCGTGACATACATACACATATTTTGCTGAAAAAATAGATATGGTGCATACAATATTTTGCTAAAAAACATACAAATATCTGCTAACATACGTAAATATATATTTGCTGAAAAACATGCAAGTACTTGAAACACAAAAGCCTTCCTTTTTACATGAACTCTTAACTGACTGTTTATCTCCAGCATTTCTCTCATCCCCTCCTTCAAGTCCTACAATCAAATAAAGATGAAATCAACCTAAACACAAAACACAACTTAGATACTCTGTTAGACGAAATATACAGACATATGCTTGTCTTAAATCCAACAAAGTTTGTTTATAAGTTGATAAATAAACCCAATTGTTACAAACAGTAAAATAAAATGCAAACTACATGTAGAAATCAATCAATAACAAAAGGTTCTCCACTTCTCACATCAAATACAAATAATCTAAAATCCTAGAAACAAAAAGAATAATCATAAATAATATGATTAATAGACATAATACATGAAATATTTGCTAATAATCAAATATATATTTGCTAGCAAGTAGACAAATATTTGCTAACATACATAAATATATATTTGCTGAAAAACATGCAAACACTTCAAACACAAAACCATTCCTTTTTACTTGAACTCCTAACTGATTGTTTATCTTCAGCACTTCTCTCATTCCCTCCTTTAAGTCCTACAGTCAGATAAAGATAAAATCAGACCTAAACTCAAAACACAACCTAGATACTCTGTTAGACGAAATGTACAGAAATATGCTTGTCTTAAATCCAACAAAGTTTGTTTATAAGATGATAAATAAACCCAATTGTTACAAACAACCGATTAAAATGTAAACTACATGTAAAAATCAATCAACAACAAAAGGTTCTCCATTTCTCATATCAAACACAAATAATCTAAGATGCGGATAACAAAAAGAATATCTAGAAGCAATATGATTAATGAACATAATACATGAAATATGACAGTTTTGGGAATGTCACTGGAAATGGATGAGCTTGTAATATTTCTAATATTTAATAGATACTAATAATTTACAATTACCCTTGACTGTATTTATAACATGGACGAATACACAGTATTATATCATACATACTTTGTAATATTTTATTTGCTACTAAAATTTCTAAAGTATTGTTAGTATTTTACTAACAAGCTTATAGATATTTGCTAACATACATAAATATATATCTCCTGAAAAAATTGCTAAAGCTCAGACAGTATTTTGCTAACAAGCATACATATATATTTGCTGAAAAATAGGCTAATAGTAGCCTCATGAGCTTGTAATATTCATAATATTTCCTAGATACTAATAATTTACAATTACCCTTGGTCGTATTGTATCATACATACTCAAATCTTGCAAACAGGGATGAATACACAGTATTATATCATACATACTTTGTAATATTATATTTGCTGAAAAAATTGCTAAAGTACTAACAATATTTTGCTAACAAGCAAACAAAAATTTGCTAAAATGCATAACTATATATTTTTTCTGAAAATATTACCAAAGTTCAGACAGTATTTTGCTAACAAGCATACAAATATATGCTAACAAGCATATATATTTGCTAAAAGCAGACAAGTAGCAGCCTCATGACAACACCAGATATCCATTTCCCATCATAGCAGATTTGGAACATGATGTAGTGCCCCGAACCTTTTTGTATATAATTAATTGTAATCATAGACTATGGGAGTCGCGTCATTTTAGAATTTCCGTAATTCGGTGGTTTAACCGAACTTACAATGTGTCGTATCGATGAGAATCGAAATATATTTTAATATGAGTATTAATCGATTTATCGATTTGTGTCACTTGGCGTATTTAAAATATTTAAGAAAATGTGTTTAATCTATGGTTTTAAAATCAATGAATTGTTTCTTCCATTTTGGTCCAATTTGGGATTTTTCCGGAGACGGAAAATATCACGATAACCGAACAACCGGTATTTTGCCTAGTCAACTCCCAAGTCATGGGAGACCATACCTCCCATCACTTTTCTCCATGCCTCCCACGTTTCCCCCTTTCCCAAATAGCAAATGAAAATTTCTTCTTCACCATTCTTCTTCATTTCTTCCATTCACTTCTTCATTTTCCACACAAATTTTTAAGAGAAAGTAAGGCAAGGACTTCAAGTTGCAGCCATAATCAAAGCTTCATCCAACCATCTTCAACCTCCTAAAGCTTCTCTCCATTGTTGTACAAAGGTATTTTCGAAAATGATGATATATTTAAGCTTAAGAATTATATGTGTGGATTTTGGTGTTTCAAATGATGTTTAATGATTTAGAAATGAATTGGTTATGTGCAAGCATGTGAGTTGAGTTTTGAGATGTGTTTTGATGTGGTAAAAGCTTGTGTATCAAGTATGATAATTTTTATCGAGTTTCGTTTAAGTTCGCGCATTCGCGCGCGCGGGTCGACAGTTTTGCCACCCTTCGGTAAAATGAACATAACTCTCTCGTTATACGTCGGATTGAGACACCGTAAATTTTTCCGGAAACTAGACTTCCGTGGCTTTCAAATGGTATATTTCTCAGTCTCTAATTCGTTCTGAGTAAATTATGAAAAATCGGCAAAGTCCGGTCATGTGTTTTTCTTTCGGAAATTCATGACAGATTTACTACCTTCCAGTAAATCGGCTATAACTTTTTCGTTAGTTATCGTATTGAGTCACCAAAAAGTATTCCAGAAACTAGACTTAAGTGGCTTTCTAATGGTATAGGGCCCAGTCCCTAATTCCTCCTGAGTAAATTTTGATAAATCATCAAAGTCAGTTGTTGTGCAGATTGCTCGATAAATTTTCAGTTTTCAAATCGCCCTTGTTTGAAATCGGTTTTAAAAGGATATTTTAACTCCTTGAATGATGCCAAGGAGTGTCATTATCAGTTAGTAGCTAGGGTTGTGAGGAACCTTGAACTAAGATCGGTTTTGATGATGGATTTAAATTATGTCGTTTATAATCGCACGCCAAGTGTTCGATTTATGCTCGAATGAGATAAATGTGTTTTAAAAGGGTCGTTTTGTTTTAATAAATTCCCATAGGTCTATGATGTTGCTGAGTCTCATTTATGTGAATTAGTATTGTTGAGATTTGAACCATTATTGATTGTCGGGGTAGGCAATTGTTAAGCTATTAAGGTTTAGTTTGGATCGGTTTAACCGACGAGCATGTGAAACTATGTAATTGCGATAGTCTTGACCTCGTGAAGGTTATAAGATGAATTTTGATACTTGTAGATCATTTGCCGTAAGACGTAATCATTGTGGTGTTGCTCGATTCCGTAGAAACTGAAAAGCTTCGACTATTATAGTCAAAAGGTGGGCGTATACTATCTTTCTCAAAATGCTATGTTTGAGTTATTAAGCTCGTTTTGAAACAAATGTGCATATATAATTATCTGTGTAAAATGATTCATTCTGCTTGCTGTGGTTGTCGGAGTCTCATATACCAGCGCTGTGTCAATGTGAGTAGCTACAGTCTTGCTTGGTTTGAGTCGCACCCAATCCCTTGCTGTTCTCAGCTAAAAGATCTTTTAATTACCTTGAGGGTTTACTCGGTAATTGCGCATGATGATGTAGTTGTGGTTGCGGTTGTCGTACTTAGCTCACTTCAGGGTTTACTGGTGAGCGGGTCCATTTCAGGGTTTACTGGTGGATCAGGTTCACTTCAGGGCTTACTGGTGAACATATTCATGTAAAACGCTTTGATGAACTTAGATGCATTTCCCTTTACAAAACCTTCTAAGATTCATCTGCATACACACAGATAATTATTTTATCAAATGCTTTTATTAACTCGGTTTTTCTCAGAAAACCCACTGAGTACATTAGTACTCAGCCCAAATATTTTCTCAAATGTTTTCAAGACAATGAGCTGGAGCGTGAAGATGATGAGCTGTGGAGGGGCTTATATGTGTACTCTTGTAGCTATTCCGTTGTCTTGGCTCATCTTAATCTCTGATCATCGTATTATTTCTTTTGATACATCATAGCTTCCGCAAGAGCAAAAACTCATGTTTTGGATATACATATATATATATATATATGTATATAACTCTGAATTTTTTACGATGATCATACTTTATTATTGAACTAATTTGGAATCGTTCATTGAGAATTATCCTCGAAATCCCCTTTCTTTCCCCTCTTCTTAATCCCCACCCCCGTGGCGCTCATTTCCACGGTCTTTAAGGACCGGGACGCTACATATGATTTGATTTTGCACATTGTATAATCATAGCATACATAGAATTGTTAATATGTACACATATTATTGCTAAAACAAAGAAATAGATTTGTAATACCATACATAATTCAAACATATTTTACTTACAATCCAAATAACATATGTTAACCCCTACATAATTATTTGTACCAAATATGTACAAACGCATCACAAATTGGTTATCTCACTATTATTATTTGCTAAAATTAATAATTTTAAAAAAAAATTACAAATCTAAATTCGAAGGCGGAAAATTTTATTAATCAACTTAGATATTTGTTCTTACTGTGTAACGTTTTGAAATATCGACGTACATCCATACCCAACAAAATACATTGAACCCTAGTTTTGTTAATAAAAAATTCATCAACTTTAAAGCAAATGGAAGATTGATAAAATTCAAATTCATAAATATATATAGCAAAATATGAACTTGCGCTACCTGTTAGATGGTTTCTTTTACCGCCGCCAACCATATGAACGGTGCTTCCACTCGTGTTGAGAGACACTCGTCGATGATACTTGTCGGCATGAAACACCGACGAGGAAAAACGGAGAGAGAGCGAGAGAGAAGAGAGTCGAGAGACAGCGCAGAGGACGACCACGATGGTGAGAGAGGATCGACGACCTCACCCGACCGCCGCCACCATCAGCGCCGTCGCCGGAAGGCCAGCACCACCGCACCGGAAGCTAGGACGGAGACATTACATGATATATTGAAGAAATTCAATTTTGATTCAATTTTTTGTCAAGATCGAAAATTTCAAGGTAACACTCTAGAATTCAATCAAACCTATTCAATTGTGTCCATTGTAGTTGGGAATTTTATTTTTCAGATTCTTAGAATTGAATAATTTAGATTTTCGAAATTTTTTTTGGGAATTTGAAAAATATACTTGGATGTGTATATTGCTTAGGATGGATGAAATTAAAATGAATGTGGGAAATTATTCGAAAGCTCTTGTGATAATTGATGATTCTGACAGTGAGGCAATCCCCATACGAGCACAATACGGAGGTACAATTTTTACATAAACTGATCAGGTTTTACCCCCACGACTCTGATACTGTACAATATTTTAATTGATACTTTCGTGCACATTAGGTGATACTGTGACCCTATCTGGATCTCTGATTGTTGAATTCGAGTTCTTAAATTAGTGTTGGTGAATTATGCTTATTTAATCGAGTGTTTATGTTTGCTGAAATCACCCACAATTTTGCAGCTCGAAGCATTTTAGAATGCACTCTTCTTAGAATTAGAGTAATGAATACTACAAGCTTGAGTCATTCACTTTATTTCTTTCCGGACCACACTTATAGTAGCCCAGAGTTCAACAGTTAAAACTAGAATTTACTCTTCAAAGATTTCAGTACAATTTAATCTTATAAGAGTGCATTCTAAAATGTTGTATCTATGATGTGCTTTGGAAGTGATAAAGGATACTTAATTAATTAGTGGTTCTTAGCCTGATTACATCTGGTTCTCCTTTTTTTTTTCTTTTCTGAGCGGTCAGTGATTAGAAATTTGAAATATAGAGCAAGGAGTTGTATATTCGAAAGAAATTGGAAAGAGAATTATAGCATCGGAAAGTTGCTCTCTAGTTTGATAATGCCAAATAGAGTCAGAACTTGTTTAATCATGTGATTATCTAAATTCATGTGCATTTAACTGGGACAAGTTGCTACTTGCTAGTGGATGCCATGATACTATGGAAAATTATATGTGAAACTTGTGTTCCAGGTTCCAGTTGTTGATGGATACTCATTCCCTCATCTTACAAAACGAATGAATGTAGCCGGCGCCATATAATATCATATCTTGTTAATTTGCTCATGATGAGGGGTTAAGTGTTCTTGAAATTTCAGAACTCAGTTGTTGCAATATGTTGGTGATGCTGAGTATGTGACATGTTCTAGCAAAAGCAAAAACTAAGGGGAGGAAAAAAAGAATTAATGGGAAACTTGAAAAGGGCCGAAAGAAGAAGAGCAATGTTGAAGGAAGCTCAAATTAGTTGAGTGAGTTTGGCTCCAAGACTCCCAACCCTCGTTTGTTTTAGATCGATATCAGGTTGGTATCTGTCTTCAGCACAATTGATACTTTCATGCTTATTAAATGGTACATGTTCTATCTGACTGACTCACTTCTTAAATTTATTTTGCAGATTATTGGATTGAAGATTGCTCATTTTTTTAAATTTATCTTGGGATGTTTTAAGAGTTCAATTTGAATCAAAAATGTTGATTACTCTTGTGAAGTTTAAGAAGAAAAGACACTTCTCCACATGTAGTAGAAACTAAAGTTACAATGGATGCATTAGCTAGTAGCAGTTGCATTTATTTGAGTTTTATCCTTTTTTGCACTCATGTGTAGTTAGGTTGCAATGGTGTTAGGTGATTGATTCTAGTCTGCTTTGTTTTGCACATTCTATATATATGAGCTGAAAAGGGAGTCCTTTAAACTTGATATATTGTGAAGCGGGAAAGATACAATACGCTCTTTCTCTGTTTGTGATTTTAAGATCCTCCTTAAACTGATATTACATTTGTTTCTAAAAATGATACGTTTTTGTTTTACAATTGATACCTTTACGCTAAATAAATGATACTCTTCAGGATGTATTGTTACTTTTTTTTTAAAAATGTGATGCTTTATAAATACACGAATGATACTAATATCATTTCTGAAAACAAATTTAACTTTCCTTAAAATCAATATACGTATATCAAAATTACACCTTAACATTGAATCAATAGTTACTTTTTTATTGAAGATTTGATACTATATAGATTAACAATTGGTACTGCGATTGTATGTGTGAATAAATATAGGTCTTGTTTAATACAGGTTATGCTAGTTATTAAAATGACAAAATTCAACATCAACCTGTAAACTACATACAAAACCACCATTCCATTCAATCAAAATAAATAATACAAAAACATCCATTCACCAACATACATCCCACAAAAAGAAAACAAGAACAATATTTCAACCCATCTCCATCATTATAACCAACTTCATGTAAATAAACCCAAACCACCAAATCCAACACATCTAACAAATCCAAAGCACCACATCAAAATATTCCTAAGTTTTGATCTAATATCTAGCGTAACACCACAAATATCCAACAAATACATATAAACTTCTCACTCACTTCTTCTTCCTGTTCATGAATGCAAGCACTATCTTATACACTTCGAATCTTAAATCATTTGTTCCAGTAAGGGCAATACGAGCACAGTACACGGCCTTCCTTCGACCAACATACTTCACGATAAAAAAAAACAAAACATAAAACATCAAACACTTTGCGGTGACATTCACACCCTTGGAAGCTTCTTGCTTCTTGGACACCTTTTTCTTCATTGAGCAAACCTGATATAAGTCAATGAAACCAAATATTAAAACACACAAACTATGAAAAATATAGATTACATAATTACTGTATGAAATAGTTTGATACTGCTATGCATATAAAATGGTACTAATAAGTATACAGAGTGATACTACACCACACGATGATAAAAATATAGACATATAAACCAATAACACTAACTAAACCAAAATGCATATAAAAATTGAACCCATACATGCACATATAAAAAGCACAACATACTATACAACATAATACTTCGAATTTTGATACATACAGTCAACTCAAATAGTACAATCCTGTTTCAAGATTTTGGGAAAAAAATATAAATTGCACACACATACAAAACATAAAATATAGTACAGAATTGATACTTGTAAACATCTCATTTGGTACTAAACATCATGCAAATTGATACTCTGTACACAAATGCAAGCCCATTCAAACAATAAAAGTGTCAAAACAGGCTATACAAAATTTTACAAAGATAAACATCATATTTAACAAAACATATAACAAACAAACATAAATTGAAAATTTTGATGCATGTTTCTGATTCAATTGGTACTAATAAGCATTGTAAATGATACCTAAAATCATAATTCATAATAATTATACACAATTTCAAATTAATCAGTCAAATCAACACACCAAATGGTTCCAATCAGTTTCTAATGTCAAAATCAATAGACAAAATTCAAAATGCACAGAAACACACAAAAACAAATCTGTTATAAAATTCAGATACTCACACAAATCTCACCTGGTACTATTCATCAGTAACATTGATACTGAACTATAATATGCAGACTATTCAAAAGAACACAGATGTGATATATAGTAATATATAATACTAACTTAAGATTCTCCCAAAAACTTAACTCACATGAGAGTTTGTAGCATTTCATTAAAATTCCAAACCAAATTCTACCTCTAACATCATAACACTCAATAAAAAAATCTAAGTTAATTTCAGAA
The DNA here is from genome assembly GCA_026008535.1 of Perilla frutescens. Taxonomy (NCBI): domain Eukaryota; kingdom Viridiplantae; phylum Streptophyta; class Magnoliopsida; order Lamiales; family Lamiaceae; genus Perilla; species Perilla frutescens. Next base: position 42,356,342 of record BRKX01000019.1, read on the forward strand.
AACTAAGTTCCATTTTACAATTGATATACATTACTAACAATTTAAAAAAAATTCAGGCACATCAATCCTTATACAGACTTTCACATAAACCCCATAACCAGTAAACTCATATTTTCAACAACTTTTAACTACAAAAAACCACTTCTCCCATTAAACTAATTACAAATAGATGCATGATAATGAAATTCATTTCCAATTTCATGAATTTGCTCAAACACGAGCATCAATAAAAAGGGCAAAAAATTTATATAAAAAAAATTACTGAAGCAATGAAAAATAAACAGAGATTTGAAATGCAAGACCAAATTATGGATAATATTCCAATTCCAATAAATTAATTTGGGGAGAAGAAATCGATGGAGAGAAGTACAGAGAGAGAGAGAGAGAGAGAGAGAGAGAGACAAACTTGAGAACGCCGAACCACCAATCTAGTGTCGTGAACCACCGAATGCCGAATCCAGTATGAACGCTGGAGCAGAGAGGGTTAGGGAGGTGGCTAGGGTTTGGAATCGCGGTGGAGATGAGGCGGCTAGGGGTTGGAACCGCAGTGGAGATGAGGCGGCTAGGGGTTGCGGACAATGTGGAGATGAGGCGGCTAGGGGTTGGAACCGCGGTGGAGATGAGTCGGCTATGCGTTGGAATTGGGGTGGAGATGAGGCGGGTCGTGGTTGCAGACGACGATGAAGAATCGCGGTGAACAAAAAGGGGGCTAGGGTTTTGCAGGCGAGATGAAGGGAGCAAATGAGTGAACAGTGGCCCAAAAATCTATTTATATGGCGGGTCGGAGCGCGGGTCGGGTCGGTGCGGGTCGGGTCCGTCTCACGGGCTGACCCATGCATCTGATGCACATGAGAATTTGCGTTATTAAAATATTACCCATTCTATTAAAAAGTAGTATCAAATATAGTCTTAAAAGTATTACCCTCGTGGTTTAATTATATTAGTTAATTATATCTGAATCATGATTTAATACATGTAAATTTGATTTCTTATTAACAGTTGTAGTTTATTATTCTCAATTAAAATTTATTATTAACAATTAATACTTAAAATAATTCACTTTAATTTTAGGCCTAAATAATTTCATTTTTTAGGGTATATATATTTATTTCAAAATTAGGATTTCTTATTTCCAATTAGGTTTTTTCCCCAATTATGTTTTATATTTATTTTGCAAAAAGTAATTGTTGAGTGCAATGAATGAGTCGCTGAATTTTAATTAAAAACAAATGAATTTACTTTAATTTATGGTTCACTAATTCTATTTTATGATATATGTTTATTTCAAAATTAGGATGTCTTATTTTCGATTATGATTTGTTATTTCCAATTAGAGTTTATTTGTTTCAAATAATTAATTGTTGAGTGCAATGCACGAGCCCATACATTAGTGTCAGGCGAGTGCATTGCATGAGTTGTCGGATTTCAAAAAAAAAATCACTTTAATTTTTTTAGTGTCCATTAATTTCATTTTAGGGTATGAATTGATATTTGTTTTAAAAAAATTAAATTAATTCACTTTAATTTTAGAATATATTAAAAAATATATAATAAAATAAAAAATTGAAGAAAAAGGTCAAGCGCGTATGTGCACCAACTTTTTTTTTTTTTTTTTTGATTCGATTTGAGCACGCCTGATGGACCAAGCCATCAAATTTATGTATGGGAGATCACCTCTATGGAATAAGGGTCAAATACTTCCTTAATTATTTTCAAAGTTCACATTGTTTTAATTTTATTATTTGACATGTTTAGCCTTTTCGACTTTCGAAAATAACTCACATTGCTCATTCACGTCGAAAATAACTCACATTGGTTTTTCCGTGAATGGAAAATTTATTACATTTAGCAAACAATGGCAACACACGTTTTTCTCATGCTTGGAACATTTTACTTATTTTTACACACATTTATTTATAATAAAATAATTACAACAAATTAATAAATTATGAATAATAATTAATAAAATAACTAATACACACAAATTTAACAACAACAACAACAACAACAACAAAAACAATAACAACAACAACAATATGAGGATTCAACTGCCTCTCCATCATACGAGTGCCCCCCTGGCACGAACTTAAAAAAAAGCTAGTCAATGTGACAAAATGCAGTTAAAAAATTCCAATTATAATAATATAGATACATGTATTTTAGTTATTTAACTCTAATCATTTGATTTTAACTAGCATTACCCACCGTGCGATGCACGGATAAAATTTATAAATACAGAAACATTATATTATAGCAATATTTTAATAGCAATTTTATCTTAATCTTAATATATATAAAAGTGAATAGTTAGGCGTTTACTTTGGATGATAGATAAGATAGATTATATTGATAATGTATGTGATTGAGTATTTGAAGGATTCGAGTTTTAAAATGGTTTAATCCATCAAAGTATGTGGTAGATTAGGCTATATTATTTTTATCAATCCAATCTCTCTAATCTATCCTTTAAAGTAAACGCCCCCTAAATATTAAGTTCAGCTTTCCCGCCTAAATACACAACCCAAAAGTTAAGCTATTACTTATGAATCAACAAATCTATATATAATATTTTTACATATAATCATATTTTATAAAATTATTTATTTGATCATATTTAGCAAAACAGTTTTACTATTAACTTTAATCATTTATTATTATTTTTTGTAATCTTTATATGAGATAAGAAATATATAAGTACACTTTAAAAAGAAACCTTAGTTTTTCCCACCTAGCTTAATGTACATAATATTAATAAAAAATCAATTATAAGTACTAGAATCAAATAAAATTATAAATTGAGACAACTATCATTATGATTAAAGAATTATAAAATTGTATGATAACTTCATCTTTACCTATTTTTATTAAAAAAATTCTTATAATTATATAAATGAGTTTGTATATACGTTTCAGTCAATTATAACAATATATTAATTCAATAATTTATTTAATAGTTTGAGTTATACCAAGAGTTTGATTTGTGCTTCTGATTATTATGACTACTTTTTTTTTTTTTTGCAAATTTGAGGTCAATTAAATCATTTGATTGCAAATATATAAATCGAAAATATTAATAAAAAAATCAATTATAAGTACTAGAATCAAATAAAATTATAAAATGAGACAACTATCATTATGATTAAAGAATTATAAAATTGTATGATAACTTTATCTTTACCGGCCTATTTTTATTAAAAAAAATCTTATAATTATATAAATGAGTTCGTATATACGTTTCAGTCAATTATAACAATATGTTAATTCAATAATTTATTTAATAGTTTGAGTTATACCAACACTACTTTTCTTTTCTTTTTTTCTTTTCTTTTTCTTTTTGCAAATTTGAGGTCAATTAAATCCTTTGATTGCAAATATATAGATTGAATTAAATATTTGAATATTTTATATATGCATCAACCTTATATTCTATAATCATGCAATATATTAAATCAAATGGAGTATTTTTTTTATTTTTTATTTACTAACACACCCGATCTGATGGTATTGAGGAGATTCTAATCCACCGGGACTTAATCAAATGAAGTGTTTCTCAAATTAACTATAGGATCATTCCAATCAATATATTCTTTCATATAATTACGAAGTTTATACCAAGTAAATTTGAAGTATCTAAAATTACCACTTCATGCTCATCTATACAAAATTGCGTCATATCCTATCAATTTTTACATCTAGCACATTACAAAAAAATAGAGTATGTATTTTTTTGAATGAATTGAATAAATAAAAGAAAAAAGAGACGGAACCTAAAAGTCCCGGAGATCACATGCTGAAAACTCAGGGGACCGGAGCCTCATTAAAACCCATATGGAAAACCCAAAGGAGAGAAAAACCATATGGGAAAAAGAGTACTCCTCTAAACAAAACGAAAAAAACCAGGAGAATGAAAGTCCTGTAAGACAGCATCCGAAATACAAGGGATAATAGTAGGCCAAAAACCAGAAGGGACAACAGGGGAAGCTAAAATGTCTGCAACACGATTCCCCTCTCTATACATATGAGAAACACAAAAATGAATATTATCAATGAAATTCATACCAGCACGCCAACGAGCTTTGATAGTCCACGGAACCTGCAAACTCCTATGAGAAAGGAGAGAAACCACATACACGGAATCTGCCTCCAGCCAAATAAAGTCTAGAGACAGTCTTCTAGCCCATTCCAATGCAACCAAAACTGCTAATGCCTCAGCCAAGAATGCAAAACCAATACCCTCATCCGTGTGAAAACACCCAATGACCGAACCATCCGAACGTCTGAAAACTCCACCCGTAGCCATTTTACCCGGCGCTCCTTGCGACAAACCATCGGTATTGATCTTAATCCAACCAGACGGCGGAGGCCTCCAAATAACCGAAACCATGTTCTTCAAAGGGGAAGGTCTCGGCGGCACATTGAGAGCTTTCAATGTGACCAAATCCTTCACATCATTCCACATAAAACCCTTATTTCCTCTCATATAGGGGACTTCCCGAAGAGCCAAGCGAACAGTCTTGATCAAGAGAAACGGCGTAGGAACAATATCCTCATAAATAGCTTTATTGCGGAAGGTCCAAATACTCCAGATAACTGTAATAACCGCTGCCTTCCAAAGGGTTAACAATTGAGAGCTAAACTGAAAGTCCATGAATTGAATAAAAGCTTCATGAAAAGAAGCCGCAACAACTCCATCAATCTGAAAAATCTGAAAAACCCATCTCCAAACCATCGTTGCAAGAGAACAATTCCAAAAGAGATGATCGGATGTCTCTCGATCTCCTCTACACATGAAACAGATAGTAGGGCCAACAAAGCTATGCAAAGTGTCCATAGTAGGGATTCTAGAAAGAAGCAATCGCCAAGCAACTAAAGAACGACGAATCGGAATTAAAGAACACCAAATCCATTTCCCCCACCTCACCGATGGAAAATGAACTCGTGAATAAAGTCTTGCCAATTTAGCCGAAATGTTACCATGTAAAGATTTCGACCAAACACGCTCATCCTCTCCCGGAGCAACCGGAACACGCAAGATATCATGCAATAACTCTGGAAAAGCGCGAACAAAAGAATGCGTGAATCGCCAAACTCCATCCACAAGAAAATCACCAACTCTATCATTGAGAAGTGCATGCTCTGCGATAGGCACACTAAGACGATCCACAATAGCATATCCCAACCAATTATCATGCCAAAAATCAATTGTTGATCCACTCCCCACAATACAATAGGATTCATGCACAAGAGAATGAGCAATTTTTCGAAGGCCAGGCCAAATAGTCGAGAACAAAACCCTCTTAGGCTTGGAAGGAGATGAGAAAAACCGAGATCTCAGGAGCTGAAAAGTCGAGGAATTAGAAATCAAAAAATTCCAAGCAAGTTTCATCAAAAGACCCTTGTTAAGTTCTTTAAAGGAGGAGATGCCTAGACCACCCTCCTCGACCATGGCGCAAGTTCTAGCCCAACTCACAGCCGTGTATGATCGAACATGAATATCACCCTTCTAAAGAAAATTTCTCATGGCAGAATCAAGCTTTTGTATCAAGGAAACAGGCCATGCATACACCATCATGTAATGTATCGCCGAACTAACAATCACCGACTTAATAAGACAAAGTCGGCCAGCCATAGAAAGAACTTTCCCGTTCCAACGATGAAATTTTGCCAGAAGCTTATCCGCTAAACGCTGCAAATAAATTACCTTTGGAGTGCCAACGAAAATTGGGACACCTAAGTAATCCGTCGGAAAAGCGCCCTCGATAAATCCGAGCTTAGTAGAGAGAAACTTCTTCACTCTCAGTCTGGCTTCACAACCATAAAACACTTTAGATTTAAGTTTGCTACAAATTTGGCCCGAAATCAAGGCATACAGGTCCAAAATTTTATTCAGAACCCGAACATTAGACTTAGCCGCCCGACAGAATATGAAGACATCGTCAGCATAGAATATATGAGTAGGAAAATCTCAGCCACGAGCATAAGACATAGGAAAAAGTTTCTTTTCCGTAACAGCCCGAGTAAGAAGGTAATGAAACATTTCCTCCGCAATGCCAAATAAAAGAGGAGAAAGAGGATCTCCTTGTCGCACCCCCCGATTGCATTCAAAATAACCCTTAGGCGATCCATTAACTAAAATCGAGAGCCTGGCTGAGGACAAAATATTCTGTATCCAAACACAAAATATTTGAGGAAAACCGAGCTTCCGTAACATCCACTGAAGAAAAGTCCACTCCACAGTATCGAAAGCTTTAGTGATATCCAGCTTCAAAGCCATATTACGTCCACCATGTGTTCGATTCAAAGTATTCACTCCCTCTGAAGCTAACACAATAGCCTCATGAATCTATCTACCTTGAATAAATCCATACTGATTATGAGAAACAATACAAGAAGCAACCCTATTCAGTCGAGTAGCAAGCACCTTAGTGAAAATTTTGAAGAAAAAATTATTCAAAGCAATTGGACGAAACTCTTCAACCATCAATGCACGGTCCTTTTTAGGAATAAGCACAAGAAATCCCGAATTCAACCCCGGCGGAATAATACCAAAACTGAAAAATTCCAACACCGCATGATAAATCTCTGAACTAATAATATCCCAAGCTGTATGAAAGAATTTTCCAGTGTACCCATGTGGACCCGCCGCGCTATTACCATCCAGATCGAAGACAGCAATTCGAACTTCCTCCATAGAAGGTTGCTCAACTAAATCATGCGCTTGCTGATCAGTGACCATCCTAGGAATGATATCCTCAACCAAATCAAAGTTAAAAGTTCGATTAACCGGACTAGAAAACAACTTCTCTAAATATGAAATAACATGATTAGCAATACAATCTTGATCATGCACCAGTTCTCCCTGAATAGAAAGAACATCGATCGAAGCCTTTGCTCGGCGCCTCCTCAAGCTATCATGGAAAAATTGAGTGTTTCTATCCCCGTCGTTCAACCAATCAATACGGCTTTGTTGCTGCATATGGGAAGATTTAACCAGCAATAACCCATTAATGTCAGCTTGAAGTGCAATCTCCTCCTCCAAACGAGCATCCGAGTAACCATGCAAAGATATTTGTTCCTGAACAAGCGCAAGCCTCATCTCCAGATCATCAATTTTAGAATTAAAATTCCCGAAAACATTAGCGTTCCAAATTTTAAGCTCTCCCTTTAGTCGCTTAAGTTTAGTCATAACTCTCCAAATGGAACTAGGAGAGACCACCTCCTTCACCCATGATTCACGGACCAAAGATAAAAATGAGTCATGCCCCGTCCACATAATCCAAAAGCGAAATGGCCGAGGTCCAGAAACAGAGAACGACTTACACACCACCACAAGAGGGGAATGATCCGAGCCCAGTCTAGGAAGAAGGGTTGCTGAAATAGACGCCCATGCATTTTGAAAATCCAAAGAAACTAAAGCTCGATCAATTTTGCTCTCAGAAAGGGCCGGAAAGAAACGTATACTCGACCAAGAAAAATACAAACCATTGGTTTCAACCTCCGACACATTCAGATCTCCAATAAAAGAATTAAAATCATGGCATGCTTGGGGAGATGGATTCGATTTGCCACGCTTCTCATGAGAGCCCCTTATAGCATTAAAATCTCCCAAAATGATAAATTTCCCATATAACACATTTAGCTCCTCCCACAGTCTGCGTCTAAGCAAGTATGACGAAGCACCATGCACCACCGCCACAATTCCCTCAAACACATTATACTTAATGTTAACAAGAACACATTGATCAGAAGAATAAACAACTGAGGCTTCCACATTCTCACCAACAAAAATCCAAATATTTGAACGCTTACGGCCTCTGTCATTCTGAAAAACCGGAACCAAACTCATCGATCTCCAAAAAGAGCGAGGAATGTTCTCAAACCTTGCCCTAGGCTCAATTATACCAAGCACTTCAGGCTTAAAAACCTGAATATGTTTACGTAATATATTTCGGGATACCTCCGGACCTATCCCAAAAATATTCCACGTCATAAACTTCATTGAGAGGTCGGAACATTACTCAAGTGAGTACCCTCACTTGTATCAGCTTCCAGATTCCGCAAATTAGCAATCCTCTCCATATTATGTAAAGCTCTTGAGTCAGGGTCCTTCATCACATATGCTACCATATTCTCAACCATCCCACCTGCACCCGAGCTAGAATTAAGCCTCCCTGAGCGCCTCAAATCTGCAGCTGGAGGAATTACACGTTTGGAATAAGTTCGCTTAGGGGCTGCATATACAGAATTTTCGTGACTAACTGTTTGTTCCTCAACCTCCTCAATAGTCTGATGCTCCACCAAAGCTCGATCCACAGCCTCAGCACTCATGCCGCTTGGGTCCTCAAAAACACTAGCTTCTCTTTCAAAATTACCAGGAATAAAAATATGCTCCTGTATCAAATGACCATCAAGATCTCCTTCATTATTCGATTCCTCACCATCAAGATGATCAACCGGCTTAGTGACTTGCATCAAAATATCAAATGCGTTTGAAACAGGGATCTCGAATCCTTCGCCACTCTTATTATTATTCAATGTATCCCATGAATTATTTTCTTTGGAAGCACCAAATGTCTTAACAACCCACTCTTTCGTTGAACCAGCCGACTTCTTACCAACTGCCCCTTTCCCAGTAGGCATATCTAGTCGTCCTTCATCACCAGCAACCCTATCACCATCAACCTTATCACCAGCAACTCTATCATCCTCAGGTTTCTGTCGCCTACACTTATTTGTAGCATGACCAACCATCTGACATGCATTACAATAAAGCGACAGATTCTCGTAATGAAGATCCATAAAAAAAGACGCCTCCCCGCGATCGATCATGACTGAGACTTGCAAAATCTGAGACATGTCGACTTCGATTAAAACACGCGCATAGTGCCCCACAATCCCATGCATTGAGTTCCCATCTATCTTCAACGGGTTTCCGACCGACCTAGTAATTCCAACAAGAACTTCGGGGTGCCAATATTCGATAAGGAGATTATACATGCGAACCCAGATTTGAGCGAACGTCGACTTGAGTTTATATGGAGTAAAATCAGGGACCCAATCCCTAATTCGTAAAAATCCCGGCTTCAAATTCCACAATTGAAATTGGCGTACCTTGTTTTGATCCTCTGCACACGTAAATTTTAAAGTGAAATATCCCTTGCCCAATGATATCAAATTCTAGTCATCCTTCAGCGCCCATAACTTCTGTAATTTTTCTTTCAGAGCAATGGCCGATAATGGACGTTCCCCCTTAATCATAATCAGTCGCCCAATTAAAGAAAATTGAAACAACCCTAATTGGGATTTATACAAATCGTCTGGAATAGAGATAGAGGAGAAATCACCTCTCTTGGTAGGCTGAATTCTTGATAAAGAAGTTGTAAAGACGTCCGGGAACTTATCAGAAGAAGAATTCACGACCGCCGATGCATATGATTTACCATGCAATATAGAAGGCTCCGGCGCAGTGGGATTCTCCAAATTAGGGTTTTTTAAAGTATCAACATGCATGTGAGATTTTCCTAATACTCGTGAGGAATTATTAGGGGAGTATATATCTAATCCTCGTGAGGAGGGATCAGACGGAGCAGTATGACCGGAATTAGGCCGGCCGACAGCAGGAGAAGAAATCATGATTAACGACGATGAGAAGAAAAATAGGAGAGAGAAAACGGACTCGATATTTCACGGTTTTCATAACCATTCAAAAGAATCAAATCAAAAGAAAAACATGGAGATTAGTGATTGGTTTGTAATAACTTTGTGTTGAGAGAGATTTTGGTGGTGTAACATGGAGATTAGTGATGTAGAAGAAGAACTATGCTTCTAGGGTTTTGATTTTATTTATTTTTTAGTTGGTTGTGGATGAGGTTGGATTATTTGATTGTACTAATGTTTATTTTATTTATTTTCATGCGTTGACTAACATAGTGTATATTGAGTTTAATATTTATTTAGTCCATTTATAATGGTTCAAATTTGGCATTTTATGTTGAATGTGACATGTATCTATGCTATGTGAAGTCGTAAATGAAATAACTATTGTGTATTTTAGATTTTCATTTGTCTTAATAATTATAACACATTTAAATTTAATTAACTTCAACATGCATAATATTCTAGAAAAAATGGGATAATGAATAATAAGATTAAAATAATAACATTACAACTTGGGTTTATAAATATCCCCAAACAATAATATATAAAAATTATTGTATATTTTAATATATTTATTATCTTTTTATTTCAATTTGAATGTTTCAATGAAATTTGATATGGTTTAATTTGCAGCTCTATTATTTTAAAAAAAAATTGAAGAAATAAATTGGGGGAGAGGGGGTGGGGGAATAAAACTTTTCGTAACATAAAGTACGCTTATTTTAACTGATATATCATAACTGATAATACATGGTTGGTTGAATTGGGGGAGAGGGGGTGGGGGAAGAAATTATTGTATATTTTTTACCGTAGATACATCATAACTGATAATACATGGTTGGTTGAATACTATATCAATCAGGGAAAGGAGAGCGGAGGTCAATCGATGTTGGATCTATTAAAAAGACAGCGACAGATAATCATTTTATACAATGGAAAAAAACTTTTCATTTTCAACGACCACAATTGATAAGTCCAAAAAACTTTAACATACAAAAATTTGAAGAGTTCTTCACTTTTCAGTAACCAATTACTACAATTGGCGAATATATAATAAATTTATAAAAGGTATAAAAAAATATTGGGCAGCAGGTTTCGAAAAATCTGAAGAGTTTTTCAATTACCTATCGCTGCAATTGAAGTAGGTTTCGAAAAATCTGAAGAGTTTTCAGTTACCCAATGCCGCAATCGAATATAAGATAGATTTTGAAAAACTTAAATGAACAAAAAAAAATGGGAAGGCAAGTTTCGAACCTTAAAGATGCTATGACAAAAAAAATTGAAAAATGAAAGAGATGTTCTTTGTATTGAAAAAGAATCGAACTTGAAAAATGTTATGACAAAAAAAAGATGAAAATGAAATAGAAATGTTGTTGAAAAAGAATCGAACCCACGACCATAGAGGGTGCAGGTTTAACAAACATGAGTTAAACCAATTGCACTACAGACATACTACATTTTTCATAGAAAATAATTAATTTAATAATTAAATTTTAATTGATTTTTTATGACAATTTTGCCCCTAAGATTTTGCCTTAATATATGTATAGATTGATTTCACGAACTCTATGATCGCTAGTCTTTTAAGTTTGATGTGTTGAATATGTATTATATGTACGTATATACGTCTACTAAAAATTATTTTGCACAAATCAAATTTCACTCAATACTTTTCACCCAAAAAATGATGCTTGATTCTCAATTCCTCAAAGAACAATAAAAAAAACGGCTAGCATAATTCATAATTCAATATTTTTCACCCATAAAATATCATAATTCATAATTCAAAACTATACTAAAATCATGAATTCATAAGATAAAAAAAAATACATATATAATTACACCCCGAGAGAAAATTAAAACTAAAAAAAAATCAAAATTAAATAGAAGAAATTCACTCCAAGTTTTCTCAATATCTTTAGGAGTTTTTCTGAACATATTTTTTGTATCTTATGTGTCTTAGTCTTGATTAAGAGCAGCTCGAAATTGTGAAGATCGTAGAAAACTATTTGGTAGTGAATATAAATGCATCCACGTACAAAAAAAATTTGTAACAAAAAAAAAAATTAAACAGAAAAATTTGAGCACAAAGATTTATCAATATCCTGTAAATCCATTAGCTATCTACTTTTTTTATTTAACTAGTATATCTCCCGTGCGATGCACAGATAAGATGTGTATACATAACAATATATTAAAGTGTGCATAGTTTAACTTATTTCTCTAATTATCAAATTAAATAATAGTACTCAAACCAAATATAAGAAAAAAAGTGAAATCAAACATGTTCACTCATAAAAATTAAATCTCAATAATCTCAAAAAATCACTCATGACTTTAAAATGATTTTTATACCTCGAGCTTTATAATTTAGTAGTATTAATGGTGATACATGCCAAGTTCAATCCCAAAATCCCCCATCCCCTAAAACCCTAAAACATGATTTTCATTTAAAAAATAAATTTCATAATTTCATCTCAATAATTTTTAATTCAGAGTAAATTATATTTTCAAATGGTTGACCAAATTAAAAGATTCACATTTTGTGAATATAAGAGTATTTCCATCAATTGACACAATCTTTTTAATAGCGATCCTAAAGAAAAGTTCATTGCCAATTTTTACTATTCATTATTTAGGTTATCGTGATTTTTTTTTAACATAAACATCTGATATATCGTTCAAACTTTACAATCCACATATTACAGACCTTAATTAGCATTTTTGAATGAGAGATATAAAAGTTCGGATTTTAAAGTAATAATACTAATAAACTATTAAATACAAATAAATAGAAAAGTACTCTAATTGTGTTGGGATTAATTGTATATAACTACTTAAACCACATGAATTGATTAACACATTAGGTTAATATAAATAATTTAGTTATATGTATGTGTGGAAAGATGATGTCAAAACAAATGTGATAATTAATTTTCTATTAATTAAATATTTAAAGATTTTTTTGGTGACTAAATTATATTATCCTAAATAAAATAAGAGTTGATTATTTTCCTATTTTTTATGTATAGGAATATCTACAATAGATAAAATGAATTAAAAAAGAATAAAATTAAGAATTTATTATCCATTGAATTCATAATTATCTAATCAATTGTAATATCCTAAATGAACATATATTTTCTAATATATACAATTTTCTAATATACACTATTTTCTAAATCACTCGACCATTATATAGGCATCAAATTAATTCAAAAAAGAATAGAAATCACTGGAAAAAGCATATATTAATTTACAATTACTCAAATTTACTTCCAAGACAATCATAATACCAATCATCGAATAGTTAAAAAAAAAAGACGAATAATTAATCATTGCCAAAAATTCCAAAATAAAATCTTGTACACCAAACGAAACACAATGTGATAAAAAAAAAAAAAACTAAGAATATAGAAAAACTAACATTACAAAGTAAAAATACGGTTCATTCAATTACAAAATAATTATCAATTACTTTAACACACAACTATTGCACTGCGAATCTTTACCTTCAAGGTAATCTAACATCTGATGAAGAAATGCACTCGAACTACAACAAAATAAAAAATCAATAAAAAATTTTCCAATACTAAAATTAGATTTCAATATGTGCTATTGTTTCTACTTCAGTAGATGAGCAGAAAAAATTATGTTCAACTAAAAATATTAAATAATGCAATCTGTTTGTATATTTGTTGAAATATGCTATATTAAACATGTAACATACAAATATATTTTACATCAAGCCATGACATAGGTAAATTCAATTTTATATAATTACAAATTGGAAAAAAAATTAAAAGCATTCAACTAAATAATTTAAATGTGTAATAGATTAACAACAAACTTAAATAATATATATATTTCTAGATTTGTAAGGCTAATTAAGATTCTTTAGTTAGACGCTCATGAAATTTAGAATTTTTCTTCTTTACAATGGACTAAATATAACCCGACAATAATTTGTAACAAATTTCATATTGTATGAGATATAACAATAGCTAATGCATAGCTAAATAAGAACTCTAGAATTAAGGCCGATATGAAAATATTAAAACGACTCAACCAATTAAATCAAATGAAAGAACAAACTTGGTTTTGTATCATCAATTCAAAGCTAAACATATTTGCTTTATGTCTATAGAAATTATTCAAACTTGGTTTTGTATCATCCATCCAAACTTGGTTTATTCAAACTTTCACGACCCATGCATAAATATCTGAAATAAAAATATAAGTAAAAATTATTAAGATAATAATACAAACAAACCAAAGAGATGCACACAAGCAATCAAGATAATTCAAAAATATTTCAATGACAGAATATAAATTCGAGAAGAAAAAACCAATAAAGATAGTTAATATATAATATTTGAATAACAGAAAAAGAATTAATATTAGAGAATTTTTTTATTGAAATCTCAATCTCAATCACTATGTATATATACAGTTATACTGAAAACTTTAACGATGTCAATCACTATTCATAGTGTACATAGTCATAGCTAAATTGAGTAGCTATTTACAGATAAAATTCTTATAGGTAACGAAAATATAGAATTGATTATATCTTATAGATCAATTAGCCTAATTATAGAATATTATATCTTATATATATGTATAGATATACTAAGACAATGTTTGGTAGTCTGGATAAAGGCATATTAGTAAATGTATCCAGCAAGAACCGTGTGTTTGGTAGCCATTGCTTGTTCACGCGAGTCCCGGGGTGTAATTTACTAGTTTGGCTGGATAATGTATCTGATGCCTCCCTTCGGTTACAATTTCTAGACAAGGTATCCGACGCCCCCTCAGTCTACCAAATAAAACAATGTACCAAACAGATGTGTGAAGCAATCTAGTATATTTATCTTAATAACCAAATACACAATTAAAATAGCTAATACGCAATTATATTTCAAAGCAATCCAGATTTTATTAATATGGATATATCCGTACCAGTATACCAAACATTGCCTAAACGTAATTATAGAACTATATGTGTGTGTGTGTGTGTGTTTTATATTTATGTATATTTATTGTAAATATGTGTGTGTATTAATTTTTTTTTGAAATCATTTGTATATATATTAATTATATTTCCACTATTCTTATCACCATTAATACTACTAAATTATAAAGCTCGAGGTATAAAAATCATTTTAAAGTCATGAGTGATTTTTTGAGATTATTGAGATTTAATTTTTATGAGTGAACATGTTTGATTTCACTTTTTTTCTTATATTTGGTTTGAGTACTATTATTTAATTTGATAATTAGAGAAATAAGTTAAATTATGCACACTTTAATATATTGTTATGTATACACATCTTATCTGTGCATCGCACGGGAGATATACTAGTTTCCTTATATAATATTACATATATATGTATTATATTGATAATATGTGATATTATATTTTCATTAGATTTTCCGGATTAGGAAGGGTGATTTGGACGGGAAAAATGAGTATTACTATTAATGACGACTATTTTGTTTTTAAATATAATATAGATTTGTCAAATGTAGACATTATCTGTACCTCTAATATCCACATTCAATTATAATTGTCACAACCCTTTCCAAAATAAATTTATAATCGCCACATTAATGCTGTAAATTCATTTTGTGCTGTGAAAATTATCGGTCTCATCATGCATCAACAAATTCATAAACACCCATGCTGCAAATTAGAATTAATCATCTTAATTTGAATTTTTTATGATTTATACAGACACAATATATGGATTTTTGGATATATACATGAAAATAATTATGTTTCTTCTCTAAAAATATATTTCCGCATAGCATCTTAGGCCTATTAATATATTAACTTAGGCATATTAATTATTTATATGTTTTTGAATATTCAACATATTAACTGATTTTGTTACCATATTTTATTTATTGGTTTCATGCACCACATTCTATTTATTGATTTGATATATATTAATCATTATTTTGCATGAAAAATAATGAACTTAAATAAATATAATAATATATAGTGATATATTCTTTCTTTGGAACATATAAATAAAATCTTCATAGTAATTATTAAGATTGGTTAATCAAGGGATAAAAATTGAGTACATTTCATTAAAACATATAAAAGGTATGTTCAATTTTTAGAATTGTGCTTAATTTTAGTATTGTATATTATTTAATTATACAGTCGAAAGTTCATCAATCAATCGTAGTATTTTTGAGTATAGAAATTTGAGAACAAACTTAAACAAACCTCAATCAATTGAAGTATTGTTCATAACCAAAATTTAAGAACAAACTTAAACAAACCTTTCATAAACTAATAAACTATTCAAAATCCAAAGTAACAATGTTATAGTGAGTGTGAATATGGAAAATTATAATTCCATAAATATCAAGAGCAATGTTTCGAATAATATGTAGTGATGTTCTGGAGATTAAAATAATTAATTACAAGATAATTAATTATTATTTTTTTGGTATAACCTGCAAGTACACATTTATTTTATCAAATAAAAAGATAAAATGCAACTAAAAAATATTTATTATGTAAACGTAATAAAAAAATTTAAAGTCAAATTGATCATAAAACTTAATATTAATATTTGTTATTAATAAATATAATTAATTATTATATATCAATATATTTATCTTAATATATATACACGGAACGACACAAAATTATATATTGAGACATATATATATATATATATATACATACTATTAAAGTAATTACATTTCACTAATATTTGGTTAATAAAAGATATAAGTAATTGTGTATATATATATATATATATCAATACAGTTTGCGTAATAAATAATCTTAGGGAAAAGGGTCTCGCAGGCCCCTAAACTTTTTGGCGGGGACCTCGCAGGCCCTGTACTTTTTTTTGGCTCAATTGAGCCCCTAAATTTTTTTTTTGGGTCTATTGGGCCCCTCTATCAAGACCCTATTGACGGGGCCGTTAGTTTGACCTAAAACGATGTCGTTTTATGGTTTATTCGAATTAAAAAAATTATAAATTCAATTAAATATGCACCCGATCCATTTTAATAGAAACCCGACCCAATACTAATTAAACCCGTCCCTTTTTCCCAAGCTTGGCAATCGCCATCACCGCCATCTCAAACGCAGCGGTGTTCAACGTGACACCATTGCCCACCCCTCCGAATTCCGTCAAGTTAAAGGCCACCGGTCGTAACTTCGGGAGCTGCCGCAAGGGAAAAGCCCGCTGGAAAATCAAGAAGCCACTGGAGGCGGCATCCCGCTGCCAGTCTAAGACGTGAAGAGGAAGGCGAGGCAGAGCGCAGTCAAAAGGGTCTTGTGGGTCGTCACAAAGAAGGAGGCGGCGGAGGGGATCCAACGGCGTTGTTGGTGGTGGTTTGCCCACGACCTCCGTCAGAAGCAAGGCGGGCTCGATGTAGGGGTTAGCGTCTCCACCATTTAATTATGGAAATGATTTAATCGTATGGGTTTCGAGAGATTTAAGCTGCATATGAATTGGTGTATGGATCAAGAAGAGATGAAGTAGTGGAGCGAGAGGGGTTTTGAAATGGGTGAGTTGAAAGAATTGATTTTGGGGGGGGGGGGGGAAATTGGAATGGAAGGTAGAAGGTGAGGATCAATGAGCATTAATGGGTGTCGGATTGTTGAAATGATGGAGACGGTGAAGTGTATTGGAAGCAAAGTGAGATTCAAACTCAGTTTTTCGATAGGAGTTTGGGGGAATTTGTTTCAGACTACGATCGCTCACGGCAGGTTGCACCTGAATCTCCGGCTTTCTTTTTTTTTCTTTCTAATTAATCTAAATGGGGCGGGTTTAATTAGTATCGGGTCGGGTTTCTATTAAAATGGATCGGGTGCATATTTAGTTGAATTTAGAATTTTTTTAATTCGAATAAATCATAAAACGACGTCGTTTTAGGTCAAACTAACGGCCCCGTCAAGAGGGGCTTGACGGAGGGGCCCAATAGATCCAAAAAAAAAAGTTCAGGGGCTCAATTGAGCCAAAAAAAAAGTACAGGGGCTGCGAGGTCCCCGCCAAAAAGTTCAGGGGCCTGTGAGACCCTTTTCCCATAATCTTAATATATATTAATGGTTAATGAACGAAAAATGATTTTTAATCATTGTTTAAAAAAACTCATTACACATTTTTTGTTCAACAATGATATATATACAAATTTTTCATCCAACTAAAAAAATATGAAAAAATTTTACAAAATATCACCCCACGAATATACGCCAATATATGTTAAAAATTTAATTTAAAATTGTTGCAAAGTTACAAAATATTGTTTGAGAAAAAATAAATAAAAATTTATAGATTCTGAAAAACTTCTTTGTAAACAACGTTAGTTGTACATGAACTATTATTGTTGTCTTTATCACATATTAAGATCTTCAAACCATTTCGACTTCGTACTCTGGAAACTGCAACATAAAGTTTCCCATGTGAGAACACTGGTTTTCTTAGTAATATACCCACATGCGATAAAGACTGTCCTTGACTTTTGTTGATTGTCATTACATACGAAACAAAGAGGAAATTGTTTTCATTTAAACTTGAATGGCAGCCGTGGATCTGACGGGGTAAGTGACATTTTAGAAATCAATACTTTAGGGCCAGAATTACTTCCAGTTAGTATCTTGGCTTCCAAAATATGTTTGCCGAGTCTGGTAATAACTAAATGGGTACCATTGCATAACCCAGCGGAGTGATCAATGTTTCTCAATAACATAATTAGAGTCCCAACTTTCAGATTCATCTTGTGGTTTGGAAAACCTGAACATTTCAATCCATTTAAAAAATCAGGTGTGTGTACGTCGTTCATAATATTAAAAATCCCATCTGCAGTGCACGTGCTATCTGAACTTAAATATTCCATGCTATCTGATTGATTCATCGACATCATATACTGATTCACCTCATCAACAACATCAAGTGTTGGAGCCAGGATTGCTCTTTCTTGTAAATAAGACAACTCATTTGTATTAGATAATACAGACGGATAGGTACTATTAACGATGGATACAATAGGATCACCTGAAAAATTTAAATGTAAGTCTTCAGGAATTTCAATGCTTGCATGTCCATCATTTATACCTCCGAGAAGACCATCTCCTATGGCAGCAATCCAATCAAAAAAAAATTGTAATTCAGATGTTTCAACCTCAGAATCAACAGTTTGCAACCTCATATTCTTGGTCAACCTTAACACTTGCACATCCATCCAGATGTAAGATGAATTGATAGTTGCATTGACCACATCTTGTCTGCTACCTTTTGGTATAACAGATAGAATTTGCCTGAAATCTCCACCAAAAACAATGGTTTTACCTCCGAATGGTTGATGGTGGCTAAATGGGTTCTTGAATCGCATTATATCCCTCAACGTACTATCCAGAGCTTCAAAACAGTATTTGTGCATTATAGGTGCTTCATCCCATATTACAAGTTTACATATCACCAGAAGCTCGGCAAGCTTACTTCCTTGTTTTATGTTGCATGTAGAATCTTCGTTAGGAGTAATTGGGATAGCAAATCGAGAGTGAGCAGTTCTTCCTCCAGGAAATAGTAAAGATGCTATCCCACTTGAAGCAACATTCAACACTATGTCTCATTTTGATCTTAATGCAACAGATAATGTTTTCTATAGGAATGTTTTACCCGTACCACCATAACCATATACAAAAAAAACCACCTGAAACGGTTTGTGTATTTTTTATAACAGAGTCATACACATGACGTTGTTCTTCTGTCAAATTAGCAAGAAGAGCATTATGTTCTGATGTTAAATGTGATCGATCATAACGCAATTCATCATTTATCATACTATTACCCATCTGACAAAAGTATTCTTCTGAAGAATACGACATGACATCTCTTCGAATTCACACAGACTCCGACCACACTTTAGCAATAATTTTTCCATCTCAACAAGTGCATAGTTTCTTATCTGATCTTCAGTCAATTATAAATCTAAAATAAAAATAATTTTAATTATAAATTATAAATAAATAAACAAACACATAGATACATAAGTAATTAATATATTATATATTTCTAGTCAGGAAAATGTTATTTGGGCGGGAAAAATAACTTTTTTTAGGCATACTATTTTACTTTTAAATGTAGTAAGATTACTATATGTTTGTATATATTTCTAGATATTATATTTGAAATATAATTAGATTTTGCAAAAATATAATCAATAACTGAAAAAATGTTAAAACTAAACAATAGCTAATAACTTGGCAGCACTAACTACCTAATAATTTTAACAAAGAAACATAAACTAACTAATAACTTGATAGCATTATCGAGTAAATAAATATTCAAGAAACAAAAATGAAAAAGGAAATCGGAATTAGAACAAATAAAAATATATATAACCTTTATTTTTCAAAAAGTAAATAAATAAATCTAATGCAAGAAATTAAGGAATTGAATATAATCAAAACTACACATGTACATGTCCACGAAATAGCTAAATAGATAAAAAAAAATTACTCCAAAATCTCAATTCAATTTCGAGTTCATCATAAAAATAATACAAACTTGCGGAACATTTCTCCAAAATAGGAGAAAATGAAGAAATATATTCAAAACCCTAAACTCTAATTGTGGCACTCTTGTGCTAGAAATTTCTAACTACCACTACAAAAAAACTGGATTTTAGCGACGGACTCCAGCAACGGATTCGTATCCGTCGCTAATGCCGACGGATTACCGACGGTGAGTCTATCGCTAACTTATGAGCCGGAAAATTTGGCGGGGCCGGTTCGCGGTAAACTTTTACGACAGATATTTTGTCGGAAACTATTAATGACGGACATGGTCCATCGTTAGAGTTTTAATTTATTTTTTTTATTTTTTTTAAAGTTAACGATGTGTCCGTCGTTAGTGTTTTTATAATATTTCGGATTTATTTTTAATATTAACGACGGACATAATTCATCATTAGTTTTTTTTATTTTCAGATTTAATTTTTAATACTAACGACGGACAAAATATGTCGTTAGTTTTTATTTTTAATTTTTTGGATTTAATTTTTCATATTAACGATAGACTGCGTTCGTCGGTAGTCCATCGTTAAAAGTCGAATATATAGTCAGGACCAAGTCTTTCTCTTTCATTCAATCCGAGCCCTAATGTATACAAATCCACCCCAACCCCCCTCTACCCCACCCTCTCTACAGTCACAGTGGCGAACAACAGTGGCGGGCGCGGCGACGACGACATGTAATCTCTCTGTTGGAAAATTGGATTTAATAAATTGAGTTTTGACTCATTTTATCTGATTTTTCATGACCGGGATATTTAATTTTGGGGGAATTAAATACCGTGCAATTGTTCTATGTTGTGAGTAGATAATCGTAGTATTTTTATTTGCTCAAATCTAATTTTCAGTGAGTGAGAAATAAGTGGTTGAAGTTGGTCACACGATTGGGCATTTATGGTGTGTGGAATAATGTGTTTAAGACACATTTAAAAATCCCACATTGATTTCTTAATCAAGTTAAGAAGTGTATTTAAGTGTATTAACACTTAAGTGAAGTAATTAAGTGCACAACGATGTGGGCCATGAGCCCATATGCGCGCACACGCGCGTGCCCGCCCGTGTCCGAGCCCGTGCCCGGTGGCCGTGCTCATCTCGTCTCATCCACGTCCTCGTCCTCGGACTCGGATCTTGGATCTTACGTACGTGGGCTTCCGGGACTTAGCCGTACCAGTTTTATGGTACATAAACGGTCAGGTCATGGAGCGGGTCGGCAGATCGGCTATCTGGATCGCCGGGTCGTGGGTGCACTTAGTGGTGCACGTCCAGCATTGAAGTCTGTAACTGTTTCAAGCGGTCCACAAGTTTACACTTATAATTTCCGGTTTATGCTCACTAGACGACTTCTTAGGACCACACTCGCAATTGGACGGGGTCAATTGTAGAAGCGATAAGCTTAACCCGAGTCGATTTCTCAATGAAGACTTTATGTGAAAGAATTATCTAAAGACTACACATGCTTTCAAGTAAACTACTAAAATAAAACCTAAACATTCTAACAAGGGGGGTTTGAGGATGATTATGCTAGGAATTCAAAATAGATAATTAGGCAAGATAATTAAATGCAAAAACACAAATTAAATCGAGATTAGAGGAAACAAGTTTGATTAAGGTATTAGGGTGTAGATTCTCTCAATGGTTTTATCACTATGCTTTATTCAAGTTGATAATGCTATTCTCACAAATATGATAGACCCTTCCAATTAGTTTAACTTCAATTCCTGTCACCGTCTATCCGTTAAACCTCTCTTAGCTATATCATACAAGCAAGATTAACATATTAGGCTTAGGAACCCCATCCACCTAACGTCGAAGGAACCAATTTCCGGATTTAGATTCACAATCAAGACTCCTCTAAATCCTATCAATGTTCAAGTAGTGATCAATTACCTAAACATGAAAAAGCACGATTCCAACAACAACAATCAACAAGAACAAGCATAGATCAAAACCACATCGATCCTCTACCCCCTAATAGAGAGATTAGCCACTAAACATGCTCAAAACAACACAAATATCATAGAAGAAAGTCATCTCATAAATCAAATGTAAATAACTCAAACTTCTATAATATTAAGTATTCTTCAAGAGTTTTGGGACAAATCCCCACAAACATCCAAGAAATGTAAAGAAAAACACAAGATAAACCTCCTCCGAGCCTAGCTTCCGCGGATGGCTCGTCGTCGTCCGTCTCGTGTCTTCTCTGTCTCCCTTGGTTTGATCCCCTTGCTCTTCCTTTTCTCCTCCTCTCTTTGGTGAAGGTGATGATGGTGGAAATGGTGAGGGAAAATGGTGTAGAGATTTAGTGTGTGTAGTGTGTGTGAAAAGAGAGAGAGAATGGAGAGAATGGTGAGAATGGAAGAGATGATGGAGTGGGTGTGAGTGAATGAATGAGAGTGAATGGTGAATCCCCAAAAATCTTCAATAGATATGAGAGGGAGAGAGATAGATCCGTAAGAAGGAGAGAGATAGAAAAGGTGATGGGAGTTGATGGTAGGAGATCAATTAATGAAGGGATTTTGTGTCCAAAAGTCCACTCTAGAAGTTTAGGTTATAATAAGCTACAAATTCTAGGAATTAAAAATAATGCCGCTCAAAGGAGTTCTTGAACTGATGCAAATAGAATCAGTTGGAACTGAGTGAAAAGGAGTGGAGTTACAATACGAGGGAAAACTGGACCCGAGAAAAAAAGGGAGCAGCCCGCGCGCCGGCGGGCTGTAGGGCGCCGCGGGGGCGTGTGAGGCGTGGCGCTGGGGCGCGGCGAGGGCTAGCCTCGCGGGGCTGGGGCTAGCTCTGCGGGGGCGGTTGGCGCGGCAGGGGCGTGAGGTGGGGCGCGACGGGGGCTTCGTGCGCGGCGGGGGCGCGAGGCTCTCGGCATTTTTGGTGCCCGCCCGCGCTCCCTACTCCGCTCGTGCGGGTGCTTTTGCCTCAATTCCTTCTAAAATCTAGATATCCCTATTTAAACAATCCAGCTCAATTACTCGATTTGCACTTGCCATCAATTTGCCGTAAAATACCTGCTTTTATGATTAAAAGCTCAAGCTTTTGCAATACTTGGCATAATCCACCATTAGAGCAATAAACACAAATAAACACATAAAAGCAACACATAGCAATATAAAATTAAACAAAATAAATACTAAACACAATTAGACACTAAACAGTAACTCCAAGCTGAGTTAAGTGGTTTTAATTGTATTTCAAATGTGTGTCGGGATCTGCAGAAGGTAACTCCTTCCAGTCTCAGCTTTCCAGTTCTCGATATTGACTAGTTCGCCAGAGCCTTGCCGGACTTGTGGTGCTATTGTCGGAAGGACGAAAAGTTGTTTCATCTTTGAGAGATGAATCGCCAGACCGTGAGCACTAGCCGAGGCGTAATTTATCTTGTGGAGAGAGGTTTCCTCGACTCGGCTTGCCGGAACCTGCTTCAGTTCCAGTTTGTTTGTTTTTAATTTGTGTCATTTCAATTCTTGCATTTGTTCTTCTTCTACTCCTTCTGTTTCCTTATAATTCAGATTGTAACAAGTTCCAGTCAAGTGTAACATTGTTTCACTAACACTCTCGTCTCTCTCTCGCTATCTCTCTCCCTATCTGCATCTCTCTCTCCCTCTCGTCTCTCTTTGTCTGTCTCTTCCTCTCTTGGCTCTCTCTCTCCCTCTCTACCTTCCCCCCCTTCTCCCCATCTCTGCTGCGTCCCCCCTTTCTCGGCTCCTCTCTCTCTTCTTCATTAATTTTCTTTAATTTTTTGTTAATTAGGTATTTTTTTGTTAGATTAGGGATATTTATGGTTGTTAGTTTTAATTTCATTAATTTTCTGTTAATTAGGTATTTTTTTTAATTATTATGAATTTTTTTATATTATTATGAGTATGGTTTAATTGTTATTTTTTTATTTAATTGTCATGTTTTTTGTTTAATTGTTATGTATTTTTGTTGAAGTTGGCCCAATTGGCCTTTTCACTGGCCCATGATCTTTTCCTATTCTCTACCCGCTCCGGCCTAACCCGAAACCCTTAACCCTAACCTGATGTTCCATCTCCCTCTTAATTCAGCATTATTGCTGATATCTATTCCCTATGTTCTGGAACCCTCTATAATATGCGAGAGATCTCTCTTCTCTCTCAAGCCGCACACTGAACCCTAACCCTAATCTGAAAAGCACTCTCTCTCTCTCTCTCTGTGTTTTCTGCCACCGTTCTCGGTTTCTCTGGCCGGAATCTGACCGTGATTCCTGTGGGCCTATGAGTGTAGACGGCTGGGCTGTCCTCTGAGATAGAAAGCTTGTGTGTGCTTCGTGAGGGATCATTTCGCCATCCCCTCCCTGGTCTAGTTCTTTTCCGGTCTCCAGAGTTGCCGCCGCCATCTCTAGTGGGAAAATCTGAGCCACCGTGCCCCGCGCACACTTTTCCACCTCTAACTTTCTCTGTCTTTTCTTGTCACTTCGATTCACTGCTGCATTCTCTCTGTACTTACTGTTCTTACTTGCTATTGTGCAGAGTTATGAGTTGGTGCCTTAGCCTGTGAAGAATCCAAGTAGATTCCTTAGATCTACCCCTCTGAGGCTACCCCGTGGTGAAGCTCTTCTTGATGTAAAGCTTCAAGTGTTCGTTTTGCTTCTGATTTCCCAGTAATTCCTTGTAATAGATCTATAGCTTGTTCTTGCTACTTGAGTAGCTAGTGAAAGAGACCGCAAGAGGTCGGAAAACAAGCAGTGTAATCCCCAGCCGGGTCTGTACCATAATAATTTTTTGTTTAGGTTGTTCAAAGTAGAAGCAAAAGACAATTGTTCAAAGTAGAAGCAAATTAGAAAAAGTTAAAAGTGAGTTTTAGTTGCAAAATTAATGATTTTACGGTTAAAAGCATGTTAATTTGATATTTTATGTTTTTTGATTAATTGTTATGACTTATGATTAATCATGTTAATATATTTATTTTAAATGTTAATTTATATTTTATGTTTTTTGATTAATTGTTATGATTAAGCATTTTAATATATTTATTTTGAATGTTAATTTATATTTTATGTTTTTTGATTAATTGTTATGATTAAGCATGTTAATTTGATTAATTGTTTTGATTAATTAGTTAGAGAAGTGTTATATATAATTATTCATAATTAGAATTAGAATGCTGATAAATTTATTATGTTGAAATGTATTATGATATAATTTATGATAAGTTTGTTGTATTATAAGTATTACTAAGCATGTTCTCTAATTTATGAAATTGAAATTAAGTTAATTAAGCATGACGGTATTTATGTTATGTTTGTTGTGTTATATTAATTTATTGTAAGCATGCATGTTGTTCAAATTTATGTTAGATATGATGTGATTTATGATATGTGGGTTCTTATAAATATTTATAAGTATGAATTGTTGGATTTTGAATGGAATGGGGCCCCCTGGATCCCTCTTTATGAATTGTTGGATTTTGAATGGGATGAGATTTCCTAGATCCCTCTTTATGAATGGTTGGATTTTGGTGGTATTGATTAAGTAGTTATTAGTGGAACATAGATCAATTAGCGTACAGTCGAGAACTTGGGACTAGGATTTTCACATAGGTACTGTCGAAATTTTTAATTTTTTGTAATCAAGCATTGATTGAATTATTGACATTTGTTGGTTTTGTTGTTGGTATTGATTGATTAACTAGAGGAACATAGATCAATTAGCGTACAGTCGAGAACTTGGGACTAGGATTTTCACATAGGTGCTACCGAAATTTTGATTTTTTTAAATTTTATTCAAAACTCAATTAATTAGATAAGTTTTCGACCAGCTTCTCGTCTAACAATGAACGTGAATCGTGATTGGATGTACACACGATACGGGTCTAATAGGTGTTTAAATCTGAATTTTCTGAATGGACTTGAAAGCTTCATCAAATTTGCTGCTAGTCGACCTGCGTTCATGGATGAAGATAAAATAAAGTGTCCGTGTCGTAAATGTGATAACATTCCATTTCAAAATCCATATACGGTTCGGTTGCACATTGGGAGGAATGGGTTTGTGAAAAATTATCATGTCTGGATGTATCAAGGAGAAACAACAGAGACTGTTGCTACAACTTCGAATATTGGGCGGGAGACTGTATTAGATACGTAACATCAAATGGTGTTTGATGCTGGTGGTCCAGATCTTCACATGGATGACAGAGTAGCCAATCAGATTCCGGAGGAGCCTCCTAACCCTGAAGCACAAAAATTATATGACATGTTGGATGCTGCAGATAAAGAGCTCTGGCCTGGGTGTTAGATGCATTCACAATTGTCACTTGTAGCTCGTCTCATGACCTTGAAGTCTGAGAACAACATGTCACATAAGTGCTTCAATCAGATTACAGAATTGATGAAAGAGATAGTGCCTGCAAATAACTTAGTCACAAAGAATTTATATACGACAAAGAAATTATTGCGCGATATGGGATTACTAGTAGAGAAGATTGACTGCTGCTTCAGAAATTGCATGATCTTTTGGGCGGGAGATAGTGGATTGTTGGAATGTAAGTTCTGTGGCCATCCTCGATACAAGGTTCCAGATAATGAGAATGGGAAGAAAAAAATAGCTCATAAAAAGATGTACTATTTTTCTCTAACTTCTCGACTGTAGAGATTGTACGCATCTAAGGCCATAGCTGTTGAAATGTGTTGGCATGTATCATCAGTTGATGATGGGGTCATGCGTCTTCTCGCAGATTCTCCTGCTTGGAAGCATTTAAATGAAAAATTCCCTGATTTTGCAGCTGAAATTCGCAACATTAGGTTGGGTCTTTCTACAGACGGTTTTCAACCTTTCGGGCAATTAGGGCAGCAATATTCATCATGGCCCATTATAATTACGCCCTACAATCTTCCACCTTGGATGTGTATGAAAGAACAATACATGTTCCTTACAGTGTTGGTGCCAGGACCGCACAATCTGAAAGAAAAACTTGATGTGTTCTTGCAGCCACTGATATCAGAGTTGATAAAATTGTGGGATGTGGGTGTCGACACATATAATGTGTCATTGAAGCAGAATTTTAAGATGCGAGCGGCTCTGATCTGGACAATTAGTGATTTTTCTGCCTACTCAATGTTGTCTGGATGGAGTACTGCCGGAAGATTAGCTTGCCCATATTGTATGACCGACTTCGAGGCTTTCACACTTCAATGTAGTGGGAAGCAGTCGTGGTTTGATAATCATTGAAAATTCTTACCAGTCGACCATCCATTTCGCAAGAATAAAAGGCATTCACCAAGAACTCAGATCCGGGATTGATCTTCTGCAAGAGATTGAGGAACTGGGCTTGAAAAAGGTCACAAAATTAGGAAGTTATGAAGCGAATCTCAGAGTCGGGAAAAATAGTGGGTGGAAGAAAAAGAGTATCTTTTGGGATCTGCCTTATTGGAGTTCATTACTAATTCGACACAATTTGGATGTCATGCACATTGAAAAGAATGTGTTTGACAATCTATTTAACACAGTGATGGATGTCCTAGGAAAAATAAAAGATACTACCAAATCAAGAGATGAATTGAATATCTACTGCAATCGACCCGAATTGAAATAGGATGCCAGGATGGGCAAATACCCCAAAGCTTCTTATATGCTTGACAAAGCTGAGAAAAAAGTTTTGTGTGAATGGGTGAAAGAGCTGAAATTTCCAGATGGGTATGTGTCGAACATGAGTAGATGTGTTGATATGAAAAAGCTGAAGATGTTTGGAATGAAAAGTCACGATTATCACGTGTTAATGCAGCGGATCCTACCCATTGCATTTAAAGAACTTCTCCCACTTGTTGTCTGGAAAGCAATCACTGAATTAAGTATATTTTTAGGGATCTATCCTCTGCGAACATTAAAGTAGAGGATATTTGTCATTTGCATGACATGATCCCTATAATTTTATGCAAGCTAGAATGCATATTTCCTCCAAGTTTTCTTGACTCAATGGAGCATTTGCCCGTACATTTAGCTGATGAAGCTCGTATTGCTGGTCCGGTTCAATATCGCTGGATGTACCCATTTGAAAGATACTTACGAAAGCTAAAGAATAATGTACGGAACAAGGCAATGGTTGAGGGATCAATATGCAATGCTTGTCTAGTAGAGGAAGCTTCGACGTTTTGCTCCTACTATTTTGAAGATCATGTGCGGACAAAGCGCATAAATTTACCTCGAAATTATGACGGTAGGGGTGATGCAGTAAATGACGATCCAGATTGTCTTTCCATATTCAAGTATCCTGGACGATCATTTGGAAAACAATTAACCAGATTTTTGAATGATCAAGAGTACAATGTTGCTCGAGTATACATTTTACTTAACTGCACTGAGATAGAGCCGTATATAAAGTACATACCTCAACACTTGTCATATATTTATTTCAATAAGTCATGAATCCATTCACATGAATATATATATGTTTGTCTAGTTTAATTGTGAATAATATGGAAGTAATGCATCAGAATTTACTAAGAGCTGAGATTGAGGGTAAAGTAGATACCGAATTTGCAACTTGGTTTGCCAAATATGTGAGTACATGTCTTTACATGCACGTATGTATGTCTCAATACATAAATTTATGTTTCATTATTATATCAAATCCCTCTAATGTTCACAGGCACAAGATCCTACGAATCATGTAGAGAACAAATACATTCGAGATCTCTCAAGAGGGCCACATCGTAGTGTTATAGTGTATAACAGATATTATGTGAATGGTTATAAATTTCATACCATGAATCACGGAACACCCAGAGCTATGATGAATAGTGGAGTTTATGTAAAAGGTACCAATTATGGTACGGACGAGAACGATTACTACGGCCAACTTGAAGAAGTGTTTAAGCTTGAATATCCCGGTCAGCTAATTAAAAAAAGGAGAGTATTGTTCAAATGCAAGTGGTTTGACACAACACCATAGGGGACAACGGTTCATCCAAACTATAAATTGGTTTCAATAAACCATAAGCGTAGTTACAATAAGTATGAACCGTTTGTCCTTGCAAAACAAGCAATTCAAGTCTATTACTGCCCCTATCTGAGTTTATCTCATGCAAAAAGTGATTATTGGGCCGTGTGTAAGATTAAAGCTAGATCCAATGTTAAACTCCCACTTATTGAAGATGGTGCGGCTTTTCAGGAGGATAAATTACATAAGGATCGACCTCCACTTATTGAGATTGATGATTCTATTTTAATTCATCCGAATGGAGATGATATCGAAATTGAGGACAGTGGAGATGCAGTGGAAGAAGACGAAGAAGAAGAGATATTCACTGATGCAGATGACGATAGTGATAGTTTAGACGAGGATTAGTTGTGACATATATACGTGAGCTTTAATTTTTTACATTATTTTTGTGTTTTCTTACATTAATTTTGTTTGTGCTGTCTTACATTAATTTTGTTTGTGTTAATACATTTTTTTAGATGCAGATGCCGAGGGATGGGTTATCTGGTAGCAGAGGTGGTGTCAATGGTTCTAGCACCAGAGGCGGTGCCAGCGGATCATCTTCTTCATCCGGAGGCCTCCATGCCTCTGTAGGGGACCTGCACATCGGGGAGTAGCCATCTTTTGATGAGTCAGCGATGATAGCTCGTCGTGATGGGCTGACTGTGGTCAGAGTATGGGGGCGGTATGCTTCATATCATTAATTGTATTTTAGTTCCTCTAAAAAGTTATAGCATTGATTATGTTGTTATTTGTAGGACTTTGGTCCCAGCTCACGAGATAGCGACGACCATGACTCAAATCTTCTAGAGACAGCTCAATCCAACTAGCTTTGCTTGGAGGATGGTGCCTGCGTAGTTGAAGGAGCTTTATTTTGAGGATTTCAGGGTATAATAAATTTACTTTTTAAATTAAGTGGGGCAAATTTCATATTACTCCCTTGTATTTTCGCGAAAAATCAAAAAAACCCCTGTGTTAAAAAACTAGTCTTAAAACCCCCTTTATTATGTATAATTCATCAAAAAAGCCCCCTTTTTTAAGAAAGTGTATTACATTTGCTAAAAAAGAGTGTATGATTCTTATTTTTACAATTTTTGTTATAGATAAATATATTTTATATCATTTAAAAATTTTAGTATTTGGTTATACTACTAATATTTAGCTATTTTGATAACTTCCTATGTTACGTATTTTTTTTTACATATAAATATATTTTATAGTATTTAAAAATTATAGTATTTGGTCAAACTACTATTTTAAAAAATTAATTATATTTAAAAAATAATACAAAATTGTAAAAATAAGAATCATACACTTTTTTTTAGCAAATGTAATACACTTTCTTAAAAGGGGGCTTTTTTGATGAATTATACATAACAAAGGGGGTTTTAAGACTATTTTTTTTAACATAGGGGGTTTTTTATTTTTCGCGAAAACACAGGGGAGTAATATGAAATTTGCCCAATTAAGTATTTAGTTAAAAAATCAATATAATTTCTAATGTTGTTTAATGCAGAAATTGTTCACATGGGACCCCAGTTTAGACGAGGTGGTGCGTCGTCTCTGGCTCGTGAAGGCGACCGATAGATATCGAGACATGATCTGCACCGTCAAGAAGAACAGGAACAGGAAGAGGCCAGTATGAATTCCTTTAGAGGTGTGGCCTTCTTGGCTGGCCTATTGGGAGTCAGAGGAGACACAGAAGAAGGCTTGTATTACCTCTCAGAACAAAAAGTCTGAGCCTGATGGATCAGGGATGGGCATGATCACACACAAGGGAGGGTGCAGATGTGCAGTGGAGCATGGAGATGATTTGGTACTTTCTTTTTTTTATATCCAGTTGTTTAAATTTATGCAATTCATTTAAATGTGTTTAACTGTTTTTGTTTATGTTGTTTGATTATTCGCAGGCACAGGGACTCCCAGACGAGCAGGTTGGGTGGGAGCTGTTTTTGAGACTCCATCGTGATAAGGATGGAGTCTTCACTGATAAGAAGAGCGAGCGTCTTGCTATAAGTATTTAATTTATAAATAATATATATATATATACATATATATATATATATGTTAACGATTTGTTGTGTTTAGGCGGAGGTGTACGAGCGGGCTGAACAGTTGAGCCAGCCAGTTCCAGGCTCTCTGATGAGGACCCTCAGGTGGATATGAACGCCCTCTATCTAGAGGCGCTCGGAGGGATGAGCAAGAAGAAGCGCATCTTTGGCACTGGATCTCGGTCGCACTTCTACAGTGGCGGCGGCAACAGCAGCACCAGTGTCCTTTCAGGCGCCACCTCACAACCCGCATTTACAGAGGAGGCCTTCACTCAGCGTGTGGATGAGATGAGGGCCCAGATCCAGGATGAGGTCAGGACCGAGCTGCAGGAGAAGGTCAGGACCGAGATACAGCAGCTGCAGGCCCAGATGGAGACTCAGTGGGCCCAGATGTTTGCCAGATTTGGCCAGCCTCCGCAGTCCCCCCCCCCCCCCGCCCCGCCCCCCTCTGATCAACAGTGACAGTATTATTGTTTTTTAGAATAATTAAATTTTAATTTTGATGTAATTTAATATATTTGAATTTGAATATTTAATATATTATATTTTTAATATTATTATTATTATTATTTCATTTATAATATTAATTTTTTATTCATTTGAGGAATTAAAAATAATAATAATAAAAAAATTAAAAAAAAGAACTAACGATGAATTTTTTTTTCCGTCGCTAGACTTAAGACGGATCCTTAACTAGGGGATATAACGACGGATTCTAGTCCGTCGCTACTAGCGACGGACTTGCGATGGATCGTTAGCTGGTGAGCTAACGAAGGCTTCCGTTCCGTCGCTAGTAGCGACGACCATACTCGTCGCTAGTCCGTCGGTAAAGCATCGTTCCCCGCCGGCCGACCAGCCGGCGACAACACATAACGGTGACGGACTATCCGTCGTTAGACTAACGATGAACACATAATCCATCGCAAGCCTATATTAATGATGAGATGATCGATGACGGCCCGTGTCCGTCGTTAGCTATATTTAGTGATGGAAATTCATGATATAGCGATGGAAAAATCTGTCGCTAAAGAGCGTTTTTTTTTTTTTGTAGTGTACATCATTGTTCTTCTCCAACTCTCACCCTGTAATTCATAATTCTGCCTATCTCCTAAAATTTCTCTCACCAAAATTCTAACAAATTTAGGAATGCTAACAACTTTGAAATGATGTGTAATGAATGAAAGAGTTGATAAAATATATGCACGTATATATAGTAGATCAATGGAGTGGTAAATTTGGAACGATATAATTAAATTAAAATTTGAATGCATGTGTGTGGATTGATTTATCAATTGAAGATTAGATATATATGTCTGTATATGATATCTATATATTTCCATAATTAAAATTTATCATCTATATATACTTGTGGTGTATTGCATCATATAATATCATATAATAAGTTATATCATCTAATTTTATTTTATTAAAATGAAATGCATCGTCTATTTAAGTTAAAAAAAGGAGTATATTACACAGTTTTTCATATTGACATGTGCTTGCGCCGAACCATCGCAAATTTACCGCATAAATATATATTATAAATTATAAGTATATCATATAAGAAAATTTTCATTTTTTGTTTGAAAAAATATTTATCCAATCAAAGATTGTATGTGTATATGTATGTATATATATATATATTTATTATACATATGTTATATATATGGGATATAAAAATTATGTGTTTCTATAATAAATTAATATAACATATTCACATGATTTGATAATGCTACAGTATTTAAGCTTGACCAATAATGCTAATTAGTGTTAAATATAATTTATTTTCAATAATATATTATATATCCATAATCAGAGCAATACATTAACTATCATATTTAATTATGGTAAATATACGGTTAATGAATTAATTATGTAATTGATGATTATGCAATCATGAATTGGTT
This sequence comes from Perilla frutescens, assembly GCA_026008535.1. Classification (NCBI taxonomy): domain Eukaryota; kingdom Viridiplantae; phylum Streptophyta; class Magnoliopsida; order Lamiales; family Lamiaceae; genus Perilla; species Perilla frutescens. The sequence goes on from BRKX01000019.1 coordinate 42,389,448, forward strand.
ATGATTCATGTTGTTTTTATACGGTACTAAATATATTGACTGAAATCAAAATTATGGTAATATTCATTTAGTATATATAATTGCCCATAGTTGGTAATATAGATTTTTAGATGTTTATTACTAATACATATTAACTAATTTATGTAAATTATAAACTTTTATTAAATAATATGTTTTTTTATTTATGGGATACAGTTTAGGCAGGAAAAATTTATAGTTTTCATTTATATGAACGATCTTACTTTTATATATAATATAGATATAGATATATAGTCTTCAAGAAAAGGATATAGTTTTAAGAACGAATTCATAAGTACAATTATAAATTCATAGGTGGCATAAGGGTGTGATAGATACCTATGGTATCATAATACTATGTTTGCTAGTAATTTTAAACTAATACTATGTTTGATAAAAATATTAAAAGCTATAATTATTCAAGGGTTCGACATGTGTGTTATTTATATGGTATATGATATTACAAATTAAAACAACCTCGTATCTATTAATTAAAAATCTTATTATAGAATATTTGCACAATATACAATAGCTAATTAAATGATATTTTAGGAATTTGAATGTTATAAATAATTCTAATACATCTAAGTAAACAATATATTATCAATACACATATTTTAATATATGAAAATAGGGGAGGGTTATGTTGCACATGTAATTCTAGTATGCAAATTAAGAATAAATCATATCCATCAATTGATTAAAATCACCGATCATCATTAATTAAGAGGAAATTAACAATTATTATATTATTTTAATTATGACATATAATAAGAGCAAATATGCCATATCTAATGTTTCCAATTCGTTCAACTATAAATATGGATGATTGAATCTTCTCCAAAGTCCAACCTCCCCCAATTAAAATTCCCCCATTGATACATTGTTGTTGTTGTTATTATTATTATTATTATTATTATTATTATTATTATTATTATTATTATTATTATTATTATTATTATTATTATTATTATTATTATTATAAACCACATAAAATATAAGGGAACGGCGAAAAAAAAAAATCAACTAATTTATTCTTAATGTCCATTCAATTTTTTTTTTCTTTTCATTTGTAATTCTCTTTATTATGCTATTTTTCCCGTAGAGGTTTAGGTGTCGTGATTTTTAGATTTCAAAAGCATGTAAAAATATTATACAGTCAATACAATGATATTTTAACCGCACCATATATCTGTTATTTTTCTAATTGTAAATGCTTACATGAAACATTGTAATGCTATATTTTGTGATGAAGTAACTTTGGCTGAGTTTTGAATTTTTTTTATTATATTACATTTATGTTTTTTTATTATTATTATTCTTGTGTTCTTGTGTTTTCATTCCTATTACAAATGCTTTTTTAAAGATATTTGATATTTTTTTATTAAATTACATGCTATGCGTTTTTTATTTATTTTTGTGTTTTTTTCTTGTTACAAATGCTTTTTTTTTTGTTTATCATTTGATTTTTTATTAAATTGTATGCTTTGTGCTTTTTTAATTCTTGTGCGTGTTTTCTTTTTTCGTTGAAAATGCTTTTTTATATTATTTGATGTTTTTATTAAATTATATGCTTTGTGCTTTTTTCATTAGAAATGCTTTTTTTTCAACTATTTAATGTTTTTTTATTAAATTATATGCTTTGTGCTTTTTTTTCGATACAAATGCTTTTTTTCTATTATTTGATATTTTTTTATTAAATTATATGTCTTGTGCTTTTTTTTTTGTTACAAATGCTCTTTTTAGAATATTTGATGTTTTTTATTAAATCAAATGCTATGTGAGTGATTTTCACAATATTTATTATACGTGTAACGCCCCGATCCCGAGAGACCGTGGAAATGAGTGCCACGGGGGTGGGGGATTAAGAAGAGGGGAAAGAAAGGGGATTTCGAGGATAATTCTCAATGAACAATTCCAAATTAGTTCAATAATGGAGTACGATCATTGTAACAAATTCAGAGTTATATATATATATATATAGAGATATATATAAGACGAGCCAAGACAAAGGAATAGCTACAAGAGTACACATACAAGCCCCATCCCAGCTCATCGTATCCACGCTCCAGCTCATTGTCCTGAAAACATTTAAGAAAATATTTGGGCTGAGTACTAATGTACTCAGTGGGTTTTCTGAGAAAAACCGAGTTATCAAAAGCATTTGATAAAATAATTATATGTGAGTATGCAGATGAATCTTAGAAGGTTTTGTGAAGGGAAATGCATCTAAGTTCATCAAAACGTTTTACATGAATGTGTTCACCAGTAAACCCTGAAGTGAACCTTGATCCATCAGTAAATCCTGAAATGGACCCGCTCACCAGTAAACCCTGAAGTGAGCTAAGTACGACACCCACAACCACCACTACATCATCATGCGCAATTATCGAGTAAACCCTCAAGGTAATTAAAAGTTCTTTTAGCTGAGAACAGCAAGGAATTGGGTGTGACTCAAACCAAGCAAGACTGTAGCTACTCACATTGACACAGCGCTGGTATATAAGACTCCGACAACCACAACAAGCAGTACGAATCATTTTACACAGATAATCATATATGCACATTTGTTTCAAAACGAGCTTAATAACTCAAACATAGCATTCTGAGAAAGATAGTATACGCCCACCTTTTGACTATAAAAGTCGGAGCTTTTCAATTTCTATGGAATCGAGCAACACCACAATGATTATGTCTTACGCCAAATGATCTACAAACATCAAAATTCGTCTTAGAACCTCCATGAGGGCAAGACTCTCGCAATTACATAGTTTCGCATGCTCGTTGATTAAATCGACCCAAGTTAAACCTTAATAGCTTAGCAATTGCCTACCCCGACAACCAAAAATGACTCAAATCTCAACAATACTAATTCACATAAATGAGACTCAACAACATCATAGACTTATGGGAGTTTATTAAAACAAAAGGACCCTTTTAAAACACATTTATCTCATTTGAGCATAAATCGAACACTTGACGTGCGATTATAAACGACACAATTTAAATCCATTATTAGGACCGATCTTAGCTCAAGGTTCCTCACAACCCTAGCTACTAACTGATAAGGACACTCCTTAGTATCGTTCAAGGAGTTAAAAGATCCTTTTAAAACTGATTTCGAATAAGGGCGATTTGAAAACTGAAAATTTGTTGAGCAATCTGCACAATAGCTGACTTTGATTAAATATCAAAATTTATTCAGGAGGAATTAGGGGATGAGCCATATACCATTGGAAAGCCACGGAAGTTTAGTTTCCGGAATACTTTTCGGTGACTCAATATCATGTCTAACGAGGGATTTATGCTCATTTTACCGAAGGGTGGCGAATCTGCCGAACGCAAAGTACGCGGCCGCGCTACCTGCTGCACCGCGACCGTGACCTTCCTCGCGCTCCTCCCCAAGGCCACTGCCTTTGCGCGCGCTCGCGCTCGACCCCGCGCTCGTGCGGAACTGAGGCCGAGAACGACGATAGCCGCCATGAAATCTCGATACACAAGCTTTCAACTCATCAAACCTCAACTAACATGCTTTGAAAATTCAAGACACAACAACATGCTATAAAAACGTCTCAAAAAGCTTTTGCAACACAAACCTATATATATATATATATATCATGCAAAATTGGAAATATATATCTATATAACTCTAGTTTTCGAAATACCTCAAAAACAACTCGGAAAAGCTTGAAGAAGCGGTGAAAATGGCTGGAATGAGTTTGAGTTCCCCTCCACGAATGGCTGCAACTCCTTGCTTCTCTCACCCTCTCTTTCTCTCTCAAAGAAGAATGAAGAAAGAAAATAGAATGAAGAAGAACAAGGCTATGCAGAGCTTTGATCTTTCTCTCTCACTTGATAATTTATGTTAATGAAGATGATGAATGGAGAAGAAGAAGAAATGAGGGCTGGTCTACTGCGTTTGCTCTCTCTTGAAAATATTGTGTCAAATGAAGATTGAATAGAAGATGATGAAGGATGGTGAAGCTCTTTCTCTCTCTCTCTTCGAAAATTTGTGCAAGAAAAATAGAGAGGAATGGTTTCTAATGTAATACCCCAGATTTTTGAATGAGGATTAGAGAATTGTTAATCTCAGTTAATTAATTAAAGAAGGAATTTAATTAAGGTTAGCTATGATTGGATGTCAGTCACGACTTTTAGAGTCAGTTTTCGTAAAGATCGTCTTTTCGGAAAATATAATCTTAATTCTTTTATTGCCATTTATGGTCTCGTTAGAAAGGTTTTGACTCAAGGAGTACACCAGTATTTTCGGATTTCAAATGCGAGGTCATTTGAGTTCCCGGTGATGAAAAACGTGTTTGAAAAGGGGAATGAATAATAACTTTTGCGTGCGTTCGTGTTTTGGAAAATTTACGAAATCCTCCTCATTTATCCAAGTTCAGTTCTGTCAGGCCCCTCTTATGGGAAATGACTCAAGGATTCCGTTGGCGTTCACGGATTCTCATTCTGAGGTCAATCGAACGCTCGGGAGCCGAATCTGTCAGTCTGAGTGAATAGTAAAAAGTAATTCCAAAAAGGGAATCTTTGCTCGTCTTCTTCTAACGAACCCGTCTTCTTCACAAATTGAGTTGGTTCACTAGTGTTCGAGCCAATGAGTCTCCCGGTATTTTTAGATTTCGTGTCTGAAGTTATTTGGACCTCGACATCAAATAAAGCAGCTTTTAACCGAACCCAGGGTAGCTTTTGCAGTATTTTCGCACAGCAATGGCTTCCAAGGGAAGCCAAAGCTTTTCCTATAAATAGGGGACCACCCCTTTGTAATTCTTTGCTCATTTCACATCCACTTCACTTCTAAATCGAGAGGGTGAAAAGCTTTGAAAGCTGAGAAGGTTCTCTCGAAGTAAAAAGCGTTCTTCGTGAGTGTTCTTCAAGACAACGAGCGGAGTGGCGTGGAAGGGATACGGTGAGGGAATGTGCTAGGGGTGCCGTTGAAATCGTATTAGGCGGCTCTGCCGCCGTTGTGACTCGACGAGATGCCGAGCTAACCACATTCCTTCGACGCACCTGACCCCGTCCATTCTTGTTCATCGGTCTCGATTCCATTTCTTTTTCGTCTTTAAATTCCGCATTTACTTTCCGTTCTTCGCGTTCTTCATTATTGCTCGTCTAAAAGTTACATTTCGATTTTTGTTGAAATTCCAAGTCAATAACGTGTATGTTATATTTCTCATTCTAATTCCATTATTGTTATTCTAAGAAGATTAGCCTCGTTATTCCGTTAAATTCCGATCAAGCCACATTTAACGATTTTGTCGTTAATCTAATTTAAAGGAGGATTATCGTGTTTATGCCGTTGTAATGACAAAATTCTTTTTAAATTTAAAAGCATGTTGTTGCATGTTAAATTCAAATGCGTTGTTTTTATAAAAATTCAGGTTAATTGTTCTTCGTGTTCTTCGTGTTCGTCGAAGAAATCAACGAACACGAAGAACAGTTGAAGAACACATTGAAGGAACCCAGATGAAGAGAGAGAGAAAAGAGAAAGAGAGAGAGAGAGTCCCGCGGGGGGGTGGGCGCCACCGCGCCACACCTCCCTCGGCCGCGCCCCAGCCCGCCGGGGCAAGGCGGCCCCGCGACGCCCCTCCTTTTTCCGTGTTGTTTCGTTCGCCGTTCTTTTTGGCTATTCCCGTACCCCTTCTTTCCGCTCTTTTCGACTCTTTTAAATTATGTTACCTTCAAGCCATATTCAAGTTTAAATTATAGTAAGGTATTCAAGTTAATTCCAATTTATTTCGAATAAGATATTCGAGTTATTTTCCGTTTAAAAATTTAGAAAACGAATCGAGAAGTTCCTTAAATAAAATAAATCCTTCTCGAACCCTTATTAAGTCAAAGTCGTACTATCCATGTAAAGTCCTAGCTAAGGGAATACTAGTTGAGTATTATTTAAAATCATGTTATTAGAAATCTTCAAAGGAGACCGCTAAGTCGATTATTTGACTTTTGTAGGAGGAACCGAGCCTCGGAGAAATACTACGGAAGACCACCAGCTCGTTGCCTCGACTTCCATCCCGTAATTAAGGTGGGTAAATCTATACTCATCTAAAGTTTGAGCTAATAAGCTCTAGAAGCATGTTAGGGCAAATGAGATATCCAATAAAGTATTTTTGCTCAGCCTGATTGATCTCTGTACAAGGAAGGAAGAAAGGAAGATATTATGTTTTACTTGAGCTCTCAAGCATGTTTAGAAATGATAAAGCTACTAGAGTATTGTTATGCTTAGCATGAGATGTTAAAATCATCTTCGATTTATACTTGTTTACGTTCTTCTCCTAAAATTTAATGTTTATGCTTGTCAAGCCCGCAGAATTAAGAGTTAAGGTTTGCCTTGTTAGGGTAGCATTAAACCCTTGTAGGCCGAGATCATGTAGTATTAAAGGATTAGCCTTAGACATTGTTCTAAGCTTGGTATTACTAGCAAGGACAAGAAAGAAAGGAACTTAGTTTTTCACTTAAGCAGGATATGAGCTTGGAACCATTAAGGGAGTCACTGCTGGGTTTTTCCCTCGCAAACTCGTTCGGATATTTGAGGTAACCCCTCTTCATAAACCCCTATCTCGGGACCGAGCTGTTACAGCTAAGCTTTTTCCATAATAAATATATGCAATACATATATATCTATATTTTGCTTGATTTAGGGGAAAGGAAAAATGTGGGAGGGGTATGGGAAAGGTGAGGGGAGGCATGGCCTCCCATTCTTAGGAGTTGACTAGCCAAAATACCCGGTTTAAATACCGGTCATTCGGTTATCGTGATATTTTCTGTCTCCGAAAAATCCCAAATTGGACCGAAATGGATGAAATAATTCATTGATTTTAAAACCATAGATTAAACACATTTTGTCAAATATTTTAAATACGCCAAGTGACACGATGGATAAATCGATTAATACTCATATTAAATATATTTCAATTCTCATCGATACGACACATCGCAAGTTCGGTTAAACCACCAAATTACAGAAATTTTAAAATGACGTGACTCTCATAGTCTATGATTGCAATTAATTATATACAAAAAGGTTCGGGGCACTACATACTCTCCTCCTTAAAAGGAATTTCGTCCTGAAATTCAAGCATCCTGAAACATCTCGGGATACTTCAGTTTCATCGGGCTCTCAAGCTCCCATGTTGCCTTGTTTCAGTCATGGTGATTCCATTGTACAAGCACCAATGAAATCTCCTTGTTTCTCAAGACTTGGACCTTTCGGTCGATAATCGTATGCAGCTTCTCTTCGTACGACATGTCAGGTTGTAATACAAAATTATCATCTCGAATCACGTGTTCAGGATCGAACACGTATTTTCTTAGCATCGATATATGATAAACGTCATAAGCTTGGGATAGATTCGGCGGCAACGCAAGCTGATAAGCAACCTCACCAATTCTTTGCAGAATTTTGAATGGACCAATAAACCTTGGTCGCAACTTTCCACGTTTCCCGAATCTCACAACACCACGTGTTGGAGATATCTTCAAAAACACCGTATCACCAACTTGAAATTGCAAGTCGGTCCTTCTTTTATCAGCATAAGCCTTCTGACGATCTTGTGCTTCTTTCATCCTCGCTTGGATTTCATTGACCTTTTCAATGGTCATTTGCACAATTTCTGGCCCCAAAATTCTGCGTTCTCCAACCCATCCCAATATAAGGGCGATCGACATTTGCGTCCATACAAAGCCTCGTATGGCGCCATTTTGATGGTAGATTGATAACTATTGTTATACGCAAACTCCACCAACGGCAACATGTCCTCCCAACTGGTGTTTCCATCAAGCACAACTCCTCGAAGCATGTCTTCTAGAATTTGAATTGTTCTTTCCGATTGACCATCAGTTTGAGGATGAAATGCTATGCTGAAATTTAGTCTCCTGCCCATCACCTCTTAGAGGCTTTTCCAAAATCTCAACGTGAATCGGGTATCACGATCCGACGTGATAGAAACTGGTATTCCGTGCAATCTAACAATGTCTCTCACATAGATTTGAGCCAACCTGCTCAAATCTATCGTGGACTTTATTGGAATAAAATGCGCTAACTTTGTCAGTCGATCCACGACAACCCAGACTACCGTGTTCCCTTTTACCGATCTCGGTATACCAACCACGAAATCCATCGTGATATGCTCCCATTTCCATTCAGAAATCTCTAAAGGTTGCAACAAACCTGAAGGTCGTTGATGAATGGCTTTCAGTTGTTGGCACGTCAAGCATCTTTCCACAAATGTTGCTATTTCACATTTCATGTTATTCCACCAAAAACTCTGCTTCAGATCTTTATACATTTTTGTACTCCCAGGATGGGCAACATACGGAGTACTATGAGCTTCCCTCATAATCTCCAACTTCAATTTGTCAACATTTGGAACACACAGTCGATCATGACACATCAATGTTCCGTCATCGGCTTTCTTGAACTCCCTTGGTTCACCACTCCTGATCTTCTGTCGGATTTTCTCCAACTTATCATCTTTTGGTTGTGCTTCGATGATTCCGGCTCGCAGTTCAGGTTTAGCTACCACTGTAGCTATTGTACTTGTCGTAGAATCGGGTGCAACCACCACCTCTAACTTTAGCTTCTCCATTTCACGTGTGAGTTCTTTCACATCTGAGATGTGACTTTCAGATACCCCTGGCCCGCATCTGCTCAAGGCATCCGCAACCACGTTTGCTTTGCCCGGGTGGTAATGAATCGTGCAGTCATAGTCCTTTACCAACTCTAACCAATGTCTTTGCCTCATGTTCAACTCCTTCTGCTAGAAGATATACTTCAAGCTTTTGTGGTCGGTGTAGATTTCACATTTTACCCCATAGAGGTAATGCCTCCAAATTTTGAGAGCATGCACGACTGCGACAAGCTCCAAATCATGGGTTAGGTAGTTTAACTCATTCGGTCTCAACTGATGAGAAGCATAGGCTACCACCTTTCCATTCTGCATCAACACGCAGCCCAAGCCCAACTTAGATGCATCTATATAGATTACAAAGCCTTCTACTCCTTTTGGCAGCGTTAAGACTAGTACAGTAGTCAATCTCTTTTTGAGTTCTTGGAAACTCTGCTCACATGCATTAGTCCACTCAAACTTGACCTTTTTCCTCAGAAGTTGAGTCATCAGCCTTGCTATCTTCGAGAAGTCCTTGATAAACTTCCGAAGAATCTTGCCAATCTGAGGAAACTTCTTATCTCATGAACATTTGTTGGTGGTTTCTATCTTTCTACCGCTTCGATCTTCGCAGGGTCTACTTTGATTCCTCCTGCTGACACGATGTGTCCGAGGAACATCACTTCCTGGAGCCAAAATTCACACTTGTTGAACTTTGTGTAAAGTTTCTCCCTTCTTAGCGTTTCTAACACTATTCTCAAGTGATCCTCGTGCTCCTTCTCACTTTTCGAGTAAATTAAAATATCATCGATGAAGACCAGTACGAATTTGTCCAAATGCTCGTGAAAAACTCGATTAATCAAATCCATGAAGACTGCAGGAGCATTGGTTAGACCAAATGGCAACACTAGAAACTCGTAGTGGCCATACCTTGTTCGAAACGCGGTCTTGGGTATGTCTTCTTCTCTCACCTTGACTTGGTGATATCCAGATCATAGATCGATCTTGGAAAATACCCTTGCACCAGATAACTAATCAAAGAGATCATCAATCCTTGGAAGCGGATATTTGTTTTTCATGCTTAACTTGTTCAACTCGCGGTAGTCGATGCACATCCTCATCGAACCGTCCTTCTTTTTGACGAATAGGATCGGTGCTCCCCAAGGTGAAACACCAGGTCTTATGAAACCCAGTTCCAATAGTTCTTCCAGTTGCACCTTCAATTCCTCTAACTCCTTCGGAGCTAAACGATATGGCGCTTTGGACATCGGCGCTGCACCTGGTTGTAGCTCGATGGTGAACTCCACCTCTCTGTCTGGTGGCAATCCCTACAACTCTTTTGGAAATACATCATAGTACTCTCGTACCACTGGCACTTGATCAACTGTCAGCTCCTCCTCCTTCTTGCTCGATAAGTGCACTAAGAATGCTCAACACTCGCCCTTTCGAATCATCTTCATCGCTCTCAACATTGATATGATGGGGATCACGTCTCCCATTCTTGTTCCATAAAACTTTATCTCGGCCTCACCCGACTTTTGGAGTATAATCTCCCTTACTTGGCATCGAATCGTGGCACATTCTTTGGCCAGCCAGTCCATACCGAAAATAATATCGAAGTCTCGCATCTCAAGTACATAGAGACTGACTGTGAAACTCTTTTCACCTATAAGCACATCTAGGTTCTGGCACATGCAATCAGACAAAATTGTTCACCCTGAAGGAATGCTTATGGCTAAAGGTTCTTTTGCTAACTCAGGTTCAAGATTCATACGCCTACAGACACTTCTAGAGATGAATGAATGCGAAGCTCCAGTATCAAACAAGGCAAGCACAGGTACATCACACATACTGATCATACCTACCAAGTTTCCAGGATTCCCGACAGCCTCCTGCTGATTCAGCGCATATGCTCGGGCCTGTTGAGGTGCCTTCTGATTCGGGTTCTGGTTTTGCTGAGGCCTCTGGTTGCCCCGGTTGTTGCCATTGCCTCGACCACCTCCTCCCTATGGTCCCTGTTGTCTCTGGTCTGGCACTTCCGGCTTCTGCTGACACCGATTAGCAAAGTGACCCGATTGGCCACAACGATAGCATGTAAGACACTTTCCAAAATGGTGTTTGTGGCAGGTGGTACACTGCGGTGCATAACCTTGGTAGCCTTGAGGCCCCACTACCGCATTTCCTTGGCCAGCCAACCTTTGTCCATAGCTTACTCCGTCCTGATAATTGGGCTGGAAACTCTTTTTCTGGTGCCCATTCTGAGGACTTTCCCATTTTCGCTTTCCCTTGGGGTCAGCCGTAGGCGGATGAGATGCCGACCCCTTCGAGGCTCCCTGCATCGCCTCAATGCTCAGTGCCCAGCTCAAAAACTAGCCATAATTAGCTCCGTCCTTCCCGACTAGAGCAGTCCCGATCTCAAGCTTCAGTCCCATACGGAACTTTTCAATTCGTTTTTCTTCAGTATCTACTATCTGAGGCGCATACCTCGATAGTCTGTTGAATTTCAGGTCGTAGTCGGCCACAGAGCCGCTACCTTATTTCAGATTCCAGAACTCGTTCGCCTTCTAGTGCTGATAGTGAGTTGGGATATATTTCTGGTACAGAATGGACTTGAAATCTTCCCAAGTGAATATCTCCCAATCGTCATCGAGAATCGTTCGTCTCACTGACTCCCACCAGAAGTCAGCATCGTCTACTAGTTGGTATAGCGCACAAGCTATCTTTTTCTTGTCATCACATTGGAGAAATCTGAAGATTTTCTCCAAAGCATGGACCCATCTCTCAGCTGCGAGTGGGTCACCTTCCTCATTGAACACCGGGGGATTATGGTGTCGAAATTCAATGTTAATTCGCGGTCCTTGGACCGGCGGCTCCACCGGCACCTCCGGTACTGCTAGATTAACGTTTCTCGGTCTTCTTTCCCTCGGAGGCATCCTGCACTAACCGAGTTCCAATAAGAATCATGATCATAAAGATCACTACGCATCATAATTCAATTGATCGATAAAGAATCTCTCGGGTACAAACTCTCCGTTGATCCCAAACACGCATGATTTAAACCGATACATGCTCAATGAATCAAGAAGACTCATAAAATGACCTATGTTCAGCAACTATAGGCTAGATTCGTCTATGTTCTCTAAGTCATACCATACTGCTCTATCCGAGCATACCAATAATCAGATTCCAACAATCAAAATACACAATAACATGAATCGAATCATTAGGGCCTCCCCGCCCATAAAATTAATTAGAAATCTTCAAAAGGTCATGTCATACAGAATCCAAGAATCATGGCATCCCTACCAACAGTTAAACGTATATGGCCCACATACCAACATGAATACGTCCAAATGGCACTCATGCCCACATAATCATAAAAATGGCTCACCTGCCAAATTTAAACATATTTGACTTACTCGTCAAAATTAAACACAAATGTGGCTATCCTGCCACATAGAATTATGTATATGACCTACTCGCCAATATACAATACAAGTTTCGGCTTATCCGTCAATTTGGGCTGAGTACTAATGTACTCAGTGGGTTTTCTGAGAAAAACCGAATTATCAAAAGCATTTGATAAAATAATTATCTGTGAGTATGCAGATGAATCTTAGAAGGTTTTGTGAAGGGAAATGCATCTAAGTTCACCAAAACGTTTTACATGAATGTGATCACCAGTAAATCCTGAAGTGAACCTTGATCCATCAGTAAACCCTGAAATGGACCCGCTCACCAGTAAACCCTGAAGTGAGCTAAGTACGACAACCACAACCACCACTACATCATCATGCGTAATTACCGAGTAAACCCTCAAGGTAATTAAAAGTTCTTTTAGCTGAGAACAGCAAGGGATTGGGTGTGACTCAAACCAAGCAAGACTGTAGCTACTCACATTGACACAGCGCTGGTATATAAGACTCCGACTACCACAACAAGCAGTACGAATCATTTTACACAGATAATCATATATGCACATTTGTTTCAAAACGAGCTTAATAACTCAAACATAGCATTTTGAGAAAGATAGTATACGCCCATCTTTTGACTATAAAAGTCGAAGCTTTTCAATTTCTACGGAATCGAGCAACACCACAATGATTACGTCTTTATGGAAAATGATCTACAAACATCAAAATTCGTCTTAGAACCTCCATGAGGTCAAGACTCTCGCAATTACATAGTTTCGTATGCTCGTTGGTTAAATCGACCCAAGTTAAACCTTAATAGCTTAGCAATTACCTACCCTGACAACCAAAAATGACTCAAATCTCAACAATACTAATTCACATAAATAAGACTCAACAACATCATAGACCTATGGGAGTTTATTAAAACAAAAGGACCCTTTTAAAACACATTTATCTCATTTGAGCATAAATCAAACACTTGACGTGCGATTATAAACGACACAATTTAAATCCATTGTTAGGACCGATCTTAGCTCAAGGTTCCTCACAACCCTAGCTACTAACTGATAAGGACACTCCTTAGTATCGTTGAAGGAGTTAAAAGATCCTTTTAAAACTGATTTCGAACAAGGGCGATTTGAAAACTGAAAATTTGTTGAGCAATCTGCACAACAGCTGACTTAGATTAATTATCAAAATTTATTCAGGAGAAATTAGGGAATGAGCCCTATACCATTTGAAAGCCACGGAAGTCTAGTTTCCGAAACACTTTTCGGTGACTCAATACGATGTCTAATGAGGGATTTATGCTCGTTTTACCGAAGGGTGGCGAATCTGCCAAACGCAGAGTGCGCGGGCGCGCTACCTGCTGCGCCGCGACCGCGCCCTTCCTCGTGCTTCTCCCCAAGGCCACACTGCCTTTGTGCGCGCTCGCGCGGAACTGAGGCCAAGAACGACGATAGCCGCCATGAAAACTCGATACACAAGCTTTCAACTCATCAAACCTCAACTAACATGCTTTGAAAATTCAAGACACAGCATAACATGCTATAAAAACGTCTCAACAAGCTTTTGCAACACAAACTCTAGTTTTCAAAATACCTCAAAAACAACTCGGAAAAGCTTGAAGAAGCGGTGAAAATGGCTGGAACGAGCTGGAGTTCCCCTCCACGAATGGCTACAACTCCTTGCTTCTCTCATCCTCTCTTTCTCTCTCAAAGAAGAAGGAAGAAAGAAAATAGAATGAAGAAGAACAAGGCTATGCATGACTTTGATCTTTCTCTCTCTCTCGATAATTTATGGTAATGAAGAAGAAGAAGAAGAAGAAGAAGAAGAAGAAGAAGAAGAAGAAGAAGAAGAAGAAGAAATGAGGGATGCTCTGTTGCGTTTCCTCTCTCTTAAAATTATTGTGTCAAATGAAAATGGAATGGAAGATGATGAAGGATGGTGAAGCTCTTTCTCTCTCTCTCTCTTCGAAAATTTGTGCAAGAAAAATGGAGAGGAATGGTTGCCAAGCTTTTTCCATAATAAATATATACAATACATGTATTTCTATATTTTACTTGATTTGGGGAAAGGAAAAACGTGGGAGGGGTATGGGAAAGGTGAGGGGAGGCATGGCCTCTCATCCTTGGGAGTTGACTAGCCAAAATACCCAGTTTAAATACCGGTCATTCGATTATCGTGATATTTTTCGTCTCCGAAAAAATTCCAAATTGGACCGAAACGGATGAAATAATTCATTGATTTTAAAACCATAGATTAAACACATTTTCTCAAATATTTTAAATACGTCAAGTGACACAAATCGATTAATACTCATATTAAATATATTTCGATTCTCATCGATACGACACATTGCAAGTTCGGTTAAACCACCGAATTACGGAAATTTTAAAATGACGCGACTCTCATAGTCTATAATTGCAATTAATTATATACAAAAAGGTTCGGGGCACTACAATACGAAACTTATCATTTACTAGAACAATCATTAAAAATGTAGGAAAAAAAAAACCTTAATTTTCCATTTGTGAGTTCCGCGTTGATGTATTGAGTGAGAAAAGTGGGTTAAAAAAAATTAATTTGGGATAAATTAATCATAAAAATGTTAATTACAAAAAAAGAACAATTATTTGATGAGTCAAATATAGAAAACCGTTACGAAATGGGGAAAACGTAAATCAAGGAATGGATATTTATTTTGAATATAGATTATTATTGCTTGACCAAAATGTCATTTTTCATCAATTAAAAATAAAATATATATTAAAAAAAATTAATCATAACCGTTCATGTATTAAAATCTAATGAATTTGATTCATCCCTTAAATTTTATCAAGATAAATTGATATGTTATTTTTAGGCTTCTAAATGCTTATTTTGTTATTTTGTAATGCTTTTATATATGATTGGTGTCTTAATGTTCTATATCAATATGTTTATTTTGTTATCCAATATACTTGTAATTTGGTAATTTAATGTTTAATAAGTAATCAAACAATATATTGACGGGTTAAATCTTGTTAATATTTAGTTTTAAACAATGCATTAAACATGATTTTTTTTAATTTAACAATGTATTAAATATTTTTTTAGGGGAACAATGTCTTAAATGGTTGAGTCTATTTAATTGGATGGATTTGTCAATAGGAGTACTAAGCCCTTTCAGTTTATTTGTAGAATACGTTGAATGCTTCTTCTTCTTCTTCTTTTTTTTTCCGTGCTCAATATTTTATATGCTTTAATTGTTTGTTATAATGCTTTATTAAATGGTTAGGTATGGGTATTAATATCACTAGTAGTAGTAAATAATTTTCCTCTGCTTTTTATGTGGTTGGTCTTTTAAATTTAATCAAGAACTTGTTTCGGTATTTTTTTTTTTAATAACAATGTTTTTTACAATTAATGGTATTCTTTTATATAACGCGCAATTCTTAATTTGTTGTTGTTACTATTTTATTTAATTTAGGTTTAAAACCCAAATGTGATTAAAAAGAATACACAATTTTGAATCATGAATTATTGGATAATGAATTGAAGAGATTGAAGTTATAAAATGTAGAATGAAAATTAAATCAGATATTTTAGAGTGGATGGTGAAAAAATGATGACGGGAGAATGGAAAATTAGAGATGTCCACGGTTCCGGTTCCGGCCGATTCCGGTTAGAAACCGCCGGTTAGGCGGTTCCGGAACGGCGGAACCGGAACCGCACTGTGCAGTTACGGTTGACGGTTCCGGTTTGTTAATCGGAACCGCCGGTTTGGACGTCGGGCGGTTTTGGCCGGTTACCGGCGGTTATCCGGTTAACCGCCGGATTCTGATTTTTTTTTTTCTTTTTTCCTCTATCTCTCCGAACTCGAATTGACGATTGGACGAAAAACTACTAAGTACTAAATCGATAAAATTAATAATTTACAAGTTAAAAACTAAGAAGTATGACAAAACACAAGTTTATTTGAATTTTGATATTATTATATAATTTTATTATTATAATTTATATCTTACAATTTACAAGTTATAAAACTTACAACTTACAAGAATATTGAGAATACAATTTAATTTATCAAATTACAAGTTACAAAATACAAATTGTAAATTAATCAAGCTATGAAAATATGAAATTACAATTAACAAATTTACAAATAACAAGTTACAAAATACAAATTGTAAATTAATCAAACTATGAAAATATAAAATTACAATTTACAAATTTACAATTTACAAATTACAATTTACAATTTGAGCTAATTTAGGAATTAGGGGGGAAAAAGAAATAATTGAAATTTGGGCTTGCACTTCATATGAAGCTAGCTGCCTACGTATCCCTTACCTTGGAATCAAAGCCCTCATAGTTCATTTTACCTTTTTTCCTTGGCGAGTCTAGAATTCGAAGTCGTCGTCCCAATCATCTCCGGTTTAGCTCCCTCCTTCGACTTCACTCTCCGAGCCAACTTCAATGAGCGGGCCATCCATCAAGTTGTCCCAGCGGTTCTCTTGCTCTCTTAGGTCGGCTTTGGACTCGTCCTTCAATATCATTTGAGCTTCGAGGTGATCCGGTGTCAAATTTGATCTCCGTTCGTCCAACATGTAACTGGATTCACTGAAAGCTTGCTCGACCACTACCGTTGATGCCGGGACTCCAAAAATCTCCCTTGCCATAATTGCAAGCAAAGGATACCACTCTTGATTTTGGGACCACCACTTGAGAACATCATAATCGTTGGGACCTGCATTTTCATCATCAGGGGGCACAACAGGGTCTTGCAAATACATATCTAATTCATTTTGACTACGCCTGGTATTTCCTCTACCATGGAAAAAATTTTGGAATTCTTGTAAAGCACTACCACGTGAAGATGAAGTATTTAATCCTAACGAAAAAGAACTACTAGAACCTGAAGAACGACTGGTTGGACGAGTTATACTATCAGCATATTTTAACTCATATTCTTTATAAAGTGAATATATAGACTCATAAATTTCTGTTTTAATTTCTTCAGCAGTTGGCACATGTATATCGGGATCGGAACCTGTAAAACTCATAGTAGACAAAAACTTGTAATACATGTCAATCATATCATTAGTAGCACTTAGTTTAAAAGTAGGATCCAATATTTTTGCAACCAAAAAAATATTAGGCACATGATCAAAATATTTTAGCCATTTTTTTACCATGGCTAGAATCATATCTTGCAAATCGGGTTTATGACTACAAGTATTAAATTTTGTAGCAATTAAATAACAATGATACATAAATTTGCAAACAGTAGGGTAATACACACCGGATAAATCTTTTGTTGCATATTGAAAAACTTGTAAAAGCCCCATTAATTCAATACAATCATCCCAATACGAAGATAATAAAATAAACGATTCAATATGCGTAGCAAAAAAAGAACATAATAATTCACGATATTCAAAAGTTGCAGAAAGCATTTCATAAGTAGAGTTCCACCTATTAGGCACATCTAAGTTAAAAATTTTAGGATGCACACCAGCTTCCCTACAGAATTTTTCCCACCTACGTCTAACTCTAACTCTACCATGAATATAATCTACAGCATCACGAATAGGTTGAATTGAGTTATTTAATATTCTAAGTCCATCTTGAACACATAAATTCAAAATATGAGCAATACATCGCGTATGAAAATATTTACCATGCAAGGTTGGATTACATGCTTGGATTAATTCTCTAATACTAGCCGTATTAGCACTCGCATTATCAAAACCAATAGAAAAAATTTTATCAAGCATTTTAAAATGATTGCAAATTTTAATAATAGCCTTAGCAACATTAGTAGCACTATGTTGACAGTTAAATCTACGAAAAGCAATTAAACGTTTATTTAAATTCCATGAATAATCAATCCAATGCAATGTAACAGCAATATAATGACGACGGATAAATTTATCAGACCAAATATCAGAACAAATAGCAACCCTATAAGGAATTTTACTAATAACACTTTTCAATTTCGACTTATATCTTATATGCAATTTTTCAAGGGTCCTAGTCATAGTCATTCTAGGTATTCTTTGAGCACCAGGATTATAAGCAGCTTTCATACAACGTTCAAAATTCATGCTATCGGCAAATTGAAGTGCTAAAGATTCTTCACAAATAAAATAACACATTTGTTCTCTAGCAACTAGAAGGTCAAACCTAAAGAGTTGGGATGAGTACGGCGTACCTTCACCTTGGCTTTCGATATTTTGACTGCTTACCGATTGGAAGTTGAGTTGCGATTGAGCTTGAGCACGTCCAAGTTCGACTTGATGATTGTTGGTGATGTGTGACCAGTACGTCCCATAGCCGCCTCCAGTGTGAAATTTGTATTGCTTCGGACAATAGTTGCAATACAAATCAAACACACCCGCTTCATTCTTCCTTGCCACCTTTCGGAAATGAATAGTGAAGAGAGCAGATTTTAGTGCCGTACTTCTTGTTGGAATGGCCTCCGCCTCTTCCTCCGCCTCCTCCGTGTCGAGATCGATGGATGGATTTCCACTGAAAGCACGAGATTCTTGAGATCGTTGTAATTCTTCAAACTGGATCCATCTTGCCACTTCTTCATCAACTGCCATTTGAGCTGCAGTAGGATTGTTGTGAAAACCGGCACCACTTGGATCATGGTAGAAACCGCCACCACTTGGATCGTTGTAGAAACCGCTATCGGCTCCGCCATAGGGATTCACATATTCTTCAGGTTGTTGTTGAAATTGAGGCGACATCGTATCAGCATCATCATAAATATGTACTCCAGAATGAGTACGACGACGATGACGTGGAGCTTCGGAACTATCAGCAATAGCTTTGCCTTTACCCTTATCGGCTCGGCTACCTCGGCTAGACATGATGATTAGGGATGAATGGATGATAGAAAATGAGTAGAATTGTAGAAATGAAGAAATGAAGAAATCGAGATATTGAGAGATTGAGAGTGGAGACTGGAGAGACTAGAGAGTAACTTCGTAAAATTGTAACTTGTAATAAAACTCGAATAAGAAAATGATATTGCTTGAATAGTAGAATAGAGAGAATTTGAGTATAGAGAGAGAGATTGAGAGTTTGGTGTGGGTGAAAATGGTGGAGGAGATGGGGTATTTACAGGTGAAAATTGGGGAGTGGGGAGAAAAATTTAAAATTTGAATTTGAAAAATTTTGAAAAAAAACACGGCCGAACCGCCGGTTTTGGAGCCCAAATCGGCGGTTTTCGGCCAAACCACCGGTTTGGGCTCCAAAACCGGCGGTTCCACGTCAGCAATCCGCCTCCGTGCGTTCCTAGCCGTAGATCGAGATCACGCGAATCGTGATCTCGACCGTTAAAAAAAAATACAAAAACCGTCGGTTAACCGCCCAAACCGGCGGTTTGAAAAAAACCTTCCCCCAAACCGGAACCGGACCGGCCTACTACGGTTGACGGTTACGGTTTGTAAACCGTGACCGTCCGTACGGTTCCGGAACCGTCCCAAACCGGCAGACCGGCGGTTCCGGTTTTTTTTGGGCACCAACAAAGAGGAGGAAAGTTGATAATTTTCTTATTGCATTTTCATAGGGCAAACCTAGTATTTAAACTATTACAATACTTTGAAATAAAACATGTTACTTAACTAGATTGGGACAACTTTGATTGAAATACAAAAATAATAAAAGCTCAATTGATAATTAAATAAGAGCCCACTAAAATGTTCCTTTACCCATCTGGGTTCACAACACAATTTGTTTGATAAAATTCCGCTTTTGGTGACCAGAGGATGTCCGGTGAAAAAATGAGGAATTTTTATCTCCTTCAGCCAATCACGTGATTCGGGACCTCTGCTTCCACATGATTTATGATAAGCATAAGTGATTTGATAATCTCCTCCGTGTTCAGATATGTTGTATATCTCTTATGTATATCTTTATTTTTGTTTTTGATAGATATCTCTCTAGATAGGCTTTATCTATCATAGTTGTTCTACTCTTGTATAAATCTGAGGATGTATTCACATAACTGTAAGTGAAGAAAATATAATATTCATTTCTCTATATGGTATCAGCTATCTCTTCTCAAACGAGTTGATCCTACCATGGCCAATACTTCTTCATCATCTCCAACTCCCTGCCCTCTCATCGCCATTAATATCACTGCCCAAACCCCAATCAAACTCACTTCCAACAATTACTCTTCTTGGCGTATGCAATTTCATACCGTTCTTATCGGATACGATCTGCTTGCCTTCATTGATGGCTCTCGGCCGTGTCCTCCTTCCACCTCCACTGCTGCCACTGATACTGATACTACTGTCTTATCGGAACATTCCTATTGGGTTCGACAGGACCAACTACTCCTTAATGCCATTGTTGGCTCTCTCTCGCCAGAGCTCGTCCCTTTGATTGCTACGGCAGATACTTCCAAGCAAGCTTGGGATATCCTGTCCAATACGTACGCCAAGCCGTCTCGAGGTCGCATAATGCAACTACGCTCTGCCCTTGATCACCTCTCCAAAGGGTCAAACTCTATCTCTGGCTATATGTTGTCTGTCAAAACATATACCGATGAGCTCCTCTTTCTCAAAGCCACTTGTGATGCTGATGATATTACTCTAAAAGTGTTGAACGGCCTTGGTGAAGAATACCAGGGTCTTGCTGGCGCAATTAAAGCTCGCGACACTTCTCTTTCCTTTGATGAACTCCATGAGAAATTAATTGTTCGTGAGGCTCAACTTTCACAAGCTGCCAACCGCATAAACCAACCTGCCACGGCCTATAATGCCAGCAAACACTCATTTGCCTCTCGTTCCTATCATTCTCAGCATCGCAACACAAATGGCTCACGTACTTCTCCTCCTCCTCGGGTGTCTAGCTCCTCCTCTCACTCCCAATCGAAGCCGCGACCCTATAAGGGGTTTTGTCAGCTCTGTGGTGAGCAAGGTCACACTGCCAAACGATGTACATAGTTCCAATACAACCCGTCTCATGGAACTGCTGCCACATCTCGTCCTCAGGCTAACTTCGCCTCCCCACCTGCTCCGTCTGCTGTCGAATGGCTGCTCGACTCGGCTACGTCTCACCATGTTACTAATGATCTTAAAAACCTCTCTTCACTCGGACTACCCAACTAATGATGGTGTTGAGATAGGAGATGGTACTGGCCTTCGAATCACGCATACGGGTTCCACATCACTCTTCTCTTCTTCTACTAATTTTCATTTATCTAATGTGCTTTGTGTACCCACCATGAAGAGAAATCTCATCTCTATTTCAAAATTGTGCTCTTCTAATAATGTGTGTGTTGAGTTCTTACCATCCTCTTTTCGTGTGAAGGATCTCCATACGGGAAACATTCTGGTGACTGCCCAAGCTGAAGATGGGGTGTATGTGTGGCCTACTCCAACTTCTAAACCTATTCTTGCCTTCTCCTGCACTCATGCATCTGCCTCTGACTGGCATAATCGTCTTGGTCATCCGTCTGCTAAAATATTTCAACGTCTAGTCTCGTCTAATGTCATCCCATTATCCTCTAGTGATAGTGTATCTTCAATTTGTAATTCATGTTCATGTAATAAGAGCACTAAGCTTCCTTTCTCTGAGTCCACTTTAACAAGCACTTATCCACTCCAAATTATCTTTTCTGATGTTTGGTCTGCTCCAATCCAATCAATTAGTGGCTACAAATATTACTTAATTTTTGTTGATCACTACACCAAATATATTTGGTTTTATCCACTAAATAATAAATCAGATGTTTCTGCTATCTTTCCTTCATTTCATGCACTCGTAGAACAATCTTGTGGTCACTCAATCTCTACTCTATACACTGATAATGGAGGGGAATATATAGCCTTAAAATCCTATCTTGCGAAATCAGGCATCACTCACCTTACCACTCCTCCACATACACCGGAACATAATGGTTACTCCGAAAGACGTCATCGACATATTGTTGACACTGGTCTCACGCTTCTTCATCATGCCGCCATACCATCCTCATTTTGGCCTGACGCTTTCTCTACGGCTGTATATCTTATTAATAGGATGCCCAAAGTCAATCTATCGTACCTGTCATCCTATGAAAAGTTATTTGGTCACTCCCCTAACTACTCCAAACTTCGAGTGTTCGATTGTCTCTGTTATCCATGGTTAAAACCATACACTTCCCATAAACTTGAACCAAAATCTAAACCGTGTGTGTTTCTTGGTTACTCTCTCACCCAAAGTGCTTATCACTGTCTGGATCCTGCTACTAATCGTCTCTATGTTTCTTGTCATGTTAAGTTTGTTGAGGCAGTTCTTCCATTTAAGAATTCTTTCCCAAGATCATCTCTTAACCCGTCAGGTAAGCACACAATCTCATCTTCTTCAGCAACCGGCAATCACCTACTTGTGCCCGACTCCGACATTCCCATCCCGCCTGTGTTGCCGCCTTCCCTCCAATCTCCACTCACACATATTTCATCTTCACCATCAACTTCATCTGCTCCTCCTGAATGTCCCACAACTACACTACCCCTGCCCACCAATACTCATCCAATGGTCACCCGATCTAAAGCTCACATATTCAAACCATCTAGCCGTTTGACAATGACTGCCATCTCATCTCCTTCTGAACCCACATGCGTCTCTCAGGCTCTGAAAGATCCTCTTTGGCGACAAGCCATGTCAGATGAATTCAATGCTCTCATTCGCAATGGTATTTGGAAGCTAGTTCCGCCTACTCCAGATCAAAATATTATTGGGTGCAAATGGATTTTTTGCATTAAACGTAAACCTGATGGCTCCATCGACCGCTACAAGGCTCGTCTTGTTGCAAAAGGATTTCATCAACGTCCTGATATTGATTTCACTGAGACATTTAGTCCTGTTGTGAAGCCTACAATTGTGAGAGTTATTCTTAGCCTTGCTCTTGCACATGGTTGGGCGTTGCGTCAACTTGATGTCAATAATGCCTTTCTTCATGGCAATCTAACTGATAAGGTTTATATGGCTCAGCCACCTGGTTTCCTTGACTCCAATCATCCGCACTTTGTCTGTAGTCTCCAGAAATCCCTTTATGGCCTTAAGCAGGCTCCTCGCGTGTGGCATACTGAATTAAACCATTTTTTACTCTCTATTGGCTTTCACCAATCTGAAGCTGATCATTCTTTATTTATTTTTCAGCACCAAGGCTCAGTGGCTTACTTGTTGGTTTATGTTGATGATATCATTCTCACAGGAAATAATGGCTCTACTCTTGCGGATGTGGTCCGAAAACTTGGTGAGGCTTTCTCTATAAAAGATCTTGGCAATCTCTCTTATTTTCTAGGTGTTGAAGTACTTTCCTGCCCCGATGGTTTACTTCTCTCCCAACGAAAGTACATTGAGGATCTTTTGCATAAAACACAGATGTTTGATGCGAAAGTGGTTCGTTCACCTATGGCGTCATCTCCTGTACTCTCTCTGTCAGCTGGAACTGACTTGTCTGATCCTTCGGAGTATCGATCCACTGTTGGCAGCCTCCAGTATTTGTCTCTTACTCGGCCGGATGTTGCTTTTGTTGTCAACCGTCTATCTCAATACATGCATCGTTCGACTACTGAACATTGGACAGCAGTTAAGCGACTCATTCGCTATTTGCGTGGGACTTTTACTCATGGTCTATTTCTACGTCGTGCCTCCCCACTCTGCCTTCATGCTTTCTCGGATGCTGATTGGGGTGGCAATCCTGACGACCAATCTTCAACAAGTGCTCATATTATTTTTCTTGGTCATAATCCGGTCTCGTGGTCATCCAAGAAACAGAAGTCCATTGCTCGTTCATCTACTGAGGCGGAATATCGAGTTGTTGCCTCTGCCGCTGCTGAAGTAATTTGGTTAAAGTCTATTCTTACTGAGCTAGGCATCACGCTTCCTTCAACTCCGCCCATTTATTGTGATAATATTGGAGCTACCTATCTATGTGCTAACCCCGTTTTTCATTCTTGAATGAAGCACATTGCTCTCCAAGCCTCTGTCAGCTCCTCGCCTACATTCTCTTTGCTCCAAGATTGGCGTCCTTCCGCCCACCATCTTGCGGGGGCCTGATAAGCATAAGTGATTTGATAATCTCCTCCGTGTTCAGATATGTTGTATATCTCTTATGTATATCTTTATTTTTGTTTTTGATAGATATCTCTCTAGATAGGCTTTATCTATCATAGTTGTTCTGCTCTTGTATAAATATGAGGATGTATTCACATAACTGTAAGTGAAGAAAATATAATATTCATTTCTCTACTTATGAAGAAGTTCCTTTGTTTTTTCCTCCATTTCACGATGCCTTATGGTTGCTCGCGGTAAAGTCTGCTGCAAAGTCTCCAGCTCTTTTCGAGTTATGAAATTAGCTAGATATAATTAAATAACTAAAACATACGGATGTTCATGCATCTCAAGAACAAATGTTGACATCTTCTCGTCATTAACATTGAGTCATGCCTCCATAACTTTGCATAGTGCATCTCCAGAACTTTAAGGTAAATCAAGCAACAAGCCACATCTCAAAGACGACAGTTGAATCGGAATGAATGATACATAATTAGAGACTATAACATTCACTGAGGTATAAATGTATAATTAACTAGCCCTTTACCTCGAGCAGACGGAAATCGAGACATGGATTTGCCAAAATAATTGATATAGCATATGGGGGTCCAGTTGCCTATTATAAGTGTAAACTTCTAATTGGAGAAGATGCAATTGATTTGGATGCTCCGACATAGAAGAGAAAGAAAATGCAAAATGTTCGAATTTTTAGATTAGTTATCGAAAAGAGAAATTGAATTAGAGGTTTTTTTAAGAGCGATTGGAAGAGGAATCATTTTCAATTTGAATATTTTGTAAGTACTATTTAATAGGCACAACCTTTTCACTACTCATCGCTTGAGTAATCAAGTTAGGTTTTCATAAAAAAAAAATCTAGTGATGATATGATTTAAAAAAAAAAAAACCCGCAAGTGCATGGTACTATTGTAACAAAGTAATGAATAAAAGTATTATTTTTCCACAAGAACTGAATTATCGAGTAATTGCATATGTCAAAATACAAATATCTTATCAATAACTAGACACTCAATTAAATCACAAAATAACATAATGTTAACTAATAAAAATTAAAACTAGATAACCAAAGTTTAAAAACACAAATACCAACTTTTTAAATATCAAATCAAAATATCACTTAAAACAACAGATTCTAGAGTTCACACAATGTCATATTATAACATAGAAATAATACACATGTACTTTACCTCGCGGTCCTTTACACAAGTTATTACGCACAATAAAATTAGGGAGATGCTATTTGCACCACAAATTAAAAAATTAAAAAAATAATAATTTAAAATTTACTTAAATGTCCTTATTAAAAAAATAATAATAAATAAATAAAACAAAAAATGAAGTCTTCTTCTCCAGCTATCACTCTGCTCTACAAAAAAAAAATTCTGATCAACTCTTTGTCGCGAACATTCATCTTCGTTTATTTTGTACCTTCCCTTCCAGCTTCACTAACCACCAAATTAAATAACTTAAACAAAATATTAAAAAAAAATAAATGTTGGCCATTTTCTTTTTCCCAACAGATGCAAACACAATCACACAAACATTTCACAGGCTCCAACTGCAACGTCGTGTCAAACTTCGCCAGAATTGTTGAAATCCGTTTGAAAACTCAAATCTTTAAACCCCCTATCAAAGATCGAGAATCTATTTTCGAACACCCTTAAACACATTCAAAAATTAATTTTCGAACCCCTTACGCACATTTGAAATTCAAACATTCTAAGCACCAATCGAAAATCAATTTTCGAACCTCCTTAGGCGCCACTGTAAATCATTTTTCTAACCCATTCATGTTGTTCGAAGTGTGCATAGATACCAATTTCATAGAAGAATTTGGCAAGAAGAAGAAGAAGAAGAAGAAGGGGCTGCGGTTTGGGAGAAGAGGACTGAGGCTTGGTTGGGGGTATTCTGATATTTGGGAGAAGACAAAGGGAAGCGGTGGGGTGGGGGGAAGGAGAGAGGGCGGATGGGAGGGAGGGCCCAGTGACGGGAAGAAAAGGAGGGTGACGGTGGGGAAGAGAGATTTCACCTTTTTTTTTTTAAATTGAATTATTATTTTTATTTTATATATTGTAAGTAAAATAAATATTTTTAAAGTGGAGGACATTAATGTAAATGTGTGTGGTGCAAAAAGTAAAATTTATAGTGCATTGAATAACCGAAATGCAAAGAATAAAATTAGTGGTATTATGAAGATTATTTTTCCTATACCATACTTATTAACCTCTCGATGACTCGATCCTTCTAAATACGCATAAAATGAAATCCTATTTTTATCATACCAATTAATTATTTCACATCTAGTTCCTTCTAATTAACTAGCTTGTATGCACATAATATGACCATCAATATATACGTGAGAATTTAAAACTAAGAAATCTAATATACTCAATGATAACATAGCTTGTATGCACATAATGTGACCATCAATATATACGTGAGAATTTAAAACTAAGAAATCTAATACTCAATGATAACCGAAAAATATAAATCAATAAATCAAATTATATAATTCATTGAATTTACATCCTTAGAATCCAATAAATAAATTAGCTAGATATGATGTAAACTAAATAAAACAGAATTTGAATCATCACAGTATATGAATAGATAACACCGAAAATACTCTGGAGCAACCGGACAAATCTCTGTAGTCTACCCGTCTACTATGATAACTTCTCTCTCTCTCTCTCTATGGCCTTGGAATTTTTTTCTGTGTAATGTGTGCATCATGAGATCATGACATCATGTAGTGTAATATTCATCTTCCTTTGCTGTATAAAGATGGGCCCTTACATATGTAAGTTTGGAAACATAGTTTGAGAAGGAAACAAATTTCTCCCATATGCGAACACTAGTTCGTCGACCCGACCGGCTGGGTAGACCCGACTCTTCACAAATTCTTCATGGACCGGTCGACTGAACAGTATTGGGTCGATCAAGTCTTTAACAATTTTTGGCCTTAGTCGATCGAGCATTTTTGGGTCGACGGGACCCGTCGCTTGACCGAGGTCCGAAATCCTACGGGTTTTTCACATAAATCCAATCCAAAGGCGTTAATTAAATTCTTAATTGAACCCTAACCCTTATTGGATCCTCATATTATCCTCTAAACTTGTATTTAATCACTTTACATCAAATAAATAATTAATTTGCGAAAAATCACTGCAAAATGAACAACCACATCATAATTTCCAAAACATAGAAAAATAAGCACATAACCATGCTATTTACACAAATTACACCTAAATTAATTATCAAATCATGCCTAAAAGATGTGTAAAATACACAACTGCCAATCGTCAAAATTCATTTCTCCATCGAAAATAATGTTCTCGATCCTCGGTGAAGATAAATGTATTGAAAAAGGAAAATGTTAGCCAAAAGATAGAGTTTCACATTAATTCCTTGTTAGTGGTAGTTTCGTCTATACTAGCTTCTTGATGACCTTGAGGTGATTTCCGCTCCAATTGATAGGGAAATTTGTGATAGTTTAGTTATATTTGATAAGGAATTCTTACGGTAATTATCTGATTCATTTAATAGTTTGGACAATAATATCGATTTGGGAGATGCATTTGAAATTTTGTGGAAGAATGTTCCAAATTAGAAGAATTGAACCAACGATTCCAATACTTTTCATCATGTGGAAAATAAACTAGAGAATCTAAGAATTGTATTTGAAAATAAAATTGTAAGAGTGATAGATAATTGTAGAGAATATAAGCATTGCAATAATAAATGGTAGAGTTACATGGTTTAAATATCACAAATTATATGCCGATTTTAATTTTCAACGCGAACTTTATAATGTTACCTCAACAAACTATTTTTTTGCAATGATTGCAGCAATTCGAAATTGGTGTAATTGAGTCTGATGTGGTCACGAACTGATACATGTGGCCGATAGACTAACCAAAAAAAAAAAAGGATTAGTAAAAGAAAAAAAATGGGAAAAAATTTCGAGCACAATTCCATCAATTTCTGTTAAGTCCAAAGGTAATGGAAGACTCTAACTAAGCCCACTTTTAGAAAATTTGAGTGCTTTCTTAGACCCGACAAGAGTTACATAGCTCACCTTGGTCATTTCTTTATTTTATTAATACTTTTTTTTTCTTATAGCCCCAACTTGAAAATCTTAACAAAAAAAAATTATTATCACACATTCGAATCATTTCACAAATTCACACATTTTTACACACGTATAATTACTCATTTAATTTTTTAGTAAGAGCTTAATTCACTAGGACCATCAATATCTTTCATCACACAAAGTAATGCCCCGAGGAATCGAACACATGATGAATACACTATTAATCCTAACAAAATCAAATTTCAAACTTGAATCGAAAAGAATTGATTCTCGGCAAATTAATAATCACAAAAAGTTCATACTCAAATCATGAAACCGATTAACTTTCCGAGAAGATTCAAAGTTACATTCACTGAAAATCGACGTGGGTCATGATTGGAAGTGTTGAGTTGGGGAACTTGAAAAGTAATAAGACAATGATCACTAATTACAGCAGTGAAGAACAAATAAAGTGATTCAAACTTATCCTGCAGAATGATGGTCATAAGCTACATCATCATATTATAAATAGTTTTTTCGAATGTAACTATAAACCTAATCCAAAAATAATCTTTGAAGAATAACCTGAATTAGTAGCACCCCAGAACAGTCGGCATATCATGACCAACTGAAGAATAAATAATTTATTTGTGTTCTTATTATTTTTCAAGATGGATTGCATCCTGTTCGAGAAAAATCATATTTTGATCTGATAGGACATGAGCTAATCCGATTTTGATCCCAACCCTACCACATTTGGTCATATTTCAAAAATTGTTATTAAATTTGGTCTCATAGGACCTGTATTATCAATTTTGGTCCCACAATTTAGACGGAAAAAAAACGGGATGACGGCCGCCACTTTTGGGACCACAATAGATACTATAGGACCAAAAGTGAAATTTTCAGCGAAATAGAAATCACAAAATGCAATCAGCTATGAACGATTTTTGAGCCGAAAAATTAATCAAATGTTAGATTTGTAAAAAGGGTACTTTTTGTTATCTTTTTTTAAATTGGGTTATTTAAAAAAAAACACTACAATAAAAACGCGATTAACGACGGATTATATTTCATCGTTAAAATACCGACACATTAACAACGGATTAAGATTAAGATATTTGATGACGGATTTTTTTGTCTCAAACTTAACAAAGAACACACGTCGTATTTTAATTTTAATTTTTTATTTTTTTTATGTTAATGACGCAATAATGGCAGATTTTTCTGTCATTACATTAGAGACGGAAAAATGCGTTCCTAAACATTTTTTTTTAAATCTTAGCGATGAATTAGTAGCAAAATTATTCCGTATATAAATTAATTTTGATCCTTTTATTTTTTTTTAATTTTTTTGTTTATAATATTTTTTTGAATTTATTTGATTATTTTAATTTTATTCAATATTTTATATTATTTTTTGATATTTTAAATTTTAAATTTTTCAATTTCTATTTATTTATGAATTTGAAATTAAATGAAAATAAAAGAAAATTTTAGAAATATGAATTGAAAAATATGGAAAATGAAAGAATGTGTGCGCGTGCATTGTGGAATAGTCTAGAACAGATTTGTCTAGAATTACAATTCACAACCACAAAATGAAGTCGGCGAAAAAGAATTAACCAACTTATGAATAAGTGAAGTGAATAAGCATTTGAAATTTAAAAATAAAAAATAAAAAATACTTCCCAAAGAGTTAATCGCGTCCACTATATTCCCTAAAAATTAAAATTCCTCCAACCTATTTCCACAAAAAATCATCCAATTTAAATTCCTAAATTCCACTATCGGATTCCTAAATTCCAACAATGACATTTCGAATGAGATTATCTACTACATTTTGGGCTCGTTTGCTAGACAGTATGATATAGGATTGAATATATTTGACATGAAATGTGTTATATCACATAAGATATTGATATCAATATCATGTTTATTTTGATGTATTAAAATATATGTATTAATAATATATAATTTGATTAGATGTATTAGATTCTATATAAAATTTTAATTCCTAAAATATCCTTTAATTAGTTACTATACATTGTGTAAATATTCTATAATAAGATTTTTAATTAATATCTGCAAAGTTATTTTAGTCTGCAATTTTTAATAATTATGCATGATATTATATATCACACCTACAGAGTGTGATATGTTATACTATATAAATGATTAACACATGCCGATCCTTACACATAAATCATAATCATGAGTTTTATTTTTGTTAGTAAAATCATAATCTTGAGCATTATTATTATTAGTAAAAATAATATTAGGGTGTCATAAATATCTATTACAACTTTATACTACCTAGCAATTAGGACTGACAAAGTGGACCACCCGACCCTGCCCGACTGCCTCGTCGGGCCTGCCCTATTTCGCCCCCTACTAGCAAACAAGCCCTTTGTACAATACTTGGAGGTAGATAATTAAATTAATTAAATTTTCTTCAATTTTTTAATTTAATTTTAATTTCAATTTATTGTACTTTAGTTCAATTTTACACTTATTAATTAGAATTAAGACACATAATTAATTTTCTATGAAATAATCAATTATTAATTAGAAAATAAAATTATATTGAGAAATTAATTATATAGCAAATTGATTGAATAAACCTTATTATTAAAATAAAAATAAAAATCACATTAAAAAATTGAAAAAAATTAATAAATTTAATTATATAGCATCAAGTATTGTACAAAATGTAACAGAAAATTTCATCCAATAATTAAAATTACGAGATATTTAATTAATTCCCTTTAACCTAGCTAGAATTTATAACAGCATATATGATATATCAATGTCGAATTACAAATTTTTACATACATAGCAACAGCACGATTGTCTTCATTATTCACTACACTTGATATTTAATTTAAGCTAAATAGAGTAACAAGCCATATTACTTTTATTACATAATAATAACATAATAACCATATTAATCCCATTTGGTACAGTTAATTAATTAATAAATATTCACCTCAAGCGAGCTGACCGCAGTCGGCAATCACAACGGGCTTGGCAGTCCGGCCCGAAGACGAGCCGACCTTCTCCACGGTCTTGACGACGTCAAGCCCGTCGACAACCTGGCCGAAGACGACGTGCTTGCCGTCGAGCCACGCCGTCTTGGCGGTGCAGATGAAGAACTGGGAGCCGTTGGTGTTCGGGCCGGAGTTGGCCATGGAAAGAATGCCCGGGCCCGTGTGTTTCTTGATGAAGTTCTCGTCGGCGAACTTGGCGCCGAAGATGGACTCGCCGCCGGTGCCGTTCCCGGCGGTGAAGTCGCCGCCCTGGCACATGAAGCCCGGGATCACGCGGTGGAAGGTAGAGCCCTTGTAGTGGAGCGGCTTGCCGCTGCGGCCGACGCCCTTCTCGCCGGTGCAGAGCGCGCGGAAGTTCTCCGCCGTGCGCGGCGTCGTGTCGGCGAAGAGCTCCATCACCACCCTGCCGGCGGGCTTGCCGCCGATGGTGATGTCGAAGTAAACCTTAGGGTTTGGCATTGTATTGTTAGAGGATTTTGATGATATTTATTTATTCTCAATAATCTTGTTGTTTGGGGTGGTTTATATAATGTGCAGCAGCATCTCGAAATCACACGCGTCAATTATAGAATGTTTCTATAATTCTATGTCATATTTTATTTTATTTTTTATTTTTTATAATTGGCGTCGGTTCGTTTATTGGAGATTTTGTATTTTGATGAATTGATTGACGCACTCACTATGTAAATAAAAATTGAAATTGTATAGAAAGATTCGTATGTAAGTCCTAAATAGATGGTGAACTAGGCAGCTTCGGTCGAATCTGCGAAACCACCAAACAATTTTTTTTGGTGGATTTAATCACATGAAATAAATATAGAAATTTATTATTCCCTCTATGATTGTTATTTTAGATTTTATCTAGAATTAATATTTAATTTTTTAAACTAATATTATAATATACTCATCTCTAATATATCACATAAAATTTTAATAACTTATATTTTCCTATGTTATGGAGAAAGTAAACTATTATAGGCTATAGCTAAGTATAAGTTAGAATCAAGATATTTTGAAGGATTTATAATATATGGTTAAAATATTGAGAGAGGGTGTGAAAATATAAAAAATAACAAATATTTTGATATATAATAGAAAAACTAAAACAACAATCATAAAGAAACTGAGGGAGTGATAAAAATTAAATTTCTAGTCATTAAATTTCTATGGCGAAATCACAGAGACATAAAATACTAAAATTGAATGCGGAAGGGTACCCGAATCATAAATCTTTAGATGTTTATTGTTGAATTCGGTATTGAATTTTTTTATGGATCTTCCAGACGAATGATATCACCTTTGTTTTATTACTTTCAAAGAAATACAGACTGGAGGAATTGAAGTATGTATCGTTGTTTGGGATCATATCCTTAATATATAGCTAGCTGTGTATATATTTTCAATTTGATTGCTCAACAAATTGAATATCATCTTCTTATGATATTTGCACATTAATTCAATAATTATGTGACACATTTAATATTTTATAATTAAATTTTAATAGATTACTTTGATCGGACTTTCCCAACAAGTTTAGATAAGAAATTTTAAATCCAATGGGAGAACTTTGAAACACAATTCCATCAACTTAATGGAGCCTATTTACATAAATAGATCTTGCCTACGTTAGACCTATAAGACTATAAGACCTGCATAGCTCTGACTTATTTACTAAATAAATCACAATAAGGCCTTTAACAAAGCCTCTTTATATAAACTAGGTTAGACCAAGTTCTTTGAAAAAGTTGGTCAAGCCTAATAGGCCAACTTATTTATTAAATTAATTAAAAATTAATATTTTTTATAAAATTTATTAATTTATTAATATAATTTGTTAGTTAAATAATTAGAGTATAATAAACATTATATTTTTCAGTCAAAGGTCTCAAGTTCGACCCACCTTCAACACCACTAGGTGTGAGCCTGTCACACCTGTCTTGCCAAGTGTAGTTTACCTTCTCTGTGTAGATTTGCAAACTATTACACAGGGGCGGGATTTATCCAGTGCGCACCATGATAGCCACTAGATGTGAGCCTGTCACACCTGCCTTGCCAAGTGTGGTTTACCTCCTCTGTGTAGATTTGCTTTACACAGGGACGGGGTTTACCCAGTGCACACCATGATAGCGGCTGCGAGTTACCCTCAACATAAAAAAAAGGTTAGTTTTAAGCCTACGTTAAAAATATTAAATAGATAATATGTCAGTCCAGATCTATCTTTACTAAGATAGGGGTAATTCTATTCACAACCCACATTTTTCTCCATACAACACCTAAAATTAATTAAATATAAATATTTATTTTTTAGACTTTTTTGCCCTCACAACCCCCATTATTTTAAAACTCTAGCAAACTAAAATACAACCCCCACTATTTAAAAACTCTAACAAATTAAGATACAGCCCCCACCATTTAAAAACTCCAACAAACTAAGATGCAACTCTAATAAATAGCTACACTTTAAATAATACAAAAGGAAAAATGTACGAATTAAATATATAGCCACACCTTATTTTAATTTTTTTCATTCAACTTTACGAATTAAATTGATTTCATTTTGAGTAAATTATGATTCAACTTATACATCATTAAAAAGCTATGTGGCCTAGTTTTTAATAATAAAAAAACACATAGCTGAAAAATAATATTTCTACATAAAGTTATGATTTTATATTAAAGTGTGTCATGATTATTAATTATATTAAAGTGTATCGGAATTTGAAATTTTAGTTAAAATTTAAGTTAATTGAATTTCTCAATTAAAACGTTTAATTTAGCTAAAATTATTTGAAAGTGAATTATAGTCTGGATCTTATACCACTAAAAAGTCACACGGATCTTGTTTTCAACAAAAACACGGAAATACAAAATAATTTTCTACATGAAGTTATGATTATTTTATTAATCTTTATTATGATATATATATATATATATTAATTATATATGAGAATTAAGAATATTAAACCAACTTTTATTTAGAATTTTATCATCTCTGAAACTCTGGTATGTATCCACTACAGAATTTGCAGAGCTTATCTTCTATGCTCAACTTTTTACCATGAGCAGTACTGCCTATGCAATTATATTTCATTTTATATTCTCAATTTTTCATCGTCACTTGGTGTTGCATGTAGATTTATTTTTATGGAATTAATATAAGCTCATTTACCTTGAATTTTATTACATTTCACTCGTCAACAACTTTTCAGACACATCCATTTCAGAGTTATTTCATGTCATCAATAGATATGCACACCCAATATACTTTTCTTTTGTTTTCATTTTTGTTCTTTTTTTATTATTATTATGAAGGAGATTGGGGGCTTTAAATTAAGGGGTTTTATTTTATTTTTGTAGAGTTTTTAAAGTAATTAGGGTTGTATGTATAATGGGGTTGCATTTTATTTTATCATAGATTTTAAGTGGTGGGGGCTATACAATGGGGTTGTATTTTATTTTTCTATTGTTTTAAATTTAGTTGGGGGATTATAAGGGTAAAAAAGTCTAAAAAATGAATATTTATATTTTAATTAATTTGAGGACTATAAGGAGAAAAATAGGAATTGTAAATAGAATCACCCCTAAAATAGATCAAGAGGTTCAAAACCTTCCTAGTCAAAGTCAAGTCGGCTTGACCTATTTCCACCCCTAATAAGAGAGATCCACCTATCTTCACAAGAAAACCTTTCCACTAATTTAATGTTATTTAATTATTTTTTTCGTACTTTGAACTAAGCATTATTTGAATGTCGAGGAAGCTAATAAATTTCTAAGTATTTGGATACTCAACATCACCATTTTTCTAACAATTCTGAGAAAATTGAATTTTCTATTATCTCATTCGCTAATGCGAAAATTTAATCAAAATGTCGTCCGTCAAAATCATTATTAATGCCAGGTCAAATTAACTGTTGATATAAATTTTGGATACGATAATAATTTCTTTATTTGATTTCAATCCATTATAAAATCCAAATTGATATAAGTACGTATAGAATAAAAATATTGAATTAGAGGTTATTTTTGCTTAAACTATTATTTATATCTCAAACTCTTCTATTGTGTCAAATCTATCTCGAACTAACATTTTTATTAATTAAATATATTAGCTATTTAAAAAAATTATCAAATATAACATCAGATATATTTTTCAGTACTTGAAAAATTATCTAAGTTTGGTCTTTGATATTAGTGGTTTTTAGTTCGAAAAAAAAAAAGTTGACTCATATATTCCACATCATCAAAATGAACAAAAATGATTTGATTAATTGGATATTCCACGTCAAGAAGGCAACGCCATTTTAATAATGATGTAGAATATTTTAAGTCAACTCATTAGTTTTAATAAAAGTCCATATCAATCTAGTCTAGTCAAAAAATTGAGCTAAAATTCTCCGGTCCACATTTCATATCTCACTATTGCACACGTTCCAGTATCAAATTTAATATTTTAAAAATATTTATTATAAAAATAAAATTTATTATAGTATAACAAATCATAATGAACATTTACTACTAAAAATTAAAAATTTTAAAAATTATATACCCTAATTTTGAAATAATTAACTCTATTAATCAATTATATTAACTAAAAAAAATATAAACCCTAATTGGGTTGAATGAAGGCTAAATAAAAGTTATAAAATAAAACTAAACCAAAATAAATTGAAATTGAAGAAAAAAATTGGATGAAAATTTAATAAAAATAAAAAAATTAGACACCAAGGGAAATAGAGAAAGTGAGATAGAGGATTTTCTTTTGAAAAAAATAATCAAATATTAGATTTTTCACTCTTTGGATAATCAATTTCACTTCTCCATTTTCCGTTCTCTCAATAATTTTGACCAAATTGAATTTCTGTTATCCTTCTCATTAGCTAATGCAAAAAATTTAATGCCAGTTCAAATCTATATTTTTATTTATTATTTTTAGGATAAGATAATAATTTCTTAATTTGATTGTACTTCAATAAATGATTAAAAAATCTAAATTGGTATAAGTACCTAGAGAATAAAATATAAATTAGAGATTAATTTTTCTCGTTTGGAAAGGGACAAAATTACTCACAAACCTTATTCCGAAGAAGGAAAAACAAATCTTAGGACTCATTTGATTAGCATGGGAACTGATGGACGAAAGTAATCTGATTTTTTATTTTAAAATTTCCGCATTTGTTTCAATTTTAGTGGACTGTGGAAAGTAATTAGATTTCTTAAAAAAAGGAAAATATTACAACTTTCTTGGATTTTGATATCAGTCCAGGTCAGTGTTTTTAAACTCGGACCGGACCGGCCAGTCCGATCGGTTTAACCGCGAACCGGTCATGTGTCCGGTCCGGTTATATATGATTTTCAGGTTGAAAATGACCCGTAGCGAACCAGTTAAAAACTGGTCAAACCTCTTAAACCCGATGAAAATCGGTCGAACCGATCAAACCGGTCCATATTTAATTTTTTCATCCGTAAGGAGGATTCGAACTTATAATCTCTAAAAAATATATAATTTTTTTTATTATGGACTTAACCAATTGTGCTAATGCATGTTTTTATTATTTTTTGGGTATTAATAATACACACACACACACACACAAAACTTGAAAATAACTAAACTTCATTTTAATTAAATTCAATTGTTTGTATATATAATTAAAATATATGTTTAAAATACATCTAATTTATCATTTTAGTTAAAATAAATGGAGAGAAGAAATAAAATCTAAAATAGTGACTTATAAATAAAAATGAACAGTGTTTTAGTTGTTATAAATTATACAATATTCTTTATAAATAAAGTTAATATTTAATTTTTTGACATTTAATTATATATCTTCTCATAATCTAACATTTTGATGTTATATGTTTATTTTAATTTAATAATTACTATATTTTTAATTGTTTAACTCATGAAAAAATATTGATAAACACTTTATTTACTTAGCATTGATATAAATTAAGTACATTTTTTAAACTTAATTTAATATATTTATCATGATACAAGTTTATTTATTTTATTTTATATTTTAAACTATAACGG
Source organism: Perilla frutescens (assembly GCA_026008535.1). NCBI lineage: Eukaryota > Viridiplantae > Streptophyta > Magnoliopsida > Lamiales > Lamiaceae > Perilla > Perilla frutescens. The sequence goes on from BRKX01000019.1 coordinate 42,426,722, forward strand.
ATCATCCGGTTTTTTTAAAACGGTTCAACCGGTCAAACCAGTAACCCAGTGATCCAGTAAATTGACCGGTTCGATGTTCGGTCTGAGTTTAAAAACATTGGTCCAGGTGGGTATTTGATTATTTGCCTCCACTACAAGAAAATACGTTGATTCCAGCAACACCATATATTCTGATTACTTACCTCCGCTATAAGAAAACATGCTAATTCCAGCAGTCTCGGGTATTTTGATTACTTGCCTCCATTACAAGAAAACACGTTGATTCCAACAGTTTGGGGTTGCTGGAAAATAGTGTGGTGGAATTGACATTTCTAGCAAAACTTTGGGCAACCCTAAGGAAGGGAAGGAGATACATGAAGATCTATAACTTAGTTTGAGTTTTGAGGCAGTTGTTGCTGAGAGAGACACAGTATATTACTTGATTATATGATCTTGGGATATCTAAAACACCCAAACCTTTTAGTAATAACACCTAAGCATTCAGTGGAAACGTATAAGTTGAAGTATCAATATCCAATAATAGCAGCGAAAACTGAGCTCAGTGAGAAACTGTGAGTTGTCGAGTGTCACCAGCAATAGCTGAAAAAACTGAGCTCAATAGAAAACTGTGTGTTGTCAAATTTCTTCAGCAATAACAATGGAGACTGAATGTGATGAATGTGAGCTAGCAGTTGCAATAACAACTAAGCACTTAAGTTGGCAAGGCCGCATATGAGTTGAGAGGTTGTCATGCTTGAAATAGAGCTAGACCTCTAGTAAATAGCAATGAGATTGAGTGTCGTTGTAAGTGTGAGCAATTGTCTTAGCTATACAATCCGAGTTGTAACATGCTAAGTTTTGAAAGCATCTTCCAGTTTTACAAGAAGAAAATACCTAGAGCCGGTTTAAGATTCGAACCTCAATAAATTTGTGTCTCATTTACAACTTTTCTTTAATTGCTTTATCTTTTAGTTATATATTGTATATATGTGTGAACATATTGTTATTGAAACGAGGTTACAATTGACTGGAATCTCGTAACGATCTGAATTACACGGAAACAGAAGGAGTAGAAGAAGAACAAATATAAGTAATTGAAATGACACAAATTTAACAACAAACTGGAACTGAGGCAGGTTACAAGCCGAATCGAGGGGACCTCTCTCCGCAAGACAAATTACGCCCTGGCTAGTGCTCACGGTCTGGCGATTCGTCTCTCAAAGATGAAATGGCTTCGTCCTTCCGGCAGTAGCACCACAAGTCCGGCAAGGCTCCGGCGAACTAGACAATATCGAGAACTGGGAAGCTGAGACTCGAAGGGAAGTATGCAGATGTAGCTTGTGCATAATGTAGCATTTTGGACCCTGCAGGATGTCCTATTTATAGGCACATCTCCACTGCAGGGGACAGCAGCTAGGGTTTGAGGGCATTCAAACAATAGGACATCTCCACTGCAGGGGACAACAACTAGGGTTTGAGGGCATTCAAACCAGGTGTTGTAACTGCCAGGAGTTATAGTTCTGCAATTAAGCCCTCCAGGAGTTACCTTCTGCAGATCCCGACAGGTGTTCCATGTCGGCTCGGATCCCAATACGTGTCCAGACAGCTGCAGACTTTGACTCTTACATTCCAGCCCACTAACTCCACCAGCTCCAGGTGGGAGTTACCACATTTGAAATACAATTGAAGCCACTTAACTCAGCTAGGAGTTACAGACTTCCTGTACCGTAAAACTGGTACGGCTAAGCTCTGGAAGCCCACGTACGCCCAAAGTTCAATTGACTCCACCAGCTACAGGTGGGAGTTACCACATTTGAAATACAATTGAAGCCACTTAACTCAGCTAGGAGTTACAGACTTCCTGTACCGTAAAACTGGTACGGCTAAGCTCCGGAAGCCCACGTACGCCCAAAGTTCAATTGACAGACTTCCTGTACCGTAAAACTGGTACGGCTAAGTTCCGGAAGCCCACGTACGCCCAAAGTTCAATTGCCAAGATCCAAGTCTTAGGATGAGGACGAGACGAGCCGAGCTGAGGCACAGGCACGGGCGGACGCACGCGTGTGGGCTCATGGCCCACATCCTTGTGCACTTACTTCACTTAAGTGTTAATACACTTAAATACACTTCTTAATTTGATTAAGAAATCAATGTGAGATTATTTAATGTGTCTTAAACATATTATCCCACACACCATAAATGTCCAATCGTGTGACCAACTTCAACTACTTATTTCTCACTCACCAAAAATCGGATTTGAGCAAATAAAAATACTACGATTATCTACTCACAACATAGAACAATTGCACGGTATTTAATTTCTCCAAAATTAAATATCCCGATCATGAAAAATCAGATAAAATGCGTCAAAACACAATTTATTAAATCCAATTTTTCAACACATATTTGTCATAAGTGTTCTTCTATCCGTTCTTATCTTATACACTTGACAACTAAGAACTGGCAATCGGGAAAACCAATTAACTGAAGTTGTTAGCTTCAGTTGAGGAAGTGTTGATTGTTTTCACAAAACTTTGATAACTCCTTTGATTGGAAATTGATTAAACGTCATGATTATTTACCCCCCAAATAATCATTTATTAAGCGCACCTACAAGCAATCTTTATATAAATTTGTATTTATATATATATATATATTCTTAATTATTGATTTATCATTATAAATCTAATTTAATTTGTAGAATTATAATAGTTCAGTGTCCAAGTTTAAAGTATTGATAATACGAAAATGATAAAGGATATTCTACGCTTTCATTTATTACTTGATTAATTTGAATCAAATGTTTAAATTAGAATCTAGACAATGTTTTTATTATGTTCCAAATAATGATAAAAAAATATTTTAATATACATTTTCTTTAGAATTACCTTTTAAAAATCATATATTCAAAGAACGCTACTTCCCCGTCAATCAAATATACATAAATTCCCCTATCATTAAAATTTGGCGCAAAATCCTTGTCTATTTTGGAACTTGTGCCATAACCCTTTGTGTTACTTCCCCATCCCATTTTGATAGGCTAATTGAGAATTTTTACGGGGATTAAGTAAATATTGGGAAAGACAATTAATCAAGAAATCCATTCTGATAGGCTGATTAGGAGTTTTTACGGGAATTAAGTAAAGATTGAGAAAGACAATTAATCAAAAAAATTTCTAATATGCTTCTATTTATTTCTTTGACATTGAATTAATGTCTAATGTGCACATATTAAATAGGGGTATATATTAAAAAATAACTAAATATATATAGAAACATGTCTATATATCAAAACATACTAAAAAATAAAATAAGCCTATTAAAATGAAACGAAAACGAATATAATTATAAAAATATGCCCAACCTTCATTTTTGCCCAAAACACCTCTTGAGTTTGGGATAGTCTTGCGAAAAAGAATGATTTGCATATTTTTTAACACAGATAAATTTGACTTATTTTTTAATTCGTGAGTCTTTCCAAGTTTTAATTTTGTTTTACACAACACTAACAAGATGTGGACCAAAACTTTAGTGGGTTGCAAACTTTACTTTGTTTGGGCCCTTCAATCTGCCGTGCCCTTCACGCGATTCTTTTATTCTACGAGCCTGTTTTCGACAGATTTCCAATTATACCCTTGCAGCATCCAATAATTACTACACAAGAATATCTTCTATTCTATTTTCTCATTTTTTTTATTCTTATAATTGGATCATAATATTCATAATTTAAAAAATAAATATGGCCAAAATTTTTGAAAAGTATATGTGAGGAGTGAGGACTATTAATTTATAACAATATAATGTCAACATCAAATGTAAAGATTTTGTATGATTATAATTCAAAATATTGTACATACAGTATGAAACACACACACACAAAATTTAATATAGTTTTGAAATAAGAATATATTTCTTGAAAATTATGTTTACAAGTCTTTATACTGTCTTCACTAATTTTTCTTACTCCCAATTTCGAATACGTGAGTTGTTTTTTTTTTCTAAAACTAATCATTTGTAGAATTTGCTAATTGTTTCCATCGGTCCAAAATAAAAGTATTCATTTTTTGTATATAATTTCAGTAGTGTCTAGGAAAACTATCTTCAAAACATATATGATACCATACACCAAAAATAATTAAATATGTTACCTGTGTGAACGAGTTCGCTATCTCTATTATTTACAATTGACATCAGCTTTGTAAAGATAAGATTAAAAAAAATATATTCCCCCATCATTTTCAACTATATATATTAAATTGTATCTACCCCCATGAAAATAAATATAAAATTACAACCATACATACGACTTATTAATCGGTTTCCTTTGCTAGGGTAGATTTGGGATTGATAGAGAAAATTATCATGCTTAACTATATGTTTAATTCATTTGATTGGAGTTCGGTATTAATAATGGATTCAAATTATCCATTTGAGTGAAAACTTAGCTCCCTCATGTGTGGAAGAAGGTAAAATTATCCAATTATCCTCGTTCCAAATAGATTTCGGACAATTCTACTTTCAAATTTCGAGATATTTTCCACCTACATTTCTATACAAAATTAAAACTTTTGATTTAAATGCTTATTAGTTAGCTAGTATCTGCCCCGTTCAAATAAATGTGAAATTACTACCATATAACAATTTACAAAATTACAACCACACATTTGAAGTTTTAAAAATTAATAAACTACATCACAACGAGTACAACTTACACACTTGAATTATGTTGATATTTTTGTCCACTCCGAACAATAATACTAAGATGTAACAGCGATGAGTCCCAAGAGTATTTCGATGTGAGAAAAAGAAAACCAACTTTCCCCAATTCCCTACAGATTACACCTCTTTTGCACACTGCACTCTGAGACAATGTTTAGTATAGTGATATGGATATACCCACATTGATAAAATCTGAATTGCTTTGAAAGATAATTGCGTATTATGTATTTTAATTGTGTGTTTGTTTATTAAGATAAATGTACTAAATTGCTTCACACATCTGTTTGGTACATTGTTTTATTTGGTAGACTGAGGGGGGTGTCGAATACCTTGTCTAGAAACTGTAACCGAGGGGGGTCGTCGGATACATTGTCCAGCCAAACCAGTAAATTACACCCCGGGCCTCGCGTGAACAAGCAATGGCTGCCAAACACACGGTTCTTGCTGGATACATTTACTAATATGCCTTTATCCAGGCTACCAAACATTGCCTAAAAGTAAAATATTTGCAAGCACTACTATAAAATTAGCATTTGATGACACTCATAATTTTAATATAAACTAGCTATCGCTACATTTGAGATGTGGTGACATTTCTTAGAAGTGTAGTCTATTCTAAAGAAAGATAATCTATAACGCCACCAAAGACCGGATATTTTAAAATGTAAATACATTAAGAAATGTCATCAAAAGCATTTGATCGTGACATCAATAAATCTATACTTAGGAAAATTATGTTACGTTTCAAATTGTCAAATAATGTCCCTCTGCATATTTATTTATGCTATAGTATTACCAAATTATTTTTCTTATTTAATTAATTGTAGTATTATCAAATTATTTTTCACAACGATTCTTCTATTTTCAATTTTATGTATTTTTCAGCAATATCATGGCAACTAGAATATAAAAGTTGCAGCACAATTAATTATTAAATACTCCCTCCGTCCCGATTATATAGTCCATTTTCTACTCACACGTAGATTAAAAATATTTATGAAAACAAAAAATAAAAGCTAAACTTCCAACTTTAACCTTATTTAATGAAAATTAATAAAACTTAAATTTTAGCTCAACTTTAATGTATTAATTTTTTGAAACAAAGAAAATATACAATTAATGAAGTGTAAATACAATGAATATCAATAAAATTGATCAAATTCAAGTACATGCAAATTAATTAAGCTGGTTGATTTTAATTAATGTTTCTCTTTTTTTTTTGAAAAAATAACATTTAAGATTTATAACTTTCACAAACTTAAATGTTTAATTTTTTTAATTTCCAAAACCTAATAAGGGTATAATTGTACATTTCTATTAAAAATAACACTATTTATAATAATGAGATTATATAATTGGGACACCTTAAAATAGAAACGTGGACTATATAATCGGGACGGAGGGAGTATATACTTATCCATTCTCAAAATCTTGAATTCAACATATAGTTATAAAAAGTGCAATTACTACTCCTGAAAATCACAAATTAAATGGATTTTCAAGCTTTGAGTCAATGAGCACAATGCTAAAAACAAGCCTTGTATGCAAAATGAAAATAGTTACTCCCTTCGTCCCGATTATATAGTCCCTATTAGTATTTTGAGATGTCCCAATTATATAGTTTCATTACTAAAAGTAGTATTAATTTTCATAGTAATGTACAAATACATCCTTATTAATTCTTGAAAATTAAAATACTAACCACTTAAATTTTAAAAGTCATAAACATTAAATAAGGATATCATTGGAAGTTTAGTTTTAATCTCTTGTTTTCATAAATATTTTTAATCTACGTGCGATTAAAAAATGAACTATATAAATGAGACGGAGGGAGTAATAGAAAATGAAAAAGAAAATGCCTAAGCAATCAAGAGGAGTTAAGGTCTTTGGCAAAAAAACAGAAGATATTTATCACCTATAACATTTTATGAGAGATAATAAACCTTGAAAGCTCAAGTTTCTTCAATATATGTATGTGTGTGTGTCTATAATTAATCTACATAAATATATATATTCCCACCAAAGACAAACTAGATACTCTTTCCTTTCGTCCTGATTATATAGTTTCTATTACTATTTTGGGGTATCTCAATTATATAATTTCACTATTATAAGTAGCATTAATTTTCATAGTAATGTACAAATATACCCTTATTAATTCTTCAAAATTAAAAAGATAACTATTTAAATTTTGAAAGTCATAAATATTAAGTAAGAGTATCATTGGAAGTTTAGCTTTATTCTCTTATTTTCATAAATATTTTTAATCTACGTGCGACTAGAAAAGAGATTATATAATTAGGACGGAGGGAGTATAAAGATGAAGAAAATGAAATTTACTTGTTTATCGTTTATATGTAGTCTAGGAATTTATAACTAATGGAGAAATTTCTCTAACTCTAATATCGTGGAAATGAAATAAAACTTTAGTGACATAAAATAAGATAAGAATAGTTTTTGGGTATTTTTAAAGTTGTGGGTAGTGCCCGTAATTAAAAGGGAAGGATAAACTCTACCCATCCCTACCCTCGTCAAAATCCCAATTGACCCATCACTTATTTGGGAATTTTTATTCCAATATGTAGATAAAAAAAAAGTAGGCTTTTATTCTCCAAAATGAAATTGCAGTTGAAACTGTTAGGACGATTTCTGCCATTTCAATCTTTTTTCTTTATTGTCACTTGTTGATTAGTATATTTAATTAAATCAAACATACTGCAGCTGCAAGAATTCAAACCTTGATTACGTCGTTACCAATATCATTTAATTCTTTTTTTTTTTTTTCATTTGATGTGACAATACCAATGATTGAGCCCAAAAATAAAGTGTCATCACATTTTATCTTTTTAATTTTTTTCTAATTTTCTCGATTTCGCTTTAGTTTATTTTTATACCTTCCCTCTCCCAATTATATAGTCTTATTACTATTTTGAGGTGCCCAATTATATAATCTCATTACTAAAAATAATATTAATTTCCATAGTGTACAAATGCACCCTTATTAATTCTTGAAAAGTAAAATACTAACCACTTAAATTTTGAAAGTCATAAATACTAAATAAAGGTATCATCGAAAGTTTAACTTTAATCTCTTGCTTTCATAATTTTTTTAATCTATGTGTGACTAGAAAAGAGATTATATAATTGGGACGGAGAGAGTACTCGTTGTTTATGGTTTATCCGACTTAATAAAAATATATTATAATTTTTTCGATTTTTAGTTATTAATTATTTGAAAAATTAAATACTAAAAAAATATAATAAATAGTATTAATTGGGTTGGAAGAACCCTAAATAATAAGTATAAAATTAAACTAAAGTATGATAAATTGAAATGTGAAAATGGTAAAAAAGATTAAAAAACTGAGTGTGATATATAAAATGTAACACAAAACATGCAATGGACGATTCCGTGTAGAAAAGAAAAGAAAAGAAATGGCAGCCCTTTCTCTAATGTCGTCATCCATCATGCCATAATTAATGTTTTAATTACTTAATCTTATGCCTAATCACAATCGCCGGCCGAAGCCGGCTTTCATTTTCTTGCACACCCATTTGGGGCGAACTCGTCACATTATATTTTAGAATAATATTATTTATTATTTATGTTTAAAATCGGCCTAATAGTAAATAAAATAAAAAGTTCAAACATTTGCATTTTACTTTGTCGATTCAAGTTAAGCATACATTTATCAATTGAGTAAAATTAAGGTCAAATTATTGTTTTTGTTAAAATTAAATGACTTGACAAACCATGTGGATTTGATTATCTCACACTCTGTCCATTAATATGCACATAAGAAAGAAAGAATAATGACTAGTCTCGGCGGGGATAGTCTAGTGGTGGAGTGAGGTTGTTTGGAGATCAAAGATCATGGATTCGAATCTCGTCAATACCACATGTCGAGTATGTGAATAAAAAAAGAAGAATGACTAAATTTGATGCTACTCCTAAAGTTACTATGTAGTGCCCTAGTTTTTCAATACATGATCTGATATTTTCAAGTGATATTATATCTGTAATACATATGATGATATGAAAAATATATATGATGATATAAAAAATGTGTGCTTCGATATATATTTTCAAATTGATTATATATTTATAAAATTCTTACGATATCATCTGAAGAAAATATATCTGGAATATAACAATAAACAAAAAATATAACTTGAAAATATTGGATTATGTTTATTTGAAAAAACAAGAGTGCTACCAATGAAGGTAACATTAAATTTATCTGACTAGGAGCTTTAAGCCGTAAATTGTAAAGTGATTATATATATTAATCAAATCTACATTTACTTGTCACGTTATTTAATTTTTATGAAATTAAAAATTTGGTTACAATTTTACTCCATTAACAAAAGTATGATTAAATTAATATTTTTACAAGAATTGACTAACATTACACTTTTATCCTAATCTTTCAAAAATTATATATTGATACTCAATATTTGCATAATTTAACAAATTTAGTACGAAAGCAAAATTTTCACATTCCTTATATTTATAAGTGTGAGAGATCTGGGTATGCCATCCCCAACTAAAAAAAAAAACTAAAAGATACCCAAATCTCATTGATTTTCACAAGCTATGCTAGATTTGAGATGTCACAAACTTACTCTTATACTAAATTTGTTAAATTATAAAACATTAAGCATCAATATATAATTTTTTTAGCAACCCTCACCACATTAGGTACTAAAAATTACGCGCCCCTTATTTTTGCTATACACTAAAACTTTCGGAGACTTGCTCAAACCAAATCATTGAGTTTTTTTTTAAAATAGATTAAGTCATCAATGGTAGCATATTTTTGTCGTTATTACTAATGAATTAATTTTGTTGGTTGATGAAGCTGTTGTTTGTTTCTGGGATTATGTCAAAACTGAAGATGCTTTTACTTTTTCAACAGCTACTACGCCTTTGTGATTCTCAACATTTGAGTGTTCATCTCTATTAGTTTTTTTTCACACACAACACACAGTTGTAACGTTGTTTGCTCAGCCTGTGTTGTGAGAGAGGTAACATGCTAGTTTCTAACTTCTCATTTTTCAAACATAAACATTTTTTGCATGCTTCTCCATGAAATTTATTCAATGTTGCATTATTTTTTGTAACTAAGTTGAAGCTTTATGAACACTGAAATGGTCTGTTTTAATGGCTATATGTGCATGCTATGATTCAATCTTTCTTGTTTTAATCTATGCATGTTTATGTGGCTGGTTACAGGGAGTCTAGGAATGGATGTTTGAACTGCAATTCATCTTCTTCTTGAAAGAAAAAGGCAAAAAATAGTAGAAAATAATGGCTGGCAACTACAGGTTCAAAATGGAACAGAATGATATAGTAGCATCACTGATCTCCACAGTTGGAAGTTTCATTCAGGATAGATTGGTAGACAAGGAGGAAAGGCTCCGGCACAAGGAGCAATGCGCGGAGAGATTAGCAGCAGAGAACGGGAGCCCTCACAACGACACAGAAGTAGTCTGCTACTCTGATCAAGCAGTTCTAGCCAATCTTGACTGGGGGATTGATGCACTCGAGGAGGCAATGAGCACGTCTCACGTGGAAACCAAGATGGCCCGTCTGGACTATGCGGAGAAGATGCTGCAAGTGTGTGCCATGCTGAATTCTAGGCAGAAAACTGCAGGGGTCCCTAATTTCTACCTCTCAGCTTGGGCTCATTTGAACCTATCATACTTGTGGAAGTTGAGAGATGACAGTCACAATGCAGTGCTTCACATTCTTGATATGTTTGTTGTTGACCCCTTTTTCTCGCGCATTGACTTTGCTCCTGAGCTTTGGAAAACCATCTTCCTGCCCCATATGAGCTCGATTGTTGGGTGGTATTCGGAGGAGAGGAGAAGGATAGTCATGGAAGTGATCCCGGATGCCTCGGACCTCTCCTTCACTGTGGATTTTGATCACTACTTTAATGAGTCTCTAGTTATGTCTGTAAGGCCGGAGCAAGCAGAGAAAATTCAACAATTGGAACAGCTTTATGGCCAGTCTTTGGATGAGAATACAAAGCTCTATGCAAAGTACTATAAAGATTGCATCAACTATGATTCTGCCACTAGTAGGAAGGCCATCCCTATGTTCCCGATTGCAGAGCCACCCGTGACTCCTCTGCACGACTTCAGCAGCTGCTCAATTCCAGATTATGTCAAGTTTGGTCCCATTCTGCCCAAGAGTGCTGGCTTTTCACCAGTCCTGAACCACAAGGCCAGAACTAGAGATGCTCCTAGGTAAGATGCACTGTTTATGTTACTTGACACTGACTGATATGGCATGTATGTTGCCAAACTTATTCTTCCCATTTCTTCAATCAGAACGAGGCCCGTCTCTACCTCAGAAAATGTACAACACTCTGCTGGCTGGGATGTTGTGGTAAGGCCATCATAGATTTATAATATCTGTCATCTGTTACCGTGAGTGATTAGTTATTCTCTCCCTGTGCATTCTCGTTGACAGAATGAAATCCCGGAGTGTGAAGATTCTGGTGATGATTCTGATGCATATGCGGAGGCCATGGACAGATCAAACAAGATGATACCCGTTGGCTTTCTAGCAGAGAAAGACGATGACATTGTGTCAGTTTTGACTACTAGAAGCATCAGATCAAACAAGGATGTGGAGACAGCATCAAGCAGGCAAAGTCTAAAGGCTATGAGTCAAAGACAATCTCCTCATAATAGCACTCCATCAGATTCTCCTACAACTCCTTGCTCAAGGACTTCATCTCCAAAATCAGCCAGAAGTTATGGAAAGATGCAAGCATCTATGCTCCGCCTCCTCTCGACCCGTGCAGTGGACTCAATCTCCAACTCTCTGTCTGTTTCTCCATTTCCTTGCAATGATAACTCAAGCATTAGCTCAACAGAGGCTGATGATGAAATGACAGTACGTTTCATGTCTCATCTTACTTCAAACTTGTTTTCTATCTCGAGCCTTACACTGAAAGTGGAATAGACAATCAGGAAATGATCAAGTCTCCAAGGAAAAGTGTGCATCAAGCGCGATATAGCAGACAGGCACTTCCAAAGAGGTTTGAACATGATGCAGTAAGATACCATATTCACATCTTGAAATACAAATTCATTTTTACTTCATTTTGAATTTCTTGAACTGCAGTTCTCTTAATCAAGGTGATGATGGCAGCCTGAGCTATGTATCATCTCCAACATCTGAGGCCATGACTCCTAAATCAAGGCCACCGAAAGATTTTGTGTGCCCTATTACTGGCCAGATCTTCAATGATCCTGTCACACTTGAGACGGGACAGACATACGAAAGAAAAGCCATTCAAGAATGGATGAGTAGAGGGAATACAACATGTCCCATCACACGGCAACCTCTATCTGCAGCTTCGCTACCCAAAACCAACTATGTTCTGAAGAGGCTAATCACCTCTTGGAAAGATCAACACCCTGAACTTGCTCAGGAGTTTTCATGCATTGAAACACCGCATAATTATCTTAGCAACGACATTCCACCAGAATCCGTACTATCTCAGGCATCGAGCCTTCCAAGCCAGAGAAGCATCAGCAATGAAGTTGATCATAAACCTCAAAGATTCACAAGAGCTGCTGCATTGTCAGCATCTCCAACCAGTGTAATATCTCAAACATCTGTTGAAGCAGTGATCAATGGATTGAAACCTTACATTCTATGTCTTTGTAACTCCGAAGACTTGCAAGAATGTGAAGATGCTATTTTGGAAATAGTCAAGATTTGGGCAGACTCCAATGTTGGCTCAGGGATCCATTCTTATCTATCTTCACCAACAATAATAAATGGATTCCTCGAAATATTGTCTGCATCTTTGAACAAGGATGTGCTCAGGACAACCATATATATTCTGTCTCAGTTGATATGCTCAGACGATCGCGTTGGTGATCTGCTCACGAGTATAGACTCCGACTTCTATTGCTTGGCTGATTTACTGAGGAAAGGCCTTGCTGAAGCAGCAGTTCTTGTTTACCTGCTCAGACCGTCATTTTCACAGTTGTCTTCTCATAACTTAATGACCACTCTTCTCCATATTATTTCCAAGAAGAGTGAAGATCATCTTGGTTATCAATATGCTATAGCACCTAAAGATGCTGCTATAGCATTGCTTGAACAAATTGTTGTCAGTGGAGACGAGAGTGAGAAATCACATAATGCAATGAGTGTTATAAAAGAAAATGGGGTCCCTGCTTTGTTGAACTGCCTTGATAGGGTGGATGGAAGACAGTCAATTCTGTCGATTCTTTTATACTGCATCAGAATTGATACAGCATGCAAGAATAGTGTAGCAAGCAAGATTGAGTTGTCTCCTATTCTTGAGTTATTTCATGGTGGAAATGATAGCGTGAGAGGAATATGTATAGAGTTTCTCTGTGAGTTGGTTCAAATGGGCAGGTACATCACAGTTTTTGCTTCTTTTTGCATCTTTTAACTTAAAATTTACACCCCAAGAAGTTTAGTTATTATTGGTTCAATAGTTTCATCTTATAATTTGTATAAATAAGATGAACTTGCTCTGAACTAATCTGAACTAATTCTCCTATGTTGCAGGAGAACATTCAGCAACCAGATTTTGCAGATAATCAAGGATGAAGGAACATTCAGCACCATGCACACACTTTTGGTTTACCTACAAATGTCTCCAATGGTGCAAAAACCGGCCATTGCCACGCTTCTTCTTCAGCTCGACCTGTTGGTTTGTTTTTCTCCGCTCGTGTAAATCAACTCTAAGTAATGCACATAGTCTGATACACTTACACTTACATCTTCTGATTCAACACCTTTTGCATTATTAGGCTGCTCCCCGGAAGATGAGCATCTATAGGGAAGAAGCCATGGAAGCATTATTAGAAGCACTTCAAAGAAAAGATTTCCCATCATCTCAAGTAATGGCTCTTGGCACACTGTCATCCCTATCGGGACATTTCAGTAGTTCTAGGAAGACATATATGGAGTGCTGGTTGCTAAAGACTGCAGGGTTCGAGCAACCTTACAATGCTATGATGAGAGGGGAAGAAACAAAGACCAATGAAGCAGAATTGGCTGAAATGGTAAGGAATGGTGTTTTTTTTTGAGTCACTGATCCTCTGTTAACTCACTCTTCTACGATGTTTTAGAAAGAAGAAGAGAAAGCAGCAAGGACTTGGGAGAAGAGGATGGCGTTCGTGCTGTCAAACCACGAGAAAGGGATGATTTTCAAGGCTTTGGAGGAATGCCTTCTGAGTAATTCAATAGAGATCGCGAAGCCTAGTCTTGTTGTGGCTACATGGCTTGTGTACATGCTCTATAGCTTCCCAGATTGCGGAATAAGAGATGTAGCCCGGAAAGCATTGCTCGATAAGTTCATCAATGTGCTGCAGTCATCAAAGAACCTTGAGGAGAAGATACTGGCAGCCCTTGCTCTCAGAGGATTTGTTAGTGAACCAGGTATATATAGATTATCATTTACTTAATCAGATCATCACAAATAATTCTTGCAACTTAATAACTAGAAATTACTTATTCATGCATTAGGAGGGCTGAATGAGATGGGAATGTATGCTAAAAGTATATGGAAAACATTGAGGAGGCTTAAGAAGAGCTGCACAGTTGTCCATGACATAATGAAAGCACTGATGAATTTACCCTACATGGATGCAGTAAGTAGTGTGTAAAAATTCTAGTTACTGGGAATTTTTACATGGCATGTTACATGAAGTAAAACTATTAACTACCCCTATTTTATGCAGGCAGAGCTATGGTCCTGTGTTGAAGGTCCTGAGCTGGCCACGGCCATGAATGGAGAAATCCTATCAATGCTTCATATAAGAAATCGGCTGATAAGCAGCCATTCTGATGGGACGATAAAGGTATTGCAAGCAACGCGTTTGAGCTAGATTGATTGCTCATTTCATTTCCATTGCTGCTGCAACTATATATGCAGTTCTTGCATGTAATTTGGCCTAGATGTGGACATGAAGCAGCAACACATGCATTATTGCTGCCTTTTCTTGATTTTCTTGACATTCTCATCTTGAGCTACTCAGGTATGGGACACCGGGAAAAGGGCTCCCCGACTAATGCAAGAGGCACGTGAGCACACGAAGGCTGTAACGTGCCTTTATGTTCCTCCTTCATGCGACAAGCTGTACAGCGGATCTTTAGACAAGACAATTCGAGTGAGGCTTCCACTCTTTTACTGTCTAATTCTACACACATTGTCTGTATATTTAATAATTTCAAGGAAAGTTGGATCAAGAAGAGAACTAAGACTATCAACATTCTGTTATATGGTTTTCTTTGACAGTTGTTTATGCATTGCCTAGAATGATTCATGTTTCATTTCTCTTCAACAGGTCTGGTCAATCAGACAGGAGGAAATCCATTGTATTCAGGTTCATGATGTGAAAGAGGCAGTTGTGGCTCTGGCAGCGAATGCCAGCGTGGCGTGCTTCTCGTCTCAAGCAAACGGGGTTAAGGTTGGTAACTCGAGGAATTGACAATAACCCCCTCCGTTCATATTGCACAAAAACTTATGTCAGATCGTCTGAAAGGGCTAGACACTGAAACTAACACCTTCCTACAGGTTTATAACTGGTCAGGGGTTCCAAAACACATTAGCTTCAACAACAAAGTGAAGTGCCTTCAACTGGATGGCGAGAAACTCTACTGTGGTTGTTCTGGTTATTCTATTCAGGTATATATAAAAAATAAAAAAGTGCAGTTACAACTTTGCCTTTTTACTGTCTCCATACATTAAGAATTTCGACAATGATAACAGGAGGTAGATTTAAGAACACATACATCATCAGCATTCTACTCTGGTGCCAAGAAGCTACTAGGCAAACAAACAGTCTTCTCCTTACAAATTCAAGATGGCCTTCTATACGCCACTGGCTCATCCGTTGATGGTATAGCAGGAAAGGTACAATTCAAACACCAACAAAATTGTCAGTTAAGGATCTGAAAGATAAAAACTATCAATTCAGGACCTGAAAGATGAAAATTTATCAATAAATGGCCTAAAAAATCGTGCATTTCAATTTCTTTTTATTTTTTAATTATTTTTAATAATTTCATCATTAGAATTAATACCTCATTAGATATGAGTATAGTTTAACAACACGAGTTGTCGTGATGTTGAAATATTATGAGAAGGTAGTAGTTGTTGAAGTGTGGTTTCTTGTACATTGCACTAGGTCTTTAAACTCTCAAGCAAGGCAGTTGTAGGAACTTTGGCAACTGGTCTAGACATTCAACAAAGCAGTGTGAACAATGACTTCATATTTACAGCCACAAAATGTGGGATTGTTGAAGTGTGGCTTAAGGAAAGAGTGACCAAGATTGCTTACATCAAAATGGGAAGCTCAGGGCATGCAAGAATGACGTCGATCGCGTCAGACCTCGACGGCCAAAAGCTTTTTGCTGGAACATCTGATGGCAAGCTCCAGGTAACATCTCACTTGTTGAGTTGTTTCTCTGTTTTTTTTTTCCTTTTTACCTAAAAACTAATCTTTAGCATATGGAATTTGATATCTTTTCTTTTTCATTTAGAATATATTTGATCATCTTTGTGTTATGGGATATTTGCAGGTTTGGAGTTTGGACTAATAACATCCTCCACAAAGGCTCTTCTGTAAAAGTTTTTAAATTTGTCAACTCACCACAATTTTTTTTCTGAATCAAACAGTTTGTTTCCAGTAATTGAGACCTCTAATTCACACTTTTTTTTTTGCTTTTTGTACTATCAAACCTTCTAAATGTGGGATTATAGTCATATCTCGGAAAATTCTATCATATCCTCTCGGTGAAGTAGAATTTTTTTAAAAAAGTAGCCAAAATCCTACAAAACTATAGTAGTCGAACCAAACTGGCGGTTCAGAAGCGCTTAGAGGTAAAATTGAAACCAAACCTTCCAATTTGGAAGGTTTGAATTTAATCAATTACAATACTGTATTTTGATTTGAATGAGATTAAATATTTTTAATTTTTTCCCACAAGTTTACTATGACATTTCCAGTCCATAGGTCATAATGGCACCTCATCATTACATGTGTAAGAATTTCATATTTATTATTTAGGATCACCCAACTCAAATATGATTTATTATCATTTTTTAGCATTTTATTTTTCAAATAATTTATTAATAATTAAAAATCAAATACAAAAAGTTATAATATATTTTAATTGGATAGATAAAATTTTAATTAAAAAAACGTAAAATTAAACTTAAAAAAATTGAAATCGGATTATTTTTTAATAAAACAAAAAAGGTAAACAATAAATGTTCAATAGAGAATGTAACAAAAAATCTGCTCTTCTAATTGACTTAATTCAAATGTGATATCTAATTTGTAAAATGGTAGAAAGATAGTGATTTATTTCATAATTAATCATTTTATAAAATATTAAGAACCTTTAACAACTTTAAATATATTATTTGATACCTTTAAACTAAATAATATATAACATCATGATGTGTTGATAGAGTAATATATATTATTCAAATTATAAATTAAAATCTAGAAAGTTAAGAAATTTACAATCTTAAAATAAAATTACTTATTTTAACATATACAACCCTAAATCCCATAAATTTATGGATCGATCACTCTACTCAGCTTATAACTATTTGATTCGATGATTTCGTTATTTAGGTTACATTATTTCCTCGTGAATGTTGTGACAAGATTTAAGAGAAAATCCATCCGAATTAATCTAAAGGAAATAATTGATATAGGGTGCTGCATTCATCCCAAAGGCCAATAATCATGCCAAAGAGTCAAACTTCAGCCCCATTATTCCAAACCAAGTCACCAAAATATATAGAAATATAAAAATATTCAGAAAATTTAAAACGAAATATCAAATTCCAAGATGAAAAAAAAAACACATTTTTAGGCTGAGAGAGAGAGAGAGAGAGAGAGAGAGAGAGAGAGAGAGAGAGAATTGAGAGGAGAAAGAGGTCCATCAGAAAATAGGATTATTATAACATCAGCTAATCAGACGACCGTCGTGAGATATAAATCCAACTTCATCATTTGGCTACCAAGAATCAACAAACAAACAAACAAAAAAGGAGAAAATAAAGGCAAATGAGTATATTCATTTTTCTGGAAAATCTTCCGATTTGAGCACTGTTGAGCGAGAGGTGTAGATGGACGCTGCAGTTATTAATAAATTAGCTGAAGGAAAAAAATGAAATCGATGGAAATCAATTTTCCTTGGCAATGAAGAGTGATTGAGGAAAGCAAGACAAAAGGTTATTTAAAGGTGAGATGAGAGAGAGAGAGAGAGAGAGAGGAGGCGCAGTGTACTAGGGTTTTCCATTGTCTTTGTACAAGTCCATTTTTGCCCTTCCCTCCATAAATATTTATCATTTAAAATTGTTCAAATGTTCCAATTAATTTTACTCACACGAGATTCCTGTGCAATGCATCTTCGGTGTCAAATTTTTAGTTGTTTTTTTAAATAATAATTTTATTATTTCTAATTTATTATAATATAATATAATTTTTTTATTTAAAATTCATCATTCACCAATTAAAATATATAAGAAAATTAATTATGGTGCACAGAATGTTATATGGGAGTAAAGAGGATCCGATTTTTACTCATAACTATTAATTATTTCGATCCATTAATTTTAGGGTTAATTGCCTTAAAATACATAAATTTTAGGATGTTTTTAGTTTTCACATGTTTAAAAAAAACATGAACTTAACACTTGTTTGATTTTTCACATAATTTTCAAATTTGGGCAATCTAATATGATCAAAATCGATCAAAAATTCATGTATTTTAAAACAACTTAGTATCCACGTAAATGTATAGAGGAAAATTTCCGACAACCATCTCAATTTAATTGACTGAAATTTGAAAATCATGTAAAAAATCAAACAAGTGTTAAGTTCATGTTATTAAAACTACATTTTTTTTAAAACGTCTGAAAAACAAAAAAAAACCCAAAATTTATGTATTTTAAGGTAATTGACCCTTAAATCTACTATCTCCATCCAAATATATAAGTGTTTCTAAATACACTGTAAAATTCACTTTGTACAACCCTTTTAAAATTAATTAATTGCTAAATAAGTTAAATACTTTTTCAAAAAAAAAAAATGTTGGAAAATAGGATTTAATAAATTGAGTTTTGACTCATTTTATCTGATTTTTCGTGACCGAGATATTTAATTTTGGAGAAATTAAATACCGTAAGATTGTTCTATGTTGTGAGTAGATAATCGTAGTATTTTTATTTGCTCAAATCCGATTTTCGGTGAGTGAGAAATAAATTGTTGAAGTTGATCACACGATTGGACATTTATGGTGTGTGGGATAATGTGTTTAAGACACATTAAATAAAGGGTTAATTGCTAAATAAATCACTACGTTTACACTTTTTTGCAAATTAGACACCATGTTTAAATCTAGTCAATTACAACACCACGTTTTAATTTGTATGGAATTAAACATCCCCAATTTTTTCGATGAGTTAAATATGACGTATTTGACCTAAAAATCATGTTGGTAGCTACTCAATACACACGTGTAACAAACGACGTTGATTTTATTAGTTTTTTAAATATATTTTCTATTTTATAAATAAATAATTATATACAAAATGATTTTTTTTCAATAAAAAAAGAAGAGAAAGTAACAAAAATGGCGTCGTTTGTTACACGTGTGTGTTGACGTGGCTACCAACGTGATTTTTAGGCCAAATACGTCATATTTAACTCATCGAAAAAATTGAGAATGTTTAATTCCATACAAATTAAAACGTGGTGTTGTAATTGGTCAGATTTAAACGTGGTGTCTAATTTGCAAAAGTGTGAAAACGTGGTGATTTATTTGGCAATTAACCCTTAAATAAATCCCACATTGATTTCTTAATCAAGTTAAGAAGTGTATTTAAGTGTATTAACACTTAAGTGAAGTAATTAAGTGCACAAGGATGTGGGTCATGAGCCCACACGCGCGCGCCCGCCCATGCCCGAGCCTGGTGCCCGTGCTCGACTCGTCTTCGGACTTGGATCTTGGACTTTGGGCGTACGTGGGCTTCCGGGGCTTAGCCGTACCAGTTTTACGGTACGGAAACGGTCGGGTCGTGGA
This sequence comes from Perilla frutescens, assembly GCA_026008535.1. NCBI lineage: Eukaryota > Viridiplantae > Streptophyta > Magnoliopsida > Lamiales > Lamiaceae > Perilla > Perilla frutescens. The sequence continues at coordinate 42,446,532 of BRKX01000019.1, forward strand.
GCGGGTCGGCGGATCGGCTATCCAGGTCTATAACGGATGGTGCTATTGCCGGAAGGACGAAGTCGTTTCATCTTTGAAAGTTAACCGCCAAACTGTGAGCACTAGCCGGGGCGTATTTGTCTTGCGGAGAGAGGTCCCCTCGACTCAGCTTGCCGGAAGGATATAGTGATCATTTACTACTCAAAGTGACTAAAAAACTTGTACCTTTTATATGTTGCCCAAATAACTCAATTATAGTCCAGAATTGCCTACTTAAGTTTCTGACCCTTACAACTATGAGTATAATTAAAAATAAAATGAATAAACAGAAAATGAATATACGAATATGAACATGACTAATGTATGTATATATGAATGATATATATATATATATATATATATATAGATACCAAACTTTACAGGATCAAGCTATAAACTATAAACTATAATCGTGGGAATGAAAACTATCTTACAAACTATAATGGAGATATCTATTTATAATGGACATAGTGGAACTATAATGGTGAAAGTGGAGATAGTGGATAAATACTACACAATCTATGGTTGAGAATTATACAAGATAATAGATAAGAGTGCTGGAATGCAGAAGCAAGTTGTGTGCTTCTCCATGAATAATCTCTCTTTTATAAGCATCAAATGGGATCCAAATTCGGACTTCAGTTTTAGTTGATAAACAGTACTTCATGAATTATTGTGCGGATTTTATCTTCGGATCTCAAAATTTTTGAAGAACAGTAGTCTCCATTATTTCTGACAAAACTCCAAAACTCCATTTCAGATTCCTTTAAGGACAATTGTTGGGAGTTTTATTGCGGATTCTTCGTGCTTTAACGCTCATGGGGATTTTGAGCATCTTGCATCATGACATCTGAGTCACCACCAGCTGTAGAATCATCATCAACTGTGGCAACATCATCATTTGAATCAAATAGAGCTTTAAGTTGTTCCTTCAACTCCTTTTTAGAAGAAATTTTAGAGAGGAGTTCTTTAACAATTTCTGAAATATCCTTTTTAGGTTCAGCTATTGGGGGAGGCTCTGAATTTATCAAACTCTTTCTTGAAAAGATAGAGTCTTCAAAGAAATTAAATTTATCCCACCATTTCATAAAAACTTGTCTTCCTAAATAAGGAATATTTCTAAAATTTATGTCATGCTTTGAAAGAGATCTTGGGGTTATAATAACATCCCACTTAACAATCCAATGTACTTGGTAAAGGACTGTAAACATTAGTCCATGATTTTCCATAGAAGGATTAGTTTTAATAAAATCATCAAAAATGTCTCTCACTCTCTTTGGTAAAATTAAAGGATATAATCCCCAATTAGAAACCAAATAATAAACCATTGAGGGAATTTTAACGTCTTTTGTTCTCCAAATTTAACAAACCAGCTATATTTTCATTGACTGTTATTACATCAAAAGGCAATATCCTAAGCTTTGATATAATCAAAGTAATTAAAATGAACTTTATTTGTTCTAGAATATCTAGAATTAGAAGGGATCTCTTTATATCTAAAAAGATCTCCACCCCATGCTTGTGGAGTTAACACTTGATTAATTATAGCTTTATAATAAGCTAACTCACCACCTCTTCTAGTGGTTGAATAAAAAAGAACTGAACAAGTTGCCGAAAGAATTTCTTGATAGAACATGAAATCCTTTGGAAAGAGAAATAGATCTGTATATTTTTTTAAATAAAAATTCATAACTTCTTCAGTTGTTAAATTTGCATATTTATGCTCAATAGGAGATATCCATAAAGTAGTAATAGGAATATAAGGATAAATATATTCCTTGGCAGATGTTGATTTAGCAGCGATGCTATAAGCATCATCTCTCAATTTCATTTCTTCTAAGACTTGACTTAAAGCCTCCTCTTTGAGTGTTTTTTCATCCTTAGATAATGCAGACTTATAAGTCTGATTCTTTTTAACGTAAGGGCTTAACCCCTTAATAACTTCTTTTCTTTTATTTTTGCTCATTATTTCCCTGCAAAAATTCACTAGTTAAGAAATCAGGTAAAGAATTATCTGATCCTTTAATAAACTCAATATCAAAATCAAAAACAGATAAAATTCCTTGCCATCTTGCAAAGATTTGTTTTGATGCTAAATTTTTAACATCCTTTTGCAAAATATCTTTTGCGGATTTATAGTCTACACGAATAAGAAATTTCTTATTAAGAAGATCACTTACAAATTTCTGGATACACAAAACAATAGATAAAATTTCTTTTTTAACAATTGAGTAATTAACTCTTGGTCCTCTCCAGACCCCTGAGGTAAATCTCATAAGATATTCTTTATTATTAATCCTTTGTTTAAGGATTCCACCATAGCCTATATCTGAGGCATCTGAGGCATCTGTTTCAACTATTTTATAAGCATCTAATTGGGAAATAGCTAAACAAGGAATTTCTTTCATTTTGACTTTTATTTTTTGAACAGCTTTGGTGTGAATATCTGTCAATGAAGGAGGATGTTTCTTTAACCTTTCGAATAAAGGTAGCATCTTGAGCTAATTCTTTATAAAATTTAGAAACATAATTAAGGTTTCCAAGAAATCTTTGTAATTGATTTTTATCTTTAATTTCATCAGGAATTTTTTTCAGCAAATATTATTGCTCTATCAATGGGAAAAATGGTTCCATTTTTAATAATATGTCCTTAAAATCTTATTTCATTTTGAAAGAGTTTAATCTTTCTTGCTGAAAGTACAAGACCTGCTTTCTTTACAGTATTTATAAAAAAAATTTAAATGTTTAAAATGTTGTTCAATAGTTTCAGAATAAACTAAAACATCGTCAATATATACTATAATAAATGTTGTATAAGCACTGAATATGTCATTCATAATTTTCTGAAATTCAGAAGGAGCATTTTTAAGCCCAAATGGCCTAACGTTTCATTCATAATGTCCTACTGGGACTGTAAATGTTGTCTTATATCTATCCTTTTCAAGGATTTGAATTTGCCAAAATCCAGATTTCATGTCAAATTTTGACATTATCTTTGCTGAGTAAAACATATTTCATAGATCCTTTTTATTAGGGATTGGGTATCTAATCCATGTTAAAGCTTTATTTAAAGGTTTATAGTTAATAACTAACCTAGGAACACCTCTTTCTAATTCTGCAGCATTTTCAACATAAAATGCAGGACAACTCCAAGGGCTCTTGGAAGGTCTAATAAGTTTTTTAAGTAATAACTCTTCAATTTCTTTTTTACATAATTCTAAATGTCTAGGACCCATAGCTATAGGCCTAGCTTTTGTAGGGATTTGACTTTCTTTAAAGTCTGGTTCATAAGGTAAAGAAACTACATATTTCTTCCTCTCCCAAAATGCATTCAGAATATCCAAACATATTTCCTTTTCTATTATAATTTGTAAATCTTTAATTCTTTTTTGTAAAATAAGGGAAGATAGTTTTTCTTCAATTTTTTTATAACAAATTTCTTGTGATAAGGAATTTAAAAAATTTTCTTTTATTTTTCTAGTCTTTTGAATAGTATCTATCTCGTGAGAACGAGGTTGGGATACAATATTAAATTCTAATTCTTGTCCATTTATATCACTAATAATTCCATTTTTTTGTAATGCTTTTAATAGGATAAAGCATATGTAGGAAATGATTCCCAAGAATTACATCATGAGATAAATTTTTAACCATTAGAAATGACATTTCTAAACAAATTCCTTTATTACAAACAGAAGTATTTTGGAGTTTATATTTAACTAGTAATTTTCTTCCATCTACAGCATTAAGAATTTCAGTAGTTTTTGCAAAATAGCTAGAGGGTACTAACCCTTCATTTATGCAATTTAAATATGCACCTGAATCAACCATGGCTATAGTCGAAAAATAATATTCTTTATGAACTATTATAGTGACCTTAATATGCCATTTATGAGTAATTACTCTATCTATCATGTTTATGAAGGTTAAAGAATTTAATTCTTCTTGCTTTAGAACAGTTTCAGTTTTACTTTCTTCTTCTTCAGAAAGATTATCAAAAGTTTCTTTTGATTCTAAAGTAATAACTCTAACTTTAAGCTCTTTTAATTCTTCGTTTAGAATTTTAACTTCATGTTTAAGTTTAGAAATACTAACTTCTGATTTACAAGTGTTTTCAACATTAGAATTTTTAACTCTTCTAAGTATATCTTTAAGATTATACATTTCTTTTGGTTCTGTAATCCTTTTTTCTTCGTTTCTATCTTTATAATTTTCTTCAATATATTTTTGAAGTAACTTTCTTTTTTCATCTGGATCATTAATATTATCAATAAGATCAAGGACAAAATTTTCTTCTTTTATAAGAACAAATAAACCATTAGCTTTACATAAAGCTTTATAATAATTACAATCTCCATCACAATCACTATTACCATTTTCTTCTTCTGTTTCTGAATCATCAGAAACATCGGTTTTTTCTTCTATTTTAACAGAGATTTTTAAATTTTTCTTTTCAAAATCAGTATTATCTAAAAAGATATTTAAAAGTGATCTTTTTAACTCTTCATCAATTTGAAGACTTTCAATCTTCTTTTTTAATTTACACTTATTAGCGTAATGACCAGTTTTATGGCATTTATAACATACTGGAATAAATTTTTCATTTCTCTTGTTATATTTATTCCGAAGATATTTTTTATTTCTTTTAGGATTATAATCCTTTTCTGTTTTCTCATTTGAAATATATTCATTTTTTCTAAATTCTTTCCTTCTAGGAAATTTATGACTAATCTTTTTATTTAATTTTTTATCTTCAGGTGATAACCCAATTTGTTCACAAAAGTCTCCTAGGATTTGTTTTCCTAGAATTTTCTCTTTCTTTATTTGTCTTTGTAATTTTATTTCATTACAAAGACATATTCCTTCAGCCACAATATCGGCAACAAGGTCGCCATATGTATAAATAGAATAAGGAATTATTCCTTGATGTTTTTGTTTTATCCGAGTTTTAACTCGTTCTGCAAACATGTGGGGTAATCCAGCAAGAAATTTTTCTTTCCAAAAATCATGTTTACTATCCTCCCTTATATATATTTTTGAAAAGTACACATCTTTATACCATTTGAACTTAGATAAAGTTGGACATCTTAGAGTCATAAGTTGCTCTTGCGTTTTATCAAATTGCAAAGATGCAGTTCTAATAAAATATTTTGCAATTGTATAAATTAGTGTATTAATACTATCTGCAGCATGATTTTCTCCTTCATATTTTACAGCGTTAAGTATATGTTGTTTAGCTTCATCATTTAGATGAATATCCCATCAACCTTTTAGTTGGCCTGTAAATCCTGGAATTATTGCTTTAGCAATATTAATATCATTAGTATGTTTTAATCTACAAGCAGTAGCGAACATAGTTATTTACTGTAATTTTGTTTGAATTTGATATTCTGAATGTCCATCAATATTCCATTATGTGATGGAAGATCCATCAAAAGAAGCGGCCATATAATTATCTTGTTCTTCAAAGAGAAGATCAACTGGAGTAAGCCTATGATAATAAGGTTTTCCAGGAAAATTTTTATTTTTATTTTGATATCCTACCTTATTTATTTCATAAGGTTCCTTTTGTTCTTTTAAGAACATTTCTTCTATTTCAGAAATCTCATTTTCATTAGTTTCTGATTCAGATACATTATCTGATTCATCATTCTTCCCTTCAATTAAAGGGGCAATATGTTTTTCTTTACTAATGCTAACATTATTAAGTCTTTTTATAATTTCTTCTAAAATTTCAGAATTCTCAAGATTTTTATTAATCTTGATATCTAATTTTTCAAAAGGAAGGGAATTAAATAAAACATTTTCTGTACTACAGGTTTTTTTGTTGGATAAATAAAAAATATTATTATTAACATTATTTTCAATTCTAATTAATTGTTTTCCAATTGTCTGTAGAGACAAGTTAGTAAAATTATTTTGTTCAACAACAACTTCTAATGTTCAAGTTTTCCTATAAGGAGCCGCAATAACTTCATCTTCTCTAACTTTGACAGATAAGTAAAACTGAGGAGGATGTACGCTCCTAATTATTTCTCCATTTTTAAGGATAAAATTTTTATAAGCAGATTCAATATTATTGATAGTATTTTCCGATTTAAAATCGGGGAATTTTCTATTCTCTATTTTATAAAATAATTTCATTACATCAAAGAAATAGTCAATTTCAACACATCCTTTAATAAATTCTTTATAAATTTTAAACCATTTCTTTTCACTTTCTATTCTCTTCATGGAATAGAACCGTTTTCTCTTTATCTCATTTTTATGAGAATAAAACAATTCTCTAGCTTTTCCTTCACAAGGAAAATTTACTTCAAATTTTTTATTAGTGGTAATGGTATAAATACCAAAGGCACTTCTATCATCATGCCCCATATCAGAGGGTGTAGGAGATCTAGCCTTTGAAGAAGAAGGAATTTCAACCTTATATTCAGGTTGACTAACACCGTCCATTGTTGTATTAAATTTTACATTTTCCTTTTCAAATTGAGATAAAGGAACGGAAGAAGTAGAATTTCTACCGGGAGTATTTCTACCCAAATTAAGGCGAGTAACTCTTTCTCTAGAGAATCTAATTTCAACTTCACCATCAGGATATTCAATAATTTGTTCTAATTTTGAATTTTCCTGTTTAACAGGTTCATTTGCTTCTTCAAGAGTCCATTTTTCAGGTAATTTAACCATATCCCAATATATTATTTTTGGAACTACAATATTGCTTTTAGCAACATCTGTAATAAACAAGTGGTAGTATTTTTAATATTTAAAGAAAATTTTCTAATATCTGGAAATGTTGTATTCATAACTTTATAATATATTCTGTAAATAAGAATAACATTCTGGGCATTTGATTTTAAATCATAACCCTCAGTTTTAATGTCTAAACATAAAGAATGATAAATAGTATGATCAGACAATGATACTACAAAATTTGGGAAACACGAAAAATATATCGGTCCATCACATAAACTTGATTCAACTATTCCTAAAAAAGAATCATGAAATCTATTATGCCTTTTATCTCTAACGAAAACTATAGCAGAATTATTTAATCCTAGCCTAGTGGCTGGTTTAAGAGCAATTTGAACCATTCCTATATGGAGAAACTTGAATTTCTTTATGCTCATTAAGAGGGTTTGAGAAAATAAATGAAATGACTGATAACTGTCTATAAGACCAACTGATTCTTCAACAGTCTTTACAACATAATCAGTTTTTCTAATAAAACTTCCTGTGGATCTATATATATTAGACGGAGAATATAGTGGCATTTTCCACTCATTAAGATTCTTTTCAACGTTATTTTCAAGAATCATAATCTCCTTATTTTTCTTATTAACTTTATCTTCTTCATCCCTAATATTATTAGAGGAACTAGCTTTAAAAGATAAAGCCTTAGTTAATCTATTCATTATCTAAATCCCTATCACTGTCAACGTTTTACGCAAAATCTCAAACACCAATCACTGGTAACAACGGGATATCAAGGCTACGTGACTTAAGGTTTTAAGGGAATGATAATAAATAAAGTTCACCTAGACTTAATCAAATAAGCTAAAAGATGAAGATTTTTAAGCTATAAAAATATTAACTTCAATTTCAAAAGCTTTAAGCGATTGCTTAGAATTTTTAATTTCCCTTTGATAATAATTAAACCAATAAGGACTATTTTCCTTAGTATAGGTTTTAAGTTGATTTTCACAATACTCTATACCCCTTTTTATTTGACTAATTTTATATCTTAATATTTTTAAGTAATTTGCTTTGTCTGTAACAATATAATCACGACGTGGGATAAGATCTTCAGGTTTATGATAACGAGAAGTTAAAGACATTTAATTAATGTAAAATAGAACACCAAATATTATTAAAATTACATATGAAAATTACATTACCTGAGATTGCATAAATCTCGATACAAGCACACATGTATTTCTCACCACTCCAAATATTATTAATAATAATTTTTTTTATTTATCCAACAGAAAATCCTGTAGTACAGAAAAGGTTTTATTTAATTCCCTTCCTTTTGAAAAATTAGATATCAAGATTAATAAAAATCTTGAGAATTCTGAAATTTTAGAAGAAATTATAAAAAGACTTAATAATGTTAGCATTAGTAAAGAAAAACATATTGCCCCTTTAATTGAAGGGAAGAATGATGAATCAGATAATGTATCTGAATCAGAAACTAATGAAAATGAGATTTCTGAAATAGAAGAAATGTTCTTAAAAGAACAAAAGGAACCTTATGAAATAAATAAGGTAGGATATCAAAATAAAAATTATAATTTTCCTGGAAAACCTTATTATCACAGGCTTACTCCAGTTGATCTTCTCTTTGAAGAACAAGATAATTATATGGCCGCTTCTTTTGATGGATCTTCCATCACATAATGGAATATTGATGGACATTCAGAATATCAAATTCAAACAAAATTACAGTAAATAACTATGTTCGCTACTGCTTGTAGATTAAAACATACTAATGATATTAATATTGCTAAAGCAATAATTCCAGGATTTACAGGCCAACTAAAAGGTTGGTGGGATTTTCATCTAAATGATGAAGCTAAACAACATATACTTAACGCTGTAAAATATGAAGGAGAAAATCATGCTGCAGATAGTGTTAATACACTAATTTATACAATTGCAAAATATTTGATTAGAACTGCATCTTTGCAATTTGATAAAACGCAAGAGCAACTTATGAGTCTAAGATGTCCAACTTTATCTAAGTTCAAATGGTATAAAAATGTGTTCTTTTCAAAAATATATATGAGGGAGGATAGTAAACATGATTTTTGGAAAGAAAAATTTCTTGCTGGATTACCCCACATGTTTGCAGAACGAGTTAAAACTCGGATAAAACAAAAACATTAATGAATAATTCCTTATTCTATTTATACATATGGCGACCTTGTTGCTGAAATTGTGGCTGAAGGAATATGTCTTTGTAATGAAATAAAATTACATAGACAAATAAAGAAAAAAAAAATTCTAGGAAAACAAATCCTAGGAGACTTTTGTGAACAAATTGGGTTATCACCTGAAGATAAAAAATTAAATGAAAAGATTAGTCATAAATTTCCTAGAAGGAAAAAATTTAGAAAAAATTAATATATTTCAAATGAGAAAAAAGAATGATTATAATCCTAAAAGAAATAAAAAAATATCTTTAGAATAAAGATAACAAGAGAAATGAAAAATTTATTCCATTATGTTATAAATGCCATAAAACTGGTCATTACGCTAATAAGTGTAAATTAAAAAAGAAGATTCAAAGTCTTCAAATTGATGAAGAGTTAAAAAGATCACTTTTAAATATCTTTTTAGATAATACTGATTATGAAAAGGAAAATTTAAAAATCTCTGTTATTACAGAAGAAAAAACTGATGAGAAGAAGAAAATGGTAATAGTGATTGTGATGGAGATTGTAATTATTATAAAGCTTTATGTAAAGCTAATGGTTTATTTGTTCTTACAAAAGAAGAAAATTTTGTCCTTGATCTTATTGATAAGATTAATGATCCAGATGAAAAAAGAAAGTTACTTCAAAAATATATTGAAGAAAATTATAAAGATAGAAATGAAGAAAAAAGGATTACAGAACCAAAAGAAATGTATAATCTTAAAGATATACTTAGAAGAGTTAAAAATTCTAATGTTGATAACACTTCTAAATCAGAAGTTACTATTTCTGAACTTAAACATGAAGTGAAAATTCTGAAAGAAGAATTAAAAGAGCTTAAAGCTAGAGTTATTACTTTAGAATCGAAAGAAACTTTTGATAATCCTTCTGAAGAGGAAGAAGAAGAAAGTAAAACTGAAGCTGTTCTAGAGCAAGAAGAATTAAATTCTTTAACCTTCATAAACATGATAGATAGAGTAATTACTCATAAATGGCATATTAAGGTCACTATAATAGTTCATAAAGAATATTATTTTTCGGCTATAGCCATGGTTGATTCAGGAACAGATTTAAATTGCATAAATGAAGGGTTAGTACCCTCTAGCTATTTTGCAAAAACTACTGGAATTCTTAATGCTGCAGATGGAAGAAAATTACTAGTTAAATATAAACGCCAAAACACTTTTGTTTGTAATAAAGGAATTTGTTTAGAAATGCCTTTTCTAATGGTTAAAAATTTATCCCATGATGTAATTCTTGGGAATCCTTTCCTACGTATGCTTTATCCTATTAAAAGCATTACAACAAATGGAATTATTAGTGATATAAAGGGACAAGAATTAGAATTTAATATTGTGTCCCAACCTCGTTCTCACGAGATAGATACTATTCAAAAGACTATAAAAAGAAAAGAAAATTTTTTAAATTCCTTATCACAGGAAATTTGTTATAAAAAAATTGAAGAAAAGCTCTCTTTCCCTATTTTACAAAAAAGAATTAAAGATTTACAAATTATAATCGAAAAAGAAATATGTTCAGATATTCTGAATGCATTTTGGGAGAGGAAAAAACATGTAGTTTCTTTACCTTATGAACCAAACTTTAAAGAAAGTCAAATCTCTACAAAAGTTAGGCCTATAGCTATGGGTCCTAGACATTTAAAATTATGTAAAAAACAAATTGAAGAGTTATTACTTAAAAAACTTATTAGATCTTCCAAGAGCCCTTGGAGTTGTCCTGCATTTTATGTTGAAAATGCTGCAGAATTAGAAAGAGGTGTTCCTAGGTTAGTTATTAACTATAAACCTTTAAATAAAGCTTTAACATGGATTAGATACCCAATCCCTAATAAAAAGGATCTATGAAATATGTTTTACTCAGCAAAGATGATGTCAAAATTTGACATGAAATCTGGATTTTAGCAAATTCAAATCCTTGAAAAGGATAGATATAAGACAGCATTTACAGTCCCAGTAGGACATTATGAATGAAACGTTAGGCCATTTGGGCTTAAAAATGCTCCTTCTGAATTTCAGAAAATTATGAATGACATATTCAGTGCTTATACAACATTTATTATAGTATATATTGATGATGTTTTAGTTTATTCTGAAACTATTGAACAACATTTTAAACATTTAAATATTTTTTATAAATACTGTAAAGAAAACAGGTCTTGTACTTTCAGCAAGAAAGATTAAACTCTTTCAAAATGAAATAAGATTTTTAGGACATATTATTAAAAATGGAACCATTTTTCCCATTGATAGAGCAATAATATTTGATGAAAAATTTCCTGATGAAATTAAAGATAATCAATTACAAAGCTTTCTTGGAAGCCTTAATTATGTTTCTGAATTTTATAAAGAATTAGCTGAAGATGCTAAACCTTTATTTGAAAGGTTAAAGAAAAATCCCCCTTCATTGACAGATATTCACACCAAAGTTGTTCAAAAAATAAAAGCCAAAATTAAAGAAATTCATTTTTTAGCTATTTTCCAACCAGATACTTATAAAATAGTTGAAACAGATGCCTCAGATATAGGCTATGGTGGAATCCTTAAACAAAGGATTAATAATAAAGAATCTCTTGTTAGATTTACCTTAGGGGTCTGGAGAGGACCAAGAGTTAATTACTCAACTGTTAAAAAAGAAATTTTATCTATTGTTTTGTGTATCCATAAATTTGTAAGTGATCTTGTTAATAAGAAATTTCTTATTCGTGTAGATTGTAAATCCGCAAAAGATATTTTGCAAAAGGATGTTAAAAATTTAGCATCAAAACAAATCTTTGCAAGATGGCAAGGAATTTTATCTGTTTTTGATTTTGATATTGAGTTTATTAAAGGATCAGATAATTCTTTACCTGATTTCTTAACTAGTGAATTTTTGCAGGGAAATAATGAGCAAAAATAAAAGAAAAGAAGTTATTAAGGGGTTAAACCCTTACGTTAAAAAGAATCAGACTTATAAGTCTGCAATATCTAAGGATGAAAAAACACTCAGAGATGAGGTTTAAAGTCAAATCTCAGAAGAAATGAAATTGAGAGATGATGCTTATAGCATCACTGCTAAATCAACCTCTGCCAAGGAATATATTTATCCTTATATTCCTATTACTACTTTATGAATATCTCCTATTGAGCATAAATATGTAAATTTAACAACTGAAGAAGTTATGAATTTTTATTTAAAAAATTATATAGATCCATTTCTCTTTCCAAAGGATTTCATGTTCTATCAAGAAATTCTTTCGGCAACTTGTTCAGTTCTTTTTTATTCAACCTCTAGAGGAGGTGGTGAGTTAGCTTATTCTAAAGCTACAATTAATTAAGTGTTAACTCCAGAAGCATGGGGTGGAGATCTTTTTAGATATAAAGAGATCCCTTCTAATTTTAGATATTCTAGAACAAATAAAGTTTATTTTAATTACTTTGATTATATCAAAGCTTGGGATATTGCTTTTTGCTGTAATAACAGTCAAAGAAAACATAGTTGGTTTGTTAAATTTGGAGAACAAAAGACGTTAAAATTCCCTCAATGGTTTATTATTTGGTTTTCTAATTGGGGATTATATCCTTTAATTTTACCAAAGAGAGTGAGAGACATTTTTGATGATTTTGTTAAAACTAATCCTTCTATGAAAAATCATGGACTAATGTTTACAGTCCTTTACCAAGTACCTTGGATTGTTAAGTGGGATGTTATTATAACCCCAAGATCTCTTTCAAAGCATGGCATAAATTTTAGAAATATTCCTTATTTAGGAAGACAAGTTTTTATTAAATGGTGGGATAAATTTAATTTCTTTGAAGACTCTATCTTTTCAAGAAAGGGTTTGATAAATTCAGAGCCTCCCCCAATAGCTGAACCTAAAAAGGATATTTCAGAAATTGTTAAAGAACTCCTCTCTAAAAATTCTTCTAAAAAGGAGTTGAAGGAACAACTTAAAACTCTATTTGATTCAGATGATGATGTTGCCACAGTTGATGATGATTCTACAGCTGGTGGTGACTCAGATGTCATGATGCAAGATGCTCAAAATCCCCATGAGCGTTAAAGCACGAAGAATCTGCAATAAAACTGCCAACAATTGTCCTTAAAGGAATCTGAAATGATGGAGTTTTGGAGTTTTGTCAGAAATAATGGAGAATACTGTTCTTCAAAATTTTTGAGATCCGAAGATAAAATCCGCACAATAATTCATGAAGTACTGTTTATCAACTAAAATTGAAGTCCGAATTTGGAGTCCATTTGATGCTTATAAAAGGGAGCTTATTCATGGAGAAGCACACAACTTGCTTCCGCATTCCAGCACTCTTATCTATTATCTTGTATAATTCTCAATCATAGATTGTGTAGTATTTCTCCACTATCTCCACTTTCACCATTATAGTTCCACTATGTCTATTATAAATAGATATCTCCATTATAGTTTGTAAGATAGTTTTCATTCCGACTATTATAGTTTATAGTTTATAGCTTGATCCTGTAAAGTTTGGTATATATATATATATATATATACCATTCATATATACATACATTAGTCATGTTCATATTCGTATATTCATTTTCTATTTATTCAATTTATTTTTAATTATACTCATAGTTGTAAGGGTCAGAAATTTAAGTAGGCAATTCTGGACTATAATTGAGTTATTTGGGAAACATATAAAAGGTACAAGTTTTTTAGGCACTTTGAGTAGTAAATGACCACTATGTCCTTAAATGAATTTCTTTACTATTCATCCTAATATGCCACTTTTACAATCAAATGGAAATAGTCCATAATGACCATATCAGGCCCATCATGCTTCCGTCAACCCAATACATTGAACTAAAAACCAAATTCATACCTTTTGACCAGAATGTTGTCGGGTAACTCGCCGGATTTTACAGGCCCCGCCTAACCACCGATAGCAATCTATGGTTTCCAGACACGAACTCCTTCAGCAACACACAGCGCAACCCTCGTTCATTTCCTACACGGGGCGTAGGGTATTCTTTTGGTTTATAGAAAATGTATAAGGAAAACAAAAGGAATGAGTAAAAGCCTGGATTTTATTTAGAAATAATAAAATATTTATTACAATAAGTAAGTCTCCTTTAGGGAGGAGACAAACTTGTTTAGCTACTCATAGTAGTTGGGCTCCTCACCACACTCATACAAACACTCAAATACTCACTCATAATATTTCTACTATTACAATTTTCGTGAAGGAAACTAAGAAAATGCTCAATGATCTTTGTTTCCTTCTCTGCCCCTTTTTATAGAGGTCGAATCCCTCTATTATTATCCACTCCATTATTTCTCAAATAATTTCTCATGAATGGTCCCCTTTGCCGACACTATTATTCAATGTGGACAGTCCCGATTCCTGCTTCTTCACGTGAAAGTTGTTGTGGGTGGAGGTCCGCACCATGTGCCATCTCATGACCAAATGGACCACTCAGCTTCTGTTTGTTAATCCTGGTCGCCACCTTCTTTCTTTGAGTCACATGATTGCTTTTGCAATCACATGTCTTCCTTTTCCCTTATTGGGAATCTACTTTTTTGGTGGGCCTTTTGGCATCCTTGTCTTTGGCATCTGATGCTCGTCTTCCCCGGCTCACTTTCGTTCCATCTTGGGACAGAACCCTTTGCCAAACTTTGGCTCTTTTTGGTTCTGCCAGTTAGAACATACTCGATTGTCCCACTGCCCAAAATGAGTCATGTTACAATACTTGCGATGAGTTTCTTTACTCATGGAAAGCTTGCTCTCCCATACCAAGGACCTCTTCTTGAACAGATCCTTTGCAAATTTTGTAGTTCTCAATGTCATGGTGTTTAACAGGAATGTCCCGTTCGCTGAATTATGGAAAAACTTGAATGGGAACTTAACTTTGTCCATCTCCGTATGACAGACCCACAATCTCCATGCTCGCCTAGTGGTAATTTGATCCTCTGTCATTGCGGTGATCAATGGGATGTCTTTTGATGAGGCTTTAATATTGCCCATGCTCTAGAGTCTAGCCTTCGAAGCCTGATGTAGTGGAAGGCCTCATGATTCCCCTTTCCTGCTGGTTCTGGTGCTGCACTTATAAAGTAGAGCTCCAAAACGTCTCCTCGGCTAAGCATATCATTGTTAGCCCAGGATTCATGCACGACTTCCTGTATCCATTTCCATTTCGGTAGACACTTGATTTCTGGGAAAGCCGGTGACATGGTCTGAATTGAGGCTAAAGCCCCAAAATCATACCATTGCTTGACCTCGTGTGGATTGGTTCCCGGTAACATCCACACTCTTGGATACTTTCCTGAAACATCAGTCCTAGTTCTAGATGGATTGATTCCCTGTCTGGTATAAAGCTTTTCCCAGTTAGCCTGATAAATCTGCCAGGAAGAAACTTCTGACTTGTTAGTATTAACCTTAGAGGTATTCATCATCGGTCTAAGGTTAATCTCTCACTCTTTTACCCCAGAGGTGCTGGGTTGACTTGACAATTCAGAGTATGATCCTTTACCCTCAACTTTCTCTTGGGCCTGTATTTTCGTAGAAAGCATCGACTTAGAGCCCGTGCTAGGGGTATTTGAATCCCTTGCTTTCATTTTACAGGCCGGTACTGCTAACTCTCCTTTCATCAATGGCGAATTGATGGCCCGGAGGAGTGGCTCATGCATAGCTAACTAGAGTTGACCTTTACTCTTTATACATGCTCATATTCTCTCGTCGACCTTATTTTGGTTTGCTCGTTGTATTTTCCCCGCTTGTTTAGCATGAAGAATAAGCTCATTCCATTCACGCTGAAGCAACTCTATATTTTATGTGAAGTGCCTCTGCGCAGTCATGATGGCATCGACCTCAATCGCTTCCATCTCGCGTTAGAAAATCTGCAAGAATATTTTCATGAGATTTTATCACAACAATGTCAAATAAATAATATTGACATTCAGTTTGCCATCTTATCAATCTAGGTTTAGATTCAATTTTATTTTTTAAGAAAGCTTTAACTTGTGTATTATCAACTTTCAAGGTAAACTTCTTTTCTAAGAGGAACAAAGGCCTTTTTTTAAATGCCTTCCCAACCACAAAGAATTCATTTTCATTGATATGCCATCGAATGGCCTTGTAATCTGAAAAGAGACCACTGTAATATCTACAAGGCTCTTCTCCATTGGGCGTGATCTTTGTTAGCACTGTTGCCCACCAATGATCACTTGCATCTGTGTAGAGGATCAATTCATCCTCATCATGTGGTATCGCCAGTTTTGGGAGATTTCTGCATATCTCATTTAGCTGTCTGATTCCTTGTTGATGTTCATTTGTCCATACAAAAGGGGTATCCTTCTTTAGAAGGTTACTGAACACCTTCCTATATCTTGCAAGGCTTTTAATAAAGATTTCTGCAAAATTAACAACTCCCAGAAAACTCTGTAGCTGCTTCTTCAAAGAAGGTTACTGAACACATTCCTATATCTTGCAAGATTTTTAATAAAGATTACTGCAAAATTAACAACTCTAAGAAAACTCTGTAGCTGCTTCTTCTCTTTGAGGACATCAGGGAATTTCTGTCAGAAAAAAAGGCAGTAATAGCCACACGAAAAATGGAGTTTCTGGGAATCGAGATGGATGAATCAGGAATTATTCTGCAAAATCAATTCCCTGATGTCCTCAAAGAGAAGAAGTAACTAGAGAGTTTTCTGTGAGTTGTTAATTTTGCAGGAATCTTTATTAAAAATCTTGCAAGATATAGAAAGGTGTTTAGTAACCTTCTAAAGAAGGATACCCCATTTGTATGGACAAATGAACATCAACAAGGAATCAGGCAGCTAAAGGAGATATGCAGAAATCTCCTAAAACTGGCGATACCAAAAGATGAGGATAAATTAATCCTCTACACAGACGCAAGTGATCATTGATGGGCAGCATTGCTAACAAAGATTGCGCTCAATGGAGAAGAGCTTTGTAGATATTGCAGTGGTCTCTTTTTAGATCGAGGCCATTCGATGGTATATCAACGAAAAAGAGTTCTCTACGGTTAGGAAGGCATTTAAAAAATGGCATTTGTTCCTCTTAGCAAAGAAGTTTACCTTGAAAGTTGATAATACACAAGTTAAAGCTTTCTTAAAAAATAAAATTGAATCTAAAACTGAGAAAGCTAGATTGATAAGATGGCAAGCTGAATGTCAATATTATTTATTTGACATTATTGTGATAAAATCTCATGAAAATATTCTTGCAGATTTTCTAACGCGAGATGGAAGCGATTGAGGTCGATCCCATCATGATTGTGCAGAGGCACTTCACAGAAAATATGGAGTTGCTTCAGCATGAATGGAACGAGCCTATTCTTCATGCTGAACAAGCAAGGAAAAACAATGAGCAAACCTAAGGTCGGCGAGAGAATACAAGCATGTATAAAGACCAAAGGTCAACTCTGGTTAGCTATGCATGAGCCACTTCTCCGGGTCATCAATTCGCCATTGATGAAAGGAGAGTTAGCAGTACCTGCCTGTAAAACGGAAGCAATGGATTCAAATACCCCTAGCATGACCAGTAAGCCGGTGCTTTCTACTGAAACACAGGCCTAAGAGAAAGTTGAGGGTCAGGGATCATACTCTGAACTGTCAAGTCAACCCAGCACCTCTGAGGTAAACGAGGGAGAGATTAACCTTAGACCGATGATGGATACCTCTAAGGTTAATACTAACAAGTCAGAAGTTTCTTCCTGGTAGATTTATCAGGCTAACTGGGAAAAGCTTTATACCAGACAGAGAATCAATCCATCCAGAACTAGGATTGATGTTTCAGGAAAGTATCCAAGAGTGTGGATGTTACCGGGAACCAATCCACACGAGGTCAAGCAATGGTATGATTTTGGGGCTTTAGCCTCAATTCAGACCATGTCACCGGCTTTCCCAAAAATCAAGTGTCTACCGAAGTGGATACAGGAAGTCGTGCATGAATCCTAGGCTAACAATGATATGCTTAGCCGAGGAGACGTTCTGGAGCTCTACTTTATAAGTGCAGCACCAGAACCAGCAGGAAAGAGGAATTATGAGGCCTTCCACTACATCAGGCTTCGAAGGCCAGACTCTAGAGCATGTGGCAATATTAAAGCCTCATCAAAAGACATCCCATTGATCGCCGCAGTAACGGAGGATCAAATTACCACCAGGTGAGCATGGGGATTGTGGGTCTGTCTTACGGAGATGGACAAAGTCAAGTTCCCGTTCAAGTTTTTCCATAATTTAGCGAACGGGACATTCCTGTTAAACACTATGACAGAGAGAACTACAAGATTTGCAGAGGATCTATTCGAGAAGAAGAGGTCCTTGGTATGGGAGAGCAAGCTTTCCATGAGTAAAGAAACACATCGCAAGTATTGTAACATGGCTCATTTTGGGCAGTGGGACAATCGAGTATGTCCTGACTGCCAGAACCAAAAGGAACCAGAGTTTGGCAAAGGGTTCTATCCCAAGATGGAACGAAAGCGAGCTGGGGAAGACGAGCATCAGATGCCAAAGGCAAGGATACCAAAAGCCCCACCAAAAAAGTAGATTCCCGACAAAGGAAAATGAAGACATGTGATTGGAAAAGCAATCATGTGACTCAAAGAAAGAAGGTGGCAACCAGCATTAAAAAACAGAAGCTGAGTAGTCCATTTGGTCATGAGATGGCACATGGTGCGGACCTCCACCCACAAAAACTTTCACGTAAAGAAGCAGGAACCGGGACCGTCCACATTGAATAATAGTGTCGGCAAAGGGGACCATTCAAGAGAAATTATTGGAGAAATAATGGAGTGGATAATAATAGAGGGATTCGACCTTTATAAAAAGGGGCAGAGAAGGAAGCAAAGATCATCGAGCATTTTCTTAGTTTTCTTCAAGAAAATTGTAATAGTAGAAATATTCTGGTTGAGTGTTTGAGTGTTTGTATGAATGTGGCGAGGAGCCCATCCACTATGAGTAGCTAAACAAGTTTGTCTCTTCCCTAAATGAGACTTACTTATTGTAATAAATATTTTATTATTCCTAAATAAAATCCAGCCTTTCGCTCATTCCTTTTGTTTTCCTTATACATTTTCTATAAACCAAAAGAATATCCTACACCCCGTGTAGGAAATGAACGAGGATTGAGTTGTGTGTTGCTGAAGGAGTTCGCGTCTGGAAACCGTAGATTGCTATCGGGGTTAGGCGGGGCCTATAAAATCCGGCAAGTTCCGGTCAAAAGGTATGAATTTGGTTTTTAGTTTAATGTATTCGGTTGATGAAAGCATGATGGGCCTGATATGGTCGTTATGGACTATTTCCATTTGATTGTAAAAGTGGCATATTAGGATGAATAGTAAAGAAATTCATTTAAGGACATACTAGTCATTTACTACTCAAAGTGCCTAAAAAATTTGTACCTTTTATATGTTGCCCAAATAACTCAATTATAGTCCAAAATTGCCTACTTAAATTTCTGACCCGAGGATAAATGTGGTTTTGTTGATTTGTTGAAGAATTGGAGAATGATTTAGGAAGGCTGTTCACATTATGTCCTTGCATAGAGGCTTAATGTGGTTTTGTTGATTTGTTGAAGAATGGGGGAATGATTTAGGAAGGTTGTTAACATTATGTTCATGCATAGAGGCTAAATGTGGTTTTGTTGATTTGTTGAAGAATGTGAGAATGGTTTGAGATTGCAGTTAACATTATGTTCATGCATAGAGGTTAAATTAACCTTGCATTCATTCATACAATGTGTTGATTTGTTGAAGAATGTGGGAATGATTTGAAAAATACAACTGTTAATGATGAGTGGGAATATTGATGTATATTGGTGGTAATTCTCCCTCCAAAAATATGTGGAATGTCCCTAAAAAACATGGCAAAAATCTGTGAAACTTCCCTCTAAATAATGTTACAGTGATTTGGTTAAGTGTTCCTTTGGGACTGAAATTCATAGTGCAATGGGACCAAAATCGATAATATATTTAACGAAAACCGTGACGGCGAGGTCAAAATTGACACTGTTAGGACCAAAAGGGGAGAGTAGCGTGTCCTATGGGATCAAAAGTGAAATTTTCTCCACCACAACATCCCAATCAATATATATATATATATATATATACACACACATGTGTTAGTGGGATTAGAGTAGATATAGTACAAAAGTCGATATTTCAGAATTGTAGATATTTAAAACTAGAGTAGTGCTTGAGTGCAGAAGCAAGTGATGCCCTTTCACAAAAGACCAATCTCCTTTAAATAAGCACCAATGGATCTCAAATTTGGACTTCAAATTTATTTGATGAGCAGTACCTAGAATTATTGATTGGATTTTATCTTCGGACTTTAACACTCTTTAAAGAATAGTATTCTCCATAATTATTATTAGTGTTCCACATTTTCAGATACCTTGACTTTAAGGAAGAGTTGTCAACAACTTTTGTTAAATCACAAGACTTTAGTGTTCGAGTGGGTCCTGGGATTCTGGAAAATCATGCATCATAACATCAGAATCAGTACCAACTGTTGATTCTTCATCATTTGTGGTGGTTTCATCATCCGAATAAAATAAAGCTTTAAGCTGCTCTTTTAACTCTTTTTTAGCAGCGTTTTTTGAAAGAAGTTCTTTAACAATTTCAGAGATGTCTTTTTTAGGTTCAACAGTTGGGGAGGCTCCAAATTAATCAGACATTTCCTTGTAAAGACAGAGTTTTCAAAGAATTCAAATTTATCCCACCATTTGATAAAAAATTATCTTCATAAATAAGGAATATTTCTAACATTTACTTCATATTTTGAAAGGGATATTGGGATTATAATAACATCCCATTTAACAATCCAAGAAACTTGATAAAGGATTGTAAACATAAGTCTAGGATTATCCATAGATGGATTTGTTCTCACAAAGTCATCAAAAATGTCTAACCTTTTTTTGGTAAAATTAAATGGTATAATCCCTGTTAAGAGGCGTATGACATCAATTGAATGTTCTATGAGATGTCATACTACATTCCTACAACATTGACTGAGACATTCTAAGTAGTAATCTTATCATTTCCTAGTTTTTAGGTGTAATTCTTTTCAAATAAATCTATGTGATTTGTTTCCTTTTAATCAGATATATCCACAAATTTTGTTTTTTTAAATAATGGATATGGATGATTAAAATATTGGATAATCAAATTAAGATTGAAATAGTTACGTGTATCCCTATTTTGTAGGAAGCATGTTATCTCTATTTTTCTCCCATTCTAACCAATTTATTTTCAGTAGTATCGTGCTGGATTAGTTGGGGAGAATGATGAAGAACGTGGGCTCATCTCCTAGCCACAATTAGCAACGGTTATTTCCAAATCAAAGAGTGGTGGCGATTTTTATCAAACCACGACCAAAGAGGTGACAAGGCATGAAACCAATTCAATTGAAGATTGTTTTAAAGAGCATACTTCACGATTGAAGAGATTATTCGAGTAGAGAAGATATCACCGCTGTGAGTGAGAAGATCAAGAACTCGAATCGAAAAATTTAGCAACTAGATTTCTAGCTATTTTATCTTCATCTTATTGTGTTTCTATTGTTCAACCGGTTCATGTGAAAAGGTTGTTCAAGTTACATTAGATGCAAGATATCTAAGTATAGGATTTTTTGTTGGATTGTAATCAAACTACCTGGTAGGTTAGTTTGAATTTTGAATTATGTTTAGTTGTACACTAGATTAGGATTCGTGTAATTTTGTTGATGTGTCATGAACATTGGTTCTGACATTATCAACTATTTATTATTTCTTACTTGAGAAAGTATAATTTCACCCTAAGGCAATCACATACTGAAGGTGTGTGATTTAAAATTATCTTTGTTGTGCAAACTTGTGTTTCTTTTGCTGTGTGTTGTTAAGATAGTGGAAGCACTATCTAAAATATTGAGTTTAACATTACAAGTTTGTTTCCGTTTTTCAGTGTTTTGGGCAACAAATTATAACAATCCCCAATTGAAAAACCAAATAATGAACCACTGAGGAAACTTCAATATTTTTGTTCATTGAATTTAACAAACCAACTATACTTTCTTTGACTATTATTAAAACAAAAGGCAATTTTCCAAGCATTTATATAATTAAAATAATTAAAATGGACTTTATTTGTTCTAGAACATCTTGAATTAGAAGAGATCTCCTTATAAATAAAGAGATCTCCATCCCAAGCTTCTAGGGTTAAAAGTTGATTAACTATAGCTTTAGAATAAGCTAATTCACCACCTCATCTAGAAGTTGAGCTGAATAAGACTGAACATGTTGCTGAAAGAATTTCTTGATAAAGCATGAAATCCTTTGGAAAAAGAAAAGAAAATGTATAATTTTTTAAATAGAAAGTCATAACTTCTTCAACTATCAAATTGACATATTTGTGCTCGATAGGAGATATCCACAAGGTAGTAATAGGACTATATGGGTATACATGTATTCCTTAGCAGAAATTGATTTAGCAGCAATACTATAAGCATCATATCTTAATTTTTTTCTCATCTGACACTTGACTTAAAGCCTTTTCTTTTAATGTATTTTCATCTTTAGAGATTGCAGACCTATAAGTCTGATTCTTCATGGTATAAGGATTTAATTTTTTCATGACTTTTTTCCCTTATTTTTGCTGATTATTTCCCTGCAAAAATTCACGAGTTAAGAAAGCTTTAAGCATCGAACGCTAGTAAAAGCTTTAAGCATCGAAGCGATACTCCGTCATGAGAAAGTACAACCTCCTCAGCCAACCAATGATCCAAAGGGAAAAGGAAGTGGGAAGGAGGAAAGAGAGATGATCGAGAAAAGAGACCCCAATGGCAAAGCAGGGAATCAGGGGTACTTCGATGTCAGCCTGACCTCACCTCTGGGTTATAAGAGTATGCCCAACATATGGAAGGACACACCCTGGAGCTTGTCGGATGAATCAAACTGGGTGTTATAATTGTGGAGAAGAGGGGCACTTCATGAGGGAATGCTCTAAAGGAGTCAATAGACATCCACAACCGCCACAACAACCCCAGTACCAGCAGCCGCAACAAGGAGGACCTCAAGGACAGACCAGGAATGAATCCAAGGCCGAACCAAGGAAGGGATCAAAGGTCGAATCCAGGACAGAGGCTGTCCCAGCAAGCCCGTACTTATGCTCTAAATCAGCAACGAGCTACTAAAGCCCAAGGTAATTTGGCAGGTATGATTACCATACTTGATACGCCTATTTTAGCTCTCTTCAATCCCGGAGCATCGCATTCATTTATAGTCGAGTCTGCTTGTAAGAAATTAAAGATAAAACCTGAGAACACTGAGAATGCTCTTGAGATAAGTATCCTCTCTGAAAAAAGAATGTTAACTAGGAAGGTGTGCTCTAACCTAGAACTGAACATAGAAAGGGAAACTTTTAAGTCAAATCTTTACGTGATAAAGATTCAGAATTTCGATATAATCCTAGGAATGGATTGGTTAACCTCGTCGTAGGCTGTCATGAACTATCCTGAGAGGGAAGTGGTGATTCGACCATCCGGAAAACCCGAGGTCAAGATCTACGGATCAAAGTTGGGAACTAAGGTCCTAGTAATCTCCGCTTTGAAAGCCGCCAAGATGATGAGGAAGGACAATTGTCAAGCATTTTTTGTTAATCTAGTAAGGAAAGAAGAAGGAGAGCTTGCCATTGATGATGTTCTAGTCATAAGAGAATACTCGGACGTATTTCCAAATGAGCTACTAGGACTACCCCGGATAGGCAAGTAGAGTTCACCATCAATTTAGAACCAGGAGTGGCACCGATATCGAAAGCCCCCTACAGAATGGCGCCTAAGGAGTTGCAAGAACTCAATGTTCAATTGCAAGAGTTATTAAACCTAGGTTTTATCCAACCTAGTGTGTCGCCTTGGGGAGCTCCAATTTTGTTTGTAAAGAAGAAGGATGACATGTTAAGAATGTGCATCGACTATAGGGAGCTAAATAAGTTGACCATCAAGAATCGATACCCTCTCCCAAGAATAGATGATCTTCTCGATCAGTTCAAGGGAGCAACTGTTTTCTCTAAGATAGATTTAAGATCTAGGTATCATCAGCTAAAGATCCGAAAGTAGGATATTCCTAAAATCACTTTTAGGACTCGCTATGGGCATTATGAGTTTATAGTAATGCCATTTGGATTAACCAATGCCCCAGCATTGTTCATGAATCTAATGAATCGGGTATTTCACCTATATTTGGATAAGTTTGTGCTGGTCTTCATAGATAACATCCTTGTCTATTCAAAGGATGAGTTGGAGATAAGGAATATCTCTAAAATTTATTCCATGTTTTGAAAAGGATCTTAGGGTTATAATAACATCTCATTCAACAGTCCAAGGAACTTGATAAAGGACTATAAACATAAGTTCAGGATTACCCCTTGGTTGGATCGCTTCGATCTTGGTTGGATCTACCTTGATTCCTTCAGCTGACACTATGTGTCCTGAAAACATAACCTTTTTGAGCCAAAATTATTTTGATTATATCAAAGCCTGAGAAATTGCCTTTTGTTTTGATAATAGTCAAAGAAAACATAGTTGGTTTGTTAAATTCAAGAACAAAAAATATTAAAGTTTCCTCAGTTGCTCATTATTTGGTTTTCCAATTTTACCAAAAAAGGTTAGAGACATTTTTGATGACTTTGTTAACAGAAATCCATTTATGGATAATCCTGAACTTATGTTTATAGTCCTTTATCAAGTTCCTTGGATTGTTGAATGAGATGTTATTATAACCCTAAGATCCTTTTCAAAACATGGAATAAATTTTAGAGATTTATGTTAAGTTTAGCAAATGCGAGTTTTGGCTCAAAAAGGTTATGTTTTCAGGACACATAGTGTCAGCTGAAGGAATCAAGGTAGATCCAACCAAGATCGAAGCGATCCAACCAAGGGGTAATCCTGAACTTATGTTTATAGTCCTTTATCAAGTTCCTTGGATTGTTGAATGAGATGTTATTATAACCCTAAGATCCTTTTCAAAACATGGAATAAATTTTAGAGATATTCCTTATTTAGAAAGACAATTTTTTATCAAATGGTGGGATAAATTTGAATTCTTTAAAGACTTTGTCTTTACAAGGAAATATCTGATTAATTTGGAGCGTAGGACATTTCTGAAATTGTTAAAGAACTTCTTTCAAAGAACTCTTCTAAAAAAGAATTAAAAGAGTAGCTTAAAGCTTTGTTTTATTTGGATGATGAAACTACCACAAATGATGAAGAATTAACAGTCGATGGTGATTCTGATGTTATGATGCATGATTTGTTACAATCCCAAGACCCACTAGAACACTAAAGTCTTGAAATTTAACAAAAGTTGCTGGCAACTCTTTTCCTTAAACTCAAGGAATCTAAAAATGTGGAATACTATTAATAATTATGGAGAATACTATTCTTCAAAGAGGATTAAAGTCCGAAGATAAAATTCGATCAATAATTCTAGGTTATGCTCATCAAGTAAATTTGAAGTACGAATTCAAGATCCATTGGGGCTTATTTAAAGGAGCTTGGTCTTTTGTGAAAGGGCATCTCATGCTTCCGCACTCAAGCACTACTCTAGTTTTAGATATCAACAATTCTGAAATTTCATCTTTTGTACTATATCTACTCTAATCCCACTATAAAAATAAGATCTCGTGAAGAATGGAACAATTCCTCACCTCTTCACTCATATTTCTCCAAACATGTATCAATTCAAAATCAAATAGGGTATCGAAGAAAAGGCAATAAAGCACAATGTGGCTCACAAGGGAATCATATGAATTCGAACAGTGTATGGGTACATTGCTGCAGAAAAGATGGCCTATTATCACTTCTTCACTTCCAAACATAAAAAGAATCTCAAGTAAGAAAACATGCAACTCAAAATCATTATCCTAATCTTGAAAATATTGATACTCAAAATTTTGGAACCAGATCAAACCCCAATTTCCATACGATCTCACTCATGAAAATATCCAAGCCACACCAATATAAACACAAACATTGCAAATGGTTCAAAAAGTTAGACTGATCAAGAAGACATGGCACTAATGTATGCTTGGGTTAATGTCAGAATCCAATTGTTGGCACTAATTAAAATAGTCAGACTTTCTAAAGACGCATTTGGGAAATGTTTCAAGAAGCTCGAGCAAAAAACCCGCAGCTTACAGAAGGCGAAAGAAGCATCAAATCACTAAGAAATCATTGCAAGAGGTTGAATACAAATGTAGCTAAGTGGGTGGCTGTCTACAAGGAAACATATGATCAAAAAAGTAGCGTCATATTGTGGAGAAAGAAGCTCAAAAACTTTATAGTAGCAAAAGATCTACTAAATATACGCACCATGAGGTTTTTGAAAAGGTTATGTGTCATTATCCGAAGTGAGAATTGAAATTGGGCATTGAGTGCCATCGTACTCGTGTAGTCGAGTACGGTGATGGGTTTGAAGAAGATCGTGGAAGTTCCGACAAATCAAGAACCACCAGAGAAGATGAGGATCCAAACGATTCCACCTCAGAAACTCATACTAGTGAAACTTCAACAATTCGTTAGCCCACTTGCAGAGACAAGGCGAAAGCGAAAAGAAAAAGAAAAGTCATTATGTTACAACAATCGGTTATTCTTGATGAATACACAGCGGAACTTCATGTGATTGGAATCACACGTGATAAAGAAGTGGAAACAATTAACAGGATATGAGATATTAGGTTGCAATCGGCTATGTTGGCGTAAAAAATGAATATGTTCAACACTTTGCTGGGTAAAAGCAACTTGTCTCATTAAGAAGAATCTCTAGAAAATCATCTTATGGAAAAATTATTCTTATGATGATCTTAATTAAGATGGTTGTAAGTTTAGGAAATTTCGTTTAATTGGTGCAATTTTATTTTATATAATTCCAAAAGCGTATTCCTCTGTGTAAGGCATGTAAAATCTATGGATCCTTTATCACTTAGGGTAGTTCTCAAGAATACTATTTTGTTAGCAGAAGACATGTGACTGTCTGCAATCATTGTCCCATCAATTAAAAGCGACTCACATGTGCCTCTTCCTTTAATAATTTCATGTCGGTAGAATTTACAGTGGAATAGTTGTATCTACAGAGGAACACTTGTAATTACTACACAAGGGAAGAAAAGAAGAGAATTATATGGAATAGAGTTTGAGTGCTAGCGTGCGGAAGCAAGTTCTGCCTTTCTCAAAGAAGAAGCTCATTTTTATAAGCACTTGATGGACTCCGAATCCGAACTTCAATTTCTATTGATAAACAATATCATGAATTATTGTGCGGATTTTATCTTCGGACTTCAACAATCTTTGAAAAACGGTATTCTTCATTATGTTTGACAAAACTCCATCTTTCCGGATTCCTTTAAGGAAAATTGTCGGTAACTTTAGTCAATTCTTCGTGCTTTAATGTTCATGTGGATTCTGAGCATCTTGCATCATGACATCTGACTCACCACCAGCTGTATATTCATCATCAATTGTGTCGGTATCATTATTTGAATCAAATAAAGCTTTAAGCTACTCTTTCAACTCATTTTTAGAAGAATTTTTGGAAAAAAGTTATTTAACAATTTCGAAAATATCCTTTTTAGGTTTAGCTGATGGGGGAGGCTCTAAATTTATCGGACATGTTCTTGTAAAGATAGAGTCTTCAAAGAAATTGAATCTATCCCACCATTTGATAAAGATTTGTCTTCATAAATAAGGAATATTTCTAAAATTTATTCCATGTTTCGAAAGAGATCTTGGGGTTATGATAACATCCCACTTCACAATCCAAGATACTTGGTAAAGAACTATAAACATAAGTCCATGATTATCTATAGAAAGGTTGGTTTTAAAAAAATCATCAAAAATGTCTCTCACCCTTTTTGGTAAAATTAAAGGGTATGATCCCCAATTAGAATACCAAATGATAAACCATTGGGGGAATTTTAATGTCTTTTATTCTCAAAATTTAACAAACCAACTATGTTTTCTTTGATTGTTATTACAACAAAAGACAATTTCCGAAGCTTAGAAATAATCAAAGTAATTAAAATGAATTTTATTTGTTCTAGAATATCTAGAATTAGAAGGGATCTCTTTATATCTAAAAAGATCTCCACCCTATGCTTCTGGAGTTAAAACTTGATTAATTGTAATTTTAGAATAAGGTAATTCACTAACTCCTCTAGAAGTTGAGTCACATAAGATTGAACAAGTTGCCGAAAGAATTTCTTGGTAAAACATGAAATCCTTTGGAAATAGAAATTAATCTGTATAGTTTTTTAAGTAGAAAGTATTTCTTGGTAAAACATGAAATCCTTTGATATCATTAGTATTTTTTAATTTGCAAAGAGTAGCAAACATAGTCATATATTACAATTTTGATATTCAGTGATGGAAGATCCATCAAAAGATGCAACCATATAATTGTTATGTTCTTCGAAAAGAAGATCAACAGGAGTAGGCCTATGATAATAAGGTTTTCCAGGAAAATTATAATTTTTATTTTGATAACCCGCCTTATTTATTTCGTAAGGTTTCTTTTGTTCTTTTGAGAACATTTCTTCTATTTCGGAAACTTTAGAAATCTGTTTTTCATTAATTTCTGATTCAGATATATTATCTGATTTATCATTTTACCCTTCAATTAAACGAGCAATATGTTTTTCTTTACTAATATTAATGTTATTAAGTCTTTTTATAAGTGCCCATAGGCACATTTGATTTTTTGATACCATGCCTGATTTTATGGTTTTCTTGGACGGAGAGGAACGGCCACAAGCACAGGGGTTATTCCTTTCGGTCATCTCACATTGCTTTTTTAGGTTACTCGGCCACCCTCGCCGCCACGCATGACGCGCCGCGAGGCTTTTTGGTGCCGCACAGGCACATTCACCCGCCGCGGCGGCACTCTCCCTCGGCCCCGCCTGCGCAGCACCCCGCCGGCGCGAGGGGTGATTCTTCCCTCTCCGGACCAATTTTTCCTTGTATCTCAAATGTAATTTCACTCCATTTCACTCCTCTCTTCACAGCTTCAATTGTTTTTAATCCTAGTGAAGACTTTTGTGCCATCAAATTAGTAGGAGTTGTAGGATATCATTTCCCTAGTTTTCTAGATTTGGACTTTTAGCTCAACAAAATCTCCCTTAAATCGCTCACAATAAATGTTCCCTTACCATCAAATCCCATCACCTTTTCTCTGACTCTCTCCCTCTCATTCATTCACTCTCTCTCTCCTATGAAATTCGATTTTATTGAAGGTAAAAGAGGAGACTTCATTATTCATTCATCACTTTACCTCTCACCATTCACTTCATCTTCTTCACCACTCTATTTCTCCAATTTTCTCTCTACACATTCCACCATCTTCACCATTTTCACCATCACCACCACCATTCAAGAGAAGAGGAGAATGCAAAGACAAGAGGGAAGCAAGCTAGGAGGAAGAAGAAGAAGAGACGAGAAGAAATCGACTTCGAGCCGTCCGCAGAAGCTAGACTCGTTTGGAGGTTTTCTTTTGGTATTTTCTTTCTTATTCTTAGATGATTTGTGGGAGTTTGTCCCAAAACTCTTGAAGGATAACAAATATTGTAGAAGTTTATGCTATTTTCATTTGATTATGAGATGACGTACTTTTATTATCTTTGTGTTGTTTTGAGTATGTTATAGGCTAATCTCTCTATTAGGGAGTAGATGATCGATTTGATTTTTAATCTAGGCTTGTCATGGTTGATTGTTGTTGCTGGAATTGTGATTATCATGTTGAAGTATTTGATCACTACTTGAACATTGTTAGGATTTAGATGAGACCGAAAGGAGAGTCTAGATCCCGATATTGGTTCCTTCAACGTTAGGTGGATTGGGTTCATAAGCCTAGTATATTAATCTTGTTCGTATGATATAGCCGATAAGAGTTTAATAGATAAAAGGTGACAGTAATTGATATTAAACCATTTGGGGGGGTCTATTGTATGTGTGAGATTAATATAACCAACTTGAGAGTCAAAAGAAATGGTTTAAAACCTACAAAAAATTTATTAAAGGAAGTGTTGAAATTGACGATTTCTTTGGTGTAATGATATTATTTTATAAAATAGAGAATAGAAAATTCCCTAATTTTGAGTCAGAAAAAACTACCAATAATATTGAATCTGCTTATAAAAAGTTTATCCTTAAAAGTGGAGAAGTAATTAGAAGCATAGATCCTCTTGAGTTCAATTTATCTGTTAAAGTTAAAGAAGATGAAATTATTGCAACTCCTTATAGGAAAATTGGAACATTAGAAACTATTGTTGAGCAAAATAATTTTACTAATTTGTCCCTTCAGACAATTAGAAAATAATTAATTAGAATTGAAAATAATGTTAATAATAATGTTGCTAAAACTACTTTGGTTGAACCATCAGATAATCTTGTAATTAGTAAATGAAATGTTTCATTTAAACCTCTCCCTTCTGAAAAATTAGATATCAAAATTAATAAAAACCTTGAAAATTTAGAAATGTTAGAAAAAATTATAAAAAGGCTTAATAACATTAATATTAGCGAAGAAAAACATATTGCCACTTTAATTTAAGGGCAAAATGATGAATCAGATAATATATCTGAACCAGAAATTAATGAAAAAGAGATTTCTGAAATTTCCGAAACAAAAGAAAAAAATGTTCTTAAAAGAACAAAAGGAACCTTACGAAATAAATAAAGTAGGTTATCAAAATAAAAATTATAATTTTCCTGGAAAACCCTATTATCATAGGCCTACTCCGGTTGATCTTCTTTTCGAAGAACATGATAATTATATGGCTGCTTCTTTTGATAGATCTTCCATCACCGAATATCAAAATTGCAGTATATGACTATATTCGCTATTGCTTGTAGATTAAAAAATACTAATGATATCAAAGGATTTCATGTTTTACCAAGAAATACTTTCTACTTAAAAAATTATAAATATCCATTTATCTTTCCAAAAGATTTCATATTTTACCAAGAAATTCTTTCGGCAACTTGTTCAGTCTTATTAGACTCAACTTCTAGAGGAAGTGGTGAATTAGCTTATTCTAAAACTACAATTAATCAAGTTTTAACTCCAGAAGCATAAGGTGGAGATCTTTTTAGATATAAAGAGATCCCTTCTAATTTTACATATTGTAGAACAAATAAAGTTCATTTTAATTACTTTGATTATATCAAAGCTTCGGAAATTGTCTTTTGTTGTAATAACAGTCAAAGAAAAATATAGTTGGTTTGTTAAATTTGGAGAATAAAAGACATTAAAATTCCCTCAATGGTTTATCATTTGTTATTTTAATTGGGGATTATACCCTTTAATTTTATCAAAAAGGGTGAGGGACATTTTTGATGATTTTGTTAAAACTAACCCTTCTATAGATAATCATGGACTTATGCTTACAGTCCTTTACCAATTAAGTACCTTGAATTGTTAAATGGGATGTTATCATAACCCCAAGATCTCTTTCGAAACATGGAATAAATTTTAGAAATATTCTTTATTTAGGAAGATAAATCTTTATCAACTGGTGGGATAAATTCAATTTCTTTGAAGACTCTATCTTTACAAGAAAATGTCTGATAAATTTAGAACGGCCTTTCTAAAAAATCTTCTAAAAAGGAGTTGAAAGGGCAGCTTAAAGCTTTATTTGATTCAGATGATGATACTGCCACAATTGATGATGAATCTACAATTGGTGGTGAATTAGATGCCATGATGCAATATGCTTAGAATCCACTTGAACATTAAAGCACGAAGAATTGACTAAAGTTGTCGACAAGTGTCCTTAAAGGAATCCGAAAAGATGGCGTTCTGTCAGAAATAATGAAGAATATTGTTCTTCAAAAATTGTTGAAGTCCGAAGATAAAACTTGCACAATAATTCATGATACTGTTTATCAATAGAAATTGAAGTCTGGATTTGGAGTCTATCAAGTGCTTATAAAAAGGAGCTTCTTCTTTGAGAAAGGCAGAATTTGCTTCCACGCGCTAGCACTCAAACTCTATTCCATATAATCCTTTTGTTTTCTTTTCTTCCCTTGTGTAGTAATTACAAGTGTTCCTATGTAGATACAACTATTCCACTGTAGATCAGATCTCTACAACACTGCAGAAGTAGTGTAGAGAGAAGGGTTATTACCCTCATTCAAAATATCACTGCAACCAAAACTTTCAATTCCCCAAAAACGTCGTCAAATTAAAATGGTTCAAATTCTAGCTTTGATCCTACTGCCTTCATCAAATTTGATGAATGGTATGAACGTCTTATATTACAAAATCAACAAATTAACTCCATAATAGACGATGCGATTTTTCACATTCCTACTATATTCTTACAACCTACAAATCACACCAATAGACCCCACAACAATTCATTGAACGACAACGTGAGAAGGGTCACGTAAAGGTATGCATCCTTGCATCATCATGCATAATATGATAGTGGAAGACGAGAGATACACTTACCGAAATTATTGTAATATTACAGAGTTATTGAAGTTATAAGGTTTAATACTCAGAGAGTAGAGTGGAAATGTTGAAGAAAATGATGGTCCCAATTTTGAATTCTCTACATAATGGGTTGCAAGTCTATCTAGCTATATGAGGCATAGGTCACTCACAATACTGTGTAAAATGACTTGATTGAGCATATTTGGCAAAAGTTTGACCATGAAATTGAATGTGTAATTTTTCTCTTTTCTCTATCTGTTTGAAGCATGTTCACTTTATTAATTTAGTTTGTAATATTTTGGTATGGCTTTTTATTTATATATTGCTTGATTTTATTTTTTGGAATATTTTTATTTTCTTGTTATAATTATAAATTTTTATTTTTATATTATTTTTAATACAAGTAATATTTTAAACTTAAAAATTAAATAAAATAAAACAAAACAAAAGAACTGTATATAATGTTGTGGTTGGGTAGTCATGGATAAATCGTTCGAAATAGGTGAGCAGCGGTTGAGTTGAGATGAATATTGATGATGTAGAGGAGAGATAAATTAATTAAATACTTAAGTGATTGGAGGTGATTGCTAATAAACATAACTTTTATTGTAGGCTTATGAGTTAAAAGGACAAAAATAAGAAATCTGACGGGGACAAAACAAATATTAGTTAGTAAGTGAAGAGAGCTGGTGTCACCAAATAACACTACTGAACATGTTCATCATATAATCTTAATATTTTTTATGTTCCATCATTCAGGTTAAAAATTAAACAAGCAAGATAGGTTGCTTCCTTTTCTTAGAATATTAATAATAAGGCCAAGCATGAAGAGGGTGGAATTTATTTGGTAATCCACTATTTCGAGTGTTAAATGACTTTGTTGTCAAGATAGTAGCGTATTACAAGACTTTGGAACTTTTGAGTCATTTTGCATTGAAACAGGATTTAACCACTTTTTCTGGTCATCTAGTCTACATAACATCCTAGGATGTTACTTTTGCTTTGATATTGGACTACTTATTATTGCCATTATCTCCATCCTTCATGAGTCATTTCTACTCAAATTCGAGCCCTGCTTATCTGCGGAAATTTATTTATTTGTCTGCATCTCATTTCATCAATATACATACACCCTACGGTCATGAACTTCTCTACCCTCCATGGTCCTCAACTCATAATTCTTTCGCAAATCAAGAACATAGATAACCATACAAGTCTACAATATATCAAGGAAACAGAATCCCACCAAATTGTTCTGAATTATGTTTGTGTTGGTGGCATTCCCTTTCATTGATATATTGTAGACGTGTATGGTTATCTATGTTCTTGATTTGCAAGAGAATTATGAGCTGAGGACTACGAGGGCGAGGGTATAGAAGTTCATGACCGTAGGTCTTATATAATTGATGTTGGGCGTTGTGGTGATATGTATATGGACATGGAAGAAAAATAAACTGTAGCAGAAATTTTAGTCTAAGAGAATAGGGCAAGGGCTGTAGAAGATGCAACATAAAACAGAAAGCATAGAGTCTGCAAGAATATATCCTACCAGAAAAGTGAAGGTTTGAGAGGAGCATAGGAACATTGCTTTCCTGCAAAAGACCTGGGATGAAAGCAGACCCGATCATTTTTATATTCATACAAATCCAGCCACAGAAGAATAAATATCAATAAGCAGTTCTGTTGCTCAAGGTAAAGAAGGCATACCGGAGCAGCTTCTATTGGCCTTCCAAAATGAGGTCTCAATGACTGGATAAACTTCCTTCTTGCTTTAATGGATGAGATTGCATCTTTAATCTGTCACAGAGAAAGGAAGTATTTCACTGCAAAAGGTAATAATGACCTGCTATACTTATTATCAGCTTGCACTAATGTCATGAAATATTACAAATGGAAAAATTGTAGTAAACCTGTGAGTTCAGCATCTGCCCCAAAATTGGACCATATTCAACGGTGCACCTGCAAAGATATACAGATCAAATAGAGAAAAAGGACACAACAAAGGGAACATACTAATAAAAAGCAAAGAGGTAGGTGTTTCATACACACCAATTACACAAATCTAACTAAAAAGAACAAATACTCACATCCCATCCACCCA
The DNA here is from genome assembly GCA_026008535.1 of Perilla frutescens. NCBI lineage: Eukaryota > Viridiplantae > Streptophyta > Magnoliopsida > Lamiales > Lamiaceae > Perilla > Perilla frutescens. The sequence continues at coordinate 42,481,025 of BRKX01000019.1, forward strand.
AGTAGGAAGTTTAAAACCTTCAATAGAGAAGAATGTAACATCCCCTAATTTATTTCTGTTTTTACAACTACATCCCCTAATTTCAACATTCAACTATAACTATCTATATATAAGTAAAATTAAGCCAAATTAAAATGAATAGATGGGCACTCACATTTGATATGGTCAAGACAATAGGGGATGACTAGAGTGAAGCGATCAAGATAGTTAGGGTTTTTGCATCGCGACCACATTTGCTCAACCTGCAACATAATTTTATGTTCATCTTGAATTAAGACTTTACTTAATCAAACATAACTCCGTATAGATACATTTGTGTGTTCGGAACAACAAGCTGCGTACCTTGACGGAGAAAGGGCAGTGGCTGATGAGATCATTGATCTGGGCGGTGATGAGCGGCGGCACGGTGTCGATCCCCATGGCTTCGGTGGCGGTGGCTGAGAAGCTGAGGTTCGAAGTGAACTGGGATCCTCTGCAGTCTGCAGTCCTATGCTTAAAAGTCCAATAATTGAAATAGAAACTATATATACAGTTTTTAGATATTTGTTTTGTACCATTCCATGTTCTATTGAGACGCTTATTATTTATTTTTATAAATGTTGGCAAGTTATGGATTGGTTGTTGATTTTAATAAATGTTAGAACATCATGAATTTATAAATTTGTGTGTATCTAACATATGTGAACATCAATATTGTATAGTTTTAATAATTTTTTTATAGAAATAAAAATTATTATGTTACAATTAATTCTAATTAATATTTATTGGTAAAAATTGAAATATTACAAATTTATATATCCTAAATTTAGAATAATCTGCACTAAAAATTAATTATATTAGCTAAAAATTAAATGCTATAAAATAATTATAAACCATGAGGTGGAATAAACTCTAAATAATAATGTAAAATTATAACTAACTAAAAAAATAAAAATAGAAGAAAATAGAAGTAACACTAATAATTTTGATGGTTTGGTAGATGGATGCTACACAAGTTTTGTGATTAAAGAATTTCAAGTGGTTCGTTCAGATGAAATCCTCTAATCTAAAATTGTGTGTACATGAAAATTACATAGTTTTAATAATATTTTTCATAAAAATAAAATTTATTATATTATAACTAATCCTAATGAATATTTATTGTAAAGTTGAAATTTTAAAAAGTTATATACCCTAAGTTTGGTATAATCAACCCCAAAAATCAATTACATTAACTAAAAAAATAAAAAATTAAATGCCAAATAATAATTAAAAAATGGTAATGTATAAAATATCCATTTTCATTTAGTAAATTATGTGTTTAGCCACTTTTTTTAAAAAAAAAATTATTTATAACCACTTTTTGGCTGAAAATACTTAATTGATTGTTTATTTATTTTTTTATTTATGAATTCAAATGTATTAATTGATTGTAAATTTATTTTTATTTACATATACCTAGATTCCATAATGCCACATACATAATTTAATATTCTTATAATTTTGAGATTATACATTATTTAATCACGATCACTTGTAGAAGAAAGAATTGTGGAGAACGTATTTCTTTTGTTTTTTTTTCATAATTTCCAAATATAATTATTATATGGTTTATTTTAAAGAATCATAATTTCAAATATATTTTCAATGAACTTAAAAGGTGCCACAATAATTATTTATTTTACACCTCTAAGTAGAATATTACAAAATTCATTATTTGATTCATATTCATTTTATTAAAAAATTATTTATATTTCAAGTCAAATATCCATTTATAATTTTATTTGATATGAATAATTTGATGCATATATTTTTTACTATGATATAATCAAATGCATATAATGATCCCGTGTATCGAAATGAAAAAATTAATAATAAAATGTATATAATGTAAATAATTAATCTAAACATCAACATAATTATGTCTTTTCCAAAATATGTTTGAAAAATACATGTGGTGTGTTTGTTTTTGTTGACTCAACTATTAAATGATTGGAGGTCGATGAGCCAGTGGATCATTGTTAGTTTTTATTATCGTATCACACACATCTACAACTTTTATACTTAATCAATTAACTACCGACCGTGAAGCATGTCTATGTTGGAATTTTTTGGAAATCCAAATTCATTCATGATGATTAATGGCAGATCATGATGTGCAATACTCTTACAATAACAAAAAAACAGTGTTAAATTCAATTCATATTAAAATACAATAAAAATATAAATTTAAAAAAGTTAAGACTAATACAACTGAAGATGATGAATAACCACACAAGTGGGATGCCACACTCCTAAAAAAAATTAACCAAAGTGTGATTTACTACATAAAAGAATTATATCCCACATATATAGAGTTTTTGTACTTAAAGCAATTAACTACCAGCCGTGAAGCACGTCTATGCTGAAATTTTTTGGAGATCCGAATTCATTCATGATGATCATTTCAAAATCATGATTCGTAATACTCTTACGATAACAAAAAAAAATGTTAGATTCAATTGATATTAAAATACCATAAAAGTATAAATTTAAAAGAATTTAGACCAATACAACTGAAGATAATGGATAATCGTACAAGTGGGATGCCAAATTCCTAAAACAATTAACCAAAGTGCGATCACTACATAAAATGACCGTATCCACATACAGAGTTTTTGTACTTAAAGCAATTAACTACCGAGCCATTAAGCACGTCTATGCTAGAATTTTTTGGTCCACTTTGGAGATGTGTCTGGTACCTCCTAACACACTATCAAAACTCATCTTGGTCTTAAATCGAATCTATAAGACACGTCCTATGTTTTTTAAGTATGCAATTTTCTCTTTTGAACTATAAAATGTTTTATCAAAATTTGTCTTAGTCTTAACATCGAATCCATCAGACACATCCCCATGTTTTTTAAGTACGCAATTTTCTCTATTGAACTATAAAATGTCTTTTCAGTGCTACAAAATGTATACATAAAAAAAATAAAATTTAAGGAATTAATAAAAAAAATAAAAAAGTACCTATATCCATGCATTCACATTTTGTTTAAACGATCACCGAAATCAACATAGAGTCTGAGAGAGCCTTCCACATCGACACTACCAAGACCAAGTAAAGTCTTCACTACTTGATAAATCATGTAAAAGTATGATACGGTATCAATCTCATTAGTAAATCTCGCACCACAAACTTTTAGTTTCTTATGCACTAGCTAGGCAAATTTAAGCCCTTCAATGATTTATTTAACGTGTGCAAATCATATACAAAGTACCAGCACCTGAGGGCATGGATAACCACACAAGTGGGATGCCAAATTCCTAAAAAAATTAACCAAAGTTCGATTTACTACATAAAAGAACTATATCCTACATACATAGAGTTTTTGTACTTAAAGCAATTAACTACCAGTCGTGAAGCACGTCTATGCTGTAATTTTCTGGAGATCCGAATTCATTCATGATGATCATTTCCAGATTATGATGCGTAATACTCTTACGATAACAAAAAAAAGTGTTAGATTCAATTCATATCAAAATACAATAAAAGTATAAATTTAAAAGAGTTTAGACCAATACAACTGAAGATGATGGATAATCGCACAAGTGGGATGCCAAATTCCTAAAACAATTAACCAAAGTACGATTTACTACATAAAATGACCGTATCCACATATAAGAGTTTTTGTACTTAAAGCAATTAACTACCGGGCCATGAAGCACGTCTATGCTAGAATTTTTTGGTCCACTTTGGAGATGTGTCAGGTACCTCCTAACACACTATCAAAACTCATCTTGGTCTTAAAATCGAATCTATAAGACACGTCCTATGTTTTTTAAGTATGCAATTTTCTCTTTTGAACTATAAAATGTTTTATCAAAATTTGTCTTAGTCTTAACATCGAATCCATCAGACACATCCCCATGTTTTTTAAGTACGCAATTTTCTCTATTGAACTATAAAATGTCTTTTCAGTGCTACAAAATGTATACATAAAAAAAATTAACGAATTAATAAAAAAAATAAAAAAGTACCTATATCCATGCATTCACATTTTGTCTAAACGATCACCGAAATCAAAATAGAGTCTGAGAGAGCCTTCCACATCGACACTACCAACACCAAGTAAAGTCTTCACTACTTGATAAATAATGTAAAAGTATGATGCGGTATCAATCTCATTAGTAAATCTCGCACCACAAACCTTTACTTTCTTATGCACTAGCTAGGCAAATTTAAGCCTTTCAATGATTTATTTAACGTGTGCAAATCATATACAAAGTACCAGCACCTAAGGGCATGGATAACCACACAAGTGGGATGCCAAATTCCTAAAAAAATTAACCAAAGTTCAATTTACGACATAAAAGAACTATATGCTACATACATATAGTTTTTGTACTTAAAGCAATTAACTACCAGCCGTGAAGCACGTCTATGCTGTAATTTTCTGGAGATCCGAATTCATTCATGATGATCATTTCCAGATTATGATGCGTAATACTCTTACGATAACAAAAAAAAGTGTTAGATTCAATTCATATCAAAATACAATAAAAGTATAAATTTAAAAGAGTTTAGACCAATACAACTGAAGATGATGGATAATTGCAAAAGTGGGATGCCAAATTCCTAAAACAATTAACCAAAGTGCGATTTACTACATAAAATGACCGTATCCACATATCAGAGTTTTTGTACTTAAAGCAATTAACTACCGGGCCATGAAGCACGTCTATGCTAGAATTTTTTGGTCCACTTTGGAGATGTGTCAGGTACCTCCTAACACACTATCAAAACTCATCTTGGTCTTAGTACCGAATCTATAAGACACATCCCATGTTTTTTAAGTATGCAATTTTCTCTTTTGAACTATAAAATGTTTCAACAAAATTCATCTTAGTCTTAACATCGAATCATCAGATACATCCCCATGTTTTTTAAGTACGCAATTTTCTCTATTGAACTACAAAATGTATACATAAAAAAAATTAAAAATTAACGAATTAATAAAAATAAATAAAAAAGTACTTATATCCATGCATTCACATTTTGTCTAAATGATCAACGAAATCAACATAGAGTCTGAGAGATCCTTCCATATCAACACTACCAACACCAAGTAAAGTCTTCATTATTTAATAAACCATGTAAAAGTATGATGCCGTATCAATCTCGTCAGTCAATCTCGCACCACAAACATTTAATTTCTTATACACTAGCTAGACAAATGTAAGCCCTTCAATGATTTATTTAACTTGTGCAAATCATATACAAAGTACCATCACCCGAAAGCATGGATAACCACACAAGTGGGATGCCAAATTCCTAAAAAGCAATTAACTAAAAGTCGTGAAGCACGTCTATGCTGGAATTTTTTGGAGATCCGAATTCATTCATGATGATCATTTCCAGATTATGATGCGTAATACTTTTACGATAACTAAAAAAGTGTTAGATTCAATTCATATCAAAATACAATAAAAGTATAAATTTAAAAGAGTTTATACCAATACAACTGAAGATGATGGATAACCGCATAAGTGAGATGTTAAATTCCTAAAACAATTAACCAAAGTGCGATTCACTACATAAAATGACCGTATCCACGTATCAGAGTTTTTGTACTTAAAGCAATTAACTACCGGGCCATGAAGCACGTCTATGCTAGAAATTTTTGGTCCACTTTGGAGATGTGTCCGGTACCTCCTAACACACTATCAAAACTCATCTTGATCTTAAAATCGAATCTATAAGACATGTCCTATGTTTTTTAAGTATGCAATTTTCTCTTTTGAACTGTAAAATGTTTTATCAAAATTTATCTTAGTCTTAACATCGAATCCATCAGACACATCCCCATATTTTTTAAGTGCGCAATTTTCTCTATTGAACTATAAAATGTCTTTTCAGTGCTACAAAATGTATACATAAAAAAATTAAAAATTAACGAATTAATAAAAAAAAGTACCTATATCCATGCATTCACATTTTGTCTAAACGATCACCGAAATCAAAATAGAGTCTGAGAGAGCCTTCCACATCAACACTATCAACACCAAGTAAAGTCTTCACTACTTGATAAACCATGTAAAAGTATGATGCGGTATCAAGCTCGTTAGTAAATCTCGCACCCCAAACCTTTACTTACTTATGCACTAGCTAGACAAATTTAAGCCCTTCAATGATTTATTTAACTTGTGCAAATCATATACAAAGTCGATTAAACTTCTAACCAAATTCATGTGTCTTTTATAAACACACGTACATTTTTGTAAATTACGAATCTGATATACCATTATCGGCTCAATACCATCTTTCTTAAATATTTCAATTCATTTATAAATTATGTGGTCAAAACCAATATGCAACATCACCTCGTTGAGGGGAAGGAGAAGTCAGAAGAGAAATTAAGGAGGAGCCGTTCGTCCAGGCCTCCATGTACCAGCACTCGAGGGCGACTCCATGTGGCCAGCAATAGACAACACCCATCAAGCTTGACTCCAAGCTTGAGCAGTAAGCAGTTGGCAAGCCGGTCGAGAGTAGCAACCCATCAGTGGAACCATTGAGCACTAGACCACGCTAGTAGACAATGGCCAACAACTTAACGGGAAAGTCTTATTTAAATATAGGTATGATTTGAAAATTTGTTATTCTAATTTGAATTGTCTATTGTATAAGGGGACGTTATTAGGTACAAATGATATGGTTTAATACATAATTTGTTTTTGAAGTCTTCATGGAAATGATCTTCTTCGAGTTGATTTTCAAGCTTTATAACGTTAATTCAAATAGACGTCGGCTTGCTTTTGGATTAAACGCCGATTTCAGGATGGATTTGACGAAGAACGCCTTGAATATTTGATAGATAATTCACGGCCTCTATTTAGGTGTGAGGAGAGACAATTTGGAGGTTTTAGGACTGACGTGGCGTGATATTATTGGTCTTTCAATATTTGGACTTATTAACATCCAATACTTAATTATTTGGACTTATCTTCATATTTAAATATCAATATCTTTTATTCAGGAATTAATTTGAGTATATCCCTAAATAAATGATTTGATATTTATCTCTTTACCTCCAAATATTAAATATCAATATTTATTTATTTAATTTTGAGATTATATTTAATTAAATTCCTAAAATATAAATAGATAATTTAATTTAATATTTAATTATTTATTTTCATAAAGCATAATTTATTTGTGCAATTAATTTCATGTCTACATAAATATATTTGGAACTAGAGGATCTCATTTCAAACTTGAAGGGTGTGAACATCCAATTAAGTTTACTCTAAAAATTTAAGTACTCAATTGTTGCTCTATCGCGAAATGATTATATCTAAATTAAATCTACCAGCAATTGCAAATAGGAATTACACTTTGTGAAAGAAAAACAAAAATCAAATAACACAATAGAACACATTAAATCAAATTGTACAAAAAAATGAACTAGGAGTAGGAGGTATTGGAATGTCCATATTGCCCTCCAACATCATTAGAACTTTCTTCATGGTTGGACGTAGTGATGCCTCATATTGCACACACCATATTCCAATCTTCACCATTCTCTCAACTTCTCTCTCATCAACTATCTCATCCCCCACAATATTTCCTACCTCTCCTGCTGTATAACAGTTGTAAACCCAATGCTCAAGAACTCCCTCATCATCGCCACGGCTCCAATCAACACTTCTCTTACAGCATATGATCTCTATCAGCATCACTCCAAAGCTATAAACGTCTGCTTTCACCGTCACGGGCTGTTTCTGGTACCATTCCGGTGCAACATAGCCCCTAGTTCCTCTTATCCCAGTATATGTATTAGACTGATCTTGCTTCAGCAGCTTTGCTAGCCCGAAATCTGATATTTTTGCGCACCCATTTTCATCCATGAGTATGTTCTGAGGCTTTATATCACAATGAATAATCTGCGTCTCACATTCCTCGTGCAGGTACATTATTCCTCTTGATATATCTCGAGCAATCTTGATACGTTCTTCCCAACTAGGCCGTTTCTCGTGTTTGAAAAGTACGTCTGCAAGGGATCCGTTGCTCATATATTCCAACACTAACAACTTGTTAGCTCCATCGAGGCAGTAACCTAGAATTTTGACAAGATTTCGATGGTATGTTTTCCCAATTGTTTTCAACTCTGTTTGGAACTCTCTGTCTCCTTGTGCAACTTCCTTCTCTAATTTCTTCACCGCCACCAACTTTTGGTTATTCTGCAGAATCCCTTTGTACACCGTGCCAGATGAGCCTCTCCCTAGCTCTTCCTTGAAATCATTCGTTGCTCGTGAAAGATCTTTGAATGTGAATACTCGTAGAGCAATCTCCTCGACTAAGTTAGATTCCCCGTTGTTGGAAATCTTCTCATACTCCCTTCTTTTGCAGTAAACAAAAACAAAAGAAAAGGTCACACACAAGACACCAATAAGTATGCACGCGATGCCTATGATGAGGGTAACTAAACTAGACTCTTTCTTGATTCTAACGAGTTCCGGGTAATTACCCGGAACTCGTTCTGTGTCGGGTACAGTTGTAGTACTAGTACTCACGACTCGAACAAGAGCCATGTTTGAACTGCTCATTGACTTCCTACCGTATATCAAAGGAAGCCTTTGCTTTCTGCATTGCTTATTTCTAAAGAAGGCGGCTTCGCAATTGCAGTCATCCAGACATTCTTGTCTGCATTCGTCTTCACTCACTGCATCCAAAACATCGTAGGGGTTGTCTTCCCATTCTGTATTCTCCACCGATCTGATCTCGTATCGACCATCATTTTTCCGACAACCTTGTAGTGAGAAGGATTTTGAGCAGCCAGCGATGCCGTTGCCTAACTGAACAAAATCGAAACCGGGAAGACATTGACATGTATGCAAATTATCCATCTGAATACAGAAGGAGTTGACTCCACAAATACCTTTTGGAACGCAGGGGTTTTCCGTCGACGACCATCTTCTCGTCCAGTTACCAAGAGGGTTTAGAGAGAGAGAATACAACCGGAATATACCTCCGACGTCGAGCCTCATGAGAGAGAGAGATCCATTTGTAGGGTATCCTCCACTTGTTATATTCCGCAGAGTAATACTTCCATTCAAGAGATAGAGGCGGCCATCGTTATCGAGGTTGAGAGAAACATTACTGCCTGCTCCAGCTGTGCCTGTTGCATAGTAAGAGTAAGGCCCTTGTAAATTGACAGGATATTGCACAAGGTTTCCATCTAACTGCATTTTCAGCCGGAAAATCCCTTTGCTGAAGTCGGTTTCTGAAGCACTTGAGAAAACCTCTTCATCCGGCCGGAGGCGTTGGCCGGGGAGAAGGGTGTTTGTTGGGTGATCGAAGCTCTGCCAAATGATGGTGGAGTTAGAATTGTAGAGCACAAAGTTGCCGTTGTCGAGCATTGACGCCGACGCGATGGGTTGAAAGGGATTGATAACATCTACGTCTTGGCCTTGCCTCCGCCGTAAGATTAGCCTACCTTCATTGGTTAGAAGCAAGGAGACGACGTCGTTGGGGACAGTGAGATTATTGTCCCTGTTCGCTGTCCAGACAACGGTTTTGTCGGAAAGAAAGATGCCGACGGCTAAGCCGTCGACGTTTTGGGAGAAGAATCCGAAGGCGAATAGGCCGGAGGGGGAAGGCCAATAGGAGTTGGTGGTGGGTGTGAGAGAGGAGCCTAAGCTGACATTCGAGAAGCTTCTTTGAGCTGCTACTGTAAAAATTAGGAGGAGAAAGAAGAAGATGGAATGCAAGGACATTGATGTTACTCTTTAAACTGATTTGTTTGCTTTGATTTCTATGTGCTGCTTCTCCATGGTTAAGGCTGCCACTTTAAAGAGGTGTTGGTGTGTTGTTTGCAACTTTGCATTGACTTGACTCTCGCTTTCCCGCGGTTTACACGAGATAGAGCATTAATTTATTTTTATTTTTTCAATTTTTGTGTCGAGTGTAAATCCTAATTATTTTCTGTGTGCACTAAATAAATTGAACTATTTGTGTGTAATAATAACCAGAAAATTATGTAAAAGAAGTAACTCATACGTATAACACATTTATATTAGTGATATTGGTAAAAATTCAAACTCGAAACCTTTACTATTTCATCACATGAGCATAGGGAGAACCGAGTTCGAAATTTTTTCTATGTAACCTCCGTAGTTAATGTAGAAATTATTTTTATTCTAGTATAGCCCCCTTAATGTTATTTTCTAATTACGCCACTGCACGTAAGGGTCGTGAGAATTCACATCCTCTAGTCTCAATTTTATTGTGTCAATTGTGTGCTAAAAATAAAATTACATAATTTTAAATTATTTTTAAAAACAAATATATGATTTAGGTGTTTTATCGATCTAAGGCTCCAAAAATGAATATTTTATCAATCCAAGACATGAAAGATGAAAATTGTCAATCTAAGACCTTAAAAAGATGCATAATTATCAATTTAAGATCTCAAAACTCATAAATTTTTATTCTTTTTAATTTTTCATTAATTTTATATTACTTTTTAACAAAAAATTATATATAAAATTTAATGAATGACTTTTTAAGAATAATTTAAAATACAAAATGAATCAAAATACATGAGTTTTTTGAGATCTTAAATCAATAATTTTCTTCTTTCGGGTCCTGGATTGATAATTTTAATCTTTCATGCCTTGGATCGACATATATCATATCTTTCAGGTCCTAAATTGATAATTTTCTTAAAATTTTCAACCAATCATAATAATTATTTATAGCTACAAATTAAAAAAATTATACCCTAACTTTGGAATAATCAATTATATTAACTAAAATGAAAATTAAATACAAAAAATATTTATAAACCTTACTTATTGAAAAATTAAAGTTAATGAAACCGAAATTTACACACGATTAATACATAAAATTTAGGACCAAATGATTTTACGTGAACACTTCGTGTGAGGAGACGATTACACAAGGTTATTGTTGTTGGCCATTGGAGGGAGAGAGAATGTAGTAATAAACCAGAGATTTATTGGCCCATGGGATTGCAATATTATATCAAATAATAGTACAAAAAACAGGGACAAATATTATAATAAACTTGATATTGGAACACTAACATTGAAAACTAATTTGATTGGGCATGTGGATTTGACTATTTACGAGTTCTGTCTATTTTAGATTTGGTCGAAAGACACTTTCGACGAAGTTGTTGCAACTTCCAATTACTAATTCTGTATATATTTGAGAATCAGGTACTTGTCAATTTCCACGAATGTTATGACAAACTCACAGAAATTTGTAGTATAATTTTATGATTGCAAGTCTCCGTTTCAAACTGGAGACAAAAAGTCATCACCACTATGTAAGTTTTGGTAGGTGGGAATCTTCAACGATTAATTTAAGTACTTCCTGGGATTTGGATTGCTCTTGTGTTTGCGTAATACTATAAACATCACTCACTTCCATCCAAATCAACTTCTAAATAAAATATTATTTTTTTCTTTTCTACGTTCACAACCTCCAACTTTATATTTATACTCCATCACTAACTTTTAAATAAAATATTAATTTCTATTTTTTTTCCAACCTGTATAAAATATTGGGATAAGGTCCAAATTGGCCACTAAACTTATTTGGGGCTCAATTGGGTCACTACAACTTTTTTGGGCTCAATTGGGCCACTGCAGTGTTAAAATTGGCTCAATTGGGCCACCGCGTGACGGAGCCCGTTAACGGGCTCCGTTAAGTATTGTCAAAACGACGTCGTTTTGATCTTTTTTTACCCGACTCAATACCCCGACCCACTCTCAATCCAAAAACCCGACCCAAGCTTCAAAAATCAATTTCCTTTCTATTTTCTGTTTTTCCTTTAATTTTTCTTTTATTTTATTTTCTGTTCTTTTTCTGTCCTTTCTAGAGGAGGGATGAAAGAGAGAGCGATCGAAATTGGAATCCCCAGAGAAGAAGTCGTCATCGAGAGTTCCAACGCGCGAGAGGTAGAGGAAGGCACGACGGCGGCGGTAGGTCAGGTGGCGGTGAACGTGGTGGTGGGAGGAGGCGGAGAAATCGAGGTGGGAGAGGATGGATTTCAAGGAAGGGTCATTGTCGATGAGAGAGTGATGAGTTTGCCGGAGGATTTGTGAGGTCGTGGTGTGGCGGAGGTTGGGTGGCGGAGATGGCGGATCGTGGTGGTGGTCCATGGCGGAGGGTTTGAATGATTTGGGGGTTTGTGGAATTTTTGGATCTTGGAATTGGGGGAAATAAAACTCAAGCTATCGCCAGATTTTCTGGAAAATCTTGGAACTGGGAGTTGAATTTTTTTGTGATTGAATTTTTGATTTTTTGGCAACAGATCTGGGAGATGAAACTGAATTTTTTCTTGCTGTTTTGCAGATTGTTGTCTAGATTTGAAGACAATTTTTGGCCAATTTCTTACTGGGATTTTTTTGAAGGCAATTTTGGTGAATTTCTTCTAGGATTTTTTTCTTGCTGTTTTTGCAAATTGTTGTCCCAGAATTTGGTTTTTTACGCCTCATAACAGAAGATTTTTGGAATCAGACCCAAATCATGGTTGGAGGCTGGATTTTAGACAAAGAACATACTAAGAACATAAAATAAAATTAAAGAAAAATTAAAGAAAAAAACAGAAAATTAAAAGAAAACAGAAAGGAAATTGATTTTTGAAGCTTGGGTCGGGTTTTTGGATTGAGAGTAGGTCGGGGTATTGGGTCGGGTAAAAAAAGATCAAAACGACGTCGTTTTGACAATACTTAACGAAGCCCTAACGGGCTCCATCACGCGGTGGCCCAATTGAGCCAATTTTAACACTGCAGTGGCCCAATTGAGCCCAAAAAAGTTGTAGTGACCCAATTGAGCCCCCCAAATAAGTTTAGTGGCCAATTTGGACCTTATCCCTAAAATATTTATCATTTTATTTTTTTTAAGAACATATTATTAAAATAATATTTTCTCTAACATTTAAAAAAATCTTAATTAAATTATTAGATTTTTTAATTCATAATTATAAAAAAAATTACCCATACAATTATAAATCCATAATTTATTTAATAACAAATTAAAAATTACAAGATTTCAAACATAATTAAATAAACTACAATGAGACACATGAAATTTTAAATTACGACTACATAAAACATAAATTACATATTCAATTAGTGTCGGATTTTTCCCATATGAGCTCGATCAAGTCATTTGAAGAGCGATATAAGTCTCTCTGTTGTGAAGTTGATCCCTATTAACCATATAAGCCAACAAACTTGCGATGCGTTTAGTAGAGTAGTGGAAATGTTCGGCATCTCCTCTTGAAGACACATCCGACAAAAATTCTTTGGGATCGTAATAGTTTTGGTATGTGTCTCATTCATCCTCTACAATCATATTGTGTATGATGATTCAAGCCATCATAATTTTCCCTATACCAGCCATCATAATTTTCCCCAAACAAGACATGGGCGTTGAAGAATAAATGCGAAACGAGTTTGTAGAACTCCAAAGGCCAACTCTACATCTTTTCTAATAGTCACTTGGTGTAGAGCGAACAACCTATGCTTTCGAGTCATAGGAGATGTAATTGACTTGACAAATGCAGCCCATGTAGGATATATGTCATTAGTGAGATAATATGCTCTATCATTTTGACTAACATTGACGATGTAACTAAACTATGATGTTCGGCCTTCTATAAAACATCACTAAAATTGGAGAACGATGGAAACATTAATATCATTGCACGCACCTGGTGTTGCAAAAAACACGTGTCATATCCATAAATCATAGGATGCAATAGCTTCCTTGCCCAAGCAGTAGGATAATTTTTTCATTCCTAGTGCATACAATCAATACTACCACTTATGCTAGGGAAATCACGTTCTCCAACATAGAGTAGTCTTGCCAAATCTTGTTGATTAGGCTTCCTAAGGTATGCGTCACCGAAGCAGGAAATGACACCTTCTACAAAATGGATGACAACATCTCTTGTTACTGTGGCACTCATTCGTAAGTATTTATCAACGATATCGGTTGATACCCCATAAGCCAACACCCTCATGGCTCTTGTACATTTTTACAATGGTGAAAGACCTTTTATACCCGTGTAATATGACTTCTGTTGAAAATATTCATCATTGGTAGTAATGACGTCCACTATACGAAGAAAAAGTGATTTCTGCATGTGAAATCATTGTCGAAAGAGCTCCGGAGAATACATCGGATTAGAGACAAAATAGTTAATAGATCAAACGCTCATTACCATTCTCACGTTCCCTATCACAATACCTTCTTCTGAATGTAGAAGTTTGAGCTCCTATAAGTAGATTAGGATTGTTTATGAGCACATTCTGGATTATATTATCAACTTCACAATTTTTTTGATAAACTTACTCTACCCATTCATCAAGTTCGTTGGGATTGGAAGAATTAGAACTTGATTTGATTCAACATTTGAATTTTCATGTGCAAATATTTTTCTAAAGTGAAGTCAAAATATGTGGTAAAGTATTGAGGATTTTGTTTGAGTTTATTTTTATGTATTTTCTGAAATATGTATAGACAATGCAATGCAAATGTCTACATCATAAATGATTAAGGGAACTACACGTGATTAAAGAGGAATCCAATGCTCTTATGCCCGATAAAAGCATGTGATTTTATTAGAAAAATAATTTGAGATAAAGTGGCATTTAATGCTCTCATACTCGACAAGAGCATGTGATTATCTCAGGAAATAATTTGGGATAAAAGGGAATCAAATGTTCTCATGCCCGACAAAAATATGTGATAGACTTAGTTTTACTCTTGTATATAAATCGTGACGAGATCATAAAAATCCAATGCATAATTGAGACTTATGCATGAGGTTTGTACGAAAAAAATTTGACAAAGCATACATATCATGTTAGCTTTACTTTTTCATGTTATGTTAGGATTGTATACTGAAAGCTTGTCTTTGTATACTATTAACAATATTTTTGACGATATAGATTGATTATTATTGCAGTCATTATTTGTGCATCTATCTACTGTGTTACACATTTATATATGCATATTTCTTTATACTTGCATTGTAGATGATATGGTGTAGGTAAACACACGGTGAAGATCATATCATCGGGTTCTTTGCAAAGTATTAAAAGGCTCGCAGTTTAGATGGTCCTGAACCAACCATTATATACTGTAGAATAATCTGATAGTTAGTTTATCTTAACTAACTGATTATTCTGATACACTGGCGCGTGTATTGAGGAGGATCGCAACATGATATGATTCTCTGATCTGACCCTAAAGAGAGAGAATAAAGATCCACAGAGTTCGAGTTCTTAAGCCTTACACAGTGACGGACATATGTGTGTTATGATTATTACTTTGATTTATCAATGGGTGAGATTCTTGATAGAGTCAATAATCTCAATATTTTGGGCAGTAACATATTCACACATAATGGGTTGTGCACCGTGTTTGGTCACCATGTCCTGGTGCGCCAGGTTGATGATGTCCCCTTAAGTAAACACAAGTACGTGTGAAACCCTACAGGTAGAATTTATTCCGTACATGGTAAAGCTTGTGTGGTACTGCTCTAGGAATGGAAGAATTAATTAATTATAGTTGTCAGAGCTTCCATAATTAATTAATGGACATTATATCTTAAACATGGGGAATGGTTGAACTAAAGAAGAATGCATTGAGTAAAATATATTAAATTGGTAGGTCAGCGTTATTTCTTTAGTGGAATAAAAATAACACTCAATTTATTTAATTATATCCTAGGTATGGATAGTGGATATTAAATAAATTGGTAGGCCAATTTAATATTCTTCTAGATCCCTACTGTAACCCAAATAATACCTTAATGGACTGTGGGAATGGAATACGTGGAGAGGCCCAAACCCATCAAGGTTGGGGGACATAATACACGCCTCCCTCAGTATTTAAAGAGAGAGGAAGTGTGTATTTCATATACACGAGTAGCCCCTCTTAGTGCAACTTAATTCCATAGGTTATCCATACACAGTTTAGTAGTTTGTAGCCCACTTTACATCTAAACGGGTATCGAGAATACAGTAGAAGATTGAGGAGTGTCACTGCAGCCCTAAAAGGCATGGAGTACAGTGAGGAGGAGGGCCAATAGATCGTTTCTTCTACAGCAACAAGATTAGACCTGTAATCTCATCATCAACCCTACGCACTATGTAAGTTGGTTCTTCGAATTTAATTTTTCCGCTGTGTTAAATTCGATGATCTTGCATGGTATGTTCAACGTGTTTAATTTATATCTTCACACATAAACTCATGATTTGCATGCATATAAAATTATAGATTATCCGATTAGATACTGTGGGGCGTAATTCAAAAAAACCCCAACAACTAGTATCAGAGTAGGTATCAGTATTAATCTAGAATTAATTCTATGATTATGTTTGAAAATTGCGTTAAATATGAATTTTGTGTCTAAATTTTCAGATTTATTGCATGAAATTTTCGAGCATATTTGTAATTAAAGTTGGATGAATTTTTGATGTATTTCAAAAATTCTTATTTTAATTGCATGAGATTTTTCGCCTAGCATGTAATAAATTATGGAATGATATTATGATGTTCTTCATGATTTCTAGATTTTATTAATTGTAATTTTTGAAAATTTTGTTCTATTATTTTC
Organism: Perilla frutescens; assembly: GCA_026008535.1. Taxonomy (NCBI): domain Eukaryota; kingdom Viridiplantae; phylum Streptophyta; class Magnoliopsida; order Lamiales; family Lamiaceae; genus Perilla; species Perilla frutescens. Next base: position 42,497,650 of record BRKX01000019.1, read on the forward strand.
GAAAATTATGTGTTAATTTTTCCCTTAATTTGATCCAAAATTTTTGGTCCTATTAGTGTTGGATATGGAATAGATTTTTGATGTTATTAAAATTTTCATATCCTATACTAGGGGGGGTCAAAATTTTTGAGGATTAAAATTGGTATATGGTAATTTTTGGTGTCTACCAAAAGTTACCTATTTTCAATCAAAGTTGGATCCAAAATAGAATTTTAATTATGGTAAGTGTTTGAAGAGGATCAAAACTACCTTAATTTTAATTCTAGTTATTTTGGTATCTAATGATATAATTTGGATGGTATTTTGACTTGTATCAAAATTCCAAATTATTTTAATTAATTAAGGGGGGGGGGGGTGAAAATTAGGGTTAAAATTTGGAGGATCAATTTTTTTATTAATGTCGAAAATTTCCAAATTAGGTATTTTTGAAAATTTAAGATACAATTTGGTGGATAATTGTGATCAATTTCTAAATTTTATCTTATGGTAATTTTTGATTTTATTGAGATATACTTTGGTGGAAAATATTAATTAATTTCCAAAGTTAATCTTAAGTGATAAATTCGAATTATTAAGATTTTATTTGGTAGAGAATTATGGCTAATTTCCAAATATAGGATCTTATGGATATATTCGAATTTTATGGATTTAATTTGGTGGATAATTATTAATTAATTTCCAAATTAATCAAAGTATAATTTTTGAAATTTTTAATTTATTTAAAATGGTTAATTTGGAAAATTATGGCATGCATAGATATCATGTGATATTTTATGCATAACATTTAATTGTGATAGTTGTATATGTAGATGGTATTTTTGCAGGTGAAACCAACTATCATGACCTTTAATTTTATGTTGAATGTGATGTTTATTTTATGTTGAATGTATGGTTGGCCGTATGCCGGTTTGACTACGAGATTTTACAATCCATGAGAGAATCCATGGATTAGGTCTAGGCAATTTATTTATTACGTTATTTTAATGTAATAGGAAATAAATTGTTAGAGTAATTGAGTTGTATTTTATTTTTCTTATTATTCTAGTTTAGAATATAGAATAAGGGAAGGAGATCAACTCAAAGATGGAAAATGGAGCAGCTTGGAAAAGAAAGGGTATCCCGAACATGTCCCGAAACCCTAAAGGAGCTAGGGTTTTGGCGAGGCGCATGAGAGGCGGCGGCCGTGGGGTTCCGGGCTTCCGAAGAGCTGATTTTCCAAGTTTATCTCATTAACAACATGAGATATGAGCCATGATAGCTGGTCCCACTTATTATGCTTATTATGTTGTTTGCATGCAATGGTTGTTTATCATTTTATGTGGTTTAATTGCATGTTTAAATGGGATAAGATGAAACTTCGAACTTAAATAACTAAGTGGGAGAGATACATACCAAAGTATGTGGAAAATCTCAAAACAGTCTCTATGAATCTAGTTTAATTGAGAAGTAATGGGCAACCTCCCTACGGAGGGGTCATATTACTGGATTCTCTAGAAATTAAACTTCCTAACGGATAACTGTAGAACATTATTAGAATAAATCAGCCCTACTACTAGGGAGGTAAATTTGAAATAATGAACTTGGGGTGAAGATAATGGTAAACACACTTAGATGTAATTTATTAATAAACGTCTACCCTACGTGACTTATTAATTAGAAGAATACATGACCAGGTTTATATCCAACTATTCATTTACTTGTCATAAGGAAACTTGACTGGAGGTAAATATTATGTTTTAACCTACTTAAAAATGAATTTTATAAACGTCCACCCTACGTGGCTTTTAAGAAACATTTTTAAGATGTCGGTGGATATGCATATAATTTCTTTTTGAGGTTTTTGAATTATATGTGTTTTTATCCTAAAGATTGTGACTGTACTGCATATTTATTTTCAGTTATTCTATATCGTCATGGCACTCTCCAACCTGTCCTCGATTCTCAAAGAAAATAAACTAGTTGGTAAAACTATAAAGACTGGATAAAAAAATCTGAACATTGTCCTTACTGCTGAAAACTTTAAGTTTGTACTTGATGAAGAATGTCCACAAAATTCGGATGAGAATTATAGTAAGTGGGTTAGAGCTGATGAGATGGCACGTTGCTACATGCCTGCCTCTATGTCAAGTGTGTTACAACATCAACATCAGTCTATGAAAACCGCTTATGATATAATGTTGAACCTTAAGGAGCTCATCGGATACTAGAATCACTCGGCTCGACATTTGGCTATGAGAAATCTGATGAGCACTAAGATGTCAAATTCTACACTGGTACGGGATCACATTCTCCAGATGATGGGTTTTCTGTCAGAGATCAAAACCCTAGATAGCGAGTTGGACGCCGAGTCCCAAATCGACATTGTACTTCACAGTCTGTCTCCAAGGTTTGAGCAGTTCAGGCTGAACTTCAATATGATAAAGAAGGATGCTACTTTATCAAAACTGCTAATGGACCTCCAGGCAGCTAAGCATCTCCAAAAGGGAAGCTCAGAGGCACACCTAGCAAATGCATCTTCTTCGGGTGTTAAGAAGAAGAGATACGCACCTAAAAAAGCTGCAAAGGAGGTACCTAAAGACCCTAAGAATAAGAAGGTCAAAGCCAAGGTACATTCGGAGGGCTTCAAATCAAAGTCAAAGTGTTTCAAGTGCAGTCAGCAGGGACATTAGAAGTCTGTGTGTCCTAACAAAAAGAAGAGAAAGGGTATGTCTCACTATTTAGTTATTGAAACATGTTTAGCTACTTGTTCTACCCAGTCTTGGGTAGTGGATACTAGAGCTACTGATCATGTTTGCATGTCCTTACAGGGGTTCCTGGTGAAAAAACAGCTAAGTGCTGGTGAGATTACCATCTACGTGGGAAATGCCATGAAAGTGGCGGCTGTTGCAGTGGGAGACGTTACTTTACCCTTTAGTAGTGATAGAATTCTTGTTTTAAAAGATTGTCTTTATGTGCCTGGTTTTAGGCGGAACTTGATTTCTATTTCTAATTTATTTATGAATGGATATTCTGTTACTTTTGATAGCAATGTCGTTATCACAAGTGAAAAATGTTTTATCTGTTCTGGCACATTGGATGGACATCTTTATATACTTAATCCTATGAAAAACACTACACAAACACAATTATTGAATACATCGATCATAAACCATAATAAAAGAAAAGAACTTTAAGAACTGAATCAAACTTATCTTTGGCATTTGAGGCTTGGTCATATTAACATTAAGAGGATACAAAGGTTGATAAATGATGGACCACTGTCTTCTTTGGTCATGGAAACGTTTTCTTTGTGTGAATCCTGTTTGAAAGGCAAAATGACTAAGCGCCCCTTTTCATCTAAAGAAAATAGATCCAAAGAGGTATTAGATTTGATTCACTCTGAATTATATGGCCCTATGTCAGTTCAGGCTCGAAGTGGGTACGAGTATTTCATCACGTTCATTGATGATTACTCAAGGTATGGATACATTTACTAGTTATGTCATAAGTCCGAGTGTTTTGAGACATTCAAAACATTTAGGGCGGAAACGGAGAAACAAATAGGAAAAAGTATCAAGACATTATGTTCTGATCGTGGTGGTGAGTACCTCTCAATTGAATTTAGGGACTACTTAGCAGAGCATGGGATTACATCCCAGTTGACTGCGTCTTGTATTCCACAGTAGAACGGCGTAGCTGAAAGAAGAAATAGAACATTATCAGAGATGGTTAGATCGATGATGAGTTACTCTTGATCGATCGGCTAATGACATTGCTCTTGTAGATATGCTGGTTCCAGCTCCAGTTGCAGCTGCTCGAGTTTCAGCTTCAGCTGCTTTTTGTAATTCAACAAGATCTTCTTCATAGTCTGAGGAGTCATTCTTCATCGTCTCAGTCATTAGATGATTTTCTCTTTCTTCCATTGTAACACCCTTCTTTCTGGATCGCGTTGGCTGAGCTGATCCAGTTTTTATGATTTTAACTGATTGGTTAGAGGTTGAAATGTAGTCTCCTCTATTTATCAGTGTGTAGTTTGTCTCTTCAACCATCAATTCTGGAAATTGTTTTTCCAGAATCAAACTGACTCGATTGAGATTACAGATACTCTGTGGGAATGTATTCATATCCTTTCTATCTTGAACAAGCAGTGCGAACTTCTTGATTTGACTGAAGAAGAATTGGGCCCAGTTGATGTCCAGCTGATCGTCAATCGCTACACAAGACTTATACTTTGGCTTGGACATTTCTGAGTGGCTGCCGGCAGTTCCAACAATCATCTTTAACATAATTAATGCCAACATTTGATATTCATCTTTGAAGCGCGAGATAAAATGGCTATTCTTGTAGGATATTCTCTATCCTTCTCTCTTCCACAGTCGGTAGGCCTTCTCCATATTAACTTCGGTACCATCAAGATTGAGCCCCCTGGTTGGTAGATTGAACATTTCTCCAAGAGTTTCAGCAGTGACAATGAACCTTCGTCATCTGACTTCGGTTGAGATTCCCTGTGATTCCTTTGAGCTACTTGAGTTGAGATAAAACTCTGCAACTATTTCTGGATATACTTTCTTCGGAGTAACTTCCATGAAAGTCTTGAGATTTGATTGATACAGCTTTGATATGATCTCACCATTGAGCACTGAATTTTTGCAGTTGCGAATAAATACTGCTGGTTCAAAGAATTTGTCTCTGTACAGCTTGTCGCAGAAGATTGAGGAGTCTTCTCCGGTTAATCTGAAGTTGTAAATCTTCTGTATACGGTGACCAGCAATTTGAGCCATTCTTGGGTGATTTTGTGTGGGTTGAAAAGTTTTTGACAGAGTTCTAAGAACGAGATCTGGAGAGTGAATCGACAGCTAAGGTAAAACTTTGATTTGGGGTTTTCAGCTGGCCTATTTATGAGACATTAGTGCTTATCCAACGGTCAAAAATGTTTTAATTTTAGTGAATTAGATGGTTTGAATTCGATGCGAAGGTGCTGACTGAAGAATCGCTTCTCCTTTTAGAATCTACCTGTTAGATGTGAATAGGGAGGGAGAAAGTGGGTCCAACAATAATAATGATATGACACGTCATTTTACCATTCCACTAAGCAAAGTAAATTTGAACTTATCTGTTCAAATCTCTCTCTCTTGAGCTTCCACATGGCTTTGAGCTGCTGACGTTATCAGATGACTTGGCTGCATCTGGCAATCTCCAATTGGCTTGATCAGCTTCAACTGAGATATCTTTTCAGTTCAGCTCCTTCCTCAGCTGAGATGGTTTTCAGCTCTCCCTTAAATTCAGTTGCTTGTTTCATCTGATCATGGGCTACCTCTCCAGTTTGAACTGATTGAACTTTTGATCAGTTCCAGTTCTTTTGACTTCTCAGCTTTCACGCCTCTCATCAGTTTGCAAGTTTTTCAACTTGCTTTTCACTTGAACTGATAGCTTGAATAGTCTTAACTCATTTTGCTGACTGAACTTAAGCACCTTTTGGTTCAGTTACAGCTCCTCTTCTCTTCTTTTCATCAGTTAGGATTGTTCTTTGCATTTTCCCAATCAGTTGATCATCTTTATCTTTTGAAGCTAGTTCCAATAACCCTAATTGGATACATAGCTCCCAATCAGTTGATCATCTTCATCTTTTGAATCTTGCTTCTGGCAATGGCTTTGTGAAGATGTCAGTTATCTACTTCTCAGTATTGACATATTGGATGCATATGTCTTTATTCTCAATGTGATCTCTGATGAAGTGGTGTCTGATGTCAATGTGCTTTGTTCTCAAATGTAGAACTGGATTCTGAGAAATCGCAATAGCACTATTGTTGTCACAGAAGATAGGTACTTCGTTAGTTTCGACCTTGTAATCTTTCAACTGCTGCTTCATCTAGAGTATTTGTGCACAACAGCTTCTAGCAGCTACATACTCCGCTTTAGTTGTTGGCATGGCAACTGAGTGCTGCTTCTTGCTGAACCAGGAAATCAGTTTATGACCAAGAAACTGACATGTTCCACTGGTACTCTTCATGTCAATCTTGCATCCACCAAAATCTGAGTCTAAGTATCTAGTTAGACTCAAGTTATCATTTCTAGGATACCATAATCCAAGATTTATGATTTCTCTGAGGTACTTGATGATCCTCTTTGCCGCTTCGAGATGACTCTTCTTCGAATTGGCTTGGAATCGTGCACATAAGCCGACTGAATATGAAATATTTGGTCAACTGGCAATTAGGTAGAGAAGCGAACCTATGATGCCTCTGTACTGAGTTTGGCTAACTGATTCTCCTTTTTTCATCAAGAGTCAGTTGAACTAATGTATTCATGGGGATCTTAATAGTTTTTCTCTTATCAGTTCCAAACTTCTTAACAAGCTCCTTCGTATACTTGGCTTGATTGATGAATATCCCATCCTTGAGCTACTTTACTTGGAGTCCTAGGAAGAATGTCATTTCTCCCATCATGCTCATCTCGAATTCGCTCTGCATCAGTTGTGCAAACCGAGTGCATAGATCTTTGTTCTTTGATCTAAATATTATGTCATCCACATAAATTTGAACCACTAAGATCTCTGATGATCACTCTATTCTGAATAGAGTGCGATCAATGACTCCTTTTTTAAACCCATTCTTGAGCAAGAATGTTGTGAGGGTTTCATACAAGGCTCTGGGTGCTTGCTTCAGCCCATAGAGTGCTTTCTTCAGTTTGAAGACTTGATATCCAATCTCGAATCCAGATGGTTGCTCGATGTACATGTCTTCCATGAGCATCCCTTGTAGAAAAGCACTTTTCACGTCCATTTGTTAGACTATGAAGTTGTTATAAGCAACATAGGTGAGGAACAATCTAATAGCTTCCAATCTTGCAACTGGTACAAATATCTCATCAAAGTCGATCCCTTCACTTTGAGAGTATCCCTTGGCTACTAGTCTTGCTTTGTTCCTTGAGATGATGCCTTGCTCATCTAGTTTGTTGCGAAAAACCTACTTAGCTCCAATGACTTTTTGGGTTTTCGGCCTATCAACAAGAAACCAAATATAATTTCTTGTGAACTGGTTCAACTCTTCTTGCATGGCTATGATCCAATCTGTATCTTCAAGAGCTTCATTGATGTTCACCAGTTCAGCTTGAGATAAGAAGCATGTGAAGAAAGCATGCTCTGTTAAACTTCTGGTCTGAACTCGACTTCTTGGATCTCCAACAATCTTATCAGCTGGATGGCTTCTGAGCCATTTGGGTAGACTGTCTTCAGCTGGATTTTCTATTGGATCTTCATCATTGACATCATTTGATGTCTTTTCTTCAGTTTTCCCTTCATCTTCATCAATTCTTCCACCTGCTTCAGTTGTGGGGTTGAAGGTCTCAGCACGATCAGTCTCTTCATTAACTTGATTGTCCTCAGCTGGTCTTGTGTTGGATACATTGCCTTCATCTTCTGGTCCAACTTCAAACTCTTCTGGAATTGTGTGATCTACATAGTCTTGCGAGTTATCAGTTTTGCTAGGTAGTACTTGAACTGATGTATTGATAGCTTCTTTGTTCCTGTACTTATTAGCAAACTCATCAAAAACAACATGACATGTTATTTCCATAACTAGTGTTCATTTGTTAAACACTCTGTAAGCTTGAGCATGAGAAGAATTGTAACCAAGAAATATTCTCTCATCAGCTTTGGCACTGAATGCTTTCAGTTGACTCTTGCCATTGTTGTGAATATAATATTTGCAGCCAAATACTTTGAAGTATGAGATAGATGGCTTACGACCCTTATATAGCTCATAAGGTGTCTTGTCATATGCGCTGATGATGGCACTTCTATTCTGAGTGTGGCACACCGTGTTGACTGCTTTGGCCCAGTAGCCTTCTGCTATGTTGGCATCAACTATCATTGCTCGAGCTGCTTCTTTGAGAGTACGGTTTCTCCTTTCAGCTACACTATTTTGTTGTGGAGTTCTAACATCCGAGTGCTCATGAGTTATTTCCAGTTTACTGAGAAAATTGATGATCTACTGGTTTACAAATTCAGTTCCATTGTCTGAAGGAATTCGCTGAACTGATTTCTCCTTTTCAGTTTGTAGCTTTCTGATCATCGCTGATAGCTTGGAGTAGGTTTTGTCCTTACTTCTGAGAAACTCTACCCATGTGTATCTTGAGAAGTCATCGACTACTACAAGAGTGAATTTTTTTCCTTTGGGAGTTGGTGATCTGACTGGCCCAAATAGATCCATATGTAGTAGTTAGAGGGGAGCAGTTGTCCCTGGAGGATTACTTCTATTTCTGAATGACGACCTCACTTGCTTTCCTTTTTGGCATGGTTCGCATACGCCAGTTTTCTTGAAAATCTCCTTAAAAAGCCCATCAACTAGCTCCTTCATGGCTAGGTGGTTGATGGTTCTAAAATTGAGATGATTCAGCCATCGATGCCATAGCCAGCTTGCTTCAGTTGAGCTTTTTGAGAGAAAGCAAGCTTCTCCATAGCCGATTGACCAGTCAACAACACACATGTTGCCTCTCCTTACACCAGTTAGGAGAATTGCTCCAGTTGAATTATCTTTGATGTCGCATGAGCTTTGACTAAAATCAACTGTGTATCCATTGTCACATAGTTGACTGATGCTGAGCAGTTTGTGCTTCAATCCTTTTACGTGGGAGACTCTATTGACTACCATCTTTCCTTTGACCACGAACCCTTCTCTAATGGTTCAGCTTTTGGAGTTGTCTTCGAATGTGATAAATGGCTCTTTCACTTCCTTGTAACCTTGTAGATCCTCTCTATCTCCTCATCATGTATTTTCAGCACTCACTATTAAGATACCAAACCTCCTCGATCCTCTTCTTCGATAGGATGCCCTTTTTTGGCAAGAGAGACAATTAGTTTTTAGGTACCCGTATTATATCGGGTCCTTCTTTGCTAATCAAGTGTTTAGGGATCCAGATTTGCCAAGTTCTTGGCTTATCAGCAGGTAGAGAGCTTCCAGACATTGACCGTCTGATCAATTTTACTCTCTTTTCAGCTCTCTTCCTTTAAGCTGAGTCATTTGACTTGTACCTGCGACGAGAGTTAGTATGATAGAATACTTCAATTATAACTCTCTGATTTTGAGCTTGTTTAGCTCTTCCTTGTGGCCAATTTCTTTTGACACCTTGAGCTCTATTGCTCTTGTGGTATGGCCAGTTTGCAAACCAGTTATAGTTGGAGTTGGTCCTTGGTTCATCCTTTGAATCCAAGTACTCACTATACTGAGTTGCGAGATCAGTTAGAGTGAAGTTTTCCAAGGAGATCTAAACATATTGACGTGCTCGATACAACCTTGTATGTATGTTTCTTCTTGAATCAACATCTCTCCCAGGTTGACTTGCTGGTTGTCTGTGAAGATAGGCTGGCGGTGCAGTTCTCTACTGAACTGGTACCCTATCTTGATGAGATCGTGGTCCAAACTGAGTATTTCTCCTTACTCCAATTGGCCTGTTAGTTATGCTTACTGGTGGCCTATAATGAGATTGAGGCCTTGAGTGAACTGGTTGTCTGTGTCTAACTGACTATCTCTGATGAGCTGGAGGTCTTGGCTGAACTGATGACCTCTGTTGATAAGCTGGTTGCCTCTGCTGAGCTGGCGGCCTTTGCTGATAGGCGAATTGCCTATTTTGAGTTGGTGGTCTTTGATGAGATGGCTTCCTCTGGTGAACTGATGGCTTAAACTGAACTGAGCCTTTCAGTTGAAAGGATTGATTGGACTTCTTCGGCTGATTTGAAGAGATGTTCACTGTTCCCTCGCCTTCGGTCGCCTCAACTGGTTGGGTTAGTGCAGGTCTGACAAAACCAGGTAGAGTACCTTCTTGACTGGTTTGTGCAACTGCCTTTCTTTTTTCAGCAGCAGTGTACCTATTGTATCCTAACCCTGGACTACCAGTTTCAACTCTTTGATGGCTTAGAATCTTATCAAGAGTCTGAGATCCCTTTTTCAATTTGAGAGATATCTATTCTCTCTCATGGATCTCCTGTCTAAGCTTCTCATTCTCAACTTCTAGCTCATCAACTTTCAGCTTCAAGTTTTCACATTCAACTGACTGAGCCTCAAGTGATTCAGTTCTATCATGATCACTTCTCAGTCTTTTGACCTCATCTCTTAGGTCATCATTTTCTTCCTTCAGTTCCACATACATACATGATATTGTATCTAACTGATCTTCTAGCACTCTTAGTTGTTTATTTAATTCATTGCTAGAAATGGAAGTTTCATGAATGTGATAAAAAAGGTTAATGAGTCACTTGTGCTAACCTCTTCTTCTTCGTCAGCTATGAGGTAGAACAATGCCTTATCTTCAGAGTTGTAGCCGTCAGAGTTGATTCCTGAGGGATAATCTAAGTCATCCAGCATGGCATTCTCTGTGTTGGCTAATCATAGCTTTTCTCTTGAAAAAGCTTCTCTTCACTTTGGCCTTCTTGTCTTCAGGGAGCTTTGGACACTCATATCTATAGTGTCCTTGCTTGTGGCAATGGAAGCATTCTCCTATGCTTCTGTTGGCTGTCTTGGGTTGTTCAGCAGGTGGTTTGGCAGTTCTTGGTGTCCTTCATTCGGTCCTCATCTAGAGTTTGAAACAATGTAGCTTGGGCTACAAACTCTAGATTCTTCAACTTCTTTTCCTCGCTTGTGAGAAGATGCGTTGGCTTCGAGATCTTTGCTGGTTGATTAACATCAGCCATGTGGGCTTCGTTGTCCATCATAATGGTGATTAGACCTTCTTCGATAACTTCTCACATATTTTTGTGGATTGAGCAGAGGTGCGTCTTCATTCTCCTGCTCCAGTTATCATAGTTCTCAATTGAAAAAATAGGTAGCTTATGATTTCCCATAGCTAGCAGATTAGCATAGATAACAAGATCTGATTCAGTTGATCTGTAGAAATAGCTGATCCTTAGAATCAAACCGCTCTGATACCACTTGTTGGTCCCGGGGAAAGTCAGAATCAGTTTAGAGGGGGTGAATAAAATGATCCAAAACTTAACAATATTTGCGGAATAGATAGGGCCCTTGACTCGCGGAGTTATCCATGCTCTTGAGTGATCAGTTGAGATGATCAACTAGCTCGGAGTGGTGTGTGTGTGTGCTTGAGGTGTGCAGTTAAGATATGCAACTGAAAACTGTAAATAGAGCACACGGACAATTTTATAGAGGTTCGAAGCTCAACTTCTACATCTTCTCTTTCTTCCGCAGAAGGGCAATCCATTATGCAAGTGTAAAGTTCCTTTATTACAGTTACATAGTGAAAACAACTGTTGGACCTGGCTATCAGTGACTTTATGAGTCATGGATTCCTTTTCAACGGTGATGTCCCGGAAGCAGCGATCCAATGAAAGCAGCCTCCTTAGTCGGTAGGGTCGACAATCTCACACTTACGATCCCCAACTTCTCGCTGGAGAGATAAGGTGCTATTGGCCGTCTTTTCAAGGTTTTAGATCTCTTTCGATCTTCAAGAATACAGTCTTGAAACTGGTATCAACTGGTGTGCTTCTTTGTGCGTCTTCGGCTTGAGCTGGGTAGTTGATTGATGTAGAACAGAACTGAGAGAGTGACTTTGGCTGGAATTCTTCAACAACTAGCTTGATAAGCAGTTTTACTCCTTTTCTTCAGTTGGGAAATTTTGCTCTGACGAATTTAAGCTTGAGGCTTTAGAGTTTTGATGAATGTCTTCGCAAAAAGTCTCTTAGCAAATGTCTTTTTGGCAAAAGTCTTGGTCATCTTCTAGGTCACTCATCTTTTATAGTTGAGTGGCTTGGTGACTATTGTGGATCAAAGGTGATCATAAATGATAAAGCCGTTGAGAGGCTTTTCATTTAAGCAGTCGTTGAGTAGCCTTTGTTCTTCTGACATGCTTTTGTTTCAGGATCTTGGTTGTATTTACTTCAAGATCTTCATGTTAGCATTTCTGAAATTTGAATTTCAGTTACGACTTCTGTCTTAATCGTCAGTTCTGGGCTTCAGCTGGCAGTTGGAATCTTCAGTTCTGAACATTCCTTCAGTTGTCAGTTCTACGCATCTTTGGCAGTTTTGCAAGCTTTGGTTTCAATTATCTTCAGCTGGTAGTTCTGGACTCTGGCTTGATGCTTTCTGAGCTCCAGTTTGATTTGTTTTAGTTGGCAGTTTTGAACCAATGTTCTTCAGCTGGCATTTTGGACTGATATCCCTTCAGCTGGAACTTCTTTGAATTGGTCTTCAGTTTGGATGCTGAGCTGGCGCTACTTCAGCCGGTGTTCTGAACCGGTGCGTCTTCAGCTGATATCCTCTGAACTGGTACATTCTTCAGCTGGAACTTCATTCTTTAGCTAGAACTTTTTTGAGTTGGCATATCATTCAGCTCGTATCTTGGACTGGAGTATTCTTCAGCTATCATTCTTCTTCAGCTGGAATTGGGCACTTATGAACTCATGCCTTGAACTGGTATTTTCTTTAGTTCACAATTGTAGACTGATGGCAATTGGTACTTCGAACTTTGACGGTACCTACATCTTTCAGTTTACTTGACTTGCTAACTGATCTAGCAATCAAGCTACAGTTTTTCTTTTTCCACAGCTCTTGGGCTTGATATTTTTTTTTTCTTTTTCTCTTTTTTCTTTTTTTTTTCTTTTCTTTTCTCTCTTTTCTTTTCTTTTTCCCTTTTCTTTTCTCTTTCTCTTGGATTGATCATTTTCAGGCTTTGATAGCTCAATTTTTTGTTTTGATCAACCTTAGTTTTTTGTTTGATTTCTTTTCAGTTTTATAAGGCTCTTTGCATATTTTGGCATATCTTGACATCTCATCAAAACCCCAGTCAGAAAAACTCTTGATAGTTTTTTCTAACACTTTTTATCAAACAAGATTGATCATAATTAGATGTGGGATCATCAAGTATCAAGGCACGGGAGTAGATAGTGAAAAAGTAGGGAAAGTCATACTTAAATATAAGTATAATTTGAAAATTTCTTACTGATATTGGAATGTGTGATATGATTTCTATTGATATTGTTCTCACCCCTTAGTTTTACGGAAAATTATTCACACAATAATTATTTACACTTCAAAGGTATTTTGGGTTTATTTCACTCAATTAGGATTCATAATTTTTTTAGTATTTAATTTTTATTTTTAGTTAATATAATTTATTTTTAGGGATGATTATTTCAAACTTAGGGTATATAATTTTTAAAAATTTAATTTTTATCAATTAATATTAATTATGATTAGTTATAATATAATAAATTTTATTTTTATAAAAAATATTATTAAAACTTTGCAATTTTGATGTTGGCGCACAGTAGGTACACACAATTTTGAACTATATTATTAAAATTATGCAATTTTGATGTTGATACACAATAGGTATACATAATTTTGGATTAGAGGATCTCATTCGAATGAACCACTTGAGATCTTCCAGGGCAAAATTGTGTATATTAACCGTCTACCAAACATCAAAATTATCAGTTTCTCTTGCATTTATTTTCTTCAATTTAATTTCTTTTGATTTAATATAATTTTGCATTACTATTTAGGGTTTATTCTATTCAATTATGGTTTATAATTATTTTTTAGTATTTAATTTCTTTTTTAGTTAATATAATTTCTTTAGGGTTGATTATTTTAAACTTATGGTATATAATTTTTTTAAATTTCATTTTTTACTAATAAATATTAATTATGATTGATTATGATATAATAAATTTTATTTTTATGAACAATATATTAAAACTATGCAATTTGATGTGGGACACGGTAGATACACATAATTTCAGACAAATCTAAGCCCTTTCATAATTTATTTAACTTGTGCTAATCACATACAAAGTCGATCAAACCCCTAACTAACTTCTTATATTTATTATGAACATACGTATACTTTTGTGAATTAAGAATTTGGTATACCAACTCAATATTATCCTTCATAAGTATTTCAACCTATTCATAAATCGTGTGATCAAAACTAATATGCAACAGCACCCCGTCTAGTTGGAAATAAGAGGGGGAAGTCGGAAGGGAAATTAAGGAGGAGCCGTCCATCGAGATGGCCTCCACTCACCAGCACCCTAAAGATGACTCCATATGGCACCCCGTCAAGCTCTACTCTGACCTTTGCAGCACGTCGAGCACGGCCACACCAGCAACAACACAATCAATTGGCTAGCCGATCGAGCACCGAATGAAGTCAGGGACTGTTGATCACCAGGCCACGCAAGTAGACAACAACGGACAGCTCGTTGAGAGGGTATGGGAAGTTATAATTAAATATATGTATGATTTTAAAAATGCTTATTGTGGTTGGATTGGTCGATTGTATAAAAGATATCCAGATACAAATAATATGATTTCCATTGATATTGGTCTCACTCCTATAAATAGTTTTATAGTTTCTCCCGTACGATGTACAGAATTATTTTATACTTTTTTAAGTTTAAAATTTAAGAATAGTTAATATGTTTATACTTTATAGTAGTGGTGGTGATGGTACGTGGTATTAATAATTATAATTATAATATAGAATGATTATAATTTCATTATATAATACTTTATATACAAAATATTGTATTTGTTATTTTAAACTATATTTAAAAAATATGGATATAACTTCAATATATTTTTTGTTTTTGTGTTTTAAGAAGACAAATTTTTCGTAATGAAAAGTTACAAAATGAGTAAAACTAATATATGAAGATGTAGTTGAAAATAAAACAATATATTTATGAATAGTTGGAATAATATAATATGATGTACTAATAATAATTGCAAAGAAATTACAATATATATATATAGAGAGAGAGAGAGAGGGGGGGGGAGCATTCACTTGTGAACACTATGCTTGGGTGTAATTTGTGGACAAATTATATCCATTAAAATTGTTAGATGAAGGATTAAGATCAATTTCATTAAATTTCATTTATTGTATTTCTTATATTTAGAAAAGGTCACATGTGTCAAATAAAAAAAGGGCAAATCTTATGACAACAATCAATTCCTTAATTAATGTAAATTACATATTTCTATGAAGTTTTTTTTTTAGGGGAAGATTGCTATGAAGTTAAAATCACAGCATACTCATATGCTTTTTTAACTTCACTGGATGCTTCATTCAATGTTTCATAATGCTTATTTATTTGGTTATTGTATGTATCGTTTATAGTGATGTACGCAATATGTAGATTTCACGATAAATTTTATTAATATGTACATTCACCTATGTTAATTAATAACTAACAATCAATAATAATTTAATAAACTTTTAAGCATAGATATTAATAGTCTTGACCACACACGGATTATTGTTACTTCGGAGTTGCCTGACGTACACGTCTGAAAATGTGATTCTTAACATAACAAAAAAAAATCGTCACCTTCTCTCTTTAACTATTTCCGTGAAATCAGAATCAATAGTATTTATTACATTAATAAGTGTTTTTTTAGGAAGGTTACATTAGCAAGTGTTGCTCACAAAACCATTAAATATTCTATAATTCGTGAAGTAAATAAATATTTTTTTTATTACATACAAAACATCTAGTGTTACAAGAAAATCCACATATAAACTAATAAAATCTTTTAAATCGTCAATAAAAAAAAGCATTGTGGAAAAAAAAACATCTCCAACCATGAAAAAACACACTTACATATTGAAAATAAAAATCTTTACAAAAAAAAAAAAAGCACCTTCAACTATAAAAAAACACACTTAAAAAATCATCATCATCATAAAATGAAATTAACAATTGTATTAATATTGGATCTGTACAATTGAACTTGTTAATTTAGTATTACAAAAAAAAAATCCAATTATACACAAGAAAAATCTATTAAATTATCAGTTAAAAAAAAAGCATTGGCAAAAAAAAACCCTTTAACCATAAAAAAAAACTCACATATTAAAAATAAAAAGCATTACCAAAAATAAAAATAAAAAGCACCTACAACTATAAAAAAACACACTTACATAGCCATCACCATATTACAATAAAATTAAAAATTGTATTAATATTTAATTTAGTTGCTATCTCCTCTGTGTAAAATAAATAAATAAATATACATAGGTTAATTTAAATTCTTGACCCTATTCCCATTTACCATTATTTTGTTAATTATTCTAAATAATCTATTTTATGAAATAAAACAATTAGGAAAACATAACCAAATCTCCTTTCTAAAGATAAAAATTACAATTAAAATTAAATCATAAATATGCACTATCATATAGCACAGTATTACAATTTCACAAAAAAACCATTGTGGCAGGCAAACCTTACAATAAAAGCACTATATAATTTAAAAAAATCATTATAAAAATCATAATTAATATTGGTATAGGTATGAACACCAATTACAAAATCGCATGTGATTAGGAAGAAGATATAATTTACCTTTAGAAATCCCTCAAAAATCGTTCCTTCCAAAATTATAAAAATATGGATGTACACTTTTACCCCTTAATACATCTCACAATAGTAAAATAACATTCTTAAAACTTTAACCCCAAATTAATACCATAGTTCATCTATAAAGATCAATGGATATAATTTTTCCAAATATTACATCCAAGTATATGTTCACATCCTAATGCATCCCTCTATATATATATATATATATATATATAGGATGCATATCAAATGAGCACCAAGTATTTATGTGAAAAGTAGGAACTAATCCTAGCCATTAGATAAATTAAGATGAGTGGTGTAGATTGACTTTCCTATTTCATGTATTAAGTGGAGTCTATTTGTTTCATTATACACTAAAGGGCAAAATAGATGTACATTAATTTTTTATATTTACTCAAAGATATGTGATATCTTTAATTCCTTTCTGTATCTTCTTAAATCATGATTTTCTCCTTTTTTTTATTAAAATCAAATCGGTTTTGAAACAGTTTTTTTTTAATTCATCGACATATATTACTACAATTAGTGTTGATTAATTATTTCTCCTACTGCTCATAGTTTATCGTATCAGTATCTGCACAAACAAAACATTCTTCTGGTAGAATCATAGATTCACTGAAAATTGCGATTCTTATTATTTACATTAATTATTAATCACAAAGATGAGTTCGTCCGACATGGATAATTCAGGTATGCATTCTTTTATTTTTTTAATCATTGTTCGGGTTTCGATGAATGTTGTTGTCATCGTCGTTTTCATTATTAGATTCTTAAATTGATGTTTTTTTATTATTATTGTTGGATTAATGTTGTTGTTTCGTTCTTATATGGAAATTATATTATTGATTTTTTACATGTTGTAATTATCACGTTGCAGCTTAATGTGCCAGATCTGATTGCTTATTTAGCATGTAATGGTTCCTATTGAATGTTTATTCGTTTATATTTAGTGTGATTAATGATAATGAAGTCAGGTTATTATGAAGTAGATAATGATAATGTGCATATATAGAATATTATGACTCCATTCGATTCAATTGTTGTTACGCAATAGTATTACTGTTTCAAACTTTGTATTAGAGTGATTTGTAATGGAGTTTCACATGACAATTAGCGATGCAAGTGTAGTATACAAACATGGAAATCTTTACAAATAAGTAAATGTAACACCCCGTATTTTTGGATTATAATTAAAGGTTTTCTAAATTTATTCAGAAGACTATAGAAATTTATTGGAGTTAAAATAAAGTAAAATGGATAAAAGATGCGACTTTAGGTACTATTTTAAAAAAGTTAATTAAAAATTAGCAATATTTTATATCCGAATATTTTATCCCAAAATATCCTAAAATATTTAAATAACCATCCCCATCCTTATCTCTCCATCACCGCCCCCCACATCCCCAACTAATATCAGCAATTGCCATATAAAACAAAAAGAAAAAGAGGAAGAAAGAAAAAAAGATGAGAGTGGAGAGATAGATAGAGATGAGAGAGAGAGAGAGAGAGAGAGAGAGAGAGAGATGAGCGGCGAGAGAAAGAGCAAATTAAAAAGAAGAAAGAAGAAATAGAGGATGAGAGAGAGAGAGACGAGGGTTGAGAGGAGGGGGAAACAACTTGGCAGAAGATTGCTGGACCTGCCACCGGTGCCGGAGAAGCAGCAGCAGCTAGCCGGAGCGCCGACGACCAGCCACAGCAGTAGCCGCGAAGCTCGCCGCGGTCTGCCACCTTCGTCGACATCGTATGGATCCATTTCTTATTCATTTCGCTTGATTTTTGGATATGTCGTAGACTGATATGTGTTCTACGTTTCGTCTTTTGATATCGTTGTCATCCGGTAGCCAGAAACCGGTCAAATCGCCGGAAAACAGAACATGTCGCATTTTCCGGACAGTTTTCCTGCTCCTGCTTAATTCGACTTTTTAGCCCTGTTAATGTCAAAATTTGGGAATGTGTATTTGAGGATCATTTTTAGGTGCATGTCTTGGGGTTCTGCAGAAATTGGAATTTCTTTATTTGGAATTTTAGTTTGTGAGATATGATTTATTTAGTAAAATTGCTACACAGGGGAACCATTGAAAGGTGTTGCCCCGCAACCAACTTGCAGTGAGATTTCCCGCTGATCTGACCGTCGGATTATCCTCATCTTTATGTCATTTCGAACCTCTTATATCAGGCTATGTGTACAAGGTCTTGGATTGAAGATCAGACCACGTTTGGCTCATCGAAATCATGTCGAAAGTTGGTACGGAACTGCTGTCAAAACTTCAAGTGTGTTGTTGTTGCTGCTGCATTCATAGCACGTTTCTAACCTTTCCTACAACTGAAAATCTTCATATCACACATGATTAGAACCCCATTTTATGAGCTTTAATTCCATATCTTCAATTCCAAATTTTGGGTGAGGGTTCAACCCCTAATGGTTGGTTAAAGGTGAGAGCTTTATTCTCCAAAAATCTGAAAAACAGACATGTTTTAGAATCTCATATAAAATCTGCACATAAGCTATATTTTATTAACATGTTAATGATATCATAAGGGCTATAGCATGATCAAATTTTTGTTCGAATGTAGTTGCAAAGAATTTAAAAATATTGATTAAAAGTGAGAACAATTATATTCCTAATTTAAGGATTAATAGATGTATAGAGTCAGATTATGTGTTTTACAAAATTAATTGAGGTGGAATTAAAATATACAATATATTCCTATATAAACATGTGTGTTGAACATTAATTATGTAACACTAGGCTAGAAATATAAAGTGTCAAGGGTAATCAAATTGTAACTAATAACATATAAAAATTTAATGGAAACTGAAATTATAAGGGAATTTAGGTGTTGAGTTTTAGACATAGAACTCTTTTAGCTAAACTAAGCTAAGACTGGTTATTGTAGGCCCAGATGAAGTAGCCGAATTTGAGCAGAACCTGGGCAGGATCGACTCTGAATTTGAACGCTTATATGTATTACAGATTTTCTTCATTCAAGTGGGCTATTATATCTTTGCAAATTGTATCTTTCGAGTTATTAAGCTCTGCTTTGCTAAAATTGCATATGTGACTATCTGTGTTAAAATTTTACGTGCTACTGTATGTTGTCGGAGTCTCATATACCAGCGCTGTGTCAATGTGAGTAGCTACAGTATGCATGCTTTATTCGTCATGCCCTACTCCTTGTCGAGATGACTAAAATGAAATACTTATTGGTTACACTCATGGGTCATTCCCAAACTTTACGCGTTGGCGATGTAGATGGGTTGCGGGTGATGACTGGTTATACTCTTAAGCGCTTCACGATAAAATGTTTTGGTGAACTTAGGGTGCTTTCAATTTTAAAACCTCCTATTTTCTCAAAAAAAAAAAATTAAAACCTCATAAGCTTCACTACCTGCATGAACACAGATTGATTACTTTAATAAAATGATTTGTTAACTTGAATTGTGAAAACTTACCCACTGAGTGCACTAGTACTCAGCCCAAATATTTTTCAAATATTTTTCAGGTCAGTAGGCTGGCGCGTGGATGTGACGATGCTGAGACATGGGCTTTTGTTAATTACCTACTTTCCACTGTCTCTTTTTCTTAAGTATCCTGTTGATAATAGAACTTCCACACTTGTAATATTCTTTTGTTAAACGCTAAGATCTCTAGTCTTAGTGTTATGGATACATATATGTTGTATTATAAGGTATGTTTGGTTGTTCTGAGTCTTCTGTTAAGTTCACATTAATCAGGTTGCCCCTTTCTTTCCCGCTTCTTAATTCCCACCCCTGTGGCGCCCATTTCCACGGTCTTTCGGGATCAGGGCGCTACAGTAATAATATGTTCGTTTGAACACACTCTTTTATTTTGTGATTATTAACAAATAGGTAGCAACAACTCAAGTGATTGTGATATTGACGTATCGCCTGGAATGACAAAATATTGCACTCCACGGTGTGATCAATCTCTCAAGCCATATGTGGGTCAAAAATTTTATTCTCTAGATGATGATATCTAGTTTTATAAACAATATGCTTTGGTATGTGGGTTCGATGTTTGTCTAGGTACAACAAAGATGTCCCTCGATGGCACATGCATTAAGATAAAATATGTTTTTTTGTAATAGAGAGGGTGAGAAGAATGCTGCAACTAATGATGTGGGGAGTACAACAAAGAAGAGGCGTGCAGTGTCGAAACATGTTAAATGTAAGGCACAAGTTGTTTTCACCTTTGCTGGTCCTGATGGTCATGCTATTTATAAGTTTATTGAGCAGCATACACATAATTTAGTGACTGAAGCATATAAACATTTCATGAAGTTGAACTCCAATCTGGATCATGGTCATCAAAAGTTTATTTTAGATTGTGCTAAGGCTAATTTAACTCCAATGAAGTCATTCAAGATGCTTAAGGTTTCAGCTGGGTCATATTCAAATGTTGGTTGCTCAAGTAGACAAGTTCAAAACTTCACATGTGATTTGAAAGCTTATGTGTTGGGTGTTGATGCACAAATAGTTCTTGATAAAATTTTCAAGAAGCGAGAGTTGTGTCTAGCTTCTTTTTTTTTAGTATAAAGTCGATGCGAAGGATCAATTAACAAGCTTATTTTAGACTGACCCTATATCACGGAAGAATTTTTGTGCGTTTGGAGATGTCATCTCATTCGATGCAACGTATAACACCAACAAGTGAGTCGTACATACTTTTATTTTTATAAGTTTATTAGTTTTGTACTTTAAATTAATAAAGATTTGTTGATGACTTGGATTCCATAGACAATGCTTAAATATATTAAATTTATTGCTCTCTACGTTCATAAATAATGCTTAGATATTTAAATTAAATGTTATTCAGGTATAAGATGATTTTTGCTCCATTCACCGTGAAAGACAATCATGGCAGATGTGTTACTGTGGGTGCTGCCTTGATGAGTGGGGAGTCTGAGGAATCTTATACTTGGGTATTTGAACAATTCAAAAAGTGCATGGGTCATGGACCCAATATAATAATGATTGACTAGGATCCTGCAATTAAGGTAGCTGTGGAACGTGTTTTCTCAAGTACCAGACATCGGTTATGCATGTGGCATATAATGAGCAAGCTACCTGAAAAGTTGCCTATGCATTTGAAGAAGGATTCTCTATTCAGGAACAAGTTTAGTAGTTTAGTTTGGTCAGTGAATGTTGAGCCGTGTGATTTTGATGTGCAGTGGAAGCAGATAATGGTTGAATATGGCCTCATGGATCACAAATGGTTCAGTCACATGTTTCATATTCGGGATAGTTGGATTCTAGCTTTCTTTAGGGATGTTCCCATGGGTGGATTGTTCAGGACAACGTCACCTTCTAAAAGTAAGAACAACTTTTTTCGTACACACATGAACAAAGATGCGAACCTCTTAGAATTTTTTATGCATCTTGAGAATGCTATGGATTCACAAAGAAACACTCAAGTGAATCTTAACAATGAAGATATATCATCTTCTCATTCTTCTAAGACATTGCTTCAATTTGAAAAGCATGTTGCTAGTGTGTACACAAGACACATATTCAATGGCGTGCAGAAAGATATTGAGTATGCTTGCTATGATTGCCGCGTAAAAAGTATTACAAATGATGAATACAAATGCTTTTATGTGGTGGAAGAACGTAATAATGGATTTTTCAATGTTACAGTCGGTAAGATGGGGGAAACGGCAGTATGCAGTTGCAAAAAGTTTTTAATGATGGGGTTGTTGTGTTCTCATATATATTTTGTATTTAAGGATCTCAACTTTCAAAATATCCCTGAGAAATACATTGTTAATCGATGGACAAAGACAACATTGATGAGTATGCAACCGGTGGTTGATCGTGGTGTTGAAGACGCATGTGTTGGCATGGAAAACAATAGATTGGTTTTGCATGACATTATTTCTGAGTGTTATAGTTGTGTTGGTTTGGTTGAAGGTGACAATGAAAAGGCTCAAGTGTTGTTGCAGACCATTATAAAAATAAAAAAAGAATTGAAACCAAGCGAAGATCATGCATCAATAAATTCTACAAAAAAAATATTGTTTGAGCAATTTTATTATTCAACAATGCCCGAAGAAGTATTCGTGAAGCCTCCACCTGAAGTCAAAGCAAAAGAAAGTTGTAGTCGTACCAAATCAAGGACGGAAGCACAAATGAAACAAAAGGAGAAACCACTGCGGATGTGTAAAAAATGTGGACGGATGGCTCATCATGATTCTAGGAATTGTCCAAACACAGAATAATGTGATAGGTTTTAGTTTCCCTAGTATGTTACTAATTTAAAGAATTTTACAGTTGTGAATATTTTTTTGCATTTACAGATGATTTATGCATTTTTTAGATATTGTTTATTTACATGTGAGCAATCATTAGTTTCTTTGTATATTCAAAAATCGTACGCAATAAATTATGTGTTATTAGCACCACATGTGGGGGTATGAAGCATCATGTCCAATGAAAATACATGCTAAGGAAGTATCATGTGGAATGTGACATCTATTGCTCATGTAACACGGATTCATTGCTACATCAAACAAATTTAATTGCCATGTGAAAAATTAGAATACTACATGACCGAATTTTGAGGTACATATTTTCGTTGTTCAAAGATGTATTAAATTTACTCTAATCGAGCGACACACTATTAAATAACAAGCAATGTGAATATCTTTTTTGCTTACGTATGACTGTTTTTATGCTTTATGTAGTCTACTTCGCTGACATGATCAATTAAAAAAATCAAGAACATGAAATTTAGACAACTGAAACGCACAACAGTAAATATCAACTATTTCCATCATTGATAATATAACACAATTACTAAAACTCACACATAAAAACCCATGTTTGCTTGCTACTAATTATAATATCATTGGTCAAAGCAAGCTATAAATTGAAATTACCTAAGCGACAAAATAATTCATAAACGACAATGAAAACTAGGCTTTATGTGTAAATTAGGAACTAATCCTAGCCCTTGATTTTATATGAATTAATGGTGTAGATTTTAAATTGAAAAAAGGAATATTTATAATATTTTATATAAAATAAGAAATAAAAGGGTATTATTGAATTGGATGAAAAATCTGATATGGAAACATCGTCTTATATTTAGAACAAGATACGGATATATCATATAAATCATTATAGGATATGAATCTTCAAACCCTACAAATATCCCATTTCACAAAATAAATCGTCTCCTCTCTCAAAAAGCCTCCCGAAAAGCGGCCAGAAAAAAGTTGTGGGAGAGATTTTTCTATCCGCCCTCGTCCGCCATTACCCAGTCGTCGAGTAGTGGTGCAACATCCGACACCATCGACAATCCCCCAAACATAGAGCAGTGTTTAACACCCACCGTCGTCATCCATCTCTAGAAGCTTCCGCCTCTGTCGTTCATCCCAAATCTGCCATTTATCGTTCATCTCTAGAAGCAACCTAAGCTATCTAAGCTATAACAAATCAGTAATGGTGAGAGCTAAAGAAGGTAAACATTTATATTTTTATTGTGTTTTTAGTGAGATATTGAGTTAAATATATATAGTTAGATTGTGCATGTCGGACGAACTCATCTTCGTGATTAATAATTAATGTAAATAATAAGAATCACAATTTGCAGTGAATCTATGATTCTACTAAAAGAATGTTTTGTTTGTGCAGATACTGATACGATAAACTATGAGCAGTAGGAGAAATAATTAATCAACACTAATTGTAGTAATATGTGTCGATGAATTAAAAAAAAACCGTTTCAAAACCGATTTGATTTTAATAAAAAAAAGGAGAAAATCATGATTTAAGAAGATACAGAAAGGAATTAAAGATATCACGTATCTTTGAGTAAATATAAAAAATTAATGTACACCTATTTTGCCCTTTAGTGTATAATGAAACAAATAGACTCCACTTAATACATTAAATAGGAAAGTCAATCTACACCACTCATCTTAATTTATCTAATGGCTAGGATTAGTTCCTACTTTTCACGTAAATACTTGGTGCTCATTTGATATGCATCCTATATATATATATATATATATATAGGATATGGATCAAATAGGGACAATCACTTGGTGTGAAAAGTAGGGACGATTTTCATCCATTGGATCTGATCAAATGGACGGATAAGATTATTTATTTTAAGTAGTTTTTTTTCGATTTTTTTTATTTAAATTAAGTGAAAAGGTTAATAATGTAAATTAATAAAAATCCTGTAAAGTCCTATATCTGTGCAAATCTTAACTTCCCTAATTAAACGGTTTTAATTGTGGCAAGTTAATATCTCCATTGATTTGTACGGTTTTTTTATGAATCTGAAAAAATTATTTAGTTTACGGTTTCTTCTTCTTCTTCTTCTTCTTCCAACTCATAGATCAACGATGGCGATGACGCGGCACTCACACGATTTGTACAGACGGTTTTTTCTCCTTCTCCTTCTCCTTCTCCTTCTCCTTCTTCTTCTTCTTCTTCCAACTCATAGATCGATGATGGCGATGATGAGTCACTCACACAGCGATTCTAGCGGCGAAGGAGGTTGTTGCGCGACACTCACATGACGATTCTGGGCAGCGTCTCGACTATGGCGATTCTGGGCAGTTTTTTGTATTAGTGTAGCATGTTTGTCTATTGTATGAAGCATTAACAGTACATTTATATAGCATTGATTATTTTGCGGGTTTTTTTCAAGGGCTGATTTACTCTAGTCAAGATTTTTTTTTTCTTGTTCCATTTTTTGCTTAGTTTTGTTTTTAGTTTACTTATATTTTTCCGTGTTGTTTTGTATGGTACAGTTGTGGTATTGCAATTTTTTTCGTTACATTATTTCAATGCTTGCGGTAAAAAATGCCACCATGATGCTAGGAATTGTCCATGGAAAAAATGATTTATGTTTAGTTTTTTTATCAATGTTTCATTTTGTGTTTAGTTTTGTTTCTATTTTACATAGTTTTTCTTGTGATGTTTTGTATGGTACAGTTAGGGTATTCCATTTTTTTGTTTGGGTACATTATTTGTGGTACATTACAATTCTTTGATTTAGGTTGGTTGATATTACGAAGCATTTATTCGATGAATACATAGCACTAACTGTAGCATTCACATAATCCTATGCAAATGAATATGTTTATGAAGCACCAACCACGGAATATGAATATAAATAATATGTTACTTACGAAGCATTATTCTGAAGTGAACGAAGCACTGTATTTACATCTCTCTCACTGTAACATGAACTAATCATTTACAGCATTGCAGACAATGATAAGTAGCATCGATGATATACATATATAGCATAATAGATATCCTTAAATAACATTCAAAGCAATAACTCACACGTTATTTTTACCAACTTAAACACTTAGTAGCACATATATTCATAAGTTTCGGTTGTTTGTGTACTTGTCAACTCACATTTCATTTTGATTGATTTATCGAATGCTTAGTATTAATGTTGCATTTGATTGTTTTGTCAAGTGTCCAGTATTAATTCACGTTATAGAAAGCATTTAAATATACTATTCATCGAAATTTAGAATGTTATTAGATGGGAGACTCATGTTAGTTTCGAAGCAATACAGTTTCTCATATGAAGCATTTAACTGGTCAATAACAAGCATCAACTAAGGATTAGTTTCTAAAATGCAAAATGATACCAAAAGTATGTATTATTAGCATACATTATATAAAGCATTATCAATATAAATACAAAGCATTAACAAGTGCGATGCGAATCATTATCAAAATCATACTCAAATCCGTGGAATCTGAGGAATTCACGTGCTTACACATCATAAACACATAATGAAATGCACTTGGATTGACCCATGTACGTCAATCTGCCGCACAACATACACACCACAGTCATTGTTATTTTCGGTATCCCTCCAAGTCATGTCTAGTCTCGTCAAGTATGATTTTACTATTGTGGACTTCACTTTCAACCCATCCGCTAGATGTGTAGGGACTTTCTCCACTTTTATGTGCACGGGCCGTGCCGCATGACAAAACACGCCCAGAGGTTGCTCGGCAGGCGGCACAGGCCATGCCAAAGTGGCACGGGCCGTGCCGCAAGTCCCGAGACATTTTTTCTTACGTTGACACATGGCACGGGCCGTGCCGTTTTACACGCTGCCGACACATTTCACCGTTTTGCTCCGTTCTCGCTCGTTTCTTGTCCGATTGACCCGATTCAAGTTGCAGCGCGTTCCTCACTCGACCCTCTATCTTCTTAGGCACTTTTCAAGCTCAATTGAGTCTCATAAAATAAATGGAATCAATCCCTTCAAAATGAGCAAATACGTGACACTGCACAAAATATGGAAAACTATGCGCAACTTCTCAATAAACGCATGCAATGCACATGAACTCCCATCAACCTAGGCCTCAAACTATCATGAATTATATGAAAAACAAGGGTTTATCAACTCCCCCAAACTTAGAGACATGTTCGTCCTCGAACATCTGAGAAACATGAAAGAACTGAAGGGCGGAAAATCAAATGTGCAATGCTTCAAAGAAAGTAAACTGAATTTTTGCCCAATCAAGTATGCAAATCAAAACCACAATGCACAAAGATAAATTCAAAGAAATCATGCCTTTAAAAAGTGAACTCTCCAGGTGTGTAATTTCTCTCATCACACAAGTGTTTAAAAGATAGTGTTTACGCTCAAAATCAATTCAATGCATATAATCTACCATAAGCTTGCAATCAATCTCATCTCTCCACTACAAAAACATGTGCTTCAAATAAGAATAAAAAAGGACTTTATCATTGGTTGTAATGTAGGCTTCGGCTAAGGTGGGAAAATTTTGGCTAAGTGACTACGTTAAATGAACTCCGACACCGCCCAAAAATACAATTCCTCAGTAGAATCATTTAGATCCTCTTTCAACCTTCTCACTTAAACTCCAGCACCATTAGACTCTTCGAGTCTTATTCAATTCCATTGGCATGATTTTTTTAATTTCTATGCTCTCTCTCTCTCTTTTTTTTTCTTCACTTCTTTGAAGTGATTAATGCGAGCATCTAAATCCATACCATTTTTTTTTTTGGGCCAAAGAACCTCAACATCAATCCCAACTCCCCGTCATTCCATAAATTTTCAATTATCATTTCTCCACAAGTTTTTCAATGCAAAGGTACTCAAAGAAATAGGTTTCAAAGTTCAACGTGGCTGACTAAGGATAATTATTTTATCAGGACAGTGTATGGGTAAAATTTAGCTAACAAGAATGGCCTTAAATCACTTTCAAACTATCAACACACAACACGTAGTCTCAAGAGAGATATGAAGGCAAGTTCTAGAGATCACACACAAGATTGATATTCACACCAAAAATAAATAAGACTACAAGTCTTAGGCTCAAATCCTCTCATGCTCAATCACAATTCCAAGGCATAAATTCTATGAGTCAATCAAAGCACAAGGCAATCCATCATAACAAACTCAATTAGCAAATTTTCAAATAAATACCAACTCATCATTAGCTAATCCAATTTCCACAATTTCATACTTCCACATTACACAAACATTCTCTGAAATCTTAATATAGACCATTTTCAGATAGATAGAGAAATCCAGAGAAAATCAAAAGCAACATCAAACTACTCCTAAAAACAAAACAACAAAAACAAAAGCAACAACCTAAATAAAACAGATAAATTCAGGATACTACCACACCAACCCCCTCCCCCAAACTTATTCACACGCCAGGAGAATAAGTTTGGAGGGAAAAGAAGTGAAGTATCTTGAAGAACAACTCACCGAGGTGGAGGCTGAGTAACTGAAGGCCTTTTTTTTTTTCTTCTTTTCTTTAACCAAAAAATTGGGTTGCCTCCCAATCAGCGCTTGATTTATTGTCTCGAGCTCGACATCTTCTTGAAAAAGGCTAAGGAGGATTTGGTGAAGCACGACACCACACTAATCCTCGTCTCATCAACTCCTTTGGGGATATCAAAACAGCTCGTCCCCAATGCTCTACATCCTTTCTCTTGGCTTTTGTCTTCTTTTCTTTTTAAACTTGGAACGGCCTCTTCAGCTTAACAGACACAGGAGGTTCATCTAATTCTTCAAGAGCTTTTACCACTTCCACCATCTTTACCTCCGCAAAAGCCGAGCTTTCGAGTGGTCGATAAACAGAGAAAGTTTCACTTTCATCTTCCACTTGCAACAGTAGAGTCCCTTTCTTCACATCCACAATTGCGCCCGCTGTAGCAAGGAACGGTCTCCCAAAAATCAAAGGAACTCGGTGATCTACCTCTATATCTAGCACAATAAAATCGGCTGGAAAAATAAAGTTTCCAACCTTCACCAACACATCTTCAACAATTCCCCTTGGGGATCCCAGAGACCGGTCAGCTAGCTGCAGAGTTACAGTTGTTGGCTTCAACGGACCCAGTCCTAGCTGCTGATATACAGACAGAGGCATCAGATTAATACTAGCTCCCATATCACAAAGCACCTTACTAAAGTGAGAGCTCCCAATGATGCACGGGATAGAAAAGCTTCCCGGATCCTTCAACTTTGTCGGCACTAATTTCTGTATCACTGCACTGCACTCTTCTGTCAAATGCACTTGTTCTCCTTCTCCTATTTTCTTCTTCTTAGCCAAAATCCTCTTCATAAATTGAGCATACTTCGACATCTTCTCAAGTGCTTCAACGAATGGTATGTTGATGGACAGTTTCTTAAAAATCTCCAAAAATTTGGCAAATTGAGTCTCATTCTCTTGCTTCTTCAGTCGTTGGGGAAACGGCAGTGGAGGGACATAGGCAGGAGGGGGTACATACTTAGGCTTAGGAGCCTCTTCATCAACAATTGTAGTCTTTTCTTCACCCTCTTCAGTTGTTCCTTTGCACACATGAATTGCATTGCATTGCTCCTTCGGGTTGACCTCTGTATTACTCGGATATTGGCCTTTTTGCTGCTGGCTTCCAACAATCTTAGCCAACTGACCAATCTGAGTTTCCATAGACTTTAGTTGCGCCTCTGTGTTGACAGTGAACTTGTTGAATGCGATTGTCAGATTGTCCACCTTCGCAGCTTCAACATCCATCCTTTGCTTGGTGGCAGTCATATAAGACCTAAGAATATCTTCTAAATCCGGCTTCTTTCCATCATTTACGACTCCATTTGTTGTAGAAAAACCGGGAGGTGGCTGCTGAAAATTGTTGGGATTGGCATAACTTAGCCTATCCCGTTGTCCATACTGATTACCACCTTGATTATATCTGAAATTATTGTTGTAGTTGTGACCTTGCAGGTAATTGACATCTTCGGGATTGTCGTTGACTGCAGCAACACGATCTGGAGTAGTATCAGGTAACAATGGATTATTCTTCGTCAATAGGGTGATTGCTTTAGCCATAGTAGACATCTGAGCTGTCAACTCTTTCAAATCATCTGAAGCTGAGACCTCGGCCACTCTTCGGATTGGATTCCTCTGAGATGGCCACTGAGCACTGTTTGCAGCCATCCTCTCCAACAACTCCATAGCTTCCTCTGCAGATAATTCCAACAATGCACCTCCTGCAGCTGCATCAATTCTGTCTCGAGTGCCCTCCATCAGACCATTGTAGAAGTAGCACACTTGTTGATCAGGCTGGAATCCATGTTTTGGGCACTTCCGGATGAGATCTTTGAACCTTTCCCAAGCTTCATACAAAGCTTCTTGGTCGAACTGACGAAACTGCGTGATCTCATTCTTCATCCTAAGAGTCTTGCTTGGTGGACAGTACTTGGCTAAGAATTTCTTGCACAATTCCTCCCACGTCTTAACTGAATCAGCATCCAAAGAATGGTACCATAATGTTGCCTGATCTCGCAGAGAGAACGAGAAAAGGTGGAGCCGGATAGTATCTGCTCCAACTCCATTCATCTTGACAGTCCTACGGATTTCAAGAAATTGCGCCAGATGCGCATGCGGATCCTCCAGTGGTCCGCCCCCAAACTGATTCTGCTGCACCATCAGAATGAGTCCTGACTTCAGCTCGAAATTGTTAGCATCGATAGCCGGCATCTTCAGTCCACCGTAGTGTCCAGTAGCCTCAGGCTCCAAAGCCTGCCGAATTGGTGGTGCGGCAGCAGGCTGCACTTGCTGCTGTTGTTGCTGCAGCAATGCCTTTAGCGCCTCCATCTCTTGGCGCATAGCAGCCATTTCCTCTTCTTTAGTGGCTGCCATCCTCTCAACTCTGATTCTCTCTGCGTTTCTGTGTCTTGCAGAAGCCTCGATCTCAGGGTCTAGCGGTACTAAGTCAGCTACGCCTCTAGATCTCAATTTCATGCACTGCCTGCCAAACACCAGATAAAACCAAAATACAGCAGAGAGAATTAAACTAAACAGAGAAAAATAAAAATACTGAAATAAAATAAAATACACTCTAAATTAAAGCTCAACAAGTAAATCAAATATTAGCCGTCAATTACGCCAGTCCCCGGCAACGGCGCCAAAAACTTGATCGGTATTTTATTTCACTAAAAATACTACTCGCAAGTGTACGAGGTAAATGTAGCAAAATTATGGTGAGCAAGATCGTATCCACAGAGACTGGCAATGCAAAGCAGCTAATTACCCAATTTTATTGTTTCACTTTATCTAGAGAACCAATTTAAGAGTTTGATTATAATTGATTAAAATGCTAAAAATAAAATAAACAAAGCAAACAGAGATAACTGGATAAACAGATAAAAGACGGATCCTAGGGTGTTGATGCTAAATGGATTTACCGAATCTCAGATAATTTATCTAACCAATTTAATTCCAAATCTTGTAGGAATCACTAATTTATTCACAGCCTCTCTCTCGAGTAAGTTATGAAAGTAGATTAGATTCTAATTTTATCTCTCGATCTTGAATTATTGTCTAACTCCAATTAGTACCTCAGATTTAATCTCCTCACGATACCTACCAATCTCTCGATCTAGCAGATTCGTGTTATGCAATCCTAATCCGTTAATCTATTAACCTCTCTCGAGTGAATAACAAATTAACTACACAATTGTAAACGCTGATCAATTCATTCACAAAAGACAACAGAAATCCAGGATGCATAAACAAGAAATAGAAAGGAACAATAAATTACGTCAAATCATAAATCCATAAAACATCCACAACTCTAGGATCGCTAATAATTTAGCTACTCATATTGTATTCAAAATCCAAAGAATCTAAATACAAATAAATAACTTTCATGATAATCCGGGATGAATAAAGCATAAAATAAAACTTAGTCTTATGATGTGCTTCTTCAATCTCTCGATGGTCTCTTCTCTGGCTTCTCCGGGATGTCTCTGCTGTCTTCTATAGGGTAAAAGTTATCTCCAATTTTCGTACAAAGGAGAGCCTTATATAGTTGAGGAAATACAGAGTCCAAACAAGGAAATACTCCAAAGTTGCGGAAACAGGCGGCACGGGCCGTGCCGCATGACAAAACACGCCCAGAGGTTGCTCGGCAGGCGGCACGGGCCGTGCCGCAAGTCCCGAGACATTTTTTCTTACGTTGACACATGGCACGGGCTGTGCCAAAGTGGCACGGGCCGTGCCGTTTTACACGCTGCCGACACATTTCACCGTTTTGCTCCGTTCTCGCTCGTTTCTTGTCCGATTGACCCGATTCAAGTTGCAGCGCGTTCCTCACTCAACCCTCTATCTTCTTAGGCGCTTTTCAAGCTCAATTGAGTCTCATAAAATAAATGGCATCAATCCCTTCAAAATGAGCAAATACGTGACACTGCACAAAATATGGAAAACTATGCGCAACTTCTCAATAAACGCATGCAATGCACATGAACTCCCATCAGCCTAGGCCTCAAACTATCATGAATTATATGAAAAATAAGGGTTTATCAACCTCCGCCCCATATCTGGAGCCTGCGATTTCCGCCAGAAACGTCGCTGGAATCGTCGACTCTATTGAGGGTTTTCGTCGTTGCTTCTCTGGTTATACTCTATTGCTACGGTTTTCATAAAACAGGGTTTCAATTTAGAAAAACTCTCTAGCAGTTAATTTGTTCCCAATTTTATGGGATCCTGGAGATCACGTAGATATCATATTGCAATTTTAATGCATAATAGCATATTAAATTGTAGGTTCATTTTACATAAATAACCTTCATGTATAGTTAATAATTAAAAAAAATCCTTAATATCATTTAAAATCCCCCACATCTCAACCGTTAATCTATTAAAATTGTAGGGACTAGATTTGTCCCTAATTTTCACACCACCACTTATTCTTAGAATATCCAACCCCTATATATATATATATATATATATATATATATATATATATATATATATATATATATATATATATATATATATATAGCGTGCACGCTTTAGCTAACTAAACTTTAGTTTATATATTAAGATTTAGTGCTATTTTTATATAAAAAAATCCAACTTAATAGAAATGAATCAATATGCATTTTAAAACACCAATAAGTGGGCCGTGCTATTTTTATTAAAAAGCCCTAAATATATGAGTAAATAATTAAATAAGTGTTATTTAATATTTTGATTGTGATTATAGTGTCATTTAATTAAAAACAAATAACGTGGGTCTCGGACTCTTGGATCTAATAAAAATATTTCTTATTAATTCTTATTTTGTATAAAAAACACACGAGATTAACTAAATTAAAGAAATTAATTTTGATTAACAATTATATAAAAATTTATGTAAAGCTAACAATTATATATGTCCTCGATGAAAAATCTTTCACAAAAATCTCATTTCTTCAAAAATAATAAAATAAAAAAAATCAGATATCTGCATATAATTTATAAATCCAAAATGCCACCGTCGTCCGTCCCGCACTTCGTCATCCTCTAACCTTAATATTGTGCAAACTGCTATGTAATTTGAAGGTCAACTTTATATCTAATATATCAACTAAAAATCAATAATTTTCATTAATGACATAAATTAACCAAACAACACTGAACATACATTGCATTTAAATTTTTTTAATTTAATACAATGAAAAGTGCAATACATAATTAAATCATTAAATAGAATAATTAAAAAAGAAATGTCTTGCAAGAACATTTACGGAAAATTATACATTTAAATTGTTTCAATCAATACAATAAAAAATGCAATAAATAATTAAATCATTAAATATAATAATAAAAAAAGAAACGGTTGTTGTAGCCGCGCAGGAACATTTAAAGAAAGTCCTAAGCTTAGAATGAAAAAAGGTGAAATATGAAAGTAATAATTGAACCTTTACCACCAAGAGACAAAATGAATTTTAATTTGAAAGAAGAAAAAACAAAAAAAAAAGAAAAAAAAATAAAAATGAATTTTAGTTACACAAAAGAAAATATAAAAAAAGAACATAAAAGAAACATTTAAGGAAAGTTCTAAGCTTATAAAGAAAAAAAAAGAAGAACCTATATTAACAATAACACTGCGCGGTGCGCGAAGCAAAATGAATTTTAGTTTCAAAAATTAAAAATCTGAAAAGCCAAAAAAAAACACACACACACACACGCACACAAATTGAAAAAAAGAAATAAAAGAAAAATAAAAGCAGAGAGAAAAAGTGTAGAATGAAAAAAAAAAACAAATGAAACTGAATAGAGATTGCATTTAAAATGTTTCAGTCAATAAAATAAATAATAATAATAATAATAATAATAATAATAATAATAATAATAATAATAATAATAACAACAAAAACAACAAAAACAACAAAAGGAACGACTGTTGTAGGATCGGCTGTTGTAGCTGTGCAAGAACATTTAAAGAAAGTCATAAGCTTAGAACGAAAAAAAAGATAAAATGCGGAAGTAATAATTGAACCTATACCCTTGAGAGAGGCAAAATGAATTTTAGTTTCAAAGAAGAAAAAACAAAAAGAAAATTGAAAAAAAAAATGAATTTTAGTTTCACAAAAGAAAAAATAGAAAAAGAACATGAAAGAAATATTTAAGAAATGTCCGAAGGTGAGGAAAGGAAAAAAAAAACCAATTGAACCTATACTAATAATACCACCGATGCGCAAAATAATTTTATTTTGAAAAAAGACAAAAACCCCCCCAAAAAAAAAGAAACACAAAAAAAGGAAAAGGGCGAGAGAAAGAAGGTGTAGGCAAGTTTCAATCCAAGCCTAATCAAGATTGTGATATGCCATTAGACCACCACACCACAACCAATTGCTTTAGCTTTTTCAACAAAAATAAGTTTTAAATCAAATTTTCACTGATTTTTTAGGACAATTTTACCTCTTCGATTTTATTTTAATATGTGTATAGATAAATAGATAGATTTATTATCTCACTAATTATTTACTGTTTAAATGTGTATTTCTAATGTAGGAAGTCAGGTGCTATTAAATTGAAAATTTTTTGGATTGAATCATCAAATGAGCAGGAGTGTGCTAACTCCTTAGACTTAGAATTTTCATTTTATCAATCTTTGCTCATCTCATTCAACTTTTACTCCATTTTTAAATATTGAACATTTTCCTAACTTCATTCTAGCTTAGAACACCTTCAAAACTCATATATTTCCTATCAAAATTCAATATATCCAGTGACATGTCAATATTTATAGAAATCAACAATAAATGTCCTAACTCCTAATGGAATATGCAACGATACAAAATAAATATCCATTTAACGTGCCAATATTTTTATAAACCTCGTGTTTATAAAAAATGATTGATAAGAATTAGAATGATAGATAATAATAAATCTTAATTATGAAAAAGATGAATACATTTAAAAATGAAATGTAGTGTTGATTTTTTAGTTTATTATAATCTTTCATTTTTAACCTTTTAGCTGACAATCGCATGAGGGTTGACCATAATTAGATGTTTGCAATTAGTAGTTAAATATAGTTTCTATTTTAATTGTTGGATTTTAAAGAGCTTCTAAGCATAGGGCTGCGGAGGATCCCAGTCCACTTCGAACCTCAGCTTCTCAGTCTCAGCCACCGCCACCGCCACCGGAGCCATGGGGATCGATACCGTGCCGCCGCTCATCACCGCCCAGATCAATTATCTCCTCAGCCACTGCCCTTTCTCCGTCAAGGTACGCAGCTTGTTGTTCCGAACACACAAATGTATGGCGCATTTTTATCCATACGGAGTTATGTTTGATTAAGTAAAGTCTTAATTCAAGGTGAACATGAAATTATGTTGCAGGTTGAGCAAATGTGGTCGGGATGCAAAAACCCTAACTATCTTGATCGCTTCACTCTAGTCATCCCCTATTGTCTTGACCATATCAAATGTGAGTGCCCATCTATTCATTTTAATTTGGCTTAATTTTATTTATATATAGATAGTTATAGTTCAATGTTGAAATTAGGGGATGTTACATTCAACGCTATGTATCCGTTGGCGGCGCCGGATGTGATTTTTGGACCTGAAGATGAAACTTTCCAGCCGTACGCGGGTGCCACTGGAAAATCCAGTAAGAATATTTTGGCTAACTGGAACAGTAAGGATTCATCGCAGTTGCATTCACTTATTGTTGAGCTAAGGTGAAGGTTTTTTTTTTCTTTCTTTCTATATCTGACTGCAATTTGATGAAAAAGGGTTAATTTCTTGTGTTTTACTTCCTGAGGTGTTGGTCTCCTTTGTGGACTTATGTTCTAGGGATGCATATTTGGCATACCAAAGGAGACGGATCGGAGAGGTCGATGATGAGAGACTGAAATTCGAAATCGATACTATGCTTGCAAGAGAGGTTAGTGTTAATGAATTTTGATGTTGAAAGAAAAGTCTGACCATATTTAAGCTTGCTATTTGCTTCCAAATTTATGAGTTGGTCTGACCTCGTGGTGCATTTAGCTATCCTTTGTCTTATTTTGCACGAGATTAAGTGTGCTTCTAATGCAGCTCGAAGTTCTTTTCTTTTCTTCTGTCTTCCGTTGTCGATTGGGAATTTTACATGCGATGGCTCCTTAGTTACTACCCAAATATTCACGAGACATGCAAACAGATATCCTTGTAAATAAGGGCTATAATGATGCTTTGGTTCTTTTTTTGACATTTTTATATACTTCATGTTGGTTTACTGCATGTGTGACTTAATATAGTGTATGTATGCTCAGCAATGAGGCGTTTCCAATGCCTTGTCAGCTATATCGATTGCAGCTTGTAGTTATCCATTTTATTTGTGATGGATGGAAATGCTAGATTTATAATTATGTGTTCATAAAAAAATGTCTGATTTGAGAAAAATAAAGACATCAATCATGTCTTTTTTTTTTTAATTTTCGTACATACGCTTAGTTTTTTTCATACAACAATTACAAGTAAAGCATTTATTTTTTTCCCCCGAGATGCATTTGTTTTGTTTTGATGCAGAAATATATGTATTATTCTTTTCTACTCTGATGTATACTTGAAACAATGCCAGGAGCTTTGGTCTAGGAGTGAATGAGGGGTCAGATTGTAGGTTACCAATAATGTTAGGTGAACTATTTAAAGTGAATAACTAATTTCAGCCAACAGCGCATCATTTCCTTTTTCATTTCCAGTTAAATAAGGATGTCTGCCAAGGATATAAATTATAATGGCATTCATGTTCCTTTTCAATAAATGTAATGGTACTTTCTATTGATGGGGTCCATTTGTGCAATTGTGCATGTTGGTTTTTATGGAACCTAACTTCAAGTGCTGATAATTTGTATTTATTAACTGATTCCTAATTTGTTTTGCAATTGGACACATGACTCTTTGCGTATTGTTTCTTGACGCTAACAAGTTCTAAATGCCTTTATTATTTTTACAGGGAATTGAAATGTATATGAGTTCAGGGACCGACAAGGTAACTCAAGATGATAAATGTCTTTGAGTCCTATCATAACCTTTTCTGTTCCGTGAATCACTTAAGAATGTTGAATTGATATATACCTTCTAACTTGGCTGGTGGTCTCTTTGCCATTTGATTGTAGTGCAGCCAGAGGAGGTTAAGTTTGCAGTGCCTCTACTAGATATGGATTTTAATAGATTGGTTGCCGGATCCACCTGGAGACATCCACAGAAAATATACTTACAGGTTGGTTTGCCAAAAATAACTAGCCTTAAGCATCTAGTAAATAGAAATGGTATGGCACTCGGAAGAAATTTCAGCTTCCAAATAACGTAAAGGCCATTGACATAATAAAGGCAAGATCATCAGATTAAGGCCCAATGTTGGCCGGACTTCATCGTTTTCTTCCTTAGCAATGTTAAAAGAAGTAAGGGCAGAAAGAAAAGGAAAAACCAAGTGAGCACTCCATTGTTATTGTTAAAAGTAAGGGGAATACTCACTAAATAGCCCTTTGTCTATGATACATAACTATGAAATCAGCAAAAATATAGATAGAGATAACCTGATAATCTATTAGAGCCTATGATTATTACTTCTAATTGTCCCAGTCCCATCCACCATATCTTCTTTAATTGGCTGATTATTTCTATTACATTATTGTTTATAAACATGGTTTTGGGATAGACAATAGACAATGCAACTTACATATTTATATCTTTGTTTTTGTTATACGTCTAACTATTTTAAGTCATCTTTCATTTATTGACCAAAATCCATTCTATAATGTTCATAGGTTACATTTCCAGTTGGTAAAAAGTATTCAACTGCCCCGCCTCCACGTCTTAAGTTGATTTCTTCTTCAGAGTTGAAAGCTTT
This sequence comes from Perilla frutescens, assembly GCA_026008535.1. NCBI lineage: Eukaryota > Viridiplantae > Streptophyta > Magnoliopsida > Lamiales > Lamiaceae > Perilla > Perilla frutescens. The sequence goes on from BRKX01000019.1 coordinate 42,535,656, forward strand.
ATTCTCTACTGAAGATTTTAAACTTCCTACTTGGGTGGATGGGATGTGAGTATATGTTCTTTTTAGTTAGATATGTGTAATTGGTGTGTATGAAACACCAACCTTTTTGCTTTTTTATTAGTATGTGCCCTTTGTTGTGTCCTTTTTCTCTATTTGATCTGTATACCTTTGCAGGTGCACAGCTGAATATCTTCCAAATTTGGAACAGATGCTGAACTCACAGGTTTACTACAATTTTTCCATTTGTAATATTTCATGATATTAGTGCAAGCTAATAATAAGTATAGCAGGTCATTATTACCTTTTACAGTGAAATACTTCCCTTCTCTCTGACAGATTAAAGATGCAATCTCATCCATTGAAGCAAGAAGGAAGTTTATCCAGTCATTGACACCTCATTTTGGAAGGCCAATAGAAGCTGATCCGGTATGCCTTCTTTACCTTGAGCAACATAACTGCTTATTAATATTTATTTTTCTGTGGCTGGATTTGTATTAATATAAAAATGATCGGGTCTGCTTTCATCCCAGGTCTTTTGCAGGAAAGCAACATTCCTATGCTCCTCTCAAACCTTCACTTTTCTGGTAGGATATATTCGTGCAGACTCTATGCTTTCTGTTTTATGTTGCATCTTCTACAGCCCTTGCCCTATTCTCTTAGACTAAAATTTCTGCTACAGTTTATTTTTCTTCCATGTCCATATAGTGTTTTTCTTTTTTTCTTTTTTTTTTTTTTCATGTATTGAAATCATCATTCACATTTCTTGGGGATGCATTTAACAATTTGGAGGCTTGTTGGCTTTTACCATCCCCTTGTTGCCTGATCTTTCACGAAGAAACAGTAATTTAAAACTTCACATCCTCAGAGTAATAGCTGTTAGAGATGATGATGCATTTCATTGAGGACTCTTTATTTCTTTATGCTTCAATCTGATTTCTTTCAATAGCCCAGGAATGGTAAGTCCAACTTGGTTAAGGATTTGATGGAGAATTCTTCTTTTCCCTTCTTTTTTCTATTTTGGGTGTTGGACCCATTCCATAAGTCCTTTTTTTCCTTGCAATGTTTGATCTTAACTTTTATTTATATTCAACATTTATCTTGATGCTTGTACTGATGCTAAATTTCTAGATCAATGATATTTTTTAGTACAAAGAGGATGTTTGTCATTATAAGTGTGGAGGAACAAGGCTCTTTTAAAACCCCATGCTACAGATAATAACACTCAATGATTTCTAGCTTCTGCTACTCTCATTACAATGTGGTCATCTTCTAAGTAATTTGTTCTTAAGATTTCTCCTTAATTTTTTCAAATGTTTCTGCAAATCTGCTCCCCCCCCCCCCCAAGTTCAAGTGAAGAACTAATGGCCTCAATATACATCCTCATATGATTGCGGATATGATAGTCAATTATAATTTAGATTGCAGTTTGCTAGAAGATTGCCATGCTCGGCATGCTGCCAACAAAATGTGCTTACTACTAAGGGATATAATTACTCTCTAGTTATGGTGCTCTGCTGCATTGATGGATTTTTTTTATTTTTTTATTTTTAATTCTTGTAACCCTTCTCCTGTCAGGTTCATTTCACTCTTTCTCTTCAGTTCCCAAAGCAGCAACCAGCTATAGTACTTCAGAGTTCTCAGGCAAGAATCTTTACAATGACTGTAATTCCCTATTTATCTTTCTTTAGTTTCAGATGACTTATGTTAAGATTATGAACTGTTGATCAATGCACGAGTTATGGAATCAACCTTTCTTGCACCTGTCCTTAGGTGAACTTCAGTATTAGCTTATGCCATCTTTCAATCGCGTTATAAACTGACGATGCTAGCTTGTGCATTTGCAGCATTTCAATTCACATGGCGTGCCTGTCAAGTCACCTAATATAACAGAATGTCCATGGAGTCCCAGATGGAGTCCGTCAGAAAAGGCTGATCGGATGCTGTAAGTAGTGAAGAAATAAACTTAACAGATCCTCCTATCATCCTAGATTGTTTCTTGATAACTTTCCTTTAAACTATTGTGGCAGTGAGTTTCTGGCGGAAGAGGCCTTGAATTTCAAGAAGTATTGCAATCAGTTGAATCAACAATGAGGGAATAGTTCCATCGCCTCTAGTTTTGTATGTTGTCGACCGATCGATCGAGGAGTAGTACTGTACATATGCTCTTCTTGCCTGTGTTTCTTCAAATTGGTGGTCCGATTGTAATTTTCATATCTTTTCTGAATTATCGGATCTGCGTGAGTGAGAAACGCGCTTTAAGTAGTTTTTTGAGGAATTGATATGATGTAGTAATCTAAAAGAAACAATTTAAGGAGCGTTCGAATTTCTGAAGAAATTATGTTTTGTAAATTTTATTTCTGAAGATTATATTCCTTAAATATAGCCGGCTGTATTGTTTCAGATTATTATGGATGCTAAATCCGCAATCAAATTCAAAACGGGATTCGGGCAGCCAGGATCTGTAAAAACAAACACAAACAAAACGTAAAAGTCGAAGGACCGTCATCGAGTGAACTCTTATGTTTTAACTTTTAAGTCAGTAATAATCTGATAAATAATAGTCGAAAAAAATGTAGTCAAATGACTGACGAGACGAGCTAGAAGTTGATGAAATGTCGATTCGACAATCTTTCTCCAAGACAACACCTCGTTTATGTTGACTAGCCCTAGGCGTATATAGGCTTGCGATTCGGCCTAGGGTAGGATGGTCTCGTCGGGCTGCCTACTACACTTTGAAGGGTTGTGTTGTTCATTTTCACTCTCGACTATCACGGACTTTAATTTGGATCTCCTACCTCCGGGATTTTATGGAACTGACCCTGATACTTTCATATTCGACCCCTATTCTTCTGGGATAGTTGTTGGCTTTTATTGAGAAAAGTTTGCTTGGACGCTTACCTACCTTTTCATGGGTCTCTTTGAGTGAGCTGTGATTAGACAACTTTTATCGGTTTTTGATAGTTTTGCCTAAGTGGATCTATCTAAGAGTCAAAAAAAATTTGCTCCTTACAATTTATAATGTGGGTTAGTTTCAAACAATACAATCTTTACTTCAATTTGTACTTTTCATACAACCTTTTAAAGCATTGTAATCACAATACCTCTTTTATATTTTTACAATTAGAACATTTATATATTTTTTTGACGAAATTTGTTATGTACCCCTAAAATGACCTAGTTTTACTTCTGAAAAAATTGAGAATGCTATTCTATATAATTGCAAAAAAATAAAAAATTAAAAGATGTTGTAATTGAAACAGTTTAAAAAGATAAATTATTTCGTACAACGGTTGTGTATAAGCCGTATATGATACATATATTTTTCAGCGTTAAATGTTATATATTTTTCATAATTATATGTTATACATTTATAAATTAAAAAAAATATAATAATAATTACAAAAATGTCAATGTCTGTTTTTAGCAGTATTGTTGAATATTAGAAATGGTATTTAATTTCCGTACAAAACCTTTTAATGTGATAATTACAAAATTGGATGACTATTGTCTTATAAGTTAGGTTGATACGGTGGAATGGAATAAAATAACAATTCCTATGATTGGTATGTTTTGAAATCGGAAATCACCATTGCCAAATAAATTGTTATTCCCAAAAGTAAGAGAATAGTCATTCCACCCATGACCCACCCCCATGAGTTTAACTATTTATATTAAAAAAAATTAATACATGATATACTTACGCATAATCATGTCTTTTAATATTATTTTATCATATTTAAAAAAATAATTTGAAAATTATATTAAATACTTTATTATTATTATTTGCAATTATTTTTATATTATTTATTTTTTTAAAATTGAAATGTATGTTTAAATCAAATTTTGATCGTTTTTTTTTATTTTATTGAAGGAAAATGGTACCAAAATAAATATAACATATAAACATATCCTAAATTAAAAAAATATATATATGTATTTGATATCATTTAATACATTTAAATGAAAAATAAAAATTATAAACTATTTTCTATGAAGTAAAAATATTTTTATAAAAGTTTACAAATCATTACATATGTACCAATTAAATACTTTAGAATAATTCTTTTAATAAAAAATAAATAAATTATAATTTTCTAAAAAAAATAGAAAAAAAAATCACACACTAAAAAAGAAAAATGAAATTTAGAAATGTAAGAGAAATATTATGGCATGTGTTGATGATATTAGTTATTGCACTCTATTCAATTATAAATAAATTTTAAATTACATAAAGTATTCATCTTATAAAATAAAAAATAAAATAATATTTATTTAATAAAAAATAAAATAATATAATAAAATTATATTAGTCATTGCACTTTATTCAATTATAAATAAATCTCACGAGGACATCTGATTCTGACGTGGCGCTATATGGTTGGATGTTATTCAGCTAACTAGTGAAGTCGATACAGACAATCATAATTTTATCAAACCCTAATCGAGCGCCCGAGCTAGCGCAGTTCCACCATAGTAGTCCTCAGTCCTCACCCCCCATTAGAGTCAGACACACACACACACACATATAGATACATTATTATATATATATATATACACACACACGCACATCATCCGAGTATAAATACACACTAATGAATTCCTCGCATTTCAGTCTCCTCCGCGCCGGTTTCATCTCCTCTGCAACTCACTCGTCTTTGCCCCCCTCTCTCTCTCCTCCTTCCTCACTCACCAACTTATCCTCCAACTGTAAGAGTATGACTCTCTCTCTCTCTCTCTCTCTCTCTCTCTCTCTCTCTCTCTTTCTCTCTCTCCTTGCATGTGCTGGAGAACATTCACGCGTTAGAACGACGCGTTGGTCTCTCTCTCTCTTTTTTTTTTATGTTGATGGAGATTGCAAATCATGAAATTATCAAAATGTTGAATTACATGGTTGGAAATGGGTTGCGATTGGATTTTAGGTTTACTTCATTTTTCTGTGAGTATCGGCGACGGAGTTGGCATGTGGCCTCTCTGATTGTTCCCTTTTTTTTTTTTACCTGCGTTTCAAATAGTTTATGTCAATGATAATTCATTAATGAAGATGTGATGGCGAGAGTTCTGTTTAGAATTGGGAGTTCTCTTTCCTCTGTGCGTCACTAACTAGGAATTGCTGCAGACTGAGGACTATGAAATTGCGACATTTTATAATTTTATTCCAATCCGCAGCATATGTAATTGCATGCTAATCATATATTTTATGGTTAATTAATAACAAAGTAGATTTTTACCGAGTGCATGATCGCAGTAATTGCAGGTGAGAATCAGTTGTTGATGTATGCATAGTTAATAGCCAAAAAGATGCTGAGTTGATTAATGGAGTATTTCTCTGTACCTGTCATTAATGGTGATTATGGGATATTTTGGCTGATTCTTCTGAATATGCTTCAATATCTTCATTCCGTGAGTTTAGCTTTACGCATTTCCCCTAAGTGGTGTGACGTAATCTGTTGTGTTCGGCTGAAGTAGTTGTGTCTTCAATCTCACAGGTGCATCTGCACATGCTTTGTTGATTGGCTGTTGTTACTTTTGATATACTTTTGGCACTTGATGATCTTATACAATTACTTTGATGAAATATATCTGCAACTTTATGCTGTTGTAAATTTTATGAAATTAATTTTGCTACTACTAGAAGTATGTTATTGGCCGAGTTTCCTTTTGTAATAGAGTTCTCTGTTAATATGATCTTATAAAGACTAAGTAAACTTCTTTAGGTGTTTCCTTTTTGTAAGAATATATGATTACTTGTACATTTGTTAATCTTCTTGTGATTCTCATAAAACTAGACAGGTATCCTTAGAACTTCTCAAAGAATATTTCTCAGAGCGAAGGCATCATCATTGACAAATATGGCAAATGTAAGTTTGTATTGCTGTCTAATACTCTAATTACAGAAGCTTAGTTTCTAGTTAAGAAAACATGTGTTGGTGCTTGTACACCTGAAGACAGTTTATCTACATGTAAGCTCAATATGCGGATCAGTTACAGTTAAGAAAGCTGAAACAGGCTGTAAATGTGGTTTGACTGTTGTGAATTCTTGTTTAATGTATCATTAGCAGGATCAAGGGACTGGTGGTAGTCTTAAGGAACAGCTAGGAAAACTATTTGAAGAATCTTTGAGAGTTACAGTCCCTGAGGAGTTGGATATTGATCCTGCCATTGCTCCTTGTCAAAATCCCAAATTTGGTGATTACCAATGGTAATGCTCTTTTCCTTTATATATGATACAAAATTTTATATTTATATTTTTTAATAGAGCATTAAATTTGCTCTTAAACTTCGTTTTTTTTTTTTGGAAAGAGCTTATATATTTTTAACATCTAAGCATATTCAGTATTGCACCAATTGTTATTACAAAATTATTAAATTCTTTCTTTCTACAGCAACAATGCCATGGGCTTGTGGTCAAAAGTTAAAGGAAGGAGTACCCAGTTTAAAAATCCCCAACAAATAGGACAGGTTTTGATGAATATGTTTACTTATTAATATAAACCTCTATGCTCTTTTAGTTTAATATGCTAAAACTATGATAATATATATCCCATATCATGCTGTTAATATTGTATTATTGGTTGGTACCATACTATATGATATGGTCCTTTATATGTTTGTTTTCTAGGCCATTAAAGCAAATCTCCCTGCATCAGAAATGATAGATGGAAGCTCAATTGCTGGACCTGGCTTTGTAAATGTTGTATTGTCCCGGAAATGGATTGCCAAGGTAATTTCAGTGATAATGCCTTAGTCAGATATTCTTTAAGGAATAAGGAGTATGTATGAAAATCTTACCAAAATTGGTGCAGAGCATTCAAAACATGCTAATAGATGGTATTGACACGTGGTCTCCTAAGCTTTCGGTTAAAAGGGCTGTGGTTGATTTCTCCTCACCTAACATAGCAAAAGAAATGCATGTTGGTCACTTACGGTCAACTATCATTGGAGATACCCTGGCCCGTATGCTGGAGTATTCAAACGTGGAGGTTCTTCGGAGAAATCATGTTGGAGACTGGGGGACGCAGGTGTGTACCTATCTTTGTTGCCAGTTATAAGTAGTAATGCCATCTGGAGAAGGGATTGATTGATTGTTATGGATTGATGCTGTTGATTAGTAATTGTTTTAAAAGTTGTATTTATTGAAGTTGTTAGTTGTCAACACGAAACCAATTTTTGAACTTCTGCCCTTAATTGGCAAAAATCCGTTTCTTATAAGGAGAAACTGCAGATTGTATTTTATGTAAGCATTCTTTCAGGAATCAAGGTTTTTATTTCAATGTTCTGAAGATAACTTGTTGGATTTTCCCTATAAGTTGTGGACAAATTTCCATTTGGTGGAAGATGAAGAACCCCTCTCATGGGGCTTCTGATTATAATCACTCTCTTATTATAAAGTTAATTTCATGTAGCTGTGATTTTTCCTTTTTAATTATTTTAGATGCTAATGCTGTTTGATTTGTTTCCAGTTTGGTATGTTAATCGAGTTCCTATTTGAAATGTTTCCCAGCGGGGAAGTTACCAATGATCAAGCCATAGGAGACTTGGAGGTGAGGAAAATTTTGAATATCCTGTGGTCTATACAGATATTGTGTAATTTAACTCCATCTCTATTTACTTTGAGTTGGGAGCATCTGATTATACTTGTGGATATTTATTGGTTTGTTTCTAAGGTTGGTTAACCATCTACAAAAACCATACAATAGCAGAGTTTTTCACTTATAATGGGATTACATATTCATCTTTAAATAACTCATAACATCGCTCTATCATTATGCATAAATATCCAGATGGTCTTTTTGCCCTATTTATAACAGTAATACACACATATACATAAATAACAATCAGAGGTTTCATGCATAACCATGATTTACCCAGAGTATTTTATATTATGTCCACATATTGGAATTCAATAGAGTTCTACAATATTCTTCCCACTATGCAATATATTTATCCATAATGTCTTGTCTGATCTAATTTTTTACTCTAATCCTTTCTTTTGTGTGGATTTGAGGCTTCTTCACTGAATCACTGTTGTCTGAAGCCTTTCTACTCATTACTGTATCTTTAGTATCTTTACAGGTTTCAATTATATTCAGTGAGCTCTCATATACTACTCAATCAGATTGACTGTTTTATGCTACTCTAGAGTTGAATTATTTGTTGAAATTGAGAATGGCTCATTTGGATTCAATTTATTAGGGGGTAGGAATTGGATAACTATCAAGAATTGTTCTTCACCTTAATATGAAAATATTTTTCAAATTGTATTTATAGTGTTTGATTGTGCTATTACAGGCTATGCTTGTAATTTTAAAAATAAATACAAGCAAACATTGCATCAAAAAATTATGAATTATGCACTTCAGCACTCATCGATGTTTCAATTGCTTGGTTTTCAGGCATTCTATAAGGCGTCAAAGCTAAAATTTGACAGCGACCCTGCTTTCAAGGAAAAGGCCCAACAGGCAGTGGTCAGTCTTCAGGTAGATTACATGATAGTTTGTCTTGTCGGAATAATCCTGAAGAAGCATTTTATTCCCATTTTGACTTCAGTTGAAACAGAAGTGCCTGTTTATACTTTTCTTGCATGATGGTATATATGTATCCATACTACAGGCTGGGGAGGAGAAGTACCGGAAGGCATGGGCTCAAATTTGTAAAATCAGTAGAAGTGGATATGAAAAGGTGTATGAGCGTCTTGGAGTTCAGTTGGAGGAAAAGGTATGGAGGCCGGCTTCTCTGTTTTAAGTTGCTCAGGCTGGTTTATTTGAAGCTTTTGGTGAATGTCCTGCAAGATCTTTCCAATGTATAGTATTATTTCCTAGAAGATTCGTGGTGACTAGTGTATCATGATTTTTGTTATATGCCCAAGTGACCCTTTTAATTCTTTTCCAGCTGACATAAGATGTGCTCTGACGCAAGTTTCTTCTGTCACTGAAAAAAACAACTTCTACAGCTCCTAAGACGTGTTAAGAAAATCATTCTGTTGACTATTTTTTTAGCTTCTATGCGCCTTGCATTTCATATCTTCTCTTTTTCGTTTTCCCAGGGTGAGAGCTTTTATAATCCCTACATTCCTAGTGTTCTAGAGTTACTGAATAAAGAGGGATTGATTGAAGAAAGCGAAGGAGCTCGTGTCATCTTCATTGAAGGAAAAAAGATACCCCTTATTGTTGTAAAAAGAGATGGTGGGTACAATTATGCATCAACAGATCTTGCTGCTCTGTGGTGAGTTGTCATATTTCTAGGTCCGCCAATTTGTCTTCTGTTAGCAAAGGTTATTTCTGATAATTTTTCGTACTTGCTCAGACTAGTCTATCCCTGGTTTAGACTAGGGTCAGCTAATCAGCTGAAGACCTATTTATTCAACTGTGTGTGTATATCTATAATGATGGTGCCTTTTTATGATTATTGTTATACCAAGTGCTGATGTGCTAATCATTTAGATGATAAAAACGTATACTCCTTCTACCACGTCAGCTATGGGAATCTGCCATCTAAGCTGTGGAAAGTTAGCTTGTTGTAAGACTTACATGTGCAATATATAGGTATCGACTGAATGAAGAAAAGGCTGATTGGATCATATACGTTACTGATGTTGGCCAAAGAGAGCACTTTGAAATGTTTTTTTCCGTAAGTTTAAATGTCTTAAACATGGCATAGTCATGTCTTTATATTAGCACTATTGCTTGCTGGATTTGATTCTAAGAGCTTTGGGATGCTCTTTCAGGCTGCCAGACGAGTCGGTTGGCTTCCAGCTGAGGAGAGCAAGTATCCTAAAGTAAGCCATGTTGGGTTTGGGCTTGTTCTTGGAGAAGATGGAAAACGATTCCGCACTCGCAGTACTGAAACTGTAAAACTGGTTGATTTACTGGATCAAGCCAAAAGTAGATGCAAAACAGCTCTAATTGAAAGAGGTTAGTTGCTGTATTCTTTGTCCCCAGAACTACTGGGTTTCCTGAATAACCCCGAACTGCATACCTGAGTTGAATCATTTTGTTCCACTTATGCTCTGAAATGAGAAAACTGGACCTAGAATAACCCACCGGGTCCTATCATTTTCATTCTTTACGTCCTGCAAAACTCTAACTGCATACCTATTTGAATCATATTGTTCCACTTATTCTCTGAAATGCATGCTAGGCAAAGATAAAGGATGGACTGAAGAGGAGCTTGATAAAACTGCTGAAGCAGTTGGATATGGTGCTGTTAAGTGAGTATCCTGCACCTTGCAGTTTTTTTCTCTGATTATTATTTCTTTAGTCTTACAAATAACATATACTTTTATGTTTCAGTTATATATTTATGAAAATGTAGAAATATGCATGCACTGGTATCCTAATGATGATTTGGCTAGAGAGAGGTTATTACTCTTTCACTAGCATTTGCTAACCAGACCTCTGAAGATGGTGAACTTTTGTCTATAAAACAGATATGCTGATCTGAAGAATAACCGAACAACCAACTATACATTTAGTTTTGAGCAGATGCTCAGCGACAAGGTGAGTTACGACCATTATATGTATAGATGAAATAAGTGACAAGTTATTAAAATCCAGATGTTTTGCACTTTTGCTGAACCTACTTTCTTATTTGATATTTTCTCATAGTTAAGTTATTTGCTATAGTATTGTATTGTTAACAACGGGTACTACTACTACTACTACATCAGTCCTCTTGTTAATGTTATTGAAAAAATAAAATTACTTAGAAATCTCCATTCAAAATTAAGGATGGTTAGTTTCAAAGAACATTAAATAGACAAAAAAAAAGAATAAGAAAAATGGACAAAAAAAGAATAAGAAACTACAATTATGGGAGAAAGGGAGTACTATTTTCGGGATTTTCAATTTATGAAAGCTGGTCTCTAAGTTGTCTTCTACTTGTTGGCTTTTGTTTCTGTTGAAATCTGTCTGTGTTCTCTAAATTTTGTTCTTGGGCAACCACTTCCATTATGTGCAGGGCAACACTGCTGTGTACTTGTTATATGCACATGCTCGGATCTGCTCAATTATCAGAAAATCGGGGAAAGATATCGAAGAATTAAAAAAGGCATGGCATATCTTTTCTCGGCTATAAGCTTTATTGATTTCGCAATATTTTTTTACTTTCTAATGCGGTAATAATTGATTACATGCTTCTTCCATACGTGCTCATCTGGCATCATAAAAAGCTTGAGAAATTTTAGGATCATACCAACACTGGATAAACTTCAAGAGTAAATTGTTATGCTCAGCTTATGATCTTCATTATATTTGAAACAGACTGTGACGTTAGACTTGGCTCATCCTGATGAACGTGTTTTAGGACTTCATCTGCTCCAGTTTGCCGAGGTAATTATGTTAGGGATATTCCTGGTGGTATAGTCAGTCTCGATTCTTAAAGGTTAACTCTTATGTTTTTGGATCTCACTATTCTTAGGTTGTTGAAGAAGCATGTACAACTCTGATGCCAAATGGACTGTGTGAATATTTATACAATTTATCAGAAGACTTCACTAGATTTTATACTAACTGCCAGGTATGGAAACTTTTAATTGCTCCATCATCAAATATAAAAAAATGACCTGTACCAATTTCTGTAACTTTTATGAATCGGCCTAATTTGAGAAATTTGCAGGTGGTGGGATCGGCAGAGGAGACTAGCCGACTCCTGTTGTGCGAGGCTACAGCAGTTGTTATGAGAAAATGTTTCCATTTGCTCGGAATTAGCCCGGTTTACAAAATTTAAGGCATTCACTAATCTGTTCAAACTGTTTTTTTTTACTTGAAATTTTATCACTTGATCACACAGGCATTAGTATTGTTTTGAAGGAATTTGATTTTGATGTGCACTGAGTTGGTATATTAACCCTGCTTTTATTGGGTGAGTTTATATGCTTATATATTTATAATTTACGTAGTTCGAAGAATTTTAGCTGGAAACTAAAGATTTGACTTTTATTATGTTTGCAATAATTTGTACACTGGGATTGTATAAAAGTATAAAACATCATACCAATTGAATTGTAACTCCCATTTTGTGTTGTTAAGGGGAAAGTTCAGAATGAACAATTTTTATAGTACACAAGGAATGTACAATATGCTAGCAAATCTGCCGAGGCATTAACACCTAATGATATGTATATAGGGGGTGAGTAAATCCAAACTGGGATTGAAAAACTGACTAAATCGAAGTTTTGGTCGGTTTTGGTTCGGTTTATTGGATTGATCAGTTTTGGTTCGGTTAGAAATTTTTTAAACTGAAATATTTTTTGGTTGGTTCAGTTTGAGACCAAAATAATTTGGTTTTAATTGAACTCGCCTATTTTATTTTGTTTGTTATTTTTTTAATTTTACTAATATACTTTCTATATTTCTATTATACTAACTAGTACGCGGCCCGTGCGTTGCACGGTGGAAGTAAACCGGTATGTGAGCCGTGCGCTGCACGGTGGCATAGAATTGTTATTTCATATGACATTACTCAAAAAATTAAAGTAATTAAAATTAATATTATATTATATTGTTATGTATTTTAAGATAAATTACTTACATACTTATAAACATTTTAACGTAATGTTAATTCATATTTAAATCATATACACTTTAAAAATATATGTTATGAAAAATAAAAGTGATTATTTAAAAAAAACAATTAAAGTATGAAGTTTACAGATTCTGAAAAACTTCTCTATACACAACATTTATAGTGGTATTCGTATCATTATCATCAAGTAAGATCTTCAATCCACTACGACTTGTAACCCTTGAAACAGCAACATACAATTGTCCATGAGTGAAAACCGGCTTCTGCAACAATAAACCAACGTGAGAGAGTGATTATCCTTGGCTCTTGTTTATTGTCATTGCATAAGAGGGCATGAGAGGAAATTGTCTTCTCTGAAACTTAAATGGCAATCTTGGATCAGCAGGCGTAAGAGACATTCTTGGAATTAGTACCATTTGGTCTGCATTTTGGCCACTGAGAAATCTTGCTTCCACAACATGTTTGCCAAGCCTTGTGATCATCAATCGAGTCCCATTACATAAATCATTTGCATGATCTATGTTTCTCAACAACATAACAGGAGTACTGACTTTCAAAAATAATTCATGATTCGGAAAACCTGAGCATTTGATACTGTTTAAGAATTCTGGAGTATGAACTTCTTGCAGCAAACCTGTATTGTTATCCGAGTTGCATGTGGAGTCAGAACTTAAATACAATCTGCCATCACCTTTGTTCAAAGAAAGCATGTATTGATTTACAGATTCAACCGCATTTAAAGTTGGAGCAAGTATTGCTCTTTCTTGTAGATAAGTTGTATCTGCAATATCAGTACTATATGATGGAAAAGTACTATGAACAATGGATGAAATTGGATCTCCTGACCATTTCAATACAATGTCATCCGGGATGTCAATATTCACATGTCCATCATTTTGGCCACCGATTGTACCATCTCCAATACTGGCAATCCAATTTGCAAATTGTTCAACCTCATCAGTTGCATCATTAGGACCCAAATTTGACAGTCTCAAATTTTTTGTTAATCTCAAGACCCGGCAATCTTTCCACAGATAAGAAGAATTTATTGTGGCATTAACAATATCTTGTCTGCTTCCTTTTGGGATAACCGGCAAGATCTGTCGAAAATCTCCTCCAAAAATAATTATTTTTCCTCTAAAAATTCTACATGCACTTGATGAATCAGAAACACGCATTATATCTCGAAGTGCCCGATCCAAAGCTTCAAAGCATTACTTGTGCATCATAGGAGCCTCATCCCAAATTATAAGTTTGCATCTAACAATCAATTCTGCTAGTGGACTTCCTTGGATAATGTTGCAGGTGGAATCCTCATTTGGATTTAATGGTATCTTAAATCGTGAATGCGTTGTCCGTCCACCTGGTAATAATATAGAAGCAATACCACTTGATGCAACATTTAAGACAATTTCTCCTTTTGATCTCAATGCTGCTGATAATGTCTTTCATATGAAAGTCTTTCCAGTACCTCCATATCCATACAGGAAAAACATGCCTCCTGATTTTGATGATATAGCATCCAAAACAATTTCATACACATTGTGTGCTCATCTGTAAGTTTGCTAACAAACACTTTGTGATCATTTTCCAATACTGTCTTATCATATCTCATTTCATCATTTATCAATGTATTCTCCTGAGATTGAAAATAGTCATAACTTGGATATGGCATACCTTCAAATTCTCGTAAAGTCCTTCCAAAACTCTTAATCAACTTTTCAATTTCCACCAGACAATAACTTTGAATTTGTTGATCGGTCAAGTGCAATTCTGTATATTTATAAGAATATTTAATAATGTAAGTTAAAATAATATGGACAAATTAAACAAATATTAAATAATTACATTTTTAACTACCTAGATGTTGCAGTATTGATCGTTGCGTATATAATATATCATCAGATAAATATATCCAACAATTATTCCACACGATTTCTGGACGTCCCATTGAATCAGATGCTAACAATGTAACAAATAACTTTCTCAAAGATTCAGCTGATGACCAATAGCTTGCTTCAACGATCCCATCAATAAATTCCTTATCATCGTCCAACAATCCCAAAGCATAACATGCATCTCTAAATGAGGCATACTGCACACCATTAATTTTTATGATGTCTTCATAACATGTAGGACCCCGCACTACATTAAGCAAACATCTCAAATAATACATTTCCCCACTGCCCGGAGGAACAAAGAAAATTCTTCCAATTGAGAAATTTTTTTTCCTCGGTACCCATTCTTTTTTAGCTTTTTTCCAAACAAACTTTGTTGGAAATTGAACATAAGTAAGTTTCCGCGCTTCCGGATACTTCTTATTTGCTTCAAACCAAGCCAAAAACATACTTTCATGAACAGTTGGTCTATTGAGGACATCGTCAATTGAATCAGAATCTTGAAAGAAAACTGTCTGTTCATTTTCAAGATGAAAACTCAACCTCTCAACAGGAGGGTATTTGTATTGAATTTGAAATCCAAATATTCTCCACGTAGCCTCACAGGGGGAAATATATCTGCAATCATAATACATACTTATTTCATCAATATTTTTCCCACTTTCATCATCTTGAGTGCTCTGGTAGAATGCTGCGGTAACACGATCATGCCCTTTGTTCACATATTTGAACAAATATTTTATTGATCTTGATTGGTTGCACCATTCCACATTTATATGGGCAACATACTTCATCAAAAGGAATCGATTGTGAGGAACCACATATCTATTATCCATCAACATTCCATTCTTCAAAATTGTTCTTCCATTATCTCTGCGTCTATATATTGGATATCCATCTTCATCTGTGGCTGTTGTCTCAGTAAAATTTTTTGGAAAATATTTACTGCAACGACCATTTCTCATGCATGGTGAATTTTTTCTCGCAACACCACATGGACCGTGAATCATTAAATCTTGTATAGCTGTGTAATATTTTGGATCTACCTCTTTATTAGGTATTTCAGCTGATATGATTTGGTCAATCACTTCTGGACCTCGATTCTGATCCTCTTTTGATATGAAAAGCAAGATATGCGTATGTGGAAGGCCTCTCTTTTGAAATTCAACAGTGTATACCACTATAATTTAAGATAAAAAACATTTAAATAATTTAAAATAAAACTTTCATAGAATATTTTTTATAAATTTAACACGTACCTGCTTTAACATTTCCAAAGACATTATTTTGACGCAAATCTTGAATCAAATTGTCCAGCTTCATTTTGAAAACTCGACAAATAATATCGGGACGATCTTCAGGTTTCAATCCTTTTTCCTGCACATATCTTACAATTTCTGGCCATCTTGGATTGCATGTAAATGTGATGAATAGATTTGGATATCCAGCCCACTGACAAATAGCCATGACATCTTGATAATTTTGAATCATATATCGAGCTCCTCCAGTGAATGTGGAAGGCAAGATAACTCTTCTTCCTTGAGTTGCGGGATTTCTTTCACCTTTTGTTAGAGCCTCTTCTAAACCTCTGTACATATGACATCTCAATGATTATTGATGTGTACGTATGTATAAAAGTCTAGCAGATTCAATGTAATACCCCGTAAAATAATTACTGCTTAATTGCAATAAACTGTTGCAATTACTATTTAGTATAGTAATTTCCAGTCAGATTAGGGTCGAAAGTATCCGTTAAGTTCCATGAAATTCAAGATCAATTAATTCCCATAGGTGAATTAATTATTTCAGTTAGGGTTTAATCCTCTTTTTATTTATGGAAAGCCGGAATTGTAATTTCAGATAAATTCAATTCCTATTCTTTTAAATTTGCGGTGTGTATTTTTCGTGAATTAGATATTCCGAAAAATATTTTCAGGACTGGGAGAATCAGATATTCTCTAGTCATTAGTGTTTAAATTCAGATAATTGAAACATGGTGATTTAAAATCCAAAAGAATTAGATATTCTCTAGTTCGGATGTTTTAATGGTCGAAAAATTAAAACCAATATTTCAAAGTGGTGTTTTAAAAAACAATAATTTCAAATAAATTATTATTTTAAAATAAGTGATTTATTTCATCAAGCTCGGGTAAGTTCGGGATTTTTCCGGAGACAGAAAATATCACGATAATCGAACAACCGATATTTAAAGCCGGTATTTATTAGTCAACTCCCATGAGTGGGAGGCCATGCCCCAAGTCTTTTCACCATGCCCTATCACTCTAGATGACCATGCCTCATCATTTTTATTTTTATTTTTGTTCAAAAGAATCGAGAGGGGGGAGATCAAATGAGCAACTCCTATCTTGCTTATACTTCATCATCTTCCATGCATTTCCTTTTTTTCCAAATCTAGCGAGAGAGAGAAGGGGAGGAAACAACACCCAACTTCTTCTACTTCATCTCCATTTCATCTTTTCATCTCCATTCCTCACGAATTATCAAAAGAAAGAGAAAGATCAACTCTAGCACCACACCATCTTCTTCTTCCATCTTCTTTAAGAGAGAGAGAGAGAGAGAGAGTGAGAGAGAAGCAAGAGGTTGTAGCCATTGTTGAGGAGAACTCCATCTCGTTGCAACCGCTCCTCACCGTTTCGTTTCTGGCGTCGTCGTTGGAAGCTTCATTTCATCGTTCCATCTTCTTCCAAGTTTCTTCCAACATTTCCCCATTGTTGTCTTGAGAGGTATTTCGAAAACTATGGTTATGTAGTTATGTTTTGAGTTTTTGGCATCAATATATATATTTGGTTTGTGTTTTAAAGCATGTTAGATGAATATTGAGTTGATTAATGTAAAGGCATGTTTAAGATGAGGTTTGATGTGTTAAAATGCATGATTTCGAACATATAGAAAGCTTGTGAAGTTTGGCTTGAGTTCGCGTATTTCGCGCGAGCGGGTCGGCAGGTTTGCTACCCTTCGGTAAAACGAACATAGCTCCCTCGTTTTACGTCGGATTGAGACACCGTAAATTTTTCCGGAAACTAGACTTAAGTGGCTTTCCAATGGTATAGGTCTCAGTCTCTAGTTCTTCCTGAGTAAATTGTGAAAAATCGGCAAAGTCAGGTCATATGTTCTGTTTCGGAAATTCGTGACGATTCTGCCACCTTCCAGTGAATCGAGTATAACTTTTTCGTTAGTTATCGTCTTGAGTAACCGTAAATTTAGCCGTAAACTAGACTTCCGTGGCTTTCCAACGGTGTATGCTTGTCCCCTGTACCCTAGCGAGTCAAAACAAAAAATTCTGCAAAGTTTATCGTTGTGCAGAATGTTGTTCAATCTAAGCTTAATGTTGATCGTATTTTTAGAATCAACTTGCGATGGATGTTGAGGTATTTTTTGACACCTTAAATGATGTCGATGTATGTCTTTAGACGGTTAAAAACTAGGGTCGAGATTAACCCTTAAGCAAAAGAAAATTTAGAACGGATACTAGACCCTAATAGGCCTTCAATTTCATGTTGAGTCCAAACAACGTATTTGGTTCAACGTACTCAAAATTTATGTTAACTCTATGAAGGCGAGCTATCTGGTGCAAGATAAAGTACGGAGAAACTTTTGCTGCAGTTCAAGTGTTAAAATCTCGGTGAAAGGTGGGCTTTCTTTTTAACGGACTCTTAGTCCAAATAATGATTTGAGTTTTTACTCACCTTCAGTTAATTAATTCTGATGCAAATAAATTATTGTCATGCATAGAATGTTTTGTTTTGTATGATATCCTTATCTGCATTTAGTTAGCTCGCAAGGGGCTTTCTAACTCTTAAATCGATCGGGCCTCGTGCTAACTTAGCGTGTTAACCGAGGTTAGTGTACACTTGAGTCGGTGATATTAGGAAGAGGGAAAGGCTGAGCGGAGCTATTCCTGACTAAGACATCGACGATGCTAAATGTGCGTGGAAAAGGCTGAGCGGAGCTATTCTTCGGCATTTAGTTATGTTAAGCGTTCGAGGGAAAAGGCTGAGCGGAGCTATTCCCCGACGTTTGTGGAAAAGGCTGAGCGGAGCTATTCCTCGACTTTCAGTGGGATATGGATGATCATACAACAGAAAAGAGCGCTCAATGACATAAAATGATTTAGTAAAACATAGGGCCTTTTTAGATAAAACCCCTGTGTGTTTACTCAGATGCATGACAAGAAAATGAGTTTCAGTTCAAAAATATTTTTGGCAATGTGTTCACTGAGTACCCTTGTACTCAGCCCTGCATGTTTGTTTTTAAATGTGCAGGTTGAGCCGGTGTGGAAGGGAGAAGTGCTGAGAGTGGAGTTCTTTTGGTACAAGGCTCAGATGACCTTGTATTACTATATTATTATTATTATCTTTCTTTTGCTTCCGCAACTCAGTTATATCACAAGTTCAACATTTCAGCTTTTGTTCTGGACGAGTTCCATAACTCGATAATCAATTAAGTACTGTTATTATTCTATCTCTTGTGAGTACTTAAAGTTAGTTCAGAATTCGAGCTCACAGCAATTATCGTTCCTAGAATACAGTAGTTCCTTCTTTTATTCAATTATTTCCGGTTCGCGCCTTGATCCATCCTTTATTGGGATCGAGTCGTTCCAGTCACACTTCATATTAATCAGATATTAATTTGGGGTCGTGACATTCAATCATTGTGTATGCATCAACAACAAATTGTTGAAACAATCTCCTTGAGCTGAAAATTGTTTTTGCATCACAATCTCTTTCATACAACCGATAGGCAAAATATTCTCTGATGCTCACCATATTTCGAGCATAACTTGATGAAGAATTCATATCTGAAAACGGTATATCTTCTCTATAACCGTCTTCACCATACGGAAATAGAAGAGGATATTATAAACCCAAATAGGCTGTATTTAATTCATTAATGCGTTTCAATTCTCCAATTTGAGTTTTCAATATTATGTCTCTATCTCCGAAAGACTGATCGAAATCTCCAACAACTAAAACAGCCACTTCAGACACAGTTGGAAGATTATACGTTCGAGCATCACCTGCACGTCTACCAATAAGTTTTAACTTAACATCAGTTTGTCCAAGATCAACAATGTTGTGCTTTGCCATCCTAAATGACTTCACAAGGACATTATGTTCATCCAACATGCTCTTAAGTTCATGAACAATCTCCGCATGAAGTGTATTTATTCTTTTTTTTTCCTACATAAACATAAAATACAAAATGAAATATAAAATAAAACTTTTAAAATGTACATAACATATACATTTATGTTTTAAAAAATGTAATAATAAATATAAATTACCTCACAGATATCATTCTATTTGAAACTTCATTTTCTGTATCATAAATATATAACTGAGCGAACTTTGGTGTAGAACCTTGAGGTGGCAGAAGACTTCCAATCATATGATAATTCTGACCGTGCAGACGGAATGTCGGTGGAGAATTACCATTATTTAAACTCAAATCTATCTTTCCTCCCATTGATGTAAAAGAGAACATACTATTGTATGAACGAATATTATAAAGAAAATGTTTACTCTTTTGATCATTTTCATAGAGCAACCGTTCCAAAACTTTAGGAGGCCTTTGAATAGGTGCCAATTTAATTTTTCCTTGGATACAACATGATGAATACTTTGTAGTGCGCGATTTTGAATTTTTTCCCAACCTTTCATCATACCAAAAACGTGCTCCACAAAATTGACAAATAAAAATTAGATCACCAAAATCTGAGTAATCTGAAAATGTTATGAACGTAAAATTTTAATTAATTATTTAATATCATTCACAATTATATTCATAATAGTTGCAAAATCATATAGTATAAAAAACAAATAGATATTTTGCAATTAAAAATAAAGATATACTAAATTTACCAATATAAGAATGATTCTCAATTTTTTTTTATTTTGCATTTCTATAAATATTTTAAAAATAACAACTTAAAAATAAATGCACTATTTAAAAAAATAAGCATAATTATAAACTTACCAGTCACATATTGATGCCAATTACGATCATATTGTTCACCTAATGAGTAAAAAAATTATTACCATCAGATTCTTATAATTAAAATTATAATTTGATATTTAATTTGTAATTAAAATATAGTGCATTTCATACCTATATCATAAATTTGTGTAACATGTATATCAATAAATTGGTCATCCTTCATTGATTTATTAATTGATAAATCAACAATCTGTTCAGATTTACTTGTTGTTTCACCTGTATTTGATTAAGTTAAAAATGATTTTAGGTGTCTAAACTAATATGGGAAACATAATAATAATGTTTCTTCATAAAAAAATATACAACATTTAATTGAAAATTACGAATCATAAATATATTAAATTTACCAATAGAAGTGTGATTCCCAATTTTTATTTCATTGGTATAAATATTTTTAAAAAATATAAAATATAATTAAACTATTAAACCATAAAATAATAAAACTTGGACATAATTATTAACTTACCCGTACAATATTGCTGTGAATTTCGATCATATTGTTGACCTAATGAGCAAAAAAAAACAATTAATATTAGATTCATATAATTAATTTTATAATTTGATGATATTTTAATTAACATATATTGCATTTAGTACCTATATTAGATATTTCTGTAACATGTATATCAATAAATTGCTCATCATCCAATGATTCGTTAATTGTTAAATCAAGAATATGTTCAGTTTTACTTGTTCCTTCACCTGTATTTGGAAAATTTAATAATGATATTAGCTACGTAAATTAATATGAACAAACATAGTAATAATATTTCTTGAAAAAAAAATATTTAAATATTTCTTCAGATATATTAAATTTATCAATAGAATTGTGAATCAAAATTGTTATATTTTTTGACTTTACTTTCCTAAATATTAAAATATTGAAACATCAAATATAAATTAATTCGTAAATTTATTTACATAATAATAATTGCACATAAAAATTAACTTACCAATACAATATTGCTGCTGATTACAATCAAATTTTGTACCTAATGTTTTAAAAGAAAAAATACCATCAGATTAGTATAATTGTTATTATAATAAGAAAATTATTTTTTAATTAAAATATAATAAATTTAGTACCTATATAAGACATCTCTTCAACATGTATATCAGTTAATCGATCATCCTCCAGAGATTGATTAATTGTTAAATCAATAATCTCCTCACATTTACTTATGTCCTCACCTGTATTTAAAAAATTTAAGAATCATTTTATGTACCTAAAACAATGCTTAAAAACATAGTTACAATAGTATTAAAAAAATGCAATATTGAATTCAGTACTTACCAATCCGATTTATTTGATTAGTACAATCCAATTATTTACAAATATCAAACATATACTGCACTTATTACCTATATCAAACATTTGTGTAACATGTATATCAATTAATTGGTCATCCACAATTGATTCATTAATTCTTAAATCAACAATTTTTTCAGCTTTACTTGTGCCTTCACCTGTATTTGAATAATTTAATAATGAGTTTAGGTATCTACAATAATATGAAAAAACATGGTAATAATATTTCATGAAATAAAAAAATTAATACCTGTATTAGAAATCTGTTCAACATGTATGTCAATTAATCTTGTATCCTGTAGTAGTTCCTCCATTATTGAATACCCTGTAGTAAAAAAATGTAGTATAATTAAAATAATACAATACTATATATATTAAATATTTAATATATTTTTAAAATATATTTATTACTTTCGAGAAATACTTTATTATATAATATTAATTAATGAAGAATATTTATATTAATATTATAAATATTATACAATTGTAATTGTGCACATAATTAAAAATATTATTTGATAAATAATGTTAGTGAAAGGTATATATCGTAAAAATTAAATTAAGGTAATAATTTATGCAAATTTATGTTAATATTTGAAAATTCTAAAATATTTAATTATTTTTTTAAAAAATTTTCATTTTAAAAATATTTTAAATAAATATTTTTGGAAAAACAAAATAATCAATTATTAATGTAATTGTATTTATAAAAATTTAAATATAGTGTTTCTAATGAAATATGAATTTCAAATTTTTTTGTATGAACTATTGATGAAATAAAAAGTGAAAATAAGATGTGAATAAATATTTATCTAATATTTAAGTAACTATAACTAACAATTAACTAAATTATATAAATTAACTAATTAATATCAGATATTAATTAAATATCAAAGTTTACTTTTTATTTATATAATTAGTTAATATTTATTCACTGATTAACAAAATATTTAAATATTAAATATATTATCAGAATAATGTAATATTTAATTATCTACACATATAAAAAATTTAATTATTTAAATTAATTTTGCAAATTTTCGTACATAAATTAAATTAAAAAAAATTAATAATTTTTTTTAAATTTTAATTTTAAAATTATTTTAAAAAAATATTTTTGGAAAAATAAAACAATCAATTATTAATGTAATTGTATTTATAAAAATTTAAATAAAGTGTTTCTAATGAAATATGAATTTCAAATTTTTTTGTATGAACTATTGATGAAATAAAAAGTTAAAATAACATGTGAATAAATATTTATCTAATATTTAAGTAACTATAATTAACAATTAACTAAATTATATAAATTAATTAATTAATATTAGATATTAATTAAATATCAAAGTTTACTTTTTATTTAGATAATTAGTTAATATTTATTCACTAATTAACAAAATATTTAAATATTAAATATATTATCAGAATAATGTAATATTTAATTATCTACACATATAAAAAATGTAATTATTTAAATTAATTTTGCAAATTTTCGAACATAAATTAAATAAAATGAATTAATTAACTAAAGTTTGGGCCAGAAATATTTTACACAAACATTTATTCGACCCAAAAAAAAAAATCGGCCCACAAAAATTATTGTTAGCCCATCAGCTCGGCCCATTACTGATTTATGATATATATATATATATATGTATCGATAGGTTTAGGGTTTCTTCATTTTCGCCTCACTTCACTTCCGCCTCACTCCTCTCTTCTCTTCAGTCAACTTAGCTCACAATCTCTCTCTTCCGATCATCTCGCCGCCTGTCTGAAAAAATTTCCGATGGTCACTCTATCTTCCACCGCTTTCCCCTTAAATCTCTGTATGTGTTCATATCTTTCTCCATAATATTTATAGATTTAGGGTTTGAGTCTAAAGGGTCCGCCACCACAGTCGTCAATATCTCTGCCTTCCACGCCTTCACCGTCAGAGTCTCTCTCTTCCGATATCATCTCCAGCAGCTCTAATTTTAAGTTTTTTTGCTGTGTTTCCAGTACCACCGTCTTGTCTTGAATCTCTGAATGAGATATTGAGCAAGGAGAAATTGAGGCGACAGTCCCTACAAATGACTGGATCTTTCACTCTTGAGTGTAGATCTAAAATTTTGTAGATCTAATATCACCTTACTCCTCACTAATTCTCTTCCGCCGCCTCCCTCTCTTTTTTCTGCCTCGTTGTGTTACTGTGTAAGTCGGAGTTTCATTCTTCATCATACGCCACCGCAGTCGTGTCTTGAATCTCTTGATGAGATCTTGATCATGACTGATCGACGGCGAAAAGCACTGTTAATAAGTCGATTTTTCACTGTTAAGTATAGATCTAGGGTTTTCTAGATCTGATACCACCTGACTCCTCACTACATCTCTTCCGCTGCTTCCACAGTTTCACTGTCTTTTTTTGGATCTCTTTCTTACTGTGTAAGTCGGCGTTTGGCTTCCCGATGAGGAACAAAAAAGATAAGTTCCCTTCTTATGTCTATTTCTACCTTAATCACTAACGCACAAGCCCACATCTCGTTTATATATTCAGTATCTAGTTAAATATTTATAAGTTTAATTTTTTTTTATTATGTTTCTAACTTCTTGTTTTTATAGATATATGGAAATCTTGGACTATACATGTATTGCAAATGAAGAAACACGAACAATAGCTGAATTGGCTCTGTCACTTTGCTGCCCCTCCCCTGATGATGTGATGTCGAACATTATGTATCCCAGTTGTGGACTTCCTGAAGGGGCTTCCTTTATTCATACCAGTATCTCTTTTGTAAATCTCTTCGTCTCGGTTTTAATAGATAAGTATATATCTATGTTTCTCTATTTCTGTCTAAACTTACAAATAAATTCAAGTTGACTAATATTTTCTTTTTTACAGCGATGGACTAAGTATTTCCAGTGTAACACAAATCATATGGCATCCAAGTACTCATCTCTGGAAGCCATAAATTCAAAATTACATCTCTCTGTGTCCCTCTTAAAAGATAAGTAACTCCCTCTCTATCTCTCTGTCTAACTCTTAATAGATAAATATCTCCCTTTCTATCTATTTTTCGATGACCCAGAAAAAAAAAAGATGAGTACCATTCTGTTTTTAAACATAATTTTTCAAAATTTTTTTATAGTAACTTATGTATTTTTTCTGATTTTTATGTAGATTTATCAAACACAATTTCAAACAACACATTACTCCAGTATAAATAGCAGCTCGAAAAGGTAATAATTCTTCAAATTTATTTGAAGAGGATGTCTGCATATTTAGAATATTGTTCTGTTCTATTGATCATGCCAAATACTTTACAATAATGCTTAATTCAATGCAAATATAGATATGATAATTATACCTGCAAATTAATCTGATATGCATATTCTTTTTGTCCGTGCATCATTTTCATCTGAACATGTTTTATCCCTTACTCTATTTTTCATTTTCAAGGTCTGTAAATTGTTGCTCTGATCTGAAATTTGAATTTTTAAATTTGAAGTGGCGGTTTAATATTTATTTCCACTGCCCACTAACATGGACCACTTTTGTATATTTTAATTTAGTTTAATATTCTTTTTTTAAAAAAAAAATTGTATTTTTAATTGCCCACTATTTTTAAGACTGCTAGATTGCTTATTTTTTATGGTCTTATTATTTTAAATTTTATGTTGCTATATTTAGATTATTACATTAATTTATTAAATCTTTCTTATATGTATATGTATTTATTATTAAAATTGTTAAAATGTATATTTTAATAAATATATATGTTTTAATAAGTTTCTATTTCTTTTTTATGTTTTACCTTTCCTGGGATTTTTTTTATTAATTTACTTTTCATATATTCATATATGCATATTTATGTATTGGATATGTAAATATGTGTGTATATATATGCTATCTTAATATATATATATATATATATATATTAAAATACATATTTGCTTTTGTTGTTATTTTTATTAATTTTTTCAAAATACATGTATATTGTTCACTGTTCTGTTTTTTAGTTGGCAGATTGCGTTTTTTTTAATCTGATTAATTTTGTTATAGCATGATGAACGTATTACATATTTGATATTTTAAATTGATGTTTCTGTTTAATGTTAATCTTAATGTTAATGTTAGTGTTATTTAATTTACCTGTTTATCTAATGTGGATGTTATTAAAAAATCTGTTAATGTTATTATCTGTAATTTAATGTTCCTGTAATTTTTTAATTTAATTTCATGTCTCTGTTATTTAAATCTGTTAATGTTATGTAATTTAATTTACTGTTCTTGTTTTTTCTATATATGGTTGAATGTTTCATAATTTTTATGTATGCTTGAATGTCATATGTAAAAATATGTTATGGTTGAATGTTTGTATACTATCGTATGTGGTTTCATCTCTCAGATCCGTGTGATCTGTGACTATTCTGTTTCAGAACAGTCCCTGCGAAATCTCTTGGTGAGAGATTTTGGTCTAAATCATAGTGTTTAACCCGATAGGGCCTTGGACTTTGTGTGACCCCCTGCGCCCCGTTCAAATGGGTGATTGTGAACTGGACAATCCACTTACTTCTAAAGGGTTCTAGAAAGGTTAATAATCTGTGATATAGATCTTTCGCAGTTATTTAGTTAACATTTAATTATTTTTGAATCTGTTCTTGCATCATTACTTGAATATGTTCTTGCATAATTTATTTTATTGAACTCTGCCATATTTAAACTGCATTAAACCTTTTAAATTACGGTTATTATGTGCTTAAGTATAATTCAACTTATTTGTTAATTTTGGGTTTATTTAATACTCTCTTATATTATATTATCCTTAATTCGAATCATGGTTTTTTTTAAAATATATACTGCCTGGCGTGTATAATCATGATTTATTTATTTTGTTCCATTATATCCTGTTTGCAGTATTAATTGTTTTAAGTCTTAATTTTTTATTGGTTCTGTGCATTCAATGGTCAATTGTTCCTCTTTTCAAATTATATATTCTGTCATATCTTTCATGAAGTGAATCTTCTATTTAAATTATTTAACATAAAACAACACATGAATTGTCCTTATAAAAAGCATATAAATAAAACACTAATGTAAAAAAAACACAATTGTCCAAAATATGCATCCTAAAAGCATGTATAAAAATACCAATGTAAAAAAACAGAATTGTCCTTATAAAAAGCATGTATATAAATTAATCCAATCCCCTACATCTGATCTCATTGTAAAACGCAGGCATCCTTTTTTCTTCTATCACTGCTTTTCTTTCTTCACCAATCAATTTTCTCTTCACATGATCATCATCCGTAAGGTTTACTGCATTTACTTGTGTTAGTGTTGATCTTTCTTGGTGTCACTATTGCATCACTTATGAAATTATTCTGAAAAAGTAAAAAAACTTGAATGAGAAAAAAATCTAATCTGCATGAACTTAGTTTAAACATAACATGTAATTATTATGTGGAAAATAATATACCTGATCTGCATTTTCTTCAATGCGCTCTTTCCCTTTCTTTGATTTTGATAATGATCCCTATAAAATCAGTAGAATCTTAGTAATGATTTTATAGTTTGTAAATACTTTTTTTTAGTAAAAAATGCACCTGCTTTTCTGAATCTGCACTTAGCATAAAGTCCTCACATGCAACCTTAACAACATTAAATGGGCCCTTATAATTATTGACCTGCTCAGGCAGGACAATTATATTAAAGAATCCTTTCTTATTTGATATGCCTTCAATTTCGACTGGAAGTTCATCAAGTATTGCATCCTACAAAAAATAGTATATCAATTCATGTTTATATAATTTTCTATAATGATGAAAATCTGGTTGACTTACCTCTGCTAATTTTTGTCCAATTAATTCAATGCATTGCATATCCCACATAAGAAATGTTATTGTTGCACTACCGTCACTCACTTCCACAGTCAATTTGTATCTATAATTTAAATAAGAAAGATATTATTTAATTTTTTAAGGTTTAAATTAAATTAAATACTGAAAAGTAATTATTAATCAATAACCTTCTTTTTCCAATTACGTCAAAAGTTTGACATTTTTCACAAAAGAATTTCAGTTCACCCTGTGGATCTAGTTCCTTCCGACATACTTTGCATGCAAGGTATGAGATCCCAGCAATATCTTGAATGCAGTTCACAGTGGCAAAAACTATGAACTCCTCACTCTAAATAATGTTAAATTATTGGAATATTAAATTATCTATTTTGAAGGAAAACAAAAAATATAAATAAAGTTAAGTTTACCTGCCCATCTTCTAATATTTGCTGAATTGTTTTGCTCATAACTTCTGCACTTTTTGATTCAACAATTGATTTGGAGGATGATGAACCAACCTGTATATAAATAATTATTAGTTTATAATTATTATTTAATATAATTTTTTTAAAAAAATCGAATCAGCATACCAAATCTTCACAAATTTCTGATCCATTCATTGAAACGGATTCTTCCTCCTGTATAGAAAAAATATTTATCATTAGTTAAATAAGCATATTCATTTAAAAATGTTTAGTGAATGTTTTTTTTTTCTTTAATACCTCAGTAGGAATATTTTCTCCAGTAATTTTTTTGATAATTTCTCTATCAGTAGAAATCCTTGCTACACTGAAAGATCCAGTGTAGTTTCTTGTCTGTCCAGGTTGAACAGAAACATTGAATATACCTTTTTTGTTAGCTAATTGATCAAGTCCTGGAGGAATTCCCTCAACACTTCGACTCTACAAAAAAACTGAATTAGCATTTACATTGTTTAATTATTTGAATTTAAAAAAATAAAATTACCACACTTAATTCTGCAGCTGTCTTTCCTAATAGTGCTATGCTTTCCTTATCCCACATTAGAAATGTTGTTGTACCAGTGTCATCAACCACCCTCACAGTTAGCTTGTACCTATAATTTTAAATTTTAAAAAATTAAAATTTTTCTCAAAAATATCAAATCTAACTTTAATTTAATTTACCTAAGCTTTCCTGTAATGTCAAATGTCTGACATTTTTCACAGAAAAATTGAGTCCCACTTTGTTTAATTTTCTTTTGACAGCGTTTGCAAGCCAAGTAGGACCAATCTCCAATGGTCTCTACACAGAGTATGGTTGCAAATATCCAGAAATTGCCAGTCTATTTAAAAAAAAATTAGTTTAATATATTAAAAATATATATATTTTTTAATACAATTCCAAATATTTAAAATACTTGTCCCTCTGTCATAATTTGTGATATAGTTTTCAGTTCAAAATCACCATCTCTAATTTCATCATTTAATGTCCTTGATGATGATGATGTCAGAGTAGAGATACTGGTTGATCTTACTTTCCCACTTGTCATATACCTCCAAATAAATATATAATAATAAATGAACATGTTGATAAAATGTTAATAAAATCAACCTTATAAAATAACGTTATATTCAACTCTGGAACATAACATTGAATAATTTATATATTTTAAAAAATTAATTTCAAAAAACATAATCTGCCAAAAAAATTAATGGCCAGAAAACATAATCTGCCAACTCATACAGAACAGTGAACGTGCATTTTGAAAAATGAAAATGAATAGTAAACAATTAACAATGAAAAAAAAGTAATCTACCAAATCTGTAAAAAACGTAATCTCAATGAACATGAAATGTAATCTATGGACTCAATAACACAGCTAACAATTGACATGTATTTCAATTTTTTTTTTAAAAAATAACAACAAAACCAAATCTGTAATATGTTCATCATGCTGTAACAAAATTAATAACTTTAAAAAAAACATATTTTGCCATCTCTTGAACTGAACCGTAGACATATAATATAATAAATTAGTTATTTTACCTTAAAGTGAAATCTGCCAACTCTGAAACATTCTGATTCAGCACAATCTTTGTAACATTAAATAAAGATGAAACTCGTACATCACCTAGTGTAATATTAAATTAATCAGAACCACAGCTATAATTAAAACTTATAGCAAATTTTAAATACTCTTACCCCTATATATATTCGGCCTGCATAACTGAATAATAATTGCAACTGGTGCTTCAGGTCGAGTTTCCAGAAAATTTATCATCTCGTCTGCATATTTCTCCCACAATGTGGCTGTAATCGTATTTCCACTACAAAAATGAACAAAAATATTAGTGAGTACATTAATAATAATACAAATACATTAAAAATTTGTTGTTTATATTAAACTGATCTTACTCCAAATCTTCCAACACCAAATCCATCAATTTGGTCAACTTACCATTTATCTCTCTTGTAAGGGGTCTGTAATGTGACACAATTGTGCCGATTACATCTACAAAAAAAAACATATATTAAATATTTCATAAATAGCACCAGTTTACATATTTTTTCGTATGAATGCAAATTTCTTACCAAACATGGCTGCATCTCCTATGTTCTCCATATTTGCAATATCATTGAAATTCTTTATCTCAAATAATTGCTGCGGAAATTCTTCATGGAAAACTTCAAATATTCTTGTGTGTTTGAAGACGATTATCTTATAAAAACTCGCGGTTGTCTTGAACTTCATCACATTTATTCCGATAACAAAATCTATTATCGCATAAACATTGCCTTCAACCATGCGATCTTTAAACTTCTCGGCATTTGCTTTCGGAATTGAAACATTGATTCGTACACCCTACAAAAAAAAAGTTAACTCTTATAAATTTGGATTTTTTAAAGATAAAAAAATCGTAAATTTCATAAAATGAGTATATCTCTCTATCATGGAAAATGCATTCCATGCTAAATGAGTTTGTGTTCTCGTAGCAACGAATCAACCGCAATTCTATACCAAATGTACTTATTCCGGGCTTCAACATTCGTACTGTTCCAAAAACTAGAGCCATTTATCTTCAATTATTCTGACGGCAGATTGAATATATTCAGAGGAAGTTGAATCTGTTTGAGAGAGATTAGGAGGATCGTGTGTTTCTGAATTGTGAATTGTGACTTGTGAAATCTGAAACTGTTAATATTACTATTTATCTTTCAATTTTGGAGGTAGTGGGCAAGTGGAGTAGCAGTTGTACTACTTAGTGGCGGTTGTATAGTTTTATTTTATGTAATTTTTTAATGTATTATCCATTTATTTTTTTAGGTATATTATTATACGTCTCCTAATTAATGTTTGAAAACAAAATACAAACAAAATACAGATGTAATATACATATATATATATATATATATATATATATATAAACATGCAAAACAAAGATCACAAACCACAGACACACCTCAAGTTAAAAAAACACACGTTCTCTCCCATTTTTAAAATTAGTTTTTTTAAAAAAATAATTACATAATATTTTTATTGAATAATTAAGTAATTTTTATTGACCTCAGAATTTGATTTTTATTACAAAATTGTCATCAATTAATCAGTAAAATGAATGACCTCAGAATTCAAAATTTATTACAAAATTGTCATCAATTAATCAGCAAAATCAATTTCAAAATCAATTTCAATTAGATTTTCTCTATTTTTATATATATTATAGATTTGTAGCTCAATATGAAAGCAAACTTGTGTATATGCACTTCATGTTTTGCAACATTAATATTGCGTAAGAAGAAAAGGATGACTTGGTAATTTACTGACACTAATTAATTATTTTAATGGAACTAATGTGCAAATGGAGGGATTATTCTCGACTCTGCGTAATTTTTCACATCTCAACCTTATTATATTGTTTAATTCCCAAATTTCTCAATTCTCGTGTGCATTCTTTGATTCTCGAATTTCGAAAAGCAAAAGAAAAAGTTGAAATTCGATTGAAATCGAAAATCGACTGAAACCGAAGTCGAGATTCAGTTTGGTTTTGCTTTGGTTGAAATGTAGTTTTTCGGTCATTTGGTTTAAAATTCTCAAGAAATTCGATTGATCGGTTTTAACGGTTCGACTCAATTTTTAGATCGGACCAACCATATGCTCATCCTCTAAATATATGTTGTGTTATAATTGTGATACGTTGCAATCGCTAAATTATTAAGTATAATTAAACCTAACACAAATCTACATTATCTATTATCATGCATATTAATTATTCAAGAAATGCTTAAGTTTTCAAGATACCCTCAATTAGTCATGTGAGTTTAACCACTTTTTAACATTTTTAGATATATGACCCACATATGTTGGAATGTTTTTAGCATGACAATTATTTTTTAGCATGACAGATCCACCATTACAAGCGTTTTCGATTAATTTCAAATATAAAAAATACAAATAAAAGTTTGTAGTATTAAAATACAAAATTTCATATAGTTTTGCTTGATTTTTTTTTCTAACTAAATACAAATGTGTAAGATATTATACACATGTCTATTCATCAAGACACTTTCAAATGATTTTTGGACAGTTAGTCTAAACATAAACAAGAGTATTTCTTAAGTATGCATAATAAAAGGAGTAAGATAGATTTTTGCATGAATGGTACTTTAAACCATTCACACATAATAAATTAATGACATAATTATAAAATTATATTTTTTCCACTAAAATTTATTTGCTATGTACAAAATTTTCCAATTTTAGATTAGTACCTTGTTTTTATTTAATTGCACATTACACATTCTTCAAATTTTCCAATTTTACCCCTTACATTTTATTTTCTTCACAATTCTACTCTCCGTTAATTTTATAATTTAGTGAGATTACTTACATATATGTATATTAGTTATTAATTATTGAGATTCATTTTCCAACTCCCCCTCCTTCGACTAAAATAAAAATAAAAATAATGATGTAATATATGCGTGTGTTAGTGCATTTTTTCAAATTTGTCACATGTTTGTTATTATTTAATCAAGTTCATAAATCTAGATTATTTCTATCTACGTATATATAATTTTAAATTAGAGTGCTTAAAAAAATATCATGCATGGCACCTGGGAAATACTTGAATAATGACATAATTAGAAGATTATATTTTTTCCACTAAAATTCACTTGCTATGTGCGAGATTTTCCAATTTTACATTAGTACCCTTTTTTTTATCTAATTACATGTTCTTAATTTTTTTTTTCAATTTTATCCCTAATATCTTATTTTTTTCACAAGTCTACTCTCCGTCAAATTTTTCGGAAGCTGAAAGCCGACGAACTAGCCATCGAAATCCGACATGAAAAATTAAAAATAAAATGAAATTCCATATAAGCCAAAAAAATTACAATTTACTAGTAATTTCACCCTCTAAGTTTTATTTTTCTTTACAACTTTAATCTCCATTAAAATTTTCGATAATGACTAGAAGCTGAATCAGTCGTTAGAATTTGGCAAGGGGAAAATAAAACTCCATATCGATTTACCCCCAAAATTTTACCTCATTTTTTTCTTCCTCAAACGAAGGTGATCCGACAACCCGGATTTATATGCAGATATATGCGACGGGCACATGGCACCTATTAGTATTACTTTTTTCCTGGAAGATTTTTTCCTTTTTTCTGATTTTTTTTATATGATTTTCTATTTTTTTTTAGTTTTTTTATTCCCCAAAAATCATATACCATAACATAAAATTAGTGAGCCCTAAAATGCGCGGGCTCGGTATTGCGCTCAACAATTAGTTTAATTTTTTCGAAACAATATTAATGATAATTGAAAATAAAAAAAAAACATAATTTTGAAATATATATATATATATATATATATCTTAAAATGGAATAAATGCACCCTAAAATAAAAGTGAATTAATTTGGTTTTTTTGAAATTTGATGACTCGTGCAATACACTCACCCGACGCAAACGCGTGAGCTCGTGTATTACGCTCGACAATTAATTTTTCAACTTAAATATAACCCTAATTGAGATTAATAAACCTTAATAAAGACATAAACCCTAAAAAACAAATAAACAACAAAAAAATCTACAAATTTATAATACTTAAAAAACAATGAACCCTAGAAAAATATAAATTCATAACCTATAAACATTAATTGGAATGGAATAAAAAATCACAATTTGAATTAAATAAATTCATATAAGATAACTAGCAAATCCATTACTTTTTAAGAATACATGTGATATTTTTGACTTTTTGAGTGATCCTTTTAGTGTTACAGTTTATACTAATTTTGACCTTTCTTTTCTAAGAATTTTGACCGGCTTTGTCTTAAATAAAGTAATATACATCTAGTGTATGAAAGTTGTAGATCCAAAAATCTGCAATTAATCGTATTAGTCCGGAGCAGCGGCCAGTCTGTGAAACAAAACCAGAAAAAACGTAAGAGCCAAAGACCGTCGGGGGGTTGACGATCGTTGGGCCTCCAACGCTCAAGTCAGGAAAAGAAAAGGAGTAGAAAGCGATAAGATATGAAACAATTGAATAATTAAGTCAGTGACTAGAAATCAAAAGAACGTCGTTCAAATTTGGAAAAACGTAGAGAAGCCTGAATGTTGAATCGCCTAAGTGGCTGAGTGGAATTAGGGTATGATGTGAAGCTTGTGGGTATTTCAGCGTAGTCGTCAAATGAGGAGGGAGGTCTCCTTTTATAGACAGATGTAGCGGTTAGGGTTCACGTAAATTACGGGAGCGATTGAGGCATAATCTTATTCGTTTGATCACGTCAACCCTTCCAGATAATGTGGACGGCTAATTCAAAGTAATTCAAATTACCCGATCTTTATGAGATTACTCAGTTAAATGATAATGTTTAGCCCTCATGGACCAGCGTAGTGCGCCGACGGAAAATAGCCACTACAAAAGTGTTTGTGTTTTCATGATGAATTTGGCAGGTTAAGTCAATTTTCTGTCGACGAAAATTTGACAGAGGGTGGGAAATATAAAAAGAAATGTAAAGAGTAAAATTGATGTTAATTTATGAGTTGGGTGCAAAATTGTGATAAGTTACAAACATGGGATATTAAGTGTAATTAAGCCTTTTGGTTATAGAATTCAGAAGTGGTAGATTAATTAACTTTTTTACAATTTTTTAAATTTATTTAATAAACCACCCAAAAATTGAACATC
Source organism: Perilla frutescens (assembly GCA_026008535.1). Taxonomy (NCBI): domain Eukaryota; kingdom Viridiplantae; phylum Streptophyta; class Magnoliopsida; order Lamiales; family Lamiaceae; genus Perilla; species Perilla frutescens. Next base: position 42,570,377 of record BRKX01000019.1, read on the forward strand.
GAAGAAATGGAACAGTAGAAAGAGCGGAGATGGCGAGAATTGTACACTGAATTAAAATTAAAAAAATAATACTAAAAAAAATCCACCGCCAAAACTGTAAGAAAATAACTGAAACCAAATCGATTTAATATGCACCGAGACACAGGGTATCGGCACCTCCCCTCCGTGGGGCCCACGCCAGCGGTTCCATTGTCCGCATTCATCCAACCCCTCCAGTTCCCCCTCCAAAATATCATAACGCCTCTCCCATATAACTGCCCGCACCACGTTATTGATTCACTGCAGAGAAAATCACGCCACTCTTTCTCTCTCTTCAAATATCTCCCTCCCAATTTCTCTCTCTCTCTCTTCTCACAGACAACTACTCACACTCTCTTCATATATCTCCTCCAGTAGACTGCAACTCACACACACGACACACATAAATACTAAACACACACAAAGTCGGTCAGTGAGAGAGAGAGAGAAACAATGAGGGAAATCCTGCATATTCAGGGTGGCCAATGCGGCAACCAAATCGGCTCGAAATTCTGGGAGGTGATCTGCGACGAGCACGGCGTCGATCCCACCGGAAGGTACAAGGGCGATGGCTCCTCCTCCGACACTCAGTTGGAGCGGATCAATGTCTATTTCAATGAGGCTTCCGGCGGGAGGTACGTCCCACGCGCCGTCCTCATGGATCTGGAGCCCGGCACCATGGATTCTATCAGATCCGGTCCTTACGGTCAGATCTTCCGCCCCGACAATTTTGTCTTCGGCCAGTCCGGCGCCGGCAACAATTGGGCCAAGGGCCATTATACTGAGGGCGCCGAGCTCATTGATTCGGTACTCGATGTTGTCAGGAAGGAGGCTGAGAACTGTGATTGCTTGCAAGGTTTACTCATTTTCATTTCGTTACTTTCTCGTTTTACTGCACTACCTGTGTTTTACGTTGAATTTGGTTTCTCAGTTTGATACTTGCGCTTCAGAATGAATGCTGGTATGCTGTGGCCTATGTGCATGTTCTGTTTGTGTTGCAATTTCGCGCTGTTTTTGCTTAATCTGTTGAAGTGTACGGGAACATTTTTTCCATATATGCTTCCGTCTCATTTCCTGAATTACAGTCGTTTTAGTTCTAGTTAGATACTATGATTCTTACTAGAGTGTCTTTGAGATTGTGTGAGATCTGTGCTGTTTGAGAGAAAATCCGTGCATTTTCATGTTCATGTTCATGAATTTCAGGAAGGTTTCGTTTGGTAAGTTTTAGAATGCGATTCCACTGGAAACAATTACTCTATTTATATATACTTATTTTTGTTGATTCAAATCGAAGATCTGTAACTTGGAATTCAGTTAAATGTGGCTTGAATTTTGGACTTTTAATCATGTTATTTTGCCGATTATAGTTTATTTCTATAATGTCAATTCTGCTGTATAGACATTTTGAATGAATTTTACGTGCCTGGGAATCTTGGCGATCATCATTCACATTGTGTATTGGCCAATAGGGTTATATGTGAAACCGATCATAATGTCGTGTAAGGCAGTGAGATCTAAGTTTGTGGTATGATGATAATGGTAAGTCTGTTATTTTCACTAATCATGCTGTTTCGCCATTTTGTGCATTCAGTGTTGATTTTGTATACAAATAATACAATGAAGCCTCATTATTTATGGGTCCATTTTGATGAAGACTTCATATTATAAGCATTTCCATTCTTGTGGGGTTATGATTTTGTGCTTATTATTTTGCAATCCAATCCGCCGACAGTTTTAACTGGCTATATGGCAATTATTAGGAATTGGTTGGTCCCTTGTGAAACTGTTTCACCAACCTGATGCAATTCTTGCTTTTTCTTTCATCCAGACCTTTTTATTGTTTATGAAATTTATGTATTCGGATTTTTTGGTCAATCATCAAGCATCAAAGAGATGTCCTGTCACAATATTTTTTATTAAGCATTGCATTGTTCATGAGAAACTCTCCCTTTGCTTGGAGATTACTGTTACCATTCATTGAAGATCTACTGTATAGGTTTTAGTTCCTAGTTTTGCAGAATATCAACAATTGTCATTTTATGTTGATTAATTTATTAATTTATTAATCTAGTGGTTGTAGATCTCAGGAATTGCATATGTCAATTTGTTAACCCAGTGATTCTTTCAGTAAATTAAATATGATCATAGATCTTTAGTACCAGAAACTGGGATGAAACTTTCTTACTACCTTGGAAGATTGTCTTTCTGTTTAAACACGTGACCAAACTTTGTGTTGTTAATTTTGTCAGGATTCCAGGTATGCCACTCACTTGGAGGAGGCACAGGTTCTGGCATGGGTACCCTCTTGATTTCCAAGATCAGAGAGGAGTATCCAGACAGAATGATGCTTACGTTCTCTGTTTTCCCTTCACCAAAGGTCTCCGACACTGTTGTTGAACCGTATAATGCTACACTCTCAGTTCACCAGTTGGTGGAGAATGCAGATGAATGCATGGTCCTTGACAATGAAGCTCTCTATGATATCTGTTTCAGGACTTTGAAGCTCAGCACTCCAAGCTGTGAGTATTGTACATGAGAAGAATATATACAATAAAATCACATTGAAGTTTTCAGAGTAAGCTAATGAATGGTTGGTATTGATTTGGTTTAACTTTTATGTTTGCAGTTGGTGATTTGAACCATTTGATCTCTGCAACTATGAGTGGTGTAACCTGTTGTTTAAGATTCCCTGGTCAGCTGAATTCTGATCTGAGGAAGCTGGCAGTGAATTTGATTCCATTCCCGCGTCTCCATTTCTTCATGGTGGGGTTTGCTCCACTGACCTCTCGTGGATCACAGCATTACATATCCCTAACTGTACCTGAGCTAACCCAACAAATGTGGGATTCGAAGAATATGATGTGTGCTGCTGATCCTCGCCATGGCCGCTACTTGACAGCATCTGCCATGTTCAGGGGTAAAATGAGCACAAAAGAGGTGGATGAACAGATGCTGAACGTGCAGAACAAGAACTCGTCGTACTTTGTTGAGTGGATCCCGAACAATGTGAAGTCTAGCGTCTGTGACATTCCTCCGACAGGACTGAAGATGTCATCTACATTCGTGGGGAATTCAACATCGATTCAGGAAATGTTCAGGAGAGTGAGCGAGCAGTTCACGGCCATGTTCAGGCGCAAGGCCTTCTTGCATTGGTACACCGGGGAAGGCATGGATGAAATGGAGTTCACTGAAGCGGAGAGTAACATGAATGACTTGGTGGCGGAGTACCAGCAATATCAGGACGCCACTGCAGACGATGAAGAAGATTATGACGATGATGCTCTTGGCGAGCAGGATGAGGTCTAAGAGAGAGAGAGAGAGAGAGAGATTATGACGACTGCTTATTTTCACTGCTTTTGTGTGTTGGTGTCTAAGAAGATCGGATCTTGTATTACTTCATTTTTTTGCTGCCTTTTGTTTGTTGCTATTCAAATATTTACGTGCATTGTTTGCTATCAAAATTATTGCCTTGTTTCAATGCATTTACAATATTTTTTTGCTTCATCGGTTTATAAGAAATTGTTTCTGTATAAGTTGGTCGTCAGATTTGGACAAAAACTTAATCAGGCACTGATTTTTCATATACGGGAAGAATAAACTATAAATAAAAATTGAAAGTTAAACTATATTATAATAATAAAAAAAAAATGGTACAAGAGATGTCAAATTAAATGACAGGTTATTTAATATCATTCACATTACAAGTGATTTTTTTTCTAAAACATCAAATTCAATCCAAGTGGGGTTTTGTTTTGTTTTTTTTTTAACGATTGAATTATGTTAATTGCAAAGTTGTTCCTTTATTTTTATTGACGAGTCATGGAATGCATTCGGTGAATTAGCAAATTTTACGGTGGTTAATAGATTTGTCAAATTAGAGACTACATTTGATCCGAAAAAAAAAGTTAGGGGGGAGTAAAATAGAGGTCACACTGACTTTTTGTGCAAAGGCCAAACTATAGTTTTTTAACAACTATCTAGGTAACCGTTGTATATTATGTAATAGCTGCAAAACCACATATTTGAGGAAAACATATTAAAAAATCATATTCAATAACCTAACCTAGAAAAACATAATTGAAATTTGAACTTGCAATCTTTGACTACAAGTCATCTGTCCCATCATTAGACCATCGTTAGGAAAGATGATCACACTATATATACTTCTTCCATTTCATTTTGATTGTTGTTTTAGTTATTTTTATCTAGAATTAACAATTAATTTTATAGACTAATATATTCACCCCTCATATATGACATAAAATCTTATTCACTTATATTTTCCTAAAATAGGATTTGAGATAAGATTAAAATTGGGAGAGAGAGTGTCAAAATATATAAAACAATAAATATTTTGACACAAAATAAGAAAATTAAAATAACAATCATAATGAAACTGAGAGAGTATTATAACATGATCATTGAGAGGGCTTAAAAAGAAAATGTGATCATATAGAGGAGCGTTATTTTATTTTATTGTATTTTTCCATGGTTTTTTAGAAAATTAGGATACATTCAGTATATCATTATCTCACAAGTTATTTTTTTATGGGTAAAAAGATATTATAAAGCAATAAAAATAAATATTTACAGTGTTACCTATACTATGACTGTCCTTAAACAGGCCCAAGAGGGATACAACTTCAAAGCTAGATATCTTGAACTGGGGTGGGAATAAAACTGATTTAGACAAACTTATTATTGTTTGATACAACATGACATATATGCAAAATTCTTGAAAAGTTAGAAAGAGCGACGTTTAATTTTATTCAATATTATATACGCAACATACTTAACATTCCCGATGATGATGTATGTCGAAAGTAGCAAAATTTATCTTAAAAAATCGAGAATCATTTTAAAATCAATGATAATTAAAAATGATCTTTCAACATACATGGTGTGTGTCGATGAGTAGTATCAAAGCTTTTCATGAGTCCATTTTGGAACCTTTGAATCGTTCCAATTTTATGTCCCTAGTCATTATGAATATATTGCAAAATGTGATGTGGTTGAATGATAATTTGTTGCTTTTAGAGAAAAAATAATTCGTTTACTTTCAATAATAATTTCCGAGAAAAAAATAGAGAGAATTTTAAAAGTCTTATATATACTTCAGAAGTTTCAATGTCTTCGATTATCTTCTCTAGAAAACAATGACACGGTAACGAGACCGACAATAAAAGATGTTGGGTGAAATTAATGGGCAAAAATATATTATTGCCCAAGTCAATATGTACATGTCCAAATTAAATAGTCTTCGCAAGCGTCTTAAGTTGTTTTTTATTTGAGATATTTGAGGGCGGATTTGAAAGTTTTAATTTAATATATTCATTTTGTTTGTAAAAAAAAATCGACTTTATCGATTTTTTTTTTACTCAAATCGACTTTATCGGTTTAAATTATATATTTTAGTTGGTTTTGGATGGATTTAAAATCTCAACATTTATCAATTTTTCACTAAGTCAAATAGGAAAGGAAAAGTCAATCCTTTGTGATGTTTTTGTAATATGACCAATTCCTTAATTATGTTAACGTAGTCACAATTTAGTCAAAATAGTTACATTTTGTCTCCTTCTGGGATGATCTAGTGGTGGAGTGGTGTTTCTTGAGATTAAAGGTCTCAAATTTAACCCACCACCAACACCATCAGGTGTGAGTATCACACCTAGCTTGTCAAGTGTGATTTACCTCCCCTGTGTAGGTTTGCAGGCTATTACATAAGGACGGGATTTACTCAGTGCGCACCACGATAAATAGTTACATTTTAGCTAATTGTTGTACCTTATAGTATTATTTCTTCTCTTTATAAGGTGAGAGATCGACCCCTGTTCAATCTCTAATTCCCTCACATCCAACTAAAAATCAATACAAAATGTTAGTCAAAATTAGATGACACATGACATACTAGAATTCGGATTTGCATGGATTTTCATCAAATAAAACCTTGTATTAGCATCTAAGTTATAAATGAACTCAAGTTTTAACAAAATTAAGTAAAAATCAAATTAAATTTCCGACAGATTTTAATACCACTTTGCGAGTTACTATCGTTACACATTTTTTTTTGGAATATTACAAAACCAAAAAGAGAACGTACAATTACATTCTAGGGTTATATCCTATACTTGTCACAAAAGCAAGCTCACAAAAACCCAGAACAATCAATCTCAAAATTAAAATAATAAATCATGTGAAAAACCATTCTTTCGGTCCCATTTTGATAGACTGATTGAAATTTTTCATGAGAATTAAAAAAAATATTTGAAAAGATAATTAATCAAGAAACTTCCTAACATGCCCCTGTTTATTTATTTGACAGTGAATTAATAATTAATGTAAACATATTAAATATGAATATATATTAATAAATTAACTAAATATATATAATGCGCTTACATATTGGGACATTCTAAGAAAGCAAACAAACCTATTAAAATGGGACGACGAGAGTGCAAAATGGTAAACGAGCTCAATCTCAAAAAATAGCCAAAAAATAAGTAAAACAAATATCATCTCGTTCTTGGGAATTTAAAACCACAAACACTCCTCAAAGACAGTGTGAGAGATTTAACCCTAATTATATCCATTCTCCTCCTCCTAGCTTCAGCAGATCTGGACCGTCGATCAGCAATGGCTCTACTCCTATCCAACGGCTGAATGATCTCCTCAGCAGAAACGTTCAGATCTGGGATCCCAAAGGGGCCCACGTTCTTGATAAAACCAAGCCCATTATACAACTCAACAAGCCCGATTGAACCCATTTTGTGATTTTTTGGGATTAATTCCATTGCAAGATTCCTATCAATTGTTGTTTCCAATTTAGGCTCTTCTTTGCTTAGCACCTGCGTCACAACAATGGAAATCAACTTAGGAAATGAATGAACCAAGATTCTTACCATAAATATGCATACAATTATTGCAATTGAGTGGATCTATTCAAATATGGATACCACATGTATAATATGATAATGATTATAAATATAATCATTTAATCAGTAATCACCTCTTGCTTCATTGCTTTCAGTTGAGAATTATAGGCAATCAACTTGTTGTAATAGCTGGTCACGTTTTCAATCTCCTGCTTCGACCACGGTAAATAAATTAACGGGAAAATGTGACAAAAAAAACACTAATATTTTAAGGTGCGATTTTATGCCCAATTTTCTTCAATTTTTAGACGAACAAAAAATGTGGGAGAAATTCAAGAAAAGGAATTCCGTTAATGGGATTTTACAGAGTAATATTTTAAGCTTCAACAACAGTCATTTACTCGTTTAAGCACTTAATTAATAAATAAATAACCTTTTTCTTATCCAAATATGAAAATTAAAAATAAATAAATAAATAGCCTTTTTTTTTTCTTCACGAACTCACTCACCCCTCTAAGCAAATCTCTGCGCTGACTTAATTCCTCAATCATATCAATATACACCTCCCTTGACTGCAAACCAATCCAAAAATTCAAAAATCTGAGTTATACATACATACATATATGTATATATATACTAAAACTAATATAAAAAATGAAGAAAGAAACAAGAAAAATGGTGAACCTTATTTTTGGAAGTTCTGTGGAAAAGGTGTTTGGACCACTGCTCATCAGATTCACTGGGAGGGAAAGCAAGTGGAGTGACGGGGCTAGCGGCGGCGGCGGTTTCCGACTTGGGCTGCGGCGGCGGCGTCTCTCCAACTCCGACGTCGGTTTTGTGATATGGAGACTTAGATCTCCTTTTCTTGGCGCCCCATTTGAGACCCGGCCCGGATTCAAGAAGCCGGATCATACCCGCAATATCGAGTAGAGTTTGAGCGACATGAATTTCGTCATCGGTGGCGGAAGTGAGCAGAGAGCTCTCTGTGCTTCTACTTATTCTTGACTGTTCTATCATCCTCTCTCTCTCTCTGTTCAAATGACTCTCTTCTTGATTTGGATGAGAATGGTAATGGAAGAATTGGCAGAGAGAGAGAGGATTGAGAAAGATGAGAGAGAAAGGGGAGGAGAGAGTAGCTTTCATTCCATTTCATAAGGTCAGGGGCAAACAAATCCACGGAGAGAGAAGGGGAGATGCTGATGCCACGTGCCAATCGACTAGAGATCGAGGGTCACCTAGGGTTTATGCCAATAATATGTAGTTTATGTTTTATTTGAACAAATCTCTTATATTCTAATTACGATTATGAGAGAGTTAACGTAGGTACACACCCCATGTCATAGTTTGTAAATTATGAATAAATTTGAACTATGGAATGAGATGATCAATTGAGTTAATATGAAGTCAATTTCCTAAGTTATTTGAAAAAAGTACAATATTAAAATTCATTATAGAGATGTTAAAGTTCAACATATAGATGTTTGAATCATCATCGACGATTCTATTTATTTTTGAAAATTGAAAAATAGTGGTGATAATTTTGTAATACTCTCTTCGTTATAGAATTGTAGCATATTATTCCCTTTTCGTTCGTCCCAAAATTATAGTCTATTTGTCTTATATATGTGCATTAAATTTTCATTTTTCTTAACATACCCTTATTTAATGTTTCTTGAAATTAAAATATATTTTCTTTTGAATCAATAAATAAGGGTATAATAGGAAAAAATATTAAATTTTAATTTTTCAAGTACATTAAATGAATTTTCTTAATATGTGTAAAAAGGGGAGGGAGACTACATTTCTGGGACATAGGGAGTATATGTTAAAAAATTCAATGCTAAAATTCAATATGTATAAATTCTCAAATTTGTCATACACATGCTAAAACCAACATGAACATCTGTTAGAAAAGAAAAAGATCTTATCCGTCTATCTAATTAATTTAAACAGTCCAGATTGATCCCTAATTTATACGGACATGTCTTATGTACACTAGGTGCATACTAGACGGTCAATGCATTGACCAAAAAACCTATCAAAACTTGTTAACCTAGTTAATGGGTGCTGACTCGGTCAACACATCGACTGTCTGATATGCTTGAGAATTTCATAATTTATATACTAGGATATGATTTACATTTGATTTCACTCATAACAAATATATGTACTTTTTTAATTATTTGAATTTGTCTGTAAAGAAGATCACCACTTCAAATGCCTTGGAACTTTTGTACATGGACTTGATGGGGCCTGTTCAAACAGAAAGTATTAGACGGAAGAAATTTATCTTTGTCTGTGTAGATGACTACACTAGATTTACATGGGTTGAGTTCCTAAGAGACAAGGCAGAGACTTTTGAGACGTTCAAAAAACTATGTCTCAAGCTTGAAGTGGAGAAAAGAACTAATGTGGTGAGAATAAGAAGTGATCATGGTCGTGAATTTGAGAATGCTTTTCTTCAAATTGTTCTGTGAAGAAAAAGGCATTGGTCAGGAGTTTTCAGCACCGAAAACACCTCAACAAAATGGTGTTGTTGAGAGAAAAAATCTAACTATTCAAGAAATGAGTCGAGTCATAATGAAGGCCAAATCTGTTCCTGACAACCTTTGGGCTGAGGCGGTGAACACGACTTTCCATGTTATTAATCGGGTGTATTTCAGACCCAAGACAAGAATTACTTCCTATGAGCTATGGAAAGGGAAGAAGTTGAATGTAAAGTACTTTAACATCTTTGGAAGTATTTGTTACATGTTGAGAGATCGAGAGTATCTTGGCAAATTTGATGCCAAAGGAGATGAATGCATTTTTCTTGGATATTCAAGAAATAGCCGTGCCTACCGTGCTTTCAACAAAAGAACCAAAACTGTCATGAAATCAATCAATATCATTGTTGATAATCTGGAAGAATCTGCTACCCAGATTGATGATGAAAGCCTTGATGTTACTATCCATGTTCCTGCAACTGTGCCGGACAGTTCTGAGAACAGTAACCTGACTCAACCAAAGCCTGAGAAATAAGATGTCTACAAACCATCAAAAGGTGTCCAGAAGAATCATTATGCATCAGACGTCATTGGTGAAATGAGTGAAGGGATCCAAACAAGAGGAGTTCGTAAGAATTATCGTGAGCTGATTGCCAATGTGTGCTACACATCCACCATTGAGCCCAAGAATGTTAAAGAAGCTTTGAAGGATAATCGATGGATTCAAGCCATGCCAGAAGAACTCTTGCAATTTGAAAGAAATGAAGTGTGGGATCTTATTCCACGCCCCAAAGATGCCAATGTGATAGGCACAAAGTGGATTTTCAAAAATAAGACCGATGAGGAGGGGAACATAACCAGGAACAAGGCAAGACTTGTTTCCTAAGGATATTCCCAAGTTGAGGGAATTGGTTTTAATGAAACGTTTGCTCCCGTTACTCATCTTGAATCAATCCAATTAATTCTTGCCATGGCTGCATGGATGAAGTTCAAGTTGTACCAAATGGACGTGAAAAGTGCCTTCTTGAATGGGTACTTATCTGGAGATGTTTTTGTAAGCCAACCCAAAGGCTTTGAAGATCCCTATCATCCTGAGTTCGTGTACAAATTGAAAAAGGCACTATACGGTCTCAAACAAGCTCCACGAGCTTGGTATGAACGTCTAACCAAGTTTCTTCTGGAGAAAGGCTATGTTCGTGGTGGAGTTGATAGAACACTCTTTGTCAAAAGAGAAAAATCTGATGTGATCATCGTTCAGATTTATGTCAATAACATTGTCTTTGGATCTGTGTCAGACAGAATGGTGGATTGAGTTTGTCAAGTACATGACATCTGAATTCAAAATGAGTTTAGTAGGTGAACTACCCTACTTTTTGGAGCTTCAAGTGAAGCTAAAAGATGATGGGATCTTTGTTTCTCAAACAAAGTATGCAAGAAACTTGATAGCAAGTTTGGTTTGGAAAGTTGCAGCACGAAGAGAACACCTATGGGAACATCTTTGAAAATATCAAAAGATGAAGCTGGTGTGTCTATTAAGCAAATATTGTACCGAAGTATGATAAGTAACCTACTCTACCTAACTGCAAGTAGGCCAGATATCTGCTACAGTGTTGGAGTGTGCGCTCGGAACCAATCTGATCCCAAAGAAAGTTATCTCAAAGATGTCAAGAACATAATCAAGTACATAAAATGTATTGTTGAGTTAGGACTTTGGTTTTCCTATGATACAAACCCTAGTTTGGTAGGGTTTTGTGATACAGATTGGGTTGGATGTATTGAGGATCGGAAGAGCAGTTCAGGAGGATGTTTCTTCCTTGGAAATAACATGGTCTCATGGTTCAGTAAGAAACAGAATTCTATTTCACTTTCTACGGCCGAAGCAGAATATACTGCAGCTAGAAGTTGTTGTGCTAACTCTTATGGATGAAGTAGATGCTGCTTGACTATAGTGTGCCACAATATGTGCTTACCAGATTCTGTGACAACATGAGCGCCATAAATATTTCAAAGAATTATGTTCAGCACTATCGGACAAAGCATATAGATATTCGCCACCACTTCATTAATGAACTAGTTGAAGACGGATCACTTGTGATTGAATACGTTAGGACAGATGCCCAACTTGTGGATATTTTCACTAAGGCACTTGATAGTGGAAGATTTGAAACACTTAGATCCTCCTTGGGTCTTTGTGTTCTCTAAACTTTTTCTTTGTGAGAAGTCTCTCTGTATAGTCTTGGTCAGTGATGTATGTACAAAGAAAGATAAATAACCAAGTGTTCCATGGTCTTTTCAAATGTGTGCCTTCAAGTGTGCTTGACAGATGCAAGCACTGTGCAAACGGTTTCTTTTTAACTGCAACAACTAGTGGGCCCTCGGTTTTCACGCCTAGCCTGTTTTCACTTCCCAAGGATGTGCTATGTTGATGATTATGGGATTTGACGGTTAATTATGGGAATTTATTTTTATGAATTCCTAATTAAGGGTTGAGATCAAATTATTTAAAATTGTTCAAGGCATACAAAATTTTTCAAATATTCTTGCTTGTTCTCGCTCAAACCCTCTGTTCTCAAGCTTGTTCTCATCTGTAATCAATAACGGACAAATCTAGCTCTTCCAAACCTTCTTTTTTCAAGAAACTAAAGATCAACACATCTGATCTTTGGAAAGCTTTAGGAGAATTGTCAAAACCTCTATTATTTTTCTAGTCTGTTCCAGTGTCGACTGGTCCAGAAAAGGAAGAAGCTGCTTCAACAGATGTTCCATAGTCTATGCCTGCTACAACGTCTCCTCTTAGTGCTCTTCTTGATGGGTCTATTTCTGAGACTCTCGAGGAACCCCGAATCTTTCCTAGAGTTTTTGTCGAGCCTTTCTCGCCGCTGCTGGAGAATCCCGAAGTTGTTGGAGCTTCAATTGCCACCGCCATGACTATTGATTCATCCTCAATTGAAGAATTTGCTGCATCTATTGACGCTATGAAATTTGTGTCTGTCCCTACTCCATTGTCATTTGTTCCTGCTCCTCATGACTCACCGGTGGTCACCATACAAGTTCCTCTGGGAGATGTATCTCCGCCTGGTGTTGCTTAACCCTATTGCCTAGTCTGATGAGGTAAAGGGTGTCAAAGATAATGAGCCACTAAATTCTACGTAATCAAATCACTTGTGCTTATCTATTTTTTAGTTTGTATCTTGCATGTATATCTTGTATTCTTGTTAGCTAGGATTTTATTTTCCTTAATCATAGCCTAGTATTGTTCAATGCATTCTCTATTTATTCTTCTGATGTACTGTACGAAAATTATCAAGAAATACAAATTATTAACTTCTCTTTATGGTATCAAAGCCTTCTTTTATAAAGAAAAAAAAACTCCACTGAGTAGATCCTGTTCTTCCAAATGGCATCCGACTCCTCTTCCTTTGTCACGATTAATATCCACACTCAAACACCCCTCAAACTCACTACCACCAACTATTGTGCGTGGCGGATGCAGTTCCAAAATGTTATGATCGGATATAATATTGTTGGCTATGTTGATGGCTCACTTCCGTGCCCACCACCTCCTTTCCCGAGATCCACTGCCACAGTCGCTCAAGCGCACTCTTTTTGGATACGCTAAGATCAATTCATTCTTAATGTAATCGCTGGATCGATCTCATCTTATCTCGTCCATCTGATTGCTACGGCCATCACATCAAAGCAAGCATGGGATATTCTCCATTCAACATATGTAAAGCCATCACGTGGATGAATCATGCAGATCCGTAGTACCTTGGATCATCTATCAAAAGGCACGAAAATAATTTCTGAATACATGGTCTAAGTAAAATCATACGGTGATGAGCTTGCCCTTCTTCATGTTCCATGCAACCCTAATGAACTCATGTTGAAAGTGCTCAATGACCTCGATGATGATTTCCAAGGTCTCGCCAATGCTTTCAAAGCCCATGATACTACTGTCACTTTTGAAGACCTTCATGAGAAGCTTATGATTTAGGAGGCTCAACTCTAGTCCTCCTCGTCTCATCCATCATTCCCGGCGTCTGCTAATCCTGCGGCAAAAATGAACACCAACTCTCATCAGTTTCGCCCGCAGGAACAACGACGCCACTCTACTCATGGCCGTTCATCACAGCCCCGCTATGCCTCCGGCTCCTCTCCAAATCAGTACACACCTTGCCCCTATAAGGGCTTCTGTCAATTATGTGATGAATAGGGCTATACCGCCAAAACGTGCCCAGGATACACTTCTTCCAAGCTTTCCGACACTCATCCATCTTACTCTCCTCAGGCGAATTTTGTATCCACTCCAGTACCTTCAGCTTTTAAGTGGCTACTGGATTCAGGAGCTTCCCATCACATCACTCATGATCTACAAAATTTGAGTCTTTACTCTGATTATTCGACCAATGACGCCATTGAGATTGGTGATGGTAATCACCTACCAGTCACCCACATCGGTTCTTCCTCTCTTACCACTTTCTCTCATCAGTTTACTTTGTCCATTGTCTTATGTGTTCCTTCTATAAAACGGAATCTGCTATCTGTTTCTCAATTATGTTCTCTAACAATATATCTGTTGAATTCTTACCCACTTCCTTTCTTGTTAAGGATCTGGAGACGAGCTCCATTCTTTTGGAGGCAGACATTAAGGATGGCGTGTACATGTGGCTTACTACATCATCGAGTCTCCTTCTTGCTCTATCTTGTTTACACGCTCCTCCGATGATATGGCAAAGTCACCTTGGTCATCCCTCCAATAAAGTGTTTAAATTTTTAGTATCGTCTGCCCCTCTCCCTATCTCTCCTAGTTCCAATTTATCTTTGTCTTGTGATGCTTGTTCTTGTAATAAGAGCTCCAAATTGCCATTTGCTGAGTCTACTCTTACAAGTACCTCACCCTTAGACCTCGTATTTTCAGACATTTGGACTGATCCAATTACCTCCTTGAATGGTTGCAAGTATTATTTAATTTTTGTGGATCATTTCACTTGATATATATGGTTTTATCCTCTACAGAAGAAATCGGATGTTCACACTTTCTTTGTCAAATTTAAAGCATTAGTTGAAAACTATTTTGCTTGTCATATTGTTTGTTTGTTCACAGATAATGGTGGTGAATACATTGCTCTCAAATCATATCTAGCTCAATCTGGCATCACTCATCTCACCTCTCCCCCACACACGCCAGAGCACAATGGGTTTGCAGAACGACGACATCGTCATATCGTTGAAACCGATCTCATTCTACTCCAATATGCTGTCGTCCCCATATCTTTTTAGCCTAAAGCTTTTTCTACAGCCGTCTTTCTCATTAACCGCATGCCCAAGGTTAATCTCTCTAATCAATCTACTTACTTCAAACTATTCGGTCACAGTCCGAACTATGGTAAACTTCGTGTTTTTGGTTGTCTATGTTATCTGTGGCTCAAACCATATGGCCAACATAAGTTTGATTCTAAATCTAAGCCATGTGTCTTTCTTGGATACTCATTGACAAAAAGTGCTTATCATTGTTTAGATGTATCATCACATAAGATTTTTGTGTCTCGTCATATAAAATTCGTTGAGCATGTTTTTCCATTCAAAAATTTACATGAATATATTACTCCAGCTCCTATCTCCGAGACTTATGTATCTGCAGGACCACCGCTGCCGCCACCTATAATATTGCCTCAGCCCGCTCTGCAAATTGCTCCTCTAACTCCTCCAGTTCCATTACCTCCTCCAAATCATCATCACATGGTCACACGTTCAAAATCAAACATATCTACACCTAATCCTCGGTTCTCTTTCACTGCTATTGCACCTCCTACTGAACCATCTTGTATTTCTCAGGCACTCAAGGATCCATCTTGGTGGAAGGCAATGTCCGAAGAGTTTGATACCCTTGTCCGTAACCACATATGAAAATTGGGTTCTCCATATCCTTCCTACAATCTAATCGGTTACAAGTGGATTTTTCACCTTAAGCACAAACCCAATGGCTCTATTGATTGATATAAAGCTCGTCTTGTTGCTAAGGGCTTTCATTAATGCCCTAGTCTTGATTTTCAAGAAACTTTCAGTCCTATAGTGAAACCCACCACTGTTCGTGTTGTTCTCACTCTTGTCGCTACTCATGGTTGGACCCTTCGCCAACTCGATGTCAACAATGCATTCCTACATGGCACACTTAATGATGATGTCTACATGGCTCAACCACCGGGATTCATTGATTCTCAACATTCTAATCATGTTTGTCATTTTCAAAAATCCCTCTACGGCCTTAAGCAACCTCCAAGAGTGTGGCATAACAGTCTTCATGATTTTTTTGTCTCGATTGGCTTCCAACAAGCACAATCTGACCACTCTCTTTTTATATTCACTCGTGATACTTGTGTTGTATATTTACTTGTTTATGTTGATGACATTATCTTGATTGGAAGCTATGTGCAAGACATTCTACATCGTACAAACATGGCAAACGCCAAGACTGTTAGCTCCCCGATGGCTACTTCTCCTTCATTATCTCTATTGTACGGAGACAAGCTTTCCGACTATACCGAATATTGATCAGTTGTGGTAAGTCTCCAGTATTTATCACTCACACATTCTGATGTCGCTTTTGCAGTTAATCGACTTGCTTAGTTCATGCACAAACCAACAACAACTCATTAGGTCGCTGTGAAATGACTTTTTCATTACTTAGCCGGAACAATTGTTCTTGGTCTTCTTCTTTGCCGCCAATTGCCTTTTGATCTGCATGCCTTCTTCGATGCAGATTGGGTGGGTAATCATGATGATTCAAACCTCCACTTTCGCTCACCTTGTGTTTCTTGGAAATAATCTCATCTCATGGTCTTCAAAGAAGTAAAAAGGAGTTGCTCGTTCTTCCACCGAAGTCGAGTACCACGCTATTGCCTCGGCTGCTGCTGAAATTATGTAGGTGCCGTCTCTACTTCATGAGCTCCGTGTCTCACTAGCTCCAACTCCACCAATTTATTGTGATAATATTGGAGCTACTTATTTGTGTGCTAATCCAGTTTTCCACTCGCGAATGAAACATATCGCCATTGACTTCCATTTTGTCTGCCAAAAGGTTCAAACTGGTGCTCTCCGGGTGTCTCATGTTTCGTCTGCTAATCAACTTGCTGATGCCCTCACTAAACCTTTATTTATAGCTCATCTTCGGTCGCTTCGTTGCAAGATTGGTGTTCAATCACCCACCATCTTGAGGGGGCGTAATGAGCCATCGAATTCTACGTAATCAAATCACTTATGCTTATCTATTTTTCAGTTTGTATCTTGCATGTATATCTTGTATTCTTGTTAGCTAGGATTTTATTTTCCTTAATCATAGCCTAGTATTGTTCAATGCATTCTCTATTTATTCTTCTGATGTACTGTATGAAAATTATCAAGAAATACAAATTATTCACTTTTCTTTAAAAGATGTTGAAATTGAGGTTGTCAATGATGAGACTTCTCCGCCTATCTCTGAGTCTGTTCCACCTTCTCTGGAACAAAAAGAACCCTCTATCCACTCTCGCGGTGTAAAGCGAAAGCTTGAACTTGTTGAATCCCCTATGGCGGATGCAAATTCTGACGATGATGAGATCTCATTGCTTATCTAAAGTCAAAAGTCCTGGAGAAAATTGCTCGGAAGAAGGATCAGTCTTCCAAGGATGCCAAGAAAGCCCATGCTCAAAAGAATTCTGCTAAAAAGGCTCCTACCAAGAAATCTTCTTCAAAAGCTGCCTTTACCTCGGGTTCTGCTCATCGTGTGACTTGAAGTGAGTCAGAGAGGATGCTGGAATTGGTCTCATCCTCTCTCCGGCCGCTAATAAAGAATGCCAGAGCCCCCACTCCTTCAGAGGAAGATGTAAAAGTTGTATCTGAGAATGTCTCAGACAGTTTTGACTCTGAATCAGGTGCTTTTGATTTAAGTAAATTTTTATCTGCATTTCATCAAAAGCTTTACAAACTGGTGGTTGGTCGCTCTCTTGTGTCTGAGCGTCAATTGGTTGCTTCTGATGTTGAGAGAACTGGTGTTGTCCAGTTATTGCATGATATGCGTCTTTATAAATCTGTTTATACTGCCCCTGTGTTTGTTGTTGCTGTGGTGCATGAGTTTTATGCCAACCTGACTAAGTCTATTAGGGAGGTTATCTATGATCATGCCTTCTCTGCTTTTGAGCGTGGTTACTGGATTGATTTCTCTCATGCTGTTATAAACTCTTACTTGGGGCATGCTCATTCTGTTGCCCCTAAGTCTATTCTCTTTTTGGATGACATTGCTATGGAGTTGATGGGTGGAAGCCATCTGATGTGGCCAAAGGACAGATCCCTGTTGGCATCGAATCTTAGTGTGAAGTACTCCATACTTCATAAGATTATAATCAAGAATTGGCTTCCCATCAAGCACAGATCCTCTTTGGGCAAGGCCTTGGCTGTGTTATTGTACAAGGTTGGAACACAAACGGTGTTCAACCTAGGACAGATCATTTTTGATCATGTGTGTGCCCATATCGAGTCTTCTCAAAGCCAACAGCCGTTGGGATATCCTGGACTAATCTTATCCATCATTATGGCTCAACACGATGTGGTGTCTGCTAAGGATGTGTATGAGCCGGAGGAGCCCCCATTGGTGATCAGTCACAAGCTCTTCTCCGCTAAACATGCTTGTGACATTCCTGCTGCCGATGCTGCCCAAGATCCTGCTCCTGAGCCTCCGTTTGTTCCTAACAGACCTGCTCCTCAACCTTCTGTTAATGCTATTTTCTTTGACATGCATATTCAATCTTTGGGGCGGGAGGTGAACTTTTTGGATAAATCTATCAGGACTTTCAGAACTCGAAAGCAAGAGTTGGAGTCTCTTTTGATGGATCTTCGAGCACGAGCCTTTGGTTTTGCCTTCCTACTTGATGTGTCGGGATCTTCGATTGTTGTAGTTATTCTTACTGCTAGCCGTCCTGCTGATGATGATGTTGCTGATCAGCCCTCCACCGTTATCCATGTCTCTGTTCCAGCCGATGCTGATACCTTCCAACACTGAATCTTTGCCATTTATGGTAGACATTAAGGGGGAGAGAAAGTGAAGATGGATGAGGTTGATGATCAAGAAAGAGCTTGTGTGCTCTTTATAAAAACTTTAGTTTTATGTTTTTTTATCAAACAATATTCTACCGGGGATGCTTGTTTGTCCCGTTTTATTTTTGTTGGTCTGTATGTTTTTTTGATCAACCTGACAATGCAATCGTGCCTGCAAATCAATGATCGTGGATGTTGGTATAACTCTCCAGTTTAGCTTAAGGGGGAGTTCGTGAAACTGTGCCTGGCAGTTTTGTTATAAATATCGTTTTTGATATTTTTTTATCTGCGGAGTTTATTCATATGATGTGCAGATTAATGAGTATTGTCTTCCATAAATGCCAAAGGGAGAGATTGTTAGTGCCATCATTATGCACTAAAGATTATTTTGAGATTATTTTGGTGAGATATGTTCGACAATATGTTCTTGGGTATATGCCTGAAGATAAAAGTTCCGCTGTGCAAGTTTTGAAGAACAGTTGGTGAACTATTCGCTTTGATGTTCCTGACATACCCAGGAACAGTTTATTATGACAGTTTCCATGTTTAAAAGATTTTGCACCGATCCAGTTTAGGAGGTCAAGATTCGATCATTTGACTGTCTTGTGGTATAGATATCGTGCTGAAAATAATCTTACTTTGCAAGGAAAGTATCTACACACATTTAGGAAGATCTAAAGCCATTATTCACTTACCAATACCGGCGATAGGAGATCAACGGTATCCTTGAAGTGACAATTATAAGAAAATTGATTCATTGCATCAATCTGTGGACGACTTAATTAGATTCGCTTCACATATTATTTGAGAGTCATTTTGCTTGTGATTTATGTAATAGCTAGAAGTTGTTCCCTAAACTGTTCAACGTGATAGTCTAGCTTTTGAGTGTTTTGAGTGAAACACGTGAGGGGTTGTTTTAATTTATTTTGTATGCAATCTCGGGAGAGATTGTAAGTTGAAGTCGTGGGTAGCTAGAGGGAGTCTAGTATCACGGTTGTGAGGGGATCTCACAGTTATCATTTAACAAAAGAGTTCGTGAAGGAGAATGGGCGACATAAAGAGGGAGTCATGTATGTGTAAGATCCTAAATACACTTCATGAAGAAGTAGCAAATGAAATGTCAAGTTTGAGCGAAGTCCCCCCAGAGTAGGTTGATTAACCGAACTGGGTTACCAATCTCGTGCGTAATTTACTGCTTTTTAATTACTGTTCTTACATCTGTTCCCAACATATCTAAGAACACGTGTGTGCAGTTCCTTCTTAACACACTTTGCATGGAGTTAGTTATTTCAGTTTGTATCTATTATTTTGTGCAAGTGTGATGTATCTATACGAGTTGTAGAGGGAGAAATAGTTTTTGTTGATTTGTTTTTAAGAGAGAGAGAGAGAGAGAGAGAGAGAGAGAGTATTATTTTGTTTTCGAGATTGTGTGTGTACGCATAAATGGTTGGGAGAGAGTGAAAAGAAATGTGCTTTAATCTGTACAGATGAGTTCCGAGAGAGAGAGAGAGAGAGAGTGGTTGACTTTAAAATAATGTTGATTTAATTAAGCTTGAATTTGCACATGGTTTTTGTATTGAAAAAAGAGAAATGAAAATATTTGATTATTTTAATGGAGTGCAGCGGAGAGAGAGAGACTCATCCTTATTTTGGAAATGAGAAGTGTGTGTATACGTGTGTTGATTACGGGTAAGGAAAAAAATAATGTGATTTTGAAAAAAAATGTGTGTTGTTTCCAAAAGCATTAAAGGCAGTATAATTCTCTTTTTGGTTTAAAACAAAAGGTTTTGGACTGGGTGTGCATGTGTGCACAGTGGATCAAGACATGGTGAGAAGAGAGAAACTAATTTTAATTTTCTTAAAATTATATGTTATGTCTTCGCAAGGTGTGTGTTTAGTTTTGTTTTTCTTTAATTATTTTAAATTTTAAATAAATAAGGTTTATATAAAGGTGAATAAAATAATTATGAATTTATTTTGGGGAAAGTTACAATCATCTTATATATTTATTGGATAATTTCATTTATTTCAAGAGTTTATTGTTAAATGTCTTGAATGACCGAGATTCTAATTGGGCTTTATGGGCCAGTTAAAATCTATCCAATTTTCAAGAATGGTCCGTTTGAGCCCTAATTTCAAGAGCTCTTTTCTTAAACCTTATATTACCTTATGTTATAGTTTAAGGGCTTAACATGATATTAATATGAAGTTTATCCTTTGTAGGTCCGAACTGGAGACTTCAAACTTAAGATTTGCAGGATACGTGTAATTGTAA
The DNA here is from genome assembly GCA_026008535.1 of Perilla frutescens. Classification (NCBI taxonomy): domain Eukaryota; kingdom Viridiplantae; phylum Streptophyta; class Magnoliopsida; order Lamiales; family Lamiaceae; genus Perilla; species Perilla frutescens. The sequence goes on from BRKX01000019.1 coordinate 42,591,100, forward strand.
ATTAAAATTCAGCTATTTTAGCTATAAGGTGGGTTTTGCCAACTAAAGCCTATATTTTTAAAATGCTTTCGTCCATATATGATATTTGCAATTGTTTTTGCTAATCATAGATATGATTTGACTTGCATAATGATGAATTATGGCATTGTCAATTATATTAAGAGATAGTTATGTAATCACATAGGGTCTGTATCCACGCATATTCATTCTCATTTCCATGCACTTAAGAATAGTTATTCAGAAGCGAACAATTCAATATACATTCTCATAAAAATGCGCTTAAGAATATCTATTCAAAAGTGAACAATTCAATATTTATTCACATGTCAATGCGTTTAAGAATATATTTATTTAAAAATCGATGCGCTCAATTAGTCAATCCACATACAAATATCGTGGATGTTTCCTTAATGCTAGTTCTCTAATGAGGCAATCGGAGGATAACTGTAGACTCTAGTTGAAGATACGTATAGTGGATTTTTGTATTTGAGGCATATTTAGTCTTTACAGCATTATCATTCTTAAAATTTGCATTTTTAAGTAGCTGAAATATAAAAGAGGTGGTATGTGCAAAGCAAACGCTTTTTGCAATGTACCTGATTATTCTTGATCTTTAGTCTCAGACTCTCAGTAAAAATGCTGAAGTAGTTTCTTATCTCATTTTATTCATCAATTTTGGAGTTCTTGAATCTGTGTTCTTTTTCATTTGATTGTTACTTACCTGCAGAATTATATAAGAAATCAAATTTAAAAATAGCTGCAGATTCTACTTCACCTTTTCTTTTTCTTTCTTTTTTTTTTTCTTTCTGTAACAGTTGCTTCTGAATGTGGTCTAATATCTTGTCTAATATATATTGGACCAGCTACAAAAAAGCAGATGATGTTTATTCGTTGAGCTTAATTATATGCATCAGTCGGTTACATTGGTCATTTGATCCCTATATTTATGGTTTATATTCAGTTTCACATATTCATTTTGTTTCCTCTATGGCTTAGTGTCTTGTTCCGCTGTTGAATTTCCTTGTAATGAAAGGTCTCTTGCAATATAGGTTTGATGCAGATAGATAGCTAAAGGAGTGAACTATGTTCCTGACTTGGAAAATGAAAAATGCAAGTTCTGATATTTCTCTCTTTGGCTTGAGGAAGTGGAGTTAATTATTGTTGTTGAATATGATCTTAATTAGTAGCATCATGGAGTCCCTTAAAAGAGATGGTGACAATTCTGTAATATTTGATAAGTTTTCTAGTTGGGGTTATTAACGAAATTCGATAATGTTAATTAGAAAAATGCTAGGTAGTTGATAATTGTATCATAATACTAATGAAGCATTATTGTCATGCTAACGAAATATTATCATAATGCTAATGAATATTTTCTCATTTTGTCAAAAAAATAAATTGAAAAGTAATTATAAATCATAATTGAATGAAATAAATCGTAATTCGAATGAAATAAACTTCAATGATTTAAAAAATGGAATTAAATTCTAAAAAAATTATAAACTCTAACTAGATGGAATAAACCATAATAGCAATATAAATATACAACATTAGCATTATGATATTTTTTCAGCGCTATGGATAAACTATGTTAGCATGTGACAATACTTTGTTAGCGTAAGATATAAACCGTAATTAATGTATTCTAATTTGATTAAATAAACCATATATAATAATCAATTAGAAATTAAAAAATAAAAATTAAATCATAAAAATAATTATAAAACCTAATTGAAATGTAATTAATCATAATATTAATATAAGTATGTGTACTATGTTAACATTATGATAATGCTTCGTCAGCACAGTAAATATCAAAATTTATAAATATTTGAACATTTTAAAGGTTTTGAAACGCTTTCTTGTACACCCCTATTTTTTTAATTAGGTTATTTGATGTGTTATAAATTTAGTTTTAAGAAATTAAAATACATAAAATTTATTTAATATATAATTAAATGGAATATTAAATATAATTTTTATTGAATTTCAATATATTTATATAAAAAATATACTTTACAAAACTAGAAATTTAAAATATATTTAATATTAAAATAATAAAATCAAATATATCCCAATTGAAAGATTGAGAAAGTTAAGATACTTCTAGAGCTTGGGCATCACAATTTACAACGTGGGCAGGTAACTCAACTAATCTTGCCCCCATATTAAATTACAATTTGACTATTCTGTTTAATCCTTATTTTGTTGACATTATTATTTTTAATCATAACCCTCTAATATAAAAAAACTTCTCAAACAATTTAAATATTAAATCAATTTTTTCAGTTGAATTTTAAAATAATTTAATACGGAAAATCCAAATCCTCATTACCAAGATTTGCTTACAAAATGCATTAAAAAATCAATTGAATACATTTTTTTGAAAAAAAATAAACATTACTAAAAATTGAATAAATAAATACATACATTTATATAAATAACATTTTTATTAATAAAAGACCGTTTTTACTATTTTTATATTTAGATAAAAATGAAATAAATAAAATTATTTTTATGAATCACTTATTTAATATATATATATATATATATATTAAATAAATTAATCTCCCAACATTTAAATCAAATTCCAAAAGAATTCAACAACTTTAGAAATAAAATTAAAAGTACCTCTACTTGTAAAAAAAAGTCTAGTGAAATCTCAAGCGTACACATGCGCGACAATTTAGAAAAAATGTGTAACAGAAGCAATTAAAGAACTTAAAAACTTAATCCATTAGATTCACCTAAATTTGACCAAATAACCAATTTAATCAACAAATGGTCTAACTCCAACTTCCATCATCCTCCAACCAGCCTCAAATTCCATTGCCTGAAATCTTTCGAACAATATTTGGGTTTGAGTGCCAGAAAACACTCGGTGGGTATAACATCTTTAAAATAATAGATACACACATAGCCCACATCTAATTGGCGTCTAACATGTAGCACTGTGATTTGCAAGCACTTGAGACATATGCCACATGGGCCTGCGTAGGATGTGACCACTTAACTGTGGGGTGATATTAACCACAACTGTAGGGTGGAATTAACCACAACTGTAGATACGGTTCGTATCTTAGCCATTTCGACCTTGAATACTAATCGTAAACTATAGAGTGATCACATAATGTAAGGTTGCGATCCATCTCTGAAATGCTCCTACAAATAATGAATCATCATCATCATCATCATCATAATAGTAGTAGTAGTAGTGTAAGAGTGAATCACAAATTACTATATATAATTAACACAAACTGAATTAACAAACAGTGAAGTGTTTAAATCAATAACTTAATTATAAATTGTGAACTAAATCACCTATTGCGTACGTTTATCATCTCCAAAAATCTGAATTGTGACAATCTTCGTATACGTAATCATGCATTTATCATCTTCAAACATAATATATAAGAGGTATTACTACATAGAATTTATACAATGCTACACAACAAATGGTAAAATTAATAAAAAAAAAGTGTAAAAGTGTAGAAGTAAGCAACATGTTCTTAAATTGATCACTGAATTGTCATCATATTGCCAGAGTAGTGAGAGGTATATTTTTTGAGGAATGAACCACTATATATAATGTCCATTTTTGTGGTTGTAAATTAATTTATTTAAACATTAAATAAATTGGTCTCTTACAATGATTTATTTGGGATTTAGCATGCTAATTAGATAGATTTCAATAAATGCATGATTTGGGGATGCTAATTAAGCTCCCCATTAAGTAAGGCATACACGCATATATAATATGTATATATTCTATATGTATATTATATTAGATAAATTTGACTTTCTTATTATATATTGAAAGAAAAAAAAGATCCAACTAAATAATATTAGATGTATATATTTATATGTAGATTGTGATTATATATAAGTGACAAAATGAATATACACACACGCATCGATCCACAAAAATAGAACAATTTTATTTTTAAAAAATCATTTTATAATGTATTTAAAGTAATTATATGCTTCTATAATTAAGCTCTTAATAATGTATACATAATTAGATTTTCGGTTATTACATTATATCAAAGTTTAATTGAATAAGTTCTCAAAAAAAAAAAAATCAATTGAATACATTAATTAATTGATAATTAATGAGCATAACCTTTTTTTGTCTTGTGAACATTTTGATTGTTGAGAAGTTAACATTTCTTTTGCAGGCTCTCCTGAAACCAAGTTATCCATGGCTACCATTTGCCTTGTGTGAGTCCAACCTAGCATCGCTGTTCAGAGACCTTCTGCAAGTGAATTGCTAGAGTTTCCTGCTCCTGCATTCTGTGCCTCGATTTTCCCTTGCTTAAGCAAGCAACCAGTGATCAAACATCGTCACAAAGTCTAGTACCTCACGAAAATCCTGAACATTTCAACACCAAAAATGAGTTCATCATCAGCAATAAAAGCAGCATTCCAGTCCATTGGAGCATCAGGATGTGTCGATTCTTCTGTCCATTTAAGCTGCATGAGATCGAGCTCCCAGACTTTCTCACTGCTTTATTTCTCCGGCCAATTTGCCCGTCTCCCTCACACCACGAAACAGAGCATCAGCAGCAGGCCCTTGCAGGAGATGAGCTTGGGATAGCACTCGTGCACTCGGGGTGGGCTAGAAATTGTCTGGATTTTGATCCAGTATCCCCTCTCTATGTCATATCCAGCAAGCTTGTCGCTTTCTGAGTAAACATAGAACACTTTGTTGCATACAACACCGGAGCAAGCCACACCAAAATCTAGAGGCACCCTCTGGATATCTGTCCATTTGTTTGATACGGGGTCATAAATCTCACCAGAATCTAGTGATTCATCCCAAGATCCAAGGCCTCCCACAGCAATCACCACGAACTTTTTACTGCCTTTGCTGGATGAGCTTTCGTGTTTTTGCCTGGTAAACTTGCACGGCTTGATCGTGTGGAGTGATGAGATTTCATTTACCTCAAGAGAGTGCCTAGATTGCCGTCTAACTAAAGTCTGTGAGGATCTTAATAAACATCTGATACACCGCCCACTCTTGACCGGGATAAACGTCTGTCAGATCGACTTTGTTGATTTCTAGAGACGAAATAATCTTGATTGACCTCTGAAATTCCTAAAACTGGAGATGGTCTAGCATACTTCATAGCTGCAGCTTTTCTCCATGACTTAGTCAAGGGACTAAATACCAGTACTCCTTTGTGTGTCTTGAACAAGCTCCGATCCACCCTCCCGAAGTTAGTCAAGCTAGAACAACCTCCGACTACATAAACATCATCATGGATGCTAGCTACAGAAAAGAAAAATCTTCTCTTGAGTATCTAGGAATCTATTTTGTGCCATTGATTTTGGGAGACGTACAATGCATGTATTTCTCCAGAACAATTGCCATTCTCTACGACACCAAAGAGAAATGACCACAAACTCTGAAATAAGCCTTCTCGCCTGATCTGCATGAACCGGGGTGTTGTAGTCAAGTTCCTCCATTTCTTGCATACACAACGAGCATTCAAAAGACTAGCTAACGGAAGCCTCACCAATCACATTTCTAGAATGTCATCAGGAAGGCGGGCACTCATGCTGTTGTTTTCATCAACTTCATTACATCTTAACAGCTTCTATTGCTCCTGAAAAATTTCTCCATTCTATTGGAAAAGCAATCAAAGGCGGCTTCATCTTTTCCCCATGTTGGACCTTTTCCATCCTCCCTTGCACTCGATCTCCTTCTACTGACTGGATCCTCTGACTCTTCATCCATGTCAGCACTCACTTTGCAACCTCCTCCTCTGCCATAAAGGGTAAGACATCTCAAAGAAACACCAGTCATTTCATCATATTCAGAAATCAGAACTTCATTTTTATGGTTCTTTCTTTTCAACTTCTGGCTCATACTTCTCACAAGACATTTTGAAACGCTCAAAGACTCAAACTCTTGATTGATAATCTCCTCCAGTTAAACTTTGAGAGGTCATCTCATACCCCTACTTAGTTTAAAAAAGCGCGAGGCGCACCGAGGCGCAAAACTAGCCCCCGAGCCTAGGCGCAAAAGCGCAGGCGGGGAGCGAGCTTTTAGGGGGCGAAGCGCACCAAAACTAAAAAAAATTTAATATATTTACCTAGACTATATTCTCTACCCAAAATATCATATCACTTATAAATTAATAAGAAATCACACAAATGCAACAATTAATCATGCAATGCAACATATGAAAGTCTTAAAATTCACACGAAATAAATCCAAAGTCTTAATGTACGAGCATTGAGTAAAAGCAAATCAAGTAATCAACTAAAAATCATCATCATAAAACACATCATCTCCATCTCCTAATCCTTTATCATCTTTGTCTTCACCAATGTCCTCCTCCTCCTCCATCTCCATTTCTGCCCCAAACCCAAAGTCCTCAAGCACATAAAATTAAAAAAAAAAAAACCGTTTGCGCCATGAGGAGACTAGGGGAGGAGAATAGAAAAGACCCGTTTCTATCTAATTTTAATTTAACGCTCATAAAATTAAAAAAAAAAAAATTAGGGTTAGGGTGCGCTTCGGGTGCGCTTCAGGTGCGCTTTTGCGCTTTTGCGCTTCTGCGCTTCCGTGCGCTTTTGCGCGCCTGGGTGCGCTTCGTGGAGGTAGTGCGCCTGGTAGTAAAAAAAGCGCTAAATTGGCGCTTTGGGCTTTTTCTGCGCCTAGGCGCGCCTAGGCGCGCTTTTTTAAACCAAGTACCCCTATCAACCCATATACTGCATGTTTCCAAGCTTGCGTGCTAACCTACACGAACAAATACCTCTTAAGCTGTATATATCATAAACAGAGAAGAGCTACATCAACAACTCATCAGAATAAACTCTAAGATAAGGTGCAAAGGGAGAGGTTACACACACTCTCACACACTAGAATTTGGCTGTTTCTTAAGAAAATTCAGGCTTCTTGTTGCTTGTGGAAAATCCAACGAAGCTCAAGAATATGTTTTTATGCTCTTCTTCTCGAAGTTAAACATCAATTATCACCATTTTCAAACTCCAAATCCAACTGTTATTCAGCCAAAGTAAAACCCCCAATAATAAACAAACAAACATACCGCAAAAGCAGCTGCTTTATCTGAACTAGGTAAGATCACATTCAAGAAATCAAACCAGCAGATCCACAAACCCTAACCAAATTTCAAAATCACAATCAAGAATTTTCATGAACATCTCACGAACTCATGAACACCAAGAGATGCAAATAATGCCGCATAAATGCAATAATATGGAAAGACAAAAAAAATGCAGAAAAAATTGAAGAGTAGAGGAGTCCCCAAGAGAGAGAGAGAGAGAGAGAGAGAGAGAGAGAGAGAACCTTGACATCCAAGCATTGAAGCACCAACATCACCAAACAAAGTAAACGCCCCAAAGCCCATCTCAAGATTCACTCAATAAAAGATAAGGGGCAAGCCCGTGAGATCCAATCTGCAAAAAAAGCTCAAATCCTTAACCTTTACACAATATTGAACTCCACCATTCATTGTGTGAACATGGATAAATCATACCTTGGAATAATTTCCTTTTCCTACAAGATGTGCATTTTCTTTTCTCTTCTTGCCTTTATAGATGCTGGGAATACTATACATACACACATACAAATATATGCATGTATTTATATCGGCAAAGTGAAGATGACACGACTAACCTGATAAAAATGATAATTGTAAAAGCGGCATCTCTCTTTCTTTAATTCTTCCCTTACATATATTTGTACACACCAGCCTTTTGTTTTGTTTTGTTTTTTTTTTTTTTTTTTTTTTTTAATTTTTGCTCATTAGTCACCTCAAGCCCCTTCCCCTTTCATCCTACTTTCTTATCCACCGTTTTTTGCAGGCTCCATGAAACAAAATATTGATGCATATTGTCCCGTGTTATGGCATAGCGGTGCAGTAACAAGCTCGTAATGGATAGATTATGAGTCCAAATTCAAGTTCATAGTGCGAAGATAACTCTTCCAAAAGCTCTGTTTTATGCTATGAAACAGTTGAAGAATCAGACTACAAACTTCCCATCTATTTATCAGAAATTGAGTCTAATCAGTTACAGAAGAAAATAATAAAAAGAAAAGGAAAGAACTGATAAATCATTCAGTTTCTCAATATTCTCTAGAAATAACAAACTACGATGTGCTTCTCAAGATTTACAGTGAGCAAGATGCTAAAAACAAGGACTACTCCAATATTATTATTTTTTATAAATCATAGGCCTCAACTAATAATGTAGAAAATTTGATCGCATAGAACACAACTACTATAATTGATCAAATAAATCCCACCTCTGCAAGTTGATATGAAACCATATGAACCTGAAAATATTACATATTAACGCGTAAAATGTCCAAGTTTTAGTGCATCAGAATGAGGAGGTTTTAGGTTAATTCCCCTCTCTACCATGATATTAACAAGCCATCCAGATTCTGTGAGATGATTTTCTTGACAAAGGCCAACCAATAGAATTGAGTAAATGTCAGGATCAACGGATAGCAAATTTCCTGACTCTTCAAGCGCTTGAAACAAGAAGTATCCATCAAGCACTCTTCCCTCTGAAATTATCCTTTTTATGATGCTACTTGATGTCAAACCATTAGGCTTCAATCCACGAGCCAACATCGTCCTAAACATCTCCTCTGACTCCTTAAACCTCCCTGCTCGAAATAGGGCCAGTACAAGTATACTATAGAGCTCATCATAACCAACTCCATTGTCTCTAAACTTATCAATTACCTCGCGAGCCTCCTCGACTAGCCCTTCTTTGCAAAGTCCATCGAGCAAAGTAACAAATGTTACCCTATTCGGTTTCAGTCCGGAATTAGCCATACGGTCAAGAATCCTCACTGCCTCATTGCTCATCCCTTTTTCAACAAACCCCTTTATCAAAGTAGTATAAGTTACAACATTTGGCTTACACTCATTTTCTTTCTCCATTCCACCTAAGAATTGCAATGCCATATCCAGAGTCCCATGCATACAAATTCCATCAAGAATCGCCGAATAGACCACAGCATTGGGCATACATCCATGCCCTTTCATATCCTTAATCAATCCGAGAGCAGCCTCCAAATTCCCAGCATCACAGAGACCCTTAATAATAGAAACATAAGTAACCATATCAGGATAAAGATTGATCGAGCCCATCTCCCTTAACAACCCAATTGCCTCATCTAACCTACCTTTCGCCACAAGAACCCTAATTACCACATTATACGACACCGTATCAGGAATACATCCAAACTCCTTCATTTTCCTCAAAACCCACAATCCCATTTGCGCATCATCAGCTGCTCTACACAAATTCAAAAGCACCTTAAACATCTTAACGCTGACTGCAAAACCTTCAGCCGCATATTCATCCACAACATCAACAATAATTTGAGGGTTTTTCTCAAGATTCAATAACTTACAAGCTTTGCTATACATATGCGAAGTGTGCCTGTGTGTGGGATGAAGAGCGGCCCAAACAAAGAATCGGACCCCCAATTTGGGCTTTTCAAAAGCACACTGTTCTAACACTTGAGAGACGCATTGCGAATCCAGCTTTGATTTCACTGAGTTGAGGGATTTCTCGACATGGGATTGATCTTTCTGCAAACGGATCAGAAAATCTTGGGCAGAAATCGACGAATATTTGCTGAAAAATATGAACTTTTTGAGTGGAGAATTAGGGGTTTTGGGTGTAATGGAGGAGGAGTATCGAATGACTGAAACAGCAGTCCGCATATTTTTCAAAAATTGATCTATAAAAAGAAAAGGGATTGTAGTTTCTTATAAGATTAGAACTCAGCCACCAGCACCAGATTCCGGTCCGGCCACTGCAAACAGGAATCCAGTGGAACTAAATGAACTTGATGAGAGCCGGCAACTTTCTCTTATTTCATTCAAATAACAAACCACTGCAAATTTTAAAGTTTTTTAGGGGAAAATTTAATAAAAGGGAGCAACTATTTGCCCTATTAAAAGAATATAGAAAAAATAAAATAATTATGAAATAACTTAAGTATCCTTTTATTATTTGCATGTACTATTAAAATTACTCAATGCATCACAAAATAATAATAAAAATAAATGAAAATCATTTATTAAATATTAAAAATAAAAAAAGAATCAAAACTGAACATATGAACGGTTTTTTATAGAGTACAACATTGAACTCACAAAACCTTACTTGAACTTGGGCAATTGAGGTGGCAAGCAACAATGTGGAATGAAAATCAAGAACAACCTAGCAATGTAAGTAATTTTGATTAGTTTGTCTGGATTAAAGTATGAGTTTTCGCATATTTTTTACAACTGATATAGCGTTTTGTTCAAAACATACACTTTGAACACACTTCATACTTCATAGTGTTCAAAAAACGGAGTTCGAATAAAGTGAGGATGTTTGAACTATTGTTTCGAACATAGTGTGTATGTTCAAGCTTATGTATAGAAACAAGAACATTTGAAAACACTAAAACCATGGTTAACAATTTAAAGTGGAGAAAGTGGTGAATGATTATTATCATTAGAAATACCTAAATTCCTGCAAACAATCAGATCCAAAAAGAATGAGGAAATGCCCTCTTGTGTGTTTATTTTTAGAGCAATGCAATTAAAATTCGTGAAGAACAAAGATCCAAACTCTAAGTAAACATAATAATGAAGAATCTCAACGCAATGCAACTGATCTAAATCTAAGTCTGAACAACAAGTTGAAGCAATTACTAACAAAATTGGTTGCAAATAAAATAGCAATGCTAGATCTTGAAGAAACCGAACTCTAGGTTCTGACCGGGTTGTGATCAAAGTTGTATCTAAAGTTGAGACAACTTTGTATTTGCAGCGGAATTTAGAAACACACAATCAGAGACGGACATAAGGGGGGCTGGTGGTGGCAGCCGCCCCCCTCAATATTTCTCAACAATGTATATATATACATGCATATATGTATTTTAATATATATAAATTTTTTTTTGCCACCCCTTCATTAAATAAGCCCATTTGGCCATTCCCAATTTTGTTGGCCCAATATAAAATTGTGGACCCAAATAAAACAATAGTTAATATATTATTACAAATAATCAAATCCTAACTTTTCTTCTCAGCTCCACGCCTCCACTGCTCCTGCTTGGCGAGACGGCGACAATAGAGAATTGAGGTAAGATTTTTTCTTTTCTTTTTTCTTCTTTATTCAATTAATATTTTATATTTTATATTTACCTTAATTTAATTTATTATATAGTTGATGTATGAATTTACATATATGAATTTGATCATTTGAGAATGAATGCTTCATAGACTTTAATACTAGGGTTTTATGTATTTTTTATGATTCGCAATTCGCCTATTTGTGATTTTTTAAATAGGTTCAATAATCAACATGAAAGACGGAAAAATTTATTCTTTCTTCTTGAAAAAGAGAACTTCTCAAGAGAGTGTTGAATCTCCTATTATTGGGACTTCAAATATTACTGGAAATAATGCTGACTCGGAGGTTTTAAATCATTTAGAAGATCAAGACTCTATTCCACAATCTTCTCAAGCAAAGGTTCAAAAGATTGATCAATAATCTAATTGCTTTCATATTGAACGAGATCCTGGATTGCGTAAATCTATATGGGATTATCCGATGGAAAAACGAGATGAAATTAGGCGCACTTATCTGATGGCTGGTCCTTATCAATTCATTCCTGAAAAGACTCCTGAATATGCAGATAAAAATGGAAGAAGATTTTTAGCAGCTTGGTATAAAACATTTCCCGATTGGTTAGAATTTTCTCCTTCAAAAAATACCGCTTATTGCCTTCCATGCTTTCTTTCAAGCTATCCGCGCATTTTGGAGCAAATGCATTTACTATTGATGGGTTTCAATCATGGAAAAAGGTAAAGAATGGTAAAAATTGTGTATTCTTGATCCATGAAGGAAATAGTCCAAATTCTTCTCATAAAGTGGCTATCAAACAATCTCATGATTTGATGAACTCATTGCAGCATATTGACACAATCATAGAGAAACAAACCTCAGAAATGGTTGTAAAGAATCGTCTACGACTTAAAGTCTCAATTGATGTTTTGAAATTATGTGCATTCCAAGGTATAGCCTTCAGAGCTCGAGATGAACGACTGGAATCACATAATCGTGGCAATTTTCTAGAAATCCTACAGCACACAGCTTCATATAATGATGAGATAGCCTCCATTATTCTAGAAAATGCTCCTCAGAATGCCACTTATACTTCTCCTAGAATTCAAAAGGAGATTTTGGCGATCTATGCAAATAAAATTCAAAGATATATCACGGAGGAAATTGGTGATGCAAAATATTGTCTTCTTGTGAATGGATCTCGAGATGAATCAAAAAGAGAGCAAATGGCTATTGTTTTGAGGTTTGTTGATAGAAAGGGATTTATTCGGGAAATATTTTTTGATATAGTTCATGTGGAAGATACTAAAGCATCAACTTTGAAAAGAGAAATTTTGGGTGTTTTTTCTCGCAATAATCTCACAATTCAAAACATCCGAGGACAAGGATATGATGGTGCAAGTACTATGCGAGGTGAGTGGAAAGGTTTAAAGACACTTTTTTTGAGTGAGTGCCCATATGCATATTTTGTCCATTGCTTTGCTCATCGATTACAATTAGTACTGGTGGCAACAGCTCAAACGGTTATATACATCGAGCAATTCTTTTCATATGTCAACCTTATTGTGAATACAATGGATTCTTCATCCAAACGTCATGATCAATTACGAATTGCTCAGACTCTTTGGAATGAAGAATTGGCTTCTACTGATGAACTTGAAACTGGAAGGGGCAAAAATCAAGTTGTGAGTGTACAACGGCCGGGGGATACACGATGGGGTTCTCATTTAAGGTCTCTTAGAAGTTTGCTTGATTTATATGATCCCATTCTTATGGTTTTAAAGAAAATCATCAATGATAAAAATAGTGTTTCTACTAGAGCAACGACTGATGGAGCTTATGATGTAATGACATCATTTGAGTTTGTGTTCATATTGCATTTCATGATTGAATTGTTGGAAATGACGGATGATCTTTGTAGAGCTCTACAATCCAAGTCTCAGGATATTCTAAATGCAATGGATATTGTTGTGAACACAAAAATACTTATTCGTCGATTCAGAGAGAATGGTTTGGATCAATTGTTTGAGAAAGTGAATAAGTTATGTGAGGGACATGAGATAGATATTCCGGACATGACCTCTACTCTTAAATCTAGTAGAGGTCGATTACGTACAGGAGAACATGTTACCTATGATCATCACTATCGTTTTGATATATTCACTGGTACAATTGATGTGATGTTACAAGAAATGGATACACGATTTGATGAAAATGCAGTGGAATTGCACAGACTCAGCTCAGCCTTGGACCCGAGACATGGATATAAATCATTTAACATTGGTGATATTTGCAAACTCGTGGAGAAGTTTTATCCTGCTGATTTCACAGATCATGAGAAGTTGCATATAAAGTATCAACTGGAGCTTTATCAACTTGATATTCAAAGTAATCAAATGTTTCAGAATGTATCAAATCTTGCAGAGTTGTGCCAACTTTTATCAAAGGCGGAAAAGGCAAAGGACTACCATCTTGTGGATAGATTGGTTAGACTTATTTTAACACTTCCAGTTTCTACAACAACAACAGAACGAGCCTTTTCATCTATGAAGCTTGTCAAGACGAGACTGAGGAATAAAATGGAAGATGACTTTTTGGCTAGTTTATTGCTAATGTACATTGAGAAAGACATTGCTGAGACTTTTGATGTCAACTCAATCATAGATGAATTTGAAGTTATGAAGAAACGTCGAGTACAACTTACGATGCCAAAAATTAAATAAATACGTTGGTGACTATTGTTTTTATTTTAATTTTGATAAGTATTAATGGTGTTATGAATATAACATATTTTTTTTTATTTTTTTTGCAGAATACTTGGGATGAAACGTTGCATAATTGATGATGGTGATATATTGAAAATTTTGACATTATATGCAATGTTATTAATTTAAATACATATATTTTTTTACTTGAATTTGCATTATAATTATTTTCCGCCCCCCTAGTTAAAATTTCTGCGTCCGTCCCTGCACACAATGGATTGAAAAATTTCACGAGATTATATTTCTATAATCTCGCAAAGTGCCTCAGGGCGAAATATTCACTATATGTATTTGTGAATTACAAAAACACTACAAGTAAACTCTTACTAAACTTAAGACACTTTATCTCTTCCTTCGCAGAAGGTCGTGACTAAAGTTGTCTTAATTAATACTTGTAGGAAACTAATATCTCTATCAATAGATCTAATGTATATATCTCTGGATTCGTATCTAGCTCTATACAAATGATTCCTATTTATACAAAACTAATTACTTGGTCTCTACTCCAAATAACAACTTGATCTCTCCATGATCTTCTCTCCTTGACTTGCGCCGCACACCCACAATTTTCGCAACAAATAATATCTTGACTCCATCATCCCTTGACATAGTCAATCGCAACAGATTTCCTTGGAATATCTCAACAACAAAAAAATACTTCCTGCACAATTAATAAAGAAAGACAAAACAAACACTATATCCAAAATATAAACCAAACGGTTTCAACAATCTCCCCCTTTTTGTCTTTCTTCCCAAAACAACTTCAAGCATGCAGCAAAATCAAAATCTCCCTCTAAACATGTACTTGGAACAAAAAGAACAAGCACAATTAAAACAGACACAATCACTCCCCATGTCATGCACGCTTCCCAAAAGATATCATAAACATATTCAAACATACTTAGATAATCATATGATACCATCAAAACAACAACAAAAGATCATCAACAAAAGAAAGATCTTATAAGATCTGCAGCAAACATATAAACCACAAACATAGTTGTTAAGCATAGTTGTTTAAAAAAAACATAATTGAAATTGTTGGAGAAAAATTGTTTGATAAACATCAACCCAAAACTGCAACAGACTGCGGCCTTCTTCATCTTTCCTTCCACACCTCCTACTCCTTCAAACTTCTTCTTGCTCGTCCTCAGTATCATCTTCATCAACACCAGCTCTTCCTCCTCGACTACAGCCTTCTCCACCATCTCCCCCTTTTTGGGAAGAAAGTAAACGCTGAAATACCCTCCTTTGCTTCTCAAATATTTGAATTTGAGTTGTGCAGAAATTAATTTGTTCCTGCAAAACAAAAGCTGGTATAAAGAAATGAGAGCCTGCAGGAGATGGAGTTGATTCTTCATCTGTCCAAGGGAGATCACGTGTTCTGGAATCAGCAAGAAAAGCTTTCTGAACAGTTTGGAGAGGAAGCCTGGGAGATAAAATATCCTTCTTCCTGGGCTTAAAACCTTAGTCCAGTAGCATGTTATATATCAAAGAAGGGACCACCAATTTCTTGTTGGATTTTGTCATGGCTACCTCCGCAATAGAATTAAAAATATGCTGACCCAAATTAAATTTCTCTCCAACGAATATCTTGTACAGAAGGCACACATGCTCAAACGGGACCACAGTTGTGTTAGAAGTGGGAATCCAGTTGCACACATAAATTTTATGAAGTGTGGAAAACAGTGAAGTGAGGACAGAAGCAAGTCTATTTGGTTTCTTGTTAGCAATCCAAAGATCTGCCTGACCTCCAGTTAAAACATCAGCCATTTTGGTTTCCAACACTTCATCAATTTCATCATCAGACTCAATAGAATTAGGAAGTCCTAAAAATTTGTTGATCCTAGCTGGAGTAACTTTAAATTTTTTTTAACGAACATACACCTTTCCATACTGCTTTGATGATTGATTACCAAACTCATGAGTAAGATTAGCATAGAACAGCCTAACAACTTCAGCAATGTATGGTTTATCGTATGTAACACTTCCTAACACCCTTCGTTTTTTCAGAAAATCAACCAAATTGTACCCAGAGAAATCTTTTAAATCAACAGCACTATCACTCAAAATCTCCATATTCTTAAAAAATTCCCAATTTCGTCTAACATTATCAGAATAGAACAAGTCAGAGTTAGCTTTCGATACCTCAAGATATAATTCAGAGTAAATAGCCTCTTCATCTGGATCAGCGCTGCGCTTAGCTCGCTTTGAAGTTCTCCCAACTTTGCCTCTGACTTTTGAAGAAGGCGAAAATGAAATTTTTCGCTTGCCCTTCCTTGAAATTGCAGATGCAGTTTCAATCTCGTCATCAGTCTCACGACCCTCTGAGTTATCTTCTGAAGCAGATACATGCACTTTATGTGTTTTGTCAGGTGAGCCATTCCCTGAAGAATTCTCACTAGCCTCCTCCTCCAGTTCACTTGTAATCTCTATAGGACCAACCGGCTCTTTTGAGGAGCTGCCTGTGAAGTGTAAGCATTGAGACTGTGGAGTCGGAGGAACTCGCTTGGTCTTTGCTTGTTTCTTCTTTGGAACGGCTTTGTTAGGAGTAGACTCCTCCGCAGCTTCCATTTGATGCCCTTGTTCCACCTCTAAAAAAGGGGCTTCAATTGAAATGCCGTCATGAGGGTTGTCCTCATCAGAAGGAAAAAGAGGGTTCAATGGCTCATCTTCTGGAAACGCAAGAACAGGGATGTCGAGGGGTGGCATTATCACACCATCAGGGGCAAGAATAATAGCTTGAGAATCAGAGAACGACGACACCGTAGGAGGTTGAACAAGAGAATGAGTAGGTAGAGGTAGGACCTTCGATTGAACTTCAGAACAACTACCAATTTTCGATGAAATTTCCATTAGTGCATTCCCTCTCGAGGGAGAGAGAATTTTCGGTCGAAGAAGAGGAGTAGAATCTGGTGACAAAAAGTGAAAGGGACTAGAGACAAGAGACCTCAGCGGTGAAAGGATTGGCTGTGGAGGAAAGGTTGAGAGGTGGCGGAGGTAGGCTGAGGCTTCGGGATCACTAAGCAACTCTTGAATCTTTCTCAATTTGTCAGAATCCATGGCGAAAGGATGAAGATGAAGGGTTTGAAAGAGACGAAGGGTTTTTGGAATGAGATGAATGGGACGAGAGAATCTTAGTGAAAAAGACCTTATAAAGTTAATATGGATGAATATAAATATATCTGGTAGATACCCGCCTCCGTATAAATAGGAATCAACATATTAAAGATATAGTCAAAATAGGTATTAAAGATAGAGTAAGATACATTTCCAGATACATTCAACTGACTTTCAAAATTTTCCGTTTTTTTTATATATAATTAACCAACCATTGTCAAGAAAATTTTATTATCAGAATACTTTTGATACATCATAGAAACAGATGATGAATAGATGAATAACCAAAAGAATCTTATAAATTCCATTTATCTAAGATCTTTGATCTAGTTATATGATTTTATAAGAACGATCATGGTTTCACCTTAATACAAGCTTTTTCATCCTCGAATCTGTTCAACTTCACAGTTAATGATGATATACCAAAAGTGTGACAACAGTTGGGTCAACTGTACTTTTCATATAGAACACAGGCCAAGAGATTTCCTCAAAATTAAGAATCTCTCATAGCTTAAAGCTTTTGTAAATAAATCAACCAGTTAATTATCTGTACTAATATACTCTAACTTTAATAGCTTCTTTTCAACTAAATCCCTAATAAAATGATACCTTAAGTGAATGTGCTTGGATTTGGAATGATAAACTGGGTTCTTTGCAAGGTTGATGGCACTTGTATTATCACAGAGCATCACCAAGGGGTTGCTATCCAGGCCATAATCATCCAACATCGACTTCAGCCATATCAACTGCGTTGAATAGCTCCTGGCGGCCACATATTCGGACTCGGCTGTGGACAATGAGATACAGTTTTGCTTTTTGTTGTGCCAAGAGATGAGGTTGTTTCCTAGATAGCAACATCCTCCACTTGTACTCCGTCTATCATCTATTTCTCCAGCCCAATCGGCATCACTATATCCAACAAGATCTGTAGTTGTGTCCTTTGTGAACCATAGACCCAATTCACATGTTCCGGCCACATACCGAATGATCATCTTTACTGCCTTAAGATGTTCCTCCTTGGGACAGTACTGAAATCTAGCACATGCACACACACTGTACATGATATCTGGTCGGCTAGCAGTTAGATAGAGGAGACTTCCGATCATTGACCTGTATAAAGTTGGATCAACTTCAGGTCCAACTGCATCCTTTGACAGCTTTTCAGTGGTACTCATGGGGGTTCTCATATGTTTAGCATTTTCCAAACCAAACTTCTTTATAAGATTCTTGGTATATTTTGTCTGTGAGACGAAAATGCCATTGTCCTTTTGCTTGACTTGAAGTCCAAGAAAATTGCTAAGCTCACCGACCATACTCATTTCAAAAGTCGTGGACATTGCTTCAACAAATTTCTTCAAAGCTTTCTCACTTGTCGATTCAAACACTATATCGTCGACATAGATTTGAGCGATCATAAGCAAGTCTTTTTCTTTCTTGAGGAATAAAGTTCTATCAGCATGACCCTTGAAAAATCCAAACTCAAGCAAGAATTCGGTTAACCGACTATACTAAGCTCTTGGAGCTTGTTTAAGTTCGTATAACGCTCTATGTAATTTATACACATGACTTTGATTAATTAGGTCTTCAAAACATTTGGGTTGTTCCACGTAAGCTTCTTCTTCTAGTACTCCATTAAGAAATGCTGCCTTAACATCCATTTGATGAAGAGTAATGTTGAGATAACATGCAATAGTAAAAAGTAACCTGATGGACTCTATTCGTGCAACGGGAGCAAAAGTCTCATCATAGTCAATCCCCTCTACTTGAGTATAACCTTGGGCAACTAAGCGGGCTTTACTTTTAATGACATTTTCAAATTTATCAGTTTTATTTTTAAATATCCACTTAGTTCCTATCACGTTTATCCCAGAAGGTCTAGGCACAAGTGTCCAGACTTTGTTTCTAACAAACTCAAGTAGCTCGGCTTGCATGGCACTTATCCAGAACTCATCTTTTAATGCGTCATTTACATTTTTGGGTTCAACCATGGATAAGAAGACAACAACACCAACTTCATTAATTACACAAGACATGCAAACCATCCTTACCATTTCTTTGTAGTTAACATGAGTTTTACCTCTAGTTATGACCCCTTCGTGTACATCTCCAATGACTTGATCAATTGGATGATCTTTGCGAATCTTGCTCGGTGGGTCTCTTCTGGTACTTCTCTGAACTACTTCTGGAATCTCTGACTCGTTTAAGTGGGAATTTGATCCAGATCCTTCTGTAGTTGTATCCTCATCTGTCTCTGAAGTGGGCTCAACTCTAGTGTTGACTCTTCCTTCTATCTCAGTGGTCTTACCTGTCCTTCCCTGTATCTCAATCAGATCGTTAGTATCTTCTTCAGGAGTGTATAGGCTGGCAAAATCATCAAATCTTACATTAGCACTTTCCATAACAGTTTTTGTTTTGAGGTTATAGACACGGTAAGCATGACTATTAAGCGAATAACCAATAAACACACCTTTATCACTCTTGGGATCAAACTTGAACATATAATCCCTGTCATTCAAAATGTAGCAAACACAACCGAAAACATGCAGGTATTTTAGGTTGGGTTTTCTACCATTTAGAATTTCATATGATGTCATAGTGGTTCCGGTTCTTAAGTTTACACGATTACTTACATAGCATGCAGTGTTTAAAGCTTCAACCCAAAAACGTTTGGACAACTTCTTAGAATGCAACATGACAGTGGCCATCTCTTGCAGAGTTCTATTCTTCCTTTCGGCCATTCTGTTTTGCTGAGGTGTTTTAGGAGTAGAATATTCATGATGAATGCCTTTTTTTATACAAAAGTTTAGGAGTTGAAGATTTTCAAACTCCCTACCATGGTCAGATCTAATTCTTTTAACACAAGAATGGTAGAAATTTCTAACTTTAGCATATAATTCTAAGAATGCATCATATGTTTCACCTTTGTTACTTTAGGAATTTTACCCAAGCATACCTTGAGAGGTCATCGACAATCACAAATGAATACCGTTTACCTCCAAGGCTTTCTACCTCTGCTGGCCCCATAAGATCCATGTGAAGCAATTCAAAGCAGCTTTGTGTAGCAAAAGGTCTCTCGGAAGTTGTTACAATATGGTGCGTGTAATACCCTAAAAACATTTAGTTGGATTTAATTTGATTTGGGCCAAATCAATTTAATTTATAGAATTATATTTGTAATGGGTCAACCTAGCCTAAATGGGCTGATTTCGAATTAGTGGAGCAAGCCCAGTGCTAAAATATTTCTGACCTTGGGCCTTTTAGCCCAACTTAAAAAAAATATATATACATCTTAAATCAATTAAAAATCATTCTCTCATTCATTTCAAAAGGTGAGCTCTTCTTCTACTTCTTCTTCTGTTCTTGAACGATTTCTGGCAAGGTGGTCGGAGGCGGAGCGCTCCATCCACGCCACCGGAAAATTTAATTCCGGTCAAAATTTCACCAAAAACCCATTTTCCAACTCCTTTATACTTTTTAATTACTTTGGGACAAGTTTGGTGAGGAGATGAAGGCTGTAATGGCCAGAAAAAGGCCACCAAGGCCGCAAGTCGGTGTTTTTCCGGTGGCCGGATCCAACATGCAAGCACACCAATATACTCCCCTTCTCTTCCTCTATCTTTTTCTATATTTTATTTTAAGATCTATAGTGTTTAGAAGGTCAAAAATCAAGTCTAAACCTAAAGTATCACAATAGTTGGAAATACCCATAATTCTCCTTTGTATTTTGGTTTCATGATTGTTGGGATGTTTATTTCATAGAGAAAACTGTTTTTACATAAACTTAAATACATGAGAGTTGATGCATGTGTAAAAATGGTGAAAGAAAATATAGAGTTGAAGGTGTGTGTGTGTGTGTTGCAGATGATAACATTGGCAAAAAGAAGAGGGGATTTGGAAAAAAATATGGTTGATAAATTTTTCATTCTCGACAGTAGAGAGATAAAGCAGCAGTTTATTTTGGAATTTTTAATATATGTAAATACATATATGTTTGAGTGTATGAGAGTGAATTGCATAAAGATAAGTGTTTATAATATTGTTTTTATTTTCAAATCTAGTAATCTGTCTATTTAAATTAAAAGTGACCATTTGACTTGGCTACTTTGTGAAAGTGTGTGAACGTGTATTGGGAGAGAAAAGAGGACATTTATTTTGTTTGTTTTCTTTCTCAAAGTATGAACCAGAGGAGAGAGAAAGCATTGATTGGATTTAAAAGGGGTGATGTGTATACATATACATATATATATATATATATGTGTGTGTGTGTGTGTGTGTGTGTGTGTGTGTGTGTATGTGTATGTGTGTGTGTGCGCGCGCGCGTGTTCCCATGAAGAGAGAGAGAGGAATGATGTTGAATTTGTTTTATAATTGAAAGATTGTCCTTTGGGTTGGTGTGTGTTCCAATTTCCAAAATAAAAGAGGATGAGAGAGAAAGACCTTGATATTAAATTATCACTATTGATGTATGTATAGAAAGAGAAATGTTGGGTTGACTTGAAAATTAAAAGTGTTGGTGTGTGTGACGTGAAATTTTTTTAAAGAAAAGAGGAAAGAAAATTGTTCTTTATTAATTGTTAAGTAGGGTAACTAAGCAATGTGTACATTCTGATTAGGGTGTATGTTGTTATCCTTATGCTTTTGTTAATTATCTTTTCTTTTTGGTTTAAATTTTCTAAAACAGAAAGTAAAATATTATGGAATTAAAATTATTAAATTTATTCTAAAACAACTACTTAACTATGGAGTAAATTAAACTAACTTCCTAAGGATCGATTTCTAAATTATTTTAGTATCAATTAAAATTACAAATAGATCTACTGGATTATTTTAAATCCATTTAACACTTCAAGTATACCGTTTCGACCCAAAAGTTTCGAGAGCTTGTTCCCTAGGCCCAAGCTTATTTTATGCTATAAACTAAGGCCCAGCATGGTGTTAATAGGATTTATTATTCTGTAGGCCCAAACCCGAGATCCCAGGCGTAGGAGGATCGTCAGGATAGTCGACTAAGGCTTCAACTATATACTAACTACAAGGTGGGTTTTGCTACCAAAACTTATACAAACATGTTTTAAATGCTTTCGTCCATGCTAAAATGAATTGAGTTTTTGCTCAACATGAATATAATGTTTTCACTCTTCGTGGATATGATTTGACCTGCATGATGAATTCAGGCATTGTCAATTCTATTGATATATAGTTATGTGATCACATAGGGTCTGTCTCCACGCATGATTAATTGAGCGCATTGATCTCAAATGAATGATAAATTGTTTGGCCACATGAGATGAAAAATGTGTATATGTGCTTGGACGAACATGATAAGCATGCCCACTGAGTGTTTTTTGGCACTCAGCCCACATTTTTAAAATATTTTTCAGGTACGAAGTGATGGAGGCTGCTGACGTGGACACATGGTTTTTGTTTTATTTTGGACTGTGTCGTTATTATGTCGTTTGAATTTTGAATATTGACTATGGTCAATATTGGAACGTGTTATGCTTCCGCTACTATTTTGGTTTATATTATAATATACTAAAACTCTTATTTTATTCCGCCGCTATTTTGGACTTTGAAAAATAGTAGACTGTCAACGTTGACTAGTCGTGAATTGAACTTGCATGTGATTGGCTGTTTGAATAGTCTTCTCGAGTCATGATTGGTTGATTTTAAAATTTGAGAATACTTATTATATAAATATTTCTTCTAAATACGTAATTTTTTGTAAAAGTAGGAATTCTATTTTAACCCTTTGTTAGCATCTTAATTCTCCTGAATTGGGGTGTTACAGTGCGAGACTTTGACTTGCTTTCCTTTTTGATATTCTCCACACAATCTTGGATTTGATATGTTCAACTTTGGCACTCCAATAACAACATTGAGTCTCTGAAGGTTCTCTATGTTGCGGAAATTTGTATGACCTAATTTTTGATGCCAAAGTTGTACATCATTAACCTGTGCAGTTTCATAAATATTATTAGAAGATCTTACCCAAGAGATTACATGTTTGCCATCAGTGTCAACCATAGTACAACTTTGCTTATCAAAGATGACAGTGAAGTTGTCATCACAGAGCTGGCTGATACTGATGAGGTTTGCTGTAAGACCTTGAACATGTGATACATTGGCCAACTTTGGAAGACCAGGACTATTCAAGATACCATGTCCTACAATCTTGCCGTTCGTTCCTCCCCCAAATGTGACTTCGCTACCATTGATCTTTTGGTAGTTGGTCAGATAACATTGAGATCCAGTCATGTGGCGAGAACACCCGCTGTCAAAGTACCAAGTTGTCGAATCATCAGATACTGATGCAGTGAAGACAACTTTACAGGTGTCTTTGGAGGCAGCTTTGGGCTTCCAAACCAAGTTCTTTATTTTGTCACCTTTGACTGAAAGACCTGATTTTGAGGCTTGTGTCCTCAAATGAATCTCCTTTTTATATTCTTGCAGAAACCTATGACAAAAGGGTTTTATGTGCCCGGGGAGAAAACAATAATGACAAACAAATCTCCTACGCTTCTTACTCACTGATGAAGTGGAGTGACCTTCTTGAGCTTTCACAAAGGGTTTTCCACTTGTGGACAGAATTTGAGTAAAGGCAGTTTTTACAGTTTTATCATAATCTATGCCATGAGAAGTTACCTGAATGTGTGCAAGAACTTCATCAAGTTTAGAAGTACCTGCGTTGAACTTTTTGAATGTTTCCTTTGCAAGATTGAGTTGAATCCTCATATCATCAATCTCTACATCTTTCTTTGTCAACATTACTTCCAACTTTGCAAGAGACGCATTCTGATTAGTGGATTCGTCATTGAGTGACTCAATTTCCTTACATTGTTTGATCCACTTAGCATACAGCTCCTTGTAGAGTTCCTGCAACTTTAATAGCAACTCCAGAGTTTCTTCTTCAGTAACTTCTTCTTCTTCCTCATCTGCAGTAGTGATCACAGTATTAAAGCAGAAGAGAGATTCATAATAGGACTCATCATACCTGTAATAAGTTATCTCAACTTCAGCAAGCTTTGAATTGTCCAGTTTGGCACATACTGCAGTTAAGGCTACGTGTTCGTAGTTTGCATCATCCGAGATTTCTTCCACAGAGATCCTCGAGGTGTCCAGCTCACTATCGCTGAAGGATAGAAATGTGACAGGTTTTCCAAGATTCCTAAAAGTGTTTGCACATTCTTTTGCAAAGTGCCCATAGCCTTTGCACTCATAGCATTGAACATTGGAGAAATCTTTCACTTCCTTTGGTCTAAAGTGATCTGATGCAGCACACTTTATGATCTTGGGTTCTTTTCCAGGTGAGTTCATCTTTTCATAAATCACCAAAGGTCCGGACGAGTCATGACGAGGCTTGCGTTGTTCAACACCTCCCTTCTTTTATTTTCCTTTATTAGCTCGGATGAGAGTGTTGAGTCTTTTGGTGAGAAGAGCATAGTCTGGATTCATTTCACTGATTTCTTCAAGATCTTCATCCTCGTCTTCGTCATAGGGTGAAGTTGACTTTCAAGTTGATCCAGCTGTCAGAGCAATTCCCTTTTTCTTTGACCCGTCCTTCTCATTCATTTCCATTTCATAGGTTTTCAGGTCATTCATCAGCTTTGTGAAATCCAAGCATCCAGTAGTTGTTTCCGTGTCAATAGCAACAACCTTCATATCAAAACGGGGTGTTAGAGTTCTCAAGGCTTTAGAAACTAACCTTTTGTTGGTGATTGGATCACCAAGATCAGTGCACTCATTTGCAATCTCAAGCAATTTGTTGCAATATTCTCCAACTGTTTCATCTTCCCCCATTTTCATGTTCTCAAATTTTGTGGTGAGAATACGATGACATGATTCTTTAATTCCAACATCTCCTTCGCAATGTTGTTGAAGGATATCCCAAGCTTCCTTGGCTGACTCACAATTTCTTATGAGTTTGAACATCTGAATGTCCAAGGAAGACTGAATTGCGTTGAGTGCCTTGTCATTAAAGGTAGCATCTTCGTTTTGTGACCTGGTCCATTCTTCTGGAGGTGTACGAATTGTATCTCCTTCAGCATCTATGGTCTTAGGATGCATCCATGTCTTTTGAACAGCATTCCATGCTCTTGCATCAATGGATTTGATGCATGCTCGCATTCGAACTTTCCAAAAGGAATAGTTCATCCCATCGAGAACAGGAGGTTTGTTAAACAACGGGTTTGTACAATCCATTGTACTAACAAAAGCAGGATCACCACTTAGTGTATCAAGTGTATGCTCTTGATGCCAATTGAAGAAACCGAACTCTCGGTTCTGACAGAGTTGTGATCAAAGTTGTATCTAAAGTTGAGACAACTTTGTATTTGCAGCGAAATTTAGAAACATATAATGGATTGAAAAATTTCACGAGATTATATTTCTATAATCTCGCAAAGTGCCTCAGGGCGAAATATTCACTATATGTATTTGTGAATTACAAAAACACTACAAGTAAACTCTTACTAAACTTAAGACACTTTATCTCTTCCTTCGCAGAAGGTCATGACTAAAGTTGTCTTAACTAATACTTGTAGGAAACTAATATCTCTATCAATAGATCTGATGCATATATCTCTGGATTCGTATCTAGCTCTATACAAATGATTCCTATTTATACAAAACTAATTACTTGATCTCTACTCCAAATAACAACTTGATCTCTCCATGATCTTCTCTCCTTGACTTGTGCCGCACACCCACAATTTTCGCAACAAATAATATCTTGACTCCATCATCCCTTAACATAGTCAACCACAACAGATTTCCCTGGAATATCTCAACAACAAAAAAATACTTCCTGCACAATTAATAAAGAAAGACAAAACAAACACTATATCCAAAATATAAACCAAACGGTTTCAACAGATCTCATACTAAAAGCTTCTCCAACAGCTCCTCTAAACTCTATTAATAGAGCAAAAAAGTGAAAATTTCCACTCCAACAGCTCCTCTATTTGGATCTCTGAAATAGAGATACATTTTTTTTGCTCTATTAATAGAGATCCACTGTAGCAGCACTGTTCACTATTTTCTTTTTTCTTTTTTTTAATATATGTAAAAATCTGTTTTTTTCATATGTGAGGCGTTTTTTGATATATGTAAAAAAATATGTTTTTTTCATATGTTCACGTTTTTTGATATATGTTTAATCTTTTTTTTAATATATGTAAAAATCTGCCTTTAATTTGATATGTTCACGTTTTTTTCTTCTTTTTTTTATTAATTTATATTATATATATATATACATATATATATATATATTAATCTTATACTTTAATTTATTTATTCCTTAAAAATATTAAATAAAAAATTGTATATCAAAGATGAACGAGATCTTGCCGCTCAAGAAGTAAGGGAGGTGCCACCTCCGGATTATGAATTTGTTGGCAATGATGATACTCAATTTGAAGATTTTCTTGCTCATTTTAGACAAATCAAAAATGCCAATGCTCATTTGGCACTTCAAAATGCATTAATCGATCATTTATGGGAAAATTATTCTAATTCAGAGTTTTAGAAAACAATAGTATGTAATTTGTGTGTTTTTTTTGTGCTGCAATATTATCATGTTTTTTTTCTATGTTGTAATATTATAGTTTGTAATTTTTATTTTTATTTGCAATATTAGTATGTAATTGTGCTTGTTTGCAATATTATTATGAAATATTTCCATGTTTTATTATTATTTAGTTTCAGAAATTTTAATAGTTATTTTTGTTGGAAAAATCATGATTAAAATAAATATAGAAAAAGAAATATTATGGAATATTCCTTTTTAGAGTAGAATTTAGAGTAAAATGTTGGAGATGAAGTGAAGACCATGCTGTATAATAGAGATAGAGGTGCTGTAAAATAGAGTAAACTGTTGGAGATGGCATAAACAAAAAATTTGAGAAATTTAAACATCAACTAAAACCTAAATACGTGCAATAAGTAACATATTAAGCTCGCCGAGACCAAACCTACACAACAGAACAGGGAACTCTAAGTGGAAATTTTTTTTTTAAAAAAAAATTACACCGAACAAATAAGAACACATCATACAAACATGCTCACATGCTGTCAGAGCTATTCGAATCAGCCTTAGATTTTCTTCCTTTTATGACGACGCACTTCAATCAAATGCGTAAACAAAATTAAAAGAAAAAAATGCAAAAATTGGGAGAATGAAAACACATACACGGTGAAAATGGAAGCGAGACGGCAAACACTACCTGAAATAACAGCGAACAAGGATTAGGGTTTTGTTTTCGCTAAATTTTTAGAGAGAAGGCAGAGAGGGAAACAAGTGTACGGTCGGGTTAGAGGAGAAATGAAAGTTGTGCGATTATAGTAAGGGGAAGGCGAAGTTGGTAAAATTGAAAATTTCCCTTCGAAATAAGATGGGAGGGGTTTAGGGCATCTCACATTTTCACCAAGTCAGCATATTCAGCTTTATCATTTATTGCCAACATTATTATTGTATTATCAAGTGTAAATCTATAAATATAGACAAAAAAAAAGTAAAAAAAGGAAAAAAAGGCAACATATAAGGGTATATTAGTTTCATGGGCAATTTGGAGTTATGACACACTTGTCCCCACATCTAATGATTGGCTAAGTGTACCTTTTATAATTTTTTAATAACTAAGCATTAAATGCACCCAGACCTAACCTCAGAATAAAGAAAAAATAACGATTGGAATAACGAAAACAGATACATGTATAACGATTTTTTTAGTTTCGTTGCATGTATTATTTTTTTGTATAACGAAAAATTTTGAAATTTTTCGTTATATATTTATGAATAACGAAAAGCCATAAAACGATATATTTATGAATAATGAAACCCATAACCCATAACGAAAGCCATAACGAAAATTGTTGAAATTTTTTCATTAAAAATTTTATAAAAACTAACCCTTTTTTTATGTATAACAAAAACATTAAACGATACATGTATAACAACATATAACGAAAATTTATGATGAAAATTTATAACCAAACATATATAACGTTATGCATCAATGCATTATTCTGTCATTTCCCTATGGTCAACATGAGGTAGGTAAAATGCATAAATATTTGTATTTGTATAGGTAGGTATTAGTTGGCCCAAATTAAATTCAATTTAATGCATTTAATTTTGTGTAAGAGAGGTTGGTGGTATAATGTGCTTATATTGAAGGTAGGGTTTGATCCCGAACATTCAACGCCAAAACACAAAAAATATATTGAGAGCTTGATATAGAAGAATATTGAAGAAAGCAACGACGTCTTCATCAAGAAAATACTCTCCGGCCGGCCTCAAAAAGTTTTAAATTTTGAAAGGTACGTTTCGAGTTTATTTGTAAAAGAAACGTAGGATTTTTATTTTAAAGGTACCTATTGATATGTTTCTATGTTTCTAGTTCTAAAATAACATGTAAATTTATAAACTAGTGTTGTGGATGCTTGATTTAATTTTGTAACCTTAGGCTAAAAGCGTAAAGGTGGAATGAATTTTCATTATGCATAAAATGAATTTTTGTTATGGTTTCACTTTAGTTATGGCTAAATTTTCGTTATTCATAAAATTAATTTTCGTTATGCATAAAATGAAAATTGTCGTTATGGCGTCACTTTAGTTATGATTAAATTTTCGTTATTGCCTAAATGAGTTTTCGTTAATGTTAATTTTCGTTAATGTTAGTTTTTTTTATTTTCGTTATGTTGAAATTAGATTCTCGTTAAGGTAAATTTTTTATTTTTGTTATGTTGAAAATTTAGTTTTCGTTATGCATAAATTTAAATTGTCGTTATCTTTAAAATTAACTTTCGTTATGTTAAAATTAAATTTTCATTATAGTTCAATTTAAATGATCGTTATGCTAAAAACCAAAGTTTCGTTATTGATAAATTAAATTTTCGTTATCTTTAAAATTACCCATCGTTATGCTTTAAATTGTCACTAAAGTTTTGTTATAAATAAAAAATATTATTTATTTCGTTATGCTTAAATTATGCTTTCGTTATGCTTAAATTATGCCTTCGTTACTGTCAAATTATACTTAAAATTTAAAGTTTCGTTATGCTTAAATTAAGCTTTGGTTACTGTCAAATTAAATTATCGTTATGTTTAAAATTTAAATTTTTGTTATGCTTAAATTATGCATATTTTTGAATTTTGTTTATCACAGATGGTTAGACATCGTATAATTGTACGGCATAGTGGCCGTTGGGAGAGAGCTCAATATGTAGATGGTGTGGAGGAGCTGATCATCATGTCATCTGATGATATCTGTTTTAGGACACTGATGAGAGAGATACATGAGTTACTGGAGACTGATCCACATCTGCCGAGTACCAGTTATCATGGATGTCGAGCACCAATAGCGGGAGACAGATCAAGACAAGACCGAAAGATGATGCTGATTTGCTTGACTTGCTCCACGAGCAGAGTCATGAGATGATTGTGTATGTTGTTCAGAGAGGCCGCAGCAACTCAAGAGTCATCCCTGACACCGTGTCCGAATATAGAGAACCGGTTAGAGAGGAGGTTCGTGATGATATGCAGCACTATGAGGCTCCAGAGCACGATTTTGACGATGATGCATTCCCGCATGAAGAAGGAGAAGAAGAAGAAATTCCTACTACTGATGAAGAAGCGGAGGAGAATGTGAGAACAGACTTGCTCGAATTAGTGTTCACAGAGTTCACGAGATGGATTCGTTCTATGTTTTTGTGTTTTTTTTTATTTATTTTGAGTCAATTTAATTGCCAAATTGTGAAATTGTGATTTTTAATTGAATTAAGATTAGAGTTGGTTATGGATTGAATGGTTGAAAATTTTTATTTTTCTCCACATGACAATTAGTATGAAGAACTTTCAAATAGCTAAAAACCGGTGAGATTTGAGCCTCAAGAGATTAATACATTTTAAAATCTCAATTCTTTTCAAGTGTGATTTTCTTCCCGAGTTTGTTTTTCTCTAGAATTTGCTTTCATTCTTATTCAAGATCACATTGACATTATGCATGTATTCATATGATAAAGGCACATTTTTTTCTTTATAGCCACATCAAGCCTAAAGAGCCTACCCAGTTATTGATTATCATTTTGTTAGCCTCTTTGAGCTTTATATGAGCCAGTTTGTTCAAATGCCTACAAAAATAAAAAAATCACTCTACCACAAATATTAAAAATGTAACTTGTCCTTAATCATATAAATGGTGGAGTTTTGGTTATTTTGAGAAGAAGAAAAAAAATCATCGAGGCGTTAGAAAAAAAGGTATTTATCTGGATATTTGTTTGTAATAGAAAAGAAAAAAAAATCGTCTTTTGAGTATGAAAAGAAAAAAAAAAAGGAAAAAATGTCCATTGAAATGTGGCATTGTGAAAATTGGGCATATGGGAAATAAGGCATATGAAGTCATTTGGGCATATTAGAAATTGTGTTGGGTTTTGATTTGATTGATTCAGCGTATAACTCCGACCATTTTCTATAATGCTAACCTTGATTGAAACGCCCAAATCAAGCATGGCTTTCTCAACTTTTTTATTACCAATTATACAAGGTATTGAGAGCATTCTAAGATCCTTGCATTTCTCTGGTAATTTTCGTTGTATCACCGCTGACACATTTTCTCCCACCACAAGCTTTGCATTATCATCATACTTGATCTTCTTTGTGCATAATTCCTTAAGAAATTTAGCATACTTGGGAATACGGCGGATTGCATCAAGAAGAGGAATATTGAGTTCGACTTTTCGAAATATCTGGAGTAAATCTTGATTTTCATCATCCTTCTTATCCCTTGCCAACCTGCCAGGAAAAGGTGGTTTTAGTACAATTTTAGGTTTAACATGATCAGATTTTACCTTAGATTTCTCAAGCTCATTTTCCGTCGGTATGAGCATATCATCCTATTTGGGCATATCACCAGTAGCTACTTTTGGAGCTTCAATTGGTTTAGCTAAACCAATTGTCTTCTTGTCAATATCAGGTAATTCTTTTCCACTACGTAATGTAATAGCATTAACATTTTCTCGTGGATTTAGTTCCACTTGCGACGGAAGTTTTCCGGTTCCCACGGCAGCCTCCAACTTGGAAATAACTTGACCCATCTGTGTTATTTGTGCACCCATAGTGTTAAAACCCGCTCGAGTTTCCTGTTGAAATGCTCGAGTCTCTTGTTGAAATGCAAGACTATTATTTGCTAGCTCAACAACAATTTCTTCCAAAGGTCGTCTTGGCTTCACCAGTGGTGGTGGTTGCTGTGGCCCTCGATATTGTCCTTGTTGTTGAAAATCTGGAGGTGGCATGCCTTGTTGTGGAGGAGGCTTATAACTTAGATTGGATGATCTCGCCAACCAGGGTTATAAGAATTTTAAAATGGATTATAACGTCTCTGTTGAGAATTGTAGCCTCCAACGGCATTGAGTTGTTCAACATTCTCTTCTTGCAATGTTGGGCACATATCGGTGGAATGCCCAACTTTGGTGCATATGCCACATGCTTTGACTTGCTTCACCATTCCAATATCTGCAAATAACTTATCAAGCTTTTCGCACAAAGCATCATATCTCGGATCCTTGACTGGTTGAATCTCCACCACTTTTCTGGATCCGTCTGCTCCAAATTGTTGGTTGTTATCTGCAATATTAGCTATTAGTGTCATAGCTTCGTCTGGAGTTTTATTCATCAATGCTCCACCACTTACCGCATCCACTATACTCCTAGCTCCCGGTTGCAAACCTTCATAAAAATATTGAATTAATAAAAGAGTAGGAATTTGATGTTGTGGACATTTAGAACATAATTTCTGAAAACGATCCCAATATCTATCAAAAGACTCTCCAACCTCCTGTTTAATTCCACATATTGCTTTTCTAATAGAAGCTACTCTAGATGCCGGAAAATATTTTTCAAGGAATTTTTGTTTCATAATTCTCCAAGTTGTTATAGATCCCGGTGCTAAACTAAACAACCATTCACGTGCATCATCTTGTAAATAGAATGGAAATGCTACAAGCCTAACATATTCTAAATTATCAACATTTCCTTGACTTTGCACAATAGAACAAGCAAGTTGGAAATTCTGCAAATGCTTATGTGGATCATCACCAGGATAATCATGGAATTTAGGAAGTATATGCACAAAACTAGATTTTAATTGAAAATTCACATGAGCTTGGGGAAGTGTTATGCAAAGTGGTCCAAAATCCATTTCTGGTGGATTAGCCAATTCACGCAAAGTAGCATTGTTCGCAGCGTTTCCTCCATTATTAGCTGTATTATTCCCTTGATTATTAGCCATATTTGATTCTGCAGATGATGTTGTATCTTCAAACTCGTGTTCCTCGGCAGATTCAGATATGGGAGTGAAATTGGATGTTGAAGAAGTTGCTTGTTTTGCCTTTTCTGTTTCTTTCCTTCTTTTCCGTGCAGATTTCTCAACTTCAGGATCAAAGATGAGTTCACCTGTATGAGAAGATCGGGGCATAAACAAAAAATAGAAAATTAAACAATAAAATGAAAGAAATATTACTATTGCCGTTCCCCGGCAATAACGCCAATTTTGATGCGCTGTCGTCACGTGCTCAAAATAACTGCTCTTCCAAATGCCCAGTAAGGGTGTAGTAGGTGGAAAATACAGGTCGAATCCACAAGGAACGGTGTATTCTTTCTTTCAAAGGTAACTTTGGTGGTTT
The DNA here is from genome assembly GCA_026008535.1 of Perilla frutescens. NCBI lineage: Eukaryota > Viridiplantae > Streptophyta > Magnoliopsida > Lamiales > Lamiaceae > Perilla > Perilla frutescens. Next base: position 42,623,787 of record BRKX01000019.1, read on the forward strand.
TGAGAGAGTTTAATTAACTAATGAAACAAAGTAGAAGAGAAAAGAATCAATATGATAAAAACCGGATGAGATTGTAAATAAAAGTGATATGATCATATCGTTCATCGATGCATTGATTTTAATTCACAATTCTTATAAACCAGTTATAGAATACCGGAACCCCTGACATACTCCTTATTCCTCCTTACGAATCATTGAACAAAAGAACCCTTATTATCCAACTCTTATTAATTAACAATCCGCAAGAACCCTTAACAGATTTAATTAATTAATAGCGTTAAGAATTAGAGAAACCCAGTTATGTTATAAGCATTCCAACCCGTATGCCCACTGACAAAGAGAGTCAGTTTTATAATGCCACATTTCAATCGACATTTTTTCCTTTTTTTTTTCTTTTCATACTCAAAAGACGATTTTTTTTTCTTTTCTATTACAAACAAGTATCCAGATAAATACCTTTTTTTTTCTAACGCCTCGATGATTTTTTTCTTCTTCTCAAAATAAATAAAACTCCACCATTTCTATGATTAAGGACAAGTTACATTTTTAATATTTGTGGTAGAGTGATTTTTTTAGTTTTGTAGGCATTTGAACAAACTGGCTCATATAAAGCTCAAAGAGGCTAACAAAATGATAATCAATAACTGGGTAGGCTCTTTAGGCTTGATGTGGCTATAAAGAAAAAAATATGCCTTTATCATATGAATACATGCATAATGTCAATGTGGTCTTGAATAAGAATGAAAGTAAATTCTAGAGAAAAACAAACTTGGGAAGAAAATCACACTTGAAAAGAATTGAGATTTTAAAATGTATTAATCTCTTGAGGCTCAAATCTCACCGGTTTTTAGCTATTTGAAAGTTCATCATACTAATTGTCATGTGGAGAAAAACAAAAATTTTCAACCATTCAATCCATAACCAACTCTAATCTTAATTCAATTAAAAATCACAATTTCACAATTTGGCAATTAAATTGACTCAAAATAAATAAATAAAAAACACAAAAACAAATGAAGTTCTCCCTCCCCACACTTAAAAATTATCATGGTCCTCCATGTACAAATAAACAAGAGAAGGAAGAAAACTAAACAAGACTCGATAAAAATATTAAAATAAAATAAAATAATATAAAAAAATAATAAAGGAAATAACCGTCCTTTAATTGGGTAGAAACTGGAGTTGGAGTTTGAGAGATACATGGCGAAGATGGCCTCCATTCAATCCAAATGCCCATTTTGAAATTCAACCTACAAAATGTTGTGAAATGCAGGGCTTTTATTAGAAATAAATAACAAAAATACGAAAATGAGAAAAAAACGATGGGTTGAGAAAAAAAATGATGGGTTGCCTCCCAGTAGCGCCTTCATTTATAGTCTTTGGCTAGACATGGAATTGGATCAGAAACATTCTGGAACAAGAGGTGGGGTATCTCCACCATGCCATTTGTTACACCCTTTAAGTGGTATACAATTGTATGCAAATGGGCATATGGACAATGTCTTCTTAGGGGCATATGCTTTTCTGATGGCATCTTTGAAATTCTCATTAATATCATCCGGTGCATTTTTATTAACCTTGCTCTTGATTAATCCCCATTCAAACGTGTCATCCACAAAAGCTTTCAAGCTAGATTTTTCGATTGGATGTTTGATTTCTTTTTGAAGTTCAATTTTATTTTCAACAAACCTGCCAGGAAAAGGAGAAATTAGTACAACATTAGGTTTAATTGATTTAGCACATACCTCAATTTTTTTAGCTTCAATTGTGGGCATATCGGATGTCTCTTGAATATCAGGATTGGGCATATTGACCACCTTGGGCATACAATCTATTTTGTCAAGATCAAGCAACTCCTTTCGCTTGCAGATCGCCGTCTCCAATCTAGAAATGACATGACCCATTTTCACTATTTGTGCTTGCACATTATCAAACCCCACTTGAGTTTCTTGTTGAAATGCTCACGTTTCTTTTTGAAACTCGAGGTTGTTTTGGGCCAATTCAACAACAATTTCTTGTAAGGAACTGCTTGGTGCCGATTGGGATTGGTGTGCCCAATATTGGCCTTGTGGTGGTATGCCATGTTGCTCATAACTCAGGGTTCCATGACTTTGTTGAATTGTCTGCGTGCCCATCTCCATGAACATACTATCTAATCTCTGGCATGGTGTATCAATTCGTGGATCTTGGATGAGCTCTTATGCGGCCATTTTTCTTGATCTCTCCACTTCGAATTGTTGAACATTATCAGCAATGATGGATATTAAGTTCATAGCATCTTCTGGAGTTTTATTCATCAAAGCACCTCCACTCGCTGCATCAATCATGCTCCTTTTAGAAGGCACAAGTCCTTCATAAAAATACAATATTAGCATATGATTAGGTATTTGATGATATGGGCATATAGAACATAATCTTAGAAATCGTTCCCAATAAATATGAAATGATTCACCGATCTCTTGTTTAATTCCACATATTTCTTTCCTTATAATAGCCATCTTATATGAAGGAAAGTATTTTTCTAAAAACTTTATTTTCATCTCTTTCCAATTAGTTACGGAACAAGGTTTTAAGCTAAATAACCAATCTCTAGCACCATTTTGTAATGAAAATGGAAAATATTACACATTTATTATCTATATTTCTATTTATTTGAGACTTAAATCATTATCTTTTTGTTAATTGCAGGAATAATATGAAGATGGAAGGTGTGAAAAATATGAATGGAATAATGCTGCAAATATGGAAGGAAAATTATCAAGATATGGAATAATGATGAACTATCGATTTTGAGGAAGGAATCCGCGGTCACAAATGCCAAATCACGATATGATACTTAATGATGGAGGAAACATTATGCCTATATAAGTTATGTCATATTATTCTGAAAGGGGCATCCCGTTCTGTACTGAGATAATTATATTTTTTTAGTTTAATAGTTAGTTTATTGTATTTTAATAATCGCTTGTATTGATATGAGTGAGTAAGCTATTTTCCGAAATGAAATCACATTAGTTTCGATATGCCCATATCATGAGATCAAATTGCTTTATACAAATTCACATGCTTGTACCTTTTTATGCTCCGAGATAGTAGGATTATGTTCTTGATTAATTAGTTCTGTGGTGCGCAATATACAATTGATTAGTTAAGGTCTAAAACCAAGTAGAATCGATAGATCTGTAATTGTCGAATTGATTTTATAAGTGGTAGAATTGACTTTCTTTGTCAATGGGCATATGGGGATATTGTGGGCATACGGGTCCGTATGCCTATAATATAACTGGGTTTCTCTATTTCTTAAAGCTATTGATTAATTAAATCTGTTAAGGGTTCTTGCGGGATGTTAATTGATAAGGAGGTGAATAATAATGGTTCTTTTATTCGATAACACTTAAGAAGAAATGAGGAATGCGTCAGCGGGTTCCGGTATTCCATAACTGGTTTATTTGATTGTGTGGATATTATTTTTGCATCAATGATCGACGTGGGAATACCGTTATGACTTTGTGATTTCATCCGGATTATTTATTATTGATTTATTTACTTCTTATTTTCAGTTTTAGATTAAACTCTCTCTCTCAAAACCCCCAAAGTTACAGCAGAAAGAAGGATTACACCGTTCCCTGAGGATTCGACCTGTGCTTTCCACATACTACACCCATTTGGGCATTCGGAAGAACAAATTTATTTTGAGCGCGTGACGACAGCGCATCAAAATTTGCCAAATGGACATGTAAAAGTACTCTTATCTTGATCTTCTTGTGCCATCAAAATCTGAAAATAACCTGAGTAACCATCAAGAAAACAAAAAAAATGATTTTCCAGCTAGTTGTTCCAAAACTTGATCAATAAAAGGTAATGGAAAATGATCTTTTCGTGTGGCAGCATTTAATTTTCTATAGTCAATACATACACGCCAACCAGTTTGCAACTGCATTGGTACAAGTTCATTATTCTCATTTTTCACTACTTGTATCCCAGATTTTTTCGGTACCACATGCACTGGACTTACCCACTCACTATCAGAAATTGGATATATAATACCCAATTCTAGTAATTTCAAAATTTCTTGCTTTACTACCTCTTTCATTTGTGGATTTAGCTTACGCTAGGCATCTCGAATTGGCTTGATATCTTTCTCAAGTAAAATATGATGCATACAAACTGATGGACTTATCCCTCTGATATCAGCCAATGTCCATCCAATGGCTAATTTATGTTCTCGTAAAACTCGTAGCAACCTATCTTCTTGAGACAACGTCAATGATGTACTGATAATTATAAGAAGGTTATCTCCTTCACTAAGGTAGGCATACTTCAAGTTTTTTGGAAGATTCTTCAATTCCAATTTAGGAGCCTGCACAATAGATGGAATGAGTTTATTAGTTTGTACTATAGGTAAACAAGTACTCACAACATTCTTAGAAATTTCCTCCAAAGAATATAAATTCATAATGGCTTCTCTCAAATCCTCATTCTCTTCACTGCGTGCATCGATGTCTGTTTTACTATGAATCAATACTTTCTCTAATGGATCATGCACAAAGTTTTCCTGTACAAATTCATTAACCAAAATAGTAACAATATCAATACGATTAACATGTTCATTATCATCTGGAAATTTCATCGCTTCAAAAATATTAAAGGTCAGGATTTCTCCATCAAATTCACAAGTCAATTGCCCTTTATCCTGATATTCAAGAGACATCCGATATGCCCACAATTGAAGCTAAAAAAATTGAGGTATGTGCCAAATCAATTAAACCTAATGTTGTACTAATTTCTCCTTTTCCTGCCAGGTTTGTTGAAAATAAAATTGAACTTGAAAAAGAAATCAAACATCCAATCGAAAAATCTAGCTTGAAAGCTTTTGTGGATGACACGTTTGAATGGGGATTCATCAAGAGCAAGGTTAATAACAATGCACCGGATGGTATTAATGAGAATTTCAAAGATGCCATGAGAAAAGCATATGCCCCTAAGAAGACATTGTCCATATGCCCATTTGCATACAATTGTATACCACTTAAAGGGTGCAACAAATGGCATGGTGGAGATACCCCACCTCTTGTTCCAGAATATTTCTGATCCAATTCCATGTCTAGCCAAAGACTATAAATGAAGGCGCTACTGAGAGGCAACCCATCATTTTTTTTCTCAACCCATCGTTTTTTTCTCATTTTCGTATTTTTGTTATTTATTTCTAATAAAAGCCCTGCATTTCACAACATTTTGTAGGTTGAATTTCAAAATGGTCATTTGGATTGAATGGAGGCCATCTTCGCCATGTATCTCTCCAACTCCAACTCTAGTTTCTACCCAATTGAAGGACGGTTATTTCCTTTATTATTTTTTTATTTTATTTTATTTTATTTTAATATTTTTATCGAGTCTTGTTTAGTTTTCTTCCTTCTCTTGTTTATTTGTACATGGAGGACCATGATAATTTTTAAGTGTCGGGAGGGAGAACTTCGTTTGTTTTTGCTTTTGAAAAATTCCGCTTACTCACTCATATCAATACAAGCGATTATTAAAATACAATAAAGTAACTATTAAACTAAAAAAATATAATTATCTCAGTACAGAACGGGATGCCCCTTTCAGAATAATATGACACAACTTATATAGGCATAACGTTTCCTCCATCATTAAGTATCATATCGTGATTTGACATTTGTGATCGCGGATTCCTTCCTCAAAATCGATAGTTCATCATTATTTCATATCTTGATAATTTTCCTTCCATATTTGCAGCATTATTCCATTTATGTTTTTCACACCTTCCATCTTCATATTATTCCTGCAATTAACAAAAAGATAATGATTTAAGTCTCAAATAAATAGAAATATAGATAATAAATGTGTAATATTTGACACTTATCATTCTACAGGGGGTACGGGATGATTGATAGGCATGACCGGAGGAGCATCATCGTCGAACACTAGGGCTGAGGATATATCTGAGAGGGGTGGGAGCAATTGGCTTGTTCCACTTGCGAATATTGACGTTGCAGGCCCACTAAGTTGGGACGAGCCTTCAGCAGCCAATACAGATGAACTTCATAAGGGTACGATTTTCCGCACCAAAGATGATTTGGCCCTGGCCGTGGGACTGTATCACATGCAGAATCGAGTGGAGTATGTCGTGTATCGATCGAACAAGACACGGCTGGTCTACATATGCAAGCATGGGAGAGAGTGCCCGTTCAAGTTGTGTGCCGTTGTGGATGGAGTTGTTTGGAGAATCTACAAGTTTGACGACACTCACACTTGCCACATGGATATGAGCCGAATTACCCCACGACAGGTGCCTGCACGGGTGATTGCAAAGTATTTTGCATGTAAACTGGTCGATAAGGGGGTTGTTCTGAAGCCCAAAGAGATGATCTCCGAGCTTCTACATGAGTACGGGATTCAGATTGATTACAGTTTCGCTCTGCACTCGAGGAACATTGCAATTGAGATGGTCTATGGGGACTTTGATAAGTCTTATGCATAATTGCCCGCATTTCTACACAAGTTGCAGCTGCGAAATCCCGGGACATTGTATGAGTTTCAGATGAACACCGTACATGAGCTGAAGTATACATTTTTAGCACTCGGACCGTGTATCAGTGCCTTTCATACGGGTGCAAGACCAGTGGTCGTGATTGATGGGACACACTTGAAGAGGAAGAACAAGGGGATTGTGTTTGTTGCTGTGATGAAGGACGACAATAAACAAGTGTTAACCTATTGCAGTTGGTATCGGTCCGATCGAGAATGATGACACTTGGATCTGGTCCTGAATCGGTCACATATCACTTTGGGCGAGATAGAAGACCTCCTGATCGTGTCCGATTAACACAAGAGCATTACAAATGCTGTCGCGGCTGTTTTTCCAAGAGCGACACACGAATTGTGCTATTATCATCTACAGACCAAGATGGCAAAGTGCAGGTCTAATGTCATTGGGTTGTTTAAGGAGGCTGCCTATACATATCGGACAGATGTATTCCAGAGGCACTTGTCAGCATTGGAAATGCTGAGCAGACCAGCATACGAGAAGCTTTATACTATTGGTCCGCAACATTGGCCCCGATAGCAGTGTCCCATACAGCGTTTTGGATTCATGACATCTAATGCGGCTGAGTCACTCAAAGCCCATCTACTGTGGGCTAGGAGACTGTCTATTTGCTCAATGCTTGAGTCGTTCAGGAAAATTGTAGAAGAGTGGTCTGTTGAGCGTCGGACTGAAGCACAGACGTGGGATCACGTGTTGACACAGCCCATTGTCGACAAGTTATCCAAGAATGTCGAGCAAGAACGATATTATTCCATTCGATGCACAACCTTAGCACAACTGTGGAAAATAGAGGTGGGCATGAAGTCTTTTATGGTCGATCCTCATCATCGGACCTGCGATTGTCGTAAGTTCGAGTTGGATTTGATCCCGTGTAGCCAAACTGCAGCAGCGATCAGGTACCTGTTTGTTTAAATTTTTTTACACTATCATTGTCGTGAGTAATCATGTTTTTTTAACTGTAATTCGTGTGCACACGTAGATTCTCCGGTGGAAACATATACGAGTTTGTGGATAGATGATACAAGACAGAGACAATTGCCAGCATGTACGACTCGATCATCAGAGGCTTACCCAGTCTAGAAGATTGGATTGACCCGCCTGACGATTATCCACTTGTGTGCGCTCCTGTGATAACAAAACAGGCCGGTCGTCCTCGAATGTCTAGAGCTCGGGGGGGTGCTGAGGCATCATCCAGTCAACGGAGGCAGATCTGCACTAGATGTCATGTCCCAGGCCATAACAGATGCATGTGCACAACCCCGGTGCCCATTATCGGTGTGGACTTAAATGCACCTCTAGAGAGCGCGCCACCGGAGTCTGCACGTAGAAAATCGCCTAAGAAATGTGGTATTTGATGAGGTGTATGTATATATAGAGAGAGGAAATTAAAATTGGAACTGACAAAATATCTTTCACTAATAAATCATGGATAATAATTCACTATTTGGAACCAAGAAAGCAAAGGAAGGCTTAGTTTACAAGCTCTTTGCAACTTCGACTTTCGTGGGAATTATTTTGATTTGGGTTTACAGAGCAACTCATTTTATTGAAAATGGGAGGCTTGTTTGGATGTGAATGCTTGTGGCAGATTTGGCTTTTACTGGATCCTCACTCAGTCTCATCATTGGAATCTCGTTTATCGCCGTACCTTCAAAGATAGGCGCTCACTCAGGTCTTCTACATGTATAATAAAGAATGCTCACATGCGAATGCAGAACCAGGGGCGCAACCCATTTTCTGGCAAACAGATATGAACTAGTAAATACCAACTGCTACATGGGCAACTTCTTCATCAATTAACTATCTTTGCAACTATGTTTGAGGTTCTATGATCCCTGAAGCCAGTCAGTTTATTCACAAGTAGAGGTCTAGCATCTAGTCCCCTCGCCTCCTGCACCAACTATTGTACATCTTCAGACAAGTAATGACTCGTCAGATTCAACTCTAAGCAAGACATTCAAGGCATTAACTGACAAATAAAAATTCTGGCCCTTTAGACGAAATACAATCGCATGTGAATCAGAAAGCCCCTTAGTCGAATCAAATGCAAATGTAGACAGAAATTCAAAACTCAACATATTGAAAACCGGGCAATCATTCTCAAGCAACATATCCCACCCAATATTCCGAAAATAATCATGAATAGCTTCATTAACACCAAGAACTTCAATATCCGACCAATCAAAAAGACGAGGACCAAGTAGAGTGTGTTCTCGATTTAATCGAGAACGTTGACGTACCTCTTCATCAGGATGAAACGGAGGCAGGGACGAAGTCCGTTGAGAAGAAACAAACGGTGGCTGTGACGGGGTCGTACGAGTCGAAGGGGTAGGCGTAGGGGCTGACTGGAATCGAGTCCGACGTGGAGAGGGTACGGCAGCGGGAGGGGACGTCGGTGGCCTGGTCGCCGGCGATCTGGAATGAGGCGGTGATGGCGCGGTGGCGGCGGCCTGCAGCGCAGCAGCGGCGGCGGCGCGAGTTTGGGGTGGCGCGGTGGTGTTGCTCTCGCACCCAGCGGCGGCGGCGCGGGTCTGAGGAGAGGTTTTCCGTTTCTGACCCATGACCGGTGGTGGGTGTGTGCAGCGGCGGTCGGCGTTGCGTACGGCGGTGGGAGAGAGAGAAGACGGCGGTGGAGCGGTGGTGTTGGTCTCGGTGGTTGGCGACGTGAAGAGAAGACGAGAGAAAGAGACGCTGTGTGACTTGCAAAAGAAGAAAGAAAAATAGGGGATTATATTTGGGGGATAAAGTAGATACCAATGAGGGATTGAGATAAATTAATCCATATGGAAAAATTAAAAATCCCAAATAGGAATGGTTTCAAAAGTATACAATCCCATAAAAAAAATAACTCAACACTCCTAATTTCTCATCAATGCACGCCGCTTGTCACTCTCTCTCTTTTTTTTTTTTTTTATTTCTTATAAATTGTAAAAACGAAAGAAAAAAGAAAAATAAAAAGAATATATAAAAAAACTAAGTAAAGAAAAGAAAAAAAATGAAAAACTAAAAAAAACAAAGAAAAATAAAATAAATCAAATAAAATCAATGAAAATCAAAAGACTGTTATTTCTTATATTTTTATTTTCTTTCGTTTTTGAACGAACTAAAAAAAACAAAAACAAAAAATTACGAACTAGAAAAATTAAAGTGCAGAAAAACAAAAACAAAAATGAAATAAAAAACACGGGTTGCCTCCCGAGAAGCGCCTTTATTTAATGTGTGAGGCTCGACATGAGGAGAGCATGATCACGAAACAATGACGGGGGTCACCAGATTGACCCCGTCAAAAGTAGGTGTCTCCATTCCGGCAAAATACGGCTTGAGTAATTGCCCATTGACCTTCAAAAGCTGGTGAGTGCTAAGACTTTGAATCTCCACTGCGCCATGAGGACTGATACTCACAACCTCGTAAGGTCCCGTCCAATGGGACTTCAATTTACCCGGCATGATGCGGAGACGAGCATTAAAGAGTAGTACCTTCTGTCCAATTTCAAAAGTCTTTCGTCGAATATACTTATCATGCAGAAAATTGGTACGCTCCTTATATATGCTAGCATTGTCATAAGCTTCTAATCGAATCTCTTCGAGCTCTTGTAATTGAAGCTTCCTTTCACGGCCTACCACATCTTGATCAAAACAACACTGCTTTACAGCCCAGAATGCTTTGTGTTCTAACTCCACAGGTAGATGGCACTGCTTCCCAAAAATCAATCGGTACGGAGACATCCCGATAGGCGATTTGTAAGCTGTGCGGTATGCCCATACCGCATCATCCAGACGCAAACTCCAATCTTTGCGATTCGGGTTTACTGTCTTCTCAAGAATGCTCTTTATCTCACGATTAGATACTTCTGCCTGTCCATTGGATTGGGGATGGTAGGCTGTGGCAACTCGGTGATGAACTCCATATTTCTTGAACAGGGCCTCCAAAGTACGGTTACAAAAGTGTGTGCCTTGATCGCTAATGATAGCACGTGGAACACCAAACCGATGAAAGATATGAGTTTTTAGGAACCTGGAAACTGCCTTAGAATCATTAGACTGAGTAGCCTTAACCTCGATCCACTTGGAGACATAATCGACGGCCAACAGAATGTAGGAGTTTCCGAATGAACTGGGGAAGGGACCCATGAAGTCCATGCCCCACACATCAAAAATCTCACACACCAAAATAGGAACTTAAGGCATTTCATTCCGAGAAGAGATATTGCCAGTGCGTTGGCATCGATCACAATTCTTACAGAAGAAATAAGCATCCTTAAAAATAGTTTCCCAATAGAAACCACAATCAAGAACCTTACGAGCTGTCCTCTTTGGTCCAAAGTGGCCACCACAAGCATGAGCATGGCAAAAAGTCAGAATGGACTGAATCTCATCGTCGGGAATGCACCGCCTAATTACTTGATCAGCACAAGTTTTCCACAAGTAGGGGTCGTCCCATATGAAATATTTTGCTTGGCTCTTCAATTTATTCTTCTTCGCTGTCTCAGTCCCTCTTGGAAACATCCCAGTAGTTAAATAATTAACCAAATCAGCATACCAATGAATCACACCGGTAACTGTCAATAAAAGCTCATCAGGGAAATCATCCGGTATGGGCATACTGTCGGATTTTGTCAGCAGGCGGCTTAAATGATCAGCAACATTATTTTCGGCTCCTTTTTTATCCTTGATCTCCAAGTTGAATTCTTATAACAAAAGCACCCACCGTATGAGACGAGGCTTGGATTCCTTTTTGGAGAGCAAATACTTCAAAGCGGCGTGGTCAGAATACACCACGACTTTCGATCCAACAAGGTAAGAACGGAATTTTTCACAAGCAAAAACCATAGCAAGCAGTTCCTTCTCCGTCGTCGTGTAATTGCATTGAGTGGGATTAAGAGTCTTTGATGCATAATATATCACATGGCTATTTTTCTCACTCTTTTGCCCAAGTACAGCTCCGACAGCAAAGTCGCTGGCATCGCACATGATCTCGAAAGGTAGGCCCCATTTCGGTGGTTGAATGATGGGAGCTGAAGTCAACTTACTTTTCAAAAGATCGAACGCCTCCTTACACTTATCATCAAAGATAAAGGGAGCATCCTTCTGCAGCAATTTTGTCATAGGCTGCGCAATCTTCGAAAAATCTTGAATAAATCGCCTGTAGAAACCCGCATGACCCAAAAAGGAGCGGATTTCTTTCTCATTAGATGGGTAAGGCAACTTCACAATCAAATCAACTTTCGCCTTATCCACTTCTATACCCTTCTCGAAAATAACATGCCCGAGCACAATGCCTTGCTTCACCATAAAGTGACATTTTTCAAAATTCAGCACCAAATCTGTTTCAACGCATCTCTGCAGGACCTTGCCTAGATTAGCCAAACACTGATCAAAGGAGTCCCCATGCATTGTAAAATCATCCATAAAGATCTCGATACAGCTTTCAATCAAGTCGGAGAAAATACTCATCATACACCGTTGGAAGGTGCCAGGAGCGTTGCATAAACCAAATGGCATTTTCCGACAGGCGAATGTTCTAAACGGGCATGTGAAAGTTGTCTTTTCTTGATCTTCTTGGGCTACAAAAATTTGGAAGTAGCCTGAGTAACCATCCAGGAAGCAAAAGAAAGATTTTCCCGCCAATCGTTCGAGCATCTCATCAATGAACGGCAAGGGAAAATGTTCCTTGCGTGTAGCATCATTGAGCTTCCGAAAATCTATGCACATGCGCCAACCTGTTTGAAGCCTCATGGGAATCAACTCGTTGTTCTCGTTCTTGACCAACTGGAAACCAGACTTCTTCGGTACCACGTGTACTGGACTGACCCAAACGCTGTCAGAAATTGGGTAGATAATCCCTAACTGGAGCAGTTTAAGGATTTCTTTGAGTACAACCTCTTTCAAGACAGGATTCAATTTCCTTTGTGGATCTCTAGATGGCTTGCAATCCGGCTCAAGGAATATCCGGTGCATGCAGATATCAGGACTGATCCCTTTTATATCGGCTAAGGTCCAGCCAATTGCTCCCTTATGCCTTCTCAAAAGCTCAACCAACCTTCCTTCTTGCTCAGTGCTTAGATCCTTGCTGATGATGACAGGTAACGTGTCTTTCTCTCCCAGAAAGACGTATTTAAGATGCTCTGGTAGCACCTTCAATTCCAGCACTGGATCTTTCACAACAGATGGCAAAATCGGTTCCGAGTTGATCGGTATGGGCATACTACTTGACAAATGCCGATTGGGAAACTCACTGGTGGCATACAACTACATGATGATATCTCGAATCTCCTCATCTTCTCCTGTTATATCAGCAGTATCAGACATTCCACCAAATAATACCTGCTCCAACTTGTCTTCCCTGAAATGATTCTCAACAAAATCATCAACTAACTGATCAACAATATCAATCATATATAAAGCTTCAGGATCCTCAACATGCTTCATAGCTTCAAAAATATTAAATGTGACAATATCTCCATCAAATTCAAAGCTAAGCATGCCTTTATCAACATCAATTTTAGTTCTAGCCGTTTTCATGAATGGTCTTCCTAAAAGAATCATAGATGTATGTGCAGAGAAGGAATCACCCATGTCAACTATATAAAAATCCACAGAAAAAATCAATTCATTAACTTTGACTAGAACATCTTCAACCACACCTTGAGGATATGCATTAGACCTATCAGCTAACTGAATGATAACACGAGTGTCTTTCATAGGGCCTAATTGCAGTTCCTTGTACATAGACAGAGGCATAACATTTATGGATGCGCCTAAATCTAGCATGACTCTCTCAACCTTCTTATTACCAATAATGCAAGGAATAGTAAACATACCGGGATCCCTATATTTTTCTGGTAATTTTCTTTGAATAACAGCAGAAACATTCTCACCAACTTTTATCTTCGCATCTTTTCCATACCTCATCTTTTTTGCACACAGTTCTTTCAAGAATTTTGCGTACCTGGGAACTTGCTTAATAGCATCAATCAGAGGCAAATTGATTTCTACCTTCTTGAACAGCTCTAGAATCTCCTTTTCATCATCCTCTTTCTTGTTTCGGATCAACCTGGAAGGAAAAGGAGCTGCAGTTAGCAATTGAGAATTAGGAATTTTTGGTTCAACATTTACCTTAGGTGAAAGAGGCTCGGCAGATTGTTTTTCTCCTTTTTCGGATTCTTCGTTTGGCCCCTTCGTGTGCTCTTCCGGCTCCCTTTCTGTCTTCTTAGCCTCCAACTCGGCTAATTCCTTCCCACTTCACAAAGTGACAGCGCTAACATTCCCTTTTGGGTTCATTTCAGCTTGGGATGGAAGTTTGCCTTGATTTGACTGTAGCTTGTTCACTTGAGTGGCGAGTTGGGTGATTTGAGTGCCCATACTCCCCAAGGCAGCTTGTGTCTCCTGCTGGAATGCTTTTTGATTCTGTGCTAGACTGTTCACGAGTGCACTGCTCTGCTCCAAACATTTCATGATGTCATTCATGCTCGGTGCAGCACGGTCGGTATGGGCATACTGACCACCCTGTGGCTGCCTCGGAGGCAAAACTCCTGGCATCTTCTGATCCGGCTGCTTCCAACCAAAGTTTGGGTGGTCTCTCCAGCCTGGGTTGTATGTGTTTGAGTATGGATCATACTTTCTCCGTCTAAGGGCATCTTGCTGTGCATCTCCAGATCCATAACATGCCTGTTCGGTTGATGGATCTTGCAATGTAGGACAAGAATCAGTATAATGCCCATTTTCTGCACACACGCCACAACGGACGTTTTGCGTCTGTGCTACAGCTAGACCTCGAACCAGAGAAGTCAGAGCATCGATCTTCTCATTGACACTGAAGTTGTCTGCTCGCTCAATTCCCTTCACAGGTCGGTATCGGTCATCATCTTCATCCTCATATTGCTGACCTCCAGAAACCATGTTGATGATGAGTTGCTTCGCCTCTGCTAGAGTCTTGTTAGTCAGTGATCCTCCACTAGCAGCATCAACTATTTTCCTGTCAAAGGTAGACATACCACGGTAAAAATAGTTAGTGAGCAATTGATATTCAGAGAACCCGTGGTCTGGACATTTACGGCACAATTACTGGAATCTCTCCCAATACTCAGCCAAACTCTCATTTTGCTTCTGCTTTATGCTGCTAATTGCCATTCTCAAATTTGTAGCTCTGGACTCCGGGAAGAACTTGCGCAGAAATTATCCTTCCAACTCATTCCAAGTGGTGATCGAACCAGATGGAAGATCAAATAGCCAATCTCTAGCCCTGCCTTGCAAGGTATGAGAAAAAGTTAGTAGTCTCAAATTATCATCAGAAAAACCTTGAGGGCGAAGAGTCGAGCAGACTAGATCAAATTCAGCTAAGTGCTTGTGTACACTTTCTCCAGGCAGATCGCTGAACTTAGGCAAAACCTGGATGAAACCAGGTCGTATCTCAGAATTATTTGCAATCGTAGGCAGCACGATGCAAATGGGTCGGTTGTTTCTGTGGCGACCCAACTCCCTGATTGGAGGTTCAGGCTCAGGTACATTCTCGAGAGCTCCATGCGCGTTGTTAGCCATGTCTTCCTTGAACAAATGATAAAGATCAAATGTTCCCAAATCAGATGTGAAAACTCCTTTAAATTCTCTTGCAAACTTCCTCGATCGTCGTAAAGTCCTTTCTGGTTCTGGATTGAATTCTAGACTTTCTTTTTGTGAAGATCGAGTCATGCACTAGAAAAAAAAACAAAATAAAAAGAAATGGCAAACTGAAAATATTAGAATAATTACTGCTTAAAACCGATCCCCGGCAACGGCGCCAAAATTTGGTGCCTCGTTTTTCACCAAAAATAATCCGACACGCAGTCGGTATGCCCAAACTACCTAGAATAGTAGCAAGCAAGATCGTCTCCCAAAGGACCGGTGAGAACTATTCGAACCTTCAGTTTGCAGTAACCAACTTTCTAGACGAATATCTTGATTATAATGTAAAAACCAAAATTTAAAAGTAATTAAACGAATGTAGTTTTCTTAACAGATTAAAAAAAGTATTCCGGCTTCCAATTAACTCCACCCCAGCTTAATTATTCCGATCATTGATGCAAAGATATTTTCAATTAATGCATGCAAACCAGTTATAGCCACTGAAGACACTTACTGACGCAACCTAATTTCTCCTTAGCTTCTCGATAATTAGGAAGACACTTCACTAATTATTTCCCTAATCGACTGACAACCGTAAGAGACACTCTATAGATTTAATGAGCCGACAGCTTTATGCACTAGAGAAATCCGATTCAAAACCAACAGACTCTGACACAGGACTGTCGAATTAAGACTGATCTTCCCTCGATTCTGAAGAATCGTTGTACCACTAATTAAACCTAAACCACAATTACGGATGGCCGATTTAATTGGCTACTAATTAATTCCGACCTACCAAATATTTGCAACTACCTAGCAGAATCGAAACAATTAACAACTTTAAATGCAGAGAATCACAGATACATGCAATTAATTAAAGCAAAAGGAACATTTAGATCTCACAGAATAATTATACCAGGGATTTGTTAATCTTCACCGGAATAGAACGCGTTTAGCTTGAATTCATACTTGGAATTGCAATTCAGAAATTAATTGAAAAGAAGAAATTATGAAAAGAAGAATGAAAATTGAATGAAATCGTGTACCGCAGAGAGAGAATTCGTTCCTGGCGTCTTTTCTTCCTGTATCTGGCGATTAAAATTCTTATACTGCAATGGATACTGATATATTAGAGTCCTACTCTATCTAGAAGTCTTTTATCCAAATCCTTAACTAATTAATTAATAAAAGAAATCTAATCTTAATCCAACTAGGAAAATAATAAAAATAAAGTCCAACAGTAATAAAAATAGCCTAAAAATCGTCCATGGCCCACAGCTGGTGGATATCCATTATTTCCAGTCCAAATATTCGCCCAGTCCACCAGTCGGTATGGGCATACCGACTGCTTTCCAGACTCTTCATCTTTCTTCAATCCAATTGTGTCCAAACCCTCCAAAACAATGCCAATACCTCCACTTCCATGTCAACCACCTGAAATCAACCACAAGACACAATTCTTCCACAAAACTTGACCAAGGGGTGAGTAACTACGCAAAAATACACCAAAAATGACTCGAAATATATACGAAATAACAAACTAATCAGCGTCGGACTGAAGCACAGACGTGGGATCATGTGTTGACACAGCCCATTGTCAACAAGTTATCCAAGAATGTCGAGCAAGGACGATATTATTCCATTCAATGCACAACCTTAGCACACCTGTGGAAAGTAGAGGTGGGCATGAAGTCTTTTATGGTCGATCCTCATCATCGGACCTGCAATTGTCGTGAGTTCAAGTTGGATTTGATCCCGTGTAGCCAAACTGCAGCAGCGATCAGGTACCTGTTTGTTTAAATTTTTTTACACTATCATTGTCGTGAGTAATCATGTTTTCTTAATTGTAATTCGTGTGCACACGTAGATTCTCCGGTGGAAACATATACGAGTTTGTGGATAGATGATACAAGACGGAGACAATTGCCAGCATGTACGACTCGATCATCAGAGGCTTACCCAGTCTAGAAGATTGGATTGACCCGCCTGACGATTATCCACTTGTGCGCGCTCCTGTGATAACAAAACAGGCCGGTCATCCTAGAATGTCTAGAGCTCGGGGGGGTGCTGAGGCGTCATCCAGTCAACGGAGGCAGATCTGCACTAGATGTCATGTCCCAGGCCATAACAGATGCATGTGCACAACCCCGGTGCCCATTATCGGTGTAGACTTAAATGCACCTCTAGAGAGCGCGCCACCGGAGTCTGCACGTAGAAAATCGCCTAAGAAATGTGGTATTTGATGAGGTGTATGTATATATAGAGAGAGGAAATTAAAATTGGAACTGACAAAATATCTTTCACTAATAAATCATGGATAATAATTCACTATTTGGAACCAAGAAAGCAAAGGAAGGCTTAGTTTACAAGCTCTTTGCAACTTCGACTTTCATGGGAATTATTTTGATTTGGGTTTACAGAGCAACTCATTTTATTGAAAATGGGAGGCTTGTTTGGATGTGAATGCTTGCGGCAGATTTGGCTTTTACTGGATCCTCACTCAGTCTCATCATTGGAATCTCGTTTATCGCCGTACCTTCAAAGATAGGCGCTCACTCAGGTCTTCTACATGTATAATAAAGAATGCTCACATGCGAATGCAGAACCAGGGGCGCAACCCATTTTCTGGCAAACAGATATGAACTAGTAAATACCAACTGCTACATGGGCAACTTCTTCATCAATTAACTATCTTTGCAACTATGTTTGAGGTTCTATGATCCCTGAAGCCAGTCAGTTTATTCACAAGTAGAGGTCTAGCATCTAGTCCCCTCGCCTCCTGCACCAACTATTGTACATCTTCAGACAAACAATGACTTGTAGTATAGTTTGCAGATTGTTATGTTAAAAAAATCACCTGAACCAAAAGGATGCATGCAAGCCGAGCTGCAAAATTGTTCGATGATTTCTCACATTCAGCCTACAGAACACCATGTCCTGGCATGTTGCCATAACTATATATGTATAGACATACCCTCTAAATCAGTGAGGAGAAAATTGAAGGCATTACTAAAGCCTCTACTTCAACCTATCCATATCTGAATCCAAGCTCTCCAAGTTTTTGCGAACACCAAGTGAAATGTCAACTTTCATCATCGGCTATATGAGCAAAATCAGCAAAGAACCCTTCACCAAGAAGCTCGATGTATGGTGAAAACCGAACAACAGTATCCCATGCAAGATCAATAGCATTTAGCTCAACATGAGCGAGATTATGAAGCATATAGGCATTGAGAGACAGACTCGACCTTTATGGAGGTGGAATATCTTTAGGGGAAACCTGGACTAAAGACATGCCATGAGTCAATGAAAGTAAAGAACATACCTAGATTCATAACTAAGAAAACCAACCACACTTCATAAGCACCAACCAAGCAACATTTCACTTCAGATTCTCTTCCAGCTCGATAAATTAAACTGATGAATTTTCATTATTTATCCCCAGGAATAATGGTTAAATTATGTCAGTTTTACCATCCTATATCTTGACAAAAATAGCAAGAAGATAAATAACTCTTAAACAAGAAACGAAAACAGAAAAAGCTGATTAATTGCACACCTTTTACAAATTTTGGGCTTCAGATAATTTCTTCATCAGAAGAGAAACCAAAAAATAAAAATAAAAAAACGCCTTCTTGAAGTGAAGTGGTGCAGTCAGTAGCTAATCTGCAGAAAGAAAAATAGAATTTTCACACAACCCATGAAAATATATATACAAGTTACCATTAAAACCTGCATTATAGGATCAGATTATCAAAAGAAAATCAGAGACAAAATCAAGAAAAGTGAGATATTGTACGGACAAGAGAGAGTTTGTGTGGGAGAGTTCGAAGTTGGGAACAGCTCATCTTTTTGCCCATATGTTATTCTTGCGCTGCGCTATCTCCACCTCTGATTCTTCTATCGTTGCAACAGTGGCATAAAGAGGAATCAAAAACCCTAGACAGAGAAACTCCCGATTGCAATCCTCTTCTTAACTTGGACGAGCTGAATCTCGAATTGACAAAGTTAAACTTATGAGGATTGGGATCCGTACGCGGCGACGGGAACGTCGGCGGACACATCCAGCTCGGTGGTGATGGTGGTCGCGTTGGTGAGTTCGGCTCTCTTTCTCTCTCGCCTTCGCCTCAGCCACAAGTTCTTCTCTCCATCGTGTTTCTGTGTTTTTCATTCTTTTCTTTTTTATTTATTTATTTGGGCTCAATTTTTAGCAGTTGGATTGATCCGGGTTGATGGGCCGACTCGTCTGATGGGCCGGCCCATCAGTCTCTTACACTGGAGACCAGCCCATATGAATTTGATGAGACGTTCTATTTTTCCTTTTTTTATTATAAATTATAATTATAATTATAATTACGATTTATCATAAATTAATATAGTGAGTTTTAGGGGAGGTGTGCTTCAGAGTTCCAGTGGCGAAAATTGATGAATTTGTGACCAAAAGCTGAGTAAAAATTCTATCAATATCTTCTATATCAAATCGATCGCATTAAATTCACTCAAAAAAAATCGATAGCATTAAATTTTCTTACTTATTTAAAAAAATGTAGGAAATGAACCAAAAGGAGAAAATTCAAAATCTACACATAAAAATGTGAACCGATAAAATCTATATATTCTATAAAATGGAGTTCCCTCCAAAAGTTTTCCCTCCTAAAAACATCAAATCATCTACAGTTTTTATAAATAAAAAATTAATATACCTTTTTTGTCTCTCTTTCTCTCTCTCACACACAATTTTTATTTTAGAATTCATTTATACTATATTCAATAATATATTTTCTTATATACATAACATTCACAATCTATTACACGAATGAATAAATATGCGACTTTCACATATTTTATTATGTCAAATAATCACCAACGTATATTAAATACATTAAATAAAATAATTAAGTGAATTATTTCGTAAAACATCATAATTGTTAGCATATTTTACTATATATTATACGTAGGTATAACATTTATAATATTATTTAATTACATTGAATATGACATAGTTAATAATTTAACATTCTAATTAAATGAATAAGTAAAAAAAACTGAGATTGATATTTATAAATTCATGTAGTCTATTATATTATTTTTTAGAAAGTATAGTCTAATGTTATTGGACATACAATCGTAGTTAACATATTTTATAAGGTTCATTACATTTTAGTACCCGAAAATTGAACGTTTTTACAGTTTTGTCCCAAACTTTAAAAAATTACACATTAACATGTATTGTTTGCACAAGCACAACTCTTATAGAACTAAAACAAATTTTCAACCTCGCAAATATTGGCGTTTTTACATTTTTGTCCCAAACATTTAAAAAATTACATATTAACATATTAGTTTATTCCATTTGTACAAATATTAATTAGATGTTATTGTTGCTCTGCACAATTTTTAGCAGTCTATTTTAACATTTGTCAGTTTAACATTTGTCAGTTCATAAAATTTCTCTAGCACTATAAGCGTTAATTTGTGCAAACGTACAATACCAATATGTAATTTTGAAATTTTCAACGTTGGTTACTAAAGTGTAATCAATCATGTTTTAATGCAAATAAAATAAAGATACATAAGCTGCATTATTATCGTTTTTTAAAATATTTTTTTTTATATTTCAATGTATATTTATTAACCTTATTTTGACTATACAAAGATTACGGGTTCGAATCCCCTCAATACAACAGGTCGGGTGTGTGAGTAAAAAAGAAATCTTATTTTGACTACATTTATTTTACATAAAACATAATTATCAATTTCTTAAGAGTTAAATCAAACAAATTTATATAGATATACAAATTTAAAAACATTTAAAATGAAACATAAGTTGTTAATATTTGTTCACATATATATTTCTGAAGTTTTTAGTCATGGCCAGTTATACATAACTGTTTCACGAGTCACAAGTTTGAAAGTTTTGAATCATAGAGATGATGATAGTATAAAATGCTACTACGAACATTGTATGCAAATAAATATTGCATAATTTATGATATAATATTTTGATTGTAATAGTTTATTAATTATGTATACAATTATTTGAAATATATTATAATATAATATGTATGTATATGTGTGTAATCAAGTAATAATTTCTTTTAACGATTGTCAACTTATTTTTTCTTTTGATTTGAAATAATAATTGTCTAACATAAAAAAAAATCAGATAAATAAAAAATAATATTAACTTATTAACTAAACATTAATTATCTATAAAATGCAAAGATTAACACTTATATTAAAAATTCCGTGCATGGCAGGACAAAAATCTAGTTTGGAATAGTATCCAAACATTCAATCTTGGAATGTGTGTGAGGTCGCAGTGGTCGTACAATTTATTTATAATTGATTCTTATAATTGTTGAGTTTTGTGACGATACAAAATATATCGACATTAAAGACCCCCCCCCCCCCGTTTAAAGACGGTTTCATGATGAAAGTAATATTTATAGGAAATTAGCTTAAGGTTCGATTTTTTAAATATCCAAAAATAGATAATAATTATTATTTATTTGCAAAAATAATGATGTAAATTCTGCTTCTAGTTCTAGTAAATGAAAATTGTCGTGTCTATATAAACTGAAAATAGTCTCTCATACCTATATAGACATGAGATTTTTTCCTTCAATAAAAAATGATGATATTATCGTTTTGTGCTATAAAAGAATTTTACAATCCACTTTTAACTATAAAATCCCATCATCACAATATAAGATATAAATATCTTAATGATAAAAAAAAATATTATTATTCCACTCTTTATTAATATACGGATAGTTATAATACGATCTAGACTCATAAATAATACAGGTGTTTCTGTATTAATGATTGATAATCTTGGACGGGGGAAAATTATGATTAGACTAAACAACGAGAATCTAGCCACAACTATTTGGGTCTTTTTGCAATTTATTGTGAGCACGCAGCAAAGAATTGAAGCTCGTACATTTGATATCTCCACCAGTATTTCCATAGATGTGAGAGAATCAAAGTAAGTGAAAGTTGTAACAGAATAATTTGTAATTTCTGCTCTTGACTTATTGAGGAATATTGTCATAGATTTTTCAATTCATAAAAGTATTAATTGGTGGTTAAGTGTTGTCAATTCTATGATTGGCAGGCCATAAGTAAGTTACAAAGTGCATTAACATGTATGTATACTAAGGTATTAATAATTAATATTCAAGACTAGCTAGCATTCCAAATAAAATCTAGATCTTGCCAAAATAGTTTTATGATTTCATTGAACGATACTAGATAGTAGATACTATATACTAGCTAGACTATGACTTCACAAATAGGTCGTCTTTCACGTAATAGTATGGTCCATAATGTGCATAAGATTGTACACGTTGAAGAATTCAAATGACAAATTCATACAACTTAATTACGTGATCATGATCAGGAGATTCGTCACTTTCTTCCCTTCTCTTTTGAGGTTCTTCACAACTCAAAAGTTGTATGCAACAATCAAATTTAAAAGCAAAGCATATAATTCATCAGAATTCTTTTCAGAGAATGCCCATTTGCACAATGGTGAGATTTGAGGTCAAACCAGCAGCACTCATTGAATGTCCAGCGCTGGTAAAACACTTCATTTATGAATCAGAATGTTAATTACTATTTGCTTCAATAAATACTAAAAGAGATCAAGAAAATTACATTAATTCTACCTCACCAACTGTTGATGATAAGGAATCCAAGAAATTCAATATATGTTGATCACTTTCCATGACCATATCACTTGATTCAGTTTGTGTTTATGTTTTGCTGAAATCGCACTCTTGTAATTTTATTCAATTCAAAATATAATGAGACAGAGAGAGAGAAGCTTATTAATTTTCGGTTTAATTGTTATGGGAAAACACAATACCATAACTCTCGCTATTTCATAAAAAAATAATTTCATCGTTTATAATTAGAATTATTTCTCAAAACATTTATGTTT
The DNA here is from genome assembly GCA_026008535.1 of Perilla frutescens. NCBI lineage: Eukaryota > Viridiplantae > Streptophyta > Magnoliopsida > Lamiales > Lamiaceae > Perilla > Perilla frutescens. The sequence goes on from BRKX01000019.1 coordinate 42,646,904, forward strand.
TATTTTTTGAAACCTATATGTACAAATTTTCAAAGTCAAATTGTTTATTTACGTTGCACCCTTGAAATGTTTGGTAATTATTATATTTGGGTTACTTACACATAAATCACAATCTTTCATCAAAATTTAATTTTCAAACGTGGCTTTTAAATTTCAGCAAGAATATTCAAAAAAATTATATTTTTGCAATTATAGCATCACCAACTTTTAAAAGAAAACATATATTTATTTAATACCTAAATCTAAATTCATATGGAGTATGTTCGAGTTTTCTTCAACATAATTGCTCACGCAAAGTATGCACATGAAATTTTTATAGGACACATCAAACTGAATTAGTTAGGAAAAAAAGAGATGAATTGTAATTAGTTTGGTGCCTGATATCAATGTGCTTTGTCCTTAAATGTAATACTGAATTTTGAGATATTGCAATAGCACTATTGTTATCACAGTAGATCGGCACTTCTTCAGTCTCCACCTTATAATCCTTTAGATGTTGCTTCATCCACAGGATTTGAGCACAATAGCTTCCAGCAGCTACATACTCGGCTTCAATTGTTGACGTGGCAACTGAGTACTGCTTTTTGCTAAACCAGGATATCAATTTATTCCCAAGAGATTGACATATTCCACTGGTGCTTTTTCTGTTGATCTTGCATCCTCCGAAGTCTGAGTCTGAATAGCCGGTTAGACTCAAGCTGTCATCTTTAGGATACCATAACCCAAGATTTATGGTTCCTTTGAGGTACTTCACGATCCTCTTCGCTGCTTCGAGATGACTTTTCTTCGGATTGGCTTGGATCCTTGCACACAGTCCGACTGAATATGAGATGTCTGGTCGGCTGGCAGTTAGGTAGAAAAGGGATCCAATGATTCCTCTGTAGTGCGTCTAGCTGACTGATTCTCTTTCTTCATCGAGGGTCAGCTGCACTCAAGGATTGAAATATCGTGAAATATCACGAATATTGACATTGCGATACGGATATTGGGGAGAATATCTTTTTTCCCGAGTATCGACGAAATATCACAATATATCGCAAATTATCGCAATATATCATTATTTTTTTATATTTCTATAATATATTTTGATTTTTATTTAATACTATATATTTTTGTGGTCTTTTTTAAGTTCTCAATGTAATTATTTGAGTTTCAATATTCTTTGCTTTATAAAGACACTCACTTTGCAAAAAATTATAAGAGAAAGAAGACCAAGAAATCAACGGATGCCTTGGATTGAAAAGTGAGATGCACCGGCTTTATTTTTTCAGTTAGGGGACATGATGGATAAATCACTAAAGTTTTTCTCCCCATATATCATACGAAATTGAAATCTAAGAAATCAAGAAACATATTAAGCGCATGTGCATAATTATATCCATAATTACTATAATATGATGAGTTGGTACCAATATTGTTTAGAATAAGATGACATTCCATCTACTATATTTAAAGGAATAAAATCTTCTAGTACACTTTTCATGTTCCACTATAAAATTTAATATTTTAAAAATATTTATTATAAAAATAAATTTTATTATAGTATTACAAATCATAATCAACATTTGTTGCTAAAAATTAAATTTTTTAAAAATTATATACCCTACTCTTGGAATAATCAACCATATTAATCAATTGTATTAACTAAAAAATAAGAAATAAATATTAAAAAATAAATATAAACCCTAATTTGGTGGAATAAACCCTAAATAATAATTATAAAATTAAACTAAGTCATAACAAATTGAAATTGAAGAAAAAATTTGATGAAAATTGAATAAAAATCAAAATGGGATACCAAATGGGATAGAGAAAAGTAGGATAGAGGATTTCATTTGATATTTGAACCTCATAGATCCTCATTTTGGTATTAATTATACTTTATAATATTTATTTAGTTATATTATATTGTATTATGTATTATTTTGTCAAATGTATTGTCTCAGACGGTATTTATATAATGTATTATTCATATGTTTGCTTTCAAAATACAATTCTATAAAAAAAAAATTAGTGGAATATGTGCATAATAATATGTCATAATAGTTCCTAAAATTTCTTGCTAAATTTCCAAGATTTTAATATGATTTCCGTCATTTTTTTTAATTTTCTGCGATATCGATATATCCGGCGATATATCCGTAAAATTGAAGTTGCGATATATGTTGCGATAGCGATATTTTCATCATTGGGCTGCACTAATGTATTCATTGGAATCTTGAGAGTTTTTCCCTCATCGGTTCCAAACTTCTTGACAAGCTCTTTGGTATACTTGGCTTGACCGATAAAGATTCCGTCTTTCAGCTGCTTCACTTGGAGTCCTAGAAAGAATGTCATTTCTCCCATCATGCTCATCTCGAATTCGCTTTGCATCAGTTGAGCGAATTGAGTGCAGATATCTTTACTCTTGGATCCAAAGATTATGTCGTCCACATAGATTTGGACCATCAAGATCTCAGCTGATCGTTCTATTCTGAATAAAGTACGATCAATGACTCCTTTCTGAAATCCATTCTTCATCAAGAATGTTGTAAGGGTTTCATACCAATCTCTTGGCGCCTGCTTCAAGCCATGTAGAGCTTTCTTCAGCTTGTAAACTTGATCTCCGATTTTGAAGCCTGGAGGTTGCTTGACATACACATCCTCCTTGAGCATCCCTTACAAGAATTCACTTTTCACGTCCATTTGATAGACCGTGAAATTATTGTTAACTGCATAGGTGAGGAACAATCTGATGGCCTCCAATCTTGCAACTGGTGTGAATGTCTATCAAAGTCGATCCCTTCACTTTGAGAGTACCATTTGGCTACCAGTCTGGCCTTGTTCCTTGTGATCACTCCTTGTTCATCCAGTTTGTTGCGAAAGACACATTTAGTCCCAATGACTTTTTGGGTTTTCGATCTGTCAACAAGAAACCAAACATCGTTTCTTATGAACTGGTTCAGCTCTTCTTACATCGCAATAATCCTGTCTGAATCTTCAAGCGTTTCCTTGATGTTGGTTGGTTCCATCTGAGAGATAAAGCATGTGAAGAGTGCATGCTTAGTTGATGCTCTGGTCTGGACTTTGTTTCTTGGATCACCAATAATTTTGTCGACTGGATGACTTCAGAGCCATTTGGGTATGGTGGCTTCTGCTGCGCCTTCAGTTGGTTTATCAGTTGCTCCTTCAACTGATCCTTCGACTGGTCCATTAGCTAATTCTTCGGCTGGTCTGTCAGCTGATTCTTTGGTTGGTCCGTCAGTTGCTGCCTTGGCTCTGGCTTGTTCGTCATCTTCACTAATTCTTTTCTCTATTTCAGTTATGGGGTTTGAGGTTTCACCACAATTTGTGTCCTCATTGACCAAGTTATCTTCAACTGGTCTAGAATCAGTTTCAATGCTATCTTCTAGTGAAGCTTCAAACTGCTCTGGGACAATGTGATCAACATGGTCCAACAAGCTTTCACTAGGTAATGCTTTTACTGATGTACAGTTTTTCTCCTTGTTCATGTACTCTTCAGCAAGCTCATCAAATACCACATGACATGTTACTTTCACAACTAGTGTTCTTTTTTTGAACACTCTATAAGCTTACGAATGAGGGACATTATAGCCGAGAAAGATCCCCTCATTAGCTTTGGCACTGAAAGCTTTTAACTGGGATTTGCCATTGTTGTGGATGTAACATTTACAACCAAATACCTTAAAGTAAGAGATAGAAGGCTTGCGACCCTTGAACAACTCGTAAGGTATTTTGTCATGGGTGATGACTATGGCACTTCTGTTCTGTGTGTGGCAGACTATGTTGACTGCCTCGACCCAATAGCATTTAGCTATGTTGGCATCTGCTACCATTGCTCTAACTGCCTCTTTTAGCGTGTGATTTCTCCTTTCAGCTACGCCATTCTGTTGAGGAGTCCTTGGAGCTAAGTGTTCATGAGTGATTCTCAGTTCACTCAGGAAATTGATCATTTGCTAATTGACAAACTCAGTTCCATTGTCGGATCTTATCCTTTAAACTGATTTTCCCTTGTTAGTTTGCAATCTTCTGATAAATGTTGATAGCTTTGCAAAAGTCTCATCCTTACTTCTCAAGAACTCCACCTAGGTATATCTCGAGTAGTCATCTACTACTATAAGAGTAAACTTCTTGCCTCTGGGGGTTGGTGGCTTCACTGGTCCAAACAGTTCTATGTGTAGCAATGAAAGAATGTCAGTTGTTCCTTGCGGATGGTTTTTGTTTTTGAATGACGACTTCACTTGCTTCCCTTTCTGGCATGGCCTGCAGATACCAGTTTTCTTGTAGATCTCTTTGGGAAGCCCATCAACTAGCTCTTTCTTGGCCAGGTAGTTGATAGTTTTGAAGTCAAGATGGTTCAGTCATCGACGCCACAACCAGCTTGCTTCAGTTGATCCTTTGGAGAGAAAACAAGCTTCTGAATAGCCGGATGACGAGTCAACAACATACATATTACCTTTTCTTACTCCAGTCGGAAGTATGGCTCCAGTTGACTTATCTCTAATGTCACACGAGTTGTTGCTAAAGTCAACTGAGTACTCATTGTCACAAAGCTGGCTAATGCTTAGCAGCTTGTGCTTCGGTCCTTCAACATGTGACACGCCATTGATGAAAACTTTTCCTTTGACCATGAACCCTTCTCCAATGGTTCGGCTCTTTGAGTTGTCTCCAAAAGTGACTAGTGGTCCCTTAACTTCTTTATAACCGTCAAGATCATTCTTATCTCTGATCATATGTTTTGAGCACCCGCTATCCAGATACCAAGTATCTTTGACCTTTTTCTTGGATAGGATGCTCTTTCCCTGCAAAATAAAAGTCAAGTTTTAGGTACCCGCATAATATCGGGTCTTGAGAGGTTAATCATGTATTTGGGAATCCACATTCGCCACACTTTTGGCTTTCCATTTTTAAGAGATCCACATTCTCCACACTTTTGGCTTTCCACTTTTGGACTTCTTGTAACTCTTTGACTGAGAGTTGAGTCATGTGATCTATACCTCTGATGAGAATTATAATAGAAGAATTCAACTAATATCCTCTCATCTTGTGACCTTGATGCTCTTTCTCTTGGCCAATTTCTTCTGATCTTTTGACTCTAAGCTTTTTGGCCTTTGTGATATGGCCAATCGGCAAACCAGTTGTGATTGGGATTGATTCTTGAGCTTTTTGGCCTTTGTGATATAGCCAATTGGCAAACCAGTTGTGATTGAGATTGATTCTTGAATCATCCCTTGAGTTTAGATACTCATTATACTGGGTTGCAAGGTCACTTGGAGTGAACTCCTTCATAGAGATTGGATTATGCTGTCGTGCATAATACAATCTTGTATGCACATTTCTTTTGAGATCTGAAGAGCTTCCAGATTGAAATGTATTGGAAGAGTTTCTAGATCGTTGAACTGATGGCCTATTTTGAGTTGATGCCTTTGTCTAAAAGGCTGGCCTTGGGTGAACTTCAGGTCTCGATTGAACTGATGACCTGGAATGAAATGAAGACCTTTGTTGATAGATTGGCCTTGGATGAGCTTTCGATTTAGATCGAGCAGCAGATCTGGGCTGATGAGTTGATCTATATTGAACTAGTGGCTTTGACTGAGTACCAAGTCTTTGAAAGACCGACTATCTTCGAGTTGCCCTATTCGGCTTATCAGTCTGATCTTTGGGCTGAGCTTGAGGAGTTTCCAAGATAACCTTGGCTTTGGATTCCTCAACTAGGGGAGGAATGAGCTGGTCTTGTGAATCCTTTTAGGATTTCAGATTCGTAGCTCTGGACAACTGTCTTGCCCTTCTCTGCGGTAGTGTACTTGCTATATCCCAGCCATGGACTCCCAACTTCGATTCTCTGATGACTCAAGATTTTATCTAAAGTCTGGGATCCCATCTTGAATTTGAGGGTTAATTCCTTTTTTTCAAGGATTTCTAGCTTAAGCTGCTCATTCTCAGCTTCCAATTTAGCATTTCTCAGCTTCAGCTGATCCATTTCAGTTGATTGAGCTTTAAGACATTTCAGTCTTTCATTTTCAACTCTTAGCTCTTCAACTCTGCTTCTTAGCTCATCATCTTCACCCTTCAGTTCAATATGCATACTCAATACATAAGCTAACTGATCTTCTAGGATTATTAACTGTTTGTCCAGTTCATTCTTAGCGATCGAAGCTTCATGTATGTGATAGAAAGAGCTTATTGAATCAGACATACTAATCTCTTTATCCTTCTCGGCCATAAGGTAGAGTAGAGCTTCATCATCAGAGTTGTAGCCGTCTGAGTCGATTCCAGATGGGTAGTCTGAATCATTAAGCATGGTATTTTCAGAGTTGGCGATCATTACTTTCCTCTTGAAGAAGCTTCTCCTCACTTTGGCCTTCTTATCTTCAAGAAGCTCTGGACACTCGTATCTGTAGTGCCCTTACTTATGACAGTGGAAACATTCTTCTATGTTTCAATTTGCTATCCAGAATTGTTCAGCTATTCGTTTAGCTGGTTGTTGGTTCCTTTCTTCCTTAACAGCTTCATCAGCTTGGGGTAAAGCTGATTGTTAATCTCTGACTTTTCTCAGCTTCTCCAGTAATCTTATCATTGATTAGATTTGCTCGTGTATATCCTCAGTCAAGATCTCCTTCTTGTCGGCTGAATCTCTTCTTCTCAGTCACCGATCCCCCTAGATTTTCTTTGACAGACGAGCCTCTTGGTTGGAAGTTGTTTCTTCTACGGGCTTCTCTGAACTGATTTCTTTCAGCGTAGAAAGAAGCATCATGAGAAGAGAAAGTGGATGCTTCTTTCTTTCGGTTCAGGCTGTATTCATGATCCTTAAGAGATCCAAACAACTCTCTGAGAGTAATGCTATTTAAGTCTCTTGACTATTTAATAGCAATTACTTTCATATCCCATTCATCTGTGAGATTGTCAAGAACTTTTGAGTTCATCTCACTGTTGGGATAGTTTCTTCCCAGATTGTTCATCTCGCTTACTATGCCAAGAAATCTTATTTTTAAGCTCGAGATGCTTTTTCCAGCTACATTTTGAAAGACTCATATTTGTCACTTGTGAGCTGGAGCTTGTTTCCTTTGATGGCCTCGGACTCTTTGCATAGATTTGCAAGCAAGTCCCAAATCTCCTTCGCTGTTATGCATTTCTTCGTGTCTTTCATGCAATCCTCATCTAGAGTTTGAAATAGTGCTACTTGAGCAACAAACTCTAGGTTCTTCAACTTCTTCTCTTCACCCGTGAGAAGATGAGTTGGTTTTGGGATCCTGGCCGGTTGGTTGACGTCCATGATGTGGGCTTCATTGTCCATCATAATGATTATTGGACCATTTTCAATCACCTCCCACATGTTCTCATGGATGAAGCATAGATGAGCTTTCATCCTTCTGCTCCAGTTGTCATAATTCTCAACTGAAAAAAGAAGTAGCTTATGGTTTCCCTTAGCTTGAAACGTTAGCACAAATAAACAGATCTGATTCAAATGATCTGCAGAAATGGCTGATTCTTAGAATCAACCGCTCTGATACCACTTGTTGGTCCTGGTGTGAGTCTATGTCAGTTTAGAGGAGAGGTGAATAAACTGACTTTAAAAACTTAAACTGATTGCGGAATGTATAGGGCCCTGACTCATTTTCGATATTTTATCTGTGCACTATTTAGTTGAGAGAGAGAGCTTGACTTAGAGCTTAGCTGGAGAGCTGATCAGTTAGGACTGATAGCTTGAAGACTTAGCTTAGCTTGTCAGTGCAGCTTGTGTGCTAGAGTGTACAGTTAAAGAACATGCAAAGCTTAAAGCAATAAATACAACACACACAAGACTTATAGAGGTTTGAAGCTTCCTGCTTCTACGTCATCTCTTCCTTCAGCAGAAGAGCAATCCACTATACAAGTATAAAGTTTCTTTATTACAGTTACACAGTGAAGAAATCCTGTTGGACCTGAAAACAATACCCTTCAAACCGAACGCGGCCTCCTTTCCAACTGTTGCTGTCCCGGAAGAATGGACTCGTCGGTACACGCCCCTCCTCAGCCAGTTTTTGGGTCAACAACTCATACTTACCGATCCCAACTGCTCACTGAACCTTAGGTGCTATTTTCCATCTTTACACGATTTTAGATCTCGCTCGATCTTCAAGAAGGCAGTCTTGAATCTATTATCAACCTGGAGTGCTCCTTTAGCTTGAGCTGAGTGGTTGATCTTTGAAGAACTGAACTGATAAGCTTTGCTCTGCCTGGAATTCTACGTCAGCTAGCTGCTTGCTTGAGAATTGAAGCACACCTTCTCAGTTAGGACTTTTCGCACTTTAAGAGATTTAAGCTTTGAGTTGTGGGAAGGGAGAAAGAAGAGCTCGCTCTGCAAAATAACAAGAGTTAGTTTTGTGCATGTAAAGTCTTGGCCAAAATTGAGTTCACTCTCTTTAAATAGATGAGTGACTTTTGACCGTTGTGATTAGTGAATATGTTGAATTCACCGACTGCATTTTAATGCCTGTAGCCGTTTGAAGCTTTAAATGAACTAGCCGTTTAACTTTAATGGTTTCTGCTCAAAGATCATCAGGATCTTTCTAAGATTTCCTATCAAGATCTTCATTGACTGCTTGTCAGAGAGAGTAGGTATTTCGGCTATCAGTTTTGGATATCCAGCTGATAGGCTCTCAGCTGTCTCGGCTTTCAGCTCTGAGATTGTCCAGTTGGTAGTTCCTCAGCTGCCTTGAGCTTCAATCCTGGGATGGTCCAGTATAGCTGACTTGGCAGCTTAGCTTGAAAAGCTTTCAATTCTGGACTACCACTCGGTTGCTTGTTTGAGCTTTCCTTTCATTGAACTGATCTTAGGTCAATTCAATATTGGCTCAAAGCTTTTAGAGTTTTTCTCTTAGCTAACTGATCTTTGATCAGTTTAGAGTCGGCTCTTTATAACTGGTTGATCTTTGATCAGTTCAGTTTCAACTTTCAAGCTGGCTCTGTTCTCATCAGTCTGTCTTAGCTTTCAGCTAGACTGATGGCTACTCATCTGCGGATGCCTACCTGTCTCCAAAGTTCTCTTCCCCCTATAGCTTCTCTTAAGCTTTGAAGAGTTGACTCTGACTGGTTTGATCGAGATATCCTTTTAAGCTAGTTGACCATGCTTCAAAATAGCTGTCTCTCGTTTCAGCTAGACTGATGTCTGAAGTCTTACTTGGTCATTGCCCCTGATTTCCAGCTATACATAACGTGCAGTTTTTCATTAAATCATCACACATGTTTTGACATTCCATTAAAACCATCAGTTGGGACTTTTCTCCAAAGTTCCTAACAACCGACATATGACGGTATACTGAACTTTCGACATATGTTAGTATACCTTAATTTTTAAAAATTCATAGCGTTACCTTACTATAAAATCCATTTTAAAATAGAAAGCAACGGAGTCATCATAGTATTTTTTACCTTACCGAAAAATCAGTATACCGTAAATACCGGTATCTTCGATATTTTTTCAGTAAAGTATAGACAGTGTTCCGGTATGACGGTATTTTTTACCAACCCTACTCTAGAATCCATATAAGTTGCCCTCCCCGCAAAATAAATGTTTGAATGTGTGGCTAGAGTAGGGTATGAAAAAGTAAAAAATGTGCATTTTGAAATAAAATAAATAAAAAGGAGATGAAAATGTAGGTATATAGGTTGATCTTGGGAGAATAATAGGGAGCTTCCGGAGAAGTTTAAACCAAACATTTTTGTTTTCGGAAACAAGAATCATGACTGGTTAAAGCTAAATAAAAGATTATTATAGACTTAAGAGATTTTAAATATATTTTGTTAATTACTTTAATGAACTCATATGATAATCAACGCAAAAATCGGGATCTCTTCCATCATTACACGCAACCTGTCACTAAGGGTGGCAATTTCGATCTGGCCTGGCCCGAATGAGCTGGGTCATTTGGTCTAAAAAAGTGCATAAATACACTAGGCCATCTAGCAGTCTGGACCACCTTTTTGGATTGGGCCTCTAAAATATAAGCTTAGAAATTCACAAGGAGGGCCGGGTCAGGCAACCCAAATTGTCAGCCGTACCTGTCACAAACTCGTGCATATACCCAAGAAAAAAAAAATCATAATGAAAGTATCAAAGAAAAATATCAACAATTATCACTTCTAACATTATAAATTATATGTTGTATATTTGGCTTATATGAGTTTATTTCATCACGATTAGGATTTATTCAATATCAATTAGGGTTTAGAGTTTAGTTTTTTTTTTTTTAGGGTTCAACATTTTTTAGAGTTTAGAGTTTATTAAATCATATTTAGGATTTATTATATTCCAAGTAGGATTTATAATTGGTTTTATAATTTAATTTCATTTAGAATTTGTGCATGCATGAAAAATGAATCTTTTTACATTTTTCGTACATATTTTTTTTGTTCAAATATACACATGCGATATCTTAAATGAAAGATTATGAGAAGACCTTTAATTTGAGTTTTTTTTTTATTTTTTTATTTTTTTTACACAAATCCAATTAAAAACAATAAAGTTAAGATCATTTTTGCTCGGTCCTTCTCAATAATCAAATATTAGACATTTGTCTGTTAAATTTTGTATGAAAACTTGCATTTTTGGAGTTTGTGGAAGACGGCGGTCATGCACACGAAATGGTGCCTTTGGACTGTCCAGAATAAGGCGATTCATGAGGGGATTCACCCTACTCCGTTGCTGATTATTTCCTCTGTTCGTATTGCTTTACGTGAGTTATCTTTTATGCCCGGAGGGCAGGGATTTATGCTCAACGAGGTGGCGGATTTGATGATTCTTAACCAGCTCAAGGTTGCTCCAAGGCCTGCTCCACCAAGTGTGCTTACTCAGGTCAGCTGGAGGCCGCCTCCTTTAGGATTGGATTAAGGTGAATACTGATGGTTCTTCGCAGGGAGCCCCAGGACAGATGTGTACGGGTGGTGTATTTAGGCGACCGGATGGTTCTGTTTTTTGTTGTTTTCATACAACTGAGGGTGTGGAATTCGCTTTTCTTTCTGAGCTTTTGGCGGTTATTGTTGCATTGGAATGAGCTCGTGATTTGTCTCTTGACTTTATTTGGCTTGAGGCAGACTCGACGTATGTGGTTTCTTTGTTTGCTTCCAGAAGTCTTCAAGTGCCGTGGATTGTTAAGGGTCGTTGGCGTTCTGTGCTTGACTTTCTTTGTACCATTACTTTTACTGTTTCTCATATTTATAAAGAAGGTAATAGTGCAGCTGATTTGTTAGCTCCTTGTATTGCGGATGCTGTTAGATTTGACTTTTGTAGTCCGGGTTATTTTCGATTTCATTAGAGAGGTACTCTTTTTCCCACATGGTTTTTCCTGCATTGGGTTTTCTATGTGGGTTTTAATGAGGCCCTGGTCCCCCTAAGCTATCATCTTTGTGATTTCCGGGGATTTTTAGGCTTGGATCACTTTTGTTTCTTTTCTTTATGTATACAACTTATTTAGGAGTAGAGAACACTAGAAAAGCTTGTATATTTGGAATACAGAATACTATAAGCTTATATAATATAAGACCGAAGTCTGCCATTCAATATCCAAATTTTTTGCCTTTGAAGTAATACTGCATAATTTTGATACAACTAATCAAATCACATATACCTGGCATATATCATGTGCTGCTCAACCGTAAATGCAACGTTAATATTTCATTCGTTGTAGCATCTACAATGCCATAACAACTTCCACATAAATAAATAGGTAGTTTATTTTCAACATGAGACTATATATAAGCACTATGACAACATAAAGAGACAATTCAAAGATAGAGTGAAAGAAGAGAGTGAACAATGAAGTCCTTCCCTTTAATGGTGAAGCTCCAAGTTATCAGGTTGAAATGAATGAAGATGCATTACATTACACCTATGTCGAAAAGAGATGGCGATTAGCTACCTAGCAAGAAACTTAAGATGTTATGCTCTTTGTTTCTTTGGCCTTTTAGCAGCCAACACAAAATCATCATCTGTATCTTCTTCTTCAGAATCATCCTCCTTGCTCTTTCGTTTCCTCGATTGCTGCTTAGATGCACTCGTGTCCAGTGTCTTCTTCTTCTGGGTTGAAATAGGGGTGCTCGACGATCTTTTTTGAATGGTAACACCGTCAGCTTTCTTCTTGACAGTGACAACAGTTTTCATTGGTGAACTGAGCTTCTGCTGCTGTGTCTTCTTCTGTTTTCTTTCGAAGACCTTTTTCGCTACCTCCTTTGGAAGCAAACCACACTCCATCATCCTACAGCAACATAGATGTAAGGAAAATATATCAGGAAACAGATAGAAGGTTAGGAAACTTACTGCTGTCATTACTTTTTCCGACTACAAAAGAGAGGTCTAATTGGTGGCATTAATACTAAATGATGCAGTATGAAGACAATCGCCAATAGACGGGCATGCTATGGAGGTCCATTATTTACATTACTATCTTATCTGTTCCACCTCAAACGATAATCTTAAAAGATGCCTAACGATAACATAAAGATGATAATGCATCACTATTTCGAGTGGAGATGGGACATAATTAGCATAAGAAGTAAATTACTTGCGGCTAGAAACCTTCAAAAGATCTAATGATACATTTTCTTATATACCAAATCAAATTTGGATATCCACGAAATCTGAGAGCAAAATACTTCTATTTATCATCAAGCAATATTTCATGTAGTTTTGACGAACATTTAAGTTGTTACAAAAATAAAAGGGCTAATGTGCAAAAACACACCTAATATTTAGGTTGAAAAGTGAATCCCCTCCATCACTTTGTTTTGGAACAAAAACACTAATGAAAAATGACCTTTTGTTTTACTTTGTCAATACCTCCTCTGACTAACTGAGTCAATGGAAATCAAACGGTGAGGTATTTGCATCTAGCCAATACAATAACGGGTTTTATGTACCTTGAAGCATAATAAAACTATTTATTTTTAATGATAAAATTAATATTGAGACACATAGATATTTTCAATTAAGCACAAAGGAATGCACCTCTAGCCAAATCTAATCTGTTGCAGCAAAGTATAAAATGCAGATCAAATATTTCTTGAAATATTAGGCACATATCTGTGTCAATCTATATAGCACATATTCGGATAGTGCAATCTTTCAAGGTTTAACATATACAGGCTGCAAGTCTAATCAAATTCTGACCAAGCAACGATCTACTTAAACCCAACTTACAATATGGATTTGGAAGAACAAGAGCAAGCACAATAGGTGGGCAGGAAAAAAAATATGATTTCTTTGTTTAGATACAATATAGGTAATTTAACAAAATGTTGAAGTCCAATTTTAAATATTAGAACCCTAACAATTTGCATACACCACTCTTCTGCACCAAAATCCACAGCTGTATTGGTTTAAAAATCAGCTCCATCACATGTGAGTTAAGTTTTTCTCCTTGTTGCCATGACAGTTATGTATTCGGACATATGCAACATACAAGTTAATTACGATGGAAGTAGATGTTTTATGACTTCTATCCAACAATCAACGAGTAAAACTGCAAATGATCCACAATGGTGTAGTGAAAAGTAACTCTCCCCCTCTAGGGCGTGACCACAGATTCATTATCTCTAAAACATCATAATCTATAAAGCTAAACAACAATGGCATAATGCAATGTCTTATATATGTATGTATACAAAAAAATGTAATCAATTCACAACACCTTTCAGAACAAAGAAGGCATACCATATTGCAGCCATCTCACTCGCTGGCACTTGCTGGTACAGTGTTTCATAGAAAATTCTCAAAGGGTCTCTCTGCAAAGCCAAATTCATAATCAATTCATCATTTCCACAATAAAGAAACTTCTTTTTCTAGGCATAATATGATAAACCATTACATTAACATTGAAAATAAGAACACACACACACACACACACAGAGAGAGAGAGAGAGAGAGAGAGAGAGAGAGAGAGAACTCACTTCCTCAGGAGCGTCTCTCTTTTGGCCAGGCAAATCGAACACTTTTTTCTCTCTCTTCTTAGCATCCGTACCCACACTAGCTTTGCTTCCCTTCTTCGCCTTCTGGGCCTCTTCATCTTTCTTCCTCTTTTTCTGCTGCACCTTTAAACACAACCCACCAAAAATCAAACCTCAGAAAAGAAAAAAAAAATCAAAGCACAATGTTTAAGCCGCAAGAATTGAAAATCAACCTTAGCGACGGGCTTTTTGGAAGGCTTATTCGAGGTGGGCTCTTCGAAATCGTCGTCGTCTTCCTCTTTCTTCACTTTGCTCTGCTCTTTCTTGAGTTTGGCGGCGGCATTGCTGATGCTGAGCGATTTTTTCCTGCGGTTGGCGAAAGCGGACGCTAAGCTCTGCTCGTCTTCGTCGTCTTCAGATTCTTCTTTCTTCACTTGCTTCGAATCTTCTTCAGGCATTGCTGCGAACTTCGGAAGTAATTTGAAATTGAGAAATGCGGATTATTTGGGAAGAAGTATTAAATTTTGTAGATGGATTTCTATGTCGAAAGAAGTGGAAAGAGGAACAGTGAGGGGAAGCAGAAACGAAACAAGAAGGGTTTTGTAGCTTTGTTTCAACAGTTTTAGGAATCCAAATAATTTTTAAATTAACAATGGGCTTTTCAAATAATGATATAAATTACGGCCCAATAAAGTCTTCTTGTCTATTTGTCGACCCATGTTGATAAATTCTTACGTGCAATGGTTGTATATAAATTTTGTATCAGACGGATATTTTTTAGTGTTAAAAATATTTTTTTTTCTAATGAAAAAAAAGTAGCAATAACTATAGAATTGTCAATATTTTTTTATAATAATATTTTTCAGTAAAATAAATACAATACTTTTTACTATTAAAAGCGATATTTTTCAGTATTAAAAATGTTTTTTCTTTTTTAATAATTGGTGTACGTAAAATCAATCCATCTTTATAATATATAAAAACAAAATTGCGGTGTGAATTACGATAATTCGCATGTTATTGCATTTTACGTGGAAGAAAAAAAAAAGAACGAAAAATTACGTATGCGTTTGATGAGTTGGGACTTGGGAGGCATGTGGAGAAGAGTTGGGACAATTTTCGAAAATTCTATAAAATCCATTCTCTTCTTAGGCCATCTCCAACAGTTTTCACCAGAATACAGTTAACTCTACACTACACTACAGTTAAAGTTACAGATTTTCAATTTTCATCTCCAACAGCATCACTCTACATTTCACCCTACAATGGAATATTCCCTTTTTATATTCTTTACTATTGATTTAATTTTTTTATCGAATTATTTAATTAAATAGGATTATATATAAAATATATATATATATATATTAATATTCTTGCTCATTATTTTTTATTTTTAATTAATATATAATTAAAACTTAATTTTATTTTACAAAAATTAAAAGGTTCATGTAAAAATAAACAACTTATTCAAAATAAATGTATTTGTATTGTTTATTGTAATATATTGTTGCTTTGTATCGATTATTAATATATTTGTGGCTTTGTATTGTTAAATGTTTATGTAATTCTATTTTTATTAATTATGTATTTTATGTTTAGTTAGATTTTTAAATTAATGTAATAGCATTTACTTAATTAATGTATAAAATAATTTTCAAACAATTGAAGAAATCTAATAGAAAATAAAAAAAATAAACAAAATAAATTAGTTTGTATTATGAAAAAAAAATAAAAAAAATAAAAAAAAAATAAAAAAGTACCGAGATGAACAGTACCTCGGTTAATCAACCGGGGTACTGTTCACCCACCCCTAAATCTAGCGAGCCGTGAGCATCTGTTGGAGAAAGATTTTTTGGAGAATCACTCCACATCTGCCGTGTAGCGTCTCTCTTGGAGACGCTCTTAACAATAGTGAGCTCCTGCACAAAAGAGAAGTATGAGCAAGCATTGTTTGTTACTTTCAAAATCTAAGATATGATACCTTACAAAAATTTTAAGGTAAGATAATAATTTGAATTTTTAAAAATTAAGGTATACCAGCATATATTGAAAATTTAATATACCGTAATATATTGATAAATACCATATTATGGTACATATGTAGTGAAGTGGAGGTATATATCATACTTCAATATATACCGAATTTAATATATTTCTTTTATTAAATTGATTTTTTTTGCACATTTATAATACAATGCAATAATATAATATTTAATAAGTTTATAATAAAATTGTAGCAATAATTTGATAATTAATTTAATACCTAAATTGTAATTAAAATTGAACAATTTGAAATTAAAGTAATAAATAATAATCTTCTATTTTTCTTTAATCAATGAAATTAAAAGTTAAAATGAATAATCAATAAAAATTAAAATAAAATTATATATATATATATATATAAATTATAATATATTAAATTATTTCAATACAAAAAATGATAAATTAAATAAAAGTTGTCTTAATTTCCTTATTTTGAGGATTCTGATTATTTTTCAAAATTCCTAAAAATTGAACCAAACACAGGAATTTAAAAATAATAAATTATATTACTTTCTGAGGTCATATTCCTTACCAACCAAATGAGGTCCAATAAAAATGCATAAATTACATGGAATGTGGTATGAGAAAATAATCTGATTCCTTATTTTTAAATTCTTGTGTCGGTTCAATTTTACTAGATTAGAAATTAAACAAATTCCTCAAAATAAAGAAAATGATGCAACTTTCTTAGATTTTGATTACCTAGTCCAGGTATGTAACGCCCCAATTTTTATAAAAATAAATAATAATAATAATAATAATAATAATAATAATAATAATAATAATAATAATAATAATAATAATAATAATAAATGGAATGCCACTTTATTTTAATAAAAATAAAAATATTTATTTAGAATTTTTCAGCAAAAATAGTAAAACAATAAAATATAATTATTGTATTCTTGATGACCATCATCTCTTCATGCGCACATCGCCCGACATCAACCTGAAAATGAATAATAGTTTGGGGTGAATACTTTTGACTTAGTGATGACCACAGTTATCCAAGTTACACAATTATAAAAAATTATATTATGGGTAGCCCGCGGCTATTATATCGAGATGTATGTAGTCTGTCGATCAATAATTTTTGTAATTCATAAGTTAATAATTGTGAACATGCATAAGAGTATAACGAGGATAAATAATAATGATCGTCACATCGAATTCTCCATCTTGACTTGAAACTTAACGTTGAAAACAATGGAATTAGTTAAGTCCATGCACCGCTTATTAATAAATTAAATATAATTATTAACATAAAATATAATAAATATAATAATAAACAATGCATGAATGTAGAACTCACTCGACGCTAGTCAGACGGTCGGTGGGGGGCTAACGCCTAGGTTGTCTAGGCGGAACCTAGGCAGTTTTCTAATTTTTATAATATATTTTATATATTGGTATTTACAAATTAATTTATTCAATTATTCTAAATCCCATATCGATTATACACAGAAAATTGAGATGAAGGTTGTTGTATAAAATATCAAATTAGGTTTTCAATGTTTTTCAATATTTTTTACATCCCACATTGGTTTTAGAATGAAAATTGGATGGGGTTGTAGTATAAAAGAGTGGGTAATCTTAAATGAAAACTTCAAATTAGTTTTTCAACTTTGTTCCCATTGTTTTACATCTCATATTGGTTGTAGATTGAAAAAATGGAATCTAAGTTGATGTATAAAAGGTCGTAGAAACCTTGAATTTTTTATTTGGTCATATTTTTTAACCAAAAAATTCAAAAAAATAAAAATAAAATTAATTGGCTGCCTAGTCGGAGAGAACTGAGCCTCCCCGATTTCTTAACCGATTTGGATGTCTGGGCGCCGCATAGCCCAATTTCTGCAACCTTGATCCCTACGCACCTCTTGGCCCACAACAACCCAAAGTAACAAAAATAAATTCAAGTTAATTAAAAGAAATAATATGGCCCAACTAGGGATGTAAACTATGAGCGGCGGGGTTAGGTATTACTCTCCCAACCCCATACCCGCCTTCTAAATTGAACCCACAGCCGTCCCCATCCCGTTTAAATAGGGACGGGTACGGAGCAAGGATTACCTAACGGGGGAAGAGTACTCATCGAGTATTCATTATATATTGTTTATTTTTAAAAATTGAAAAATCAAGCATGGAAATTTATATTTATAATTTTTTTATTTTAAAGATTGAAAAATCAATTATTACAGTCTTAAATATAAATTAAAATATTAAAATTTATATTTATTAAATATATAATTATGAATTATATTTAATCAGGTGGGTTCAGATTGGGTCTATTCCCCCGCCCCCGACCCAAGTATTAAAATTTATACCCACCCTCATCCCATATCTGATTTTTTATCCTCAAACACGTTCCATTAAGGACGGGTACCCGTAGGAACCCGAACTCGCGGGTAGAATTGTCATCCCTAGGCTCAACCCTCAATTCTACCAACCCATTTAAAAAAATTCAACAACCGAACTACCCTAACCACTACACATTCGACCATCACACCATTCAAGAAAAAAAATCTCTCTCCCAATCACTCATGTCAGAACTCTCGATTGAAAAATAAAAAACTAAAGATAGAATAATTATTTCTCGGTCTCTTTCCCCCTTTTTTCTTCTATCCCCACCAAACCAACCTCTCTCTCTCTCTCTCTCTCTCTCCCCCTTCTACGCTACCACAATAAGAACAATCACTAATGAAGATTACTTCTCCACAGTAGCTACCCAACAACACTCAATTCTGCCGCCACTACTATCACCACCACCATCTGCCTCCCTTAATTTCTGCAATAAAATGTAGGAGTATGAACCTAATATATATATATATATATATATATATATATATATATATATATTTTGTAGAAGGAAAACTCTCTTACTATTGGAAAAGAAATGCTTTAGATTAGGATGTTGGAATGAGATTGACAATTTGGGTTTGAGTTGTAGGGTATTGTGCCTAGCCGGTGTTTCACCTTCTTGGTTCCCAACCCTTGGTTCATCGTCACAGTTGCTCAAGCAACTAGGGTTCACAGATTTACTGATATGGGCCTCTCTTGGAGTCTCAGAGTTCGGATTTTTCACAGACTCTCCTTCTTTCAAACAAGTGACACAGATCTGCAGAGAGAGTGAGTTAGAACGAGCAGCAGAAACAAGCAAAAAGTAAAGCAGAAGCTAGAAAAAATAAAGAACAGAAATAGCAAAGTAAAAAGGTGAAAAATTAGAGAGTTGAGAAGTGGGAAAGATGTGTCTCTTGGACACGTAGGCTTAGATCTTTCCCGTCGGGGGCACTGCGACTTCCGGCGACAACAACTCAGGCCACAAGGGGATTTGAAATTGGATTGGTGGCTTGAAGCCCTCTATTTCACTTTCACAGGTTATGTCTCACACTTGTTCTCAACTCACAACCAATCAAGGATCCAAGGATCAGGATTTCAGCCAAAGAAATGGAGAGGAATGCTTTACAGAGCTCAAGACTTGCAGAGATCAGAGATAGGGTTTGAGAGAAGAGGAAACGGCGCAAGGGATTAATAGAGACAGACATATATCAATTTTTGGTAATTTAGGGTTAGGGAAAACATATATAGAAAATTAGGTTTAAGGGTAATGGGCTTGACAGATGGGCCGAGGAAAAAATAAAGGAAATTGGGCCAAGAGAGATAAAGGGCAATTGGGCCAATCTCCACATATCCACCTTTGGGCCATTGGTCTTTATGTCACCAAGGAAGTGCTTGCCATCAATTGGAGTTTGATCATCATAGCCTTTTTACTCCTACCTATCACACAGACAAGATAAGAGAGGGAGAGAGAAATACTATGCGTATTAATCTCAGTCTCAACACTAGAGACCAACCCAATTCAGCAACATATCTCAAGTCATTCACTGACTATCCTTGAACCAGTTGCAACCTAGCATTGAACTAATAGGGTAAGAAATAACCAATAATAGCTTCACATGAGTAGATAAGGTATTTAGGGACACACCCCAGAATACCATCACAACCAAGGCACAAAACATAATTTCAACCAAGATCCATGATCAAGGATCTTTTGCAGGCACTCAACTTTGCAATTGGGAGACACTTAGTACCCATGTCTGCTGGATTGAATTCAGAAGGGATTTTATCAAGTAAAATATCATCTCTTTTTCACAATATCTCTTATAAAATGGAATCTCACATCAATGTGCTTTGTTCTATCATGAAATACATGATTCTTGCATAATTAACTTGAAGATTGACTATCAGAATAAATCAAAGGTTTATCATCGATAAATTTTTATCTCAGACAGCACACCATTAAGCCAAATGGCTTCCTTAACAACCTCAGTAGCAGTAATATATTCAGATTCAGTTGAGGATAAGTCTACAATGCTCTGCAATTGTGATTTCCAACTTATACATGCATCACATAAAGTAAACACATATGAGGTAGTTGACTTCCTTTGATCTCTATCATTTGCATAATTAGAGTCAACATATCCCACACATTTCACACCATCAGCTGCCTTAGAAAAGGTCAAACCAC
Organism: Perilla frutescens; assembly: GCA_026008535.1. Taxonomy (NCBI): domain Eukaryota; kingdom Viridiplantae; phylum Streptophyta; class Magnoliopsida; order Lamiales; family Lamiaceae; genus Perilla; species Perilla frutescens. Next base: position 42,667,392 of record BRKX01000019.1, read on the forward strand.
TATTCATAGTGGATTTTAAGTACTTGAGAAGCCATTTCATTACTTCCCAGTGAGGTAACTCAGGATTAGCCATGTATCTACTCAAGCAATGTAGCGCCCCGTAATTTTATTAAATTATTTATGTCGATTTAAAAATTATTATTTAAATCATGCTATTAATTGTTTAAGTCCTATAAGTCGCGCCTAGAGTAAATTTTAATGTATGTGGAGCATGTTTATAAATGCATTACATTTATTTCTTTTAATGAGAGTTATTAAAATTACATTTATTTATTTAAAATTTTTGGGCCCAAAGTCATAATAATTCTCCTCCTATTTACTTTCCTAGCCCATAAAGAGAGCCTTTTTGGATTGAGCCCATTAGCCCTCAATTTCTCGAATGTGGCGCCTCCATCTCCATGCTTTTCCACCACTCCCCATTTAAACTCTAAACTTAATTACCATGTTGAAGCAACCCAAATTTTGGAAAGAAATCAAAGCAAATGTCAACATTTCCATAATTCATTCCTAAGCTCTGGTATTTTTATAGGAGGGCTATCTTCAAATTTAATCACACAAAAAACATTCAGAATTTCAAAGCATTTTTTAGCTCTCTCTTCCCTTCTTGAATTTTTAACTGATCTCCATTCTTCGTTTGGAATCGTCAGAGGTACCCATTTTTCTTGTATCTTGTTCTCGGATTGTAAGAATCACCAAAACTTTTCCTCTCTAGAAGTTTTCATTCCTGAGAATGAGCTTTCCATGGAGAGAAAGTTTGAGATGCCCAATGTTCCGTTTTCTCTCAAAAGCTTGGGCAATAAATGACAACTTTATTTGGTCAACTTAAGTAATAAGATAAACTAATCTTAAAGTTGTTTTGGTCCTGCAACCATCATCCTTCACGCACGCAAACCCATGTGTATATATATAAATACATTTATACACTCACTCATGTACATATATAATATTTTATATATATTCTCACACACACACACATTTCGTATATAATACATATAGCTATTTGTTAGCACAATCCCAAATATATATATATATATGTATCTATGTATTTTATAGATATTATGATGTGCACCTTCCGTCTATTAATTCACATATATGCTAATAAATTAATTCCCACTTTATGTGTGTATATATATGTACAAATTATTTATTATGTGTGTGTATATATATATAACACTCATATTTGTGTATGCATATTGATTAGAGTATGTTTTTATTTTAAAGGGTGTGAAATTATTATATGATTTATATTAATTATTATTAATATTATTGTGCTAGGCGGCGCGCATGGATCTAATTAATTATTTATTTCAAGGTCAAGGTTAAGGTAGGGATTATATGTTGGAATATATATTGTTATCTCTTTTAAATTTTTGTACAAGTTATGTGAAAATGCAGTATCGAGTCCTCCGGACTATAAAGTACCGAGTCTTCGAGACTATAAAGTACGGAGTCCTTAGGACTATAAAGTACTGAGCCTACGAGCTGAATCAGAAATACAGATTACATGATGGTCTGCGAACCAAAGATTTTATATTTTTGCATATTTACTTGTTAAATTTATAGTTTGGATAACAGAGAAATTTTCCCCACTGAGTTTAAGGAACTCACCCCAATCTTTTACCCATTTCAGGAAATGGCTCGGGCGATGTGTGAGCGGGCAAGATACAATGGCGGTGGTCGTTTAAGTTCATTAATTAATTTAAGAATAAATTTTGAGATAATATTATTTCCAAATTTTCCGCATTTATCTTTTAAAACTCTGATGTTGCATTTATTGTAATGATTTTATTAAGAACCCGATTTTATGGGATTATTTAAAGCATGGTTAACGTAAGCACGATTAAACTAGATTTTATTTTTGACTTTATTTCTGTAATAAATGGCAATTTCTGATTTAAACTTCCGTTGTATTTTAAGTAAATCGTTTATTAAATGAAGTGATTTAGTAACGTGTCATTTTCTTTTAAAAGTGAAATTGGGGCGTTACAAGCAAGAAACAACATAGGCAATATCAGGTCTAGTGCTAATCATTAAGTACATGACAGAGCCAATGGCATTAGCATAAGGGACATCTTGCATATCATTCATTTCATATTCATTTTTAGGATATTGGTCTTTACTTAGCATGAAATGAGATGCAAGGGGTACAGAGACAGGTTTACAGTTCTCCATATTAAATTTTTTCAACACTTGGTCAACATAAGCGGTTTGGTGCAGCACAAGTGTGTGTTTTTCCCTATTTCTGTCAATGTTCATGCCAAGGATCTTTCTAGCATCACCAAGATCTTTCATATCAAAATTTGCACATAGACATCTTTGCATATGCTTAATAGTTTTTAGACATGGGCTAATCAAGAGCATATCATCCACATAAAGCAGCAGGAACATAGGAACTTCAGATTGCATGTAATACAAGCAATGATCAAATTTGCTTCTGATAAAGTTCATACTTTGCATGCATTTGTCAAATTTTATGTTCCATTGCCTTGGGGATTGTTTTAAGCCATACAAAGATTTTTTAAGCAAACAAACATGATTAGGAAGAGATTTATCAACAAAGCCCTCTGGCTGATGCATGTATATGTTATTCTCAAGTTCACCATGCAAAAAAAGTAGTTGTCACATCCATTTGCTTAAGTTCCCAATCAAAATGAGCCACAAGAGCTAGCATAATTCTCACTGTTGTGAATTTAACCACAAGAGCAAATATCTCATTGTAATCTATGTCTTCTTTCTGTGTAAAACCATTTGCTACAAGTCTAACTTTATATCTCACATTATCAAGCTCTTGTTTGATTTTAAACAACCACTTGCATTCAACAACAGAACAATTATCAGATTTTTCAACAAGCAACCAGGTTTGATTATCATGCAAGGATTTAATCTCAAACTTCATAGCAGCCAGCCATTTATCAGACTCAGGGGATTTTATAGCTTCAGAATATGTTTAGGCTCATATTTATCAACATTGCTGAACACATTAAAAGCATGCAAAGACAGGTTATAGTCATCATATCTTGCAGGCAATCTCACATTTCTTCTTTGCCTATCTCTAGCAAGTTGATAATTATTCAAGTTCTCAGGTTCAGGCATAGGTTCATTCACATTTTCAGGCTCATTCTCAGAGTTGGAACTAGTTTAAGAGTCTAACACAATCATATTATTAGAAGTTTCATTATCAGACTCATGATTAGACAATGAATCATTCATGTCAATGTTATCAAACACAGGTTTATTATCAACATTTGGAACATCTTGATTCACAACTTCAGGTTCAGGCACAGGTGTAAGGTCATCCACCTTACTAGAAACATCAGGGGAAAATAGGAAATCATACAAGTTTTGATTCAAGTTCTCCACCTCACTTGGAACTGCAGACTATGAAGATTCAGACATGCATGGAAAATCAAGTTCATTAAACAAAACATCTCTACTTATGCATGTTTTAAACCCAGGCACACTTTTATCTCAAAGTCTATAACCCTTAACACCTTCAGGATATCCAAGAAAAACACATTTTCTTGCACAAGGTTCAAGCTTACTCAACTTCTGATGCACATAAGCAGCACAACCAAAAATTCTTAAGTTGTTCAGGCAAACATGTTTGTTTAAGAACACAGACTCAGGTAATTTACCAAGCAAGGGGACAGAGGGAGATCTGTTGATTAAATAACATGCAGTCATGAGAGCTTCCCCCCAGAATTGTTTCCCTAATCCAGATGTAACAAGCAAGCAATTAACTCTCTCAAGGAGAGTTCTATTCATTCTTTCTGCTACCCCATTTTGCTGAGGAGTATAGGGGACAGATTTATGTCTTTTGATCCCTCTCATAGAGAACCCGTTATCCATAGCATGGTTACAAAATTCTAAGCCATTATCTGTTCTGAGGCACTTAATCTCCTTTTTAGTCTGATTCTGAATTTCAACAGCTCATTTAGAAAATTTAGAGAACACATCAGACTTGTTTTTCATAAGAAACACCCATATTTTTCTGGAGAAATCATCAATAACAGATAGGAAGTACATGTTTCCACCATGGGTTGGTTCTATAGCAGGGCCTCAGACATCAACATGCAAGTATTTAAGGATTTCAGAACTAACATGCTTCCTAGGATAAGGCATAGAGATAGGAAAGGCATTTTATGGTGTTTACCCATCACACAAGGTTCATAGAAAGACATGCTTGTCACCTTATCATTACCAAAAGCACCAGATTTATGTAAAATTTCAAGGCCTTTATTACTCATATGCCCTAGTCTAGTATGCCAGAGAGCAGTTTTGTCTTCTTGAACAATCTTAGCAACAGGCAATGACATAGACTCAGCTTGCACAGCATATAAGTCACTTTTTCTTGGTGCATTAAAATAAAGCATGGAGTCTTTTTCAAACTTAAACCTCAAATAATTAACAGACCCATCAAGCATTTTGTCAGCAATTTTGGACACAGATAATAGACTGAATTTTAGTTGAGGCACATATCTGACATCACTTAGAGTAAGCATGCTTCCATTTTCAAATTTTAAGCATATGTCACCTCTTCCTTGTATATCACAGTTTTGACCATCAGCTAATGCAACATGCCCAGAATTCATGTAGTGTAGATTATGAAATATATGTCTGAAAGGAGTGACATGAAAGGTGCATCTAGAATCAATAAGCCGCTCATTACTATGCACATTTTTGGAAACAACATTTGTATAGTTTATAAATTGAAAATCATAAGCATCATGCACCATATATATTCCATCATCATCATACACATTATTTGCATGTTGTTTAGGCTCATAATTCACAAAACCTTTGTTCTTTTAGGCTACTTGCACCTATTAGAGAAATGACCAGGTTTACCACAATTCCAATATGTTTTCCTAGGCTTTTGATCAAAAAACTGATTTTGGGTATGATTTTGAGTCTGATTTTGATTATGATCTAATTGCCTTTCTCTTCTATGTCTTTCTGCAGCAATAACACTAGGATTTTCAGGATTTAAAGGTTTATTGAAGTCATGGTGAGGATTTCTATTGTTATTTCTGTTAACATACATAATTTCATTTTGCAGGGGCTGGGATTTCATTTTCTTTATTTCACTTTCTTTTGCCTTTAAGCCAGTAACTTTGGAACCACCATATTTTAGAGCAGATTTTACTTCAGCAAAAGATTCAGGGATAGACCCAAAAAAGATTTAAGGAGCATACTTTTCAAGGGAATCATCACCAACAAGTTTTAAATATTGTAACAGTTTATAGAAATCATCCATATTAGCATCAATATCCTTAGAGGTATCCATTTGGAAAGACATGAATTGATTTTGCAAAGACTAGATAGATTCTTCAGATGCAACAATGTACAGAGAAATCAAATTATCCCATAAATCCTTAGCACACTTATGATGAGACACTTTCCTGACCACAGTACTGCACAAATTCAGCAAGATAGTGGCCCTAGCACTATCATTCATTTCATGCAATTTTTCATCATCCACAGATTCATTGATTTTAGTAAAAATTGCCTCGTGGATTTTTTCATTAGTCAAAATGCATTCAATTTTAGTTTTTCAATCTTGAAAATCATCTTTGCCATTAAAAGACACCATATGCAGGTTATTCATGATGAAATGCAGGCACAGAATAACAAGGCACCAATAGAGATAAGGAAAACACAACCAAACACCCACTGCAGAGCCCAAAAGGCCAGAACACACAACAAAGCACTCATAAAACCAGGAGGAACACCTCCAAAACACTGAAACAAGTACACTCGGGGAATATAGTGCTGAGGCTAGCCTAGTTCTCAGCACAGATTTATCTGTGGAGCAAGAATTCACTCAAGACAATCCCAACACTTATTTCAATCACCAACTGACTCAATTTTCAGAGTCAGTTCCTCAGAAACTCACCAAACTTGGAGTTTCAACAGATTTACACCACAAAACACTCACAGAGCAGAGAAATAACAAGAATATCACCAAGCCAAGACGTCACACATGCAGGAACCACCCAGAAACACAGAAATCACTCAACAGACTCTCAATGACCCCTTAACTAACCCAGCTATCCAGGCTACTTGCATGAGGAGCCCCAAAGGAGAATCCATATAAACTGGACCGTAAGCTAGGGTTAGCAAATAGCGTGGAATGCCAAGGGATCACGAAAGAGAATACACCAGAACCAGAAATATACGGAAACAGATAATAGGATCACTAGATACCACAGAGAGGAGCTTAGAGTTTTAAAGTTATACCAGAGTCGACTCTCTCAGGCAGGGAAGAGGCCGGACTTACCTAAAATTCCTTGCCCGTTGATGACGAGTTGGCACAACCCTTACTGGCGGTGGGGTGAGGTAAATAAGGGTTGGAGGGTGCCCCTGGCTAGGTCCCTGTGGCTCTGATACCACTGTAAGGTATCGTGCCTAGCCGGAGGTTCACCTTCTTGGTTCTCAACCCTTGGTTCACCCTCACAGTTGCTCAAGCAACTAGGGTTCATAGATTTACTGATATGGGCCTCTCTTGGAGTCTCAAAGTTTATATTCTTCACAGACTCTCCTTCCAAACAAGTGACACAGATCTGCAGAAAGAGTGAGTTAGAACGAGTAGTAGAAACAAGCAAAAAGTAAAGCAGAAGCCAGAAAAAATAAAAAATAGAAATAGCAAAGTAAAAAAGGTGAAAAATTAGAGAGTTGAGAAGTGGAAAAGATGTGTCTCTTGGACACGTAGGCTCAGATCTTTCCCGTCGAGGGCACTACGACTTCTGGCGACAACTCAGGCCACAAGAGGATTTGAAGTGGGATCGGTGGCTTGAAGCCCTCTATTTCACTCTCACAGATCAGGGCTCACACTTGCTCTCAAGTCACAGCCACTTAGGGGTCTAAGGATCAGGATTCCGGCCAAAGAAATGGAGAGAAAGGCTTTACAGAGCTCAAGACTTGCAGAGATCAGAGATAGGGCTTAAGAGGAGAGGAAACAGTGCGAGGGATTAATAGAGAGGGAGAGATCAATTTTTGGTAATATAAGGTTAGGGAAAACATATATAGAAAATTAGGTTTAAGGGTAATGGGCTTGATAGATGGGCTGAGGAAAAAATAAAGGGAATTGGGCCAAGAGAGATAAAGGGCAATTGGGCCAATCTCCACGTGAGTATTTGAGTCCCTTTTATAGCAAGATATTTGGAGTTGAAAAATTTGATTTTAAATGATAGAGTTCAATTGGGGTAAATTCCAAAAGAATTTCTCATTCAATCCAACGTGAAATGGTCGATCATGGATGAGTTGATGTGAAGTTTGTTCACTTTGCTCACGTGAAGAAGAAGACAATCTAATATAGGCCATAACTAAAAAAATGTATTGGACTCGTTTTAAATTAATAATTGGGTTGAAATAAAAAAACACGTAATCATTTGGCTCAGATTGAAAATAATTATTGGACTACACTAATGAAATATAGAGTTTAAGATTTTTGGAGAATAAATCAAATAATTAAAATAATATTTACAAAACAACAACAACGACAATAATAATAACAACAACAACAACAACAACAACAAGAATTGAAAGAAATACATAATCGGCATGAAAATAAGCTAAGATTAAAGATGATGATTAACTAAGATATTCAAAGGATGAAAGTTTTCTCTATATATATCATAAGAGTGAATGCGGTGATACAAAATAGAATACAGATGTGAAGTCCAGCTTCGGGGGAAGCTTGGGGCATTCAAGGTGTTAAAGAGAGAGGAGAATCTAGTAAGAAAAGAAGGAGCTAAAAAGCAGTTGAATGACATGGAAACCTGAGAAGCTCTGATGATACTGATGATAGCTTTGATACTGATGATGCTGATGAAACTCTGATACCAAATTTAAATTTTTAAGTTTTTTTTAGAACTCTGATACCAATGTTCGTAGAAACTGAATGTAGTTAATGAGATATCTAATCAATTGTTGCAATCAGTTTCTTAGTGTTTCTAAATAAATTTGGTATTTTGTGTCAAAATCAATGGATGCAAATATTCTCAATCAATTTTTCCATCATCATTGCCAAGTTTTGACATCATAAAAATGGGGGACATTGTTAGGAAAAACAATCAAGTAACCCTAGATGTGGTTTTGATGAAATGTCAAAACGTGTCAAACAATTCCTAAAAAAACTAAAGGAGATTCAAGCTGAAGATCTAAACAAACCAAACTAAGGCTCCGAAAAATATTTCAGCTGAAGCAAGAGTCAACCAAACTGGAGCATGGTCAACCCAGCTGGAAGGATGTGTCAACCAATTAGGAAATAACCCAACTGAGGGTTAAGCTCTACAGGAGTTGAACCAGTGATGTGACCCGAGACCTATGGGACACAACAAAGACAAACGATGTGGAAGCTAGGAACGAAACTACGTCGGATGCGTAAGGGAACAATACGACTAGAACAAAATACGTAAGTTACAACTCAACTATACGAACAAATAGACTCGATAATATATGAATAACGACCTGAATTAGCACGAAACCTAGGACTCTAGAATATGACCAATAACTAAGCAAAACACAACACCAAAAAGAATAGAAAATGGCGAATAGGATAGAAACTAAAAGACTCGATTGGATAAAGAACTTACTAGAAATACGAACAACGAATGAAGACTCGATGTAGGACACGAAGGACACCCTTGAGGACTGGATCACGGCGGCGGAGGCTAGAACAGCGGCGGATGTCGGTGATGTTGGTGGTCTTGGCGGCGATGAAAGGTAGAAGGATAAATTAGGATCGGCGAACCCTGTTGTATAACTCGAACGCGCACGTCTAACTTCTCCAGATAGAAATTCTATCAAGTACTCGTTGTACCCTGAAGAACCTTGATTAAGACTATTGATTTGCTAGAACAATAGAATTGTTTGTAAGTTTTGATCAACCTAAGGATCGTGAGACAGATTGAGAATAACTCCTTATTTCTTGCAATTGTCTAACTTTAATGTAACAAATGGAACCCCTATTTATACTAACATAGGTGTCGAAAATATCAAACTAAAAACATGGGAGAATTCGAAAATAACAAAAAGAAATCAAAAGGAATCCTACCTTAACTAGAAGTCTTAATTAAGGTAAGATAAGATAACATCAAATAAGGAAATAAAATCTAAACTAATCTAGATAAAATCCCATGAATTTGGGCCTTTAAATCTCGCCAACTTGGACCCTATTATACACGACATTGGGCTGAATTAATGGTGAATTAATTCGGTCCAATTGTGTACAAAATTTCTACCACCTTTGCATGAAAAACAACAACTTCTCGGATTCCCATGCAAACGCACAGAACTCTTCATGGACACATCCAAATGGCGCGATTCATGTTCTCACGTCTTCATGCTTCCTTCTTCTTCATCAATGGACAACATGGTGATCAATCTCGAGCTACTTGGCACATTTTCTTCTTGCAATTCGAACTTGCGCCTAATTGAAGCTTGTAGATAAGCTTGAACTTCTTTGCTCGTAAGAGCGTCATAGGACCTCTGAATTACAGCTCCGGATCATCTTCTTTATTGCTTTGCACGATCTCATCATTCCCCCATACTGAAAAGAATTCGTCCTCGAATTCTCGGACTCATCATCATCGAACTCATCATCTGCAGAAAAGGGAGATAAGTCAGCAAGATGAACACTTGTACTCACTGGGTAAATCAATGCGATATGCATTGTCATTGAATCGACTCAACACGGTGAACGGTCCATCTCCTCTAGGCATCAATTTCGACTTTCTCAAGTTAGAAAACCGTCCGGGACTCAGATGAATCCAAACGCGATCTCCGGGCTGGAAAATCATCGGCTTGCGCCGTTTCTTCTTTTGGACTGCATTGTGTGCGCCAACTGCCTTAATATGCGCACGTACTTTCTCATGCATCTCCTTCACTTGATTCGATCTTCTTGTACCTTTAACACTTGTTAGATGCTCAACAGGTAAAGGCAAAAGATCAGTAGGCGTTAGCGGATTAAAACCATACACAACCTCGAATGGGGACATATTAGTAGATGAATGCACAACTCGATAAGCAAATTCAGCATGTGACAAACAATCTTCCCATGATTTCAAGTTATTTTTAACTAAAGAACGCAACAAAGTACCTAAAGTGCGATTAACTACTTCAGTTTTTTCATCAGTTTGCAGATGACATGACTTGGTACCTAGCTTACCCCATAGTACTCGCCAAAAATGAGCCAAAAACTTAGAATCCCTATCACTAACAATAGTTCTAGGTATTTCATGTAATCGAACAACATGTATAAAGAGCAGATTGGCAATGTGTACAACATCATCAATTTTTCTACATGCAATGAAATGAGACATCTTGGAAAACCTATCAACCACAACAAATATGGAATCTCGACCAGACCTAGACCGTGGCAAACCAAGAATGAAATCCATAGATAAATCAATCCACAGAGAAGACGGGGCTGGAAGATGAGTGTACAAACCGAATGGATGTGAAGTAGATTTCGATTTCCTATATGTAATGCATCTACTACACACATTCTCAACATCATGCTTCATACGTGGCCAAAAGAAATGCTCATGCATCAATTTTAACATTTTAGACACACCAAAGTGAGCCATTAAACCTCCCGCATGTGACTCCAAAACTAACAACTCACGCATAGAAGACTTAGGAATGCATAACTGTGAACCCTTGAACAAAAACCCATCATGCACGAAATAACCATCATGTGCGCGTGATTTTGTGTAACAAGTAGCATAGATCAGTGTAAAAAACTCATCACATGCATACAACTCCTTAATTGCATCAAATCCTAACATCTTAGCATGCATAAGGTTCAAGAGAATGTACCTGCGAGATAAGGCATCAACACCGACATTTCAGCTCATTTCTTGTACTTGATGATGTACGGAAAGGACTCGATGAACTCGACCCATCGTGCATGACGCTTATTCAGATTTTGTTGGCCCTTCAAATGCTTCAAACTCTCATGATCCATATGAATCACGAACTCCTTAGGCCACAAATAGTGCTGCCATGTGTCTAAAGCTTTCTTGAGTGCGTATAGCTCCTTATCATAAGTCGAATAACGAAGGGCTGCATCTTGGAGCTTTTCATTGAAATAGGCGACTGGACGCCGTTCCTGCATCAAAACAGCACCAATCCCTTTGCCCGAGGCATCACACTCAATTTCAAAAGTTTTATTAAAGTCCGGAAGAGCAAGAACAGGTGCTTTACACAAACAAGATTTTAAAGTGTTAAACACGTACTCTTGAATAGGACCCCATTCAAACTTTCGATCTTTCTTGCTTAACTCGGTAAGCGGCGTGGCTATGCTGGAAAAATCACGCACAAAGCGACGATAAAAGCCCGTGGAAAGACCTCACGTCACTCGTGGACTTAGGAGTGGGCCATTCCTCAATCGCTTTGATTTTGGAACGGTCTACTTCTATACCACGTTCACTTACAACAAAGCCGAGAAATACGACTTCATTCATGCAAAAGAAACACTTAGACAGATTACCATAAAGTTTTGAACCTCTAAGAAGCTCAAACACGTGTCTAAGGTGCTGCATATGTGTGTGCATCGTGTCACTATAAATCAGAATGTCATCAAAATACACAACAACATATTTACCAATTACTTCACGCAAAACATGATTCATGAGACGCATAAATGTGCTTGGTGCATTAGTGAGACCAAAAGGAATAACAAGCCATTCATACAAACCATGCTTTGTTTTAAATGCATTTTTCCACTCATCTCCTTCATGCATACGGACTTGAAAATAACCAGAACGCAAATCAATTTTAGAAAAGATACGCGATCCAGACAACTCATCAAGCATGTCATTTAATCTAGGGATTGGAAAATAATACTTTACCATGATTTTATTGATTGCTCGGCAATCCATGCACATACGCCATTCGTTGTTCTTCTTTGGCACTAGAATCACTGGAACGGTGCACGGAGTCAAACTCTCACAGATTTGTTTCTTCTCCAACAGCTCTTTGACTTGCCTATCAATCTGTTTAGTCTCATCAGGAGACGTCCTATAGGTTGGTCGGTTGGGTAGCACGGCTCCGGGGATGAAATCGATCTGGTGCTCGATCCCTTGAACTGGAGGAAGCCCGCCGGGTATTTCATCGGGAAATACGTCCTTAAACTCGTCAAGTAAGGGCTTCACATCACTAGATAAACAATCGTTAGTAGCACTACTCTTAAATGTAAGTAAGACAAGAGGCATACCTGCTTTAACGGCTTTCTGAACTCCTTTAACCGAAATAAACAAGCTTTTCATGGGAGGCTTGCTAGAACTCGATTCATTCATCTTTTCCACAGCTAAGGAGTCCGAATGAGTAGTAGTGGAAGAGGAAGGAGTGACGGCAAGGGGCTGTTCGGCAATGGGGGTCACGGCCGAGGGTTGTCCGGCCATGGGAGCGGCGGCCGAGACCTTCGGGGCTCGTTTCGCGGCTGCTTGCTTCGTCTTTTCCTCTTTGAACCTCTTCTGCATGCGTTGCTGATCCATAGCAACGGCTTTAGATGCTAATGGCCTCAATGTACAGGTTCGGCAATCAATGTCGATGATATAGGTGTTCAGGCGTCCATCGTGGACAACACGTCGATCAAACTGCCAAGGTCTGCCCAACAACAAGTGTGCCGCATCCATAGGAATAACGTCACATAAGACAGTGTCAGAAAACTTATTGATTGAAAATGAGACACTTACTTGATGAACCACGCGAATCTCGCCTCTATTTGTAAGTCACTGCAATCTGTAGGGACTCGTGTGTTGTTGAACTGGTAGACCAAGCTTTTCCACTGCGTATTGACTAATGACATTGATCACACTGCCACTGTCAATAATCATCGAACACGTGTGACCTTTGATCATTGCACGGGTGTAGAAGATGTTCTCCCGTTGGTGTTCTTGTTCCTCTTCTCGAATGATGCTCAAACTCCGGATTATGACCAAACTGACTTGCTGAACCTCCGGATCGATGTCTTCATGAGCTGCATCATTCTGACCTCTGCTTTAACTGTAGCATCGCCCACTGGCTCTTGTTCATCCTCACTGGCTGATTCGACTTCATTTGATTCGGTTAAGTATATAATTCGCCGGTTTGGACATTGAGTTTGAAAGTGGCTCCAACCTTGACACTTGTGACACTGAATGTCACAGGCTCGATTTGGGGCTGCATTAGGGGGCATCGTACTTAGGGGAGGCCGTATAGGGTTCGGCCTTGGCTGAACAAGTGGTGTAGACTCGGGTCTACGGCTGGACTGCGGTGTAGTGCGATCAAAACGTCGAACGGGCTGATCTGGAGGACCTCGCGGTCGTGAGGCTTCAGTTGATGCCCGACTCCAAGGTTGGCGTGTAGGGGCTGCACTGTGGTGTGATCGACGTCGGCCTTCTCTCAGCTGCTTTTCCACGATCGATACGTACTACACCATTCTCTCTACACTGTGGAAGTCTCTCAACTCAACTTCACAAGCAATATCAGGATTCATACCTTCAATGTACCGAATGATGGTAGCATTTAAGGTCTCCTGCTTCCCGACTCTGTTCAAGGCAGTCTCCAATTCCTTGTGATAGTCTTCAATGGATCGTGTGCCTTGTTTGATCCGATTGAGCTTCTTTTCGAGCTCTCTCTCATAGTGGACTGAAATGCAGCATCCACGCATCAACGCCTTGATTTATTCCCAAGTTTTGATGGGAGGTTTTCTGTTTCTGCGGCGTTGGTCTTGCTGCATTTCCCACCATGAGGTTGCGTAGCCTCTAAACTCTAAGCATGCAAGCTGTACTTTCTTGACCTCTGAAAAGTCATAGCATGCAAAGATCTTTTCTACCTTACACTCCCAATCTAAGTAGATATCGGGGTCGTGAAGGCCTTCAAACCCAGGGATGCTCGTCTTTATATTGTTGAGCATTCCATCTTCTCGGTTTGCACGCCAATGGGGTGCTCGGGGTTGATCCTGGTAGTCTTTCCGTCTCTGTGGTATGAAATCGGCTTCATAACCACTGGCTGCATCATACTCGAACCCATAATCATTATAGGCTTCGAATTCTTACCTTGGAGGCGGCCTGGGTGCGGCTCTAGGCTGCTGCGGCTGCTGGCGTCTGGCCTTAGGCTCTTCTTGAGGCTCAGGTTGCCTCTCTGCGTTGCCTTGGACTGTTTGGGGCTCAGATGGCTGAGCTTTAAGTCTTTGGATCTCCTCAGTCAGCTTGGCAATCTAATTGTTGAAGTTATCTTTCATCATTTGATTCTCCCGTCTGAAGTACTGTGCCATAGCATCAAAATTGTACTTCGGGTCCCAAGCTGCATTGGACATGTAAGATGGCTCGTCCGGGGTGTTAGGCGATTTGGGCTCGCCTATAGGCAACTCAGATGACTCTCTTGTGGTACCTTTCTTCATAGTACCTGCAAAATGAATAAACGTGAAAAAAAAGCAAAGTAGAACCTCACAATTCCTCACAGACTCTCGTGTATGTCACTCTTGATTTTTTCCACTCGTGTATATCTTCTCAAGTATATGGTGCACATGTGTGATGAATATGGGAGTGGGCTGATCGAAACAATCTTCTCTTGACTAGCTCCTCTAGGTCTTCTTCAAGTTCCAACGGATAAAATCAAGCCGGAAGGTTGCTAAGAGTAGAAGTAGGCGTGTGGAGTATGTGAACCTGCTGATTTTGGTGTATGTAGACCACGGGTGTACGAGTGTATGGACTATATGGTGTATAAGGTGAACCGGGTGTGTGTGTAAATGAGGCTGCAAATTTCGAATCCTATAAGTAGTATGGATCGAAATTTATGTAGATAAGTATGGAAGATCTTGATTAGATATGGATGAGGATGGAAAGAAATCTAAACAAGGAAAAGAAATCTAGAAGATAAGGTAAGAGACTTTTGGATGTGTTTTACCAAGTATGGACACAATCTAAAATCCCTAAGTATCTATCTAGTATGGAAACAAACCTATCTAGACTAGGAAATAACTAGAACCGAAAATAAACAAGAACAAAATTCGGAAATTAAAAATCTGATTTTTTTTATACGATTGTTTTTTTATTATACTATAGGGATTTCGATCCCTCTGCTCTTTCTCTCTTTTTTTTTCAATGAATAATCAAGTATTACAACTCGAAGGACTCAAAACAAATAAACGGACAAAATAGACATATTGAACCACGAACGATAGAAACCGACGTGGCTCTTGATACCAATTTATGGTGTGACCTGGGACCCATAGGACACGACAAAGACAAATGATGCGGAAGCTAGGAACGAAACTACGTCGGATGCGTAAGGGAACAATACGACTAGAACAAAATACGTAAGTTACAACTCAACTATACGAACAAATAGACTCGATAATATATGAATAACGACCTAAATTAGCACGAAACCTAGGACTCTAGAATATGACCAATAACCAAGCAAAACACAACACCAAGAAGAATAGAAAAGGGCGAATAGGATAGAAACTAGAAGACTCGATTGGATAAAGAACTTACTAGAAATATGAACAATGAACAAAGACTCGATGTAGGACACGAAGGACACCCTTGAGGACTGGATCATGGCGGCGGTGGCTAGAACAGGGGCGGACGTCGGTAATGTTTGTGGTCTTGGCGGCGATGAAAGGTAGAAGGATAAATTAGGATCGGCGAACCCGTGTTGTATAACTCGAACGCGCACGTCTAACTTCTACGGATAGCAATTCTCCCAAGTACTCGTTGTACCCTGAAGAACCTTGATTAAGACTATTAATTTGCTAGAACAATAGAATTGTTTGTAAGTTTTGATCAACCGAAGGATCGTGAGACAGATTGAGAATAACTCTTTATTTCTTGCAATTGTCTAACTTTAATGTAACAAATGGAACCCCTATTTATACTAACATAGGTGTCGAAAATATCAAACTAAAAACCTAGGAGAATTCGAAAATATCAAAAAGAAATCAAAAGGAATCCTACCTTAACTAGAAGTCTTAATTAAGGTAAGATAAGATAACATCAAATAAGAAAATAAAATCTAAACTAATCTAGATAAAATCCCATGGATTTGGGCCTACAAATCTCACCAACTTGGACCCTATTATACATGACATCGGGCTGAATTAATGGTGAATTAATTCGGTCAAATTGTGTACAAAATTTCCACCACCTTTGCATGAAAAACAGCAACTTCTCGGATTCCCATGCAAACGCGTAGAACTCTTCATGCACACGTCCAAATGACGCGATTCTTCTTCTCACGTCTTCATGCTTCATTTTTCTTCATCAATGGACAGCATGGTGATCAATCTCAAGCTACTCAGCACATCTTCTTCTTGCAATTCGAACTTGCGCCTAATTGAAGCTTGTAGATAAGCCTGTAACTTCTTTGCTCGTAAGCGCGTCATAGGACCTCTGAATTGCAGCTCTGGATCATCTTCTTTATTGCTTTGCACGATCTCATCAACCAGTTACTATCAAACTAACAGCCAGGTTAGTGAAACTGGAGAAGACAAGTCAACCTGACTGATGAAACTGACAGCAAGTCAGTTAAACTAAAGACTGGAAGCACCCAACTGATGGCTAAAACTAATATCAGCCGAACTGAAGCACGAAAATAAATCAACTACAAATGGCCAAAATTGAAGTCAGTCAACCCGAAGTTCAAAGATGAGCCAATTGCAGACTAAGCTCAAAATAAGACCAGTCGAACTGATAAACCGGTCAACGATGTGATCAGTTGAATTGGTAAGGAAGCTTAGAAAGATAGCCAACTGAAGTGATAGCCAAACTGAGCAGCTAAGCTCAGAACTGCCGACTGAAGAATCAATGAAGTTAATGCCCAACGGAGGTCTCGGAGTTAATGCTCAATGGAGATTAATTGGCTGAGTAATGGCTACATCAACAAGCTTCAATGGCTATGAAAATCAACATACCATTGATGAACTAACAGAACTATCGATCAATAGAATCCAACGGTCACAAGATCACTCCTCCATATAAGACAAGTGAATCTGATTTTCAAATGACTTTCACTTTCGATTCTTAAAATTCAAATTAACTTTTGCATATACTCGCAACTGAGCTTTCTTTCTCCTCCCCTTAATAGCTCAAGTTCAAAGCATTGTTTCAGCTGCGAAAGTCTCAATTGAGAAGAAGAACTTAAAGCTTCAAGCAATCAGCTAGCTGTTGAAAGTCTAACCAGAGCACTCTTCTTAGTTCAAGCGATATAACGATCAACTACTCAGCTCAACTCAAGGAGAAATATCAGTTGATATCCCTGTTCAAGACTAATTTCTTGAAGATCGAAACAGATCTAAAACTTTGTAAAGATGGCAATAATATCTAACTCTCCAGCTAAGTGTGAGCCACCGCTAAAGAAATTGTCGCCGCAATAGCTAGCTACTAGAGACTGCAAGTGTGAGCCGTCGACCCCGCTGAGGTAACCATGTAAAAGAACTTACCATTTCTAGGCTCAACAAACATGTCATTCATTATATAATTTGTAAAGAAACTCAAGTTATATAGTGGATTTGCCCTTCTGTAGAAGAAAGAGAGGACACAGAAGTTTGAGACTTCGAACCTCTATAAACTGATTGTGTGCTTTACTATTTTACTCAACTTGCATATCTTCAAAACTGCACACAAAGATCACACGAACCGCACTCACAAGTCAACTGGAAATCTTCAAATTGACCAGTGCATAGATAAGTTTTAAAGTGAGTCAAAGGCCCTGATCATATTCCGCATTTGTGTTAAAAGTTTTTGGATCAGTTTATTCACCCCCCTCTAAACTGATACTGACTCGCCCAGGACCAATACATAATCACCTAGTACTATGTGAAATTGTGAATAAAACTATTTAATTACAAATTGTTATACATGCATGACCCTTCTAATATCTAATTTTCCGATTGAATATCGAGTTATGGAATAATACAAAAAACTCCATTAATCATATTCTTACATTTTCATTTCCTTTCAATCAATTCATTAATGAATTAATATTCATCATGCCTTGGTCAAGTTGATTCTATTTCGCCTCTTCCTCTGAGAAAGATGACTTCTGAATCATAAATCATGAAAATTAATTGAAAGATTCTCTTGACAATCAAATAATAGATCCTTTATTAATGACTCAATTAATCTTCATATTAATTAATATGTCATCCAACATAATCTCTTTACAATCATCATGCAATCAGAGACCATATCAAAATGAGATATAATTAATATAAGATTACTATGGTGTCTCAAATCAAAGGACTAACCGTGTACTATTGTAATTTAAAAATTCATATTTTTGATAAATTCTATTTAAGAATTTCTAATGGGTTTGTTCAGTAAACATATTTTCCAACAAGCATCCACGTATATACATTTACGTCACCATGTTAATGTCAATGAAACTTAACATTCTCATCTCATGAGTGTGTATCATATGTGCGAGTTAAATTGTTCAACATCATATCCCATCTTGATCAGTTATATAACTCAGAACTAATTTAAGGTCTACGTACAAGAAACATATTCCATAATCACCATCATATGCATGATCATGTTTCGTGACTTATTAAGATCTACGGATTTTATCACACGCAAATATAATCAATGCGTAAGATAAATAAAATGCCTCAATACAATATAATCCAATAAGAATTTATTTACAATAAATAATAAAAAGAGTACAAATAATCAATTTAATTGGTGCGACGGGTGCTACTCTTTCACAGCTAATTGTATAACTTTCCAACTCATATACTATGTCACGTTGTGCTTGAATTTGTGATTCTTTTCTTTGCTGATTGAGCTTCATACTCTTGATCTGTACTTCCAACAACAACAACAACAACAACAATAATAACAACAACAACAATAACAACAACAACAACAACAACAATAATAATAATAATAATAATAATAATAATAATAATAATAATAACAATTAAAAATGATATAGGCGTGACTTATAGGAATGTAATAAAATAATAATATAATATGCATATGTTCAGAAAGTAGCATTTTTAATTAAAAAGTTCCGGGTCGCTACAAGGTAGTATCCTGATTACTTGTCTTTGAGAATCTTGTACAATACTATTTTATTTTTTTATTTCTTCATTAATTATCTTTTTTTATATATATTGTAATTAAATTTTGGATCCATTTTTTCAACAAAAAATATGGATATTTATTTTATTTTTTTGGATTTTTTAATTGTAATTTTGGATTTATAGTTTCAACCCAAGAATTGAAAAACTAAAAAATTATGAAAAAATTAAAAATTGTAAAAATTGTTATTTTTTGTTGACGAGATTCCAACTAAAATTTGATAATTTTAACAATCTTTTTAGTCATTGATGGTAGGAGAATGACAATCTCAGGACGAAGATCAACTTGGTAGTAGAATCGATAATAAATTATTCTATTAACCTAAAATAACGAAATAATCATCTTTATTATTTATTACTTTGCTATATATAATTTAATTTTGACTTAAATTAAAACAATATGTTGTCTTCTAACTATGCCGTCGAAAGAAATATACAAAATATAATTATTTTTGTAAATTAATGTATTTTTTTTTGTAATCAATAGTAATTTGAAATTGTGTTAGTGTTTGTATCTGTATAATTTTTTTTATTTATATGTCCTCTCAATTACTAATCTTTCTTAATAAATCTAAATTGAATTTGTAACATTATTAATTATATTATCCATACCTTAAAAATTATAAAATTATTGGTAGTGCAAAAATATATAATAAAAATTGACAAAAACTTGTATGAGACGGATCATACATGAGACGGATCAATACATGTGAGTTAATGATACTTCACCCATAAATAATGATAAATGTGAGTTAGTGATACTTCACCCATAAATAATGATACTCACATGCGGCTATAAATAATGATACTCACATGTGAGTTAATGACACTTCACCCATAAATAATGATCCCCGCATGTGAGTATTGACCCGTCTCATGTATGAGACGGTCTCACCCAAATCTGCCCCATAAAAATTAAGTTTGGCATTTAATTTCTACTTGTTTAATTTGAATTAAATTGCAATAAGAATTTTGATCACAATAATTTCGTTATTACAAACACTAGATAAAGAATCTGCTAGTATTTATTTTTCTCAAAACCACATTCCTAGAAATTATATTCCTAAATAATGAGAGTAATTCTAAACATAACTCCCATTTTACTCTTTATAGCTCCCAAAATTAAACCAAAATTAATAATATTATATAAATGTTCTTTTTTACCCTCTTAGCCTCATTTATTTACAATTTTAGATCTTTATCTTCTTCCTTAAAAACTCGACAAAGTATAATCCCAACATTAAACAAATTGCCAGGTATTTTTTGCAGGAATCTTTGGCAGCCACCATTATAAAATTTCATTATTGAATCAGTGATTTCATCGACATAATCTCAAGAAACCATTCACTTGATCAAAAAAGCCTTACAAGTAACTAATTAATCAGTTGATTTAATAAACTAATCTAAAAAATCAATAAATCTTTCCCCAATCATCCACTAGATCGAGATATCCACCAAGGTAAACAAAGTTCGACATCAAAAACTTTAGGATATGGTCATCATACAAATATTCATAACATTTCAAGAGCAAAAACTTATCAACCCAATCCAAATCCACCACCCAATCACAAATTAATATGTGAATGATGAAATGAACATTGAGCAAATATATAGACTCGATCTTTTTATATTGTGTAAATCTATTTGATCTGCATTTAGTGAAATGACTATATATACATCCAGGGTATGGCTTACATGATGCTCATATACTAAATTATTGTATATGTATCTTTGACGGAGGTTATGAAGCTTCATAGTATTGGTGATCATCATCGGTATTGGTGTATTAAATTTAATTTGGTGTTAACATTCCATCGAAAACTCAATCCTGAAAAGCACAGTCATGTATTCGTTTACCCATGACATGAATGATAAGATATAGGAGGCTATACTTTGTTAGGGTTTTGATGAAGAAGATAATAATTAACAATAAATAGATATTATGAGGGTAAAAAAGAACATTTATATAATATTATCAATTTATTTAATTTTAGGAGTTACAAAGAGTAAAATGGATGTTTATATAGAATTACCCATAATTGTACTTTCCTTCCAATCAAACAGGCCCAAAGATGTAAATCAAAATCTTACATTTTAAACAGTGTTTTTCATAATAATCTATGTTCAATGGGGAATAAAAACTCCAGTTCATATTTGTTGTTGATAAAGAAAATATTTTTTACTAGAAAAAAACAATTTTATAAAATAAAGCCTGCAAATAATTCTAGCTATATTCGGGAAATATTGACTTTCAATATAGCATAATATCACGTTGCATGATTATGGCCGTAGGTTAGTATATATATATATATATATATATATATTTGAATATATTCTTTTGCCTTTTTCATATGCAAATTAGCCTTTCTGGAATTGATCTCTTTTCAAGGGAATATTGTATTAGATCAATAAATCGGATCGAATGGAACTTTTGCTAAAGCATTACGCTATATCCTTCTATTATATTCTTCATCAACTCCAAAAAAATACCCCAAAGTTAAATCCCTATTAACTACAATACTTCTCCTGATCGCAAAAAAATTGAAAAAAATAAAAATAAAAATGGGTTGGTTTGTGAGAGAAAGAAGGGGTACCCTAAGCTGGAAAGAGCAAACGCTAGATTCAATATCGGCGCCGCCGCTGCCGTTGATGGTGTTTTTTGGGTTGTTTATTATGCTTTTGTATTTTGCAACTTATTCAGAGTTCAAGGAGAAAATGGAGAGAAGCAAAATGGGGTTCAAATTCGGTCTGCTGCTTCTGCCGGTGGTGGCTGTTACGGTGGTTAACTTCATCATGCTCCACCGCAGGTGGTGGCGCTACACCTTCGGAGTCTCGACACCGGTATACCAAGCGGTGGCGGGCGAGGGAAGCTCGCCGTGGGGTTTGTTGCTCGTCGTTGCGCTGCTTCTTGTCATGGTTCATTATCAGTCATCGTTTCAGTCATGGTTTCGATCATTTTAGCAATTTTTGAATTGAATTTTTGATAAAATTTATGTTGGTATGGTAAATATTTGTTTGAGTGGTAAAACCCTCTGTTAGAACTTAGAAGAGATTTATATTTGGTTGTTGGTGGTGATGTTTTGCTTGCATATAGTTGAACATTCTTTTGTGTTAGTTTGTTTATTTTTAATTTTGTTTCTTTAGAAATAATCAAGGTTGTAGAATTCGCTAGACGCTAGTCGGGCGGCCGGATGGGGCCTAGCGCCTAGGTTGCTTAGGCGGGGCCTAGGCGGAATCTAGGCGGAGTCTAGGCAGTTTTTCTATTTTTTATAATTTAATAATTTATTATTACATATTGATATTTATGTATTAATTTTTTCAATTATCCTACTTCCCACATTGACTATATAATGAAAATTAAGATGTATAGGATGTTGTATAAAAGCTCAAATTAGAGTTTAAATTTTTTTTCAAGCTATTCTACATCCCACATTGGTTTTTACATTGAAAACTAGGATGGAGTTTTTGTATAAAAAGAGGCTAATCATAAATGATAACCTCACATTTATTCTTCAACTTTGTTCCCTTTTTTCTACATCCTACATTGGTTTGTAGATTGAATAAATGGGATGTAGGTTGATAGATTGAATAAATGGGATGTAGGTTGATGTATAAAAGTTGGAAAAACCTCAAATTTTTATTTGGTCATATTTTGAACCAAAGTATTCAAAAAAAAATTTAAAAAAATTAATCGGCCGCCTAATGACCGATTGATCGCCGAGGAGGCTGCCTAGGCGGCGAGGAATCAGCCACCCTGATTTCTCAATTGATTAGGATGTTTTCGGCACGGCTAGACGCCGCCTAGCTCGAATTCTGCAACCATGGAAATAATACCTTATATTCAGAAATCTGTCCACCCTCCAAAACTGGATCATGAATTCATGATACAATAGTCTCCCAGAAACATACAAACAACGAAGTTTTAAAGCAAGTTGAGCAAGCTAATGATGAGCTATAGAATTGATAATCCGTCTAGCCCAACTACGCTTAGCCAAATCAAAAGCTAAATTATAAAACTTTTCGGGGTAAATTTAATATTACTTCCTTGTGTTTGATAAATAGTATAAAAACTCTTTATGGTGTGCATAAACCAACAAAAAAAATCATTTTTTTAGAGAGTGAATTACACTTGCCGAGAATGAGGTTGGGATTTTTTTTTTACAATTTTTGTTATAGATAACTATATTTTATATTATTTAAAAACTATAGTATTTGGTTATACCACTACTTTTTGCTATTTTGATAATTTCCTATGTTTTGTATTATTTTTTAAATATATATTATATTATTTAAAAATTATAATATTTGGTCGAATTGAATTACTATTTTAAAATATTTTATATTTAAAAAATAATACCAAATTTATATCATAGTTTGACTTAATACTATAGTTTTCAAATAACATAAAACATATTTATTTATAACAGAAATTATAAAAAATTGAAATCACGTATTCTTTTTTAGTTAGTGTACTTCACTCTCTTTAAAAGATGCATTTTTTATTAGACATTTATTAAACACAAATGGTTTTTAAATTTTTAGGAACACACAATTAAGGAGTAATATGTGTTGGAAAATATAAAAATGTGTGAGGGAATTATTTTAGATTATTCTATGCTCTAGATACCAAAGGTTTGCTCTAATGACAACCTTTCATCTTTGGAGGGTTATACCATGAGAATTAATGGTGAACAAGTGAGAGGTCTCACTTTGGAGCCTATAAAAGGTGGTCTCATTCCTCATTTGTAAACATACCAACAAATCATTCTCTCTTCTCTCATTCTTGCTCTCTAGTTTTGAGTTCAAGTTTGTGCTCTAGTTCGTCTTTCAAGTTTCAAGTTCTACCTCTCTTTGATCAAGTTCGAGCATAGTGTTCAGTTCGTCAGAGAGAGTTTTGGTCTATTCGTTGTATACTAGGAATCAAATGCTCATATGGGGGGGATTTGGTTTAAAGAAACTGTGATCTTCATAGGCATCGGGTTTCTATATAGTTGTTCTAATTATTTCGATATTAAAATTATTTCAAGTTGTTAATATTTTGATTTTCAACTATAGTTGTTATTATGTTCCTACATTGTTTTGTTCAACTATTTTCAACAATACGAAATTTACCCAACTTTCGGTTCCAACCGTAATTTTTTTTGTCTCAAATGATATGTTTTGACGTTTTTAGTTTCAAAATTAAACGGTCACTAAGTAGGATAGAAAATGTCAAAATATATAATTTGGGATAAAAAAAAAGTTACGGTAAGAACAAATATTTTGACTCTAATCTTATGAGACAAAAAATGAAATTACATCACCACTTGAATCGCGAATATATAGCCTCATGATCATCCGCAGTCCTATGCTGATACAACCCGAGTTGAGGAGATATCCGATCCAATCAAAGTATCAGAAGGACTTGTAACGCGAGCAAGAGCTAAGAGGTTCAAGGAGAGCCTCAATGGATTCATGCAAGAGGTCTGGAACCAAGAGTCGGCCAAGCGACCCGTGGAGGGAGAAGAACCCGAGCCCAAGTGGAAGACAGTGATCTCGAGCTGCGGAACAGGCTGGCATGAGCTACAGCACGAGCCAGGACGCGAGCAGCCGATCAAGCCATTGGACGCGAGCTACAGCGCGAGTGGACGCGCGAGTGGACTCGAGCGCGCCACAGACAATGTGAACTATGGGACTGGGGCGACCTGAGGCGCGAGTGAAGCCGGTCGCGCCACAGACGTCTCGTGAAATGGGACTGGCGCGACCTATAGCGCGATCTGGGGCGCGACTGACCCCGTGTCACGCCCATCTGGAGAGTGTCCGGAAGTGCGTGTTTCTTTATGTTTTATTTTCTAGTTTAAGTGGGATATTAAATTAGGGCTTAATTTATTTTGGACCAACTATATAAGGCTTTGTATTGTCATTATTTGGAACACAACTTTGATATTATTAATTTTAACGTGAGTTTTCACTTTTCTCTCTGAGAGAATTACTCGAGTTTCACAACACAGCGTGAGACTCAATCGACTTATCAAACGAATTCGCATCCCCATTTGTGGCGTCATCACAACAATTCAAGTTCGTGTTTCCAATTGATCGAGGGTCTCGACTACACCGTGTTCGAGGTTTGACATCTTTAACAGGCTAGGGTTTGAATCCATCCATCCACTCCGTGGAATCTGCTACAAATCCTGGATAGAACATCTGCTATCTTTGTCGTATGCCGGCGAGGATCGCATCATATGCACTACAACAAATGGGAGGAATTGTAACAAATTGTTTATGACGAGATTACTTACACAATTCATAGGCTTGCACACGAGATTAAAAGTTTAATCTCGTTGTTGATGAATAACACAGGGACGACACTTTTCTCTTTGGTGTTTAAAATTCCCAACCTACAAAATCGACTTCTCAATCTTTTGTTGTATTTCGGCACCTCGTGATTTGAATGTAGGGTGGACTACAAACTATCAAGCATAAACAATATGAAAATCCTAAGGGTTATTTTCATTTGCGTAATTTTCGTTTCCCTTCTTTATTAAAGGGAGGTGGCTAAAATTCTATTCCAACTCCTAATGGGTTTGAGTCTCCAACTATTGTTCTATTTTTTCAGTTCATTAAAGTTATATTGAGCTACAATAGGATTCAAAAAAATATTAAATTAGCCCACTAATTTATTTAATTAATTTCTTATATCTACCATTTGAATATAATTAAATAAATTAAGTATTAATTTCATCCGCTAAAGAATTAATAATGACTTACCAATTTAATACATATTACGAATATGTTTTCTTCTTTAATTCAGTCATTCCCCGTGTTAAAGATATAATGCCCATCAATTAATTATCTCTGCTTCTGACAACTATAATTAATTAACATTCATTTCCAAGAGTAGTATTATATTGCACAACCTTTATCATATTGAAATAAATTCCACATGCGGGGTTCAAAATGATCTTTCACATTTCTTTAAAGAGACAATATTAACCTGACGCATCAGGATATGGTTTCCATATATAATGTACGACCCTCATATATGAGAAATGTCACTGCCTGAAATATCAAAATTATTAATTATATCAAAGAATCTCACCCATTGATAAATTAAATGAGTCAACACAACATATATATGTCTGACATTCATATATAGATTAGGAAAGCGAATTCTATATTATTTCATTTAAGGTCAGAATAAAGAACATTATCTTATCGCAATCTAATTCATCACACACGCCAGTGTACTAAAATAATCTGTTAGTTAAGATAAACTAATCACCAGATTATTTTACAGTGTATTGATGGTGTGCCCGAAACCATATAAGCTGTGAATCTTTTATACAATGTAAGACATCGATGATATGATATTCATGTGTGTCGGTCCAAACCATATCATCTTCAATGCAAAGTATATGGGTCATGTAGATAAATATAATAATAAATAAATATAAACAGTGACTGTAAAAATAATTCATTCTATATATATCATCAAATATTGTTTAATTAATGTATACAAAACACGGGTCACAAAACCGACAAAAGTGCGGGTAACAGGTACGGGTATGGATAGTTAAATACTCAAAGGGTGTCGGAACATGCATAAAAGTTGCTAACGAACGAATACGAGAACGAGTATTAAAACACATGTATGGTGACGGGTACTATAGTTCCCTACCCATACTCTAATAATTGTCATCTCTATTCGAATGCAGTCTAGTGACTTAGAATTGGTTTTTTAGACCCAAAACTTGTTAATGACGGATGAACCTTTTTATAAGCCATAGATCTCTTAACGAGCTTCGACCTTTCAATATCTTATAGGTAATTCTCCCATCAGACTTTGAGACCCAATAACAGGCCCATACATCCACCTATCAAAAGGGTGGGCAAAACGGGTCGGGTTTGGTCGACTCGCTCCGCCCACCCTATTACGAAAAAAATATTTGCACAAGAAAATAGTACCACTCATTCCATCAAACAGTATGTAGCAGTCATAATATTAAAAGTATCACCTGCTAGATTAATTATATATAAGAGCTACATAAATCCTAATTATGATTTAAAATATGTAAATTGGAGTTTCTTATTCCCAATCAGGGGTTTATTATTCCAAATTAGAGTTTAAATAATTCATTTTAATTTTAGGTTTCACTAATTCCATTTTAGGGTACGTATTTATTTCAAAATTAGGGTTTATATTTGTTTAAAAAAATTAACTAACGAGCGCAATGCACGAGCCAACATGTTAGTGTTGAGCAAGTGCATTGCGCAAACTGCCGGATTTTTTTAAAAAAAAATTAATTTACTTTAGGGTTCACTAATTTCATTTTAGGGTAAATATTTATTTCAAAATTAGGGTTTTTATTTTATTTTATTTTCAATTAGGGTTTATATTTGTTTCCAAAAAAACTAATTAATTATCTAGCGCAATGTACGAGCTCACGCTAATGCATTGCTCGTGCATTGTGCGAGTTGTCATATTTCAAAAAAATAAAATTAATTTACTTTAATTTTAGGGTGCCCTATCTAATTTCATTTTAATTAGGGTACTATGTATTTATTTCAAAATTAAATTTTTATTTTCAATTAGCGTTTATATTTATTTTGAAAAAAATAATTGTTGAGCGCAATGAATGAGCCCACGCTTTAGCGCCAACCAAGTGCATTGCGCGAATTGTAGAATTTTTTTTAAAAAAAGTAATTCACTTTAATTTTAGGATTCATTAAGTCCATTTAGAGTATATATTTTTATTTATATCAAACAAATTAAATTAATTCAATTAAATTTTAGAATTCACTAATTCCATTTTAAGATATAAAATTTTTGGGAAGAAACTTTAAAATATAGAAAATAAAAAAAATGAAAAAATACTTAAAAATCGAAAAAAAAAAACAAGTGGGCGCGTGTGGAGTACATGCTCCGAATTCCAACATCTTTTCTTAACCTTTTCTTTTTTAATTTTATTGGAACTGAGCTGGTTTGGCGACCCACAACCATACATATATGGATATATACAAAACCTCCTCATATCTTTTAAGTAAAAGAAAATATTTAAATTTGAAGGGACTCTGGTATCTTTTGATATTACATTTAAAAGGTTGTCTAATATACAAATTAATAATTAAGCCACTCTAGCTAGCTAAACATTGCCTAATCTCATTATTAAATAGGAAATATTATTAAATATACTTCTGCATCCTGCGTTGTAGATTTTTCATGCAGCGTACGAGAATTCAGATACTTCAAATAAAATAAAATGAAACACAACGACTATAGTACATATAGCCTAGATCGTATTAAATCTAAGTAAGTAGCTAGAGATGATGAGGAAAGGACAGTGAAATCTCAATATATAGTGCAGGACCATAAATTAGTCGGCCTTTAAACAAGAACACGTACCACAAACTAAAATAAGTATATGCATTTGAATGTACCTGGATTAAGAAGAGTTTAAACTGTTGAAAATTTAAGTAGAAATGGATAGTGAAAACTAATTAGCTAGTGACAAAGGCCGATAAGTATTTACAACCAGATTTGTTCAAATAAAACAGCAACGCCATCTATATATCTCTTTCTATAGCACTCATCTAAGTATATGCTGTAAGATGGAGATTCATACATAAGCAATCAAGACAATGTACGAGTTTAGATGAAATTTGTAAATCGACAAATTAAAATATGATCCAATCATTTGGGAGAGACTATTATTTCGCATATAATTTAGAGAATACGATGGGTGTGTGTATATTAAAAGAAAGAGTTGGATTTGTGTGCACTAGATGGACTATCAGACGCATTAATCGATCAACGCCGGAAAATGCGTGTGACCCAATCAA
The DNA here is from genome assembly GCA_026008535.1 of Perilla frutescens. Classification (NCBI taxonomy): domain Eukaryota; kingdom Viridiplantae; phylum Streptophyta; class Magnoliopsida; order Lamiales; family Lamiaceae; genus Perilla; species Perilla frutescens. Next base: position 42,696,292 of record BRKX01000019.1, read on the forward strand.
CCCGAGAAACGTCAAAATCAGTGGCTACCATAAAAAAAAAAAACTCAAAGTATCACCAGTATGCTTAAGAATAAGAAGTATTGGATTGAAGAAAAAATGTCAAAATTAATATTAATCGTAACACTAAAAAGTATTATTATTCAAAATTAAAAAGTATCACCTGGGTCACCATTAGTGAATTAGTGAATTCCCATCCACAAGGGTTTGACGAGATTGGCGGCCAGAAAATTCATATCTACGTACCAAGAAGACGAGTCACATAATGAAATACTACTGAATCTTGCGAAATTTGATTTCAACATAGTGCAAAAGATGCACCAGAGAGAGCTAAGTGATGCTACAAGGTTAGTTTAATTATACAAGCAAACTAATTAAACTTCTGATCTATGTTAGCTTTATATTATTTCTTACCTAAATCTTATACATATATATATATATATATATATATATATATATATATATTATCATGAAATTATGATTAATTAATTGTAGGTGGTGGAAGAATTTTGATGTCCCAAATAAAATGCCTTATGCAAGAGACAGAATTGTGGAACTCTTTTTTTGGATGGTGGGGGTTTACTTTGAGCCTCAATATACTAGTGCGAGAAATTTTTTAATTAAAGTCATAAGCATGGCTTCCATTCTTGATGATACATATGAATATGCAACGCTTGATGAACTCCAAATTTTGACTGAAGCTATTCAAAGGTTGCATCTATCGCATTACTCATACTATTTAATTATATATGTATGTATGTAATTGATCTAACGAACATTATATATATTTTGGATCGCGCTAGTTGGGATGCCAAGGCGACCTTGGAAGATTCTCCACCACACATCCAAATGTGCTACAATGCCTTGTTGACACTTATGCTGAAATAGAAAATGAAATGGTGAAAGCAGGAGAATCATACCGCGTCCAATATGCAAAACAAGAAGTACTAGCTAGTCATTCACTTAGTGTTACTATTACAATATACTATATTTAAGTTTGTACTTAATTGTATCATTTTTATATATATTTTTTTTGCAGATGAAGAAATTGGCGAGTGCATACTTTGAAGAAGCAAAATGGTTGTATAATAACTATATTCCTACATTGAAGGAGCATATGAAGGTGGCACTTGTATCTTGTGGTTACATGATGTTGTCAGCAACTTCTTTAGTTGGTATGGGAGGTCCAGTTAAAAAAGAAGATTTTGATTGGGTTACAAATGAACCATTAATAGTTCGAGCATCATCTGTAATTTTTCGATTAATGGATGACTTAGTTGGAGATGCGGTAAGTATATATGCAACACAAAACTAGCTATTATGAAACAATTAATTTCCTCTCCATATATATAAAATTATACAAATAGTTTTGATCACTTACTCCATTTCATACATGTAGTATGAGCAGAAGGCCTCATCAGTGCATTGTTACATGAAAGAATATGGTGTCTCAGTGGATGAGGCTTGTGCTGAACTTCGACAACAAGTGAAGAACGCGTGGAAGGATATGAATCAAGAATGCCTCGAGCCAAGACCCGCTTCTATGTCAATCCTTATGCGCGTTGTTAATCTTGGCCGCGTTATAAACCTTCTCTATACAAACGACGATTGTTATGCCAATTCGGTTAAGTCCAAAGATTGGATAAAATTGGTGCTTGTTGAGCCTGTGACAATTTGAAGATCCAACTCTAAATTTGGAGTTGAATGTTGTATTACTCAACTTGTAATTTGATAGTTAATTAAGTTATATCATTTCAATAAAATATACTATACACAAATTCGTGTGATCACTACTATATATGATATAGATTGAGCAAGTCTATCATCAAGGCCTGCAATTTGTGTTATATTATGTCTTTGTGTGATGATATCAAATATTTTTTTTAGTTGTAACGATATTAAATATTTAGTTTTAAGTGTTCTTGACAATGAATTTAATTGTTTATTTTTAACAAGGATACTATGTTTGAGTGTAACGTATGAACTTTTGCACACAGTGTATTTGTTAAGTTTCACTCATTTAATATGAGTTTCTTTTCTTTTATGGATAAATAAACTCAAACAAGTATTTTAATTGTATAATATATGTACTGTGTACATAAAGATTGTGTCCAAATAAATGACTTAAAAGCAGTTTAAGCAAGAAATAATTTCACCACAGCTCTGTGGTTGCGCTGGAAAAACTATATATGAAAGTGATTTAAAATAATACATTTCTTATTAAAAAGAATACTATTCGAAAATATGTCCCCTATTACGTTGCAAAATGAAAGTTACATGAATCTTTATCCATTTTCATATAATAAGCCAAGCCCACGGCGATCTTTTGCCCGTCCCTACCCACTCTTTTGCACCTTGCACAACTGGGTGCAGCATGTGGGTTGAGCTAGGATCTGAGTTTAGTTGATCCTTAAAAAGTAATATTAAAACTAAAAAGAGAAGAAAATTTAGTTTAACATTAAATAAAAGAAAACGAAAAATTAGGTTGGGCTATGAATAAGAAAAGTCAATTGTTGTTGCTCATACATTTAAATTCATAAATGTAATTATGAACTTCAATTTTAATATAACAACCCTACAATTAAATTATTTTATATATTTAATGATTACTAAATAACGACATTTATAAGTAAAATAATTTAGATAAGAATACAAGATTATTATTGAATTTATAAGTTGCGTAGTTTATATTATGATATTTGTATTTATTAAGTAAACCATAAGAATATGATAATTAAAGAACTTAATAATATTGAATGTTCAGACTTTTATTTGTTTTGAATGTAAAATTTTAATTATACATCGATAAATATATAATTTTATGACATAACATTTTGTCTTTATTATGGTTACGCAAATTAAGTTTTCAAAATATATTCTTCATATTATTATTATAAATGTGTAGAATTTCTATCCTATAAAAGAAAGAAATAGTATAACAGTGTTCCTCAACTCCAACCCTATAACTTTGATGAGGCACACTTGTATGTGACCATCTAACGGATCTCTATTTGACTAATGAGTTGGTTCCTTCTCTTTTCTTTTTTTTTTTTTTCTTTTTAGTGGTCTCATTTCCCCACTCTCTCCCCTTTTTCTTTTCTTTTTAGTTTTTTTTTCACTTTTTAATTTCTCATTTTTTTATTTTTTTATAAATATACATTTATTTTTTAATTGATTTAATTTTTTAAAAATAACTATATACCCTAAAATGAAATTAGTGAATTCTAAAATTTAATTGAATTCATTTAATTTTTTGTTGGCATCTCGCCTAGTCTTCGCCCACGCGTTGCGTGGGAAATGAAGATTTTAAAAAAATACTGAAAACATTAAAAAATAAAAATAAAATAAAAAAAGAATGGTGCCTATTAGGTGCTTCATAGGTAATGATAATTCACTTTATTACTAATGAAACTTCACTTCATAGGTAATGACACTTATATGTTATTAGTTGATGATCGATTTTTTATTTCAAAGAAAACTAAGAGCCCATGATTTTTTTGTTTAGAAAAAATCTTTTAAAGAACAAGACTTGGTACAGATATCAATGTAAGTATATCTGTCATGATCTAAAAAAATAAATAGCAAAAAAAATATTACATACTTGATGATACTTCAATTCATATTAAGTGATAATTCTACACATAATTAATGATATTTTACTTCATAATGATATACTTTTTATCTGGAGTATCAACAAACATATTTAAAAAAAAAAAGATAAATGAATCAATTAAATTAAAAGTCCACATTATGATTTATGTAGAAAATAATTCATTTTTTTCTTAGAATGTGAAAACACTTCATAGCTGATGATACTTCAATTCATATTAAGTGATATTTCGACACATAATTAGTGATGTCTTACTTCATACATAGTGATAAGTGATGCCTAGAGAATCAATAAACATGTTCAAAAAAGAAAAAGATAAATAAATTGACTAAATTAAAACTCACATTGTGATTTATGCAGAAAATAATTCATTTATTTTCTTCTTAGTATGTGAAAGACTTAATAAACTCTCTAACAACTATGGTTAACCATTTTGGCAATGCGAGGACAGATTCCATGCAGTTGCTAGCAGAGCCCGTTGTGCCGTCGTTCGTTACTGGGTCCCACCCCATGGCCTGGGGCGTTACATGATGATACTTCAATTCATATTAAGTGATATTTCAATATATAATTAGTGATACTTTATTTTATACATAGTGCTACGTGCTCGCCTATGCGTATGACTGTTTTTGCTGGTTTGGGAAAGTTTGTGTGGATTTTTAGGGCGAGTTTGGAAAATTGGATGTAATAAATTGAGCGAGCCGTGGCTCATTTTATCTGATTTTTTATGACCAAACTATTTAATTTTGGAGGAATTAAAGAGTATATGATTAATCTATATTTGTAGTAGATAATTGTAGTATTTTTATTTTCTCAAATCTGATTTTCGGTGAGTGAAAAATGAATTATTGAAATTGGTCACACGATCGGGCATTTAAGCACATTTAATGATCCCACATTGAATTCATAACCTAGTTAAAAAGTGTATTTAAGTATTCTAATACTTAAGAGAAATATCTAAAGTGCACAATGAAGAGAGCCATGAGCCCACACGCACACACATGCGTGCGGCCGCTTGAACCCATGCCCTAATCTCGTCCTTGGACTTGGACTTTGGACGTACGTGGGCTAACGGTGCTTGACCGTTATAGTTTTAGGGCTCAGAAATGGACGGGTCATTAATCGGGTTGGTGGCAAAATGGTGGGTCAAACGTCCGATTTGTGGATGCACTTGGGTGGCTCCAGCAGACATTCAAACTTGTAACTCTCCACTTGTAGTTGGAAGAGTTAAGTGGGTTTTCTTGAGGGAGCCTTGCATGGAGAGACCGTAAAAATAAAAATATTAAAAAAATAAAAAAAAAATTCCTTGATCAAACTTGGTCGTCGTTGCCAAAATTGAATTTTTTTTTCGGAAATAAAGTAAAACTGAAAAGGCAAAGAAATCCCACTTTCATTAAATTATAAAGTCCGTACAGGAAAAATCACTAAAAAACTTACTGGTGATAATAGATGTGCGTCATAAATTGAAGAAAATATAAATAAATGGAGAGAGCGATGGGGGAGAGAGAAGTTTACATAAAAGAAAAAAGGAAAGTAGTTCAAGTGGTGATCGGTGCTCAGCGGGAAGCAAAAGGGGAAGTTAAGTAATCGGCTACAGCAGATTGGAGATCTTGGATCACCGGTTGCAGGCGGTGACATTATAGTAAACATATCCAATCTTCAGCTCGCTTCCTGGGATTCTTGCAGCTGGATTGTCGAAGGTAATCGAAACCCCCAATTTAATTTCTCTAGTGATTGCGTTCTGAATTTTTGGATTCTTGAATGACCATTCTGCTAACCTCTCAGCGTCAACTCTCTCGGAAACCCCATAGAGAGGGTTGTTTGGTTTCATTGGTGGGTCACAAGAATCATATTATGTAGAACCACAAAACTTCATGTTAGCAACAATAAAAACATGCTTACCTTAAATACAAGAGATTCATCTCTAAACCTTAGATTTTCGGTTGGCACAAATCCATCTAGGAAAATATTAATTCCTTCCCTTACGGAGAATGGAAGAGTAACAACCCCATATACACCAGGTTTCCCATAAAGGGAGCAGATGAAGTCCTACAAATAATCAAGCACACTAAGATCATGCTCCACCACAATCACATAGCTGAAAACAAACATCGTTAGTCATAACCACACAATGTCTCATATTTAGAAAGTTAAAGCACTTATTGGAAAAATGGTAGAATTGAAGGCGTCACTGGCCTATTAGGTCGAAGCAAGGATCTGATAACTTGGGCAGCTTTGAGTCGTTGCTTAACATCAAGATAACCTGATGGCTCGTCAAACATATAGCTATCCGCATTCTGCATGGCAACACATGCTATAGCAAATCTCTGAAGCTCTCCGCCAGATAAATCTCCCACATTACGGTCCATAATCCCAGTCAACTCAAGATCAACAGCAAGTTCTTGTTTCATCGCTCTTTCATCTTTCTGAGAAAGAATTTGCCTAACATTGCCTTGAGCAAGTCTACGAATGGCGTCAACGAACTGGGGCTTGACAATTGGCTGGGGATAAATTCATTGAAAATAAAACAGGGTGTAAACAAATTATTGAACTTGCGGGTAGCTGAGCTACTATTTGAGAAGAGTAAAAGGTTATGAAGAAGAACGAAGCAAATCAATTAAGACTGAAATAAAATACTAGTAAATTACCAAACCGAAACACAAGATGAATTCTCCTTTCCAAGCGTTAACACACCGACTTCCAAAGTTAAATGTTCTACTCTGATAATTGATGAAACCCTACCCTTATTGGGTGAGGGCGATTTAATATTTATTCACCCGAATATACGGGATCATAGCCCAACAAAGGCCCATAGCCCACAAAGCATAAACAAACGACTAATTAGAAATAATTAACAGAACTAACATTAACTAAATGAACTGCCCTTCAATCACGAACCCATCGCTTGAAAATCTTGTCATTAACACTATTGTATATATTGATATCATTTGCTATAATCTAAAACTCGAATGTTTATATAATCTAAAAACTTCCGACAAATAAGAAGAATTGACAATAATGTGCTCTTTTAACAACTGTTTTGGCAATGTGCTCCTTTAACGATTGTTTTTTCCTGCAATGGGACATATTCCGTGCAAATTGAACTTAATGACTTGCATACTTAACAGAGCTTTAGCTAAAATAAAGATGTAACAGATACTAATATTGAGTCATTGACGAGTATAAAAAGTAAAAGAAGGAATTAGAAGCCAAAACTAGGACAGCATTCTAGTAAAATCTCTTATCAGAGCTCACACCTTCAAATTATCTTCAAGCATACGATTGAAGTAATTTTGCAACTCAGATCCTCTAAAATAGGTCAAAATTTCCTGCCAATTAGGAGGATTCTGCCACAGAAACATACAGAAAAAATGTTAAACAATATGTCAATCTCCAAAGGAAAATCGAAGGATTGCTAAACTGTTAAAGAAAATTACCTTAAAGCGTCCCAAGTTAGGTTTCAACTTTCCAGCCAAAATTTTAAGTGCAGTTGATTTTCCAATGCCATTAGTTCCCACCAGGCCCAGAACTTGCCCAGGCCTTGGAACAGGTAATCTATGAAAAGTTCGAGAAGTTAAAAATCAACAATTCCACAAGCAAGTTGCTAATGAAAGTGCAACAGACCCAACCTATGCAATTTAAAGGTCTTAGGACCATAACGATGGGTTGTGTCCTTGTCCAACTCTTTGGGTAAATTAATAATTTGTATTGCATCAAATGGGCATTTCTGAACAAACATGTAAAACAAGTTAGTAAACCACTCTCTATTCACATTCAGCAAAAAAAAAAAAAAAAACTTATATTTCATTTACTAGACGAACCTTCACACAAATGCCACATCCAATACACAACTCTTCTGAGATGAAAGCAATCTTGGTTGTAGGAGTGACTTCTATGCAAAGTTTACCTAGAAGAACACAGCAGCATAAATAAAAAAATACAAATCCCAAAACATGAAAATAAAATAAAGAATCAGTATAATGATCTAAAGAAAAGAAACACACGGTGTTTCTATATTTGAAGCAAAACAAAATTCCTAAAAGTTAAATAAAACAATTTTGTCTTTGACTCTGCATGCGGGGACAAGAAACTCATTCATTTATTGGAGATATTTTGTAAACAAAAAGGCAGCGCATTTTGGTTCAGAAGGACTAATATACGAATTAGACTACTCGCAGTCACATGTCCATATCATCTAAACATTTAAATAACTTAAAACTCTTAGGCTTGATTACTTTGTTTTATAAATAGAGATATGCTCTCTATTATTTTCACACACCCCAGATTAGAGCGGAGAGAGAGCCAGAGTTAGAATTTTCAGAAAATATCTCCGAAGGTATGGAGTTTCGTCTGTGTCTCTATATTTTTTCGTAGCAGACACATCCTAGCAATATATACATATTCGCGTGGTATCTGTATTCATAGGAAAAGGGGGAGGGAGTTTTTTTTTATGTTTTCTTCCCAGAACCATAAATGCAGTGGGGACCATGAGAAATGACTTTATGACATGTCTTTTCTTTATGCTTTCTTATATTTTATTATTCTTGTCTTGGAGTTTGTGTACATGTGTGTGTGTTATATATACAGTGGCGGAACCAGGATAAAATGTTAGGGGGGCTGCACTATTTTGGTAGTGTAATTTTTTTTCCATGCAATTAAATATATATTTATATTAAAGTAGCAACATAAAATAATACAATGATAAAATGTATTAAAAACAATCACACATTCAAACTAATCTAATACATTAGAAATGATATACCTAAAAATTATAAAGTGGTGCAAAAAATAAAATAAAATAAAAGTAAATATAATCAAGAAGTCTAATACTACACTATTCGAGAAGTTTTGAAGAGAAGAAGTCCACCAAAAAAAAAGCAGAGGAAAAATATGTGCAGTTTTTTATTTTAAATTAATCTTTTAGCCGTTTTTATAATTTATTTTTACTAAAAGAGAAGTTGCAATTTAAAGAGCAACGATTTTATTATGAAAACAACACTTTTCACCTTTTCTTTTAAAAGCTAAATTGTATTAAAATATTGTATAAATTATATTATTATATATTTATAACCTATCTTCTTCAACCTCCAGTTCTCCGCCGCATTGGTTCTCTGAATTCTGATAGAATTTTTGCATTTATTCTCTTCTTCAACCTACCCGTCTTCTCCCCTTTCTCTTTCTTATTTTCCGCTACATTGTCGTCCATTCAGTCATCCAACATCATGAGGGAGGGGGGCTGCTGTGAAAAAATAATCCAACACACCTATGAAAAATAAGGTAATTTCTCAGTTGGGGGGGCTGGAGCCCCCCTCAGCCCCCCTGGATCCGCCACTGTATATATATAGATATATTTATATATGTGTGTTGTACGTGTATATGTATATAAGTATGTAATATGGATATATATATATAGAGAGAGAGAGAGAGAGTAATCATGGCTAGCTATGACACACACACCTCACATATCACTATCACATGTTCACTTTATATATATATATATACATATATATATATATATACTTATGCATATTTGGGTTGGTTTGGTGACGTACGTGATGTATATACATATATAATATTTTATATGTGTGTTGTGTGGTATGAATATATATATGTGTGGTACGTATGTATATTTAATATATGTGGTTACATGTTTCTTTTATATATATGTATATGTACCGCGTATATATGTGTATGCTTATGTATTGTTTTATATTAGTTAGTAAATAAATAGGATTGGAAAGTTATGTTATTATATGTGATTACGTATGCATTATAGATTAGCCTCATACACTGTTTAATTACAACATGTTATGCACTGTATTAATTCCAGATAATTAATTTATAGGGCGCGCAGGACTTAATCAGTTAATATCAAGTCAAGGTCAAGGTGGGGTTTTACGTGATCTTGTCCTGATTATTCTCTCTATATTTTATTATCGAGTATGTGATGACACAGGCATGGGCCTTCGGGCTAAACAAGCATGGGCCTTATGGCTAAACAAGCATGGGCCTCCGGGCTAAATGAGAACGGGCCTCCGGGCTAGACAAGACGGGGCCTACGGGCTATATGGTTTGGTCTACGGACTGAACACCTTTACTATTCTCACTTATTCGCTTAATTTTATATAACTTGGATAATTGGACACTCCTCACTGAGTCAGTAGTACTCACCCCAAAATCTATTTATCTTTTCAGGTGTTGTCTCGAGTGATGCGTAGCGGATAAGATGTGATGATGGTGGTCAAGTGATCAAGCATGATTAAAGATTTAATTTAATTTTGACTTTATTTTATGTAATAAATGCTGAGTTATGCTATGAAACTTCCGCTGTATTTTCAAGAAAAGTATTTTATTAATGAAAAGCATGGATAACGTGCCTTTTTCTATTAAAGTGAAATTGGGGCGTTACAGTTCGGCCCAACTGTATCTTTATTAATTGTGTATTGGACCAACACTTAGGTTATGGTTCACTAAAATTATAACCTAAGGTTTCTTTATGCCCTATTTAAATACCAAAAATAGTTTCACATTTAGCTGTGACATCAACAGTAGGGCTGGGAAAATCGGCTCGGCCGAGAAAAGCCTTTTTTTGGGCTGGGCTGGGCTTGAGAAATAGTGGCCCAAAAAAATTTCGGCCCTACATGACCCGGCCCATCGGGCCCCATGCCAATTGGGCCGTTACCTAAAATTTTCGGGCAAAAAAAAGCCCGAATTATAGTTTTTTCAAAAACTAATTCTATATTATTATTTAACTATCATATTTCCTAACCCTAAAAAAGATAACAGACGTCGCCTCTTCTTTCAAAATATTCAATGTGCATTTTGATTTCTAAGGAATCGACACCAGACTCCCAAAGCTAGAAGTTGTCGACGTTGCCCACCGGCCACCACGTAGTTGTCATCGATGTCGACAACAACCATATAATCATCATTTAAAAAATCCACCCTCTCAATATCTAGACACTCACCAGCCCGCCGCCATGTCTTTATTCGTCATCAACACCGGTGTCGAGCTGCGCTCGACACTTGTTCATCTTTGATTGATGCCGCCTACTAAGTCATCGAGAGATGTCGAAGCCCATTCACCCAGGTATGAAATATTTTTTGAGATATAAATATCAAATGTCTGAAATATTCAAAAAAGATGCAGAGATTCAAAAAACAATGAATATGTTAGTAGAGTAGTTGTTTTTCATTCGAAATTATATAAGACATTACATTATACTAGTTCGTTTTTCATTTAAAATTATAATAAATTGCACTATATACGTTAATTTCATTTGAAATTATATAAGATTGCATTATACTAGTTCGTTTAGATTAAAATTATAATAAATTGTGCTATACAGGTTCATTCCATTTGAAATTATATGAAATTACATTATATTTGTTAATTTGATTTGAAATTATATTAAATTATAATATATAGTTTCATTTCATTTGAAATCATATCAAATTACATGTTATGGCTTATTTAATTTGAAATTATAATAACTTACATAATATAAGCTAGTTTCATTAACTCAGAATTATTAGACATTATCAATATAAGCTAGTTTCATTAACTCAGAATTATTAGACATTATTACATTATACTTATTCATTTGATTTCAAAATTATTATAAATTGTGTCGTATGAGTTCATTTCATTCGAAATTATATGAAATTACGTTGTAGCAGTGAATTTAATTTGAAATTATGATAAATTACATTATATAAATTCATTTCATTCAAAATTATAAGACAATATTGCACCGCACTTGTTCATTTGATTTGAAATTATAATTAATCATGATATATGAGTTCATTTTATTCGAAGTTATAAGATATTATATTATACTAGTACAATTGATTTGAATTAATAATAAATTATAGTGTATACATTATTTTCATTCAAAAATATATAAGACGTTACTTTATACAAGCTCATTGCATTTGAAATTATAATCAGTTGCATTATATAAGTTATTTTTATTATAAATTAAAAAAAAAGTACATTATATTGATGGTTTGTGATTATAATAAACTCTTGTATAAGAGTTTTTTTCATTCAAAATAATATGAAATTACATTATGCTAGTTTATTTCGTTCAAAATTATAATATATTATGCTACGTGGGCGCATTTAATTCAAAATTATAACAAATTGCGATATATGAGTTCATTTCATTCGAGATTAGAAGACATTAAATCATACTTGTATATTTGATTTGACATTATATGGAATTACACTATGTGAGTTTATTTCATTCGAAATTAAAATAAATTATATTATACTAGTTTATTTGAATTTAATTTCTAAGAAATTACAATATATAATTTATTTTTATTCAAAATAATCTGAAATTACATTAGTCTAATTCATTTCATTCGAAATTATAATAATCTGCGTTATATCAATTCATTTCACTCGAGATTATATGTGAAATTGCACACCTCGTATGTGAAGTATCTGTTCTGCAAACGTTCACAGTAAAGTGCTTGAACTTTGTAGGATAACGTTCACAGTAATGTACAAGAATGTTATTATGAACTTATAATGTAGATTGCAGAAACTAAAGCACACAAAGAGTTGTAACCCTGTTCGATCAACTAGTCTACGTTAGGGGGACTTGTCAAGTCTGTTGATAAACTGAGATTTTACACTTATTTTCATACACTTTAGTGTTGAGTTTGGGTTGATTTGGATGTGTTTTATCTCAGTTTATTTATGTTTTTGCGTATTTGGAAGTTTGGTATTACTTGTTGGTATTTTGCAGAAATTGTCCTTAAAAGGTGGTATTTGGAAAAGAAGCTTGAAGTCCCGGAATTACATAGAGAATAGACGAGAAAACGGGACGAAATAAAGCTGGAGAAAAGGAGCCACACTCGCGAACTGACGTGGCAGTCGCGAGTCAGTCTAGTGAGCAAAACCTGTGAACTCGCGACAGAGGCCGGGGTGATCAGAGGGAAATTCGCGAGTCGCGACTCAGGTCGCGAACCACCGAAGGCCATTCACTGTTTGATCGCGACAGAGGAAGGGGTCGTCTTTGGAAAATTCACGACCCGGTCGTGAATATCAGTCGCGGTCGCGAATATTAGGACAGCTGAATGCCACGTGGATTCGCGACCCGAGTTGCGACCGACGTGCTCGGGAGCGAGGTCGCGAATCTCTAGACGGTGGCAGCTTTTGTTTCCTACTCAGTTTCGAACTCTTGCCAAGTATTTAAAGGCTTGTGTACACGATTTTTGGATATCTGGAACCCTACCATAAGCTTTGGAGCACGGAAAAGAGACGAACGAAGACCATCGTGAAGAACGAGCTCTGAGGATTCGAGTTTTACGAGATTAGAGGCAGAATTGACTTCCGGGTTTTATTAGATTTTTATTCTCGTTTCATTATGGATTTTTAGATTAGCTTTTGTGTTGTTTATGTGACTATGAACAACTAAACCCTAGTATTCTAGGGTTGATTATGATTCAGTTATGAACCCTGTTATTTAATTCAATCCGTGTGTTTATGGTTTTTATCATGCTTTAATTATTCTTGTTTTATTATGTGTTGATTAACTGGCCATTAATTGATGCAACTTGGTGTGTTAATTCATAATTCGAGAGATGAGTTTTAACACGAGATCCGGGATAATTGACTCAGTAATTAATAACATTCGAGAGAGTTGAGATTATTTGAGAGAGCTTTTAACCTTGTGATCATTTAGGAATCGCATGTTAGGTAATGAACGGGGACGTTATTAGTTAACGTGTGATCAATGTTTGCATTGCTCTGAGAAGAGATTGTGGATATATTTGTGGTTGCTCTAGCATGATTTGAATCGGAATTTTAGCATGAGATTGAGTTGGATAACTGGTGGATTAACTGTTGATTGATCAATCCTAGGATACGTTTGTTCTTCTGATTTATTCATTTGTTAGTTTACTTGTTTCATTTCTTGTGGTGGTTTATTTGATTTTATTATTTAATTTAGTTAATTTCAAACTCATTAAGTTATTTAGTCTAGATAACAGCCGTAGGATAAATAGAATAACTAGTGGTTGATATTGAGTCTCTGTGGATCGACCTTGTTCACTGCTATATTATTAGCTTTTCTGTACACTTGCAGTTAGGTTAAGAATTTACCGAACAAGTTTTTGGCGCCGTTGCCGGGGACTCAATTTATTTAATTGCTATTATTCGATTTTATTTTATATTGTTAATCTAGACATTATTTTTATTTATTTGTTTTGAGTTTTCTTGTTTTCTGTAACTTCGTAGGTAGTGTATGAGCACACGATCGAAATGAGAAGCACTTCAGCCTTTTGATCCTGAGATCGAAGCTACCGTTCGTCACCAGAACGCAAGGAGAAGAAAAGGACCAATGGCAGATCAACAAGCAGCCCCTGTCACGGCTGAGCAGATGCGTCAGATACAACAACAACTCGCGGAAATGCAACAGAGATTTCGAGAGCAAGAGGAAGCTAGAGCCGCTGCTCCTGCGCCTATTAATTAGTTGTTTACACCAGTGCTGAATCATGGTCAAGTTCCAGTCCCCGGAATCAATGCAAATAATTTTGAACTGAAGTCGGGCTTAATAGAAATGGTCACACAGCACCAGTATGGGGGGCACAAGACGGAGAACCCGAATGCGCACCTTCAACAATTCCTGGAGATTTGCAGCACCATAAAGATGAATGGGGTGTCAGATGACTCTATCCGACTTCGCCTGTTCTCGTTCTCACTAAGAGATGCTGCCAAGGATTGGTAGCATATATTCTTTTCCGAAAAACCTTTTGACAGTGTATTAAAAGTGTTTCAATACACAATGACTAGAACACTGTTCTCTAATCTAAAACTGACAATCGAAATCTTATATGGCTCAAATAGAGCTCTTATAGAATCTCACTAGTTTTGTTCTCTTAGTGTATTCGGCATATTCTAACAAGTTCTGATCACATGCTATTTATAGAACAAAAGCATAGCCTTAACAATGAAAACAGAAGGCCTACTCCAACTATAAATATGATAAGAAAACTTTCCTTATTGAAACTAAAACCAAGGATAATAATTGTTAGAATTCTTCCATCTTTAGACTTCTGCTTTATCTTTAATCACGTGCTCTCCAAGTTGATTAAGATATTTTCAAGAATGATCTTGAATCTTTTCTTGGTTGGCAAACTTCAAACAGATTTATCGATCTTGGAAGAAATAATCTGGACAAAGGATGTTTATGAAAACATTCATGAACTTTGCAATGAACATTGTTGATCTTGAAACCTTCACATCAGATAGCACAGGGGAATGTTTTTTATGTTCACAAACTATGACTATCAATCAAGCTAGCTGACAGTACTTAGTATATTGAACAATCTATGTTGTATCTCGATGCATAACAGTCTTCATCTGCAGCTCAATCCTATCTTCATGCTTGAGCTTTCTTCATGAAGTTCATATCACGTTCTTGTACATTCTTATGAATGTTGTCCAGAACAGAGTGTGTACTTGGAAAAACTAAATACTTAGCGATAATTCTACGCCATAAAGATCAATAATAGTCAATCACTACTGCAAATGCAATGTAAAGCACTTGATAAATGTGCTTAGTGCAAAACACATCACTAACAATATGAAATTACATTATACTAGTTC
Organism: Perilla frutescens; assembly: GCA_026008535.1. Lineage (NCBI taxonomy): Eukaryota > Viridiplantae > Streptophyta > Magnoliopsida > Lamiales > Lamiaceae > Perilla > Perilla frutescens. The sequence continues at coordinate 42,711,522 of BRKX01000019.1, forward strand.
ATTTAATATGAAATCATAATAAATGACACTATATATGTTAATTTCATGAGAAATTATAAGACATTACATTATACATGTTCATTTGATTTGGAATTATAATAAATCTCACCATATGAGCTAATGTCATTCAAAATTATACGAAATTATATTATACTCGTTCATTTGATTTGAAATTATAATAAATCACAGTATATAAGTTCATTTCATTTGAAATTATCAGACATTACACTGTACTAGATTATTTTATTTAGATTTATAATAAATCACATTATATAAGTTATTTACATTCGAAATTATATAAGACATTATGGTATACTAGTTAAATTTATTTGAAATTATACTAAATTCCAAAATTTAAATTAATTTTATTCGACTTTATAATAAATTCCACTATATAATGTTATTTATCTTTTATCTACCATTATGTGTAACAAGCATGCGTTGATACACAATCTACAAATCAAAATTGTTCCAACTAAAATTAGAAAGTTATCGAGAAATGGGATCTATATTAATATAAATAGGAGTTATCGGGTCTATATGGACCCAACCACAATAGATCCAGTCAAGATATATTCACTAGACTAGTCTATAATGACTTGAAAATATCTTATCGGGTACCCAAAAGTGAAATACGCGGATTCATTCATTAATCTGACACTGAAAATTGAATCCCATGATATTTTTACCAAAAAAATGGTAATTTCATTATATTTTTTATATATTTTTAAGTTAAGGTCATTTTTAGATAATTGTTTAAACTTTGGAATATTTTTAGACAAAATGTTAAAGCTCAAGACATATTTTGGTATTATTAATAAACAAATAAGCTCAAATACTAATTAAAGCCCAACATGAATTTAAACTAAAACAGTATAATAATACTAATTAATCTTAGCCGCACATCAACTCTTGAAGATCCAACGATCAGAATGATGATCCCCTTTCTTAACTCAATTGTTAATTGGGTTTGGCAATTCAACCTTAAAAATTGAGTTTTGCTTATATTTCTCTAGCTTCGATCCCTCTTCTCTCTTCGGTGACTCAACCAAGCCAAATTCCCCTTCTCTGATAGAATTCCGATTAGTTGGGTCTGTGTTCACAATAATTCCTCTTCCTTTAAGAAATCCTCGTCCCTGAGGATCTATCCCATGAAACTTTTTATGAAGAAAAGAAGAGTCTTCCTAGCCATCAAGATTGAAGCTTTCTTCATTCCACTGCACCAGAATCTGGCCCACTGTTGTCAGCCCTCGATTAACAAACATTCTGTACAGAATAGCAGCGGGGTTCAAACAGAAGAGTCCCTCTTCGGTGGTAGCCGGCAACTCCTAAAGAGGTACCGTTCCTTCACTGATCTTTTTCTTCAGTAATGGCACATAAAAGACCGGGTGGATCATTGACCCACTAGGTAGATTTAGCTTGTAAGCAACTTTACCTATTTTCTCAATGACTTGATAGGGACTGAAGTACCGAGAGGCCAATTTCACACTTTTCTGGAGTGGCACTGAGCTCTGGCGATAGGGCTGTAATTTCAGGTAAACCCAGTCTCCGATGTCAAACTATCTTTCCACTCTAGCCTTATCTGTATAAGTTTTCATTCGATTTTTGGCTTTTTACAGATTCTCTTGGATGTGTTGCAGTAATAGCCTCCTCTGTTGTAAGGTCTCCTTCACCTCCTCATTAGTGGAGTCTAGGTAGGGTCCTATAGATAGGTTTGAGGGCTCATAACTGACGCGCGGTCATTTCGCGCTCAAAAATAATTTATAACTCTTGTGCCCACAGCAAGCGTAGCCAGCTAATGAGTACGGGTCGATCCCACAGAGAGCTGTTGTGATTCCTACCTTCAAGTAACTAATAAAAAAAAGGGTTTGGTTTGTTATCACTACTGAAAATTAAATTTGTTGCTAGTTAAGTCAAGTAAGTAAGAAAAGTTAATGAATGAAGGTCAAGGTTAAGTAAGTAAGGGAGGTTAAAGAAGGAAGATTAAGTAAGGAAGGTTAGGGTTAAGTAAGGAAAAAGTTAAGGAAGAATATAGCTTCTGTTGTAAGCAGGTTATCGAGCTCAAAGAACAGTTTACTTACATTATCATGCCGTGACCTTCGAGTCACCGAGTTGAACATTTGAAAGTAAACGGAGTCACTGTTGGGTAACCCCCTCGCATACTCAGAAGGATACTTGAGGTAACCCCTCTCTTATCCCAAGGCATGTCTCAGAGTACAGTAGACAACAGGTTTGAGCCAGGAAAGGCGCCAAGAAAGGAAGTAAAAGGTTTTGCGGGTATGGAGAGGGCTTTTGCATTTTGCTCTCCATATGCCGCCAGTTTATAATTGGATATTCCAAAGTTTATTAAAGAGTTTTCTTGTAAAGCCCCACTGAGTACATTAGTGCTCACACCCTCATTTTTAAAAAATTTCAGGTTGAGATGCTGAGGCTAGTGATGTGCTGCTGGTGGGGTTGTCTGAGTTGTTTGAGGTTTCAAGTTTGTTGCTCTATATGGTTATATGTTTTCTTCCGCAAAGTTTCTGCTAAGTACTCTGATGTTAGTATTTAGTCTTGATATGTGTAACTTGATTCTTGATAGTAGCATGTTTTAAATGCTATGAATCCTAGTTATCAATAAAGTCTTTGAAGCATGATCTTTTGACATACCCGTCTATGCCTTTATTGATTCCGAGTTATTTGAATAGTCGTACATGTTGAGCATTCAGGTATCTATTCATCTTCAGTTGACTTGTGACTTAATTGGCCTCTACTTAGCATTGCTAGGCCCTAGATGAGACCGAGAGGAGATTCTAGAGCCTGACTTGGTTCCTTCAAGGTTAGGTGAATCGGATTTTGTAAGCCTAATTGTTAGTCTTTAGGTGGAATGGGTACATAAGCCTATTGGATAGTATGATATAGCCGACGGGGGTTTAATGGATCGACGGTGACAGTAAGTGAAGTTAAACTTCTTGAAGGGGTCTATTGTACGTCCGGGATTAACATAATCAACTTGAATCAGCTAGGAGAGAAACCAATGAGAGAATCTACACCCTAATGCTCTTTTCATAATTTTTTCTTCAATCTTTATTTTTGTTGGTGTTGCTTAGTTAATTTTACTTGCTTTAATTTGGTAGTTTAGCCAACCATCTAACCCTCGTTTAGAATGTTTAGGATTGTGTTTAAATTCATGTGCTAGTTAACAATTGTAATGTGAAAAGATAGTAGCCCACACGAAGCTTTCCTCGAGAGACACGATCCGAGTTAGCTCTCCGCCCTACAATCGACCCCGTCCTCTTGCGGGTCCGGATCGGAATAGTTGTGTAGGACAAACCGGAACCAATCAAGTATTTTTCTTAAACCACATTCTTCTTCTTTTTTTTTTGTTTTTTTTTTGTTTGAATGATTCAAAAATCTAATTTTAGTTATCTGCTTGAGCGAATTGATGGAGAATTCTATTATCTACATAAATGAATTCTTTTATTCCTTGTTTCTGACTCTGATTCCTTGAACGAATATAGGACCCCTTGATATTTTGAAGTTTTGGAAAGGTTTAGATTGTTTTTCTAATACAATTGTCGCATATAGAATTTTATTGACTACTCATGTGACTGTTGCATCTACATAAATAAGTTTTTCAAATTTGAAATTGTTGAGGTCATATCTACGTTCGACGATGTCACAAGAAAGACTTAATGGATTGACGATGATAGAAATACAAAATGATATTTTGGAAAAGATTGAATATGAAGATTTGATTGATGAATTTGCTTCAAAAAGTGCTAGAAGAGTATCACTTTTTATGTAAAATCATAGAAGATTCGTATTTATTTAATATTGTATTGAGAATATTATCAATACTATAAATACAATATTTTGAATTTTTAGTCTTTCTAACAATATCACTATAATTATAAAAATTATAATATTTTTTTTTAATTTTAGGGCCTAAATTTTATTATTTGTGCAGGGTATACAAATGATTGAGACGGCTCTGATAATATCTATTATAAAAAATAAAAATCATTATATTATTATGACTAATTATGATTAATATCTATTACTAAAAAGTAAAATTAAAATATATAGTGTAATTTGAAATAATCAAATATAATAATTAATTATTAATTAAAATTTTTTAAAAATTATTATAAACCCTAATTAATAGTTCTCAAATTTAACTATCACACAATAAATTAAAATTGAAGGAAAAAAAATCATAATAAATTCAATAGTGAAATATGAAAAGTAAACTAGAGGATCTCATTTGCATTATGAAGAGTTGACACAAATGATAAAAAAAAAAGTGATAATCGGAATAAATACCTATATGGTGTGTATAAATGGAACGAAGTTAGAAATGAAATGAAGGTCTGAATGGAATGACATTCTTATGATTGATATGTTTTCGGAATGAAGAACGGAATGAAATATTATTTTATTTTTTTATCTTATAAATGAAAATGTTTTCCTTTCAATATTTTGTTATAATTGAATAAAGTGTAATAGCTAATATTATCAACACTTGTCGTAATTTTCCTTCTATTTTTAAATTGCATTTTTCTTTTTTAGTATGTGATTTTTTTTTCTAATATTTTTTTATCAAGAAAAGGTATTCCTTATGCTTTATTGATGACTTTAGTAGAAAAGCATGGGTATATTTTTTGACTGAAAAATCAGTAGCTCTTTAGTCATTCATAGTGTTATGAACATATAATCAAAACCTATGAAATGATTAAAGCTCAAACAAATATGAGTGAATGACTTGTTTATTGAAGCTGAATAACATCAGCAATATATAGATGTACAAAGCCTAGGAGAACTAGCGTGATATTAGCATAGCTAACATATCTCAACAAATGTAACAATAAAACAACAACTCCTAATACTGAGGGACGGACTTAATTCAACGGAAAGGAGAACAATAAATCCTAAAAACAAGGAGATTTATTCTAACAGAAATCATAAAATCCTAAGAGTACTTCTCAACACATAGAGACTTTAATATCTAATATTATTGTCGAAATTATAATTATATCTCATATTGTTCAAAATAATATTTTAATGTCAAAATTATTGAAAACTACTCAAAACTAAATTGGAACTATTTTTCAGCATCTGTAAATTGATATGACAAGTTCTTTTATTAGTGAAACATGACATCTATAAAATGATATGATATTTTAATTTAATTAATACGGTGAACTATTGAAAAAATACTCAAAAGTTTATGTCATGTCATTTTTAGGTTTTGAAAAATAAATCATATTGTAGTTTTGAGCAATTTTTCAATAGTTTAAGTATGAAACATCATTTCCAATAGTATAAATAAAATTACAATTTCAAGAATTGTATAGAATATTGAATATCTTTTCAACGACATATTTATTTATTTAACTAAATACACTAGTCGTCCAACATCATTTGAGAAAGTTGGTTAAGAATTTAAGATAGCTCACTTAACTGCTAAATCGTTTTTTACCAACAAATTGTTTTTTCCTCCTCAAGGCTACACCCACCGGTCAATATCCCCCTCTCTTCTCGTTTTTCCACATTTCAACTCCGTATTTTCTTGATAAAATCCTCTAATCTACTTTATATATTCTGCTTGTGTTCACTATTAAAATAATATTTATTATATAAATAAAAATTATTATAATATAATTCATCATAATTTTTATTGCTAAAAATTAAAATATATATATATATATATAACAATCAATTAATAACTAAATATGAAAGCTAAATATTCAAAAATAATTATAAACACTAATTTGATGGAATAAACTTTAATATGAAATTAAAAAATTGAACTAAATTGCAAAAAAATGAATTTGAAAAAATAAATTAAAAGAATTCATAATTGAACACCAATTGAAACACAAACTGAACTGAAGGTTCTCCTTCTCCCTCAGTAAATTATGCTTGATAATTTTCTTTTCCGTTTTATTTATGGAATTAGAATTTTATTTATTTATTTATTTTGGAATGCTACACCCACCGGTCTTCATCAACGAAAAGTAGTCTTGATAATTATTAAACATTGCTGGTTTTGATGGTCCCTATATCAATGACAATCATTAATAGCGATTGTTTGATAGATCGAAATTTGGTGTAGTACAATTTTTCCGATCTTTTAGCTCCCACGAATCCTCTTTAGACAGCCAACGCAATTAATTTCTCTAGTCCATAATTAATTTCTCATTTTGTGTATGAAAATTTATATAAATAAATACTCCCTCCGTCTCAATTTTATAGTCTATTTTCTAGTCGCATGTGGATTAAAAATATTTATGAAAATAAGAAATTAAAGCTAAATTTCCAATGATACTCTTATTTAATATTTATAACTTCTAAAATTTAAGTGGTTAGTTTTTTACTTTTCAAAAATTAATAAGGGTTTATTTGTATATTACTAAATGGTGACGTTTTTATAATCATCATTACATTTTTTGGACTGAAAAAAGTATTACTTTTAATAAAGAAAATAATCACTTTTAACATTGAAAATTATGTGTTCAACATAAGGTTTATTTACAGCTATTGTATAAAAAAATTCGTATAATACTTATTAATTTTTTAAATTGATTAGATTTATTTCTATTAAATTAGAAAAAAAAAATCAAACACCAAAAAAAAAGACCAAACACGCGAGACACCAATTGATAACCATCCCAATAAAAAAAAGAGTAATTCTCTACATACCCTCCATTTGATTCTTTAGATTCCCTTATTTTAATGCAATAACAAATTTATTCAAAATTTCTTTTATATCTTTAAAAAATAGAAAACATTTATCCCCAAAAGTTTATCAAACTTTATGAGTGCTTACCTTGTTTTTTCTTTTTAGGGAAAATTAATTTCGTTACTTGTTGTTTTTGTTAATTGTTATTTTCTTAAACTACTTTTGAAAGGAACAAAGTAGTAATTTTCTTTCTGTTGCAATTATTTTACATATTTTCTTTTTCGGTGTACTGTCTCGAAGTTATATTTGTGAAAGGATTTTTTCTTTGTTATCTCACCACAATATACCTTCGTCTCGTCGTCATGTTCAATTAATATCACTGTGTCTTCTCTTTAAAAAAAATATATATCACTTTGTATTCACGATGAGAATTCAATTAAAAGAAGAAAATTAAATAATGTTCATATTCAATAAATCACTTGTATTCCATTTCATAGTTATTTATATTTTTAAACGAAGAAATGATGTTTTACATGGATTATGGATATCGTGGATTATGGATATCATTCCAGGGTGAAATAAGTGGACTGACCAGAATAGCTCGAAAAAAAAAATAGAACTAGAAAATTCTAATTCGATAAGCATCTAGTCAGAATTGATCTGAACAGAATAGTCCGACAGCCCATTAGGGCTAACCCGAAATTAAGTAGTTTGACCCTAATATCCCAAATTTCAATTGTTTACCTTTGGTTAAATAATAAAAGTTTCATGTTCGATGTAAGCACTAAAGATAAAATTGTTGCAACTTAAATAATATATTCAAGTAATTGGTGGTAAAATGTGATATATTTAGTGTTAATTTATTAAAATTAAAAGTTTAGATGGACAACAATTAATAAATTAATTTATACATATTAAATATTTTTTCGTAAACTTAGTAGCCCGATGGGTTAGCTTGAAAAACTAATCCCTAGTATTAGGGCCGATAATTGCTAACCCCAAAAAAACATAGTCTTAATTGATCCGAAATCGAAAAGACCGAAAGCCCAATAAAATTTATCTAAAATCGGGCGGGCTAATCCGATGGACATCGTGACGTGGATAGTAAAAAAAAAGAAAAGGAAAGTGGTGGTGAAAAAGAAATCAAACAGAAACCGTACGGCCCTCGAAACAGTAAAATAACATGTTATAAGTTATAACATGATGAAAGTTGAATGTTAAGTAGTTAGAAAGTTAGGTGGAAGTGAGATATTCGATGACGTTCTCCATTTGCTATAATGGTATAAATCCAACAACAATCTTGAAAAAGGGACAAACAAAAATAACATCCTTAATTAAATAATCCTAGGCAAAAACAACATATATGGCTCAAGCAGTGGGAGTTTCACTAACTACACAAGCGAAGGAGAGTTCCCTCCACCCCAAATTCATTAGAGATGAAGATGAGAGGCCTAAGGTGGCCTACGACCAATTCAGCAGCGAGATTCCAGTGATATCGCTCGCCGGAATCGACGAGAGCGGCGACAAGAGGGCGGAGTTGTGCCGGAGGATAGTGGCAGCGTGTGAGGATTGGGGTATTTTCCAAGTGGTTGATCATGGAGTCGACCCGATGGTCGTTGAAGGGATGACTAGATTAGCTCGAGAATTCTTTGCGTTACCCGATCATGAAAAACTTAGGTTTGATATGTCAGGTGGCAAGAAAGGTGGTTTCATTGTCTCTAGCCATCTTCAGGTATTACTTTTATCGTTTCATGGAATTATACGACGTGTATTGATAATACTGAAATATGTAAGTTATTGTAACATGACAAAAAAATGGGATGTGTTTATAATTGTAAGTTTAATCCATCATCAAAGATTAGGCCCAAATATGCAAGATGATCACCTCTGGTCGATGCTTTAATATCATTTTTGCTTGTAAAATCGAAGCCCATAATTATGTAAGGGTCCGGCATATGTTAATTGTTTGTATAGTATTATATATCACACCTTACCATATATAATTATTAAAAATTTAGACTAAGGTAACTTTGCAAATATTAATTAAAAACTTATTATAAAATATTCAGACGATATATGGTAATAAATTAAATGTTATTTTATGAATTGAAATTTTATAGAGAATTTTAATATATCTAACTAAACAGTATATTATTAATACATATATTTTAGTACAACAAAACAAACACATAATATTGATATCTTATATGATAAAAGACATTTCAGTCAAATATATCTAACAGTATACCATACAATCTAACAAATGAGCTCTTTAAGGATTAGATATATTTGTGGCTTTTCTCTTGCAAATTGTTACATTTTTCTATGGCAACAACAATTTTGTGTTGGTACATAGTATGAGAGTCCAGGCGAGACTTTCTCTTGACAGGATTGAGCCAATTATTTTGAATATTAAGCTCAAGTCAAAATTAACTCAAAACATAAATAACAATAAATAGTATTTCATTTTTTAAGTATCAAATATATAATAATTTATATTATCCTAGATATATATATATATATATATATATCTATGGCCGACATGTTAGACTTAATGGGCTTTTTAAAAAAATAAGTTCGGGCCTACTTACTAATATAGGCTTTTAAAAAGGTTCAAATCTGACCTTTTTATTATATAAAGCAGACCGAGTTAGGCCTAAGACCATAGCCATCGGTGACATCCGTCCGGATGTCACTGAAAATGACAAACAATTTAAGAAAAAAAAAAAAGAAAAACTCATGAAAAATCGTGACTCGACTCGGGCAGCTGACTTAAAGGCGTGACATCAACCCCCAACTGATGTGCACACGTGGCACCCTCTGATTGGGTGCCGCATAATTATATATATATATATATATGTTAATTTAAAATTTAAATATTTAATATAATTATCAAAAAATAAAATATATATCAAAATTCATAATTTTTTCTCTTTATATAGAGCTTAAAATATTGGTATATTTTTATAAACATCTAAACTCTCTTTTTCACACATATCTTATTTCACTAAATTCTCATTCTCACATTTCTTCTTCATTTTAAGTTATGGATCCAAATCACCTAAATTATTACCATCACTTCCAAAATTGAATTTCACCCAAAAAAATTTCGAAATTCAGATGATCAACAAAGTTCTTAACATTATCAAAATTCCCAAATTTCGCCAAACCTCACTCAAATTCTATACTCTGAAAATATATCTAATAAATTAATAAGGATTTTTTAAATATAGTAAAAATTATTATTAATGATATGTTATTAAAAAATAAACAGATAGATATTTTATGTAGATTGGAAGACAGGGGAATTAATATTTTAATTGAAGGTCAGGTTGAATGAGTGTCACTGATGGAATGCAAATTTTGAGAATTGCGAATGTGAAAGAGAAAAAAATTAATATTTTATTTGAAAGTTTGGTTGAATGAGTGTCAGTGATGTGGGTTGATGTGGGTAATCAAAAATAGATCAGAACATAGACCTCCATTTCCACCCCTAATAATATAATTTATTGACTTGTTAAAATTATCTTTCCATCATCCAATCACAAAATTGTCATTAATTTACTATATGCACAAACATTTGATGAAGGGAGAAGTGGTACAAGACTGGCGCGAAATAGTGACGTATTTTTCGTACCCGATCACGGCCCGGGACTACTCGAGATGGCCGGACAAGCCGGTCGAGTGGCGGGCCGTGACGGAGGGGTACAGCCAGCTAGTGATGGAATTGGGGTGCAAATTGCTGGAGATTTTATCAGAAGCCATGGGGCTTGAAAGAGATGGTCTCTCCAAAGCCTGCGTGGAAATGGATCAGAAAATAGTGGTGAATTTCTACCCGAAATGCCCTCAACCGGACCTCACATTGGGTTTGAAGCGGCATACGGATCCGGGTTTGATAACTCTACTGCTCCAAGATCAAGTGGGTGGGCTTCAGGCGACCCGAGATGCTGGCAATACATGGATCACGGTTCAGCCCATCCAAGGAGCTTTTGTTGTCAATCTTGGTGACTTTGCTCACGTAAGTTCTTACCCTTTTTTTTTGTTGATTTATGTAATTAATGTCTCAGTTTTCAATAATTTAACAAATATATTTTTCCGAGATAATATTTTTGGCATTTGAAAGTTGAAACCCCACCTTATATAATCTATGATGTGAAAAATCCACGTAGTTTTCATTATTGGAACTTTTTTGGAAAAAATAAAAAGCTGAGACGTTGGACCATAATATGATGTTTATTATATGATATATTATGAGTTAAAAAATATTAATATTCACTCACTAGCTTCGCCACTTATTATTTAATTAATTCCGTTTCACTAACTTCATAGATTGCATTGGAAGAGTTACAGGAGGCTAGGTTTTATTTTCAGCTTGAGTTTCCAAATGATTTACGAATTGTCTTGGGTTTTGTGAAACAATATTGGTTTTTGTGTGGAAACTATAAATATATTTGAATGAATGAATGAAATTCCAAGGATTATAGGATTCAAAATTGAAAACTTGTTTGGATCATTTGCCTTTTTTAACACAGTGATATGTAAGAGTATGTAGCCTTATAAATATGAATTAGTATTTGTTCTTAATGGAGGATGTAAGAGTGGGAAAGGAATGAAACCAAACATAGCCTTATCTGACTAACTTCCAAATACTTTTCATGTGTTTGTTTTATTTTAGCCAAAAAAAAACAAAAACAAAAAGTCTACGTAGCTTTTATCTTGATTACCTGATCAACAAGCTCATAAATATGCAAAGTTATGATATATACATATATATATATACAAACCCTAAAATAAATTGTCTTACAATTAATTCTTAATATATTCAGAGATATATATCAAACACTACAATCCTAAATACTAAAGTAGCATCAATGATATACATTTCTTAATTATATATTATATTAAATGTGAAAGATGAATACTTGGAGCAGTATCTAAGCAACGGGAGGTTCAAGAACGCGGATCATCAAGCAGTCGTGAACTCAAAATGCAGCAGATTATCGATAGCAACGTTCCAAAACCCGGCCCCGGATGCCAAAGTTTACCCACTGAAGCTCAGGGAAGGAGAGAAGGCAGTGATGGAGGAGGCGATCACGTTTTCGGAGATGTACAAGAGGAAGATGAGCAATGATCTTGAACTTGCACGACTCAAGAAGCTCGCCAATGAGAAGAAGCTGCAAGAGGATTCCAAAAACCCTAAATTCGAAAATAAGGTTGAGCCCTGCAAAGTTCTTGAAGAGATTCTTGCTTGAGAGGATAAAGTAGCCAATAGTTGAAGGAACTATCTTTTTAGTGATCATAGCCATCTTGGCTTATATAACATGAGATTATATATGATGTAATCATATTTATGTATTTTAATGACTGAGTTCTTAAATGTTTTTTTTTATCAAAAATATAAATCCTAAAATTAAATTATTGAACCCTAAAATCAAAGTGAATTAATTAAATTAATTTTATCCGACAACTCATGCAGTGCACTGCACATGATAATTAATTTTTTTGAACTAAATATAAACCATAATTGGGAGTAATAAACCATAATTTAGATAAAATAACATAATAGGTATGACATATAAAACATACTCAATGTGCATTGCATACTGTACACATCTCATCAAATCAGCAAGTTAAACAAATAATAAAATAACATAGTAGGTGTGACATATAAAACATAATCAGTGTCCATTGCATAATGTACATATCTCATCAAATCAGCAAGTTAAACAAATAATAATATTTTTCTGTATATATTGTTGCTCTTGCTTGACATGAGATCAACTGCATGTGCTTAACACGCATTCAATTGTTCATGTTTAACATGCAATCACATAGTACTTAAATTAACAACCAATCATCTCTACTCATATTTAACATCAGATCACATAGTACATACTTAACATATCTTCATCAGATCATACTTAACATGATATCACTTGCACGTGCTTAATATGCAATCACATAATTCAATTAAACATGCACAATAAACCACGTTGAAGAGAATAATTAACCTCACCATAAAACTTGGCCTCTAAATTAACCATTTATGCTTGATACGCCTTCCCTACAAAAGGATTACTTAAATTATTTAAGCATACACTAATATAACATACCAAAAAATGCATAATGATATATTAATGCACAATATCAAACTAATTCCTTTTTTCCTTTTCCTACTTCTTAACCCTTCTCGGCCAACTTAACTAATTAAACCTTAAAGCAAAACTACTTCTAGGCCCATTAATCAAACTAATGCATTACAAAGTCCAACCACATGGACCAAAACCAAACTTCTCTCTCTCTCTCTCTCTCTCTCTCTCTCTCTCTCTCTCTCTCTCTCTCTAGCTTCTTCCCCAAAATAACAAACAAAAACAACCATCTCTCTCTCTCTCTCTCTCTCTCTCTCTCTCTCCGGATTTACGTGAACAAGTCCATTTGCCTTCTCGATCATCTTTCTTCTCTTGGCTTTCACGTAAACAACACAGCAACAATTTTCTTTCCTTCTTTTCTATCTTCTTCTTCAGCTAAAAATTAATTACGCCATCGGAAACTCGATGCCACTAACCAAAACAACTGTTACGCCTGAACGTGGTTGTCAGCGCCGGAGACCGTCGGCGGCGCTGCTGTTCATCGCCGGATAAATTCTATACTTCGCCGTGCTCATCGACGGAAACTTGTAGCCATCGTCGCTGCCCCTGGAACCCGCCATCTTCTTCTTCTTCTTCTTGCTTGAAGTTGCCGAACAACCACCATCGTTTCATCTCTTTTTCGCAGCTCCTCCTATCGGCGGCAGCCACCATCCTCTCCAGCCTTCACCCTCAGCTCTCAGACCACTCCCAGTGGTGGTGACCCAGAGATGGGTCGAGCACAAAAGACAAAATTTTGCAAAAAAAAAAAAAAAGGAAAAGTCACTATAATGCATAACCTGAGGCGGCCTAGCGCCCTCAAGGCGTCATGTTCCACGTGACATCCTTTCATTGGATGCCACTTTATTTTATTTAGATAAATTTATAATATAAATATTTTATATAATTATTAAAAATTAAAAAAATAAAATTATATCAAAATTCATAAAATAAAATTATCTATAAATAGAGCTTAATATTGATATGTTTTTACACAACCTATAACTATCTTTAACTTACACATTTTCTCTCTATAAACTCTCAATCTCATATTTCTTCTTCATTTTAAGTTATGGATTCAAATCACCCAAATTATTATGATGACTCCCAAAATTTTTCAAACTTTGGATCATATTTTCACCCACAAAATTTTTCAAATTCAGAAGTATTAATAGAATAGATATAGCTAACAATTAAACCTCATAGGCTCTATTTCCACATTTTTCTGCCGGCAGGAAATCGTAGAACGAAATTCATTAAAACTATTTTCATATATTAATAGAATAGATATAGCTAACACATTTTCTCTCTATAAATTCTCAATCTCATATTTCTTCTTTATTTTGTTGTGAAGTAAATTATGAATTTATAATTGTATGGGTAAGTTTTTGATAATTATGAATTAAAAAAATTATAATAAATTAATTAATATTTTTTTTAAATGCAAGAGAAAAATATTATTTTAATAACATGTTCTTATTAAAAAAATAAAATGATAAATATTTTATGTAGACTGGAAGAAAATGAAAAATTAATATTTTATTTGAAGGTTGAGTTGGATGAAGGTCACTGATGGAAGTATAAATTATATAAAGTTAGAGGTTGTGGATATAGAAGAGAGAGAAATTAATATTTTATTTGAAGGTTGGGTTGGATGAGGTCACTAATGTGGGTAGTCTCAAGCTTAACCCTTCCCTCATGCATAGGTGATGAAGTCTTCTTCTGCATGCATGCGATGCTACTCCATGCAGCTTCAGCTCTACTCCATGCAGCTCTACCCAGATGATCACAACTCCCTTCACGTGCTTTGTATGGACCAGCTGATGTGGCATTATGTGCATGCACGCCTTATGCACCTACAGATCAACTACCCTAGCTATATATGATAGTTTTGTAATAATGATCCTAGTCGTAGATTGAATTTGCGTTCTTATTTCATGTATTGTATAAATACTTTGTGCTTTCTATTTTGAGACTTGAGTTGAATAAAATCAGATATTTTTCTCTGAAAATAGATATGATATCGATATTCTTTCATGGTATCTAGAGCCAGATCCTATTGATTTCTCGTCGATTCCTTGATTTCTTCACCGATTAATTGATTAATTATTGATCATGACGAAGGCTAATCGGAAATTTTCATGGAGAGCAGCTCGCGATGATGAGATCGGGTTTCAATTTGATCATGAAGCCAGTAGCAGCGCCCAACCTGCTGTGAATTCTCCGATCGAACCATCTGCTGCGCCTTCACCAGGAATGCGAGGTATGGCGATTCATAATCAGCCTAGAAATGAGTTAACACACACTCGCATGATTGCTAATGATGAATTGTACTTAGCACCGCATGAACACCCTAGCATGATATAGCTACTGATTTATTCGATGGGAAAAACATCCATACTTGGAGTCGATCTGTCAAAAGAGCATTGTTTACTAGAAACAAGTTAGGTTTTGTTGATGGAAGCATGTCAGAACCTGCAGCAGATTCAATTGATCACATGTCTTGGATCAAGGCAGATTATCTTGTTTTTAAATGGTTGTGTAATTCAATAGTTAAAGACCTATCTAGGGGATTACAACACCTTGAGTCATCTAGAGAATTGTGGAAAGAACTGCATAAAGATTTGGCAAAAGGAATGATCCACGACTTTACAAGCTGCGTAGAGAGATAGCATCTTATTCCCAAGGCACACAGTCAGTGTTAGTCTATTTTAACAATCTTAGTGCGTTATGGGATGAACTTGCATTGCTTAAAACCTCTAGGAATTGCATCTGTGCCGTAGCTGAAGATGCTAAAGCTGACCTTGAAGAAAAGCATATGATGCAATTCTTAATGGGTTTAAATGACATGTATGAGCAGATAAGATAGCAAATTCTGATATTGGATCCACTATCTACTACTAGCCAAGCATACTCTATGGTGTTACAGGTAGAAGAGCAAATGCAGGTTTCTTTACACTTCTCAGAAGGTTCAGAACAAAATGCTTTGTTTACAGGACAAAAATATTTTCCTAAAAATGATGGTTTTAGGAACAAATTGTCCAAGGAAGAGAAGGCCAAACTAAGGTGTGATCAATGTGGGAGAACAGGTCACCTAAAAAGTGGCTGTTTTGAGTTGAATTGAGTACCTAATTGGTACAAAAGATTTAAGGAAGATAAAAGAAAATCTAGAGCCAATCATGTTGATCACACAGACACTGAGAAGCAGACTGGAGCTGATATGTCTTAGCAGTTGGTTTCTAATGATATTGGAAGAGTCATAAAGGCAGAAATTTCTAAACATTTTGCCACTTATATGCAGCAAACAAGGATGACTGAGAAACATAAGTCAGGAGCAGGGAATTCAGATATTGCTAATGTTGCAGAGGTTGAGCTTGGAACTGACTCTTTGGATTATTCAGGGTACTATGCCTTTGGTGTATCAAATGAGATCACCAAGAATGAATGGATTATTGATTCTGGGGCAAGCAACCATATGTGTTGTCAAGCTAGCTTGCTAACCAATCTGAGAAAACTCAAAAATCCTCTGAAAATCTTTCTGCCTGATGGAACAAGCTTATGGGCATTTTTTGCAGGAGATGCTCAGATTACATCTCAAATTACACTCACAATATATTATATGCCCTAAAGTTCACTCACAATCTTCTTTCTGTGGGTCAGCTTACTAGGAGTATAAATGAGAGAGTTCTGTTTCTTGCAACTCATTGTTTGGTTCAACTCAGAACTACTGATACTGTCCTTGGTATTGGCACTATGAAAGGGACATTATATGTCTTTACTCAAAGTTCTCAGACAGCTAGTTTTAATGTTGCTACATTCTCACCATCATTGGAGGAGCTACATTCCTTAATAGGTCACCCCTCCATTACAACTATGCAGCACATGGAGATGTTTAAGAAGAGATACAGTGCTATAGATTATGAGGTATTGGAGAGTTGTGAGATATGCCACAAAGCCAAACATCAAAGAACTCCTTTTTCCACTCTTGGCAGAAGGAGTGAAAGAGTTTTTCAATTAATCCATGTTGATGTTTGGAGCCCCTATACAGGAGATAGCCTCACCAATACCTCATTCTTCCTTACTATAGTTGATGATTTTTCCAGAATGACCTGGACATTTCTCTTTGGGCATAAAGGACAAGTGTGGACTATTATTCACAGGTTTATCCAAATGGTGCAGACTCAGTTTCAACAAAATATCTTGGTGTTATGTTCAGATAATGGGACTAAGTTTATCAATTAGAAAATGCAAGATTTACTGGGAAAAAATGGTATTATTCACCAAAAGTCTTATGTGTACTCTCCTCAACAAAATGAAATAGTTGAGAGAAAGCACAGGTATCTTCTTCAAGTGGCCAGGTCTCTGATGTTTCAGAGTAAGTTGTATGCACATTTTTGGCCATATTCTATATTTTTTGCTACATATATCATTAACAGATTGTCCTCAGTTGTTTTGAAGTGGGAAACTCCTTATGCTGTTATGTTCAACAAACCAGCTGCCCTTACATATGTCAAGTCTTTTGGTTGCTTGGTTTATAAGGTAAATCTATTGCCTTCTAAGACCAAGTTTTGCACTATGAGCATCAAATGTGTGTATTTGGGGCCTGCAACTCACAACAAAGGTTTTATTCTATATGATTTCAACTCTCAGAAAGTGTGTGTTGCCAGAGATGTTGATTTTTGCCCCTCTATATTTCCACTTCAAACATCTGTTCCTATCATGCCTCTTCCTTTTGTATCATTTTCAGATGAGTTTCATTCTCCTTTCTCTAATGATACTATCATTTCAGATAGTCTCACTCCTACATATACCTTATACTTGTTCAATATACAGTCTGTGATAGAGCCTACATCTTATAAGGTTGCTTGTCAACAGAAGGAATGGTTGGAGGCCATGGCCAAAGAATTGGCAGCCTTAGAAGCTAATGAAATCTGGACAGTGATGCCTCTTCCTGCAGGTAAACAAGTGATAGGTTGTAAATGAGTTTATAAGGTCAAGTTAAACTCTGATGGAAGTATAGAACGATATAAGGCATGTTTAGTTGCCAAAGGTTATAACCAAGAATTTGGTGTCAACTATAATAAAGTGTTTGCTCATGTTGCAAAGCTTGTCTCAATCAGACTGTTAATAGCCTTGGCCACTCAATTTTCTTGGTTGTTGTATCAGATTGATGTAAACAACGCATTCTTGCACGGTCATCTTACTGATGAGATATATATATGCAACTTCCTCAGGGCCATAATAAAGGCAAGCCAGAGGATGTTTGTAAGCTCACCAAGAGTCTCTATAGCCTCAAACAGGCTTCCAGGGAGTGGAACATTGAGTTTTATAAGTACTTGTTCCAATTACAATTTATTCAAAGTGAATCTGATACCTGTTTGTTTACCAAAGGGACTGGGGATAGTTTTCTTGCTCTTTTTGTGTACATCCTCCTCAGTCCCTCCCCAGCTCAAATACAACTTGTTAAACATGCTTTACATGAAGTTTTTACCATCAAGGACCTTGGTAAAGCCAAGTATTTCCTTGGAATGGAAATTGCTCGCTCAGAGTCTGGTACATTTCTTTGCCAACGCAAATACATCTTAGATTTGGTTGATTCAGTGGGATTGCTGGGTTGCAAAGTTGTTTCTATCCGTCTTCCATCTGGTATTTCTCTTACTCAAAGTGTTGAGCCTTTCCCTCAAGCTGCTTCTTATAGAAGACTCATTGGTAAATTGCTCTACCTTAATCTCACACGGCCAGATCTTTCCTATGTTGTTCAACAATTGAGCCAATTCATAAACAACCCATCCTAGACTTATTGGCACGCTACTCTACATGTGGTTAAGTACCTCAAAGGATGCCTCTCCCTTGGTTTGTTTTACAAGGCATGTTCTGATATTAAGCTCCAAGCCTACTCAGATGCTGATTGGGGGACTTGTCTAGATACTCGTCATTCTTTGTCTGGTTACTGTGTGTTCTTTAGTTCTTGCTTGATTTCATGGAAGTGCAAGAAGCAAACCACGATTTCACTTTCCACTGCCGAAGCCGAATATCGTAGCCTCAGCTACATTGTTTGTGAACTCTTGTGGATCTCATTCATGCTCGATGTCTTCTCCATTCATTATCCTATACCTATTGATGTTTACTGCGATAATCAAGCCGCCATACAAATCACAAAACATCAAGTTTATCATGAAAGAACTAAGTATTTAGACTTAGATTGTCACTTCTCTCGATGGCATTTCCGTCGTGGTTTCATTATTCCACGCTTTGTTCTTACAGATGCAGGTTGCCGATTTATTCACCAAAGCTCTTCCTAGCCCACGCTTCCGAGAGTTACTTACCAAGCTGTATCTTGGTGATCTTCACCAAGTCCAGCTTACGGAGGGTGATGAAGTGTTCTTCTGCATGCATGTGATGCTACTCCATGCAGCTTCAGCTCTACCCAGATGATCACAGCTCCCTTCACGTGCTTTTTATGGACCAGCTGATGTGGCATTATGTGCATGCACGCCTTATGCAGCTACGGATCAACTACCCTAGCCATAGATGATAGTTTTGTAATAATGATCCTAGCCGTAGATTGAATTTGCGTTCTTATTTCAGGTATTGTGTAAATACTTTGTGCTTTCTATTTTGAGACTTAAGTTGAATAAAATCATATATTTTTCTCTGAAAATAGATATGATATCGATATTCTTTCAATAGGCTATGCTTAAACAAAACTTAAAAAGAAATCTAGCTTGAAGAATGTCATTCATTTTTAAAAGCTTCTTCGAAAACTTGGAAAAAAAACTTATATAAAACTCTTGCTCCTTGCTTTTTATTTCTTGTGTTTGAAATTTAGAGTGGATATGGACCTATATATATATATATATATACTATTCGAATTAGGGTTTTGGTAGATTAAAATTAAATGATTAAATCTAGAGTTTGTGACAAAATCAAACTCCTAATCTTTGATGTTGAAGATAACTCCGCAAATGCTCATTTGTATAACTTGCTTGGAGGCAAGAATCAAAAGTTGATCTCTTAAAAAATTTGGGCTTTCGAAAAAAAACATAGACACTTAAATTTGGGTTTCTCAAAATAACTTGTGCCCATCTTAAAAAATTATATACTTTGTGCTTTCATACATAATAATAAATAAATAAATAAATAAGAATTGGCTTCCTTGAACTAAATAAATTCATTATGCATGTTGATGAAACAACAGCTTCTTGTGACGACAATGCTAGTGACAAATGTAATTTTGTCACCAAAAATGCCTCTACAGTGACAACAATTATTCTCGTTACAAAATAAATATCAGTGATGACTTTGTCAGTGACAATCGTGATTTTGTCACTAAAAATGTCTCTACAGTGATAATATTTATTCTCGTCACAAAATAAGTCATTTGTGATGACTATGTGAGTGACAATCATGATTTTGTCACTAAAAATACTTCTATAGTGACAATAATTACTCTCGTCACAAAAAAAAATAAAATAAGTGATCAATAGTGTCAATTTAATAAGTTATAGTATTTGTTGTCACTATATAGTTGGCGGGAAGCTAGTGACGATTAAAATTTGAGACTGAAAAGTATTATGTAGTGACGATAATTCTTCCCGTCACAAAAAATAGAATTTATGAGAAATTTATTTGTTGTCAATATATATTGTCACTATATATTTTGCACCAATTTATTATGTTAGTGAGGGAGTGAGTGACGATTTTATTTTTGTCACTAAAAAACACCTCTACATTAATGATAATTATCTTTTTTCACAAAATAAAATGTAATTTATGTGTCATTTATCACCATTAAGGTTTTTATATTTTTTTTTAATGAGAGACGAAAATAATCATTGTCACTAATATAATGCAAAATACTGATGACAAATTAAATCATCACTATTATGTAATACTTTATTTTGAATGCCAACATATCATTGTTACTAAATGATTAAATGTTTTTACGAATGAGATAATTTTGTCACAAAATAAATAAAAATATGATCTTAAAAATCTGTTAGTGCCATCTGCACTTAGGTGTTCAGGATTGTCATTATCTATTTAAGATGTTATAGCAATTTCAAAAGAACACAAAAGATTTTGGTTATTCATGTTCGAATAACATGTTCTAGACATTTTTGTGAACATTCCGCTGCTAATCTGAGTGAAGATCAAGACATGTACTTAGTCATGTTCAGGAACATGATCATGTACATGGTTGTCCAGAAAGTTTACAAGAGACGTATCATGCTGGAATCAAAGAGCTGGTGCTGCAGATTCAAGATGGACGTTTCAGAATAGAAGTTGCCTTGTTCATGATGAAGATCAAGAAGAAAAGAAGGAGTTCTGTTCAAGGAAGACATCTAAACTAGGAAACTCCGATTTATTTAAGGAAATTATTTCCTTGTTAAATCCTAGTCTAATTAGGACTTCTGATTACCTTGTTAAGGCTATATCTGTTGTTTATAAATAGCCTGGGATTCAAATTAGTTTAGGTGACATGAATTTTTACGAATGCACAAAAGGGCTGAGAGTTAAAAGACTTCACATTCGAAGCATATAGTATTCGGATAGACTAGGTTTGATCGGTTAGAACATTGTGTTTCTAGTTTGTGTTTGAAACTCACTTTCATACACACTTAGAGGAATCTCGGGAGAGATTTCCTATAGGAACTAGAGGGATTCTAGGTTGTGAGGGGAGCTCACAATTCAGTTTAGTGAAAGAGGTTGAATCGGGTAGGAAAGGGGTCGAGAGACGGGAGTCTTTGTGTAATAACCTTTGTAACCATTTAACGGAGTAGTAAACTGTTTCTCACGGACTTGATAAGTCCTCCTGACATAAATCAGTTGATCGAACAGGGTTACCAACCTCGTGTTCTTTGTTTGTTTAAAGTTTTTACATTCTGACCTTACATGTTCACAACAATATTCAAGAACATGATGATGAACATGACCGCACAGTTTATGTAACTTCAATTGGTACCAGAGTGGGTCGCCTTTGATGTTAGTGCGAAAGAATCCTGAAAGCTACATATCTACGAGAAGGTTTTGGTTGCATTCCAGTTCTGAGTGCAATCAAAGAAGGAGGATCCACGGTCAGACCACCACTGCTAGAAGGCAACAACTATCCTTACTGAAAAGCAAGGATGAGGGCCTTTCTGAGATCACTTGATGAACTCACATGGAAGAGTGTCACTAAAGGATGAGAAAAGCCAACTGTTGCCAAAGAAGTAAGGCATGTGGAAATTGAAGAAAGAGAATGGACTATGCCACAGAAAAACTGGTACAATGTCAACTCTAAAACTCTCAATGCAATATTCTCTACAATAGATCTTGAAACATTCAGCCTAATCTCAACTTGTGAGACTGCTAAAGCTGCATGGGATATTCTGAAAACTACCTTTGAAGGGACTAGTTCTGTGAGGCTGTCAAGACTTCAAAATCTGACTTCAAAGTTTGAAAGTCTCAGAATGGAAGAATCTGAATCCATTGGTGAGTTTAATGCCAGATTAAGGAGCATATCAAATGAAAGTTTTTCTCTAGGAGAATCTATCAGCAATGAAAAGCTTGTAAGGAAGGTTATCAGATCTCTTCCAAAGAAGTTTTCCCACAAAGTTGCTGCCATAGAGGAAGCCAAGGACATCAAAAGTATGAGACTTGATGAATTGATGGGATCATTGAGAATATTCGAGATAAATCTAGAAGATGATGACTGCAGCTCAAGGAAGAAAAGTATTGCTCTAAAGGCTGAAGTTTCTGAGGATGTTCCTGAACATGTGCAGAAACAAAAAACTGTACTTGATTCAGAAACAATGAATAATATGGTCCTTATCACCAAGAATTTCAGTCGAATGCTTAAGAGAGTGAATAGATAGTCTTCCAGAAGGTCAAACAACAGGAGACAACAACTTGGAACTGCTCAGCAAGATAGAAACTCCAACAGTGAGCAAAAAGAGTTGCAACCATCAAACACAAAGAGAGGAATTCAGTGCAGAGAGTGTGATGGTTTAGGACATATTCAAGCTGAATGTGCCAACACTCTGAAGAAAAATAAAAAGAACTACAATGCCTCTCTGAGTGATAATGATTCTGAAAGTAGCAATAAATCAGAAGAAGAGAACTATGCCTTTATAGCAAAAGTCTCACAGTTCCAGGATCCTTTCAAAACTTGCAGACGAAGATAAAGAATCAGAGAATGATGATGTCAGTAATGAGGAGTTTATTCAGACATACAAGGAAATGTATGAAAAATGGCTTGAAGTTGTTGAGATCAACAAAACTCTTCAATCTCACAACAAAGATCTTCTCAAAGAAAATGAGAATTTGATCAAGTCTGATGGAGAACAAAAGGCCATTATCCAACAGCAGAAAAAGGAGATTGAAGAACTGACCACAGAGCTAAAGTCCATCAAAAGGAATGTCAACATGCTGAATAATGGAGCTAAGAATCTTGATAAAATTCTTACCAATCCGAGACATTCAGGGAAAAGTCATCTAGGTTTTTGATACAATGGTGGAGAATCCAAGACAGTGTTTGTCAAAGCTAGTACAAGCCAGACAGCGCATGTAAAAAATAATGTTCAGGCCATCCAGAAGAACATAAACAAACAGATGACTAACAATAATGGTTGCAGGAAAAAGATTATCTGCCACTATTGTGAATAAAAAGGCCACATTCGACCGCACTGTGAGAAGTATCTCTTTGATCTGAAAAGAATGAGGAGAAGATTTGTGGCTCAGCATTCCAGTAACTCTCAAAAGAAAATAACTACTCAACAGAAGAAAAAACCTGCACAGAAAAAGCAATGGGTGGTCAAGCAGACTAGTCTAAGTGCTCATACTTCGTTGAGAGTTGAAGATAAAGAAAGTTGGTACTTTGACAGTGGCTGTTCGAGACACATGATAGGGGATTGCTCTGTGATGCATAATCTGAAAGCTTGCTCATTAGATTTTGTTACCTTTGGAGATGGAAAGAAAGGTAAAGTTATGGGAAAATGAGAGCTGGTTGTTGAAGGAATGCCCAAACTCAAGAAAGCTATGCTAGTTGATGGAATCAAAGCTAATCTGATTAGTATCAGTCAACTATGTGATGATGACATGACTATCGTCTTCACCAAAGAAAGATGCAAAGTTATGAATAAAAACAATGACTTATTCATGGAAGGGAAGAGATCAGCTGATAACTGTTATCAGCTACATGTTCCTACACAATGTTCTTTAAGATGTCAAAGAACATCTATTGAAGAGTCAGAGATCTAGCTTCAGAAACTTAGACACATTAACTTCAGAAATCTCCAGAAGATCATCAGTAAGGAGATTGTCAGAGGACTACCTCAGATCAGAATTGACAGAAACAAAGTATATGGTCCATGCCAGATTGGGAAATAGTCCAGATCTCAACATAAAGAAGTTCAAGACAGAACTTTCAAGAGAATTCTAGATCTCATTCATATGGATCTAATGGGGCCTATAGCTGTGGAAAGCTATGGAGGAAAGAAGTATGTCCTCGTCTGCATTGATGATTACTCAAGGTTTACTTGAGTTGATTTTCTCAGAGACAAGACTGAAACTTTCACAGCATTTAAGAGATTAGCCTGCAAAATCACAGTTGAGAAGGATGATCAGATTATTAGAATCAGAAGTGATCATGGCAAGGAATTTGAGAACCAGTACTTTGATACATTCTACTATGAGAATGGTATCAATCATGAGTACTTAGCCCCCAAGACTCCTCAGCAGAATGGAGTTGTAGAAAGGAAAAACAGAATTCTCCAGGAGATGGCCAGGACCATGATTGCTGCTAAAGAAGTTGCTGCAATGTTCTAGGCAGAAGCTATCAATACAGCATGCCACATCAGCAATAGAGTTCATCTCAGACCATGTACTTTCACTACTCCATATGAGATTTGGAATGAAAAGAAGCCAAAAATGAAGTACTTTCATGTGTTTGGAACCACATGTTATATTCTCAATGATAGAGAGTATCTCAACAAGATGAACAAAAAAGGAGTTGAATGGATCTTTGTTGGATACTCCAGAAACAGTAAATCATACATGATTTATAACAAAGATACAAAGGCTGTAATTAAGACAGTCAATGTCAGATTTGATGATCAGGACAATACTGTCAATAAATCTGAAGATGATGTTCATACGGATGTGTTCGAACATCCTAAAGTTCATGATGATACAGACAGAGAAGCTAAAGAACAGACAATAAGGCATAGAAAGCCATCGATGCAAATCATCAAGAATCATCCTACTTCAGAAGTAATAGGAGACATTCATGAAGGAAGGATGACCAGGAGCACTCTGAGAAAAAGGATGTATGATGAAATATTCTATGTTTGTTTCACTTCCAAGATTGAACCCAAGAACATCCAAGAAGCTCTTAAAGATGACTACTGGATAGAAGCCATGCAGGAAGAACTTCTTCAATTCAAAAAGAATGATGTCTGGGATTTGGTGCAGAAGCCTGAAGGAGTCAATATTGTTGGAACCAAGTGGATTTTCAAGAACAAGACTGATGAAGCTGGAAATATTACAAGAAACAAAGCAAGACTGGTTGCACAAGGATATTCTCAGATAGAAGGCATTGATTTTGATGAAAGCTTTGCTCCAGTTACAAGGATTGAGTCAGTTAGACTTCTTCTAGCCATGGCATGAATCATGAAGTTCAAACTATATCAGATGACGTCAAGAGTGCCTTTCTGAATGGATTCTTGAAGAAGGATGTGTTTGTTGCACAGCCTAAAGGATTTGAAGATCCACATCATCCAGAGTTTGTGTTCAAACTAAAAAGGCATTATATGGTTTAAAGTAAGCTCCTCGGGCATGGTATTAAAGACTGGCTACATACTTGGTAAGTAAGGGATATAACAGAGGATGAGAAGACAGAACACTGTTCATCAGGAAGGAAAAATCACAAGTAATTATGGTTCAAGTATATGTGGATGATATAGTGTTTGGTTCAGTGTCTGATAAGATAGTCAAGGACTTCATCGGGGACATGGAAACTGAGTTTGAGATAAGTCTTGTTGGAGATCTAAAATACTTTTTAGGTCTTCAGATAAAGCAGTCAGAAGAAGGGATATTCATCTCTCAATCTAAGTATGCCAGAAATCTGGTGAAAAAATTCGAGCTTGTGAATTCAAAACACAAATGAACTCCTATCAGCACTACAATCAAGATTGGAAAAGATGATGCAGGGACTGAAGTTGATCAAACTCTATACAGAAGCATGATTGGTAGTCTTCTATATCTCACTGCAAGCAGACCAGATACAGCTTACAGTGTGGGAGTATGTGCCAGGTATCAGGTCTGTCCTAAAGAGAGTCATATGAAGGCTGTTAAGAACATCATCAAGTACATCAATGGAACTGCCGATTATGGTTTGTGGTATACTTCTGATACTAATACAAGTATTACTGCATACTGTGATGCTGATTGGGCTGGATCTCCAGATGATAGAAAAAGCACTTCAGGTGCTTGTTTCTTTTTAGGAAACAATGTTGTTTCTTGGTTCAGTAAGAAGCAGAACTGCATATCTCTATCTACAGTAGAAGCAGAGTACATTGCAGCAGGGAGCCGCTCTACTCAGATTATCTGGATGATGCAGATGATGAAAGA
Source organism: Perilla frutescens (assembly GCA_026008535.1). Lineage (NCBI taxonomy): Eukaryota > Viridiplantae > Streptophyta > Magnoliopsida > Lamiales > Lamiaceae > Perilla > Perilla frutescens. The sequence continues at coordinate 42,737,922 of BRKX01000019.1, forward strand.
CTATGAAGTCAGTCATGATACCCCAATTCTGTACTGTGATAATATAAGTGCTATCAACATCTCAAAGAATCCAGTATAACATTCAAGAACCAAACATATAGACATTAGACATCACTTCATCAGAGAGCTGGTTGAAGAAGAAATCTTGAAGATTGAACACATGAAGATAGAAGATCAACTAGCTGATTTGTTCACCAATGGATTAGCTTCAGCTCAATTTGAGAAACTTAGAGCAGCCCTTGGGGTGTGCTTGGTTCAGTAAAACCAAGAAGAAGGGTATGAGTGTGACTTTTTCACACTCAGCAGGAAAGAACCATTCCTGCACAAAGGGACTGAACATTTCCATAAATGTTCAAACGGATGTACATGTTCATGATTCAAAGCCTGAGTACATCTTTGTTAACAACTAGTTCTGAAGTTCTATCATCATCTCTGATTTTCCAGGATTTCCCTCCGATTTCTTAGTCTAACGGAAACCTGAGAAACGGAATACTCTCTTATATATTTGTTTAGCCATTTCGAGATAACGTTTACTTTTTAAATTTTCTGAAATCAAAACACCCTTCTCTCTCTCGATAAATTCTCTGCATATTCTGAGTCTATTCCATTGTTAGTCATTAATTTTCTTGTTATTTCATCTCTTCATATACCCATACACTTTCAATGGCTCCGAAAAAAAAGAAAGTCGTAAAACCCAGGATGAGGTATGGAAAGGTTACATATTCCAAACCTCAAGATTAGTTCTATGAAGAAGACGAGTTCGACAGGCAGGTTCGTGGAGAGTCAACCTATAAGAAACCTGTTCAGAGGGCACTTTGCAATGAATCTTCGAGCAAAGATACAGAGAAATTAATTGAAACATTCCATGGAGATGAAAAAGAAGAAGATACAGAAGAACAAGAAATTGCTTCTTCTGCAAAGAAAACAAAAACCCAGAGTCTTTCGATTGATGATCTTTTGAAGGAAGCCGCGAAGTCATATGATGTCAACAGAAAGAAGACAGGAACAAAAGGGAACTGCAATCTTTCGATTGATGATCTTTTGAAAAAAGCTATGAAGTCATATGATGTCAACAGAAATAAGGCGAGAACAAAGGGAACTGCAGTCAAGAAATCCAAGAAGACTACAACCCCTTTATCAAAGAAAAAAACCCTTCAGAAAGATAAGGGATCTGATGCTGATGATCACGTTAAACCTTCAGATGTGCCTGAACATGTTGAGGCACATGTTGCCGAAAAAATCCTTGCTGAGACATCTACTCTAGCTGGTGTTGTACTGAAATCACCTGTGCAACCTTCTACTACAGAAGGTGATGATGATGATAGGAAAGATGATATTCCTTTAAGTTTGAAGATGAAAGTCATAGTTGCTGCTCTTGCCAAAGGAAAGAAGAATGTTATCCACAGACCTTTAGTTGCTGATCCGACAGAGAAAGAAGTCATTCAGAGTTCATCGTCTAAATCTGGTGAGAAGACTCCTGTTCCACAATAGGAAAAATTGTTAGCCTCTACTCAATATGATCCTTTTGCGAAATCTCCAGTCAAGAAAAAAACACCAAGGAAGAAGGCTTCTATTGCTGTGGTGCAGTTGGTTCTAAGAACCCCTGTGACCAGAAGTTGAGCGTCTGTCACTCCACCATCTGTTGCTGCATCAACAAAGAAGAGAAAAGCCATTGCATCAACTGGTCCTTCCAAGAAGGTCAAGAAAACTGACCAGCCAACAGATGTACCTGAAGATGTTCACTCTCATTCAAGTGAACATGAGTCTGAAGTTCACAAACAAATTATCTGTGTTCCAGGTACTTCAAGTCAATCCATCTTTCGTTCTTCCAAGCACGCTGAGTTATGGGAGAAAGTGAAGTAGAGGTCCATGATCTCTGAGAAGAAGGTGGATAAGGATACATTGTTGGCCACTGGAGTGTATACCGTGATGGAGTAAGCTGGTCTGTTGGGAATAGTACAGAAGGTTCAAGAGTTTGTTCCCAAAGTTGTTACAGAATTCTATTGTAATTTGACAAAAGAGATTGATAATCCAGAGTCTGCAGACTTCTAGAAAGTCTATGTGCGAGGAGAGATGGTACAGTTTTCCCCTGATCTCATTAATGAGTTCTTGGGATGTTCATCTGAGGGGGAGTATAAAGAGATAGATGACTGGGGGATGGTTGCTGAGGAACTGACCCAGGGCATCTACAGTAAATGGTCGTCTCATCCACAGACTATTCCAACCTCCAAGCTGACTCACAAGTATGGCGCCCTGTTCAGAATTTTGATCCACAATTGGCTACCAACTAAGCACAGGGCAGCGGTGACTCAAGCTCAGGGGAGGTTTCTGTTTCACCTTGGAACTGGGAAGCAGTTCAACTATGGTGAGTTTGTCTTCAACAAGATCATCAGCAGTGCAGAGTCTACAGTGATCAAAGGTCCACTTGTTATCCATCATTGATCTACAGCATCATCAAACAATAGAAGAAGAATGTGTCTTCAAAGAAAGACAAAATTATTCCTCAAGGTTGCTCTTGAAATAGGAGATCCTCATCTTCGCCTCCAGTTCAAGCAATTCATGTCATCTAAGAAAGGGGTGGCTGAAACTGTTGAAGAATCCTCTTCAAAGGGTGTTGTGCTGAGATTTTTAGAGAAAAGTCTAGAGTTCCATGCTCGTTTGATTTCTGAGCATACTTCTGAGAAGATGAAGATCCAAGCAATGATTGCTGATCTTTCATCAGGAGAAGAGTTTGTCTCCCCAACAGCAAATGTTCCTAAGAATGTTCATAACTTACACAAACTTGCATGCACGGTCGAAGCTGCTGCTCAGAAGAAGTCTACTTCAGTACAAAAGCAAGATGAAGCACAGACTGCAGAACAAACTAAGGAAGCAGAAGCTGTCCAAGAAGAGTCTGCAGAGGAGGTTCATGAAGTTGAGACTACTGAAGCTGAGGATGATGAAGAGGAGGATGCTGATGATGGAGAAGAGACGGAGTATGATGATGCTAAAGCAGGATCTGAAGAAGGAGGCTCTGAAGGTGATGATGATGCTCAAGACTCTGACAAATCCGAGTAGTTTCTGCGAATTACTCCTTTACCTTTCTCAATGGCAAATAAGGGGAGTAATGCAATATAAGTTTTTTTATTATTTCTGTTTCTGTTACTTATCTTGCATCATGTTTTGCAAGATATTTTTTTGCTATGATAGCTTGTTTTTTAGCTATTTTGTTATGAAACAGATTTTTCTTCCCTTTATGATTCATATATGCTAAAAAATTGAAACTGCTATCAAAAGATAAAAAAAATGAATATAGCAGAGCAAGTACAAGCTGATAAGAAAGTGAAAAACAGCTAAATCATATAATGTTCTTCCAAACATTCAAGTATGTTTTTAAGTACATGATCCTATAGTTCAAGGGATTATTTTCTTTTAAACATGGAGCTGCTTTGCAACCAGATAAAGACAAAGGGGGAGATTGTTAGTGCCATCTGCACTTAGGTGTTCGGGATTGTCATTATCTATTTAAGATGTTATGGTAATTTCAAAAGAACACAAAATGTTTTGGTTATTCATGTTCGAATAACATGTTCTGGACATTTTTGTGAACATTCCGCTGCCAATCTGATTGAAGATCATGACATGTACTTAGTCATGTTCAGGAACATGATCATGTACATGGTTGTCCAGAAAGTTTACAAGAGACGTGTCATGCTGGAATCAAAGAGCTGGTGCTGCAGATTCAAGATAGACGTTTCAGAATAGAAGTTGCATTGTTCGTGATGAAGATCAAGAAGGAAAGAAGGAGTTCTATTCAAGGAAGACATCTAAACTAGGAAAGTCTGATTTATTTAAGAAAATTATTTCCTTGTTAAATCCTAGTCTAATTAAGACTTCTGATTACCTTGTTAACGTTATATCTGTTGTTTATAAATAGCCTGGGATTCAGACTAGTTTAGGTGACACGAATTTTTATGAATACGCAAAAGGGCTGAGAGTTAAAAGACTTCACATTTGAAGCATATAGTATCCGGGTAGACTAGGTTTGATCGGTTAGATCATTGTGTTTTTAGTATGTGTTTGAAACTCACTTTCATACACACTTAGAGGAGTCTCGGGAGAGATTTCCTGTGGGAACTAAAGGGATTATAGGTTGTGAAGGAAGCTCACAATTCAGTTTAGTGAAAGAGGTTGAATCGGGTAGGAAAGGGGTCGAGAGACGGGAATCTTTGTGTAATAATCTTTGTAACCATTCAACGGAGTAGTAAACTGTTTCTCACGGACTTGATAAGTCCCCCTGACGTAGATCAGTTGATCGAACAGGGTTACCAACCTCGTGTTCTTTGTTTGCTTAAAGTTTTTACATTCTGACCTTACATGTTCACAACAATGTTCAGAACATGATGATGAACATGACCGCACAGTTTATGTAACTTCAAAATCCTTATCATAAAATTAATAAAAGAAATTGATGTAGCAAACATAAAACTATAGATCCATTAATAAAAATAAAAATCATCTTAACTTTCATTTAGATTATCTTCTTCCTTGTCATTGTCATCGTCATCGTCACCATCATCTTCACCACCACCACCACCACCACCACCACCATCATCATCATCACCATCATCGTTGTCACCACCACCATCATCATCGTTTCACCACCACCACCATCACCAACTTCACTATCTATATATATGACTGTCTGTTTTCACATTGATGTTTCTACACTTGAAGAGATGATCGATCTTGGGATATCATTTCTACACCACTCAACAAAATCATTAGCACAATGAGTACTCATATCAATGGAACAGTGTGATTTATTATGCTGATAAGACTGACCAGTTATTACACACACATCTTCTGTATTCTCAATCACATTCCACAAACTTCGAGCTAGTGCATGAATAACAACTTTCCAATTACTGCCTAATTTGATATCATCAACATAAAACACTTGTTCTGCCTGAGTTGCTAACACATATGGTTCACTAGTCTTCCAAGGTTTTGACATATTTACACTGGCATAATTGTATTTATCCTTTTGTACATATTTGCCTTCATACCAGTCACACTCAAACAATGTCACTCCATGATCTCCAAAATAATCCAATTGAACTATATCTACCAACACGCCATAATAATCTTAAAATCCAGATGCCTCATCAACGGGTTCTCTTATTCATATCATGACGCTTTGTACGAAATCGCAATCCATTCACTATGGAACCATCATAATGAGTTACCCATTTATCAGGACCACATGCTAAATGCACTTAATCCTCATGGAGATGTTGATTTTCTTCAATTGATGTCACTGTGATCTAATAGAGAAATCAAATTGAAAATTGAATAAAAAAATGATTTTTAAATAATTAGTAAAAATAAAACAATACATACTTATTGTTCATACCATCTTGTGAAAGAATCATCATGCTCCTTTTCCATATTAGTATATCCATTTTTTAGTTCTTCCTTATGTTCACTGTAAATTACAAACCATGTAGTTAAATAACGAGTGTCAAATCAAAAACTTAAATGTATGGAAAATAGAAAAAATACATTTAAATAAAATACCGAATAAATGGGAACACTTCATCACAATTTTTCAAAATATAATTGTCCAACTGCTTCAAAGATGTATCATCAAGATGAGCGTATAAACCTTTTCCCAAAAGACGTGTGCTCTCAGAGAAAACAAACAATTTGTTTTGTGGTATATCTTTACGTCTTACGTTCTGCTTTGTTGAACTGTGTCTCAATATCACTCATATACATAGAGCAAAATGTCATGCATTCTTCAGCAATATATCCTTCTGCCATTGATCCCTCTGGATACGCTTTGTTAGTAACATACTGTTTCCATTTATACAAGTATCTACAAATAAGTAGAACACACAATATTTAATTAATTTAATGATTATATTTTAAATTAAAATGAAATAAAGTTTTTAACCTTTCAATAGGATACATCCATCCGTATTGTACTGGTCCTCCAAAAATTGCTTCCCGAGCAAGGTGAATAGGCAGATGCATCATGATATCAAAAAATGTTGTAGGAAAGATCCTCTCGAACTTGCATAAGGTCAAGGCAATCTGATCTTCAAGATGTTCCAAGTCCACTTTTCTCAATGTTTTTGAACATATTTGTCTAAAAAAGTAGCTAATTTCATGTAAAGCCTCATAAACATTGTTATCTAACAATCCACGCACTGAGATGGGCAATAATTGCTGTAAAATAACATGACAATCATGGGTTTTCAATCCTGTAATGTGACATGCTGTGGTATTAACACATTTTGACAAAATCGAAGCATATGCATCTGGATACTTATCTAATAATGAAAATAGCTTTGAAATACTTATGATTCTAACTTTTTTAAATGATAGCGTGATGCTGAGACTGGAGAGGAGCCCAATCGAATAACTGCATGGAGAATGAGTCGATATAATAATGACAAAAAAGAATGGACTGATGAAGCTTCAAAAGAAGTTTATGTAAGTACACTCGTCAATTGTGATTGTATCCACATAAGTATGGAATGATACATATTAATATAAATTGAATTATTCAGGAGGAACTCCTTAGATTGCAATCTGAACCAACTGAGAATGGTGAATATCCCATGTCTGAGGATGAAGCTTTTGTCAAAGTTCTTGGGGAAGAAAAATCTAGCCGACTACGTGCTTGTGGAGATGGCTTGAAACCGGCTTCTAAAAGAGGAGAAAGAATTAATGTTGAACTACAAAAAGAGAATGAAGAGTTAAGAAAATAAAATGAAGTCATAAGCTCTCAGTTAGAGTCCATAGCAACTCAAGTTAGCAGCCAAGAAAGGAATATACAAGCTCAAGTTGAAGCTCTTTTGAAAGTTCAACTCCCTACTCTACTTCAAAGCTTCAATCAAAATAGCCAAAATCCGAATTCTATCTAGCGCGAGTATGTTTATATAAATATTTAGATATACATGCTTTATAATTATAAAAACCATTTTTTTATGAATTATTGCATCACTTATTAGATATTACTCATTTCTATTTTCCCTTGATCAAATTGCAGGTTTCATATCCACAAAGTGCATAAGTTGGAATTCGTGAATGGAGTTTATAATAGTTTGAATTATAATTCTTATTTAATCGTACATTGCCTTTTTAGTTATTTGATTTCAGTTTGTAAACAGTAAATTACTTTTGAACTCGTCATGTCGTGTTAGTTATTTATGCTAATGAATGTTATTTTGCTTTGACATGAATATTATCTTGTTAGTTGAATGATGGTTAATTTTTTATATTTTTTCTCCCAATAATATATATTTATACATATTATTATGAATAAAAATGTAGATAAATTATTATCAAATCAATGAATTAAACAATAAATCAATTGAAGCTATTCTAATTTTAAAAAAAAATGATATACGGATATTATAGTGACAAAAGTTGTAGCTTTAGTGACAATATAATTCTTGTTATTATATTAGTATTGTGATGATTTATAACTTTTATTTCTGTGACTATAAATTAATAAATAGTGATAGAAATTATAGTGACAAGAAACTATGTCACTAAAATTTGACTGAATTAACATGTTGTAGTGATGAAATATATTTGTGACTATAAAATTTTGTTTTATTGACAACAATCGAATGTGACTAAACTAAGATTTAGTGATAAGTATTATAAGTGACTATAAAAATATATTTTAGTGATGATAATAGAATATGACTAAATTAAATAGTTTTAGTGACGATTATTTAATGTCACTATATTACAGATTTTTAGTGACAAATATTTATTGTCACTGAAGTGTTCAATTACAGTGACAAATATTATATCATCACTATAAACTTCAATTATAGTGACAAATATTTTTGTGACTAAAACATCTGTTTTTACTAACAAGAATATCTATCACTATAGTTTAAGTTATAGTGATGATTATTTTATGTTGTCACTATAATTTATAGTGTCGGTTTCTATAGCCACAAACAATAAAGTTGTTACTAGGTAGTTTTAGTGATAATTTTAGTACATATATAGTGACGAAAAATATCGTCACAAGAAGCTGTTTTTTTTTGTAGTGATATTACTTGAAAACGATTATCTGAAAAACGAGTTGTTACAAATAGTGCACAGTTTACACACGAAGTACAGTGCACATTATAACTCACCATATTGATCAAATGACACTCATGTCATGAGTGAGAACAAATAACCAATCTCAGTCATAGATTCAATTGGTTTGAGTGGTCTTTATTGTTTTAATTTTTTCAGTGGCATATTAGTAAAATTTGGAATTTTTAATTTTAGGGTTAGGGGTTGTATGTGTAATTTGTATATTTCATCATCCCCGTATATTTCTTAATCTTCTCTCTCTCTCTCTCTCTCTCTCTCTCTCTCTTCAGAAATACGATTGAGGTTGATGCCACCAGAATGTGTTTAATTCATTCATGTCGTAAATTTTTTTCATTTTTTATGGTGAATTTGTTCGTAGATAATCAGGTTTCTTGCAAAAGATACCGCTTTGGGTTCGAAATTGGAGAACTATGATTTTCTTTCTCAACCAGCGATTTCTTAGAAAGCAACGCAAACATTGGTGGAAGAAACGAGAACCATTCAACAAGGATTTAGTCGGCGGCGGAACAGGATTGCAAGACTCTGATAGGTTGCATTTAACAATGTAAATTGGGGAAATCTAATTTTCTTTCTCAATATTGGTTGCTTCCGCAGTTTCTTAAATAAACAATGAAGCAAACACCAATGGAAGACCTTTTCCAATTAAATACCTAAACTTTTTATTAAAGAAAAAAACTAATTAAATCTAACACGGATGTATTTTCCAGTCAAAATATCAAATCTGAAAAGTAAAAGTTTATCGTACCATAGATGTGGAACATAAGATGTTTTTGTCCAGAAAATGCATCTATTAGATTTGATTATTTTTAAATAGTATTTAATTAGTCAAAATAGTGGCATACAAACGATAGTTTTACCTTTAATAACTTTATTTCAGTCCCCAAAAAATAAAATAAAATAATAGTGGGTTGACTTTTACTATTATATGGGCCGAACTTTTTTCACGTACTTCATTTGTATAAATGTACAGAAGCTTAATTTCAGTTTCACTGGATCGGCCCAGTTCAAAGTTGAGAGAAATGATATATCTTTACCTTTTAAAAATCAAAATACATCCTCAAAATCACTTCAACTTTTTTCCCTTTTTTTTTTCTTTTAATTTTCTATTAATTGGATGGAGAGTTTAGAAGCAAACGCCGCACTCGCTCAGTTGAAATCCTCAATTGCACATTTAGTATTGCATTTCCTATTGCACATTCGATTATTTTTATTTTTTTTCAATTTTTTTTCTTCAATTTCAAATTCTTATACTTTAGTTTGATTTTACACTTATTATTTATGATTCATCATACCCAATTAGAATGAATTATAACTTTTTTGTATTTGATTTTTAATTTTTAGTTATTAATTGATTATTTAAAAAAATAAATACTAAAAAATTATATCAAACCCTAATTAGGGATGATAAACACCCTAAATAACAAGTGCAAAATTAAACCAAAGCATAATAAATTGAAATCAAATATAAAAATTAAAAAAATCGAGTGTGCAACTGAAAATGCAACACCAAATGTGCAATAGACGATTTCACATGGCACTCACTTTCGCAAAATGTGAATAATATCACTAAACTACAAAGCTGTTATAGAATTTAGATATAAATTGTATATGCATATTAAGGAATGTTGTTCTAAATCTAATTGGAGTCACACGTGGAATGAATGAATTTTAGCAAGACAAATTGGAAGACAACCATACATGTATATGTTGCAAACAAAAACCCACTCTAAAAACCTAACAACATTACAAATTAGAATGTTGCTTTTTTATTGTACAATTTTGCTAAGGTGGTTGTAAAGTTGAATATGTTCCGCCTACTTCTAACGTGACATGTCCTAAATTTTGCAACCCAATTAAGACATAGGCGTATGTCGTTGTTTTGTCAATGGGCATTAATAAAGTGGTGCTCACTATACACACACATATTCTTGTTCAAATTTGTGCTTTTGTCAACTTTTGAAAATGCAATTTTAGACAATTTGAGGTGATTGTGATATTACTTGTAATTTTCATTCTTGCATAATTCTCACCAGAATTGCTGGAAATATGAGGCTACCTATATATGCATATTGTTTGATTGGTGACTTTTGATTTGATTGAGAATGTATAGTGGGCACATTCCATAAGTGCATGCCCCTCTTATCTCTCTCACACCTTTCCACTTCAATCCATGTATATTTTCTAAATTCTATCTATTGGTTCGATTGATCCAATTGAGAATTGATGGTCACTTATGTAGTTATGTTTAATTGGGCTAGATTTTCAAATTTTAGTTGGATTGAATCTTTTGTAAATAATTTTTTAGAACCAGAATTTGTGTAAAATCATCTGACGGGTCAAAATTCACTATAATGATTAAGACATGGATCTAATGCCATGTCTATGACATAATTATAATTTTACTAATATTTGAATCCAAATATTGACATGTCAGACGACGTAATACGAGACTTCCTCATTCTTCAATACGGAGACATGCGATAAAATATATTTTATTTGTAGAAAAAGTAAGCTTGTACTCCTTTTTTTTTTCTTTGCGCGGTCTTGGTTCAAATGTGGATTAGTGTTTGGTGTGTGGACGCGAGGGCATGGTTTATTTACTGTAATTTAATGTTTTTTTCTTACTATTTTGATGCTATTTTTAATTTTTTTATTTTAATGTTGTTTTATTGTATTTTTGTATGAAATATTTTACTATTAAAATACAATAAGAAAAATACTAAAATTAAACTGAACAAGCCACGTCCAAACATCAATTATAATCCCTATTATAATCAACCCCTATATATATATATTCAATTTCTTTATCCTCTAAAATACTCATATCGAACAATCCTTTCTTTTAATTTTGGATAAGTAAATAAGGGGTGTGATAGAATTGTCTAGTCATATTATTGTTCTATGTACATCATATTCATATGCAATTTATTAATATTTGAGGGGAAAAAAATGAAAGAAGACTATATTTATTGAAAGGTAGGAATATACTATTCATTATATGATCGGCCAATAAGCTACAAGAAGACTTAATCAATGATGTATCTATAAATACACTACTTGTATCAACAATGACATTTTTCTCCAATCATATTTTAAATTTATAGGTCCTAACTTTAATTAATAATAATACTTTTGTTTAATCAATTTTTAAAATGTAAAGGTCCCAAAGAATTATGGCGATCGAGTTAGTGGTTGACATATACGGTACACAATGGGCGCAAATCAAGAATGCTCCTCCATAAACACAAAAAATATGGTAGCCCATAACATAATATAAATCTAAATTAAAACGACTATTTTATATCACTTATGATGTGTGAATTTACATAATATTTAAGGATTGGTGGTCCAAAGCCCACCCCAAATCAAAATATACAAAGATTGAGATCGTAGGAGATATTCCAAGCCATAAACATAATCATCACAAGTGGAAGATAAGTAGTATTATAATTGCTTTGTAGCCAACTAAGAGAAACCCATAATGATATAAATCTTTCCAACTTTTGAGGATGTGAGTATATATTGATCAAATGTATAATAAGTCCTTTAGTGCACTCATTTGACACGGATGAGAGTTGAGACACTTTAAATATATTTATAAAATTTTAAAAATATACCTTTATACAAAATAATATTATAATCAAATTTCAAAACTCTATATTTTTCTACATGTAATAAATTAGAAATATATGAAATAACTGAATTGAGTATGAAAACAAAAGTTCCATTACTTTTTTTTACGTGTATAACCAGAACCAGAGTAACGTAACCTGCAACTATTATTTCAGAGTGCAAACCGGGTAATACTGCTCCATGTGTAGTAGCAAGCAAACAATATAAAATATGTAAATTACATTTAATAATCCTAATGTAGCAGGTTCACACCGACATTGATGGAGTTTGAATTCAAAATCTTCAATCATAAACTACGCACTTCGTCACTAGGCCACCTCCTTGGCCCATCACCCATTTTTGTTATGACCATATCAAGTCTTGGACTAGGCCCAAATATGAAACCACATCATGTCATTGTTAGTGCATGATACACTCGCAATACATATCATCGTATATAATGTTTATAATATCTAGACTAATTTAATTATCAATATGGGATAATCATATAACACCCAAAAGGCACAATAATTAGGTACATGAGTTGATTTTATTTTACACAATCGTTTTTTTTTTTCTTTTTTATTAAGTATGTTAAATAACCTTAAGATGGAATTTAATAGTTAGTGAAATGTTATCTAGTGTTTTGAGGGTGGCCTTGTCGGCCTTTGGACAAGCCTTATGTTGGAAGTGCTCACTATTCTACCCAACATATGGTCTCACCTAATTTAATGATGCAATGCCACTATATAACTCCATCGATAAAGATCGATAACCAATGGAAATTTAATTGTATGTTGAATGTTTCTAGATACCATAAATATACAGACAAGTTTCTAATACTTTCTCAATCAAATATTATGAATGTGACAAAAACTTGCTTAAGGCCGTCTTACAGGTCAAAATTCATAAGACATGTTAAAATCTAGTTTCAAATTCATATTAAATGGTGCATGTATAATTTTGTTAGTGTTGATTGTATTTAGATCCGAATTTCAATAGGTCTTACACATTTTAATCTGTAAGACAGTCCCACACAAAACTTCATCTATGGGTTTTATATATTTGTGTGAAGAGGGATCGTTGTTTTACTATTTGTACCAATAGTATTTGTCATAATATATACACCCATTGCGCTAGCTTAACCAGATAAATGTCAGCATGATTTCTGATTAAGCGATCATGAGTTCGGATCCTACAACACTTTTAGGTTGAATTGGTGGTACATAATTCATAGTTTTGTCTATTATAATTTACGTTGTATTATATAGGAGGCAAACTTACTTGAATTCTTGAAATACACCCACAAATAGTAGGTGGTTGATTGGTTGCAGGTTTGCTTCAATTTGATTCCATAAAAGCTGTTTTTAATTTATTCTTTTATGATGAAGTAACTTGCAGCCGCTATCTAAGAGTGTGCACTGGCCACTCGATAAACTCATTCATGTGCAATAACTTGCGAACCACATAAAAAAAAAAGATAAATCACACTTGAAAAATTAAGTGTAACGACATACCCCAAATCTAATTGTATTAATTGTACTAAAAAAATCTAAGGGTATCAATGGGATTCAAATTTCAAACCAATATTGACAAGATATATAGACATTTAATAATCTTCAATATTAATGAGTAGAAATATTATAGGGCCGAAATTCCTGGCTGAAATTGAATTCTAATAAGATCAAAAATAAAATACGAGTGGGCTTTTTCAATATCTGTGTGTGTGTGGGAAAAATATATAGTTAGTCGTTATTACATTTGAAAGCAATGGAACAATGTGTATGTGTGTGTGTATTTCTTTTAAGCAGAGCAACAAATGTATAATTAGAAATGATGCTGATATATGAATTGTCTTTGTCCTTGATACATCTCTATTGGTCCAAAATAGAAGAAATACTGTATATCTTTAATTTATTTTCTAAGAGATTTTCCTACCCTCAATTTTATATATCGATTATTGGCCAAGCATAATGATGGTATTTTTCTTTTTCTTTTTCTTTTTTATACTCATATTTGTTAGGATTTTGGGAGATATTGATGAGATTTAAACTTATCATCTCATTAATTATGAAATCGTCATTCCTCCAATTAAGTCATGACATTATATTGATATTTTCACCCAATGATTCATTTATACTTTAATAACAGTTGAAGTTAAAATTTCAAAGCTATAAATTTTACTTTGGAAGTTCCAAGATTAATTGATATCACTAATTTTCTAAATCATTGTTTTAATAATTGGATCGCCAATCAAATCAATCGTACCTTCCTTTTTTTCTCAATTGAATTGGTTGAAAGGTCCATTTATCGGGAAAAATAAAAATTGACCGGAGATTGACAGAGTCATTTGTAAAATTATCTTACGGGTCAAGATTCGTTAGAATATTCAATATTTGTATCTAAATATCAACAATTATAAATGTGTCGTTGATTATGGGTTTAAATCCAAGTGTTGAAATGATTCTACGAATTTTATAATTAACTCGTAATGCAACATTATACAAATTTTTGTCTTTTTTTTAAAAAAAAAAATAGATGACCCACCCCTTCACTTAAGATAATAGTTCACTTCTATTTTCAAACTGCCGGATACTGTTCTTTCATTCAGCCAATTTAATTTACTTATTTTAGAAGTCGAAATATTTGCCTTTATTTGTTTTATTTTTTTTAAAAAGTAAAACGATAATCAAACATGTTTATATGATTATATCCTACCTATGCATGAGATTAATTTTTCCCACAAAATAAGCTAATTGACTAGAAAAAAAAATATATCGAATATTCCACTTCTTGTTCCAACATTTTACTATTATTATTTTGCATTGCCAATTTTATGATATAAAGTAACATCGTATTTAATATTATAACTCTTTTAAAAGCACAAGTTTTTACCTAGTCATGGTAGCATCATAGCATGGTTATACGCACTCTACTTTTTATTACATGCTGTTTTAAACCTTTTTTGTGGTTATTTTAGAAACAATTCAAAAGAATCATTAACTAGAAATCTAGAATATGTAATAAAATTTCGTACAAAAATAATGGTACCGAACTTAATGATGTAAGAGAATCAAATATATTTTATAAACTGATTAGATTTTTTAATAGAATTAAAAAAATTATTGAAAAAAATAATTAAATAGGTAAATTTCCTAATATTTTCATATTTATTTTCTTTAATAATAAATTAATATTTAATATAAATATATTAATAAATGAGTTAAATAAATATAAAAATTAGCAAATATATTAGTAGAATAAAAAAATAATTATATATGATTGAGACGAATGGATTATATTTTCAAGGGGAAATCAAAAGCTTTATACATTCAATTGTAGATGAAATACATCATTCAAAATAGTGGAACAAGTATACAATGGAATTTTAGTTGTAAATTATATTAGAAGAATTATCAATTTAAGACCCGAAAGATGGTTTATCTATCGATATAGATACTGAAAGATAGATTATATGTATTCAATGCTTGAAAGATCTAAAATTATTGATTTGAGGCTTGGAGATTTAACAGTGTTAAAACTTCATCCAACAGAATGTGATATGCATATGGCCGTTAATATCCACATCATTTTTATCATATATTAAATTAAATAAAAACAAACATAAATTTACATTAATTATATTAAACATACTGTTTATTAAATCCCGTCAGATAAAAACTATCACTTTTCGTCGTTCAATTCGGGTCTCATTACTTTGTAGTTTGAAATTCAACGTTGTTTGTTTAATTAATTACATTTTATTATATTTATAATTGATTATTATGATTTTAATTACGTGGTCAACTATTAAATCTTATTAAAATATTTAATAAATTAATTAATGATACTTTTTTCCCTCTCTAGGTCTTTTTTAAAATAATCATTTCCCCATCAAAAATGAAAAAAATAAAAAGAACTATATCAATTCATTATTTTTATATTACACTAAAAAAAAAATATTACAATTACATACAAAATTTAATTTAAACTTCTAAGGATCTATAATTAAGTTAAGCAGATATTGAATTGATATAATTTAATAAATTTCTCTATTTAATTTAATTAAGGTAATTAATATAAATTTGTGTTTTTTTATTTAATTTAATTTTGGGGTTTTGGATTAATAATTCTCCATTATATTAAAAGGACGTTTGATTAATTTGTAATAAATGGAGGGAGTAGAATCTAGAAATTGACCAAAAGGATATGACAGCACAAGACTCAATGCAAAAGGTACAACAACTGAATCGATATTAAATATTTGTAGGCTTGCTTCAAAAGTTGAAATGAATTTATACAGCAGGATATTCAAAAATTCTTGCCTGCCATTCACGGCTGTACTTGTATAAATATTTTAGGAAAAAAAGTTATGTTTTTTGGTCTAACTAATTCACAACTTTAGATTTTTAACACATTCATGATCTATGTATGTATGTAACAAAAAATCATTATTTTGGTACGAATTCTTATAAATAGTGTCCGTATGCTTTTTAGATTTTTAAATAATTACTTTTTTGTGTGCGAAAAGATAGCCAACTTGATGTGTCATACAATTTGAAAATAAGTCAAATTACACTTTGAGCTATTTTAAAAAATAATTATTTTTTTTAAAAAAATTGTAAATTTCATCAATTTTATAGCCCGAAAATCATATGTAATTGATTGTATTTTAATATTTCTTTATTGTAGGATTTTTTCTGTAGCTAGGGAATTAAAAATATTATATACAATCAATCACATAGGGTTTTCAAGCCGGAAAATTGATCAAATGTTAGATTTGTAAAAATTTTGAAAAAGTTGATACGTACTATTCTGTTAATTTTGAAAAAATTGAGTTATTTTTTTAAAAATTATCCCTAATATAGACATCAAAGTGTAATTTAATTACCCTTGAAAATATTGGGGCTTTAAAAAAAATGTCCGATACTAAATTAGGTGTTATTTATAAATGGTCGGCTTATAGTTTATATATAAATAAAAGGTTAATTACCTTAAAAATCATGAACTTAGAGCTTAGTTATAAATTTTACATGAACTTTAAAAGTAGGCAATTAAAACACCAATTTTGAATTTGTTTGTTATTCAACATCCCCAATTTTTTATAAAAGAAATTGACTTTCAATCCAACATACAATTTGCTCATCTCTTTGAGACTGTAATGACTCAACCATTAATTTTTGAAGATGATGTTAAAGTGGCCATAATTGTATGTTGGATTGAAAGTAAATTTGTTTTATAAAAATTTGAATAACACACAAATTCAAAATTGGTGTTTTAATTGTCTGCTTATAAAAGTTCATGTTAAATTTACAACTAAATTCAAAGCTCATGATTTTTAAGGCAATTAACCCTATAATAAATGTATGAGACTGCTAGTAATAAGTCAATTAATTATAAGTATTTTATATTCATCATAATTTTTATTTTATTTTTTTGAGGGAAATGTTCATCATAATTTTTAGGTAAGAACGAAATTATTGAATTATACGGATAATACGATTTGATATAAATTTAGTACTTTGTTGAAATTTGAATTGATTAAAAAATTTGTCAAAGTCAAAATTTTCTAAACCCAAAATTGCACCAGGAATTCAGCATCTTGTCCTGCTAAAGAAGAGAGATGGGTGGGTACGTACATATATTATAATAAAACAGTTATTTCGACAAGATAAGATTTAATTAACAAGAATTTTTAGGTAGGATAAATAAAATAATTAGTGTCAAACGTTGTTGACCTAAGCAAAGGAAGTGCGTGTCACGTTTACTGAGCACTTCATCATTTTAAATACTATTATCATGATGCAATAGTTTAAGGATTTAAAAAGAATAAAAAAAACTTTAACTTTACCTAAATAAATTAAACAACTACTTAAAAAATTAATATGTTATAGTAACTATAATTTTGTATCTCATGTTATTATTATTTTATGAAAAATAAATAAATATATTGGACTTGGTTGTGTTTCGCTAAAGAATCAGATGCACACATATATAGAGTGGAGTACGATAATATATAACCCCTTGTCCCATTCATATAAGTTTATTTGATTTTTTATTAGGATTGATAAAAATTATTGGAAAAGACAACTATACATATTTATTTCTTTGACAATTAATTAATACTGCATATAAATATATTAACTAAGGATATATATATATATATATAAACTAAATATATATAGAAACCAATCTATATATTGAGACATTCAAAAAATTAGAACAATCATATGAGAGAGAGAGAGAGATTAGTGTTAATGCAAAAGGATAAGATTGAGTTAGGCACTAATGAGTTCCACTAAGTCTCATGTTAAAACGTTGGAAGTCGAGTTCCAATACAAAATTGTTGGCTACCAACTAATTCAATTCTATATTCTAATTGGAAGTTTCCAACCTTTGTTTCTTTTCTTTAGTTTGGTTTATTACCATACTCATCATAACTCATGTAGTCTCTCTCTAAATCTCTCTCTATCACAATTTCTTATTTAAGTGCATAAGAGTATCTCCCGTGCAATGCATGAATAAGAGATATATATAATTTTATTTATTAGAAATTATAATTGTGAAAAAAATAACAAAATTATCATAGGAAAATAAAATTAATTTACAACTATTGTGAATTATATAAAAACTTACATTTGTTATTATGGTCATTGAGATTAAGTCCAATAAAAAAGGGGAAAAGTGATTATTTAAACCTAATTTTAAAATTTAAATTAGGCTTGAATTACGAATAAAATATATAAATTACTATATTATACAACATTATTTTTTATTTGCAAAGCATACATGTGAAGTTTTTGCTAAAGTGATTCATAATTAATTAATAATAAAATATTATTTTGTTGCTTGACATTAATAATAAAAATAATAATTTCCAAAATTAACAATGAATTTTGGCAAGAAAACTATTTAGCAACGATATTGTTATTAAATAGAAAGAGATTCAAGATAAACATATTTTTATAGGATTAAATTCAACATAAATTAAAAGATATATTCGTATTTTTTATATTCAAGACAAGCCACCACTACCTCAGCAAACACAGTCGAAAAAATGGTGCAAAACGAAGGGCATATGCACGATTTATTTATTTAGAAAAACGACATCCACAAATTAAATATATTGAAATTCTTATAATAAAATTTCCAAAAACACTTAAGCTGATATTCTTTTCTTGATTCAGAGAAAATAAAATAACTTATCCAGATAATCTTAAAATAAATTAAATAAATAAAAACATATTTTCAGGTGATATTGCCTTTTTGAATATTTCCAAAACCATATTTTATATCACATGGGAGCATCAAATCATATAATCTCACAACATACAGAAAGTAACGGCCACTATTTGTGGTCACTCACTCCAATATTTATATTTTCCGAATTTGACCAGTGATATTTTTCGACATTATAAATAAATATATATATATATATAGGATTTGGTTTTTATTTTATTGTGGTTAATTAAGGTCTGGCCATTTTATATATCAAGTCTCCTTGCATTATCTGCTTATATTTTAGCGCAAAAGGCAAAATTCCCAAATATGTAGCTCCAATTTTCCTATAAAATATATTCAATATGAAAATAGACCACAAGTTGATATAATTTAAAACTCTGCGATAACAGATATTAAGTCTGGATATTCTATTTTCAATGTATTTTAATTTTTTTATTTATACGACCACTTTTTTTCTAAAAGAAAAGAAAAAAAAACCAGTTGTGGGAGGGAATACTGGAGATATGATCAATATGTTCCATTTACATAGTACATTTTAGGAGAATTGTCGATTCAGGACTTGAAAGATGGGTAATCTATCAATTCAGAATCTGAAAGATGAAAACTCTCAATACAGAACCCGAAAGATGAAAATTCTCAATCCAGGACCTCAAAAATCATGAATTTTGATTTCTTTTTTATTTTTTAAATAATTTAAAAAATTTCTTTATTAGATTTAATGGATAATTAATGAAGGAATTTTCATTGAAAATTAATATAAAATTAATTAAAAAATTAAAATTCATGATTTTTGAGATCCTGAATTGAGAATTTTCATCTTTCGAGTCCTTGATTGAGAGTTTTCATCTTTTAAGTCCTGAATCAATAGATTACCCATCTTTTAGGTCCTGGATTGATAATTCTCATATATTTTAAATATTTTGCATATGATATAAATCAAATAAAGTTGCAAGAATTGAAAGGCGGAATTTAAAAAAAGAAAAAAGAAAAAAAGTTCCAAGTCATAAGCTCTATGTACAATATTGTGGGAGTAAATATTTTACTAATTTGGACAAAAAGACACAGCTCTTTGTAGGTTATATTATTAAAAACATAATTCTAGTCTATGTCGATATAAATTTTATTAGTATAATATAGTGCGACAATCGAATGTATAAGTGGCATAAGATTAGATTCACAAGAGTCCATTTTCTTTACTTCAAAAAAAAAATAAAAAAATAGGACCAATAATCTCTTGAGAGAGAAGCAAATTAACGACATTAAAATAGGTTAAGCATGACTCAAATGGAAGATGTTATCACATGTCACACTATGTAAAGTTCAAATTAAGGTAATACTAATTTTATAAGCTCTAGTATCATCATTTCGAAATGAATATTTGATGTGACAAGCTCTTAGTGCGATTGATATAATGTTACACTCGCCACACAAATAATATATACATATGTAATTGTAAAACATAACGAATATCATATATCTATATGAGCATTCGTTTTTTTTTTCGATGATGATAAGACATTTGTGGCCTCTATTTTGTAGGTGCACTATGAGTAAATCAAACTACTATTTAATAGTTTGCAAACGTAATATTATTTGATTACTCGGATCACAATTAGGATAATGTAATACAGTATTCCATGTAAGATTTCGATGGCGAGAACATTTTGTACATTAAAAAAAATAATTGAGGTTTCTTGTAACATCCCACATTTCAAGAGCTTGATTCAAAATTCCATTTGCAAATTATTATTATTATTATTATTATTATTATTATTATTATTATTATTATTATTATTATTATTATTATTATTTCTTTATTGGTTTTTTTTTTTTCAATATTGTATTCTCCATTGCTTACTCACCTCTCGTCTACACCTCATCACCCTCTCGTCTACTACACCATCACCACCCCTCGTCAGCCACCACAGATCTACATTTCAGTATCGCAACCGCTACAACTCTACAACACGCCTACACACGTGCTCACTACACCGTCTCAATTTATGTACAACATTGGTGCTACTGATGAAACACCATCTTGAAAGGGCATATTAGATATATATTAGAGATTAGTTATCCCACATCTCTTTTCCGATAAGGGGCAGACTTGGGTGAAACCGTCTCATACATGAGACGGTCAATACTCACATGCCGGGATCATTATTTATGGGTGAAGTATCATTAACTCACACGTGAGTATCATTATTTATACTCGCATGTGAGTATCATTATTTATGGGTGAAGTATCATTAACTCACATGTATCATTATTTATGGGTAAAGTATCATTATTTATAAATAACAATGCAAGGAAAAGTGATGACCAATAATAACTGTGGGTTTCTTCTAATCACTCAAGCAAAACAGAAAAGCATCAAGTACAGTTATATGTTGTTTATATTGTGAATATCCTTCTAATATATACTCCGTCCGTTTTGTTTTATTTGTTGTTTTAGGTTTTTTATCTAGAATTAATAAATAATTTTGTGGATAAATATATTCATCCCTCATATATGCCATAAAATCTTATTCAATTATATTTTCCTAAAATAGGGTTTGTGATATGGTTAAATTAGAGAGTGTGTGTGAAAATATATAATACATATAATATTTTGAAACAAAATAAAAAATTAAAATAACAAATAAAATGAAACGGATGGAGTAGGCCATAAAACCCTTTCGTAGCATCTACCATAATTTTATCGAACATACATAGTAACTATAATTGCAAATTTACTTATTTGGGCTTCTGAGAGTTGGCATGTGAATTTGTTTCTTCAAATTTAAGAAGGTAAGACTTAAGAGGGGGACCAAATATTGAGTCAAAATGTTCTGCATTTTCTCCAATTCCTCCCGGATGGAATTAAACTTAATTTTCTTCAAAAGAAGAAAAATTGTATTATTTTAAACAAATATTGGGATTAGAATATCAAATCAGTTACACTAAAAAAGAGGAAATGAGTAAACAAAGTGGAAGAAACACATCTTTTTCTCACTTTACTTTCTCTCATTTTCATGCTTATTATGACTCTCTTTCCTCCGACCCCAAAGGGCAAAGGCCCCTCTCCTCCCTCTTTTCACTGCAGCAATAAAAAGAAAAGCAACCACATGTCTCTCTCTCTAGTCGATCTAGAGAGAGAATGAGAGTGACACATATTTTCGGACACTAACTAAAATTAAAGGAACACAGAGAAGCAAAGAGGTAGGGTTGAGTTAAGAACTTTTACTTCATATCAACAAGCAGCTTTGAAATCTCACCAATTTTTTTCAATAATATAATGTTCCATCCAACTCTTTTTCCTGTATGCTGTACAATGCCATTATTCAAATCCCATCTCCCATATTTTGAATCTTTTTTCTTGGGGAAACGCTCTGTTCCCATTTTTCCTATTTTCCAAATCTTACATTCTTGCACCAAAAATTACTAACAAAAATACCCCAAAAATTTATCCCTCCCAGATTTTGAATGTACAAAACGAACTTACAAGTCATAAACATGGCTGATCCACAAAACTTATTCACTTCGCTTGGTTGAACCCGGCATTGGCTGGCCGTGCTAAAGTACATTGCGAGTGAGGCCTTCACTCATGGCCTGGGGCATTGCTGGCATGTGGCAATGCTGGTCTCCGTAGCCAAATTTGCTCAAGAACACTCGATAATACCATTTTGCTCAAGTACACTGCGAGTGAGGCCTTCACTCATGGCCTGGGGCATTGCTGGCATGTGGCAATGCTGGTCTCCGTAGCCAAATTTGCTCAAGAACACTCAATAATACCATTTTGGAGTATAAAATGAGCATCACCTGTCCTCCATAAATATTCTCCCAACAAATTCTCGAAATCTTTTGGCATATAGTTTTGGGTCGACAACTGAAATTGAGGTTGCATCAACCTGCAAAGATTTGTATACATGTTCGAGCTTCTTGCTGATGTCGTAGTCTTGTAAGATGTCGATGATCCCAAAGTAGAGAACTATTTCATATATTTCACCACTGCGGGAGGGTCTCAAATTGGTTACTCCTCCACTACTATACCTATCAAAATCACTCCTCCGAGCCACACGTTCTGCTCGTGCTGGCATGTTTGCTCCTAGCTGGATCTGAGGTTTCCTGATTAAGAAATACAAGAGATTCAAATACAGAATGCATACACCTATAGCAAATGACTGCAAAAAAAAAAAAAAAAAAAGGGAGCAAAAGGGACTAACTTCATATGTAATAATGGGATCAAATTTGATTTCTTTAATCCACAAAATTTTGCTAATGAACTAACATAAGTCGGACAAAGAAATAAACCAGCATGTCAACTTCATCATTAAATGATGTAGTTGTCAAACAATACTAAGAAAAACATTACAAGAAAATTAGAGTAAAAACAATATACCCCACAAACAACTGTCTTCTTACAAACTGCCTAAACTACATTGCCAACCCATTCAAAAGGCTCTTTGAATCCATTCCAACTACCCCATTCAAATAAAATATAAAAAATTAATTAATCTAAACCTAACCAAATCAAGCACTAATACTGAAGTTTTCTGCATTTTTCTCATAAAAATACAAAGTTGAAATGAGGCTGAACTATCTATAAAACATTCCTCGCAACACAGCATAAAAGAGAGAATAATCTATGGCTATAACAATTTACCTGCCAGCTAGAATCTGATTCATGTCTTGCAGCTCTGCTTCAAGGAAACGGCAGCCTTTCGTGAACTTTTCATTTTGATATGAATCAATCTTTCCTGAGGAGCAAACATTTAATATAAGTAAAATCTCCATGTGCCACAAACTAATTAACCAAGCATTTATCATGATACTAAAAATTACCTGTACGCAATAGAAAAGGTGACAACCCCATTTTGTCTCTAGTACTATCATCGCGGAAATGAAGACCTACTAAAAGACTGTAATCCATAATTCTCTCTGATTCCAAGAACTCACAGTCAAGATCAATTTGCCTGGAAAGGTGTTTGAGCGAATTAGTAAAAAACCAACATCTAAAACAGAACAATCCGAAGGCAAAAGGGAGGTAGCAAAGCACTAACTTGATAAGTTCTTGATACCAATTGGTTTGCAGGCGAAATACAAAGTTCAAGTCAAGGTCCTTGAGAGTTGTGGTTTCATCAATCTCTCCCTCAGGCTTATCCGTTGTGCGGCCGTGGGATGATCCTTTCAAATCAAACCTTCTATGAATTCGGTACTCTGAGCAGAACATGTTTCCCATCACAATGAAACGTGTCTGTTGTTAAAAAATGTGAGAATAAATTAGTCATTTTGATAGAGCTCATAACATTATTAGAGGACAGAAATAATAGCAATGACTATTTACCTTCACGCCCCCAACTGGTTTTACACAATGAACGCCATAGAACTTAGTTACAAGGGTATTTTCATAACGACTCACATGCTGGTAATAATTTGAAAGCATCTTAAGAAGCACCTGAATAGAAAAAATTAACCAAAATTCACTATCAATGACCAATCAATTTGTATAGGAAGACAATATCTAAATGGTAAATGTTGATTACAAACTATGGTGCTTTCATAATTCTAGATAAAAGAGCTAGTCAACATACCTTAACTTCTGATTTCTTCACTGTCTTGATCATGAATCTATCATCCCGTGTCAAGTAAAAAAAACTTCCACTCTTCCCGGGAGATGAAAGCTCTCTCAGAGCATCGTTTCCACAAATGGCTAACATGTAATCCGCGGGATCAACTTGAAATAGCTCCCTCAAATGTCTGAAAACCCAATACAAAAATCCATATTTATGCGAAATCCAGCAGCAAATATGTTCAAAGACTACTATTATCTAAAAGGGGACTCACATATTCTCACATGCCATTATAGTACTCAATGGTATATGAACAATTTCACAAGCTAAAATTATTTAATGACCAGATCAGAGAAAGCCGATTACCTAAAAACCACAGGACAATAGTCCTTCCACCGGAACTCAGTGGACTGATGAGGCGGCGTAAGTTTTGATCCCTCAGGTGGAAACCTTGTCCAAAACTTTTCTTTAGGATCAAAATCACCCAGCTTCAGGTTGGAGGTTATCAAAGCATTCTTCCCCGCGGAATGCCTAAAATCAACAAATATAACAACACAAACATCTTAATACCACTGAGAAGCACAAAAAAAAAAAAGAAAAAAAAACAGAACGAACACCAAATCCATTAGAATCAAGTCAATCAACACTAGTATCACCATCATTACCTAATGCCCAACTGGAGATTGAGCATCAGCTCATAATTCTTATGCCCCTTCGATATAGTCTCCCCCAACTTCTTCCCCTCCCCTCTGACGAGAAAGGGATTCTTCCGAAACTGCTTGATGGCATCTCTATCAAACACAAAACCTTCTCTATAAAGCATAGATGCTTCCACATTATCAATAATATCACAAGTTATATCTCCCTCTTCCCCATCTGACTCCCAAATACAAATCCTCGGAAAAGCCCTATCAGCCCCAACAGATGACCTCTTCTTCCCAACACCTGCCCCGACCATCATATCCATACTCTCCTCCCCCACAATCAACAAAGGCGCAGACAATTTACAACCAAAATTCGAGTTAAAACCTCCTAACTTATCATCCCCAATCCCATTTCCATTGCTAACACCATTCTTAGCATTGTGAGCCGGATAAAAAGTTCCATTCAGAATCTGGGTCCGATTCCCAGTTCTATTCTCATTCTTGCAAGAATCAGAATCGTTCGACCAACACCCGATATAACAACTCCCATCCGGCCAAGTGAAAATCCCTTGCCCTTTAGGGCTACCATTCTCCCAATTCCCATCATATCGATTTCCATTATTCCACACCAAAACTCCCCTACCATGAATCATCCCATTCTTCCAATCCCCAATATACTCATTCTGATTGCTCCACAGATACCTCCCTTGCCCATATTGCAAATTCCTCTTCCACTGGCCCTCATAGTAATCCCCATTGCTGTAATGCTTAATCCCGTAGCCGTGCTTCTGATCCCCGGACCACGAGCCCCGGTACATATCCCCGTCCGACCCGATAAACGTGCCCGTTCCCTCCATCCGACCAGACTTGAATTCGCCCTCGAACGTCGCCCCCGACGGCCACGAGAACTTCCCTCTCCCACTTGCTTTCCCCTTCTTCCATTCCCCTTCATACATGCACCCATCCTTCCACAAATACTTCCCGTATCTGTGGGGTGTGTTGTTCGAGAATGCTCCGATGTACAGATCTCCGTTCGGGAGGCGTTTCTCGATGGTGTTGGTTCCGACCTCGGGTATCGCCGCCGGCACTACCCTTCGGCAGGTGGCCTGAGATTTGCTCCGGGGAACGACTATAACTGATCTCGGCGTGGTGGTGGTCGTAGCACTGTCAAGTAATTTCTCATCGGAATTCTCGTCGCTAGATTTTCTGCTGTCGTTCTCGGCTGGCTTCAAGCGCAGCAGCGTCTGAGGCATTTTTTTCCCCCACTTTTTCAGCTGGAAACGGAAAGACAACCTCTTTCCCTCTCCAGCAAAGCTTTGCTGAACTCAATTACGTCTGGAGAAATTGGTACAAATAGCTGTGGAATCCAGCTCCTGTAGCATTTTCCGGCGTATTAGCGCTCGCTTATTGCCGGAAGAGATACGGTGAAACCGGTAGCTTGTGAGTTTATAGTAGTTTAGTAGTTATAGACAAGGTTTCGAGAGGGAGAGAGAGAGAGAGAGGATTGAACTGAGAAAACAGGGAAACTGAAAAAGCAGGGATGAGAAAAGAAGAGGAGAGAAAATAAAAGATGGGTTAGTGAGAGAAATGTGAGTGAACAGAGGAGTGCGTGAGTATGTGAGAGAGAGAGAGAGGGAGGGAGAGAGCAAGTAATAATAAAGCGTCGCTGCGTCAGCCGGCGTTGCACTGTAAACCTATACATACATACAAATTACACCAACTATAAAAATACTAAAATAATATTGAAGTAGTTTTTATTTTGTATTAATTAAAATAAATTTAATATATTATTATGAAACGTGAATTTAATTTTACAATGACAGACATCGTATTAAATGAAATTGCAAATATTATATAGTTAAATGATTAAAAAATAAATATTATGAAATATTCTTTTAGTGTAAAATTATAGTGCATATTATTGGAGATGAAATATAAATTTTACGTTATTTTAGTGATAAGAAAGCGGTATTATAGCCCAAATCATCACTTGAGATCCTCTAATCCTAATTTGTCAAAATTATTGTTTTTTCTTTCATTTTATCTTCAATTTTAATTTCTTTAAATTTAACATAATTTTACAATTTTATTTAAGTTTATTTCACCCTATTATGGTTTATAATTAGTTTTTATTATTTAATTTAATTTTATTAGTTAATATAATTAATTTTTATAGTTGATTATTCCAAATTTAAGATATATAATTTTTAAAAATTCAATTATAGTAAAAAATATTAATTATAATTAGTTATAACGTAAAAAAATTATTTTTACAAAAAATATTATTAACGATAAATAATTTTAATTTGACAAAAATTGGTACCCAGGATCCCCCGCTGTCAGATCATTGCAGATGGTCTTAAAAAAGGCAAATTATCATGTGAAAATACAATAATAACCTGCGCTAGGTGCTTAATTACCAGAATGTCATTCATGTAAAATTTGTCTATATAGGTCCATCCAAGGCATGACCATTCTTCACATATTTGATTTTAAATTATTTTTTAGGAGAGATACCATTTTAGTATTCAGAAGTTATGTTATCTATAAATTATGGACATAAAAGATGAAAATTATCAACATAGGAACTGTAACATGATAAAATATTAATTTAGATCTCCAAATATCATATATTTTAATTATTTATATTAATTTTTAATGAAAAGTTCTTTATTAATTGTTATTAAATTAAATAAATATATTATTAAAAATAAAAAGAAATAGAAATACATGATTTTTGAGGTTCTTAATTAATAGTTTTCATTTTTCTAGTAATTTTCATTTTTGAGGTCTTGAATTAATAGATATTCTATGCACGACGAGGGATGTGCAAATGGTTGGTTCAGAAAACTGAACCGAAACATAAAATCATAAATTAAAATTCTTAAAAAAATTAAAATCAAATCAACCATAGTAATTAAGATAATCGAACCTAACCAAACAATAATTATTTGGTTTGCTTGGTTCAATTTTCAATTTAATTAGCCGAATGTTAGTGTTTTTTTTCTTCTAAATAATTATATCTAAAGAAAAATAATATTAAAACTTAATAAATAGCAAACAATACATTAAATAAATAACAATGAAACTATCCCCCAATTCAATTGCTTACATGGTCAATTTATCACAATATCATAAGTCATAATTACAATTAGCAATTAATATTTCAATACATTAAAAAAAAATCTTGCAAATCTTTTACTTTGAAGTTGAAGCACTCTTGCATTTTGTCCTAGTTCACTTATGAACGTATAATTTTTTTTTTGAATTTTTGAAGTTATGTCATGTGTAACATTAGAAATATAAATTATAAAATATAAATTTTGAAAATGTAATTTATATATTTTAGTTAGTTCGATTTTAATCAACATATTTTTTTATTAAAACAGAAATCGGACCAAATTATATTTTGATTTTAATATTCAAAATCAAACCAAAATTAAAAATAAAATCACAAAACCAATCAAACCAAATAATTTGGTTGATTCAATTTTTTTTAACTTGATTCATGTTTGCACAGCCAAGTCCTAAATTGACAAATATTATTATGGGACAGATTACGTGACCCTAATTATGGCATTTAGCAATAATTTTCTCTCCTTTCAATTTTTTTATGGGTTAATTACCTTAAAAATCACGAGTTTTGAGTTTAGTTCTAAATTTATATGAACTTTAAAAGTAGGCAATTAAAACATCAATTTTGAATTTGTATGTTATTCAACATTTCAAAATTTTTATAAAATAAATTGACCTTCAATCCAACATATAATTATGACACTTTAACATATTATCAAAAATTGATGGTCGAGTCATGACGGGCTAAAAAAGACCAACAAATTGTATGTTAAATTGGAGGTCAATTTGTTTTATAAAAAATTGAGAATGCTGAATAACACACAAATTCAAAGTTAATGTTTTAATTGCCTACTTTTAAAGTTAATATTAATTTTGCAACTAAGTTCAAAGTTCATGATTTTCAAGGCAATTAACCATTTTTTTTTAAAAATGGTATATCTCACTCTTCCTTAATTGTTAGATAGATTAACGTGCTTATAAATTAATTAGGATTTTTTAAGGTAACTTATAAATTAGGATTAGCCTGGACTGATTAATCTCGAATCTTTCGCTCGTTAATGTTTACTCGAGCGTATGTAAATTCAATAACTATATATTAACGTCATTTGGGGATGGTCTAGTGGTGGGGTGGTTTGCAGGCTATTACACAAATCACTAGATTTAAGTTTGTCACACCTGGTTTACCAAGTGCGGTTTACATCTTCTTTGTGATTTGCAGACTATTACACACACAACCATTAGGTGTGAGTCTGTCACATCTAATTTACCATGTGTAATTTACCTCTTCTGTGTTTGCAGACTATTACAAAAGGCTAGAGTGGTTTGCAAGCTATTACACAGATACGATGTTTATCTCCAGTGCACACTTCGATAGCTACCGAGGGTTTCTTTTAACATAATATGTGTTGGTCCCAGTGCGAGTCTATGTCGGTTTAGAGGGGGGTGAATAAACTGACTTCAAAAACTTTAAACAGATGCGGAATAGATAGGGCCCTGACTTGCTTTCGATATTTTATCTGTGCTTCTTGACCAGTTGAGAAAGCCTGACTGAAGCTTAGTTGGTAAGCTGATCAGTTTACAACTGATAGCTTTGAAGACTTAGCTTTAGCTCGTCAGTGCAGTCTATGTGTGTGAAGGTGTGCAGTTTAAGAACGTGCAAAGCTGAAAGCAATAAGAACATCACACATAAGACTTTATAGAGGTTCGAAGCTTCCTGCTTCTACGTCCTCTCTTCCTTCCGCAGAAGGGCAATCCACTATGCAAGTGTAAAGTTTCTTTATTACAATTACACAGTGAAGAATTCATCTTGGACCTGAAAACGGCACCCTTCAACCCGAGCGCGATCTCATTTCTAACTGTTGTTATCCCGGATGAACGGACCCGTCGGTACATGCTCCTCCTCAGCCGGTTTCTGGGTCGACAGCTCACACTTACCGGTCCCAACTGCTCGTTGAGACTTTAGGTGCTATTTTTGCCCGTCTTTACACGATTTTAGATCTCGCTCGATCTTCAAGAAATCAGTTTTGAATCTGTTATCAACCTGGAATGCTCCTTTAGCTTGAGCTGAGTGGTTGATCTTTGAGGGACTAAATTGAGAAGCTTTGCCCTTGCTGGAATTCTGCGTCAGCTTAGCGGCTTGCTTTGGACTTGAAGCACGCCTTCTCAGTTGAGACTTTTCGTACTTTTGAGAGTATTAAGCTTTGAGCTGTGGGGAGGGAGAAAGAATAGCTCATTCTGCAAAATAGCAAAAGTTAGATTGGCAAAAGTCTTACCAAAATTGAGTTCACCCTCTTTAAATAGATGAGTGATTTTTGACTATTATGATTGATGAATGTTCAGAATTCACCGGTGACATTTTAATGCATGTAGCCATTTGAAGCTCTTAATGAACTAGCCATTTGACTTTAATGTCTTCTGCTCCTTTTAAAGATTTCCTGTCAAGATCTTCATTGACTACTTTGTCAGAAAGAGCAGGTGATTTGGCTATCAGTTTTGGACATTCAGCTGATGGGCTTTCAGCTATCTCGGCTTTCAGCTCTGAGATTGTCCAGTTGGCAGATCCTCAACTGCCTTGAGCTTCAGTCCTGATATAGTCCAGTTCAGCTACCTCGGCAGCTTAGCTTAAAAAAGATTGCGGTTCTGGACTATCAGTTGGCTATTTGATTGAGCTTTTCTTTTATCCTTGAACTGATCTGTGGTCAGTTCAGTATTGGCTTAATACTTTTAGAGCTTTTCTCCCAGCTAACTGATCTTTGATCAGTTTAGGATTAGTCCTTTGTAACTGACTGATCTTTGATCAGTTCAGTTTCAGCTTTCAAGCTAGCTCTGTTCTCATCAGTCTGTCTTGGCTTGCTGTTAAGACTGATAATTACTCATCTATAGATGCCTACCAGTCTCCAAAGCTCTCTCTCTCTCCCCCCCCTTATAGCTCTTCTTAAGCTTTGAAGAGTTGACTCTGACTGGTCTGATCAAGGCAACCTTGTAAGCTGGTTGACCATGCTTCAAAATAACTGTCTCTCATTTCAGCTTGAAGTCTTACTTGGTCATTACCCCTGATTTCTAGCTTTTCATAACCTACAGTTTTTCATTAAATCACCACACATGTTTTAACTTTTATCAAAACCATCAGTTAGGATTTTCCCAACAATTTTCCTAACAATTTCTACCTTTTTGATGATGTCAAAACCAGTTGATTTGATGATGGAAAAACTGTATGTGGTTATCTTTCATGAATGAGCATCTGAGGATGTACCAATTTTTAGTATCAAGGCTGATATCGGACCATATTCCTAAGAACAGTCTTAGATGTTTGTAGCTTTCAAAAGCTAACAGTTAGACATTCGTGAGTATCAGAGCTTAGATGTGATCATCAGAGCTTTGACAATAAGATGAGTATCAGAGCAATAAAGCATACAATAATATGTGAGCTCACCGAGTTTTATCTTTAAGGCATCAGGGTTTTTTTTTACTGACAGAAAATGCAGCTTAAATGGCCTTAAGATATTTTAATACTCGTTTGCACAACTTGAACAACTTCAAATTTTTCAGTTCTAAAACAGCTCAATTCTGATTATCATGCAGATTTTGTTCATTTATCAGAGCGCATGGAAAGCCTTAAGCTATTCAGAGGGACATATCAACATGATCAGAATATTTGTATTATAAACAAAAGAGCATGTTTAGAAACTGATTGAGCAGAGAAGATGAAGAAATATAAGGAAGTAAGAGAGAGAGAATTTCAAGAATTGATATTTTAACTTTCTTCTTCAGTTGGAACTGTTCACCACTCAGTTCCTTCTTCTTTTGCTCGATTCTCCTTTTTTATACTTGCAGGGAAAGATGCTTGGTATGCTGTGGATACCCCATTCTTGATGTTGTTCCAGCTGAGCATTCTCCCAAGTCCAAAAGTAGTCTTGAGCTGGGCATTGCTCAAATTGGACTTCCCCCTCACGAATAGCTTCCCTTTGACAGGTAGCTTCCCCCTGAAAGATAGCTTGCCTCTGAAGGTGTACCTCTCATTGTACTTCTCTTTGGATCTCATCCCAAAGAGTTAGATCACCTTGCCAAGGACCATAATATGTTAGAACATATGATTTTACATCATCAAAATATCATTCCCCCTTTTTGGCATCATCTAAAAGGGCGAGCTGATGGAAGTCATAGTTTGGCAATGACAACTGTGGTAGAAGAGAGAAAGAAGTGGCCAACAAGTTGTTGGTGATGTGGGGAGCTTGGGATGCAGGCATAGGAGCAGACAACCATGCATATGACTCCCCATCACTTGGTCAAGATCCGAGAGAGAGAATAGATCTTGCCTAATAGAAGAAGCTGATGTGAGTCCGAGAAGTGGCTCGTCCGGTATGGTGATGAGAGCATCCTCTTGAAGAGGAGTTATGGATGAGTTGGAGGGCTCATGTTTGGGAAGGGGTGCATCATGAGGCACCGAGGTTTGAAACCTCTTAATCATGGAATCCATGATTTCTGGGACTGATGGAGGTGTATCGAGCGGATGGTTCACCCAACTCTTGCTCCATTGACCTTTCTCAATCCAGTATGAGTAGCCTCGTTTGTCTGCCATCATTAGCATTGTGGCATCATCCACCTGGTATCTCCACAGGTGATATTGGAGATATCTTCGAAGATGTTCAAAGAGAAAGGGACTGTGATCCCTTATTTGACCAAAACAACTTTGCAGTTGTTGGTCAAGGCTTGCTTCAAAGCCTTCTTCCAGAGTTTCTAGGACAGTGATGTAAGGAGGTTCGCTGGTTACAGATGCAGTAGACTTATCACTTGTATAAGTGAAAGAATCACTGTCAGTCGAAGACTGATCTACATCAGTTGGAGGTTCAGTGTAAAGGAGTGGCTGCTTTCATTTGGCTGGGCTGTGGTCCTCCATTAGCTGAAGTCTCGACTTCCTAGGACGACCAGTTACTTCACGATGTCTGCGGTGAATGTAAACTATAGGAAGGAGATCTCTCCTGGTGAGAAAATATCCACCAGGAACTGTTTTATGCTGCTCCGCGATGATATGACTAAGTCGATTGGCAAATCCTAACTTGGTTTTAAATGTGCCAGAGGTTAGATCGATCTCAGCACGCCTTATATGACTGCGAAGCTGAGCCAATATAAAGGATGCCCAATCAGCCTTGCATCTGTAATATATGGCGGCCATGAGATGAGAGATGTTGTCGTTGAACTGTACGTTGGTGATGCTGCTGAGAAAAATATGCATCACTATGTCCAAGATCTGGACCATTGTTGGAGAGAGACTATCTTTCAAATTATTTGAAAAGTCTCGATGATCAACGTGTGGAAGCTTCCAGTCATTCCACAACTCCAACTTTGAGCTGAGCGCTAGTTCATCCACCTTTGGGCCTTTATCGGGGAGCTGAAACAGGTTGGTTAACACATTTTTATTGATGATGATAACTTGATCTTAGACAACAGACAATATATTTTGTCCAGAGATCTCTGCATTGTAGTAGAACTCAGCTACAAGCGGGAGATACTTCATCTTGGGCTGTGTTGTCATGTAAGACAAGAGCCTGCATGTCTTCAATGAGTGAAGAATCATGCTAGTCTTCTCTGGACCAATTCGAGCTTGAAGGAACTCTTGGTCAATGAACTTATCTGTTTTGAGCTTCTTCATTAGAAGCTTTATGTTCATCGAGTGAAATGAGGAATCCATTTTTTGATGATATGACATGAGAAGGAAGGAGCTTTGGATAAGTAAGAAGAAAAAGAGAAGGAATGAATTCAGAGAGATTTCTGTCTCTGTTTAGAGTTCTTGTTTTTCATTCAACTTCTCTACTGCTTTTAAAAGCAGTGAATTTGTATGCATTTAACCATAGCAATCTAGTGCTTACTGGCTGATCAGCTATCTGATTTGAAAGAAAGTTAGGTGATTAAATGATGTATGCATCTCAACCGTCCACTTGGACTAATACTTTTTCATCAAGCGGCTGAGATCTGAGGGTTTGAAGATCTGAGTAGTTGCCATAAATAGCAAAATATTTTGCTAGAAGATTTGCTATTTATATCCCTTAGAAAATTCATCTCTTTATACTTTAATGCTGAGTATAGAGACTTAAATGGCAACTCAGATGAACAGTAAGCTTATTTTGAAATGTTAATGATAACTTTTTAAAAAAAAAGATTTTGAGGAATAAGGAGTATAGAAGCTTATCAAGAAGGATTGACCAGGCAGCTGGTGAGGGAAAGGACTTTAAGCTCGAGGCATCAGTTTTCTGCTAAACTGATGATGTCGCCTTTAACTGATTTGATCAGTTTTGTTGAGCAGCTGTTGACTGACTTTTTGTCAGTTTCCTCTTCTTTAGTGGTCGAATAGGACTAGCTTTTCCACTTTCTTTGGAGATTTTTGACCTTTTCCTTTTAGAAGCTGAACTGATAGTGTCCTGAAAAGGATCAGTTCTGGCTGCAGGCTCAGCATGCTGAAGTTGCTTAAGAGCAACTGATGAGTTAGTCAGCTTCAAGGTGGTCAACTCTTTAATTCCTCTGCAGAATGAGCTAGACTGATTAATCATCAGTTTTGCAGCTCTTGAGCAGGCCTTGATAAGAGGAGTAACATAGCCTCTGGACAGGAGATCTGGAGACGTGGCAGTATCTTCATCGTCTTTTGGTTCACTTTGTCCAAGGTGTTGACTCCTTGGGGTTACCATGATTTGAGTATGAGATAGATCTTGGTCTATCTTTTCAGTGGTACCCGCAGTTTGTAAATAGGCCTCTTCTGATTGAATTGGATCAAGATTCAGTTGTAGGCAACATTGATCGACTGGATTGTTGACAAACTGCTTCTCAGTTGCAACTCCTTGTGATCTCAAGCTGGCTTCAACATCAGCTAGCATGGCTTTAGCTAGAATGTTGTTATCAAGTCGATGCTTTATTATCCACTGGACTTGCACAATATTTAGAGAAAATGGATTTGAAGCTGCAATCCATTTAATAATCCAAGTCTTTTCACATTGCCAAAAGATCATGCCGTGAAAGGCAGTTAGCAAGAAATGTGACTGGATTGACATAGAATGTCTCCAGTTATACCAGTAAAAGTACTAGTGTAGCTATTTGAACAACTGATTATCTTGTTTGGCAACATAAGTAAAGTGAGTGAGAATGAGATTTGTTACATCCTTCTGAGCACTCTTAACTGCATATTCTCCACTGTAGAAAGTGCGAATGTTGTCTTCAATCAGCTGGAGAGGAGGACAGGCTCTCCTGAAGTAATCAGCTCCATAATTTGGATGAGGGATTCCGATGAATGGAATGAGCTCATCTGGATCAGTGCAGGGCTTGAAGTCAACTAATGATCCATTTTTCGAGTGATGAGAAGGAACTTCATCGGCAGCTGAACTGCTTGAAGTTATATTGCCAGTCTTAGCTTTAGATCTCATCTTCTTCTTAAGTGACTGAAGATGTGCTTTCCCTTTTTTGGAAATCCAGTCGGATATGAGGACTGGTAGCATGTCATCATTTGGAAGATTCAGCATATCTTCTAGGAGCTTGGTCATTCTTAGAACAAGTCCTACCTTGGACTCAAATTTCCCAGTCTTCTTTTAAGTCGGCAGCTTTGATGACTTGATGCTTGAATTGGGAGAAGACAAACTCTGTCCAATTGGCTTCCAATCCTTCAACAAGGTGTATCATTACCTTGTATCTTTCTTGAGTCAATTAACTCAAGCTTCCAATGGCGCCGAACATCATTTTGTTCGTGATATCGAGCATAACTCCATATTCGGGCTTCAAATCAGTTTTAGTTGTGGTAAAATTGAATTGCTTGGAGCAATTTGAAGCACGCCACTCTTTCCAGTATGGTTCAGTTGAATCTTTCAGATCTTGAACCCTGGAGCCTTTTCTGGGAAGTTGAAAGATTTCTGCAATCTTTCTTTCAGTGATTTGAAATTTCTTTCCTTGAATCACTGATTGTAACCTTCCCATCTGCAGTGACCTTTGCTTGAAGCAAGAACTCACTTACCAAGTTTTGTCTGAAGAATCTTGGAGGAGTTTCTAGGTAGTGCAGAATTCCGGTCTTGTGAAGATTGACCAGAAGAAAAGGATTGTTTGATTCTTTAAGAATCAATTGAAATTTATGTCTTTCCAGAAATTTATCTCTCATCATATGCTCTTTAAAATAGGCAAGAGCTTTGAATATTTCAACCATTTTTGAAAACTTTAGCTGAGTTTGAATTGAAGTTTTTTGAGAGAGAGAGATAGAGAATACTCTTTTGAAATATGATTTTCTTTGAAGAGTATGAAATTTCTCTTCTATTGTTGTTTTTGTTGTTATGGTTGTATTCTCTCAAAGTTTTGAGCAAGCGGTTTTTATGAGTGAGGAGAGAGACTCATAAATTTGTTGGTTGAAAGAATTAAATGTCCCCTTGTTGTTTTCTTTTGGCTTTTATTTTGAGCGCAGGTTCAACGATCAAAAATAGTAAATAATGACACAAGCATTTATTTAAGCCAAAAGATTTTTATTTATAAAATAATTAAGAAATAAACTGATTTACAATAAGTTTTCTTAAGGCGTCTAGTCAGCTGACTTCTGAAGCCTTCAGGTCTTCTTGCGATCAGTTTTTCTTTTCTTCAAATTCTTGAGTTCCAGGAGGAGGAGTTATCGGAGGAGTTCTCTCCTGGAACTGTCTGGAATGTCCTCATTACCAGAGGAGTTATCTTCAGATTCTTGAGTTCCAGGAATTAATTCTAGTTGCAGTATTGACTCAAAAAGCAGTTTTACCTGATTTTTCATGCTTTGAATCAGTTTCTTGAACTGCTTTGACGTCTTACCCAGCTGCTCCTCTGCAACCTGGTATTTTGCAGCTGGTTTCTCAACCGTTTCAGAGTGAGTTGGTGACGCTGCTTTCCATCCAGTAGGATTCTTCCGGGGGTCCTTTCTTGCATCATCCCCTTCTCCAGGTGACTTATATATTTTGACAGCAAGGAGGACATCATCTGGGTCAGTGTTAGGTCAAATTACTGACTCTGCCATCTTGGCTTTCCCTTTCTCCCTTATTACTGGAGAGGATGTAATTAACTTCTACCTCAGCTGATGTTGTGACTCTCTGATTATCACCGGAGGCAGTGCTTTTTGTTCCATCTTTGGAATAAAATCGTCATGATCAATTGGCTGATAGTTTGGCTCCTTGGCCATTAGATTAGAAAGTAGCTCTTCAAGAATAAAGCTAACTCTGTTGATGTAGTACATCTTCTTGGGAAAGGACGCTCTGCACTTGGTGTCTTGTTCCACGATGTCTACAAATCTTTTGAGTTCTCTGAAGAGATATAAGGGACTAGTCTACTCTCTTCTCTTCCCAAATAGCTACACAGATCTTGTATTTGATCTTTGACATCTCATTGTGATTTTCACACAGACCTACCATTGTCTGTATGACTATTGCCGATAACACTTGAAATTCCTTCTGGAATTTGAGTGTTGAGTGGTTGAGATGGAACCTTTCTTCAATGGGATTTGCTACCCAAGATTGAAGCAAACTTTAGCATTTGCTTCTGTGTCTTCAATATTAACTCCTCCTCCAGGTAGATCAAAGATATTCTCTAGTACTGAAGGAGTGATTTGAACTTTCACACCCCGTACTTCTGTTGTGATGAGTAGAGAATCCTTATCACTGAGGGAGTTGAGAAAGAATTCTGCCACTGCTTCTAGATACACCTTTGTGGTAGTAATCTCAGTGTATGTTCTTAGTCCTGCAGATTCGACTAGTAGCAAAATAAACTCACCCATTCGTGAGTAATTGGTGAAAAATCTACAGTTGTCTCGATCCAGGATCTTATCATGAAATAGATCCCTACAGAAGACAGATGAATCTTTACCGGTAAGACTGAAGTTGAACTTTCTTCGGTGAATATTTGTAGAAAATTGAGCCATTGAGGAATAGTCTTGAGGAGATTTGAGAGGTTTAGGAGAAATGAATTTTAGATGAATTTTGAGAGACTGAGTGCTTGAGTTCTTTTGGTCAGCTGTGTGGAGAATTTGGGGGAAAACAACTAACCTATTTATAGACTCAAGTAATCGGTGAATTCAATGGTAAAAGAAATTTGATCAAAAATCAAAATCAAACGGTTCTGATTAATCCGTCGATTTTAATTTCGGATTTATCCGTTGAGATTAATGAGGAGAAAGAGTGGGTCTAATGGTAATATTTAGAAGATACGTCATATTACCGTTTAGTAATAAATTCAACTTTGAACTTATCTGATAATGACTCTCCTCCAGTCTCCATGTGGTATTGAGCTGCTGACGTCATCAGTTGACCTCACGACTGATGATCTTTTTGGCTTGGAATGATCAGTTATAGTTGGAGTTTCTTCAGCTTTGACTTATTGTCAGCTTAAGTTGTCCTCTTCAGCTTTGCTCCGCCTAAGCTTGTCAGCTGCTTCCTTCAACTGAAGCTTTGCCTTCTTCAGTCAGTTTTGAATTCAACTGCTCTCATCAGTTGAATGTGACTGGTTGAGAACTGATGCCTTCTGCTACCAGTTTACTCATTTTCATCCATCAACTTCTATGTAGCCTTTGCCATTTCTTTAAAACTGATATGGACTCATCATTTTAAGCTCCAAAGCCTAGTTAACTGATGCCATCTTGGGTGAGTTCTCCTCATCAGCAGGAGTGCTCCTCTTCACTCCTTCTTTTGGCTGATCATCGTCCTCCTTTGAAACTAGTTCGAGCAATCCCAGTTGGATGCATAACTCCACAAATCTAGCTTCTGGCAATGGCTTGGTGAAGATATCGGCTATCTGCTTCTCCATGTTGACATGTTTGATGCATATATCTTTCTTCTCGATGTGATCTATGATGAAGTGGTGCTTGATATCAATGTACTTCGTCCTTGAATGCAATACTGGATTTTGAGATATTGCAATAGCACTATTGTTATCACAGTAGATTGACACTTCTTCAGTCTCCACCTTGTAATCTTTGAGTTGTTGCTTCATCCATAGGATTTGAGCACAACAGCTTCCAGCAGGTATATACTCGGCTTCAGTTGTTGACGTGGTAATTGAGTGCTGCTTCTTGCTAAACCAGGATATCAATTTGTTCCCAAGAAACTCACATGTTCCATTAGTGCTTTTTCTGTCGATCTTGCATCCTCCGAAGTCTGAGTCTGAGTAGCCGGTTAGACTCAAGCTATCATCTCTAGGATACCATAACCCAAGATTTATGGTTCCCTTGAGGTACTTCATGATCCTCTTTGCTGCTTTAAGATGACTTTTCTTCGGATTGTCTTGGAACCTTGCACACAGTCCGACTAAGTAGGAGATGTCTGGTCAGCTGGCAGTTAGGTAGAGAAGGGATCCAATGATTCCTCTGTAGTGCGTCTGGCTGACTGCTTCTTCTTCTTTCTCAAGGGTCAGCTGCACTAATGTATTAATTGAAATCTTATGAGATTTTCCCTTGTAGGTTCCAAACTTCTTAACAAGCTCCTTGGTGTATTTGGCTTGACTGATGAAGATTCTGCCTTCCAGCTACTTCACTTAGAGTCCTAGGAAGAAAGTCATTTCTCCCATCATGCTCATCTTGAATTCGCTTTGCATCAGTTGAGCGAATCGAGTGCAGAGATCTTTACTCTTGGATCCAAAAATTATGTCATCTACATAAATTTGGACCATCAAGATCTCAGCTGATTGTTCTATTCTGAAAAGAGTGCGATCAATGACTCCTTTCTTGTAACGCCCCAAACTACTCCGTTTGGCCACGTCACTTAACATACAATTTACTTATATATTTTTGTGTGCTTATAATAAAATGAGCGGAAGTTTAGGTCAAAAAGCATGACTAGGCATGACGTCATAATTCTAGACGTAAAATTTTTCGCGAATTAGCATGCAATCGTCTAACTTATCGGGCTCATAGGTTGTCATAACCCGCCCGTCTAACATCCTAAATAAGCATGCAAAGTATAGGGTCAACAACATACTTCATACGTAATAGGCTCCAAGGTCGAACGACCCGCCTTTAAATTGTTGCACAATATCAAGTTATATACATGATAACCTACAAAAGATCGGGCTATTCCCATCCCCAATGATCATTGATCATAAGCAAAAATAGTGATCAATGTAATAATAACAATAATAATATGAGTATTTTCAAAAGAAGAGCATGCAAAAGATAACACAAGCTTATGGGGTTCTCTTGTGTTCACAACGCTCCTACTCAGGCTCCGACTCCTCAACCTGAAATTCATTGAATGAATGGGGTGAGTATTTAACAACATACTCAGTGGGGAACACTGAAAACAGTTATAGCTAATTGCACAAGTGAAAATATAACATATGGACTTTTCTTTACTTTGTGGAGACTAGTCTCAACCCCGTAGGGTCTAAACATCATGATGCCCCCGTTAATGAACATCTTTGGCCCTGTAGGGATACCCGCAGACATACTACCCCCCAGGGAGGACATTAACAGGTCTATATTCGATCACAAAGGATCTCTGCCCCGAAGGGTCTCTTTGTCGACCCCGAAGGATCTCTTTCATTCACCGGTCCGAAGACCCTTCATATTTATACAATCAAAGCACAACAATAACTATAACATTACACGTGTTCACAGTTTAGAGTTACCTCACCTTATGAGACGCTTTCACAATTTCTCAACCTTTGAAATACTTCTTGGCCGTGCACAAGTTGTCCTCCTCGAGCTCCAACACGTCACCTAGCACCTTTTATTCTCTTTTCAATTTAGATGTCGAGTTATACAAATAAATCACAACTTTGAGCAAACTCATGCTATACTTTACTTTAGGGTCTTCAAACATATCCATATACACAATCATGGATATACAAGCTCATACTACGATTTTGGACTCAAAATACGCATTAAAACTCTTTGAAGCATTCGATCGAACACGTTACGAGCACACATTTATACCACATGCTCATAACTCATTTTAAATCCTTTAGACCCAACATTTCAAATACAAACACCTTCACCCTAGGGCTCTAACATACTTGAAATTCAACCCCAAGCAACAATCACAACACCTCCAAACCACATCAACAAAATAAGGGGAAGTTAGGGCAAAACTCTAAACCCTAGCTTCAAAGAACCATAGGAATTCGATATAACTTCACATATAGCCTCAAGGAGATAAATAAACCATATGTTCAAGATATCAAAGCAAGGAAATCAACAAAATCGAGAATCCTCAAATTTGGATACAAACCCTAGTTTCCAAAACAACAAGAAAAGGGTGTTTAATCCCCATGAAGGAGAGATGTAGAGGTTACCTTTGTTGATGGATGATGATGGATTACACTTCAGAAGTTGAAGAATTTTGAGAGAGAAAAGAGGAGAAAATCGCCCCCTCTTGGTTGAAAGAAATGAGGAAGAAATGAACAAGTGTTGTATTTATAGGTAGAAAATCCCCGGACCCGCGCGACCGCGCAGCCCCCCGCGACCGCGGAACCCCTCTCTCGGCCAACACTCCCCGCGAGCGCGCAGCCCCCGCGGGCGCGCGTCTCTCGCCAGCCCCGCGGGCGCGCACGGCCCCGCGGGCGCGCACTACCCCGCGGGCGCGCGGCATGCCAAAATCGTCCCCCTTATCTCAAACGACTCCCAGACATTTTTAACTCCATCTTTTAAAACGACTTAGATTTTCAAAACACTTTTAATACACGCCGAAAAAGCAGGGGGCGTTGCCCCCTAGCAGCGAGACCCCCCGATCAACTCAGTGTTAGGGTGTTCAAGGTATGACAAAACACATAATTAAATATAATTCACCCCCACTTCATCATCATATAACTCGACAAATTTTAATATTAAATGTTATCATATATTATACACTTAGTATAATACCACCGTGCTATGACGTATCGGCTCAAGTGAGACAACCTGCATTAAAACAACGGCACAATATACAAACATACCACATGATTATAGTTCAACAATATCAATTCGAAATCATTTTACTAGAATTATAAATTATAATTTAGCAAAAAGGATCGGGGTATCACATTTCTGAAACCCATTCTTCAGCAAGAATGTTGTAAGAGTTTCATACTAAGCTCTTGGCGTCTGCTTCAGGCCATATAGAGCTTTCTTCAGCTTGTAGACTTGATCTCCAATTTTGAAGCCTGGAGGTACTCGACATACACATTCTCCTTGAGCATTCCTTGCAAGAATGCACTTTTCACATTCATCTGATAGACCGTGAAATTATTGTGAGCTGCATAGGCAAGGAACATTCTAATGGCCTCCAATCTTGCAACTGGTGCGAATGTCTCATCAAAGTCAATTCCTTCACTTTGAGAGTAACCCTTGGCTACCAGTCTGACCTTGTTCTTTGTGATTACGCCTTGTTCATCCAGTTTGTTGCGCAATACCCACTTAGTCCTAATGACTTTTTAGGTTTTTGGCCTATCAACAAGAAACCACATGTCATTTTTTGTGAATTGGTTCAGCTATTCTTGCATCGCTATAATGCTGTCTGAGTCTTCAAGCGCTTCCTTGACGTTAGCTGGTTCCATCTGTGAGATGAAGCATGTGAAGAGTGCATGCTCCGTTGACCCTCTGGTCTGGACTCTGCTTTTTGGATCCCCAACAATTTTATCGACTGGATGGATTCAGAGCTATTTGGGAATGGTGGCTTCTACTGCGCCTTCTGCTGCTTCATCAGTTGCTCCATCAACTGATCCTTCAGCTGCTCCATTAGCTGATGCATTGGCTCCGGCTTGTTCTTCATTTTCACTGATTCTTCCCCCTGTTTCAGTTATGGGGTTTGAGGTTTCACCACAATTTGTGCCCTCATTAACCAAGTTATCTTCAACTGGTCTAGAATCAGTTTCGATGCCATCTTCTAATGAAGCTTCAAACTGCTCTGGGACAGCGTGATCAACATAGTCCAGTAGGTTTTCACTAGGCAATGCTTGCTCTGATGTACAGTTTTTCTTTTTGATCATCTACTCATCAACAAGCTCATCAAATACCACATGACATGTTACTTCCACAACCAGTGTTCTTTTGTTGAACACTCTATAAGCTTGAGAATGAGGGGAATTATAGCTGAGAAAGATCCCCTCATCAGCTTTGGCACTGAAAGCTTTCAGCTGGGATTTGCCATTGTTGTGGATATAACATTTGCAGCTAAATATCTTAAAGTAAGAGATAGAAGGGTTATGACCCTTGAACAACTCGTAGGACGTTTTGTCATGGGTGATGACTATGGCACTTCTATTTTGTATGTGACAAGTTGTGTTAACTGCCTCCGCCCAATAGCATTCGGCTATGTTAGCATCTGCTACCATTGCTCTAACTGCCTCCTTTAGCATGTGATTCCTCCTTTCAGGTACGCCATTTTGTTGAGGAGTTCTTACAGTAGAGTGTTCGTGAGTGATTCCCTGTTCACTCAGGAACTTGATCATTTGCTGATTGAAAATTTTAGTTCCATTGTCGGATCTTATCTTTTGAACTAATTTTCCTTTGTCAGTCTGCAATCTTCTGATCAATGTTGATAGCTTCTCAAAAATTTCATCCTTACTTCTCAAGAACTCCACCCAGGTATACCTTGAGTAGTCATCTACTACTACAAGTGTAAACTTTTTGCCTCTGGGGGTTGGTGGCTTCACAGGTTCAAACAGGTCCATGTGTAGCAACTGAAGAATTTCAGTTGTTCCTTGAGGATGACTTTTGTTTTTTAATAACGACTTCACCTGCTTCTCTTTCTGGCATTGTCCGCAGACTCCAGTTTTCTTGTAGATCTCATTGGGAATCCCATCAACTAGCTCCTTCTTGGCCAGGTAGTTGATAGTTTTGAAGTTAAGATGATTCAGTCATCGATGCCACAACCAGCTTTCTTTAGTTGATCCTTTAGAGAGAAAGTAAGCTTTTGAATAGCCGGTTGACTAGTCAACAACATACATATTGCCCTTTCTTACTCCAGTCAGGAGTATGGCTCCAGTTGACTTGTCTCTGATGTTACATGAGCTATTGCTGAAGACTGAAGTCGACTGAGTACCCATTGTCACAAAGCTAACTGATGCTCATCAGTTTGTGCTTCAATCCTTCAACATGTGACACGCCATTCACGATAACTTTTCATTTGACCACGAACCCTTCTCCAATGGTTCGGCTCTTTGAGTTGTCTCTAAAAGTGACTAGTGGTCCCTTAACTTCTTTATAACTGTCGAGATCATTCTTGTCTCCGGTCATATGTTTTGAGCACCCGCTATCCAGATACCAAGTATCTTTGACCCTTTTCTTGGTTATGATGTTTTTTCCTGCAAAATAAGAGACAGGTTTTAGGTACCCGCATGATATCGGGTCCTGAGAGGTTAATCATGTGTTTGGGAATCCACATTCGCCACACTTTTAGCTTTTCTTTTCCAAGGGATCCTTCAGAATTAGATCTCTGGATCTGCATTAGACTTCTTGTAACTCTTCGACTGAGAGTTGAGTCCTGTGATCTATACCTCCTATGAGATTCAGGATAGAAGACTTCAACTAATATCCTCTCATCTTGTGACCTTGATGCTCTCTGTGTTGGCCAATTTCGTCTGACCTTTTGACTCTGAGCTTTTTGGCCTTTGTGGTATGACCAATTTGCAAACCAGTTGTAGTTGGGATTGAATCTTGATTCT
The DNA here is from genome assembly GCA_026008535.1 of Perilla frutescens. NCBI lineage: Eukaryota > Viridiplantae > Streptophyta > Magnoliopsida > Lamiales > Lamiaceae > Perilla > Perilla frutescens. The sequence continues at coordinate 42,782,773 of BRKX01000019.1, forward strand.
TCCCTTGAGTTTAAAAACTTATTGTACTAGGTTGCAAGGTCAGTTGGAGTGAACTCCTTCAGAGAGATTGGATTATGCTTTCGTGCATAATAAAATCTTGTGGGTACATTTCATTTGGGGTTTGAAAAACTCCCAGGTTGAAATGTATTAGAGGAGTTTCTAGATCGTTGAACTGATGGCCTGTTTTGAGTTGATGCCCTTGTCTGAAAGGCTGGCCTTGGGTGAACTTCAGTTCTCAGTTGAACTGATGACCTGGAATGGAATGGAGGCCTCCGAAGATTTAGCCTTGATGAGCTTTAAATTTTGATCGAGCAGTAGATCTGGACTGTTGTGCTGGTCTGTGTTAAGCTGGTGGCTTTATCTAAGCACCAAGCCTGTGGGGAGGGAGAAAGAATAGCTCGTTCTGCAAAATAGCAAACGTTAGATTGGCGAAAGTCTTGGCCAAAATTGAGTTTAACCTCTTTAAATAGATGAATGATTTTTTACCGTTATGATTGATGAATGTTCAGAATTCACCGGCGACATTTTAATGCCGGTAGCCATTTGAAGCTCTTAATGAACTAGCCATTTGACTTTAATGTCTTCTGCTCTAAGATCATCAAGATCTTTTAAAGATTTCCTGTCAAGATCTTCATTGACTGCTTTGTCAGAAAGAGCAGGTGATTTGGCTATCAGTTTTGGACATTTAGCTGATGGGCTTTCAGCTATCTCGGCTTTCAGCTCTGAGATTGTCCAGTTGGCAGATCCTCAGCTGCGTTGAGCTTCAGTCCTGATATAGTCCAGTTCAGCTGACTCGGCAGCTTAGCTTAAAAAAGATTGCGGTTCTGGACTATCAGTTGGCTACTTGATTGAGCTTTTCTTTTCTCCTTGAACTGATCTGTGGTCAGTTCAGTATTGGCTCAATGCTTTTAGAGCTTTTCTCTCAGCTAACTGATCTTTGACCAGTTTAGGATTAGCCCTTTGTAAATGATCTTTGATCAGTTCAGTTTCAGCTTTCAAGCTGGCTCTGTTCTCATCAGTCTGTCTTGACTTTTTGCTAAGACTGATGATTACTCATCTATGGATGCCTACTAGTCTCCAAAGTTCTCATCACCCTTATAACTTTTCTTAAGCTTTGAAGAGTTGACTCTGACTGGTCTGATCAAGGCAACCTTGTAAGCTGGTTGACCATGCTTCAAAATAGTTGTTTCTCATTTCAGCTTGAAGTCTTACTTGATCATTACCCCTGATTTCCAACTTTTCATAACCTGCAGTTTTTCATTAAATCACCACACATGTTTTGACATTTCATCAAAACCATCAGTTAGGATTTTCCCAATAATTTTCCTAACAATGTGTGTGTGTGTGTGTGTGTGTGTGTGAATATTAACATAAACATAAAAAAAAGAACCTATGTAAATTCAATGCATATTTATTTTTAGTTTTAACATATATGGTACATAAAATAAAGTAGATAATAAATACGTAAATTTGTAATTTAATGATAAACATTGCATTCTACACATACGTACGTATATTAACATTATGTAGGTAGATTTCAGCTAATTGCATGATTGGCAAGATTATTTAATTATCTTGTTTAGGAGTACCATACAAATATAAAATATTATTATTATTATTATTATTATTATTATTATTTCTTAGTCGAATGATTTATTTTAGGTTCGTTCAATGGTTGGTGAACTATGAGATATTGGAATCAAATCCCAATTAAGAGTTGGATGTCTAACAATCTGCCATCTGTCATCAAAATTTGTCAACTTAGGAATAACTTATTAATTCATATTAATTTCAATATTAAATGGCTTAAATGCTGGCAAATTGAACTAATATGTTGAGACATGGACGCAACTTCTGCAATAACTCCTCTAAAAAAAAAAAAAAACTTCTGCAATAATTACGTACCCTTCAAAAAAAAAAAACTTCTGCAATAATTAGGATTTCTCAATTTCCTAATCACCAGTTAATGTTGATGATGATTCTTTTTTATTTTTATGTCTGAAAATTGTCTTTATTATTAATTCGTTTTTAAGATTTTTTTTAACTCTATTTATTACTGATTTAATTGCACAAGTGAACCAACTATAACCACTGTGAGAGGTTTTGATGAGATTGAGCCCATAAAGTCAGATTTTTTTAATTTTTATATACTTTTACCATGAAATAAAATATACAACTTTAAAATATAATAAAAAGGTCAATTAAAGAGTTTCCCTCCCACCGCATTGTTTGTATTTTATTTATTTTTTTGTATTTTTTTTAAAAAAAATTGTACCCTTTTATTTTAGTTGTTATATAAATCAATACAAAAATAATTTCATTTTTTCCTTAAAATATATAAGCTGATTGAATCATTCATCATGATTAAGAAAATTATTGGAAAAAATAATTAAACAAGTAAACTTTCTAATATGCACGTAGTTGTTTTTTTTAACAATAAATTAATATTTAATGTAAGCATATTGAATATGAGTATATATTAGTAAATGAGCTAAATATCTACTTCATTCGTTTTTTAATAAGTGTCATTCTAACATTTTAATTTTATTTTAAAAAATATATAATTCTACAAATTCGAGTTAGAAAATTCATATTTTTCTCATATTTGCCCACATTTAACGCAACATCTATATTTAACTCATTTAATGTACTCAGTCAAGGGTGTATTAGGTAATTTAATTAATTTATATACATTCATCCAAAATGACATTTAAATGAAAATTGATAGAATATATAGAAAACAGTCAAATATCCTAGTAATAATGGAAATACAGCCGAAAGAAAAAAAAATCTCTATTTGAGGGGGCTTCTTTCTATACCTATGAATTCCATTGGAATATTGAGACATCTAAAAAGGAGAAACGAGCCTATATAAATGGAGTGAGGTAAAGATCATGGGCTCGAATCTCCTCAATATCACAAGTCGGGTGTGTAAGTAAAAAAAAATGTTCATGCATTAATAATATGAGCAGTGCTAAATGGCCACACTGTGGCCGCGGCCACACAGAAAAAAACCGGTTTTCTTAAGACCGGTTAAGTAAAAACCGATTTATGTGGGGTCAAAATATTACCATACCAAAAATACCCTTTACCTCCAAAAATAACACAATTACCGCCATTTTTTTAATAAATGCACTCTTCCCTCCCAAATCTATAATTATTCCCTCCCATTAACAACCAGATTTTTTTACCAATATTAATATTCTTTCGAAAATATTAAATCAGCGATTATTCTTATTTAGATATCCGATACATATTATAATATTAAATAAAAATATTATACCAGCGATAAATCTAATAATTTAGATATCCGATATTAAATATTTTGAACATAAATAATTGTGTATAATTTGTTTATTATTTTGAGTTCGATTATTAATTTTACCATAAAAAGAGTATTTTTCATTTTTTTAAAGGTTATATATAGTTCGATTAAGGCTTTTAACATAAACACAGTATTTTAAATTTTTTTGGGGTTTGAACTAATATATTCACTTTGATTATCGATTTAACATAAACACATTATTTATATTTTTTTTAGTTATAAAATAATATATAGCTCTGGTTATGTATATATAACATAAACACAATTCTTACTTCGATTTTTTAATCATTTTTCGACCTACAAATTTTTATAGATTAGTCTGAAATGAAAGTATTAGTCAATTCAATTATTAGGACGAAAGTCTAGTCTTTAAATCATATAAAATAATTTAATAAAGATGAATATTTTTTACAAAATTTTGTCAAATTCAATTATCAAGCATATATTCATCTATGATTTTTTCAGAATTAAATAATATTAAACTTCAAATTCATTTTAATTCAAAATATGTTAGTCCAAAATTTTCGTCTTTAAAGTATACATATAAAATTAAAAATAAATTCATCATTAAAATTTGCATCTAAATTTCTAATATAATTCATAATATATTATCATCATTAAAATTTGCGTCTAAATTTCTAATATAAGTCATAATATATTATCAATCGATTTTTTCTCATACTCTATACAGAAAATATTATAAAATTTTATAAAATACACGTTTTGATTCAATAAAAAAATCTAACATTAGAACATATCATTTACTTGGATAATAATCCCGTTTTTAGTGATTTATTGTGATTAAATTTTTTTTTACTAGCCAATCGAAATACTACAAAAGCAAAAAGGTAAGCAACTCTTGAAGTTCCCAATAAAACTAATGATCATATCACGTTTGAAATCTGCAATTCTCCCATTGTTGTAACTCTAATTCTAAAGAGAAGAAAATAAAGAGCTTCCATGGCTATAGATCCACAGGCTGTAATTGTCGATTTATTTGGAGAGGATTCCGGCGAACATGTAGAAACCGAAGAGGAAGAAGTGGTTCAAGAAGAAGTGAACTTGCAATACGAAGGAGATGAAGGAGCTCAAAATGAGAAAATTCTACATGAAGGAGATCGTAATGAGGAAATTTTAGATGAAGGACCTCAACCTAATATGGAATTCGAGAGTAGAGAAGCTCTATTAGCCGCCTATCAAGCTCATGCAAAGCATAAGGGTTTCAGTGTTGCAGTTAGAAATTGTCGAGGTAAGTATGTTATGATTGCGTGCGATAGGGCTAGAAATCCAAAAGTGAAGTTATATACCAAAAGGATTAACTGCCCTGCTCGCTTGAATGCTATACAAAATCTTGACGGCACATGGAGAGTGTCGACTGTTTCTGCAAACCATAATCATGACTTAGAACCTCACATGTCAATTTTCATGCCTGCGCATAGGAGTTTATCAATTAATATGAAGAGACAGTTAGAAGCTAATGACATTGCCGGCTTAAGAACTTGTAAAAATGTGAGGATATTGGAAGTGCAGGCTGGTGGTCCACAAAATTTAGGATGCTTGGGGAAAGATTGTAGGAATTACATTGAGCATAGAAGAAGGTTGAGACTCGGTGAAGGAGATGCCGAAGCCATTCGTAAGCTTTTCATGAAGTTACAACAGAAAGATAGGAGCTTTTTTCATTTGATGGATATTGATGACGAAGGTAGACTTCAAAATGTGTTGTGGATTCATCCTCGGAGAATATCAGCGTATGAAGAGTTTCACGACGTGATCAGCTTCGACACGACGTATTTCATCAATCAATACAATATGCCTTTTGCGACCGTGGTTGGTGTTAATCACCATCATCAGTCCATCCTACTAGGGTGTGCTTTGTTGTCTCACGAAGATGCTTCATCGTTCAAATGGTTTTTCTCTAATTGGTTGGAAGCAATGGGAGGTGTTCAACCTGTGGCAATGTTGACGGATCAGTGCGATAGTATTCGAATTGCCATGAGGGAAGTGATGCCCGACACCGTCCACCGGTTGTGTCTATGGCACATTTTGTCTAAGACGGCACAAAAGTTCAAAGGGGTTGCCGAGTTTGATAGGGTGGTGTCAGAATTCAATGCGTTGATCTACGATAGCCTTACGATTACTGAATTTGAAACAAGGTGGGCTGAATTCATAACGACATACGGGCTCGAAAATAATAGATGGCTTAGAGACCTCTACAATGAAAGAGAAAGTTGGATACCAGTGTACTTGAACCATGTTTTTTGGGATGGCATGGTCTTTACACAAAGAAGTGAGTCAATGCATTCTTTCTTCGACGGTTATATCAACTCAAAGAGCACATTGAAGCAATTCGTGGAACAATACGAGATTGCCATTTGCCACAAGATTCAGAAGGAGATGCGGGCTGACTTTGATTCCAAGTGTAGGCCGAGAAAGTGTATATCGAATTTTAAATGGGAGGAGCAATTAGGAAAAGTATACATGAATAGCATTTTTGAGCAATTTTATCGTGAAATCAGGCTAATGTGGAATTGCAACATTAAGAATGATCCAACCATACTTGGAGGAGTGGAGATCCATGAAGTATTTGAAAGTACCATGTTGAACAATTGGTATCATAAAGAATTTTCGTTCACTGTGGAGTATAGGCCTGTTGGACAATATTTAGCTTGCAATTGCCGGAAGTTTGAATCTAAGGGAATTCTTTGCAGTCATATCTTGAAGGTTCTAGCTTCAAAGGATATCCGTTCCGTGAATGAGAGATACATACTAAGAAGATGGAGGAAGGATGTGTATAGACGACATGCAAGCATTTTTTTTGCCGGGGGATATCCGCACATGACGAAGGAATATTTAATGTTTCAAGATGTTGAACGAGAGTTTCAAGAATGCACGGATGTTGCTTATGAGGACAGTGAGAAAATGAAATTCATCAAACTTAGGTTACAATCTTTGAAGGATGAACTTTATAACTGGAATCCAGTAATAGCGAATCGCGGTGCTTCTTCGCGCACTATCGAACATGATAGTTCGACTCCCGTATTAGATCCACTTAATATCACTCGCAAGGGGAGGCCGAGAGAAAAAAGGTACAAATCGGGTGCGGAACAAGCGTCAAATAGCAAGACCAAGAAGAAGGCAGCAGGTGCTACATGACGCAAGCGGACGAAAAATACCGCTAGTGGTTCGGGTCCTGGCACACAAAACTTGTAGTGTATTTTGTTGATTATTAATTATTTATTTTGTAGTGTTTAATTTCTTATTGCTTAGTACTTTTTGTAATCTGAGTTTTATTTATTGAATTCGTAATCTTATTTTTATTTTAATTATACTTCATATCCGTGCAATATTTAATTAAGTATTTCTGTTAATTTTTTTTAATTAAGTGTTTCTGTTAATTTTTCTTAATTAAGTATTTTAATTATATTTCATATCCGGGCATATGTATTAAATTTTTTTTATGAAAAGTCATATCTATTCGATTGTTACATATACAAAGTTAAGATAGAGAAAGCAGTACCTGCGTATGAGTATCCCACATCGGAAAAAAATCGAAATTTACCTTTGAATATATTATATCTTATGTAAGGGTTAGTTGTCAATGTATGGGGTCTGATCCCACTAATATGGACTCACATCACAGCTTCTCTGGGCCTTTAAAATATAATATTTGACCTGGGCCTGTAAGGCCGTCCCTTTTGAATTTTTTGTTATATCTCTATTATTTTGTTCCAATTTTTTTTTTCTAATTTGTAAATCGTACAATTTGACTATAAATAATAAATCAGTCCCAAATAGTCGTTTTTTTTTCAATACCTTATTAAACTATTAAATTAATTTTTTATAGCGTTTAATTATTTTTGACAAAAATACAATCTCCTACACAATAAATTATACCGATTATATTCACCGAAACTCTAATTTGTTTTTAACTTATATTAGTATTGATATAGGAAATCAGTAATTTAACTTGTACATCAACTAAAATTAAACTCAAACACAAAGTGATAAATACTAATTTCCTAACTATATATATAGTACTTATTTAATACAGAAAATAATAATAGAATACTATCTTATTAGTAATGTTTTAATAAATTGGACTGAATATGAAAAGACACAATGGATTGACAACTCCAACTTCTCTATTTAATGAATGAAATCATCACAATTTTTTAGGGATAATCTCAAAGAGTCACGTCTCCTCATTAATCTCTATCTACTTCCAAGACTCTCGAAAAACTTTGAAAATTCTGGATATGGCTTCTTCATCAAGAAGGCCAAACGAAGAGGAGGGCAACTCGTCTTGGAAGCGGACGGAAACGAAACTTGAAGAGGTTCTCTTGGTTTTTTTTTATTAAATTTTTTTTATATATTTTGCATGTATGGATTTAGCATCGATTTTGAATGGTTTTTTTGTGTGTAGTTTATGAGGGAATCGGAGAGGCTTGCCAAAATTGTTGAAGCCAAAGCACAAGCCGATGAAAATTTGCGTCGATGTGTGGAGGCGCAACAGGTATCAACTTTTTTGTTAGAAAATTTGTTACATTATATTCGTGTTATTATTATTTGTTGATTTAATTATGAATGTCTTCCATTTAATCTTTGTAGCGTGAGAAGGCTGAATTCCAGATCGCAATGTGTAAACTGATGACAGATCTAAGTATGAAGCACACATATGAGAAGGAAATAGCCGAGCTAGAGTGTATTTGGGCAAGGCTAAAGGACCTTCGTCGTCGTAAGGACCAGATAGATTAATTTTATGTTTTATGTAATTTTAAATATTTAATATTCTGAATGTTTTATGTAATTTTCAATATTTAATATTCTGAATGTTTTATGTTTTAAATTGTTGGTGTGTTCGTCATTTACAATTATTCTCGCTGAATATATATGTTTTGATTGCTTTAATCGACGGATGGAATTTTACAAATTTACTCAAGGGAAAAAACTATTATGACCTAATTAAAATGCTTAAATTCGTATAATTAGTACTATTTCATACAGTATAACAAAATGCGTACAAAAATATATAAAACAAATCTAATGTTTTTTAAAATTAAGATTAAAGTGTGGGTTGACAAATTTTTGATGCATCTTTTACACACACCATCATTCATTCTCTATTAATGCTCCGAAACCCCAAACCAACTAAACCATCATTGATTCTCATTAAAGCTACAAAACAATAAACGAAAATAATTCAATTTTAATTTTTTTTATTTTAACTAGTGTTTGATATACTGTATAACATATCGAAAAAATTACAAATAAAATATTAGTTTGAATTTTTTTGTAATAATAAAATTGAAAGTAAAATATTAATTATATTTGGATTTAATTGAAAAGACATAAAGCCTTCCAACTACAATTTATCAAGTATTGTATACACAATATTTATTGAATGTAATCATCATAACTCATTAATTGTGTTGACTATAGTTCCAATTTGATTGAAATGAAAACAATATTCAAATTAAAACTTCAAATATTAATTAAATTATAAATTTAATTCTCTTTTAATGTTTAGAATGGGTAAAATAATTTTAATGTCAATTATTATTAATTTTATACATGTTAATTATGACTATAGTATGAAAATTATATTATAAATAATTATACCAATTAAATAAAAATACAAAGGTTATAAATACAAAGATAATTTTATAGATATTATAAAAGATAATTTAAGTGCACTCCATAACAACAGGCTTAAACTCTTCAAGCAAATCTATTGACTAAACTCTCAAAATCAGTATTGACAACGCCTCCAAGCTGAATAATGTCACGAATTCCACGGTACTCCGGCATTCCATTCAGTCGAAAGTCTCTATGCATCTCACATTCCTGTAGTGAAATATAAATGCAAATTAATGTCATAAAAAAAATATAATTAACAAAATGGTAATGTTTACTTACAGCTCGAGTATCACTGAAAATACTTAAATAGGCATCAGTGGTTGTGACACAGTTGCTTTCTTCATCGTAGGTGATTCCCGGAAGCATTTTAAATTTTTCGAATGAATAAAATAGCTCCTTCAATTCTTTTAATTTATAGACCAGTTCGATGGTCCGAAAATTACGATAACGAGCACCAAACATCAACTTCGCGAGTAAATCGAGGGTCAATGCAGTGCCCGGTGTGTGAGATAGATCAACGAACCCGATCCTTAGACGTAAGAAACTAACAAACACGGCCTCATCAGATTTGGACCAAGACATGATTTTGGCTATTTTTTTTTTGTTTGAAATGCATTATGAAATTACAATTACGAATACCTACTTATATAAAAGAAAATATAGACCTCCATTAAATGCATGAAAAGACTAGTAACCAAAACAGCATGCATGTTGCAACATGGATAATTCCAAATTATTATTTGGAAAAAAAATATTTACGTAAAAAAGGTTTATTGAGAAGTGTGAAAAACTCTAAACCAAAACCCTAAACGAAAAAAATTCAATTTTAACTATTGTTTGATATACTGTATAAAATATCGTAAAAACATTTATAAAAAATAAATTAATATTGTTTAAATTCACTTATAACTTTTAAAATTTAAAAAAATTACAAATAAAATATTAATTCGGTTTTTTTTAAATAATAAAATTGAAAATAAAATATTAATTGTATTTGGATTTAATTGAAAAGACATAAAGCCTTCCAACTACAATTTATTAAGTAATCTGTACACAATATTTATTGAATGTAATCATCACAACTCATTAATTGTTGTGACTATAGTTCCAATTTGATTGAAATGAAACCAATATTCAAATTAAAACTTCAAATATTAATTAAATTATAAATTTAATTCTCTTTTAATGTTTAGAATGGGTGAATATAATTTTAATGCCAATAGTCTATTAATTTTATACATGTTAATTATGACTATGTTAATGTCAAATATATATATACTACCTGTAATTTTGTAATTACATAAAATTAAAATTATTCATTAATTAAATAAGTATATTGAATTGGAGTGGATTGACTCTAAAACTTCCCACCCTACTTATACACAATATTTAATGAGAGAAACTATCACAATTATCATATCAAGATTCACGTCTCCTAAAATCTCTCCTACATCTTTCTCCACCTTCCAACTACAACACTCTTCCATCGAAGTTGACGTAAATGGAGTCTTCCAAAAGGTCGAACGAAGCTGGAAACACCTCCTCGTCGAAGAGGATTAAAACTGCCGGTAAAAAAGAAGTTGAAAAGGTATTTTTTTCTTTTTATTTTCATTTAGGGTTTTATTTTGGCGATTTTTATATTTCGATTGTTTTTCTCCTCGTTAATAGTTTGCGAAGGAGTCTGAAAGGTTTGGCAGAGCCATTCAAGCCAAATCGGAAGCGGATGCACGTTTGAATCAACTGATTTTGGACCAACTGGTATTATCAAATATTTTAGAAAATTTGTTATTTTATTTTGTGTTGGTTAAAATTAATATTGTTTTGTTTAATATTTGTAGTATGAAAAGGATCGCTTCCATCGGGAAGCTCTTGCTATGATACAAAAACAACAAATAGAGCACGCAATAGAGATGAAGAAAGCGAAGATAGAGTGCATCCAGACAAGATTGGCGGTGCTCCGAGCTCGCTTGGATGAACTCGATTAAAATTATGTTTATGTAATTTTTTATATTTTTGGTAATATTGTATGTCCGAATGAAATAGATATCCAGTTGATTTTAATTCGGAATTTATATTTTGAGCATCTTATTTTGAGCCTTATTTTTGGTAAAAAATGCTTATATTCGGACGACGATTCTGGGACAATTTAGGAACGTAATTTGGCAAGATTTACGTGCCTTAACTATAATTAAATTGGAATTAGCGAATATATTACCAAAGCATTAAAATTAGACCATAATTAATTGATATAGAAAATACTTGCAAAACTGGTTGAGGAACTAATTGAGAAGGCATTACCTGCGTATCCCACATCGAAAAAATATCAACATTTACTCTTGTATATATTATATCTTGTGTGAGGGTTGGTTGTCAATGTATGGGGTCTGATCCCACTAACATGGACTCACATCACAGCTTGGGCCTTTGAATTATGTTTGACCTGAGCCTCCTTGGCCTTGAATATACTTTAACGGGGCCTGTGAGGCCGGCCCTTTTGAATTTTTTTTAATATCCCTACTTTATTAAACTGTTAAATTAATTATTTTTAGCGTTTAATTATTTTTGACAAAAATAAAATCCTTCTGAATTTTTTTTAATATCTCTATTATTTTGTTCCATTTTTTTTTTCTAATTTGTAAATCGTACAATTTGACTCTAAATAAGAAATCAGTCCCGCATAGTGTTTGACTCTATTATTTTGTTACCATTCGATACTTGTATTCCCACGTCTTGCACAGTGTGTTGAATTGAACTCTTTGCGAGGTCCTGGCAAGATACCGACGTTCGTCCGGTGAAAGATTGCCTCGCGAGAACATAGCCTTCCTAGTCTGAGATCTAGTTTTCCTATTCTCAGATCGATTTTGTTTGGCCATTTGGAGAGATAATGGAATATGAAAGTTAGAGAGTGAAAAATGAGGAAGGCATATAGTGTGAAACGAAATTAAATAAATAGGATCTCATAAATTCACTATTTTTAAACCCGTTACTCATTAATTAGGAAGACGACTCATAAGAAAATTATATCAATTAAGTAGGGATAAAATTCTCTAGTCCACTTTCATGTCCCACTATGGTGTCTCACTATAAAATTTAATATTTTAAAAATGTTTATTAAAAAAAAATTATAGTGTATAAGAAACCTATACTCTATAGTATATGTGAGAATTCACTAATCATCACTATAGTAAAGATTGAATTCGAATTTCCCATATTATATCCTATAGTCTATGATTTCACTAAAAATGAAAATAACTCATCACTTGTTCATTTGATCTTGAACAAGAAGCCTATACTATATAGTGTATGTGAGAATTCACTAATCATCACTATAGTAAGATTGAATTCGAATTTCCCATATTTTAGCCTATAGTCTATGATTTCACTAAAAATTAAAATAACTCATCACTTGTTCATTTGATCTCGAACAAGAAGCCTATACTCTATAGTGTATGTGAGAATTTACTAATCATCACTATAGTAAGATTGAATTCGAATTTCCCATATTATATCCTATAGTCTATGATTTCACTAAAAATGAAAATAACTCATCACTTATTCATTTGATCTTGAACAAGAAGCCTATACTATATAGTGTATGTGAGAATTCACTAATCATCATTATAGTAAAGATTGAATTCGAATTTCTCATATTATATCCTATAGTCTATGATTTCACTAAAAATGAAAATAACTCATCACTTGTTCATTTGATCTTGAACAAGAAGCCTATACTATATAGTGTATGTGAGAATTCACTAATCATCACTATAGTAAGATTGAATTCGAATTTCCCATATTTTAGTCTATAGTCTATGCTTTCACTAAAAATTAAATTAACTAATCACTTGTTCATTTGATCTCGAACAAGAAGCCTATACTCTATAGTGTATGTGCGAATTCACTAATCATCACTATAGTAAGATTGAATTCGAATTTCCCATATTATATCCTATAGTCTATGATTTCACTAAAAATGAAAATAACCCATCACTTGTTCATTTGATCTTGAACAAGAAGCCTATACTAAATAGTGTATGTGAGAATTCACTAATCATCACTATAGTAAAGATTGAATTCGAATTTCCCATATTATATCCTATAGTCTATGATTTCACTAAAAATGAAAATAACTCATCACTTGTTCATTTGATTTTGAACAAGAAGCCTATACTCTATAGTGTATGTGAGAATTCACTAATCATCACTATAGTAAGATTGAATTCGAATTTCTCATATTATATCCTATAGTCTATGATTTCACTAAAAATGAAAATAACTCATCACTTGTTCATTTGATCTTGAACAAGAAGCCTATACTATATAGTGTATGTGAGAATTCACTAATCATCACTATAGTAAAGATTGAATTCGAAATTCCCATATTTTAGCCTATAGTCTATGATTTCACTAAAAATTAAATTAACTCATCACTTGTTCAATGTTTTCGTAATTAATTAAATTTTATATTAGTACCGTCCATGTTTTCGTGAATATATAGTTTCATTAAGATTTCATTGTAGTTCGAATCTCATGATATAAGAAATCTAAACCTTACTCTATTAATTATCCTAGTTATATTATAATTTATGTTAAAATTTAATAAATAGTTTTTATTTTCGTTTTACGAGAAATCCTTTTAGTTGGCTTAAATTTCTTACAAGCAACCACTCAATTTTAATCATTTCTTTAGGTGTCCATTGCAATTCCCCACGCAGCTTAATTAGTCAGTTTTTTCACTATTATCTAAGAAAGATTTTAGAACAAAAAATTTGAACTAATCATATCCCTCGAAAATTTTGAACAAAAAATTTGAAATATATCCCTCGAAATTTTGAACACAACATTTGAACTATTCCCTCGAAGATTTGAACAAAAAATTGGAACAATTCCCTCGAAGATTTGAACAAAATATTTGAACAAAATTTTGAACAAAAAATTGTAATTTATTTTACAAAACAACGATTGAGAATATTGGTGATATATCCCTCGAAGATTTGAACAAATAATTTGAACTAATCCCTCCATCCAAAAAAAGAATAAGAATTTAATAATATTTAATAGTGAACAGTGTGTTATGTACTTATGTCTCATAAAAATGTTAGATTCCATTACGAAAAAATTTTCATATCATACTAATTGAAAAAATTATATTTCAAAACACTAATTTAGATTTCATCAATTTTCCCTAAATCGTAATAATTAGTAATTTCAAAAAAAATTCAAAAAACCACACTCTTTTTTTTTTTTGCAAATTAACTTTATATGTTTAAAATATTAATAAAATAATAATAAATTTGAAATAAACCTTTAACATTCAATGCTATACACTCATTAATTCTTACACTTCCTTTCTTCACACTCAATCATAATTTCCAGTGTGACACTATTGGTTCTTTTTTCTCACTTTAATTGTAATTGTAATTAAGTTGTGCATGCTAAGCTCCAAAATAAATATTTGAACCAAAACATTAGAATTGAATTATATGGATTAATTAAAGGTTGTCGGATGTGGGATGAGGGATAGGGTTCTCTTTATATATATGAGAGTTCTTATTGTCCCCAACCCATCATCCCTTCATATCTTAACTATGGAATCTAGCAGAATAGCACTCTTCAAAAGATCAGGAAACAAAAAATGGAAAAAAAATACACCCTACAAAAAATTTTCCCCTCCCGCTCCAACCGAGAGTGATAGCCCAACTAAGGCCACAAACCTTACCAAGAAGGAAACCCCTACCAAGAAGGTCACTGTCACCCCTACCAAGAACGGCAAGAAGGTCACCCCTACCAAGAACGGCAAGAAGGCAACCCCTACCAAGAAGGCCACCCCTACCAAGAGCGTCTCCGAATGGATTGTGCCTCCCTCCCCACAGAGCCTGAAATTTCTCTATAAAACTCTAAGAGAGGATCACAATAACCTGAAGGTAGAGATTAAGGAGCTCTTTGATCGTATGACATCATTTGCTGATGATGACATTATGAGGGAGTTGCTTCTTGAGAACTACCCTCTCACCAAGCTATACGATAGCTTTCTGACGATGGAGAAGCGTGGAGAAGAAGAGGGCACTTCAAGCCAAGTTCCCGTCATTGTCATTCCCGATTCCAGCATAAGCAACATTTAACGTTGCTTTCTTGCTTTTTTTGTGGGTTTTCTATGACCCAACCATTATCGAACGGGGCTTTTTAATTTTCTTTTGATGTATTTTCTTTCTTCAAAGAACTATATATTAATCTATGCATTTGGTTTTCTATTATGTTGGTCTCTTATATTTTTCTTTACGCGAATATCATGTTATATATACTTTCCAAGCATGAGGCGGCTAAATTTATTGTTAAAATAAACTGAAATCATCGAGCACATTTAGAACTACACCGTAAAACCCTAAATGCTTCAAAAATTTCGAGTAATAATACATCGTGAATTTGAGTATTCGAATATAATACTATGTTATAAAGTGATGTATTTTTTTAATTTAATAGTTCAGAATTCCATATCTCATCCTAAATTAACTTAATTATTGATACATCATGAAGTATACTCTAATAAGTTCATAAATTTTATGGTCCGTGTTTTAATATATGGTTTATAATTTCATATATTATAGACAAGAAAGCTTCTTTTAATCTTTATTAAATTTGAGTAACAACACAGACGTGTAGCTATTTTACAAGTCATAATCACATATAAAATAGATAAAATAAAATAATTGGTAAAACCTAGATATAATAGGATAATTTAATTAACTAAGGAGACTAAAATAGTAGGTAAATATGAATAATAAGAACATTTGTGCTTATCACATATCGATCCCATCCTAAAGTAAGAGTGATAGAGGTTTAATATATATATATATATATATATATATGTTATATTTTTTTTGAAAAAATATATTCGAGTAGTAGCCACGAATTAATCTATATATCTATCACTAATTTTAGGATGAGATGTGTAATATATACTTTAATTTGGTCGAATATATTCGAATATATTTTAATTTGAAAGTATAACATATATTATAAGGTAAAACCTATATATAAAGTGATATTTGAAAGTATATCATATATTAAATAACACATATTATATAAGGTTAAACCTAGATATAATAGGATAATTTAACTAAGGAGATTAGATTACAATCGAATGTTGAATATGAATAACAAGAATATTTGTGCTTATCATATCTCATCCTAAAGTAAGTGATACATGAATATATATATATTCGAATATCAACTATTATTAATGTAGAGATAGATTATATTATGTATGAACATATTGAAATCGATAAATAATTGAGCATTAATACAAAAAAGTAAATTCTAGAGGCATAATCAACTCATAATACAAAACTTCATTCATACAAATAAAATAAAATAAAACTTGAAATATAAATTATTGCACAAAGATATCCGAACTAATTCAAGTTAAATTAGCAATACAAAACGAACAACAAATTCCAACTACGAAGCCCAAAATAAAGAAATTCAATCTCGATGTTATCTTCTTCTCTTCAACGTTTCTGCACTTCTTCATTTTTGGATATCTTGAACTAATTTCACCATTGCTCGACTCGGAATATGAATCGACGTCACCATTCCATCCACTATCATATTCTTGGCCTTTCGAAATCATATATTTTTTATAGGCCTCAACCGCTTGATCTTCAGTTGGAAACGACTTGTACAAGCTTCCCCTAACACCGAGTACATATGGAGCACAATCTACCCAATCTGAATATACTCCCGTTCGGATGCCTTCGAAGACAACATAAAATTTCTGCCTATCGCTATGTTTGATTTGCATTGAGGATCGGTATATGTTAACAAAATGGAAATAGTTAAGATTGAAGATGAATAATAATATAGAATACTAACCCTATTTGAAGATCAAAAATGGAGAGATATTTTGATGAAGAATGAAGATGAAAGAGAATAATGAATACTTAACCCTAATTTTATTGGAAATAACAAAATAATTTTTAATGTTTAGAGAGAGAGAGATTCGAATTTTGAAATTTGAATTTCTTGTTTTCCTTCTCTCACTAGATTAAGAGGGAAAGGGTAATAAAGTAAAATACAATACAGCACTAATAACTATTATTATTTAATAAAGCAATATATATGATAATTACTAATACACTATCATGTGGCCTGGCCACAATTTGGCCGCATAGACTTACTGTAATAATATAAGCTTTGGAAATGGTGGTGGATGATGCATTGTAAAGTCCTAAAAACCTTGGTAATTACATCGTGTGGGCCCGTTGTAATTGGCCATTCACAAAGTGGTTTGCCTAGCTAGAGTCCCACCCAGACCTCAAAATTGTCATTTTCATCCTCTTAATTTCCAATTAATGATAATAGCATGTCCTAATCCGAGGTGTTTTCTTGGAATAGTAGTCGTTTACCATCCACTAATTTTTCCAAACCTAATTCGGAATTAAGAAAATTAATCTTTTGTTTATGCCTGCCTTGATGGCCTTTTTAAAGGTAATTTAATCCTAACTTCATGGTCATTAACCCACAACCATATTTCTTTGTCTCAAACAATATGGATAATGAAATATTTGTTACAATTTACTAGAATATAATGGTAATGACAATTTTTCATTCCAACAGTAACACTATAGTGTTTGCCTAAATTTCTCTATTGAGATGGCATGATTTTAGCCCCCATGATTTCCTTCTGGATTCTATTTTATATATGATGTTGCATGTTGCATTTGAAATTTTGAAAACGTAAAATGGTACACGGATTTCCTACTATATTATTGTTATCTATTCACTTAAAATAAAAT
This sequence comes from Perilla frutescens, assembly GCA_026008535.1. NCBI lineage: Eukaryota > Viridiplantae > Streptophyta > Magnoliopsida > Lamiales > Lamiaceae > Perilla > Perilla frutescens. The sequence continues at coordinate 42,800,530 of BRKX01000019.1, forward strand.
ATTATTATCTTTCAATATCACTATATATGAGTATATTGATGAAAAAAGTAATTTAATAACCGCTTACAAATATATAAAAATGAGATTGTTATTTTAGAATGGACAATATATATATATATATATATATATATATATAACTCATTTAATGTATTCACACGAGGGTGTATTAGATAAGTTAAATAATTTATTAATTTATGTGCATTCAACCAAAATAACATTTACACATAAATGGAGGGAGTATATTCATATACTATATATTTGTACATCATTTTTATGAGGCGCACACAACCACCATAAAATTATTATGAAAGGGATCCACCCCATAAAATGCCGTTCAAATTTCTTGTTACATTTTTTCGTATTTTATTTATTATCAAATTTATAATTTTAATAATATTTATTATAAAATAAAAATCAATTTAACATAAATAATCATTGTCAACATTTATCAATAAAAATGAATAAAAATTATAAATTTAAATTTTGAAATAATTAACCATGATAATGAATTATTAATTAAAAATTAAAAATTAAATACTACAAAAAAACTAAATCTGCAAGATCAAATCAAAGTTGTCAAAGATAGCAACCATAATTTTAAGACAAATACTAAAATTTCATAGGTAAGATAAAATCCACCTCAAGAAGATTTAGATATGTTTTAATTAATGTAGGTAGAATTGAATGAGATACAACACGAACCTATAATAAATTAAGAATATCGTCTAATCGATTACACATATAATGTGAGCTTTTCCTTTTTATAGAACACAATCCAACTTAATTCACCTAGTTATGTTATAGTGAATCATAAAAATGTAGAAGTTGTCAAAATTCATTTCTTCATACTGTATATCATCGGACGAAATCATTTGCTATATTTTGTGCAATGCTTTATGTTACACATTTAAAATTATTAATTTATATTCCCTTTTTTTTCTTTGATTTCAATTGATTGTGTGTTTTAGTTTAAGTTTACACTTGTTAATTAGGATTCACTTTTCTCAATTAAGGTATATAATTATTTTATAGGAAATAATCAACTATTAGTTAAAAAATAAATTAAATATTGAAAAATAATTATATACCCTAATTGAAAAAAGTGAACCATAATTAACAACTTTGAAATTAAATTAAAGTATAATCAATTGAAATTGAAGAAAAAAAACTGAATAAAAAAATAATAATTTTAAGTGTGTAACATAAAGTGTTCCACAGAATGTAGTTTTTTATTTCATCTTTTTATATTATAAAATCCTAATTGAAATTTAAGCATCTTGATCATAAATTAAAATCCCTCGATTTACACAATCGTTTAAAACTAGGTCCAGCTATTAAATGGTTATAATGTGTATGAGCTCCAACCACCTATTTTGTAGGTAATTAAAATTTATTGTAATTCACTTAATTGGGCATTTATCTTCTTATTTAATTACACATTTTTTGAACGTGGATACTGATGATATTTAATTATCAGACGTGACTTTTCACGAAATGTCGTGTGGTATATTTCTACTGATTATATTTGAATTGGGCATGTATTTTAAATGTGCATTACTGTATAAGAAAAAAGAAAATAAAAATAATAATACCATAAGTTGCTCTTTTTTTTTCTTTTCTTTTTTTGGAGCAGGATAATATATATCTTGTTATAATGTTGTTTCATCTACTCGCCCAGATGAAAAATTATATGCTACTTCTAGAATTTTTATCCCAAACTAATATAACATGAGGCGTGAGACGAAATACACACACTGCACGATTGATCTTATGTAAGTTTTTATTAAATTTATTAAAAATAAATATTAGCAAAAACAAATGTTATAAAGGTAATTAAGAAATACTCGCATTGGGGAAAGAGTTAAGTTCGTTTTTTACATACTTCAGTATTTCAATTGTGATGTTTGATGTAATAAAAACTCAAATATATATTGCAACTATCAAGAAAAGAATCCAATAAAATTAAGATTGAAAATATATAATAAATACAAAAAGGAGCATACAAAAAAGATAAAATTTATGATTTGCGCTGCTAATGAGTACCGAACTATGTCCACTTCAATGAAAATGATACATTAGCGCTAAGTTACTGAGATCATCTCCAACAACAAACACTACAATATAGTTAATTATATACTAGTGTAGAGATAAAATTATAGATTTTCAATATTTATCTCCAACGGCACCTCTTACATTCCATTCTACAATAGAATATTCCTTTTTGATACTCACTATTATTCATTTAATTTTTATTATTGAATTGTTAAATTGAATATATAATTATATATATATATGTGTGTGTATATATATTGTAATATTTTTTATTGTTATTTAATAAATAAATAAGTAAGCTTATTTGTTTTACAAAACTAAAAAGATTTGGATAAACACGATCAATTTATTTAAAATAAAACCAACATTTCATAATAGATAATTTAACAAAAACATAAATTACATGAATAAAAATTACTTTTCTTAATTTGAAAACTCTTCCCACACATGATCAAACAAAGCATTACCAAGTTCCAAATGAGCATCTTTGTCTTTGATTTTTTTAAATCGGGCAAAAAATGCTTGAAATTGATCTATTCCTTCTTCCGTCGTTTCAACATCTGGAATTGACACTTCTCTTGCATCACCAATTGTTGTATCAAGGTCTCGTTCATCCCCAACTATCATATTATACATCATAATGCACGCAGCCATTATATTTGGCAAATTTTCTTTCTTCCAACAGCGTGTTGGATTTGCCACAATTGCGAATCGGCTTTGAAGAACTCCGAATGTGAGCTCCACATCTTTCTTACATGATTATTGTAATTTTTATGTATTTTTATTTTTATTAATTATGTATTATGTATTTTGTGTTTAAATTAATGCAATACTATTTATTTAATTAATATATAAAATAATTTTAGTAATGAAAATATGTTTCATGAAATTTCAACACAAAAAGGAGAAAAAGAAAGAAGATGAATGAAATATTTTAATGAAATCCATATAAAATATATAAAGAATAGAAAAGAACAAAACAAAAAAAAAATAATCTACCAATAATGAATATAACCGATGCACTATTTATCCAACACCAATTTACCGAGGAGACTGGCGGGTGTTGCGGCCTTTTTTATCCAATTTTCTGACTTCTCGCCCACAATTCTTCCCTTAGAGTTGGCCTAAAGCCATCTCCATGCCTGTTAAAAGAAAAGCACCGAAATTTATAAATGGCAAGTTATATTTTGATAACTAGATTTTAGGTTTCTTTTAAAAATAATTCATTTTTTTGAAATTAACAAAATAATACATATTTTAAAAGAAATTGAAATTTTAACATTTGATCAATTCTGATCAATTCTGCTGTCCGAAAATCATATGCAATTATTTTATTATTTTTTAAGATTTCTTGATTTGGAGGATTTTTTTTTACATGACCAGGAAAATAGAATTATTAAAATACAATAAATAACGATTTTCAAGGCATAAAATTAATCAAATATTAGAAGTCCAAATTTTCTGAAAAAGTGAGTATAATACTGTTTTGCTAATTTAAAAAAAAAGTTAATTATTTTTTTAAAAAAAATCTCAAAATATAGCCCAATTATAAATTGTAAATCTGATTGAAGAGGTAGCAGTTTGTCTTGATTGGCAGGTTAAAAACACACTGAGTAGCTACTTTCACCAAATTCTCGTCTTTCCTAGCTTTGACAACTATTCAACATGCATATGCTACTTCCAAACAAAGTAAATAAATAAAGAAGAATATATCCTTTGCCAAAATTTGAAATGGGTAATATGAAGGTGAAAAAATTAATATATTTTAATAACAAACCCAACCACCGTTAAAATTATCCCACGTCGATGGTAAAAAGTGGTATGTGACACTTTATGAAGGTGAGGCTCGACGACCCTCTTCCTACAGTAGATTTTGTGAGAGTGAACTAAAAATCGTACTTAAAAATAATTTTCTTGTCAAAAGTCATTCTTAATTTTGGATTTTTTTTATTATGTCAATTCACTGAATAATATTTTACTATTGCTTATGTATTATTATATCAAAAGCTTCTCATGTATATTTTGTAAACTAAAAATAATATTGCATAATATAACAATTTAGACATTTTTTTTGTAATTCAAGGCTAATATGAATTTCAAAATCTGGATTAAATAATCATTTTCCATTTTTTATTGGACTTAATCCCTTACCATAATAATAAATGTAAAAAGTTCTATAATTCTCAATAGTTTAAATTGATTTAATTTTGTTATGATAATTTTCTTATTTTTTTTCATAATTATAATTTATAAGAGATAAAATTAGATATATTTCTCATCCATCCATCGGCGAGAGATAATTTAGTTACTTAAAAAACGAAATGTAAAAATAGATTGAAATCCAAAAAATTAGAAAATGAGATCTCCCTTTAACGATTCAAGCTTTGGTAGATCTGTACCAGAAAAATAAAAATAAAAATTCGACATGCATAATTTATTTAAAGCATTCATAATATCTTTAAAGTATTTGATTTAAACTCAATTTATTCTTGAGGTACCTCTGTAGTTTTGTTCTTTATATGATAAATTGATAATAGACTGGTGTTGAGTAAGTTTAGCCTCATATCCATACAATGATATGACCCCCCCCCCCCCCCCACCCACACCAAGTAAAACCTTTATAAATTAATAATTTTGGGACCATGAAATTTTATTAATTTAGAGAGATATTAATATATCAATAAATTAATATTTTATTAATTAAAAGAGAGAGTTTTTAAATTCAGCAAATTTAGTACATATGTATTGAAAATAAATGAATTCATATATGTTTCATTGATTATATTCATGCATTAACCAATTCTTTGTAATTAATTAAATACATTCATGTATAATATCAATTCATTGTATACAATTAACTATTATATTCATTGGAATTATTTAAATATACATGTTTACATTAATTTGTTGTACTTAAATCTCAAGCGACTCAAGTGAGACAAATTTTGAAGAAAGCCTATATGAGCTTGAGAATATGATCAAGGATGTTGGTTATCGCAATGAAATGGATGTCAACAAATTGGTGGAATATCCGGGTGAAAATGGTGAATGTTCAATGGTTCAAAGTTTAGAGGAAATTGTTGCTTATATTATTGAAAATCCTACTAATGATGAAGCTCAAGATGATTCAATACCGTTGGAACCAATCACAAGAAAGGAGGCTTTGAGCGCGACAAACAACTCTTTACAATTTTTTGTTGCAGCTAGAGAACTCGACACCGGAACTCTTGGCTGCAATTAAAAAAGTTAGTGATAAAATCCAATTATATTTAAATTTTAAGAAAAAATAAGTAACAATAGATTCATATTTTAGCAAATTACCATAATATTTATAATTGTGATATTTATGAATTATTAATTTAGAGTTTTATTAATGGAACCTAATATTTATAAAGGGATTTTCCGAAAAATTATTATCTTATTATCTTATCGAATTTGATGATTTTTTTACAAAGGCCCACGTCGGGATCGGAAGATTTTATTATTTTAGAGAGTTTATTAATTTATAGAGTATTAATTTATAGAGGTTTTACTGTATATAGGGATATAGGTGTTGATTATAATGGATACTAGTTATTCGTGTGAGAATTAGGAACCATGCTTATTTAATGTGATTTTGTAGCTTATTTTGTTGTATTTTAATGCTTTTAACACTACTACTAGAATTCAATAAGATAAGCTATAATTTTTTTTAAAAAAATTATTACTAAAGTACAATAAATAAACTATAAATAAGCAAGGTTCTTAATTCTCACACCCTCATTTGAATAAATTCATATATATATATATATATATATATATATATATATATATATATATATTTATGTGTGTGCGCGCTGAATATTAATTTATATTTATGGGAATTTGAGATGACACAACGACGATTCTCATTCTGATTTTCTGACACAAATGAAGGAGCAAATCCTATTCCCCATTCTTAGGTCAAGTCATATATATATATATATATATATATATATATATAGGATATGGATCATATGAGAACACATGGTTGGTGTGAGAAATGAGAATACATCTCACACCATCCAATTTAATGATTTAATGATTGAGATTTAAGGTGGCAATTTCGTAAATAATATGACAAAAAATAAGGAAGGAGGGCTATTTTCGTCCAAATCTATTAAAATTGATGATGTTAGCAATAAAAAAAATATTCTTAAAAACTTTAATCGACCATAACTTCCTCGTTTTTAATCCAATGCACACAAAAAATATATCAAATTAAAGCTCTCTTCATGCTCTTTCATTTAAAATGTCGAAAGGTTATGTTTGGATGAAAAAATATGAACGAAAAATAAAGAAGAAATTTTTTTACGCGTGCCCAGGTTGTAAATGCTTTCGTTAGCATATAATAATTCTTCGTCAGCATTATGATAACATATGAACGTATGCTAATGAAGCATTTGCCATATGCTAACATAATATATTCGATGTGCTAACAAAGAATTATCATAATGCTAACATAGTATAAATTTATTAGGGTTTATTAAATCCCAATTATGGTTTATTTAATCTCGATTATGGTTTATTCCATCTAATTATCATTATTCTTTTGAAATTTAATTTTTTGTTTATAGTTCTTAATTGATTATTATGGTTTATCCTATCCAATTATAATTTATAACGTATGTTGATAGAGTATTGACATATGCTAACATAGTGTATTCGCAATGCTGACGAACCAAAACTATAATGCTAACGTAGTACAAATATATTATTATTATGATTTCTTTCAATTCATTTAGGGTTTACCACATCCAATCAATGTTTATTTCATCTAATTAGGTTTATTTCATTCAATTATGATTTTTTCCATTTAAATAGGGTTTATTAAATCGAATTAGGTTTATAATTAATTTTTAGAATATTTTTTTCGCCAACAATATTTGAAAACTTTAATTATCATAACTATAATGCTTCGTTAGCATTATGATAATACTTCGTTAGCATAACGATCTGTTATCAAATCCTCCGCGATTTTTATAAGAATTACCAAATTACAGTAATACCCCCGCGCGAATTTTTTTCAGATATTACAAAATTGCCACCGCCTTTTTCATCAAATCTGGACCTTTGATTTTTGATGGATGTGTGGTGTGAGATGTGTTCTCATTTCTCACACAAGGGATTATTTTCATATAACCCCACCCCTATATATATATATATATATATAGGATATGGATCATATGAGAACACATGGTTGGTGTGAGAAATGAGAATACATCTCACACCATCCAATTTAATGATCAAATGGTTGAGATTTAAGGTGGCAATTTCGTAAATAATAGGATAAAAAATAAGGAAGGAGGGCTATTTTCGTCCAAATCCATTAAAATTGATGATGTCAGCAATTAAAAAAAATTCTTAAAAACTTTAATCGACCATAACTTCCTCGTTTTTAATCCAATGCACACAAAAAATATATCAAATTAAAGCTCTCTTCATGCTCTTTCATTTAAGATGTCGAAAGGCTATGTTTGGATGAAAAAATATGAACGAAAAATAAAAAAGAAATTTTTTTACGCGTGCCCAGATTGTAAATGCTTTCGTTAGCATATAATAATTCTTCGTCAGCATTATGATAACATATGAACGTATGCTAATGAAGCATTTGTCATATGCTAACATAATATATTCGATGTGCTAACAAAGAATTATCATAATGCTAACATAGTATAAATTTATTAGGGTTTATTAAATCTCAATTATGGTTTATTTAATCTCGATTATGGTTTATTCCATCTAATTATCATTATTCTTTTGAAATTTAATTTTTTGTTTATAGTTCTTAATTGATTATTATGGTTTATCCTATCCAATTATAATTTATAACGTATGTTGATAGAGTATTGACATATGCTAACATAGTGTATTCGCAATGCTGACGAACCAAAACTATAATGCTAACGTAGTACAAATATATTATTATTATTATGATTTCTTTCAACTCATTTAGGGTTTACCACATCCAATCAATGTTTATTTCATCTAATTAGGTTTATTTCATCCAATTATGATTTTTTCCATTTAATTAGGGTTTATTAAATCGAATTAGGTTTATAATTAATTTTTAGAATATTTTTTTCGCCAACAATATTTGAAAACTTTAATTATCATAACTATAATGCTTCGTTAGCATTATGATAATCCTTCGTTAGCATAACGATCTATTATCAAATCCTCCGCGATTTTTATAAGAATTACCAAATTACAGTAATACCCCCGCGTGAAAAACTTTTCAGATATTACAAAATTGCCACCGCCTTTTTCATCAAATCTGGACCTTTGATTTTTGATGGATGTGTGGTGTGAGATGTGTTCTCATTTCTCACACAAGAGGTTATTTTCATATAACCCCACCCATATATATATATATATATATATAGAGGATTTGTATATATACACCCCGGAACAAAGAGTAATTTATATTTTTTTCAAACAAAATAAATTAGATTTAGGGAGTGGTTTATAATCTTAACAAAATTACATATATATCTATGAAGGGAGCTGAGTAAAATTATTATGAAACACAAATATGGATACACGTGTAATTTCGTTACAACTATGGAACATTTTATACTTTGTAGTGTTAAATTAATTTAAATTATATTATACACCGATGATATAATATTTTTGTATTGGTTATATCCTATTGTAATAAAGAAAATATTCATTATTTTGGACGGGAATTTTGGGACTAATTATTTTTTGTCACGATCTTGTTATTCCATGATAATTATACAAATAAAGATTTGGATCAAGCACAACACTATTCTATCATGTCATTGCAAAACTTTTAAAATTAAATATCTTCTTTTCATATAAATATGATGGACATAAGGCTGCACGTCAACATTTACGGAATATATGATCTAATTGCCTAAATTTATTTTGCGTCAAATTAACCAAATAGCACCCATTTTAAAAAAAATATATTATTGATATAACCCGGACAGATAAATCGGTACACGATATAAAAGACGCGCGGAAGACTTCTAGATCAAACACGTCAACTATGGAATGATTCAATTCTATTCTAATGACTCAAATAAATTAAATAAACTGAAATAACAAGAAGGAAGACTCGAAATTAATATACATGAAGAACTAGACCTAATTAAGACCTCTAGACTATGACACGAAATTAGCACACAAATCCAATCAAATGACTGAATTGGATCGATGAAATTAGGTAAAGGTATGGGACGTTTAGAATGAGTATGTAGGGTTTAGAATAGCTTGAGTAGATAGGTTATGTTAAGGCTAGGATGGACTTACGGTACAGACGATGAACACGTTGAATTGAGCTTGTATAGAACTCAAACTTTTGGTGATCGACACACGAACTGGACTTGGTGGCTTGGTGAGTTACGGACGTTGATGGATGATGTAGGACATCGATTATGAAGGTTGATCGATGTTGGTGAAGTGATTTGTAACCCGATTAATCCCCGACGTATATTGTACGATGAAAACGAACCTCAAAGTTACTCCTCGGTAGCGAGTTCACCCTAATTCCTCGTGTGAATTAGAACGTTCCCTTGATCTAAGACTTAAAGTTGCTAGGCTTCAAGAATGTGTATTTTTGAAGGAAAATAAACAAAAGCTTTCAATGGTTGAGACACAATTGTATGCAAAGGCAAATTTAATTCAATAATGTCTAAGGTATCAATGAAACAATGTTCCCCTATTTATAGGCTAAGGGGGCACGAAATTATGACCTAAAAATAATTAAAAGGATGGTCTAAAGTGGACTAGAAAATTACCTAGACTAGAATTCTAATTAAGGTAGAAAATTAACTTAAATAAAATCTAGTCAACCTATGACTCAATAAATCCGAAATTACATCAAATAAATAATAAAAACTGACTCAAATAATTAAATACTATGATCTAATTAAATACTATGATCTAATTAAATACTAAAGTCTAAATAAATCAATCCCCTAATTAAATAACCAAGGGACGATTTTTCTTCATGGGCGTCGGTTAACTGCTTAGGCGTGATCACGCCTAACTCGAAATTGCCTTCCGTGCCAACATACAAGACTTGATCTTCATTTGCGCCTATATGGATGATTGGCACTCTATTTTTAACATCTCTTTACATATCATTCTCCATGGTGTGATCATCATCTTCATTAGTTAATAAATTAACTAACACATGGCTGCACTTTGCTTCTTCCAAATCCTTAAATTTCTTGCGAATGAATACTTGAAGATAGCCTTGTAATCTCTTGGCTCGAAGTTGCGTCATTGGTCCTCTAATTTGCAGCTCCGGTTCATGGCCTTCATCACCTTGCGTGGCTTCATCATCCCCCCCCCCCCCGCTGAAGAGAATTCGTCCTCGAATTTGAATCTTCATCTTGATCGAACTTATCTGCAATAAAGGGAGATAAATTAGCAACATTAAACGTGGAAGAGCATTTATACTCACCTGGAAGGTCTGGAAGGTCAATACGATAGGCGTTGTCGTTAACACAACTAAGAACCGTGAACGGTCCATCTCTACGCGGCGACAACTTGGATTTTCTCAAGTTTGGAAACCGTCCGGGACTCCGATGAACCCAAACGTGATCTCCGGGCTGAAGATAACCTTCTTGCGCCGTGTGTTCCTACTCTTAGCCGTATGCTTACCCTTGTGCTCGATTCGAGCACGGACCTTTCATGCATCTCCTTGACTTGCTCAGCTCATCTCAAACCTTTAACTCTCTTTAGATGCTCAACGGGTAAAGGTAACAAATTAGTAGGCGTTAGTGGATTAAATCCATAAATGACCTCAAAAGGAGACATATTAGTAGAAGAATGTATCACACGATTATAAGCAAATTCAGCGTAAGGTAAACATCCTTCCCAAGACTTTAAATTATTATTAATTAAAGACCTAAGTAGTGTGCCTAAAGTGCGATTCACAACCTCAGTTTGACCATCGATTTGTGGATGACAAGCAGTAGAAAACAACAACTTAGTCCCTAATTTTCCCCACAACACACGCTAAAAATGTGCAAGAAATTTGGAATCCCTATCACTAACAGTAGTTTTAGAAATACCATGAAATCGAACAACATGCACGAAAAATAAATTGGCAATGTGAATAGCATTGTTAGTTTTACATCATGTAATGAAGTCTGCCATCTTGGGAACCGATCAACCACAATAAATACAGAATCCTTACCCGATCTAGACCTAGGTAAACCCAAGATAAAATCCATAGACAAATCAATCCAAGATACAATAGGGGCGGTAGGGGCGTGTATAATCCAAAAGGGTGTGAGGTGGATTTTGACCTATGACATGTAATGTACTTACCACACACGCTTTCAACGTCTCTCCTCATATGCGACTAATAAAAGTATTTATGCAGCAAGTTTAATTCTTTCAACGTCTCTCCTCATATGTTGTTTGATCTTTCTTTACAGCTGATCTAGATAAATTTCCACGCACAAGAGAATCATTAGAGGGTGGTTTTGGGGCTGCATTAGTCGAAAGAGAGGGGGCGGCGGCTTTCTTGAAGGATTTGGCTGAATGGGTATTGTCGGTGGTGATCTGGGCTGCGGCTGCGGCCTCCTTTACTCTCTCTGCTCTAAACCTCTCTTGCATAAGTCATTGATCCTCAACAACGGCTTTATGGGACAACGTCTTCAATGTAGTAGTTCATCCGTTTCGCGTCACGGTGTATGTGTTTGCAAAACCATCAAGAACCGCATGTCTGTCAAATTGCCATGGTCTACCCAAAAGTATGTGCGCCGCATCCATATGAATAACATCACAAATAACAGAGTCAGAAAATTGACCGACAGAGAATTTGACACTTACCTGGGCTGTTACTTTGATCTTTCATCGATCCGTAAGCCACTGCAATTTGTACGGCTTTGGATGCTTCATGGTGGTCAGCGCCAATTTGTCAACCGCGTACTGACTAATGGCGTTGATCACAGTCCCACTGTCTATTATCATCGAGCAGGTCTTGTCTTGTAGGGGTGAGCAAAATGTCCCGAAAATCGAAAACCAAACTAAACCAAATTAATTCGGTTTTTTCGGTTCGATTTTTTTAATAATTCAGTCCGGTTCGGGAAATTTTTAAACAGAAAATCGGGTTTAGGTTCGGTTCGGTCCAGACGGAAAATACCCGATCTGGACCGAAAACTAAATTTATATATATATATATAATAAAATATTAAATAAAAAGTCTGAAATATTTAGTGAAATACACTAACAAAATAAGCGGGAACTGCCGCACTGGGGTCTGGAGAGCCCTAATATCAAGTTGCGTTGTCTTTTACTCTTCTTCCTCTTTTTCTCTCTCGCCACTCGTCAATTCTCGCTGCAACTCTTCCACTCACTACCAGCCATATCGCAGCAACTACCGGTGCATGACCTGCCGCCTACCGGCCCGACAATAGCAGTGGTCGTCCTTCTCAAGAAGCAATGTAATTTTTCATCTTTCTAGTTGTAATTTTTCATAAATCGAAAGTTTTCAGTGTTGATATATGATTAGTTTTCAGTCTCTATTTACTTTGTCATCCAGAAAAAAAAATCCATCTGTCGTGGTCTTGGAAAACTTTCGATCTCATATTTCTCATATCTGTGCATCTGCGACATTTCTTTATTTAGAGTTAGCCATCATAATCAGAAGTTTAGTTATTTCCCAGTTAGCCATCTGTCATGGTCTTGTTAATTTAGAGTTAATTAGGATTGTTGCTTTATTTCCCAGTTAGATTTTATTCCCAGTTGGAATTGTAGCCATCATATGTTGTTTTATTTCCCAGTTAGATTTTAAGGGGAATTGCTCTTCAGACAACAACTGTGTCATCTGATGTTCATGATGATGTTGACAGTCTTCAGGAAACCAATGAGGAAGAGAATCTAAGTGTTGCACTCCTGACAAAGAAGTTCATCTCACTAGTTCGGTCCATGAAGAAAAGCCCCCCAAACATCAAACCTCGACGGCTGTTTGACTCTCCATCCTCATCAACATCAAACTCTGGAAGATCAAATATTAAGAAAGAAGTTGTTGACACTGGGAAAGACATTGATTCAGTTCAATATAGAGCATGTTCTGGATTTGGTCATTACTCCAATGAATATCCTACAGCACGAAGAAGATAAAGAAATAATTTCAATGTTGTTCTCAATGATAAGTCTGATGCTGAAAATGATTTAGATCAGAGGGTGTTGTTCATCAATGTTATGGAGGAAGATGACCAGATTATTGATGCCCTGAATGGTATTGATAAACTTGAACTGGAAATTGATGAATATGAAATTGAAGATGAGGTTCTCCTAGATGTTGAAGATAAAGCCACTGAGATCTCTCCCAATACTATTAATTGGTATGAAATGACTCTACTGGATGAGTTTAATCGTACTTCCGAGATCAGAGAGGTGGATCCACAGGAAGAACGCCCCACTACCTCTCTTGAAGAGCTCAATGATGTTGTAAATGAAGTCTGCATTCAATGGACAACTCAATCAAAAGAACTGAGATTTCTTATGGAAGAAAATCAGCTTCTTAGAGAGAAGGTTATAAGTCTGGAAATTAGACTCACCAGGAGTAATGCTGGAATCACTAAACTGAAGAAAGAAGTGAAGAACACCTCAAGAACCTTTCAAAAATGGAATCAAGGAACGAACGTCCTAAATGAAGCCTTAACATTGGGACAGATAGACAGGGCTGGACTGAGATTCTCAAACAAAACTTCCATGTCTTCATCAAACAACAACGTTGTGAAATTTCTGAAAGAAAATAATCCAAACACGTCGACATAAAGCAATGTTGAAGATGATGATCAGAAGTAATGTAAAGGCTCAAAGGTGCAAAAATATGTATGCCATTACTGTCAGAAGCCTGGACATATTAAACCATATTGCTTCAAGTTTCACGATGATGTTGCAACTGGGAAGACAACATCAGGAGTCACATCAAAGAACAAGACTCCGATGAAGTCCAAAAATATGAAGGTTGCATGCAATATTCTGTACACATCACTGAAGGCTAACATTGCCAGAACATGGTACTTCGACAGTGGATGTTCTCGACACATGACCGGAAATAAAGAGTTTCTTGAAGAATATACCACTACAAGCAAAGGCAAAGTCAGCTACGGAGGAGGAGCTCAAGGAAACATTGTCAGAAAAGGTACATTGAATGTCAAACATTTTCCTAAACTTCAAAATATCCTACATGTTGAAGGACTGACGGCCAATCTGATCAGTATTAGTCAGCTTTGTAACGATGGTATGCATGTCAACTTTGTTAAAAACACTTGTGAAGTGTTTGACAAACATGACAAATGCATAATGTTTGGTAGCCGTGCATCTGACAATTGCTACCATGCTGACAAAGATGAAACCTGCAAAATGACTATAAATGATGAAACAAAGTTGATTCATCAAAAACTAGGTCATGTGAGCATGGTAAATTTGAAAAAGTTGATTGTGTCTGATGTTGTTCGTGGCCTACTGAAACTGAATGTTGATCACGATGTTGTATGTGGTGCTTGCCAAAAGGGAAAACAAACTAGAATTCCTCACAAAAGCCTGGGTGGTTGTCAAACAACAAAATATTTTCAACTCTTACACATGGACATCATGGGACCAGTCGATACAAAAAATATGAGTGGTAAGAGTTTCATCCTTGTCATTGTTGATGATTTCTCAAGGTATACTTGGGTTGAATTTCTGTAGGAAAAATCTGAAACCTTCAAGGTCTTCAAAAGATTTTGCCGTACAATGTGTCTGCAATTTGACACCAAAATTGCATGTGTAAGAACGGATCATAGAAGAGAATTTGAGAATGCTACATTCGATGATTTTTGTGAATGAAAAAGAATACTCCATGAGTATTCAGCTCCCAAAACTCCATAACAAAATAGAGTAGTGGAAAGAAAGAATCGAACTCTGCAGAAGATGTCATGTGTAATGTTACAGGCCAAAGGGCTTTCAAAGAAGCTGTTGGCTGAAGCTGTTAACACAGCGTGTCACATCGAAAACAGAGTCTTTCTTTGATCAGGAATAAATGAGACTCCGTATGAACTTGTAAGAGAGAGAAAGTTAAATCTCAAATATTTTCATGTGTTTGGATGTGTCTATTACATCCTGAATGATATAGATCACCTTGGAAAGTTTGATTCCAAGAGTGACAAAGGACTGTTCTTGGGTTCTTAATCTAAGAACTAAGGTCGTGCAAGAATCTGTCAATGTTGTGTTTGATGATCTTGCAGGTCTGGCAACAAGAACTGAAGAAGAAGATGATGTGTCATTTCTCTTACATGAACCAGATGTTGCCGACAAGGAGTCCAGTAACACTGACAAAAGTCCTATGAAAAGTCCTGATGTCAAAACCAATGTTTCTTCTCCGTCAGTGAAGGAATCAACATCACCCCAGACACCAGATTCAGACTCCTCATCTGAAAGCGATGATGAACAACTTCTACTGGCTCAGTATGAACCAAGACGTGATCCTCCAAGGAGAATCAAAAGAGATCACCCAAATTTCCAAATCATCGGTGATGGATCTCAAGGGGTCAAAACCAAAACAAAGAGTTCAGTCGATGTTGCTGAATTGGTCAAACAGGTTTGCATGTCAACAGTTATTAACCTTGTGTCCATATCATGCTTTCTATCGCATGTTGAACCTAAAAATGTCAAGGAAGCACTAAAAGATGGATTTTGGGTAGAAGCAATGCATGATGAGTTGATTCAGTTTGTTCGAAATAATGTGTGAGAATTAGTTCCAAGGCCTGAAAATAAAAATGTTATTGGAACTAAATGGATTTTTAAGAACAAGACTGATGAGTCTGGTAATGTGGCCAGAAACAAAGCCAGGCTAGTGGCTCAAGGTTATACACAAGTAGAATGAATAGACTATGATGAAACATTTGCTCCTGTTGCTAGAATAGAGTCTATCCGTCTTCTACTTGCCATTGCTTGCCACATTGGGTTTACACTGCATCAAATTGATGTCAAAAGTGTCTTTCTAAATGGTTTTTTGAATGAGGAATCCTATGTTGAACAACCAAAAGGCTTTGAATGTCACGAAAAACCAAACCATGTGCTGAAATTACACAAGGCCTTGTATGGACTTAAACAAGCTCCTAGAGCTTGGTATGCTCGACTTACGGAGTTTTTAATTGACTTTGGTGTTTCAAGAGGCATGGTTGATAAAACATTTTTTATCAAAAGGATTCACAAACACATTACTGTTGCACAAATCTACGTTGATAATATTATGTTTGGATCCACTTGTTTTAACCTCCTTAGGGAGTTTGTTGATGCAATGTGCAGCACATTTGAGATGAGCATGGTCGGTGAATTGGCCTACTTTCTTGGTCTCCAAATCAAGCAAGATAAAGATTGGACTTTTATATCCCAAAGTAAGTATGTCAAAAATCTAATCAAGCGCTTTGGACTTGAAGTTGCAAAGCCCATGAAAACACTAATAGGATCCTCTGAAAAACTGAGCAAAGATGATGTTGGAATCAATGTTGATCCAACAATGTACAGAGTAATGATCGGAAGCTTGCTCTACTTGACTGCTAGCAGACCTGATATCATGTTCAGTGTTGGAGTATGTGCTAGATACCAAGCTCAACCCAAGGAGTCTCACTTGAAGGCTGTCAAAAGAATAATTCAATATGTTGCTGGCACAGTCGACTTTGGAATCAGATATTGCAAAGACACTAATACCAGCCTCATTGGATATAGTGATTTAAATTGGGCAGGTGATGTTGATGATATGAAGAGCACAAGTGGTGGTTGCTTCTTTTTGGGGAGCATTGGTCAAGCAAGAAATAAAATTGCATCTCCTTGTCAACAACTGAATCTGAATATGTTGCAACTGCTAGTTGTTGTGCTCAGTTGGTATGGCTGAATCAAATGTTGAAGGACAATGGCATGACAAGCTCATCACTTACCTTGCTGTGTGATAATGCTAGTGCTATTGAAATTTCCAAGAACCCTGTTCAACATTCACGCACTAAGCATATCGACATTCGACATCACTTCATCAGAGACTTGGTGGAAAAGGAGATCATAAACATCAAATATATATCCACTGAGAATCAAACAGCGGATATTTTTACCAAGTCTCTTGATTTCGAGAGATGTTCTGTATTAAGAAAGTCTCTTGGAATGTGTTCTATTTAATTAATTCTTGGTGTTTACTAATGTTGAACTCAATGTGAGTTCTTTTTATCAACATCAGTTGTTTATCATGTGTGTTTTTTTTATTTTAGTTATTTCTTTTAAGTATAATTCAAGGCTTACTTAATGAAATTATTGTGTTTCTGTTTTTTATTTAACAAAATCAGCTACTTGAAATTCTATGTCTGTGTTTGTGAATGAAAGACCCGTAATTCTATAAGGTGAAGTATAGTTGGGTTTATTCACTGTTTGTCTGTGTTGTAGCTGATGTTGTGACCAAGATTGCAGAGAAACGATATACTTCAGAAATTACATGCCTAGAATTATATCTTTTTGTGTTTTTCTTTCTCCGTTATTTGATTTATAAATAAAAAAAAATTCGGGCCCACAAAGATTCACTTTTTGAATTTTTGTGATAAGTACTCGAATTGATAAGGTGTATCCATATCCACTAGCTCCAAATTATTTAAATATTTTTTAAAACAAAACGTAGGTGATGTGACAATTGGAAAGTTCCGATTTTTGAAGGTGAGAGCTATATCATCTCATTTTTGGAAATTTTTTTTATTTCTCTCACTTTCTACTTCTCGAAGCCCTTTCTTCTCCCATTCTTTATCTCTCATTTCTTCAAGATTTTTGTAGAATATCAATGGCGGAACCCAAGGATCTCACTGCCATGTTCAAGATGATGAAACAAATGTTTGAGAAGACCATGGGCACTCCATCTTCTGCCTCGAGTTCTGCTGGAATATCTGCTATCACTCCCTCTGTCACATCAACTCCCGCAGTTATGACAACAGCCGAAATCACTCCAAAAGGACCAAAATCCGAGTCCGACAAACCCTCATCTCCTCCAACAACACATGCAGACACTGTCATGGATGAAGCTGAAGCTCCTGTTTCCACTCTGGTGCTAAACCCCACTCCGCTCCAGCAAGTCAGTCTAGGAGAAGAAGATAACCCTATTGATCCAGATCTAGGGTTACACACTAGAGCTTTAGCCGAGAAAAAGAAAAACTACCCTACCCGCAAGTCTAAATGACTTCACAGCCAACAAGGTTCGGTCAAGAAAGAGGGTGGTGAGGGTTCAAGCAAAAAGGCTAGGAGAACTCTGAAGATAAAGGAGAAACCCGAAAGATCCTTGAAGAATGAGTCCGATGACGAAGAGAATCCCCCTGACACCTCTCTCGATAATGTTGTTGGTGACGTGGAAGTGAATGTTGAACAACAAGAGAAGCCTATCTCTGCAATTCTAGAAGTCAATGTTCCTGAAAAGCCTGCATCCTCACAAGAGATGGTCTCTTCTGGCACAACCAAGGAGATAGTCTCTCCATCTCCCACTCATTCAGCCGATGTCAAAGATGATGCTGATTCTGGTGATTCTGAACCAGTCTAACCCCCAGGTTCCCCGCACAATGTTTTCTCTGCTTTTAGTAAGACATTCTACTCCCAACATGCTAAAACACTTCATAAAACTGTTATTCTTTGCCCCACTCATGTCGAAAAATAAATTGATGTGCTTAGTTTTAAAAAGTATGGGATGGATGTTTTCTTGAAAGAAAGGGGTCTCTGGAAATCTGTCACTGAATTGTCATCTTTTGAACCTGATGTTATTGCTAAATTTTATGCGAATGTGTCTCCTGAGATGGGTGATAAGTCTAAGAGCAAATTTGGGAAGGTTTATATGCGAGATAAAATCTATGTTTTTAACCCCATACTGATCAACAAATTCTTAGGTCTGGGCAATGATTCTGATGTTGTTAGCCTAGATTTAATTGATGATGTTGTTGGGACTGTTACTGGTGGTCTGTTGACTAAGTGGACTAACAAAATTTCCACTTCTAAGCTCACATTTTTCTACTCTGTTTTACACAAATTGATTGTGTGTAATTGGTTACCCACCACCAACACTTCAGTCCTCATTGTTGATCAAGCCATCTTGCTCTTTAAACTTGGCACAAAAATCCCCTTGAATATCGGAGAATACATTTTTGATTGTATGTTGAAGTTGGCTACAAAGACAAACACCACCAACATTTTACCATTTCCCTGCCTCATCTATGCCCTCGTAGTTGACCAAAGTGTGAAGCCAAATAAGAAGAAAATAGTTACTGAAACTGCAACTATCTCCATCATCAAGCCTAAAGGGAATGAAGATCGTGTGATCGATCTCCTTTATACCTTCAGTCGAAGTTCAACAACTGCTTCAAGGGATGTTGGGCATGATGTTGCTACTGATAGTGCTCTCTCCCCTCCTCTTTCAGAAGGCGATATAACAAGTGCCTCCTCGCACTTGGTGAATGTGTATGTACAGGTCTTAAATTCTTATGTCTTGCAGATGGATTCATTAATTCATCAAAGCACAGTTCTCACAAATGCCATGGTTCAGCTCCGTAATGCTCTTTGAAGAGTCCTTTCTACACAAAAAGGGAGAGTAGCTGCTGGTGATATTGGTGCTGACAGGGAGAAAGGTGGAAAGTCGGTGGCCAAGGCAAAGGGGAAGAAGAAAATATGATATTTTCTTTGTCAAAAACAATTTTATTTCATGTTTATGTATTGTGCTGGACATAATTTTATTTTGGATGTGTTTACATCCTTGTTGGTTTTTGATGTGCTGGACACATATTTATTTTTGTTGTTGGGTATCCATGGTTGGATATCTTTGGATATTTATGTTTTTAATCATCAGCATGAGTTGATGATTTTGCTATATATATTTCTGCTCACATATTTCATATGTGTTATGTTTTTGTTGGGAATGATTTCAACATTGATATTCTGTAGATCACATAACTTATAGTATGTGATGGTTTGTGTGAAAATATTTTCAACATTGTGATTGTGTTCACATGTTTTTAATATGTGATGATTGATATGTTGAGAGTACTCTCAACATTGTATATCTGTACATGGGTGAATGCCCACTAACCTTGTATATATGTACAAGGGTAAATACCCACTAACCTTGTATATTATGTATAGGGGATTATACCTACTAACTTTGTATATTATTTATTAGATAATAACTTAAGGGAGAGTTTTTGAACTCCAATATTTTTTGATCGTATTCCGCTGCGGCTCTAATCATATATATATTGAGCTTTATGTTTTGTGTAGAAAGGATAAGCTTAAGGGGGAGATTGTTGAGTATGACGTGTTCCAGATGATGTTATCACTTAGTTTGATAACATCGCAATCAATGTCGTATCTAATGTTGTTCTATCATTCTCGTCACATCGAGTATAACACTCAGAACATTAATCTTATCCTTTCCTAGTATTTTACATTAATTTATTTTAAATTAATCTGAATATATTGTGATATTTATCACATTTGATTTTCCACGTTTTTAGGGATTTATTAGATATTTTATTTTAATTTAAAACATGGATAAAGTTTGATTTTGACTTGTTCAAAATCTGTTCCGGATTTCCTGGGGACGTGAAGTTCCCACTCCTTCTTGGACACTAACTGTTGCAGGAGATCGTGGGTCACTGGAATAACCGCTACTATTGCATGATGTTGAATAACGTGTGTCATGCAATGCAGAAGACGGTTATCTCAAGTCCACATTCAACAATGGGTAGTGGAAGACGGTTGATTCAAGTCCAAGTCATCTAGGATGAAGCAACTGCTAATACAAGATGGATGAAGTATTTAAGGTCTCCTTAGACCTTAAAATCATTCATGCAAGCAGGTTATCACCGTGGTTTGTGAGAAGCTCTGAATCTTGCATCTAGTGTCATCTCTGAAATCCAAGACATCTTCCTCGACATCTGCCTAGCATCTCAATCAGCTAGAGACTTTCATTCCAGTTGTGTATATAGGTTAGATAGTCAACTTTGAGAAGTCTAGGATTTAGAGTGACTTGTTGTAATCTATCTATGTGTTTAGATAGGTTTGTTTTTGAGTGATTATTCGAGTGAGTGAAGCTAGGATAGTCCTCTGTATGTTTTATGCAGTGTTGTCAAGGGAGTGAACCGAGACAACATCAACATTGTTTTTGTATTTTACTTGTGATAGTGAATTTCGCCTTAAGGCAATCACACACCGTAAGGAGTGTGATTTAAAATTTATTTTGTGCAAAGTGTTGTTTACGTTTCCGCTGCATGTTGAAGGCAAAGTGGTAACGCTAGCTTCAACATTTCATTTAACTTTGCAATTTACATCCGAATTCACATTGTTTCAGACAATAAATTCTAACAGTAGCCATCATTGATCATATGTTATTTTTATATTTTATAATTTGTTGAATTGATGGATAGAAGATTTTTCCAAATTGGCAGGCGGATGTGATATTAATTAGTTGTGAGGGAAAAAATAATTAACTATTCTCATTAATTGTTGGATAATACAATAATGGCAGCAGCAAATCAAATTTGATTAAGAAAATTTATCTTGACAAATTAGCAATGTTCAATTTGATTTAGTACTGTTGGTCTTGCCGTCTTGGTTCAGCTAAAAGCCTCTCTACTGCTGCCAATTATTTAATTAGATTTGTAACCATTTCTTTTGTTTTAGTTGATTTTTATTTTTTATTTTTTTATCTTTTTATTGTAGATGTCTCTACAACTTAATGATGAAACACCATCCGAAGGCGAAGATGGTAGCTCGTATCAACTTCTATCGACTCAAACGGAATCTGTTGCACTTTCACAAATGAAGAAATGAAAAGCTATGGATCCAAGGTCAGATGTTTGGGACCACTTTTTACCCTTTAAAAATGCTAATGATGAAAGAAAAACACGTTGCAATTATTGTAAGAAAGAATTTGCTGCTGACCCAATAAAAAATGGTACAAGTTTGATGGGAAAACGCATTGATAGATGTAGAAAAAAGCTTGCTGGAGTTGACCTTTCCCGAACACAAATAAATGTGCATTTCGGAGAAAGCCTAGGTGTTTGGAAATTTGATCAGGAATCTATTAGAAAAGCTTTAGCTCATATGCTGATTGTTGATGAGTTAGCTTTTAAGTTTGTTGAGAATGAGGGTTTCAAATACTTTATGTCTGTTGCTTGTCCTAGATTTCAAATTCCTTCTAGATGAACTGTGTCGCGTGATGTGTTTCAAGTATATATGGATGAAAAGAATTTATTGAAAGCATTATTCAAATCCACCAATCAGAGGGTTTGTCTTACCACTGATTCATGGACTTTAATTCAAAGATTGAATTATATGTGTCTTACTACATATTATATTGATGCTGATTGGAAATTGTACAAAAAAATTATTAATTTTTGTACAATTTCTAGTCATAGGGGTAAAGACATTGGTTGGCAACTTGAGAAATGTTTGCATAATGGGGGATCGATAAGGTGTTCACTATTACTGTTGATAATGTTGCTTCAAATAATACGACATTGGATTATTTGAAAGAGCAAATGAGTGATTCAGAGTTTAGTGTTCACAAGTGCAAACATTTGCATATGAGATGTGTTGTTCATATAATTAATTTAGTGGTAGATGAAGGGTTGAAAGATATTGGAATTTCTGTATTGAGGGTTAGAAATGCTGTGAGATTTATTAGACAATCACCTGCAAGGTTGAAAAGACTTAAAGAATGTGCTGAACATGAAAACATATCAACCAAGAGTTTATTGTGTTTAGATGTTGCTACTCGTTGGAATTCAACATATTTGATGTTGGATGCATCTTTAAAATTTGAAAAAGCATTCTCTAGGTTTGATTTGCAAGACCCTCATTATACACTTGAGCTTGAAAGTGGTGATATAGGGAGGTACCCGATAAGGAGAATAGGTTGGTTGCAAAAAGGATGCTTGGTTTTTTGAAAGTCTTTTACGATCTTACTTGCATAATTTCTGAGTCTTTGTATGTGACATCTAACACACATTTTCGTGAAATTTATATGGTGCATCGTGTGTTGAGAGATTGGATGAAGAGTGCTGATAAGGACTTGGTTGCAATGACAAAGAACATGAAATCTAAATTTGACAAGTATTGGGGAAATCCAGAAAAAATGAATAGCTTGATATTCATTGCTCCTGCTTTCGACCCTCGATACAAGTTGAAATGGGTATCAGTTGTTCTTTGTGATATGTATGGTACTCATTTGGGTACCAAAATGACAAATGCGGTGAAAGAAAATATATTGTCCTTGTATAGTGAGTACAAGAAGCCCACTGAAGGTGAGGGCATCGAACAGGGATTGATTTCAATGCCAAATGATATTGATGTTGATGATCCTACTATTTTAGCATCAATAGAAGCTGATTTTGAGTATGTTCAGTTTTTGAATGGAAATGAGGGTGGTCAAAGCAAGACAAAGATAGAGAAGTATTTCAATGAAGAGACCGAGGCACTTGGGACAAAATTTGATATTCTAGAGTGGTGGAAATTGAATCGGATTGGATTTCTTATCCTCTCTCTAATGGCTCGTGAAGTTTTGACAGTTCATATATCCACTGTAGCTTCAGAAGCAGCCTTTAGTGCTGGAAAATGAGTACTTGATCCCTTTAGGAGTTCATTAACTCCTAAAGTAGTGCAGTCTCTCATATGTCGTCAGGATTGGCTTCGGAAAACTTTGACTCCCATTAATGTTGAAGAAATTCTTGAAGATGTTGATAAACTCGAGCAAGGTAATATTTTATTTTTAATTACATTTTTTTATAAATACTACAAAATTAATGACTATCTTCTTCTTCATTTGTAGGTTTGCGTGGGATTGCACTTGAAGCATTAATTAATTAGTTTCAAATTTCTTTTGCAAGAATGTTGGATTTATTAGGGCTTAAAGAGTTTTACTCTTTGCATTTTGTTGTATTTCATTCAACATTGTTAGACTTTTCTATTTGTAGTTTATTTGGGTTTGTTTTGTTGAAGTTTGCACCTCTTTGGACTTTATTGTTTGTAAGGATTGTTTATTTGTATTCGTTGAACTTAAATCTTGATGATTAGCTAGTTTATTCTTGTACGTATTTAATTATGAATGAGGAAAATTTAAAATAGGAAAACTGCTAAAAAAGGAAAAAATTGGTTTAAATCCGAACCGAAAATATTTCGGTTCGGTTCAGATACGAAATTCAGTTCGGTTCGGTTCTATTTTTAGAAAAATTGGTTTTTTTCAGTTTTAGCATTTTCTGGACCGAACCAAAAAACCGAATGCTCACCTCTATTGTCTTGTATAGCAACACACGTGAAAAATATGTTCTCACGTTGATCCGGCTGCTCTTCATCTCGATTGATGCTTAGACTGTGAATAGACACAAGGCTGACATGAGGAAGCTCGGGTTCCTGAAGCGGAGAAAGGTTCTCCTAAAGAGTCTCTCTGAGTAGTCTATCAAAGCACAACGAGAATGGCTCTGACTAAGCATCTGGTGAGGGATCAACTTTGAAGCTAGAAAAGCCAGATGAGGCTGGTGACAAGTTCAAATTGTACTCTTCACTCGAGTCGACTGGAGGCATCTTTGGCTCCTTTTTGGCATCGACTATAGGCTGCTCCTTGTCTTCACTTACTGACTTGATCTCATTCTATTCGGTGATGAACAGAACACGCCGGTTCGGACACTGGTTCTAAAAATGGCCCCAACCTTAGAACTTGTGACACTGGATGTCACGAGCATGATTCTATCCTGTCTGTACAGTGGCACACTGGGTGGATTGGGCCATGTATAGGGCGGCCGTGTAGGTGGTGTAGAGGTAGACTTGGGTCGACGGTTGTTTTGCGGTGTAGAATGGTCGAAACGCTGCTCGGGCGGGCCAGACTGACCTCGTGGTCGAGTAGGCTCGGTAGAAGGGGTAGAAGGTGATGTGGAATTCGTACCTTTGTTCCATGATGGACGTGTAGGGGCTGAACTATGGTGTGATCTCCGCCGTCCTCCTCTGAGCTGTTTCTCCACAATTGATGCGTACTGTACCATCTCTTCTACACTGGTGAAGTTCTTGAGTTCAACTTCACATGCGATGTCGGGATTTATGCCTTCAATGTACCGGATGATGATCGCAACTCAATGTACTGGATTTATGCATTTAAGATCTCTTATTTCCCAACTCGATTCAAGGAGGTCTCAAGCTCCTTGTGGTATTCTTCAATAGAATGTGTACCTTGCTTGATTCGGGTGAGCTTCTTCTCGAGCTCTCTCTCATAGTGCACAAGAATGAACCAGCCATGCATCAATCCTTTCATCTCTTCCCATGTGTCGACAGGGGGATATCTCTCACGTCGATGTCGTTCCTGCTGCATCTCCTACCATGAGGCTGCGTAGCCTCTAAACTCCAAGGATGCTAAGTGGACTTTCTTGATCTCGAAAAAGTCGTAGCATGTCAAGATCTTGTCTACCTTTCGTTCTCAATCCAAGTATGGATCAGGATCGTGTAGACCTTCGAACGCTGGAATGCTCATCTTGATGTTGTTGAGAAAACCATCTCCATCGCCATATCTAGGGTGGTCGGCGCGGGCTACACGCCATTGAAGTCCTTATAGACGGTCACGACCTCGTTGCGGAGGCTCATACTTGGCTTCTGAGCTCTCATCATCATAGAATTCTTCTTTAGGCTCTTCTTGACGCAACACGTTGAGCTGGTCCTCGAACAGCTTGGGTGAAGGTGGGTCGCGTATTGGTGCGCTTAAATGCATACACCAAACTGTCAATTTTATCAGATAGGGTCTGATATTGTCTCTGGAAGTGCTTGGAAAGCGCTTCATATTGGTACTTCGGGTCCCACTTTTGTAACAACCCGGATTTTCAGAAGGTGATTAATTAATTCCTAATTTTAATTAGGAAATATGAAGAAGGATTTTGAGCATAATTAGGATGTTTCGGTTCTTAATTGTGTTTTTAGGATTATTTTTCGTAAAATCGTATTTTTGAGAATTTTGATTCCAGCTCAGTCGCAGCCAATTTTGGTCATGTTTGAAAGGCGCTGACCCAAGCAGCATGCCGGTGCTTTCGAATTTTGAATCTGAAATCGTTTGAGTTCCCGGTGATTTAAATCGCATTTAAAGGAGTTATGAATAGTGTTTTTCCGTAGGAGCGCAATCATTAGAAATTTGCGAAATCTCATATGTTGGCCCGAGCCTTGATTTTTCAAGCCTATCCTATGGGAAATTTCTCAAGGAATCCGTTGGCGTTCCCGAATTTTCATTCTGAGGTCAATTGAACGCTCGGGAATTTTATTTGTCCCTTGCGTGGAATAGTAACTTTATTTTTGAAAAGAGATTAATTTCTCGTTTTCCTTCAAAACGACTCGTTCTTTATTCTGAGTCAAGTTGGTTCAATAGTACTCGAGCTAACGAACCTACCAGTATTTTCGGATTTAATAAAATAGGTCATTTGGACCTCGCCATCGAATAAAGCACCTTTTATCTGAACCCGATATTTTTAAAGCAGTATTATTGCACTGCAGAAGCTTCCCGAGGAAACCATATTTTTGGCTATAAATAGGGGAGCACCCCTCCCTTCATCCTCGCTCATTTCATTTCTTCATCTCATTTCTATAGAGTAGAGAGAGAGAGTAGAGGGGAGCTCTCTTCGTGAGAGCACCCCCAGTGAGAGAGAGAGCGGAGTGGGGGCGCCGCGGGGGTAAGGAGCCCCGTGGGGGCAAGAGAGCCCCACGGGAGCAAGGAGCGCCGGGGGCAAGGGAGCCCCGCGGGGGGCAGCACGGGGCGCCGCGGGGGCAAGGAGCCCTGCGGGGGCAGCAGGCAGCACCGCGGGGGCAGGCAGCCCCGCGGGGGCAAGGGCGCCGTGGCGCTTGGGCGCGCGGGCTGGTTCAGCAGCTCCGGTACGTTTTCGTACGAAGATCATAACTTTCGCCTCGGTTGGAACCACGAGACCCATGAGTACTCAAATCGAAGCTCTTTCGATGATCTACGAGGTCGCAGTGGCCGATCATGATGGTTAGAATCGGATTTTCCGTCCCCTTTTGTGGTAATTTCGGATGCCTTAATCTTTTAATTCTCGTGTTTTAAGTTATAGTTAAGGGTCAAGAGTTTAGATATCATTTCGGTGTCTTATTAGGAGCTCGAATAAGGTTTCAAGTCATTGATAGACTTTCATAAAGATGAGGTGAACCCCGAGGAGGCCCGAGGAATGATTTTCGGCTCGTTACTTCGTCTATGTGCTCGTTATCGAGATGTTCGTCATCGAGGTGGGTGGTTCTAACGCAAGTATAAAGTTTGAGATATTAAGCTCTAGAAGCATGATAGGACAAGATGAATATCCAATTAAAATATTTTATGCTCTGTCTGTTTAGTCTCTATACAAGGAAATGAAATGAATAAAGGAAGTTATATGCATGATATTGTTGAATTGTTATTTGAGTTTGATAAAGTAAAGTAAGTTATTATAAGTTAAGTGAGCTCTCTAGTATGTTTAGATATGCTAGAATTGTTTAAATGCGATTGATGCTAGCCTGAGATCTAGAATTGCCTTAATTGCAATCGATGTTTATCCGCATTCTTTTCCTCGCATTTGAATGTTTATGCTTTGTTAAAGCTCGTATAGTTAAGGATTTCCTTTTAGGGTAAGTTATAAATCCATTATAGGCCGAGATCATGCTCAATTAAAGGATTAGCCTTAGACGATTGCTCTAGGCTTGGTATTGTTAGCTAAGTTAAGTAAGGAAGGTTAAGGTTAAGTAAGGAAGGAAGTTAAGGAAGGATATAGCTTGTGTTGTAAGCAGGTTATCGAGGTCAAAGAACAGTTTATTTACATTATCATGTTGTGACCTTCGTGTCACTAATGTTGAACATTTGAAAGTAAAGGGATTCACTGCTGGGTAATCCCCTCGCATACTTAGAGGATACTTGGGGTAACCCCTCTCTCATCCTAAGGCATAACGATGCAGTAGACATCAGGTTTGAGCCAGGAAAAGCGCCCAGAAAGGAAGTAAAAGGTTTTGCGGGTATGGAGAGGGCTTTTGCGATTTGCTCTCCATATGCCGTCAGTTTATAATTGGATATTCCAAAGTTTATTAAAGAGTTTTCTCATAAACCCACACTGAGTACATGTTTTCTTCTGCTAAGTTTCTGCTAAGTACTCTGATATTAGTATTTAGTCTTTAGATGTGTAACTTGATTCTTGATAGTAGCATATGTTAATGCTATGAATCCTAGTTGTCAATAAAGTCTTTGAAGCATGATCTTTTGACATACCCATCAATGCCTTTATTGAATTTCAATTTATTTGAATAGTCGTACCTGTTGAGCATTCTAGTATCTATTCATCTTCAGTTAACTTGTGAATAAGTCTTGCATGCTTGTTGTTATTATTCACATATCAAAGAGGCTTTTCTTTCCAAGCATGATTCTGTTCGTTCAAGTTAACCTTAAGTTGTTTTCTTGGTCCGTCCTATGATTAGGACAATAAGATATATTTGACTCCGACCTATTTATGAGTCTTAGTTGATGTGACCTATGATGAGGTCTTGTTTATTTGAAGAGTCAAATCCCTATTTGTTTTTCTTTGGATTCTGTTCAAATTTCGGTTGGCCTATGATTTGGCATTCCTTTGACTCGAGTGAATCCTTTGACCCATTTGACCCTTATTGATTCATTGAAAACGATAGTTCTTTCAAGTCATAAAGTTAAGTTGCCTTATTTCTTAAGGCGCTAACTTAGTTTAATTCTAAAAACACCCCCCTGGATTTTCGATTTTTCGTGCTATTTTACGCACAACAACCCCGTCCCCATCCTCGGGACCGGGCTGTTACAGTTGTTATCAGAGCTAGGTTTGCAAACACTACAGGCCTGTCTCTCCTTGAAGTAATTGATGGAACTCTTATGTGAATATTGAATTGTTCAAAAGTATTACTCAGCAACCCCCAGCTCACCACCTCCCTCGCATCTTCAACAAAGCTAAGGTATGATTGAGTTAAAGTATATTGATTATATTTGGTATAACTTTTTAAAAGTACAGGATGAGGAGAAAAGTTTTGAGCAAGACAAGGTTAGTCGATTTTGAAATCGAACATTATTTCTTTAGAAATGAAATTTTTGGTTATACCAAAGTTTAAAATGGAACTTATTGAAGTAAGTTCTAGATTAATCTTTTAAAGAATTTTAAGTCATTATGGACTCGAGCAAGCAGTGAATCTTTTCAGAATATTATTTCTGCAAATACTCGAACTATTTCGGTTACTTTGGACCGTTAAAATTTTTGAGTAAAGCTATAAAGTTTGAAAGTTGATTTGAAACCGATTAATGAAGATGAAGATTATCGTCGTGACCATAGCCAAGAGAGTTTGAAGATATATCGGTGTTCTACCGAGCTTCCAAAGGACGTTGAAGTCAAGTTATATTGAGTCCAAGAGGATCCATAGATTAAGTCACTTTGTCGTGTCCCTTTCGAAAAATAGGAAGAGATCTCCGGATATCGCTTTTCCGACCAGGCGCAGCCATTTGAGTCCAGCTGACTCGTGCTTTTTCATAGCAACCTCGCCAAGAAGAAGGTACGTGATGCTTAAGAAAGAGAGAGAAGACCTAAAGAAGAAGATCGTTAAGAAGATAAACCTAGTGTTCGAAAGATTTTGAGTTTCAGTTTGATGGAAGTTTTGTTGAGTCTATTTATTCATTCTCGTATCAATAGAATCAATTTGGTCATTCTCTTTTGGAATCGATTTATTCTCTTGTTAATTGAATTAATTGCCCTTCAATAAGCTTCATATTAATTGAAATTCTCCATTTATACCATTTGAAATTCTTTGGTTATATCCGTTTCGATAATTTACAATCCTTTGGATGGTACTTCTTTGATCATCAAGAATCAGTAATAGCATTTTCTTGATAGGCCATGCTGACGCCTTTGAGAGAATATTGAAACACGGTTTTCAGTTGCTAACCGTTGATTTCTTCCATATCTTTGTTATGTGCAAGAATCCTTCAAGTTTATAAGTCCTCTGAAAAGGCAATATTTTTGGCATATATAACCAAGTGTTATATTCTTTCTAGATTTTGACTTTGTCAAGAAATTATTAAGTAAGATAAAGTCCTCACTCCGAGGCGTTCGTTTATTTTACTCCCACTCATAGAACTCGAGTGTGGATCTTGGAATAAAGCGGAGAGTTATAGTAGTATTCCTTTTAGTCAAGGTTGGAGGAATAAGAGATAGTATTTCCTAGAAGGAAGTGGAATCTGAGTAAGCGCCAGATAATATTCTCTAAGTTTAGGACGTACGTTTCCAAGAAGATTTCTTAGCTCATTGCGTTTAGAGGTGATCTAAGGAATGTCGGCAAGTAAGTTCCAAGCATGTAGTTCAAGTTTAGACGTGCGATCATTATGCCTGCAAGCGATGGTGACCACCGGAAGGAGCCATGGAGCCAGATGTCTGCTTAAAAAAAAAAAGACGACTGCGACGAAGAAGTTTAGATTTAAGTTGCGTCAAGAATTGAAGTTTGGAGCGCATCGCGAAGTATGCCCCAAGAAGACGAAGAATTCGAAGCTCAAGAAGTTAAAGATGAAGATAAAGTGAGTTTTCAAATGTGATAGAGCGACAAGAAACAATCAAAGGAGGTGCTCAATTAATTCAAGTTTATCATCTAGTTCGAATTCGTTAAAATTTTCTCAAAGCTGCGTGAAGTAAAGTCAAAAGCAAAAGCAAAGCCAAGTGAAACAAAAGAAGGATGGACTTGTTGAGATTGTCCGTGCACGAGGAGCAAGTTTGGTGAATTTTTCTTTTATTTATTTCATTGCTCGAATAGTTTCTAGAGGTCCGCTCGAATGCAAGATCATAAGGAGTTCGTGTGAAGCGATATTTCGAGAGAGATTTCATTAGGAAGAAAAGATAGAAGATGCTAAGGCTTTGAGAAAAAAAAAACTATTAGTCCTGTGTGAGGACTAATTTATAAAGGAAGGCTCCAGGCTATTCTTAGCCGTATAGTAAAGATTTCGAACCTATGTTGTTCCAGTAAGGCTTTAAGTTCTTAAAAAGGTATCCAGATTTCCGTTTGAGGGGAAGCAAATTTCGGGATGAAATTTTTTTTAAGGGGTGTAGAATGTAACAACCCGGATTTTCAGAAGGTGATTAATTAATTCCTAATTTTAATTAGGAAATATGAAGAAGGATTTTGAGCATAATTAGGATGTTTCGGTTCTTTATTGTGTTTTTAGGATTATTTTTCGTAAAATCGTATTTTTGAGAATTTTGATTCCAGCTGAGTCGCAGCCAATTTTGGTCATGTTTGAAAGGCGTTGACCCAAGGAGCATGCCGGTGCTTTCGGATTTTGAATCTGAAGTCGTTTGAGTTCCCGGTGATTTAAATCGCGTTTAAAGGAGTTATGAATAGTGTTTTTCCGTAGGAGCGCGATCGTTAGAAATTTGTGAAATCTCGTGTGTTGGCCTGAGCCTTGATTTTTCAAGCCTATCCTATGGGAAATTTCTCAAGGAATCCATTGGCGTTCCCGGATTTTCATTCTGAGGTCAATTGAACGCTCGGGAATTTTATTTGTCCCTTTCGTGGAATAATAACTTTATCCGGCAACTCCGGCACGTTTTCGTGCGAAGGCCATAACTTTCGCCTCGGTTAAAAACACAAGGCCCATGAGTACTCAAATCGAAGCTCTTTCGATGATCTACGAGGTAGTAATGGCCGATCGTCCAGAATCATGATCGTTCGAATCAGATTTTCCGTCCCCTTTTGTGGTAATTTCGGATGTCTTAATCTTTTAATTCTCGTGTTTTAAGTTATAGTTAAGGGTCAAGGGTTTAGATATTATTTTGGTGTCTTATTAGGAGCTCGAATAAGGTTTTAAGTCATTGATCGACTTTCATAAAGATGAGGTGAACCCCGGGGGGCCCGAGGAAGGATTTTCGGCTCGTTGCTTCGTCTACGTGCTTGTTATCGAGATGTTCGTCATCGAGGTGGGTGGTTCTAACGCAAGTATAGAGTTTGAGATATTAAGCTCTAGAAGCATGATAGGACAAGATGAATATCCAATTAAAATATTTTATGCTCTGTCTGTTAAGTCTCTATACAAGGAAAGGAAATGAATAAAGGAAGTTATATGCATGATATTGTTGAATTGTTATTTGAGTTTGATAAAGTAAAGTAAGTTATTATAAGTTAAGTGAGCTCTCTAGTATGTTTAGATATGCTAGAATTGTTTAAATGCGATTGATGCTAGCCTGAGATCTAGAATTGCCTTAATTGCAATCGATGTTTATCCGCATTCTTTTCCTCGCATTTGAATGTTTATGCTTTGTTAAAGCTCATATGGTTAAGGATTTCCTTTTAGGGTAAGTTATAAATCCCTTATAGGCCGAGATCATGCTCAATTAAAGGATTAGCCTTAGACGATTGCTCTAGGCTTGGTATTATTAGCTAAGTTAAGTAAGGAAGGTTAAGGTTAAGTAAGGAAGGAATTTAAGAAAGGATATAGCTTGTGTTGTAAGCAGGTTATCGAGCTCAAAGAACAGTTTATTTACATTATCATGCTGTGACCTTCGTGTCACTAATGTTGAACATTTGAAAGTAAAGGGAGTCACTGCTGGGTAATCCTCTCGCATACTCAGAGGATACTTGAGGTAACCCCTCTCTCATTCTAAGGCATAACGGTGCAGTAGACAACAGGTTTGAGCCAGGAAAGGTACCAAGAAAGGAAGTAAAGGTTTTGCGGGTATGGAGAGGGCTTTTGCGATTTGCTCTCCATATGCTGTTAGTTTATAATTGGATATTCCAAAGTTTATTAAAGAGTTTTCTCATAAAACCCCACTGAGTACATTAGTGCTCGCACCCTCTTTTTCAAATGTTTTCAGGTTGAGATGTTGAGGTCGGTGATGTGCTGCTGGTGGGGTTGTCTGAGTTGTTTGAGGTTTCAAGTTGTTGCTCTATATGGTTACATGTTTTCTTCTGCTAAGTTTCTGCTAAGTACTCTGATGTTAGTATTTAGTCTTGAGATGTGTAACTTGATTCTTGATAGTAGCATGTGTTAATGCTATGAATCCTAGTTGTCAATAAAGTCTTTGAAGCATGATCTTTTGACATACCCATCTATGCCTTTATTGAATTTCGAGTTATTTGAATAGTCGTACCTGTTGAGCATTCTAGTATCTATTTATCTTCAGTTGACTTGTGAATAAGTCTTGCATGCTTGTTGTTATTATTCACATATCAAAGAGGCTTTTCTTTCCAAGCATGATTCTGTTCGTTCAAGTTAACCTTAAGTTGTTTTCTTGGTCCGTCCTATGATTAGGACAATAAGATATATTTGACTCCGACCTATTTATGAGTCTTAGTTGATGTAACCTATGATGAGGTCTTGTTTATTTGAAGAGTCAAATCCCTATCTGTTTTTCTTTGGATTCTGTTCAAATTTCGGTTGGCCTATGATTTGGCATTCCTTTGACTCGAGTGACTCATTTGACCCATTTGACTCTTATTGATTCATTGAAAACCATAGTTCTTTCAAGTCATAAAGTTAAGTTGCCTAAGTTCTTGAGGCGCTAACTTAGTTTAATTCTAAAAACACCCCCCTGGATTTTCGATTTTTCGTGTTATTTTACGCACAACAACCCCGTCTCCATCCTCGAGACCGGGTTGTTACAACTGTGGTAGAGAGTCGAACGATGACTCACATGGTGCTTTGGACAGGTCCAAAGTAATCTTGCTCGACTTCGGGTAGAGGGATGGATGACTCAGGATGGTCACCTTTCTTCATGATACCTACAAAATGAACAAACGTAAAGAAAAAATGGTAGAATCTCAAAATCTCATGTCACTCGTTTGTTTTCTCTCTTGATTTTACCACTCATGTATCACTTAAGTGTATGGGTGCACAGTGTGTGTAAAATCGTGTATACGGAGTGGTGGAGGTCGAACAACTAGCAAAAATCGAGTAGTAGTCTTACTTTGCGATTCCGAACTAATTGCACAAGGTAGGAAGGTGTACGGGTAATT
The DNA here is from genome assembly GCA_026008535.1 of Perilla frutescens. Taxonomy (NCBI): domain Eukaryota; kingdom Viridiplantae; phylum Streptophyta; class Magnoliopsida; order Lamiales; family Lamiaceae; genus Perilla; species Perilla frutescens. The sequence goes on from BRKX01000019.1 coordinate 42,834,592, forward strand.
TGGAGTGTATGGAATGTGGTTGCAATGTATATGTTTAGATGAGGGTGAATTAAGTATGTATGTGTGTTAAGTATGTGTGTGTCGAGTATGGGTGGTAATGGGGTGGGTGTCGTGTGTTTTTGGAGCAAATGGAAAGAATTAAGATGTATTTTTGAAGTCCCAAATAGTGTAGGAGAACCCAAAAATAAATCCCAAAAGTAAAAGGAAAGGATTAAAAAGAAAAGGAAACAAGGAAATAAGAATGGAAAGAAAAGGATTTGGATGCGTGTACCACTAGTGTGACACAATCTAAATACCTTAATTAGACTAGACTCAAGATGGAAAGAACCAAAATTAAATTACAACTCACAAGGAAATTACCAACTAAAAACTAATACTAGATGGAAAGTACCAAAATAAAAAAGGACTAAAAAGGAAACACAAGAATCAATTCGATTTTTTTATCCGATTTCTTTTTTTTGTACGCTTTTTTTTGAAGAATCGATCTTTCTTTCTTTTTTACCAAAAGTTTTTTTTTCAATGGACAACTAGTCTATTACAACTTGACTGACATGTAAGCACAAAATTGACACGTAGGATTGAACCACGACCAGCTATGCTGACGTGGCTCTGATGCCAAATTTATGATGTAATCCGGATAGATAAATCGGTACAGGATACAAAAGACGTGCGGAAGACTTCTAGATCGAACACGTCAACTATGGAAGGATTCAATCCTATTCTAATGACTCAAATAAATTAAATAAACTGAAATAACAAGAAGGGAGACTCGAAATTAATATAGATGAAGAACTAGACCTAATTAAGACCTCTAGACTATGACACGAAATTAGCATACAAATCCAATCAAAGAGCTGAATTGCATCAATGGAATTAGGTAAAGGTATGGGACGTTTGGAATGAGTATGTAGGGTTTAGAATGACCTGAGTAGATAGGGTATGTTAAGGCTAGGATGGACTTACGGTACAGATGATAAACACGTTGAATTGAGCTTGTATAGAACTCGAACTCTTGGTGATCGACACACGAACTAGACTTGGTGGCGTGTTGAGTTATGGACGTTGATGGATGATGTAGGACGTCAATTATGAAGGTTGATTGATGTTTGTGAAGTGATTTACAACCCGATTAATCCCCGGCATATCTTGTACGACGAAAATGAACCTCAAAGTTACTCCTCGGTAGCGAGTTCACCCTAATTCCTCGTGTGAATTAGAACGTTCCCTTGATGTAAGACTTAAAGTTGCTAGGCTTCAAGAATGTGTATTTTCGAAAGAAAATAAACAAAAGCTTTCAATGGTTGAGACACAATTGTATGCAAAGGCAAATTTAATTCAATAATGTCTAAGGTATCAATGAAACAATGTTCCCCTATTTATAGGCTAAGGGGGCACGAAATTATGACCTAAAAATAATTAAAAGGATGGTCTAAAGTGGACTAGAAAATTACCTAGACTAGAATTCTAATTAAGGTAGAAAATTAACTTAAATAAAATCTAGTCAACCTATGACTCAATAAATCCGAAATTACATCAAATAAATAATAAAAACTGACTCAAATAATTAAATACTATGATCTAATTAGATACTAAAATCTAAATAAATCAATCTCTAAATTAAATAACGAAGGGACGATTTTTCTTCATGGGCGTCGGTTAACTGCATAGGTGTGATCACACCTAACTCGAAATTACCTTCTGTACCAACATACAAGACTTGACCTTTTTTTCTGCGTATATGGACGATTGACACTCCATTTTTAACATCTCTTCACATATCATTCTCCATGGTGTTGTAACACCCCGTCCCAAAATAAATCTATGAATTACTCCAACCGTATAGGAAGTATGTGTTGATTATATGATTCTTTGAAATGATTTTAGAAAATTTCAAATATAGAGAAAAGGACTCCCAAAGTTGGCTCAATTCTTTTCTTAAAATCATTGTCCTCTAAATCTTTCTCAATCATATATCTTATTCCTCATGATGAGACATTTCCATGAGCCTTTTTTATTCATCATTTGGACATTTATTAAATCATGGGTGTCCTAATTATTGAAAGACCGTATTTTTATCCCGAAAATAAAATTCTACCACTTTATGTTCAACTCTGAAATTGATTTCGTCTTTTGACTAGGGGTCACGAATCTTTTCATAATCTTGTGATCATCAATTTCATTAAAAACGGAGTTCATTTGACCTTTCAATTAAATGGTATTCGTTCTCTATTTCAACCCAATACCATGCTCCAAGTGTCAACCTTACCTTTCTCCAAGTATCACCATGCATTGCTACATGTGTCACCATGCATGACAAGTATACTCCAAGTGTAATCATCTAATCCACCTAGTTTGATGTATGTCCTACACATGTTCATCAAAGATATTGGCTGAATCAAATAGAGGGAATGAGCAAGAGCCCAACTTTCTCCCATATTCTACTCACTTTTGTCTTCTCTCTTCCTCTCCCAATAGCGACAACCTTTCTTTCTCTTCTATTTTCGACCCTCAAGCCTTAATCAACAATTATGAAATTTTACAGAGAGAATCCCACTTTGATGTAGATGACGTTAGCCAAAGAAATCATCCCATTTGGTTCTCATATGGTTGAGAACGAAGGCAAACATTGCAGTGGTCGTTGTTTTCTGTCAAGCTGCAGCAACGATTGTATTCTGTATATTTCGACCCTCACATATCCACCAACATAGCTAAAATTTTGATGTGTTGTTCCTCTCTTCACGTAGTTGATGTTAGCCACTAGAATCGCTCAATTTTGTGTACAAAAAGTTAGAAATGAAGACATGCAAAATTGGGGTTTCTAACTGTAAGTTTTATCATTAGTGTAGCAGTCGTATTTTACCATTTTCGTCCCTTAAATCTCATCCATAAATTCTGAAATTTTAGTATGTCTTTCCTCTAATTATGTAGTTGATTTTAGGTTCAAGAATTTCTCAATTCGGGTCTCTGAAGCTCCTAAACGAAGCTCGACTATTTTTTTGGTGGTTTAGTTTTCGTAACTCACCAAACGAATTTCCGACATCTTTTTCCCATAGATCCCGCCATTATATTTCTATGAGATTACATTATTATAAACTTAACTCTTCAAGGTTTCCAGAATAGGTCTCGGATCGTCGATATGATATCATTTGGTCTATCAAAGATACGTCGCAAATCGACATGTCAAATCTGCCGCAGAAATCATTGTGTTGCGAGTGCAACTTCGGAGGCTATTTCCCGTCGATTCCTCTATCCTCTTGACTTGATTTTTGGACTTCACAATCTTTTCATATCAAGCTTTCCAGACATATTTTCCAATCCATGATTCAATGTCATTTGTTCTTCCGAAATCGAGTCGTAAGTTTCTCGAAAACCAACTTGTTTCCGGCAGATTATGTCTTATGTTAATAATGTTGGATTTCATGCTCATTTACAGTCGTTATACATTATAAAATCTAAATCCGTTTCTGCATTGAAATCTTTATTTCCTCTAGTATCAAAAATTATATTCTTGAGCGAAAATCCGTTGAGTATCGAGCTCGTTTGAGCCTCAAACTTTTTGACGAAAAATCTGTTCTGGAAACAGTAAACAGTATCTTTTCCAACCAATTTCAGGCCAGAATGATTGGAATTTGTCTCTGACTCCTTCTGACCGATTGCAGGTCTCGTCCCGACGGACGCGTGGCCACTGACCGTGTCTTAATCAGATTTGAATTGAATTTCCTATGATTTTTCGAAGTTGTTACCCTGTTTTAAGTTGTTCCATTTTAAGTTGAATTTGTTTCAAGTTAATTGAAAAGTATCGCAAGAACCAACTATCGATTCGTGTTGGGTTTAAAACCCGAGTAATGTGCATTCCTAGCTGAAGTAAAATTAATAACGCTTCAACTAAATTAAAGTGAATATTAGATTAATTCCGGAAGTAGCTATTGATCCTAAAGCAAGATTGATCCTTATAGGACTTGCTTGACTTACGAGGAAGGTGAAAGGTTGAATCTTGAGATGGTTAGAGCAACTTAGCCCTAGGGGAACCCGGGAAGGAACTCCGGATCATTGCTCTGTCTCCAGTACCGTGTTTGAGTATTGGATCCTTGTTAGGAATTCTATATGTATAAGGTGGGCTATACTATCTTTGCAAATTGTATCTTTGAGTTATTAAGCTCTGCTTTTGTTAAAATTGCATATGTGACTATCTGTGTTAAATATTTACGTGTTATTGTATGTTGTCGGAGTCTCATAAACCAGCGATGTGTCAATATGAGTAGCTACAGTGTGCATGCATTATTCGTCATGCCCTACTCCTTGTCGGTGAGACTAAAATGAAACACTTATTGGTTACACTATTTGGTTACACTCATTGGTTATACTTTGGTCATACTCAACTTTACATTGGTGATGTAGTGCAGGTTGCGGGCAGAGTGACTGGTTATACTCTTAAGCGCTTCACGATAAAATATTTTGGTAAACTTAGGTTGTTTTCAACTTTAAAACCTCCTAAGCTCCACTACCTGCATGGACACAGATAGATTACTTTTAGAAAATGATTTGCATAACTCAAATTGTGAAAACTTGCCCACTGAGTGCATTAGTACTTAGCCCAAATCTTTTCAACCATTTTCAGGTCAGTAGGCTGGAGCGTGGAGGTGACGAGGCTGAGAGATGGACTTTTGTTATTTACCTATTTCTCATTATCTTTTTTTGTTAAATGTTATGTTGCGAATTAAGCTTCTGCACTTATGCTACTCTTTTGTTAAAACACTAAGAATCCCGATCTTGGTGTTTTGGGTCTATATATGTATTAAAAAGCATGTTCGGATATTTTGAGTCTTTTGTTGAGATTTCATTAATTAAATTATCCCATTTCTTTCCCGCTTCTTAATTCCCACCCTGTGGCGTCCATTTCCACGATCTTCCGGGATCGGGGCGCTACATGTGTGATCATCATCTTCATTAGTTAATAAATTAACTAACACATGGCTGCACTTTGCTTCTTTCAAATCCTCGAACTTCTTGCAAATGAATACTTAAAGATAGCTTTGCAATCTCTTGGCTCGAAGTCGCGTCATTGGTCCTCTAATTTGCAGTTCCGGTTCATGGCCTTCATCACCTTGCATGGCTTCATCAATTATAAATTTAATATTTAATCAATATTACGGCACGAAAATCGTAAGTAATTGATGATGTATTTTAGTATTTCTTAATTGGATTATTTTTTTATGCTGTTGGGGAAATATAAATATTGAAACACATTCAATTATATACAATATTCAATTCGGGCCATAAAATTAATCAAATGTCGTATTTGATTTTTTTTTAAAAAATGAGTACTATTTTATAAATTTTAAAAAAATAAATTACTTTTATAAAAAGAACTCAAAATGTAGATATCACACTGCAATTTACTCACAAAATTCAAACCCCCCAACCCCAAGTTGATAAAAAATAAAAAATTATCGCATTTTAAAATTATGTAGCTTTTTTTATTATAAAATTTTGAATAATTCCTTAGCTTTATATCATCTTGAATCTTGGTCCAATTCAGATGCATTGGATCGATTGAAGAATTATGAGAGTGAATTTCACACGTCAACAAAGATTAATTTAGGAGTAAATGATCAAAATCAATTTCGAACAGAGTCTCAGCCGTCAATCATGCCGTTTCATTACAGCCTACGTGCTAATTAAAACCGTAGCATCCACCTCTAATTAATCTGTTAGGGTTTTCTCTCTCTACACAATGCACACAAATTAATCAACACCTCTCCCTCTAAATGCTACTATCTATCTCTCTCTCTCTCTCTCTCTCTCTCTCTCTCTCTGTATATATATATATGTATGTATATATATATACACGTCATTTTAAATGGATGCACATAAATTAATTAAATTAACTAATACATTATTGTTTGAATATATCAAATGAGTTAAATATAGATGTTTGAATGTATTGAATAAGGGTAAATGCGTGAAAAATGTGAATTTTATATTTCGAATTTGTAGAATGACACTTTTTTTGGAACAAAATTAAAATGCTATAATGACACTTCTTCAGAAACGGAGAGAGTATATTATATGTTGTATTATATATTAAGAATGGTTAATTGTTTTTAAAATTATAAATTTTACATGATTTTTATTATTTTTAACACGAATTTCAAATTATTACGCCCAAAATAAAAATTGAACACAATTTTCAAATTTAACACGAATTCGGATTCTTCGAAAATTATACATGCAAATTGGTCGCCCAGTTACTAAATCGTTATTTCAAAAGATTTCTATTAAAGGTCAAGCGATATCATTTTTTTTAATCAACGAATGTCAGTTTCAATTTCGTCGGATGTTAAATTTATAAAATGTGTTAATTTTATATTTTTTGTGTGATAATTTCAAATTCATGTTCAAAACCACACGTAAAGTTCATTATTTTAAAAATATTTAATCCTATTAAGAAAAAAATACATATCCGTAAACCCAAATGCCAGTATCAAACCATATCGAAGTTCTAGTATGATTCAAAACAATAAATTTTAGAAATAAACGATCGAAATTCGATATTATATATATATATATGTATAATACTCAATCAGCATTCTCAACCATAGAGAAAAATTATTATTTCAAGTACAAATGATATAGTATCGCAGTCCCTCCAAATTAAATATATAACATGTAATGATTTTAAACTAATTTATTAAAATATGCCTAAGTTTCCTTGCGGAGTTACACTCAATATACTGTGATTTTTTTGTAGTGCATAATCAATGTCTATCAATAGAAAGTTAAAATTAAACATTATAAATTCTAATAATGAAATAATCAACCATAATAAATAATTATTTATAAAAAACCAACAATTAAACATTAAAAAATAATTATAACACCCAATTATGTAGAATCAAGTCTAACAAATAATTGTAAAATTAAAATAAATCGCAATAAATTAAATTTAAATAAAAGGAATAAAAACTCATAATTTTAATTGTAAACTCTAATTTGTAAAATTCTAAACAGTTTACTTAGAACTCGAAATCAACCAAATTATCTTTTCACATTAGAATTAGATTTTTTTTAGCATATTTCAAAATAATTATCATTTATTTGATCTTTTCCTCAAAAAAATGTACTTGTCATTTATCATTTTTTCACATTCTCCCTCTCTCAATTTTAAATATTTATTTATTAGGACGAGAGAGAGAGAGAGAGAGAGATGCATTTATTAGAAAAATATATCTTAATATAATTTGATACGAGGTATATTTATCAAAGTTATTATATCATAATTCTGTATAAAATTCTAAACCCACGATTAATTTCAAACGAAGGGAGTGCAAATTTTGACATTAATTTATGTACAAAATATAATCAAATCGAACTATATATTGTGATCCTATATTTGGAAAACCACTATTTAAACATTCAAGAATAATCGAAGAACATATATATGTTTCCATGAGAACTAAAATTAAAAATATTGCGTCATGTGAGACAAATAATTCATATATGCTCGGAAAATGTAAATGTTGAGGATAATAATGCCTGCAACTATCACTATCCAACCACACATATGTGATATGACATAACCCCAAAAAAATGAAATAAATAAATAAATAAATAACTATAATATAAATTTATTAAATTCTAGGGCAGCAACATGATGATAGTAACAATTGATCGAAGAAAATTTCAGACAAGATACTACGTGATACGTCGAACATCATATATATCCCAAACATTTTGTGATCACAGGAAATTATTTGAAAAAACGAAAGGGCATATCTGTCATTTCAAACTCACATGCATGGTGGGTCATTTCTTCACGTTCTCGACGTCAATTGCCACCAGTAATAGCTACTTCCACTCACACACCATTGTGTGTTTGTGCGCGTTTTATTTATCTATTTTTTGGGTCAATTTTTTTTTTTTTTTTTTTTGTGAGTTATGTATATATATTGTTCAATGGATGTGGGTCTTGAAAGACATGTGTTTCCATCATTACATTGTTTGGACATATATAAATATGGTATTTTATTTTATTCAATTATTTGCAATGTGAAAAGATAAGCTAGCTAGGTTTAATTTTATTATATTTTAGTTTTTAATTTATTATATATTACTTCGTAGTTAGAGAAATCCGTCGAGTTTAATTAAAACTCGTCGATTGAAAAACCATATGCAAATGCCATAAACTTGTTTGTTATCGATCCTTTAGCAAAAGTATATTAGAGATATAAATAATTTTATTTATTTGTTTTTAAAGAAAGCCATATGCAATATCCACGAGTTGGCATGTAACTATAGACAGCTTATATTTTTTATTTATGATTTATTAAATTTCACAGTAAATCTAGTACATTTAATTGTTCATATAGTAATATTGCATCATCAACGAATATATATTGATATGTCCATGCGTAAATAGATTATTATTTTTCTATACACACACACACTATGATTGTCATCCATTTTTAAGATTAATTAAGAAAATTAAGTCTAAATAGATATACATATATGGGCAAGACACCAAGACCTATGTTCTATCTGTGTATGTATATATGTGTGTGTATATATATATATCATTTTTATAAAGACATTTTAAGGGATAAATATCACCCCACCCTCCCCCATTTATTATAAAATATATGCATATTTCATATTTGATAGAAGGGCTAGTCTCTTGTACATAAGATGTATATGAGACGGTCAACGCGTTGACTGGGTCAATGCGTGTTGACCCGATCAATGCTTTGACAAAAAAATCCGTCAAAATTAGTACCATTCATAATACTGAAAAGTATCATTTCAAAGGCTAAAAAGTATCATTTGTATCAATAAAAAGTATTGGGCATAATAAAAAAATAAAGAAAAAAACTGTTAAGATCAGTATCAATTGACACACTAAAAAGTATCATTCGAAATTAAAAAAAGTATCAATTGTATCCCTAAAAAGTATCACCAATTTTCACAATTTTTTTGGTCAACGCTTTGACCGAGTCAACGCGCGTTGACCCGGTCAACGCGTTGACCGTCTCATATACATCTTATGCACAAGAGTTTTTGCGTTGATAGAATTGTTTGGATTTTCAAGATAAGATTTTTTTTTTTTAATTTTTGTGTAAGAAAGCATACTAACGTGAAGAACCGTAATTCGTTAACAGCAAAAGCTAAAATGGATTTCCTAAAAAAAACAAAAAGGGGAAAAATGGAGCTGACTTCATACAAAATGCCAAACACGACATGCCACGTGGGATGTGAAGACGGTGGTCTGTGATCGACATGGCGTGGCAACGATTGATTGGCTCTCATAAGGGGCCCAACATGGAACTACCATATAGAATAGTATCCATTTCTCCGATTAAATATCCTGGTGGGGATGGTCTAATGGTGGAGTGAGGTTGTTTCGAGACCAAATGTCACGAGTTCGAATCACCTCAATGGCACAGGTTGGGTGTGTGAGTAAAAAAAAAATTAAAAAATAATAATTTTCTCTGATTAAATGTCATTCTATCACTTTAAAAAATTATTTCACAAAAAGTGTCATTGTATATAATCGAGTTGAAAAATTCATATTTTTTCTCACATTTATCGTCATTTAATACATTCAAATATCTCTATTTGACTCATTTAATACATAAGGAAAGTATTTATTCAGAATAATATTTATTCAGAAATGAAGAGAGTACTAGTTTTCAATTTTCATTTGCACTAACATTTTCCCTGAGACAAAAAAAATGAATAAATTTAGTTTGCTTATAAGATCTCGGATTAATATAATTAACTTAATGGATATCAAAAATTATTTATTTACTTTTTATTTGAGGGAAGGGATAATGGGAAGTCTCGAATCCAAGACATCTCTATTTTACACAGCCTATTTGAGACTTTGAGTGTCCGTGAGAAACAATATCACATTTTAATTTGATGGTTTAATTGATGGAGCAATGAATTTACAATTCATAAACTATTATTAAATCTATCATGTGATCAATTATCTAGTACCATATGGTTTATGTGGACTGTCGAAAATCTGATGTGGATTTTTCTAATTCTACGTCAGACTCAAAAATAATAAAAAAATATTTTAAACTTATACTTTTGAAGTATGAATCACTATATTTTTAAATTTATATTTTTTAAGTTCCGATCACAATATTTTTGAAGATGTGATTAAGTTTGAAGTTGAGATCACTATAGTAGGATTAAATCTATATTCAAGTTTCTATTTTAGTTGTACAAAAATCATTTTGTATATTATGATATCGAATATTTCAACATATTTGGTTATGCTTTTATTTTAGTGATATCAAATTCATTGTATATTTTTATCTTTTCGTCAATATTAGCGCGGCATGATTATATTTTCAAAAGGAATTGATTATCAATGTTACGGGAAGAAGATATCGAATCACAAATTAAAAAAATAAGTATGAAATATTTTTTGTTCAGTTTTCAATCGATCATGATTATTTTTGTTAGTTTTCTTATAGATTGGCCATCAGTAGAAAATATTGCCTTGACAATTGAGGAAAAATATTAATTAAAAATGCACATGGAAATTTAAGTTAATTGTTCTTTGATGTGACATTTCAAAAATTCATAAGATTTCTGGCGGTCCACATACACTATAGAGTACCGAATAGTTGGTCCTATGATAGATTTGATAAAAGTTTACAAGGCTATGTACCAAGCTGTAAATATTCAAAAATTGTGACATTTTTATTAAAAAATTCAAAGATCAGACATCAGTTAAAGCGTAATTTATCCAAATAAATATTATATTTCTCCCTTAATTATTGAACTTAAATCTTCAAACTAAGCAATAGTCAATGCATGATAATATGTGTGGTTGATGCAAAAATTAATACTAATTTGTTTGTGCTCGGATTTTTCATTTTGGAACTGATAATGTCTGAAAATGAGTGTTATACTATAAAATTATCTAAAAATTGACATTATGTATCTAAAATTACATCAAACTAAGCAGACAACAATATTCTTTCCAAACAAAATAAATTCAGAACATATAAAAATTAACCATTTCGAAACAAGATAAATTCAAACAATAGTGGATTAAAACATAGATACGGGATGGTGATTGATATGGATATCATATAATTTTCTATGTTATCACAAATATCAATCAAATTAGTCATAATCACATACAAAATACTAATGATCAACAAACATGTTGATGGGGATTTGTATATTATAGTTTAATATTATATTTAAATTAAGTTTAAAATTGATTAGATCTTTAGATTAATATTATGTTTCTCGTTGGCCAAATTTATTTTATACTTACACTATAAATATACAAGTCTACATTGTTATTAGGAGAATTGAATATTAATGTTGAGTTTCTTATTTATTCACTTATTAACATTGTTGATAATATCACTGAGAGTCTTCTGGTGTTCTTATAGATATATTTGAAGAATCAACGGATCATTCATACTTAATAATACAATTTATATATTGATTAAACTTGTGTTCAATCTCCTACCTTCACTACGATAAATTAAAATGATCTTTAGAGACAATATTATTAGTGATGACAAATGTCATCACTTATAATAGATTTAAATAATGATGCATCATCTCTAATTACCACATGTCATCTCTATTGACATTTTTGTGATGACATTTATTATTGTCACTTAAAAGATGTTTATTTTATTTGAGATGAACTTTAAGCAATGGTATATTTGATATGACATGACACGATGTTGTCCCAAAAAATATTTTTGTTGTAGTGTAAAAATATCAAGAGTAAACATCATTTTAAGTGATGATATAATAATATCGACATACAAATATCGATAGAGATGACATATTGTCACTTAGTCTATTATAAATGACGACATTTGTCGTCTCTAATAATATTATCTCCAACGAACATTTTTGTTGTAGTGTGCTCACGACGTTAACATATACTAACTGTAGAATTTTAACATGATCACCTGTATACTGTGGTGCGATAAATATGAAATAAAACACTATTTTGTTGTAAACTAATTAAGCGAAATTGGTGCCAAGACAAAGTAGCAACTAGCAACCACATCAAAGAGTCCATAATAGTTGAAATGCATCAATAATTAAATTTAATGGAAAATTAATATATCTTAATGGTCAATACGCTTGAATCAATCTAACATTTTATATACTTCATTTATTTATTTTATTATGTCTGAATCATGCAACTTGTGCAAAAGCTACAAGCTGGGTGTCAAAAGCTAAGCAACCATTAGTCTTAAATAAGCCAGAAAAAAAATATTAAAAAAATAGGTAAAATGCATTTTCATACAATAGGAAACATCGTGTAGCGTTATTTCAAGTTTTGTAGTATATGGATATGACAATTTTAATTATGTAAAATAGTGTGCAATTCGATCTAGTATTTTTTAGGACAGCAATCAACTAAAATTGGGGGGAAATTGTTGCATTCTGAAATCTTTAATTAGGCACTAAAATTTATAGTCATGTAGTTTGATTTACAAATTAAATGAAGTAATTGTAGTCCCACACCAGATCACCTATTACATTTTTCCCTATGGTATTTTATGTATCGAGCTTTTGCTTTTAAAAAATAGTTTTTATTTTTAATTTACTCTAATTTAATTTTTTGTATAGTGCATCCTTCCTAATTAGGGCATATTAAAAAAAGAATTAAAAAATTCTAGTTATGAAAAATCAAATGGAACATGAATGGGCATAGAAGAGTTAACTAAAATTTGAGTTATATTTTTAAATTTGTGTTAACTAATTGCATCAAATAACACAAATTACTGCATCACCTTTTAACTTTTTTTGTAATTGATATTGTTAATATTTTTTCGACGAAGTTTATCTGCTGTGGTACCACTAAAATGATACTATCGTTTTACCATTGAAATTGACAATCTAGTTTTGATGCTAAACAATCGGGATTATGTTGTAATTGCAAAACATTACAAGATGACAATTGTGATTGCATTGTTTAAACATCGTTGAGAATTGTAAAATTGTATCAATATTGTAGTGTTATTTATTGCATTTAACCCATTAAATTGTTATGAGACTAAAACTACCAATCTACCATATGCGTACATTTAATTTAACCAACAAAAAGTAATTCGAATTGAATTTCCTCAAAAACTCTTTAGAAAGTCTTTGGATTTTGGCTAAAAGTTAGGTGCTTCAAATTAGGCATGCCCCCTCATTTATAATCTCGTAGAAAAAGAAAATTAAGAATCTCTCACAAATGATCATATGTCAATTTTAATAAATTTTTACCAACTTAAATATAAAAGTAGGTTAAAATTGCTTAGGGGTGGTTGAAATTGGGGGGTCATGGACTTCATTATGATATTAAAAAGGGTGACCCCAATTAATAATATGTATGAGAGGGGGTCATTTGGAATTTATGAAGTGTGATCCACCACCACCATCTAATTGTATTCCAATAAATGGACAACTCCATATGAATACTAATGGCTTATAGCTAACCAATTGCACAAACCTTATTCATATATTGTGATTTTTCATATACATGGGGCAACCCAATTAAGTTTGGGAATTTTGAGAGAGAGAGAGAGAGAGAGAGAGAGAGAGAGAGAGAGATGTTGGATTTAGATATGTATAAATGATTAAGTAGGCCTTGAGTTTGATATATTGAATAATTAAGTTGGATTTCAAATGAAGATTCTATAATGTGAAAATTATTTGATTATTTCTTGAGACAAATAGTGCATATATATATATATATATATATACACACACACATAGCTGAGTTATTTATGATTCTACATCATTCATCAAGCATAGGATTTCTGTTTTTTTAATGATGAGGGAAATTCACAACAGTTAATCGAAAGTAGGGTTTAAGTAAATCTTATTTCTGTTCAATATCCTACAAATTACACATAATTTGAGGTTGCGTATAGTGCGTAAGATTATGATTTACATGGTAAAATTGAAGGTTTTTTATAGATTCTAAAGAGTAAGAAAATTATTTTTAGTGTGTGTGTACATGTTGATTGGGCGAGATTTGAAGATTTAACAATTTTATATTTTTATGAATTGGGATGGTTGTTAGTTTAGAATAAAAGTAGTAGAAGAAAGATATTCAAAGGCCAAAACAAAATTGCTTTCTCTCTTTTTGACAACTTTCTATTTCTAGAGCATAAACATAGAGTTAGGCAACCAATCAAAGTCTACATGCATGTCGAGTTTGAATTTCACTAGAAAATTATGAATTTTTTTGAAGGTAGAGAAGAAGAAAAAGACGACGTGGAAATAGAAAAGTATCTCTATTTTGTATTGCAAGTTAATTTTATTATTTCTAAATTTCAATTATTGTGATTTCGTTTTAATTAATCTCGGAAGAGAATGACATCCGTTTTTCTATCATGATTTGAGTAGAGATTTTTTAGTCCTAACTTTATGTACTAGCCGTGTACCAACATTAAAATTATATGTTTTTAAGATTTTTTTTTGTAAAAAGAAAATTTATTATATTATAACTAATCATAATTAAATTATATACCTTAACATTGGAATAATCAACTCCAAAATTCAATTATATTAACTAAAAAAAGTTAAATATTAAAAAATAATTATAAACCCTAATTGGGTGGAATAAGTCCTGAATAAAATTGTAAAATTATACTAAACCTAAAGAAATTAAAATTGAAGAAACAAAATAAAAGAAAAGGTAATAATATTGACGGTTGATACACGGTTCACATACACAAATTGAAACTGGAGGATCTCAAGTGGTTCAAGTCCTACATGTAATACGTATAACAATTTTTTTATTATAGACATTATATACATATGTATATTAGTTAAATGAAATTTAATTAAAAAATAGATGATTTAAAATTCTAAACAATAATGTAAAATCATAAAGAAATTTTCCTAGCCACCCGCCACACAATGTCAAGTCTCTCTCTCTCTCTCATCAATACAATTTTGGTGGCTCTTTCACCTGCACATGATTTAGCATATTAACGAATCACAATGTTGAGTATCTTCTGTATTTAATTTTAAGGAAAATTATTTTAATACTAGTATAATAGCTACATTAAATCAAATTCTAAACATACGACTCCAATAATTCTACACAAAATACTATTTTTCGTGTCCTTAAAAAAATGTGTAACTGTACTCGATCAATATTTATAATTAACTCGGATAATAGTTATATCCATCATCAATTATACATAATCGAATTATGATTTCTTCTCTTTTTATTGGTTATTTGCACGCGCGACACACAGTGACAGACGCATAAATTTTATTCAGGAGATTCATTTAATAATATTAATAAATTAAAATATTAAACATGTATAATTATAATTATAAAAATAAAATAAATTTATAGCTATATACATATATAAATATATACATAAAAGTATTACAGTTAAGAAGTCCAATTGACAATATCATAAAAATAGAAACTATGTATGTACATATATTATGCATACATAAATTAAATATATAAACTAGCAAGATCACACAATATAAAAATACATAAAAATAGTGGATTAAAGATCTATAGAAAAGATTTCGGGCAAAAATTAAAGTTAAATGATTAAGTTGTTACTTTGATGAGAAAATCTGAAACTTTTGGATAAAATATATAAATAAAAATACAACTATTGCTAATAATGAAAATAAAATAAATAAATAAAAATAATTCTAAACTTTGAAAAAGGGAAAAGTTAAAACAGAGGAAAAAATAGCAATCATTGAAAACGAGAAAATAATTCTCAATTAAAAAAAAAAATTAAAACTGTTAGGGAAAAAAAGAAAAAAAAAAAAGCTTAAATTAAATAAGGCCAAAAGAATGGCAACGCAATTTGGCCTTGTCAAGACTTCAACACATGACTCTCCAGAAATATTCCAACATTTTTTCAGCTTTGCCAAACTTGCAAAAAAGACTTTTATCAATTATTATAATATATATTTTTGATAAAATTATTGATTATTATATTACTACTATATATATATATATATATATTTAATCACAAGCTAGTTTAAATTTCATGTTGCACTTTTTCGTGTTCCATTTCACGTTTCACTATCAAATTTTTATTTTAATAATATTCATAATAAAATAAAAATTAACAAAATAATCACAGTCAACATTTATCAACAAAAAATGAATTTCAAAATTATAAAATTTAGTTTTGTAAAAATCAAACATAATAATGATTTATTAATTGAAAACTGAAAAACTGTAAATACTAAAAAACAATTATAAACTCTAATTGGGTGGGACGAACCTTAATAAATAATCATAAAACTAAACTAAATCATAAAACATTAAAATTGAAAAAAAAAATTACATGAAAAACTCATAATTTAAAAGTGCAACACAGAACATGACACAGAGACTACGATAGGAAATCTCATGTGATAGCCAAAGAACCATTCCTGTAATTAAGTATTGATTCCCATAGTTTATTTTAAATGAAATAATATACCTTAATGCCACTAGCAATAAAAAAAATGCTATAAATAGATTTCATATAAGTTTATATTTACAAATTAATAATAAAAATAGAAGATCGCGTTGGAACGAAGGGACATAAAGAAGATTCTAATGTCTTTTTCCTTACAACTTGGTTTAGTTAACCCACAAATTCGCATTACTATTTTTGTAAGAACCTCTTCTAATTGCAAATGCAGGCTGAGTCGGCAACGACTGGATTTCTTTGCCTGAAACGGTAAATTACAAAAATGAAACAAATTAAGGATATGATCCATTCAATCACTATAATCATATGAGATTTTCTGATCTGGGGTGCACTTTTAAATTACAAGTTTTGAATGTGGGTTTCTTCTTCAATTTCCCTAATTGTGGATGACATAATATGAAGTTTAAATTAGGAGAAAATGTAAAGAATCCACCATAATGTTTACTCTAAGGCTCCGTTTGGTTGGCACGGAATCTGACTTGGGAAAGTAATCTGAAATCTTATACTTAACATTATCGTGTTCGGTTCATTTTTTATGTAATATATATATATGGAAAGGAATCACATTCCTTGAAACAAGGAAAATTTTGCAACTTTTCTGGAATATGAATACCTACTCCAAGTGGGTATTCTTTTTCCTTGTTTCTAGGAATCTGGTGTTAAGTGATTTCATTGTTCGATTTCTTTATTTATTATTATTTATTTATTTTTATAAATTATTATTATGTTTGGATTCATATTTTTTTCACCTAAAAATAAAAAATGGATTTTTTTTAAATTGAAAAAATAAGATTTATTATTATCATCTTTTTTTATGATCAATATTTTTTATTGAAGAAACTACGATCAAAATTCGACTATTTTATCAATCATTTTTTGGCATTTCTATCAAAATTCCAATAATATTATTTTTGAGACAACGTTGTGGATTAAACGACGACCATACCATTACCATTATAGATAATTTTGACTTCCAATTCAATAAAAAAATATTTATATAGATAATTTTGATTTCCAATTCAATAAAAAAATATTTGGATAAACAATACACTATTTGTCTTAATTGATTATTTTTTAGTCATATCATTTTATTTAAATTGAAATAATATGTTGCATTCAATATATATAGTATTGATACAAATTGAAGAATTACACATTATATGATTTGTAATTTAAAATTATAAACTATTGGTAGTACGAAATAAGATATATATTTTAGATATTTAATCATTTACTCTTATTTAAATTTAATCTAGTAATAAAAAGAAAATCCTGACAATTTCCTTATTGTGTTCCAAACACGGAATAAAGATTCTGTTAGTAATCATTTTTCTCAAAATCATATTCCCAAAAAACTTTACTTTCCTCCCAACCAAATGACCCTTAAGTTTATTCTAAGGGCTCATTTGGTTGGCTGGAAAATAATATTTTTTGAGAATATGTGTTCTAAAAATGTGATTATGAGAAAAACGATTACTAACAGATTATTTATTCCCTATTTGGAATATAATAAGGAAATTGTCAGGATTCTTATTTCATTATTAGATTAAAATTAAACAAGTAGAAAATTAAATACCTAAAATATATATCTGATTTCATATTACCAATAGTTTATAATTTTAAAATATGGATAATATTATGCATTATTTTGATAAAAGTGACAAAAAAATGATTGAATAAGCGAATTTTGGTAGAAATTTCACCAACACAAAAGTATCCAATTTTTTTGAATTACATTTTCAATTATAAGTTTTTCTATGTTGCTCATTTTTTTGGTTAAAATGTTTTAATCCAAACATAATATTAATCAATAAAAAAATAATAATCAATCCATTTTTTTCAATTGGAAAAAATTCCATTTTTTATTATTTTTGGGTTTAAAAATATAGATCCAAACTTAATAATAATTTATAAAAAAAAAATAATAGTTGATGAAAAAATCAAAAAATAAAATGATCTAGCTTCATAGTCTAATAAACAAGGAATAAGAACACCTACTTGTACTAAGGTACTCACAATCAATGAAAGTTGCACAATTTTTCTTATTTTGAAGAATCGATTACTTTTTATAATATATATATATATAAATGAACCAAACACCGGAATGTTAAAATAAGAAATTTAATTACTTTCTCAAGTCAGTTTCTATGTCAACCAAACGGGTCATGAAAATGTGGATTTTCTCTTAACATTTTTATTTTGGAGTAATAACACCCAGACGTTTGTCAGGAGTTACGTAATCCTCCCCAAATGATAGTTTTCTGGTGCAAAAAAACATAATATTTAATTATTTTTTATCCCTAAAACATATTTATTTTTGGATAATTTCCATCTAACTATAGACTGGAATTATTATATATGCATCTGTAGGTGGCGAAATTTTACAATATTATAAATAATATTTTTATTGATTTTAATATATTTATTTCGTTTTGGAATCATATCAAATTCAAAATTAGATAAAATATTTAAATAATAAAAATATTATTATATGATAAACATCAAGTTCTTTGGAAACAAGTAAATATCTTTCAAGATATATATCAATTTCCAATAGCCAATAAGATAGTGTTACATCAGCTCTAGATCTCTCTTCCCACAACTATAAATAGGGGTCTTCATATCAATTGAAAAACACACCAGAAGTCATTTGAAGAGTTCAAGAATTTGAGAACTTCCATAAGTGAAATTCTCAAAGATATTCAAGGCATTCTTCACCAAATTCATCCCGAAGACGACGTTTGATCCACAAGCAAGACCATTTGAAGAGTTCAAGAATTTGAGAACTTCCGTAAGTGAAATTCTCAAAGATATTCAAGGCGTTCTTGTGACATTCAAAAGCGTTACTCATCAAATTCATTTCGAAATTAGCGTCTGATCAGGAAACAAGGCGTCGGCCCTCTGAGTTAAATAATATTTTTATTGATTTTAATATATTTATTTAGTTTTGAAATCATATCAAATCCAAAATTAGATAAAACATTTAAATAATAAAAATATTATTATAGATAAATATCAAGTTCTTTGGAAGCAAGTAAATATCTTTCAAGATATATATCAATTTCCAATAGCCAATGAGATAGTGTTGCATCAGCTCTAGATCTCTCTTCCCACAACTATAAATAGGGGCCTTCATATCAATTGAAAAACACACCAGAAGTCATTTGAAGAGTTCAAGAATTTGAGAACTTCCATAAGTGAAATTCTCAAAGATATTCAAGGCGTTCTTCACCAAATTCATCCTGAAGACGGCGTTTGATCCACAAGTAAGACCATTTGAAGAGTTTAAGAATTTGAGAACTTCCATAAGTGAAATTCTCAAAGATATTCAAGGCGTTCTTGTGACATTCAAAAGCGTTACTCATCAAATTCATTCCGAAATTAGCGTCTGATCAGGAAACAAGGCGCCGGCCCTCCGAATTAACGTTATCAAGACTAAAGATCAAGTCAAAGAAGATCGAGGATACAAATCTTCTCCAAAAACTTCAAAGGCCAAGTTCAAACAACAAGTCCGAGAAAATCAAAGAGACAAATTTACTCTGAAGATTTCAAAGACCGTTTGAAAATCAAGTTTTGAAGAGAAGAATCAGAGGAAAAATAGAGATTGAATTCATAAATTTATATTTTTGATCCGAAATCATTTTATTATACACTGTTTTGTATTTTACCAAATTAAATACAAAAAATTTGTGTTACAGCATCGATATGTGTCAAATTAATATTGTTTTACCATAATGGAACTTGTACTCTATTTCAATGAAATTGATTGAAAATCTTACATGTAATTTTCAAACACATTTTTAATAAGATCAATTCAAAAAAATACAAGCTCAATAATTACAAAATAATATAAATTTTATGCACACAAAAATGATTTTAAATCTATAATAAAAAGATAGAAATTGCACAAAAAATTAAATTTTTTACGGATGAAAAATATTAAAATAAAATAAAGAATTGTTAATTCAAAGGTTTTTTGCACCAAAAATCTATATATTTTTTAAGTTTTTGTGGAGAAGATGGGGGGATTTGCACTTTCTGTTAAAAGTTAGGGGAAATATTTGATATTTATTCAAAAAGGAAAAAAATAAATAAAAATCGGCCTTTCTATATAAGATTAGGGAGTTTTTGCATATTTGCCCTGAAATTAAAAATTTCACCAACATTTGAGTAGATTAAGGGGGTGTATTGGATTGAGATTTCGTTGGACTTTTAAAATCCGGGTGTATTCAATCCAGACTTTTAAAAGTCCAACGAAATTCTGGTGTATTCAATCCAGACTTTTAAAAGTCCAATGAAATTCTGGTGTATTCAATCCAGACTTTTAAAAGTCCAATGAAATCTTGGTGTATTCATTCCAGACTTTTAAAAGTCCAACGAAATCTTGGTGTATTCAATCCAGACTTTTAAAAGTCCTTTAAAATCCTGCGGTATTCAACAATCCACGGACTTTAAAAAGTCATTGACTTCGTTGGATTTCAGATAGATTTCACGTGAAAATTACAAAGGATGAATTCCGACCTCCAGACACGAGATTTCGATGGATTTGAAAAACCCAGCGAGCGCGGTGTCCCAGCGGCCGGTGAGGAGTTAAAATCGGGCACCCCAGCCATCACCCGACCCCAAGCGGCCGCTGGCCTTGCCGATGATGGCACTCCAGCGGCCGCTGAGTTCAATTTTTCTTACCAGATACACTGATCGTTGTGTTCCAACGAGCGCTGGCGAGATGGATTTGAAATCCATTGAAATCGTTCAAAATCGGTCCGAAATCCATACGAAATCCGCCAAACTCTGCGTGGAGTTGGGAGACCCCATGTGGAGTTTTGGGAGACTCCACATGGAGTCTATGAATTTATAAAATCCATAGAAATCCATGGACACTTTAAAATCCAACAAAATCCATCAAAATTTCAATCCAATACACCTTAAGAGACGTGGCAAAATATATGGAAAAATGGAGAGTGGGGTGAGAATGACAATTACCGACATTACAGCCTCTTGTCTGAAAATTCCAATAATGGGTTGTGATCGTGGGCCCCATACAGGGTAGCTCACTATGTGAAATGGGCTAACAGGTGGGCCCAACCAATTCCACCTATATATTAACATATATCATATATGTATATATACACCTGATATTGTATTTTAATTTATTTTTCCACTTAAAAGGGCAATAACTAGTAAGTCTTTTTTTGGTCAAATTAAAAATATTTCACAGCCTAGGCGGCCTAGGGTGCAAAAAACAAAAAAAAGACAATTTATCAATTAAATATCTAAACTATTAAAAAATAATCAAATCTATCTCAAATACATTTTAATGTAAAAAAGAACCTAATACCTAAATACTTAGGTCTTTTTCTTGTGTTGTGGTTAAATTAATCATCATCTATGACATAATATTTTTTTGAATTCTTAGATCTAATTTTGGCTGAAAAATGTATCCAGTGATAAATTTGATTAGGATTTGTTATAGTTTAGGTATATATTTGATAACAATATTAGTTTGTGATGGATTTGAGTAAATAAAAATAGTTTGAGATTTAAAAGATGGTTTAACCTGTATAACAACATAGAAATTAGGCAAAATGTATTTTTTTGCAGTTGGATTATTAAATTTGTTATGTTCAATCCTCAGATTTTACTGCATTACATCGAACTCTTGAACTTTTTTTTTTAAATTTTATAATTTCTTTAAAATCCCTTTTACTTTTTAGTAGGTAGAATTCATGCATCGCCATGACAAATTACTAAAAATATAAAATTCAACCTACTTCTTTTGCTAAGTGGATTACTTGGAATTCTAGCGATTCTTATGCAGAGTTAGTTGGTCAAAAAAAATTATTATGACAATTTTCTTATTTATAACAAAAATTGGATGCTCCTTTTTTTAAAAAAAAATAAAGAGCATGAGAGTTATCAAATTCCTGCGGAATAATAAGTCTGGTTGAGGGTTAAAATCTTATAGAGTATCTCATAAATATTTATAACACAACATATACTCAAAAACCAAATAAAGAAAAATCCTCTAAATTATTAAATTATTGGATCAAATCCCCTGTGCCTCTATGCTACATCTCATATGTCATAGTTATTTTTTTAATTTTTTAATGTACCTAATTGGAAAAAAAATGAATCCCAAATAAATATTTAAATTAAACTTAAGCATAATACGTTTAAATAAAAAAATAACATTATTCCAAAGTTGACAGATGTTCAAAAATACAGATGACAATATTTTTATTGCTGCCGCTGCTCTTTGATTAATTATTGGATTCTTATTTCGTTATTATCTCATAGCTCACCAACTGGCAAAAAGAAAAAAGAAAAAAACCAAACAAATTAGATAATTATTATACTAATTTAAAAAAAGAACGGAACCCCATAATTTATTATTAACTCCTGATTAATATTTACGCATTTTCGTGAAAAATAAAAAAAAAATTATTTATTTGGGCAAACAATTATGAAGGCTTTAATTTATTTACCAAACTACGAAAACTGAGATTCTGCAGTGAATAATTAACGCCAAATAATAATAATAACAAAATTGAAGACGAGCTTTTACTCCAAAACAGTCGGAGAATCGTGAAAATAGCACATGGGTGGCAGTCTTGTAATTACCTGAAAAAGGTAGGGGTAAATTCGTCACACAAAAAGGACCTGACCTGGCCTTTTTTCCCACTACCTAGGCAGCGCCGCCGTCACGTCACGACGGAAGCAGGGATATATTCCTCTGTTTGCAGCTTCCGGGGAGGGTATATTCGTCATTTCAGATGCACGTGCATGTATACGTATCAGTATATGCAATGTCACAATGTGTGTATAGGATTTAGCATGGGCGTTTTTCCCTAGGCAAAGCTGAAACAGTGCTAATAAATCTTGTGCACAATTGCAAGGCCGGCTAATTTAATTCTCTTTCCCTCTCTCTCTCTCTCTCTCTCTCTCTCACATTACACACACTGATTTAATTGTCTCTCTCTCTCTCACTCTATATATCTCTCTCTCACAATACACACACTAACTTATTCATCCACTCTCACTTTTTTCTCTTTCTCTCTCTAGTTTTTTATTTTTTTTTCAGTTTCTTTTTGTTTATTGATCTCATTCTCATCTCATCTAATCTTCTCTATTCAAACCTGACCTCTACTCTTCTGTTTGTTGGGATTCCAAGCTATTCTCTCTCTCTCTCTCTCTCTCTCTCCACAAAAAATCCCTCTCTTTCTCAAACTCATTTCACAAGAACAAAATACGCCGGGAAATGCTGCCGGAGCTCGATTTACGGCCAATTTGTCTATTTCTCCGGCCGTAGTTGAGCACGAAAGTCGTGCGGGCAGCAGACACTTGGAAACTGAAAAACCTAGTTTATTTCTAAAAAGAGAAGATAAATGCCGGAGCCGCAGTTATGCGGTGAAAATGAAGAGAGGAAATCAAGCGAGGAGAATCTAGAAAGGGAAAAGGAGAAGTCAATGGACAACACGACGACAACCACGACGCCGAGATCAGTAATCATCATTCCGCGAAGCAAGTCGCAGGCCACGAGCCGCAGAGTTGCGCCGACCTCGATTTCAGATGGCAACTCGGCTAACGTCATCGAGAAACATCTGCCGAACGGCGATCTGTACATCGGAACATTCACGAACAACACCCCCCATGGATCGGGCAAGTACCTGTGGGAAGACGGGTGCATGTACGAAGGGGAGTGGAAGAAGGGGAAAGCGAATGGTAAAGGCAAATTCTCGTGGCCGTCGGGTGCCACTTTCGAGGGTGAGTTCAAGTCGGGTCGGATGGAGGGAGCGGGCACGTTTATCGGGCCGGACGGTGATATGTACCGGGGCTCGTGGTCCGGGGATCGAAAGCACGGGTACGGGATTAAGCATTACAGCAATGGGGACTACTACGAGGGGCAATGGAAGAGGAATTTGCAAGACGGGCAAGGGAGGTATCTGTGGAGCAATGGGAATGAGTATATCGGCGAGTGGAAGAACGGAGTGATTCATGGAAGAGGCGTTTTGGTTTGGAATAACGGGAATAGGTACGACGGGAATTGGGAAAACGGTGTTCCAAAAGGGCAAGGCGTTTTCACCTGGCCGGACGGGAGCTGTTACATCGGGTGTTGGTCGAATGACTTGTGTAAGAACAGTAGCAAAGCGCAAGTCCTAAACGGAACATTTTATCCTGCTCATAATGGGAGGAACAGTGGTGGGGTTAGGAATGAAGAGGGTTTGAAGGGGTGTTTCAGTCATAAGTTATCGGCGCCGTTGTTGGTGGTGGGGGAGGAGGGCGGGAATGTGGTGATTGGGGGCGGTGGTGGTAAGAAGAGGTCGTCGGTGGACGGAGGGGTGGCGGAGAGGGCTTTTCCGAGGATTTGCATATGGGAGTCGGATGGGGAAGCCGGGGATATTACTTGTGATATTATTGATAATGTGGGGGCGTCGATGTTGTATAGAGATGGATTTTTGTTGAATCAAAATGGGATTAAGCAGTTTAGGAGGAACCTCTGTTGTTTTAATGATGGGGAGGTGAAGAAGCCCGGAGAGACTATCTCAAAAGGGCATAAGAATTATGATCTGATGCTCAATCTCCAGTTGGGCATAAGGTAAAAGGGAAAGCTCACTTTCATTTGTTGCTGTTTCTAGTGCTTTGCGTTGTTTGTTATTTGATTTTTATTGGATTTCTCTGTATTTTTAAAAGGCACACTGTAGGAAAGCATGCCTCGATGTTGGGTGAGCTTAAGCTGAGTGATTTTGATTCTAAGGCGAAGTTCTGGACTAGGTTCCCTTCGGAAGGTTCGAAAATCACACCGCCCCACCAGTCTGCTGAGTTCCGGTGGAAGGATTATAATCCTGTGGTTTTTAGGTAATCGTCAATTTTCAGTTTAGTCATTTGAATGTAATTCTTGCTCATATCTGTTAATTGTTTGAGTTTGCCGCTTATTGTTTAATCTAAATTTGTGAATTTCTTTGTTGGGTTATCAGACATTTAAGGCATCTGTTTCAAATAGATCCGGCGGATTACATGTTAGCCATTTGTGGAGATGATGCCTTGAGGGAACTCTCATCTCCTGGGAAGAGTGGGAGTTTTTTTTACTTGACACAGGATGATCGTTTCATGATCAAAACCGTGAAAAAATCAGAAGTCAAGGTTAGTTGCTTCTCCTTTTGACTTATTAAAGTTTGGGAAAGAAAGATGTTTAGAGCATTTTGAATTACAACAAGCGGCAGTATACTGCTTTGAAATCAATAATCCCTCAAGAGGTGATTTCAGATTGCATCAAATCCTTGCATATGTAATCTTCGCAAAACTGAAGTTTGGTTGTTTGTTCTTTCAGGTGCTTATGAAGATGCTTTCTAGTTACTATAACCATGTCTGTAGATATGAAAATTCTCTGGTAACAAAGTTCTACGGAGTTCATTGTGTCAAACCAGTAGGCGGTGTCAAGGTATGTGGTGGTTTTTGAAATATCAGTTGCATTTTTCATATTGGGTTTCTGTCGTGTACTGATTTATATCACATCATTTTAAACTAGACCCGGTTCATTGTGATGGGGAATTTATTCTGTTCAGAGTATCGAATCCATAGGAGGTTTGATTTGAAAGGATCATCCCATGGTCGCACAACTGATAAGCCCAAGGGAGAGATTGATGAAACTACAACTCTAAAAGACCTTGACCTGAACTATGTATTTAGGCTGCAAACCAATTGGTATCAGGAACTTATCAAACAAATTGATCGGGATTGTGAATTCTTGGAGACAGAAGGAATAATGGATTACAGTCTCTTAGTTGGTCTCCATTTCCGCGAAGTTAGTACTGGTGACAAGATTGGGTTATCACCTTTTCTGCTGCGTACAGGTAAATTTATTTCTATAATGACAAGCAATTTCTTCATCCATATGGATTAGTTTGTGGGACATGAAGATTGCTAATATCGTGACACTGGTTCCTCAGGGAAGAGCGATTCGTTTAAAAATGAGAAGTTCATGCGTGGCTGTCGTTTCCTTGAAGCGGAACTGCAAGACATGGATCGGGTCTTATCTGGCAGGTATGCATGTTACGCGTCGCCTTAAATTCCCCGTATTTTAGTTGCTGTTTAACGAATTTCTTGCTATAGAGGAATCCATATCATAATCTGTTATTTGTCATTTAATATGGCCAATGTAGTTTTCCTATAATAAATAAACAAATGGTTGTATTATGCTGAGTCTTTGATTTGGCGATTCTTCTTCTTCCATTGAATTTGATCGTGGTGGTTGGAATAATTGGAAGGGCCTTCAAATGGGTGGCAATCATGTAGAGGTTGCTTATCAAATATAGCTCTCTATGTGGGGTATGGCAGTCTTATAGTTTAGTTGGATAAGAGCAAAGCATATAATCTGGATTTGTTACATGTCAGTTTTGTAATTGAGGTTTAGTATAAACTTAATTAAAGAATTATTTGAAAATCTTGAACAAGTTTTGTAAATTTGTATGTAATTTCATCGTTGCAGTCTTGGTTTAGTTCTGAAAAATCCGTGGCTCTATGGTGTATCAGGAAGCCATTGATCAGGCTAGGTGCCAACATGCCAGCACGAGCGGAGCGAGTGGCTCGAAGGAGTGTGGACCAATACACCCTCGGTGGGTTCAACAGTCACACATCTTCCCGCAGTGGTGAATTCTATGAAGTGGTCCTCTACTTCGGCATCATAGACATTTTACAAGACTATGATATTACCAAGAAGCTCGAGCACGCATACAAATCCTTGCAAGTCGATCCTACCTCAATTTCAGCAGTTGATCCGAAGCTCTATTCCAAAAGATTTCGAGATTTTGTTGGAAGAATATTCATCGAGGACAGATGAGCATATGCTACAACAAAAACAAGAAAAACTTCTCGATTGGATCGTCGCTGTGACAGCAAGGAATGCTTGTGCTCAACCAAAAATGGGTCGGGGCACCGGGCACTGCAACATCGCTCCATTTTTGCACGGTGCCAAGTTTTTGTGGGATCGGCGAAGGCCAGGGCCAGCCATTGATATGGAAGTAAGTTAATTTTTGTACATGAAAATGATGGGAATGGAAAACAATTGGTTGTGGGGTTTTATTTTGTTTTTTAGTAATTTTTTGGTGTGAGTGATCACCAAGAAATGAAAGGTAGGCATAGGGAACGGAGCTTTAACTGTTTCCCCAAGGAAAAAAAAAAGATTCAAAATATTGTGAGGAGGGATTTGAATAATGAAGTGTATAGATTACAGGAAAAACTGAAAAGAGTATTGCATAGTCTATGAATTTTTTTTGTTTGTTTGATATATGAAAAGTCCTCCACCCCACCCCACAATTCTTTAGTGTGAGGTACAGAAATGCTCTCTCTCTCTCTCTCTCTCTCTCTCTCTCTCTCTCTCTCTCTAAATGGGGGACAGATGAGGTGTTGTGTAGAACATGAAAAGTAGAGAAAGTGAGGTAAAAAAGATGGGGTGGTGTTTCTTGTTGTTGGCTTAAACTACTTTGTTTACTCTAACACACTTTCTCCTTCCCCACCTCTATCATCATCACTTCTTTCTACAGTACTTGATTGTTAATTATTGATGACGAATTATTATTATTAAAACCAAAACTAGAATTTGGTATTTTTCTTGTTTTTGAAGGAAAATATCAGCAGTCCCTTTTAGCTATGCATGCCAAAACAAATGGGGCAAACAAAATATGCAGAGAGAGAGAGAGAGAACATGTGCCGCATGTTAATAAATTTCCTCTTACGTTGGATCCACGGGGCAATTTGGTCAAATGGTGTAATATTTGTGTTTTTGCGTAGAAATATGTGAGAAAATTCACAGCGGTCAAAGTCTTATGAGGGGGTGATGTGGGGCCCATGGCTATTCATACTACTGTGTTGCCTCTTTTGACCTGCAATGGCAATTCTTCTTCTTCTTCTCTCCTCTCTCTCTCTCTCTCTCTCTCTCTCGTGGGATTTGGATCTTGTCTAATACCTCTCTCATCCTGTGCATCAGTCTCTGTCACCTGCCATTTCTTTTTCTTTTTCTGATAAAGCCATTTTATTTATGTTTTTTGCCCCTATAAAATTGAATAATGTTATGTGAATTTTATTTTATTTGAAGATTGTTGTTGGGATTTTCTAAATATTCCCTTCATGCCACAAAAGATTGATGTATGTTTGTAACGCATTTATCGATTCATGTCATATATGTTATGAAATTCAAAATCGCGTTATCAATTATCTATTAGTTTAATAAAGAATTTAACATTGATAGTTTTTATTTATCACGAATTAAAAAAACCTTCCATCTTTTAAAACGTGAAAACTTCCATAATATATTTTAATTTTTTGTAATCACTATATTTTAAAGGTAATGATTTTATTAGGGGTAAATTACTTTTTGATACTGACTGTATTTTAAAATTTATTGACTGGAGTATTATTTTTACGCGGCTGAGAAAATTGAAATATTAATTTATAAATAATTACATATAATTTTCGGTTGAAAAAATTGATCAAATGTTATGTTTACGAAAATGTAGGTATCAAAGAGTAATTTATCTTTTATTAGTGTAATCAACCTGTTTAAAAAATTAGTTTTCTTTTTATACATTTTTCTTCTTCTTAATATTATAGCCTTATTCGATAGGAAATTTGCATGACAATTTTCTAATTACACAAATTATAATTGTGTGACAATCAAGGAAGATTTTATATATATATATATATATAGATAGATTGATGAATATATTATTTGTTCAAGTTCTATTGTACATAATGACTACTCGATTTGCTTCAAGTATAAAATCTGATCTGTCGGTCCAAACGGTGTTCGACAACCAATTTCGTAATAAATATTTATTTTAAATGAGTAATCAACAAGCACTATTTCATGGAAGTAAAATAATAGATATATATGAAGTACTTAGTTAATTAATTTATAACATTAATGAAGTTAAATAATAAATATGTCACGCACAGTTAATAATGTTATCTCTAAACAAGACTAGTCTTTGTTGTAATAACCTCATCCATATGAATAACTGAATCTTGATTTCCCCACTTTATTTTTTTATAAGATATATATATATATATCTATCTATATATATATATTGTTGATTGGTTATCTTATTATTGTTGGGGTTTGACAGAATAGGAGAATACATAGAAGAAATACACTAACCTCAGACAGTTGACGACCTGTTCTGACCCCCTAATATTTTGCCAGCTCTAATTTTGATGCGTCACACAAAACTATATATTATCAAGAATTACTATACTCGATATCTTTTTTTGTAATTAAATAATTTGAGATCGAACCAATAATTGATGAAAATTTGCAATTTAAATCTGCCACCCTGTTGTGGACACCTGCCCCCCCCCCCCCCCTTTCTTTTGGACCCAATTAAAAAGGACCTGGGAAATAGGGAAAAATTATAATTTTTGATAGTTACATGTAAAAATCAATCATTAAAAATAAATAAAAGGGCCAAAAATAATTTCGATTTATTATTAACCTCAAGTGGTGGCTGTAACAGTCGAGGTCTTTTTCTTGGACTCGTATTTTTTTAGTGGGCATGTGATATTAATATTGGTGGGCATTTCTTGGGACATTTTTCTGAATTGAAGCTGGAAAACCATTTCACAAATTAAAATTCGTTGCATCTTTTGTTTTGATTTTTCATGACATAGTATATTTTCTTTTCTGGACAGTAAAATAACTAAGACAATAGCTTATATGAGACGGGATCTAACGGGTCACAATTCGTTAGATTAAACGGATCTAAAAACTGCCCGGAAGCCCAAATCCGTTGGCTCATGTACACCAAGCGCGACATGTGGGTACACAAGTCAGCGATTTTTTTTCTTTTTTCTTTTTATAAAGAAATCTTTCATTTAATTCAAAAAAAATTAATTATCGAGTATAGTGCACGAGCCCACACGTTAGTATCGAACGAATGCACTGTGCAAGCCGTCGGATAAAATAAATAAATTAATTCACTTTAATTTTAGGCTTCACTAATCCCGTTTCAATGTATATATTTATTTCTAAAAAAATTAATTAAAGAACGCAGTGCACGAGCCTCTGACAATTTGATTTTATTATTGAATAGTTACATTCTAGGATATATATTTTTGAATTAAATGTACTAAACAGTCTCACATGAGACTGTCCCAAAAAATAATATATAGGAAATTGGATTTTTGGCATTCAAATGTGTCAAGGTTCTTTACTTAAAGGTTCTTTACTAGCACACATTTTCATTATTAGAAATGTGGTTTAAGACTAAAGAATCCAATCGTATATATATATATATGTTTTCCACGTGCTTACGAGCTCTAACTTCGACATATTACAAAATTTCAAAGTGAACATTTCTTAGACTTTAGGTGAGACCAAACAATAGATTGGTCTATGACGCTTGCATCAGATGAAAAATATCAATCGAGTATGATATTTATCGTTCATTTACATATGAATCGACTTAATTATGCGTGTGATAATGTGCAGAATGGAGGAAACGTATCGTTGTATTACGACACGCAATCCGTTATTGTTAATTAATTAGACATGCTTTCTACATATATGGTTGAACATTGAAATTCAGATGATGAGGATGAAAACCGGACTTCCCAAAAGAGTTTGGCAAAGAAGAGATAAGAATTGAAGATGGGCTCCTCAAATGATGAAATGTACTTGCACATGCACTAACTAGGGTTTGAATTTTGATGATGATAAACGAGTGCAATGCATTTAAATTTTGAATATATATTTTGGTGGAAGTCATTTTCTTCCAATTTATAAATCCATTGCACACTAGTAACGTTATTGGGGGATACATGTTGTTGCAAATGATTTGGTGATTTTATTCTTGCAAGCATGATGATTGGTATAAATCAATTGGATATATTATTATTTTTGGAATTGTTACAAATTACATGCATGCATGTTGCTTGTTAAGCGTGTACATATACACACACATTTATGATTCATTTTAGATCAAGTATGTCGTATAAATTTTTTCAAGTATACTTTATTTTATTTTTTTTGTAAATTTGAAAGATTAAAGTTATCGCACATAAATGAAGTTCGTATCACAAAAAAAAAAAGATTATTAATAATAGTATTCTACGTCATACGTACTCTTTTTTTAATTGTTGTGTTCATCTAACATTTGTACGTTTTATTTTACTTCATTATCCATGATGTCTTTATTTCACTAGTTTTTTTTTAATCCCACAATGTCCACACTAGAGAATTTTGGAAAAGAATATGTAGAAATAAAAATGAACATGAAAAAAAAAGGAAATAGATTAGCATTTGTGACATGAAAAAGGAGCAAACCTCCACTAAATTATAATTTTATATTTCTTAATGGAATTGACTTCCCATGTTTTGAGACTTGAGTTGAACAACTTAGTGGAAACTATATATATATATATATATATATATATATATATAAATCAATCAAGCTGCCAATTACACCTAAATGTTTGTCTTAAGTTATTCCACAAATAATTTTTAATATAAATAATTGCATAAATTATACACTATTTACCCAGTGAGGTGCCTAGCAACGTGCCACACACTTTTAGGTAATCAATATTTTATAGAAAACATATGTTATATTGTAAAATTAAGTATACCCTAAAAAAAGAGAGTAAAACTCAGTTATAAGAAGGGAATAAAATTTTATTTTTTAAGACACATTATCATGCGTGCACGTCATTTTGAAGTAATTGGTGCAAACTGATTGAGTTGACGATAAGATTCAAATAATGAGGGGTCGCTTGGTTCAAATTAAGTAATGACAATCACAATGGATATCATTGAAGGGTCAATCACAATGGGAATGGTGATTGCATTGTTGTAGCTTGGTTCAATTATACAATAATTATTATTGTAATAGATAATAATTGGTTGGTTTCAAATTCATTAATGGTTATTATTATTATTATTATTATTATTATTATTATTATTATTAATGCTGTTGGTTTCAAATTCATTAATGGTTATTATTATTATTATTATTATTATTATTATTATTAATGCTGTTGTAAATAATAATAATAATAATAATTATTATTATTATAAATAATAAATACAATAATAATAAATATAGTACTAATAAATAATATTGATGATAATAATAATAATAATTATTATTATAAACAACAATAAATAATAATAATAATAAATAATTTAAATAATAATAATAATAATTATTATTATAAATAACAAAATTTAATAATAATAAATAAATAACAACAACAATAATAAATAATCAAAATAAATAAAAAATAATATAAATAATAATAATAACATTAATAAATAAATATCAAAATTAATTAATATTAATAATTATTTTTTAAATTTATTATTATAAATAATTTAAATAACAATAATGTTTACAATAATAATAATAATAATAATAATATAAATAACAAAATTAATTAATGAATAATAATAAATAAATAAATAACAACAACAATAATAAATAATATAAATAAATAAAAAAAATATAAATAATATTAATAAAATTAATAAATAAATATCAAATTTTATTAATAAAAATAAATATATTATTATTATAAATAATGATAATAATAAATAAAAATATTAATTATTAATATTAATGTTTACAATAAATAAATAATATAATAATAATATTAATATTAAAAATTAATAATATTATTATAATAAATAACATCGATAATAATAATAATAATAATAATAATAATAATAATAATAATAATAATAAATTATAACAACAACAGTGATAGTGATGATTGAAGAGTATGATAATGATTGAGGAGAATGATTAAAGGGGGTGGGGTAGTTAATCAATCTAAGGAAATGATTTAACTTATTTTGATTCCCATACCTTGTATCAAGCATAAAGAATGGGAATGGATCCTCTTCCATTCTCATTACCCACCCTGATTACCCCTTACCAAGCGCCCTTGAATTATTTTGGTACAAATCACTGTACCTCTAAAATTTATAATTTGTAATTATAAACAACTATTATATATGCATTATTAATTAAGATACTTTTTTTTACATTTAAAATGTTTAGAGCAATAACAATTTCTGCGTTTCTCTTATTCGCGGCAAAAGCTCCAACTTGTAATGATATTAGATTATGTGGCTTAAATATGTTATATGTGTGTGTATATAGTATTTACATATATTAGAATTAGATTATGATGATATTATAAACCCCAAAAAATCATTACATAATACTCTTCCGTTTCTGAATAAATTAAATGTCATTCTAGCAATTTAATTTTATTTCAAAAAAAGTGTCATTGTACATATTCGAGACAAAAAAAACACAGTTTTTACACAATCACCCTCATTTAATGTGTGTGTGTATATATATATTTAATTCATTTAATGTATTTAGACAAGGATATATTAGATAATTCAATTAATTTATTAATCTGTGTGCATTCATCCAAAATGACATCTAATTGGAAATGGAGCAAGTAATAAGTAACCATGCCGTTTATCTAGAAAACGATTTAATATAACTCAAAAGTCAATGAATCACATTAATTTAGATGATGATCAAAAAAGTAATCACACAAGCAGTTTAAAACTTGAGTACAGAAAATATTAATTAGCACCATAATAAACTTTTTTTTGAGGGGCATAATAAACAAGTTAATATTATAAAAAAGACATTGTTTTATTTTTATACATTTGCTACAGAAAAATTAATTAAAATAGCCATTTTGAATATAAATACACATTATATTATTTTCACTTTTGATTATTAAAGTCCAGGATATTCTTACTATTTATAATTTATTTTTTAAATTTTTACATAAACCTAAGTTGAAATGACTTTCACAGCGCGACATTGTAGTAAATTAAAACTTGAATTTTCACATTTGTCAAACCAAATATTCAAATAAAATTTTAATGAAACACCACTCCAATGGTAAATTATAATTTGATGCCTATATTTTGGGTTCTTTTTAAAAATAGCACACTCTTTAAAAATTAATAACATAGTACCAACTTTTTTTAAAATTTTAAATTTAATATTTGATTAATTTTTTCGGTCTTAAAACCCTATGTAATTGACTGTATTTTAACATTTATATTTCTTCAACCGCATGAAAAAAATTAAACAATCAAAAATCTTAAAATGCAATTAATTATGTACGATTATTGAAACAAAAAAATTATCAAATGTTAAATTTGTATTTTTTTTAAAAATAAATATTATTTTATTAATTTTGAAAAAAAAGAGTCATAAATATAAATATCAAAGTATAATTAATTACCCAGATCCAAATTCACAATAACATTGTTTGATATATTTTTCTATTAATTCTAGATTATAATTTAATAACTTGTACAGTACAAGCACAAAAAAAGCTGCAAAAATTTATTGCAAATTTCAAACATGACTATTAAAAGAATAATAATACGTGTTTGACATTTGAAAATTTTAAACAAAAAAAGAAAAGAAAAATAACACTCTGATCCGGTCTGTGTTGTACGTATAGCTCTGTGGGTTGTACACTGGTTTATTTAATTCCCTTAATCCATCACTTTTTGGGTTCCCATTTTTACAAAGCAGGTAATCACGATTGTTGCCTAAAAAGTATAAAATCGCGATTTACAAGATCACGAGAATGGTACGAAAAGATCTTGATTTGATATGTGTATAATATATATATACAAATATACATATAATGTAAGTAGGCTATGTGCAGTTGTGACAGTGCACCTATCGATAACAATCAATATATGCTAATTTATAGTGTCGAATTTGGACCACTCCAATTACACTAATTTGTTAAATTTTTTCGTACGATTGCACTTTTGTCTTAAATATTAGCCGCCGATGCAGACATACGATTATAGTTATTTCTCTGCACCCATAATTTAATGATGTTTTTCGTTCTAAAGATTTTGGGATTTTCAATTTGTTTAATTGCTAAATTTAACATTGATTCTTGCCCTATTTTTTTATTCTTTTATTTCTGCCTGTGCTGCTTTGCATTGGAATTTTAAGTTTAATCCCATTTTTCAAGATTAAGACATTGTTAACTTGCTTTGAAAGCTAAGTTTATTACTTTTTTTTTGTGTCAATGAGGATTATGATTACTTTTCTTTGAGTGTTTACTGTCTGTTTAGTTACAAGAAAATGTTAATAATTTTAACGGTAACTATCATTAGCTTAGTTACACATCAATATATATATATAACCTTTTTCTTTTCTTTTTATCCTCATATTTCAAAAATTATAGTTCAATACTCAATGCCCCAACATTTGACAAAGTAATATTTATAGCACTAAATAATTCTAAGGGTAAACTATCATTTGATTAATTACACTTCACTATCTAACATTTGTTTCTTTTTCATTTTTATTCTGACAATGTAAAGCTACATTTCAATACACAATGTTCCAACCAGGGTTCTCTTAAATATTTTAGGGGGTCTGTGCTAATTATAAAAATTGGACTTCTAATACTAAAAAAAATTATATTTTGATGATTAATAAAAATTGGATCCTAATACTAAAAAATAGACCTCTAATATTAAAAAAATTGAACTGTAATATTAAAAATTTGGGCCCGTAATATTAAAAAATACACACGAGCTTTGAGGGGCTCTGTGCTAAAGAGAACTTTACGCCACTCAATAGCCGAACTTGATTCCAACTTTTGACAAATTAACATTTATAGCACTAATATAATATCTTGGTGTCCCAAACATTAACGTCAAATGCCGAAAATTAATTTCGAGGTGTGGATGGGGAGGTGTAAAGACATTTGAAGGTGAAAGCGGCATACCACGTCAATATTTAGGACACCAAAAAATTAATGAGTGCTATACATGTTAATTTGTCAAACGTTTGGTATTGAAGTGTAACTTTTGAAATTTCGGTACAAAAGTTAAAAGACAGAAAAATGTTGGATACTGAAGTGTAATCTATTCAACTATTATTCTCAAACTATTTTTATTTTTTTCAAATATATCACAAACTAACATTTTCATCAATCAAATACTTAAAATATTTGAAAACTAATCAATCTATCACTTGATATATTTTTGCGAAAAGTTTTTCAGCTAAATACTTCTTGTGTCTTCTTCTTGTATTATCGCCAACTATATATATATATATATGTGTGTGTGTGTGTGTGTGTATGACATAGTATTGTTATTATAAATTTTTGTCACATTTTAGACTTGATTTTGTCTAGAAAATTCATCCGAAGTTATATTTGATTAGCTTTTAAATAATTTAGGTATTTAATTTGAGATAAGATTTAAAAAAATAGAAATAGTTTGGGATATAAATTATAATCTACGCAAATTCATTTGAAATTATTACATTTATATTTATATTTTATTTTATTTTTTATGGAGGGAAGATATATTGTTCGGATGTCGTCGTAAACATTATCCATCATTATTTGTATTTTTTGCATATTGTTTTTAATTAACACAATAATATATTATGTTTTTTTTCATGTCGAGAGTAATTCGCAGACGCTAATGAGATGCGTACTGAATAAATCCATCTTTTGTGTAATAGTCTGCAACTCATATAGGTATGATAAACTATAACAATTGGAAAACCAAGTATGGCCGCATACTTACATCTAATAATGTTAGTAGTGGGATGCGAACTTGATGTTGGGAAAAATAATGCTTTTGACATGGTCTTGACAGACTTTGAAACGGTTATTCAACAAGAAAAGAAAAGACAAATTACAAAGGGATCAAAACATAATCAAAGTACAGAATGAAACACAAACTGGACTAATTCTATGTTCCTGGATTCGTTTATAACAGTTTCCGGAACTGTAACATCCAAACTCGTCTTGAGCAGTTATGGATTCATTATCAATAAACTTGAACCGCTTCAAGTTCGCTTTCGTTGAACTTGAACATCCAAACATGAATCGTGTTCTTCGACATCATTTCTATTCCTGGATCTGTCCCGAATAGATTCTCTCCATCGATTGTAATCATGCATTATAATGCTCCAGTTCTTGAACATCTTGAACTGAGACATAAAACAAACACGAGAGAAAATCACAAGATAAACAGAAACAAAAATACAAACACACGAGAACAAACTCGCTTTGTCTGGAATAGATTCTGGACCAGACTTGAAACGCATTGGATAAAATCTGTAACAAACAGCAAATTAGGTTTTGAATGAAATTAAGCCGAGTCGAGGAGACCTCTCTCCGCAAGACAATTACTCCCCAGCTAATGCTCATGGTATTGGCGTTTGTCACTAAAGATAAAACGGCTTCGTCCTACCCGGTAGTAGCACCAAAAACCGGTAGGCTCCATCGAACTAGATAATGGGAGAAATGAGAAGTATAAGAGACTCGATGAATGATGCTAAATGCAGAGACGTTATTTAACAGAACCGTACAAGCTCTCATACAACTCTCTACAACTCATAGACTTTCCTTTGGATCCCCACCAAATCTACTTCACTCCATTCACTTTCTTCTCACTACCCTCTCAACAAATCATGCAAGAGCACACACTTATAGACACACATTCCACCTCATTTAGGATTAATGTTTAGGCATTCAAACCAAGATGTAACCCCCGTGAGTTACTAGTATGCATTCAATCCCAAATTTGTAACCTCCCATGATGGTGCATTCACATTTGAAACCTCCCATGAGTTACTACCACTGCAGTATTAACTCTCCATTATGAGTGAGAGTCGGTTACATTTTTGAAGACCAGGAGTTACATCCGTGTACAATAATGGGTCGGACATTGAACTGTCCTCGAATCTGTTCCTGACAGATTACCCGACACTTGATCTGAATCAACTAAGACTGATTTTGGCTAGGCCCAAATTTAACCAAGTTCAAATCATAGTTCACCGAACTACCAATCCCAAGACATGAGACACTGTCACTGTCACTGTCACTATAACCATTCCTATCCTGAGAATGGGAACGAACACTGGCACTGTCGATCTCGCACGTGTGGACTCGAAGCTCGCACACTTAGTACACATCGGATGCCACACTCAAGTGATTACACACTTAAGTACAAGCTGATTAATCACCTTCTCCTTTGATTGTGGGATCTCTTAAATGTAACACCGATACATTTCCCCCCACATCATACATGTTTTTTTCACGTGACCAACTTCACGATTAATTTCTCACGTACCGAAAATTGAGTTTGAGAAACTAATATACTATGATTATCTAATACAACATAGATACATCATACAACATTTAACTCCTCCAAAGTTAAATATCACCGCTACTAAAAATTAGATAAAATAAAACAACTCACTTTATTAAACCTAATTTTCCAACACTTGAGACATTTGACTTCAAATTTATACCACTCCACCACTATGCATGATGTGAGCCTAGGTGAGATGCCGATGATCAAGTTCGAGTGTCTGAGAGGTTCACGCATAAAGGAGGTATGAATGCACAAAGGTCACGATTGGGATGAAGGAGTTGTGCTTGTGATTCGCGAGAAACAGGGTGGTCGCGAGTCTGGTCGTGAGCTAGGCCTTTACCAATTTCTGGAAGTTCGCTATTGATTGAGTAAGGGGTTGACTTTGGAAAATTGGTTAGTGGGGTCGCGAATGGTGACGTGGTCGCGAGCGGAGGTGCCACGTAGATTTGCGAGTGACTATATCGTGAGCGAGCTCGTGGGCGTCAGTTCTGTTTGGATTTTTGTGATATTTTCGAATTTTGAGCGCTATTTATTTCCTTTTCAATTTAGAACTTTATTAAGGTTTGCTTTATTTTGTCCCACCTATATAAGGAACCTAGAACATTATTTTGAGAGAACTGATGATTGATATTGAATTTATATTCTATGTGGATAATTTTTATTGAAACATTTATTCAACCCAACTCATCAAATAAATTCATCACTTCTGTTTGTACCGTCTACACTTTTTATTCAAAAGTTTTTGTCTTAAATCACAGCAGGATCGTTGATTTCATACATTAACAGTTTGTCTGCGTTGTGAAATTTGGGTCGAAAGATTCCGCTTTCTAATTTGATTTGTCCTCGGATTGCAGTTCACATTAAGGCAATTCCCAATGGGACTATTATGTATATTTTTTCTTCTATGTTTGGAGGTGAGAGTAGTAGAGTTTCAACAATTTCATTCTTCAATATGAAAAATTGCATTGTTTGGATGTCGTCAAAATTATTATATCCAACAATATATAGCTAAATAAGTAGTAATTTATTATCGTATTTATTTTCTTTTTAATATTTTGTGATTTACTAATTAATTCAGTACTATTCGATTTGATTTTATTTTGTCGAGGACGATGATTACATCATGGAAAAGATTTTGCCAAAGTGACTGAAAAATTATGGTCGTGAAGAAGTACTGCAATCATATTCAGCTTTTGATTTGCCTAGTTTGTTTTATTAGCAGGCAATTAATTAGCTAGCAAACTACAAAGATAGTTTGTAAAAGCACTTACTAATTAATAAAGTTATAGATCCTTTAATTATAAAGTAAATTAATATAACAAAAAGGAGACATTCAGTTTTTTTTCTTTATAATTTAATGTCGTGTAGCTGAACCAGAGGTGAGTAGATACAATGAACCCATACGAATTCGTTTATGGCACACTCAATTTTTTTTAATTTTTTTCATTGATTTCAATTTATTATGATTTAGTTTATTTATACACATGTTATTTAAGACCCATCCCTACATTCATATTCAATTAGTCTTTAATATATTTTTTTAGTATTTAATTTTTCAAATAATCAATTAATTGACTAAAAATTAAAAATTAAATACAAATAAATACTCCATCCGTTTCACAATAAGTGTCATTCTAACACTTTAATTTTGAGTCACAAAAAATGTCATTCTACACAATTGAGATAAAAATTTAACGTTTTTCTCATATTTGCCCTCATTTAATGTATTCACATAAGGGTGTATAAGGTAATTTAGTTATCTAATTAATATCTTTATTAATATGTGTGCATTCGTCCAGAATGACACTTATTAAGAAATAGAGGGATTATAATGAATTTTAATTGAGTATGATAAATCCTAAATAATAAGTTTAAAATGAGATTAAAGCATACGAAATTGAAATAAAAAAATTAAAAATAAAATAAAATAATCGAATGTGCAATGAAGAATACAAAATTAAATATGCAATGGAGGATTTCAGACGGAACGGACCATGTAGTATGGTTCGTATAATGGATTAATGTCACATTAAACAATGTCAACGATTTATTTGCATGATATTTATTATGTTTGGATAAACTTCCTCTATTATATATTTATTCATAAAATATTACTTTTTTTCTAAATAGCCGACTTTTATGAAACAGTTGCTTGTTGAAACTTCATTATATAATATCCTAAGATTTTGGATTTACTAAAATGAACATTCAAATATCTTAATTAGTGTCATATTAATATACGTCCAGCTAAACTTTTATGGGTCACTCTGTCACGACCCCAAATTAATATCTGATTAACATGAAGTATGACTGGCACGACTCGATCCCAATAAAGGATGGATCGAGGCGCGAACCGGAAATAATTAAATAAAAGAAGGAACTACTATATTCCAGGAACGATAATTGCTGTGAGCTCGAATTCTAAACTAACTTTAAGTACTCACAAGAGATAGAATAATAACAGTACTTAATTGATTATCGAGTTATGGAACTCGTCCAGAACAAAAGCTGAAATGCTGAACTTGTGATATAACTGAGTTGCGGAAGCAAAAGAAAGACAATAATAATAATAATAGTAATACAAGGTCATCTGAGCCTTGTACCAAAAGAACTCCACTCTCAGCACTTCTCCCTTCCACACCAACTCAACCTGCACATTTAAAAACAAACATGCAGGGCTGAGTACAAGGGTACTCAGTGAACACATTGCCAAAAATATTTCTGAACTGAAACTCATTTTCTTGTCATGCATCTGAGTAAACACATAGAGGTTTTATCTAAAAAGACCCTATGTTTTACTAAATCATTTTATGTCATTGAGCGCTCTTTTCTGTTGTATGATCATCCATATCCTACTGAAAGTCGAGGAATAGCTCCGCTCAGCCTTTTCCACAAACGTCGGGGAATAGCTCCGCTCAGCCTTTTCCCTTGAACGCTTAACATAACTAAATGCCGAAGAATAGCTCCGCTCAGCCTTTTCCACACACATTTAGCATCGTCGATGTCTTAGTCAGGAATAGCTCCGCTCAACCTTTCCCTCTTCCTAATATCACCGACCTTAAGTGTACACTAACCTCGGTTAACACGCTAAGTTAGCACGAGGCCCAATCGATTTAAGAGTTAGAAAGCCCCTTGCGAGCTAACTAAATACAGATAAGGATATCATACAAAATAAAATATTTTATGCATGACAATAACTTATTTGCATCAGAAATAAATAACTGTTGGTGAGTAAAAACTCAAATCATTATTTGAACTAAGAGTCCGTTGAAAAGAAAGCCCACCTTTCACCGAGATTTTAACACTTGAACTGCAGCAAAAGTTCCTCCTCGCACTTTATCTTGTACTGGATAGCTCGCCTTCATAGAGTTAACATAAATTTTGAGTACGTTGAACCAAATACGTTGTTTGGACTCAACATGAAATTGAAGGCCTATTAGGGTCTAGTATCCGTTCTAAAATTCTCTTAGCTTAGGGCTAATCTCAACCCTAGCTATTAAACGTCTTAAGGCATACATCATCATCATTTAAGGTATCAAAAATACCTTAACATAATCACAAATAGATTCTAGGAACAAAGTCATCACGAAGTTCGTTGACTAAACAATGTTCCGCACAACGTCTATCTTTGAAAAATTCTCTGATTTGAATCACTAAGGTCTAGGGATTGTGCCATCCACCAATGGAAAACCACAGGAGTTTAGTTTACGGCTAAATTTACGGTGACTCAAGATGATAAATAACGAAAAAGTTATGATCATTTTACTAAAAGGTGGCAGAATTGCCAGAATTTCCGAAAATAAACTCGTGACCCGACTTTGAAGATTTTTCACGATTGATTCAGGAAGAGTTACGGACTGAGATATATACCATTAGAAATCCATGGAAGTCTAGAATTTTTACAAATTTACAATGTCTTATTATGATAACAAATGAAACGGATATACCCGTTTTACTAAAAGGTGGCAGAACTGCCATGACTTCAAGAAAACCGAAACATAACCCATCTTTGCCGATTTTTCATAATTTACTCAGAACGAATTAGAGAATGAGACCTATACCATTGGAAAGAAACTTAAGTCTAGTTTCTGGAAAAATTTATGGTGACTCAATACGACACCTAACGAGGGAGTTATGCTCGTTTTACCTAAGGGTGGCAAATCTGCCGACCCGCTCGCGCGAAATACGCGAACACAAGCCACACTTCACAACAACCTTTCTATATGTTCGAATCATGCTTCTTTTTTTTTAACACATCAAACCTCATCCCACACATGCCTCTATGCACTAATCAACTCATAATCATCTAACATGCTTTGAACACCAAAGACACAACAACATGCTCTATAAACATCTCAACAAGCTTTGCAACACAATCAACTAGTTTCCACCATTTAACATGCTTTGAAACACAATTAAAAACACAAACCATATATATATATATATATATATATATATATATATATATATTGACGCCAAACTGGAAGCATGCATCAATCATGCATTTATCAACTTATAATTATCTAACATCTTTTAAAACACCAAAATACACATATAAACTTCTTATCCAAGCTTGAAATTGGAAGAGCACATATATATATATAATTTCGAAGATACCTTCACACAACAATGGAAGCTCCCCTTCTAAAACCTTCCAAGGATGAAGATGGGATGAAGAAGAAGAAGATGGTGCAGCTGCCGTTCCTCTCTCTCTCTCTCGATAGTTTTAAAGAAAAAAAATAAATGGAAGGTGATGAAGAAGAAGAAGAAGAAATGGAGAAGATGAGGGTGGTCAAGGAGATGAAATGCCAATCTTTCTCTCTCTCTCTCTCGACAACATATATATATATATATATATATATATATATATATATATAGGGAAAGGATCAAATGAGAACCATTCCCCTAGGTGGGAACTAGGAACCAATCCTAGCCCTTGTTTGACTCAATCTGGACGGTCCAGATTAAATCAGATTTAAGTGATGGGCGGTGGCATTCCTGTAATTTTCGGCAACTTTCTGGACGGAGGGGTATTATAGTAATTTAATAATTCTTCCCTTTTGTTCTGAGGCTAAAATGAGAATCGCATGAGGTTAAAATGAGAATCGC
Source organism: Perilla frutescens (assembly GCA_026008535.1). NCBI lineage: Eukaryota > Viridiplantae > Streptophyta > Magnoliopsida > Lamiales > Lamiaceae > Perilla > Perilla frutescens. Next base: position 42,878,341 of record BRKX01000019.1, read on the forward strand.
ATAATGCTAAAATTATCGAAGTAGGATGCTAAAATTGATGTGACATTTTCCACTAGGGTTCACCGTTCCCAATTAGGGTTTATTAAGTTCCTGATCCCAATTAGTAATTATGAGATTCCCATTAGGGTTCACTGTCCCCAAATAGGGTGTATTTCATTTCATTCCAATGAAATCATCGTTTCATTTTTGTTTATCAACATATGCTAAAATGAGAAGTGCATGATGCTAAAATGTGCGAAGTCGGATGCTAAAATTGAATCTGGGCAATTTATGTGTTCAGTTCCGATTTTACCCTTAATGAGATGCGGGAATTGAAGATTTTCGCGATAATTACACAAATGCCATCGAAAATCTGGATGGATCTGGAGCGTCGATTTTGCAAGATGGACGGATGGGATCGGTTCCCGGTTCTCACCTAGCGACGGGTTCTCACCAGATCCCATCCCTATATATATATATAACCATGCATATCTCAATTATTTTATTCCTAATATGGATAAGAGCTAATCAAAACATATTTATCCACTTACTAATTTGGGGATAAAGGAAAGGGGACAAAACTTACGTGAGACATGGCCTCACCATGCTTGGTTGACTTGGGGGGGGGTAAGAGATGTGAGGTGGCATGGTGGAGGCATGGGAGAGGTATGGCCTCCCATGCTTTGGGAATTGACCAAAAATATCCAGTTTAAAATACCAATTGTTCGGTTATCGTGATATTTTTCGTCTTCGGAAAAATCCCGAACTTATCCAATATTGTTAAAATAATTCACTTACTTAAAAACAATAGTTTATTTAAAATTATTGATTTTTAAAACACCACTTCGAAATATTGGTTTTAATTTTTCGACCATTAAAACATCCGAACTAGAGAATAACTAATTCTTTTGGATTTTAAATCACCCTGTTTAAATTATTTGAATTTAAACACTAATGACTAGAGAATCTCTGATTCTCCCAGTCCTGTAAATATTCATCGGAATATCTAATTCACGATAACCACACACCGCAAATTTAAAAGAATATGAATTGAATTTATCTGAAATTCCAATTCCGGCTTTCCATAACTGAAAAGGGAATTTAAACCCTAACTGGAAAAATTAACCCACCTACGGGAATTAATTGATCCTGAATTCTATGAAACTTAACGGATACTTTCGACCCTAATCTGACTGGAAATTACTATACTAAATAGTAATTTCAACAATTAACTGAAATTAAGCAGTAATTATTTTACGGGGTATTTGATGGGCCGATCCATTGACCTTGAGCCAACCCAATATGTAAAATTAAGTTCAAATTAAAAAAAAATAGAAAATTGGGAAACGTGGAAACACGAAGAAGGCGAACTCGAAGCTCACAAATTTCGCTTGCCATCGCCACCGCTACCGCCATCACCATCGCACCTGAAGCTCGCGACCACCGTTCGCCGATGAAACGGCGACACCATCGTCAACGCATCGGCAGCCAAAACACGACATTCAAATTAAACAAATCTGATTTCGATTCCTTTTGCTCCAACTCAATATATTCGAAGGTGACTTTCGAAAATTTAATCCAATCTTTTTAATTCTGTAGATTTGAGTTCTCAAATTAATTTTGTGTATTCCAACACTTGCAACTTACAAATTTGAGGGATTTTTGTGCGAAATTTGAAAATTGAAGTTGACGAAACTATTGCTTATGATGGATGAAATTGACAAAAATGTGCAAGATAATACAGAAGCTCTTATCATAATTGATGATTTTGAGATGACGATCCGAACAGTGACATGAGTAACTACTCATATATGGATGCTGTTAGGGTCAATCTCGGTTTGTTTCTTGAAATGTTATATTGTGAAATATGAGTTTGATTGGGACTGATAGTTTTTTCTTCTTCTTGAATTAGTTGAATTTCAGGTTAATCTGTGTGTGGCAGTTCAACGCTTCTTTTTGGAAATGCTATTGGTTACACCATTGCATCATCTACAAGCATGATGCAAGTTGACTTGTGTGTGTTTAAGATTATTGCATATGTTGTGTTGTTGCACTAGTTTTAGTGTTTAAATATATACTTGGGTGTTGATCTTATCTTAAAAACTTTGGAACATGGCCATTGTCAAGTCTAATTGCTTCCACTCAAAAGGGCACACTAGTTCTTGCGAAATTTCTAGCAATTCTTTTATGATTGGATTTGGTGTTCTACAAATAGTTCTTTCACAAATCTCATATTTTGATCAAATATGGTGGCTTTCAGTTCTTGTTGCAGTCATGTCTTTCACCTACCCCACCATCGGTTTAGGCCTTGAAATTGCAAAATTTCCTGGTATAGTTGGCAAATTCACTTTGTTGTGGCAAGATTATTGATTATGAAGCTTGTTTTGATAAGAATTTTGATGTTTTTCTTGTAACTGAAGAGAATAGATAAATCAAGGGAAGTCTCACAGAGGTAAGAGTTGGCGTAGTGACTGAAACACAAATGATTTGGACAAATTTCCAGGCTCTTGGAGCTATAGCTTTTTCCTATTCTTGCACACTCAATCTCATTGATATTCAGGTACAATTCTTGATAAATGATCATCAACCTCTTATTATATTCAAATGCATAATATTATATTATTTGATTTGTGGTGTAAGATTGCTTTTACCATGATCTCAATTAATTATTTTGGTTTAGATTTTGGGTTCTAAACTCTTAGCATTGGAGGTTAAGTTCTTATATGAAAAAAATGGGAGTTTCTAGATAGGAAAGTGTGGGTCTTTCTCTTGAATTTGAATTTCTTATTAGGTTTTTCCATTTGCATTGATTTAGGTTTTTTGGTTGTAAACTTTTAGCAATGGTACCACTGAGTTTCCAATGTGATACTCAATATACACAAGTGAAAATGCACATAAACACACAAAATCAAATATGTCCTAAAATTATGATACTTACAAGTATCTCATCTGGTACTAATCAGCAGTAACATTGATACTCCATATATAAATATACACAATTCAAATCATGACAGAGGCAAAACAATCTAGACTGAACCCTATACACATAACATACCATGTGAAACAACACATACGATGCAAATCTATATTATATCTAAAAACAGGATAGTCGTTAGAAATAGTAAAACTAGCTTTTCCCGCCCGAATCATCATTCCAAAAACAGAATCTAATGACATATTTTTCTTAATTTATTAATTTTATTTACTATAATATGAATATTAATTAGATTGCAAATTAATGATTATTTCACCAATTACAATCAATATCTTAGTTAGTATATTACCATATAAATGGATGTTTCAACACTCTATAATTACATTAACAACTCATTAAGAAAGTCAACAGTATAAAAAAATATATATTACCATTCTTAATAGATTTCTTATACTTTTTTGTAAAGAGTTACTTATGTCCTTATCTATGTAAATGAATACCATTTAATTTGGATTATAGATTAATTACGTCAATTATAAAAAAAGTTATATTACTATAATTAAGCTAAAACTAATGTCATATAAATTATATAGAATTGTGTTAATTATACTATTTGTCTAACATAACTGAAAATAACATCATTATCATAATAATATCCGGAAATAATATATATTACATATGGAACAAAATATCAATCTTACCTGAATTAATACCAATATATATTATAATCGGGTCATAAATCTAGGCGAATCAAATTAAAATACTAGATGGCTATCTATGCATATCGTTACACATGCTCTCTCATTACACAATAATGCTCATTTTCTGAAGTTTTCAATGTAAGATTTTGTATCAATTACATTTGTTTAGTGTTTCGTTTTCATTTTTGCTTTTTGTTCTTGATTTTGTTGTTGTAAAGTAGTATATCTAAAATGAAATTAGAAAAAATATAATTAAATACAAATATTAATCAAATGAACCTATAGCCACCTTCAATTGGAAGGATCTAGATTGAAGAAATATATTGATCCTGAAAAATTGATCACAAAAGGAGATAAAATGTGAATGACAAAGTCTTCGCTCTTCTTTTTTCAATTCTTAATTAGTTTCTTAAATTATTTTATTCATATGTTTTATGAGTAATCTAAACCATCACTTTTTTATGGTTTTTTATTTATTTATTTTTGCAGGATAAAACTAGGTTTGATGAGATGGAATGTTGATTAAATGAATGCAACAATTTTATATGAATAGTCAAGTAAGATTATGCTCAATTTTCTTATTTTTAATATGTTGTTGATACTAACAATTGAGATGTGGTGGTGATGAACTAATCATGCATGCTATGGGAGAGTAAAGCACATGGAGTCTACTGCATTTGTTGCAATGGAAAGGTTGCTCATTGCATATACGATTCTTGCAATACACTCTTTAACAGTTTCTCATTGTATAGAAGATTCGCAGTCATCATTTGACCGAATGAAAATATTTGTAGTCATCAATATAAGTGAATTAATTAGTGATCGATGAAGAGTTAATTAGATGAACAAGAATTATACAAAATTAATATATACTAATTTATGAAAGAAAAAAGAAGAAGAATTGTAATGTATAGTTATTTGATTGCCATTTTTTTAAAGTATATCCACCATTATTCTATACAGACTTTTGCTATACGATTTTCATTCTCTATAAATATTGGGTTCGAGTCATTGTTGTACTGATGGCATTGTTGTATTATGAATCATAAATTATTATCATGTATCTAATATTGTTCTATTAAATAAAACTATTTTATTGTTTGCTAAGGTTTAATAATTATTGTACGTATACGTTTAATATATGCTAATATTTAGTATTTTGATAGAAGCTAAATGTCTATACTTGTCATTTTATTTAAAATTTAAATAGGGTAAATAACGTGTGTTGCAATAAATATTTATAATATTAGACATCTAATTTATACAATAATGAATGTGCTTTTTGATTGCAAGATGTAGATTGAAGAAAAAATTTAATTAATGTATCTTGTCTCAACCCTCATCAAGGACCTCCATTATATTTCATAGAAGAATTGATGAATCAAAGCATCGCACAAAAAAAATAAAATCAAATGATTTATTTTTTGCTCAAAGCAGTGATGCGGAAGAGGAGATGATACTACTACGGTTTTAATTCTATTCAATTTTAGCTGATTGTGGTTGAGTTTTGTTTATTTGATTGTACCAATTTTCATTTTAAATTGAATAATAAAGTATTGAGTAATGTTTGAATGTCACATTTTATGTTGGTAAATGTCTTCTTAAAAAAATGCTTGAGGTTCTATTATTGAATAAATGGTTTTGATTTGTTAAAATTGTAGTGTTTTTTTAATAGGTTAATCGTCATTTTTTTTACTTCTTTTGAACAAATTTACAATTTATAAACACTACTTTTAAAATGATGCATTAATAACTTAATATTTTGATTTGTAATAAATTCAACACAAAAATGGTAATAGGATTTTGAAGAAACCGAACTCTCGGTTTTTTAGAGTTGTGTACAAGTTGTGTATAAAGTTGAGACAACTTTGCATACGCAGCGAAAATTTAAAACAGAAACAATGGATTGGAATTTTCACAAGATTATATTTCTATAATCTTGCGAAGTGCCTCAGGGCGAAATCTTCACTATATAAAATATGTGAATTACAAAAACACTACCAGATAAACTCTCACTAAATATTAAGACACTTTATCTCTTCCTTCACAGACGGTTGGGACTAAAGTTGTCTTAACTATATCTAGTAGAAACGGATAAATACGAGAACTAAAAACTTCACAGTATCTGAAAAGCTCTACTAAAAACTCGTTATCTAACACTAACTATCTGAACCCTATATATACACAGCTCGTTGCTTGATCCCTAGTCAAAGCAACCGATCCACTAAGCCTTGATCTCCACGAACTGTATTCCTATATTTCCGGCGCAACTTCCGGAACAACTGTGGCTTCAGCAGATCGTTGGACTTGGTCAAGTCCCACATGCTCCTAATTTCTCTCAACAGAATTTAACCTGCAAGAAAGACAAAAACTCCAAATACACGTTTAAAACAAATATTCCTAAATCTATGATATACTACAAAACGGTATCAACAATCTCCCCCTTTTTTGGCTTTCTTCCCAAAACCAAACAAAATCCAAAAGTTACAATTACTCCCCCTGAAGCAACATAATCAAACCACAACAATCATGAAAAGTTTAGAGAAATGTTAGCTAAACAGTTACTCCCCCTGTCATCAAGACGGAAATAAAAATAAAATCTACACAATATCATCACAACACATAAAACAACCATAACCATAATATATTCACAGCAAATGCATACATATCTGCATGCAATCAAAAATATATAAGAGTTAGGCAAAAAATAAAAGTTGTTCAGAAAATAAAATAGTTGTTTGTTTCACCCAATCAACATTAACAAAATACTACTGCAACAAACTGCAGTCTTCTTCTTCTTCTTCTTCACGCTTCTCCCCCTCACTCCTCATCTTCATCTTCCTCATTGCTTGGTCCGTGGCGGCGACGGCTAGGGCCTTCTCCCCCTTTTTGGGAAGAAAGAAGTTTTTGAAACACACTTCGTTGCCCTTCAAGGATAGCAATCTGCGAGGAGAAGAAGGCTATTTGCTCCTGCAAAACAAAGATAGGTAGAGAACACATTAACTCGGCCGATAGATCCTTTTCAGTTGAGGCATCAATCCACGGAAGATCTCTGTGCCTCTTCTCACTCAAGAAGGCAGGTTGCACAGTTTGGAGAGGGAGCTTGGATGTAAGAATATCTTTCTTCTTCGGCTTCAATCCTTGTTCAACGAGCATACTAAAGATGAGAGAGGGTACGATCAACTTCTTGGTAGACTTCGCCACAACAACTTCAACAACATCATTAAAAATGTGAGTGCCCAAATTAAACTTCTCTTCCTTGAACACTTTGTAGAGTAGGCACATATGCTCAAACGGCACAACTGTGGTATTGGATGTAGGAATCCAATTTGACACAGAAATCTTGTGCAAAGTTGCAAAAAGAGAAGTGAGGACCGAAGCTATGCGATTAGGCCTTTTGTTCACTGTCCACACATCTGCATGGCCACCCGTAAGCATATTCTCCATTTCAACCTCTAGCTCCTCATCAATCTCAACATCAGACTCAACAACATTTGGAGCAGCTAAAAATTTGTTAATGCGAGAGGGAGTGAAGGAGAAAATCTTCCCACGGACATAAACTTTTCCAAACATCTTGGAGGAGGGGTTAGCAAAATCAACAGGGAGATTGGTATAAAACTGCTTCACAATCTCAGCAACATAGGGTTTCACATAGGTAACACTTCTAAAAACTTTCCTTTTATGCAGAAAATCAACCAAATTATATTGTGCAAAATCCTTCAAATCAACTGCCCTATCATTAATGAACTCCCTTTTCCTAAAACTATCCCAGTTCTTCTTAGCAGCCTCATTGTAAAAACATTCATTCAAAGCTTTATTTACCTCAAGCTCAGAGTCGGAATCGGTGTCGGTCTCGGTCGGAGAAACTTCCCGTTTGACTTTCTTGACTGATTTGCCTTTCGACTTCAACGGCGACGAGGAAGGTATTTTCCTTTTCCCTTTTCGAGAGACAGCAACCTCCTCTTCAAGCTCTTCGTCCTCCTCGGCTTCTGAGTTTTGGTGAGAGGATAACTTCTCAGCAGAGTCGTTGGAGGAAGCACCCAATTGATCCTCACCCTCGGCATCACTGTCGATGTGGATTGGTTCCTCGAGAGCTTGAGAAGGACGACTTGTTCGAGATATTCGCTTGGAACGACGAGATGGAGGAACCCTAGGTGTTTTAGAGGGTTTCTTCATCGGAGGAGAAGGGGTCGGAGATGGGTTGACCTCCGGCTGTGACTCCAGCTCGGCAGAGGAGAACGGGACGGTAATCGGACTTCTGCATTGTAGAGCGGCTTCCTCAGATGAATGTAGTGGGTCCTCTTGGTCTTTGGCAAGAATTGGAGTGTCTAGCTCTGGAAAATCGAACGACGACATCACGATACCGCTCGGAGCGACGATAATCGCCTGATCGGCCGTCGGTGTCAGGACAGATGGCGGCATTGAAGTCGGTACCAGGAGAGGAAGCGGCTGAGACTAAATTTCCGAGCTTCCCACCTCAGGAGAGATCTTCATCGGAGCATTCCCTCGTGAAGACGAGAGCAAGATGCTGGGTCGGAGAAGAGGGGTGGTGTCCGGTGAAAGAAGACGGAAAGGATTAGGTGCCAAAAAGCGGGGAGGAGATGGCTGCGGCGGAAACGTCGAGAGGTGGCGGATGTAAGCGGAAGCTTCGGGATCCGCCATGAATTCCTCCAATTGCTTCATTTTTTCCGGCGTCATATTGAAGAGGGTTTGAGAGAGAGATAGCGAGAGCTTCTTGGAAAATGAACGGTTGAAGAAATGAAGAAAAATGAGGGTTTTGTGAATAGTGGAGCACAGATTTGTCTTTAACAGACTTAGCAAATAGACGGGAATTTTAAATGAGTAGACTAACAAACAGATTCGTCCTGCCACAAAAATAGGGATCAAATAAATTAAAGATATAGTCAAAGATGAAATTAAAGATAGAGTATGATATACTTCCGGATTCACTCAACTGACTTTCAATTTTTATTTATTTTTTAATTTTTTAATTTTTTAATTTTTTAATTTGAACAACTGTTGTCATAGAGAATGAAATATTCAGAACACTTTTGACACATCATAAAAGACTTTTCAAGAAGAGAGCAGATGGTGAATAGATGTATAATCAAGAGAATCTCATAAAAACCACTTATCTGAGGTCTTTGACCCAGTTATATGGTTTTTTAAGAACAATCATGATTTCACCTTTTACAGGCTTTTACATCCTCGAATCTGCTCAACTTCACAGTCAACTATGATATATCAAAAGTTGTGGCAACAGTTGATTTAACTTTTGAAATTATATAGAGCATAAGCCAAGAGATTTTCTCAAAGATGAGAATCTCTCATAGCTAAGAGCTTTTGTGAAAATGTCAGCCAGTTGAGAATCTGTACTAATGTACTCCAACTTTAATAACTTCTTTTCTACTAAATCTCTAATAAAGTGATACCTTAAGTGGATGTGTTTGGACTTTGAGTGGTGGACAGGGTTCTTTGCAAGGTTGATTGCGCTTGTATTGTCGCAAAGCATCACTAGGGAATTGCTCTCCAAGCCATAGTCATCCAACATTGACTTCAACCAAATTAGTTGTGTTGCACAACTTCCAGCTGCTACATACTCCGACTCAGCTGTGGATAAAGAAATGCAATTTTGCTTTTTGCTGTGCCAGGAGATGAGATTGTTGCCTAGGTAATAGCATCCTCCACTTGTGCTTCTTCGATCATCAGTTTCTCCAGCCCAGTCAGCATCACTGTACCCCACAAGATCTGAAGTTGTGTCCTTTGTGAACCAAATTCCTAGTTCATAAGTGCCAGCAATATATCGAATGATCATCTTGACAGCTTTCAGGTGTTCTTTCTTTGGACAGGATTGGAATCGAGCACATGCACAAACACTGTACATTATATCTGGCCTGCTTGCAGTCAGATACAGAAAACTTCCAATCATCGATCTGTACAATGTTGGGTCAACTTCAGGCCCAACTGCATCCTTCGACAATTTCTCAGTTGTGCTCATGGGGGTTCTCATGTGTTTTGCATTCTCTAGTCCAAACTTCTTCACAAGGTTCTTTGCATATTTCGTCTGTGAGACGAACATTCCGTTTTCTTTTTGCTTGACTTGAAGGCCGAGAAAGTTGCTAAGTTCCCCAACCATGCTCATCTCGAAGGAGGTTGACATGGCTTCCACAAATTCCTTCAAGGCTTTCTCACTTATTGACCCAAACACTATGTTATCGACATAAATTTGAGCTATGGTTAGAAAGTTGTTTTCCTTTTTGAGAAAAAGTGTCCTATCCGCATGTCCCCTATAAAAACCAAAATCAAGCAAAAATTCAGTCAAACGACTATACCAAGCTCTAGGAGCTTGCTTTAGTCCATATAAAGCCTTGTGTAGTCTGTACACATGATCGGGCTTAGAGGGATCTTCGAATCCTTTGGGTTGTTCCACATATGCCTCCTCTTCCAAGATTCCATTGAGAAAAGCTGCCTTAACATCCATCTGGTGAAGGGTGATATTAAGGTAACATGCAATAGCAAACAAAAGCCTGATTAACTCTATTCGTGCAACTGGAGCAAAAGTTTCATCATAGTCTATGCCTTCTACTTGAGTGTATCCTTGGGCAACTAAGCGAGCCTTATTTCTAATGATGTTTTCAAACTCATCAGTTTTATTTTTGAATATCCACTTAGTCCCGATAACATTAACTCTAGAAGGTCTGGGCACTAGTGTCCAGACTTTGTTTCTCACAAATTCAAGTAATTCGGCCTGCATTGCACTAATCCAAAACTCATCTTTTAAGGCTTCAGTTACATTCCTAGGTTCAATCAAGGATAGGAACACAATTGTGCCAACTTCATGTATGACACATGATAGACACACCATCTTTACAATTTCCTTGTAGTTAGCAATTGCTTTCCCTCTTGTTCGGACCCCTTCGTGAACATCTCCAATGACTTGGTCGATTGGATGATCTTTGCGAATTCTCTTGGAAGGGTCTCGACGAACACTGTTTTGTATAACTTCTGGGGTTGCTGAATCATCAAGATCAGCATCCGAGTCAGGCTCATCGGAAGGTGTATCTTTGTTTGTCGCTGAAGTGGGCTCAACTTCAGGGTCAACTTGTGTTACATCAGTGTTTTCTGTATTTCCCTGAATCTCAATTACACCGTTAGTATCATCAGTAGGAGTAAACAGACTAGCCAAGTCATCAAACCTTACATTCACACTCTCCATTACAGTTTTGGTCCTGAGGTTATATACACGGTAGGCATGACTGTTAAGTGAGTAATCAATGAACACACCTTTGTCACTTTTAGGGTCAAACTTATAAAGATAGTCCCTATCATTCAAAATATAACAAACACAACCAAATACATGTAAATATTTCAGGTTGGGTTTTTTACAATTCAGAATTTCGTATGATGTCATTGTGGTTCCGGTTCTTAGGTTTACTCGATTACTTACATGATATGCGGTATGTAATGCTTCAGCTCAAAACCATTTAGCCAGCTTCTTTGAATGCAGCATCACCGTGGCCATTTCTTGTAGGGTTCTATTCTTTCGCTCGGCCACACCGTTTTGCTGGGGCGTCTTTGGAGATGAGTACTCGTGATGAATTCCTTCCTTCGTGCAGAAGTTGAGGAGTTGAATATTCTCAAACTCCCTCCCATGATCTGATCTTAGTCTCTTGACACAAGTATGGTAAAATTTTTTGATCATGGCATACAATTCCAAGAAGGAATTATATGTTTCACCTTTGTTATTCAAAAATTTTACCCAAGTATACCTAGATAGATCATCTACAATCACAAAGGAATACCTCTTACCTCCAAGGCTTTCAACTTCAGTCGGTCCCATAAGGTCCATATGAAGTAGTTCGAAGCAGCTTTGAGTTGTGAAAGGTCTATCAGAAGTTGTCACAACAGGGTGCGACGCTTTAACTTGTTTTCCCTTTTGACAATCTCCACAGAGGCTAGGACTTGCAATATTCAACTTGGGAACTCCTAGAACAGCATTTAGTCTTTGGAGATTCTTCATATTACGGAAGTTGGTGTGTCCCAATTTTTAGTGCCAAAGCTGCACTTCATTTACTTGCACACTTAAACAACTGTTTTTGCTAGTCTCATAAATATTGTTTGAAGACCTTACCCCTGATATCACATGATTTCCATTGCTGTCCATCACAGTGCACCTTTCTTTATCAAAGATGACACTGAAGTTGTCATCACATAGTTGACTAATGCTAATGAGATTTGCAGTCAGCCCTTCAACATGTGATACATTGGCCAGCTTTGGAAGTCCAGGACTGTCCAAGGTTCCTCATCCGACAATCTTGCCATTTGACCCTTCTCCAAAAGTTACTTCACTGCCATTGATTCTTTGATAGTTTGATAGATAATATCTGGAGCCTGTCATGTGACGTGAGCATCCACTATCAAAATACCATGTGGTCGAGTTATTATCTGTCGATGCAGTGAAGACCACTTGGTAGGTAATTGTTGGCGTAACTTTGGGTCTCCATACCAGTTTCTTGGACTTGTCACTTTTGTTTGAGAGGATAGGATTTGATGCTTGGTTCTTCAGATGCATCTCCTTATGGCATTTCTGCAAAAACTTATAACAAAAGGGCTTAATGTGTCCAGGAAGAAAACAGAAGTGACAAATGTACCTCCTACGTTTTTTCTTTGCTGACGAAGTTGTGGGAACTTCCTTGGCTTTCACAAATGGTTTGCCATGAGTAGACAAAATCTGAGTGAAGGCTGGTCTTGCAGTCGAATCATACCCAAGGCCATGTGAAGTTATCTGAGTTTGAGACAGAACTTCATCTAGTTTTGAGGTTCCCGTGTTGAGTCTTTTAAAAGTTTCATCAGCATGATTGAGTTTAATTCTCATGTTGTCCAACTCAGCATCCTTCTTTGTCAGCATGACTTCCAGCTTTTGTAGTGATGTCTTTTGCACCGAAACTTCCTCAGTTAGTGAATCCACCACTTTGCACTGTTTGGACCATTTGACGTACAGTTCCTTTTAAAGTTCCTGCATCTTTATCAATAGCTCCAGAGTTTCCTCTTCCGTGACTTCTTCCTCATTTTCTGCAGTGGACACAACAGTGTTGAAACAGAAAAGAGTGTTATAGTAGGACTCATCATATCTATCTGAAGTTATCTCAACTTTGGTGTAGTTTGACTTATCCTCTTCAACATATACTGCAGTTAAGGCTGCCTGCTCAGTTGGTGGATCATTAGGAATCTCCTCTACATAAATCCCTGAGGTGTCAAGCTCACTATCGCTAAGGGATAGAAAGTTGACATGCTTTCCCAGTTTGCGAAATGTGTTGGGACACTCGTTGGCAAAGTGTCCAAAGCCCTTGCATTCATAGCACTGAACTGTAGAGAAGTCTGTCACTTCCTTAGGTCGGAAGTGATCAGATGCAGCACGCCTAATGATTTTTGGTTCCTTTCCTGGTGAGATAAGCCTGTCATAGAGAACCATCGATCCGGAGGCATCACTTCGAGGCTTTCGTTGTTCTCTACCTCCCACTTGTTGTTTTCCTTTGTTGGCTCGAATAAGAGAATTAACTCTTCGGGTGAGAAGAGCATAATCTGGATTCTTCTCAGTGATTTCTTCAAGATCTTCATCTTCTACTTCAATGTAAGCCGAAGTTGTCTTTGAAGTTATCCCGACAGTCAAGGCGATTCCCTTCTTCTTCTGTCCACCCTTTTCATTTAGTTCCATCTCGAATGTCTTCAGATCATTCATCAGTTTGGTGAAATCCAGAGCTCCAGTAGTTGTAGCAGTATCAATTGCAACCACTTTCATGTCAAAATGAGAAGTTAGAGTCCTCAAATTTTTTGAAACTAACCTCTTATTAGTAATTGGATCACCCAAATCATTGCACTCATTGGCAATCTCCAGTAATTTGTTGCAGTAGTCTCCTACGGACTCATCATCCTCCATCTTCATGTTTTCAAACTTTGTGGTGAGAATCCGATGCCTTGATTCTTTAATTCCAACATCACCTTCGCAATGTTGCTGGAGTATATCCCAAGCTTCCTTAGCCGACTCACAATTTCTTATGAGTTTGAACATTTGAACATCTAAGGAAGATTGAATTGCGTTGAGCGCCTTGTCATTAAAGGTGGCTTCTTCATTTTGTTCTCTGCTCCATTCTGAATGTGGTGTACGGCATGTATCTTCTTCAGCATCCACGGTCTTGGGGTGCGTCTATCCTTTTTAAACTGCATTCTATGCTCTCAAATCAATCGACTTGATGCATGATCTCATCCGAACTTTCCAAAAGGAATAGTTCATGCCATCTAGAATGGGAGGTTTGTTGAACAGCGGGTTCGTGCAATCCATTGTGCTTACGAAAACAGGATCACCACTTAGTGTATCAAGTGTCTGCTCTCGATGCCAATTGAAGAAACTGAACTCTCGGTTTTTTAGACTTGTGTACAAAGTTGTGTATAAAGTTGAGACAACTTTGCATACGCAGCGGAAATTTAAAACATAAACAATGGATTGGAATTTTCACAAGATTATATTTCTATAATCTTGCGAAGTGCCTCAGGGCGAAATCTTCACTATATAAAATAAGTGAATTACAAAAACACTACCAGATAAACTCTCACTAAATATTAAGACACTTTATCTCTTCCTTCACAGAAGGTTGGGACTAAAGTTGTCTTAACTATATCTAGTAGAAACGGATAAATACGAGAACTAAAAACTTCACAGTATCTGAAAAGCTCTACTAAAAACTCGTTATCTAACATTAACTATCTGAACCCTATATATACACAGCTCGTTGCTTGATCCCTAGTCAAAGCAACCGATCCACTAAGCCTTGATCTCCACGAACTGTATTCCTATATTTCCGGCGCAACTTCCGGAACAACCGTGGCTTCAGCAGATCGTTGGACTTGGTCAAGTCCCACATGCTCCTAATTTCTCTCAACAGAATTTAACCTGCAAGAAAGACAAAAACTCCAAATACACGTTTAAAACAAATATTCCTAAATCTATGATACACTACAAAATGGTATCAACAATCTCCCTCTTTTTTGGCTTTCTTTCCAAAACCAAACAAAATCCAAAAGTTACAATTACTCCCCCTGAAGCAACACAATCAAACCACAACAATCATGAAAAGTTTAGAGAAATGTTAGCTAAACAGTTACTCCCCCTGTCATCAAGACGGAAATAAAAACAAAATCTACACAATATCATCACAACACATAAAACAACCATAACCATAATATATTTACAGCAAATGCATACATATCTGCATGCAATCAAAAATATATAAGAGTTAGGCAAAAAATAAAAGTTGTTCAGAAAGTTGTGCAGAAAGTAAAATAGTTGTTTGTTTCACCCAATCAACATTAACAAAATACTACTGCAACACACTGCAGTCTTCTTCTTCTTCACGCTTCTCCCCCTCACTCCTCATCTTCATCTTCCTCATTGCTTGGTCCGTGGCGGCGACGGCTAGGGCCTTCTCCCCCTTTTTGGGAAGAAAGAAGTTTTTGAAACACACTTCATTGCCCTTCAAGGATAGCAATCTGCGAGGAGAAGAAGGCTATTTGCTCCTGCAAAACAAAGATAGGTAGAGAACACATTAACTCGGCCGATAGATCCTTTTCAGTTGAGGCATCAATCCACGGAAGATCACTGTGCCTCTTCTCACTCATGAAGGCAGGTTGCACAGTTTGGAGAGGGAGCTTGGATGTAAGAATATCTTTCTTCTTCGGCTTCAATCCTTGCTCAACGAGCATACTAAAGATGAGAGAGGGTACGATCAACTTCTTGGTAGACTTCGCCACAACAACTTCAACAACATCATTAAAAATGTGAGTGCCCAAATTAAACTTCTCTTCCTTGAACACTTTGTAGAGTAGGCACACATGCTCAAACGGCACAACTGTGGTATTGGATGTAGGAATCCAATTTGACACAGAAATCTTGTGCAAAGTTGCAAAAAGAGAAGTGAGGACCGAAGCTATGCGATTAGGCCTTTTGTTCACTGTCCACACATCTGCATGGCCACCCGTAAGCATATTCTCCATTTCAACCTCTAGCTCCTCATCAATCTCAACATCAGACTCAACAACATTTGGAGCAGCTAAAAATTTGTTAATGCGAGAGGGAGTGAAGGAGAAAATCTTCCCACGGACATAAACTTTTCCAAACATCTTGGAGGAGGGGTTAGCAAAATCAACAGGGAGATTGGTATAAAACTGCTTCACAATCTCAGCAACATAGGGTTTCACATAGGTAACACTTCTAAAAACTTTCCTTTTATGCAGAAAATCAACCAAATTATATTGTGCAAAATCCTTCAAATCAACTGCCCTATCATTAATGAACTCCCTTTTCCTAAAACTATCCCAGTTCTTCTTAGCAGCCTCATTGTAAAAACATTCATTCCCGTTTGACTTTCTTGACTGATTTGCCTTTCGACTTCAACGGCGACGAGGAAGGTATTTTCATTTTCCCTTTTCGAGAGACAGCAACCTCCTCTTCAAGCTCTTCGTCCTCCTCGGCTTCTGAGTTTTGGTGAGAGGATATCTTCTTAGCAGAGTCGTCGGAGGAAGCACCCAATTGATCCTCACCCTCGGCATCACTGTCGATGTGGATTGGTTCCTCGGGAGCTTGAGAAGGATGACTTGTTCGAGATATTCGCTTGGAACGACGAGATGGAGGAACCCTAGGTATTTTAGAGGGTTTCTTCGTCGGAGGAGAAGGGGTCGGAGATGGGTTGACCTCCGGCTGTGACTCCGGCTTGGCAGAGGAGAACGGGACGGCAATCGGACTTCTGCCTTGTAGAGCGGCTTCCTCAGATGAATGTAGTGGGTCCTCTTGGTCTTTGGCAAGAATTGGAGTGTCTAGCTCTGGAAAATCGAACGACGACATCACGATACCGCTCGGAGCGACGATAATCGCCTGATCGGCCGTCGGTGTCAGGACAGATGGCGGCATTGAAGTCGGTGCCGGGAGAGGAAGCGGCATTGAAGTCAGTTGATAAAAAAAAACACAAAAAAAAACAAATCACATACAAAACTCAACATCAATTTAATACTTATTTTCAATTCAACTGGTACACATAAAGAAATATTCATCATATTCATTATATTTCCTACCATACAATCACTAAAACACATATAGAAAAATCATTTATGATTTCAAAAATCAAAATAAAAAATCATTCATAACAAAATACTTAACATAACTTATATTATTTCCAATCAAACACGAAAATGAGCATATCTGGGTATTCAATTGATACAAAAATAAAAACAATACCAAGACTAAATATGAAAACTAACTGAACCATTAAGACATATAAACATATCACTTCAAAATCTAATACGTGTGTCTATATCAATTCATACTGATTATCTTGTTAACTGATACTTAACATAATAAACACAGATACTTCTTTTCATTTAAAAATTGAAAACAAATAATAATTCACATTACTCACATTTAACATATCTGAACATTCAAATAATACAAAAAAAAAATAGAAAAACCACATAAAACACAATTCAGACACGAAATCAACTCGAACTTAATATTTCTTCTCAAATATAGTGATAACCATGGACAAGGTGTTGAAGGCAAATCACCGCCAAATACAGTGGAAAAAAATGAAAAAACACAAAACCCTATCAACTAATTTGTTAAAGAATATGAACACAATCTCAACAAACGAAATAAGAAAATCACTTATTACCTGACTGAATAGACCGAAACCCAATAGATCAAGAGGTGAAGAGAGATAGTAGAGAGAAGGTTGAATCTTTGCCGGTGAAGTGATGAATAAGCACCTCAACGATCGATGAAATCGGAAAAATCAAGAAGAGATCGATAGATAGAAAGAGAGGTGGTTGGAGGTTAGGGTTTACAAAAATCATAATAGTCTTGGCGGAGCATAAAGGAAAGCTTGAATCGTCGGTGACCAAGTGCGAAATTAGCACGACGAGGATTTAATCGGGAAAGAAGAGATATCGAAAGAGAGATCGAGAGAGAAGGGGACGGCTAGGGTTTGATCCAGAATGAATGGGGCAAAAAATGGGTAAGATGGGTCAATTAAAGTATTTATACACCGGGTGACGGATTCTAGACCAGGTAAGAACGGGTCGGACGTCTGTTGAGTCATGTTCATGCATAAGATGTACAAGAGTATTTGCGAACTTTTATTTATGGTTTTAGGGGTTTCAACATTATTATAATATAAATATTTTGATAAATATACCCCTATAAAATCCTACTAATATATATTTTCTAAAAATATAAAATCTTCCATTTTTTTAAGAAAACATATCATCTATTAAAACTTTAAGTAATAGACTTTGTAAGGATTTGATAGGGTTAATTTTTAAAAGAGAATTTGCGAAAATATGTAAAATAACAAATAATTATTTATAAGCTACAAACCTAAAACGGTAAATAAAAGTTTATGAAGAGAATGATAATTAGCTACACATATCACACACACAAGTTTTGAATGAAAAACCGGATCAATGTTATTTAATCAAAAATGTGAACTATTGAAAAAATTGACTACAAAATTTGGAATCTCAATCCAAGAATAATAACGTCAATAACTATAGTCCTTATAAACCATTCTAAAAAAGTGCCACACAAATTAAATTGGCATGCATCACAATGAATGTGTGTAACATTGAACAAATACCCTTTTTCACTACACTTAATTCTTGAATATTACACACACACACACACACACATAATTTTGATTGGAAGCACGTAAATACAATTGGGAGCAAAAACAAAAAGGGTAGCAAAGCAAAAGGAATGTGCAATTTTGGCCTCTAGTTTTGGGGACCAAATTGAATAATGCTTTTGAGATTTAAAGGACAATGACCATTCATATATAAGTAACATGCCTAATTGTTGCATTACAACCATCAATCTTGGTCCATAATATTTTTGAAAGACCCTATTCATTAATTTAATCATAATGCGGCATGTTATCAAGTGAGGACTTTTTTATGAAAGGTGGGACTCTCCTAACTCACGTGTTAGTTTAATTTATTGCTTTAAATTAACACGGAATACCATGCAATGTACATAATTAATCTGGACCGTTTAAATTAATTTGATGAACGGATAAATATTAATGTATATTTTATATTAGTATTATATTGTAAGTGTTATATTTCAAAAATTATGGGACTATAATACAATAATGCAATAGTCACTACAAGAAAACACATATCTTGCGATGGAAATGGCGACGGGAGGCATTCTGTCAACACAGGCGACGGACTATTCCGCCGCCTTCTACTTTTTATATTTTGATTTATTTTTAATTCCGGGAAAATAAGGCGATGAAATATTTCCATCACATTATTTTATTTTTGATTTTTTTAACCGATTAATAAGGCGACGGAAATATTCTGTCGTCTTATTTTTTTTATTTTTGAATTTAATTTAAAATTATCGGGCGACGAAACATTTCCGTCGCCCGATATTGTAATATACGGGCAGACAGTTCTTCTTCTCCATTTCTCCCAAATCAAATACGGAACCCTAATCCCGCCGACTGCCGACCCACTACGCCGATGACCTCCCTCTCGCCCTCCTTGTTCCGCGTCGAGGCCGATTTCACCGCCCAGCCCGTGTCCGCTGCCGAGCCCGCCTCCGCCGCCCAGCCCGTCTGACGTTGCCGCCTGACGCCGACAAGGTAATTTTTTGTTGCAGTTTTATTTTTATTTTTTAATTTGAATTAATTTGATTAATAGTTATATATACATATGTTTAATTGCCGTTTAATTGTTATATATATGTGTGTTTAATTATTTGATTAATTGCTATTTAATTGTTATATATATATATGTTTAGTTGCTGTTTAATTGTTATATATATGTGTGTGTGTGTGTTTAATTGTTTGATTAATTGTTGTTTAATTGTTATATATATATATATGTTTAATTGTTTAATTAATTGTTATATGTATATTGTTTAATCGTTTTAATTAATTTGATGTTTTGTTATATATATGTTCAATTGATTGTTTAACTTCAAATAAATTATTTCAACTTAATATATGATAAATCAATATGTGAAACTAATGAAAGAAAACAGTTAGAAAAATTAAAAAAACTTAAGCCCCAATTAAGCTTTTGGAGTGACTAGCTATCTAGCAATCAATATCAATAATTTTGCATTCATTTTCCAATTTAAAAATGATTAATTAAATAATTAGATGAATTTATTCTGGAAATAAAATAAAAGAAAATTTGAATAAAATGTAAAAGACTAAACAAAAGGAAGAAAAAAAGAACAAAAGGGGAAAAAAAAATACTATTATCATTGTTCAAATTAAAATTAATAACACTAAATATTAAATAAAAGAAAGAAAGAAAAAAAAACTAACATAAAGTAACTTTCCAGTAGCATTTTTAAACAATAAATGAGCAAGGGTGGATTACGTTCCCTCTTCTTTAATTTCCTATTAAAGAAATGAACATAGGTAAAATAAATGATAAAAATATTCCATATTAGTCATTATTAACAAAGATAAACGTGTTTAAAGAGAATACAAATATCTCTAAATCATTCCAAATGTTTCCACAACTATATCCTAAAAAATGAAGGAAAAATACCGTTTGCACATTTCTTATGAAAACATGGTAGTTGAATTACTTATAGCATGTTTGTTGAATTTATTTATGTTAATTTGGGATTTATGAAAACATGTTAGTTGAATTTATTTAAGCATGTTTGTTGAATTTTTAAAAGCACGTTAATTTGAATTTATGAAAGCATGTTAGTTAAATGGGATGAGGGCCCTGGATCCTTCTATATTAATTGTATGTAGTTAGAAAATGGGATGAACGCCCCTGGATCCCTCTATTTTAATTATACGTAATTATATTGGGACGAAGGCCCCTAGATCCCTCTGGTGTTTGGTTTTTGCTAGTTAAATTCAGAACCTAGTTAAATTACATCGATGACTTGGTCAAAATATAGGTTTCATGTCGTTATGCTGCCGAATTTTTTTTCTAATTAATTTTATAATTTAGGCAAGTATGAATCGATTTCCTAGTCGAGCTTGGATGTATCAACGGAGTCGCGATGGATCCGATTTGTTAGAGTTTGCAAATAAGATAGAAAGTTTTATAGACTTTGCCACTAGCCATCCAACATTTTTAGATGGGAAAAATATAAAGTGTCCATGTGCAAAGTGTAAGAATCGACCTTCCATTTGAGGTCCGAATGCACATTTGTCAGCACGGTTTTGTGCCGAATTATTACACATGGACCTTTCATGGAGAGATGAGTTCGGATGAAAATTTAGTTGACACGTATGAACCGAATACGTATCACACAATGGTGATGGATGTTGCTGGGCCGGATTTTGTTTTTGATGAGATGAATGGTGTTGAAGAAGCTCCCAATCCTGAAGCTCAACGCTTTTATGAAATGTTGGTTGCTGCGAACAACGAATTGTGGCCGGACTGTGAGAATCATACACAATTGTCTCTCGTGGCCCATTTGATGGCCTTGAAGTCTGAGCACCACTTCTCAGAGAGGTGTTTTGACCAATTTACAAGTCTTCTGAAAGAGGTTGTGCCCAAAAATAATATGGTCACCAGTAACTTCTATAGTATGAAGAAACTTTTGCGTGGTATGGGGTTGTCAGTGGAGAAGATCGATTGTTGTGCAGACAATTGCATGATGTATTGGAAGGATGACGTTGACTTCATGAGATGCAAAGACTACAATAAAAGAACGTTACCGCACTATAAGACGAACGAGAAGAGGCAGGTGAAGAAAGTAGCTCAGAAAAGGATGTACTACTTCTCTCTTACTCCCAAATTGAAGAGGTTGGATGCATCGAAAGCTACCGCTGGACAGATGCGTTGGCATGCGACATCACTTAATGACGGGATTATGCGTCATCCAGCTGACTCACCTGCGTCGAAGCACCTAGACATGACATTTCCTAGTTTTGCAGCTGAAAGCCGGAATGTTAGATTAGGCCTTTCCACTGATGGTTTCCAGCTATTTGGACAAACATGCAAACAATATTCCTCTTGGCCTGTGATAGTTACACCATATAATTTGCCACTTTAGTTGTGTATGAAAGAACAACACATGTTTTTTACAATTCTTGTGCTCGGGCTAAGGAATCCGAAGAAGAAGATTGATGTGTTCTTACAACCAGTGATCGATGACCTGATATAATTGTGGGACGAGGGTGTGCCAACGTATCATATCTCATTGAAGCAGAACTTCCAGATGCGTGTAGCTTTGTTTTGGACTATTAGTGATTTCTCTGCTTATTCAATGTTATCTGGTTGGAGTACATCAGGAAGGTTGGCTTGTCCACACTGTATGGATGAGACAGAAGCCTTCACACTTGCTTGTTCTGGTAAACAATCATGGTTTGACAACCATCAAAAGTTCTTGCACGGTGATCACCAATTTCGCAAAAATAAAACTGCATTCATGAAGAACAAGACATGTTGGAAAGAGCCTCCACAAGGGAAGTCCGGAGTTTAAATTTTGAGGAAAATAGATGGATTGGGGTTGAAGAAGGTGACCGAGTCGAATGATAATGCTGCAATATGTAAATCTACATGGTGTGGCTGGAAGAAAAAATCATATTCTGGGATTTGCCATATTGAAGTTCATTGTTGATTCGTCACAATTTAGATGTCATGCATGTAGAAAAGAATGTAGTTGACAATATCTTCAACACCGTGCTGAATGTCAAGAGCAAAACAAAAGATACTTGAAAGTCCAGACAATAATTGAACTTGTATTGTAACAGATCTGCTCTGAAACTTGATCAGCGCACAGGAAAGTACCCGAAAGTGAGTTACACTCTGGACAAGAAGGAGAAAAATGTTCTGTTTGAATGGGTGAAAGAACTAAAATTCCCGGATGGCTATATATCAAACATGAGCTGATGTGTGGATATGAATTAACTGAAGATGTTTGGGATGAAGAGTCATGATTGTCACGTCTTCATGCAATGAATTTTGCCTATTGCTTGGCAAGAACTTCTCCCGCCTATTGTTTAGAAGGCCATCACAAAACTGAGTCTATTTTTCAAAGATTTGTGCTCCAGAAATATTAAGATGGATGATATGTGTCGCTTGCACGAGAACATTCCCATCATACTGTGTAAGTTTGAACGGATATTTCCTGCAAGTTTTTTCGACTTGATGGAGCATTTGCCAATCCATCTGGCTAATGAAGCTCGAATTGCTGGACTAGTACAATATAGATAGATGTATCCATTTGAACGATACTTGAGGAAGTTAAAGAAAAATGTGAGGAATAAAGCAAGAGTTGAAGGATCAATTTCCAATGCTTATTTAGTTGAAGAAGCATCATCATTCTGCTCGTACTATTTTGAGGATCATGTTATGATGAGGCACAGGAGCGTGTCTCGAAATTATGACGGTGGAGGTGATAACGTCAATGATTCTGAAGATAATCTGTCAATCTTAACACTTCCAGGACGAGCTTTTGGCAAAGTGTCAAGAAGGTGGTTGACAGATGGTGAGTATAAGGTTATACGAATCTACGTATTGCTTAGCTGTCAAGAAGTGACGGATCAATATGTTTTGTAAGTTATAATCACTTAATCTTCATAAAGTTCTTTCGTGTACTACATAATTAATTCAAATATTCATGAATTTTTTCTTGTTGAAGGCTGTTTGTTTCAGAATTGACGGATCGTAATCTGTATATCTCAACATCTGACATCGATAAAGAAATAGATCAAGCGTTTCCAGATTGGTTTGCCAATTTTGTAAGTTTGACTATATTCTATAATCTGTTAGACTTGAAATGAAATATTAATTTATCTTACTTTGCGTGTTTTCATAGGCTTAGGATCGTTTAAACAACATTAATCAATTATTGGTAGATCTCTCAGTTGGTCCATCACGTAGGATTAGTACTTGTCATGGTTATTTCGTAAATGGATATAAGTTTCACACGGTGTCACATGGGTCTCGGAAAGCCACAATCAATAGTGGAGTGTGTGTTAAAGACACTAATTACACCATCGACGAGAGTGATTACTACGGGAGATTGTTGGAGGTTGTGGAGGTTGAATATCCTGGTCTTCCAATTAAGAAGGCGACCTTGTTCAGGTGTGAATGGTTCGATACGTCAACATGGGGGATAATGGTCCATTCTTCTTATAAAATGATATCCATTCACCAAGGACGTAGATATGCAGGAGATGATGCATTTGTGCTGGCTACCCAGGCCACCCAAGTGTTCTATTACTCATACCCAAGTTTGAATCGGTCTATGAGTGATTGGTTGGCAGTTTGTAAGATAAATACCAGATAGAACGTAGATGTTCTCTCCAATGCACCCTTATCAAGTATATCTCCACCATTTCAAGATGATGAACATTTGGAGTTATGAGCTCCCATTGTAGATGTTGATGATGACTCATTACCCATTCACCCAGCGGGTGGTTTGGTAGATATTGAAGAAACCAATCTTGATTAGGGCTGTAAACGAATCGAATCGAGCTGAACACCCTGATGTTCGAGCTCAACTCGTTAAGGAATATTCAAGCTCAAGCTCGGTTCGAGCTCGATTCGATCTTTTTTTCTCTTGTTCAAGCTCGGCTCAATAAATATTTGTCATGTTTGAATTCGGTTCGAGCTCGGTTCGTGAAATGCTCGAAAATTTACTAAACGAGCCTAAGCTCTTGTAAAAAAGCTCGTTTAATTTACATATTCGAGCTCGAGTTTGAAAAAAATAGCTTATTTTATTTACCCATTTGAATTATTTATAATATTCATGAACATGTTCGATTAAAGATCGAGCTCGAACATGTTCGCGAGCTGGTCGAGCCGAATACTCATATGTTCAAGCTTGGCTCAAAATTTTTATCAAACTCGATTTGAGGCTCGAGCTCAGCTCGTTTAGAAAACGAACGAACTTTGAACGAGCTTTTTTCGAACTGAACTCCGAATAGCTCACGAGCGGCTCTATTCATTTACAACCCTAATCTTGATGAATATGTGTCTGATGATGAGAGACCAGTTTATCTGATGAAGAACTTAGTGATGAAGAGATAGATGATGATATTTGATAGTGTTAATTATGTTTGATGTACAAAACAATTAATTCTTTAGTATCGAAGAATTGATCGTCTTGAATGTCTTCATGACTTTGTCTTTTTTAAATTTTATATTTTTGTTTAATTAAGATCATGTGTATATATATCTTTATGAGTTGTTTTTGTCAGATGACTAGAGGTGGTGGATATCACGGGGCTAGGTCCCAAGCTCTGTCATCTATGGGATCCGCTGGTGGTACCATTGATGATAGCGTCAGTCAGGATGGGACCGATGCTATGGGAGAGGAGTCCCGTATAGTTAACTCGAGATGGGTGGTTGGGCTCGAGACCGTGGGCAGGGAGAGGTATGTTGAGATATATATCAATATATTCAATTAATTTACTTTATGTATATTATAATTGAATCTAATTTGCATTTTCAGAGTCATGGTGCGTTCAAGGGCAATTACAACTATCTTCAAGAGGTATATGCATCATACGGGCTTCGCTTAGAAGAAGGTGCCCATGGATAGGAGGATGCTGTATTGGGCTGAGTTCAAGGTAAAAAAATTGATTTATATGTATTTATGTTATCTAATATTATTACTAACGTCGTTTTTTATGTGGTAATACAGAAGGAATTTAGGAGGTCTTATCCTGATAAGGAGGTGCTTCCACTTTTCTGGAAGAAGTGTCAGGACCGGTATAGGAACATGATGTACCATATGAAGAAGGATGACTACCTGGCGGGCAAGAAGTCCAATTTTATGCGATAGGAGGACTGGCCTTCATGGATAGCATACTGGCAAGCGGAGGTGACTCAGGAGTAGGCTCGCCTAGCCAAGAGGAACCGCCTGACCGAGCTTGATGACCCAGGATCGTCCAGCCAGACTCACCTTGAAGGCGTCAGATGTGCCGTGGATCATATGCGCGATCTGGTACGAGTTATAATAATTATTCAAGTTTATAGAATAATAAATTAACACTTTCTAATGGATTTCGTTTTGTTTTATTTAATTAGGCTAGAGAGCAGCATCTGTGATACGCGATCGTCACAAGCACAAAATAAAATCATTCTTCCGAATGCCCAATAAGGGTGTAGTAGGTGGAAAATACAGGTCGAATACACAGGGAACGGTGTATTCTTCTTTCAAAGGTAACTTTTGGGATTTTGAGAGAGTTTAATTAACTAATGAAACAAAATAAAGTAAAAGAATCAGTATGATTAAAACCTGGATGAGATTGTAAATAAAAAGAGATCGGTGCATTGATTTAATTCACAATTCTTATAAATCAGTTATAGAATACCGTAACCCCTGGCATATTCCTTATTCCTCCTTACGAATCATTGAACAAAAGAACCCTTATTATCTAAAATCTTATTAATTAACAACCCGCAAGAACCCTTAACAGATTTAATTAATTAATAGCATTAAGAATTAGAGAAAACCAATTATGTTATAAGCATTCAAACCCGTATGCCCTTAATACCCCCGTATGCCCACTGACAAAGAGTGTCAGTTTTACCAAGTATAGAATTGAATCGACAATTACAGATCTCACAATTCTATGGCTATAGATATTAATTAACGAACTATATATTGGTCACTACACAATTAATTAATTAAAAACAAAACTTGTTATCGCAAAACATAACAGAGTAAAAGAATGTGAATCATATGAAAACTAATATGACCTAATGATATGGGCTTATCATCAATTATTACAACCTCATTCCGGAGAATAAATTTAGCTACTCATATTAAGATTAAACCAACCGATAATCATAACATAGGCAACCATTGAATTGAAATAAACTTACGACGAGTTTTCTAAAATATTCTTGCAAATTAAAATAATAATTCAACTGAAAGCAAAAACGAGAAATCTAGTTTATTAGAACAAAACTACTATGATCAATCCGGAATGTCCTCTTAGAATAATATGGCAAGAGTTATATAAGCCGATCCAATGAGCCGTTCCATTTTAATAAGTGCAGATCGATAATTCAACTATGCAAATCGCATATTTTGTTCTTTCATTAATTCTTTTCATATTTGCATGATTTCTTTCATTCATTTTCTTCACACTCTCATCTCCACATTATTGTAACAGACACAAATTAACATGATAAGTCTCAAATATACAGAATATATAGATAATAAATATACAATATTTGACACTTATCAATCTATCTGAGTGGGAGGCGCGCTACCAGACCTACCTTAAGCTTCACTGCCTAGACGGCCTTTGGACCACAGTCAAGACGAGGGAGAACAAGGTGAGTTTTTATTAATATTTTAATATATATATATATATATACGTATATATAAATAATTTATATTGAAAAATGAATTACATTTATCCTGATAAATACAGGATAAGTGTGACGCCTTGGCTGCGGAATGGAGAGCGGAGAGCGGAGAGCCGAACATGGGCGAGATTTTCCGCCAGGTGGTGGCGCTTGACAGGAAGGGGCGCGCTATCGGACCGAGGAACATGACCCCTGCCATTCGTCGCCCTTCTTCTGCAGCTGGAGGATCCTCCTTGTTATCGAGCTTGGGCTCCGGGTCGCTGTACACCCAGACAGAGCTCAATGCGAGACTGGATGAGATGCAGGCACATATGGATGTCCAGCGTGAGTCTGTGCAGCTGGTGCTGGAAAAGCAGGCCTGGATGGAGTCCCTGCTTTAGCGCCTTCTCACTTAGCAGTCGGGTGGTGCTGGTGACGGATCCGGAGGGTCTGCGAGCGGTTCCGGATGGCTTGATGGTGGGTCGGGCACGTAGTTGTACTATTACTGTTATTATGCTACAGTTTTGATAATTATTTATATGTATTATACATTTGTATTAAATTATGTACAATTATATATATATATATATACAAGGATGAAAATATCACGAAATATCGCGGATATATCGCGGATATTGACATTGCGATACGGATATTGAGGGGAATATCTTTTTTCCCGAGTATCGACGAGAAATCACAATATATCGCAAGATATCGCGATTTTTTAAATATTTCTATAATATATTTTGATTTTTATTTAATACTATATATTTTTGTGATCTTTTTCAGGTCTTCAATGTAATTATTTGAGTTGCAATATTCAATGTATTTATATAATGTATTATTTATATATTTGCTTTTAAAATACAATTCTATCAAAAAAATTAGTGGAATATGTGCATAATAATATGTCATAATAGTTCCTAAAATTTCATGCTATATTTCCAAGATTTTAATATGATTTTCGTCATTTTTTTCAATTTTCTGCGATATCGATATATCAGTAAAATTGAAGTTGCGATATATGTTGCGATAGCGATATTTTCATCCTTGTATATATATATATTACTTTTATGATCTTTTATTATATTTAGGTACAAATAAATATTTAAAAAGAAAAAGGAATTAAAAAAATGAATTAACAATAAAAAAATTTAAAAAACAAAAATGGTGACGGAAATGTTCCGTCGCCGGATTTATTTTATTTTATGAATTAAATTATTTTTTTTATTTGACGACGGAATCTTCCGTCCCCTTGTCTGTTGCCACTAAAGGCGACAGAACTAGTCTGTCGCCTTATTACGATGACACTTTAAGGCGACATAATATTCCGTCGCTAATTCTGTCGCCAAATGTGGCAACTATGCAAATCGCATATTTTGTTCTTTCATTAATTCTTTTCATATTTGCATGATTTCTTTCATTCATTTTCTTCACACTCTCATCTCCACATTATTGTAACAGACACAAATTAACATGATAAGTCTCAAATATACAGAATATATAGATAATAAATATACAATATTTGACACTTATCAATCTATCTGAGTGGGAGGCGCGCTACCAGACCTACCTTAAGCTTCACTGCCTAGACGGCCTTTGGACCACAGTCAAGACGAGGGAGAACAAGGTGAGTTTTTATTAATATTTTAATATATATATATATATACGTATATATAAATAATTTATATTGAAAAATGAATTACATTTATCCTGATAAATACAGGATAAGTGTGACGCCTTGGCTGCGGAATGGAGAGCGGAGAGCGGAGAGCCGAACATGGGCGAGATTTTCCGCCAGGTGGTAGCGCTTGACAGGAAGGGGCGCGCTATCGGACCGAGGAACATGACCCCTGCCATTCGTCGCCCTTCTTCTGCAGCTGGAGGATCCTCCTTGTTATCGAGCTTGGGCTCCGGGTCGCTGTACACCCAGACAGAGCTCAATGCGAGACTGGATGAGATGCAGGCACATATGGATGTCCAGCGTGAGTCTGTGCAGCAGGTGCTGGAGAAGCAGGCCTGGATGGAGTCCCTGCTTTAGCGCCTTCTCACTTAGCAGTCGGGTGGTGCTGGTGACGGATCCGGAGGGTCTGCGAGCGGTTCCGGAGGGTCTGCGAGCAGTTCCGGATGGCTTGATGGTGGGTCGGGCACGTAGTTGTACTATTACTGTTATTATGCTACAGTTTTGATAATTATTTATATGTATTATACATTTGTATTAAATTATGTACAATTATATATATATATATATATACAAGGATGAAAATATCACGAAATATCGCGGATATATCGCGGATATTGACATTGCGATACAGATATTGAGGGGAATATCTTTTTTCCCGAGTATCGACGAGAAATCGCAATATATCGCAAGATATCGCGATTTTTTAAATATTTCTATAATATATTTTGATTTTTATTTAATACTATATATTTTTGTGATCTTTTTCAGGTCTTCAATGTAATTATTTGAGTTGCAATATTCAATGTATTTATATAATGTATTATTTATATATTTGCTTTCAAAATACAATTCTATCAAAAAAATTAGTGGAATATGTGCATAATAATATGTCATAATAGTTCCTAAAATTTCATGCTAAATTTCCAAGATTTTAATATGATTTCCGTCATTTTTTTCAATTTTCTGCGATATCGATATGCGATATCGATATATCAGTAAAATTGAAGTTGTGATATATGTTGCGATAGCGATATTTTCATCCTTGTATATATATATATATTACTTTTATGATCTTTTATTATATTTAGGTACAAATAAATATTTAAAAAGAAATAGGAATTAAAAAAATTTAAAAAACAAAAATGGTGACGGAAATGTTCCGTCCCCTTGTCTGTTGCCACTAAAGGCGACAGAACTAGTCTGTCGCCTTATTACGATGACACTTTAAGGCGACATAATATTCCGTCGCTAATTCTGTCGCCAAATGTGGCAACGGAATACTCTGTCGCCTTATTTTTTTAGCGACTAAATTTACGAGACAGATATTTTCCATCACTCGATAAAATAGTGACGGAAAATGGTATGCGGCGATGGAAATTTCCGTCACTAATCCGAGATTTTCTTGTAGTGAGTACTTTTTCGATTTTAGATTAAATAACATCATGCATTTTTTTAGCATTATAAACAAGGTATTTTCGCATTATAACACCATATTTTTTAGAATAATTTAGGAAATTGTCACATTTTTTCAATCGATTAAATCAACTTATGAGATCTTCATGAGATTGGTTCGTAAATATACTTATGATCACACACATGCATATATATATGGGTTGATTATAATAGGGACTAATCCCTATGTGAGAAATAGGGACAAATCTCAATCATGCAAATATTAAGGATGGATGGATGAGATTAAATGCTAAAAAAATATGATAAATCTAATATAATATAATTAATAATTCGAAAAGGGGTAAAAAGTCTTTTTAATGAATAATTTAATATGGAAAGATACAATAAAATTGGCATTAGATACGTATCTGTATGGAAATTAATTGATGTTATCTATATTTGAAATCCATAAAATCCCTAGCACCAATCTAAAACCTAAAACCAAAGATTCTCTTTCCCGAAACAAAAACAGCGGCGACTGCGAATGTAGGACGAAGAACAACATCTGGGTAATGATTTTTGACAAATGTAAAGTACTACTGTATGAGAAGGGTCCATGTGGCTGACGTTGGGTTGTGAAGGTGACAAATCTGTGATTCTCATTTACTCACGATGGTAAGTGCGAACCCTCTGGCTTAACTGGTGGCGGTGAGATTGGAAGAATCGAACCGCTCTAACAAGAAGAAAGATGATGAGAGGGAAAAACGGTAACACATATTTGATAAATCATCCTATTTTATGAGGTTTTGGCGATGCTTGTTTACGGTATTGTGGTATTTTTTTATCAAGGGATTCTCATTTGTGACTGTCGATGCAATACACATTTCGTAAATTAATTAATTTAAGTTTTCTAATTTTGCCTCATTGGGCTTAGTTTGATACGAATAAAATTTGTTGGTGCTTTTGAAGTTAGGAAAAAAATATCAGCAAATGAGGCGGATACACAAATGCATCGAGAAAAAATTATCTATATTGATAAATATGAAGACGATCTCGCGAGGGAGTTGATTTAAGGGCCAAGTATGAAACAACACTTTTTATATTGATAAGCATTTAAATTAGATATGATCATGGAATTAGAAGCAACTTTAACACCAACTTCTATTAAGGATGCATCAATGCTTTAGACGCATTACATTGTTGCTTTGAAATGATTGTATTGGTGGTTGCAATATTATGAATTAATGCTCAGTAAATGTTACATTGGTGGTTTGAATTCATTAAATAAAAAAGGATCTGTTGATGGTTTAAGAGAATTACATTAGTGATTGATGAATATATCTTATTTAAATGTATTGATCATCTTACGTTGCAGCAAAGAGTGTTTGTTGATTACATGCATGCGGAGGGGTTGAAGGTGAAGTCAGGTCCTATAAAGCAAGCATGCACAGGGAGGTGACAAATACCTTGAAAGTGCACTGAAAATAATGAGTGTGGTATATATGCTATGCACTACATAGAGACATATATGAGTCAATCAATCAAATTTTGGAATTGTGACCTTGAGCAGGGGAACGTTGCAAGAATGAAGCGTTGATAAGTCCATTTATTTCGTGTTTTTAGGGGCATTTTATCATGTATAAATGTCCTTTTTAGTGTGTTTTGAGTCGAAAAGAACTAGGTTGCGGTCAAAGGGCATTCCAAGAGTCGAGTCTGGCGGAAGGGGCATTTTATACCCAAATATTCACGATTATCTCGCACATATGATCATCAGTGGCACAGGGGGCGTCCTCAGTATCCATCCCACATTCGGTCAGTGAAGAACGCATATCAGATACGGATGGAGCTGACAGACGATGCCGTGCCCACAGTACTCGCACAGACTCGACCACAGGGCAGAATGGGCATTTCAGTGAAATTTGGGATTCAGTTGAAGGACAGCTGATGGAAGGATAGCTACATTATCCGCATGAGAGTTGGAACTAAGCTGGACTCCTGGAAGGTGCTGCAACAAAAGGATAAGCTCAGACGAGGAGATAAAGCTCAATCTAAGGAGATAAGAGCAATCCCTAAAAAATAGGGATTTGTTGAAGATGAAGCTTATCCAGTCAGAGTCAGCGAGGGCACGCCGTTCCGGATTTTCAGCAGAAGACCCCCGCCTGTGGGGGAGACTCTACTCGGAAATGTAACTATTTAAACAAGTTTACTTTCTGGAAAAATAAGCTGGAGACACTCTGAAACACTTTACATTTCTGCATTTTTATTTCCAGTACGCTGCTTAGGCAGCTAAACAATCCGAAAGGTCTTAAACCTTCGGGGCTTAGGTTATGTTTATGTTCATCGACGTTGGAGTCGAGTTTTTGATTAATTAAATCCGTAAGTTCTTATTTTTATGTCTTTAAATTCTGCAAGTTTAATTATGTCTAGCCTTCTCGGCTAGATCTTTAATTCTGGCGTTTGAATAATGAAATTGGATTAAGCATAAATCTGGACTCGTGAGGCCGAAATGGGCATAGCAATGCATGATTAGTTTCCGTTAATTCTTGTGCTTTGTTCCACGTGAGTGTGTGTCTGAAGTACCCAATGTGGCTGATCACTCGTTAGGTAAAGAGGGCACACCAATATTAATTGAATTGGCGAATGGTGACTGAGTCGGTTCATATAGTAATAAGGGAATTAATGGGGTGTTGTGGGCACAAGAAGAATCAGTTGAACACAACAGATCTGGGTCCGTCTAGGGCATACTGCTGCTTGTTTGCTTACATCTCTTAGAGGAATCGGGAGGTGGGTAACTGGTTAGGGGTTTAATCGAAGAGGAATCACTTTTCAACCTAAAATGAAAGGATGGATGAGGAGACGCATGAGAGGAATCCGATCACCATAACTAGATGACCTATCGTGTATGAAAATCGGTGTGCCCATGATCGAGTTGTTTTATGTTTAACCAAGATCTAATTCAAATGCCAGAATCTTTTGTTATTTGATAGTTTTCTTTAGTTTCTTTTGCAGATTTAATTTCAGTATAGTGACAACACCAAAACCCCCTTTTGATTGGTCACTTGAAGATAGAATCGCAACAGCTCTCTGTGGGATCGACCCGTACTCATTGGCTAGCTACGCTCACTGTAGGCACAGGAGTTTATAAATATATTTTTCAGCGCGAAATGACAGCACGTCAAAATTGGCACCGTTATCGGGGAGCTGGTTTCTAGTGATTTTATCTTCTACAATTGGTGAGCCTGGAAGTTGATGCCCAGGGGCTCTTCGGAAGAGACTCTATTGTACGATCCGGAGATAGAGAAGACTTCGAGGAAAAATAGGACAGCAGTGAAGAGGGCACGCCAAGCAGCAAACAGACCTCGTGAGCCCACACCACCACCAGAGGATCGAGAAGATCAAGAAGACGAAGGGCACGAGGAGGAAGGACAGTTCGAGAACGACCACAACATCAACATGGCCGCAAATGGAAATGCCGCAAATGGCAATGCGGATGATAACAGGACTTTAAGGCAGTTGGTCTTTCCGACCAACATGAATTTGCGCCCAATGGGCATTACACTCCCAGCTGTGACTCAGAACTGGGATATTCACGCAAACTTTATCCAAATCTTGCCGAATTTCCACGGAATGCCTGGAGAGGATCCACAAAGGCATTTGTAAGATTTTGAGATGGTTTGTCAAACTCAACCATCCGACCATGGACGAGAAGAGTATGTGCGGTTGGTGTCGTTCCCTTTCACTCTTCAAGATGGGGCACGGGACTGGTTATACACACTACCCACTGGCGCTGTGACCACATGGAGACAACTTCAACAAAAATTTTTGGAAAAATATTTCCCAGCATCCAGAGTGCAAAAATGAGAAGAAGGATAGGGAGCCTGAAGATGGGAACTAACGAAAGTTTCTATGACTACTGGGGAAGATTCCAGGCGATGCTGGCAAAATGCCCACAGCACCGGATTACTGAACATGACTTGATTCAGTATTTCATCGGAGGATTGAGACCACATGAGAGAACGATCGTGAATGCCTCGTGTGGAGGATCCATTTTGAACAAACAACCTGTTGAAGCATTCAGAATACTCACGAAAATGGCTGAAGACAACCGAGACTTCGGTGGAGAGGGCATTCGGGTTGTAAGTGAAACAGAGAGGGCACTGGACCAGGATAGCAGGATTGATAGATTGTGTGACAAGATCAAGAAAATCTTGTCCGGTGCAAGCATGGCGAGGAAGCCCAGACTTTGTGGGGTATGCAAAAGCATATCGCACTTCACGGATGAATGCCCTACTCTACAAGACGAAATAGAATAAGTGAATGCTATAGGTGGCCAGAATGGGCATTCCAGAAGATATGATCCCCATTCCCAGACTTATAATCCTGGCTGGAGAGACCATGAAAATTTTAGATGGAGAAGGCTGGAGGATGGGCATCCTGGACGCCCATTGCCACCACCAGAGGAGAAAAGGAAGCCAAGTAGGTTGGAAGATCTTGTGTTTGCTATGGCTGAGGAGAATGAGAAGTTTAAGCAAGAGACTCGAGCTGGTCTCTCGCACATGAGCAAGTAGATCAATCAATTGGCTCAAGCCATGCACAAGATGGAAGAGAAAAATGGGAAGCTGCCTTCCCAGGTCAAAAATCCAAGAGAACAAGTGAATGCAGTAGCATTGAGGAGTGGAAAAGAGCTTCCGGAGATGGTCAGGCCGAGAGAAGAGAAGGATGATGTGCCCTTGGAGGAAGAAGTGGAAAAAATTCCTACAGAAGACAAGGCACAAGAAGCTGAGCAGACTGATGCTGTGCCCATTCCGGAAGTGAAGCAATCTGCCAAGATGCCCACTCCAGAAAGACGGAAACCTCCCTTTCCAGGGAGATTGACACAGAATAGAAAAGAAGAAGAAACTAGGGAGATGCTAAAAGTATTCAGCAAAGTGGAGATCAACATTCCACTGATCGAGGCAATCAAACAAGTGCCGCGGTATGCCCGGTTTCTAAGGGAACTTTGTACCAGAAAGGTGCGGTTCAATGACGATGCAAGGTTCCTAGTTGGGGAGAATGTATCGGCTGTGATACAAAGAAAGTTACCCAAGAAGTGTGATGATCCAGGGATGTTCATGATCCCTTGCATTATTGGAGACAGAAAAGTCGAAAAGGCCATGCTGGATTTGGGGACGTCAATCAACGTAATGCCCCTGTCGGTGTTCAAAGAATTGAAGATTGGACCTTTGAAGGAGACCCGTGTGGTCATTCAATTAGCTGACCGGTCCAACGTATATCCAGAAGGCCTCATTGAAGATGTATTGGTCAAAGTGGACGAGCTTATCTTCCCAGCAGATTTTTATGTGCTTGACATGGGCACAGCGACTTCAAAATCTTCAGTCTTGTTGCTGGGAAGGCCTTTCATGAAGACAGCTCGAACCAAAATTGATGTGGACAAGGGCACACTGACGTGTGAGTTTGATGGGGAGAAGGTGACGTTCAACATCTTTGAAGCCATGAAACATCCCCCGGATACAGAAAATTGTAATTTTGTGAACACATTTCATTACCCGAGCCGTTCTACTTTATCCATGATGAGCAACAGAGAACCGCTGGAATGGGCATTGTGGG
The DNA here is from genome assembly GCA_026008535.1 of Perilla frutescens. Lineage (NCBI taxonomy): Eukaryota > Viridiplantae > Streptophyta > Magnoliopsida > Lamiales > Lamiaceae > Perilla > Perilla frutescens. Next base: position 42,913,985 of record BRKX01000019.1, read on the forward strand.
ATGGACTGAATGACCAGGATGCCCTGGACGAGGATGAGGACATAAGGGATGGAATTATGATGCTGTATTCCTTAGAAGAAATGCCACACGGATGTGTGGACTACGGTGTGCCCATTCGGAGAAATGATGATAAGCTGATGCCTTCTATTATCAAAGCGCCTAAGCTGGAGTTGAAGGCATTACCAAGGCATCTGAAATATGCCTATTTAGAGAATAATGAGACTCTCCATGTAATCATAAGTGCGGGGTTGAATCAAGCTGATGAGGATCGCCTTTTGAGATTGTTGAGACTGTACAAGGAGGCACTCGGATGGACGTTGGCAGATATAAAGGGCATTAGCCCAGCGGTTTGCATGCACAAAATTTTGTTGGAAGATGATGCAAAACCTGTTCGTGATCCACAAAGAAAGCTCAATCCAGTGATGAAGGATGTGGTGCTAAAAGAGATAATTAAGCTTCTCGACCAGGGCATTATATACCCAATTTCAGACAGCAAGTGGGTCAGTCCAATCCATGTTGTGCCCAAGAAGTCGGGCATTCAAATGGTGAAAAATGAAAAAGGAGAGCTTGTGCCCACACGACTGCAAACTGGCTGGAGAGTTTACATTGACTACCGGAAGCTGAACACGGTCACGCGGAAGGATCATTTCCAACTTGTGTTCATTGACCAGATATTGGAAAGACTCGCAGGAAACAAGTTTTTTTGTTTCTTGGATGGATATTCAGGATACATGCAGATTGCAGTAAGTCAAGAGGACCAGGAGAAAACAACATTCACGTGCCCATTCGGCATGTTTGCCTATCGCAGAATACCCTTTGGCCTCTGCAATGCTCCTGGCACATTTCAGCGGTGTATGATGAGCATATTCTCTGATTTGCTCGAGAACTGCATTGAAGTATTCATGGATGACTTCACAGTACATGGGAGCTGCTTTGATCGATGTTTAGACAATTTGGAGAAGGTGTTGCAGCATTGTGTGGACAAATGCCTAGTACTGAACTATGAAAAATGTCATTTCATGGTCAGAGAGGGCATTGTACTGGGACATGTGATTTTTGAAAAGGGCATTGAGGTCGATAAGGCAAAGATGGATATAATTGAGAAATTACCATACCCCACGTCAGTGAAGCAAGTGAGAGGATTCCTGGGGCACGCTGGATTCTACAGAAGGTTCATAAAGGATTTTGCAAAAATTGCCCAGCCGATTACTCACTTATTGCAACAAGATGTTCCATTTGAATTTGATGAAAAGTGTAAGAAGGCATTCAATGTTCTGAAAAAGCAACTGGTCACGGCACCAGTCATTCAGCCACCAGATTGGGGAATGCCCTTTGAGATTATGTGTGACGCCAGTGGGTACGCTGTGGGCGTTGTACTGGGTCAGAAAAGAGGAAAAGAAAGTCATGTAATTTACTATGCCTCCAAGACTCTGAATGGGGCACAGTGTAATTACACCACTACTGAAAATGAGCTATTGGCAGTAGTATTTGCATTTGAGAAGTTTTGATCTTATCTCTTGGGAGCAAAGAGCATTGTCTATACGGATCATGGTGCCCTGAGGCATTTGATGACCAAGAAGGAGATGAAACTAAGACTGATTAGGTGGATCTTACTCTTGCAAGAGTTCGATGTTGAGATTAAAGATAAGAATGGGGCACAGAACCTGGTAGCTGACCATCTAAGCCAGGTACTGAATGAGATAGGCGACGAAATGCCCATTGCCGATCATTTTCCTGATGATCATTTGTATTCAGCAAGGGGCATTCTAGTACCCTGGTATGCGGATATAGTGAACTACCTAGAGTCTGGGGAGATGCCTATTGGGTATTCAAGGTACCAGAAAAATAAACTAAGGTATGAGAGCAGGTTCTATGTGTGGGATTGCCCTATTCTGTGGAGGAGATGCGCTGATCAAATCATTAGAAGATGTGTCCCTGATGAGGAGATAGATGAAATTCTAAAGCATTGTCACAATTATACTTGCGGAGGGCATTTCGGACCAAATCGAACAGCGAGAAGAATTTTGGATTGTGAGTTCTTTTGGCCCACAATATTCAAGGATGCCCACAATGTCTGCAGAAGGTGTGACCATTGCCAGATGGTAGGGAACATCACAAGACGAAATGAAATGCCCATGACACCAATCATGCCAGTGGAGATTTTTGACATTTGGGGAATGGATTTCATGGGACCCTTTCCAAATTCGAGGGGGAACCAATACATTATCCTGGCAGTTGACTATGTGTCAAAATGGGTAGAAGCAAAGGCTACTCCTACCAATGATGTAAGAGTAGTAGCTACATTTCTGAAATCCCACATTTTCAGTCGGTTTGGTGTGCCCAGGTCCATCATCAGTGATCAAGGGACCCATTTTTGCAACCAAATGCTGGAAAGATAATTGAAGAAGTATGGGGTTCACCATAAGGTCACCACGTCCTACCATCCTCAAGGGAATGGCCAAGCTGAAGTCTCAAATCGAGAAATTAAAGCCATTCTTGGAAAGGTTGTGGGTCCGAACCGAAAAGATTGGAGTACTCATCTGGAAGATGCCTTGTGGGCATACCGAACTGCATTCAAGACTTCAATTGGGATGTCCCCATACAGGATGTTATTTGGGAAGTGTTGCCATCTGCCAGTTGAGTTAGAACACAAGGCACGATGGGCACTTCAGAAGCTGAATATGGATCATGACGCAGCTGGGCATTTCAGGAAATTTTAAATTCAAGAGCTGGAAGAAATGAGAATGGAGGCCTTTGATAATTCGGTGCTATACAAAGAAAAGATGAAAAGGCTCCATGATCAAGTAATTCAAAGGAAGAGATTCATCCCAGGACAGAAAGTACTTTTGTACCATTCAAGGTTCAAGCTTATAGGAGGAGGACTGAGGACCAAGTGGGTTGGTCCATTTGAAGTGTATGCAGAATGCCCGAATGGGGCAATTGAGCTGATAAACCTAGATACTGGAGGGCGCTTCAAAGTGAATGGCCACCGTGTGAAAGCTTACCTGGGGTATCCTGATGAAGATGTCACAGTGATCTGGCTCGCGGAGCCCACTTACGCCTGATCTGGGGTGATGTCGTGCCCACGACAATAACTGGGGCGCTACTGAGAGGCAACCCAGGTGTTTTCTTGCCTTAATTCATTTTTATTTATTTTTAATAAATTTTCCATGTTATTAAACTAGTTTAGGGAGCAATTTTACGCTTGTTTTGGATAAGCATGGTGTTTGTAGGTTTGGATAATGAGAGATAAGGATGAAGATAAAATAAATCCCTTAGAAATAGGGATTCTGAAGTGAGGCACGCTGGAGAGATAAAGTTTGTTCCGATTTTTCAGGGATAAGGCTTATCCATTAGCACAGGACATAATGATCCGGGAGACTCCTAAGGAATTTGGAGAGTCACAAGTCAAATCATGAATAGTAATCCCCCTAATATAAAAACATTACCCCACAAAATCTCCACTATCACTTTCACTCGCCTTTTAGAAAAATCAGAACCTTCTCTCTCGACTTTCTTCTGCAACCCTAATTTCTGAAAACCTTCAAACATCCAACAATGGCGAAGATGAGAGGCAAGAAGGTCGCCCCAAAGGCTAGACCTAAGGCACGCCTGGACTTCGAGACCCCAGCTGTCTCTGAAGAGCCCTCTCCAACAAAGGTGGTGAAGAAACCCTCTGCGAAACCTAAGGGAAAGGCTGCAGCTGAAGCAGCCGCTTCGAGCAAGCCACCCAAGGAGACCCCACCGGAACAGGATCCTACGCCTGAAGTCGAGGCGACGGAAGAAAGCTCCGCTACTCCAACTCAAACGGAGCAGCAAGATGCTGAGGCAACTGCTGAGGGCACGCAAGAAGAAGAGGCTACTGAAGAGCCTGAGCCCAAGCCAAAGAAAGGAGCTGAGAAGAAGAAAGCCAAAAAGCCCGTTAAGGCTTCGACTCCTGTGCCGTCTGTGGAGATTGAGGACTTGGAAGACGAAGAGGAAGGAGAGGAAGTTGAAGAGAGAGAAGAAGCTGAAGATGAAGGAGACAGAGACACTGACTTGGACAAATACCTAACTGAAATCGAAGATATTGAGGTTGAGCCCCAACCAGAGAAGGTACCCCTGTTTGAAGAAGAAGAGGCACCCGCTGACATCAAGAAGCGGGCACTGGAGAAAGCTAGGGGAAAAAGAAAGGTTGGAGAGCCCATTCCAGAGCCAACCAAGCCAGAGATGTCCTAGCAAGGGGACACTGAAGAAGAGAAGGAGCAGGAGGAGCCCAGTGCGCCCTCCCAAATGCAAGCAGGCTCTGAAGAGCCCTCAGAGGACTCCTCACCCAGGCGAAGGGTGGGGAAATCTGTTGGAATGAAAGTCGGAGCTAAGTTGGTTGGAGAGGCCTTTTCACGGAAGAGGAAGGCTGAAGAGGGCACTTCAGCCCATGTGCCTAAGAGAGGCAGGGGGTGGGGAGCCCAACACTGAGTAAGCCTAGAAGTGGCCCGCCACCAGTCAGGGGCATCATCAACTCTAAGGGAGTCCACCGTGAGACGCTTGCAGCTCTTGGTATAGAGCAGGAGGTACGGAATTTATTTTCTGCAATTGGTTGGGAATGCTTTTTAGATATGGAGTGTGTTATTTTTCCGTCGTTGTCTCGTGATTTTGTCCAAAATTTGAAAATTAAAGCTGTGAACAAGCCTGCCACTTCTACCAGGGTATTGTCTTTTAAAATGATGGGTATGAGTTATTCTTTATCTGCTGATGATTTGAACATGTTACTGGGCATCGTGACATATTTGGGCCTCCAGGAGGAGGAGTATGTCGATGCCGTGACTGTAGTGCCCGACTCTGCAAAGGGATTCGATGCAAAATGGGTCGATATTAGGGATGGATCCATTTTTCAAAGTGGATCCACAAATGGATACTGTTTAAATAACGATGCTTTAAGATTCTGCCATAGGGTGTTGGCCTATAACTTTTTCGGCCGTAAGGATAGCACAAATTCAATCACAAATCAGGAGCTATTCATTTTGTGGTGCATGGTTCACAAAATCAGAATCAATTTCGGTTCTGTGGCCATTGCACATTTTCGAGAAATCAAAACACACCCTGGGCATCGAATTTCTTGTGCCCAGTTAATCACCCAACTTGCTATTAGACATAGGCTCCTTGATCTGCATGATACTGATTTGACCCCCCTTCCCCGTGAATATTTTGATCTTAACTGTCTGAGGAGAATGCAAGATGTGGTTGACGATGAGGATGGGAAGCCTGTTTTCTTTGTGCCGGGGGCAGACCCCTCGAGCATGCTTCTAGCTATTGCAGGTACATCGAAGAAACCACCAGCAGGGAAGGCACCACAAAGGGAGCACCCAGTCACAGTGATCACAAGGAGACTTGAGTTGATAGAGAATGCCCAGTTCCAGACCAATGAAAAACTGACCCGAATAGAAGCAGCCCTGAAGGCCTATTTCAAACATGTTGGGTTCTCCTACCTAACGCCTGCAACCGACTGACCTGGTTCTTTCTGTCCTTTAGATTAGGTTTTATTTTTATTTCTTGTTTTTTCTATTTTCTTTGTTGTCTTGTTGTTTGAGTCTGTGTCCATACTTTGCAAGTTGCAAAGTGTGTGGGTGGGTCGGTGAGTCAAAGCATGCTATTCTGTGAGTCTATGTGGGCATTTCACGTGATGATTCAGCTTTAATTGCTTTACAGAAAAATCAGCATGCCCCATTAAGATTGGGATGACGAACGAGTTTTAGCATTCCCTGTGAGACTTGAGCCTATATGCTGTATGCTTCAATTTTACAGTTGTCTTTCATTCATGAGTGAATAATTCTGTGCTTATGATGTTCTAGAATTTGCCTCTGTTCTGTGTTTAACTCTGAGAATTGTTGATGTATAGGTAGATGAGATAGGCCATGTTTCATTGAACCACTGAAACAAATAAATCCCACCAATGACACAACCCTTGCGCCCCCTTTTGAGCCTATGAAATGCCCTGGCCGATTTTGTTCTGGGATGGTTTATACTTAGCCAGGGCATTATAAAACCTGCAAAGAAAATGGGTAAGGTAGAGTTGTTTGCTGGGAAGGCACATACATGAAGGGCCAAGAAAGATAGGGGAAGAATAAAATATAAAGAAAAAGAAAAAAAAAAGAAAAAAAAAGTGATTAGAAAAAGAAAAATAAAAAAAAAAGAAAAAAAAAGAAAAAGAAAAAAATAGTTTGAATAAAATTCCCCCGAGTTCTAAGTGTTTAGAATGCCCAAAATAAGAAAGATTCAGTGCCTGAATAGGGCACAAGAGGGTAGAGAATAGAAAGGAGCTGGGGAGGGGTCTGTACAATCAATAAAAACCCCTCCCACTTAAAATGCCCAACTGTAGCCTAAAAATCCCTATTGATACTAATGCATCATGATTTCTAGAGAATGAACAGCAGAACTTTGGCAAACTTATAGGACGAATTTGCATAGAATTACAGCCGAAATGAGAGTATACACTGAGTGAAGAGAGTCTGTGAGGAACACCTAACTAAAACTCATTTTTGACCTATTTTAGGTATGCTGGAATTTGCAATTTTTGTTGGATTATTTCTGATATGCCCACATGGAGTAACAGTTTGCATGCTTGTGTCTTGAGTCTGTTTCTTTTCTCTTTTATTTTCTTTTGTTTTTTCTGGATGCGTTGCACCCCATGCTTGAGGACAATCATGCTTAAAGTGTGTGAGTGTGATAAGTCCATTTATTTCGTGTTTTTAGGGGCATTTTATCATGTATAAATGTCATTTTTAGTGTGTTTTGAGTCGAAAAGAATCAGGTTGCGGTCAAAGGGCATTCCAAGAGTCGAGTCTGGCGGAAGGGGCATTTTATGCCCAAATATTCACGATTATCTCGCACATATGATCATCAATGGCACAGGGGACGTCATCATTAGCCATCCCACATTCGGTCAGTGAAGTGGGCATATCAGATACGAATGGAGCTGACAGATAATGCCGTGCCCACAGTACTCGCACAGACTCGACCATAGGGCAGAATGGGCATTCCAGTGAAATTCGGGATTCAGTTGAAGGACAGCTGGTGGAAGGATAGCTACATTATCCGCATGAGAGTTGGAACTAAGCTGGACTCCTGGAAGGTGCTGCAACAAAAGGATAAGCTCAGACGAGGAGATAAAGCTCAATCTAAGGAGATAAGAGCAATCCCTAAAAAATAGGGATTTGTTGAAGATGAAGCTTATCCAGTCAGAGTCAGCGAGGGCACACCGTTCCGGATTTTCAGCAGAAGACCCCCGCCTGTGGGGGAGACTCTACTCGGAAATGTAACTATTTAAACAAGTTTACTTTCTGGAAAAACAAGCTGGAGACACTCTGAAACACTTTACATTTCTGCATTTTTATTTCCAGTACGCTGCTTAGGCAGTCAAACAATTCGAAAGGTCTTAAACCTTCGGGGCTTAGGTTATGTTTATGTTCATCGACGTTGGAGTCGAGTTTTTGATTAATTAAATCCGTAAGTTCTTATTTATTTTTATGTCTTTAAATTCTGCAAGTTTAATTATGTCTAGCCTTCTCGGCTAGATCTTTAATTCTGGCATTTGAATGATGAAATTGGATTAAGCATAAATCTGGACTCGTGAGGCCGAAATGGGCATAGTAATGCATGATTAGTTTCCGTTAATTCTTGTGCCTTGTTCCACGTGAGTGTGTATCTGAAGTGCCCAATGTGGCTGATCACTCGTTAGGTAAAGAGGGCACACCAATATTAATTGAATTGGCGAATGGTGACTTCGTGTCGATTTATATGGTAATAAGGGAATTAATGGGGTGTTGTGGGCACAAGAGGAATCAGTTGAACACAACAGATTTGGGTCCGTCTAGGGCACACTGCTGCTTGTTTGCTTACATCTCTTAGAGGAATCGGGAGGTGGGTAACTGGTTAGGGGTTTAATCGAAGGGGAATCACTTTTAAACCTAAAATAAAAGGATGGATGAGGAGACGCATGAGAGGAATCCGGTCACCATAACTAGATGACCTATCGTGCATGAAAATCGGTGTGCCCATGATCGAGTTGTTTTATGTTTAACCAAGATCTAATTCAAATGCCAGAATCTTTTGTTATTTGATAGTTTTCTTTAGTTTCTTTTGCAGATTTAATTTCAGTATAGTGACAACACCAAAACCCCCTTTTGATTGGTTACTTGAAGATAGAATCGCAACAGCTCTCTGTGGGATTGACCCGTACTCATTGGCTAGCTACGCTCGATGTGGGCACAAGAGCTTATAAATATATTTTTGAGCCCGAAACGACAGCGCGTCAATCATCTTCGTATTAAATATTGTGCATCTATACTAACATTCAAATTGCACATCCATTCATGGGAGATTGCAAATAAGGCTACGTCTATCTTCATGACAGCTTGTAGGGAAAAGCAACCTAGTGTTACAGATATTTTAAAGGGTGATGTGTAGTGTTAGTTATCAAGTTCACTTTATTTAGAAAGGATATTAATTGGTAAACTATTTTTTTGGACGCGTGATTATTTATTACTGTTGTTTGCATTTATCACAATTTGAACATTTGGAATGCTATGTCGCAGTGCATAATCTTATATACAGCTTTATTTTTGGAATTGATGAATAGTGAAGACATGTACGATACTTGAAATGGTGCTTTTCAGTATATTAATTGGTGCTTTATGACATATATCTAAATGCATATAAAGTATAATATACTTGCATGTACATATAGCAACCATTTGTTCCATGATTAATTCCTAATTTTGGGAGAAATTAAATCTTGAGATGATACATATATATGGTGTTTTGTACGACTTATGTTGATACTTTATATTCAATAACTACTATATAGTCAATTAAGATATCGTACGTTCTTAATGGTTTATTCTTTCACTGCCACTCCCATTTGTGTTCACAACAACTGGTGACTTAACAGTAAGTTGCTCCGACATAAATGATTGATAATACTCACCCATTGAATGGTTGTTTACCATTCATCACTGGAGATGTCCTTAATGCTTAGTAACGTATTTATTTTTGCTTTATATGAGAAGGCCACATGAAAGTTATGCGTGCATGAAAATCCATATTAATATTAAAAAAGAATGAGAAGTGTGTTTAATTCTCGTTTACAATGCTTATGGTGCTAAATAAAGTTATTAAAAAATATTTATAGAGCTAATTGTTATTCTAATCCATGGATTGTGTTTGATGCTAAAGAATATGCATGTTGATGCTATGTATCATTATTTTAAAGTTAGTTTGTTTTATTATTGTGAAATGCTTAATTCAAATATTTTCAGTGCTAGGATATATATTTATTAATGCATATAAAGAATAATAATAAACTTTATCAACCTTCTTATTATTAACTAGGGTGTTGTCAGTGCTTTATTACCAACTAGTAAATGCTTTTGATATGATACACAACTTCACATTACAAGGTTTCCACTGCTTGCATTTTACAACCAGAAACATTACGTCATTCTTGGTATTATGCAAACAAGTGAGACTTAATAAATTAAACTAAAACACTGCAAAATTAATCATACATCCAAATATAAACTTGAGAAATTATATAAAAAAATAAAAATAATTGATATATTATTTTTGTAGCGACCCGATTTATTTTTATGGCTACGTTCTTTGTGTGGTATGGTGTGTATATATATATATATAATATGGATATATGTATTGAATAATCAAGGATTACACGCCACTTTCATATGTTTTTTCACTTTAATATATATATATATATAATATGTGTGATTGTCATATGTGTGTGTGTGTGTGTGTGTATATATATATAAAATATATGTTTATACGTATGGGTTTTCGTGCATGGTTATTTTCTTTCCTATATATATATATAGGGGTAATGATTACATATATATATATATATATATACGTATATAAGTGTGTGTATGTATCTTGTGATAGTAGTTAAGTCAATAAATGGGAAAGAGGTTTATGTCGCTATGTGTGATTATGTATTGAACATGCATCATAGATTAGTTTCATGCACAATTTAATTATCTCACGTTATGCATTGTATTAATTTATGATAAATAATTTATAGGCGAGGCGCGCAAGACTTAATTAATTTATATCTGAGTCAAAGTAAAGGTGTAGGTGGGGTTTTATGTGATTTCTGTCTTGATTATTCTCTCTATATTTTATTATCGAGTATGTGATGACACATCACAGTACAGAGTCTTCGGGCTAAAAATGAAAATGGGCCTCTGGGCTAAATGAGACAGGGCCTCCGGGCTAAATAAGACTGGGCCGATGGGCTATATGGTTTGGTCTACGGACTGAACACTTTTATTATTCTCACTTACTTATTTAATTTTATATAGCTTGGATAATTGGACACTCCTCACTGAGTCAGTAGTACTCACCCCAAAATCTATCTATCTTTTCAGGTGTTGACTCGGGTGATGAAGCGGGCAAGATGCGATGATGGTGGTCTAAATTCTATGACGAATAAAGACTTTAAAAAAAATTCAGTTGATTTAAGATATTTTCCTATTTCCGCTGTAACTTTTGAAGCTTGATATTGTTTGCAATTTGGGATTTTTTTTATATATTTTAATAAAGGCATGTTTAGCGTTTCATTTTATTTAGAGAAATAAAGTGGGGCGTTACAGTTTTGTATCAGAGAGCGCTTACGTTCCTGAATACTAAAAAAAAAGAGATAAGTAAGCAAGCAAGTTAAGATCATCATCGCATCCGCAGCATCACCCCGAGTAAAGGTAAAAGAAAGGTTTTATTTCAAGTTATGCAAGTATGATTATATATATTGTTCATGAAAATGTTTTATAGTCCTCGAAGTTTTGGTTTAGATGGTTCGGTTAAAGAAGATGGCGAGAATAAGTACGGGAGGTCAAATTCCTGGGCGGCCATTAGCTAGTAGAGAAGAAGATTTAAAGGACCACTTAATAGGAAAGTTTTATGAGCTATTGTGGGATGATACAGCACTATAGATGCAATTGCTGAAGATCCAGCATCTTTGGAAGAAGATAAAACAGACAAAGTGTGGGCTTGACCCAATTGAAGCTGCTGAGAGGGTCCAAAATATCATTGGATCTCCTCTTATGAGAGATTTTGTTGATGACGCACTAAAAGATTTGACTCTGGAGATACCAAAAGGACGGTCGAGTGTTGAGATAATAGATTTTGATGATTTTGTCTTTAGTTTTAGTGTTATTAGTCTCTAGTATTTAAATTCTTCCAGATCAGTAGTTTTTTTTGTTGCAAATAGTTGAAAGTTGTTTCTTTTAAGCTATGAAATGAATAAAGTAGTTATATTTTTTTTAAGGATATTTTAACCGTTTTGCTATGGTCGACAATAGGAATCATGCCACCAAAGAGGAATACGCAACCAATCCAAGAGGAAAGCGAGGAAATGGAGTCAATGAATAATTTTGACAACAATGAGAATGGGGAGAATACCAACAACGACATGGATGCATTTGCCCAAAATCTCGTAGATGCACTAAGAAGAGTTCTACCCCAACCGAATCAGAATCAGAATTAGAACCAGAATCGGAATCAACATTAACAACAGGAAGGAGACGATATCTTGACACATTTTCACCAGTTAGGACCGCCCAAGTTGAAAGGAACTGGAGGGCCTCTAGCCGCAGAAGAATGGATTCGGGAACTGGACCGAATCTTTGATTACTTGGGATGCTCAGATGCCCAAAGAGTTACCTGTGCGGTGTTCCAACTGACCGAGGATGCAAGTCACTGGTGGGAGGCAGTGAAGATCAGCATGAGCCCAGAGCAGCAAGCCAACTTGACCTGGACTATCTTTAAGAAAATGGTCATGGATAACTACTTTCTGAAGGCGTTCCGAAATCAAAAAGAGAAAGAGCTGATGAATATAGAGCAGGGCAACATGACCATTTTGGAGTACGAGTAAAAATTTAACCAGCTAGCTCGTTATGCTCCCCACTTAGTAGACACGGATGAGAAAAAGGCCTGGAGATTTGAAGATGGGTTGCGAGCTAAGATTGGGGCACACTTATCCGCACTCAATCTCAGCACTTACTCAGAAATTGTGCAGCGAGCTCGGTCGGTTTCTGCCCGTCTGAATCTGGACAAGCCTGCTCCAAAATTTCCTAATAATGGTGGGAAACAACGATGGGATAAGCGCAACAATCAGAACAGAGGAAGGAATTTCCAACCTGACAAGAAACCGAGAACTGAAGGAGGAGACAGACCAGAGGTAGCGACAGAAAAACCCTTGTGCCAGAACTGCCAGAAACGACACTATGGGAAATGTATGCTCGGAGAGAATGGTTGTTATCGTTGTTACCAACTGGGGCACCAAGCAATGAATTGTCCCTTAAACCGAAATTTCAACAACTCCAATGCCACCAGAAAAGGAAATGCGCGAGCATTTGCCATGAACCAGGAAGAAGAGGCCAAGACAATGACAGGTTTCTTATCAGTACTCAACAAGTCTGCCTTAGTACTTTTCAATTCGGGTGCTTCTCATTCTTTTATTGCAAAAAGATTTTATGAAAAAGCTAAGGTAAAATGTGACGAGGAGACTGAACCTTTAAGGATAAGTATCTCGTCGGGTAAATCAATGAAGGCAGATCGTTTGGCTAAAGGAGTCAAACTAACACTAGAAGGAAAAACTTTGGATGCTGACCTATTCATCTTGGAGATGAAAGATTTTGATGTAATTCTAGGGATGGATTGGGTTAGTCAAAATGATGCAGTTATCAAATGTCGTGATCGAGAAGTAATTTTCCAACAATTCTCATTCAAGAGAACCAAGATGAGCAGAACACCTCACATCATTTCAGCGATGAAAGCAATGAAGATGATAAGAAGAAATGATTGCCAGACATTTTTGGTAAATGTGATGAACACGGAAGAGCAGGAGAAAGCCATGGAAGACATTCCGATAGTACGAGAGTACTCCGATGTCTTTCCCGAGGACATCACTAGCGTGCCACCAGATAGAAAAGTGGAGTTCTCCATCGATATAGTGCCAGGAGCGGCACCGGTTTCTAAAGCACCGTACCAAATGACGCCGAAAGAATTGAAGGAATTGAAAGTTCAAATACAAGAGCTTTTAGATAAGGGATACATACGGCCCAGTGTGTCACCTTGGGGCGCACTGGTTCTGTTCATCAAGAAGAAAGATGGGAGCAGAGGATGTGCATTGACTACCGCGACCTAAACAAGCTCACTATCAAAAACAAGTACCCATTGCCCAGAATTGAAGACCTATTTGATCAATTAAAAGGAGCAGGAGTGTTTTCAAAAATCGATTTGAGGTCGGGGTATCATCAGCTGAAGGTGAAAGAAGGAGACATTCCGAAAACAACATTTCGAACCAGATATGGCCATTACGAGTTCACAGTAATGTAGTTTGGACTAACCAACGCACCTGCAGTGTTCATGGATTTGATGAACAGAGTATTCCACCAATACTTAGACCGGTTTTTCATAGTATTTATTGATGACATTCTGGTGTACTCTAAGGATGAAAAACAACATGAAGAGCATCTGCGGTTGGTCCTAAGACACGTTGCGAAAGGAGAAACTTTATGCTAAATTCAACAAATATGATTTTTGGCTGGATCGAGTTGTGTTTCTTGGGCACGTGGTAACAGCTCAAGGAGTAGAAGTAGATCCATCAAAGGTGGAAGCAGTGAACAATTGGGAGCCGTCGAAGAATGCTGGTGAGATAAGGAGTTTCTAAGGTCTTGCCGGATACTACAGACGCTTCATTGAAGGTTTCTCGAAAATAGCCGGACCGTTAACTCAGCTGACAAGGAAAGGCATCAAATTCGAATGGAGTGAGAAGTGTGAAGAAAGTTTCCAGCTGCTAAAATAGAAACTCACCACGGCACCTGTTTTAATTATCTCAGAAGGCAGTGAAGGATTTGTGATATACTGTGATGCTTCCAAATAGGGACTCGGATGTGTGCTAATGCAGCACGGAAAAGTGGTGGCCTATGCATCAAGATAGTTAAAGACGCATGAACTCAATTACCCTACTCACGACTTGGAGCTAGCAGCAGTCGTTCACGCATTGAAGATATGGCGACACTTTCTCTATAGGGGAAATGTGAAATTTTCTCGAATCACAAAAGCCTGAAGTATTTCTTCACCCAGAAGGAACTAAACATGAGGCAAAGGAGGTGGCTCGAGTTAGTTAAAGACTACGACTGCACAATACATTATCACTTAGGAAAGGCGAATGTAGTAGCTGACGCGTTAAGCAGAAAATGGACCAATACATCTCAGCTTGTACAAGAATTCGCCAAGATGAAAATAGACGTGGTTCCACTAGCCGAAAGCACTACCTCAGTTTTGGCAGCCTTGACAATGCGCCTAATGCTGAGAGATCAGATCAAGGCAACACAAGAAAATGATAAATTTCTGTGCAAAATAAAGGAGCGAGTGTTGAAGGGCAATATTCAAAATTTTGCATTAGCAGACGACGGAGCATTAGTCTTTGAAGGAAGAATTTGCGTTCCCAAGAATAGTGAGATAAGGAAGGAGATATTAGAAGAAGCTCATAATACACCATATTCTATTCATCCCGGAGGAACCAAAATGTATCAAGACTTGAAGAAATATTTTTAGTGGAGGAACAAGAAGATATCTATCGGCGAATATGTGGAAAGATGCATGACTTGTCAACAGGTGAAAGCAGAACATCAGCGACCAACAGGTCTTTTGCAACCACTTGAGATTCCGGAGTGGAAATGGGAAAATATTACCATGGATTTTGTGGTGGGATTGCCAAAAACGATCAAAGAAAACCACGCAATTTAGGTGATAGTGGACAGACTCATGAAATCTGCACATTTTCTACCAATGAAAATGACATTCAACATGGACCGCCTGGTCCAGCTTTACGTAGATGAAATCGTGAGACTGCATGGAGTACCAGTAACTATTGTATCTGATCGAGATACGAGATTCACCTCAAACTTTTGGAGGAGTCTACAAGAAGCAATGGGAACAAAGTTAAGGTTCAGCACCGCTTACCATCCTTAAACCGATGGGCAGTCAGAAAGAACCATCCAGACGCTAGAAGACATGTTGCGAGCCTGCGTGATGGATTTTGGTGAAAATTGGGAAAGGCATTTACCGCTGGTAGAATTTGCCTACAACAGCAGCTACCAAGCGACCATCGGGATGGCTCCTTATGAAGCATTATACGGGAGGAAGTGCAGATCGCCTCTGCACTGGGACGAAGTTGGTGAAAAGAGAATTTTAGGACCGGAGTTAGTCGAAAAGACGGTAGGTGTAATCGACAAGATTCGGGACCGTATCAAAATTGCGCAAGATTGACAGAAGTCATACGCTGACCTTAAAAGAAGGGATTTTCATTTCGAGATCGGGGACAAAGTCTTCTTAAAGTTGTCGCCTATGAGAGGAGTCGTGCGTATTGGCAAAAGAGGGAAGCTAAGACCAAGGTTTATAGAGCCGTTCAAAATCTTGGAGAGAGTTAGGGGATTAGCATATCGACTTGCTTTACCACCAAGTTTGACCTCGATTCATGATGTTTTCCATGTTTCGTCCTTAAGAAGATATATTCACGATCCGGGAAATATCGTGAATTACTCCGAGTTAGGGTTAAGTAAGGATTTGACTTATGAGGAATATCAAATAGCTGTGCTGGATAGGAAGATTCACGTACTAAGAAATAGAGAAATGCCGTTAATTAAGGTTCAGTGGAGTAGACACAATGTAGAGGAAGCTACCTGGGAAAAGGAAGAAGAAATTATGTCTAGATACCCGTAGTTTCTAGGCTCAAGTAAGTAATTTCGAGGATGAAATTTTTTTAGTATGGAGGGATGTAGCGACCCGATTTATTTTTATGGCTACGTTTTTTTCCTAAAAATATTTTTATGTGATATTAGTTAATTAAGTCCAATAAGTCGCGCCTAATTAATTTATAAGCATGAATTCATTTTAGAATATAGCAATTTCATAACATGAGCATGCATTTAATTTTTGTGCCTAATTGGTTGCATTTTATTTTATCCTAAGTTTTTCTCTAGCCCATTCATTTATTTGGGAGCCCAGACCCTTTTTTTATTTTCCTAAGCCCAAGTATTGAGGCCCAAATTCTAGATGTTTCAATTCTTCTTCCTCTTCTTATTCGGATATCTTTACCTACAAATTTTATCATTTCAAATTTTGAAGTTTATCAGCTTTATCTTTTGTTGTTGAAACAAGATAACCACATAATCTCATATCCTACTCAAACTCTAACCTTAATCTATCATTATAAATAGAGTTATCATCGCTATTATTTTCTCTCGTCCCATATTAAGAAGAAAGTTAGAGCTTTAGAGTTTCAAGAAGATATTTTTCGAGAGGTATGGTTTCGCCTCAAATTTCTCTGTGAAACTGTAAATGTATATATATTATTATCGCTGTATTCGAGTTCTGGGGGGAAGGGAGTTTCAATGTTTTAAAATCATAAATTCAGTGGGGCCGTAGAGAGTGGTGTCATGGCATGTTGACAAAAAAATTACTTTTCTAAGTTCTTCTTAATATTTTATTTTTACTTTGGGTTCTGTGTGTGGTGTGGTGTGTGTATGTATATATATATATAATATGGATATATGTATTGAGTAATCAAGGATTACACGTCACTTTCATATGTTTTTTCACTTTAATATATATATAATATGTGTGATTGTCATATATGTGTGTGTGTGTGTGTGTGTGTGTATATAAAATATATGTTTATACGTATGGGTTTTCGTGCATGGTTATGTTCTTTCGGGTAATGATTATATATATACGTATATAAGTATGTGTATGTATCTTGTGATAGTAGTTAAGTCAATAAATGGGAAAGAGGTTTATGTCGCTATGTGTGATTATGTATTGAACATGCATCATAGATTAGTTTCATGCACAATTTAATTATCTCATGTTATGCATTGTATTGATTTATGATAAATAATTTATAGGCGAGGCGCGCAAGACTTAATTAATTTATATCCGAGTCAAAGTGAAGGTGAAGGTGGGATTTTATGTGATTTCTGTCCCGATTATTCTCTCTATATTTTATTATCGAGTATGTGATGACACAGCACAGTACAGGACCTTCGGGCTAAAAATGAAAATGGACCTCCAGGCTAAATGAGACAGGGCCTCCGGGCTAAATGAGACTGGGCCGACGGGCTATATGGTTTGGTCTACGGACTGAACACTTTTATTATTCTCACTTACTTGTTTAATTTTATATAGCTTGGATAATTGGACACTCCCCACTGAGTCAGTAGTACTCACCCCAAAATCTACCTATCTTTTCAGGTGTTGACTCGGGTGATGCAGCGGGCAAGATACGATGATGGTGGTCTAAATTCTATGATGAATAAAGACTTTAATAAAAATTCAGTTGATTTAAGATATTTTCCTATTTCCGCTGTAACTTTTGAAGCTTGATACTGTTTGCAATTTGGGATTTTTTTATATATTTTAATAAAGGCATGTTTAGCGTTCCATTTTATTTAAAGAAATAAAGTGGGGCGTTACAATTTTAAACTACACACAATCACATATATGGGATGAACAACATAAAAACCTTAATCTTCCATTTGCAATGACTCTGCTGACATGATGAAATCGAACGTGTTTTCTTTTGAAATTGATCGCCTAAAAATTGATACAAAAATATTGAAAATAAATCTGCAACTCTGCTACATAGATGATGAGATATTGCTATAAAATCGAGAGAATTGTTTCTGAAAAAAAAACTATCGCATTAATTAGGTCGGAATCGGAAATATACTGATAGTGGGATATTTACCTTAATAGAAATCGTAATTTTTGGAATAAATCAGATTTTGATATAAATAAATATTTATAGATTTTTACATAATGTCTTGATTACCCTTGTCCATCAAGAAAAGTCAAAACTACCAAACATAAATGGGAGGCGATTATTACATCTCAACTGTTGATTAATCTAAATCTAATGGTTGATATTTGTTCATATTTCTCACACCAATATTAGTTCTTATTTGAACCATATCCTATATATATATATATATACGCAAAAACTCTTATACATCTTATGCATGGATTAGCCTATCAGACGACCTGACCCGCTCCGACCCGACATGTACCCTCGACCCGACAAATAAATACATTGGCTAACCCATTCCACATTTCTTTCCCCCCTTTGCAATTTCAAAACACTAGCCTTCTCCTCTCCCTCTATGAACCCTAGCCGCCCCTTCTCTTTCGATTCTTCTGCTTTTTTGATCAAATCGACACCGTCACCAATGTTATGGGCTGTTGTTGAAGACATGAGAGATCTAATCGAATGATGTTCATCTTGTGTGCAGTTGGTTCGTCGGTTGGAGAGACAAGATGAAAGTGCATCTGGCTATGGGGCGTCTACAACACCAAAGAAGATCTTTCAATTAGTAACACAGGTATTAATGATTTTAATTTGCAACATTCTGTAAATTCTGTGTTAGTTTTTGGCTGCCCTTTTGGCCATTGACCATACGGTTGCCTATTGGGCTGTTGAAAATGCTCTTGCAAATTGTCCATGATATTGACCGATGCTTATTTATAGTTTTTGTTCTTTGGGAAAAATATACGAGCTAGCCATGTAGGAAATTTAAATATGTTATCTGGTTTCAATGCATTCAGCTTTTGTACTGATTCCAGATGTAAATAATCTCTAATTAGAAAATTTTCAATTTGATCCTTTCAACAATAATTTTTCTATTACGACCTCTTCATCGTAGTTTGCCATGATATCACCTCTTTTTTGTAGACAATTGAGGCCTTGACCAGTATTCCAGTACCTGAACTGGCTCTGGGATTGTATTTGCAATGTGTTGAGGTACTTTATTCTTAACGTGAAAAGTTAAAACTTAGTTGCAGTATAACATTTTGTTTGACGAGTGATCTCTGATTTGTGATTCTCAGGCTGCAAATGACTGTGACCTTGAACCTGTAGCATATGAATTTTTTACCCAAGCTTATATTTTGTATGAAGAAGAAATTACGGTAACCTTTCAGTTTTCAATTATCACATTCTTTGACTAATAGTAATAATTATATTAGTCTGGATGCTTATACTCACTTGTTGCCTGAATTTGTTTCCCTAGGATTCAAAAACTCAGGTGACTTCCATACACTTAATAATAGGGACACTTCAGAGGATGCGTGTCTTTGGGGTTGAAAATAGAGATGCATTGACGCACAAGGCCACTGGGGTAAATTATAGTAAGCCTTATAAAATCATATTATAGAAATAATAGGTTTAATTCATCTTATATAGTAGATCTTTCTAGTTATACTTTAAGAATGGACCTAACTTTAATTCATCTTTCATAATCCTTAGTATTTTGCGAAGCTGTTGAAGAAGCCCGACCAGTGTAGAGCTATTTATGCTTGCTCACACCTGTTCTGGCTTGATGACCATGATAGTATCAGAGATGGAGAAAGGTATGCTATTTAGCAAGTTGGGATTAAGCTTTATCAAGCCAAACATTTGATATAATTATTATGAATTATATTTTTATTTTATTTTTGTGTAGTGTAGTATCACTGTATATGCTGTCTAGTACCATTTGATATGCATAATAGTAGCAAAATATTAGTTGTGTTTTATATCACTCTGTATGCTGTCTAGTACCATTTGATATGCATAATAGTATCAAAATATTAGTTGTGTTTTGTTAGATTGTAGGAATGGTTGAAGGACAGGCTATCCAAGCCTAAAAGAAAAGGATAATCTAATGAACTCCTATAACATTATCTTGTGTCTAACAATCTTGATTACATAGGCCAAGAAGCACAGACCAGAGACTTCTATTCTTCATTTTATACCTGTATTTTAGTTGCAAACATAATTTCCCAGATAATACCGTTCATCAAATAAAGCCCCATTTGCTATTATATTTCTCTTCTCTCCTCTCTCTCTCTCTCTCTGGATGTTCATCATATGTTTTCTTCTACCATCACATTGTATCTAAATTGTTGATGTATGCAAATCATTCCAAAACCCACAAAGAAATAGCTAAGATTATGTAGATATTATAAACAATATCTTCATTTATAAAAGAGGAAATCAATTTCTTCTGACAATATAACAATATAAAATTGAAGAATTTATATATCACCAATAAAAGCCTCAAAAGACCAAAGAGTCATCACAGATGCACAATTGACAACGCTTACAGAGAAACATACATATTCTATGATCCATATATGAAGTGTGATCATGAATGTATAGTTGTATACTAGGTCTAATATATTGTTGTTTTGCACACAAAAAGTCATTTTATGTGTCGATGAAGTTGATACAACTCAAGTTCGTGATCCACCACCACGTTTAGCTACTTAAGAGCTACTAATCGTCATAAAGGACTCTCCACAGCCTCACTGACCAGCAGAATTTGGATTGACAAAAATAAATTCAGATCTAGAGTAGAAGAAAAAAAGAGATATCAAAATTAGACATATAATGGCCAAATATAGCTAAAACAAATTAAGCTCCATTCAAAATTATCAGCTAAAAGAAATGGAAACTAGTTGTACCTCAATTTGTCATCAAGAAAATCCATCTCGGTTCCTATTACATGCATGAGAGCCTTCGGATCAATTAAGATCTTCACCCCTTTGTCCTCAACCAACTCATCAAACTTTCCTTTCTCATCTACAAAACAAGAAATTTAATGACCTAAAACAAAGTTATCAGCAACACACACAAACACATAAAAAAGAGGAAATATATAAATGAAGAGCTCCAATGTTTTAACATAAGATATGTTGCCCAAATCTATTTCACCGATTGAATGTCTCTCCCATCATCTATCAAAGCAATTTATGTAGATCATGGTTCCTTTCAAGCTTAAATTGCACGAGTAATTATCATATTCCGTACATTATTTTGGGCCTAGTATCTCCAAATGAAGTACATACATAAATCGAGACATCAAAGAGTCTAGAAGACTTGCAAATAATTTCATCATGGAATCATCATTATACGGAAAAGCTAAAAAATAATCGGAATGAGTGATTACAATGATAATCCCACCAGTTTTTCAGCTTAATCAAACAAATTAGATTCTATGGCAGGTTCAAAGATCACATTCATTGTTGCACCAAAATGTATTAATTCACCATTTCTCTTTCAGCAAACAATCCAAACTTCTTCCACTAAAATATCAATATGATCGCCATTAAAAACTTTCAGGATTATCAAATAATTCAAGCAATAACACTTACAATACCTAAAAAGAACCCTACAGATCCATCGAGCTTCTACTATATCAGTCTCATTGACCAAGATGTGTCCCTCCATTGTAGTGCTCCTTTGACTAAATCCAGAACGGGTACATCCGGTGCGGTGGTGATGGTGGCGGCATCGGTGTTCGCGAGAGGTCGACTCCTCTGTGTCACCTCAGCCGCGGTTCTCATCTCCGTCTCTCTTTCTCTCACATTTTCATTTTTCTATTTTTTTTTTTAAATTGGGGCTTAAGTTGCGGACCTGGACTGATCCGGGTGATGGGTAGATCCATCAATCTCCTGCACAGGAGAGGCCCCCCAGATATATATATATATATATAGCACCCATTGCTCTAACTAATTATCCAATCTTTCCAAGTGTGATTTCTATGTTATGTATGGCATTGCCTAAGTGCATATCGGTTTAAGTAGATTTCTCCTTTTGATCAATAAAAATCCCTTCCCAAATTGTACAAGCTTTTTCCAAAGCATAAGACTTTCTAGATGTAGATGATATCCATACAGATGGATCTTTTATATATATATATATATATATGATAGAACGAAGTACCATATGTATAATTATTTTGTTTCAGCCGACTTCCCAGTTCCCACCAAAAGAGTGTAAATAAAAATATGATCACACCCAAAATTCAATTAATTAAGAGTACATAATTACAAAAATGTTTTTTTGTATGAAAAATAAAAAGAAATATTGATAATTTTTAAAACCAGTCAACACCTTTTATACGGGGAAAAAAACTAATACCTTATATTACATACAATAAACTAATCTTTTTTCAATATATAAAGTTATAAACTAATACTTTTCCAATTCAATTTTTAGTAATTGTGAAAATGCCACCACTTTTTTTTTTGTCAAAAATATAAAATGAAATAGTAATACTATACAAGAAGCTAATATTTTTTAGTATAGTATATATAATACTTTAATTTGCTCCAAATTCCATTTTTGAGTTAATTGCAAAAATATCACCCCAACCTTTTGTGTTTTGAGTTTGGATCAAAGTATGAACTTAGATCTGAGTATGAAGATCTGTCTAAAGACTTTGATCCATCATATATACGATTTTACATAAATTTGTGTGATATATTTATACACACACACAAATGCGTATGTACGTTTGTACATGCATACCATGTTTAATTTCCAGTTTGTTCCAGTCATATATGATGCTGAATTATTTCATATATATATATAGGGAAAGGATCAAATGAGAACCCTTCCTTCAGGTGGGAATTAGGAACCAATCCTAACCCTTGTTTGACTCAATCTGGACGGTTCAGATTAAATCAGATTTAAGTGGATGGGCGGTGGCATTCCTGTAATTTTCGGTAACTTTATGGACGGAGGGGTAATATAGTAATTTAATCATTCTTCCCTTTTGTTCTGAGGCTAAAATGAGAATCGCATGAGGCTAAAGTGAGAATCGCATGATGCTAAAATTATCGAAGTAGGAGGCTAAAATTGATGTGATATTTTCCACTAGGGTTCACCGTTCCCAATTAGGTTTATTAAGTTCCTGATCCCAACTAGTAATTATGAGATTCCCATTAGGGTTCACTGTCCCCAAATAGGGTGTATTGCATTTCATTCCAATGAAATCATCGTTCCATTTTTGTTTATCAACACATGCTAAAATGAGAAATATATGAGGCTAAAATGTGCAAAGTCGGATGCTAAAATTGAATCTGGGCAATTTTTGAGTTCAGTTCCGATTTTACCCTTAATGAGACGCGCGAATTGAAGATTTTTGCGATAATTACAAAAATGTCACCGAAAATCTGAATGGATCTGGGGCGTCGATTTTGTAGGATGGACGGATGAGATCGGTTCCCGGTTCTCACCTAGCGACCGGTTCTCACCAGATCCCACCCCTATATATATATAGGGGTGGGTTCAAATAGGAACCAATCCCCCGTGAGAACCTAGGCACCAATCTAACATGCGAGATTTATATTGCTAACACCAAGAGATTATATTGCTAACAGGTAAACTCATTTTGCTAACTTGACGAGATCATAATATTAGCAACATATTGCTAACATGTTAGCGATTATACACACTGCTAATATGTGACTAATAATTTACTAATATGTGTGGTTCCTAGGTTCTCACGGAGGGATTTAATTCCTATTTGATCATTTCCCTATATATATATATATAATATCAGCATCAAATCCAGCTCTACCCATCAAACGTTCACTTTCATATCTAAGACAGCTTTGAATTTGGTAAAAGGACTGATGAATTGGCACAAAAATGTTCGCCCATTATGCATGGGAATTCTTTCATCCACGTCATTCCTTAATTACAAATGGCATGCACCATATATATATACAACCAAGACAATTTAATTCACTTCTTTTTACTCTCTCTAAAATCCCATTATACTCCCTCCGTCCCATTTATATAGTTCACTTTATCCTCGCACGTAGATTAAAAATATTTATGAAAACAGGATATTAAAGCTTAACTTCCATTATTACCCTTACTTAAAATTAATGACTAAAAAATTTAAGTGGTTGAGTTTTAATTTTCAATACATAGCAAGGGTATATTTGTATATTACCATGATAATTAATACTATTTATAGTTATGAGACTATATAATTGGGACACCTCAAAATAATAATAGGGACTATATAAATGGAACGGAGGGAGTAATAAATTCGCATTTAATGTCTATCTATCTTTCCACATGATAATTTAATTACAAAATGATCAAATTATTTTCAATCTCTAGAATTTTCTCATTAATTAATTAACCATTTTGATAGACCTCCTAGTTAGCAAACATGGTAGGGATCCACGTCGTTAGCTTTCACTATTCATATTAATGCAGTATTATATATATACTCACTTCTAATTAATAATTAAAGAATCATTCTATTTCGTATTTATTTAACCATGCACTAGCTTTCATCATTTAAGATATATATACGCTTGTTTGTTTTGGTTAAAGAATCATTCTATTTCGTATTCATTTAATTTATTTTCCTTATAATTTTCGACTGACTTGATCCTCGATCTTATAACTATTTATTGAATGACATATTGTAAGTCACACACACACATATATATATGTATAAATCTCTTTCATTAATAAATGTATAGGCCAACATAAGTAAATGAAATGCAGCCATATGTCGGCCAAAATTGAAAGTATTTCCAACACAAGGCTTGTCTAAAGGCAGACAAGGCCGCCTTCAACACTTGAAAAATAACTTCACATTGCAATTATTATTTAAGTACTCCTCTCTTTTTAACATTGTGAACAAAATAAAGTCAATCCATTTAACTTAATTATTGTGCCTTGTTTTGGGGGTTTCTATACTTTTCTAAACTATGAATGTGGCTCAATTGTGTGCATTAAATTAGTATTAATTATGTATTGATTGTTAGAAATTGTTGCGTTGTTGGCCCAATTTCCAAAAAAAGTTCAAAAATAAAATCCTCATTATGGTGTTTTGTGAGTTAGCTACGTACAAAGTGTAGTTACTATAGTAATTTAATGTGGTATGTATTATTGCACTTGTGTGATTCATGATATATTTGGTGAGCTTTGTTCACTAAATTAAATTAATTAATTTAGGTTTTGTAGATATATGTGTGCTAGCTAGTATATGAGTAGGCTATATGGACCACTTCAATCCTTAATATTTCATGGCCAATTTCAAGATTGCTAGTGATTTGAATTGAATGTTTAGGGAGGCATCATGGGGCACCATATCATGTATTTAATTAATTTGTTGATTGAAATGATGGTGTTGTATAGATTATAAGCAACCTTTGGAGGTGTCCACTTCTCCATCGTAATTCAATTTCTTGCCTAATTAATGATTTACGGTTTGTCGACGACTTAGCCTTTTTTTTTAAAAAAAAAAAACCCTTGAATATATCAAGTACATCCATCACAATTTCATGCGCGGAAATGCACACGAACACCGGATGAGATCATCTACGTCAATTTGTGTTATATTTTCTGTGCTATTTCTAAAAAAATTATTAATATAATATAATTAGAGAAGAATATATGAACCCTGGATAAAAGTTCAAAGTTAAATTAAATCGTAATAAATTGAAAAAAAAATATAGGTTTCACACATGATATGTGGCAGAGATTGTCACAAGGGATCTAAAATCCTCGAATACTCGATCAATTGAATTTGAGATGATTTTTCGGGTAATACCCACGTCTCTTAATTGTAGTCTCTTATTCATTTTTTGGTCATCCCAAAATTATAGTTTACTTTCTTCATTTGATATGCATTTAATTATCATTTTTCTTAATGTACTCTTATTTAATATTCTTTGAAATTAACAATCATTTTATTTTGAATCAATAAGTAAGGATATAGTAAGAAAAAAAATATAATTTTATGTTTCTAGCTTATAAGTATATTTGCTACGGGTGAAATCATCTGCTACACTTTGTACAGTACTTGATGATACACAATGAGATTTATTAATTTTTCTTCATTTTTTTAATTCAATTTTAATTTATTATATTGTACTTTAATTTTACACTTATTGTTTAGGGCCCATCGTCCATCCTACTCAATTAGGGTAGATAATTAATTTTTCAATAAAAAATTTCATTTTCTAATTAATAATTGATTACTTCATAAAAAAATAATTATATACCCTAATTGGGTAGGATGAACCATAATTAATAAATGTAAAATTAAACTAAAGCATAATATATTAAAACTGCATTAAAAATCGAAGAAAAATTAATAAATTTAATTGTGTAGTATTAACCATGGCACAAAATGTAACAGATGATTCCACATTAGATATTTTCTTAGTCTATATAAATTTGGAAGAGTACTATAATCATGGGAGGAAGGGAGTTTTAGGTGAAGGCATTCTTATTATCTACCATTTGAATACTATCTAAAGACAATTCTAAGATTTAAATGTAAATTAATATAGTAGATTAAAGTCCTATCTTCAAAAAAATGATATAGTAGATTAAGCTAAATTACTTGGATTTGGACGGAAGCTACTCATTTTTATATAGCAAGTGAATAAGTTACACATTTTTCAATAGAATATAGTCAAACATAATGGCATGTTTGTCTTTTAGGGGATATAATTAGAGAAATTGGTTGGAGTTGGATATAAAAAGTCCAAATTCCCCATGCTTTTATAAAGAAGCATATTTAAATAATGTAATCCACGAAAGGTTTCATCATTTTATTTTATATTATCCTTTTCACTCTATAATAGTCCAAAAATCGCATTTAATTATACTTACATGCATCTAGCTATCATTAACAATGCACATACAAAATTACTATATGGTGTGCGTGTGTTTAATTATATCTTCTGCAATGTCACATTTTTGTAGTTATGACATTAAATTTCCAAATGGGATCTTGAGTTTTTTTTTTTTTAATCTTGATTTTTTTGTTATGTGCAATACATTAAAATTTCATATCAAAATAATTAGAAATATAATCTATCGAGACACTAATTATGAAGAAGGGCAATATTATCACATTAAACACGAGGTTCCAAGAGAAGTGACAATCTCCAACCATTTCTCTACTTGGCTTCTATTATTTAATTAACAATACACAAATTATTCAACTCTTTATGAGTCATAAATCTACAGCTACTTCCCAAATATTAGACAGTAAAGCAAATAATTGAATTAATAATATGTTTGAAGGTTTTAGTCTCCTATGATCTTCGGGTCCAAAAATATCAAGATTTTTTACTCACAACCGGAAAAGGAAAAGGAAACTTTTATTCCCTTTTTTCTTTTTAGAATACACGCGTTTTCGTTTTTCCATACTTTCATAATAGTAATATATTTTAATTATATTCTTTGAAAACAAATACAAGTTTCCTAAATAAAAAAAGGCCCATTATTTTAATGAATTACATAGATCTGGTTAATTGGGCCTATAAGTCTACATTTTGGATTGGGCCCACCAGAAATAATTTTCCATATTTTCCATCATAGCTAATGGGCCTTTTTCTACTGCTCAGAGTTGGGCCTTTTGGCCTCATGCTATGTTAACAACACTAAAATGTTGCATGTGAGATGCACAAATAAGATATATGTATAATTTTATTTATTAGAATTTATAATTATAAGAAAATTAAGAATATTATCATTACAAAATAAAACTAATTTACAACTATTATGAATCATATAAATATTTGCATTTATTATTAATGGTCGTTGAGATTAACCTTAACCAAAAAAAAGGAAATGATTATTTAACCTAATTTTGAAATTCAAATTAGGCTCGAATTACAAAGAAAATGCATTAATTACTACACCATGCAACATTATTTTTTGTTTCCAAAACATACATGTTAAGTTTTTGCTAAAGTGATTCATGATAAATAGTAAAATATTATTTACTGGATTAATATTACTATTGAAAAAATAGTTTCCAGAATTATAAATGATTTTTAGTGGGAAAACTATTTTTACCAACAATTTGTTATTAAATTGATAAATATTTTTTTATTTTATTTTTTCACACGATATCATTAAAAAACATGCGAATGTTGTGAACATTGAAGGAGGTGAAAAAAAATATTCAGAACCAATATAATTAACATCTCTTTAATCTCGACATATGTGTCCCCAAATTATTTTTTAACAAAATATTTAAAAAATGTGCATTTTAGTTGAATTAAATCGGCCTGGTAGGGTAGGATCGAAATGTCGAATGAACTTTACCCTCCTATTTTAGTTGAAATTAAAGCCCGCCTGTTTTTATTAGGATAAAGCCCACCAATCACAATTACGGCAATTTCTCTTTGTTTGGTAAGAGAAACATATTATATTATATTATATTATATTATAATTTTATCATATCATATAAACACAAAAAACAAACATAAATATTTGCATGCACAATGTGTATATAAGTCTTATTATTTTGACTTGGATCAATGCTGGTCAACCCACTAAAAATAAAAAATCATGTCAAAATCAGTATAAATGATAACACTAAAAGTATCACTTAAAATTCTAAAAGTATTATCCGATTCTTAAAAAGTAACGGGCATCGTAGTTATTTAATACAAATTTATTTGGTTCAATTGTGATTTTTTTTTTCGATCCATTTAATATTTAGAGTTTAGGGTTTTTTAGGTTTCATGATTTTTTTAGGGGGTTGTTTTAGTGTTTTTATATTTTTTTTTGGGGGGGAGGGGTTTATTTTATTTTTTAGGGTTTACAATTTTTAAAGATTTATTAATCTCAATTAGGAATTATATTTCAGTTAAAAAAATTAATTATCGAGCAATGCACGAGTTCATGCGTTAGCGTTGGGGGGTCAGTGCATTGCGCGAGTCGCCGTATTAAAAAAAACAAATAAATTTACATTTATTTTAGGGTTCACTAGTTTCATTTTAGGGTATATATTACCGTTTATATGTGTTTTAAAAAAATTAAATTAACTGTCTGGTGCAATGCACGGGTCCACACGTTAGCACTGGACAAATGCATAAGGTGAGTCACTGGATTTCAAAAAAATTAAATTAATTATTTTAACTTTAGGATTTACTAATTCCATCTTAAGGTATATTTATATATTTATTTTTAAAACATATTAAATCAATTCTTTATAATTTACGCTTTATTAATTTTATGGTAAGGTATATAATTTTTGGGGAGAAAATAAAAAAGAAAATTGAAAATATTTTGATAAAAATTGTCCAAAAAAAAAAGGACGCACATGACTTACACGGGCCACGCGGCCGTGCGCGGACCTTATACCTGTCTGATATTGCAGCACATAGGACCTTTTGCACGTAAATGCTGCTTAAAAACAAATAATATGACATTAACGTTTTAAATCACAATATTTTTTTAATATTTGAAACACCGTAACTAAAGAGAATCTTACACCAATAAGAACTACAAAATTGTACCAAATAACAATTCAATAATATGAAACAAATTAATAAATAAGAATATTTATTTTTCAGTGATACTCTCAATGACCCATGTAATTTAACTATGTTTAGCATTTTCCGACATTTGTAGTAACTTTTTTAGATCGTGTCAGAAGCTTGATCGAGATTCCCGATCGGGATTTCAATAGGAACTCGTGATTGTGACTCCCGATTATGATCGGGATTTTCGTCGGAATATAATTTTCAGCATAATGAATATGATAAATTCATCGTGAGGAGCGCCTTTGATTAATTTCAAACATAAAAAATGTGAATATAAATTTTGAAGTGTTATAAATACAAAAATTGAGTACTTTTCTTTTTCTTTTCGGAAAGTAAGTCAAACTAAGTACAATACAACGCGTATAAGAATCCATCAATTCACCAATCAAATTACTTTCAAATAGGTTTTTTTAAAGTTAAATTTAAAAATTGAGTACATTTAAGTGTTTTTTTTGGGATAAATATACTAAATTAGGTCAAACTAAGTATAACACGTATATTAATGTTTTTCTTAAGATTAGGTAAGAGTTTTTGTTATTGTTTTTGTTTTTTTTTTTTTGTTAAAGAAGCGGGTAATTTTATACATTCAATCGACCAAAATACCTTGGACTTTGAATGGGAAAATCTACTCTGATGTTATCCATCTCAAATGGATATAATTCAAAGACATATATTCTCTTCCGTTGCAATTAACAATTTTGAAGACATTGTATTTCTTATATATAGTTTTCGTGTATTTTCCTTTCTTCAGCTCTGACTGACTGAATCGACTCAATTTGAAACAGATGAAATCATCTACTATGCTTAAGTGCTGCATAATTAAATTAATTATTTTTTTTTAATTTTTTAATTCAATTTAAATTTATTATACTTTATTTTAATTTTACACTTATTACCCAATTAGGGCATATAAGTATTATTCTAATATTAAATTTCATTTTCTAATTAATAATTGATTATTTCTTAAAAAAATTATATACCCTAATTGGGTATGACGAATCCTAATTAATAAGTGTAAAATTAAACTAAAGCACAATAAATTGAAAAATAAAAAAAATTAATAAATATAATTGTATAGTAAGTGTCGGGCAAAGTGTAGGAGATGAGATGATTTAATCTAAATTTGAAATTAGTTTCTCGTTGTCTTCACTCGAAGCCCTTGCTCTTCTACTAACTTTCATACTCCCCTCACTTGTAACCAGATAAGAAATTTCAAAATTACACTAATCTATATATAAATATTTTGAAGGCCGGTTCTTCTTGACATCATTTAAAACATCAAATACAATATTTCTTCAGATTGGAAATGTTCTTATGATCATATCATTTTTTTAATACATAAAATGTGTTGTTACAATGTAATTGAAAATGATAAAATAACGGTAGTACAGGTAAGAGTTAGACTCTTTCCGTGTAAGATGAAATTGCCCGCAATTGTACACACAGTCTACGACAAACGCCCCTAAGATACAACAACTACATTGAACTTGAGTTGTTGCATATATCACAAGTTGAGATTTCGATGATTTCTTCAATATATACTCGGGACCGAGTAAGACAAGAAGAAGAAAACTACAATATTAGAATATATGTATTAAATTGTAAATGAGATGGTTTTGAAATGAACATATAGGGCCTTTATATAATAGAAAGGTCATGGTGACCATTGATGAAATGTGACACCATTTTATCTAGGAGTAGAGCATTAGATGTGTATTTTCACCAAATAAATAATCCAAAGGTTATAATTGCACCCATTTGAAAACTGTCATACCCTTTCACTCATAAGCATCACTTCATATACTACTTCGAATCCATGCGTTGATTTCCCATTCATCTCAAATCAATTTTGAGAAAATAAATACATCAAATTAATTAATGACTCGAACCGTGATTTCCAAATTAATTTGATTTCAATCTCAACAAACGGAACTTCATCAACAAATTTAATATACTGACAGACTATACACCATGTACCAACAACAATACACCTTTCAAACTTTGAACTAAAATTTCCAACAAAATGCAATGATAAAATTAAACTCGAGATCACAGTTATATATAGTTATGCATGAGCAATTATCCCTTCTTTTGTTAGATGATTTGAGGAAGCTGACTGTGGTTGTCCATATATTTCTTTGACTTGTAACACTATCCAAAAGGTCATGAAAATTTTGTCATAATCTAAGCGTACATAAAATAATCATAAAAAATAAAAATAAAAATAAAAATAAAAATAAATTCAATGGATATATATATATATATATATAATATATATATATATATATATATAGTCTGAAGCAGCTTTCTCTCACACAGATAAAAAACATAGAAAGGGCCGCACATTCTGTCTGAAACAGCGCTTTTTGCTGCTTCTTTTTAGTAACTATTTTTGATGTTATCTTTTTGCAGCATCATATTTTCAGGCAAATGTTTAAGCTGGAAATGGAAATGGTCAGATCATGAATTAGGCAAGAATCTGATGGTCAGAATATAATTTGCGGGTCAAACCCATTTTATACGGCAGTGAATCTATGTTAAAAATGGCAAAACTCTTGCTTCTGAGAGAGAGAGAGAGAGAGATGTGAGAGAGAGAGAGTCTTGGATGTGTTTGGTGAAATGTCTAAGCAATATTGCATGCATGGCTGAATGTGTGAAGAGAAATGAGAGAAGATGATTACCAGAAACAGAGGGGAAAAAGTGAATCCCTTTTGCAGACTGCAGACAGTGAGAGTTTTCATGCAACGAAAAACATTGGGATTATGAGGAAATTAAGGAATTTTACGATAACGCCAAATAATTTCATATAAAACCAAAAAAAATGTCACCGTTTTTTGGGGGATTCTGGTGATCATTTTTGAAATTTTGACATTAAATGAAATTATCGTCCATTTTCCCCCATTTTGTGTGTATGTTTGTTTTATTTTGGTTGGATATTTTACCTTCTATATATTGGCTGTTATTGGTTAAAGATTTTTCGTATTTTTTTCATTGTATTCGTGATTCATTGAGCAATTAATTTGAACAAATTTCAAAGAAGGTGCCATGCATGGGCATAAACTATCCATTTTATTTTTTCGCATGCAAGACTTTGTTAAATACGATTGAACCGTCAGATGGGAATTTACGGTATTTTTTATTATTTGAGGCGATGCTTTTTAGTATTAGAAGTGATATTTTTTTAATTAAAAAATACAGTAATAATTATAAATATGAACCTGCCTTTTTGTTTTTAGCATTAATTTTTTAATAAAATAATATGATAGTTTTTAGTATTAGAAGTTATATTTTATGGTGTTATAAATAGTACTTTTTCTATTTGATATAAAGTATCATGTTCTTCTCATATACAAAAGATCCTTCCTTTATTTTTATGTTTAATTAGTGTTGCATTCATAGGAAAGGCACGTGGGTGTATTTATTTTGCTCCACACAACCACTATTATTTTATTAATTAATAGGTTTTGAAAGATTTCTTTATAAGCAATGTTTTTTTTTCCCTAAAAAGCAACAACTTATATTAAACACACACACACACACACACACATATATCATCAATAATATTTTGTCTCACAATATATGCATGTTTTACTTAATAATAGTTAACAAATGACAATCATATATGAAGATAAATTGCCTTATAACAAGATAGATCGGTTATCAAAGTCTAAGATACATAGTGAAGTGTTGTTATAGTAGAATCAACTTTTCAAAATGAAAGAGAACACGTTATTATCTTATATAACATGTTTACCATAAAATAATCAATAAATCTAAAAATATGAAATAACTAAAGCAATATAAAAATAATGTTTGCTAATCTTATTATGTTTAATTTATGAATTTTAAATTGTTCCCGTAACTTCTTCATGCCATCAAACTCATCAATGGTATTCAACATCAAAATTTTCAATAATTTATTTCTCAATAAACATCAGTAACGGACCATCTAAAAAATCATTAACTATAAATAAGATAATTTCTTTATTTAAGTAATTCTCATAAATGATAAATTAAGACTCAATCTATTTATTTTCAATTTGGGCTTTGGCCCAATCAACCCTACTGAATTTGAGGGCGCAGAATTGAACTCATTAAATTATTTATATACATATATAATAATATTACAAACTTTATTTTTGGGGGGCGGGTGGGGGGGGGGGGGGGGGGCTTTATATAGAATATAAATATATAAATAAAGTTATTAAAGAAAGAACTTTTTTTTCTAGAAAAAAAAGAGCATTATTATCCATTACAATTTCCGTGAGATATATAATATATTTCTTTCAACTAAGTAAATGTACCATTATTTAGGGTGGAAACTCACCACTCCTTAATTTTTCAATCCAAAAAGAAAAAGAAAAGAAAAGTAAATGCACCACAAAATTCATTTTTGTACGTAAGATAATTAAGCAACATCCTGATATTTTCCATGCAAACAAAATTTAGCAATGTGATCATTTTTGTGCGAATTTGGGAAATTTTACTGTAAATATATCGAATGGTGTATGAAATTAATTATTACAAGAAATATCCATGCAATTAAGAAAGAATATTTGGTATAAGTGAAATGTAGTTTTATTAGAAATATATTATTATATCTGAAAACTATAGGTTTGTTTTAGAAAATAATATTTTCAAATTGTTAAAACGAACGCCGTATAAAATTAAGAGTTCAAAATTATATTTTAGTATGGATACAAACACGCTCTAAATAGATTAAGTTTATAATCAATAGTAATTTACCAAAAGCTACATTTAGGTCGTGATTTAGTTTCTTTAAATTTCATATTTTTTTAATTAACTTTTAGACAGTAACTATTTATTGAAATTAATTATTTCACAACTAAAAAACAAAATATTTTTAGTTAACTATTAATAGAATTTGATATTTTGATATTACAATTCAAGCAAGCAGCTAGGACAGAAAGGCTGCTGGTAAAAAGGCAGAAACTTATATACTCTGACGCCGCCATACCTTTCTTAATTTGTCTTTTTCTAAATATACAACATTTTTGGTTTTTTTTTTTATTTATTTTGATTTTTCTATAGCAAGGTCATATGGAATTATTATTTGTCTTTTTCTAAATATACAACATTTTTAGTTTTTTATTTATTTTGATTTTTCTATAGCAAGGTCATATGGAATTATTATTATTATTATTATTATTATTATTATTATTATTATTATTGAGTTGGAAATTAAAATATCACTTCGCTAAAGTAAAAATAGCATTTACCTAATATAAAGAAATCATTCAATAAATACCCATTTTTATTTAAATAACCTTGTTTTTTCATTTTTCAATGCAAAAAGACACAAGCCCCGTACCTGGAAGCTTTTTGTAAGAATAATGGAAGTCTTTTTGCACACGATTTGCCATTTTGAAGATAGTTACAATCATTTTATATCAAAATTAATATCCCCACTAAGGGCATCTCCAACGCCGGGTAATATTCACACGTGGAACTCAAATGTTATCCAAGGAATGGGTAACATTTGCAATGAAAAACTGTGGTAACATTTGCATAAATTGTATCCGGTAAGATTATTGCTACCATGTAGTAATTGTAAAAGGGGAGAAGTAGCGCCACACTTAGGTGAAAAAGTGAATTGCACACCAAGCTGAGAGGAAGCACGTCACCTGCACGAGCGAGTGGAATTGTGTTATTGCTACGGGCCCATGCTGTAGGTTGTCAGCCACCCTATTTTCCTTCAATTTCATTTTTTTTTTCTCATTCTTTTTTCATTTCTTCTTTTCTTCATTTTCTCGACTGTCGGCCGTTCCTTCAAACAAAATTTTTTAGTTGTTTAAAACTTTGAAATATAGGAAATAGTTGTGTATCAATTTATCATTTTTATGGAACTTGGCATTTTTTTTTTCAATTCATTTGATCCTATATTAATTACAGCTCTAATTTGCCTATTAATTCATATTTCAAATTCAATAAATTGACAATCTAATTTTTATAAATTTATTATTAAATAAATTAATATTTCAAATGAATATAAAAGAAATTTGTTAAAAAAATATTATCATATTAAATTAATTAAATTTATTAATGCATTAATTTTATCCATATCATAAAAAATATCCATTACAATAAATTTTGTTTGTTATACATAGAGGTGCCCAAATAAAACCGGACCGGCGGTTATAACCGCCGGTTAGACGGTTTGGGACGGTTCCGGAACGGTACGGACGGTTACGGTTTGTAAACCGTAACCGTCAACCGTAATAGGGCGGTCCGGTTCCGGTTTGGGGGACGAATTAATACAAACCGCCGGTTAGAAACCGGCGGTTTGTATATATATATATATATATATATATATATATATATATATATATATATATATATATATATATATATTTTATGGTCGAGATCACGATCCGCGTGATCTCGATCAATGGCTAGGAACGCACGGAGGCGGATCGCTGATGTGGAACCGCCGGTTTGGGCTCCAAAACCGGCGGTTCGGCCGTTTTTTTTTCAAAATTTTTCAAATTCAAATTTTAAATTTTTCCCCCCACTCCCAAATTTTCACCTATAAATACCCCATCTCCTCCACCATTTTCACTCACACCAAACTCTCAATCTCTCTCTCTATACTCAAATTCTCTCTATTCTAGCAATATCATTTTCTTCTTCAAGTTTTCTTACAAGTTACAATTTTACGAAGTTACTCTCTCTACTCTCAATCTCTCAATCTCAATATCTTGATTTCTTCATTTCTTCATTTCTACAATTCTACTCATTTTCTATCATCCCTAATCATCATGTCAAGCCGAGGTAGCCGAGCCGATAAGGGTAAAGGCAAAGCTATTGCTGATAGTTCCGAAGCTCCACGTCGTCGTCGTCGTACTCATTCTGGAGTACATATTTCTGATGATGCTGAGACGACGACGCCTCAATTTCAACAACAACAACCTGAAGAATATGTGAATCTCTATGGCGGAGCCGATAGCGGTTTCTACAACGATCCAAGTGGTGGCGGTTTCTACCATGATCCAAGTACCGGTGGCGGTTTTCACAACAATCCTACTGCAACTCAAATGGCAGTTGACGAAGAAGTGGCAAGATGGATCCAGTTTGAAGAATTACAACGATCTCAAGAATATCGTGCTTTCAGCGGAAATCCATCCATCGATCTCGACACGGAGGAGGCGGAGGAAGAGGCGGAGGCCGTTCCAACAAGAAATACGGCACTAAAATCTGCTCTCTTCACTATTCATTTCCGAAAGGTGGCAAGGAAGAATGAAGCAGGTGTGTTTGATTTGTATTGCAACTATTGTCCGAAGCAATACAAATTTCGCACTGGAGGAGGCTATGGGACGTACTGGTCACACATCACCAACAATCATCAAGTCGAACTTGGACGTGCTCAAGCTCAATCGCAACTCAACTTCCAACCGGTAAGCAGTCAAAATATCGAAAGCCAAGGTGAAGGTACGCCGTACTCATCCCAACTCTTTAGGTTTGACCTTCTAGTTGCTAGGGAACAAATGTGTTATTTTATTTGTGAAGAATCTTTAGCACTTCAATTTGCCGATAGCATGAATTTTGAACGTCGTATGAAAGCTACTTATAATCCCGTTGCTCAAAGAATACCTAGAATGACTATGACTAGGACCCTTGAAAAATTGCATATAAGATATAAGTCAAAATTGAAAAGTGTTATTAGTAAAATTCCTTATAGGGTTGCTATTTGTTCTGATATTTGGTCTGATAAATTTATCTGTCGTCATTATATTGTTGTTACATTGCATTGGATTGATTATTCATGGAATTTAAATAAACGTTTAATTGCTTTTCGTAGATTTAACTGTCAACATAGTGTTACTAATATTGCTAAGGCTATTATTAAAATTTGCAATCATTTTAAAATGCTTGATAAGATTTTTTCTATTGGTTTTGATAATGCGAGTGCTAATACGGCTAGTATTAGAGAATTAATTCAAGCATGTAATCCAACCTTGCATGGTAAATATTTTCATACTCGATGTATTG
Organism: Perilla frutescens; assembly: GCA_026008535.1. Classification (NCBI taxonomy): domain Eukaryota; kingdom Viridiplantae; phylum Streptophyta; class Magnoliopsida; order Lamiales; family Lamiaceae; genus Perilla; species Perilla frutescens. The sequence continues at coordinate 42,951,194 of BRKX01000019.1, forward strand.
CTCATATTTTGAATTTATGTGTTCAAGATGGACTTAGAATATTAAATAACTCAATTCAACCTATTCGTGATGCTGTAGATTATATTCATGGTAGAGTTAGAGTTAGACGTAGGTGGGAAAAATTCTGTAGGGAAGCTGGTGTGCATCCTAAAATTTTTAACTTAGATGTGCCTAATAGGTAGAACTCTACTTATGAAATGCTTTCTGCAACTTTTGAATATCATGAATTATTATGTTCTTTTTTTGCTACGCATATTGAATCGTTTATTTTATTATCTTCGTATTGGGATGATTGTATTGAATTAATGGAGCTTTTACAAGTTTTCCAATATGCAACAAAAGATTTATCTGGTGTGTATTACCCTACCGTGTGCAAATTTATGTATCATTATTGTTTAATTGCTGCAAAATTTAATGCTTGTAGTCATAAACCCGATTTGCAAGATATGATTCTAGCCATGGTAAAAAAATGGCTTAAATATTTTGATCATGTGCCTAATATTTTTTTGGTTGCAAAAATATTAGATCCTACTTTTAAACTTAGTGCTACTAACGATATGATTGACATGTATTATAAGTTTTTGTCTACTATGAGTTTTACAGGTTCCGATCCCGATATACATGTGCCAACTGATGAAGAAATTAAAACAGAAATTTATGACTCTATATATTCACTTTATAGAGAATATGAGTTAAAATATGCTGATAGTATAACTCGTCCAACCAGTCGTTCTTCAGGTTCTAGTAGTTCTTTTTCGTTAGAATTAAATCCTTCATCTTCACGTGGTAGTGCTTTACAAGAATTCCAAATTTTTTTCCATAGTAGAGGAAATACTAGGCGTAGTCAAAATGAATTAGATATGTATTTGCAAGACCCTGTTGTGCCCCCCGATGATGAAAATACAGGTCCCAACAATTTTGATGTTCTCAAGTGGTGGTCCCAAAATCAAGAGCGGTATCCTTTGCTTGCAATTATGGCAAGGGAGATTTTTGGAGTCCCGACATCCACGGTTGCGGTCGAGAAAGCTTTCAGTGAATCCGGTTACATGTTGGACGAATGGAGATCAAATTTGACACCGGATCACCTCGAAGTTCAAATGATGTTGAAGGACGAGTCCAAAGCCGACCTAAGAGAGCAAGAGAACCGCTGGGATGACTTGATGGATGGCCCGCTCATTGAAGTTGGCTCGGAGAGTGAAGCCGAAGAAGGGAGCCAAACCGGAGATGATTGGGACGACGACTTCGAATTCTAGACTCGCCAAGGAAAAAAGGTAAAATGAACTACGAGGGCTTTGATTCCAAGGTAAGGGATACGTAGGCAACTTCATATGAAGTGCAAGCCCAAATTTCAATTATTTCTTTTTCCCCCCCTAATTCCTAAATTCTAAATTAGTTCAAATTGTAACTTGTAAATTGTAATTTGTAAATTGTAATTTTATATTTTCATAGTTTGATTAATTTACAATTTGTATTTTGTAACTTGTTATTTGTAAATTGTAATTTGTAAATTGTAATTTCATATATTCATATTTTCATAGCTTGATCCAAATTGATCTCCAACTATACTAGGAAGTTTCCTAAGCTAGAATTCTATTCAAGGTAGGAAATTGCCTTAAATACAATTCTAGTCAACTTGGACTCTAATAAATTCGAAAATTACAATAATTAAATAACAAAACTGAACTCAAATAATTAATTACTATAATATAAAATAATTAATTAAAATAACTAAGATAATTCGAAACCCCACAAAGTGTCAAAAGGGTTTGAATTCTCGGATGCCTCTGGCAGATAAGACATGGTCACGCCTTATTCGCCATAACCTCCTGGATTGGCATCAAATTGAAATCTTCAAATTTTCGGCCAAGTATGCTTCAATCCATCAAAGTATGATCCTCATCTTCAATTGAAAGCATAGTAATGATCTTGGGGCTGCTCCGAACATTCACTTCTTCCTCGAGCTTCTTTCGAACATAGCTTTGCAAATAACCTTGAAGTTGCTTAGCTCGTAACCTTGTAACTGGACCTCTAATTTGCAACTCCGGGTTTGAATCTTCATTGCCATGCACGATCTCATCAATATCAAAATTCAAATAAACTTGTGTTTTGTCATACTTCTTAGTTTTTAACTTGTAAATTAGTAATTTTATCGATTTAGTACTTAGTAATTTTTCGTCCAATCGTCAATTCGAGTTCGGAGAGATAGAGGGAAAAAAAAACCGGAAACCGGCGGTTAACCGGATAACTGCCGGTAACCGGCCGAGGTAAAAACCGGCGATTCCGGTTAACAAACCGGAACCGTCAACCGTCTACGCACGGTGCGGTTCTGGTTCCGCCGTTCCGGAACCGCCTAACCGGCGGTTTCTAACCGGAACCGGCCGGAACCGGAACCTTGGGTATCTCTAGTTATACACGATGTACTTGTATTTCTCTATTTAATAAAGTTGTGAATTATGAATAAATAGTTAAAAAAAATCTACTACAATAAATTTATGTTTAAATAAATTAAATTTTCAAATTAGTATTCAAAATAAATTTACTAAAAAATATTATCATATTAAATTAGTATATATAATGAAAATCATAAATAATTTTCTAATAAATTCATAATATGTAAATAAAATGAGTGATATAATAGTGGGGTCCTAAAAGAGTAGCAATTGTACCTAGATGTATTGGGGAAGTTTGGGTAGCAATTTAATGAATTTGGTAACTTTGGATGTGGCAATTATTTGTACCTAAAAAAAGTTACCTGCACTGGAGATGCCTTAACCCCTAAAGAAAATACAATCGAGATTCCAATCTCATTGGAATTCCGAACATCATATGATCATAGTGATTAAGATTCCCGAATTTGAGGGTGATCACTTATCGTGAATCCCGACTGAAATCCCAATCATGTATCGTGAAACCCAATCTGAATCCCAACTGGAATCCCGATCGTAACAAACAGTCATAATGTATTGAAAATTATAGTGCGAAAGATCATCAAATAAATATATCAAAATGAGAAGTCAAGATTGTAAAAGATGATTGATAACATCATATTTTACATGTATTTTGAGGTACATTTGAGTGGTATTTTATGGGCATTGCATGCATGAAGTGTTGAGTTTTGCATAGTTTTTCTATGTTTTGTGCAATGTCACGTGTTTGTTCATTGTGAAGGGAATTAATGCCATTTTTTGTGTGGACCTCAAATGAGTGTGGGAACACCCTAGAAAGATGGGAAATCAAGTTAGGAACGCATTGCAAAAAGAATCGGGTCAATCGGACGAGAAACGAGTGAGAACGAAGCAAAACAGTGAGAGGCTGCAGGAGCTGAAATATACCCGCGACCGGAGCGAATCTGGTCGCGAATCACCATTTCTCCATTTTACTGTACACGCGCGACAGAGAGGGGGTTCTCCTTTGAAATACTCGCGACCCGGTCGTGAATTTTGGCCACGTCAGCACCACGTGGACTCGCGACCCGAGTCGCGGGTGACTGGGTCGCGAGCAAGGTCGCGAATGCAGCGGGCCTGTCCGATTTTTGACCTATTTTTGGGCTTTTCTTTACTTATAAGGGTTTCCTTGGATGAAAATACACACAATTCCACCTACCCCAAAGTTACCACCAGAGGTTAGCTGCAGAGAAAAACAGACGCGAAGAACAAGACCAAAGGATTCAAGAGCTTTCAAGATTAGAGACAAATTAATTCTTCCGGGTTTTATTTTCTCTGTTCTTAGAATTGTTTATGTTTTCTTTGTGGATGATTTTAGTTATTTATTTTTGACATGGATAGCTAAAACCCTAGTATTCTAGGGTTGTTTATGATTCAAAATATGAAGTTCGTTTAATCTATTGATTTCTTATGCTTATGAGTTTATTGTGTTTTGCTTATTCTCGTATTTATATATATTATTTACCTGATCAATAAATGGTACAACTTGATGTGTTAATTCATAAATCGAGAGGGGAGTTTTAACACGTGATCTGGAATAAGTAACTTGTTAATCAATAACATTCGAGAGAGCTGAGATTAATTGAGAGAGCAATAGACCCTAGGAGCCTTTAGGAGTTGCATGCTAGGTATTGAACGGAAACGTTAGTACTAGTTTTGTAATCTACAACCTAGGCACTTCGAGAGAAGGTTTAGGATGAATTAGTTGTTGCTCTAGCACAATTTAAGTCCCAATATAGGCATAAGAATAAAAGGATTAAATGAATGGATTAGTTGATGATTAAGCAATCCTAGAATACGTCTTTTATTCACTATTTAATTTATCTGTGTTAATTTCTACCGTGGTAATTTAGTTTATTTATTATTGTCAGTTTTTATTTAGTTCAATCCAATCATGTTTTGTAGTCTAGATAACTGCGAGAGGTTAAATTGAATAACTAGCAGTTTAATTATTAAATCCCTGTGGATACGACCTTGTTTACCGCTATCCTATAAGCCTCACTGTACACTTGCAGTTTAGGTGAAAATAAATACCGAACAAGTTTTTAGCGCCGTTGCCGGGGATTTAATTTTTTTTATTTACTATTATTTAGATTTAATTTCTTGTGTTAATCTAGACATTTATTTTTCAGTCTTTAGTCTATTTTTTCTTTTAAAATTTTATAATCTTCTTTTTCTTGTGATTAGGTTGTGTATGCATACACGATCTCAGGGAGGATCTCTAGAAGAATTCAATCCTGAGATTGAAGCTACCGTTCGGCATAACAACGCAAGAAGAAGAAGAGAGATGGCAGAACAACAAGCTCATGTTACGGTTGAACAGATGCGTCAGATGCAGAGACAGTTAGAGGAAATGCAGCGGAGAATGCAAGAGCAAGATGATGCTCGAGCTGTAGAGCCACCTCTAATTAATGAGCTCTTTGTTCTAGTACTTAACCATGGAGACATTCCTGGTCCCAGAATCAATGCGAATAACTTCGAGTTGAAATCGGGATTGGTCTCCATGGTTCAGCAAAAGTAATATGGAGGACGGGCCACTGAAGATCCGAATGCACACTTGACGCAGTTCTTGGAGATCTGTAGTACAGTGAAGATGAATGGAGTCCCTGATGACGCCATTCGCTTACGTCTATTTTCGTTCTCTTTATGAGATACGGCTAAGCAATGGTATCAATCTCTAGCCGCTGGGTCTGTGGACAGCTGGGAAAGTCTTGCGCACAAGTTCCTGCACAAATTATTTCCACCTAGTTTGACTCTCAAGCTAAAGGGCGAAATTACACAATTTCGTCAATACGAGGATGAGACATTATATGAGGCTTGGGAACGATTTCGAGATATGCTGAGGAAGTGCCCCAACCATGGATTTGGGGTAGATCATCAAGTCTACATCTTCTACAACGGGTGTGACATGAAATTGAAGAGGCTTCTAGATGCCTCTGCTGGCGGCTCTTTGTTGAACAAGGGCTACGATCAAGCTGTGACGATCATAGAGGACATGGCAACCAACAGCTATCAGTGGTCTGGGGATCGACAAGTGAAGATTTTGAAAAGAGCTGCAACAGTTGATGATAGTGATTCGATTGCCAAGCTTGCCGCCCAGCTATCTACTCTGAATGCCACGATCAATAGCAGATTTGATGCTATGGCGCGACTGAGTGTAGATAATCCCATGGAAAATACAGTTGAAGATGTCAACTACATCAATCAGAGAGGTGGCTATGATGGCAATAATTACCGAGGCGGGAATCAATTCTACCAAGGTAATCGATCCAACCTCTCATATGGGAATCCCAACGGTGCACTACAGGCCCCTCCCGGCTTCTCAGCTACAAATGGAGTGATCAATAAGGAGACAAAGCCGAAGATGGATGATTTATTGATGGCGTTCATGGAAAAGACCGATAAATTCATGGGGGAGTCGCAAGCTCAAATGGAGAAGTTAGAGAATATTGTGGGTGCAATAAGTGTGCAAATGAAGATGTTCGAGAAGCAACTAGGTCAGCTGGCTACAATTGTAGGTAATCAGCACCAACCGGGACAGTTTCCCAGCACCACCACAGTGAACCCCAAAGAGCAGTGCAATGCAATCCATCTGCACACTGAAGTCCCTGCACCGATCATCGCCGCTGCAGCTATTATTCCCAAGACAACTTCTGAAAAGCTAGATTTCACCATCAAGAGTTCTCAGACGGGTCCTACAGTGCTTCCCACAATGATTATTACATTCCCGCAGAGGACTCCAAAACAGAAGGTTGATGCACAGTTCTCTTGATTTTTGAAGATTTTCAAGAAGGTGCACATCAACATTCCTTTGGTGGAGGCATTGCAGCATATGCCTAAGTATGCAAAATTCCTCAAGGATGCTGTATCCAAAAAGAAGAAGATAGAGGAGTTCGAGATGGTGCACATCCCAGAGAACTGCAGCTCCATCATCAAAAGGAAGCTCCCAGCTAAGATGAAGGATCCAGAAAGTTTCACACTTCCCATCACCATTGGAGAAAAGATAGGTGGTCGAGCACTGTGTGATTTGGGGGCGAGCATCAATTTGATGCCGCTGTCATTTTTCAAGAGGCTTAAATGTGGGCAACTCAAGCCTACAACCATGTGTTTACAGATGGCTGATCGATCTGTGGTGTATCCTGAGGGAATTTTGGAGGATGTATTGATCAAGGTGCATGATTTTATATTCCCGATGGATTTTATGGTGCTGGACATGGAGGAAGATAAAAGCGTCCCTCTCATTTTAGGACGTCCATTTTTGCGCATCGGACGGGCCAATATCGATTTGGACACTGGGATTCTGACTCTCCGGTTTGAAGATGAACACATTCAGTTCCTGTTTGATGGTGGAGGCATGGAGATGGATGCTCGGGGAAGAGAATGGGGGATACCCATTTCCCCGCTTGTGGGAACTTGAGTTTCCGAATTCGTCTGGCTGTCGACGTTAAATGCAGCGCTTGTTGAGAGGCAACCCAATATGTTTTATTTTATTTTTCATTTATTTTTTTTTATTTATGTTTTTCACTTCTTTTTCTGAGTTGTGCAGGTGAAGAACGGATGGATTCTGGAATATGGGGGATAGCACATTAACCAACTTGTCTTTCAATAAGTTTGGGGGAGGACGTTGAACCCAAACGGACATCCATTTGATCGTTGTAAGTGGTCGACGACACCTATATGCATTTCTACAAACTTATTCCATCCTGTGGATTTGAATAAGTTTGGGAGGATGTATGCTTGTGGTGTCTAAACCTTTATTTTATTTTACCTGCTTTACTTGTTTAGTTTTTTATTTTTCTGGAAAAGTTGAAAATTTTTGAATTTTGGTCTTGAATTTTACTTGGGATTTTGATGATACATGCTGTATGATCTATGGTTTAGTGCTTATGATCGAGATTATTTAATTGGGAATAATTTGAGCATGTATAGCATGATTTGAATGAGCATGTGTTTTAGAGATTTTCGAGCTTTATTTTGTCCAATGTGAGCTAAGTGATTTTGAGCCTATAAGATTATTGTCTTAATTTTTGTTCTTGTGTGTTGGTTGTCTATGCACTTGTTTCTCTAGAACTTGCATGTCGTCTTGCTTGAGATTGAGTTGTTGTGCTTGAAATTAGGATATGATAATAGGCCATCTTTTCTTTAGCCATTTATCCCATACACTGTCCTAAATTCATTATATTCCTTTGCGAGCCCTTTTGTGCCTAAATGCCTTTTCTTTGAGAGCCTTTTTGGGATTTTATTTGTTGATTCTTGTGGAGAAATAGGAAGAAGGGTAGGGAATTTTGGAGTTGGGATGAAGAAAAAAAATTGTGGTAATTGGTGATTTTTGTTGGTGCCAAAAGAAAAAATGTGAAAAGTGCCAATGAAAAGAAATAAAGAAAAGAGACCAAAGGTCCATGAAAAAGAAGTATGTGGATGATGTAAGGATGTGTAGGAAGAAGTTGGAAAAATTCCAACTAGTATTTGAATGTGAAAAGTAGTGAGGAATATAAAGTAAAAGTGGTGGATTGTGTTGCAATTGTTGAGTCACTTGAGCCAAATATTCCTAACCTTAACCCGAGCCTACATTACAACCTTAATAAAACCCTATTTGATCTTAATTTTGAGCACATTTATTTGTCAGTGGAGAGTTGAGATTTCAAGCAAGCCTATGGTAGATCAAGTGTATAGTTCAATGTTTCGATGAGTGCTTACCCTTATTTTATCACACTTTGAGTGTTTTGAGCGAAACACACACCGGTGAGGTTCATTGGCCTGATACTTGTTTGTTGAAATCTATTACATGTGTTCATGATTTGAGTGTTGTGTTTGTTCGTGTTTTTTTCCCGATTAGATTTTTGAGGTTGTAGATGCTAGATTATAAATTGTGAAGTTATGTATTGTTTGAATTCCATGTTTGGTTTTGTTCTTTGTTTGGAGACAAACAATGTTTTAAGTTTGGGGGAGTTGATAACATCATATTTTACATGTATTTTGAGGTACATTTGAGTGGTATTTTATGGGCATTGCATGCATGAAGTGTTGAGTTTTGCATAGTTTTCTATGTTTTGTGCAATGTCACGTGTTTGTTCATTGTGAATGGAATTAATGTCATTTTTTGTGTGGACCTCAAATGAGTGTGGGAACACCCTAGAAAGATGGGAAATCAAGTTAGGAATGCGTTGCAAAAAGAATCGGGTCAATCGGATGAGAAATGAGTGAGAACAAAGCAAAACAGTGAGAGGCTGACGGAGCTGAAATATACCCGCGACCGGACTCGCGACCGGGAGGGTTGCGAATCTGGTCGCGAATCACCATTTCTCCATTTTACTGTACGCGCGCGACAGAGAGGGGGTTCTCCTTTGAAATACTCGCGACCCGGTCGCGAATTTGGGCATCTGGTCGCGAATTTTGGCCACGTCAGCGCCACGTGGACTCGCGACCCGAGTCGCGGGTGACTGGGTCGCGAGCAAGGTCGCGAATGCAGCGGGCCTGTCCGATTTTTGACCTATTTTTGGGCTTTTCTTTACTTGGTATATAAGGGTTTCCTTGGACGAAAATACACACAATTCCACCTACCCCAAAGTTGCCACCAGAGGTTAGCTGCAGAGAAAAACAGACGCGAAGAACAAGACCAAAGGATTCAAGAGCTTTCAAGATTAGAGACAAATTAATTCTTTCGGGTTTTATTTTCTCTGTTCTTAGAATTGTTTATGTTTTCTTTGTGGATGATTTTATTTATTTATTTTGACATGGATAGCTAAAACCCTAGTATTCTAGGGTTGTTTATGATTCAAACTATGAAGTTCGTTTAATCTATTGATTTCTTATGCTTATGAGTTTATTGTGTTTTGCTTGTTCTCGTATTTATCTGTATTATTTACCTGATCAATAAATGGTACAACTTGATGTATTAATTCATAAATCGAGAGGGGAGTTTTAACACGTGATCTGGAATAAGTAACTTTGTAATCAATAACATTCGAGAGAATTGAGATTAATTGAGAGAGCAATAGACCCTAGGAGCCTTTAGGAGTTGCATGCTAGGTATTGAACGGAAACGTTAGTACTAGTTTTGTAATCTACAACCTAGGCACTTCGAGAGAAGGTTTAGGATGAATTAGTGGTTGCTCTAGCACAATTTAAGTCCCAATATAGGCATAAGAGTGAAAGGATTAAATGAATGGATTAGTTGATGATTAAGCAATCCTAGAATACGTCTTTTATTCACTATTTAATTTATTTGTGTTAATTTCTACCGTGGTAATTTAGTTTATTTATTATTGTCAGTTTTTATTTAGTTCAATCCAATCATGTTTTGTAGTCTAGATAACTGCAAGAGGTTAAATTGAATAACTAGCAGTTTAATTATTAAATCCCTGTGGATATGACCTTGTTCACCGCTATCCTATAAGCCTCACTGTACACTCGCAGTTTAGGTGAAAATAAATACCGAACAATGATTTAATACATTATTCAATCCAAAACATAATATAAAAAATTAATGGAGTAGATATAGTCTTACTAAATAAGGGTACGATTTTTAATCATCAAGATTAACCATTTCAATGACAAGAACAATGAATACATCTTCACTACACGTAATACCACCGTATCTTGGAATGTGAGAACATCATCGTGCTTAATTTGAAAAAACTCAACAATATTACTCTACCTTTTAGTGAGTCGAATCATGACTTTCGTCTCATTTTTCTTTCTGTGAATTTGAAGGTATTTGTAATCAACTTCATGTTCTTGGAAGCCCTTCCAAGTTAGAATTTTAATCTTTTTCGACTTCATTTCAAGAAACACAATAGCGTTCATTGGCAAATACTACAAGATAGTAACCACAATTAGTAAAAATATTACTAATTTCAAACCACTACATATGGGCATCATGACTTTACCATTCACCTATGATATTCATTGGGGTGACATTGTACGTCAAAGTGATAATTGCGAGCTGAAATTTAAAAAAAAGTGAGATTTTTTTCCTTTGATTTAAAATAAACAGACAAATTGAATTCCATTCATACCTTCAAGTTGGATCACTCATTTTGATAGCAATTGCTGAAAGATACAAGATAAATGAATAATTGAAGTAAGGTTAATAAGAAATCCTAATTCTATCCCGATCAGAATCTCGATCTTGGTCCCTTTCTAACCTATAGAACAAACATGAGTCCCTCCTAAGAAGTTTTTTGTATTTCCAACGTCTCTATTTGGACTTATTCAAATGGAAAGTACAATTACTTCTTTGTTTTGATCAGACGTGGGTCCCATTAAGAATCATTTAGAATTGGAAGTGGACCTATTCTTAGAAGCTTTTTATATTTCCAACATGTCCTTATTTAGATATTTATATTTGTATTTATTCATATGGTGAGTGAAATTAATCCAAAACATAAATTCCCATCAACCACTCACATGAATATATCTCTATCAAAGAAATTTGGATCTCTGTGATTCATTACATCTTGATGAAGAGTCCGCAATCGTGAATCCCTCTAAACCCTAAATATTGTGAACCATCATTGAAACTCTCAAAAGTCTGCTTAAAGAGATTAGTACATAAATTTGTAATCATTTCTTCCCCGTTAAATATATTGCAATAATTCTTTTTGGTATGCCTGAATAACTAGGATATTTATAATTTTTCATCTAATCACAACCCGAATCCTAGTCGAAGGCCGAAAATCCTGATTTAAAATTGATCGAATCCCAATCAAAGCTATTTCTTTATTCTTTCTTCTGAGAAGATACACAAAGCAGAATTTAGTGCAATCATCTACAAAAGTAATGAAATACTTATTTCCACCTCGTGTGGGAACAACCTTTAAATCACATACATCTGTGTGAATTAGGTCAAGTGATTCACTATTTCTTTCGACAGTTCGGAATGACAACCGAGTTAACTTAGCTTCAACACAAGTTTCACACTTATATGTTGAGTCAATATAAAGCATATGTATGATTTTCATACTCATTGACTTGCGCAAAGTATTAAAGTTGACACGTTCTAGTATACCATGCCATATTATGGAAGACTCAAGCATATAAATGCAAGAGTTCACTTTATTATTCGTAGCTGACTTGGCAGTTATTACATTGAGCTTAAAAAGCCCGTTAAATTCATAACCATTTCAAACAAATACTTTATTTTTGGTCAAAATGACCTTATCGGACTTAAAGACAATGTGAAAGCCATGCTTGTTTAACAATGAACTAGACATAAAATTCTTAAGAATCTCTGGAACATACAACACATTGTAGAGAGTCAGCTCATTCTCTGAGGTCATCTTCAGAGCCACCTTTCCAAGACCTTTCACATCGGATATAGCAGAGTTTTTCATGAAAAGTTTCTCGTTATCCACTTGTTCATCAAGGGCACTGAACAACTCTTTATTTGAACATACATGTCGGGTCGCACCCATATCAACCCACAATTTCCGTGGGTTTGCACCAACCAGATTCACCTTGGAGATAACTGCAGCCAATTGCATCTCCTCAACATCCATGGAGAGGTTTTCCACCATGTGTGCTTCTTGGCTCTTCTTCGGCTTTGTACAGTTGAAAGCCCTGTGACCATGCTTGTCACAGTTGAAGCATTTCCCATTGAACTTCTTCTTGAAGTTCTCCTTCTTTGGTCCTAATGCTTTTTTCCCTATAGGCTTTTTGTTAGAATTCTGGCTTGACTTTCACCATGCTCAACTACATTTGCCTTATACACCATAGAGGTAACCAACTTTTTGTCATAGTTCTTGTTGTCTTCTTCAATGCGAAGTCTAATGATGAGCTCTTTGGCAATCATCTATTTCTTCTTGTGAGTCAAGTAATTCTTGAAATCTTTCCAACTCGGTGGTAGCTTCGCTATAATAACAGCCACTTGGAAAGTTTCATTCACCACCATTCTTTCAAAATGAATGTCCTGCAAGATTATTTGGAGCTCTTGCACTTGACTGATCATAGTTTTTTAATCAACCATCTTGTAGTTGAGAAATCAACCTACAAGAAGCTTATTGGCTCCAACATCTTCAAACTTGTATTTGTTTTCTACGGACTCCTACAGTTCCTTAGCTGCCTTGATTGAACAATACATGTTGTAAAGAGTATTCATCAAGTAGCTTATCACATAGTTCTTACACAAGAAATTCGAGTGATTCCATGCATCAGGCGCAGTAACAACTTGAGCATTAGCATTCGATCCCAAGCTCGTAGGGTCTTCAGTTAAGAACCTCACAAGGTTCAATTTTGTTAAGTAGAACAACATCTTTTGTTGTCATCGTTTAAAATTCAAGTCATTGAATTTTTCTGGTTTGTCAGCATGGTAGACAAGAACATTGATAACACCGATTCTCACAGTATTAGCAGCAGTGCTGATGACGGTAGGGGTGATGTTTGTTTCTTCACTAGATATGTTGAAAACTAGGGTTTTCCGAGTAGTAAATTTGGTTTAAGAATGTTGATTCTAGCTGAACAAAATAAGGTAACAATATAACAACAATAATAATTAAAGATTAAAATAACAATAGTTTGAAATAAACTAAGGACCAAAATAATATTAATAAGAATAAAGGAAATCTGAGGCCTATGAAGATCATACTTTTCTTAAACCAAATTCATCCCGTATGAGTATTTAATTCTCAGGATACAACAGACATATCGAAACTTTTCCCGGAGAACTGAACACTATGCTTGAACTTGGTCAAAGAGAGCTAGAACTCAAAAACTTCAAAAATAATCTTCAAAATACGAAGTAAAACTAGAACTCAAGCTTGCTCAATGAGAGAATAGAGAGCTCGAGAAGAGACAAAATGAGAATGCTTTGGTGTGTTTGAAGAAGTGAAGTGGGGCATCCTTGTATAGCCTCCAAAGTGAGGCTTTTCACTTGATCACCATTAAAACAAATGGTGTAACCTCCAAAGTTGAAATGTTACCATTAGAGCTGTCAAAACGGGCTCGGCCCGCTGGGCTAGCCTATCCCCGCCACTTTTTTAGACGGGTTTGGCTTCAATTTTGAGGCCCGTTTAACTGCCGGGCCCAAGCGGGTAAGGACGCGGTGGGGCGGGCTTTGGCGGGTAAAGCCCGTGGCGGGGCGGGTAGCCCGCTAATTTTTTTTTAATTTGACAACTAATTAAAAGGGAAGTGGCTAGTGGGCCTTGTTTATTTACTTTGTGTGGGCGGAGAAAGAATGAGATAAATGATTTAAAATACAATAGTCATTTTATAGCATGAAAAGTTGAAAATAGTATATATAATTTGTACAAATTACACAAATTAAATTTTATTAATAAGAGGCGTAATTAAGCATTATATATAATTTGCATGCATAAGCCCACAGTAGTCGAAAGTTTATGATTTGTGTGTAATATATAAAGCTAAAAATACCATTTGAGGACTAATCGTTGGTGATTGACAAAAAATAAAAGTGTAATTACTAATTATGATGACCTTAATTAATTTGAAGATTAATCATCGATCGATCATGTTCAGTTTCAGTAATCAGCATTAATTGCATTCATCAATATTTGTGGAACTTCTTCAATTCACATATGTTGTCATTTGCGGCAGTTGCTATGCCATCTGGAGATACATATATAAATTCATTACTGAGATTAATTAAAAACATATAATTAAGCTTTCTATTTTAATTGTTTCACCTGTTTTCTTCTGTGGTTAAGGGGGTTGTATTGCAGAACACCGATAAATTCATTTTCTTAATTGTAAATTTAATTTTGTTGGATATTATTTTCTTTTTTTTTGTTTATATCGATTATATATTACAAATGAGAATAATTCAAACTTAAATTTCAAAGCACCTGACTTAAAAAAAAAAAGCCCGCGGGCCGGCCCGCCAGCCCGCGGGCTTAGGCGGGTACGGGTAGGGCCTCATTTTTTCAGGCCCGCCAAGGCCGTCCCGCCCCGCCAATAGACGGGCTTGCGCTGGCCTGTTTTGACACATCTAGTTACCATTAGGGTAAACCTTTGAGCTCTAGGATTTCAGAAAATTCTAGATAAAAATCCAAATTTTCCTCACATTTTCATATTTTTTTCCAACATTTTACCCTAGAGAACAACAGAGAACTCTGAAGAACTCAGAGAGAAGAGAAGATAGAGATTGAAGAAGCAGAAATCATCAACATAAGTTGTATCTTTAGTTGTTTTTTCTTCTTTCCATATTTCTATGCTAGTTTCTGTACTTGATTTAATTTATTTAGAATTTGAATTGTGTATAAGTAACTGAACTATTTATTTTCATAGTCTGTTTAAACTTAGCCTTCCGCTGAGATATTATGATATCTGTTAAAAGCAGTCAAACAAGTTCAACTCAGATAGTTTTCACCGATTGAGTTTGGTCCTTTACTAAATCAGTTCAACTTGTGCGAAAAATCAATTGAGTTTCTCAAAGAACAACTAAGTGTAAAAGTAATTGGAGTTTCAGACTTCGATTGAGAATGAGTTAAGGACCTAATATTCCACAAAGTAATTAAAAGTTTAATTCTTGTGTAGAGTTTATTCACCCCCTTTCTAAACTCTATCTTTTTTATTTGAGACTAAAAAAGAGTGAAGTTGAATCTCGTCCAATATGATAATAGAATACAAAGAGTCATGACAACTCCAAAGTTAAATTAAAGTTTTGAGCTGAAATACGAGAAAAAGCAGTAATTACAAGCGAGAAAAAACAAATATATGTAGAATGACGGTGCAATCATTATGAATGATACGAATGGAACGACGAGTTATCTGTTGGTTTTGTATACTGGAAAGCTTGTATTTGTATACATTAAACAATATTAAGATGATATAGATTGAACAATTATTGCAGTCACTGTTTGTGCATTTATTTATTGTTATATATGTATAAGTATGTTTCCATATGCTTGCATTGTAGATGATATGGTGTGGGTAAACACACAGTAAAAATCATATCATCAGATTCCTTGCAAAATATTAAAGGGCTCACGGTTTAGATGGTCTTAAACCAATCATTGGACACTGTAGAATAATCTGATAGTTAGTTTATCTTGACTAATTGATTATTCTGATACACTGGCATGTGTATTGAGGAGGATCACGATAGGATACTGTTCTCTATTCTGACCCTTAAGGGAGAGAATAAAAGATCCACAGAGTTCAGGTTCTTAACTCATGTATAGTGGCGGACATATATATGTTATGTCTACTACTTTGATTTATCAATAAGTGAGATTCTTGATATGATCAATAACCTCGATATTTTGCGCAGTAACATATACGTATATGATGGGTCGTGCATTGTATATGGTCACCATGTCCTGGTGAGTCAAGTTGATGATGTTCTCTTGAGGAAGCACAAAGATCATGGAAAGCCCTGCAGACAGAATATTAATTTATTCTTAACATGATAGGAAGTTGTGCAGTACTACTCAAGGAACAAGATATTAATTAATTATAGCTTTCAGAAGCTTACATAATTAATTAATGGACATTATATCTTAAACATGGGGAATAGCTGAACTAAAGAAGAAAGCATATTCGCAAATATGTATTAAATTGGTAGGTCAGTATTATTTCTTTAGTGGAATAAAAATAATACTTAATTTATTTATTTATATCTATGTTATGGATATTAGAAATTAAATAAATTAGTAGGCCAATTTAATATTCTTCTAGATCCATGCTGTAGCCCAATTAACACCTAAGTGGACTGGAGAATGGAACAAGTGGAGAGAGTCAAACCCAATAGGGTTTAGGGAGATTAATTTCGTCCCCTCCCTATTAATTAGAGGAGGGGGGCACAAAATTATAGACTAAGAAGGCAGCCCCTCTCATTCTCACTTGATTCCCTAGGGTTCCCACACAGTTTAGTAGTTTGCAGCCCACCCTGCATCTAAACAAGGTTCGAGAATACAGGAGAAGATCAATGAGTGGAATATCATGTTTGGAGTAGTTCGAATACAACCTTGGAGGAGAGGGTGTTGATATGTGTTCGTTTCCAACAACGGGACAATCTAAAAACACCTAATGCTGTAAGATGGCATTAACAATCTCCTCCTTTGTCTTTATTTGTTGGCAAATCAGCTCTATATTTTTAAAGAACACAATCTTCATCTGAAGGATCATGTACCTTAAAACATTCTTGAATGTTCCTATGAACATCATATAATCTTGTTGTTTTTAACTCTTTTATCAACTTGTATCTGCTCTGCTATATTTCATTTTTTATCATATTATCGGCAGTTTCAATTTTTTAGCAGATAAGAATCATAAACTTGCAGATAAAAACATATGTTCAAAAATATAATATCAATGAATTGATATTTACAACACATAAAGCAAAAAAATGTCTTGCAAAGAACATGGATGCAAGATAATAAACTTAGAGAGGAGAAATTTAAGAATTATCTAAGCATTGACTCCCCTATTTGCCACCGAGAAAGGCAAAGAAGTAAAAAGAGCACTACTCGAATTTGTCAGTTGCTTCTTCTTCTTCTTCTTCTTCTTCTTCAGATCGTCCTTCTGCATGATCATAATCCTTTTCAGTCTCTTCAGCCTCTTCAACCTCTTCTGTCTCTTCTTCCTCTTCAGCCTCTTACTGCTCTTCTGCAGTTTCTTCTTCCTCTGTAACTTTATGTTATATAGCTTTTTCTTGATCATCATGTCTTTCACCCTTGGATGCAGTATGTGGAGATCCCGTCTGAGTGGCAGCTACAACATTACTTGCAAGCTTGTGCAAGTTGTGAACATTTTTAGGTACATCAGCTGTTGGAGAAGAAAATTCTTCTCCAGATGAGAGTTCAGCTATCAAAGCTTGAATCTTCATCTTTTCAAAGGTATGCTCAGATATCAATCGAGCATGGAACTCCATACTATTTTTTAGAAACTTCAGCACGAGATTTTGAGGTAAAGACTTCTCTATAGATGCATCAACATCTTTCTTTGATGCGATGAACTTCTTGAACTGTATGCGCAGATGATGATCACCAATCTGAGGAGCAACTTTGATGACCGGAGACTTCTTAGGAGGTATTACTCTATCTGTCTTTGTAGAGATATTCTTCCTTTTATTCTTGATGATGCCATAGATGAGAGAAGGATAGCATAGAGGACTTTTGACAACAGTGGACTCAGCACTGCTCACCAGCTTCCTGAACACAAACTCTCCATAGTTGAACTTCTTTCTTATTCTTAGATGGAACATAAATCTCTCTTGAGCTTGTGTGACAGCAGCTCTGTACTTTGTAGGCATCCAGTTGTGTATCATGATGAGAAACAATGCACCATACTTCTGAGACAACTTCGAAAATGGAATTGTATGAGGATTGGAGGGCCATTTGGTATAGATGTCCTGGGTCAGTTCTTCAGCAACCATCTCCCAGTCATCTATCTCTTCCAACTCTCTCTCAACTGAGCAATCTAGAAACTCATTAATGAGTTTTGGTGAAAAGTCAAGCATCTCCCCTCTGACAAAGACTTTTTGGAAGTTTTCTAATTCAGGATCATCTATATCCTTGGTTAGGTTACAATAAAATTCAGACACAACCAAAGGAACAAACTCGTGCACCCTCTGCACAGTTTCTAACAACCCGGCCTCCTCCAACAAAGAGTATATTCCAGTAGCTAGAAGGATATTGTTATCCACCTTCTTTTCAGCTATTAGGGATCTTTTCTTCACCTTATCCCATAACTCAACATGCTTCGTAGAACAAAAGAGAGCATGTTTAGAGATACCTGACAAATAGATAATCTATTTGTGGCAATCAACATCATGTTCACTCAACTCAGAGTGAGCATCTTCAGGTACATACTTGGGATGGACAGACTTTTTGGATGGTCTGACACTTTTGATGTCTTTTCTCTTCTTTTGAGTTATTGATGTGGATGGTGGTGTGGCTAATGCTCTACTTCTTATCATCGAAGTTCTTGGGATGATCTTCACTATTTCAGTAGAAGACTTCTTCCTAGGAGTCTTCTTCTTCACAGGTGATCTAGAAAATAGATCAACCTCATATTGTGCAGATGTTAACAACTTTTCTTGTGGAGGCGCATGAGTCTTTTCAGCAGACTCTGAGGATGAACTTTGAACTTCTTATTTCTCTTCTAGCTCAGCAACTAAAGGTCATTTGATGACCTTCTTCTTCCCTTTGGAAGCTGCTAGGACCTTCATCCTTGTGCTCAGAGGAACATCATTCTCCTCTGAAACATCACCACCCTCAGTTGTAACTGATTGTTCTAATGTCGGCTTCTCAAGTACAGATATTTCTGGTGAAATTTTCTCAGCAGCACTTTATTCTGCAACATGTACCTCTTCCTGTATAGGTACATCTTCAGGTACAATTCTTTTATTAACAGTAGATTCCTTCTCTTTCTGAAGGGCTTGAGTAACAAGTGTTGTGATGATTTTTTTTTATGCAGAGGTAGCAATCTTCTCTAGTTTCTTGACTGCGGATCCCTTTGTTCTTGCCTTCTTTGTTGCAGTTCTCTTATTCACATTGTACGAGTTCACTGCTTGTTTCAACAGGTCATGGAGAGAAATATTTTGAGTCTTTGTCTTCTTTATAGAAGATGTGTCTTCTGGTTCTTCTTCCTCCATGTCTTCTTCTTTTTTATGGAACTCTTCTATCATCTCTTCAGTATCCTTGCTAGATGACTCATCTTGTAAAGTACTTTGAACAAGTTTCTTGTAAGAAGATTCTCCACAAACTTGTCTATCGAACTTATCCTCTTCATAGAACTGATTCCGAGGTTTGGAATATGTAACTTTTCCATACCCCATTGTGTGCTTAACCACCTTTTTAGGACGGAAAAGTTTTCTTTTAGGAGCCATTGAATAACACAGAATGTATGTTTCGAGTTATCAAAGAACAGAGAGAAAACTCGAAATTTTTGAGAATTTGAAGCGTATGAATAATATCTCAAAATGGCTATATATATATATAAGAATAGTCCATTCAAGAAGTGATCTCAGGTATCCGTTAGACAGAAAAATTGGAGAAAAATCCCAAAATATTAGAGGTGACGTTTGTGAGTCAGAACTAGCCGTTGACAAAGACGTAAATGAAAATTTGAAAATTGTTCATGTACATGAAGATGAACATTTATGGGAATGTTCAGACCTTTTTTGCATGAATGATTCTTTCCTACTGAGTGTGAAATAAACACACTCATACCCATCCTCTTGATTTACTGAATCAAGCAAACACCAAGAGATGCTCTTAGTTTCTCAAATCGAGCAGCATCCAATCCCTTGGTGAATAGATCAGCGAGTTGATCTTCTGTCTTCACATGTTTAATCCTCAAAACTTTCTTCCTCAACTAGCTCTCTGATGAAGTGATGTCTGATATCAATATGTTTTGTCCTTGAATGTTGAACATGATTCTTTGATATATTGATAACACTTATCTTGTCACAATATAGAATATGTGTGTCATGAGCAACTTCACAATCCTTCATCATCTGCATCATCCAGATTATTTGTGTTGAGCTACTTCCAGCTGCTATGTTTTCAGCTTCTGCAGTTGATAATGATATGTTGTTTTGCTTCTTGCTAAACCAGGAAACAACATTGTTTCCTAAAAAGAAACAAGCACTTGATGTGCCTTTTCTATCATCTGGAGATCCTGTCCAATCAGTATCATAGTAGGTAATAAGACTTGAATTTGTATATGATGTGTACCATAATCCATAGTCTGCAGTTCCACTGATATACTTGATGATGTTCTTAGCTACCTTCAAGTGACTTTATTTAGGACATGACTAATATCTGGTACAGACACCCACACTGTAGGATATATCAGGTCTACTTGCAGTAAGGTAGAGAAGACTTCCAATCATACTTCTGTATAATGTCTGATCTACTTCTTTTCATGTATCATCCTTTTCAATCTTGACAGTGGTGCTGATAGGAATTCTTTTATGTTTAGAATTCTCAAGATCAAACTTCTTGACTAAGTTCCTTGCATATTTAGTCTGAGAGATGAATATACCTTCTTTTGATTGCTTTATCTGAAGTCCAAGAAAATACTTCAGATCTCTAACCAAGCTTATCTTAAACTCTGTTTCCATGTCCCTGATAAAGTCCTTGACTATCTTATCTGACACTGAGCCAAACATTATATCATCTACATATACTTGAACCATAATTACGTGTGATTTATCCTTTCTGATGAATAGTATTCTATCATCTCCCCCTCTGTTGTATCCTTTGCTAACCAAGTATGAAGCCAGTCTCTCATACTATGCTCTAGGAGCTTGTTTCAAACCATATAAAGCCTTCTTGAGTTTGAAAATATGATCCGGTTAATGTAGATCTTCAAATCCTTTAGGCTGTGCAACATACACATCCTTCTTCACAATAATGGCAGATAATTCCTTTTCTGTAGCCATTATGAGCAATCATCTTTTTGTCAAAAATGTTTTTCTTGATGTTCTGAACATTTTGATGTACATGTGATGGTTGACTTGTACTTTCTTTGACAAACATTGTCTTGGATTCTCCTTTATTGTATCCAAGATTTGGATGACTCTTTCTTGAATGTCCTAGAGTAGTAAAAATCTTGTCAAGATTCTTTGTTCCATTGTTCAGCATAGTGACATTTCTCTTGATGGAGTTGAGCTCTGAAGACAACTGACGCGCGGTCGTTTCGCGCTCAAAAATATATTTGTAAACTCATGTGCTCACAGTGAGCGTAGCTAGCCAATGAGTATGAGTCGATCCCACAGAGAGCTGTTGCGATTCTATCTTCAAGTAACCAATCACAAAGGGGGTTTTGGTGTTGTCACTAAACTGAATTTAAATCTGCAAAAGAATCTAAAGAAAATATCAAATAACAAAAGGTTATGGCATTTGAATTAGAATTTGGTTTAAACATAAAACAACTCGATCATGGGCACACTGATTTTCATACATGATAAGTCATCTAGTTATGGTGATCGGATTCCTCTATGCGTCGCCTCATCCATCTTTTTATTTTAGGTTTAAAAGTGATTCCTCTTCGATTAAACCCCTAACCAGTAACCCACCTCCCGATTCCTCTAAGAGATGTAAGCAAACAAGCAGCAGTGTGCCCTAGATGGACCCAGATCTGTTGTGTTCAACTGATTCCTCTTTTTCCCACAACACCCCATTAATTCCTTATTACTATATGAACCGACACACAGTCACGATTCGCCAATTCAATTAATAGTGGTGTGCCCTCTTTACCTAACGAGTGATCAGCCACATTGGGCACTTCAGACACACACTCACGTGGAACAAGGCTCAAGAATTAACGGAAACTAATCATGCATTACTATTCCCATTTTGGCCTCACGAGTCCAGATTTATGCTCAAACCAATTTCATCATTCAAACGCCAGAATTAAAGATCTAGCCAAGAAGGCTAGACATAATTGAAACTGCAGAATTTAAAGACATAAAAATACACAAGAACTTATTGAATTAATTTAGCAAAAACTCAACTCCAACGTTGAGAAATATGAACATAACCTAAGTCCCGAAGGTTTAAGACCTTTCGGATTGTTTTGGCTGCCTAAGCAGCGTACTGAAAATAAAATGTGGAAATCTAAAAATGTGAAAATGTTTCAGACTGTCTAAAGATTGTTTTTCCAGAGACTAAACTTGTTTAAATAACTACATTTCCGAGTGGAGTTTCCCCCACAAGCGGGGGTCTTCTGCTGAAATTTCGGAACGGCGTGCCCTCTCTGACCTTGACTGGATAAGCTTCAGCTTTATCAAATCCCTATTTTTTAGGGATTGCTCTTATCTCCTTCGATTGAGCTTATCTCTTCGTCTGAGCTTATCTCTTTGTTGCAGTGCCTTCTAGGAGTCCAACTTAGCTCCAACTCTCCTTCGGATATGCAGCTATTTTCCACCAGCTTTCCTTCAACTGATTTTCAAGTTTCACGGGAATGCCCCATTCTGACCTGTGGTCGAGTCTGTGCGAGTACTGTGGGCACAGCATCATCTGTCAGTTCCATCCGTATCTGATATGCCCACTTCGCCGACCGAATGTGGGATGGATACTAGAGAAGTCCCCTGTGCCTCTGATGAACATATTTGCGAGATAAACGTGAATATTTGGGCATAAAATGCCCCTTCCACCAGACTCGACTTGTGGAATGCCCTTTGACCGCAACCTGGTTCTTTTCGACTCAAAACACACTAAAAAGGACATTTATAGAGGATAAAATGCCCATAAAAATACGAAATAAATGGACTTATCACACCCACACATTTTAAGCATGATTGTCCTCAAGCATGGGATGCAACGCATCCAGAAAAACAAAAGAAAATAAAAGAGAAAAGAAACAGACTCAAGACACGAGCATGCAAACTGTTACTCAGTGTGGGCACATCAGAAATAATCCAACAAAAATGTAAAGTTTCAGCATACCTAAAATAGGTCAAAAATGAGTTTTAGCATGGTGTTCCTCACAGACTCTCTTCACTCAGTGTATACTCTCATTTCGGCTGTAATTCTATGCAAATTCGTCCCATAAGTTTGCCAAAGTTCTGCTGTTTATTCTCCAGAAACCATGATGCATTAGTATCAATAGGGCTTTTTAGGCTACAGTTGGGCATTTTAAGTGGGAGGGGTTTTTATTGATTGTACAGACCCCTCCCCAGCTCCTTTCTCTTCACTACCCTCCTATGCCCTGTTCAGGCACTGAATCTTTCTTATTTTGGGCATTCTGAACACTTAAAACTCGGGGGATTTTTATTCAGACTCTTTTTTTTTCTTTTTCTTCCTTTTTTTTCCTTTTCTAATCACTTTTTTTTTATATTTAATTCTTCCCCCTATATTTTCTAGCCCTTCATATATATGCCTTCCCAGAAACAACTCTGTCTTCCCCCATTTTTTCTTTTCAGATTTTATAATGCCCTGGCTAAGTATAAACCATCCCAAAATAAAATCGACCAGGGCATTTCATAGGCTCAAAAAGGGGGTGCAAGGGCTGTGCAATTGGTGGGAGTTATTTTATTTCAGTGGTTCAGCAAAACATGGTCTATCTCATCTACATGTGCATCAATAATTCCAAGAGTTAAACACAGAACAGAGGCAAATTCTAGAACATCATAAGCACAGAATTATTCACACTCATGACTGAAAGAAAACTGTAAAATGAAGCATACAGCATATAGGCTCAAGTCTCACAGGGCATGCTAAAACTCGTTCGTCATCCCTATCTTAAATGGGCATGCTGATTTTTCTGTAAAGCAATTAAAGTTGGATCATCACATGAAATGCCCACACAGACTCACAGAATAGCATGCTTTGACTCAACTATCCACCCACACACTTTGCAACTTGCAAAGTGTGGACACAGACTCAAACAACATGACAACAAAGAAAATAGAAAAAATAAAAATAAAATAAAACCTAATCTAAAAGGACAAAAAGAACCAGGCTAGTCGGTTGCAGGCGTTGGGTAGAAGAACCCAACATGCTTGAAATAAGCCTTCAAGGCTGTTTTGATTCGGGTCAGCTTTTCATTTGTTTGGAACTGGGCATTCTCGATCAACTCAAGTCTCCTCATGATCACTACGACTGGAGTGCTCCCTCTGTGGTGCCTTCCCTACTGGTGGTTTCCTCGATGTACCTGCCATGGCTAAAAGCATGCTCGAGGGGTCTGCCCCCGGCATAAAGAAAACAGGTTTTCCATCCTCATCGTCAACCACATCTTGCATTCTCCTCAGACAGTTAAGATCAAAATATTCACGGGGAAGGGGGGTTAACTCAGTATCATGCAAATCAAGGAGCCTATGTCTAATAGCAAGCTGGGTGATTAATTGGGCACAAGAGATACGATGCCTAGGGTGTGTTTTAATCTCCCGAAAGTGTGCAATGGCCACAGAACCAAAATTGATTTTAATTTTGTGCACCATGCACCACAAAATAAACAGCTCCTGATTAATGATTGAATTAGAGCTATCCTTACGGCCGAAAAAATTATAAGCCAACACCCTATGGCAGAATCTCAAAGCATCATTATTTAAGCAATATTCCTTGGTGGATCCGCTTTGAAAAACGGATCCATCCCCAATATCTACCCATTTCGCATCGACTTCTTCTGTAGAGTCGGGCACTACAGTCACGGCATCGACATACTTCTTATCCTGGAGGCCCAAGTATGTCATGATGCCGAACAACATGTTTAAGTCATCAGCCGACAGAGAATAACTTCTACCCATCAGTTTAAAAGATAAAACCCTAGTGGATGTAGCAGGCTTGTTCACAGCTTTGATTTTCAAGTTTTGGATAAAATCACGAGACAAAGACGGAAAAATTACACACTCCATATCTAGAAAACATTCCCAACCGATTGCAGAAAACAAATCCCTTACCTCCTGCTCTATACCAAGAGCTGCGAGCGTCTCACGGTGGACTCCTTTTGAGTTGATGATACCCATGACTGGTGGCGGGCCACTGCTGGGCTTACTTGGTGTGGGGCTCCCCACCCTTTTACCTCTTTTAGGCACAGGGGCTGAAGTGCCCTCTTCAGCCTTCCTCTTCCGTGAAGAGGCCTCTCCAGCCAGCTTGGCTCCTGCTTTCACACTCATTGATTTCTCCACCCTTCGCCTGGGTGAGGAGTCCTCCGAGGGCTCTTCAGAACCTGCCTGAGTTTGGGAGGGCGCACTGGTTTTCTGCTGCTCCTTCTCTTTTTCGGTATCTCCTTGCTGGGACACCTCTGGCTCGGTTGGCTCTGGAATGGGCTCTTCAAACTTTCTTTTTCCTTTCGCTTTCTCCAGTGCCCGCTTCTTGATGTCAGCGGGTACCTCGTCCTCCTCTTCAAACAGTGGTTCCTTCACCAGTTGGGGCTCAGCCTCAATGTCTTCAATCTCAGTCAAGTACTTGTCCAAATCACTGTCTTTATCTCCTTCATCTTCAGCTTCTTCTCTCCCTTCAACTTCCTCTCCTTCCTCTTCATCTTCCAGGTCCTCGATCTCCACCGATGGCATAGGGGTCAAAGCCTTAACTAGCTTCTTAGCCTTCTTCTTTTCAGCTCCTTTTTTAGACTTTGGCTCAGGCTCTTTAGTAGCCTCTTCCTCCTGCATGCCCTCTGCAGTTGCCTCATCCTCTTGCTGCTCCGTTTGGGTCGGAGTTGCAGAGCTTTCTTCCGTCGCCTCAACCTCAGGCGCAGGCTCCTGTTCCGGTGGGGTCTCCTTGGGAAGCTTACTCGAAGTCGCTGCCTCAGACGCAGCTTTCCCTTTGGGTTTGACAGAGGGTTTCTTCACGACCTTGGTTGGAGAGGGCTCTTCAGAGACAGCAGGGGTCTCAAAATCCAAGCATGCCTTGGGTCCAGCTTTTGGTGCAACTTTCTTCCCTCTTGTCTTCGCCATTGTTGAATTTTTGAAGGTTTTCAGAGATTAGAGTTACAGGAAAATCGAGAGAGAGAGTTCTGATTTTTGTTAAGAGACGGGTGAAAGTGATAGTGGAGATTTTGTGGGGTAAGGCTTTTATATAAAAGGGATCACTATTCATGATTTGACTTGTGACTCTCCAAATTCCTTAGGAGTCTCCTGGATCAGTATGCCCTATGCTAATGGATAAGCCTTATCCCCTGAAAAATCGGAACAAACTTTATCTCTCCAGAGTGCCTCACTTCAGAATCCCTATTTCTAAGGGATTTATTTTATCTTCATATTTCTCTCTCATTATCTAAACCTGCAAACACCATACTTATCCAAAACAAGCATAAAATTGCTCCCTAAACTAGTTGAATTAACTGGAAAACTTATTAAAAATAAATAAAAATGAATTAAGACAAATAACCACCTGGGCTGCCTCCCAGTAGCGCCCCAGTTATTGTCGTGGGCACGACATAACCCCAGATCAGGCGTAAGTGGGCTCCGCGAGCCAGATCACTGTGACATCTTCTTCAGAGTGCCCCAGGTAAGCTTTCACACGGTGACCATTCACTTTGAAGCGCCCTCTAGTATCGGGATTTATCAGCTCAATTGCCCCATTTGGGCATTCTGCATACACTTCAAATGGACCAACCCACTTGGTCCTGAGTCCTCCTCCCATAAGCTTGAACTTTGAATGATACAAAAGTACCTTCTGTCCTGGGATGAATCTCTTCTTCCGAATTACTTGATCATAGAGCCTTTTCATCTTTTCCTTGTACAGCACCGAATTATCATAGGCCTCCATTCTCATTTCTTCCAGCTCTTGAATTTGAAATTTCCTGAAATGCCCAGAGGCGCCAGGATTCATATTCAGCTTCTGAAGTGCCCATCGTGCCTTGTGTTCTAACTCGACTGGCAGATGGAAACACTTTCCAAATAACATCTTGTATGGGGACATCCCAATTGGAGTCTTGAATGCAGTTCGATATGCACACAGGGCATCTTCCAGATGAACACTCCAATCTTTTCGGTTTGGAGCCACAACCTTCCCAAGAATGGCTTTAATTTCTCGATTTGAGACTTCAGCTTGGCCATTTCCTTGGGGGTGGTAAGGTGTAGTGACTCTATGGTGAACACCATACTTTTTCAACAATCTTTCCAGCGTTTGGTTCTAAAAATGGGTCTCTTGATCACTGATGATGGACCTGGGCACACCAAACCGACTGAAAATGTGGGATTTTAGAAATGCGGCTACTACCCTTGCATCATTGGTAGGAGTAGCCTTTGCTTCCACCCATTTGGACACATAATCAACTGCCAAGATAATGTATTGGTTCCTCCTCGAATTTGGAAAGGGTCCCATAAAATCCATTCCCTAAATATCGAAAATCTCCACTGGCATGATTGGCGTCATGGGCATTTCATTTCTTCTTGTGATGTTCCCTACCCTCTGGCATTGGTCACACCTTCTGCAAACGTTGTGGGCATCCTTGAATATTGTGGGCCAAAAGAACCCACAATCCAAAATTCTTCTCGCTGTTCGATTCGGTCTGAAATGCCCTCCGCAAGCATAACTGTGACAATGCTTTAGAATTTCATTTATCTCCTTATCAGGAACAAATCTTCTGATGATTTGATCAGCACATCTCCTCCATAGATTAGGGCAATCCCATGCATAGAACCTGCTCTCATACCTTAGTTTATTTTTCTGGTACCTTGAGTACTCAATAGGCATTTCCCCAGATTCTAGATAGTTCACTATATCCGCATACCAGGGTGTTAGAGTGCCCCTTGCTGAATATAAATGCTCATCAGGAAATTGATCGGCAATGGGCATTTCGTCACCTTTCTCATTCAGCACCCGGCTCAGATGGTTAGCTACCAAGTTCTGTGTCTCACTCTTATCTTTTATCTCGACATCAAACTCTTGTAAAAGCAGGATCCATCTAATTAGTCTTGGCTTCGTCTCTTTCTTGGCCATCAAGTGCCTCAGGGCACCATGATCCATATAGACAATGCTCTTTTCTCCCAAGAGATAAGATCGAAACTTCTCAAATGCAAACACTACTGCCAATAGCTCCTTTTCAGTAGTGGTGTAATTACACTGTGCCCCATTCAGAGTCTTGGAGGCATAGTAAATTACATGGCTTTCCTTTCCTCTCTTCTGACCCAGTACCGCGCCCACAGCGTAGCCACTGGCGTCACACATAATCTCAAAGGGCATTCCCCAATCTGGTGGTTGAATGACTGGTGCCGTGACCAGTTGCTTCTTCAGAAATTTGAATGCCTTCTTACACTCTTCATCGAATTCAAAGGGAACATCTTGCTGCAATAAGTGAGTAATAGGCTGGGAAATTTTTACAAAATCCTTTATGAACCTCCTGTAGAATCCAGCATGCCCCAAGAATCCTCTCACTTGTTTCACCGAGGTGGGATATGGCAATTTTTCTATTATATCTACTTTGGCTTTATCAACCTCAATGCCCCTCTCGGAAATCATATGTCTCAGTACAATGCCCTCTCTGACCATGAAATGACATTTTTCATAGTTCAGCACTAGGCATTTGTCCACACAACGCTGCAACACTTTCTCCAAATTATCTAAGCATCGATCAAAACAGCTCCCGTATACTGTGAAGTCATCCATGAATACTTCAATGCAGTTCTCTAGCAAATCAGAGAATATGCTCATCATACATCGCTGAAATGTGCCAGGAGCATTGCAGAGGCCAAAGGGCATTCTGCGATAGGCGAATGTGCCGAATGGGCACGTGAATGTTGTTTTCTCCTGATCCTCTTGACTTACTGCAATTTGTATGTATCCTGAGTATCCATCCAAGAAACAAAAGAACTTGTTTCCTGCGAGTCTTTCCAACATCTGGTCAATGAACGGAAGTGGGAAATGATCCTTCCGCGTGACTGTGTTCAGCTTTCGGTAGTCGATACAAACTCTCCAACCAGTTTGCAGTCGTGTGGGCACAAGCTCTCCTTTCTTATTTTTCACAACTTGAATGCCCGACTTCTTGGCCACAAAATGGATTGGAATGACCCACTTGCTGTCTGAAATTGGGTATATAATGCCCTGGTCCAGAAGCTTAATTATCTCTTTTAGCACCACATCCTTCATCACTGGATAGAGCTTTCTTTGTGGATCACGAACAGGTTTTGCATCATCTTCCGACAATATCTTGTGCATGCAAACCGCTGGGCTAATGCCCTTTATATCTGCCAAAGTCCATCCGAGTGCCTCCTTGTACAGTCTCAACATTCTCAAAAGGTGGTCCTCATCGGCTTGATTCAACCCCGCACTTATGATTACAGGGAGAGTCTCATTATTCCCTAAATAGGCATATTTCAGATGTCTTAGTAACGCCTTCAACTCCAGCATGGGCGCTTTGATAATAGAAGGCATCAGCTTATCATCGTTCCTCCGAATGGGCACACCATAGTCCACACATCCGTGTGGCATTTCTTCTAATGAATACAGCATCATAATTCCATCCCTTATGTCATCATCCTCGTCCAGGGCATCCTGGTCAATCAGTCCATCCCACAATGCCCACTCCAGCGGTTCTCTGTCGCTCACCATGGATAAAGTAGAACAGCTCGGGAAATGAAATGTGTTCACAAAATTATAATTTTCTGTATCCGGGGGTGCTTCATGGCTTCAAAAATGTTGAACGTCACCTTTTCCCCGTCAAACTCACACGTCAGTGTGCCCTTATCCACATCAATTTTGGTTCGAGCTGTCTTCATGAAAGGCCTTCCCAGCAACAAAACTGAAGATTTTGAAATCGCTGTGCCCATGTCAAGCACATAAAAATCTGCTAGGAAGATAAGCTCGTCCACTTTGACCAATACATCTTCAATGAGGCCTTCTGGATAAACATTAGATCGGTCGGCTAACTGAATGACCACACGGGTCTCCTTCAAAGGTTCAATCTTTAATTCTTTGAACACCGACAAGGGCATTACGTTGATTGATGCCCCCAAATCCAGCATGGCCTTTTCGACTTTTCTATCTCCAATTATGCAAGGGATCATGAACATCCCTGGATCATCACACTTCTTGGGTAACTTCCTTTGTATCACAGCTGATACATTCTCCCCAACAAAGAACCTTGCATCATTATTGAATCGCACCCTTCTGGTACAAAGCTCTTTCAGAAACTGGGCATACCGCGGTACTTGTTTGATTGCCTCAATCAATGGAATGTTGATCTCCACTTTGCTGAATACTTTTTGCATCTCCCTGGTTTCCTCTTCTCTTCTATTTTGTGTCAATCTCCTTGGGAAGGGGGTTTCCGTCTCTCTGGAGTGGGCATCTTGGCAGATTGCTTCACTTCTGGGATGGGGACAGTATCAGTCTGCTCAGCTTCTTGTGCCTTGTCTTCTATGGGAATTTTTTCCACTTCTTCCTCCAAAGGCACATTATCCTTCTCTTCTCTCGGCCTGACCATCTCCGGAAGCTATTTTCCACTCCTCAATGCTACTGCATTCACCTGTTCTCTCAGATTCTCAACTTGGGAAGGCAGCTTCCCATTTTTCTCCTCCATCTTGTGCATGGCTTGAGCCAATTGATTGATTTGTTTGCTCATGTGCGAGAGACCAGCTTGAGTCTCTTGCTTAAACTTCTCAATCTCCTCAACCATAGCAAACACAAGATCTTCCAGCCTTTGCTTCCTTTTCTCCTCTGGTGGTGGCAATGGGCGTCCAGGATGCCCATCCTCCGGCCTTCTCCATCTAAAATTTTCATGGTCTCTCCAGCCAGGATTATAAGTCTGGGAATGGGGATCATATCTTCTGGAATGCCCATTCTGGCCCCCCCTATAGCATTCACTTCTTCCATTTCGTCTTGTAGAGTATGGCATTCATCCGTGAAGTGAGATATGCTTTTGCATACCCCACAAGGTCTGGGCTTCCTCGCCATGCTTGCGCCGGACAAGATTTTTTCAATCTTGTCACACAATCTATCAATTCTGTTGTCCTGGTCCGATGCCCTTTTTGTTTCGCTTACAACCCGAATGCCCTCTCCTCTGAAGTCTCGGTTGTCTTCAGCCATTTCTGTGAGAATTCTGAATGCTTTAACAGGCTGTTTATTCAAAATGGATCCTCCACATGAGGCATTCACGATCGTCCTCTCATGTGGTCTCAATCCTCCGACGAAATACTGAATTAAGTCATGTTCAGTAATCTGGTATTGTGGGCATTTCGCCAGCATCGCCTGGAATCTTCCCCAATAGTCATAGAAACTTTCGTTAGTTCCCATCTTTAGGCTCCCTATCCTTCTTCTCATTTCTTGCACTCTGGATGCTGGGAAATATTTCTCCAAAAACTTTTGTTGAAGTTGTCTCCATATGGTCACGGCACCAGTGGGTAGTGTATACAGCCAGTCCCGTGCCCCATCTTGGAGAGTAAAAGGGAATGAGACCAACCGCACATACTCTTCTCGTCCATGGTCGGATGGTTGAGTTTGGCAAACCATCTCAAAATCTTGCAAATGCCTTTGTGGATCCTCTCCAGGCATTCCGTGGAACTTTGGCAAGATCTGGATAAAGTTTGCGTGAATATCCCAGTTCTGAGTCACAGCTGGGAGTGTAATGCCCATTGGGCGCAAATTCATGTTGGTCGGGAAGACCAACTGCCTTAAAGTCCTGTTATCATCCGCATTGCCATTCGCGGCATTTCCATTTGCGGCCATGTTGATGTTGTGGCCGTTCTCAAACTGTCCTTCCTCCTCGTGCCCTTCGTCTCCTTGATCTTCTTGATTCTCTGGTGGTGGTGTGGGCTCACGAGGTCTATTTGCTGCTTGGCGTGCCTTCTTCACTTCTGCCTTGTTTTTCCTCGAAGTCTTCTCTATCTCCGAATCGTACAATAGAGTCTCCTCTGAAGAGCCCCTGGGCATCAACTTCCAGGCTCACCAATTGTGGAAGATAAAATCACTAGAAACCAGCTCCCCGGCAACGGCGCCAATTTTGACGCGCGGTCGTTTCGCGCTCAAAAATATATTTGTATACTCCTGTGCCCACAACGAGCGTAGCTAGCCAATGAGTACGGGTCGATCCCACAGAGAGCTGTTGCGATTCTATCTTCAAATAATCAATCACAAAGGGTGTTTTGGTGTTATCACTAAACTGAATTTAAATCTGCAAAAGAATCTAAAGAAAATATCAAATAACAAAAGGTTCTGGCATTTGAATTAGAATTTGGTTTAAATATGAAACAACTCGATCATGGGCACACCGATTTTCAAACATGATAGGTCATCTAGTTATGGTGACCAGATTCCTCTCTGCGTCTCCTCATCCATCCTTTCACATTAGGTTTAAAAGTGATTCCTCTTCGATTAAACCCCTAACTAGTTACCCACCTCCCGATTCCTCTAAAGGATGTAAGCAAACAAGCAGCAGTGTGCCCTAGACGGACCCAGATCTGTTGTGTTCAACTGATTCCTCTTGTGCCCACAACACCCCATTAATTCTCTTATTACTATATGAACCGACACACAGTCACGATTCACCAATTCAATTAATAGTGTTGTGCCCTCTTTACCTAACGAGTGATCAGCCACATTGGGCACTTCAGACACAGACTCACATGGAACAAGGCTCAAGAATTAACGAAAACTAATCATGCATTACTATGCCCATTTTGGCCTCACGAGTCCAGATTTATGCTCAAACCAATTTCATCATTCAAACGCCAGAATTAAAGATCTAGCCGAGAAGGCTAGACATAATTGAAACTGCAGAATTTAAAGACATAAAAATAAACAAGAACTTACTGAATTAATTTAGCAAAAACTCAACTCCAACGGTTGAGAAATATGAACATAACCTAAGTCCCGAAGGTTTAAGACCTTTCGGATTGTTTTGGCTGCTTAAGCAGCGTACTGACAATAAAATACGGAAATCTAAAAATGTGAAAATGTTTCAGACTGTCTAAATATTGTTTTCCCAGAGACTAAATTTGTTTACATAACTACATTTCCGAGTGGAGTTTTCCCCACAAGCGGGGGTCTTCTACTGAAATTCCGGAACGGCGTGCCCTCTCTGACCTTGACTGGATAAGCTTCAGCTTTATCAAATCCCTATTTTTTAGGGATTGCTCTTATCTCCTTCAATTGAGCTTATCTCTTCGTCTGAGCTTATCTTTTCGTCTGAGCTTATCTCTTTGTTGCAGCGCCTTGTAGGAGTCTAGCTTAGCTCCAACTCTCCTTCGGATATGCAGCTATTTTCCACCAGCTTTCGTTCAACTGATTTCCGAGTTTCACGGGAATGCCCATTCTGACCTGTGGTCGAGTCTGTGCGAGTACTGTGGGCACGACATCATCTGTCAGTTCCATCCGTATCTGATATGCCCACTTCACCGACCGAATGTGGAATGGATACTGGAGAAGTCCCATGTGCCTCTGATGAACATATGTGCGAGATAAACGTGAATATTTGGGCATAAAATGCCCCTTCCGCCAGACTCGACTCGTGGAATGCCCTTTGACCGCAACCTGGTTCTTTTCAACTCAAAACACACTAAAAAGGACATTTATAGAGAATAAAATGCCCATAAAAACACGAAATAAATGGACTTATCAACAACTCAGCAATCTTCTTTTCTTGCTGCTAAATTGTATCTTTTTTATCTGAATCAGATTTGATCAGCTTCTCCTTCTCTTCCAATAAACTCTTGTTTTAAGACAGAAGAGTTTTGTTGATTTCCACAACTTCCAGCAACTTTGTATACATCTCTTTGTAGATCTTCACAAATTCTTCTTGATTGAAATCTTCATTGTCTGATTCATCTTCTTCTGCATATTTGAAGGGATCTTAAAATTCAGAGACTTTTACTATGAATGGAATAGTTTCTTCATTTGAATCACCACTGCTTTCTTCTGAATCGTTGTTACTTAGAGATGCATTGTAATTCTTCTTGTTCGTTTTCAGTTTGTTAGCAGATTAGCTTGAATATGGTCAAATACATCACATTCTCTGCATTGAATTCCTCTTCTTGAATTGGAATATTGAAACTCCTTCTGACCATTGTTAGAATTTCTATCTTGCAGAGTGTTTCCAGATGGTTGTCTTCTATTGTTGGACCTTCTTGAAGACTGCTTGTTGGCTCTTTTCAGCATTCGACTGAAGTTCTTGGTAATAAAGACCATAATATTCATTATATCTGAATTAAGTACAATTTTTTGTTTCTATACATGCTCGGGTACATCTTCTAAAACTTCAGTTTTAAGAAAAATATCTCTCTTTCTTTTCAGCTTCCAGATTCATCTTGAACATTCTTAAAAACCCCATGAGCTCATCAAGCCTCATATTCTTGATATTATTGGCTTCTTCTATTGCAGTGACTTTGTATGCAAAATTCTTTGGAAGAGATCTGAGAACTTTTCTTACAAGTTTCTCATTATTGATAGGTTCACCAAGAGCAAAACTCTCATTAGGTATGCTTCTCAATCTGGTATTGAACTTACCTATGGACTCAGTTTCTTCCATTCTAAGAGATTCAAATTTGGAAGTAAGATTTTGAAGTCTAGATAATCTTACTAAACTGGTCCCTTCAAATGTGGTTTCCAGAATGTCCCATGCAGCTTTATGAAATGCTAATTATTAACAGAATAATACGTTCCGCAAGTGCACAGTGCTATTGTAATACCTAAATGAGCAAGAGTATCGTATCCCACAAGGATTGTATCAACTGACTCTTATACAAGTACTCACTTAATATCCAGATACAAATAATCATATAAAAGAGAGTGAAATTAAATAACATAAAATATGACATCAAATATCGAAAATATGCAAGTAAACAAATAAATGGAAAAATCTAGGTTTTAGGAATACTGGATTTATTATCTCAATTAATATAATCATTAACTCTTTCAACCCGACTTCTTGTCTTTAATCTATCAATGGTGAGGGATCACTAGGTTGTTATCAGGCTGCTTTTAAAGGCATAAACCATAACATAGATATAACAAGCACATGCTTCACTGCCGTCGGTTCTTCACAGATGTTGTTACTCATGATCAAGCACACAAAGATCTATTCAACCCTATGCAATACTTGTTCACTTGGTCGGTCTTTCCAAGCACACATAAAATGATTTATATCTTTCTATCATTAATTTTTCTCTGGTCAGTGCTTCAGATTAACGATTAGCATGCATAAATGGTGATCAAGCATTCATACAAGATATTAAATAAATCATAGAAATCAAATCCCGAGAGATAGCAGAAAGAAAAGCAATCGAGTCATATATTAAAATCCATAATATTCCACACCCTAAATCCTAGCTAGAAAATTAGCTAGACATGATAAAATAAACAAACGAATCTAGAGTATAAGCGTTCATGACAATAAAGATAGAAAAACCAAAAAACATAGAGTAATCAAGTAGTCTTATCTTCACTGCAACGGTAATCCGTCTCTATCAACCTTGTCAACTTTCTCAAGGTCTAGTGCGTCTCATCTTTCTTCTTCTATCTGAAGAGTGTATTTTTTGATGTATTTTGAAGATGTATGCTGATATATCTCGTGTGTATCACGTGAGACTTTTATATTTAGGTCAAAAACCCTGAGTTGGAGTGGATAAAATCAAGTTCGTGGGACCCGCGCATTTGGGTCGACCTAGCTTAGTAGGTCGACACATAAGCCTGTTTTTACACAAGGTCGACCTAGGTGACTCAGGTCGGGTCGACCCACCCATTTGCAAATTGCACTGGGACCGATCGACCGACACTTTTCGGGTCGACCCAGTCTCTTCCTTCGCTGGGCTTCAGATTTCTCCAGGCTTCAATCATTTAATCTAGTCCATCAACTCCAAATTAGTATCTAATTAAGCTCAAGAGCCCAATTAAACACCTCTTTAGCTCCTATCGACCATATTTGCTTCATTTTGCTCCAAATATGCAGTCAAAACACAACTATTGCTGCAAAACTAGCAAACACGTAAAAAACTCTAAATGATCATAATATAAGCACTAAAACTACATAAAATACACAACTTCATATAATAAAGAGCATCAATTCATATTTGAAAGTTGTGTAAAATACACAGCTATTAAAGGGAAACTTTCCTAGTTTAATTCGAACTCCAACTAGTTAGAAGTCTTCCTTGAATAGAACTCGCCTTCTTTCATCTTGATTTTCATTTTGAACAAGGCATCTTCTATTCTGAAATGTCCATCTTGAAAAGGTTACTTCAATTCCTTAAAATCAGCTTGGCACGTCTCTTGGAAACTCTCTGGACAACCATGTACATGATCATGTTCACGAACATGCTCAAGTACATTCTTCAATCTTCAATTAGGTTGGCAGCGAAATGTTCATATCATAATATCCAGAACATGATTTTCAAACTTGAAAAACTAAAACCTTTGTGTTCTTTGAATCACCATAAAGATCATGACAATCTAAAAACACTTAGTGCTGTAAGATGGCACTAACATCGTTTGAATTAACTCACAGTCATGATTTGCTAATCCAATTAACTCTGATGTGCCCTCTACAACTAAAGAGTGATCAACCACATTAGTCATTTTAAATACACACTCACTTGGAACAAGAACAAAAATCGGCAGAAACCTATTCATGCAGTAATATGCCCACAAGGCCTCACGAGTTCAGAATTTGTCTAAACCATTATCCATTGTTCAAATCTCAGAAATAGAAATCTAGCTACTCATGCTATACTGAATTGAAAGTGCAGAAATGAAAGACATTATAATTAAGAAACTTTTTGGAATTGAATTAAAATATGTACAACACCAACGCTGAACTGAAAGTGCATCAAAATGTAAACCTAACTCTTGCAGGCATAAGGCCCGTGATTGTTTAACTGTCGAAGCAGCTTGAGAGCAAAAACTAAACTGTAGATAAATGTAAAAACGGAGAAAAAAGTGTATATGTTCCTAGCTATCAACTAGTTTAAATAAGAAACATATTGAATTCAAACTCCTTTCATAGGCGGGCGGTCTTCCGGTTTTGGCATGCTCCGTTTCACTTATCTAGATAGGTCTTATCCTAAGAGTTGTTGGTCAATCTCAATATTTCAGGAATTTCTTCTCATCTTTTCATGTTGATTCCCTCCAGCAGTCTTTCTTTATATCAATTCTTTCCGCACTTGAACAAGTCACCCATCTTTATCTTCAACCAACAGAATTCCACAAATTTCGCATATGCCCTCTCCACGACTCTGGTCGAATCTGCATGAGCAATGTGGGCACGACATTATTTAGTCATCTTTATCCTTTCCGGTATGTCCATTCTACTTCCCTTATGTAAGGATATTGATGAAGAAGTTCCTGAGTACCTCTGAATGATGTTTATAGAGTGGAGATATTCAATAAAGAATTAGGCAAAAATATATTTTTAGCTAGATTCGACCTCCGAAATGCCCCATTCCGCTTTTCTGACTCTTTTCGACTCAAAACACACTAAAAAGACATTTAGAATGCCTAAAATACCCATAAAATATGAAATAAATGGACTTATCACTACTGAGTAAAATACTATTTTCAGCCGTTACAAGAATGTCTCTTTCTTTTTAGGTGAAAAAAAGTTCTTCTCGACTTCTCGTTTGTTTGATAATAAAAGTCAACATTCATTTTTCTTATTCATTTTCCTTTTTTCTTTTACTTTTGTTTAAAATGGTCGATTGCCTTAAAAATCATGAACTTTGAGTTTAGTTGCACATTTAATATGAACTTTAAAAGTAGGTAATTAGAACATTAACTTTGAATTTGTGTGTTATTCAACATCTCCAAATTTTTATAAAACACATTGATCTTTAATCCAACATACAATTTACTCGTCTCTTCAAGCCCGTCATGACTCGACTATCAATTTTTGAAAATGACGTTAAAGTGGCCATAATTGTATGTTGGATTGAAGGTCAATTTATTTTATAGAAATTTGGGGATGTTGAATAACAAACAAATTCAAAGTTGATGTTATAATTGCCTACTTTTAAAGTTCATGTTAAATTGCAACTAACCTCAAAGTTCATGATTTTTAACGTAATTAACCCTTTATAAAAAGAAGCCCATTTTTTAAAGAATAATTTCCATTAAAAATCACAATCTTTGGATCATTTTAATTGCAATTATAATATGACTTTGTAATTATTTTAGTTAAAATATACTTTTAATGATATTTGCAATTACAACATCCCCATATTTCTTTCTTCAGTTCAATACCTAAGTCCAAACCAATATGGATTATGGGGTATCTTTGTTTACATGGTTGCACACCAATGGCGGATTCATAATTTTAAAATTAGAGCTATGATATATAATTATAAAAATGTATAAATAAATATTCTTTAAACTTTAAAATCTCTAATTCAAATTATCATTGATAATTTAAAATTTCTAAGTCCAAACCCCAATACAAAATCAAATCTCTTTAATGCTTCTAAAATTCAAACCATGTATACATGAACTCAAATTTTTAATTCAAACAAAAACTCCTAATTTAATTGAAATTTTAATCAGACAAATATATATATATATATATAGGGATGGGATCTTGTGAGAACCGGTCACCAGGTGGGAACCGGGAACCGATCCTATCCATCTATTCCGAAAAATGAACGCACCAGATGAAAGTAAATTTTCAGTGGCAATTTTGTAATTAAAACGAAAATTTTCAATTCACGTGTCTCATTAAGGGTAGAATTGGAACAATTGACTTTTAAAAAAAGTGATATCATCATGTTTTGAAAAAATTCTTAAAAACTTTAAATGATCATAATTTATTCATTTTTAATCCGATTTACGCAAATCTTATATCAAATTAAAGCTCTTTTCATACTCTTTCATTTAAGATCCATATTGCATATGTTTATTTGAAAAAAATAGATGAAAAATACAAAAAATCATTTTTAGGCATAATTTTCGCATAGAACAACCCCAGATTTATATTAGCATGTTGTATACAACATTTTAGCATGACCTATATAACATTTTAGCATATTGTGTAATACATTTTAACAGGTGATATTATGAATATATTTCTAATAGTTTTATATAAATATCTACACCTATATAGATACTACAAAATGAAAAACACGAGTTGATAATAAAAAAGAAAAAAGAATGAGAAAATGAAACAACGAAAGAGATGACTGACAACTAAGAAAGAAAATACGTAAATATTTTCCAAAACGAGATAAACTTTATGAGAGCAATATATGCTGCAATTCTAAGTGCAGAAAGTAACATACAAATTTAGTCTCCTACTTCGCTTATTTTAGCCTCATTAATTTCTCATTTTAGCATGTGTTGATAAACAAAATATGGAACGATGATTTCGTTGGAATGAAATACAATACACCCAATTTGGGGATAGTGAACCCTAATGGAAATCTCATAATTACTAATTGAGATCAGATGAGCCATAATTGAAATGTAATAAACCCTAATTGGGAATGGTGAACCCTAGTGAAAAATGTCATATCAAATTTAGCCTCATACTTCACTCATTTTAGCCTCATTCATTTCTCATTTTAGCATGTTCTGATAAATAAAATATGGAACAATGATTTCATTGGAATAAAACACAATACACCTATTTGGGAACAGTGAACCCTAATGGGAATCTGATAATTACTAATTGGGATCAGATGAACCATAATTGGAACGTAATAAACCTTAATTAGGAACAGTGAACCCTAGTAGAAAATGTCAAATCAATTTTAGCCTCCAATTTCGCTCATTTTAGCCTCATGCATTTCTCATTTTAGTAGCATGTGTTGATAAATAAAAATGGAACGATAATTTCATTGGAATGAAATGCAATACACCCTATTTGGGGATAGTGAACCCTAATGTGAATCTCATAATTACTAGTCGGGATCAGATGAGCCCTAATCGGAACGTAATAAACCATAATTATTGAACTCAGAAACTGCCCAAATTCAATTTGAGCCTCATACTTCACTCATTTTAGCCTCATGCATTTCTCATTTTAGCATGTGTTGATAAATAAAAATGGAACGATGATTTCATTGGAATGAAACGCAATACACCCTATTTGGGGACAGTGAACCCTAATGTGAATCTCATAATTACTAGTTGGGATCAAATGAGTCCTAATCGGAACTTAATAAACCCTAATTGGGCACGGTGGACCCTAGTAGAAAATGTCACATCAATTTTAGCCTCCTACTTCGATCACTTTAGCCCCATATGATTCTCATTTTAGCATGTGTTGATAAACAAAATATGGAACGGTGATTTCATTGCAATGAAACACAATACACCCTTTATGGGGACAGTGAACCCCTACTGGGAATCTCAGAATTACTAGTTGGGATCATATGAGCCCTAATTGGAACGTAATAAACCCTAATTGGGAACGGTGAATCCTAGTGGAAAATATCACATCAAATTTAGCCTCATACTTCAATCATTTTAGCCTCATGCGTTTCTCATTTTAACATCTTTTAATAAACAAAATATGCAGTGGGAATCTGACGAAGTATTTAACCTCATGCTTCCGTTATTTTAGCATCATATTCTAAACAGTAACCGTGGTTAATAAAACTTAATGGTAATATAATTACTGCAAAGAAAATGCCATAAACACTTTTATTAAAAATCATATATATTCTTAAAAATGAATGTGTTGAAAACAATTCACAAGCATGGTAAAACATGATATTAAACTATGCCCAATCGCTATAATAACATCAAGCTGGACAGTTCCTAGCATCATGATCTAACAACTTGTAGCAATTGTTGCATATTCTGAATGGTTTGTTCTCCTTTCTCTTCGTTGTCTCCTTCTTAGATATTAAATGACTGTCGCTATCTTTTGTTTTAACTGGAATAGGTGGATGAACAACAACTTCAAAAGGGACACGTAAACCGTAGAATTGCTCAAACATCATCATCTTGCTATGTGAAGTAGAACCCTTCATATCACCGTGTGAGTAATCTTACTATGGTCACTTCAAACAAAATAAGCTGACACATTAAAATCAAAAAATTATAAACTGAACAAGGTAAAATAATAATACAATCACATCAAGAGATGTTCAGACACACAAATTAATTTTTAGCATTAGGTATGTACCATTCTAGCATCATGCAGCATGCATTTTAGCACCAAAGTATTCTAATATTTACATGGTGTCTATAACATTGTGTAGTCGGGTCACAAAACACACACACACACACAGAAGAAAAAAAAAAGCAAAGCATGGTTTGTATGGCATGTTTCACAGAGTGCAGTAGAAATAACATTAAACCAGCATGTTATCATGCTAAAACATATGTGACGACAGGCTAAAACGACTACATTAATAGGCTAAAACATATGTGACGATAAGCTAAAACGAATACATTAACATGCTAAAATAAATAAACAGATCAAATTAATACATATTGTGTATATTCTCGTACATACTAAACCCTAGAATTCCTAACAATTAGAAAATAACTGATATTTTTCTCAAAAAAAATAAAAATTGATACAACCCAGATCTGAACGACAAAGATCAAATCAATCAAAAATATCGAATCTTCATAACAAAACGATGAAGCCATAAACTAAAATAAGATGAGAAATAAAAATCACGAAAAGAAACGAGAAACAAATCGACATACCAAACTGCTAAAATAAATTGAAAAGAAAACACATACATGGAGTCACCAAACAAAAACGCCACCGCCGATGAACTCTACGAATCACAAGGTCGAATCCTCGCGATAAAAAGAAAGCAGATGTTGAAAAATAATGAGAAATCAAAAGGGAAGAAGAAGAAGAAGAAGAAGAAGAAGAAGAAGAAGAAGAAGAAGAACGACGTAAATCAGCGAGAGAGGGAGAGAAAAGGGAAAAAAAATCTGAAGAGGGAAAGTTGAAGATCTGAATTACTATATTGCCCCCCCTTCATCAAACTTGTCAAATATTACAATTATGCCACCGCCTCATTCACTTAATCTGGGCCGTCCAGATTGAACCAATGAAGGGATATGATTGGTTCCTAGTTCCCACCTAGGGGAAGGGTTCTCATTTGATCCCTTCCCTATATATATATATATATATATATATATGTAAGCAATACTAAACATAAATAATTAAGAAATATAATTAATAGTATAAAAAAAGAATGAAAGAAAAAAATAACACCAACTAATCGAAAGTGTTGTTTGTGAACTTCTCAATTTAAAATCTTGATGTATTTTTGAAATGGTTATGAGCATGTCTTGTTCATATACTTTTATATATGTATGAGATTTAAAGAGGAGTAAGATAGAAAGTCGCAAATTAATGATTGATTTGTTATTGATAAATATTATTAAAGGTATGATTCACTATTTTTTTTTTAACGATACCATTATTCACCATGTGTCAATTGAAGTACTCAACCATTACGTTATTCTTTTTAATCTTTATCACTTTAGTTAATATTCTCCAATAACAATATATATACACATACGCATACATACATACATACATACATATATATATATATATTATGTATATATACTAAAAAGAATTAAAAAATTGAGAGTACAAGTGTACACCCTTGTTCCTTAGTGAGTCGGCCGATGTTGCACACTAGAGTGTATACATGTAAATTTGGTTAAAAATTGACTAAATTAGTTGATAAAATCAAGTTTTGTTGTAATTGCAAAAGTTTTTTCTATTTGTAATAATTATAGGATCACCATGTAATTGCAAAATGACTCAAAAATTATAATTTTTAATGCAAATGACCCTTTAAAATATTCTTTTTTTTTGTCAAACATGTTTCTAGTGTTTTAGTTTCTCAACTGCAAAAAAAAAATGTCTCTCTCTCTCTCTTTCTTTTCAGATGAGTATATTCTTTTCGTTTCTTTTTTCTTAACTTGTCTTCTCTCAAATACACACATAACTTTCCCCAAAAATAAATAAATAAATAAACACAAAATTTAAATTTTGATTTTAGTTAAAATTATTTTTCCATAGTTGGGTAATGAGCAATTTATGAAGAGAGAAGGCGAACAAATAGCATCAATGTCTACGCATATAATCATTATTTTAGCACAAAAAAAATATATTTAACTATACATGGTGCAATTTAACCTAGTTGACTGACCGGAATAAGCCGCCGGCCACTCCCCTTGCGATCGCCGGAGTTGTGACCATAATCCGACTTCTCTCAATCTAGACTGCAAAATTCTTCAATGAAATTTAATGTCCGACATTG
Source organism: Perilla frutescens (assembly GCA_026008535.1). NCBI lineage: Eukaryota > Viridiplantae > Streptophyta > Magnoliopsida > Lamiales > Lamiaceae > Perilla > Perilla frutescens. The sequence continues at coordinate 42,994,154 of BRKX01000019.1, forward strand.
AAATATGACTCAAATTGCACACTAAAAGTTATGTACATAACCTTATAGTCGATTTTTTTTAGTTAAATTTTATCATTGTTCATGTCCTGTTTGCAAATTCAAAAAAAAAAAAAAAAAGTCGTCTGTCTTCTATACGTTAGTCCGTTTGATTTAATTGCCCAATTTAATTTATTAGTCAATTTGGATGTATTTATGCCGAAATAATCTTTGATGTTGGATCCGCGTTGGAGTTGTTTTTGCACCTTTTTCGTCATTAATGAAATTTTCTATTATATTTTTACGTGCTTGATAATTTTATAGAAAGTCCCAAATGCTAAAAATCATACTGTACCAAGATTCTAAAATATTTTTTCTTCACTATAAAATAAAAGAAAATAATATATTGACAATATTATATATATTATATAAAAAGTGAATTGGCTAAGGTACTCCCTTAATTAACCTTGTGATAAAGCAGAGTAATATTTCCGATTAAAGTTTCATTAAGCAATAATTTTATTTCTACTTTACCTTCCATATACTACACACAACTAATCTGTACACTTTTATTAATATTTACCCAAATATTTAGTACATAGATTAAATTGAGTTATTCAACAAAAAATAACATATCACTTAATAAATATTTATTAGCATTTTACTATCAAAAACACCAGCAGACTCTCTCTCTCTCTCTCCCCGTGTGATTGAGCACAGTCTCTCTTTCTCTCTCACGTCAGCACTCTCTCTCTCTCTCCCCTATATAAATAACTCAAATAAGAGAATTTATTCCATTCATTCTCACCAAAAATTCTGTAGCTCACATAACATGAAAATCTACGAACTCACAAAATCACTGAATCCAGAGGCCGAGGAATGGCGGCCGCCTTCACAGCCGCCGCATCACCTTCCACTCTCCATGTTCCAAACGCCGCCACCGCCGCCGAAGCTCCACCTTCAGCAACCTGGTTACCTCCACTACTTTTACACATACCTCCCGCAGCCCATTTATTCCATCTCATTTCCGGCCATCCCAATCTCGCTGGAGGTGGCGGCGGAAGCCTCAGCTCCGCTTCTCCACGAGAAAGCTGAGCATTCTCAATCTCCATCTCCATCTCTGCAAGAAAACAGCTCTAGCAACGATGAGAAGAAGATGGTGATGAGCCCCATTGTTGAAAGTCCGAAACACCTCCGCCCCCACGATTATGTGATGAAGAAGGGCTCGAAAAGGGCTCTGCCGCCTCGCCTCCGAAGGGCATTTTGGGAGGCAAAGCAGCCACAGCCGCCGCCGCCACCGGAACAACAACGGTGGCACAACAAATCCCGCCACGGAGGCGCCACCGGCCGTTCGAAGCTTCCTGCTTTAGATCCGCCTCTGAAGCAAGAATGGAAGCCGAAAACTAAAGCAAACTCAGATTTTCAGGTCTCCGGCGTCGGTGGCGCCGCTGCTTCCCTTCCGCCGTCTAGGTCAACTGTAATGATCAAGAACATCCCTAGCCAGCTCAGGTTTAGATTCTTGGCTCTCACTCTTTCACGTTATTTTTTTTTATATACAGTATCATCATCTTTGCTTAATTTGTGATTTTTTGTCGTTCATTTTATTTCAATTTTGGAGATAAAAATATAAATTTATAATACCACAGTTAAATCGGCAGCCATCCCTTTGCTGGTTTGTTTGTGATTTTTTTCTTCATTTTATTTCAATTTTAGAGATAAAAATATAATGTATAATACCTTAGTTAAATCTGCAGTCACCCCTTTGCTGGTTTGTTTGTGATATATTTTTCATTTTATTTCAATTTTAGAGATAAAATATAATGTATAATACATTAATACCATAGTTAAATCGGCTGTCATCCATTTGCTGTTTTGTTTGTGACTTTTTTCTTCATTTTATTTCAATTTTAGAGATAAAAATATAATGTAAAATACCTTAGTTAAATCTGCAGTCACCCCTTTTGCTCGTTTGTTTGTGATTTTTTTTTCATTTTATTTCAATTTTAGAGATAAAAATATAATGTATAATACCATAGTTCAATCTACAGTTACCCTTTTGCTGGTTTGTTTGTAAGCCCTAATTTAATTTTGTTTTTATCATCAATTTTGGATTTTTTTTCTCATAGTTTTATTTCAATTTTAGAGATAAAAAATATAATGTATAATATACTATAGTCGTTTGGTTTGTTTGTATGCGCTGATTTATTTATTTTTTATGGTTAGTTTCACTTCAAAATTCTCACATAAAAGACTGCAAAAGGACTTTTGGGGATCACTGCAAAAATCTTGATTCATTAATAAGGAATATTATATATACATGTGTTTTTGTCTCCTCCAACGTTACAGAAAATAAAAAAAATCTCTGCAGCTTTGATTCGTGACTGCTTGTAATAAGACTTGTTAGTGTTAGTCTTTCTTAGGCACTTGTTGTCTAGCTACTGCTTTCTGCATTAAAAGGGTAACATTTTTATATTTTAAATCCTTGTCTTATCTGCATTAAATGTGTTTATTTTTTTAGATTAAAATTATTTTCATCTTCATCACTGCATGCATGTTATACATGCATTGATCATTGATGCACATGTTAATTCTGGATGAGTTATTACGTGTCATTTAATGTTCATGTGGGCTAATGATTAAGTCCGTATAATAAATATATTTCCCAAAATATGCACGTCAAAGATTTACATGTCTTCTGACCTTTTATTAATATAATCCCTTTTTTTGTTGATTATAATTTGTAACTAAAAATGCTGTCATATGTCATAATTAATGTTGGATGTGTGTAGGAGGGATTTTATGCTGGAATTTGTCGATGGATATTGTAGAAGATACTCTCTTGAGTATGATTTCCTTTACCTCCCTATTGATTTTAGGTAACTTTTTTTCTTTCAAACTTCACCTCTTTTGTGGTTAATTAATTTTACATGACTCTCTCTCTCTCTCTCTCTCTCAATAAACACAGGAGGTTAGGAAATTTAGGATATGCGTTCGTAAATTTCACCACAGAAGCTGGAGCATTGAAATTCAAGCAGGTTGTAAATAATTACAAGTGGAGAACAATTTACAGAGAAGATGGAGCTACTATCATTAGCAACAAGGTGTGTGAGATCAAATGGGCTAGAATCCAGGTCAAGTTTTCCTCTTTTTTGTTGTTCAATCTACTTCAATCTTTGTTTTTATGTTCAACATATTGAATCTGATTTTTTTTAATTTATTAATTTTTTTAGGGGAAAGAAGCATTGATAAGGAGATTTGAGAGGTCGAACTTCAACTGCAAGGAGTTAGAGTTCTTGCCGGTTGTTCTTGAGCCGCCGCGTAACGGGTCTGATCCAAACCCTCCACCGCCAGTGAACCTTGGCAAAATCTCTTTCTCTCTCTCTAATCTCTCTCTAGATCGCTCTGATTAGTAGGTATGTAGAAGAAATAGTATGTGAAAATAGTATTCCCTTATTTTGCGGTACATTAGTTGAAAGGAATATTTTGCGTGTGTGAAGTGAACTATCAAATTTTCCTGTGTTTTGATTATCTCCCCAGTATTAGGATAGTAGGTATTAGGGTTGAAGAAACAAATTAAAAGCTGGGGTGAATTCGAAACATGGGTAAAATATATGTGTGTGTAAGTGTGTTAATTATTTTCTTTTTAATTAAGTTCCCTATGTTTTATGTACGTTATTATAATATTGAACAATCGTATTTTATTTGGAATGGGAACCACTGTTTCAACTTAATTGTTTCAATGTGCCATTGCTTTCCATATTTAACAATTTACAGAAGAGGATTATTTCTATAGTGGTAAAATATCTTTTTTAATTTTAACCACTTTTGAATTTAATGCCCAAAATACACTTCACTTCTTTTATTTTACCATTCTTTAAACCCTCTTACTATATCCAACTAATTTTTATTATTTTCAATTTTTATTTATCGGTCAATAAAAAATTTTGGGTATCGGACTGTCACAATAGATAATTAAGTGTCGGAATAGGTAGTTTAAATGTCACAATATGATAGTTGAAGTATCACAATAAATTTTGCGATTGGTTGGAACTTTTGGGCAAAATTTTTGTTATTGGACAAAGTAAAAAATATGGTATAAATAATCAAGATTAGCGAATCCAAAAACACCGTTGGGGATGTATTACAGGCACCTCATGTTAGAATTTATCTTCTTCCCCTTCTTTTTTTGATTTTTAACCGCTTTATTTCAGAAGTGGTAAAATATCATTTTTACCCACTTTAGAATTTAATACCTAAAATACACTTCGCTTCTTTTATTTTACCATTCTTCCCCTTTTCTCTTCTTTCCCTTTTAACCACTTTTGGTAAAATATCCTTTTTACCATTCCAATGGTGTTATACAAGTTTGGGTAAGAAAAAAATTGTTCAACTCCAATGGCGTTACCCAAATAATTATCTATATACATAATTATTAAAATAATTAATAATATTCATATAACATTACATAATTAAACATTTTATAATATAAATATGTATTTAATTTATATATATAAAATATTAATCCAATTATACATACTCATAATTAAGATAATAATAAAGATATTATTTAAATATATATAACCTTAAATAATTAAAGTAAATAATTCAAAATACTTTTTAATAATGATTTCAAATTATACAATGTATAAAAATACATGGGACCCAATGATCCATCCTTATCTAAATTTGGCAATTTGGGTAAATAAATAAAAAGTGTTTGGTTAGGGTCGGAGCAAAATTGAAATAACAATTATCTAAATTTTTAAGTATTTGGGTAACCCTTAATGATAATCTACACTTATCACAACTATACCGTAGTCTATAAATAATAGTCGTTTACCATAATGTTGTATAGCTTTTCAAAATTATACAATACGCGAACACACACACACACACACACACACATATATTGGTTTCAAAAAACCCCAATTTATCTCAGCTTTAGATAGAGATGGTGGCCTCCATCTAACCGGCGGTGGACTTGAAGTAGTATGGGAATTAGTCATTCCTTTTTAGAACCTTGTAAAGCGTGTTTATTAATTTGCATAATTAGATTAATATATTATATTATTTTCATTATCCCAGCTGAGAGGAAGTAAATCTTCTAGTCATCATAGTAATGATGAGTATATTTGACATTTTCCCATGCAACATAAAGTAATTGTTAAATCAATATAAATAGATAATTTAATTATTAAAAGAACTTACTTCCTTCACTTAATATATTGAAAATTACAATTTACCATTAATGTGAAGAGATGGAAGAGACGGAGTAAGACAGACTTCCAGTTTTGGATTTTGAAGTTAATACTCATTTGTAGCATAAAAATTGCACCAACTGAAACCTATTTTGTGAACTAATTGATTTTCTCTCTCTTCCAACTGAAACGCATTTGAATTGTATAGATGCAAATTTAATCTTGAGTGATTTATTTTTAAATTGCAACTTAGTGATTTTGGTACCACTATGGCACAAAAAAGTACTCGTAAAAATAAATTACTATTTAATGTGATAATTGATACACTTTGATTTTGAGCTTGAGTTTTTGTGGAGATAGTCATGGAATGGGTAAGAAGAGTATTTGTGTAACACAATAAAATACTAATAAGTATCAGTATTTATTAATTAATATAATGAGTGATTACTGTACTTGCGTTGTCTCACCTGACCAAAATCTAATTGCATAATTTATTTAACGTTCTCAAAAATATTAAAAAAGCCTTACATTTTCTCTGTCGATATTTATAAGGAATGACGACATATGCAAAGTAATTGGAATAAATTGGTATATTACACCCAGCTCAATATTAAATTTTCGCAAGGGAAAATTCTATCATACCCCCAAGGATAATACCCTCAGCCGTTGAGATCGTATCATGTGTCACTTTTTATTAAAATAATAATAAAAAAAGTAAATGGAAACTAAAATATATATGTCACATCAGAATTACTTTTTAGAAAAAAGAGACTTGCTTTTTTAAAAAGTGAGAGGTGCCAAATCTAAGCAAAAGATTTGACGGTACAATCATAATAATGACTAGTCTTGAAATTCAAAATGTAGTAAAAGTGCAGTCAATCCATATTTTGTTCCGTAAATATATATTTAGTAATTCATAATAAACATAGTCTATTGAAAAATATGTCCTGTATAAACATGTATATAATGAATTAATAATATAAATTTTTTATTTTTCTAAATATTTAAAATATCTTAGCACAAAAGACAAAATATGAAGATTTGGAAATCACTTTTTCACTTTACTTTCTCTCTCTATTCCCTCACTTTCTCTCTCTATATTCCATTTTCTCTACACCATTTTTATTCATTTTTTTGTTATTCATGCTCTTTTCCTTGGTCTTAATTGGGAGAATTCATACATTTGAAGAATCTTGCTACGGTTGAGTGCCGATTTTCGGTGAGTATTTTGGTCATGTGGTCTTAATTGGGAGAATTCTTACATTTGAGGAATCTTGCTACGGTTAAGTGCCGATTTTTCCGATTTTCAGTGAGTTTTTTGGTCATGTTTTGTATTTTTATGATCAATTTTGTCACTTTTCATGTTTGCCACTTTTTCATATTTATTTCTAATATATGTGGAATTTTTCTTGAATTTTCATTGGGGTCATTCTTGCATTTGTCTTGCGACGATGAAGTGGTAATCGGTGAGTTTTTTTTGTCATTTTTTGCATTTTTAATTTTGCCAGTTTTCATATTTATTTTCTTCACCTCACTGCACTCTTTCTGTTTGTTTTTTATGTCTTCCTGTTGTAGATCTCTTGTTTTTTTGGGATTGGAAATGCGTTGATTTTTTTCATATTACTAATCGTGCCTTGTAGTGTGATATGGTTGGGAGGTGGATTCATTAGATCTAAAGCTCAGATGATGTTATATGAATCTGGAAATCGGTGATTTGGGGGGTGATGTTGGAAGTCCCTTTATGTGTGTGTTGTATGACATTCTCATCTACTCTAGGAACGAATCAGATCATGCAGAGCATTTGAGAACAGTGTTAGAAACACTAAAAAATGAGCGACTTTACGCCAAGTTCAGCAAGTGTGAATTTTGGCTAAAGGAAGTGATGTTCCTTGGACACATTATGTCAGCAGAAGGCATAAAAGTGGACCCCTCTAAAGTAGAGGTAGTACAAGAATGGAAGTCTCCAACTACTCCTAATGAAATCAGAAGTTTCTTGGGATTAGCTGGATAATATAGGAGATTCATAGAAGGATTCTCCAAGATAGCTAGGCCAATGACACAATTGCTAAGGAAGGGAATCAAATACCAGTGGTCAGAAGAATGTGAAGCCAGTTTTCAGGAGCTTAAGAAAAGATTAACCACTGCTCCAGTGTTAGCTATTCCAGTCAGTGATAAAGAATTTGTGATTTACACGGATGCTTCAAAGAATGGATTAGGCTGTGTCCTAATGCAAGAAGGCAAAGTCGTAGCGTATGCGTCTAGACAGTTAAGAATTCATGAGTTGAATTATCCTACGCATGACTTAGAGTTGGCAGCAACAGTGCATGCCTTGAAAATCTGGAGACACCATCTATACGGAGTTAGGTGTGAGATTTTCACGGAGCAGAAGAGTCTAAAGTACTTTTTCGAGCAGAAGGATTTAAATATGAGAGAGCGCAGATGGCTTGAATTGGTAAAGGACTACGACTGTGGAATCAATTACCACTCAGGCAAGGCTAAAGTGTTAGCAGATGCCTTGAGTCGTAAAATAAGCAGGTTGGGTTTTCTCCTCACTCAGGATGAGAAACTCATCAGGGATTTTGAAAGCTTACAGCTAGAGGTGGTTTACCCGCCTGAGACGATTGTATGTCGTATTGCAACTTTAGTAGTAGTACCAGATCTTCGAGAAAAGATAACTGAGGCACAAAGAAAAGATCAAGCCATAGAAGAGATGCGCTTGAAGATCAGATCAGAAAAAACAGAAAATTTCAAGGAAGCATCAGATAATGCTATCCTTTATGAAGACAGGATATGTGTTCCACCTTGTGTTAAGCTCAGAAGCGAGATTATGAGCGAGGCTCATGATACTCCATATACAGTACACCCAGGAAGTACGAAAATGTATCAGGATTTGAAGCAGAAATTATGGTGGGAAGGAATGAAACGGGACGTAGCTTCCTATGTTGAGCGATGCTTGTCGTGTCAACAAGTTAAGGCATTGCACCAGAGGCCTTACGATGCGCTACAACCGTTAGAGATTCTCGAGTGGAAGTGGGAACACATAGCGATGGATTTTGTGACAGGCTTACCCAAGTCAAACGTGTCTCGGACAAGTCTTCTTTCAATTTCCGGAGGCCCTTTTGCTCGGATTCCGAGTGCTTTGATTGAGCAGCCTCAGATTCAGCTACCATCTCAAGCTGGATCTTAAGCTGCTTGATCTCATCCAACGCAGAGGCCAATGCAGCCGAGTCATGAGAGCTCTGCTTTTCGAAGCTTCCTGCTTTAGATCCATCTCTGAAGCAAGAATGGAAGCCGAAACTAAAGCAAACTCAGATTTTCAGGTCTCCGGCGTCGGTGTCGGTGTCGCCGCTCCTTCCCTTCCACCGTCTACTATATCCAACGAATTTTTATTATTTTTAATTTTTATTTGTTGGTCATTAAAAAAATATTCAGTATCGGAGTGTCACAATAGATAGTCAATTATCGAAGTAGGTAGTTGAAGTGTCACAATATGGTAGTTGAAGTATCACAGTAGATTTTTCGATTGGCCGGAATTTTTAGCCATTTTTTTTATTGGACAAAGTAAAAATATGGGATAAATAACCAAGATTAGCAAATACGAAGACACATGTTGGAGATGTATTACAGGCACTTCACGTTAGAATTTATCTTCTTCCCCTTCTTTTTTTTCTTTTTTAACCACTTTATAACCACTTTATTTCAAAAGTGGTAAAATATCCTTTTTACCCACTTTAGAATTTAATGCCTAAAATACACTTTGCTTCTTTTATTTTACCATTCTTCCCATTTTCTCTTTTTGCTCTTTTAACCACTTTTGGTAGAATATCCTTTTTACCACTCCAATGGTGTTATACAAATTTGGCCATTTGGGTAAGAAAAAAATTGTCCAACTCCAATGGTGTTACCCAAATAATTATATATATACATAATTATTGAAATAATTAATAATATTCATATAACATTACATAATTAAACATTTTATAATATAAATAGGTAATTAATCTCTATATATAAATATTAATCCAATTATACATAACCATAATTAAGGTAATAATAAAAATATTATTTAAATACATATAACCTTAAATAATTAAAGTAAATAATTAAAAAAACTTTATAATAATGATTTCAAATTATACAAAGTATAAAAATACATGGGACCCAATGACCCATCCATATCTAAATTTGGTCACTTGGGTAAATATAAAGTGTTTGGTTAGGGTCGGAGTAAAATTGGAAAAACAATTATCTAAATTTAAGTATTTGGGTAATCCTTAATGATAATCTACACTTATCACAACTATACCGTAGTCTATAAATAATACTCCCTTCGTTTCGAAATATTTATTGTTTTAGATTTTTTATTTTGTTTTAAAATGTTTGTTATTTTTTATAATTTGACATCCTCCTTTTCAATTTTAACCCTCTCAAATCCTACAAGATTTATTGATTGTAACAAAATGGAGAGAGAAAAATATATGGAGAGAGAAAATATTGTTATTTTTTAGGAAAATATAGATGAATTAGATTTTATGGCATACATGAGGAATGGGTATATTTGTCCACAAAATTAATTGTTAATTCTAGATAAAAAAACTTATAACAACAAACATTTCGAAACGGAGGGAGTAGTTATTTTACGATGCATAATGTTTTATTGTTTTTCAAAATTATACAATATGCGAGAACACACACACACACATTTTATTTTTTTTTAAAAACCCCCAATTTTTCTCACCTTCAGATAGAGATGGTGGCCTCCATCTTGCCGGCGGTGGTGGACATGTAGTAGTATAGGAATGGCATTCCTTTTTAGAACCCCGTAAAGCGTGTTTATTTGCATTATTAAATTAATATTATATTATTTTCATTATCCCAACTGCACAGAGTAAATCTTCTAGTCATCATAGTAATGATGAGCATATTGGATATTTTCCCATGCAACATAAAGTAGGTGTCAAATCAATATAAATAGATAATTTAATTAGTGAAATAACTTACTTCCTTCACTCAATATATCTTATTTTTATTTTATTGAAAATTACAATTTGTCATTAATGTGAAGAGATGGAAGAGAGGGAGTGAGATAGACTTCCAGTTTTGGATTTTGTAGTTAATACTCATTTGGAGCACAAAAAATGCACAAACTGAAACCCATTTTGTGAACTAATTAATTTTCTCTCTCTTCCAACTGAAACGCATTTGAATTGTATAGATGCAAATTTAATCTTGAGTGATTTATTTTAAAATTGCAACTTAGTGATTTTGGTACCACTATGGCACAAAAAAGTACTCGTAGGAATAAATTACTATTTAATTTGATAATTGATACAATTTGATTTTGAGCTTCAGTTTTTGTGGAGATAGTCATAGAATGGTCAAAAAGAGTATTTGTGTAACACAATAAAATACTAATAAGCATCATTATTTATTAATTAATATAATGACTGATTACTGTATGCATTGTCTCACCTGACCAAAATCTAATTACATAATTTATTTAACGATCTCAAAAATATTAAAAAATTTACATTTTCTCCGTCGATATTTATAAGGAATGTCATATGCAAAGTAATTGGAATAATTGGTATATTACACCCACCTCAATATTAAATTTTGGCAAGAATTATTAGTCATGTTTAAAATTAAAAATAATGAAAGGTTTTGATTTTATGTACAATTAACTTTATTTATTATATCCAATGTTTTATATATTACAATATAATGATACTTGTAGCACTATTGTGGACCATTTTCTATGAGGGGAAGGCATTCTACTGCGATAGCGGCAACATAAGTTTGTCCCCTTCACATATTAATGCTTCTAATAAAATTCATGAAAATTTCACATAAATTAGTGATTAACTTAGATCTATTAAAGACGAGTGCTACTTATGTAACATTGTTATCCCTTCGGATCATTTTTTATGAGGGATGGGAGACAAATTATATTACAATCGTGACACCATAAGTTTATCTCTTTTAAGAATGACCGCAAGGGATCGATTAAAAGACCATGATTGTGATGGTTGCGACTGGATCAGGCAAGGCGGCGGATGCGACTGTCTAATGCAGTTGCATTCCACCGGTGGTTGTGAGTGGCGGCCGTGACCGTGACTTGAGGAAAATCGACCGTGATGAAGGATAAATTGGCATGTATAACGACTAAAAAAATGTAGCCGGGCTGCAAAAACAATTTAGAGAATATATATGTTTCCAAAACTTCATTCACCAATTCAATGCCTTTTTCTTCTATCTCACTTTCCTTTTATTTTTTTCTATTAATGATATATTTTTATATATATTATTTTATGCCCAATGTTTTATACTATATTTTGAATTTGATAAAATTACCAGAAGTTACGATAATGCTAGAAAATAGAAAAAACACTACAATAATTTAGAAAATTAATTAAGGAACATTACAAATATTTAGGAAATTAAAAACCAATACAACAATATTAGATCATCCCCATTGGTCTTCCTTTTTAGGTACAAAATTAGATTTTTGTACCACGAGCTGATACAAACTGATATGGCACAAATTTTAAAAAAAGTAAAAGTAGAAAATGGTACATGTATATATGTACTAAGAAAAATGGAGAGAGAATGTGCACTGTGGGTCCAAATTTTCCTTTTATAAATATTTTTTTTTTACTTTTATTTTGCCAAACTTTTCTTCCTTTTTCTTTTACGTGAAATTTCATTTCTATTCTTCTTCATAAAAAAAATGCAATTCTTTCCTTCTTTTATTGTTTTTTTTGTCTCTTCATCTATATTTTTCGTTAGCATTTCCTTCTACATTTTTATATCCTATATCATTTTTTTATCTACTAATTTAATTTATGTAGGTTTTAAATTCTTACCAAATGGGAAAAAAATCATTAATTCTTATTTTATGTTGTGTGATTTTAATTTATTTTATGTCGTCTATGTAATATTTATACTATTGTTCTATCCAATTATACTATCAGATTACACTTTTATACTATTATTCTGTCTAATTATACTATCGGATTGCACTTCTATACTATTGTGCTGTCTAATTATACTATCGGATTGCACTCTTATACTATTGCTCAGTCTAATTATACTATCGGATTCACGGATTGCACTCTTACACTAAAAAAATATATTTATTTTTATTTGATGACTTGATTATTAATTTGTTTATAAATTAAGTTATTATTTAAAATTTGAATAAGCATTAAAATATTATTTTTACGAATTAAATTATATATATATATATATATAAATTTTTAAAATACAAATAAAACATAAAATTTATCAAGGATGGTTTAATTATATAAAAATATTTATAAATGAAAATATATAATAAAAGATGTATTAAAATTAAAGATGAATTAAGAAAAAATGAGTGATATAATGGTGGGACCCTCAAGATTAATGTATGTACCTAAAGAGTAACTATTTAAAAAAAGTTGGTACATAATTTTTAACGTGGCGGAGTTATGTACCTAATTTTGGGTACACCATTGATGATGCCCTTAGACTACTTTTATCAGCGACGACAAGGTTTGTGGTCGTTGCCATGTCAGCAAAAAAAAGGGTGAAATTGAAAAGTAAGGGTCGACCACTACCCATATGTGACCATTTGTGGTTTCATGCCAACCATGTCTTTGGCTAATGGGATGAAAAGTAATTAGTATATTTTTTATATAATGTAAAAAATAAAAATAAAAAATATATCAAAATTTATATTATTTTATTCTTTATAAATAGACATTAATTTTGCTATATTCCAGCACACTTTAAAATTGTCTATTTTTTTCTAATTTTTTATATATCCAAACAATAAATTTTTATTTTATGTAATTCTAGGAAATAGCGTTTAATGAGTGCAATTTAAGTTTATGTAATTTTAAGAAATGTCGTTTAATTTTATGTAATTTTAAGAAATGTCGTTTACTCAGTTTGTCACAGATAATAAATCTTGTTGTAATTATAATTTTTACATTATTTTTATTATAAATAATATTTTAATTTTAAAATAAAATAAAAGTATTATATATAATGTTGTGGTTGGGAGGTTATGGATAAAATATGCAAAATTGATGTGGTTGGATTAGATGAAAATTGATGATGTGGAAGAGAGAAAAATTAATTAAATATTGAAGTGGTTGGGTGTTCGCTGATATGAGTAGTGTTTGGGAGAAAAAAGTCTACTTATGTCTAATCCTTTTGCCATATGTCTAATCCATCGTGCCAAACGTCCAACCTATGTATCTTAAGCTATGGAATTTTGGACAGCAATCCGAACTTAAGTAGAGATTTTATTTTTTCCAGCAACGTTGTGCTGGTAGTTCTCATATCAATAATGATCTCGTCGTCGTTTTATTTTAACGATTTGGTTATAAATTTATTTTTAAATAAATTAATATTGAAAATTTTAATAAATAAAATTATTAAAATAAAAAAATATTTAATTATTATATAAAAGTAAAAGATATAAATAAAATGTTTAATAAAATATGATGGGGGACTCCCAAAAATAATGTATGCACAATGGATAATTGTGAGTTAGTGATTGTTGGAGAATTAATATTTAAAATAGTAGTTACTTGAAATATTTTTGAAATATTTCATTAATATAATAATGACTAATTACTTGAAATATTTTTGAAATAAAGTAGTTGTTGCATTTTGCACCCTAAAGTATTTTTGATTAAAAAAAACTCACCAGACGCTAAAAATATTTATAGTAAGAATATTTTACCCCCTAATTACTTGAAATCTTATCTTATCTTAATATATATAAAGATAAATAGTTATACTATAATTAGTAACTATAGTTTTCCCGTCTAAATATGCATTCCAAAAATAGTAAGTTTACTAATTATATATTAATTTAATTATTTAATTATATATCATATCTTTAATATAATATAATATAATAATGTATAGCTATATATCAGCATATATATATATATATATATCTAATATCATATCTCATATATAATTAAATAAAAAAATTATGATACAATGTACGTACAATATATAATTTATTATATATATTCTACTATATCTAAAAGTAGGATAGCTTAGGGTTTTATTTTCCCACCAAAACTATCCTACTTATCAAAATAGTAAAATTAATTTCATAAAAAAATAAAAAAAATATTAATTAGTTAATTAGAAAGTCAATGTATCAATTAGTTAATTATAAATGTCACCCTTAGATTGTGTTAATTATAAATGTAATCATAATTAGTTTTTTTTAGAAAATCATAAAATTATATCCCCTGAACTTCACTTCAAAAAACGAAAATGCATATTATATAATTAAAAAGTTATTTGCATAAATTAATTAATATATTTTCATATCATATCTTATTAATATATTCTCATATATCACTTATAACAACAATTGTCATATCATATCATAACAAAATCTAACATATAAAACAATCAAAATCATGAATATAAACATATATATAATTACAATATACACATATAATTACCTTGTGTTGTACATCTTATCCTACTTAACCAATAATAATAAATTCAAAATATATTAAAATTATTTGTAAGAATCAACCAATAAAACAAGCATATATTATATTAAACATAAACATAAACATGTATAAATATATTAGTCAAATTAATTAATTAATTTATGAAACAATCAAAATCACATTTAGAGAATATAAACATATATAACTATATACACCGCTCGTGCAGTTCCTAATAGTCTAATGTATACTAATCAATCTACGAGATATATTAAAATTATTTGTAACAATCAACCATTAAAATAAGTCTATATATATAATGCCAATATTATGTTTTACATTTCTTTTATTATTTTAATTAATCAATTACATTTAATTATGACAAGCATATATCATTTAATTAGGTTTAAACAATCTTTCTAATTTTAAGAGTATTATTTTTGGTAATAATATATTTTAATTAATTAATTTTCAAATGAGATTCAAAATTATGTGTATTGGAGTCTCTCTCTGTTTTTTTTCTCTGAAAGGATCATTTTCTCTATAAATAGGAACATGATGGTCATTTGGGTATTGCATTCTTCTTCTACAATACTTTAAGAGTACATATATATTTTTTCTTTTCTTTTTTGTGCATTACATTTAGCATATATTGTTGTTGATATTATTATTTTTATTATTTTTTGCAAGATCCAATCTTTTGAGCCTACAATCACAAATCAAATATTTGAGAAAAGGTAATATTTTTAATGAGATGCTTCAATTATTTTTTAATATAAGTTTTGTATTTTTGTAGTTATAAGCCAAATTCATCAACTATGATTCATTTTTGGAACATTCTATTAGCACACCGCTAAAGATCCATTCAAATATTTAAACGATTTAATTGAAGTATATGTATATGATATATATGTTCATATGTTTCCTGACGGTGTTTTTTTTCTACAATACTATCAAACGCGCGAGATCGACATAGGTAATCCAAGAAGAGGACTAAAACCATCTTATTAATATCTTTTCAATCATTTCATCACTTAAATATTTATTCACTGATATGGATATTTATCCAAGAAATCAATTAATTATGTATATTTATGTCAAAAAATCGTGTATTCATGAATTTGCAGAAATTTGTGGTGATTGAATTAATAGAAAAGTTATGTTTAATGAAAATGCATCCTAATGACGAATAAAGATTGATGATGAGAATTCAGATGAACACAATGAAAGTGGACGAGAAAAGAAATTAAAGAAAAATTAGAAAAATACGCCTTCGTCATTTCAAAATGATTTTTCCAGCCTAAATGAATTTTTTATATTATAAATGATATTAGGCTTAATATTAATGTTATATTTATTTGGTAATTCTAGGTATAAGTGAATGAATAATATTATTGATACAGTGTATTAATCTTATTTAATTTAATTTCTACTCTTTCAGATAATAAAATTCTTACAGTTGCATGTGCTTCAATATATTATAATTGCTATGGAAATATTATAATTAATATAGAGTTAATTTTAAACTTTATGGTTGTTAGAATAATATTAATTGATATAAAGTTAGTAATTATTTTTTTTATAATTTTTAGTATAAATGTCGTTTTAGTTTTAGTCTATAAATTAAGTTAAAATATTGATTTGGGTTGTATGAAAAATATTCAATAATATTTTTAGTTGTACACATTTTTTAGATTTCTACATATTTTAATAAATAAGGTCACATTAATTTTTTATAAATGAAGATAATTTTGAGTTACTTTTATCCTTTAATTCCTTTTATTTGATTGTTTTCTATAAATTAGTTAGTTTTTAATTATATTAAATAATATACTAATCATACATGTTTCTAAGTGTTACTGTAATTCTAAGAACCTTATTTACCTTATTACTATAACTAATAAGCATTTTTTTAGGGATAATTAATTTCGGAATGAAATGTAATTAATTAGGATATCTATACTATATCTAAGACATCCAAATCTCATTTATCCGAATCCAAACATTACATAATGTGTTTTTATATTGAGTTAATTGCCTTTAAAATCATGAACTTTAGGATAGTTGTAAATTTAACACGAATTTTAAAAATAGATAATTAAATTATCAATTTTAAACTTGGGTATTATTGAATATCCTCGATTTTTTTATCAATCAAATTAACCTCCGATTCAACCACAAGCTTGCATGTCTCTTGCTAAATTTAACAATCCTCAAATTTCTTTTCATTAATATAAATGTGAAATTTTGGCCATTTAGACAATTTTTCTCAAAAATTGATAGTCGCGAGCCACGACAGACTTGAAGAGGCAATCCAGTTGATGGCCAAATCGAATGTCAAATTATTTTATAATACACTATAATTTTATTTTATTTTTTTGGAGTAAAGAAAAATATAGAAAATCAAAGCAAAAAAATTCACAATATCATTTATTCTTTATTTTTTAAAATATCCAAAATATAAATAATAATGAAATTTAAGTTGGAGAATAAGTTAGTTTTTAATAAATATTCTTTATATTTTTTTCATATTTTTAAATTATGTTGCAAGTAAATTCATCCATGTAAAATAAATATTAATGTTAAATGAAATTTTCACTTCGAATTAGAAAGTATATCATTTTCTATATTGTCTATACTAACTCTCTATTATAAATTTTAGGGTTAAGGCCCAAATAGGCCCCTGAACTTATTTGGGGATCAATTAGGTCCTCCAACTTTTTTTGGTCTCAATTGAGCCCCTGAACTTTTTATTTGGGCTCAATCAAGCCCTTCCGTCAAGCACCTCACAAACGGACGTTCGTTCTCACACAAAACGATATAGTTTTATACAAAACAACGTCATTTTGTGTTTGTCTAAAAAAATTAAACCCACACCACCCAAAATCTGGATTATTTCGGAATTGAAATTGAAGTTTTGGGGCATAGGTTTCCGGCCAAATTTCGGGCGATTGACGAGCTGTTTTCATCAATTGGTTGAGGAGAAACATCGGTTTCTATGAAAGGAGAAATTTGGTGTATGATTCGGTGGATGGAAGTTGCTATCAACAGTGAATTTTGCCGAGAAAAAGTGTTTTCTTACGTTGTTCGCGCAGATGACAACGTCATGTTCTTGACCGAAATTCAACGATTCCAGCACCTTTCATGGATGATTAATGGATGGGTTTTGGTCTTATTGAAGAGACGAATATTTTGATATATGGTACGACTCCTGATTCAGCTTGTGACCGATGAATTTGGATGGCGAAGTTATAAATCGCGTTGTTCGCGCACCAGCTGTAGCGTCAACTTTCAGACGCAATTCCTGCCACTCCAGTGATTGTATTGAGACGTGCGACCTACCCTTGGAAAGCCCTTTCAGAGTTGAATATGTTTGACATGAGTTTCGTTGCATTTAATGATCGATTCATTCCTAGATTTGTCGAGTTTTTCGTTGCATTTGATGATCGTATTGAGACGTGCGGGTTTAATTTTTTTTAGACAAACACAAAACGACGTCATTTTGTGTGAGAACTAACGTCCGTTTGTGAGGTGCTTGACGGAAGGGCTTGATTGAGCTCAAATTAAAAGTTTAGGGGCTCAATTGAGACCAAAAAATATTAGAGGACCTAATTGGTCCCCAAAATAAGTTTAGAGGCCTATTTGGGCCTTAACCCTAAATTTTATAGTAAAACTAGAAGCTTTATTTTCATTATGAAAATATTGTTTTGAAGAATTAATTAATTTGGCAAATACTTATCCTATATATATAGTATATTTCATAGTCAAATTCCTTCTCAGTTGTGGATATCATAGAGTTTGCTATGAAATGATATATTAAAATTAATTCTATAGTGCATACTAAAATAAATTAATAAAATTATCATAATTAAGTTGTAGTCATTACAAAATTAAAGGATCGAATAAATCTTAAATATTTACCTATTTGATAATCCCATTGTAACACGCCTTTATGGTCACATACAACTTATAATTAAAGCTTCACACTAATTTATATTCAACGAGTTGTGAACAAATCTAAAGTAGGCACGTGCATAAAAACAAAACTAAATTTGTCCAAACATTTACATATTGAGTAACTTTTGATGATCGGAGATGACACCAATTATTAAGTATATCTATTTTAAAAGTTGATGCATGATGTCTACATAGACCTTAAAAATTAAAATATAGTTATGGTTCAAATTTATCTCTATTTTAGTTGCATTTGATGATTATAACATAGATCTATGATGTATTTAAAAAAAAATGATACTCCATCCGTTTCAAAATATATATTGTTTTAGAGTTTTTAGTTTGAGTAAAATGTTTGTAGTTTAGGATATTTTCACACATACTCTCTCTCTCTGTGTGTGTGTGTGTGTGTGTGTGTGTGTGTTTTAACCATATAAATTAAGGCTCTATAAACTAAAACAACATATATTTTGAAATGTGGGGAGGAGTTTATTGTTATCATTATTACATGAAAAACCTGAACTCTAATCGCTTATACAATTAAAAAAAAAAAAAATTTATTTTTAACATGTCGATTGTAAAGTTTAAAGGATATATCAAATGTTTGCGTTAAGCATAAAAAATATATAACCATAACCTAAATAATAAAAAGTAAAAAATCAACAATAAACTTATCTTTAGGATCGGTATTTCAAAGATTATGTCAATCACTGAAAATTGAATATACTATGATACTCACAAAATATGAAAATTTGGTCAACGGTTTGAAAGAATAATCCACTTTGAACTACATATAAATTGAGATAAAGTTATGAAGTTTATGAAAATTATTTATTTGGCATTTTAGGGGTGAAATATTTTGTGATTCAACTGGTCGATCTAATACTACTAATTTATAATGTTCCTGATACAAAAACCATTTTGAAGTCATTAGTGATTTTTTTAAAATCGTCGGGAGTTTATTTTATGAGCGAACATCATGTTTGATTTCACATTTTTTTTCTTATGTTTGTCACAAGAATTATTCTTTTGATAATTACAAAAATAATTTTTATTGTGACATTTTAATAAAATATTAAGTATACGTATCTTATCCGTGCATCGCACGGGAGATATACTAGTATTTTTGAAATAAAGTAGTTGTTGCACATTGGACCCTAAAGTATTTTTGATAAAAAAAAAAACTTACCAGACGCCAAAAATATTTATACTAAGAATATTTTACCCCTTATTATTATTATTATTATTATTATTATTGATGGCCTATTTTCCCTTTTTTTTCTCATTATTTTATTTTTGGCATTCTGTCTCTTTTTTCATTAATGACATCTTCTCTCTTTTTAATTTTGAGATGCAAATTTAAATATCAATCGAGTAGGCATTAAAGATTTGGTTTTGTTAGTTATATAATGTTCAGGACAATTATATTTTATGTTGTGCTATATTAATAAACTCATACTCCATGTATTATCTATAATGTTATTAATACTTACAATTTACAGTCAAAATAGAGTAAATTTCACTTTTGGTCCCATTAGAATATGGTCAAAACACTTTTAGTCCCAAAAGTTACATTTTTGGTCCCAAATGAATTTTTTTCGACAATTTTGGTCCCATATGAATTTTTTTCGGCAATTTTGGTCCCATAAGATATTTTTATGACAATTTTAGTCCCATAAGAAAATTTTCCAATAATTTTAGTCCCAAACTAATTGAAATCTTTGGTGTGCTAGACGACACAAATTGATTTCAGATAGAATACATTGGATTTCGGAACGTATATGATTTGTTTTCATATGAATGAGACACATCAAAATTCACCAAAATTGTTAGTTTTGGGACTAAAATTGTTGGAAAATTTTCTTATGGGATTAAAATTGACAGAAAAATATCTTATGGGACTAAAATTGTTGAAAAAAATTCATTTGAAACCAAAAATGTAACTTTTGAGACTAAAAGTATTTTGACCCTATTCTAATGGGACCAAAAGTGAAATTTACTCGTCAAAATAACTATATCATGGAATAAAACTGTTATATTACAAATCCCTATCCCTGTTTGTCGTTTTTTCGGAGGTGTAGTAACAAAAAACGTACGTTGATAGTGAATTAGATCCGTTCACAAAATCATGGGTGTGAATATAAATATTATGATATTGTGAGAATAAGTGGAGTAACTTTAAAGAGATGAAAAAGCAAGTACATAATTCCTTTTGTTCTACTCATTACTTTTCTTTGTTTGATTGTATTTTTTTATTTTATTTTTTCTTCTCGATCGAGTTGGAACTATATATACCTATGAATGAGGATTGCCCTCAAACACTCGTGAAGCATACTCTGATGCTCATAAGTATTATTAAACATATTTCATAATATATATATTGGGGTGGGTTCAACTAGGAATCAATCCCCCCGTGAGAACCTAGGAACCAATCTAACATGAGAGATTTATATTGCTAACATTAAGAGATTATGTTGCTAACATGAGGTAAACTCATTTTGTTAACTTGACGAGATCATAATATTAGCAACATATTGCTAATATGTTAGTGATTATACACACCTAGGGGTGGCACGGTAAGGTATACCTTACTTTTTTCCCCATACCTTTACCTTACCTTACTTGTACGATATGGAGAAAATCCATACCGTTACCTTACCTTAAAGTTCGGTATACCTTCCAACGGTATACCTTAAGTTCGGTATGAAACAAATGACATACCTTTGCCGTACCTTTAGTTCGGTATACCTTACCGACATCGGTATACCTTACCAATATCGGTATACCTTATCATACCATTACCATCCTAGGATATATCATATATCTCATATATTTACTCAAAATATATGAAATACTCCTAATAACGATCAAAATTCAACAAAATAAAATACTGTAAATTATTTACTAAGTATATGCTAACAAAGAACACACTTAGCATTACAATGCATTAAGTATAACATAAGATTAATTATAAGTGTTAATATTGTAAATTACTAGATATTTATAAATGTATAACATATTTACTAGTATTATATACCAATCATGTTTTTATAATTAATATAAATTGTATAAAAATATTATAAACTTACTAAATATACAAATTTAAAATCTTTTACTTAGAAATCGTAAGAATTATTTACTAAGTATATACTAACAAAGAATACACTTAGCATTACAATGCATTAAGTATAGCATAAGATTAATTATAAGTATTAATAATGTAAATTTACTACATATTTATAAATGTATAACATATTTACTAGTATTATATATCAATCATGTTTTTATAATTAATATAAATTGTATAAAAATATTATAAACTTACTAAATATTACAAATTTGAAATCTTTTATTTAGAAATTGTAAGAATTATTTACTAAGTATTAATTAAAAACACATTTAATTATCATTACTATGCATTAAGTATAACATAAGATTAATTATAAGTGTCAGATATTTACATATATATAATATATCATATTTACTAAGTATTATATATCAAGTATCTATAATTCACATATACATATATTTATATAATATCATAAATATACCGGTATATACCGTTACAACGGTATATGCCGAACTAACGGTATATACTGCATCTACGGTATATACCTTAAAAATTTGGTATACCATCGGTATCGATATACGCCGGTATACCTCGGTTTTTAAAATTCTATACCGTTACCTTACCGAAAAATCTCGGTACGGTATCATACCTTACCGAAAATACCGGTATACCTTAAAGTTCGGTATTCCGGTATTTTTTTCGGTACGGTAAGTACGGTATGACGGTATTTTTCCCCAGCCTTATACACACCGCTAATATGTGACTAATAATTTGCTAATATTGTTTGGTTCCTAGGTTCTCACGGGAGGATTTGGTTCCTATTTGATCATTTCCCTATATATATATATATATATATATATATATACAGGGATGAGATCTGGTGAGAACCAGTCACCAGGTGGGAACTAGGAACCAATCTCATCCCTCCATTCTAAAATCTGAACGATCCAGATTAATCCAAATTTTCGGTGGTAATTTTGTAATTAAAATAAAAATCTTCAATTCGCACGTCTCATTAAGGGCAAAATCAGAACTGAACTCAGAAATTGTCCAGATTCAATTTTAGCCTCCTACTTCGCTCATTTTAGCCTTATGCATTTCTCATTTTAACATGTGTTGATAAACAAAAATGGAACGATGATTTCATTGGAATGAAATGCAATACACCCTATTTGAGGACAGTGAACCCTAATGGGAATCTCGTAATTACTAGTTGGGATCAGATGAACCCTAATCGGAACGTAATAAATCTTAATTGGGAACGGTGAACCCTAGTGGAAAATGTCACATCAATTTTACTTCCTACTTTGATCATTTTAGCCTCATGCGATTCTCATTTTAGCCTCAGAACAAAACGGAAGAATTATTGAATTACTATATTACCCCTCCGTCCACAAAGTTGCCAAAAATTACAGGAATGCCACTGCCCATCCACTTAAATCTGATTTAATCTGGGCCATCCAGATTGAGTCAAACAAGGGTTATGATTGGTTCCTAGTTCCCACCTAGGGGAAGGGTTCTCATTAGTTCAAGTAGACGATCTATTTATTAGTATTAGTCATGGTTACTCTAAATTTTCTATTACATTTTTCAATACAAGTTAAAGTAAATGTCAATCAGTATAAGTAATTTGATATATACGACCTTCGTATCTGAGATTGCGTTACTTCGAGTGAACGTTGACTCCAATAAAATTTGAAAGAAATTCTGAATTATATTAATGCTTGCCTATAAAATTAAACAACCAACTCCTTATATACTGGGAGTCATAAGCAACAAGAAATAACAAAATACTTAAGTTGTAGCCCTAATAATTAAAAGGAAACATAACAATAAAAGGAAATAGTCATAATTAGATATGAATGCAATTATGACTAAGAACAAATTAATCAAGGAGTCGTGTGAGAATCTTCTTCGAATGCTTGGACCTTCGAAGTAGTTGTCCCTGCTGATCTTCATTCACAACTTCACCAACACTTGGTTGCACATCATCAAAATTCCTCACAACCTCATTAGTTTTGACAGCTTCTACCGACGTTGTCCTCAAGGTATAACTGAGGATAAGCGCGTGCAATATCTTGCACCTGTTCCCATGTAGCATCTTCTGGCGGCACCCCTCCCCACTGCACTAAGACCATTTTCTCAGGACGTCCATGACGAACAAGTTGTTTAACCCCACACACTGCAATAGATACATAGAAAGGTTGACCATTCACACTATCTTCGGGTAATGGTGTGACTGCAATGTCATGCGATCCCTGATATGCATTAAGCAACGAAACGTGGAATACCAGATGAATTTTTAAACCGGTAGACAACACTAAACGATAGGCCACAGGTCCAATGCGTTCGTCTACCTAAAATGGCCCACAATAGCACTTTTCTAGCTTCTGAGAAGTGCGCTTTACCACAGTTTGTTGCCGATATGGTTGTAACTTGACAAGAACCATATCTCCCACCTAAAAAGTAACTTCACGTCTGTGGCGATTGGATTTCATTTCCATGTGGTGTCAAGCATGCAAAATATTGTCACGTAGTTCACGAAGAAGAATGTCTCGTTCCAATAACTGATCATCAAGGGCATGCACCTGTGTAGCTTCTTTAGTGTATGACAGGATTGTCGATGGGGGTCGGCCATACACAGCATGGAACGGAGTCATCCCAAGACTGTTGTGGTAGCTGGTGTTGTGACTATATTCTGCCCAAACTAAATACTCATCCCATACTGATGGACGATTCCTAACAAAAGCTCGAAGGTATTGCTCGAGTCCTCAATTTACCACCGCGATTTGGCCATCTGATTGCGGATGGTAAGCGTTGCTATGAGACAATTTAGTACCGCTAAGTTTGAACAGGGAAGACCAAAAATTTCTCATGAATATCGGATCTCGATTTGAAATGATGGAGCTGGGAAATCCATGTAATTTCACCACAGTTGCGATGAAAACCTCAACCACTTTGTAAGCTATAAAATGTGATGGCAGACCATCAAAATGTGCTCGCTTAGTTAAGCGGTCGACGACCACCATTATGGCAGTATTCCATCGTGATTTTGGAAGACCAACAATGAAATCCATTGTGAGTTTATCCCAAACTTTCTCTGAAGGAAGCAGCTGTAGAAGTCCTGCTGGCGGTTGCGTTGATGTTTTAATATGTTGGCAGATTGTGCAAGTGGTAATGAAATTCTCCACATCTTTCCTCATTCCTTTCCAGGTAAATTAGCTGAGATCCTAGCTAAAGTTCGCTTGATACTAGTATGACCGGCCGTGGCCGTTTAGTGATGCTCCAACAATAAAAATTTCTTGAATGATGATGTTTCTCCAAGGTATAAACGATCTTTGAAAAGAAGAAACCCATCCTGTACGTTGTAGTTACTTAGTGACAAGTCCAAATTCTCTCGTATTTTTGTGTCTTTTTCTCGTTATTTTGTCCTTTGTTTTTTGTGTTTTTTGAGTTAGAAAGAGCCAGAATGGGCACAAGGGTAGGCAGGAAGCAGGAGAATCACTTCTGGAGGGCACAATGGTGCCAATGATACCAAGATGGGCAACAACTTCTCAGCGGAAAGCTCTCTCTCGAGCCTGGCAGAAATCGCCCACCATTCCAGCAGAAGCTGAAGGAGAAGTTCGTGATCGTGCCCACAATAACCCAGAGTGATTGAAGAAAAGGAGAGGAGACGAGGGCACAAGAGTAATCCAAATCAGCTGAAGCAGGAGCAGTGCACCCTAGCCGCCTAAGGAAAGAAGAGTCGCGGAAGGAAAGTGAGATCTTCTAGAAGGAGGATCGGCTCTATAAGGAAAGTTGCTATATCGGCGATACTAGGGCATGACGAGTACAAAATCTGCGATTCAGATTTTCTAAATAAGGGAAGAATCTGCAAGATATGGAAAGTCTTGGGCACAGCGGCTTTAGACTGGGCTGAAGATCCCCCAGCCTGTGGTGGAGTTTACCTTGTGTTATTTGTACTCCTATATAAGTTGCTGCATGGCATAAAATAAAGACGAACTCTTTACTCTCTTTTATTGCTTTACGCACCAAATAATTTACTTTAGTTTTATTTTACTTTTCTGCAATAGGTCTCGGGCCTTATACCCGTAGACAGTTAGGATTTCCAGTTTTATGTTCCTCAATCCAGCGTTGGAGTTGGATTTATTTTTCTCTTTAATATAAGTAAGTTTTTTGTTTATATTATGTGTTATTTCAATTCTTTTAAGTATTTTTATTGTTCTAAGTCTAGCATAAGCGGCTAGACTCGTTATTCCGGATTGAACAAGGATAAGAACTTAATGAATACGTAAGAACCGTGAGGCTTATGGGCATAAACTATATGAATTTGGTTCCGTCGTGTAATCATTTTCTTTGTTGCATTATACAGTGGGCTAAGCTAGTTAATTGTGGTTGATCACTCGTTAATTGGAATTATGTTCACTACCTCTATAAATGGTCAATGAATGGTAGTTGTGTGTTGGTCATAAAGGGATGTGATACATCACGGGTACTGAGGGCATAAGAGAGATATTTGTCTAGGTAAATCTGGGTGTGTCTAGATCATAATGCTGCTTTGTTGCTTACAATCATATGAGAGATCGGGGTTGAGTAACAAGTTAGGGTTTAAGGGACGAGAGATCACCTCTAGGCTAAACTGAAAGGATAGATTGGGTAAGTGTGAGAGATCCGTTGCCTATAACCAGGTAATAAGATTTGCATAAGTAATCAGCGTGCCCATGATCGGTCAAGTGTTTGTTAAATTCGAAATCTGAGTTCTAATCTGGAATACCTTTACTATTAATATTTTCTTATCTTTTGTTTTGCTTTGTTATTTAGTTTACAGTCTTTACATACAAGTACGGAGATCACAACCATCCTCAAACCTTTTGAAAAAGTGACACTGGAAGATAGAATTCACAACTCCTCGTGGGATCGAACCTTACTCACATTAGCTAGCTACGCCTTGCTGTGGGCATAAGGATAACTCTCTCTTGAGAATTATTCTGACCGTGAAATGACCGCGCGTCACTTAGCAACTTTCTCTCAGCCCAATCGAAGTGAAGTTGAACCAAGTCAGCATGATCTTTGTTCTCATGTCGCAAATCATCCAAAATTTGAGATGTAGGTATGGATGAAATCAGAGCCATGAGAGTACCAATTTCCTCCAATTGATTATCATCTTCTCGTCACAACAACGCATCTGCATCAGCATTCAACTTATCTGCCTTGTACTCTATTTGAAAATCGAATCCCAATAATTTTTGAATATCTACCTGTTGCTCAGGGGGATGAACGGTTTGTTGTAAAAGCTCTTTAATGCTGTGCTGGTCAGTTCTAATAATGAAAAATCGGCCAAGCAAGTATTGTCGCCATTTTTGTACAACCTCCGCTACTGCGTGCAATTCTTTATTATAGGTGGAAGTTGCACGCATTCGAAGACCTATTTTCTTGCTAAAGAAGGCAAGAGGTTGTTCTTCTTATATCAGGACTACACCTATCCATGTACTACATGCATCAGTTTCTACTACAAACACCTTGTTAAAGTCAGCCAGATGCAATACCGACGCCTTAGTCATAGCCTCTTTCAATTGCATGAAAGCTTGCTCCGCCTCATCAAACCACTTAAATGCCTCCTTTTTTAACAAATTAGTTAAAGGAGATATTATTCCAGTATAACGCTGAATAAATCGATGATAATAATCGGTGAGTCCTAAGAAACGCTGTAATTGTTTGAGGGTTGTTGGACTCAGCCACTCCGCCATAACATCAATTTTCTTAGAATCCGGGTGGATTTTACCTCTCTCCACATAGTGCCCCAAATATTCAATTATTTAATTCGACTCCTACAAAATTGAAATTTTATTAGTTTAACAAAAAATTACCATCCCGAAGACATTGGAGAATAAGCTTCAAATGCTCTTCATAATTTTCCACTGTATCACAATAGATCAGGATATCATCGAAAAAAAAACCACCACAAATTTATGCAAATACAACGTCAATGTCGAGTTCATGATTGCGTGGAATGTTGAAGGAGCATTGGTGAGTCCAAATGGCATCTTAAGAACTCGTAATGGCGTTCATGCATCCGAAAAGTAGTTTTATATATATTATTTTCTCGAACTCGAATCTGGTGGCACCTGACACGTAAATCTAACTTAGAGAAATAGCGCGCACCTCCTAGTTCATCAAACAAATCATCAATGGTTGGAATGGGAAATTTATCTTTTATAATTATAGAGTTAAGGACTCGGCAATCAACACAAAACCTGTAAGAACCATCTTTTTTCTTCACAATAAGACTGAAGATGAGTATGGACTCTAGCTTGGCCGAATTATCCCTTCAGCAAGCATCTCTTTCACCAATATTTCGATCTCCCATTTCTGAAAATGAGGGTACTAATATGGCCGGACATTAACTGGCTTCGAGTTGGATAAAAGATGTATTCGATGATTGAACAATCTTCTAGGTGGCAATGAGGTCGGCTCTTGAAAAATATCCTCATAATTCTTCAATAAATTTTCAATTGTCAATGGCATTTCAGCTGGCAATTTTATTTCTCCTCCTTTACCTCACCAATAGTTAGGGCAAATATTTCATAAATTTCTTGCACTTCTCATGAGTTCCACATAGCTTGAAATTGATGGCATAATACCTTCCTTGCTAATATATCCTCATTTCCTTGCAATATAACATTCTTTTCCTCCCAACAGAATTCCATGATCATTTTCTTGTAATCAAGTGTCACACGACCCAACTTTGCAACCACGACATTCCTAACACCATCTCAGACCTCTTGATGGCTAAAATATAGAAATCAATCTGAAATGCAATTCTTTGTAATTCCACAGGTACCTGCGTAGCCTTGCAATCACATAGTAAAGAATCTCCATTACTGACATATACTCGGAATGGTGAAACTGACTCTATAGGTAGCTTGAGCCTCTCGGCTACTTCCGGTTTCAGAAAATTGTCAGTACTTTCACTATCAATTAACACTTGAATCCGTTGTCCTCCGTTCATGCCCCACATTCGCAAATATCGTGGCTTTTCTGGCCCTGAAAATGAATTTAGGCTAGAAATATCTCCTTGAATAGTTATCTCATCCTCCCCTTCTGATTCAATGGACTCGTCATCCTCTTTGTCTGGCCCAATAAAAAGTAGATAGCGGTTACTGCAATGATGATTCGCACTCCACTTCTATTCACAGTTATAACACAGCCCTTTCGATCTTTTTTCTTGTATTTTAGCCGGTATAAGTCAGCATACCAGAAGGTTACTCTTAAGATTCCCCATCGCTAAAGATCCCCCTCTTTGGGGTTTACATTTCCAGTTGTTCCCATTGATTTTTCTTCCAATCTGGGCTTCACTACTACTGTTCCCCATGTCGCGAGCAAAGTGCCTCCCATATTGGAATGCCCCTGCCATCTATTTCCTCTCCGTGAGTCCTGAGAAATTTTCTCCATAATGAGATGCGAACATTTTTAATCGAGAAAAAGCTTCTTCCAATGTGTCTGAACGTGATAAGAGCAGTTCACGCTGGATTTCCTCCATAAATCCGGCAATGAACATAGATAACAAAATAGGATCAGGGACTCATTTCATCTTGTTCATCAAGGCTTCAAACTCATCTTGATACTCAGTAATGGTACTGTGCTGTGTGAGTTTTGACAGCTTTCCCACATAATCCTCGTACTGAGAATGTCCAAATCTCTTCTTAATCTGCCACAAAAAGTCTTCCCATGTTAATCTTTCATTTTCTTTTTCATATAAATACCATTCCAAAGCATTGCCTTCCATGGTGAAGGCTGCTATCTTGATTCTCTGCTCATTAGGAATGTCATAGAAATCAAAGTACTCCTGTACCCAAAAAATCCAACCCCGTGGGTTAGTCTCATCAAATCGAGGTAAATTGAGTTTCATGGAGTGTGGCTGAAAACCCATAGGTGTTGATTCTTGTCTTGCGCGCATGTGGGAATTTATGTTGTTTCTTCCTTCTATGCCGTTGTAAGGCGCATCAGCTCGATGCATCCCTCTCTCTGTCCTTGATAGGGTAAGGTCCTGCACCAACCTCCTCATCTCCTCCATAGCTGAAAGCATGGTTTGAAATTTTTGGATGTGCAATATTGTCTGCCTATCGAATTGCTCATGCAGTTGGTTCACCATAGAGACCGCCTTGTCCCTTGTTCCAAGTGGCCTCGTTTGTTTGTTCCATGTTTTGGGTATCGTCTATAAATTCCACCATTGTTCTCAATGAAAGCACCAAATGATACGACCTTCATACCAAAGATTGCGTTACTTCGAACGAACGCCGACTCCAACAAAACTTAAAAGAAATTCTGAATATATTAATACTTGCATATAAAATTAAACAACCATTAAAATTAAACAACCAACTCCTTATATACTGGGAATCATAAGCAACAAGAAATAACAAAATACTTAAGATGTAGCCCTAATAATTAAAAGGAAACATAACAATAAAAGGAAATAATCATATTCTAAAGAAATAAGCATAATTAGATATGCATGCAATTATGACTAAGAACAAATTAATCAAGGAGCCGTGCGAGAATCTTCTTGAAACACTTGGACCTTCGAAGTAGTTGTCCTTGCTGATCTTTATTCACAACTTCACCAACACTTGGCTGCAGCTCATCAAAATTCCCCACAACCTCATTAGTTTTGACAGTTTCTACGGACGTATCATAATTATTCCAAATTATTAATGGGACTTATTTTTTTTAAGTGCATATCTATCTGTGTACCTAAATCAGTAATATTCACTTTGTTGAAAATTACAATCTTTAATTAATGTGGAGAGACAAACTGAGAAAATTTTCATCCCGGTGGGGATGACCTAGTGGTGGAGTGAGGTTGCTTGAAGATCAAAGGTCACATGTTCAAATCTCCTCAATACCACAAGTTGGGTGTGTGAGTAAAAAAACTGAGAAATTTTCAAACTTTGAATTTTGAAACTAATGGGATCTACAGTAGTTCTACCTTATTCAAGTGTTATCATTGTTACTAGCTACATTATAAAATATTTATTTAATACTCAATCATTCTACCTAAGCAAGTAACTATTAATGGGTTCCACTGTCATATCCACTCATTTATCTTTTATATATGTTATTAATTCATTTATTTTACTTGTATATTTACTTTTACATATATATTTTAATTAATAACCTAATTTAAAAAATGATCAACCAAAAAAATGAACAATAATTAAAATTAAAACATAGATCAAAAGTGATACATATAAAGAAATGATACAGAATAAAAATAGATCTCAAACCAATATCCAACATAATAAAAAAATACACAAAATTTAAATTAATAACTTGCTAGTTTACGGCTTTAGATGACAAAGTCTAATTACTTTACTGTAGCGGGTAAAAATGGCGCTACGACACTAGTGTTGTAATTCCCGCGAGCTAGCGACCATTCCGCAAGCTAGCGGGTTGTGGCGCAAGAAAATAATTTCCTACGGCAATCAAAATGAAATGGAGAGAATATAGTGTAACATTAAACTGATTCTCGGGTTATAATTATCAGTTGAATCTGTACATTATAATATGATGAGAATTTATAATTCTCAATTGAAATTGTTTATCAAGCTGTAATTTAAAATTGGACCTATATACTATATATAGTTAAGATTTTTCTAATGGTCTATTAATAAGAAAGATTACTTAAGTAAAAAAGGTTTATTAAGTGAATCATAATATTTTCTAAAAATAAAATAGATAGTAACACATGAAATTGTTCAATTTATATTATAGTGTAAGATGAAATTGTTCAATTTGTACTGTAATTTGATAAATATACTGTAAAAATATGTTGTTTTAAAAAGAAAAATGTTGATAGGAGTGGGTGTATGGATTATATAATAATTGTGTAAACAAAATGTAATAGAGCAGTATCATAATATCATCAAAAAGAAATACTCCCTCCGTTTCACAATAAGTGTCATTCTAGCACTTTAATTTTGTTCCACAAAAAGTGTCATTCTACATAATCAATAGAAAAATTTCACATTTTTCTAATGTTTGCCCTCATTTAATGCATTCAAACAACTATATTTAATTAATTTAATGTATTCACATAAGTGTGTATAATGTAATTTGATTATCTAATTAATATCTTTATTAATATGTGTACATTAATCCAGAATGACACTTATTCAAACATAGAGGGAGTAGAGCACTATCTTGGTATTATTAAAAAAGTAATAGAGTACTATCTTGTTATTATCAAAAAGTAATGCAGAGAAAAGAGAAACACAATCAAATTCAAATTCTAAAAAATAATGTGGAGAGAGAAACAAATTTGAAAAACTGATGAACGACATCTTGAACATTTACTAAGACTCACTTTTGTAATATTACCAAGAAATTTGTTCTTAATATTCACTTATTAGCTCAATAAGACCATCTAAATCTACTAGATATGATTACTCTTAATATGCTATTACATTTTCCAATAATGTAAGTAATTATTAATTTATTAATGGGACTTATTTTTTCTCATTGCATAGCTGTGTAAATACCAAATTTATAATATTCAATTTACTGGACATTACAATCTCTAATAAATGTGAAAAGACAAAGTGAGAAAATTTTCAAATTTTGAAATTTGATACTAAACTACTATATATATCTCCGATGCACGAATATTTACATAGTTATATTAAGAATAATACTTAGTGCTTATATATGTGTGCATGTGCGCTCGTTCACGCAAGAAATTTTGCGTAGTGTGAGAAATATTTATTAATCTGAATCTTACAAAATAGCAATCTAATGTATTAAAATGAGTGATATCAATTTTTTGAGTATCTTGTATGAATGGTCAATTTATATATATTATGGACACAAAAAGTGCAAAATATTCAAATTATAATTGAAATCTCGATCGACCTCGTGATATTTAAGAGAAATTTTCGAAATTCAAAAATTAACCTCAACAGTCGTGATTAAATAATATATTGTTATTCTTTTCACAATCTATTGCATGTTTTTCCCTTATAAAATGTGCTATATTTTTCGCAATCAAT
This sequence comes from Perilla frutescens, assembly GCA_026008535.1. Taxonomy (NCBI): domain Eukaryota; kingdom Viridiplantae; phylum Streptophyta; class Magnoliopsida; order Lamiales; family Lamiaceae; genus Perilla; species Perilla frutescens. The sequence goes on from BRKX01000019.1 coordinate 43,026,873, forward strand.
TGTCATATTCCTATTAATTAGTGATGATCACTTAATTAGATTGTAAAGCATAATACAATATTGTGAATAATATAACAATGTATTATAAAGTATATGTATCAATAAGAAATTAGACATATACTTGTCTTTGTCTTATGGCCGGACCACTGATTTTTGAATTTATCTAATGTTCCCTCACATCATTTCTGTTTTCCCATATTTTTTAGGAAACTCGTGTATGTAAGAATTACTACTTAAAAACATAATAAAATAGTTATTCTATATCATTAATATGCTCTTGAAGGTCAAGAGCCATATAACTTAACTCTAATAATTCAAAGATAAGATTACAACATGATTTATCAGTTGAAATTTTTAACTTAATAATTAAATAACATTCATTATTTATTTGAAGCATTTCATTTACGATTCATATTTTAGTTATACATAAATGTTGGTAAGAATTAATAATTATTGCACCCTAATTCAGTTTGAACCAATATGTGTACCACTCAAGTCAAGATAATTCAAATACTTAGTTTTTTGTCAATTAATTGTACTCGTGTAAAAAAAAAAGCATTTTTGTAAAACATAGATTTAAGTAAAATATTTTATATTAGTCAATTAAACAATATATATCTCGATTTTACTTTAGAATAAAACAAAGCAATATGGTTGATGCATACCTTCTTTTTTAAAAATTGCTCAAACCTATATATTTGATTTGATGCTTTGAAAAAAAAACTCTAAACCCTAAACCCTAAATCTGTAGCTAGCTAGTTGCAGCTAGCTAGCCCTGGTCCTTCCATATCCTTGTAAGGGAAAATCTTAGCTTGCATGTAATACACTATTTTAAAATTATTATAGTTATATGTGATATGTAATTAATAATTATTAAATATATTAGTTGTTGGGACATGTAGGGTAGAATTCCCCTCTCATGAGATGGGCCTAGAAAATAAAGGGTTTTATTTGTCATTTATTTAGTCTGATTTCAATGATATATTTGAATAAATTATTTGATGTTTACGTTGTATAAAAATAGAAGTCGTCATATGTGGTTTCATAGTTTTTAGTATTTTTATAAGTTTAAGTGGGATCAGATTAGAAATGTAAGAAGCATTAACATATAGCGTTTATATGATCAAATAACTTGGGGTAAAATAGTCTTGAATTTTTATTTTTATTTTAGTTGGGAAGATCATGAATTGATATACTTGGCTTAGTAGTTCACCAAAAATTAAAATAAATTGGGAGAACATGCATGAATCTATATCTATATATATAGATACACACACACACGTCAAAATTAATGCATATATGTCATCATTTTAATTTTTAATACAGTATTACTTAGCTTATAAGTCATAATTATCTACTATGTCTATGGAATATTAATATTGCACGTATAATTTTATACTTGAAATATTTACTTTTTTCATCACTCTTCCATTACTATATTATAGATTTTAAAAGGAGTCTCAAAAAATTTATTATTATTTTTCCCCTTGAAATTTTTATTTTTGTTTTAAAATAATTTAATCATAATCTAATCTATGAACAGCAATTGCAATTGCAGCGATGAGATTCTACATATCATTTTCCAAAAAAAAAAAAAAGAGATATATTGGTTGTAAGCCTGCTTCTGTCATTTAAGTGCACAACGGTGCTTTCTCATTTTTTAAAATTTGTATCACATCAACATTTTTCTTCTTCATTTTTTTTACTCCCACAGTGCTCCCAAAAATTAATTATTCATGGTCTCACTATAAATAAAAGAAGAGAGAGAGAATGCACTGATGTATATGTGTGGGTCCTACTTTTTTTCACTTTTTAGAAATTATAAAAGTACTATTTATTTCTCTTATTTTTTCTCCCAACTTCCTCTCCTCTTCCCTCCACCTCACCAACTTTCCCACAAAATAAGTTTCCTACCATTGTAGATGCTCTAATAAAATTATCATCATCATTTAAAGTTTTGCTCTATTAAAATTATCAATCACCATAAGATCCTGTGATCATTATTACGATACAAAATAGAATCATTATTTTACAATTTTTCATTTTTTAGCAAATGTTTTCTAGAGATAATTTATTGCGAAAATATGAAGTGGGAAAACTCTTCCAAAAGCAACTTTCTCAATGAGATGACAAAATTGAAAGATTATCACAAGCAAGTGATCAGTGGAGATCGTTTATTATGAACGATGTCTTATTTTATTTTTTTTTTGTTTCATCGTATATATTAATGATGTAATTTGATAGAGTAAATTGCCTTTTAGGAAGTTTTTTATTTTTTACAGGTTTTATAAAACGTAGTTTTAATAACATGAACTTAGCTCTTATTTAATTTTTCACATGATTTTCAAATTCCGGCAAGTTGAATATGATGTGGCAGCCGGAAACTGCCACATGTATATCTACTTGGACACCAACTTGCTTTAAAATATATGAACTTCGAGTTGATTTTGTTTTTTCATACAATTAAAATAAAGACCAATTTTAGATTATTTTTTTTACTTTTTTCTTATAATGTGGCAAACATAATATGAATACTTCACTTTATATTTTCCAAAATTAAGTATCGAACAAAATATAAATTTTAATCAACATCATTTGACAGTTGTGATTTTTTTGATCTTATGTAATTCATTTAATATGCACAAAAATCATACTAAGAGTTTAGGGTGTGTATGATGTGTACATTTATCATTATGACGTTTGGAAAAATTGTAGTCATTACATATTTATATTATTAATAGGTTTAAACAATAATAAAATAGACGAATTAAGAATTTGTTCAACAATTAGTATAAATGGAAATGTTCAATTATAAAATTATTTGAGATTATCTAACATATAAAGTTATATCAAAAGATGCTATTAAACATATATGAAAAATTTATATGTAGTTTCTACGTGATCAATTTATTTGTTAACTTAATTTATTGATTTTCTAATATTATTCATCAAAATATACGATACGTCATAAACCACTATTAATGACATGACGATTGTTGTATTCGGAATTCAATTATTTATACAATTACACTAGCTTAAGTCATATTTTTATAATTTGTCTTCAAATAGAGAATTAAAAAGGCCTCATCGTTATTTTATTTAATTTTTTCAAACCTAAATTTTATATATTGCATGAACTAAGAAAATTCAAAATATTTCACAATGTCTACTACAACAACTCTATAGTAATAATTGATGAATTTTATCTATTACTCAAAAAAAGCAAAAACAAAAAAACAAAAAAAAGACTAAAATTGATATTTTTTTTAATTCATGTGAAAAAATAAAATCAGTTCAAAATTTTTGTATTTTAAGGCAATTTGGTATCCATGTAGATGTACACGTGGCATCTCTGGTTGCCACGTCAGATTCAATTGGCCGGAATTCAAAAATCATGTAAAAATTTAAACAATGACGAAGTTCGTGTTATTAAAATTATATTTTTTAAAATGTGTGAAAAATAATAAACGTCCCAAAATTTATGCATTTTAAGGCAATTTACCCTAATTTGATAAAGGTTATTATATATAGAGAATTTTTATTATTTTTTTTGTAATGATTTTTCTTACGAATCTCTCCCCAGTGCGAAACCACAGCTGACATTAGAGATAATGGAGATTGAGACCAACAAAATACCAAAATACATTCTGAAAATAAATTGTTAAAATGAAAACAAGTAAATAAAATTTATATATAGGGAGAAGGGTTAGCATGTAAATATAATCTCTAGTATGTAAATTAATTATGGATATATTTTAATCATCCAATATGATCTAATGAATTGAAAATGAGGTGTCAATTTGTTGAATTATTTTAGAAAATACAATGCTAAATAATCCTCATTTTTTCGACCTGTTATCGTTGGTAGTCACGTCATCATACATGTGTAAAAAGCAGTTCTGATCCATCTACATGGTCACTTATACGTTCTCATCTTCCTCATAGAACAATCCTAGCTCGCTCTACACTCGTTCATTTTCCTACATTGTAAATTGTAAATATAAATATGTTAAGTGAGGGTACGGTAAGAAACACTTTAATTTAAGGGTTTTACTCTTGTACGTTAACATTTTTTTTATCGAAATATATATATATATATATATACACTATTATATGTAATATGCCCATTTTTTTTGAAACATTTGATCATTATAAATTATATAATTATCTTTGAAAATTTTCTAAATATAATTAAATCTTATATTAAGCCTACAATATAATTATTAATTATCTTTTCAGTTGATCAGTACACCAGTAGTATAATAAGCTTAGAATGTGAGATATTATTATATTAAATAAAATAAAATTAAAATGAATTGACTATATAAATACATATTGTTTAACAATCCGCTAATAGAAAAATTATTAATCATAAAAAGAAAAGGAGGAAAATGGAAAGCAAAATACTACACTGGTGTAGTGTCACGGGGCGCTTGTAGTGCTTTGTTTAGTAGTGCACCGTGGGGCACCAGTCACGGGAGCCTAACGAGCCTCGGCAGCAAGGGGCCCGGCGTTGCCTATCCCAAGGATCGGGATAAGGGAATGGACTTGTCCCGGCGTATCCTGGGAGAGAGGATATGATGAGGGCGGCATCCCGTGACAGCTCTCCCCTCTTGAGTTGGCGACGTCCTCGGCGCCATGATCTTCAGGTATGCGTCGATCAGCGGTTGGAACGCCTTGAGGGTCGTTGCTCTCTCCCACGTGCTTTCCTCCTTTGAACAGCCCTCCCACATCACCAGGTACTCTCTGTGGAGCTTCTTTCGTTTTACTGCGTCCCGGTGGCAAAGGATGGCTTCCGCGATCCGCTTTCCTGTATTGTTGGCCAGTCGGAGCTGGGGGTGGTCGGGCATGTTGCGCGTAGCGTCCACTTTATCTGCCCGGAACAACTTTAGTTGGTTGACGTGGATGACATTGTGGATCCGCCACCATGGGGGTAACTCTACTCGGTAGGCTACCTTCCCAATGCGCTGCAAAATGGTTAAGGGTCTGATATGTCTCAGCATCAAGCGGGCATCCCGCCCTCGGGATGCTTTTGAGAGTCGTTGGTCTGGGACCTTAACCATAATTCTGTCTCCCACTCGATATTCCACGAAGCGACACTTCTGATCTGCGTATTTCTTCATGCGCTTCTGTGCTTTCTCCAGGATGCTTCGGGCGAGGTCGAGGTTCTGCTTCCATTTCAGAGAGAAACTCTATGCCGGTGAAACTCTAGCACCTTGTGGGGCGTCAATCGAGTGTGGGAGGAGCGGTTACTGCCCGGTACATATCTCAAAAGGCGTACCGTTGGTGGTAGAGCACTTTTGGGCATTGAAGCACAGTTGGGCAGCATCCAGGAGCTTCATCCAGTCCTTCTGATTAGTGCTGACAAAGTGCCGAAGATATTCCTCCAGCATTGAATTGAAGCGCTCCGTCTGCCCGTCGAACTGTGGATGAAAGCTCAAGCTCATATTCAACTTGGACCCGAGTAGTTTGAACAGCTCGGTCCAGAAGTTGCCAGTGAAATGGGAGTCCCGATCACTAACAATATCTCGCGGCAGTCCCCAAAACTTGACAATGTGTTTGAAGAAGAGTTGAGCTGTCTCTTCTGCTGTGATTGTCTTGGCGGCTGGTACAAAAGTTGCGTACTTCGAGAACCGGTCTACCACCACCACAATCGCATCCAGGTCTCCAACTTTAGGTAAACCAGTAATGAAGTCCATCGAGACATTCCCCCACGGTCATGAGGGTATGGGGAGTGGCTCGAGTAACCTTGTTTTTTTGTGTCGGTCCGCCTTGTCCTGCTGGCACACCATGCAAGTACGGACGAACGTCTCAATTTCATCTCGCATCTGTGGCCAGAAGTACGTCCTCTGTACGAGGGCCACAGTGTACTCTTCGCCAGGGTGTCCTGCCCAGAGAGTGTCATGACACTCCGCAATGATAGATCTGCATAGGTCGCCGTCTTTTGGGACATAGAGGCGGTTTCTCTTCGTCTTCAAAAGTCCCTCTTCGAGCTAAAAGTTATGGGTCTTCTTTTGCTCGACTAGGTTGATTAGGCCCTGTGCAATAGGGTCTTCTTTGGTGAGCTCGCGGATCTTATCCTTTAGATTGGTGGTCGCCTTGCTGGAGGCAAGGGCCGCTACCACTTGAGGATCATCCAAATCTGCCCTGCAGCTTAGGGTATCAGCTACATGATTACTAGAGCCCGCTCGGTACTCTAGCAAGAAATTAAACTCCGCAAGCAGTTCCTGCCATCTTGCTTGCTTCGCAGTCAGTTTTGGTTTGGTCAAGAAGTAACTTACCGCCGTGTTATCCTTCTTGACCACAAAAGGAAAGTCCAACAAATAGTGTCGCCATTGTCTCAAGCAATGAACAACAACCAACAGCTCTTTCTCGTGCACTGGGTAACGTCTTTTGACGTCCTTCAACTTCCGGCTCTTAAACGCCACTGGGTGTGCTCCCTGGTTAGCACTCCGCCGAGGGTGAACTCAGAAGTATCCGTCTCCATGACAAAAGGCTTGGTTAGGTCAGGAAGCGCGAGTACGGGGTCGCTCATGATCGCCTTCTTCAGCTTCTCGAAGGCCGATTGTGCTTGGGGTGTCCACTCCCACGTTTCAACTTTTTTCATCAGATCCGTCAAGGGGCGGGTTATCTCATAGTACCCCTTCACGAATCTCCTATAGTAGTTAGCCAGCCCAAGGAACGATCTCACTCCATGAACATCTTTCGGCGGCTTCCACTCTTCAATTGCCTGGATCTTCTTGGGATCCATGCGTATCCTTCCTCTCTCAATGATGTGGCCCAGGAACTCGATCCTGTTTTGGCCAAATGAGCACTTCGACGGCTTGGCATATAGCTCGTGCTCACGCAGTCTGGTGAATACCTTACAGAGGTGCTCCAGATGCTCCTCAAGGGATTCACTATAGATGACAATATCGTCAAGGTACACCACCACAAACTCATCCAGGAACCCGTGGAGTACCTGGTTCATTAAGGTGCTGAAGGTGGCGGGGGCATTCGTCAAGCCGAAGGGCATCGCCAAGTATTTGTATGCCCCGTACCTTGTCATGATAGTTGTCTTAAACTAATCTTCTTCTTTGATCCGGACCTGCTAGTAACCCGATCTGAGATCGATCTTCGAAAAATACTTTGCCCGGCTGAGGCGATCAGAGAAATCCGCCACCAATGGTATTGGATATTTGTTCTTCACTGTCAGTTTGTTTAGGGCGCAGTAATCACAACACATCCGTAGGGTGCCGTCTGACTTCTTCTAGAACATCACGGAGGCACCATACGGGGACTTTGCAGGCCGGATCAGCCTGCTCTCAAGCAACTCTTTTAGTTATTTCCTGAGCTCCTTGAGCTCAGGATATGACATTCGATATGATGCTCAGGCAGGAGGCTTTGTACCCGGCACCATCTCAATCTCATGGTCGACCGTCCTCTTCGGCGGTAGCTTCTTCGGTAGCTCGTCAGGCATGACGTCTTTGAATTCCTGAAGAGTTCTCTTCATGACCTCGGGGATCTTCCCCGACTTCTCTTCAATGTCTTCCACTCGGAGGGTACACAGGAAAGATGGTTCATTCTTCTGGCACCCCTTCATGAACTGCATGGCGGATAATGGCTTCGAACTCGTCTTGGGCGATATTGTCTGGGCCACACAAGGTTTGTTACCCATCATCATGAGGGCTCCTGCGTGAGGCATCACCGCTGTCTTCGTATCCCGTAAGAAATCTAGCCCAAGAATGAGCTTGAAGACATCCATTGTTACCACAGAGAGGTTTGTTCTTCCTTCACATGGCCCTACTTTGATCAGTACGGACTTCGCAACTCCAGCGATCGGTTGGGAAGCAGAATTGATGGCCTTCACTCGGCCCACTCATTTCTCCAACACTAGCCCAAGTCTTTCAACTTCGGTGCTAGCGAGATAGTTGTGCGTGGCACCCATGTCCAACATCGCCTAGATGGGCTTCCCATTGATCTTCACGTCAACAAACATCAACCCTTTCTCCTTGGTAGATTTTGTCGACGGTTCTCCAGCTGCTCCGCCCTCCATTGCGGGGGCGGTCTTCAGATTCTTGGGTAACTCTTTACCCTTTTATGCCGCTGTCCTCGACAGGGCATTGCACCTGTGTGAAAAGGCTCCGATATTCTTTCTCTTGCTCTCGGAGTCCTCCTCGTGCTCTTTTGGAACCGGCACCAGTTCCTTTTCTTTCTTCTTAGACGTTTGTTTGTCCCACTCCATGTCTCCATATAGAGCATTGATTAGTTGTCGCTTCGGATAATTCTTCAATGTGTGGGGCCCGTTGCACAAGAAGCATCCCTCTAATCTTGAGCTCCCCGCAACTTTGTTGCCTCTCTGAGGATGGCCTCTATCAGAGCTCCCATGGGAGCTTTCTTGTGTGTGAGAAGACCTTTCTCCCCCACCCTTGTTGTAACTGGGGTGGAAAGATCTGCCCCCACCTCCCTTCTGTTGGCCACCATTAGGTGCAGGTGGCTTCTTCTCCTAGATTTCTGTGTGATAGTCCATTAAACATTCCACTGCTGCCATTGTATCGTGAATATTGGACACCTGTTGGCGTTGTAGTTCTGCACGAGCCCATGGCTTCAACCCATCCAAAAACTGGTAGACCTTGCTATCCTCGTCCATATTCGGGAGGTCTAGTAAAATGGAAGCAAAGGCCTTTGTGTACTCATTGACGGTGTATGTTTGCTTAAGTTCACGGAGTGCCTTGCGAGCATTGTACCCAACGTTCTTCGGGAAGAATTATTTCCGGATAGCTGCTTGAAGGATCCCACGTATCGAGCCTTTCGTGTTGATCATGTTTGTCTTGGTATTTCCCGCGCCACCATTGCTTTGCATCTCCCGTTAGGTACATTGTGGCTGTGACAATCCTTTCTGCTTCATCCTTAATGTCGGCCGCGAGGAAGTATTACTCCATGTAAAAAAGGAAGTTGTCGACTTCCTTGGTGTTTCGCACGCCGCTGTAAATTTGTGGTTCGGGAATTTGCTTCTTCGATCCCCTACCAGCGCCAACATTCTCCATACGACCCGCGGATCCTCTATTAACGACTACTTGTTGGAGTAACACCACTTGTGTCTCCAACTTCTCAATGGCTAGTTGCGTATCTCCCGCAACCATGCCTCTCATGGAAATCTATGCGTCACGACTCTCATTCAGTCTTCTATTGAGGTCGATGTTTTCCGCCTCTAGGTTTTCTACTTTGCCCTCTAAGGCATTCACCACGTATGCCAGCCTGTGGCACTCATTCTCTAGGTGGAGTATCCGTTCGCCCTTGGTCGGGGCATTTTGGTGCGGAGTCTCCTCTTGACGGCCTCCTTGGCCGCCCCCCATATTTGATGCAGTAGCAGTTTCCATAGTAACCCGTCTCAATCCGTGGATCAGGAGCCAAGGCTCTGATACCATCTGTCACGGGGTGTTTGTAGTGCTTTGCTTAGTAGCGCACCGTGCGGCTAGTAGTCCTCTCTAGACTACCTCTGCCTCACTCTCAAAAGCTTTGCTTGCAAAGCTTGATGCACGATGACGACGCAATTCACACCCTCCGGTGTGAATTGCACGATTGATTGCAAAGAAATCTTCATTAATGCAATTGGAATGTACATTATAGCTTGGAAGCAATTATAGCACGCGTTGGTTGGAGAGGGGGTCGCTCCTTGCAACGCTAACTAGTCAGATAAAAGTTCGCTCTCACCCTCCCTATAATAGGTTTAGAAAAAAAAAACCGCTAGCGACAACACTAGATACAACTAAGCTAGAAAATGACAAAAATGGTCGTGCAAGGCCGTGCTTATAAATATCTACACTACACGAGAAAGGCTAGCACTCTAGGCAACGATGGACCCACGGGTGAGGCGTTTGGCAGAGGTCCACCCCGACGGTAAGGTGGTGCTAGTGCTGGCGGTCCAGGAAGGTGCGGGTGGCTCGAGGTGCTGGGGCGCCAGTCACGGGAGCCTGACGGGCCTCGGCAGCAAGGGGCCCGACGTTGCCTATCCCAAGGATCAGGATAAGGGAATTGACTTGTCCCGGCATATCTTGGGAGAGGAGATAGGATGAGGACGGCATCCCGTGACATGTAGTCACAGTGTGACTAGTGTGACTACACCAGTGTCACACCTATCTTTTCATTTCCATTTTCCTTTTACTTCTTTTTTTTTTCTTTTCTTTTTCTAATTTCTTTTTAATTACTCGGCGAAACTAAAGTTGATGAAAGTATATATAGAACTAATTATATATGTCTTACTAGATATAACTTTCTAGTGAACAAAAATTATAGTATTGGGATAAGAAAAATGGGCTAAAGTATATCTTGTGGGATCCAAATTAAAATTTTCTCATATTTTATCTAATTAAAAATATTAGGATAGAGGATGTGTGAAAAAACTAAAAGATAATTTATAGTTGTAGACTTGTAGAGTTGTAGTCAGCCTTAGTACAACTATTTTTCCATTCTCTTATATATATATATGTGTGTGTGTGGTTATATAAAAACAACTCCTTATGTGAAAAATGAGAATACATCTCACACCACACATTCATAAAAAATCAAAGGTCCAGATTTGATGAAAAGGGCGGTGGTAGTAAAATCTGAAAAGTTTTTTGCACGGGTGTATTAACGTAATTTGGTAATTCTTATAAAAAAATCACGGAGGATTTGATAACAGATCGTTATGCTAACGAAGTATTATCATCATGCTAACGAAGCATTATAGGTATGCTAATTAAAGTTTTCAAATATTGTTAGCGAAAAAAATTCTAAAAATTAATTATAAACCTAATTTGATTTAATAAACCCTAATTAAATGGAAAAATCATAATTGGATAAAATAAACCTAATCAGATGAAATAAACATTGATTGGATGTGGTAAACCCTAAATGAGTTGGAACAAATCATAATAATAATATATTTGTACTACGTTAGCATTATGGTCTTGCTTCGTCAGCATTACGAATACACTATGTTAGTATATGACAATACTCTGTCAACATACGTAATAAACCATAATTGGATGAGATAAAACATAATAATCAATTAAGAACTATAAACAAAAAATTAAATTTTTAAAAAATAATGATAATTAGATGGAATAAACTATAATTGAGATTAAATAAACCATAATTTAGATTTAATAAACCCTAATAAATTTATGTTATGCTAGCATTATGATAATTCTTTGTTAGCACAGCGAATACATTATGTTGGCATATGACAAATGATTCGTTAGCATACGTTATCATATGTTATCATAATGCTGACGAAGAATTATTATATGCCAACGAAAGCATTTACAACTTGAGCACGCGTAAAAAATTTTATTTTTTATTTTTCGTTCATATTTTTTCATCTAAACATAGTCTTTCGACATATTAAATGAAAGAGCATGAAGAGAGCTTTAATTTGATATATTTTTTTTGTGTGCATTGGATTAAAAACGAGCAAGTTATGGTCGGTTAAAATTTTTAAGATTTTTTTTAATTGCTGACATCATCATTTTTAATGGGGTTGGACGAAAATAGCCCTCCTTTCTTTATTTTTTGCCCTATTATTTATGAAATTGCCACCTTAAATCTCTACTATTGGATCATTAAATTGGATGGTGTAAGATGAGTTCTCATTTCTCACACCAACAAAGTGTTCTCATATGATCTATATTCTATATATATATAGGGACCGACTATAATGAGGACTGGTATTCATGTGAGAACTAGGAACTAATCCTAGCCCTCTATCTTATGATTATGGATGGTGTAGATTTTACTAATAGAATCTAAAATTAGCTATTATTTATTATTATATTTTGAAGATTAGGATTTTGATTTAATTTGTACATATCTTTAAACAAAAAAGGCATTAAATATTAGGAGAAGATACGTTGGCAATCTACTTGATTATATTCTTCCATAAAATCGGATCCACATTCCAATTAACAGAGCAACAAAAAAAACCTAACTTCTTTAACCGAAGTTTTTTGAGAGAAAATCGATAGAGTGCGGGATTGAAGAAGAAAAAAGAAAATCTGGTGTTGTGTAACTGTTATTCAAGCTATAGAATCGACTACCTTTTGCTTATTGTGCACATCGTCGGCAATCCACAAAACAAAGCAGCGGTAATGGTGAGGATTAAATAAGGTATTAACAACAAAACACTATTTGTGGTGTTTGGTTTGTGTTGCTGCTCGTTTTTTGTATTAACCATTGTTAATTATATCTTAGTCTTATGTGTTGTATCAGTCTAAGTGATTACTTGTGCTTTTGTAAGCAATAATATAAACTTTGGGAAGCAACAATTTAAAAAAACTTTGAATTAACTTAGCATTAGATTCTTAGTGCATGAGTAATGATACATGTATCAGGGAAAAAAAAAACTGAAGTACTGGAAAATACAATCATACATATAAGTGATTATCTTTGTCTTTATAAGCATCTTCTATTGGATATCTCTATTTTTTATTAGTAAGAAGCAGAAAGTTATATCAATATATTTGATTATCTTTGTCTATATAAGCAATAATATAGAAGATAGACTTATTTACAGCCTCATTCTCAGGCACTGAATCACGCCCCTTGCATGCAATCTAGATAGAAAACAACGAATTAAGAGTTGAAGACTTACAAGTCAAGGAGTAATTTGAATTGTAAATAATTTATCCCACGAAGCTGAGAGTGGAGATGACACACCTTGACATGCTTAATACCTTCTTTCCTCCAAACATTGAGATTATAGTATCTACTAGAATTTGTTAAATCAATCACCAAACCAATCTGAATACAGAGAAGAAAATTCATATTTAGCCTTTCCTCCTTGGAATAAACTAGTAGATCCAGAGATTGTATATTTGTACTATCATCCTGCCTCTCAAGCATTTATCTCAATAAAATTTAATTTATCCAATCTTGTAGCGCCCCGGTCCCGAAAGACCGTGGAAATGGACGCCATGGGGGTTGGAATTAAGAAGCGGGAAAGAAAGGGGTAAGCTGATTAATGAAAATCTCAACAGAAGACTCAGAATAACCAAACATGCTTTATTATAATATATATCTATTCACAACACCAAGATCAGAGTTCTTAGTGTTTAACAAAAGGATATTACAAGCGCGGAGACTTAATTATCAACAGAATACTTAATAAAAAGAGACAATGAAAAAATAAGTAAATAACAAAAGCCCATCTCTCAGTATCGTCACCTCCACGCGCCAGCCTAGTGACCTGAAAAATATTTGAAAATATTTGGGCTGAGTACTAGTACTTTATCATTCACTATAAAGTGCTGAACCATCAAATTAACCATTATAAAAAAAAATAACCTAACCTGAATTACATACAATTAGATTAATTACTCTAACTTAATATATAACATTATCTTCAGCAAATCCATATTATGGAACATTAATTAATTTATTACTATAGCTAATTAATTTCGTCACATATATGTAAGTATACGTAATTTATTTATATATATATATATATATCTATATATTTTACGCATTTTTTTACAATATGCAAGAATCCAAATTATATATCCATATACACCATGATTTCAAATTTTATAAAAGTAAATAAAGAAGAGCAAAAAGTACAGATTACCTTCTTGGACGAAGACGATATATATATATATATATTATGAGATTTCAGAAAGTAAAAGTTAAGATATAGATTTTACACTAATTACTGAATCCTTAATATTTCAATATATATATGTATATATATACACGCATGTATCTATAATAATAATAAGAGTCATCACAACTTTAGGGAACCATAAGCCTAGCATGACACGTATTTATAAACTTTACACCTAATTTTAATGATATGATCATTGATTGGTCCTAAATTCTCTATGTTTTAAGGGTGAATTTTAGTGTATATTGTGCTAGACTAACTACCAATTAGATATATTTTGTGGATAGATTTGTTCCTTGAGTTTGTGCAGGTAGTTAGCCTCAATTAAAGGAAAAGAGGTACATTTTGCAAAGTTATGGATCGGTGGTAAGGGCATACCAGTGAAACCGAATTTTTACTGGACAGATGCAGTGGGCCGAGAAGTGTTTTGATGGATCGAGCCCATGTTTTGAAGCCTCCAGCGGGCCCAGCGAGAGTTATCTAACTTTGAAGAGCTGGAGGCGGTTTAAAAGTGTCCAAATACAACAAGGATTCTATTTTTGTTAATTACCTAGTTTAGATAAGATTTAATATTTGTTTCCTAGTTGGAGTAGAACTCTATTTGGTAGCTAGATATATTAGGATTTATTCTATTCACGAGGATATATCATCGTTCCAGTACAGAGCGCAGAGACGCAACATTATTCAGTTTTTATTCAGCTTTATTTTCGATTCATCGTGTTCAACTTTTACAACTCTGCGCGATCATACTGCTACATGAAGTCTAGCTAATCTACGCGCATATCCCAGACGCGAATCAACGAAACTCTAGCGACTAACTGTGAGATCGAACTGCTCCATAATTCTTTTGAATGCATGTGTCTGCTATATCTCATTTTTATTGTTGTTAATTGTTTCGTGTTTTCTATGTAGTTGCAAATATTTAGGAACGCGAGATTAATTAGTAGCCAATTAAACCGGTCATAAGTAAACGTGGTTTAAGTTTAATCTGTGGTAAAACGGTTCTTGAAACTAGGGGATTAGCAGTCTAATTTTATCCTTCCTGTGTTAGAGTTGGGTAGATTAGAATCGGGTTTCTCTCGATCACAAGGCTGTCGACTCATTAAAACCATAAGAGTGTCTCTTTACGTTTGTCAGTCGATTAAGGAATTAATCGGTGAAGTGTCTTCCTGGTTAACGATAAAATACGGAGAAATAAGGACGTGTCAGTAAGTGTCTTCGGCGTCCATAACTGGTTGCATAATTTATTTGAATTCATCTTTGCATCTGTGATCGGTTCGTTAGCTAGAGTGGAGTTATTTGCAGTCCGGGATATTGTCTTCATCATTGTCAATTTCATTTATTGCCTAATTATTTTACTTAATCTAGTTCTTTTATTTTGCTGTTCAAGTCAGTTCATAAATTTTGAATTTCCCTTGTTAAAGTTGGTTATACAGATTGGAAAATAAAAGTGAAACTCACCGGTCCTTTGGGAGACGATCCTGCTCGTCGCTGTACTCTGCAGTAAGGGCATACCGACAGACCAGTCGGGACATTTTATTTTTGGTGTAAAACGACGCACCAAATTTTGGCGCCGTTGCCGGAGATCGGTTTTTAAGCAGTAATTATTCTTATATTTTCAGTTTGTATTTTTTTTTCTTTTTTCCTTTATTTTATTTTGTTCGAGGGAAACATGGCCAACAACGGGAATCAAGCTCTCGTAAATGCTCCCGAACCTAAACCTCTCATAAAAGAGCTTGGTCGCCACAGAAACAATAGGCCCATTTGCATCGTACTACCCCTCATTGCAAACAACTCGGAGATCAGACCCGGATTCATACAAGTGCTACCAAGGTTCAGTGATCTGCCAGGAGAGAGTGCGCATAAACACTTAGCCGAATTTGATCTAGTCTGCTCCACTCTGAGGCCGCAAGGTTTTACCGCCGATAATCTGAGGTTACTAACTTTTTCTCATACATTGCAGGGAAAAGCGAGAGACTGGCTATTTGATCTTCCACCGGGCTCAATCATTACTTGGAATGAATTGGAGGAACAATTCCTACGCAAATTCTTCCCGGAGTCCCGAGCTGCAAACCTGAGGATGGCCATTAGTAGCATCAAACAGAAGCAGAACGAGAGCTTAGCAGACTACTGGGAGAGATTCCAACAGTTGTGCCGTAAATGTCCAGACCACGGTTTCTCCGAATATCAGTTGTTCACTAACTATTTTTACCATGGTATGTCTACTTTTGACAGGAAAATTGTAGATGCTGCTAGTGGAGGATCCCTCACGAACAAAACTCTGGCCGAGGTAAAACAACTCATAATTGACATGGTATCTGGAGGTCAATAGTATGAAGAAGAGAACGATGACTGGTATAGACCTGTGAAGGGGATTGAGCGAGTTGAGAGCTCCGTTGTCAACGAGAAGATCGATGCTCTGACTTCTCTGGTTCGAGGTCTAGCTGTGGCGCAAGCTCAAAATATCCACTGTGGAGTCTACTCAGAGAATGGCCATTTCACTGATGCTTGTCCTACCTTGCAAAATTCTCCAACCGAGCAAGCATGCTATGGGTCCGGTGATGCGCAACAAGATGCCATGAGATGGAGGAATTATGACCCGTACTCAAATACGTACAACCCAGGCTGGAGAGACCATCCTAATTCTAGTTGGATGCAGCCGCAGGGTGGTCCATATGGGCATACTGATAAGCCTACGCCTAGTATGAGTGAGATTATGAAGTGTCTTGAGCAAAGTAGTGCTCTAGTAAATAGCTTGGCACAGAGTCAGAAGGCTTTTCAGCAGGAGACGCAAGCCGCTCTAGGTAGTATGGGCACACAGATCACTCAGCTTGCCACTCAAATGAACAAAATGCAGGCGAATCAAGGCAAAATCCCCTCCCAAACTGAAATGAATCAAAGAGCGCATGTTTGCGCTATCACTTTGAGAAGTGCGGAGGAGTTGGATGATATGGAGGCTAAGAAGGAAAAGAACCCACAGTATGGGCATACTGCAGAGCCGGAAAACCCTCCCAGAGTAGAGGACGAACCAACTGCTGAACTCACTCCACCTAAGGTCAGTGTTGAATCTAAAATTTTTAACCCTCTGATTGCAGCTCCTTTTCCTTCCAGATTAGTTCAAAAGAAGAAGAAGGATGATGAAAAGGAGATCCTCGAGCTATTCAAGAAGGTACCTTTTGGTAGGCTGACTGAAACCGATGCAATAACAGAAGAAGATGAGGAGATTCGAGATATCATAACGCAGCTGTATGCCACCAATGAATTTCCAACTCGGAATCTGACGGGCCGTATGCCCTTACTGACCAACTCGGAGCCATTTTTACCATCTCATGTGAAGACCCCAGTGCTGGAGCTGAAGGGGCAAAAAGTAAGGTTGGTCGAGCTTTTGAAGAAACATAAGGGTGCGGGGATGGAGACGATTCCTTTCGACAGGGGTAGATTTGCTACCCCTGAAATTGTCTCATGATCGAGTTCTACTTGTGTCGAGCCTCGGATGTTAAATAAGGGCGCTTCTCGGGAGGCAACCCAAGCTTTTCTTGCTTTATTTCGTTTTTTTTTCTTATTTCAGTTAGTTGCTTACATGTTCTGCAAAAAAAAAAAAAAAAATCTAGTCCAGCCTTCTAGTGCAGGGTCTTTTCTTCAGCACCGCTCCTACCGTTGCCAAGCTCATGGAGTTGTTTGACCATTACACACCAAGCTGGGCTGCTGCACTTGAGCATCGTCTGTATGGCCTTACTGATCGTCTCCCTCCTTGATTGCGAGTTTGCCCTCTCTCTCCCTTGTTTTTATTTTCTTTCGTTCATGATTCTGTCCATTTTTATTTTATTTTTTCTTTGGCTCTCTTCCCTGCACAGTGAGGACACTGTATTGTCCAAGTGTGGGGGGAGGAAGTTGCTATTTTGTGTCTGGTTCTTTTTGAAAAAAAAATAATAAAAATAAAATTGTTTTGCTTGTTTTTGTTGAGTATTGGTTGTTTGAGATTGAACAATACAAGGAATGAGGGGTTATGACATGGTTTGACTTGGTTTGTTTGATTGATTCTCTTGTGATTGAATTATGCTATTGCTCGTATGTATTCTTGAATGATGAAATGTGCAACTTGATCAACTTTTGATGAGCCTATAAACGTGAGATTTGAGCCTCTTGAGCATGTTATATATACACAAAGCTCAATTTTATTCTTTTACTAAGTGTGTCGGATTTGAATGCTGAATTTCTGATTTGCCTTGTTGCCATGGTCATACTGCTTGTGAGTTTCCTTTTGCATGAAAATGATGAAGGCATGTAGGATTAACCATTGCTTTGACCTGAATAAACTATCCATACCCGACACTAACCCTTAGTGAGCTCGTTTGTGCCTGAATCATCTATTTCTTGATAGCCACTAAATAATTAAGCCTTCGCCCTTTTTGGCCCGCTCTTGTCCCTTGAAAGCATGTGAGTAATATTGGATTGTGTTGAGATGAGTTCAAAATTTACTTAGTTGGTGCTGGAAATTGAAAGAAAAAAAATGGTCCGTATGCCCATACTGCACGTGGAGGAAATAGGGTTGTACCCGATTGAAGTTAAATTTTGTTGCCCTGTATAGCTTTGAAGACAAGCACTTAACTTAGAATTCGTGGGATATTTGAGAAGATTGCAGCCAAACTTGATTAATGTGTTATGATATGCTTACATGTTTTCACTTATTTGAGCCACTTATCCAAATGATCATACCTAAGCACCCTAGCCCCATTACAACCCATTTCAAAGACCTTTTGATTTGTGCATAGTTCTTACTTGCTTGGTAGTGGTTTTGACATATGGGCAAATCTATGTTTGAAGGCATCAAATCACGACTTGAGTGAATTTAAATCTGCTCTTATCTACTTTTGAGAGAAATTGAGTGAACCTTGGTAAGGCAGGATTGAGTTGCACGTTTTTTGACTTGAATGAAAAGCATGTGTTTATTTCATGAAACAAGAGAAGGGTTTGTGGATTGTGGTTGGTTGTGTTGTAATCTCAACTTTGAGTATTTTCAGTTCAAGAAGCCAATGCTTGACTTGTCATTTTCTGAGTTTTTATTTTAGAGTCTGTTTTCTATTTAGATATGCTCGAGGACGAGCGTTGTCTAAGTGTGGGGGGATTTGATTGGGCCATATTTTCCTAAGTTTTCGGGTTGATTTTGTGTCGTTGTTGCTATGTTAACTACTCAATTGTTTTGTTTTGTGGAAAGAAGTGGTCTTTTGAGTTAATGCAGGTAGTTAACAAAATATTGAAGAATTAACCAAGATTCCAGACTGAAGCTGCACATTTTAACTTGAGGAGATTTGAAGTCGCAGTCAGTAAGGGCATACTGCAGGAAAAGCATGCCGTATGGGCATACTGCCGGGACCGAGTGCAGAGATAGCAGTTTCTGGGCCTGAGTGCGAAGAATTTGGGCCTGAGCGTGAATTTTACTAAAGCCCAAGACCTGGAGCGCGGGATTCAGAGTTCCCACCGCCTTGGAGTCTCTATATTTATCTCTTTCCTTATTAGATTAGGTTTAAGATTCTATTTCCATGTTTAAACAATTATATTTAAGGATATTAACATAGATTAGGATTTATCCATTCAATATAAACGTGAACAGTAGATCGAGAACAGTAGCCAGAGAAGCGGTAGAACAGATTTTTATTCTTCTATTTCATTCCTTTTCATCGCTATTTTTCCTCAGAATATTATTGAAAGTTCGAATTCAATTATGAATTCGAGCTAGACTCGTTCTTATTCCAGTGAAGATTAACGAAGCCCTGGCGTAATTATACTGTGAGATCTAATTGTTCTTTTTATTTTGATTAATGGCATGTATCTGTTATTCTCTGTAATTCGAGTCGTTAATTGTTTCGATATTGCTAGGTAGGTGCACATACTTAGTAATTCGGAATTAATTAGTAGCCAATTAAACCGGCCATCCGTAATTGTGGTTTAAGTTTAATTAGTGGTAAAACGGTTCTTTAGAACCAGGGGAATAACAGTCTTAATTCAACGGTCCTGTGTCAGAGTCTGTTGGTTTTGAATCGGGTTTCTGTAGTTCTTAATGCTATCGGCTCATTAAATCTATAGAGTGTCTCTTACGGTTGTCAGTCGATTAGGGAAATAATTGGTGAAGTGTCTTCCTGATTATCGAGAAACTAAGGAGAAATTAGGCTGCGTCAGTAAGTGTCTTCGGTGGCTATAACTGGTTTGCATGAATTAATTGGAATTATCTTTGCATCGAGGATCGGTATGATTAAGCTAGGGTAGAGTTAATTGGAAACCGGAATGCTTTTTATAATCTGTTAAACCCGTTTTCTCTATTTATTTATTATTTTTGTTCAGTTTATTTTACAAACACAAAAATCGTTTGGAAAGTTAAGTTCTGCAGATTGAAGATTTAGAATAATTCTCGCCGGTCCTTTGGGAGACGATCCTGCTCGCCGCTGTACTCTGCAGTAAGGGCTTACCGACGGAAGTCGGGACATTTATTTTTGGTGAAAAACGACGCACCAATCATCTAATTATATTATATTATATTTATGTGTGTTAGCATTTATTTTATAAGTAAAATAATATAGCATACAAGTAAGTATATATGCATATGTATATATATATTCGGTATATATATATTTATTTGTATATAAAAAAATCACACTGATTAATTTTCACTTGGTAAACTATTCTTAAAATCAATCAATAAATATATAATTAATTGAACTAAATCGGAATCTAGGGTTCTGAATAAAAATACAAGAATGCATGAAAGTATCTTTAACATACTCAACAAGCATACTTACCTAAAATAAAATAAAATAAAAATAAAAATTTAGTGTCTATTTTCTTCCTTATCTTATCCTTAAGGTAATCATAGGCTATTATTTTAATAACTAAAAGTTTTTGGATATTTCAATTATTCTAACCATTAGATGTATAATCCCAATTAAATTTAGATAATAAAATTTTGGGGTATTACAAATCTAAATGATTATGTGTGCTTTTGTAAGCAATAATATAAACGTTGGGAAGCAGCAACTTAAAAAAACTTTGAATTAACTTAAAAAAACGTCTCCATGTAGATTTTTTGCAACCATAGACCCATGTGTAAGTAGTAAAGTTTGAATTATTTAGTGTTAAAAAATAACTTCGAAAGCTTTTTACATCATTGATTCTTGATTTTGTAGTGCATACCGATTGCGAATCCACCAAAAGAATGGGCCATTGACAGATGTAAAGAGAATTTTCTAAGAAGCTCGAAGAGGAAATATCGAATTCGGTGATTCATTCATTGGATAAAATTGATATGGTAATAAGATTAGTGTGATGGTTTTGCTGATATACATTATATGTTGTGTATTGATGTATTTTTGTAATAATTTTATCTCAGTTCTTTTTCCCAATCCTTAAAGATGAGCATTATTATGCGGTCTGCTTTGATGTTGTATACTTTGAAGCTTGCATCATTGACAATTCTGATGCACAAGATAGTGTCGACATCAGATTCAAGTATGGTAACACACCATTTTTTTTTGTAAGCACTATTTCCTGTGCTAGACATAATTCGATGTTGAATTAGTCAGAATTAGTGTTTGGTTATTTTGTTATTGGACTTTAATTTTCTGAACGATTTGTTTCTTATTAAATAGTAATTCATTTTTTAATGTGAAGTTTTCATGACTTGTTTGTAGCAAGACTTATTCATCAAATACTTGCATCTTAATGAAAAGTCTTATGGAATCAATAGAGCATGTATCACTATGCTTAATTACTATGATCTTATTGCTTATGTTATTGAATTTTAATGCTAATTAGCATCAGAATACAATATCGTAAGCAAATATATCCTCAAAAACTTCCAAAGCTTCTCCTAATTCCCTATTTCTTGAGAACGTATAATTGATGCTACCATATATCCTCCTATCCATCCCCATTGTTCGTATCTCCTCCACAACCCTCATTGCTTTCTTCCACATCCCGTTATCCCTATAAATCTCAATAATCTTACTATACACATAAGAATTTGGATCATAGCCATTTCTCTTCTTCTCAGCAAGCACTAGCCACGTATCATTCAATCGCCCAGCATTAACATAGCAATCGATCAAAATCTCAAATGTCTTACGATTCCTCTCTAATCCCATATCATCAACAGCCCTTAAAACTTTATCAGACAGCTCTAACAAGCCTTTCCTCAAACAACTTTTGAGCATTGCATTGAACAACCTGATTTCAGTCTACCACCTGAAATCAGCATTTCTTGGAAAATCGCGTCGGCTTCTAATGTCCTACCAACGTATCCAAGACCAGTTATTGAACAATTCTAAAGTTTTTTAAGTGAAAGTGGTTCAAACTTCAAAAAGGCTACCTGAATTTGTCGGGTTTGTTATGTCTGTTGAAGCCATCTTCGTTGAGGAGAAAAATTGTAGAGAATGACACAAAAAAAGATGAAGAACTCTGATAAAACTGTAGAGAAGATGAAATAGAAAAAAAAATATGCAGAACAGACTTAAAATTACGTGTGGTAGTGGGGGAGATAAATAAAGAAATAAAAATAAATTTTGATATGGCAATACCTATTATTGTGGGATTATCTATCCATATCTAATTAATAAAAAATATAATTACAAAAATATTAAATCTCAATCTAAATCTGCACCATTAAATTTAATAGATCTAATGATTGTAACTAGTTCCTATTTCTCACCCAAAGATGTGTCCTCATTTGAGCCAAATCCTATATATATATATATATATATAGGTTAGTTATTCTAGGGACTAGTCCTTATGTGAGAAATAAGAGCAAATCTAGACCTTACAATTGTTATGAGTGGATGGTTAAGATGAAATGGGGAAAAATAATAATTTATCCAATAGCATCTACTGTTATAGGCGAATGGGGGTACATTTGTAAATTTGACACATCATTTCATATAGAAGCATGCAATAAAAATGGCGGTAGATTGCTATATTTTTGGGATTTATATCTATCCATAATCAATAACCCATATCAATCGACAAGCATCCCCTAAACCCTAGCATCAATCTCACAGTCCAAGAAAGACTATTTCTCTGTCACACCAGCTAGCGGCGACGCCACCAAAAATTGGGGGTTCGTGCTTCTTTGCATTCAAGACGACGATTTGGGCGGTTGAATCAGTGTTCGGAGTGACCAGACATGGCGAGAACGAAACAAGGTACTAGAATCAATCGTATTTTAGAAGTTTTTTCAGATGCTTCATGCGAGAATCGGTGTGATATTTTTTTGTTGTTTTTTCTTGTCAATTTTAGGGTTTTTAAGTTTTATTCCTTTTTTTTTTGCATAGATTTTTATTTTCTGAATGTGAATTTGTTGATGCTTATTTATATATGTGTTCGTCAGTGGTTATTGACGAGTATTGTTGGCTAGGCGAAACTGTGGATTTGTTAATTGTTAATTGTTGTTAGCATTCTCTGTATTATGTTGCGACAGTTAGGGACATGTATATGTGAAATATGTTGGTTTGCTTCGACCGATTTAGTGCAATTTATGACGTTTGTTGGTGCTTTATATTGTATATGTTGTGTGGGCATATCTTAGTATTAAACTATGTTGCCATTTAATGTTGTTATGCAGCAGCAATGAAACGGCCATCGATCGACGAGAGTACAAGATTGGAGGGACATGGGAATAAAAAGAGAAATGATGAAGGTGCATATTATATGTTGATCTTAGTTGGTTGGTTGTTCGTGCAATTTGAAATAATTTTGCCAAATATGGTTATTTGTAGCAGAAAATGAGAAATTACAAAGGGAGGAAGTGCGAAGTAAAAGGAAACATGATAAAGGTACCAACTTTAGTAAATATTTACTTAGCAGTTAATATTTATGCATAATTAATATTAACTTAGCAATTAATATTTGAATGCTTTTGATTAATCGAAATGTTGTATGTGTATAACAGGGGGTAAAGGAAAAAAGATAAGGGTGAATACTGATTCTGATTTCGAGGAAGACGTTCCGTGCCAGAAAAAGAATAATACTGGTATAATGCAAAATAATGATGCTTAACAATATTACTTGTTGATGCTTTAGATGTGAGTCTGTATTGCATTAATTCATATGATTCGCAATTAGTCATTATTTCCCTAAAATATATATATGATTATGTTTATGCACGTGTAATGAGAGTTTGAATGTTTATGCTTTGATGCTATATGAAAGAACAGCTACTGCTTCTGTGATGACAATGTTGGTGCATGTTTTTGTTTTAATGCTTGTTGACGTAAAAGTGAATGCTTTTTATCATTACACCAATATAAAACTCACAAACATACATACAAATGTGTATTTTTTACTGATGCACCAGGAAGGAAAACTAATATGCAAGATTCATCTTCTAAAGATGACATCGAAGATGATTTTGAATGAGTAATTGATTTCAAGAATTACCCAAAGCTTAGAAGTCGTGCATGCCCGACGGAGCTGTTTAGCGCTATTGGGAAATTCACAGAACAACAGAAACGCGTTGTTGATGAGATAGGTTTTCATCATATTACGTACATGAGAGTGAACAAAGTTCCCACACAGTTGGCGTATTGGGTTCTTGATCACTTCAATGCAAATAGCTCGGAGCTGCATTTAAGAAATGGATGCTCAATACCAATTGATATTGAGGACGTGCATGCAGTTTTTGGGTTTCCTAAAGGAGAGGAGAAAATACAAACGCGGAAAAGGTCGGATGTTTTTGCTTCGGATGATACATTTTACAATCAATCATAACCTACAAACTATTGACATGGTAATCACTTGAATTCATGATTAATGTGTTAAATTCAACACATATGAACTGTTGTGTGTTTGGGATGCAGTTTTTTTTCCCAATCCTTGACAGAGAACACTACTACATCCTTTGCTTTGACGTGAGAAAGAGTGGTGGCACTGTGATAGACAACTCAGACGAGCGTGATGATATGGATTTGAGACGCAAGTATGGAGCCACGCCGTTCATACTGGTATGATTTATTTTTTAAATATGATGAAAGAACGTATACAAAATTGATATTATGGTATGTAATAGAGATATGCAGCATCAATATAATATATTGAAAGTATCAATTAATTCAATAAGAAGCATCATGTTGCATTTTTTATTTGTGAAGCGTCAATATGTAGATTGAGAAGCACTAATTTAATATAATGAAGGACAATGGACAAAATAAATAGTTTTTTTAGAAAGCATCAACGCAATATAATTAAAGCACCAAATGAGAATAAGTGCAGCATATTAAACTTTTTCAAGGTGTCTCACATATAGTAATCCTATATTAATGATGTGGTGGTCATTTTGTGTTACCATTTTTTTTTGAAAATGATACAGCAAAAAGTCTTCGGAAATTATTTAGAGGCTGAGGCAATCAAGGTTAAAGCTACAGCTGTGAGACGAGCATGCATTGATAGGTTGCAAATGCCATGGAGAGATGGGGCTAACAACAATGACTGTGGCATATATGCTATGTGGCACATGGAGACGTATATGGGACAAGCCATAAAATCTTGGAATTGCGGCCTTGAGAAGGGGAATGACAGAAGAATGAAGCGCCTCCGCATCAAATACTGTGCAGCTATCCTAACCTCCGATGTAAATGTTCATGCAATGGATATTGCCAATGATGCTCGAGCTGCCTACGCGATGGCCTATGCACAGAAAGATATTCTCTTGAATGAGTTGTTGAAGGATGTGTAGTGATAATTGAATATGTGAATCTTTTATTGTTTTGAAAGATTGTGGGTATACACCTGGTGCAAATCTTTTGATATTGACTATTTCATTCATATTATTAGTATGCTTATGGGATATTTCTGGACAATGTGGTTTTTGGCGATGAATTATGATAAAACTTATGTTATCCTGGACAAATTCAGTAGCCGTGCTGTATTATTCAAAGCTTTTTAACTGACCTGCTAGTGCTTGACTTACAGACTTTTGATGCTATTTATGTATTAATTTTTATGATGCTTTTCTACTTGTATTTTAGTGCTCATACGAAGTCCCATCCTATTATAACTAACCCCCTCCATTTTTTTTGGTTTATTTAGTAGAGATATGTTAATGATTTAGTCTGTGATAAAGTACTTGTTTTTGCATTGGTTCAATGTAATTGTTTGATTTGACGAGTAATGCTTTGAAACAAGCATGACGATGCTTGCATATTAATATTTTGATGAATGAAAGCAGTAAATAGTAACTAGTGATTATTGTATTAAAAATGCTATCTAATATCGAACTTAGTGCTTTCGTAATTATTTTCTAAAGGTAAAATAACCGTCAAGAAATTAACTTTGAAGTATTTAGAGTAAATGCTACGTAATATCAAACTGATTGCTTTCGTAATGATTTTCTAATGTTAAAATATCCGCATAATTTACTTTGAATGAATTACTTGAACTGCTACCTAATAATGATTTTGTAAAGACACATTATCTGCAAAATTAACTTCGAATTAATTGCTGTAAATATTTTGACTTGATCAATCCTATATAGGGACAACAACATGTTAAGTAATGATTAAAATAAATGTGATATCAATTCCAAAAGAATGTATTAATAATATAAAACTAAAAGTATACGTGGGAGTTCTAAAAATGTTTAAAAAAACATAAAACTACTAATTGAAAGTATCAAATTCTTTCTGAGGACAATTCCGCGAATCATGATGAGACCTCTGTCCACATGCCCTGCACGTTCTCAATGGTTTATCTTTCTTTTCCGCTGATGTTTCCTTCCCTGATTTTATACGGCTCCCGCTCACTTTTGTCTTCACTTGAGCTGGTGGCCGAATAGTAACTTCATCCGGCACTGTTGATTGATAGTAATCATCAAACAATCTCTTCTTGGCATTCTCAGGACCTTCATGGCCTTCATTTGGTTTTATAGCATCTTTCACGCCTCTAATAGCTTCCAACAATGAATTAGATTTACTAGAGTCCCCCTCGACCCAACTCAAGCAGCTATAAAACTCAGAGATAATATCATACATGATAAATCTATTATCTTCCATAGAAGCACATGAGCCCATGACATCGCCACCAACATCATTTGTCGGGTTCGACAACGCTTGTTTTGTCCATCGACTAACTATGTACTTCTCCGGTATAGATTCATAGTTCAAATCCTTGAAGACAAATAATACATGACAGCACAATAGACCCATCATCACAAATTTCTTACAGCTACAATCAATATTCTTTTCCACTTTATCATAAATAACATTGAAAACTCCATGAGTACGATCATCAATCTGATACGCGCACTTCATTTCATCATTTGTAATACTGGTGAGGTGGCAACTGTAGCAAGCATGTTCAATATCCTCTTGCATCCTCTTGAAAATGCTTCCTGTGTAGACCGTAGCTGCATGCCTCTCAAATTTAAGCAAAGTTCGGAAATCCCGACAAGATGATAAATCTTCAATGTTGAGCTTCGCTTGGGCATGTCTCTGTGATTCTAAAGAACTATCGAAATACATGAAAAATTGAAGAAGGTTTGCATGTTGAGACATGTGCATCCGAAAGAAACTGTTTTCGCTCTCAGAATGTGACGTTATTCTAAACAAACTTCCCATTTTGAAACCTCTAAAGTACAGTGGGAGCCAAGATTTGCGAATATCATACAAAGAGGCAAACCATTGCTGATTAGTTAACCCAAATTGCACCATCAAGTCATTCCACCTACTTTCAAATACATCTGGCTCCACGTTTACAGACCAAACAAGGCTGCAAAAATCTTTCAAAAATAAGGGATCCTTCTTTAAGTGAGCAGGTAACTTTTCGAGAACTTTAGACATGATGTGCCACATACACAATCGATGTCTAGTGTGTTCAAAGACACATTCTACAGCCACCTTAATTGCTGGATCCTGATCAGTCATCAATATAGCCGGTTCATGAACCATGCATTTCTTAAACTATCGAAATACCCAAGCATATGATTCAATTGACTCCTCACTCATCAAAGCAGCACCTAATGTAACACATTTGCCATGGTTATCTTTGCCTATAAACGGTGCAAAAATCATATCGTACCTGCCCACAAGCAGCACATATGTAAATATAAGTAGCACCGTTACATCTATTACAAAGCAATAACACATGTTTACAAAATCATTAATAATTTCTTCTTACATTACACAATCATAACAAATTTAAAGCATATATCATAGGACACATTGGCTTGAAGTTACCTGTTTGTACTGTAGGTTGCATCAAAGGAAACTACATCGCCAAATGCACAATAGTTTCTCCTCGATATCGGGTCAGCCCAAAGCAAGCTTTTCAGTTGATCTTGTTTATCTACTTCGAAATCAAACACAAAAGCAGGGCATGACTCACGTTTCCTTTGTAACTTATCTATAACCATATGTGCATCAGCATCAAGAACGTATGCTTTCAGATCACGAGAAAAATTCTTAACTTGAACACGTGAACATCCAATGCCCGAGTATGAACCTGCAACTGACTTCAACATCTTATAAGATTGCATTGCACCGACATTCGCCTTCGCACAATCCATAATGAATTTTTGATGCCCAACATCCAATTTAGAATTCATCTTCATAAAATACCTATATGCTTCAGGAACTAATACATGATTATGTTTTTCGATAAACTTAGTGACAATATACCCCTCCAATCCCACAAACTTAAAAACCACTCGAGCCTTGCATCCACATCGGTTCGACACAGTCTGTCTTTTCATTGATGGACTAGATATATCTCCTACTGTATGCTTCGCGCTTTCCTTGTTACAAACTATGTACTTCCAAATAAAGCACTTTCCATCGTGCGACTTCCTTGTTGAACCGCGTCGTATGTCGAATCCACAAGCGAAGGCATAATTTGTATAAAATTGAATGCCATCCTCGAGATTACGAAATTTCTGATTGACAAATGGTTTTAGGGAACTGTCACATTGGGGAATAAAAAATTTTGTCGTCCCACCGGGTGAAAAATCAACCACGCATTCACTAGATTGAATCCTTCCTGCGCAAACATGTATAATACACATAGCTTAAATATGACATACAAAAATGATAATAAGAAAAGAAAAAATAAATTCAATACAACGACAAACAACCTTGCAATACAATTTTATCCACACCAAACAGATTCTTGTAATAGTGAGTGTTATTATTCGTAAACTAATTACTACTAATTAATTCGGACGGTCAAACAACAAATAAAACATCAAAACCATAAATGTTTTGATATTCACGACACACCGACATATTCCAGTGGACTAGTGCTAAACGTGGTTTACATCTAATGCTTTGTAACAAAATAACAAATGCTTTTTATGTTGACCATACATAACGATGATAAAAATACGGTTTCGTCGGAGAGAATTCTTCCAGCAGCCGCTAAAGTAAACTACTGCAAAAATTATCCAACCTCTGAAAAAGAATTTGTAAAACTCCACAGAGATATAAAAAATCCTAATATTTTAAATTTATTATCGTGTTGATTTAATTATTTTAACCTCCAAACGCATACATATTATAGATGAACATGATACAAAACCTGGATCTTCCATCATGAATTCTGAAAAAATGTCGTTGATCGAATGTTTTTTGCTCCAACACTTACGAAAAGAAACTGATTGGCTAGTGGAAGACGTGGGGGGCGGATCTTTTCCAAATTAAATCTCTTAATCTATGGAAAATATAATAAGTAGATATATATAAATAAATCCAGAATTGATCAAAAAGTCTAGATTACCCTTATCCCTTCAGAATAGTCAAAACTACCAAATATATGGGTGGATTTATTTTTTAATCTGAACCGTTTATATCTCTAAATCTAGTGGTTGATAGATATAGATCAAATAGGGATAGGGCCTTGGTGTGAAAAATAGGGACAAATTTTAGCCTTTGAATTTGATGATGTGGACGGTTAGATTTAATTCAAGGATTTGGTTTTTTAATTTATGAAGTTACGTTTTTTTTGTAAAGTAAGGGTAATGTTGTATTTTTGTTATTAATATGTAGATTTTCATATCTTTGGAAATAATAACCGTCCATATCTCACGGTTTTTAATTATGGATAGATATTGTGTATCTTGATTCTCATAATAACCGTCCATATCTTCCGTTTTTTTTTGTTGCAGAACGTATTCTTATTTATTTTCTCATTCATAGGTGTCTGATCTGATAGATTAAATATATACAAATTATAGTAATTTATGCGTTGCTGGTGATTAGGCTTTTGACGATTTTGCGCAGTTTTCTTTTTTAATTTCAATCGTTCAAGTGACAATGGAAGATTCAGGTTCTTGGGCTATTTACTTTCTTTTTTTCGATTTTTAAATATACTGTATCAATTCTTTATTCCATATGCTTCAAATTGATTGATAGATTGTTCAATAGTAGTATCTTCTACGTGCAGAGTGTATTTATTTTTTAGTGGTGGGATGTAGCATTTATGAATTTGGTATTTAAGCATGGTATATTTTGTGTTTACAACATTTTATATTGCAGGATTATAACTAGTTCGTATTCCCTTGTGTTAATTCATATTAGTGTTATTGTAGCATGTTTTTATGTCATTGAAAGCATTGAAAAATACGAGTAGTAGCATTGAATAGTTGTACGGTTTTTTTTTCTCCGGACTGATTCACCCCAGTCAAGGTGTTGTCGAAATGTTACCTGGTGGAACGTCAAAGGTATATATTCCACAGTGGAAAAGATGAGCAAGCCGACGAGGAAATGTAGGGCTTGCGGAGTAAAAGGCCACCATAATTCGAGGAATTGTCCAGGAAAAAACATGATATAGTTCTAGTTTTTTTGCCCATGTTGCATTTTTTTCTTTTTCTTTTTTAATTTTTTGATTTTTTTACTCGTGCTATTTTTTATTTTACTGTTTGAGTATTCAATTTTTTTATTTCTGTACATTATTTGTGGTTCATTAATATTCTTTTATTTAGGGTGTTGATATTACGAAGCGTTTACTTAATGGATACATAGCACCTAATGTAGGTTTCCAATAATTATATTCACATAAATATGTTTACGAAGCACCAACAATGAAATATAAATATATTTACTTTCTTTATGAAGCATTTTTGTGAGGTGTATGAAGCATTGTTTTTTCGTATTGGTAATAACATCATTAATTAATCTTTTATTCGATGTTTTCAAAATAAATGTTATTTAAACTAAGAACATTTTGAAGCAAGCTACTCAATTCAGTACAGTTTCGTATTCCTAATCCATTTCCAAGTAAATTGGATACTAGAATGTGGGAAGGTTATTTCGATATATTAAGCATTACACTTGAATGTGGGTTGCATTGTAATCGTATTACTATCATTGTTATGTGTATGTAATTAGATACTAGCACCAACTTTAAACATAAGGAAAACTATATTTTGTATCGTCACTATTAAACCGGTTAACCATTTAAAAATAATAATAAACGATTTGTAGCATTAACATAAACGATTTGTAGCATTACCATATGATTCTTTGTTGTGTTGGCTGCGAAAACAGATTTTACATTTATTGCAATGGTGGCAGCAAGCTCATTCAAACCCGATGATAGAATAGCACCACTTCGGAACAAGACTCCTCAACATCGATTAAAACCTTCAAACTTACCGGAGTTATGTCGACCCATTTTTCTCCCTCTGGTACTTGTATCGAGTATCTGCCACGATCGAAAACCAACACAGCCTCCTATAATCGACTCGCCGCCGCTCAGGAGAAAGCCACCGCTCACCTGATCGGATGGTCGCCGGAGTCCTTATCGGTTTTTCACCGAGTCGTGGGGTTTGCCCTAGGGTTTGTGATTTTGGGGGCGAAAAATCGTTTCATATACAAAATAGATTTCTTCTCCGATTTCGTGTCTCCCTGTTTTGTAGGGATACAAGTTTTAATGCAGTAGGAGATATCAACTTCCGTATCTAGCGCCAAAAATAAGATATGATTCCATATGAAATAATGATGCTATTTTACACAAATGCCCCTTACTTATGTAATTTATAATAAAATTTCGAAAACTACCATTTAATCTCCACCATCAATCTTGCATATTTGTAGGGATTAGATTTGTCCCTAATTTTCACACAACCACTTATCTTTAGAATATCCAACTCCTCTCTCTCTCTCTCTATATATATATATATATCAAATTCCGAATACAATATTTTAAGTTATTGCTAGCTAAAAAAGCGGTCATTTTTTGCAGCAAAAATGTCTAACTTTTTTTTTAGAATGTGAAAACTACACTATTAATTTTTGCAATACACTAGCAATATTGGCATTATGATAAATTATATTTTTTTATTCTCACTTACCAACAAATAAAAATACATTGAAAATTGTCGATAAAATTATATCTAACAAATGACATATCTTCATTTTTATATATAGTAATAGTAGCATCACCATTTCACCATCTACCAACCAAAGCATCATGAATAATAAGTTAAAAAAAATTGAAAAATAATTTTATCCGCCATTTTCTTAAAATTCGATGTCAAATTCACATCGTTTTTTACGAAAATGCTGCTAAATGTTGTTTTTTTTTTTCCTTTTCATTTAAGTTGTGTACTGTTCTTTTTTTTTTTCAAGATAAGTATAAAAAACTTAGTTTAATATTATCTGTTTTATAAAATATCAAATGGGAAGAAAATGATGAATATTAATATTTGAATATCATTTTCAAATGTTTTCAATAAATTTAATAAATGTTCGACCCCGGTTAATATTTGAATCACTGGAAATCTTTAGTTGGAATATTAAACTCTTTAATTTCACATTTTTTCTATATATTCTTTTGCCATATTTTTTTTATGTTTTATTAATATTTATTTATTTTCTTACTTACATTGCACATTAAAACTAAAGCTCAACCCCTAAAAATCACAAATTTTCACCGAATCGTCCATTCAAATGTCATTCCTGATTAAAATTTTATTACCTATTATTGCAATCAATGCTATTTTATTAGAAATGAAACGAAAATTCTACAATCTAATTTCTTGTAATTTTAAATGAAATGAACTTGAATAATGTAATTTCCTATAAATAATTTTAAATCAAATGAACTTATATAATGCAATTTTTTATAATTTGAAATGAAATGAACATAAACAATCTAAATTATTGTAATTTCAAATCAAATGAACTTATATAATGATATTTCTTATAATTTTCGGATGAGATTAACTTGTATTAACTATTTTTTTATAATTTCAAATCAAATAAATTTGTATAATGTAATTTATTATAACATATATGAATTGAAATGCTAAATTTATAAACACTACAAGAATTTTGCTTATTAACGACGGAATTACCGACGACAATTTTTCGGGGTCGTCTTTACCGATGGACTGCCGACGGACGATCCGTCGGTATAATCTAACGACGGACTTACGATGGAACAGACGTCGTTAACACTTACGACGGACATGATCCGTCGTTATAATTTCTGGAAGTATTATTTTTTAAAAATATTTTTTTCTAACGACGGACATGTCCGTCGTTAATTATTTTCCGTATTTATTTTATTAAAAATATTTATACGTCGTTACGTTTTTTCGCAATTATTTTTAAAAAAATTAATAATTAACGACGGACGGTATCCGTCATTAATTTTTTCCGTATTTATTTTATTAAAAATATTTATAATTAACGACGGACTGTGTCCGTCGTTAAGTTTTCCTGCAATTATTTTTTAAAAAATAAATAATTAACGACGGAAACTGTCCGTCATTACGTTTTTCTGCATTTGATTTTAAAAAAATTAATAATTAACGATGGACTGTGGACTGTGTCCGTCATTAATTTTTTCCGCATTTATGTTTAAAAATAATAATAATTAATGACGGACAAAGTCTGTTGTTATGCCGTCGATAAAAAATGATTAAACAGACAGTCTGAATCGCTGAAATTTCATTCAATCGTCTGCCCTAATTTCCCAAATTCCCCCAACCCCTCTCTACCCGGCGGACGGTGAAGACGAAGGTGACAGGCGGTGGTGACTGGCACGGCGAACGGCGGCGGCGGCAAGGTAATCTCTCCCTCTCGTCTCTCTCTCCCTCTGCATCTCTCTCTCACTCTGAATCTCTCTCCCTCTCGTCTCTCTCTCACTCGCAGTTTTCAGATCTTATGTTTTCTTATTTTCTTTAGGCAATGTTTGGTATACTGGTACGGATATACCCACATTAATAAAATCTGGATTGCTTTGAAAGATAATTGCGTATTAGCTATTTTAATTGTGTGTTTGGTTATTAAGATAAATATACTAAGATTGTTTCACACATCTGTTTGGTACGTTGTTTTATTTAGTAGACTAACTTCTGGAATGAGTAAATTAGTTTAGGCAATGTTTGGTAGCCTAGATAAAGGTATATATACTAAGATTGCTACGCCAGAAACTGTAACCGAGGGGGGGCGTCGGATACATTGTCCAGTCGAATCAGTAAATTACACCCCGGGCCTCGCGTGAACGAGCAATGGCTACCAAACACACGGTTCTTGCTGGATACCTTTACTAATATACCTTTATCCAGGTTACCAAACATTGCCTTAGTGTAATTAGAAGATTACATGCGTTTTCAGTTTGAAGAGAATGATTTGTGATGAGCAAATTTATATGTAATTTGAACATTAAGTAATTAATAGAGATATTCATATGGTACGTATGTGGAATTAATTGATTTTTAAATTTCAATTATAAATTATTCGTGTTAAGTAGCTAGCTTGTTGAATCCAGCACTCTCAGCTATCACAAATTCACAATCCTTATCCTTATATATATAAAGATGAATAGTTATACTATAATTAGTAACTATAGTTTTCCCGCCTAAATATGCATTCCAAAAATAGTAAGTTTACTAATTATGTATTAATTAAATTATTTAATTATATATCATATCTTTAATATAATATAATATAATCTTTATATATATAATAACATAAAGGTCTTCAAAATAGCAACCTCTTTATTTCCCGCCAAAACTCTCTTTCTAAAATTAGTATGTTAATTTTGTAATATATATAGATTAATTATATATTAATTATATCAATTATATAAAATTATAAATATATACAATATATTTAATATTAACATGTTGTAATAGTAATATAATATAATATATATATATATATGTGTGTGTGTGTGTGTTATATTTGTAATTTTTACTAAATATGAAAAAAGTCAATAATCATTTAATTAAATGTCTAATGAATATAAAATTTTAATTTCAATTTTTAATTTTAATAATCAAATTACGAGTAAAATAAAATTTTAATTTCAATTTTTTTATAATTGTGATCCCCTAACAATGCACACCCGTTTATCAATTTTATTTCTGATTACCAATTTACAATAATAAGTTGATTGATAATAACAATAATAATAATAATAATAATAATAATAATAATAATAATAATAATAATAATAATAAAGTCACACATCACCTTTCTTTCGATCATTTTTAAGAATAATTATGCATGACATTAAATTAATAAAAGGTATATTTAATTAGAAAAATTTTGATCAATTAATTGCAATCAATCCATAATATATACGGAAAAATATTTAATCAAACAATCTTATTAATTATGAACGTAAATCAAGCAAATCATAATTAATCATCATTATTGTGAATTAAGAACACAATATATCTATCTCTATATAAGAGATAATAGAATGCAATAATTTTTCATGCTCGATATATCCAATAAAATTTTCTTCAAAATCACATAAATGCTCGATTATTATGTTCTAGAATTTATTCAGCCATGAATCTATTCATGAGTTTTTTCTTCCTATTCGTAATTATAAATGTTATTATTATTCTAATGTTACCGTGTTGATAGAGAAAAAGTAACGAGGAATTGGAGAAGAGCAAGCTGAGGTTCCCAAAATGACTTCATCTACAGTTTTATTAATTTTGTTTTTATATTTATTTATTTGATCTATTGTATTTTCTTTTACTTTTTCCTAATTTCTATGGACCGTGTTTGTATGGCCGAGTTTTATGGATTGTGGATCATAATTGTAGAGCAAATATTCATCATTAGTGTAATTTTTTTTTATGGTTCATTTAGTTGTATTGTTTTAGATAGTTATAACTTATATTGCAACTATTAGCATGATCAATTAATTTGTTTTGGCCATACCTTTTTTAATCTCTTAAATTATTATTTGATTAAAAATTATATTAATTAGTTGGATTATACACACACATATATATATATATATATATTATTGTATATATATGTGTATATTAATAGGGGTGCATGGGAGAGACCTTTTGAGTACTTCACCCAACTTAAAAAAAAAACATTGAGCATGTTAATAGTTACTGTATTATTTTTGCAATGCATCTTAATTTTTTCATCATAGACATTTGCATGAATTGATGATGACGTTATTTCTTAACATTTTTTCACAAAATAGTAAAACTAATATATTTGTATTTTTCAATATATGGATAAAGATCATGTTGTTTTACATTTACAAACTTAACCAATTTTGATTAGAATTATGATAAAAGTTTTTAGTTGTTATTTTGCATAAATTCACTACCGTATATATAAACAAACTCATTTATTTATAAAATCTGATAAATATAAATTATATAAATAAAGATATTTGACTTTAAAATTATATGTATAATTAATGCATTACATATTAATTGGTTTTTTAGTTAACCTTAGTCTTACAAATTAATTACATATTGTTATATATATTGTTGATTCATATACAATATGTCACTAAAATGTAAAAGCTATCATCATCAAAACATGTTATTTTTTCGTCATTTTTTCCTTCATTTATTTTCTTACTTATTTTTCACATAATATTATATTTAATATACTGCAATATAATAATATTTTTAAACCCAATATAGCAATATAATATATATACATAGATATAATATATTATATCTCTCTCTATATAATAACATACTTCGACAGTTATTAAAAATTTACTCAATATATATATATATACACGATTATTTTAGCAATTACTTAATTGCCATAATCATGTTTTGATAATTAATTAATAATTTTATTAAAGCAAATATATACTTATATTTCTATAAATTGAAAGTTTTTATATATAAATTGGTTGACATTTAATGTGCATGTATACGGTCATGTCACAATTTTATAATATCTATAATTTATGGTGTTTTATATATTTAACTTGATTAATGCATTAATTAACCAACGTAAATTAACTCCATCAATTTGCTTAATTTGTTACCTACCGATTGCGTTAATTAAGTATATGATATAAATTATAATTGCGTAAATTGAGTTGATAATTATTATTTTATTCTATTGATCTTTTATATATAAGTGTTGATGGAGTGTTCTTTGTTTTCAGATTTCTGAACTCTAATAATTATATTTTTTTACTTGCAGATTTGTGAAGCATGATCTCTCATGTTCTTGAATTCTGGTTCAACTATTCAACTTGGATTGTATTGATGAGGTATTAACAACATTCTTACATTTTAATTTTTTTTCATTGTTGAATTTATGTGTTGTTAATTGACTATTACTTTGGATACAAAATGAAAATAAAAATTCGATAAAAAAAAAACAGGTGAGCTCTGGACAATGGATGAAATCTAGCGACATTCATCGACACCGAAGCTGAAAATATTGAGCGGTGGAAGAAACATGAGAGAAAAATATATGAATCCCTATATTTCAAAATTAGTGAATTTGGACTTTGTATGAAATTGTCACAATTTTTGTACATTTATTCGGCCAATTTCACATTTTTGTGATAACATTTGTTGTATTTAGATATTTTTGTAATGTACAGATTGCAACTGCACCTGAACAAGTTTTTATAATGTTAATAAAAAGATAAATTTTTGTTTTATATTCAATAAAATCATATTTTAATTTTTTTATGCGTATTTAAATATTTAATATTTTTATTAGGAAAATTTAAAATATTTAATTCTAATATAATTATATAGAAGATACTTGATTTATTTCACATATATAATTAAACATTAAAACTTCTACTACTCATTAATTCAGTAATTGATTGTTTATCATTTTTCATATTGCAGAATTTTATTAATTTGTTAACATTCGTATTTTCTAACTATATTGTATTAGTATATATTAATTTATAATTTATTATATATATATATATATAATATTCATGTTAAGTTAGTTATATATAGTCGTTTTGGGACAATATCAAAAGAACAATTCTTTTTAAATTTTGTTAAGAATGATTATTTGTATTGTAAGTGAAAGATTAAAGAAAAAAAGTGAATGCAGATTGTATAACCAATTATGGTATCAAATTAAGCTAATGTGGGCGTCTATTTTATCATCAATTGAATGCAGTAAGTCAGTAACGGCTGCAATTGTCATCAAATTAGATCCACAAATATCATCTCCATTTTTTTAAAGGAAAATAAATAAATATCATCTTTAAAGAATTTTTTTAATGATTGTATTGAACTTAAACTACCAATCAAACAAGCCTAATTTATCCACACAATTATACTCGCTCAATCTATTCCCATTCCTATAAATGAGCAACAATGATTTTGGACATAATTCCAGGAATTTGAAATTAAGAAAATGAAATATAAATTACCATACACATATCCTATTAATATTTTAATTCTTGACCATTCAATTTTACGTTTCAATAATTAATTACATTAAATCCTACCATAATTTAAAGGAGTATTTGTTAAATTCTATAAATTGCACTCATTCCCAAATTATCTTTCACTTCTTCATCATACTCTATAAATTAAATTAGCATTCTCTCATAAGCTGGATTAACATTTTAGATTTTATGAAATACAAATTTCTGCATAAATTGTTATGCAGAGATATTGGTTCTTATAGAGAGTCATCTGTAGCATACCATCTCTAATCCAAACAACAAACAAGAACAACACAGAACCGGGACTAAATGAGTGCAAGAATCGTTGTAGCAATGCAGCAGTGGTTTCAATGAGATGATATTTTAACACAACAAGACCATAAATAAATTTATATGTATATAGATATATTATGTACATTCAAATGTATATATGTATTCATCCTTAATATTTACATCAGACGGGGCAGTGGATGAATATATACATAAGCTAAGGCGCGTACCTATTTCAAGTTATCGCATAAATTTTTATCTAATATTATCTTCTTTTGTTTATATTTCTTTTTAATATTTAAATGTATTAAATATGCATACCTACATCATAATCAGGTTCAGTGCATTATATTGTGACTTTCAATTTTTATGTATTTATTTAGTTTGTGCATGCAACTGTTAATTAGTTCATCTATTTTGTTTTTCTAATATGTCTTATATAGGTAGCATTATGAGAATGAGAATATGACTCTATTTTTTCAATTTCTTTGAAAAAATTATTGTAGCAAATGAGTGTTAAAACTCTATCAAGATATTTGGGAGCTTAAGACTTATTGGGCATAGAGAAAATAAATTTGTTCCAACTTTGCTGCTAAAACTCTTACCTATTATTTATCGTGATTGATAGATTTGTGATTTCTTTATATTAATTTTGTACCTTTATCCATGTAGTCAATAAAAAAAAAAAAAAACAGACCATTCTATTCAAATCAATTTACATGAGTAGAATGATAAAATCTCAATCATAGCTAGCAGGCAAAAAAATAAAAATTTAGTTTTAATTTTTCTTCTCACAATAATGCATGTTGTTTTCTTTTTTATTTTACTTTTTCCTGTCATTGTATTACGGCGGATAGTCATGATATTTAAGATCAACCGTGAATCAAAATGATTTAAATAGCTATGTTTTTCTTTTAATAATAAGTTTACTTTTTTTTTTAGAAATACATTTACTTTATTGAATAAGTGGATATAATTTTAAGAAGGCCATAATTTTACAAGATATGACATGATTAAGGTCATAATTTATTCTTCCTCTATTTATTATTTATTTTTCCTTATTTGCATTTTATTGTCGTGATAATCATCATACATGTTTTAAAAAAAATTAGCAACTCCCAAAATTAATATAAATGTCATAAAAATTATAATTTAAATTGAAAATCAGTTCATTATATCCTAAATAACAAAAATATTCATTTCATATAGATAACTTGAAGAATGATTAATATAAATGATTACTAATTAATTAATTAACAAAAAATCGGCAAATAGACGTTACATGCATGTACAATGAAGGAATTGAATGTCATTTTCGAGCAATGCCTACACATATTAATTAATTTGTTTAAATGTTCTTAATCATAAAAAATGTTTACACATTTACATATTGAATTCTATGTATACTTCTATTTGATATAATTTGACCAACATATTTATGTACTTTGTTATAATTTAATCAATTTTATAAGTTTTGAAGAAATTATTTATGGGTTGTGGGTATATATGTGTAATTTAATTTTAATCCGTGCATCACACGGGAGAAATACTAGTATATATACAAGATTAATATGAAAGCCCTCATGTAGCCTTTCTCCTTAATTGAATGTATCATATTCATATTGCAGCTTCATGATTAATGGTAAGCTACATTATCTTTCCATTGATTATATGGATCGAGACGGCGTAGACAATCAATCTTATGATTGAAAGATTACAAATTCGAGTTCCGATACAATCACCTCATAACCTTGTACCTTGCTCGCTAGATACACATAGAGCATGATTATAATTAATTAGCATCTGCCTGTAGCTAACAGCTGTGAGAATTGAAGCTAAAAAAAGATTAGGTTATCTTAATTAATTATATGTGAATGTGACTGAAAGGTAGGAAAAATCTGAAAGATAAAATATAGACGATCGATTTTACGAAGAAATAAATAAGCTATTATATCTTCAGGATTTGTTTGCATGTGAGGGGAGGAACAATCTGTCGTCGGCCATTGCCCTTAATTCTGGGATACTTGGATTTTCCATTCTCTTAGAGTTTGAAAGATTAGTTAACTATTAATCGAGAATTTAATAGATGAAAAGTTATTTATTGAATTTTTAAATTATTAGTTTTGATTATTTAGATCTTAAATTAATAATTTGTTATTATTTTTGTGTAGGTCCACTACAAGAATTCTTCGCTTTACACTGATACGAGGTTAGTTAGTAGCTTTATAATTAAATAAGCTAAGTATGCAATTTTGTTAAAGTTATTTTGTCAATTTATACTAAGTATGTTATTTAGGCCAAGTATGTTATTTATGCAATTATCATGCTAAGTATGATATTTATGCATTTATATGTCAATTAATTATGTTAATTTTTTTTGGACAATTTAGGCTAATTAAGCTTGTTATTTATGCAATTATCATGCTAAGTATGATATTTATGCATTTATATGTCAATTAATTATGTTAATTTTTTTTGGACAAATTTAGGCTAATTAAGCTTGTTATTTAGGCAATTATCATGCTAAGTATGTTATTTATGCATTTATATGTCAATTAATTATATTAAATGGGATGAGAGCCCCTGGAACCCTCATGGTAATGAATTGTTGGTTTTTGTTTGACATGAGGGCCCCTGGATCCCTCTTTATTGAATTGTTGGTTTTTGTTTGGGATGAGGGCCCCT
Organism: Perilla frutescens; assembly: GCA_026008535.1. Classification (NCBI taxonomy): domain Eukaryota; kingdom Viridiplantae; phylum Streptophyta; class Magnoliopsida; order Lamiales; family Lamiaceae; genus Perilla; species Perilla frutescens. The sequence continues at coordinate 43,068,088 of BRKX01000019.1, forward strand.
GGATCCCTCTTTATTGAATTGATGGTTTTTATTGCTATTGTTGTTTTGAATCGATTAGAAGAACATAGATCAATTAGCGTAGAGTCGAGAACTTGGGACTAGGAAATTCACATAGGTGCTACCGAAATTTTTTAAAAATTCAGCCCTATTTTTTTAATGAATTATTTTATATTTAATTGAACGATAATCAGTGCGTATTTTACGATCAAAAATTCTAGAAATTGGCCTTCTACAATGAGTCTAGATCGTGAATGGATGTACCGGCGATACCTTCATAACGGTGCTTTGAATTCGGACTTCCTTAATGGACTAAATTCTTTCATCGAGTTTTCCTGCAATCAAGCGTCCTTCATGAGTGTAGACAAGATTAAGTGTCCCTGCCGTAAGTGTAAGAACATTCCATTCCAAACGCCGTCTACCGTTAGACTACACATGGCAAAGAAAGGGTTTGTGCACAATTATCGTGTATGGATTTATCAAGGCGAACAACAGGCGCATCCGGACACCGAGCAGAATTTGGGTGGTCTGGATGGAATAAATACATACCAGAACATGGTAATGGATGTTGTTGGTCCGCATATCAACATGAATGTCGATGATCATACCGAGGAGGCCCCAAATCTTGAAGCGCAACGATTTTATGACATGTTGAGGGCCGCAGACAAAGAATTGTGGCCGGGTTGTCAGAACCATTCTCAATTGTCACTCGTTGCTCGTCGGATGAATTTGAAATCTAAGAATAACATGTCAGATAGATGTTTTGATCAGATAACCCAATTAATGAAAGAGATTGTTCCTGAGAACAATTTGGTAACTGATAATTTCTACACCACGAAGAAATTACTACGGGGTATGGGGCTACCTATTGAGAAAATTGATTGTTGTTTCAATAACTGCATGATTTATTGGGCTGCTGATAGTGAATTGACTGAATGCAAATTCTGTGGTCATCCCCGTTTCAAGGAAACAAGTCGCCGTTCACACAAAAGACAGAAGACCACAGTTGCACACAAGAAGATGTATTATTTTCCACTCACGCCGAGGTTACAGCGGATGTATGCATCTAATGCAACAGCAAAGGATATGCGGTGGCATGCATCATCTGTTGATGAAGGAGTAATGCGACATCCAGTAGACTCTCCTGCATGGAAACATCTGAACACAATTTTTCCTCAATTCGCTTCTGAAGAACGTAACGTTAGGTTGGGTCTATCTACTGATGGGTTCCAACCATTTGGGCAATCAGGACAATAGTATTCTTCGTGGCCTATCATCATTACACCGTATAATTTGTCTCCATGGATGTGTATGAAAGAGCAGTATGTGTTTCTCACTGTATTAGTGCCAGGGCCACGCAATCCGAAAGAGAAATTGGATGTATTTTTACAACCTTTGGTATCTGAATTGATTCAATTGTTGGAGGTTGCTGTGCATACATATGATGTTTCACTGAAACAGAATTTTCAGATGCGAGCAGCATTGATATGGACAATTAGTGATTTTCCCGCTTACTCCATGTTATCTGGTTGGAGCACTGCTGGAAGATTGGCATGTCCACACTGTATGGAGTCCACTGACGCCTTCACCTTATCATGCAGTGGTAAACAATCATGGTTTGATAACCATCGAAAATTCTTGCCTGCAAACCACCCTTTCCGAAAAAATAAAAAGCATTCTTGAAAAATAAAGTGGTGAATGGAGGACCTCCAGAGATGAGATCGGGACACGAAATTCTGGCTCGCATTGAAGCATTAGGTATTCAAAAAGTCATAGAGAATAATGATAATGTGACAATTTCCAAAGGTTGCGGGTGGAAAAAGAAAGGGTTAATTGCTAAAAAATACACCACCTTTCAATGAATTTGCAAATTAGACACCACTTTTCAAACGTTTCAATAAAGACATGACCTTTCATTTTGTAGCAAAATAGACACCCCCTTTCTTTTCCGGCCACCGATAAAATGACGTGGCTTTATTTATTTCCTACGTGGACTATGATTCCTATGTGTACTTGCCACGTCAATATTTATTTTTTATTTAATTGCCCAAAAATGCACCACCTTTCAATGAATTTGTAAATTAGACACCACTTTTCAAAACGTTTCAATAATGACACAACCTTTCATTTTGTAGCAAAATAGACACCCCTAATTTTTCACGAGACGTGGCTGCAATCGAGGGTATTGGCATGCTGATGTACAAAAAGCCCATGACAAATTCAATTCCATCAAGTCAAATTACAATAGATTTTACGCAAGATCGAATTAATTGGAGACATTAAGAATTGCTTGAATTAGAAGAGGAGACATTCTGAATGTCTCCAATTAATTCAATCTTGCGTAAAATCTAGTGTAATTTGACTTGATGGAATTTAATTTGTCATGGGCTTTTTGTACATCAGCATGCCAATACCGTCAATTACAGCCACGTCTCATGAAAAATTAGGGGTGTCTATTTTGCTACAAAATTAAAGGTTGTGTCATTATTGAAACGTTTTGAAAAGTGGTGTCTAATTTGCAAATTAATTGAAAGGTGGTGCATTTTTTGGCAATTAACTAAACAAAAAATATTAACGTGGCAAGTACACATAGGAATCATAGTCCACGTAGGAAATAAATAAAGCCACGTCATTTTACCGATGACCAGAAAAGAAAGGGGGTGTTTATTTTGCTACAAAATAAAAGGTCTTGTCTTTATTGAAACGTTTAAAAAGTGGTGTCTAATTTGCAAATTCGTTGAAAGGTGGTGCATTTTTTGGCAATTAACCCAAAAAGAAAAGTATCTTTTGGGATCTTCTATACTGGAGCTCACTGTTGATTCGTCATAATCTGGATGTCATGCACATTGAAAAGAATGTGTTTGACAATCTATTCAACACGGTGTTAAATGTGCAGGGAAAGACAAAAGATACCTCCAAATCTAGAGAAGAGTTTAATATGTATTGTTCAAGACCAGAGCTAAGACGGAACGAGTCCACAGGCAAGTATCCAAAGGCTTGTTATACATTGGACAAAAAAGAGAAGAACATCTTATTTGAATGGGTTCGAGAGTTGAAATTTCCAGATGGGTACGTGTCCAACATGAGCAGATGCGTGGATATGAGAAAACTAAAGATGTTTGGCATGAAAAGCCATGACTGTCACGTGTTCATGCAACGTCTTATCCCGATTGCATTTGCTGAACTTCTTCCTTCCAATGTTTGGAAGGCAATCACAGAATTAAGTTTATTCTTCAAGGATTTGATAGCCAGAAGTATCACTGTTGATGATGTGTGTCGGTTGCATGAAAATGTTCTGATCATATTGTGTAAACTTGAACGCATTTTTCCACTAAGTTTCTTTAACTCAATAGAGCATCTTCCTGAACACTTGGCTAATGAAGCCAAACTTGTTGGGCCTGTACAGTATCGATGGATGTATCCATTCGAACGGTACTTGAGAAAGTTAAAATACAACGTCCGAAACAAAGCAAGAGTTGAGGGCTCAATCTGCAATGCTTATTTGGTGGAGGAAGCTTCGACCTTCTGTTTGTATTATTTTGAGGATTTTGTAAAAAACGAGACATAAAAACATGCCTCGTAATTATGAAGGTCTTGGAGACGCACAAGATGATAGTGCAACAAATCTGTCGACCTTCAAGCAGCACGGTCGACCATCTAGAAGAATGTCAAAGAGATATTTGACAGAGAACGAGTATGCTGCAGCACAGATTTATGTGTTGCTTAACTGTCCAGAAGTTGAACCGTACACAACGTAAGGATGCGCACTGTTTAAAATGTGTTATTGTTATTCCACCAAATTCTAATCCATGCTTAATTTTTTGAAGTGTGTTTGTTGACCAATTGAAAGTATCGTGCTCGAATATCTCAATGGAAGATGTTGAAAAACGAATGGATAAAGAATTTTCAAGCTGGTTCGCCAAATATGTAAGTATATGATATTCGAAAACCTTAATGTAAGTATACCTGAGCAAACTGTAACATAATATAAAGTTTTCTATTGTAACTGATAAACTGAGATTTTACACTTATTTTCATACACTTTAATGTTGAGTTTGGGTTGATTCGGATGTGTTTTATCTCAGTTTATTTGTGTTTTCGTGTGTTTAGAAGTTTGGTATTACTCGTTGGTATTTTGCAGAAATTGTCCTTAAAAGGTGGTATTTGGAAACAAAGCTCGAAGTCCCGGAATTACATGGAGAATAGACGAGAAAACGGGACGAAATAAAGCTGGAGAAAAGAAGCCAAACTCGCAAGCTGACGTGGCAGTCGCGAGTCAACCTAGTTAGCATCAACTGTCGAACCGCGACAGAGACAGGGGTCGTCTTTGGAAAATTCGCGACCCGGTCGTGAATATCAATAGCGGTCGTGAATATTAGGATAGCTGGATGGCACGTGGAGTCGCGACCCGAGTCGCGACCGGGATGATCGGGAGCGAGCTCGTGAATCGCTAGACGGTGGCAACTTCTGTTTCCTACTCGGTTTCAAACTCTTGCCAAGTATTTAAAGGTTTGTGTACACGATTTTTGGATATCTTGAACCCTACTATAAGCTTTGGAGCGAGGAAAAGAGACGAACGAAGATCATCGTGAAGAACGAGCTCTGAGGATTCGAGTTTTACGAGATTAGAGGCAGAATTGACTTCCGAGTTTTATTAGATTTTTATTCTCGTTTTACTATGGATTTTTGGATTAGCTTTTGTGTTGTTTATTTGACTATGAACAACTAAACCCTAATATTCTAGGGTTGATTATGATTCAGTTATGAACCCTTTTATTTAAATCAATCTTTATGTCTATGGTTTTTATCATGTGTTAATTATTCTTGCTTTTATTATGTGTTGATTAACTGGCCATTAATTGATGCAACTTGATGTGTTAATTCATAATTTGAGAGATGAGTTTTAACACGAGATCCGGAATAATTGACTCAATAATTAATAACACTTGAGAGAATTGAGATTATTTGAGAGAGCTTTTAACCTTGTGATCATTTAGGAATCGCATGTTAGGTAATGAACGGGGACATTATTAGTTAATGTGTGATCAACGTTTGCATTGCTCTGAGAAGAGATTGTGGATATATTTGTGGTTGCTTTAGCATGATTTGAATCGGAATTTTGGCATGAGATTGAGTTAGATAACTGGTGGATTAACTGTTGATTAATCAATCCTAGGATACGTTTGTTCTTCTGTTTTATTCATTTGTTAGTTTACTTGTTTCATTTCTTGTGGTGGTTTATTTGATTTTATTATTTAATTTAGTTAATTTCAAACTCATTAAGTTATTTAGTCTAGATAACAGCCGTAGGGTAAAGAGAATAACTAGTGGTTGATATTGAGTCTCTGTGGATCGACCTTGTTTACTGCTATATTATTAGCTTTACTGTACACTTGTAGTTAGGTTAAGAATTTACCGAACAAGTTTTTGGCGCCGTTGCCGGGGACTCAATTTATTTGATTGCTATTATTCGATTTTATTTTATATTGTTACTCTAGACATTATTTTTATTTATTTGTTTTGAGTTTTTCTTGTTTTCTGTAAACTTCGTAGGTGGTGTATGAGCACATGATCGAAAGGAGAAGCACTTCAGCCTTTTGATCCTGAGATCGAAGCTACTGTTCGTCACCAGAACGCACAGAGAAGAAGAGGACCAATGGCAGATCAACAAGCAGCCCCTGTTACGGCTGAGCAGATGCGTCAGATACAACAACAACTCGCGGAAATGCAACATAGATTCCGAGAGCAAGAGGAAGCTAGAGCAGCTGCCCCTGCGCCTATTAATCAGTTGTTTACACCAGTGTTGAATCATGGTCAAGTTCCAGGATCCGGAATCAATGCAAATAATTTTAAACTGAAGTCGGGCTTGATAGGAATGGTCACACAGCACCAGTATGGAGGGCACAAGACGGAGAACCCAAATGCGCACCTTCAACAATTCTTGGAGATTTGCAGCACCATAAAGATGAATGGGGTGTCGGATGACTCTATCCGACTTCGCCTGTTCTCGTTCTCACTAAGAGATGCTGCCAAGGATTGGTACCATTCACTGGATCTTAGCGTAATCGACACCTGGGAGGCTCTAGCACACAAATTTCTTCATAAGTTTTTCCCTCCCGGTTTGACTTTGAAACTGAAAGGCGAGATCACCCAGTTTCGCCAGTATGATGATGAGAATCTGTACGAAGCTTGGGAGCGGTTCCGAGAGCTGCTTAGGAAATGTCCCAATCATGGGTTTGGGATAGATCATCAGGTGTACATCTTTTACAACGGATGCGACACGAAAGTGAAGAGGCTTCTAGATGCCTCGGCAGGTGGATCCCTACTTAACAAAGGACATGATCATGCCGTCTCTATTATAGAAGACATGGCCACAAACAGCTACCAATGGACCAACGATCGACAGGTGAAGATCATGAGGAAAGTTGCTGCAGTAGAAGACACTGATCCTATTGACAAGCTGGCCGCCCAGCTATCAACGTTGAATGCTACCATCAACAGTCGATTTGACTCCTTGACTCGCACGGATACCGAGCCTCCTGTAGGCAATGCTATGGAAGATGTGAATTAGGTAGATCGGCGTGGCTATGGGAACAACAACTATAGAGGTGGAAATCAATTCTACCAAGGTAATTGATCCAACCTTTCTTATGGAAATCCCAACGCCGCACTGCAGCCCCCACCCGGATTTTCGGTGACTAATGGAGTGATAGATGAGGGAAAGAAGCCAAAGCTAGATGAGCTTTTGATGGCTTTCATGGGCAAGACAGAGAAGTACATGGGCGAATCCCAGAATAGAGTGGAAAAGCTAGAGAATGTTGTTAGAGCCATGGGTACACAAATGAAGATGTTTGAGAAGCAGTTGGGACAGTTGGCTACAGTGGTGGGAAATCAGCACCAGCCAGGTCAATTTCCTAGCAATACTACTGTGAATCCGAAAGAGCAGTGCAAGGCCATTCAGCTACGGAGTGGGACTTCGTATGAAGGACCGAAAAATCCAAGGTTTGCACCTACTCATGATGATGAGGATGGACAGATAGAGGATAGGCCGGATCCGAACACTGATGGGTCCACAGAGACGCCGAAACCGGCGCCGCCTGAGCCTCAGCCGGTACCTGCTCCTATTCCATATCCACAGCGGTTCCAGAAGAAAAATATTGATGAACAATTCTCCAAGTTCTTGGAGATTTTCTGAAAGGTACACATTAACATACCTTTGGTAGAAGCTTTACAGCAGATGCTGAGTTATGCTAAGTTCCTCAAAGATGTTATCTCGAAGAAGAGGAAGTTTGGAGATTATGCCACTGTGAATTTATCTGAGAATTGCAGTGCTCTTATTCAGAAGAAGCTTCCAGCTAAGCTTAAAGATCCGGGGAGCTTCACTATCTCTGTCACCATTGGAGGTGATTATACTGGGAAGGCTCTCTGTGATTTGGGAGCCAGTATCAACCTCATGCCCTTGTCGTTCTTCCAAAAGCTCAACATTGGGAAGATCAAGCCCACCACCATATGTCTTCAGATGGCCGATAGATCTGTGACACATCCGCGGGGGATTGTTGAGGATGTGTTGGTGAAAGTCAACGAGTTTATTTTTCCCGTTGATTTCGTGGTGCTAGATATGGAGGCCGACTCCGAGGTCCCACTCATTTTGGGGCGCCCGTTTCTGAACACGGACAAGGCGTTGATTGATGTGGCAAAGGGGGAATTAACACTTCGTGTCAATGATGAGAGTGTTACTCTTTCTCTTTTCAAAGCCATGCAATTCCATGACAACGAAGATGCCCAACAAATTGAAGATTGCAAAGTACTTCGGGTGGTGGATTCATGCTTTGACATGGATGGTTTCATGGAGCCGAGGGAGCCTTTGGAACATGCCTTGTTCCATTCTTATTTTAATTCCAATGAATTTATACTTGATGCTTTGGATTTATCTGATGTTATTGCCGAGTTGAATTCATTCCAGGAAATTCCAAGGCGAGGCTCCAAGTTCCTTCCTTTAAGGGACGAAAAAGAGCAAGCTAAAGATGGAGAGGCGGATGTGCCAAAGAAGCTGGACTTGAAGCCGTTGCCTACCCATCTCAAATATGCTTTTCTAGGCGAAAACGAGACTAAACCGGTAATCGTTTCTGCCTATCTTTCTGACTCTCAGTTAGATAGCCTCTTGCGTGTGTTGAGAAAATATCAAAGTGCTATAGGTTGATCGATTTCTGATTTGAAAGGGATTAGCCCGTCTATATGCATGCATAGGATTCTGCTTGAGAATGATTATAAACCCCGTGTGCAAAATCAACGTCGGTTGAATCCGATTATGCAAGAGGTAGTTAGAAAGGAGGTGCTTAAATTGCTTGATGCCGGTATTATTTTTGCTATCTCTGATAGTGAGTGGGTTAGTCCCACTCAAGTTGTGGCTAAAAAGGGGGGCATGACTGTGGTAGAGGGTGAAGGAAAAGAAATGATTGCTACTAGGGTTGTTACTGGTTGGCGTGTGTGTATTGATTATCGCATGTTAAATGCTGCCACTAGGAAGGACCATTTTCCTCTTCCCTTCATTGATCAGATGTTAGATAGATTAGCCGGATATGAGTATTATTGTTTTCTTGATGGCTATTCTGGATATAACCAAATCATGATTGCTCCTGAGGATCAAGAAAAGACTGCATTTACATGTCCATATAGTATTTTTGCTTATCGTTATATGTCTTTTGGATTGTGTAATGCGCCTGCTACTTTTCAGAGATGCATGATGGCTATTTTCCATGGGTTGATTGAGAATATTATGGAAGTCTTTATGGACGATTTTTCTGTGTATGGAAATTCGTTTGATAACTGTTTATCCAATCTAACCCAAGTGTTGCAGCGATGTGAGGATACCAACCTAGTTTTAAACTGAGAAAAGTGCCATTTTATGGTACGAGATGGTATAGTGTTGGGACACAAAGTGTCCGCTGCAGGTTTGGAGGTCGATCGTGCCAAGATCGTTGCTATTGAAAAGCTGCCGCCTCCAACCAACGAGAAATCTGTGAGAAGTTTTCTTGGGCATGCCGGTTTTTACCGGCGTTTTATCCGGGATTTTTCTAAAATAGCTAAGCCACTTAGACATTTATTAGAAAAATCAGTTGCATTTAACTTCTCTGCTGAGTGTTTACAGGCCTTCGAGACTTTAAAGAAGGCGTTGGTGAGTGCACCCATTTTGATCACTCCGGATTGGTCACAGCCGTTCGAGATCATATGCGATGCGAGTGATGTGGTTGTAGGCCTAGCTTTAGGCCAGAAACGAAACAAATTGTTTCGTGTGATTTACTATGCCAGTCGTACTTTAGACTCGGCACAAGTCAATTACACGACCACCGAGAAAGAGCTTTTAGCCGTTGTTTATTCTTTCGATAAATTTCGTGCTTATTTAATTGGTGCCAAAACAATTGTCTATACAGATCATGCTTCGCTGAGGTATTTATTTGATAAAAAGGATGCCAAACCTCGCCTAATCCGTTGGATTTTGTTGCTGCAGGAATTTGATCTCGAGATTCGAGACCGGAAGGGTTACGAGAATGTGGTTGCGGACCACCTATCTCGTCTAGAGCATCCCGTGGATGGCGAGGATTTCCATGTGCCTATAAATGATAAATTCCCGGATGAGCAGCTGTTAGTGATAAAATCTCAAACTCCTTGGTTTGCCGATTTTGTTAACTTTCTTGCTGCAGGTTTACCGCCACCGGACTTGTCTTCACATCAAAAAAAGAAATTTTTCCATGATGTGAAGTTTTATATGTGGGATGATCCATACTTGTATCGGAGATGCTCGGATACAGTCATTCGCCGTTGCGTGCCTCAAGAGGAATGGAGGCCCATTTATTTGCAGTGCCATGATTCACCGAGCGGTGGCCATTTCTCAGCCAACCGCACCGCCTTCAAGATCCTGCAATGTGGCTTTTATTGGCCATCTTTGTTCAAAGATTGCTATGCATTCACCCGGGAGTGTGACAAATGCCAAAGAATGGGGGGGCTTTCTAAGAGGAATGAGATGCCTCTCACGAACATCATTGAGGTTGAACTTTTTGATGTGTGGGGCATTGATTTCATGGGCCCATTCCCCATTTCTTCTAGTGGTTTTCAGTACATTCTACTAGCCGTGGATTATATCTCAAGGTGGGTTGAAGCCATTCCAATAGTTACGAATGATTCTCGAGTTGTCATAAGCTTTTTGAAGAAATTGTTCTCTCGTTTCGGGACACCAAGAACTCTACTAAGTGATGGGGGAACACATTTTTGCAACAAGCCATTGGAATCATTATTGGCAAAATACGGGATCAAGCACAAGGTCACCACGCCATATCACCCACAAGCAAATGGACAAGCTGAATTGGCCAATCGGGAGATAAGGCAAATCCTTGACAAAACGGTGAACACCAATAGGAAGAATTGGGCTTTATTGCTGGATGATGCATTATGGGCATATCGGACTGCTTACAAAACGCCTCTAGAAATGTCTCCATATCAGTTGCTCTTCGGGAAGTCGTGTCACTTGCCGGTGGAGTTGGAGCATAAGTCCTATTGGGCAGTCAAGCAGTTGAACCTCGATTTCAAGGCTGCGGGGGATAAACGAGTGCTTCAGCTCAATGAACTTGATGAATTTCGGACGGAGGCCTTCGAGAATTCGATGCTCTACAAATTGTGCACCAAGGCATTCCACGACCGGATGATTGTTCAAAGGGAGTTATTACCTGGTGATAATGTTCTGTTGTTTAACTCTCGTTTGAAGTTGTTTCCAGGCAAGCTGCGGTCAAAGTGGTCGGGTCCGTTTGTGATAAAAAAGGTTCTCCCCAGTGGAGTAGTTCAACTGTTGTCAAGAACGGGGGGGAGCCTTTCACTGTGAATGCTCATCGAGTGAAGAAATATTACAGTCCGGAGCAGCGCCATGAGATCTCCAGCATTAAATTGTTGGAGCCCTGAGCTGAAACAGGTCGTCTGGCTGTCGACGTTAAATGCAGCGCTTGTTGGGAGGCAACCCAACAGTTTTCTTTCGTTTTTGTTGTGTTTGTTTTTCTTTAGTTTTTGTTGTGTCGTTGTCTTTTTGCTGAGTTTGCAGGTGATTTTGAGGAAGTGATTGAATGAGGATAAAAGTATCCCAAGTAACCTTCAATACGTGTATTCCACGTATTGAGCATACGCAAAGAAAGTTGTGATTGGGGGCAGGTGACCCTTTACTTGGGGTCTTTTCTCGTACATTCGATCATGTTCAATCTCAATTTTTGAGGAACAACAAAGATCGGAAGCCATTCAGTTCGTCTGCAGCAGCTGGAGGATTTTCGCGACCAAAGTCGCGAGTCCGGACTCGCGAATGAGGTCGCGAATGCAAGAAGCCGTTGTCTGTCAAATCGCGACAGAGATGGGGGTCGTTAAGGTAAAATTCGCGACCCGGTCGCGAATCTGGGCCTCGGTCGCGAATCCACGTGTTCGCCAGGTGCTGACTGGGTCGCGAATTTTCCAATATGACCTTAAGGAAATTCGCGACCCCAGTAGCGGTCGCGAGCGAGGTCGCGATTCTTAGGCTGACGTGGCGACGCGGATTTTGGTTTTAACTCTTATTTTCTCTCTTTTTCTTCACTTCCCTCACACACTTTACACACACACTCGCACACACTCAATTTTTTCTTCAAATCCGACATCTAAGGTACGTTTTCTCCACTTCAAACCCGTGTTTTTCATTTAGCCATCATATGTAGGTGTGAATTTCGCCTAATTTGTGTAAAATCCATGGTTCAATTGTCAAATCCATGTTTAGGGTTTATGGAGTGAAATTTTGGGGGTTTTGATGTATTCCTTGATTTAATTCGAAATTGATGATGTATGTCTCCCACATTGTTGCAATTTTATAAGCTCATAAAGTAGAATGCATATTTAGCTTCAATCTTGTTGAGTTGTGATTTTTTTTGGGAGATATACTTATGTTTTGGAATTCATCCAACAAGCATGCACATATTGTTCGTTCAATTTTGTTCATAAGTGGTATTGAACTTGTTAACTTGATGTTGGTCTGTGTGGGGCATTATGGGTAATGCGAGAATTGGTTCAATTGCTTTCAACATGCATTCATTGTCCATAAGATGGGTCGAATTGTGTTGTGATATTTTTGTGTGTTGAAGGAGGATTTGCTTTGGTGTGGTGGTGTCTACACTTTTATGTTGAATATGGGGGATAATGTAGTTTAAACTTGCTTTTAAGCAAGTTTGGGGGAGCCATGCTCCTCTTGTGGTGTTTGTTCGCATAGTTTGGTTTTGATTGGAAATTTTTGCAGATATCACAATGACTCGCGAATGTCGCCAATGGGTCATTAGTTCCTCTTGGTCCTCTGAAGATGAAGGACGTGATTATGAAGAAACTCCAGAGGACGAGGAGTACCAGTCCGAAGAGGAGGAGTCTGAGGCCGGGTCCCAGGATGACGGGGACGACCAGTCCAATGAGCAAGAGGACGACTACAACAGTGTTGAAGACAAGGACTATGAACTAGAGTCCGAAGAAGAGGATGTTGTTGAAGAATTGGAGCCCGAGTTAGGTAAGGACGATGAAGAAGGGATGGAACCCTTATACCATCCACACCGGTATGGGATCCACTTACATACGGAAGAGCAGCAGCGCGCCTGGGCCCGTCTGGCTGAGATGAACATTTATCCCACCAGATACCCTTGTGACGAAACGACTATGGCCCTGGGAATTCATGAAGACGTATGGGGCCTCATCAATTGAATCGGCTGGAATCACGCCTTGGCCGGTGGATGGTCGACATATCCCATCCTGGTGTATGAGTTCTTGAGTACCTTGGAGGTACAGGCGTCCACAATGTGCGGCCCACATACGATGACATTTCAGTTAGGCGGGGTATCGCGTATCCTAACAGCTACAGAAGTTAACACCATCTTCCATGTGCCTCCAGGAGGTATCTTCAATGGGTTCCCCATTACAGCTGAAGAGTTTTGGCGACAGCTTCAGATGGAGATGACTCGTTTTGATCACAAGAGAGTCAAAGCTTCTATGATGCTGAACCCAGTCTTCCGGTATCTTCAAAAGATCTTCACCTCGACAGTCTTGGCCCGTCATGAGACATCCGGCATGCGCCTACCTGAGGTTCTGTTTCTCTACTGTATGTTGAGTGCCCACAACCTCAACTTCGCTGCCTTCTTGATGCAGCAGCTCAAGAGGTAATCTACTCAGGCCTCCGATGCCATTGAGATTGGTAGGATGATTACACCCATTGCTGTACACTTTGGCATTCCACTGAACCGCTACGGAGCCCTTCCTGAGATTCACCTCATTGATCTTACCACGTTGAGAAATTCTCGAATGTTGGCCACTCGCACGGATCGGTTCTTATTGCACCTGCGCGGTTCTCAATGCTTTCCGCTGCCCAACAGGCCACTCACTACAGTGTCAGATCTTTCGAACACTCGAAACTGGTTGATGAATACACCGGCCCATCGGCACGCGATTGCTGAAGTCACCAACGAGGGCCGCACGAACTTTGAAGTTTTTGAGGCTCAAGGGCACATTCCTTTGGGAAAGTCGTCTGCTCAGGCCGAGCGTCGAGGCCACACACGGACTAGGGATGAGAGGAGCGAAGATCAATGGGACTCTATCACCCAAATGATGGCCAACATGAAAACGGGCATTGGCTCGATGAACAACGCCGTTGGCACCTTCACCACAAACTACGGTGCCATAAGTGATGCCTTCCAGACGTTGCAGACTGATGTGCACGCTATGAGAGGGGAGGTGCATGACATTCGAGATGCGGTTAGGGGCTTGCAATCGGTATCCGGTTATTACCCTCATCCATTTTATGGTGCCGGCCCATCTGGGCCATCCCAGCCCCGTGAGCCCACACCTTCCGGCATCCTGAGCCGCTGTAAGTGGTTGAGACACCATCTCGTCTTTCTTCAAACTTATTCTTCCTCTTTGTGTTGAATAAGTTTGGGGGGGTGTGCGCTTACGGTGTCTCGACCAAGTTTGTTTCTTACCTGCTTTCTTAGTTTCTTCTTTTTAGTTGTTTAGTTGTTTAGTTTGTTTCGAGTAGTCAAAACCTGGAAAATTTTGATTTTTATCTACTCTAGTCTTGTTTTGAGTGAGGAACTTGACTGATTTATGCTTATGATTTGTGATTTGGTAATGATGATTGATAGAGATGGGGATATGTATGTTTTAATGTGCTCAAGTCTGGATATGATCACATATGTATTGTTGAACTTGATGAGCATGCTTGAGACCAATGTTTAGCCGTGAGTTTTTGAGCCAAGGGTGTTATACCTATTGTTTTATTGATGTGTGTTGGTCGGCATGTGTTGATGTCACTAGAACTTGCATGATTCCCTACTTGTGTTTTGAATATATTTGGAAATGAAGAAATGATTTTAGGCCATCTTTTCTCAAGCCATTTACCCAAACACGGTCCCAAGTTTAAATAATCCATTTGTGAGCCTTGTTGAGCCTAATTGCCTTTTTGCGGAAATCCTGTGTGTTATGGTTGAAAATTTCTATGAGAGGATTGGAAAGGGGAGAAATGGGGTGTGTATTGATTAACTTTGCAGTTGGTGGAATGGGTTTGAGTGTGATGAATGATTTGACATCCCGAAAAAAAAAGAAAGAAAAAAAAAGAGAATAAATACGGGATGTCAAGGATATGAAAGAATGAGAAGACTCGAAGAGTCTAAAGAACATTGTGGTTGTGTGGGAAATTGTGAATTAGACAAAGTCTAATTGTTGTTTTGTGTTGAAAAAGGAGTGAGTTGATTGGATGGTAGAGTTAAGTCGGGAAGCTGTGAATCTCGGTGATTTTCACAGAATTTTGAGTCACTTTAGCCATATATTTCCGACCCTAGCCCGAAGCCTACATTACAACCTAATTAAAGATCTATTTGATCTTTGTTTCCAACATAGTTTCGATTGATAAGTTTGGGAAGAAGTGCAAGCTTATGGTTGATGTTTTCACGTGTTCGATATTCGATGAGTGCTGACCTTTATACACATTTTGTGAGATTTGAGTGCAACACACACACTTGAGAAGAACATTGGCTTTATGTGTGTTTGTCGAGTTTCAATAATGTATGTGAGTGAGTTGAAGGACCTGCGTATTTTGAGCATGCAAATCCGTTATTTCTTGATGTTGTTGTTGCTAGATTGTGAATTTTATGCATGAGTTGTCTTGGTTCTTGGTTTTGAGTCTTGTTCTTTGTTTGAGGAAAAATAAACTTCTAAGTTTAGGGGAGTTGATAAACTGAGATTTTACACTTATTTTCATACACTTTAGTGTTGAGTTTGGGTTGATTCGGATGTGTTTTATCTCAATTTATTTGTGTTTTCGTGTGTTTGGAAGTTTGGTATTACTCGTTGGTATTTTGCAGAAATTGTCCTTAAAAGGTGGTATTTGGAAACAAAGCTCGAAGTCCCGGAATTACATGGAGAATAGACGAGAAAACGGGACGAAATAAAGCTGGAGAAAAGAAGCCAAACTCGCGAGCTAACGTGGCAGTCGCGAGTCAGCCTAGTGAGCATCAACTGTCGAATCGCGACAGAGACAGGGGTCGTCTTTGGAAAATTCGCGACCCGGTCGTGAATACCAGTAGCGGTCGCGAATATTAGGACAGCTAGATGCCACGTGGAGTCGCGACCGGCATGATCGGGAGCGAGCTCGCGAATCGCTAGACGGTGGCAGCTTTTATTTCCTACTCGGTTTCGAACTCTTGCCAAGTATTTAAAGGCTTGTGTACACGATTTTTGGATATCTTGAACTCTACTATAAGCTTTGGAGCGAGGAAAAGAGACGAACGAAGATCATCGTGAAGAACGAGCTCTGAGGATTCGGGTTTTACGAGATTAGAGGCAGAATTGACTTCCGGGTTTTATTAGATTTTTATTCTCGTTTTACTATGGATTTTTGGATTAGCTTTTGTGTTGTTTATTTGACTATGAACAACTAAACCCTAGTATTCTAGGATTGATTATGATTCAGTTATGAACCCTTTTATTTAATTCAATATTTATGTCTATGGTGTTTATCATGTGTTAATTATTCTTGCTTTTATTATGTGTTGATTAACTGGCCATTAATTGATGCAACTTGATGTGTTAATTCATAATTCGAGAGATGAGTTTTAACACGAGATCCGGAATAATTGACTCAGTAATTAATAACACTTGAGAGAATTTAGATTATTTGAGAGAGCTTTTAACCTTGTGATCATTTAGGAATCGCATGTTAGGTAATGAACGGGGACGTTATTAGTTAATGTGTGATCAACGTTTGCATTGCTCTGAGAAGAGATTGTGGATATATTTGTGGTTGCTTTAGCATGATTTGAATCGGAATTTTGGCATGAGATTGAGTTAGATAACTGGTGGATTAACTGTTGATTAATCAATCCTAGGATACGTTTGTTCTTCTGATTTATTCATTTGTTAGTTTACTTGTTTCATCTCTTGTGGTGGTTTATTTGATTTTATTATTTAATTTAGTTAATTTCAAACTCATTAAGTTATTTAGTCTAGATAACAGTCGTAGGGTAAAGAGAATAACTAGTGGTTGATATTGAGTCTCTGTGGATCGACCTTGTTTACTGCTATATTATTAGCTTTACTGTAAACTTGCAGTTAGGTTAAGAATTTACCGAACATTAACAGGCACAAGATCCAACTAATAATGTCAACAAGATCATGCGTGATCTTTCAAGTGGGCCTTCTCATTCCGTTAATGTCTACCATGTGTACTTTATTAACAGATACACATTTCACACAATTGTCCACGGCTCACAGCGAGCTACAATGAATAGTGGAGTCTGCATTAAAGGGACACACACTGAATATTACGGGCGATTGATGGAGGTGATTGAGTTGGAATACACTGGTCTGCCTATTAAGAAGACAATGTTGTTTAAATGTGAGTGGTTCGATACATCAACACAAGGGACAAATGTGCATCCTGACTACAAAATGATTTCTATAAATCATAAGCGTAAGTATTCAGGATCTGATCCATTTGTGCTTGCTAAACAAGCAATCCAAGTGTGTTACTGTGAATACCCAAGTTTAAATCACTCTCGAAGTGATTGGTGGGCAGTCTGCAAAATAAAGGTTCGATCTAATGTTGAAGTACCATCATAGGATGATAATACAATCATAACCTCAGCCTTTCAAGAGGATGAAGTTGATGGTTTGAATACCCTCACAATAGATGACGATCCTATACCAAATCATCCAGATGGTGGGGTAATAGACATTCAAGAAGAAGAAGAAGATATAGAACCAGAGATCGATTTATCAGATGACAGTATCAGTGATGATGATGAAATAGATGATTAGTGTGGTTGGTCTTATTTGATATATAGATATTTTCTTATTCAAGTACTTAGTATCGTTGAAATTTGCTAACTTCATAAACTAATGTTGGTATGATTTTGCAGATGCAGGGAGGCGGTAGTACTTCAGCTGGAGGTTCATCATCGTCCTCTATGGACCTGAGCAGTCCGGTTGGCCATATCTCACTGTCCGGATCGTCACAGCCCGATGTTGATGCGCAGGGTCGTCGTCGTTGTTGGTTTCAAGATGGGTATATTTCTTTAGATAATGGAATATTTTTTTTCAGATTATTATTTATATTATTCTAATATATTCTAATATCTTTATTATTTTGTACATTTGGAAGTGAGTTGATGCCGAGTTATCCCACCTCAGCCACCATCACATCCAGCTTCAAGAAGTATTTGCATCCGGGAAGTTACACCTGGAAGATGGTGCCCCCTGAGAGGAGGCGGGCATATAGAGAGGAGTTTCGGGTATCTTATTATTATATATTTTATTTTAAAATGTTATATAAGTTTAGTATTTTCATATGTTTTCAATATGTTGCAGAAGGAGTGGTTTTGGGATCCCACATTGAAGGATGGCATTTGGGCAGCATGGGAGATCCGGGCTCTTAATAGATACAAGGACATGGTCCATTACTTCAAGAAGGATAGGATCAAGGGCTGCCCTCCATTCATGCCAGTTGAGATGTGGGAGGGCTTCAAGGCGTATTGGGACAGTGATGCCTTCAAGAAGAAGTCGGTCATCGCATCGAAGAATCATCTGAGTGAGCCCGATGGTCCTGGCACAGGCATTGTGAAGCATCGAGGAGGCTCTCGGAGTGCAGTTGCACATGCTGCGGCTTTGGTATGCAATTAAATTATTTATTTATTTATTTTTAATATGTTTGTGCTAACATGTCTATCCAATAGGCTAAGGAGAAGGGCGTGCAGCCCAATGACGTGGCGTGGGAGATATTTAGGAGGCTGCACGACAATCCTGATGGATCCCACACAGATGGAAAGTCTGCTCGTATAGCTGTAAGTTAATTTATCAATATTTATAAATTTATTAATAACATAGAATTAAATATTTAATCATTCTTATTTGATTTTGTGAATAGGCTGATGTATTGGCTCGGGTAGAGGAGTTGAGCCAGCAGACTCCTGACACAGATGAGGCGCCACCAGCAGTGGACATGAGTGTTGTATATGTCGATGCTACCCTCCGACACTCGAAGAAGAATCGAGTGTTTGGGCTCGGCAGTCGATCTAGGAGTTATTCAACTCCTAGCGTCTCATCTGCAGCTCCTCCACTGCCCGACACTCAGGCTGCCATCAGGGCTCTCCAGGAGCAGATGGAGGCCCAGCAGGCGGCTCTTCGCCATCAGATGGACGCACAGACAGCGCTTCTCCAAGCCCAGCAGGAGATGCTACGCTAGCAGGCCGAGATGTTCGAGCTGATGCGGGCGCAGTTTAGGGGCCCTCCCCCATCTTGATCTTGACATTACTATATATTATTATTTGTATTTGATACACTCTTTATTATATTTTATGACATTTTCTGTATTTTATTGGAGATTTATATATATATTATTTTACGTGTTTATTAAAGTTCTTCTATAATTTATTTACAAACAATAATCAAAATTAAAAAAAATATAAAAAAAATAAAATTAATCCGATTTTTTTTATTTATTTTTAATTATTAACGATGGACTAGTTCCGTCGTTATATTTTATTTTAATTATTTTTTTTATTTTTAATTATTAACGACGGAATATTTCCGTCATTAAAATTTTATTTAATTTTATTTTTTTTATTTTTAATTATTAACGACGGCACGATGTCGTCGTTATTTCCGTCGTAACCTTTAACGACTGTAGACGACACAAGACGTAACGACGGCCACCATCCGTCGTTATGGTCGTCGTTATGTTTAACGACTGAGATTTTCCGTCGTAAAGTTGGTTTACCGACTAAAGAGATAACGACGACGACATTCCGTCGTTAATCCGTCGGTAGGTAATAATAACGATGAAAAATTACGGTTTACCGACGGAAATTTCTGTCGCTAATAAGCGATTTTTTTGTAGTGAAATCACAAATTGAGATTGATTCTTAAGTTAAAATTCACAAATTTGAAATTTATAATATTTAATTTATACTATAGTTATGAACTTTATACTCCCTCTATTTCTATATAAATGTCATTCTAATCTTTTAATTTTGTTTCAAAAAAAGTGTCGCTCTATAAATTCGAGACATAAAATTCACGTTTTTTTTCATATTTGCCCCCAATTAATTCATTCAAACATCTATATTTTGTTCATTTAATGTATTCACACAAGGGTGTATTAGGTAACTCAATTAATTTATTAATCTGTGTGCATTCATCCAAGATGACATTTAAATGGAAACGGATGGAGTATTATTTAATTTATAATATAGTTACGAACTTTATACTATTTAATTAATTATAATATAGTTACAAATATCATATTATTTCATTAATAGTTTAAATATGAACTTTATACTATTTAATTAGTAATATATTTATGAACTTATACTATTGTTGAACTTTATAATATTTAATTTATAATATGGAAATTTATACTGTTTAATTTATAATATAGTTATGAACTTTATACCATTTTGTGCATGAATGGTTGTGTGAAAGTTTTAATATTTATTTAAACAAAAAGTGACAAAGCACTATTTAAGTATTACAAAAAAGTAATGTGAAGAGAGATAAATAAATTTAAACTCAAATTCAAATTTGAATTTGAATTAAAATGTATTTACTAATTTTTTGGATGATAAGCATTTCAGACATCTACTCAATATGCTTTATCCAATATTACCAAAATATCAAGTTTTGAATGTTTAGAATCTGGACACAAAGCTTTTCCCAAAATTACTAAGGGCTCCTCCAATAGGGGTATTTTTCTAGACAGATGGTGATGTGGCAAGAGATAGAACAATTGTGGAATATTAGACAAATGAATGGAAGAAAAATCGGGCAGAAAGAAGAGCATCCAACTAGAAAAATAGAAAAAGAAGTGTAGAGGTGAGCCTAGTTGCTGGAAAAGTTGAGGCGGTCGCAATTCTTAACTCTTAATCCAAAATGCATATATATATATATATATATGTATATATATATATATAACTCTTTTTATTTGTTTAAAATTTTCCTATATAGTTGAAATAAACAGTATTATTTTTTTTTAGGAAAAATTCATTATAAATAGAAGCTACCCAATTCATTAGTAATTTGTTAATTTAAATTTTATGTATTTTTAATTATGTTGGATGTTGGTTTGAGTTGTAATTTTTTTTTTCATGTATCAATTTAATATGTGTTTTAATTTTGATATTGCTCAATTTTTAGAGGATTATTTTTAAAATTAATTTATTAATTAAATATATATTTAAATTTAAATATGGAAGTAAAATAATGATCTATATATAAAATAAAGAATTTAATAAGATATAATAGAAGATAAATGAGTGGATATGATAGCGGGACCCATTAATATATTAATTAGGATTTTTTAAATATTGAAAAATTATTATTAATAATTTGTTATTAAAAAAATAAAATGATAAATATTTTAATTTTTTAACTACAAATTCTCAATCTCAAAGATATACTATCGTCCACCAAGATATACTATCGTACTGAAAGTTATTACTATCATTCGTACTATGTATACTATCGTACTCAAATCATTACAATCATTCTTTTATAATTGTATGGGTATTTTTTTTAATTATGAATTCAAAAAATATATCTAATAAATTAATTATCATTTTTTAAATATTAAAAAAATATTATTATTAATATGTTATTAAAAAAATAAAATGATAAATATTTTATCATTTTATTTACAAATTCTCAATCTTAAAGATATACTATCGTCCATCCAAGATATATTATCACACTGAAATTTATTACTATCATTCGTACTATGTATATTATCGTACTCAAATCATTACTATCATTCTTTTATAATTGTATGAGTATTTTTTTAATTATGAATTCAAAAAATATATCTAATAAATTAATTAGGATTAATTAACTTCAGGAGACCAACTTCGAGCCGACTTGATCGAGCACGTGTGGGCACTCTATGATGATAATTAGCAATTTATTAATTTAAAATATTATGTATTTTTAGTTATGTTGGATGTTGGTTTGAGTTGTATTTTTTTTATAATATTTTTTCCATGCATCGATTTAATTTGTGTTTTAATTTTAATATTGCTCAATTTTTTGGGGATTATTTTTAAAATTAATTTATTAATTAAATAAATATTTCAATTTAAATATGAAAGTAAAATAATGATCTATATATAAAATAAAGAAATTAATAAGTTATCATAAAAGTTAAATAAGTGAATATAATAGCGGGACCCATTAATAGTTACTTTTTAAGTAGAATGATTGAGGAGAAATATGTTTGGTGGATATTTCATGACATTGTGCAATTTCCAAAGAAGGAAAAAAAAATGGAGGCTCGCCTGGGTAAATGAGGAGAGAGAAATGAAATGACAAGTCATGTACTCTTTTTATTTTTTATTTTTTAAATTTATCATTTAATTAATTCATAATTTATATTTTAAATAAACATTACAATTAGAATGAAAAATATACCTCTTGCTATTAATATATATTTTGATTATTCAATCATTTTTTTTATCAATTTAATTTGTAACCTATATTTTTAAATAAAATAAAAAATTATAATGAAAACGAGAGAAGAATAATAATTTATTGGAATTGACTATTGTTCAAATCCAAGTTATACTAACAATTACCAATTTAAATAAAATTGTAGTTCATTTCGAATATTATAGTATCAATTAGCAATTGAAGTAAAGTGCAGTTCACTTTGTTGCTATAATTCAAATATATTATTTAATTAATTCATAACATATAGCTTTAAATAGAATTAAAATTAGAGCAAAAAAAAAGTGAGAAAAATATTAGTACCACTCGGTTACCTTCAAATGATAATGAAAAAAAAAATGATACCCCCAATGAAATTTGGTATTCCCTAAACAAGGGGTACTTAGTCTGTGATCTGTTCTAATTGTTTAAAAAATGTATCGTAAATTTAATTTATATTTTAATTATTTAACAAATTTATCATCGAATCAATTTTTAAATATTTTTTTAAATATAATTAGCATTAGAATGAAAAAAAAAAGCTACGAAAAAATTATTAATTGGAATAGTATATGATTCAATTACAAGATTATATTAAAAATTACTAATTGGAATAAATTGTGATTCTCTTTAATGTTTTAATTTGATGATTATATTATAGATCATTAAATATTTGAATAAACTATAATTTACTTTGTAGCTATATTAGCATATTATATTATCTAATTAATAAGGCATTTTATTACCTAATTAATTTGTAGCTTACATGTTTAAATATAAATTAAATTAGAATGAAAAAAGAGAGAAAATCATTGGTACCCCTCTTAGAATATAAATAAATAAATATTTATGAAAATTTGGTACCCTCCTAAACGAGGGGAACCGAGTTTGTGATTTTTTAATTGTTCGAAAGCTGTACTCTCGCTTTTAATTTATATTTCGATTATTTAACAAATTTAATTATTATCTAATTAATTTTTAGCTTATATTTTGAAATGAAAAAAAAAAAGTTAAAGAAAAAATTACCTCAATTGGTTGTCTGTAATTATTTTTCTGGACAGTGATTTGTGAGTTCTTAGTCTTTATTGACACATATGTGAGTTGTGTGCATTTATCTTTTTTGAACAATGGTTTATTAATTGTTCATTTTATGTACTATATATAATGCCGATAAGAGTGGAAATTAAATAAGAAAAATGAAGTGAGAATATATTGGACGCACTCCATATCTAATTTAACATGAGTCATGTTTTGGAGAGAGAATTGAAATGATGAATTTTTATATGATGTGTTTCATCATGAAAATATATTTGATTTGATGCTTCTGAAAATAAATCTAAAGTCTAAATCTTAAACTCCTAAACTCTAGCTACTCAGTCCTTCCATATCCTTTAAAGATTGACCTAGAAATAGGGTTTTATTTATTTACTTTTTTAGTCTGATTTCAATTGTACATTTGAATAAATTATTTGATGTTCACGTTATTAAAATAGAAATATGAGGTTTTATTGTCTTTAATGTATTTTTAAGTAGGATAAGATTAGAAATGTAGGTAACGTTAACATATAGCGTTTATATAATCAAATAACTTGGTGTAAATAGCCATGAATTTTTATTTTTATTTTACTTGGGAAAATCATGGATTGATATACTAGGGTTGGTAGTTCACCACAAATTAAAATACATTGGGAGAATATGAATCTATATGTGTGTGTGGGCGTGCGCGTCAAAATTAATGCATAAATTTTATCTTTTATCTTTTTTTTTTTAATTTCTCTGGGAAATAATACTTTTTTTATATTTGAAATATTTACTTTTTCATCACTCTTCAATTACTATATTATAGATTTTAAAAGGAGAGTCTTAAAAAATTATTTTTCCCCTTGAAAGTTTTTATGTTTAAAAAAAAAACAATTTAATCACAATCTAATCTATGACACGCAATTGCAATTGCAGCGATGAGATTATATATGTATATGTATATGTGTATATATATATATATATATATCATTTTCAAAATTAATAAATAGAGATATATAGGCTGTAGCCTGTTAGCCCTGCTGCCTGTTATTTAAAACTATCAATTAATCTTGACAAGATCCTGTGATTATTTTTCAAATTTTCTTTTAACAAATGTTTTCTAGAGATAATTTCTTGCGAAAGTATGTAGTGGGAAATAAAAACTTGCAAATGCAAGTTTCTCAAGGAGATGACAAATTACATTGAAAGACTTCCCCGGATGAGATCGATGTGATTCCATCATGCTCCAAAAAAATGAAAGAATAACAGAAGAGGCAGACAACAGAAACGAACGCACGATGACGGTGTAAGGGTTCTATTTAATATCGGGAATCAAAAATATAACTCGAATTATAGCGGAAGACTTACTAAATTATGGCTTGGAAGAACGATGGCAGCGGAATGGATGATGATGGACGACGTTGATGATGAAAGGTAGAAGAAGATGAACGTCAATCGAACCCCGAATCCACACGAACTCGGAACGCAATTACTTCGAACAACTCCGGATAGAATTTCAGCAACTTCCCCTTAGAACTCGAAGAACTAAAAAGAAGCTTGAATTAAGACTTTAGATTTTGTTAGACCTAAAGAATTATTTGTGATCAACCAAATGATCGATAAATGTGATCAACCAAAGGACCGTGAGACAGTTGAAAATAAACTTCAATTATCATTCAATGTCTAAAGAAAATAAAATACATGGATCCCCTATTTATACTGTAAGGGGGCACGAAATTATATCTAAAAAATAATAAAAAAGCTTGTCTAAATTGGACTAGAAGAACTGCCTAAACTAGAATTCTATACAATGTAGGAAATTACCTTAAATAAAATTCTAGTCACACCTAATTAAATAAGAACGAAAAATACATCAATAAAATAATAAAAATTGATCTAAATAAGTAAATACTATAGTCTAAAATAATATTATAGCCTAATAAAATCAGCCCTTAAAATAATCTGACACGCAGTCAGTATGCCCATACCGCTGGCTATGTGATCTTGATCATCATGTATTGTTCTTCAAATCTTGATCTTCAATCTTTAATCTTGAACAACACGACAATCTTCGATCCTTTCAATGGCATTCTTGGATTTGATTTGTTGATGCTTATCGCGTTCGTATCAAGATCATCTAATCTGAATTGTTTGTTTCATTCGTGTGACAACATCACAATTCCGTAATTTTAATATTTATTGCTAAAATTAAAAAATTTAAAAAATTATATACCTAAGTTTGGAATAATCAATCCTAAAAATCAATTATATTACCTAAAAAATAAAAATTATAAACCACAATTGGATGAAATAAATCCTAAATAATATTGTAAAATTAGACTGAATAACTAAATAAATTAAAATTGAAGAAAAAATGGAAGAAAATGTAATATTTTTAATATTTGATACACGGTCGACACATAATTTTAGATCATAGGATCTCATGTGAATTTTCACACACCCAAATTAAGCTCGAGTTGAATTTGATTCTAACCTCGAGTCGAGTTCGTTTATTATGAACGATGTTTCATTTTATTTATTTTTTATTTCATCGTATGTATTAATGATGTGATTTGATAAGGGTTATATGTTGAGATTTTTTTTAAGGGTATAGAGAACTTTTTCAATTAAGCTTTCGTGATGATTTCTTTCGAAACCACAACTATTCATATATGGGCCTTCAACCAACAAGGAATGCCATTAGAGATAATGAAAACTGAGCCCAATAAAATACCAATTATATTCTACAAATAAATTGCTAAAACGAGAATAAATAAATATAATTTATATATAAAGGGAAGGGTTAACGTGTAAATATAATCCCTAGCATGTACACTGGCAATGTTTGATAGTCTGGATAAAGACATATTAGTAAAGGTATCCAGCAAAAACCGTGTGTTTGGTAGCCATTGCTCGTTCACACGAGGCCCGGTCCTAATGCGAGGCCCGGGGTGTAATTTACTGATTCAGTTGGACAATGTATCTGACGCCCCCCTCGGTTACAGTTTCTGGCGTAGCAATCTTAGTATATATACCTTTATCTAGGCTACCAAATATTGCCTAACTAATTTATTCATTCCAGAAGTTAGTCTACCAAATAAAACAATGTACCAAACAGATGTGTGAAACAATCTTAGTATATTTATCTTAATAACCAAACACACAATTAAAATAGCTAATACGCAATTATCTTTCAAAACAATCCAGATTTTATTAATGTGGATATATCCGTACCAGTATACCAAACATTGCCTGAGAAGGACAAATTAATTTCAACAATCCAATATAATCTAATAGACTGAAAAGAACTTTCGTGCAATTAATAAGGCCCCAACCCCCCCCCCCCCCTTTACGATTATATGCAGCGGAGGCATGGGTGAATTTTTATTGTGTCAATTTTTTTATTATTTTTTATTGTGTCAATTTTTTTTAATTTTTTTTTAAAGTTATATATCTTAAAATAAAATTAGTAAACTATAATATTAAAGTGAATTGATTTAATTTGTTTGAAATAAATATAAATATATACTCTAAAATGAAAGTAACGAACCTAAAACTAAAGTGGATTAATTTAATTTTTTAAAATCCGACGACCTGTGCAATGCATTCGCCCAACGCTAATGCGTGAGCTCATGTATTGCGCTCGGCAATTAATTTTTTCGAAACAAATACGAACGCTAATTGAAAATAAAATAAAATAAAAACCTAATTTTAAAAAAAATATATACCCGAAAATGAAATTGGTGAACCCTAAAATTAAAATGAATTAATTTTTTTTTTTAAATCTGGCGACTTGCGCAATGCATTTACCCGTCGTTAATACATGGACTCGTGCATTGGGCTCGACAATTAATTTTCTTGACTTAAATATAACACATAATTGAGATTAATAAATCTTAAATACACATAAAACCTAAAAAACACAAAATAAACCCCTAAAAATAAAAATAAAAATCTAAAAATATTATAAAACCCTAAAAAAATCATTAACGCTACAAAACTCATAAACTCCCAATTTACATTCAATTTGGGCTCTTGATTTTTGAAGGATTGGAGTTCTTAGTTCTGACTAGATTTTGAAAAGGAATAACATCATGTTATATCTCAAACTAATGTCGTTTTTTCAACAATGTTTCAATCTTCAAAAATTACAATTCAATGCCTGACCTTTTCTATTTTTAACGATTCTATCACCGAAGCGAAAATTCCGGTTTCAGAAAAATGACGTGGCTCGTCATAATAAAACTAATGCGCAGATTGATACTAGAGACAGAGAAAAATGTTTTGAACTGAAATCAAAGTTAGTTTTGATTACAAAATAGGATTTCAGAGTGTAATCTCACAATCTACAAAATACAACAAATTACAGAGTTTACTTCTTCTTTTTCCCTGGAATGGCCACCCGTTTGCCCTTCAAGGTTCTGCAGTTGTTCTTAGTCCTCTGCCCTCTACATGGCAATCCCTGAATGTGTCTCACGCCGCGGTAGCATTGTATCTCCTTTAGCCGTCTAATAGCCAACGCGTTGAATCTCCTCTGCAATTGTTAACCAAAATACATCAAACTCGATTTTTACATATCCAAAACACGATCCTTCATGGGAAAATGTGGGGCAACGGCATAAAATGGAAGCCATTGTGTTCAAACTAAGATCATATTACAACAAAAACGTGCACACAAGGCAAATAACATTTGATGTCGGGCAATGTTGAGGAAATTTCCAGGCGCCAGTCGGCCAATTGACTGTGGAACAGAATAGCGGTTGGGCTTCAAACTCATATTCCTCCATATCTCATTAATTTATCTCCATGCTTTAAGCCTTTTTTTATATTTAAAAGAAGTGATTCATCGGAAGTCTTTTCATTACAAAATCCAAGGTAATTAATCAAAACTACTTCAAGAATCTAGGGTTTTATGACTTTATCTAAACAAAGGAGCAAAATGTCATGATTCAATCAGGATTCATTTCATAAAATAAACGAAACAGCATGATTGTTCAGGCCAAAGTCAAGGGGGCTATGCTCCGCCTAGGCTGATCATACAACACTGATGTTAAGGACTAGGGGAAATTTAACTGCTACAAGTCTTCACTTGCAACTAAATGCAGCAACAATGTAAAATGTTAGAATTCATTTTTTGCTTTCATTTTCATGCATTTGACAAACGATGACAGTTTGTGAATGAGTTTAACTCTAAGTCCAAATGCAACCAACAGTGAAGACACTAAAAACCCAAAAGATTACTATAAAAGAGTGATATGATATTTGCGTTATGGCTACTAAGATACTTTTATATGTGACTTGAGCACCCTCTTCTCTCGAGTTTTTCGGGATGAATTCTAACAATGCCCATTCAAAACCAATCACAAATGCTTTAAGATGACAATGTCCAAACATAACCATAAACACAAAAGATGTGATAAAAACTTACATGTCTACTCAGAACTAAGATCAAACTTCATCAGAACACGCAAGCAAACAAGCATTCAGCATTCCTTACTCCATCAGAAATCATGCTAGATTCTCCCAGAAAATCTATCTTAGCTAATAGCTACAATTTTTCTATCTTATCTGTACAATTATCAAGTAACATTACTTCATTAATGCTTCATCCAATTCAAATTCAATCCAACCAATAAATGAAACTCAACACGGCAAAATCGTAAACTTCCAAAACAAAAAATCACAGAATTCACCTCAAATCACAAATGTTTTACGATGACAATGTCCAAACATAACCGTAAACACAAAATATGAGGCAAAAACTTACATGTCTACTCAAAACTAAAATCACACTACAACAGAACACGCAATCAAACAAGCATTCATCATTTCTTACTCTATCAGAAACAATGCTAGATTCTCCCAGAAAATCATTATTAGCCACAATTTTACTATCGTTTCTCTACAATTATCAAATAATATATTACTTCATTAACGCTTCATCCAATTCGAATCAATCCAACCCACAAATGAAACTCCACACAGCAAAATCATTAACTTCCAAAAGGAAAAATCCCAGAATTCGCCTCAAAATTAGAGACATAATCAATGAACAATTCAACATCCACAGCAATATAAACTAGGAATTATTTCAGAATCCGGAAACACTTACAAGATCTCCTTCAGTCATGTATTTCGAAACCTCCTCACGCAGAGTGGTGAGCTCTTCTTCAGAAAAATCCTTCGTCAATTTGTTCTCAAAATTGAGGTCGTTCAAAATTTGTCTGGCGCTAGTGCGGCCGATTCCATGAATGTACTGCAAGGAGTACTCCACTCTCTTGTTGTTGGGGATCTCAATTCCACCAACACGAGCGCATTTGATGCTCAATCCACCAATCTGAACACGAAGCACAATCGAATTACACCACAATCCGTAAGAAAACTTCGGGAAAAGAAAAAAAAAACCGTAAACAAGAATGAGAAGTTTTGAACACGTTTTTACCTTGGGGAAAGCGGTGGATGACGGAAATGAGAGAGAGAATTTGGTGGAATTAGTGATGGGAGAGGAGATTAGAGAGAGAGAAGGGAGCACTGGTGTAGCTAATGCTTGCGCCATTTTCCAGTGAAAATTGGGGATTCAACACTGTTTGCTGCTGCTTTCTTTTCTTATCCGTTTGTAGAGGTGGAAGAAGGTCGGGGCGGGTTTATGGTTCGGGTCTTGTCCGACCCGATTCTGATACAATAGATGAACCCGTTTAATAAGATTTAAAATTCGGATCGAACTCGAGTTTAATAAGTGAAAATGGAGCCAACACAAGCTGTCCGAAACTTTGCATTTTCGCAGTCTCCCATCAGACTTTGAGGCTCAAAAGGCTCAAAATCAGGCACATCAGACCTTCAAACCAGTGTGCTGGGCGCGGGTAGGGTCTGGTTGACCCGCACCGCTCAAAAAAAAGAAAGTATGCCCGAAAAATATCACTCATTACACTAAAAAGTATTGGACGTAGCATTAAAAGTATTATCCTTCTACTTTAATTGTATTAGTTTATTATATCTCAATTATGGTTTAATATATCTAAATTAGGGTTTATTATTCTCAATTAGAGTATAAATTTATTTTTAAAAAGTTAATTGTCGGACGCAATGCACGAGCCCACATGTTTGTGTTGGGAGAATGCATTGCGCAAGTCGCCTAAACAAAAAAATTAAATTAAAATTTTCTTTAATTTTAGGATTCACTAATTCTTATTTTTTAGGGAAAAAACTAAACAAAAATGCAGAAAATCAAGAAAAGTGAAAAAATAAGCACGTATCATGCACACACGGTTGTTTTTTTACCCTTTTTATTAATGAGCTTGGGCCATGTGTGGGGGTGGGAAAAAATACCGAAATACCGCACTTATCGTACCGAAAAAATATCAAAAATGTTGAATTTTCGGTATACCGTAATTTTCGGTACGGTATGATACCGTATCGATAATTTTTGATACAGTATCGATATGAAATTTGAAAATTTTCGGTATACCGCGGTATATCGAAAATTCGGTATACCGCGGTATTCGGTATATACCGATATTTTCGATATATACCGGTATTCGGTATACCAAATTTTTCAGTATATATCGAAAGTTCGGTATATATCGGTATGTCAGTACATCGGTATATCGGTATGGTATGGTATGTCGGTATACCGTACCATACCGATAATTTATTATTATTATTATTATTATTATTATTATTATTATTATTATTATTATTATTATTTACAACTTATGGTTATTGTAGTACACTAATTTCATTTGAGTACACATGACTACAAAATATAATAAGTGACAACTAAATATCAATAATATATTTACAATTAATCAAATGATTATATTTGAATTATATATGATGATCTACAACAATGCAATATATATTTACAATTTGATTTATCATATAAATCATATATAATTTAAACTATTACATGATAAAGTGAACAATTGAAATTTGAAAGTTATATGTAATAACTAAAAAACATTACTCTTATTCATTTTATTATTAAACACCCAATATTCCTCTCAAATATTAAACACTAAAAGTTCAAAAAAAAGTTATAAGAGAAATAATAGAAAATTACTAAATAAAAAGATAAAAAATATTTTAGATTTCATTATATTCTAAAAAATATAATATTTATTAAGTAGAAGCTTAGAAAATATAAATAATAAAAAATATATGAGCTATTATGAATTGAAAATGAACAATTTAAAAGTATACATAATAAATAGCAATCTTATATTCTTCTCCAATATTAAGTACTACTAAAAGTTAAAAAAATAATAAAATAATAATAAGAAACTAGAATATATGTAAAGTATGATGATAACACTTTGATGTTAGATATTGGAGTTAAACATGACTAAAAAAAAGCTTACAAGTAAAGTAAGTATATGTAAATTATGATAATAACACTTTGATGTTACAATTACAATTACGACTTACGAGTAAAGTAAGTTATAAGATAAATAAAAGAAAATTACTAAATAAGAAGATAAAAAAAGCTTTTATAGTTTATTAAATTCTAAAAAAAAATATAATAATTAGTAAGTTTAATACAAAAGGTTAGAAAATATAAATAATAAACAAATACACGAGTTATGAATTGAAAATGACAATTTCAAAGTATACATAATAAATAGCAACCTTATATTCTTCTGCAATATTAAGCACTAAAAGTTAAAAAAAATAATAAAATAATAATAAAAAATTAGAATATATGTAAACTATGATAATAACACTTTGATGTTAGATATTAATTGAAGTTTAACATGACTAATAAAAGATAATAAACTAACATTATTACAATTACGACTTATGAGTAAAGTAAGTTATAAGATAAATAAAAGAAAATTACTAAATAAGAAGATAAAAAAAGCTTTTAGAGTTCATTAAATTCTAAAAAAATATAATATTTAGTAAGTTTAACACAAAAGGTTAGAAAATATAAATAATAAAAAATACACGAGTTATGAATTAAAAATAAAAGTAAGATTATCAATGTGTATGTAAATTTATTTCAACTTTAATATTTTGAAAAATGTATTTTAATTAATTTTTAATTTTGCAGGTTTCTTGTGATATTGAAATTTTCAATTTGCTACTCAACATCAAGTTGCTATGTTATTTCATTTAGTAATATTATATTTGAAATTTGGTTGTTAAGACATAGATTATTAAACTTGTTTGATGTTGGTATTTTGATTATGGAGACATGAATTTTTTTTTTTGTTATTTGTAAAATTCAGATCAGTACGGTATGTGAAATTCGGTATTTTCGGTATACCTTGAAAGTTCGGTATGTTCGGTATACCGTATAATATCGGTACGGTACGGTATACCGAAAATATCGGTAGGATATCAATATCTATTACGACGTATACCGAAAGTTTCGGTACGAAAACGGTATGAGATTTTTCAATATCGAAATTTCAGTACGGTATACGGTACGACGTGAAATTTTCGGTATGCCGTACCGACCACCCCTAGCCATGTGCGGCACCTTCATTTTACATTTTTTTGGTACCGTATTTTATTTTCTCAACTTTTTTTGTCCAACAACTAACAACTTAAAACAACTATATAAACTGAATTATTAGTTTTGAGAACAAAAACATCAAAAAATAAAATTTGGGACCCAAAAAAAAAGAGAGAAAATAAAAGTTGGAACCAAAAAGTCTCATCTAGAACTAAATATATTTTGACCGTGTTCTCATGAGACCAAAATTCAGGACCCAAAAAAATCGAGAAAATAAAACTTGGGACCAAAATAATCCTATCTAGAACTAAACGTGTTTTAATCATAATCTTATAAGACCAAAAATGCAATTATCTATGTTGTACAATAACCCACAAACGGTGGGTGGGTGGGAGAGAGAGAGAGAGAGAGAGAGAGAGAGAGAGAGAGAGATTTGAGCAGTGAGAAAATGTTTGGATCAAAAAAAGATACAAGGCAAAGCAGCAACACAACATGTAATCTTTGTTTCTCAGCCATAAGAGACCGGCTGTTTAGATGAATATCCACACCTAATTCAATAATTTTTCTAAAAATAATCCATGTTTTAGATGGAGTGTTGTTATATA
The DNA here is from genome assembly GCA_026008535.1 of Perilla frutescens. Classification (NCBI taxonomy): domain Eukaryota; kingdom Viridiplantae; phylum Streptophyta; class Magnoliopsida; order Lamiales; family Lamiaceae; genus Perilla; species Perilla frutescens. Next base: position 43,101,166 of record BRKX01000019.1, read on the forward strand.
CAAGAATCTGATCCAATATCACATACAACATGGCTGATTGCACCACACTACTACTCACCAATTCCACATACAATTTTCTCAACGCATGATTCTTCACATTGGCTGATATTCTGGATTGAATGCAAGAGCCTCCCTGTAGATGAGCTCCTTCATCTGCTCCTCCGTCAATGCATGCTGTTCAAAGTCGAAGTTGAAAGGGGTCGTACAAATAGGCTCATCGCTGATGTCATGGAGCGAGTTCAGGTATGGATGGGCCAATGCATCTTCAACTGATGGACACGCAATATTATTGAAATAGGTTAAGATAAATTAACATTTTTGGCAGAGGAAGTTGAGGATGCAGCTACTTGTTTGGCAAGCTTAAGTTTGATATCTAAAACAAAAATATATGCTAGATGTTTTTTACCTCAACAGTCATAAAACCAACGATTCTAGTTTGATTAGAAGTTTTACTATAAGATGTTTCTATGCAAAGTGCAAACCGATGATTTTAGAGCACGACAAAAGGTAAAGGGTCGAAAAGTTTCTTAGATCTGGCTAAGAAGAGTGGTCCATGGTAAAAACCAGGAAGTTCAAAACATTCGGTGTATACAAAAGCAAGGCAAATTAGAGCATAAGCAAAGATCATTGTTGCATGTGCCCAGATTTCATGGCTGAATAACTGCATAATATGAAAAATAATTGCAGAATTGTCAATAATGGCAGGCAAAAGTGTCATACCTGTTAGCCTTTGTCTAGGATCAAATGTCAGCATCTTCTCAACGAGATCAATGGCAAGAGGGTGCACATGAGAAAACTTTTCAGTAAATGATTGACGGCGATAAGGGGGAAGTTGCCTAATGTATCTTTTTGCGTTTTCATTCAGCAACCCTAATTCAGCTTCAGATGGAGTGCCGATCAGCTGCAAAAGAAAGGAACTTGTTGCTAAAACTTTTCATAGTAGCACATGAAAACATCAACAGAGCAAAACATGGTGTATGTGGGAAACCCAGATATTGCACCATGTGCTGCCTTGTAAAAGCAATGAAGAGAAGCATCCAAATCTCAGCACAAAAATCACTCGAAACATTTCCATTCTACTAACTGCCGAAATATTCCTATTTTATATTAACTGTGTTATTAAGTAATTGTCCTTCACCTAAAAAGCTGATTAGTAAACAGAACTTATCTTTCCTATTCCACAGCATACATTCACAACAAGTATTTGCAATCATTTATAGCCAACATAAAAAAAAAATCCATCCAACATCAAATGCCAGTTCAAACTACGCCCCTCGATGGTGGAGGTAATATGATGCATTACGACCAAAAATCAATCATAATTTCAAAACTCTAGAATTCAGGACTAAATGCTTTCGCCTAGAACAACCCCGTGCTAAGACCAGCCACATGCTTCCCGAGAGACCAAAAGTTTAAGCCTTTAGTTAAAAAAATTCCTTGTCTAGCAATGGATTGAGACATTGAGTTCCACAAAGCAACAGTTCCAAGCGAATCGGATCACAGCACCAAAGTCCTTGGTGCCTGCGGTTAGTTTACTCAATACATACAATTGATTATTCAATTTAAAAAAAAAGGATTTTAACAATATCTTCAATTTCACATATCCAGATTCATCTATTTGTGCATTCAAACAATTGTTTAGAGCTCATACATATAGGGTTCACCAAAGCCCTATTTGGCATATTCAGAAACTTAGTCATTAAAATGTTGATGACTAAGCCGTGAGCCGTCAGGGTAGTAAATGATCATACTAGCCTGAGCAATGTAATAAACATGAAAACAGCAATTATAATTTCTCTAGCCAAAACCAAAAGTTTTAAAATTCAAATAAAGTAGATACCTCCATCAAAAGACGCAACTGGTGTACATGATCTCTACCCGGAAACAGTGGCCTCCGATCCATCAATTCCATGAAAATACACCCAACAGACCATACATCAATAGCTGCAGTGTAATCAGATGAATTTAACAACAGCTCTGGTGCTCGATACCACCTTGTAACAACATACTCCGTCATGAAGTCACTTTCAGATGTAACCCGTGCCAATCCAAAATCACAAATCTTTAGGTCACAATTTGCATTAAGAAGAAGATTGCTAGGCTTTAAGTCCCTATGGAGAACATTTGCTGAATGTATATACTTCAATCCTCGAAGAATCTGATACAAGAAATACTGTGCAACCAGACGGAAATAGATATTTACAAACAAAGATTTTAGTACAAGAACTGTCAAATGTCTCTGCAGAGAACAAATAATAAGTTTAACATGAATAAAGAAAAATGGCTATATACTTCGGCTGTGAAAGCCTAAAAAATGATGAATGATAAAGAAAACAACTTCTTCCAACAATGCAACAATTTGTCAAAGAAAGCCAAAATATGACCGTTGGTACTTTGCACAGAAAATACTTAAATAAATACAAGAGACCCATTTAATTATGCTGATGCGGATGCTCAACAACAGGGAATATATCACAAACAACGAATAAAGATGTGTCAACATCTTCATAAATGTAAATGCTACTTGACCTTATCTTTTTCTTTCCTTTTTTTTCTTTTTAGGTTATTTATTCATGATGTGGGTATAATCTAGAAAAAGGCATTTATTCAATAAATATCATATTTTTTCTTGGTAAAAGTTTCAATAAGCAGGGAACAATATCTCACAACTTCATTCCTGTAATTCGTAACTTGCGTTGTTTCCTGATTTCAGTTCCCAGGAAACCCTATGTTATCAGTTTCCACCTAAAATCTTTAAGGAGAACTGGAGAACAAAATTTAAGTAGTTGAGTGAAATATCAGGAAAAGGAAATGCTGTAATTTCAAGATGAAGTGGAAGACATTTTTCATGAATGCGCAAAATAATGACTAAAGAAGTGGGCGCTGTAATCGTATGCAGATTTATTCAAACTAAAATTTGAAATATAACCTGGCAATGCTCCTCGGACAAAGCTTGATTAGAACGGATAATTTGATGGAGATCAGTGTCCATAAGTTCATATGCAATATAAACATCATTAAATGCCTGTCTCTGAGGCGGTGGAATTATATCTCTGATAGCAACCACCTGCGGCAATTAAAATTTGCATTTAATTAGATTACCCGTAAACCTATCCATACCTTCCTTAAATCTCTAGGATCTTTCCTGGATGTCAGATAATACAGTTACGAAGACAGAAGTGTTCTAGTCAGTGCAAAATTTAATACAGATTTAAATTACCTTAATAAAACTAGTGTGAAGATGATAATGCCAAATTAGCCGTGCCATATGCATGTCACAATAATCAGCACTAATCATCAATCTATTTTTTTCTACGTGTGCATCATATTTGAAAGAACTACATCATACATTCAGGATATGCCGGCCTATCATCAATGGTTTCAATATTTCTTTCTTTTATTTGGCATAATGTTATTAGTCATGAGCGTTTATAAAACTAAGAGGCTAAATAAAGGGCTAAACCTCATCAATTTCACAAAAAAAGGCGAAACTTTTTTGACCAGAAATGGAAACTGAAGTTAAGAGTCTATATTATGCTAATTTGAAATGTAAAGTCAAGATACTTAGCCAAGTGCTTCACAATTCATGTAAGCATGGTGAGATTAGTTTTAACTCCAACTCAAACAAACCCTACTGGAATCAGTTCCAAAACTTTAATCTCAAATTTAAAATCACAGATTGGACTATTGGACCAGTTCATCTAAAATTAATCAGCCATCGATTTCAGGCTACTCAAGCACAAAACTTTAGACCAGGTATTCACACTATTTTTCTTTCGATTAACCAAAAAAGTAATGTCAGAGTGGCCAAGACCAGCTAGTACATTCCATATGATGACAACTTACTTGAGCTCCATTTCATATGGGATAGCACAAACTTTATTCCTCTTTGTATAAAATGAGACTTCCTCTAAAAAAAAGTAGCTGCTATAGAAAAAGTGGTCTTGATTTTTTTTTCTCTTTAACTAACTCGTCAAGATAAATCCGAATCTTATACCAACTACTACATCAAATTTCCATATCATACACAAGTATCAAGGTGTGAATTCATTAATTCATTTACATGGGGTAGAAATTCCTAACAATATTTCATTCTGTTCCGCAGCTAAAAGCACCATGCATCTCCCAAAAAATCTAAAATACCAAAAAAAAAACCACCAACGGGAACAACCTATCAGTCCAAGAAACCCATGCCCCATCTTTGTAAGCTCTAATACAAGGAAACCACAAACAAACAAGATATATTAAATTTCCAAATAATAAAGAAAACATTCTAATGATTATACCTAATACACGTTACAAACACAATAAAAAAATGCCAAACATGTCTAGTTTTTAGAATCACAATATATTCTTGGCCGAATTATGCACTTTCATCAATTTAGAAGATTAATACTACACCACCAAACGATCTAAATAGTTCAAAAATCAAGTTTTTTTCTTCACAACATCTACGATAGAAAACTCCTCTCGCGGCATAATACCCTAAAAATCAGTGAAGAGAGAATCTGTCAAAACATACAGTAAGATTTTTCAAGAGAATTTAACACACTTATACATAAAAGTATATAAATAAACAAATAAAATTACTGACGTTTTCATGATCCATGTGTCTCAGAAGCTTGATCTCACGCAGAGTCCTCTTCGCATCAATTTTATTGTCAAAAGCATTTGCTATCTTCTTCAACGCCACGTGCTCATTCGTCTCCGTATTCAAAGCAGAGCTTTTTCAGCAAATTGGCAAAAAAAAAATCAAGAAACCAAACAAAAAAAAAGCTTTAGTAATCTGTAAGTGGAGGTGAACATTTGTTACCAAACGATGCCGTATGCCCCTTTTCCAATAGGCATGATTGGGGGTTTGTATTTAGCAGTGACCTCGAAGATGTTGCCGAAAATATTGTATTGGATGAATCGGTCGCCGTGGCTGAACGTCGACGGTATGTGATCCATCGGAGCTTGCGGCGGCGGCTGCTGCGGAAGCTGAGACTCTGCTTCCGACATCACGGTGTCTGCCGGCGGAGCCCCACCCTCCATTTTCTCTCTCTGTGTTAGTAGAAAATTAATAAAAAGGGGGAAAAAATAAAAATTATACAAGACAAGCTGCTCTCTCTCTCTCTCTCTCTCTCTCTCTCTCTCTCTCCTCTCTCTCTCTGTATTTATATGTCCGATGATTCCATCTCTCTCTCTCTACGTTGTACGTATATGTACGTATATTAAATCCTAATTTTGCATTTGTTTGCCCAACTCCACATCTCTTTTCTCAGTTCTTTATTTTTCTCATGATTAATTGCTATAAAATACATAAAATTTTGGGAGTTTTTAATTTTTAATACATTTTAAAAAATATAATTTTCATAATTTAAATTTAGCACTTGTTTAGTATTTCATATGATTTTCAAATTCGTACACTCTAATATGACCAAAATCGATAAAAATCATATATTTTAAGACAATGTGATGTACACGTAAATGTAAATGTGGAAATTTCCGAAAACCACGTCACTTCATTTGAGTTTGTTTGAGTATTTATCAAGTCGAGTTTTAATGGAGCCGAACACGAGTCGACTAGAGTAGTTTGATATTTTTATATATGTTTGTACCAATTTTACTTATTGAGCTCGAATTCCGGTCAAACTTTAAATGTTATCAATGACAAAATTGTGTTAATGTTTATTTAATATGCTTATTAAATCAAGCTCAAATAAACTTTTACGAATGAATACGAGCTGAGTGTCGAATTATTTGATTTGATTTTCAACCGTACGAACGTCTCAACAAAGGGTAAAATTTGTTCAAATTTGTGTGTTTTTTTAGCCCTTATTTGGATAATTAGTAATCAAAAACAAAATTTGTTCAAATTTGTTTTTTTTTAGTCCTTATTTGGATGATTAGTAATCAAAAATAAGAAAAATAATTGTTTTGGCTTTAATGGCTATTTATAGCATTACGGTGTTCAATTTTACTTCGAAATTACTGCATTGCCTCGTTTGTTTATCTACTTCCTTATTCGGCTGAGTACTAGATTTCATGAGTTTGCAATTTATTTATCGAATTTTTTTAATTCATGGATTTATAAAATAAATTATATACATCAAACTAAACCAAATCTTCTTGTGAAAAATCTTGTTTTTTTCTCAATTTAAGGGTTGCGATGATCTTCAAAAACATCAAAGAAATATTGGGTGAGATTAGTAAAATTCTATAATCAATTTTTTTGGATGTGATGTTTAGTGGATTATCTAAAGAGAGTCCATCATAGACATGGTTACATTTAGACGAAGTGTGAAGAAAAATATACAGTAATAATTTACATCGAGGGAGAAATTTTTAGGTGTAATTTATTTTTTAATATTATGATAAACAAAATAAATATTAACAATGTATAGTAACATAGAATGATGTAATGGAACGTGCTAGTGATGTCACGTCGGTTAACTAGGATTGCTTGTTAGCATAGAATGAACCAAACATTTATTGTTGGGTCGATTTTCTTTTAATTATGCATGACCTTCGCCATAATTTTTATTCATGTTCTTTTTTACAAATAATGCATTGTCGGTGTATTTTTTTATTTTATTTTTTGCATAGAATGATGTAAGCGAGAGCTCATAACTAATAACCATCAACCTTTTTAAAAACATTTATTATTCACTCAGTTAATTAATTTGCCTGACTATTCAGAAAATCAAATCCACAGAGAAGCAGCAAAAATAATAATACAGTAGTACTAGTTAATGTGATCCATGTGACTCATTTTCAAAGCACGACCACCTGAAATAATTTTTTTAGTGTATAAAAATGTAGAAAATAAAAGTAATTATAATGATGTGATGTCATCATTTTGGTGGTCCAATATTTAGGAATTTGGATATGGTTTGTGTGAAATTCATTTTCATACATTTGGATGTATTTGTTTTATAATGATTTAAATTTCATCACTCTAATTTAGATTTGTTTCTTGATTGAGTTATGGTGAACTTCAAACTTTACTTACTTTCGAAAATTTATCACTTGAAAAATTAAATTATTTAATTCACATGTAAATTAATGATGATGATGATGACCACTACTTAACTTGTGTAAAATTGAACCGAAATAAAAAGAATGAAGTCAGGTATTTGGTTATATTTTAAATATTAAAATCAAAATATAATTTGGTTAAGATTCGTTTTTGGTCAAAAATATTTCGATTGAAATTGAATGATAATTATTTTTGGCACAACTTATTTAGGTTTAAATGATGTAACTTGGAGAGTTTATTGTGATTTAACCTAATTTGAGCTTTAAACCTTCCAACTATAAAATTTTATTTTTTGTTTGAGTTTTATAGAAAATAGAAGATAAATTAATACACTTTTAAGGAAATCAAAGCCATGGGATGATTGGAAATTGAATTAAGAGCGCATTGCAAATTGAATATGATAAATAGGACAGGAAATTAGAAAGAACGATGCAAAACAGTGACAAGTGTCGAGACACGTGTGTTGAGGTGCACCTCGGTCATGCTTGGAGGCGTGATCTGCCACCGCCACACTCGTTCGAGCCACCTTTTCTTCACTCCCAGTACAACCCGAGCGGTGACACAGATCCCATTTTTTCCCTTTCTGCAGCTTGAGCATTTGTCGCAACCACAACGGTCGTGCCACACTGCGTAAGTCCTCCGGTGCGACTTCCATGGTCGTCCCTGACGTGAAGAAATGGCCCCTGAAGTTGTGATCCTTGGGCGTGACCACCTTGGTCATGCCCCATGCACCTCTTCCCAATTTTTCACCATATTCTGATTTATTTTAATTCCACTATAAATACCTACACTTAATTTGAATTTTAGGTCATTCACCTCACCCTTAGCCACATATAAAAGATAGAGAGAGTAGACAGAAGAGAAAACTAAGAATTGAAGGAAGAGAGCAAGAAGAAGAAGGGTTGAAGTAAGATTGTAGACCAAATCTTCCTCCCGGATTCATTTGTTCTTTAATTTTGTTAAACTATGATTATTCTTAAAATGATTTTATTTATTCATTTCACCATGAGTAGCTAAACAATCTTGTACACGAGGATTTGAAAGTACTTAGGTTAATGTATGTTTACTATTTCTAATTGAGTGCTTATAGTTTGAATTCTCTCTTTGTATTCTCGATTGTTTGGCAACCAATTAGCGTGATTATATTTATTGATTCATAAATCGACAGAGGTGTTTCAATAGAGGAATCGGAAAATACAATGCATGATAATCAAGAGATTTGAGGGAATTGAGATTATTTTGGGAGTTTGGATCTTGAGAGCTTTTGGTCACTACGTCCTAAGAATCAATCGGAGACGACGATCTTATGGGGTAGCTCACGACCTTTATACTTCAAAAGACCATTTCTCCTACTGTTGTTTCCCTTGTTTTGCCCTTTCCTAAGGAGTTGTTGTGTAACAAGAGCATAATGTCCACTAGAATGTCCATGGATTTTATTCATCAACTTGAATTAATTAATTTTAAGATATAAGGCTTTGCTATTATAATAGGTTGTTCAAAGGGGCTCCTTGTCCTTAATTCCATCAAATATTTCACTTTTTCCTGGATACTCAGGTTCAAATATCTATGGATTTGTTGTTTGCTTACTAGCTTCATATAATTCAAAAACCCCATTTGATATGAACTCTCTTATTGAATTGCTTATTCAATGAGCATTCTCAATATTATGCCTTGATAAGGACTCAAACCTCCACACTTTTTAGCACAAGATTTTGAGTCTCACGTGTCTACCAGTTCACCACCAAGACATCTTGAAAGTGCATCATATTCCATGAATATGATATCTATCTAATCAAATGTGATGTGTGGAATATATGACATGGAATATATGATAAATGTGGAGTATTGAGTGATCACTCTAGTGAATTACAAACCTCAAATGGGAACTCAATAGGATAAAGAACATGTCATTGGCCTAAGGAAATTAAGCCCTCGTGTACCTCTTTTTCCATCGACCTAAGCTAACCTTTGAAATTTAGTTCGTAATTTATCTTGTTTTCTATTTAATTTCGTTAATTGCAAATCTAGTTCAATCTTTCCTTGTGGATTTGATATCGTTTCACTTAATTTGTGCTACAATCTACAAGTAAATTTCATTTTTGGTCTTGTTAGAATAGGGCCAAAATATTTTTGGTCCCAAATAATATTTTTTTTGATAATTTTAGTCTCATAAGATATTTTTCCACAATTTTGGTTCCTATAAGATATTTTTCTGACAATTTTAGTCCCATAAGATATTTTTTTCAATAATTTTAATTCCAAACTATCAGAGAAAGTTAACAACAGTTAAAATCAGGGTTAAAAAATGGCATCCTCAAGAACATCAACAATATCAAAATAAATACCAACAAAAAAAGTGCAAAGTAATTTCAACACTAATACTAAACCATAGATACAAAAGAAATGCCCAATAAAACTATCATTTCACGCATTTTGACCTTGTCTTTAATAGAAGTTAACTTTCTCTGTTATTTTGGGATTAAAATTATAGGAAAACTATCTTATGGAATTAAAATTGTAGGAAAAATATCTTATGGGACCAAAATTATCGAAAAAATATCATTTAGTACCAAAAAAATAACTTTTGGGACTAAAAGTGTTTTGACCCTATTTTAATGGGACCAAAAGTGAAATTTACTCTGCAATCTACTTGTTCACTTACAAGTTTGGTACGAGTTAAATAAACTGTTTATTTCTAATATTACACATCAATTAATAAAATAAAAAAAATATTATTATAAACAAATCAGTGAACTAGGGGAAAAGCAAAAAAGTGCTTCAACTTCGAAATTGGAGACTTCAAAATGTTTAACTTTTCCAATTTCGAAGTTGTAGAATGTTTTAAAGCATTTGTGAGATTTTTGTGTATCAAACTATTAACTATTAAGTGTATTCGTAACTTTAGAAATTGTGATCATTTGACTGTGTACGAGATTGAACTAGTGAATATTTTATTGTTGTTTACTTGATGTATTATTTCTTATTTATTGATTCGATTTATTTTTTTAGATATAATTATTTATAAAAATAAAAAAAATATCCATAAAGAATTTAACGAAATTGAAAATCGAACAAAACGAGCCAAAGAATTATAATTCAATTTGGTTCCATAATAAATTACTTTGATTGATTCAATTTTCATTTTTAAAGAAATTACGTATTTGATTTTATTGATTTCATTCGGTTTGAAGCAAACCAACCATTTGTGCTAGCTCACATATAACTCCACTAGTAAGGATAGGGGTGAGAAAATTTACACCGAACTGGATCTGGCCGACCAACCGACCTGATGTCTATTGGTCGAGTCGGGTCAGGGTTAAAAATATGACGGACGGTGGTCCAGTTAAGGCACTGCAAACTTGCAAACTGATGAGGTATCGGTCGGGTGTCGATGGTGTGGCCAGAAATCGGTGACCACACCGACCTGACCGATAATTTTTAAAAAATAATTTTTGATATATTATTTGTATTTTGTATTGCTAATCCTAAATCCCTAATCAGTATCTCACTCTCTCACTCTCAGCCGCTACCCTGAATCCCTGGCACACCCGTCGTTTAGGTGTGCAAAATACACTTGCGGGCAAATGATCCACAAATGCTTAATCTGCCCTCAACGGCTAGTATAGCTTAGTGAAGACGGATGTCGATCACACGAGGAGTGTTTTAACCTTCTGTCCTTTATTAGTTTCCGTTTGGATCTTTAGTGTCACTCTAAAAACCTTGCTAATAAACTTAAACTAACTAAATGCTGAAAAGGAAATCACAAAAGAAAATATCAGTAATAAAAGTGCTCAAGTCAAAGCATCAAGTCATTCGGTAGGTATGCGCAATCCCGGGCAAAACACATGTAATTACCACTACTACCCGTTGTGCCCACACTAGCAAAAAGGTCAAAAACCGAATCCCTATGGCCAAATATGGGTAATTGTCACTTTGAGGGTTAACCGGTTATAGGAAATGGATACGATCAACCACTCCCCAATCACTTCTTACATTAGATCGTCTAGATGATACGATCGGTACCTAGGGACCTAACTATACAGGAACCTAAGGAGAGAATCACACAAAGGTTTTGCAAGCATAGCAGCTTTGAGGGCAAAAGCGACCCGATTCTAGTAGGTTTGACACGGTCTTGTGCCTGCATATACTACTCAATCTCAACTACCAAGGCTGTCACCCCCGGACTTGTTACTATGCGGGTATCGAGGCATGGGTCACCTATACACTCCCATGTAACTAACACTAGCACCAGTTAATCAGAAATGCGCGCTTTCATCTCCAACCACCCTTTACCTATGTCTAAGTGAAAAACAAGTTAAGATTGTGAACCCTTAAGGCTTTAAAGTCCGATTACCTTATGCACATATTCTACCCTTAGACCATTACTTTGACTTGAACAGTGGATACTTAGCCACTAAACATAGAAACGAAAGTAAAAGAAATGATAAAAGACATCTTACTTGGAAAGGAAATAACTTGATTAACTTCTGGGCCCAACCCCAGTTTTGCCAACAAAAACAACTGAACTACCTCTCCGCGGGCAAATCGTCAGCTTCAGGCAGACAGATTATCCAGCAACTAAACTAAATATGAAAACGAGAAATTGTATCTTGAGGTGCAAAAACCGGCACGTGCACTGCCTACTGATATGAAAATAGATAAAAGTATTTATAGCAACTGAATTAAGGCTTCACGCAGCCCATATCTCATCCACGCAGGGGTTCTTGCACTCCTCCACTTCCTTATTTCATGCTCAACGTTCTTCCTTGAATTTAGGAGGGATAGGAACAAACCCTATCATCTCCAACGGCTTTCTGATGTCCCCACTTCCTTCCCAACGTGTGTAGACCTCCCCAAGACTCGGAACTGACCGCCACATCACCTCCACGTGCATATAGGAACTGTTCCGCGATCTTGTTGCGCAATTCTCGCAACAACTTTGATTGGGTCCTCGGCAGGCAAATCAGTCCTTTGTGCCCTCAGCATAAATAGCACTTGTCTGTGCCTATTGTGGTGGTTTTGTGCCCTCAACCTCCTGCAATCAGCTTTACCCCCAAAATAAGACTAGACTCTATACTAAACACTTAAAAAGGGTGTAAAAAGATAAAGGAAAAAGCACGAATTTGAGTCTTCATCACACCCACACACTTAGACTATACTTGTCCTCAAGTATGAATGCAACTTTAACTCAAAACAATAAAAACAAAAGACTCAAATGACTCAAAACAAGACAACACATCATATGAATCATAAGTTGATAAAGGGCATAACAGTTGAACATAATGATGCAGGCAAATCGAATCAATCAAACTCAGGCTACTATTGAAGTGTACACTCAGCTCGCCTTTTTCTCGAGTGTTTAGGTTAAGTGTTTACTCTCAACAATTCCATCAAATCATCATCAACAAACATGCAAACACCCTGTATAAACAATTTACTATATTCACATGCATGCATATCAAAAGGTCTTGTGAGGGTTGTAATGGGGCATGCGGATCAAGGTTGGGAATATTTAGGAACTGGCTACCTTTCATATCATTTGGGCAAAATCAGCACTGGCAGCTCTGTGCCCACATAACAACCTGGAGAATTATTTTATTCATAAACTTTTTTTTATAAAAGGTTTCATTCCCAGTCATAAGATACTCTTTAAAGAGAGATTTTTCAGAATGCAGGTTGTGAACAAATTAGCAGGCTCAAATAATGGCAGCAATGGGAAGCATTTATCAGTGAATAATATGGCCAAATAACTACGAAAGAAATTGCCTTAATCATCTAAGCATGCATGAAATCAGGTTTGATAGGGCATAAGCAAGTAAGCATCAAATGAGGTGGTGGAATTTAAACACACAGAAAGAAGTCGCAAATGTTACTTTGGGCTCAAAGCTCACTGGGTAGTTATATATTGCTTTCACATGCGATTGATTAATTCAATCTGCCTAACGATAAACTTATGTCCATATATGCCCAATGTCAATCTATGACTCATATGCTATAGACTCAACATGCACACACAAAATAAAAACAAAACATTCAAACATAACGACCTAGGCATATCCCTCCCACACATTTGCTGTGCAAAGTACCCTTGTGGGCACAAGCAGTAATGTGGGTTAGATATGCCCAAAACAGACTCTATATACACAGACGCAAATGTACAAAAACAAAAATAAACACACAAACAAAAATAAAAACAAATTCTAAACTACTGGGGATAAAGCATGATTTAAGGAGATGAGGGGTAGTCTAACCCGAGATGAACACAAATGCTCTGCAGGGCTTTCTCAACTCTTTCGAGCTTCTTTGAATCTGCACTGCTCTGTGCCCTGCTCGGTCCTTCTTGTGCCCTGGGTGATCCTTCTTGTGCCTTGGGGGCCTTTCTCTTGTCAAAGTATGTTGGTTCGTCAAAAGGGAGGAAGTATGAGGTGTTCTCTTCAGTGATCCCAATTAGCTGCATCCGCTCCAGCCTCTGGGCATCGAGATATTCTGTTGCTTCGTCAAGCTCTGGGTAACCTTCGAAGATGTCGTCGAGGTCGTCTCCTTTCAATCCTTCAAACAGCCTAGCCACAAACATGTCCAAGGCTACAACAGTTGCTCTGGTGTTGCTGGTCTGCGCCTGCAATTGAATCGCCAGAATGTAGCCGAGGTTGACTTTCCGCTTGTGCACCATGTTCCACAATAGGAACACCTCCTGTTGCGTGACTTGGCCTGTACCATCTTTGCGCCCATAAAGGTTGAATGACATCCATCTATGGCAAATCTGAAGGGCGTGGTCAGAGATGTGCTTGTCCTTGCTTGAGCCCGAAAGATAAAAGCCTTTGCCTCCAATTTCCTCCCACCGTTGCTGAATGTTTCGACTCCAGTCGTCGCCAACACTGGTTGCTGCTTCTTTGTACCACTTCGAATGAACATCTTTTGGTTGGATGAAATCCAACATCAGATTCAATCCTGAGATTGACATGCTATAGCTCTCTCCAGCTATGTAGAAGTTCACAACTCCAGGTGTCTCCAAACCAAAGCCCTGCACTGGTTTAAACTCATATGAGGAAAGAAATTCAATGGTTAAAGAGGGGCGTACCGTGTTCCTCCAGCCAAGTACTTGCTCCCAACCGATGTTGGCAAAGTATTCATACACTTGGTCCATGACTCCAAGTGTATTCAGCGTGCTGTCGTGAAGAACATACAGGGGCAGATGCTTCTTCTTGTTCAATCTCTCGACAATTCCTTGTCTCGAGCTGCTTGGATCCTCCTTCTCCTCATTCGCCGAGCGGCGGGGGAGGGTTCTGATTGGCACCCTGTCTTTTGTTCCCTTTTTCACCTTTGCGGGCACATAGGTTTGAACTGGAGCTGGGATAATTTGAATTTCCGGTTCCATTTCCTCGCTGTGCACTGACTTCTCTTCCTCTTCCTCGTGGGACTGCTCCACATCTAGCTTTCTCTTAGTGGGGGGTTTCTCTTGTTTCTTTGACTCCTTGCTGACTGGCTTCTTTGCTTCCTTGCTAGTTGACTTGGTTCACTTTTGCTTGTTCTTAGCCTTCTCGGGCACATCGGGACCCTTGCTTTGGCTTGGTTCCCTTTGTGCCTCTTTCGCGACTTCCTGTGGTTTTGCCTTCTTCGACTTTTTCTTCTTTGTGGGTGGATCTGGTTGTGCCTGTTTCGACTGCTCAGACTGGCTGTGGGCATTCTCAGATGTAGATCCCTCTGAAGCCGCTTTATCTTCTTCCAACGATTCTTCTTTCTCTTCCTCCGGTTCTGGTTCCTTCTCCTTCTCCTCTTGCTGATCTTGCTCTAGTTTCTCCTCCTCCTTGTCTTCTTCTTCCAGGCTCTCACCTTCAGATTCATCAACGCTTTCTTCTTCATCACCGCTACCCATTTGTTTTTCTTCCTCCACCTCTTCTTCTTTTTCTGGTCCACCATCACCTTCCCCGTCCTTCTCTGGCTCTTTCTCCGGCTCCGACTCGTTTAATTCTTCACTGGGTTGGGGTGTCGGCGGCTTCTCCGGAGTTGGTGGTTTTTCAGGTGTTGGCGTTGGGTCAGGGCTTTGCCTAGCTTGTGGTGGGCTCTGGGGTTTGCCCTTATCAGCTTCCACTTTCTTCTTCTTCGACGCACCGCCCTTAGCCTTCGGCAGTGCTCACTTCTTTTTCTCTGCTTGCGGCGGCGGGAGCGGTGGTTGTTGTGGTGGAATGGTCTGGATAGGTGAGGGGTTTAGAACTGGTTCGGAGCTTTGTTTCGGCTCCTCGGGCTGGGTTGACTGGGTGGTCTGCGTTGTTTCCTGCGACGAGTCACCGGCGTTGCGGGCACTGCGCCTTGTGCCTCGCTTGGCGGTTTCTCCAGTTTTCTTTGTAGTCACCATTTTTTCTTGACAAGGGTTTGGGAAATTTGTGAGGTAGGGTTTTCTTTGCTTGATCTGTGAGAAATCGAGAGAGTGAGAGGGGTATTTGAATGCTTCAGGAGACGTGAGATGTTGTGAGGGTGGTGGGTTTGTGCGGCGAGATTCTGGCCGAGAATATAGAAGAAACGGTTGTGCCTAATTTTGAGAAAATTGGGGAATTTTGAATTAGAGAAGAAGATATGTTTGAAATTCAAAATGATTATCTGTATATATCATATCCCCTTCACTCCCCTTGTTTTCGGTCTCCATTCTCAATAATCATCATATTGCATGGGGAAAACCAACCGTTTCTGCAGCTGCTTTTTCGTGTCAAATCAGTCAAATCAGCTACAGTACCCACCCACACACTTAAACCTTGCTGTGCCCTGCATATTACTTTGCCCATAGTGATGTGTTTCCAGTCTTTGCCTTCCTACAGCGTTAACTCACAAACAAAATACAAATAACAAACTTAATTGAAATTAAAGCAAGTAAACAAACCGGGTTGCCTCTCATCCAGCGCCTTTGTTTAAGGTCTTTGGCCTGACCTTGTTGTGCCTTCAGTAGTACTCAGGAGTGCTCAAAACTTGGGTTTCTGCCCAAGTTTCATTCTCTTGCTCGAAATATTGTTTCACCCTCTGGCCATTGACTCGAAATTCGCACCCATCTTTTGGATTCACCAGATCAATTGCTCCACTTGGGTGTTGATGTTGCACCAAATAGGGGCTCATCCATTTTGACTTCAATTTGCCCGCATGCAATTTGAGCTTTGAGTTATACACGAGTACCTTTTGCCCACAGAGAAACTGTTTGCCTCTTGCGAGTGCATCGTGGTATCTCTTGGTCCTTTCCTTATACATCACAGCATTATCATAGGCCTCGGACCTCAACTCTTCTAATTCTTGGATCTGCAGCTTCCTTTCAATTCCAACGCATCCATTATCGAAATTCAACTTCTTGATTGCCCAAAATGCTTTATGCTCCATTCCCACAGGCAAATTGCAATACTTTCCAAAAACCAGCCTATAAGGAGACATCCCAATAGGTGTCTTGTAGGCTGTGCGATATGCCCACAGAGCATCTTCCAAGTGATTGCTCCAGTCTTTGCGCCTTGGTCCAACAACTTTCTCCAAAATATTTTTGATCTCCCTGTTTGAGACTTCTGCTTGTCCATTTTCCTGGGGGTGATATGTCGTAGTAACCTTGTGTGTGACCCCATACTTTGCCATCATCTTCTTTATGACTGAGTTGCAGAAATGAGTCCCTTGATCACTGATCAGGACTTTGGGCATTCTGAAGCGACAGAACACATTTGCCCTCAGGAACTTCACCACTGTATTTGCATTATTCGTCGGAGTGGCTTTTGCCTCCACCCACTTGGACACATAATCTACAGCCAGGATAATGTAGAGATTATTACCTGACTTGGGAAATGGTCCCATGAAATCTATGCCCCATATGTCGAAGACTTCCACGGGCATGATAGGTGTTTGTGGCATGGCCTCTCGAATAGAAATATTCCCAGTCATCTGGCAATTCTTGCACTTCTTCACAAATATATAAGCATCCCTGAATAATGTAGGCCAATAAAATCCTCCATCTATTATTTTCCTTGCTGTCCTCCGTGGGCCGAAGTGACCTTCACATGCATTGTTATGGCAGAACTTCAAGATGTCAAGAACCTCATCATCATTGACACACCTCCTTATGACTTGATCGGCTCCAATTTTCCAAAGAGTTGGTGCTTCCCAAAGATAGAACCTGCACTCCCGCTTCATCTTATTCCTTTGGTAGTTATTCAAACCAACTGAAAACTGCCTTGCGACTAGATAGTTCACTATGTCGGCAAACCATGGCTTATCTGGAAAATTCTCAGTGATTTTCTCTTTGCCCTCAACCATCAGACGGCTGAGATGGTCTGCAACCAGATTTTCTGCCCCAGTTTTGTCTTTGATCTGCACATCGAACTCTTGCAAGAGCAATATCCACCTTATGAGTCTTGGCTTTGACTCCTTCTTAGAAAGTAGGTACTTCAGAGCTGCATGATCCGTGTAAACAATCACTTGTGCCCCCAGTAGGTAGGAACGAAACTTCTCAAAAGCGAACACTACTGCTAACAGCTCCTTCTCCGTGGTGGTATAGTTGCGTTGTGCGGCATTTAATGTCTTAGAGGCGTAATATATAACATAACTCTCTTTGCCTCTTTTCTGGCCCAAGACTGCTCCTACGGCAAATCCGCTGGCATCACACATCACTTCAAATGGCACTCCCCAATCCGGAGGTTGGATAATGGGGGAAGATACCAACATATTCTGCAATGTATGAAAAGCCTTCTTGCAGTCATCATCAAAGTTAAATTTTACTTCCAATTGTAGCAGGTTTGTGAGTGGTTGAGCAATCTTTGTGAAGTCCTTAATGAATCGATGATAGAAACCCGCATGGCCTAGAAATGCCCGAATCTGCTTAACATTGATGGGATAGGGCAATTTGGCAATGATATCCACTTTTGCCCTGTCCACCTCGATTCCTCGCTCGGATACTACATGTCCCAACACGATTCCTTCTCTCACCATGAAGTGACACTTCTCATAATTCAACACCAAGTCCTTTTCCACATAGCGGCTCAGTACCTTACTCAAATGGTCAAGGCATTAATCAAAGCTATCTCCATAAACCGTGAAGTCGTCCATGAAGATCTCGATACAAGTCTCAAGCATATCCGAAAATATACTCATCATGCACCGTTGAAATGTGCCTGGAGCGTTGCAAAGGCCAAACGGCATCCTTCTGTAGGCAAATGTGCCAAAGGGGCAAGTGAATGTCGTTTTGCCTTGATCGGCTTGGGCCACCACAATCTGCATATATCCAGAATACCCATCCAGAAAACAGAAGTATGATTTTCCTGCAAGCCTCTCCAACATTTGGTCGATGAAGGGCAAAGGAAAATGATCCTTCTTTGTGACTGCATTCAACTTGCGATAGTCAATGCAAATCCTCCATCCTGTTTGCAGTCTCATCTGAATAAGTTCCTTGTTTTCATTCTCCACAACTTGGATTCCAGACTTTTTGGGCACAACGTGAATAGGACTCACCCACTCACTGTCGGGCACAGGGAAGATAATGCCCATATCGAGCAACTTTAGAATCTCCTTTAACACAGCTTCCTTCATCAAGGGGTTCAGCTTCCTTTGGGGATCTTGCACTGGTTTTGCCCCTTCTTCCAACTGGATCCGATGTATGCAAATGGTGGAACTTATGCCTTTGATGTCGGCCAAGGTCCATCCAATTGCTTCCTTGTGCATCTTCAATAGTGCTATCAACTTGACTTCCTGCTTCATGGTCAATGATGAACTGATTATAACTGGCAAACTCTCTCCTTCACCCAAATAGGCATATTTGAGGTGATCGGGCAACTCCTTCAACTCCAACTTTGGTGGCTTGATGATAGACCGCACCAGTTTATCACCCTGCCTTGTTGTGGGCAAAGGCAGGCGTTGATCCCTTGAAAAACTGGCTTCGATGTGATACAATTGCAGAATTGCCTCTTTGATTTGCTTATCTCGTTCCTCTTCAGCATCCCAATCAATTTTACTGTATTGAAGTACCCAATCAAGTGGATCCTTTGCCAGCAGCCTTGGCAATTCTTCTTGGATCATAGGCTCAAAGACGTCGATCACATGTACACCCTCAGTGTCATTGGAGTACTTCATTGCCTCCATGATGTTGAAGGTAACTCTATCTCCATCAAACTCGCACGTCAATGTGCCCTTATCGATATCAATCTTCGTATGTGCCGTCTTCATGAATGGTCTGCCCAAAAGTATACAGGCAGCCCTTGGATTGGTTTTGCCCATATCCAACACATAGAAGTCTGCTGGGAAAATCAGACTCTCCACTTTGATTAGGACATCTTCAAGCACTCCCTCGGGGCAAACACTGGAACGATCAGCCAATTGAATAATTGTCCTTGTATCCTTGAGCGGTCCCAAGGTCAGCTCTTCAAAAATGCTTAGGGGCATAACATTGATCGATGCCCCTAAGTCCAGCATAGCTCTCTCAACTCGAAGTCCTCCAATTTCACAGGGAATAAAGAACATCCCTGGATCTCCACACTTTTCAGGCAGTTTCTTCTGCAATAATGCTGACACATTTTCATTCACAACCACTTGTGCCTCCTCTGTGAATCTCACCTTCTTTGTACATAAGTCCTTCAGGAAATGGGCATATCGGGGTACCTGCCTGATTGCGTCTAGTAGTGGAACATTGATTTCTACTTTTTTAAAGATGTGCATTAGCTCTCTATCCTCTGCTTCTTTCTTGTTTCGCTTCATCCTTCCTGGAAATGGTAAAGGCACCTCGATCTCTTTTGGAATATTACTCTTCAGGATGGGTTTGGGCACAACTACTTCTGGTTCGTCATTTGCCCTCAACTCTGGCTTCTCCTTTGTGGGCTCATCGTTGCTGTGGACATCATCCTCTGCAATCTCTGGATATGGTGCAGGCAGTTGCCTTCCACTCTTCAGTGTTATTGCATTTACCCCAGCCTTCTTTGGTGGTTCTGTCTGTGAGGGCAGAACTCCTTTAGCTTTCTCCATCCTTGCGATTGCATCACTAATTTGGGATATTTGTCCTCCCAAATAGTTCAGTCCATTCCTTGTCTCCTGCTCGAAGGCTTCTGATTTCTTTTGTACCTCCACCGTTTCATTCATAATCTTGTGAACCATGTCTGATAAAGACGGTCCTGCTGCGGGCGCAGGATAGTATGGTGTTGTATGCCTCTGACTGTAGTTGGGGGCAAATTGATTGTGCCTCCTTCTGTGCCCTTCATCCATAGCGTTGACCGTTTCTTCCTTCTCCTTCAATTGTGGACACTGGTCAGAGTGGTGCCCCATTAGTTCACATACCCCACAAATTCGCAAGGTATTGGCGGAAAACATGGTGATCATTTTCTCTATCTTGTTGCAGAGTTGTTCGATTCGGTCATCAGTTGCAGGCACAGAGATAGTTTTGCCCGCAGCGGCAACACTTGTTCTTTCATATGAATCATCTCTGTTTTCCTCGGCCATTTCTCCAATAAGTATTAGAGCCTCAGCAGCCCTCTTGTTTAGGATAGATCCTCTGCATGCTGCATTCAGTAGGGCCCGGTCCTCGCTTCTCAACCCCGAAACAAAGTAGTTCACCAGGTCATGATTTGGAATTTGATGATGTGGGCATTTCGAGAGCAATTGCTTGAAATGCTCCCAGTAGTCATAAAAGCTCTCGTGGGAACCAGCCTTTGCGGTTGAGATCTTCTTTCTCATGCTCTGCACTCTTGATGTGGGGAAGTACTTCTCCAGAAACTTTTGCTGGAGTTCACTCCAGTTGGTTACACTCCTAGCGGGAATAGTATACAACCACTCTCGAGCTCCATCCTGCAAGGTGAAAGGAAAAGAAACCAGGCGAATGTATTCGCCTATCCCATTAGCTCGTGTGCGTTGCGTCTCACATGCCATCTCAAAATCTTGTAGATGTCGTTGTGGATCCTCCCCTGGATGGTCATGGAATTTGGGCAAAATCGAGATGAAATTTGCCCTTAGCTCCCAGTTACCAGTAGTTGTGGGCAAAACGATGCCCGTGGGACGCATGTTCATGGTTTGAGGGAAACTCAGCTGCCTCAAAGTAAGGGTGTGTGGAGGTGGTCTTTGTTGTTGTTCTTCTTCGTGGTTTGATATCTGATCGTCCTCCATCTCTTCGTCGAAATAGAGTGAATTGATGTTGCTTTTCTCACTTTCTCTGCTTGAGGTCAAATCGTCACTGGATCCTTCAGTGTGATTTTCTTCCTCCAGCCTTTTCAAAAATGCCCTAGCTTGTGCTCTTCTTGCCCTCGCTGACCTCTCTATCTCCGGATCGTAGAGTAAATCTCCTGCGCGGTTAGAACGAAGCATATACTAAGGTAAAACAGTAAATAGACAGAAAAGTGCGCTTACACTCCCCGGTAACGGTGCCAATTTTAGCACACCCATCATTTAGGTGTGCAAAATACACTTGCGGGCAAATGATCCACAAATGCTTAATCTGCCCTCAACGGCTAGTATAGCTTAGTGAAGACGGATGTCGATCCCACGAGGAGTGTTTTAACCTTCTGTCTTTTCTTAGTTTCAGTTTGGATCTTTAGTGTCACTCTAAAAACCTTGCTAATAAACTTAAACTAACTAAATGCTGAAAAGGAAATCACAAAAGAAAATATCAGTAATAAAAGTGCTCAAGTCAAAGCATCAAGTCATTCGGTAGGTATGCGCAATCCCGGGCAAAACACATGTAATTACCACTACTATCCGTTGTGCCCACACTAGCAGAAAGGTCAAAAACCGAATCCCTATGGCCAAATATGGGTAATTGTTACTTTGAGGGTTAACCGGTTATAGGAAATGGATACGATCGGCCACTCCCCAATCACTTCTTACATTATATCGTCTAGATGATACGATCGGCACCTAGAGACCTAACTATACAGGAACCTAAGGAGAGAATCACACAAAGGTTTTGCAAGCATAGCAGCTTTGAGGGCAAAAGCGACCCGATTCTAGTAGGTTTGACACGGTCTTGTGCCTGCATATACTACTCAATCTCAACTACCAAGGCTGTCACCCCCGGACTTGTTACTATGCGGGTATCGAGGCATGGGTCACCTATACACTCCCACGTAACTAACACTAGCACCAGTTAATCAGAAATGCGCGCTTTCATCTCCAACCACCCTTTACCTATGTCTAAGTGAAAAACAAGTTAAGATTGTGAACCCTTAAGGCTTTAAAGTCCGATTACCTTATGCACATATTCTACCCTTAGACCATTACTTTGACTTGAACAGTGGATACTTAGCCACTAAACATAGAAATGAAAGTAAAAGAAATGATAAAAGACATCTTACTTGGAAAGGAAATAACTTGATTAACTTCTGGGCCCAACCCCAGTTTTGCCAACAAAAACAACTAAACTACCTCTCCGCGGGCAAATCGCCAGCTTCAGGCAGACAGATTATCCAGCAACTAAACTAAATATGAAAACGGGAAATTGTATCTTGAGGTGCAAAAACCGGCACGTGCACTGCCTACTGATATGAAAACAGATAAAAGTATTTATAGCAACTGAATTAAGGCTTCACGCAGACCATATCTCACCCACGCAGGGGTTCTTGCACTCCTCCACTTCCTTATTTCATGCTCAACGTTCTTCCTTGAATTTAGGAGGGATAGCAACAAACTCTATCATCTCCAACGGCTTTCTGATATCCCCACTTTCTTCCCAACGTGTGTAGACCTCCCCAAGACTCAGAACTGACCGCCACATCACCTCCACGTGCATATAGGAACTGTCCCGCGATCTTGTTGCGCAATTCTCGCAACAACTTTGATTGGGTCCTCGGCAGGCAAATCAGTCCTTTGTGCCCTCAGCATAAATAGCACCTGTCTGTGCCTATTGTGGTGGTTTTGTGCCCTCAACCTCCTGCAATCAGCTTTACACCCAAAATAAGACTAGACTCTATACTAAACACTTAAAAAGGGTGTAAAAAGATAAAGGAAAAAGCACGAATTTGAGTCTTCATCAATCCCTCTGAGCTCTCTCGCCTTTCGGTCTCTCTCTCTCTCTCTCTCTCTCTCTCGACTCTCTCCAGTCTCCAAGGCCCAATCTCTCTCGGCTCTCACTCTCTCGTCTTGTCAATCAGCTCCAGCCTTCAAAGCCTTCCTCACTGTCGCTCTCTCGAGTCTCACGACTTTCGCCTCTTTCAATCTTCCTCTCTCACTGTCGAACAATGCCCATCTGTCACTCTTTCACGATGACACAGACACCGGTCGTCGCCTTCTCCACAACATCTCCGACGCCTGAATTAATCTCCACGGTCTGAATTAATTTTTTGAATTATTATTTTTATTTAATTTTTTCGATTAAATCTGAATTATTTTGAATTAATTTGAATGAATTTTCTGAAATCTGAATTAATCTGAACTAATTTAATTTCATATTTTCTAAAATCTGAATTACAGTATGTATTGAGCAAAGTCAGCAGACTAATAACTGATTCTTCATTCTTGAATTACAGTATGTTTCATTGTATTGTATATATATTGATTGATTGTCGAACAATTTTTTATGTGTATGTAATGTATCTTGATTTTTTATGTGTATGTATATTGAGATTTGTATATGCAGCCCAACTCTGCTTTTTGCCTTTTTGGAAAATAATTTAGAGAGTGATACTTGTAGATATCGGAAGGAGAATGTCACACATCCTTGACCCTAGTTGTGGAACTGGAAGAATCAATTGACAACAATGTGTCAGTGTTTATTTCTACTCCAAACATTGTTGTCGCTGGTGGGAGTGGAAAAGGGGCTAAGCCAAGGTCGAAAGCGTGGGATGTTGAGAACAGAAAGTAGAAAATAAGAAAAAGATAAAGAATGCAATATGAGATAGATGGACTCAAAAGCTTATAATATATTGACTGATATGTAGAGGTATTTATAGCCTCTAAACAACGAAAAGATAGCAATGGAAAGATAATCTCTTCAACAGAAAAATCAGAAATCCTAGCCACTAAACAAGATACGATATGCTAACTAGAAATACTGAAAAATAGGGATAATAAAATAACAACCGAAGACTAAGTCTAGATGATGAGCTGTCAATGATGAATTAGCAATCTTCATTTAACACTCTCCCTTGATTCATAATTGCATACTCCAAGTTGTGTTCTGAACTTGATATGTTTCTCGGATGGCAGTGACTTCGTGAAAATATCTGCCATTTGTTCTTGTGTGCTGCAAAACTTCAAGGAAATGGAGCCATCAGCAACTAAGTCTCTTATAAAATGAAACTTAATGTCGATATGCTTCGTTCTTCCATGTAGGACTGGATTCTTCGTCATCACAATTGCCGATCGATTATCACAGACAATGTCCATTGCCTGCTTTTGTTCTTGATCAAAATCAACTAGTAGTCTTCTTAGCCACATTGCTTGACATGCTGAAGAAGTGGCAGCCACATATTCTGCTTCAATTGTCAAAAGTGCAGTCACTCCTTGTTTCTTCGAGCTCCATGTTACTGCTTCTGACCCAAGATTGAAGACAAAACTCGACGTACTTTTCCTATCATCCAACGATCCTGCCCAATCACTATTAGTAAATCCAACCAAAGTGAATTCAACAACATTTGAATACCAAATTCCGAAATCTTGATTTCCAGCTATGTAGCGAAGAATTCGCTTTGCACCTCCAAAACGTTGTCGTGCCGGATTATGCATAAATCTGGAAACCATACCAACAGCGAAAGTAATATCGGGTCTGGTACACGTCAGATAAATCAAACCACCAACGAGGCTTCTAAAATTACTTGCTTCAACTTTCTCCGTACCATCTTCAAGCTGCAACTTTTCATTCACATTCATTGGAGTAATAGTAGCTTTGCAATTTGCCATGTTGAAGCACTTGAGAAGATCTTCTGCATACTTTCTTTGAGAAACAAACACACCATCTTCTCCTTGCTTAATTTCTAATCCAAGAAAATAATGCAGCAGGCCCAAATCTGTCATCTCAAACATGTTCATCATGCTCTCTTTGAATTCAGTAACAAGAGAGTGAGATGACCCCATATAAATTATATCATCGACATAAACACAAACGAGCAGTAGACTATTGTTACTTCTCTTCTTTATATAGAGCGTTGGCTCATTACAACTTCTTTTGAATCCAATTTGCTCAAAAAGTAAATCGATCTTGTTGTACTAAGCCCGTGGATCCTGCTTCAAGCCATACAATGCCTTTCTCAATCTATACACCTTATCATCTATGCCCTCAACAATAAATCCTTGAGGGTGCACTACATAAACTTCTTCCTCCAACTCTCCATTTGGAAATGCAGATTTGACATCAAGTTGATAAATGGGCCACTTAAGATGAGCAACTAAGGCTAAGAATATTCTCATCGTTTCAAAGTGAGCAACCGGAGAGAACGTTTCATCAAAGTCGATGCCGTACTGCTGTGCATATCCCTTCACCACCAACTGAGCTTTGTGTTTTTGCACGCTTCCATCTGCATTGCACTTTGTCTTTAACACCCACTTCAACCCAATTGCACCTTTATCTTGAGGCAAGTCTGCAAGTATCCAGGTTTCATTCTTCTCGATCGCTGGAATTTCGTCCTCTATTGCTTTGCGCTATTCCACGTGTTCAGCAGCATCATCGAAATAATTTGGATCTAAAATCATAAGATCAAATGTACATTTTTCATAGACTTCTGCTAGTGATCTAAATCCCCATGGAGGTGGCGTTTCAACAGATGATGGGCTATTTGAAGAGGAAGATAGAGTGGTGTTTAGAGAGTTTATTGGACCGATTTGTGGAGTGTTTAGAGGAGTAGTGTTTGGTGAATTTGAAGGGCTATTTTGTGGGAAAATTAGGGAACTACTTTGTGGTGAATTTGGTGAAGAATCTGAAGTAGAATCATCAATAGGAAAAAGAGTAATTTATGAGTCGTCTTGCTTGTTCTCCCATTTCCAACTTGCATCTTCATGAAAGATTACATCCCTACTGATAATAATCTTACCACTAAGAGTATTATACTGCATGTATGCTTTGGATTGAGAAGAATACCCAATGAAGATGCATTTTGTTGATTTTTCATCGAGTTTACGTCAATTTTGAGAGCTTACCAAAGCATAAGCTATACATCCGAACACCTTCAAGTGGCTCACCGTCGGCTTCGTTTCTCTCCAGGCCTCATATGGAGTGCAATTTATGACCGCCTTCGTGGGTGATATATTCAGTAAGAACACATCAACGACAACTGCTTCTGCCCAGAAGGAATTTAGGAGCTCCTTTGACTTTAGCATGCTTCTTGCCATTTCAACAATCGTTCGATTCTTCCACTCCGTGACTCCATTTTGTTGGGGAGTATAAGGTGCTGTCAACTCCTTGCGTATTCCATTAGCATCACAAAAATCATTAAACTTTGTAGAGCAAAACTCACCACCTCTATCCGTGCGAAGAGTCTTGATGCTGGTATCAATCTGCTTCTCCACCGTGGCTTTAAAGTTCTTGAAATTCTCAAAAGCTTCAGATTTATCTTTGAGAAAATAAACCCAACTCATGTGGCTATAATCATCTGTGAGTAGTAAGAAATACTCACTTCTACCAATTGATTCCGTACTCATACGTCTGCACAAGTCTGCATGAATTAATTCAAGACATTTAAAGCTCTCCAAGATGCACTATTAAGAAATGATCGCCTAGTTTGTTTCCCATAGATACATCCTTCACATATATCAAGAGAGTTAATCTTAGGTAATCCAAGAAGCATACCTTTTTTACTTAGAATCATTAAGCCCTTTACATTGAGATGCTCATATCTCAAATGGCATAATCTCGACTCATCTTGTTTATTGGAAACAAGAGCATACTCGTCCACGCTTGACACTTGCAGCGGAAACATCTTGTTCTCTGTCATGTAAACTTTTGCAACAATTTGCCCATAACTCTTTTCTTTGATAACGCAAAAGTCATCATCAAACAATACTGTATAGCCAGTTTTCAATAATTGTCCAACACTCAGTAAATTATGAGCCAAACGTGGAATGAAATAGACATCATAGATGAGTTTGGTTTTACCATGACTATTCTGTACTGCGACAACGTCTTTTCCTTCTACTTGAATCGCCTTGTTGTCACCTAGCCGGACTTCAATTTTGTAAAACTCATCGATCTCTTTAAATATCTTCTTGCTGCCACTCATATGATTCGAGCAGCCGCTGTCCATGAACCAAACATCTTTCGGCTTCAGCATATCAACATCTGCACACGCCATCAATAATTTGCTCTCCTCATCTTGTTGAGCATAATTGAGTTGGCTCTCCTTGGACCAGCAATCAGCTTGAATGTGCCCAAATTTGCCGCACTTGTGACATTGGATTTGACTTTTGTTGTATTTTTATCACCACCATGTTGTCTTTGCGCATCTTGTGGATCTGCTCTACCACGACCTCGACCTCAGCCACGCCCTCGACCTCGAAAACCTCATCTGCCTCGTCCTCTTACTATAGAGGATTGGTTGGATGATTCCCCTCTCACTTGAAAAGCTTTTTCATCATCCTTTTCAAGCGATCTGTTAATTCTCGACTCGTGTGCTTGAAGAGATCCCATCAGTTCTTCAAATGTAAAAACTGATAGATCCTTGGATTCTTCAATTGCTGCTACTACATGATCAAACTTTGGAGTCAAGCTTCTGAGTACCTTTTCAATGATGGTCTTATCTATAATCTTTTCTCCATAGGATCGCATCTAACTGACTGCTGCCATTGCCTTCGACAAAAAATCAGCCACCGATTCTCCATTCTTCATGATCTCCGTTTCAAAGTCACGTCGGAATGATTGCAATCTCACGATAATGACCTTTGAATCACCTTAAAACTCATTTTTCAAGATCGACCAGGCTTGATTTGAGGTCGTTGCAGCCGTAATTCTGGAGAAGATGCCATCGTGAACTGCTTGTTGGATGATCATCAACACCTTGGAATCTTTCTTCCTATTCTCCATCAATCTGTTCGCCTCTTTATCAGGGTCTGCATATCCCTATGCTATGAAGTCCCAAAGATCTTGAGACTTCAGTAGAGTTTTTATACGAATACTCCAGAATTCATATCCTTCTCCCTTGAAGACTGGTATAAGTGGTTGTGCAGCACTCATTGAACTCCCGTTGCTGGCTATGGAACCTGGCTCTTGATGCCACAATTGTTGGGAACAGAAAGTAGACAATAAGAAAAATATAAAGAATGCAATATGAGATAGATGGACTCAAAAGCTTATAATATATTAACTGATATGCAGAGGTATTTATAGCCTCTAAACAACGGAAAGATAGCAACATAAAGATAATCTCTTCAACAGAAAAATCAGAAATCCTAACCGCTAAACAAGATACGATATGGTAACTAGAAATACTGAAAAATAGAGATAATAAAATAACAACCAAAGACTAAGTCTAGATGCTGAGCTGTCAATGATAAATCAGCAATCTTCATTCAACATGGGATCACTTCACGAAATTCACTGATCCAGAAGATGGCAAATTGAAAGGCAAGTGTAACTACTGCTCAAAAACTTATCTATGTAGTTCAAAAAGGCATGGTGCGTCCACCTTAAATAATCATGTGCTTAGTTACATTCATAATCCTAACAATGTTGATGCATCTTTCAAATCTCGTGAGGGTGAGGGTAGCCTTAGTACTTGAAAGTTTGATCAGAGTAAGTGTAGGAAATAATTAATTCAAATTATAGTGAGGGATGAACTTCCTTTTTAGCACATTGATGGTGAAGGGTTTATTGATTTTGTTGAGTCTGTACAACCTAAATTCACTACTCCCTCTAGATGGACCGTGTCTAGAGATATACATCAGTTATACTTAGATGAAGGAGTTAAATTGCAAAAGTTTTTCAAAATATCCGGGGTGACTGTGTGCATGGTTTAAAAAGGCTATTTTGAGGCGCGCCTCACAGTGAGGCGCCTAGAAAAAGCCTTAGAGGTGCCATCTCGCCATCTGTTGTTGAGGCTTAAGCCTCTGTAAGTCTGAGACGGTCGAGGCAGTTCTGAGGCTTAAGCCTCATGTGCTGGGTTGTTTTTGGACATTTTTTAGAGTTTTTATATGGGCTTTTGAGTGGCTTTTGTTGGGCTTTGTTTAATTAATGAAATAGATAAAAATAACATCTAAAATAAAGTAAGAAACATAAAAGTAAATAGATTCAGGTTTTCTAATTCAACAGCCAATCTCCCGTGCGACGTTCTTCTCCCGCGCGCTCCTATTACTCTCTTCTCTTTCATAGACGACGCCAACCACACCAGATCAGTAGAAAGCGGCAGTTCTCCCTCGCACTCCTGCTCTCGCACTCTCTTCTCTTTCACATTGCTTCTCTCTCACAATAGCCCACAATACCAGCAATCTAGGCTCCCAGCAGCAGAGTAGAACATGTCGCAACAGGTATTTTTTTAATTTTTATGTCTTGCAGCAGTAGTAGATAGACATTATATAAGTTCTTGGCTTCTTGCAGCAGTAGTAGATAGGCAGTATTTTTTGTTCTTCTGCCATGAATACGTCTACAGTCTACTGTCTACAATTCATGAAATAATTATGTTCTTTTGAATTTTGATTCTGTCATGATTAATGAATATGTCTGCTATCTGCCATTAATTAATTTTGATGACTTGCTATTTTTTAATGATATCCTTAGCTTCTTGCAAGTTACAGCAGTAGTAGATAGCAATATTTTTTGTTATTCTGCCATGAATACGTGATATGTCTGCAGTCTGCCATAAGCCATTAATTATTTTTTATGACTTGCTATTTTTTTGATTAATTATTTGAACTTTGAAGACTTGTATTTTTTATCTTGTTGAGTTGCTGCCCTATTTACTTGGTGATTGAATTGAATATAGAATGAGTGGTCGAAAAGATCCGGCATAGAAGTATGGAATTGAAATTGAAATGCCGGTACATGGGGTTAGATTGGGCTACAAATATGTGAGGTGCAACTTTTGCAACAAGGAAGTTAAAGGGGGGTGACGAGATTGAAGGCTCATCTTGCTCACAAACACAACAATGTGTCTACATGTCCCAATGTGCCTGAAGTAGTCAAGAATGAGATACTCGATTATTTGAATATGTTCTAAAATGCCAAGCACACTGCTCAAAAGAACTATCAAGAAATGGTAGATTCAGGATCTTACTATGGTGGGGATGGGACTACTGGGATTGGAGCTTGGATAGATGCTGCCACACCCGCCCCTGACACTAATGTGGAGATGATGTCCAGGAGTTCTAGAGGTGTTAGATGGCATATGGATCAGTTCATGAATGATAAGGGAAATGATGAGGATGCGGATGGAAAAATGACTCTTACAAATGCTAAAGAACTTCGAAATCAAGTTTGTTTGGACATAGAGAGATTCTTCTATGAGAATGGGATCCCGTTTAATTATGCAAGAAGTGCATCATTTACCAATATGGTGCATTCTATTGGTAATTATGGTCGAGGGCTTAAAGCTCCAACAATGTATGAGCTGAGGACGTGGATTCTAAATGAAGAAGAGAAGACAACAGTTGCATTTATGGATGAGATTAAAGCTACATGGAAGAAAATAGGCATTTCTTTGTTATCAGATGATTGGTCTGATATGAGAAATATGAGTCTCATCAATTTTTTGATCAACAATAAATATGGTACTATTTTTTTGAAAACAATGGATGCATCAGATTATGTCAAAAATGCACAAAAATTGTTTGAATTGCTTGATAGTGTGATTGAAGAAGTTGAGGAAGATATTGTGGTGTAAGTAGTAACTGATAATGCAGCTGCATACAAGGCGGCTGGACGTCTATTGATGGATAAAAGGAAGAGTTTATATTGGACTCCATGTGCAGCTCATTGCATTGATCTAATGTTGGAAAAGATTGGACAGCTCTCACAGCACAAGAATGCTTTGCTCAAGGCAAAGAAAGTAAGCAACTTTACCCACAACCATCAATGGGTGTTAAGTCTATTCAGGAAATTTGCTAAAAAAGATCTTCTTCGACCTGTAGCTACATAATTTGTCACTACCTATTTAACGTTAGAGAGTATGCTTCAGTTGAAGCAACCATTACAGATGATGTTTGTTTCCCAAGAATGGTCAATTTGTGCATGGGCTAAGAAAGTAGAAGAAAATAGGTGAAGAAAATCGTGATGAAGGATTCCTTCTGGCCTTCTGTGGTTTATTCAATTAAAACCACAAAGCCACTTGTGCATGTTTTGAGGATAGTTGATGGTGAGAAGACTCCGATAATTGGATTTATTTATGGTGTTATGGATGAGGCGAAAGAAACCATAGTGAAGAACTGTGATGGGGATTTATCTGTCTATAAGGAAATTTGGGATATAATTGACGAGAAGTGGGACAATCAGCTGCACCATGATCTGCATGCAGCAACATATTTTTTGAACCCTCGATACAGATAGAGTCCAAACGTGTCTGAGCATGCAGAGATCAAGACTGGCTTGTATAAATACATGGAAAGAATCATTAGGGATCAAAACATATTCATGAAGGTTGATGAGCAGCTTGATAGCTATAAATATAAGATAGGGTTGTTTGGCTTTAAAGTTTCTATGCAGTCCTTCATGACACGCCCACCAGGTATTCATTCTCTTTTTTTTCTTTCGCTATCATAAATAATAAGTTAAATATTTTGTTAGTTTTCTAATTATATTAATCTATAATTAACATTTCTATATAGTTATATGGTGGGATAACTTTGGAGATGAAGTTCCAGAGTTAAAGCCATTTGCAACGAAGATTCTTGGTCTTACTTGTTCGTCATCAGCATGTGAACGTAATTGGAGTACGTTCAATCAAGTTCACACAAAGAGAAGGAACTGCTTAACCACATCTAAGTTGAATTCATTGGTATACATTACGTACAACCAAAATTTAAAGTATAAGCACTTGAAGAAACAATCATGAGGAGAGAAAGTTGATCATTTGATTGTTGAAGACATGTCTTCTGATGATGATTGACTATTCAACCCCAATGAGGAAGATGATGGAGGAAATGAGAATGTGGATGAAGAAAGTTCGAGGGCAACGAGTAAGAGAAAAAGAAATGAGAGCTCAGCTATTGGTTACTTCTATTCTTTTAAACCTTTTCTGTCTTTCAATTATAATTTTACAAATAGACTTTCATTTAATACTGGTTACTTACATTCTTACAATGCAGGAAAGGGAAAGAGTGTGGAGAGATGATTGTTTAATAAGGAAGATGAGTTTGAAAAAGGGAGTGGGAGTGAGCGTGACCATGGAGATGGACCAAATTATGACGATTTCGATTATTGAGAATTATATAATCTTGATTATTTAAGTTGGACTTAGAAGTTGGAACTTGGACTATGAATTTGTTCTTTTGCTTTGTTTTATGATTATGTTATTATGATTTATGGGATTAATGACTTATTACTTAAGTGACTTATTATCGATCATTTGATTGATGTTATGCCATTTCTATGTTATTTTAGGCCTTTATTATTGAATATTTGAATTGTGCGTTGATTGATGTGAATTTAATTAGTTAAATTGATATAATATATATATATATGGTAACGCCCTAAATTTTCGGATAAGGTTTAGAGAATTCTTAAGCATAATTAAAGAGTTAAGAAAGAAATTTTTATAAGGTTTAAGTGAAGCTAGATGTTATATCATGACTTTAGGGGTCAATTTTCGTGAAATCGTCTTTTCAAAATTTTGATCTTAATTCTGTTATGACCGATTTTGGTCTTGTTAGAAAGGTTTTAACTCAAGAAATGTGCTGGTATTTTTGAAATTTTATTTTGAGGTCAATTGAGGTCCCGGTGATGAAAAGTGTATTTAAAGGATTAATGAATAGTAACTTTTGCGTGCGTTCGTGATTTGAAAAATTTATGAAATCTTCCTCGTTAATCCGAGTCTTGTTCTATCAGGCCCTTCTTATGGAAAATGACTCAAGGAATCTATTCGCATTCACGGATTTTCATTATGAGGTCAATCGAACGCTCGGGAGCAAAATCTGTCAGTCTGAGTGAATAGTAAAAGTAATTCTGAAAAAAGAATCTTGGCTCATCTTTCTTCTGACGGCCTATTCTTCATCTCGAGTCAGGTTGGTTCAATAGTACTCGAGCCAACGAGTCTCCCGGTATTTTCGGATTTCGTGTCTGAGGTCATTTGGACCTCAACATCAAATAAAGCAGCTTTTAACCGAACCCGGAGTAACTTTTGCAGTATTCTTGCACTGAGATGGCTTCCCTTGAAAGCCAAACTCACTCCTATAAATAGTACACCACCCCTTCACAATTTTCACACCAAAATTCATTCTTCACTCCATTCTTGAGAGAGGGAAAGTAAGAGAGGAAAGTCGAGAAGTTCTTTTCGAGCGAGGGACATTCTTCATGTGTGTTTCTCCGAGACGATGAGTGGAGTGGCATAGAAGGGATGCAGTGGGGGGAAGGTGCTAGGAGCACCGTCAGGTTGTAGCAGGTGGCTCTGCCGCCATTGCGACTCAACAAGACGCCGAACTAGCCACCTTCCTTCGACGCACTCGACTCCATCCATTCTTGTTCGTCGGCCTCAGATCCTATTTTCTTCTTGTCTTTAATTTCGTATTTCATTCCGTCTTTCATTATTGTATTCTCGTTATTATGTTTCCGTTATTATTCCGTTTTTGTTATTATTATTATTCTCGTTTATTTCGTTAAGTTTCGTATTTAAGATTTCATCGTTATTTTAAGTGTTCAAGAGATATTCATATTATTCCATTATAATGTCGATTTTAAAGTTTTAAAGCATGTGTTAGGCCTTGTTTTTAAGTTTAAAACATCGAGGAAAGGGAGAGGCGACCGAGTAACGCCTCGACCAATACTTCAATCAAAGAAAATCAAAGTTCGTGGGAGTGTACGGACCGTGCAAGGGTTGCACGGCCCGTGCAAAGCTCTCTCCAGGAATCTGGAGAGCTAGCACGGCTCGTACAAGGCTTCTACAACCAAGTTTTACTTCCAAGTGTGTTCCAAACTCGAGTCTTTCAAACCCTCATATTTTATAAAGGTTCTAAAGTCGTGCAATATGTGTTTAAGTCCTAGTTAAGGGGAGAAAGGTTAGGTGTTGTTCAAATTCTTGTTAGAAGTTAGAATTCTTCGAAGGAGGCCACTAAGCCGATGATTCGGCTTTTGTAGCAAGAGGTGGCCCCGAGAAGAACCAAGGAAGGATTTTTAACTCGTTGCTTCATCCATGTGCTCGTCATAGAGGTGCTCGTCATTGAGGTGGGTGATTCTAAACCAAACATATGGTTTGAGCTATTAAGCTCTAGAAACATGATAGGGCAAGATGAATATCCAATTAAAATATTTTATGCTCTGCCTGATTAGTCTCTGTACAAGAAAGAAAAGGAAATGAAGGAAGAAAGGAAGTTATAGCATGATTATGTTAATTGTTATTTGAGCTCTTGATTAAGTAAATGATGTTTTGATATGCTATGATATCTTATAGTTGATTTATTTAAGGTATAGACGATCATGATCATAAGTTAAGTTGTTATTGATATTATGATTGAGGAAGGTTGTTTAAGTGAGTAATGCCTTGTAGGTTGATCATAGAATTCCCTTGTGGCATTAAGGTTATAGTCTTTATTAAGGAATGCAATCTAGATGATTTAATCTAGATTTTGATTTATGCTAAGCATGATTAAGTATTAAGGCTTTGATATTAAGGTTTGAATGTGAGAATTCAAGGTTGAGGATTTAGTACTAAGGATTCAAGGTTAAGGTTTTATTGAATGTTATGATTCAATTATTGCTAAGCAGGTTATTGAGCTCAAAGAACAATTTTATTGCATTATCATGTTGTGACCTTTGTGTCACTAAAGTTGATCATTTGATAAGTATAGGGAGTCACTGCTGGGTAATCCCCTCGCATACTCAGGAGGATACTTGAAGTAACCCCTCTTCTATCTGAAAGCAGGCCTAAGGATGCAGTAGACATCAGGTTTGAGCCAGGAAAGGCGCCAAGAAAGAAATTAAGAGGTATGCTTCTGCTAAGTACTCTGACATCTAGTATTTAATCTTGATACATGTAACTTGATTCTTGATAATAGCATGTCTTAAATTCTATGATTCTAAGTATTAATAAAGTCTTTGAGAAGTAGAAGCATGTTTCTTTGACATACCATTTATTCCTTCATTAATTCTGAGTTATTTGAATAGTCATACTTGATGAGCATTTTTGTATCTATTCATTTTCAGTTGATCTGTGAACAAGTCTTGCATGCTTATTATTGGTGTTCGCCTATGAAGAGGCTTTTTCTTTCAAGAATGATTCTGCTCGTTTCAAGCTAATCTTGAGTTGTTTTCTTATTTTGACCTATGAATAGGACAGTATGATTTGACTCCGACCTTTTTATGGGTCTTAGCTCTTGTGGCTTATGAAGAAGTCTTGCTTAGTTAAAGAGTTGAATTATTATTTGTTTGTTATTGAATTCTGTTTAAATTTCAATTGCCATATGATATGACATTCCTTTGATTTGATTGAACCCCTTTGACTTCTTTGATTCGTTGAAAATGATAATTCTTTCGAGTCATAAAGTTAAAATGCCTAAGTTTTTGAGGCGCTAACTTAGTCCGATTCTAGAAATACCTCCACTGGATTTCCAATTTTCCCTACTGTTTTTACGCCTAACACCCCGTTCCCGTTAAAAATGACCGCCTAGGGACCGGGCTGTTATATATATATTTTTCCTTCTTGTATTGAGGCTTACGCCTCGGTCCGTCTCGAAGCTTGCACCTCGTGAGGCTACGGGTAAACACATCGAGGCTTGAAACTGCCTTTTAAAACCTTGACTGTGTGCATTACTACTAATACATGGACTTCTATGCAAATGATTAACTATATGTGCATCACCGCTCATTATGTTGATAAAAATTGGGCATTACATAAGAAGATTATTAATTTCTGTGTTGTTGATAGTCGTAAGGGTGATGAAATGGGTAGACAAATTGATTTTTCTTTGCGTGAATGGGGAATTGGATGGGTCTTTGCAATTACAGTTGAAAATGTAGCTACAAATAATGTTTGTGTGAACTTTTTGAAAGGGGGATTGATAGATAAAGCACGTGATGTGGTGAAGGTGTAGCACATTCACATGAGGTGTACTACTCATGTAGTTAATTTGATTGTGGGTGATGGATTGAAGGTTATAAATCAACCCATCAAGAGCGTTCGTAAAGCTATTAGGTATGTGAGGCACTCATCTTCAAGATTGAAACGATTTAGAGAGTGTTGTGTAGATGAGGGCATATAATACAAGTCTTTATTGTGTTTGGATGTGGCAACCAGATGGAACTCAACATATCTAATGTTGAATGTTGCACTTAAATTTGAAAAGGTATTTGAGAGATTTGAAGGTGTAGATCTTTTTTTTAGAGTTGATTTGATCGTATAGGGTTGCCTACACCTATAGATTGGAAGTTGTGAAGACAATGGTTGATATTTTAGTTGTCTTCTATGTGCTTACTCTTAGGGTTTTCGTCCAATTGTATATCACATCTCATTTGCTTTTCATGAGATTGATACAATTGCTAATCTGCTGAAAGATTGGGTAGAAAGCCTAAATCCGGCTATCAAAGATATGGTTGTGAAGATGCTAGCCAAATATAACAAATATTGGGGGAACCTAAAAAGATGAACAAACTTATTTACTTGGCACTGGTTATTAATCCTCGATATAAGTTTGCATTCATTAACTACTACTTTAGAGAAGAGTCTGGGGATGAAGAAGGATTGAAATGGGCATGTGAGGTGAAGAGTGCTTTACGTAATTTTTATGAGCATTATCAATCACTGCATCGACCTAAATCTCAAAGTCAAGGTGGTTTAGTGAATCAAGAGCACGATGTGGTGTCTCCTCCATCTTTGAAGAAAGTCAAATATACGAGAAGTGACAAATACAAACGAGACTTTCTTGATGGAGATGATGACTTGAAGATGATTTGGAAATCTATCTTAGTGAAAACCCTCTCAAGAATGAGAAATATGATTTTGACATATTGAAGTGGTTGGATACACAGCAATGTAGATTTCTCATCCTTTCACGTCTAGCTCGAGATATTTTGGCGATTCCTATCTCTACAGTGCCTTCGATTTATGCCTTTAGGACGAGAGGAAGAATGTCTGATCCTTTTAGGAGTTCTATAAGTCCTACATTTGTGGAATCTCTTATATGTGGTCAAGATTGGTTCAAGCGTTCAAAAAATAAATAACCGTTGAAGAAGAATTGGCTAGTGTTGAAAAGCATGAAGAAGGTTTGTTAAATTTTGATTCAATTATCTTAGCATCTTATTTTAAGATTTTTATTGATGATTATCTATATTTTTTTGAAGGCATGAAGGATCTAATGAGAAAAGATATTTGAGGCTATGAGCTTAAAGACATGATGGATTTACTATTTTATTTCTTTACTTTGATATTTATAATGTTGATTGTTGAATAGTTGAATATTGAATTGATGTTTTATTTTATTGAGACTTGGAGTGTGGATTGTAATTTTAAAGATGGTGATAACTGAGATTTGGAGTTTGAATAGTTGCAGTCTACTGGTTGGAAGTTGGATTTTTATTAATGATGCTTTGGAAATAGTTAATTTATATATATGCTTGAAATTCTACCTTCTGTCTTCTTGTTGTTTTTTTATATTTTCATTTAGCCAAACTGCTTGTTGCCTTGTTTGTAATCTTACAATCTAGTAGGGTTGTGGAAATACATATGCAAATCCTTACATTTAAATCGATTCTCGTTTGAATGCATACATTTACAATAATTAAATTTTAGCTAATAAAATATAATTACTAAAAAAAATTTAGAACATTATAAATGATGATTCACGCATAAATACACATTAACTCATTAAGTATAGAATATAAATTATATAATAAAACTATACAAGATTACATTATTCTCGGTAATACAAGATTACATTATTACAAGGATATACAAAAATATTGGGCCAAAAAAAATTAACTTGATTTTCGGCCCAAAAATCTGAAATCATGCATTGGGCCCAAAAAGCATGAGAATAACATCTTGAGCCCAAACAAAAAAAAAAATCAGCCCAGCCATTAGTCACTGTCGGGTGCCGCCCCGAAACCGACCCATCGGTGGTCGGTTCGGTGGACGCCGGCCTTCGGTCGGTCGTCGGTTGGTGGATGTTGGTTGATTGGTTAAAACGGGTTGAGATTTTCCGGTCGGGATCCTACCGTTTGCTCAGCCCTAAGTAAGGAAATTATGGTGTTAATGAAACCTTTAGTGGAACATTGTTCTAATTTGGGGAAAAATATTACCGGTGGGTGCTAACTGCTAATTAATTATTAATTACTGGGAATCTGCGTTTTATTTTGCCAATGAATATAAGGGTTGTCATACCGCATTTTTTTTCCTGTATAATAAAACACACACATATATATGTGAATAATATTAAGAATCGCACGCATTCAAATAACGGCTGTCTTTCTTTCTTTCTTCTCATAAAAATAATAATAATAAAATAAATAAAAAGAATTAACGGCTGTAAATTTTCAACCGTTGTGAAAAAAGGGGTAAATTTTGCATGCTCTCATTGTAATTATGTACAATTATATGCAATTCGTGATAATTGAAGTTTATCTATTTGTTGATATATTTTTATGAAAATTAAGACGTAATAAAATTGAAATACGAGGATGATCAAATCTTAACAATTGGATCATATTATGTTTTTGGTAGGTCAAATCATGTAATGTACGTAGCATATTGACAGAATTAGATCTTAGCTTAAATCATTCTTAATTAGGTTAATATATACTTTAATTTATGTGGCTCTATTGTAAATTATATATAGACTTCTAATTGGAGATAAGTTCTAACGTTTGAGACATACGTAAGTATTACTGCAAGATGGTTGACTCCTAACTTGGACAATTTTGAGGCAATATAATGTCAATTCATTAAATACGTAGCATTTGGGTAATCGGAAATGAAAAGCTGAAATATATTTATATACAATAGAAGCCATTTAGTAGGAGTAGTACTACTACTAATTTCATATTACTCCCCGGTTTTTTCTCGAAAAAAAAAAAAAACACATGTATGTTAAATAAATAGTTTAAAATCCACATTTGGTATATATAATTCATCAAAAAAAGTCCTTTTAGGAGAGAGTGGATTACACTTGCTAAAAAAGAGTGTATGATTCTTATTTTTACAATTTTGTATTATTTTTTTAATATAATCATTTTAAAAGAGTAGTTTGATCAAATAATATAATTTTTAAATAATATAAAATATATTTTTATGTAAAAAAATATGAAACTTAGGAAATTATCAAAATAGCTAAAAAGTAGTGGATAGTATGATCAAATACTATAATTTTCAAATGATATAAAATATATTTATCTATAACAAAAATTAAAAAAAAAAATCCTACTATTTTTCTTAGAAAATGAAATTCACTTTCTCCAAAAGGGGGTTTTTGATGGATTATACATAATATAGTTTTTTTGTTTTTTTTTTTTTTAACTCATACACTCGACCCGTGGTGTTTAGGAGATTCGAATCTGTGACCTTTGATCTCTAAACAAGCTCACTCCACCACTATGTCATCCTCACCAGGAGTCCGAGACACATAATAGAGAGGGTTTTTAAACTATTTATTAAACATAGAGAATATTTTCATTTTTCGGAAAAACACATGGGAGTAATATGAAATGAAATGAGATCACTTGTTGCAAATCCTGTTGCTACTCTTCAATATTTTTTTCAAAAAAATTAATTTTTTTTATTTTTTTATTTATCATGATTTATTTTAGTTTAAATTTTAAATTTAGGGTTCATTCATCCCCAATCAGGGTATATTAAAAAAATAAAAAAATAAAAAAATAAAAAAAATCCTTAGTTATACAACACCAAATATAACACCAAATGCAATAGAGAATCTGCTCTGATATGAAATTTGCTCTAAGAATAATAATATAAGTATAAGTCACTTGCACATAAGTTAGGTTGTAAATGAATCGAGCCGAGCAGAGAACACCCTGCTCGAGCTCGGTTCGTCAAGAATATTCATTGATTCAAGCATTTTTCCTCTTGTTCAACCTTGACTCGATAAATATTTGACATGCTCAAATTCAATTCGAGTTCAACTAGTGAATGCTCGCAAACATGTTTGCTTAACCTCGAATTCAAACATGATCGCGAGATAGTCAAATCGAATGCTAATATTCTTTGAGCTCGATTCGAGACTGGAGCTTGGATCGTTTAGAAAATGAATGAGCCTTGAACAAACTTTTTTTCAAACCAAGTTCCGAATGCTTTGTGGGTGGTTTTGTTCGTTTACAGCCCTACACACAAGAGTGTATTGAATTGAGCCAAGTCAAGTATTTTCAAATTCAAAATGAACTTGATTATTAATAAGTTGAACTCAAACTAATCACCGAATACATTCAAGACTTACCATCTTTAATCGAGCACAAACAAACCGTATTAATGTATAAATAAAAATATAAATATTAACCAATTTTTTAAAAATAATGTATTTCATTCAGAAAATATAATGTATATACTAAAAATTCATTTTCTTTTTATAACAAAAAAATTGATAAGATAATTATCATACTAATCACTTATATTTGAAATTAAATATTAAATTAACAATTTATATATTCAACCTGGCTGACGAAGCATGAACACTAATCTCAAACTTAGCTCACACAACTCAACTCAAATTAGCCCGACTGCAAAGCGGGAAAAGTCGATGCCAATCGTATGGGCACGTGTTCGGTTTTTTTCACAATTTAATTTTTAAAAATATTTTTAATATGTTTTTTTAAAAAATATTTTAGGGCATATCTTATTCCCTAAGTAGATGTTAATTATGTGGGTTTCGATTTTTTTCGTCTCCTACTATGTAAATGATAATATTATAATTTTTTATTAACGATATCGTTAAAATAATACACCAATGTTGTTTACATAGTAAGAGGCGAAAAAAATCAGAACCAATGTAATTGATATCTACTAATGTCATTATTTATATCGTTAAAAAAATCACCACATTGGCCAAAATATTTTTAAATATTATTTTAAGTAAAAGAAGAAATTTGAGCACAGTAACCAATCAGTTGGTATCGACTTTTCCCTACTGATAAGTTGGTATCGACTTTTCCTTGTGGGAAAAGTCGAAACCAACCGTATGAGCCGAATTGGCCCATGATTGTCGGTAAGTGAGTCAAACTTTGTACGGGCTAAGCCTGCTAGAACCCAAATGGGCTTAGTGGACTTTTGACAATCTTCGATTGAAAAATTTAAGAGGTAATTCTAAACACAACTTCTAAATTTTTCTTCATAATCTTTTAAATTAATTAAATTATAAATATTATTTAAATAAACTTTTTATCCTTACAACCCAAACACATAAAAATCCTAAAAAAAAGTATCAACTTAGACCCTCCAACCCACCCACCTCGCGATCGCATAAACAAGAAAAAAAAAATTGATTTTCTATTTATTTCTTAATTGCAACTCCAAATTTCATTTATTTTTCCCTTTTTTTTCATGATCATATTTACCAATGATATTTCAAGAATTTGAATTTTCAAGGTATGTCTAGATATTATTTTCTCCCCAACCTTAATTGGTTACAACACAGTGCAACGAGGATTAAGTAGCATATATCCCTTTTTCAAAAGCGTAAATTGGCCTTTGATTTGTGAAGATTATGAAGGTGTTCTTGTAATATTTCAAAGGTTATGATTAGAACTAAAACTGGAGACGTTTAACGTTTGTTGTGATACAAAAAAAAAACTCTTACGAGACAGATGTTTTTGGATTTTCTCTATCGGTTCTAAAATAACTTTTAGTTCTCCACTTCAATAGATTAATCCCAAACTGATGCGATTCTAGAACCCCAGGACTTATATCAGATTGCCAGATAACGTAATCCTCGACCTGAACTTCACAACATGGACGAACTATAGGTATATGAACTTATAACCCAACAGTGAATGGAAATAAGAACCTCAAATGAAAAGCGAAGACGCCACAAACAGGTAAGATGTACTGTTTGATAAGTCGGATGAACACGACACACGGTTCAATAAAAATCTCCAAAGACAATTCTCAAATTTAATATATCAAAAGCTCTCTAATGAAATATAATGCAAACCCTTATATAGGTGGGCAAAATAAAACAACCCTAAAATCAAATCCTAATCTAAAAAGGAAATAAATAAATAAAAATCGGATAAATCCGCAACAGTCCAAATCAGCGCGACTCGGGCCCACTCGCGCCCCGGGTCGCGCTGTAGCTCACACCTGGTCCAAAGCAGAACACGTCGCGGGCGCGACAGGCTCGCTCGCGCCACCACTTGCGCTGTAACTCGCGCTTAGTCCAAAGCCAAACAGGTCGCGGGCGCGACCGGTTCATTCATGCCAGGACTCGTGCCAGCCTCCCTGAACGCTCGAACTCGATCATCGGCACCCTAGCTAGGATCGTATCATTCCCCTTCTCTTGAAAGTGATTTGTCCTAAAATCCGAACCTCCTCCTGGATAAAAAAGAGCTTCAAGATCATCCAGCCTGTGTCAAACGGACACCACTTCAACACCATAGAATGCCTATTCATAGGATTCAACAATAAATCTGGTGACACGATGTTAGAATTTATTTCTTCCACCATTACTGCTTGCATGAGTTGCTTCGTGTGATCTATAGCCACTCCCTAACTAATGTTGCTCTCATTTTTAAGATACGGTTGTACTTCCATCGCCTCTCCTTCATCATTCACTAGCTGCCCTCCATTAACTGGCTCTAGCTTTGGCTCGTCAACATCAATCAAAATTAACTATTCTGGAGTTGCTTCTTCAACCTCACAAGCTTCATAAACTAACTCAGCTATGGTTGTCTCCCCCATATTTGAATCCTCCTCAACGAGCCCCTCCGAACCATCAACATCTTCAACAATAGGGTTTCCTCCATCGCAAATATCTGAATTGTAGGAGGTCGCCATCTCTAAACCCG
Organism: Perilla frutescens; assembly: GCA_026008535.1. Taxonomy (NCBI): domain Eukaryota; kingdom Viridiplantae; phylum Streptophyta; class Magnoliopsida; order Lamiales; family Lamiaceae; genus Perilla; species Perilla frutescens. Next base: position 43,144,182 of record BRKX01000019.1, read on the forward strand.
ACTCTAGCATGCTTGTGATAGCACTCCAATCAAAATTCCATGTAGAGGATTTCGTAGGTATAGTATCATCGTCCCTTCGCCTAAGCCGTTTCTCCACTTTGATTGCTCCTTGCACCATATTATCCAGCTCCCGTTGATAAGAGTAAAGCACATGACGCCTTCTCAGCACCCTCTTCATCGTCTGCCATGTATCAATTGGCTCTCCAATACCTCGCCTCATGGAATAAAACTGATTCCACCAGATAAGCACTTCATCACAGAATCCACTAGTAGGGATCTTGACCTTTCTCCGCTCAGGATAATCGTGATAGTCAAACAATAGTTCAATCTTCCTTTCCCACTCTAGGTACAACTCGGGATCACTCGTACCTCGGAACAGTAGAACGCCAGTTTCCCAATACTCCTCACATTCATCTCTATGATATTTTCTACCTCCATAACCAGCAGAACCAATCTTCTCTTATTCTTTTTTTCTTTTTTTTCACGTTTTTTTTCTCTTTTTTTTTTCAATACCAACAATACTCGTCCTCAATACACTCCAAACACCAAAATATCACTCTATACTAAGTTTTATCAACACCACAAAACTCAACGAAATTTCCAGCGAAAAATTCAAAAAAAATTTGAAATTTTTCCCAAACAGTTTCGATTCTTCCACAAATGATATATGAGCTCTAAGGATCACAAATAACCAAACCAATCATCTCTCTCTTTTTTTCCAGATCAGCTTCTTTTTTTTTTGCTGATTTTCGACATTTGTTGTTTTTTTTTTTTTTTATCAGCGTCTCTCTTTCTCTTTTTTTGGCTGAATTCAACTTTTTTAAAAAAAAATCAAGAACAAAAATTAAAGGGTTAATTGCAAAAAAATGCACCACCTTTCATCGAATTTGCAAATTAGACACCACTTTTCAAACGTTTCAATAAAGACACGACCTTTCATTATGTAGCAAAATAGACATCCCCTTTCTTTTTCGGCCATCGATAAAATGATGTGGCTTTATTTATTTCCTACGTGGACTATGATTCATACGTGTACTTGCCACGTCAATATTTATTTTTTAGTTAATTGCCAAAAAATGCACCACCTTTCAACGAATTTGCAAATTAGACACCACTTTTTAAAACGTTTCAATAATGACACAACCTTTCATTTTATAGCAAAACAGACACCCCTAATTTTTCACGAGAGGTGGCTGCAATTGAAGGTATTGGCATGCTGATGTACAAAAAGCCCATAACAAATTAAATTCCATCAAGTCAAATTACAATAGATTTTACGCAAGATCGAATTAATTGGAGACATTCAGAATTGCTTGAATTAGAAGAGAAGGAGACATTCTGAATGTCCCCAATTAAGGGTGTTTCTATTTGCACCACTTCGTTTACTCTTTGCACCACTAAACTATATAAGTAAAAAATAAATAATTATAAAATTACATAAATATCCTTATTAAATAAAAATATAATAAAATCAATAAATAAAATAAAATAAAATATTAAAAAGAAAAAAAACATCTCTCATCCTCCTGCGTTTCTTCCCGCCGCCGGCAGTTCGGTGTCTCAGGCCTCATGGCCGCCTCCGGAGACGGCGCTGATGCGGCGAAGATCGGCAGCGCCAGTGGTGGCAGCAGCAAGGTTGGTGCATCCACCTCCTTCCCTAGCAGTGGCGTCGACGATTTCCAGAGGAGTGGCGGCGGAGGCGGCGGCGGAAACCAGTGGCCGAGGCAGGAAACTTTGGCCTTACTCAAAATTCGCTCTGATATGGATGTTGCTTTTAGAGATTCAAGCCTTAAAGGTCCGTTATGGGATGAAGTTTCCAGCTCTGGTTAAAGTTTCATTTCACATCATCTCTGGTTAACTTTTTTCAGCTTACCAGTTTCTTTCACTTTACCGATTCCGAGCGCCTCATTGGTGACGCCGCCAAGAATCAGGTTTAGGGGATTTAGGGAAGGGGGGGGAAACTAAGTGGTGCAAATAGAAACTCCCCCAATTAATTCAATCTTGCGTAAAATCTACTGCAATTTGACTTGATGGAATTTAATTTGTCATGGTCTTTTTGTACATCAGTATGCCAATACCTTCAATTGCAACCACGTCTCGTGAAAAATTAGGAGTGTCTATTTTGCTACAAAATGAAAGGTTGTGTTATTATTGAAACGTTTTAAAAAGTGGTGTCTAATTTGCAAATTCGTTGAAAGGTGGTGCATTTTTTGGCAATTAACTAAAAAATAAATATTGACGTGGCAAGTACACATAAGAATCATAATCCACGTAGGAAATAAATAAAGCCACGTCATTTTACCGATGGCCGGAAAAGAAAGAGGGTGTTTATTTTGCTACAAAATGAAAGGTCGTGTCTTTATTGAAACGTTTGAAAAGTGGTGTCTAATTTGCAAATTCGTTGAAAGGTGGTGCATTTTTTTGGCAATTAACCCAAAATTAAATACAGAAGTTAAAGGATAAATGGAACCTGATACTAAGCTGAAGCTTTGATACCACTTGATGCGAATCTGAAACCCCAGGACTTGTGTCAGATTGCTAGAGAACGGAATCCTCGACCCGAACTTCACAACACGGACGAACTATAGGTATATGAACCTATAACCCAATGGTGAATGGAAATAAGAACTTTAGATGAAAAGCGAAGATGCCACAAACAGTTGTGATGTACTGTTTGATAAGTCGGATGAACACGACACACGGTTCAATAAAAATCTCCAGAGAGAATTCTCAAATTTAATATCTAATGAAATATAATGCAAGCCCTTATATAGGTGGGCAAAATAAAACAACCCTAAAATCAAATCCTAATCTAAAAAGGAAATAAATAAATAAAAATTGGATAAATCTGCAACAAACCAAATTGGCGTGACTCGGGCCCACTCGCGTCCCAGGTCACGTTGTAGCCCGCGCCTAGTCCAAAGCAGAACACGTCGCGGACGCGACCGGCTCGCTCATGCCACCACTCGCGCTCAGTCCAAAGCCAAACAGGTCGCGGGCGCAACCGGTTCACTCACGCAAGGACTCGCGTTGCCACTCGCGCTAGCCTCCCCAAATGCTCGAACTCGATCATCGGCACCCCGACTAGGATCGTATCATTCCCCTTCTCTTGAAACGACCTTCGAGATCATCCAGCCTATGTCAAACGGACACCACTTCAACAGCATAGAATGCCTGTTCATAGGATTCAATAATAAATCTGGTGACACTTCTATGTTTGGCAGTACATCTGCATCAACTTGTAAGACAAAAACATCACAAGAAACTAATGGATGACAAATGTTAGAATTTATTTCTTCCACCATTGCTGCTTGCACGAGTTGCTTTGTGTGATCTGTAGCCACTCTCCAACTGATGTTGCTCTCATTTTTAAGACACGGCTGTACTTCCACCGCTTCTTCTTCATCTTTCACTAGCTGCCCTCCATTAATTGGCTCTAGCTTTGGCTCGTCAACATCAATCGAAATTAATTGTTCTAGAGTTACTTCTTCAACCTTACAAGATTCAGAAACTAACTCATCTATGGTTGTCTCCCCTACATTTGAATCCTCCTCAATGAGCCCCTCCGGACCATCAACATCTTCAATAATAGTGTTTCCTCCATTGCAAATATCTGAATTGTAGGAGGTCTCCATCTCTAAACTCGACTCTAGCATGTTTGTGATAGCACTCCAATCAAAATTTCACGTAGAGGATTTTGTAGGTGTAGTATTATCATTCCTCCGCCTAAGCCATTTCTCCACTTTGTTTGCTCCTTGCACCATATTCTCTAGCTCCCGTTGATAAGAGTAAAGCACATGACACCTTCTCAGCATCCTCTTCATCGCCTGCCATGTATCAATTGGCTCTCCAATACATCGCCTCATGGAATAAAACTGATTCTACCAGATAAGCACTTCATCACAGAATCCACTAGCAGCGATCTTGACCTTTCTCCGCTCAGGATAATCATGACAGTCAAACAATAGTTCAATCTTTCTTTCCCACTCTAGGTACAACTCAGGATCACTCGTACCTCGGAACAGTGGAATGCCAATTTCCCAATACTCCTCACATTCATCTCTATGATATTTTCTACCTCCATCATAACCAGCAGAACCAATCATCTCTTCTTCTTTTTTTCTTTTTTTTCATGTTTTTTTCCTCTTTTTTTTCAATACCAACAATACTCGTCCTCAATACACTCCAAACACCAAAATATCACTCCACAGTAAGTTTTATCAACACCACAAAACTCAATGAAATTTCCAGCGAAAAATTCAAAAAAAATTCGAAAATTTTTCCAAAAAGTTTCGATTCTTCCACGGATGATATATGAGCTCTAAGGATCACAAATAACCAAACCAATCATCTCTCTTTTTTTTTTTCAGATCAGCTTCGTTTTTTTTTTTGCTGATTTTTTACTTTTGCGGTTTCATTTTTTTTATCAGCGTCTCTCTTTCTCTATTTTTTTTGGCTGAATTCGACTTTTTTTTAAATCAAGAACAAAAATTAAATACAGAAGTTAAAGGATAAATGGAACCTGATACAAAGCCGAAGCTTTGATACCACTTGATGCGAATCTGGAACCCCAGGACTTGTATCAGATTGCCAGAGAACGGAATCCTTGATCCGAACTTCACAACACGGACAAACTCTAGGTATATGAACCTATAACCCAACGGTAAATGGAAATAAGAACCTCAGATGAAAAGCGAAGATGCCACAAACAGTTGTGATGTACTGTTTGATAAGTCGAATGAACACGATACACGGTTCAATAAAAATATCTAGAGAGAATTCTCAAATTTAATATATCTAAAGCTCTCTAATGAAATATAATGCAAGCCCTTATATAGGTGGGAAAAATAAAACAACCCTAAAATCAAATCCTAATCTAAAAAGGAAATAAATAAATAAAAATCAGATAAATTTGCAACGGTCCGAATCGGCGCGACTCGAGGCCACTCGCGCCCCGGGTCACACTGTAGCTCGCGTCTAGTCCAAAGCAGAACATGTCGCGGGCGCGATCGGCTCGCTCGTGCCACCACTCGCACTTAGTCCAAAGTCAAACAGGTCGCGGACGCAACCGGTTCACTCATGCCAGGATAGGGATGTCAATTTTACCCATAGGGTAAAATTACCCGCGGGTAAACGGGTTATTGGGGCGGGTAGTACCCCTGGAATCGGGTAACGGGTAGGGTACTACCTGTACCCACTAAATTTTGTTAGGGTAAGGGTAGGGTATGGGATTAAGATTTTACCCGATCACCCTACCCGATTACCCTAATATATTAAATATATGTATATATATACATTCATATATATATACACACTTTTTTAATTAATCTTCTAGTTTTGTTTTTATGGTGGCATCACAATAATTTAATTTGTTTGTATTGGTTATATTTTGATAAAAGAACTCATCTATTAATTTTTTTGTTTTTTAGGAATTTTTTTATTGTGATATATTATTAAATAAATCTAAACGGGTAACACGTTTTACCCGTGGGTATTCGATTATCCGTAGGGTAATAACCGTACCCTACCCTCTATAAACAAAATTGGAATTAAAATCAACAAATATGTTTTATTAATTCTTTGGAAAAACAACAAAAAGAAAATTGGAATTAAAATCAACAAATAAGCATATGTTTTTTTTTCTAATCATCATCGAGGGGGCTATACATGTTTTATTGGTTGCAACCCCACTTTTGTCTTAATTTTCATGATTTAATTATTCAAAAACAAATAAAAATATTGGAATCACACTTAATAATAATAATAATAATAATAATAATAATAATAAAGGAATTATTCTTTGTTTTTATCATGATGGAGGGTGGGTGTATGGGGGCTAGGGGGGTTAAGTTGTGCATTTTAATGGTAAAAATGTCAATTAAAATAATATTTATAATTTAATTAATTTAGGGACTACACAGAATAAATTAAGGGTAGTATTTACTATTTAGAATTTCCCAAATTTAAGCCCTATCTTTTTTTTACCACCACTAATGAAGATTTATTCTAAACATATATTTTTGGACTTAAAGTTTAAATTTGTGCTTCTTTTTCCAATTATGTTGAATTCTTCTTACATATTTAATTAAGTGTTAATTACGATTAAACGTATAAATTTTGACACAATTTACATTTTAGACACGAACTTTGAAATGTTGCAATTAAAACACAATTTTGTCATTTATTGCAAAATCTACACAATTTGTAATAATATGCCTAAAAAACCCCCTATATTTAAAACTTGTTGCTTTTTCCCACACCCAATCATTGACTCAGTGTACTTGTATAAGACATTATCAATCAATACACAAACCTCGATTAAATGAAAGCCACGACAAATTGTGAAAAAAATTAATTGATTCCTCGCCAAATTTTGAAAAAAATTATCAATTCCTCGCCAAACTTTCACTAAAAATTAATCGATTCCTCGCCAAATTTTGAAAAAAATTAATCGATTCCTTGAGTATTTAAAAAAAAAAATCAATCGGTTCCTCGATTATTTTTGTAGATTAAATTAATCGATTCCTTCCTTATTTTTGATGAAAAAATTAATCGATTCTGCGAGTACTTTTAAAAAAAATCAATCGAATTAGAAGTAATCGATGCTAGTAATTATTTAAAACAATCGATGCCTAATTTTTATAACCGATGCCTTATGTTGCATTGTTTTTTAAAATAATCAATGCTAGTAATTAGAAGTAATCGATGCTAGTAATTATTTAAAACAATCGATGCTAGTAATTATTTTTTAAAATAATCGATTCTAATTTTTTAAAATAATCGATGCTATTTTTAGATTTAATCGATGCTAGTAATTAGAAGTAATCGATGCCTCATATCGCATTGTTTATAATTAATCGTGGTAATTTATAAAGTTACTCGAGGTCATTTAATAAACTAAATTCCACGACTAATTTTTCCTCGATTACTAAACTAATGATTAATTTTTCAATTAATAAATTAAATTCAATGAACTAAATTCAATCGAGGTCACATTAAATTCACTTAATGTGCCTCGATTAATAAACTAAATTCCATGATTAATTTTTACTCGATTAATAAACTAATGAGCCTCGATTAGCTTAATGTGTCAAAAGCTTCGATTATTAAGAAACTAATAAACTAATTTTTCCTCGATTATTAATGTGGCAAACAATTTATACACTACAGTATAATCAAATTGATTCTCACATGTGAAATCACTATACAACCTAAGCACTATAGTATAATCAAATTGATTATCGATTATGAATTATCGAAACAACATATACACTATAATATAATCAAATTGATTCTTGATTATGATTTCTCAAAACAACCTATACACTATAGTATAATCAAATTGATTTTCACATGTGAAATCCATATACAACCTAAACATTATAGTATAATCAAATTGATTCTCACATGTGAAATTACTATACAACCTAAACACTATAGTATAATCAAATTGATTATCGATTATGAATTCTCGAAACAGCATATATACTATAGTATAATCAAATTGATTTTTGATTATGATTTTTCGAAACAACCTATACACTATAGTATAATCAAATTGATTTTCACATGTGAAATTACTATACAACCTAAACACTATAGTATAATCAAATTGATTATCGATTATGAATTCTCGAAACAACATATACACTATAGTATAATCAAATTGATTTTTGATTATGATTTTTCGAAACAATCTATACACTATAGTATACTCAAATTGATTCTCACATGTGAAATTACTATACAACCTAAACACTATAGTATAATCAAATTGATTATCGATTATGAATTCTCGAAACAACATATACACTATAGTATAATCAAATTGATTTTTGATTATGATTTTTCGAAACAACCTATACACTATAGTATAATCAAATTGATTTTCACATGTGAAATCACTATACAACCTAAACACTATAGTATAATCAAATTGATTCTCACATGTGAAATCACTATACAACCTAAACACTATAGTATAATCAAATTGATTATCGATTATGAATTCTCGAAACAACATATACACTATAGTATAATCAAATTGATTCTTGATTATGATTTCTCGAAATAACCTATTCAAACGGATTCTTGATTATAAATTTTCGAAACAACGTATACACTATTTAATTGTCATATGCTACGATTAATAGTACAATTTATAATCATGGCCATATTAATCATTGCCAACTGTGGCCATATATTGTCAATTGTGTTTAATCATTTTATTTATTCATATAATTTGGAAAATTGATAAATTTATGTAAATTTTAATCGAGGAAATTTAATTCTAATCGAGGAAATTTTAAAAAATAATCCAAAAAATTTAAAAAATAATTGAGGAAATTTAAAACTAATCGATGATATAATTTAATATTAATCGAGGATTATTTATATTGTCCTCGATTAGTTTTAAAAACAAATTAATATCCACGATTACCATAATAATCCACGATTAATTCCAAAACCACAAGCCACGATTAACTGTAATTACTTTCCTCGATTAACATAAAATTGCACGATTAACAAATTAATCTCCTCGATTAACATAACAATCCACGATTAATTCCAAAACCACATGCCACGATTAACTTTAATTAGTTTCCGATTAACATTAAATTCCGCGATTAATTTCAAACCACAAGCCACGATTAAATGTAATTATTTTCCTCGATTAACATTAAATTTCACGTTAACAAATAAATATCATCGATTAACATAATAATTCACAGTTAATTCCAAAACCACAAGCCACGATTAACTGTAATTAGTTTTCTCGATTAACATTACAATCTACAATTAAAAAAATTCATATCCTCGATTAACATTACACTCAATGTTCTAACAAATTGATACCTTCGATTAACATTAAATTTCACTATTAACATAAAAATGCACAATTCATATAAAAAATTAAACCATGATTAACATAAACGACCACGACTAATTTCAAAACTAACCACGACTATTTTCTAAACTAATCTCAATCCTCAATTTGCAGCGGATTTGAATAAAATGGAGAAATGGAAAGAGAGAGATGAGAGACAGTAAATGACGTGAGGTTTTTTTTTAAATCTGAATCACCGAGTGGTTTCAATCGTGGAGCTTCGATTATAGAGTAGTTTTTTTTCTTTTTCTTAAACTGAGTCGGCAAATCTAGTCGTGGACAGAGAAAATGTTGTTGGGGTAATAATAAATTAAAACCTTATCTTATTAATATTCCCTTGTACAATTACAACCCGCTTTATCAGAGTATCAGTAAAAAAATTCAAATTTGGTGGGACCTGCCATAAATCTTGTACAAAATAAGTACATATTGTCGAAAAAACTCACAACTTTTAAATCTTGTCTCTTTTTCCCTTAAATTATTTACTTTTGTCGAAATAACCTGCACACCCAAAATAAAATATAATTATGCAACACCAAGTGGAATAAGAATGACAACAGGGGATTTGATCCGTCAAAATAGTAACATTGGATTTAGAGCTTTCAATTCCCATTAATCACGCATGCACGTAAACTTAAAATAATTTTTTTAAAAATATTTTATTCGGAAAAATATACTACCTCTGTCCCGATTATATAGGTTATATTACTATTTTGGGTATCTAATTATATAGTCTCAATATTATACATAACATTAATTTTTATAGTAATGTACAAATACACCTTTATTAATTTTTGAAAAATTAAAAAACTAACCACTTAAATTTTGAAAGTTATAAATATTAAATAAGAGTATTATTGAAAGTTTAGTTTTTATATCTTGATTTCATAAGTATTTTTAATCTACGTATGACTAGAAAAAAAGACTATATAATTGAGATGAAGGGAGTACTATATTTACTAAAATTTATTCTTCTTTTTATAACAAATAAAGTTGATTAGATAATTATCATACTTATCACTGACTAAATTCTTAAGTTGAATATTAAATTAATGATTTATATTTTCGAAGTAGCTCATTTAAGCTAATGACTCCTCATTATCTTAACTCAAGTTAGCCCGACTGCGAAGCGGGCCGAATTGGCCCATAATTGTGCTAAGTCACACTTTGTATGGGCTCAGCCTGCTAGATGGGTCTAAGCCCAAATTGGCCTATTGGGCTTTTGACAGTCTTCCATTGAAAACTATAAGCCCTATTTTTTTTTTTTTTACCACCACTAATGAAGATTTTTATTTTTTTAACAAATATTTTTGCTTCTTTTTTTAATTATGCTTTTTTTCCCTCATTTTCTTTCTTCTCGATTTTGCTCAATTTTTGAGCTCATATTTTCTAGTTAATTTTAGTTCCAATATTTTTTAGTTCAAATTCGGGCTTATCCCAATTCTTCGGGAATTGTTCTGGTTGATTCGTCGTATCTTGGGAATCGGACGTGCATACGGGGCGCATTTGATTTAAGAAAACTGTCATCTTCACAGGTCCTGAATTTCTTCTTCTAAACTTGTTCTTGTTATTTGAATTGTTCTAGTTATTTAAATTATTTTAGTTATCTAAATTGTTTAGTTATTTAAATTTCTCTTGTTATTTTGCTTTTTTATATAGCTAGTGTTAATTTTATAGTGAAATATTTTGTACTGTTTTGTGTAGTTTTAGTGTTATATTTCCGTTTGGCTTTTTAGTTTAATAACCTATTGTTGAATCTAATTATTATTATTCTGAGTGAACAAGACTACCAACAATTACGCCAAAAAATGTGCGATTGCCTCGTGGATAAAATATTTTTATTTATTAGATGTTAATTATATTGGTCCCGTTTTTTCACCTCCTAATATGTAGTATATGACAATGTTGTTTTTTTCACACGATATCTTTGAAAAAAATACACTAATGTCATTTACATAGAAGGAGACGGATAAAAATATTGGAACGAATAAAATTAACATCTACTAATATCGTCATTTATGTTCCCAAAATATAATTTCCAAAAATATTTTTAAAAATTAAAATATAAAATTCGGGCAGAGTGGCGTCGAATTTTCCCCCACAACTGATTTCAAACTAGAAATGGTCCCTCTGTTGGCCCACTAACAATAGAACATTTGTGTATTGGCCCAAGAAGAATCTTGAAGTTTTTAGTAGGTCTAAATTAGAGCCCAAATATTCTCGTTAATTGTTAAATAACTTCTCATAGTAGTACAAAATTATTATCATTATTTCATCGTAGGAAAAAAAATTATATTATATTACTAAAAGAAAAGTAGAAATTTAAAAAATTTATTTATAAATTGTGATCATCAAAACGGGCAAGACATCATAAAATGATAGTTTACTTTATCCAGTGTAACTTTTATGTATAATTCTAAAATTTAAATCCTTAGAAATGACGATAGTTCCAAATAAATTAAATTAGAATTATTTTTGGATATCAAACTAAATAATTTGATGCTCAACTCATAACCGTCTATCCAAAACTAATTTCAACTCAAATTTATAAGCATATCAACATAATTTAATACACCTTCTGTTTCGTTTTATTTGTTGTTTTAGATTTTTTGTTTTATTTCAAAATATTTGTTGTTTTATATATTTTCACACACTTTCTCTCTAATTTAACCCCATCACAAACCCTATTTTAGTTAGGAAAATATAATTGAATAAGATTTTGTGGCATATATGAGGATGAATATATTTGTCCACAAAATTAATTGTTAATTCTAGATAAAAAAACCTAAAACACCAAATAAAACGAAACGGAGGGAGTATACTTTTTGCGTGATAAATTTAAAGATCGATTAAAATTGAATAGGTAAAAATTGTGGACCCACAAATAGAACAATGAGTTTCTTAATTAATTCTCATAAAGAAAATGAATTAACATATATAATATGAAGCTTAATGAGAAGTGTTGAACCCACAATTTGCTAATTAAGTGACTAACAAACAAATTAGATATGCAACTAGTGGGGTTTAATACTTTAATTATGACAGATCATTTCCATAACCCACGGCTGTTGGAGAGTGACAGCACAGATCAATATGTTAATTAAACTTTTCATTTAAGACAAAAATAAAAAAATTTAAAAAGCCAATTAACATAAAAAAATTAATTAAAACCCAAAGTTGTAGGAAGATTAATATTCCTAGTGGTCTGGAAACTTTTTAATTCAATCGATGCCTTGACAACCGACATCATTTACTTGTTTAATGATTGTGATTTTATTAATTATAAATTATATAAACCGTAGAAAATATAATTTGAAATTGAAGTGTACGGTATATATACATTGCATCTTTAAAATATACATTTTCCAAAGTACGCTATCAATCATTATCATTGTAACATTGTTTCTTCTTGTGTACGTAGTATGAGGAATAAAATTAAGTCAATTCACAAAAAAAAATTATTATTTTTGATTGAATTTACAATTTATAAGGCATGATTTTTAAAACGTTGCAATATTAACCCTTTTTTTATTTGTAATAAACTCAACAATTCAAACTTTTTTCCGACTACTGATCGAAATTATGAATTGTGAATGTAGTGTTTCCACGTGAACAAATTAATTCGATCTAGGGATGTTGAAAATGTGGTTTTCTATTGTGCTATGCTAGGTTTTCAATCGCTGAAATTTTAAGGGGCCATTTATTTTACTACAAATCAAAAGATTAATTTGTTATTGTAATGTTTTGAAAATCGGGTTCGTATTGTAAATTCGTTCAAAGATGGAGAGTTTTCTCCCAATTAATTAAGCCAATAAAATTTATGAATGTATTACAGGTTTCATAATAGTGATTGAGCATTGAATTAAAGCCTAATATATATTTATTGTCAACGTAATTGTATGATTACTTGTGTAATTAGTAATAAACAAATTAAGACAAGACCTCTCCATTTGGCAACTTGATAAAGTCCTCGCGACTAAACTAAAATTAAATTAGCGATTGCCAATTTTATAAGTCAAGATAAATATCTCTTAGATATTTATAGTTTGCTATATACAAAGAATTGTAAATAAATTGCTCCAACTTGTTTGCACTTTAAATTATTTAAAATAAAAATAAACGACACTTTCAATAGTTCTACAACTTTCAATGCTCATTAATAATTATTTAAGGTGGTTGCAGTGCAAGTACTATTTGGTCAGATTATGTACTATGTAGAAAGTGATGTGAATTTAATTCAAAATTAATTATATGTCACCTACGCTATATATACATACATAATTACACACACACACACACATATATATTAATGTTTAATTATAATTTACTTCACAATGTATACGTATGTTTTAATAAAAATAATCCAACGTTTTAATAATTATGATTCAATTATCAATATTTGGATATTTAGATAGAAATGACCCAACATTGTAGTATTTATAATTTAATTCTTAATATTTAACTATTTTAATATAAATGGCCCAACGTTTTCAATAAAAATGCATTTTTCATTGTTTTTTCAGCAGAAATGTAATTATGTTTCATAAGTTATATTTCTTGCTTGCTTGAAAATAAATTAAGTTGTCCGAAATCGATCGGAAGAACAATTTTGCCAAAAAAAAAAAAAAAAAAGTGGGTGACTTGTGTTATAAAATGTCCAAACGTTGAGGAGAGAACTTTGTGTGAGATTACATTACGAGTTAAAATTTATAAGACGATTCAAGATCCGCATCCAAACACACTATCAAACACTAAATTATAAATATATTATTACATATTAGTTGGACCTGAATTTTTGCCCGTCTTACAAGCCTTGACTCATAAGACGGTCTCAAATAATTTTTTTGATAATATATTATTTATGCTAAAATATTTAAACATTGAGAATTAAATTGTAATTATTAAAACTTTGAGTTATTTTTATTCAAACATTTATAATTAAATTATATTTACCATGTATTTAATATGGCAATAAAATTGAAGTAGCAGAAAACGAAAATAAACAATTACATGGTTGGCATAAAATCAGCCCATTTATACGAGAGTAGAGTGAGTTTATTTATTTTTTTAATAAACAACAAATAACAAAATTAATTATGGATCCAAAAATAACATATTTAGACATCGCCCTAAAATACTAATTATAGGCCTTTCCATCATAAACGGGCTGTGCTTCCGGTGAGTCGGAATAAAATCTTCTATTGTACATTTTTGTATTGCATTCTCTATTATATATTTCATTTTTTAGTATTTTTTTAAATCAATTTTAATTTCTTGTGTTTTACTTTTAATTTTATAATTTTTATTTAAGGTTCATCTTACCTAATTATAGTATTATAAATTTTCAATATTTAGTTTTTAATTTTGTCATTAGTTAAAAACTTAAATATTAAAAATAATATTAAATCCTATAATTGGGCGTAGGATGAACCCTAAATTAATAAATGTAAAATTAGTCCAAGCATAAGAAATTAAAATTCAAGAAAAAAAATGAAAAAACTAAAAAAATCGAATGTGCGGTGACAAATGCATCAAAAAAATACAATAGATGATTTCATGTGCAAAATTTACGATTCGAAATTCGAATCATGATTCAAGTCAAATAATTAACAAATATCCACCGAAAGATAAGTAGCCAATACAAATTTAATCGTGGATCAGATCTTATATTACATTTCGTGTTATATATTCGGTTCCATTATCATTATAAATACACGTCATGTATACATTTATGATGTTAACAGATATATAGGTGTAGAAATTACCACACGTATTATCCATTAATGATACTAAAACATGAGATATAACACAAGACGTAACATGAGATCCGATCAAATTTATTCGTAGTACATAATTAATCACTTAATTTAAGAGGAAGATATTAACTTCTGGCCAATAATGAAACAACACCTGATTTTTTTTAACCAAAAATAAATTAATTCAACGAAAGGAGGCTTCGTCGTTTAGCGTAATAAACAATTTAATTAGCGAATAAAATAAAAATTTCAGTACCAAATTCCGGTGGGGAACATGTTGTTGATCACATAAATATATCAAAATTAATAAATATTTAAACGGCATTTAAAAAATAGTAAAATAATAATAATAAGGAAATAGAAAATAGGGGTCAAGGCAGTTGCGCTGCGGAGAAATGTTTGGTGCCCTTTGAAATCACCAAAATGCAATAATATTATGAATAAATAAATTGTGACAAATTATTTAATTTGGACTTTGGCTCAAACGAAAATATATATGAAACAAGTTGATGACTTTAGAAGGCCACAGCAGCCATTGGCGATGGGCCCACATGGCTGTTGGATCCCACTTTCTATAACATTTTTTTTTTAAATAATTCAGTTGCTTTTGTTATTTTTAAAGGTGATGGATTCTAGATTTGCTAGTATTTTAAGTAGTTGATTCACTTTATAGATCTGTAATACTATAATTTATAACATAGGGTTTTTTAATAAAATTTTCAAATCTATTAAATGTATCATTAACAAGTGGATTACACATTTACGCCGTGTAAAACTTCAATTCTTTCCCTTCTGTTTTTTTTATATATATAATTTTTCAGAGTGCATGCATGTTCGAAAATTGAGATAACTCGATTTAAAATTAAGATATTGACCGAATTTTTATTAGTTAGATTCGTACGTAAAAGTAGATTAACTCTTTTGAGTTTTTACACATCAACCGATCGATACAATTTTTTCGATATTTAATTATATCGATTCTAAGAAATAAAAGTTAAAACAATGAAAAATTGCAATAGGTCTACTTAAACTTCTCAACGCATCTTTAAAATGCATTCCTATAAACCTAAATTAAATTATCCAAGCTTTGAGGCAATTAATTAACAAACAAGTGTAAATTAACCAATTATTGGACTACAAAATAATTAATTATTCTGAGATCTAAATTCGACAATGCTAACCACACGTACACTCTTAAAGCACATGCATTGCTTAATGATTCATACACGCACATTCGCGTGTTGTGTGTGTATGTTAATAATTTCATTTGAATAGAATTTATAAATGCGCATTAATTTAATTTGGATTCATTATCATATGCGAGTCGTCTTATCACAACTTTAGAAATTATATAGCAATGAAAAATCCAACTTATCCACGAGTTGTCGACTTAGTGTTTTTCTCTTTGTTAATGCACATCTTATGTGTCACTTTAATTTCAACTGTAGCCATGAATGGGGCGGATCGAGAAATTTTTCTTAAAGGGCATAATGGTGATTCATTGCGTTTCTAGTTAATTAGTTCATGTGGTTAAGGAAGAACAATGAAAAGTCTTTGAACGATTGTTAATATTTATGAATTTTTTTTTTATTATTGTGTTAGTGTAGTGACGACATTTTCAAATTTTCCTATTTTTAAGTGAAATTATGTCATTTATTCGACTTTCTTCCATTTTCCCCATATTAAATAGAAAAGATTGTTGTTGTTTATTAAAAAAATTGAAAATAAAAATAGAATAAAATATTTTTGAAATGATGCTTTCTAAACTTAAATTGGTTATGCCTAGCAAAATATTGAAAGAATAAATTGGTACAGATCATTTGATGTACAAGTATAATTTGACCTTTTTAAGAGTGATAAAATAATAATAATTAAAAAGATAACTTCACAATATATAATTTATAAAATAAATTACGTGAATAAAATAGATTAATAATTTCAAATAAAAAATCAAAACAAATAAGAAATCAACCAATTGACATCAATATTATAATAAATATATAATCTATATTAATAAAAAATATTGATTTAAATATTAAAAATTTAACTAGTAAAGATACTAATTAATTAATATATGCAACACTTGTAAATTACAACCCTATATATATTATACTCACTCCGTTTCTTTTTAGTTGTCGTTTTAGAATTTTCTACAATATTAAAATGTAAATTACTCTCTCTCTAATGCGCGCGCGCGCACACATACACTTAGAAAATGCAGACTTTCTAATTATGTAGATTGTACAGATAGGGTTAAAATTAAGAGACAGTGTGTGAAAATATAGTAAACAATAAATATTTTGAAACTAGCTAGTTAAAAACACCAAAGCGACAATTAAAAAGAAACTGAGGGACTATATATTTTTCACCATTCTAATTTATCTCCATAAACGTGTTTAATTTGTTTCATCATATATCATTTCCGACGATATATATATACACACACACAGAGTACAAAATGCAAACATTTCACTTAATTGATTTTTTTTAGGGATAATGAATCCATTACTTTCACTTAATTGAATTGAAACTTTTATATAGGTGGACAAACCGTAACAACCGAATTTCATTTTTAACTTCGACGATGTACACATATTAGGTTAACTAGCTAGGTATGACGACATATAATTTAATGTTTATATATATGTGTGTATATTGATGAAATGAAATATATTATGTAGCATAACATTAATACCAATATAGCCTACGAAACTCTAGCTAGATATCTCACGTATTTATAATTAATAAGTCACGCCCTTTCCCAAAAAGACGTACTTCGTTTTATACAAGTTTTTTTTAGCATGCATATATACATATATATACTACGTCGTCAACTTCATATATAAATGAACTACACAATGTATAAATTGAACGAGATTAATCTTGTTTTTATTTTGATATTTAAAGTGAAACAAAGAATATGAAACCAAGTAATTAAACATGGGCAAGATATTTTAAATCTTTCAGCTTCTTGATAATGATATCATGTGAAAATCAATTATATATATATATATATATATATGAATGGAAGTTTTAATCTTATATTTTTATTTCATGTGTATGCCAATATATCTAGATATAAATATAATATATAATAATGTTGAAAATATTGAAGAGTCAATTAATTAGTATATATTTAATTTTTCATATTATTATTATTATTATCAGTAGTAGTAGTATACGTAGTATTCCAAATCTTTCTTCCTCACGTAATGGAGAGAAAAAATCATATATTATCAAAATATATTTAATATATATTTAACTTGTTTAATGATACGACAAAATCATATACACCAAATTGAAGTGGAATTAAACACACATTTTGACTTGATAAAAAAATATTAGCACATCCTCACGTAATGGAGAGAAAAAAAAAAAAACTATACAAAATAAAACTATATAAACCTCGTTATCAACAGATGTTGGTACGTATCTTCTGATCTCATCACAAGATTTTGCATATATAAATATCAACAGATATAATTTATTTGTACGTACAGAACATAATTATTTGCTGAGCCAATTATCGAATTATTATTTTAAATATCTAGCTTTTCTTTATGTAATTCGAATATTGCTACGTGTGCAATGATCGACTCTGCTATTAATATAATATAAATTTCCACAGAGAATAAAATAAACAAGAACATCGATGGAGAATCTCATAAATATGTTAGATCTCTTAGGCTGGTTTGCTAGGGGTATGAGATAAGATTTGATATTTTTAACTAAATATCTTAAATTATATAAGATATTAATATTATATTTATTTGAATGTATTAATATATATGCAATATATGTTTATTAATAATTAACTGTTTGGTTAAATGTATGAAAACATCTCATAAATTTGCAAATTCTAAAATATCATTTAATTAGTTACCATATATATTGTGTGCGTGTTCGATAATAGAAATTTAATTAATATATATAAGGATATTTTAATCCAAGATTTTTTAATATTAGTATAGGTATCTAGCAAGAACCATGTGTTTGGTAGCCATTATTCGTTCACGCGAGGCCCGGTCTTAACGCGAGGCCCGAGGTGTAATTTACTGATTCGGCTGGATAATGTATCCGACGCCCCCCCTCGGATACAGTTTCTGACATAGCAATCTTAGTATATATGTCTTTATCTAGGCTACCAAACATTGCCTTAACTAATTTACTCATTCCATAACTTAGTCTACTAAATAAAACAATGTACCAAACACATGTGTGAAACAATCTTAGTATATTTATCTTAATAACCAAACACACAATTAAAATAGTTAATACGCAATTATCTTTCAAAGCAATCTAGATTTTATTAATGTAGGTATATCCGTACCAGTATACCAAACATTGCCTAATTATATATGCTATTACATATCACAACTCCAATGTAGGATACCGGATATGTAATCAAATACAAATGGTTAGCAGATGCTGGCGTGACTTTAATTTTGCAAAGGATAAAGTTCAATTTATCCTCTAAATTATTTCCCAATGAGCATTCTGATCCTTAAATTAAATTTAGTCACGGTTAGCCCCTTAAACTTTCGACAACCAGTTAACCCCTTGAACTTTTGAACTTGACCCAATTAGCCACTTTAAGATAAAAAATATTATTTTGGTTATTTTTAAATAAAATAAAAGAAAATGAAAAGAATATGTGCAACTATTCCCCTAAAAAAATTAAGAATATATGCACATTTCTCATTCAATATGTCCAAATATATATAAACTAGCATAATTTGAAGAAAAATATAAATTGATAAATTAATTGTAATCACATTATCATCAAATTAATTCACATACAATCTGGAAAATACCCCATTTCTTTTATATGTATGCATGTATGTATGTATGTATCAAATTATACTATATGGATTCCAAAAATGAAAACCTATATTTTTAATAAATATATTATATTAGATAAATTATATATAATATACGTATAGCGTTGATTATATTATAGTGGATTATTAACGTCAATAATTGATCAATTTAATATAGATCATAATTATATATAAACAATTCATAATTATGGTCAATTCTATGTTGTTATTTTCAATTGTAGTGGCTTGATGATTTAATGCGTGATAAATATAATGATAATTTATGTACCACTAAAATTATTTATAAAAAATATTTCATTTTTTTATTACTATTACGTACACATATTTATTTTTAATATTTTTATTTATTTAGAAATAAGAAAAATAAAATTATTTACCTTCGAGGGGCTAACTGAGTCAAATTTAATAGTTCATGGGGCTATCCGAGCTGAGTTCAATAGTTCAAGGGTCTAATTAAGACCGAATTTAATTTAAGGGTCATGATGCTCTTCAGGAAATAGTTCAGGAGGTAAATTGAACCTTATATATTTTGCAAACAAACACAATATCATATATATGTATCTATCATTCTCTTACAATGTCTAACAAACTAGCCCTTAATATACAGTGTGTGTGTATATATATATATATATATAGATCATTTATTCTATATCGAATTATTAATCCAACCTTTTATTTCATTTCAAGTACACATCGATCATAAAACCTGCAACTTTTTATTTCATTTCAATTACATATCGATCATAAAAAACTCCGGCTTAGCATATAGATTAATTTAGATAATTTATTCTATATTGAATTAATCCAACCTTTTATTTCATTTCAAGTACATATCGATCATAAAAAAAACCTTAACATATAAATTAATTTAGATAATTTTTTCTACATTGAATTTAACCCAACTTGTTATTTCATTAAAAAATTAAAATTACCAAATTTCGAAAGAGAAAATGAGGGCAAAAAAAAGTAAAAATTAAGAAAGAAATCGATCATGTCCACTAGTGCAGGACATATATATATCATTTATGGCATAAATATTACAAGGAGAGGAAATTATAAACACGTAACACAACAATTAATTAATATTTACAACAGCATTAAAAAAATTACAAATCCCCCCCTCAATTTATTGTTATTTCCTCTAAAACACCAATAGATTCTCCTTAATATCATACCCCATCTTCTCCAAATTCGGGTTCACCGCGAACTGCAGCATCGGCGGCGGCCCACAGGCCAACGCCAGCGTCTCCGCCGGCGCCGGAATATGCTCTCTCAAGATGCTCTCCGTCACAAACCCTAAACTATACCTCCAATCTTCCTTCACGGTTTCTTGCACCACATACCACACCTTAACTCTCTCTGCATACTTCTCCGCCCACTCATCGAGCTCATCTCTCAGCAAAATGTCGTCTTCCGTTCGATTCGCATAGACGACGAACATCTCCGTTTGATCCTCCGGATCCTTCAGAATCGCCTGCATCACTTGGTAAATCGGAGTAATTCCGGTGCCGCCGGCGATCATGGCTAGTTTTTTAGCAAACTTGGGTTTGCCGTGGACTAGGAAGTTCCCTTTTCCGGTGTATTCGATGTGGCCTAATGGCCCTTTCACGTCGATAAATGAGCCGAGCTCGAGCCTATCGAGATGCTGCGACATTAGGCCGCCGTTGGGGAATTTTGGGTGGACCCCTTTGAAGTAGACCTTCACGACCAGCTCGAAGTATCCAACGACTTCCACGTCGCTAGACGGCGTGTAGGCTCGCATGCAGAGCTTCTCATCGACGGTGGCGCAGACAAAGATGTGTTTTCCGACCGGCAAACCTAGAACTTGATCTTCATTCGGCAGGGCGAATCGGAATTTTCGGACGTCGTGGGAGAGGGAGGTTTTGTCGACGAGTTTGCATGGGATTTTCTCACGTGGGACGAGGGCAACACTCTTTGTCGGAAGCAGAATCTCTCTGATGGGAGCTAGGTTGAGGTGGAGGTTCGACGACGGGCCGTGGACGGAGTTGTTCGGCGAGGAGTCGGCGGAGGCGTAGCCGGTGGTGATGAGCTCGCCGATTCTATACTCTTCGAGCATTTTCTTGGCCTTGTCGGAGTGGATGGCGTCGAACTCCTCCGTGCAGTCGGTACCAGCATTGATGAGGATGCTGTCGGTGCCGCCGGGGTGGTCCTTGAGGAAGCGGGTGCAGTCGTAGACGTGGCCGTGGACGATGATCCACGCGGAGTCACCGGAGTTGTGCTTCTTCACCTCCGACATGGAGAACATTTTGGAGGCCGTGTTCATGAAGGGGGAAGAGATACTCTTTTTTAGGGTGTGGCTCTCGTTCGAGGATTTCTCGAGATGGCGCTCCTTCGCCATCCATCCGCCCGACTGGTTGCCGGGTTGAGTAGGATGCTCGAACACAATCCCGATTTCTCCCCTATGTGGTTTGCATACATTGGTTTTTACTCTGAACCAGCAATTGTTCATCATGCCCTGTAAAAAACACGGGCAGTCAAATTAATGTTTAGGTCATGACATTGTAATTAGAATATGGTAAAATGTGTGTGTGGTGAAATTTATTTGGTCATGATAGGGGAAACATTGTCTCATTTGGGTAAAACTAGAAGGAAAAAAAAGTACATGTAGTAGTTATACTATCATTGTCAGTGGGAATATGCGATCACGTGGCAGTCACGTGATCCCATTAATTGAAAGGAATGGTAAAGTATCTATTTTCATTTTCATATACACATGGTAAGAAAAAGGACAGTCCTATTAATTAACAAATTAAGTCTAAGTTGATTAATTTGACAAATATGTCACACCCCTGTGAGGCTAAATCATGACCCCATCAAATATTTTAGTGAGATCTATACCGGAGCTGGAACCATAAATTTTTTATCGAGGAATCAAATATTCTTTATTAATAACTTTTTATGATATTTTTTTTTTATATTTTTTTGTGAAAAATTACGGGTAATTTTCAAGCCCCTGCCAGTTCCGTCCCTAGAGATATATATAACATGAAAAATTACAAAAAGTGAAATGTAGAAATAAGGTGTAACGTACCATGACGTTCCAAATGAGCTTCTCGGGCTGCGTGTTGTGCGTCTCGTCCCAAGCCCTAACCGCGATCTCCTTGGCCCCGAGCAAGTCGAGCACCTCGACCTCGAGAGACCAGAAACACCAGCACCAGTATTTGCCATATTTGTTAGGCTTTTCGGGATGGTCTAAGGAGCAAACTTGCCATGTCTCGCCACCATCCATAGTCACCTCAACTCTTGTCACTTTCTTCCCACCTCCTATATTCATTCAAATAAATATAATTAGGCACATCTCTAAAAGTCTAGATTGCAACATTCGATACGACGTGACACTTAAATTTATACGTAAATTATTTCTCATCGTATCCAATAGAAAGAGATGACCAGTATCTTGAATACGACTTGATCGTATATTGACTTCCTCAAATTTTATATCATGCGTGCTATAATCAATACACGTCAAGTATATAAAAATAATCGTAAAAAATCAAACACATTGAATCTAGTGTGATGCTTTGACAAGTTGTGTGCTCTTAGAAAGTGGCCATACACATAAATCCAAATATGAATTGAAAGCATAATTATTCTTCACCAATATTCCTTTGGGGTTTGTTGAGATCCACTATAACTAGGAGGAATCTTCACCAAGTCTTTAATAACTTTACTACATAAAATATTCAAAATTTAGTTGTGAAACGCAACCTAAGATGCCGTCATGCCGGAACTAATATTTTAATCAGTAAAATAAAATAAAAATCATAGTCAAATTAATTAATTTGCAGCACACAGCTAGTTAATTGCTCGAATTTTTTATTCATCAAAGAGTGGAAACCATGTCCCCTAATCTGTGACCGACTTCAAAATGTCTGAAAACCACATAAATTTTTATTTATTTTTATTTTCTTATTATTAAAAAGAAACCCATTATTTGTGAATTTAATATTTATTTAAATAATATATGCACAGTTACTCTAGAATATAATCACGTGCAAGGGCCATTTTTTTTCATTTTAATTTGTACAATGAAAAAAAAGGAAGAAGAAAATTAAATAGTGGCTTCTTTAGTCCTTTCTGGACTATATATATGGTTTTGGACAGATTGACTCTTCGCAGTTATAAAAAGTTGTCCTTTGGAACTCTGAGAGAAAATACTGTTGGAAATTTTAAAAACATAAATATACTTTTTTAGTGAAAAAAAATATATTCTATCATAAATATGCCCAGATATATAATGTTTAAGTTTAAAAAAGATTGATATTTTAGGTTTTACAATAAAAAATTTAAAAAAATGTGATAAATATAACTTCTCTTCCTATTAAGTTATACTTTTCTAATATATCTTAATTTCTCTCATTGTAAAAATATGTTAAAAAATATTAAATAATAAATAATTTGCATCAAAATTTTAGAGGCTAAAATATTCATCGTTTGAAAAGTGAGGTATGAGGGAGTATATACAGTTGCATGAGCCACATTTATGGAGTCGGTCTAAAGAAGAATTTATTTTTAAAAAAAAGTCCAGAAATATATCTCCAACAGTTGTAGAATTTATCCACAGTTGCTAATACCAAGAACCTTGTTAAACAAATTCATCATGCATCTATACCAAGAACCATGTTATATGCAGCCTCATATACATAGATAAATCTCGTCATTAATATACGTCATGTGTTTAATAATAGTATTATAATATAATTGATTAGATGGTCTATACGTCTGATTAAATATCAATATATGCGTTATGTGTCTAATAATAGTGTTAATAATATAACCGACTAGATACTGTATACGCCTGATTAAATATCAATATATGTCGTGTGTCTAATAATAGTGTTATAATATAACTGACTCGATATTGTATATGCCTGATTAAATATCAATATACGTCGTGTGTGTAATAATAGTGTTATAATATAACCGGCTTGATACTGTATACGTCTGATTAAATATCAATATACGTCGTGTGTCTAATAATAGTGTTATAATATAACTGACTCGATACTGTATACGCCTGATTAAATATCAATATACGTTGTGTGTCTAATAATAATGTTATAATATAACTGACTCGATGTTGTATATGTCTGATTAAATGTCTTTATACATCTCGTGTGTCTAATGATAGTGTTATAATATAATATAACCGACTCGATACTCTCTATATATATGCCTGATTAAATATCAATATACACTATGTGTCTAACAATAGTGTTATAATATAACCGACCCAATACTGTATACACATTTTAAATATCAATATACGTCGTGTGTTTGATGATATTATTATAATATAACTTATTCGATACTGTATACAGATTATTAAATATCGATATACATCATGTATCTAATAAAAGTGTTATAATACAACCGACTCGATACTGTATATGCATTATTAAATATTAACATACGCCATATGTTTAATAATATTATTATAATATAACCGACTCCATACTATATACGTCTTATTAAAGTGAAACCTTACCTAAAGAGCAAGCAAAAGGAGAATTTCGATATTATATATATATATATTATAATTATGAATTAAACTCACCAGAATAAGAGTAACCCCTCAACGTGTAAGGCCTCTGAGTCGTCCACGAGTTGATGGGTAGAATCTCTTCGTGGCAAGGGGTAGTGATCACTGAG
This sequence comes from Perilla frutescens, assembly GCA_026008535.1. NCBI lineage: Eukaryota > Viridiplantae > Streptophyta > Magnoliopsida > Lamiales > Lamiaceae > Perilla > Perilla frutescens. Next base: position 43,169,339 of record BRKX01000019.1, read on the forward strand.
TTGATGTTCAACTCGTTGATTATGTGCTCGGGCTTGTACCACCAGGCTACACAGATACACGAATTAATTAATTAACTTCACATTAATTTAAGTTTTAACTAATTAACAAAACTATTCCAACAAATCATAAAAAGTTGCAATAATTCACGTTAACCAATCGTATTTCTAGGAGTCAGAGTCATGTTTGACAATGTTCGATTTAACTATGATTTTACTTTTAAACCAAACTAGTGGCTCTAAATTTATTCGCTACCGTTCAAATATTGAACCTGTTTCACTTTCACTTCGGATTTTCACCGTGAAATTTATGATTTTAATAATATTTATAATAAAAATAGATTATAATATAAATAATTATAGTCGACATTTATAATAAAAATTATAAAATTATAAAATTTAATTATGAAATAATTAACAACAATAATGAATTATTAATAAAAAAATAAATAATTGTAAAAATAAATTAAATTGCCAAAAAAATTGAATAAAAAAATAAGAAAAACTGATAATTGAAAAGTGCAGACGGAGTGAAAACACAGAAAATCTCATGTGAAATATCTATTCTCATAAATCAAATTCAAGAAATTCCATACAAAAAAAAATATTTTCAATTTTCATTAATTAGTATATATATGATCATGATATTCCGAACATTTAAGCATTTAGCCTATAGTATTTATAGTATATTTCTAAGTAGCACGTATGGATTTACCAATCACCTAATATACGTATACATATTAAATAGAAATAATTATGGTATGAAATGAAATAGGAGATTGAAATATACCTTCGGCATTGGCGAGTTCGGCATCAACATGAGAAGGGAGAACTCTGTTATCTTTGAAGTGATAATAATTATCGGACTCCTTCGTCGTAACGATAATCCGCTTCAACCACTTCACCATTCTGCCGCCGATGAATCCCGGAATAATCATCCTCACCGGAAAACCGTGATCCGGCGACAGCCTCTCCCCATTCTGCATGTACGCCAGTATAATATCCCTCGCCGGATCCATCGCCATCTCCTTCGACAAGCTCGTCCCGTATCTCGATCCGCCGCCGCCGGGAAGGATCTCCGCCCCCTCGAAGCAGACGTTGAGCGCCCCCTTCTTCTTGCTCATGATCCCGCACCGCTTCAGAATGGCGCGCAGCGGCACCCCCCGCCACACGGAGGTGGAGACGCCGGCGGCGCCCCAGTTGAACCCGATGGTCTGCTTCACCATGTTCTGCTCCTTGCGGCGGTTGCCGGCGCAGACGAGGGAAACCGGGAATTCCTTGCTCGGGAACTCGGTCTCGAGCTGCTGCATGGTGAGCCGGACCGGTTTTTTTACCAGACCGGTGATCTCGACGGTCCACTCCTCCCACGACGCCTTCGGAACCGGGCCGTGGTTGCGGACGTAGTGGAGGGCGGCCGGGGTGATGAAGCCGTGGTGCATGAGCCGCGGCAGCGGCGCCTCCGCGTTGAAGGGGTGCTTTCCGGTGAGCCGGACCATGGACGGGTTGCGCTCCACCCAGCTGTCGGCGGTGAACTCGTCTCTCGAGTCGTGAACCGACGGCTCCAGCTCGGCGTTGCCTTTCTTTATGAGGGAGGAGTAGCTTTTATCGTCGTCGTCGTCTTCGTCGTCGCTGCTCGAGGAATAATCGAGTCGAGCATTGCCGTTCATGGGCTTGTTGGGTAGGGTGAGGTCGGCGGATGAAGGGAAGTTGCAGCCCCGAACAGGGGAGCCGGGCCGGTGCTGGGAGGTCGGGCCGGGTTTGAAAGGGCGGCCGACGCCGGACAAGCCTGGTTCGATGTGGGGGAATTGCCTGTTCTCGACGGAAGCCGCCATGATGGACCGGTGAGGGAGTGGATTGTAGAGGGAGGAGAGAGAGAGGAGGAGGAAGGAAGGTGGTTTGCTTCTCTCTCTACACTTTTAGAAAATTTGTTGCTTATAAAATTTGATTTGTTTTCTTTGTTGGAAAAGTTTGAGACTAGGTTGGGAGGTTTATATAGAGAGTGATTTGGTGCTATTCATTTTGAAATAAAATATTGTCCAAAGGCTTGGGGCAATGGATTATGGACCCATCCATCTCTTTTCCAGCCATAACTTTATGACAAGTGTGACATCATTCAAAATTTTGATAAACTATGTACGAATATATTATATATGCATAAATATATCAGTATTTGAATATTTTGGGATTGAGTTTTACTAAAATTGCATGACTCCTTGATTGATTACCACCACAATATATATATATATATATATATATATATATTCTTCTCTCTCTTCATTTGGAAATTCATTCAGTACTAAATCTGAATATAATTATATACATATAGAGAGAGAGAGAGAGAGAGAGAGGGAGGGGTGGGGTAGGCGGGACAAGTTGTAAGGGTCGCGGTTAAGGTGAAGCTGTGGCTCGGTGGGGAAGACAGCTGCTATAATCTGACCATGGATATTGGTTAGAGCCACATAAAAATCAAGATTTTCAAGATGTCGATAGACTTAATTCCAAATTCTTACCTCAATTTCAAACCTTAAGATACCACTAAATAATCCATTTTATGTTGTTTGATATAACACAATTACAGATAATAAATACTTTAGTTCGCACGAATGTGTGCCATCATTCGCACGAATTTGTGTCGTCATTCGCACGGGTTAAAAGTCTGTTAACCAGACGTGTTAAAATATGGATCAGAACTCATATATATCCAATGGCAAACCTACGTCAAAATATGGATCAAAACTCATCTATTAACAGTAATTTTACACCTTAACTTTTTTTTTCTAACTATATATATATATATATATATATTCAAAAATGGTGAAAAAAAATCATAAAATTAAACAAATCATCAGTTAGAATAGCGTCTTATATCAATCAATCTGAGAAGTTAATCCCTCCACACAAGTTGACCAAGTAAAAAAGCATCGTGATGCGCTAAAGTATGAGTCGTTTTACTAGCGGTCCTATAAACATGAAAAAAATATATTTTATTAAAGTATAATATGGTACATATCTTTTTTAGTATTGTTTTAATAATATTTTACATATATATATTTTCAGATTTACTAAATATAAGGAATATAATTTATAGATACTACATATATAGAAATTAATATCCTATTTTAATTAATGATTTGTTACCATCGTCTTATAATATTAAGGGAAAATTACACTTTAATACCTAATTTTTTTGCACTTTTTCAAAATTAACAATACACAATACCCGTTTTTCAAAAAAAAAAAATTACAAATTAATCTAATATTTGATCAATTTTTCAACTAAAAAATTCTATATAATTGATTGTATTTTTATATTTCTATTTTCCAACCGCATGAGAAAAAAAAATCCTAGGAATAATATATATATATATATATATATATTATTCAAAGTGACAAATATATAACATTTATAAGTTTCATTATTAATATATAGAGAATAAAATTCTGAATTACTGTTATTTTATTATCAATATATTTATTGTCATAAAGTTAAAAAAATGCGATTGAAGCAAGATAAAGAGATTGGATTGGAAACAAAACTAATATGAAAAAATTAAATAAATAATAATGTGTAGTTCTACAATTCTTTAGCAAATGTAATGATAAATAAACTAATATATGTGTGTGTGTGTGTGTGTGTGTGTTTGTGTATTAAGATATGTGTGTGTGTGTGTGTGTGTGTAAAAATTAAACTATGTATAGTTTTTCATTATATCACTTTGGGCAATTATTTTGTAATAAATGCGATTGACGTTTATTAACCGCAGTTAAATGTTTTCATAACATGCATGAAATACTTGGTCATTTTAATTAACATAATAGTATATAAATTCTTTGTAATAATTGGCGTACGTAAGGAATATTTAATTAATTCTCATTCAATCGATTCATAGAGATTATATTTATGTAATCGCATTGTATATAAACGAATAATGTCTTATATAAGAATGACTAAATATAATTAAAGAATATGAAATGCATAATATTATAAATATGGTAAGATATGGACAATTTTGAGTGTTCCAAATAGTTCTATATTTCTCAATTTTAAAAGATACATCACTGATTCATCCTAGCCTCATTTTAAAGCTTAAAGTCAACATAAACTAAAAATTTTGAATCTATGATTCATCTTCTTCTCCAATTGGATATGGTCATTTGAATCGTCTTCAAATTGAACCTTATACTGAATTATGTGAAGGCAAGCTGCAAAAAGAAAAAAGGCAAGCTGCAAAAAGAAAAAAGGAGAAAGGAAATTAAACGTTAAATGAATAATATCAATAATAACAATATATGTAATGTAAAAAAAAGGACAAGGTGATGCAAATAAAAGAATACAATGCCAAAATAACAATCATAATACTATTTATAGAGGAAATTAATTGGTTTCTCTAAAATTAAAATTAAAAAAGGCATGATTAAATGAAATTAGGTAATATATTTCATAGAGAAAAGACATCAAGGTAAAATATTTCATAGACCTATAAAACAAATGAATAATTTAGCTTCTTTTTTTTAGAAAATTAATGTAAAATGAAAAACAAAAGCATGATGATATGATGAATATTTCAAGTAGCTATGTGTTTTTTGGCCATCATTTCCAAACTAAAACAAATTAATCTCATGCAAGTTAGGCTAACATCAAACAAAATAAAAACTCTAGGAGTTACAAGTTTCAGATTGCACGAACTCGCGTCATCTTTTGCACGAACTTGTTTCATCGATCGCACGGGTTACAAGTTTCAGATTGCACCTATTTAATTTATTCCTAAGTTACAATAAAGTTAGAATTGAGAAATACCTTAGAAATTACGTGTACATAATATATATATATATATATATATAAGTAACCGTTAGAATCAGTAATGAAAAATTATTTTTTTAAATGGTAAAAGATTTTCATAAACTTAAGTATAATCAATCAAAGCAATGTCTATCATCCAATCCGGGAAATCGTCATTCCACACAAGTTGACCGGGTAAAGAAACATCATCAGACGCTAAAGTACGAACCGCTTTAGTAGCGGTCCTATAAACTTGAATTTAGAAAATATAACATTTTATGAAAGCATGCATAATATTGTACATATCTTTTTTAATGTTGTTTTTAATAATATGTTACTTAATTATCTTTTAAGATTTACAAAATATAAACAATATAATTTATAGTGCTAGTGCATATATAGAGATTAATATGTCATTTTAATGATTTAATGTTTACCATCGTATTATAACATTAACAACGAACATATCAAATAGCAAGTGAAAACTTAAAAATTATTGTACTAAAATAACAGATGTGATCCACTATTTCAAGTCGGTCGGCTGGAATAGGATATGTAATAACGACTTGAAAGAGTTAGGGATCTCATCTGATAATCAACTGGATCTGAAATTCAAATCTTATCTGAATTCAATATTGAGTTTATTCAAATTGACAACGATTCAATTACTGATTTTAAGGTTCTCGGAATTAGTTATAAATTACACACGAAATCGAATAATATAACTCCGTATTACAAATATTATCTCGAAACTAAGCACAATCTAACAATATGTAAATTCAGCTTTTAAGATGAGATAAAATTTGCAAATTTTTTTTCCAAACTCGTTAGATTTAATTGCATCTTCCATGGGTGGATTATCATGGTTAGAACTCACATTTATAGTTCGTATCTTTATTTTTGTTACTATATATAAATTAAACTACGACGAGTGATGAATCCTTGATTTTTTATTTATGGGGGTTTGTATAATCGTGAAGCGGCTGCCTCACTCTTCTTGTTTAGTAAGATCGAATTCGATTTTGACATCTTCCACGCCTAAAAATAAATATTTTAGAATAACAAATGCAGTAAGGAAAAACAGTTTTAACGACATAGTTTATATACATGAATGAAATAATATTATTAAGCTAACAATTGATATGCAATTTTTTTCAAGTTTCATTTACCGCTTTTGTGTAATCGACTTGGGGTTACCTTATAATAAAAAAAAAAAAAGATTGAACTATGTATAATTTTGCATTATATCACTTTTGGCAATTATTTTGTAACTAAATGCGATTGATGTTTATTAACCGCAGTTAAATGTTTAGATAACATGCATGAAATACTTGATCATTTAAATTAACATAATAATATATAAATTCTTTGTAATTATTAGCGTAAGTAATGATATATTATGTATATGGAATAGTTAATTAATTCTTATTCAATCGATTAATAGAGATTATATTTATGTAATCGCATTGTATATAAACAAATGATGTCAAATATAAGAATGGCTAAATATAATTAAAGAATATCAAATGCATAATATTATAAATATGGTAAGATATGGACAATTTTGAGTATTCCAGATAGTTCTATATTTCTTAATTTTAAAAGCTACATCACTGATTCATCCTAGCCTCATTTTCAAGCGTAAATTCAACATAAACTAAAAAAATTTGAATCTATGATTCATCTTACTTCTCCAATTGGATATGGTCATTTCAATTGTCTTCAAATTGAACCTTTTACTGAATTATGTGACGGCAAGCTGCAAAAAGAGAAAGGGAGAAAGAAAAACATTAAATAAATGATATCAACAATAACAATGTATGTAATGTAAAAAAAGGACATAGTGATGCAAATAAAAGAATACAATGCCAAAATAACAATCATAATACTATTTAGGGAGGAAATTAATTGGTTTCTCTAAATAAAAATAAAAAGTCCCAATTAAATGAAATTAGGTAATATGTATATTTCATAGAGAAAAGACATCAAGGTAAAATATTTCATAGACCTATAAAACAAATGAATAATTTAGCTTCTTTTTTTAGAAAATTAATGTAAAATGAACAAACAAAAGCACGATGATATGATGAATATTTCAAGTAGCTATGTGTCTTTTTGCAATCATTCGCAAACTAAAACAAATTAATCTCATGCAAGTTAGGCTAACATCAAACAAAATAAAAACTCAATGAGTTACAAGTTTAAGATTGCACGAACTCGCGTCATCGTTTGTACGAACTTGTTTCATCGATTGCACGGGTTACAAGTTTCAGATTGTACCTATTTAATTTATTCTTAAGTTACAATAAAGTTAGAATTGAGAAATACCTTATAAATTACGTATACATAATATATATATATATATATATATATAAGTAACAATTATAATTAGTAATGAAAAAATTATTTTTTTTAAATGGTAAAAGATTTTCATAAACTTAAGTATAATCAATCAAAGCAATGTCTATCATCCAATCCGGAAAATCATCATTCCACACAAGTTGACCGGGTAAAGAAACATCATCAGGCGCTAAAGTACGAACCGCTTTAGTAGCGGTCTTGTGAGCATAAAATTAGAAAATATATTATTTTATTAAAACATAATATTGTACATATCTTTGTAATGTTGTTTTTAATAATATGTAACTTAATTATCTTTTACAGAATATAAACAATATAATTTATAGTGCTAGTGCATATATAGAGATTAATATTTCATTTTAATGATTTAATGTTACCATCGTATTATAATATTAACAACGAACATATCAAATAGTAAGTGAAAAATTAAAAATTATTGTATTAAAATAACGGATATGATCCTCTATGTCAAGCCGGCCAGATGGAATAGGATATATAATAACGACTTGAAATAGCTAGAGGATCTCATTCGATAATCAAATGGATCTGAAATTGAAATGAATAATTTAGCTTCTTTGTTTTAGAAAATTAATGTAAAATGAACAAACAAAAGCACGATGATATGATGAATATTTCAACTAGCTATGTGTCTTTTTTCCATCATTCGCAAACTAAAATAAATTAATCTCGTGCAAGTTAGGCGAACATCAAACAAAATAAAAACTCTAAGAGTTACAAGTTTCAGATTGCACGAACTCGGGTCATTGTTTGCACGAACTCGCGTCATCGCTTGCACGAACTCATTTCATCGATCGCACGGGTTACAAGTTTCAGATTGCACCTATTTAATTTTATTCCTAAGTTACAATAAGGTTAAAATTGAGAAATACCTTATAAATTACATATACATAATATATATATATATATAAGTAACCGTTAGAATCAATAATGAAAAACACGTTTAATAGCATAGTTTATATACATTAATGGAATAATGTTATTAAGCTAACAATTGACATGCAATTTTTTTCAAGTATCGTTTACATCTTTTGTATAGTCGACTCCGGGTTACCTCGGCATAAAAAAAGATTGTGTTTAGGGTGCAAATACCATTTTTAAACTAACTTGTAAATATAAGTCAAGACTTTATCTCTCGAGAACAGCCAAATGGTTCAAGTCCATCATGTCATAATCTTGTCTCTCGGGGAAATCCAAACGGTGAAGACTCATGTATAAAAGAAAGACATCTCGACTTTAAGACCCCATCAGTTTTCCTTTCTCCAGTTAAAAAAAAAAAAAAAAGAAATCAAACCTTAAGGGGTATCTACCTCAATCATAACAGCAGTAGTAATTTTGCACCTTAACTCTTTTTTTGAAACTTTTTTTGTTTGTATTAGCAAAAAAATTTATTTTTTTAAATGGTAAAAGATTTTCATAAACTTAAGTATAATCAATTAAAGCAATGTCTACCATCCAATCCGGGAAATCGTCATTCCACACAAATTGATCGGGTAAAGAAACATTGTTAGGTGCTAAAATACGAACTGCTTTAGTAGCCGTTTATATAAACGTGAAATTAGAAAATATGATATTTTATTTACCCTTTTAAAATATTTATAATATTTTTGAACGTTTTGTTTAAACTCGAGCTCGAAGATGTTCGCAAGTTGATTGAGACGAATACTACTATATTTGAGATTAACTTGATAATTTTATAAAGCTCGATTCGAGACTCGATTTCGGCTCTATTATTTATTAATTAGTCATAATAAATCTTTAGGGATATATATATAATATTAAATGACGGATTCACGAGATCGATTAATAAATTACTAGAATAATATGTTTTATTTAAAATATACAACAGTCTTATAATGCTCGAGTTTAGAAATTTAAAATATATATAATTAGAAAACTAAGTTTCGTTTCTATATTATATAAACGTTTTTCATTTTCAAATTCCATTCTATATAATTTCCATTCACCATTTATTACTTACATTAAAATATATATTAAAGCCAGTAATCAATATTTTCTAATTATATTGTATATATATTATTAGAAAGAGTACGAATCTTCTTCTTTTTTGAAACCGTAACGGTACGTAGCTTATTCTAGGAATATAATATTGAGTTATTCATAACGAACAACGATTTAATTCCCATTTTGTGTTGGTTATAAACTGTAAAAAAAAAATAAACACTTTATAATTAATCGCACAAACTGGCGTCATTATTCACGGGTTAAAATTTATTAATCAGACGTGTTAAAATCATTGTTGTAAAAGGTGGCGCCTAGGTGGTCGCCGACCTTGCCGATTACCCCCTCGGCGGCTGTGCTAGGCGGTTGGGATGATTAGGCGGCTCTAGGCGGTCCTAGGCGGCCAGAATTTTTTATTTTTTATTTTTTATTTTTTTCTTAAATATTTTTTCTAGTGTTTTAATATTTTTGAACCCAATTTTTAAATCATTAACTAAGAAAATAAGTAAAATGATATGAATAATACAAGAATGAACATGTTATGAATTTTGAATTTATAAATGAAAATTTCTGAATTATTAGGTTAAAAATAATTAAATTAATTACAAATTACAAAACGCTTAGGTTCCGCCTAGATCCCACCTAGGTCCCCTGCAGCCGCCCGTCTAGCGCCCAACGTCTTTTGCAACCATGGTTAAAATATGGATCAGAACTCATATATTCAATAGCAAACGTGTTATATATATTTAATAACAAGCATGAAATACTTGACCATTTTAATTAACATACTAATATATAATTTTTTTCTAATAATTACCATAATGATATATTATGTATAAGGAAATAGTAAATTATAATTCAGTCGATTAATAGGGCTTACATTTATATAACCGCATTGTATATAAATTAGGCAAATCATGCCTTATATAAGAATAGTTAAGCGTATATATAAAATGCATAAATATTATACACATATATATGGTAAGATATGGACAATTTGAGTGTTCTTCCAATAACTTTTATAATTCTCAATTCTAAAAACCACATCTTTGATCCATGATAGTCTCATTTTTAAACTTACGTTCAACCTAAATCAAAAATTTTGAATCTATGATTCATCTTACTTCTCTAATAGCTGTATTCAGATTGAACCTTATACTGAATTTTGTGACAGTAAGCTGCAAAAAGAGAAAAAGGAAAAAGAAAACGTTAAATGAATAATATCGGCAATAACAATAAACGTTACATGTAATGCAAAAAAAAAGACTTAGTGATACAAATAAAATAATACAATGCCAAAATAACAACCATAATACTATTTATAGAGGAAATTAATTGACTTCTCTAAAATAAAAATAAAAAGTCCCGATTAAATGAAATTGAGATAATATTTCATAGAGAAAATATATTAAGGTAATATTCCATAGAAAATAAAAATAAAAAGGTCCAATTAACAGTTATTACACTGAAATAATACTGAGCATAATTAAATTATTTTTTATTTTATAAATATAGTACTAGAAAGATTAGTTAATAGTTAGTAGTAAATCTTTAGAAGATAGATAATATTAAATGACTGATTCACAAGATCGATAATAAATTATTAGAATAAGATGTTTCATTTTAAATATACAATAATATTATAATTAATGATCGAGATTTGAAATTTAAAATATAGTATATAATATGAAAACTTAATTTATTTTTCTATATTATATAAAAATGTTTTTCATTTTCAAATCCCATTTTATATACTTTCCGTTCATCATTTATTACTTACATTTATATATATATATATATATATATATATTAAAGGTAATAGTCAATATTTTCTAAGTATATTGTATATTATTAATAAGAGTATGTATCTTTTTTTATTTTTTATTTAACCATAAGAATACATATTTTATTCTAGGAATAAAATATTGAGTTATTCACAACTTACAATGATTCAATTCCCGATTTTAGAAGTTAAATTTTAATTTGAAATTAATATATATATATATATATATATTACTTTTAAATCATTTATGTTGTTTATATATCCAAACTGCAAATAACAAATACTTCAATTTGCACGAACTTGTATCATCGTTCGCACGAACTTGCATCATCGTTTGCACGGGTTATAAGTTTCAGATTGCACCTATTTAATTTATTCATATGTTCCAATAAGGTTAAAATTGAGAAATGCCTTATAAAAAGAAGACGGGTTTATCAATTTCAATAGTATTAATACGTATACATAAAATATATAAAAACACAATATACAATCGCAATATTTTTTAACCAAATTAGCTTGTAATTATATCCAACGTTTAAATTAAAGGCACAAAAAGATTTTAGTTTGGAAAAATAAATAGATAAGTTTAGTTAGACACGGATTACTGCATCATATTTGAAAAATGGAATGCAGAAAACAAAACCACAATCATTATAGATTAGTAGTATTTATCACCCAAGATAAGTATAATAAACTATGGTTTTATCCTCAATACTCCCATCTCCAACTAAGAAAAAAAAAAGGATTCAAACTGTCTGATATCTACAAGCCATTTTAAGTATGATCACGCATCACACATTCTCGATTAAGCAAGAGTATGACATGTATTTATAACCACTTTATGACACCCGAGTCTGAAATGTAATTTCCAATATAATTATTAAAAATATTATACTAAACTACTCTTCACCATTTAATTAAAACTCTATAACATAATACTCCCACAATATATGATATTGTAATTAATTAACGAGTATTACATAATACTCCAACAATTTATGGTAAATAATTAAAGAACATTTTAGAAATTAAAATTTTATGGAGATTTTTAATATATTCAAACAAACAATAGATTATTAATAAATATATGTTGTACATATTTGCTAAGGCCTAAGATTGTAATTTACCCAATTATTAATGGTGAACATACCGATTAGTAAGTGATCAAACAATTAACAGTTATATACTAAAATAATATAGAAAGATAAATTATTTTTTAATTTATAAATATAGTACAAGAAACATTATTAATAATTAGTAGTGAATCTTTATAGGAGATAGATAATATTACATGACTAGTTCACAAGATCGATAATAAATTATTAGAATAAGATATTTTATTTTAAGTATACAACAATATTATAATGATCGAGTTTGAACTTTAAAATCTATGTAATATGAAAACTAAATTTCGCGTCTATATTATATAATTGTCTTTCAATTTCAAATCCCATTTTACATATTTCAAATCAATATTTTCTAATTATATTGTATATTATTGGTAATAGTAAATATCCTTTTTTTAACCATAAGAGTACGTATCTTATTATAGGAATACAATATTGAGTTATTTACAATAGACGATGATTTAAATCCCGATTTAGAAAGTTGAATTTTAATTTTAATAAATACTTCAATTCACACAAACTTGCATCATCGTTCGCACAGGTTAAAGTTAACCAGACGTGTCAAAATATGAATCAAAACTCATATATATAATTGTATAATATTAAGAGTGTGTATATTATTCTATGAATACAATATTGAGTTTATTCACGACGGACAGTGATTCAATTCTCAATTTTAAGGTTTGTGGAATTAGTTATAAATTACACACAAAATCAAATAATCTTACTCTGAAATTCAAATATTATCTCGAAACCAAGCACAATCTAACAATTTGCAAATGCAGCTTTTAAGATCGGTGAGATAAAATTTGTAAAATTTTGTTCCAAACTCGTTAGAATGCACGGCTAGTCCGTCAACTTAGATTTAATTGCATCATGCATTATTCATGGGTGGATTGTTATGGTTAATTTCTTTTATTTATAATTCGTATTTCTTTTTTTTATTACTATAAAACTACTACTTTGGACAGATCCATGAAATATTTTTCAAAGGGGTTGCATAATAGCGAAACGATTGCTTCGCTCTTTATGTTTGCTTGCATGATTAAGAGAGAATAGTGAGGAAAATAAAGGTTGCATTATATTTTATTCTTATTTCATTTAGTAAGCACGAAATCGAATTTGACATCTTCCATGCTAAAAATAATTTTTTAGAATAATAAATGCAGTAATGGAAAACACTTTTAACGACATAGTTTATATACATGAATGAAATAATATTATTAATCTAACAATTGAAATGCAATTTTTTAAGGGTTGTTTACTTCTTTTTGTGTAGTCGAATGTAGGTTACCTCGACATAAAAAAAAAAAGATTGTGTGTGGGGTAAAAATACAATTTTCAAACTAACTTGTGAATACAAGTCAAGACTTTGTCTCTCGGAGATAGCCAAATGATGAAGGCTCATGTATGATCAAAACTTTGACTCTCGAGAAAACTTAAACAGTCAAAACTTGTGAATATATAAGTGAAAACTTTGTCTCTCATTTTAATGATTTGTTACTATCTATATTGTAAAAAGCAGGTTAGGTGGCCCTCTAGACGGCCGTGAACCTTGTTGACTTCCTCTAGGTGGTTGTTCTAGTCGGTCTAGTTGTCTAGGTGGGAATAGGCAATGTTAGGCGGCCCTAGGAGGTCTTCTTATTTTTAAATTTGTTTAATAATTTTTTGGTATACTAATAGTTTTGCTTAATTTTTAACTCATTAACTAAAGAAATAAGTCAAAAACATGATAGAACAAAAGAGAGAAATAAGTTAATGACAATGATGTTGAATATGAGTCAGATGGAGATCGTGTATTGGAATATTTGAATATTTTAACTTTGATTGTTGTAGTTTAGCTTTGATAACATTTGGTGTTGGATTATTTGCACAAACTTGCATTATCCTTCACACGTATTAAAGTCTATAATAATATGGATCAGAACTCATATATATCCGATAGCATACATCTATCAACCAATCCGGGAAGTTATCCTTCCACTCAAGTTGACTTGATAAAAAAACAGCGTAATGTGCTAAAGTATGAACCGCTCTAGTAGCGGTCCTATAAGCATGAAAAAAAATATTAAAGTATAATATTGTACATTTCTTTTTTAATGTTGTTTTAATAATATGTTACTTATCTTTTCAGATTTACTAAATATAAGAAATATAATTTATAGTTTTACTGCATATATAGAAATTAATATCTCATTCTTATGATTTGTATCAACCATATTATAATATTAACAATGAACATGACAAATAGTAAGTGAAAAAATAACAGTTATTTTACTAAAATTATCGGATAAGATCGTCTAGCAATTTTAAGTCGGTATTCCACATCCTATTCCACCCATTAGATGATTGACACGTGACAATCATCCAATGGATGGAGTAGAATATGAAACTCCTACTTGAAACATAGACAATCTCATCTGATAATTAACTGGATCCGAAATTCAAATCTCATCTGAAAACCAAGCACACGCTAACAATATGTAAATTCAGCTTTTAAGATGAGATGAAATTTGTAAAATTTTGTCCCAACCTCGTTAAGATGGAAGGCTAGTCCGTCAACTTAGATTTAATTGCATTGGTGGATTTTCATGGTTAGAACTTTCATTTCTAGATCGTAATTGTTTTTTCTATTCTATTACTCTCTTCATGTCAAATTATTTATCGTTTTAACATTTGCAATTTATTTTAAAATAATTATCATTCAACATATTTTCACACACACTCTCTCAGTTTTAACTTTGAATTTATTAGTTAGGGATATGACTATAGATGATCGGAATCGAGTCAAACACCTCGATGTTCGAGCTCAACTCGTTAAAAAATATTAGAGCTCGAGCTCAAGTTTTTTTTTCTTGTTCAAGCTTGACTCCACAAATATTTATCATGCTCAGATTCACCTCAAGTTCGGCTCGTGAAATACTCAAAAATTTACTAGTCGAGCCCAAACTTGAATGCTAAAAAAACTCATTTAATTTATATGTTCATGCTTGAGCTCGAAAAAAAATATTTATTTAATTTACATGTTCAAAATATTTATAATATTCATGAACATGTTTGCGAACATGTTTGATTTTACTCGAGCTCTAACATGTTCGCGAGCTAGTCGAGCTGAGTACTACTATATTCGGACTCGGCTTAATAAGTTTATTGAGCTCGATTTGATGCTCGAGGTCGGCTTGATTATTTATTAATTAGTAGTAAATCTTTAGGGGATAGATAATATTAATTAATGACTGATTCACAAGATTGATAATAAATTATTAGAATAAGATGTTTCATTTTAAATATACAACAGTATTATAATGACCGAGTTTTGAAATTTAAAATATAGGTAATATTAATATGAATTTCGTTTCTATATTATATAAATATTTGTCATTTTCAAATCCCATTCTATATATTTTCCATTCATCATTTATTACTTACATTTAAATATATATTAAAGCTAATAATCAATATTTTCTAATTATATTGTACATTATTAGTAACCATGCGTATCTTTTTTTTTAAATTACTTTTTTTTAACCGTAAGAGTACGTATCTTATTTCTAGGTACAATAATGAACAATGATTCAATTCCCATTTTACGATGTTTATATATTCTAACTGCAAATAATAAATACCTCAATTCGCACGAACTTGCATCATCATTCGCACAAACTTGCTTCATCGTTGGCACGGATTAAAGTCTGAATAATATAGATCAGAACTCTTATACATATATATATATATATATATATATATGATAGCAGACGTCTATCAACCAATCCCGAAAATTATCCTTCCACTCAAGTTGACTTGGTAAACAAGCAGCGTGATGCGCTAAAATATGAATCGCTCTAGTAACGGTCCTATGAGTATGAAAAAATATATTTTTTATTAAAGTATAATCGTGTACATATCTTTTTTAATATTGTTTTAATAATATGTTACTTATCTTTTCAGAGTTACTAAATATAAGCAATATAATTTATAGTGTTACTGCATATATAGAAATTAATATCTCATTTTAATGATTTCGTACGACCGTATTATAATATTAATAATAAACTTAGTATGTGAAAAAATAACAATTATTGTACTAAAATGACCGGATGAGATTGTCCAGCTATTTCAAGTCGGTGTTCCATATCCTACTCCACCCGTTGGATGATTGTCACGTGTCAATTTTAGCATTGGTATTTGTTTTTTCTGTTCTATTTACTTCCTTCATTTCAAATTATTTATCATTAAATTTAGCATTTGAAATTTATTTCAAAATATTTATCGTTTAACATATTTTCACACTCTCTCAATTTTAACAATATATTTATTAGTTAGGGATAGGGTCGTAAATGAATTGAATCGAGTCGAACACCCCGATATTCGAGCTCGATTCCTTAAGGAATATTAGAGTTCAAGCTCAAACTTTTTAACTCTTGTTCAAGCTCGACTCTACAAATATTTATCATGCTCGGATTCAGCTCGAGCTCAACTCGTGAAATGCTCTAAAATTTACTAATCGAGCCCAAACTCGAATGCTAAAAATAAACTCATTTAATTTATATGTTCCCGCTTGAGCTTGAAAAAATTATTGTTTGATTTATTCGTTCAAAATATTTATAATTTATAATATTCATGAACATGCCTGCGAACATGTTCAATTAAACTTGAGCTCGAACATGTTTGTGACCTGATCAAGCCAAATATTACTATATTCAAGTTCGACTTGATAATTTCATCGAGCTCAATTCGAGATTCAAGCTCGACTTGTTTAGGAAATAAATGAGCTCAACGGTGCTTTTCTTGAACCGGTCTCTGAATCGCTTATGAACGGCTCTATTCATTTACAATCCTAGAAAGAGAGAGAGATTAGAAAAATATATATTAATATGAATTGATATGGGGTGGAGAAATTAAAGATGAATACATTTGTAATAATAATTACATCTTAATTCCTTAAAATAAATTAAAGCGACAATTAATTTATAATTGAAGGAGTATCATGTTTCCAAGAATTAATTTTGGCAAACCCCTGTTTTTGGTCCCTGTACTTTTAAATTTTTCTGAATTGGGGCCCTCTATTTCATTTAGTTAAAATGAAATCCA
Source organism: Perilla frutescens (assembly GCA_026008535.1). Taxonomy (NCBI): domain Eukaryota; kingdom Viridiplantae; phylum Streptophyta; class Magnoliopsida; order Lamiales; family Lamiaceae; genus Perilla; species Perilla frutescens. The sequence goes on from BRKX01000019.1 coordinate 43,186,458, forward strand.
TGTACTATCAATTTAGTTAAAATGAGGTCTTTGTACTACCAATTTAGATAAAATCATGTCCCTAGGGACATGATTTTATCTAAATTGATAGTACAGGGACTCGATTTTAACTAAAATTGAAAGTATAGGGATACAATTTTAAAATAAAAATAAAAATTGAAAAAATAAATAAACAATAAAAAATAAATATATATTGAATTTTTTAAGATAAAATTTATTTAAAAATTAAAAAATAAATTTAATTATTTTTTTATAACCACTATAGTTTTATGTTTTGATTTTGATTTATTATTTTTTTGAAAAAAAAAAATCAAACAAAAGTTTTAAAAATTTGATTTTTATTTAATTGATTTTTTTATTTAACTGTTGTTTGATTTTTTTTAATTTACTCTTTTGAAAATAAATTAAAATTTCATAATTTTATAAAAATTAAATTATTTAATGTTTTGCAATTTATTTTTAAAATTAAAAAAATGAATACAAAATTAAAAATATTTTTTGATTTTTTTTTAAAAATAAAACATAAAATTACATTGGTTTCAAAAAATTTAATTAAATTTATATTTTATTTTTATTTAAATTTTTACTTAAAAAATTAATTTGTATTTATTTTATTTTTATTTAATTATTTTTTCAATTTTTATTAGTTTATCTTTAAGAAAAATGAATCTTTATTTTTATTTTAAAATTGGGTCCCTGTACTTTCAATTTTAGTTAAAATCGAGTCCCTGTACCATCAATTTAGATAAAATCAAGTCTCTAGTTAAAATGAGGTCCCTCTACCATCAATTTAGATAAAATTAAATTGATGGTAGAGGGACCTCATTTTAACTAGAGACTTGATTTTATCTAAATTGATTGTACATGGACCTCATTTTAACTAAATTGATAATACAGAGACTTCATTTTAACCAAATAAAATAGAGGGACGCAAATCAAAAAAATTTAAAGTACAGGGACTAAAAATAGGATTTTGCCGGGGACTAAAAAAAGGATTTTGCCATTATTTTTTTTCAAACTAGGTGTTCAACTTTTTCACGATTTGATTTATAAAACTTGTAATTTCACATTCGCTCAAAGTCAAAATACCAGCTATAGCTTTGAATACACGAGACTTCTACACAAATTAATTGTATCTAAATAAATTATTTACAACACGTAGAACCCACTTACACTTATAATATTATTACTGCATTTGTGCAATTTGCCAAAAAGGGGCATTTGTTTACTATTCCCCATCATTTTTTCCCTAGACTATTTACCCCAAATGGGGAAATATTATTGGAGATAATATTCTATTAAGTCGACACGTGTACATCATATTAAAATATACAAAAACAATTATCTAATAATTTAAATCATTTATGGAAACTTCGTGCCGCCGCGGGTAATCAAAAACCCAGCTAAATTTTGCGGCATAAATCTAGTCCAGATGAGACTTCCCCAGATTGTAACATTTCTATCAGATCAGATCCTCCGTGCCCTCTCGTGCGAAATTCGGGTAATATTTCGTATGGCATAATTTTTTTTTAATATATCTTAATTGAGAAATGATGAACTCTGAATAAATTTTTTTAATTAAATTAAATCATAATAAATTAAAAAAAAATTGAGCACGGAAGATATCAGAATGACATAGAGGATCTGGTGTGCGTTTCTCTCTTGGCCCACCCCGGCCATTAAATTAAATTAAATTAATAATAAAAAAAGTGTAATCATATTGTTTAATTTTTCTTCATAAAGGTGGTTGCACTTTCGATGGTCTAAGCACAATGGGATCCTTGGTTTATTGTAATATTCAATTACGTATATTATTATTATATCATGAGTGATCGTGTGCTCATAAATGAGCTTATTAGTGTGTTTGTTGATGCGATTGTGTTGTAAGAAAAACATGTTCACGTCTTATAATATTATTTCATCAACTTTAGAAAAATAATTTGAAAATCAGGTTAAAGGATTTTTTATTATTAACTAGTAATTATTTGCATAATAATTATTTATTTAAAAAATAAAAATATATATTAAAATTAAATTTGGATAGTTTTAAAATTTTGATTGAAGAAAATTAAAAGTGGTACCAAAATAAATGTAACGCGTGAATAAATTCTAATAAAAATTTAAAATAATTATGTATTTGATATACTTTAATATATTCAAATTAAAAATCAAATGATAAAATATATTTCTATGAAGTAGTTTTTTTATTGAGGTATATAAATTATTATATATGTATTAATTAAATACTTTAGAATATTTTTTAATAAAATAAATATATTACAATTATATTTGCTAGAACAAAATTAGGAAAAAAAATCCCATATTAAAAAAGAAAATTGCAATTAATTAGAAATGTAAGAAAAAAAATTACGGCATGTTTTTTTTTTTTTTTTGACGAAATGTGCTGATAATGTTAAGTATTAACTTTATTTAATTATAAAGAAATTTGAAAGTACATAAAATATTTATTTTATAAGATAAAAAATTAAAATGCTATTTCATTTCATTCTACTTCTAAATTCCGTGTGTGTGTGTGTATTTGGGTTGGGGGAAGCTCACCAAAAAAAAAGATATTCAGAAAAAAAAAAGCCGCCTCTCTCTGTTAATTTATTTAAAGTTAGAGGAACCGTAATGCTTTTTTTACTTTGGTCCTTCAATTCAAATATTTTAATTATTTCCTTTAAAAAATAAATGGTTATTTTTTAAATCATAGTGACATGAGATACGCCCTAAAATAAAGAATGATGTGTACCATTATTTCAGTATTTCTCCACAACGCTGTCACACAAAACCTTTTTTTTCCGACTTAATTTTGTTATTTCATTTCATTATTATATAACTAATGTGTTTGATGTGTAATAGCATGGTTTCGATATGTACTTATAAAATATAATCCCATCGTCCCATTCATATAAGTTAATTGAACTTTTTCACTAGAATTAAGAAAATTTATTGAAGAAGATAATTAAACAAGTAAGCTTTCTAATATCCTTATACTTATTTATTCGATAATGAATTAACGTTTAACGTAAATATAAAATAGGAGAATATATTATTTATTTTGAAAGGACATCAAAGATCTATTAAGCATTAATTAATTCCCTCAACCAAAGAGAAAAATCTTTGGTCCAAATACACAAATCATTAGAAGACGAACTAAATTGTGCAAACGCTATGAGCAACAATATTAGCCTCCCGCCGATACGTATATTATTATGAATATAAAGAAAACAGTCCATATCTTAAAAAAGAAAATAAGCTTATATAATAGGATGGAGGGAGTAAATAAAAGTAAAAGACAGGATTACAAGTTTCAGATTGCACCTATTTAATTTAATCCTAAATTCCAATAAGAAAAGAATTGAGAAATACCTTATAAACAAAAGTGGCATGATGCACTAAAGTATGAATCGCTCTAGTAGCGATCCTATACACATGGAAAAAATATATATTTTATTGAAGTATAATATGCACATATCTTTTTGAATGTTGTTTTAATAATATGTTACTATTCTTTTCAGATTTACTAAATATAAGCAATATAATTTATAGTACTATTGCATATATAGAAATTAATATCTTGTGTTAATTAATGATTTGTTACCATCGTATTATAATATTAAGAGAAAATCACATTTTGGTACCTTTTTTTTTGGCACTTTTTAAAAAATAATTCACTTTTTCAAAATCGACAAGCAGTACCCATTTTTTCAAAAAAAAAATAAATACAAATTCATTTAATATTTGATCAATTTTTTAGCCCGAAAATTCTATGTACGTAATTGATTGTATTTTTATATTTCTATTTCTCAATCGCATGAGAAAAAAATCCTCCAATCAAAAAATGTCAAAATACAATTACATATGATTTTTGAATCGTAAAATTGATCAAATGTTAGATTCATAATTTTTTTGAAAAGTTAGTAATGTTTCGTTAATTTTGAAAAAGTAGGATATTATTTTAAAAAGAACCCAAAATGTATGTATTAAAGTGTAATTTACCCTAATATTAACACCATATAAACAAAATAGTAAGCAATCAAACAATTAACGATTATATATTATACTAAAATAATACTAAAAATAAATTATTTTTTATTTAAAAAATATAGTACAAGAAAGATTAATTAATATTTAGTAGTAAATCTTTTGGGGATAGATAATATTAAATTACTGATTCACAAGATCGATATTAATAAATTATTAGAATAAGATGTTTTATTTTAAATATTCAACAGAATTATAACGATCGAGTTTTGAAATTTAAAATATATATAATATGAAAACTAAATTTCGTTTCTATATTAGATAAATGTTTTTCATTTTCAAATCCCATTTTATATATTTTCCGTTCATCATTTATTACTTACATTTAAATATATATTAAAGCTAATAATTAATATTTTCTAATTATATTGTATACATATCTTTTTGTTTGAAACCGGAGTTACGTATCTTATTTTAGGAATACAATATTGTGTTATTCAAAACAGACGATGATTGAATTCCCGATTTTAGAAATTGAATTTAAATTTGAAATTAATATATGTTTATATAGCCCAACTTCAAATAATAAATACTTGCATTCGTACGAATTTGCGTCATCATTCGCACGAACTTGCATCATCATTCAAACGGGTTATAAGTTTCAGATTGTACCTATTAAATTTATTCATAAGTTACAATAAGTGTTCCAGATACTTTTATATTTCTCAATTTTAAAAAAAGCTACATTACTAATCCATATATCCTAGCCTTATTCAAGCTTAGATTCAACCTAAACCAAAAATTTTGAATCTATTATTCATCTTGCTTCTCTAATTGTATTCAAATTGAACCTTATACTTCATTGTGTGACAGCAAGCTGCAAAAAAGAGAAAAGGAAAATGTTAAATGAATAATATAAGCAATAACAATATATGTTATATGTAATGCAAAAAAAAGACATAGTGATGCAAATAAAAGAATACGATGCCAAAATAACAATCATAATACTATTTATAGAGGAAATTAATTGGCTTCTCTAAAATAAAAATAAAAAGGCCTGATTAAATGAAATTTTAACTTAATATATATATATATATATATATATAACTTTTAAATAATTCATTTTATGTTGTTTATATATTCAAACTGCAAATATTAATAGATAATCCAATTTGCACGAACTTGCATCATCATTCGCACAGATTATAAGTTTCAGATTGCACCTATTGAATTTATTCATATGTTCCAATAAGATTAAAATTGAAAAATACCTTAATAAGAAAAAAAGCCAAGGATCCAAATTGTCTAACATCTACAAACCATTTTAAGTATGATTACGCACCACATCCTCGATTATGCAAGAGTATGACATCTACTTATAACCATTTTATGACACACAAGTATGATATGTAATCTCAAATATAATTATTAAAAATATTATACTAAACTACCCTTCACCATTTAATTATAACTTTATTAACATAATACTCCCACAATATATGATATAGTAATTAATTAACGAGTATTACATAATACTCCAACAATTTATGGTAATAAATTAAAGGACATTTTAGAAATTGTAATTTTATGTAGATTTTTAATATAAATTTCATTTCTATATCATATAAATGTTTTTCATTTTTAAATCCCATTTTATATATTTTCCGTTCATCATTTATCACTTACATTTAAAATTAAATCTAATAATCAATATTTTCGAATTATATTGTATACATTTTTTTTTTTGAAACCATAAGAGAACGTATCTTATTCTAGGAATACAATATTGAGTTATTCACAATGGACGGTGATTCAATTCCCGATTTCAGAAATTGAATTTAAATTTGAAATTAATATATAGTTTATATATATCCCAAACTGCAAATAATAAATACTCCAATTCGTACGAATTTTCTTCATCACTCAAACGAACTTGCACCATCGTTCACACGGGTTACAAGTTTCAGATTGTACCTATTTAATTTATTCCTAAGTTCCAATAAGTATTCCATATACTTTTATATTTCTCAATTTTAAAAGCTACATCACTGATCCATCGATCCTAGCCTCATTTTCAAGCTTACATTCAATCTAAATCAATATGATTCATCTTACTTCTCCAATTGGATATTGGTCATTTGAATTTTCTTCAAATTGAACCTTATACTGAATTATGTGACGACAAGCTGTAAAAAAGAGAAAAGGAGAAAGGAAAAACATTAAATGAATATTATCAACAATAGCAATATATGTTATATGTAATGCAAAAAAAAAAAAAGACACAGTGATGCGGAATACAATGCCAAAATAACAATCATAATGCTATTTATACAGGAAATTAATTGGCTTATCTAAAATAAAAATAAAAATGCCCGATTAAATGAAATTGAGGTAACATTTCGTAGAGAAAAGGCATCAAGGTTAAGGTAATATTCCATGGACCTATAGATTAAATAATAAATAATTTAGCTGATCTTTTTTAGGAAATTAATGTAAAATGAAAAAATAAAACATGATGGTATGACGAAATTTCAAATAGCTAGGTGTGTTTTTTCCATCATTCGCAACTAAAGCAATTTAATCTCATGCATGTGAGGCTAAATATAAAAAAAAAGCCTCTGGGAGCATACAGTAGATACAACGGTAAAACTAATAAAATAGTACTTGTTTTTTCAAAAAAAATTATAAATTAATCTAATATTTGATGAATTTTTCGGCCCGAAAATCCTATGTAATTGATTGTATTTTTATATTTTTATTTCCCAACCGTGTGAGAAAAAAAAAATCCTTCAATCAACAAATCTTAAAATACAATCAATTACGTACGATTTTCAAGTTGTAAAATTAATTGAATGTTAAATTTACAAAAAAAAAATTAACAGTTTGTGTTGTTTCATTAATTTTGAAAAGTGAACTATTTTTAAAAAAGGACTCAAAATGTATATATCAAAGTATAATTTACCCTAATATTAACAACGAACATACGAAATAGTAAGCTATCGAGCATTTAACAGTTATCATACTAAAAACCAAACATAAATTATTTTTTATTTTATAAATATAGTACAAGAAAGATTAATAAATAATTAGTAGTATATCTTTAGGGGATAGATAATAGTAAATGACCCATTCACAAGATCGATATTAAATATACAACAATATTATAATGATCGAGTTTTGAAATTTAAAATATATATAATATGAAAACTAAATTTTGTTTCTATGTTATATAAATGTTTTTCATTTTCCAATCCCATTTTTTATATTTTCCGTTCATCATTTATGACTTACATTTAAATATATATTAAAGCTAATAATTAATATTTTCTAATTATATTATATACGTATCTTTTTTTTTAACCGTAAGAGTACTTGTCTTATTCTAGGAATATCACAATGGACGATGATTCATTTCCCGATTTTAGAAATTGAATTCAAATTTAAAATTAATATATATATATATATATACACATTACTTTTAAATAATCCGTTTTACGTTGTTTATATATTCCAACTGAAAATAATAAATACTTAAATTCGTACGAGTTTGCGTCATCATTCGCACGAACTTGCATCATCAATCGCACGGGTTACAAGTTTCAGATTGTATCTATTTAATTTATTCATAAGTTTCAATAAGGTTAGAATTGATAAAAAGAAGATGAGTTTACCAATTTTGATAATATTACGTATACATAATATATATATATATATAAACACAATATACAACTGTAAAATTTTCAACCAAATTGGCTTGTAATTATATCCCACATTCAAATCAAAGGCACAAAAAGATTCTAGTTTGGAAAAATAAATAGACCGAGCTCCAAATTTAATTAGACACGGATTACTGTATTTGAAAAAAAAAATATCATAGAAAATAAAACCACAATTAATATAGCTTAGTCGTATTCATCACCCAAAATAAGGATGAGAGACTAGGGTTTGATCCTCAACACCCCCATCCCCGACTAAAAAAAGTCAAGGATCCACCCCGTCACACATCTACACGCCATTTTAAGTACGATCACGCATCACACATCCTCGATTAAGTGAGAGTATGACATCTACTTATAAATATTTTTCATTTTCAAATCCCATTTTATATATTTTGCGTTCATCATTTATTACTCATATTTAAATATATATTAAAGCTAATAATTCAAATTTTCTAATTATATTGTATATTATTAGTAAGAGTACTTATCTTCCTTTTTTTGAAACCGTAAGACTACGTATCTTATTCTAGGAATACCATATTGAGTTATTCAAAACGGACGATGATTCAAATCCCGATTTTAAAAAGATGAATTTTAATTTGAAATATATATATATATATATATATATCAACACTAATTCTTATTTTGCCCAAACTCTATAATATATAATCTCAATACTACTATTAGTTTTTACACTTTAATTTCCTAAATCTAAATTCACCCCTTACCCCCCCCCCCCCCCCCCCCCCCCGATTGTTAGTACCATCCAACCAAATCCCACCACTTTCTTTATTAATTAATTAGATTTTTCTATGGCATAATTTATGATTAGGCCCTTTAAATACACAAATTATAGAAGATAATGTCGGGTGCACAATTAATAATTCAATGATCCCTTTCATTAAAAAAATTATATATACACAATAATTATCCTTTGGTCTAGTATCTAGAGTGAGGTCATAAGTTCGATTCCCCAAAATACGTGTGATCGAGTAGTTATCCGGCTTAGTGGGCGTGAGCGTTAATATAAAACAACCTTTCACTCTTTGTTGTTAATTGAGTTTTCATTTTTATTTTTAATCTTACAATCCAAATTGTAATTTAAATTGTATTTGCACTTTAGGAAAAAATAATTGATTTATATCTAATTATTTATGATTTGTTATTAGATAAGATTTGATATGTTTGATTGAAATAAAGATCATGATAGAGTGATATCTCTTGAAGGATCTACTCGACCGTTTGCAAATTGGTCACTCGCTATAAATGTATGGACTTGATGACCCGCCCAAGAAAGATCTTTCACTAAATAACAAATTATTATTTTTAGAAAATGAGATATCAATGGTATGTGTGTTATATATATTAAAATATCTACAACATTTCTTTATTGATAATCTATAATTTGTTTGAATATATTAAAATTATCCATAAAATTACAATTCATAAATGTCCATCAATTAGTTATCACACATTGCTGGAGTATTATGTTATAGTTGTTAATTAATATACCATGCATTGTGGGAGTATTATGTTATAGAGTTTTAATTAAACACTAAACAGTGAATGGTAGTTTAGTATAATATTTTTAGTAATTATCTTTGAGATTACATATCTCACTCGGATGTCATAAAATGGTTATAAATAGATGTCATACTCTTACTTAATCGAGGATGTGTGATGTGTGATCATACTTAAAATGACTTGTAGATGTCAGATAGTTTGGATCTTTACTTTTTTTTAGTTGGGGATGGGGTATTGAGGATCAAACCCTAGTCTCTCATCTTTATCTTGGGTGATAAATACGACTAAGTTATAACGATTATGATTTTGTTTTCTGTTTTTTTTCTTTCAAATGCAGTAATCCATCTAACTAAACTTCATGGCTAGGTCTATTTATTTTTCCAAACTAGAATCTTAATTAAATGGTGAAGAGTAGTTTAGTATAATATTTTTAATAATTATCTTTGAGATTACATATCACACTCAGATGTCATAAAATGATTATAAGTAGATGCCATACTCTTGCTTAATTAAGGATGTGTGGTGCGTAATCGTAGCTAAAATGGCTCGTAGATGTCATGTGGTTTGGATCCTTGACTTTTTTTTTAGTTGGGGATAGGGATATTGAGGATCAAACCTTAGTCTATCATCCTTATTTTAGGTGATAAAAACGACTAAGCTATAATGATTGTGGTTTTATTTTGTTTTTATTTTTTTCAAATGCAATAATCCGTGTCTAACTAAACTTAGAGGCTAGGTCTATTTATATTTTCAAACTAGAATCTTTATGTGCCTTTAGTTTAAACGTGGGATTTAATTACAAGCCAATTTGGTTTTGCTTTCTCCTTTTGGTTGAAAATTTTGTGGTTGTATATTGTGTTTATATATATATATATATATATATATAATATTATGTATACAAATATTATCGAAATTGGTAAACTCGTCTTTTTTATAAAATATTTCTCAATTTTAACCTTACTGGAAACTTAGGAATGCACTAAATATGTGCAATATGAAACTTATAACCCGTGCAAACGATGATGCAAGTTCGTGCGAACGATAACTCAGGTTTGTGCAAATTGAAGTATTTACTATTTGCAGTTGGGATATAGAAACAACATAAAATGGGTTATTTAAATATATTTTTGTTAATCAAAGGGATCATTGAATAATTAATTCGGCATCCGACATTATCTTCTATAATTTGTGTATTTAAAGGGCCTAATCATAAATTATGCCATAGAAAAATCTAATTAATTAATAACGAAAATGGTGGGGTTTGGTTGGATGGTACTAACAATCATGGGGGGGTGAATTTAGATTTGGGAAATTAAAGTGTAAAAATTAATAGTAGTATTGAGGTTATTATAGAGAGAGGGGCAAAATAAAAATTAGTGTTGAGATGTGGCGCATGGGAATCCCAATAGCCAACAATTAAAATGTAAGAAGTAAGAAGAAAATAGAGGGGTGGAATAGAAATTGGAAGGTAAGTAGCTAAAATAGAAAAGGGCAGAATTCTCAACGGGGGGCGGCTAATTGAAGCCGATGAGGGTAAGGAGACATTGCCCCTTAGGTGAATCATGGAGTCACCTTGGTATCTGGCCACCATTCTCTCTCATCTCTCTCTCTTCTCTCTCTCCTCCTCTCTGTCTCTCGGTGTGATCGTGCATACATGCACGTATGATATTCGATGTATAATTTGTTGTTAGTAAGTACGTATGTTGTTTAATTATTCTGTTCATCTCTCTCTCTTTCTCTCTCCTCCATTTCTATCTCTCAGTGTGATCGTGTATACGTATGATATTCGATGTATAATTTATTGTCAGTGACTGTCGTACGTGTAGTGTTGTTTATTTATTTTGTTCATCTCTCTCTATCCTCCCTTTCTGTCTCTCAGTGTGATCGTATATACGTATGCTATTCGATGTATAATTTGTTGTTAGTGACTGGCGTACGTGTATTGTTTATTTATTTTGTCCATCTCTTACTCTCTATCCTCCCTTTCCTTCTCCAAGTGTAAGTGTAATCATGTATACGTATATTATTCGGTGTATAATTTATTGTTAATGACTTACGTACGTACGTTTGTTATTTATTCTTTATGAGAAACTGGCATGTATATATATCCATCATATGATTTTTATTTTATTTCTCATTGTTTTTTTTTACTCATCACTTTGTATAGTAACTGTGGGATAAAATTGTCTAGTCCATTTTTCATGTCCCATTATTGTGTCCCACAATAAAATTTAATATTTTAAAAATATTTATTACAAAAATAAATTTTATTATAGTATTACAAATCACAATCAACATTTATTGTTAAAAATTAAATTTTTTAAAAATTATATACCATATTTTTGGAATAATCAATCATAATAATCAATTATATTAACTAAAAATCAAGAAATAAATATTAAAAAATAAATATAAACCCTAAATAATAATTATAAAATTAAACTAAGCCATAAAAAATTGAAATTGAAGAAAAAAATTGATGAAAATCGAATAAAAATTAAAATAAGACACCAAATAAAATAGATAAAAGTGGGATAGAGAATTTCATTTAGTAACTATGTGGTTAGTAGTATTTACAAATTACGATGTATGTTAAGCAATTTGAAATGTAATATAAATGTGAGCCGTAGCGTAAATGGATCGGATGATTGGATTTGGATCTAACTATATATAAATATATGTTGCCTTATTTACCTATGTTTCATACATTAATGATTAATGTTTAATACTTGAATGAGAGATTACACATTTGTCATCTAACTAATTAACAAAATGATATAATTAATTAATTAGAATTTTCTAGAAACAAAGATTGGTGCACACAACATGAAGTTCTTTTATATATATATATGTGCCTTGTATTTACGATTTTATAAAGTTTCTTAATCAATTTCTAGAAAAAGTTATATGAACCTGCACTAGATACGTGTATTAAAATAAAAATACACAATATGGTATACAATTTTAATTTGGTTTTGTATATTTAATACTAATGTATTAATAGTTTGGAGGTAGATTCATATAAAACCAAACTATGTCCTTCCCCCCAATCCTAGACAAGGACAATAATTTGTCGAGTAGTGAAAGTGAATGGCATCCATAGGAATATGAGAGAGAGAGAGAGAGAGAGAGAGAGAGAGAGAGGAAATTGAGGAAATTTCAGAGTCCTTTTCTTTCTGTCAACACGATTGAAACCAATTAATATTCTCTCCTCACATTTTCAGATGTGACACATATTTTTTATTTCACATACACATGTACGTGTGTGTATATTCATAATCTACAATTATATTGATATTCATATTCGGAAAATTCATAGAAGTAGATAATATGAAAAATCTCCTATTTTCTACTGTCTTTTCGTTCAATATTTCATTTGATCTTTTCATAAATCTAAACTACTTTAGGGACCATAAATAAAATCGAATAAATACCACAATGGAAAAAAAATGCTCGTCAAATATTACATATGTGCAAGTCACGAGTGTGCGTGAAGTTGGTGTACGTTTTCGGTTCAAATTTTCTATTGCACTCTTCGTGTTTCACAGTGAAAATTATGATTTTAATAATATTTATTATAAAATAAAATTAATTATAACATAAATGATTATAGTCAACAAATAAATGAATTTTAAAAAATATAAAATTTAATTTTGAAATAATCAATCATAATAATGCTTTATTAATTAAAAAAATTAAATATCAAAAAATCATTATAAATCTTGATTGGGTGGGGTGAACCCTAATAAATAATCTAAAATTAAACTAAATTATAAAAGAAAAAATACAAGAAAATTTCATAATTTAAAATAAAATATTTTTTTTTAGGGAAGCTACTTAAATAATTTAAAAGAAAATGTTAAAAAAATCTGACCTGGTATATTTTGGTGAAAAGAAATGAAGAAAAGTATGCATGGAAGATATTTTGCGTTGATGTGGGCATTTATCTTGTCCCTTTCTCTCTCTGTTTCTCTCTCTAAAGCACACACACAGCACAAGCCAGCCACTATAATGTGTGGCAGCTAGCCTTTGGCTCAACACTCTCATTGGCCATCCTTTTCTTACCCCCCCACGTGTGAGGAACTCTTTTTCATTAAAAAAAACTAGTAATTAAAGTAAATCAAGACTCAAATTGAATATTAATTAATTATTACTTAATCTATTTCTCTCTCTTGATGATGAATCCAAATGTTTATTTTCTTCTTCTTCCACATAATCTACATAGGTTAACCAATCATATTTAATTTAATATAATTGAAAAGCAAATTTAAATTTTCCCATATTATTTACCCTTATTTAATTGATTACAACGAACTTAATTACGAAATGAATTTCCCAATATATGATATATCTAACAAGAAAAGTAAAGTGTAATAATAATAATAATAATAATAATAATAATAATAATAATAATAATAATAATAGACTACGGTTACAAGACATAGAGAGAATTCGTTGTTATTTATGTCATCTTAATTATCATTTCGGTGTTGCATACACGAAATCGTTTATTGCATCTTTTGTGTTACATTCTCTATTATACATTTGATTTATTTTTTTTTTCAATTTCAATTAATTGTATTTTAGTTTAATTTTGCACTTGTTATTTAGGGCTCACCCTATCTATTGAGGATTTATTATAATTTTTTAGTATTTAATTTTTTAAATAATTGATTAATAACTTAATTACTATAAATTAAATATTAAAAAAATATAATACACCTTAAAAAATAAAAATAAAAACTCGAGTATCCAATAAAAAATATAATACTAAATGTGCAACACGGGATTTTATCCTGCTGCAATTTTCACAAAAGTTAATTGGCTTTTCCGGTCTTTCTCTTGTTGTCTCTTCACACACCACTTAAGTTACTATGTCTCAACTTATAATTAATAATTAATTTCGCTACAATCATCGTACCAAAAATCTAAAATATTATTGAAAATAACATAATATGTATGAAATAAAAGGGCTAGTTTCAAACACATTCAATTTCTTCATGCATATAAATCACACTAATTAAGTAAAGAGAATTATGAAGTTCACTAACCAAATAATGTATTTTTATCGTTTGTTCAATCACTTAGCTTATTCAAACTCTACCTCGTCTTTTATTAAATGCAAGATCAAAGTTCTAATTTTATCTCTCTTTTTTTAATTCTCTCATTGAAGTTCATGATAGAAATACCTAGTCGTCTTTGCTCCTAAAATATTCCACCCTTTTCCAATAATTTTATTCGAAAATACGGATTTTAAGATTATGACTCCACCGCCAATATCACTAGGTGTGAGCATCTTACACCTGACCAGTCAAGTGTGATTTACATGCTATTTTACAGGGGCGGGGTTTACCCAGTTCGTACCTCGATAGCGGCTGTGAATTACCCTCGATATAAAAAAAGTGTGAGAAAATCTAAGGGCTTGTTTGTTTTCATTTCTAAATGAAAAATTCCAATTTTTTACTATTTAAAACACCAAAAACATGTTTGTTTTACTTATTTTCAATTTTAATTTTTACTTTGTCCAAACATATATCATCTATTGAATTATATATTTATCATTACATACTCGTCACTTATATATTCATCAATCAATCATAGTCACACTAATATTTATCTTTTCATCTCAATCAAAAATTTAAATAAAAAGAAAATCAAACAAACATATTTTCATTTTTCAAACTTATAACTCTAAACAATAAATCATTCATCATAACAAAATTATTACAATATTTCAACAACCAGCACACCTCAAAAATTAAACTGCAAATACTGAAATTGAAAATTGAAGTCGGAAATAAAACCAAACATCCCTCGGAAGTAATTGCCAATAAAGAACCACGGAAAAGAAAAGCTATGAAAAATAGGGTGGAGTAATGATGATAATTGATAATTGATAAATATCAATATTCCACCAAAGATTCAAAAAGGGATTTTATTCCTCCAACAAATTGTGTGTTTTTTGTGTTTGGATGAAAACCTAGGAATCAAGTTCACATGGAAAAAAGCCCTTTTTCCCAACTCATTCGTATCAACAAAGATTTTACGACATTGATCTTTCAAGATTGATCAATGACTCTAAATTCGTCACATTTCTCGAATTAAAAAATAAAAATTCAAAAGATGCAGTAGGAATATTTGACCAGATTCCCCCCAAAAAAATTATGTCATGGCTAATCAATTTTAAATAGCTAGCTGTGTCCTATTACTTTGCTTTTTCAATTTTAAATTTTAATTATTTATTTAATTAATTAACGAGTATTATTAAGCCCACCAACAATGGTAGAGAGAGAACAGTAACCCACCAATAAGCTTTAGAAAGAATGGTAGACAAAAATTATTGCTTCTCTATGAAGAATCTTGCTTTAATTTATGCTATTGTTTTTCTGCATGATTTCGAGTTTTTGCATCACACTATAATTGTGATACATGTACATGGAAGAGATCAAATCAAATGTAAACACTATTTTAGTGTATAAATTATGGATCAGCTTATATCGTATAAATTAATTAGATGGAAGAACAACATTTTTCTTTTCTTTTTTC
Source organism: Perilla frutescens (assembly GCA_026008535.1). Lineage (NCBI taxonomy): Eukaryota > Viridiplantae > Streptophyta > Magnoliopsida > Lamiales > Lamiaceae > Perilla > Perilla frutescens. The sequence continues at coordinate 43,202,234 of BRKX01000019.1, forward strand.
CCTAAGAGATATATTTATATTATGATTTTAGCATACGTGTGTTGAATTCGAGCATGCATATTCATGCTGAATTTTAACATTGTACTTTCTAACATATATTACAAAATTATAACCTTCATTTTTCAATTGTCAAAAAATTAAGAGTTGGACTTGTGCACACTAGGTGCACTCTCAGATGCATTGACTGGATCAATACGTTGACTGGTCAATGTAAAAATCAGTATTAACTGTAACATTTCAAAAATATCACTCAAAATCCCAAAAATATCACATGTATTCTTAAAAAGTATCGTCCAGAAAAGAAAAAAAGAAGAAAAAAAGACCCCATCAAAATCAGTATCAATCATAACACTATAAAGTACCACTCAAAATTCAAAAGGTATCACATGTATATTAAAAAGTATCACCTGTCACCACTATTATTTTCTGCGAGTTGACCGAATCAATGCGCGGTAACTGTTTGATATAAGTATAACACTATATACAACTAGTGTAGAGAAATTTTGCCAAAAATTGAATAGCATCATGAATATTGATTTAAGTATATGCATGTTGAATTTTAGGATTGCATTTTCGAAAATAATTTATAAAATTTTCATCTTTTTTCAATCCGTTAAATTATCTTAGTGGATGGTTGAGATTTATTCTTAATTTACACACTAAATGCATGTATATACACCGGTCTTCCCCTATTATGTATAAATGAGATTAGAATAAGATTAAAATAAAATTAATCTAAGTAGGAGTTTTGGCAGTACTAATGTACTATAATTGTTTGTCAACGGTTGGCACAGCTCACAGATTATAAACAGAACATATGAGTACAAGATCACTTAGAAATTAATATTCGATAAATTAATAAATTTTTATTTATTTATTTATGATTTTGACCTGGCATCGAGACCTTCGAATATTTTCTTTTTGGGTAAACAAAATAAAAAAAATATCCCAATAAACATTTATATGGAATAAATTTACAAAACACGAAATATGCAAATATTTTCTTACATATGTTTTTTTTTGGTATTCTACATTTCTTCTATGAAGGAAAAAAAGTATTAGCGTCTATTAAAACTTTAAAATCATCTAATCAAACGAGGTTAGAGATTCAAATAATCTCCATATCTAATCACCACATCCTCTACTTATTATTTAAAAAAGGGATTTTCGAATTTAATGTAAAAAAATTATGATGAATGGATTAACGATTTGTGTCAATTAATAGACAGATTCTTACATAGGCTGTGAAAAAAGAATTAATTGAGCCTAATGAATATTTAGTAGTTGTGCTTTAATTGAAGCCCACACATCAAGCCCGTTTCATCAGGCCCAAATATTTATCAAGGCTGTGCCCATATATTTGATATTTCTTCAAAATGTATGAACTAGATGCACTCCAAAAAAAAAAAAAAAAAGTGAAAAAATATAATCAATTTTGCACATGAGATCACATGTTACATTCACTTGGCATTTCCAGTGCCAAGTCTTTGCTTTTAACCAAAAATCATTTATTTATTTTTTAAAAAATAATTAGGATATATTAAAAAAATCTAGTTATGGCACACCAAATGGAGCAGGAATGACACATGGGATCTGATCGTCTCTTTTACTGATCTAAAAATATTGAAAATTGAGTAAACTATCATTTATATCTCAATATCTCATAATGTTCTCACTTTTTGAAATATATCTCAAACTAACACTTTATCAATTAAGGGGGTGTATTGGATTGAGATTTCGTTGGACTTTTAAAATCCGGGTGTATTCAATCCAAACTTTTAAAAGTCCAACAAAATTCTGGAGTATTCAATCCAGACTTTTAAAAGTCCAACGAAATCTTGGTGTATTCAATCCAGACTTTTAAAAGTCCAACGAAATCTTGGTGTATTCAATCCAGACTTTTAAAAGTCCTTTAAAATTCTGCGGTATTCAACAATCCACGGACTTTAAAAAGTCATTGATTTCATTGGATTTCAGCTGGATTTCACGTGAAAATTATAAAGGATGAAATCCGACCTCTAGACACGAGATTTCGATGGATTTGGAAAACCTGGCGAGCGCTGTGTCCCAGCGGCCGGTGAGGAGTTGAAATCGGGCACCCCAGCCGTCACCCGACCCCAGCGGCCGCTGGTCTTGCCGATGATGGCACTCCAGCCAGCGGCCGCTGGGTTTAATTTTTTTTCGGATACACCGATTGTTGTGTTCCAACGAGCGTTGGCGAGATGGATTTGAAATCCATTGAAATCGTCCGAAATCCATACACGAAATCCGCCAGACTCTGCGTAGAGTTGGGAGACTCTATGTGGAGTCTTGGAGACTCCATGTGGAGTCTGTGGATTTATAAAATCCATAAAAATCCATGGACATTTTAAAGTCCAACAAAATCCATCAAAATCCTAATTGAATACACCCCCTAAATACCTTAACTATTTAAAAAACTAATCAAATTCAAGATCGTAATTTTTAGGTCAAAATTAGGTTTTAAAAGGTAGCAAAAAATTTGAGTGAAGATGTCATGCCATATTTTGTAAACAAGAATATCCAAATATTCAGCATGTTAAATTTGATTAATTTTTAAACGATTTAAGTATTTTATTGATAAAAAAAAATAGTGTGGAAGATTTGAAAATAGTAAAGAAATTGCGTTTAGCCGTTTAGGATATATAGAAAGGTGAAGTGCCCATTTCTGGAAAATTTTCAACATAAGGTGAAGTGCCCATTTCTGGAAAATTTTCAACATTTTACTATTCAAAACATTGAAAGCACATTTATTTACTCATTACTATTTCAGTGTTCACTTTCTATGACCCTATATCATCCATTCAATCATATATATAAATTTTTCAATACATTTTTGTGTGAATATATTAAACGAGTTAAATATAGATGTTTGAATGCATTAATGAGGATAAATGTGAGAAAAATGTGAACCTTTTGTATTGAATTTGTAGAATGATATATTTTTTTGAAACAAAATTAGAATGTTAGAATGACATTTAGTTTTTTGTTGTGATGAATGCTTTAATTTAAAGTGGGGGGTGGGGGGTGGGTTTGATGTATATGTAAGTGATGATCTATTCATTCAAATGACATTTAAATGAAATTGAGGTAATATTACATTTTTTTTCAAAAATCAATACACATCGTAAATTGAATTGGAAACACTGAAAACTGAAAATTAAAATTGGAAATAAAGCCAAACATCCTTGAATGATTCAGAAGTTTAATGCAAAACTATACAACCAACACCATTCATACATTATTTAGCAAATAGAGAATGTAACAAATTAATCAAGAGAGAATCATCTGCACTATAAACGATGAACTATTTCAAGAACATGCTTTTTTTTTCCTTTTTTAAATTTAGGGATCATGTTCAATGAAAAGGAACTGCTAGTATCACCTACAAATTAGCAAAACCAACAATCAACAAGTCATTAGAATTACATTGAAATGCAACAAGAAACATAAGTTTTTCCATGTACCTACTATCCATTGCAACGAAAACACCAACCACATTACCTGCCGTGTGCCCCTCTAAGCCTCCCCGTCCTACGCGATACTAATAAGCTCACCCGTTGACCTGGAGGTGTAGGTCCTCGTAAGCTCAAGGGATGTCCACGTGGAGGAACTGCAGCTCGAGCATCAGCTCGTGCTCGGCCTCCGAATATAAAATCGTCCATATCATCATCAGAGTCATCATAATCATCAGAGTCGTAGTCATCATCATCATCAACATCATAATCCCTAGAAACCCTGTGACGGTTCCTCTCTATCACATAATCGCCAACAACAATCACCCCAGGCATGGTAGACCTGATTGTGCTGAGAACATCACTGAGGTCTCTCTCATTCTCGAGCTTTTTCCACTTCTCAGCATGCAGAGGGTCTACATCACGGGGGCGAGCCAGAGGGTGCTCTGTCTTAACATGTTTCCTGAGCTCTTTGTAGTGCCCGACAAACGAGCAGCCCTCCTGCACACACGCTCGCTTCTTCTCATTAAGATATCTGCGTGCAGCTTCCACCACAGTCCAACCTTTGACCTGGCCCCTGCAAAGGGGGCAAGAAATCCCAGATACTTGAGAGTCGGCCGACAGTTGCCATGATTTTGAGCTCCGGTTTGTGGTAACCTTCGTGAACTGGTCCAGACAGTTAGAGTATCGTTGGCTAGTAGAGCACATGTAAGGACGACAGCCCTTATCGAATGAGGAACAGAGCAAGAGAACAGCATTGTGAGGAAACTCCAAACAGACTGAGCATTCTGCATCTTCCCATTCTTTCTTTCCTGATGCTTTCTTCTCATTGTGGAAATCTCCACACATCTTCGTGCACCTAGATGATAACTTACGCAGGCTAAGTAAATGGTGTTGGGAGTCCGATTTTCGTTCCAGCTTCTTCGATTTGGCCATTATCAATCCAATCTTCGACATAATTGAACACCCTCAATCAGAAAAACAGCAGGACTCGAATGAGGCAAAAATGATCTGTTATATAATGCTAGTAAAACCATGAGCTGAAAGATTTTACATTTGGCCATTATCAATCAGAAGAAGGAAAAAAAAACCGCAGTTTCTCATGGAAAATTTCCTACCTACATCTTGAATATTTTTTAAAAATTAAAACTTGTAGTGACACTGACTTCCAACAAAACACACACACACACACACAAACAGAGAGTTGCTCATGGCAAATTTCCTATAGAATCTTGAATATTTCAATTTAAAAAAATTTCACTCAATCACAGCACACACCAAAACTAACATATATTGAATATAATCAGAAGCAGCAGAATTGATGCAATAACTATTAAAAAAAAATAGTAACTACCTCGCAGAATCAAGCTATACAAAAAAACCCATCAAAATTCGAAGAGCGAAGGAAAAATCGAGGCTCACAAACACACACACACACACACATCCAAATTAAATATTCATTTCGGAATCGTACATGTCCAGATTCATCAAAGCAGATCAAGATAAAATTTTCAAGAAATTGGAGAGGGAGGGTTACCTATAAATGAAGAAATAACAAGAGTCGAAATGGATGCGCGCGGTTATAGGGTGAAGATTGAGAGAAATGGGTTGCTTCTGGTTTTTATACTGAATAATTATGGTGGTAAAAATTTGTTGGGCTCTTTCTTAGGGTTGCGAGAGAAGATCGGAACTTTCTCTATCTAAACTCTCTCTCTCTCTCTTCCCTCTCCCTCGCTCTCTCACCTTCACACGCACGATTGCCCACGTTTGCCTTTTGTCAGCTGATACGCGATCATCATCATCGTGGTATATTATTGGGATATTACGGGATTCTTGGGGGGTCGTATTGTAAATATTGGGACTTTAAGTGCACTTTTGTAAAATTTTCCATTTATGGCATTGGGTGTTACTTTTTTATTATTATTAGTTTTATTTATGACTTTATCACCATTTTCATATGGCTCATGTGTTTCTAATTTCTATTTCCACTGTAAAATTTTCACTCATTTTTTTAAATTTTATATTTTACTATTCACACTTTAGAATTATTTTATTTCTATTTTCTTTTAATTTACGGTGCAAATTGCAAATTTCTTAGTCTAAATAATTTTATGTATTGTCTTTATATCTTTATTACAGTTTTTTTTAAATATGGTGTAAAATAGGAAATTTTTGAATAAAATATACATTTTTAATTTTGAGATTATCGGAAAAATACAAACTTGTGTAGTTGCGCGTGCTAATGAAATTCATGTATTAAATTCAAGGGTTAATTGCCAAAAAATACACCACCTTTCAACGAATTTGCAAATTATACACCACTTTTTAAACGTTTCAATAAAGACAAGACCTTTCATTTTGTAGCAAAATAGACACTCCCTTTCTTTTCCGGTCACCGGTAAAATGACGTGACTTTATTTATTTCCCACGTGGACTATGATTCATACGTGTACTTGCCACATCAATATTTTTTGTTTAGTTAATTGCCAAAAAATGCACCACCTTTCAATTAATTTGCAAATTAGACACCACTTTTCAAAACGTTTCAATAATGACACAACCTTTCATTTTGTAGCAAAATAGACAACCCTAATTTTTCACGAGACGTGGCTCTAATTGAGGGTATTGGCATGCTGATGTACAAAAAGCCCATGACAAATTAAATTCCATCAAGTCAAATTACACTAGATTTTACGCAAGATCGAATTAATTGGAGACATTCAGAATGTCTTCTTCTCTTCTAATTCAAGCAATTCTGAATGTCTCCAATTAATTCGATCTTGCGTAAAATCTATTATAATTTGACTTGATGGAATTTAATTTGTCATGAGCTTTTTGTACATCAGCATGCCAATACCCTCGATTGCAGCCACGTCTCGTGAAAAATTAGGGGTGTCTATTTTGCTACAAAATGAAAGGTTGTGTCATTACTGAAACGTTTTGAAAAGTGGTGTCTAATTTACAAATTCGTTGAAAGGTGGTGCATTTTTTGGCAATTAAATAAAAAATAAATATTGACGTGACAAGTACACATAGGAATCATAGTCCACGTATGAAATAAATAAAGCCACGTCATTTTATCGGTGGCCGGAAAAGAAAGGGGATGTCTATTTTGCTACAAAATGAAAGGTCGTGTCTTTATTGAAACGTTTGAAAAGTGATGTCTAATTTGCAAATTCATTGAAAGATGGTGTATTTTTTGGCAATTAACCCTAAATTCAATTGGTTCTTGATCGAAATTAATCCTTCGATCTTCTCTCATCCCGATTTAGGGCTCGATAACGTTAATTTAAAGGATTGTTGCCTTATTTCTGGATTAAATGTAACTTCGAAATGAATTTGGTGAAAAACGTTTTGCACATTTAAGAGAATGTCACTTATGGGATTTCTCCTCTAATATAAGTGTAGAGAGATGTAATAAGGCTGACGAGACACGATTTGATTACCTCTAGGATATACATGTATTTTACAATATATTTACTTGTTGTCAAAGAAAATTTAATATTTATTATACAATAATATATTTATTAATTAAATATCTTATATAATTCTGGATTTCATAATATTTTCAAATTAAATAAATATAGAAAAATGAATAAATATATTATACATGATTTGTTAGATTTTTGTCACCAAAGATCATGATTATAAATGAATTTTTTTCAACCATTAAATTGGGGCACATGAAAGAATTTGAATGGTATATTCACAAGCATTTATAAGCTAGGATACGTATTTCGTTCAACTGGAAATGGATACAAAATCGTTTGAAATTCAAGATAAGGGCTTTCATTATATTTTTCATTTTTTTATTAGTTATAAGTTTACCTAAAAATCCTCACTAATAAAAAAACGACCGCGTTTCGTTCAAATTCGTGTCGAAATCCTATTTTCGAACAGTACTTAAACAAAAATTTATGAAATATGTTCGAAAATAAATTTTCGAACACACCATGCTTGCTCGAAAATTCATTTTCGAACTAGACTATATTTTAAAAATCTTGCATGTTCAAAAATTGAATTTCGAACATACACAGTGAATTCAAAATTTCATTTTTGAACCACTCTTGATTTTTTTTCTTTTTAAGTAAAGAGCATTTAAATAACTTCAAAATTATTTTATTTTCTTTAGTGGTGCGCAGTACAGGTATTGCAAATAATCGTTCCTTTTCCCAAAACCAAATCTCCTCATTCCATATTTTCTCAACTCTCCAAAATTCACAAACAATTTTAATCCGTGAAATAATATATATATGCATATGAGGGGTTTGGCGGATCAGATTTTAGCTAAGTTTGATCGTTGGAATGGGCAGGTTCTTTCAATGGCTGGTCGGCTTTGTCTGATAAAGTCGGTCATTGTCAGTTCGGCTATATACTCCATGATGGTATATGCATGGCCAGTTACATTGGTTAAGAAGCTTGATGCGGCTATGCGGAACTTTTTGTGGAAAGGTGACATTCATATCCGCTCTTACTCTGCAGTTAGTTGGGCTCGCACTTGCGCGATGGTTGAGGAGGGTGGTCTTGGTGTTTCTTCCTTCAAGGAGCTCAACCAGGGATTGTTAATGAAGTTGGCTTGGAATTTTATTGTTTCGGATACTTCAGCATTCCAACTTATGAGAACACGGTTCTTCTCTTTGACATGCAAGCCCAAGCGTGTTTATTCCTCAACGGTGTGGCCAGGAGTTCACGGACATACCCATTCTCTTTTGAATGAGTTGATATGTATTGTGGGGAATGGTTCCAAAATTGATTTTTGGCACGATAATTGGTTGGGGTATGTCATTATTGACAGAATTCAAGTTCCTGCTTGTGTGCATGACTGATTGCATGATAAGGTTGGTGACTATTTAATTGACGGGGTGTGGCAGTTCACGGCTTCTTTTATTCGGTCTTTCCCGGACATCTTGCATGATATTCTTCGAGTGCCGATCATTTCAGGTGAGGATGAGAGGCTTTGGTCGAAGTCGTTGCATGGTCATGTGTCAGGTAAGTTGGCTAGAATTCATTCTCGTGTTCGTTTCCCGACAGTGTAGTGGGGTACTTAGATTTGGAGTCCTTTAATTCCGGTTCGTCGTTCATTAGTACTATGGCGTTTACTTCTATCTCGGATCCCTACTATGGACACGGTGCACGGTTTTGTTGGTCCTACTATTTGTTTTATGTGCAGAGGGTACCAAGAAACGACTGATCATTTATTTTGGGATTGCTCTTTGGCGTCGTTAGTGTGGCGTTGGGTGTTTCAAATCTTTCAAGTTGAAGGTGTGGTAGCGGCTTCTTTTCATGAAGCTTTCATTCAATTTATGAGATTCCGTTTTAGCTAGCAGGTGTTGGTTATTTGGATGGATCGGTCTTCGGTTGTTTTCACACGGAGGAAGGAATCGGCTTTGCATTTTTGGCTGAACTTTTTGCCGTTTTGAAGGCGCTGGAATGGGCTCGTCGTCTGTCTCTGGACTTTATTTGGCTGGAGGCAGATTCTGTGTACGTAGTTTCTCTTCTCTCATCTCGGTCTTTGATGGTTCCTTGGATGCTCAAGGCTAGATGGCGAGCACCTATGGATTTCATTTCTTCTATTCACTTTGTTGTTTCGCATGTTTACCGAGAGGGAAATAGGGTGGCGGATATTCTTGCGTCCCCTGTTTTCCCCTCGGATTTTTGGTATTCTGTTATTCCTTGTATTGTTGATGCTGTTTTACAGGACATATTTTCTCCTGATTTTTTTCGTTATGGATAGAGGGGTACTCTTTTTCCCGTATGGTTTTTTCCATCATGGGTTTTCCATATGGATTTTAATGAGGCCTCAGTCCCCTGAGTTTTCTTTTTGTGATTTCCGGAACTTTTAGGATCGCATCTTTTTTCTATTTATACAATTCATTTGATATATATATATATATATATATATATATAAACATTGATGCCATCAAAATTCATAATTAACGAATTCATTACATAATAATTCCACACCATGTTTTTACAATTAATATCAGGAACCTATATACAAACTACAGTTAACTATCGGGGTTTGCCCTATAATACCCCCTGCCGAAATAAATTGAAAATCTCAATACCACTATCAAAGAAGAAGTAGAAAAAAAGACAAATTAAGTGATATTCACATCAAACCTCATTTGTAGAAACTCCAACTCCCCCATTCAAACTATATGATACAATGCCGCAGATTTAGTCACCAAACACATGATTTCAACGTCGAAGACCTGTTGCACCGGGATAGAACTCTGACACGACGAAGAATCCCCATCCAAAATAAGCTGCAACACACATTTTGCGGGGCGGGGGAAGCTTTTCATTCACACTTCCTTACTTCATCTTTCCCTGCCCCCTCCCCCCTTAGGCATTTTAGTCGGGGATGGGTAGATAAGATATGGAAGTTGTGCTGGTAAAGAAAAGGAAAAGGGGCATTAGGGAAAGGCATGAAGTATGTATTTCCGTAACAATAAGACAATAGGAAAAGATAGACATAACATATAACTTATAAGCTATTTTTCTAGGTTCATTGTTTACCTGAACTCTCAAACCAAGCTCAAATATGCCTGTTAAAATGATAAGGAGGTGCAAAGCCCAAAACCGGCAGTGGTCGCTTCACAAAAGGATGATCCAGGAGCTGAGCAGCTGTTAACCGCAAACTTGGGTCAACTTGTAGACATTTACGTATGAAATCTCGTGCATCGCTGGAAAGAGAATCAGGAATATGTGGTCTCTCCCCCCTTCCTATCCTAAATAATGCCTGCATCTGCAGTATCAAAGAACAACAGTTAAGCTCGAACGAAACCATATCTAGTTGGGAGCGGGATATCTACCCAACAAACTTCATTTGATTGGTTACTTTTAAGAAAATATATGCATTCAGTAACTGAATCCTATGTATAAAATTAATCCATGAACCACATTTTATGAGATACGTATGATAAGGTAGATCAGCAGTTCTAAAAGGCTGATTTTGTGGGTTCTAGGTTTCTAGCAATGTTAAATCAGGTATCCAATAGATATTCCCTTCATGCAAATTAGCCATCTCTTTTTCATGCAATTACACCTGATGTATACTCTATAGATTGAAAATCAAAAAGATCATAAGCATTATCTTTATAATCTTAGCCAGGTTTAATCAATGATGAAAAACAAAGCAAGGTATACTAAGGGCATACAGATATTAGTTCCCAATGAAGAGACATTTTGTTTCGTCAACATGAAGATAAATTGTTTTGGTGCCATTTAAGATTACTATAAATGCAGTTTATAGATAACTTCTCCATCCCATATCCCAAAATTAAAAATACAACTGATGGCGGAAGATCATAAATGCAAGAAAACATCAAAAGCTAACTAAAACATCCTTGCATAAAAAGAGGACAAATCTTATAGGAGAGATCTCAAATTATCTAAGCTTCGATTACTGAGTTGCTTTTACTTACACATTCGAACTCGGCATATGGAAAACGTCTAGTTAACATCTCCAATACAGTGCATCCAAGGCTCCATATATCTGCTGGAAGACCATATCCCCCCTGGCTCCTAACAACCTGCACCATGTAGTTTGCTATTATTAGATTGTAGCACCAGAAACGTTTCATTACTATGCCCTTCTTCATTAGTCTAAAAAAGAAGTGAGAGAGAGAGAGAGAGAAGAAATTAAAACTACAAAGGACATGGATATGTTAAATTAAGCAGCAAGGTATGGATGACCAAATAGTAGTTTACTGCTCTTTAAGCTGGAGTGCAGTAGGCATCTCACTTAAGGCAAAATCTGATGCCCACAAGTTTGAAAATCTTGGTCGTTTGAAAAATAATTAAATGAAAAAAAAATGTTTTACATGCATCTTTGTCAAGTGCCAAAATGGTAAAACTAGAATAGAGGGATTGTTATTTAATTACAGCAGAGATTTAAAAAAAACAACTGCAACATGGGACTTAGCATTAACTTTCACAAAAAAGCACAAGTACTGTACACAATTGAAAAAATCAACTAGTATAAGTGTCACCATCCTCATCTTTGCAAGAACAACGGGAAGCTGACTCAAGTCGAATGTAAACAAAGAATCTATACTATCTCAACAATTTAAATCAAACTCCAAAACAGTCAATGAGAATTGTTCAATACGTAAGTTTAGGTTTCAAACCTCAGGAGCCATCCAGAATACAGTCCCCTTGCAAGATTTGACATCATTCAACTTCGTGGCCTGCACAATAAATCAATCACAAAATGTAAGGCAAAAAGGCACGAAGCCAGACCATTTCATATGCTATTGAAAAGTCTCGATGTAAAAGGAGAAAGAAGAAGGGTAAATAAGATATAGAACCTTCGCAAGACCAAAATCAGCAAGTTTCACCAAACCATTAGTGTCCACCAATAAATTTGCACACTTGATGTCTCTGTACCAAGACAAAGAAAGATGAGAGACTTTAGCATTTCTGAGTTGACAAAACAGAGTAGGACCTTTGAGTCATATTGTCATATTAAGGTGCAACTCATTAAAGCATACTCTTAACATTTGGACTAATACATACAGATTTCATCAAAAGTGTATGCCAGGGAAATGTAATTAAGTTGTGTCCTCCACCATTGCCAAGCATTTTTAAGAATTTTTTCAGCAGAGGTTTCTTCTAAGGCCAAAAGTTGGTCCAAAATCATCCCCCCGTCTGTGATATTCTCTTTTTTCCAAGTTAAGTTAGTTTGCATACACGACACCAAAAAGTGCATGTGGAACATGAGAATGTTGCAAAACTGTTATCATGAAAAAAGGCTCCATAATTAAAAGAACCACCACAAAATCATATATTAATCTTAGTACACGAAAAGTGCGTAAATGCTTTCTAATGGTAAAACCTGTAAAATCACAATAAAAATTTTGTGCATAAAACTATATAATTGAAGATAACCCGAAGGCATAAAATTAGAAGCTTGTATGCTCACCTGTGCACTACACCTCGATCATGCAGATATTTTAAACCATGCAGAATCTGCCTTGTATAAGCCGAGACTACTGAATCTCGGAGGGTATATTTTTGGTAAAGGCTCAAAAGGGAGCCTTTGGTAACAAGCTCAATAAATATATAGAGATGTGATTCGTCCTGCAAATGAATGGAAAGTGGAAACAAATAAGTTTCAACATCTTTGCAATGTCAGAAATACACACACACACATACATCAGCTTGCAAAAGAAAATCATATGAAGAAACTCACGAATAAATGGGAAAACTTAAAAGAAGAAAAACAAAATATAAGTGATGTTGAGAAAATTTCAATCTTCAAGAATATTGTAATAACGAGTAGAAAAGAGTCTCCTTGTATCTAGTTATTTGGGTTATGAAGGATTTCAGTGAACAAAGTAAAAGTTTAAATATATGGCAATCGACAGCTCAATGTGTGTCTATGTGTTTATTATTATGTGCATATAAAAAAGATCAAGGGTATGGGAACCTCAAAGTAGTGGAAAAACTCTACATCTCACAATGTAAATAATGATCATACAAACAAACATTACACAGAAGGCCAGAGAGCTGTACCTTCGCCGTGCCATAATACTGGACTATATTTTCATGCTCAATCTGCCTCAGAAGTGCAATTTCCTGGAGAAACAGAAAAAAAAAATGATTGATAAACCGGCCAATTATCACACTTAAGAAGTACATTGTCCATGACCAATATCATAATAAGTGCAACTAGACCTGTTCAAGTTGAATAATACTTTGCCTTCCTTCGACCCCTTGATCAAGCAAAGATACTTCCTTAATAGCGAAAAAGAATCCATCACTGCAGCAAAGCACATTAAGACCAAAGCATAAGCCATCTAATAATGTCCCCGCTTGAGGTTTTACTACAAAGATATCTACAATGCTATCAATATGGAACATTGATCAAGCTCCAGTCAGCAACTCGGGGGGGTCTAGAATCAGGATTCTGTAAAGTATATTCCACCTCGCACAAATTATGTAGATACCCAATGTCTACGGTTCAAAAAAGCCAATAACTCACTCTATCCAAACTTCAAACAATAAGACTCCAACAAGACAACAAACATACAGAAGAAATATATAAATCATATATGTGGCTTCATGCTCAAAATGAATATTGGAAATTTGCAGTGATAACCTACAAAAGTAAAATGGAGTGGCATTTAGCACTTACTCGGCAATTCCCTCATACACAGATCCAAATGATCCACGACCCAAGAGCTCGCCCTTCTGCCAAGTTGAAATAACACGTCTAAATCTCCCATTTGGTGAAACACTTGATATTGGGTCTGTCGTAGTGCTTGAAGAATCATCATCATTCGAATTTGTGGTAAAGGAACACGATGCTGAGAGAACACAGTTCTCTTCCCTAGCCATCCTCCTTCTTTCATCATCCTGGTCCTCAACCTCAATCCTATTCCGACTACCTTCCTCATTCAAAGCCGGCAGTTTTTCACTGTCTGGGCCAAATTCTCGGCAGAGATCCCAAGTCGAGCAATCTTTATCAATCACAGGCAACGACATGAAAGGCGGTGGTGCCAGCACGCCCAGAACGGGCGGCCGAACGCCCTTAATCCCACTTCCACGGAATTCACTCGATCTACCAATAACATAATCACTCGAAATGTCATCACTTACCCTCACACTATCCACTATTGCACTACCAAAAACATTATCCCTACCCCTATCCATATTCCTATAACCATGAATCTCCTCATAATCCCTAATAATTGCTTCGCCACTACGATCTGAACATCTAACCAAGTTTTCACTACCCCCAATTTCCTGATTCAGCAAACCAACAACCTCAATATCACGAGCACCGTCACCGGAAACTTCAGCATCTTCATCGTTAATCGTCTCAATCGCCTGACTGAACCCAACAGGAGCAGAAGAAGACCTCCCTTTCATCACATCATACTCCTCCGTGGAAATAGACAAGTCATCAATCATCAAACCTATGTTTCTGCAGATAATTTCGATCTCGCCGTCGATACCCTCAACCCTAATATCCTGACTCCCGCCGTACAAATCGAGCGAGCGCGCGCGCACGGACTCCTCCGACATGTAGTACGAAGACGACGATGAAGCTGAGGCGGAAGGAGGCAAGTAATCGTAGCTGATATTCTTCCTCGCGTTCCGCCGCTCGAGCCTCGGCTTCGACCTGGCGCTCCTCCGGCTGGAGCTGGAGCTGCCGCCGGATACTGACTCCGCATCATTTTTCCGGCGGTCGGAGCTATGACCAAATAAGCGATGCATTGTAATCGCGTGAAGCACAATCCATGAATCGGAAACCGAGAACTTGTGAGCTCGTTTCAATGCCCAAACTGCTTAACACCACCAAATTTTCAGCTCTTTCTTGCTTCAGTTGGATATATTTTTTGAGGTTTAACACGAATTACACTTTCTTTTTGCGGGAGGAGGGGGTTGAAGACGACAGAGGAGCGAGAAGAACTGAAATATGTTTTTTTTTTCTGAGAGAAAGTGGAGAGAGAGAGAGAGAGAGGCGACAACGCGGTGCCAGGTTGGAGAGAGAGAGAGAGAGAGAGAGAGAGAATTAAATTCTAATTTTGCTACGTTCTTACTTTTCTCAATTATTATAATTTTCTCCCAAATAAATAAGTAAAAAATCAAATCAGTAGCTCATATTTTAAGAGTCATTGAAACTATACGGATTTTCAACTTTATTCATATTATTAAATTAAATAAATTACCTACTTATGGTAAGTAATAGAACATTCTTCAGTCGCCAACATCTTACTTTGATTTTTTTATTCACTCTTACTCATTTTTTAAATAATTTTATTGGAAAATTATGATTTTTTTTTATTATTATTCAAACATCCGACCTGATAATATTGAGAAGATTCGAACTCTTAACTTTTAGTTTTCAAACAATCTCACACGGGACTAAGGAAAAATTAATAAAGATGGTATGTTATTCAAATATTTATAATTTGATATTCAATGTATTTATTTCAAGTGCCGGTTTTCAGCACCTGAAATTTGAGTTTGACATCGTGGTAAAACAATATTTTCCACGTCGTGCAAGTCATTTCTTTTAGCATCTAGTTGAAGATGTTTTTTTTCCTTAAATGCCCAAAAGTTCAAAGTATTGAAAATTTGAAATGCAAGTTTTCAAAAATGTCAAATTTTAGGTGAGTAAATTTACGGTTTTATTTTAGAAGTGTTAATTCAATAGTTATTGTATAAAGTTCTCGTGACTTTTATTTAATGATTACTAAATATTTAAAGATTGATGTGATGGTCAATGGAGAAAGGGGGATTTGTACAAGTCTTCGTGATTTCAACATTTGTTGGCCCCTAAAAAGGTTTTTAATTTAAGTAAATAATATGTGCCGTACAAAAGATAGATAGCCGTGACGTACGTCCCACCTCATGATCTAATCTAATAATTAATTTTTATTTGGAGAATTATCGAGCTGAAGCTGAAAATGAGATTTAGGGGCTAAATTCTGCTAACAAAGCACTCTAATTCTTTACTGGGAAATAGTTTACTACTGGCAGCTGGAAAGATCAATTATTTTTTATTCAAGGTCTTAAAGATTTAACATTGTTAAAAAGTTCATTCAATCAAAATTCACGTGAGTGTTAAATATTCATATCATCTCCGCACATAATATTATTTACAATTATATTAAACAAAAAATTATGCATATTTATATTAATTAATTAAATTAAATCGGAAAATTTAATTTATGAAATCGTCGTCTCCCCCCCTGCAAGCTACAAGAGTCCCTCTCTTTCTCTCTAAAAAAAATTCCATTAAATATCATTCGCTAGATGAAAAATATTCTTTACCCATTTGAAAAAAATAATAATAAGATTTTACATGTAGAGACGATGCCTATGGGAGAGAGAGAAAAAAAAAATAAAATAAAAAAGAACTCACGTAGCCCGCGCGGAGAGAGACCGCCACTATTTCATAATCTAAAAATGAGCTATTTTTCTACTTAATTTAATCATTTAATGTAAATATGTATAAATTTTTGTTTAATTTAATTCTAAAGAATTTTATTTGCAAATATGACATTAATATTTAACAATCGCTCGCATGAAAGTTTTAAAGGTGTTAAGAGCCTTAAATTGATAGTTTTAGATCTTTTAAATCTTGAATTGATATAATGATGCGGAAGAGGCTGGATAAAGTTGAGCTTTTAGCAAGATGCAAAAAGCTAAGTTAATTACCTTTTATGATTTTTATGTTTATTATTAGTTTTAGTATTTATTTTTGCATGTTTCCTTTTCTGCATATTTCCTTTTAAGTTTACGGAGATTTGGTTTATTGCTAATCCTATTTAAAGACTAACCTCGTTTACATTAGGACTTGGTTTTTTTTATTAATATGCATATTTCCTTTTAAGTTTACAGAGATTTGGTTTATTGCTAATCCTATTTAAAGACTAACCTCGTTTACATTAGGACTTGGTTTTTTTATTAATAAAATTTAAGTTCGTTTAATCTTCGGTATTCTTTCGAATCAACGAAGTTATTGTTCTTCACGTTATCCCTGCGCTACATCAATTGGTGTCCAGAGTCACCCTATGATCCTCGATTCCATGCCGCCTCGAAGAGCTGTCAACGCAGGTGCTCCGAAGGAACAACGTCGCGTCGCCGACAATGATCTCCTTCGCCAGCAAGTTGAAACCTTGTCCCAACAATTTGCAACTCTCCAGGCCCAGAACCAACGACTCATAGGGTTACTTACGGACCAGGGTGCACCGCTCCAGGGTCGTGAACACGCTGAGAGGTTTCCCCACCGTGACAACCTTGACTATATTCTGATGATGAAACAATCACATTGGACAATTCGTTTGCTCCACTGCATGGCGCCGATCTTGGTCGTGATGCCGATTCACGGTGATGGGAGAACAACTTGCGTTTGGATCTTCCCGAATTTGCAGGAGATAGTGGGCCTGATGAGTTCATTGATTGGCTTCATTTGATCGAGGACCTCCTCGATTTTAAGGCCGTACCGGCTGATCATCGTGTGGCGTTGGTTGCCACTCATCTACGTTGTCGTGCCTCAGCCTGGTGGAGTCAACACAAACTTCTTCGGCACCGACAAAACAAGCCTAAGCTTCAAGATTGGCTGAAATTTGTCAAACACCTCCTCGCTGAGTTTCTACCTTTTAACTACGTCTGTACCTTGTATCAACGTCTGCAACACCTCCGACAGGGTAGTCTCTCTATTGATGCATACTCTCAAGAATTCCATCAACTCTTGGCACATAATGATCTCAGCGAAACCCCAGATCAACTCGTCTCTCGATACATTGGTGGCTTCCATATGCCCTTCCAAGATGTTCTCAATCTTTTCACGCCTCTTACTGTCTTTGAAGCACACCAGCGTGCACTGTTATTGGAAACTCAATTCTCACACAGATCATCCACACCTTTATCCTCTTTTACTGGTCGCCAGGAGTGCCCACATTCTTCTATGGAAACTCGTGGTTCCACAGCACCCATAGCTCGCCCTTCACCTCCAAGTGATTCTCCGTCAACTACACCTCACGCTCTATTACAGGACGATATTTTTCATGTGGCGAGCCCGGACATCGACAATCAGCGTGCTCAAAATTGACCGGTTCTCGTACTTTATTAAACGATGATTCTAATCAACTTGAATATGATGACCCTCTTATTTATGATTTCCCTCCTTCTGATACTCCAATAGAAGAATACCTTTCTGGAGATATCGGTCAATCGTTGGTCGTGCGACGAGCTTGTTTCACTCATCGCCCTACTGATGATACACTTCAGTGGCATAATCTTTTTTCATCTTCTTACACTATTAGTGCGTCGTTTTACACTAAAAATAAATAACCCGACAGCAGTCGGTATGCCCTTACTGCACAATACAGCGATGAACGAGATCGTCTCCTAAAGGACCGGTGAGAATTACCCTAAACTTCCAATCTGCAGAAACTAAACTTTCCCAACGAAATCTGTTATTGTAAAGTAAATATGAAAATAAATAAATAAACAGAGATTAACGAATAACAGATTATAAAGAGTATTCCGGTTTCCAATTAACTCCACCCTAGCTTAATCATACCGATCCTTGATACAAAGATAATTCCAATTAATTCATGCAAATCAGTTATAGCCACCGAAGACACTTCTGACGCAACCTAATTTCTCCGTAGTTTCTCGATAATCAGGAAGACGCTTCACTAATTATTTCCCCAATCGACTGAAAACCGTAAGAGACACTCTATAGATTTAATGAGCCGACAGCATTAGACACTAGAGAAACCCGATTCAAAACCAACAGACTCTGACACAGGATCGTTGAATTAAGACTGTTATTCCCCTGGTTCTGAAGAACCGTTTTACCACTAATTAAACTTAAACCACAATTACGGATGGTCTGTTTAATTGGCTACTAATTAATTCCGATCTACTAAATATGTGCACCTATCTAGCGATATCGAAATAATTAACGACTTGAATTACCGAGAACAACAGATACATGCAATTAATCAAAAGAGAAAAGCAATTAGATCTCACAGTATAATTACACCAGAGCTTCGTTAATCTTCACCGGAATAAGAACGAGTCTAGCTCGAATTCAAGAACTACAAAATATTCTGAACAATAATGATGAAAACTAATGAGGAAGATGAATAATAGCTGCTGGAATAGCGTCTCTGATGTGTTGCGGCGTGAATATGGATGGATGATTCCTAATCTATCTATATTATCCTTAAATACAATAGTTTAATTAAGGAAATAGAATCCTAAATCAACTCAAACTAGGAAAGAGATAAAATAAAGAGTCCAAGGCGGTGGAACAGCTGTGAGACGCGTCCAGACCATGGGCTTCAGTAAAAATCCGTGCTCCAGCCCAAATTCATGCGCACAGGCCCAGAAACTGCTATCTCTGCAATCATTCTGGTCAGTATGCCCATACGGCATGGCATGTGAACTCTTCCAGCTTTAGCTTCGCTTTCACTTGGCTGCATTTCTACCAATAATAGGCCAATTCTTCCAAACTTGTGTTAATTACCTGCAACACTTACAAAACACATTTTTCTTCCACAAAACACTATTACACGGCAATTAACTCGATCAATTCATATCAAAATGGCCCAAAAGAAGATGGTAAAAATACCCCAATCAACTATAAATGGTATGGTTTGTCATTTTATGATTGATTCGAGGTCTTGTGAAAATGTGGTCTCTGCTAAAGCTGTGGCAAAGCTCTCTTTACCATTAGAGCGTCACCCTAAGCCTTATAGCTTGGTTGGCTGCAAAAAGGTACATTTGTTACTGTTGCCAATTATGTTCAACTCACATTTTCAATTAGTGGTAAATATACATATGTTATTTGGTGTGATGTCGTACCCATGGATGCTTGCCATATCTTATTAGGACGACCATGACAGCTTGATCGTGGAGCCCTTCATGATGGACGCTTAAACACCTACACATTTGTTGGGCACACTGATTGTCGATGTCCTGGCTCGCCACATGAAAAACATCATCCTGTAATAGGTACACACTGTGTTGCCCAACAAATATTTAATGATATCAAGATCATACTTGTCCTAGATGTTCCACGTGCGCCTCTCACCGTGCCGAAGAGCTCTATACTTTTCTTATCATGCCAAGAATTTGAGTTTGACATGGCCTCTGCATCGCATATTTTTCTCTTAGTTGCTTGTGATGCCAAGGTCACAGTTGATCCACCACCTGCCGTCATGCACTTACTGGAGAAGTTTCGTGATGTGTTTCCCGATTCACTTCCTGATGGTCTTCTGCCACTCCGTGATATTCAGCACCATATTGATCTTATCCCAGGCTCATCTTTGCCAAACCGCCCGCATTATCGAATGAGTCCTACTGAATATGAAGAATTGCGTCGTCAGGTAGAAGAACTGTTACGACGGGGACACATTCAACCAAGCCTTAGTCCATGCGTCGTTCATGCCTTGCTCATTCCTAAGAAAACGGGTGATTGGCGCATGTATGCTGATAGTCGGGCTATAAGAAAAATCACAATTTGATATCGATTCCCTATACCCCGCTTACATGATTTGTTAGATCAACTAAGTGGCGCAACTATTTTTACAAAGCTTGATTTGTGTAGTGGTTATCACCAAATTCGAATTCGCCCTGGGGATAAGTGGAAAATAGTGTTTAAGATTCGTGAAGGCCTCTTTGAGTGGCCTGTAGTACTATTTGGGTCAAATGCCCCAAGTACATTTATGTGTGTCATGAATCAAGTTCTTCGCTCCCTTATTGGTGAGTGTGTGGTAGTTTATTTTGATGACATCCTCATTTATTGTCGGCATCCTGATGATAATCTCCGTCACTTGCGTGAAGTTTTGGTTCTCCTTCGCCGTCATTCATTTTTTCCAGCTCCTAGCAAATGTGTTTTCGCTATTTCCTCAATCTTATTCTTGGCATATTGCATCTCCTCAGCTCCTCGACCCAATTGGCACCTTATGGTAGAAAAATCGGGGTGTATTTATACTTCATCGAGGTCCTCTACTTTGGGTTCTTCGTAGCGGTGATTTTCAATGACGGTTGAAGATGACCCGACTTCAATTTGATTGACTTCCATTGCTCCTTTGTGTTTGAAGGTGGAGACATAGCATTCTCGTGCCGTGATTTGTTCGTCTCGAACATCGCGAACCCCCTACGGGGTAGGGAACTTCATGAGTTGGTGATAGGTTGATGGTACCGCTTGGAGTTCGTGGATCCAGGGTCTCCCCATTATGACGTTGTAAGCTGAGGGGAAGTCAATTACTTGGAATTTGGTGAAGATATTCATTTCTTCGATATAGGTGGGGAGTGTGATTTCTCCCATCGTGGCTTTGTGTTCTCTGCTAAAGCCGATCAATGTGGTTGATCTTTTGACGGTATCAGTTTTTTTATCTACATTCATTTCAAAGTACTTAGAAAGATCACTTTAGAGGAGCTCCCATTGTCAATGAGAATATGCTTAATCAAATAGTTGGAAATTAATATATAAATGACTAGTGCATCATGGTGTTGGTGTGAGAGTTCAGATGCTTCTCTGTTGGCGAAGCTAAGAGTGATGAGATCATCCTGTTTTGCTTCTCTGGGGATATTGGTGCGTCGTTTTTCACCAAAAATAAATGTTCCGACTTCCGTCGGCAAGCCCACACTGCAGAGTACAGTGGCGAGCAGGATCGTCTCCCAAAGGACCAGCGAGAATTACTCTTGACTTTCAGTCTGCGTGCCCAAACTTCCAGAATGGGGTTTTATGTGAATTATATAACAAAAATAAATTGAAGAATTAAATAACCAACTAAAGAAAATATTTATGCAAACGAACTGATTTAAACCAATGACAAAAGGATATTCCGGATCCAACAAAGTCCACTCCACTTATAACACCGATCACAGATGCAAGAATTAATTAATCAAACCATGCAAATCAGTTATAGTCATCGAAGACTCTTCTGACATGACCTAATCTCTCCATACTGTTTCGATAATTAAGAAGACGCTTCATTAATTATTCCTCTAATCGACTGACAACTGTAAGAGACGCTCTATGAGTTTAATGAGCCGACAGCAATGAGCACAAGAAAGACCTGATTCTTAACTTACAGACTCTGACGCAGGACTGTAAAATTAACTCTGGTATTCCCCTAGTCTTTGAGCAACCATTTTACCACTTATTAAACCTAAACCACGATTACGTATGGCCGATTTAATTGGCTAGTAATTAATCACAACCTACCAAATATTTGCAACTATTCAATAGACTTAGACTAATTAACAACTCGAAATCTAAGAATAACAGATACATGCATTAATTAATTATGAACAAACAATTAGATCTCACAGTTATATAAGCGGAGCTTCGTCATCATCACCGGAATATGAATAAATTAGCTACTTTGCATGTTGGAATCGATCAACAAGAAGTCGTATAATTGCGCGATCATGATATCGAAAGGAAGAATAAAATAAAACTGACTTAGAACCGTTCAACTGCTGCGTTTCTCGTCTCTAGCGTGCGTGATGATAAAATAAGCTAAATACCTAATATATATTTACAATCCATAAAAGATAAAGTCTCTATTAGGAAATAATGTCTTAATCTAGGTAAATCCCATGCAAAAATACTCCTAGAGGCGGTGGAGAGAGCTTTTCCGCGTCCAGGTCAATTCGTGGGCCGAGATTTAGTTCAGCAAGCCCAAAACGTGTTCTGGATCGGGCCTCCAGAATCTTGCTTCAATCATCCAGCTGCATGCCCTTGCAGCTTGATCTGCTCGAACTTCTCCCTTTTCTTCACTTATATCTTTTTACACCAAAAACATGCCTCTTTTCTCCATTTTTGTACCATGTCCCTACACAACTTAACAACATATCAAAGCACCAAAGTACACAAATATAGGGTAAACAATACGGAGAAAAGGCACCAAAAAGTCATAATAATAACAAGTAGAATATGTCCTATCAGATATTTCCGCTGTATTTGATCGAACGGCAGTGCCTTTTTGCCGAGGACTGTGAAATTCTGCTTACTTCCGAACCTCCGGTTATGCAGTTCATGATACTTGTCGATTCTTGAGGGTTCAGGAGGCTGTATTTCTTTGTGACTTTCCCTTCGCGACCAGATCTCTTTTCCTTTAGGAGTTCGGAGGTCGGTGAGATATCCTCATTTAAAGAGCTCGGCGACTTCGAGTCTGAGAGCAATGCATTCTTCTGTTTTGTGGCCATGATCATTGTGGAACTCGTAGAACTTGATCTTGTGGCATTCATTATCCGGTGCTTTCATTTTTGTAGACCATTTCACATTTTTTCCAAATCCTTTGAGTGCATGAACTGCCTCAGATGGCGATATGTAGAGGCTGTATTCGGGAAGTCTTCCATCAATCTGGGGTTCCTGAACTCGTCTATTTCGAGAATCGAATCTAGGGTTCTATGGATAAGGATCCATTATGTATCTCTCTATCATGTTGCTCTTCTGTTCTTTTCTTGGGTATTCATTCCTGGTCCGAGGTCTGGATGAATTTGCTTTATCTTCCTCCCATTTAATTTGGGCCAAGGCCTTGGCAAGAACATCCTCCATTGTCTTACACGGATATTTTGTCAACTCTTTATAGAGGTTTGAGTCCTTTTTAAGACCTTTCCTGAAAGCAGAAATTGCGGTGTTGATGTTGCAGTTTGGAATCGACACTTTTTCTCTATTGAACCTCCCCACGAAGCTTCGTAGGGGCTCTTCTGGTCTCTGTACGACCGTGTAAAGGTCGTCTTCATATTTTTTAGTCTTACGACTACTAGCAAACTGTTCGATGAAGAGATCATTGAGTTGAGCGAATGACAAGATCGTCGAGTTGGAGAGGTTAGTGAACCACTGAAGCGTTGGACCGACGAGACTGGAGCCGAAGCCTTTGCACATGCTGGCCTCTCTGGTGTGCTGAGGTACCGTTATAGTGAACATCCTTTGTTTATACTGGGCGACATGGTCATCGGGATCGGATGCACCATCGAATAACTTTATGTTCGGGAAGGTGAACTTTGGTGGCATCTCTACGGGGCTAATTTCATCAGTAAATGGAGAATCTGCGAAGCTCGTTAGTACGGTCTTTCGAATGGGAGTGGGGACTCCAGGAATCCGAGTTAGTATATTCTCCAATTGCTGAATTTTCTATTTGACCTCAGATTCCAAACTGGGATCATAGTCCTCGAATCCAAGTGGGAGTCCTAGGGGAAAATCATCCTTCACATTGCCCTTGAGTGTAGGTTCCTTGCTTGTACCTGCAGCAGATTGGTTAACGAACTCATGGGTTGAGTTTAGAAATACCTGCTCTCGAAGTTCATTAGACACTCGAGTTCGTGGGAGCGGAGGTGGTTGAGTTCGAGGAGATCCGTTAGGTAAATAATTCAGCTGCGAGATAGCCACTCTAGCATTCAAAGTTGAGTTTTCCGTGTGGATCACCACGAGGTCAACCATGGTGGTGTCTAGTTGACGCTGGATTGAACGCAGGAGTCGTGTGATATCACCGTCGCCTTCCGGTGAAGGGGTCGCTGTCACCCCGTCTTTTCGGGCTTCTTGAGGGACGGTTGTTGTATCCTTCCGACTGTTGTTAGTCATCTTAAAGTGGTCGATTGGAGCCCCACGGTAGGCGCCAAACTGTAGAGGTCAAAACTCTACGGTTAATCGTACTTCGAGTTCGGGCTCCGATGACCTACAAGATAAAGAAACACGTGAAGCCGAAGGACCGTCGGGGGGTTGCCGATCAAACGGACTCCGACGCTCAAGTCAGAATCGAAACTAGGAAAATTGAAGAATTAAAAATGTAGTGAAATTAAATGATACTTCAGAGTTAAATTATGTGATTGTAGAGTAATTGCAATGTGTTGCTCGAGTGTTCATGTGTCCCCTTTCTTTATCTCGTGGTATATATATATATATAGGGAGAGCTCTCAACTTATTCCCGATTTTTTGGTGATCTCTCTTATCCCTTTTAGGGTTTTGAATGAGTCTTCATTTATCCTCAACGGGCGTTGATTTGGTCGTCCGTTTTGAAATTCGCTTGGCCTCGGTCTCTTCCTTAAGCCTTCGAGCCCCAGACTTTGGTTACCGACCCTCTCGATCTCTTGACCTCGAATGAACATGGGCCTGGTCTTTGGGCCTATACGGAAATGAGGCATCTACAATACTCGTGTCAAGGAGTACATGGCATTATTGAAGAGTTTAGATAGTTTTGGCTCTTATCAAAGAGCTTTTTTGAACTTGGATAGTTTATGCTCATATCGATGAGCCTTCAACTTAAATTTGAATTTGTAGCCATTTTATATTCGTGTCTGTGAGTCTTTGATTTGAATTTGATTATACTTGTGTCAAGGAGTCTTAATGAGAATTTATTCAAAGAAGTTAGATAGTTTTTGCTCATGTTTAGGAGCTTTACGGATAGTTTAGACTCTTATCAAGGAGTATTATTGTAACGCTCCAAACCACTCCGTTTGGCCACATCACTTAACATACAATTTACTTACTTATTTTTGTGTACTTATTTTAATATGAGCGGAAGCTAAGGTCAAAAGTATGATAATAGCATAATAAGGTAAGATATCATAATTCTCAATACAAATTTTTCACAATTAAAGCATGCAATCTATCATATATATTTTGTCACACAACATAATGTTAAGTAGAAGCATCGTGTAAGCCCATCCACAAAACATACAATCATCCAACCTATCGGGCTCATAGGTCTTACTCAACCCGCCCGTCTAACACCTTAAATTAACATACATAGCATAGGGGTTCATTGACATATAATTTACATCGTAGGCTCCTAGGTCAAACGACCCAACTTTAAAACACATACATAATATGTTAAGTTAACATAGCGTACCTACAAAAGATCGGGTTATTTCCATCCCCAATAATCATTGATCATTAAAGCAAAAGGAATGATCAAAATAATAATAATAATAATAATAATAATAATAATAATAATATGAGTATTTTCAAAAGAAGAGCATGCAAAAAGATAAACACAAGCTTGTGGGGTTCTCTTGTGTTCACAACGCTCCTACTCAGGCCTCGACTCCTCAACCTGAAATTCATTGAATGAATGGGGTGAGTATTTAACAACATACTCAGTGGGGAACACTGTAAACAGTTATAGCCAATTGCACAAGTGAAAATATAACATATGGATACTTCTTTACTTTGTGGAGACTAGCCTCAACCCCGTAGGGTCCAAACATCATGTTGCCCCCATTAATGAACATCTTTATCCTTGTAGGGATGCCCACAGTCTTATTATCCCCTAGGGAGGACATTAATGAGTCTATTATCGATCCCAAAGGATCTCTTTATCGACCCCGAATGATCTCCTTGTCGACCCTGAAGGATCTCTTTATCGACCCCGAAGGATCTCTTTGTCGATCCCGAAGGATCTCTATTATCTCTGGTCCGAAGACCCTTCATACTTATACAATCAAAGCACAACAATAACTATAACCTTACACGTGTTCACAGTTTAGAGTTACCCCACCTTATGAGACGCTTTAAAATCCTTTCAACCTTGAAATACTCATTTGCCGTGCACAAGTTGTCCACCTCGAGCCCCAATACGTCGCCTACCACCTTTAAATCCCTTTTTCATTTTAGATGTCGAGTCATAGAATTAAATCATAATTTTGACCAAACACATGCTTTACATGCCTTAAGGTTTTTCAAACATATCCACATACACAACCATGGATATACAAGCTCATACTATGATTTTGGACTCAAAATACACACTAAAACTCTTTGAAACATTTAATCGAGCACGTTACGTGCACTCATTTAAACTACATGATCATGACTCAATTTAAATCCTTTAAATCCAATATTTCAAATACAAACACCTTCATCCTAGGGCTCTAACATACATGAAAATCAACCCCAAACAACCATCACAACACCTCCAACCAACAATCAACATATCAAGGGAAAATTAGGGCAAAAATCCAAACCCTAACAATAATGAACCATAGGAATTTGATATAACTTCACATATAGCTTCAACGAGGTTAATAAACCATATGTTCAAGATATCTAGGCAAGAGGATCGATAAAATCGAAAACCCTAATTTTTGGGTATGAACCCTAGATTCAAATTAACATGTAAATGGTATTTAATCACCAAGGTGAAGAGGATATGAAGTTACCTTGGTTGATGGAGGATGATGAAAGAATCCACCCAAAACTTGAAGAATTTCTTGAGAGGGATGGAGGACAATCGCCCAAATAGAGAGAAGGAAATGAAGAGAAATGAATAAGTGTAGGGCTTTTAAAAGATAGAAATCCGGAAAGAGAAAATGCGTCCCAGCCCGTGTGACCGTGCGCCTCCCGCGACCGCGCATGAGGGCTCTCAGCCAAATGCTCCCCGCGCCCGCGCAGGGCTGCGCCGGCGCGCGCCTCGCCCGCCCCGCGGGCGCGCGGCGTGCTCAATTCAACCCCCGAACTAATTCGGCTCCCGGACATTTCCAACTCCATTTAACATGACTTGGATTTTCGAAACACTTTTAATACTTACCGAAAAAGCAGGGGGCGTTGCCCCTAGCCCCTATCGGGGCGCTTCACCCCTGACTTGACCTCCGATCATTCAAGGTATGGCAAAACAAAATTAAATATAAATACACTCATTCATTATCATATAACTCGATAATTTTAATATTAAAATGTTAACATGTATTATACACTTAGTATAATGCCACTGTGCTATGACGTATCGGCTCGAGTGAGACAACATGTACTAAAACAACGACATAATATACGAGCATACCATCATAATTATTATTCAAAAAAATATTAATTCAACTTCATTTTCCAAAATTATAATTTATAATTTAGCAAAAAGGGTCAGGGTATCACAATTATCATTTTTCTTTTCATGGACTGTGACATGTATTGGAAGACTTAAATAAGCCCTTGATGAGATTTGTAGCCGCTTCTTCTTCTTTTTTCACTTGGAGATTAATCAAAAGATTTGCCCCCATCATTTGTTTTTCTTACTCTTCCAGAATTGTAGACATTTGCAGACATCTTAATGCTTGAGGATATTGGTGAAGAGAAGAGATGAGAGGTAGAGAGGTCCCACTGGGCGTGCCAAAATTTGCAACACAAATTTTTGTATTTAATTTGGTAAAATACAAAACGTGTACAATTCATATGATTTTTGGATCAAAATGTAATTTCATGAATCCAAACTCTATTTTTCCTCTGATTCTTCTATTAAAAAATTGATCTTCGAACGGTCTCCGAAGCTTTCGGGGAAGATTTGTATCTTCGATTTTCGTTGACGTGGTATTTGGATTTGATCTTCAAAGTTTTCGAGAAAGATTTGTATCATCGATCTTCTTTGACTTAGTATTTGGACTTAGTAACATTAACTGGGGGTCGACGACCTTGATTCCGGATTGAACGTTGGATTTGAGGTGATTCTGATGAAGAATGACTTGAATCTTGCTAGAACACCTTGGATTTTAGGACTTTATAACGTCGCTGGAGGATTTCAAAACCTTGATTCCGGATCGAACACTGGATTTGAGATGACTCCGGCAAATAACGGCTTGAATGTTGGAGAGAACTTCATAGAGAATTTTTCTCCAACTTCTTGAGCTCTTGAATTTTGACTTCTGATGTGATTTTCAACTGATATGGAGACTCCTATTTGTAGTTGTAAGGAGAGAGATCTATGACTTTCGTAACACTATCTCATTAGATGTTGGAAATTGATATATATCTTTTGAAAGTTATTTACTTATTGTCAAAGAACTTGATGTTTATCATATAATAATATATTTATTATTTAAATATTTTATCTAAGTTTGGATTTGATATGATTCCAAAACTAAATAAATATATTAAAATTAATAAAAATATTATTTATAATATTGTAAAATCTCGCCAGCTACAGTATTAATTAACCACATGCATGGTTTTTTTTTTTTTTTTTTTTTTGTATTTTGGGGGAAAAACAATGAGATTATTTGCATATTTCGGTTTTATATTACAATTGATAATTTATTTTAGAAAAAATAGTGTCCAATGAAAAGGCCAAAAGGGAAAAACACTTTTTTCTGAAAAATAATTTGGTGTGCCATATCTAATAAAAAATTCTATACTTCAGGGGTTATTAACATAAGGTGTAGTAGTAAAAAAAACATATTTTTGAACTACAATTTCATTGATAATTTTAATTAATCCGATAAAACAATATATTAAATACCTAGTAATTATTTTAGTAAATCCAAGCGAATATATTATTATCTTATATCAGAAATAAATAAATAATAATAATAATAATAATAATAATAATAATAATAATAATAATAATAATAATAATAATAATAATAATAATAATAATAATATATCATGCCTCATCTCATCATGCTTAGGAAACAAGTCATTAAAAATAGGAAAAAACTTGGGTACACCTATTGTATCACATAAAATTATGATACTTTTTAATGTTACAAGTGATATTTTTTAGTATCAAAAATAAACTTTTTCCAATCTAAGAAATGTAATAATAATTATAAAAATATCGCTGTCTTTTTATTTTTAAAAGTAATTTTCAGTAAAATAAACGTAATATTTTTTAGTATTATAAGTGATATTTTTCCTATATGATATAAAAACTTTATATACATTCGATATACACGAGACCACCTCTTAATAATATATAACATTTGAGTATAATTGCTAAGAGGCATCTTGTCGTATAGTTCGAGTGAGACCAATCATAATCTCTCTCTTTTTCTTTATAAAACTTTTTCTAACTTATGTTCGTCTTCTAATGAGTTGGCTTTGCCTATTTGTTTTTTCCACGTACATTTATAAATATACCATTTTGAACTATATATTTATATAGAGAGATAGAGAAAGTTCATGATGTGTAAATTATAAATTAATCATATCTATTAGGGGATGGTTAGTATATATGGTTAGTATATATGTCGGAATGGAATTAAATGAGAATGGAATGGAACGACTATTGTCATTCATTTAATTGGTATCATAAGTAATAAAATATGGATGAAACTTAAATTTATGAATTGATTTTATTATAACAATGTGTAATTAATAAATAAAATACATGAATTGACTTATTTAGTTCTAAATAACAAATTACTCTTCCTTTGAAAGACGCTATTACATTTTAAAAATATATTATTGAATATTATGCGATTTTTGCTTTATTAACATTTGTGAAAAAATTGCATATACTCCTAGTAAGTATTCCGCTAATAATTAATGGATTTGTATATTTTATATAATCATATAGTACCATTGGTACTTTTGTTAAAAATTACAAAATTTTATGAATTATTAATAAATTATAAATGAGTTATTAAAAAAATTCTTAAATTTGAAATATTTTATATTATTTATCATCAAATAATTTTGAAGTTTTTTTTAAAAAAATTCATATTAATTTTTAAAAAATGATTGACGACTTTTGAGTTTTTATATAATTTTCTTTAGCTTTTTTTTACAATTTAATTTATTTTAAATTTATCTAGAAAAATTATTATATTTATTATAGTTTTATTTTTTAATAAAATATTTTATAAAATATGAGATTTTGTTTGTCAATACAAAAAATAAAGTATAATTTTACAAAATAAAAAATAAAATTTATTTTGATAATCGGGAATTGATAATACCATGGGAATAGGGAGTAGTGATTAATCCTATGGTCACGGTAACGGAGATTTTTTCGGGAATGATCATTCACAACTGAAAAAATCATATCAGATTATCAGCCATAAAAATGAGAATAGATGTGAGATTGTGATTATATTCACATTTTATTCCATCATACCGATCATATCCCTAGATCTCGTCGAACAAACAATATTTTTAAAAATAAAATGATTATCATTATAAATACGTACGTAACCGTGTGGGGACATGGCCATCCTACTCGAAATTTCATACGAGAATAGTAGTAGTACAAGTTAATTTATGTGTCAACTTAAAATAAATACTAATAATAATAAATTAATGATTAGATCAGCAAACATGTTTTTGATCCTCGAAACTCGTGCCGGTTAACTATTGAATTTAGATAAAATTTAATTTTATATGGAATTCCGTTCACACTTCACATCGTGGATTCTCTCTAGATCTTTTTATTTTTGTATTCTGCGATTGAATTTTATGTGATGGGGAGATATTTATATGAGAATATTTACAAATTAGATTATGAATTTTGTAACTTTTTATTCTTGTTTTTAAAGAAGCTTTAATTTTATATGATCAGGAAATATACAATTTAGAATTGAGTAAATTATATTTAGGATCCGAACATTTTTAGTCCCAAAGTGTACAATTTTGGTCTCAAGTTAATTTTTTCGACAGTTTTGGTCCCACAGTTTTTATATTTTAATACTTTTAGTTCCAAAAACTAACGGACTATATTTAACACCGTAAAGTAACTATGTAACTATTTTGGAGTTAAAAGAGTATCTATTTTGTTGATTTTGGTAGCACCACCTAATTAATGGTGAAAAATAGAGGGAATATATATAGTGAAAATTGCAATCCAAAATAGAAACTTAACGGATGTTAGGTATAGCCCGTTAGTTTTTGGGACCAAATGTGTTGTAATATAAACTGGGTGATCAAAATTATCGAAAAAACTAACATGGGATCGAAATTATACATTTTAGGACTAAAAGTAGTTGGGCCATATTTTTACAGGACCTAAGTGTAATTTACTCATTTAGAATAGTATACTTAGAATCTTTAGTTCACCTATATGCCTGTTTTTTTTTATTATTATTATTATTATTATTATTATTATTATTATTATGAAATGAATGTGCAACGATCAAGGAGTAACCAATATGTGACAATAAAAAAAATGATAATAATTCCTCAAAAAAATTGATTAAAAAAATATTTAAAAGATAACTGTTGAATATTAGTATTTCACCCGCGCGTTGCGCGGTGACAATCGACGGTATAACATTATTTAGTCCAATTGATATCATACCCGGTATCTCATCTTATGTTTGAATTTTTTTTATTATAATTATTTTGTATATAATATTTCTTGCTTTGCATTACAATTTTTTTAAAATCAAATATTAGATGCGGATTAATTCAATTCTATCTAATAATAATAACTCAGATGAATATATAAAATTTCTAGTGCCTGACCCGTGCTATGCATGGGAAGAAATTTAAATGATATATATTATAATATTTATTAAGGTTTAGAGAATTAATGTATGTTATTTATTTTGTACAATTATTAATAATATTTATATTTAAATTAGACTATTTTTAACTATGCTTATTTGCACACAACATTTACAGTAGATGAGAATATGCATTTGATTCAAAATAAATCAGTAGAGGATTGATTGACCAAAAAATGAATTGAAAGAAACAAATAAAAATTTGTAGAAAATTAGAAAGTATTGAAAAAATGGGAGACATTTATATATTCATAAATGAATTTTATATTTGATTAAAATCCATCAGATTTAACGATATTTAATTTATATTAAAAAAAGAACACAACCAAATTATATGATTACAATAACTAATTTAAATAAACAATTATAGAAAAAACATTTACTACCCAACTTTATAAAACTTTATAAAAAATAATAATGAATGAAATAAATAAATCATAACATATACCATTTGTCATTCTGTTCATAGAAAAATCTCAAAATTTCAACAAAATTGATGCGTTTATCTTTTTTCGATTTATAAAATATCATGACCCGTTGAATGCAATGAAGTACAGTTTATCATGTTGAGTTTAAATTTTATTCACTTTAGCATACTGAATAAAAACAACATTTTAATTTAAGAAAAATTAAACCAGGGAGAAAATCACACAATTTAACGATCCCATTATGCATTCAAAAATTAAAAAATTATTTTTCCTAATAAATACATAATGATTATTCTCAGCAGCATAAATCCCTCCAATAGCAGCATTTTCTCAAAATTGTTTTATTTACAGATCTATGCACTTCAATACCTCATCAATGGCCTTGACCTTCTGTGAAGCGGAAATTCTATACCGCACCCACAAAAAATTTAATATGACACTTACATGTGTCATAATAGACCTATTGTGACACGTGAAAGTGTCACATTAGGTCTATTATGGCACATGGCACACTAGGTGTGGGTGCGACATAGAATTTCCCCTGTGAAGCATTGCAAACAACATTCTCCTTTTCTCCTGTAAGATTCCGGTGAACGTGGTTCAAATTTCTTTTGTCGTTGAGCTTTCTGGTGATGACATATTTCTTGATATAATAATTTAAGATGGTGAAACTCAGGTTGTTTGGCAAATTCAGGTTGTAATAATTTGATTAGATAACAAAGATTGACCAAAATCTTTTCAAATAATGGATAGAATCAGCTACTTGAAACCAGCAAAGTAAGATAGTCTTTCCCTCTATTATGATCAAAGATAATAATTAATCAAGTAAAACTGATCGACAAAAAACTATAGAGACTTAGGATTAAGATTCAAGAGCAACAACAGAAAGACACATGATATATACTTTATACAAAAATAATAGATAGTTAACTATTCTAAAGCATAATTTGAAAACTCCAAAAGAAACCAACAGACAAAAAAACATAACAATACTACCAAGAGGAATGAGTATACAAAACTTCACTATGAGATAAAAGATCCATTTTCTAGGTTCTGAACTATATGTGGCAATGTACTTGAATAATATTATACTCTCGTTTAGGCTCTTTTTTTCTCGAGGAACAACAATGTAAGAAACTTAAAACAATACGCCTGGTTGTGCTTCAAAGTTCAAACAAATCATGCAGACTACTTTTCATTACCTAGAAACTTAAATAATATGCAGTTAGATATTCAAGCAAGAAACAATGAAATAATATGCAATGAAATAGGCTTCTCAATATCACTTCTACAACAAATCACTCATAATTGTTTAAGAATATAACCATATTAAAAACTTTGACATGCATCTCTGGATATCACAGGAGATAAAAACTGCATGAAGAAGCAATACTCGAAACATGATATTGTCAAGAAAGTCCCATGGAGGATATAAAATGGCCTCACAACTGAAGAAGACTAATATAAAGTCATGATTCTTATAGATGATAACAAAATATAGCAAAAAATATGCGAAATAATTCATATATCGAGGTCAATTCTATTATATCCCACCAATTCATATATCAAATCCAAAACAAATACTTATAAGAACTCGGAACAATGATTGTGAATAATAGTGCAGAAAGTGACCTTTGACTCTGAGAGATCTCTTTCTCTCTTCTCTCTTCTCGCAGGATTTTGCGAATGATGTCAGAATCAGTTGTAGGAAAGTAATTTATATAATATAAGAGTCTGCGAATAAAGTCAGAATGAGTTGTAGGAAAATAATTTACATAAGAGACTAAAATAACTTTTGTTAACCACCTCAAGCCTCCAATAATTATGGCTCGATTTTTTTATCAACAAACCAATTTAGTTTCTCGCAGAATCCACCAATAGAAACTCATTTTTTCTCAATTCAATCAAATGAAAACTCCTCCGCAAAATATGAAAAAATTCACAACTACTTTAACCTGACTACCTGAGGATATGGAATATACTATGTCTTCTCAACAGATTGATAAGAATCTGACGCAGCTCGTTCCTGCAAAAGCCAAATAAATCCAAATGCACAAAATTGAAAAACAAAATAATAAGGAATGTAAAAAAATAAAGAATGAAGTTCTCATCTGTAGGCATCGCACCGTAGACCAACTCACTCACTGCCCTTGCCGTTGCTGGCAGTGAAGTCTTAGTAGACTGACTCTCAGTTGCACCATCAAAGCTTTCCTTGTCAAAAATTTAAGTCATCATACATCTCCATTCGCTCTGAGTTTTGTAAAGAAAAGAAGATAGAAACAAATATTGACAAAAAATTATTCTCTAACACTCTTCATGTGTATAGTAAAAAGAGGAAATTGATAACAATTCAAACCATTAACATTTCCTTACCTTGTGTAAAAATAACCATGAATTATTATTTGTATCCATTGAGAACTGTGAGTTGTTCGCCATCCCCGGGAGCATAGGTCTGTTGTGTTTCCTCTCAATGTTCTCATTGGCAAACGATCAGCCGATGAAAAAGGAAGAAACTATGATGGAGAAT
The DNA here is from genome assembly GCA_026008535.1 of Perilla frutescens. Lineage (NCBI taxonomy): Eukaryota > Viridiplantae > Streptophyta > Magnoliopsida > Lamiales > Lamiaceae > Perilla > Perilla frutescens. Next base: position 43,237,360 of record BRKX01000019.1, read on the forward strand.
TTGAAGAATCCAATAGATCTTCAAATTCGTGTGCATGAATTTTGGTTAAGATTTGTGCTTTCCAAAAAGAATAGTTTGTGCAATATAACCGAAGAGAAATGGAATGAGAGTTGGGGAGAACAAAATTGACTCCAATCAATCCAAGCCCTAGTTTCTTAGAAAGCCTAAACTTTGAAACTTCCAAAAATTTCAATCAAAATCAAATACAATAAATATCAAATATTCATGAAGGTTTCAATGCACCTCAATGGCTGAAATACAATCGTCAGAGAAACGCTTTCCCTCGATCTCGAAGTACAATTCACACAAAAAGCAAAATAGAAATAAATGCAACACTCATAATCATCACATAAACGCTTTTCCTTGATCTGGAAATGCATTTCAAACAAAAAGCAAAACATAAATAAATGCATCACTCTCTAATAAAAAACCTTAGATATCTAAAAAACCGAAGTCCAATAAAATAATGAATTACCCGTTGACAGCGTGAATTATTGATGAAGTTGATGTCGCTCTTGCAGCAGGAGAAAATTGAGGGTTTCATTCGAGGGAGAAGAAAAGGAGAACAATTTTTTTCCGGATTCAACTTCGAATCATAATCTTTATAGCCCGAAACTCGCTGCTCCATTCATTCTCTCGCATGAAAACCGCCACTGCCATCTTTCTCCCCGGAAATCCGCCGCTCTTCTCCCGAACTTCATGCCCCATCTCATCTATCTATACATCATATTATATCAAGAATTTGGAATGAACTTTGATTTCTTATTACATCATATTACATCATGAATCTGCCGCTCTTATAGTTAAATCTTTTCCGCCATTGAAGCTGAAGGAACCTCTTCAACACTGTCAATGAAATTACGTTAGTGTTTGGGTATTCAGAATTTTGGCAGAGAAGAGTGGAGGAATCACAGTTTGATTTTTGGGTTTTAAACTTTTGAAGTGTAACTGCTAGAATCGTGGGTATGTTGCATCCGAAATATAATTAAGTATTTAAGAAAATTAATAATATTTTTATATTTGCTGGCAAATTTTATTTAGGAGAATGTCCATAAATCAGAATCTAATTTACAAAATTGCCATCAAATTGGTGGTAAAATTAGATTTATTCTGCTTTTATATATAGTATAGATTATTATTATTATTATTATTATTATTATTATTATTATTATTATTATTATTATTATTATTATTATTATTATTATTATTATTAAATGAATGTGCAACAATCAGGGAGTAACCAATATGTGACAATAAAAAAATGATAATAATTCGTCAAAAAAATTGATTAAAAAAATATTTAAAAAGATAAACTGTTGAAGAAGATGAAGATAAATAAAAGGGTTAATTACTATAAAATACACAAACTTTGACAAGATTTGCAAATTAGACACAAACTTTAAAATTTTACAATTAAAACACAAACTTATATTTTTTTACAAAATAGACAAACTCAAAGCAAAATTTTAAAATCAATTGAATTTGAAAACCGCAAAGCCATAAAAATTGTTCACCTTTCGATTTAGATGACATTGCATTGTTTTTAATAAGTGAAAATGAATTATATGTCGCAAATTCTCATTTTTCCCTTAGTCCGAAAAACTTGAGTTTGTCTATTTTGCAAAAAAATGTAAGTTTGTGTTTTAATTGCAAAATTTTAAAGTTTGTGTCTAATTTGCAAATCTTGTCAAAGTTTGTGTATTTTATAGTAATTAACCCTAAATAAAATGGCAAAAAAAGTTGTTACGAAATAGTTTGGGAGGCAAAATGTTTATAACAGAAAGTACATGTGCCACATGTAATTTACCTAAGTTTGGAAAGTAATTAAAATGATCCAAATTAAAGGTAATGGACAAAATGATCGAATTTGATCGAGGTAATAACTAATAAGCTATAGATCCATTTGTGGTCAATTTAATGTGAAATATACATGTCATTTATCATATATGCATGTGTAATATATGCTTAGCTTTATATTACATCGAATAGTCATTGATATTTAAATTGTAAAAATATGTAAAGTTTATTATTAATTAAAGTCATAGGATAAACAAACCATTATTTTGTGTAAAACAATAACATTAACGTTAAAAGAAATTATTTTTGCTACTATAAATTACAAGTAATTATTTATTGTATTTTAATTGACATTACAATCAATGACATCATGTTTTGTGTATGGCCAATTAAGCTAGTACACTTGAAAAATAAATAAAATAATGGGTTTCTTAATTACCAACTTACTCTAAAATAAAATACACAATTTCAAAAATTAAGTAAAAGAATTTATACTAAATTATATCGCAGATTTATACTAAAAAAATTAAGTTTTAGATTTAATTTGTTTCCATTTCTTACGCAAGTGCGGAGATTCAACCATCATTCATTGATAGCTAAATTTATTTGATCAATTAAATTGAAAAATAGAATTATTTTCTATTCAGTGTACCTCTAATACCTGCAGGATTTTTTTCCTTAAAAAAATAACATATTTGATGACGAACAACACACAAAATAACTCAACCTCACTAAATTAAACACAACAATAAACTGAAATTATATATGAGAAAAATGTATTCTGCAGTAAATTTTTTTCTCAAAAAATATTTTGAATGCACAAAACAATCATGAATGAAAGATGAACCTATTTGTAGAATTGGCGGAGTAATCAAATAGTCCTTTGTAAATAATTCAAAAATGACATTGCCCTTATTTACAAAATAGGATGATGCGATCTCCGCAGAAATCAACGTGGTACGAATATGCGGAAGCTCAAGAAAGAACACACGGTAACGATGTAAGGATTCAATCCAAAGTATATATGGTGTGGATGATGATAGGAACAAATTTTGGTGAAGAGAACAACTAATTTACGTGTTTTGGGTTATGCGTGATAGTTAACTCAAACCGGACACGTATGTGATCTGAATTTGGAATTGACTTAGAAACGACTCTAAAGACTTGGAAAACTTGTGGGAAACGTATGGTGGCTGGAATTAGGTAATACGGACGTGTGGAATGAATGGTTGGAGTAGATAGGATATATGGAATGGATTTGTGATGTGAGAACTTACCCGATGCGAACCTCGATCCTTTGATGAAATGAAATGCGCACCTTAAAGCAAACTTCTCGATTCTGGCGAGATCACCCTAGAACTTGATGAACTAGAACGATGCTCTTGAAAAGACTTAAAAGATGCCAAACCCTTAATCTATAATTTTTGAAACTTAATGGTGTATGAGACAAAGTGAATTTAATTCAAATATCAAACAATGTCTAAAAAATAATAGGATACAATGATGTCCTATTTATACTAGTAGGGAACGAAAATACTAGGAAGAAAATTACCGTAACTAGAATTCTAACTAGGGAAGAAGTTTCCATGATTAAAACTCTAATTACCTAACTAATGAAAAATAAAAATCTGAATTTAAACAACTTAATTAAATAAAATAACTAAGCTAAATTCGAAACCTAAAATAAAGCAAGGGTTTGGATTCTCTTCATCACACTCTCGGCTATGCATCACTCTTTTAAAGCTTGATCTTCAATTGTTAATAATGGAACAATATGGTTGTATTGAACACCATCTTCAACTTCAAGCTTCTTTCGAACAAATGCTTGAAAGTATCCTTGTAGTTGCTTAGCTATTAATCTTGTAATTAGTCCTTTCAATTGCAGCTCCGGATTCAACTCTTTAAGCTTAGTCGTGGCTTCATCATTTCCCTCTACTGAAAAGAATTCATCCTCAAATTTGCATCCTCATCATTGAACTCGTCTATAGGAAAATGAGATAAATCAGCAACATTAAAAGTGGAGGAACACTTATACTCACCTGGAAGATCAATGCGATATGCATTGTCGTTGACACGGCTAAGAACGGTGAACAGGACATCTCCTCACGACATTAATTTGGATTTTCGCAGATTGGGAAATCGACCATGACTCAAATGAATCCAAACATGATCCCCGGGCTGGAATACAACTTGCTTGCACCGCGGGTTGATCTTGGCAGCCGTGCGTGCACCTTGTAGCTCAATTCACGCACGAACTTTCTCATGCATCTCTCTCACTTGTTCAGCTCATTTCATACATTTAACACTTGTAAGATGCTCAATAGGTAAAGCTATTAAATCTGATGATGTGATGGGGTTAAAACCATAAACAACTTCAAAAGGTGACATGTTAGTAGAAGAACGAATAACACGATTATAAGCAAATTCAATATATGGTAAACACTCTTCCCATAATCTCAAGTTGTTTTTAATTATAAGCAAATTCATAGGATGCATAAATGTGCTTGGTGCATTTGTGAGACCAAACAACATAATAAGCCAATCATACAAAACAATGTTTTGTTTTAAATGCAGTTTTCCTTTCATCCCCTTCATGCATTCTAACTTGAAAATATCCAGACCTCAAATCAATCTTAGAAAACACACAAGATCCAAATAATTCATCCAACATATCATCTAACCTAGGGATGGGAAAACGATACTTTATCGTGATCTTGTTGACGACGCAACAATCCATGCATATTCTCCACTCATTATTCTTTTTGGGCACTAAAATGATTGGAACGGTGCACGGGCTCATTAATTCACATATTTGCTTCTTCTGCAACAGCTCCTTGACTTGTCTATCGATCTCCTTCGTCTCTTCGAGGCTGGTGCGGTACACCAGGCGGTTCGGCAAGTCGGCTCGGGGCTGAAAGTTGATTTGATGCTCAATTCCTCGAATCGGCGGCAAACCACTTGGGATCTCATCCGGAAATACGTCCTTGATTTCATCCATAGGGGTTACACAACACTAGACAACGAAGAATCGTTAGTAGCACTGCTCTTATAAGTTAAGAGGACAAGGGGCTTACCGGCTTTAATTAGGGTTGTAAATGAACCAAATAGTTCGTGATACACTCGAGTATCGATTCGAAAAAAGCTCGATCGAAACTCGATTATTTAATAAACGAACCGAACTTGAACTTTTTTCGAGCTCAACAAAATAAACGAGTCGAACTTGAACTTAAGGGTGTTCGGCTCGCTAAGTTCATGAACAGTTTTTGAATTCGAATATAAACGAGCCTATTTGCGAACGTACTCACAAACATGTTTGTGAACTTCTATAAATGAATATGTTCGTGAATGTGCTCACGAACATGTTCACAAACTTCTATTAACGAATATGTTCGAACCCCTAATCGACCAGGTTCACGAACTTGTTCGCGAACACGATCACGAACCAATTCGCGAACCTATAATCGAACCCTAATCGAGCTTATATTAAAAAAAGCTAAAAATATTGATTTTTTATTGTCATCAAGAATGGAATTCAAAAATCACTAACATCACCCCTAACCACTATGCTAGATCACAATTTTATAAGTCTAAAATCCTTTTTTTTTTTTAATCTTGATGAATATACATTTATTATTATTTAAGCATAATATATTAATATATATTCTCAACATATTATATATATACACACCTAGTATCACTCGATAATTGATAAAAATAATAAATTGTGTTTAATAACTTTATTAGCTCATTTAATATGTTTACTATTATTATTTATTACTTTATTATTCATGATTCATGAAGTGCAATTATTTGACCAATATTACATTTTATATTAATATGATTCATATTTATCGAGATTTAGTTAGACTTGTGATTAAATTTTCTATTATGAAAAAATTTACTAATTTGAATATCAATATATAAATTATATATTAATATATATTCTCAACACATTATATATACAAACACACATATACACATCTAATCTAATATAACTTGATAATTAATAAAACTAAATAAATAATAGTTTGTAACTATGATATAGTTGTTAGTCAAAGAAAATTAAACAACATACCAATATTAACTTTATTAACTCGGTTAATATGTTTACTACTTATTACCAGCTTATTGATTATTGATTCATGAAGTACTATAATTCGACCAATAATAAATAAATGGATAATGGACTATACAAACTTTACAAAAATTAAGATTATCATAAATAAATAAATTATATTTACCAAGATTGAGTTAGACTTGTGATTAAATTTACTAATTTGAATATATATATATATATATTCATATATATTCTCAATAAAAAATTATATAAACCGAAGTACAAAACTTAGTATAAATATATATTAATATATAATCTCAGTACATTATATATATACATATACACATATATCTAATCTAATATCACTTGATAATTGATAAAATTAAATAAATAATAGTTTGTAACTATGATACAGTTGTTAGTCAAAGAAAATTAAACAACATACCAAGATTATCATAAAAAAAAATAAATTATATAAACTTTATGATACAAACACGATAAGCATCAAGATTCTCATATTGTTCAAGATTAAAGATTGGAGATCAAAATTTGAAAAACAATACATGATGATCAAGATCATACAGCCAGCAGTATGGGCATACCGACTGCGTGTTGGATTATTTTGATTAGGAGTTGATTTTATTAGACTATAGTATTATTTTAGACTATAGTATTTAATTATTTACTTCAGTTTTTATTATTTTATTGATGTAATTTTCATTCATATTTAATTAGGTGTGACTAGAATTTTATTTAAGGTAATTTCCTACCTTGTATAGAATTCTAGTTAGGCAGTTCTTCTAGTTCAATTTGGACAAGGTTTTTTTATTATTTTTTAGGATTAATTTCGTGCCCCCTTATGTATAAATAAGAGATCTATGTATTTAATTTTCTTTAGACATTGAATGATAATTGAAGTTTATTTTCAACTGTCTCACGTTCCTTTGGTTGAACACTTTTATCGATCATTTGGTTGATGAACAACCAATTCTTTAGGCCTACCAAATCTAAAGTCTTAATTCATAGCTTCTTTTTAGTTCTTCGAGTTCTAAGAGGAAGTTGCTATTTTATCCGTAGTTGTTCGAAGAAATTGCGTTTTGAGTTCGTGTCGATTCGGGGTTCGATTGAAGACCACCTTCTTCTACCTTCCACCATCTCCATCAACGCCATCTTCATCATCATCCTTTCCGCTGCCATCATTCTTCTAAGTTATAATTCGTAAGTCTTCCGCTGTAATTCGAGTCTTATTTTCAGTTCTCAGTATTAGTTTGAACTCTTACACCATCGTCGTGCGTTCGTTTTTATTGTCTGCAATTTCTGTTAATCTTTTATATTTTCAAGCATGATGAAATCACATCACTTTACAAAATTAAGATTATCATAAATAAATAAATTATATTTACCAAGATTGAGTTAAGACTTATGATTAAATTTACTAATTTGAATATATATATGTATATATATATATATATTCTCAACAAAAAAATTATATAAACTAAAATACAAAACTAAGTATAAATATATATTAATATCTATTTGTTGGGGTTTTTTCGAATTGAACCACCGTAGGATCTAATTGGATGTTCATTAATCCTAATGTCATGTATATCATAATTTTATGTAGCACATATGTTTTAATTAACCGAGTTCGATTAAACATGCATGGCTAGTTTTCGATTTTACTAAAGCGGAAACATAGAATACTGAAAAACGACTTACAAATTAAACGAATGGTTGAGGACAAGATTAAAGGTCTAATCTTGCTGTTGTATGAATGATAATAGGCGCCCCTTGATGCTATTCCACTCATTGATCTTCTGTTGTATTCCCGGACTGAATCTAGTTTCAGGGTGGACTGAAATCTACTAGATCGGTATGGAATCTTTGGAGATCAAGAGAACACGAGAGGGCTGATATTTTTTCATCAAATTTCGTGCCTCCACCCCTCTTATTTATAAGGGGTGGACGAAATTTAGTGTCCTAGTTGGACTAGACTTCTATCTCTATCTCTTGTTCTATCTCCAATCCAATTCAGTCTCTTTTTAGGCTACAACAGGGATCTAGAAGAATATTAAATTGACTCATTAATTTATTTAATATCCAATATTCAATAAACTTAGGATATAATTAAATAAATTAAGTATTATTTTTATTCCACTAAAGAAATAATACTGACCTACCAATTTAATACATATTTCTGAATATGCTTTGTCCTTTAGTCCAGCCATTCCCCGTGTTTAAGATATAATGCCCATTAATTAATTATGTAAGCTTCTGACAACTATAATTAATTAATATCGTATCCTTGAGTAGTACCACACAAGCTTTACTCATTTACGGAATAAATTCCACCTGCAGGGTTTCAACATGAACTTGTGTATCCTCAAGAGGACACCATCAACCTGGCGCACCAGGACACGGTGCCCCTACATATTGCACGACTCATCATAAGTGTAAATGTTATAACCCAAGATATCGAGATTATTGATCCTATGAAAGAATCTCACATAAATTAAAGCTACAAACACTACACGTATATGTCCGCCAACATATAGGGGTTAAGAACCCGAACTCTGTGGATTCTTATTCTCTCACTTAAGGTTAGAATAGAGAATAGAATCCTAAGTAGATCCTCCTTAATACACTTGACCATGTACTAGAATAATCAGTTAGTCACGACAAACTAACTATCAGATTATTCTACAGCGTACCGATGGCGGGTTCAGGCCATCTAAGTTGTGAACTTTTAATACATTACAAGGAACCGATGATATGATCTAACCGTGTGTTTACCCACACCATATCATCTACAATGTAAGTATAGTGAACATGCATGTAAATATAACAATTTAAATGCAAACAGTGACTGTAATTGTATTCATTCTATATCATCATAAAACATCATCAATAATGTATACAAAAGACAGGTCTTCTAGTATACAAAACCAACAAACTCCCACTTATACTTTAAGCATGTCTTTCAAATATAAAACAAACTGGCAAACTCTCCAACTCTAACTAAAATCTCAACGGCAACCCCAGGTCTGCATCTCACTCCCATTTTCTCCACGTGACCATAGTTTGTCTTAGCTGGAAGGCTCTTCGTGAATGGATCAGCCAAATTGTCCTCCGATGCAATCTTGACCACTGCCATATCTCTTCTCTTAATGATTTCTCATATAAGATGGTACTTTCTCTCTATGTGTTTACTTGCCTTATGGGCTCTGGGTTCCTTCGAATTTGCCACTGCACCCGAGTTATCACAATATGCCGTGATACTCTTAGGCAAATCAGGAACCACGCTCAAGTTTAACAAGAAGCTCTTGAGCCAGACGGCCTCTTTTGCAGCCTCAAAGGCAGCTACATATTCGGCCTCCATGGTGGAATCTGCAATGCATTTATACTTTATGCTCTTCTATGCAATGGCTCCGCCTCCCAAGGTAAACACATAGCCCGAGGTAGATTTACTCTGATCTTTATCGGATTAGAAATCTAAGTCCGTGTAACCCAAAGGCACTAGACTATCAGAGCGGTATACCAGCATATAATCTCGAGTCCTTTTCAGGTACTTGAGAATATTCTTAACCGCAGTCCAGTGACCTTGTCCAGGGTTAGACTGATATCTGCTTACCATGCCGACTGCATAGCATATATCAGGTCTAGTGCATAGCATATCATACATAAGACTTTCCACAGCTGAAGCATATGGAACGCCCTTCATCTCATCTATCTCAGCCTGCGTATGGGGACACATTTCCTTGGATAGATGAATTCCATGCCTGAAAGATATAAAACCTTTCTTGGAATCATGCATGTTGAACCTAGCTAGCACTGTGTCGATATATGTCGCCTGGGATAGGCACAACATCCTTTTCTGGCGATCTTGAATTATCTTGATGCCAAGAATGTGTCCGGCTTCTCCCAAATCTTTCGTATCAAATTGCTTGGACAACCACACCCTTATGTTAGATAATACTTTCTTACTGTTTCCAATAAGTAAGATATCATCAACATATAGCACGAGGAAAGCCACCACGTTTCCGTCAGTCTTCTTGTACACACAGCTCTCATCCGGACATTGCACGAATCCATATGACTGGATAACCTTGTCAAAACGGATGTTTCAAGACCTTGACGCCTGCTTAAGTCCATAAATGGATCTTTTAATCTTGCACACTAAGTGCTCTTGGCCTTTAGCAATAAAACCCTCTGGCTGCTTCATGGATGTTTTCCTCAAGACTTTCATTTAGGAAAGTTGTCTTGACATTCATCTGCCAAATCTCATAATCCAAATGAGCAGCAATTAAGCATGGCTACCGGCTAAAAGGTGTCCTCATAATCGATCCCTTATTTCTGAGTATACCCTTTCACCATCAATCTTGCCTTGAAGGTTTCAACCTTCCTGTCAGGTCCTCTCTTGCGTTTGTAGACCCACTTACACCCAATGGATTTTACCCCATCTTGTGGTTCTACAAGCTTCCAGACTTGATTGTGATCCATAGATCCAATCTCAGATTCCATTGCAGATTTCCAAGAATCTGCATCTTTGTCTTGGATCACTCCGTCGTAGGTCCTAAGATCCAATTCATTTAGTCCTTCAGGGAAATCCGAAGATTCACCTAAGCCAATGAATTTGTCAGGTTGGCGTACAACCCTCCTACTGTGACGAGGTAGTTCCCGTACTTCTGTGACACATTGTGCAGTAATTTGTGGTTCCTCTTCTTGTACTGTTGGTGTCAGATTTGAATTTTCCCCTCGAAGCTTCTCAAGTACTATCTCACTTCTTGGCTTGTGATTTATTACATAGTCTTCCTCTAAGAATCGAGCATTGGTACTTACAATGATCTTCTGATCCTTAGGACTATAAAATAAATCACCTTTCGTTCCTTTGGGATATCTAACAAACAGTCTAACATCTGTACACATGTGCTGGACTATCCCAAATCCGAAAATGTCTAAGACTGGGCTTTCATCCAGTCTAAAGTTCTGTGGGCATAGATGAGACTGATTTTGATGGAACCACGTTAAGAATAGAGGCTGCCGTTTCCAAGGCATATCCCCAGAATGAAATAGGCAGATCTGAATAGCTCATCATCGATCTAACCATCTCTAACAATGTGCTGTTTCTTCTCTCCGCCATGCCATTCTGCTGCGGCGTTCCCGGTGCAGTCAACTGGGATGTGATCCCATTCTTTGCCAAGTAGTCCCTAAATTCATTCGAGAGATACTCACCACCACAATCAGACCGTAGTGATTTGATACTTTTACCTGTACGTTTTTCCACTTCCGCCATGAATTCTTCGAAAGTCTCAAAAGATTCATACTTGTGGTGTAACAGATATATGTATCCATATCTTGAGTAATCATCAATGAACGTGATGAAATACTCATACCCTCCTCGAGCCTGAACTGACATAGGGCCACATAAGTCAGAATGAATCAAATCCAATACCTCTTTAGATCTATTCCATTTATCATTAAAGGATCGCTTGGTCATTTTACCTTCCAAACATGATTCACACAAAGGAAATGATTCTAGGACCAATGAAGACAAGGGCCCATCATCTACCAGTCTTTGCATCCGTTTGAGGTTAATATGGCCGAACCTAAGATGCCAAAGATAGGTTTGATTCATTTCCGAAGGTTCTTTCCGTTTGTTAGGGATTATGATTGATGTATTCAGTAAATGCATTTGCGTAGTGTTCTCCATAGGATTAACTAAATAAAGATGTCCATCCAATGTGCCAGAACAGATAAAACATTTACCACTAAAGATAACAACCTTGTTATCAAAAGAAACATAATATCCATTCATAAAAAGTTTAGAGACTGAAATCAAGTTTCATCTAAAACTAGACACATAAAGATAATCCTTTAAAACTAAAATCTTATCACTACTAAAATATAAGTTGACGTCTCCTACTGCAACTGCCGCCACTTTCGTAGCATTGCCCATGTAGACCGAAATCTCTCCATCACTCAGCTGTCTTTTTACCAGAAACCCTTGTAAAGACATGCAAACATGATCTGTAGCTCCAGTATCTACTACCCATGACTGAGTAGAACAAGTAGCTAAACATGTTTCAATGATGAGAGATTGAGACATACCCTCCTTCTTCTTGTTAGGACAATCCGCCTTCCAGCAACTTGGTTGGCCGCACTTGAAGCACTTTGTCTTTGACTTAAGTTCCTCGGGAGGAATCTTAGCCTTGGGCTTCTTCACCTTAGGCGCCTCCTCTGCAGCTTTCTTTGGCGCGTTCCTCTTCTTTTTTTTAGTACCGGAAGAAGACGCCCTATTTTCAGCTAGGTGTGCCTCTGGATTTCCCTTCCGAAGCAACTCAGTCGCCTGAAGATCTATGAGCAGTTCAGATAAGGTAACGTCCTTCTTTATCATGTTGAAGTTCAATCTAAACTGCTCGAACTTCGGAGACAGGTTGTGAAGCATGATGTCTATCTGAGACTCGGCATCCAAATCTCCACCCAAGGTCTCGATCTTAGCTAGATAACTCATCATACTGAGAACGTGGTCCCTTACAGGTGTGGAATCAACCATTTTAATGCTCATCAGTTTCTTCATCGCCAAATGGCGCGCCGAGCGATTCTGGTGACTGAAGAGATCCTTAAGGTTGGACATGACATCATAAGCGGTCTTCATAGACTGATGTTGCAATTGCAGCACATTTGACATAGAAGCCAAAATGTAACAGCGTGTAATCTCATCAGACTTGACCCACTTAGCATAGGCCAACCTTTGCTCCTCGCCAGAATTTTCATCTGGCTTCTGAGCACATTCCCCTTCAAGTACAAATTTGTGTCCTTCCGCAGTGAGAACAAGGTTAAGGTTTCGAATCCAGTCATTGTAATTTTCACCGATTAACTTGTTTTCTTTGAGAATAGAGGACAAGTTGGAGAGTGCCATGATGATATAGAATAACTGAAAAATAAACATGCAGTACAGTCACAAACTTTAGGATACTCACATATAATCATATACGTCAAAAAATTATATGTAATCCACTGACATTTTAAAAATGTTTTCTATAAGCCACGTTAGTGTGGACGTTTATAAAATTCATTCTTAAACGGGTAAAACCACCTTTAATTTATCTCCAGTCAAATTTCCTTATGACAAGTAAATTAATAGTCGGAAATAACCACAGTCGTGTAACCTTCCAACTAATAAGCTATGCTAGTGTAGACGTTTATTAATAAATTACACCTAAGTGTGAATACCATCATCTTAGCACCAAGTCCACTATTTCGAACTCCTTGCTCCAGTTGGAGGAGTCAGTTTGTTCTAGTAGTGTTCTACAGCTATCTTGATAAAGAAGTTTAATTTCTAGAGATAACAGTGATATGACACATCCATTATGGAGGAAGACCTATTGTCAACTCGCATGTCAATCACATCTCAATTAAACCAGATTAATGGAGACCGTTTGAGATTTCTACATATTTTGGTATGAATCTCTCCCACTTAGTTATTTAAGGTTGAGGTTTCATTTTATCCCATTGTAAAACATGCAAACATCGCATAAAAGGATAAAACACCATTGCATGCTTCAAACAACATAATAAGCAATAATAATAAAAACCAACTATCATGGCTTATATCTCATGTTTCTGAATGAGATAAAATTGGAAAGTCAGCTCCGGAACTTGGAATAGTGTCGCCATCCCTATCACTGCGCCTCGCCGAAAACCCTAGCTCCAATTAGGATTTCAGGACGTGAATCAGTGATACTTCCTTTCTTGAGTTGTACTACTTTCCTTCTTTGAGTTGATCTTCAAACTTTATTCAATATAGAATATATATTCCTTAAAGGAAAAAACTAATATATCTAGAATAAAATAACAACTTAATAACTCGGTCTAATAGTTTTATTTCTATTACATTATAACAACATAAAATAAAACCTAGACCTAATCCATGAATTTTCTCATGGATTAAAATCACGTAGCCAAACTGGCATACGGCCCATCATACATCCAACATAAAATTAAAACATACATCACATAATTTAGGAGCCATGATAGTCGGTAACCCTGCAAATAAAAACAGTCTACATATCCAACAATCATAATTACATGAGTAACATAAAATAACATATGATATCCACACATGACATAATTTTCGAAACTTCCAATTAATTAAATTAATAATTTCGAAAATATCCCACTAGATATAATTTAGAAATTAAAATAATTATCCACCAAATTAAATCCAAGTAGATCTCGAAAATATCTTTAAGAATAAATGTGGAAATTTGTTAAAATTATCCACCAAATTTATTTCTTAATTTTCGGATAACATCCTAATTAATTAATATTTAAAAATCTTGATATAGATCAAAATTCTATCCCAAATATTTGGATAGGCTAGGATCGAAAATTACAAAGATAAAATCTGGAAATTTGATCCACTTCAAATTCCATCCAAATTTAAATTTTATCTTCAGCCCTATCTAGATTAGAATTAAGTAATTTATGATATACACCAAAAATTACTTTTCCAATTCTTATCTACAAGATTTTCGAAAATTTGCAAGAATAAAATCTGGAAATTTGATCCACTTCAAACTCTTTCCAAATTTAAATTCTATTTTCAAATCTTTTTGGATTAGAATTAGATAACTATTGATATATATATAAAAAATTACCTTATCCAATTCTAATTCACATAGATTTTGAAAATATCAAGAATATAAAATCTGGAAATTTGATCCACTTCAAATTCTATCCAAATCTAATATTCTATTTTCAAATCTATCTGAATTAGAATTAGGTAACTTTAAGATAAACATCAAAAATACCAAATCTAATTTTCCACACATAATTTTCGAAACCCCATATTAAATAAATTTGGAAATTTGATTTTAAATCAAAAACCTCTCCAAATTAATTTAATATGGCTGAAAATTACATAGAACAAATTAGGGAATTTAAACACCAAAAATTCAAAAAAAATTGCACCATAATTTTCGAACACCTATCAAAATAAATCTGAAAATTTTGATATCATCAAAAATCTATTCCAAATCTAATTTTAATATAATCAAAAATTACAGCAAACCTCAAAACTAGAATTTTCGAACTACATCAAAAATTCACCCAAGTTTTGATCACAACCATTCAAAATACATCAACATATAAATCTGAAAATTTAAGCAACATAAATATTTCATCAAATTTATACATATATTTCGAATTAATTAAATCTAGAACAGTGCCAAAATCCGCTCTGATACCAGTTGTTGGGGTTTTTTCGAATTGAACCACCGTAGGATCTAATTGGATGTTCATTAATCCTAATGTCATGTATATCATAATTTTATGTAACACATATGTTTTAATTAACCGAGTTCAATTAAACATGCATAGCCGTTTTTCGATTCTACTAAAGCGGAAACATAGAATACCGAAAAATGACTTACAAATTAAACGTCAGGTTGAGGACAAGATTAAAGGTCTAATCTTGCTATTATATGAATGATAATAGATGCCCCTTGATGCTATTTTACTCCTTGATCTTCTGTTGTATTCCCGGACTAAATCTAGTTTCAGGTGGACTAAAATCTACTAGATCGGTATGGAATCTTTGGAGATCAAGAGAACACGAGAGGGCTGATATTTTTTCATCAAATTTCGTGCCTCCACCCCTCTTATTTATAAGGGGGTGGACGAAATTTAGTGTCCCAGTTAGACTAGACTTCTATCTCTATCTCTTGTTCTATCTCCAATCCAATTCAGTCTCTTTTTAGGCTACAACAGGGATCTAGAAGAATATTAAATTGGCCAATTAATTTATTTAATATCCAATATCCAATAAACTTAGGATATAATTAAATAAATTAAGTATTATTTTTATTCCACTAAAGAAATAATACTGACCTACCAATTTAATACATATTTCTGAATATGCTTTCTCCTTTAGTCCAACCATTCCCCGTGTTTAAGATATAATGCCCATTAATTAATTATATAAGCTTCTGACAGCTATAATTAATTAATATCTTATCCTTGAGTAGTACCACACAAGCTTTACTCATGTACGGAATAAATTCCACCTGCAGGGTTTCAACATGAACTTGTGTTTCCTCAAGAGGACACCATCAACCTGGCGCATCAGGACACGGTGCCTTTACATATTGCACGACCCATCATAAGTGTAAATGTTATAACCCAAGATATCGAGATTATTGATCATATGAAAGAATCTCACCCTTTGATAAATCAAAGCTGTAAACACTACACGTATATGTCCGCCAACATATAGGGGTTAAGAACCCGAACTCTGTGGATTGTTATTTTGTCACCTAAGGTCAGAATAGAGAATAGAATCCTAAGTAGATCCTCCTCAATACACTTGACCTTGTACTAGAATAATCAGTTAGTCAAGACAAACTAATTATCAGATTATTCTACGGCGTACCAATGGCGGGTTCAGGGTCATCTAAGCCGTGAGCTTTTAATACATTACAAGGAGCCGATGATATGATCTAACCGAGTGTTTACCCACACCATATCATCTATAATGTAAGTGTATAGCGATTTAAATGCAAACAGTGACTGTAATTGTATTCATTCTATATCATCATAAAATATCATCAATAATTTATACAAAAGACAGGTCTTCTAGTATACAAAACCAACAATATTATGAACACATTATATATATATATATATACATATACACATATGTCTAATCTAATATCACTTGATAATTGATTAAACTAAATAAATAATAGTTTGTATAGTTGTTAGTCAAAGAAAATTAAACAACATACCAAGATTATCATAAATAAATAAATTAAAATAAATTATATTTACCAAGATTGAGTTAGACTTATGATTAAATTTACTAATTTAAATATATATATATATATTCATATATATTCTCAACAAAAAAATTATATAAACCAAAGTACAAAACTTAGTAT
This sequence comes from Perilla frutescens, assembly GCA_026008535.1. Lineage (NCBI taxonomy): Eukaryota > Viridiplantae > Streptophyta > Magnoliopsida > Lamiales > Lamiaceae > Perilla > Perilla frutescens. The sequence goes on from BRKX01000019.1 coordinate 43,254,154, forward strand.
AAATATATATTAATATATATTCTCAACATATTATATATATATACACATATGTCTAATCTAATATCACTTGATAATTGATAAAACTAAATAAATAATAGTTTGTAACTATGATATAGTTGTTATTCAAAGAAAATTAAACAACATACCAAGATTATCATAAATAAATAAATTATACAAACTTTACAAAAATTAAGATTATCATAAATAAATAAATTATATTTACTAAGATTGAGTTAGACTTATGATTAAATTTACTAATTTGAATATATATACATATACACATCTAATATAATATCACTTGATAATTGATAAAACTAAATAAATAATAGTTTGTAACTATGATATAGTTGTTAGTCAAAAAAATTACACACACACACACACACACATATAATCTAATATCACTTGATAAATGATAATTGATAAAACTAAATAATCGATTAGACTTGATAATTCAATTAGAATTGATAATATGAGTCTATGACTTCCTACTATCTAAATATTTAATAGATGTTAATTATTAAAACTGATATGTTTGAAACAAATTAAAAGAAGAAAACTGAAAAACACGTAACACGTTCCCACTTCCCAATTCTAAATTCCCTTCACCTTTACCCAAAAAAATTAAAATCCCTAATCCATAAAATAGAACCCACTGTGTTGCGTCGCACCGCACCGGACCGTACCTCACTGCACCATCTGCCGCACCGCACGTCCGCACCCAGCAAAGCTCTGCCTTGGTTATCTTCTCCGTCTCGCTTATTTCCAGGGACTGCGAAGTGAGATTGGTTATCTTCTCCGTCTCGCGCATCTGACGATTGTTCAAACCTCAACATAGACTATTCAGCTTCTAGTATAAGTTAAACTTACTTTCTTTGAGTCTGTAGTTAATACTTTGTTTATGCTTCTAAATTGTCACATGAATCTGAAATCAATACTTTGTTTATGTTTCTAAATTGTTACATGAATCTAAAATTTATACTTTGTTTTATGTTATGACCACTCAATCAAAAATTTCTAGAATTAGAGACGAAGACTGAAAATTTAAAATGGATAAGTAAAAAATGAAATTAGATTAATATACAGAGGCAAATGGTAGCAATTTTCTTAGTTTAATAACGTGACCACTCAATTATGTAGAGCTCGTGATCATGAATTTGAAATTGTCACAATTGATCAACTCTGACAAGTGTGTGGATGCTTTGTTTATGTTTCTAAATTTTCACATGAATCTGCAATTAATACTTTGTTTATGTTCCAGAATTGTCACATGAATTTGCAATTAATTCCTAATATATGTTTCTATATTCAGATGTCTCTTCAAAATACATTGGCATCAGTTCAAGAATCAACGACAATGCCCGCAAACACAAGTGAAGATGCCACTTAACTTCATCATGAGAATGAGGAGGTTGTTCCCTATAAGTGAAAGAAAAAGGAAAAAAACTTCTGATGTATGGCTCGATTTTAAGGAGGTCACTCTTTCAAATGGGAATAAGAAATCCCAATGCATCCATGGCAAGCTTCATCTCCAAAGGAACCAAAGTGGTTCCACAATACACTTGAAAAGACATAGCGAAATTTTCACTGGTAAGAAGGTGAATTAAGCTACTAAAGGTCAGTAAATACTTACTGTCACCAATACCATATCTTAACTAGAAATAGTAACTTCTGTGCAAAATTTCAAATATGATCAAGCTAAGATTAGAGAAGTCCTATCTCATATGATTATTGTTCATGAGCTGCCATTTAGTTTTTCTGAATATGAGTTGTTCAATGTGTTGATGAGAATGGCTACACCTCATTATGAGAAAATAAGTCGTGTTACAGCTATAAATGATTGCATGATGTCTTTTGAGTTAGAGAAGAAAAGGATGAAGCTAGAATTGAAGGGTGTTAAGAGAATGAGTGTGACTATAGATCTTTGGAAGTTAGATCAGAATATTTCTTATATGGTTGTCATGGGTCATTATGTAGACTCACTGTGGAATTTGCAAAAACGTACTTTAGACTTTTGTGCTATTCCACCACCTCATAGTGGACTAGCTATTTGTGATATGTTGAACAAATGCTTAGTTGAATGGGGAATTGAGAAAAAAGTTTGGACAATTACCGTTGATAATGCTTCCAATAATGATGTAGTTGTTCGGACTTTGAAGAAAAATCTTTCATATAATTAAAGTCTTCCTCTTAGTGGAAAAATATTTCATGTAAGGTGTTGTGCACACATTCTCAATATTTTGGTACAATATGGGTTATTTGCTATTCAAGATATAATTTCAAAGGTACATGAAAGTGTGAAGCATGCCACTACGTCAAAGATGCGTACAACCATGTTCAGCAAAACTTCAAAGCAATTGAAATTATCTTCTAAGAAGCTTGTGTTGGATTGTTGCACGAGGTGGAATGCAACATATTATATGTTGTCAACTGCATTGGAGTTCAAGGATGTCTTTCGAAGATATCAGCTAAGAGATTCTTTGTATACTTCATTGCCAAGTGAAGAGGAATGGAAACAAGTTCAGGTGGTTTGTTCTTTTCTTGAAGAATTTGAAGAACTTACTAAACTCATTTCAGGTATTAAAGATTTACTTTGCAATTGAAATTTATTCTCTTAATTATCTCAATTCTCACTAATATCATCATATTTCAATCAGGTTCTGAATATCCTACTTCTAATCTTTTCTTGCCCGAGCTTGTTCTTGTCAAGAAGTTGTTGAAACAAGAGTCGCGAGAGACTTTTATGCAAGAAATGATAAAATTGATGAATGTGAAGTTTGATAAATATTGGGGATCTTGCAACTTGTTGCTTTATATTGTTGCTGTTTTAGATCCTAGGAATAACATGAATGTGGTAAATGGTGTGCTGAAAATACTTATTCTGAAGTTGATGGGGGGGGGGGTTGTGCTTGTGACCACAGTTCGTGAGGAATTGCACGCTCTTTCAATGAGTATGTTGAGGATTTCAAAAAGGGATGTTGTTGAAAATTTGAGTGAACCTCACATAGATGAATGTTCTACCGATGTGTTAACAGGAAGTCAACCAAAGTCTAGAGCATTGCTTGAAAGCTATATGTCGGATGATGAGAGTGTTGCGGATAACTCTGAGTTAGATTCATATTTGGATGAACCTATTGTTAAATGGAAAGAGCCAACATTTGATGCAATTGCATGGTGGAAGATGAATAGTTCAAAGTATGGGATCCTCTCAAGGATGGCTTGTGATGTGCTATCTGTCCCCATAACCACCGTCGCTTCAGAATTGGCTTTTAGTGCGAGCGGTAGAGTTATCGATCCACATCGTGCTTCTTTGGGAGTGGATACTGTGTAAATGCTACTTTGTACTGGAGATTGGTTGTGAGCTCATTATGGTATCAAAGGCAAAGCTAGAGTAAGTTATTTTCGTTTCATATATCTTTTTACATTTTTTTTATTATTTCTAAAATTTTGTATTTATGTGTTTTTATTTTAAAGGATAGAGAGAGCAACATCAAGGAGGTTAATGTTACTTAGGATGTTATCGAGATCATGGGTAATGTTTATTTATATTAACTACGTTATTTTAAGTCACATTTTTCTCTAATTTGGATATTTTTATTAACTTTTGTAGGGTTCTTGGAAATGAAGAACATAGATTAATTTTGGGTGGAATGCACACTTGTTGAATTGAAGTTCTTATCGAACTTCTGTCGAATATTTTTCGAACATCTTATCGAACTTTTGTCGAATATTTATCGAACTTTTGTTGAATATTTATCGAATTTTACCGATATGAGGTGTATCGAATTATTTGTCAAACTTGTTCACAAATTTGTTGTCAAACATTAATCGAATAGTTTGTCAAATATGTTATCGAATCGAACTCGAATCGAATTCGACCATAAATTTTTTTATCGAACTCGAATTCAAATCCTATTTCGAAGTTCGAGTCGAACTCGAACTCAAATTCGAACTTAAAATTTTTAAACAAATTCGAATTCGAACTTGATGATATTCGCTTCGATTCGGTTCATTTATATCCCTAGTTTTAATTGCTTTTTCGACTCCTTTAACTATAATGAACAGACTGTGATTTTTAGTCTTATCATAAGCTGCACAGGGTGGTTTAGCACAAGTTAAGGAATCAGAAGACTTGGGTGGCAGCGGTACGAATGACGGCTATACGGCCACGGCGGCGGTAGAGACGGTGGCCTTCTTCTTTAAATTTCTCTTGCATTCTTTGTTGATCTCCGGATACTACTTTAGGAGACAACGGCTTAAGCACAGTGGTTCGACCATTCCGGGCGACGGTGTAAGTGTTTGCACATCTGTCGTGAACATCTCGGCGATCAAATTGCCACGGACTACCTAAAAGAATTATACACCGCATCCATGGGGATTATGTCGCATAAAACAGTGTCAATATATTTACCAATGGAAAAATCGACACTTACCTGGCCATTCGCGTGTATCTCGCCTCTATCTGTAAGCCATTGCAGTCGGTATGGCTTTGGATGCTTTGTCTGCACTAGTGCGAGCTTGTCCACTGCATATTGACTGATGACATTTATGACACTGCTACTACCAATGATCATTGAGCATGTTTTATCTTTGATGGCCACACGGGTGTACAAGACTGATGGATTTCGAAGTAGGCTCCTCTTCTTCATTCTCAGTCTCGTCTGCCTTATCCTCGGTTTTGGCGTCAATAGGACCCTGCTCGAACTCATCTTCATGGCTGATTTGAGTTTATTTTGATCTGTAATGATTAGAACTCGTCGATTCGGGCATTGGACTTGAAAGTGGCCCCATCTTTAGTATTTATGGCATTGGAGATCTCTGGCTCAGCTCGGTGTAGTATTGGGCAGCTGAATTGGTGGTGTAGGTCGTGTAGGTCGCGGTTGTGCATATATGGGCGTAGTAGGCTCGAGCTTACGGCTGGTCTCACGGGCTGTCCGAGTTGTGCTCGGGTTGAGAAGGCTCTGAATGTGATGAAGAAGACTCGGATCGAGTCCACGGTGGCCTCAAACTCGACGTATAGTGAGCTATTCGGCGGTGGCCCTCTCTCAGTTGTCGTTCTACAATTGATGCGTAGTGCACCATCTCTTCTATACTTGTGAAGTTCCTCAGCTCAACTTCACATGCAATGTCGGGGTTCATCCCCTCAATGTAGTGAGTAATGGTAGTGATCATCGTCTCTTCTTTACCGACTCGATTTAATGCAGTTTCGAGCTCCTTGTGGTATTCTTTGATTGACCGTACTTCTTGCTTGATTTGGCTCAGTTTATTTTCCAATTCACGCTTGTAGTGGACTGGAATGAAGCATCCTCGCATGACATCTTTTATCTTACCATTAATCAATGGGTGGGTGGCGATCACAGCGGCGCCGATTTTGCTGGAATTCCCACCATGTTGTTACATAGCCTTTGAACTCCAATGATGTTAATTGTACCTTTTTTGGTTCGGGAAAGTCATAGCACTCAAAGATCTTGTCAACTTTCCATTCCCAATCAAGGTACACGTCAGGATCATGAAGACCTTCGAACTCAGGGATGGTTATCTTGATGTTGCTGAGTAGACTTTCAACATCTCTGAATTGATAGTTGGCGCGGACTGCACACCTCGGAGGACCTCTAGGCTGATTTCATCCTCTTTGTGGTGGTGCGTACTCGGCTTCCGACTCACCTTCTTCTTCGTCGTCTTTTTCATCTTCAAGTTCATCCTCTTGAATCTCGGGTTGGCGACGTTGTTTAGTGTATATTTGTCTTATTTTATCATAGGAATTTTGTATCTTTAGTAGGTGTTTCTCTTTTGTTTTTGTGTGATTTTTATGTTATTTCCTTCACTTTTGCTCTTTTGGTAAGTTATGTAGATTGTCACAATGTCTTGAGAAAATGGAGGATAAATGACTGCAAAATTTGAGGGATTCAAGACAATGGGAAGATAGAGAATCGAATAAGGAGCGGGTAGCAAATTGAATCGGGTCAATCGGCTAAGAAACGAGGGAGAACGGAGCAAAATCGTGGAAGCTGCCGAAAATGAAACTGTCACAGCCTGCCGCAGCGCATGGAGGCTCTCGGCAAAGAGCCCCCGCGCCCGCGCATGGCCCCGCCGTGGCGCACTCTCCCTCGGCCCTGCCGGCGCGCGGGGTGATTCTTCCCTCTCCGGACCAATTTTTCCTTGTATCTCAAATGTAATTTCACTCTATTTCACTCCTCTCTTCACAGCTTCAATTGTTTTTAATCCTAGTAAAGACCTTTGTGCCATCCAATTAGTAGGAGTTGTAGGATATCATTTCCCTAATTTTCTAGATTTGGACTTTTGGCTTCCTTTCCCCCAACAAATCTTCCACAAAATTCCTCTCATTAATGCTCCATTTCCATCACCCATCTCATCAACTTTTTTTTCTCACCTCACCTCCCATCTCTCTCTCTCTCTCTCTCTCTCTCTCTCTCTCTCTCTCTCTCTCTCTTCATCACATCGTCTCTCTCTCCCTTCAACAAATAAAGGGGACTTCTCTCCATTCATTCAACACTTATCATACACACCCACCTCTCACTTCATTTTTTTCTTCTCTCCATTCACCGCTTCTTCCACCACTTCTCTTCACCTTCACCACCACCACCACCGATCCAAAGAAAGAGAAAGGAGGAGGAAAAAAAGCAAGGGGGTCAGAGCTTAAGGAGGAAGGCCCGAGAAGAGGAGTCCAACTCCAAGCCGTCCGCGGAAGCTAGGCTTGCAGAAGGAGTTCCACTTTGATGACGACCCGAGAAGAGGAATCCAACTTCAAGTGGACCACGGTAGCTAAGCTTGAATGAGGAGCTCCACTTTGGTAATTCTTTCCTTTAGCTTTAGTCCATTTGGGGGATTTGTCCCAAGACTCTCGAGACAACAAACATTGTATAAGTTTGTATTTTATTTATCTTTCGATTTATGAAATAAAGGACTTGTATGATTCTTGTGTGTTCTTGAGCATGGTGTTGGGCTAATTTCTCCATTAGAGGGTGGATGATCAATTTGGTTTTGATTTATGCTTGTGATAGTTGGTTGTTGTTGTTGGAGTTGTGATTATTATGTTGAGTACTTGATCACTACTTAGCATTGCTAGACTTTAGATGAGACCGAAAGGAGATTCTAAATCCCGACCAAGGTTCCTTCAACATTAGGTGGACTGGGTTCATAAGCCTAATATATTAATCTTGCTCGTACGATATAGCTAATAGAGGTTTAACGGATAGACGGTGACAGTAATTGAAGTTAAATCAATTGAAGGGTCTATTGTGTGTTTGAGATCAATATAACCAACTTGAAGCAAGCTTAATGAGAAACCAATGAGAAAATCCGCACCCTAATGCTCTTCTCATAATCCGATCCTCTATCTTTGTGATTGGTGGTGTTGTTAGTTAGTTTTACTTACTTTAATTAGGTAGTTTAGTAAAAACCTTCCAACCCCTCGTTTAGAATGTTTAGGTTGTCTTTTATTTCATGTGATCGTTAACAATTATGGCATAGAAAGATAATTGCCCACATGAAACTTTCATCGAGAGACACAACCCAAGTTAGCTCGCTACCCTACAGTCGACCCCATCCTCTTGCATGGATGTAGCCGACCGGAAAGAACTACACCGTTCAAATAGATGTCGAGCTTGGATTGGTGGAGGCAGTGCGTTCCGGGTGTTGAGTCGCTCAAGTTGGCCCATGATTTGGGTCATTTGTTCTTTCATGTTGTCCTCCAATGTCTGTGTACGTTTCTACATGTGTTGGGACAGAGCTTCAAAGTGGTACTTCACATCCCGGGATGGAGACTTGCTCGATGATTCGGGTGCATCGTCGGAATTCATCTTCCCTGCATAAGTAACAAACATAAAGAAATAACATGACCTCACAATCCTCACGTCTCTCTTGTTGTTTTTTTCTCTCCTTTTCTTTTCTCTCATGTATCACTCAAGCTGATGTAGTGCACGTGTGTGTATGTGAATATGTAGTGAAGTATCAAAAATTATTGGGCTTGAATTTAGCTCCCTTTTGTCTTCTCGCAAGGTTGAGCTAGTTGATCAAGGATCCACTGTGTTGTTGCTTCTCAGATGAGAGCTACTGCGTGGGAGGGAGACATGATCGGCTATACTTGTATGTAGGCATGTGTGTGTGTAGAGTAGATGGAGTAGAATTAGAATGTAATTTAATTCCCTAAGTGGAGTAGGAATAAAATTAAATCCTAACGGAAAGAGGAAGAAATTTCCAAAAATAAGATAGAAAAGGAAGGAAACTTATGATGTGTATAAAAGGGTGGGGAAGTAAAAAAGGAAAGTGGGAATCAAAACAACCTAACAATCTAGAAATAGAACAATGCACAAATACAAAAAAAAAAAATCAAACCTCTTTTTTTGTCGAACTTTTTTTTGTTTGAACTCCTTTTTTTTATCGAACTATTTTCTCTTTTTTTGATAGAACTAGGGCACGAAAAGAACCCTAGGTAAAAGACACCAAGATTTGGACCAAACCACGAACAGCAGGTGCTGTTGTGGCTCTGATACCAAATTTATGATGTAATTTACTCGGAATCGACTATACGCACGGAAGACTTAGAATTGAACACGTCGGCGAGGGAAGGATTCAATCCAAATAATATATGATATTGATGGTATTAGGAACGAAATTGATGAAGAAAACAGCTAATTTGCGGGTTTTAGGCTATGCGTGATATTTAGCTCAAACCAAACACGTATGGGATCTGAATTTGGAATTGACTTAGAAACGACTCTGAAGACTTGGAAACTTGTGGGAAACGTATGGTGGCTAGAATTATGTGATACAAACGTGTGGAATGAATGGTTGGAGTAGATAGGATATATGAAATGGATTTTTGATGTGAGAACTTACCCGATGCGAACCTCGATCCTTTGATGAAACGAAACACGCACCTTAAAGCAAACTTCTTGCCTGTGGGGAGACCACCCTAGAACTTGATGAACTAGAACGATGCTCTTGAAAAGACTTAAGAGATGCCAAACTCTTAATCTATAATTTATCGAAACTTAATGGTGTAGGAGACAAAGTGAATTTAATTCAAATATCAAACAATGTCTAAAAAATAATAGGATACAATGATGTCCTATTTATACTAGTAGGGAACGAAAATACCAGGAAGAAAAGTATCATAACTAGAATTCTAGCTAGGAAAGAAGTTTCTATGATTAAAACTCTAATTACCTAACTAATGAAAAATAAAAATCTGAATTTAAACAACTTAATTAAATAAAATAACTAAGCTAAATTCGATACCCAAAATAAAGCAAGGGGTTCGGATTCTCTTCATCACACTCTCGGTCATGCATCACTCTTTTAAAGCTTGATCTCCAATTGTTAATAATGTAACAATATGGCTGTCTGCATTGAACATCATCTTCAACTTCAAACTTCTTAATCTTGTAATTGGTCATTTCCATTGCAGCTCCGGATTCATCTCTTCAAACTTAGTCGTGGCTTCATCATAGGATAACTAATATGTATTGTTATAAATAATTAGCATAACATTATAATTATAATTAATGTAATCTTTTTTTGAGTTGTAAAAAAGGAGAAAGAGATAGGTCATCTCAAATTCAACACAAAACAAATTATTCTGTAACGCGCTCAATCGATCTAGAAGGAACATAATTAGTCTATCCTAAAAGGTGTGATGGTCGAAACATCATACATATATTCCAATTACAATATACATTTCATTGTTGCTACCGATTTGATGAGGTAACTTGAACTTTAAAAGGAATTTCTAAGGCTACAATGTCCAGATACAATTTATTAGATATTTCAACTTGTAGCTATTTTATATAAATAAAATAACATAAGAAAATTTTAAATTGAATAAATAATAAATCAAAATGAATTTTGAATTTTAATGATTTCAAAAGAAAAATATAACCACTAAACAATAAATATGAGGTTTAAAAATCTAATAAATAGGCCGGTAACTTACATCATGAATTTGAGATCTCAAATCTAAGCAGTTTATCCAACCAATTCAGTGCACTTTATTAAATTACAATAACAATAACAATATATTCTCATTATTATCGATTGTTAATTTGAACTTAATGTATATAAATATTTAAATACTTTGTGTAAAGTCAATTATAAAAAGTATATATAAATCATAAATAAAATAAAATTAAAGTAATATAAATAACAATAAAATCACCTTTTATTCATGGGTAGATGAGTGAATCGGTGTTATTACACTTATCGCGAAAAAAATAAAAAAAAGCACACACGGAGCAGTAAAATTTTGGATGTCTGCCGGCGGTATTTATAGATAAAATCTAGTGATGTTAATTAAAGTTGACAACATTAATTTAGTCATATATAAATTTATTTCATATCTATCTATGTGTGTGTGTGTGCGTATTCGTAAGGTATAATTGTAGTCTATATATATTAATTGATATAATTACTCATAAAATTAAAGCAATATTTATCGAAATTGATGGTTTAATTTTAGAATGATACATTCATTGACTGCTTGTACATATAATTTCTGCATTAATCGTTTGAAATCTATTACGAACACATAATATATATCTTATATATCTATGTATTCATTATATATATAATCATTCTATATTTTTTCAATAATTCTCTATAAAGATTGTTATATTATATATATATATAATAGAAATAAAATTTAAAATATATTATAATCTATATTATATAGGAACAAAAAAAAAAGATGATTGTGTTTTAGTGAATATTATATTATGATATATATATACTATAAATTTTAGAACTTCACATTATACAAAAATATAATATCCAAAATAGTAGGTGGACATTTCCTTATTACATAAAAGCAATATTTTTGTCAAGCATTAATATACAATATTATATTAAATTTGCAGGTTTGTATAACTAATGAATTTGTATCTGACTAAATAATTAATATGAATTGACTTAATTGCCCCTGTAAATGGGAGGGAAAAATGTGATGCAAAAATGTGTTATAATATATATATATAGAGAGAGAGAGAGAGAGAGAGAGAGAGAGAGAGAGAGAGATTGGTGCTGGCACGGGAATATGACGGAAGGAGAATCGTTTTAAAAACAGATTGTCAGTTGATCCATCAACATTTGCAAAGAAAGATGATGATCCTCTTTTATGTTGGAGAAATTTGCCATTCGATTCGAACTAAGGCTACATAGTTTGATGGAGTGATCTATAGTTGGGCTCATCGGCAAGTGAATAAAGTTACACGTTCTCTAACACAGTTAACTATTAAAGATTCTGGTTTTATTGCTTATACCGGTGTTTTTTCGAGTATTGCCAATGCTTTGTTAGGTATTCCTTCCGTTGAACATTTGGTTTTTTACTTATAAGAGTTGATGTTTTCCTCAAAAAATAAAAAATAGTAATACTATGCTATTAATATATTTATGTTCACTATTTTAAACGTGTTCCACATATCCCAACAGACGGACCCCAATGGGCTGAAATTAAATGTCTTCCCCAAACATCTTATGTTAAAATTCTATTAATTCAATTTGTCGATAGGATCTTGTGGGGACTATATTAAATAAATTTATTATACGATATGAATTTTCCAATATATATCAAGTGGTTTAATGTGAAAATTATTACTCTCAATTAATTTAAAGATCTACCACAAGCTATTACATGTAAGTGCACTATGAATAATTGAATTTATGTATCATTCATAACACTAAAACAAATTATATTTATTTTTTCTTTTCAATTTTTGAGATTTGTAGTTCGTCCTTTTTCTTCGAATATTATGCGTTCATGTCTCAAATTTTTAGTTAATAATTATTAATTAAGATCAGTTATTTCATAATTGAGTTTAAACCCCATTTTGTGAAGTTTTCGGTTCGACAAATCTAATAGCTTATTTAAATACGAACTTTAAAACATTACAATTATAATATGATCTTGTAATTTTTTACAAGATAGATATGTAGTATGATCATAATATGAATTTCAATAGTACAATAACAATTGGTATAAAATATTGTGTTTTGCTTTCATATTTTTGCTAATTGTGTCTATTTTGTGAAAAAATATATATGAAAAATTGTGTTTTAATTACAGCGTTTCAAAGTTCATATCTAGATTACAAATTGTATTAAAATTCATATGTATTTGATCGTAATCAACTCTTATAATTATTATTATCTTAAATCCATTTTCCATCTTTTCTGTCAAAGCACACCATAGATCATCTATTTCAAAATCATATTATAATTCAACAATTTGATTGATACCATGCGTAATATAGAAATCTAATGATTGGCCACTAAAACAACTACAAAATATAAAATGTGTTTACTCCCTTGGGTTGGTCTACACGAAAAGTGGGGGTATTTGTAGTCAAAATAGTTTTAAGTTAGAAAGTTGTTGGTACGAAATTTTCTTAGTGTGATTTGTCTCTCTTGGCATGCCATATCAATGTTTACTTAGGAATCACTATTGAATAACGGTTTTGAGCTTCCCTCATCATATTCCCATTAGAAAAATAAACAGGTGAAAATTTTCAAAATACTCATAACAACAATACATGAAATTAAGATTGCATGTTCAATGTTTACTTAAGATGGTCTAATGGTGGAATAGTATAGCTTGAGACTAAAGGTTTCGAGTTCAACTATCACCAACACTGCTAATTGTGAGCCAATTTTCCAAGTGTCATCGTTGTTTTATCTCCTCTGTGTGGACTATTATAGAAAGGTCAATTTTCCATATGTCATTTATTTGCTCTATATTTCTGTTTTCTATGTTGTTTGCAGCTGTGATCTGATTTTCCAAGTATCACTTATCACCTCTATATGGATTATTATACAAGATAGTCGTGTTTGAGGTTTTCCATCATCCAATTATGGACTATTATACAAAAGTGTCATATTTGAGGTTTCATCGTCATATGGAGAGAGAGAGAGTATTCAATCTATAAGTTATCAATCTAAAAAGTGGATAGACAAAATAATGCAGATTGAGGCGTATATAATTTGTTGATTTTGAGAATAGTTGCAGTAATGATATAAGTAATGCTAAAAGGTTGCACATCATCAGGACCAATTAACGGGAACTAAAAAACAATGACGGTAAATCACTTTTTCTATCTAAATTTATACAAATATCCTCCAAATATTTCTATATTTTCCCCCGTTACTTACTCTTTTAAGATTTTGCACCAGTCTATAAGCTAGTTAAATATCACCAACACTACTAAATGTGAGCCGATTTTCGAAATGTCATCATTTATCTCTTATATGTTTCTATGTTGTTTGCAATTGTGATTTGATTTTTCAAGTGTTGTTTATTACCCATATATGGACTATTATACAAAAATGTCATGTTTATGTTTCTATTTCCTCTATTATTTGTAGTTTTAATCTGATTTTTCAAGTGTCATTTATCACCTCTATATGGACTATCATACAAAAGCATCATGTTTGAAGTTTCATCCAATTGAGAGAGAGATTGATTCCATCATCTATCATACAAAAGCATCATGTTTGAAGTTTCATCCAATAGAGAGGGCAATTGATTCCATCCTCATAGAGAGAGATTAAATATCCAATTCAGAAGTTATCAATATAGGGAGATTGATTCCATCATTATAGAGAGAGAGAGAGAGAGATTGAATATCCAATTTAGAAGTTATCAATGCAAAAAGGTTGATGCCCTCTCACAAAAAAAATAAAAATACAAAAGGGTGGATAGACAAAATGATAGATTCAATCGTGTATAATTCTTTAACTTTGAAAATATCAAAAGAAAACACAATACCGAATTACACATAAATATCACACTTTTTTCTTATTAAACATGAACTTCCCTAATAACAATCTACATTTATCAGTTTATAATATAGAGAAACTTAAAAGACAATAAGCATAAAATTTAATTCATATAAAATTTCTAATTGATAACATAATCTAAATAGATAATACACTATAATCAAATCTAAAATCTAATCCAAACGTGATATCCATCAAAAAATCACTTATTTATCTTTTCATCACGATATTTTTTTTTAATTCCAATATATTCATATTACATATTTATATAAAATCTCTAATTGATAACATAATCTAAATAGATAATAGAATATAATCAAATCTAAAATCAAATCCAAAAGTGATATCCATCACAAAATCACATCACGATTTTTTTTTAATTCCAATAAATATATTCATATTACATATTTTAAGTAGATCAATTTAATGAAAATGTAGTAGCATTAGGGGGGGCTTAAAACCTAACATTTGCATTAAATAATGATGGTTACTTTGTCAAAAAAAGAAAAAAGATAATTAAAAAAAAATGAAGAAAATTATATGATAGATTTATTTTCTGTCTACCCTAAGATTAGCCTTTCTACATTCACATTTGAATCTCTCTCTCGATTGATGAATATCTCTTAATTTCGCCGCCTGCATTTTACCTGCTTGCAAACCGTAAACTACAAACACGCTCAAGAACTGTCAATTCACAATCTTTTCATTTTATCCGCACCATAAATTCGACGGTTATACAGTGTTGCGGTGGAGTTTTTTTAGTACTCGTAGTGTGGCGATTTGTTGGAGGGGATAGGGTTTTGTACGATCCCTTTTTGGGGGATTTTTGATGAGGTAGGGTTACTCTCTCTCACTCTATCTCTTTATTGATATTTCGTGTTCGGATTTTTGTGCGAATGAATTAGGTTTTTTTTTCTGGGACTGAGTATATTTGTTTATTGAAAGAACCTAGCTATTGGGAAATTTTAGTTTTAGGGTTTGCGTTTTTCGGTGTTGTGCATCCCACATTCTCTTTGGGGGTATTAGTTTGTGGTCTTGTGACATTTGAAGAGAAGAAAAAGCGTGTATTGGGGGTTCTGATTGTGGATTTTGGAGTTGATTTTTATTTTTTTGCTGACAATATGAGGGGTTGTTAATTGGGTTTGGGCTACAATTTGCCACGAATGGAGTGAAGTAGGAGGAATGTTCTTGAACCATTGTTTATTCGATAATACCATTGCTAAGGATTGCGGGAAAGTATAACAGGACGGTTGCATTCCTTGGGGTAGCGGAAAGTTTGGTTTCCGGGAGTTAATACAGGGTTTAAAGGCACAGTTTTTGTCTTGGTATTGGGGTTATCGAGAAAGTGTTCCCGCATTGGAATTTATCCTTTATAAGAAATAATTAGATCATGTCTGGTGCTGATGGAAAGAACTGAGCCTGCTTTAGTTCCAGAATGGTTGAGATGCACAGGAAATATTGCTGGAGGCGGCGCCTCAGTCCATCTCTCCGGTATTGTTTCTTGCATTATTTTTTACAGATTTACTGCACTTTGTTTTTTATTGATATATATATATATATATTTATATATATATTTTCCTATTTTTGCTGCTGCCCTTAAGTGTAGATTATTATAATTGTTTTTGGTTCTTCTTTCCATTTTTCCTGTCAGATGTTTCTTCGTCTGCACACTCCACACGAAATAGATCTTTTAGGAGCAATAGTGAGAAGGAAAGCCCACGTTTTCTTCAGAGGAGTTCTTCGTCGAATTCTAGGCGTAGTTCAACTAGTAATGGTTCTGCAAAGCATCCATATAGTAGTTTCTCAAGGAGCCACTGGGACAGAAACCGTGATAGAGAGAAAGAGAAGTCTCTTTCTGAGGACATCTGGGAGCATGATTCTTCTGATTCTTTCTCGAGTATATTAAATAGTAGAGCTGAGAGAAGTGCCTTGAGGCGTTCACAATCATTGGTTTCAAGAAAGAATGGTGAACCTTCGCCTCGAAGAGTAGAGAACAAGGACTCGCCTGTTAGTGGGAATGGTGTCCTTTCACGGGGGAGTAACCTAAACGTAATGCAGAAGTCAGTATTTGAAAAGGATTTTCCATCACTTGGAACTGAAGAGAAGCAAGGTGCGGCTGGAATTAGGAGGGTCTCATCTCCTGGTTTGAGTTCTGCTGTTCAAAGTTTGCCCATCGGCAGCTCAGGGTTTCTTGGGGGTGAGAAATGGACTTCTGCTTTAGCAGAGGTGCCTGCTACTGTTGCAAATAATGGCACAGGTCACTCTCCTCTTCAACACAACATTTCTACATTTCCAAATTCATCTTCCGGAGTTTCTACTACAGCTGGTCTTAATATGGCTGAGGCATTGTCACAGCCTGCAGTGCGTGTTCATGCTAATCCCCAGGTAAAAATAATTGAATATTCCTTAATGTGCTCATGCATTTACGTTTTGCTGATTTGTAGTCCCTTTAATAAATATTGCAGCTACCTGATAAGAGCCAGAGACTTGAGGAGTTGGCCATTAAGCAGTCCAGACAACTAATTCCTGTGACTCCTCCAATGCCTAAACCATTGGTAAAAAGAGTAATTGTACTGCATACTTGTTTCCTAAGCATTTTAGATAGTTAGATGACACCGTTTGATATTCAATTTCATCATGAAACTTTCTAGTAGGTCTCGTATTGCCTTCTGGTTTCTTGCCCTAAGAATATTATCTTTGTTCTTTCTTTTTACAAAATATAAATTCATTATGAGCTACTTTAACCTCCTATTTACAGCTAAGGCAAAGAACACGTCTTGTCAGATCCTAATCACAAACAAGATGATATCAGGCATTTCCTCTTTTTTAAAAAATAAATAAATTATATGCTATTGTCTAGTATGGGTCTGTTTTGAGCATGACACTGCATCGTCCCTGCGGACTATATCAATGATAAATTTGACATAGGTGCATGAGCATTCGGCTGTACCTTTTTGGTGGTAAACACAGTAGCTCATGAAGAGATTATGGAGGAGTGAGAGTGTGCCCCAGTAAAAATTGAATTAGTTGAATAGCATTAGTATGAAGAAAAAAACAGTTGATTGGTTTGACCTTTTAGGAATTGAAGGCCTACCACAACCACACTCATGCTTAAAAGTTGTGGAAGAGTTCTGATACAGTTGAATTTCTCTTTTCTTTCTTCTGCACTAATGGATAAGATGATACAAAACCGGTACCAGGCCTGACTGCAGTAGTTTCCTGTCTTTATAGAGTTATACATTTTGTATAACAGCGTAAGAGAGGACCGCTATTCATGTTTGGTAGTGATCATCCAAGGTTTCTAGCCTTTACAATTTTCAGTGATGACCTAGTTTCACTCGTGTAACCACTTGCCAGATTGTCCAAAAGTTTGCTGTTGCTAATACAATACAAGCAGTGCACACTCTGTGAAACTCTAATCGAATCAGTTATTCTGTTTTCTTTAACCATCAAGATCCGAGCTCTGTTTTTTTTTTTTTGGAGCATGTGATGTGGAATAGATGAATCTAGTATTTACATATGCTGACAAACTGGCTCTACTCTGAGGATGTAATGACATATCTGTCACTGAGGGCACCATATGCACAGATATTAGTTTGATCAGGTTTGGGCAATAAGTTAGTTCAGATACTATGTAATTATGAGGCCATGTGTGGCTGACAAAATTGCTTTTCTACTTTTTCATTCCACTTTTTTTCTCCCTTTTAATTTCACCCCTGTCAAGTGATGTCCCTATGGACATATATCTCTTTCTAGACTATTAGAACTAATAATTTGCCCCAACTGACTGGGCTTCGACTGGCTTTGAATCCGAGATTTCCTTCATGCAGATGTTTTTATATTTAGTTTCTAGGCTACCTAAAGTGCCTTTGGAGCTGTGTGAAGGTTTCATGCTTTGTACTTGCCCAACTTTGGGATATTACCTAGGGGATACATTGTCTTCCTCATGTGGTTATATAGGGAATATTTTTTCAGTTTTACAGATTACCGGTCCTTTTGTGTCCATTTTTGCATCCAGTTCGAACTATTTGGGCTGCTAGAGTAGGACTAAATCAAATATTGGTTAGAAGTTAATGTGTTCTCTCTGGCAGAAGGGTTGTCAGTGATTGTTATTTTAGTCACAGTAAATGCATTGGAATATGGCACCAGTCATTATTTGCCTTCCTAGCTCCTTTTATGTCTGCGACAATACAATGTGTTTAGAAGGCATGAATTTTCTTGTCTTTTTGTTGGTATTTGGTAGTATGGAGATGATATACGTGTTAAATTCATATATTGTTTTCAGGTTCCTGGTACTGCAGATAAATCAAAACAATCAAAAATTGCTCTCAGAACTAATGAGATGACAGTGGCTCCCAAGGCTGTTCATCCACAGGCCCATCCATCTCATCTTGTTAGTCAATCTCGTGCTGGACAAATCAGGTCTGATTCTGCTAGCAACCCTCATGTTGGAAAGTTTCTGGTTCTTAAACCAGGCCGTGAAAGTATTGCCAGTGGAGCAAAGGACGTATCTTCTCCCACAGGTAATGCCAATGGAAAAGTAGCTAAAGATGGCCAGCTTCCTATGGCTTCAGGTCCTGTGACTGCAGCAATGAGTTCAAGCAATCCCATGGTTTCTGCTCTTGAAAACAAGTCTGCTGCCCTATCGCTAAGTTCAAGATCCTCAGCGGACAAGAGATCATCCCAATCTCTAGCACAAAGTAGAAGTGAATTCTTTAATCTCATGAGGAGGAAAACCTCAGTCCGCACTTCTGCCATTCACTCAAATTCAAGTTTGGATGCTTTATCTAACAGTTCAGAGACATCTGGAGAAAATTGTAAAGAAGGTCATGCCTCTGCAAGCCCTTGTGTTTTGGATAATGGCAACCAGATGGTGTGTAATGGTGATAGATATAATATGACTAAGAAGAATGAATGTCTTTCTGATGTTGGAGACAGTAGCTTGTCTTGTCATGGATTAATTAATCCAGATGAAGAAGAGGCTGCTTTCCTTCGTTCACTTGGCTGGGAGGAAAATGGTGGGGAAGATGAAGGCTTGACTGAGGAAGAGATTAATGCTTTTTATCAGGTGAGTGTGCGTAGCTTTGTTTAGTTGTTACTTTGATGTATCACTCTTATCATTTATTAGGAAAGAGAGATCATGTGTTCCTTCATATCGCTGATAAACTGAATTGAAGAAAGCAATATAACAAATAAGGGGAAAAAACATCTTACCCTCTGCTTTCGTTATTTTTGTGTTCCATGGGTGAATCGGATGTCTGTTGACATGCAATATATAGTTATTCCACCCAATTTGTTGTTAATCATAATGTCCTTTTCTATTAATTTTTCCTTTTGTTGATAAACCTAATTGCAAGGAACTAATTTTTGTTATGCAGTACATGAATCGGAGGCCATCCTTGGAAGTGTGTCAAAGTTCTCAGCCGAAGTGCCCTATAGCATCTAAATTTCCCAATGCTGTTTCAGACGCAAATTCTGACTCGAGCTCCTCAGAGTCGGAGCCTGAAGCTTGATTCCTGGGACCGTGCTGAAAGTAAGCTGGGAAATTCAATTTTGTTGGCAGACTGCTTTTTGCTCATTGCTTTTGTTCTAGAGGAGATCTAAGGTTTGTGCTTGATAAGGATAGTTGGCTTTGGATGTCTGCAGAATGAGGATTCGTATAATAAATATAGTTGGCACCTGATATTGGCAGAAACGGCATCTTTTTATCTCGTCTGCGTCTGAAAGACACGATAGGGGATGCACTCTTGCATTTTGCATTGACAGTAGTTGTTAGGACTTATATTTTCCTTTTTTCTTTTCTTTCTAGAGGTGGGAAAAGAAGTTACCATGTTTGATTAATTTTATGCCAAGAAAAAGGAAATGGAAAGTTGGTTACAGATTTATTCTTTTGTTTATTGTAGGCTTTGCTTCTTTTACTATTTCTCCTCCATTTTTCTTGCATCAAATCGTTGAATTACTTTTATAATTGAGAATCAGGTTGAAATGCATGAATGTATCTCTACTATCTACAATCGAAATTTCTCTTCATTTGCTAACTAATTGTCACAGCAATGGTTGAATCTGCTTGTTCAGCCCTGGTATATATGATGATGTATCTATGTGTCGCGTCGCTCTTGTTATTTCTGCTGCGTATGCCTATATGTCTTCGTTTACCTCATATTGGCATGCAATTTTGCTCTTTATCTGTGCTCAAGCTAGTCTCAGAATCGAGCTTTTTAGCCAGTTTATGTATGTTATGATCTTGTCATCTTCATCATGCTACTGCTCCTTGAAGAATGACATGTTTCTCCTACTTGAATGAAGCGAATCAAAATTGTATTGCCACTTCATAGGAGCTGCCTAGGTTGCTCTATTTTGGTACCACAACGGTGATAAACAGTCTTGTTGAAGTAGACAACTTGAAACTTTAGAGCCCATCTAGATGACTGATTAGTTTCCTCGTGAATACCCAAAACGGTGGGGGGCCCTAGATGAAAAGGGAGATGTCTTGGATTTGAGAATCGAGACCCACCACCCCCTCTTCCGGAAAATTTGACATTACCACGTACCGTTGTGCACTTTCTAGATATTTCCAACCTTTTTTTTTTCTCCAGTCCCACCGGATCCATGGTCTTCCGTCCTCTTTTCTGCCCCTCAACTGCATGTCGCCATTTTTTTCGGTAGCTTCTTAAATGCTTGAATGGAGGATGCTCGACAAGAAGATGTGAGTGTTCGACTGGGGAGCAACAAGAAAAGGGAGAGGAGGGGAAGGTAGTGTTGTTGTAGGCGGCGGCTTCTTGCTACACGGTGATGACGTTGTGAGA
Source organism: Perilla frutescens (assembly GCA_026008535.1). Classification (NCBI taxonomy): domain Eukaryota; kingdom Viridiplantae; phylum Streptophyta; class Magnoliopsida; order Lamiales; family Lamiaceae; genus Perilla; species Perilla frutescens. The sequence continues at coordinate 43,274,745 of BRKX01000019.1, forward strand.
GGAGGTGTAGAAGTAAGAAGTAGAAGAGAGATGATATGATGGAATTAGTTTGGCTAAAGCAAAAATAGAGTTTAGATATACATCTTCACATCTCCCAACTCAAAAAAATAAAATAAAAAACGATTGATTGATTGATTGATCACACAATTTATACGAGTTTCAATTTTTTAGCCTTACTACAGTCTACATATAAAATTGTTCTTGATAACTTTTAGGGAGATTTCAATAAATAGATAACAATAGTAGTGATGCTTTTTCAAGTATGCAATTTAATTTACATGAAGTTGCAAACTTGCAAGTACAGTGGAAGTAGCCGAAAAAGTTATATCAACTTTCACAATCATAAATTGTATTCCAATTTACATCAATCAAAATGATTCTTCTCCTCCAAAGGAAATTCACAACCACTTGATTTAGCATTTGAACTCAAAAAAGCAAACTAAAAAGGAAGAAAAAGATGCAAACTAAGAAGGCAGAGTGAATAAGAGTGCTCCTCTTAAGTACTACTCGTCTGTTACCCCATCGAGCTCGTAAGCTTCCAGCCTGGTTCCGAAGCACATTTCAAACACAACGCCCCCCTCAAATGAGGCGGCCACAGCTACAGTGTGGAGGCATGCCACACTACTCTGAATGAGAAGTCCAATAAATTAGGCCACTGCAAAGAATTCAAATAAAGATCAAAACAATCCTTCCACATAATTTGTCAGAAGATAAATATCAGCTAGATTTTGACGTGGTGATAACAAATTCAACCTGATCAGTACGAATACACATTGGAGAATACCCGCAACTCCTGTCCATGCCGAAGGGCCAGTGTTCACCAAAGCATCTTGTATTAATAGGCCGACAGAAGCAGCCAACGAAACAAAGGCCACAACGTATGAAATGAAAAGCCAGAGCTTCACCCTGCAAATTCAGAAGCTTAAACAGCTGAAAAAACTTACTCAGATGTTGAGTGCAGTGGGAGCAGCCACACCAACATAACGAAACGACACAGTATACATTCACATTATTTGATCTTCAAAATAATTACAAGTTCTTCAAGGGTGCAGTAAACCCATTTCTTTACAATATCATAAAGGTTCTTGCAGCAAAAAAACAGAGTAAATGAGAATACTTGATGCAAGTTTCCTCACAGCATGAATTATTTCTCTACTAACATCTAATGCAAGGCGAATAGAAGTAAACTTCCTCAATTTGAGCCTCTAACTTGAGTGGTCTAGTACATCTATTTTGAGAAACTAATCAAGATAAACATCGATCAAGAACCCCACAAAAAAATCGATCAAGAACTTCACAACATGAATTCTTCTCTATTAACATCTAAAGCAAGGCGAATAGAAGTAAACCTCCTCAATTTTAGCCTCTAACTTGAGTGGTCTACTACATCTATTTTGAGAAACTAATCAAGAATTCAAGATAAACACCCCACAAAAAACATTCATCAAGAACCTCACAACATGAATTATTTCTCTATTAACATCTAAAGCAAGGCCAATAGAAGTAAACTTCCTCAATTTGAGCCTCTAACTCTAGTGGTCTACTACATCTATTTTGAGAAACTAATCAAGAAAACCATCAACCAAGAACACCACAAAAACATTTCATTTAGTAGCCTGAGCTACATGATCACAAAAAATTCATCACGCTAAAACAATAACCGAAAACATAATCAAGTGAGTGGAACAAATAGAATTCAGACTTAGTCGGATTATACCTTCTACAAAATGCAAAACCCTAAAAATCAATACCCCAATACTATTCCAATTATTGTTTCTTAAAGAAACCCTAAAATTATACAGCTTCAAATAAAAACCTCAGAAATCCAAACTAAAAAAAAAGACTTCATCATGTCATAGAGCATGATGATACTAACCTCCACCCACCCTCTTCGTAGGGAGAGTAATCAATCTCATCTCTCCTCACGCCATTAAACATCAAAGCAGCCAAAGATGCAAAAATCCCTACGAATTCCCGATAAAAAATAATGCAACAAAATTGATCAAAATTCAATCTTTAATGCATAATTTGCAGAAAATTACCTGGGAGGTAGTGGATGAAGGGGATTTTTACGGAGCTGCAAACGACGGCGTCGACCCAGAACCACCACCCAGCTCCGAATACGGCGCCGGCGACGCCGGGCCCGAAGATTGCCATCAGTTCTCCCAATTCCATTTAATGAAGACTTCAACTTCTGTTTTAGCAATTAAGACTGTTCTGATTCAAGAGTTCGTAAAAACTGAGTTTCGATCAAAAAAATCGCGCCCGCACCTCCATTGTTTGATTATAACTTTTCTGAGATCATAATCTAATATAAGATTTTTGCTTATTTTCTCTCTCTAATCGTCACTGGCTGCCGCTTAACTGTTTTATTTTTTCTGCGTTGCATTGGTGGGATGATTTAGTGGGGGGAGTGAGATTTTTTTTTTCTTTGAGATTAAAGATCACGGTTCGAATCTCTTCAATAATATTAGATCGCGTGTGTGAGTAAAAAATAAAAAAAAACGTGTAATTAGCGTCCCAATAAAACAGAGAATTGTAATTAGAAGCTTCATTTATTTATTGCTCTCACCATCCCGATTATTATTTTACAAGTGTCCCAATTATATAATCTCATTAGGAAAAATAGTATTAATTTTCATAATAATGTACAAATACACTCTTATTAATTCTTGAAAATTAAAATACTAATCACTTAAATTTTGAAAGTCATAAATATTAAATAAGTGTATCATTAGAAGTTTAACTTTAATCTTTTATTTTCATAAATATTTTTAATCTGCGTGCAACTAGAAAATGGACTATATAATTGAGACGGTGGGAGTATTGTTATAAAGAAGGCAAAAACTTCCATGCTCGGGGTATAAATAAGATTTGTTTCAGACGGGAGGGTTAAATTCATGAGTCAACACGCTAAAAACAAAAACAAAAAACGTCAAAATTAATATCAACTGTAACGCTAAAAAGTATCACTCAAAATTACAAAGGTATCACCCAATCCTTAAAAAGTAGCAGGTCTCGTTATCTTATACGAGTTTATTTAGTTCAAATTGTAATTTTTTCATTCCAATCAATGTTTAGAGTTTAGGAGTTTAAGATTTTTCCAGGGTTCATGGTTTTTAATGTTTATTATTTTTTAGTATTTTTAGATTTTTTTTTGGATTTTTTTGTTTGTTTGTTAAGGTTTATTAATCTCAATTTGGGGTTATATTTAAGTTGGAAAAATTAATTGTCGAGCACAATGCACGAGCCCACGCGTTAACGTCGGGCGAGTGCATTGCGAGAGTCGTCAGATTGAAAAAAAAAATCAATTCACTTTTATTTGAGAATTCACAAATTCAATTTTAAGGTATATATTTATTTCAAAATTAGGTTTTATGATTTCAAGTACCGTTTATATTTATTTCGAAAAAATTAATTGTTGAGGGCAATGCTTAAGATCACGTGTTAGAGTTGGACGAGTGCATTGCGCGAGTCAACATATTTCAAAAATTTTAAATTAATTCATTTTAATTTTAGAGATGTATACATTTTTTAGGGAAGAAAACAAGAAAATATCAGAAAAAAAAAAAAAACAAAAACTAAAAATTGCCCAGAAATAACTATAATTTTGAATCATCCCAAAAAAAAAAAAATGACAATTATAAAACGGAAGAAGTAGTAAGTAATCTCTAATAGTGTTATGATATCATATCTTTAGCCAGTTCCCTCCACAAAATCTATAGGACTTGCATGTTATGCCTAGAAGATTTCAAAGTCATATATTGGGACAAATATAATCTTATTTTAAAATTTTATTGTTGTATTTATAGAGTTATTGCTATCATAGTAAAATTGTAAGTGAGCAGTCAACAATTATCATATTAAAGATGGCACAACGCAAACATAAATCGTAAGTTAATAACTAACAAGTGATACTAAAGATTGAACATGCCTAGATATATAATATTTATTATCTTAATTCACATTAAATATCAAAGGCCCATTAGCTCAGTTGGTTAGAGCGTCGTGCTAATAACGCGAAGGTCGCAGGTTCGAAACCTGCATGGGCCATTTGTTTTTTACTTCTTTTTTTTTTGACAATTTTGAACCCTTTTTTTTTGTGTTATTTTTTTTCTTTTTTTTTTTACAATTTTGAACCCTTTTTTTTTTTGTGTTATTATTTCTGCAGAGCTATTGAGACTTGAGGGCTTATGTTATGTGCTTAAAAGGCGTCACTAAGAACAATACGCCTTAAGATTTAAGATTTTAGTAGTGAATATTTTGAGATATTTTTTCAGAAATCACACTATAATTCACTCTTCATCATCAATCTTTGCAAGGTAGGGAAGAAAGAGCAGCATAGAAGATGACGCATTTCTTTTAGATACGAACGATAATTGAACTTTTTCGTTAACTTGTATGAATCTAAAATCTTAATACTAAAAAAACTGCTGAATACAACAAACAAATACAAAGTCGTTTACCCTTATAAAAGATTCTGTAAATACTCACAATAATGAGCAAAAGCCACAATATCATACTATCGCAAAAATCAAATATGCGAGTTTTGAGACATCAACGACCAACGGTATAAAAAAGATCCATCGACATCATTCAATCATCGACGTGGCAGATAAATATAGGCTAAGAGAGAGAGAGAGATGTAGACACTGCTTGGATGAATCATGAATCATGATGCTACTATATACACAACTTTACATAAAACCATAGGCATACGGTTTTGTACAATTATTACAAACAGCAGCAGCAGTAGCAGCAGCTCCATTGCCCTTTCCCACCAGGAAGAAGAAGAAGAAGAAAGGATATTATAATTTAGTTGAAAAAAGATACAAAAAAATAAAGAAGAAAAGAAATGAGATTTGGCCAGAGAAATTAAGCCGCGCTTGACATACATACAATGGGAAAAATACCCCCATCCCACTGTACAGTATACTCTTGACATGCATATACAACAATGGTTTTCCAAACTCCCATCATCTGCACCGGCAAATCGCCCCTTTCGCCATTAAAATACGGCCATACTCTTTGCCTTATCAATGAATCATCAATGTCCCAGGCAGATGATGATCTGCATCGGCAATAAGCCGAGCCCGACTCAATGTCTCAGATCGAAAATGACAATAAAGTGATTCGAGTCTGACCGTTACGTTCCTCCTGGTTCTCGTGTGCGTGCATCTGGGACGCTCTCCTTGTCCTTAGATAGGCATCGTATCGGGACATAAACAAATCCTTTAGGTAGCCGCTGATTCTTCATGGACGCTTGGTCCGACGTCATTATGAGCTCTTTTCCGAAGGTTTCAGCGTGCTACACCCACAGTTAACAAGAAGGCACACCCTATTAATTTGAAAAGTGGAATAATGTAACATATATCACAATATATAGGACGAGATAATGATTTAACCTGATCTTGAACTTACTTTTCTATGTTTCGAACGTTTTTCTGCATCATCTGAGGGATTCCTAGATGCAGCAGAAAGTCTCTGGGGAATTTGCTTCCCAGCGAAAGATAGTCTCTCCACTGCTTTCAAAGAATGAACATTTTGAGATGTTGAACTGTCATCTGTTTTTTGATCATTGTCCACAGACATGGGAATTTTGATGCGCCTTTTACCAGCAACTGTGCTGTCGACCGATATGTCATCCGATCTTTGAATCATTTCGCTGCTTGATCTGTAACCATCAGTGTAACCTTTGATGGACGTCGTTGCGGATTCAGAACTAACTTCAGGTTGATAAAAAGGGTGACGGGCCAAAGCAGATAGAACGGAGTCTCGACTGGACGCAAGAATATCATGCGAGCAAAGAACCAATTCACGCTGCAAATCAGAAGAAAATTATTTGACAAGCAGCTAATGATGGTAGCAACAAAAGAGTGAACTTAGTATAAAAGATAATAAATGAAATAGACAGATCTCCATTAAGAGAGGAGGAGATTGATCAAGGCAGAAGGGAAAATATGAACATTCCGAGGGAAGTCAACTTACTTTCAATTTCTCCCTTTTTATAATTCTCTCGCACAAAAGACGCAATCTCTCCAATTCAACCTACATGAATCAATACAAGGAGCACCAAACATCAGATCTTGGTATATCCAATCGAAAATGGGTTTTAGGATAGCTTTGATGCTCATGCAACCATCGGAAATCAAATGCTAAAATAGCAAACATCAGAGCTTGGTATATTCAAATGGAAATCAAGATACAAGTCAACAGGAATGATTTGAGAATATCTTTGATGCTCATGCAACCAATTCATTAAAAGAATAACAGAGCCAAAAATATATATACCAGTATTGATAAGAATGCAACCACACAGAGCTGAGCAACTTAGTTCAAGAGTTTTAATATCTGCAAATTGATAATTTTGAACTTATATGTATTTTCTTTCACTGGCAAGTAAAAAACAGGATGACTTGGGGTTCAAATTTAGAAATATCTTATAAACAGACAGCAAAAAGGATGCCAAATAAAATTATGGAAATTCTAGCATATGGCCTGCATCAAAAACACTACCCTTTACTACATATGCGCTGTCCTATCCACTGGTCCAATTGAGAAATAACTATATGATACAGTCTGAATGAAATATAAAGAGCGGATCAAACCAAATATTTCATCCATGATCACATACCCTGACTTGCTTCAGACTCTTAAACTCGTCCATACCATGCCTCTGTGTGTCGGCCTAAAGGAGTGCATGAAGAAAACCAATCTTAATTTGCATGAAAATCACTTGCAAATGAAATCACAGGGCAAAAGGAAAAGATAAAACCTTCGCTTTTTGTTCAACGCTATGCTTTTCACAGTAAGCCTTATGCTGCAACTTGTCGCCATTAGTTCTCACAGTCATGTAGAAACCAGCACTTCTAGCACAGGTAGGATGAAATGTGGTCTGACAGTGACCATAACTACACTGCATATAAGCAAGATACCAGAGAAATTTGACTTATGGCAGGGAAATCAAGTTCGAAATAGGTGCAGCAGATAAATAAATCTCATGTCTCTTTACCTTAAGGCAAACACCCTGTTTTCGACGGCAGACAATGCAGGTATCAACTCCCTTTGAGACATTATCCTGGAAAAGTATTAGAACTGAGTTTAAAACTGCATGGGCGGACAAAGATCAGTGGGAAAGATAAGCATAACAACAAATGCACTTAGCCACTTACCATGCCCTCAATTGGACTGATTTGTCCTCTTCTGTAAGTTGACTCTAACACCCACTACATTGAGATCAAAATAAAAAAACGTGAAAGTTGATAAGAATGCTAGAACAAACAATTCCAGATAGCAACAAATGAACACAGCAGATAAGAGAGAATCATTTACTTCAGCACATAAGGCATGTATCCATAGACCACCAACTGACTTCCTAAAAGCACCTGCAGTGCCACCACATAAATCACATTCTGCAACAAAGTAGGGCTTCTCCCAAGAATTTGTTGCCAGAGCTCCAGAACCCCGAGAAGAAAATAAGTCTTCACATAATTCACAGTGCCATGGCCCAGTGGCACTTCTGACACTGCGATAGCAATCCAAGTGAACTGTAATCTGCTAACCAAAAAGAATTGGGTTAAAAATTAATAATTTTTATTTGATTGTCCAACAAACATGCAGATATTTATAGTCAAAAGTTTGATGAAAATTTCAAAAGAACATTGAGGGCAAAAACCTTGCAACTTGAACAAACTAAAACAGGATTCAGAGCCGTCTCAGGACGTCTGCATATGTCACATGTCCTAGGATGGTCTTTAGAAAAGCCGGAAGCTGACTGGGCAGAATCTGAGTTTATATCAAATGAAGACCTCGCAATAGCTGACCTAGAAATAGTCTCTTTCGCTCGAGGATTCAGCTTGGAGTAGAACCCAGGTCTTACATCAGATGAACTAATTTTCAGAAGATCCTGAAAGAAAACACGTAAATAAGCAAAGTTCAACGAAAAACAAACATCCATTATCAATGCATTTTTAGAACAAATGTAACCTCATTCTGATCTTCTAGGGCGTCTTTCCTAATTGATGATACTCTAGAGGAAGCTGCAGCTGCAGCAGTTGCAGCGGCCAATACAGCTTGAGCTTCCTTATGCCGACGTTCTTTTCTCCCCTGCTTTTTTGCTTCTCTAAGCTCATGAATATACTGACTAACTAATACAACATCCCATTTTTGTTTTCCAGCAGCCTCTATCTCCCTTGGAAGACTCCTAACAACCTTTGAAATCAAATCATCTGGCCAGATTATTACATAAAGGAAAATAATCAGTATCCTTCAAAAAAGATACAATTCAGATCCAAGCATCCAACCACAAAATGAGCACTCATATAACCACAGAAAAAAGAAGAAAAAAAAAGACAGTACACATGGTAACCAGATTAGATTAGAGACCACTTATATGTTTTCTCATAGCAGCATTGCAAAGGAGCCGTTGTTGATAATATATAAGCTCTCCTTCCACCTCATCTCCAGGAGATAGTTTTAATAAACCAAGGTTTCCTGCCTTAGTCAATTGATCAAGATTCACATCCTCGCATCTAGAATTCCGGTCAGAAGACGTTGCTTGCATGGTGTCATTATTACAACAGAAGCCTGAACTCGAAGATGCTTCCAACTGTGAAACTTCCCGGTCTCTCAAAACTGACAAGCAAGTAATCAATCACCTGAACTAACAGGCAAAAGAAAGGAGAATCACACATGAACATACCTGCAGACTGGTAAAATGCAACTTTTTCAAGCATGTCACTCTTGGTCTGCATCAATTTACTGTAGATGAATGGATGGATGTATGAAGCGTGGTTTACTTCCCCATTTCTACAGAACAAAATGCAAAAAGAGGTCAGCAATCTAGGAAACCTGGTCTTAAAGAACTAAATGGAGAAATGACAAGAAGCTAGGCAAGACAAATGGCATCCAAAAAGCTTTAGAAAAAAAAAGAGTCACATATATAAGCTTACGTGAAGACAAGTGAGCATGCATTCATTGGCTGAGGTTGCTTGGTCTCCCCAACAAGACCATCTTCAGAGAGACACTGCACCAGAGCTCTAAGTTCATCTGCCAACGTCAGAAGATGCACATAATTTACAACAGAAGCCCAACAAGGTAGGAGAAAACAAGGAACTCCATGGACCCAAGATGCTGAACAATTAAGTAAAATGATGCAAGATGTCCATGAGAGTAAATGAGTCCTGTAATTAAACTTCCATAAAATTTGTTTTTATCATCCTAGTTTTGCAGATGTAGAAATTTCTTGAATTGACACGGCATAATTAGCACATGGCTAAATACATGGTCCTACCACATAGTTCTAAAATTTCATATAAATGTCGAGCAAAACAATCCAAGAACAACAGACTAATAGTCATGGTTTTCTTATCACAAGAAACAAAACCAGTCTAATTGGAAACAATAACGACCACAGGTGAAAACAAGAAAAGTAAGAATGAAGATGAAGAAACACAAAGCTTACTGATATCACCATCCACGAGAAAAAAGAAAATCACATAAAATCCTAGATGTAATTACAATGGCATGGCATCCATTTCCTTAAACCAAGACATAAATGGAATAAAATATTTTTCGACAAGGATCGTGCCATGAAATAGTTAGAGAAACCAACACACCTTCAATTATCACAGATTTATTTGCTGAATTATATGGGTACTGCTCAGGATCAATCAAAATCTGCACACAAGAAAACGTAAAAATTTAATCGTATTACAAAATGGCTGAGGGAAACAGACAAAAATAAGAATCAGAGAAAGTATACAAGTGAATTGAACATCAGAACATTGAGAATTTTCATTTCATGAGAGTAAAGGTTACACAAGGCAAAATCGGAGTTCTGACCACATATCACAACAAAAATGCAGTGTTACAGTGTACAGGAACCAGGAATATAATAATTGAATTACCCAGGACATGCATCTTGAATCCACTGGATACAAAGAAGCTAAAGAGATGACAACACAAAATTCACAACAACTTGTGAAGAATGTTGAACTTCACTATAGTCATACTTTCAAACAAGCAGCATTACATAAAGGTAATGATACCTTCTCAGTCCCATCAGGCAACTCACTGGGTGCATCATTGGAATGTTCTTCAACAGGAAGAGACAAACAAGTATCACCTTCAGTTGTTTCATCATGAGTCTTGTCCGTTAAAAGGCATGACTTGTCATCTTTCACAGTCCTTACACTGCTTTTGGTTCTTCTCCGAGGTGGCACAGATTTAACTGGAACAGCATCAGAAATACCAGACTCCTCTACTGAAATATCACCAACACCTTCAGCTACATCTGACATAGATTTTGGTCCTAAAAATGATCTAAACATCACTTTCAAAGTCTTTTGCAGGTTGCCCATATGAACATGACTTTCCAACCATTTCAGCAATTTATGTTGCAACTCAGGAACCATGTGATTTTCCTGCATAAAGAAAAATAAGATGAGAAAAATGTGAGTGAGCAAAAAAGTAGAGCCAGCAAGGTAAAATTCAACAATAAATAATTGCAGTCTGGCAAAGAAATATCTTAACTGACTCTACTTGGTGCATTAATCGAAGAATAATGGCATTCAGCTTTGCATTTTCAGTCATTCACCAAAACAAGAAAAATAGTAAAAAGGAAACAGCCATATAACTGAAATATTACAGTGAGTACTGCATTCAAAGAATCAGCTGAGACACCAATCTCTGAGGCCAGATCTTTAGCATTGACTTTTCCTAGATCAATCAACTGGCAAAACAAAATATACAGAATAGGATGAGACCAAATTAAAAAGTAAAAGAGCAAATAAAATAAAGTAAAATACAAATATTTGGTCTTTTGTGATAATCTTTCGATACCTTTTTCAGAATCATAGAGAAATTGAGAGGACTGCAAGAATTGACGTCCTCATTGCCATTCCTATCTGCTGAACGGAGAGCAGGACGCAGTGCAGTTCCATTTTCTGGATGAGAGTCAGAACTTTGACTATCTAGCGAGTCCTCTCCATCTAATACAATGTCATGCAGCTTGCGGAGATACAAATCTGCTGTTTCAAAGACAGTTTACAACCTTTTTAGCCAATATTTACTTGTGCAATTCATTTATTTATGTTTAATGATATTGCTGATGCTTTCTAACATAGAAAGCAGGTTCACCTGTCAATGAAATTTCCCCAGTATCTTGACAACCACTGTCATACTGGGCTTCGGAATGTTTTGAGCAAAAAGCACGCAATTCAACCTAAAAGATATTACATACATCAATATCAATAGAAGAATAGGACTGAATTTGACAACATGAAGAACCTAGAAATACAATAACCCAAGAAACACACACACACAAAGATCCAAAACTGAAGCAAAAACATTCATCATTATCAGGTTGATAAATATAAGACCGAAAAGAGAAACACCTCATCAGACCCAATCTTCCCCCATATCTCCATTCTGTGCTGTGCTTCCCTTGCACAAATAGGATGGAACGATGTTCTACAAGATCCTAACAAACACCGAGAGAAATAAATCTAATTAGTATACCAACACCTGGATAAAGAAAAAGGAATCATAATCATCAAACAAATCAGCCTAATCAATACCCAGAAGAAGGTGTAGTATAATATGAATCCACAAACCACAATAAGTCTTTTAAATGGTTCTCAAAGGTCATAAAAGAATGATATAAAAATTTGTAACGCCCCTTAACCAAAGCACAAACTATACCAGTCCAATATGAAGGTATGGCTGTACAAGACAAAGCCAGTCACTAAACTAGTTGACCCTTACCACACAAGTATCATAAAGATCACCATGCAAGTTGGACCAATAGTTTATACATCGTTCAAATATTTCTTAGTAAAGATTAATTAACTCCTGGTTGTGTGGGGTATTATGAAGCTTTGGCAAGCATATGACAATATGTAACAAAAAATAAAAGAGATTATGGTCAAAAGCTGAAAATGCAAGAGTATGGCACATCTGACAATAAACTTATCCTCTTAGTCACTTATTCCGGAGATCTTTTCTATGGAGAATGAATTTAAAAACCTGTGAGCTTCCCCCAGAAAAATATCACATTGGTGGCAGGAATTTTCGATGTGGCTTTCATACTTTACTAAACTAGTCCAAGATGTTATCCCCAATTAATACAAATTATACAACAACAAAAAGGCTGGACAGGTGGTAATGAATGTTTACCAGAGAAGCAAGAAATAGTGGAGTGCAGAGGGGTAACTTCGCCAATAGATTATTCCTTATTGGATGAAAAGCCTATTAATCTCTTGTTAGAAACATTTATCATAGTTTAAAGTTGAAAACTCTGAAGGCAGCCGACGATGTTATTGGAAACCGACTTCTGTCATAATTCATAAATCTTGAAAATATTATTGAAAAAGTGTTAACCCAGTGTATTGATATTTCAAACCACCCCACTTCCCAGATCGTATGCAAAATGTTACTCATGATGAATGAAAACAACATAAGAAATTAGTAGTATTAAGTAGTAGCATCAATATCTAGAGGAGCATTGTCATTGCAAATGTGTATGAATTGCCACAAAGTATGTTCAAGTGTCGCATTGCATAGATTTAAATTTGTACACGAAGGCAGACAGAACTCCGACCATCAACAAGTTCTATTGTTACATGCAGTGAAACCAATACAGAAAATCATGAAAATACTTTCCTGGATGAATCAAATACATTAAATTAATCATAACATGATATAAACCAGCAACTATTGAGTCATGTGGCTAATACAATAACTTATAAATAGCAATTGATTACAAATAGCATATCATTCTTCATTGTGCCATCCAACAAAGAAATGTAGGGGGCCAGGGGCCTCTAACATAAGAAAGCAACAAAACATACCATTACTGCACCGGACACAGGCACCATACTTAACCTTGCACAAATAACAAATTAACTTCCTTCTTGTATCCTTCAATTCATTCATATTCACGATAGGCTCCATTGTTCGAATGTTATCAAGATAAACCTCAGGCATCCACAGGCAACAAAATAAATGAGCGAACTCTGTCTTAGAGTCCTTATTCTCACTTCCAAGACCCTTTTTCCGTACAGGCTTCAGGGCACCTCCTTGCTTTGGACAAAGCAAACATGGTTTCTCTATGCTCAAATCCACAATATTTCTCCATTTACACCATGAACATAACCACGAACTATCTACATCTTCTTGAACTCCATAGCACCTTTGATGGGCTACCATCCCACAAGAACAACACTTAATCAATATATTCAAGGGATCGCCCATGTCACCATAACTACAATAATGGCATACAGACTCTAAGCCTTCAATTGGACGGGCCACAAGTAGCTTCTCCAACCCAGCATCTCTGCCCAAAAGCTTCCGTTTCTTGGAGGGCCGCTCTGATGCCAAATAAATCTTACTCCTAGAACCTAAAAGCCACTCTACACCACTAAAAGAAGTAGAAACTTTCTCGCTATTCAATCTTTTTTCTGCATTACATTCTTCATCAATTTCCGACTCTTTTCTTTCTACATCATCAACATCCATAGAACAAGGCCCATTACCTTCTTGCTCGAGCTTCCCACTAGGTTCCAACTCAACACCATTTTCCAAATTCAAGTTGTCCTCACAGGCTCTTGCAAGCATCCCATTAACCGTGCCATATTGATTGCACAAATTTTCATCATTATTCAAGGATGGGATTAAGAAACACTTCTCATTACTCGAACACCCACCACTTGAAACCCTCTCAAGCCTCTCGACATCCTCAACAGTCAGTTCCCGAAAGTATTCCTCATTCTCAGCCCAAAAGTTGTTTCCCCGCGACCTCCCCGGAGTGGAGGACTTATGCTCTGAGCTCAACTGCAACTTCTTGTGTCGTTTCCTACTATCTGATTGCTTGTGCAACAAATGCGACACCCCACTCGGCAGAGTATTCGCACTGGAAACAAACGCGGTAGGCACATGGGAGTCCTCTGAATCGAAAGGGGAACGAAACGAGAGTACCTTACGAGCTTGAGTATACAACCCAAGCCCAATTCTAGAAGCAGGGGGCAGTTTCGTAATTTCCAAGGAATGCGAGGGCTTTTCTGTAATTTCCCGCTTCAAATTAGGGCTGCCGCCATTCGCATCAATTTTCTTCGATTCGGCGGTGCCCCTACCACCGGTCGTAGATTTCCTCCGCCTCTGGCATCTTCCGCCGCCAGTCATCGCGCCCACCACCCAATTCCACTAGCGCCAGCCTTGTAGCATCCCATTCCCACAACAACAAACCCTAGAACACTATTTATCCTACAAAACGCTATCCAAATTCAATTTCCGTCCTACAGAATACAGATTCACACAGAGACAAGGGGGGAGGCGTAGAGGAGAAGAGAGATTGAACGCGTCTGCCTTCTTCTCGGGTGCGGCTAGGGTTAGGGTTCCTATTCGGTTTTGGGGCTAAAAATATTTTGGGGCTATTTTTTAATTATTTTGGGTCAGTTTCGTTATTTGGTTCCGTTTCGGAATAATCTTTTTTCGCTTTCTAGAGAGAGAAAGAGTCGCGTTTTCTGGAGGCAGACAAGGGAGGTTTGTTTCGCTAAATATTTTTTTTAGAGAGAGAAAATAGTCCGTGTGTGAGTGTGTGTGTGTGAGAGAGAGAGAGAGAGAGAGAGAGTGGGGGAGGCGTGCGGGATGAGCGTGGGGGGATTTTAGAAATGGAGAGAGTGCGATTAAAGTGAACCCGTTCCAAATATAAAGGATGCGACTTTTGGGCGTGTTTTCCTGCTCTCGGTGCATTGCATCTGGCCAATAGATTTTACTGTTTTCTATTAAGTTTTTTTACGGGTCGATGACGTGGAGATTCTCCATTGGCTGTCGCGAACGACTTGGATTTTCTGAGTATATTTGCCGTAGGAGACAGGGAAGCGAACACTTATAGTGGCTGGTTTCTTGGTTTGCATAGTGGTCCCGATGAACTTTTTTATTTCACTTAGCACCCTGTGGAATCGTAAATTCGAAATTGGATACCTTTTTTGGGATAATTTACATTTTAATACCTACATTTTGGACTTTTTTCAAAAATCACATACTTTTTCAAAATTAACAACATAGTAGTCATTTTTTAAAAAAAATAAAAATATAACATTTGATCAATATTACGTACCAAAAATCATATGTAATTGATTGTATTTTTAAGATTTTTGATTGGATGTTTTTTACGCGACTAGGGAAATTATAAAATTATTAATACAATCAATTACACATGATTTCCGTGCTGAAAATTTGATAAAATGTTATATTTACAATTTTTTTGAAAAAGTATGGATTATTTTGTTAATTTTGAAAAAATTGAGCTTTTTTTAAAAGGAGCAAAAAATGTAAACATTAAAGTGTAATTTCCTTTCTTTCAAATATAAAATTAATTAAAGCATGTGGCGGAGCGCGCGTAGATTCATAGTTGAGAGCATGTTTTGAAATTTAATCAATATTAATAAATGCAAATCCATTTCCAAATGTTTGTGATATTTTACTTATCTTTTCAAAATGGATATATTTATAAAGATCCGATTACAGATAATTAGCTTACATAGTATGTAATTAATTTTATATAAATAAATTGTGTACAAAATAGAGTGAATTAATAATTGTATGAAACGATCACAATAGTGAATTTTATACATATATGTCGGGAGTGCTTAATATTATAGGATAAGTGAATAACAGTTATAATACGTGCACGTGTATTGTTATTTCAAAATTTATTATACTAGGTGATCACTAAGAAATCAACCGTAGAGTTGTGGGATGCCATTTCTCATTATCTCAATTCTAATAGTTATTTACACTTTATTTTTTAATGACGAATTTGTAATTGAATCACATTTGTCATGTATTCTGATTTGACTAGAGTAATATTATTTGATGTGTTGACAATTATATTATATTACCTTTAATAAAAATACAGCTAAGTATGCCCGTCTTATGCGATATCAATCTAACTACTTTTTAATGTTTTTGTGCAATTTGAATTATTGATTAATTTTTGACATTTACGACACTTAACTTGATATGTGCTTCATTTATTGGAAATCTCAAGCCAAATAAAAACACCTTCGAGTTGTTTTAAAAGGAACATATCCAACATCTCGTGGATTATTTGGCAAATGAAGGCATTTTCATGATATTATTTTTTGCCCTTTTTTTATACTTTAGTAGTGAAAAATATCTCTAATCTCTTAAATTTTTACCATTTTTGGTAATTTGTTATTTCAACTTTATTTCCGTTTCTATTTTATTGGTTTATTTTTTGCTTTTTTTTTGGTTGGTTCATCCCCTTCCCCCTCCAATTCTCTAGATCAATTGAATTGGATCCCTTTGTTAACCTTCCTTTTAACGATCTTAATGTCTGTTAGATGGACGATCGCATTCAAAAAGTCACATTGAACTGAATTCCAAATTTCTCTAATTGTGGGCTTCAGATCCTCAATTAATTTTGTGATTTGACATCGGAATTTTGACTCAAAAATCGCTTTACTTCGCATGCAATATGGGTACCTTCTATTCGTGCGAGACTTTGTAGTTAATTTACAGTTATCTCCAACTACGATATTCAACAATACGAGTACATTTAAAAAGTTATTCCATGGACTTTCCAACGGTACCCTAGGTTTGTCGATTGGAAATTAGACGACAAATAACTTGGTCGAATAAGTTTCGATTGCGAGGGTTGGAAGCAATCTTCAACAAACTATGAGTTGAGATTTAGACATTGAATCTAAGAGGTTATTGAGGGGTTTTACGCCCAAAAATTTAGTTGATCGGAAGTGGGTTCAATTTAAATTTCCGACAACCGACGGTGGAGTAATTAAGAATTGAAGGTGTATGGTTGATGCACTATTTATTATGCACTAAACTGCAACTAACACAAGACAATGCAATATAGCAAGCGAATCGAGTATCGTATCCACAGGGACTGATTGTTTGACAATACTGAGTACTAAGCTAACGACTCTCTATTATCCAGGCTAACAATTTATAAGACTTCTAAAACTAGGCATGAATTTAAATAAATTAAAAGAGAATAAACATAACCAAATAATGCAAATAAATATCTAAGCAAATATTCAAACTCAAACAATTAATGAAATACTAATCCTAGGGAATGCAGCACACATGTATCCACTATGATTCAATTTAATCTTAATCTTTCCCAATTTTAATCCGATTAAAGGTGAGGAATCAGAAATATATCTACCTATCTCCGCCAGGTCTCAAGGTAGAAGCAGATTAACAAACAACCTATTACTTTCGTCTCTAGGTTAATTTACTAACTCCCAATAGAACCACAGATTTAAATTCCCCTACAGATTCCTTAGAACGTGTATCAAATTATTCAATTAATCCCACTAATTAATTATCTCCGCCAGGACTCAAATTAACTAGCTAGCATGCATCAATTGTGATCAGTAATTAAGCATGAAACCAAAAGTTCTTGAACAATTGAACACAATAATCGGAAGGGAAAAATAACAAGATTAATTTAAATACATAGCTTCAATCATGCTTTGCAAACCCTAGAATTAAGAAAAGACTACTCACGCATAATTAAAACCATAGAAATAATTGAAATAATAATAAACATTGACATAAAATAAATGTGCAATAGAATAGAAAAACCGGAATGACGATTCGTTGAATAAAACTTCAATTCTTCATTCTTGAATGTCCACACAACCTCGAAAGTAAATTAAGTTTGGAACTCTAAAATAATGATTAATGTCTCTAAAATTCGTCCAAAACAATCCTATATATACTAGGTATCGAAAATTCGGGCTGAAAGATGAGTTCGTGGGCCGAAAACGCATCCCGGGGGCAATTCCCGTCGATCCCGCCGACCGACAAGTTCCACCTCACCGACCGTTTCGCTCTGTTCTCCTTCGTTTCTCGTCCGATTGACCCGATTCAAGTTGCGTTGCGACCCTCTCTTGATTCTATATCTTTCTAGAAACTTTCCTCCTTGAATTGGATTTTGGATAAATCCCAAATTCAGCTCAAACTTGCACAAGAAACACCAAAATATCAAATAGTACAAAGAAACTCGAAACTAGTATAAAACCTCAACAAATGCATGCATTAATCTTCGAATATGAACCATACAACTCTTCAAATGCATGTAAAAGCCATGTTTATCAATCCCCCAAACTTGAACCATTGTTCGTCCTCGAGCAATGAAGAGAACACTAAGAAAATATAAACGTGGGGAAGACAAGTAAACTCGATCACCAATGCTTCACGAACATGCTCAAAACAATTTAATTTCATAAATTTAACATCCATCAACTCATCCAAATCTCAGCACAATTAATATCCGTAAAGAAAGCATGAACCTCACCGGCATGTGTATCGCTCGTCTCACAAGTGTATAAAATAACGCTCATCGAATCAAATGCAAATGCAAAAGTGTTACCCATAGGGCTTGCCAATCATCTAAACACTCATACTCAATCATAGAAGAATAAAGATCAATGAGGTCTTTGATTTAGGATGTAATGTCGGGACATTGGTTAAGGTTAGGAATTTTTGGCTAAGTGACTCGACAATTCAACACACTCACAACCTTTTTCAACTCCAAATCCAAGTATGGATAGACAATCCATCTTCTAACTCTTTCCAACTCCCTTACACATCAAAACATTCATTGTGCATAACTTCATATTATCTTTTGCTCCTCTCAACAAGAAATATACAAATAAGCCAATAAATAGCAAACATTCTCAATTGCTACCTTTTTAATATTTGACTTTTCATACTATCTTTTTCACACAATTTTTTTTCTTTTCTTTTTTTTTTCATTTTCGATTTCTTTTTCTTTTTCTTTTTTTCTTTTCTTTTCCAACCCTCGAGCTTATGAGAATATCTTTCACCCCAATATCAACACCTCCATTCTTTCCCCATAAAAACACTATTTTCCACAACAAGATACCCTTATTCACCTTCCAAACCGCCTATCATCCAACTTCATGAACAGAAGACAAATTATGGCTCAAAATTAGCTAGCAAAGGTCGATTTTTTCCGTTAGTGTTTAGGAATTAATGTGGTTATGAAAAGAGGGCCTCAAATCACTTCTAAATTCTACATATAATCAAACTTATTCGAATAGAAACCATGGCAAGTTCTAGACACACTAAAGCATGCATGACAAACACTCATGAAAAAAAAAATCAAACTGTACATTGATATACAGTTAAGGCTCAAAAAGCTCACAGGACTATTCATGCTCCATTTACTTCAATTCCGAGTACATCAATTTAAATAAGCCAATTTCAATCAAATTCATGCAATCTTATGTTCCAAACAATGCTCCTATCTATCCTTAGCATTTCACGGGTTCACCACAACATGACTTTCAACAACCAAAACAAAAGACTCAAAGAAAAAAAAAACACGTGCCAAACATATCAAATCCATCCCCCTCCCCCAAACTTATTCAACTGCAAAGAGAATAAGTTTGGAAGGAACAAAATCAAGATATATTTGGAACGAACTCACCATACACCAATATGGAGAAAAGAATATTGAAACCGACATGGATGATAAAGAACTAGCTTTGGGCTCCAAAATGTCTTCCTACATGTTAGCACACGAAAACAAGACACAAAACAAAACAAAAGAAAGAAAAACAAATCAAGTAAAACTGATGGGTTACCTCCCATCCAGTGCTTCATTTAACGTCTATAGCTAGACGATACCTCAATAATTAATGCGGTTTAAAGCAATTGCGACACTCTATCATCAAATGCATTATAGAACCTTGCAGATGGTTCTTCTTCCTTTTGCATACTCCAAATCTGTGAAGCTTGGTTCCATCTCTATGAGTATCTTCCACAGAAAATGTGCTTTTATTTATAAGAAATAAAGCAATGCATTTTTCCACCCTTGTGCACCATTTCATTGTTTGTTCTTTCTTGACAGGGTGCGGAGATGTTTTTTCTTTACTGTGTGGATGTTTGAATTCCACCACTTCATCTTGTAGCTTCTTTGATTTCTTTGGCAACGTTTGAGCTAATCCGTGGGATTTTACCATCTCTTTGGGAGGCTCTTCAATTTCAACAGATATTCCAGACACTTCTTCTTCTTCTTCTTCTTCTTCAACCATAAACACCTCTGAGTCATCTTCAAATGATACAACACTTTCCACTTTAATAACATTGCACTGCTCTGGTTTGTGTTGGAGGCTCAAATTATGAAGAATTGAACTGGCATGTTGTGCTTTCCATCTCCTTTGTAGAATCTATTATCTTGTCCAATCTAGCATTGAAGGCAACCATATTATCATCCATCTGACGCATTAGATCCTTCAAATTGGTCAACTCTGACTCATTTCTTTGATTAGTGTCCCAAAGAGTTGGTGCACTGTCGATCATTTGCTCCATCTGCACTTCCAAGATTAATTTAAATACATAGCTTCAATCATGCTTTGCAAACCTTAGAATTAAGAAAAGACTACTCACGCATAATTAAAACCATAGAAATAATTGAAATAACAATAAACATTGACATAAAATAAATGTGCAATAGAATAGAAAAATCGGAATGACGATTCGTTGAATAAAACTTCAATTCTTCATTCTTGAATGTCCATACAACCTCGAAAGTAAATTAAGTTTGGAACTCTAAAATAATGATTAATGTCTCTAAAATTCGTCCAAAACAATCCTATATATACTAGGTATCGAAAATCCGGGCTGAAAGATGAGTTCGTGGGCCGAAAACGCATCCCGGGGGCAATTCCCGTCGATCCCGCCGACCGACAAGTTCCACCTCGTCGACCGTTTCGCTCCGTTCTCCTTCGTTTCTCGTCCGATTGACCCGATTCAAGTTGCGTTGCGACCCTTTCTTGATCCTCTATCTTTATAGCAACTTTCCTCCTTGAATTGGATCTTGGATAAATCCCGAATTCAGCTCAAACTTGCACAAGAAACACCAAAATATCAAATAGCACAAGGAAACTCGAAACTAGTATAAAGCCTCAACAAATGCATGCATTAATCTTCGAATATGAACCATACAACTCTTCAAATGCATGTAAAAGCCATGTTTATCAATGGTGGGTTGCTATTTTAGGTTTTAAATAATCATTTAACGCTTATTATTTAGGAAGGTTATCATAAATGTTCGATTGAGTCGGTTTTACAAGTTTGTTGGTTCAACTAAATTCAAAAAGAGTCACATGTTCACTTTAGACTGTTGAAATAGGTTGGGGGTTCTATTTGGACCCTTTTTATTTATTATATACTGTCAATATGGCAAATTACCCACTCAAACTTTTAAAAAACTTATTTTAGCCAATAATTTTTAAATACATTTATTTTGTTCAATATGGCCCATGAGTGCAGCAGCTCCATCGTCGCCAGCCTTCTCCCCTTGACTCTCTCTCCCTTCCCAATGCCACCACCGAAAATAGCCGAAGAAGATGGTGTTGGATGATGCTTCTCCAGGATAGGCTCTTTCTCTACGTAGCCTTACAACGTCGCCGAAAAAGGCCCTCGCCCTCTTTAGTCCCGCACAGTTGCCAGAAACAATCGACATTCGCCCTCCATTTTCGTCACTTACTCAATGTGAAGAGAAGAGACTGCGAAGAGAGAGGAGATGAAAGAAGAAGAGAGGGTGACATGATGTGGTAGTAGCCAATGGTGATGATGGAATTCTCCGCGGCTATGGAGGTGGAGTTCTGCAAGTGTTGGGGGAGAGGGGCGAGACATGGGAGCAGAGACAAAGGGAAGACGGTGGGGAAGAGAAGATTTTTTATTTTCATTTTTAGTTTTGAGTTTTTTTTTGTATTTTTGTGTTTTAACTAAGGATAATTTTGTTCAAAGTGATTAAAATGAATATTTTTTAAAGTTAATGACTAAAATAAGTTTTATAAAATTAAGTAGCTAAAAAAAATTGACTTTATCATATATACTATTTATAAACAGTATACTGTCATGGTTCCAAAAAGGCAATTGTATTATTTGTGGGTTAAAGTCAAGATTGGGAAAATTCTATGTCACTGTGGCATGTAATATGTTCACTGTCATAATAAACATAACATGACACTCTTCTCCATCACAATAAACGGTGATATAGAATTTCCACCAAGATTGGTTGGGGTGGTGAGTTTCAAGGTTTAGGGAAACACCAAACCCACGAGCTAAGAATACATGAAGAAAACAATGAGAAGAAAAATAATTGGAATTACATTTTTTTTTGCACCCGTCAATCATTCCTAATTTACATCCATTAATATCTTTGCTTCAATTTCATTGAAGCTTTATGAATGAGAATTTTTGGCCAAAAGATTGTGAATGTGGTATTTCCGGTGGTTGAACAAAAAAAATTATGGAAAAAGATGAAATTTCTGTATGCAGTTGTTAGTATAGTGAGCTTATGGGCTATTTTACTCCAATACAACGTTTTTATGGACAAAATTGCACCAAAATATGTTAGGGGTGTAATTATCCCTTCAAGTACACCGGTCATTTGCACATCCCCAAAAAAAGTTGGAGTGATATAGTGAGCTTATACAATTGAAAAGGTCGGACGGAACATAATATTTTGTCATATCCTTAATTAATAACAATATTGTCATAAATCTCATACCTCAAACGTATGTCCATCTTCTAAAGTAATTGATCACTATAGTTTCGAATTAATAATGTTTAGCTTCTTTATAAGTAATGCGCACATAATATTTTGTCATTTCCTTAATTAATATCGTCATTAATCTCATGCCTCAAATATATGTCAATCTTCTAAAGTACTAATTGATCATTTCGACTTAACGTACACATAATATTTTATCACTTCCTTAATTAATATCGTCATAAATCTCATACCTCAAATATATGTCAATCTTCTAAAGTGGTTGATCTAGTTGTTGATATTCTGGATTCGACTTAACAATGTTTAACGTCTTTATAAGTAATGCGCACATAATATTTTGTCATTTCCTTAATTGATATATTGTCATAAATCTCCTACCTCACTCAAATATGTATGCATATTTTCTAAAATAATTGATTATTATAATTTCGACTTAATTAATAATGTTTAACGTTTTTTATAAGTTATAATTTTTCTATTGAATGTTATGCATTGTAATAATAGTTATATATATATGTATATATACATATTGTACGTTAATAAAATGAAATAATTTACGATTTAGAATCTAAAAGAAACTATAATGTAAAATGGGAAAACCAAAATTGAACCAAATGACTATGGATCATATCCATGCAATTGCAAAGTACAATTAGTGCGATTTAAGAAAATATTGATTCATTTAATATTTGACATGACAATGTTACATTTTCACACATTAAGCCATATCAAACATTTGATAAGCAATATTACATACATAATTTTGATAATTAATTGTAGCAATATTCGTATCAATAATTAAGCATAATAATTACTAATCGAGATGTTCTAGGGGGCATAGCCACCATGACCTCCGCCGCCTTGGCCGCCACCGGCTCCTCCACCATATCCACCTGCATGTTCACCACCGGCATAAGCTCCTCCACCACCTTCACCGCCGCCATGTCCACCACCACCCGCAACAGACCCTTCCCCACCGGCATACCCACCGCCAGCACCAGCTCCTCCGCCATGTCCACCACCTGCAGCTGACCCTTCTCCACCAGCATAGCCACCGCCGCCACCAGCTCCACCACCATGTCCGCCACCTCCCGCAGCAGACCCACCCCCGCCAGCATAACCACCAGCACCTCCTCCTTCGCCACCACCATGTCCTCCACCCGATGCTCCTCCAGCCCCACCGGCATAACCACCGCCACCACCAGCTCCACCTCCTTCCCCACCGCCATAAGCTCCGCCATGGGCTCCTCCAGCACCACCTCCCGCACCTCCACCACTACCGTAACCACCGGCTCCCGCCCCCCCAGCAGACCCAGCTCCACCTCCTCCGCCATGACCACCTCCGCCGCCAAATCCTCCATCAGCAGCATATCCACCGCCGGTACCTCCTCCTTCACCTCCACCATACCCACCAGCATGTCCCCCACCAGCACTGCCACCACCTCCTCCACCTCCAGCACCGCCACCACCTCCACCTCCACCACCCGCACCTCCACCATAACCACCACCTCCTCCTTGACCGCCCCCACTGCCATACCCTGCAGCACCATGCTCCCCTCCGGCAGCATATCCACCTCCTCCACCACCGCCATTGCCTCCTCCGCCTCCGCCACCTCCCCCACCATGCTCTCCTCCACCATAGCCAGCCCCACCTCCTACACCACTTCCTCCACCACTAGCATAGCCGCCATGCTCGGCCACAGCCCCACCAGCTCCTCCGCCGCCGCCAGATCCTCCACCACCTGCACCACCGTAACCATTAGGATGGTAGGTAGAAGCTTCTAGAAGCGTCCTAGCAGCTGAGCATATCGCTACAGCCAGAAAAAGAAAGAAAAAAAGAGTAAAAACTCTGTTTGATGAAGCCATTATATTATGAATTGAAATGAAACGATGGATGATGAAACTGCATGGAATTGTAGGGAATTTATAGGAGCCAACAAAGTGCGATTTTGCAGTATTGAGATTGGATAGGGAGTAAAAAGAAACGCGCTTTAGTCCCACTAAGTGGTCCATTTGAGCAGCACATGCACCGCAAAATTTTGTTTATTTAGTGTGCTTCTGCTGTCTCCCACATCTCATATTCACCAAATCATATCATGCTATATATCTACACTTCAAAATTTTATATATGTTTAATTTCATTCTCATTCAGTTTGTATATATATATATATATATATATAGAAGATTAATAATTTCACAATGCTAAAATATATATCAAATTTGCTATGGGTTTTGAAGATGATGATGAGACTATATATATATATATATATATAGATAGATAGATAGATAGAGAGAGAGAGAGAGAGAGAGAGAGAGAGAGAGATGAGCATCAGAGTATTGCAAAATGTTCTTGATCGTGTCATGATTTTACCGTGTGTTTCATTGGTGTACTTTGTTTCAATCTCGTATTTCATTATTTGAAATAATGTAAATGAAATTTGTAGTGTTGATTATCCATTGTTTCATTGTGTGTGTGTGTGTATATATATATATCTATCTATATATATATAGGGGTGTGGTTATATAAAAATAACCCCGTGTGTGAGAAATGAGAATACATCTCACACCACACATCCATAAAAAATCAAAGGTCCAGATTTGATGAAAAAGGCGGTGACAATTTTGTAATATCTGAAAAGTTTTTCGTGCGGGGGTATTACTGTAATTTGGTAATTCTTATAAAAATCGCGGAGGATTTGATAACAGATCGTTATGCTAACGAAGTATTATCATAATGCTAACGAAGCATTATCGTTATGCTAACTAAAGTTTTCAAATATTGTTGGCGAAAAAAATATTCTAAAAATTAATTATAAACCTAATTCGATTTAATAAACCCTAATTAAATGGAAAAAATCATAATTGGATGAAATAAATCTAATTAGATGAAATAAACATTGATTGGATGTGTTAAACCCTAAATGAGTTGAAAGAAATAATAATAATAATTTATTTGTACTACGTTAGCATTATAGTTTTGGTTCGTCAGCATTGCGAATACACTATGTTAGCATATGACAATACTCTATCAACATACGTTATAAATTATAATAGGATAGGATAAACCATAATAATCAATTAAGAACTATAAACAAAAAATTAAATTTCAAAAGAATAATAATAATTAGATGGAATAAACCATAATCGAGATTAAATAAACCATAATTGAGATTTAATAAACCCTAATAAATTTATACTATGTTGGCATTATGATAATTCTTTGTTACCACATCGAATATATTATGTTAGCATATGACAAATGCTTCATTAGCATACGTTCATTTGTTATCATAATGCTGACGAAGAATTATTATATGCTAACGAAAGCATTTACAACCTAGGCACGCGTAAAAAAATTTCTTTTTTATTTTTCGTTCATATTTTTTCATCTAAACATAGCCTTTCGACATCTTAAATGAAAGAGCATGAAGAGAGCTTTAATTTGATATATTTTTTGTGTGCATTGGATTAAAAACGAGGAAGTTATGGTCGATTAAAGTTTTTAAGATTTTTTTTTAATTGCTGACATCATCAATTTTAATGGATTTGGACGAAAATAGCCCTCCTTCCTTTATTTTTTGCCCTATTATTTACGAAATTGACACCTTAAATCTCAACCATTGGATCATTAAATTGGATGGTGTAAGATGTGTTCTCATTTCTCACACCAACAAGGTGTTCTCATATGAACCATCCCCTATATATATATATATATATATATATATATATATATATATATATATATATATAAAGGCGTACTAACGGTAAATTGCAATTTAATTATCTTCAAATGTTGAATGTTTGAACAAAAACAACTAAATGCTTAAATAATTACAATTTAATTTTCAACGTTTTGATGATTTAATTAACTAAAATAATCCAATGTTTTAATATTACAATTTAATTCCCAACGTTTGGACGTTTGAGCAAAAACGACCCAATGTTTTCAATAAAAAAAATGTCATTTTGATTTTTTAAGGTAAAAATATCATTCCATTATATAGGTTGTCTAGCGTACTTGAAAGTAAAGTTGTTCGAAATCGATCGAAAAAATATTTTTGTCAAAAACGTTAGGTTATTTAATTATATATGTTAAAATAAAATATTCAAACATGAAATTATTATTAAAACGTTGGGTTATTGAGAATTAAATTATGATTATTAAAACGTTGTGAACTAAAATATAATTTAAACCGCTTATATTAAAATGCAATCAAGATTAGGTTTTGGCCCGAATTTGCTGATTTGATCATTTCTTCAACCTAATATTTTTCTTATAGTGGTGGATCCCAATTAATTAACAGAATTTTTCCTTAAATGTGTATAAGATAAATACACTTATTAAATTGATCACGAATTACCAAAAATGGACCTAGTGCACAGAATATCATGATATTATACGGCCACTTTTTTCATCACTCATATATATATATATATATATATTTATATGTATGTATGTATGTATGTATGTATATATAATGATGGAAATCCAACTCACTTTTTTATCTTCATCATTTTCATATAGAAAAACACTGTTAATGAACCTCATCAATATTGCATTCTTCACTAAATCATGCATGTGCTCTTGTTCATGTGAAATATGTTCTTGATAGCACAAACATAGCGTGACGTCTCATAGATAATTAAGAAGAGAAGAAAGGGCAAAATTACAATCTTAATTAGACAGCGATGCAACTCGCGAGTTTTTTTGTATTTCGACCTAAAAGGTATTGATGAGACTTAGATATCGGAAAGCTCGAGTACTTTATAGAAACACCGTCTTACAATTACAACACGACACAAAATATGAAATCGCAACCAGTTACATTACACAAAACTCATTGGATGTTCATCATCAAGATTATATTGTCATCACAATCAATCCACAAAACTATATATTGACTCTCCATTTGGGAGGTTGTGTATATATTGCAGCATTGTGTTTGGGATTATTGCTTCATGCCTTCTCATCTTCTGCTGCTTTTTAGGTTTATGGTTACAACAACAACAATAACAACAACAACAATAAATTACCGAGGCTTGCAAAGTCAAACAACATATCTGTATGTGACATAACGCCCAGCAGTCTCACTCGGCCGTATGATCTTCACAACCTGTCCGCGCTTGAGCCCGTAGTATCTTGCAACCGGGTCAGTTATCTGGATACGGGGTAGCTGCGTGCCAACAAAAGCATCAAGAAACGGCTAAAAAACGGTACATGGAGTCGAGAAATTAAGTGTAACTTCATCTCAAATGATGCACACATATGGAGGGATAAACATACATTTTTAGGCCTGTTTAGAGTCACAGAATGTGAATTTACAAGAAAGAAAATGGGGGTGTGACAGTTCACAGTTATCGTATATATGGCCATTCCCGTCACCATCATCATCATCATTCTCGTTCACATTTAACTACAGAGCTAACAGTTCGTATACGATGATTCACAGCACAAAATTTCAATGCACCACAGTGAAGAGAGAAAAAGCTAGCTCCACTGATAGTGCTGGTCCAGCACAAAAAGTACAGCCCAAATGCAGCATAGAACGAAACTGACCATTCGAAAAAAAAGCCAACTTTAACGATATATATGCACATGAAAGGGTGAAAATGTATGAAATATACATTAAAAAAGAAGAGAACAGAATAGCAAGCTTCTGTGCAAAAGTAGCAGTATGATAGCAACTTTAGAGGTCACTAAATTCCACTTGCTTGCATCTGTGAAAATTATCGAAAACTAACCTGTGTTTCTTTCACGGTGTATCTCTCGAGCAAAGTCTTCTTTTCTTCGGCTGTAAGCACCTGATGCTCGGGAACTAGAACGTGCTCTTT
The DNA here is from genome assembly GCA_026008535.1 of Perilla frutescens. NCBI lineage: Eukaryota > Viridiplantae > Streptophyta > Magnoliopsida > Lamiales > Lamiaceae > Perilla > Perilla frutescens. The sequence goes on from BRKX01000019.1 coordinate 43,303,177, forward strand.
TATGTTAACTAACAACTCTGCCTCCTGCACAATTGCAGCAAGAGTAGACATGAATTTTCTTGAAATCGAACTGCAAATTAAACCAGGAATGCTTATATGCTACTGTGAAATGCATTGATCAAATCTTAGCAGCATAAAATCCTGAATATGCTGTCGACAACATACACAAGATCTTGAAAGTGACACCTCAAAAATTATAAATGTAGGGGAAAACAATTTTCTAGCACTAATTTATGTGTAGATTAGATGCAATAAAATTCTTACCTGCTGAATCCTTGTCGAGTCATTTAAACTGTTTCGACTTAAAAGATAAATATTATTGCATTCACTCATAATTCTTGAACTATAGTATGTCTAATGAAATGTATGAAACTGAATGAAATGGGAGCAGCAGCAATAACCTGGAAAACTTCCAAGTGAAATTTGGTTGATATTTCACTCACGCAGGTCCGAGCAAACGGGGTTAAATTCTGCTGGACAATTAGGATTGCTCGATGGACACCTTCTTCCTTCATGCGATTAGTATAAGTCTTCATCGTCTTAACACCAACTTTCTGTTCCTCAGGAAAGAAGATATATATCTGGTGATAAGCAGGCAAACAAAAAATTGGTAAATAGGTTGCATAAAACATTTCCAACAGTTCAAAAAATGTTATCTATCTCACAAATAATATCCTATTCGACTTTTGTGTAGTTCACCAAAATTTTAAAAACTGAATAGTTTTAAGCTTGAATATCTCTGCCATTGAAGACTTCCCATTTAGGAACAGAATATAAAATCCATTACAGCTAGTCAACTGCATAAGGGAATTAATGCATCGATAATTTACTATTGAATCTCAGAGGAAAAGAAAATTGATCTTAAAATGTGATGTCTCTCTTACACACCAGATATACTTTCTTTGTATGTGACAGACATCTTTGAAAACAAAAATAGTAATAGTGGTTTGTATTTGCAGGATTGAAGGGGCAAGCTAGGCCACGTCGTAAGTAAACAAGATCGAGCATATCAAGAAGGAAACAGCCTTTGCTTAAATCTTTATATAATCATCTATAACATTGTGAAATTTCATCCTTTCACACACTGTTCCCACACGAACACACCACCAGCTAACACAATCATACTTCGTGTACATAGAGAAAAAAGATCGAAACATTTTCCTTATTTCACTAAGAGATAAAGAGTTTCTAAGTTCAATAATACATTCTTGGCGATGCCACAGAGTTCCAAGTAGGATAAAGCTAGGATGAGTCGTCACGAAAGGTACCTGCTCGGAGCTGTTATTGCGCATGTTTTTATTAAGAACGAGGTCCTCTCTCTTCATGTTCTCACCATATTTCTGAAGGAACTGATACTTTGTCATTTCAATCTCGAAATCTCCCACCACGTAACCTCTGTCCCTCAGCATCTGCATCACTGTCTTCCGGATTCTGAACAGCCGTGTAATTTCCTCCTCAGACAGAACCATCTTTGCACTGTCCTTCAGCAATTAAAAGATGTGGAAATTAAATATAATTACAACATCATAAGTCAAATAATACTTCCCAATCTCCAATCCAATTTCGAAGTAATAACTAGCATATTGAAATCACATAGAATACAATCTCCAAGCCATCAAGCTGCCCCACCCACTATCAAAGGATCCGAAAACGGAAAATGAGCAAGCACTGCTAGAAGGAAACACTAACAACTACTTCAGTTTTAATTAGTGATGCCGTTTTGTCAATTAAGAGATTAGCAGCTAATTGATCAGCAGAGAATAACATTGAATAAACCATTCAGCTAAGCAGGTTTATTAGTTACATGTAACCGATTTCAAGAAAGTAATATCAAATTCTGATTATCCTCCTTAACTCTCCATCTCTTATTTCCATCTCAATTCTCTCTCTCTCTCTCTCTCTCTCTCTCTCTCTCTCTCTCTTTGTATATATATATATATATATACAAAGAGAGAGAGAGAGAGAGAGAGAGAGAGAGAGAGAGAGAGAGACTTCAATTGCAATATTAACCATTGATTTCATCCTCCACTCCCCCAAATGTTGAGAGACGACCTTAACATTTTCAGATAACATTAACATAAATATAGCTTCCCACTCTCAGTTAGTATGGCAAGGGATACATATACACATTCAAACCAATTTCAAAGTAATAACTGATATGAAATCACTCAGAAATACAATCTCCAAGCCATCAAACTGTCCCACCCACTGTCAATGGATATGAAATCGGAAATCGAGCAAGAACTGCTAGAAGGTAACACCAACAACTACTTCAGTTCAAAGTGATGCCGTTTTAATCAATTAAGAGCTTAGCAGCTGCATATTGATCAGCAGAGAATAACATTACATAACCCATTCAGTTAAGCAGGTTTATTAGTTACATGTAACCGATCTCAAGAAAGTAATATCAAATTCAGATTCTCCTTAACTCTCTCTCTCTCTATATGTTACGACAACGACTTGGATAGCATGTAAATCATTGATTTGAACTTCCGCTCCCTCAAGTGTTGACTTAGCTTTGTTAGCTAAGATCAATAAATAGAGATCACAGTATAAGCATAAAAAAGCGATCTTTAAATTGGATGATGAAAAATATGTGAGATAAATAAGCTGATTACCTGTGTTTTCTTGATTCCCTTAAGATGTAGTGTGGATGAGAGAGAAATGCAGAGAGACTGAAGAGAAGGGTTGAGACTTGAGAGTCCACATCTACAGTCTACACACACAAAGTTTGTGTAAAACATAAAATGGACCCCGTTAGTTTGTGATAATTACACCACGACCCCAGTACTTTCACAGACCAGAAACCGTGGAGCCAACTCCATTTGTTCAGCTGGACAGTTATTTGTCGCATCAACTGTCAATTCGTGTAAGGAATTTTTCTTAAAATTAAAGACAAACAAAAGTAACACTTTTACACAAGATTTTCCTATTTTTAAGGGAGTGAAAATTACATTTTTAATGCATATATTTTGAATTCTTTTTCATAAATAGTTCATTTTTCAAAATCAATAAAACACTACTTAATTTTTTAAAAAAATTTACAAATCTAATATTTGATTAATTTTTTTTTTAGTTTGAAAACCATATATATAATTGATTATATTTTATATTTATATTTATGAAAAAAATAATAATCCTCCAATTTAGAAATCTTAAAATAAAATCAATTCCATACAATTTTATTTTGAAAATGTGCACTATTCTGTAAAAAGAATCCAAAATATTGGTATCAAAGTGCAATTTATCTTTTAAAGAATTATACTATCTCGATCATCGCTTAGATTTCATAGTCATATCAAAAGCCAACCAAGACAAAGAGATCAACTGAAAACAAAAAATTAAGGGGCACACTTGTGTGAGACCGTCTAACGGGTCTCTTACGTTAGACGGATTCCCACCCGACCCGACCTGGATCCGACCCGACCCAGAATATATATTAAAAAAAAAAGCTTAATTCTCCCCCCCAACTCGCGGTGCCTAGGTTTTCTTCCAGATTGCGGCGCTCGTTCTCTTCCACCTCGCGATTCAACCACCGTCCGACTATTCAACATCGCAGATAACATCTAAATCCTAGCAGCTCGTGATTCAACTACTGGCGATTCAACCTCTGGCGATTTTTGCACGATTTAATGGATAATTTCAGAAAAGCAATTAGCGTTCCCTCCGGTGGAATTTCGGTCAATTCCGGTGAAAAAACATTAGCCACAACAGGTATGTGTTCTTAGGTTACGAGATATGTAATTTTGTTTTAATTTTTCAACAATGATTACGTATATCAAATTTTGCATTCAAACTGTTCGACAATATGTTACTAAGAACTGATTTATTGAAATTTTGATTTACTCGATAATAATGTTACAAATATCAACAGTAGTTAGTGATACCCACCGGTTGAATTTCTAGCCTTACGAAATTTCTTTGAACTTAGGTGAATAAACATCTACTACAAGTGGTAACGATATTGTAATTAGATTTTTGAAATTTTTTGGTTTCTAAGCCTTTATTTCTCAAATTGGGTGAATTATTGCTACATGTTCTATATATACATACCTTGTGTTCGATGATATGTCTATGAAAGAATTACTTTGAATTTATATACAGTAGTAATACTTCTATGGTATTCAGTAATACTTGCTATGATGATAGTAATCCTTCACTAGCTATTATTCATATTTTGCAACTGTTTCACTTGAAAACATAATTATAACTCACTCGATAGTAATAATACTTCTATGATATATAGTGATACTTTCTAACATAATAGTAATCATTCCCTTAAAACGTAACTATGATTCAATAGATAGTTATTTCTGCGTGAATAGATCAACAAAAGTACATATCACATGCATATATTGAATTTTGTAGACTAGTAATACTTCTATGGTATTATTTTATATTTATATGCAGTAGTAATACTTCTATCGTATTCAGTAATACTTGTTATGATGATAGTAATCATTCACTAGCTATTATTCATATTTTGCAACAGTTTTACTTAAAAACATAATTATAACTCACTCGATAGTAATAATACAGTTGGGGCGTTGAGGTTGGCCTCCTGATGAGGAGCTCGACTCGATTCGTTTGCACCCTCAAATGGGACGCCATGAGGAAGAAGTTCGAGGCCTTTCGAGCCAGTCGGGACATGTATAAGTGTGGTGCTGCTGCACAATACCTTTGGCTCGTTAAAGAAGATGGCTTTTATTTCAGCAATAATGGGGCTCATTGGATTAAAGATTTTCCATGGTTGTCATAATAATCTCTCTCTCTCTCTTTTTCTTTCTCTCTTTTTTTTTTGAGATAATGAATGTGATCATAGGCTTGTTTGCCTATAAATATCAAATCTAGCTAGATGAATAAGAGGTTGGAGTTTCTTTCTTTTGCTTTTCTATTTTTCATTTTGCACTATATGCAAGTTAACTATGTTGTCTTCAACGAGTTCCAACCATTAATCTTTGGTTTAATTTGATGACGAACTTCATTTTCTGAATTAAATTGTCAATTTCGTTTTATGAAAAATAATTATAAAGCTTAATTGGATCACCCTATATTTGCAATGAGTTTGACAACGATATCACTAAAGAATGTAAAAGTATCACTAAATAAACATAAAGTATCATTAAATAAGAATAAGTATCTCTAACTAACATAAAAGTATCAAAAAATACAGTATCACTAAAGAATGTAAAAGTATCACTAAATAAGAATAAGTATTACAAACTGATGTAAGTATCTCTAACATAAAAGTATCACTAAAAACCTGTCAAGTATCAATATTTCAAAAATGCAGTATCACTGAAGAATGTAAAAGTATCACTAAATAATGTAAAAGTATCACTAAATAAACATAAAGTATCACTAAATAAGAATAAGTATCACAAACTGATGTAAGTATCTCTAACTAACATAAAAGTATCACTAAAAACCTGTGAAGTATCAATATTTCAAAAATACAGTATCACTAAAGAATGTTAAAGCATCACTAAAGAATGTTAAAGCATCACTAAAGAATGTAAAAGTATCACTAAATAAACATAAAGTATCACTAAATAAGAATAAGTATCACAAACTGATGTAAGTATCACTAATGAATATAAAAGTATCACTAAAAAACTGTCAAGTATCACTATTTTAAAAATACAGTATCACTAAAAAATGCCGACTGCATATATATACTACCTAACTACAACATCTTTATCCTTCTTGCCTCTGTTCTGGAACCTTTGTATTGCAAATGCAAAAGTAGACTGTCCGAGGGGCAGAGCTAATGCAATAAGAAAAGCTTTTAGACCATTCGCCAACAGCAACGATAACAGAATAGGTGAAAGCATCCAACCGTAGGATCCAAAAATCTGCATAAGCAAAGTGTTTAGCCAAGCGAATCATACTTTTGAGTTTGCAAAATCAATGAGCAAAAGATTACATAAAACACAGTCAAAATTGAGAAGAAAAGCAAAAATGATAAAATTGAGTGCCTCCATATTCAAGCAATTATGTACATCATATGATGAATATATATGCCTAAATTTTCCTACAGCATGGACTACAAGTAATCAACTTTTAGATCAAATAAAACTAATTTTGGACTCACACACATCCCATTCTAGCTGCAAAGCATAAAATAAAAGCATCACTGTCAGCAACTAAAATCAAACACTATCATAGAATAATGCACTGCATCTCAACACATTCCAACAATAATCCATCTATACATACTACAATGCAGGTAAAACGAACATTTATTTGTGGACTAAAGAAATAAATCACTACTCCGGCCAGAAAACGAGCAAAAACCAAGAAGATATCATCACTATGATCCAAACAAAACCAATTACTAATAATGTCTCAAACAAAACAACACAAATGAAACTGAAAATCAGCCATTGATCATCATAAACCTGGAAAGGAATACAAAAAGCCCAAGTCAAAAGGCCAATCAATTAATGCAATGTTTGGCAACAACAATTAAAGACTTAGAGCAATACAATGATAAATGAGACTTAAAATGTAACATAGGCGACCTGAAAATAAATCTAAGCATGCACATATTGTATAATATATCCACTAATTTCAGACTCTGCAACATAAATGCATCCAATACTCCTATGGATGATTCAACAATCATCAATCAAAAAAACATTAACAAAAAACATTCATGAATCATGCCTCCAGCACAATTCATATTTGCCTCAACAATGTGAAGTATATGGATACATCTTATCATTTACAACCTAATCGAAATAAGCTCTAGTAAAGTGCAGTATCTATTGTAGATTATGTATTTACTTGGATAGAATGATGACTTGGTGAAATTTCAAACATACAAATTTCTTAAAACTAATGGAACAGAACACTTTTCAAACTACTACAAACGACTAAAATCAAATTTCTAAATTACAAATCTGAAATCACAACATATCTCTAACCATTTTTGAAACTTCTAATTCAACGAAAAAAATAAAATCCCTAAATTACAAAAAACCCTAAATAAACTTACAGTATCAATTTCAAGTCGGCGCCGGAGATGTTGACCTCGCAGAACCGATTTAGGTTGTGACTGGAACGCCGGTGATCGGAAAGTTGCTCACGGTGGTGGTGATCGCAAAAATTTCACCAACAGTTACCTCGAATGGTGCGGAAGAGAAACGATGTTGACAGTTGTGAATGGTGCAATTGTGACTAATATGGAGAATGAGTGCGGTTGTGAGGATAAACGGCGGTTACGATGGAGATTCGCCGGCAGTTTTGGGGGAGGAGAGAATCGCTGGAGAGGGAGAGGAGAGAATCGCTGGAGATGGAGCGAGAGAGAGGAAGCTGGAGGGATTCAAACACGTGTTTTTTTTTAATATATATATACCGGGTCGGGTCGGGTCAGGGGAGATCCGTCTAACGTAAGAGACCCGTTAGACGGTCTCATACAAGTTTTTGTCAAAAATTAAAACAATAAACCCCGGCCAATATTTAATAATTACCTTATAATAACTATAAACCTAGATTAAAAAGAAATATACAAACCCTAATTTTGAAATCCAACCCTACTTAATAATCTAAAATTGAAAGATAACTATGATCCTAATTGTGAAATAGTCATTATTAGAGGTTTATTGTTTTAATTATATTTTTTTTAAGTAATTAGTGTTTTTTTGGAAATAAATAAATAAATAATAATAATAATAATAATAATAATAATAATAATAATAATAATAATAATAATAAAAGAGAATTAAAGAGAACAAAGGAAAAAAAAAATGTGTCAAACGACACAGTTTTTAGAGAATCATGATCCCAATTCGCACCATTTGAAAAAAAAAATGATTAGATCAATTAAATCAATTAAATCTAAACCTCAATTGAGATATATGAATTTAATTCAATAACATGAGTGTTTGCCAATTATAGCTCTAACTTAAAAATAGAAACGTAATACTTTTATGTGTTGCTAACAAAATAGTTTTTCTTCCTTACAAAAACAAAAAAACAAAAAACAAAAAACTATCAAGCTTTTTTGGCGCGTTTAATTTTCAAATGAGATTCTCTTGTCCGAAATATGCGTCGTATTCGTATTTCAATATCAAAATTATGTAATTTTATTATACTGCATTGTATTCAATCCTAATTAATATTTACTGCTAAGAATTTTTTTTAAAAAAAATTACATACCACAACTTTGGAAAAATTAACCATAATAATCAATTATATTAACTTAAAAATGAAATCAAATTCTAAAAAATAATTATAAAATAGAATCAGATGGAGTAAACTCTAAATAATAATGTACAATTAAACCAATTGAAAGAAAAAAAATAATAAAATTAGTGTTGGGATACGGATGAGACACACGTGTCGAACTAGATGACTTAATATCCTGTTTGACTCCGAAAAAGAAAAAAAAAAAGGTTTAACACTTTGGGCTTAATAAAGGTTTTCTGCTAAATTGCCTCCTTTGGCCCAATATCTATAGCCCACAAAACTGTAGAAGGTGCTGGCAAAACTTTCTTGCTAATCCCCAATTTTCGCTGTCGATCGACACTCACATCTGCGAAGGTACGCCTCCCCATTTTCATTTTTCATTCAATTCTATGTCTGTTTGTTTTCCTTTGATGAATCCTCTTTTGTTTTTGGATTCAATTTTTGATTGAAATTAATTTTTTCTCCGATGAATTTCATGAAACGGGGAGTAACTAACTAATGCGTAAACCCTCTCTAAACCCGCGCATTTTCTTTTCAGTTTCTGGAACTTTAATTTTTGTTTTATTTTTCTTCTATTTCTTCATGGAATTTGTGGCTGTCAAATTTTTAAAGTGTGTTGTGCAGTATGTTAAAAGATGGATGTAGAAAATTAACAATGAAGGGGTTTATGTTAGATTTAGAAATAAAGTTTGATTTTTGAGTTTTTTTTTTTGGATGTGGATGATCATAGTTAAGAATTTAATGCTACATTTGCTGATTGCTCAAATTGATCGTGTCTTTATGAATTTCCATTAAGTTCAAATTTTATTAAGTAATTTTTTTCTGTCTAAATGATGTAAACTGAAGAATGGTGAACATCCAAGTTGTCTGAAAGTACAAAACGTTTGAAAGTTTTTGTTTTGAGACAATTGAGTAATGTAGAAAACTGACATGAAGAATCGCGTAAATGGGTTGCGTATAGGAAAGATAACCACACAGCTAATGAGCGCAGTGTCGAAACACATGTAGATTTTACAGGTCGGAAAGCTCTCCTCGTATGTTTCTAGTTTGGTGATCAACTTCTACTCTACTGCATTGATAGAAACATTTTCTCTGTACTAATAGGCGTGATAGAGTTAAGACAACTTAGCTAAATCTTAGGTTGGAGACTTATCATAAAACCGAGCTGTTTTTCCCTGATGTCAACCGTAGATGGCTAACTCATACAATGAGTTAGATTTCCTATTCTCGCATTAATATGTCTCAATGAATTGCAAACAAGCTAGGATTGCCTTCATGCATATGATCTATGAAGTCCGAGTATGTCCTTAGTTTATAGCTATGGTTTGATTGATCCTTGACTTTGTGTATTCATAATGTTCGTTATCCATTCTATCTTGAAGCACATAATTACAAGCATAATCATGTTTACATGGTTTTATAAGGTTTTTCTACCCATTAATAATCTATTGTGGACATAGAGTAATTAAGAATCTACAGTATACTAACATTATTTTTTGTATATAATAATGAAAAATCATTTATATGTAGGCTAAAGAAAAATATCATTGTTCGTGTTATTTTACTTTTGGATATTCTATCTGAAACTTTTGAGCTGAATATAGATGTACGAACCCAATATTCAATACGTCTCAAATTTTGAAATTTGTGCACGATCAAATGTGAGTTGATAGGTGGAGCTATAGGGCTCAAACCCAATGCATCTCCCTGTTATAGTTTTTTTTTACACAATACATCTCCCCTTTGTATAGAACAAAGGTTTCTCGAGAGGACAAATATATGTAAACGTAGATTATAACAATAATTTCTATTTCTTTTTAAAGGTTTTTAGGATTGTATATTTATTTAGATTTGTTGGATTTAACTCTTAAGAAATGGATAATTACATTGTGCATAGAATTAAACGTGGGTAAATAAGATTACTATATATATTTGAAACATATAAATTATGATGTAAGAAACTATGATAATACAACCTACATATCTTAATTGTATATATCACTTTATGATTTGTTCACATTTTAAAATATACCAATTATGATTGTATTTAAAATTGACTATATTAATTTATAAATATCAGTCTCGTTTGATTTAGTTATAAAATTTAATAATAATGTTAAATTGTTAACTATTTTGCATTCAATATAATTAAAAAATATTATAAATTATAAATATTAATTCAGAAATATATGAATACAAGTACATGCATATATTTAAAAATATTGATATATTTATTAAACAAAGTAATAGCCTTTATGTTATGCTGGTAATTATCTCTAAAAGTTTATATGATAAAATCAAATCAGTAATAATTAATTAGAAGAATAAGCAGAACATTGGATATGGAGTTAAATTTATTTCATTCCAAATTTCCAATAGCTTTAGGATGACCCAAGTAAAAAAAAAAAAAGAAATTAAAGCCCAAAAAGGCTGATTACAACTCAACAGGATTGTTGCCCTAGTCTCCTCTCCAGAATACTTCCTCTCTACCTCATCACTTTCAAAGAGATGGTGTAGGGTTCCACAATAATTAAGCAAACCCAGTTGATGATTAAAGTTTCTAAAACCAAGGGTGCGTTGTTTTCTGTCAATTTTTTTATGCATTTGCTGTATTTACACCTATTCACACAACAATATTATTTAGCATTTACAGAAGATTATTCAGTTCAAGTTGAGCATTTGTTCTGTTTGGAGAATTGATACTGTGCATATATACAGTGTTCTGTTTTTGTTATATGTTCAAGCAGAAAAGAGAGATTTTGAAGAAAGTTTGATTTTTGAGGTATTTTTTGGGAAGGGGATGTGGATGTTCATAATTCAGAATTTAATGTTTTTGCTAGTTGCTGAGATTGATCCTGTCTTTATGTATTTTCGTTAAGTTCCAATTTTATGCCTAAGATTATATTCGTTTTTCTTTTCCCTGTTACTTTTTAGTCATTTTTTTGTCTAAATGATGTAAAAATGAAGAATGGTGAACATCCAAGTTGTCTGAAAGTACAAAATTTCTGAAAGTTTTTTGTTTTGAGACAATTGGGTAATGTAGCAAACTGATATGAAGAGTCATGTAAATGGATTTGCGTATAGGCAAGATAACCACACAGCTAATGAGGGCAGTGTCAAAACATATGTAGATATTAAAGGTCGGAAAGCTCTCCTTGTATATTTCTAGTTTGGTGATCAACTTCTACTCTACTGCATTCATATAAACATTTTATCTGTACTAATAGGCGTAATAGATTTAAGACTGCTCCGAGCTTAACGAGCAAAATCTTAGATTGGAGAGTTATCATAAATGCGAGCTGTTTTTCCCATATACTAGTTGTGATGTCAATCGTAGATGGCCAGCTCACACAATGAGTTAGGTTTCATATTCTTGCATTAAAATGTCTCAATGAATTGTGAACAAGCTAGGATTGCCTTCATGCGTATGATCTATGAAATCCAAGTATGTCAGTTCATAGATATAGTTTGATTCATCCTAGACTTCGTGTATTCATAATGTGCATTATTCATTCCATCTAGAAGCACATAACTACACACATACTAAATGTACAGAAGATAAGCTGCCCACCGTATCATCCTCAGCTCTGCAACTAGTAAATTGTCGAGGCATTTAGTCAATTGTCACCATCATCCAAGGGCCTGTATAGTGCATACCTAGTTGCGTAGCTAACTTATATAGTAAATGATCTCTAACACTTCTAATATTGATCTGTAAATGTTTGCCTTGATATCACCGGTAATATTCTGGAGTAATGCACGCATTTTAACGTTGTCTTGCCCGTGCATTATTGGATTTAACCAGGGAATAATGGGCAGACAAGGCTCTCAACTGAAAATCAACCCCAAGAAATTTGGGAACCTTCAGAAACCTTGCATGAGAGAAATGATGTCGTTTCTTAGTTGTTTGGCTTTAACTCATGGCGATGATAAAAGATGCAGTCGGCAAAAATCAATGTTGAGTGCATGCATGGATTCTCAGGTAAATGGGAACTTAAATGCGAATACTTCTGGTCTAATGATGCATTCTGGCATAAATGTTTCCTATCAATGGAATAGTTTTGTGTTCCAATTAATTTTTCTCAACCTCGGTCACCTCTACTGTTAAACAAGTTTGCTTTCTTTCCTTTATGCAGACGGCCAATAAACGAAAGCCTTGGGGTAGCATTAACTATCAGCTTCAGAAGCTTAGCAGGGGGAAGAAGTAGTGGCTTAGCTTTGAGTTTTTACATGTTATCAACTGCAATCGTGCATTATCAGCAGTTCTTGCTTCAACAGATGATGTTTTGAGAGAGAGAAAGAGAGAGAGATGTATTTTTTGATGTGACTTCATTAAATCCAGGCAGATTATTGCATTAAGTTCTGGATTCTGGTGGTTTTTGTTTAGTTCCTACAAGAAGCTTGCCTGAGTTCTCTCCCTTTCTACGTTTGGAGCTTTGACAATAAGTTCTTTCTAAATTGACTATTTGTCCCTCTGTCATATGTGTTCGAGAAATGCCCGTGATCGAGTAAATAGTCCTACGACTGAATGGATCGTAACGACTTGGAAAATTGAAAGATTTGTAGTTTTTAAGACCTATCCTTTTCTAGTAGATTGTATTTACAGGAAACCTATATCCTTGATATCTCAAATTTCAATTCCCTCCTGATATTAGTTTTCAATGTTTGTGGTGATATAAGTATACAAGTTTGCATTTCTTCTTAAAAAAAAATAAAAAAAAAATGTTCGTCTTTTGTATTTAGATAGGTAAATTGACTTATTAAAAAAAATTAAATAGGCTTTCAAAATGAGTGTTTGTGCAAGTACTTTTTATCAATGTAAATTTGGGGAATGGCATTATTTAGGTTTTTGGTTGTAGACAAAATTCTTCATCTTCAAATGGTATTTCATCTTATGTTTTAATAAATTTCATTTTCGAACTGAGGATTTGATTTGTTCATAATTTTGTAATTGGAAATTTATTTTGAAATGGACTTCCATCCAAAAAAATATATGAAATTTATTTTGCATTTTTCAGTTATAAGTTTTTCTTGTAATTTTATTTTGTTCATTGTTTATTAAGTTCACCCTCACCCAATTGGAGTTCATAATGGTTTTTTAGTATTTAATTTTTAACTTTCAATTAATAATTCATTATTATGGTTGATTATTTCATAATTAAAATTTCTATTTTATTGATGAATTTTGATATGATTATTTATATTATAATTACTTATTATTATTTAAGAAAAAAACACTCGCCAAATTCAGTTATTTGGCGAAGTATGTGTCGGTTCATATTTATATACTTATTTTTTTTTAAAAGAACAAAACAAAATGAAAAATATATTGTGTAATTTAACTCGCACAACCGGAAAAAGGGGAGGAAGGTTTTTTTATAAATGAAAAAAATGTTATATGTAAATATTATGAATGGAAATGACTATTTTAGAAAGTACTAGACTACAAAAAAGAGGGGAGGAAATTAGTATTTTCAGAAGTAAGAGGGGGTTTCACTGGAGCTTTAAAGTTTTTGCACAATTTCCAATTTTCGATTACCGGAAAAAAATGGTTTCAATCGACAACACAAATTCCGCCACTGCTAACGGCCACGCCGCCGCCAAACCGGCCCAGGCTGATGCGTCCACCGCTCCTCCGCCGTCCGAATCCAACGGTTCTCAGCCGGACTTCGACGCATCTCGGAAGAGGAAATGGACGATTCTGCCCTTGGAGGTCGGTACGCGCGTCAACTGCCGGTGGCGCGACGGCAAGTACCATCCTGTGAAGGTTATCGAGCGCCGCAAACTTCTCTCCGGTGGAGCCAACTATTATGAGTACTACGTTCACTACACTGAATGTGAGAATTTTTTTTCCCCTTCATTTGTTAAGAATTTGAATTAATTTGGTATTTTTGGATGAGAACAGTTATTTTGATGCTATCGTGTTGTTTATTGAGATATTGTGTCATTTTCGGATGGTTATTTAATGTTTGTATGCACAATGAACAATCTACTCAATTTTGGATTGAAGCATTGTAATTTCAATTCTTTATGTTTTCTAGATGCCAGATGCATCTTGGTATCGTCAGTTATTTGTCAGGCATTTGTATTCCTCATTGTAGCTTGCGGATTTATTTGATTCAGAATGAGAAGATTTCAATTTTTTTGGCTGTTGCTCGAGTTAGTGGTGCATATAGCGTTTTCTATGGAATTTGAATTGTATGTTTGTGTAATCCTGACTTGTTTCTGCCATGCACTTCTTTATTTTCTTGGGCAGTCAACCGCAGGCTTGATGAATGGATATGCCTTGATCAACTTGATCTCAGCTCTGTAGAAACTGATGTGGATGATAAGGTTGAAGACAAGGTAATATCTTCCGCATGCCTTTGCTTTCCATTACTTTAAGTTCAAACTCAGATTCTCGGGGAACAGTACTTTTTTCGTTCATGGAGATTGTAGTTCAGATTCAATCTCTTCGTTGAGGGTATGCTCACGTGACATGTGAATGTATCTCAGGTAACAAGCTTGAAAATGACTCGCCATCAGAAACGCAAGATCGACGAAACGCATATAGAGGTACCCTTTGTTGAAATTTTTATGTTAATCAGTATGCAATGATTATATGACAGGGTTGTGATTGTTGTTATTCTGTTTCCCCTATGTATTATCATTCTTCATAGAACTATTAGTTCCTTATCATGGATGCATTATTGTTCTCATGGCAATTGTACATGCATGCCATGACAAATGGCTATGCACAAACACCATGGGTTAAAATTATGTCTGACATTGAGTCTGAATGCTAGTTGGTGTACTTTTTCTCGAGTTTGACAGAAAGTCATGTTTTATAATTGTGAAAGTGCTTTAAATTTTTCTCAGCGGTCGAAGGAAATGGCTAAAAATGATATTCCAGTCAAATTTTTGTGAATTAACTTCTTTGGTATATTTTGCGAGTTAGGGTTCCCTCATTTGAAGAAGTGAGAATATCATATCTTCTAACAGCTTAACACTTTCCACTTTATTTCTTTTAGTTTCCTCAATTTTTTGTTTGGAAATTATGTAGGGACATGAGGAGCTTGATGCTGCTAGCTTGCGGGAACACGAGGAATTTACAAAAGTTAAAAATGTTGCAACAATTGAACTTGGCAGATATGAGATTGAGACTTGGTACTTTTCCCCGTTCCCACCTGAATACAATGACTGCACAAAGTTGTTCTTTTGTGAATTTTGCCTAAATTTCATGAAGCGCAAAGAACAACTTCAGAGGCATATGGTAAGCTATCTTTCTTAGCTGTTGAATCATCCCTTTTCAATTACTTGTTTATGTACGATTGAATGGAACTTCAATGGTCTAGGAGAAAGTCATTTTGTTACACCCACCCTGCCTGTTTCATTGTATCATGTTAGCTGCTTAGAGTAGTTTGTATATGTCTTTGATAAATTATGAATACTGCGCTCTGCAGAGAGCATGATTTATTATCTTTCTTACATAGAGCATTTTCTGTAGTTACATATTTTTTGTACTTCCTATTTGCAGAGGAAATGCGATCTTAAACATCCTCCTGGTGATGAAATATATCGAAATGGGACCTTGTCAATGTTCGAGGTAAGTTTTGCATCACTTTGATCTAACTTAAACTTAAGTGTGCAGAACTTTTTGGCATATATTGATATAAAAGAAGATTTTGTTACCCTTCTCACTATTCCAATAACCCATTTTTGAAGTTATATTTGCAGTACTTGGATTCTGTGTCTTCAAAATACTCTCTCAAATAATTCCCCCCTCAAATATGGATCTCAGTCATAGAGAATCAAACAAATTGGATGGCTTTATTAAGAGTTTTAAGGATTTTTAACTGAAACTGGCTTCAAAGGTTTCATATCTCTGAGAGTCTAATTTGGAAATCAAATGGCTATTTGAACAAGGTGGTTTAATGCATGCAATCCTCAAATTATTTGATTGTTGGTTACATGAAAATATTATATTCAAGATTGTGCCGTACCCTTAAATGTACTTGGCATGTGTGGTTGTCTTACAATTTCTGGTTGTGAATTGCATACCAAATGCCTGAAACTCCTAACTTGGTAAAGTTGTGAAAATGAAATCCATCTAATTTGAACTTCAATAACAGGTTGATGGCAAAAAGAACAAAATTTATGGGCAGAATCTCTGCTATCTGGCCAAGTTGTTTCTTGATCACAAGACCCTCTACTATGATGTAGACCTGTTTTTATTTTATGTGCTATGTGAATGTGATGATCGGGGATGCCACATGGTGGGCTACTTCTCCAAGGTAACTATAGTCTGTAGGTTACTACTTCAGTTGTACCATTGTGTATTATTATCCACCAGTCATTTAGGGGTCACTGTCTTTGTTCTCTAATTTGGCTGCTTCATTTACTCATCATAGACATACCTGAACACGTATCACAGTAGGAAGGATAAGACTACATTATTGGATTTCATTTATCTTTTTGTGGCTTTCTTGATATGCAGGAGAAACAATCAGAGGAGTCTTACAACTTAGCTTGTATTCTTACTCTTCCTCCTTATCAGAGAAAAGGCTATGGGAAGTTCTTGATTGCATTTTGTAAGCTCATTATTCATCAACCTACTTATTTGCTAAGCGCACTAGTATAATAATAGAAATGTACGCACATTACCATAAATGTCAGTGTGTTGAACGATTCCTGCACTAACAACCGAACTTTCAGTACAAGAGGCAATGATGGGAAACTTTTTCTGAATTCGAGAACAAGGAAATAACTTCCTGATTAAGACTTAAGAGTCTGTTGGGACGTTGCCCTGCCCAGCAAATGCCTCCAATAAAATATAGATGATTTATACCAACCATAAAAATTTTATCATTCATTGGAAACATTTCTGGTAGACATGAAAGATGCTTTTAGGAGAACTGAGGATGTCTCTTGTTGCTATAATGTACAGTAGCATGTTTGCATTTGTATATTCTTTTGTTTACTTTCTTTACTTCTCCCGATTCAATTCACTGATTCGAAATTTCCTAACTGCAAAATTTTGGTGTAGCTTATGAACTTTCAAAGAAGGAAGCTAAAGTTGGAACACCAGAACGACCCCTCTCAGACCTGGGACTCTTGAGCTATCGAGGATACTGGACTCGTGTTCTTTTAGACATACTGAAAAAGCACAAAGGCAATATCTCCATTAAGGTTCGGATCAATTAGCCGCATTCAATTTAAACAGTTCCACTTTGTTCTTACAGACTACTAGGGTTGTGAGATACAAGCATGCATGAGACAATAAAAAAGAGACTGCCAGAGGAATGAATTGTTAGGAAATATCATTCGTGTTGTATAGTCATCACTGCATTAGACTTGCTGTGGGCCTACTATGTTTTAAAACATGCCATATTGTTAAGGTTCTGTTCTCTTCACATCGAGACCACTTCTTTGTTGCACCCTTGGTTTCTCTTATCATAAGTTGTGGATTTGTTGAAAAAGCATCAATTCCTTCATTTGACCTTACTTCTTCCTCCATGATACTTTTCTGTTCATTCCGACTCATTACCTTATTCAATTTCTTTTCCAGGAGCTCAGCGACATGACAGCCATCAAGGCAGAGGATATTTTGACCACCCTCCAGAGCTTAGAGTTGATCCAATATCGGAAGGGACAGCATGTCATATGTGCGGACCCAAAGGTCCTGGATCGTCACCTCAAAGCTGCAGGCCGAGGTGGTCTTGATGTCGATGTCAGCAAATTGATTTGGACTCCTTATAAAGAGCAGAGTTGATCTCAAATACAGCTAAGTAACTTCCCTTTCACACCATTTTCCATTCCAGTTGAATCTGTATATAAAACTCCACCTACTTCGCACGGCAAAACTGGTCCTTGATCTTGATGGTGGCCTATATAGGTGTAACATTTCCAAACATCTTCTAATGTAGCAATTTATGTAGTGTACCTATCGTAATTACTATACTGAAATTGTTTCTTTCTTGAGTCAGCTTGTGGCCTGAGTTAATGAATTGTTAGGTAGTTGCAAACTTAGATGGTGATGTACTTGTACTATTTCATGTGTAGTGCTATCATATACTGTTAAAATTAATGTTTTCGTGTCATGTTCCTGTTTGATATATGTAGTATCATTTAGGACATATATCACTCATGTCCCGAACTTCAAAAAATATCGAAAAAGTATCCTGAATTTTGATTTTTTTTCCTAAAAATGTCCCGGAACTTTAAAAAAAATATGAAAAATGTCATGTACTTTACATTTTTTTTGTAAAAATGTCACTGGAATTTGTATTTTTTTTATTTGTATTTTTTTTAAATCTCAATTTGAAGGGCAGACAATTTTTTTTTTCAAATTGCTGACTCTGTCCTGATTGAGATTTTGGGATGAATACAAAATATTTTTTTTTTTTTTTTTCGTTCGGATTGAGAATTTTGAAAGGAATGAAAAGAAATTATTTTTACTTTTAAAAATTGGATTGGTAACGAGAGATTTAGGGGAATTAATGAGAAGTTGGGGGGTCATGGAGAAGAAAACGGAAAACAACATTGTCATTGTTTATTTATTTTTTAGAAAATTAAAAAAAAAATTAATTGGGTTGATTCTGTTTGGACATTTAGACGACTTGGACTCGGTTAATTTGCGGTATTTACAATTCATTTGTTTTGAAGGTGACAATTTTAAGTTTGTTAATATTTAGTCATTTTCTCGTGGAGAAGAACCTTTTTCCACTTGCAGTTGATTTAATTTCAACTTTTTAATTTCAATCTAGTAATTTCTTGTGTTTCACATTTTATTAATTTAATCACGTGAACGAGTTTTCGAGTCACTAGCTCTACCAATTTGAACGAGCTAAATGTTTGGTGGATTTTAATAATTTTTTTTTGGTTTGAAAACATTATGCCGCGTGATGATGATGGATTATGCTAGTTAAAAAGTGATTTTTGACCTAACTTTATCCCAATCATTTAACTTTTTATTTATTTTTATTTAGTAGAGGACTTACTTCGAACATATCTATAAGAAAAGCATTACGGCAGAAGCTTATTTAAGTGAAAATATTTTTGGTCAAAATCCCAGAGTTTTCTTTTTTGCTTTTTATTAAAAAAAAAATATTTTCCTAACATCATATTCATATATACGCATTATTCGAAATAAAAAAGAATTAGAGAATCTCTTGGATTCATTCTTACAATTGTTACCGTAAAAAATTGTGACAAAATTCTCCTTTGCACTTATTGTGTTGCATTATTTATTGCACATTTGATTTTTTTTTTTCAATTTAAATTTATTGTGATTTCGTTTAGTTTTACACTTGTTATTTATTGTCTATTCTACCAAATTAAATTGTATTATAATTTTTTATTTTTTAATTATTAATTGATCAATTGATAATTAAAAACTAAAAAATTATAATAAATCCTAATTGAGTAAATGAACTCTAAATAACAAGTGTAAAATTTAACTAAAGCACAAGAGATTGAAATCAGAGAAAAAAATTGAAAAAAAATATAAAATTTAACTAAAGCACAAGAGATTGAAATCAGAGAAAAAAATTGAAAAAAAAATAAAAAATTGTGTGTGCAATAGGGAGTGCAACACAAAATATGCAATAGACAATTTCACTGATTTAATTCACATTTTTTAAATTAACTCGTATTTTGATTTTGTAATTGGTTATACACTTGCCAATCATGTGTATGATAAATAATTAAATAAAAAATTATTTTATTAATAAATGAAACAAGAAACTAAAATTGGATAAAAATAAAAGAACTACCACGGCATGAACAATTATTTATCTAATTAAATACGGCGATGGCGAACTATTTATTATTATTATTATTATTATTATTATTATTATTATTATTATTATTATTATTATTATTATTATTATTATTATTATTATTATTATTATTATTATTATTATTATTATTATTATTGTTATTGTTAATAACAAAAACTTAACACTAAAACAATAAAAGAAATATACGTAAAGACAATAAAGTCCCTCATGTTCACCCAAAATGTCGGATAACCTTAATTTGAACACAAACATCAAACCCCGACTATCATTGTCAAAAATCGTTCTTGTTAAAAAAAAGCAACAAAAAGGAAAAAAGAACAAAAGAATAAAGAAAAAGAAAAAAAAATGCTAGTGTTTTGAATTTATTTACAATATTAAAATCTCCAAGCTAAATTATTCGATCCATTACCTCGTATAAAATATTAATTGATCCATAAATATATTCTAAATTTTAAAATTTGATTACCAATCAATCACATTTATATATATATATATCATACTGTCGTCGGCGGCGGCAGCGACGGCGGAAATTTATTCCCCGGCAAATTAATTGGTTCAATTTGCATGCTTTTCATCCCATTAGACCTTCTCTTCCACAGATTCACCTCATCGCGGCAGTTCCCCTGCGGCGGCGCCACCCTCTTCACCACCGGCAGCGGCGGATCCATCTTGCTAATATCCACCACCACCTTAACGCAATCTTGATAATTATTATCACGATCATAGCTATTATTTGCCACCGACGACGATCTTCTTGAATCTCTCACGCACATTTCTCTGTTGGACCTGCAGCTTCTGCTTCCACTTTTCCGGCCGGCGGAGGGGGCGGCGGCGGCGGGGGGGTTGGGAAGTAGGGTTTTGGTGGAGAAGTGTACTTTTCTGGGCTTGGTGTGTTTGTGGTGGTGGTGGGCGGCGATGATGGTGGCGGCGGTGGCGGGGAAGCCGGTGACGCGGTTGTTCCGCTTGACTTGGCCCATGCAACTGACTCTGGGGGAGGAGGGGTCGGCGGCGGCGATGGGCGGAGCTGTGTTTATCTTCACGTCTTTGATGGAAAGGCGGCAAAACATCGGCAAGAAAATGCTCTTTTGATCGTTAATGCTATCTTGATTGTAGTTTAAAATTCCCATTTATTCTGATCGTTTTGATCTCTGCTCGAGTTTCTGCTCTTCTTGTTAATTGCTGCCTGTGTGTGTGTAGAATTCTGAATTTGAAGTATGGAGAAGAGGGTGATCAAGAGGGGAGAGAGAGAGAGAGAGAGAGAGAGAGAGAGAGAGAGAGAGAGAGAGAGAGTTACCAAAACAGAGGAAAACTGAGAGAATTATGTGAAAAGGCACGTCTGTGTATCTAAATATATATATATATATATGCGTGATCTCATTCTCACATATATACACGTGTTTGTGTGTGTGTCTATATATATATATATTTATGGTTATATTACAATTTAATTTTTTTAAATGTTTTAATAAAAATAATTCAATGTTTAAATTTTTACAATTTAATTCTCAACATTTGAATGTTTTAAAAAAATGACACAACATTTTAATATTCAATTAATTATAATGTTTGAACGTTTTATTATAAACTCCCATTGTTTTAGATATAAAAAATGTTATTTTGATTACGTATTATTTTTTGGTAAAAATGTCATTCCAACTTACTTGAGAGTAAGTTGTTCAAAATTGAACATTTTCACCAAAAACGTTGGATTGTGTTAAAACGTTCAAGTGTTGATAATTAAATTGTAATATTAAAATATTGGATTATTTCTGTTATAACATTGATAACTAAATTATAATTATTAAAATGTCGTATTATTTTTGTTAAAACGTTCCGAATAAATTATAATTTACCCAATATTTATTGGTGTAAAATGGAGTAACTTAAAAAAACTAAATTTAAAAACTCAGGTCTCGAAGAGATCCTGATATGATTAATAAGCATTAAAAGCAGCAATCTGTCTTTCCAAAATTTAATTACATTAGGTTATAACGGGTAAAGAGGCATTAATATATCTATTCAATTTTTTAATTTTTTTTTCCATAATTTGTGAGATTAATCACACCAAACAATTATGTGATGATATGATGAACAATCCACATTAATTTTCGCTGCAATATTAACAAAAAGAAAAAAAAAGAAATTTCCTTTTCAAAAATATCACACCTTGATACCTATATTTTGAGCTCTTTTTTAAAAATAGTCAACTTTTTTTAAATTAACAAAAAATACCCAATTTTCAAAATTTTTGCAAATGTTATGATCAATTTTATGGCACGTACGGAAATCGTACGCAATTTATTGTATTTTAATATTTCTATTTTCCTAGTTGCGTAATAATAAATATTCAAATCAATAAATTTTAAAATACAATCAATTACGTATGATTCTTGGGCTGTAAAAATTGATCAAATGTTAAATTTGCAAAATATTTCAAAAAGTAGGTACTGCTTTATTAATTTTGAATACGTGGGATATTTTTATCGCGAAAATGCAGGTATTAAAGTGTAAATTACCATATTCGATACTAAACTGAAGAAGTAGAAATAATTATAACAAGTTTTGGTAAAAAAACAAGTAATATTTGGTTATAATACCACAATATTGTTGGGTTTCTGGTTTAACATTAATTTGACATTTTTGCTGTGTGTAACTGTAAGGGTCAAGAAATAATTTAGAAATTGACCAATGCCTTGAATTCAGTTCAAATAAGTGGAATTTCACCCCTTTTGATCTCTCCCACACCATAACTTAACCTAAAAAGGGCTTTGAATTTTATAGGTTTGTTATACATGGACTATATATATCTTAATTTCTTGGGATGGGAGAATAATTTTTATGAGACTACTGCTTTGGAGTTTTATACATTTCACAACTTCAACCTTAGATAATATATATCTATGTGTGTGTGTGGTAGATGATATTTGACCTAAATAAGATCACGTATATATATAATATACACATAGTTTGTACCAAATACATATTTGATTAATTATATATATATACACACACACACACACACACATATATATATATATATATAATTCACTATGTTTGAACAAAAAAAATGCGCACATACATACATTATACATATATATACACGTGTCTATTATGTATACCGTATGTGATGTAATTCACATCGTGTCACATATCTATCTATATATACTTGTGTTGACTTATAAATATGTAACCATCGGAATTTAACGAAATATATATATGTTCATAAACAAGTTTACTTAAAAAATCATTGTTTATTAATGGGTTGATGAAGTTTTTTATGCATCCAATCACAATGCTACACGGAAGTATGAAGTCTTTGTCATTGAATTTTTTATGGTTCAAATTTAATTTAGCGAAATACAAATATAATAGGACATGATTAACGGTCATGAAGTTTAGGGTGCTTGCATTGTATTAATTAGTACACAATATTTTTCAATTAAGAAAGCAACTGATAACCATCTTGGAAAAAATGAAAAAAAATAATAATAATAAAATAAAAATAATGAGTTGAAGAATGTGCATGAGAGGATATCTTTGTCTCAAAGGCAGCTATCTTTTATAGACCAAATGACTTAATCTATGGTGCAACTATGATGGCACTTGTTTTAATTGTTATCAAAGAGTTACAGCAAGAGGCTATACACCTATTAATGCATTAGGCCATCTTCATATTTACAAGCAATATATATATATATATGTATGTATGTATGTTTATATATGTGTGTGTGTGTTATTCCCAAATCCCAATTCATCACCATAATTTCCTACTCTCTATGCATTCATCCTTTTGTTGAGTATTCTTAAAGTTTTCAATAAAATTATATCCCACTTCACCTCATGCTCATTGGACCTTGTGAGTTGTGACAAATTACTTTTCTCCACATCTCTCTCTAGAAAATTCCAATCTTTTAAGTTATATGTGTTCAGTACAAGCGATCTAGTGGAGGAGTAGACGATCTCATAATCATAGGTTATGAATTTGAATTTTGCTAACATATTAGTATGAACTACTCAGAACACGCATATGAATAGCAGTTTCCAGAACCGGCCTGAGAGGTGGTCAATTGCGCCGCCGTCTAGATCTCCTATTTTTTTGGGCCCTAAATTTTTTATTTTCATTTTAGTACTATATCTAAAGAAAAAAATAGTTTCCCAAACAAAAGGCCTATACAATATATATATATATATATATATATATATATATATATTCGTTACTCTATTTATCTTAAATGCTACCATCCAATTAGTACAAAAATCTTCATGCTTCGAATATCATCAACAAAATATACGCAGATGACGACAAAATATTTGGTATCATATTTAAAATAATAAAGTCTATTTATATGTTTTGTTTTTTTATCTCATATTTTATAGGATGAGTGAAAATTTGATTAAGTAAAAAAATAATTGAATTAAAGTACTTTAATTTCGTTTTGCCATAGTCTCCGAAATGTCAGGGCCTATCCTCGTGGTTGTGGTTAGTTCAGTTCTAACAAATTAAGTTTTAATGTATTGCATGACTATTTAGATGCAGGAATTATTTGAAGGTAAACTTTAATGGGATTAAATATTTTTTAAATAAATAATAGATAGACGATAAAATTTTATGTGAGATCTTATATTGACAAGTCATGTAATTTATTTAGGAACAGTGTCATACTGCATGCACGTTTTAATAATAAAATAAAAATAAGATTGAGCTGTCAGTCTGTCACTTGGAATTGAGGATCTAAATATTCAAATCACCTAACACAAGGGTATACAATATTGTTCTTTTTTTTTTCCAATTGGTCAACAAAATATATAATTCATATTTAGAAAAAAAAAACCAAACAAATTAATTAAACTAGATGATCACTATTATATAAACTCTCACAACTTGTTTAAAAACTATAAAGATATATGTAACTTGATGGATCGATTTTTTGTAGGTTGAATATTAGATATGATATTAAATTAATAAATACATTTAAAGTTATATTTTTATGTATTAACAAGAATATGATGATAAATAACGCCACATCACTTTATAAGGCGTGTCGGATATATATTCCCTAATTTGTTACTCAAATTTATTAAAAATTACAAAAAAAAACAACGTAATGATATACAATCATACAAACTGTTATTCAACAAAGTAAACGAGAGCCGAATCCGATCGGGGTTAAAGGAGGTATATCCACATTAGAAAAGAAGGTATGGAAAACTCTTGAGCAATTAATGGGAATGTGAAAAAAGTTCCACACTCTACATAATAGTGTCTTTACTCATGCCATAAAAAAAAATTAGAAGTATGGACCATTGTTGAGAGAGAAATAGACAATACATGAAGTTCCAAGAAAAAAGAAATTGAGTGATGTTCATAGCCTCTCATTTCTCTTGGGCAACATTGTTTTGTCTTTGTAGTTAGTGGCCCTATCTAACCTTTTGTTTTCAACTTTAGAGCAAAAGAAAATGTTCCAAACCCCTCATACATTCACCCCCTTTTCATCTTCTAATAATAGCATGCATTTCTTGCAAAAATTAAATAAACTATTTTATACTTTTTAAAAATAGTGAAAATTACCATGGGTAAATGGTCAATTGCAATTTTTATCATTGCCTTTGATCCAATTTGAAATTTCGATACCACTTTCGAAACCTTACAATAATATCTCCTCCACCTTTCAACCTGCATCATTTTTTTTTCGGTGATAGGAAATCCAACGTAGTAAATTACCTTAATTTTCATGGTCAGAATATGTGTACATGTAGAAAATTAGATTGCCACGTCGGATTTCGATTGCGAAAAAAAATTAAGGGTGTTGAAATTATTACAAATTAAAAGGTAGTGCGATTATCGGAACGTTTCAAAAATTGTGTTGAAATTGCATATAATTTGGTCCAAAATGGTGATTAAAATTGCAAATGATAATAATAAAATGAAATTATTTGAGTATCTTTCAGAACTCAAATAACCGCAATCTAGAAAATAAAAATAAAAAAACAACCAGTTAATTGGATTATATATATGAGGCTTTGAAATTATTAGAAATCAATACAAAATATACATAAAAAAAGTTTCTAAATAATACTAATTTATTATGACATCAGTTCTTTAATAGAAATATGGGTTAACTGCAATTTTAATCATCTTGATCAATTTATAATTTCGACAACATTTTTGTAACGTTACAATAATATATCCTTCATCTTTTGATCTGCGACAATATACTCATAATTTTTTTCTATAATTTGAATATGCGTACACGTGGAAAAGTAGATCGCTGGGTTAGATTTCGATCACCGAAAAAATTAGGAATGTTGAAATTGTTACAAAATGAGAGATGATGCCACTAATGGAACATTTCAAAAATTGTGTCTGAAATTGCAAGTTAGGTCACATGTGGTGATTAAAATTGTAAATAATAATAATAATAAAATATAATTATTTGAAAAAAAAAACCACAACCAGTTAATTGGATTATATAATACTTTGAAATTATTAGAAAACGATGCAAAATATCCTGAAAAGGGGGGTTTTAAAATAATACTGATTTCTTAATTATGACGTTGATTCTTTAATTTGTCTGGTGCGTACATTTTTTTTCTTGCTTATTTAAGTAATATATAATTAGGAAATAATTGTATTGGATTTTTCAGTAGTAGTCATGAGATATTTGTATTTCACCAAAACAAAAAAAAAAAAATCGTAATCGTTTTTGTTAGCTTAAAAAATGATGTAATTAGGGTCCCAGTTTTAGTTAGCCTAAAATGGCCCTATATACAAAAGTCATTGTTAGACAAGATTTAAAGTCAAACAGTTTGGCTACTGTGGAATGGTCTAGTCTAACAGATAGGATCATAAATTGCTTTTTAATATATTTTCTCCTAATAAATGAAAAATATAAAATTTTGGGCTAATCTAATCATTTAATTATGATGATTATAGGCTATAAATTAGTTCAATTAGATAATTAATGCATGCTGTGGGATTTTCGCACACAAAAATTTATATTTCTTGAGTAGACCTATGAAAGAACATTTATTGCGATTTTAGGTGAAATATTAATATATTTTTTGATATTTTGTAAAATAAGTAAGAAAATTCAAGGCCGGTTTAGGTCTGTATTAGTTAGGACTTTTATATTTGTAGGCTGTCTCCCAATTTCTTGTTAAAATACAGGGTTAATTGCCTTCATGAACTTTAAACATACTTGTAAATTTAACATGATTTTAAAAGTAGGTAATTAAAATATTAATTTTGAATTTGTGTGTGTTATTTAACATCTCTAAATTTTTGTAAAATAAATTGATTTCCAATTCAGCAGACAATTCGCTAGTCTCTTCCGGTCGTGGCTAAACCATCAATTTTCGAAAAAAGAATGCAACCTGGTTGAATTTCACACTCACATTAATGGAAAAAAAATTGGGGATTGTTAAATTCGGCCGCGCCGATATTTTTTTTTTTTAAATTTGATGGTTGAATCATGATAGGTTTGAAGAGAAGATACGTTGGTTGCTGAATTGGAGTCAATTTTTTTTAATAGAAATTTTGGGATGTTGAATAACAATTGAATTAAAAGTTACCATTTTAATTACTTATTTTTAAAATTTATGTTAAATTTGCAACTATATCCAAAATTCATGATTTTTAAGGTAATTAACCCTAAAATATACTTATACTTTCGTAAGTTATGTATAATTAAATATATGTAATAATACTTCATTTTCAATAAGTGCAAATTCACGTATATATAAGTGGTGACATGACGGTGTCACATAAACGGTTACAATACATTAATACACAATGTCATGCCATTAGGTTGAAATTAGAGTAGTGATTACTCACTTACTAATGAATATGTTATTGTCGATCGATAACGTGATACGTGATAGTGTTCTATGAACTGTCTTAATTACATCGCAATTCACTTAAGAAGTTAGTAAATTAGTGCTAAAGAAAATCTTAATTACATCGCAATTTATGGGATTTGTCATGTTATCGTAGAAATATATAAATTCGTAAATAATTATATTTAAAGAATGTTTTTTTTTTTTTTTTTGGGGGAAATAATAGTAAGATTTGAACTAAAAAAACGTCAAGACAAAGGGAGAGGCAGCTCTCAGCCAACAAACGTGTTTCTCAACATGTGGATGGCACGTGATAAAGTATACCTGTGGGACCCTTCACTCTTTAGACCGAAGTATGAGGGAAACTTCTTTTATTTCTTTTTTCAAATTAAGATTTATGATTAACACCGCAAAAAGGATAAAATTATTCAATTTTATACTTTGGTCTTTTTAAAAAATAACTTATATTTTCAGGAATTTTGTAAATTTAATATTTTAATAATTTTACGGCCTGAAAACGTAATTGATTGTATTTTAAGAATTCTTGATTGAAGAATTTTTTTATGCGGCTAATGAAATAAAAATATTAAAATACAATCATTTACATATAATTTTTTGGGCTGAAAAATTATTCAAATATTAAATTTGTAATTTTTTTGAAAAAGTGGGTTATTTTGAAGAAAAAAAAGAGTTAAAATGTATGTATCAAAGTGTAATTTACTCTATCTCTATGTATTATTATTATTATTATTATTATTATTATTATTATTATTATTATTATTATTATTATTATTATTATTATTAACTAATAAGTCATATTTTATTACTTTTATTAATTTTTGAAAACCTAATTTGGGAGATATTTTCACTCCATAACATTTTTGTTATAACCTTAATAATCCTAGAAATGAGCAGTAATTTTTTTTTATATAGTACATTAATAAGAAATACGAGTGTCATTAAATCAAACAATGTGATGCTTTTTTATGCATTCATATATTGAATTTAAAACCATATTGAAGTCGAAAAAAAAAGGGCTCGGTCAACTTCGATATCCGTTATTTAATTAACATAAATTAAGCTAAAAAATATTAATTAAATAGTTAATGCATGTTTAATGTTAAATTGCTTGGTTTACTTTAAACTCCAGTAAATAATTGTTTCCTAGAAACTCTAGGACGGCAATAAGAAGTAAATAAATATAAAGAAATGACAAAAAAAAGGTGAAATAGTGAAATTACTGTATATTTTGTTGACTTAGTGGATAAGTGTAGGGCTTGTGCTAATTAATAGGTTGATATTAGATTAGGGTTGTTTTGTCTTAAGAAAGGGTAACAAAAAGTAGCCTAAACTTTTGTAAACTTTGGTGACTCATCTACTAACCTTTCTTAATCACATCATGTATGCTCTAAGTATGCCCGAGAAACGTGAGATTTTCTGTTGCACTCTATGTATTTAATTTTTCACTTTCAAATTACGAGTTGTTTTTTTGTATTTTTTTTTTCTTCAGTTTCCTTTTCATGTGATTTAGTTTAATTTTACAGTTGTTTATTAGAGTTCACCTCACCAAATTAGGGTTTATAATTATTTTTTAGTATTTGAGTTTTAGTTTTCAATTAATAATTCATTATTATGGCTGATTGTTTCATAATTAAAATTATTATTTTTTAAATTCATTTATATCGATAAACATTGACTATGATGATTTATGTTTTTAATTTTTATTTTATAATAAATATTATTAAAACCATAAATCTGATAGTGAAATACGAAAAAGTGCAGAAGGAAATTTGAAGCGTGCCTGAGAGAGACGATGTTGTGAATGTTACAATATATGGAACGTATCGAACATGCTCTTTATCAATTAATTTTATTTAAAATCAGACACTCACTTGTATAAATATAAAGAATATACACAATATATTACTTTTTTTTTTTAATAAGATTCATAGATTATACATATAAATATGAATGACAATATCATAATTAATTGGTAAAAACACTTGACTTAAATTAATAGTGTTTAAAAATTATAGCTTTCCATCAGTCAAAAACAGGTGAAAAATCATTGCTTCAGCCTTTGTTTCTTATCCTAATCTTGGGCCTAAGTTAGGCACCTGAAATGAGTGCAGTGTGTTGCACTTGCAGCAAGATGATTAATATAAATTATATTTTATTAAAAATAATAATTAATTATTTCTCTAACCTAATTTGATTTTGGAGTCATAGGGGATGGAAGAAATAATTAATGGCCACTTCAGTCCTCTCCCTCCCTCTAAATTAATTTTTTTTAATTAAAAAATATAACAAAACAATACATAATGTGACTTTTTTTAATAGTTTTGGATTTTATCCTTCAACTTATTTAATTAGTAATTGAGTAATTCCAACAAACACACCAATTTATCAAACATAACATAAAATGAAAACAAAGAACCCCACATCAAATGAAATTTCCCCATCAATAGAGTATAACATGCAAACATGTGATCTTAGTACATAGTAGTTCAAGAAAAGTGTGACCAAAGATCTCATGCGAGTTCTTAATAGCTCGACATATATACGAAATTGTCAGTGAATATGATACTGAGTTACATATATATATATATATATATATATATTATGTGACATTATTATAATTAGCTAGTAGAATGAAACTTCCACATGTGGTAACCAGTGCCGACCCTGATGGATGGCAAACATGGGCAATGCCCAATTTGGGAGCCTCCGATTTTTTATATATATGTATATGTATAATTATACCTTTAAAAAAAATTATTACTCTTCAGAGCTCTAATTGCGACTCGCAGTAATTTGAAATTTATATTGTGTTTATAAAAAATGTACTTATTCAGCTATAACATTTTCTTTATTGAACATTTTTTTTAAAATTTTGTCTAATATATTTGTCTACTGAATTATTACAATCATAAGCATTTTAAAAAACTTATGGAATGCTGAAAATATCATCTGGAGAAGTAGCTTCGGGAAAATTAGTGAACTCGGATTCCTTGTAAACCTCATATAAATTCTCATTGCCCATTTTGAAATAAATTATATTTCGATAATTATTCGATACTTACATGTTTTTGTATAATTACATTTGTTGATTACAATTTTTCAAGACTTATGATTATGAAGACAATAATCAAAGAAGTATCAAAATGTTGGTGATTTTTTTAGGGCGCCTTTTTTTGTTTTGTTTTGCTGTGAGCCCCCGAAATGTCAGGACCGGCCTTGGTCGTAACTGGAAAAAAAACAGAAGAAAAGAATAATATAAGCCAAGAAAAAAGGTGAACTAATTAACATATGATATATTTGCGAGATTTTGTGTTGGACACATGTTGAAGAACAACATATATATTATTTCCACAGAACATGCAATGCATCCATGCACACCCCAAATAATTTATATAATTCCACTGAATATTTCCATATAACAGATGTACAACTTTTGAAATTACAAAAAGTTGAGAAAATAATAATTGCAAATATTGTTGCAGTGGTTGAGAAAAAATAGCTTATCTGGTAGCTGGAGATGAAATAAAGCTGATGTCCAGATTATAGAAAAAGGTATGTGTTTGCTAGTTGTCTTGCTTAACTTATTCAACTCTTTGAATTGTTTCTTTCTGTAGTCAGATCTCAATTTGAGTACTCTCAGACTAATTATAAATACATAAATATATGTATATATATATATATATATGCATGTACACTTTTTTTTCTTCTTTCAATAAAACTATTATCCAATCAATAAGCAGACAAGCAAACGTGAAGCAGATTATTAATTATTAATAGCAACGCTTGTGGAAATATATTCCTCTTTATTTCTCTCTTTTCATACTAAATTCATGCAACTCTTATAATAAATGATTTCTGCAAATAAAATAAGATATCTATGACTATGAAGCTCAATAATAAGATACGAAAATTCCCATTCTTACAAGTGTTTTGATTTTAAATTTCTAGAAGTGGAGATCACAGTGCAAGGGATTGCAGAATCAGCAAAACAGAACAAGATGGTACATGTGTATATATATATGAAGAAACAAAATTATTAAATATTAAACAATTAGGCAAAAAAGAGGTGGCAAAAATGATCCGGCCCAATCCGATTTTGAACGGGAGTGGGCCATGATTTTATAGGCCCGAAGAAAGCCCAACCCGAAAAAAAATTGCCCGAATGAGCTGAACTGCCCCAGTCGAAAACATGAAAAATAACTAAATAAGCCTCGCCGCCCCGACCAGATATTTGGACCGGGCTGGGCCACGGTTTTTTAGTCCGGACACACTTCAGGCGGGCCGCGTGACAGCACTACTTCAGATGGAGGACGAAAGAGGCATGGTCACCATAAACTGCGATTCTTTCATAGTAATAATGGTCCATATTCCTGTTAGTACACGAAATTTCTTAACAAATTGTACAAATTATCACAGCTACATCATCTCTTACTTTATGCAAAAATATTAAAAGGGACAAAAAGCAATTTGGAAGAAGAGTAGCTCCTTTTAACAAAACTTGGAACCAACTACAGAAATACATCCATTCATCAGACTTCAGTCCTGGAAATTTTTTATAAGGTGATGATGATCATTGGGGATTTTCATTTTCATTTCCTTTTCCTTCCTCATCTTGAGATTTAAGAGCTGTTTCTTCCGCCACCTTCGACTCAGTATTTTCCAACCCGAAAACTAATGAATTGAGCGAATCACCGGCAACACTAGGAAGGTCATGTTGCGTGTTATCAGTTGCATGAGCTTCTGATATATTTTCTGGTTCCTTTGCTGCTTCAGGCTGCTCTGAGTTATGGCCTTGAGCATTGGATAATGGAGGAGATGGATTTGTCACTCCTAATCCTTTAGCAAGGCAAACATACTTGAACACTAGTTTCTTATAGTTGTTTAGCAGATCTTCTACATCGCCAACCGTCAAATCACCTGCCTGGGAATACAAGAATGGGAAATCCCGAAAGACACGGCTTACCTCGTCTTCCTTCAACAGCATGTTAGCTCCTCTGTTCTCGAGGTCGGAGACTGACGGGATCTTATGTAGTGATGATGGATCATTTCCATACTGTTCATCGTTCCTTGATTTAGTTTTGGATGACTCAACGGGATCCCGTGTAATATTCGGGCCCGGATGTAGCCTAGAATTCAAAGCTGGTTTTGGCTCCATCGATTCCTCCTGACTCTGTACATCCGAGGTCTCAGAGAGGCCAAAAAGCAGTTGTTTTGCTGATTCCATGTTATTTTCATATTCATCTTCATCCATTGAAATAGCTTTAGCATCAATGTTCATGATAAAAGACTCTACAGAAAGCATGTTTGTGAAGAAGTAAGCTGATTCTGCTACCAAGCGAGTTTGCCGTCTGAACCGTTGTATATATGATAAGTTCGAATGTAACTGAGGTGGGTTTGCCTGAACAAGATACCAGACAAAGCTTAAATTTCATAGCATTTATGAATTTTAGGGGGAAAAAGCACATATAGTCAAAAGCACCATTAATACATCCATAAACCAAAAGGCCTGCACCATTATCTAGTTAAATTGTGAAGAGCAAAGCAAACCAGATACTTACTTTCTTAGTACAGAAAATTTCAACCTTTAAAATTAACCAAATAGAACGGTCTCTGAGAATCCTAGTAGCTCGAGAAAATGAGGATTTTGCACATCTTAGTAAAATGTTTTAACAATAATGACATGATATGAGCAGTTTTCAGCCCCGTTCACATGAATGCCAATAGTTACTTCTTCATCTGTCAAAAAGATTGAAGAAGTTGACTCTCAAGAATCACAGCGAATCACACAGAAATCTTAAGAAGGAAACATGAACAGACAAAGAAACAAAAAATACCTTTATGGTGACATAAATGAGAACTGGGAGAAATTCATCAGCCCCTGGATGATCTTCTTTAGATGCAAGGGAGGCATTGACCAAGAGGTTGCTGATAACTTTGCAGCAATTTAGAATGCAGACGAGTTTGTCCCTCGGTGCCTTGTACATGTTAATCTTTTGCAACTCTTTCTGGGCGAGCTGCCAGAAAAGTATAACTGGATTCAGACTTCTCGTGAAGAATCTAGAGGAGTAAGGTTTGTCATTCTAGTTAAATTGTTGAACACCATATAATCTCTAGATAAAAGCAAAGTGATGAATGAAACTGCTAATTTTCTTTCAAAATCATGTCAGACTTTATTCCCCGAACATTTCATCAACAGAAGACAGACAATGGTAAAATGCCATTCGACCACTCAACTACTTTTGTTCATTTATCGATTTGTTCATAAGGTTCACAAGATCAGCATGAAGAATCATTTAGTCCAAATGATTGACTAATACTCAACTCAGGTGAATATTTTATTGCATAATATTAACAAAGGGCAAAACAAAAAATCAAATCTGATAGAGAAGTCAGATATTAAAGGGAAGTCTAATGGCCCAGATCACCACGATCCACATTCACATTCAGGTTTCAATTCAGCAGCCAAAAAATCACATATTGCAGCCTGCTGCTGACAGATGAATGTAAAGTCCCTAATGGAAAGAGAATTTTTCTTCATCTATCGTCTCAGCAATCACTATTAGTAATATGATGCTTGTACAAACCCAAATATCAAAACTTCAATGAAACAACTGATTCTCCTCCAATATTGTCTCAGCTAAATCCACTTTTCAGCACCAATTCGAAAAGGCAAACTTATCCACAATTAACAATCAATCCCAAGAGCAGTATATTTTTTCTATCCATGTATAATTAAGTAATGCAAGACACACAATCTCATAGCATAAACCAGATCAGGAACAGTAAAAAAGAGGGCTACACCGACCAAGGTATGACTGCCATACAAGGTATGCACTTGAGAAGTATGCATGAACACTCACAAGTCACAAAAATAACACACAAACAGAAAAAATAACTCGGTGATTGACTCACCAACCATGACGTTTCATTCTGAAATGCTGGCTTGATATCCAGATTTTCTGGCCGAATAAATTGTTGAATTAAAGCCATCTTCTCATGAAGCTGCTCATCAGCATTTACATCTTCTGGAATTGCAGCAAACACGTGTGTAAATAACTTAGTCATAACATACTTTTCCAGTCCCTGCAGTTAAAATAACAAGCGTTTTGAAGATTAAGATCCTGAGCCGCAGAGCGATAACATCCGAAAGGTTTAGTAAAGGTAGAACCTAGAAACAAGCAATTCCATTACATTCAAAGCAGTCATCAGATAAAATTACATATTCAGATAAACAACAAGTTAATGAAAGATAGAGCACAAGACTAACACCAAGTGAAAGAATAATTCTTAAAAAACTGTATATCTAAAGCAGTTCACCAAAATGTATCATTTTTTCTGTGTGAAAACATATAAAAACTGTGTTTTAATGACATGGAAGAAAATGTGGCACCTCTACAATAACAAAGATTATTTCCCGCCAATCTAAAAACAGTATACTCAATACAGACTTGTATTTAATCACTTAAATATGGTAAATAGTTCAAGAAGGTAAAACTACTAAACAAAGTTAACTGCAAAACAGGTTACAACATTAAATTTCCCTGGCATCATAAAGTCAAAGATACCAACAGATATAAAATCTTGAAAAAATCAACACAATCACAGAAAGGGAAATACCCAATGTTACAAGCAACCTAATAAACACATATCAAGAGTCATGGCAAGCAAATGATACTCACTTCACCTACACTCGCGAATTCCTCCTCTGAAGATCCGGCCCACAGGGAGTGAGCCCTGAATGCTGCTTCCATATTGCCAAGGAACTCCTGCACGGCTGCACTGTCCCTTTCCGCATCTGGGGCGTTGTTCATAAACGAGACTATAAAACTGCAGATATTTCAGCTCAGATACACAGTTGATATTTGTGACTGACAGGTAAACAAATAACAAATATAGATCCTACATTAAAAATATTACCAACAAGAAGATCACGTAATACAACTCTAGTTTCTTTTATTCGTGCTCGTCCATATACTGCTCTATACCCAAAGTTCAAGAAATAATTTCATAGAGTAAAGGAATGACTAATTAAGTTATTGAATTTTCTATGGAGATAAACTAGCAACTAAATTACACAAGTAGACATAAAAAACAAACATGGAAGATACAGATCAATGTGAGTTATAAGATATGATCTTCAATTCTCATTACAATGAAATATAATAAAGAATTGAAAAGTGCATAAAAACTAAGGCAAGATACAAAATAAAACATTTTTACCGCCATAAATGAATAGGAATATTGCATTAGCAGTTGAAGCAGCAAACTGAAAGGACAATACAATTCAAAGCACAAAAAAGAGATTAACTAAAAAATCTAAGCTGAGATTAAAAATCAGTTACATTTTTCATTAAACTACAAACCATCAATAACTCCAGCTAAAAGAAATTAACAACCAAAAATTTGACTCAAAATTAAAACGAAAACCAAACATATGAGACCTCGGCTAATTTACATTAAATCTAAAAAAAAATCATCGAAACAGAACGCATTCATCATTAATTGAGCTCAATCATCGAATAAACACAATGAAAAATCCAGCTAACACTAATTAACACGAAAGAAACGCCATTCCCCGAAACTTGAAGTTCCAATTCAGTATTCAAATTCGACAATCAATCAACGGTATGAGTGTGTGTACGCAACAACACCTTTTAATGGCTTTAACAAATTCGGCGGCGGAGGGGTGGCGCATGCGCTCTAGGAAATCGTGCCACGTAAGCGGCGCCGTCGAGGAGCCGAAGACGTCGGAATTCTCCATCGCCGACCGACTGGATCGACGACTGCGATTAATCGCTGTTGGGTTCTGAGTCAACGAATGAATAATGTCAATAATCACATACAAATTTTATGGGCCGGGCCTTATTTCAATTTAATTGGTTTTATTCCACTTATGTAAATTTATTCTCGAGCCGAATAACGAGTCGAACTTCCTTAAAAATTAAAAATTAAATTAAATCATAATAAATAAAATTTATTTTTTTTTAAAACGAAATAAAAAGATTTGGCACAGCCGTGCAAGAGATGTTACGGTAAATGTTCCGGGTGATCTGAAATTCTGAAGTTCGTTTATCTTACATAAAAATTTATGTCAAACCGTCAAGATCAAATTCATCAAACGATAGTTATATTCGCTTTCATGTTCACAATCAATAATACACACACACACACACATATATATATTAATTTTATTAATATTTGATTATTTTTTAATGCAAAAATGAGTACTTTGACAGTTCTTGTCTTGTAAATGATCTTACAAAAGTTACCATCCATCTTGTTATTGCAATTCAATTTTTGTTTTTTTTACTCTTAGAGCTTGTTTTGCTTCAAGTATAGATCAATAAGTGGATAGATTAGATTGAGGATGATTTGTGTGGTATGAATATTCTTCAAATTTAATCCAAAGTTTACTTGGCAGGTTAAAAATATTGATTGATAGATGTGTTGACGAAAACACCCCTATCTATTACAACTAATTATATAAAATATATAAAATTAATATTATTATATAATTCTTTAACACAAATCAAACTAAATAAGTAAAATTATTTTTAGTTGAATACTTGAATAGTTGAATTGGGAATTTTTGACGAGGTCCAAATATACTTTTGGGCTCAAAATGGAAGCTCCATCTCTCTCTCCCTCCCTCTTTCTCTCTAGTGGCTAAACCAATTTCTCTCACCTCTTCAAATTTATGGCTAGGATTTAGGAGTGTAAGTGAGTCGAGCTTACTCGTGAACTATTCGGAATCGATTCGGTGAAAGTTCAAAATCGACTCGAGATTTATCGAGTTGAGTTCGAGTTCGAGTTACTCAAGTAGTTACCGAGCTCGAGCTCTGTAATAGTGAGCTCGATAGGCTCGCGAACCTTATCTAACTTAATCAAACTTTAGAGCAATTACAAATTTACCTTCAACAATTTAATTATTTACATATATATCATTAATAATTAAATTATATTTATTTAAAATTAAATAAATATATTTTTTTATTTAATATTTACACATAATCAAGTCGAGCTCGAGCTTGTCGAGTTTGCTATCTGATAAACTGAGATTTTACATTGTTTTTGCTACACTTTTGTGTCGTATTTTGTGTCTTAAATGTGTTTTATCTCAGTTTATTCGAGTTTTTCGAGTTTTTGGGAGTTGGTCGTGTTTGATGTATTTTTTAGGTTTGTTCGTCAATTTTGGATGCTTTAAAGTATTGAAGTGCATGTGGAGTCTCAAGAAAGTACATGAAGAGATTGGTTGAGAAA
The DNA here is from genome assembly GCA_026008535.1 of Perilla frutescens. Classification (NCBI taxonomy): domain Eukaryota; kingdom Viridiplantae; phylum Streptophyta; class Magnoliopsida; order Lamiales; family Lamiaceae; genus Perilla; species Perilla frutescens. Next base: position 43,341,267 of record BRKX01000019.1, read on the forward strand.
ACGAGACGAAATAAGCCAAGAAGGAAATCACAAGCTTGGACCCGCAACCCAGTTGCGACTGCAGGGTCGCGAATCACTCTGGGGTGACCACTGCAATGTCGTGACAGAGGAGGGGTGCAGAAGAAGGAAATTCGCGACCCGAATAAGGTGGAGACCGTGAATTTCACGCCACGTGGATTCGCGGGCGAGCCGGTCGCAACTCTGGTCGCGAACGAAGCGGGCTTTTCCGATTTTCCACTGTATTTTTGGGCTTTTTCTTAACTTGGTATATAAGGACTCTTTTTGGGCGAAAATCAGACACGAATTCTGATACCCTAAGATTGAAGCAGATGTTTGCTGTGGAGAAAAAGCATCACGAAGAACAAGACCGAGGATTTCAAGCAAATCAAAATTAGAGGCAGATTTAATTTTCCGGGTTTTATTTATTTCAATTCTTGTCTAGCCATGAACATCCAGAACTTTATTTCTTTTGTTTATTTCATTATGAACAATTAAACCCTAGTATTCTAGGGTTGACTCATGATTCATTTATGAAATCTTATAATTAATTTCAATTTTATGTCTATGATTTTTATTGCGCTTTAATTATTATTGGGTTGCATTTATTTATGTCAATTAATTGGCCATTAATTGATGTAATTTGTTGTGTTGATTCATAAATCGAGAGAGGAGTTTCGACACTAGAACAGAATAATTAACTTAGTAATTAACAACACTCGAGAGAGTTGAAAGTACTAGCACGAGCATTAAACCAATGGATCATTTAGGAGTTGCATTTTAGATAATAAATGGAGACATTGTTGTTTATAATATATTCTACGTTCTTAATTCTCTGATAAGAGGTTCTGAATAGCTAAGTGGTTGCTCTAATGTGATTGAAATCCCAACATAGACATAATTATTGGATTAGTTAATAAGATGGATTATTTGATGATTGTTCAATCCTAGAATACGCATTTCTTCTTGATATTTTTCTCTGCACCTTTATCTGCCGTTGAATCTAGTTTTGTGAGTTATTTATTTGTTTTATTTCATTCATTTAAAACCTCTAAATTTTGAGTAGTCTAGATAGCAGAGTTAGGATAAATAGAATAACTAGTAATTAGAATTTAAGTCTCTGTGGATTCGACCTTATTCGCCATTATACTAGAAACCTCGCTGTACACTTACAGTTTAGTTGGAATTAAAATATCGAACACTATCGAGTCGAGCTCAAAAAATCAAAGCTCGACCGGGCTCGAGTCGAGTCAAACTTCGAGTTTTTCTTATTGAGCTCGAGCTCGATAAGGCTATTACTCAACTCAACTCGACTCAATTACATCCCTATCGTGTGCTTCCATTTCAAATTTATACTCTCAAATCCAAATAATCAATATTTTTCAATTCAACACAAACCATTAATAAAAAAACGCCCTTAGAGCGTCTTCTATACTGTACCTTATTTTTGGTACATAATTCCGCCACGTCACTGCCACATCAAAAGCTATATATATACTTTTTAAAATACACGTTCCCTTCAAAGCACCCACTATACATATGGACATATGACACATACATAACATTTTGGGGTCCCACCATATTTATCATCCATTTAATAAAATACACACACACATATATATATATATATTATTTTGTATAATTTAGCTAATTTTTATTTAAATGTTATTTTTTTATATAAAAATATCAAAGCCATCATTAAAAATAATTAAAATTTTTTAAATTAAAAATGAACCGCGTTCATACCAAATAATTAAAAAAAATAACAATTTTATATTTTTATTGATACTAGAAAGATGAGTACATGCTTGGTAACACTTTGATTTTTTTTTTTTGCTCTACAACCAATGTGTGCATTTTCAAATTTTTTTTGTTTGTTTGTTTGTTTTTTCTTTTTCTTTTTTTTGTTGGTTCTACACGGTGGAGAAGTGTACACTTTCAATTTTAATTTTAATTTTTTTTTACATGGTGGAGCAACGTGTATAAAGGAGTGGGGCCCCACGTCTCACTCTTTTCCACACAAATACTTGATACATACAGTTGTACTATTACGGATAGTTTGTACTTTTTTTTCTCCTCCCCTACAGTGCACCTAACAGTACCCAAAATTTGCTCTTAGAATTTATAATGTAAGAGAAATTTCGTTCACCAGTTCTAGATAAAAAAAGAGCCCACTAAAAATTAAAATAGCATTGGCCAAGAAAAAGGGGTAATTCGTATAACCCCAAAATTAAATAAATTAAAAATATTATTTCAATGTACATTTTTAGCCTCACAGCCTCCTTTATTTTCAATTTCAGATGTTATTTTCTTCCCCAAAACCTCCACGATTTAGCGCTCAACAATCAATGAGTCTGAATTAAAAATTCAGACTAGTAATAAGAGTAGCCTGTAAATGACATCTTCTCAAAAGTTGCCCAAAATTTAAAATAAAAACCATAACTCAAGCTTTAATTATTATTTAAATAATATAATATTTTCACAAGTCATTCACTCAATCACGCTCTATGACATAAATTGATATTTATTCCAAATAATACATGTATGTACATATTCCATCATCACAACATACTTTTATTTCCAATGGCGCTGTGAATTAAGTGAGAATAAGAGGTTAGTTTGATTTTAGCTTTCTTCAATACTTCTCAACAGTTCTTGATTATATAGGATGGAATGAAAACAAAAGCAAAAATAAATAAGAATATGTAAGTGGCTATGTTCTTGAGATTTTGGGTATAGGAAGATTATGTTCAATGCTGAAAATAAAAGGGGTTATGAGGGTACAAGGTACATTTAAATAATATTTTTAATTTATTGAATACAAAGAGTAAAATGAGAGCTGCATTTAGAATTATCCCAAGAAAAGGTGAAGTTGTTAATAATAAAAAAAAACTACCTAAATTATGCGTATTAACTAAATTTTTTATTCACATTTTTTTCTCGTTATCTTCTAATTTCTTATTTTTGTTCAGAGCTTACAAAATCTCATAATCAATTTTTAATATTGAAGGCAAAATTAATCTTGAGATGTGTTTGTGTTGTGGGATTTGAGGGTCCAATTGTAGGGTGGATTTCAAATTCATAGTTAGATGTATTTATCTTACTTGTCGAAAACACCCTGATTTTACCTTGAAAGCCGAATTCACCTTTAACATCTTTTTTTTTTAACCAAATAATATCTTAACATTTATCAAAAGATGCAAATCCCCCCTTCCCTCTCCCAAAATAGTATTTTTGTGCAAAAATATATATATTTAAATATTTTTATTTTTTTAATAATTTTCAAACCTAAAAATATTATTTTTTGTATAATATTCATTTAATTATGGACCTAAAATTAAATCTAAAAAAACCCTGGAGTCTAAACCTTAATTGGAGTGAAATAAATTCTAGTTTGGATGAAATAAACTCATATAAACCAAGGAACAGAGTTGATACTTTTTTTTTGTCTGTTTTTGTTTTTGTTTTTTTGGCAAATCGGCTCGTGACCCGCTTGTCCGACCCTAATTTGTAAAGTCTGGTAGGAGACAAAAAGAACTTTACATTTATAAAAAAATATTGATAATTAGTCAGGAAAAAGAAAAAAGAAAAAAAAAAAAGAACACCACAATTAGGTCGAAGGTGGTGGCATTTTAAGCTAAGATTGGACTAGTAATCCGATTCAAAATTTGATGGGGGCCCTAAAATTATCATCAATATTCAATTCTACCAAACATGGTTGGCTGATAGCAACAATCATAACAACCAAAATTGCATTCCATATATATATATATTAATATTATGCAACTTCCTCAACACTTCTAACCGTATTGACACTTTTCTTGGAAATTATACATCAAGAGTGGAAGAAATAAATAAAAAATACAAGCCTATAAATGTTGCATTTTTCTCTTGTCAATCATTCATCTCTGCTCAATCTCAGGCTCTCTGAATCCTGCTATGCACAACTCTTGACTCCCAAAAATTATCAACTGCGTCGTTGTCGTCGAAATTACATGTTAATCACTATCTGTGTACTTACAATAAAGCATTCCAGAGGGCCTCCTCCCCTTCGCCACACTGCTCATGCACGAACTTCAACTTCTCGACTGATTTGCAGATTCCACTGCAGCTCCAGTCGAACGAGGCAACACATACGTTGCCTGCTTGAGCCTTCCACTCACAATCTGCAAATGAATGAATGTAGCATGTGAACTCATTGAATAAATTCAGAATCTTGATAAAAAAATATAGGCAGGAACAAATCACAATTTTGTACTGCTTTGTTCAAGTCTTGAGCGTTGAATGAAAGTCGTGTCGTTTATAAGCTATGTGGAAAACTATACCTGGTGGAGTACCACAGCACATGCTGCGCTCGTCAATGTGCTCGGCTTCAAGACCGATAAACCAAGCACCAAGCGACACATCTTCGTTCGCATACTTGTGCAAAATGGGCCTACATATTGAAGTTATAAATATTAATCCATTATCAATATGCATACATCAAAGAAGAGGATTCTTGACTTATTAAGACACAAATTAATGCTTTTTTTTTTACCATAACTAAATTAGCTTACTTAACCATAACATTAGAGGGAAAATAAGTGAACAAGTCTCTTCTCCATAACCAAGAGATGGAAATCCTTACTGGTTGATCGAAATGTAGGTGGCTAGATCCTTCGAAATAGCATAAATCTGTCCTGTTGCATGCCGGAAATATTTATTTCCTTCCTCCCCAAATTTCCAGTACTCCGGTTCATGGTACTTAACATTTCTGCACAACAGAATAATTAACAACACAAGATAACATATAACCCAATCAAGAAAGGAGTAGTCAAATATTACTTTTGAGCAAGAACTGGTCCGGATTTCATACAGCCGATGTAAGCCCTCGGTTTTGAGCGATGGCGTGCAAGAGTTGCAGCTAATGTACCTGAGATACAATGCCCTCAATAAATTGCTTTCAATAGTGAGTATATCACTCACTAAACAATCCATGAATAACAGAGAGAGCTTACCCAAATTAACATGGACATCATCATCAACCTTTACATAAAAATCAGCATCCCACTTTGCAACGGCAGTGGCAAAGAAAATCTTTGTTTTTGCCGAGAGTTCATGATAGCCTTCAACGTGGTCCTAAGAGATTTACAATGAAACAGTTATGTACATCATCGAACAAATTTTTCTACCGCCAAGAACAAGGGTGGGTAAGCTTTTACCAGCCTGAGAAAGTCCTTGTGTTGAGCTTCTTCAGAGTCAAGAGCTCTATCCAATATGCTGTTTGATGTGGCACTAGATTTAACCAACAAAAATATATTCAGTCGGTTCATTCACGTCCACGCAGTATAAACATAAGAAGTTTCAAGATGCAAAGCTTCCATGAAAAGGGTCCTATCTATAAAGTAAACCATAAAAGGCCTGAAAACTACATCAGCCATAATGAATAGAAGCACGATGAGGCCCCTAAAATCGAAGTATTCAGTAAGTAAATATAAACAAAATCAAAATAGAAGACATTCAGTAAGTAATGCCTCATCTCTTTTCTATAAATGAAAAAATTGCCAACATATCTATACAATTGTAAGTCTTAAGATCTTTCAAATTGTTAAAGGTATTGTGATCATCAATCATTACAAAAACCATCAATATCTCAGCAACTTGATAAACATTTACTAAACCAAGCATCACTATGAGAACAAAACTTACTCACAAAAGGAACCTTTAGCTCCACAAACTTCAAAAAACAGCTAAAGACGGGCAATGATGCATCTAGTGTGACACACATTGTGAACATTATGTACATAAACACGAAAAGGGAAACGTGCAATTCACCTATGTCCAATCATGAATCTCACAACAATCCCCTTCTCATGCTCCAATTTGCGATGTTGCTCCCCTGATGAATCCACACAAACTATCAATCACATTAACACAAAACAACAACAATCTACTTAAAAACTGCAATAAACCTCGAGGCATCCAAGTCTCTCTCACAGAATCACGTCTCTTTCGACTACTAAAAGCCGTATTTATACCAATCACCATAAATGCTTTCTTCCTCGGAGGCCCCTCATTAGAAATAAAAGAGGACCCCTCATTTTGCCCTCTCTCCTGAGCTCTCCTCGATGCAGACAACTCCATCTGCAGCATTGAAATGGACTTGTCCAATGACCTGAATTGAATTCCCAAATAAAACTCATAACTCACTCAATCCGACAACATAAATTTAAACAAACATTTGACAAATGATAAAATTTTGAAAGAATCATTAACTCACAGAACTGCTTCATGAGTTTTGTGGACCTCATTCATGACATCAATGCCCTGATCTCCTCCTCTCTATTTGAAACAAGAATCGCATACCAAAACATTAAACAAAAGATTGAAAGCGAAAAGCATGAAAATTTGAATCTTTTCAAGATTGCAGTAAGAAACGATTCGTAAAGATTGAACCTTTTTTCTTGTATTGCAGTCTTCGGAAACGATCTGCAGCTCTTGGTCCCTTCTTTGCTGTGTTATTAACTGGTTGTTGGATTCCAATGGAACCCAGAATCTAGAATAAAAATTTGAATTAATCATGAATTTTGCAGTGTCCATTTTCCAACAAAATCATGAATAAAAAATTCTTGCTCTAAACATACTTGTTCGTGAACATCATCCCGAGGAAGAAGAAGCAAATGGAGAAAATGGGAATCCATTTTGATGAAATCTTTCCACTGCTCTTACTCCTCATTGCTCTACAAATTCTTAATTATGTTTGCAGTTAATGCAAATTTATGAAAATGGGGGATACCCAGTAAGAGATATATATGAGCAGAATCGTGTATACATACATATATGTATATATATATTGAGAGAGAGAGAGAGAGAGGAGAGAGAGAGAGAGAGAGAGAGAGAGAAGCGGTGATGGAGCTGGAAAATGGAGAATGTCGATGGAATCTTGGAATGCAGTGTCAGTGAAGTGGAATTTTTTACTTTATTTCTTATTTTTGGCGAATTATTATGGGATGGATTTTTTATTTTTATTTATTTTCTCATTTTTTCAGGAATTTTGAATTTGGCAAAAACACGTGCTTTCCAGAAGTAATAAATGATTAGCAATGTTTTAATTACAAGTGTTAAGTAGCAAAACTTAATCTAACTTGTGCACTAATTGCAATTATAATATAATGACTAACAAGAAACAAATGGATATTACAAATTCTATATTTGTTAAGATGATTAGATTATGGTATTTTTCTTCAAGATCTACATTCAAAAGCTGAATGAAATTTAATTAAACTACTACTTTCTTTAAGGTAAGATGATTTAAATACTATTAGTAGACACTTTATACAATTAATATTGAAAATTAAGCTGCTTCTTTTTTTTTTTTTCAAAATGTTGTATGCCTGCACATATTTTGTTGATACTACCCCACAATAATTAGTAAAGTATACCGTATACAGTAATAATATAATACCCACTGTCTATTAATATACATAATCTTTATTGCGTATAAATAATGATGAACACTATATTTAATGGATTTTAGCATCTACAAACACATAATATTGACAAAAATAAATTAGGTGTATGTATTGAAATCAAAATATATGGGACAAAAGAAAAGCTACACCAACACACTGCTGCTTTTTTTTTTTGGAGAAAATAATTAAGAGAGTAGGAGTTTCTCATAGAATAAAGTCAAATTCATGTCATCATTCTATTTTTAAAATGTTAATGGTTTCTTTCCTAAAAAAAATGTTAACTGTTTCTATAAAAAAGAAAAAGAAAAAAACATATATATATATATATATATGATATAATTTGATTTATAAAATTATTGATGGAATTTGAACATGACACACCTACCGCATGTAAGTAAGCCCAATTGGCATGAGATGAACTCATTATGGAATTTGGAAACTTAAAAGATCTCATTTTTTTCATTTATTTTTTAATTTTAAGATTTGGATTTGTTATTTATGAGATTGTTTACTTCATCAATTTAATTATATTGAGCTGTATGTGGCAAATAATTAATAAATCATGCATAATATATTTATTAATTTTATATATTTAATTAGTTTTGGAATTTATGAAATTCAAAATAGATAGGATATTTAATTAATTAATATATTATGACAGAGATAAAATTTTCTTTGACAACAGTTAATAAATAAATATCTTTGAAGTGATATATATAAATATTTAAGAGCTATTGGAATCACGCCACATCATAAATCTACCATATTCTTTCCCTCTAAGAGCTTGAGAATTTGAAAAGAAATTCTACAGGTGAAATTCTCTCAAATATCAAAGTATTATGACATCATTTAAAAACGTTCTTCACTAAATTCATCTCGAAATTAGTATTTGATCCAGAAATAAGGCGACAACCCAAGACGTTCTTCACTAAATTCATTCCGAAATTAGTATTTAATCAAGAAATAATGTGATAACCCCTTAAATTAACATTATCAAGTCCTAAAGCCGAACAAGAAAAGATCGAAAGATTAATTTCCACCAAGAACTTGTTGAATCTTATACACAAATTTCACCAAGATTCTTCAAATTCAACGTTTAATACAAAAATAAGACAACAACCTTCTGAATTGGTGTTATGAAATCCAAAGACCAAATCAAAAAAAATTAATGATATAAATCTTACTCGAAAATTATTTGAAGATCGCTCTTGAAGGGAATAATCAGAAAAAAGAATAGAAATTGGATCCGTAAAATTACAATTTGATCTGAAAATTATTTTATCTATATACGTTTTGTGTTTTAATAAATAAAATACAAAAAATTATGGTGCAGGCGCCTAACCCAATATAATCCATATTCAAAATATTCAAACTATGTAAAGCTGCTTTTAGTTTGAAAACAAGGTAACAATTATTCTTACACAGTTTAAACTTAAAATTTGTTGGTATCTCCTTGAATAATGAAATAACGACAAGTTAGGCCACTCATTACATGTTATATTTTGAATTTTGTAAACTTTACAACTTTTAAAGCTGTTTCTTGTTTTGACTTAACTATAAATTCTTTGTACTATACATAAACATTACACAGTATCAAACATATGATATGTTGGGCTTCTGTTTCAAAATTTAGCTGGCTTAAAGTACAAATTAAGATTAGGATCCGTCCCACTGGGGATGGTTTATGGATGGAGTGAGATTGCTTAGAAATCAAAGGTCACGGGTTTGAATCTCCTCAATACCACATGTCGAGTGTGTGAGTAAAAAATAAAAATAAAAAGTTAAGACTAGGATCTTGAAATAAAAACAATTTCAACATACTAAAAAATCTAATGGTCATGGTCATGACTTCAAATTCTGCCATATTTAGACAATTGGTGCTGGATCTGTTGGTGTTGGCCCAATTGTTATATTCTTGGCCCAGTTCCTATTTATTTATCTATGAGGCCCAAGCCCTAAACCCTTAACCCTACCCGACGGTCCACTTACCTATTAACTGCGCATTATTAATGTTGCTGCTTCTCGATGCTCTAGAAGCCTCTATAACCTGCGATGGATTGCTCATCTCACAGAAAACCCTAGTATTCTCTTTCTCTCTTTCTAGATCTTCTCAGCTTGCTCCCACGGTTTCTCTAGCCGAAATCTGGTGTTGTGATTCATGTTTGGCTGATGAGTGTTGGGAGAAGCTTGTGTTGAGAGAGAGAGTTTGAGCGTCGCCGCCCCCTTTCAAACCCTAGCCACCGCTTCCTCTTCCCCTTCCCCTGGTCTGGGCATTTTCTGGTCGCCGGAGTTGCCACCGCCGTCTCTAGTGGAAAATCTGAGCCAAACAGTGCCTCGAGCACACTTTTTCCACCGATTAAACTCTAATCTCATCTATCTCTGGCTTATCTCACTTCTGGTTCTTGTTATCTGCTCTATCTCTCTGTACTAACTTGTTGTGTTCACGTGTGTACAGATTTGACCACCTCAGTCCCTTTGCCTGTGAAGAAGACTTGTAGATCCACAAGGTCTACTCCTCTGAGGCTCCTTCAAGATAAAGATCAAGCTGCAACTCAAGTTTGAAGCCTTGCATCTGAAGTATCTACTGTAATAGTCTGTAATAGCTCGTGTACTTTTCTTTCTTCTCTCTTTGGGTCTTTGCTACTTGAGTAGCGTGTGTGTGAGACCGCAAGAGTAAAGGGAACCAAGTAGTGTAAACCCTGGCTAGGCGATACCGCAATAGTGGTATCAGAGCCAGGTTTGTCTAGCCGGGAGCACTCCCCTTGCCTCCATCTCACGCACCCCGCCGCCGGTAAGGGCCGCGCCTCTCTCGCCCCCGTCGGGCTCCAAAAACAGTAAGTCCGACCCCTCCCCTGTTTGGGAGGGTCGACTCTGGTATTAACCCTAAAACCCTAAAACTTCTCCGTGTGGTATTTTTTCGATTCTGTGCTTTTCTTGCTTCCGCTCTTGTCTCTGATTCTCTCTTGGCATTCCAAGCCATTCCTCAAAACTAGCTTACAGTCGAGACCGTCTGGATTCCCCTGTGGGTCTCCTCAAAGTGGGTTGCCCCGATAGCTATTTTGGGTAAGGGACTTTCAGTTGAAAAGGGGGGGCTTTGGGTTGTACTTGTGTTATTCTGTCTGGCATTGCTCTAAATTCTCTGTAATCCTTTGTTGACTTATTTCTGTTTGCTGTGATTCCTGTTCTTGTTGGAATCTATTCTGAAAACTCTGTTTAAAGAGTTCCTGTGGATAGACTTAGTGTTCTAAGTCTGGTTGTTGGCCTAGTTGGGTTTTGGGATTGACCTGAGTGAACCCCTGCTCCACAGATCAATCTGTGCTGAGAACTGGGCTAGCCTCAGCTCTAGGATTCCCCTTGTGCACTCATCTTTGGGCCTGTGGAGTTGTTTTCTCCTGATTTTGTGTTATCCTGTTATTTTTGTGGCAAAATTCTGGTTTATTGGTGAAACTCTATGCTCTCAGTGTTATTCTGTGTGAATCTGTGAAAAAATGAATAACTTGAGTGTTGTTCCTTTCAATGGAAAGGATGATTTTGGTGATTGGCAAACAAGGGTTGAGTATATCTTGACAAAAGAAAATCTCCAAGATGTTATATTTGAAAGAATTGATGAAAATGAAGCAGATAAAACCCTTGTTAAATTGAATGTTGGTGCTAGAGCCACAATTTTATTAAATTTAAGCAGTGTTGTTGTAAGACAAGTGTCTCATCATAAATGTGCTAAAGATCTGTGGGATGCCTTGACTGCTTTGTTTGTGGCTAATTCAGAAGAGTCTGCATATTCTTTACAAAATCAAATCATGACTTTTCAAATGGATCCCTCTAAAGATATTGATTCAAATATGCATGATTTTAATAAACTTCTGAAAGACTTAAAACTTGCTGGGGATGACACCCTTGAAAAGTATGCCCCTCAGATCCTACTTGGTGCTATTCCTGAAGTTTTTTTTGAAGTTAAATCAGCCTTAAAATATAGAGGGTCTAAAGTTACCTGTGATATGATTGTCTCTGGGCTTAAGGCAAAAAAAAAAAAAATGAATTATAAAAATTGCAGTCCAAGCCCTTACAAAATGAAATCCTTTATGTCAACAGAAACAACAACCTAAAGCCTTTTAGACCTAACCCAGAAAATCCAAGTGATATTGCTGCTGAGAGGCACAGGAGGGAATACAATCGTGCTCATAACCTTCCCAGCAACACTAGAACCCACAACCTTGTTGAAATTTACTCCCAACATCCCAGAAATCAAAATCAAGCCCAAAGTCCTGGTCATAACCCCTCTCCTTACCTTCCCAGAAACCAAAGCTTTCCCCAACACCAAAACTCAGATTTCAAACCCAAAAAGAACTGTTGGAACTGTGGGAAACCTGGGCACTTCTCAAACAGATACAAACAACCTAAAAGGGGCAGGGGGTTTGGGAACAATCAGGCTAACAATGTCATGCACTTTGATCACTCTGAACACCATGTGTATAAAGATGAAGACTATGACTATCATGAAAATGGTGAACTTTATATGGTGCATTCTGATTATGACTTTCAGTTCATAAATTTCTCAAATGTTGTGTCTAAAACTGTGCATGAGTCTGAGTGGCTTATAGATTCTGGCTGTACTTTTCATGTCACTCAACACAAGCACATGTTTCACAATTTGCAACTCATAAACTCTGGATCTGTTGCATTAGCTGATGGACAACACTGTGATATAATTGGAAGGGGTGATGTGTGTCTCAAATTTAAAAATGAAAGCATGATTACACTCTATGATGTCAGATATGTTCCTAAATTGAAATTTAACCTTCTATCTGTCTCTAAACTAGCTGATCAAAAACTCTTTAGCTCTGTGAATCATAAATGCTTTCAATTTAAGATGAACTCCATGTTATGCTTTGATGCTCCCAGAAAAGGAGATTTATATGCTGTACATGCTTACTCTGTGCCTATCCAATCTGCAAATCTGGCGCAAAATGATAAAACAGCTTTATGGCATGCAAGATTAGGGCATATGAGCAACAAGGGTTTAGAAATCTTAAGAAAATCTGGTGCAGTCAAGCATGATAAAGTCTCTAGCATGTCATTTTGTGAACCATGTTTGATGGGAAAGCAACACAAGTTGCCCTTCCCTGTGTCTGGTCCTTATCCTAGAGTTTAGCTGAGTTCTGACATACTTGAATATATTCATGCTGATGTGTGGGGACCTGCAAAGGTCCCAACCCATGGTGGTAACATGTTCTTCCTGTCCATTATTGATGATTTTTCAAGAAAGACTTGGGTGTTTCTAATGAAAAATAAATCTAAAGTCTTTGAAAAATTCTATAAGTGGTCTGCAGAAATTCAAAACCAAACTAATAAAAGCATTAAGTGTCTAAGAACAGATAATAGTTTAGAATTCTGTAATCAATCTATGGACAACTGGTGCTCTGACCTTGGAATCAAAAGGCATAAGTCTGTGCCCTACAACCCACAGCAAAATGGGGTTGTTGAAAGGATGAACAGGACTCTCCTTGAGAGAGTTAGAAGCCTTTTGGCTGGTTCAGGCCTTGATAAGAAATTTTGGGGAGAAGCTCTTATGACTTATTGTTATTTGGTTAATAGATCTCCTTCTGTCCCATTAAAAGGCAAACTCCCTGAGTCTGTGTTCTATAACAAACCCATCTGCCTGTCTAATCTGAGAGTATTTGGATGCAGTGCCTATATTCATCAAAAACTCAGTAAAATTGAACCAAGGGCTAGAAAATGCATATTTCTGGGATATCCTGATGGTGTTAAAGGGTATAGATTATGGGATAAAACTCTGCCTGGGTTCAAAACTTGCATAAGTAGGGATGTTTCATTTAATGAATCTGTCTTTCCATGCTTAAATGAATCCTCACTCTCTGCTGCTCCTTGTGAGGTGGAGAAAACTGAATCCCCTATGTTCTATCCTATCTTGTCTAAGGTGGACCCTCATCCACCAGAGTTTCCTGAGTTTAATGTTCCAAATGAGCATCCACATATGCATGATAACATTAGTCCTTCTGATTCTGCATCTAATCATGACTCTGAACCTGATAAGCATGCTCATGTAAATGTATCTGAATCTGAATCATCTAAATCTGAACATGAACAATCTGCTGAACATGAATCTGAGCATGTGAACCTTGATAACTATCAATTGTCTAGAGATAGGCCTATGAGAACTATCAAGGCTCCCTCTAGGTATGATGGTTGTAATTTATCTATGTATGCATTCAATGTGTTCAACAATGTTGACTCATCTGAGCCTAAAACATATAAGGAAGCTGTCACTTGTGCAGAATCTGATAAATGGATAGATGCCATGAAATGTGAAATGAACTCTTTGCTTGATAACAAAATTTGGATTCTTGTGGAAAAACCTGATGCATGCTCTCTTGTGGAATGTAAATGGCTATTTAAAATAAAGCAAGAGATTAATAGTGTGAGGTACAAAGCTAGGCTTGTTGCTAAGGGCTTTACCCAAAAAGAAGGCATAGACTATACTGAAATCTTTGCACCTGTGGTAAAATTCACTACAATTAGGATAATGCTTGCCTTAACTGCTCATTTTGACTGGGAATTGAAACAAATGGATGTGACAACTGCTTTCTTGCATGGTGAATTAGAAAACAATATTTATATGAAACAACCTGAAGGCTTTAAAGATAAATCACACCCTGATTATATATGCTTACTGAAAAAATCTCTGTATGGATTAAAACAATCTCTGAGACAATGGAACATCAAGTTTGATACATGCATGAAAAGTTTAAATTTCTCAAGAAGCCAATTTGATCATTGTTTATATTACATGCAATCTTCTGTGCCTATATTCTTATTACTTTATGTGGATGATATGTTGCTGATAAGCCCCTGTCTGAAAACCTTGAAGCATGTTCAAACCTGTCTGAGTGAAAATTTCAACATGAAAAATTTGGGAGATACAAGAAAAATCCTAAGTATGAACATTGACAGAGACAAAAGTAAACACACTCTCTTGCTCCATCAATCTTCTTATATTGAACAAGTGTTGAAAAAGTTTGATATGGATTTGTGTAAACCTGTAAATGTCCCCCTTGCATCCCATTTTCAGTGTCCTAGAAGTGACACTGATCTAAATGACATGTCAGGAATCCCTTATGCTAATGCCTAGGGTCTGTTATGTACCTCATGATCAGCACCAGCCCTGACATAGCCTATGTTGTATCCTGTTTGAGTAGGTACATGGCAAACCCTGGGCTGCCTCATTGGGAAGCCCTGAAGTGGTTACTAAGATATCTAAAGTCCACAGCTTTTCAAGGTCTAATCTTTTCACAGTTCCCTGATAGTGTTAAGTGCATTGGCTATGTTGATTCAAACTATGCCAATGATAGGGATCAAAGAAAATCTACTACATCATATGTGTTCACTTTGTGTGTGTCATGTATAAGTTGAAAGTCTCAGTTATAGAGTATAGTTGCCTTGTCATCTACTGAGTCTGAGTACATTGCTGCTACTAAAGCTGTAAAAGAAGCAATATGGTTGAATGATGTGTTAACAGAAATTGATTTCATTGATGATAAACCTTTGCTTTATTCTGACAGTCAGTCTGCAATCCAATTATGCAAAAATCCAGTCTTTCATGATAGAACAAAACACATTGATGTAAGATACCATTTCATAAGGGACATTGTTGAGAAAGGAGAAGTCTTGTTGGATAAAATCCCATCTGAATTCAATCTTGCAGACATGGGCACTAAGTGCCTCCCAGTTGCAAAGCTGGAAGCCTGCAAAAAGTCCTTGAACATGGACTTGGGTTGAACCAAAGTAGGGAATGTTTTAAGTTATCCTGACCTGAAGTCAGGGTAATTGCTGAGCCCTAAGGGCAGTGTAAATACATGGTGATTTCCTTGGTACAATAAGCTAGGTTGATTCAAGTTAAATGATGGTCAATGATCTTGTGAGACCTGAGACTTGTATCTATGATTTGGGTTGGTCTCTTGTGTTGAGACTGGATTGAATACGCACAGTGTTCCTTCCTCCTTCTCTTTGTCTGTCTTTGTGATAAACATAAGAGTAAAAATAACTGGCAATGATGATATTCTCTTTTGTTTTATTTTGGCAGGTAACTCCTTGGTGACAGGAAATACCAATAGGGCCAAAGGTGGAAATGTTGGTGTTGGCCCAATTGTTATTTTCTTGGCCCAGTTCCTATTTATTTATCTATGAGGCCCAAGCCCTAAACCCTTAACCCTACCCGGCGGTCCACTTACCTATTAACTGCGCATTATTAATGTTGCTGTTTCTCGATGCTCTAGAAGTCTCTATAACCTGTGATGGATCCGTCTCCATCATCATCGCTCATCTCACAGAAAACCCTAGTATTCTCTCTCTCTATCTCTTTCTAGATCTTTTCAGCTTGCTCCCACGGTTTCTCTAGCCGGAAGCTGGTGTTGTGATTCATGTTTGGCTGATGAGTGTTGGGAGAAGCTTGTGTTGAGAGAGAGAGAGTTTGAGCGTCGCCGCCCCCTTTCAAACCCTAGCCACCGCTTCCTTTTCCCCTTTCCCTGGTCTGGGCATTTCCTGGTCACCGGAGTTGCCACCGCCGTCTCCAGTGGGAAAATCTGAGCTAAACAGTGCCTCGAGCATACTTTTCCCACCGATTAAACTCTGATCTCATCTATCTCTGGCTTATCTCACTTCTGGTTCTTGTTATCCGCTCTATCTCTCTGTACTAACTTGTTGTGTTCACGTGTGTGCAGATTTGACCACCTCAGTCCCTTTGCCTATGAAGAAGACTTGTAGATCCACAAGGTCTACTCCTCTGAGGCTCCTTTAAGATAAAGATCAAGCTGCAACTCAAGTTTGAAGCCTTGCATCTGAAGTATCTACTGTAATAGTCTGTAATAGCTCGTGTACTTTTCTTTCTTCTATCTTTGGGTCTTTGCTACTTGAGTAGCGTGTGTGTGTGAGACCGCAAGAGTAAAGGGAACCAAGTAGTGTAAACCCTGGCTAGGCGATACCACAACAGGATCCATGAATTTTATCGAGGGGTCCAATTTTAAATGCAGTATATAATATAAATGATGAGTTTTGTATGATCCATCTCACAATTTAAGAATTGTAAGATGATACTCATATGCAGATGCAAACACTAATAAAACTGTTTTGTCACTTGATGTTAGTTTAGGTTGAAATATTAATACATATAAGTTGTCAAGTTATATTACATATGACGACAAAAATCGATAATTTAAATACAATGAGTAATTTTTTAAATTTATGACTCCAATCATATTGCAACATTACTAATATTCTTCATATTTTGAAATCATTTTTTTTAATCCACACACCCGACCTGTGATATTGAGGAGATTTGAACCCGTGACTTTTGGTCTCCAAGTAATCTCACTCCACCACTAGACCATCCCCACCGAGACTTATATTTTGAAATCATTATGTAATAGTTGTACTGTTAATACTAATAATTTATAATTTCTTGACATAATTATATACTGAAGTATGCAAAACAATACAAAAATATACAACGGGAAAAAATCTAAAATAATTAGAGTAAGTAGATACAAATTTAAATTTAGAATGGGTATTTATAACTAAGATTTGATAAGAAAAAGAAATAAAGCTAGATTTTTCTTAAAATAATAATAGTAGTAAAATTACTAAAATAATACTAAAAATAAAATAAAATGCCGGGGGGCCCAATGCCACCTTGGCTCTATTTCGTTGGTAAATTGTAATTAGAGTGAGTTTCACATCTATTAAAGAAAAAAAAACTTGTGTTTGTAACATCATGCTAAATAAATAAATAAAATTACTCAAATAAATAAATAAATAAAAAGTATTTTTGTTTGTTTGGAATGACTTAATTGATAAAATAAATAAATTTATAATAGAAAAGTCTAGAATTTGGATCTCACCAAAATTCTATAAAGCAAGTTTATTGCAGATAACTTATGCGATTCAATTATTCAGTATAATTTGCGGACTTATTATGTAGGGACAAACTTTAATTAAACTAAAGCATAATACATCATAATAAGGAAAATAAAACTTTCTCAGCTGCGGTTGTTATTTATTCACATTTATGAATCGAATTCAATTGATATTTTAATAATTAATTAATCAATAATCAAATAATCTAATTCGTTTTTTAATTTCGTGCAATGTTGCTCTTGTCTCTTAAGTTAAATAATAAATTTAAAGCTCATACCCTTTTTGTTTTATAAATTACTTTTCCATCTTTTAGAAAGAGAGGCTAAGGCGCTACAGCGCTAGCAGAACAATGAATTTATGAACTATTTAATTAATTCAGTTCACTTTTCAATTTTACAATTATATAAATGATAAATTTTTAATTAGTCATTTTTACAGTAAAAAATATTTCTGGTCACTATTTAAAAAAGTAATTTTTTAGTCTCACTACAAAAAAAAAACTTCTCTAGTGATGATAATGCTAGTGACAAATATAATTTTATCACAAAAATGTTTCTACAGCAACAGTAATTACTCTCGTCACAAAATAAAATAAAATAAGTGATCAGTGATGATTGTGTCAGTGACAAACGTAATTTTGTCACTAAAAATGTCTCTACAGTGACAATTACTCTAGTCACAAAAAGATGTCACAGGTCGCACTTTGCATTATCACGCATAAGCCATCCTCAGCCCGGATTGACGAGGATCGCCAAGGATTGCTGAGGGTGTGCGGTTGTGGCTCACAGGAGTGCATGCGAGCGTACTCTGATATGATATTGACGGACAATATTCTGGACGCCTACATAAGATTAGAGGAGGGCATTGAGCACAAGGCGGGAACACGCTGGTAACTGGTTGGGTGCTAATGCCGATCCCCTGATGAGCCCGATGACAGGGCAAAATCAATAGTTGTTCGAAAAGCCCCAAGTGGGGACAAATGGGCATATGTCGGAGAATGAAGAACTCACATCTTGTGACATTTGGTATAAAATAATTAAAATAAGTGATCAGTGATAACTCATAACGATGTCAGTCACAATCATGATTTTGTCACTAAAACTACCTTTGGAGTGACAATAATTACCCTCGTTATAAAAATAAAATAAAATAAGTGATCAATAGTGACAATTTAATAAGTTGCTAGTATTTATTGTCACAATATAGTTGGCGCCAATTTCTCATATTAGAAGGAAACTAGTGATGATAAATTTTGAGATTTTTGAAAACTACTATGTAGTGACAATAATTCTTCCCATCACAAAAAATAGAATTTGTGATAAATTTATATATTGTCAGTATTTATTGTCATTATATATTTCGCACCAATTTATTATGTGTTGCGACGAAGTGAGTGATAATTTTATTTTTGTCACTAAAAACACTTCTACATTGATGATAATTATGATTTTCACAAAAAAGTAATCTGTGAGTAATAATGTTATTTATTGTCACTAATGTTTTTCACTAATGTATTGCAAACCATTGACAACAAATTGTACCATCACTATTATGTTGTACTTTTTTCAATGCCAACATACCATTATCACTAAATGATTAAAGGGTTTTAAGGGCGAGATAGTTTTGTCATTGATAAATAAAATTATGAACTTATTGAATAATGTTTGAGTATGCAAGTAAGATTAAAGTTTAGCAATATTTGTAGAAATTTTAAAAACTAAATTAAATAAATATTTTAGTATATATCACATTATCTTATTTATGTCAATCTATGTAAAATTACCATATATAGTCAATTGAACTCCATAGATTGCAATCCAAACCAATTGAGAATGATGAATATTCTATGTCTAATGATGAAGCTTTTTTAAAAGTTCTTAGGGAAGAAAAATCTAGTTGACTACGTGCTTGTGGAGATGGCTTGAAACTGACTTCTAAAAGAGGAAAAATAATTAATGTTGAACTACAAAAAGAGAATGAAGAGTTAAGAAAATAAAATGAAGTCATAGTCTCCTAGTTAGAGTCCATAGCAGCTCAAGTTAGCAGCCAAGAAATGAATATACAAGCTTAAGTTGAAGCTCTTTTGAAAGTTCAACTCCCTGCTTTGGTTCAAAACTTCAGTCAAAATAGCCAAAAAAAATCAAATTCTACCTAATGTCAGTATGTTTACATATATTTATATCTATGTACATACTTTATAATTATAAGTTAACCATTTTTTATGAATTATTGCATCACTTATTATATATTAGTCATTTCTATTTTCTCTTGATCAAATTGCAGTTTTCGTATACACGAAGTGCATAAGTTTGAATTTGTGAATGGATTTTATAATAGTTTAATTAGTTTGATTTATAATTCTTATTTAGTTGGACATTGCTTTTTTTAGTTATTTGATTTCAGTTTGTAAACAGTAGGTTACTTTTGAATTTGTTATGTCATGTTAGTTATTTATGTTAATGAATGTTATTTTGCTTTGACATGAATATTATCTTGTTGGTTGAATGATGAACAATTTTTTATATTTTTTTTCTCCCATATATATTAATATGAATGAAAGAGTGCACAAATTATTATCTCATCAATGGATTAAACAATAAATCAATTGAAATTATTTTCATTTGAAAAAATTGTATATGAATATTATAGTGACAAAAATTGTAGCTTTAGTGATAATTTAATTCTTGTTATTATATTAGTATTGTGATAACTTATAAATTTTATTTTTGTTCCTATAAATTAACAAATAGTGATAGAAATTATAGTGACAAGAATGTATGTCACTAAAATTTAATATTTTAGTGACTAAATTAACATGTTTTAGTGATGGAATATATTTGTGACTAGAGAGTTTTGTTTTATTTACAACAATCAGATGTGACTAAACTAAAATTTAGTGACGAGCATTCTAAGTGACTATAGAAAGGTATTTAGTGACTATAATAGCATGTGACTAAATTAAATAGTTTTAGTGATGATTAATATCACTAAATTACAGATTTTTAGTGACAAATACTTTTATGTCACTAAAGTGTCCAATTACAGTGACAAATATTATGCATCACTATAAATTTTAATTATAGTGACAAATATTTTTTGTGACTAAAACATCGATTTTCACTGTCACTATACTTTAAGTTTTAGTGACGGTTATTTTACTTTGTCACTATAACTTATAGTATCATCAACTACAGTTACAACACAATAAAATTATCACTAGGTAGTTTTAACGAAAATGTTTGTATATATTGTGACAATAATTGTTGCCACTAGAAGCAGTTTTTATTTATTTATTTTTATTGTGTCGCTTGGACAAAATAACCATCTGTCGTGCACCCTAGTAGTGCAATAATATAAAATTATAATACTACATGAATACGCTTAATCGTGTAGCTTTATTCGTGTAGTAGTGTAAGTTTGAATTGTTCTACAACTACGCCTGGTCGTGTACCCTCAATTCGTGCAACAGTATATAAATTTATAATGTTGCATAAAATGGACTTAGTTGTGCATCTGTAACATCCGAGATTTTCAAAGTTCATTTAGAAAATTAAAGAAATTAATTAGAGCCTAGTTAAGGATGTTTTGGCCCTAAATTGCGATTTTAGAAGTTATTTTTCGTAAAATCGTATTTTTGAGAATTTTGATTCCAGCTCAGTCGCAGCCAATTTTGGTCACGTTTGAAAGGCGTTGACCCAAGGAGCATGCAGGTGCTTTCGGATTTCGAATCTGAAGTCATTTGAGTTCCTGGTGATTAAAATCACGTTTAAAGGAGTTATGAATAGTGTTTTTCCGTAGGAGCGCGATCGTTAGAAATTTGCGAAATCTTGTTTGTTAACCCGAGCCTTGATTTTTCAAGCCTATCTTATGGGAAATTTCTCAAGGAATCCGTTGGCGTTCCCGGATTTTCATTCCGAGGTCAATTGAACGCTTGAGAATTTTATTTGTCCCTTGCGTGGAATAGTAAGTTATTTTTGAAAAGAGATTAATTTCTTCTTTTTCTTCAAAACGACTCGTTCTTTATTTCGAGTCAAGTTGGTTCAATAGTACTCGAGCCAAGGAACCTCCCGGTATTTTTGGATTTCATGTCTGAGGTCATTTGGACCTCGATATCAAATAAAGTGCCTTTTATCCGAGCCCAATATTTTTAAAGTAGTATTGTTGCACTGCTGAAGCTTCCCGAGGAAGCCATTTATTTTTCTATAAATAGAGCCCCTCCCCTTTCGTTTTTTCTCGCTCATTTCTTATTCTTAATCCCCATTTATGTAGATTATAGAGAGAGAGAGTAGAGGGGAGCTCTCTTCGTGAGAGCACCGCCAGTGAGAGAAAGAGCGGAGCAAGGAGCGCCGCGGGGCTGAGGGGCACCGCGGGGCTGCAAGGGGGCGCCACGGGGGCTGGAGCAAGGAGGGCGCCGCGGGGGCAAGGGAGCCCCGGGGAGCAAGCAGCGCCGCGGGGGCAAGGGCGCCGTGGCGCTTGGGCGCGCGGGCTGCTTTGGCAGCTCCGACACGTTTTCGTGGGGAGGCCATAACATTCGCCTCGGTTGGAACCATGAGGCCCATGAGTACTCAAATCGAAGCTCTTTCGATGATCTACGAGGTAGTAGCAGCTGATCATCCGGAATCTCGATCTTTGGAATCGGATTTTCCATCCCCATTTGTGGTAATTTCGGATGCCTTAATCTTTTAAATTCTCATGTTTTAAGTTATAGTTAAGGGTCAAGGGTTTAGATATCATTTCGATGTCTTATTAGGAGCTCGAATAAGGTTTCAAGTCATTGATCGACTTTCATAAAGATGAGGTGAACCCCGAGGAGGCCCGATGAAGGATTTTTGGCTCGTTGCTTCGTCTACGTGCTCATCATCGAGGTGGGTGGTCCTAAACCAAGTATAAGGTTTGAGCTATTAAGCTCTATAAGCATGATAGAGCAGGATGAATATCCAATTAAAATATTTTATGCTCTGCCTGTTTAGTCTCTGTACAAGGAAATGAAAGAAATGAAGTTATATACATGATATTGTTGAATTGTTATTTGAGTTTGATAAGTAAAGGAAGTCATTATAAGTTAAGTGAGCTCTCAAGTATGTTTAGATATGCTAGAATTGTTTAAATACGATTGATGCTAGCCTGAGATCTAGAATTACTTTAATTGCAATCAATGTTTATCCGCGTTCATTTCCTCGCATTTGAATGTTTATGCTTTGTTAAAGCTCGTATAGTTAAGAATTTCCTTTTAGGGTAAGTTATAAATCCCTTATAGGCCGAGATCATGCTCAATTAAGAATTATCCTTAGACGATTGCTTTAGGCTTGGTATTGCTAGCTAAGTCAAGTAAGTAAGGAAGGTTAAGGTTAAGTAAAGAGAAATTTAAAGAAGAATATAGTTCAGTTGTGAGCAAGTTATCGAGCTCAAAGAACAGTTTATTGCATTATCATGCCGTGACCCTCGTGTCACTAATGTTGAACATTTGAAAGTAAAGGGAGTCACTGCTGGGTAATCCCCTCGCACATTCAGAGGATACTTGAGGTAACCCCTCTTTCATCCTAAGGCATAAGGGTGCAGTAGACAACATGTTTGAGCCAGAAAAGGCGCCAAGAAAGGAAGTAAAATGTTTTGCGGGTATGGAGAGGGCTTTTGCGTTTTGCTCTCCATATGCCGCCAGTTTATAATTGGATATTCCAAAGTTTATTAAAGAGTTTTCTCATAAAACCCCACTGAGTACATTAGTGCTCACACTCTCTTTTTCAAATGTTTTTAGGTTGAGATGCTGAGGCCGATGATGTGCTGTTGGTGGGGTTGTCTGAGTTGTTTGAGGTTTCAAGTTGTTGCTCTATATGGTTACATGTTTTCTTCCGCTAAGTTTCTGCTAAGTACTCTGATGTTAGTATTTAGTCTTGATATATGTAACTTGATTCTTGATAATAGCATGTCTTAATTGCTATGATTCGTGTTATCAATAAAGTCTTGAGAAATTGAAGCATGATCTTTTGGCATACCCGTCTATGCCTTTATTGATTCTGAGTTATTTGAATAGTCATACCTGTTGAGCATTCTGGTATCTATTCATCTTCAGTTGACTTGTGAATAAGTCTTGAATGCTTGTTATTATTGTTCGCCTACAAAGAGGCTTTTTTTTTCCAAGCATGATTCTGTTCGTTCAAGTTAATCTTAAGTTGTTTCCTTGGTCCGTCCTATGATTAGGACAATAAGATATATTTGACTCCGACCTATTTATGAGTCTTAGTTGATGTGACCTATGATGAGGTCTTATTTATTTGAAAAGTCAAATTCATATATGTTTGTCTTTGGATTCTGTTTAAATTTCGGTTGGCCTATGATTTGGCATTCCTTAGACTCGAGTGAATCCTTTGACCCATTTGACCTTTATTGATTCGTTGAAAACGATAGTTCTTCCAAGTCATAAAGTTAAGTTGCCTAAGTTCTTAAGGCGCTAACTTAGTTGAATTCTAAAAACACCCCCCTGGATTTCTGATTTTTCGTGCTATTTTACACACAACAACCCCATCCCCATCCTCGGGACCGGGCTGTTACAGCATCTCACTCATGTAACAATATTAACTTGTACTGTTATATGACCATATCTCATTCGTACACCCAAATAGTGCACTTTAGTCATGCATCTCACAATTTTAATGAAGGATGATTAAGTATTTTCAACGAAAAAAGTGACTATAAATATACATATATATTTTTTAAAAAGTGGCTAAAAACATAATTTACTAAATGAAAATAACTATTTTTATATATTACCACATTATATAATACTAGTGCACTACTTGTGCGATGCACGACGATCATGTTACAACTAATTCTTAAAGATAATGTATTCGAAAGATTTGAAAAATCTATTGAACTGGTTTAGCGTTTCTTTTTTATTTCTTCACATTGGTTTGCGTGAGTAAGCTTTTTTCTAGAGCAGTTATTGTGATTGAGTTTCTCTCTGCAAATTCTGATTATTCGTATATTTTCAAAATATTTCAACTTTTGCCCTTACTAAGCTTCGTGGGCACCATATTTTCATGTTATTATGATAATGTCACCGCATAATAATTTTAAACTGTGTCGTAGATCTGGTTGAGATTAGATGGTAAGAATTAGTTCTTAGTTCTAATATGGGGCCTGGATCTCACTAGATCTACTCCATATATATATATGTATGTATATATTCAGTTCTTGATGTTGTTACTAGCAATAGTTTCCGAAAACATGTTCTATTTTGGAGCTCTTTCTGGCTAGAAATAGTTTTAGCAACAATAGTCCCGTATTGTTCATAAAACAATTTATAGAAAAGCATTTTGATACATTATTTTATGAGGCATTTTTTTTATCTGGTGCAACTTTCAAAACATTTATTTTGCCCGCTAAATTTTAAAAATACTTATTTTACCCATTTTAAATCAAAATATCCTCTGTTAATGAATAAAAAAAAAGAACAATAATCCAGGAGAGTTTCTATTTGCACCACCAAATTTATTCTTTGTACCAAAACTATTCATTACACTCCTATTTTTACTCTTTGCACCACTAACATTTACAGTAATGTCCTTCCATCTAAAATATGTGTTTTACTTAAAAAAAAAACTTAAAATCAGTAAAATAAAAATATAAATGGAACTTGCTGAAGAGATTATAGAATTCATTCTGATTTGTAAAGTTTTAGCTAAGAGAAATGAAAGATACTTTCATATATTTTCTGTAGAATGTAAAATATCCCAAAAATCAGCTTACAACATAGTTCACTTCTTATTTATACACCACTACTAGCGTGGCTACTAAGCAAGCTAGAATCTACGGTTGCTATTCTCCAGTTCACATCCAACGGGTGTTGAGCTTCATGAGTGTGGTCCTGCAGTTAGAGCTCCCAGCAATGCCACGTGGAAATCCCTTTGTGTGCTCCCGCCTTTAGCTGTGTTTGAGTTGAGAATGAATTAGGGAGTTAGGTGTTAAATGGTATAGACGCCATTGGAAGAGAAATATAGATAGATAGTCAAAAGAAGTAATTCTCATGTATATTCAATAGAGTAATTACAAAGTTGTTTTAAAGATAAAAGCTTGTACAATAAGGAAATAAATCAACAAGGAAATAAATCAATATAATCCCTGATTTCCTGGTCGTCTCAATCTTGCCTTCTTATTATTTGATTTCTTTTTCCAACACTCCCCCTCAAGTTAAGTAGTGACGTCTCCAATGCTTAACTTGCGAAGAACCTCAGTAAAACTTTTGGAACTCACAGCCTTTGCTAGAATATCCGCCAATTGATTTTTGGACCGAATATATGGTAATTCAATAATACCATTCTCAATTTTTTCCTTGATAAAGTGTCGGTCCACTTCAACATGTTTAGTTCTATCATGTTGGACTGGGTTCTCTGAAATACTGATTGCAACCTTTTTGTCACAAAACAACCGACTCTTCTGTGATGGAGGAAAGCCAATCTCGGTTAATAGTTTCCTTAGCCACAATATCTCTGTAAGCCCACTTTTGATGCCTCTGAATTCTGCTTCGACACTCGATAAAGCCTCTACCTTCTGCTTCTTACTTCTCCACGTGACAATATTTCCTCCCACAAATGTGAAATATCCCTCGGTAGACCTTCTATCTACAAGATTCCCTGCCCAATCTACATCTATGTAACCATGAACTTCCAGATGTCCATTTTTCTCAAGCAGCACATCATAACCAACAGTCCTCTTGAGATACCGAACAATTCGTAGAGCTGCTTCCATATGTTCCAACTAAGGCTTGTGCATAAATCGACTAACAACTCCTACTGCATAGGCAATGTCAGGTCTGGTATGGGACAGATAAATTAGCTTCCCAACTAGACGTTGGTATCTCCCCCGATCAGTTAACTTAGCCCCTTCAAGAATCGTCAGCCCATGGTTAACTGCAATTGGAGTATCAGCGGGTTTACAATCTAGCAAACCAGTCTCAGCCAATAAATCCAAAATGTACTTTTTCTGTCGTATGAATATTCTTCTATGTGATCTTAGCACCTATATTCCAAGAAAGTACTTCAGATCCCCCAGATCTTTTATCTCAAATTCCTGGAACAAGTTCTTCTTCAACTTCGAGATTTCCTCAATGTCATCTCCTGTGATAATCATATCATCCACATAGATGATTAGGCAGGTTACTAGGTTTCCTTTTCTCTTCAAAAACAGAGTATGATCGGAATTTCTCTATTTATATCCATATTTTACTATGGCATCTGTAAATCTTCCAAACCAAGCTCGTGGTGATTGTTTGAGGCCGTACAACGTTTTCCGCAGTCGACACCCTTCTCCTTCCTTAAATTCTTCAGATAAACCTGGAGGTGCGTCCATGTATACTTCCTTCTTCAGTTCTCCGTGAAGGAATGCATTAGTTACATCAAACTGATTTAGAGACCAATCTCAACTAGCTGCAATAGATAGCAATACCCGTATAGTGTTCATTTTTGCCACTGGAGAAAAAGTCTCAGAATAATCAATCCCATACGTCTGAGTATAGCCTTTTGCTACTAGTCTAGCTCTGTATCTTTCAATTGTACCATCTGGCCGTCGTTTAATGGTGAACACCCACCTGCATCCCACATGTTTATTTCCTTTTGGCAGCTTGCACTTCTCCCAAGTTTGATTTCTTGCCAGCGCATCAATTTCCTTTTTCATTGCTTCTTTCCAATGCCCATATTCCATAGCTTCTTCAACTGACGATGGAACATCCTCCTCTCTCAGAAGTGCAGCCTCGAAAGCTTGGGCTGAATCAGCAAGATGACTTGTGGTACAAATAGCATATCGGGATTTCCGTCCAAGGTGTTCCGGAGAATATCTTTTTGGTGGCACTCCTCGATTCCGTCTTGGAGGTAATACATACCTCCCATAGTCCAGACTATCCTCCAATTGTTCACTCTCAAGGACATCTTCTGTACCTGTCTTTTTATCACTCACAACATCTTCTACATCATCAGTAGTAGTATCTTCTAAAAAATAACTAGAATTACTACAATCATCATGATTTTGTACCTCGGGTATCAGTAGATGAGATGTCTCAGAAGCATCACCAACGACAGTGGATTGAACTATATCTGAAGATATATCCGCAGTGTTGTTAACTTTCTCTGTTGGTCCAGTTTCCGGTATAGACATAGAATCTGGCATCGTCAACCAGCTTAAAGAGTCACTAGTACTCTGTTGCTCCCCCTGACTCGTAATATGGTGGTGAAAGAAATATTCATTTTCCAAAAAATCACAGTTCATAGTGGTGAACATGTGACGGGACTTGGGATCATAGCATCGGTATCCTTTTTGATGAATACTGTAGCCAACAAACACACACTTAACCGCACAAGGAGAGAATTTGTGACGGTTATTTTTAGGGAGATGAACAAAAACTGAGCAGCCGAAGACTCTCGGTTTGAGGGTGAGGGCCACAGGAATCTTAGCTTGTGTGGATAAGGTTTGGAGAGAAGTTTGGAGTTGTAATGCTTTAGTAGAAAGCCGGTTCAAAAGGTAGACTGAAGTGGTAATCACTTCAGGCCAGAAGGTGGTAGGTGTCCCTGATTCGAGTAACATAGCTCGAGCCATTTCCAGAAGAATTCTATTCTTCCGTTCGGCAACACCATTTTGTTCAGGAGTGTACGGACAAGTAGTTTGTTGAACAATGCCCTGTTTAGTACAAAATTGTGACATGCGAGAATTCACATATTCCCCGCCATTGTCAGATCGAAGAATCTAAACAGTAGTCTGGAACTGAGTGTTGACAAGGGCACAAGAATGGGTAAACTTATCAAATACCTCAGATTTATTTTTTAAAAAATAAATCCAGGTCATGCGAGAACAATCATCAATGAACAATAAAAAATACTGAAAGCCAGGACCCCAAACATTAGAATGACTAAAGAAAAAATAGATTTCACTCGGGTATTATTAAACTTAAAAGAATGTCGGTGGCTTTTGGCCAAAAAATAGGTATCACAATGCATGTCTCTAAAAGTAACAATACTAGGAAATAACAGTTTAAGATAACTAATATACGAGTGCCCTAACCGACGATGCCAAAGCCAAGCCTCCCGATTACCAGGTCCGTGAGTCAGCATCGCAATACCTTTTGGAGCTATCTTATCCACATAGTATAACCCACGTCGTTCAGTGCCACGTCCAATAATCTCTCCCGTCCTGATATCCTATAACAAACAGAAATGTGGTTACATTAGTAGTGTACAATTTAATTCCTGGGTAACATGTCTTATGGAGAGAAGTTTATGTGATAGTGTAGGAACAAATAAACAGTTAGACAACTAAAGTGTGGGAGATAGATTAACAGTGCCAGCCCTTTTAACTGGTACAAGGTCTCCATTCGCTGTCTGAACATAGGATTTTTGTGGAACTGTAGGTTTGACAATATCCGAGATGTCAAAAGTCATGGTATTTGTGGCTCCACAATCAAAAATCCATTGTCTATTTTTCTCGTCATGCAAATCAGGTACAATACACGCCACAGAAGTATCATCAAGGACCTGAAAGGAATTAGTACACAAAATAGGATTGTGTTCGGTGTTTTTAAATGTTGAGGGCGGCCAAGTAATTTCCTCATTGTCCTTTAATTCTGAATTTCCACAAAGTTCCCGATTACCATTTAATTTGGGATTTTCACAAATATTATTTGAGGAATTGAAGGGCCCAATTGATTCAGCCCTATTACCTCCAAAATCCCTAGCCACCGCATTCGCCTCTGCAACTCCAACCTCTGTTCTTCCCTCACGCTGTGCTATCCCGAAACTGCCCACCTCGGTGTTGGTGGCCCGGTCGGCGGCCACTGCTGCGGCGACACTACCGCCTCTGTTGCGGGCTTGATTCGGCAATTTTGTTCTCTTGGTGTCGTCCCACCATTCTGGGTAACCCACCAGTTGAAAACACGATTCTTTCATGTGTTTCTTCATACCACAGTGGGAGCATACCATTTTGCTTCTATCTTCTTCATTCGGCCGAGTCCCTTTTCCTCTGTAACCTCTCTGCTGTTTGTCCCGCGCCGCTAAGCCAAACCCTAGGCCCGATGATGTGTCTCGATTCTCCTCGGAGATTACCGGCCGAAGGATTTGGTCCCTGGCAGTCTTCCGGTGTATCATCGCACATGCCACTTCAACTGAGGGTAACGGGTCTTTCTTCACAATCTCTTTCTTTATAGGTTCGTATTTGTCATGGAGAGACATGAGAAATTGGTATACTCTTTGTGTTTGAAGGATTCGATTGTACATCTCGATATCTTTAGGGCATTCTATAGGGTTTGGTTCTCTTCGGTCGATAGACATCCATATTTCTTGTATTTTTGCCCAGATTTCCTCTAACGGTGCTTCCCCTATTTTAAAGTGTTTGCTCTTCGATGTAAATTGAAGACCTGCAGAGAATCCATTTCGCTTCCGTATGTGAGGGCTAGGCTGTCCCAAACAGCTTTAGATGTTGGGTGTTTGGAGACTGTATTCATGAGGTTTGATTCCATGTTCTATATATGCCATGTAAAGACACACTGATCGTCTTGCTCCCATCTTTTGTAGGCTGGATCACTTGTCAATGGTGGTTCTGGATCTCCAGTAATGTATGACGATTTACCCCTTCCTCCGATGGCCTTTTTCATCATAATAGACCATAAGGGATAATTATCGCCGCTCAGTTTGAACCCAATGTTTAAAGTTTTTGTAATTTGGGTTTGCAGACCAAGGCTATTTCGTAGCATGGTCGCAAGTTGTAGAGTTAATTCATTTGGGACATTCCCAGTGGTTGAATTATCTGTGGTTTCGCTTGCTGACATCTTGTTTTGTTTGGGTGCAGTTGTAATGAACTTGGCAAAAGGTTGAGAAAGGTTTAGAGACGATGATGATTATCAATCTGAGTTTCTCGTTTGATCACCTGCTCTGATACCATGTTAAATGGTACAGATGCCATTGGAAGAGAAATATAGATAGATAGTCAAAAGAAATAATTCTCGTGTATATTCAATAAAGTAATTACAAAGCTGTTTTAAAGATAAAAACTTGTACAATAAGGAAATAAATCAATATAATCCCTGATTTCCTGGTCGTCTCAATCTTGCCTTCTTATTCTTTGATTTCTTTTTCCAACATTAGGAGGCACATGCATGTAGCCATGCATTCATGATTGACAATCATCTATTGTTTATTATTTACGACCAAAAGGCGAGATCCGCAACACTTGCACCTCCACTTCAACTTCTTCTCCGGCCGTAACCTCCTTCTCTAGCGGGATTTGGTAGGTGTCGAGTGGCGGCGGAGGGTGGCCACTGCGGCAGAGGGCCGGTGAGGAGGAGGGTCTGGAGAAGCGGGGGCCTGCTTTGATGCTGCTTACCGAAACTTTCCTTCTCCGGCAATGGGCGGTCGATGAGAGGTCCAGTTCGGCTTTGGCGGAAGGCGAGGAGACAATGCTCTCGTCGCAATCGGAGGAAGAGAAGCCATTGTTGTTTCTGTGATCTTCTTCGAGGCTAGAAATTCCAGAATGGGGAGTGGATTGGAGGAGGAGCACTTTCTCGAACATCAATCTACATAAATGTTTGTCATATTTCTATTCCACAAAATTTGGGCAGTATCACTGATGCTTACTTTTAATAACTTGACTCAATCACTTTGTTGTGTTGAATATTTTCATCACTTCCCCATGTCTCCAAGGAATTTGATGTTGTATTACTATTATGAGAAACTAGCCTGACATGCTATTCTAATAGAATTTTGAGATTTTGGATGTTAATATATCTTAAAGTAAAGATTTTTGTAATTATACAGCCCATGGCCATGGAGCAAGTCCTATCAGATCGTGACAGTGAGGATGAAGTTGAGCTGTTCTTGCGGATTCTCCATGGAAATTTGGGGGAAAAGAAGATTCACTTTTTTTCTTTTTCCTTTTCTTTTGTTTATTTAATTTTAAATTTTTATATTTTTATTTAATAAGAGCAGTTAAGTAATTTCATAATTGATTATTTTTTAATTAATTTATTTATGGTGCAAAGAGTAATTATTATGGCGCAAATAAAAACTCCCAAATCTAAAATAAGGACATAGGCATTCGTGTCCGGTAAAGTAGGGCTACTAGCATAGAGAGACAATTGTAGAAGCGGAAATTAGATGGAAAAAAGCGCCAAATTCCCGTTGGTCATATATCATTTGTAACATTATTTATTCATTTATGTATAATAAGTTATGCATCAATCTAAAATGTTTAAATTTGCGAACATATAAAAATTTAAAAATATAATAACAAAAATACAATATCTGTATCAGAAATTTATTCAACAC
Source organism: Perilla frutescens (assembly GCA_026008535.1). Lineage (NCBI taxonomy): Eukaryota > Viridiplantae > Streptophyta > Magnoliopsida > Lamiales > Lamiaceae > Perilla > Perilla frutescens. The sequence goes on from BRKX01000019.1 coordinate 43,372,942, forward strand.
ATATGTCAATCAGTCTTGTGTTTTGCAGTAGTTCTTCAATTATTGGATAATCAATTATGGATGGATCATTATTTCTATTAGGGCTGTAAGTGAGCTCGAGCTTCATGATATGGGACTCGATAGGCTCGCGAGCCTTATCGAGCTTAAGGTAGTTTGACATATTTATCCCTTTTGTTATTTTGTAATTACATTTGTACCCTGTAATATAAAAGATTCATTTGGAACGCTAGATCTAAACCTCTCGCAGTCTGGCCTCTCAACCTCAGCGGCTCAGCCTCTCAAGTCTCAACCTTTCTGATTTCTTGTTTCACATAGCCTCGCACTCCCCCCCTCCTTTTCTCCTAGCTCGCCTCTCAATCTCTCAGCGGCTAAAGTCTCAACCTCTCATCCGTTCTGAATTTTTTGATTTCTGAAGTCGCATAATCTCCTAGCTCTGACCCTCCGGCGAGGCGACGACGTTCATCTGCAATCAAACAGGTGAGGTGAGTATTTTAAAGCATAACTATGTAGAAATAGTTCTCTCATCTTTGCCTGCGACGTGTTTGACAAATTGTGTGAAAGAGGATTTGAACTTTTTTCTCTTGATTTCATAGAATGTTATTATGATTTTTTTCGTATGCAAGATTTTTTTTCATTTTTTTATGAAAGAGGGGGTTGTACATGAATATTTATTAGATTTTGATAGAACTATAATTCTGAAATGCTAACAAAACAGTTTCAGTTGCAGACACCAACTTTTAATTTGACTTGGCTTGAAATTAATGAATGTAAAGTCCTAATCACATTTAAGAATGTGACAACATTTTCTGGTCGGGAGATGCTTTTCTTTTCAACAAAATTGAGACATAATTTTGGACAGCTTATTGCAATTTGCTGTACCAATTATTTCGATTTTTGGGTTGGTGAATTTCAATGTCTATTAGCTTTCACTGCTTCTTTTTAAATGTTACGTTTGATGAATTGTATTATATATTGTATGTGATTTTTATTATTAATATGTATGTACCGGAAGAATGATGTGTATTTTTATTTTTACTTTATTTTATTAGAGTATTTTAGTTTTTTTTCCCTTTAGTTATATTACAGTTACTCTTTTATCTTTGATTATATTTAACTTTGTACTTCACGTTCTGCCTTTTTACTTTTATTTGATATATTTGAGCAAGCACATTATTTAATAGATATTTGATTATATTGGTGTCGTAGTCTTCATGGTTTGAAGAGAAAGAACAAAGGAAGTAGTCTTCATGTATTTCTTTATGCTTAATTTTTTTTGTTACATTCTAAACCGATTAATATCTCCTAATTTTCTTTTGCTTTTGTAGAGTGAGAAGAAGCCTTTGGAGATTATATTGCCCATTTCTTGATGTTGGAAGGTATACACAATAATACAACTTCAAATAGTGAAATGAATATATTGATGCTTGATGTGTTCTAATTATTGATGTTTCATTATTGGAATATTGTGTATATCACTTGGGAATGTTATACTTATTGGTGTTTGATGATGCAAAGTGAGAATATGTTTGATGGTGGAAGGCTGGAAGTTGGTAATGCTTTACATAGATGTGTGTTTGTTTCAGTATAGTTCAAATCTATTTTTTTTTAAAATATTGATTGTATTTAAAAAAAACCACAATTGCAGACTCATAGAGTAAGGTAAGATATCGAAATATTAGAGTTCATTCAAAATATTATTAATCCATAAATATGTAGCAATTATCGAATTTAATGGTGAATTTCTTAGTTCATTATGATAATTTACATAAAAAATAGATTAAAAGGAAATAATTACTGTAAATTAAAGTTAACTAGAAAGGAGAATAATTCTTGAGTCTGAAACTGTGAAATTGAATTCTTCAAACACTTTGTTGAATCTACTTGTTCTTTGAAGTTTTTGCTGAACTTTATTCCTTCAATCTCTTTCTTTTAAATTATAACCAAATTATTCCCAATCTCAGTCTGCGTGTTGATACCCACAACCGAAAGCCAAAAGGAAATGAAATGAATTTTAATTCTTGTGATAAGTATTTTTCTCTTTTCGTTTCTCTCATTTCTTTTCCCAAAATTATAAGTGGTGCATGTGCTTTAATTAATGGAATAGGTGTCATGTTGGGTATTCTTGGAACTTGAATACGAATAAGAATTAGTTTAAGAGTTTTAGTTTAAATTGTTAATCTGGGATAATAATTTACAGTGCTATGCCTATTTCTTTTTCTTTATAAATTATTCTTGTTCTAAGTTTGTGGCATGCAGAATGGAGACTTAATCATATTTTATCTCTAGGGTAGTCTTTGAAAATTGTTAATATTATTATTACAAACAGTAAAATATTATTAATATTAATAGTATAGTAAATCATTCTCGAAATCAGCCCCAAATCTCCGTAAGTTAATCAATTAAAAGTTGTTGAAACTATTAACTTTTAGTTGTTTTAGTCTAATAAAAGGTAAAAGCCAACTACAGTTGGTGATAATATCATAAATGATTAATAAGTTAACCTTAAGTCCGAACTACATGCATACTGAAAAATTCTCTAAGTAAGTTCGGCTTTTAGAGTTCGAGAAATTCTCTCTTGTTCGGCTTCTAAAGACTGAACCTCATGAAAATTGAAATTTTGCCTAAGTCAGGTTCGGCGTATGTGTATGATCGGACTCTTAAGTCTGAACTACATGGATACTGATAAATTCTCTAAGTTAAGTTCGGCTTTTAGAGTTCGAGAAATTCTCTCCTGTTCGGCTTCTAAAGACCGAACCTCATGAAAATTGAAATTTTGCCTAAGTCAGGTTTGTTGTCCCAAGTTTTAACATAAGCAAAAATATTTATATATACAGGCTGAACACAACGTGCAACAGAACAAAATCAAATTAACAACACGCCATAGATCTCAATATTTTTACCACAATCGATGTAGTCGGGCTTGGAACAAATCGCCGTGCAATCTCGAAAAATTTCCTTCTGCTCGATTTTGAGCTCTCTCCACGGTTACTTCATTGTTTTTACGTTTTTCCCTTTTTTTTTGCTCTTTTTAAGTTTTTTTTAAAACTGATTTTAGGTTTTTATTTTTTGATTTTAAGTTTTTTTTAAGTAAAAAAATATTTTATAAGGGTATTATAGTCAATATTAGTGGTGTAAATAGTAAAAATAGTTGTGCATGGAGAAGTTGCAGTGCAGTGCAGAGAGTAAATTTGATGGGCAAATAGAAACATTGAAAACAAAAAAAAAACTTAAATAAGTGCAACTTTTCTATGTAAGGAACCCTTACATAGAAAATGAGTGTTGCAGTAATTCCTTCAAAAATGTCATCGTCTTCATTGATGCTCCGGCGCTCCTACTGCATCAGCGCCGCTGCTTCTTCTCCAGCCTCCTTTGCTGCTTCTTCATCCCGCAATATCACTTCCCACAAGAAACGCCTCGTTTACTTGGGCTCCCCTCAAGTAAATCTCTCTCTCTCTCTCTCTCTCTCTCTCTCTCTCTCTCTCTCTCTCTCTCTCTCCCCAATGCGTGGTTAATGGACATATTTAGTAATTCATAATTGCTCTTACTTGATTCTAGGTCTCGGCTTCTGTTCTTGATGCGCTTTTCACTGCCTCTTCCCCACCAGATTCCTTATTTGAGGTGCTCACAAGTTTAACATTGTATTTGTTTTGCTACTTGTTGAATTCTCTGCATTTCTTTTTTCCTTTGTGCCACATAAATTAGTTTTTTTTTTCTTTTTCAAATTAATGGGTTTAGTTGGAACTTTGAAATAGGCGATGTTGATTATACTCTGGCTATTTATTGATTCGGGTATCAAAATACTTCTGAATTTTTCTATGTTCTAAGTTTACATAATTTATACAAAGTGAGCAAATCAAGTTATCATCTTTAGTTGAGATGAGTGAACAAATCAAGTTACCAAACACAAGCCGACGTTCATCATCATTGGTATTTATAGTTGAAATGGAGAGAACATGCATGTAAGGACATTGCTAATGTGATCCATTCAACTTATATTTTACGCTTGTGTTCAAATTTTGTAATATTTGAGTCTAGCTTCTAAATCTACTAATATCTTTCAATAAAACCAAATAAAAAAGGAGTCTACTGTATTGACTACATTTTGGTATGATGAAGATTGCAGCGATTGTCACCCAACCGCCTTCTGGAAGAGACAGGGGTAGAAAGGTGATGCCTTCTCCAGTTGCACAACATGCTCTGGACAGAGGTTTCCCCTCTGATTTGATCTTCACACCAATGAAAGCTGGTGAGGTAAATTATGTACTCCAAGTACTCTCTTTTTTGCACTGTGCTCTGTGCAACTTTCCTTTGGTCTGATTTTGATTGATGATTCTATTTATTTACATGAAACTGGTTTCTAGATGTCTTCCGTCGTTCAACACCACAGAGGGTTTTGTAATGTGACCTATCAGTCGTCAATTAGGTGGATCATTACATGAAAATTTATTAGCAGTGTATTGTCACTTAAAATCAATTCAACTTTTGGTTCAATTAACTGTGGCGTGTTTTCATTTCCTTAAGAAAGGATAAGAATAGTCTATCTTACTTTTGTATACTTCCTTATGTTCATCTCAATTCAGTATCCTGATTTCAATGGGCATGAAGTTAATTGATAATTGGAAATGAGATATTGGAGATATTTATACTTCCCAAGGGAGATTGGTTGGTATATACTGAATTCACATCATCACTTCAAGAAAGCATTCTTAGAAAGGAAATTTATGTGTTAGGAAACAGGAATTTACATGTAAAATTTCTGATAAAGAACCATGAACATCCCTTAGGAAGATAATTTTCTTTTTGATTCTTGCATTTCTTATGCAGCACCGAGTACTTGTTCTAGAAATGTGGAGGGTGAATAGTTTTTGTAAAGTAAAATTGCAGTTTTGATAACTCAGCAATATTTAATGATTGCGTATTTTGATTCTCCTGGAATTTCAAAATATTTGTACAAGAATCTTTAATTCTACTGCCTTTATGAAAGAACAGATTTATTATATATTGGCAATGCCACAATGTAGGAATCATTTCTTTGCAGCTTTAAGGCTTTGGAGCCTGAACTTTGCATCACTGCTGCATATGGGAATATTTTACCCACCAAATTCTTGAAGATTCCGTCTATGGGTTAGTCTGAAGATTCTATATATTCTGCCTGTCTTAAAATTTTGTAACCTTATATTAAGATGTTATTGCTATGTATTCGTATTCATGATGTTTACTGGAATGTTATGTTTATGCATAAAAAGCATATCTTCGTTGATTTACTGAACAAAAGCTTGTCATTCTGGCTACATGAATCAGAGGATTTCTTAAGCACAATTTCGCTCTGTTGATGGTTGATGGCTCTGATGACCTTTTTTTAAGGTCACCAAAGTTGATTGTTTTGGTCAGAGCTTATGCTCAATACAATTGTTTTACCATGTCCATTTTGCATGTCAAGCCATGTAAGTGTGTCCTGTGCTGAAATGCTTTCAAAGCATTCCATTTACTTGAAAAATATATTGTGTCAAACACATAACATATGAGGCAACTCCTCCAGAGGCAAAACGTATTATTCAGAACTTGTATGGAAATGAACCTGCAGGGTGTTATACGCTACTAGGTGGGTCTGGTAAACTTTTAAGTTCAAGATGTTGATTTCACCAGTCAATATTCATACTTGACTTTCTCTGAGCCCTATAAATTAGCTCATAGTCTAGTAGTCAAGAAAGATACCCTTAATGTCATTTATAGATTATCATCAATCTTCGGTTACACTTTTATAATTGGTTGTCAATATTTTACGAGTGATTGATTTGATTGGTGTTGTTATGATGATTACGTTTTGTCTCAGATTTGAATGCAATCTTATAGGGACTGTCAACATACACCCTAGCTTGCTTCCTTTGTATCGTGGGGCAGCACCTGTTCAGAGGGCTTTGGAGGTTAAAACTTATTACATTTTTTTTCTTGCTAAGTTTACTTCTTGACAGCATGATGAATACATGAATCTCAACAGGATGGTGTGAGAGAAGTAGGGTTTCGTTAGCATATACTGTGCGCCAACTGGATGCGGGTCCTGTTATTGCTTGTGAAAAAGTGGAAATTGATGATCAAATAAAGGTACATGAAATATGTCTCTAATGTTAGCTAATGCCCTCAAACGTTTGACCAAAAGAAACACTGTGCCTGCACCAGTAGATTTAAAAAAAAAAGACAGCCGCTTCCTTTTCCTCTTTCCCAGCTGCTCCAACTAATGGCCCCTGAATATGAATAATTACAGAGAATTCATTTCATATTTTGTTTAGAGTGATACAAATTCCAAACTCAACTGCATATATAAGCAGTCTAACTCACACACAATTTTCCTGATTAAGCTCTCTTAAATATTTTTGCAGGCACCAGAGTTATTGGAGTTTCTGTTCTCTTAAGGTTTGTCGTTTTCGTTCATCGCTGAACTTTTGTGCAAATTTATATCGAGAAACTACCCACCTCAAGAGCTTAATGGGCTTGAGTTATAAAGTTGTATTCAGTGCGGTAAATGGCCTGAATGCTCTCTGATTCATGGCATAATCTTTTGATAGAAACACTTCTAGTAGTGTGGCATTGCATGCAAATTTTCAGATTATTTTCCTACAAACGACTGCATATCATGGGCTTATTTATTTATAATTTTCTGGTGCTGGACCAGTGACATGAGGTTCATTAGTCACAGTAAGAAAGATGAGTTGACTTGACTCACCCAAATGCATCTCTACAGACCTCGTTGTGATTTTAAATTTGTCATGTTATTTGTATATTCGCTGCCATTTTCATTAAGTTGTACAATGAATTGTTGCAACATATACATGTTATCTTTTATAAACAAATGACTATTACTCTTTTATTTGTGCTCTTGTGATGCACAAAATTCAAAGCCTTCAACCTTCAGTTATCTTCTCCTTTCTTCGATTGCTTCATTGCTACGAGCATGTGCTCACAAGAAGTCAATTGTTGTTATGTGTTATGGATAGGTTATATATTTATAATCTACTATTCTTCTTTGAATTCACAATGCTCATGCATGTAGGATCTAAACTTCTGATCAGTGAACTTCCATCAATACTTCATGGTTCTGCGAAAACTAAAGCAATTCCACAAGATGAATCTAGAGCTACATTGGCTCCAAAGGTAATTGAATTTTTGTTCTGTCCTGAAATAGTTCTTCGATCGTTGTGAATGCAGAATTTCTTACATATGCTATTTGATTGTTCGTTTAGTTAACTCCCGAGGAATCATGGTTATCTTTTGAACAAAAAGCTAGAGTCCTTCACAACAAGGTACTTGTGGTTTCTCAATTTGATAAAAAGACATGGATTTATTGCAATATAAGTTTTTAGGTTCGTGCATTTGCAGGCTGGCCGGGGACTCGAGCCAAAGTCATCGTGATTGATCCAAAAAGTGATGAGCATAACATCATAGACCTTAAGATAATCACAACTAGAGTTGATGACAGTAATGAAATTCAGAATGACAGAAATGATGATGTTGTCTTTGCAAAAGGGTCATTGATATTCCCATGTGGTGAAGGAACAACACTTGAGGTGAGCTATTTATCATATCATGTCATATATAATATTGTCAAAAATTAATACTGTAATTGTTTGAAGATGAATACGTTTATTGTTCTACAGTCACATTGTAATTCCATATACCAGCATTGTGTTCAGGGAGTTGAGTTGACATTTCATTCGGTATATTCTTGCAGGTATTGGAGGTTCAGCTTCCAGGTAAAAAAGTGGTAAACGCAGCTGCATTCTGGAATGGTTTGAGAGGCCAAAAAGTAAAGAAGTTGTGATCACTTTTCAAGTCTCGATCTTGACCATAATATTTTTATTGGAATTCAATTTGAGTTATATATGTTGTCTCTAAATTAATGTGGACTATGTTAATGTTTATAAACCTTATAGTAATAGGCTGCTGGTACAAAGTTTTTTGAGACTGTTTGAGTTATTGCTTTTTATTAGAAATAGAAATAAATGTTGAAGTGAGATTTAAGTTTTGTAATGATAAAATAAATAGAAATGTCGTTATTGAAAACAGTAGAATGAATTATTTTGGTAATAAATAATGGGAATTAAAAAGCAGCCAAACAGAAATAGTACCCATAGAATGAAAATGAAAGCAAACAGTAAAGCACTTTGACAACATGATTAGTTTATTGATTAACATAATTAAATAAATCATTAAAATCAAAAGCATAGTTACCTGCTTTACTCATCATGATTTCAATTGCACATTACCACACTTTCTGGCATTATATTTGTTTTAAATTATGAAAAATCTCATATTTTTAAACCCAATACATGCATAGAACTTATCACTCATTATTTAATAATGGCTTTATTTTTGTCACGGTATAAATATCAAGAGCTATATATTCTTCTAATTTGATAGCTTAATTTATTTCAATTCTGCATACAAAAAATAAAAATAAAAATGGGTGCGCACGATTATCTCTCAAATATTAAGCTCCTCATTTCATTTATATGTGAATTTATTGGTTGATTTATTAAGCAGATGGTGGATATCAGAGTAAAACTGGACTGCGATGGATGTGAGAGATGACTTTATATATTAATATTATGGAAATAATTTTATATTCATCCCTTTAAAAATTCCTCTCACAATTATTAATCTTCAACATTGCATACTACTTAGCTTAATACCAAATCGCCATGGCCGACGATCAGCCAACCCAATCATGCCACGTGGTGGCGGTGCCGTACCCCGGCCGCGGCCACATCAACCCCACGCTTAACCTCTGCACTGCCGTGGCCGAGCGGAGCTCCGACGTGCTAATCACCGTCGTCCTGATGGAGGAATGGACCGGCTTGCTCACCTCCGTGAAAAAGCCGCCGAACAGAGCTTCGCCGCCATCCCCAACGTCGTGCCGTCGGAGAAGGATCACGGTGACGACCTCAACACCTTTGTCACGACGGTTCAGACCAAAATGTTGGCGCAGTTCGAACTGCTTCTCGACCCCGGAGGCCTGCAAACCGAGAAACAAAGTTACAAATCAATTAGGAAAAATAAGGAAAAAATATATAAAAATAATTCAAACGTTGCATAAGTCGGGCACGAATAAACCTTGCCATCGAATATTTACATGTGACTCATCACATATAAAACAAAAAAAAAGCCAAATTTGAATGCAATCTTGTAGGGACTGTCAACATACACCCTAGCTTGCTTCCTCTGTATCGTGGGGCAACGCCTGTTCAGAGGGCTTTGGAGGTTAAAACTGATTACATTTTTTTTCTTGCTAAGTTTACTTCTTGACAGCATGATGAATACACGAATCTCAACATGATGGTGTGAGAGAAATAGGGGTTTTGTTAGCATACACTATGCGCCAACTGGATGCGAGTCCTGTTATTGCTTATAAAAAAGTGGAAATTGATGAAAAAAATAAAGGTACATGAAGTATGTCTCTAATGTTAGCTAATGCCCTCATAGGTTTGACCAAAATAAACTCTGTGCCTGCCCCAGTAGATTTTAAAAAAAAGATAGTTGTAAAAATTTTGCAACACAATCTTATGCATGGAGGAAGCAAGGCTCCCTTTTCCTCTTTCACAGCTGGTCCAACTATTGGCCCCTGAATATGAATAATTACCGAGAGAATTCATTTCACAATTTGTTTAGAGTGATAAAAATTCCAAACTCAACTGCATATATAAACAGTCTAACTAACACACAAGAAATATTTTTGCAGGCGCCAGAGTTATTGGAGTTTCTGTTTTCTCAAGGTTTGTCGTTTTCGTTCAACACTGAACTTTTGTGCAAATTTATATCGAGAAACTGCTCACCTCAAGAGCTTTACGGGCTTGAGTTATAAACTTGTATTCAGTGCTGTAAATGGCCTGAATGCTCTCTGATTCATGGCATAATCTTTTGATAATAACACTTCTAGTAGTGTGGCATTGCATGCATTTTCATACAAATTTTCAGATTATTTTCCTTCAAACAGCTGCATATTTTCAGATTATTTTCTGGTGCTGGACCAGTGATTTGAGGTTCATTAGTCACAGTAAGAAAGATGAGTTGACTTGACTCACCCAAATGCATCTCATACAGACCTCGTTGTGATTTTAAACTTGTCATGTCATTTGTATATTCAGCCGCCATTTTCATTAAGTTGTACAATGAATTGTTGCAACATATACGTGTTATCTTTTATCAGCAAAGGACTATTACTCTTTACTCTATGCTCTTGTGATGCACAAAATTCTAAGCCTTCAACCTTCAGTTCTCTTCTCCTTTCTTCGATTGCTTCATTGCTACGAGCATGCGCTTACAAGAAGTTAACTATTGCTATGTGTTATGGATAGGTTATATATTTATAATCTACTATTCTTCTTTGAATTCACAATGCTCATGCATGTAGGATCTAAACTTCTGATTAGTGAACTTCCATCAATACTTGATGGTTCTGCAAAAACTAAAGCAATTCCACAAGACGAATCTAGAGCTACATTGGTTCCAAAGGTAATGGAACTTTTGTTCTGTCCTGAAACAGTTCTTCGATCGTTGTGAATGCAGAATATCTTACATATGCTATTTGGTTGTCCATTTAGTTAACTCCCTAGGAATCATGGTTATCTTTTGATCAAAAAGCTAGAGTCCTTCACAACAAGGTACTTGTGGTTTCTCAATTTGATAAAAAGACATGGATTTATTGCTATGTAAGTTTTTAGGTTCGTGCATATGCAGGCTGGCCGGGGACCTGAGCCAAAGTCATGGTGATTGATCCAAAAAGTGATGAGCATAACACCATATACCTTAAGATCATCACAACGAGAGTTGATGACAGTAATGAAATTCAGAATGACAGAAGAGATGATGTTGTCTTTGCAAAAGGGTCATTGATATTCTCATGAGGTGAAGGAACAACACTTGAGGTGAGCTATCTATCATACCATATCATATATAATATTGTCAAAAATTAATACTGTAATTGTTTGAAGATGAATACTTGTATTGTTCTAAAGTCACACTGTAATTCCATATACCAGCATTATGTTCAGGGAGTCGAGTTGACATTTCATTCGATATATTCTTGTAGGTATTGGAGGTTCAACTTCCAGGTAAAAAAGTGGTAAACGCAGCTGCATTCTGCAATGGTTTGAGAGGCTAAAAAGTAAAGAAGTTGTGATCACTTTTCAAGTCTCGATCTTGGCCATAATATTATTATTGGAATTTGATTTGAGTTATATATGTTGTCTCTGAATTAATGTGGACTATGTTAATGTTTCTAAACCTTACAGTAATAGGCATCTGGTACGTAGTTTTTTGAAACTGTTATTGTTATTGTTTTTATTAGAAATAGAAATAAATGTTGAATTCAGATTTAAGATTGGAAATGATAAAATAATAGAAATGTCATTATTGAAAATAGTAGAATGAATTATTGTGGCAATAAATAATGGAAATTAAAAAGCAACCAAACAAAAACAGTACCCATAGAATGAAAATGAAAGCAAACAATAAAGCACTTTGACAACATGATTAGTTTATCGATCAACATAATTAAATAAATCATCAAAACCAAAAGCATATGTGTAGCACCCCCGAAAACTTATTCATGCATGCATTTTTTATATACTACTTATGTTACGTTCTTATAAGTCGCACCATTTATGTCTAGTTATATCTTCATATATTTTATTTTCATTTTATTTTTATTTTTGGTCTGTTGTTTTTAGTGGGGCCTTCTAATTATTTTTATGTTTCTGAAGCCCAGTATTTTTTTTTTTTGTGTGATCTAAGCCCAATGTTGGAAGTCCAATTGTTGAGCCAAAATCTGGAAGAACTTTTCCGCCTCCCGCCGATCTCAACCCTCCACACGTTTATCATTGAGAAAACCCTAAACCTAACTTCCCTTTCTCAAATCCGAGATCCTCGCCAAGATATGCAACGTTTTGGCAAGAAATCAGACAAAATTTCAAACCTTCCAAGTTTAGACGGGAATTCTCTAGTATTAATAGGGCTCCTCTTCCACCACAAATTCACACCAACTCAAACATTGAGTTTTTCCTTTTCTCAGAACTTCTTCTTGGGGGGGCCCAGATATCTCTGTTCTCGATCGAGTCTGTAAGATTTTTTTTTTCCTTCTCTGTAGGTTATTCATTTTTTTTCTTTTCTTTCGCTATCTCTTGAAAGAAGAAGAAAAGCTTTATCACTTGTATTTTCTTTCATGTTCTAAAAACTGAAGTGGGTCTCGGTTTGCGTGTAACAAAATGAGTTTTTAATTGTTAAATATTTTCTTCTCAAGCCTTCTCTCTCCTAAGGACCCAACTATATATATATATATATATACATATAAATATCCATCACTCATAAATGCGTATATATAAAAAAGAAAAGTAATCATGTTGACACTATATGAATAGGTGCATATGTATATATATATATATATTATTTCCTAAACTATGTTAAATGCCCACTTGTGCACCTATATATATATATATACACGAATATGCATATATTCACACACACATATATACAATATATAATGCCACACACACCCCTATGCACCCACATATATAAATATATGTATATATATATATATATATATCATGCATACATACATGTATATATATAAAACACACGCGCGCGCGCGAGCACACACACACACACATATATACCGCATATCATGTATAGATATATAATTCCGTTTTTGTGATGATATTTGTGTTTTAGCATTTAAAATAATTTAATAATTTAATATTTAATATTATGTTAATTATTTATTATTATTGTTAGGCAGCACGCGTGGATAAATTTTATAGCCTTATTATTTTTGAAGAAACGGTTAAGGTGGGGATTCTCTCGGAGAATAAATACGAAACTCTTATCCTTGTTATACTTGTATATGCGGTATGTATATAGACCTACGGGTCCTATGGGCCTTCGGACTATTGCTATGGGCCTACGGGCTATTACTATGTTTAATCTACGGGCTCTATGATATGATATGTTATGCCATGACCTATTTTTTACTATTATATTTGTATAATCTAGATAAGTGAGTTACCCCATTGAGTTAATAACACTCACCCCGAAACTATTTATACTTTCAGGTCTATGAAGCTCGAGTGATGTGGTGAAGAGGAAGGGATGGAATAAAGACTTTTTAATTAAGCATTTTATTATTAATTTTTCGCCGCATTAAACTCTACAATTTTATTTTGAAACAATTATTTTGGAGTTTTATTTAATTTACGATATTTTTTATGATTTAAATAAATAATGAAATTTTTGAGACGTCACAGTTGGTATCAGAGCAGGTCTACATTTCTGTAGACTTGCTAAAAAATGATTTATAAAAAAAAATCCATCACAACGTCCGCTGCATTGCTCCGAGTAAAGGTAAACATTTACAATTCATGATATTATCTCTAAATGCATGCATAATTTTATCCTCGAATTTAAAATTTGAATATGTGGATAGATGGATATGTTTGCTAACCGTCCTAGAGCAAAGAGAACCAGATTTATGACCTGAGAGAAAAGGTTGTGGCTGAATTTTAAGAAATACAAGTGAGATGAATCAATTGGAGTGGAAAGGAACCTCCTGAGGATGCTTAGGATATGGGATAAGCTAAGGAAAGAAGGCGGAGCATGGAAGTCACTAGAAGCTGGCCACAAGGTGGTGCACTCGTTGCCAAATCTCCTTAAAGAGGACGGAAGAATTTTTTTCAAAGATCATCTGGACTACACGCCAGGAATGGGAGAGATATGCCAATTTGAAAAATTCATAGGTGAGCTCCTCACGTATTGGGAGGGTTTAGTGAATGGACATGGACTACAGGAAGATGTTGGCGAGCAAATGAGTTCTGACGAAGTGGAAAGCCCTAGCGAAGCCAATAATGCGCCTGTTAACATCAGCGATTAGATAATTTAGATGTCTACTTTTATTTAAATGATTTAATGTTTTGTTTCCTTTGTTCGAAATTTTTTTTATTTGATTAAGGAAATAATAAGTTTTTATATTTTTATATTTTTTTTATTTTTTTCTTATCGGTGTTTCTTATCTCCTTTGCAATCTCTAAATCAAATAAATAGGAAAGGTATGACTAACAGATGCCACAACGTTCGAGCTGATAGTAAAGAAACCCAGTCAGACAATGACAATGCAAGATGGGCTCCTCGCAACTGGCCAACCTTTGTTCAAGAGGTAGCAGAAGCATTGAAGCAAGCCATACCCCAAAATGGCCCTCCACCAAGGAACGAGGGAAATGCAATGGTCAAGCAATTCAGACAGATGGCCCCACCTAAGCTAAAAGGGAATGAAGGACTGCTTGATATTGAGGAATGGATCTTCGAGCTTGAACGGATCTTCGAGCATCTGGACTGCACTGATGTGGACAAGGTATCTTGTGCCATTTTTCAACTGATTGGAGATGCGGGGCATTGGTGGCAGAGTGTGACACGGGTGATGACTCCCGAGCGTCGTCAGAATCTCACGTGGAATGCATTTAAGGATATGATTTTGGGAAAATTTTTCCCGAGATCTTATCGAAAACAGAAGGAGCTGGAGCTGGTGAACTTGCAGCAAGGAAACATGACTGTGTTTGAGTACAAGAGAAAGTTTAACCAACTTTCTCGATATACTCCACACATAGTGGACACTGAGACAAAGAAGGCAAGCAACTTTGAGTACGGACTGCGCCCAGAGATTGGCGGAATTTTGACACCCCAAGGTACGCCTGCAACGTATTCAGAGGTGGTTGAACGAGCTCAAGTTGTGGCTACTTGCTTGAACCTGGAGAATGGCAACCCCAATCCTCTAAGCAAGAAGAGATAGCGGGAGAACAACACAAGAGGGAGAAATGTTCAACCAGAAAAGAAGCACTGACGTGCGGTCGTTTCGCGCTCAAATAACCAATCATAAAAGGGGTTTGGTTTGTTGTCACTACTGGAAATTAAATCTGCAAAAGAAAATTAAAAGACAATATCAAATAACAAAAGGTTCCTGAAGACCGGATTTTCATACATGATAAATATAGTTATGAAGACCGGATTTTCAAATTAAATATATATCAACTCGATCATAGGCACACCGATTTTCATACATGATAAATCATCTAGTTATGAAGACCGGATTCCTCTCTGCGTCTTCTCATTCATCCTTTTAGTATAGACTTAAAAGCAATTCCTCATCAATTAAATCCCTAATCAGTCACCCACCCCCCGGTTCCCCAAAGAGATGTAAGCGAACAGACAACAATGTGCCCTAGGCGAACCCAAATCTGTTGTGTTTACTGATTCCTCATGTGCCAACAACAACCTATTGATTCCCTTATTACTATATGAACCAACACACAGTCATGATTCGCCAATTCAATTAATAGTGGTGTGCCCTCTTTACCTAATGAGTGATCAGCCACATTGGGTATTTCAGACACACACTCTAGTGGAACAAGGCACAAGAATCAACAGATGCCTATCATGCATTACTATGCCCATTTTGGCCTCACGAGTCCAGATTTATATTCAAGCCATTTTTCATTGATCAAATACCAGAATAAAGTGTCTAGACAAGCATGCTAGACATAATTAAAATTGTAGAAATGAAAGACATGATTGTAAAGGAAACTTACTGAATTTAATAAGCAAAATTACTCAACATAAACGTTAAGTTTGAAACACAATCCTAAATCCCAAAGGCTTAAGGCCAATGGATTGTTTCTTGCTGCAAAGCAGCGTACGAAAATGAAAATGCAAAAACGTAAAATGTAGCAATGTTTCTGACTGCCAAAAAAGCTTCTGTTTCCAGAATTAAAAGGAGATTAAATAGTTACATTTCTGAATCAGAGACTCCCCAACAAGTTGGGGTCTTCACTGAATTTCCGGAGCTGGCGTGCCCTCGCTGATCTGACTGGATAAGCATAAGTTGACCAAATTCCTATGTTTTAGGGATTTGGCTTATCTCTTCTTTGCAACGCCTCCAATAGTCCAGTCCACCTCCAACTCTTCTTCGGATAATGTAACTATCCTTCTCGTCTCTTTCTCTTCAACTGATCCCGGGTTTCTCGCATTCGACCTAGCCCAACCATTGTTGTCAAGTTTGCACGAGCAAAGTGGGCACGACATCTTGCAGTCAGCCTCATCCATCTCTGATATGCCCATTCCGCCACCCGAATATAGAATGAGTGCTGAAAGAAGTCCCCTGTGCCTGTGACTGAATCTTAAGCTTGGATTTTTCTTGGATAACCGGGCATAAAATGCCCCTTTCACCAGACTTGACCTCCGCAATGCCCCATGACCTCATCTTGGTTCTTTTTGACTCAAAACACACTAAAAAGGACATTTATAACGAACAAAATGCCCATAAAAACACAAAATAAATGGACTTATCACACCCACACACTTTAGACATGATTGTCCTCAAGCATGGGATGCAATGCGTCTAGAAAATCAAAAAGATAAGAAAGGCAAAAAGAACAGACTCAAAACAAAGCATGCAAACTATTAATCAGCGTGGGCACATCACATTCAATATTTCAACAAAATTGCAAAGTCTCAGCATACCAAAAATAGGTCAAAAATGAGTTCAGCGTGGTAATCCTCACAAACTCTCTTCACTTAGTATTTAGGCTCAGTGTATACACTCAGATCAATGCAATTATGTACTTAGTCATCCCATAAGCTTGCTAAAGTTCTATTATCAATCTCCAGAAACTATAGATGCATAAGTATCAATAGGGCTTTTTAGGCTACAGTGGGCATTTCATGTAGGTGGGGTTTTATTTTTTTGTACAGGCCCCCCCTTTTTATTTCTAAGAACATTACCCTTCTGTGCCCCATTCAGACAACAAATATTTCTTTACTCTTGGGCACTCTGAACACTTAAGACTAGGGGAATTTATTTTTTTTCATTTTCTTTCATCATCATTTTTTTTCTTCTTTTTTTAATTATTTTTTATTTTATTTATTCCCCCATCTTTTCTGGCCTTTTCACAAATATCCCCCAACAATTCTGCCTTAACCCCCTTTTTTTCTTTTTCAAGGTTTTTGCAATGCCCTGGCTATATATTTTACCATCCCAAACAAAAATCTACCAGGGCATTTCATAGGCTCAAAAGGGCTGCAAAGGCTGTGTCATTGGTGGGCAGAACTTTCTTTTTAGTGGCTCAGCAAAATATGACCTATATCATCTACTTATGCATCAACAATTTCCAAGCTTAAACCTAGAACAGTAGCAAGTTCTAGAATTTCTAAGCACATAATCGTTCACACATGAAGTAAAGAAAGCTGTGAAATAGGCATACAACATTTAGGCTCAATTCTCACAGGGCATGCTAAACTCGTTCGTCATCCCTATCTCATGCGGACATGGTGATTTTTGATATAAAGCAGTTTAATGTTGAACATATCAATGCAATGGCCACATAGACTTCACAGAAAAGCATGCTTGACTCAACTAGCCACCTACACACTTTGCACTAAGCAAAGTGTTAAAACAGACTCAACATACAAACACTAAAACAAAAACTGGAATGCCCCCACCCACACACTTTGCACTAGGCAAAGTGGGTGAAGAGGGGCGACACACAAACAACACTAAGAACAAAAAATGAAAAACACAACCTAATCTAAGGAAAGAAAGAACCAGGAATCAATCGGATGAGGGCGTTGGGTATAAGAACCCAACGTGTTTGAAATAGGCTTTCAGGGCTGTCTCAATGCGATCTAGTTTCTCCTCTGTCTGGGACTGAGCATTCTCCAACGCTTCCAACTTCTTCAGAATCACTGTGACCGGATGCTGCCCTTGCTGTGCCCTCCTTATTGGTGGTTTTCTGGATGTACCTACAATCATCAAAAGACTCGAGGGGTCTGCCCTCGGCACAAAGAAAACAGGCTTGCCATTCTCGTCATCAACCACATCTTGCATTCTTTTCAAACAAGAAATATCAAAGAATTCCTAGATCAGTGGTGCTTAAATCCAACAATCTAGACCTAACAGCAATTTGGGTGATAAGCTGGGCACAAGAGATTCTATGCTTAGGGTGTGTTTTGATTTCCCTGAAATGTGCAATGGCCACAAAGCCAAAATTGATTTTAATCTTTTTCACCATGCACCAGAGAATGAAAAGCTCCTGATTAGTTATAGAGTTAGAGCTATCCTTCCTACTAAAGAAACTGTAGGTAAGCACCCTATGGTAGAGTCTCAAGGCTTCATTGTTCAGACAATAGCCTTTTGTGGCTCCACTTTCATAAGTGGAGCCATCCCCAACCTCAGCCCATTTTGCCTTAACTCCCTCAGCAGAGTCGGACACAACAATCACGACATCTTCATACTCCTCCTCCTAGAGGCCCAAGTATGATACGATGCCCAACATCATATTCAAATCATTAGCAGACATAGAGAAACTTTTGCCCAGAATTTTAAAATTCATAACCCTAGTTAATGTAGCAGGCTTATTCACAGCTTTTATCTTCAGACTATTAACAAAATCACGAGACAAAACAGGAAAAATAACGCATTCCATATCTAAGAAAAGCTTCCAACTAATTGCAGCAAATAAATCCCTTACCTCCTGCTCTATCCCAAGAGCTGCAAGCGACTCAGCATGGACCCCCTTCGAATTTATAATGTCCCGGACTGGTGGCGGGCCACTCCCTGGCTTACTCTGAGTGGGGCTCCCTACTCCTTTGCCCTTTTTAGGCTCAGGGTGTAGAATGCCCTCTGTAGCTTTTTTCTTCTTTGAGGAGGGCTCCCGAGCTAGCTTGGCCCCTGCTTTCATGGCCACCGCTTTCCCCACCCTCTGCTTGGGTGGTGAGCCCTCTGAGGGTTCATCCTCGAGTGTCTGAGCTTAGGATGACTCACTTTGTTGCTGCTGCTGCTCTAGGCGTTCTGAAACCTCATCTTCGGTTTCATCTTGTTGGGACTCGGCCGGCTGCTCGGTTGGTTGTTCCAGAATGGGCTCTCCGACCTTCTTTTTTCCTTTTTCTTTCTCCAGTGCCCTTTTCTTGATCTCGGAAGGTCCTTCTTCTTGTATTTGCTCCTCTGCGGGCTGTACTTCCTTTTTATCCAACTCGTTCACATAATCATCTAGGGCTTCATCGTCACCCTCTTCCTCTTCATTCTCTTCCTCTTCAATCACCTCTTTAGATGGCGGAGGCGTCGGAACCCTAGCCGGTTTTTTCACCTTTTTAGAGGCTGTTTTTGCAGGCTCTGGTGTGGGCTTCGTGGCCATTTCTTCTTCTTGTGTTCCACCCATAGTGGTGTCATCGTCAGCATATTCCTCTTGCGATGGTGTAGCAGAACTTGCTTCAGCTAAATGCTCTTTCTCCGGCGGAGTCTCTTTTATTGGTTTGCTCGAGGTGGCCGCGGCAGGTACAACTATCTCCTTAGGCTTTACAACCTTTTTCTTCACCACCTTAGCTGGGGTGGGCTCTGCAGAAGTGACTGGAGTGTCGAACTCCAGCTTTTGGTACCATCTTTTTACCTCGTGTGTTCACCATTGTTGAAGCTTGAAAATTTACAGATGAATGTTTTAGGGTTTTGAGAGGGAGATGAGAGAAACTTCGAATTTTTCCCGAAAAGAATGAAAGTGAAAGTTAAGATTTTGTGGGGTTTATTAAAGTGGGTTACTGTTCCTGATGTGACCATGACTCTTCGAATTTCCAAAGATTTATTTAAATCAGTATGCCCACATTAACGGATAAGTTTTATCCCCTAAAAAATCGAAACGAACTTTATCTCTTCAAAATGCCCCGCTTCAGAATCCCTATTTTTCCGGGATTTATCTTTAACCTTTATTTCTCTCTCCTTATCTTAACCTGTAGATCACATACTTATCCAAAAACAAGTGTAAAATTGCCCCTAATCTAGTTTAATTAACTGAAAACTTTATTTAGTTAAAATAAAAACAAAATAAAGTAATTAAAAACTTGGGTTGCCTCCCAGTAGCGCCCCATTTATTGTCGTGGGCACGACAAAATCACTGCTCAGGTATAAATGGGATCCCTAAGCCAGACCACTCTAGCATCCCGATCAGAATGCCCTAGTTATGGTTTGAGACGATGGCCATTTACTTTGAATTGCCCTCTAGTTTCGGGATTTTTGAGCTCAACTGCCCCATTGGGGCATTCCGCATAGACTTCAAATAGACCAACCCACTTAGTCCTCAGACTTCCTCCCATCAATTTGAACCTTGAATGGTACAAAAGCACTTGCTGTCCTAGGAAGAATCTCTTTCTTCTAATTAATTGATCATGGAGCCTCTTCATCTTTTCCTTGTAAAGCACATCATTATCATAGGCTTCTATTCTCATCTCCTCCAGCTCCTGAATCTGAAATTTTCTGAAATGTCCGACTGCATCTTTATCCATGTTCAGCTTCTGAAGTGCCCATCGTGCTTCGTGTTCCAGCTCGACTGGCAGATGACAACACTTCCCAAATAGCATCATGTATAGGGACATCCCAATTGGAGTCTTGAATGCAGTTCGATATGCCTACAAGACATCATCCAAATAAACACTCCAGTCCTTTCGACTTGGATTCACTACCTTCCCAAGGATGACTTTAATTTCTCGATTTGAGACTTCAGCTTGGCCATTTCGTTGTGGATGATAGGCTGTTGTGACTCTATGACTTACTCCACACTTTCTCAATAGCCTTTCTATCGTTTGGTTGCAAAAGTGGGTCCCTTGATCACTGATGATGGACCTGGGCACACCAAACCGGCTAAAAATGTGGGATTTCAGAAATGCGGCTACTACCCTTGCATCATTGGTAGGAGTGGCCTTTGCCTCCACCCATTTGGACACATAATCAACCGCCAGGATAATGTAATGGTTCCCCTTAGAGTTTGCAAGAGGTCCCATGAAATCCATTCCCCAAACATCGAAAATTTCCACTGGCATGATGGGCGTCATGGGCATTTCATTTCTTCTTGTAATATTCCCGACCCTTTGGCACTGATCACACCTTTTGCAAACGTCGTGGCCATCCTTGAAAATTATGGGCCAAAAGAACCCACAGTCCAAAACTCTTCTTGCTGTTCGGTTTGGTCCGAAGTGTCCTCCGCAAGCATAATTGTGACAATGCTTCAAAATCTCCTTAATTTCATGATCTGGAACACATCTTCTTATGATTTGATCTGCACACCTCCTCCATAGAATAGGGTTATCCCAGGCATAGAACTTGCTCTCTTGCCTTAGTTTATTCTTTTGGTACCATGAGTACCCAATTGGCATCTCTCCAGATTCTAAAAAAATCACTATATCTGCATACCAGGGCTCCAGTGTGCCCCGTACTGAGTACAAATGCTCATTAGGAAAATGATCCGTAATGGGCATCTCATCGCCTTTTTCATTCAGCACTCGGCTCAGATGGTCGGCTACAAAATTCTGTGCCCCACTCTTATCCTTTATCTCGACATCAAACTCCTGCAAGAGCAGGATCCATCTAATTAGTCTCGGCTTCGTCTCTTTTTTTGCCATCAAGTGCCTCAGGGCACCGTGATATATGTAAACAATGCTCTTTGCTCCCAAGAGATAAGACCGAAACTTCTCGAATGCAAACACTACTGCCAATAGCTCCTTCTCAGTAGTGGTGTAATTACACTATGCCCCATTCAGAGTTTTGGAGGCATAGTAAATTACATGGCTTTCCTTTCCTCTCTTCCGACCCAGTACAGTGCCCACCGCGTATCCACTGGCGTTACACATAAATTATCAAAGAGCATTCCCCAATCTGGTGGTTGAATGACTGGTGCCGTGACCAGTTGCTTCTTCAGAAAATTGAATGCCTTCTTACACTCTTCATCGAATTCGAAGGGAACATCTTGTTGCAATAAGTGAGTAATAAGCTGGGCAATTTTTGCAAAATCTTTGATAAACCTCCTGTAAAATCCAGCGTGCCCTAGGAATCCTCTCACTTGCTTCACCGAAGTGGGATATGTAAATTTTTTCTATTATATCCACTTTGGCTTTATCGATCTCAATACCTGTAACGCCCCAAAACAAAATTCGAGCCCAATATTTTTATTTAGGGTCCAATTTTTATAGCAAGTCATTTTATTTTAAAACTAGGCAAGTATGGGACTTTGAGTCCATCTACAAATATATTTATTTTCGGCCCATTTATTATTGAACGAGAATGAACAAACATTATACGATAATTTTTATCGAAACCCGAGTTTGGTCCAATTACTCGGCCCATTTCAAAATTAATGTTAATCTCATTTTATTCTAATAAGAATCTATTTATTGTTAGCACAATTTATTTTATATAAGAGGCCCAAAAATAAAAGCCCAATAGGTATAATTTATATATGTGTGTGTATATATATATGATTTTTCCCCATCCCCATTATATATATATATATATTCATATGAGAGAGAGAGAGGAAAAAGAGGAAAAGAAAAGAAAAAAAAAGAAGAAAGGGGGGGAAAAGCAGATGAGATCGAGAGAGAAGAAAAAAGAGAAAAGGGGAAAGAAGAGAGAGAGAAGGTGAAGCAAATGGAGAAGGAGGAAAAGAGAGGAGGAGAGAGAGAGAATTAAGAAGGAAAGAAAGAAAGGTGAGAGAGAGATAGATTAGAGAGCCAAGAGGGAGAGATCCAAAAGAGAAAGAGAGTCTAGGGTTGAGAGAGGAGGGGCAAGCAGCTGGCGGGAGGTTGCCGGACCTCCCACCGGTGCCGGAGCATCAACAGCAGGTCGCCGGAGTAGCAGCCGGACGCCGGAGCGCAGCCGCAGCAGCATGATGAAGCTCACCCTCGTCTTCCAACTTCGTCATCGTCGTATGGGTCCATTTCTTATCCTTTTCGCTTGATTTTTGGATATGTCGTACGTTGATATGTGTTCTACGTGTCATCTTTTGATGTCGTTGTCATCCGGTGGCCGAAAATTGGCCAAATCATGAAAAATCAAAATCTGCTCCATTTTTCCGAACAGTTTTCATGCTCCCACTTAATTCGACTTTTTAGCCCTTTTATTGTCAAAATCTGGGAATGTCTATTTGACGAACATTTTTAGATATATGTCTTAAGGTTCTATAGAACTTGTAATTACTTAATTCGGAGTTTCAGTTGAGGAGATATGGTCAATGTACTGAAACTGGTACAAGAGGAGAAAACAGGGGAAATGTTTTTAAGTGTGTGAGTTGGGGTTTTGAAATATCTATGTCGATTTTAAGAATATTGACATTGTATAATCACAATTTGTATGATCTTGAATTAATGTTATGTCAAGTCCTAAATTTTAATAAATTGATGTTTAATCAAAGTGTGTGTGATCGACTAAGCATGAATGTTTTGAATTCAAAGTGATTTGAAAATTTTGAAATGGACTCTTTAAATGTGAATTTGAGATTTGTAAGTAGACTTCATATATTTCTCATCAATGTTGAGGTGATATTGATATGTAAGAGGGCTCAAGTTTGATTTTGGAAGAATTTTGAAAATGATTTGTGTTTAACCGTGAATATGTGTATTTCAAATCACATTTTATTTTAACTCTAGTTAGTTTTTATTTTCAAGATGTACCTTGGTTATATTGGTGGATTACATGTTTATATAATTAAGATGATTCATGGGTTTATAAAGAAATTTTTGATTATGATTTATGAATGAATTACCGAAGCCTTGGTGTTATATATATATATTTTAAAATGGTGGATCATTAATGGTGTTTTAATGTTTTGAAATGTGTTTGGACTGTTTTAGAATTTAAATAAAATAGACAAGTTTCTTTTTTAGAATTTATATAAGTTTGAACGAAATTGCAAAAATTTAAGATAAGGTTTTTATTTTTCCCAAATAATTTGAAAATGGGGTTGTTATGAATCGACTTTAATCCGATTATTGGATCCAAAAATAAATTGCATCGTTAAATTCCCTTTATGTATCGAATCGAGTAGAAGTCTTTAAAGTCAAGTTTTCTGTGTTGATGTCGTAGCCAAGCAAAGGGATAGACCCCTTTATGTTTTGGGCTCTAGAATTTCGATAGGGTTAATGAGTCATTAATTGACTTTGTGTAGGATGAGTTGAGCTCGAAGAATCAGAGGAATAAACCCTAAGTCGAGGCTCTACTCCAGGATTGTAAATGAGGTGGGTAATTCTATACTCGTCTATGTGTAAATAGAACGTTGATATATGGAATCATCTATGGAATGATTTTTGGACATGAATTGCTATGAGATTTAGATAATCATGCTTATAGATTATTATTGAAATTGAGGTTACAATATGAAATCATTATCTCGATATATGATACTATACGAGATAGATGTAGTAACCCTTATAAGCAATGATGGTATGGTACTAATTGATGGAGAAATGAGACCTAGATGATGCACTCTAGGTTGTGATATATTTTAATAGATTATAAGCTAAGATTATTGCTCAACCCTCTAGTATCGTCATTTCGGTTGTCAATTTAGAAACCCGGGCGCTTGACCTTCCTTATGCCATGACATATGATCAGCACTCTAGTGCTCTATTACGATATAACCTTATAATAAATCCTATCCATGACGATAGGCTTAGAACGAGCATAGTATGATCAAAGTTTTAACTATTATAGCTATAAGGTGGGTGATATCTCTTCCAGACGTGGCTTATGTTTCAAAAACGTATTCTATTTATGATAATATATATATTTATGATAAAGCACGCTTCAAAGTACTTTTATGGCTCTATGATTTCTAGTCGATAGTGACTTATGTTTCAAAAGCGTGATCTATTTATGATTACATATGTTTAAGTTTAAGCATGCTTCCGATTACTCTTATGGCTCAATGATTTCAAATTAACACGTGGTTTTATGTTTCAAAATCGCGTTATGTTTACAAGGAAAATATGTTTGTATAAAAGCATGCTTCAAAGTTCAAAATATTATTTTTATGACTTATCGGAAGTTGCTAAACTCTATGGTTCTCGGTATGAGCACTTGGTGCAGTATGTAGCACTTTGGTGTGGTATGTAGCACTTCGGTGCGGTATGATATGAGCACTACGGTGTGGTATGAGCGCTCCGGTGCGGTATGATATAGCACTTCGGTGCAGTATGACACAATGGTGCAATTATGGTACTACGGTACAAATATGTCACTTCGGTGAAATTATTATGATAGGGAATCATATTGAGTTAATCTTCCGTATGTTAATGATCAGATATTTTTTATGGACATTATAGTAAATATGTTTAATATACAAACTATTTATTGAATGACCAAGTATATTTCAGAAATTTAAAATCCGACTGAGTATTTTTTGGCACTCAGCCCATCTATTTCTCTAAATATTTTCAGGTACCTGATGACGGCTGGTGGCTGACGTGGACCAATTGGGACTTTCTATGTCATTGACCACTTTTATAATTTCTATTTATTGATTATGTGTAGTTTTGCTGTCAATACGCATGAATTTGTATGCTTCTACTTTATGATCATGAACATTTAACTATTTTATGGAAATTTGTGAATGTTGTGGTCTTTTGGCACATTTAAAATGTTGAATACTGAATTTTGACTAGACTTGGTCTTACAAGTTTGAATGGTAAACGCTTGTGAGTGTGGATATTTGAATATTTAAACAAAATACTACCCAACTTTTTATGACCCGAGAAAATTATTTATTTTGAATTGTAAAAATTTTATCATCATTTCTTTTGGTTGTGTGTTTTTCAGTAGCATCTGGGCCTTTGGGTTCGGGTCGCTACAATACCCCTCTCAGAAATCACATGGCCCAGTACAATGCCCTCTTTGACCATAAAATGACTTTTTTCATAGTTCAGGACTAGGCATTTGTCCACATAGCGCTGTAACACCTTCTCCAGATTATCTAAGCATCGATCGAAGCAGCTTCCGTACACCGTGAAGTCATCCATGAATACTTCAATGCAGTTCTCGAGCAAATCAGAGAATATGCTCATCATACATCGCTGAAATGTGACAGGAGCATTACAGAGGCCAAAGGGCATTCTACGATAGGCAAATGTGCCGAATGGGCATGTGAATGTTGTTTTCTCTTGGTCCTCTTGACTCACTACAATCTGCATGTATCCTGAGTATCCATCCAAGAAACAAAAGAACTTGTTTCCTGCGAGTCTCTCCAGCATCTAGTCAATGAACGGAAGTGGGAAATGATCCTTCCGTGTGACCGTGTTTAGCTTCCGGTAGTCAATGCAAACTCTCCAGCCAGTTTGCAGTCGTGTGGGCACAAGCTCTCCCTTCTCATTTTGCACCACTTGAATGTCTGACTTCTTGGGCACAACATGGATTGGACTGACCCACTTGCTATCTGAAATAGGGTATATAATTCCCTAGTCCAATAGCTTAATAATCTCCTTTAGCACCACATCCTTCATCACTGGATCGAGCTTTCTTTGTGGATCACGAACAGGCTTTGCATCATCTTCCAACATAATCTTGTGCATGCAAATCGCTGGAATAATGCCCTTTATATCTGCCAAAGTCCATCCAAGTGCCTCCTTGTACAGTCTCAACAATCTTAAAAGACGGTCCTCATCAGCTTGATTCAACCCCACACTTATTATCACTGGAAGTGTCTCATTATCTCTCAAATATGCATATTTCAAATGTCTTGGTAATGTCTTCAATTCCAGCGTGGGCGTTTTGATAATTGAAGGCATCAACTTATCATCGTTTCTCCGAATGGGCACTCCATAATCCACACAGCCGTAGGGCATTTTTTTCCAATGAATACAACATCATAATTCCTTCTTCGATGTCATCATTTTCATCCAGGGCATCTTGGTCAGTCAGTCCATCCCACAATGCCCATTTCAATGGATCTCTATTGCTTACCAATGATAGGGTAGATCGACTCGGGTGACGGAATGTATTAACAAAACTGCAATTCTTTGTATCTAGGGGGTACTTTAATGCTTTAAATATGTTGAATGTCACTGTTTCCCCATCACACTCACACATCAGTGTGCCATTGTCCACATCAATTTTAGTCCGAGCTGTCTTCATGAAAGGTCTTCCCAGCAATAACACTGAAGAATTTGAAGTCGCTGTGCCTATATCAAGCACATAAAAATCTGCTGGGAAAATAAGCTTGTCCATCTTGACCAATACATCTTCAATGAGGCCTTCTGGATATACATTAGACCTGTCAGCAAGCTGAATGACCACACGGGTCTTTTTTAGAGGTCCAATCTTTAATTCTTTGAACACCGACAGGGGCATTACGTTAATTGATGACCCCAAATCTAGCATAGCCTTCTCCACTTTCTTGTTCCATATTATACAAGGAATCATGAACATCCCTGGATCATCATATTTCTTGGGTAATTTTTTCTGTATCACAGCCGATACATTCTCCCCAACTAAGAACCTTGCATCGTCATTGAATCACACCTTTCTGGTACAAAGCTCCTTCAGAAATCGGGTATATCGCGACACTTGTTTGATTGCCTCAATTAGTGGAATATTGATTTCCACTTTGCTGAATACTTTTAGCATCTCCCTGGTTTCTTCTTCTTTTCTATTTTGTGCCAATCTCTCTGGAAATGGAGGCTTCCGTTTTATTAGAATGGGCACTTTAGCAGGCTGCTTTACTTCTGGAAATGAGCACAGTATCCTCCTTTTCAGTTTCTTGTGCCTCATCCTCTGTGGGAACTTTTTTCACTTCTTCCTCCAAGGGCACATTGTTCTCCTCTTCTACTGGCCCCACCATCTCCGAAAGTTCTTTTCCACTCCTAAGAGCCACTGCATTCACCTGATCTCTCGAATTCTCAACCTGGGAAGGTAGCTTCCCACTTTTCTCCTCCATTTTGTGCATGGCTTGAGCTAATTGGTTGATTTGCTTGCTTATATGCGAGAGACCAGCTCGAGTCTCTTGCTTAAAATTTTCATTCTCCTCAGCCATGGCAAACACAAAATCTTCCAGCCTTTGCTTCCTTTTCTCCTCTGGTGGCGATAATGGTCGTGCAGGATGCCCATCTTCTGGCCTTCTCCATTTGAAATTTTCATGGTCTCTCCAACCAAGATTATAAGTTTGGGAATGAGGATCATATCTTCTGGCATGCCCATTCTGGCCACCTACAACGTTCACTTCTTCCATTTCGTCTTGTAGAGTAGGGCATTCATCAGTGAAATGAGATATGCTCTTGCATACTCCACAAGGTCTGGGCTTCTTCAACATGCTTACACCGGACAAGATTTTTTTGATCTTGTCGCACAATCTATCAATCCTGCTATCCTGATTCGGTGCCCTCTCGGATTCACTTACAACAAAATGCCCATAAAAACACAAAATAAATGGACTTATCAAGCACCGACTTGTAGAAAGCTCCAACAACAGGCTGAGGCCAAATGGCAACTGAAATCATTCAAAAAGCAAACCTTTTTATCCACAGTGTCAGAAGCACCATAATGGAGAGTGCTTCTTTAGGAAGAATTTTTGCTATTGGTGCCACCAGCCGGGGCATATGGCACCAAACTGTCCCTGACATCAACAAGGAGGAGTTCAGAGAGAAGATAATGCTCGTACCTTCACTATGCATCAAGGAGAGAACCCGAGTGAGCCCAACACCATGTCAGGTATTATACCAGTTCTTAAAGTGCCTGCTTTAGTACTTTTTGATTCCGGTGCTTCACATTCTTTTATATCCAAAAGCTTTTATGAGAAGACTGGTATTGTATGTCATGAAAAGGCTAACCCATTAAGGATAAGCATTTCCTCGGGAGAAACCATGGAAGTGAATTATGTTGCTCGAGGAGTGAAGATGGAGGTAAAGGGTAGAACCCTAGATGCAGACCTATTCGTTTTGGAGATGCAAGAATTTGATGTGATTCTTGGCATGGATTGGTTAAGCCGTAACCATGTAGTCATCAAGTGTCGAGAAAGAGAGTTGATATTTTAGAATCCTAGAGGAGATCCATTTTTATTCCATGGAAGCAAAGTGAAACCTCCTCTATGTATCATGTTAGCGATGAAAGCAGTCAAGTTATTGAAGAAGAAGGATTGCCAGGCATTTTTGGTGAATATTGTAAGTACGGAGCCAACAGAATTAAAGATGGAGGGCATACCAGTGGTTGGGGAATATCCGGATGTGTTTCCAGAGTATGTAGGTGGTATTCCACTGGCAAGGCAAGTGGAATTCACCATTGAGTTGGCACCTGGAGCATCGCTACTGTCCAAAGCACCTTACCGTATGGCCTCGATCGAGTTGTAAGAGTTGAAGGTTCAAATCTAAGAATTGCTAGATAAAGGTCTCATCCGACCAAGTGTCTCACCGTGGAGGGGCACCAGTGCCGTTTGTTAAGAAGAAGGATGGAATGATGAGGATGTGCATCGATTATCGAGAGCTTAACAAGCTCATCATAAAGAACAAGTACCCATTGCCGAGAATTGAACACCTGTTTGATCAATTAAAGGGAGCTGAAGTCTTCTCCATGATAGATTTGAGATCGGGATACCATCAACTGAGAGTCAAGGAAGGAAACATCGAGAAAATAGCTTTTTGAACAAGGTACGGACATTACGAGTTCACCGTGATGCCTTTCGATTTATCTAACGCACCTACTATTTTTATGGACCTAATGAACCGAGTATTTCACTAATACTTGGATAAGTTTGTGTTTGTCTTCATCGACGACATCTTGATATACTTAAAGAATCACAGTCAATATGAAGAGCATCTGCGACTGGTGTTGGAAACCTTACGGAAAGAGAAGCTTTATGCAAAGTTCAAGAAATGTGAGTTTTGGATAGACCGAGTTGGATTTCTCGGACATGTAGTAACAGCACAAGGAATTGAGGTAGACCTAGCCAAGGTGGAAACTGTGAAGAATTGGAGCACACCGAAGTCTGCAAGTGAGATCCGAAGTTTCTTGGGTTTGTCAGGCTACTATCGATGTTTTATTGAGGGATTCTCAAAGATAGCTGGCCCGTTGACCCAGCTGATAAGGAAGGGAGCTAAGTTTGAGTAGAATAAAGATTGTGAGAAGAGTTTTAAAGAGCTAAAGCAACGATTCACAACAGCACCAGTTTTGATCGTTCCAAACGGCACCGAAGGATTCGTAATTTACAGTGAGGCCTCCAAACAAGGTTTGGGATGCATGTTGATGCAATATAGGAAGGTTGTTGCCTATGCTTCAAGACAACTTAAAGTGCATGAGAAGAATTACCTGACTTATGACTTGGAGTTAGCAGCAGTGGTGCATGCTTTGAAGATTTGGCGTCATTACTTGTATGGAGCCAAGTGTGAGATTTATTCGGATCACAAGAGTGTCAAATATCTTTTCACACAAAAGGAGTGAACATGAAGCAAATAAGATGGTTGGAGCTCGTTAAGGACTATGACTGCACCATTCACTACCATCCAGGCAAAGCAAATGTTGTAGCTGCCGCTCTTAGTAGAAAAGGTGTATTCACCACAATTGAAGAGTTTGCAAAGATGAGTATTGAAGTGGTGCCGCCAACCGAAAACACTACATCAACACTAGCAGCTTTGACTGTTCGACCACTATTGAAGGATAGAATAAAAGATGCGCAAAGTCGAGACCACTTTTTGAGCAAGCTAAAGGAACGGGTGCAAAAGGATAACATCAAGGGTTTCATGGTAGTGGAGGATGGTGCACTAATATTCGAGGGACGTCTATGTGTACCCAAGGATGAAAGGTTGAGAAGAGAAATTTTGAATGAAGCCCACAACACCCGTTACTCTATCCATCCCGGAGGAACAAAGATGTATCAAGATTTGAAGGGGTATTTCTGGTAGAGGAATATGAAAAGGTCTATTGGAGATTTTATCGAGAAGTGCATGACGTGCCAGCAGGTAAAGGTGGAGCATCAACGGCTTACGAGTTTGCTGAAATCCCTTGAGATTCCAGAATGGAAGTGGGAGAATATTGCTATGGATTTTGTGGTAGGATTACCAATGACGGTAAAAGGGAATCACGCTATTTGGGTTGTGGTGGACAAACTCACAAAGTCGGCTCATTTTCTACCTGTGAAGATGACATATAATTTGGATCGACTAGCTCAAATCTATGTGGATGAGATCGTGAGATTGTATGGAGTACCAGTCACTATTGTGTCGGATCGAGACACAAGGTTCACATCAAAGTTTTGGAAAAGTCTACAAGAAGGTGTGGGAACACAGTTGAGTTTCAGTACGGCATATCACCCGTAAACTGATGGACAGTCGGAAAGGATGATCCAAACACTTGAAAATATGTTACAAGCTTGTGTAATGGATTTTGGAGAGAATTGGGAAAGACACCTACCTTTGGTGGAATTTGCATACAACAACAATTACCAAACGAGTATTGGGATGGCTCCATATGAAGCTTTGTACGGAAGAAAGTGCCGCTCGCCGTTGCATTGGGACGAGGTTGGTGAGAAGAGAATTTTAGGCCCGGAGATCATGGAAAGGATAGTTGCCGTGATCAACAAAATACGATAGCGTATCAAAATCTCTCAAGATAGACAAAAATCGTACACAGATTTGAAAAGGAGAGATCTACATTTTGGCGTTGGTGACAAAGTGTTCCTTAAAGTATCTCCTATAAGAGGAGTGGTTTGTTTCGGAAAGAAGGGAAAATTAAAACCTCGCTATATTGGACCGTTCGAGATACTCGAGAGGATTGGAGAGCTAGCCTATCGACTTGCATTGCCCCCAAGTCTATCTGCGGTGCACAATGTTTTCCATATTTCATCTTTGAGAAAGTACATGTACGGCCTGCTCAATGTCGTGAATCATAGAGATTTGGAGTTAAGTAAGGATTTATCGTATGATGAACACCCAGTTGAAATTATAGATTGCAAGGTTCATGTGTTGTGAAATAAGGAAATCGCTTTAATTAAAGTGGTCTGGAGTAGGCATGGGAAAGACGAGGCCACTTGGGAAAAAGAAGAGGACATAAAATCTAAATATCCACAGTTTATGGCTTGAGGTAAGTAAATTTCGTACGAAATTTCTTTTTAAGTGGGGTAGGTTGTAGCACCCCGAAAACTTATTCGTGCATGCATTTTTTTTATATACTTATGTTATGTTCCTATAAGTCGCGCCATTTATGTCTAGCTATATCTTCATATATTTTATTTTCATTTTATTTTTATTTTTGGTTTGTTGTTTTTAGTTGGGCCTTCTAATTATTTTTATGTTCCTGAAGCCCAATATTTTTTTTTGTGTGATCTAAGCCTAATGTTGGAAGCCCAATTGTTGAGCCAAAATCTGGAAGAACTTTTCTGCCTCCCGCCGATCTCAACCCTCCACACGTTTATCATTGAGGAAACCCTAAACCTAACTTTCCTTTTTGAAATCCGAGATCCTTGCCAAGATATGCAACGTTTTGGTAAGAAATTAGATAAAATTTCAAACCTTCCAAGCTTAGACGGGAATTCTCTAGTATAAATAGGGCTCCTCTTCCACCACAAATTCACACCAACTCAAACATTCGAGTTTTCCCTTCTCTTAGAATTTCTTCTTGGGGTGCCCATATATCTCTGTTCTCGATCGAGTCTGTAAGTTGGTAATTTCTCCTCCAACCAGAATAAAAGATCCCCTTGATGCAGCCAATCCCAGGAACAACTTCGTAAATATATGGGAAATCAAAATGGAGTTCTTATGTGTTTCCGTGCCCCTTTGAGACCCCAGAGCCAAACTCCCCGTTTTTGGATAAAAAAAAAAGATGCCTGACTGTTTTTGTCTCTAGCACGACCACTTGATGAAAAGAGGGGAGGGGGATTAGTCACAAATATTTGAATTAGAAATAAGGCCGTGCCATCCTAAGGTGCTGCTAAGTGGATGCAATCGTATACAAAGTCAACAGATCTCAATGAATTTTCCTTTATCCAAGAAGAAGTATTTCTAGTTTGCATAGTCTAATTATTGGTTCAAATCTAATAGTAGGTAGAATTTATTAGATGCCTAACACGATTTCAAATAGAAAAACTCCAGATATCTCTGTTCTCGATCGAGTCTGTAAGTTTTTTTTTTTTTCCTTCTTCGTGGGTTATCTATTTTTTTTCTTTTCTTTCGCTGTCTCTTGAAAGAAGAAGAAAAGCTTTATCACTTGTTTTTTTTTCATGTTCTAAAAACTGAAGTGGGTCCTGATTTGCGTGTAATAAAATGAGTTTTTAATTGTTAAGTATTTTCTCCTCAAGCCTTCTCTCTCCTAGGGACCCAACTATATATATACATATAAATATCCATCACTCACAAACACTGACACCTATACATAAATGCGTATATATCAAAAAGAAAAGTAATCATGTCTCACACTATATGAATAGGTGTATATGTACGTGTGTGTATATATATATATATATATTATTTTCTAAACTATGTTAAATGCCCACTTGTGCACCTATATCTATATATATATACACGAATATGCATATATTCACACACATATATACAATATATAATGCTACACCCCCCTATGCACCCACCTATATAAATATATGTATATATATATATATATCATGCATACATGCATGTATATATATAAAACACACGCACACCTACCCATCATGTATCATGTATAGATATATAATTCCATTTTTGTGATGATATTTGTTTTTTAACATTTAAAATAATTTAATATTTTAATATTTAATATTATGTTAATTATTTATTATTATTGTTAAGCGGCGCGCGTGGATAAATTTTATAGCCTTATTATTTTCAAAGAAACGGTTAAGGTGGGGATTCTCTCGGAAAATAAATACAAAACTCTTATCATTGTTATACTTGTATATGCGGTATGCAGGTAGACCTACGGGTCCTATGGGCCTTTGGGCTATTTCTATGGGCCTACGGGCTATTACTATATTTAACCTACAAGGTTATATGCTATGTTGGCCTACGGGCTCTATGATATAATATGTTATGCTATGGCCTGTTTCTTACTGTTATATTTGTATAATCTGGATAACTGAGTTACCACATTGAGTTAATAGCACTCACCTCGAAGCTATTTATATTTTCAGGTCTATGAAGCTCGAATGGTGTGGTCAAGACGAAGTGATGGGATAAAATAAAGACTTTTTAATTAAGCATTTTATTATTAATTTTCTGCTGCATTAAACACTAAAATTTTGTTTTGAAACAATTATTTTGGAGTTTTATTTAATTTACGACACTTTTTATGATTTAAATAAATAATTAAATTTTTGAGACGTCACAGCATAATTACCTGCTTTACTCATCATGATTTCAAGGGCACATTACCACACTTTCTGGGCATTATATTTGTTTTAAATTATGAAAAATCTCAAATTTTCAAACCCAATACATGCATACAGCTTCTTATCACTAATTATTTAATAATGGCTTTATTTTTTTGTCACGGTATAAATATCAAGAGCTATATATTCTTCTAATTTGGTAGCTTAATTAATTTCAATTCTGCATACAAAAATAAAAATAAAAAATGGGTGCTCTCGATTATCTCTCAAATATTTGCAGTGTCACCAACACAATGGGCAAAAGGAAAGCGATGCAGGTAGACGACAACTAGCTAATTAATTAAGCTCCTCATTTCATTTATATGTGAATTTGTTTGTTGATTTCTTATGCAGGCGGTGGATATCAGAGTAAAACTGGACTGCGATGGATGTGAGAGAAGACTTTATATATTAATATTCGCGAAATAATTTTATATTCATCCCTTTTAAAATTCCTCTCACACTTATTAATCTTCAACATTGCACACTACTTAGCTTAATATCGTAATGGCCGACGATCAGCCAACCCAATCATGCCACGTGGTGGCGGTGCCGTACCCCGGCCACGACCACACAACCCCATGCTTAACCTCTGCACTGCCGTGACTGAGCGGAGCTCCGACGTGCTCATCATCGTCGTCCTAACGGAGGAATGGAGCAGCTTGCTCGCCTCCGTGAAAAAGCCACCGAACATGAGCTTCGCCGCCATCCCCAACGTCGTGCCATCGGAGAAGGATCGCGACGACAACCTCAACACCTTTGTCACGGCAGTTCAAACCAAAATGTTGGCGCAGTTCGAACTACTTCTCGACGGTGGAGGGCTGCAAACCAAGAAACAAAGTTACAAATCAATTAGGAAAAATAAGGAAAAAATATATAAAAATAATTCAAACATTGCATAAGTCGGGGCACGAATAAGCCATGCCATCAAATCTTTACATGTGACTGATCACACATAAAACATAAAAAAAAAAAACCCAAATAAAATATGAAAACTGACCGAATCCTAAAGACATAAACATATCATATAAAAAAAATAAAAGAGGCAAAAATTATGAATATTGTAATACTTGTTTCTAGTTCAAGTGGTATTCATAAGCATGCTAACTGATGCTTAATGTAATAATTCATATTATTTGTATAAACTTAAAACACATTAAACAGAATAAAAAACAAATCAGATGCAAAATGAACTACAATTTCATACTTATTTTCAATTTCACTAGTACACATAAAGAGATATTCTTATTTAATTGATATATTTCATAGCATATATCTAACTAATACACAGATAGAAACTTCATTTATGATTTCAAAAATCAAAATAAAAAATCATTCCGAATAAAATACTCAACATTACTCGTATAATTTTCAATCAAACATATTAATGAATATATCTGGACATTCAATAAATACAAAACAAAAACAAAAAAGAACCCAAAGAAAATATGAAAAATGGATGAACCCTAAAGACATAAACATGCCACTTAAAAATGTGATACATGCTTCTACTTTAAGTGTTACTCATAAGCATGTTAATTGATACTTAACATAATAATTCATATTACTCATATTTAACATTTATGTACCGTGAAAGAAAACAGATAACACAAAAAACCGTTGAAAAACAAATCCGATATAAAATAAACTACAATTTGATACTTATTTTCAATTCCGATGATACGCATAAAAAAAATTCATATTCAATAAATTTACCTGCATATATCTGACTAAAACAATTATACAAATATAATTTATGATTTAAGAATAGAAAATAAGAATTGATGCTCAACAAAATACGTAACAATAATCATATAATTTTACATAAAATCAATTAAATGAACAAATACAGAAAAATACACAAAACCATAGCAACTAATTTCTTACAGAAGCCGAAAATAATTTCAACAAAAGAAATAAGGAAATCACCTATTACCTGATTGAATCGAGAGCCGAAGAGAGACGAATCGAGAAAACGTTGAAGCTCCGATGGTGACGTCGGGCTGATGAAATTGGAAATACTGATTAGAGATTGAGAGAGAGAAAGAGCGAGAGTTGGCCGAAGGCTAGGGTTTACAAAAATCACGGACGACTACGCTCTCATATAAGGGAGAATATTGAGTCCTCGGCGACAAAGTGACAATCAGTGAAGTCAAGCAGATAGAATCAGAAAACAAGAGAGAATGAGAGAAAGGCGGTTAGGGTTAACTTGTAGATCGAAAGAGAAAAAATGACTGAGATGGATCAAGAAATGTATTTAAACGCCGGGTTACGAGCACCGATCAGGTCAGAACAGATTGGGCGTCTGATGGGGTTGGCCCACGCACCAGTTGAATAGGGGGATTTATTTTTCCATATATAATTGGATCCATGTATTATTAATTCAAATTAAAAATATTTTCATTTTCATTAAAAAGCCGACGGAAAATAAACTACACTTTGTTTTTCTATGTTGGCGAAGAACAAATGAAAGGTAGTAATAATAATCTATACTATATATAAAAGCACAAAAAATCCAATTGCAATTGATTTTGGCGGCAAAATTGATGGCAATTTTGCAAATATACAGTGAATTGAGGTTATTAAATATTGATGGCAATTTTGCAAATATACAGTGAATTGAGGTTATTAAATAAATCCGATTTTTATTGAATATTTTAAATATTATAATAATAATACCACTTATCTGAAACGTGTGTATGGATATAAGAGAACATGTAGTGGGTTTTTAATTTAAATCCATAATCAGAATCATGTAATTCATTTTATTGAAAAAAAAATTTGTAAGTTAAATACATAATCAGAATCATGTAATTAAATTTATTGAAATAAAAAATTATTTAATAAATTCGGTATTTATTGAATATTTTGAAAATTACATTACTAATAATTATTTGAAACAACATGTGTACTAGGATATAATGTTATTAAATAAATAATCAGAATCATGTAATTAAATTTATTGATTTTTTTTTATCAAATACTTAACTTTACCATTCAGAATAGATATTTAATATATTTTTCTATTAAATTAATATTTATAGTGGGAGTAATTAAATTACATTCAGAGAACGAAAATTTAAAAAATATATACAATACAGAAAATAAATGAAACTGATATGGACCACTACAGACAAGTTATCCTCCACTTTCTAGCACCCACTACTTCTAACAAAAAACTGATTCATATATAAAAAAATTTACATCTTAAGAAAGGACAATTCACTCACTCACTCTTCATAATTTACGTTTTCCTGCTGTTAGAAAATTAGACGATAAATGGCTCTAATTTTTGGAACTGTACAGATGCTAAAACCCGGAAGAAGTACATTCGGTATAGAACTAAGGTTGATACGATGGTAGGAAAACTCAAACGCATTTAGTGTGGAATGCATCTTCCATGATCCAGAGGTATGTTGAAGTTTTAAATTGTCGATTTTTTTTTGCTTTATGATATAAAAACTTATAACAATTATTTTTTTTATAGGGTCAACGAATCCATATGACGATTCCAAAGACAAATATCGAAAAGTTTAAAGATCGCCTTATTGAAGGCAATGTTTATGCTATAATCGATTTTGTTATTGGATTGAATGTCATGAAGTACAAGACAACCGGGAGCCTTTATAAGATTATTGCATTTAAACATACAAGAATCTTTGAGGTTTTTCACGAAGAATTTCCGCAGCATTTGTACGAGATCAAGAATTTCAATGATATTGCAAATATGGAGAATATAGGAGATGCAGCGATGTTTGGTAAGACATCTCAATACATATGAAAAAATCATTTTATAACATGCAACAATTAATTTTCAAGTTATTTTTTGTTCTTGGGCAGATGTAATGGGAACTATAGTGTCACACTATAGACCCCTTACAAGAGAGATAAATGGGAAGCTTACAAAATTTATGGATTTGGTATTGGAAGATCTAGAGTAAGCTTTTAAATTTATGCTTTAAAGCTTTTAATTTTTCTCTAATTATGTATTTAGTAATTATTTCTGAATTTTTGTAGAGGAAACACAATTACAGCAACACTTTGAGAAAACTATGCAGAAAAGATGATAGATTTTTTGGAGACTCCCCCTGAAGCACCAGTGGCTGTTATTCTACTGTTTTGCAGACCTAACATATACAGGGGTAAGATTTAATTTTTTATTTTCCTATCAGTTTCAATTAAAGAAGAAAGTTACTGATTAATTAAATATTACAATAGGTGAAGTACGAATTTCATCTTTGTTTAATATTACAAAGATTGTGCTGGATCAGAAAGTTCCAGAGATTGTCGACTTCAGTTTTAGGTAAAATTATTTATTTCAGTTTATAGTAAAATTATTTATTTCAATTTATAGTAAATATATTATTTATATTATTTATTTCAATTTCAGCGTCTACAGTTCACTGTGCAAATTACTTTTATATGTTCATAATCATATGCAAATTAAATTCATAATACGTTGTTTATATATTGGGCTTTGTTCCTATTTTTATTTATTTATAATTATTTATTCAATACACATTATTTTATTAACATTAATTTATTATATATTTATTTGGAGGTATATAACTACTGAAAAACTGAGATCAACCAGTATCTCCACTCTCACATCATCATCATTAAGGACCCTAAATGACGAAATTAGAGATGGTGATTTTGAATTGAAGAACATATGTCAAATAATGACAGATGGAAAGGTATTTTAAATATTTTTTAATCGCATTCTAAATAGTTTTATATTACACATATTCACGTATTTTTTTCTTTAACTTAGATTGGCAATTTCTGGATATATGCGACCATACTCTGTGTGGAGACTATTGAAGACTGGTCCTACTTGGCTTGCAAAAGATGTCAGAAGAAAATTAAAGCAAGCGGGAATCAATTTTTCTGTGAAAAATGTCAGTCATTTGACATTGCAGGAAAACTCAGATAACTTAAATTTAATATTTTTAAAAAAAAAAAATCTAATTTTTATAAGTTTTCAATTATACGTACAAGCTCACTGTGAGGGTTGTAGATGACAGTGGAACAACCACATTCTTATTGTGGGACAAGGAAAGTATAGCACTAATCAAAAAAACAGCTACAGAATTAAGCGGGGTAAAAAAAGAATTAAATTCCTAAAATGAAAAAAATATAAATGCTGATTAAATTTTTTTATAGGATCGAAGCATTGAAGGAATTCCACCGGGGCTTGAACGGTTAGCTAACAAAAAAGCACTATTCAATATTACTGTTCAACCCGGGCAAACAAGAAATTACACTGGATCTTACAGTGTAGCAATGATTTGTATGGACAGAGAAATTATAAAAAAACATGTGTGGTGAAATTTTGCCTACTGAGGTAGGAAAAAAAACATAAAAATTGATTTTTCTAAATAAATGCTTTTAGGTATTTAATGACAAATTCATTTTTAATACTGGAGGAAGAATCCATTTCAATAAATGGATCAGAAATGATTGAAGAGATGGTTGGTTAATTCGAATTATGTAATATTTCTTTAAGTAAATAATAATTATAAAGTAATAATTATTTTAAATACAGATTGGTTCATCATCTTCCAAATCAGCTGTTGAATCAAAAAGTGCTGCTGTTGTCAACAAAACAATTCAGCAACTAATGGAAGATTAGGAGGTAAACTATAATGTTATTACACTTTTTTTTCCGATTTAAATAGAGAATATGATGTTCAACTTATTAACATAATTTTTATTTAGAGTGGGGAGTTCACAGTATCTACCACTGTGAAGGACATTGAAGATATTACTGGCATGTCATACCTTGCGTGCAAAGTATGTCGGAGGGAACTAGATCCATATGATGAACATAAATTCTTTTGTCAAAAATGTCAATCATTTGACATTTGTGGCAAACTGAGGTTATTGCTTAAAATATATTTTTTGTATTGAATTTAATGAAAAATCTTCTTCATATATTGAAGTATATTTTTTTTTGTAAAAATATAGATACAAATTGATTGTTGAAGTGACTGATTGTACTGCAACAACAACATTTAAAATGTGGGATATGCAATGCATGGAATTACTTGGACAAAAATCAGCAGAGGTATGTCACACATATTGTAAAAAATCTAAAAATCTTTTTAGAGATTATAATTATAATTTTATGTTTTTTTATAGGATGAGGTACTTGATGAACTTCCAGCTGAAGTTGAAGGCATATCGAACAAAAAATGTCTCTTTAATATAATTATCCTGCCTGAGCAAGTCAATAATTATAAGGGACCTTTTCATGTTGTTAAGGTTGCATGTGAGGACACAATACAAAGTGAAGGTTCAAAAAAGTAGGTGGATTTTTTACTACTAAAAAAATATTTGTGTAATATTAAATCATTACTTACAATTGTATGCATTTTGTAGGGAAAGTCATTAAAGTCAAAGAAAGGGAAAGAGCAAATTGATGAAAATGCAGATGAGGTATATTATTTTTGAAATAGGAATAACATTTCATGTTTTTGTTATATTTATGCAGAAAAGTTTGGTTAATTAATTTTTTTTAACAATTTCAGGAAAACTTGATAAGTGACGCATTACTAACACCAAGAAAGACCAACATTAACACAAATAATGCAGTCGTTCTTATGGATGATGATGATGTAAAAAGAAAACTCATTGATGAGTTTTCATCAACTACTCAAAAGAGGACTAAGAGATTGTTGAAGAAAGAAAAACAGTGAGGAGGATGAAAAAGCATGCACAAGTTTGACATCAGACTAATCCAAGGGGAATTTATTAATTTATTGAAATGCTTTATTTATTAAGACAATTTTAGTAATTTTGGGT
This sequence comes from Perilla frutescens, assembly GCA_026008535.1. Lineage (NCBI taxonomy): Eukaryota > Viridiplantae > Streptophyta > Magnoliopsida > Lamiales > Lamiaceae > Perilla > Perilla frutescens. The sequence continues at coordinate 43,413,930 of BRKX01000019.1, forward strand.
TTTAAATTTTTAGACATTTTTTGTTGTTTTATGTTATTTATTTTCAGATGTTTTGGGATGTTTTACATAATTTATTCATGTTTCAATTTATGTTCAACCATTTGATTTTGAGATAGTTTAGTTAATGTTAAACATAAATCATAAAATACAGACAGTTCGAATAGAGTAAACCATAGTATCAGAATATTACTTCAAAACTAAATTCACAACATAATCTACTAACATGCAAGTTTCACCACTTCATGCAGCATGAGTACAGTAAGAAAAAAAAAACATCCACTGCATCAAAAATATAAATTCAGAACATAAATAAATAATTCTGCAATAAATAAAATATCAGACCACATTAATGTAATGCTGCAAGAATAGAATGAAATACAATTAAATATTAACTAAAGAAATGCGAAAGATCTAAATCACAGATTATTAACCTTTCAAGAACCCTTTAGGAGTAAGTGGATTGCCTAGTTCACAATCACCCGTTTGAACGGGGGCGCAGGGGGTCACACAAAGTCCAAGGCTCAATCACTACGACTCAGACCAAAACCTCTCATCAAGAGGTTTCGCATAGACTGTTCTCTTTGAGAACGGTCACATATCACACAGATCTGACACACGAAAGGACATAGCAGAGCATATAACCATTCAAGCATACATATAAAAATATTAAATCATGTATATATCAGATTATTACCTATAAAATTGAAGCATACATGTAAATTATGAAACACTAAAGCATATAAAAAATTTACAGGAACATTAATTTAAATTAAACAACATTAACATATTTTTAATAATAGGAACATTAAATTGAATTAAAAAAATACAGGAAAAGTAAATTAAATTAAATAACATTAACATATTTTTTCATCACATGAACAGATGCATTGAATTAAATTAAATAACATTAAACATGAACAATAACAATGAAGCATCTATAATTTAAATAACAGATCAAACATGCATTCAAACATACATTCAAATATACATCTAATAATAAGTCATTATTATAACAGATTTATGTGATAAATAAATATGTCACTTTAAACAGTAAAATAATATAGTGTATTAGATAAACCAAAAGTAAAAGATAATTAATTATAAATACAAACATATACATATATTAAATAAGTAATATATTAATTTTTTTAATAGAACAACAGTTAAAATTATATTAACGCCATAAACAATTAAAAATACAGCAACCTTACCAATTGAAAAAAAATAAATACTAACTTAACAATGCAAAAATATTTAAATAATTGAATAAAATCGGCAGTTAAAAAAATTAATTAAACCAGGGAAATAAATTATTAATAAATAAACTAAAATATGTAAAAATGGGAAAAATTTTAAAACTGCCACTTCTATCAGAATTAAAAAATACAGTGAATTTCAAAGATACAGCTAACTTAAGCATACAAAATTAATAGCAATAATAAATAGGTTAAAATATAAAAAACTCCATGTTAGTGGACAGTTTAAAATGAAATTGGAATAAAATTTATAAAAATATATGAAAATATAAAAAAAATCCATGTTACTGGACAATTTATAAATATGTATAAAAACAGTTAATAAAATGAAATTCGAATAAAAATTTTGAAAAAATGTTAGTGGGTAATGTTTGAAAATATAATACTGCCATCAAAATTCAAAAATACTTAAACATTGAAATTCCAAATTACCATATTTAAAACAAAAACGAAAATGGCAAACAAAGACATGCATCAACCATTTTCAGATGAAACACATGAACAAAAAAGAAGAAAAATCATGTCACAATCACGTCCAGGTATGAGTGTGGCCTAAATATGTTTTAACTCAAAAAAGCTGATGAATTTTTCGAAATTTTTCATATTAGGAAACAGAAATTTCAACAGACATTCATACTTTTGCGAAAGACAGATGCAATAATCTGTACCTTAAGTGCTTCAAATATTTGTTTAAAATCTGGGCCGATGTTTATCTGTTAAAGAGCTGCAAAAAAAGTTTAAAATATATCAGAGACAATTCTGAATAGATATTCATATATTTGAAGCATTAACTTAAATGAGTTATAATGTTAATATTGAACAGATGTATACTCATCTTCTTTTCGCCCTCATCGACCAATTTTGAAAACTCATATGACATTAAGCATGATTCAGTAGTCGCATAGATACTGCGAGTTAACATAAAAAAATATCAACATTAAACACCATCATAGTAGTTCAGAAAAATATTTAAAAATAAAACATAAATATGACTTTAACATTTAAGATCTGATTATATATGAAGGCTTTCTTTCAAGATGTGTGTATGTATGTTGTAGTCAGTAGTGTATAAATATGTATAATGAGTAAAACTTAACTTTTTTGCCGGAAACCTTGCCTCAATCTCTGATATGAGGGCTTTCAGTATAGATCTACTTAGATCCAGATCAGATGTACATAAATCCATATATGATCTACGAAAATCCAACATAGGGCTACATCATATGTGTAGTAGTAGTAGAAGAAGAAGTGATGTGACCCGGGGCTATGGGACACGACACGGACGAAATATGCGGAAGCCAGGAAATGAAACTACGCCGGTGAAGTAAGGGAACAATACGTATCTAACTAGACGACTAAGACAAACTAAAATATCTAGACTACGGCACACAAATATAACACAAAATCCAAATAGATGGGGCTGTTTTGAAAGGGTAATGGAACGAGAAAGGTGATGGAATTTGTGTATGAAGGTTTAGGTGAAGAAAGGCTAGAGTAAATAGGATATGATAAAGTTGTAACGAACTTACGGATTGAATTGCAACAAATATGATCTCGGACGAGGGCTGAATTGAAGACGGACGTTGATGGTGATGATTGGCGTCAAATGGCGTTGATGGTTGATGTATTGTCGATGCGAATCACAACCCGAAAGTTGCCTTGAATCTCGAACGTACACAAGGCCAAATTCTTTAAATTGATCTTCAAGTAGCGAGTTTCCGACAATCCCTCAATGTGGATAGGCGAATTCCCTTTGAGTAAAACCTAGAATTGTTAGTTCTAAGAGTATGAATTTAAAATCTAAACTCACAAAGATTTAACAGAGTTGAGACAATATTGAAAGCAAAACTTAATTAATCAAATATGGTCTAAAGTATGAATGTCACAATGAGTCTCTATTTATAAGAGCAAGGGCCGAAAATCAAAGGGATAATGGCCGAAAATCTAGACTCCAAATCAAACTAGAACTAGACTAGAAAACTTCCTAAACTAGAATTCTATTCAAGGTAGAATTGTGCCCTTAAATAAAACCTAGTCAACTTAGGACTCAAAGTGACCGAAAATTACAAATAAATAAATAAAAATCTGACTTTGACTATAGTCTAAATAAAATAAAATAAATACTATAGTCTAATAAAACAATCCCCTTAATTAATTCATCAAGGGTCGATCAACTTGGGCTGAATAACACATGTATACGTCCATGCCAACACATGCACACGTACACGCCTTCATCTTCATGCAACACACTCCAAGTCTTGACCTCCATCTTCCAACATCAACAAGGTCATCATCTTCAAGCTACCTTGCACGCCGTCTTCATCCTCGAGCTTCTTGCGAATTGTTGCTTGCAAATACTCTTGTAACTTCTTAGCTCGTAGTCGAGTGACGGGGCTTTTGAATTGCAGCTCCGGGTTTAGATCCTCATTGCTATGGATGTCCTCATCAAGAAGCTATGTGCTTAGATCTGGAATTATTCACTACATCTGCGATTTCAGAGAAAAAAATTGTGTTAGTCGACTGAGCTTAAAAATTATCATATAGAGAAAGAGAGACAGAGATACATTGACAGAGAGATAGAGAGATACAGTGACAGGGAGATATACAGATACTTATCTTTGAGAGAAGCTACCAAGACCATCCGTCACTGGGCTCTTCTCACTGTTCAAATCTTCAAGGCTACAAAGAATAGTAACGAAACATAAAAAAATATCAGAATCATAAAAGGGAAAAAATCAAAAATAAAAAAGGGTACAGAGTATCAACCTTTTTTTGCTGCAACGTTGATGCACGAACCGTTGAAGATAGATTTAGGATCAGAATGATAAAATGAAAAAAAAAGTTTGAGTTAAGATTTAGGAGAGTATCGGCGGAGGCTCAATTGTGAAATATTAATGGTTGTTCGAAAAAATTTCGCTACAGAGAGTGAGAGTAAAGGCGGCGGAAGACTCTAGATGCAGAAGGAGGCAGAGAAATAGGTTTTGACCTGAAATGAGCTCAATCCTAATCTGAGAGAGAGTGAAGGCCATGGAAGATAGACTGTTGATCGGGTTTTTTTTCCAGAGAAAATGCAAGATCGGAGAGAATATGAGGAGACAGGGGGCGGAATAGCCTAGATGCAGAAGAGAGAGGAGGTGGAGAAATAGGGTTTGAGTTGAAATGAGCTCAACCCTAACATGCTTCAATATATATATGTGTAATAAAATCGATATAGGACCGGGTCAAATAAATCAAGATTCAAAATAAATTCTGTGGGCCGATAAATACAGTTTGGTAAATTTAAAAACTATTGTGGCCGAAATATTAATATTATCTAAATTAAATATTTTATAGTTTAATTGTTTCTTTAGTTTATTTAGTATACATACTATCGGTTTTACTATTAATTTATATTAGTTAGATAATTAAAGGTTTAATACTTGCAGATAATTTAAATATTATGGTAAGTATTAACTAATTAGTTAAATCAAATTTTATTGTAAATAATTATATAGTAATAGACAATAATATTTACCTAATTATTAATTATTTAATTTAATAATTTAAATTTAGGAGTTTGGTTAAATTGCTTATGTTAATTTATTAATATGTATTTATTAAATTACATAGATGTATCATTATTTCGTTATAAACATTTAATTTTATTTTTTATAAATACAATTACATTAATAATTGATTATTTTATTTTACATAAAATATAAAATTAAAGAATTTAAAATTGTAAAAATAAAAAAAATGTATAATTTAAAAATATTAACATAGATTTGTATAAATTATTACCTTAAATTAAATGTTACAATATTTACCTTTCACGGTTTCATATATTTACTTTATCGGGTTTCAAACTACATTTATTAACATGATTAATGAAAAAATGCATTTATTATGGGCACAATAAAAGTGTACAATATTTCTACTATAGATAACAAAATTTTCATTTATTTCTAATTTGTAATAAATATATTTTAAAAAATATATTAAATCTTTAGTTTATATAGTATGTACTAATTTAATTATATTATATTTTTTTATTGCAGGTTATTCATTAACAGAGGAACTACTACAAAATACAAGATTAATTGACATACATGTTGAACAGATTTCTAATACAGGTATGATTTTTTTATTTTTACAATTTTAAATAATAGATTATAATATTATAAATAAGATTTATATTTTTAAATTTTTTAAAATAATTAATATTTATCAAAAGATTATTGTATTATGTAACCATTTTGTCAAATAATTTGATTTTAGTCATTCTCTAAATCAAATTGGTCAGTTTCTAATTCAATTATATATATTATTTGTTTATGTAATTATTATTGCTATTTTTTTCATATTATTTCAGATACTAAAAAGCATTCTTTAATTATTGAAATACTGGTGAAAGAACAAGTAACCCTGAACAAATTGATGATTTAACAATTAATGAATTAATGGAGGATGACCAATTAATTGATATACATGTTACACAATGCCTTGATACAGGTATGAAATGCATTATATGTTAATTAAAAAGTGAATTTGGAATTTCAATTATAATTATATGAATCTCATGTTAATTATTTTTTCCCTTATTAGGTGAATAGTATGATCATAATTGGCAGCAATCTTGTACTGGTAAGTTACTTATTATGTCCAAATTTAATTACTTTTTTATTTAATTTTTTTTATATTTAATTTTTTATTTTTTAAATATTTATAGCAACACAAAAAAAATTGTCAATCACACTTTTATTTGTAAATTTATTTATCAGGTTTAAACCTACATTTATTAACATGATTCATGAAATAATAATTTAAATTACGTGTATGCATAATCTGTTTTTTTTTGTGATTTAAAATATATTCTTGTTTTGCATAATCTGTTTTTTTTCTTTCATTGAATGTTGTTTAGATAGTTTTTGAACCATCTAAAATATTAAGTTTGATGTTACGAATTATTTTAATTAATAATTATAAAATATAAAATTCGAATAAAATTATATAATAAGCATATTACAGGAGATTATTTTATATAAAAATGAATGATAAATAATTCATCTTTGTGTTAAATTTCATGTTGAATTATGTATCTCTTACTAAGTACCAATTCTTAATATGTAAAATATAATTTAAATTCGCATAAAATAAAAGGGGGAAACTTAAATTGATTGTCAATAATTTAATCTTTATTAAAATAAATTGATTAGAATATTATCTTGATTTAATGATTTCTAATTGAGTAATTTATTTTTTAAATTATAACAATTGAAATTAAATAAGATAATTATGAGTGTAAAATTTGAGTTTTTAACATATAATTTTTCGTAAGTGCATTTTAGATTTCCCTCCATTTTATTATGATGTTTATTATTTTCTACATTTATAACAAATCAAACATAATTTTATTTTCTAAAATTCTTCTATATTTTATTTAAGAAATTACTAATATATAATAAATCAAGTATTTAAATGTACAAAATACTCTTGGTTTGTTTTGTACTTATATTTTTCAAAACATACAATAAATGTACGTGTTTCAATTGAATTAGTATTTATGTCATATAAGAGTAGTATTTGAGTATCATAAAATTAATGATTCTAAAAAAAGTCTCATAAAATTAATAACTTCAACATAATTTTTTGAACATTTTCATGAGAATTTAGTAATTTTTTTTATATAAATTATTGCACAAATGTTTATCATATGTGTGGTTGAAAACTATTTTTCAACTTGAAAATTCACTTGATGTGTATTTCTAATATTAAATTTTGAAAATAACAAAATTTATTAACATGTTTAATTTCAAGAAAAATCTATAACATAAATTATACCCGCTAGAAATTCTAATAAAATTTTTATGCGCTAGATATTGTAGATGTATTTCGATCAATTCACACACTAACACACTTTTACACATATATGAATTAAATGTTTTGTTCTTTTTTTTCTTGTTTTTTCTTTATAGTTTTCCATTTTTTTTTAAATTTTGTCCCTCAATCTTGAATTTTGGCCATTTTGAGTTATAAATTTTGATCTCATCCATTTTGAACCATTGCAACCCCACATCGTCGTAGAACTCCGACAATATGACTATTGGGCTATGAGTATTTTGATTTATAGATTTTTGAAACAATTATGCTTAATTTATATGTGAGTAAAAAATGTGTGTTAGTGTGTGAAATGATCCAAAAAAGTGCGTTTTAACAAAAACATTTTTCCTCTTTTTTTGAAACTTCCAATGTGGATATACTGTATGATTTTTTTAATATTTTAATTTTATTTCAAATTCAAGTAGTATTTTGATTCCCACTATTTTTTGTGTCTTTTTTAACTTTTAATTTAAAATTATGTATCTATGCAATATATACATATAATTAAATCTTACTTGATATAATATTGCTTCCATTTTTGGTATTATATATATATATATATATATAAGGTACCACAATATTTTTTTAATCACCTTTAGTTTTCATTCAATTCGATTGAAGATATACAAAAATATCAATGTAATAATAACTTATAAAATAATGGTTCTTAGTTTTTATATTCTAAATATATAACTACATATGTAAATGCAAAAATGTATAAAATGCAAATTTATTAAATAACTTAAGTATTATTTAAAATAATTAAAAAAAGTTAACAACTGTGTTTGTTCAGTTGTTCCATTAAATAATATAGCGAATATAAAAAAGTAAAAGCGACTTACGAAAAAAAATCTACAGAGTCCTATCTAAATAAAACATAAAATTACATGAATTTGAGAAGGTTTATCATATAAGTAAAATGAATTATTTATCTACATATGATATAATTTAAATTGATAGCAACAAGTATATTAATTTTTAGAAATTATAATGTGTTTATCATTAGTATGTTTTTATCATCACTATAGTGTAAAAGATAACACACACACACACACATATATAATTACTTGTAAGCGTAAAATTCAAATTGATATATTCTCGTATTAATAATATCTAAATAATTATCTTTTCACCAATCTGTATATTTAAATATGGAGCAACTATTTGCACTATGAAATTTACTCTTTACACCACAAATAAAAAAAATAGAATTGAAATACTTTTGAAATTACTTAATTAAATAACCTTTAAGTTAGTTTTGTACATTTAATAAATTATTTTTCACACTACAAATTAAAAAAAATAAAATAAAATAAAATATTAAAAGAAATTTTACCCGATCTTCTTCTTCTTCTTCTTCTTCTTCCCCCATGCAGTATAATTCACCAAAAAATAAAAAATGAAAAGGGGGAAGAACACGGCGAAGATGAAGATGAAATTAAAAGAAGTAAACAACTATGTACAACAAACAACCCAAATAAATAAACAAATATTTTCCTTCCCAATAATTAAAAAAAACACGATGCGGATGTAAAAAATGCAAAACGTAAACGATCGTCCAACCATCTTCTTCTTCGATAGCAAGAAATTTGACCTGCTATCTTCTTCTTCGCGTCAGCCACCATCGTTTTCTTCCTAACAAAAAAAATTCAAAAAACACACAGATGTGTGTGACTTAAAGTTTGTGCAAACTAGAGGCGGTAAAAAGTATTTTATTACTTTTATTGACGATTGCACAAAGTATTATTATCTTCATCTTTTAAGAAGTAAAGATGAGGGGATTGAAGCTTTTAAGAACTTCAAAAATGAAGCCGAAAATCAACTAAGCGGTCGAATTAAAGCAACTCGAAGTGATAGAGGTGGAGAATATGTTGCCCCGTTTGAAGAGTTGTGCACAGAGGCGGGTATAATTCATCAAACTATGACTCCCTATTCACCACAGTTTAATGGTGTTGCTGAACGCAAAAACCGAACTCTTAAGGAGATGAAGAATGCTTTGTTGATAAGTTCGGAATTACCACACAACTTGTGGGGGGAAGCTATGTTGACAGCCAACTATATCCTGAACAAAATTCCACTTAAGGGTAAGGATGTGACGCTTTACGAGTTGTGGAAAGGACACATGCCGTCTTATAAATACCTCAAAGTGTGGGGGTGTTTGGCTAAGGTTGAAATGTCACTTCCTAAACAAGTTAGAATCGGCCCTAAAACAATTGATTGTATCTTTGTTGGGTATGCACTCAACAGTAGCGCATATCGATTCCTTATTCACAAATCGGAGATTCCCGAGTTGATTGAAGGAACGATGTTGGAATCAAGGAATGCTATATTCTTTGAGAATATCTATCCTTGTAAAATTAAGGATAGAGTAGAAGGTAGTTCTGAGAAATGATCTTCTGAAGTTGCTACTAGTTCTGATCCTGTGGATGAAGAACCGAGATGTAGCAAGCGAGCTAGAACAGAAAAGACCATTGGTCCGGATTTCATCACCTATATGTTAGATGATGAGCCAAAGTCTTTGAAAGAAGCTCTATCTAGTTCAGATGTTGCGTTCTGGAAAGAAGCTATCAACAGTGAAATTGATTCCATCATGCAAAATCATACTTGGGTGTTGACAGATCTCCCAAGTGGGTGTAAGCCGTTAGGATGGAAGTGGATCCTAAAATGAAAATATAAGGCAGATGGTTCTGTTGATAAGTATAAAGCTCGTTTGGTTGTCAAAGGCTTTAGACAAAAAGAGGGGTATGATTTCTTCGATACCTACTCACCAGTAACAAAGATTACATCTAGCGATTGCTGCTTTGCACAATCTTGAAATTCACCAGATGGATGTAAAGACAACGTTTCTGAATGGTGAGCTGGAGGATGAAATGTACATGGAACAACCTAAAGGGTTTGTTGCACTAGGGCAAGAACGAAAGGTGTGTAAACTTGTTAGATCGTTGTACGGTCTGAAACAAGCACCTATTCAGTGGCACCTGAAGTTTGATAACGTAATGTTATCAAATGGTTTCAAAATCAATGAGTGATAAATGTGTGTATATAAAGAGCAGTCCTAATGGCTATGTCATAGTCTGTCTTTATGTAGATAACATGTTAATCATGGGCAGTAGCCACAAATGTGATTGTTGAAACAAAACAAATGTTGAAACGAAATTTCAACATGAAAGATATGGGCCTAGCTGATGTGATTCTAGGAATCAAGATAGTACGGACAAGTGTTGGAATTGTCTTGACACAATCTCATTACGTAGAGAAAGTGCTTAAGAAATTCAACGCTTTTGATAGTCCGCCGGCTAAGACCCCGTTGGAACTTAATGTACACTTGAGCAAAAATGGGGGAGAACATGTAGCTCAAGAAGAGTATGCAAGGGTTATTGGAAATTTGATGTACATGACTAACTGCACTAGACCTGATCTTGCATGTTGTGTGAACAAATTGAGTCGGTACACGAGCAATCCAAGCAAAGAGCATTGGAAAGCTCTGGTACGAGTTCTAAGATACTTGAAGTATACTTTGAACTTTGGGCTGTATTATACAAGGTTTCCTTCTGTACTTGAAGGGTAAAGTGATGCGAATTGGATATCAGACACAAAAGACTCATTCTCGACTAGTGGATTTATTTTCACTATCGGTGGTGGAGCAGTGTCGTGGAAATCTACAAAACAGACTTGTACCCGCTCTACCATGGAATCTGAGTTCATCAGTTTGGATAAAGCGTGTGAAGAAGTAGAATGGCTTCGCAACTTTCTAGAAGACATTCCATGTTGGAAAAAAAAGTGTCGTCAGTGATGATTCACTGTGATAGTCAAGCGGCTATCGGAAGGGCACACAATGCTATGTACAATGGTAAGTCTCGACACATACGTCAGAGACATAATACTGTGAGGTATATGATCTCAAGTAGGATTGTCTCAATTGACTATGAGAAGTCAATAGATAATCTAGCGGATCCACTAACCAAAGGGTTAAACCGAGATCAAATGGCCAAATTGCTAGAGGAAATGGGTTTAAAATCCACACTCTAAGAATGTTGGTAGTGGTAACCCAACCATGATGACTGGAGATCCCAAGAACTTGGTTCAATGGGAAAACTAAGCTACAGATGTTCGGTTTGGTAGCACTTAGAAACTAAAAAATGAACCTTTTTCTGTGAGCAAACCGAGTGCACACCTGTCAATATGGTGAGGGTAAGTCTTATGACTTTTAATGATTCCTAAACCTAATGAGGTTGAGTATGGCAGGATACTCGGAAGAGGAGATCACCTATATAAGTGAGAAGTGGGGACCGCTTCTAAAAGATACTTATGAATTCAAAGAGGTTGTCCATGGCCTGAAAAGAACACAAACGTGAGAACAGATAATGTTTGAAATACAACTATTTTCAATAGTATTGTCTCGGTATACACTAAGAATGTATAGTTCAAGGCATCATGTCCACTACACAGCCGGTATACTCGATAGTGTTGGAATATGGAAGGTTCAAGGTCACAAGCTACCTATCATATTGCAGTTGTGTTTCTAGAGAACTGGGCTGCTTGTCTGCATACATACATGTACTATTTCCACTCATGTGGGGGATTGTTGGAAAATAGGATTTATTAAATTGAGTTTTGACTCATTTTATTCGATTTTTCATGACCGAGATATTTAATTTTGGAGGAATTAAATACCGTACGATTGTCCTATGTAGTGAGTAGATAATCGTAGTATTTTTATTTGCTCAAATCCAATTTTCGGTGAGTGAGAAATAAATGATTAAAGTTGGTCACACGATTAGGCATTTATGGTGTGTGGGATAATGTGTTTAAGACACATTAAATAATCCCACATTGATTTCTTAATTAAGTTAAGAAGTGTATTAACACTTAAGTGAAGTAATTAAGTGCACAAAGATGTGGGCCATGAGCCCACACGCGCACACACGCATGCGCCCGCCCATGCCCGGTGCCCGTCCTCGTCCTCGGACTTGGATCTTGGCAATTGGAATTTGGGCGTACGTGGGCTTTCGGGGCTTATCCGTACTAGTTTTACGGTACAGAAACGGTCGGGTCATGGAGCGGGTCGGCGGATCGGCTATCCCAGTCTATAACGGCTATGGAGCGGATCGATTGACCGGGTCGTGGGTGCACTTAGTGGTGCATGGTGCTTGTCCAGCTTTGAAGGGTGTAACTCCCATGAGTTAAGAGCCTTCAAGTGTGTAACTGCCATCTGGAGCTGGTGGAGTTAGTGGCTGGGCTGTAACCGACAGTAACTCCTGTCGGGAGTCAATGCATGCAACTGCCTTTGACACATATCAGGCTCTGCACAAGGTAACTCCTGGAGGGCTTAAATGGAAAGCTATAACTCCTGGAGGTTATAACACCTAGTTTGAATGCCCTCAAACCATGTTGTCCCCTACAGTGGAGATGTGCCTATAAATAGGACATCCTGTATGGCTTCAAATGCTACATTATGCACAATCATCTTGTTGCATACAAGTTTTCTTCGAGTCCAGCCTCTCAGTTCTCGACATTGTCTAGTTCGCTGGAGCCTTGCCGGACGTGTGGTGCTACTGCCGGAAGGACGAAGCCGTTTCATCTTTGAAAGACATCTGCCAAACCGTGAGCACTAACCGGGGCGTATTTGTCTTGCGGAGAGAGATCCCCTCGACTCGGCTTACCAGAATCTTCATACGGTTCAAGTTTTCTTTAAATTGTTTGTTTAGTTTATTGTAACCATTTCTACATCTACTCCTTCTACTTTATTGTACTTCAGTTGTAATTCCAGTAAAGTGTAATTACACCGCTATAATAACAAGTTTTCGATTAACGAATAAAAGAAAATATATTTATATGTATGATTATGCATTCAACTCGGGGATTTAGAATACCAAGGTGATCAATTTCAGAAAAGTGGGCGTAGACATGAAGGATAAGAAAATTGTCTTACCCTATTTCATTTTTTTAACAATCATTTATCTTTTATTCGTCTTGATTAATACTAGTATATTTCTTGTGCAGTGCATGGATATAAACATTATATTTGTAAATAATACGAACAATAAAAAATTTACAATAGGATATTTATAATAATTGCAACAATATATGAAGGGAAATTATATATATATATATATATAATTTTCATTTTTTATTTATCAATTGGTCATTTAAAAATTAAATACAAAAATTATAATAATCCTTAAATGGGTAAGATGAACTTTAAATAACTAAGTGTAAAATTCAACTAAAGCACAAAAATTAAAGTCAAATAAAAAAATGAAGAAAAACTAAAAACAAAAAAAAATTGTGCAATATGAAATGCAACACGTAAATTCAATATACGATTTCATCCGCATTTTAACCTTGTATTTCAGCTCGTATTCCAGCCATTGAATTTTTGTCATATGTATTTAAAAAATTCAATAACTATCCATTATAAAAAACAAATTAAATACACATGATACAAATTCAATTATTGGTATATGAGATTACATGGGTCTCTGTCAACTTAATTTTCAAAATTGTATTAATATGGTAATACAATAAGTACTCTAAGTTTATTTTGATGACGAGATAACCGGCTGTTACTTCATCATGAGGGTGCGTGATGGGAAAACTCCATTATTGTGCAATATTATGCAAATTACATAGAAGAGATAAATCACATTTGAAAAATTATATCCTTTCATCACTAGGTCTTCCTTAAGGGATAAAAGAAAATAAAAGAAAAGATAAAGGAAAGTACTCCATTATTAATGTTATTACATTTGTGGGCGAAATACTAATTTATGTTTCAATTTTGGGTATTTTAAAAATATAACATATACTTTAAAAAAATGTTAAATTCATCAAAATAATAATATTAATAGTACCAAATATATTAATTTTTCCACAAGTCTAACATCCGACAAAAAATATGGCAAAGTAATATTGTTAACTTATAATAACTCTTTTATAGATAATTATTACTTATAGCATATCCTCAAAAAGTTTTTGGCATATATGTGAAATTAATTTTATTTAAAATTCTAAATGATGAAATGTTAAAATAAAAAGAAATTAAAATCCAACTAGAATAAAATATTAAGAATTAAATTTATGTATATTTTGCTGAATATTTTAGACGAACGGAACCGCAAATGTATGTGTTCACACATTTAGGATTGTGAGGATCCTAGCTTCAAACAAAAACCGTTCACTTATGTTCAAGTAAATGTTTATACATGCATGCATGCATGCATGCATGCATCCACAACATTAATTATATCGGTGTGTATAAAATCAGAACAGATCTTCTGTTAAATTTAGTGTAACATTTGGTGTTGTATATATAACTTAGTTTATTTTATTATTTTTTTAATATACCCCAATTGGAGATGGATGAACCCTAAATATAAAATTTAAACTAAAATAAATCATAATAAATTAAAATATAAAAAAATAATTTTTTTTAAAAACATATTGAAAAGTTATAACAGGAAATGCAACATAATTTGCAACAGGTGATCTCTCAATTACAAATGACATGGGTATTCGTCAACTTCACTTTTAAAATTTGTATTTATATGTTAATACAATAAAGATTTATATAAAATAAAAGTACTCCCTTATTTTTCTTACGTATGTGGGGCAAAAACACTATTTTATGACTCAACATTTGGGTATTCACATCTAGCCTCAAAGGGAGTCCATTTTATATCCTCAAATAGCAGCGAGTTCTATGAGATCGGGAAACATTAATTAATTATCATAGGTCTGCATAAGATATCTTGTCCTATTGGTAGTAATCGAACTATGTCGACCTCTCAATTACAAATTCATCGCTCCACCACTATACTATTCCATGAGGTGCTATTTCAATACATTTTGAAAAATCACCAAAAACTAATGCAGAAGTGAGTAAAAATTAAAATCAACAAGAGGGCCTACATTAATAATTAATGATCTTTCGTTTCTATATGCATGAGTTGGTCTACGTGATAACAATGTATTTTGTTTTCCAGACGGGAAAGACTAATATTGCAGCAGACTTGAAGTCTTCCACACCAAGTTAAAATCTTTCATTGGAATTTTGTTATTAAAGACAAATTGATCTTCCGTTTCTACTTGCCACGAGTTGGCCTACGTGATAACATTTTTTTTTTGTCTTCAAATTTTATTATAAATTTTTATCTACAAATTGTTTTCATATTTTATCTTGGTTTGTTGTGAGACGACCATCTTAACGACTGGAATTCTCGAAAATGATGGCACATTAAAGGATCTAAGTCATTATAAGAAAATTCTAAACACTTCCCCTTTTTGTATTTTATACAACCCATACTATTTAATAAAATATAAATATTAATTAAATATACTCTCATATCTTTGTATAACTTAAAATCTTTGTTGAATATCAGAATATCATATACAACCCCTTTATGTACAACCCTACACTTCTCAATTCCTTCCGCGTGTTCTTGTTCTTCCAATCCATTGAAGTAATCATAGATTAAAATTAAATGGACAACACATTCAAATTAAGTTTTAGTGCATGCATGCCCACTCATATTCAACATGATTATTTTAGTCCATGCACATATCAATTGTCATTGCTTTTAATCAGAGAAGAAAACAACTAGGAAACTACTATAAATTTAACCCAAGTCTTATTTAATATTTATATTTTATTCAATTGTGGGTTCAGTAAAAAGCCAAACAGAGGTTGTGTTTAAAATTTCTCTGATAACACTCCAGAAGGAAAATGAAAAGAAAAATAAAAGGGATGGCCTAGAAGGTATGGGCTTGAAATTCAAGGGAGGGCCAATGGGGGACGAGGCGGGCTGTTGGCCATGAAAGCTTATCGTTTGGCACGGCTGGGCGGGCTACACCGTCAAAGTGACGGGCCCGATTTCAGGCCCTTGCTATCGTAGCCCACCGAAGTTCGCCGGCCGCATGTATATTTTTTTATTTTAATTCAAGGTTTTCAAACTTTAAACTTGGCTGTCTAACTAATTTTGAGGGAAATAAACAACAAAAATGATTTAAAATACACAACAAAATTAAATATACAACCTAAACTAGTCGAAAACCTACATAGTTCACCAACCAATTATAAAAAGACTCACTCACCCGCCAATTTTTATTCCAGGTAATATGAGAAACGAAAAAGTCATCATCCTCTTAGATCATTTGGTTTGTAAAATCCCAACTTTTTTTCTATCTTTGTGAAATTGACCTTTTTTTTTATGTGGTTGTGGTTTCAGTGGGTTTCGAAAGAAATTACTTGCAAATAAAAACTGGTATAGTTAACTGCAGAAGAAAATAACTTATCTGAAATTTGTCGCCAAATACCAATTGTACAGAAATTGTGTTTTTATATATATTAACTAGTGCATTACATGTTCGATGCATTAACTGTGTTTTTATATATAATTTATAATATTATTTTATTCATATATTTTTTGCTTATAAAATTATTAGAATATATATGTGTTCGATAAAAAATGTTTGATTTTGACATCACTTCAAATAATCAAATTGTACTATATACAGATATTCTAGTTATGCTAAATTAAATTATATGATAAAATCACATTATGTAAATTTTGAAATTCTTACTTAGTTTGTTCCATAAAATAGTACTTGTATCATCAACACTCAATTAATACAATATCTTCTGCAGTTAAAGCCGAACGAACTTAATGATCAAATGTAGTTCGGCATACTAAAGAAATAAAAAATAAAAGAAAAAGGGAAATGCATTAGAGAAAAATGAAAATGCCTCAAGCATAACCTAGCTAGTTTTCAAGCTAAATAGTAATGCCTTAATAATCTGTGAAAATCTACCAACACATAAAATTATGATGTTTTTAAGTTGATCTTTAAGTTAAAATAAAGGAAAAATGGTCAAATACACCCCAATTGTTACCTGTTAGGATCAAATAAGTTTTTAAAGTTTTTTTTTTTATATACAAATAAGCCTTTAATGTTGGTACTTAATAACATGCATACCCCTGCTATTACCACTCCAAAATAGTTTGTTCCAAATTTGTTCTATTTATTTTAAGATTATAACCAAGTTTTCTCCGATTTCTCTATATTTATTTTTATAAATTATGTCAAAATCATATTATTATTATTATTATTATTATTATTATTATTATTATTATTAGTGTTATTATTGTTATCATCATCATCATCATCATCATCATCATCATCATCATCATCTTTATTATTATTATTATTATTATAAAACACTAAATATCGAAATATTTCAAAAACTTTTTTTACAAAATTTTATACATTTGGTTTATTTTAAATATATTATTATAATTACTACTACAATGATTTTGTATTTATTTTTACTTAAATTAGATTATAATTTATCTATTACCCAATAAAAGAATATTGTAAGTAATTATCCTTGATATTGGACTTTGACAAATTTAGTCAAGACATACTATCCAATCAATAATAAGGAGAAAATTATACCAATAGAAAGATCGAAATATAATAGTATTTTTGTTGGTCCCGGGGCGAGTCTGAATCAGTTTAGAGGGGGTTGAATAAACTGATCCCAAAACTTTAAAACAGTTGCGGACTATATTGGGTGCTTGACTCGTGATAATAACTAATCGGTGCACTTGATCAGTTGAGATGATCAGTTGGCACAAGGTGCGACCTGTGTGAAGATGTGTGCAGTTAGAAACATGCAACTGAAAACAATAAGATGAGTACACAAGCAGTTTATAGAGGTTCGAGGCTTAAACTTATATGTCCTCTCTTCCTTACTGAAAAGGGCAATCCACTATGTTAAACCTAACGAACGGTGACTTTACGAGTCGCGGCCTCCTTTTCAACTGGTGTTGTCCCGGAAACGGCAGTCCAACGAATGCGGTCTCCTCAGCCGGTAGGTCAACAGTTCACACTTGCGATCTCTAACTGCTCGCTGGAGAGATAAGGTGCTATTGCCCGTCTTTACAAGGTTTTAGATCTCTTTCCATCTTCAAGAATGCAGTCTTGAAACTGTTATCAATTGGCGTGCTCCTTAAACTTGAGCTGAGTAGTTGATCGGTGTAAATCTGAACTGAGAAGCTGGCTCTGGCTGGACTTCTCCAACAGCTAGCTTGATGAGAGGTTCACTTCTTCTTCTCAGTTGGGACTTTTGTTGTAGACGAATTTGAGCTTGAGCTTTAAGTGTTGTTCTTTAATTCTTTAGCAGAGAAAGTCTTTCAGAAATTCTTTTCAAGAATTTGGCAAGAGTCTTTGTTCGCAAAAAGTCCGCTTGGTTTGCAAAAGTCTGTTCACAAGTCGTATTACTCATCCTTTATAGGAGAGTGGCTTGTGACCGTTTGCAAATCAATGAATGATTATAAATGATCCATTGATTTGTTAAAGTTGTTGAGAGGCTTTTTGTTGGAGTAGCTGTTGTGCTACCTTTGTTTTCTGACAAGCTTTTACTCCAAGATCTTGGTTGTACTAACTTTAAGATCTTCATGCTGGCAGTTGATAAATGTCATATTTGGACCTTTAAATAGGTGATTTTTTCCTATTTTATTAAGCTTTGTTGTTTGTTTATTTGGAATTAATGATCTTTTGAGTTTTGCAAGGGAATATAGATGTTTTCCCCACGGTGTAGGACGTGGGCTCTTCTCCTAGCCACAACTAGAGACGGTTTCTTCCAAACCAAAGAAGTGGTGGCAGTTTCCATCAACCCACGATCAAGAAGATGACATGGCTTTGAACCGATTCAATTGAAGATTGTTTTTAAGGAGCATACTTCACAATTGAAGAGGTTATTCAAGTAGAGAAGATATCACCGCTGTGTGTGAGAAGATTAAGAACACGAATCAAGAAATTTAGCAACTAGATTTCTAGCTATTGTATCTTCATCATTTTATGTTTTCTATTGTTCAACCGATTCATGGGAAAAGGTTTTTCAAGTTAGATTAGATGCGAGATATTGGAGCATAGAAATTGTTGCTGAATTGTAATCAAACTACCTGGTAGGTTAGTTTGAATTTTCAAATTCTGTTTAGTTGTAAACTAGATTATGATTCATGTACTTTTGTTGATAAGTCGTGAACATTGGTTCTGACATTATCAACTGCAATTTTGTTTTTACTTGTGAAAGTATAATTTCGCACTGTGGGAATCACATACTGAAGGTGTGTGATTTAAAATTTATTCTTATTTTGCATAATCTGTTTTTTTCTTTCGTTGAATGTTGTTTAGATAGTTTATGAACTATTTAAAACATTAAGTTTGACATTACGAGTTATTTGAATTTTTCAGTGTTTTGGACAACAAATTCTAACAAGATTTATAGATTAAATTAGTATATCTTTTATATAATATAATAAAAATAAATAAAAAAATATACCAAAATTCATATTTTTTCATTCTCTATAAATAAACATTAATTTTGCTATATTTTAACACACTTTAACATTATTTATTTTTTTCTCTAGTTTTCTATATATCCAAACAATAAATTTTTATTTTATCTAACTTTAGAAAATATCATTTATGGGTATGATTTTTTTATGTAATTTTAGGAAATGTCGTTTAATTAGTGTGATTTTATTTTTTATTAAACTAGTATAGATAACGTGCGTTGCACGTAATTTTTATATGATTTTACTACATAATGATATAATATGTATAATTAATAAGTATAAGGTATATTATAATTATAAAATATCAAATTCGAATAAAATTATATACTAAGCATATTACAATAAATTATTTTATATAAAAATGAATGATAAATAATCCATCTTTGTGTTAAATTTCATGTTGAATTATGTATCTTACTAAGTACCAATTCTTAATATGTGAAATATAATTTAAATTCGCATAAAATAAAAGGGGAAAACTTAAATTGATTGTCAATAATTTAATCTCTATTAAAATAAATTGATTAGAATATTATCTTGATTTAATGATTTCTAATTGTGTAATTTATTTTTTAAATTATATTGAAATTAAATAAGATAATTATGAGTGTAAAATATGAGTTTTTAACATATAATTTTTCATAAGTGCATTTTACATTTCCCTCCATTTTATTATGATGTTTATTATTTTCTACATTTATAACAAATCAAACATAATTTTATTTTCTAAAATTCTTCTATGTTTTATTTAAGAAATTACTAAAATATAATAAATCAAGTATTTAAATGTACAAAATACTCTTGGTTTGTTTTTGTAATACCCCGAAATATTTTAGAAGGTTTAATTCAACTTATGTTACCCTCTGATAATTTAGAAAATAAGTTGGGTCCTTAAATGATTCAAATAAAGGAAAATCGCAGGCAGGAAAATCTGTTACATTTTGTTTTGGTCAAAAATTGCTTTAAAAATATGTTCTAATATTTTTCTCGGGTTGATAAAAAAAAATTTCGAGCATCGTGTCAAACTTTGAATTTTCTAATTTCGAGTTCAAATGAACTCTTGGCACAACTTTAAGTTGAAAAATAATAAATTTAATAGAAAAAGGCACATCCGTCATTATCCAATTTCTTTTTCAAAAGATTATCTTATTCGTAATTATCATATTCTTTTACCATCATTATCCTCTTTCTTTTATGCATTATTATCCTATTTATTTTTCCTCTATAAATAGGAGCTTAAGGTTTCATTTTTCATTCATTTTCAAAATCGAAACGCCGAGCAGCTTCCAGAGAATGTACGACTCTAGTTTCCTATTTCAATTCTGAAATAGTCATTTTGAAGGTGTCAACGCGTAGATCACGAATACATGATTGAAATGATGACACGAAGGATGATCACGATGGAAAATCATCGTGACTGCCGCCAATTCCTCGGAAAAGGTACTTTCTCTGATTCTGGTCATTCGGACCGATGAATTTAGAAATTTCAAGTTCTAAACATGCTTATATTTTGATTATCTTTAATTCTACCGATTCGGATTTTTTATGTTGTGAGCTTTCGGTATTTTTCCCCGTTTTCATTTTATGTACATCTGAGATCTACTCTTTCTGGATAGTCGTATTAGAAATCTTCTTTTTATAAATAGTCTTTGATCATTTGGATCTTGTAGTTAACCGGAATAGATTTTTGATTTCTCATCGTTTGAAATCCGGATCCGAATATTATATTATAAATCTGCCCAGTTCGAATTTATATTCTAACTGTCCGATCTTTGATCTGATTACACCATTAAATTTCTTATTTTCTGCACTATCAAAAATTATACTTTTGAACGAAAATCCAACGAGTATCGAGCTCGATCGAGACCGATACATTTTCAGCTCTGCTTTGCTAAAATTGTATATGTGACTATCTGTGTTAAATATTTACATGCTACTGTATTTTGTGGGAGTCTCATAAACCAGTGATGTGTCAATGTGTGTAGCTACAGTATGCATGCATTATTTGTCCTGCTCTACTCCTTGTCGGTGAGACTAAAATGAAACACTTATTGGCTATACTCTTTGGGTATACTATGGCCATACTCAACGTTATGCGCTGGTGATGTAGTTTGGGTTGCGGGCAGTGACGGGTTATACTCTTAAGCGCTTCACGATAAAATATTTTGGTAAACTTAGGTTGCTTCTAACTTTTAAACCTCCTAAGCTTCACTACCTGCATGGACACAGGTAGATTACTTTTACATAAAATGATTTGCATAACTTAAATTGTGAGAAATTACCCACTGAGTGCATTAGTACTCAGCCCAAATCTTTTCAAACATTTTCAGGTCAGTAGGCTGGAGCGTGGAGGTGACGAGGCTGAGATATGGGCTATTATGATTTACATATTTTTCCGTTGTCCCTTTTTGTTAGTATTCTGTTAAGAATTGAGCTTTCGCATTTATGGTATTCTTTTGATAAATGCTAAGAACTCTGATCTTGGTATTTTGTTGATATGATTCTGCTTCTCTAATTCTGAACATTTGTTGACTTCCTAGTTAACATGTATCATATGCTTAGCTAAATAATTATTCCAAGGGGAAGAAGCCTGTCTTTCATTATGTCTATTTGATCATTCATTTTGGCCTATGGAAGGGCTTTATTTGTTTACCATATTGGTGTCTGTTTCTGTTGTCGACCTATGAATGAGTCTATTGATTGTTGGTATCCGGTTATTTGTTTCCGTTTGGCCTATGAAAGGGCTTATTGAATTGTGACGGCTTCCATTCTTCTCTTATAAGCCGTTATAAACGGGGATTCGCTCTAGTTACAGAGGTTATGCTGTCTAATTTTTCGGAAGGCATAACCTATCTTTGACATACTCAGTTGTTAAATTTTATTCCAAACATTAATCCTTTTGGATTAATTAACACCCCGTCATTAATTTAATTACCCCATTTCTTTCCCACTTCTTAATTCTCACCTCCGTGGAGTCCATTTTCACGATCTTTCAGAATCGAGGTGCTACAGTTTTGTATTTATATTTTTCAAAACGTACAATAAATGTACGTGTTTCAATTGAATTAATATTTATGTCACTATAAGAGTAGTATTTGAGTATCATAAAATTAATGATTTTAAAAAAAGACTAATAAAATTAATAACTTCAACATAATTTTTTGGACATTTTTATGAGAATTTAGTAATTTTTTCATATAAATTATTGCACAGATGTTTATCATACGTGTGGTTGAAAACTATTTTTCAACTTGAAAATACACTTGATGTGTGGCATGACAACTTCATGGCCATTGAGTTGGGTATTAAAAAAGGATGAGTATTTATAATCATCTATGTCGGCTTCATCTTTAGCTAATTTTGATTATTAAAGTAATTATGTTATTCATAATATATATTTATAATATTATAGGATAATTTAAGAAACCATATTTATAATATTATAGAATAATTTAATAAATCATATTTATAAAATTGTTCAATGCTTCATGAATTAATAAAAGTGTTTGATTGTGTTGATTATGTGAACATTCTACTTTTTATTATCACAATGGTAAAATTGTACATGCACCTTCTAATGAATCGTACGATTTGTATACATCATAAATTACAAGAGACTATTTATTTTCGAAGAAACATTCGGTTATATAATTACATATCCTCATTCACTTAGTTTGGTCTAACGTTGGATAAAGAGCTCACATATGTAAGACTAGGAATATATATATATATATATATATATATATGTATAGGAGTTGGTTTCAGGTGATAAAAAATCTTGGTGTGAGAAATGAGAAAAATGCTTATTGTATTGCATTTTATTGTTTAATTGCCATAATTTTATTGCTTAAATACTTTGTTGCTTAATTGCTATAATTTCATTGCACATATGAGACAAAATAATTATGCAATACAAGTATATCTATTAAGCAGTAAATTACAATAAGATAAACATTTTCTCATTTCTCACACCAATAATATTTCTCACCTGAACCAAAACACACACACACACACACACATATATATAGCACGCGAAAAATTATTTATCATCATAATCTTCCATGATTGATTGCAAATAATACAAGTTTTGATTTTTTTCACTAGTACTTTTTTTGAAACGGGGATTGAGATGGAGAACAAAATGAACGTATTGAAAAATGAAAATATATAAGAAATAATTGTGAAGAAACTAATCAAAATTTTAGAGGTTAACCTGACGTATTAAAAAAAAATTCAAAGATTGAAGAATTATCTTTTAATAGATTTTTATGTTAAACTTCATATCTCAAAAGATATGAAATTACATCTATGAGTGTATGATTCTCGACATGCATATCAAGTTGCAGCTATATGAATTTAAGGGGATAGTGAACATATATTAAAAAACACAAATTTTCTACTCATTTCGTCTTTTTGGCTACATTTACCAAATGATACAGGTTGATTTTTTTCATTTGTACTTTTTTTAATGGGTACTAATCGAGGTAGAGAACATAATGAACATATATATTGAAAATTCAAAATATATTAGAAATAATTGTGAAAAAACTAATAAAAATTTTAGAGGCTATTCTTTCATATTAAAAAAATCCAAAGCTTGAATGACTATCCTTTAACAGAATATGCTAAACTTTCACTTATATCTCAAAAGATATGAACTTAGATAAGTATAATTTTCAACATGCATATCAAGTTACAATTATATGGGTTGAGCGGAATAATAACATATATTAAAAAACAAATTTTCTTTGTATCTCTTTTTGGCATCATTTAACGTACCTTAACATATAATAATAAGAAAATAAAATCTTATGGATCGTTGTACATTGCAACATGGAATTCCAAATTCCATATATAACTCTAAACGGCTCTTAACTACATATGCATTTGATCATATTTGCATTATCTTTATGGTTTACATTTTTTTTTTGGTAAATAATATTTTATTTCCCAAATGAAGAGAAGAAAGCATACAAGCCAGAAACAAACAAAATAGTCAAGACAACGATTAACTAATGAACTAGCATCTGTAGAAGGCCAGGTTCAGTTTGGCATCTAACTGCTATTTGAAGTTGAGCTATCCTCACCACCTGCTCAACCCCAGTCTCTGCTTCTCTGAATTTCCTTTTATTTCTTTCCTTCCAAATCGGATAAATGACACCAGCCAGCATTAATCTGTACATCATTTGCTTGTTATTCTTTGTGCGTGTCTGAGTGAGCATATACATTCTCTCAAAGTCCCAATCACATGCAACTCTAGGATGACCACACCATTGAGTAACTCTCTCCCATACAGCCGCAGCAAACTCACATTTAAAGAATAAATGTGTAATAGTTTCAGGTTCCTTCCGACAAAGGCAGCATAAAGGATCAACATGGATGTTTATCTTGAGTAGATTGTCACATGTTACTAATCTTCCCAAGATAACAAGCCAAACAATGAATATACTTTTGGGAGGTGCTAAGTTACAGCATATCATCTTTTTCCAGGTCACTCTTTGCACATCTCCTCTCAAATCACTATATAGCTTCCTAATTGAAAACGTGGAATTCTGCAACAGTTGAAGGCCTTCTCTTGAAGCTGAAATAAAGTCTCTGGCTGCTAAAATCTTCCTCACTTATGGTTTACGTTTTACTATAAGTGAAAAATGAGATTTTTCAATGTTAACGCATTAATAGCTTATATGACATGGGAGGGTTAAAATTCTAAAGTCGTGGTACTCATTAGCAAGTGATTGATATATGAAGGTATGAGTTATGTGTTTTTTTTTTCACAACAGAAATATGAGATTCTGACTCACATGACAAGTCATGACCCTAAATGAATCACTGACGAAATACTACATTCAGAAGCCCATTTACTTATCAATTTAGATAAAAATTGAATTGTGAGGTAATTTTAATATTATATGAATTGAATGATTGTTTCTTCAAAATTATTATTTTAAAATAATAATGTTATTTTCAACATTATACAATTCGAACAAGTTTATTTGCAAAAATGATTCTCTATACTACAAAGGATTCCCTTACATGCATCGATCAACATTATTTCTTCATGATAAATCTAAAAAATACAAGAAATGATGAAAGAGGAATTACGAATATTGTAACCAGAGTTATCCAAAATATAAAAGGCCACAATTGAAAATCCTAAGTTCATTAAATCAGAGAAAAGGAAAGAAGAATCTAACAAAAAAGACTAAGATAAAAAACTAAGGTGGGTGAAAAATAAAATTCAATTACATAATTGAAGCCTATTGAAGAGCAATGAAAGCGAAAAAAAGATTGATGAATGCATTGAATTCTAAGTGAAGATGATCAGATGTTGGACAAATTTAACTCTGAGACCATGAAGAAGAAAGCGTAAAACTTCACCACTCACCAAGATCAAACAAGAAAAAAAAATATTGTGAAGAAGACGATATAGAACATTTTTTTTTGCATAATTATTATTATATTCATCAAAAGTAGGTTTTTCAAATGTCATAATTGCATTACATTGTTATATTCCTATTGTTATATTAGTATTGATATATATTTATTTGAATAATTTTGAAATACTATGAACATTTATGTACTTTATATAGATTTGTCAAACTTGTTGAGATTTATATATATATATATATATATATATAGGATATGGATCATATGAGAACAAATGGTTGGTGTGAGAAATGAGAATACATCTCACACCATCCAATTTAATGATCCAATGGTTGAGATTTAAGGTGGCAATTTTGTAAATAATAGGACAAAAAATAAGGATGGAGGGCTATTTTCGTCCAAATCCATTAAAATTGATGATGTCAGCAATTAAAAAAAAATTCTTAAAAACTTTAATCGACCATAACTTCCTCGTTTTTAATCCAATGCACACAAAAAATATATCAAATTAAAGCTCTCTTCATGCTCTTTCATTTAAGATGTCGAAAGGCTATGTTTGGATGAAAAAATATGAACGAAAAATAAAAAAGAAATTTTTTTACGCGTGCCCAGGTTGTAAATGCTTTCGTTAGCATCTAATAATTCTTCGTCAGCATTACGATAACATATGAACGTATGCTAATGAAGCATTTGTCATATGCTAACATAATATATTCGATGCGCTAACAAAGAATTATCATAATGCTAACATAGTATAAATTTATTATGGTTTATTAAATCTCAATTATGGTTTATTTAATCTCGATTATGGTTTATTCCATCTAATTATCATTATTCTTTTGAAATTTAATTTTTTGTTTATAGTTCTTAATTGATTATTATGGTTTATCCTATCCAATTATAATTTATAACGTATGTTGATAGAGTATTGACATATGCTAACATAGTGTATTCGCAATGCTGACGAACCAAAACTATAATGCTAACGTAGTACAAATATATTATTATTAAGATTTCTTTCAACTCATTTAGGGTTTACCACATCCAATCAATGTTTATTTCATCTAATTAGGTTTATTTCATCCAATTATGATTTTTTCCATTTAATTAGGGTTTATTAAATCGAATTAGGTTTATAATTAATTTTTAGAATATTTTTTTCGCCAACAATATTTGAAAACTTTAATTAGCATAACTATAATGCTTCGTTAGCATTATGATAATACTTCGTTAGCATGATGATAATACTTCGTTAGCATAACGATCTGTTATCAAATCCTCCGCGATTTTTATAAGAATTACCAAATTACAGTAATACCCCCGCGCGAAAAACTTTTCAGATATTACAAAATTGCCACCGCCTTTTTCATCAAATCTGGACCTTTGATTTTTGATGGATGTGTGGTGTGAGATGTGTTCTCATTTCTCACACAATGGGTTATTTTTATATAACCCCACCCCTATATATATATATATATATATATTAATTTTTGTTAAAACCTAAAAGGAAGAATAACCTTAAGAAGAACAATCACAAAAAGTGTCAAGAAGGACATCCACAAATATTGGAGACTCGATCCGACAATAAGGGCTAGAAAAAAATTATCTTTTTAATTCTTTTCAAATCAGTTAATTGCCTTAAAATACACGAACTTTAAGTGTTTTTTTTATTTTTTACACATTTAAAAAATATATAATTTTAATTAAATGAACTTAACACCTCTTAACACCTGTTTGATTTTTACAAATGATTTTTAATTTTCAATCAATTTAATTTGACGTGGTTGCGAGAGGATGGAAGGAATTGCGTTCAAGCAAAAGTCAATGTAAATTTAATGTAAAACATTAATTAGACCTATAGTGTAAAATATAAATTGGCGTATGGAATGATTGTCTTCACCTTTTACTGATCATTGATTAGTGTGAAGCCTGACCGTTTGTGATTTCTAATTCTTCAAATAGAATTCTTAGTCTATTACCACTATCACTAATAAATTAAAATTTATCAGAATTTGAAAATCATGTGAAAAATCAAACATGTATTAAGTTCATATTATTAAAACTATATTTTTTAATACGCATGAAAAATCAAAACACCCCTAAAGTCATTTTTTAAAGCAATTAACCATTTTAAAATAGACAAATCATCACAATATTGTAATATAATTAATATCAATAATATATAATAATGTGAATACTTATATATGCATTACCAATTTAGATTACGTATCTTATATGAAATTCTAAAATAAGATAATCATATTATGAGACCTATAAAAATTGTAATACATAAGTGCATAGCTCATAATATGAAAATAAAAATTGAGAACATACGTGCAATGCACGTTTTCCAAGCTAGTGAAGAAAAAAATAGCAAATTAGATTAACTCTTGAAGTTGACAGATCTGTGTAGAATTTGTAGGAGCTATTAAGAGAGCTTGCGACTTAGTTTCTAGAATTAACACATCAACATTTTAATATCAAGCTTGGCGTAATAATAAAATGATCCATAAGAGGATGAAAAAGAACCCAGCAACAATAGATATCATAAAATTAATGTGTATAAAATACTCAAGCAAGCACCACTATTATTCCATATATGTAGATATACAGGGCAAGCTATAAGTCATGCAACAACATTATGGTATTCATAAGTCTAACTTGTTACTAGAGAGATACAATACAATACGAGCAGCTCTGTTTTGTTATTTTCTACACTACAATACCCATTATGTGGTAATGAAAATTGCATGCTGTTGACGCCTTGTCGTGCCTGCAAGAAATGTGGCTTTAATCTTCTCAAGAGCAGTTGCTGCTTCAATCATGTTCATTCTTTCAATGGGTGAATTGACTACACATTTCATTGCCAAATCAAAAATGGATGACACACATTGTTCCTTTGCCAGGAAATATTGATCTTCCCTTTCGAACAAACGAGGGTCTGTAACTTTGCTTATTGCATTGTTTTGTAATGCTTCACTTACCCACTCCTTCAAGCTCATTTCTCCTTTGAGCATATCATCTGTCGGCTTTTTGTTTGTAAGCATCTCCAACAACATCATTCCGTAACTGTACACGTCCCCATTCGTTGATACTCTTCCTTCCGATCCATACTCTTATTGCATTATATTGTACATTTATTAATAGCTAGTTTGAGAATATGAGAAAAATAAATAAAAAATATATATGATTATTCAATTACCTGGAGCTGCATAACCGATTGTTGCCAGGGTTTCAGTATAAATCACTTTCTCTCCTTTGTCGAAAAGCCTAGCAATACCGAAGTCACCAACACGAGCAGTCATATCTTCATCAAGTAAAATATTGCTCGGTTTTATGTCACAATGAACAATAGGGAATGTATAACCATGGTGAAGATATTCCAAGGCTAATGCAACATCTGTTGCAATTTGCAATCGCTGCGTTAGATCCAAACAAATGTTGTCAGAATATAACCATTTATCCAAGCTCCCATTTGGCATGTATTCAAGAATTAAAGCTTTGAAATCTCTGTTACTACAACATCCGATAATATGAACTATGTTTCGATGTCGAATTGTACTCAGTAGTTCACTTTCACTATCAAAGCTCTTAGCAACTGCTTCTAATTGCAAGTTGAACACTTTTACTGCAACTTTTAACCCATCAGACAATGTTGCTTGAAATACAGAACCAAAACTTCCTTTTCCAAGTAGGTTGGTCTCACTAAAATAACTTGTTCCTCTTTCGAGATCCATATATGAAATTCTTCTCCATTCAATACCTTGCAAGTTATTAATAGCGAGTGATGGTATATTTTTCTGGTTCGGCCTCCTTTTGAGCATGAGTATAGCAACCACCAAAATGACAACTGAAATCAACGACGGCATTATATACTTCATTAGCTGGACCAAACTCTTCACCCTTGATCTTCCATTGTTTTTCGAGCACGGTGGCACTTGAAATCTTGTCAAACCGCAGAGGGCAGAGTTGTGAACAAATGATTGAGCAGTGAAATTAACAAAACAACCCTCATTTGGAATCTCCCCTTCCAATTTATTGTAGGACACATTAAAATACCGAAGAAATGTGAGAGTTGCTATGGACGTTGGTAGCAATCCTGAAAGACCATTATTAGATAAATCCAATGCCTCCAATCCTCTAACATTTCCCAATGATTGGGGAATAGATCCATTAAACTCATTATTTGACAGGTTCAGAGTTACTAATGATTGACAACTATCAATTATGCTTGGAATAGTCCCTGAAAACTGATTTGTAGAGAAGTCCAAAGAGTTGATGTTTTTTAAATTTTCAAGCTGATATGAAAGTTGACCACTTAAAGAATTGAAGGACAAGTTTAAAACTACAAGATCTCTAAGAGCCCACAAGTTGGGAGGGATGGTGGAATTCAATTGATTAGAGTATAAGTAGATCTCTCTCAAGGATTAACTTCACCTAAGCATTCCGGTATTGGACCTACGAGCATGTTATCACCAAGGTTCAATACCCCCAAATTATTGAGTCGGCAAAGATGATTAGGGATAGACCCTACCAATTGGTTGCCATGAAGATTCATTATTTGGAGTGGCTCCAGTTTCCCAATTGTTGGTGGAATGACTCCGGTTAGCTGATTATTATCCAAAGTCAACTCAAGCAAGCTACTTAAGTCCCCAATCTCAGAAGGAATGGTACCACTAATGT